>JAPQWN010000001.1:24085000-33612500 GCA_028538565.1 Umbellularia californica | reverse complement strand
TTACGGATTTGATTTCTAATTCAGCAGTAGATTGCAACGAAAAATAAACTAGTAGGCCTCCTAGTAATTAAACGAAACAATCATGATAACAAATTAAGCACAGAAGAACAATCCATATTCAAAGCATAAATTGAACAATGAAAATAAATTAGATCTCACAGTATTTATTCCGAGGCTTCAGTCTCCTTTGACCAATGACAAAAAATTAGCCACGCAGGGCCATAAAAAGACTTGCAAAATTAATAAAAGAAAAGAAGAAGAGTAATGAAGAAAGAGAGAGAGAGAGACTTCGTCAGAGAGGATAAAGTACTCTACGTTGGATATGGGATGGGTTATTTATAGTGGAGAGTTAGGTTAGAGAGAGGAGAGAAGTTAAGTGATGTGTTCGTTGCATGATGGGAAAGAGAAGTGAAGATGGATAAGAATTAGAGAGAAAAGAGAAAAGGTAGAAAGTACAATTAGATAAGGACAGTGGCTGTGGCTGGTGTGATATTAGAGGGAAAGATGGATTTGAGAGATGAGGTGGCGTTGGAATTGGAGATGGAAATTAATAGAATAATCAATTAAATTCTAACTTAGTCAAAATCTTCTTCTTGACCATATCTTCTCGCTCTGGCTTCTGTTGGACTCGACCCAAGAATTAAAGTTGCACTATTTTTCGTTCTGCACAATATGAGCCCAATATTGGATATGTTTCGACGAACTCCTGATTTCTTCAAATTTACCATAATGCCATTCTGCTTGATTTTTCATCCAATTAGCATCAGGTACGAGCAGTAACTTCAAGTCTGATTTCGACCTTGATGCAGCCAGTATTTCTCAAAACTCAAAACATGAAAGTTGTAGATCTTTTTCTTGGCGTTCCATAGCATCTTGAATCATCTCAATTGGAGCTCAGATGAGAGAGTTATGCTCAGATTACGAAGCGCTGTCCAAACTGTCCAGAGTCGCCCAATTAGCTTTGTTTTGCACTTAATGCCTCTATTTGCATCCTAAATCAAAATATAAGAATAATTAGTGCAATTGGACATCAAATAGATACAAAGGACTAAATATTAATGGAGAAAAATATATCATTTTTCATTCTCATCATCTGCCCAAACTAATGTTCCAAAGGTCTGTAAAGTCTGCACAATTTGCTCTATCAAGTGACTAGATAACAAACAATTCTACATACAAGTCTCTCCACTAATGCCGAAAACTGAATTATATGCTTTTAACCACACACCGACGCACTTTGCTAAGTCAACTTCACCACCATAGCTACACTTGTTAAACTTCCTCGAACAAATCTCTGTTACAAGTTCATCAATACGCGAGAAATTTCTTACTTTTTCACATCTTCTTGGAGCTATACTACTGAAAATCACTTCAAATCTCATAAAGTCCATCACTTACTCGGCTTCTGGAGTCTTCTGGCTTAGGAAAATAATCAAAATTTATCCAAAAATCTGTACTTACATGTCTAACACATCATCTGATAGTACACGGTCAATGGTAATTGGGTCTAGATATGTCGTTCACATAACTTGCTGACTAACAATTGTTCACATAGTCCCTTGCTAACTGCATATGCGACGTCGAAAAACTGAAAATTCTGCCAAAATCCGTCGAGAAGCACATTCAAAGTCCACAAAACTCTCACTCTCTGGCACAAAAACAAGCAAAAGATACTAAATGTGGGTACGGAGACCTTAAATTCTCCCCCACTAGAAAGAATTTGGTCCTCCAAATTCCCTAACAACAAGGACAAGAAGACGAGACAAAGAGGGTCTCCCCCACTAGGAGAAAAACAAACCGAACCGATAAAACAATGGCTAGCCAAAACAAAATCCACACGACCTAAGGATTCCTCACCACACGTCTTAAGGTTACTAGAGTGTTTTATTTCCTAGAAACCTGCCCGCTCTGATACCAGTCTGTCACGCCCCCAAAACCGTGATCCGATCTCGGGGACGCGAGTTTGGGGAATTTGTATTTCCCCTCCCAGGATCCGCGTGTGTGAGGATAACAAAATTCACAACACATCAAAATATTTCGCGGAAGCTCTACAAGACGTTACGACCCGGAATCCGTATCCATCGGGTTCCGTGTCGTACTCGATCTGTCAGCCCAAGATGATCATAAACATATTTAAACTCAGACTGGAACAATTCATAATATCAAAATATACAAAGCTGACAGTAACAGGTTTATCATTACCCAACATATTCAAGTTACAAATTAACGAGTACATTAATTACAATTCCCAAGAAATAGGCTAACAAAAGCCGTACAAAATAGCAAGCTAGAACAAATACTACCCAATGTCGTAACGTAACTCCGGAGTCAAGCATGACGTCTACATGACATTGCTGACACAACAAGCTTGCAAAACCCGTGGCTCAACAGCCCTTTGCACACGAACTAGCTCAAAACAAGGACCTGCTATCTAGAGCACCAAAGCAGAAGAATATCAGACACGACGGTCTGGCAGGTGATCAATAGAGGCAAGAGCATAAACAAAATTTGAAGTTTAAAGGAGACAAGAACTAAAAACACTTTATTGAACTTGAAACAAGTTTACGAGGTTTAAAAACAATGCATGAACAAGGAACTTATCAAGAAATCACTAGTGCATGCACGATATACGAAACAAGGCATGAATACATATAATATCATGATTAGTAAATCCACAAAGAGCCCATCCTTTCTCCATCATACATGATGACAAGAGTAAGCACGCACGACAAGCACGACACGATCCCACATATACGGGGAATTTCCGGCCGCGGAACCGGAACACGAACACGCATGATGTGTCATTCAAGACACGACTAGTCTGCAGACAGTCCACATGTTTAAGGACCCCCAGGTAGTGGATCAAGCTAAAAGGGCAGTCCAAGCTCAGTGGTAATCACTTATATCATGAATGCACAAAACACGGCAATACTTATTCGAGAACAAGTCAAAACAAGAGGGAAATCATTTAACAAGCACGACACGACGAAACCAGCAAAATAGCATAATATAAATGCTTATCAAACCTAAGAAATGATTCCCTTTTCTTATTCTTGAAACACGTCTTAAAACAAGCTTATTCTTGAAATTCGAACGAATGCACGATGATGCACGAAGCATCAAAACAAGAGCTTTGGTTCTTGAAACAATTCTTCAAACAAACTTGTACTTGAAAATCAAACGAGAACACGATGATGCCTGAAGCATCAAAACAAGAGTTCAAACACAAAATCTATCAAGTTTAGGCTAAGACCATTCATTGACCCTTGTGGAGTTGAAACCCAAATGTCGGAGTTTTTAACAAGATTTGGTGCCCCAAAAGTTATAGTACATTTTGGAATTCCAAGTGCACAAAGTCAATAAAAAGGTCTAAAACCTAGTCTAGCTTTCGTTCCCGCAAAATCCTAAAAAAACAGTACTTTTTGTAACTGTCGGTCTGGGTTCAGCATCTCTACCGGTAGAAATTCCGGTTTAAGCTTCTCTACCGGTAGAACTTCCGGTAGAACCATCTCTACCGGTAGAACTACCGGTTGGAGCGCTTCTACCGGTAGAACTAAGGGTTCACAGCTTTTCACACTTCTCTGCCAAAATTCGAGCCACTTCTACCGGTAGTACTTCCGGTTTAAGCGCTTCTACCGGTAGAAATTCCGGTAGAACTAAGGGTTCACAGCTTTTCACACTTCTCTGCCAAAATTCGAGCCACTTCTACCGGTAGTACTTCCGGTTTAAGCGCTTCTACCGGTAGAAATTCCGGTAGAACTTATGACGTTGAACTTTTTTCACACTTCTCTCCCTTCTTCACTTCCACATTTGAACCACATGCACTCCCCAAGCCTTCATGCTTTCCAAGGGGTACATTTCACACATTTTTAAAGCATTCCATCCACAATTAAACCATTCATTCTATAAAAAGACATCAAGACACTTTCAAGTATAAAATCATGAAATTTACGAGACTAAACACGATTCTAAAACTTGAAGAAATCATTGATAACAAGACAAGTGAAGAAGCTAAAACCCATGACTTGAAAGAGCATGAACATGACTTGCATTATGAAATTAAACATAGAAAACATGTCTTAATGAAATATTGAAACCATAATGAAACATAAAGCAATAAACATGAGAAATCCTATAAAGATCACTTGCCTCAATCCAATGCCAAGGAAACTCCACAAAAACTCAACCAAAGAGAAGGTCCACGAAATCTACACACAAGCCCCAAAATAGAACACATAAAAATCACATTTTTGGTCATCACAAACCCCCATTTCGAAAATGGGTTTGAAAACATGTAAAACAAGTTCTAAATGAACTAAAAGAACACCAATGAAAGAATGGAGGAAAGTACCAACCTCGAGCTAGCTGAACAAGAAGAAGGGAGGTTGAAGATGATGAATAGTGAAATGGTTTGGCTCCAAAAACACTCCAAACGAAGCTTGAGAAGAGGAAGAGAATGATAGCCTTGGATCTTGATTTGGGACACTATAGCTAGATGATTTCAAGGAGGAGAAGGTCAAGAAGAAGGGTTCTTCCACTCTTGCTCTAGGTCAAGATGAGTTGCAGGAAAATGGGAAAAGAATGGAGGAGAGAGAGTAAGAGGATATTTAAAGTGTCTGGAAGTGGGTCCCCTAAGCAGTAGAAATTGAAACGATTAAAACATGGTCTTGCGGACCCCGGATGAAATCGACGAAGAAGAACAAAACGATCGTCGAAAAATCTAATTTTCAAAAAGTATATTTTCCCCAATTTCTGAAATTTTTGAAATTTATGGACAGATTTAGTGAAAATTGTCATTTTTGCCCCTTTTCTCGAAAAACGTGATTTCTGAGTATTAAATCAAGATGGTCAAAACATGAAAGTTGTTTATAACAATAAAATGAGTCAAAAGGAATAAAAATTAGAATTTTTTAGAAATCAAGAATAAATTCTCACAAAATACAATTTACAAGGGTCGGGTCAAAACAAAGTCAACGGTCTTTTAAAACTCTCCAAAGTTATGAAAACTCTATTCAAACTCAAAAACAAAGTCAAATCAACTCTAATCTTGTTTAAAAAGCTAAATCATGATTAAAACAATGCTAAACCCGAAAATTGAGGGTCGGGGTCTTACAGCAAAGATTGCGGCTTCTTTGTGTTGGCATACGTTGATCACATTCTACACAAGAGTCATATGCGATTCACATAAGAGAACGTCCCGTACTATCGTGCGGAGATTGTCTATGATTGCTTTGTGCTAAAGTGTGCTCTTCAACTATGAAGAGAAGCAAAACTAACTGAACGAGACTGATTATGAAAAAGATATGGTAGAAGTTCTACTAATTGATTGAAACATTAAGGTTTATTAGGTTTAATTGGACTACACATTTTAATTTGAATTTTTTTTGCTAATTTTGTCAAATGAATTATGTGAGTTGTAGAGAATCAATTGAGGAATAAAAACTTTGGATCATTAGAATTCAATCAAGCTTTCAAATTAATAAATTAAATTTCTTTCTCATGTTTGCCTGTGATTAGCACCGGCACCGTTTGCTGGTAAAGAATTAGAGGAAACAACAAAAAAATACAAAATAAGAAAATAAAAATACATGTTATTGAAGATTAATTTCACAAACTAAATTTTAAAAAAATCAATGAGAAATGGAAGCAGGCAACCTACCAAATGAAGAAAGGGACAAAAGGAACCAAAGTGCTTCACAAAGAAAATGAAGAAAACTCATGGGCTTAAATACAGGCAGTTGAAGATATCGTCAATTGGGATGATGATATCATCAATTGAGTTGGCGATATCATCAACCCTCTTGAAGATATCATCACTTGGGTATTTTCATCAAAAAAGATGTACGAACAACTGATTCCAAGTTTCACTATGTTTTTTCATAAAACAGTATAATTGTATTATATGCTTAATTATTTGGAAAATTTTCCAAGATTCTATTATTATTATTATTATTATTATTATTATTATTATTATTATTATTAATGCTAGAACTATAAGAGGAATGATCAGCAAATTCAATGTCTATATCTTATTGGACATGGACATATCAAATGGTGTTTATTTTTAGCATTAAGAATTCTATTAATTTGTTTTGGGTACCCCAGCAAAAGAGGAGATAATGCTTGCCTATGCGGGAAAGAAACCTACCCACACAGGGAGAAAACCTAGAGATCAAATCCTGGGCAATAGGGTAACAAACCAGATATCCAACCAACTGAGCTATCCTTCTTTCTCATTAAGAGTTTCTATTAAATTGCGTTCCCATGTTTTTCTTTGCAAAACAAATAACAACTTAAAAATTAGAAAATCCATATTTGATAAAACAAGAAATAAAAAAAATGATTATATAAGTTATACTTAAATCTAAACTATGCAACACACTTTGTCCAAAAAACTAAAACAATTAAACTTAAATGGTATAATATCTTAAAGTGCTACAAGCAGGGAATTCTCCTTTGTGATGACACTAATTATGAATCATGTGATTCTTTCCTTTTCTCTCATAAATTACTCACACCTCCACCCACATAGATACAAAATAAAGCCTCTCACCATTAGCGCTATAGTTAGGGATTCATCCCTGGTCGTTTATGTGAAAGGAAGGTGGCTTTCAATCAAATAAGAAGAATGTATTTAGGTAGATGAACTGCATTTGTAATTTTTTTTAATTCATTAGAAGAAAAAAAAACTATCATATGCTATTTGTAGATGACATTATTTTAGTGGATGAGACGAGAGAAGGAGTGAATGCTAAGCTAGAAGTGTGGCGGGAAACGGTAGAGACAAAAGGGTTTAGGCTAAGTCGATGCAAGACGAAATATATGGAATGCAAGTTTAGTCATAGTAGGATACTTGGTAACATAGAAGTAAGTTTAGGCACACAAAAGATTGTAGAGAAAGAAAACTTTAGGTACCCTAGATCGATGGTGCAACAGGATGGAGGGATTGATACTGATGTAAGTCACAGGATTCAGGCCTGGTGGACCAAATGGGGGAGTGCTTCGGGGGTCTTATGTGATCGGAAAGTCCCCCTCAAGGTTAAAGGAAAGTATTATAAGGTGACAGTAAAACCAACGTTGTTATACGGATCAGAGTGTTGGGCAGTAAAGCATAATCATGTTAAGAAGATGGAAGTTGCGGAGATGAGAATGTTAAGATGGATGTGTAGGATCACAAGGAGAGATAGGATTAGGAATGAGGTGGGCAAAGTAGGAATAGCACCGATTGAAGGAATAGCACCGATTGAAGATAAAATGAGAGAAAATCGACTAAGATGATTCGACCATGTTAGAAGGCGTCCAACGGAGGCACTTGTTAAAATGTGTGAAAGCATGGAGATTGCCAGGAGTAGGAGAGGGAGAGGGAGACCCAAGAGAAGTTGGAAAGAAACTATTAAACATGACCTTGCCTACATGGATCTAATGGAGGACATGGCCCTAAACAGATTTGATTGGCTTCGTCAAATCCATATAGCCGACCCCACCTAGTGGGAAAAGGCTTGGTTTGGTTTGGTTTGGTTAGAGGAAAAAAACACTATCAATAGTACACAAACAAGTAAATAAAGTAAGGATGGAAGTAGCTCCCTCACTGCTCACTCATACACCGAAAGACCCAAATCAAAACGTCATGGCCCAAAAATTTGGCCTGTTTTAGTAAAGAACTCTACTCAATATAAAAAAGTATTCGATTTGTGTGTGGATGCTACTACGAGGAAGACTCAAAACTAAAGACTTTCTTCTCTAGAGAAATGTTGATTGTGACTCATGTCGTGTACTGTCAGACCCCGTCCCAGACTAACCCGATTAGTTTTAATTAAGTGAGTGTTTAGAGGTTTAGTATTCGTGGGATTAGAATAGTGTTTAGCCTTGGTGTTAGTTTTGGGAATTTTGAGAGCGTTTGTTGAGTCAGACACACTCAAGAAGGCCCTGAGTGTACGTGTAAGCATGGGAGGATAATCATAGATTTCTGTTTTGATGGTGATCTTGATTTATCTTGAGTGGTTTTATTGTTTACTTCGACTTTTGTATTTAACTCGTCAGTGTGCGAGGCCAGAAATCTGTGTTTTTAGTAAAAAGGTAGGATTTGTCTTTTACACCAAATCTGGACACGATTTTTGAAATGTCGAAATCATGTCAAAAATATTCTTTCTGGAAACTAAATTTTTCAAGGATCGTTTTATCTTTCTTCGTCGACCTTGTCCGGGGCCCGCAAGACCTTGTTTTAGCCATTTGAAGTTCCAGACTCTAAGGGGCCCCACACCCAAGCCATATTAATCCCTTTTCTCTCTTCACTCTCATTCACTGTGCATTCCCGTGGACTCTTCATCGTGCCAGAGCTGAGGACTTTTTCCTTCTCTTCTTCTCTCCATCTTTTCCTCCTTGGAGCTCAATCTTTCGAACTTGGATAGAAGCTTGGACCTCACCACCATCTTCCTCATCTTCCAAGCTCTCCGCTGGACCTACTTTGTTGGACATTTCGACTTGGCTAGCTATCTTTCTTCTCCATTCTTTCTTGTTTTGCCTTTTCTAGGTAAGAGCTTCATTTATCTTTTCAATGGAGTTCCTTTCATTCTCCTAAGACCTTGTTTTTCATGTTTACAAACCCTTTTTCAAAATGAGTTCCTTTGTTTTCAAATGCTAGGGTTTTGAAGTTCTTTTTGGGGTTTTTGTAGATTTGACTTCAATCTTGAATAGAGCATTTGAAGAAGGTTTCTTTCTCTAAGGCAAGTTATCCTTTCAGTTTTCTCTAATGGATGTTCGAATATGGATTTCCTCTTTTGCCCAAATGTGATTCTAGGGTTGTTTTCACATAAAGGTAATGTTTTGTTTTAGAAATCCACTTCTAGTTTGCATTTATGTATTTCAGCATGATTTGAATGTCTTGGATTAGTTCAGTATCTTTTTAGTTGGATTTGTATTGTTTTGGAGAAGGCAGTGACAGAGTTCTGTAACTGAGATGGCTTTTCCCGAACTAGCGGTTACCTAGGCAGCTAGCCGGATGGTGATCGGCGGCTAACCGACCCGGTTGCAGTTAGAACTCTAGAAGGCGGCAAATTTTGGATAGCCCTGGCGGCTAGCCGAAGATTTGACCATGGCTAACCATCAGGTCACCGAAATCTCGCGGCTAGAAACACAGTATTCTGTAGCAGAATGGGTTCTGACGGTCAGTTGACGGTCAGCTGGTAGCTAATCGCCTTGCACCTCCGCGGCTAGCCGACAGGTGACCGAACATTTTCGGTTACATTTCCAGAATGCTGTTATTTTCTGTTTGGGACCCAGCGGTCAACTGGCGGCTAGCCGACTTGCATTTCTGCGGTTAATCGACAGGTGACTGCGAGTCAACTGAAATTTCAGTCCTGCCTAATTTTGTTGGATTTTCCTTGGGAATGAAAACCAGAATATGATTAAGGGCTTTTAACTTGACATTATGCATTGGAACTCAAAATGTCCCCTAACTTCGGAAGCGCCAAATACATTTTTATACGACATTTGAGTATCAAATACATAAGGGTCAAATAGAGGGGCTTAATACATATGCTTGAGGAATTTGTTTAGACTCTCAGTTTTGACACGATGACTATCGTTTTGCACCTGTTTTGATTTACAAGTTTATGTCATGTTTTGAGCGGTTTCAAGAACCACTAAGGGAATCATTTCGTAAGTTCAGTTTTGCTATAGCTTATGCTATTCCTGATTAGTTTTGTTTCACCCTGTTCTGATAATGGTTCTCCCTATTTTCGATCTGTTTTTTACATGTTAGTTTCGTTTTATGCATTCATGACTTATGATGAACACCACTGAGCTTAGACTGCCCTTTCAGTCTGATCCACTGTCTCTGTCTGGGGGTCTTTAAACACTTGGACTTTCTGCAGATTAGTCGTATATTTATATATACATCCTGTTCTGACCGGTAACGCGGCCGGTACCCGCCTACCTTTTATGGTACGGGATCCTGTTTTTGCTATATTCTGCTTCTGTTTCTATTCTTCTTTCTCTCTTCGTTTCTATATAACGGAGAAAGGATGGGCTCATTGTGGGATTATCTATTCATGATATAATAAGTATTCATGTTAGTTTTGTTTATTTGAAATGCCTCTTAGTTCTGCAAACTGCTTTAAGTTCAGTACATGTTTTCATAATTATTCATCCTCTCTCAACAGTTTTATACATATGTATCTAAATTGATTTCTTGCCAAACCGTTGTGTTTGATCCTTATATTTTTTGTGCTTATGTGAGGACGCCTTTGCCCCTGAGGAGGAGCGTCAGGAGGAGGCTGTTGAGCCACCCCCAGCTCGTAAGTGGCAGCCTGACGACGTCATCTAGGCGTCGGGAGGGTCCTTGAGACGTGCATCTTTTTGGGAAGGAATTACATTTTGATTCTTTTGGGATTGTTTGATTCTTTTGGGATTGTATTGGCCTCTTATTGGGTTGTACTTAACAGTATACTTTTGTTAACTCTAAACTTGAATGTAACTGAGAATCGTCCTATTTATATTTCCCTCTCTAGAATACATGCTTTGAACGACTTTAATTTCGTAAATGTGGTTTCTATATCTTATATTTTGGCTTGACGCGATTTGCTACACGCTTCTGCAAAACCATTGTTCTAGTGAGTTTGTCCCATGTCTCCGGGATCCTTACCGCGGAAACCTGTGGGAAAGTTAATGTTGCTAAAGGATCACCGTCGCGGGCCCGGACGTCCCGATCTGGGGTCGCGACATGTACTTTGTGATTGCACGTGGGAAACAGCTTCTCATCTTATGATTTATTGCCCTTATTCTAAAGAAATTTGGAAATCAATTCTTCATCATCTGAATTTGGTGGCAGTCAATTGTGGTAATGTGATGGAACTGTTAGAATCAATCACCTCTTGCCTAGATCATCAAGAAGAATGAGCTTTAACCCTTGGGAAACTTCTATTTAATGCCTTTGTTTGGCATATTTGGGCAGAAAGAAATGGCAGGATCTTCAAGAATCCAAGTGCTTCGATTATGAAGAAAATTGTTTAAGTAGTGACCACCAAAATTCTTTACCTTGGTATCAGTTTACCAACAACAATTCAATGCCATTGGAACGTTCCACCTTATGACCATGTGCATCATGCTCATCTGATTGTTAAAAGGCGCACATGTTAGAGATTATCAATAGTTCCAACTAGACAAGTATTAGTTGGAATTATGTGGAGAGACATACATCAACCGCAATATGGCCGCCTTGTGCAGGTGATTAGCTATTATGAAGAAATCTTACAACTATTGCAGCTCCTCCCAAATAATGAAGAATCCATCACCATTGAGACTGAACTATCCATCCAGCAACTCCTTCTTAACCTAGCCCAATCTGATTGGGTTGTGCGTTTTCAAGCCAGACAATTACGTGCAGTCATTAAGAGATTTCAGCAGGTGCAGTTTTCCTTGTTACATCCTATGACCGTACGGCTGAGTAAAATTGTCAATGGAAATGCTGGAACACCTCCAATAATTATTGGTAATATGGAGCAGCTGTATAACTCTATCCTGGAGTAGGGTTGGAAAATTTTAAGGGGTGTGCATGATTTCTCTATGTGTTTGCAGCCCGGTCTGTGGGCAGGGATCCTTTATTTTGGGATTATCTCTAGTGTTTTACTTATTTTAATTATGATTTGATTGTTATAATAGGTAAGCCCCTTTTGGAGTCTCAGAGATTTTTTGAGTTTCGGATCTCCTTTTCTGTACTTTATTACTTTATCAGAAATAAAGAACTAACTTATTCTTCAAAAAAAAACTCTACTCAAAATAACCATCGACTGGTCAATTAGGCTGGAGAAGGCCTACTAAATAGGATTCATAAGACTTTTCATAAAATTATCCAAAACTTTAGGTACCATTTTGAGATTTCTCCTTTTTTTAATTTTTTATTACCTTGTTAATTACCACTGTTCTTCCAATTCTATATTTGTTAGCTATTGCTTATAAACTTAGAAAGATCAAGAAAGTTCCAGAAACATCAAAAAGGATAAGGGAAGCAAATGCGCCCCACAATGTTGAAGTGAGGATCAAAACCAGAGGTGGTTTTGCAGTGCCCCCACTTGCAAGTTGCCTATAAAATAATCAGCAGGATAGCTTTTGCTGAGAGAAGAGTGGGAGTTAGGGTCTTTGTCTGCTGAAACGTGGCAGCTCACAGACAGTGAACATGGCATCAATGCAATTGATTTTGGTGGATAAAAGAAAGCAGCAAATGACACTTGGATCAATGGGTTATGAAACTCTGGGTTATGAAACTCTCAGTGTCATCTTTCAGATGCGAAATCCTCCGAAAAAACAATGCAGGGTCCCCACTCCAAAGCCTAACCACAACTAAAGAAACCCATGTCGCCTCTTTAGTTTAAGCTTAAGACCTTTTCCAATATCTAGCAACTGAAAAAGGCAATAATATCAACAATTTTGACTCTTATCTTGTTCACACAAGTTTTCAGTTTCCTTAAATCAGTGGTACTGTATGTAAATTAGTAGTTAGCACTTAACTCCGTCTTAATAGAAAATATCCTTTCACAGGAAAAATAAGCAAAATAAAAAGGCAAGAATATGATCATTGCAGCCACCCAAGAGACCAAACACTGGCCTGGTTATCAATCAAGATGCTGGACGAGGGTTGGGTCTAATTAGGAACTAATTGGAGCAAGAAAACTAGGATAGGAGTCCAATGTCCAAAATTATCCTTGATTCTCCTGGATTTGATGCAAGAGTATATATATCCAATAAAAGAGTCACAAATAAATCAGAAATTGAAGATGGACTCATCACATCAACAACTTGGAAATTTAAACCTTGATCTGGAATCCACTTGTAAATCAAATTATACGGATGACCTGAAAATAAGATTTATCTCATCCCACTCCTAGATTAAGGAAGTAAGGAGTAGTAGTAGCAAGGGCCATTGAACAAATAAACTTAGATTTTAGGTGGGAGCATAAAAAAACATTCAAGATCAAATCTAGTTAAGAAAAAACTAAAAACTCCTTGGATGGTTCACAGAGCAATTCGTTTAACCGTTTAGATATCGGGTAGGAGGATAAAAAAAATAATCAAGATCAAAATCAAATATGATAAATACTCAATACTAAGTAGATTGAAAGGGGGAAAGAAAAAAAGAATAGTAAAAGAGAATTTTCACTAAACCAAAATATTCAAAAAGGATCTTAATTATCTTTTCAAACTTGAAAGATGAAAGAGTGAAAGCATAACAAGAAGTCGTTAAGGTCGGCATAATGAATTAATCAAATCTAACCTTAATCTTTTTTAAGTGCTAATTAAAACTTAAAATTGGAAAATAGAAGATAGAAAGAGAGTTAAGAATAGAAGATAGAAACAAATCCCAACCCAATTTTTTATTATTCGTAGCTTTATTTTACATAATAAAATAATATGAGGTCGGCTCTCCTATGCTCGTGCTCCCACATGAGTCTTTTGCACGTGTGGCTCATTTGGAACCTCTGGGACTCGCCCCAATACTGACCTGTGTATGGTGACAAAGGTTCGGATAATCATCTAAACCCCTTGATCAATGCCGACAAATTTCTTCCTTCTAAAACGAGTGTATAGTTGATGCATCCATGGATGAAAATAGCGGCCGCTATATTGGCCATAGTGGCTGCCACCGCGACGCTATGACCAATTTATCGGCCGTTGCACCCGTAGCGGCCGCTATGGGGCCGCTACGACCGCTACAGGGCGGCTACGAGGTGAGAAAAATTCTTACTTTTCAATTTTTTTAAACTGCATAATAAGACTTATTTCTTTTCTTCTTCTCTCCAAATAATATTTCTACACAACTCTTCTACCATTTTATGTTAAAAAGAACACCAAAAAGCACATGATCTCGCCGAATTACAGTTGATACAAAGAGTTCTTCTCAATGATTCTTCTATAAGTACATCCTATTAGACAACCCCTTTGGTAAATGTATTTTTTTCTCTAAGTACTCTTAAGTCTTGACTTCATGACATAGTTTTTTCTTTTTTAAGCCTTTCATTAGTTTCTAAGTTAGCATAACTAAGCAACATGAAAACATGTGAAAAAAATGATCATTACTATTATTTTCTATTTATACAGCAATACAGGACCTCATATAGTGAGGGGACCGTTACGCCCCCTTACCTTAGTTACTTTTGCAAAAAAAAAAAAAAAAAATACATTTTCTCTCATTTTTCAATATTCTAGATTTTCTAGAATTTTTTCATATTTTTTCAATGATTTTTCCAAATCATATTGCTACGCTACATAGCGTTTTGGCGGCAGGCCACTACGCCCGCCACTACCGCTATTTTCATCCTTTGATGCATCAATCCAATCTCCAATCCATTTGGATGACTGCCAAGCCTAGGACCAATGACTATAAGGAGAGGTCCTTGTTCTGTACTATGGTCCACTTGGATGGATCAAGAATGGAGAGGTTTAGCTTATATATACTCTTTTTGCCACATTAACATATTTCTCAAGAAAAAGACCTAAGGACAATGTAATCTATCCAAGTCCATGTATTGGAAACCTATTAAAGAATAACCCACAGTGATGCATGGAACAAAAATTCAATAAAGAAGAGTCCCATTGTTCTGTTCTTATCTTTGTTTTTTATTCTTCCTCATCTTCAATTTTAATCATTGCAGTTAAAGATTGTTGTGTTGCTTCAGGTACCTGAGATGTGAGATGAAAACAAAAATTTTAATGGATGAGACACATAAGTCTGTGCTCAGCTGCCTGACAATTCTAGAGAAGTTTGTTGTGTTTGAAGTATCTAGGAAGAAGAGTAATGGAGAAGGTTTTCGTATCACATATCATGTCTAGTTCGACTAAAGCTTAAGCTATTAGGAAGCAGAATACCAATCTACTTAACACTTGCATCATTAATCCCAAGGGGCAGCTCAGTTGGCCTAGGACCACGATTTGCACCCAGAGGTTGTAGGTTCAAAACTGTACTTCCACACTGGGGCTCTCGGCTTCCCTCTAGGCCCGGAGGGTTTAGTCCAACCCAAGAATCCTCTGCTAACACACACACCAAAAAAAAAAAAAAGCATCATCCACAATCTCATATGTCTTATGCTGGAGAGGAGGGTGTCCTGCATCATGTAGGCCCTCCATCTAAAACTGAATTGCGTTTTAGATAGAGTTTCCAGAACAGTGAAAAAAATGCAGTTTTAGGAGAACAGAATGCCAAGTGAGATACAATAAGAAATCACCGAAACAGATTTCTCTCAAAGCAATGGAATATGCTAGAATAAAAAGACGCATCTTCATTGAACCCAAAAGAGAAAAAGGCTATAGCAATTAGGCTTTGAGTGAATGAAAGAGGAGATACTCAAAAGATTTAAAGAGATGGCAACAAACAGCAAATGGCTGAAATGGGTATTTATAGAAAGCACCGATTAGCCATATGATTTAAAAACCAATCTCATTTAGGTGGAAATGGGAAGTGATGCACAGAGAGTTTTTTTTTTTTTTTCCTTTTTTTGTGAGAGGATGGATCTTTAGCTGTTTTATTGTACTTTGGTCGGTAGAACAGCCACAAGGAACTGTGGAGTGAGTCTTGGAGTTTAAATTGTTGGCATGTCAAATGATAAGCCTTCCAACTCAGTAGATAAGGTCTCTACAGAGGATAACATCTTTGCAAAGAAGTGATCCTCAACAAACTCAAAATTCAAATTATTTTAAGAGTTCGGATTTTTAAAACTGTAACCATCCTTATTAGTGTAAACAGGTATATAACACCAATGCAGAAATCCTCTCAAGCATTGAAGAGAGATTAACTCAATATTTTCAAGCGATTACATGGTATCAGGTGTTACGCAATGAGTTGATTGTTCGTTTTAATTCTACACTTGATCAATTGGCTGACATCTTCACCAAAGGATTAGCCTTAAATTAATTCTCATTGATTAGAGACAAGCTAATGGTTCGTCCACGACCCATCATCTTGAGGGGGGTGTTGGCATGTCAAATGATAACCCTTCCAACTCAGCAGATAAGGTCTCTACAAAGGATAACATCTTAGCAAAGAAGTGATCCTCAACAAACTCAAAATTCAAATGATTTTAAGTGTTCAGATTTTTAAAATTGTAACCATCCTTATCAGTGTAAATAGATATATAACATCAATACAGAAATCCTCTCAAGCATTGAAGAGAGATTAACTCAATATTTTCAAACGATTACATAAATATTGGAGAGAGGATTGCAATTGGAAAGTTCTAGAGCATTTGTAGCTTGCCCAATTTTGGAATTTTGTATTCTGACATCAACCAACATTATCCATTTTGAATCTATTCAATTTTTTATGCCAATTGTTATTTTATTGTTTCCAAGATTAGAAAGATGGAGAAGCTTCCTGGAGTTTCACAAGGGATGGTGGTAGTAAGGTGGATCCACATCAAATTGGGCATGATGGGCAGTTTCGATTAGAATATATTGGTGGTGAGATCAAAACCAGAGGTGGTTTTGCAGTGCCCCAGTGGCAAGTTGCCACTTCATGACATCATTCCTAGTCACCAAGTTTCAGGCCAATAATAAAATAATCAGCTGGATGTTTTGGCTGTTGAGAGGAGATAGGGTATTAGAGCCTTTCTTCTGCTAAAATGTGGCAGCTCACTGCTTCCCATTTTGGGTGTCCATAGGTGGTCGCACACATGTACTTTGAATTTGATAATGGGGATTTATAGACCAATCAGTGTGATGTTCTAGATACGATTCGTCCTAGAAAGAAATGAATGGAGGCTCCTCTCTCCAAAGCCCCAGTTGATCTTCCCTTACATTATCCACAATTTCCTGAATCTAGTCTAGAGCGCAAGAACCACCGGCCAATGCTTATAATTTTATAACACGAAAAAGATTCTCGGGTGTTCATTTTGAACGGTTTAAATTTAAAATAAAGGAGTCTCACAATGGGTTCGAGTCCACTCCCTTGATCAAAAGGAAGCATGAGTGAGACACTTTGAGAATTTGGACTCTTGAACTTTGCATAATCATGTCATTTCTGACTTTATAGTTCATCTTATTATATGAGTGGAAGGCTTTCAATGCTGCCACACAATCATCGTGACCTATCAAATGATCGCAGTGAACCAATCAATGGGTTTTTATTAACTAAATTGTGGGTCGATTGGTTCACATTGGATCAATCTAAAGTGGGTCCGACTTTCATTAGAGTGAAATACAACTCTTAATCTTAAACAAGGAGAAGGGGTTATTTTGAGTGGTCTAGATTCATTATAGTGCACTTTATTACTTTCGTATTTCAATTGCTCTCATTGAGATTTATGTTTTGAGAAATATTGGGATATTTTCAAATTTAGGGTGTTTCTTCATATATTACTGAAAAGAGGTGCATAAATAAAATAGCTTATATTAGTCCGGCCCATAGGGTTAGGACACCCTCAGTTATAAAAAAAAAAAAAAAAAAACCCTTAGCTCCACCACAGCATACGTTTGGATGTTGTTAAGGGTATCCACAACATAAATCAGATCAAATGATCCTAAATAAAGTTTGAGTTCTAGTTTTTATAAGGATATTTTGGATCTTGCAAGCAGTGGAGGACCTAAAATTTTCCTGTGCGGAACTTTTGCTAAACATTTTTCACCTAATTTATCTTTCTTGCATATATAATCTAATCTATCTTTCTTGCATATATAAATTTATTAATTTGAACTAATTATCATGAATGCAAGTACATAAATATATATTTATATTTTACAAATAATAGATTTATTTTTAAATATTTTTAAATTATTATGAAAAAAAAAAACTCTCCTGAGTCTCCGCTTTGACTCTACTCGAGTTTTTTTTTTTTTAATAAGTTGAGCCCGAGTCACAAGCTTTCCAACCTTGGGTAAGACTGGACCACATGTCCAACAACTTTATTATATCCGGACCATGAAGGAACCAAGAGGTGAACCTCATACATAGAATTCACAATAAAAACTCACGACACATCTCATGTAGTAATCACAGCAAAAACCCAGAGAGAGAGAGAGAGAGAGAGAGAGGGAGGGAGTTACGACATTGTTGCTGCCATTATCAGAAACGAAGCCTTAGTGCCTTTAGTATGGAGTTTGTTGAAATCAAATGGAGTTCTCAATAATAGGCTGGGGCGACACAGGTCATGGGGTGGCGCGGACTTGGGTTTCAACAGGTGTATAGCCCATACAAACAACGGTCATTTAAGAAAGTTCAACAAGTTACCTGGGGCGGCCGCACCCACATCGTATAATGTGGGTCCGCCCCTGACTAACAATATATTGTAAAAATTTATCCAATTAAGGGATCATAATTATTTTATCAATGACCTTGTGCGAAGTTCTTATTAAGTATAATAATTTAAAAGACTTTGTAAAATTCACTCACTTTAGTTTGATTGGAAGGTGACCTATGTATACCTGACTTAAACTTAATTTGTTCTCATGGACCCCTTTTTTTTTATGTATAAATCTGAAGTGGTCTTATAATAGTTGTTTATCGGGTATGGATGAAATCGATTCGTACCTAATCCATTGCAATTTCCCAATTGTATTTAAACTTTATTTTTTATTTAACTCATTTATTATTACCGGATTGACCACACATAAATAATATTCCGAATTGAATGATTCTGACCTTCAAATTAATAGATTTCTTTATGATTTATTTATAAATCCGAATGGTTTCGATCATTTCTTTCTCAACCACTATTTTATTAATATTAAAGTTGTTGATTTTGACTAAATCAATTTTAATCTTGACTTCTAAATTGTAAATTTATATTATTACTCTATTTTCTCTTCAATTGTTTAGTTATTTAAGGGTAATTTTAGTCATTTTTATTTATTAAATATGATTAAGATAACTGTCTTAATTATTTTCAAATCTCGTTGATCAAAATGAATCTAAACAGAAATCACTACTTTTTATATAAAGAAAAAGCCTATGTCTACATCACTTGACAATCTTATCCTATTACAAGGATTAGCTAAATTGATCAAATCGCTGAATGAAATCATATGTCATAATTAATTACTTCTGCTCAAGCAGTTCAATAAAATTTCAATATAAGACTTTACAATATTATCAATTTTAAATGATATCATTTTATTATTTATTTTTCATGTACACATTTTAAGTATTTTATTTATATTTTATTTGATGGATGCTTAGTTAGCAGCTATGATTAACTAAAGTATTCCTATATTTATTCATTAAATGAATGCTTAATTTATAATATATTATATTCATTGTCTCAATATGTAAGTTTTTATTTGACACACTGCAGAAAAAGCGACGGTGCACAGCACGGGCTCTTGTAATCTTTTAAAAGTACATTTTTCATCTAATAGTAAGTACCATCTCACAATGTGTTATGGGCCCAACTAACTAACATAGCCAAACAACCGGCCCAACCCATCTGCAACTTCATTACCATTCCTTCCTCTCCATTTCCTTCCCACTCTCACAGCAGCCACCATCATCCTCACGGTCCAACCACCATCTAGAGGAATGAGTGATGGTATCACCAGTTGGATGAACAAGGGTATCTTCATCCAAAAAAAGTAAGCATGATCTCCATAAAAATCCCTAAATACAGTTGTAGAATTCATTTAAACCTCTTCCATTTAAAAGTTTAATCAAACCTTTGATCGTCAAGAATTAACCAACGATAACCAACGAGATAACATCGTCAAGCAATAACCAACGGCTCTGATCGTCGGGAATTTCACCTGGAAACTATTAAGGACTTAATTTGAGTTGTTGATCTAAGAATTCCGCTTAATCTAGCTAGTGCGGGAGATGATTGCTGACATCAGCAAGATGTTAACAATTTCATCTATCATGTTACAGGTTCTGAGCGACTGGGTTAGGTCTGCAACTAACCAAACGCAGGTCTAAGTGACAACTTGGCACCTAAACATATAAGGCTTGGGTCTTTAATGGGCCAGAATCGGGTCAGTCTAAAACTGGTTCATGGCAGAATCCAATGTTATGGAATTCAGGTCAACGAGGGGTCAGGTCAGGTCATGACGGGTCAGTCAGAACCAATTACCAACCCAATAAAAAAGGATGTACGTATAAAGAAAGAGAGAATTGGGGCATTAGGCGGCTTGACCGGACTTGGACCAGGCCCAGACCCAGACGAACCGGACCTTGGCAGTGGATATTTGCCGCATCCGAACACAGTTGCATGAGTTTTCTTTTCTTTTATATTCTTAATTACTAGCATTAAATCCCATGAGATGCAGGGTTAATTCTAATGCGAATAGAATAATGATTTAAAATTAATACTTGAAGCTGATATTAATTCAATAACACCAAATAATTAATTTTCACAATTGAACCAAAAAAATGATATGGTTAAGAGAAAATAAACAATTATTCAATCATGTCATTTTTAAGAGTTTGTTTAAAGTGACACCACGTCAATAGTGGAGTCATCAATACTTAAAAGATTTCAAAAAAAAAAAAAAAATTCTTTCCAAATTGTTTTTCTTTAAAAAAGGAAGTTCTTTCCAATAATATAAAACACCACGGACATAAAATTCAATTTTTTTCTTAAAAAGTAAATAACTAGGATAAAATTACAGAAGGAAACCAACGAATAACCTAAGAAAGAACAAAAGACTAGTCCAGATCATCTGTTTCAACGAAATAGGGAAATAATGTTTCGGCGTACCCCCGAGCGCCACCTATATAAAATGCCATATTTTCTTTCTTTTTTTTTTTTCATTCCAAAGAAGCAATTGAGAGTATGCAATTAGCTGACATCATATTTTATATAGGTGGCATACGGGATACGCCGAAACAACATTTCCTTTTCCTTGTTTTGTTGAAACTAGGGGTCCGGACTCCAAAAGACTTTGCATGAAAGACAAGGTGTTTCTTCATCAGATTATTTATTCTTTATGTCACCCAAGTGAAGGGGTCACCTCGGCTCAATCCAGCAGTGATCGATCAGTTCCTGGCCTATGACCCCCTCTCTGAATTCTCAAAAGAAACCCTGCAGGTCATACTAGGCTAGAATGTCGGATTATATCCACCATCATCCTTTGGTTTTTCTTGTTGTGCACGTGTATGCAGAAACGTGAATCAAAGCAATCGAATAAGCTATCAACTACACAAAAGCATGCAATCACACACAAGAGAATTCCGTAGTTTGGCAAACTTGCCTAAGTCCACGAGAAAGAAACTTAACTCTCCTTTTGGATTCACTCTGTATGATATGCAGTACATCTCATGGGTTACGTATTACATCATATATATAATGTTCTCTTTCTTATCCCTCAAGAAATCCTATCCTAGTCAATAAGAAAGTCCTGGTACAATTACTAAAATACCCATGACCATGCCGACTTGGTCTAGACCCACTAGGCCAACAATCTCCTCCTACAAACCATGGGAAAGACGCCTCTAAACCCATTTACTAGAAATCCAGTCCTGCCAACTCTTAACACAGCTCCAGCTTTTCCTTAAACACGACCTTAGTCGTCATGTTCGAGGGATTCTTGTCAGTGTGAATCTTTTCCAGTTTCATGAGATTCTTTTCGATGACCTCACGAATCCAATGGTTTCTCACATCAGCGTGCTTCATGCAGGCATGGTATGTAGCGTTCTTGCTAAGATCCATAACACTTTGACTGTCATAATAGACTACATACTCTCCTTGCTTCAAACCTAGTTCTCAAAAGAAATTCCTCAACCAAATCATCTCATTCCTTGCTTCATTAGCAGCTCTGTGTTCTGCTTGGGTAATAGACAATGATGTGTACTTCTACAACTTAGATTGTCCGGAAATAGCTCCCCTTGAAAAAGTAAATAAATACCCAAAAATAAACAACCGACAATCAAGATCGCCTTCAAAATCAGCATCTGTAAAGCCTTCAAGTACTGGTTTTAAGCCTCCGAAACACAAGCAAAAATTTAATGTTCCTCTCAAATATCTGAAGATCCACTTCACTGCTTCCTAATGCTCTTTCCCAGGGTTAGAAAGAAATCTACTCACTAAACCCACTGCATGAGTAATGTCTGGTCGTGTACACACCATGGCATACATAAGACTCCTAACTGCTGAGGAGTATGGAACTGATGTTGTCCGTTCCTTTTCTTCATCTGTAGTAGGACATAATCTCTTACCGAGCTTGAAGTGACTGGCTAAAGGCATGCTAACTAGCTTAGCATCTATCATGTTGAATCTCGCTAGCACCCGTTCAACATATTTATCTTGTGACAACCACAGCTTCTTGGCATTCCTGTCACGACGTATTTGCATTCCCACTATCTGTCCTGCGGGACCCAAGTCTTTTATGTCAAAAGTCTTTGACATGTCTCTTTTCAACCAGCAAATCATTTTACTATCCTGTCCAACTATAAACATATCATCTACATATAAAAGAAGGATGATAAATTTATCATTACCAAACTTACTAACATAAACACAATGATCTATAGTTGTCTTCCGGTGCCCATGACTCATCATGAATGAATCAAACTTCTTGTACCACTATCTCGGCGCTTGCTTCATCCTGTAGAGATTTTTTTTCAACCTGCAAACCAACTGTTCTTTTCCTTCTACCTCGAACCCCTTTGGTTGAGTCGTGTAGATTTCTTCTTTCAAATCACCGTGAAGAAATGCAGTCTTCGTGTCTATTTGTTCAAGTTCAAGGTCTATGTTGGCGACTAGACCCAGGACAACTCTAATAGAAGTCATCTTCACAACTAGAGAGAAGATTTCATCGAAGTCAATACCCTTCGTATGCGCAAAGCCTTTAACTACTTGTCGTGCTTTGTGCTTTATCAGTTTTCCACTGTCATCTCTCTTTAGCTTGAACTCCCATTGTTCTTCAAAACCTTTCTGCTTTTTGGAAGTTACACCAGATCATAAGTATTGTTCTTTTTCAAAGAACTCATCTCATCCTGCATAGCCTCCATCCACTCATCTTTATCTGCATGAGTTTAAAAGTGGTTGGGTCTGTGGGAATGGAGAGAAGGTTAGATAGTTGGGAGGGTCCAAGAGGAGGAGATTGAATATATATATATATATATATAAATGCTGAGTTGTAGAGAGGCAAAAAGAAGTAAATGAGTGTGTATTAGATTTTACAGTGAATAGTGAGAGGTATACTATCACCCCCTGAAAGATCTTTACGTAAGGCCCTGTCGCGACCCCGGACCAGGTTTGGGGACCAATCCGGGATCGGGACTCATTAAGTGAATAAATAATAATAGGTGTGTTTGATGCCCAACGCACACGGGATCATAAAGAACACACATCACCCGTGCACGTGATTTCTCACAGGTGTCCGCGGTGAGGATATCTCAACAACATCATGGATACTTTGTTAAATTGCTGAAGCGTGTAGCAAATCAAGCATGTAATCATTTCCATATAACGTGAGACTGATTGCATTTAAATAACGAGTATCAGAATGAGCAATGTCCTATAGCGTAACCCAAAAGTACGTATTAAAGTTTAATCAAAAGATAATTTAATTACAATTCCCAAAAATGAAGGCCAATAAAGGCCAATACTAACAAAATAATATCCACCAAAATAAAGTCCAATCACCCCCAAAATGTTTCGCATCTCAACAACCGGATGTTTACATAACATCGTCGGCACGCCACTCAACTAGCGGTTGCGGTTCTCCGACTGCCTCCTTTGGCTCCTCCTCGGGATAACCGACAACGGGACCTGAGTACCAAAGCAAAGGATCAGACACGATGGTCTGGCAGGTGGGTGAAAAGATATAAACATTCGATAATAAAAACCTTTACCTTAGAAAGCATATAAACCTGTTTAAACAATGACTTTCAAGAAGTAAATGAATCATTTAATTAAAACGCATATGCAGTCACAAAACATATAAGGTAATCAAGGAAATCGGGAAACAATCAAGAGGGCATCCATAAGAAGCTAAATCCTCTATCACCGAAGTGACAAGAGTATCGGGTGTTGACCACAGTCACCGAAGTGAGGAGGTACAACCGATTTACATATACATATACAATAATACAGGACGGGACCACGGTAGCAAACCGGGTGTCGGAAATCACGGTAGCGAACCGGATATCGGGAACCACGGGAGCGAGCCGGGTATCGGAACGGGACCACGGTTAATAAATCGGGTATCGGGACCCAAGTCAGCTGCCAGGACGGGAAGGGATCTCCAAGTCAGTGGATCAGACTGATAAGGTTATCCAAGCTTAGTGGTGCCGACTCATAGGTCATATGCAAGAAATCGGGCATGAGTAAAACACTTACGATGAAATCGTATAAACGAGTAAAACGGGGTGCTCAAAGCACAAACATCATTTCAATATCGGGTCACATCATGTCGGGCATGCATTTCAGGACTAATAAAAAGAGTGCAAATACAAAAACAATGCTTTTGGAATCGATAACTCATAATTCATAAATTTCTGGAATAAACAGTTGAAATAGACTTTTAAAATATCGGGGTTTAAAACTAATTCAAGGTGAATAGGGATCCCGTATGTCTGTATAATAGAGAAAACTTGGTACTCTTTGAAGTTGGAAGACATGCCGGGTTCCTTATACACTATAGTAGCCTCAATGCTTAAATGAATCTCTGTGATGTGGTTTCTCTCTCCAACGGGCTCCCAACAATTCTTTCTTCTCTGCTTCGAACACACTCGCAGGTGAGCGGTGCCCATTGCTCTCAGAAAGGATCACAAGCAATGGGATAGAGGCTCCCTTCAACCCCCTTTATTCATAGAATTCAGGAAAATTCGTTTACCTTGCGGTCAGATGGCTGTTAGCCGCCAGTGAATTCAGCGGTTAACTGCTGGCTGATCGTGAGGCTGACCGTGGGATTGTAGCTCTCTGGAATTGTGACCGCTTCAATTCGGTTGGCTGGCGGTTAGCCGCCGATGGGTTCGGCGGTCAGCCGCTAGCTGACTGCGGAGTTGACCGCGAGGTTACAGCTCTCTGGAAAAGTGACCGAAACTGCTTCGATTAGCCGCCAGTCACCAGACGACTAGCCGCTAGGTGACCGCCAGTCACAGGAATCCTCCACTGGGTTCAGATTTAGGTCTTCTTTTCCCCAAATCAGTATCCCTCATTTTCCATCACTTTCCTGCAATAGTATGAACTAAAAAAAAAAGCTCCTCCAAATCAACCTTCAACACTCCTCTCAAATCAAAGCTTCTACCAAGGATCCATCCAAATAACTCCATACATTTTCCACATTCAATCACAAGGAGAAAGATATAACCACAATTACATAGATTCATTCAAGTTTTAAGCACAAGACAAAACAAAACTATCAATCACATTACAAGACAATAAATGGGCTCAACAACCCTTTTCAAAAACATTAAAATCATATTGAATGCAAGAAAAACCAACCATTAATGAGACAATAAGATCAACATGTTAATCATAGAAATCATTGAAAACTAAGACATCCATTAAATCCACTTGCCTCAAGGTCTCTAAACAAAGAAATCAAGCTTCTAGACACTTTTCACAAGCCAAGGATGCAATCTACACAAAAACCCCCAAATACAAACCCTAAAATGGGTCAAACAAGGAATATGAAGAAGAAAGCTTCAATAATGGAAATGAAGCTCCTCCAAGGCTAGGAAAACACAATAACAAAAGAGTTGAAATGATTACTTACAAGAGGGCTCCTAAAAAAGGTGAGACTAGCTCAAAGAAGAACTTGGAATGGAGGTTTCTCTACAAAAGTTGTATCAATGGAGAGCCCAAGTGGTGAGGAAGAAGATGATGATTTCCATTTGAACTCTAGGTGCAAGCTTGATGGAGATTGAGGATGGGGAAGCACTAAGAAGAAGAGAAAGAGAGAAAGAAACCCTAGAGTTGTTGTTGTGCTGGAAAAAGAAAAATGGAGAGGATGATTCTCTATATAAAGCACTTGGAAGTGGGCTCCACCACTTATGAACTTTGGAGGCTGAAATCACTAATCTCGGGACCTCAGACGAAATCGACGAAGAAGAGAAAAGTGATCGTCGAAATATCTAGTTTCGAAAAAGTATATGTTTCGCCGGTTTTGGGGATATCGACTTTTGGGTACAGATTTAGTGTAAAAGACTGTTTTGCCCTCAATGCAAGAAAATCGGGTTTCGGGGTTCCGGACGGGTACGGGTTCAACATGAAAGTTGTAGGGATTAGCGGGACAAGTAAAACGGGGTGGAAATACAATTCATCGGGATCCCGGGTCATTCCCAAATTAATGCAAAGCCATCAAAAGGGAACCCCCAAAGGGCCCCACTGAACACAAGCACTATAAAAATTCCCCAAAGCTATAACAAGAACTATACTAATCCAACTTAGTCAAGTCCTACCAAACACGCTTAGCACTAACACGCGACTTAATTAGCACTAATCGGGGTCACTCGTGTCGGGGTCTTACATCCTCCACCCCTTAGGGCATTTGGTCCTCCAAATGAAATATAAAACTCACCTCGGGTAGGAGATGTGGATACTTCTTCTGCACTTGATCTCGCAATTCCCATGTCGCCTCTTCCGGCCCGTGATTCTCCCAAAGTACTTTCACCCACTGAATAGTCCGTGTCCTCAACTCTTGCTCCTTCGTGTCTATGATCTGAATGGGCTTCTGTACATAGGTAGCATCTTCTCTGATTTCCAATGGTTCATGCCGGAGTACATGCGACGGATCGGGAACATACTTCTTCAACATCGACACATGGAAGACGTTGTGTACACCGGATAGCTCGGGTGGTAAGGCTAATCTATAAGCCACATCATCGATCTTACTTATGATATCGTACGGTCCAATGTATCTCCATGACAACTTGCCTTTCTGCCCAAACCTCAATGTTCCTCTGGTCGGTGACACCTTCAAGAAAACCTTATCTCCTTCCTTGAACTGTAGATCCCTTCGGTGAGAGTCTGGATAGCTCTTCTGTCTACTCTAGGCTACTTTCACATATTCTCGGATTTGTCTCACTTTGTCAGTGGTCTCACTCACTATAGTCGGTCCATGGAAACTGCGGGTACAAACTTCTTCCCAGCATACCAGTGTCCTACACCTCCTGCCATACAAAGCTTTAAACGGCGCCATCCCAATGCTCGAGTGGTAGCTGTTGTTGTAAGCAAACTCACACAATGGTAGAGTCTCGTCCCATTGAGTCTTAAAATCTAACACACAAGCACGGAGCATATCCTCAAGGGTCTGAATTGTCCTCTCTGACTGACCATCTGTCTGAGGGTGATAAGCAGTACTAAACTGTAGCCTTGTACCATAGACTCATGTAGGGTCTTCCAAAATCTCGAGACGAATCTGCTGTCTCTGTCGGATGTGATAGAGACTGGCTGTCCATGTCTACTGACAATCTCATTAACAAACAACTCTTCCACGGGTAACATGTGCATCTTCTTTCCTATCCTCATGGGAATAAAGTGAACTGACTTGGTGAGTCTGTCCACTATAACCCATATCGCATCATTGCCTCTGCTAGTCCTCGGTAATCCCGAAATGAAATCCATGGTAATGTGCTCCCACTTCCACTCCGGGATCTCTAATGGCTGCAACAATCCTGGAGGCTTCTGATGTTCTGCCTTTATCAACTGACAAGTCATACAGCGAGATACAAACGCTGCAATCTCTCTCTTCATGTTGTTCCACCAAAATCTGCCCTTCAAATTCTGATACATCTTCGTGCTGCCCGGGTGCATAGAATACTTCGCACTGTGAGCTTCTGCCATGATATCATTCCTCAAATCTTCGATGTTAGGCACACACAAACGGTCACGATAATGAAGAACTCCGTCAACGATACGAAAATCGGGACGTTCTGCTATATGTCCTACAATCTTGGCTAACTCTGGATCCTGCAACTAACTGTCCTTAATCTTCTTGATGAATGAAGGCTCTGACACTGACATATTGACAAATATGACACCCTTCCTCAGTGGTTGGAGGTCTATCCTCAACTGCTCGAATTGATCAAAAATACACGTGCCACTTAGATTTGCCATGCCCACTGATTTTCTACTCAAAGCATCGGCAACTACATTCGCTTTCCCCGGGTGATACTTGATTGCAAAATCATAGTCCTTGATATATTCCATCCATCTCCCCTGCCTCATGTTCAATTCCTTCTGAGAAAACAGATACTGTAGGCTGCGGTGATCAGAATGGACCTCAAACTTCTCTCCATAGAGGTAATGTCTCCACATCTTCAACGCGAAAACGACCGCTGCCAATTCAAGATCATGGGTCGCATAGTTTTTCTCGTGATCTTTCAACTGTCGGGACCCATATGCTACAACCTTTCTTCTTGCATCAACACACAACCAAGTCCAATGTTCGAAGCATTGGTAAAGATGGTGAAACCGCCGCTCCCAGATGGCAAAGTAAGGACTGGTGTGGTAGTCAATTTCTTCTTCAGCTCTTGGAAACTAGTTTCACACTGATCTGTCCATACATAAGGCACATTCTTCCTTGTCAACTTCATCAACGGGGCTGCAATCGACAAAAATCCTTGCACAAACCTCCGATAATACCCTGCCAATCCAAGAAAACTCCTAATTTCTGACACATTCTTCTGTCTTTCCCATTTCACTACTGCTTCAATCTTAGACGGGTCTACTGACAATCCTTCCTTGGAGATAATCTGTCCCAAAAATGCGACTTGCTCTAACCAAAATTCACACTTGTTGAGCTTCGCATACAACTGGTTCTCTCTCAGAAGCTGTAATGCTATCCTCAGATGCTCTTTATGCTCTTCTTTGGTCTTAGAGTACACTAAAATATCATCGATGAACACCACTACAAACTGATCTAGGTACTGCGCAGAAATCTTGTTCATCAAAGCCATGAACACTGCCGGTGCATTTGTCAACCCAAATGGCATCACTAGAAACTCGTAGTGGCCATATCTTGTCCGGAAAGTTGTTTTCAACACATCTGATTCTCTGACTCTCAACTGATGGTAACCGGATCTCAAATCAATCTTCGAAAAGTACGAAGCACCTTGTAACTGATTAAACAGTTCATCTATCCTTGGCAATGGATATTTGTTCTTGATGGTCACTTGGTTCAATCTCCGGTAGTCAATACACATTCTCATCGAACCATCCTTCTTCTTAACAAACAAAACCGGAGCTCCCCACGGTGAAATACTCGGTCTAACAAAACATTTATCCAACAATTCTTGCAATTGTATCTTCAACTCTCCCAATTCCGCCGGAGCCATTCTATATGGTGTAATCGATATCGGAGCGGTCCCTGGTAACAATTCAATGGTGAAATCAATTTCTCTCATGGGTGGTAATCTTGGAATCTCCTCCGGAAATACATCCGGGAACTCCCAAACAATAGGGATCTCCTCCACCTCTTGGGACCGTTTATCCTCCGTGATAAACGCCAAATAGGCTTTACATCCACTTCTCAATAGTCTATCAGCCTTCAATGCTGATACAAACCCTGCACGAGGATTTCTCCTCTCTCCCTGGAATAACACCCCTGCTGGTGTCTCATCCAACTTGAAGGTAAGGGTCTTATGGAAACAATCCATTGTGGCATGGTACCCTGCCAGCCAATCCATCCCTAGGATGACATCAAAATCCTTCATCTCCAACAGAATAAGATCTGCGGGTAACACAACTTCTCCTATCCGGACTGTACAACTAGGGTAATAGACCGTACACACAACTTGTTTTCCTACTGGTGTAGCTACAGTCAACATGTACTCAAGATCTCTACCATGCACATCAATCAATCTAGAAAATGCATGGGATATGAATGAATGCGTAGAGCCAGGGTCAAACAATATTCTAGCTTTTATCCCACTGACAAGAAGTGTACCTTCCACAACATTGCCTGCTGCCTCTGCATTAGCTCTGTTGACCGCATACACTTGTCCTCGCTGCTGTGGCCTGATAGGTACTTGTTGCTGCCTGCCTTAAGGGACATTTCTGTTCTGTTGCAGTGGACACTGATTCTGCTGTTGTCCTTGCTGACGAGCCTGCTGCTGCTGTTGAGGTCTATACTGCTGCGATGGTGCCTGCTGCTGAAGTGGCCTTGCCTGATTCTGCACTACTAGTGCATTCTATGGTGGTGCTGGACGCGGTGCTCCTTGATGCTATTGATTCTGTCTATTCGGTCTCGGGAAATTCCTCATCTGATGATCCATGGAGCCACATCTAAAACATGCTCCAGTGATGGTACGACATTGGCACTCTCATGGTTTTTGCCACAGTGGGTACAAACGAGCTGCACATTCTGGTCTTGCCTCTGCCTTTTGTTTTGCTGATTCCTTTACTGGTAATTCTGCTGCTGTGGTTGCCCTTGTCCTTTGCCTTGAGATCTAAGGACCTTGTGGTGGAAGTTCTCGAACTTGTAGGCCCTTTTGATCGCCTCTTCAAAAGTGACCGGTGGTATTACTCCCGTAGCATCCCTCTCGATAATGGGGTGAAGTCCTTCAAGGAACTTGGTTATCTTTTTCTCCACCGTGTCCACTAATTCGGGGGCATATCTGGACAACCTCTCAAACTTAGTGAGGTATTCTTGAACGGTCGTATTGCCTTGGACAAGCTGTTGAAACTCCACTGCCTTCTGTCTCCTGATGTGCGAGGGTACGTATTTGTCACGAAACTGCATCTTGAAGTTCCGCCATGCAACTACATCAGCCATTGTTCTATATTCTTCCCTTACTGTTTTCCACCAGATGTCTGCCAACCCGGTGAATAGAGATGTTGCCAGCTTTACTCTCTCTCCTCCTGTGCACCTGAAGACTTTGAATATATTCTCTGTATGGTCCAGCCAATCATCTGCAGTCAAGGGATCTTCTGAGCCAATAAAATCTTTGGGTGCCCTTTTTCTGAATCTCTCGAACAATGCATTGGGGTCATGCTCCCTCTGATTGAGGACAATTGCAGGTTGAGGCTGGACTGGCTCTGGCCTTCTCTGTAACACCTTCAATAACTATCTCTGCATTTCTGCCAACTCTCTGGCATGATCCTCATCCTTCTTCAGCATTTGCTCTTGAAGTCTACTCTGATTCTCATTGGCTTGACGCTGCTGATCAAGCATAGCCTGTAATATCTGCTGAAACTGATTTGGCATTATGTTTTCAGTTCTATCTTCTCCAACTGGCCCTGTACCCTCAACTGGCACGGTATAATCACTGTTGCTTACGGTGGGATTGCCGTTTACGGGTCGCTTACGAGGTGGCATGATGCTGCAAAACAAGTTGTTAGCACATGATAATCAAGAATAGGGTTACACATTACTCACGCGATTCTAGCTAACGGGAGATCTAACGAATCCTTGCCACGTCCTTAGGATTTCTAGTTTCTTTTAATTGAATGAAACACGTCTTGCTCTGATACCAGTCTGTCGCGACCCCGAACCGGGTTTGGGGACCAATCCGGGATCGGGACTCATTAAGTGAATAAATAATAATAGGTGTGTTTGATGCCCAACGCACACGGGATCATAAAGAACACACATCACCCGTGCATGTGATTTCCCACAGGTGTCCGCGGTGAGGATATCTCAACAACATCATGGATACTTTGTTAAATTGCGGAAGCGTGTAGCAAATCAAGCATGTAATCATTTCCATATAACGTGAGAATGATTGCATTTAAATAACGAGTATCAGAATGAGCAATGTCCTATAGCGTAACCCAAAAGTACGTATTAAAGTTTAATCAAAAGATAATTTAATTACAATTCCCAAAATGAAGGCCAATAAAGGCCAATACTAACAAAACAATATCCACCAAAATAAAGTCCAATCACCTCCAAAATGTTTCGCATCCTAACAACCGGATGTTTACATAACATTGTCGGCACGCCACTCAACTAGCAGTTGCGGTTCTCCGACCGCCTCCTCTGGCTCCTCCTCGGGATAACCGACAAAGGGACCTGAGTACCAAAGCAAAGGATCAGACACGACGGTCTGGCAGGTGGGTGAACAGATATAAACATTCGATAATAAAAACCTTTACCTTGGAAAACATATAAACCTGTTTAAACAATGACTTTCAAGAAGTAAATGAATCATTTATTTATACGCATATACAGTCACAAAACATGTAAGGTAATCAAGGAAATCGGGAAACAATCAAGATGGCATCCAAAAGAAGCTAAATCCTGTATCACCGAAGTGACAAGAGTATCGGGTGTTGGCCACAGTCACCGAAGTGAGGAGATGCAACCAATTTACATATACATATACAATAATATGGGACGAGACCACGGTAGCAAACCGGGTGTCGGGAATCACGGTAGCGAACCGGATATCGGGAACCACGGGAGCGAGCCGGGTATCGGGACGGGACCACAGTTAATAAACCGGGTATCGGGACCTATGCTGCAGTTGGCGGGACAGGAAGGGATCTCCAAGTCAGTGGATCAAACTAACAAGGTTATCCAAGCTTAGTGGTGCCGACTCATAGGTCATATGTGGTGGACCCGAAAAAGGGGGAATCTTCCGTCCTCTCCTTCCACACCCCGGGGGCTGACCTGGGTCTCGGCGGAGGAGGGAAGATCTCGGGCATCAACATTTTTTGTATGGGTATGCCAGATTTACTTTCTACTTGGAATTTGGAATAGGGATAATCCGGAGATTCACCTTCACAAGTGGAAAGAAAATCAATCCTTTTTTCTAACTTTTCAAATTGCATAAATATTAAGAAAAGAGACAAGTTTTTAGAATGCCGTAAGAGGCGTTTTTGTGTGTTTGCCGTGAAAGGCGATTTTGCCGTGAAAGGCGATTTTACAAAACTCATCAAATGTGAAGGACAAGAATTGTGATTTCTTTTTGTCTCTTTAGGAAATACAAACTACAATAGAAAAGGAAGAAAATGGATCTAACTTCTCAGAAGATTGTGGGGACACGTTGAGATCGACGGTCGCAAGTCATGTATGGGCTTCGCCATCGTCCTTCAAATGAGAACATGTGATGCTTTGATTCTTTGGCTTGGCTCCTAACCTCAGTTTTTTAAAGGACAAGGACTAAGAGAAGGTCCTATATCCAATGAAAAATCGAGTAAACGGGCTGAAAAGCCGCGTTTAGGCCATGTTGGAGAAGGAGGTGACCTTGGGGGGGGGGGGGGGGGGGGGGTGGCCCCCCAAGGGACGTTGATCACCTTGTGGTGCTTCCGGGAGCAAAGTAGCAGGACTTCGTCTCTCTCTTGGATTTTCTGGATTTTCAGAGCTTGCACTTGGGATCTATTTTTTTTTCTCTTTTCTTTCTTGGAATGGACCTCCTTTTATAGGCTTTTGGTAGCCATGAGGCGTTTATTGGCATTGATGGCCATGATGAAAGAATTGATGAGGAGTTACAAGTTGATTTTGTAACTCCTTTTTCAAGGCTTGTGATTGGCCGATGAAGGTAGTGGGCATTTAATCACTTTTATGCTTCATGATGATGGGAGTTTCATGGGTTTAATGCCATGATTGCTTAGATTTGTAACTCCCAAATGCTTGGTTCTGATTGGGCCGTCCAAAATAATGAGTTAATGACTGCTTTAATGGGTCAATTAACGACATTAAGTGGTTGCCAAGGCATGTGAAGAGTCGCGGGCCGCGCTGCGCCTTTTGAGATTCTTCTTGCGATCATCACGGGTGGATCCACGCATTATTTGATGTCGGATTGCGATGTAATTTCAGACATTGATTGATGTTGGCGGGCCGGTGACATCTGTCTTGTCGATTTCACGATCGGTCGGACAGAAAGTGCACTATCTTGGTCAGCCGGTTGGCGATCTTGAGGCGATCGGTGATGATTTCATGCTTTTGACGGCGGATCTGAGATGTCGACGAAGATCAGTAGTTTTGAAGCACCAAACATTGGATTTTTAGAAAATCACAGAGGCCAGAACACCTGAAACGCGAAAAGAATCGAAAACGGACACTTCGGCGGAAAATCCGGCGACCCGGATTTCCAGGGTCGCCGGGTGACCATGCACCCAGGGTCGCCTGGCGACCCTGGGCCAAGGTCGTCGGCGACCATGGGGCTTCGGCCGGTTTGGTCGCCGAGTGTCGTTTCGGCCGTTTTTTCGTCTTTTTCATCCCTTTTTTCTTCTGTATTTTTCTTGACATTTTTCCTCAATTATTGACTTGATTTTCTTGAAGAAATCTTGACAAGAACCCTCGCGAAATCGGAGCACAAAGTTTCCTATTTTTCGGGAAAGCCGAAGACTTTGTAGCCGATTTTCCGTCAAGCGTCGAAACTAGATCAAACGATGTCGGAATGACCTGAAAATTGAGGTGAAGCTTCTTGAGCAGTGGGTAGGAGCAACCATGGGCTTTTATTTGAGTTTTGAAGCCGTTTGGGGTCCCATCGATGCTTCACTTGATTTTGCTGCGGGGAAAATGCCGAGCTTTGATATGTGGTCAAACGATGTCCGATTGACCTGAAATTTGACGGGGAGCCTATTGGAGTCATTTTGAGACGTTCCATGGGCTCCGTTTTGGATATCATGGTCCCGGGTTGCTCCGCCGCCGGTAGGCTTGATTTTCTCTCGGAGCATCGAAACCTGGTCAAACGTTGTCGGAATGACCTGAAATTTGACGTGCAGCCTTTTGGAAGCATGTTGAAGCCACTCATGTATTTTGTTTGATGAGTGATGGCTTCGGTGGTTGCCGCCGCTGGGTGGCTTGTTTTTACTGTTTGAGCATTGATGGAGGGTCAAACGTTGTCGGTTTGACTTGAAATTTGGCATGGGGCCCTTTGGAGACATTCTGGAGTCATCCGTAGGCTTTGATCAAAGTTTTGGTGTCTTTGATGATGTTGCCACCGGGAGCGCCTGTTTAGCTGTCGGAGCGGTGAAGTTGGGCCAAACGATGTCGGAATGACCCGAAACCTCAGGTGTACCCCTCTTTTAACTGTCTTGAAGGATCTCTCAGTTTCTGTCTGATTCTGACAAAATCTGATGCTTGAAATAGCCTTGCCTATTTTTAGCAGGATGCAACTTCAGGAGGCTTCTTAATGTTGAGGAGACATATTGACTTTTTTGGTGTCAACAAATGCCCCCTCGAGGTACAGCGACGAGTAGCTTTTTAGAGTCGATGTGCCTCGAAGAGAAACTTGGAGGAAAGATTCCAACTTGACCAAGAGTCTTGAGCAATTTTTTTTTTTTTTTGAATAGCCTTCTGAGTTTCCGGGGGAATTTTATGGTAGTGAGAGGGATCACGTATCATCTCAAGGCAAAGTTTTGAAAATGACATGGGGTATTTGGATTTTGGGTTTTGGATTTTGGTTTTTGAGCTTGTGACCTAACAAGCTGTATGTGGCAGGTTAGGGGGTCGGGGTTTGATTTTGATTTTGACCTTGTGACCCAACAAGTTGTATGTGGCAGGTTGGGGGGTCAGATTTGGTTTGTTGGTTTTGGATTTTGATTTTGGTTTTGGTCTTGTGACCTAACAAGCTGTATGTGGCGAGTTAGGGGACCGGAATTTGGTTTTGTGAAATGTCAATTTCAAGATTTTGGCTCAATTTGGTTCATGAGGTTGGATGGTTTGGTTTTTGGAAACTCATGAGACTTTCTTTTTTCTTTTTTTTTGAATGGTTCCATCAACTCAAAAGAGGCATGGGACTCTTTTTTTTTTGCTCTTTTCTCTTTTTTTTTGCTCTTGGTAAGAGGAATATTTTGACTAAAAGCCAATTTTAGTACCTAGGTGGTCAAACGTGGCTCATATGGGCTAACCCATGGGACCTTAGGCTTTGGAGATGGCCTAGATCTCATATGGTGTCATATTTGTAAAGAATATCTAAAAATATCTCTTTTGTGTAGAGAATATCTAAAAACATCTTTACTTGGAGAGAATTTCTCAAAATATCTTTCTTTTTGGGAAAGTAGCTAAATTTTAGCACTTACCTCCTTTCTTTTCTCCTTGTTCCCTCTTTTGGCTTGCTCTCTTCTATAAAAGTAAGAGGGTTGATGCTTTTGCTCTATTGCTTTCTTTTTGCAAGAAATCTTCAAGAGTGCTTTCTCTTCTTCAAGGATCTCCAAGCTTTTCTTCTTCTTCTCCATCAATGGCTTCAAGTAAGTTTTCTTCCTCGTCAAGAATATCCATTGTAGAAAAATAGCTTCTTCATTTTTTTTCTTCTTCTTCTTTTTCTTTTCTTTTCTTTCCTCCCTTTTTTTTTTATGCACGTTTTCCCTTCTTTTTTTTTTTTTCGTGCTTCTCTTTTTTTTTTCTTTTCACGGTTTTTTCTTTCTTTTTTTTTTTAAAACCGTGTACTCTCTTTTTTTCTTTTTTTTTTCCCACGCTGATTTCTTTTTTTTTTTTCAGCGTCTTTCTTTTCTTTTTTTTTGCTATTTTTTTTTCTCTCTTTCTTTTTCTTTTTCCTTGTTTGCTCACTATGATAATGAGGCTATGCAATTTCAATATGTATGCATTTTTTTGTTTGATGCATCAAGATAGAAGGCTAGTCTCTAGGTCAAGCCAACATGATTTTTGACTTGGACAAAGTTTGATTGGTTTTGACCAAATTAGGTTGGAATTGGTCAAACTTTGGTCAAGGTTTTCCTAGCATCTAATGCATGATGATATATTTGTGATGCATGAGTTTTGGTAAATAGACTTGGAAGTATGATGATGCATACCTGAAAATCTTTTGCAAGTGTTGGGATTTTGAGCTCTTTCTCGGTCTTGCTGGATTTTGAGGAAGTTTTGCAATTTTTGGATTCTGAAGCTCGCAGCAATGTTGAGCTCTTTTCCAGATTTTGCGGAAGTTTGATGAGATTGGCTCGTTCTCACAGCGATGTTGAGTTCAAGCCTTCTTTGAGAATTCTCCACTGACTATGAGCTCGCTGCGATGTTGAGCTCATCTTCAGGCTTCCTTTCTTTTTCGGAGTATGTTCCTTTTCTTTGGAATTGCCCCGGAACCATGTCAAAATTTTGCTAGAATTTTTTGTAGCAAAATTCTGTCATTTTGATGTTGATTGATCTTTTCTCTTCCATCTTTTGCAGGTAGTTCTTCTAGAACGAACAAAGGTAAAAGTCATGTTACTGACGCACCTCGTCGGTCTGCTAGATCTTCCAATGCGGCCGTTCAGCAGGCTTGGGAGAAGATCCAGTTTGTGGAGAAAAACTTGGAAGAATGCGATTCCCTCAATCGTGATGAGATGAGACAGCGATTGATCGCTCTCAAGGATGAGGAGTTCTATAAGATCATGGTAAGCAGCTGTCCCTGGGTTACGGACGATCAGAGCGTTGTGCTCAAGCCTACCTTCTTCTTCGGTGATGCAGTCCCCGACGACTTGACATACCAAAGGAGATGTTTTCAGTTCTCTTACACAGCAGATGGTGAGGAGAGAACTATTTCTACCTGGTCGTCTTTTGATCGGACCATCTCGATCCTGAGCCTTTCACCCACGTGCCCTAAGAGGGAAGATCCTCCGAGCTGGGTAAAGAGGACCAGTGTGATCAAGACCGGGGTTTTTGTTGGCGGACCTTCCAGTTTTGCAGAGAAGCCACCTGTCCGTATGGACGTGTTGATGCCAGCCAGTGGCTACCAAGGTTCTAATCATCCATCGGTCGATTTGAGACCGGTGGGCCTTGGCGTTTTTTGGGGTGACGGCAGTAATTGGGTGAAGCCTTTTCGACTTCGTGGTCGTTTCAGTGCTGACTCGAGCTGGGAGTCATGGACTGATCACACCTTGAGGATTGGTGAGGCCGTTCTTCGGGAGGCCGAGATTTTTGACGCGGTTCGCGCTTTTCGGCAAACCGTCGTTTTCTCCAATGAGGCTTTCATGTCTATGCTGGAGTCATTCCTTCCACAAACCAACACCTTCATTGTGACGAATGGTGAGATTGGTTTTTCTTTGAAGGAGCTGAGCGCCATCACCGGATTGCCTATCCTCGGCAGACTCTATGAGGAGTTTATGCCTATTGACAGCGTCCTTGAGGAGCAGTCTGAGGAGTTTAGGCTTGTATACTTTCAGCTCGTCGCCTTCTATGATTTTTTGAAGGAGAAGGAGGGCTCGAAAGTTAGATGCAGCAGTTGGAGGAGTTGCAGCTCCAACTTTTTTGACAGCGGGGATTTTTCTGATGGCATGGCCCAGGATGTTAGGGCTAAAGCATCAAGTTTGAAGAAGATCGCTGCTATGCGAGAAGATTTGAAGAAGTTCTTTGCAAGCACGAATGCCATTTGTCCTGACATTGCGTTGATGAGAGATCTCGCTGTTTACCTCACTTATTGGCTGGGTGAGGTTGTTTTTGTTGGAGGAGATGGGACGCACATCAGGCCGCACTGTATTTTTCCGGCTTGTCAGGTGGCGTTTGGAGAGCGGCTGGCTTTGGTACCTACTCTTTACTCCTATTTGTGTACCGAACTGCAGGCTGCTGCTTTCCTGGTTCGGCTTGGGCTTCCCATGAACAGGGTATTTTCTGCCCACATCTTCTATTCGTGGTATGTATACCACTGTCCTAGCTTCCATCGTTTGGGAGTTGCACAGGACGAAGATCCCTTTATGATTCATTTGGCTAGAGGGGCAGCCGTTCACGAATCACTTTTATTTGCCCGTTTAAGGATCCGACGATTTAGGGACGTCGAGATTGGGCAGTCTTCAGTGAAGCTTTTTCTGGGCTTGCGGAAGAAGGCTTTTGACTTTGGTGTCTCCCGTGATTCGACCAGGGCAGGGTCGGGAAGACACTATGCTTTGACAGACGCGGAGAAGAGGTGGCTCTTTAACATACGGGTTGGTACGATGGTGTACCGTAGACATCTTTTCGTCGACATCCAACCATATGTCCCTCCGCGTTTTGCGTTGCAGCTTGGCTTCTCTCAAGGCATTGTTGGAGCGCCTTCGAGCATGGTGAATTGTTTTGGAGGTCTGCAGGATGGGAGAAATGCATGGGCATTTTATGGCGCCGAGGACACTACCGCCATGATTTCTTATCCTGAGCTGCCCACCTTCCGGACTGCTTGCTTCACGAAGTGGTTCGTGGAGAGCTTTTCAGTGTACCGGGGGCTTTCCAAGAAAGAGCTCGATATTAAGCAATCTCCTGGGAAGAGTCTTGGCAAATCGGATGGTGTCCGTCGGGAGGAAGTTTTGGCCTTCCTTTCTAGAGAGAAGCACAAGATAGGCTTTCTCAACGGGCAGGACATCATCAGATCAGGAGCTGCACAGGGGATTCCTGGTGAGGTCTTGAGGCAGCTGGAAAAGGAGGAGGCCGAGATCGATGCTATGATACAGGCAGAGCATATGAAGGCTTCCATGGAGTCTACTGAGAAAAGTAGACCATCTAGTGAGGACTCTTGTGAGAGGCCTGATGTTGATAGTGTGGCAGGATCGTCGAGCAGATTGACCCGCCGAGGCAAGAGGAGGAGAGGACAACGCCGTAACATGAGACGGCACGATAGTCCTTCTGATCTTGAAGTTCCTCTCACCATTGCTGAGGAGGTGTCTGAGGATGCTGACGAGCCTCCGGAGAAGAGAAGCAGAGGAGAGGAGATAGCTGGTATGATCCCCTTTCTTTCCTTTTGTTTCTGAAAGATTTTGTTTTGATCCGCTGCTTCTTTTTTTTTTTTTTAGCAGAGGATGATGACCTGGTGATGCCTGAGGTTCCTGCCGATGAGGCGATGACGGATCCAGTCGTGGCATCTGAGGAAGAGCCCAGGGACTCTGGAGTGGTTCCAGAACCTTCACCTGGTATGATTTGCTTTGGCTTTTGCTTTTTTGTCTTCTTTTGCTGTCATTTGCTAACATGTAGCTGACTTGCCAGAGGATTCCGACGATTTCGAGCCATCCATGGACGCAACTTTTGACGATGCTTCGGATAAGCTCAAAGAGGCAGAGAGTACTCCACCGGTCGTCGAAGCAGGTATACTTGCAATAATAATCTTGATATATTTTTGACAAGATTATATTCATACCTTTTTGTCTTTTTCTTTTTTTCTTTAACAGATTGTGAAGAGCAGGAGAGATTCCTCCGTCTTCCTTAGAGCCAGAACAGGGGATACCTGCGGCTGATGCAGAAGTAGGGGCTTCTTCCACTTTCAATGAGTCAGCTTCTTCCGTTGAAAAGAGTTTATTGATTACTCTTACAATGGAGCATGACGTGGGCAGTCGGGCACCAGAGCATGGCGAATCCTCATCTGCACCGCACCTTGAGTATGCAAGGAAGGTGTTGAAGACTATCTTGAGCTCATGGGTTGAGACTCTTTCTTCAGGTCATTTGGAAGCTGGTTTTGGCATGATCAAGCATGTGCAGGACATCCTCGCTGATAGCAAAGAAGTCGGTCTGGACATTGCAAGTGCCAAGGATTTTGTTGAGGAGATCATCACCTTGGGGAACAAATGGACTGAGACCAAGAGTTTCCCAGATGGTGACTTCTTTGATGAGATGTTCTTAAAACCTTCCAGCAAAGTCAAAGCTGAGCTGACGGAGGTCACGAAGACTCGGAGGCAGATCGTTCGGGAGAAGAACGTTACCGAGTTATCTATCATGGGGCTGAAGCAAGACTTGGACCGCCTTGATAAGGAGGTTGTTGAGGCTAGGCAACGTCTTGATCTTTTAGAGGAAGAGGCTGCTGCCAAATGGACTGCCATTATGGAGGCTCGTGACAAGGAGGGGACTCTCATTCGCCAGGTTGAGGAAGCTGAAGGTAATTTCCGGAGGAAGACTCAGGAGCATGAGCAGTGGCAGGTCCTTTGGGAAGAACTTCCTCGTGCTGCAGATGGGTCACGGCATTCGGCCGCGTTTTATGGGGACATTTTGAAGGAGCGTGGCCTAAAAACTTTGGAAGTTAAGGCCAAGGGTCTGCTTGAGGAGTTGATCCTTTGGTTGACGACCATGTAGGATTGGGCTCCTGAGTTGTAACAAACTCTTTTTCCTTTTTCTTTTTTTTGGTACCTCCATGTATAAACAATTTTGGTACTATATTTTGTATCCCCTTCCTTTCACTTAAATCATTTTTTGATGAAAACAATTTTGAGCAAAAGTTTGATGGGAATGTTTGTTTTGAATTTGATCAAAAGGTTGTCATTTTGTGAAAATCTTTTGTCAAAGGGTTGTTTTGGGCATGAAAGCCAATTTTGTGGCGGAAAGCCTTGTTTTTGATGGTTTGAAAACCAAAATTTGGATGGTGAGAAAGCCTAATTTTGTGGCGTAAGAGCCAAAATTTGTTTTGCGGCATGGGAGCCAAAATTTTTGGATGGCGTGAAACCCGAATTTTAGAATGGCATAGAAGCCGAATTTTGTTTTGTTTGTCTTGGCGTTTATAGCCGAATTTTGGCATTTATAGCCAGATTTTGGCGTTTATAGCCGATTTTTTTTTGTTTTGTTTTTGGCATTTATAGCCGAATTTTGAGATGGCATGAGAGCCAAAAATTTTGTTTGTGGCATGAGAGCCGATTTTGAGATGGCGTGAAAGCCGATTTTGGCGTTTATAGCCGAAAAATTTTGTTTTTGGCATTTATAGCCGAATTTTGGCATTTATAACCGAATTTTGGCATTTATAGCCGGATTTGACGTTTTTAGCCGAGTTTTGGCGTTTATAGCCAGATTTTGGCGTTTATAGCCGAGTTTTTTGAAAACCAAGTTTTGTTTTATTGGCATGAAAGCCGATTTTGGCGTTTATAGCCGAAATTTTTTTTATTTTTGGCATTTATAGCTGGATTTTGGCGTTTATAGCCGAGTTTTGGTTTTCAAAATGCAGGTATCGACTAAATGTCGCCTCCTCGCTGAATGGTCTTGCAAGTATCGATGGAATGTCGCTTCCTTGCTCATTCGGTTTTGCGAGTATTGATGGAATGTCACTTCCTCGCGGCTTAGGTTTTGCGAGTATCTATGGAATGTCGCTTCCTCGCGAATTGGGGAGCAAATATCGACTAAGCGTCGCTTCCCTGCTTTTCCCAAAACTTTTGGTTTTGCGGGTACTGACTTGATGTCGTTTCTCCATGATTTTTGAAATTTGAGGTTTTCTCGAACCATTTGAAATTTGGGTTGTGGATAGCAACTGGTATGTTGCATCTCCACGATTTTTGAAATTTGGGTTGTGGATATCAACTGGTTTGTTGCTTCTCCACGATTTTTGAAATTTGCAAGTATAGAATGGGGTTCGCTTCCTTGCGATTTTTGGGTTTTGGAAGTATCGAATGGGGTTCGCATCCTTCCGGTTTTTGGGTTTTGCGAGTATCGACTGAATGTCGCTTCCCCGCGGTTTCTAAAGACCAAAATTTTTGTTTAAAGACACGAAGGTCATAAATTTTGACTTAAAACCATTTTGGTTGTAAAAGCCAAGGCGGTCTAGGGTGAAAATTCCTAAGTCCCGATTTTTGTTTCAAACCGTGAATTTTGGGTTCAAGGATCGAAAATTTTGGTCAAGTCTGGGAAGAGGCTCCTAAACTTGGATTGATTTTTCTTTTGAACAATGAAATGATGAAAGTAAGCATTGTTTTGAGAGATAGTTTTTTTTTTTTTTTGGAAATTTCAACATAAGGATGAAAATTTCAAAAAGGGTGGGTTTGACGAGCAAGTACCTTGGAAATACGCTTTAGCCGTGTAGATATTGCTCTGACCCGTTTGAGGAAGTCTTCAAGGGTAGTACCGTTTCAAGAACTTGCCGTTGATGGGTAGCATACATCTGTCTCCTTCCATGTTTAGAAGAGCGTATGCACCATTGGAGAAGACTTTGTCGATGACGAAGGGTCCCTCCCATTTTGGTTCGAATTTGCCTTTGGATTTGTGGGCAAAGACTATGGGTCTTTTTACTGCAAGAACCAAGCCACCCTTTTTGTAGGGGCGTTGCCTGACCTTTTTGTCGAAAGATCCTACCATGCGTGCTTGGTACAACTCAATGCTTTGTAAAGCTTCGAGTCGTCTTTCATCGAGATTATCCACCTCTTGGAGTCTCAATTTGACATTGCTTTCTTGCGTCATGTCATTTTGCAAAGATACCCTTAAGGAAGGAATTTGTACTTCCAAAGGGACAACAGCTTCGCATCCATAGACCAAAGAGAATGGTGTACTATGGGTTGGTCCTCGAACGGTGGTTCGATAGGCCCACAAAGCTTCTAGTAGTTTGTCGCCCCAGTCTCTTTTGTGACTAGAGACCATTTTCTTGAGAATTTTGAAAGGCTTCTGCTAGTTCGTTCGCTGCTGGATTATATGGAGTCGAAGGACAACTTTGGATTTTGTACTTGTCGCAGAACCTATAGAATCTGTGATCCCGGAATTGTGGTCCGTTATCATGGACGAATCTTTTAGGTATGCCGAAGCGACAAATAATGTTGGTGCACAAGAACTGAAGGACTGATGAAGTCTTCATTTTGCTGAGCGCAAATGCTTCCGACCACTTGGAGAAATAATCCGTAGCGGCGAAGATGAAGCGATGACCTTTGCTTGATGGGGGAGAAATAGGACCTATGATGTCCATACCCCAGGCTTCGAAAGGCCATGAGATTGCTGTTGGATGTAGCCATTCTGGAGGCATATGGACATAATCTCCGTGAATCTGGCATTTTTGGCAGCGCTTGGCAAATTGTATTGCATCAGCTACCATGGTAGGCCAATACTAACCTAGCCTTTTTATCTGGTTGTAGAGCTTAGGGCCAGCCTGATGGGCTCCACAAAGACCAGCATGTACTTCTTTGAGAGTTTCCTCAGCCTCTTGTTGTGATAAGCAGCGTAGGAGTACTCCGTTGAAGGATTTCCTGTAAAGTGCTTTTGAAGGTATATCCAAATGAAAGTTTGGGGCTCGTCTTTGGATGCTTACCCGCTCTTTTGGATCTTCAGGTAGTATTCCGAACATGATATAATCAATGAACGGATCTCTCCAGTCGCCAATCGGAGGTTTGAGGATGGATATCCGACTTCCAACCACTTGGTGGCATTCAGCAACTGCTTGGTGTGTATTGAGAGGAGGGAAAATCCTTCTTTGACACACTGTGACTTGCATGTTTTCCCCTTCTTGGATTGCCATGGATGCGGCAAGTCCAGCCAGGGCATCTGCACGGATGTTTTCACCTCTGAGGATATGGGTGATGTGACAGATGTTGAATTTTTTTCGAAGCGACTGCGCCTTATTATAGTAAGGTAGCAAATCAGGCTTCCTGACTTCATATTTCTGATTCATCTGGTTGACGACCAGTTGAGAGTCTCCAAAAGCTTCCGGCATGGTGATGCCGGTTTCGAGGGCGAGTTCCAATCCAACAATCAGGGCTTGGTACTCAGCTGCATTGTTTGAACATTGTTCCAGTAGCGAGGAGGCGTGTGGAATCATGTATTTGTCAGGGCTGACAAAGAGGATGCCGATTCCCGATATTTGCTTTCCTTTTTCATTTGTCCTGGTTGCACCATCAAAGTACATGTCCCAGGAAGCGTTTGACAAGGAAGTTTCCATGTTGTAAACAAATTCATCTGGGAGATCATCCCTGAGTGGAGAATCTTTAGGCAATGGATGCTCTGCGAGGAAATCTGCCAGAGCTTGTCATTTGATTGCTTTTTGTGGTACATACCTAATATCAAATTGTGATAGAAGAATGGACCATTTTGCCAGTCGGGCATTGAGAGAACCTACTTTTGTGACAAGGACCTTTAGGAGGTTGATCCTCGAAATCAGGTAGACTGTGTTCGACAGCGGATAGTGACGCAGCTTTTGTACAGCGAACATTACTGCAAGGCATTCTTTTTCGACTGGGGAGTAGCGATGGTCTGCACCTACCATCATGCGGCTAAGGTAATATAGAGTAGCTTCTTTTCCGTCGTCATTTTCTTGTGCGAGCAAAGCACCCAAAGAGTGGTCGAGAGCTCTTGTGTACAAGATAAATGGTTTTCCAGTTGTGGGGGCAACCAGCACTGGAGGTTTGATGAGGTATGCTTTGATGTCTTGAAATGCATTTTCACATTCAGCATCCCAGACAAAGTCCACGCCTTTCTTCATCAGGCGAGAGAATGGACGGCATTTCCCTGATAGATTGGAGATGAACCGTCGAATGTAGGCCAGCCTTCCTTGAAGCCCTTTTAATTCTCTTAGGGTTCTGGGAGATGGCATTTCCAGGATAGCCTTGACTTTGGTGGGGTCAAGTTCTATTCCAGCTTTCCGTACTATGAATCTCAGAAACTTACCCGATGAGACACCGAAGAAGCACTTTAGTGGATTCATCTGCAATTTGTGTTTGCGAAGTCGGAGGAAGACTTCTCGAAGATCATCGAGATGGTCTTCTTTCCTTCTTCTTTTTATGGCGAGGTCGTCAACATAGCATTCGACCGTCTTCTGCTGCATATCTTGGAATATTTTCATCATAGCCCTCTGATATGTCGCACCTGCATTTTTCAGGCCAAACGGCATAACAGTGTAGCAATATACGCCGAATGGTGTCCGAAATGATGTATGCCTTTCATCTTCAGGATGCATCTTTATCTGGTTGTAGCCAGAGAATCCATCCATGAATGTCATTCGCTCGAACCCATATTTGTTGTCAATCATCACCTCTGGTATGGGGAGCGGGAATTCATCTTTAGGACATGCATTATTCCGGTCTCTATAGTCGATACAGACCCTTATCTGCCCATTTTTCTTTGTCACGGGGACAATGTTGGCCAACCATTCAGGATGCTGTTCCTCGCGGATGAAGCCAACATTTTTGAGTTTCTGAACTTCTTGTTCAATTTTGTCCATCACGTCGGGACGGAATCTCCTTTGGCCTTGTTTGATAGGCTTGATTTCTTTTTGCAAGTTAAGCTTGTGGACTGCTACTTTGGGATCCAAGCCAGGCATTTCGGCATAAGACCATGCAAAGCAATCAACGAACTCACGAAGAAAAAAGATATACTCGGGTAACTCATCATCCTTTATATTCTTGCTTATGAATACAGGACGTGGGTTATCAGGTGTTCCCAAGTCTATCTTTTGAACAGGGTCTTCTGTCGGAAGGTTTGAAAGTGGTTCCTCCACAGTATTTTCAGAGGCTTCCAACTCAACAAGACCTTCTGAAGTGCCAGAGAAATTTTTAGATCAAGGCTTTGTTTCTGTCCATGAATCTTCTTGATCAGCATCCTTCTCAATGCTATCCTTCTCGAGGCTTGCAATGAGATGGTCCCAATCATTTGCTGGAATTGGGTTGAAGTAGGGTACTTCTTTTGGAGACAATGATTCTTCTGGGACAGAGAACCGCTCGTCTACTTCATCGGGCAATTCCTCTTTATTATCAGAGAAATTATACCAATTGGAGGAGCTTTCAGGATTTTTGACGAGTAACTCCTCAAAGAGATATCCAGGGATATCGATGTCTTCATGAGATGTTGAGGCTTGGTCGGTAAAGCAACTTTGCAACCATGGTGTCAACTGTCTCATAGGAGCGGTAGGATCATACCCCAACCCATATGAAGACTTGCCTTTTTTTTAAGGTGGATTTTTCAATCTTTTGGTTGACTTTTGGTCAGGGTGGGTTCCAATGGTGTAAGAATACCACGGCCACCTCCCAAACCAGTCGGGTTTCGAGCATCGTAGCCCATTTTCTTCATGATAGCTTGTGCCATTGGGCTATACAGAGATAGCTGAGGCATACCTTCGTTTTGGAAAGATTCAAGCAGAGAGTTCAGTGGAGATGCTCCTGATCTGTGGAAGTAAATCACTTTTTCTTCTGGCGAAGTTGTCGAAATAACAAAGGAAGCAGACGTAGGGTCTTCTATGTCTGCAGGTGTCTCCAATGGAGTGAGAGCGGGCTGATCTCGCTGAGTACCAGCTTGGCTCGATGCTGTGTCATCTTTTGACTCTGACTCTGAGTCTGTGTCATGCATAATAGACACAAAGGAGATAGTGAATTTGCCCCCAGCCTTTTGTTTTGTCTTCTTTGCTTTGGTAGTGATTACCAAAGGCTTTGGAGATTTGAAGGAGACGACGAAGGGAGCTTGGCCGCTTACTTCGAGTTTGGTGGAGGGTTTGTTTTCCTCCGATGATTGCTGAGGAGCCTTGCCTTTATCTTTCTAGAGACTGTCGGCAAAGCGAATTGTTTTTTCCTCCTGTTTTTCTTTTCCATCTTTATACATTTGAGCATCTGCAAAATGGACATCTCTGCCTTTGAAGGGCTTTTTGTCTGCAAATACTCGATGTATCAGGCCATCGTCGCCAACGAACTTGATGCACTGATGTAGAGTTGAAGGGACGACACCATTCTCATGTATCCAGGGGCATCTAAGGAGTATATTGTAGCATGAAGGGGTCCTTATTGCATACACAGTGGCTTCAGAAATAAGATCACCGATTTGCAATTTGAACCTGATTTTGCCGATAGGCCTTTGAGCGCTACCGTCATATCCGAAGATGGATACGGACGTGTGACTCAGCTTGCTAGGTGGGATGCCCAGCTCTTCGAGTGCCGAAGTAGAGATGAGATTGAGTGCAGAACCTGGATCGATCTGGACTCTGTGTACTGGCATTTCTTTGACGTACCCCGTAAAGTACAAGGGACGGTAGTGCTTTGTTTCGCCTAGGAGGAGGTCATCCTTGTCGAAGGCAATTGTTGCACTTGCTGCTTTTTGTACCGAGAGGCATTCATTGCTTGATCCCTCAGTTTTCTTCTTTTCTCCCTTTGAGGGAGTATTTGATTTTTTGACCCTATAGTCCATTTCAATTTGAAGGACTTGTGGGGCATGTTTGTCGACATCCGCATTCAGCCTTTGTAATTCTGAAATGAGACTATCACGAGTTTGTGGAGACATTCGTAATAAGTCAAGAATGTGCAGACATGCAGGTATGTGTTTGAAGTGCTCAATCAAGTCGTACTTGAAAGCCTCCTTCGGGCCTACATTTTCATTATTATTGCCACTTGGGGCGCTTACAACTTGCTTTCCCGAAGGATTTACATAAGAAGAAGAGGGTTGATTGCAATTTTTGTGGTAATCCCGGCCAGAACGGGTACCTCTACCAACTTCAAGAGCCTCTAGAGAAGGGTCTTCTTTTGGAAGATCGTTCTCAGGATCAAGGGGTTGATCCTTTGCTGAGGACGTCTCTGTAACAGCATTGGCGCCTTCAGTGATTGTGTTGCACGGAGCAATTTCCGGGAACAAGTCCTGAACAGCAGCCGGCAACTTTTCTTTATTAGCCCAGACATTGCCCGTGAGATCGGGTATCTGGGACCAATTGACTGAGTTTTCATTGAAGAAGATTTCATTGGCAGAGGTTTCTTCAAAATGATCAATCGTGAGAGGCTTGAATTCCGATGTCACAGCTTCAGGAGACGAAGGGTGAGAGGATGTTATCTCAGTGGAAGTCACCTGAGATGATGTAGCTCCGGAAGATACGCTACCGGTTGGGGAGTACGTGTCTTCGGAAGCTTCAGAGGCACTGTCGTCCTGAGCTATTGCATTGCAGGTTATCCTGACAGGAGATGCCCCCAGTGTAGATTGTTGGGAATCAGACTCATCCTCGGATGTGAGAGGATCATCGATCCAACTATTTTCTCCATTTTCAGGAGTTAAGGGAGAAAGTTCCCGCTGATTTTCAGGGACTTCCAGTTCTGGATCATGACGAAGATTGATGCGATCCTGCTCCTGCTCCATGGCAAGAAGTTGCAAGATTCTTGCATATTCTTCAAGATCAGGCATGGGAGCCAGATTTTCTTCGTCATTTGCTCCTTGTGGTTCGCCCATGTTGGGTTCCACTGAAGCATTTGCTGGTGCTGGATCGACAGCGTTTTCTTGAACAGGGTCCTGGTCTTCTTCATCATCAGACCAAGATCCTTGTGGCTGCAATGGATTATACCAGATTACTCGCATAAGCTGAGACTCGGGAATCCATTCCTTGTCAGAGAGGTATTCTCCTGTTTCAGGGGATTCTTCCCACTCATCTATATCACTGACAGTATCACTGGATTCGTATCCGTTCATGGAGAATCCAACTACCGAGTTGCAAGAGTATGATGCCCCCTGCACAATTTCATTTTTGTATAGAGGTGGCATGAAATCATCAAGAGTGAATTTTCTTACCGCCTTGGAGGTTTTGGGAAGAGATTCTTCCGTCGTCCTTAGTGAAGCAGTGGAAGAAGTTTCTGCTTTTTCAAGGACTTCTTGTTTTGGTTGAGATTTCTGCTGCTGTTTGAGCTTGTGAAGCTGTCTCTTGGCTTGCCTTCGCTACTGGGCGGTCGGCTTTGTTTTGACGATCTCCCAATTTTCATCATCTAGGAGATCGGGATGCACCCATATAGGTTGTCCATCTGGTGTTGGATAGGGAACCAATTCTTGGGACGCTTGAGCCATTTTTATTACCTTGAATGAAGTAGTGATCTTCTCCTTCGGTGACTTTGAAGTTTGCCGACATGACACCATGTTGACAGAGGCGGGGCCATAGTTTTTATCAAAGGTTATGACTTCGTTTTTCCACATCTCATTGATCTTCTCTCTCACAACGAAGCATTGATTGAGAGGATGTGAGATCATCTGATGGTATGGACAGTATCGGGGATCATTGGTTTTGCCAACATCTTCCGGTCTTTTGGGCTCTGGCAAAATGAGTTTGTCATTTGCTAGGAGAGCCTCGAAGATTTCTTCAACGTCTTCATCGAACGGATATTTCTTTTCTACACGTTCTTTGAAGGCATCAGAGAGTTCAGGCCTTTTACCTACAGTTTTGTTTTCAGGTTTCTTTGGCTGCTGAGGAGCTGACTTAGTCTGCACATTGAGAACCTCCTTTTTCTTTGGTTTTGAGGTTGTAACAGCAGGCGGGTCTTTCTTTGATGATTTCTGACTATTGAGGTCTTTGATCACCATTTCAGCTTCCATGGAGGCTTCGAGGAGTTCCCCCAGGTTCTTTGATTTGTTGCCGATGATCATGGAGCAGATTTTTGCTCTCATATTGTTACGGCAGATGTCGACTAGCGACGCTTGTGATAGCACATCTGAGCATTTGTACGCCATTGCCTTCCATTTGTGAATGAAGTCGTATGTTGACTCATTCTCTCCCTGTTTTAGGCTGCAGAGTTGAGCCATAATAACAGGATGATCCTCACCTTGGAAGTGGGTCAGGAAGCGTGTCTCCAGCATAGCCCAGTTCTGAACGGAGTTCTCCGGCAAAGTGGAGTACCAATCAAAGGCTGTACCTTTTAGGGTACTTGCGAAGAGGCGAATCTTGAGGGCATCTTGATCCGCAATAGCTCCCGTCAGGATCTTGAAATGGATGACATGCTGTCTGGCTGAACCTTTCCCAGTATATGTCTGGAGAGTAGGTTGTTTGAATTTTGCAGGGAACGGAACCGAGTCCATCCATAGAGGGTAGGGTGGCTTGATACCATGCTCTTTCAATGTATCCTCTTCTTTTGCTCTTGCGAGGATATCGTCCACGTCCTTTCTGGTAAGGGAGCGAGACTCATTATTTTCTGCATTGCCCTCGTCATCTTCATGATTCGGAGGGGTTTCATTGTTAGGTGGTGGACGCTGTAGAGTGAGAATCAAATTTTCCATCAGAGTCTCAATTCTTTGTTGTCCTTGCTCCAACTGCTGGATGCGTGCGGTTACGTCATCATGCGGTGGAGGCGGCTCAGAACTTGTAGCCAAGATGTTCATCCCTCGGGATTCGAACCAAGAAATCATCCTGGTGACTGAGCTGGGGCTCATTCTTCTGGATGAAGAATCTGAGGAGTGGTTACTCCGATGTCCTTGGCTTGGAGGAGTGGAAGACTCTTCCAGATGTGTTCTTATCCGAGAGACGCTGCGAGTCACTGGACGTCTAATACTGATTTTGGTTGCTGACTTCTGGCATTTTCTGGTTTTACCAACCATATGAACAGCAACGAATTGGTCGGGTCTTTCTTTTTCGACCCATTTGTTTGAGACGTGGAGAGTAGAAAGCTGGGTTCTTTGTTTCTCGAGTCTCTTTTGTCGATATGCAGTGCGGCGACGCATACGACGAGCAATTTGAGCTTCAGTCAGCTCTAGTTGGGCTCTGGCGATGAAGGATGTAGTCCCTCGTGCACAGCAGCCGAGTTTGTCTTCTTTGAAGCTTGGCAAGGACAGAATCTGGATGCGGTCCTTTGTCTGTCGTAGTGAAGATTTGAATTTTGCAAGCTCGGCCCCTGTTGAGATGAGGGGTCGACTCGTGGGAGTGCAAGCTTCAGCATGTTTTTGTGTAGGCCTAACAATGCAGGATTTGATTTTGGGCTTGTAGGAGCAAGCCGGCTCATGATGGTTTTGTTTGTTTTTTGGGTGGAGGGTGGTTTCTCCTCTTTCATGTAAGAGAGAGGGTAGAACTGATTCTCCTTGAGAGGGGTCAGGTATGCTGGCTTTGCAGATGTTCGAGACCTCCGTTGTTTTGGCGAAGATCTCAGGGACCAGGTTTTGGTGTAAACCTGGTTTCTTGTGGGTTGAGGCTTCGTGGGAACGCCACGGGCTTCAGGCTTTTTGGTGTTCGCCCTTGGTGCCATTTTAGTGACACGTTGCGGGGCGGTTTTCTGCTTCTTGGCAGGTACAGTGTCTTCTGCGGGAAGTGGGAATGGTCCCAGTGATCCGAAGACGATGGTTCGGGGAGTTGAAGTTGACCCGGTGTTTGGAGAGTTGTCGAGGGAGATGACGCTTCGGCAACTGGCAGGGCGCTTGTGCTTTTTTTTTTTGTCTTGCAGCATAAGCTGGTACTTGTTCTCATCGAAAGTGATGGTCCATGAAGCTGCCATTGTTAGTTTTGGAAAACCTCTGAAAGAAGACCAAATCCATTAGTAATCACAAGAATATGGTGATCGTAAATGGAAAACAACTATGGTTTTGTCTTTTCAAATCACTTGAGGGGACATGGCCCAACCCAAGGACGATGAAGAAGGCAAAAAGCCATAAAGGATACAATTGTTCTAAAATGCAAGTATGGTATGCTCAGAGTGAGCGTTCCAGTGACTGCTAGAAGCAATTGTAGACCTTAATTCAAATTACCGAGAAGCAAGGCTCACTCGAGGTAAAATGATATAAGGTTGGAGATACAAATGTGTCGGTCACGAATACAGTAGACCCGAAAGGGCGTACTAGCACCGCTAGGCACAAATGTTGCAAATCGCATCCTTGGGAAGGACACGAGATGGGATTTTTTTTGAAAGGTCAAATTTGGATTCATAAAGGAGAGCAAATGGTATTCCAATCCGAACAAAGGTTCAACATTTCTGCGAGCGCTAAATTCAGAAGGGAAGGAACCAGAATTTCTCGGATGTGAATCCAATAATGACGGAAGTTTTTTTTTTTTTTTTTGAAAGGTCAAGGTTGAATTCATCGAAGAGAGCAAATGGTGTTCCATTCTGAGCAAGGCTCAACATTTCTGCGAGCGCTAAATCCGAAAGGGAGGGAACCAAGATTTCTCAACTCTGAACTCAAAAGTGACAAAAGTTTTTTTTGAAAGGTCAAGATTGAATTCATCGAAGAGAGCAAATGGTGTTCCATTCCGAACAAGGCTCAACATTTCTGCGAGCGCTAAATCCGAAAGGGAGAGAGCCAAGATTTCTCAACTCTGAATTCAAAGTGACAGAAGTTTTTTTTTTTTTTTTTTTTAAGGATTTTTTTTTTTAGAATTTTTTTGTTGAAAGGTGCACATAGATTTCCAATTCGATCTTATGAAACCTTAGTAGATAGATCAGCCCCCAGGTAAGGGTAGGATTACTTAATGAACCCGTTTGGAGGACCCTTGCCTCGAACAGTCTAGCTGTCTCCACACTCTGGACAAGGCTTTTCTTAAATCCACTTTGGTCAAAGAACGCAACTGGTGGAATCTTAGTGTTTTTTGTTGAAATCCTTTTTTTTTTTGAAAGGTTTTTTTTTTTTAATGAACTCGTCAAAGAGAGCGAATGGTGTTCCAATCCGAACAAAGGCTCAACATTTCTGCTAGCGCTAAATCCGAAAAGGAAGGGACCAAGGTTTCTCAACTTTGAATGCAAAAGAGAGAAAACTAATCTTTTTTTGAAATTATAGTTTTTTTTTTGAAATCCAAATTGGACTCATCAAAGAGAAAAGATGGCCCAATCCCCGATATGAACGATAGCTGCGAACATTTCTGTGAGCTATCGAGTTCAAGGAGGAGAGGATCAAAATTTCTCAAAGTTGAATCTTGAGAAAGAAAGATCATTTTTTTTAAGAGTTTGAAATGAAGGTGTTTTTTTTTTTTTTTTGAAATCCCAATTGGACTCATCAAAGAGAAAAGGTGGCCCAATCCCCGATATGAACGATAGCTGCGAACATTTCTGTGAGCTATCAAGTTCGAAGAGGGAAGGATCAAAATTTCTCAAAGTTGAATCTAAGAAAAGAGATCAAATTTGGTTTTTTTTTTGAAGTGAGAAAGAACAATTGAAATCCCATCTCATATTTTTTTTTTTGATGCAAAATGCAACATAGGCCACCAACTAGAAAGGAGCCAAGTGATCAAAGCATCACGTTCTCAAGTCAACGTGTCCCACCGGGTGTGCCAGCTTGATGGACCCGAAAAAGGGGGAATCTTCCGTCCTCTCCTTCCGCACCCCGGGGGCTGACTTGGGTCTCGGCGGAGGAGGGAAGATCTCGGGCATCAACATTTTTTGTACGGGTATGCCAGATTTACTTTCTACTTGGAATTTGGAATAGTGATAATCCGGAGATTCACCTTCACAAGTGGAAAGGAAATCAATCCTTTTTTCTAACTTTTCAAATTGCATAAATATTAAGAAAAGAGACAAGTTTTTAGAATGCCGTAAGAGGCGTTTTTGTTTGTTTGCCGTGAAAGGTGATTTTACAAAACTCATCAAATGTGAAAGACAAGAATTGTGATTTCTTTTTGTCTCTTTAGGAAATACAAACTACAATAGAAAAGGAAGAAAAGGGATCTAACTTCTCAGGAGATTGTGGGGACACGTTGAGATCGACGGTCGCAAGTCATGTATGGGCTTCGCCATCGTCCTTCAAATGAGAACATGTGATGCTTTGATTCTTTGGCTTGGCTCCTAACCTCAGTTTTTTAAAGGACAAGGACCAAGAGAAGGTCCTATATCCAATGAAAAATCGAGTAAACGGGCTGAAAAGCCGCATTTAAGCCATGTTGGAGAAGGAGGTGACCTTGGGGGGGGTGGCCCCCCAAGGGACGTTGATCACCTTGTGGTGCTTCCGAGAGCAAAGTAGCAGGACTTCGTCTCTCTCTTGGATTTTCTGGATTTTCAGAGCTTGCACTTGGGATCTATTTTTTTTTTTTCTCTTTTCTTTCTTGTAATGGACCTCCTTTTATAGGCTTTTAGTAGCCATGAGGTGTTTATTGGCATTGATGGCCATGATGAAAGAATTGATGAGGAGTTACAAGTTGATTTTGTAACTCCTTTTTCAAGGCTTGTGATTGGCCGATGAAGGTAGTGGGCATTTAATCACTTTTATGCTTCATGATGATGGGAGTTTCATGGGTTTAATGCCATGATTGCTTGGATTTGTAACTCCCAAATGCTTGGTTCTGATTGGGCCGTCCAAAATAATGAGTTAATGACTGCTTTAATGGGTCAATTAACGACATTAAGTGGTTGCCAAGGCATGAAAAGAGTCGCGGGCCGTGCTGCGCCTTTTGAGATTCTTCTTGCGATCATCACGGGTGGATCCACGCATTATTTGATGTCGGATTGCGATGCAATTTCAAACATTGATTGATGTTGGCGGGCCGGTGATATCTGTCTTGTCGATTTCACGATCGGTCGGACAGAAAGTGCACTTTCTTGGTCAGCCGGTTGGCGATCTTGAGGCGATCGGTGATGATTTCATGCTTTTGACGGCGGATCCGAGATGTCGACGAAGATCAGTAGTTTTGAAGCACCAAACATTGGATTTTTAGAAAATCACAGAGGCCGGAACACCCGAAACGCGAAAAGAATCGAAAACGGACACTTCGGCGCAAAATCCGGCGACTCGGATTTCCAGGGTCGCCTGGTGGGTCGCCAGCGACCTTGGGCCAAGGTCGCCGGCGACCATGGGGCTTCGGCCCGTTTGGTCGCCGAGCGTCGTTTCGGCTGTTTTTTCGTCTTTTTCGTCCCTTTTTTCTTCTGTATTTTTCTTGACATTTTTCCTCAATTATTGACTTGATTTTCTTGAAGAAATCTTGACGAGAACCCTCGCGAAATCGGAGCACAAAGTTTCCTATTTTTCGGAAAAGCCGAAGACTTTGTAGCCGATTTTCCGTCAAGCGTCGAAACTAGATCAAACGATGTCGGAATGACCTGAAAATTGAGGTGAAGCTTCTTGAGTAGTGGGTAGGACCAACCATGGGCTTTTATTTGAGTTTTGAAGCCGTTTGGGGTCCCATCGATGCTTCACTTGATTTTGTTGCGGGGAAAATGCCGAGCTTTGATATGTGGTCAAACGATGTCCGATTGACCTGAAATTTGACAGGGAGCCTATTGGAGTCATTTTGAGACGTTCCATGGGCTCCGTTTTGGATGTCATGGTCCCGGGTTGCTCCGCCGCCGATAGGCTTGATTTTCTCTCGGAGCATCGAAACCTTGTCAAACGTTGTCGGAATGACCTGAAATTTGACGTGCAGCCTTTTGGAAGCATGTTGAAGCCACTCATGTATTTTGTTTGATGAGTGATAGCTTCGGTGGTTGCCGCCGCTGGGTGGCTTGTTTTTGCTGTTCGAGCATTGATGGAGGGTCAAACGTTGTCGGTTTGACTTGAAATTTGGCATGGGGCCCTTTGGAGACATTCTGGAGTCATCCGTAGGCTTTGATCAAAGTTTTGGTGTCTTTGATGATGTTGCCGCCGGGAGCGCTTGTTTAGCTGTCGGAGCGGTGAAGTTGGACCAAACTATATCGGAATGACCCAAAACCTCAGGTGTACCCCTCTTTCAACTGTCTTGAAGGATCTCTCAGTTTCTGTCTGATTCTGACAAAATCTGATGCTTGAAGTAGCCTTGCCTATTTTTAGCAGGATGCAGCTTCAGGAGGCTTCTTGATGTTGAGGAGACATATTGACTTTTTTGGTGTCAACAATATGCAAGAAATCAGGCATGTGTAAAACACTTACAATGAAATCATATAAACGAGCAAAACGGGGTGCTCAAGGCGCAAACATCATTTCAATATCGGGTCACATCATGTCGGACATGCATTTCAGGACTAATAAAAATAGTGCAAGTACAAATACAATGCTTTCGGAATCGATAACTCATAATTCATAAATTTCTGGAATAAACAGTTGAAATAGACTTTTAAAATATCGGGGTTTAAAACTAATTCAAGGTGAATAGGGATCCCGTATGTCTGTATAATAGAGAAAACTTGGTACTCTTTAAATTTGGAAGACATGCCGGGTTCCTTATACACTAAAGTAGCCTCAATGCTTAAATGAATCCCTGTGATGTGGTTTCTCTCTCCAACGGGCTCCCAACAATTCTTTCTTCTCTGCTTCGAACACACTCGCAGGTGAGCGGTGCCCATTGCTCTCAGAAAAGATCACAAGCAATGGGATGGAGGCTCCCTTCAACCCCCTTTATTCATAGAATTCAGGGAAATTCGGTTACCTTGCTGTCAGATGGAGGTTAGCCGCCAGTGAATTCAGCGGTTAACCGCTGGCTGACCGTGAGGCTAACCGTGGGATTGTAGCTCTCTGGAATTGTGACCGCTTCAATTCGGTTGGCTGGCGGTTAGCCGCCGATGGGTTCGGCGGTTAGCCGTTAGCTGACCACGGATTTAACCGCGAGGTTACAGCTCTCTGGAAAAGTGACCGAAACAGCTTCAGTTAGCCACTGGTCACCAGACGGCTAGCCGCTAGGTGACCGCTGGCTGACCGCCAATCACGGGAATCCTCCACTAGGTTCAGATTCAGGTCTTCTTTTCCCCAAATCAGTATCCCTTATTTTCCATCACTTTCCTGTACTAGTATGAACTAAAAAAAAAGCTCCTCCAAATCAACCTTCAACACTCCTCTCAAATCAAAGCTTCTACCAAGGATCCATCCAAATAACTCCATACATTTTCCACATTCAATCACAAGGAGAAAGATATAACCACAATTACATAGATTCATTCAAGTTTTAAGCACAAGACAAAACAAAACTATCAATCACATTACAAGACAATAAATGGGCTCAACAATCCTTTTCAAAAGCATTAAAATCATATTGAATGCAAGAAAAACCAACCATTAATGAGACAATAAGTCCAACATGTTAATCATAGAAATCATTGAAAACTAAGACATCCATTAAATCCACTTGCCTCAAGGTCTCTAAACAAAGAAATCAAGCTTCTAGACACTTTTCACAAGACAAGGATGCAATCTACACAAAAACCCCCAAATACAAACCCTAAAATGGGTCAAACAAGGAATAGGAAGAAGAAAGCTTCAATAATGGAAATGAAGCTCCTCCAAGGCTAGGAAAACACAATAACAAAAGAGTTGGAAGGATTACTTACAAGAGGGCTCCTAAAAAAGGTGAGACTAGCTCAAAGAAGAACTTGGAATGGAGGTTTCTCTACAAAAGTTGTATCAATGGAGAGCCCAAGTGGTGAGGAAGAAGATGATGATTTCCATTTGAACTCTAGGTGCAAGCTTGATGGAGATTGAGGATGGGGAAGCACTAAGAAGAAGAGAAAGAGAGAAAGAAACCCCAGAGTTGTTGTTATGCTGGAAAAAGAAAAATGGAGAGGATGAGTCTCTATATAATGCACTTGGAAGTGGGCTCCACCACTTATGAACTTTGGAGGCTGAAATCACTAATCTCGGTACCTCAGACGAAATCGACGAAGAAGATAAAAGTGATCGTCGAAATATCTAGTTTCCAAAAAGTATATGTTTCGTGGGTTTTGGGGATATCGACTTTGGGTACAGATTTGTGTAAAAAGACTGTTTTGCCCTCAATGCAAGAAAGTCGGGTTTCGGGGTTCCGGACGGGTACGGGCTCAACATGAAAGTTGTAGGGATTAGCGGGACAAGTAAAACGGGGTAGAAATACAATTCATCGGGATCCCGGGTCATTCCCAAATTAACGCAAAGCCATCAAAAGGGAACCCCCAAAGGGCCCCACTAAACACAAGCACTATAAAAATTCTCCAAAGCTATAACAATAACTATACTAATCCAACTTAGTCAAGTCCTACCAAACACGCTTAGTACTAACACGCGACTTAATTAGCACTAATCGGGGTCACTCGTGTCGGGGTCTTACAGGCCCACTTTAGTACAAATTGTTGACACAAAAAATGTCACTTTGCCTCTTTATACCCTTTCAAACATCAAAAAGCTACATGAAGCCACATCCAACCACAACGGGCAAAGCTACTTCAAGCATCAGATCTTGTCAGAACCATCCAAAAACTACAAGATTATTCAAAACACCCATAAGAAGTTTACACATAAAGTTTTGGGCCATTTCGACATCATTTGGCCTAACTTCACTCTTCCAGCAGCTGCACAAGAGCTCTCTACTACGGTGAAGATGGAGACCTTATTTTACAAAGTAGAGCAACAGTTGGCCTCAAAATGCCACCTGAAAGCTCTACAACAAATTCCAGGCCATACTGACACTGTTTGGCCCAAAATACAAAGAGTCGCATTCTCCATGCAGCAAAGTCAGCTCTCCTGACAACAATAGTGTCTGCAAGAAAAGAAATTAAATCATTTTTTGGCCAAATTTATATAAGTACAGAAATTGAGGGTTTTTTGTTGGTCGTATTATTTTGACCTTTTCACCATCTCACATGAATAATGATTTTAGGCCATATTTTTATAATTTACAATCAAGTGATTGCATTACAAGAAATTGTGAGTCTTCTTTTCTGCTGTATTTTATTTTGAGTAAGTTTTCTACGAACATAAAATCCTAATTTCTCCGAGGATTACTAATAGAGGCACATTCGGATAATTATTAACCCTGCATCGCAGAGGGTTTCATACTAGTCTGAATGAAACATACAATCTCTCCTTCAATTAAAATTAAAATCGAAATTGAGCTCCAATTTCTCAATCAATTGCAAAATAGATTCTTATCCCTATAATATATAATAATAATTTGCAATTTCATTATAAAACTAACAATATTTTTTATCACAATCCAAAAGAATCAAGGCTTCAAAATATTGATGTGTCACTCCTAAACTAGAGTCATTTAGATATTTTTACCTTCCTCCACAGCAGGGGAAATTTCTCATGTCTAGGCAATTTTTCACTTCAATTTATCTCATTATACAATTTAAGGTGCTTCAGAAGTGTATGCTATGCCCCTCCACCTCACGTTATAGGCACCAAAATCTAAGAAGATATAGTCACTTACTAGGAAACTGTAATTGAGTTATGTAACACTGTCTCCTTTAAACACATGTGGGTTCCACCTTTGCGGATGAACAGTCTCTCAGAAAATAACCAATTTAGAAGATCTCAGCCATTCATTTTTCTAACATTGAATGTAGACCCTTGGACGTGCATTTCCTTTTGGAGACTTAACTCTTGAATTTTCTTGAGAGATCCACGTTTCAAGAAACATTCTTCTGAGATGGCACAGTGAGATGGCCATCCCCACAACAGTCTACCTCACTTCCAAAGGTTCGTAAAATTTTGACGAAAATCTTCCCATTTGAAGGACGGTAAAAAGGAATCCAGCTGATTACATTTTAGAGATGAAAAAGAAAGAAAGAAGGCCATGATTCACTTTGTTTTCTATGTGGTGTAACTCAAATAATATTTTCATTTTCAACATTGGATTGAAATGGAGTATAAATGAAGTGGTTAACTCATATTATGTGGATTTCGATCTAAAATATTTCAATCTAGCTGCAAATCATACTCTCATTGAATATTAGAAAATGTCTCCACTCATACTCATCAAGAAAATTGATTCATGTTTCCGCATACACACGCATAATGAGTGGTATCAGAGCCTAGGTTTGTTAGGGTTGGATTGTGCTGCATTGCGATCAATTGATCGGATTTTTTGTGAAGGGTTTGAATTTGATCATGATCTGTTTCATCAAGGTAAAAGGGAGATCGGTTTTGATCTCGGTGGGCCACACTGATCGGGGTTTCTTCATTCAGGGGAGATCTTGAAGGAGAGTTGCAGAGGGGTTCTTGCTAGTTCTTGGATTGCTGCCAGAATTGCAGCGAAACAAAGGAGACGATTGGTGACTCTGCTGACGTCATCCGCGCGTAACTGGAACCCTGCCAGTATCTCTAAAGAAGGAGGACTATGCCACAATCGCCGCCTTCATTATCGGTGATGCCTGCATCCAAACCGATATTTGTTGCACAATGACGCTGAAAGACATACGACATATCCTGATTTGCGGTTGAATCTGATTTCCGAGACTTCATTGGACCGTGCAGGTTATGAGAGTTACTTCGAAAATGGTAGGTGGAAACTCACTAAAGGGTGTCTTATTGTTGTAATAGGGAAGGCGTGTAATACGCTGTACAAGACACATGTGAAGCTATGCAAATGTGTGTTGAATGCTATTGAAGATAGATCCTCTCCAAATCTGTGGCACAAGAGACTTGGACATATGAGTGAGAAAGGACTACAGTTGTTGACAAAGAAATATCTAATTCATTACTCCAAAGGTACATCCCTTGACCCTTGTGATTATTGCTTGTTTGGTAAACAACATAGAGTTTCTTTCTTTAAAACATTAACGATAAAATCAAATGTGTTGGATTTGGTATATTTTGATGTTTGTGGTCCCATGGAGGTGGAGTCATTGGGTGACAATAAGTTTTTTGTCATATTTATTGATGACGCATCTAGAAAAGTCTGGGTTTATGCGTTGAAATCGAAGAATCTGGTGTTTCAGGTATTTCGGTAGTTTCATGACATGGTTGAAAGAAAAACAGGAAAGCTCTTGAAATGTCTCCGCATAGATAATGGTGGAGAGTTCACATCCAACCAGTTTAAAGGCAATTGCTCGAAGCATGGTATTCGACATGAAAGAACAGTTCTTGGTACTCCACAGCACAATGGTGTGGCAGAGAGAATGAACCGCACTATTCTTTAAAGGATGAGATGTATGATTAGAGTGGCATAGCTACCCAAGCCATTTTGGGTGAAGCTGTTCTGACTGCCATTTACCTGATTAACTGGTCTCCCTCAATTCCTTTGGATTATGATCTTCCGGAGAAAATATGGACATGTAAAGATGTTTCTTATTCTCATTTGAAGATATTTTGGTGCAAAGCTTTTGCACATGTACCAAAGGAGCAGCGTTCAAAGCTGGATGATAAAGCAGTATGTTCTATTTTTCTTGGCTATGATGGAGCTGAGTTTGGCTACAGGTTATGGAATCTAGAGAAAAGAAAAATTATCAGAAGTAGGGATGTGGTGTTTCATGAAGACCAGCTCTTTAGAGATATTGAAAAGACTGAAAAGTCTAATGAAGTTATTGATGGAGTGGTTGATCTCACATTGACTCCTTCTCCGGTGCAGATTACAGGTGGAGAAGGTGGACAAAATGATCCAGATCATGATGAGGTGCAAGGGTTGCCAAATGAATAGGGCGTTGAGTAGTGGGAGCAGTCTCATTGGTCAGAAACCATGGAACCTCAGGCTAGGAGGTCTACTCAAAAGCATTAACCATCAACAAGATATCCTGCAGCAAGTTATATTTTGCTTACTGCAGAGGGGGAGCAAGAGAGCTACCCAAAAGAACTAAACAGGTTCCGAGTCAAAACCAGATCCGGAATCGAAACTGTTATTTAGAAACGGGTCCGGGTCCACTATGGTTTCGATCCGGAACCGTTCCGTTTACAACCCTACAAACATGCCCTCAGAGGCGGACCTATATATTAGTGTATAGGGGATTCTGCCACCCTTTAAATCTGAAAATCCCATTAGGCCTATTGGGTTGGCTTGCTCGGTCCCAATGGAACAAAGCCCATAATCCCCCATGAAATCTCTTTATCTCTCACTCTCTTTCTCTCTCCAAAAATCCCAAATTGGTGATAGATGAACTTTGTCTCCGTCACACATCGAAGCCTCTCTCCCCTCTGTGTATCAATTCTAAATAATTTTTTAGGTGTTACGGGGGGCTTTTTTATTAGGTGATTTGTCCCCAAAAATATCTTTCAGAAATGGTAAGGTTAGAAATGGGGAATTTTTTAAATCCTCATTCTTCTAAAAATCCCCATTTTTGAAATGGGTTCTCTTGATTCATGAAAGATTTATAATAGATGGGGGATTTTTCTAGAAATCCTCATTATTGAAATGGGATTTGATTTCAACGAAAAAAAAAAAAAAAGCAAACATTCAAATTAGAGACAGGGAGGAAAAATACATCTAATCTGTCATCATTGATTTTAATATACCGATGCATGTTATTGGTTGTTAGCTAATTTTATTTAATTTTGATGCAATATTTGGTTGAAATTTACATTGTGGTTTTAGGAAGGTGTTTTAGGGAGTAGTTTTGGTTTTGATTTGAACAAACAAATGAATGAAGATAAAATGATATTTTAGCTCAAAGCTTGTTTCCAACAAAATCTCCCAAACAATAATAGGCCAAATCCATGAAATACTTTAGTTATTATTTTCAACATCTAACATGGATTTTTTAACAAACTTTTCAAACTTCTACAAAAATAAACTTTTCGAAGTGCCCAGTCTCCAATTTCTCTAGAAGGCAAATTAGAGACTTGAAAAAAAAATATATGACAAGAATAGAAGTATATTGTACTTTGGCACCTCTTGCGATAGAATTGCTACATATACAATTTGACTAATAAAGAAAAAAAATATTAAATTTAGTTTTATTCTAGGGTAAATGGTGAACAAGAGTCAATTAACAAATGGGGTCACATCATCTAGGAATTTCCAACCTCAAAGTTCGCATTTGCTTTTAATTTGAAGGAAATTTTTGTAAGATCTAATATGGTTTGTGATGCAAATCAAACATATAGATCTTGATCTATGCATAAACAATGAATAATCTCAAATAATAAACAGCGTACCTTGTGCCATGATCGAGATGATGAGCGGAACTCTTTTCTGAAATTGGGTTTTCTCCTATTTCTCTTATCACCCACTCCAATATGCTTGAAGTTGATGGTTACTTTTCAGATCTTGTAGGTTAAGAGAGAGGACCGGAAAACCATATATATAGATAAGCCCTAAAGAAATTTCTTACCATCAAAGAAATCTAATAAAAGTAAGTTTCCTTAATTCCCTTAAATTAGCCAACAAGAGTCCTATTTGATTTTGGGCTTACTAAAATTGAATCCAAGATAAAATTAGTAAATCCAAAAATCAAAGGGGAAAGTAACTTAAGTTAGTGGGATCAAACCGTGGGTCTCAACAATGTTGAACATGTAGTCATGAGGACCACTCATGTCTAACAATCTCCCACTTGGTCTGAATGACCACACATATATGATCTCCCACTTGGTCATGATAACCACCAATATTCAATCCACCTTCTATTTTTATTTTTATTTTGAAAATTATGTTTTATAAAATGACTCAACTTGGATTCAACAGATTTTAAAATCCCGACGAGTGGCCACACACTTGTAAAAACAGCCCAATCATTCTTGTTTTTGCTAATTATTATATACTGTAACAAAATGAAACCAATAATAATGCGAGTCATGGCGGTCAAACATCAATTTTGCGACATAATTCCTTCCATGTACTACAACATTAGTGATTCTATTTAGTCTAGTCACAAATCGAGGAAAAATAATAGGAGTAGACTAAAATTCCTATTTATTGGTCCAACTGAAATTTATCTTGCTTCTCAATAATGAATTAATTGTGCACACAAAAATTAAACAAGAGAACATAATCAGTATTAATGAAAACTGATCAACAAAAAATGTCTAAGTAAATATCATAAATCCTTTCAACCACATACATTAAGAGAACACAATGCGACCCATTGCTTTAACATGATCATTATAGGCCTCTGCTGGTAATGCTTTGGTCATAGGATCTGCAATCATGAGTTTTGTACTGATCTGCTCTATAGACACTAAACCATCCCGAACCTTCTCTTTAATGGCAAGGTATTTTATCTTAAAGTGTTTTGCAGCGCTAGAACTCTTGTCGTTATTAGAGAAGCGAACAGATGATGTATTATCACAATAAATTTTCAGCGGCTTAGAAATGGAATTCATGATCTGAAGCCCTGAGATAAAATCTCGCAGCCATACAGCTTGATTAGTGGCCTCAAAGCATGCCACAAATTCTGCTTGAAATGTGGAAGAAGCAGTTGTAGTTTGTTTAACACTTTTCCACGAAACAACCCCACTAGCAAGGAGAAAAATGTATCCTGATGTAGATCTCCTTGTGTCGAGACACCCAGCAAAATCTGAGTCTGAATATCCAATCACTTCCAAGTGATCAGATTTTCTTTAAGTGAGCATATATTCTTTAGTCCCTTGTAAATATTGCATGACCTTCTTTGCTACTTTCCAATGTACCATGCCAGGGTTAGACTGAAACCTTCCTAACATGCTAACTGTAAAACTGATGTCAGGACGGGTACAAGTCTGAGCATATAAAAGACTTCCCACAATGGAAGCATATAAAATATCTTGCATCTGTTTTCTCTCGATATCATTTCTTGGACATTGATCTTTGGAGAATATATCACCTCTTGCTATGGGTGCTTTTCCTCCAGAACAATTCTGCATATTGAATCTTTCAAGAAATCGATTGATATAGGCTTTTTGTGAAAGTCCTAGTAGTCATCGAGATCTGTTTCTAATAATCTCGATTCCAAGCACAAAGGATGCTTCACCCATATCTTTCATTTTGAAAATTCTCTGTGAGGTATTCTTTTGTTGCATGTAGTAGGCGAAGATCACTACTAGCAAGTAGAATGTCATCTACATATAGGACTAAAATAATGAACTTGCTCCCACTGATCTTCAGGTATATAAATTGATCAACAATGTTTTCCTTAAACCCGAAGGAGATAATGGTATTATGGAACTTAATATACCATTGCCTTGAAGCTTGTTTAAGTCCATAAATAGATTTCTTTAATCTACAAACTAGTTTTTCTTTACCTTTTTTCTCAAATCCTTCTGGTTGTTTCATAAATACCTCTTCAGATAAATTCCCATCTAAGAACGTTGTTTTCACATCCATTTGATGTAACTCTAAATTAAAATAAGCTACTAATGCCATTATGATTCGAAAAGAGTCCTTCGAAGAAACTGGTGAAAAGGTCTCTTTATAATTAATATTTTGCCTTTGAGTAAATCCCTTAGCTACAAGTCTGGCCTTCCATCGTTCGATTTTGCCCTTTGAGTCTCTCTTGGTCTTAAAAATCCATTTACATCCTATAGGCGCAAACCCTTGAGGCAATTCGACGAGATACCAGACTTCATTTAATGGCATGGATTTTAACTCTTCTTGCATGGCATCAATCCATTTATTCGAATCATCTCTTTTAATGGCTTGTGAAAATGTTACCGGATCTTCTTTAATATCTATGTCAAAATCAGATTCTTGAAGATAAACAACATAGTCATCCGATATAGCAGACCTCTTAGATCTTTGAGATCTTCTTAAAGCTTCTGGTTCTGCTAAATTTTGATTCGGATGAATAATATCTTCAATAATATCATTATGAGTGACATTCTCATCTAGTGGTGCATTTGGTATGATAGGTTGTATTTCCATCGTTTCGCTCTGAACGAAGTCATTTGGAATACCAACTCTAATCGTTTCAATCGGTACTTGAATAGGTATCCGATGTTCTTCAAATACCACATTTCGTGGAGCATTGCTCCCACTAATGTCATCATTTTCTATGAATTTGGCATTTCCGGTTTCAACAATTCTAGTGGTATGAGTAGGATAGTAAAATCTAAAACCCTTAAACTTTTCAGGATATCCAATAAAATACCCACTGATAGTCCTAGGGTCCAATTTTCTCTCTTGTGGGTTATAAATTCTAGCTTCCGCTGGACAACCCCAAACATGCAGATGTCCTAAACTTGGCTTCTTACCTGTATAACTCGTAAGGAGTTTTAGGAACAACCTTAGTGGGTACACGGTTTAGGATATATGCAGCTGTTTTTAGGGTTTCTCCCCACATAGAGTCAGGTAATTTAGAATTACTTAACATACTTCATACCATTTCCATAAGCGTTCTATTACGTCTTTCAACCACACCATTTTGATGTGGGGAGCCAGGCAATGTATATTCAGCACGAATACCATGACTTTCCAGGAATTTCGCAAATGGGCCAGGATTTTGACCTTATTCATCATATCTCCCATAATACTCTCCACCCCTATCAGGATCTCACAACTTTTATTTTTTTGTCTAACTGTTTTTCAACTTCAGCCTTGTAGATTTCAAATGCTTTTAAAGATTCTGATTTCTCATATAACAGGTAGACATATCCATATCTAGTGAAATCATCAATAAAGGTGATAAAGTATTTTTGACCACTATAACATGGTGTAGGAAAATAACCACAAATATTTGTGTGGATTAATTCAAGTGGTTCTAAACGTCTTGTGACCTTATTTTTATTGGTGTTTTTGGTCTGCTTACCTTTCATGCAGTCTGTACAAACACCAAAATCAGTAAAATCTAGGGCTCTTAACACTCCATCATTTACTAATCTCTTTATTCTCTCTTGAGAGATGTGTCCTAACCTTTTATGCTATAAGATTGAGTAGTTTACATTCAAGATTCCTCTTTTAATACCAACATTCATAACATTATTCTCATGTAAGATAAGTAAGGAACTAGCAAAATATGGATCCATATTCAATTTATAAAGACCATCACATAAAATACCACCACCAATTAAAACTTGATTCTCATAAATACTCAAGGTACTATGTCCAAAAGAGAAGGTATAACCTTCTAAATCAAGTCTAGATAAAGAAATTAAATTCTACTAATCGTAGGAACATAAAAAGTGGTATTAAGGTCCAACTGGAATCCAGAATCAAGAATCAATCTGCAAGTTCTCACAGCTTTCACTTCAACCTCCAGCCGGTTTCCCATAAAAATGTTTCTTTGATCATTGTTTGGACTTCGGCTTGAGTGAAAGCCCTGCATGGAATTTGCCACATGAACAGTGGCACCAGAATCAATCCACCAAGTATTTGAAGGAACATCTAAAAGATTTATTTTGTAACAGACAAAAGAATTATTTATACCTATAGATTTAAAAACCATTTTTGTCTCTTCAAGCAGTCTTTCCTCAGATGTCCCTTTTTGCGGCAGAAGAAACACCTTGGTTCACTACCTTTTTTCCCGACTTGGTTAGTCTCAGCAGGTTTCTTGCTTTTCTTTTTCTGACCTTTCTTTCCCTTGGGATATATGGTTTCTTGTTTGAAGGGGTGTTGGAGATGAAATTTACTTTGTGTAACTGCCCTTCCTGCCTAAGTCTGCCTTCTTCTTGGACACACATTGAGACCAACTCATTCGTAGTCAATTTCTCCTTATGAGTATTATATGAAATATTGAAAGGTCCAAATTGAGGGGGTAAGGAGTTCAAAATAAATTGGACTATGTAATTTTCAGAAATTGTCATTTCTATATCCCTCTTCTCCATGATATGTTCCCTGAGACCGCTAGATCCATCATATTCCATTGAAGATAATTTGGCAATCAAAGTAGCTGCTAAAGCCTTATCAGATGCTTGAAATTGTCGCTCCACAGATTCGAGATAGGCCTTTGCATTTTCATTATCCGGGATAGAACCACGGATATTTTTAGCTATGGATCTTTTGATCATCATGAGACTCAGTCGGTTGGAATTGATCCATTTTTCATAATATGCTCTCGCAGCTTGAGAGTTTTTTTTCAATAAGATCAGCAGGTTTGGGTTCCATAATTGCAGTGTCCAAGTTTTAGCAGCCCAACTTTAATAAAAGTTCATCTTTCCAATCAGTGAAATTTGATCCATTTAACATTGGAATACTTGAGAGATGTCTATTCAAGGCAGCGGGAGTCAATACTGGAATATAAAGGGGAAAAAATGCTCAATTACTTTAATGATTTGAGTTCACGCTAAAACATTAATCCAGAATGATTCGATGCATAAATGAAGCATATTTGGTGAGTGATCCAGTTTATCATCACAGTCCCTCCTTTGGGTCGAGACTATAACATGCAATAGGAACGCTCGAGGAGGAATCCTATCCATCCATAGGGCTAATTAGATAGTATGAACGCAATTCGTTAGGCTTTATACCTTTGGGTATAGGAACCAAAACCAATTGGGCACATATATCAAATTACCCTAGTCCGATCTTATAATTATTTGAGTGGCGATCGAACCTTTAGGCCGGTTCTCACTCTCATAATTTAGGATCGCAAGTCTAATGCTATTATCCTTACACAAAAAATAGTGTTAAGGGTCTTAAATTTCAATTGATACCTACAAGTTCTTCATAATTGGGGCACTTTGGTAACTACCACACTATTTAAAACTATAGGTCTCAATTCAATTAATAGCATTTATAATAAGGCATAAAGGGGTCTAATTAAGATTGGTTCCCAAATATTCATGGACTCTTTGAATGTAATTAAGCAAAATCGTAGGATCTTATAACAAATGACCCAAAGTGAACAAGGTACAGCAAAGGTGACATAAAATACATATAGGGCTCAGAGCAAATCTCATGCCCAACTAGAAAATTGAAACTGGTGTGAGCACAACTCTGCCTTAATCCAAAAAAAAAAAAAAAAATTTCTTACAAGAGTATAAGTCTTAAGCGCTAAATGGGTTCATGGGTTCCAGAAACATAGGGGCAAGATATAAAATATTCTAACAGAACATTAAGTTCTGTAGCATCTGGATTTCCATTCCAAGATGTGTCCAAGTCCAAAAAAGTCTACACTTTCCGCTAATCTCACAGACCACCGAAACTGTCCATCTCATCTTCCCCACATAACACGTCTGTACAGTACGTTACCGGAAAAATAGACATTCTCGCCTGGGGTAAAAAATTGCTAAAATCGTGGGCTCCACTGATCAAGATCCAGATCAGACCCCACTAACAGATTCGCCCATGCCCCCTCTTTCAAATCTATGGTCCCGATCTGAAATCAATGGCCCACATGGGGCCCACAGCCAAAAAAATAAACCCAACTTCCTTACTACCGTCAGTCTCCTCTGGACTGCTGGATGGTGGACCAAACAGGGCCCCGTTCACATGGGTCCACATATCTAAGGTCACCCAGCCATGTCCGGCCCGATGAACGAACCAGATTTGAGATCGGATCATCCAGTGGGTCCCACCATCGCATATATCTTAAATTGTTATTTCCTTCTCAACCCAACTCATGCCTCCCAGATGGTATAGGAGAACGGATTCCTTGAAATTTAGCTTAGACCAAACATGGAAAACATATTAACAGATGGTAAGGCAGTCTGAGTGATAAAAATCCAACTATGGTGATCACGTGAGAAGTGCAATAGTCTACTGATTAGATGACTTTTGATTATTGCCAACTAAGATTGTTGAATGCATAGATTATAACCCAATGGCTCTGATACCAATTGTAAGATCAATATGGTTTGTGATGCAAATCAAACCTATGGATCGTGATCTATGCATAAACAATGAATAATCTCAAATAATAAACAGCATACCTTGCGCCATGATCGAGATGATGAGTGGAACTCTTTTTTGAAATTGGGTTTTCTACTATCTCTCTTATCACCCACTCCAATATGCGTGAAGTTGATGGTTACTTTTCAGATCTTGTAGGTTAAGAGAGAGGATCGGAAAAACATATATATAGATAAACCCTACAGAGATTTCTTACCATCAATGAAATCTAATAAAAGTAAGTTTCCTTAGTTCCCTCAAATTACCCAACAAGAGTCCTATTTGATTTTGGGCTTACTAAAATTGAATCCAAGATAAAATCAGTAAATCCAAAAACCAAAGGGGAAAGTAACTTAAATTAGTGGGATCAAACCGTGGGTCCCAACAATGTTGCACATGTGGTCATGAGGACCACTCATGTCTAACAATTTCCACTTCTCACTTTTTCCTACGGCTAAACAAATTCTAAATTCCCTCGGGATAACTCTTGTAGCACAAGAATGAACACAAATAATTAACTTGTTTTCCAGCATCTACTACACACAAAGTTTGACGAGTATTTCCAATATCTTTAGCATAAGACCCAACCTCTTCTCTAGTATCTCCCTCTCATTGTATTTCTCCTCTTGCTCTATCTCCACTCTCTCCTCTGTTTTCCAACTCCTACCTTACGATGATGCCTTCCCCCCACGCTCAGAGGATGTCTAGAACCTTCTATTTCTTTCGCCGTGTCTGGAACACCCAAAGACTCCGGGAATACTTTTCAAGCAACCCCACTCCCTCCACCCTCAGCTCACAAAAACCTCTTCATTAGGATGGCAATGGGTGGTGGAGTGATTTTTGTTGGCATTGTTATATATCATTGGAGCTCTCTTGCATTGGTTACGGAGGAAAGAGCTAGCACCAACGTCATAGCTAACGTCAAGGATGATGTCACCCTTGATGTACCAACACTTGCGCGAGTGTCGTCTTTGGACGGGTTGGGTTAGTTTCGGGTTTAGCCAAGCTGGCCTGACACGATCAACATCCAATAACCAAGGGCGCAGATCCCTTTCTTTATGGTGCACAAATTGAGGCAATAGCCTCTATGAGCAACCTTTATCAGGTGTTCTCTCCTTGCCTCTTCTTTTTTACAAGAGTAAACAAAGGAGAAAAAAACTTTTCTTCCATTTGTTTCAGCGCATGCCAACCAAGATAGAGAAAACGATGCATGACCCATGCGGTTCTCCTTATAAGTGTACCCAAAAGATGGACTTTACTCGGCTTTCTTCCTCTATTGTAGTAGTGAAAACTAGAGTAATGGAAGAGCAGAGGAGATGGCTTCCAAATCTTGGAGATCCACAGCCCATCGCGTGACTTGAATTGTCAAATGCACATTGACCTTGTTCTTTTTAGTCAATGGCACTGATGGACCTTGTTCTTTTTTAATAGTCTATGGCATTTGAGAGAGAGAGAGAGAGAGAGAGAGAGAGAGAGAGATTATAGTTTATAACTACACTCACTGTCAGAAATATCCTTCATCAAAATTTATCATCTTAAAAAATATCTTGGTATCTTAAATTTTACGCCTTTTAGACTATTATTAGGAGAATGGGGTAGAGAACAAATTAACTTTTAAATAACTAAAAATTAATAGATAAATAAATATTATAAAAAAATAATTTTTAAGATTTTCTTCTATTTTCACATCTTTTTTTCAATTTTGTTACATTAACTTTGTGTCGCCATTTATATTAAAATATTGTGAAACTTTTGTAGAATTTATGTTTCAAGTACATATCACAATATTTTAAAATAGATCAAAGCTCTCCTAAGCTCGAACTTATGATAAAATTTCGTAAGCTCATGCTTGTGGGGTCCACCTTTGGTCCATCTAAATGGACCAAACACATGACCCCCCTAAACTGCACATGTCCACCAACTTTCTGTCAGATTTGAATTTACTGGACCATTGAATCGACTATGTATCGATCCGAATGGACTGTTGACCATTAAAATTTTGGGCCTATCATGGTTTGGGTTGATATTTTGCAGAGAGGAGGATCCTAGGGAGTCATTTAAATCCCTCTATCACCTTCCTCATGTGGGTCCCCAGGTGGGCCCTAACACACACTTGAGCTTTCCTTATCCTAAGCTTGAGCTTAGGAGAGCTGGCCATTTAAAATATCGCCTATCAATGAGAGTGCATACAATAAAAAGAGAAATGATAAAGACCAAGTAGTTGGAATTGTTTACCAGTTAGAGTGGTTCAACCTCTGGTTCAATTTTCAAAATATTGGAATAAGCTAATTTGTCTTACTATATTTTTAGCCACCAATCTGTTGGATTGTTGGTGTAAAGGCTAGATTGAGATTTAAGTTGAAAGCAACAAATAAAGTTGTTATTCCTTCTTTTCTTTCTTGGGTGATAACTAATAAAGTGTGAATCTTTCTTTTCTTTCTTTGGAGATGCTTCTATGAGAGTAACTATCACACTACTTAGCAGCGTGAGAGTTACTCTCATAGGAGCATCTTCCTTCTCTTTATATTGAGTTTGATTTATTCTTAGGGAACATCTTCTCTAGCATCTCCCTCCTCACTCCTACTTTACGATGATGCCTAATGAGAACCTAAATACACCATTAAGGCCCCTCAATAAGGACTTTGGTATACCTTCCGATGAGATTAATTAGCATAAATATGTTATTTTAATGTTTACAGGTGCCTTAGGGGAAAAGAGAACGAAATTGGAGAAAAATGGCAAGAAACAAGACGAACCGAACTTACTACCTCCGGGCGTCTGGACGCTAGACCCTAGAAGTGACACTTAGGCTACTGCCTGCTGGCGTCCGGACGCCAGGCAAGGGTGAAGTCCGCCTCCCTTCGCGTTTTGAAATGATTTTTGGAGAAAAGCTATAAAAAGGACACCAAACTCATTTTTAGGGCATTGACATCTTGAGAGAAGAACGAAAGGCTTATTTTTTAGGATTGAGAAGAGCGCCAATGGGGATTTTGTCAAGGATTCTTCATCAATCTCTCTCCATTAATAACTAAATCTCTATCTTAGGGTTGCGATGAAGCCCTAGTTTTGTGTTTGTGGTGATGTATAGGTTCTAGGGTTTTACTTTGAATGCTTTGATTATATGACATGAATGCTATCCATGTGCTGGATCTCGTTATTAATGCAATATCTAGTTTTGTTATTTTATTCTTGTAGTTTGGAATACCTATCATATAATGGTGCTTGAATGTGTGGAGTTAAATCTAAGATAATCTATGCCATAGAGATAGATTATGCCCGGATCTAAAACCGCATGATTTATTTGGCGACTATGTGAAGGTTTGTAACCATAACGAGACTTTAAAGTGTTGATAGTGAAACCCTAGGTCTATATTTGTCATTGCATGAGATTAGGGTGGATTCGTACCCTAAGACCTTTCTTTAATTGGATCACAAACCTTGCTTTTAATTTGCTAGTTTAGGAATCAAAATCTCAAATCAATACTTTGTTTTCTAGTAGGATTAATTTAGGAATTTGGAAACAACACAACTTAGCCTTTTTGTCCCAGTGGATATAACACCTAGCTAACATCACCATTCTCATGAGTAGAGATAGTAGCTAGGTATAATTTATTTTTGCAGACCCTGTTTTAGGACGATCAATGCCTCCCCCCCATAGGATGTCCAAAAGCTTCTTTTTCTTTCAAATGATTACTAGCCGAAGACTCGGGGGATAACCCGACTTTTCCAACACCCCCACTCCCTCCACCCTCAACTCACAAAAACGTCTTCATTGGGCTGGCATTGGGTGGCGGAGTGATTTTTTTGGGCATTATTATCTTTGTAGCTCTCATGTATTGGTTACGAAGGAAAGAGCTAGCACCAGCTGAGGAGGACGGTAGAAGAAGTGAGGAGGATGATACTGGGGAAGAACATGTTGTTAGAGAGGTTCAGGTCCAGAGTTTAGAGGATAGCTCATCTTCCTCACAATCTATTTTTACTAATTAGGGTGCTATACATTTTTTTTTTGACATAATTATCCATTTAGAATAATGTTACCCCTCTAACCATATTGTCGACCATTTCACCATTTTTTCAACTTGCAACTCCATTCTCTTACTCTCCTCCACTGGATCGTTTACTGAGGGTGTGGAGAGATGGAGAGAGATTTGAAGAGATTGACGATTGTGGCGAGGGTGATGAGATGGATATGGGGAATCAGATTAATAGGGAAGAAGAAGAAGAAAAGAGTGAGACGGTGATGATGGCTGGAAGTTGAGACTATGAGCGATGAATTGTAAGTGTTTTATTAGAGAAATTAAACATTTCAATGATGTTATACAAGACCTAAAACCTAAAAAAAGTACACTAAGTAAATGGGGAAGATGAAGAAGAGCTAAAAAGGTGAAGAAAGAAGTGCATAATGGATCAAACCTAGAAATCACACTCAACAACACGTTCAAACCCACTAAAACCAACCACCTTATTCAAGTACACCATCACCTTTCATCAACCGACCCACACAACAGCTGTTGCACAACACCAATCTCATCTCCATCATCACTAACATACCATCACTCTCCCACACCCAACTCACCCACTCTTTTAGTTTCTCAACCTTCTCTCATGATCCACACCCTCACCAAAATGACCTATAGACGGGGAGAGATTGAGAGGAGAGCTACAAGTGTAGACAAAAAAAAAATGATGAATAGGTGACGATATCGTCATAGGAGGAACAATATCGCTAGAAGGGTAACTATGTCCAAAAAACCTCCAAATGGCATCAAGTGCATCATGCAGTAATACTACAATTAAAGTTGTACAATTCAAAATAAAGATTTAGCCAAGGATTCAGATGAAAAAAAAAAAGATAAATTCATTAATATGGAAAAATAATATCCAAATGGTCATAAACTAATTTTTGATGGATCCTACATCTACAAAGCCCTCTTTAGTTCAAGTGACCAATAAAATTGTCATCACTCAGCACAGCACGGATCACCAAATGAAGGCTTTTCACAATTAGCATCAATTGCCCAAGTCATTATAGCAGATATGGTTGTTGACAAAAACTTGTTCACTCCTGTGTTCCCCAAGCCCTGTGTTCCCCAAGCCTTCCTTTAAAAATCCAAGCCAGATTTGGTAAAGCCGTGGAAAGAAAAATAGCGTAAGAGTAAATAAAAGTGCAACGAATTCTTACCATGACTAGGAGTTTTTATTATTTTCATTTTTTTTCCGAATCCACAAAATTGGAAGGCATCCCCATATAGCACAAGGTGGGCCCACAAGGTGGTGTGCACTGTAAGATTCCTGCACCACTTGTGCATTGGCCTATAGCACACAATTTAAATAGTTCAAGAATGTCTTCTCCATCATCTTCCTCGTTACGAGTTGCGATGATGCCTCCCCCATAGGATCTCCAAAATCTCTTTCTTTTAAATGGTTATAGGCCGAAGACTCAGGGGATTACCCAACTTTTCCAACACCCCCACTCTCTCCACCCTCAGCTCACAAAAACCTCTTCATTGGGCTAGCAGTGGGTGGCATAGTTATTTTTGTGAGCGTTATTATCTATGCAGCTCTCATGTATTGGTTACGGAGGAAAGAGCCAGCACCAACTGAGCCAGCACCAGCTGAGGAGGATGGTGATGAGGATGATACTGGGGAAGAACATGTTTTTAGAGAGGTTCAGGTCCAAAGTGTAGAGGATAGCTCATCTTCCTCACAATCTATTGTTTTTTTTTTTCTCTAAAATGTATCGTTTTTTCTAATGGATGAATATTTAGGTTGCAATGATGGCCATATCCATGTTCAGCATGTATTATGTGATAGCTAATGCATGATGATATGTAGAGGAGACCGGCCTCTTTGGGCATCTTTCTTTTTCTTTTTGTTTTAGCTTTAAAATATTTTTTCTTAGTGAGTATGAATGGAGACATTTTCTAATATTCAATGAGAGTATGATTTGCAGCTAGCTTGAAATATTTTAGATCGAAATCATCATAATATGAATTAGCCACTTCATTTATACTCCATTTCAATCCAATGTTGAATATGACAATATTACTTGAGTTACACCACATAGAAAATAGAGTGAATCACGGCCTTCTTTCTTTCTTTCTTTTTCATCTCTAAAATGTAATCAGCTGGATTTTTTTTTACCGTCCATCAAGTGGGAAGATTTTCGTCAAAATTTTATGAACCTTTGGAAGTGAGGTAGACTGTTGTGGGGATTGCCATCTCACTGTGCCATTTCGGAAGAATGTTTCTTGAAACATGGATTTCTCAAGAAAATTCAAGAGTTAAATACTAATACATGTAAACCACTGACCAATATGTATTACATATTGTCTCTAGTGTTATTTACTTTTACTCTTCTGAATGTTGAGTTCTGATGACTTTTGTACACTGTCTCATTGCCATCATAGACTCATAGGCCACAAAACATTATTTACTATATAGAAAGTTATTAAACTTTATCTAATTATTTTATATTATATTGCTAAATGTAGCCATAGGCAATAGTAAAGTCAGAACTAATTTTTTACATATATTTACGAAAACATTAATCTGAAGGTTTACAACTATGCATGGTAGAAAACTCATTAGTGTAGGATGAGCAAGCAACAAATTATCCAAGTAAGAGTTAGTAGCCGAAAGTTGATAATGTACCAAGTTCAGCTACATTCAAGTAATATGGAATAAATGCCTTGTATGTGCTGTTTCACTAAATAAATGCATTTAGGCTTGAGGATATGGCTAATCATAATTTGTCATCCAATTCTTTTTGTTGCATTATTTGCTCTTTTTGTTTGTAAGAATCCACAAAGTTTCTAGCTGCTCTTTTAGAAACAAGAATGCTCGGTGTGTAAATGAAAGAAGCACACTTGGGAATAAATTTTCCTGCCACAACACACCTTAATTCTAAGTTGTGAACTTCTTTTTTTCAAAAGTGGCATTGCAAAAAAAAAAATTGCAATCTGACTGCCATTTAAGGCCCCATTTAATTCAAGAGCCCTTGTGGCATTTTTCTCTTTAGATTGATATTACTAAATTATAGAGCTCTAGCATTGCAGAAGACTCTGGTGATCAAACTCAAATGAGTATTTCTCAAAGCAATCAATGGTACACACTATTGGAAGTTGAGGGAAAGAAATCAAAGGTGAAGTTTGAAGTTTCTTTAGGAAGAGTCAATACATGTCATGTATGTAGCCACTTTGAGCTGTGTTGAAGGAACAACAAAAGGTTTCTTTACTCCCGTCTCTTTGTATTTTTACTTTTACATGTGAAGATTTGCAATTTTAAATATAAGGCTTTGGAAACTTGATTTTTACTACTAAAAGTCCTATTGTCAACAAAGACAATTGACTCTACAAGCTAGATCTTTTGCTTCTTTTTTGTGTTCTTCATTTTGATTTTCTCATTTCTTTTCTCACATTTGCCATGTTTTACTTTAGGTGGATGCAACTTGATTTTTATTTTTCAAAATGTAAAGTTGATAAATGACTCATTTACCTTTTTAATGGGATACACTATAGATTACTTATGTTGACCTTTGAATTATAAATATCATGGTATATTTAAATTTTTTATTTTATAATATATTTGTTTTCAAATGTTAATATTATGAATTATGTTACCCGTGCTAAGCACGGGGGCTTTTCACTAGTTACAATTTAGACTGCAAGATTACCCTTTAGTTGATTTGGATCCATTAGTGTTATAACAATTGTCGTATGTCAAAGTAGTCAATACCCTACAAATTCCAAAGACAATGAAATTATTTGAGAATCAATAATAGCTATATGTGAAAAATAAATAAACTTGAAAGTAGATATTGCATTATTCTTGAACTACATAGAAATGTGTCATCATAATGAACCATGAATAACTAAAGTATTCATTACCCATTCATCAAAGGTCCTAGCATCTTTCTTTTTTTCTTTTTTTTCTTTTTTCTTTTTTTTTTTTGCTCTTAAAGGTAAATTATATTAAAAGAAAGCGGGGGAAAAGAAAAAATTACAAGGGTCCAAATTGACCCCAAAAGAACAGAAAATAGAAAAGGAGAATAGGAAAGGAAGAAAGAAACGCAAGGAAGAGAACCAAACAAAAGCACTGCAACCGGAGACCAAAACAACGTGCAGACCAGGCAGCAGAAGAGGCGAACGAACTCAAAAATTGATGTGGATCCGCATGAAGGTGAAGAGAGCACTGAGTTGATTGCTGGCGAAAGGCTTCGAGATCTGTTTCATGGAGAAGGAAATGACTTCAACGAGATGGGCTTGAAATGAGGGAAGAGAGGGCCTGCGATTTTCAAAAATTGCTACATTCCTGGCCTTCCACACGCAATGGAGAACTGTAATGAAGATGGCAGCCATGAATTTCAAGTCATTTCCGTCATTATCTTTGGATAGGGTGTTCCAGATAGTTGAAGCAGAAAGGTAGTGGGGAAGCTGAAGGCCAAATGCATGCAGAAGCCAGGACTAAATGGATTTCGCTAGATCACAAGAGAAGAAAAGGCGTCCCACTGAGTCTTCTACAGTACAACAGATACTGCACCTGGAAGCAAGAGAAAACCCCAAACGCTTTAGCCTTATTTCAGTGGGTGTTTTGTTGTGCATCAGGCGCCAGCCAAAGCAGAGGGTTTTGGGTGGGGGGGGGGGGGGGGGGGGTGGGGGGGGAGGAGATGGATGATATACCAAATCAATTTGGGCCAGGGAAGAGTTACTACTCTATGTCTGCTTTCTGCTACGCAGATCTCAGGGAGAGCTTACCTTCAAGGGAGTGTCTCCAGCTAAGGGTGTCACTTGTTGGAAGTAGGTGGGCCTCGTGGATAGATTTTCAAAACTTTTGACCCACTTGACTCAGGGATCAAGTATCCATAAGGCCAAAAACCCAATTCAGGATGCATAACCCTCAATCTCATGATCATGTACAGTAAGTAAAACTATCTAAAAGATAGAACAGAAGCGAACAAGCATCCATAAAAATCTACAACATGCAACGAAGCAGATTATACCTTAGGAGCTCAGTTGTACTCTAATGGAGAAGTTGATGACTTTCGTTGATGTAGAAAAGATCAGAATCTCCAACACCTCTTAGCCTTCCACACTATGACCCGAATTAAATCTCTTTTCTCAAGAAGATTGGTGGAATCTTCAAGAGAAAACCCAACTCGAAATTCTAAGGAACTAGAAGAGGAAGAGAGGAGAAAGCAGTGCAACAATTGCACAAAAGAGGCTGGACGTTTTTTCTTTACTCTAATTAGATAGACGTCCATGAGGGGTGGATTCCCTTTTATAATCTCTTAGGTCTCCTCTTTTCTTAATTAAAATAGAAGTCTTACTTCCACAACAATTAGTAAGTATACTATTACCACTATTAGAAGTCCTACTTCAAATAGAAATAGTAACTTTCTAATTCCTTCATTTTAGAGTTCAAGTAGGATTAATATCTTTCTAATAACTTGGGCTAGCGTGGGGACCACTAGGGATTCCATAGAAAGCTGGCTCCAACTGGGACACGCGACCCCACATCTCATGTACAATCCGGGCCCACAGTTAATTGCAAATAACACCACTATATAAATGCAATTGCACTCCAGTCTTAGGAATAAATTATAATGAAGACCCTAAACTTCCCAATTACCACAAGTAGGCCCCTCTATCAATATCCATGGATCAATTGGAATAAATCTGTCTCTTCCAATCTTAGTTCCACATCTTATTATCCTTGAGCCCCAATTAATCACTATGATCATCAGTACCATCCAATTAACTCTTAATCGAGATGGGTGCGCACTTACTAATGACAAATCCATTAATTGGCATAAGGGGATAATAGAGATAGATTCCATCTTGATCATTCAATGTTCCCACAGTCGTATTACCACATACCCAAGACACCGAGGTATTGACCTACAGTTGGCTTCACTCATTGGTGACTCAAAGCAAATGAATAGATAGAAACTTGAGTTTATCAATGTCTCAGAATTGAGAGCCTATTGCTAGGGAATTATGAGAGCATACCTTATTATAGAGACGGAATTCCATAAGGTGCTTCTCATAGTCCTTCAATACATCCAATGTACCAACACATTGATCCAGAATCTTCCATTCCGATGATCGAGACAAATCACACTATCTCATAGTGATCAAAGTGCTGCAACCTTATCAGATGAGATGCCCAGTCTCATCACTGGTTGTGAAGATATTTTAAGTATAAGATTTGTGACATATATCTCCTGTGTGTGGATTTCATCCATACACATATATCACATCTAATATACTAATGGGACCCGATTCAACTCATGAACCATTATGTCATATGTATTGGTCATGTGCATAAAGTAAGAAAATAACATTCATCTCATGAAAGTAAAGCATGATTTTATTGATAAATAAAGAAATTAATCAATTTATAACATCAACTGATGGATTGAGTCCATACAATCTAACAATAGCGACTGGGTTGGGGGAGAGGTCAGAGAGGAGAGGGAGAAGGTGTTGATGAATGCTTATAGGCAAGAAATCAGGGATAACCCAAGTTCCAGATTAGAAAAGGGATAAGAGCCGTTGATCCCTGGGAAAGAGCTAGAGAGGAAAGCAAGTAGAGATTGGATCACCTGCAGTCCAGGTATCGTGCCAAACATTGATGCTCTAACCATTGCCAAAAATCCATGACCTACCTTGGTGAATGCGAGGAGCAATGAGTCGGATTTTCCTCCAAATGCAGGAACCGTAGGTGGAATTGTCTGAGCTCCATATGGGATGGTATTTGAAGCAGCGGTTCTTGAACCAGTTTGACCAGAGAGAGTTGGTTGTTGAAGCTTGCCAACCTAGCTTGATAAAGGAGGCAGTATTTACATCCAAGATTTTCCTAATTCCCAAGCCTCCTTTAGCCTGAGGGAGAGTGACAGTAGCCCAACTAACATAGTGGATCTTATGATGAGTGGCATTTCCTAACTAGAGGAAGTGCCTCATTTTGCTCTCTATCTCATTGCAAATTGAAGCAGGCAAGGGAATTATGGTAGCAAGGTGAATGGGCAAGCTAGAGATAACATGTTTTATCAGGATTAGCCAACCAGCAGAAGACAGAGTTTTAGCTTTCCAAGCTGAAAGCTTGGAGTGAACTACGTCCAGCAAAGGAAGAAAATGGCGCCTTTTAAGAGACCCAAAGAAAATCGGAGTGCTCAAGTATTTTAAATGAGTAGAAGCTTCTTGGATGCCTAGGATTGAGCTAATTCTTCTCTTCCTTCTCGAACCACACTTTTCTATGTGCAATTGACTCTTCTGGAGGTTGAAGAATTGGCCAGCAGCATAATGGTAAGTCTCCAAGAGATCTTAAAGAATTAAAATGCTAGAAGCTTTCCCTTTCATGAAGATGAGAATGTCATCTGCATAGAGCAGGTGGCAAGGGTTAGATGGGACCTTAGAGAGAGGAAGGAGTAAGCCTTGGTTTTGGAGGTTGTGGAGGTGAAGACTCAAGATTTCTCCTGCAAGGATGAAGAGGTAGGGGGAAAGTGGATCACCCTGTCTGAGGCCACAAAAGGAGCTGAAGAAACCTTGGGGCATTCTGTTGAGGAGCACAGAACCTTTGGAAGTGCAGACACACTCTTTGATGAGAGAGATCCAAGCATCAGAGAATTGGAAGAATTCGAATGCGGAGAAAAGGAAAGACCAATTCAGCTTGTCAAAAGCTTTGGAGATATCAAGTTTGAGGCAAAGGGAACTTTTGTTGATCTTGGAATTCAATTTCTGGTAAAGCTCAAAGGCCAAACCAGAGTGATGCTGGATGTTCCTACCCTTGATGAAAGCTACCTGGTGAGGGGAAATTAGATTAACAATTATTTTGGAGAGCCTGGTGGAAAGGATTTTGGAGGGAATTTTGTAAGTGAAGTTTAACAGACTAATAGCTATAAAGTCAGTAAAAGTGGTTGGGGATTTAGGCTTGGGAATCAGGGCTAAGAAGTAATTGTTGGAAGCTTTGTGGATCCTTCTTGTAAGAAAGAAATGTTGCACAGCTGAGGTGATTGTTTGGCCAATGATGCTCCAAGTTGCAGTGAAGAAGGCACCATTGCAGCCATCAGGACCAAGGGAGCTATTCTTGTTGAGGGAGAAGATAGCTGCCTTAATTTCATCAAAGGAGGGAATAGAAGTAAGGAAGGAGTTATTAGAAGCAGAGACCTTGGGACTATTAATCTGGAAAAGGGAGGGGCTAGGTTGGCTGTCATGAGGCTTGAATAGATTGGAGAAGAAATCCATAGCATGGGCTTCGATAGTTTCTTAGTCCTCTGTGATAGTTCCATTGATTGAGATGTGGTTGATAGAATTGAAGGAGCTCCTAACCTTAGTTGAAAGGTAAAAGAACTTGGTATTTTGGTCCCCCTCTTTCAGCCAATTGATTATGGACCTTTGTTTCCAGTGAGTTTCTTGAGTGGAGAGGACCTCATGAAGCTTTGACTTGGCTGACAGAAGGGCTTCTCTGGCTTGGTCCAAGGGAGCTGAATCAAGGAGGAGTTGACAATGCAAGACCTTGTCTTCAACAGTGTTGATGTTTTGAAGGAGATTACCATAAGTAGACTTACTCCAGAGCCTAGGTGAGTGTTTTAGAGCCTTGAGTTTTTGGGCAAGGGTGAATTAGGGATCACCATCAATTGGAATGTCCCAGCTGGATTTATCTGTGTCTACGACGGAAGGGTGGAGCGGCTATTTATTTTTAAATTTAAAGGGGGCATTAGAGAGAGGAGCTTGGATGTGATGGACTAGAAGGATAGGGCTGTGATGTGAAGAAATTCTGGGAAGATGATGATCTATGGGGTCACGGAAGTGGCGCATCTAGATGGGGTTAACCGAAGCTCTATCAAGCCTGGTGACTAAATAAGAAGAGCCTTGCCTATTGTTGGACCAAGTATACCTGTTACTAGCAAAGGGGGTGTCTTGGAGGCTTTCTTGCAACACAGTAGTTTGGAAGGCTTTTAAGGAAGAGACAGTGGGGTGACAGATGCTAAGCTTGTTAGCATGGGAGAGGGTGGCATTGAAGTTCCCTATGACACACCAAGGCAGGGTGGTAGAGGAAGAATCAATGAGGACAACCTAGAGGTCCTTTCTAAGGGAGGGGGTTGGTGGATCCATAAACACTAGTGATTAGAGTGGTTAGGCTAGAAGTGGGGTTGTGAAGTAACATAGATAGGTGTTGAGAGGAAAAGTCTTTAACAGTGATGGAGAGGTGGTGAGAAGATTTTGAGAAGCACCATAGATTAGTGATTGTGGTAGCCGAAGGAGGGCCATTGGAGTGGAAGGTATCAAAACCAATTCTATTCCAGCTGCAGGAGATGGAAGGACTGAAAGGAGTCATGGGTTCAGAAATAAAGATGAGGTCAGGAGAGTGTTTGAGAATCATATTAGCCAAGGCACATTGGGTGGGACGATTTACAATACCCCTACAGTTCCAATAGAGGACTTCTAACATGGAAAGAATTTTGGGGAGGGTGTTTTGCCTCTAGACCTCCTGGTAATGGGACCAGTAGAAGGAGCTTGGGAGGTAACTTTTTTTCCCTTCCCTATTTTACCAATAATAGTGGTAGTGGGTGGTAAGGTCTCAGCAGTAGTGACCAAGGGAGATGTTGGTATATTAGCTATGGCTGTGGTGGCTAGTGGACAGGTAGAGGAGATATTATGAAGAGAGGGGCAATCCAGAGCTTTGGAAATAGAACTAGGGGAGGAAGGGGAGTTCTGTTCATCTGAGGGTTGAAATGAGCCAGGGAATGAGGTTGGGACTGGTGGAAGATTTGGAAGAGCAGAAGGAAAGTCAAAATCCGGGGCAACTCTGTAGAAGAATTACTTTCTAGAAGACTTGAAGATTACGGCCATAGATTGAGGGGTTATGAGTTGGGTCTAGGAAAAAGCAGTTCTCAAGAATGGAGAAGAAGTTAGGGGTGTCAATGGTTTGGGAGGGGATTTTTTGAAGGATGATAGAGGCAACATCATAAGGGAGGTCATTAAGGGAGGGAGGGTTGGCCTTCGGAGTGATAGTTTTATGGCTGGGGACATAGGATGTGCTGAAAGATTGAAGAGCCTTGCTATTTGTGGGAGTTGGCTGGAGGGTACTAGGGGGTTGGATTAAAGGGCTGGAGGAGACAGTAGGAAGAGCAGAAGTAGCATGAGTTGAAGGTGAGTTTGAGACCAAAGGAGGAGGAGGTGTGGGTTGGTTGATGGCACTGGGATTGTGCAGCAGAGCTAGGATAGGAGGGGAGGGGCAAGGACCAAGAACTGAGGTCGTGGGAACCGGGACCAAGGGATTGGTTTTGCAAGACTTTAGCGCCGGAGAGGCATGGCTGCTATCAGAGATATTGTTGGAGTGAGGGCAAGTCAGCTGAGTATGTCCTGGAAAAAGACAGAGAGAACAAGGACAATGCTCATAATCCACAGTAATTTCCAACTCTCCTTCCCCATGAAGGTTGACCTAAATGGAAGAGGGCTAATGTTTAGAGAGATCAATGTTCACCAAAACTTTGGCAAAGGTAAGGATTCTCTATGCCAAAGTGATATTTTCTAGCTTAATGGGATGACCTATAGAGTTGGCTATGGATAGGATGATATTTTGACTCCAACAGTGCTAAGGAAGCCCGGACGGTCTGATCTAGACAGGAGCTGTAGAAGGCCAAACAACTTCATCTTGCCCTGGAGTCCAAGGTATGGAGAAAACTTTTTTCTTGTCAATGGAGAGAGGAGAGATGCTAAGGCTAGAAGCCTTATCTTCTGTAGAGTTGAAGTGAAAGATGAAATGGCCTTTGTTAGTGAGGGATACCATACAGGTCTGGATAGGGGCCAGAGCTTAGCTTTTGATTCCATCCATTCGAGGGAAGGCCATCTGCCTAAAAACCTTCCTATGACTGCATAAGAGAAGGATTCTTTGCTAGACTTAATCATAGATTGAGGAATGATTAAAGATGGCTTACCATTGATCCACGAAGGAGGGGGAAGAGAAGCCGGGTTACAGGAGAAGAGAACGTTGTGAGGCGCAGAGAAAAGGTTTGCAAAAGTTTGTTGAGGTGGAAAGGGGAGATTGCTAATTACCATGGGGCATTGTTGTAACTCCGGCTAGCCTAGACAGACAGAGTCAAGGGGATGGATTTGGGGTGGGAAAGTAGAGGAGCCTGGTTCCGTGGAGGAGACAGCTGGAGGACGCAGGGATGGAGTCTGGATGGATAATGGAGGAAAGTTATGAGGCTGCAAAGAAATAGGTTGAAGCTGGCTGGGAGCAGGTTGGAGCTGGTTGGGGACACGGTGGTAGGGATGAGGGGGAAAAGTATCCATGCATATCTGCGTCGATCACGGTCCAGCAAAAGTATCCATAGGAAATCATGCAATGCATACGTGCAGATCAGATTGGAGCCAAAATCAACAGAAGGAAAGACCACTTGACAAATATGTGAATAAATCTCCGAACGAGGAAAGACCACTTGGTTTTCCAAAAGTTACATTTAGTTACATTTCTTATAAAAGTAGGTAAACGTTCAAAAAGATTTCTAATCTGCACTATGGCAGTGTGGACATTTGATTTCCGAATTTGAGTCAAAAGAATCACAATTAATTTACATATTTTTGCTAATATATTATTGAGAGGCTACAAATAGGTCTCTTATTAAGGATTTATTTTATAATATTAATCTATATCATTCCGATTATATAAATATGCTTCTCATCCACTCAATTCAAAATTTTAATTAATTAAGATTTGATTTAAATATTAACTTAATTTATTATTCAATTGCCGTGAGACAGTACCCGTGCATCACACGGGATTTTATGCTAGTAATATTCTTATATCTTAAAGCTCAAATGCAATTGAGAAAAAAAAAAGTCCATTTCTCTCTTCTCCTTCAGCCGCCTCAGCAGTAATTGAATGCATTGGAGAAAAAACCGACACGTTCTCTCCTCTTTTGAAGCACATCAGTAGTTAACCGCACGATGCAGCAAGAGTCATATCTCTTTCCTTCCTTCTAAAGAACTCTATTATAATCTTATTCCAGTTTCACCATTTAATTCCTTTCTGTTTCTTTCAATTTTGTCTCTTTATCTTCTCTTTGACAACCCCATTTTAGTTTTTCAAATTGAGCAGACAAGGTCCTCGGTCAAGGAGTTCACTATACCGTGGAAGATGATGATGATGGCGGTCGGGAAGTGGACGGCATTGTTGTGGCTAAATAAGAACAATGTTGGCACTGGCTTACAGAGTAGATTAAAGAAAATTCCCGATGAGATACAAATTTACCCAAATGGCATTTTTCATCGGTGCAGAACATGTATTTACTTTCTTTTTCAGATTTCGGATTTTGGGGTTTTTTTGTTTTTTATTCTTTGATTTTATCCATCACTCATGATAAACCCGGTTAAAGTAGCCTATTTATTAATCCACGCCCTTTTAACAAATTGACCTGAATCATATAATTTTTACACTTCTTATTTTGTATTTTTTTTGGCTTAGGTGACGTTATGGTGTATGTTAGGATGGGTGGCTTTGCATTTTGTTGTGCTTTTAGCAGTCATCTATACTTCCTGGATTCAGCATTAAGTCATTATCATTAAAGATATTATCTTCTTTTTTTTTTTTTTTTTAATCTCACTAAAATGGCAAGAGTGTAAGGGCCTTCTATCAATGTTAGACTTATTTCATGTGTCATTTTTACTGAATCAAAACAAAAATGGAGTGCATAAAAAATGGCTATATTTTTAATTTATGTTTAAGTTACACGCCCACTCACTAATCTTTAGCACTACATGCTGTTCTGAGTACATACAGAAATATTTCAGTATTTAAGAAATAGATCCTCACAACAGTGAAGCAAAACAACAGTAAAACAAAATTATAGAATGTAATATAGGAATGTAAATCCACTTACTGTTTGAAAGTAGAAAACAGTACTCTGTTGTTGAAGTTATGAATCTTAGGAATTCGCAGAAGAAGGTTGATCAAGGCTAGTGTTTTAACACTATGTCCTTAAAGACAAATTTCACCCCCGCAACAATGCTTACGAGCTTCAATAACGTTTGTCTCCTATGATACAATGATCGAATACACATTGTAGCAGCACTACAAACTATGTGACAGTCGAACCAAAAGTGCAACAGAACTCTCTAAATTCTGATGATGACTCGAAAATGCAATGTAGCAAAGCAGCGAATGGAATAAGCAAAAGGGCATGAACAAGATGCATTTATAGCCTGCTTCAGGTCTCTTCATGGGGCTGCATTTATTAAGAACAGTGTCTGTTCAGATGAACAGATGCTTCTTAGGACACACCCTTTCAGATGCGAATAGACACACCACTTTGGACACATCCCATTTGAAAAAAGAAATTTTTATTAAATAAAATTTCTCCAAAAAATATTAAATGGGTAGTGGGCCAAGCCAGGCCCAACTCGTGCGTGAAGCCCAAGCCTGGTTTGGTGCGGGGCGGGGCGCGCGTGTGTGGTGGTGACCCCACCTTGGTTTAGGTCCTCCTTCTTATACAAAAGTGGAATGCCCCTTGGGGCTCATCCTATACTACCAAGGTAAGCATATTTATACCCAATGAATGTTTTGCTCCCAAGCAATGTGGGAAGCAAGTTCATCACTTCCTTTTATTTCCATGTTTAACATGTTCAAGTATTGGTGTTTGGGAGGCAATTTCTTATTCACTCCTTAATGGATTAGAGCAACCCAATACATGTTATTAATCTACTCACTAACCCAATAACTCGTGCTCAGCACGGTTTCTCCCTGTACTGCAAAATAAATAATCACATATCATAAGACAAGTTGGATAAAATAGAAATAGAGAAATTGGAGCAAAAAATGTGCAATTACATAAAAACAACTGAAACATGACTGGTTTGATGGAAAAATGAGTGCGTAGTTGCAAGAGTAGTTACATAACTGTCGGTCAAAATTATAACTAACGGTCAAAATTGGATAAAAAACCTTCTAACTTAATATATTATAATGGAGTAGATTGCATTCCCATGTATTCCCACCTAAAATGATAAGTGGGTCCCACTTAGATTTTGGCTCAAAGTTGACCAAAATAATGGTGCTCTTAGCCATTTTTCCAACACTACAGAATGAGATTGAACCCTTTTTTTATATGGGCAAGGAGCCCAGAGTGGGTGGGTTGAAAATTCATCTCATGTGGTTAGGACTTTGATTCATCTTATTTTGGTTTTAAAGGTTTCGATTATGTATTTTAGTTTTATGAATTGTAGATTTCTGGTTTTAGATTTTTTTTTTATTCAAAATTTTGACGGTGGAGATTTCCTTTTGAAGTTTTTTTTTTTAATTCCTTTTGAATTTAGATTGGGTACACTAAATTTGGTCATTGGAATATGGGATTGGGTTATATTCAATTGGAGTTCGGGGAATTGCGAAATTTATATGGTTGACAATTAGTGTTTTTTGAGGTTTTGAGTTTTAAAGTTGGACATAGGAGATTTTCATTTACGTTGTTCTTTTTTATTCGTTTCTCTTTTGTAAATTTGAGATTGGATAATTAATTTATCATTGATTTCATTTATTTTTCCATCAATAATTTTTATTGATTAAGTGGATTTCTTATTATTATTTATGTTTCTATTTAGTAAATTTGAGATTGGATAATTAATAAATTGCATATAGTCAACCATAATTAACACTCATATTTTAGTTTAGTTTGTCATTTGTGTTGCATTTTTTTTTTATATTTAGTGCGACTGGATGTGTTGCAAAATAAATTCTATTTATATATTTATTGGCGTAATTTATGAATACTTCTTTATGAGTTTTTAATAAATATTATAAATGTGTTATGTATTCATGAAGTTCAATGAGGTGTCTATTAAGTCAATATGTAGGCGCTTATGATATGGAATGCTCCTCATATATTCTATCAAGTATCTAATATATCTGATTGAATAAAAGTTTATTTTAAATAACTATTGAAGCTTCTACCCGTGCATCGCACGGGCTTTAATGCTAGTGTGTCTATATATATATATATATATATATATATATATATATATTCACTACTACCCAAAAATTCAATACTATAACAGTTTTCTTCCATTCAATATGCGTTCTTTCTCCATATTGAACTCCAGCACCAACAATCTATTGCTGGTTGTCTAACGAAGGGGTGAGACAATTGGAACATAAAAGTGGGCACCAAATGAGCTTACAATCCACCCAAGGGCAGCATTCATGCCATGAGGCGGAAGAAGATCATAAATTCAAAAATCAATCATCTGTGCAATTTGAAACTTGCAACAAACTCATAAAATAAAGGGGCCACTCGCCATGAGGTGGCATGTCTAAGGCCCTCTCGCCGATATATGTCCAAGCTGCATGGACTACAGGCCTTTAGAGGAAAAGTTGATGGACTGGAGGCCTTATAAGACTTCTATGAGAACCTTTCGCTAATTTTCTCTAAATATAAGCATTCGGTCGGAGGTCTCTCAAAATATGACTTTGTTGCAAACAGTCCACAAAAAAAAAAAAGTCATGCAGCCAAATGTCCTTTTATATATTCTCATACTTGATATATCTAATCTACCCTTTCTTCAAAATCATATCCCACGATTAGTGGGATATGCCATTAATAATGGTCAACTACCATTTAATTTACCACGACTAATGGAATTCCATTAATGAGAACGAAAATAACTTTCAAAAAATGCAATAATTCCAAAACACAAAATAAATTTCAAAAGAATGCAAATAAATTTAAAAAGATGCGAATAAATCTCAAAAGATCCGAATAAATTTCAAAAAATGTAAATAAATTCCAAAAGACACAAATAAATTTCAAAAGGTCCAAAAAAATTCAAAAAATATAAATAAATTTGAAAAGAAGCAAATAAATTTTAAAAGACGTAAATTAAATTTCAAAAAAAAGGCAATAATTTCAAAAAATACAATAAATTTGAAAAGAACGAAAATAAATTTAAAAAGATGCAAACAAATCTCAAAAGATCCAAATAAATTTCAAAAAATGTAATTAAATTCCAAAAGACACAAATAAATTTCAAACGATCCAAATAAATTTTAAAAAATATAAATAAATTTGAAAAGGCGCACATAAATTTCAAAAGACGTAAATAAAATTTCAAAAAACACAATGAATTTCAAAAGAACGAAGATAAATTTAGAAAGACGTAAACAAATCTCAAAAGATCCAAATAAATTTCAAAAAATACGAATAAATTTCGAAAGACGCAAATAAATTTCAAAAGATCCAAGTAAAACTCAAAAAATGTAAATAAATTTCAAAAGACATAAATAAAAACTCATATAAATTTGCAAGAAACTCAGTTAGATTTGTCCAGAATTCAGATAAATTTGTTCCAGAACTTAGAGAAATTAGCCAAAAACTCAGACAGCTTTGTCCATAACCTAAAGAATTTTTTTTCAGAATTAGATAAATTTGCGCAAAACTCAAATAAATTTGACAAAAAATGAAAAAACTCAAATAAATTTGATAGAAACTCATAAAAATTTGTAAAAAAACTCAGATAATTTTGACAAAAACTTAGATAAATTTCATAAAAACTCATATAGATTTGTTCAAAACGATATAACAACCCTCATGCCTTCCTTCTCTAGCGATGGTGCAACACCGTCGACTACGTTCGGCAACAATCGGAAAATTACAGTGGTGGCTACAACGAGACCGGTAAGCCTTTTTCTTTCTCAATCGATCCAACCCCCATCAGAACCCAATCAAACCCATCAGCGCATGTAAACATCTTGGAGAAAAGCATGGCCGCTGCCGACGGCTCAATGTCCTACAACAAATTTCTGCAACCTTTGCTTTTGGGCTTTTGCGTGGATCAAGTCAACTTGACCTGACCCAAACTCGAACCTAGAACTGATACAGAACCCAAGCCCAAAAGACCTATCTTCTTCTTCTCCTTCATTCCTTCTGATTCTGCAATAGGGAAGACAGCGTTTTCTCCTTCTCCGATGGAGCAAGATCGGTGAAGGGAGGCGGAGCGGAAACGCGTGGCCCTGGCGACGGCAAAAATCTTCTTCTCCGGCATACGATGTGGGGTCCGGCCGAAAACAAGAAAACCAACCCAATTCGCTGCACCTGTCTTTTGCTGTGCTTTCTTTGATCACACACGCACACTGAATCGTGGATTCTTCTCTTCTTCGACCAAAGCAACCAGATTTTTGTGGTTCGTCTTCTACACCGACGACGGCAAGATCCCAACTCCCTTTGTTTTTTCTTCCCAGGCGATGGCAGGATCACCTTCATTTTTCTGCTTTCCCTGCTTCCGGCTATGGATGATCCTAACAAGAGCAAGTCTGGATCCTTATGCTTCTTCTTCTTCTCCGGTAGCTATCAGTCCAGGCAATCAAACCCGAACCAGTGAAAACCAACAGAGATCGTCTCTGTTTTCTCTGCAACTACAGATGATGCAGCGGCAGGCGATGATCGACTATCTTCTTCTTCTGATGAAGTTTTCCGAGACAATAGAAAATGAGAGAGAACGAACGAGGGAGAGTGGAAGATTTGAATTTTTAAACTTTAAAATTTCATACCTAAACAGTTGAAAGATTTCGTGCCTAAACAGTTAAAAGCGCAAACCAGTCATGAAAATATATGAGGTGGCGTATCTAGGGACCTCTGGCCATGAGGTGGCGTATCTAAGGACCTCTCGCCGAAATATGTCCAAGCTGCATGAACTACAGACCTTAGGGGAAAAGTTGATGGATTAGAGACCTTACAAGAAGACGTCTACGAGGGACGTTTTGCTAATTTTTTCTAAAATAAAAAACTAAAGAAATATAAGGTAAAAAAGAACATATCATAAATAGAAAGTTTCAACTTACAAATTAAAGTTGAAGTTGAAGTCGAGAGATTAGTGACGGGCCCACATCATTAATTATGGCAATACAAAAAGGTCATTATATATTAATTGATTAACCATTCACTCGCAAATTGTGAACTAGAAGTGGATCCCGAGATTAAAGCTCTTTCATGCATAAGTGGGGATGTGCGCAACATAGAGGGAATGAGAGAGATATAGAATGATTGAAAGATAGTGGTGAGAGGAAATGTGAGCGTGCAAGCAAGGTGCGGGCTGATCGAGAGAGAACGGTGTTGGGTTAAAGTGATTGGTTTGGGTGTGATGGTGTGGTAAGTTCAGTTATTGGATTGTCAATGCTATTGTCGTGGTGTAGTGAAATCATAGATGATGGAGATGTAGTTTGGTAAGTGGGTTACCGAGTTCTGATGGGTTGTAGAGATGAAGAGAAGCAAATGGTGATTTTGTCGATGATGTTGCAGGGCGTCAGGAAGATCAGGTGATGGCTTCTAGTTGTGGATTTGTTAGGTTAAGATTTGAGTCGGTGAGGATAGGGAGAGTAGAAAGTTAAGATAAGGATTGTACGTGAAATTATGCATGACATAAGTAGCCAATGAATGGGGTTTCCTTAAAAGAGGGGCGTCCCTTAAGAAAGAGGGGAAGATGCATAGAAGATAGATTTTGAGTGCTGCTCCCTACACATTGCAAAAATCTTTCCACACACTACATTTTTTTTTAAAAAAAATTAAAAATGAAAAATTCCCTAAACCACCCTTGTACCTCTCCTTCCCTCTCTCCATCTCCCTAGCAGATTCTGGCCACCTCCCCCTTTCTCCCCCTTTCCCTTCCTCCCTCCCGTCGCTCGCCGTCAACCCCCACCCAAAATCCCTCCTCCCTCTCGCCCACCATCCGCCCTATCCATTTTTCTCCCTTCCCCCCTCTCCTCGCCCACCGTTAGCCCTCTCCCCTTCCCCCTCCCAGTCTCCCTCTCTCCCTCCTTCTCTCCCCTCTTGCCCTCTCCCTCACTTTCTCTAAATAGAGAGAACCATTTATCTGTTTCCAATGAGTAAAAGCCCATTATCTACTCAATCCCTTGTAAAGATCCCATCTTTTCTGTCTAAAATGGAGATTTTGAAGAAGATCAAGCGGCTAAAATCCATGGAGCCACTGGGGGTATTTGGGCTCTTTTGCTTTTCTGCTTTTTGCTTCCTTTGGTGCTTCTTTTACTTGGATTATCGAGTTGTTACCAAAAGTTTCCGGATGCGAACGCAGTCTCCATGGTTGCTGCGATTTGGGTTGAAACAAATTTTTTAAAGCAGGCGGGTGGAATTTCTGAGTGTGAAAGTAGATGGGTGTTATTTGTTTGAAGGGGAATGGGTTTGGGATGAACAGTATCCGTTGTATCAGTCGAGAAATTGTAGTGTTATTGATAATGGATTTTGGTGTTCAGATAATGGAAGGCCCGATACTTTTTCCACTAAGTGGTGGTGGCAGCCGAAGCGTTGCGATCTCCCAAGGCAACATTTAAAGGATGGTGGGGGGAGGGCTGGGGATGGGGATGAGGGCGGGTGGGGGCTGCCGAAGTAGGAGAGGAAGAGAGGGAGATGGGTTGGCGTAGGGCGACGGCTAACGGGGTTGCCGGAGTAGGGAGAGGAAGAGAGAGTGAAGGATTTAGGGATTTTTTTAGGGGCTTTTGGCGGTAGGTCCTTCATCATTTGCTTTCATAGCCTAAGGTCCACAATATTTTATCATACTGACATAAGTCCTCTCATAAAAATGTGGCAGTAAAAAAGACAAAAAAGCCCATGTACACGTCAGCAAAATTTATCTGAATTTTGCATGTTGGTTTATTTGTGGACAAAATAGCTACAACATTGGACGCACTTTCGGTAGTCCATCCTGTCCACGCTACTGATCAGATAGAACATGATCACAATGTATGCACTTGCAGTTGTAGACACTGTAAGACCCCGACCCTCAATTTTTGGGTTTAGCATTGTTTTAACCATGGTTTAACTTTTTAAACAAGATTAGAGATGATTTGACTTTGTTTTTGAGTTTGAATAGATTTTTTCATAACTTTGGAGAGTTTTAAAAGACCATTGACTTTGTTTTGGACCCGACCCTTATAAATTTATTTTTGTGAGAATTTATTCTTGGTTTCTAAAAATTCCAATTTCTATTCCTTTTGACTCATTTTGTTGTTATAAACAACTTTCATGTTTTGACCATCTTGATTTAACACTCAGAAATCGCGTTTTTCGAGAAAAAGGGCAAAAATGACAATTTTCACTAAATCTGTCCATGAATTTCGAAAATTTCAGAAATTGGGGAAAATATACTTTTTGGAAACTAGATATTTTGAGGATCATTTTAGTCTTCTTCGTCGATTTCATCCGGGGCCCGCAAGACCATGATTTAGCCATTTTAAGTTTCAGCTGAATGGGTCCCATTTTCAAGTCACTTAAGTTGTCTTCCTCCTCTTCCATGCCCATTTCTCAAATTCCTGCAACTTCTTGACCTAGGGCTGGGAGAGAAAACCCTCTTTTTCCCCAAGTTTCTTTCTCTTGGATCTATGGCTAGGAAGCTCCATTTGCAAATCTAAAAACGTGGTTTTCTTCCTCTCAACTCGAGCTCTCCTTTACACCCATCTAGTTGAGGATTTCAGCTGAGCACCCACTTCGTTTTCTTCATCTCTTCTTGTTTGGGCAGCCATTGGTAAGAGCTTGAACCCATCTCTTCCATGGAGTTTATTTAGCTCATAAAGAGCTCTTTTCTCTAACTTTCAAACCCATTTTCGAAATGGGGGTTTGTGGTGACCAAAATGTAATTTTTGTGTGTTCTATTTTGGGGCTTTTGTGTAGATTTCGTGGATCAACTCTTTGATTTGGATTTGTGAAAGATTTGCTTGGCATTTGGACAAAGGCAAGTGATCTTTATAGGATTTTTCATGTATATTGTTTTATGGTTTCATTATGGTTTCATTTAGACATGTTTTCTATGTTAGTTTTCATAATGCAAGTAATCATTTTGGGTTTTTATGATGTATTATGATTTTTGGCATTTTGCCTTGAGAAAATGATGCCCTTATTTCTAAGTTTTTCCATTTCATTTTATGTTTGAATCTCTCTTAGTTTGCTTAATCATGTCAAGCGTGGTTACTAATTATTTTCCTAATCTTGAGGTCTTGTCTTGATTGGAAGCATATATCTTGCTTAATGGTTTACAAGTTGTTTAGTAACATGATTTTTTTTAATGAATGATTTTGATGACTTGAAGGTTTAGATTGAAATATGAATGGTTTATTGTGCATGGAATGCTTTAAAAATGTGTGAAATGTATCCCTTGGAAAGCATGTAGGCTTGGGGAGTGCACGTGGTTTAAATGTGGAAGTGAAGAAGGGAGTGAAGTGTGAGAAAAATTGAATTTCCGAAGTTCTACCGGTAGAGGTATTTCAACCGGAAGTTCTACCGGTAGAAAGGGTCCAAAATTTGACAGAGACTTGAGGAAATTAAAAACCCCAAGTTCTACCGGAAGTTCTACCGGTAGAAATAGCCCAGATTTAGGTAGAGAGTGAGAAAAGTTGAGGAACAGGAGTTCTACCGGAAGTTCTACCGGTAGAGATGGTTCTACCGGTAGTACTACCGGTAGAGACGCTTCAACCGGTATTTCTACCGGTAGAGAGGTGTGAACCACAACCAGAAGTACTGTTTTGAAGGATTTTTCGGGAATGAAAACTAGACTAGGCTTTAGACCTTTTTATTGACTTTGTGCACTTGAAATTCTAAAATGTACTATAACTTCTGGGGCACCAAATCTTGTTAAAAACTCCGACATTTGGGTTTCAACTCCACAAGGGTCAATGAATGGTCTTAGCCTAAACTTGATAGATTTTGTGTTTGAACTCTTGTTTTGATGCTTCATGCATCATCGTGTCCTCGTTTGATTTTCAAGTACAAGTTTGTTTGAAGAATTGTTTTAAGAACCAAAGTGCTTGTTTTGATGCTTCGTGCATCATCACGTTTTCGTTTGAATTTCAAGTATAAGCTTGTATTTAAGACGTGTTTCAAGAATCGTGTTTCAAGAATCGTGTTTCAAGGATCAAAAGGGAATCATTTCTTAAGTTTGTTAAGCATTTATATTATGCTATCTTGCTAGCCTTGTCGTGACGTGTTTGACAAATGATTTCCCTCTTGTTTTGTCGTGTTCTCGAACGTGTATCGCCATGTTTTATGCATTCATGATATAAGTGAGTACCACTAAGCTTGGACTGCCCTTTTAGCTTGATCCACTACCTGGGGGTCCTTAAACAACGTGGACTGTCTGCAGACTAGTCGTGTCTTGAATGACACATCGTGCATGTTCGTGGTCCGGTTCCGCGGCCGGACACCCCGTCTACCTTGTGTGGCGTGGGATCGTGTTTATCATGTCGTGCTTGTCGTGCATGCTTACTCTTGTCATCATGTATGACGGAGAAAGGATGGGCTCTTTGTGGATTTACTAATCATGATATTATATGTATTCATGTCTTGTTTTGTATATCGTGCATGCACTAGTGATTTCTTGATAAGTATCTTGTACATGCATTGTTTTTAAATCTTGTAAACTTGTTTCAAGTTCAATGAAGTGTTTTTAGTTCTTGTTTCCTTTAAACTTCGGTTTTGTTTATGCTCTTGCCTATTTTGATCACCTGCCAGACCGTCGTGTCTAATATACTTCTGTTTTGGTGCTCTAGATAGCAGGTCCTTATTTTGATGTAGTTCGCGTGCAGAGGGCTGTTGAGCCACGAGTTTTGCAGCTTGTTGTGTCAGCGATGTCATGTAGATGTCATGCTTGACTCCGGAGTTACGTTACACCATTGGGTAGTATTTGTTCTAGCTTGTTTTTGTGTACGGCTTTTGTTAGCCTTTTTCGTGGGAATTATAATTAATGCACTCGTTAATTTGTAACTTGAATATGTTTGGGTAATGATAAGCTTGTTACTGTCAGCTCTGTATGTTTTGATATTATGATTAGCTCCAGTCTGAGTTTAAATATGTTTATGAAAATCTTGTGCTGACAGATTGAGTACGACACGGAACCCAATGGATACGGATTCCGGGTCGTAACGTCTTGTATAACTTCCGCGAAATATTTAGATGTGTTGTGAAGTTTGTCATCCTCACACACGCGGATCCTGGGAGGGGAAATACAAATTCCCCCAAACTCGCGTCCCCGAGATCGGATCCCGGTTTTGGGGGCGCGACAAACACCATTCTCTGGAAACATTGGGCCCTTTCATTTTCTTTTCTTTTTAACATGAACATGCATTTCTGATGTGATTTATCCTTTGCACTCCACTTGGGACCTCCATGAGACCTTAACCCATAGCCGAGCTGGATTCATGAAGTTAACGGTCATGATCTTCTAACAGTGGGCCCCACTTGTTCTTTTCAATCCCCAATTACAATTTCTTATCTTGGGTCCGTCAGTCAAATTGTAGTGACTTTCCAAATATTGGCAGAGTAGGGTAGTGGTACCATCAGATTTTGCTCCTCCAATTTGGACCACCGACCCTTTTTTCCCATCTCCACCATCTATTTGACGGCCCTGCTTTGATGGTCATGATCATCAAGGAGGCACCACAATGTGGAAATCCCTTTCAGTCCAGATTTTAGTGGTTGGGCAGGCCTTGCATTCAGGGCCTACTAAAGTAGTTGGTTCTCTTACCAACTCAGATAAATTTTCCAAAACTCAGATAAATTTATCTGAGTTTTTCTAGAACTTCAGCTAAGTTTGCCGAAAACTCAGATAAATTTGCCAAAACTCAGATAAATTTATCTGAGTTTTGCCAGAAGTTCAGATAAGCTTGCCGAAAACTCAGATAAATTTATTTGAGTTTTGCTAGAAGTTCAGATAAGTTTGCTGAAAACTCAGATAAATTTTTTTAAGTTTTGACAAATTTATCGGAGTTTTTGTCCAGTTTATTAGAGTTTCTTGAAAATTTATCTGAGTTAGGCGACACCAAAAGTCAGAATACGGAAAATTAGATTCTAATAAAATCGAAATCCAAAACAAGAACACTTAATGACCATGATCCAATCGAGAAAAGAGAAAGAGGGAAAACAAGCAAAAGAGCAAACTGCTCTCTTTCAAATCAGTTGTAGAGAGAGATTTGGATAGAGAGAGAAATTTCAAAATCGTTTCTATCTTTGAAGAAATGAAAGAGAGAGAATCGGAAGTCATGGTTGCGACGAAAGGTGCTCTGCAACGATACTCCATAACCATGGAAAGGAACGAAAAATGGAAAATGAGAGAGAAGAAGAAGGAAGGAGTTTTCTGGGACAACAGATAATAAGAGAGAACTTGGCCTAGGAATAAGGGTTGAAAGGGGCAAATTAGTCATGAAAATATATGACGTGGCATATTAGGGACCTTTCACCAAAATATCTCCAGCTGTTTGGACTAGAGACATTAAAGAAAAAGTTGTTGTCCTTGATGCTTTAGAAGACTGTGCTCAGGGACTGTTGGCTAATTTACCCATTTTTTTATTTTTAATTTTTAAAAAAATGTAGTGGAAAGCTTTTTATAGTGAGTAGGTAACAACACTCTAGATTTTTGGGGATTTGACATTTCTATGACCCTTAAACACTCAATCCGCAATTTCATGACTAAAAGTCTCAAAATGTTGCCACAGTTGTTTGACTCTAGTACACTTTTTTTTTTTACTTTTTTACCCTGGATCCCATGATATCATGGGATTTTAAAAACGCATGATATCATGCGATTCAGGTAGCTTTTCAGCTTTTAACATTGGGATCTATGGATTTTTAAACTCCCATGATATCATGGGATAGACGACAAAAAAGTAAAAAAGAAAAAAGGTGTACTAGAGTCGTTTCATGGGATAAGGGGCCAAAAAGTAAAAAAAAAAAAAAAAGGTGTACTAGAGTCAAACGACTCTAGTGATATTTATAGAATTTTAGTCATGAAATTAGGAATTGAGTGTTTAAGGAGCATTGAAATGTCAAATTCCTTAGATTTTTTAATCAACGAGATGATGTAGAAAATATTAATGTTGATCCAACTGTTGACGTGGCTTCTAAAGGATTGAGAATCATGAGGTTTTTTTCTTGCAACTATTATTCCGCTTTAAAGAAGAAGAATTTGGATCGATCTTTTGAAAAGTTGATTGAACCGTAACCAATACAGATACACAAGGCAATAGAGAGAGATCAATCACATCCAACAAAGCCACACATATAATCTTGGAGTAAGGGCAATTTAGTAGCAAATGCTCAGTTAATTTCGATGTGTAATTGCAAAGCACACAACATGTGTCACAATTCACTTTTCTTAGAAGGGATTTCTTTGTCTTCAAACACCCATGAAACACCATCCAAGTGCACGCACGTGCACACATATACTAGCAAAAAAGCCCGTGTGTTGCATGGGTTAAGTCTTATCCAAATTGAATATCATCATTGTTATGAAAGCCTTGTCTCAAATATGCTAGCAAAAAAAAAAAAAAAAAAAGCCTTGTCTTTGTTACTGATCAAAATACACACACAGTTGTGAAAACTCTTCCCTTTTGTGGGGGAATGGTTTGATTTAATTCCTTAGGGCAAGGCCCGTCAGGCGAAGCACGACCGTTTCTCAAGTTCTCCCTCTAGATAAACTAAAAGAGGCATGGCGGCGTTTCCATAGTAAACCTTAGGAGCAGCTTGACCAATTGCAACGGATACTTCAATCGAAAGAACTCAACTGGATAAATTCACTTATTTCACACAATACTTCTGGTCATGCCTTCTCTTTACTTCTGGCTGGATTGAATCTTTCGCTAATTTGCAAGTGGACTTCGAGCTCAATTGGACTAATGTCAGTAACCAGCTCCGAAAACTACAGTGTGCAGGAGCACACTTCCTTTTTCTACGCTTGGCTTTTCAGCTTTGACTCAACCCGACGTGCTTGCTGCTCAACGGTGGTTTGGTTTTCGATGACCGACCGACATTCTTGTTTACAATCGTTCTTGGCCTGACCACCTAGCCCTATTGCAAGGCCTCCTGATGTCCCATGTAAGGCCTACAATCACCCAAGTCTTGAAGGGTAAAGTTCAAGTTTTCACCCGATTCACCAAGGAATATTTTGGTTGCTTTTGGCGGATAGCTTCGAGTGACCCGGGGGGAGGAAACTGCTAAAGAGTCTCCGACCGATGGGGGCTCTACCAAACAAAAGCGAGCCAGATGGCTAACCTTTTCATATTTGAATTTTACCCTTACAAAGGTACTCTTGTCAGTTCGGTGGCTGTTTTGATTTGGTTAGGTTTCCTTGAAGGGTTAACAATTTATCAGGAAGTTGGTTAACTTTCAGGAGGCCGGGCTTTTAGTGGTCCGACCGGAGAAAGCAAAACACCCTTGCTTAGCACAAGCAATATAATTAATAATGCTAGACATTAGTAAAAATTGAGATTAATAAAAAAAATGGTATGAATTATTTTGAGACGGCAAAAATTGCAATCAAAATCAATACCTATAGTAACAACAAAAAATATATAATTAGTTAATTTCAAAATGAGAGCATTGTTTAATTTCACTTCAACATTCTTTTGAAATGATAAGAATCATTCGAGTCCACCCATCACATTTTCATATATTTGTTAGTTATTTCCTCGAACTGATTTAGTGGACCTCATATTTCCCATAGTTGTTTCATTTGGTTTCTAAAAAAGTAATAATAAATTATTCTTTAACATTAACATCCATTATTCCACAAGTGATATAACACAACCTGTGATAGATAAAAATCACTTGCCTTCAGAAAAAAAGAGAGAAAAGATTTAAAATAAATAAATATTATATGATGTCTTTATGCAATTGCCAGTGTATTGAACAAATCAAGAATATGCGCAATATAGATTAAACAAATATTGTTAAATAAAGCTATTTGCAATCAACCACTTTTTGAAGCGCACTCTTGTTGCATTGAAAAGAAAAGAAAAGGATGTCATCCATATCCCATCTCATATTAAAAGAAAAGGAAAATAAATCACAATAATATAAATAAATGCTTTGGCTTGAATATTCTACAATTCTCTACAATATATCCATCGCATCATACCACTCATTAAATCGTAACTTGGAGCAAGCCTGGGCTAGCTAGCACTAACAAAAAATGATATAGTAGTTAATAAATTTAAAAAAATTAAGTGGACTATATATTAGGAGAAATCAACACAAATCAAAAATATAATATTTAAGTATAAATCATACAAAATATAGTCATTGTACTAACATGTTAATTCAAATGCAAACATTAGCATCCAATGTATCGACAATCCGTCTCCTGTTAAAATACATCATTATACCTGCATAGAAGAAAACTTCTAGGAACAATAGGGAATGCCATAATCTTTTTTTTTTTTTTTAAATGAAATGGGATTCATTGAGAAAAACAACAGAGTGAATAAACAAAAGCAAAAATGGGATTACGTACAACTTGAAAATGACCATCACAACTAAAACCAAGGTCTTGTAGATCATGTAATGGAACTTGGGGAAAGATCATCATCATAGCAGGCAATTGTTGTGAAAATCATGAAAGTTTGGCCATCAGTATGACTAAAAAGTTTATGTGATGGATGGCGGTTCTTGAGCCAAGGGTCAAAATTGTGGTTGTTTTAAATTTAAAACTCAAAGAGCATATTTGAGAAAGGGAAATCTGATGGAACAATTATATCATGGTGAGGATCCGAGGATCCTACTGTTTTTTTTCATTTTCATTTTTTGAGGGTCCTATTTGTCGATTTTCTATGTTAAAAATTGCATTCATGAGCCACAATACAGAGACTGCAATACCTGATAAGTCCACAAATTTATAGTTTTCATCATCATTTTATGTTACTTTGTGGACTTAATTAGGGTAATTTGCACTCAATTTCATAATTTCATGCATTTGAGCATTAAAGTTGGAGTTTTAGTCAAAATCATCCCAAATCATCAATCTTGCATGAATTTTATGAAATCATTGGTTTACATCATCTTAGTGTCACACCAATTAGCTTTTTGATTCTTGCATCATCAATTAGTTCATGGAAAATCATCTAGTGGTGCATTCATGTGCTTGATCTCATTTGGGTCCCATGCATGACATTTATGAATTTTATTCATATTATAGCTGGATTATTCTTTTTATTCTTGTAGGGAATCTTGAATTTTTTATTTTTTATTTTTTTTGGATCCACTTGAAGAGAAATTAGAGAAAAAAAAAAGGGGGAAGTGCCCAAGCACTTTGGAAGTCTAACCAAAGGGGTCCCCACCATGCATGGACGTTCCATACTTATAACCTCTCTTATGTATACAACTTTTGATTTTCTCATCCACATCAACAAGCAATCTTGGGAGATATTTTTAGAATTATACAAGGAAAGTGTGTGCACCAAGAACATCTACATTAAAAAAGAGAATCATCTCAAAGCCAAAAGTCTTTCCAAAGGAAAAGTTAACTTGGAGAACAAGAAATAATCCCTATAAATAAGGAAAAAAGAGACCTAAAAGGGTGGTACTTCTTTACTAAAATGGGCTTTGCAAAAAGCATAAAAAGGGAAGCATGATGAAGACACCCCATAGGAGACACATTCTCATACGTCCAAACAACTCCACCCATCTTTCTTTATTGGTTTATTCTCTCCTAGCCACACCTTCTCTTCCTTACCTCTTTTCTCCATTATTTTATTTTGGTAGCTTTGGGCCATATCCAAGGATTTATTTTGAAGGATAATCTTTGTGAAGGAGAAGTTGTAAAAATGAAGTTCTCAATGAAAATCATATCTTTTGCAATGGAGGAGTAGATTTTTTGGATCGGAGCACAAAGTGAAGTTAAATGATTTTGTTTTCGTTCTATGTCTTTAATTTAGTTCTTTTGTCCCTATGATGCATGTTTATTAGAATAATAGATCTGCCTTCGCGCCACAGGCAAACATTCGCTTTATATTTTTAATAAATTTCTTTTTGATCAGTTAATCTTCTTTTGATAAAATATATATATTTAGATTTTTATGCCTTTGATATTTTATGTTTAATTTGTTAACTGACTCTCAAAGTAATTTATATTTTTATGAGGTGATTGAAGATCTTGGGTTCTTCTGCTTAAGAATTGAATTTAAAATATATATATCTTCCGGATCATAAACATTAAGTTATTTCTGATCTGAGTTATTTGCAAGACAAAAGACTAAATTAGAGTATATGGATTGAGAATTGAAATTAATTAATGGATTCTTTGTTGCTTTGGTCTACCTTTATCCTTATTGTTATCCGTTCATCTTGCATAGTAGCTTTATATTTTATTCAAATCTTGATTTATTTTTTATTCTCATTATAAAAAAATTTAGATTTTAATAAAAAAAATATTTTAGTAGTGCTCCCTGTGGGATTCGACCTGTACTTGCCACTATCTCAAAAAGACAACTGTGCACTTGCAGTATTAAAAGATTGAATTTAAATTCACATCAAGTTATTAGGGCCGTTGTTGGGGAGCCAAATATGAGTTTTTGTTAAAAATCTGATTTTTTTTATTAGATTCATATGCAAGCTCATATTTAGGTTGCATTAGTTTTTTAGTCATCTAATTTACAGTAGTAGTGTTCTTTGCAATTAGTATTAGTTAGTATTTCACTTCGCTAATTTTTTATACTTTTTTTATTTTTTTGATATTTTTTTTATAACTAATTGAATTTTCGGAATAAATAATTAATTAATAAAAAAAATTGAAGAATTTCTTTTAATTCCTAATTTCGTTAAATAAAAACAAAAAAAAATTATTTTAGATTGGTTTAACTAATGTCTTGATTAGATTAGATTTGGTGAGAGTTTAAAATCTTTAGGATTAGTTGTTTTATTAATATGCTAACCTCTAAATTCTGAAATTAGGTAGTTGGAAATTTTAAATTTCCATCTCTTAAATTGTTTGGATTAGTTAGAGTTTTAAAATCTGAAATTTGAATTGGACAAGATTGGATTTTTTATAATTGAAAACTTTTTGAAAACTCTAACCATATTAGGACACTTGTTTGGATAATTTAAATTTTTTTTTATTTTGTAGATAGAATTTTTGATTTGTTTCAATAACTTAGAATCCACTTTGATAGAGTTTTTATTAACTTGGTGTCTTTTGAATTTTCTTATCTTTTTTTTTTTAATTAGGATAAGATAGAATCTTGAGTTGATGTGTTAACTTAAGATTTACTAACAAGAGTTTCTTTTGAATAGGTTACCTTGGTAAAAGGAGAGTTGCACAAAAGCAGGAAACTGTGTGGATTTGCTCTAAGCAAACAAGTTGCTCTTAGAATTGCTAGATTTGCAACAAAAAAAAAAAAAAAAAAAAAGAGGTTAAGCTTACACCATTTAAGGATTAGCGTGGGCCCGCTGTAAGAGTTTCTAAACTTTACCCCATGAATCTTTTACTTGCAAGTGGGGCTTGGGTGATTTAAATTTTTGCAAAGTGTGAATGCTTGATTGACACACCATCTAATTTGACACACTTAGTTAAGGGCAATCCACCCCTAAAAGATAAGGTCTGGATTTCATCACCAGATCCTTTCCCATTTAGGTTAACAATCTCTCACATTAGGATCCTAACTTTAATTAAAATCAAGTAGCAACGAGACCATAGGACTCGAGCTCATTAGGACGAAGACTACAAAAGGTTGCACCAATTGCGCTCTTTGGTCAAGTCGATGTTTAGGTAAGTCTTGTCCCTCCAAAGGGTGGCAGTCTCTATTCTAGGAGTTTGGTTCTTAAGCGGGACCCTTACCAAGTGCATTGTGACCCCACCACTCATCTTGGGGAGTTACCTGGTCGATTTGGCTTCATAAGACTGGATTGGAGGCCTTAGTGCACTCTTCAAACCAGTTAGGAGTTGTCTAGTGAATTTGGATGACCCTGGGATAATTTCTTGTGCTCGATCTTTGTGCTTGATTGCTTGTGCATCATCTAGTTAGACCACCTTCACCTGTCTTGTGCTCAAATTTATCCAAATTTGGCTAAGATCAGAGATCACATTACTGAGAAGCCCGATTTTCAACTGGTGGATGGATTTTTGTATTTCAGGGATCGATTTTGCGTACCAAAGAACGATCAGTTGATAACTCCGATTCTGACAGAAGCTCATAATGCGAAACACGCGATGCACCCTGGAAGTACCAAGATGTATAGAGACCTCAAAAGACGATTCTGGTGGAACAATATGGACAGAGAAATCGCGGAGTTCGTATCCAAATGTCATGCTTGTCAAAGAGTGAAGTTTGAACACAGGAAACCTCCAGGTTTGTTACACCCCTTGTCTATTTCTTAATGGAAGTGGGAGCACATATCGATGGACTTCGTTTCAGGGCTACCGTTGACCAATCAAAAGAATAATGTGATTTGGGTGATAGCTGACCGACTGACGAAATCTGCTCATTTTCTTCCGTTCAAAAAAGGTATGAAGTTAAATGAGATGGCGAAGCTTTTAGTGAAGGAGATAGTCCACTTACATGGCACCTCAATCTCGATAGTCTTCGACAGAGATACGAGGTTTGTTCCCTCATTCTAGCAGTCTTTTCAGGTGTCCATGGGTACCAAACTCAGTTTTAGCACCGCCTACCATCTACAGATAGATGGACAGTCCGAACGCACCAAATAGACCTTGGAAGACATGCTTCGAGCTAGCGTTCTTGACTTCGGTGGCGAGTGGGACAAGCATTTGGCTCTATGTGAATTTGCATACAATAACAGCTTTCATTCAACTATTAAGATGCCGCCTTTTGAAGCCCTTTACGGACGGAGTTGTAGAACTCCTATTAGTTGGGAAGAGGTTGGCACGAGGAGTTTTCATGGACCTACGATTATTGCCGATACAGCCGAGAAAGTCCTCCAAGTCAGAGAGAGATTGAATACTGCACAATCCAAACAAAAAAGCTATGCGGACAACAGAAGAAGGAAACTTGAATTTCAAGTTGGAGATTGGGTATTTTTGAAGACATCTCCTAAAATGGGCATGATTCGGTTCTGACAAAAAGGGAAACTCTCACCCAGATATGTGGGACCGTTCGAGATCAAGAGCCGAATAGGTGACGTGGCCTACAGAATAAAGCTCCCACCCGAATTCGCTGGTGTACACAATGCATTCCATGTATCTATGCTTCGCAAGTACATTCAAGATCCATCGCATGTCATTCAATATAAAGAAGTACAAATCAAGCCTGACTCTACGTATGTCGAATGTCCACTCCGTATCATTGATGAGAAAGAGCAAGTTTTGAGGACGAGGACTATCCATTGGGTGAAACTCCTTTGGGATCATCATGGACCCAAAGAAGCTACGTGGGAACTCGAAGAACAAGTTGCACGGCATTATCCTGAACTTTTCGCGCAGGTATGACCATTCGGAGGACCGAATGAGTCCAAGAGGGGGACAATGTTACACCCCGACCCGATTTAATCTTGATTAATACTAATTAAATGTGTTTTAGCTAAATTAATTATGGTTAATTGCTAATTACGGTAATTAGTGTTTATTAGTCTTTATAGACTAAGTTAGTTGAGTTTTGAACCTTGAACATGTGAGTTATAGTAGAGTTGACTCAGTTGAGTAGAATCAAGGGCTTTTTCGTAAATATAACTTTTGCATTTTGCATCAATTGCACGTCATTTTGACATCATCGCTTGTATTTTGAAGAGTACATCAATTTTCGTATTTGGCTCTACTTCATTCGAGCAACCATTGAATAATTGGACCCTTATTTGACTCAAAATGGAAATAAATAGTCTTAATGGACCTTTTTGCAAAATGTCACTTTACTCCTCTTTAAATACTACCTTCTCCTTTCCTTTTCAGTTCCTTTTTCCTTCCTTTCTTTCTGTACTCTCCTTCTCCACTTATCTTCTTCATTTTCCCCTTCCTTAACCATCAAGGGCTTGTGCATGTGCTTTGGGAGCTAGAAAGAGGACCCCTCATCGTCTTCTTCTTCTCCCTCTCACCTTTGTTGCCAAGGTTGACAAGAACCCACTTCCTTCATTCCTCATTCTTCTCAAACTTCAAGTTTCTTGTTGAGGTAAGAGCCAAGACACTTCCTTTTGTATTTGTAGTAGTGCATTAGAGTCAAAGACTCTTGGACATTCATACATGCATATTCATATAGTTTCCAATGTGTATTGGTGTGATTAGGGTTTGGTGATTTGGGGTTTTTAGGTTTCTTGAGTCAAGTGTGAAGAAAAGCTTTGGAAAGCTCTATTAGAGGCAAGTATAAGCACTAATATGGATTTAAATATTGTTACTTTCATTGATTCAATTAGATTCTTACTCAACACTTGTATCTCTTAATAAATGATTGGTTCAAATGGTTTTGTGGTTTATAAATGGTGGAATGGATGAAAGGATCTTATGACTTGAAATGGGAGTAAGGAGACTCCATTTGTGCAGGTATATAGTGGAAAGGAAGTTAAAAATGAATGGAAGGAGGAACAAATAAGAATCCTGAATCTAGGAATTATGGACAGTTCGCTCGAGCAAACTGCCTTTTGAAACAGTGGGTCGAGCGAACAATAAAAAACCACTTGAACAAACGCCTCTCGGATGGGTCCGCTCGAGCGACCATCCCCCGGAACCCTCGCTCAAGCGAACGAATTGTGTCACGTGAGTGACCAATCCTCTGGAAAGGGTCTGCTCAAGCGAACTTGGGGTCCGCTCGAGTGAACCTGAAGTTGTTGAGTGGGCCTTTTTCCGACCCACTTTTAGGGTGAATTATCATCCTTAATCCATAATAACCCACCTTAATCAACCTTAACAGATAATTAAGGTGCTTACCCTTAGCCCATAGGAATGTAGGGATCTTTAAGACCTTATGACTCTAGAATGGACCCGTCAACCTTATTAAGTAGTCCAATGGGTATCCATTAGTTTAACACTATGCCATGAAGGTTAGTTGGAAATTCAACGTACTTTCACAAAGAGTGACACCTAATGAAGTAGTAATACGTTGATTTTCCTAACCTACCTTGTATTGGACAGTGAAAGACTAAAGACAATAGTCTATGTCGGTTAGTAACAATTTCTTAAATCCCTTAAATCATTGCATTTCATATTGGAGTATTATGTTTTTCTTGATATTAAATCCTACTTAGTAGATTGATGACTTGTTCGTATTCATTGAAGTCAAATTGTTTACAACTAATTCGTGACTTTCGTATTGTATATCTGATTCGTAATCATGGCAATGAAGATCGAGTAAGTAATGGAGAATACGTGATTATGGTCCGATTTGATTATGATTAACCGAATATAAACTTACTCAAATCCGATTTATTTCGAGTATTAATTGATTCTATTGAGTCGGCACTACTTAGCTTCGATCTTGTGATACCCAACGGGGTTACACTTGGTTTATTTATGTGAGACTACTGTAGTAAGTCATCTGGAGCACCGGAACTTCAGACCCGGGTAGCCAGCTAGCCTTTGGCCGGGCCGCCGGTAACTTCCCAACTAGATTCCCTCTCTTTTGAGAGGATGAGCTTAAAGTAGTAGCCAATTAGTAAGTTTTCATTATACTTGATTCCCAAGCATAACTTACTCAATTTCGCACAACTTGCCTAGTTGATACTTATTATTGACATCTATTAATTTATTCGTCTTAAATTCAATTTGAAGCATTATGTGTTTCCTTATTATTGCCTATACTTATTTAATCGTTGTATTGATGATACTACCATTGGTGTCACAGTCTCAGGTGCAACTTCTGACCTTAAAGAGGTCCCAGAGGGAGAGAATGTTACCTAAGAGGTACCTTCAGGATTAGAGGAATGGCCAGAGTTTGGAGCTACTTAGTTACCTTCCCTCGGAACGCGTGGATGCCCCCTTTTGAGAACTACTATAGTGCGTGGCTAGCCCCTTTTTGTGTGGGCCACACTTAGGTTTAGTTATTCTCTTGTTATACTTTTGGTAAAGTTTGTACAGGGTTCTGTTATGCATCTCTTTCGTAAAAGAATATATATAACTGTATAATTCTTTTGTATTAAAGTTGAAACATTAAATGGACTGAATGGGAATTGATACCTCACATGAATGAATTACAGCTTCCGCTATGTTTAATTGCTATTGATGTATTCTAATGAGTTCTCACTCACGTGCATGGAAAGTTATTTTTCTCTCTTTCGTGTGTTGTATTTGGCTCAAGACAGGTACAACACGCGGGAGTACGTGTGGCACACCTCGGAGATTACCCTAGGCCAGAGTGATTCGGGACTGGGATGTGACAAATGGTCTGCTGGATCAACCCTGATGCTTAGGCTGCCATCACAGTGGTTATGGGTTGTTGACACCAAAAAAGTCACCTTGCCTCCTCAACATCAAGAAGCAACATGAAGACTCATCCTACTACAAACAGGCAATGCTACTTCAAGCATCAAAACTTGTCAGAATCAAACAAAAACTGCAAGATTCTTCAAAACAGCCAAAAGAAGAGTACACATGAAGTTTCAGGCCATTTCAGCATCATTTTGGCCTAACTTCACTCCTCCGGCAGCTGAACAAGGGCCCTTGGCGGCGACAGTGTCGAAGACATCAAAACTTTGATCAAAGCCTATAAATGGTCCCAAAATACCCCCAAAAGGCTTCGTGTCAAATTTCAAGTCAAACCGACAACGTTTGACCCTCCATCAACCCTCGAGCAGCAAAATCAAGCCTCTCGGCGGCGAAAACCACCGAGGCCATTACTCATCAAACAAAGCACATGGATGGCTCCAACATGCTTCCAAAGGGCTACATGTTAAAATTCAGGTCATTCCGACGACGTTTGACTAGACTTTGACGCTCCGAAACAAAATCAAGTCTCCCGGCGGCGGAGCTTCCCGGGACCATGACATCCAAATTGGAGCTAATGGATCATCTCAAAATGACTCCAATAGGCTCCTTGTCTAATTTCAGGTCGATTGGACATCGGTTGACCGCACATAAAGGCGCGGCATTTCCCTCATGACAAAACCAAGTCTACTGGCGACGGGGCCCCACATAGCTTCAAAACTCAAGCAAAAGCCCATGGTTGGTCCTATCTACTGCTCAGGAGGCTTCACCTTAAATTTCAGGTCATTCTGACATCATTTGACCTAGTTTTGATTTCTGACGGAAAATCGGCGACAAAGTCTTTTGCCTTTCCAAAAGATAGGAAACTTTGTGCTCCGATTCGCACGGCTTCTTGTCAGGTTTTCTTCAGGAGAACCAAGTCAATAAATGAGGAAAAATGTCAAGAAAAATACAGGAGTGAAAAAGATCGAGAAACGGTTGAAAAAAGGCGACCAAAAAGGGGAAAAATGCCCATGGTCGGCGGCGACGACCCTGGCCCGTGGTCGCTGGCAACAATGAGTGCATGGTCGCCGGCGACCTTGGAAATCCGGGTCGCCGGATTTCCTCCTAAAGGGCCGTTTTCCGACCCTTTTCACATTTCGGGAATTCCTGCCCCTGTTGTTTTCCGAAAATCTAATTTTTGGTGCTCGAAATCAGCTGATCTTCACCAACATGTCGGATCTGCCGTCAAAAGCATGAAATCATCATTGATCACTCCAAAATGGCCAACCAAGAAAGTACACTTTCTGTCCGACCGATCGAGAAATCAACAAGACAGATGTTATCGGCCCACTGGTGTCAATCAATGTCTGAAGTTGCATCGCCATCTGACATTAAACAACATGAGGATCCATCGGCGATCATCGTAAGAAGAATTCCGAAAGACGCGGTATGGGCCGTGACTCTTCAAATGCCCTGGCAACCACTTAATGCTATTAATTGACCCGTTTTATGATGACTTAATGCAGTCATTAACTCATTATTTTGGACGGCCCAATCAGAATCAAGGAAAGAGGAGTTATAAATCAAAGAAATCATGACAATAAATCATGAAACTCCTCTCATCATGGAGATTAAAGGCGATTAAATGCCCATCATTCTCCATCGGCCAATTGAAAGCCAAGAAAAAGGAGTTACAAAATCATGAAATTAAAAACTTGTTACTCCTCTCCATCATAGAGAATCAATGCCATCAATGCTCATAAACCACCCCATGGCTACCAAAGGCCTATAAAAGGGGGTCATTCCAAGAAATCCAGGATCCAGAAAATTCAAAAGCAATACACACACAGAGGGCTACAAAGACACAGAGAGCGCCAGAAAATCCTAAAAAAAACTTTGCTAAAATACCACAAGGTGATCGAAGTCCCATGGGGGGCCACCCCCCCCAAGGTCCCTCTCTGTCTATCCAACATGGCCTAATCGTGGCTTTTCAGCCCGTCTACTTGGTTTTTTTTATTGGATATAGGACCTCCCCTCGGTCTTTATCCTCTAAAAATCCAAAGTCCAAGCCAAGCCAAATGAATCAAAGCATCATATGTTCTCATCTGAAGGACGATGGCGAAGTCCATACATGACTTGCAACCGTCGATCTGAAGGAGTCCCCGCAATCTCCTAAGAAGTTAGAATTCATTTTCTTACTTTTCTATTGTATTTTGTATTTTTCCAAAGAGACCAAAAAAAAAAACACAATTCTTGTCTTTCATTATTGATGAGATTTGTACATCGCCTTTTACGGCAAAACCGCCTTCCACGGCAAAAATCGCCTTTCACGGCAAACAAAGAAGAATCGCCTCTTACGGCATTCAAAATCTTGCATCTTTTCTTAAATATATGTGCAATGGAAAGTTAGAAAAAATATTGATTTCCTTTCTACTTGTGAAGGTGGATCTCCGGATCATCATCTCTAAATTCCAAGTAGAAAAAAAAATCTGCCATACCCGTACAAAAATGTTGATGCCTGCTTCCTTTCCACTCCGTAGGCCTCTCGGTAGCCCCGGGATGGACAGAAGTTTGAGTGGAAACCAAAAGGCTGGGTCCATCAAGTTGGCACACCCGGTAGGACTCGTTCATTTGAGAACATGATGTTTAGATTCTTTGGTTCCTTTCTAGTTAGTGGCCTATGTTGGATCTTGCATCTAAAAAAACATGAGATAGGGTTTTTTGAAAATTTCTGTCTTTGAGTTTATTTCCACTCTTTCTCATTTAGAAAAAAAAAATCTTATTTCTTTTTCTTGGATTCAATTTTGAGAAACTTTGATCCTTTCCTCTCCGAACTTGATAGCTCGCAGAAATGTTTGTAGCTATCGTTCATATGGGGAATGGGCCATTTTTTCTCTTTGAGTCCAATAGGGATTTTCAAAAAAAAACAAAAACAAAAACAAAAACAAAAAATTTTCGATTTCAAACTCTTCAAAAAAAATCATTTTTCTCTTTTTTGGATTCAAATTAGAGAAACTTTGGTTTCTTCCTTTTCGGACAATGGCTCTCGAAAATCGTTTGTAGCCAACGTTTGGATTGGGAGGGACCATTTGCTTTCCTTGATGAGTCCGTTAGAGATCTTTCAAAAAAGAAAAAGAAAATTTTTAAGTTTTCTCTCTTTTGAATTCAAATTAGAGAAACTTTGGCTTCTTCCTTTTCGTACAATGGCTCACAATCGTTTGTAGCCAACCTTTGGATTGGGAGGGACCATTCGCTCTTTTTGATGGGTCCAATAGTGATCGTCCAAGAAAACTTTTCAAAAAAAAAGCCACTAAGGTTACACCAATTGCATTTTTTATCAAGGTGGATCTAAGAAAAGCCTTGTCTAGAGTGTGGAGGCAGCTAGACTGCTCGAGGCAAGGGTCTTCCAAACCGGTTCATTAAGTAATCCTACCCTTACCTGGGGGCTGATCTATCTATTGAGGTTTCATTCGACCGAATTGAAAACCTATGCGCACCATTAAAAAAAACCTCTTTGAAAAAAAAACCTTAAAAAAAATACTTTTTTTCAAAACAAAAAAAAAAACCTTCTGTCATTTTTTGAATCCAAATTTAAGAAATCTCGGTTCATTCCCTTTCGGATAAAAGCTCGTCGAAATCGTTTATAGCTTGCGTTCCGACTGGAACACCACTTGTTTTCTTTGATGAATTCGATTTTGTCCTTTCAAAAAAAAAGTTCTATCATTTTTAGGTTCAGATCTGAGAAATCTTGGTTCAGTCCTTTTCGGATAAAAGCTCGCGAAAATCTCTTGTAGCTTGCGTTCGGATTGGAAAACCATTTGCACTCTTTTATGAATCCAATTTTGAGTTTTCAAAAAATCTTATCTCGTGTCCATCCCAAGGATGCGATTTGCAACATTTGTACCTAGCGGTGCTAGTACGCCCTTTCAGGTCTACTGTATTCGCAACCGACACATTTGTATCTCCAACCATACATCATCTTACCTAGAGTGAGCCTCACTTCTCGGTAATTTGAATTAAGGTTTACAATTGCTTCTAGCAGTCCTATAAGGGCTCACTCTGAGCCTCCTATACTTGCGTTTAGAACAATTGTACCCTCTGTGTCTTTTTGCCTTTTTCACCTCGCTTGGGCCGGGCCATGTTCCCTCGAGCGATTTGAAAAGACAAAACCATAGTTCGTTTCCATTTATGATCACCACATTCTTGTGATTACTAATGGATGTGGTCTTATTTCAGAAGTTTTCCAAACTAACAATGACAACTTCATTAACCATCATCTTTGATGAGAATAAGTACCAGCTCATGCTTCAAGAGAAGCAGAACAAGCGCACTCATAAGCACCCTGCTAACTGCCAAAACGTCATCTCCCTCAGCAATTCTCAGAACACGGGGTCGACCTCTACTCCCCGGACTATCGTCTTCGGGTCACTAGGACCATTCCCACTACCCGTAGAAGAAACCGCACCCGCCAAGAAACAAAAAATCGCCCGCAACGTGTCTTTGCCATGACACCAAGGGCGAACACAAAGAAGCCTGAAGCCCGTGGCAACCCCATGAAACCTCAACCGGCAAATAACCAAGTCTACCCCAATACATGGCCCCTGAGACCTTCACCAAAACAAAGGAGGTCCCTAACATATGCAAAGCCAGTATACCTGGCCCCTCTCAAGGAGAACCAGTTCTCCCCTCTCTCTTACATGAAAAAGGAGAGGCCTACCCTCCACTAAACAAACAAATCAACCTATCATGAGCTGGCTTGCTCCTACAAGCCAAAAATCAAATCATGCATCACAGGCCTCTGCAAGAACCTGCCAAGGCCTGCACTCCTGCAGTTCAACCCTTCATCTCAATAGGGGCTAAACTAACAAAATTTAAAGCTTCGCTATGACACTTAAAGGACTGGGTCCGGATCCTGTCTATGCCTAGCTTCAAAGAAGACAAGCTCGGCTGCTGTGCTCGAGGGACTACGTTTTTCATTGCTAGAGCTCAGCGAGAGCTCATCGAAGCTCAGATTGCTCGTCGTATACGTCGCCGCATGGCATATCGACAGAAGAGACTAGAGAAGCAAAGAACCCAGCATCCTACACTCTAGGTCTTTAAAGAATGGGTCGAAAAAGAAAGGCCTGACCAAGTTGCTACTATCCATATGGTTGGAAAAACCAGAAGACGCCAAAAGTCAGTAACTAAACTCCATATCTGACTTCCGGTGACTCGCAATGTCTCCCGAACACAAAGATATCCTGAAAAATCTTCTACTCCTTCAAGCTAAGGACAACGAAGTAATCCTTCCTCAAGTTCTTCAATGAAAATAATGAGCCCTGGTTCAGTCACCAGGATGATTTCTTCGTTCGAATCCTGAGGGATGAACGTCCTGGCTGGAAACTCTGAGCCATCTCGCAATCCACCTCCTGATGAAACAACCGCATGCATCCAACAATTAGAGCAAGGTCAGCAGAGGATTGAGACTCTGATGGAGAATCTTCTTCTTGCTTTTCAGCGTCAAGAAAACAATCAACCTCCCCCGAATCATCAAGATGACAATGGGGAAGACAATAAGTCACGCGCCCTTACCAAAAAGGACGTTGGTACACTAACGGATATCCTTGCCAAAGCAAAAGAAGCGGATACACTAACGGAGCATGGGATCAAGCCACCTTATCCCCTATGGATGGACTAGGTTCCATTCCTTGCAAAATTCAAACAACCCACTCTCCAAACATACACAAGGAAAGGTTCAGTCAGACAGCACGTCATCCACTTCAAGATCCTAACAGGAGCTATTGCGGATCAAGATGCCCTCAAGATCCATCTCTTTGCAAGTACCCTAAAAGGTACTGCCTTCAATTGTTACTCCACTCTGCCAAAGAATTCCATTCAAAACTGGAATATGCTGGAGACACGCTTCCTGACCCACTTCAAAGGTGAGGATCATCCTGTTACTATGGCGCAGCACTGCAACCTAAAACAAGGAAATAATGAAAATAAATGTGAAAACTAAGTCAGCTCCTCAGCAGCAGAAGAAAGCTAAAAATAAATGTCGCGACCCCGGACCCGGCTTAGGGACCAAATTCGGGATCGTGACTAGGTGTGATGTGATAGTTGGACATGCGATCATATGTGATGACAATAATTAAAGATATGTTTATGATCGAGTGTACACGGGTTAATAAAAGGACACATTACCCGTGCACGTGATTTCTCACAGGTGTCCGCGGTGAGGATTTTCCAACATACATAAACATTTAGTAAGATTGCGGAAGCGTATGGCAAATCAAGCATGTATTTTCATTTCCATAATAACAAGACTGGTTGCATTTAAATAACGAGTATCAGAATGAGCAATATTCTATAGCGTAACCCAAAAATACTGTTAAAGTTAGAACATATATCATTTAATTACAATTCCCAAAAATAGAGGCTAACAAAGGCCAATATGGACAAAACAATAACCACCAAAATGTATAGTTTCTAACACCCCCAAAATGTCACGCAACTCTCGAGGCAACCGGATGTTTAAACAACATCATCGGCGCGCCACTCTACTAGCTGCTACGGTTCTCCGACCGCCTCCTCTAGCTCCTCCTCGGGGAAACCAACAACGGGACCTGAGTACCAAAGCAAAGGATCAGACACGACGGTCTGGCAGGTGGATAAAAAGGTAAACACATTTCATAATAAAACATTTACTATGGAAAACATTTAAACCTGTCTAAACAATACTTTCATGAAGTAAATGCATCATTTAGTTAAAAACATATATGCAAGGTAAAACAGGTAAAGGTAACCAAGGAAATCAGGAAATGAGCAAGATGGCAACCACACGAAGCTAAATCCTCTATCACCGAAGTGATAGAGCAAGCATATCAAGGCGTTGACCTCAGTCACCGAAGTGAGGAGGTACAACGAATTATATATACATATATACTATATGCAAGACATGACCACGGTAGCGAGCCGGGCATCAGGAACCACAGTAGCAATCTGCGGCATCGGGACATGACCACGGTTAAATAACCGAGTATCGGGATCCAAACTGCAGTTGGCAAGACAAGAGGGGGATCACCTAGTCAGTGGATCAGACAAACAAGGCATCCAAGCTTAGTGGTGCCGACTCATAGGTCAAAACATGGAAATCAGGTCATGTGTAAAACAAATCAAGAGCAAGAATATAACCGGGCAAGACGAGGGTGCTCAAGGCACAACAGTCATGTCATGTCGGGCATGCATGTCAAGACTAGTAAGACAGTTCAAGTGTACTTTCAAGGCCTTCGGGATTGATAAATCATAACTCATAAATTTCGGGAATAAATAGGTGAAACAACTTTCAAAATATAGGAACAGTATCGGGGTTTAAAACTCATTCAAGGTGAATAGGGACCCGTATGTTTGTATAATAAAGAAAACTTGGTACTCTTTGAATTTGAAGGACATGCTGGGTTCCTTATACACATTAGTAGTCCCAATGCTTAAATGATTCTCTGTGATGTGGTTTCTCTCTCGAACGGGCTCCCAATAAATCTTTCTTCTCTGCTTCGAACACATTCCCAGGTGAGCGGTGCTCATTGCTCTCAGAAAGGTTCACAAGCAATGGTATGGGAGCTCCCTTCAATCCCCATTTATTCATAGAATTCAGGGAATTTCGATTACCTAGCGGTCAGTTGGCGGTTAGCCGCTAGAGGATCCGGTGGTTAACCGCTGGCTGACCGCGGGATTGCAGCTCTCTGGAATTGTAACCGCCTCATTTCGGTTGGCTGGCGGTTAGCCGCCGATGGATTCGGCGGTTAGCCGCTAGCTGACCGCGTAGCTAACCGCGAGGTTACAGCTCTCTGGAAAAGTGACCGTCCCTATGCGGTTGGCTGGCGGTTAGCCGCCAATGGATTCGGCGGTTAGCCGCTAGCTGACCGCAAGGTTACAACTCTCTGGAAATGTGACCGAAAATGCTTCAGCTAGCCGCTCGGTGACCGCTGGCTGACCGCCAGTCACGGGAATTCTCCACTGGGTTCAGATTCAGGTATTCTATTCTCCAAATCAGTTTCCCTCATTTTCCATCACTTTCCTGCAATGGCATGAGCTAAAAAGCTCCTCCAAATCAACCTTCAACACTTCTTCCCATATCAAAGCTTTTACCAAAGATCCATCCAAATAACTCCATACATTTTCCACATTCAATTACCAAGAAAAGATGTAACCACATTTACAAAGATTCATTCAAGTTTTAGGCACAAGATATAACAAAGACTATCAATCAGATTTCAAGACAATAAATGGCCAAACAACCCCTTTCTAAAAGCATTTATAACACAATAAATGCAAATGAAACCATCCATCAATGAAATAATAAATCACACATTTGTCATGGAAATCATTCAAAACTAAAACATCCATTAAATCCACTTGCCTCAAGGTCTCTAAACAAGAAAATCAAGCTTCTAATCAACTCTTCCAAGCCAAACTCCAAGCTACACAAAAACCCCCAAAAAGAAACCCTAAAATGGGTCAAACCAAGAAACAAGAAGAAGAAACTCACAATAATAAAAAATGGAGCTCCTCCATGACTAGGAGAATACAAATCTAAGAGATCAGGAGGGAAAACTTACTTGGAAGCTCTTCAAATGGACAAGACTAGCTCAAAGAGGGTCTTAGAATGGAGGTCTTCCCTCAAAAGTTGTATCAATGGAAAGCTCTAGAAGAGAGGAAGAAGATGATGACTTCTATTTCTTGATTGGAGCAAGGTGGTTGGTGCTTGATGGTGTAGAAGCAAGAAGAAGAAAAGAAGGAAGCAAAGAAACCCTAGGTTGCTCTTGTGCTGGAAAAAGGGTAAATGAAGAGGATGGGTTCTATATAAAGCAATTTGAAGTGGGCTCCACCACTTAGAAACTCTTTTGGCTGAAATCACTATTATCGGGACCTCGGACGAAATCGACGAAGAAGAGAAAAGTGATCGTCCAAATATCTAGTTTCCAAAAAGTATATGTTTCTCGGGTTTTGGGGATATCAACTTTTGGGTACAGATTTCATGTAAAAAGACTGTTTTGCCCTCAATGCAAGAAAATCGGGTTTCGGAATTCCGGACGGGTACGGGCCCAACGTGAAAGTTGTAAGGATCAACAACATAAGTAAAACGGGATCAAGACAAGAATTAGGGGAAAATATCAAGTAACCTCCAAAAGCAAGCAAGACTATCAAAAAGGAACCCTCCAAAGGGTCCCACTAAACACAAGACACTAAAAGTTCCCAAAAGCTACAAAAGAACTATACTAATCCAAGCTTATTCAAAACCACTAATCAAACTTAGCACTAACACACAACTTAATTAGTACTAATCGAGTCACTCGGGTCGGGGTCTTACAATAAAGCTACAAGTAAGAAACCTGAACTCTCTGAGGCCTTCAAAAACAAGTAGAGAAAAAATACCCATTTGATGAAGATATTGATGAAATCTTCGGGGCTCTTGTAGCAAACGGCAAACTCACTTTGTTGGACCCCAAAAGACCGGGAGATGTTGGCAAAACCAATGATCCTTGGTTTGTCCATACCACCAGATGATCTCACATCATCTCAATCAATGCTTTGTTGTGAGAGATGTAAGACCCCGACCCGAGTGTCCACAATTAGTGCTAATTAAGTCGCGTGTTAGTGCTAAGCGTGATGATTAGAATTTGACTAAGTTGAGACTAGAATAGTTCTTTTATAGCTTTGGGGAATTTTAAGTGTCCTGTGTTTAGTGGGACCCTTTGGGGGTTCCTTTTTTATAGTCTTGCGTTTACTTGGGGGATTATTCGAGTTTCCAGCGATTTATATTTTGGTCCCATCTTACTTGCCTCGTTAATCCCTATAACTTTCATGTTGATCTCGTGCCCGTCTGGAACCCCAAAACCCGATTTTCCTAGCATTGAGGGCAAAACAATCTTTTTACACTGAATCTGTACCCAAAGTTTGATATCCCCAAAACCCGTAAAAAATATACTTTTTGGAAACTAGATATTTCAATGATCATATTTCCCTTCTTCGTCGAATTCGTTCGAGAGACCGAAAGCCGCGATTTCAGCCTCCCAAGATCTCTAGTGGTGGAGCCCACACTCAACTTGTATATAAAAGAACACATCTTCTTCTTCTTCCTTTTTCCAGCACAAGAGCCACCCAAACCTAGGGTTTCTTCCCCCTCCTTTTCTTCTTGCTTCTCCACCACCAAATCTTCACCCACCGTGCACAAATTGAGAAGTGGAAGTCATTATCTCTTTCTTCATCACTTGGGCTCTCCATTGGTACAATTATTGAAGAGAAACCTCCCATTCCAAGGTCCTCATTGATCTATTCTTGCCCATTTGGAGACTTACATGTAAGCCACCCTCCCTATCTCTTTGAATGGTATTCCTCTAGCCTTGTAGAAGCTCCATTTTCATATTTTATAAGTTCCCTCTTCTTGTTCTTTGTCTTGACCATTTTCGGGTTCGTATTTGGGGGTTTTTTTTGTGCTTGTAGGTTTCTTGAGAGAGAGGTTGTTTAGAGCTTGGATTGTTTGTTAGAGACTCTGAGGCAAGTGGAATGAATAGATGTTTTGAGTTTTGAATGGTTTTCATGACAAACATAATTGGTTTTGTTATTTCCATTAATGTCTTGTTTTACTTGCATTAAATGTGAGATAAATGCTCTTGAAAAGGTTGGTTAGCCCATTTATTGTCTTGAAAATGTGGTTTATAGCTCTTGTTTTATCTCTTGTTTAAGACTTAAATGAATCCTTGTGGTGGTGGATGTTCTCCTTCTTTTTTGAAATTGTTTGAATATGGAAAAGGTGATGCTAGGGGGTTAAATATTCAATGAAGTTTTGATGGGAGTTAAGTGGTGTTTGAGGAGGTTTGATGAGTGATTATTAAAGGCAAGGAGGCCTTTTCATTGCAAGTTTAAGGTGTAAGAGAAATGGGGAAGAAAGGCCTGAATGGTCCATCCCGGGCAGCAGATTTGACTGCCCGCTCGAGCGCAGCCCTGGCTGCTCGAGCGCGCAGTCAATCTGACTGCAAACTCGGGCGGCAGACAATCTGCCCACTAGAGCAGAAATATGTCTGTTCGAGCGCACACGCTGTCCGCTCGAGCAGGCAGCCTTGCTGCCTACCTGGTTTCCTGCGCAGTCCAGGTTCGCTCAAGCCCTCTTTGGTCCGCTTGAGCATACCCCACCTTGGGTCTAAAGCACTTTTAAAGCTCGAAAAATATTTTTAAAGGAATTCCTTGGTATTGGGGAGATCCATGAGGCAATGTTTAAAGTCCATTTGAGAAGAAAAAACCACACCACAAAGATCCATTGAAGTTCTTTAGAAATTTCCAAGGTGTATAGGTATTCCGGAATGTCTCCAAATTCAAAGAGTACCAAGTCATTATTAAGATCGACATACGGGATCCCTATTCACCTTAAATAAATTTTAAACCTGATATTTTGTCCGAAACTCCAATAGTTCATTTGTATTTCCTTGTACCCGAGATTTACACTATGTGACTGTTATTCCCGAAAGCATTGAAAAAGATACTTATGATAATTGATAGTCCCGAAATGCATGCCCAACATGATATGATAGTTGTGCCCTCGAGCACCCCTGTCTTGCTCGATTATATTCTTACACTGGATTTATTTTACACATGTCTTGATTTATATAATTTAACCTATGAGTCGGCACCACTAAGCTTGGATAACCTTGTCAGTCTAATCCACTGAGTTGGAGATCCCGCTCTTGTCCCGCCAGCTGCAGTTTGGATCCCGCTACTGGGTTTATTAATCGTGGTCTTGTCCCGATACCGCGGATTGCTACCGTGGTTCCTGATGCCCGGCTCGCTATCGTGGTCATGTCCCGTATATTATATATGTATATGTAAATTTCATTGTACCTCCTCACTTCGGTGACTGAGGTCAACGCCTTGATATGCTCACTCTTATCACTTCGGTGATAGAGGATTTAGCTTCATGTGGTTGCCATCTTGCTTGTTTCCCGAATTCCTAAGTTAGCTTTACATGTTTGACACTGCATATATGTTTTCAATTAAATGATTCATTTACTTCATGAAAGTTATTGTTTAAACAGGTTTAAATGTTTTCCAAGGTAAAGACTTTTATTATCAAAGGTTTATATCTTTTCACCCGCCTGCCAGACCGTCGTGTCTAATCCATTTCCTTGGTACTCAGGTCCCGTTGTTGGTTACTCCGAGGAGGAGCACAAGGAGGCAGTCGGAGAACCGCAGCAGTTAGTTGAGTAGAGCGCCAATGATGTTGTTCAAACATCCGGTTGCCTCGAGAAACGTTACATTTTGGGTTGTGGCTAACTATTCTTTTGGTGGTTATTATTTTGTTTATATTGGCTTTTGTTGTCCTCTATTTTTAGGGAATGTAATTAAGTGATCTTTTGTTTAAACTATAAAATACCTTTGGGAAACGAATCTATGGATCTGATTCCTTATAGATTTAAATTTGTTATTAGTCCTCTTGATGGAAATGAATCTATGGATATGATTTGCTACACACTTCTGCAATTATACAAAATATTCATGTTGTTGTGATCATATCCTCACCGCGGACACCTGTGAGAAATCACGTGCATGGGTAATATGTGTTCTTTATTAAACCATGTACGCATTGGCATCAAACATGTCATTATCTTCCTTTTTATTTATCTCTCCATCATTTACTTAGTCTCGATCCCGGATTAGGCTGCGAGCTCGGTCGGGGGTCGCGACAAGAGAGATCAACGAGATGTGGAAAAACGGAGTCATCACTTTCGACAAAAACTATGGGTCTGCCTTCGTCAACATGGTGTCATATGGACTAACTTCAAAGTCACCAAAATAGAAGATCATTACTTCCTTCAAGGTGATAAAAATGACTCAAACGTCCCAAGAGTTGGTCCTTTATCCAGCACTAGACGGATAGCCTATATGGGTGCATCATGATCTCCTTCAAGATGAAAATTAGGAGATCGTCAAAATAAAGACGACTACTCAACAGTGAAGGCAAGCCAGGAGAAATCTTCACAAGCTCAAACAGCAAGAGAAAGCTCAACCAAAACAAGAAGTCCATGAAAAGGCAGAGACTTCCTCTACTGCTTCACTAGGGGCAACAGAAAAGTCCCTTCCTAAGACTTCAAGGGCGGCAAGAAAATTCACCCTTGGTGATTTCATGCCACCACAGCCAAGAAATGAAGCTACACAAGGGGCCTCATATTCTTGCAACTCGGTAATTGGATTCTCCATAAATGGATATGAGTCCAGTGACATCGCCAGTGACACCGACGAGTAGGAGGAATCCCTTGAAAGAAGAGAATACCTCTCCAACGAAGAATGGATTCCCGAATCTCACCTTATGCTAGTAATCTGGTATAATCCCTTACAGCCACAAGGATCCTGGTCTGATGATGAAGAAGACCGAGAGGCTGTTCAAGAAAATATTGTCAATCCAGCACATATCAATGCTCCAGTAGAACCCAACATTGATGAACCACAAGAAGCAGATGACAAAGAAGATTTGGCTCCCATGCCTGATCCTAAAGAATATGTGAGGATCATGCAGCTTCTTGCCATAGAGCAAGAGCAGGAGTGTATTAATCACCTTCGTCACAATCAAAATCCAGTGCCGGAAGTCCTTGAAGATTTATAAGTACCTCCTCCGGTCATCCTGGAAAATGAAGAAAGCTGCTGGATCGATGATCCTCTTACATCCGAGGATGAGTCCAATTTCCAACAGTCTATTCTAGGGGCATCTTCTATCAAGACAACCTGCAATGCGATAGCTCAAAATGATAGTGCCTTTGAGGCTTCATCTGCCGAAGACACATACTCTCAGACTACATCTGGTAGTATATCTTCTAGAGCTACATCTTCTCAGGTGACTTCCACTAAGATATCACCTTCTCAGCCTTCGTCCCCTAAAACTGTAACATCAGAACTCACACCTCTTCCGACCAACCATCCTGAAGAAACTCCAGCCAATGAAATCCTCTTCAATGAAAACCTGGTCAATTGGTCCCAGATACCCGACCTCATAGGTGATGTCTAGACCGATAAATTACTCAACAAGGAAGAAAAGTTGATGGGTGTTGTTCAAGAGTTGTTCCCAGAAAATGCTTTGTGAACGCAATTACTAAGGATAGCAATGCTGCTACAGAGACATCTTCAGTAAATGAGAAGGATCAACCCCCTGATTCCGAGGGTGATCTTTCAAACGAAGAACCTTCTTCAGAAGCTCTTGAAGTTGGTAGAGGTACCCGCTCTGGCCGGGATTACCACAAAAATTACAACCAACCTTCTTCTTCTTATGTAAATCCTTTGGGAAAGCAAGTTGTAAACGCTCCAAGTGACAACAATAATGAAAATGCAAGCCCCAAAGAGGCTTTCAAGTACGACTTGATTGAGCACTTCAAACACATATCTGCACGACTACACATCCTTGATTTATTACGAATATCTCCACACACTCGTGATAGTCTCATTTCAGAACTGCAAAGACTGAATGCGGATGTCGACAAACATGCCCCACAAGTCCTACAAATTGAAATGGACTATAGGATAAAAAAATCAAATACTTCCTCGAAGGGAGAAAAGAAGAAAACTGAGGGATCAAGTATTGAATGCCTCTCTGCTCAGAAAGCAGCAAACGGAACCATCGCCTTCGATAAGGATGACCTCTTGCTAGGCGAGACAAAGCACAACCGACCCTTGTACTTCATAAGGTACGTCAAAGAAGATGCCAATACATAGAGTCCAGATCGACCCAAGTTCTGCACTCAACCTCATCTCTACTTTGGCACTCAAAGAGCTGGGCATTCCACCTAGCAAGCTGAGTCACACATCTGTATCCATCTTTGGATATGATGGAGCGCTCAAAGGCCTATCGGCAAAATCAGATTCAAGTTGCAAATCGGTGATCTTATATCTGAAGTCACTGTGTAAGCAATAAGAACCCATTCATGCTACAACATCCTTCTTGGACGCCCCTGGATACACGAAAATGGTGTCATCCCTTCAACTTTATATCAATGCATCAAGTTCGTTGGCAATGACAACTCGATACATTGAGTGTTTGTAGACAAAAAACCCTTCAAAGGCAAAAACGTTCATTTTGCAGATGCTCAGATGTACAAGGATGAAAAAGAAGAAAAGGAGGAAGAAACAGTACCCTTTGTCGAAAATCTCTAGAAAGAGAAAGGCAAGGCTCCTTAGCAATCATTGGAAGAAAACAAACCTTCCGGCAAATCCGAAAAGAGCAGTCCACTCCCTTCGTTGCCTCCCTCAAATCCTCCAAGCCTTTAGTAATCACCACCAAAGCAAAGAAGACAAAACAAAAGACTGGGTGCATGTTTGTTGTTTCCTTCGTGTCTATGGTGCAAGACACATATTCGGATTCAGAGCTAGAAGACGATACACCGTCAAACCATACTCAGCAAGTTCAGCCTACTCTCACTCCATTGGAGACACCTACCGATGTAGAAGACCCTGCGTCTGCTTTATTCATCATTCCGGCAACTACGGCAGAAGAAAAGCCAATCTTCTTCCACAAATCGGAAGCTTCTTCATCAAATTCTTCGCTTGAACCTTTCTAAAACAAAGGTATGCCGTGGCACAAACTATCATGAAGAAAATGGGCTATGATGCTCAGAATCCAATCGGTTTGAGAGGAGGCCGTGGTATTCTCACGCCATTGGAACCCACCTTAACCAAAAGTCAATTAGAGGATTAGAAACTCCACCGTCATATAGACAAGTCTTCATACGGGTTGGGGCATGACCCGAACACTCCCATGAGACAGTTGACACAAAGGTTGCGAAGTCATTTCACCGACCAAGCCTCAACATCTCGTGTTCATGAACATCGATCTCCCTGGATATCTCTTTAAATAGTCACCTTTTAAAAATCTAGGAATCCCATCCAATCGGTATGATTTCTCTGATGATGAAGAGAAATTTTCCAACGACACGGAAACACGGTTTTTTGATCCAGAAAAACCATCGTCTCCAAAAAAAATGCCCTACTTCGACCCAATTCCAGCAGATGATTAGGACAATCTTCTAGCAATTATTGAGAAGAGTATTGATCAAGAAGACCCATGGATAAAAGCAAAGCCTTGGTCTGTAAATGCCTTTGGAACTCTAGAAGGCCATGTTGAGTTGGAAGCCTCTGGAAATATTGTAGGGGAACCACCTTTAAACCTTCCAACAGAAGATCCTGCTCAAAAGATAGATTTGGGGACACCTGATAACCCACGTCCTGTATTCATAAGTAAGAATATAAAGGATGATGAGTTACCCAAGTAAATCTCTTTTCTTCGTGAATTCGTTGATTGTTTTGCATGGTCATATGCTGAAATGCCTGGCTTAGACCCCAAAATAGCAGTCCACAAACTCAATTTGTAAAAAGATGTCCAGCCTATCAAACAAGGCCAAAGAAGATTCCGTCCTGACGTGATGGACAAAGTTGAACAAGAAGTTCAGAAACTTAAAAGTGTTTGCTTCATTCGCAAGGAACAGCATCCTGAATGGTTAGCCAACACCATCCCCATGATAAAGAAAAATGGACAGATTAGGGTCTTTATTGACTATAGAGACCTAAATAATGCGTGCTCTAAAGATGAATTCCCGCTCCCCATACCGGAGGTGATGATTGACAATACCTGCGGATTCGAGCGAATGACAGTCATGGATGGCTTCTCTGGCTACAATCAGATAAAGATGCATCCTGAAGATGAAAAGCATACATCATTTCGGACCCCGTTTGGCATGTATTGCTACACTGTCATGCCATTTGGTCTGAAAAATGCTGGTGCAACATATCAGAAGGTTATGATGAAGATATTCCAAGATATGCAGCACAAGACGATAGAATGTTACGTTGATGACCTCACCGTCAAAAGCCGAAGAAAAGAAGACCATCTCAAAGATCTTCGAGAAGTCTTCCTCCGACTTCGCAAACACAAACTGCCGATAAACCCACTAAAATGCTTCTTCGGTGTCTCATCGAGGAAGTGCCGTCCATTCTCTTGCTTAATGAAGAAAGGTGTGGACTTTGTTTGGGATGCTAAATGTGAAACTGCATTTCAAGACATCAAAACATACCTTACCAAACCTCCAGTATTGACTGCCCCCACAATGGAAAACCATTCATCTTGTACACAAGAGCTCTCGATTATTCTTTGGGCGCTCTACTCGCATAAGAAAATGACGAAGGAAAAGAAGCTGCTCTATATTACCTCAGCCACATGTTAGTAGGTGCAGAGCATCGTTACTCCCCAGTCGAAAAAGAATGCCTTGCAGTGATGTTCGCCGCATAAAAGCTACGTCACTATCTGTTGTCCAACATAATCTACCTGATTTCGAGGATCAATCTCTTAAAGGTCCTTGTCACAAAAGCAGGTTCTCTCAATGCCCGACTGGCAAAATGGTTCATCCTTCTATCGTAATTCGATATTAGGTATGTACCATAAAAAACAATTAAAGGTCAAGCTCTAGCAGACTTTCTCACAGAGCACCCATTGCCTAAAAACTCTCCACTCAGGGATAATCTCCCAGACGAACCTGTCTACACTGTGAAGATTTTCTCATCAAATGCTTTTTGGGAAATGTACTTCGACGGCGTAACTAGGACAAATGAAAAAGGAAAGCAGATATCAGGAAGGGAATTTCTACTGGCACACAGATTTTCATTTTACTCATACAATTTCACACTACACACATTTCTAAAATTTAAAAATTACATTATTTCTTTTCATACACACTAAAACTTCATAAACTACCCATCCCTCCATTTCCCTCTTTCTTCCTACACACTTCCATATGGTGTATGTTTGGACCTATAGTTCCGAACATACACCATATGTTTTGATGTTTAGGTCCGAACATATGGTGTATGTTCGAACCTGAAAGACTGTACATATCGCAATGCTGCAACTTATTCCAGGCGATAAAAAAAATTATAAAAAGAGGCATAAATACCAAAAAAAAAAAACACACAAACAAACAAAGGAGCAAACATTTCTACTGCTGCTTTAATTTAAAGGCACAATTTGATTGTTGTTTTCTTCCTTCATTGCACTAGAAAATGGAGGAATGTGAGTGAAGATGAGTTACCCAAGAGGATGGAGGAAGTAGAGAGTGAGAAGTGGAGAGTGAGATGAGTTGCCCAGGAGAAGAAAATGGAGGAATGTGAGTGAATACGAGTCGTCCAAGGAAGATGGAGGAAGTGGAGAGTGAGAAGTAAAGGATGAGATGGGTGAAAGAGGAAGAAGAAGAGCTTGTGTGTGAAAAGAGATTGGGTTTTGAGTTTTTGTGGAATTATGGATATTTTGGTCATTTCATGAAGGGGTAATAATGTAATAAAATATGATAAATTGGCTGTGCTTGAAAAGTAAAAATTGGTGTGCCAATAGCAGCACTCTATCAAGAATTGGCATTCTCTTTATCAGTCCCAAAAAATACATGATTCCACACACTTTCCCGCTACTGGAACCATATTCAAACAATGCAGCTAAATACCAAGCCCTGATTGTAGGATTGAAACTAGCTCTCGAATCCGGCATCACCGTGCTGGAAGTTTTTAGAGACTCTCAACTGATCATCAACCAGATGAATCAAAAATTTAAAGTCAGGAAGCCCAATTTGTTGCCTTACTACAACAAGGCGTAATCGTTTTGACAAAAGTTTGACATCTGTCACATCAGCCACATCCTCAAAGGTGAAAACATCCGTACAGATGCCCTGACTGGACTTGTAGCATCAATGGCAATCCAAGAAGGGGAAAACATGCAAATTACAGTGTGTCCAATAAGGGTTCTCCCTCCTCTTAACACACACCAAGTAGTTGCTGAATGCCACCAAGTGGTTGGAAGTCTGATATCCATCCTCAAACCTCCGATCGGTGACTGGAGGGATCCGTTCATTGATTACACTATGTTCGGAATCCTACCTGAAGATCCAAAAGAGCGGGTAAGCATTCAAAGATGAGCCACAAACTTTCATTTGGATATTCCTTCAAAAACACTTTACAGAAAATCCTCCAATGGAGTACTTCTACGCTGCTAGTCGCAACAAGAGGCTGAAAAAACTCTCAAACCCACTCCTTTTGGAATTTTCATCTTTACGTTGAATGATGGACCCTCGATTTCCGTCCTCTCCTTCAGCCCCGGGGGTTGCCTGGGTCTCGGCGGAGGAGGAAATGCGGGTATCAACTTTTTTGTACTGGTATGCCAGATTTTCTATTCTACTTGGAATTTGGAATGGTAATGATCTGGAGATTCACCTTCACAAGTAGAAAGGAAATCAATCCTTCTTTCTAACTTTTCAAATTGCATAAATATTTAAGAAAAGAGACAAATTTGTTTTTGAGAATGCCGTAGGAGCTTTTTTTTTTGTTTGTTTGCCGTGAAAGGTGATTTTGTCGTGAAAGGCGATTTTAAAAGTCTCATCAAATATGAAAGACAAGAATTGTGATTTTTGTTTGTCTCTTTAAAAAATACAAAGTGCAATAGAAAAGAAATAAAATGGATCTAACTTCTCAGGAAATTGCGGGGACACGTTCAGATCGACAGTCACAAGTCATGTATGCACTTTGCCATCGTCCTTCAAATGAGAACTCTTGATGCTTCGATTCTTCGACTTGGCTCCAACCTCAGTTTTTTAGAGGATAAGGACCAACAGGAGGTCCTATATCAAATAAAAAATCAAGTAAACGGGCTGAAAAGCCGCGTTTACGTCATGTTGGATAGCAGAAGGGGACCTTGGGGGGTGGCCCCCCAAGGGACTTTAATCACCTTGTAATGTCTTTTGTGGCAGAGCAGCAGGACTTCGTCGAGATTTCTCTGGGAGAATGCAAGTATGCAGGTGCAGAATTTCGAGTCGATGTGCGTATTGATATCGATGCCTCTCTCTTGGAAATGGACCTCCTTTTATAGGCTCTTGGTAGCCATGGGGTGGTTTATGGGCATTGATGGCCATGATGAGAGATTTGATGGCATTGATGCTTCATGATGGGAGGAGTTAAAAGTTTTTATTTCTTGATTTTGTAACTCCTTTTTCTTGGCTTGTGATTGGTCGATGGAGGATAATGAGCATTTAATCGCCTTTAATCTCCATGATGAGGGGAGTTTCATGGTTTTAATGCCATGATTGCTTGGACTTGTAACTCCCGTATGCTTGAATCTGATTGGGCCGTCCAAAATAATGAGTTAATGACCGCGTTAAGTAGTCATAAACTGGTCAATTAACGACATTAAGTGGTCGCAGGAGCATGTGAAGAGTTGCGGGCCGCGTTGCGTCCTTTGGGATTCTTCTTGTGATCATCGCAGGTGGATGCACACAGTGTTTGATGTCGGATTCGGATGCAATTTCAGACATTGATTGATATTAGTGGGCCGGTGACATCTATCTCGTCGATTTCTCGAGCGGTCGGATAGAAAGTTACTTTCTTAGTCATCCGGTTGGCGATCTTAGAGCGATCAATGATGATTTCATGCTCATGACGGCGGATCCAAGATGTCAGCGAAGATCAATCGTTTTCAAGCATCAAAAATTGGATATTCAGAAAATCACAGAGGCAGGAACTCTCGAAACGCAAAAACGATCGGAAATCGGGCCATCCGGCGGAAAATCTGGCGACCCGGATTTCCAAGGTCGCCGGCAACCATGCACCCAGGGTCGCCGGCGACCATGGGGTTTTGACCCCTTTGGTCGCCGAGTGTCTTTTTCGGCCGTTTTTCCTTCTTTTTCGTACATTTTTTCTTCTGTATTTTTCTTGATATTTTTCCTCAATAATTGACTTGATTTTCTTGGAGAGAACTTGACGAGAATTCGCACAAAACCAGAGCACAAAGTTTCCCATTTTTGGGGAAAGCCGAAGACTTTGTAGCCGATTTTCCGTCAAGAGTCGAAACTAGGTCAAACGATGTCGGAATGACCTGAAAATTGAGGTGAAGCTTCCTGAGCAATGGATAGGACCAACCATGGGCTTTTATTTGAGTTTTGAAGCCATTTGGGGTCCCGTCGATGCTTGACTTGATCTTGCTGTGGGGACGATGCCGAGCTTTGATATGCGGTCAAACGATGTCCGATTGACCTGAAATTTGACAGGGAGCCTATTGGAGTCATGTAGAGATGATCCATTAGCTCCGATTTGGATGTCCTCGTTTCGGTGTGCTCTGCTGCCGGTAGGCTTGGTTTTCTTTCAGAGCGTCGAAACCTGGTCAAACGTTGTCGGAATGACTTGAAATTCGACGTGCAACCCTTTGGGAGCATGTTGAAGCCACTCATGTGCTTTGTTTGATGAGTGATGACCTCGGTGGTTCTAACCGCCGAGAGGCTTGATTTTGCTGCTTGAGTGTTGATAGAGGGTCAAACATTGTCGGTTTGACTTGAAATTCGGCATGGAGCTCTTTGGAGGTATTTTAGAGTCATCCGTAGGCTCTGATCGAAGTTTTGGTGTCTTCGATGATGTCACCGCCGGGAGCGTCTATTTAGCTGTCGGAGGAGTGAAGTTAGGCCAAACGATGTCGGAATGGCCCGAAACTTCTTGTGTACCCCTCTTTTAGCTGTCTTGAAGGATCTTGCAGTTTTTGTCTGATTCTGACAAGATCTGATGCTTGAAGTAGCTTTGCCTGTTTGTAGCAGGATGCAGCTTCATGTGGCTTCTTGATGTTAAGGAGACATAGTGACTTTTTTGGTGTCAACAAATGCCCCCTCGAGGTACAGCGACGAGTAACTTTTTGGAGTCGATGTGCCTCGAAGAGAAACTTGAAGGAGAGCTTCTGACTTGACCAAAAGTTTTGAGCATTTTTTTTAATAGCCCTCTGAGTTTTCAGCGAAATTTTGTGGTAGTGAGAGGGATCACGTACCATCTCAAGGCAAAGTTTTGAAAATGACATGGGAGTTTGGATTTTGGGTTTTGGATTTTGGTTTTTGACCTTGTGACCTAACAAGCTGTATGTGGCAGGTTAGGGGGTCGGAGTTTGATTTTTGATCTTTGACCTTGTGACCCAACAAGCTGTATGTGGTAGGTTGGGGGGTCAGATTTGGTTTTTTTTTTTTTTGTTTTGGTTTTGGTTTGGTTTGGATTTTGATTTTGGTCTTGTTACCCAACAAATTGTATGTGGCGAGCTAGGGGACCAGGGTTTTGTTTTTTGTGGATTGTCAATTTCAATATTTTGGCTTAATTTGGTTCATGAGGTTGGATGGTTTGGTTTTTGAAAACTCATGAGGCTTTTTTCTTCTTCTTGTTTTTTTTTTTTTTAATGGTCCAATCAACTCGGCATGGGACATTTTTTTTGCATGCTCTTGGTAAGAGAGATGCTTTGACTAAAAGCTACTTTTAGTGACTAGGTGGTCAAACCTGGCTCATGTGGGCTAACCCATGGGACCTTAGGCTTTGGAGATGGCCTAGATCTCATATAGTGTCATTTTTGTAGAGAATATCTAAAAATATCCCTTTTGTGTAGAGAATATCTAAAAATATCTTTACTAGGAGAGAATCTCTCAAGTTTCCTTGTTTTTGGGAGAGATTTTCTCAAAGTATCTTTCTCTTGGGAAAATAGCTAAATTTTAGCACTTACCTCCTTTCTTTTCTTATTGTTTCCTCTTTTGATTTGCTCTCTTCTATAAAAGCAAGAGGGGTTGGATCTTTGGCTCCATTGCTTCCTTTTGTAAGAATCTTTAAGAGTGCTTCGCGTGCTTCAAGATCAAGAGTTTCTTTTCTTCTTCAAGGATCTCCAAGCTTTTTCTTTTTCTTCTCCATCAATGGCTTCAAGTAAGTTTTCTTCCTCCACAAAAAACTCCATTGTAGAAGTAGTAGTTTCTTTCTTTGTTTGCTCTCTTTTTTTTTCTTTCTTTTTTTTTCTTTTTCTCTTCTATTTTCCAAGCATGTTTTTTTTTTTTTTTCGTGCTTCCTTCTCTTTTTTATTCTTTCTTTTTTTTCTTTTTTTTGAAGAGATTTTCTCTCTTTTTTATTTTCTTTCTCCTTTTTTTTTTTGCTCACCATGATAATGAGCTTTTTTGTTTGATGCATCAAGCTAGAAGGCTAGAGTCTCTAGGTCAAGCCAACATGATTTTTGACTTGGACAAAGTTTGATTGGTTTTGACCAAATTGGGTTGGAATTGGTCAAACTTTGGTCAAGGTTTTCCTAGCATCTAATGCATGATGATGTTCTTTAATGCATGATTTTTGGTAAATGGACTTGGAAGCATGATAACGCATACCTAAAAATCTTTTGCTAGTATTGGGATTTGGAGCTCGCAGTGATATTGAGCTCTTTCTTAGTCTTGCTGGATTTTGACAAGTTTTGCAAATTTTGGATTTTAGAGCTTGCAGCAATGTTGAGTTCTTTTCCAAATTTTGCGGAAATTTGATGAGATAGATTCGTTCTCGCAGCAATGTTTGAGTTCAAACCTTTTTTAAGAATTTTTCCACTGACTATGAGCTTGCAGCAGTGTCGTGCTCATCTTCAGGCTTTTTGTCTTTTTCGGGGTGTTTCCCTTTTCTTCGAAATTGTCCCGGAACCATGTCAAAATTTCGCTAGAATTTTTTTTAGCAAAATTCTGTCATTTTGATAATGATTGATCTTTGTTTTTCTTTCTTTCTTTTGCAGGTAGTTCTTCCAGAACGAACAAGGGTAAGGGTCCTGTTACTGACGCACCTTGTCGGTCTGCAAGATCTTCTAATGCGGCCATTCAGCAGGCCTGGGAGAAGGTCCAGTTTGTTGAGAAGAACTTGGAAGAATGTGACTCCCTCAATCGTGATGAGATGAGACAGCGATTGATCGCTCTCAAAGATGAGGAATTTTACAAGATCATGGTAAGCAGCTGTCCTTAGGTTACGGACAATCAGAACATTGTGCCCAAGCCTACCTTCTTCTTCGGTGATGCAGTCCCCGATGACTTGACATACCAAAGGAGATGTTTTTAGTTCTCTTACACAGCAGATGATGAGGAGAGAACTATTTCTACCTGGTTGACCTTCGATCGGACCATCTCGATCATGAGCCTTTCTCCCACGTGCCCTAAGAGGGAGGATCCTCCGAGCTGGGTGAAGAGGACCAGCGTGATCAAGACCGGGGTTTTTGTTGGCGGCCCTTCCGGTTTTGCAGAGAAGTCGCCTGTCCGTATGGACATGTTGATGCCAGCCAGTGGCTACCAAGGTTCTGATCATCCTTCGGTCGATTTGAGACCGGTGGGCCTTGGCATTTTTCGGGGTGATTGCAGCAATTGGGTGAAGCCTTTTCGACTTCGTGGCCGTTTCAGTGCTGACTCGAGCTGGGAATCATGGACTGATCACACCCTGAAGGTTGGTGAGGCCATTCTGCAAGAGGCCGAGATTTTTGATGCGGTTCGTGCTTTTCGGCAAACCGTTGTTTTCTCAGATGAGGCTTTCATGGCCATGCTGGAGTCATTCCTTCCACAAACCAACACCTTCATTGTGACGAATGGTGAGATTGGTTTTTCTTTGAAGGAATTGAGTGCCATCACCGGGTTGCCTATCCTCGACAAACTCTATGAGGAGTTTATGCCTATCGACAGCATCCTTGAGGAGCAGTCTGAGGAGTTCAGGCTTGTATACTTTCAGCTCGTCGCCTTCTATGATTTTTTGAAAGAGAAGGAGGGCTCAAAAGTCAGGTGCAGCAATTGGAACAGTTGCAGCTCCAACTTTTTTTACGGCGGGGAGTCTTCTGATGGCATGGCCCATGATGCTAAGGCTAAAGCCTCAAGTTCGAAGAAGATTTCCTCCATGCGAAAAGATTTGATGAAGTTCTTCGCAAGCACAGACGCCATTTGTCCTGACATTGCATTGCGGAGAGATCTTGCTATTTACCTCACTTATTGGCTAGGTGAGGTTGTTTTTGCTGGAGGAGATGGAACGCACATCAGACCGCATTGTATTTTTCCGGCTTGTCAGATGGCATTTGGAGAGCGGCTGGCATTTGGAGAGCGGCTGGCTTTTGGTACCTGCTCTTTACTCCTACTTGTGTACCGAACTGCATGTTGCTGCTTTTCTGGTTCAGCTTGGGCTCCCTATGAACAAGGTATTTTCAGCCCACATCTTCTACTCGTGGTATGTATACCATTGTCCTAGCTTCCATCGATTGGGAGTTGCACAGGACAAAGATCCTTTTTTGATTCGTTTGGCTAGAGGAACAGCCATTTCCAAATATCTTTTGTCTGCCCGTTTGAGGATCTAACGGTTCAAGGACGTCGAGATTGGGCAGTCTTTAGTGAATCTTTCTCCCGGTTTGCAGAAGAAGGCTTTTGACTTTGGTGTCTCCCGTGATTCGACCAGGGCAGGGTCGGGAAGACACTATGATTTGACAAACGCGGAGAAGAGGTGGCTTTTCAATATATGGGTTGGTACGATGGTGTACAGTAGACATCTTTTCATCGATATCCAGTCGTATGTCCCTTCGCGTTTTGCATTGCAGATTGGCTTCTCTCAAGGCGTTGTTGGAGCACCTTCGAGCATGGTGAAGCGTTTTGGAGGTTTGCAAGATGGGAGGAATACATGGGCTTTTTATAGCGCAGAGGACACTACCGCCATGATTTCCTATCCTGAGCTGCCCACTTTTCAGATTGCTGGCTTCACGAAGTGGTTCGTGGAGAACTTCTCAGTGTACCGGGTGCTTTTCAAGAATGAGCTTGATGTCAAGCAGTCTCCTAGGAAGGGTCTTGGTAGATCAGATGGTGTCCGTCGAGAGGAAGTTTTGGCCTTCCTTTCTGGAGAGAGGCACAAGATAGGCTTTCTCAATGAGCAGGATATCATCAGATCAGGAGCTGCACAAGGGATTTCTGGTGAGGTCTTGAGACAGCTGGAGGAGGAGGCCGAGATCGATGCTTGGATGCAAGCAGAGCGCACGAAAGCTTCCATGGAGTCTACTGAGAAAAATAGGCCATCCAGTGAGGACTTTAGTGAGAGGCCTGATGTTGATAGTGGAGCATGATCTTCAAGCAAGCTGACCCGCAGAAGCAAGAGGAAGAGAGGACAGCACCGTAATATGAGACGGCATGAAAGTTCTTCTGATCTGGAAATTCCTCTCACCATTGCTGAGGAGGTGTCTGGAGATGCTGACGAGCCTTCGGAGAAGAGGAGCAGAGCAGAGGAGACAGCTGGTATGATTCTCCTTCTTTCTTTTGTCACTTCTTTTCTCTTATAAGAGATTTTTGTTTTGATCCGCTGCTTTCTTTTTTTTGGCAGAGGACGATGACTTAGTGATGCCCAAGGTTCCGGTCGATGAGGCGATGACAGATCCAGTCGTGGCATCTGAGGAAGAGCCCAGGGACTCTGGAGTGGTTCCAGAACCTTCACCTGGTATGATTGCTTTGGCTTCTTTTTTTTTTTTTTTTTTGTTTGTGTTGTCATTTGCCAACATGTAGCTTTTGTTTTCTTGTTAGCTGACTTACCAGAGGATTCTGACGATTTCAAGCCATCCATGGATGCAGCATTTGATGATGCTTCGGATGAGCTCAGAGAGGCAGAGAGTACTCCGCTAGTCGACGAAGAAGGTATTTTGCAATACTAATCTTGATATATTTTTTTTGACAAGATCATATTCATACCTTTTTGTCTTTTCATTGACAGATTGGGGAGCAGCAGGAGAAGTCCTTCTGTCTTCCTCAGGGCCAAAACAGGGGATACCTACAACCGATCCAGGAGTAGGGGCTTCTTCTACTTTTAACGAGTCAGCTTCTTCAATTGGAAAGAGCTTATTAAGCACTCTTACAATGGGGCATGACATGGGCAGTCGGGTGCCGGAGCATGGCGAATCCTTGTCTGGGCCGCACCTTCAGTATGCAAGGAAGGTGTTGAAGACTGTTTTGAGTTTGTCGCGACCCCGGACCGGGTTCGAGGACCAAATCCGGGATCGGGAGCTAATGATGACGTGAATACGATCATATGCATATGGAGTGATGACGATAATTAAAAATATGTTTATGATCAAGCGTACACGGGTTAATAAAAGAACACACATTACCCATGCACATGATTTCCCACAGGTGTCCGCAGTGACACACAACCATTTAGTATAATTGCGGAAGCGAATGGCAAATCAAACATGTAAATCATTTCCATAATAACCAGACTGTTTGCATTGAAATAACAAGTATCAGAATGAGCAATGCTCTAAAGCGTAACCCAAAATGCTGTTAAGGTTGGAACATATAACATTTAATTACAATTCCCAAAAAGAATAAAGGCCAACAAAGGCCAATATAGACAAAACAATAACCACCAGAAAACTATCCAAACAACCCCCAAAATGTTTCACATCTCGGTAGCCCGATGTTTACATAACATCGTCGGCACGCCACTCAACTAGCAGTTGCGGTTCTCCGACCGCCTCCTCTGGCTCCTCCTCGGGATAACCGACAACGGGACCTGAGTACCAAAGCAAAGGGTCAGACACGACGGTCTGGCAGGTAGATGAAAAGATATAAGCATTTAATAATAAAAACCTTTACCTTGGAAAACATGTAAACCTGTTTAAACAATGACTTTCGAGAAGTAAATTAATAATTTCATTGAAAACACATATGCAGTAATAAAACATGTAAGGTAACCACGGAAATCAGGAAACAATCAAGATGACATCCACAAGAAGCTAAATCCTCTATCACCAAAGTGACGTGAGTATCGGGTGTTGACCTCAGTCACCGAAGTGAGGAGGTGCAACCAAATTACATATACATATACAATAATACGGGACGGGACCGCGGTAGCAAACCGGGTATCGGGAATCACGGTAGCGAACCGGATATCGGGAACCACGGGAGAGAGCCGGGTATCGGGACGGGACCACAGTTAATAAACCGGGTATCGGGATCCAAGCTGCAGCTGGCGGGACGGGAAGGGATCTCCAAGTCGGTAGATCAGACCAACAAGGTTATCCAAGCTTAGTGGTGCCGACTCATAGGTCAAATCACATAAATTGAGATAGGTATAAAACAAATCCAGTGCAAGGCTATAAGCGGGCAAGACGGGGTGCTCAAAGCACAAACATCATTTCAGTATCGGGTCATGCGCATCGGGGCTAGCACAAGGCTTCAAATACAATTCCGTGCTTTCGGGTTGATAAATCGTAACTCGTAAATTTCGGAAATAAAAGAGTGAAATAAGCTTTCGAAATATCGGGATGAGTATCAAGGTTCGAAGTTGATTCAAGTGCATAGGGATCCCAAATGTCTATTTAATAAAACTTGGTACTCCTTGGGTTTGAGGGCATTCCGGCTCCTTATACACTTGAAGGTTTCCAAAACTTCCATGAATGCTTGTGATAATGGTTTCGTTCTCATCCGGGCTCCATACATCACCCTATAGTTCTCTTGACACAACAAGGCTCCCAAAGAACCTTTCACAGTCCATGAAAATGTTTCACTTCAGCTCCAAACACATCCCTTGTGCAACAGCAACCATCGCTCGAGCGGACATTACAGTTCGCTCAAGCTGATGAGCCTCTGGAATGGTTTCTGGGAGGGTTCGCTCGAGCGGACCTGCCCAGTTTAGGATGGCACGAGCAAATGATTTGTGCGCTCGACCCAACCACTCACTGGATGGCTGCTGGAAGAGTTCGCTCGAGCGGACACTGAGTTCGTACGAGCGAACAACTCTCTGGAATGGCATGAACCCTTTCCTGGGCAGTTCGCTCGAGCGAAGTGTCAAGTTCGCTCGAGCGAACTGTCCAGAACTGAGTTCGGGACTGTTCTGCTCTTCCATTCTTCCCTTCTCTCAAAACCCATTTTGAGCCTCTTTCCTACAACATAATGGGAGGCTCTCAACTCCCTTCAATCACTACTCAACCATCATCCAATCTCTCCATTTTTACATTCATACAATCACCAAGAGAAGGAAACATCCATCATCACAAGGATTCACTTAGACATTGTACAAAAGATGAACTCAAAGGCTACAATCCATGATTTAAAGACAATAGATGAAACCAAAAGCTAGAAATCATGTTTCAAGACAATAAAGAGGCTTACCAACCCCTTTCAAAGAATTTAATATCATTGAATGCAAATAAAAACAAGGCATTAATGAAGTAATAATTCAAACACATTTATCATAAAACTCATTGGAAGCTAAACTATCCATTCAATCCACTTGCCTTACGGTTCTCTATGTAAGAAAATCAAGCTATTACTCTCTTCCTCCAAGCCAAGAATCCTATCTACACAAAACCCCCAAATCCAAACCCTAAAATGGGTCAAACTAAGAAACAAGAAGAGATAACTCTCAACAAAGAAGATAGAGCTCTCCTAAGACTAGAAGAACATGAATCTAAGAGATTAGGGAGGAAGCTTACTTGTAGGTTCTTCAAATGGATAAGGTGAGCTCAATGAAGGTCTTGAGTTGAGTAGATCCTTCCACAAATGGTATTAAAGAGAAGCTTGCAAGGAGGGGAAGAGGGTGGTGATCTCCATTAGTGCTCTAGGTGCAAGCTTGGTGGAGATTTGGTGGTGAAGAAGCAAAGAGAAGAAGAAGAAGATGAAATCCTAGGTCTCTTGTGCTTGTGCTGGAAACGGGAAATGGAAGAGAAGGGTTCTCTATTTAAAGACCATGGGTGTGGGCTCCACCACTAACGAACTCTTTGGGCTGAAATCACTACTATCGAGACCTCGGACGAAAACGACGAAGAATAGAAAAGTGATCACCGAAATATCTAGTTTCCAAAAAGTATATGTTTCGCGGGTTTTGGGGATATCGACTTTTGGGTACAGATTTCATGTAAAAAGACTGTTTTGCCCTCAATGCAAGAAAATCGGGTTTCGGGGTTCCGAACAGGTACGGGATCAACGTGAAAGTTGTAGGGATTAACAAGACAAGTAAAACGGGATAGAAATACAAATCACCGGAATATGAATAATCCCCCAACACTAGTAAAACTATCCAAAAAGGGAACCCTCAAAGGGTCCCACTAACACAAAGCACTAAAACTCTCCCAAAACAATAAAAAAAAAGAGTTATTCTAGTCCAAGCTTAGTAAAAAATCATTAATCGAGCTTAGCACTAACACGCAACGTAATTAGCACTAATCGAGGTCACTCGGGTCGGGGTCTTACGGAGTTCATGGGTTGAGACTCTCTCTTCGAGTCACTTGGAAGCTGGTTTTGGCATGATCAAGCATGTACAGGACATCCTTGCTGATAGCGAAAAAGTCGGTCTGGACATTGCAAGCGCCAAGGGTTTTGTTGATGAAGTCATTGCTTTAGGGAACAAGCGAACTGAGACCAAGGGTTTCCCAGATGGTGACTTCTTTGATGAGATATTTATGAAGCCTTCCAGCAAAGTCAAAGCTGAGCTGACTGAGATCTCGAAGACTCGGAAGCAGTTCGTTCGGGAGAGGAACGTTACCGAGTTGGCCATCATGGGGCTGAAGCAAGACCTAGATTGCCTTGATAAGGAGGTTGTCGAGGCTAAACAGCGTCTTGAGCTTTTGGAGGAAGAAGCTGCTGCTAAATGGACCGCCATTGTGGAGGCTCGTGACAAAGAGGGGACTCTCATTCGCCGGGTTGAGGAAGTTGAAAGTAATTTCCAAAGGAAGACTCAGGAGTATGAGCAGTGGCAGGTCCTCTGGGAAGAACTTCCTCGTGCTACAGATGGGTCGCGGCGTTCGGCCGCATTTTATGGGAACATTTTGAAAAAGCGTGGCCAGAAAACTTTGGAAGCTAAGGCCAAGGGTCTGCTTGAGGAATTGAATATTTGGTTGAAAACCATGTTGGATTGAGCTCCTGAGTTGTAACAAACTTCTTTTCTTCTTTTTTTTTTTCGTACCTCCATGTATAAACATTTTTGGTACTATATATTTTTTGTATCTCCTACTAAAATCATTTTTTATGAAAACAAATTTAAGCAAAAGCTGATGGGAATGTTTGTTTGAGAATTTGATTAAAAGGTTGTCATTTTGTGAAAATCTTTTGTCAAAGGGTTGTTTTGGACATGAAAGCCAATTTTTTGTGGCAGAAGCCTGGTTTTTTTATGGCTTGAAAACCAATTTTTAGAATGGCATGGAAGCCAAATTTCGTGGCGTAAGAGCCAAAATTTGTTTGAGGCATAGAAGCCAAAATCTGAAATGGCATTAAAGCCAAAATTTTTGAGATGGCATGAAAGCCAAATTTTTGAATGGTATAGAAGCCGAATTTTGTTGTGGCATGGAAGCCAAATTTGTTTGTGGCATTGAAGCCAAAGATTTTTCTTTTTTTGAATTGGCATTAAAGCCGAAATTTTGAGATGGCATGAAAGCCGATTTTTTGAATTGGCATAAGAGCCAAGTTTTGAGATGGCATGAAAGCTGAATTTTGTGGCGTAAGAGCCAAAATTTGTTTGTGGCATGAGAGCCAAAATTTGTCTGTGGCATGAGAGCCAAAGTTGTTTTTTTTTTTTTCTGAGATGGCATGAAAGCCGAAGTGTTTGAATTGGCATGAGAGCCGGGTTTTGTGGCATAAAAGCCAATTTTGTTTTAAGGCATGGAAGCCAAAAGTTTGGAATGGCATGGAAGTCGAATTTTGTTTTGCTGTTGTTTTTTTTTTTTTTTTTTTATGGCATGGGAGTCAGATTTTTGAAAACCAAGTTTTGTTTTGTTGGCATGAAAGCTGATTTTGGCGTTTATAGCCGGATTTCGGCGTTTATAGCCGATTTTGGCGTTTATAGCCGAATTTTTGGCATTTATATCCGATTTTTTTTTTGTTTTGGCATTTATAACCAGGTTTTGGTTTTCAAAATGCAGGTATCGACCAAATGTCGCCTCCCCGCTGAATGGTCTTGCAAGTATCGATGGAATGTCGCTTCCTTGGTCATTCGGTTTGCGAGTATCAATGGAATGTCGCTTCGTCGCGGGCCGGGTTTGCTAGTATCGATGAAATGTCGCTTCCTTGCGGATTGGGGTGCAAGTATCGACTAAGCGTCGCTTCCCTGCTTTTCCCAAAACTTTTGATTTTGCGGGTATTGACTTGGTGTCGTTTCCCCGTAATTTTTGAAATTTGAGGTTTTCTCGAACCATTTGAAATTTGGGTTGTGGATATCAATTGGAATGTTGCGTCTCCACGATTTTGAAATTTGAGGTTTTGTAAGTATCGAATGGGGTTTGCTTCCTTGCGATTTTTGAGTTTTGGAAGTATAGAATGGGGTTCGCTTCCTTCCGGTTTGTTGGGTTTTGGAAGTATCGAATGGGGTTCTCTTCCTTCTGATTTTTGGGTTTTGCGAGTATCGACTAAGTGTCACTTCCGCGCGGTTTCTAAAAAACCATTTTTTTTTGTTTAAAGACACGAGGGTCGTAAGTTTTGACTTAAAACCATTTTGGTTGTAAAAGCTGAGGCGGACTAGGGTGGAAATTCCTGAGTCCTAGTTTTTGTTTCAAACCAAGAATTTTGTGTTCAAGGATCGAAAATTTTGGTCAAGTCTGGGAAGAGACTCCTAAACTTGGATTTTTTTGGATTTGATGATTTTTAAACAATGAAATGATGAAAGTAAGCATTGTTTTGAAAGTTTTTTTTTTTTTTTGGAGATTTCAACATAAAGATGAAAATTTCAAAGAGGATGGGTTTGTCGAGCAAGTACCTGGAAATAGGCTTTGGCCGAATTGGCATTGCTCTGACCCGTTTGAGGAGGTCTTCAAGGGTAGTACCGCTTCAAGAACTTGCCATTGATGGGCAGCATACATCTGTCTCCTTTCATGTTTAGAAGAGCATATGCGCTGTTGGAGAAGACTTTGTCGATGACGAAGGGTCCCTCCCATTTTGGTTCGAATTTGCCTTTGGAATTGTGGGCAAAGACTATGGGTCTTTTTACTGCAAGAACCAAGTCGCATTTTTTGTAGGCACGTTGCCTGACCTTCTTGTCGAAAGATCCTGCCATGCGTGCTTGGTACAACTCAATACTTTGTAGAGCTTCAAGCCTCTTTCATCGAGATTATCCAGCTCTTGGAGTCTCAATTTGACATTGCTTTCTTGCGTCATGTCATTATGCAGAGATACCCTTAAGGAAGGAATTTGTACTTCCAAAGGGACAACAGCTTCGCATCCATAGGCCAAGGAGAATGGTGTGCTATGGGTTGGTCCTCGAACGGTGGTTTGATAGGCTCACAAAGCTTCTGGAGTTTGTCACCCCAGTCTCTTTTATGACTAAAGACCATTTTCTTGAGAATTTTGCAGAGTGTCTTATTGAAGGCTTCTGCTACTCCGTTCGCTGCTGGATTATATGGAGTCGAAGGACAACTTTGGATTTTGTATTTGTCGTAAAGCCTGTAGAATATGTGATCCTGGAATTGTGGTCCGTTATCATGAATGAATCTTTTAGGTATGCCGAAGCGACAAATAATGTTGGTGCGCAAGAATTGAAGGACTGATGAGGTCTTCATTTCGCTGAGAGCAAATGCTTTTGACTACTTGGAGAAATAATCCGTAGCGGAGAAAATGAAGCGATGACCTTTGCTTGATGGAGGAGAGATATTTTACATAAGGCCCCTATATTTTTCTCAGAAGTGACGACCTCGAAAAAGGGAAACCCTTTGTGTTTATGTTTTTATTGAAACCACCCTTGACTAATGTTCAAACTTAAAAGAAGTAGCCTCTATAGTTCCGACTTTCTTTGGTTGATCCCTTTACTTTAGCGAGAAGATGAAAATATATTTGTCTTTTTTATTGTCAAGGGTGGCATCCACTTCCCATTTGGAATAAGGGTCCAACAAATGAAATTTTGATTTAGTGATTAATTGATAACTCGATGAGAATCTTTTCTTGTAACTTTGAATGCTCCGTTTTAGACTTTTACATACCACCTTTGATCAATCTAACCCATTCGCTCATGGTGGAAAATTAATTGAAACTGATTTCATTTCACAATATTTTGGACATTATTCACAGTTGGATTTTATCACAATAAGTTTATACAATGTGTATCCATTAAATTTTAAGGACCTAAACCTCAAAGCTAGGATCATTCTTCTAAATTTAATCAATGTTAAGGGTGCCTTTCCCCAAATTCTTGTTTTCATAGAGTTGAAAAAAAGTGCTCATGGATAAGAAATAGTTTTCTATGGCAGCATGAAAACCGGTTCACATTTTTTTACTACAAGAAACTTTTTAGGTACAAACATACCCAAAATAGAAATGTGAGAGGCAACTGTGGGGTGGTTTAGTCATTTCAGAAATAAAAATACATTGAATTTGCTTTTTTCCCATTAAAACCTCATTATTTGTTTTCTTATAGAGTGGTTAGGGGTGTAACGGTTCGGTTAACTGTTTCTTTTGGAAAAATCTTTAACCGAACCATATTTTACGGTTTTTAGTTTAAAAACCAATACCATAACCATAATAGTACACTAAAAAATCGTAAAAAACCGAACCACGGTTAACCGCATTAGATGGTTCGATTATGGTAATTGTCACTTAAAAAAAATATCTATCTTTACCCTTTAACTCTGCATGGAAAACAATACTATCATTTTTCACATACCAAAGAGGAAAACACTATCACTTTTCACATACTAAATAAAACAAAACTATCATTTTTCACGAAAATAAACATAACTAAAAGTCTAAAGTGCGACTACAAAACATCTATCATGCAATATAATTCTAGAAAACATTAGACAAGTATATTCTAACTCACAAAATAATTGTATTCTTAGAGGTGAGAATGGGAAAGGGAGGCTTAAGTCATTTGATTTCATTTAGGCCATTTAGTTTTTTTCTTTATTAGTGTAACGGTTTGGTTAACCATGTGTTTTGGGGAAATGGTTAACCGAACTGTATTTTACAGTTCGGCTTAGTTAATAAACGAGAGTCGAGATTGAAAATCGTAACTAAACTGTGAAGCACGGTTTTCAGATTTTAATAATCGTGACCGTAACCAAATCGTGAAACATGGTTTTTAACCATCAGTTCGGTTTGGTCGGTTAGACGGTTTTTCGATTTTTTTTTACACCCCTAAGAGTGGTCAAACAAGGACATGGAAATTAGTCAGCACAGCTCACATCTATGTGTAGACATGAAGGATGATTTTAATAAATTAGATGGTCTAATCACTACCTTTGTAAAAATTCTCCTTCCTATTCGTCGATCACAAAATACTCCAGAAATAAATATCCACTTCAACTATTCTGTTTTTATCGTATGTTCAACTATAAAAACATAGGCTTGTATCTAGCCAAGCCCAACATGGGCCATAAATATTAGGCCTAAGCGCGTCCAATTCGTCAATCAGGGCCTAGATGAAGTGGGCTTTATATAAGTTGCACCGGCTTTCTAGCAATCCTTTGGGCAAAAAGTCACTAAATCATAATTCATAAGCATTCCTTAATCGGGCCAAGTGAGTTGGGGCTTTGGAATTTTTATCACTAAATCCAAGCCTGTCCCAAAGCGACCTAGGCTGGGATTGGGCCTAGGCTGGCCCATGCCCATTAGCACTTCGTACTTGTAGGTGAATTTTTTCCCTGTTTTGCATGCTTTATTTCTCTCCTTTTACTCCTAATATATTGGGTATTCAAACTAACTCACTCTACTCATACTCCATCCAACAGATCTAAGACCGAGGGACACATGCTATTTATGAAAATACATATGAACAAGATGGCATAGCATATTTGAAGTACCAAATCGGTCCCAATTTCTAGGTCAGACCATTAGGAGCATACAATTGAACTCACATTCTTCAACCCTTAATTAACACATTACCATTGCATGCAGTAACCATCTCATGCTCTTGATATTTGAAAAACATGAAACACCCCGGTGGTATCTCTATCTCATATCACATAGTTGCCGCCCAGGGATTGATTTTAGGTGGGTAGGTTTTTTCATGAGTATTACACCACTTATCCAATCTAGCGTAAAATAAAAAAAAAATTAATAATATTTAGGATTATGCATTTTTTTAAAAAGAGATCTAAAAACCAATAAAAACAATATAAAACCTCTTGCTGAAAATCAATCATATATAGGTGATTTGATATATGGATTCCGACCTTTACACTTGGGTACTCATATTTGAAGAAAGAAAGATAACCACCTACGAATGTACATAAAATATTCCCTCGTCGTGAAAAATGATTATTCAGGGACCATCACTTTAGTAAATTAAATTATAGAAAAATGATTGTATCCCCTAGGGTTGTAAATGGATCGGTGCTGGTCCGGGTCCATGGTGGACCCGGAACCGGAACCGTTAAAGAGAAGGTGGAACCGAATCTAAAATCGTTTCGGAACCGGTTTTTTGGCTCTGGAATCGGAACCAGAACCATATATGGAATGGCTCTAGATCCGGGTCAAGGGTCTAAGTAAAGAATGATATTAACATGCTTTTTAAAGAAATTTTTGAAAATTGAGGTAATATGTCGGATCTCAAGTCTACCGGTCCGAAATAAGGTAGAACCGTACTCGGGCTCATTGACTTATCGAGGCCTAAATAAGGACCCAGACTTGGTTTTTAACGGGTTAAAACCTCCGGGTAATCAGAAAACCGGGGATCCATTTATATCCCTAGACTATCACCCAACTAGATAGCAACATGGGTGTGTGAGAAGTGGCCAGGAGTTCAAATCTCCAATTTAACAAAAGAAATTTTTTTTTTTTAAAAAATAAATAAAAGCCCCATGGAAAGTGACAAATAATGTCCAGAAGTGGATCATCATGTGCTCCAATTTCAAGCAGTCCCCACGCCATCCAAACCAAACCTTGCAAAGCAGTAGTATATAGATATTAGATACTAGTACATACATACCTGCCAGTTTGGGGAGCTTTTACCACGCCGACTAACGAAAGAAGAAAAACCAATGGCCAAACACAGACGAATAACCCAATCGGTGGTTAATCAATCAACAAGCCACCACACCAAATGCACAAAATCAATCGCCCAAAAATACCCCTACGTACGCTAACCGCTAACCATCCGTACCCTCATCAGTCTCCGCCAAACTCCAGGGTACTTTAGGCTTTTCACTAGAGTTAAACTTGTTGAAGCCTATCACCTTCTCCAAAAAACCAAAAACTCTGTCGAAGTCCCTGTCGTCAAAACCCATTCACATTTCAAACCGCTCCAACTCTCGATCACCATTTAGATTTCGATCAGATCTACTCAAATCTCTCTTTCAAATCTCTGATCTTTCTCTCAAATCCTCCGATTTCGGCTTTTCCCTTCGATTGAAATGAATTGCCGCTTTTCATGGCTTTTGATCTCCGGATTCCGATTGTGAGAGGCGACAGAAGGAAGAAACTAGGGTTTTTATGATGGGATCCGTGCCTTCGACGCCACGGAAGAGCCCCGCGAGGCCGCGGGACACGGCGGAGTACTTGATCGGAGCATTTGTCGGCGAGAAATCGTACCCTATTTCGTCGGATTTCTGGGAGAAGCTGCTCGAGCTTCCGCTCACGCTCCAATGGCCGCATCATCGTGTCATCGAAGCGTGCCAGATGCTCGGTCGGTAGAATCTTTTGTTTGTTTGATCTTCTTTTCTCTCTCTCTCTCTCTCTCTCTCTCTCTCTCTCTCTCTCTCTCTCTTCGTCTTTACATTTACTGGTGATGGTAGGATCAAAGGGGTTGTGTGTGATTTGTTTATTTTTTAAATATTGTTTTTGATTTCTTTTTTGTGGGATTATAATTTATCATTGCAATGCGGTTGAAATTTGTGAATTGATGTGTTTTGGATTGGAAATGTGGATTGTGTGAGGCCACTAAAAGATATGAAGTAGTTCAATTTGAGTAATTTTGAATATGGGGATGCTGTATTGTGCTGATTGGCTTTGCTAATTTTGTTTGGTATGATAGGGTTTTTGTGGTTGGTCATTGTTACATACACATTTAAAGAAACACAAGGAGTAAATGTTATATGTTAATGCAGACCGTTAAGACAGTGGGTCTTCAGTGGATGGGGTAGTGGAAATTTATCACTGATAAGATGTCTAAACCCTTCAACCCCCACTCCCTTTCCCCATGCGCTGTTTTCAAGGAGAGCTCCAGTTTGTATTTAGCGTCCATTGCCTGGATTTTAAGGTGACTCACAAAGGGAATTTTATTTACTGTGTTAATAGAGCTCTTCATTATTGCAAAGTACTCTCTCAAGGTCCAAATAGAAAGTTTCATTTAACTCATTCGCATGAAGTTCACGTTGAAAAAACTAATCTTTAATTTTTCCATTGAGATCCCTTGTTCAAAAGAACATTTTTCTTAAAAAATTCCCTGATTCCTCTTTCTTTTTTTTTTTTTGCAAAATTCCGCGAGACTCTCTGTGGAATATGACCTCTAATTAGAAAAGCAGCCTGGACCAACATTCAATTAGGTCATGAAAAGAACAATAGAAGGAGAAAATACTCTAAACATTGAAGGTGAGAAACACCAAATACAATGAACAAATAAATGGTCAATGGTCTCCTCCATAGCTCAACATAGGAAATAAATATTTGGAATGGAAATTTACGATGCTTGAGGTTATCTAAAGTTAAAATCTTGTTACATGTTGTAGTTCAACAAAAGGATGTAAAGCGAGGGCTTGGGTGCACCGAACAACTTTTGTAGGTAAAGACACTAAAGGATTGAAGGTGAGTAGAAGGAACAGGCCTTTACTCGAAAAGTCCGAAAGGATTCTTTCTTCCATTTATTTATTTTTATCTTTCCCTTGTAACAGTAGTGGTGCCTCCTTTAGAATTCCCCACAACTATGGCATCATTTTGCCTTCGAGATCCCTAACATAACTTCTAGAAGTTAAGTTCCATCTCATGATCCCTATCTTGAAGAACACGATCATTAATTAGAGCTTCCTTATTATTCAGGAGAAAAAAAAAAAAAAAAAGAGATGCCTTATGAAGTCTGCAAATGAGAAAATAGTACAATTACGCACCCACACATATTCGCTGAAGCATTTCCTACTCCCATCTCCTACCGAAAAGAGTAGAATTCTCCTCCATTGACTTTCTCACTGCACTATTCTCATTTCAAATTATCCTTCAGTTGCCTTGATCCTACTCCATTGGTATTCCTTCTTCCCACGTTCCAACCCCTAGTTCTCCCCATATTTTGGGGCCACAACCTTCCTCCATAGTGGCTCCCTTTCAACCTCAAACCTCTACTTTCATTTTGACAAGAATGCGTAATTTTTTCCACTAAATTACCAATACCTAAGACTAAATTTTCCTTTGAATTTTTAGCATCTTTCCAATAGATGAGATGAGTTCTCTCTCTCTCTCTCTCTCCATTAATTTTTTTGAATGATTACCTTAGAAAGTTCCTTTCCAGAATGACTACCAAAACTATCTCCTAATCTTTGAGGTAAGTAACTCTCCATTTTTTATTTATGAGATTCAAGTTGTGTGTCTATCCTATTACTTAATTGAAGCATTTTTTAATATTGTCTTTCATACGAGTAGAAAAAAACTAAAATGATAAAGAGAATAGAAAACATGACATCTATAAATTGAAAGATGAATAACATAGATAGGAACATGGTTTGCTTTTATCTTTGCAGACCCTTTTTTCTTTTTTTTTGATATCGTCTTTGCAGACCTTTTTGGATGAAGAAATGTGATCATGTTGCTATAAGTCAGGGCCGACTCATAGTAATATTACTTAATCATCATGTCTATTCAAAGTCAAATCTCTCAGTGGCCTCTGTTGGTTAAAGAACTATTTTCAGTCTCTTGGTACTTCTCTATTGTTCAAAGAAAAAGAGAGAGAATCTCTTGGTAAGTAACGGTCGTGCAAAACTCCCTGAGGTTGATCAGATCATTAGATTGACATTTTTGCATTGTTATTAATCATTCCATTTGGAGAACTCAAAGGCTGATAGGCTTTGGTATCTGTTGTACCAGAATGAGAATTTAGACATGCCTGCTTGATTTACAGTTATCCTGTCCTGTTTTGAAACCATAATGGACTTAAATGCAAGAATTTTTTTCATAATAGATCTCTTTGATGCATTTGATAATGAATGAGTTGAGTCTTGCTATACTCAACTAGCATACATGAAAGATCTCTCCCAAATCTTCTATACCTCTTCTATCATCCCCTTTCTACTCCAATTCTCATTTTTTTTTCATTCTATGATATCAACTCTTGGATTACATAAATACATACTCATAAAAATTTTTTCTTTTACTTTCTTTCTAAAAAGCTATGAATTTTTTTATAAATTAATATTTAAATTGCAATGTTTGCGATATCCGCGCTGAGCACGGGTAATTATGCTAGTAATGGACTTAAATGCAAGAATTTTTTTCATAATAGATATCTTTGATGCATTTGATAATGAATGAGTTGAGTCTTGCTACACTCAAATAGCATACATGAAAGATCTCTCCCAAATCTTCTATACCATAACTTTAGATTGCAGTGATGTGGATGGTGTTTGAGAACAGGTTGCTTACTAGTGTTTTCCGTTGTTTCAACTTGTTTTTCATTTATGTTATACACCTTTTCTAAAATAATTTCTGCTGTTATATGTAACACAACAATTGTTATACTGTTTCTTTTTTGTTGCTAGCAGTGGATCTGATATTATAGATGAGATTTTTGAGATAATGTTTAGTGGTCTCTTAGTTGTAGGCAAGTTCTTAGTCATGCAAATTGTAGCGAATCGGCTGACTAACGATGGAGCCAGCCAATCAGCTTTTGTGCATAATGTTTTACCTCTTTTTTTTATTTGTAATTTCCTTTTAGATTTAAGTTAATCATTGCCATTATAATTTCTATTTTTATAATGTCATCATCATCAAAGCCTTAATTCATCTACTTGGACTTATTTTTGCGAGTTTTTTATATTATATATCAAAAATGAAATTAAGGTGTAGAAATTTTGTTCATATATTATTTCTTTTTGATAGATTTATTATTTATTTATTTGTATCTATAATATAAGAGAAAAGAAAGAAAGTCTATAGACATAGTATCATATATACTATGATGGATATTTACTATAAAATGGGCAACATATTGTGTCGTATCGTATCTGATACTTCACTTTTTATGCATAAAACCCATGTCCCTGTCATGCCTATGGCATTTCCATCACGTATTTGGGCATCATAGGTCTTATATTATGTCTTCATTGGTTGGTTTGGCTGGATTTAGCTCTGAAGGAACTTGTGTAGGAGTGCTTATTTAGTTTTCTTCCATTATGCTGTGCAGTGCAGAACAACTATCACACAAGACATCTTGCAAAGATTTTGATTCATCTGGGATGGTGCTTGCAAGAATCCATACCAATATCCACTGGGCCATCAACAAATCATATGAAGGCTGTAAATGCGGCGTACATATCATCTATATTCCTGAAGTACTTAATTGAAAATGCAAAAAGTGATAATTTTGAAGAATTATATCTCTGCCTTGATGAAGGCGAAGAAGCACAAAAGGATTTTCCAAGGGGTAATAGATCATGTCTTCATTGGTTTTAAGTATTTACCAATGACTATCACAATGTGATTTATCATAATTGTTAGTAAAAGATACCTATTCCTTTTTTGATTGATTGCTAACAATGTATTTTATGATTCTGGATAGGGTTACCTAGATTGATGTATTGCATTTTATGATTTGCTGTTCAAGAATTGTGGTTTGCCAGATGTACTAAGATTCTAGTAAGTAGGTTAGAATGGGTCTATCTGTTTTTTTGGATCGCTTGGCTCCTATGTCTTGATATTTTTTTGGTTCCTTGCTTTTTGTACTTTTGTCCTTTTCAGTTTACCATATCTCCTATGTCTCCTATGCACTTAAGCCTTGTTTGGTATCTCTACTATTATTCCAATAGAGCCATCCAAAGTAGACCCATAAAAAAGAGAGGCTAAAGCTCTTATTTTCACATGCCCAGAAATGGGGCCTTTCATTTTAAGAGGATTTACCTCCACTTCTCTAAAGTGGCTAGAGGCTAAAATTGTGTGCCAAATTCTCTTATATTCCAAACCTCTACCCGCTTTAGACATTTATACAAATAAAGGTTGGAAATAGAGATGCCAAATTATTTTGTTTTTGACCTTTACTCTTTCGTGAATATGAGTGCACCAGTGCGTGCTTGTATGGGGGTTTATCTTGCCATCATGAATCAACTGGGGAATTATTGTGAATCAACAACCCACAATCCAGATTTCTATGATTTAGATCTCGCAATATGGGGGGTTGAACAAACTAGATAAGTAACCATGCTTCTGTAAATACCTTCAGTTTTATGCGATTCGTGGTTTACTAAAATTTGATTCTTGGTGTGATCTGTAATTGTTCTTGCCATTTTAGTTGGTCTTTAGAGAAACTATAGGGGCTCTTATTGCAACGCCGAGGTATCGAAATCTTTATTGCAGAAGGCAGGCGTCATGGTTTGGTTATCCTGATTGTATATCTGGTGAGCTATGCAGTGAATGGATGACTCCCCGAAAGATCTTTCAGATTGTATGATCACAACCTTTGATTGTGGCCAAGAAATTGACAGTTGAAAAGGAGGGTCAAGGATCTTTAAAAGACCGAACACACAAGAATTAAGATCATCCCACCTTGGAGATTTTTAGGGCACCCCTTGCCACCAAACCATGGATGCACGCTAAGGATTTTTCTCTTCTGCACACTGCTCATCTGTTGAGACATTGTACCTGCTAAGTTTGTCAGGTGGTTATATTTGTGATCCTTACAGTCTTCATTTTTTGTGATGTAGGTCAGAATATTGCAGATTTTGTTATGCATGGTGTGCTTAGTTTTATTGGTCTGTCAGATGTAAGGTATATCTTTATCTTTATATTTTTCTTCAAAAAGGTTTCCATATTAACTAAAAGAAATCTCCATTTTCCTGAGTAGTTCCTCTGCTCCTCAATCAAAGTTTTTTTATGTCTTGTTGCCAGCCCTCATACGTGCCTCCTCCATCATGAACTGCTGAACTTGATGCTCACTGCAATGTCTACTCAGCTTCGTTCTGGGCCATCTCCTGGGCCAAAAGATGTGCATCCATTCATTGATGCAGCAATGATTCAGGTGATGAGAAAGTGACTTTATTTTCTGTTTGTGGTTCAACCAGTTTAGGGATTGAATTATAATGATTATATATTCTTTTTCCTTCACAGGAAAGTGCATTGGTTGGCTCTGTTGTTCGTAGACTTTTGCTTAATTATATCACACGACCACGGATTCCTTCAAATGGTGTAGCTTTTCCCATTTTTTCTGAAGAAAGTCAACCTGGCGTTCTACAAAAAGTTGGTTCTGCAGCTGGTAAGGCGCCTGCATTTTTTTGCAATCTGCTTTCAAGGATTTAATATCTCTCTCTCTCTCTCTACACGAATTTTGTTTCTCTGTTCCGATCTATCTTGAGCTAAATCCTCAGATAAGTTATACTTCTTCATATCTATTTTTACTACCTCCATCCACGTCTCTTTGGCCTACCCCTTCCCCTTGGTGAGCCATCAACCTTCATGGCCAAATTTTTCCTTACCGGCGCTGTTACCAGCCTACGTTGGACTCGCCCAAACCATCTCAAATGAATTTTTCTAATTTTATCCCTTATTTTCGCTATGCCTAAATGCTCTCAAAAGCACTCCCCTTTCCTTACTGGCTTACGTTATCTTTCTTAATTTTGCGATTAAATATTTATAGGAAGGGTTTGGCATCCCCTTTCCTTGAAGGACTGTCCTTAATCTAACAACAAGGGAAACTAAATTTGCTTAACAATCCAAATAAAATAGAACTCCTAATTTATAGATTTCTATATAAAGCAAAACTCTCAAATAAGACTCCTAATTAACTTAAACTACTTGATTAAAACTTCTAAACAATTTAAATTCCCATGATAAATCGGCTGGTCTTTTTGTGCCTATGGGCTAGGTCAAGCCATGGTCATGGTTCTGGACTACATCATGCCCCCTTTTGAGTTTTCATGTATGGGGCTCACCTACGATCATTCTCTTCCAGTGCCCATGCAGAAGTGAGTCAACTCTTGTCTTAATTTTACACAGACCCGAACATCACTCATTCATTTAACACAAATAATCTGGTTGATGTGAAGTCACTTAACTTTGAGGCTTTAGAGTTTAGATCAAGGGCTAGGACTATTTGAGCACAACCACATTTGGCCCTACCTTAGTCTACATCCAAATGTATTCATCCCCTCCGTCCTCCTTCATTACCATGCTTTAGTGTGGCCCTACAAGAGGGATTCTTTTTCTAAAAACAAATAGAGCATTGCACTCTTGGTTAGCTTAGTTGGCCTAGGACCACGGTTCACTCGTGGAGGTTGAAGTTTCGAAATAGCACTACCATACTGGGGCCACAGGGATTTACTAGGCTTCCCCTGGGCTCATAGGGATTAGTGTAGCCCAAAGGGCTGGGGCACCCTCTGTTATAAAAAAATAAAATAAAAATATGCATACGGTAACTTTCAAGAACGATCTTATATTGGAGATATGGCCTGTAGAACCTATAGGCCCCATTTAAAATACATGACAATTGCTTTTATTTTTAGTTTGTTGTAGCCTGGGGCTTAGGGGTATTAGGGCTTGAAGTTCTCCTTATCCTATCCAATCAAGGGACATATTGTTTTGGCGGATATCCACATCCTCACCAATTGAAGTCATATGGGTGCCAAAATTTTCATGATCAATTCAAGGACTCACAGAACACAAATAGTGTAAAATTTGAGTGTGTTAAGTTGTCAAGCGGGAAGGGGTGATGACTGTGTATGGCTTAGATTTATCTACCGGGGTCCACAAAGCTTGACTCTCTCTCTCTCTCTATATATATATATGTTATCTGTCTATATATATCTCTATCTGTCTTCAAAGGTTGTCTCTCATGAGAGACATGTTATAGATTTCCCTTCTTTACGTGCGTGGGACCCCCTTATGATCAATCAAACCCCTCCCACACTCACTATGCCCCATGAATTGTCACTAGCCCACATTTGACACACATCCAATTGTTACTCATTGTTGAATTGAAATCCTAAAAAAAGATTCTTTCTAAAACCATTCAACTAGAGGGCCATGGATGAATGGGTTAGGATGATCTATTGGGGTTGATATTTTGCAAACAACTAGGTCTCATCGAGATCTTTCCGTCCCCCACCTCCCCATGATTAGCATGGCCCTAGGAAAATTTCTCTCACAATTGTCTCTTAGGAAAGCCCCACCCATATAGGGAAAGGCTTTCCTAAGGATGTCTCGTATGAGAGATCCATTTTTTAGCCCTTATGATCGAACAATTACTCACCGCTGTATTGAAATCCTAAAAAAGTGATTCCTTCTAAAACCATTAATCTTGAGGGCAAGGGATGATCTATTGGGGCTGATATTTTGAAAACCACTTGGTCTCATTGAGATCTTTCCATCCTTGATCACCTAATGATTGGCATGGTGCCTGGTGCGGCCCCAAAAAGTTGTCTCTCATGGTTATCTCTTAGGAAAGCCCCGCCCATATACATACATATATATATATTATATAGGTACCTCCCATGCTTGCTTGAAGTAAAAATCTAAGCCCCTTGAGGGACTGGCCCACTTGGATGCCAATCATGTGGGGATAGAGTGATGGAAAGGTCTCATTGTGAATGTGATTTTGGGCAAAAGAACTACCTTAATTATATTATCACAACCATTGATTTAGGGGCCTGAAACTTTAATTGGTTCTGAAGTTATGTTTTTTATTAAATTCAACCCCACTGTGAGTATAATTCAAACTAGTGTCAAATTAAGGTGACTGCCAATTCATAGGGCGTGGTGAGTGTGAGGGGTTTGGATTAATGATAGGTGGGTTTTGTGTGGAGCTAAAACTGTGAAACTATACCCTTCGAAAATTGTGATGATTTTTCTTGAGCCACGCAATTTGCAAGAGCTACGTGTGATCCAATTCTATCACATCCTCCCTAAAAATTGTCACCCGACCCAATTTGTGATGTTAGACCTCTCCTCACTTATGATCCCTACATTTTTTAGCTGTTCATTTTGGGCGGAGACATATCTCAATAATCTTAGTTCTTTTAAATTTTAAATGGTGGCTCCTTGACTTCCCCAAGCATAGACCTTTCCATGCCCTATGCCACCTAGGTGGGCTCCAGGGGTATATATATATATATGTGGCCTTGAGCGCGTGTTGCATTGTGGGGTCCACCTGGGGGATTTAAAGATCTACTTCCCTCCTATTGCAGAAAAAAAAAGCTCCATCTAATCATCCTAGTCCTATCATCCGGCCCCCACAAGTTCAATCCATTCAGATGGGGTGTGCAGCCGATCTGACGGTCTAGTCCCATTAGGCGTGGACATGCCTATTGGTCCATCCGAGGGGACCACCTAAGAGCCCACCTTCCCTAAATAGTCACCAGTCCCTATAGGTTTGCACCAATCCGAATGGACTGGACCATCAGATTGACAACGCACTCCATCCAAATGGACTTAACTTGTGGGCCCTGGGTATTAGGGTTAGGATGATCAGATGGGGCTGATGTTTGCTTAGAGGGGCCTAGGTAGATCTTCTAATCCCCCTAGGTCCCATCCTGAGGTGGGCCCCACAGTGTGGTGCGCACTCACGCATTGAATAAGCCATCCATATATATATATATACATATAGGGAGATGCTCCTATGAGAGATATCTCTCACCTTATATGAGAGATAGGAAGTTGTTGGCATTGGATATGGATGTGAGGGGCCCCACTCAATCTCTCATTTAAGGTGAGAGATATCTCTTATAGGAGCATCTCTCATATATATATATAGACGCACACACACAACCCCAAACACCCCCCCCCCCCCAATGCATGCCATGTGCAAAGTGTGCACCCATAGTGGGGCCCATCCGATGGTCCATCTGAGTTGACTTCAACCCCCCTGGAATTTCACGTCATATGGGTTTGCACCCATCCGACTGGATTGGACTGGACTGTTGGATCAACTGTACATCCATCCAAATGGATTGAACTTGTGGGCCATGGATGATTAGGTTTATGACTTTTTAAGCTTATTGTGGGAGTGGACCCTTGATAATGGCTCAAATAGTGTAGTGCACTGATTGCATATGTATATTTTTATGCGCAATGACTTAATATCATCGAAAGGAGCTTTGTGAAATATGTTTTATTGTACCTAGTGTCTCTAGCATGGTTTAAAATATCGGGTGATATCGGTTCGTATTGGCTGATACCGGCCCAATAAATCGAGACTTATCGGCATTGGATTCGGCCCCCCAAAATATTGCAGTTGTATTGGTCCGTATCAGCCAATATCTTCAAGATATCGGTCAAAACTGATATATCGGCTGATATTTTCAGATGGTCCTTTTTCTACTGAACATTTGCATTTTCATATATATATATATATATAGAGAGAGAGAGAGAGAGAGAGAGAGAGAGAGAGAGAGAGAGAGAGAGAGAGAGAGAGCATGTAGTTTATGTAGAGTTACATAAAAGGGTAAAAAAGGAGAGATGTAGTTGTAGAGGAAAAAAAAAAAAAAAAAGAAACAGGCAAGAGGAGAGGAGGATATGTAGCTGGACGCCGGAGAACGAGCACCCGCCTCTGCCCCCGCCACCGCAACATCATCTTTTTCTCCTCCCTTTTCCTCTCCCTCTTCTCTTTCCCCTCTTCTTTTTCCCCCTTGTTTCTGTTTCATACTTTCATTTGGTCGAGAGAAAACCCTAAAAGGGGTTCTTTTTGTTTTGATTCTGTGCTTTTAGTTCGGATTCCGGAAACTTCCTCCCATTTGACTTATATATATACATATTTTTAAGCCTTCGTCTTGGACGTGAAGGATCAGACCCACTTATTGAAAATCTCATCCCATCAGAATAATTTCCCTCTCATTCTAAAGGATGTCTCCAAACTCGACTCCAAGAGGAGTTGGCCCCACCATGAGATTGAGCATTTGATGAAAAAACCATGATTACTAAATAGTGCACAAGATTGGATTATCACATTTTTTTTTATATCAAACCATCAATCCTCTAATGGGACCAACTCTTATTGGTGTGAAATTTGGATATATCTCATATACATGAATATGTTCATTTTGAGCGGCTCAGATTATCAATAGGCGGGCTCCATTTGTGGAGTTCCACTCTACTCATGATTTCTCCAGGTCAAATGCTCATTTACTGGGAAGATTTTTTAATTGTACTTGCCAGTATGACCTACTTATTAAAAATTCCTTATCACTCAAAATAAATATCTGGTCCTAAGTGGCCCCTCCAAAAATTTTACTCCAATAAGAATTAGTGCTTGTCAGATTGTTCACTTATAAAAGGTGCAAAATGAAATATCTAAAAAAATAAAGTTTCTTAGTGGTCCGATCGATGGGCACTCTATTGGTTATGTTGCATAAAGTTTATATAAGGGTGATGGTGATTTTAAATGGTCTAAACTTTAAAAATGAGCTGCACTAATATATTTATAAATTGTAAAAATTGGCTCAAAAATTAAAAACTAAAGCTTAACGTATTTAACAACTTTAGATAATATAGTGATACAGGATGTCATGACTTACGGGGACCGATATTGTGATTTATTATTTTTACTAATGGAAAAAATATTGTTTTCCAATATTTTATAGTATTTTGGATTTTTTTTTTGGATATTTTTGAAAAATTTTTTGGACAAAAATAAATTCAACACCGCAACGACCACGATGTACCGAGAAGGCGATAACCGCGACCAATCATGCGATTTTGAATCATGGTATCTAGTTTGGTGGCTGAGCCATTTTTGTCCCAACTTACTGAGAAATCAAGTGGCTAGGGTCATAAAGCCCATACATAGGCTAGACTATACTCCCAGAGTGTCACCTTCACATTATAATTATGTGCATCATATTGGTATTTGGTCGTGCATTGGTAATATTTTACATGCACTTATTTTTTGACAATGCCTATATATACATTAATATATGTATATATATACATACATGTATATGTATGTATGTATACATACATACATACACTATTTGTATATGTATGTACATATACATATATATATATATATATATATATAAGTAACCCTGGTCACATACATTAGGACGATACTCGTTGTGTATTTGGTAATTGTGCGTAGCATTATCAAAGGGATCCGGTTGTACTTGAAAGGTACATAGATGATAGTTGGATTAAAGCTTGTGATATTTCTAAATCCACAAGTGGATGGGACTTTACCATCCAAGGGTGCATTACATTGCCCGTGGCGGGCAAAGCAGCTAAATGGTTAATGGAGATTTTTTTTTTCAAGCCTAAACCGGTATCAGTTATTTCTTACATTATAACAGCACATTAGCGCCGTAACAGGAATATTATGGCACGTGTAACTGTGAGTGTAGGCATATTGCCTTACAACATAGATATGTGTAGAACTCCTTACTAATGGAGTTATCTCAATTGAATATTCTCGACTGAAGGCCAATTTGGCGGATCCCTTTATTAAGGGCCTTGCAATGGAAATGATCTGGACAATGTCTAGGGGATGGGGTTGAAACCCTAAGATAATCATCACCTGTGATGGTAACCCAACTCGATTAAGGCATAGTATCAAGTTTTCGGGTTCAATGGGAAGGAAAAGTCATAGTTGTGATGGCTTGTGTACTAGAACAGAGGGATGAAAATCTCTATTCCCATCCAAGGTGCATGTCTGTATGGAAAGGGAGGCGGAGTTACTACTCTTAATAGGTTTTTGTCCCCACACTAGATTGGTGTCTGCAACCGGGTTACTGGCAAGTTTGCCTCTAAGATAAAAATAGCCTAGATCCACTGTGTTGTACTCAATTTGTAGATTTGATCAACCAATCTTGAACACCAATGGTCCCCACCCAGAACACGATGTTATTAATGGTCAGGATATGATTGGTGCTTGTTGTCTTAATGTGTTTCCAATTGTGCTTTGACTGTTAGAGAATATATATAGAAACCAATCAGGATATGTCTGTTAGAGAATTTGCAATGACCCTTGGGGATATGAATTATCAAGCGAAACTCTGTGTAACCTTTCGGAAGGGGTATATCCATTTGGACAAGGGCATTTGGACATAACTACCATGGTACAACTACAATCCCATCTTCAAAGCCCACATTGGCTATCCGACTTATTATTCCTTCTTGACCTAGAAGCAAGCGAACCCAATCGAAATAGGAACTAGGTCAACCCAAGTTAGTTCCACACCAACCCAACTCAAATAGATATCGAGTTAACCCAAGTGAGGCTCAATAAATGGCAAAAGATAAGGCTCCTTAAGGAGTCCTAAAGCCCATGCCCTTCCATACCAACTCAATGGAGTCACACTAAGTTACACTAAGAAGCATAAATAATTGACATTTCATTTTCAATCATATCCAATGTGGGCTTCTTGTAATTTTTTACTATTTTGAAAATTTCCAACATTCCCCCACAATTTTCAAAACCCAAAGAAAAAGAACCCTTTCCCCCTTTTGTGCGACCAATAGAAAGAAAGGGAAGAAATGGTTCTATCCTTGAAAGAATGGGGTAGTAAGGGGAATAAGAAGAAGACAGATCTATCTATGCCCTAGCGTTGCCATTGCCGTCGCCTTTGCCGCCACTCGTAGTTGCTAGCTACTCGCCGGTCATGTCCGCTGCTGCATCTCTTTGTGCTCTCCACTTCCTCTCCTATTTTTCTCCTCCTCTTTTCGTCCTTCCCTTCTTTCCTTCTCTTTCTTTTGTTCTTTCCTTATTTTCCCCCTTTTTTTTTGGACTACAAGAAGACTGAGACACATCTCTTGGGAAAAGGAGGGCTTCGATTTTTCGGAGAGAGAGAGAGAGAGAGAGAGAGAGAGAGAGAGAGAGAGAGAGAGAGAGAGTTGGGAAAAAGCTGGCTATTAAAGCGTTTGGGGCCGGATTTGTTCTGGGGTGGGATTCGGCAAAAAAAGGGCGGGATTGGGACTGGGCTGGCCTAGGGCAAATTTTGTTAAATGGGCATGGCCCCAGGCTTGGGGCAGGTTTTCTAAAATTAGACTATGACATGTGCACATTTTATAAATGGGTAGGGCTTTGGGGCAAGCTTTATTTTTAAAATTTTCGAACTATGTTTATTTTTTTTTCTCTCTCTCTCTCTATATATTTTTTTGTGTTCGTATTTGGGCATCATAGCTTGTAGGGCCCACCTAGACATGATTATTGGTTGGGCCTGCCACAATCTCACAATCTATTGATTGTAACCACCTGTTAAGGGCCTGAAATTCTAATAGTTTTTTACGGCGCTAGTAAAACTGTTGAATTTAGACATGGTTGTGATCATTATGTCATGACCCTATGGGCGCCCCTAACCCATTTTGGGACCTTCACATCCCACCACCCCATTGATCATAGTGCTGCCCCCTCAAGGCCAGGCCATTCCAAGCTTAGGATAGCGCCATGTCCCTGAAATTTGCACATAACTTTAGTTTTTGGGGATCCATTGTTTATTTGTAACTAGCGTGTTTTAAGGATCTTGCTTAGTTTTTTTAAAGATCCATTGTTTATTTGTATCTAACATGCATGATAAGATTCTTGAATTGGAGGGACCCATATTGAATTGCATAAGACCCCCCAAGTTCCCTTAGAGACAATCATAGCCACGCTTGCAAAATAATTTGTTGTAGCATTTTGATTTATGCACCATCAATTTCATGGCTCTTAATCTGATGGATATGATCATCCAAGCAGAGTATTCTTGTGTCATGTGCAATCTAGCAATCCCCAGCTGCACACTGTGCAAGTTGGATGCAAAATAAAAGTGTATCTCAGTGCAGCTGGCTAATGCTAGCCGTAGACATTACTTCATTTCATGATACAAGGTGCGAATCTGCACTGTGGGCCAAACTCTTTTTTCTTCTTTTTAAATCAATGTTGAGCATTTGATCAGACTGACTTGTGAACCCATTGCAACTGGCCAGAATATAATTAATTCAATGTGATTTTCATCATTCAGTTGGGTTAATTTTCCCCCATGGTAATTTGTAAGGACACCATATAAAGAAGATGGCTTCAACTTAATTCAGGCCAAATTGTATGGTACAAGGATCAAAATAGTGCTTGCGGCGATCGTAGCGTCCAGTGGCCAGAATGCTACGTGGGGGGCGATACGTAGCGCTCGTGGCGATAATAGCAGTGCAAACCAAACCAAACCAAACCAAACCAAGCCTTTTCCCACTAGGTGGGGTCGGCTATATGGATTTGACGACGCCAATCAAATCTGTTTAGGGCCATGTCCTCCGTTAGATCCATGTAGGCAAGGTCATGTTTAATAGTTTCTTTCCAACTTCTCTTGGGTCTCCCTCTCCCTCTCCTACTCCTGGTAATCTCTATGCCTTCACACCTTTTAACAGGTGCTTCCATTGGACGCCTTCTAACATGGCCAAACCATCTTAGTCGATTTTCTCTCATTTTATCTCCAATCGGTGCTATTCCTACTTTGCCCCTAATCTCCTCATTCCTAATCCTATCTCTCCTTGTGATCCCGCACATCCATCTTAGCATTCTTATCTCCGCAACTTCCATCTTCTTAACATGATTATGCTTTACTGCCCAACACTCTGATCCATATAATAATGCTGGTCTTACCGCCACCTTATAATACTTTCTTTTAACCCTGAGGGGGACTTTCCGATCACACAAGACCCCCGAAGCACTCCTCCATTTGGTCCACCCGGCCTGAATCCTGTGACTTAAATCAGTATCAATCCCTCTATCTTGTTGCACCATCGATCCAAGGTACCTAAAGTTTTCTTTCTCTACAATCTTTTGTGTGCCTAAAATTACTTCTATGTTACCAAGTGTCCTACTTTGGCTAAACTTGCACTCCATATATTCCGTCTTGCATCGACTTAGCCTAAACCCTACGTTTTCTGCCATACTTCTAGCTTAGCATTCACTCCTTCTCTCGTCTCATCTACTAAAACAATGTCATCTGCAAATAGCATACACCACGGCACCTCATCCCGAATATGTCTTGTAATCTCATCGATAACTAGGGCAAACAAGTACGGGCTTAACGCTGAGCCTTGGTGTAGACCAATCGTGATAGGAAACTCCTTAGTCTCTCCGCCAGTCGTCCTTATAGATGTCACGGCTCTATCATACATATCCTTTATCGCCTCAGTATATGCGACACACTCTTTTCTTTTCCAGTACTTCCCATAGAATCTCCCTAGGAACCCGGTCATAGGCCTTCTCCAAGTCAATGAACACCATATGTAAATCTCTCTGGCCTTCTCTATACTGTTCCATTAACCTCCTCAGGATCCTCAGGAGAAAGATAGCCTCCATGGTTGATCTCCCAGGCATGAAACCAAATTGATTCTCTGAAACGTTTGTTGTTCTTCTTAGTCTTCTCTCAATAACTCTCTCCCATAATTTCATCGTATGGCTCATCAATTTAATCCCGCGGTAGTGCCAAATTGATAAACGTTTGTTGTTCTTCCAGTGGTGTGAAATTTTTAAGTGGTAAAAAAAATATGAATATTGCATAATGGCCACTCTTGTGCTTTTTTAGTGATTTGAAACCATGTAATGGTAGAGACCACTTTAGGAAAGGCTATTAAGCATAAAAATTAGGAAAAAAAATATTTAAACACTTTAGGAAAGGCTATTGAGCATAAAAAATAGGAAAAACAATATTTAAAATTAAAACTGCTTGGCTCTACTAAGTTTTGGACGGTAGCGTTGCTATTTTCAAAATAGTGTAGCGGCCTTGACTACTATGGCTGATAATGCTACGTAGCGGCCGATATTTTTAACCATGGTGTGGTATTCACACCAGGCACTGTTCAAGGTGTGCTCATTATGCATTTTCACTGAGCAGCCATTTTTCCTTTGCAGTTTTATACATTTGTAGGATTCATCCTGACATTAAGTTACTTTCTTTTTTTCTAGTAGTAGCTAGTCATGATCCATTTTTCATGTTTGGTTTTGCAGCGAATTTTGTACTATTGCCATACTATACTTTCAATTATCTTGTCAGCTCAAGTGGTGAAGGTTCAAGAAGCCCATTGGCAGACAGCAGTTTACTTGTTTTGTTTGTTCTCATTCACTACCGAAAGTGTGTTTTGGTGGATGAGTTCATATCAAATAAAAGTGATAACAGAAACTCCAATACTCATTTGAGGGAGAATTCGTACTTCTCAGAGAACCCTTATTGTAAGGCTTTGGAAAATGCGAGGGATATTGAATGTAAGATCTTATCTTGTTTTGGTAAATTGGCATTGTATTTATTCTGCCAATATACACCACTATTCAAATTCATCTTCTGTAGCAGTTGATCGTGTAGATATTGAAGGAAATGCACACAGCGGACTACTGGTCAGATTGCCTTTCGCCTCTTTGTTTGACACCCTTGGAATGTAAGTTTTAATTGTTGATGGCTATTGCATTATAAGAACTGCCATTAAACTGGATACTTAATGTCTTAATTTGTAGATTTCACTCTTTCTAGTTGTCCAAATTGATGTTTTTCCATTCAATTTACAAATCAGCACCTATCTCCTAGATGTTCCACTGTAACTTGATCGATGTATGCAGAGTGCAGCTGCTGATAGTTATTATTTTCCATGAAGTTTAATTTGATGGTGGTTATTATTCAGATTAGTTTCAAATTAGGGTGAGTGCTAATTCATTAGGAGTAAGTGAGAGTGAGGGGGTTAGATTTATCCTGGGGTGTTCCATGCAGTGGTACAAGGGTTACCTCTAACGCAATCTGTGAGGTAGCTGACGTACCTCTTAGGAAAACATTCTCTTATATATATGAAATATGCAATGCTCAATCCACAGAGGTATTTTTTTAATAGTTTGCTTGGGGTTTTAGTTTTAGTTATGCAAGCCATTGATATGTGGGGTCTCACTCTCACCAAAGATAGTTCATTCACAATTGAGACTCCCAGCTTCCACGATTATATCAACCAAATCTTTGGCCTTCTTTCTGTTAAATGTGGGTTTTTGCTAATTTTCTTCCATTTTTTTGTTAATAGACTATATATTCCTTCTGTACTGGCCATGAATTGAAGGATTAACATTCTCCCATGTCATGTTCTAGATTTCTGCACTAAATCAACCATGGTGGGTTCATTATAACCACTTTTCAAAATTTGGATTTCTGAATTGTGTCTCCATCATTGTCAGACTGATGATATTGAGGGACTGCAGAACTTAGGATAAATCATAGCATGTTTCATGTTGAGACCAAACAACCCCCCCTCTTCCTTTTTTTTTTTCCTGACCGGTAAAGATGAAGTATATTAGGTAGGCAAAATTACATCCAAATACAACTAACAAATAGGCATCAGAGCAATGGTATAAGAGCTACCATGCAATAACATATCACAAAACACAAGCACTAAGAATACAAAGACGTTCAACCAAATGGAGGGTGCTTGTGTTTTGTAATAAGGGAAATAGACTTCCATTGGAACATCTCAAATATTTGGAGTTGTTAATCCAAACAATTGGATTGCTATGAATTTGTTCAAGTGTAATATTTATATTGAATGAGCATATTCTGCTAACATGGCCATTGGTGGAAGCTGACTTAATTACCGATGGAATATTGGACCACCTATTGATGTAGGCCAGACCAATGGGCCCCATTTGAAAGTTTATTCCAGAAGGCCCAAGTCCAAAGCCCATAAGTAAAGAATTTTTCAAGATTTTTGTCGTCAGTTTCCTATAATAAGATTTCTAGAATCAGTAGATTGCTTAGAGTTAGATTCTTAAAATTAAGTAGTTTCTTCTTTAGTAGGAACTGGTTGCTAAATTCTTGCTTAAGACCTTATTATATAAGGATATAATCCCTTCTCTTGGGATATATAGAAATTAATAAGAATTTGAGCATTTTTCATCGTGGGATTTTCTCGTTTGTGGTGTGAGACCAAGACTCCCCTATCCTAGCCGTTTGGCTTGAGGGATAGCCCGTTGGCTATCCTCCTTTTCCCCTATGTTGCTTCAATTGGTATCATAGCGAAGATCCGTTTCAGATCGCCGGTTCCGATCGCCTATCGATGTAATCTGATATCCACCGTTCCTAATTTACTTTCTGTCAGTTCGTCTCCTCAACGAACGTCACTGCCAACCCTAATTCCCACAGCAGCCAACGTCTCCTACAACCATCATTGATACCCAAATCTAGCCCTAACCCAACCCCAGATCGAAACCACCACCACCCTGCTCCCTGTTCCCTGCCTGCACCCAACTCAGCAACATCCCAACGCCCAACCCTAGCCACCAAAACCAACCCCAGCCACCTTCCTTTCGAGAAACCTTAAAACCCCAAATCATTCCCAAATATCCCTCATCGATCCACAAAAACCCCAAATCAGAACCCCTTTCCAATCGAATATACAATTCCCAAAATCCCTAGACCCAGCCATCCACATCCACAAATCTCACGACCACTTTCCACTCCTTTTCTGCCTTCCAATCTCCCAACCCAGAAAAATACAAAAAAAAAAGGAGAGCGACAGAGAAGAGAAGCAGACTGCACAGCAAAAAAAAAAAAAAGAGTACATACCTCCGTCGTCGCTGATCACTTGCACTGTTGTCCTCGTCGCCGGCCACGTGCGTCGCCACCGCCAGCCTTGCTCCACTGAAGTCGCCTGCACCCTTTGGTCTCCATCTCCGTTTTTCCTCTTCAGACAGCAACGAAGGGGGCTTGCAAAATTTCCTTTTCTCTTTTGCGTGCACCATTCCTGAGGCACCACACGTGGGCCACTTCCGCTGGGCCTCTTCAATAGTAGGTATTGTGGATTTTTAGTTCCGTTCCATCTTCTGGACCCTAGTTCAGGTCGAGCCCGGCCCAACATCAAGTAGCAGTAGCAAGAAAAAAAAAAAAAAAGCAGCAGCAAGTCAGCATGTCTACCCTCATCGGAGCCATATTCAGAGGTAAATTCACAGACTGCCAACGTGATAGCTACATCATGGAATTAATGAATAGAATGGACAGGGTTGAAGAACGTCTTTGGAACACGCCCCCTCCGGGCAACCGGAACAATGGCAACCCTAGATCTTCCACCAACAAAGATGGCAGTAAGGCACCAAGGGGAAGCAACCAACTGGCAGATGTAGAGATTTCTGTCAATAATGAACTGCAGGAAACTTGTCGGCAATTTATGGAGCGTATTATGGATGAAACTGATTATGAATACCGTCATGGCTGACGAGATGACATCACCAAGAAGGTACGTGTTGATGTTCCTGATTTCTTTGGACGCATGGATGTGAAAGTCTTCACCGACTGGATTACAGCCCTTGAAGATTATTTTGAATGGTACAATATGGACGAAGACAAACGCGTTTCCTTTGTCAAGATGAATATGAAGGGTGCAACACGTGTTTGGTGGCGGAGTATTGATGATAGGAATGCTAATTATGGGAGATGTCCTATCAGCACATGGGAGGAGATGAAACATAAACTTGAGAATAAATATCTACCGGTTGACAATCTTGATTCCCTTTATGATCAACTTGTTGATTGTAGACAAGGGTCCTCCACCGTAGATGATTTCACAGAAAGGTTTTATGACCTCATGGTGCAACGCAAGGTGCCTGAAACTGATCGACAGGCTATCACTAGATGCAAGAAAGGACCGTGTCAAGAGATCCAAAGGGAATTGACTACTCACACCTTTTACAGCATTGAAGAAGTTCATCGCTTGGCACTCCGTGTCGAAGAACAGTTGGGCTATCCATATTCAAGGCGTTTTGGTGAGCCTCTATAAAGGAGGACCTTCGATTCAACTTCTCAGCGGGTTGCTCTAGCGCAACACTCAACCCAACAACCTCTTACACAAAATTCTAACAGGCAAGCACCTCCTCAGACTCAATCAAGACCTGCAGATTTTGCCAACAAAGGGAAGAATGTTATCAATTCTTCACGCTCAAAGAAGGACATCGATTGCTTTCGATGCAAAGGCAAAGGAGACTATGCTTTTGAATGTCCAGGATCAAAGAATCTTCACTATGCACATAATGAAGAAGATGCCTATGATTCCGAGCCTGTTGATAAAGAAATCGAAGCTGAATCACCATATGAAGAGTAGGAACCTCCACCCGAACAAGAAGATCATTTCTTCTATCAAGCTGAAACCGAAGGAAGGACATTGTTCATTCGTCTTCTCTTCATTACCACTGAAGAAGAAGCTGAAGAATGGAGACGAACTACCATATTTCACTCTATGGCAAAATGTCATGACAGATTGTGCAATCTCGTCATAGATGGAGGAAGCGAGATGAATATGAACTCCCAAGAAGTAATTGACAAGTTGAAGCTTCCAACAGAAAAACACCCGAAGCCTTACAAGGTCTCTTGGGTGAATGATTCAGTCATTCCAGTAACCAAGCGGTGCCAGGTAACATTTCAAATTGGTGGTTATGTAGATTCTATTTGGTGTGATATTATTCCCATCAATGTTACTCATATTCTATTGGGAAGGCCTTGGCTTTTTTATAACAAAGTCCAAAGTGATGGAGAAAAGAACACCCATACTTTTAAGTATAAAGGTCGCAAGGTTACTCTCCTTCCACTTAAGCCTCCTACTGCCCCGGCAACGCAATCACCATCAGTTCCGGCCAAACAAACTGCTTCATAGCCAAGTTCTCGCATCCTTTCAATGCGGAAATTTGAAGAAGAAAGTAAATAGCAAGGATTTGTTTATGCCCTTGTCCCACAAGAATTCAAAGATGCCAAAGATAAAAAGGCAGTTTCTACACCATTAGAAATCAAGTCATTGTTGCATGATTTTAAAGACTTGATTCTAGCAGAGCTTCCAAAAGAGCTACCGCCTATGAGAAACATCCAGCATGCAATTGATCTAGTCCCCGGGTCATCGCTTCCAAATTTACCTGCTTATCGCATGAGCCCTACAGAATACATAGAATTGAAAAAGCAAGTTGAAGAGCTACTCCAGAAAAGCTACATTCGTGAAAGCATGAGTCCTTGTGTGGTACCAGCCCTCTTGACACCCAAGAAAGATGGTTCTTGGAGAATGTGTTGACAGCTGAGTAATCAATAAAATTACCCTTAAGTATCGATTTCTGATACCACGGGTGGATGATATTCTTGATATGATGGCCGGATCTTCCGTTTTCTCCAAAATTGATCTTAGAAGCGGATATCATCAAATCCGTGTTCGCGCAGGAGATGAATGAAAGACGGCTTTCAAAACTAAAGATGGATTATACGAATGGTTAGTCATGCCGTTCGGTTTATCCAATGCTCCTAGCACTTTCATGAGAGTTATGACACAGCTTCTACGGCCCTTCATCGGTAAATTCGTAGTTGTGTATTTCAACGACATCTTGATCTTCAGCAAGACCAAGGATGCACATCTTGATCACCTCAGGTATGTGATGCGTGCACTTCGCAAAGATAAGTTTTACATTAATTTGAAGAAGTGTACATTCTTAAGGCCCGAAGTTCTATTCTTGGGATTTGTTGTCTCGGCCCAAGGAGTAGAAGCTGATCCAAAGAAGATCAATGCAATCGTTGATTGGCCCCTTCCCAAAACTATCAATGAAGTACGGAGTTTTCATGGATTGGCCACTTTTTATAGGAGGTTCATTCGCAATTTCAGCACCATTATGACTCCTGTAACTGATTGCATGAAGAAAGTTGACTTCACTTGGACTAAGGTAGCCACTCGTGCTTTTGAACAAATCAAGTAGAAAATGACAGAGGCACCAATTTTGAAACTTCCAGATTTTGACAAGGTCTTTGAAGTTAGTTGTGATGCTTCACAAGTTGGTTTTGGCGGAGTCTTAAGTCAAGATGGTTACCTAGTTGCTTACTTTAGCGAAAAATTGAATGACTCTCGCAAGAAGTATTCGCCATACGACTTGGAATATTTTGCAGTTGTCCAAGCTCTTTGTTATTGGCGTCATTATTTGATCGGGAAAGAATTTGTGTTGTACTCCGATCATGAAACGTTACAGCATCTGAACTCACAAAAAAAGATGAGCGCTAATCGTGTCAAATGGAGGTCTATCTGCAGGAATTCACATTTTTGTTGCGTCACAAGTCAGGAGCGGAAAACAAGGTTGCAGATGCTTTAAGCCGTCGTTCTCACCTGCTCACGACGATTTCCATCACTGTCCGAGGCTTAGAAGAAATTCGCAAAGAATATCCTGATGATCATGACTTTGGCCGCATCTACAAAGATTTTCTTAATGGTGGTTCTCTAACCATCCCAAGTTTTCTATCATTGATGGTTATTTGTTTCGTGGAAATCAATTGTGTTTACCAGCTACTTCCATCCGCGAGTTGCATGGAGGTGGATGTAGTGGACATCTAGGGCGAGATAAGACTTTGGCACTTGTGGAAGACCGCTTCTTTTGGCCCTGCCTGAAGATAGATGTTGCCCGAATTTGTGCACTATGCAGAGTATGCCAGCTCGCCAAGGGACAAAAGAAGAATACGGGATTATATCAACCCCTTCCTATTCCACATGAGCCTTGGCAAGATCTGAGCATGGATTTTGTCTTGGGATTACCAAAGACTGCAAGAAGGGTAGATTCTATTTTGGTTGTGGTGGACAGGTTCTCCAAAATAGCACACTTTATTCCTTGTACGAGCACATCAGATGCAAGAAAAGTTGCCACCCTTTTCTTTAAAGAGATTGTTCGTCTTCATGGCCTACCCAAGACTATATTGTTCGACAGAGATACTAAGTTCATGAGCTTCTTCTGAAAAACTTTATGGCATATGATGAAGACAAAGCTACAGTACTCCAGTGCCTACCATCCTCAAACTGATGGCCAGACTGAGGTCGTCAATCGCAGTTTGGGTAATCTTCTTCGATATCTTGTCGGAGAACACATTGCCTCATGGGATCTTATTTTACCCATGGCGGAGTTTGCCTATAATAACTCTGTAAACAGATCAACTAGAAGATCGCTATTTGAAGTTGTCACCGGCATTCAGCCACGTCTTTCAATTGACCTAAGTCCTTTACCAGCTGAAGTCAGGCCTAGCTAAGAAGTTGAACAATTTGCCCAACACATGAAGCACGCTCATGATGAGGTCCGTCAGCAGATTGCCAAAAGCAATGACATTTACAAACAGCATGCGGACACTCGCAGGCGCCATGTTGAATTTAATTAAGGAGACATGGTCATAGTGCGAATCACACCTGAATGGTTTCCCACAGGCACTTACAAAAAGCTCTATCCCAGAAGTGCAGGTCCGTTCAAGATTTTGAAGAAAATCAGTTCTAATGCCTATGTGCTCGATCTTCCGTCAGACCTGAATATTAGTTCTACATTCAATGTTGAAGATCTCACTATTTATCATGGGCATATCAAGATGAATCGTTTGAAGAGCAAGATATCCGGCTTCCCATAGTTCTAGTTCCTCGAGAGGAAATTGAAGATGTCTATGATGACTAGCTAGTGTCAACAAAGACTGGCGGGTATCACAAGTTTTTTGTCAAGTGGAAAGGTAAACCATTCTCTGAAACTACTTGGATAACCGCGACAGATTTTCAGAGACCCAATCCGGATTTGTACGAGAGGTACCAAGCTGACAACTTGCCGGAGTCGAGTTTCTCCAAGTCGGGGGGAGCTGATGCAGGCTAGACCAATGGGCCCCATTTGAAAGTTTATTCCAGAAGGCCCAAGTCCAAAGCCCATAAGTAAAGAAATTTCCAAGATTTTTATCGTCAGTTTCCTATTCTAATAAGATTTCTAGAATTAGTAGATTTCTTAGAGCCGAGTGATAATTGTAATTAGGTAGTTTCTAAATTCCCTAGATTCTTAAAATTAAGCAGTTTCTTTTTTAGTAGGAACTAGTTGCTAAATTCTTGCTTAGACCTTATCATATAAGGATGTAATCCCTTCTCTTGGGATATACAGAAATTAATAAGAATTTGAGCATTATTCATTGTGAGATTTTCTCGTCTGTGGTGTGAGACCAAGACTCCCCTATCCAAGCCGTTTGGCTTGAGGAATAGCCCATTGGCTACCCTCCTTTTCCCCTGCGCTACTTCACCTATATATGATCCTAGATTAATAGATTACGGTGATTAGGAAGTAGACGACATCTCAGTGAGGAGTTAGATCTCAACTCCATGGAAGATGTGATTGCATTGGTTTCCGATACTGTAAAACAAAGGAAATGTAGGATTTGGTTTCTGTTGCAGATGCATGTTAGAAAAAATAATGCATGAATTTATCAGCGGATTGGAGATAATGCACAGTTCAGGTGGAGTGAACATTCTACCAAAGACTAGTATTCCAAACTCTGGGGGATATGGTGAGAGTTAAGTATGCATTGGTTGTATGAAGGAGTAGACTGAGTTAGATGCTTAATACTGTAAAGATACAGGTCAGCTTGGCCTAACGGGTCAGCCCACGACCCATGATTTGAGCCAGCCCACAAATCAAGATATTGTATGAGTTGTCAAATAGATATCAGTTACCTTAATTTGGTCTGTAATCATGTAATTAGATCCTTCAGTTTAGGCAATTAGATCTGTAATTAGCCTCTATTTTAGGTAACACTGTATTATATAAGAATATACATCGTCAATACAAATCAAGCAATTCTCTTGCAACTGTCTCTGCTTTCTATATGGTTTTGTGATCTCTGGTATGATCTAACATGGTATCAGAGCCTAATCATCTGTCCATTCAAGCTTAAGAGAAGTCTTGCAACAATCCCAGTTCGTCTAAATGCTGTGAAAAGCACTGTATCTGCTGTGATCAAAGGTGGCCCACCTATTGATCAACCTCTGCCCAGAAGAAAATCATCCCATCCTGGTCGCCTGTCACTCCTGGGATTTTTACACATTTTTTCCACAATTTCTGATCATCAGAGGTAGGCCATTATCTCTGTTTTGTACTTCTCTCAGTTAAGCAAATAGTTTTCATCACAGCCGTTCTATTTTCTGGTCTCTCTTGCTTTCATCAAACTTCCACTTGGAAAAGTTTCGGAATTTTGAGGAAGAGCTCTCTGTGTGATCTGATCTTCCCCCTGATCATCAAGTGGGGCCCACAGCACAAAATTGTGCCCAGATTCATGGTCGTCTGGCACAATTCTGGGATTTTTTTTCACTCAGCTTGATCGCTGTGGCTGAAATCTGTCATCTGATCCTTCAGTAGGGCCCACAGTATTCTTCTGTGCCAAGATTCAAGGACTTTGTCATCTGATCATTCCGTCGGGACCACCTTTATTGGAATTTTTCAGATCTGGTTAGTAACTGTGACTGGATTATTGGAATTTTTCAGATCTGGTTAGTAATTGTGACTGGATTTCTCCTCTATTCAGTCTGTCACCACATTGTTTTTTTTCAATGTCTTCTGATCGCTCTGTCTCGGGCATTACTGTCATCTTGATGGAACAAACTATTCCTACTGGTCTCATCTTATGCAAAATTTTCTCAAAGGACAAAAACTTTGGAAGTATATTGCTACACTGATCCCTACACCAGACAGTAAGGATGCTAAGTTTGAGGAATGGGAAGCTTCCGTCGGGAAGATCAATTCTTGGATTGCCAATTCGGTCACACCATCTATTGGGAACCAATTGGCTAAATTCAATTATCCTAAGGATGCTTGGGATTATTTAGCCAGATTGTATACTCAATCTAATGCTGCTCGCCGGTATCAATTAGAATGGGAAATCAAAAATGCAGATCAAGGAAACGACTCCATTCATGATTTCTTTATCAAAATGACTGCTCTTTGGGATCAACTGGCTCTAATGGAACCCAATTTTGCCACAACTGAAGATGCCCATACATTTGAGGTATATAGGCAGTAGACTCGCCTGGTTCAGTTTCTTATGGCTCTACGCCCTGACTTTGAACATGTTCGTGGCTTATTATTACATCGGTCCCCACTACCTTTTGTTGATACGGCAATCTCAGAACTATTGGCAGAAAAACAAACTCAGTTTTCTCTTACAAAGAAAAAACATGTGGAACCTACACATGTCCTGTCAGCAAATGTGAGTACCCCTCAGCATGATCGCTCTTATCCACCTGGTACCAATGACTTTTGCAATTATTGTAAGAAGAAAGGACACTGGAAACGGGACTGCCCAACCAGACCTCAAAGGCCAACCAACAAGAACAAACAATCTGGTCATCAGCCCAACCGCGGTCCCATGCAATCTTATCCTCAGCGATCCTATGCTGCCAATGTCACTGAAGATGATAATTCTGTGTCTCCGCAAATGGATCTTACCTCACAGATCCAGGCTATGGTTGATGAGCGTATGCAACAGTTGTTTCTGGCTTCCTCCACTGGTTCTGCTTCTCAGATGGTCACCACCCCCTCAGCCTCTGGTTCTGCTATGACCATTTCTGGTCCTTCAGGTACACATGATGCTACATGGATTTTTGATTCTGGTGCTTCCTATCATATGACCAATGATGTTTCCAAACTTCATAATTGTCATACTCCTGCTAGCTCTCTCACCATCTATACAGCAGATGCCACTCCTCTACCAGTCTCACTTATTGGCTCCGTTTCACTTAAGTTGCTCTCTCTCACTAATGTTTTGTGTGTTCCCCACCTTTCCATCAATTTAATCTCTGTTAGTCAACTGGCATCTTCTGGATTTCTTGTCTCATTTTCTTCCACTGGTTGTTCTGTGCAGGATCCGCATACCGGGAGACAGATTGGGACCGGCCTTAGGTCAGGAGGACTTTACTATCTTCAATCGCTGCACCTTCCATCTTCCAGCTTCTCCCTTGTCGCCCATGTTTCCTCTACATCTCCTTTTGCTCTTTGGCACTCCCGTTTAGGACATTTATCTTTAAATAAAATGAAACTTTTATCTAATAGTGGTGTTCTTGGAAACATTTCTGTATCAGACATTTCTTCTTGTTTTGGTTGCCACTTTGGTAAACAACATGCATTTCCTTATAATAAAAGCACTTCTTTTACTACTGCTCCCTTTGCTTTGGTACATTCTGATGTTTGGGGACCCGCCTCTCAGCCAACGAAAGGCGGTTCCATTTATTATGTGTTGTTTATTGATGATTTCACAAGATATACATGGTTGTATTTGATGAAAAATCGTTCTGAGCTATATGCCATCTACACTGCTTTCTCTAATATGGTTTCCACTCAATTTGACACAAGAATTAAAATATTCAGGTCTGATTCTGGGGGAGAATACATGTCCCACAAATTTCGTTCTTACCTGACTAGTCAAGGAACTCTAGCTCAATTATCCTGTCCTGCCACACCACAACAGAATGGAGTGGCAGAACGGAAACACAGACATATCCTCGAGACTGCTCGATCCTTGATTCATTCCTCCCATGTCCCTCTGCAATTCTGGGGGGAAGCAGTCCTCACTGCCACTTATCTGATTAACAGAACACCATCCACTGTCTTATCTGGCATTTCTCCATTTGAAAAATTGATCTCATGTAAACCTGATTTGTCCCATCTCAAAGTATTTGGCTGCACCTGTTTTGTTCTTTTGCATGATAATGAGAGAACCAAACTTGCACCCAAATCCACTGTCTGTGTTTTTTTAGGGTATGGCATTGAACAAAAAGGATATCGGTGCTATGATCCTAAAACCAATAAGTTACGAGTCTCTCGTAATGTCACCTTCTTGGAACATATACCTTTCTATACATTACCCATTGCATCCTCTTCTCTTGAGCAACCTCCGATCTATCCCCTTGACCCCTTTCCAGATCTATTTCCCTCCGACACTCCTTCTCCTCCACCCCTGCAGGTATATCATCGTCAGCACAAACCTCGGGCTGCTTACTCGGAATCTGCAGCTCCTCCTCCTACTTCTGACCCTGGGCCTATCTCCTCTGCTCCAGATGTGCAGGATCCTCCTCAACCTCGAAGGTATCCCTTGCACACCAGAATTCCTCCCTCCCGATTTGGCTTTGTTTGTACTGATCAATTTTCTCCCTCGTATAAGTCCTTCCTTGCAGCAATTCATACTTTAGCAGAACCACAATCCTATAAGGAGGCCATTACTCACCCGCACTGGAGATCTGCCATCGCAGAAGAACTTGCGGCTCTGCAGAACACTCAAACATGGGATCTTGTTCCTCTTCCCTCTGGGAAACGGGCTATTGGCTGCAAATGGATAATCAAGATCAAGACCAAATCTGATGGAACTGTTGATCGTTATAAGGCCCGCTTGGTTGCCAAAGGCTACACACAAGAATATGGGGTAGATTATGAGGAGACTTTTGCTCCAGTTGCTAAGATGACAACTGTCCGGACCTTTATCTCCGTTGCCGCTGTTAGACGTTGGCCACTCTACCAGCTTGATGTCAAGAATGCATTTTTGAATGGATTTCTTCAGGAAGAAATCTATATGCATCCTCCCCCAGGGTTCACGAGACCTCCTCATTATGTCTGTCGTCTCAAACGTGCCTTGTATGGACTCAAACAAGCCCCTCGTGCTTGGTTTGAACGGTTTAGCACCAGCATTATCAGCATTGGTTTTTCTCAGAGTACTCATGACTCCGCTCTCTTCACTCGCTATTCACGATCTGGATGTGTTTTCTTGTTACTATATGTCGATGATATGATTATCACTGGCAGTGATGCTACTGGTATTCTATCCTTGAAGCGTTTTCTTCATCGACAGTTTGAGATGAAAGATTTGGGCCATCTTCGGTATTTTCTAGGCATTGAGGTTGCCTACTCTCCTCACGGATATCTTTTATCGCAAACCAAATACTGCAATGAAGTTCTCCAACGAGCTGGACTCACAGATCATAAACCTGTCTCTACTCCAATTGAACATAATCTAAAGCTTCGAACTACTGATGGAGAACTGCTTTCTGATCCAACTCGTTATCGTGAAGTGGTCGGCAGCTTGGTATATCTTACTATTACCTGACCAGATATTGCCTATGCAGTACATGTGGTAAGTCAATTTGTTGCCCAACCCACTCATCTTCACTGGGGTGCTGTTCTGCGCATATTGAGATACTTACAAGGAAGTTCAAACCGCGCCCTCCTTCTTTCCTCCAGTCAGAATCTTACTCTCCATGGTTACTCTGATTCCGACTGGGCCGGAGATGTCAATGATCGGAGATCTACAACCGGCTTTTCCATTTTTCTTGGCTCTTCTCTCATCTCTTGGAAAAGCAAGAAACAAGAAGTTGTATCCCGATCATCCACTGAAGCTGAATATCGTGCTGTGTCTCACACTACTACTGAAATTATTTGGCTTCGCTGGTTACTTCAGGATTTAGGAGTTCTAGTTCCTAAATCTACCTCTCTCTTTACAGACAGTGAAAGTGCACGGAAACTAGCCACAAATGATGTCTTTCATGAACGATCCAAGCATCTTGAAGTTGACTGTCATTTTATTCGTCAACATGTTCGGAGTGGTACTATTAAGCTCCTCCAGATTTCATCAGCAGCTCAAATTGCAGATTTTTTCACCAAAAGCCACTCCACTTCTCGGTTTTCGGAGCTAGTTTCCAAGCTTTCGATGGTCACTTTCTCCCATCCAAAGCTTGAGAGGGGGTGTAAAGATACAGGTCAGCTTGGCCTAACGGGTCAGCCCACGACCCATGATTTGGGCCAGCCCACAAATCAAGATATTGTATGAGTTGTCAAATAGATATCAGTTACCTTAATTTGGTCTGTAATCATGTAATTAGATCCTTCAGTTTAGGCAATTAGATCTGTAATTAGCCTCTATTTTAGGTAACACTGTATTATATAAGAATATACATCGTCAATACAAATCAAGCAATTCTCCTGCAACTGTCTCTGCTTTCTATATGGTTTTGTGATCTCTGGTATGATCTAACAAATACATCCACCAATTGTTTGGTTGGGTGAGATGTGGTTTGGGTTGAGTCCTAAGCCAGGGATCCTTTTCCACCAATCGGGACTGTTACCTGTATTTAGAGTGAAAAAGTTGATCAAAGGTGATGTTGGTTCCTAAATGTGCTGCAGATGTTCTTTAGTACTTAGCTTTGGCTAGTATGATTAATGAGTAGAACCTGGAGGTCAGAGAAGCCGGTGGTCATAGTGCTGGTGGACCAGCCACTAATGGCTGAGGGCAAGCTGGTTTGTATTGCAGACATTGTTGGAGATACTCATACTCGACATGCCTGAAAACCTGTTGGTATTTAGAGTCCGACCTAATTGGAACACTTTCACCTATTCAACTAAGCTGGAAGAGAACAGTGATGCAAAAGTCCTTTTGGTGGGTCGACAACTCCTAAAGAGGATTAGAATATTTGTATAAAATTTCAACATTTCCTTCTCTGTCTCTATCTCAATCTGGGATGGTCAAAGACAATGGGCCCAACTCAGATGCATATCAATTCATGGAGGCAGGGTCCATTGTTAATTGTGGATGGGTGAAATCTTACCAAATTTGGATGCTCATAACTAGTTGATTTTACTGTTCAGCTAAACCTCTCTACCCGTATGTGATATGTTCCCAAAATCCCTCATTTCATCCAATTCAGCTGAGATTCCTCTGGTTTCAAATAAATAATGTCCCCATTACATTCCCCGTACTGTCCCAAACAGTCCGCATGTGCAATAACTTAGGTCTCTCTCTCTCTGTGTGTGTGTGTGTGTGTGTGTCCGCGTGCGCTTCTGTGTGCCCCATTATGCAGTATAATTGTGCTATCAACCATATTGATATTGGGAATGTAAGAAAAATAATCATGGAAAGAGAATTCTTTGTACTTTGTATCTCGTGGTTTCTTCATGTTCAATCAGGATTCAGGACTCCTTAAGAATCTTTTTTGCTTGCTATTACTATGTTGTTTCATTGTTCTACTTCTATGGAATCATATTGGCATTGAGAATGCAGGAAATACAATCATGGAAAGAAATATCTATATCTTCTTAGCATCAGTGCAGCAACAAAAAAATTATTTTCTCTGCATTTAGAACAATAACCTGGAATTCTTTGTACTTTGTATTTAGTGGGTTCTTCATGTTCAATCAGGACTCCTATGTATCTTTTACACTTCGTATAACTACATAACTGCAGGTGCTTGGCTGATGAAAGTTCCATCCTGCTGCTCTATTCATTAATGCATGGGAACTCTGACTTCTTGGAGTATGTATTGGTGCGAACTGATTTGGATACTTTGGTACGAATCTACTGACTTCGTTTTAGTTAAGATTCTTAAATATGAAAATTGACATTGTTTGCAAGATTTTTTTTTTTTTTTTTTTTGAATGGTACATTGTCTGCAAGATCTATTTGTTTCCCCTATAAAAAGTTGATGAAGCTGTTGTGGTGTCCTACAAATTGCTTGGAAGTTGGAACATTATGAGGGAGATTTTTCATGAACTGTCATAGTTAGACTAAGCATTCAAGATACAGCCTTCTGTGATTTTCACTAAAAGCCAATATTATTCTAGTTGTTCTTGGTTGAATTAAAATTTAACATTTGATACATTTTAATTGGGGAAATCATTGACCTTTAGATATTTATCATTCTCTCAAACTTCTCAGCCTGATTTTATCACTAAAAAAAAACCTTCTCTTCTTGGCCTGATTTTAAAAACATGGCAAGAAAATACAGCATCATATTATGCAGTTGTCATGGGAGTTTGTTGTTGGATGGTAATATGAAATAACATGTTTCTGTGTGATGAAATGAACAGCTAATGCCTATTCTGGAAACACTTTATAATGCATCGAGAAGGACGTCTAATCAAATCTATATGTTGCTGATCATTCTTCTTATACTGAGTCAGGATTCATCTTTCAATGCCAGTATTCACAAACTGGTAAGAACTGCTTCTGCATCCCTTGTTATTCATATTCTAGATAGAGAAAGTTATTTACTTATTTGTCTTGCCTTCACAGATACTTCCAAATGTTCCATGGTACCAGGAACGCCTTCTCCATCACACATCGCTTGGTTCTCTGATGGTTGTAATACTGATAAGGACTATGAAGTACAACCTTTCGAAGATGCGGGTATTTCTATGGAAATTTATCTTGGCGTTTTCTATATTTCAGTGCCTATGATACCTAGGTGCTTCCAAATAGGCTGTGTCTGGATCATATCAAACTTGGCACATGATTTTCATGTAAAAAATCCATGCCCCTGCCATATCCATGGTGTGTTCATGCCGTATCTGCGGACTGTATCTTTCCATGAGTTTCTTGTTTGAGTTATTGAGTCTCATTAATCTCAGAATCCCTAGTAAAAGTGTGTCCTATGCTGTTGCACTGATTTGGGAGTTAAATTTGCATTTTATCTTTGCATTCTGGTCAATTGAGTGCAAGATGGGGCATGTGGCCTGTAAAGTTCATAGAAATTACAGGATACTGGATATGTTTTACTCTATTTATCACTCTTACAGTTACCTACTTGTTGATCGCTTTGTTCTGTGAAATATTAACAGGATATGTACCTCCATACAAACTGCCTTGCAACTTTGGCAAACATGGCACCCCATGTTCACAGGTTGAGTGCCTATGCATCACAGAGGCTGGTTAGCCTTTTCGACCTGCTCTCGCGCAAGTATGCTTCATCCTTTAGCTTTCCTATCTGTCCAGTTTTCTTGAAGTCACTGTTCTTGCATGGAAGTCTTGTGGTTTGCAGGGGATTTATTTTGATTTTACATCCTTGAAATTAGTTATCTTTTCATCTGTTTCATGTTGGCTTATTTCATTCGATGCATTTTCCCTCCAGGTATACCAAATTAGTAGAATTAAGAAATGATAAAGTTCAGAAAACTAAACCCAACTCAGAAGAAGAGGGCAGCATAGTAGACGACATGGTACTCTTCTGTAACATCATGGTACTTGTATATATTATGTTGGTACTGTTGAGTTCTTCCCCTTGTGATTAAGATAATGTTAAATTTACTGCAGTCATCAGAACTGCAGATTTATACCGACTTCCTAAGGCTTGTACTGGAAATCATAAATGCAATCCTTACGTACGCTTTGCCTCGAAATCCTGAGGTACTACTTCATTTTATTCGGTTGTATGTGGAACTAGAGCTTCTTCCTCCTTCGGGTGATCTCATTACGGATTCTTCATTTGTTGCACTCAAGCAGGTTGTATATGCAATAATGCACCGACAAGAGGTCTTCCAGCCTTTCAGGAGTCATCCACGCTTTAATGAGCTACTTGAAAACATTTACACTGTATGCGTGTTCTTTTTATCTAGCAATTTAGGAATTTTTTGTTTCATGACCTCAAACAAGTTCAACTCTCTATATCTGTTTAATCTTTGCCTAGCTTACAGACTTCTATGGTAATCTCCACATGAAGGTATTGGATTTCTTCAATAGTCGCATGGATGCACAACGAATGGTCGGTGAATGGTCTGTGGAGAAGGTTCTCCAAGTTATCATCAATAACTGTCGATCATGGCGTGGTGAAGGGATGAAGGTGAAATACTATTAGTGATGGTTTCGGTATTTCAGTTGGAAATGGTAGTCCCAACATCATATTACTTCATGTATTTATTTTTGTGTTAATAGATGTTTACCCAATTACGATTTACATACGAGCAAGAGAGTCATCCAGAGGAGTTCTTTATTCCATATGTGTGGCAACTAATTCTATCTCATAGGTAATCTTTCACTACTCTCCTAAACTTGAGAATAACCATGTGAAGCAGTTTTTCCATCTACCAGCAATACCACCACTACTTTTGTTTTGTTATTTTGGATTACTAAATGTTTATTAGAGTAGCATTTCCACTGACTATATGGCATTTTTAACACAATAGTCAATGATAACCTTGCTTGTTTCTTTTTTTTTTTTTCTAAGCATAGTTGTCCTTTTTTTTTTTATTTAAAATTTTTTTTATTTTAATGTTTTGACTCGCTTTTCCTACATTCTACACATTCCAGAGTCTGCCATTAACTCTTTTTTTTTTTTTTTTTTTTTGTGCCATGTGCACTTTGCTCAGTGGTTTCAGTTTCAGTGCTTCTGCCATTGATTTGTTTCCGGCTGATCTGCCCTTGGAAGTGAGTATTCTCTTCTATTTTTCGAGTGAGCAATAGTTGGATCTTCTATTAGATTTTCATGTGACCATCTTTATAGTGGATAATGTTGCATTCAAACAAATATTTGTGGCAGTGTATCTTTAATTGTAGAACCATTCAAAATAAATAAATAAGAAGGTAGAACATAAAAAAAATTCATTCCTAAGCCCATCTATCTAGTAAAGGAATATATATATATATATATATATGCATTCCTAAGCTCATCTTTCTATCTGAAACATTAGTTGGAACCTTTTTCGTTTTTAATGATAATGATCTAGTCATTATGAGAGAATTTTTTTTTATGTACAATAGCTATGCATAGAGATTTATTAAGGTAATGGACCACCGACAAGAAAAGAAAAGTCACAGAACACTGCATACCAAATTCATCTATTTGACATCATTTGCAATCACTTGAAACTCCATTAAAAGCAGTGGACTTGACCTGCCCATTTGCCTCCTAGTTCACCTCTCTTGGAACAGATGAGAAGGATGCATTTGTCACCCTACTAGGTTTCTGATTTCTCACATCAGATAATACAATTTCCATGGATCTATTTAATATCATTTGCAATCACTTGAAACTCCATTTAAAGCACTGGATTGACCTGCTCATTTAACACTAGTAGGTTTCTGATTTCCAAGGATGAAAATAGTGGTAGTGGCGGGTGTAGCAGCCAGTCGCTGAAATACTTTGTAGCGAGCAACACGTAGCGGTAGCAGCATGGCGGTGTGATTTGAGAAAGTCATAAAAAAAAAATCTGAAAAAATATTGGAAAATGTTAGAATTTAATTTTTGTTTTCACTAGTAACTAAAATAGCGGGGTGGGGGGTCCCCTCATTGCATAGAGTCCTGCATTGCTGTATAATTATAAAATGATAATATTGATTTGTTTTTTTACTAGCATTTATGTTAGTTAGCTATACTAAATTAAAAACTAATCAAAAATGTTTATAATCATACAGTCATTAAAATATCATCGCTGTCATGTTTGGAATATATTATTTCAAAGTTACATTTTGAAATATATATACATATATAGAAAACTTTTTGTTAAAGAGAAATTTGAGTACGGCCATATTTCCTACTAGAGTGAAACTCGGGTGAATTCTATTTCTTATTAGAGTGAAATGTGGCTTCTCATTTCCAATTACTGAGATTTGGCTGGGCTCTATTTCCAATTAGAGTGTAAGTTGGCTAGGGCCCTATTTCCAATTAGAGTGAAATTTGGCTAGGGCCCTATTTCCAATCAAAGTGAATTTTGAATGCGCTTTATTTTCACTTAGTGTGAAAGTTGGCTAGGGCACTATTTCCAATTAGAGTGAATTTTGAAAGGGCTCTATTTCCAATTAGAGTGAAAGTTGGGTAGGGCCCTATTATTATATATGAAAGGGATAGGATTCAATTTTACAATTGAACTCCAATTTTCGCAATTGATTGCGATTTTAATTTTAACCTGATTTTGACTTGAGGGAGAGATTTTAGGGATTAGAGAGAAATTATCAATTTTTGCTAGGATTTTCTTTTTAACGAGTGCAATCTTCTACAGACTCAAATTAATCAATTTATATTTAGATTTTCTTATCTAATGCCATAGGTAAGCAAATCTTATTTGATTCCATATTAAAGAGTCTATCATCTAAACCTTCCATCCCTTATCTCTGCAATCCCATCATGATTGTCGATTTTAGATGGAGTTTAATTGGATCTAGACTCTTTTATCTCCCTTCAGTTACGTAATTCAAATTAATGAGAGAGTGAAACACGATCGTGTCATCTCTTCCCTTAAAATCTTTTCCTTTTTTATGTGTTTTCTGGTGTCTTAATGATTGTTTTTTTTTTCTTTTATCATAGCCATGTTTTATTATTCTTTCCGCTTTTGATGGGTTCTTTTAGTTTCCGCAGTGATAGGTTTTCATGGATTTATGTTTTCTTTTATTTTTTTTAATTTAATTTTTGGGTTTTAGGAATTGAGTTTCTATGGGTTAATTTATTTCTTTTAAGTTATTTTTATTCTCGGGTTGTCTATGTATTTATATATTGTATTTTTTGGGTTTCATATTGTTTTATGTCCAATTTGTTAATGTACTAGTGCAGTTTCGTTTTGTTCACATATTGGTTTCTTTGCCATAGTATTTCAATTAATAGTGTTGCAGAATGGTGGTAAGATTGTGTCGAGTCCAATGAATCAACTCTTTTTCTCAGCAATCGTCATTCTAAATCGAGGATCTTAGCTTTGTGATGGACCATATAGAAAGTGAGAAATAATTCTATCTTTACAGCCATTTGTTTAGCACTAGGGGCAAGGATTTAGCTCCTACAATTATTATATATGAAAGGGATAGGATTCAATTTTACAACTGGGCTCCAATTTCACAATTGTTTGAGAAATTGAAGCTCAATGTCGATTTGAATTTTAATCCGATTTTGACTTGAGGGAGAGATTTTAGAGAGTAATTTTCGATTTTAGCCATCTAAATAAAGAGGCCAATCTAAAAGGAATTTACTTTTGAAGAGTGCAATCTTCTACAGGCTCGAATTAATCAATGCGTATTTAGATTTTCTTATCTAATGCCATAGGTAAGCAAATCTTATTTGATGCCGTATTAAAGAGTGTCATTTAAAACTTTCCATCCCTTATCTCTGCAATCCCATCATGATTTTCGATTTTAGATGGAGTTTAATTGGATCTAGACTCTTGAATCTCCCTTCAGTCACGTAATTCAAATTAACTAGAGTGAGTGAAACTCAAGGATTCTTACAACTGCATTTTTAGTGATTTCCGCAACACAATCGTGTCATATTTCTTTCCTTTCTTAAAGTTCTTCCGGTTTTATTTATTTTCTGGTGTCTTAATGATTTTTTTTTTTTTTTTGGATTTTTATCATAGTTCTTTTTTATTATTCTTTCCGCTTTTGATGGGTTCTTCTAGTTTCCGTGGTGATAGGTTTTCATGGATTTATGTTTTTCTTTTATTTTTTTGTTTCAATTTTTTGTTTTTTGGCATTGGGTTTCTATGGGTTTATTTGTTTCTTCTCATTTTGAAATTAACCAACTATAATTTTTGTTATTATTATAGGTTTTAATTTTGATTGCAGTTTTTACCATCTCAATATAATTTAGACTAATTATTATTTAAATTTTTTATTATTTTTAATGTTATAAATTATATTGCCTGTGCTTAGTTCGGGCATGTTTTGCTAGTTTCCCATCAGAGTGAAATTTGATTGGGGTTCTTTTTCCAATTAGATTGAAAGTTGGTTATGGCCCTAATTTCAATTAGGTAAGATTTTTCTAGAGTATTATTTTTTTTAATACTTGGGCCTCATTGTGGAACCCACCTATGGTTAAGTGATGTATGTTTATATATTAAAAAAATAACAGTTTCAACATCTTTTATTCTTTCTGGGGTCCATTTAATTTTTTTTATTTATTTATGGGTGCGGCCACTATGTAATAGAAGAAAAGGGGGTCCCCCATTCGTTTGTTCGAATAGAAGGATCGAGAGAAAGAGTGAGAAGGGGGAGAGGAAAAGAGAGAAAAAGAAGAAGAAAGAGGATTGGAGCTGCTACTGCCTCCTCCTGCTGCTGCATACTGCGGCCTGATGGTGCTGTTGCATGGTGTTGCTGCCTAGTGCTGTTTCTATTGTTGCTTCAGCCTCTTGGTATGTTGTCTTCTGCAACTGCTCCTTTATTTTTATCTTTCTCTCTTCGTTTTCATCTCCTTGTTCCTGTCAAAACAAATGAAATGGGAAGCCGGGTAGAGTTCTCTCTCTCTCTCTCTCTCTCTCTCTCTCTCTCTCTCTCTGTGTGTGTGTGTGCTCATAACGGATAATAGCGGCCGATACGCCTCGATATAGTTGTGAGCAACAATATTTTAGTGGCCGTTGCGCCCAATAGACTGCTGTTGATATAGAAAAATCTTTTGATATGGTGGACTAGGATTTCCTCCTTTATATGATGCGCAAGATGGGTTTTGGATCTAAACGGAGAAACTGGATCAAAGAGTGTCTCAAATGCAACCTTCTCCATTCTAATCAATGGCTCCTCGAAAGGTTTCTTCCCAGCGAAGAGAGGTTTGGGTCAGGGGGACCCTCTATCCTCGTTCCTTTTTGCCATTATTGGAGAGGCTCTCAGCCGGATGCTCTCAAAAGCAGAAGACCGCAACCTGATCATTGGTTTCAAGGCTTCTCCTAATGCACCTCAATCTCCCAACTCCAATATGCAGATGACACCCTTCTATTCTGCGATGCTAAAGATGATCAGGTTAAAAATATGGCAGCTGTTCTCCGATGTTTTGAAGCTGGATCAGGCCTCATGATAAACTTTTCCAAGAGCGCTATTCTTGGGGTTTCAATTGATGGCATCTCTCTTAGCCGCTTCGCTGACACTTTGGGGGTGCAAAGTGGACTGCTTCCCATCCACATACCTTGGCCTTCCCTTTTGCCTCGGTAGGGCACTAAAATCTGTCTGGAACCTCGTTGAAAGAATGGAGAAAAAAATTGTCTTCCTGGAAAGCTAGACACCTATCCTTGGGAGGCAGAATTACCTTGATCCAATCCGCACTTGCTAATCTCCCTATCTACTACTTGTCTATCCTCAAATGCCCTGTGGCTATCATCAACCGCATCGAGAAGCTTCAACGCAATTTTCTTTGGCAAGGTCGCGAGGAATCAAAGAAAATTCACTTGGTCAACTAAAAAACAGTTTGCTTCCTTAAAGACACCGGTAGTCTAGGTATCAGACCTTTAAGGATAATGAATCAAGCTTTGCTGGGAAAATGGCTATGGAGACTAGGGGAAGACTCAAGTGGCCTGTGGAAAAGCATCCTGTTAGCCAAATACAAAGTGAGGAGAAATGGTTGGGACATCCCTCCTACCTCCCAAAGGTGCTCTACTTTTTGGAAAGGAATTTGTTCCACCAAAGACACTTTCGCTCAATCCATCCGCTACTGGGTTGGCAATGGAGAGAAAATTTCTTTTTGGGAGGATGCCTGGGTTGGAGTCCTCTCTAGCGGAACAGTTCCTTGACCTTTATAGATGCGCTAGAAACCGTAATGCAAGGATCAGAGATTTTCTTGACAAAAACTCCAATCGTAACCTCTGGTGCCCAATCTTTAGAAGGAATCTCAATGAGGTAGAAGAAACTCACCTTCTCAATCTCTTCAAGGTCCTAAATGGGATAGACATTGCTGGAGAAGGGCAAGCAGCAGGTGTTGGGGCCCCTCAAGCGACGGTATTTTTTCGATATCATCCTTCTCCACCCTTTTAGTTGCTCTTGTTCCAAGTAGAAGCTGGTCATCTCTTTGGAAGATCAAGGCCCCTCCCAGAGTGCTAGCCTTTACCTGCCTCGCTCTTCAAAACAAGCTTCTTACTATGGACAATCTTCGTCGTCGGAACATGATCGTCGTCAATGCTTGCCCACTTTGCTTAGCTGATGAAGAATCGGCTAATTATTTACTCCTTCACTGCAAGTTGACAAATCCACTTTAGTCATCTATTCTCAAGGAGTTCAACTTCAGTTGGGTGCTTCTGCAGTCCTTATCCAGTTTGTTCCATTAGTGGTTTTGCCCGATTTCTACCTTCAAAGGAAAGACCATGTGGCGCCTTTCCTTTTTGGCTTTTTTCTAGACGATATGGAAGGAGAGAAACAGAAGGTGCTTTGAAGGGATCAATACTTCTCAAGAAGACTTAATCCTTAAAATGAAATTTTGTGTTGCCTCTTGGGTCTCCCACCTTCCAGATTTTTGGTGCTTATCTCTCGATGCCGTTATGTACAATTGGACGGCAATTGCTTCTCCATGACTGTCATCTCTTCCTCTCCCTTTTTGTTTTGGAGGCCCCTATGCATCCTTGTATTTTTCTCCTCTTTTGGGTGGTAGCTGTATTTTTTGGGGCCTTTCCCAGCTGCTTCTCAGTATAGAATAGATCTTCTATACTATAAAGATTTTGATCAATACCAATTACCATTTAAAAAAAAAAAAAAAAAAAAAAGAAAAGAATTCTAGCCTTTTCCGACTCTTTTTCTTGAGAGTAAATTTCAGCTCCATTTGAATTGCCAACATTGCAACACCCACCAGCCATGAGAATTTCTAATTACCACTCCCTTGTGTGTTGCTTTTAGTAACACCCCTCATTCTTGGCGGACCTGGATCATTATTTTTTGGGAGTTATTGTTCACAATTGACGACCATGAGATACCACAGATTCTTTCAATAACTAGTTAGGATGGGGATCAAGGATTTAAAAATTGGCCGAGTCCGATTGACTTGGATTCGACACTTACCAAGTCAGGTCCCATGGACTTGGACTCGACTCAACTAGGCCTGAGTCATTGAGAAAAGAGAGGAGAAAATTGGGTTTTGAGGGGGGGGCAAATTGAAAAAGAAAAAGGTGGACTGCTGTTTGCTCCGACGCACAGAGAGAGCTGCCGTTTTAGTCTCTTGGCTGCTGGTTTTCTGCTGCAAAGTTTCCAGCTCTTGGGTTGCTGCTTTACTGTGCTTCCTGCTCTGCTGTGCTGTTCTGCTGCTTGATGTGTTGAGCTACTGCTGTGCTGTTGTTGTGGTTGCTGCCTGCTGTGCTGTTGCTGACCAACTTCTTTTCATCTTTCTGCTTCAGCAGTCCCTTGTAGCTGTTGCTGCTTCATCTTTTTTTTCTTTTCTGCTTCACCAGTTAGGTCAAGGTGCAACCTTGGAGTGAGATTACTAGAGAAGTTTAGTGGTTTTTTTAGGAGAGTGGAGTCTTAGATTTTTTTTCTCATATTTTCCTATATATATATATATATATAAATTTATCCTGTGTCCGGTAACCTTATGATGCAGCCTAGGGAAGAGGACCAAACCCGCAGCAGGGATTTGGCCGAATCTAGATGGATTCAACAACCAAGAACTCACGCACAAAAAAACTATTCAAAGCAATACAAAATCAGAACTCAATTTCAATTCAATAATAAGATGTGTCAATCCCTAAAGGGGATTTACATATTTATAGAGAAGATCAAAGGACCTTTCCAATCCTATTAAGATTCTATTACTGAACATAGAATTCCAATATTAAAGAAACCTACTAATTCTAAAATGTCACTGCCATGACACTAAGATTGGTGAGTAATGGTATGTGATTCCGATTGTTTTCTATCACATTATTGCTTGTCAATATTTTCTAAATATTTTGGAAACATCTCCAACCATAAGGGGTTAGTATTTAAATTCCTTTATACAACAGGATACCAATAATGAGTCAAGAGCGGGGAATGATAAATTTTGGTTTCATATAAATGGCTGATTTCCAACTACCTCATTATGAGTATTAAGAATGACAATAATTTGTTATTGGAATAGATCCAGTACCCAGTGGATACCACCTGATCAGTAGCACGTGAGGCTAAGAGATTAGTTTCTTACATGGTTTTAGGCCATTAGCATAATTTCTTTTCCTTCTAGGTCAGTTGCGTTATTTCATTGGCTATCGGTCAGCCGTTCGACTGACTATAGTTCACATCTTGTGTTCCGGAGGCACCTTTGAGGTGTATGAATTTGAAAGACTATGCATATGGTGGTTAGGTGGTGGTCCCAAGGTTAGAATTAGAAATTTTAAATCTAACTTAACAAATAAACCTCATTGTTTTTACATGTGATGATGAATCTTCCTTTTAGTATATTATTGCTTACACATACATGTAGACTTAGAAATATATTCACTAAATGTTACTGATTTGTGTATTTTCACCCCAATCCTAGGTAACCAAAACCTAGAGAATGAGCTTGTGATGATTCAGAAGCTTTAGGCTTTTGACATGCGTGTTGAGAGGGCGAAAGACAACATGACAATTAGAAATCTAGCGGCATAGTGTTTTAGTTTTCAAATGTTTATCTTCCTTGCAATTGTTTTCTTTATAATTTCAAAAATTTTAACTTATACCCTTGAATATGAATTATTTATTTGAATTATGATGGTGATTGTGATACAGTTTTAAGTCGCGATTAGGAATACGAAGGGCCTCAGGTTTCGGGTCATGACACCTTACTCATCAAAGTTGTCTTGCAAATCAACATTATGGTTACCTGGATTGGGGCAAATCCACAAGTCAACATAAACTGAGTGAATGGATATCCTCATCTAGTTTGCACATTTATAACAATCCGAACATATTATTACACAAATAACATAGATAAACAACAACATATAATATCCACTGTATCACACCAAAATATAAATTTGGTTATGCAGGGTAGAGTTAAGTCTTTTCTTCTTAAATAGACACCTAACCGCTTAGTAGCATAGCCCAACACATTTCATGCCCCAGAAGGGTGCAACACATAGCAAGGAGTACCCCATTCATCATCTTTATGCACATTACATGGTGACCAACAAGGGTCCGAGTTCCTACTTGGAGAATATTCTCCCAAAGTTGACTTATAGTTAGAACATTACATGTTAGGCCATAGTGGGTGGATGTCATCACCTAGTAGTCTAGGGGTTCCGAGATTCAAGAGTATGCTACATTGAGGTCCTATCCCAAATCCTTATATTCAACAAGGTCTTGCATTCTTAGTTCTCAAACTCCATACAGTTTAATGGTCCCCAACACGTACAAGAAGTTGACTTGCAACCATCCCTGTCTCGATCCAATTCACTATAGGTATCTGGTTGTGTAAAGTCAATTGCATAACCAGTGTATTGTATGTTGGAGATGTTCACAATACCGTATAATGAAATCATCTCTTATCACATGCTTCACAAATATCGATTAGTTATGCAAACACAATCAAATATTGATTAGTTTTCCAAACACAATCATATATAACATGTTACAAGAGAAATCAATTGAAGAGCATTATCACATAAGAATCATACATCCAATTACATTTACGCATGTAACATAGGGAAAACAATATAATTTTCAGCATGTGACCATTATTGATCATGACTACGGCCACAATGAAAATCTGGCCATGCACTTAAGAACCCAAAACCATGGGTAGGCTAACCTATTCTGTCACATGCAAACTATAATTAAGATCTATGCACATATCTGTCTAGTTGAAGGAAGGATCTACAGACATTCATAAATTTCAGCAAAGAACAAACATAGTTATCATGTGATTCATCTCCAATTATGGTATCACATTGTAGAGACAATACCACACACCTTTGATCAATTACAAGGAAGATGTAACGCATTCAGACCATAACCAGTGCCCATGTAGCAGTCAGCCTGCTTAAACTTCCCATAAATAGGATTGGGCTCTTGTCCAATTCTTTAATATGGGCTCAGTTATACAGAAACCTCATTATGTTCATTAGACAAATAGAGAATTTAAATCCAAAATATGAAAAAAATGATCTAACATGCCATAACACAGAGAAATCACAAAACCTTAAATTACATAATTCTATCATCATGAAAACCTTGCAAATTCGGATTTGCTAAGGCTAAACCCCTAAATAGGAGTTCGGCCATAGTCAAACACCCCTTGAATGGGGCTCGGCTAAGGCCAATTCCCATGTATGGGGTTCAGCCACCCCACAATCCCCAATTAGTCAATTGGCCAGCCTTAATTTGTGGTTTGTGGTTGGGCTATGATGCCTAGATACGAATATGGATACGGATACTGATACGGGGATCAGGGATACGACTCCTCACTTTTGAAAATGTAGGAAATGGATACACTTACGGGTGTCCTAACTTCTTCTTTAGATCACTTTTGAATCAATGAAATTGTCATTGTTTTCGTCCCTTTTTAGCATTTTTTATAGTGAAGTAAAAATATTAAAAGAACTATATCAAATAAAGGGCTTTATAAGTAGGATATGTTAAACTTGTGATGCAGCCCAGACCCATGGTCTGCCAACTAATTGGGCCGAGTCCACAATCCCAATAGGTCATTTATTTAGTTAGAGTTTTAATTAGTTTAGAGTCTTATTTAGAGAGTTGTTATTTATTTAGAAGTCATTAAAATTAGGAGTTTTATTTTATTTGGATTATGACCAAGTTTAGTTTCCTTTATTGTTTAGGAAAGCAGAGTCCTATTAGGAAAGGAGATGTCCAACCATTCCTATAAATATGTAATCCCTCCATTAGGAGAGTACTTCAAGATTATTCGATAATAAAGATTGGTTTGTTTGGTTTTCTCTTTTATCTCCAATGGAAGATTGTTAATGAGTTCCGAGAGGAATTCGGCTAATTCCCATATGTGGAGTTGGTCCTCACTTGAATCCGTCTCGGATTCGGCAAATTCTCTCGTAGGGCTTGTCTACACTCGTTTCATTGCCACTTGCGGATCCAGGCTGCTTCAATTGGTATTAGAGCGAAGATCCGATCCTGGATCGCAGTCCAGATCTCCCATTCAAGGTAACCCGTGAACTTGTTCCCTTCCATCGATTGCATCGTCATCCTCATCCTCCCCATCACAACCAAACCAATTTTTCCACCCTAGCCGGCCTCCTATCCCTAATAGAACCCCGGCCAAACCAAACTCACTCCTTTTCCCAAACTTTCGAAACCAAGCCCAATTACCCAAACCCGTCTCCCATCTCAAATTCCCAAAACCCATTCTCAGCCCACACCGGCCGTCCCCAACCTTCAAACGAACCCTCACCTAAAACCCCTCTTCTTCCCTTTCAGCCAATCATCATCAACACCTCACCAGCCATACAGAAACCAACAACTTCTATCTCACAAAATAGAAACCCATTCCCATTTGCCAATTAGATAAGAGAGAGAGAGAGAGAGAGAGAGAGAGAGAGAACTGAAGCAGTGAAAAAAAAAAAAAAAACTCAAGAATGTCTACTCGCAGCGGTTAGACTTTTCAGGGAAAGCTTTCTGACAATCAACGATATGCTTTGCTATCTGAATTGTTGCAACGGGTTCATGCATTGGAGAACGAACTTACTGACCGGGTACTTGCATTAGAGACCGGGTTTGCAGCCTTGCAAAAACCAGCAACTGAAGCATTGTCTAGTACAGGTATTCCACAAATTATACCTCACCAAGCTGATACCAATAGACGTGAGTCTATTCATGATTTTATTGAGCGTCTTTTTACTGAAAAAGACCATGAAGATGCGCCACTGGCATCCAAAGTTGATGATATCACCAAATGCGTCAAAGTCGAAGTGGCTGATTTCTCGGGACGCCTTGGCTCAATTCTCTTGAAGATTATTTCAACTGGTACCACATGGATGATGCACAACATGTGGCCTTTGTTAAAGTCAAGCTTAAGGGTTCGACAAGAGCATGGTGGCACGGCGTTGATCATAACAATTTCGTCATAGGACGTCCCGCTATCACTAGGTGGGACGACATGCGCGAAAAGCTTGAAAGTAAGTATCTGCTGTCTAATTATTTGGATATACTTCAACAAGAGTTTCTTGTCTTCAGGCAGGGCACTTCATCATTAGATGAGTACACAGAGAAATTCAATGATTATGTTATTCGATGCAAAAGTCGAGAAGATGACCGAGAACTTGTCAACCGTTATCGAACTGGTTTGCGCCAAGAAATTAAGCGCGAAGTCCTCACGGATGACTTTGATACAGTTGATGAGATATATAACAAGTCAAAAAGAGTTGAACTGGAATTACGGCCGCCAAATATGCGACGCTTTGGTGCTCCAACCGGAGAACCCATGCCTCGCAGAGCTCCAAAATTTCTGAATAACCGTGCTCCATCACAAGGTTATCACCCAACTACAGAATTTTAGAATAACCGTGCTCCATCGCAAGGTTATCACACAACTATAGAATTTTAGAATAACCGTGCTCCTCCATTGGGTTATCGTCCACCACAACGGCAGCAGCAGCCATACCAGCCTAATCAGCGTCCTTTTGCACCAAACCAGCGGGGCACAGTACCAAAGGGACGTGGACCTCCAAGGCCGGATCGGCGGAATGACAATTGTTGGCGTTGTGGTCAACCGGGTCACTTTGCCAATGATTGCCCACAGGTTCGAAATTTGTACTATTGTGAAGAGGAGACCTATTATAATTATGAGCAATATGATGAGCATATTGAGATAGAGCCGTCCCCTGAAGATCAACAAGTGGAAGCACAACAAATCATTCAGCAAGAAGAACGGTCATATCCCATTCCTAGAGCCACCACCACTGCAGAAGAAGGTGGTCCTTCGCTAATTATACGCCGGCTTCTCAATACCAATGAAAAGGAAGAAGATTGGCGAAGAGCTTTAATCTTCCGAACGCGTGTGAGATGCAAAGGTAAGCTGGGTAATTTAATAATTGATGGCGGAATTGCTATGAATATTGTTGCGCAGGAAGTGATTGATAAACTGAAATTGCCAACTGAAAAGCAGCCGAAACCTTACAAAGTTGCATGGGTGAATGATCATTCCATTCCTGTGACCCGCCGATGCTTGGTTACTTTCAAAATTGGCGTTTATGAAGATGACATATAGTGTGACATAATTCCTATGAACATTGCTCACATACTTCTTGGTCAACCTTGGCTCTTCGATCGAGAGGTAATTACAGATCAAAAGAAGCACATGCATTCTTTTAAGTGGCAAGGACAAATAGTGGACCTTCTTCCAATGCCACCAATAGCATTTTCTCCAGGGACTTCCACTACCCCATCCAATCCACATGTTTTCACTATGTGAAAATTTGAGGAAGAAACCAAAGAGCAAAATGTGATGTTCACACTAGTCACTAAACAAGTGCAGGAGCCTCCTAAGATTCGCATTCACATAGAAGCTCAGGCCCTCCTTCATGAATACTCTGATTTGACTCCTGAAGAATTAACAAAAGAGCTGCCTCCTATGCAAAATATACAACATGCTATCGACTTAGTTCCTGGAGCATCCCTGCCAAATCTGCCCGCTTATCAGATGAGCCCAAGTGAACATGTTGAGTTGAAGCGCCAAGTTGATGACTTGTTGCAAAGAGGGTATATCAAGGAAAACTCAAGTCCTTGTGTTGTTCCAGCCCTCCTAACACCAAAGAAAGATGGCAGCTGGCGAATGTGTGTGGATAGTCGCGCCATCAAAAAAATTATGGTCAAATATCTTTTTCCTATTCCTCGGATAGACGATATGTTGGATACAATGCATGGATCTACTATTTTCTCCAAAATTGATCTACGCAGCAGCTACCACTAGATTCGAGTCCGACTGGGTGACTAATGGAAAACGACATTCAAAACAAAAGATGGTCTTTACGAGTGGTTAGTAATGCCATTTGGTTTGTCTAATGCACTGAGTACTTTCATGCGCGTGATGACCCAATTATTGCGCCCCTTTCTTGGCAAATTTGTTGTGGTATATTTTGATGATATCTTGATATACAGCAAGTCCAAGAAAGAACATCTTGATCATTTGAGGTTTGTGTTCAACACCCTGCGCCGTGATAAATTTTATATCAACCTCAAGAAGTGCTCTTTTATGACTGATTCTGTGCTTTTCTTGGGTTACTTTATTACTGCTCGGGGTGTCGAGGCGGATCCCGCCAAAGTGAATGCTGTTGTTGAGTGGCCTACTCCAACAACCATATCTGAAGCTCGAAGTTTCCATGGGCCTGCGACCTTCTACAGGCGTTTCATCAGAAATTTCAGTAGCATCATGGCTCCTATTACTGATTGCATGAAGTAGGGGACATTCAAATGGACCAGTGCTGCTGCCCATGCATTTGAGCAGATTAAACAAAAGATGACAGAAGCTCCAATTTTGCGCTTCCCAAATTTCAATAAGGTTTTTGAAGTTCATTGTGATGCATCTAATGTTGGTATTGGAGGTGTGCTTAGTCAAGAAGGTCATCCTATCGCCTTCTACAGTGAGAAGCTGAATGAATCTCGAAAAAATATTCTCCCTATGATCTCGAACTATATGCTGTGGTATAGACTCTACGTCATTGGCAACATTATTTAATTGGAAAAGAGTTTGTTCTATTCTTTGATCATGAAGCCCTCAAGCATTTACATTCTCAACTGAAATTGAGTGCACACCGTGCAAGGTGGAACTCCTATCTTCAAAAATTAACTTTTATCATTCGCCACAAGGCCGGCAAAGAAAATCAAGTTGCAGATGCTTTGAGCCGCCGCAAGCATTTATTGACAAACATGTCTATCACTATTCCGAGCTTTGAAGAAATTCGCCAAGAATACCTTGCGGATAAAGACTTTGGCCACATCTACACCACTATTCTCAATAGTGATCCAGCTCAACACCCTCACTTCAGTATTCATGATGGATATTTGTTTCGCGGCACACAATTATGTCTTCCGGCTACTTCTATCGTGAACATATTGTGCGAGAATTACATGGTGGCGGATGACTTGGGCCTTGCCCATGAGCTAATGGGTCAATCAGATCCAACCCATTGGAAAAGCCCACAGATCCAACGAGTTTGAACCGACTGTTGTGGGAAGCTATCCTATTTTAGTAATCCTATTTTTAATAGTCTTCTAATTACTTTAGTAGTTTAGAAATTAGTAGGTTTCTTTAATTTTGAATGTTATGAGATAGGAAGGTCGTGGGAACTTCATTATAAATATGTAAATCCCCCTTTAGAGATCCACAACATCTATTATTGAATTGAAATTGAGTTGTGATTTGATATTGATTTGGATAGTCTACTCTGTGCGTGAGTTATTGGCTGTGAATACATCTTGGATTCGGCCAAATCCCTGCTGTGGAATTGGTCCTCTTCCCTGGCTGCATCAACTTGTTTCCTAAAAGTATTGGTGCAGTATTAGGTACCAATACTTTTTTTTTTTTTTGCTTGAAGGTAAATTTGTATTAGAAAGAAGAGCAATAGAGCTAAAGGCCCCCATAATAGAAAGAAAACCAGATTGGGAGGCTTACAAAAATGCCTACCCAAACAAGGCAGCAAGGCCAACAAAAAACTCAACAGAACAAGACTGCACTATACATCACAAAAAACCATCCCAAAAAATCCAGGATAGTGTGTAAAAGGTACCAATACTAGTGTCATATCGGTCTGATATGGATACATTGGGCTTATACAAGTATCCGGGTATCATAGGGTTTGGGAATGCATCCGAAGGGAAACCTTTACTCCCATGGGTTTTCATCAGAAATACACACATTGGGACTTCTAAAATCTGAATTTGAAGAAAATACATCTTATGCAAGTAGATTGAGAAAATCCACTCTGATTGACGTAGGGAAACATGTAGGTCATCCAAGGAAGCACCTCTTGCTGGTTCTTCTCCTCTTCTAATTCTTCTTCTATAGATCTCTAGATTAGGGCTTCTAATAGCCTTGTTGCACGAGAAGGAGAAAAAGGGAGAGTCGAGTGGAGAGGCCAGGGCTTCGAATGGAGTTTTTCTATAGTGGTATGCAAGAGAGGACCTGGTCGCATAGGGGATGCCCTTGAATCTACGATGGGACTAGACTTGGTGGCTTTGAGTAATACCACAATCAGGATTGTGCGTGACAGGAAACTCCTAGTGGCCGACTTCTTCTTTCTAAATTCGAACTCCACTTATATTTGGGTCCCATCTCTCCCATACTAACACAATTCTATTAGCTATTACCCATGGGTCCCACTCCTAAGTTATATTAAGTCCCCCCCATCCCACCCACACACCCAAAAAAAAAAAAAAGACCTCATGGGTCTTAATTAATCCCTCATAATCAACATACAAGCTCAGGACCCACTTACACTAACAAATAAATCATTAGAGAAAATAGTACTCACCAAAGTATTAATATTTTCACAAGACATAAATAAAATATATTATAGACACACAAAAAAACTATGATATATATATATATAAATATATTTATTTATTTATTTGTGTAAGGGGAATTCTCAAAAACGCCCCATTTGCCGCCCCTCTTATTTTTAGTCATGGCGCCCATGTTGGGTCAATCTAATTTTTTCACACACTACTCCCCAATGAATAGTCACAAGTCCAAATTTGGCACTCATCCAACTTTTCCTGATCGTTGGATTGAAATCATGATAAAATGATTCTTTTAAACCATTAAATTTTAGGGCCATGGATCAAAAGGTTAGGATGATCTTATGGGCTCAAGATTTTGCATATAGGGTAGGCCTCATATAGATCTTTCCATTTAATGGACTTCCATGACATCATGCGTCCCAATGGGCTCAACTAAGAAAGGCTTTTTTTCCTAAAAAAATGCCCGGGCACTGTGTAGTGCTCCCCTTTATGTAAATATCGAAGACAAATTCAACATTCCTATAAATCTAAAAAGTAAAATATCAGATAATATTCTAGTATTACACCTTATGCCACTCCACCAACTCCTAGGTGGGTACTGACATTGTCAAACTCTATTCTCACCATACTATTTTTGCGTTTCCTATTGAAAATTGATTATTGAGGATGACCAGTTTGGGGCCAGTTCTTTCCTATCCTCTGTAGAACAGTTACAGTTCCCATTCCTCGGATGTACTATCCATTTCTGTTGGGAATAAATGCTCCTCCAGTGTCTACCTGATCATAGAATAAAAAAGGTTCATGATGTGTGAAATAACATAGTGTTGATATGTTTCATGGCGAACCTCGTTTTTATGCTCGCAATTTCTGTGGAGTATCTAGGTTCTTGAATTTTCACAAATGCCATGCAAGCAGCAAGCTTTTGTAATTTTAGAGTGGAACAATTGTTAATTTTAGCTGGCATTTTTGTAGCCCCTCTTCTTCCCTTATTGCCACTGTATGTTTCTTTGTTTACCTTTTATTTCTGTTGTACATTAAATTTTAATACATAGTGAAAGAGACTTAAGATCTGTTTGTTTTAATATGAGAATGCTTTGATTTACTTCTTCCAAAACAGAATGCTCCTGCCCAGGAGAAGCCGGATACTATTCAGAGTGGGGAACTGAACGTGTAGGAGTTGATCCGATTCTATTGTTGCTCGAGTTGTATCCACCATCAGGTTGCTCGGCCATTGTGTAAATACATAAAAGTAGTTTGAAAGCATTCTTCTCATTCTTTATGTTAATATAACATATGCACCTGGCAATATTGAGGGTTTGTTGAACTTTCCCTTTGATAAATGAATATAGTTCTTGCTCTTGAATAAGAGAAATGAGGCGGTTTCAAATCTGTTGATGCGAAGAAAAGTAAATATTCTCAGGCCTTTGGTTTGTACATGTTGGTCTCCGAGGACAATATGAAGCTATGGTCTCTGTCGAGTTAAATGATTAGTGTCACTTACGGACCTTTTTGTAAAATACCTAAACCATGTGGACACTATGCAGTTCCCTGAATCAGGAAATTCCTTTTCTTTTCCTCTTTCTTTTCTAAAGAGAGAGAAATCCTAATCTCATTATAGAGTATTTGAGAATTGTTTCCTCGTATGTACTCGTGCACCCGTATACAGGCGATCCATATTCCAAAACAGTAGTCATTAGAAGATTCATTGTCATTGTCATGGATGTTGCTGCGGTGCTAATTGTATTTTGGTTGATGTAAAGGAGCGCCTTTAGGCTGTAACCCCTGGCTAATATGGATGGATCTCGAGGTGGGCCTGAATGGCTGAGCCTCATTCCATTTTGAATTGTGATCCTGCTCATTCTTTGACTGTACTAGATTTCCATTCCACTCGGTCGTGGAATTCTACCTGGCAAGCCCGTCAGTGGCTCTCCTGACTTGTCACATTTGTTAGAGGACTGCTTGTGTCACATTTCTTAGAACAAGGATTAATTTTTCTATTTAGGGAAATTGCATGAAGATCTTATATGGCAGTTCAGCAATGAGATCTTGGGTGACTATTCTTCTCTTCTGGGAAGATGAATCTGGTTTTCTTGTTTCCAAAGAAGAAAGGTTCGATTTCAGTCAGGAATGGCACTCTGATCACTTTAAAAGAGCATCCTATATCGGGGGAGAGGGCATTAATTTTTTTTTTACTCTCCGAGTGTTGTGGATCTTCAGTTTTATTTGATAAACAAGGGAAGTAATAATTCCTATCCAGAATAAGCACAATTTTTTTTGATATCGCAGGTTCCCAGTCCTTTGGGCCAGAATGATCCCTATAAGCTGAGGAGAGCGGGGTAAAATTCCCCCCATCCCCATCCCAAAGTGGGCTTCATCCATGTGCACGGGATCAAGACCCTATATATAAACAAAACTGCTCAGCCAGCGACCCAGCCCAACCTACAGTTGAAACAACAAAATTGGACCCGCCATGCAAAAAGACCGCCACCGGTATTTTCAACCCCAAAAGAATAAAAAAAAAGTGTCTACTGAAAATTTATCATCTGCATGAGGATTTTCAAACTCCTGTTGAACAAAATATAACTTCCATTGGTGACTCCAAGTCAGAAGTCCCGAGTTAAAGGAGAGGACAGTGGGACCCACCTATTGTAATCCACATTGTTCATAAACCTTCCAGTTACATGGGGTATCCTCACATTTTACCTTAGCCAGTTTTTTTCCTCCACCGTTTGATTGAATGTTTCATGAAATTCATCATTCACATTTTATATCAAACAGTCAGCGGTGGAGAATACTCAGACTGAGGTAAATTTTGGAGGATTCCCCATATAACTGGGGGTGTTTATTTTGATTAGTTCAAATTATAGTAGGTAAGTCCCAATGTGCCCTTCCACTCCTTCAGCTCAGGATTTCTCTAGGTTAAAGCCTTAAGTTTTAACAACTGTGCATGCATATCACCCCCTGTTGGATTGAAATTTGGGCCAGTTAACTATTCATTCCTGGCGTCTAACGTGGACTGGGTTGTTTCGGGCAAAGGAGGACTCTTCAAACCCACACCAGCATGAGAACAAATATATGATACTGTTCGTTTATTATTATTTTTCAGCAAGACTGAACTGATGCAGACCTGATGTCAATCAATTAATCCAATATTGAACCAAAAACTTCTTCCTTTTGAAGGGACTGGACCTATTCTGATTCTTAATTATCCGTTGCTACACCATTCCCAGGGACTCGCATATCATTAAAAAAGCGAAGTTCTTGGGCCATCTCAATATATTATACAAAATCAAAAAGTCAAGGGCATTATAGACTGGCAATATTTGGTCTAGAATGCGGTGAGGGTCCCTTGCCTGTTGCGATTTAACACAAACCGGCTGTCCTGTTGCAACCAGCATAGGATCAATATGATTCCAGCCAGCCGATTACCCAGCTTGATCAGAATTTACTCCCAAGTAGTGATCCAATACATTCCTGAATGCCTGCAATGCAACATCAAAGTGATAAGATACAACATCAGTACTTGAGCTTCAGCATAATTGATTTAATTCCTTTAATGCCTTTGTTTTTCATGATGGTCATTCCAACTGTTTAATTGAAAACTTAAATTTTTTTTTTTTTGGTTTCCTCTCCTGTAATGTTATAACCACCAGATCATAAGGCATGGGTTTGCTCCCCATGCCTCGTGTTCAAAACCCACCTTAGATTTACCCAGTGTGCTTTTGTGCAGGTTTAGCAGGCGCCACGTGGGTGATTAAGTCTTATTGAGTCAAAGACATCAGGGATACCCACGTCAAGGATAAAAATAGTGGTTGCGGTAGGTGTAGCGGTCAGTGGCCAAAACGCTACATAGCGAGCGGTACATAGAGGTTGTAGTGATACGTAGCGGCACAACAGTGTGAATTTTTTAAGTGTTTAAAAAACTTTGAATCTTGTGTAGTAACCAATCTTTTTTTTTTTAGTGATTTGGAACCATATAAGGATAGAGACAACCATAGGAAAGGCTATTGAGGAGAAAAAACAAATATTGTTATAAATTAAAATTGCTTGGCTCTATTAGGTTTTAGACTGTAGCGCTGATATCTTTAAATTAGCGTAGCGGCCTCAACCACTATAAGGCCCCAACCCAGATTATTACAATTAGTGTTAATTATGTAAGCGTTTAGTCTCTTAAGCAGGATTAGAGGTCGTTTGATTAGAGTGTGGTCGGGCTTAGTCCTAGTCATAACTTTGGGGAATTTTTAGAGCGTTTGGCTTCAGTCTGATAAGCTCAGGGGTGCCCTGGGTTACATGTGTATGCATGGGGGGATGATTCTTGATTTTGATAAATCATGATTTTTGTTCCTTTCGAAAGAATTTGTTATTTTCCACAACTTTTGTATTCATTCCATCAGTGACCTAAGCCCAAAACCCAGTTTTTAGCTAAAAAAGGATAAAACAATCTTTTCAAACTCAAAGCTGTACACACTTTTCTAAATCTCCAAACCATGGGAAATTCATACTTTTTGGAAACTAGATTTTTCGAGGAACATTTCTTCCTTCTTCATTGATTTCATCCGGGGCCCGCATGAAGGGTTTTCAGCCACTTGAAGTTCTAGACCTGTTGGGGCCCACGGCCAACTCAAATTTAAAACACTCCTCTCCCTCACTCTCGTTCAGAACCTCACTCCATTGTTTCCAGAAACTCCAGAACTCAGGGAAGAGCTCACCTTCTTCTTCCTTTCTCACTTGCATGTCCATCACTTGAGCTTGGAATGAAAAATCTGACTACACCATTGTCTTCTCCCTCCTTCAAGCTTCAACTGGGTACTTTTTCTGCAGAAACTCTGCAGGATTTCACCTCCTTCCCACTGTTTCTTCTTGTTTCAGACCCTTCCAGGTGAGAGCCTCCTCCCACCTCTTAGAATGAGTCCTCCCAATTTCATACATGCAAGCCAATCTCGAAATGGGTCTTGGTTTTCCAAAAATTGTGGGTTTTTGAGGAGTTTTTTTGGGACTTCTGTAGATTTCTGGTTCAGCACTTGAGAGGGGCCTTTGAGGAGGAATTTGATTTGCATTGGGGCTAAGGCATGTGATCTTTCTAGAAATGTTTGTGCATGCTAAGTAATTAGATATCTTATTTGCAAAATGTGTGATGTTATCTACTAATTGTGCAATTGAATATGTTCTTAGTGAGCTTTAGTGTTTTGATGTCTATTTTTAAACTTGCATGCATGTTCCACTTACTTTGGAAATCCTCCTTTGAGTTAAGTTTGAAATCTGTCTTGTTCAAATGTTTTTGTTTTGAATGGGCTATTTGATGAACATGGTTGTATGGCGGTTGGAGATCGGAGTTTGATGTTGGAATGGTTGGTTTGGTGAATGGAGTTTGATGATGAAATTGGTTGGAGGTTGGTTCTTTTGGAGAGCATGTAGGCTTTGGAAGTGTAGGGAATGTCTAGGAATGAAGGGATGTGAAATGGGAAGAGAAATAGCTGAGACAGAATCTGAAATGCAGTTTCCCGCAGGTTGGCGGTCAGCTGGCGGCTAGCCGCCTAGTGACCGATAGGTGACCGACCCTTAGCGGTTACAATTCCAGAACTCAACCTTTTCGTCAGGAGGGTCGGTGGTCAGCTGTCGGCTAACCACCAGGTGACTGATAGGTCATCGACCCGTGGCGGTTACAATTCCAGAAGGTGACTTTCCTATCAGGGTCAGTGGTCAGCCGGCGGCTAGCTGATCTAGCCAACCGCAACTCGCCGCCAGGTAACCAAGAGCTAACCAAATGTGGAAATAAGGGATTTTTGAGGGATTTTTATGGAGAAGGAAACCAGAATATGTTAAGAGCTTTTAACTTGATATTATGCACTTGGAATCTGGAATGTCGGTTTAGCTTCGGGGGCACCAACTCATTCCTAAATTTTAACATTCGGGTTTCAAATACACAAGGGTCAAGTGATGGGGTCTTAGCATATGCTTGAGAAGTTAGTTATGAAGATTTGAGGTTGAATTGGAGGTTATCGGTTTGTATCTAATCTGACTTATAAATACCAGCTTTGTTTCGAAATGTTTCAGAAGCCAAAAAGGGGTTTTGTTTTTAGAAAAACTCTTGATATGAGGAAATTTTGAGGGGATCACTTATGTTTTTACATGCTAATAGCTTATGCTATCTTGCCTTGTCATGACAAGTGGCTTCCCTTTTCATGATCTGTTTTGTAAATGTATTTTCGTTTTGTGCATTCATGAATTTGAGTAGATACCACTGAGCTTGGACTGCCCTGTCAGCCTAATCAGCTTGTCGGGGGGTCCTTAAACACTTGGACTGTCTGCAGATTAGTCATATACTTAGTACGTGTTTCCGGTTCCGCAGCCAGACCCCGTCTACCTTGTGTGGCGTGGGACTTTGCTTTGTCTTGTCTTGCTTTGTCCTGCTTGCTCTTGTCATCTCGTATGGTAGAGAAGAATGAGCTCAATGTGGGTTTGCCATTCATGATATAATTTATTATTCATGCTAGATTTCTGACCTATATATTGTTCATGGATTTTCGTTTTCTTAGTAATTATGTTAGTTAAGTATGTCTTTAAATTCTATAATTCGATTTGAATCCTTTTTCCTTTCAAACTGAAATTATGTGTATAATTCGTATGCTCAATACCTAAATTGATCACCCGCTAGACTGTCGTGTTTGACTCTTGTTATTTTGGTGCTCAGGTGCAAGCGCCGATGCCTATGAGGAGGAGCGTCCAGAGGAGGCGGTTGAGTTACCGCCTGCTCGAGAGTGGCAACCCGATGACGTCATCTAGACGTCGGAAGGGATCATGTGGCGTGTATCACTTTTTGGAGAGGGTTTTCATCTTTTGTTATTTTGGGAATGTATTGGCCTTTGTTGGCTGCTTATGGGCTGTAACTTAACTTACTTTTGTTAACTTGAAACTATAAGTCTATAACTGCTACAGGAATGCTATAGATTACATTTCTCCCTTTGAAATTATGTCTTATGATTTTATATGCATATGTTTTGTGTGATTTGCTACACGCTTCTACAACCATGATCGTGTGTGTTTGTTTTGGGAATCCTCAATGCGGAAACCTGTGGGAAACCGCACACATGGATGACGAGTTGTTCCTTGTACTGCGTATGCACTGCTTGTGATCCCGGATTGACCCTAAAACCCGGTCCAGGATCGCGACAACCACTACGCCCAATAATGCGGCCACTACGTCTTCTGAACCATGACCTACGTCATCAAAAAGAAAAAAAGAAAAAAAAAAGCAACTGGATCAAGTTGAGCTATGTTGCCCAGACACTTTTTACCCAGGTAAACATGGTGCATATGCTTAGCGATAATTGATGGTTAGAACTCATCGGGATGTTTTATGCAGCAGTCCATCTTTATGAATATAGTGACTGCATTCTCAATAAATCTGCATGACTGGATCATGGATACAATGAAACTGCTAAAATAAAAAAATTAAAAATACCCAAGAGACAACAGCACGAGGTATACCTAGCAACGAAAAAAATAAAAATGGAGGGAGTGGGGATGCATTGCATGGAGATTACTTACATCAATCAATACGAAACTACACGAAATGCAAGGACAAACTATATGCCAAAGTACAGAATATCTGCATGCATACTCCGAACCATTAAAAGATTTAATGAATTATGGATAATCTCCAATTTTGTAATATGTGAATGCATCTATATTTGTAGGAAGAGACCCAATCTTAGAAAACTAATCACTGCTTCATTCACGAACACAAGCAGAAAAGCATCAATAACATCTTGATAAATTATACATTTAGCTCAAAGAATAGACAAAATTTATACAGTAGATATAGAAATACCTGGGCTGCGAACAACTCTTTTCCATTCAAAATTTTATCCATTGCTGCTAACTGATCATCAAATACGCTATAAAACAACTGATAAAATTCCCTCCTGCAAGTATTAGCAAAAATAGTTCAAACCTATTACTTTTGCAATCCTTACAAGGTGCCAAAAAGGTGCATGAGGGTTTGTTACATACTGCTCTTCTTTTGTAGTCTGTTGATCCATCTCATCAAACTTCCGGGTAAGAACTTCCGCTCCAACTGATGTAAGCACATGGAGGATAAGAGCCTCCAATGTTCTTGGGAAGTTTCGCTAAGAAAACCAGCACGATGTGAGGCATTACTATTTCACCAGTTTTTGATGGACAACTTTAGTCTCACTGATTTGTATGCAAGTGTGAGACATTCAACTCCCTTAATAAAATGACAGTCATTCATGTGTTCTCACAAATGCCCATTAAAATGGAGAACATCACACCAATTTGACTATAAACCAAAATAGGGTGATATTTGAAGCTTTGTCAATTCATAGAAGAACCCAAAAAGTGGGTCTGACAAGAAATGTTGGACTTTATGGGAGAGTTTGAACGTACCACCATGGCCAAGAAGGTCTTTCGAAGCATAAGTGGTTTAAGGGTCCAAAGGATGTTGGAAACTGGATCAGCTTTTGAATGAAATATGGCTGTCACGTCCTGCTTGCTTTTACCTTTCAGGTTATCTGCTATACCCTTCATTGAAGTGGATTGATCTGGTTTACTTTGACCAGAAGAATTAACAGATCCATGAACTAAAGAAACAAGTTCATGAAGAGCTCGGAGCGCATGAGGTTCCAGACATTGCAATGTTGTCTCATCCTTACATTCACTCACTTTTGAATTCTTCATGCAGGTTCGGGCTTCAGAATCATCATCACAATGACCTGATAAAGAAGTCATTATTCATAAGGTCCGGTTTTTTCAGCTAAGACAGCAGGTTGGGTTAAGATTGGGCCTAATATTCAGAATAGAAGCTATATACAATTTAACAACCAAAAGTATACCATTAGAAGATAGTTTGATTCTAACCTAACCCATAGCAGAAGATAAATATAATCTTACAGCTGCAGCAATCTATTGCTCAGTCGCTGCATGCAAGGTTGATTCTAAAAATCATTATCTTCACAGGACTACGGTGTCAGAATTTGTCAAAAGAGAAAGTGTTAAGATATAAGAAGGTCCAACCAAAGGGAGATGCACCTCACATGAAAGACCTCTACTTCACCTTGCTATGCAAGCCCCCTTTTACCTTATTCTTTATCCCTTTTTTTCACATGACTTGAACCCACAGCCTTAGGCTGCAATACCGAGTACCTTCCACTTGCCTTGCATGTCCTCTGAATTGACCTCCTGAATAATGTGGCAGAAAGCAATATGGGGAACCTAGTAACTTCTCTCATTTCATCAATGGAGTCACCCGAACTCCACTGATAGGAAAAGGACATGGTAGGCACATCCACACGGAAGGAACATGCCACAAAACCACGGGGATGGGCAACTTCAACATAGAACAGGCCAGAAAACCACGACGATAGGCAACGTCTGCCTAGAACAGAAAGAAATGCCCCTCTAGATGTTTTAGGACTTTCTTTCTTTCTTTCTTTCTTTTTTTGAATGATTACTTCCATTAAAAGAAGCAAGCAGTACAAGAGAAATTGAGTACAATGATTAGGCATCTGCATTGATATCAAGGAAAGGCCTAAAACATCCTTTTTTTCTTTGCTTTTATAGGTTGCAGATACCTAATTCTCTCAAAGAGGAGACATTGAGCAACTCACAAGCCCAAGCTAGTGAACTAAGAAGGCCATTCCATCTTTTGTGTTCTTTCTTGCTTCCATTAAGGAAATTTCTTACTACCAATTAAAATATCGAATTGAAATATGCAATAACTCTTGATATGCTCCATGAAACAAAAGAGAAATAGAACCTGCTCCTCCATTACTGTGCCGGACATATGCATCCTCACCAGCCTCATTACTAAAAGATTTCAGGTGCAACATTTGATTCTGTCCAATCATCAAAGAAGAAACAACCCTAACATTACTTCTGGTACAAAAATTAGGTTAAGGGAAAAGAAAAAGAAAAAGGAATGTCATCTGCAATGGTTCAGGCATGAGCTTAGAAGACCAGAAATGCCCTATGCACAAACTGAAGTTGGAAGAAGACACAAGTGATATGATGGATTGTGGGGATGACAGAGAACTTACTAAGAAATGATGGGTTGGTGAGTGGAGAAGAAGAACTCACAAAGCTGGCCCGATATGTTTTTTTTGTGAGATCATCCCAGTAATACCAGAGAAAAACTCCACACACCAACACAGAAGAAAAGCTCTCGATAGTATATCGGGCTGATTATATCCCGGTAATGAGATTTATGACAATGTTAAAAGGTAATGACAATGTTAAAAGCTAAGTCACCAACCGAAAGCCATGTTATTCAAAGCCAAATAAAAGCATTACTTGAGTTGCCTCCCACAATGAAGACGTAAAGCCTAGAGAGTAATTCAGTTGCACATAACCATCAACTGAATTTCAACCATGAACAAGTTTGGGACACCTCGGTTGTCAAATAAAGCTGCTAAAACGCTGTGTTCAAAATCCCTTATAACGCCTCCCATTTGGACCAGAGAACATACGGCGGTTGTCAAATAAAGCTGTTAAAACGTTGTGTTCAAAATCCTTTATAACGCCACCCATTTGGACCAGAGAACATATGGTCCAACCTGATCCAAAACTGAAATCCATAAAGATGGAAGATGGTAATCAGTTTGAGAAAACATGATGATTTGGGAGAAAATCGAGTGATGATCCATGTGATTGATCCCTCTATTTATAGGCCCTTTCCTTGGAGCTTTCTAATTATAGAATATATACTACTGTAGAATCCTTTGATCTCAGGGATCTAAAAGATAATACAAAGATGACAATATACACACCTGAGACCAATCTTTTTGTGGGTCCCAGAAGGTTCCAGATTACATGCATTGATGGGTAACAATGTTTCCAAGTCCCAACAGAGTATGAAATCTCAGGTAAAAGTAAATGTAAATTTACGAGAAAAATCAACGGAAACATTCTACAGGATGAGGGCTCACAGTTTAACAGAAACAGCTTATTACTGGAGTTTTGAAGATCAAAGGTGCATATCATATTGATTCAGAATCACTGTTAATCCAACCATCATCTTTTCTTCAAAAAATCCTCAGGAGTTGTGGAAATAAGATATAATAAATAATGGATTCTGTTAGAATCTCTCCTAAATGAGATTGATAAATAAAAATTGATCAGTTTAAGAGTGTAATGTGTCTTCAGACAGCATTGTGTCTAAATAGTTTCATTTAGGAGAGTCCTGCATCAATATGACGAGTTTGAGTATGAGTCTCTGTTGGGTCTACTTTCTAATGCTTTTATTTATAGGGAGGAAAAGGATATCCACATCTCCTAAATGAGATTTGATATCTAAAAATTGATCAGTTTAAGAGTGCTTTGTGTCTCCGGAGAACACTCTATCGTAAATGGTGTCACTTTTTTTTATTGGCAACAAAGTATTTCATTAATGGAAAAAAAAAAAAAAAAAGGAATACAAGAGAAAACAAAAAACCAATCAAGTGATTGTACCGAATGGTATACAAGCATTATACCAAGGACAAAAAAAAAAAAAAAAAATCATTGGGGAAGATCTATCCACCCCTTCTTTAGCCAAGGAATTATCAAAGGAGTGAGCCAACCGCCCGATGTGCTTGAACTCCACTTGAGACTTGAAGCCAAGTAACTGATCTCATTAAAAGAGAACTGAAACCTCCAAGGAAAAGATTTGATGGAAGAGACCATTTAGCATTCGACAAGTCACTTTCCACTACTATCATAAGATAAGAGAAATGCAAAAAAATCCGAAGAGCCTCTAGAATAGCCAAAATTTTTCATCGGACTCCAAAATTCTGACCTGCTTGGACATGTAGCCAACACTGTCCCTTCATTATTACTATGTGACAAACTCAAGACAACTCACGAATGGAACTTGAAATAGCATAAGCTATGAAATTGTTTTATGATCGCTTGTCCTCCTTTGGAGAACGATCCTCAATATATAGAGCATTACAAGCCTTAATCAAGGCTCTAAGTTAGGAAACCAATCTAATTACATCAATTATGTTCTAAGTAAGGAAACCAATCTAATTACAGATAATATGTACAACTGTGTGATCTTTGACCTAATCAACCACGTAAGACAATCATGCTGGACTAGATCTAATTATGGGCCTTGGGCCTGGCCTATTTAACACCCCCCCTCAAATTGATGCGGGAGAATCAACAAGCATCAATTTGCCAACCAAGAACTGATGGCGTGGTCGTGGAAGACCTTTGGTGAGAATATCAGCAATTTGAAGTTCAGTGGAGACATGCGGAAGGCTGATGACATCACGTTTAAGCTCATCACGTATGAAGTGACAATCAACCTCGATGTGTTTAGTGCGTTCATAAAAAATCGGATTTTCAGTAATCCGAATGGCACTTGTATTATCTGCATAGAGGGGGGTAGCGCCGGCTGCTGGAAAACCAATGTCAGAGAGTAGACCTCGGAGCCAGAGAATTTCGGAGCAGGCAGCAGACATGGCTCGGTACTCAGCTTCGGTAGAGGATTTTGAAACTTTTTAATGTTTCTTGCATTTCCAGGAAATCAGACTATCACCCAAAAACATGCACCATCCTGTCGTCGACCGGCGTGTATCCGGACAGCCAGCCCAATCAGCATCTGAATAAGCTTGGAGATATAGAGGATTGTTGGATGGAAAAAATAACCCGCGAGTCGGTGTGCGAATAAGGTACCGAATGATGCGGCGAACAGCAGCCAGATGAAGGTGACGAGAAGCAGTCATGAACTGACTCATGAGGTTGACCGCATAGGAGATATCAGGACGAGTGATCGTGAGGTAGATCAAGCTTCCAACCAACTAACGATATGGGGTAGGATCTGGAAGAAGGTCACCCTCCTCTTTATTGAGTTTGACATTCAATTCGACCGGCGTATCGACGGGAGCTGAAGCAGTAAGGCCAGCCAAGTCAATGAGGTCAACCGTGTATTTGTGCTGATTGAGTACTATACCTTTAGTCGATTGATGAACTTCAAGACCAAGGAAATAGTTTAAGGGGCCGAGATCCTTCATGTGAAATGTCTTATTAAGATAAGCTTGGAGTTCCTGAATCATATGTGCATTGGGACCAGTAATTACAATGTCATCAACATAGACCAGAAGCACAGTAATCCCGGACGGAGCTTGATGTAAGAACATAGAAGGATCATACTGGCTTGGATGAAAATCCAAGCGGAGAAGAGCATCTTGAAATTTCTCAAACCAGGCACGAGGAGCTTGCTTCAGACCATAGAGTGAGCGACGGAGCTTGGCAACCATACCCTTCTCAGATGAGTACCCCTGAGGCAGACGCATATAAACGTCTTCTTTGAGATCACCATGAAGAAACGCATTTTTTACATCCATTTGATACAGAGGCCAGGACTGAGAGGCAGCAACAGCAAGAATTATGCGTACGGTGGTCATCTTGGCGACGGGAGCAAAAGTTTCATCATAATCAATGCCATATTCCTGCCGATTTCCAAGAGCGACAAGGCGAGCCTTATATCGATCTAAAGTGCCATCTGATTTTAACTTTAGTGAAAAAACCCACTTACAGCCAATGGGTTTGACACCCACAGGAGACGGGACAATATCCCACGTATGGTTTTGCTCTAAAGCCTCCAATTCATCTTGCATAGCCTTGTTCCAACATTTGTCCAGCACAGCCTGAGAATAGGATTGGGGAATGGAAGAGGAAGACAAAGTGGCCATTAAGGAAGTATGTGAGAACCCATAGCGGTCTGGTGGTACCGAAATGCGAGTGGAGCGACGCAGAGAAGGATGTCCAGATGGACCAAGTGCCGGGGTCGGACCGGATGCCGGAGAAAGATCAGAAGGGGGATCCCTGGGAGACGCTTCTCTGTTCCGTCTGTGATACACAAAATTAGGATTAAACCGAACAACTGACGTGTCGTCAGAAAAACCAGGTAAAGACACCAAAGAGGAGGGGTCAGGTGGATCAAGATGTGTTTGAAAAAAATATTGTTGTTAAAAAAAAACGACATTCCGAGAGGTACGGAAGCGAAGAAGGTGAGGATCATAGCAAAGGAACCCTTTCTGGAAGGGCGCATAACCTAAAAACACGCATGGAGCTGATTGTGCGGTAAGTTTGGTTCTCTCAGAAGGAGGCAAGTGCACAAAGCAAACTGAGCCAAAAACATGAAGATCATCATAGGATGGGGATGTCTTGAACAATCGGTAATATGGGCTCTGATTTGCAATCGAGGGTGATGGCATACGATTGATAAGATGAGCTGCCGTAGATAGTGCCTCAACCCAAAAACGGGTAGGAACCGATGATTCCAGAAGAAGGGTACGAGTGACATCCAGGAGATGTCTATTTTTTCTTTCAGCGACTCCATTTTGCTGAGGAGTATAAGGACAAGTTCTTTGAGAAATAATGCCTTTGTGTTGTAAAAACTGTTGAAACTTTGGGGAGATATATTCCCCACCCGAATCAGAGCGCAAGATTTTGATGCAAGTGGAAAATTGATTCTCAACATAAGCTAAAAAAATTTTAAAAACATTGAAAACATCAGATTTGGAATGCAGAAAGTAAACCCATGTGAACCTACTGAAATCATCAATGAAAGTGACAAAATATTTATAGTGAGCATGAGAAAGAGCTGGAGCAATTCCCCATACATCGCTATGAACTAAATCAAAACACTGAGTGCTGTGGGAAGTGGAAATAGGAAAAGGAAGAGTTTTGCTCTTTCCCATTTTGCAAGTAGCACAATCAAAAGGCACACAAGAAGATAAACGAGTAGTTTTATTTAATAAACCAGAATGGAATAGAAGGGACAAAGTTTTTGAATTCGGGTGTCCAAGTCTTTTATGCCACAATTGGCAGTTATCTCTAATGGAAAAACAAAACACATCATTGTCAAATTTATTCCTAGAAGTCTTAGAAAAATCCAGCGGAAACAAGCGTCCACACTTAGGCCCCCTCGCGATCTCCTTCCCGGACATCTGGTCCTGCACAACACAACCAGAAGAAGAAAAAGAGATGTTACAATTATTTTCAACAAGCTGCCCGACTGACAAAAGATTGGAAGTTAAATTTGGACACAGATAAACATTGTTCAATGGAATGGGACCAGGGATGTCACCGACAGCAGTAATGGGAACATGGCCCCCATTAGCAGTTTGTATTTGAAGAGGGCCAGTGTATCTTTGCATATTGGAGAATGGCGCGCAGGAAGACGTCATATGATTAGACGCCCCGGAATCAAGGAACCAAGTAGAAGATGGAGGGGATGTACCTGAGAGACCAAAAGCAGAAAGGGCATTGACAATCATCTGTTGAACTAATTCAGGAGTGAGAGAAGATGAGGGCCCAGGCTGTGAGGGTGCAGATGTAGGAGCAGGCATAACCGAAGAAGCAACATACGCATGTGGAGGCTGATACTGTGGAGTCTGAGGCTGTGGTGATGGACGTTGTGGGCGGCGGCGACATTCGGAGATGATATGGCCTGACTTTTTACAGTAACTGCAGACCTTCTGTTTGCATTGAGTTGCAATGTGCCCATATTTTTTACAACTGTAACATTGCGTTTTGCTCAAATCACGCGGCGGAGGCTGAGAAGTTTTATTAGCGGACAACGCGACGGAATAGGTCTTAGTCGTTTGTTGCGCTATATGAGCCGAGGTCGCAATGCGCTGTTCTTCGCAGAGGAGTTCATTTAAGCAGACATCCAAGGAAGGTAATGGCGTCCGATTCATCAGGGCAGATCGGACACTTTCATATTCACTGCGCAGTTTCATCAAGAACTAATCCCTTTAACTAGAGGCCTGAAGATCGTGAATAACGAGCAAAACATCTGCAGCCACATCAGCATATTTAATACCATCGTATTCCGACCACAGTGTACGAAATCCCGAATAGTAATCTTGTATGGACAAGGTTCCTTGTGTATACTCAGCAATCGCACATTCAAGATGAAATTGACGTGCTGAATTATCTTGATGGTATACTTTCTTCAGATACCCCCACATGTCTTTTGAAGTGGGGTAAGGTTTGAGATTCATGATCAGATGTGGCTCGACAGAGCCGAGGATCCATGATTTTATCTTCGCATCTTTAGTAAGCCAAGAGGAGATCTTCTTCTCATCTTCAGTGGGTTTAGGGTCAGATCCAGAAATATAACCCCACAATTCCTTAGCTTCAAGGTAAATTTGGAACTGGAAAGACCAAGCGGGGTAATTCTTCCCCGTGAAACGAATCAAGGTGACCTCAGATTTTTCCATCTCAAATAAATTGATTGAATCAGGGATAAAAACTATCCAAAAAACAAGTGAAACGATGTAGGATGGCTGTCCTATGTGTAGAAACCACAATCCAACCAAACCGGGAAGAAACAAATCCAAACAGCACACTTCCGGTGAAAAAACAGTCCCAGACGAACTGTGCAGATGCTGTAGATGCACCACGTGGGCCCCACGGATGATGCTGGACAAAGATCAGATCACAGATCTATGGAAGCACAGTAATCTGGCTTCTAATGGAAGAAGAATGATCCAATTCCGCTGAGGATCCAAGATTTAGGGCGGTCTAGATGAATACAGTGTTAAAAAACTGGAAAATCTCGAGAATGAGAAAAGATCCAACCTGGAGGTGCTGAAAAATTCTGGAAAAATCGCCAATATTCCTAGAAATATCAGGCGACCATGTCTATGTGATTTTTAGAACTTGATCTGATGATCAGGGGTGGGCCACCAAGACGATGGAACTGTTGCAGATGATAGATGTCGCTAGAATTCCTTTGAACAGATGCCTGGATCTGCTTCTGAATGAGAGAGAGAGATTTGTTCCTCTCTATCCTATTGCCTTGATGCTTTGGAAGAAAAGAAGCTAGATGTGCTTGAGCCTTGCTCTGATACCATGACAAACTCAAGACAACTCACGAATGGAACTTGAAATAGCATAAGCTATGAAATTGTATTATGATCGCTTGTCCTCCTTTGGAGAACGATCCTCAATATATAGAGCATTACAAGCCTTAATCAAGGCTCTAAGTTAGGAAACCAATCTAATTACATCAATTATGTTCTAAGTTAGGAAACCAATCTAATTACAGATAATATGTACAACTGTGTGATCTTTGACCTAATCAACCACGTAAGACAATCATGTTGGACTGGATCTAATTATGGGCCTTGGGCCTGGCCTATTTAACACTATGAACACCCCTTGTGCCCACTCCTAAATAGTGTCATTTAGGAGAGTCTTGCGTCAGTATGACACGGTTGTGTACGAGTCTCTATTTGGCTTACTTTCCAATGCTTTTGTTTACAAGGAAAAAAAGGATAGACACATTTGGAAGCTCTCAATTTCCCAAAAGTTATCCTATATTGCAAAGGCAGGGTCTTCCTTATCTCATCCTTAAAGAGTGCAAACCTAGTGTGGATTGGCCCCTCCTTGTGTAAAGGTCTATTGTTAGTTGGCAAGGTAACAAAGAAAGAAATCCGATCGATAAAACCAACTCCAATTCTATTAATCGAAGTCTGAGAATTCCTTTTCAACAATGTCATAAATAGGAAAAGGAAGCTTAGGGGCTAAGAAAACCTAATCTAACTAGGAAAGCTCTAAAAACTATTCTAATTACAACTCTTTCAATAAAATTAGAAACCTACTAAAATATAATTAGGGAAATAAAAATATTCCTAAACTTTCTTGGGTGGTCTCACACATGGTTGCAAATCTAGAAGCATTTCTGTATGTCGGCCTTTTTGGTGTCTTCCTGTAAGATCCCGACCCAATTAAGTAATATTTAGTTGTGTGGAAATTAATTTATGGAATGAATAATGCAATTGATCGAATTGGGCGAAAACAACCCACACTGAGCAATTAGGGAAAAGTTAGGGAGTAAGTATGATTATTGCACGATTTGGGAATAAAGGACCTATTTGAAATTCTGAAAAATTAAAAGGGGCTTTTTTCGTAATTTTGAAAATATGACAATATGCATTTGATAGTAAATAATTAATGATAAAACTTTTGTTAAGAACGTGTGGTCTTTTGGTGTCAAATAAACACTCGGAATCCATGTAACGCCCCACCCCTACATGCATGCATGATATTGTTTTGAACACGAGTGGGATGCCGGAGATGGCTTCGGAGCCATCTGAGCCTGCACAAGAGAGAACGTCATCTTAGAATTATTTTAAATGAACTTTCTTTTAGTGTTGAGACCTCTTTTAGAAATTATTTAATTCATTCTGCAACTTTAATTATTAATGTTTATCTGATTTTTTTGTTGGGTTTCATTTATGAACCTTGAATACCAATTGAATAACGTTTCCGTTGCATTTAATGAAATTTATTTTGACTCACCACAGGTAGAAATTTTATGTGGGTCCACTTTTGGAAGCTTGTGTTGTATAAAACACAGAAATTTGAATTTGTTTTTAATTTTTCACGTTTTTCCCCAATTCTTATTTTGGGGGACCTGACAATCCATTAAGATTAATTGTGTGATTAAATTAAGAAACTAATTTTAAAATTGAGGTAACCCACGTGTGGATTGGTTCCACTTTGGATGGCACGTCCAACTCCTTATTGTAGCCTACTTTATCTAACAAAAATGAGGGGTCTTGGTTGTTGAAAAGTCCTCTTGTGGAGGACTCATTAAAGAGGCTAATTGTAGAAGTTAGAAGTTCTAATCATAAAAGAACTCTTCACTGCTACAAGAGCCCAAAACCCAATTTATAAAAGGGAACGATACTCCCCATCCAAACGAGTATCTCTCCCTCCCTCCTTCAAACTGTAACAGTCTCTCTCTGTCTCCCTCTCCATTGGATCTCTTCAACTAAGGCTGAAAATTGGGGAAGTCGCGAGAAATCAAACGTCCAATCTCAGGCTTGATCTTGCGTTGTGAAATTTATCTTAGAGGCAAGTAAACCAAATCTGAATTTATGTTTCCAACCTTGATAAGAATCATTAGATGTTATGTAATTGGACTTTTTTTCAAATCTTAATGCACTGCTACAGTACCAGAAGAGTTCTGTCAACAGTCCCGACCATGGGATGATAGAAACTTCAATCCAATGACAACCAGACTAGGTGGCTGGAAAAACCCTGTTCTGCCTGGGATAGCTTGCTGGATTATTATTATTTTTTTCAGTGAAAATTATTCTTCAAGGTTTCTAGTTGATCTCCAGGTGAACAAATCCTCTCATCCTAGCATCAGGGATTGGATTTCTATCACCTAATCATGATCTTAAGGCTCGACAATGTGCTGAAATTATTGTAGCAGTGTATTAATAGTTGAAAAATCAATCATGTAACATCTAATAATTTTTAGCAGGGATGGAAACAAAGACTCAGATTTGGTTTACTTGCCTCAATGACGAATTACGCAGCACATGATCAGATCCCTTGCTTGATCACTTGATTTTCTCGCGATTTCCCCAAATTCCAGCACTATGTCTTGAGCCCCAATGGAGAGAGGGAGATAGAGATAGAGAAAGAGAGACTTGTTGTTGGACGTGTGGAAAGGGGAGGGGAGAGTGCTGTCCTTTTATAGGTTATTGTGGTAGGTAGTTGAGTTTGAATGGACTTAGGAATTAGTCTTGCAAATGAGGACTCCTAAACAACTAAGACTCCTTCCTCTCCTTTTTGCTTGGTTAGATGAATAACAACAAGGAGTCTTGGATGTGCAATACAAAGTGGGACCAGCCGACATGTGAGTTTATGCTTTCGTTGTGTTTTGACCCTTTTCGGGTTTGGTGTAATAAAATTTTATTGTTAAAAAAATAACGGACTTCTACGAAAATTCGAAATTTGGGATGTTACAGAATGGTATCAGTGTCACAAGTTTCTAGGATAATAAAATACTCTAGGAACTTTTAAGACACACAGTGAGATCGGGTAGGATTCTAGAAAGAGAATTGATTACAAGTAAGCTAGGATAATATTTTTATTCTCTCACATAAGTATAATCTAATGATACCAAATTACGTGTCACGTCTATTTTCTCTGATTCTCAATGAATTTGGTGGACCAAATTTCCCTTTAAGTGGGGGTGAATGTAAGGTCCTGACCCAATTAAATAATATTTAATTATGTGGAAATTAATTTATGGAATGAATAATGCAATAAATTGAATTGGGGGAAAACAACCCACATTGAGCAATTAGGGAAAAATTAGGGTGTAAGTATGGTTATTGCATGATTTGGGAATTAAGGACCTATTTGTGATTCTAAAAATTTAAAGGGGTGCTTTTTGTAATTTTGAAAATATGACACGTCCAACTAAACACTAGCAGTCCATTAAGATTAGTCGTGCGATTAAATTAAGAAACTAATTTTAAAATTGAGATAACCCACATGTGGGCTGGTCCCACTTTGGATGGCACGTCCAACTACTTGTTGTAGCCTACTTAATCTAACAAAAAAGAGGAGTCTTGGTTGTTGAAAGTCCTCTTGTGCAGGACTCATTAAAGAGGCTAATTATAGAAGTTAGAAGTTATAATCATAAAAGAACTCTTCCCTGCTAAAAGAGCCAAAACCTAGTTTATAAAAGGGAACCACTCGTCCCTACCATACTCCCTATCCAAACGAGTCTCTCTCCCTCCCTCCTTCAAACTGCAACTCTCTCTCTCTCTCTCCATTGGATCTGTAATATCTTGGGTTACCTGGGCCCAGGTAGGACCTTTGTTTAATTTATTTTTGAATTAGAAAGAAACTCACGAGAAGAGTTCTAGAAAGAATAGGAGTTGTATGACAACACTAACTAGAAAGAGGAAGAGGAAGTATAAGAATAGGAATAGGACTCTATTGTATATATATAAGCAAACCAACGATCATTATGATGGTGTTCTATTCTTCTTCCTTTGGAGAAATTCTGAGAGAGAGCTTTGTGGGCTGCAATTTAGGAGAAGGAGAGGAAGGTTGACTGATGTCCTATTCGCGTCCACATATTACAAAGGCAACGATCGTTTATCAAAGGTGAGTGGATCTTGCTAAATACCCTAGATGATTTGGTCGGATGATTGATAATATGCCTTGACTGTTGCGTAAGGCTATTGTGTTCAGGGATTAGATACAGCCTATATTTGAGTCATGGAGATCAAGTAAATCCTATTTATCATAGGTAGATGATTACTAGGTGTGGTTTTCTTTTAAATTTTCAAGTGTTATGAATATCATATTTGGATTTCATGGAAACAGACCTGGACGTCAACAGTGGAATGGACACTTTGGGGTTGTGGGACCCCATGGCCCATTAGATAGAAAATCCGGTCCATGGATCCTTAAGGGGACCCATGGGCGACTATGGAGGTGCTGGTCCTACAAGGATTGGATTCTGTTTGGGCCACCATCCATGTACCTAAAATTTCAAAATCATGGATGAACAATAAAACAGAGGGCTGGTCGTATGTAGTTGTGGGACCCATTGATTGACCTGATCAATGATTAAGACCACGCATCTGGCAGGAGACCCATGGTCGACCCAAGAGGACTTGGACCCATGAGAAGTGGGCCCCATCTGGATTCTCATCCAGTAGTTTGCTTGAGCCCAGGCATGAAAAGGGAGGAAAAAGGGCTGAAGGTCGATATGGGTTGTGGACCCAGCAGTGGACCTGATCATTGATCAGTACCCCACATCTTGGGAGGGGGCCAGGGGCAACCTAGTTGGTGGTGATCCCATGTGGAGTGGGCCCCATCTGCCACACCATCCTGAAACTTCAAATCTGGGAATCGTGAGGCCTATTCATGGATTTGTTTGTAATTACTAAGGCTGCAGGACCAATAGGGCTACGTGATGTTGAATTAGAGCCATGGGATTTCTTGTGGGGCCCTGGGCAACCTTAGAGAGTAAGCCTGATCATGCTTTAGGCCAGTGGGACCCACTGCACCTTATGCCAAGATGATTTCAGGCGTGGATTGCTTGTTTTAGACTCTGAGTGTGTACCTAAAGCCTGGAAGGAGTCTATAACCTTGGGACAGCCCCTGGACTTTGGGTACAACTACAATATAACCTTCCTATTTAGATAAATTAAGACTTTGGGTACAAACAGTTTAGGCGTGAATTGTTGTTTCTTTTGTTTTTCTGTGTGTAGAGGAGGTTTGGATGGAATTTGTCAATTGCAATAGTCCCTGGATATCTTATACAATTACAACATAACCTTCCTACTTAGTTAAATGAAGATTTTATGTGAATTATTGAATGGATTGTTTTGTTGGAATGTGGGCATGATTCTGTAAACTTGTGTAATTTGCTGTTTATAATAAAGGTGGGCCACCCCTACAACAATCACTGCTAGTCATGAATAGAAGTGGGGCAGCGACATGTAAATTGTGTAGGGGGCTGGCCCACACTGTTGATTTGTGTAGGTTATGGATATTTAATTGAATGTTATGACATATCTAGAAAGGTGAACATGGTAATGAAATATTGCACACTGGATCCTATATGTGAATGTTGGACTTGTGTTCGGATGATTGATGGCCGTTGTATTGGCTGGTCCTTAGTGGACGTGAATGGCCATTGTGTTGGCTGGTCCTTAGTGGACGTGTCTGATGAGACAAGGTCATGGTGACTGGTATACATGTATACGATAGGCCTTTAAGGCGAAGTAATGTGCATGGGCACGGATTTGTATTTGGATGTACTTGTAATAGTATCGATCTATTGATTCAAACTTGTTTGTTCATGTGATATTATGTTGTTTGTGTAATTAGGAATATTCATTCACCAGTAATACTGATGTTGTGTTGCCCCCTTCAGGTAATCACATTGCGGGTGGGCCAGAGCGGAATGACGATCAGTTCGTAGATTTCGGCATGCGTAGCTGAAGGGAGAGAACGAGAAAAGTTTAAATAGTTGATGAAATCATTAGTCCTTGTCTAGGAAAAGTTAGTTAATATTTTAAGCACATTATTGAATTGAGTCCGGAGATAATAAGTTTGATTACTCAGAAACTTTTGATATTTATAATTGGAATTATATTTTGAACTGAATGCCTGATTCCTTGTGAAACTCATTTGATGAATGCATGGTGAATATTGCTAACTAATCACGATCCGGATATCCGACAGGGCCCCGGAGTTTGGGTCGTGACAGGATCTCTTCAACCAAGGCTGGAAATTGGGGAAATCGCGAGAAATCAAACGTCCAATCTCAGGCTTGATCTTGCACTGTGAAATTTATCTTAAGAGGCAAGTAAACCAAATCTGAATTTATGTTTCCAACCTTGATAAGAATCATTAGATGTTATGTAATTAAACTTTTTTTTCACATCTTAATGCACTGCTACAGTACCAGAAGAGTTCCGCCGACAGTCCCGACCATGGGATGATGACGGAAACTTCAATCCAATGACAACCAGACGAGGTGGCTGGATCTCATTTGGTTTGTGTGATTTTCTGATGATGTTTTAATGCCAAGAATTTAAATTACACTGAAGAAACCAAACCAGAAACCAAGATATTCCAGAATTTCCATCGGTATTGCATAGTCCAAGTTGACAGGCCTTGTGGGACCCCATGGCCCCACCTGATTGAAGATCAGGTCCATGCATGTGAGAGTGGGCCCTTGGGCAACCTTGGTGGTCCAGTCCCTTTGTGGATTGGGCCCACTGGGGCCACCATCCATGCAACTCAAAGATGGGAGGCATGAAACACTCCCAGGGAAGGTGATATGAGGTACTCCCCACACCTTTGGGAATCATGTGATAATTTTGAAAATTTCAGAACAGCCCCCTTACCTTATGTTAAATACAATAAAGCCCTCCATGGATTACTTAATGATATTTTCCTAATCAAAGAGAATTGAATAATTAGGTTTCCTCCTGTGGGCTGTTTTGGACCTATTATTTATGCCTAAATCATCTTATACAATAGGATCAAGTGATCTCACCAGTGATTATGTTAAGAGGTTATGAGAATTGGGATATTTACCTTGAATTATGATCTATGTCTAATAACTAAATATGGACCAGCCATAGGTGGTATTTGTATGGTTTTATGTTCACCTATGGGCCACCATGAAGCATGCCTAAGAATGTGTTAACTCAAGGGTATGATGTCATGGACAGGGCCGGCTTAGGATAATTTTTGGGGCCTGAAGCAAAAATCCTAAATGAGGCCTTTTTTATTTTTTAATATTATTATAAATATTTTATTTAAAATCTATTTTTTTTTCGCTTTTCGTGATGCAAAATTACTAATCAAGTCGTCTTTTTTCGAATTTGAAAATATTGCAATTGCTATTATGGGGCCTTATGTTTTGCTATTACTAATTAAAGGCCCGGAGGACAAGAAATGGATAGATATTTCTGTGGTGGGTGATCTGGAGAATTGGTTAGGCAAGAGGAAATGAAGATCTTGATTATATCTTCTCAAGAGAAAGGGGCCATATTTTTAGGGAGAAATAAAAGGACGTCAGTTGTTGTTTTGGAATTTGAAAAGATGCCAGTTGCTTTTATGGGGCCTTACGTTTTGCATTTTTTGGGGCCTAAAGCAAGGGCTTTCGTTGCTTCATGGTAAAGCCGGCCCTGGTAATGGACTCTCTAAACTCCAATTACCTTCAGAAGCGCCAATTAATAATTGACCTAAACCTAATTAGAGGTCCTCACAATCGTTCAAATTGGGTTTAGGTCAAATATGAGGTGTTTGGGATTCCATTATATCATAGGGTTGAGTTGACACAAATCCAACGTGGATAACGATCTTGACCTAGGTTGACATGATCTGTAAATTGATGATGACGTTTAATAATGTCTATTGAATTGATCTCATATATATACCTAACATGCATCTTTTAAGTCCTAAGATTTGTTTAGTTTGAGTCTGATAGTCTGGATATGAAATCTGTAAATTTTGGAATCTGTTGAACTTTGGAAATTTACTCTGCACATGGAATTTGTTATGCACATGGAATCCGTTGATCCAGTCTATAAAAAGGAACCACTCGTCCCTACCATGCTCCCCATCCAAAGTGGGACCAGCCCACATGTGGTTTATCTCAATTTTAAAATTAGTTTTTTAATTTAATTGCACGATTAATCCTAATGGATTACTAGTGTTTATTTGACACCAAAAGACCACACATTCTTAACAAAAGTTTTCTCATTAATTATTTACTATCAAATGCGACCCATCTTTTCGAAATTACGAAAAACACCCCTTTTAATTTTTCAAAATTACAAATAGGTCCTTAATACCCAAATCGTGCAATAACCATACTTACGCCCTAATTTTTCCCTAATTGCTCAATGTAAGTCGTTTTCCCCCAATTCGATTAATTGCATTATTTATTCCATAAATTAATTTTCACACAATTAAATATTACTTAATTAGGTAGAAGCTTGGCAGTTGGGCTCTTTTCATGGATGCGGCTTATTGATGTGAAGATGCATCTCGTATGCCATTATTTACTTAGGTATAGAAAGAAAGAAATGGCAGAATTTTTAGTGGCTCCTTTTCTTCAGTTGACGATCTTCTGGTGGTAATCTTAGGATTGCCTAAGTGGCTTTTGATCAAGATGGAATGGAAGATGTGACCCATGATGCTACTATCTGAAATTGGAGTGCATGTATGATTTGTGGTCCTCCCAAGGAGAGAACACGGTTGCTAGGTCCCCACCTTCTCAGGGATCTTTCAAGTCTAATGTCTATGGTGCGGCAACAGGCAAGTCGGGCCCCACATGCATAGTTGTTCTTTGGAATTGCAATGAGGAAGTCTTATTCATGTTTTCTAAACATGTAGTAAAGGACTCCAATGAAGTCGAGGTGTTAGCCATTCTCAAAGAACTTCACATATATAGGCATTTCCTAGTTCCCACTAAGCAGTTAATCTTGGAAAGTGATTCACTCAATGCCATTTATTGTGTGAACTCAATTGCATCAAGGCTTTGAAAATTTAAGTTCTATTTCAATGAAATTTGGGTATTAACCGTCTTCAATTCAGGTGGTGGCTGGTCCGCTAAGTAAATATGGGGGGTGGCAAATTGTTTGAGTTGGGTTGACTATGATGTATAAATTTTGAAGCCTGATCCATATCCTATATCTGACCTGTTAAAAAAGGGCCAGACAACCTCAACCCACACTTGTTGCAGGTCAACCTAACTCTGTCAAGTCCAACTGGCCCGCGGAATGGGATTGCATTCAAATTTGCAAGGGGAACAAATGCCTCCCTGTGGTTTGAACTTGAGACTTGGTGTGGCTGTGATGCCATGTCAAGTCCAACTAGCCCATAAATCCCAAGTGGAAGACAAATCTACTTAACAGACCCGACTCATCTAACCACAGAGAGAGAGAGAGAGAGAGAGAGAGAGAGCTCATGATTTTTCCAATCAAGAGGGAGAGAGGAAGAGAGCGAAAGGCAGGTGGGGAGGGGAAAACAGAAGACAATTCATGATCTTTCCAATCAAGAGGATTAGCCCAAAATGGAAAACCGAGAACGACTGGGTACAGTCACAACAACCAAATGTCGGTATTGCTTTCCTTCATCCTGCTGCTATGGAGGAGCATTCATGCTGATCCTTGATGGCGAACTGTGGCCTGGAGAGGGAAGACACAACCTCTAGACTCTATCTTTTGCCGAGTCTGTAGCAAGCTACTGCTCTCTCTCTCTCTCTCTCTCTCTCTCTCTCTCTCTCTCTCTCTCTCTCTCATATCCTGCAGTTCAAATCCTTGTTTCTCTTCTCCATCTCTCAACCATCTGCACTTCAGATCCTTGTTCCTCTTCTCCATCCATATCATATGCTATGAAAAAACACTATTTTTTTATTACTTTTTTTTGCATCTTCTTTGTCTTTTAGGGTGCATTTGTGCAGACGCACTTGCCACGGAAAATGATAGTTCTTCGTTACATGTTTGGTGCAATGAGGATCCAGAATTTTTCGGTGCGAGGTTTTGCGTTGGTTTTCTTCACCAGCGAGGATCCGGTTTTCTCACCTCCCCTGGTCAGACTCCAAGTGCCACGGATGACAAACAACTGTTTCAGATTGGGTTTTTTGGAGTTTTCTTCATATAGAAATTAGAAATCTTAGTGGGTCAAGTGGGTTATGCAGATCAACCTTGATGCAGGTCAGGTTAACATGACCTGTGCCCAACCCATTAATAATGTGGGTCGGGTTACACAGGGCAAGTGTGCGTTGGGTTAGGTTCTGCCACCTCTAGGTACGGCGGATACACATGCTAAGTGGTGGGCCAGTAGGTCATCTCTTTGGAGGCTTCTCTTGCGTAATTTTTTTTGTCGTCGGGCATAATGCTCTTATACCTTTGCATTCTTCCTTGTTCTTTGGTTTGTAAGTTGTATTGGATTTTCCTTTTCATTAACTTAATTACATTTACGGATAAAGAATAAATAAATAACAGATGCTTCTACATTGTCAACTATATATGGCCACATCTGTAGCTAAGCACACAAGCACCTCATAACAAACTCTACAACAGGTTACCCAATCATGCATTACTCTCTTCAAAATGAGGCAAGTCACCCATCAGAGCTGCAGAAGTGATGCAGGCCAGATAATAGGTCAGCTAGCCCATTGGGTCCAGTCCATAGGTCCAAGGGGACATCCATTTAGTTAGGAAATATTATTTAGTAGTTTGCTTTGTTTATGATTAATATTTGTTAGTTTCCTTTTATTTTAGATATGATTGATATATTAGGAAAAATAGTTGCTTAGGGATCAAACCAACTCCTTTATATAAGGATTTTAGGCCTCATTGTAATAGACATGCTTATTATCAATTAATCAATCTTTGAGTTATGAGAGTTTTCTCTTCAGTTATGGTGTTTTCTCCTCTTGTGAGGTTGCCCTAGTTGCTGGAATCCATCTTTGGATTCGATCAATCCTTTGGGAGTTGATCTATTGCTCGATCACGGATCTTGACTGCGTAAAGAAGGATGTTGAATACAAACCATTTGTTCATATATGCATGGATCAATGTGTAAAGATACTTAAACAAGTATGTGCTTGATTGCATTTGAGGCAAGCAAACAAATGGTAGAAATTTTGGCTTAAAGAAATTAAAGGACAAAAGCTCCTACGCCAATATGAAATCAGTCAAATGTTTTCTAAAAATCATGTCATATAGCCCTGAAATTACCAGAAACTAAAAATCAGACCGAATTTTAACCAGCCGATCCCATCTATCTTAATGATTTTTCAAATTACTGTCAACAAAAAATATAAACTAAATCTGGCGAATACGTACCACTTCCTTGTCTAGCAATCTTTTGTATGGAGCCAGAATTCAACAAACAATTTAGACATGAAACATGAAAAGGTAACCCAAGTTCGAGGTCAGAAAATCATAAAAAAGGGAGACAAATAAGTGAAAAAAGTAAAAACACTGGATAAACATCTAACAAAGAAAACAAACAAATTAAAAACCTCCTCATTATTCTGCGTAAATAATATGCATCCATGTGTTCCAACATGCTTGACATTATGTTGGACTGCCACCAAAAGTTCACTGCAATAGTCAAATCTTCGCTATCAACTTGATGAAACCTGTTGCACACATCAAACTGAAAAGTCTTTTAATGAATTGACTACTTCAACTAGAAGCAAGCTAATATCTAGAAGCCCACCATGCTCACACCAGAAAATGCTGTTGACTACTTCAACTAGAAGCACACCATGTTCACACCAGAAAATGCTCACTCTGTTGTAAAAGGAAAATGTAAAAAAAAGAAAAGAAGAAGAAGCCCCGACCTAATAAGTTGACAGGGAAAGCAGAATACCAGTTCCAACCAACTATTAACTACAAGCATAAATTTATGAAGAAACAATAATAAAGATGCTACTGCATAGCAGCATAGCAGAGTTACTGATCTACCTTGCTCAATGAAAAATTACCCTGCCGTTTCATAATACCATAGAGTGAACTGGTTGCCAACCCTAATTAGACAACGAGTATCCTTCTTTCCTTTGATTATTCTCTCCATCTTCTCCAAAACCCTTTTCTCCTGTTCTTCCACTATTAATTTCCTTTTCTTATCTCAATTTTAACCTTAATTTTCTTCATTTTAGAGCTTGCGGCTGCTACGATAGTGATAAGTGGTTAATTGTTTATAATCTAAGCCCTAATATTTGATTCATCTTGTGCTAGTATAGTTGTTTTATTTGATTTTACATAAGTTTTGTTAATTTTTATGCTAAGGTCAAAAGGAGCACAAAGAGAGTAATTAAAGAAGACATGATGGGAGTGAATCCCAAAGAAGGACCATGGTAGGTCCCATCCAAGCTATTCCAGATTTCAAGATTAATTTCTAATTCTTTGGGAACTTACAATTCAAAGAAGAAAAGCAAAAGAAAGAAAGAAGAAAAAGGAAGAAATCCAATCTAGGGTTACACGCCCAAGAGGGGTCCACATCTATTGCAAATAGAAGAATTTCATAAATTAGAAGTCCTATTCAAGTTGAAGTGGAGCCCAAGATTGGAGAAAAAGAAGGAGTAAGTCTTGTTCAAGTCAAGATAGAAGTCCTAAAAGAGGGGTCCCACACTCATTGTGCAAGCATTATATGGGCCCACTTTTATTATAAAAGCTTCAGATTTAGTTATTGCAATTAATTCTCAGATTTGTGGGTCCATGTGAAGAATTTTCTAGAAGATACAAGTGGGACCAGATTTAGAAAGTCTTGCTAATCAAGAAAGAAGACTCCTATTTCATTCTAATTAGGAAGCCCAATTGAAAAGCAAGATGGAGACCTAAATCTACAAGGGAACTATTACTAAAGGGGCTGTTGCAAAAGTATAAAAAGACATCCAATGAACAGCCACGTCCATCCACAATAGAGCCACCATTCAGCCACCAGAAAAGCATAAAAATCAGTTATTATCATCCCATAAACCCTATTTTCCATACAGCCACCTTTGGAGCATTCTTTGGAGCATCTTGGAGGGCTTTTGGAGCAAGAAAAAGGGGAAAAAGCTGCTGGCCATCCACTACATCTTCATCATCTTCTAGTTTTCTTCTTATGACTCTACTTTTTAGTTTATTTTTCATTAAAGACATGAGTAGCTAAACTTTTTAGGGCTAGGGTGTAATTGAAACCCTAGCCTAGTTCTATGTAGTCTCTTTTGGCGTCTTTTAATTCAGATTTCAGTTTTGTTGGTTGAAATTCTAAACCATGTTATTAATTGATGAGTTGTGTATATGCCATGCCAACCATATGATGTTCAATTAATCTTAAGAGTAGCTAACTTAATTTTGATTGATCTTGATGTCATGCATCTAGGGTTTAGAACCATGAATAATCTAAGTATATGCCATGCTTAGACTCATGCATTTATCTTTCCCATTGTTTTATGCATTATGTTTGTTTTGACTAGGACATATGCCATGCTTAGTTTTTGCATCATGATGAACAATTCATGTAGTATGCCACTCATGAATTAGGTTTAGGGGAATAATAATTTAGACGCATATGCCATGGTCTAGGTTGATAGATGTCACTAATAAAATCTGATTTTTGATTAAAAGATAATAAGGGACATACATAGGATTGGTTAGGGGAGTAGATGAAACCCTAGTTCATTCATTATTACTGTTTTTCAATTCTCATACTAGTTTTGTGTTTTAAGTTACTTTCCAATTATCTTTTGATAGTTTAATTTACTGTTTTTAATAGTTTAATTCAGTTTTTTTTCATCATTCAATTATTCCATTTAATATTCTGATTTTTAGTTAATTTTGACATTGTTTTATCACAAGTCTTCGTGGGGTCGACCTCGTACTTACAATTCACTACACTACATAGTGATCTTGTGCGCTTGCGAGTTTTAGGATGGCCTTTTGCTTTCTACTGTAAATTAGAGAGAAAGGAAACTTGGGTTCTAGTAAGAAAGCACAATACCACTAAGATTTCTATGATATCCATCAGAAAAATCAAAATTAAGCATGTCAAAAAATGAATAGACGTGTACCAACATCATACCAGCCTTCAGGAATATAAAGTGCGTCACCAGCATGCAGAATAATCTTTTGGGAGTAATCCATGGAGTGTTTTGCTCTTGAATGTATAGAAACATCAGGGTTTTCTATGTCAACAGCACTGGCAGGATAAAAACCAAAAATCAAAAGATCAACTCTAGGAGGAAAAATAGAGCACAAATGTTTCCTAGTTTTTGAAGTCTCATTTCAAAGGATGCACGATCCAACACGATATACTCAGAGTTTCACCATTTTACTGATCATACCTATGGTTGGAAGCCTCACCATATATAGGCATTGGATAGAGAAAAGAACTTGCTGAGGGGGGCCACAAAACAACTGCGAATAACCACCAATCAAAATGGAGTATCAGCTATCATGATTTAGACAAATAAATAGCATGCTGCACTAAAAATAATAGATTTGACAAATGAAATAGAATTTGGAGAAAAAGTCTAATTCTTATGCAAAACATAGGCTCGTATGATCTGATTATCTCCACCCACGGTTCTCATCAAAGACACTCTTAATTTAAATTTATAAAGTTTATTCAAAATAGGTACTTAATATCACAATGTGAAAGATTTCAATACCTAGGAGCCACTTGAGCATGGTTTTAACAGACTTGGACTCAGCCAAGTTGATTCAGACTAGGTTCTTATTGATTTGAATCATAGTCCAATTCACCCCTTTAAAAAGTCTAATGAGGAAATGGGCCAAAACCACTTTTCTCCATATTTTCTCATTGTGAGAAGATGTTAGAGGCTTTTATGGTCCTTTTGCACTGAAATTAGAAGATCAAAACATATTTTGTTGAAATCTCTGGGCTCAGAGGTACTGTTCATCAGTCTGAATGAAAATCAAACATGGCCACTTATTACTAAAATTCATTCTAAATAGTTAAAACACATGCCACAAAATTCCAGATTCATAGGACAACAATTTCTAATTTTGATAATTTATTTAATCATTCTCCCCAACTTTTAAGAAAATGGTAAGTCATGCAAAGTTCAAAGCATATGATGACCTATATAATAGGTTAGGAACAAGAGGAGAGTATGATATTTTTAAGCTTGCAAAAATAAAGGAAAAGTAGGAACTTAGATCATGTCAAATGTACTAAAGAGCATGCATGAAAATATCGGCCGCTACGCTACATCGGCCATAGTGGTGGCCACCGCCACGCTACATCCAATTTATCGGACATCGCACTCGTAGCGGCCCCTACGATGAGAAAAATTCCTACTTTGGGTGTGTAGAAATTTTTATACAAATAACATTCTACACAACTCTTCTACCATTTTATGTTTAAAAGAACACCAAAAAGCACATGATCTCGCCGAATTACAATCGATACAGAGAGTTCTTCTCAAGGATTCTTCTCTAAGTACATCCTATTAGACACCCCCTTTGGTAGATGTATTTTTTCTCTAGGTACTCTTAAGTCTTAATTCTTGACTTCATGACATAATTTTTTTTCTTTTACGAGCCTTTCATTAGTTTCTAAGTTAGCATAACTAAGCAACATAAACACATGTGAAAAAAATGATCATTACTATTATGTTCTATTTATACAGCCATACAAGACCTCATACAATGAGAGGACTACTATGCCCCCTTATCTTAGTTACTTTTGCAAAAAAAAAAAAAAAAAAAAAAAACGTTCTCTCATTTTTCCAATATTCTAGATTTTCTACAATTTTTTCATATTTTTTTGACGATTTTTCCAAATCGCACCACTACGCTGCTACGTAGCACCGCTACGCTATGTAGCGCCCGCTATTTTCATCCTTGATTATGAGTAATGACCAAAAGGATCCAGTGAAGGACACCAATACAAAAGAAAGGTGGAGGGCATATTTTAGCAAACTTTTAAATGAAGATTGTATAGGAGACATAAGTACAAGAGAGGATACTTTTTTAGTAGAATTAAATTTTTTTCATAGAATTAGGGTGGTGGAAGTGAGGAAAGAATTGAAATAAATGAAAGCAGGAAAGGCTATAGGTCCAAATGACATTCAATAGAGGCTTGGAAATACTTAAAAGTAGTTGGGGGGATTTGGTTAAGTAGGCACTTCAATAAGACATTAATGACAGAATATGCTAGATGAATGGAGAAGAAGTGTTGTGGTGCCTATATATAAGAATAAGGAAGCTATACAAAACTATACTAACTATCAAGGGATTAAACTTATGAGTCATACCATGAAGCTATGGGAGAGGATAATGGAACAAAGATTTAGACAAAAGACCAAGGTATCTAAAATCAACTTGGTTTTATTCCAGGGAGGTCAACTATGGAAGTTATCTTCTCACTTAGGCAATTGAAGAAAAAATATCATGCGAAGAGGGAAAATCTGCATATGGTCTTAATCGATCTAGAAAAATCTTACAACAAGGTACCTAGAGATTTAATTTGGTGGGTTTTAAATAAAAGGAATATTCCAAGAGATTATATTGAAATTATTAAAGACATATATGAAGGAGTGTTAATGAGTGAGAACAACTTGTAGAGACACAGGTGAGTTCCCAGCATGGTTTAAAAAATCGGCCAAGTTGAGTCTCATGCTGATGGGACTCGACTCGCCTGCAACATTGGAAGGGGAAAAAATAAAGGGAAAGGAAGGGGGAGGCCTGCAGCATTGGAGGGAAAAAAGAAAGAAGGAAAGAAATGGGCAGTACAGGAGGAAAAGGACAAAAGAAAAGAAGAAAAGGAAAAGGTGAACAGCTGGATGACACACACACACACACACATAGAGAGAGAGAGAGAGAGAGAGAGAGAGAGAGAGCAACGTTTAAAAAAAAAGGCAAAGGTATACCTACCTGGGCTCTCTGCATGACTACTGGCTGGTGTTGCTGCTAGCCTGCTACAGCTACAGCCTACTACCTACTGCTATTGCTGCTCCTACCGTCTGCTGCAGCTATAGACTTCTTTTGCTGCTTGCTGTCGACTGTTGTTTGTTGCCTACTACTGACTGCTTTTTGTTGTTGCTAGCTTAGGTGCCTGGTGTGCTCTTCTCCTTCCTTTTTTTTTTCTTTTTCTTTCCTTTGTCCAGCCAACCCACCTCTCTCCCTCTCGTTTCCATCCACTCCAAACACACCTCTCTTCTTCTTCTTCTTCTTCTTCTACTTCTTCTTATTCTACTACTTCTTCTTCATTTATCTTTCCCCTTCTTTTTTGCTAGGTCCCTTTTTCTGTTTGTTTTTTCCCTGAGCACAAGATGGTGCTTCACCGGTCTCGGCCAAGTCACCTCTCTTCTTCTTCTTCTTCATTTATCGTTCCCCTTCTTTTTGGCTGGGTCTTTTTTTCTGCTTTTTTTTCCCTGTGCACAAGATGGAGCTTCACCGGACTCAGCCCTTGCCCAGTCGAGTCCCGATTCCGCTTTTTTAATCCTTGGTTCTCAGTGACCATACGCATCAGGGTCAACCCTAAGCTCTTATCTCCTTCCACTGATTATGGATAAGTTAATTGCTCGTATTCAAGAGGAGGTACTTTGGTGTGTTGTTTGCAGATGATAAAATGTTAGTAGTTGAATCAAGAGATGGCGTGAATGCAAAACTTGAGAGATGGCGTGAATGCAAAACTTGAGAGATGGCGGAAGGCTTTAGAATACGACGACTTTAAAATAAGCCGTACAAAGATAGAATATATGTATAGCAACTTCAACTAGCATATAAAAATAGTTGAAACTACTGTGAGAACTGAAGCCCATGAGATACCACAAAGAGACTCTTTTTGTAACCTTGGCTTGATAATTACTAAGGATGGGGAGATTGATGAAGATGCCGAACATAGGATAAAAACAGGATGGTTGAAGTGGAGACTAACTTCTGGAGTGCTTTGTGATTGACGAAATATCAACAAAATTGAAGGAAAAGTTTTATAGGACAGTGATTAGACCAATTATGACCTATGGAGTAGAATATTGGAAAATCAAGAAGCAACATATGTACAAAATGGATGTAACAGAGAAGGGAATGTTAAGGTGGATGTGTGGTGATGCTAAGAATAAGAAGGATAAAATTATAAATAAGCATTTTCAAGAGAACTTAGGGGTGATGATGCAGAGTATAGACCAAGATTGGGCCCAAGAAATCATCTAGGCCACAACATTGACCCATCGGTCAACCTGGACCATTGAGTTTAGCCTGCATGCCCAATCTAACCGAGAGATTACTGTGGCACCCTTTCTATTTTCATTCCTAAATTGATTAGAAGAACATTTCCAAATTCTATCTTCTTGTTTGATTAGGATTAGCTAGTTTCCTATTTTAATGAGAAAGTCTCGTAAAGGGATCAATCCTACTCGTATAGTTCATGCTTATTCCATCTAATTAAAGATTTCCTGAGCTTTCTTCAATTATGATGTATTTTATGATCTTGAGTGTGCCCTAGTGCTGGATTCCATCTTTAAATTCGTTCAATCCCTTGGGAGATTAGTCTATTTTTCTGATTGAGGATCCGGGGCTTCGTCATTTTGGTATCAAAGTCAAATTTCGATTGCCTTGAAGACATCGTCCTTCCCGGATTCTCTCTCCAACCCCAAAATTCCCAAATACCGACCCCGTGCCCATACCATAACCCAATCCCACCAGAACCTAATCGCAGCCCTGACTATCCCTTTGCCAAAACCCATCCCTGCCAAAGCTGAACCTGGTGTAGAAGATAATATAGGCCAATGTAACACTAAAATAGGCCTAAGTAGACTATCCCACGTGTGGGACTGTGTTAAGCAACATACAGGCTGTACTATGGATTTCCTTCCATGTATAGAGATTAGGATTCTTTATTCTTTATTTCTAATTGTAATTACTGCTGATTTATAGCATGTAATTAGGGTAATCTTATTATAAAGATGGTTGGTCGACCTCTTGTGAGATATGACATTTTCCTCCAAATTCTTCTCTTCCTCTCTCTTATGCTCTTTTGGATTATAACATGGTATCAGAGCCAAGTTTATGAGAGATTTCCTTCATTAATCTGAGATCATCATCGAGGACACTCCCTGGTGTATCATCGTCTCTTCCTTCTCTCAGTTGCCTTTGCTTGGAGTTCCTCTGATCAAGGTGGCCCGCCTCTGATCAATCACTTGTCACCAGCAACATACATGGTTGTGATCGACTAGTCTTCAAGGGTATTTTGAAGATTTTTCTGGATTTTTTCATCATCGGTTGAGGTACTGTTCAACCCTTCTTCATCTGACGATTTTGGGTTCTTTTTCTCAAAAAGATTTCGTCACCACCGTCCAAATTTGTGGATCTGTATCCAAATCCCATCAAACTTGGACTAGAGGACATATTGTTGATCCCTTCCAGGATAATACACTCTGATCTGTGATTGGACCACCTTGTGGGACCCACGCATAGCCTCTGCCCTGAAGATTCAATTCGTCTGGCTCTATTTTGGTGTTTTCTGCTGAATGCATATTTCAACCATTCCAACGGCATCTTTCATGCTTGGTTAGTGAAAATCATAGTAGATTACATCGTTCTCTACACAGGGATTTTCTCCTTTGCTGTACATTGTGATTTTCATTGCTCTTCCTTACTGCTATTGTTCTTCTTTGTTGCTGATTATCTCTGCTGCTATTCTTCTCTGTTCGTCTGCTGCATTTTTTTTTTTTTTAATCTCTACTACTGGTTCTTCCCTGCTCCCATCTGGCTCACTGATTTGTGTTTTTCTCTCTGCTGAAACAGGTAACAATGGAAAAATATGATGTTATTCCAGTTAAATTTAATGGGAATAACTATATGGCCTGGTCTTTTCATCTAAAGAATTTTGTGGAAGGCCAAGGACTGTTTGGTTATCTTGATGGATCGATAACTAAACCTATTACTGCAAGTGCTGCTGACACGAAAGCATTATCCACCTGGTCCAAAGAAAATGCTAAGATAATCACTTGGATTCTTAACTCCATTGATCCTTCTCTTGCCATTGCTCTTCAAGCATATACTGTAGCCGCTAATATGTGGGCTCATCTCAAGAAAATTTATCATCAAACGAATAAAGTGTGCAAATTTCACTTAGATAGTGAAATTGCGAAATTCAGTCAAGGAGATAAATATGTGCAAGAATACTTTAATGGGTTTCTCATCTTATGGACCATGAGGGATGCTATGATAGTTCAATCTGTCTCTTCTGGATTTTTGTCAGAGGCTCTCAAATTACAAGAGGAAAATCATATCAGCCAGTTTCTTATGAACCTCAGACCCGAATTCGAATCAGTTCGGTCTGCTCTCATGAATAGAAAATTATCTGTGAACCTAGATACCTGCTTCCAAGAAGTCCTTTGAGAAGAACTTCACCTAAACTCACACCGTGCCATCGTTGAAGAACCAAAAGCCTTCTTAGCTCCTCTTTCGGCTAATTCTGCTCTCCTGGCAACCCCCAATCAGAAGCATGCTCGGTGCTATGAATGCAAAGGCTTCGGTCATATTGCCAAGAACTGTCGTAAGAAACTGGTTTGCAGATATTGCAAACGCCCTAGTCATCTTATTGATGACTGCCGCTGCTTACAGCGAAAGAATGGGGCCTAGTAGAAGCAGAATTCTTCCAACTTGCCTAGACAAAATGCTCCAGCTGCGTTCCAAGTTCAAGCACCTTTTCCTAATACAGGAAGCTCCTCTTCCGGGGCCGTAGCCATGACTTCTGCCCAGATTCAAGAACTGATTCAAAACACAGTGACCTCAGCATACGCATATATGGGCTTTAATGGTGGTCAGTATCAAACTCCTCTAGCATTTCCTATTTTTCATTCTTCCGTCTCTCTGTCTTCAACTATCACCCCATCCACATGGTCTCTTGATTCAGGAGCATCGAACGACATAACTTCTGTAGAAAGTAGCTTTACAGACTCTCAACCTTACCTTGGAAAAGACAAAATCACCACTGCTAATGGAGACCAATTAATCATTTCTGGAATTGGTACCATTACTTTATCTAGTGTCTCTGGCAAGTCCATCAGCTTTCCCAATGTCTACTTTGTTCCTAAATTATCAGCCAATTTACTTTCTATAGGACAACTTATTGATAATGGGTACCGTGTTAATTTTTTATCCACTAGTTGTGTCATACAGGGGCGACAAACTGGGAAGGTGATCGCGACGGGGAGTAAACATGGTCGACTGTTTCTGCTAGACATTGGACATCATTCCCTCTTTGCTTCTTCTTCTCCAAATTTCAATAAATTATGGACTGTGTGGCATCGTCGTCTTGGTCATGTGAACAATGCTTATTTACTTTCTTTGTTTAAAATTGCTTGTTTAGAACCTACTATTGATAATAAAATGATGTCCTCTTTATTTCAATCAAAGTGTGAAATGTATTTCATGAGTAAGAGTCATATTTTTCCTTTTCCTATTCATCATTCTCGTGCGTTATCATCTTTTGACATTGTTCACATGGATGGTTGGGGAATTGCACCCACATCGAGTAGGAGAGGGTTTAAGTATTATGCAACATTTATTGATGATCATTCTCATTTCACTTGGATTTATTTCATGCGTTTCAAATCTTAAGTATTTTCTATTTTCCAAAAGTTTTACAATATGGTTCAAACACAGTTTCAGAAAGCAATAAAAATTCTTAGGTCTAACTCTGGTGGAGAATACATGTCCCATGAATTCTCTGCCTTTCTTTCTGAAAAAGGCATTCTTCACCAAAATTCCTGCCCGCATACTCCACAGCAAAATGGTGTTGCGAAGAGGAAGAACAGACATATTCTTGAAACTGTTCGTACTCTCCTACTTGCATCCTTAGTTCCTCCCAATTTTTGGTGTGATGCTGCACAGACTGCTATGTATCTCTTCAATCGTCATCCTAGCTCCGCTTTAGGAAAGACTACTCCTTATGAAGCTCTCTTCGGTCATGCCCCTTCATATTCTCACTTACGTGTTTTTGGTTGCTTGTGCTTTATTCATCTTCCACCTACAAAACGCACTAAGTTGTCACCATAGGCTGCCAAATGTATCTTTTTGGGTTACAGCACTAAACACAAGGGATTTTTGTGTTATGATCAATCCGAAAAACGCATGCGAATATCTCGTAATGTGATTTTCTTGGAACACATTCCTTTCTTTTCTTTGCATTTGGATAATCATCCTTTTGCTGTGTCTTATCTGCCACAATTTCCTGCGACTACTTCTCCACCTCTGACCAATGCCTATGTCCAGCGTAACTCAGTTCCTTCTGTGGGGACTCCTTCTCCTGATCCTCTCCCAATGCCGCCTACTACTCCCTAGGTATTAATGCTTCTTCTGATAGTATCATAACCTTGCGACGCCCTAGCCACCCTTCAGTTACACCTAACCGATATGGCTTTCCTGCTCTTTTCACTTCTTTGGATAGTGCTTCTATACCCACCTCATATTCATAGGCCTCGAAGATTGCATACTAGCAAGATGCTATGACGGAGGAGTTGCTTGCTCTTGAAGCAAACAAAATGTGGGATTTGGTACCGACTCCAGCCGGCGCATTTGTAATTGACAATAAATGGATATATTCCATAAAAGTTCACTCTGATGGGAATCTTGACCGCTTCAAAGCCAGCTTGGCTACACAGGGTTATAAGTAGGAATATGAGATTGACTATGAGGAGACTTTCACACCAGTGGCTAAAATGACCACTGTTTGCACACTCCTTTGTGTAGCTGTAGCCCGCAACTAGCCCCTATGGCAAATGGATGTTAAAAATGCCTTTCTTCATGGCGACTTGCGTGAGAGTGTTTATTTAAAACAACCTCCGGGTTATGCTTGTCCTCCACAGCATGTTTGTAAATTGAGGAAAGCTCTTTATGGACTTAAGCAAGCTCCCAGGGCTTGGTTTGATAAATTTTAGACAGCAATCCTTCAAGCTAGATTTCGCCATAGTCACTCTGATAGTTCCCTCTTCCTCAGATGGACACCGAAGGGATACACATTTCTTTTGGTTTATATTGATGATATGATTATCAATGGCAATGATGTTGCCTGCATTACTTCCCTCAAGCATCATCTTACTCGCCATTTCTGAATGAAGGATCTTGGTCCTCTAACCTACTTCCTCTGGCTTGAGTTTGTTCGTAACAAATCTGGCATTCGGGTTCATCAACATAAGTATACTACCGATTTGGTTACTTTGGCTAGACTTAATGATGCTCACATCTTTACTACACCTATGGAATTGAACAACAAAATCAGTACGGATAATGGCTCTCCCTTAGCTGATCTTTCCATTTTCCGACAAATTGTTGGTAGTCTGCTCTACTTGACTATGACCTGGCCTAATATTTCTCATGTTGTTCATACTGTTAGTCAGTTTGTTAGCAATCATTACACGCCTAACCATAATGCTACTTTGCGCATACTCCTAATCATGGTCTTTTCTACCCTTCTAGTGATTCTCTGTACTTAACTGCTTATGCTGACGCTGACTGGGCTGGCCGTCCGGATACTCGGAGATCTATCACTGGTTAGTGCATGTTTCTTGGGGAATCCCTGATTTCTTGAAAGTGCAAGCAAACTACAGTTTCGAGATCTTCTGCTGAGGCAGAATATCGCGCCATGTCATCTGCTAGTGCTGAAATCATATGGCTACAACGTCCTTTTTGTGAATTGGGTGTCCTTGTTGGAAATTCTACACCTCTGTATGGGGACAATACCAGTGCCACCCGAATCACAAACAATCCGGTCTTTCATGAAAGGACGAAGCACATTTAGATTGATTGTCATTTCATTCGTCAACATGTTGTTACTAAGAAGATCACCTTGCCTCATGTTTCTACCAATCACCAATAGGCGGATAGATTCACAAAAGCTCCTCCCGGACCTCAGCATGATGATCTTACTAGCAAATTGATGTTTTGTGCTTTCCCACATCAATTTGAGGGGGAATGCAGAAGATAACATAGGCCCATGTAACACTAATATAGGCCCAAGTAGATTGCCCCACGTGTGGGACTATGTTAAGCAACATACAAGCTGTATTATGGATTTCCTTCAATGTATAGAGATTAGGATTCTTTATTCTTTATTTCTAGTTGTAATTACTACTGATTTATAGCATGTAATTAGTGTAATCTTATTATAAAGATGGTTGGTCGATCCTCCTGTGAGATATGACATTTTCCTCCAAACTCGTCTCTTCCTCTTTCTTTCTGATGCTCTTTTGGATTATAATACCTAGAACCCAAGATTCCCCCAAATTCGAAGCCCTAAAAGCCCATTGCAAATCAAACAAAACACAGTGGATGCTTTCAAAGTCACAAAATTGTTCTTTAAGGAACTTTTCCATCTTCATGGACTTCTAAAGACTCGTCTCAGATTGTGATACTAAGTCATGAGTTACATTAGGAAGACTTTGTAGCTGATAGCAATGACAAAACTCCACATTTGAACTGCCTACCATCCTCAAACTGATGGCCAGACAGAGGTATTTAATTGAAGCCTTGGATAGCTGTTGCGGTGTCTTGTTCGTGACCATATCACAACATAAGATCAAGTTTTACCCATGGCTTAATTTGCCCACAACAATTTAGTCAATCGCTCCACTGGCATCTCACCATTTGAAGCAGTGAAAGGTGTTTGTTTGCACTTGGCTATTGATCTAGTCCCGTTACCCATTCAAGCGGGACCTAGTGCTGAAGCGGATAATTTCATCAAACACATGCATGATGAAGTTCGACGCCATATCGCTACTAGCAATGATAGTTACAAGACTCATGCAAACAAGCGTCGTTGTTTCCTCGAGTTTTTTGAAGGAGATATGGTTATGATACGTATCCATCCGAAATGGTTACCACCAGGAGTTAATAAGAAGTCGCATCCAAGTAGGGCAAGTCCATTAATCCAATGCCTATACTCTGGAATTACCATCAGATCTTAACGTCAGTCCAACCTTTAATGTTGCAGATCTCACATTCTAGTGTGGGCATGACAATGATGAATATGACGAATAGGCGATTGCCTTACCAGCTACTCCTCCACCTGCAGATAAAATCATTGATGTTCTTGATGATCAGCTTGTTTCTACACGTCAAGGAGGATTTCATAGGTTCCTTGTTCATTGCAGAACCGCCCGATCTTCGATGCTACATGGCTTATGGTTACCGACTTCCAGCACCTAAATCCGAATCTCTATGAATATCATCAAGCTATTAACTCGCTGGAGTCAAGTTCTTCCAAGCCAGGGAGAGTTGATGTAGTACGGGCCAAGATATGGCCCAAGAAATCATCTAGGCCACACCATTGACCCATTGGTTAACCTAGTCCATTGGGTTCAACCCCCCGGTCCAATTTGACCGAGAGATTACTATGGCATCATTTCTGTTTTCATTATTAGTTTGATTAGAATAATATTTCTAAATTCTATCTTCTTGTTTGATTTAATTAGAAAGTCTTGCTTGTTAAGGGATCAATACTACTATACAAGGACAATCAAAACTCAGTGTAGTTCATTCTCATTCCAAATAATTAAAGATTTCTTGAGTTTTCTTCAATTATGGTGTGTTTTATGATCTTGAGTGTGCCCTAATGTTGGAATCCATCTTTAGATTCAAACAATCCGTAGGGAGATTGGTCTATTTTTCCTATCAAGGGTATGGGGCTGCACTAAGTAGAATCAAAGGGGAATAAAATTAGATAAACCCATTTGAGATGGTTAGGGCATGTCCAACGCAAGTCGGTAATGACGACAATAAGGAAAAGTTTGGCTACGCAGGTTGATGGCCCACCAAGGGAAAGAGGTAGGCTGAAGAGGATGTGGATGGAGGTAGTAAAATTAGATATGAAGAAGTACAACTTATCTAAAGATATGGCACATGATGGATCGGAATGGAGAAATAGAATTCATGTAGCCGACTCCAACATAGTTGGGACAAGGCTTTGATGATGATGATGATAGCTCCAAGGTGTGACTGGGTCTAATTCAAACGAGCCTGAGCAAGTGGGCAAAAGGGATAAAAGTATGTAGAGTGCTAATCAATTATCGAGTACCACTTCAATATAAAGGGCATTATTATAAGACAATTGTCAGATCTACCTATTGTATGGAGAAAAATGTTAAGCAACGAAGAACTAAGAAAACAAAGTACTTGTGGACTGTGGCCAAGATACGCATGTTAAGACGATGTGGGATTAAAAGAGGGGACACAATTTGATGCAAATCCTACGGTTAGGATTTGGATCGTAGGTGCCGCAACACAATGAAGGATTTCCATAGAAACAATCACACAATGAAGACCACTCTCCAAAGATAAATTCCACAAGGGAATAATTCTATTAACTCAAATATGTCTGTCCTCTAATATAATGCTAATATAAATAGGGAAAATAAATCTTAGGGATTCAGTATCCTAAACAAACTAGGAAACTAATATGATTGGAAACTACTCTAATACAACTCATTAAATAAAACTAGAAACTAAAAAAAAAAATTTAATAAGGAAACCCCTAAACTTCCTTGGGTCCCACATGTCGACCACGAGACTTATTCCAATGACATGGTAGTGTTGCTGCATGATTCCCCCTAGGTTGGAAAAGAGTTCAACCTCGAACTCGGTTTTTCTTGATGTTACTTTTGTAAATATTGTGTACTTGAAGCGCTTTCCTAGTGATACAAGAACTTGACCTTTTCTTTGGTGGTGTTAGCTTCATAGGATGGAGTGTGACATGTTTTCCATTATGAGCAAATGTGTATGTATTGCCGCACATGCCATTAGTTCCATTCTTGTCGTACATCCATGGTCGACCTAACAGGATATCTCCACTATCCATTGGTAGCACATCACACCAAACTGTATCTTTATAGTCCACACCAATGGCAAGGTTAACTTGACATGCATATCACACTCGAACTTCATCACGTCATTAGCCATTGGGCAAAATAGGGACGATGATGCCTTCGAACCTTCAGCTACAAGTGATCCATAGGAGCTTCAGATATAATATTTTCGCAACTGCCTCCACCAATCACTACTATGCATGCTTGTCCATTGACTATACCTTTTGAGGAAAAAATATTATTTCGTAACCATTTCTTCTTAGTAGTTGACGTAGTCTCTTTAATGACCATGAGAGCTTCACCATCATAGGGACCAACGATCTCTAATTCCTCGGCCTCGACCTCAGTCTCTTTCCCTTTAGGATCAACTGGTGTATCCTTCACATCACTTTCATTCTCAATGAGAGTTATGCATTTAAGACATTCAAATGATCTATGCCCTTGTTGTTTACAATGAAAACATGTGATCCTATTTTGGCCTTCAGGCTTGGTGAAAACTTTTTCTGAGAAACTACCACTTGGTTTAGAATCTTGAATTGATGGGGCCTTTTGTGCAATCCATTTAGATGCACTAAATTTTTGGGCTTGATAATTGGCAATGTCCTCGGCCTTGATGGCATGTTGGATGATCAACATTATTAAAATTTTGTAATGCAAGTATATGTTGTATATCAATTCTCAGCCCATGAAAATATTTATCGACTAACACATCATTGGCCTCATTTAAACCACAACAAGCTTGCATTGTCATGAATTTTTCTGAGTACTCAACAACCGTCCTGGATCTTTGTTTCAAGTCTTGAAAGCTTGAATGTAGAACTCTTGAATAATTGACAGGAAGAAACTTTTGTTTCAAAAGATTTTTCATCTCAATCCACGTCTCAACAGGATCTATGCTTTGGTCCTTTTCTTCTTTTGCAACTCGGCACACCATATCGCAACATAATTATGAGATTGAGGTGCTACCAAGGTGACTTTATGGCCCTCAATTCATTGATTTGTGTGCAAAAATATTTTCCACACACTAACCAATCCATAAATTCATCTAGTTTCAATTTACCATCAAATTCAGGAATCACGAGTTGAATTCTTAAATCTCAATCAACATTTTTTACGGGCTGATCTCATTGATTCTAAAAATTTTCTCAATCTCAGTGACCATACACCGATTAGTTTCTAAATTGGCTAATCTAGTTTCCATTCTCGCAAGAGTTGCTTGCATTTGGGTGATTGTTGTGGATAATTCTACAATGGTGCCAGTCAATTCTTCCATGGATGAAGATGAAGATCCCACTTCTACATGCTTCTTAGGAGGCTTTTTTTAATGCAAATTGGAAAAAACTCAACCTCGAGTTAGGTAAATGTCCGCCTAGGTCAAAAAGATCAATCGGACGAACTTCCGATCCATTAAATAATCTTCAACTTTGGCATACAGCTTCATGTAGAATTGCTTTCGATGGTCAGATTTTGTGTGGATGTGCGATCACATTGTTAGATATGTCATGTGTAAAATTTGCACCATCAAATTGCAATCTCCAAGTTTCAATTGTTGATCCCCCAAGGACAAAATTAACAAGGGGGACTTCAACAACTTGTTCGTTTTTCCTTGCTGCCAACATTTCTTGATCGTCATTGTTCATATAACGAAATTTAGGCCCCTTTTCGTCTTTTTGCTCATGCTTCGGTTCTCACATCTCAATGTCAATCCGGATATTTTCCACCACGGGTTTCACAACTTGCCTTTTAGCTATTTGCCACAGACAAGACCGTTTAACCATGTGCTCAACACGAATTGCTTCCCAATATGCCTCATGAATATTCTTGCAAATCATTCATTCTCTCCACTATATCCGGTCGCAAACATCTTACAAAACTAATTAAATCATGTTCCTCGTCATCCTGTAATCCACACACAACTTGGATCCTTGAAAATTGGTAAGAGTATTCAAGAACGGACAACTCTTCTTGTTTCAAATCAAGAAATTGACGAAAATAGTCTTCATTCTTAGCATACCAGATTCCATATTTAAGGACATATTCGGTTGTTTGAAGTGCATTGTAGAATTTACGGATATGCAATTTCTTATTGACTTGGATGTAAAAATGAACTGACCTTTTCTGTAGATCTGCTCTCCACGAACACACTAGTAAAAATAGATTTGAAATCTGACTTCAGATGGCCTCATGATTGCGAAAATAATTCTCCGCCTTTGATCCAGTCAAATTTGTTGTGACGCTCTTTGATGATGCAGAGATGAGGTCAGCGATAATGCCAACTGTTTTTGGCTTCCACTGGATTGGGCTTCAGAGAGGTCAGGTCCACCTAACCTGTATCAACCTGAATCTGCAATCAATTTGGGCTCTCATTGTAATGGATTAGGTTAAACCCAAACTGAACTGGACTCGACCCTTGAATTCAGCTCGGTTTAGGCCAGGCGAGGCTTCAGAGAGGGTCAGGTCCACCTAACCTGTATCAACCTGAATCTGCAATCAATTTGGGCTCTCGTTGTAATGGATTAGGTTAAACCCAAACTGAACTGGACTCGATCTGACCTTGAATTCAGCTGGGTTTAGGTCAGGCACACATCACTGACTGGGACACGTGTGGAACCCTCTACCTCAGTCTTCATGCTCAATGAAGAAGTGGAAGGAAGAGGCCATTTATGTTTTCTTTTTTTCTCAAGGAGACCAAGAGATTGAAGAGGGTAGAGCTCTCTTGCCCTCGAATGACGACAGTGTAAATGGCGAAGAAGACGAAGACTGTTGGTGGTTGGTGGCAGCACTGACGAGGACTGGAGGTTGTTCCACAACAAATAGACTTCAAAGACTATTTGTTGAAGCTTCATTATCTTGAAGCACCAACAAAAACGGCGAAGTTCGATGCAACTTGTTCTTTGACTCGCTGCAACCTTAAGAAAGCTTGCGCTTCTCCCTCAATTGAAACAGATATGCTCTTTTTCTGCTGCTGCTGCTCTCTCTCTCTCTCTCTCTCTCTCTCTCTCTCTCTCTCTAGCCTTGGTGTTTTGGGAGGAGTTTGGGTTCGGATGGAATTTAGGAAGGAGTGTTTGATTCAAATGGAGGGTTCGGTTTCATTATGAGTCTGAGATTTTGGCTTCAATTGGTATGATGGCTTAGGAATTAGGGCTTTGGAAGGGTTTAGGATTCGAAATTAAGGGGGCTTTGGTTTTTTTAGGGCTCGATTTGGGCGAAATTCAGGTTGGCACAAGATTGAATGGCACGGCAAGGTTGGAATTGGATTTTGGGTATTAGGGTTTCGAATTGGAATGGGGTAGCGGATTTGGAATGAGGTCTGAGATCGAAGGTGGAGTTGGCTAGGATAGGGCATTTCGGGGTCTTGGGTTTGATGGAAGGATGGGAATGGGACTCAGGTGGTTGTATTTGTGATGGGATTTGGGATCGACAGGAAAGATGGTGTTGGATGGTGACTAACGATGGTTTGGTTGGATGATAGGGATGATGGATCAATGGCGGGAAAGATGCGATGGAATGGGAATGGATGAAGGATAGATGGTAATCATGCTACTCGATTGCGATGATCATTCGGTTCTAATACTAATTGATGCAAGCCCTAGGGTTGGGGCTTGCAAGAAAGTGCTGAAGCAAAAAATGGTGCCGAAGCACGTGTTCGGAGACACTTCAACAAGTCTCCGCAAAGACGATGACGAGGACGCACCTCAATGGGAAAACCCAATTCAATTAATCAACTCTGAGAAATAAATATCTTACAAAGCACATAAATAAGAAAAAGAAAACTTAGTGGCTAAGAAAACCTAATAATCTAACTTGGGAAATAAAATAATAATCCTAATGAAATTGGGAACCTAAACCTAATTACAATTCTTAATAAAATTAGAACCTAATTAGTGAATAAAAGATCCTAAATCTATTTAGGCCCTACACATGTGGCCCAAGGTCTATCTGCGTCACAATTAGAAATGAAAATAAACAATAAGTACCTAAAATAGAAGAAAACATCAGGAATTTCGATTAATATGGTTTGTACATGTACAAAGAGGGCCAAAAACAGTCCGGGTATGGTGAGTTAGACATGTCCAGAATAAGAGGGCATGGCAATAAGACCTGGGATGAAAGAGGAGAGACCAATTAAGACCTGGGAGAAAATAGTGAGATAGACATGTCCAGACTTATGGAGGGCATGGCCTCTAATATGGCCAAGTGGAGAAGTCAAGCACATAAAGGCAATGCCAAAATGATGGAAAAAGACTACATAAACAGTGTAGTTGATTAGCCCTTGATGGACAAGTAACTAGCTTGAAGGTAGCCAATGGAACATGCCTTCAGGGGTATGATTAGGCCTTGTTTGGTATCTCCTCTTATTCCAACAGAGCTATCCAAAAAAAGAGGAGAGAGAGAGAGAGAGAGAGAGAGAGAGAGAGAGAGAGACTAAAGCTCTTATTTTCACAAGAGTAGAAATGGGTCTTTCATTTAAAGAGGATTTGCCTCTACTTCTCTAAAGCAGGGAGAGGGTAGAATCATATGCCAAACGCTCTTATTTTTCAAACCTCTACCCACTTTAGACATTTAGACAAATAGAGGTTGGAAATAAAGATACCAAACAAGGGCTAATAGGTTTTAAAATTTCCTATGGAGCGTTTTCTCTTTATCTCTAGGGTTATATAACCAATAATGCACATTAGTAAGAGATACAGCTGTCCCTCAGAAATGATGACAAACTAGGCAGACTGATGAAGGTCCATCCTCACCAAAGATGATCTATCCTAGGCGGTCTATCTCCATGAGGATATGTGAAGAACCTCATCTGATTAGTCCGAAGGGAGGTCACTGCAAGTAACTTTTAGGGGATGCAAAACATTTTGTATTTCTTTTTGGAGTCTCCTTATGTCCAAGGAACTGAATTCCTCACATCACACCAACCAAAAAGTCTCTTTGCATAGCAATAAAATGGCACCTTAGCAAGGTAGGCCACTGATTGATGTGAGAATGGGATCCTCCAAACAAAGGCAAAGTTCAACGTGGATGGAGAAGGGGTTAACCCAGGCCGAGATATTTTGCTCATTGTTTCATGCCTGGTTGGTTCAAAGGAATCTAATGATGCAGAGATTCTTGTGATTAGAGAAGCATTAAACATATTCAATCAAAGTAAAGGAATTTCATAATTGAAGGAGATTCAAAGAACATTTGGCCACAGAGGAGAGAAGAACCATGGAGCGTGGCCATCATCATATGAGAAATATGGGACATGTTTGATGATGACCGTCTTTTTTTTGCATATCTACATGGAAGCAAAATGAATAGGGTGATTTATTGGCGAAGCAGGGAGTAGAAAGATGCAATAGATATCCGTTCATTAAGATCTCTCCACCCAAGTACTCTCTGAACAAGAGACTTTTTGGCAGTATTCTTTGCTTTCGACTGCCATTTTTTGTGTGGGTGGATGCATGGACCTGTTTTTGTCTGGGCGCATGGCCAAGTTAGATGCGAAGGTTGTACTTTCAGCATATATACAATATCTCTCTCTTACAATTGTCCATCTTCTTTTAAATAAAAATAAACCACCATTTACTGCTTTAAAAACGGCTCAAATCAAGTTTTTTTTGACCCACTAAAAATATACCCCAGACATAAGAACACTCAAATAGGATATCAGTGAAAGCCCCTTGATTTATGGTTGATAAATTGTTGTTGCCACATACAAACACTAATACGAAAATGTTAAGTGCAAAGGTATGGGAAATAGGAACCTAGATCAAGCAGTAAAGTAATACATACATATCCAAGTGATATGTATAAGAGCTCCTAGTCAACTTCTGAATACAATAAAATGGAAAACGACTATACAGACTAGTGTTACCTTGCTTGCACCCAGAAATTATGCATAGAAGATTGTGATGTGGATCATAATGAGTGCTTGATCTAGATTGGGCACTGTTCATCCATAAATTAATTGAGGCTAAAGGCTTTGTTTCCAAAAATGCGGGCTGCACCATCAAACAAAGGTCAGTCAGTGTAGTTCTCACTCAAACATTACATTTGAGAAATGTGAACACATTTTGAGACTTTACTCTAGTTCACTCAAGAGCAATTGCATTTGGGAACTGTGAACACATCTTGAGATTTTAAGTCTCTCACTGAGAGTTCTAGGTCTAGAAAGAAAAATGTTCATTCCATAAACTAATTGAAGCTAAGGCTTCGTTTACAAAAATGCAGAATGCATCATCAAGCAACGGTGAGTCATCATAGGTCACTCAAGTGTTAGTGTTTCACAACTTTTCTTTAAATAGAAAATGGTATTTTCTGATTGAAGAAATGGTTGCACTGACAGAGATATCAAATGAGGGGAAGCTTTCCCCCTATTCTTTTGTAAAGAGTATCTTTCTTCTTTGAAATACAATTACTTATCTTTCCCAAAATAAGGGGGGATTTTACAGAACTTCAGTTTTTCATATTGTTATTGTAGAACACGGTGAATTTAAGCATTTTCAGCATCTAGAAAATATAATTTAAAAAAAAATCATATCTTTAGTTCAAATAATGGGGCATTTCAAACCAACCACACCCACTCTCCTTCCCCCAGAAAATAGGCCCCTACCCACCTTCCTACAAAAGTGCTATTGGAAGGGTCCTCATCCTCCTCTTGCAGCAGAAGAGGTCAAAGACACAAACATTGCAGGGTTTTTTGTTAAGTAGTTAGCTTGTTGCACCTTTAACGCTTAGGCATTTGGGTGTATTGGTTAGCAACTTGAGATGGTATCACACTTGGCAAAAAGGCCCAATGCTGCATCTTGTGTGTGGGCGCATGTGAGCGGGGCAAAAAGCCCCATGCCGCGTCTTGTGAGGGCGTGTGATTTGAGTCCGGGTGGTGTTCCACCCGAGGGGGGTGTAAAGTAGTTAGTTTGCCACACCTTTAACGCCTAGGCATTTTGGGTGTATTGGTTAGCAACTTGAAATTTTTAAGTTTAAGTTTGTGGGGTCCAAAAAACCTTGAAGAAAAGAGAACCATGCAAGTTTCAGATGCGTTACAATCAGCAGTAAAAAATAAGGCATAGTGCGTCAATATGAATATACATATGGGCATAATCTAAATCAGTAGCATAATGCATTAATGTAGATGAACATATTTTCAATCAACAACTGCATCAATATGAATGACTAGTTTTACTCTTTGAATATAAAAACAGGCTTCAAGGCAAATTGCGGCCTTACAGGATCACAATGGTTGCCACCAGCCAAAAAGCAGAACCATTGGAACAGAGAAACAGAAGACTATCAGCCAAACAACAGAACTGTAAAATCAGAAACCATAAAATAGGCAATCAAATTTAGGACATACTTGTGTCTTTCCAAACTGCTTTCACAGAAAGGGGATAGGTGAGGTGTTAATGTCGAGTGAAATGCTATGGCAATGAGCAAATCATGTTTAAATCTGCAGAAAATAGATCTCCGCACTCCCTCCTATAAAAATGATCGAAAACATGTATAATGCACCCTTGACACACTATCAAAACCCTCATCTTCACCTTTCAAAAGGAAGAGACTAGAAAGAAACATAAATGCCCTTCAGGTTTTGAGATTAGTGGGGATCTAAACAACCAAAAAAGAAACAGAACCGTATATGATGAAAGACAGATCCATGGGTCAACCAGCCCTTTGGGCCCAATCCATGGGCCCAACAGTACAGCCATTTATTTTATTTGTTTTTATTTATTGTGATTATTTAGAGTTATTTGCTCATTTATGTAATTAATTTTTATTTGCTCATTTATGTAATTACTTTAAGTTATTTAAGTTGGATGTTTTAATCTTGGCCGTTAAATGTGTTTATATGGCCAAGGGATATATCTAGGGTTACTGAAGATTAGAGACACTTGTGCTCCTGTGGATCACCATATCCACCAGTGGACCACCTTCTCATGTGTACATACGAACATTGTAATATTATTGTGTTATAGTAATCTTTGGTGACTAGATGATGAGTAGGATGATTTCCTGTTAGCAGAATATCAGCAGTCATTGTACACTAATCTAGCATGTAAAATCCTTGATTACAGCATATAGTAATTATAAAAGAGGACAGCACCTCACGAGGAGGGCATCCAGAAAATTCCCACCACTCTTTCTATCCGTTACTTTCCTCTATCCCCTCCATTTCCTCTGTTTCTCTAAGGTTAATATTGTATCAGACCTCTGATACACAGCGTATGATACAAAGCTATCTTCTTCGCTTTTTCGACTAGGGAAGAAGACTACTGCAGATCAAAATTTCAGTCATTCAAGGTCAGATCTTCTACTGAAACATCTGTCTTGAGTCTCTGGACATCAGATCTGTTCAGATCAGATTTCTGATTCATGCGTGGCCCACTTCCAGATCAGTGGCCATCCCCAGAGATTGGCATCCTCCACCACTCCAATGTCAATCCAAGCCCAGGCCCATTTAGGCCCAGTCATTATATTTTACTTAGTCAAAGACAATTGTACATACTTAGTTTGTAAAGCTACATTTTAGGATCTAGATAAGATTAAGTTTGTAAAGCTACATTTTAGGATCTAGATAAGATGAGATACTAGTAATTGCATGTAATCAGGGCGTTCAGCCCCTTTATAATATGAGAACAGTCGTCCCTCGTGGGCACTGCATTTCAGCATATTCACATGTTCTGTTTTCCTCTCTCAAAATGACATGGTATCAGAGCCAAGTAAAAAATTAGTGCTTTAGCTAATTTTATTCTTCAAGATCCAAGGAATTGTGGATTCTCCTGGTCATCTTCCAAGATCTGGAAGCCCTTCAGAGATCATATCTCCAGCCTGATCGTCTTTGATCATCCCTGATCATCTCAGATCAGACGTGGCCCACCTACGATCATCATCAACAGCTCAGCAGAAGTAGCCCATCTTGGTCGCCTGGATATATACATATTTATCAAGATTTATGGATCATCAAAGGAAGGCCATCTACCATTTTTTTTGGAAAATCTGCTTTGTCCATTTCTTTTAATCACAGCCGTCCAAAATCTTGGATTTGGATTCATTCTGCCCGAGACCACTGCCAGTAGTTGCAGAACTCTGCTGGTCACCCATCCCCATCCTCAGATCTGTGAACAGATCACTTGGTGAGCCCCACATACAAAACTACACACTGACGACAGGGTCATCTGTGTCCTGTTTGCACTACAATTGTGCACTATTCATCATCTGTCTTCTGGGAACAGTTCTGGGCATCTTCCCATATCAGATCTTGGCCATTGGTTGCCGTCTGCTGCAACACTTGAACTGATTGTGTCCTTAAATATTGTTTGTGATCTGATCCATCTACGATTGGACTGCAACAGTGCTGCGACCATATTTCCTAAAAACAAATAGTGGACCAGCACCCCATCTTCCTTGACAGTATCTTTGCAAGACTGATTTGTTTGTGCTTCTTACTAGTCTTTGGTAATGGAAAAATATGAGATTGCCCTGGTTCGCTTTGATGGAACAGATTATACCTCATGGGCCTTCCAATTTCAAATTTACTTGAAAAGAAAAGAACTCTGGGCACACATTGATGGATCTGAACCTCAACCTAAGGAAGATGACAAGAAGATTTTAGCTTGGAAGATTAAGGATGCTAAAATCACAACCTGGTTGCTGAGTTTTGTTGAATCACATTTTATCCTCAACCTAAAACCTTGCAAAACTGCCCGTGAAATGTGGGACTATCTTAAGAAGATTTATCAACAAGGCAATGCGGCTCACCAGTTTCAATTGGAACTTGAAATTACTCAATTCACTCAAGGCACCTAGTCTATTCATGAGTATTACAATGGCTTCCGCAGATTGTGGTCCGAATATGATGAGATTAAGTTTGCCTGCAGCACTCTTACTTGAATTACTTCCATTGCAGCAAAGTAGCCATTGAGATCAGCCTCTCATGAAACTTCGTATGGAGTTTGAGATAGTTAGATCGAACTTGATGAGCAAGGCTTCTCTTCCCAACTTGGATGACTGCCTTCAAGAACTTCTACGGGAAGAACAATGGCCGATTCCTAAAACTAGTCTGGAACAATAGAGATCGACTGAGGCTCCATTTGCCTATGTTGCTACAACCAAACAACCTCCCCGGGACATCAGTAAAGTTCAGTGCCATAACTACAAAAAATATGGTCACTATGCAAATCAATGCAAGGCAAAAATTTGCAGATATTGTAAGGTCACTGGTCATGTTATTAACGAATGTCGGAAGAAGGCTCGCAATTCTATTTCCCGCAACTATGTGCAATCAACCCTTGGTACTTACACAGTGCCGTCAGCTCCTAGTGCTTACACAGTGACCACAACACAATATGCATCCTTTGACTTCAGTGGTTCTCTGCAGTATGATTCATCCTCACAACCTGATTCCTCATCACAATCTGCGTCCCCAGCTCCTCTCATCCCTGAGATGATAAACCAAATGATCATCAATGCCTTGGCATCCATGAACATCGCAGGTACTGATTCCTCTTTCCAATACATGGTACTTAGATTCTGGTGCAAGTAACCATATGACCTCTTCCCTCATAAAATTACAAAATGTCATTCCTTACACTGGTCATCTCACTGTTCAAGCTACCAACGAAGATCATCTTCCCATCACCTCTGTTGGTGATACCCCTGGCCTTTACCATTAACCAATTTTTAGTTTCTCCTCATCTTGCTACCAATTTGGTTTCTGTGAGTCAACTTGTTGAATATAATTATAATGTCTCCTTTTCTTCTGGATGTGTTGTGCAGGACCAGGAGTCAAGGGAAGTGGTCGCGAGGGGGCCTAAGCATGGAAGACTTTTTTCCTTACCAATGTCTTCAGTTATTCAGAATAAACTTTACATCGGTTATTTTGTTTTTTTATTTAGAATAATTCTCGGTTATGGCATAATAGACTTGGTCATCCGAATGCCTCTACATTGTCTACTTTATTTCAATCTAGATTATTAAATAAACATATTGACTCTGCTTCTTTTGAATGCGATGCTTGTAAATTAGGAAAGAGTAAAACTTTACCTTTTCCACACTCCAAAACATGGAGCACTGCATGTTTTGACTTGATTCACAGTGATGTTTGGGGCATTGCTCCGACCCTTTCCCATAGTCATTTCAAGTACTTTGTAACATTCATTGATGACTATAGCAGGTTTACTTAGATTTATTTATTACACTCGAAGTCTGATGTTCTGCGTATCCTAGGCCCAGGTAGTTCCATAGCTGATCTCTTATTATGAGATTCAAAGTATTATTTATATGGAAATTAGAGTTGTCTCACGTGAAGAGTTTTAGAAAGAGTAGGAGTAGTATGACTTACACTAATTAGAAAGATGAAGAGGAATAGGAATAGGACTCTGTTATATATATAAGTAAACCAACAGCAGTATTATGGTATTCTATTCCTTTAGAGAGAATTCTGAGAGAGAGAGTCCTGTGGCTGTCTATTAGGAGGAGGAGGGGAAGGCTACTGATGTCCTATTCGCGTCCACATATTACAAGTGCGACGATCGTTTACCAAAGGTGAGTGGAACTTCCTAGTTGCTTTCAATCAATGTATGAGACGATTGATTGGGTTGGATTTTCTTAACTATGTTGTACTGCTACTGTGCTGACAACCTGAACCATTGATCGGATGCAATTCTGATGTTTGAATCAAAGAAATCATGTTAGTCTTGACTGTTAAATTTATACAAATCATAAGGAGTTTATTCATCAATAATCTTTTAATGTTTGGATGAGTTATAGAGGAATTCATAATATCATGGAACCTGACGTGAATGTATAGAATTGTCGATTAGGGATTATGGGACCCCATCGCCCACTAGATGATAGATCAGATCCACATATCTCGTAGCAGACCCATGGGCGACCATGGGGGTGCTGAACCCACAAGGATTGAATTCTGTTTAGGCCATCATCCAATGGGTATGATGAAACAGAGCGACTGTTACAGGATTTTTACAGTTTCTTGTTGTCAAGCCTTCTGGGTCCCACCTGGACACTTGATTGAAAATCAACTCCGACCATCAAGTGTGGGACCCTTGGGCGACCTTAGTGTAGTTGGACATTTGGGTTGTGAACCATTGGGTCCCACTATCCAATAGGTGTAAGGAATCCCAGGCGTGATTTTGTGCAGAAATTTATCAGAACTTAGTTATGATTTGTGGGCCCCAGAATACGATCTGATGATGGATCAGATCCGTTGGGGTGATAGTTTACCCTTGGTCGACCATGACCTAGAGGTCAGATCTTGGCTTAGTTGAATGGGACCCACTGGATTTCTATACCACTGTGTTCAGACGTGAGATACTATACTCCTCTATGATCTGTATGTATGTGGGTGGAACTTGTTAAGGGAAACAACCCTGGAATTTGTATAAATTAACAAATTTAACAGTTCTACTTGGATGAGTCAAGGTTTATGTAGGTTGTGACTAATTATATGGATTGTGATTAATTACTTAGATCATGATTAATTATACGGACTGTGATCAATTAATGTAGTATGTGGGCCGCCCCTATACCAATTGATACCAATCATGATCAGAAGTGGGGCAACAACCAATAAATTGTATAGGGGCTGAATCCACACTACTGTTCTGTTAATAACAATGAAATTTGATTGCTATGTGATTATGAAATTGTGCACTGGGTCCCAGTCTTGGGATGTTGGACTTGTGTCCAGATGATTGATGGCCTTTGTATAGGCTGGTCCTTAGTGGATGCGTATGGCCATTATGATGGCTGGCCCTTAGTGGATGTGTCTGATGAGATAGGGTCATGGTGACCGGTATACATGTATACGATGGGCCTTTGAGGCATGGTAATTTGCATGGGCACGGTTTTGTATTTGGATGTATTTTAATGATAACTGTTGTATTGAATCAGATTTGATGATTATGTGATATTATGTTGTATGTGACTTGTGTAATTAGGAAAATTCATTCACCAGTAACACTGATGTTGTGTTGCCCCCTTCAGGTAATCATAATGCGGGTGAGCCAAAGCGGAATGACGATCAGCACGTAGATTTCGGCATGCGTGGCTGAAAGGAGAAAATGAGAAAAGCTTTAATAACTAATGAAATCTCTAGTTCTTGTTTAGGAAAAGTTATTTAATGTTTTAAGCATTTTATTGAATTGAGTTAGGACATAATAAGTTGATTACTCAGAGATTTTTAGATATTTATAATTGGAAATATATTTTGAATTAAATGCCCGATTCATTGTGGATATTATTTGATGTATGCATGGTGAATATTGCTATATGATCACGATCCAAATATCCGACAGGGCCTCGGATTTTGGGTCGTGGCAATGTTTAAACCAATTCTCCAAATGCATTAAAACTTTGCGCTCAGACTCGGGGGGGAGGGGGGGTATGTTTCCAATGATTTTAAATCTTTTCTAAATAATAAAGGAATCATTTCTCAATGTACCTGTCCGTATACTCCACAACAAAATGGATTCACGGAACGGAAAAACAGACATCTTCTTGATGTAACTAGAACTATTCTTATTGAATCATCTGTTCACCCTCGTTTTTGGACTGAAGCTCTCACTTGATGCGGAGCAGGGTACCAAGTGCGGGGCGAGTAGAGGCGGAGAGGCGAGAGATGGATGGTGGAAGGGATATGTCAAACTTTCGTCTGAAAATTGGCCTTACGCCAAACTCCCCATCGCGGGCGAGGAAGAGACAACTTGGGAAAACCCAAAATCACTTGTAAGAAATTTTCATTAATCAATAACTAACTAAGCCAAGGGGCTTTACATCACTTATATAGGAAAATAATAAAGCCTAAAACTAATATTGACCATCCAAACACATTGATGGTCAGGATTAAAACATCCAACTAAGTACAGTTTAAAACATAAAAGAGAAAATAAGACTCTAAATAAACGAAGATAAGTGGGCTGGGCCCATTCGCGGGTCGACCCATGGGGACCATGGGTCTGTCCTGCATCAACTCTCCTTTTCTTAGAGAAAACTCGACCTCGAGTTTTATAGATGTCCTCCAGGATCGAAAATCCATTGCATGAATCCTCGATTTTTTGGTTGATCTTTATTCTCTTCACAAGGCTTAGAGGCTTGACTTGACCTTTTCTTCCAACTTAAATGAGGCTTGACACGCTTCTTCTTTTTGTGACTGGATTTTGCAATGATGCGAGCTCGAATGAAGTGATGCTTTAATTCTTGAATACTTACCATTTGCACACATTCTCTAGATAGAATAGGTCAGTCTCCGAGAACAAAGTCAATATGAGGAACTTCGATGATGTGATCTTCTTTGACAATCTCCTGATCAATGGTCTTTTCATCTGATGGTTTACTTTGATTTTCTAAAGGTGGACTAGAAATGAGGTCCAGCATATCATCAAACTCCTCATTGATTTCTTCACTATTTGCCTCTTCTTTTTCCACTTGCAATGGCTGATCAACTCTGTCAAATCCTCTAATTTGTGGTTCTTATATTTCCATGTCAACTTCAATCTTTTCTTTAGAAGATGGAACGACTTCCCCTTTTACTTAATCCTTTGCTTCAATATCAACCCGGACATTTTCTACAACATGAGCTTCTGTGGTTTGCAAAGATTTTTCTTCTTGCATCTTAGCTTTTCGAAGGCGTTAGCATTTTATCAAGCGCTCAACATGGATAGCTTCCCAAAATGCTTCATACATATCTTTGCATTCCTTTTTCATATTATTCCGTATACTTGGTCTCAAACCTCTAGTAAAGATAGTGACATAATGTTCATCATCTTCATCTAATGCACATTGGGCTTGCAGGCTTGAAAATTCATCAGAATATTCATCAACTGTCGGCTTTCCTTGACTCAAATTAAGAAATTGATTAAAGTAGGCTTTATTGTCAGAATACCATTGTCCATATTTACATGCATAGATGATTTTTTGGATATCATTGTAGATTTTCAATCGCAGACTTTCTTCTGATTCCATATTTATGTGATGCAAGATAAGTCAAATTTAATCTTCAAAAACAAATTTAGACTGTCCAGATGTGTAGCTCTTACTGATTGAAGTTTGTAGGTGAAGACAGATCAACGATCGAAGTCCAGATGGAGAAGATATCCCAGATTGAAGATCAACAGTTGAGATTGAACCTACTGATGTTAGCCAAATGTGCTCCCTGACTGGGCTTGTTGCAATAGGTCGGAACCTTTTTTTTTAAAGCTGCTGTTGACTATAGTTTTGGATTTAGGCCAAACTCAAACTCAGGCCCAACTAGGCTTGTGCTGCTAGCGGGTCGAATTGACCTGAAGTAAAGCCCATTGTTGGGCTCAACACGTGCTACTAGTTGTAGCCATGCAGGATCTTTTGCATTGAAGACCAATGCCCTGGAAAAAGATAGAGGTCTCGACCCTTTCTTCATTTCTGTACCTGGACGAAGAGATGGTGATTAGAGCAAGACACTGCTGCTTCCTTTCTGGCGATGAAGATAGCGATGGCCGGTGCTAGCGATGGGGATGATGGGGACGAACAGAGGCTGCGGATTTGGATTTTTTTTGTGTGGTTTGGGGTTTGGGGAAAAGTATGGATTTGGGGTGTTGATACTTAGGGATTTGGGCTGGAGATTTGGGAAAAAGTATGAATTTGTGGTGTTGATGCTTATGGATTTAGGGTAGGGATTTGGAATTGACAGGGATTGGATGGGTTTTCTCTGATAGCAGGGACTGGGTTGGATGAGGAAATGTAATCAACCAAAGGGAACTAGATAAATACCTTGAAGATGATAGAGTGCAGGATCTGTGGATCTGAGACTCGTGATGGTGATGGGTTGCCGAATCTCAAATCTAGGTGGATCGATCTTCGTCTCTTATACCAATTGATGCGGAGTGGGGTACCAAGTGCGGGGCAGGTAGAGGTGAAGAGACGAGAGATGGATGGTGGAAGGGATATGTCAAACTTTCGTCTGAAAATGGCCTCACGCCAAACTCCCCATCGCGGGCGAGGAAGAGACAACTTAGGAAAACCCAAAATCACTCATAAGAAATTTTCATTAATCAATAACTAACTAAGCCAAGGGGATTTACATCACTTATATAGGAAAATAATAAAGCCTAAAACTAATATGGACCATCCAAACACATTGATGGTAAGTATTAAAACATCCAACTAAATACAATTTAAAACATAAAAGAGCATATAAGACTAAATAAACTAAGATAAGTGGGCTGGGCCCATTCGCGGGTCGACCCATGGGGACCATGGGTCTGTCCTACATCATCACCACGGTAGTCTATCTCATAAACCGCCTTCCATCACCGACCATTGTTCATTTCATGCCTCATTTTAAACTACTTAGTCATCATCCCGTGTTTGATCACGTACATACCTTTGGCTGTGTTTGCTTCGTTCATCTACCTATCACAGAAAGAACGAAACTAACAGCGCAATCTCGCAAGTGTGCCTTTTTGAGTTATGCCACTAATCAAAAAGGTTTTGTTTGTTATGATCCCATTGGTTGTCGTATATGGGTTTCTCGAAATGTTATTTTCTTTGAAAATCAATATTTCTTCCAAACTCACTTGGACTGTCCTTATCCATCTTTGCCAGCTCTCTTACCAGGTTTTTTGGATCAAACAAGTGTTACTAGGTTTAATCCTGCTTTTGTATATCACCGACGGGAAAAACCTACCACTGCAGATGGTCGTCCCCTGATCCTCCACCGGCAAATCGTTCCACGCTTACTCATGCCTTGCGTCACTCCTCCAGAAATTCTAGACCGCCTAAGCGGTATGGATTTACCCATTCTTCGTTGATGACCACCCTATCTTCTGTCTCTATCCCAAGTTCTTATTTACAGTCTATGCAACAAGATGGCTAAAACCAGGCCATGACAGAGGAATTGGATGCATTAGATCATAATCACCTGGGATATTGTGGAATGTCCTTCAGCATTAAACCTATTGGTTGCAAATGGATCTACTTGATCAAACTTAAATCTGATGGGTCCTTAGATAGACACAAAGCTCGACTTGTGACACTAGGAAACAGACAGGAGTATGGCATTGACTAGGAGGAAACGTTTGCACCTGTGGCAAAAATGACATATGTTCGCTTACTTCTCGCCATTGTTGCATCTAAATCTTGGCCATTATACCAAAGGGATGTCAAAAATGCATTTCTCCATGGAGATCTGCAAGAAGAAGTCTATATGTGTATACCACAAGGCGTCCCCTCTCCCTCCAAAGTACATGTATAACCCAGTAGAAGTCTGTCGACTGCGAAAATCGCTTTATGGTCTAAAGCAAGCTCCTCGAGCATGGTTCTAAACCTTGAGGGGTCACTTCTGCGAAAGTGGCTTTACTCAGAGCCCTTATGATCCATCTCTCTTTCTATGTCACACATCTACTTGGGTTACTGTGTTTCTGGTATATGTTGACGATATTATTATCACTGGCACGGATGATGGTACGATCAAATCTCTCCAAGATTCCCTCAAGAATTACTTACATATGAAGGATTTAGGCATTTTGCATTATTTTTTGGGCTTAGAGGTGCATCAATCTCCCAAAAGTCTATTTGTTAATTAACACAAATACACATCAGACCTTATCGAGTTGGATGACCTCCATGATTCTTCGCCTGTTGATACAACTGGTGAGGTAAATCATAAGCTGAGTAAAGATGATGGCGATATTCTTCTTGATCCTCATACCTACCGGCGCCTAGTGGAAAGTCTTATCTATCTTACCATCAGTAAACCTGACATATCCTATGCTATTAATCTTGTGAACCAATTCATGACCGCTCCTAGACACCTTCATTTGACAGCTATGAAGCGCATTATCCGCTATCTGCTAAGAACTGTCCCCTGTGGTTGATATTATCCAAAGGATAATCCTCTTCATTTAACCGCTTATGCGGATGCTGACTGGGCGAGCTGTCAAGACACACGTCGTTCTACTATTGATTGGTGCATGTACCTTGAAAATTCCCTCATTTCTTGGAAATGCAAGAAACAAGAACGTGTGTCCAGATCTTCCATGGAAGTTGAATATAAGGCAATGTCTTCTACTTGTTCTGAGATCTTATGGCTACAGGGACTTCTTTTGGAACTTGGGTTCACTCAAACCTCTCCTACTTCATTGCATGCCGACAATACTGGGGCTATCCAAATCACTGAAAATCTTGTCTTCCATGAACGCACCAAACATATTGAAGTTGACTGCCACTTTATTCGGGATGAATATAAGGAGGATGTCATTAGTCTACCTCATGTCCCTATAGAGTTTTAGTTTGCAGATATCTTCACAAAGGGACTTCCTCGGCCTCAACATCAATTTCTTGTCACCAAATTGCTGCTTTATGACTCCCCAGCATCAATTTGAGGGGGGTGTCAATCCAAGCCTAGGCCGATTTAGGCCCAGTCATTATATTTTACTTGGTCAGAGACAACTGTACATAGTTTGTAAAGCTACATGTTAGGATCTAGATAAGATGATATCCTAGTTATTCCATGCAATCAGGGCATTCAGCCCCATATAATATGAGAACAGTCGACCCTCATGGGCACTGCATTTCAGGATATTCACATGTTTTGTTTTCCTCTCTCAAAATGACATCCAAGAGTCGGCCCATCTCAAAGAAGATTTGAGTGAATTTTCCAGAATTCTCTAGTGACTAGAAGAGCAGTTTTCCGGCATTTTCCTGATCGGCAGTAATTTTGGACCCAAAATCATCACCACAGCATATCGTCTCCAATTTCCATCTGATTCAACAATCGTTTAAGCAAGAGGTTGTCGGCTTCATTCTCTGGGATTTCTCTTGCACGTGTTCTGATACATCCAATACCTGGGCAACTTTATCTCATCAAATTGGTATTCTTGGGTACTTACCTGGTCTATTCTGATACATACAGCACCTTTGCAGATTCGGTTCAACAAGTTGGTACTTTCTGACTTCACTATTTTTTTGGGAAATTCTTTTCCTCAATTCTAATGGAGAGATTTGATATAATCAAGACCAGACTGAATGGTGCAAAATTATTAGACTTGGGCTTTTCACTTCAAACATTATGTTGAAGCCCAAGGTCTTGGCATTAACTTGATGGTTCTGCCGTGAAAAAGACAAATCATCTGAACAAAATAGTGAAGTCAGAAAGTACAAACTGACTGGTCTCAAAATCATTCAAAAATAATTTCATGGATTCTGAACTCAGTTGAGGAACACATCTCAGTAAGCTTGAAGTCCTATAATGATGCCTCTTAACATTTGGACTCATCTTAGGAAATTGTATCTCCAAACCAATGAGGCCCAAGATTTTTATATAGATTTGGAATTGGCGAAATATGTTCAAGGAGATAAGAAGGTCCAAGATTATTATAATGGGGGACTGAGAAGGAATCAATGATCATTCAAGCTGTCCCTCAAGATGCTATCAAACAAGTCATGAAACTTCAAGAAGAATCATATGTCAGCCTGCTTTTAATGAACCTTTGCCCTGAATTTGAAGCAGTTAGGGCTTCGATAATGAATAGAGAACCAACTCCTGATTTGGAGACATGTGTCCAAGAAGTTCTTTGAAAAGAACTCCCTCTCCAAAGTCCAAACACAACAGACACTAGAAGGGAATACGACCAATCAGACCTTCTCTACCATTCCCACTGCCACAACTGAAATGGCGATGTATACCAATCGTAAGTTTCAGTCTAAGGACAAAGAAAAAGACATGGGTGCAGTCCAATGTTTTGAATGCAAAGGGTATGCACGTGGCGAGGAACTACAAAAAGAAGAAATTTTGCAACTACTGCAAGCGCAATGGTCACATCATTTCTGAATGCACACAACGTCCACCACGGAAGCCAGGTCATGCATTGCAGTCCAAAACAGAATCTTCTTCTGACTCTTCTACTGATTTAATCAAGGAAATGATCCAGACCTCTGTTAACGCCCCCATTGCATCCGCATTATCTGCCATGGGTATCACTGGTAACACTGCCCACGTTGTTTACTGAGCAAACTATTCCTTGGTACATAGATTCTGGTGCATACACCATCTCACCCCCTATACTGGCACAATGCAAATACTTGCAGCTGATGGCAAAAACATCCTTATTTCTGGTGTTGCCATCACCATCTCCACTCCTAACAACCAGAATCTACCTTTGCAAAATGTTTACTTTGTCCACAAACTTGCTGCAAATTTATTTTTTGTCGGACAGTTGGCTGAAAATAACTGTGCAGTTCACTTTTTGTCCTCTGGCTGTGTTGTGCAGGATCAGAACACTGGGATGGTGACAGGGATGGGGCGTAAGCAGGGGCATCTCTTCATACTTGATACCTCATGGCCTATTTCCTTTAATGCTAGTTCTACTGTGAATAATAAAACTTTGATCCTCTGGCATCGTAGAATAGGACATTTGAATAATGATTTATTGTTATCCATGTGTAGGCAAGATTTCATTTCTAATAAGAACTGCAAGTTTTCTTTGGATAAATGTTTGGCATGTTGTTCTGCAAAAAGCATAAAATTGCCCTTTTCTTTAAGCACATCACATACCACAGCTCCATTTGATTTGATCGACTCTGATATTTGGGGACATGCACCGGTTTTGAGTAGACGTGGTTTCAAATTTTAAATTATATTTATTGATGATTATTCCCGCTATAGTTGGATTTACTTTCTTAGATATAAAGATGAAGCTAGTCATGTTTTTGAAATATTTTACAACTATGTTTCCACACAATTTGATGAAGGAATTTGTGTACTTCGCACGGATTCAGGGGGGGTATACATCTCCAAAACCTTCCAATCCTTTCAAGCCAAGGGCATTGACCATCAACAGACCTGTCCATATACACCAGAACAAAATGGTATTGCTGAATGCAAGAATCGGCATATCATAGAAACAGTCCGCGCCCCTACTCCTAGACTCACATGTTCCTAATACGTTTTGGTGTGAGGCTGCCCACATGGCTGTCCAACTTATCTATCGTTTACAACCAAGGACATTAACAGGAAAAACACCTTATCATCTTTTGTTTAAATCCACTGCTAACTACAATACCTTGCAGGTCTTTGGTCGTCTTTGTTTTGTTCATTTGCCCCATACAAAAGAACCAAGGTTTCTACTCATGCAGCCAAGTGTGTGTTCCTAGGATATACTGATCAACAAAAGGACTATGCGCGCTATGATGCTGATGCTAAAGAATTCGCATCTCTATGTAATATTTCTTGAGCATGTGCAATTCTATTCAACTTCTTCATTACACATCATTTCTAACATTTCATTTCTCCCACACTTTCCCTCAAAAAATACATCTTCTAAACCCCCTATCATGCATACATATTCTTGTCGTCCCGTTCCTGTACCTGCACCCCCCTCTATTACCACTAAGCCAACTGGTCTAGCACGGGATACTACACAAAGTGTGCCATTAAGAAGATCTACACTGGTTTCCAAACCTCCAAATCAATATACTCTCTCAACGATGGAATCTATTCATACTCCCAACTCCTATAAGGAAGCCAGTACAGATCCTAATTGGCAAGATGCAATGACTGAGGAGATTGTGGCCCTTGAAACTAATCAGACTTGGGAAGTTGTTTCTCCCCCATCTAGCGTATTGATCATTAGAAACAAATGGGTCTTCTCTGTTAAATTACGACCCGATGGTACTTTGGACAGATATAAAGCCCAATTAGTGGCACAGGTGAACAAACAAGAATATGGAATAGATTACGATGAGATATTTGCTCCTGTAGCAAAAATGACCATAGTTAGAACCTTGGTTGCGGTGGCTACATCCCGAAACTGGCCTCTTTAGCAAATGGATGTCAAGAATGCATTCCTTAACGAAGATCTTGAAGAAACAGTTTATATCAAACCACCACCTGGGTACTCTACTCCTCCTGGATCTGTTTGTCAATTAAGAAAATCTCTATATGGTTTGAAACAGGCCCCTAGGGCATGGTTCCAAAATTTTTGTACAATTCTTATCCAGAACAAATATAGTCGAAGTAGTTGTGATCCATCTTTCTCCGAAGGACAGCTCATGGAAGAACCATACTGTTGTTGTATGTTGATGATATCATAATCACAGGGAACAGTGAAAAAGAGATTGTTGCTCTCAAAAACTATCTAATGAAGACGTTTCATATGAAAGACTTGGGCCCTCTATCCTACTTCCTTGGGCTTCAATTTTCTAGACCCTCAGAAGGCATATTTCTGCATCAAAAGAAATATACCGAGGACATAATCACCATGCCCATTTGACTGATAAACGGACTACTGAAACTCCATTGGAATTGAATGTTAAGTACAGTCTCTCCGAAGGATCTCCACTTTGTGAAGCCACTATGTATCGACGTTTGGTTGGGAATCTTATCTATCTCTCTCTGACCAGACCTGACATTGCTTATGTTGTACAAATAGTCATTCAATTTGTATCTGATCATCGCTGTCCTCATCTTAATGCTATACATCATATCATTCGGTATCTTCAAGGAACAGTTGACAAAGGTCTTTTTTACTCTTCCCATTCTCCCTTCACCTTAATGCTTATGTTGACACAGATTGGGCAGGCTGCCCAGATACTAGATGATCCACTATAGGATGGTGTGTGTTCCTTGGATCATCTCTCATTTCGTGGAAGAGTAAGAAACAAAAGACAGTTTCTAAGTCTTCTTGTGAAGCAAAGTATTGTGCAATGTCTTCTGCCACTCGTGAGATTATATGGCTTCAGAGATTATTGACTGATTTTGGTGTTTTCCTTCGCACACCTACTCCATTAAATGCTGACACACTATTGCAATGCAGATTGCTACTAATCCAGTGTTTCATGAAAGGACAAAGCATATAGAAAGCAGCTGTCACTCCATCAGGACTGTCTTTCTACAAAAGAAGATCAATCTTGCTCATACACCATCTCATCTCCAGCTAGCGGACTTCTTCACCAAGGGGCACACAAGAGCACGAAATGATTTTCTTCAAGAAAAATTGCTGCTTCGGTCTCCTCTGCATCAATTTGAGTCGGGGCGGGGGGGCGGGGGGGCGCACCTATGGATCACCATATCCACTAGTGGACCACCTTGTCATGTGTACATATGAACATTGTAATATTAATGTGTTATAGTAATCTTTGGTGACTAGATGATGAGTAGGATGATTTCCTGTTAGCAGAATATCAGCAGTCATTGTACACCAATAGTATGTAAAATCTTTGATTACAGCATATAGTAATTATAAAGAAGGATAGCACCTCACGAGGAGGGTATCCAGAAAATTCCCACCACTCTTTCTATTCATTCTTTTCCTCTATCCCCTCCATTTCCTCTGTTTCTCTAAGGTCAATAGTTATTGCATTGCTTATTGATGCAAAAATTGAAGATTCAATTTTTGCACGAGCTGAAGCCTATTAGGCCCAGATGGAGCATCCCGAGAGTGCCCGCAAGGGTCCCAACAAGTTTTGATTAATATTTTGGGCCAAACAGTACCCAAATATTTGATAAAACATGTCAGGGACAGTGTTATTATTACAATAAATAACAGGGTGCTGTTTGCGGTTTTCAGAAAATTTCAGCACTTGAAGGGGGTCTCATGTGTAGTAACTTTAAGCTACAGTTTAGTGGGCCAGGACCTGTCCAATTCACATGAGGCATACATTAGTAAGTTCGTCTGGTAGTCCTCTTCAAGTTCGTAGGGTTCTTTTGATCCAAAGGTGGGCCACGTGAGCACCAGATCTGCTGCAAGATGTCCAAGACTAACAGAACACAGAAATTTCTAATTTTTTCATTTCTTTTTAGTATTTTGTGAATGTTTTGATCAGGAAACAATATCTAAGACTCTTATTTTAGTAGGGGTCTTATTTAGTAACGTTTTGAGGGCTTTGTAGAGGTTTTTGGCATTATATAAGCAATGTTATGTTCGACTGTACTGTTCACGCTAGAGTACCATTTATCTTTTTCAATGAAAACAGCAACAATGTGCATTTCTTTTCCTTTCCCTTTGATAAATTCACTTTACAAGTGAATTGAGGTGAAGGGTCATTTCAAGAGACAATAACAGAAAAAAGGTCAAATCAAAAGGTACACTATTTCAAAAAACCTCTCTACTTTACCAAAAAAAGTTAAAAAGTTACTTTTTCAAAAAAAAAAAAAGGTAAAAAAAAGACACATCCTCATTTCACAAAATGACAAAAGACCATTACGTTTTCATTTGACCCCTCTTCTTTTTTGGCCTCTTAATTTGACCATTCACCTCACTTCACTTCATAAGTGAAGTTACCAAACAGGCACGTGTTTGGATGAATGGTGAATTGAAGTAAAGTGAGGTGAAGCATCAAATCAAGAGAATAGAATATAAGAGGTTTTTTTTTTTTTTTTTTTTTTTTTGAGTTGCTTGATAGGGAATCTTTTTTACTTTTTGTGTAAAAAGAGGACTTTTTTTGTCATTTAGTGGAGAAAGGGGGTTTCTTTTTTACTTTTTTCTTTTTGAAAAAGAACGAGGGAATTTTGAATATGTGTACTTTTGATATGACCCTTGTTTGGATAATGGAGGCTTTACCTCACTTTATTTCATTTCACTCTACATCAAACACGCCCTAAGTTTGGATGCAAAGGTGATTGGGAAGGCTTCACAGATAAGATTTTGGGTTCTTTTGCACTATTCGTTGAAAAGTTTAATTCGGAAGCAATTTTCTAATTGGTTTTTGGCACATCCATTGTTGCTAGAAATTTCTTATTACAGATTGTTTCACTGATTAGGCCCTTCAATAGTCCAATTGCTCAAATCAAGGCTACATCACTTATACAAGGTTGTAATGCCTCGTTTGGGAGAATGATCAATAAATAAGAATTCTTTTGGGGTGTTTTTGCTCTCTCTCTTGTGAAAGAACTAGTGTGATGCCATTGGACGTGAAGCCTAGACATATGATCTATCCCAGTACAAGTTGCTAATACTCTTAACCAATAATAACTTAACCAAGAGAAAAAAGTGTAGCAAATTCTCAATATCCAAGTGAAAAGCATAGAAGGCCAACAAATTAAACAAGAAAACTGCTGAAAGAGAAATACTTCAACCATTTGAATGTCATGTTGCAGAGTTTCCAATGGAGCCTTCTCTTTGCTCTCAATATTCAAGATTGGCACCTGTGCAAGCAAAATTTTTTTTGTCAAACTAATCAAGTGCTTGATCCAAGAAAATTATAGCATTCAGTAAACAATTGGTCATCAAAACATGAATAACGTAGCATAATCAAGAATAGATGCCTCCAACATAACACAATTTTACGATGCATAAAAAAGACAAGAAAGAGCATACTCAATAAAGCAAAGACCATGGCAATTAGAGAGCCTCTCCAGCAAATTCTCTCTTTTTCTGGACTTTTTTAAAGGTAGACTACTACTCTTTTTTTTCTTTTCTTTTTTGTTCCAATTCACAGAAGAGAATCTGCTCCTGACTAAAGCAAATCCATACTACAGTACCTATTATGATTTATGACATCATTCATACAAGAACACGCCCCACAAGAACGACACTTGGGGGTCCATTATCATGTGACCCTACTATTGTTGTTGAATTCAACAGACCTGCATCAAATCCTACGGAAAAAGACTCATACTATATGTTACAAAAAAAAAAAAGGGGGAATTCATACTATACAACGAATCCATTTACAAGTAAATCTTAGAATTCATGTGTGAATCCTACCATTCGTGATTCGATTGCTTTTATCAAATCTTACAATTTAGGCGATTTGTGTGGGTGGGAATAGGCATGGCCTTTTTTTTATGGTTTCTATTTTTAAGAGGTAAAGAGTGATTAAAAAACTTTAAAATGAAGATTCTATAAGAGGCTTAGGAACGAGAGATGATACTTCATTCGCAAGACTACCCGTTCATCGCAGAATAAAGGTAACAAAAGTAAAGAAAGCATTGGCAAGGATGAAGATAGGAAAGGCTATACGGCCAAATGGCATTCCAACAAAGGCTTCAAAATGCTTAGGAGAAACTTAATGAGTTTGGTAAATTAGAACGGTTTAAAGTATCAGCCAATACTGGTACATATCAACAACTCAAAAAAAGAAAAGAAATAAAGATTTGTTGCTGTGAGGACTGCATCCAACTGGTTTGTTGCAGCATAGAAAACTACCAACAGTATAGACAACAATATACTGCTACTATCTTTAACAATTTACTGCCTCATCCCTCCCCTTAGTTGAACTTGACATGAAAACCCAAATCTGAATTTTTCTGTAATTTTCAAGGTCTAAGTTAAGGTTGAGTTTTAAAGGCGTTCAAAAAATGTTAATGTGCCTGAACACAAGATAAGGCATGGGGGCTTTTCTGCCATGTGCGGATTCAAACTCCAGACGTGTTGGCTCTGATATCATCTCAAGTTGCTAACCAATACACCCAAAATGCCTAGGCGTTAAAGGTGCAGCAAACTAACTATTTAACATAAAATGCTATATGGCGGGTGATGGGTAGCGGTTGCGGCGATGCGTAGTGGCATAGTGGTGTGAGCATTTTAAGTGGTCAAAATAATTTAAATCTTGTGTACCAACCAATCTTGTGTGTTTTCTTTTTTTTAGCGATTTGGAACCATATAAGGGGAAAGACAGACTTTAGCAAAGGCTATTGAGTAAAGACAACTTTAGCAAAGGCTATTGAAGATAAGAAATTGGAAAAACAGTGCTTTAAAATTGCTTGCCTCTACTAGGTTTTAGACCATAGTGCCGCTATTTTCAAAATAGCAAAGCGGTCTCAACTACTATGGATGATAATGAGGCATAGTAGCTGCTATTTTGAACCATAGTTAGGGTCCAACCAAATCTTTCAATTCCCACCGGTCCCATCCCCAGGTGGGCCCCACAAGTGAGCTCATCATAAGATGAGCTCATGTGCTCACTTGAGGGGGGCCCACATATTATATGTATATATATATGGTTAATGTTCCTGCACATCCAGTGTGCACAGTTGTTGGGAACCACCTGGGCCCCACAAATCATGGGACCTTTTTGTTTGGGCAGGGGAAGGGCGTGGTTGTAATCTAAATATCCAAAATAGGGTCAATCTCATGCCTTTAACCCCATGATTCATGGCCCATAGGTGTAACGACTTTATATTAAAGAAAAAGAAATTGACCCTTGATCCAACAACCCAATCGATTCAGTGGGTTTAAACCGCTAGGTCGAGTGACTAACAAGGGAATTCCTGTGTGTGTGACGAACAAGGGGAGTCCAATGTGTGTGAACAATTCAGATGAATGATAAGGGGGGCCCACGGGAAGTTCTCACCGTTACAGCAACATTTCCCATACATATTTCTCTCTACTTGAACAAAAATATTTGAAAAAAAAATTTACCAACATATCCAATTAGCTCGCAAGGCTTCCAGGTCAACTCGACGTAGTAATTGGACAAGTCTTGTCCACCTACTATGTTACAACCTTCAGCAATTGAACCACCCAAACATCATCACCAACACATCCTCATTACATATTATTACAACCACGGATCAAAATAGCGGCCACCACGATATATCAGGCGTAGCAGTCTTGGCCGCAATGCTACAACAAGTTATCACCACTAGCACATGTGGCAGCCACTACAGACCACTATAGGCCACTACGAGTCGCTATGGATCTACTACGGAGCTTGACTGGCATCTATTTTGCATAGTTTTTTTAAAAATATGGTAGAGCTTCTTTCTTCTTTCGTCTCTCCAAGCTACATTTCTATGCAACTCTTCTTTCCATCCATGCTTAAAAGAACACTAAAAAAACACAAGATTTTGCCAAATCGAAGCCAATACAAAGTCTCCCAAGGGCACTTCTCTAGGTATATCGTGTTAGACACTCACTTTGGTATTAGTAGAGGCATTTTTTTCTTAACTCTCAACAAAAGTACATTATTTGTATTTAATGGAAATTAATTCATCATTTGGTTTGAACTTTAAGGTGAGCATTGCTTTATAATTTACTTATCCTGTGTTATGTACGGTTGCTTGTGAATTATGAATTTAGAAATGCAAGATAGTTTCTAAATTAGATCAACCAACATGAAAACATGTGAAAAAATAGATAAATATCATTGTTTTATAATCATTCAGCAATTCAGAACCTCTATACACTGAAGGGACCACTACATCCTCCCATCTTAGTTACTAAAGGAAAAAACCATGAAACATTTTTCAATATTTTGGATTTTTTTTTTTTTTTTAGTTTTTTTAACTACTTTTTAAATTCACACCTCTACACCACTACATATTGTTGCTACCGCTACATATAGACCGCTATGTAACATTTTGGCTGTCGGCCACTACGCCCGCCGCTACTGCTATTTTGATGCTTTGGTCACAACCAATACCATCCTTATCCATCATTTTCAACACCTTAACCAATCTTGAACTTCATCTTCACGTATCACCACAAATAACCAACCCTCGGATTTCCCACCTGTCATCAATCAACTACTACAACCTCAAACCCAAACCTCTCCTCCACCAATTTGTTCACCATCAAACCCCAGACAGCAATAAAAACCCAACCACCCCCAGCACACACTCAATCAACTACCACAAGCCTGCACATTAGCCTACAAACTATTAAAAGGTTTTTGCTCTTTATAACCACCATCTGTTTTGCTGTTGCAACATCTCCACATATCAAAACTGTCCATCTCAGCAGCCTTAAACCTCCTTACCCTCATTCCTCCTTTCCCTCTTGCTACTAGAAACCCTAACACTACCCCTACCCCTAGAAAGGCAGAATTAGAAGAAATCTAGAAGAATTAAGGAGGAGAAGGAAATCAGTAGATTCCAGGTTGGTTCGTGACTTATAGCATTCCTAAAGTCAATCGAGCAACGATCTCGTATTTCAGGTAAGTAGATATTCGAATCTACTTGTGTATAAGACAATTTTCCCTAGATTTAAGATCATATGAAACCTAATCTATGTCTAGAAGATCAAATAATTCTACCACAAAGAGGTTATCTTCAAATAGTGATGATCAATGACCACCAAGGGTGATAAACCCTTGGCCAAACCCCAACTAAGGGGTCTTTAGTTTGGCCAAACCCCATGGTAGAAACGGCTATGGTCAAACCTCCAATTTTGGAGTTCGGGCCAAACTCCTTTTGAAGGTTAGGCCTTGGCCGAATGCATGTAGACCTCTTCTTGAATGATTTACTTTAGGTCGTTTTAATGTTATGATGCAAAATTTCAGCCTACAAGGTACTCAATGATGAATATAATATCTGAATGCATAAATAATGATTGATTCACACATGTTATGATGCAAGTGAACTGAGTGATAGCGAAGAACATTTTAGCCAAACCCTAGATGGAACCTGGAGCCTGGCTGGACCACTATTGTGGGTCATGCGTAGGGGTCGGCTGCTATATTGTATTGATTTTGTGGAATCCTTCCTAGTACATGTTTATTTGTGATCTGATGTATGACTCCTTATTTGGCTGATGATTTCTACTTGATTACACATGTAATATGTTGCCTAGGACATGGGCTTTGTATATTTTAATCAATGTTTTCAAATTTTGTGATTCATGATATTGATTGAGATTGCGATGAGAATACATTATGATAAACTGTATTTAAGGTAGCATCTCAAATTGGTTGGATACCATTACTAATTCGGTTAGGGGCAAGCTAAATTTGGAAAGGATGTAAGGGGTGACAATTTGATGATCACACAACTTAGAAAACAAGAGTTTGAATACCAAACTGAGAATGTATTGTTGTGTCCCTTATTGGAGAGCACTCATCAATATATATAGGTATTACATGCCTTATTCAAGGCTCAAAGTTAAGGAAACTAACCAATTAAGTTACTTGCTATTCTAAGATAAGGAAACTAACTAATTAAAGAATATATACAGTTGTATTACAATTGAACCCAATCATTCCACGAGTGATATATGAGTTGGATCTTCTCATGGGCCTTGGGCCTTGGGCTTTATTAACACCCCCCCTCAAATTGATGCGGGAGAATCAACAAGCATCAATTTGCCAACCAAGAACTGATGATGCGGTCGTGGTAGGCCTTTAGTAAGAATATCAGCAAGCTGAAACTCAGTGAAGACATGCGGAAGACGAATGACACCACGCTTAAATTCATCACGTATGAAGTGACAATCAACCTCGATGTGCTTAGTGCGTTCATGAAAAATCGGATTTTCAGTAATCCGAATAGCACTTGTATTATCCGCATAGAGTGGGGTAGCACATTCCGGTGGGAACCCAATGTCGGAAAGGAGTCCGCGAAGCCAAAGAATCTCGGAGCATGCAGCAGACATGGCGCGGTACTCAGCTTCGGTAGAAGATTTTGAAACCTTTTCATGTTTCTTGCATTTCCAGGAAATCAAGCTGTCACCCAAAAACATGCACCATCCAGTGGTAGATCTGCGAGTATCCGGACACCCAGCCCAATCAGCATCGGAATAAGCGCGGAGAGATAGAGGATTGTTATAGGGAAAAAACAACCCGCGAGTAGGTGTGCGAATAAGGTACCGAATGATGCGGCGAACAGCAGCCAGATGAAGATGACGAGGAGCAGTCATGAACTGACTCATGAGGTTGACCACATAGGAGATATCAGGACGAGTGATCGCAAGGTAGATCAAGCTACCAACTAACTGGCGATATGTGGTAGGATCGGGAAGAAGGTCACCCTCCTCTTTACTTAGTTTGACATTCAGTTCTACTAGTGTATCGACTGGAGCGGAAGCAGTAAGGCCAGCCAAGTCAATGAGGTCAAGCGTGTATTTGTGCTGAGTGAGAACTATGCCTTTAGGCGATTGATGAACTTCAAGATTAAGGAAATAGTGTAAGGGGCCGAGTTCCTTCATGTGAAATGTCTTATTAAGAGAAGCTTGGAGTTCCTGAATCATATGAGCATTGGGACCAGTAATCACAATGTCATCTACGTAGACCAGTAGCACAGTAATCCCGGACGGAGCACGATATAAGAACATAGAAGGATCATATTGGCTTGGATGAAAATCCAATTGGAGAAGAGCATCTTGAAATTTCTCAAACTAGGCGCAAGGGGCTTGCTTCAGACCATAGAGGGAGCGACGGAGTTTCGCAACCATACCCTTCCCAAATGAGTATCCCTGAGGCAGACGCATATACACGTTTTCTTTGAGATCGCCATGAAGAAACGCATTTTTGACATCCATCTGATATAAAGGCCAAGACCGAGATGCAGCAACAGCAAGAATAAGTCGAACCGTGGTCATTTTAGCGACGGGAGCAAAAGTTTCATCATAATCGATGCCATATTCCTACCGATTGCCAAGGACGACGAGACAGGCCTTATATCGATCCAATGTGCCATCTGATTTTAATTTGAGAGAAAAAATCCACTTATAGCCAATAGGTTTGACACCCATAGGAGCTTGGACAACATCCCAAGTGTGATTCTGTTCTAAAGCCTCCAATTCCTCTTGCATAGCCTAGTTCCAACATTGATGATGCACAACCTGAGAATAGGATTGCGGGATAGAAGAAGATGACAAAGTGGCCATTAAGGAAGTATGAGAGAACCCATAGCGGTCTGGCAGGACTGAAATGCAAGAGGAGCGACGCAATGAAGGAGGGTCGGAAGGACCAAGTTCCGGAGGCGGACCCGATGTCGGAGGAAGATCAAGAGGGGGAGTACCGTAGGCGCATCTATGTTCCGTCTGTGATACACAAAGTCAGGATTAAAGCGAACAAAAGATTTAGATTCAGAAAAACCAGGTAAGGAAACCAATGAGGGGTCCGAAGGATCAAGGTGTTGGTGAAAAAAATACTTGTTTTCAAAAAACACCACATTCCTAGAGGTACGGATGCGACGAATGGTGGGAATGGTGGGATCATAACAAAGGAATCCTTTCTGAAAGGGAGCATATCCTAAAAAGGCACACTTAGCTGATTGAGCTGTCAGTTTGGTCCTTTCTGAAGGAGGCAAATGCACAAAGCAAATGGACCCAAAAACATGAAGGTCATCATAGGATGGAGATGTCTTGTACAACCGGTAATATGGGCTCTAATTGTCAATAGAGGGTGAGGGCACGCGATTGATAAGATGAGCTGCAGTAGCCAGTGCTTCAACCCAAAAACTGGTAGGAACCGATAATTCAAGCAGAAGAGAACGAGTGACATCAAGGAGATGTCTATTCTTCCGTTCAGCGACTCCATTCTGCTGTGGAGTATAAGGACAAGTTCTTTGAGAAATAATGCCTTTGGTTTGCAAAAACTTTTGAAAATCAGAGGACACATATTCCCCGCCTGAATCAGATCGCAGGATTTTAATGCAGGTGCAAAATTGAGTCTCAACATAAGCCAAAAAAATTTTAAAAACAGTAAAAACATCAGATTTAATATGGAGAAAGTAAACCCATGTGAACCGACTAAAATCATCAATAAAAGTCACAAAATATTTATAGTGAGCGTGAGAAAGAGCTGGAGCAATTCCCCAGACATCGCTATGAATCAAATCAAAACATTTAGTGCTGTGAGAAGTGGAAATAGGAAAATGAAGAGTTTTACTCTTTCCCAGTTTACAAGTAGCACAATCAAAAGGCACACAAGAAGATAAACCAAGAGTTTTATTTAATAAACTAGAATTGAACATAATGGATAGAACTTTGGAATTAGGATGGCCAAGTTTATTATGCCACAATTGGCAGTTATCTCTAATAGAAAAACAAAAGACAGCTTTGTCAAATATATTCCTAGAAAGCTTACTAAAATCCAGCGGAAACAAGCGTCCACACTTAGGCCCCCTCGCGATCTCCTTCCCGGACATTTGGTCCTGCACAACACAACCAGAAGAAGAGAAAGAGATGTTACAGTTATTTTCAACAAGTTGTCCAACAGACAATAGGTTTGAAGATAAAGTGGGACAAAGGTAAACATTGTTTAAAGGAAGAGGACCAGTGATATCGCCAAGGGCAGTAATGGGTACGTCACCTCCGTTAGCAGTTTGGATATGAAGATTGCCATTGTATTTTGTCATATTGGAGAGGGAGGAATGGGAATTTGTCATATGATTAGACGCCCCGGAATCAAGGAACCAAGTAGAAGAGGGAGAGGACGTACCTGAGAAACCAAAAGCAGAGAAGGCATTGAGAATCATTTGTTGAACTAGCTCAGGAGTTAGAGAGGATGAGGGCCCAGGCTGTGAGGATGTAGATGTTGGACCCGGCATAACTGAAGAGGCAACATAACCATGTGGAGTCTGAGACTGTGGAGTCTGTGTGGACGGACGAGGTGGGCGACGGCGACATTCAGAGAGGATATGTCCCGACTTTTTACAGTAACTGCAGACTTTCTATTTGCATTGAGATGCAAGATGCCCAAATTTCTGACAGTTGTAGCACTATGTTTTGCTCAAGTCTCGAGGCGGAGGCTGAGAAGCTTTATTGGCTGAGAATGCAACTGAATAGGTATCAGTCTTTTGTTGAGCCATATGTGCCGAGGTGGCCATGCGCTGTTCCTCGCGTAACAGTTCATTCAAGCAGACAGCCAAGGAAGGCAGAGGCGTCCGATTCATCAGGGCAGATCAGACACTTTCATATTCATTCCGTAATTTCATTAAAAATTGATCCCGCTGACTAGAGGCCTAAAGATCGCGGATGACGATCAAAACATTAGCAGCCACACCTACATACTTAATACTATCGTATTCCGACCAGAGGGTCCAGATTCCCGAATAGTAGTCATGGATCGACAAGGTCCCTTGTGCATATTCAGCAATCGCACATTCAAGATGAAATTGACAAGCTGAGTTATCTTGATGGTATACTTGCTGCAGATATCCCCACATGTCTTTAGAAGTGGGGTAGGGTTTGAGGTTCATTATCAGATGTGGCTCGACAAAGCCAAGGATCCATGATTTTATTTTGGCATCTTTGGTATGCCAAGTGGATATCTTCTTCTCATCATCAGTGGGTGTAGGGTCAGATCCAGAAATATAGCCCCACAATTCCTTAGCCTCAAGGTAGATTTGGAATTGGAAAGACCAAGCGGGGGAATTTTTTCCCGTGAATCTGATCAAGGTAACCTCAGATTTGTCCATCTTAAAATTGATATTGACCAAAAAAACGAAGCAAGACAGCAAACAAAGAAGAAAACAGCAGCAAAGAGAACAACAGGAATAAAAAAGTCCTTGATTTCAGGGGAAGAGTAGCACGCGGGCCCCACTAAGTGATCTCTAGACAGATCAAAGACAGGGGATGGAAGGGTAGTCAAATTTCGCAACTGCTGAAAGAGGTCTCACTCACAACGGATCAAAATCCACAATTTTGAACGGCTGAGATGAAATCTGTTGGACAAAACTGAAATACCAAAAGAGATGGTAGATGGCCTACCTCTGATGATCGAAAAATTCTGAAAAAATGTCCAAGAATTCCAGGATGATTGGTCGACCAGGATGGGAGGCTCTGCTGATACTGCAGTGTTGATCAGAGGTGGGCCCTTGATGACTTGCTCCAGGTTGCTGACGTGAATGGTTCCCAGAACCTAAATCTGTCTTCTGATTTCTCTGCTGAGTCAAACGAATGTCCACAAGGCTCTGAATTAACTGTCGATCAAGATAGAATGATGTCTGTGATGAACTTGGGCTGATCTGTGGTGGGTCATAGTGATCAGATTTCAAGATGTAGATGAAAACTATGTTAACATGCACGAACAATCAAGGACAGGATGCCAATGACTGTTATCACCAAGATTCGACAAACAAGTCGAAGAAGAAGACTAGAAGAGGAGAGTTTATCAGAGCTCTGATACCATGACAATTTGATGATCACACAACTTAGAAAACAAGAGTTTGAATACCAAACTAAGAATGTATTGTCGTGTCCCTTATTGGAGAGCACTCATCAATATATATAGGTATTACATGCCTTATTCAAGGCTCAAAGTTAAGGAAACTAACCAATTAAGTTACTTGCTATTCTAAGATAAGGAAACTAACTAATTAAAGAATATATACAGTTGTATTACAATTGAACCCAATCATTCCACGAGTGATATATGAGTTGGATCTTCTCATGGGCCTTGGGCCTTGGGCTTTATTAACAAGGGGCTGGTTGCAGAACCAACCCTTTATAGGCAATGAAAACCACAGAAGGTCAACATTGAATTGGGGATCAAGTATCCGACAAAAAGGATCACAATTGGAATGACTTAGTTCATTTGGTGGAAACCCTTGGACACCCCTAGACCAATAGCATTGTATTGGCCCATTGGGAGATGTCCCTATACAATGGCCAACTTTGGAAGATTTATTGACTTCGGTCAGCTTTTGGAGAGCTTGACTCGGTTATTCCGATGTTTCGGACCCTTGAGGTCATTCCATGTGGACCCTAGTTGATCATCCTATAATGAGCTCAAAAGATGTAAAAGTACCTTTTTATTATGTTTGGCATCCTTGTGGTGCATAAGTTATGGGCCTGTGGTACTAAGTGGTTAGGTGGTTGTCATTAGACATGTCTTGGTTAACCTAGTCGGACTACAAATCGGACCTTATGAATGTTACACAGTAATTTGATGTGTAATTCCGCTTCGCATGTTGAATGGGTGCATATTTAGATCAGTATATTTATTCACTCAGTTTCCACTAACCCCTAGATTGCCCCTACTAGGTAATTAGAATTTAGCAGCAGAAGAGGTCGATGATCAAAAGATACGACTCACATTTGTGGCTAAGCAGCACAACTCAATAGACTGGTAAAGGATTAGGCTCCTTTTGACATTAGTTTGCAATATTTACTTTTGGAACATTAAAACTCTTTAGTTGGATTTTTTTTTTTTTTTATTTAGTTATGCTCAACTTATTCATTATTGTTTGGATTTAGACTCTAAATGAATATTTCTGATTTATTTAAGTAAATGCCCTGAAATTCTTATGATGCAAATTGATTTTATTTATGAATGTGTTGTGATACAAATTAGTCCTGACACGGAATTCATGGGCCCCGGGTTTCGGGTCGTGATAGATACTCGGAACCATGCATGTACACAATGGGTAATATTCAACCAAATCTCTAAAATGGGGTTGACCACATCCTATAGAGTAGTTCAATTGCATTTGGCGCAGTTTCTTATCCAAAATAAGTTTTAAAAAATAATAACAATAACATTTAAGGAGTAAAGGAGAAGAAGAAAGAAGATACAAGACTAGATGCAAATAGTAAAATACAATCAAGGAAACAGTTAGTATTAACATGGCCTATGCAACGACCTGTGCTAAATAAATTCGTTTAGCATCCTCTGAAGTCAAACAAGCTTCGCCTGAATCGACCTCTGTAGTTCCACACCCTTCAGGTACAGCACAAACTCCAGTAATATCTCTTGTATTTTGCAGAGACCATTTACAAAAAGTGATGAAGGTAGAGAATGGCAAAGGAACCTAAACATTAGTCAAATAAAACAGGAAATGGGCAGCATGTGAATTGTGACATTGAAAAATAGGCGCAAGCAAAGCCACACTTCAACAGAAGCATATAATATAAATTATGAAATGCTACCCTCTCATGACTTCTAAGATCTCCGTAAAATACTGGTGCAGATCTAGACAGCATAGCCTCCACAACAGAGGACCCCACTCGTTCCTGAAATTGTGGAGCCAGTAATATTATTTCAATAATCCATGGAAGAGTAGATGCCAGATTATGTGACAGCATAAAGCACATGTTAATGAAGCTGCTCAGGTCACCCAAAAAAAAAATCAGAATTTCTTCAGTAAACAAACCAAACGAGCCAGGAATGGTAGCTCAACTGTTTCGAACTGTTTTCAGGAAGAATAACAGTAATTATCATCAGTGTCAATGTTCTTACAATACTTTTATAGGGTTGTCTAAGCACTAGACCAACCTGGGGGGTGCCCCAAATCCATCCTGTGCACAGGATTTGGTCAGTGTTTAACTTGTAGGATTGACTCTGGCCTATCTTCTGGTCCAATGATCAAACAGGCCAGTCCTAGGCCTAAGTTCACATAACGACCGAAGTAGATGACCCATCCCTAGACTGAGGGGGCACTTGTGCGGCCATAATAGCCGTGGAAAAGGGAGGAGGCGCCTTCCTCGACGACGTTTGGTGCAGCAACGGAAAAGGGTAAAATCCGCACTCCCTGCTTATCAATTCCATGCCAGAGGGGATCCGGAAGTCTGACCTGGCAAGGTCGGACTTGCAATTCTGCCTTCCAGGGCTCCTGCACAAACACCCCCTAAAATTTTTGCAGATGTAAATGGCTCAACCCTAATTTTCAAGAATGAAGGATTCACCCAAGCCTGAGCATTAGCCCGAAACTTAGGGCCTGTTTGTTTGCATAAGAATACATAGGAATTCATGATCAAATAAGCACCACCGAAGGATTATTAAAGAGGTGAAGTGTGAACGATATGAGTTGAGAAGCGAAGGATATGAGGTAGCAACATAGATGGGACCTCAACTTTCCTAGGATTTGGATTACTAGGGTGATGGTTGGGCATTTATCGCTTATCTTCCCTTGTGATGCAGTCAAGTGTATAAACCGAACCGATAGACAATATTAATCTGTCAAGCACTGCTACTGAAGATAAGTATGAAGGAAACTGCCGTACATTGGATGTCGACTATTCATTGCCTAGCTGTGAATACAGGCAAGAAAAGGGGTGAATCAATTCACCTAAGTGTTGGGAACACCATATAACAAAGGACATTTGATGGAGAGAAGCTATAGTGAAAAAAAAAGGGGGAAATAATCCTTTATTCAATTCCTCACTGTTGACTGTGTATATGAAGGCACAGTCGACTGTTATATTGATAATAGTGTTAAAACCCTAGCAATCAGCAATCAAATCCCATCCTCCTTATTACATATGATGATTTCTTAACTAATAGATGCTAATAGAATCAATCAATCCAGACAAAAAAAGGATTAAAAGTCAACGAAAATCCAATCTTCTAGTGACAGAAACGTCCAGAATTCTCTGGATAGTTCTGGCCGTGGGGCCCACATGGCCCACCTAATCTGGCAGTGAGCCCTGCCATCTGCAACTACACCCCTGGGCGATGCATGGGGTCATAGACCCAAGTGGGTTCGACCCTTTTTTAGCACACTAATGGAAGCCCAAAAGTACTGAACAAAATGCCCATTTTTCATAATTTACAAAACCCACCTGCATTTTCCAATTATCTCTAAAACAGTCCTTGGAGTGACGGAAACTGTGCAATCTTGGACTGTTTGGCTTCTAGAATTAAATTAACCTTTCACAAATGGGTCCAACAATCAAATGCCTACATATATGCCATAGCTTGCCCGATCACATGATCTTCAAGGTCATCCACATCACCATGATTCACTTTCCATTAAAGTAAAGGGAAGGTTATTTGATGGTCATTTTTGTATAGTCACATTGGATCTTCATTTTTAACCCTTGATGAGCTGGCTTTGGACAAGCTTCCGCCTTGTCTGGCCTTGGCCCATGGGCAGTCATACATTTTTACCTTTAAAGTCAACTTCACTCAGCAATTTCCAGTCAGAAGTTTCTCATTGTTGCAACAATGAAGTTGTGAGTTTGAGTCATGTTATCTATATAAAATTAAAAAAACGGAACTCTACATTCTTTGCAGGCATCCAGGACCATCCAAATGTTTGTTTTGCTTGAGCTTACGCATGATTAGCTCATGGGCCTGAGTAGGCTAAAAGACAGCCCATTAACAGGGTAATGCCTTGTGAAGGAAATAATTAACTCAAGTAGTACTTCAAATCACAACAAAATCAGCTGATCCTCGATGCCATGGTTTTAAAACTCAGCCAAAACCGAGTAGCAGCAAATGATATGTAAAGGTTTTAGTAAGGACCATTTCTGAATTTTCATAACTAGTCCAAAAGGCTAAATGTATCAAAACTCATCCTCATCACCTTTATATCATACTTTTATTTCTTTTATTTACATCTAAAATAAAAACCAATTGAAAATATAGAGTCGTCGTTTTTATAATGCCCAAACATTTTTCATAGATTTTCCATTCATAAAAAAGGCCATAGGAAAGGACACAGACAAAACTAAATATTGGACAATACTACAGGTTTCAACTTTGTCTGATACAATGTTCTAACCATTCTTGATAATTGATATACAAACAACATTATGATTTCAATCAAGAATATGAAACAACAGCACTAAGGTCCAATGAGTAGTGACGTGAATAAAGCTGATATTATTGCAATCAACAAAGGAATCAAATTATTCAAAGAAAGATGCCTTGAATCCCCTCTAATAAAGGCTTGGAATTCCATAAGATGGGCAAAAGGTGAATCTCAAGTGCCTTGAAGATTGGAGCCAACTGTAAAGCAGACAAAGAGGGTTAAACAGATAAAGAGGTTGAGTTCCTCAATGCCTGTCGATTTCACGCATATTCCAATAGAATAGAATGGGAATGCAGCTTGTTGGTAAAATTAGGAGTGTCTAAGCCCTATCTTATTGTTGGGAAATTACTGTCTGTCTTTGTAACTTGTATAATTTTTCTGTTGTATTGATGGTCTATTTCCTTGATGAACAATCTTCTTTCTCTACACACCTTAATAAATTCTTAGTTAATGCATCATCATCAACAATAAAAAAATTTAAAAAAAATTAAAATAAAAAAAAATCCTCATTCAGTCAATCTAAATGGAAGACAAAAACCACCTAATTACTGCGAGCTAGAACGAGTTCTACTGTACTCAACACCGAAAAACTCCACTAAAAAAGATGGCAAAACCCACCTAAATACCACAAACTAGAACGACTTCTGCTCTACTAAACACTGAAGAGCTCCACCAAAGCTAAGATAACAAAACACAACTAAATAGTGCAGATTTGAAAGCTCTCCCAATATATATATATATATATATATATATAGAAATTCTCTCAACCCATGATATAATACGTGCTAAATAATGACCACCCTCTGACTGGAAAAGTATTCATCTAACCCCCAATTTCAAAAAGTAGAGGAAAAAAAAAAAACCCAGAAGGCTAAAGATGTGGACTTTGGGCTTATTTCTGTCTGGGAAAAGAACCCCAATTTCCAAATACAATTACAGAAGCAGGGCATAGGCATAGTCATAGTCATACAGATACAGGAGAAATGACGATAAATGGAGGAGGAGTAAAGACCTGTAAATAGTCAAGACCTCCGTTGGAAGGATTCCACTTGGAGAAAGCCTTCCATTCGTTGATGCATCCATCAAACACCTTTTAAAGACGGTAATAACAAAGCCCACATTAAAGGAGGAAAGAAAGAAAGAAAGAAAGCAGCGAGATGAGAATTGGGTGTTTTCTCCAATTACCGCAGGAACGTTCTTGGATTCGATTTGGGAGGAGAAGGATTCAGGAGAAGAAGGGAACCCATTAAATCTCTCGATTTTCAGGGATACAGACGAAGTTGGCCCTTCCATGCTTTTCATTCTCTCTCTCTCTCTCTCTCTCTCTCTCTCTCTCTCTCTCTCTCTATATATATGCAAAAGATTAATTGCAGATTCGGACTGTACATTGGGCCTAACGGGCTGGGCCTGACCCTGACAATATTCTCCTCTAACTATTTATTTGGATGGCGCAAAAAGGGTTCTTTGATTAAAGGGTGATTCTGAACACACCAAGGGTATTCCTGAACACACCCACAATTTGAATTTTTCTTAATGAATAAAATGGCCTCATGTGAAAGACGAAATCTCCATTCACCATCAACACCCATCTTCCTCAATTGGTGCAACAGCAATAGTGGCCTTCTTCTTCTTCATTCTCTCTTTTATTCCTTCCCTTTTCATAGCACCTCTGCATTCCTTCCTCCTCATTGATTTTCATCTCCTTCCTCATCATCTTCTTCAACTCTTGGAAGTATATCATCAAGTCTCCTTCACTTCTTGAACGAGCTTGGAACTACCCATCTCCCTGCACCACATTATGTACTGAAAGTAGGCATTTTTAATATGGACAAGCAGTTAATGATCTACAAACATGAGGTATGTGTTTTGACTTTGTTTCCTTCGTTTTCTTTTTTCTTCTCCCGTCCTACTCAGAATTCTAGAATTGTGCATTTAATATATGCTCGGTTGTCATAAGACTTGCATAATTATATTGCACGGCACTATTAGACCGCACAAGGTACTATTGACCAGTCAACTTAAACTGAGCATAGACATTAAGAACGGCATATATATACTGTGCAGTATGATATTGCTTGGTTATAAAGGAGCGTGCATTAATAAACTAAGAATTTGTGATATATTTGCAGGAGATTGAATCAACTGGCACCAGTGAGCGCCTTTTGTATTTTACAAATGTCTTCACCACTGACACGATATTTAGAAGCCAAGAAGGCCTAATCCAATGGACAAGGGACGTTGGTAAGAAACATGGCTTGATAATTGTAATCGAGACTTCAGATGCTGGTGGGGATGGTAGGAAGCCAAGAATTATTTTTTCTTGTGAGAGAAGTGGTAGTTACAGGGGTCCATCGAATGTCTTCGAAAAGAAAAGTCCTAATAATGCAATGGGAATGAAGAACTGTAGTTGCCCTTTTGCTTTGAAGAGCCGAAAGTTGGCAACTGACAATGATTGGATGTTAACAGTAGTTTATGGGGTGCACAATCATCCATACACATAACATCTTGAGGGGCACTCGTTTGATGGGAGGCTTTCTAGGGAAGAAATCAACATTTTGATTGATATGTCTATGAGTTTGGTGAGGCAGAGGAACATCCTTCGAACATTGCAGGAAAGGGATGTGCACAACACCACTACCATGAAGAGTATCTACAAAGCTCATCAGAAGTTTAGGGTGACAGAAATGGCCAGTTGATCACAGATGCTGCAACTTATGATGCATTTGGAGGATAACATCTACATTGAGTATCATACTAACAACAACGGTACAGATGCTATCATGGACCTATTTTGGGCACATCCATTATCTATTCAGTTATTACGTGCATTTCCAGAAGTTTTGATAATGGATTCCACATACAAGATTAATAGATTCGTCTTCCCTTACTTGAGATTGTTGGTGTCACATCTACACCACTGACGTTCTTCGTTGCTTTTATGTACCTCGAATCAGAGAGGGAGGCAAATTATAGATAGGGTTTGGAGAGGCTTAAGGAAATAATGGATGGATGTATTCTGCCCCGTGTGATTGTCAAAGACAAAGAGTTAGTGCTGATGAATGCATCAAATATTGTTTTTCCGAATGCAGCAAACTTATTATGCATGTGGCATATTTCTAGAAACATCTTGGCAAATTGTAAGAAGTTTTTCTATACCAACAACAGATGTGAAGCATATATCTCTTGTTGGAACATGTTGGTAGTCTCTCCAACTGAAAATAACTACATACAACTTCAAAGTTCTTTAGAATGGAATTACTGCAGGTATCCACTTGTTGTTGATTATGTCAGAAATCATGGTTGAATAAGCAGAAGGAGCAATTTGTGGTTGCTTGGACAGATCGACATATGCACTTTGGGAACGTCACTACTAACAGGGCTGAGAATGCACATGCAAAATTAAAGAGACACCTAGGCACATCGAGCTGTAGCTTTGATTCGTCTTGGTAAGTTATTCATGCCATGCTTGAGTTGCTTTTTACGGAGATAAGGGCTTTTTTTAAAAAAGAGTTTGAACACCGTGAGACATAAGTTTAAACCAGCACTATTTCGTGAGTTGAGAGGATTTCTATCAAAGAATGTTTTAGATATAGTGTTAAATGAGTCGATAAGAGCTGGTGATATTGGTTCAGATTTGGCGGCATATGGGTGTGTAATTCGATGGACCCATGGTTTACCATGTGCACACGAAATTGCCAAATACATAAGGAAAGGCTCTCATATACCACTGAGTTGTGTACACCATTATTGGCGGAAGCTCAATTTAGAGGCCATTACAGTGAACAAAGCCCCTGAGTTGACCACAACTTCCGAGTTCAAGTTCATCACTAAGAAATTTCAGAGTAGTGATCAGAGGGGTAAAATACAAATATTGAAAAAACTTAGAAAATTGGGGAGTCCTTCACCTACTTCTCTTCTTGAACCGGATGTGAAATTGAATACCCGCAGTCAGTCATGGTCGAAAAATAAGAAGTTGGATAGGTCTACGTGTCGGGAGCCATCTACTTTCGAGTATGCACTGTCGAGTAAAGATAGCGCACCAGCTAGATTAAGCAGTACAGCTGTGATGAAGAAGAAGGAGAAACTGAGTGTCTGTCGCACTCGGTCATGTACGCTTCTGCATTTGCTTCCTCGGTCTCTAGGACCCCATATCCAGATTGTTAAGGATGTTGCAGCTGATGGTAACTGTAGATTCAGAGCTATAACTAGTCTTCTAAGCATGGATGATAATAGTTGGATGCATGTTAAAATGGGTTTGAGTAGTATATTGCAGAAATATCAAAATTATTATTCATTAGTCTATGGAAGAAAGGGAATGGTTGGGGAGCTATATTATGCATTGTCTTACTTTAAAAGCAATCCTTCATTTGATCGGTGGATCACAATGCCACACATGGGTCACTTAATATTTCATATTATAATGTTGTATTGGTCCTTCTTTCATTGCAGCAATGCCTTACTTTCCTGTCTTTGAAATTATCCCCAATTTCATCAAGTTCTCTCAAAGTTATCGCGATTAGTTTTGTCAATGGAAACCATTTTATTTAGGTCTTCATGACACCTAGGGCACCCATGCCTCCCATTGCTATAAATTGGCATGGACACCACCATCCTAATGCAGACGGATGGCAACTCCCAAATGCTCAGAGTATTGTCTTACTTTGAAAGCAATCCTTCATTTGATCGATGGATCACAATGTCGGACATAGGTCACTTAATACCTTCATATTATAACGTTGTATTGGTCCTTCTTTCATTGCAGCAATGCAGTGCCTTACTTTCCTGCCTTTGAGATCACCCCCAATTCCATTAAATTATCACAAAGTTATCGCGATTGGTTTAGTCAATGAAAACCATTTTGTTCAAGTCTTCATGACACCTGGGGCACCCATGCTTGCCATTACTACAAATTGGCATAGACACCACCATCCTAATACAGACGGATGGCAACTCCCATATGCTCGAGCATCGAACAATTCAGAGATATAATTGGAGACAGTGTCGCAACACAAGAGTCGATCAATCTTGACAGCGATTAAATATTTGCACTATCGATTTGACGTAAACAAACTTAATACTTGTTTTTTTTTTTTTATGTGTGAAAAATGGATGGCTGATTAAAAATGGATGCAAAATTAATGTTATTATATTATGTGTTAATTCTTTAATACCCCTGCTTGGTTGATCAGGGTTGCAGAAATGACATTCTGCACAGCAAGCAAGTTCCGTGCAGTAACTACTTGCACGTCCAATAGTTTATGAGGATATAGAGTGTCGCGACCCCGGACCGGGACCCGGGCCCGCGACTGCGCGGCGGCGGCATGATTAACCAACACAAGACACACCGCCGCTGTTTTGATCTTTTTCCCACAGGTTTCCGCGGTGAGGATCCCATGACACGGGTCGAGCTCACACGAATAGATATGCGGAAGCGTGTAGCAAAACAATTCATACAAATCTTAAATGATAAGATACAAGACAAATATTTAACATCGAGACAAGGTATCAAAAGAGAATGTCATCCAAGCATTCCTAGCATGAATAAAGTTTAACATTTAGACAAAGTGTTTTACTTGCAAGTTACACAACCCCCAAGAGGCCAACAAAGGCCAATACAACAATAGAAACCCAAAAGAATAACCCAACATAATCAGCTAGGTGAACGAGAATCACGATCCCGACCGGCGTCTAGATGACGTCGTTGGGCTGCCACTCGAGTGCTGGGGGTGGCTCAATAGCCTCCTCCGGGCACTCCTCGTCACGCGCGAAACCACCGGCACCTGGACACCAAAATACAAGCATCAAACACGACGGTTTGGCAAATAAACAATTTAGACATGAATAGTTGAAATAATGCTAAAACAGTTCAAAGTTTAAATACACGTTTCAATGCTTACGAAACTAGCACGAATACATATAATATCATGAAAAGATAAATCCACATGAGCTCATCCTTTCTCCGTCATACATGATGACAAGAGCAAGCACGCACGACAAGCACGACAAGAAACACGATCCCACGCCACACAAGGTAGACAGGGTATCCGGCCGCGGAACCGGACCACGAACACGCACGATGTGCCATTCAAGACACGACTAGTCTGCAGACAGTCCACGAGTTTAAGGACCCCCAGGTAGTGGATCAAGCTAAAAGGGCGGTCCAAGCTCAGTGAAATTCACTTATATCATGAATGCACAAAACACGGCAATACGCGATCGAAAACACGACAAAACAAGAGGGAAATCATTTAACGAGCACGACGTGGCAAGACTAGCAAAATAGCATGGTGTTAATGCTTACAAACTTAAGAAATGATTCCCTTTTTGATTCTTGAAACACATCTTGAAAACGACTTGCACTTGGAAATCAGACGAGAACACGATGGTGCATAAAGCATCACAAACAAAGGTTCAAACATAACTTTATCAAGCATAGGCTAAGACCACATCTTTGACCCTTGTGGAATTGAAAACCAAATGTCGAAATTCAATAAAACTTGGTGTCCCCGAAGGTATATTACATTTTAGAAATTTCAAGTGCACAAGGTCAATAAAAAGGGTCTAAGACCAAGTCTAGTTTTCATTCCTGCAAAATCCTTCAAAACAGTACTTTTTGGTGTGGTTCATGCCTCTCTACCGGTAGAAATTCCGGTAGAAGATGTTCTACCGGTAGAACTTCCGGTTGAAGTGCTTCTACCGGTAGAACTTCCGGTAGAACTGCGGTTCACAGTTTTTCTCAACTCTCTGCCACAATTTGGGCCGTTTCTACCGGTAGAACTTCCGGTAGAACTGCGGTTCACAGTTTTTTTTCTCACTCTCTGCCGAAATCTGGGCCATTTCTACCGGTAGAACTTCCGGTAGAACTTGGGGTTTTTAATTTCCTCAACTCTCTGTCAAAATTTGGGCCCTTTCTACCGGTAGAACTTCCGGTTGAAATACCCCTACCGGTAGAACTTCGGAATTTCAATTTTTTTTCCACACTTCATTCACTTCTTCACTTCCACATTTTCACCACCTGCACTCCCCAAGCCTAAATGCTTTCCAAGGGATGATCTCCACACAAAAATCCATTCACATTTCATTCGAAACATCAAAATCACAAACCCATTTACATTCAAAGCATATGTCTAATAACTTGCAAATCATTCCATTGAAAACATGCTTCCATTGAAGATGAAACCTCTACATTAGATAGAGAAATTAGTACTCTTGCTTATCAAGATTAAAACAAGCTAAAAGAGATTAATGACATGCAAGAAAGATAGGCTTGATGATGAGTAGCATTTCCAAAGGTAAAATGCCCTAAAACTTGCAATGTACTAGAAGGAACTAAAATGTTTACTTGCCTCTAACCCAAGCCAAGCCAAAGCTTCACAACTCAACAAGAAAGGGGTGCTCCACGAGATCTACACAAAACCCCCAAAATGGAGCATACAAAAATCAACATTTTTGGCCATCACAAATCCCCATTTCGAAAATGGGTTTGAAAACCATGAAAACAAGCTCTAGGTGAGCTAAAGAACATCAAATGGAAAGAATGAAGAAGGACACCAACCTTGAGCTAGCCAAACAAGAAGAATAAAAGTAGAAGATGATGAATAGTGCAGTGGCTTGACTCCAAAAACACTCCAGCTGTAGCTTGAGACGAGAGGAAGAGGATGGTGGTCTTGGATCGAAAAATGGAGCCTTCTAGCTAGATGATTTCAAGGGAAAAGGATCAAGAAGAAGCTTGCTTCACCTCTCCACTCTAGGGCAAAACGTTGCAGGATTTGGGAAAAGGGCAAATGAAGGAGAAAGAGAGTATATATAGTGTCTGGAGGTGGGTCCCTTTAGCAGTGAAACTTGGGACGCCTGGAACATGGTCTTGTGGACCCCGGATGGAATCGACGAAGAAGAACAAAACGATCGTCGAAAAATCTAGTTTCGGAAAAGTATTATTTTGACATAGTTTCGCGACTTCGAAAAGTGTGCCCAGATTTACATGCAAAGACAGATTTACCCTATTGGGCCAAAACTTGGGCTTCTGGGCCTCAAATGCAAGCAGCTTAAAAACGAAAGTTGCCATAAATAATAAAACCATTCAAGAGAACTAAAAATCACATCCACAACAAAGATCTAGCACAAAAACCCATTCTTACACGTGCACTCAGGGCGTCCCTGAGCGTGTCTGACTCATACTAAACGTCCTCAAAATCCCCAAAGCTATAATCCAGACTAAGTCTAATCACATTCTAACCCAACTAGTACTAAGACTCACTTAAGACTAAACGTTTACTTAATTAGTACTAATCGAGTTGGTCTAGGTCGGGGTCTAACATCCTCCACCCCTTAGGATATTTGGTCCACCAAATATAAATAATTTTTACCTCTGGTAACAGGTGTGGATACTTCCTTTGGACTTGATCTCTCAATTCCCATGTGGCTTCTTCTGGCTCGTGGTTCTCCCAAAGTACCTTGACCCAATGGACAGTCCGATTCCTCAATTCATGCTCTTTGGTGTCGATGATTCTAACCGGCTTCTCCACATACGACGCGTCTTCTCGAATCTCTAAAGGCTCGTGTGGAATAATGTGAGAAGGACTGTGAACATATTTCTTGAGCATGGAGACATGAAAAACATTATGTACCCCGGAGAGTTCCGGCGGTAACGCAAGTCTGTAAGCGACATTTCCAATCTTGCTCAAAATCTCATATGGTCCAATGTATCTGCTAGACAATTTTCCTTTCTTTCCAAATCTTAGAGTACCTCTGACCGGTGAGACTTTCAAGAACACTTTGTCACCCACTTCAAATTGCAATTCTCTCCGGCGAGTGTCAGCATAACTTTTCTGTCTGCTTCGAGCGATCTTCAATCTGTCCTGAATCTGCTTAACCTTGTCGCTTGTCTCTCCAACTATCGTCGGTCCATGAAAACTACGCACACCGACTTCTTCCCAACAAACTGGAGTTCTGCATCTCCTACCATAGAGTGCCTCGAAAGGTGCCATTCCAATGCTAGAATGGTAGCTATTGTTGTACGCGAACTCACAAAGAGGTAGGTTCTCATCCCACTGGACCTTGAAATCCAACACACAAGCACGTAGCATATCTTCAAGAGTCTGTATCGTCCGCTCTGACTGACCATCGGTCTGAGGATGATACGCTGTGCTGAACTGAAGTTTGGAACCCATGGATTCAAGAAGAGATTTCCAAAACCTCGAAACAAATCTGCTATCTCTGTCGGAAGTGATGGAGACGGGCTGGCCATGCTTACTAACGATCTCATCGATGAATAGTCTAGCGAGTGGTGCCATATGCATCATATTCCCAGTCTTCATCGGAAGGAAGTGCGCAGACTTCGTAAGACGATCAACTATAACCCAAATTGCATTGTTCCCTCTCTTGGTATTAGGCAAACCGGAGACAAAATCCATAGTGATGTGTTCCCATTTCCACTCCGGAATCTCCAAAGGCTGTAACAAACCAGGAGGCTTCTGGTGTTCTGCCTTGATCATCTGACAAGTCAAGCAACGAGACACAAAAGCTGCTATCTCTCTCTTCATATTATTCCACCAAAATCTATTCTTCAAGTTATGGTACATCTTCGTGCTACCCGGATGTATAGAGTATCTAGTATGGTGAGCTTCAATCATAATTTCATTCTTCAAATCGTCAACATTCGGCACGCACAACCGGTCACGAAAATACAACACTCCATCAGAAATTCTGAAATCTGGACGTTCTGCAATCTGATCTACAATCTTGGCCAATTCCGGGTCTTGCAACTGACTATCTTTGATTCTTTGGATGAAGGTAGGCTCCGACACGGTCATATTTGCCACTAAGACACCTCTCCTCAAGTGTTGTACCTCCACTCCAAGTTCTTCCAACTGTTGGAGAACGCTAACTCCTCTCAAACTAGCCATCCCTGCTGACTTTCTGCTCAATGCATCTGCTACCACATTCACTTTGCCCGGATGATACTTGATTGGGAAGTCATAATCCTTAATATACTCCATCCACCGTCTCTGCCTCATATTCAATTCCTTCTGTGAAAACAGATATTGCAAACTTCGGTGGTCTGAATGGACTTCAAACTTCGCTCCATAGAGGTAGTGTCGCCACATTTTCAAAGCAAAAACTACTGCCGCTAACTCCAAGTCATGAGTTGCATAGTTTACCTCATGATTCTTCAACTGTCTCGAACCATAGGCAATCACCTTGCCATCTTGCATCAAAACACATCCTAATCCCACGTTGGAAGCATCCGTAAACACAACAAATCCACTGCTGCCCGATGGTAAAATGAGGATTGGGGCTGTGGTTAACCTCTTCTTCAACTCTTGAAAGCTGCCTTCACACTGATCAGTCCAAACAAAAGGGACATTTTTCCGGGTCAACTTCGTCAATGGAGCTGCAATGGACGAAAATCCTTGGACAAATCTCCGATAGTATCCTGCTAACCCCAAAAAGCTTCTAATTTCTGTCACACTGCTAGGCCTCTTCCATTCGATGACTGCTTCTATCTTGGCTGGATCTACTGCTAATCCTTCTCTCGAAATGATGTGACCCAAAAAGGAAACTTGCTCTAGCCAGAATTCACACTTGTTCAACTTAGCATAGAGCTGGTGGTCTCTCAAAAGCTGCAATGACGTCCTCAAGTGCTCTTCATACTCCTCCTTACTCTTAGAATACACGAGGACATCATCAATGAACACCACGGTAGAGTGATCTAGGTACTCTGCAAAGACCTTGTTCATGAGAGCCATGAAGACTGCGGGTGCATTTGTCAAGCCAAAGGGCATCACTAAGAACTCGTAATGCCCATATCTCGTTCGGAAAGCTGTCTTCGCCACATCAGACTCTCTAACCCGCAACTGATGATACCCTGACCTCAAGTCTATCTTGGAAAAGTGTGTTGCTCCTTGTAATTGGTCAAACAATTCATCTATCCTTGGCAAGGGGTATTTGTTCTTGACGGTCACATGATTCAACCTTCTATAGTCAATGCACATTCTAAGACTTCCATCCTTCTTCTTCACAAAAAGAACTGGCGCTCCCCACGGTGAAACACTTGGCCTAATGAAGCCTTTGCTCAACAATTCTTGCAACTGAAGTTTCAATTCACCTAACTCTGCAGGAGCCATCCTGTAAGGTGCAATTGAGATCGGTGCAGTCCCTGGAAGGAGTTCAATAGTAAACTCAACTTCTCTAACTGGTGGTAAACCCGGGATTTCTTCTGGAAAAACATCCGAAAATTCACACACTACGGGGATATCCTCCACCCCTTGGGACTGTTTATCCTCCGTGATAAACGCTAAAAATGCCTCACAACCACTGCTCACCAATCTGTTGGCTTTTAAAGCTGAAATGAAACCACTGGGAGACTTCTTCCTATTGCCCTGAAACATCAACTCTGTCTGTGGCCCTTGCAATCTGAAGGTAATGGTCTTACCAAAACAATCCATGGTAGCATGGTAGGTCTCTAACCAATCCATGCCTAAAATAATGTCAAAATCATGCATGTCTAAAATTATGAGGTTGGCCGGTAATTTGATATCTCCTAACAAAATCTGACAATTAGGGTAAAAGGTGGTACAAACAACATGTCTACCTACGGGTGTAGTAACAGTCAAATTATAATCCAATTCTGCATGCTGTGCATCAATCTTCTTTGCAAACAAAGGTGATAGAAAGGAGTGTGTGGATCCTGGATCAAATAAGATCTGTGCTTCTACTCCACAAACAAGAAGTTTACCTTCTATTACGTCACCTGCTGCTTCAGCGTCAGCACGGTTGATATTGTATACACGTCCCTGCTGGTGTGGCCTGTTCTGCTGCTGAATCTGTCTGCCCTGATTGTTCCTATTCTGCGGTGGACGAGCATTCTGGTTTTGTACTTGCCTGCCTTGTTGCTGTTGTTGCTGTGGTGGTCTCATCTGAACCGGTACTGCTTGATTTTGTGGTGCTGTCTGCCTTGGCTGCTGATATCTGTTGGCTTGACTCTGAAGGTGTGGGCAATCCTTGATTGCATGATCCATCCCTCCACACTTGAAGCAAGCACCCGTTGCCTTGCGGCATTCGTGGGTAGGTGATTCTTGCCACAATGATTGCAACCAGATTGTCTAACTTGATTTTGTTCTTGCCTTGGCTTCTTGCCACTTTGCTGTCTTGGGTTTTGCTGCTGGTAGTGCTGCTTTCTATCCTGGATGATCTCGTTGTTAAACTCTTCAAATTTGTAGGCTCGACTGACTGCTTCATCAAAGGTGGCTGGAGGGATTACTCCCGAGACATCCCTCTTAAGAATGGGATTCAGTCCTTCCAAAAACTTAGTTATCTTTTTCTGTTCAGTGTCAATAAGCTCGGTAGCATATCTGGCAAGCCTCTCAAACTTCGTGACATACTCCAAAACGGACATACTTCCTTGCTTCAACTGTTGGAATTCAATTGCCTTCTGTCTCTTAACATGGGAGGGGATGTACTTGTCTGTGAAATGTGTCTTGAAGGTTGTCCAAGCAACCTCATCCGCCATGACTTGGTATGGCTCTTTGACCGTCTGCCACCAATCGTCTGCAAGCCCATAAAATAGAGAAGCTGTGAGGTTCACCCTGTCCCTGCCAGTGCAAACGAAAACGTCAAAAATCTTAGCCGTGTTCACGAGCCAATCATCAGCCGTCAAAGGGTCCTCTTGACCCGAGAACTCCTTGGGTCCCCTCTTCCGAAATCTCTCAAAGAGAACATTGACATCGTCAGCCCTATTCTGGTACACCACATTTGGTGGGGCTTGATGTTGAGGTCTATTTTGGAGGACTTCTAGAAGTTGCCTCTGTACTTGAGCCATCTCTTCATCTTTCTTAGCCATTTGCTCTTGAAATTTGGCTTGTGTTTCATTGGCTTGTCTCTGTTGCTCTAACATGGCCTGCATGAGTTGTTGGAACTGAGTAGCAGTAGGATTCTCAGTCGGTTCTGTCTCATTCTGATTACTGCCCGAAGCATTATGATTTGGAGCTTTACGTGGAGGCATGATGCTGTAAGACAATTTGTTAGCACATATATCGACAGATTTGGGTTGGTCATGTTGTCTAGACAAACATTCTATCGAACTCACGAATCCTCGCCACGTTCCTAAGACTTTCTAGTTTCTTTTAACTGCCTGAAACATGTCCCGCTCTGATACCAGTCCTGTCGCGACCCCGGACCGGGACCCGGGCCCGCGACTGCGCGGCGGCGGCATGATTAACCAACACAAGACACACCGCCGCTGTTTTGATCTTTTTCCCACAGGTTTCCGCGGTGAGGATCCCATGACACGGGTCGAGCTCACACGAATAGATATGCGGAAGCGTGTAGCAAAACAATTCATACAAATCTTAAATGATAAGATACAAGACAAATATTTAACATCGAGACAAGGTATCAAAAGAGAATGTCATCCAAGCATTCCTAGCATGAATAAAGTTTAACATTTAGACAAAGTGTTTTACTTGCAAGTTACACAACCCCCAAGAGGCCAACAAAGGCCAATACAACAATAGAAACCCAAAAGAATAACCCAACATAATCAGCTAGGTGAACGAAAATCACGATCCCGACCGGCGTCTAGATGACGTCGTTGGGCTGCCACTCGAGTGCTGGGGGTGGCTCAATAGCCTCCTCCGGGCACTCCTCGTCACGCGCGAAACCACCGGCACCTGGACACCAAAATACAAGCATCAAACACGACGGTTTGGCAAATAAACAATTTAGACATGAATAGTTGAAATAATGCTAAAACAGTTCAAAGTTTAAATACACGTTTCAATGCTTACGAAACTAGCACGAATACATATAATATCATGAAAAGATAAATCCACATGAGCTCATCCTTTCTCCGTCATACATGATGACAAGAGCAAGCACGCACGACAAGCACGACAAGAAACACGATCCCACGCCACACAAGGTAGACAGGGTATCCGGCCGCGGAACCGGACCACGAACACGCACGATGTGCCATTCAAGACACGACTAGTCTGCAGACAGTCCACGAGTTTAAGGACCCCCAGGTAGTGGATCAAGCTAAAAGGGCGGTCCAAGCTCAGTGAAATTCACTTATATCATGAATGCACAAAACACGGCAATACGCGATCGAAAACACGACAAAACAAGAGGGAAATCATTTAACGAGCACGACGTGGCAAGACTAGCAAAATAGCATGGTGTTAATGCTTACAAACTTAAGAAATGATTCCCTTTTTGATTCTTGAAACACATCTTGAAAACGACTTGCACTTGGAAATCAGACGAGAACACGATGGTGCATAAAGCATCACAAACAAAGGTTCAAACATAACTTTATCAAGCATAGGCTAAGACCACATCTTTGACCCTTGTGGAATTGAAAACCAAATGTCGAAATTCAATAAAACTTGGTGTCCCCGAAGGTATATTACATTTTAGAAATTTCAAGTGCACAAGGTCAATAAAAAGGGTCTAAGACCAAGTCTAGTTTTCATTCCTGCAAAATCCTTCAAAACAGTACTTTTTGGTGTGGTTCATGCCTCTCTACCGGTAGAAATTCCGGTAGAAGATGTTCTACCGGTAGAACTTCCGGTTGAAGCACTTCTACCGGTAGAACTTCCGGTAGAACTGCGGTTCACAGTTTTTCTCAACTCTCTGCCACAATTTGGGCCGTTTCTACCGGTAGAACTTCCGGTAGAACTGCGGTTCACAGTTTTTTTTTCTCACTCTCTGCCGAAATCTGGGCCATTTCTACCGGTAGAACTTCCGGTAGAACTTGGGGTTTTTAATTTCCTCAACTCTCTGTCAAAATTTGGGCCCTTTCTACCGGTAGAACTTCCGGTTGAAATACCCCTACCGGTAGAACTTCGGAATTTCAATTTTTTTTCCACACTTCATTCACTTCTTCACTTCCACATTTTCACCACCTGCACTCCCCAAGCCTAAATGCTTTCCAAGGGATGATCTCCACACAAAAATCCATTCACATTTCATTCGAAACATCAAAATCACAAACCCATTTACATTCAAAGCATATGTCTAATAACTTGCAAATCATTCCATTGAAAACATGCTTCCATTGAAGATGAAACCTCTACATTAGATAGAGAAATTAGTACTCTTGCTTATCAAGATTAAAACAAGCTAAAAGAGATTAATGACATGCAAGAAAGATAGGCTTGATGATGAGTAGCATTTCCAAAGGTAAAATGCCCTAAAACTTGCAATGTACTAGAAGGAACTAAAATGTTTACTTGCCTCTAACCCAAGCCAAGCCAAAGCTTCACAACTCAACAAGAAAGGGGTGCTCCACGAGATCTACACAAAACCCCCAAAATGGAGCATACAAAAATCAACATTTTTGGCCATCACAAATCCCCATTTCGAAAATGGGTTTGAAAACCATGAAAACAAGCTCTAGGTGAGCTAAAGAACATCAAATGGAAAGAATGAAGAAGGACACCAACCTTGAGCTAGCCAAACAAGAAGAATAAAAGTAGAAGATGATGAATAGTGCAGTGGCTTGACTCCAAAAACACTCCAGCTGTAGCTTGAGACGAGAGGAAGAGGATGGTGGTCTTGGATCGAAAAATGGAGCCTTCTAACTAGATGATTTCAAGGGAAAAGGATCAAGAAGAAGCTTGCTTCACCTCTCCACTCTAGGGCAAAACGTTGCAGGATTTGGGAAAAGGGCAAATGAAGGAGAAAGAGAGTATATATAGTGTCTGGAGGTGGGTCCCTTTAGCAGTGAAACTTGGGACGCCTGGAACATGGTCTTGTGGACCCCGGATGGAATCGACGAAGAAGAACAAAACGATCGTAAAAAAATCTAGTTTCGGAAAAGTATTATTTTGACATAGTTTCGCGACTTCGAAAAGTGTGCCCAGATTTACATGCAAAGACAGATTTACCCTATTGGGCCAAAACTTGGGCTTCTGGGCCTCAAATGCAAGCAGCTTAAAAACGAAAGTTGCCATAAATAATAAAACCATTCAAGAGAACTAAAAATCACTTCCACAACAAAGATCTAGCACAAAAACCCATTCTTACACGTGCACTCAGGGCGTCCCTGAGCGTGTCTGACTCATACTAAACGTCCTCAAAATCCCCAAAGCTATAATCCAGACTAAGTCTAATCACATTCTAACCCAACTAGTACTAAGACTCACTTAAGACTAAACGTTTACTTAATTAGTACTAATCGAGTTGGTCTGGGTCAGGGTCTAACATAGAGTTTGCACTGTATTATAGTGCCGTGCAGAATCATTTTTGCTCGAAACCTAATAGCTTACAGGATTATATCAAACAAGTTCATGTCTCTCTTTCATTCCATTTTGATCAAAATCATACAAGGTCATTAACACCTCAAATGACGGTGGATTTCTGGTCATTATAACACAAACACCTCAAAATGATGGTGGCCCATTTTTATAACATAAACACCTCAAATGATGGTGGAATTCTAGTCACGATAAAAGAGCTTTCATTGAAAAAAGAAGGAAAAAACAGAGAAATGACCTTTTTTGCATAGGAAAATGAAAAATAAAAAAATAACACTTTGGCCTTTTAGTTTTATAACACCTTCATATACCTCCATTATCCACATTTGTAAGACCCCTGCTCGGTTGAACAATGCCGTGCAGATGACACACTGCACAGTCAAAACTTTCTGACCATATAGAGTTTGCACGGTATTATAGTGACATGCAGAATTATTATTGCTCGAAACCTGAAGGCCGAGCAGGCTAATTTTATAAAATCGGACAAGTTCCTATCCCCCTTTCATTCCATTTTTATCAAACTCATACAAGTTCATAAAAAAAGTACACATATCAACCATTTCATATAAATCGTAACAAAATCATACAAGTTCATACGATACACCAACATTCATCAAAAAGTATACCCCTCCAACACTCAATTTAAAAAAAGGCACATCCAAAGTTCATCAAAAGAAAACTACACATATAAACCAGTTCATATAAATCCTAACAAAAAGACCCATCCAACAGACAAGTTCTCATCACGGCTGTGTACGTCATCAGTATGTCACCGGCAAGTCATCCAGGATCTCGAGGGTGGTCTGCAATGCTCAGTAATAGAAATCAGCAGGCTGCTTCGTTCACGCAATCGTGGCACGAAGATGATCTTTCGCTCGAAGCAGCTGTAAGAAACAATAAAATGTGTCAATAATTAAGATAATTTGGAAAAATGGATGCATAATGTTTAGAAAAAGTCCACCCTCACCATTCTTTAGAGTCGGGTCATCTCTACCATCATTAGGGTGATAGTGGGAATGACGATCGGGGTTCTGTACTCGAGGGTGTGAAATCCTAAAAAACCACTGGAGGTAGTCAAATGAACACTCCCATGCATATTGTGCTAGATGGCCGCAATGCGCTACAGATAATACGTGATCCTCCTAAGTAACATGGTATTGGTCTAGAAATCTGTAGGAGACCTTGTATTTTCCAGCCGTGGATCCACGAGATGCACGAGTGAGGGCGAGCGGTGTGGGTGGGATGGTCTGTACATAGCCAAACTGTCGGAGAACCCTGTGTGGGTGTTAGGGTTCAATAACATCTAGCGATCTCAAGCAACCACAAAAGAAAGATATATGATGGAATGGATGCTTAGCCCTAGCGCCAGTGTACGGATCCCAAGCCACCTATGTCAAGTAAATGAAATAACTCATTAATATTATAAAAAGTATTTTGTCGTAAAAACGTAAAATATATATCAAGGACTCTTCGATTGGGTGCCCACCTTATTCGGATGTAGGTTGTCTAACCTGTCACGCAACAACTGTATATTCTCCCTCGCAATCTCGAAATCCTGGCCAGGATTCCAGCGGCTCACTATAGGCATTCCAGTAGTATATCCCCACGGTGTAGGAGGACTAGGAAGTGCTCATACACCCAAGCCTACACACCCTACCAATAATGAATTATACAATTTAAAAGATCAATTACGAGGGAACATGTATATGTATATAAAAAGTGTACACATTTACTGTGAGCAGCGTTAGATATCAAGTAACTTGTCGCACATCTGCCTCGTGGCGGTCCCCAACTGGCGATATAGATATGCCAGTGCGGCAGCCCCCCATGCATAATGACGGACCCGTAGCAAGTCCATTGGTAAAGATAGGTAGTAGATGGGGACTAGAGTTGATGACTTATTGGTGAAGAGTGTGCAGTCTAACAAATACAGATTATAACCTCTAGTTGCACACTCTACTTACTCAACAGATGATGAAGCAGTTACATTGTCATACACCCGTTTGATCCACGCCATCCTAACTACCCCACCACACACCACTCTCAACTCAGCTGATGCAGATGCCCTTTCCACACCCAGTCCACGCTCAAGTAAATCTACTTGATCAGTAAATCCCATACTTGTCGATGTGTGGACAGGAAAACTCGTTATTTGGATGCCGAGGAGAGTACACACATCATCTATGGTGATCGTCATCTCACCAAATGGCATGCGGAAGGTATTTGTCTCAGGTTGCCATCTCTCTACAAAGCTCGATACCAAAGGGCAGGAGGTATATCGGTACAAGAAATGCTTCAAGTATGCCAATCCAGACTCTTCTATAATAGCACGAAACCGAGGAACATGAAGATCAACCCCATCCCCGAGCAGAGGTATGTACCAATCCTTCAACTGACGGCAATGATTGATACATTTGAGCGGGTCACGTTCCTGGACATTATAAGTATAAATCTTCATTAATATCTATATAGACTTCAACACATCTTATTTGAAAAATAATTAATTAAAACATTAAAAGAATTCAAGTGTATCTCCCCGTCCCATATGGATATGGTTACGTGCGTCCTAACACTCATAAGGACAGATAGGTTCGCCAGACCGCCGGGAATAGGACCCTCCCCTGCTGCCACTGCAGGAGGATTGGACTGTTATGCTTCCTCGTCTAAGGAATCATCCTCCCCTGCTGCTGCTGCAGGAGGATTGGACGGCTGTGCCTCCTCATTTGAGGAATCATGCTCTGAAGAACTATCAACATCCTCCTCAACTGGCCCTGGGAGTGGATCCTGCTGTAATTTTCGTCTTCGTTTAGACGACGTTGGTCGTTGACGGCCGGTAGTCGAAGAACTCGCATGCACACCTCAATGACGTGGTCTTGCACCACCAATCTTGATTAGCACTCTCAATGGCTAGCTAGAAGAACTAGTCCGTCCACTTGTTATCTATGAGCTGCCACCAATACGGTGAGCTGGTCTTCTCGACATTTCTTCCAATCTGTTACAAATGAAAATCAATAAGAGGAAACAACGTAATCAAAGATATCATATTTTTTTTGATGTGCTCAGTTCAAATATATAGTGCAAACTGATTTTGCCCGGCGCAATGAAATCATGCAAATTTTGGTCGCACGTTATGATGGAACCGTGCATATTTTATATGCTCACCCATTATATGTCGTGCATATAACAAATGCACAGCTTATATGGCCTGTGCATATAGTAAATGCACGGCTTCAATGAGCCATGCCTATAGTCCATGCACGTTTCTGGATTGCCGAGCAAATTGCGAACAACTGTATGAAGAAGAAGAAGAACAATGGATAGGGTTTAGAATTTGAAACTCCCATCCATCTTATTCATTAGGGACTTCCCTATTTGTTGCAAACGTCTATACTCTCTAATGCATAAATTACAACAAAGAAATATGTGAAAATGATAAACCTATGAACAGCAACAAGAAGAAGAAGAGCTCACCTTGTTGAGTGTCCGTGATGATAGATAGAAGCAGTGCACTACAGAAAGGATGGTGATGAGAGCTATGAGCTGTGCAGTGGAGAAGAGGTTGACGCTTCCGCTTTGGATAAATTTGAAAGCTCTCGACGAGGGAATGGGTATGGAAATGGAAACGAGCTGGTCTTCTCGCCTGGGCAGTTTGGGTATTATGGTGGGTAGGCTCAGCAAAATATTTTTAAAAATAGAATGGGTGTGGTGAGCTTAGCAAGTGGGTGTATTCGAAAATTCCAGTGGGTGCATTTAGAATTTCCCTTGGTTAAAAGCTATAATGCATGCATACTTCAAAATGGACAAAGTATAGTGTCATATCGTATCTTATATTCCACTTTCTCATTTGTAAAATCCTTGCCCTTGTTGTGTTCATAGTGTGTCCCAAGTGTATTCATGTCGTATTTGGACATCATAGGTTAAGTGGGCTTGCAATAAGCTAGAACCTTGGCCATAATTATACTTAGGCCTTAACACGAACAAGCTATATTTCTTATCGTGTGGGTTCTTAGGATCTATTGTGCATGTTGGATTCTGGCGTAGACTCAGCCTCTTCAATCTTTATCTGGCCTAGACTAAGGCCCAAGTAGGTCCGTCTCAAATCAAGTGCATTGAAAGCCCTACTCACATCACGACCAAAATCACTAAAACTGAACTTTACACTCCAGATCCTCTGAAACTCGTTCTAAACACGTTAGAAGTTTTGATATATTAGTCCTCCTTGAATATGGATTTCCTAATTTCATGATCGAAATTCAGATAATTTCAGTAGAGTCATTTAACTCTGGTTGACATTTTCTTAAAACCTTTTTCGCCCTATATCCCATAATATCATGGGAACAGTGTGTCATGGAAATATATAAATCTCATGATATCATGGGACTGTCCTATGATGTCATGGCTTTCATACATCATCTTAGGGGAACTTCAAATGACAGAACCTTAGAAATCGTGCTCAGATGTATATTTACTTTTCATAAAATGTCATTTTTCCTGTTGTATAAAAATGACTTTGCTTGCTGATTGTAGAAAATGTATGATACTAAAACTGAAAAATCCTAAGATATCATGGGACTTTGCTTGCTGGTTGCAGAAAATGTATGATACTAAAACTGATAAATCCTAAGATATCATGGGACTATCTCATGAAATTATGGGATGTGGTGCCAAAAGTTTTAAAAAAATATTGACCAAAGTCAAGCAACTTTAATGACATTATCTAAATTTCAGTCATGAGATTGGGAAAGCCGAATTTAAAGAGAACTAATATGTCAAAACTCCAAGATTTTTATCATCTCCCATAAATGTCAAGACCCTTTTCAAACTTCATTCTTCTAGGATATTACAATGAAAATGTTGTGGGAAATAAAATTAAATTTAAAAGTAAAAATATAGAGAATAGGAAAAAAAAAACTATAGGGAAGTAGTGAGGCTTAAAGTTGTTTAAGTAAGCGAAGTTAATGTTTTTGTTAGAAGTAAATATAAATAGTTAATATAGATCAATAGCTAACAACTTAAGTTCATATTTGTTAATCATTAGTATTTAGTATTATTTAATATTAATGGGTGTTTCAATATGTTAAGAACTTAATATCAACATATTTGAAGACATGGCTGTTAGGGATTTTTTTTGTTGCAATTTGATTAGATGTGTTCTTATTTTTTTTTAAAGCTTATTTTTCATGCATGTTTTTTAATTTTTAAACTTGAATTTTTCATGCAATTTTATGATTTCATTTTCATATCTTTTTAGGCATCTTAGGATCATGATTTAAAAATCATTGTTATCATTTTGTTAACTTTAAGATGTGTGAATTTCTTCAGAGTAACCCCTTTTTGGACAATCATTAAAAAAGACCATTTTTGTTACAGTATTTTATTACAGCACTTTTGTGACAATGTTTGCTACAGTAACGTAACTAAAGTGACCGTTGCTACAGTAAATTTCAAATTTTTTTTTTATAAATTTAAAGTCAATTTCAAGCCTTGAGAGGTTTTTTTTTAGGGCAAATGAAGGAGAATGCGCTAAGGATGACTAGAGATGAAGCGGAAAGCTTGAACGATTTTCACCTTAAGTTCATGTCAAGTTAGCTATTTTTTTTCCTTTCCTAAATTTCCATTCTTGGCCAAAATCTTTGACTCTCTTTTATAACATATTTTATATGGTGGTTGGAAGCGTCTTAAGTGTTGTTTCCATGACATGATGTCCACTTTCAACTTGCTTGTTGTTATGGATTCAACAATAGTCATTCTACACATGCTTTGTTTTTCAATATATGTTCAAACTTGCTAGTCTTTGATTTTTATTTTTTTTTCTTAGATACTAACAAGAAATTTAATTAAAAGAGACGAAAACAAAGAGAAATAAGGAAAAGAGCAAGAAGGTACAAGAGACATGTACCCCCACTCACCTAGGGTTGTAAAATGGGTTGGTTCTAGTCCGGGTCCATGGTGGACTCGGAATCAGAACCGTTAAGGAAAAGGTGGAACTGAATCCGGATCTGGAACCGTTTTGGAACCAGTTTCTTGGCTCCGAAACCGGAACCAGAACCATATATGGGACGGGTTTGGATCCAGGTCCGGGTTTAGGTAGACAATGATATTAAAAAAAATATGGTTTTTATGAGAGATTTTCAAAAATTGAGGTAATATATCGAGTCTCGGGTCCGAACTAAGGTGGAATTGGAACCAGGCCCATTTACTTTTACTTATTGGGGCCTAAATAAAAACCCAGACCCTGTTTTTAACGAGTGGGAAGCTTCGGGTAATCGGAGAATCAGGTACCCATTTACATCCCTACACTCACCTCACAATTACAAAACAATCCCCTCCCATGGGGTAGTTCTCTCAACCCCTTGTTTTGCCAGAGTGTCTGCCATAGAGTTGGCTAATATATGTTCATAACAAAAGGCAACATTGATGGAAGATGATAGATTACGGATTTCATTGAAGATGAATTGAAATTTCTAGGGATTCGCCTTTCGATTAGGCATCCATGAAACTGCATTTGAAGAGTCGCAAGTCTTTTATTTTCATTTTTAAACATTAAGTTTGTTTCTTGTTTAAATGTGTTTAATGTTTTATCTCTCACATTGTCGTGATTTATTACCTTTGAAAGTCATCTTGATTGGCTTACTTTTCATGAACATTCACTTTTAGAGGTAGCATATTCATGCATCTTCACTTATGTGTTTGTTTTCAATTGGATAATCACTTTAAATCAGTCTATTTTAGAGACACATCCTTGTATTTAAGTTTATCTCTTATAGTGTATTGTTAGACCCATCTTAGAGAGAAAAAACTCATTGATATAAAAGTTGTTGTTTAGCATTGAAAAGCATATGTGATTGTAAAGTTATTGTTTAGCCTAGAAAAGCATTAGTGGTTGTAAGTTTTGAGGTGAACCATAACATCCATTGAATTAGTGACAGTGGAGTGTGGGGACACAAGCTGAGAGTGAATGCAAGCATCTTGGTTGAGGCACTATATATCGTTGTGTTGTGGTGAGTGTTTTATGGTAAATTCTTCCACCTTTGTATCTTGTAAACATCACTTGTACTTAATTTGCAAAAAAATTAAAATAAAAAATAGTATAAGTGGAATAGAATTAAGTTCAACCCCCCCCCCCCCCCCCCCCCCCCGGGTTCAGATTCAAGACTTTCAATGACAAACTTGTAATATTGCACAAATAGTAACGTTTGGCAACATTTACAATTTGTAGCATACTTTAAACTGATGTGTTTAGCACTTTGTAAGGATTTTGCCTGATTCTATGCCTAAATGGAACGATAAATATAAATAATTGACCCATTTTGAGACCCTACAAATTGGTTATCACAACGCAGTCATCCAATGGAGATAGTTAAAAGAGAAATCATCTAATAGCAAAAATAAATAAAAATATGTTAGTTTCAAACACCCCCCACGTTTGGCAACTAAATCTCTAGGGAAAAGATTTTCGGTTTCCCTAAAAATGTCATAAATCCATGTTTGACAATTGTAAATTCCTGAAGATTTGAACGAATGAAAATATTATTTTTTAGGATTTTCAGATCCGACCACCCTTCATAAGATTTGAAAACCTCACTTTAGTGGATATGCACACCGAACCCTATTTTTCTCACCTATATGCATCGATACACATCAATATAAATGTGAAATCATTAACTATACAAATCCTCAACGAGGAATCCTTATTCCAGTGGTAATGAAGAATCATCAGATCTACGAATTCCTCGTATGTTACCAAAATGCTCTTAAACAACCAAATAGAAAATATTCCAAAAAAAGAAAAAGGAAGAAGTGCATAGCTCAAAAGAAGAGGAAGTTAAGAATCTAATTATATTAGGAATAGGATATTTATGTATTTAATCTAAAAGAAAGCACTACTCAGTTAGGTGGGTCAAGTCTAACCCAACCCGAGTCAGGTTTACTTAACTTGCGACGGACCAACATAATTTTTGGTTGGGCTTGGGTTGGGTTAGGTGGATCATATTAATGCACTGAGTGGGGTCCCGCTTGCCACCGGTAGACGCTATGGTATATAGGGTTTCTGCAAAGTTGTGTACCGTGCATCTACGGGACTAACTAGTAGCAAATAGTTAGGTTGGGTTCAACATAAAGGGCAACGAGGTATGGTACCTGTTTATTAAATGGAATATGAACCACAGTCTAAACCATGTATAATTGCCTATGCAAACTAACTCACATAAGAATATTATAGTCTAGATTAGGGGTGTAAAATGGGCTGTGCTGGAAAATTACAGCCTGGCCATGCCTTGCTGTGCCTAGTTTGGCACAATCTCAGCCCAGCATGGCCCACAAGCACGGCTAGGGGTCATGATGTGTTAGGCCATGCTGGCCCACAAAGAATAAGGTTTTTTTTTTTTATATATATATAACTTGAAAAATTACAATGCATTTAACATTTAACTAAAAAGGTGCACATAACATTGAACATATATTTGAACTTGAAATAAAGTTAACATTGGATTTCAAATAAAAAAAAATGCAGAAGGCATTGTTATAATTTTCAATATGAAATAAAGTTTACAACTGTGAGTGATAATTTCCAACTTCACAAATGAAAAAAAAGATATAAAAATATGATAATTTCCAACTTCAAGTAAAGTTTACAACTTTGATGATCATGTCCAACTTGAAATAAAATTTACAAATGGAAAAATAAAACTTATGAGTATGACAATTTCCAACTTGAAATAGGATTTACAAAATGAAAAAAAAAGGAGAAAACTTAGAAGTTTCAAAGTTGAAAATTCCTAATGCTGAAAACTTTACAAATTACAAGTTTATAACTATGATAAATCCAAATTTTGAATACTATTGTATTTCAAATGCCGAAAAATCATCTTCTAATTTCTTCTAGCATCAAATATTCCTACTTCTTCTTTGGAAAAAAAACCAATCTCTTAGGCACATATATGTCCCAACCATTGCTTCTAATAACCCCGTCCTCCTTTCATTGATTGGTCGCCCACTTGAACTAAAGGTCTCCTCAAATGCAACTGTAGATACTAAAACTATTAATAAATCACTGTAAATAAAATAGAAGTGCTAGTGGAAATAGAAAAGAAAAGAGTGGTTGTAATGGCGGTTTATTTAATAACCAAAGACTCCGGGATAATAGTAAGCTTCTGTCTGTCAACAATGGTGACTTCCATTACTCCTTTTTACAAAGAGATCATAGATGACTATTGTTGGCCTTAACTAGGGTTACAAACGGAACGGTTCCAAGTCAGAACCTTACTGGACCCGGATCTAGACCCATTTCTAAATAACGGCTCCGATTCCGAATCCATTTTTGACTTGGAACTTGATTTGTTGGTTCCTGACCCGGTTCTGATAGAAATACTCGGATCCGGTTTCGGAACAGGATCCACCTAGAGAACTGGATCTAGTTCAAAAATTGGTTCTAACTTCTCTTCAATTGTTTCATTTTTTTCTTAAAATAAGTATATCATTCAACTTATAACAGTGCATCAAGTCTACTACCTCTAGCATTATACATAAAAATATCCAAAAGAAATTTGTTTCGAGGTAAAGTATATAATGTCAAAGACTCATATGCCAGGTCTACGGGTCAGAACCTATATGGACCCAGAACCAAACCCGTTTATCAATTATAGCCTAAATTAGGTTCCGGACTCGGACCCGTTTATGAATCGAAACTTAAAATTGGTTCTAGAGCCGATTTTTTTTTGGATTGGAACTTTTGGGTAATCGGAGAATTGGAAACCTGTTTGCAACCTTAGCCTCGACGTTGAGAGGGAAGATTGGATGAAGTCTGGGAGGGTTTATTTAGGTTATTGTCCGAGAGGGTTCATTCAAGTTATCCTTCAAGGTTGGGGCTAAGCATTGGTATTCCTCCCAAGAGTAGTATGAGGGGGACTATGGTAAGACCTCGCCTCTGCTCTTATGGGAAAAACTCTCTTCTCTCTATCCTCGTTACCCCCTTCGGTTTCTCCTCCTCTGTCCTTCTTCTTGGGATCCACGCCCCTTTTATGAGCGTTTTCCTTGCGTATGTTACATTCTAGCAATTCAGGCCAGCTTTTGCTGCAGGTGGAGGAAGGGTACGCTTTTAGCTCTACCTTTGTTGTGGCGAGCTCATGTAGGTATCCCCTTTTTTATTTTCACCACTCGGGGTTAAGAGAACCCTGCTTCCTTTCATTATTAGGTCAGCGTCTTTTTTGAGCCATCCACGGAGGCAAACCTCTTGCGTTCTGCTTTAGTGGATATTATTATTATTAGAGGGAGAGGGAGGGAGAGTGAGGATGAGTGTTGAAAAATGGGAGGGGGTATTTATATATGTCACAAATATTGAAATGAAATCATATATATATGATGTATATTGGTTGTTTTTTTTTTTTTAGGGGGGGGGCGGGGGGGCGGGGGGGGGGGGGGTGGTTGTTGTTTTATGATAGTTGTCATGTGAGGTTAGGTGGGGGGGGGGGGGGGGGGTGGGCTGTTGTCGTTTTATGATAGTTGTCATGTGAGGTTAGGTGGGGTGGGGTGGGGTTTACTTTTGCCGCCTGCAGTACCCCTAGCCCAGCACGGCCCGTGCATAGAACGTGTCGTGGCTCGACCGGTGTGCCAAGCCATGCCGGGCTTGGGCGGCCTAGCCCATTTTACATCTCGAGTTTGGATGATTTGTTTGTGGCCATTATTTGGGCGCTGTGATCATCCAGTCAAACTGATTTCAAGAATAAAACTCATTTGCAAAAAGAACAACTCATTATTTTGCCGATTCCATTGATTCCATGGACCACGATACACCACCAAGGCATGTTTGGTAATCAAAGAGGAATCCTCCATTTAGAGGCCCAGTAGAAAATTGCGTTTTTTACACTATGAATGATCAATTGGAGTTTCTCATAATTTTCGCACTATCTATATTGAATCACGCTGCCAAATTTGACCCTACAACTATTTTAGGCCTTCTTAGGAGATTTAATGATTTGGATTTTTAAAAAGGCCCCACAAAAGTCCAAAAATTGTGATCCAATGGCTTAGATATTTTTCTTTGCAAACATCTCAATATATGACAAATCAATTATTTGACCTTCCAAACATTTTGGGTATTTTAAAGATGATTAACAGTTGGGATCTTTATTAAGGGACCCACAAAATAGGTTCGGAAAGACCAAACCCGTGATTTCTAAATTGGCACACATTCACTGTTCACCCACCTTTCTTCATTTGTGCAAACTTCCGAAATAGTACGGAGAAGTGTTGAACCTGAGAAATATTAAAAAACAAGGAACAAAGGACTTTTCCCAATGTGTTTCCTAGCTTTACCAAATGTGAATTTTCCACGGCAGTGAGGAAAACCATGAGGATTTCTAACCATGTACCATTGCCAAAACGTGCCCTAATCTTTTATCATCTGCTAGCTGTCACTGTGTACTCCGTGAAAAATAAAAAGTGGAAGACCTTCCGTTCAAATGGTGAATTTTTTTCTTTCCTTTTCTTTATAGTGATGAGGCAATTGATTGAGATGCTAATGGAAATTATAGTTACTGTACTTGCATAGCAATGAACCGGGTACATTTAAACAAAGTAGCTAGATAGGTGAAACGAAAGTAGAATTTGTGGCTCCTGTGATGATCTCACTTCACTAGGCAAGCTTTCTTTAGTGATGCTTCTCTCTCCTTTGGATGCCTATGTAGCTGCTTTTTTTTTTCTTTTTTTTGGGATGGGCTTGGTTGTTAGGCTTTCTGAACGAAGGCTGGGTGTTTTCATGTTTTTTTCTTTGCGGGGGGCTGGGTGGGCGCTTGACCTGGGCTGGGGGTGGCTTTTGGTCTTGCCCATGTTGTAAATTGTTATTTCCTCCATTTGGGCTGGCTATGTGCCTCCCAAAGATGGAGGTCCATCTTTTCTCTTTCTTGGTATGCTGTTCGGCATCTTTTTTCTTCTTATTTTTTTGGGCTGATGACTTTGGCTTCTCTCCTTCTTGGTTGCACGTCTCGTTTTAGAGTTGGAAAATGATATATATATATATATATAACCATAATCCCCCCCCCCCCCTTTCTCTTTCTTGGTATGCTATTGGGCATCTTTTTTCTTCTTATTTTTTTGGGCTGATGACTTTGGCTTCTCTCCTTCTTGGTTGCACGTCTCGTTTTAGAGTTGGAAAATGATATATATATATATATATACCATAATCCCATCCCATCCCATCCCCCCCACCCCCCACAAAAAAAAAAAAAAAACCTATCATTCCCAAAAAATAAAAAATAAAACCTCCTATGCTTTGTTAGGCGAATAATATGGAACCGAGGGCAAGCCAAGCTGGTTTCAGTTGTTTTCTTGGGTTTTTATCAACAATATCAACAATTTCTTTGTATCATATAGAAAAAGGATCTAACAAAATGCATCATGGCTTTAACATAAAAAAAGCATTCATGGGGTATTTTTTAATACCAAGGAATGTTAGTTCAGGACTAACATAACTTTAATCAGATTTACTTAAATATGTGATTGATTTGAATCACACAACATAAATATGAAATTAAACATGTACCTGTCTCCATCATGTTCGCATGATCTGAACCGCTACCTTTGATTCAGGGTTTACTACACTCCTTCACTACGACCTTACTACGTGATCTAAGGGGGTAACCAACATATTGTGTAGAGAGGAGTTGTAACCCCTAAACCATATATATAGGCTTTCCAAGACAACTCCCTTTCCATCATGGAGTCCAAATCTAATTAGGATTTAGATTCCTCTTAGCATAGGAAACTCTATCATGTTAGCAACTTTCCATAAACACCAAATACATCTCTATTAAGGAAACTTACCAATTTAGGAGTCTTTATGTGAGCTGGTCTTCTAAATTGGGGGATCCACATGGGCGTGGGGTCATTCAGCCACTCTTAAGCCCAATAATTCTAGCATTCTCTGACTTGGTCCACATGACCACAAGTACTACTCCATTATTCTTTGGTTATTGTGATCACAAAAAATTCTCAAATTTGACTACACGGAAATTGTCATGTCTCAAATTTCTTGCTTTATTAACCATCATCACATGCGCATAAAGTAGATAAAATAAAGCAAGAAGATAAACTCGTTAAACAAAATTAATGTCAACTGAAATTTGATCAAATCCCAATTAGTGTCAAAAAAATAATCCTTATCACGGAAAATTTACAACCCTCATGTCAATGACTTGTTTCTTAAATACTTCTGGTGCCAATGCCTTGATCAAAGGATCTGTAATCATGAGATCTGTGGAGATCCCCTTTATCGACACTAGACAATTTCGTGCATTTTCTTTCACAACAAGATACTTTACTTTCAAATATTTGGAACTACCTTAACTTTTGTCATTATTGGTAAATTGAATGGCTGAATGTTGTCTTAATTGGCTTCAAAGTAAAATAAAAAATGTGAAGCCTTGAAATTCCTCAACCATGTTGCATGCCCCGTGGCCTCAAAGCACATCACGAATTCAACATTAAAACAGATGGAGTGACAAGTGTTTGGATAACACTTTCCACGATATCGCTCCACCCCCTAATTTGAATATATAGATAGAAGTAGACATTCTTCTATTGTGACAACTAGTAAAGTTTGCATCCAGTCTCCTATATGTAAGCATGTAATTTATTATGCCTTTGAGATATCAAATAGTTTTCTTAAATGCCCTTTAGTGTTCCGTCCTGGATCACCTTGATACCGACCGAATATGCCAACAACTACGAAGCTAATATTAGGTCTTGTGCATGTTTGAGCATACATAATGTTAGTGCCACATTCCAATGAGCACTTGTTTTGTATTGTCAATCCCGTGTCAAAGAGTCCAAGACCTTGCCTCTCAGAGTTTCACAAGGAAGATCAAGTTTGAAGGCAGAAGATCAAGTCTTGGAAAGCCTGGATTCATCGAGGAAGAACTCCATGTGTGTGCCAACCTATTCAGGTAAAATGGGACCCAAACCAACCAAGTAGTGGACCCTAAAAACCCTTAGTTTAATGGCTTATTTAATGGGGTTTTAGAAATTGTTTTTGAGCCTTTTCAAGACTCAAAACTGGTCCCAGAGGTCGGCTAACCGCCATGGTTTTCGGTCAGTCCCGCGGTCACCTCGCGGTTAACCGCTGAGACCCTTCACGGCTAACTGCCAGGTAACCGAAGTCCTGCGGTCACTTTTCCAGAGGCTTAATGTACAAGTTTCTGTGAAAATTCGGTTACCTTGGGGTTACCTCGCGGTTACCTCGCGGTCACCTCGCGGTTACCTTACGGTTACCTCGCGGCTAGCCCCCTACTCAGCACAACTTTACAAAAACTAGCCGTTTATGACCGTTGGAGTGGCGGCTAACCGCGGATTTGAAGGGGGCTAGCCGCCAAAAGACGTTAGAGAGCCGTTGGAGGGTGTTTTATAAATAGAAAAGGGCCCAAATCATCCAAGGAGGCTTGAAGATCATGAGAGCTCATGTCCTAACCATGGTCCATCATATTTGACCTCTCATAGATCATTCCACACACACTTTGAGCTTGTATTGGCAAATATAAGAGCTTCATTAGCTTAAGGAAAGTGTGATGTGTGAAAACAATATTGCCCACACACACTATGAGCTTGTATTGGCAAATCTAAGAGCTTCATTAGCTTAAGGAAAGTGTGATGTATGGAAACAATATTACCTAGGGAAGAACTTGAGCCATCATAGGTTAAAATCAAAATCCCTAGACCAAAGACCTCTTCCCTTGATTGAGCACAACATTGGAGCATCATCATCAACATCAAGGAAGCATTGCAAGAGGCATCAAAGCTTGGAGCTGTGGTGACAAGCTTGGAAGAGCATCCTCCGGACTTCGTCAAAGAGGCAAGTGGCAACCTCCAGACTTTGTCAAATGAGGCAAGTGTTCTTCCCCCTCACTTCATTAAATTCAGAGCATTGTAAGAGTGGCTTATTTCTTTGCGATTTAACCACTATAAAAATGTAGAGGGGAGTAGATCTTTGTGATCGAACCTCGTATACAAAATTGATGTAGAATCAGTACTTGTGTAGTTTGATTCTTCATAGTGGAACCAGGGGACTGTGTGACCCTTGAGAGTGGATGTAGGTCTGTGTGACTGAACCACTATAAATCCCTTGTGTCAATTCCTCTTTCTCTATCTCTTGTACTTGATTTACATATCTATAAGTTGTGAAGATTGATATGAATGATATTTCTTCTTTGAGTTTAAATTGACACACATCCACTTGTGCGAAAACAACATTGAACATATTGGTAAATCTTGTCTTGTTTAGCACACACTCTTTAAACATATATTCAATTGAGCACATTGATATAAATCATAAGTGAATTTGTGAAGAGTGGTGTACACACACTTGTGCTTATTATTATAAAATTAATTGTCATATCTTTGATTGATTAAGCACTCACACATTGAACACATATTCCGTATAAGTTGTATTCTTATTTGTGTTCATTTTGTTCTTTGTCCTAGTTGAGATTAAAATTGGACTAAGTTTTTTTTTGGGAAAAGAATTCCATTAGTCCTATTCACCCCCCCTCTAGGACACTTTCATTGGCTCTAGCTGCACTTTCACATAAGACTACCGACAATAGCAACATAAGGTATCTCATCTATTTGGTTACTCTCAAACTTTATTCTTTGGAAATTGACCTTTATTTAACTTATCTCCTTTAGTAATGGGAACATCTTGAGATAAGCCTTAGTTTCTTTCAAAATGATATATTTTATAAATGGCTAGCAAGATAGCTTCTATATACAGTACTAAAATAATAAACTAGCTCCCATAATCTTTTGATATATACATTGATAGACAATGTGTTCAAAAATCTAAATGTGGTAATGGTATCAATGAACTTTAAGTACACCATTGCCTTGAAGCTTGTTTAAGTCCGTGTATAAATTTCTTTAATTTGCAAACCAGTCATTCACTTTCCTTGTTTTATGAAACTTTTCGATTAGTCCACATACATTTCCTTACCTGCTAGTTCTAAATACACAATGTAATCATCAAAAAACAACTGGTCTTCTCACACGAGCTGGCCTCGTTAATTCTTCCTGACTAATCACATTTTTATCTGTATGCGTGTTTTCTGACAAAATGACATCAGTTTAATTTGGGAGAGGCTCCTCAATTATATGTTATCATACTACAACGAACCTATTTAACTTTAATTAGATCTTTATCCTGAATCTCATGGAATGGGACTTTAGTAATCCAACACTCATGGTCCTCTAAGGACTTGGCATTGCTAGACTCCACAAATTTTGAATTATGGTGTGAATAGTAAAATCTATACCCCTTAGACCTTTTCGATCATCCTATAAAATTGGATTTAACCTCGCGACTTTAACTTTCTTATCTAACTGATTTTTCACTTCTACATCGAATACTTTAAAGGTACTCAACACATCAGTTTTCCCGAAACAGATAGATATATCCGAAACATGAGTAGTCATCTATAAACGTGATCAAATATTTTTCTTTCGAAAAACAAAGTATATGCAATTTTCCGCACATATCTATGTGGATAATTTTTAAAAGTCCTGAACTCCGTGTGGCACCCTTCTCATTTGTTTTGACTTGCTTTCCCTATATGCAGTCAATGCAAACTCAAAAGTTAGTGAATTCAAGGTTCTGAAGAACTCCATCATTCACTAGTTTATCCATCATTTATTTTGAGATATGATCTAACCTTTTGTGCCACAACATAAATGAGTTTTCATTTATGGCTCCTCTTTAAATCCCTATGTTCATTTTTAAATTTGTATTTAATATTGACTCAGCAAAAATAGGGTCCAAATTTAACTTATATGAGTCACCATAACCACAACCAACATAAATATCGTTTCTATAAATCTTTAACATTCCGTGTCCAAAGATAAAGATAAAACCTTTATTGTCAAAACATGACAAAGAAATTGAAAGAACATAAAATGTATAAGGAGACTCGGTTGAAAACTCGTGTTCATCAGTTGCTGTGTCCTAGCTTCGACCTTAGATTCTTGCCGATTCCCTATAACAATAGACGACTGTCCATCAATTGGAATCCGGCTCCAAAAGAGGCCCTGCAAATAATTATAAACATGAACTGTGACTCTTGAATTTATCCACTAGCTACTAGAAGGTAAACTTATAAGGTTTATTTCACGAACCACAAGTGAAAGGTTAGAAATCTTACCCTTCTTTTCAAACCAATTCTTGAGCTTTAAACAATCCTTCTTAAGATGCCCCTTCTTGTTGCAAAAGAAGCACTTCAGATCTCCACCCATCTTCTTGTCTTTCCTTTTCATTGTCTTTCTCTTAATTGAGTCATCTTTGTTGTTTTTACCCTAGAGGTTTTTCCGAGATTTGTGACCGATGTGGTGAACAACCAAAGTCCCTTCCTTTCTTATCATCCTCTCCTCTTGATCGCACTTAGTGATTATTTCATTCATAGACCACTTCTCTTTCTTTTGAACACATGTCATAATGAAGGGGTCAAATGAGGATGGAAGTGAGTTTATGACTATTTGGCTCAAAAGTTCACGTGACATGGTCATTTTAGTCTCAAGTTTTTTAGCCAGGTTAACCATTTCTATTTGTTTTCTCACACCTTTGAAACAATCATACATCAGGTTAGCAAGTTGACTCCACATAAATGCTACCACTGATTTTTCAGACACCTTAAATTGTTGTTCCAAAGCATCCATGCAACTCTTTGCATTTTCGTAAAATGTGAGAGTTGCCTTAGACTACTTGGCAATCGTATTCTTTATCAACTGCAAGCGTAGATCATTAGATCTTTCCCACTTCTCAAATTCTGCCTATTCAGCAACAGTATTGGAAGCATCAATGGACTTGGGTGATTTAGGCTTCTTTATAACAATATCTATATTTAAAAGGCTTATGACAAATGTCCTTGAGTCTTTCCAATCGAAAATTTTGAAACCAGTCAGACTTGAATAATAGATTAGAGAGGGCAAAGATAAAATATTGGCAACTGAAAATAAATATTAATTCATACTCACAATTAATCATAAATGCTTTGAATTTAAATCACGCAATTCTAAATTCAACCATCCAACTCCTTTGGGTCGAAACGTAACATACACTTGGTTACTTCAGATGAACCGATCATCACAATAAGGTTATAACACTATGTACAATGTAAAAATATGGGGACACCTGTGGGCAAGACAACCACGGTCTAATTAGGAAATACGCGTAAAGATACCTTATCCCGGTCTCCAAGTGATTGAAAGACGATCGTACCTGTGGGCTAATCCTCGATCTCCTAAATGGATCCCACAACTCTGGTGTTACCATTCATTCTATAATTAATTGTAGTGATGAGTTTAATTCAATTAAAGAAAATCTACAATTTATCATGACTTGGCCACTGTGGCGGCTACACAGCCAATCAAAATCAAGGATTTTAAATTGATAAATATAGTAACACCAGTTGTGATCTTCATTGTCACTAATATGACGTCAAGTGCATTGTTTTTATATCCTTAGGTTCATCAACGACCAATCAAAATCATGGATTTTAACTTGATAAATATAGTAACACCAGTTGTGATCTACATTGTCACTAATATGACGTCAAGTGCATTGTTTTTTATATCCTTAGGTTCATCAACGGATATTGCACATCACATTATAATGCGCATTGATAATTGAGCTTCATTATAATTTAAATGCCTTAATTTGACATCCATTGACAACATCCATTGACATATATAACCTAAATAGATCACACTACACATGTGGAGATTAGTCCTTCAAAAGAATCATTAGGTCCAAATTATTATTGATTGGGCTTTTGATTCTAAATCTAATCAATGAAACCAATATACATAAATTTTCTTTAATCCATCCATTGATTCAAAACAATCAGGGCATATTATGATTCAAAATATAAGTAGGAACTGAAATTGGCTTATGTTGTTAAGGGATTTTTACCAAATAATTAAGCTTACACAACAATTAATCAATTTTATGAAGAAAAATAATAAAATAACCATTTAGTTGCTCGCACTTATCTTTTGACCATTTTGCCCCAACTGATGATATCGTCAAATCCTCGTCATATCCCTTTGTACGAAGAAACCCAAAGGTTGAGTTCTCTTCGTCTTCCTTCCCTTGGACTGTGCTTTTCACAGTGGAGAAGAGATTGAGGGCTTGGGGATCACAAGGTAAGACTCATTTCCTCTTCTCTTTTGTTTCTTTTTCATTTTTTTTGTTTCATCACTTGCCACATTTCCAAGGTTCATGTTTGCAGGGTTCTTTTCTTCGCTGCAATTTCTCTTAGTAGAGATCATTTGTTTCGTTGTGTGTATGTGTTTTCAATTTGATTTTTTTCTAGTTGATGTTCTTGATCTGAGCAGTGTCTTGTCCCAACTTGTTTTGGGATTGTATATGTCAGATGGAAGGAAAAAGTTTTTCACTTTACTTTTCTAGCGCACGTTAGTCCAATAAAGCTATATGGATTAAGTCTTTGATAGTGATTTTATCTTCTTGTTTTTGTCCATATGTTAATTCGGATATGTTTATCAATTTGGATATAGAGCTCTAAATACTTTTCTAGGGCCATTCGGATATAGAGCTCTAAATACTTTAGATTTGATAACTTGTTTGTTTGTCAATTTTGCTCAGAGCTGAACCAGAAAAAAAAATTCATGCATGGAAATTTAAGAGCATTTTTTGCAGCATTGGGGAATCCTTTGCTCATCATAGGAAGAGTTGGCGAATTTGTTCTTAATGTTGGCCGCTGCCTTATTTAGAGTTATGACGGTAAAGTCTATTAAAGAGAAGTTAGCTTTTTTAATCTGGGCTAGATGCAAGATAGTAGCTTCGATCATTTGGCTCAATGTCTAAAAAAGCCTATTGCAGCTCTACCTCTTTTCCTTTGTCCTTGTTGTTTCTATATTGAGGGGTAGTCTCCCAACTTGTCCTAGTGCTAGGATGAACCCATCTGCTAAGAGTTCTTCATCCTCGTTCAAAAGTGAATGGTACCTGTACCTATTGTCTTTGTAAGCTTCGATGACACATTCTCCATGTATTTGTGTGGGTCCTAGAGGTAGAAGAAAATAGTCACAGGCATTAGAGTTAATGTCTACATATTCTATCAGTTGGTTTCGCTATGTATAAGGACTCTATGCTATTGTCCTTTTGTTGCATTCCCATAGACAAGCTCTAGGAGAGAGAAGAAATGTTGTGGTGTCTCTTGCATGATGGGTGTATGCTTTTATATCATAAACCATGTTGAATATCAACCCTTAACTACTATAGATGAGGCTCTATCCTAGCTTTTCATTTGGGATAGTGATCAGAAGTTGCCTTTTTATTAACAAACATTAAGACATTGATCGTGAGGAAGCATTGTTGATGTGTGTGTGTGTATTTACAAGTTTTCCTTTTAACAGGTGTATATACCCAGTCAAAGTGGGACATTTTTACATCAATTCCAACTGTTCAAATATTGGGAACAACTGTTGGCATCTAAGTCATAAATTCTTTGTTAGAGTTGGAATCTAAGTCATAAATTCCCTTTCGTATTTTTTACCCATTTTGGTTTTATGAAAGAAATATTTGGCCTGTGTATTTTGGTCACTGTTTTGTTTTGTATTTTTCTTGTTTTGTTTTTTTTCTTCAAAAATCCCATGCTTTAAGGGCATTTTAATAAAATTGCAAGGAGAAGCCCCATCTTTTTAGGTTTCTCAAGGAAGAAACCAATGCTCTCTCTCCCCTCTTATGGACTTCAATTGCTATTTCATGACCTTACGAGCAGACAACTGGGTACATCCATTGGACCCTTTTTTGCATATGGCTAGAACCTAAAACCCTTGTGCACTCCTCCCATAGACAACTTTTTTTTTTTTTTGTTGTGGTTGAAGTTTTTTATTTGGGCTGTGTTAGGATGTACCCCAACTCATATTGGTGATGGACCCGAAAGAAATCTTCCATCCTCTCCTTCCACACCCCGGGGGCTGACCTGGGTCTCGGTGGAGGAGGGAAAATCTCGGGCATCAACATTTTTGTACTGGTATGCTAGATTTACTTTCTACTTGGAATTTGGAATGGTGATAATCCGGAGATTCACCTTCACAAGTGGAAATGAAATCAATCCTTTTTTCTAACTTTTCAAATTGCATTAATATTAAGAAAAGAGACAAGTTTGTTTTTGTAGAATGCCGTATGAGGCGTTTTTGTTTGTTTGCCGTAAAAGGCGATTTTGCCGTGAAAGGCGATTTTACAAAACTCATCAAATGTGAAAGACAAGAATTGTGATTTCATTTTGTCTCTTTAAGAAATACAAACTACAATAGAAAAGTAAGAAAAGGGATCTAACTTCTCAGGAGATTGTGGGGACACGTTGAGATCGACGGTCACAAGTCATGTATGGACTTCGCCATCGTCCTTCAAATGAGAACATGTGTTGCTTTGATTCTTTGGCTTGGCTCCTAACCTCAGTTTTTTAAAGGACAAGGACCAAGAGAAGGTCCTATATCCAATGAAAAACCGAGTAAACGGGCTGAAAAGCCGCATTTAGGCCATGTTGGAGAAGGAGGTGACCTTGGGGGGTGGCCCCCCAAGGGACGTTGATCACCTTGTGGTGTTCTTTGCAGCAGAGCAGCAGGACTTCGTCTGGATTTCTTTGGGAGAAGTGCAGAATTTCAAGTCGATAGACGTCGATGATCCTCTCTCTTGGAAATGGATCTCCTTTTACAGGCTTTTGGTAGCCATGGGATGGTTATGGGCATTGATAGCCATGATGAGAGCATTGATGAGGAGTTACAAGTTGATTTTGTAACTCCTTTTTCATGGCTTGTGATTGGCCGATGAAGGTAGTGGGCTTTTAATTGCCTTTATGCTTCATGATGATGGGAGTTTCATGGGTTTAATGCCATGATTGCTTGCATTTGTAACTCCCAAATGCTTGAATCTGATTGGGCCGTCCAAAATAATGAGTTAATGACCACATTAAGTTGTCATAAACGGGTCAATTAACGACATTAAGTGGTCGCCAAGGCATGTGAAAAGTCGCGGGCCGCGCCGCATCTTTTGAGATTCTTCTTGCAATCATCACAGGTGGATCCATGCATTGTTTGATGTCAGATTGCGATGCAATTTCAGACATTGGTTGATGTTAGTGGGCCGGTGACATCTGTCTTGTCGATTTCACGATCGGTCGGATAGAAAGTGTACTTTCTTAGTCAGCCGGTTGGCGATCTTGAGGTGATCGGTGATGATTTCATGCTTTTGACGGCGGATCCGAGATGTCGACGAAGATTAGTCGTTTTCAAGCATCAAACATTGGATTTTCAGAAAATCACAGAGGCAGAAACACCCGAAACACAAAAAGGATCGAAAATCGGGCATTTTGGTGCAAAATCCGGCGACCCGGATTTGCAGGGTCGCCGGCGACCATAGGGCTTTGGCCCGTTTGGTCGCCGAGCGTTGTTTTCGGCCGTTTTTCCGTCTTTTTCGTTCCTTCTTTCTTCTGTATTTTTCTTGAAATTTTTCCTCAATTATTGACTTGATTTTCTTGGAGAAAACTTAACGAGAACCCGCGCGAAATCGGAGCACAAAGTTTCCCATTTTTCGGGAAAGCCGAAGACTTTGTAGCCGATTTTCCGTCAAGAGTCGAAACTAGGTCAAACGATGTCGGAATGACCTGAAAATTGAGGTGAAGCTTCTTGAGATGTGGATAGGACCAACCATGGGCTTTTATTTGAGTTTTGAAGCCGTTTGGGGTCCCATCGATGCTTCACTTGATTTTGCTGCGGGAAAAATGCCGAGCTTTGATATGTGGTCAAACGATGTCCGATTGACATGAAATTTGACAGGGAGCCTATTGGAGTCATTTTGAGACGTTCCATCAGCTCCGTTTTGGATGTCATGGTCCCGGGATGCTCCGCCGCCGGTAGGCTTGATTTTCTCTCGGAGCATCGAAACCTGGTCAAACGTTGTCGGAATGACCTAAAATTCGACGTGCAGCCTTTTGGAAGCATGTTGAAGCCACTCATGTATTTTATTTGATGAGTGATGGCTTCGGTGGTCCCGCCGCCGGGAGGCTTGATTTTGCTGCTCGAGCGTTGATGGAGAGTCAAACGTTGTCGGTTTGACTTGAAATTTGGCATGGAGCCCTTTGGAGACATTCTGGAGTCATCCGTAGGCTCTGATCAAAGTTTTGGCGTCTTTGATGATGTCGCCGCCGGGAGCGCTTGTTTAGCTGTCGGAGCAGTGAAGTTGGTCCAAACGATGTCGGAATGGCCCGAAACCTCAGGTGTACCCCTCTTTTAGCTGTCTTGAAGGATCTTCCAGTTTTTGTCTGATTCTGAAAAGATCTGATGTTTGAAGTAGCCTTACCTGTTTTGTAGCAGGATGCAGCTTCAAGAGGCTTCTTGATGTTGATGAGACATAGTGACTTTTTTGGTGTCAACAAATGCCCCCTCGAGATACAACGACGAGTAGCTTTTTGGAGTCGATGTGCCTCGAAGAGAAACTTGGAGGAGAGATTCCAACTTGACCAAGAGTCTTAAGCTCTTTTTTTTTTTTTTTGAATAGCCTTTTGAGTTTCCGGGGGAATTTTATGGTAGTGAGAGAGATCACATACCATCTCAAGGCAAAGTTTTGAAAATGACATCGGGTATTTGGATTTTGGGTTTTGGATTTTGGTTTTTGACCTTGTGACCTAACAAGCTGTATGTGGCAAGTTAGGGGGTTGGGGTTTGATTTTTTATTTTGTCGTTGTGACCCAACAAGCTGTATGTGGCAGGTTGGGGGGTCAGATTTGGGGTTTTTGGTTTTGGTTTGTTTGGATTTTGATTTTGGTTTTGGTCTTGTGACCTAACAAGCTGTATGTGGCGAGCTAGGGGACCGGAATTTGATTTTGTGAAATGTCAATTTCAAGATTTTGGCTCAATTTGGTTCATGAGGTTGGATGGTTTGGTTTTTGGAAACTCATGAGACTTTCTTTTCTTTTTTTTATTTTGAATGGTCCCATCAACTCAAAAGAGGCATGGGACTTTTTTTTGCTTTTTTCTCCTTTTTTTTTTTTGCTCTTGGTAAGAGGAATATTTTGACTAAAAGCCACTTTTAGTGCTTAGGTGGTCAAACCTGGCTCATATGGGCTAACCCTTGGGACCTTAGGCTTTGGAGATGGCCTAGATCTCATATGGTGTCATTTTTGTAGAGAATATCTAAAAATATCTCTTTTGTGCAGAGAATATTTAAAAATATCCTTACTTGGTGAGAATTTCTCAAGTTTCCTTTTGGTGGAAAGATTTTCTCAAAATATCTCTCTTTTTGGGAAAGTAGCTAAATTTTAGTACTTACCTCTTTTCTTTCTCCTTGTTTCCTCTTTTGGCTTGCTCTCCTCTATAAAAGCAAGAGGGTTGTTTCTTTTGCTCCATTGCTTTCTTTTTGCAAGAAATCTTCAAGAGTGCTCTCCAAGATAAAAAGTGCTTTTTTTTTCGAAGCTTTTCTTCTTCTTCTCCATCAATGGCTTCAAGTAAGTTTTCTTCCTCCACAAGAATCTCCATTGTAGAAGTAGCTTCTTCCTTTTTTTTTTTTTTTTTTCTCTTCTTCTTTTTCTTTTCTTTTCTTTTTTTTTCTTCAAGCACGTTAACCCCTTTTTTTTTTTTTCGTGCTTCTTCTCCTTTTTTTTTTCTTTATTTTTCTTTTCTCTTCTTTTCACGGTTTTCTTTTGTTTTCACCGTGTATATATATTTTTTTTCCACACACTGAAATTTTTTTTTTCTGTTTTCACGTTGATTGATTTTTTTTTGTCAGCGTTTCTATTTTTCTTTTTGCACGCTGATTCCTGTTTTTTTTTTCAGCGTTTTTCCTTTTTTTTTTTTTCTGTTGCTTGTTTTTTTTTTTTTCTTTTTTTTTTCATGTTTTTCTTGGCTGTACGGACAGCCTGCCACGTGGCAGTGGGCCACGGCCTGTGGGCCAGCAAATATTTTTTTTTGTGTTTTTTTTTCTTTTCTTTGTTGTTTGTTTTGTTTTGGCATGGAAGCCAGATTTTTGAAAACCAAGTTTTTGTTTTGTTGGCATGAAAGCCGATTTTGGCGTTTATAGCCGAAGTTTTTTTTTGTTTTAGCATTTTAGCCGAATTTGGCGTTTATAGTCGGATTTTGGCGTTTATAGCCGCTTTTTGGAGTTTATAGCCGGATTTGGTTTTCAAAATGCAGGTATCGACTAAATGTCGCCTCCCCGCTGAATGGTCTTGCAAGTATCGATGGAATGTTGCTTCCTTGCTCATTCGGTTTGCGAGTATTGATGGAATGTCACTTCCTCGCGGGCTGTGTTTGCGAGTATCGATGGAATGTCGCTTCCTCGCAGATTGGGGTGCAAATATCGACTAAGCGTCGCTTCCCTGCTTTTTCCAAAACTTTTGGTTCTGCGAGTACTGACTTGATGTCGTTTCCCCGCGATTTTTGAAATTTGAGGTTTCTTCGAACCATTTGAAGTTTTGGGTTGTGAATATCAACTGGTATGTTGCTTCTCCATGATTTTTGAAATTTGGGTTGTGGATATCAATTGGAATATTGCTTCTCCACGATTTTTGAAATTTGGGTTGTGGATATCAACTGGAATATTGCTTCTCCACGATTTTTGAAATTTGGGTTGTGGATATCAATTGGAATATTGCTTCTCCACGATTTTTGAAATTTGGGTTATGGATATCAACTGGTATGTTGCTTCTCCATGATATGAGGTTTTGCAAGTATCGAATGGGGTTCGCTTCCTTGCGGTTTTTTGGGTTTTTGGAAGTATCGAATGGGGTTTGCATCCTTCCAGTTTTTTGGTTTTTGCGAGTATCGACTAAGTGTCGCTTCCCCGCGGTTTCTAAAAAACCATTTTTTTTTATTTGAAGACACGAGGGTCATAAATTTTGACTTAAAACCATTTTGGTTGTAAAAGCTAGGGCGAACTAGGGTGAAAGTTCCTGAGTCCTGGTTTCTGTTTCAAACCATGAATTTTTGAGTTCAAGGATCGAAAATTTTGGTCAAGTCTGGGAAGAGGCTCCAAACTTGGATTTTTGGATTTTTATTTATTTATTTATTTTTTTTTGAACAATGAAACGATGAAAGTAAGCATTGTTTTTGAGAGAGTTTTTTTTTTTTGGAAACTTCAACATAAAGATGAAAATTTCAAAAGGGGTGGGTTTGACGAGCAAGTACCTTGGAAATAGGCTTTGGCTGTGTAGATATCGCTCTGACCCGTTTGAGGAAGTCTTCAAGGGTAGTACCGCTTCAAGAACTTGCCGTTGATGGGTAGCATACATCTGTCTCCTTCCATGTTTAGAAGAGCGTATGCACCGTTGGAGAAGACTTTGTCGATGACAAAGGGTCCCTCCCATTTTGGTTCAAATTTGCCTTTGGAATTGTGGGCAAAGACTATGGGTTTTTTTACTGTAAGAACCAAGTCACCCTTTTTGTAGGTGCGTTGCCTGACCTTCTTGTCGAAAGATCCTGCCATGCGTGCTTGGTACAACTCAATGCTTTGTAGAGCTTCGAGTCGTCTTTCATCGAGATTATCCAGCTCTTGGAGTCTCAATTTGACATTGCTTTCTTGCGTCATGTCATTTTGCAGAGATACCCTTAAAGAAGGAATTTATACTTCCAAAGGGACAACAGCTTCGCATCCATAGATCAAGGAGAATGGTGTACTATGGGTTGGTCCTCGAACGGTGGTTCGATAGGCCCACAAAGCCTCTAGTAGTTTGTCGCCCCAATCTCTTTTGTGACTAGAGACCATTTTCTTGAGAATTTTGCAGAGTGTCTTGTTGAAGGCTTCTGCTAGTCCGTTCGCTGCTGGATTATATGGAGTCGAAGGACAACTTTGGATTTTGTACTTGTTGCAGAACCTGTGATCCCGAAATTGTGGTCCGTTATCATGAACGAATCTTTTAGGTATGCCGAAGCGACAAATAATGTTGGTGCGCAAGAACTGAAGGACTGATGAAGTCTTCATTTCGCTGAGCGCAAATGCTTCTGACCACTTGGAGAAATAATCCGTAGCGGCGAAAATGAAGCGATGACCTTTGCTTGATGGGGGAGAAATAGGATCTACGATGTCCATACCCCAGGCTTCGAAAGGCCATGAGATTGCTGTTGGATGTAGCCATTCTGGAGGCATGTGGACCTAATCTCCGTGAATCTGGCATTTTTGGCAGCGCTTGGCAAATTGCATTGCATCAGCTACTATGGTAGGCCAATAATAACCTAGCCTTTTTATCTGGTTGTAGAGCTTAGGGCCAGCCTGATGGGCTCCACAAAGACCAGCATGAACTTCTTTGAGAGTTTCCTCAGCTTCTTGTTGTGACAAGCAGCGTAGGAGTACTCCGTTGAAGGATTTTCTGTAAAGTCCTTTTGAAGGTATATCCAAATGAAAGTTCGGGGCTCGTCTTTGGATGCTTACCCGATCTTTTGCATCTTCAGGTAGGATTCCGAACATGATGTAATCAATAAACGGATCTCTCCAGTCGCCAATCGGAGGTTTGAAGATGGACATCTGACTTCCAACCACTTGGTGGCATTCAGCGACTGCTTGGTATGTGTTGAGAGGAGGGAGAATCCTTCTTTGACACACTGTGATTTGCATGTTTTCCCCTTCTTGGATTGCCATGGATGCAGCGAGTCCAGCCAGGGCATCTGCACGGACCTTTAAGAGGTTGATCCTTGAAATCAGGTAGACTATGTTCGATAACAGATAGTGACGTAGCTTTTGTATGGCAAACATCACTGTAAGGCATTCTTTTTTGACTGGGGAGTAGCGATACTCTGCACCTACCAACATGCGGCTAAGGTAATATAGAGCAGCTTCTTTTCCATCGTCGTTTTCTTGTGCGAGCAGAGCACCCAAAGAGTGGTCGAGAGCTCTTGTGTACAAGATAAATGGTTTTCCAGTTGTGGGGGCAGCCAGTACTGGAGGTTTGGTGAGGTATGCTTTGATGTCTTGAAATGCATTTTCACATCAGCATCCCAGACAAAGTCTACGCCTTTCTTCATCAGGCGAGAGAATTGACAACACTTCCCTGATAGATTGGAGATGAACCGTCGAATGTAGGCCAACCTTCCATCGTCGTTTTCTTGTGCGAGCAGAGCACCCAAAGAGTGGTCGAGAGCTCTTGTGTACAAGATAAATGGTTTTCCAGTTGTGGGGGCAGCCAGTACTGGAGGTTTGGTGAGGTATGCTTTGATGTCTTGAAATGCATTTTCACATCAGCATCCCAGACAAAGTCTACGCCTTTCTTCATCAGGCGAGAGAATTGATAACACTTCCCTGATAGATTGGAGATGAACCGTCGAATGTAGGCCAACCTTCCTTGAAGCCCTTTTAATTCTCTTAGGGCCAGTTTGGTAACTTTACTAATATAGTCAAGTCAATTAAAGTTAATTTTGAAGAAAGAATAAAATATAAGTGAGTTATGATGGTATTTGGTTTTTAGTTGTTTGTTATGAAATCTTTTTGACTTTTTGTATGGAAAAGTGGAGTTTTTTTGTATTTTAGTGAATAAAGGTAGTTGCTTTTTGACTTTTTTTATGAAAAAAGATGGGGGGGGGGGGTGGAGTTTTGAAAAAAATGCATTTGATGTGACATCTTGTATGGAAAATGGAGTCTTTACTTGACTTGTATTGTATTAGTAAAGTGCCAAACGGGCCCTTAGGGTTCTGGGAGATGGCATTTCCAGGATAGCCTTGACTTTGGTAGGGTCAAGTTCTATTCCAGCTTTCCGTACTATGAATCCGAGAAACTTACCCGATGAGACACCGAAGAAGCACTTTAGTGGATTCATCCGCAATTTGTGTTTGCGAAGTCGGAGGAAGATTTCTCGAAGATCTTCGAGATGGTCTTCTTTTCTTCTGCTTTTGATGGCGAGGTCGTCAACATAGCATTCGACCGTCTTGTGCTGCATATCTTTGAATATTTTCATCATAGCCCTCTGATATGTTGCACCTGCATTTTTCAGACCAAATGGCATGTGTACCAATACACGCCAAATGGTGTGCGAAATGACGTGTGCCTTTCATCTTCAGGATGCATCTTTATCTGATTGTAGCCAGAGAATCCATCCATGAATGTCATTCGCTCGAACCCATAGGTGTTGTCAATCATCACCTCTGGTATGGGAAGCAGGAATTCATCTTTAAGACATGCATTATTCAGGTCTCTGTAGTCGATACAGACCCTTATCTGCCCATTTTTCTTTGTCACGGGGATGATGTTGGCTAACCATTCAGGATGCTGTTCTTCGCGGATGAAGCCAACGTTTTTGAGTTTCTGAACTTCTTGTTTAATTTTGTCCATCACGTCGGGACGGAATCTTCTTTGGCTGATGTGATCAATATCAATCATAACATACCGCAAGTGCACGGGTGTCTAGATGAGACAGTGGCAAGAACGGGTCGAACCCACAGGGAGCTACTTAAAGAAACTTTTAAATTAAGAAAACTAATTAACTAACAATTTAAGAAAAGTTTTGAGTTTATATTTAAAAATTAAGCACCTAATATAGATATTCGAAATCTACCAATTAATGAAGATGATTAGAGCATAGGAATCCAATAAGCATCCACCAATTATTTATCAAGTAACCCTAACTTGTTCCAATTTTTACTTCAAATCAAAGACAAATCAATGTTTTTAATTTGGAAAATCTAACTTTTAAAATCCCTTTTTAATTATAAAAATTCAAAACTCAAGACTTCCTTCATCTCATAAAAGAATAAAAATAATTTAAGCACCACCCATCAAAAGTAAGCATAAACCATCAAAAGATCTAAATCCTAAGCATGGCCTATCAAACCTAAGCATGAGTAGTCAAAAACTAAATTTTATTTTTAGAAATAAAAATAGGGATTTGCCTAGGGCACGAAGACAAGCCTATTAATCATTAAGCACATAATCATGGAACACAAATTAGAATTACTAAACAAATAAAAAGACAATTACTTATCTTCATCCATAACTCTAATCAAGAAAATTAGCCTGCCATTGCAAAGAATGCTTCTTGATTTATAGTTAAAAATTGCATGTTTATAACTTCTCCTTCACAAATTTTCTCCTTCAAAATAGATCCTTGGACATGGCCCAAGGCTACCGAAAATAAAAATAAACTAATGGAATAGAAGCAAGGAAGAGAAAAAGAAAGGAATAGGAGAGAGGGAGAGCTTTGGACGTATGGAATGTGTTATGGGTCTCCATCATGCCTCCTTTTATGCTTTTTGCAAACCCCTTTTAGTAAAGAAGTACCATCCTTTTAGGTCTCTTTTTTTCCTTATTTGTAGGATTCTTTCTTGTTCTCCAAGTTAACTTCTTTCTTTGGAAAGACTTTTAAATTTGAGAGATCTCCTTGCCTTATTAGGTTTCTTGATGCATACACTTTCCTTGTACAATTCCAAGAATATCTCTAAAAATTGCATGATGATGTAAAGGGAATAAACTTCCCAAATATTGAGATTTCTTGCAATTCCCGCCTAAAACTGTAGCAGACAACTTCCCGAGGTCATATCTCCCTCAATATAGCTCTGATTTAGATAATCTTGGGCTCTACGGATATCTACTCGAAAAGAGCTTTCCAACGGTGGCTAGATTGCGTCGATCCTTGTCGAAGGGTCGGTTGTGCTTTGTCTCGCCTAGCAGGAGGTCATCCTTGTCGAAGGCAATTGTTGCACTTGCTGCTTTTTATACCGAGAGGCATTCATTGCTTGATCCCTCATTTTTCTTCTTTTCTCCCTTTGTGGGAGTATTTGATTTTTTGACCCTGTAGTCCATTTCAATTTGTAGGACTTGTGGGGCGTGTTTGTCGACATCCGCATTCAGCCTTTGTAATTCTGAAATGAGACTATTACGAGTTTGTGGAGACATTCGTAATAAGTCGAGGATGTGCAGACGTGCAGGTATGTGTTTGAAGTGCTAAATCAAGTCATACTTGAAAGCCTCCTTCGGGCCTGCATTTTCATTATTATTGTCACTTGGGGCGCTAACAACTTGATTTCCCGAAGGATTTACATAAGAAGAAGAAGGTTGGTTGTAATTTTTTTGGTAATCTCGGCCAGAACGGGTACCTCTACCAACTTCAAGAGCTTCAAGAGAAGGGTCTTCTTTTGGAAGATCACTCTCAGGATCAAAGGGTTGATCCTTTGCTGAAGACGCCTCTGTAACAGCATTGGTGTCTTCAGTAATTGTGTCGCACGGAGGAATTTCCGGGAACAAGTCCTGAACAGCATCCGACAACCTTTCTGTATTAGTCCAGTCATCGTCTATGAGATCGGGCATCTGGGACCAATCGACTGGGCTTTCAATGAAGAAGATTTCATTGGCAAGAGATTCTTCAAGATGATCAATCGGGAGAGGCTTGAGTTCCGATGTCACAGCTTCAGGAGACGAAGGCTGAGAGGACGATATCTCAATGGAAGTCACCTAAGAAGATGTTGCTCCAGATGATACATTACCGGTTGGGGTGTACGTGTCTTCGAAAGCTTCAGAGGCACTATCGTTCTAAGCTATCGCATTGCAGGTCATCCGGACAGGAGATGCCCCCAGTGCAGACTGTTGGGAATCGAACTCATCCTTAGATGTAAGAGGATCATCGATCCAACTGTTTTCTCCATTTTCAGGAGTTAAGGGATAAAGTTCCTGTTGATTTTCAGCGAATTCCAGCTCTGGATCATGACGAAGATCATTGATGCGATCCTGCTCCTGCTCTATGGCAAGATGTTGCAAGATTCTTGCATATTCCTCAAGATCAGACATAGGAGCGAAATCTTCTTCGTCATCTGCTCCTTGTGGTTCACCAATGTTGGGTTCTACCGGAGCATTGTTTGGTGCTGGATTGACAGCATTTTCTTGAACAGGGTCCTGGTCTTCTTCATCATTAGACCAAGATCCTTGTGGCTACAATGGGTTATACCAGATCACTGGCATAAGATGAGACTAGGGAATCCATTCCTCGTCGGAGAGGTATTCTCCTGTTTCAAGGGGTTCTTCCTACTCATCGATATTACTGGCAGTGTCACTAGACTCGTATCAGTCCATAGGGAATCCAACTACCGAATTGCCGGAGTATGATGCCCCCTGTACAGTTTCATTTTTGTATTGAGGTGGCATGAAATCATCAAGAGTGAATTTTCTTACCGCCTTGGAGGTTTTGGGAAGAGACTCTTCCGTCGTCCCAAGTGAAGCAGTGGAAGAATTTTATGCTTTTTCAAGTACTTCTTGTTTTGGTTGAGACTTCTGTTGCTGTTTGAGCTTGCGGAGTTGTCTCTTGGCTTGCCTTCGCTGCCGAGCGGTCGGCTTTGTTTTGACGATCTCCCAATTTTCATTATCTAGGAGATCGGGATGCACCCATATAGGTTGTCCATCTGGTGTTGGATAGGGAACCAATTCTTGGGACGCTTGAGCCATTTTAGTCACCTTGAATGAAGTAATGGTCTTCTTCTTCGGTGATTTTGAAACTTGCCCACATGACACCATGTCGACAGAAGTGGAGCAGTAGTTTTTGTCGAAAGTTATGACTCCGTTTTTCCACATCTCATTGATCTTCTCTCTCACAACGAAGCATTGATTGAGAGGATGTGAGATCATCTGATGGTATGGACAGTATCGGGGATCATTGGTTTTGCCAACATCTCCCGGTCTTTTGAGCACTAGCAAAATGAGTTTGCCATTTGCTAGGAGAGCCTTAAAGATTTCTTCAACATCTTCATCGAACGGATATTTCTTTTCTACATGTTCTTTGAAGGCATCAGAGAGTTTAGGTCTCTTACCTGTAGTTTTGTTTTCAGGTTTCTTTGGTTGCTGAGGAGCTGATTTAGTCTGCACATTGAGAACCTCCTTTTCTTTGGTTTTGAGGTTGTAACAGCAGTCGGCTCTTTCTTTGATGATTTCTGACTGTTGATGTCTTTGATCACCATTTCAGCTTCCATGGAAGCTTCGAGGAGTTATCCCAGGTTCTTTGATTTGTTGCCGATGATCATGGAGTGAATTTTTGCTCTCATATTGTTACGGCAGATGTCGACTAGTGACGCTTGTGGCAGTACATCTGAGCATTTTAACGCCATTGCCTTCCATTTGTGAATGAAGTCGTATGTTGACTCATTCTCTCCCTTTTTAGGCTATAGAGTTGAGCCATAGTAACAGGATGATCCTCACCATGGAAGTGGGTCGGGAAGCGTGTCTCTAGCATAGCCCAGTTCTGAATGGAGTTCTCCGGCAGAGTGGAGTACCAATCAAAGGCTGTACCTTTTAGGGTACTTGCTAAGAGGCGAATCTTGAGGGCATCTTGATCCGCAATAGCTCCCGTCAGGATCTTGAAATGGATGACATGCTGTCTGGCTGAACCTTTCCCAGTATATGTCTGGAGAGTAGGTTGTTTGAATTTTGCAGGGAACGGAAACGAGTCCATCCATAAAGGGTAGGGTGGCTTGATCCCATGTTCCTTCAATGTATCATCTTCTTTTGCTTTTACGAGGATATCGTCCACGTCCTTTTTGGTAAGGGCGCGTGACTCATTGTTTTCTGCATTGCCCTCATCATCTTTATGATTCGGAGGGGTTTCGTTGTTAGGTGGCGGACGTTGTAAAGTGAGAATGAGGTTTTCCATCAAAGCCTCAATTCTCTGTTGTCCTTGCTCCAACTGGTAGATGCGTGCGGTTACATCGTCATGCTGTGGAGGCGGATCAGAACTTGTAGCCAAGACGTTCATCCCTCGGGATTCGAACGAAGAAATCGTCCTGGTGACTGAGCCGGGGCTCATTCTTCTGGATGAAGAATTTGAGGAGTGGTTACTCCGGTGTTCTTGGCTTGGAGGAGTGGAAGATTCTTCCAGATATGTTCTTGTCCGAGAGACGCTGCGAGTCACTGGACGTCTAACACTGATTTTGGTTGCTGACTTGTGGCGTTTTCTGGTTTTGCCAACCATATGGACAATAATGAATTTGTTGGGTCTTTCTTTTTCGACCCATTTGTTTGAGACATGGAGAGTAGAACGCTGGGTTCTTTGTTTCTCGAGTCTCTTTTGTCGATATGCAGTGCGGCGACGCATACGACGAGCAATTTGAGCTTCAGTCAGCTCTGGCTGGGTTCTGGCGATGAAGATGAAGGATGTAGTCCCTCATGCGCAGCAGCCGAGTTTGTCTTCTTTGAAGCTGGGCAAGGACAGAATCTGGACGCGGTCCTTTGTCTGTCGCAATGAAGACTTGAATTTTGCGAGCTCGCCCCCTGTTGAGATGAAGGGTCGACTCGCGGGAGTGCAGGCTTCAGCATGTTTTTGCATAGGCCTAACGATGCAGGATTTGATTTTGGGCTTATAGGAGCAAGCCGGCTCATGATGATTTTGTTTATTTTTTGGGTGGAGGGTAGGTTTCTCCTCTTTCATGTAAGAGAGAGGGTAGAACTGATTCTCCTTGAAAGGGGTCAGGTATGCTGGCTTTGCTGATGTTCGGACCTCCATTGCTTTGGTGAAGATCTCGGGGACCAAGTTTTGGTGTAAACCTGGTTTCTTGTGGGTTGAGGCTTCGTGGGAACGCCATGGGCTTCAGGCTTCTTGGTGTTCGCCCTTGGTGCCATTTTAGTGACACGTTGCGGGGCGGTTTGCTGCTTCTTGGCAGGTACAGTGTCTTCTGCGGGAAGTGGGAATGGTCCCAGCGATCCGAAGACGATGGTCCGGGGAGTTGAAGTTGACCCGGTGTTTGGAGAGTTGTCGAGGGAGATGACGCTTCGGCAACTGGTAGGGCGCTTATGCTTGTTTTGTTTATCTTAAAGCATAAGCAGGTACTTGTTTTCATCGAAAGTGATGGTCAATGAAGCTGCCATTGTTAGTTTTGGAAAACTTCTGAAATAAGACCAAATCCATTAGTAATCACAAAAATATGGTGATCATAAATGGAGAACCACTATGTTTTTGGCTTTTCAAATCACTTGAGGGGACATGGCCCAGCCCAAGGACGATGAAGAAAGCAAAAAGCCATAGAGGATACAATTGTTCTAGAATGCAAGTATGGTAGGCTCAGAGCGAGCGTTCCGGTGACTGCTAGAAGCAATTGTAGACCTTACTTCAAATTACCGAGAAGCAAGGCTCACTCGAGGTAAAATGATATAAGGTTGGAGATACAAATGTGTCGGTCGCGAATACAGTAGACCCGAAAGGGCGTACTAGCACCGCTAGGCACAAATGTTGCAAATCGCATCCTTGGAAAGGACACGAGATGAGATTTTTTGAAAGGTCAAATTTGGATTCATAAAGGAGAGCAACTGGTATTTCAATCCGAACCACAACTCAACATTTCTGCGAGCGTTAAATCCGAAAAGGAAGGAAACCAGAATTTCTCAAATGTGAATCCAGACGTGACGGAAGTTTTTTTTTTTTGAAATGTCAAGATTGAATTCATCAAAGAGAGCAAATGGTATTCCAATCCGAACCACAACTCAACATTTCTGCGAGCGTTAAATCCGAAAGGGAAAGAACTAAAATTTCTCGATTCTAAATCCAAAAGTGACGGAAGTGTTTTTTTTTTTTTCTTTTTTTTTTTTTGAAGGTTTAAGATTGAATTCATCAAAGAGAGCAAATGGTGTTCCAATCCGAACCACAACTCAACATTTCTGCGAGCGTTAAATCCGAAAGGGAAAGAACCCAAAATTTCTCGATTGTAAATCCAACAGTCAAGCTGTCTCCACACTCTGGACAAGGCTTTTCTTAAATCCACTTTAGTCAAAGAGCGCAATTGGTGCAACCTTAGTGTTTTTTTTTTTTTTGAAAGGTTTCTAATGAACTCGTCAAAGAGAACAAGTGGTGTTCCAATTCGAACCACAACTCAACATTTCTGTGAGCGTTAAATCTGAAAAGGAAAGAACCAAATTTTCTTTGTGAATTTGAATTCAAAAGAAGATTTTTTTTTTGAAATTATTTTTCTTTAATCTCAATTGGACTCATCAAAGAGAAAAGATGGCCCAATCGCTGATATGAACGATAGCTGCAAACATTTCTGTGAGCTATCAAGTTCGAAGAGGGAAGGATCAAAGTTTCTCAAAGTTGAGTTTTTAAGAAAAAGAGATCATTTTGTTTGAAAGAATAAATTTTTTCTGAAATCTCAATTGGACTCATCAAAGAGAAAAGATGGCCCAATCCCCGATATGAACGATAGCTGCAAACATTTCTGTGAGCTATCAAGTTCGAAGAGGGAAGGATCAAAGTTTCTCAAAGTTGAGTCTAAGAAAAAGAGATCATTTTTTTGAAGTGAGAAAGAACAATTGAAATCCCATCTCATGTTTTTTTTTTTTTTTTTTTTTTGATGCAAGATGCAACATAGGCCACCTACTAGAAAGGAGCCAAGGGATCAAAGCATCACGTTCTCAAGTCAACAGCTCCCACCGGGTGTGCCAACTTGATTGACCCGAAAGAAATATTCCGTCCTCTCCTTCCACACCCCGGGGGCTGACCTAGGTCTCGGCGGAGGAGGGAAAATCTCGGGCATCAACATTTTTGTACTGGTATGCCAGATTTACTTTCTACTTGGAATTTGGAATGGTGATAATCCAGAGATTCACCTTCACAAGTGGAAAGGAAATCAATCCTTTTTTCTAACTTTTCAAATTGCATTAATATTAAGAAAAGAGACAAGTTTGTTTTTTTAGAATGCCGTAGGAGGCGTTTTTGTTTGTTTGCCGTAAAAGGCGATTTTGCCGTGAAAGGCGATTTTACAAAACTCATCAAATGTGAAAGACAAGAATTGTGATTTCTTTTTGTCTCTTTAAGAAATACAAACTACAATAGAAAAGTAAGAAAAGGGATCTAACTTCTCAGGAGATTGTGGGGACACGTTGAGATCGACGGTCGCAAGTCATGTATGGACTTCGCCATCGTCCTTCAAATGAGAACATGTGATGCTTTGATTCTTTGGCTTGGCTCCTAACCTCAGTTTTTTAAAGGACAAGGACCAAGAGAAGGTCCTATATCCAATGAAAAACCGAGTAAATGGGCTGAAAAGCCGCGTTTAGGCCATGTTGGAGAAGGAGGTGACCTTGGGGGGGTGGCCCCCCAAGGGACGTTGATCACCTTGTGGTGTTCTTTGCAGCAGAGCAGCAGGACTTCGTCTGGATTTCTTTGGGAGAAGTGCAGAATTTCAAGTCGATAGATGTCGATGATCCTCTCTCTCTTGGAAATGAATCTCCTTTTATAGGCTTTTGGCAGCCATGGGGTAGTTATGGGCATTGATAGCCATGATGAGAGCATTGATGAGGAGTTACAATTTGATTTTGTAACTCCTTTTTCATGGCTTTTGATTGGCCGATGAAGGTAGTGAGCTTTTAATTGCGTTTATGCTTAATGATGATGGGAGTTTCATGGGTTTAATGTTATGATTGCTTGCATTTGTAACTCCCAAATGCTTGAATCTGATTGGACCGTCCAAAATAATGAGTTAATGACCGCATTAAGTTGTCATAAACGGGTCAATTAACGACATTAAGTGGTCGCCAAGGCATGTGAAAAGTGGCGGGCCGCGCCGCGTCTTTTGAGATTCTTCTTGCGATCATCACAGGTGGATCCATGCATTGTTTGATGTCGGATTGCGATGCAATTTCAGACATTGGTTGATGTTAGTGGGCCGGTGACATCTGTCTTGTCGATTTCACGATCGGTCGGACATAAAGTGTACTTTCTTAGTCAGCCGGTTGGTGATCTTGAGGCGATCGGTGATGATTTCATGCTTTTGACGACGGATCCGAGATGTTGACGATGATTAGTCATTTTCAAGCATCAAACATTGGATTTTCAAAAAATCACAGAGGCAGAAACACCCGAAACGCAAAAAGGATCGAAAATCGGGCATTTTGGTGCAAAATCCGGCGACCCGAATTTGCAGGGTCGCCGGCGACCATAGGGCTTTGGCCCGTTTGGTCGCCGAGCTTCGTTTTCAGCACTTTTTCATTTCTTCTTTCTTCTGTATTTTTCTTGACATTTTTCCTCAATTATTGACTTGATTTTCTTGGAGAAAACTTGACGAGAACCCGCGCGAAATCGGAGCACAAAGTTTCCCATTTTTCGGGAAAGCCGAAGACTTTATAGCCGATTTTCCGTCAAGAGTCGAAATTAGGTCAAACGATGTCGGAATGGCCTGAAAATTGAGGTGAAGCTTCTTGAGCAGTGGATAGGACCAACATGGGCTTTTATTTGAGTTTTGAAGCTGTTTGGGGTCCCATCGATGCTTCACTTGATTTTGCTGCAGGGAAAATGCCGAGCTTTGATATGTGGTCAAACGATGTCCGATTGACATGAAATTTGACAGGGAGCCTATTGGAGTCATTTTGAGACGTTCCTCAGCTCCGTTTTGGATGTCATGGTCCCGGGATGCTCCGCCGCCGGTAGGCTTGATTTTCTCTCGGAGCATTGAAACCTGGTCAAACGTTGTCGGAATGACCTAAAATTCGACGTGCAGCCTTTTGGAAGCATGTTGAAGCCACTCATGTATTTTTTTGATGAGTGATGGCTTCGGTGGTTCCCGCCGCCGGGAGGCTTGATTTTGCTGCTCGAGCGTTGATGGAGAGTCAAACATTGTCGGTTTGACTTGAAATTTGGCATGGAGCCCTTTGGAGACATTCTGGAGTCATCCGTAGGCTCTGATCAAAGTTTTGGCGTCTTTGATGATGTCGCCGCCGGGAGCGCTTGTTTAGCTGTCGGAGCAGTGAAGTTGGTCCAAACGATGTCGGAATGGCCCGAAACCTCAGGTGTACCCCTCTTTTAGCTGTCTTGAAGGATCTTTCAGTTTTTGTCTGATTCTGAAAAGATCTGATTTTGAAGTAGCCTTGCCTGTTTTGTAGCAGGATGCAGCTTCAGGAGGCTTCTTGATGTTGATGAGACATAGTGACTTTTTTGGTGTCAACAAATGCCCCCTCGAGGTACAACGACGAGTAGCTTTTTGTAGTCGATGTGCCTTGAAGAGGAACTTAGAGGAGAGATTCCAACTTGACCAAGAGTCTTAAGCTCTTTTTTTTTTTTTTTTTTTGAATAGCCTTCTGAGTTTCCGGGGGAATTTTATGGTAGTGAGAGGGATCACATACCATCTAAAGGCAAAGTTTTGAAAATGACATGGGGTATTTGGATTTTGGGTTTTGGATTTTGGTTTTTGACTTTATGACCTAACAAGCTGTATGTGGCAAGTTAGGGGGTCGGGGTTTGATTTTTTATTTTGTCGTTGTGACCCAACAAGCTGTATGTGGCATGTTGGGGGGTCAGATTTGGGGTTTTTGGTTTTGGTTTGTTTGGATTTTGATTTTGTTTTTGGTATTGTGACCTAACAAGCTGTATGTGGCGAGCTAGGGGACCGGAATTTGATTTTGTGAAATGTCAATTTCAAGATTTTGGCTCAATTTGGTTCATGAGGTTGGATGGTTTGGTTTTTGGAAACTCATGAGACTTTCTTTTCTTTTGTTTTATTTTGAATGGTCCCATCAACTCAAAAGAGGCATGGGACTTTTTTTTGCTTTTTTCTCTCTGTTTTTTTTTTTTTTTTTTGCTCTTGGTAAGAGGAATATTTTGACTAAAAGCCACTTTTAGTGCCTAGGTGGTCAAACCTGGCTCATATGGGCTAACCCTTGGGACCTTAGGCTTTGGAGAAGGCCTAGATCTCATATGGTGTCATTTTTATAGAGAATATCTAAAAATATCTCTTTTGTGTAGAGAATATTTAAAAATATCCTTACTTGGAGAGAATTTCTCAAGTTTCTTTTTGGTGGAAAGATTTTATCAAAATATCTCTCTTTTTGGGAAAGTAGCTAAATTTTAGTACTTACCTCTTTTCTTTCTCCTTATTTCCTCTTTTGGCTTGCTCTCCTCTATAAAAGCAAGAGGGTTGTTTCTTTTGCTCCATTGCTTTCTTTTTGCAAGAAATCTTCAAGAGTGCTCTCCAAGATAAAAAGTGTTTTTTTTTTCTAAGCTTTTCTTCTTCTTCTCCATCAATGGCTTCAAGTAAGTTTTCTTCCTCCACAAGAATCTCCATTGTAGAAGTAGCTTCTTCCTTTTTTTTTTTTTTCTCTTCTTCTTTTTCTTTTCTTTTCTTTTTTTTTCTTCAAGCACGTTTTCCCCTTTTTTTTTTCGTGCTTCTTCTTCTTCTTTTTTTCTTTGTTTTTTTTTCTCTTCTTTTCACGGTTTTCTTTTGTTTTCACTGTGTATATATTTTTTTTTCCACACACTGACTTTTTTTTTCTGTTTTCACGCTGATTGATTTTTTTTTTGTCAGCGTTTCTATTTTTTTTTTTTTTTTTTTTGCAAGCTGATTCCTGTTTTTTTTTTTAGCGTTTTTCCTTTTTTTTTTTTTCTGTTGCTTGTTTTTTTTTTTTCCTGTTTTTCTTGGCTGTACGGACAGCCTACCACATGGCAGTGGGCCACGGCCTCTGGGCCAGCAAATTTTTTTTTTTTTTTTTTTTGCTGAGTTTTTTTCCTCTCTCTGTTTTTTTTTTCTTTTCTTTGTTTGCTCACCATGATAATGAGGCTATGCAATTTCAATATGTATGCATTTTCTTTTTTCTTTTTGATGCATCAAGATAGAAGGCTAGAGTCTCTAGGTCAAGCTAACATGATTTTTGACTTGGACAAAGTTTGATTGGTTTTGACCAAATTGGGTTGGAATTGGTCAAACTTTGGTCAAGGTTTTCCTAGCATCTAATGCACGATGATATTTTTTCGATGCATGATTTTGTAAATGGATTCGGAAGCATGATGATACATACCTGAAAATCTTTTGCAAGTATTGGGATTTTGAGCTCGCAACGATGTTGAGCTCTTTCTCGGTCTTGCTGGATTTTGAGGAAGTTTGCAATTTTTGGATTCTAAAGCTCGCAGCAATGTTGAGCTTTTTTTCCAGATTTTGCGGAAGTTTGATGAGATTGGCTCGTTCTCGCAGCGATGTTGAGTTCGAACCTTCTTTGAGAATTGTCCACTGACTATGAGCTCGCAGCGATGTTGAGCTCATCCTCAGGCTTCCTGTCTTTTTCGGAGTATTTTCTTTTTCTTCGGAATTGCCCCGGAACCATGTCAAAATTTTGCTAGGATTTTTGTAGCAGAATTCTGTCATTTTGACGTTGATTGATCTTTTCTCTTCCATCTTTTGCAGGTAGTTCTTTTAGAACGAACAAGGGTAAGGGTCCTGTTACTGACGCACCTCGTCGGTCTGGCAGATCTTCCAATGCAGCCGTTCAGCAGGCTTGGGAGAACGTCCAGTTTGTCGAGAAGAATTTGGAAGAGTGTGATTCCCTCAATCGTGATGAGATGAGACAGCGACTGATCGCTCTCAAAGATGAGGAATTCTACAGGATCGTGGTAAGCAGCCGTCCTTGGGTTACGGACGATCAGACCATTGTGCTCAAGCCTACCTTTTTCTTCGGTGATGCAGTCCCCGACGACTTGATATACCAAAGGAGATGTTTTCAATTCTCTTACACAGCAGATGGTGAGGAAAGAACTATTTCTACCCGGTCGACTTTTGATCGGACCATCTCGATCCTGAGCCTTTCTCCCACGTGCCCTAAGAGGGAAGATCCTTCGAGCTGGGTGAAGAGGACCAGTGTGATCAAGACCGGGGTTTTTGTTGGCGGCCCTTCCGGTTTTGCAGAGACACCACATGTCCGTATGGACATGTTGATGCTAGCCAGTGGCTACCAAGGTTCTGATCATCCATCGGTTTATTTGAGACCGGTGGGCCTTGGCATTTTTCGGGGTGACGGCAGCAATTGGGTGAAGCCTTTTCGACTTCGTGGCCGTTTCAGTGCTGACTCGAGCTGGGAATCATGGACTGATCACACCCTAAGGATTGGTGAGGCCGTTCTTCGGGAGGCCGAGATTTTTGATGCGGTTCGCGCTTTTCGGCAAACCGTCGTTTTCTCCGATGAGGCTTTCATGGCCATGCTGGAGTCATTTCTTCCACAAACCAACACCTTCATTGTGACGAATGGTGAGATTGGTTTTTCTTTGAAGGAATTGAGCGTCATCACCGGATTGCCTATCCTCGGCAAACTCTATGAGGAGTTTATGCCTATTGACAGCGTCCTTGAGGAGCAATTTGAGGAGTTTAGGCTTGTGTACTTTCAGCTCGTCGCCTTCTATGATTTTTTGAAAGAGAAGGAGGGCTCGAAAGTTAGATGCAGTAGTTGGAGAAGTTGCAGCTCCAACGTTTTCGACAACAGGGATTCTTCTGATGGCATGGCCCAAGATGCTAGGGATAAAACATCAAGTTTGAAGAAGATCGCTGCTATGCTTGAAGATTTAAAGAAGTACTTCGCAAGCACAAATGACATTTGTCCCGACATTGCATTGCGGAGAGATCTCGCTGTTTACCTCACTTACTGGCTGGGTGAGGCTGTTTTTGCTGGAGGAGATGGAACGCACATCAGGCCGCACTGTATTTTTCCGGCTTGTCAGATGGCGTTTGGAGAGCGGCTGGCTTATGTACCTGCTCTTTACTCCTATTTGTGTACCGAACTACAGGCTGCTGCTTTCCTAGTTCGACATGGGCTTCCCATGAACAGGGTATTTTCAGCCCATATCTTCTATTCGTGGTATGTATACCACTGTCCTAGCTTCCATCGTTTGGGAGTTGCACAGGACGAAGATCCCTTTATGATTTGTTTGGCTAGAGAGACAGCCGTTCCCAAATCACTTTTATCTGCCCGTTTAAGGATCCGACGATTTAGGGACGTCGAGATTGGGCAGCCTTCGGTGAAGCTTTCTCCAGGTTTGCGGAAGAAGGCTTTTGACTTTGGTGTCTCCCGTGATTCGACCAGGGCAGGGTCGGGAAGACACTATGCTTTGACAGTCGCGGAGAAGAGATGGCTCTTCAACATACGGGTTGGTACGATGGTGTACCGCAGACATCTTTTCGAAGATATCCAATCGTATGTCCCTTCGCGTTTTGCATTGCAGCTTGGCTTCTCTCAAGGCGTTGTTGGAGCGCTTTCGAGCATGGTGAAGCGTTTTGGAGGTCTGCAGGATGGGAGAAATGCATTGGCTTTTTATAGCGCCGAGGACATTACCGCCATGATTTCCTATCCTGAGCTGCCCACCTTCCGGACTGCTGGCTTCACGAAGTGGTTCGTGGAGAGCTTCTTAGTGCACCGGGGGCTTTCCAAGAAAGAGCTCGATATTAAGCAATCTCCTGGGAAAGGTCTTGGCAAATCGGATGGTGTCCGTCGGGAGGAAGTTTTGGCCTTCCTTTCTGGAGAGAATCACAATATAGGCTTTCTCAACGGGTAGGACATCATCAGATCGGGAGCTGCACAAGGAATTCCTGGTGAGGTCTTGAGACAGCTGGAAGAGGAGGAGACTGAGATCGATGCTATGATACAGGCAGAGCATTCGAAGGCTTTCATGGAGTCTACTGAGAAGAGTAGACCATCCAGTGAGGACTCTAGTGAGAGGCCTGATGTTGATAGTGGGGCAGGATCGTCGAGCAGATTGACCCGCCGTAGTAAGAGGAAGAGAGGACAGCGCCGTAATATGAAGTGGCATGATAGTCCTTCTGATATGGAAGTTCCTCTTACCATTGTTGAGGAGGTGTTTGAGGATGCTGACGAACCTCCGGAGAAGAAGAGCAAAGAAGAGGAGACAGCTGGTATGATCCCCTTTCTTTCTTTTGTTTCTTCCTTTTTTTTTCTTGTGAAAGATTTTGTTTTGATCCGCTACCTTTTTTTTTAGCAGAGGACGATGACCTGGTGATGCCTGAGGTTCCTGCCGATGAGGCGATGACGGATCCAGTCGTGGCATCTGAGGAAGAGCCCAGGGACTCTGGAGTGGTTCCAGAACCTTCACCTGGTATGATTGCTTTGGCTTCTCCCTTTTTTTTTGTGCCGTCATTTGCTGACATGTAGCTTTTGTTTTCTTGTTAGCTGACTTGCCAGAGGATTCCGACGATTTCGAGCCATCCATGAATGCAACCTTTGACGATGCTTCGGATGAGCTCAAAGAGGCAGAGAGTACTCCGCCGGTCGTTGGAGCAGGTATTTTTGCAATAATAATTTTGATATATTTTTGGCAAGATTATATTCATACCTTTTTTTCTTTTTCCTTGACAGATTGTGGAGCAGCAGGAGAGATTCCTCCGTCTTCTTTAGAGCCAGAACAGGGGATACCTGCGGCTGATGCAGAAGTAGGGGCTTCTTCCGCTTTCAATGAGTCAGCTTCTTCTGTTGGAAAGAGTTTATTGATTACTCTTCTAATGGAGCATGCCGTGGGCAGTTGGGCACCAGAGCATGGCGAATCCTCATCTGAACCGCACCTTCAGTATGCAAGGAAGGGTTGAGACTCTTTCTTCAGGTCATTTGGAAGCTGGTTTTGGCATGATCAAGAATGTGCAGGACATCCTTGCTGATAGCAAAGAAGTCGGTCTGAACATCGCAAGCGCCAAGGAGTTTGTTGAGGAAATCATCGTCTTGGGGAACAAATGGACTGAGACCAAGAGTTTCCCAGATGGTGACTTCTTTGATGAGATGTTCATAAAACCTTCCAGCAAAGTCAAAGCTGAGCTGACTGAGGTCACGAAGATTCGGAGGCAGATCGTTCAGGAGAAGAACGTTACCGAGTTATCCATCATGGGGCTGAAGTAAGACTTGGACCACCTTGATAAGGAGGTCGTCGAGGTTAGGCAGCGTCTTGATCTTTTAGAGGAAGAAGCTGCTGCCAAATGGACCGCCATTGTGGAGGCTCGTGACAAGGAGGGAACTCTCATTCGCCAGGTTGAGGATGCTGCAAGTAATGTCCGGAGGAAGACTCAGGAGCATGAGCAGTGGCAGGTCCTCTGGGAAGAACTTCCTTATGCTGCAGATGGGTCGTGACATTCGGCCGCATTTTATGGGAACATTCTGAAGAAGCGCGGCCTAAAAACTTTGGAAGTTAAGGCCAAGGGTTTGCTTGAGGAGTTGAACCTTTGGTTGAAGACCATGTCGGATTGAGCTCCTGAGTTGTAACAAACTCTTTTTCCTTCTTTTTTTTTGGTACCTCCATGTATAAAGAGTTTTGGTACTATATTTTTGTATCCCATTCTTTTCACTTAAATCATTTTTTGACGAAAGCTGATGGGAATGTTTGTTTGAGAATTTGATCAAAAGGTTTGTCATTTTGTGAAAATCTTTTGTCAAAGAGTTGTTTTGGGCATGAAAGCCAGTTTTGTGGCAAAAAGCCTGGTTTTTTGGTCGCTTGAAAACCGGAATTTTGGATGGCATGAAAGCCTAATTTTGTCTGTGGCATGGGAGCCAAATTTGTTTGTGGCATGAGAGCCAAAGTTTTTTGGATGGCGTGAAAGCCGAATTTTGGAGTGGCATAGAAGCCGAATTTCATTTTGTGGCATGGGAGCCAAATTTTGTTTGTGGCATGAGAGCCAAAGTTTTTGGATGGCGTGAAAGCCGATTTTGGCGTCTATAACCGAATTTTTTTTTGTTTTTGCATTTATAGCCGGATTTTGGCGTTTATAGCCGGATTTTTTTTGTTTTGGCATTTATAGCCGAATTTTGGCGTTTATAGTCGGATTTTGGCGTTTATAGCCGGATTTTTTTTTGTTTTGGCATTTATAGCCGGATTTTCGCGTTTATAGCCGCTTTTTTGGCGTTTATAGCCGGATTTTGGCGTTTATAGCTGAATTTTGCTTTCTTTGTTGTTTGTTTTGTTTTGGCATGGAAGCCAGATTTTTGAAAACCAAGTTTTTATTTTGTTGGCATGAAAGCCGATTTTGGCGTTTATAGCCGAAGTTTTTTTTTTTTTTTTGTTTTGGCATTTATAGCCGAATTTGGCGTTTATAACCGGATGTTGGCGTTTATAGCTGCTTTTTGGCGTTTATAGCCGGATTTGGTTTTCAAGATGCAGGTATCGACTAAATATCGCCTCCCCGCTGAATGGTCTTACAAGTATCGATGGAATGTCGCTTCCTTGCTCATTCGGTTTGCGAGTATTGATGGAATGTCACTTCCTCGCGGGCTGTGTTTGCGAGTATCGATGAAATGTCGCTTCCTCGCGGATTGGGGTGCAAATATCGACTAAGCGTCGCTTCCCTGCTTTTCCCAAAACTTTTGGTTCTGCGAGTACTGACTTGATGTCGTTTCCCCGCGATTTTTGAAATTTGAGGTTTTTTCGAACCATTTGAAATTTTGGGTTGTGGATATCAACTGGTATGTTGCTTCTCCATGATTTTTGAAATTTGGGTTGTGGATATCAATTGGAATATTGCTTCTTCACGATTTTTGAAATTTGGGTTGTGGATATCAACTGGAATATTGCTTCTCCACGATTTTTGAAATTTGGGTTGTGGATATCAATTGGAATATTGCTTCTCCACAATTTTTGAAATTTGGGTTGTGGATATCAACTGGTATGTTGCTTCTCCACGGTCTAAGGTTTTGCAAGTATCGAATGGGGTTCGCTTCCTTGCGGTTTTTTGGGTTTTTGGAAGTATCGAATGGGGTTCGCATCCTTCCGGTTTTTTGGTTTTTGCGAGTATCGACTAAGTTTCGCTTCCCCGCGGTTTCTAAAAAACCATTTTTTTTATTTGAAGACACGAGGGTCATAAATTTTGACTTAAAACCATTTTGGTTGTAAAAGCCAGGGCGAACTAGGGTGAAAGTTCCTGAGTCCTGGTTTTTATTTCAAACCATGAATTTTTGAGTTCAAGGATCGAAAATTTTGGTCAAGTCTGGGAAGAGGCTCCTAAACTTGGATTTTTGGATTTTTATTTATTTATTTATTTATTTTTTAACAATGAAACGATGAAAGTAAGCATTGTTTTTTAGAGAGTTTTTTTTTTTGGAAACTTCAACATAAAGATGAAAATTTCAAAAGGGGTGGGTTTGACGAGCAAGTACCTTGGAAATAGGCTTTGGCCGTGTAGATATCGCTCTAACCCGTTTGAGGAAGTCTTCAAGGGTAGTACCGCTTCAAGAACTTGCCGTTGATGGGTAGCATACATCTGTCTCTTTCCATGTTTAGAAGAGCGTATGCACCGTTGGAGAAGACTTTGTCGATGACAAAGGGTCCCTCCCATTTTGGTTCAAATTTGCCTTTGGAATTGTGGGCAAAGACTATGGGTTTTTTTACTGTAAGAACCAAGTCACCCTTTTTGTAGGTGCGTTGCCTGACCTTCTTGTCGAAAGATCCTGCCATGCGTGCTTGGTACAACTCAATGCTTTGTAGAGCTTCGAGTCGTCTTTCATCGAGATCATCCAGCTCTTGGAGTCTCAATTTGACATTGCTTTCTTGTGTCATGTCATTTTGGAGAGATACCCTTAAAGAAGGAATTTATACTTCCAAAGGGACAACAGCTTCGCATCCATAGACCAAGGAGAATGGTGTACTATGGGTTGGTCCTCGAACGGTGGTTCGATAGGCCCACAAAGCCTCTAGTAGTTTGTCGCCCCAATCTCTTTTGTGACTAGAGACCATTTTCTTGAGAATTTTGCAGAGTGTCTTGTTGAAGGCTTCTGCTAGTCTGTTCGCTGCTGGATTATATGGAGTCGAAGGACAACTTTGGATTTTGTACTTGTTGCAGAACCTGTGATCCCGGAATTGTGGTCCGTTATCATGAACGAATCTTTTAGGTATGCCGAAGCGACAAATAATGTTGGTGCGCAAGAACTGAAGGACTGATGAAGTCTTCATTTCGCTGAGCGCAAATGCTTCTGACCACTTGGAGAAATAATCCGTAGCGGCGAAAATGAAGCGATGACCTTTGCTTGATGGGGGAGAAATAGGATCTACGATGTCCATACCCCAGGCTTCGAAAGGCCATGAGATTGCTGTTGGATGTAGCCATTCTGGAGGCATGTGGACATAATCTCCGTGAATCTGGCATTTTTGGCAGCGCTTGGCAAATTGCATTGCATCAGCTACTATGGTAGGCCAATAATAACCTAGCCTTTTTATCTGGTTGTAGAGCTTAGGGCCAGCCTGATGGGCTCCACAAAGACCAGCATGAACTTCTTTGAGAGTTTCCTCAGCTTCTTGTTGTGACAAGCAGCGTAGGAGTACTCCGTTGAAGGATTTTCTGTAAAATGCTTTTGAAGGTATATCCAAATGAAAGTTCGGGGCTCGTCTTTGGATGCTTACCCGATCTTTTGGATCTTCAGGTAGGATTCCGAACATGATGTAATCAATAAATGGATCTCTCCAGTCGCCAATCGGAGGTTTGAGGATGGACATCTGACTTCCAACCACTTGGTGGCATTCAGCAACTGCTTGGTGTGTGTTGAAAGGAGGGAGAATCCTTCTTTGACAAACTGTGATTTGCATGTTTTCCCCTTCTTGGATTGCCATGGATGCAGCGAGTCCAGCCAGGGCATCTGTACGGATGTTTTCACCTCTGAGGATGTGGGTGATACGACAGATGTTGAATTTTTGTCGAAGTGACTGCGCCTTATTGTAGTAAGGTAGCAAATCAAGCTTCCTAACTTCATATTTCTGATTCATCTGCTTGACGATCAGTTGAGAGTCCCCAAAAGCTTCCAACATGGTGATGCCGGATTCGAGGGCGAGTTCTAATCCTACAATCAGGGCTTGGTACTCAGCTGCATTGTTTGAACATGGTTCTAGTAGCGAGAAGGCGTGTGGAATCATGTATTTGTCGGGGTTGACAAAGAGAATGCCGATTCCCGATATTTGCCTTCCTTTTTCATTTGTCCTGGTTGCACCGTCAAAGTACATGTCCCATGAAGCATTTGATAAGGAAGTTTCCACGTTGTAGACAAATTCGTCTGGGAGATCATCCCTGAGTGGAGAATCTTTAGGCAATGGATGCTCTGCGAGAAAGTCTGTTAAAGCTTGGCCTTTGATTGCTTTTTGTGGTACATACTTAATTACAAATTGTGATAAAAGGATGGACCATTTTTCCAGTCGGGCATTGAGAGAACCTGCTTTTGTGACAAGGACCTTTAAGAGGTTGATCCTCGAAATCAGGTAGACTATGTTCGACAGCAGATAGTGACATAGCTTTTGTATGGCAAACATCACTGCAAGGCATTCTTTTTCAACTGGGGAGTAGCGATGCTCTGCACCTACCAACATGCGGCTAAGGTAATATAGAGCAGCTTCTTTTCCATCGTCGTTTTCTTGTGCGAGAAGAGCACCCAAAGAGTGGTCGAGAGCTCTTGTGTACAAGATAAATAGTTTTCTAGTTGTTGGGGCAACCATTACTGGAGGTTTGGTGAGGTATGCTTTGATGTCTTGAAATGCATTTTCACATCAGCATCTCAGACAAAGTCTACGCCTTTCTTCATCAGGTGAGAGAATGAACGACACTTCCCGGATAGATTGGAGATGAACCGTCAAATGTAGGCCAACCTTCCTTGAAGCCCTTTTAATTCTCTTAGGGTTCTGGGAGATGGCATTTCCAGGATAGCCTTGACTTTGGTATGGTCAAGTTCTATTCCAGCTTTCCGTACTATGAATCCGAGAAACTTACCCGATGAGACACCGAAGAAGCACTTTAGTGGATTCATCCGCAATTTGTGTTTGCGAAGTCGGAGGAAGATTTCTCGAAGATCGTCGAGATGGTCTTCTTTTCTTCTGCTTTTGATGGCGAGGTCGTCAACATAGCATTCGACCGTCTTGTGCTGCATATCTTCGAATATTTTCATCATGGGCCTCTGATATGTTGCACCTGCATTTTTCAGACCAAATGGCATGTGTACCAATACACGCCAAATGGTGTGCGAAATGACGTGTGCCTTTCATCTTCAGGATGCATCTTTATCTGATTGTAGCCAGAGAATCCATCCATGAATGTCATTCGCTCGAACCCATAGGTGTTGTCAATCATTACCTCTGGTATGGGAAGCGGGAATTCATCTTTAGGACATGCATTATTCAGGTCTCTGTAGTCGATACAGACCCTTATCTGCACATTTTTCTTTGTCACGGGGATGATGTTGGCTAACCATTCAGGATGCTGTTCTTCGCGGATGAAGCCAACGTTTTTGAGTTTCTGAACTTCTTGTTCAATTTTGTCCATCACGTCGGGACGGAATCTTCTTTGGCTGATGTGATCAATATCAATCATAAAATACCGCAAGTGCACGGGTGTCTAGATGAGACAATGGCAAGAACGGGTCGAACCCACAGGGAGCTACTTAAAGAAACTTTTAAATTAAGAAAACTAATTAACTAACAATTTAAGAAAAGTTTTGAGTTTATATTTAAAAATTAAGCAACTAATATAGATATTCGAAATCTACCAATTAATGAAGATGATTAGAGCATAGGAATCCAATAAGCATCCACCAATTATTTATCAAGTAACCCTAACTTGTTCCAATTTTTACTTCAAATCAAAGACAAATCAATGTTTTTAATTTGGAAAATCTAACTTTTAAAATCCCTTTTTAATTATAAAAATTCAAAACTCAAGACTTCCTTCATCTCATAAAAGAATAAAAATAATTTAAGCACCACCCATCAAAAGTAAGCATAAACCATCAAAAGATCTAAATCCTAAGCATGGCCTATCAAACCTAAGCATGAGTAGTCAAAAACTAAATTTTATTTTTAGAAATAAAAATAGCGATTTGCCTAGGGCACGAAGACAAGCCAATTAATCATTAAGCACATAATCATGGAACACAAATTAGAATTACTAAACAAATAAAAAGACAATTACTTACCTTCATCCATAACTCTAATCAAGAAAATTAGCCCGCCATTGCAAAGAATGCTTCTTGATTTATCGTTAAAAATTGCATGTTTACAACTTCTCCTTCACAAATTTTCTCCTTCAAAATAGATCCTTGGATATGGCCCAAGGCTACCGAAAATAAAAATAAACTAATGGAAAAGAAGCAAGGAAGAGAAAAAGAAAGGAATAGGAGAGAGGGAGAGCTTTGGACATATGGAATGTGTTATGGGTCTCCATCATGCCTCCTTTTATGCTTTTTGCAAACCCCTTTTAGTAAAGAAGTACCATCCTTTTAGGTCTCTTTTTTCCCTTATTTGTAGGATTCTTTCTTATTCTCCAAGTTAACTTCTTTCTTTGGAAAGACTTTTAAATTTGAGAGATCTCCTTGCCTTATTAGGTTTCTTGATGCATACACTTTCCTTGTACAATTCCAAGAATATCTCCAAAAATTGCATGATGATGTAAAGGGAATAAACTTCCCAAATATTGAGATTTCTTGCAATTCCCGCCTAAAACTGTAGCAGACAACTTCCTGAGGTCATATCTCCCTCAATATAGCTCTGATTTAGATAATCGTGGGCTCTACGGATATCTACTCGAAAAGAGCTTTCCAACGGTGGCTAGATTGTGTCGATCCGACACTCGGTTTGAGAGTTATGGCCATTTTAATTTACTTCCTCTGAAAAATCCGGGAATAATTGTGCAACAAATGGAAGCTTTTATGTTGGCATGCAATGGGGTGTGTGGGGCCCATGTTGGACTTCCAACCATGCTTGGACTCTCTCTTTGCTTGCTTATTTGACTTCTCCCTTCTCAAATTTCATCAATGTAGGTCCCATGTTGATTTCTCCTACAAATTGAAAGGGGCAATTTTAACATTAATCATATGTAAGAAAATAATTATGAACCATGTATGGACCCTACATTCCTAGTGATGCACCAAAATGACCAACTTTCCAAAAATAGCACATGGTGCCAAAAATAGCAAGATATGCATTGATAAAACCAAAAGCCTAATTTTGGGGTGATAAATGAGATGAGAAAAACTTAATTTCAAAAAGCTATGCAATTCAATGAATTTTAACGAATTTTGACCATTTCTCCAAAAATATCCTTAAATGCATGTAATCATGAAATTAAATGCAATTCTATGTAATTAAACCTAATTAAGTCCACAAATGCTAATGAAATGATGACTTAATGACCTAGTTTTGCGGACTTATCATTGGCCTTGTTTGACAGGCTTGATTTCTTTTTGCAAGTTGAGCTTGTGGACTGCTACTTTGGGATCTAAGCCAGGCATTTCAGCATAAGACCATGCAAAGCAATCAACGAACTCGCGAAGAAAAGATATATACTCGGGTAACTCACCATCCTTTATATTCTTGCTTATGAATACAGGACGTGGGTTATCAATTGTTCCTAAGTTTATCTTTTGAACAGGGTCTTCTGTCGGAAGGTTTGAAGGTGGTTCCTCCACAGTATTTTCCCAGACTGCCAACTCAACAAGACCTTCTGGAGTGCCAAAGAAATTTTCAGACTGAGGCTCTATCTCTGTCCATGGATCTTCTTGATCAGTGTCATTCTCAAGGCTCGCAATGAGATGGTCCCAATCATTTGCTGGAATTGGGTTGAAGTAGGGTACTTTTTTTGGAGATGATGGTTCTTCTGGGTCAGAGAACCGCTCGTCTGTGTCATCGGGCAATTCCTCTTTATCATCAGAGAAATTATAGCAATTGGAGGAGCTTTCTGGACCCTTGACGAGTGACTCCTCAAAAAGATATCCAGGGATATCAATGTCTTCATGAGATGTTGAGGCTTGGTCGGTAAAGCGACTTTGTAGCTATGGTGTCAACTGTCTCATAGGAGCGGTAGGATCATACCCCAACTCATATGAAGACTTGCCTTTGTGAAAGTGGATTTTCCAATCTACTGGTTGACTTTTGGTCAGGGTGGGTTCCAATGGTGTGAGAATACCACGGCCACCTACCAAACCAGTCGGATTTTGAGCGTCATAGCCCATTTTCTTCATGATAGCTTGTGCCATCGGACTATACAGGGATAGCTGAGGCATACCTTCGTTTTGGAAATGTTCAAGCAAAGAGTTCAGTGGAGATGCTCCCGATCTATGGAAGAAGATTGCGTTTTCTTTTGACGAAGTTGCTGGAATAACAAAGGAAGATGACGTAGGGTCTTCTATGTCAGCAACTGTCTCCAATGGATTGAGAGGGGGCTGATCTCGCTGAGTATTAGCTTGGCTTGATGTTGTGTCATCTTCTGACTCTGACTTCGAGTCTGTGTCATGCATAATAGATACAAAGGAGACAGTGAACTTGCCCCCAGCCTTTTGTTTTGTCTTTTTTACTTTGGTAGTGATTACCAAAGGCTTTGGAGATTTGAAGGAGACGAAGAAGGGAGCTTGACCGCTTACTTCGAGTTTGGTGGAGGGTTTGTTTACCGCTGGTGATTGCTGAGGAACCTTGCCTTTATCTTTCTGGAGGCTGTCAGCAAAGTGAATTGTTTCTTCCTCCTGTTCTTTTTTTCCATCTTTATACATTTGAGCATCTGCAAAATGGACATCTTTGCCTTTGAAGGGCTTTTTGTCTGCAAACACTCGATGTATCAAGCCATCGTTGCCAATGAACTTGATGCACTGATGTAGAGTTGAAGGGACGACACCATTCTCATGTATCCAGGGGCGTCCAAGGAGTATATTGTAACATGAAGGGGTCCTTATTGCATACACAGTGACTTCAGACATAAGATCACCGATTAGCAATTTGAACATGATTTTGCCGATAGGCCTTTGAGCGCTGCCGTCATATCCGAAGATAGATATAGACGTGTGGCTCAACTTGCTTGGTGGGATGCCCAGCTCTTCGAGTGCCGAAGTAGAAATGAGGTTGAGTGCAGAACCTGGATTGATCTGAACTCTGTGTACTGGCATTTCTTTGACGTACCCCGTAAAGTACAAGGGTCGGTTGTGCTTTGTCTCGCCTAGTAAGAGGTCATCTTTGTCGAAGGCAATTGTTGTACTTGCTGCTTTTTATACCGAGAGGCATTCATTGCTTGATCCCTTAGTTTTTTTCTTTTCTCCCTTTGTGGGAGAATTTGATTTTTTGACCCTGTAGTCCATTTCAATTTGTAGGACTTGTGGGGCGTGTTTGTCGACATCCGCATTCAGCCTTTGTAATTCTGAAATGAGACTATTACGAGTTTGTGGAGACATTCGTAATAAGTCGAGGATGTGCAGACGTGCAGGTATGTGTTTGAAGTGCTCAATCAAGTCGTACTTGAAAGCCTCTTTCGGACCTGCATTTTCATTATTATTGCCACTTGGGGTGCTGACAACTTGATTTCCCGAAGGATTTACATAAGAATAAGAAGGTTGGTTGTAATTTTTTTGGTAATCCCGGCCAGAACGGGTACCTCTACCAACTTCAAGAGCTTCTAAAGAAGGGTCTTCTTTTGGAAGATCACTCTCAGGATCAAAGGGTTGATCCTTTGCTGAAGACGTCTCTGTAACAGCATTGGTGTTTTCAGTAATTGTGTTGCACGGAGGAATTTCCGGGAACAAGTCCTGAACAGCATCCGACAACCTTTTTGTATTAGTCCAGTCATCGTCTATGAGATCGGGCATCTGGGACCAATCGACTGGGCTTTCAATGAAGAAGATTTCATTGGCAGGAGATTCTTCAAGATGATCAATCGGGAAAGGCTTGAGTTCCGATGTCACAGCTTCAGGAGACGAAGGCTGAGAGGACGATATCTCAATGGAAATCACCTAAGAAGATGTTGCTCCAGATGATACATTACCGGTTGGGGTGTACGTGTCTTCGAAAGCTTCAGAGGCACTATCGTTCTAAGCTATCGTATTGCAGGTCATCCGGACAGGAGATGCCCCCAGTGCAGACTGTTGGGAATCGGACTCATCCTTAGATGTAAGAGGATCATCGATCCAACTGTTTTCTCCATTTTCAGGAGTTAAGGGAGAAAGTTCCCGTTGATTTTCAGGGAATTCCAGTTCTGGATCATGACGAAGATCATTGATGCGATCCTGCTCCTGCTCTATGGCAAGATGTTGCAAGATTCTTGCATATTCCTCAAGATCAGACATAGGAGCAAAATCTTCTTCGTCATCTGCTCCTTGTGGTTCACCAATGTTGGGTTCTACCGGAGCATTGTTTGGTGCTGGATTGACAGCATTTTCTTGAACAGGGTCCTAGTCTTCTTCATCATCAGACCAAGATCCTTGTGGCTACAATGGGTTATATCAGATTACGGGCATAAGATGAGACTCGGGAATCCATTCCCCGTCGGAGAGGTATTCTCTTGTTTCAAGGGATTTTTCCTACTCATCGATATCACTGGCAGTGTCACTAGACTTGTATCCATCCATAGGGAATCCAACTACCGAATTGCAGGAGTATGATGCCCCCTGTGCAGTTTCATTTTTGTATTGAGGTGGCATGAAATCATCAAGAGTGAATTTTCTTACCGCCTTGGAGGTTTTGGGAAAAGATTCTTTCGTCGTCCCAAATGAAGCAGTGGAAGAAGTTTCTGCTTTTTCAAGGGCTTCTTCATTTGGTTGAGACTTATGCTGCTGTTTCAGCTTGCGGAGTTGTCTCTTGGCTTGCCTTCGCTGCCGAGCGGTCGGCTTTGTTTTGACGATCTCCCAATTTTGATTATTTAGGAGATCGGGATGCACCCACATAGGTTGTCCATCTGGTGTTGGATAGGGAACCAATTCTTGGGACGCTTGAGCCATTTTAATCACCTTGAATGAAGTAATGGTCTTCTTCTTCGGTGATTTTGAAACTTGCCCACATGACACCATGTTGACAAAAGTGGAGCAGTAGTTTTTGTCAAAAGTTATGACTCCGTTTTTCCACATCTCATTGATCTTCTCTCTCACAACGAAGCATTGATTGAGAGGATGTGAGATCATCTGATGGTATGGACAGTATCGGGGATCAATGGTTTTGCCAACATCTCCCGGTCTTTTGGGCTCTGGCAAAATGAGTTTGCCATTTGCTAGGAGAGCCTCAAAGATTTCTTCAACATCTTCATCGAACGGATATTTCTTTTCTACATGTTCTTTGAAGGCATGAGAGAGTTCAGGTCTTTTACCTGTAGTTTTGTTTTCAGGTTTCTTTGGTTGCTGAGGAGCTGATTTAGTCTGCACATTGAGAACCTCCTTTTTCTTTGGTTTTGAGGTTGCAACAGCAGTCGGCTCTTTCTTTGATGATTTCTGACTGTTGAGGTCTTTGATCACCATTTCAGCTTCCATGGAAGCTTCGAGGAGTTCTCCCAGGTTCTTTGATTTGTTGCCGATGATCATGGAGCGAATTTTTGCTCTCATATTGTTACGGCAGATATCGACTAGCGACGTTTGTGGCAGTACATCTGAGCATTTGTACGCCATTGCCTTCCATTTGTGAATGAAGTTGTATGTTGACTCATTCTCTCCCTGTTTTAGGCTGCAGAGTTGAGCCATAGTAACAGGATGATCCTCACCTTGGAAGTGGGTCAGGAAGCGTGTCTCTAGCATAGCCCAGTTCTGAATGGAGTTCTCCGGCAGAGTGGAGTACCAATCAAAGGCTGTACCTTTTAGGGTACTTGCAAAGAGGCGAATCTTGAGGGCATCTTGATCCGCAATAGCTCCCGTCAGGATCTTGAAATGGATGACATGCTGTTTGGCTGAGCCTTTCCCAGTATATGTCTGGAGAGTAGGTTGTTTGAATTTTGCAGGGAACGGAACCGAGTCCATCCATAAAGGGTAGGGTGGCTTGATCCCATGTTCCTTCAATGTATCATCTTCTTTTGCTTTTACGAGGATATCGTCCACGTCCTTTTTGGTAAGGGCGCGTGACTCATTGTTTTCTGCATTGGCCTCATCATCTTTATGATTCGGAGGGGTTTCGTTGTTAGGTGGCGGACGTTGTAAAGTGAGAATGAGGTTTTCCATCAAAGCCTCAATTCTCTGTTGTCCTTGCTCCAACTGGTAGATGCGTGCGGTTACATCGTCATGCTGTGGAGGCGGCTCAGAACTTGTAGCCAAGACGTTCATCCCTCGGGATTCGAACGAAGAAATCGTCCTGGTGACTGAGCCGGGGCTCATTCTTCTGGATGAAGAATTTGAGGAGTGGTTACTCCGGTGTTCTTGGCTTGGAGGAGTGGAAGATTCTTCCAGATGTGTTCTTGTCCGAGAGACGCTGCGAGTCACTGGACGTCTAACACTGATTTTGGTTGCTGACTTGTGGCGTTTTCTGGTTTTGCCAACCATATGGACAATAATGAATTTGTTGGGTCTTTCTTTTTCGACCCACTTGTTTGAGACATGGAGAGTAGAACGCTGGGTTCTTTGTTTCTCGAGTCTCTTTTGTCGATATGCAGTGCGGCGACGCATACGACGAGCAATTTGAGCTTCAGTCAGCTCTGGCTGGGTTCTGGCGATGAAGATGAAGGATGTAGTCCCTCGTGCGCAGCAGCCGAGTTTGTCTTCTTTGAAGCTGGGCAAGGACAGAATCTGGACGCGGTCCTTTGTCTGTCGCAATGAAGACTTGAATTTTGCGAGCTCGCCCCCTGTTGAGATGAAGGGTCGACTCGCGGGAGTGCAGGCTTCAGCATGTTTTTGCATAGGCCTAACGATGCAGGATTTGATTTTGGGCTTATAGGAGCAAGCCGGCTCATGATGATTTTGTTTGTTTTTTGGGTGGAGGGTAGGTTTCTCCTCTTTCATGTAAGAGAGAGGGTAGAACTGATTCTCCTTGAAAGGGGTCAGGTATGCTGGCTTTGCTGATGTTCGGGACCTCCGTTGCTTTGGTGAAGATCTCGGGGACCAAGTTTTGGTGTAAACCTGGTTTCTTGTGGGTTGAGGCTTCGTGGGAACGCCACGGGCTTCAGGCTTCTTGGTGTTCGCCCTTGGTGCCATTTTAGTGACACGTTGCGAGGCGGTTTGCTGCTTCTTGGCAGGTACAGTGTCTTCTGCGGGAAGTGGGAATGGTCCCAGCGATCCGAAGACGATGGTCCGGGGAGTTGAAGTTGACCCGGTGTTTGGAGAGTTGTAGAGGGAGATGACGCTTCGGCAACTGATAGGGCGCTTATGCTTGTTTTGTTTATCTTAAAGCATAAGCAGGTACTTGTTTTCATCGAAAGTGATGGTCAATGAAGCTGCCATTGTTAGTTTTGGAAAACTTCTGAAATAAGACCAAATCCATTAGTAATCACAAAAATATGGTGATCATAAATGGAGAACCACTATGTTTTTGGCTTTTCAAATCACTTGAGGGGACATGGCCCAGCCCAAGGACGATGAAGAAAGCAAAACGCCATAGAGGATACAATTGTTCTAGAATGCAAGTATGGTAGGCTCAGAGCGAGCGTTCCGGTGACTGCTAGAAGCAATTATAGACCTTAATTCAAATTACCGAGAAGCAAGACTCACTCGAGGTAAAATGATATAAGGTTGGAGATACAAATGTGTCGGTCGCGAATACAGTAGACCCGAAAGGGCGTACTAGCACCGCTAGGCACAAATGTTGCAAATCGCATCCTTGGAAAGGACACGAGATGAGATTTTTTAAAAGGTCAAATTTGGATTCATAAAGGAGAGCAACTGGTATTCCAATCCGAACCATAACTCAACATTTCTGCGAGCGTTAAATCCGAAAAGGAAGGAAACCAGAATTTCTCAAATGTGAATCCAGACGTGACGGAAGTTTTTTTTTTTTTTTTTTTTTGAAAGGTCAAGATTGAATTCATCAAAGAGAGCAAATGGTATTCCAATCCGAACCACAACTCAACATTTCTGCAAGCGTTAAATCCGAAAGGGAAAGAACCAAAATTTCTCGATTCTAAATCCAAAAGTGACAGAAGTGTTTTGTTTTTTTTTTTCTTTTTTTTTTGAAGGTTTAAGATTGAATTCATCAAAGAGAGCAAATGGTGTTCCAATCCGAACCACAACTCAACATTTCTGCGAGCGTTAAATCCGAAAGGGAAAGAACCCAAAATTTCTCGATTGTAAATCCAAAAGTTGAAGAATTTTTTTTTGAAATGCACCTAGGTTTTCAATTCGATCTTATGAAACCTTAGTAGATAGATCAGCCCCCAGGTAAGGGTAGGATTACTTAGTGAACCCGTTTGAGGGACCCTTGCCTCGAACAGTTAAGCTGTCTCCACACTCTGGACAAGGCTTTTCTTAAATCCACTTTAGTCAAAGTGCGCAATTGGTGCAACCTTAGTGTTTTTTTTTTTTTTTTAAAAGGTTTTTAATGAACTCGTCAAAGAGAACAAGTGGTGTTCCAATCCAAACCACAACTCAACATTTCTGCGAGCGTTAAATCCGAAAAGGAAAGAACCAAAGTTTCTTTGTGAATTTGAATTCAAAAGAAGATTTTTTTTGAAATTATTTTTCTTTAATCTCAATTGGACTCATCAAAGAGAAAAGATGGCCCAATCCCTGATATGAACGATAGCTGCAAACATTTCTGTGAGCTATCAAGTTCGAAGAGGGAAGGATCAAAGTTTCTCAAAGTTGAGTTTTTAAGAAAAAGAGATCATTTTGTTTGAAAGAATAATTTTTTTTTGAAATCTCAATTGGACTCATCAAAGAGAAAAGATGGCCCAATCCCCGATATGAACGATAGCTGCAAACATTTCTGAGCTATCAAGTTCGAAGAGGGAAGGATCAAAGTTTCTCAAATTGAGTCTAAGAAAAAGAGATCATTTTTTTGAAGTGAGAAAGAACAATTGAAATCCCATCTCATGTTTTTGTTTTAGATGCAAAATGCAACATAGGCCACCAATTAGAAAGGAGCCAAGGGATCAAAGCATCACGTTCTCAAGTCAACAGGTCCCATCGGGTGTGCCAACTTGATGGACCCGAAAGAAATCTTCCGTCCTCTCCTTCCACACTCCGGGGGCTGACCTGGGTGTCGGCGGAGGAGGGAAAATCTCGGGCATCAACATTTTTGTACGGGTATTCCAGATTTACTTTCTACTTGGAATTTGGAATGGTGATAATCCGGAGATTCACCTTCACAAGTGGAAAGGAAATCAATCCTTTTTTCTAACTTTTCAAATTGCATTAATATTAAGAAAAGAGACAAGTTTATTTTTTTTAGAATGTCATAGGAGGCGTTTTTGTTTGTTTGCCGTAAAAGGCGATTTTGACGTGAAAGGTGATTTTACAAAACTCATCAAATGTGAAAGACAAGAATTGTGATTTCTTTTTGTCTCTTTAAGAAATACAAACTACAATAGAAAAGTAAGAAAAGGGATCTAACTTCTCAGGAGATTGTGGGGACACGTTGAGATCGACGGTCGCAAGTCATGTATAGACTTCGCCATCGTCCTTCAAATGAGAACATGTGATGCTTTGATTCTTTGGCTTGGCTCCTAACCTCAGTTTTTTAAAGGACAAGGACCAAGAGAAGGTCCTATATCCAATGAAAAACCAAGTAAACGGGCTGAAAAGCCGCGTTTAGGCCATGTTGGAGAAGGAGGTGACCTTGGGGGGGTGGCCCCCCAAGGGACGTTGATCACCTTGTGGTGTTCTTTGCAGCAGAGCAGCAGAACTTCGTCTGGATTTCTTTGGGAGAAGTGCAGAATTTCAAGTCGATAGATGTCGATGATCCTCTCTCTCTTGAAAATGGATCTCCTTTTATAGGCTTTTGGTAGCCATGGGGTGGTTATGGGCATTGATAGCCATGATGAGAGCATTGATGAGGAGTTACAAGTTGATTTTGTAACTCCTTTTTCATGGCTTGTGATTGGTCGATGAAGGTAGTGGGCTTTTAATTGCCTTTATGCTTCATGATGATGGGAGTTTTATGGGTTTAATGCCATGATTGCTTGCATTTGTAACTCCCAAATGCTTGAATCTGATTGGGCCGTCCAAAATAATGAGTTAATGACCGCATTAAGCTGTCATAAACGGGTCAATTAACGACATTAAGTGGTCGCCAAGGCATGTGAAAGTCGCGGGCCGCGCCGCGTCTTTTGAGATTCTTCTTGTGATCATCATAGGTGGATCCATGCATTGTTTGATGTCGGATTGCGATGCAATTTCAGACATTGGTTGATGTTGGTGGACCGGTGACATCTGTCTTGTCGATTTCATGATCGGTCGGACAGAAAGTGTACTTTCTTAGTCAGCCGGTTGGCGATCTTGAGGCGATCGGTGATGATTTCATGCTTTTGACGGCGGATCCGAGATGTCGACGAAGATCAGTCGTTTTCAAGCATCAAACATTGGATTTTCAGAAAATCACAGAGGCAGAAACACCCGAAACGCGAAAAGGATCGAAAATCAGGCATTTTGGTGAAAAATCCGGCGACCTGGATTTGCAGGGTCGCCGGGCGACCATGCACCTAAGGTCGCCGGCGACCATAGGGCTTTGGCCCGTTTGGTCGCCGAGTGTCGTTTTCGGCCGTTTTTCCGTCTTTTTCGTTCCTTCTTTCTTCTGTATTTTTCTTGACATTTTTCCTCAATTATTGATTTGATTTTCTTGAAGAAAACTTGACGAGAACCCGCGCGAAATCGGAGCACAAAGTTTCACACTTTTCGGGAAAGCCGAAGACTTAGTAGCCGATTTTCCGTCAAGAGTCGAAACTAGGTCAAACGATGTCAGAATGACCTGAAAATTGAGGTGAAGCTTCTTGAGCAGTGGATAGGACCAACCATGGGCTTTTATTTGAGTTTTGAAGCCGTTTGGGGTCCCATCGATGCTTCACTTGATTTTGCTGCGAGGAAAATGCCGAGTTTTAATATGTGGTCAAACGATGTCCGATTCACCTGAAATTTGACAGGGAGCCTATTGGAGTCATTTTGAGACGTTCCATCAGCTCCGTTTTGGATGTCATGGTCCCGGGATGCTCTGCCGCCGGTAGGCTTGATTTTCTCTCGGAGCATCGAAACCTGGTCAAACGTTGTCAGAATGACCTAAAATTCGACGTGCAGCCTTTTGGAAGCATGTTGAAGCCACTCATGTATTTTTTTTTATGAGTGATGGCTTCGGTGGTTCTCGCCGCCGGGAGGCTTGATTTTGCTGCTCGAGCGTTGATGGAGAGTCAAACGTTGTCGGTTTGACTTGAAATTTGGCATGGAGCTCTTTGGAGACATTCTGGAGTCATCCGTAGGCTCTGATCAAAGTTTTGGCGTCTTTGATGATGTCGTCGCCAGGAGCGCTTATTTAGCTGTCGGAGCAGTGAAGTTGATCCAAACGATGTCGGAATGGCCCGAAACCTCAGGTGTACCCCTCTTTTAGCTGTCTTGAAGGATCTTTCAGTTTTTATCTGATTCTGAAAAGATCTTATGTTTGAAGTAGCCTTACCTGTTTTGTAGCAGGATGCAGCTTCAAGAGGCTTCTTGATGTTGAGGAGACATAGTGACTTTTTTGGTGTCAACAATTGGGATCGTATATGTCAGATGGAAGGAAAAAGTTTCTCACTCTACATTTCTAAGATCTTTTTGTTTGTATTTGAAAAGCATGTTTGCACACAAAATTTCCCAATCTTATCTATGGGAATGTGGGATGGAGAAAATGGGCATTCTAGCCATTATAATATACTGTGTGTTTAGACGTCATTTGGAAAGCCCTTTTTCATTTTTATACCTTTGAATTCTTTGGGTGAAACTCAAAGGAATGCACTTGAAATGATATGTGATTGGAATTTATGTGAACGTGGAGAACCCTAGCCTGTGGTTAGGATCTGTGCCTTTATATCTTATTTTTGGTCTATTAGTAGAACTCAACATCCAATCTTTAATATGATGATAATGATGATGTGGGATGGAGGGGGAGGGGCTTGCAATTGAGGTTGATTAGCGTTGGGGGATTGATATTGCCTCTAGGAAATAATTTTGCAATGACAAGGAAGATGGGGTTTAAAGGGTGATAAATGAAAATGTTCTTAGATTCTTGTAGAAAATTTTACAGGATATATACATTGTTGGTAATGATGTAACATGTGTGTGTCTCTGTTGTGGATATCCAATGCACTAATTTTTTTCCCATGTTGCTCCAGATCAATATTAATGGTTTGTTTCATTATGTCAATTGAATGAAACTTTCTCATTTTGCAGATGGCAGACCATAATCCCGGTCCATTAGACGGTTCTGTCTTATACAATCAAGAAAATAATATCTCTGAGCATATTTGGAAAGGGAAGGTATGATTGAAAGGGTTCTTTCAGATTTTGAATTATTTTGTATTTTTGTCAAATAATGTGAGGTGCTGAAATTCATATTTGCACATTCTAGGAATGTGGCCCTCTGCGTGCCATTCCTGTAAATAGCAAGGAAGATACATGGGAGCTAAATGACAATCAGTGGGAGCTCATCCGACAGACAAGTTTGCATCATTTGGCTAAGATTGAAAAGATTAAGATAGATCATTCACTAATATCGGCTCTAGTTGAAAGATTGAGACTAGAGACCAATACGTTCCATCTAAATAGTGGTGAGGCAACAATCACACTTGAAGATGTTGTGCATATATATGGTCTCCCCATCGATGGGCCTCTAGTTACGGGTTGTGTGTTTTCAGCCTTTAATCAAGTGCAATCTGTTTGCAATGATTTATTGGGAATAGCACCAGATGTTAATTATGATTGTAATGGAGTCCAAATCAAGTTGAAATGGATTAGGGATAACTTTTCCGCCACACCCAAGACTCGCATTAAGGACCATGATCAGAGGCGGACAAGTGCATATTTGTTCTCTCGTGGCAGGGCAGATTGTTTCAAGTTCGGGTGGGTCAGGGGCTGCATATATATTAGAGCTTTTTAGAAAATTTGAGAAGTTTGCATGGGGCTCGGCGTGCTTAGCAAATCTCTACAGGAGTTTGACAAAAATTACAACTGTATCAAAGGCAGGAAAACCAATTAGAGGCAAGAGGAATAAGGGCAAGGATGAAGAGGCTTCCTCTAAGACCTTAACCGGGCAATTACAGCTGCTTCAGGTAAAAAAATATTTTGAATCATCTGCATGTATTTGTCCTAAAGTGTGAGAGTGCACATCAACATAACCCGGTGAGTACGTGGTCGAATCCACATGGAGCAATGCTTCAATTTATAAACCTTCCAACTCAAACCTGTTCTAATTGAAAACTAAATCTATCCTAAATAAGAAACTTAACAAATTAGAAGAAAATTTCTAATAACTGAAAATTAACAATTAGAACTCTCCAAATATACAAAACAAACCAAAATAAGAAAATTCTAGGATAAACAATCCTAAGTTAGCTAAAAGCAACAAAAGCACACGCAAATCAAACAACCAAAATAATATTAAAAAAAAGGAAAATTCCCTAAAATAAATCCTACTTGCCAAAAAAAAATTACAATGCAAATATGAATGATTTATGAGGCCCTAAATGCAAAAAAAATGCAAATATAGACAAGTTTCTAAAAATTTAATGCATGCTAAGAAATTCTAAGTAAGAAAATAGCTACACAGGCCCAACTTTACTTGACTCTACGACGAAACTAACATGACCTAAACCTAAATCTAATGGCTGGAATCAATACTTTGATTATGCATGAACCCCACAAAAGAAACAGAAGTGAAAAAAGAGTTAAAATAAAAAGGATATGAATAAAAAAAAAACTGTGCACTTTATTGCCTTTCTTCCTTATCTTCCGTCATGTGGGTCCCCTTAGGTCCGAATTTTTCTTGAATAATCAATCATTAATCATCGAGTTTGAGTTGGGCCTATTCACGTATAAGAATAGGCCTATTTACGTAATTTAACATCTATTTGATTTTATTTCTTTCTGGGTCATTAATCCAACATCTATTTGATTTTGTTTAGATTTGGGCCTATTCACATCTAAGAATAGGTAGGCCCATATGTGAACCAAGAGATTGGAAAGTCAAGATTCAGTTCCCATTGTGCAAGATGTAGGCGATGAGACTGAAAAACCATCACCACTTAACAAGTATTTTAGAGGCTCGTGCGCAACTTGATTCCCAAAGTGCAGATGATGTAAGTATTTGCTTCAACAACATTCAAACTGATTATGTGCATCAATAAATCAATTTTCTTTTTCTACTGAAATTGAGTTTTATGTTTGCAGTTTGTTTGGACACCATATAACGATTTTAAAGGCCTATCAAAATTTGTGAGTGCAACAGATAAAGCTCTATTCACCTCATCCACAATCTTGATCTATTTTTGGGTTGCCGAGCGCCATTGCACAGAGAGAGTGATGAAATAATTTGGACTTGTACAAATTGTCCCACCTAAACTTTTTAGGCCTTTAGACCGTACAGAAAGGGCCACTATAATGCAGGTGAACTACAAGGATAAATTGGAAAAGGTCAACAACATGTGGAACCAAAGTTTGCAATCGATCATTACAGGAGATATGGATGGTGGTAGCCCGCACTCAAATGTGTACTTTGAATGGTACAAGCCCATAACTAGGCTTCGTATCGGGCGCCCATAAATTGCAACCATTCCAGGGGATCTTCACAATGATGGAGTCGGAGAATATTCGAATGTCCCTCCTGAAGGAGAAAAATATGTTCCAGGATTTGTATCTGCCCATGTAAGTCTAACTTCAATTGGATTGCTTTTATGTTGGATTCCAATAAACTGTTTAATAAAGTAGTTGTTGTTCAATCTAGCAGATTTTTAAATTTTCGGACAATCTCCTTTCATCTATTGACGAGGCAGCTAAGTGTCGGGACCAAAGCCAATGTAATTTTTAAAACTTATTGTATAATGTAATTTCAGCTATCCTTACACTAAAATCAGTCATAAAACCAATGGAAAGAAATTGGTAGAAACATTTTGGTAGTTACCAAGATGGGTAAATGAAGCCAGAGATGACGATATCGTCAACTTTTAGTTTCTACGTGAGGCTCTATTTACACCACTAGAGAGCCTTATTGTATGATGTAATTTCAGCTATCCTTACACTAAAAATTAGTCATCCGACCAATGGAAAGAAATAATCCAATGAAGCATTTTGGTAGTTAACAAAATGGGCAAAGGAAGCCAGAGATGACGATATCGTCAACTTTTCACTACACAAAGTGTCAACATCACAGTCTAGGATCTCCAACTCTTCAGCTATAAAAAAACATAGCTGGAGCTGAATAACCAAGTTCACAGGTTGTAAGGGACAATTGATATTTAGTACCTCTCATCATTCGCACGATGCCCATCTCTTGGCATTTTGGGCACTGCAAGTAATAACTCATGAGTTATGACTATCTAATTGTCCACATTTTTAAACATTCCAACCCACGTTAACAACTTTGCAAACATTCTCTCAACGAAAGTAAATGTGGATCAATTGCAATTCACTTTTACACTTTACTGATATGTATTAAGCTCCAATCTTTTTTTATTTTTATTTTTTGGTAAAACATGTGCTTTTTTATGTGACCTTCTGTAGATGGATCAACAAGGATACTAATCAACAACAATTTCATTAATGTAGAAGTATGGTATGGATGAAAAGTAAATCTTTTTGTAGAATTATTTACTCAACTCCAGGTACTCTTTACTCTTAACATTAAACCAGAAAATAGGCTTGTTCATGTGGCGCTGGTTTGTTAATCTAAGTGATCTATCTTGAAGATATCGTCAATTTCTCTTCACCAATTAATGCCCATATAGACAACTATTGATATGCAGAAGCTGTAAAATACATTTTTATTCAAAGATGATAGCAAATTTTCTCCACATAATACCTCAAAAACATGTACATATATTATCATCTTCATGTATATAAATACAAATTTACAAAACATCATCAAAACATCATCACTGGATACCGTGATTCAACAACTTGTAACTAGTCAAAAATGTAACTGCATTCCTAATGCTTAGGCCGGAGGATTCCTGCATGTTTGCCTATTATGACCTCGTGTTTTGCAATGTGAGCAAGTAACCTGTCACCTGCGTGCATGCGGTGGTAAGATCCGTTGCCCACTCAGTTGGTCCCATTGTGTAGTCTATCACGAGTGCCATGAATTATGTCATTATAGGCATGCTGGTACATCTCAGTTGAGAACCAATGTTCACAAAAATCATAAGGATTGTAGTGCCAAAGTTTAATTGCTGAAACCGCATGTGAGCAAGGAATTCCAATCAAATCACATTGACGGCATGTACATGTTTTCTTATCGAGGTGGACAATATCTGTGTACTCTCCTGATAATACCTGGAATTCATGGGCACCGGCCTGACGAGCTTCTAGTCTATGGGAAATCTCAGTTTCCTTGTGTAAAATCTTATCTACGTAAGGAGTAACCGATGTCAGCATTTTTTGAGATTTTTCACGCCGTACCTGGAAGAATTCCATCAGTTTAGCCCGGATTGACTCAATTAGTTGTGTAACAGGAAGCTCTCTTGTTTCCTTGAACAAGCTGTTTGTGGACTTCGCAATGTTAGTTGTAAGCATATCATATCGACGCCCATCAATAAATGCATTTGCCCAGTGTTCTTTTCCAATAGCTGTAATATAATCATAAGCCCCTTGGTCCACATCCCTAATTTCAGCCATGTACCTTTCATACTCACACAAACGATAAGCTCTTGCTGCACACCAAAATTTAATGACGATGCCTTCATTTTTAAACTTTCCTTGAATATTACTTGCCATATGTTTGCAGCAATAATAATGTTTTGCACTCGGCAGTATATCCTTTACGGCCAGTGCGATGCCCTTCATCCGATTAGATACAATGGTCAAATTTTGCACCCCTTCCAGAGCAAGTTCCAAATTTGCTAGGAACCATGACCAAGTCTCACGACACTCTGACTCTACTACTGCAAAGGCAATGGGGAGTAGACCGTGATCCCCATCTTGAGACACCGCTGTAAGTAATGAGCCGGGATATTTACCATGAAGGTGTGATCCATTGAGCGCTATGAGAGGCCTGAATACAGACTTGAAGGAACGGATACAAGCACCAAAAGCAACAAAAACCGTTGGAATGAGTCATCATCTTCCCACCATAGTTTGGTATAGGTTCCGGGATTAGTCCTCTTTAGAACCAATATATAATCAGGAAGGATGGCATATGATTCTTCATAAGAACCCCGTATTTCATGCATGGCTATCTCTTTCGCAATATGGGCCTTCCTATAAGTTATTTGACTGCTGAATTCCCTTTGCCAATCAGACATTATCTCCTTTGGTCTATAATCTGGGTGTTGTCTGAGCCTTTCCTTAATGAATTTTGCTATCAATCTGGATGTTGCTTGGCGATGAGCAACTTCACTCAATGGTCTTGAACATGTGTGATTCGCATTATAAGTCCTTACTTGGAACTGGGGTCCAGACTCTATAACTGAAGCATGAATGCGCCACGGACAATTACCATCACTGCACTTTGCTGTAACCTCCCACCTAGCTGTCCTTATTAGCTTGAAAGCAAAATTACTATATAAAGCAAAGTTGGACAAAGTGCTCCTAAATGCATCACGACTTTGAAATACCCTCCCCTTCCACATTTCACGTGATGAACCCTCAGCTGGTGGTATGCCAATTAGATCTTTCGTTGCTACCAATGTGTCTGATATCTTGGTATCTTTCACAAAATTTGATGGAACTATTGCTTTCACCACATGAGATGCCTCTACATCTCTCGCCACATTGGATGGCTCTTTGTCTTTCGGTACATTGGATGGTTCTTCATCGATCACCAAATTGGATGGATTTTTAGCCCTCACAATTTTGATTGGCTCTTTCTCTCTAATGATATGAGGTGGTGGAACATCTTGCATAGCTTTTTGTCTAGGGGGAGACGGCCTTCCATCCGACAAAAAAGCATCATCATGGGTTTCAATACTAACTTTAGTGCCCCCCTCATCGGCTCCAAAAGAGAAATGCGCGTCTTCATCATCCCCGAGGTCAACAGATGGATACATATGAGATAATCCAAAGTCCTTATGAGGTAGAATCCTTGCCAAAAAATTTATTCTTGACACAGGCAAAACATTGTGCCTGCAGATTGTTTAAGATAAAAATGGTACAAGCTGCATTACATGGTATTAGTTTCAAAAATAATACTTGAAAATAAAACAACTTATCTAGTGATGCAAACCTTTGGATTGCTGCTATTAGTGGGCTTGCTTTATTCGCGTTTATACAATTTGACGATCTGTCAGTTCGATTGTTGTCGAAAATCAATTTGCCGAAATTCCTACAACATAAATGATGAATATTTGAGAATTTATTCACAATAACATTCCATATTAATGGTTTGTAGAATCTTATAAATAATTACCTTTTTTGTTGAAGAGGTAGTGTGCTAGAGTCTTCAATGTCTACATGTTCCCGCTTTCTGCTTCTGCTGCCAAATAGAAACATAAAATGTTTAAAACTATGTTTATGTGATTTTTTACGACATTAAAAAGTAGGGAGGGTATGAAAAATCATATTCTGTGAACATAGAAGTTAGTTGGCAAGGCTCCGATTTATTATCAGAGAATCTATGGAGGTATAAATATACTGAGCTTGTCAAACATCCAGATGCTCTAAACATTACATGGACATCATCATCATTTCTTACTCGAACCAAAGTCCTCACATGCCCATTTTGATGTAGGTATTTTATGGTTATGTTTTCTTCTTGTAGCACCCACTTCGTGACTTCTAATATTTTTTCAAAAAGTTCATGAAATGTTAAACTGCTCCTCAAATACAACATCTTCTCATCGCCACCTATGTATGTTGGATTTCCATTGTCCCAATCGAACCTCCCTCCAAAGTGGAATACAGTTAATATCTCAAATTCACACATCTTGTTGTTGTGATAAAAGGAGCAATGGTTAATCATAGAATCGGGCATTGGTTTATAATATTTTCTCATATAAGTTACATTATTGCTCACTTAAGCTTAAAATAATGAAGATTCAATACAATGATTAAATTTATAGTAAATGAATACATATGAATTAAACAGTATAAGAAATTGTCTACTTTGGTAGGGTGAAGGAATTTAAGTAATTCTAATGTACATCCATGGACACACTATTCCAATACTTAGGAATATGAAAGACAATTCTACATCATAATCTTATTTCTTTCCATCTACAACTACCACCTTTGAAACCCTAATAAACATAAGAATAGAAAATAAAAATAAAAAAAACCATAAAGTTTAGAATTGTAATACGCAAATGGAAAAAAAAATTAGGGGAACTAGAAGTCTAGAAGTTTAAGCAAGTCAAAATACGATAATGAACTAGAAGTCTAGAAGTTTAAGCAAAGTGAAAATAAGAAAATGAACTAAAACATGCATCCAATTTATATACATGAAGCGAACTAAATCCAATTGATAACATAAAAAAATTGGATCCAATTGTTGGAAATGAACCCATTTTTTGGGCTGTTATAATAATTAATAGTGCAACTCATTAGTTGGTTGCTTATGTGATACATATACACACAATGACACTTGTATGTTTTGTTTATATGGTCATATGGATTAGTTGTTCATATGGGAATATATTGGCTCTTTGATATGGATTTAGAGTTACATTTTGTTGTTCAATTAATAGGTTATAGACTGCTATAGTTCGGGTTTTTTTTGAAAGATAGTTCAAGATTTATGGGTTGTATGATTGGATTTTGAAATATATGGAGTATTGATTCTTGATTGGACTTGTTTTCCTCTAAAGCTTCCAACGTTCAACTTCTGTATCATCAACTTAACTAAACTCATTGACAATTAGTATCAATTTTCTCATTGTTTTAACTGTTTATCAAGTGAAAATCCAGGCCCTTAACGAAATAGTTGCTTAACTTTGGGTTCAGCCTGCCTTCAAGCATTGGACATGTCAATTGAAAAACAACTTCTATTAGAAATTACAAGACAATTCTACAGAGAACCATGAGCACTAACAAGCAAATAAAAAAGTCTAAAACCCACCCAATCTAGAGCATATGTCACTATTCATGGATGCCTATTGTAGCATAGAACAGGTGGTGGTTTATGGCAACACAAAACTTAGGAAATTCAAAGAAAAAAGGTCTGGCAACAATTCAAACTTCCAAAATATAATGCATTCCAAATTCACAATAAGCCCATTAGTATGAGCGGTGATACCATCCAACCTATTGACTAAAGATACTTTGTCAGGCTAAATTAGCAAAAAAGGGAAATTATAGTCATTCTTTCCTACACAACTATTTTAGAGGCCTGAAAAGTGCACAAACACTTCAAAAAAAAAAAAAAAAAAAACCTTGGCAAAGCTAGATATGGAGATGAAAAGAGCCAATATGTGGCAATTAGCGTTTGTTTTCTAAGGAAAAGGAGAACTGGTAATTAACTGCAATGCAGCATGTACATTTATAAAAATAAAAAATAAAAAAATCACGCATAGTAGCATCATTTCATAAACTCCCAACTCCAAGTCTCCTCTATCCTTCTCTATCTAAGATCACTTGCTAAATGAATAGATCATAATAAGTGCACTAATGTACAAGAATCCTAACTGCTCAACAAAAGTTGCCCCTCTGCATTGAATTAACATGGCACTATGCCAACATTCTAGTGGGCATCAGTAACAATGCACTAGTGATATTTTAGAAGAATAAATGAAGAACAAATTCACCTTGTTGCATGAGAATCCTTCCTTTATGTAATAAGAATGAGGGAAAAGTACAAAAAAAACAAGAAAAACATGAAAATGAACATACCTGTTGTTGAAGATTAATTTCATAAACTAGTTTTGAGAAAGATCTATGAGAAATGGTAGTAGGGAACCCATAAATCGGATGAATGGGAGAAAGAGAAAACAATGTTTCACAAAAAAAAAAAGAAGAAAATGCGTGGGTTCTTATACAGGAAGTTGGCGATATCGTAAACTAGGGCAATTTCGTCAAAAAAAGAAGTACGAACAACTAAATGGTGATTTTGTTATTATTCTTTATAAAATCGATTATTTACAATATAAGCTTAATTATTTGGTAAAAATCCCGTGTTAATGATCAAATCAATGATTGTCAGCGGAAGGGTCAGTGATGCTTCCAAGAATATGCATATGGCCACATGGCTAATGTGCAGAAACATGCATACAAATCCAAGAAATTTTATAATAATAATATAACACTGCATATGGCTGTGAAGTGAAAAGACTCAGATATTTTTCATGTGCACGCAACCATTATGCCTGCATGTTTTGTGTAAAGGCATGAATAGGGTTATGTGCCCGTGTAAATCAAGACCTTTTTTTTAAAGTGGTTTTGACATGGTCACAGCCATTAAACAACTAACATTGAACCCATCATCTCTTAATCACATGAATACCGTATTCATCCCAACAGATAGATATACTCATCCCAAGAATAAGAAATACACATAAACTATTAAACTGTAATCATCCATAAAATTATGAGATTAAATGAATAGCGACAATCAGTGATTATCCAAATCAAATCCTGATGAACTGAATGCTCTCATACCACATGTTAATTTGGGATGAACATAACTTTAATCAGATCTACATAAATATAGAATTGATTTGAATAACACAATATAAATATGAAATTAAATGCATATCTGTCTCCATCGCGTTTGCCTGTTTTGAACCGTCTAGGTTTTCCAAGAGACAACTTAGATTATCTTAGGGCGTGTTTGGATGTCTTACCATATAGTGAAGTGAGTTTCTGCCGTACCACAGTGGATATAATTTTCTATGCACTGTGTTTGCTGGGGAAAGTTAAGAGCATTGTGAGGTGGAGGCCGGACAGACTTCAACGCGAAACGTGGAGCACACATCTTCACTTCTCGGAATGCGTGAGTTCAGTAGCTGGCGTTTTCAAGTGGAGTAAAGGTCGAGGCGACCTCCCAACGCCCTCTTTGCCTTCTCAGTCTCCCCTCTTTAGCAAAAAAAATATCCAATTTTCTTCTTGCAGAGTCCTCCAGATCTTCGATTTGCTTCTCGGAAAGCGCTATTTAGTTGCTGTTGTCTTCAAGAGGAGTAAAGGTCGAGGCAACCTCCCAACGCCCTCTTTGCCTTCGTAGTCTCCCCTCTCCAGCGAAGAAGGACCCCAGTATCTTCTTGCAGAGTCCTTCAGATCTTTGTTTTGATCCCATTAAGAAGGCGACAGAAACAAGGTAAGTTGGACATCCGCCTTCACAACGATTGCACACAGTGCAATCCGAATCACATGGTACATGAAGAAACCCTATTGATCCATTTTGGTTAAATCAAGTCTGCATCCAGAAGATATTGGCCAGATCTCTTCCTGCTGGAAGATTATGTCAGTTAGTGGAACCGGTTAAAACCCTATGCAGATTTGGTGAGGGAATAAAAGACCCTACCAACCCTCTTCAATGGTGCAAGCAATCGAGGTGCCATTATAAAGGCTAGGGTAAGAGGGTTTGTTTTCATCATCATCGCAGCAGGAAGAAGAGTCCTGGGGGAACCTGATCTGCAAAGGTACGTCCGACTACTACTGACCCTTCCCCTTTTATCCTTTCTTGCACACGGTGCATTAAAACATGCTTTGGAGTAACCCAACCAAACATGCATGTCTACTTCCTGAATCATAGTTTCAGCCCTGGATTCTCGACCCAGGGTCCAAATTTGGGCTTAACTGCCACTGTTGGTTACAGCCGAATTTTGTTGTAAAGGCTAGCATGCTGGTTAGAAATCACAAACTCCTAAATTCGTTGCGAATAGTAAAATCAATAAATTAGATCCAGGAGGCCAGTAGTTGGACAAGAAATCTGGTGGTACGCTTGACTGTGGAAGTAGTAACATGCTGTTCGCAGTCAACTTAAGGAACCTGCGCAACCAATCACCCATCGTTTGAGGTTGTTATGCGACTTCTTAATTTTAGAGAAAAAATTATTTCTCATTTTATTATTTAACCATGCTGCCATGCTATTTCTGACATTGGGTTTGATTATTATTTTAAAGATTGGCAATTTACAAATATTTTACATTGAGAGATCTGGTTTTTTCTTTTATATTGACTAATGTCCATAGTGATCGGCACGAGATCTTTTTCCAGCCTCAGGCACTCAAGCTGAAGGTCAATTCTACAGTATTAATTACTCCGCACCCTTTCTGTTTGATTATTAATTACTGTCTTCTCCGTTGCTTTTAAATATCTCAAATGCTACATGAACTCTATTCGTGCAGTTTGTTTTTCTACAATCCTAAGTTTGTATGTTTCACATGCTTATTTATGTTTGAAATGTTATACAATCTGATTGAGTGCATGTAACATGAAAAGAATGCTTGATCCTCTTCTTTTGTCATTGTTTATTTATTGTGGGTAGAGTCAGTTACCTGCTGTTAATGTACAACTACACCATGGCTGAAAATAAAATAAGACATAGCTACTGTGGTCAGGTATGTGAAGTAGCTGATTGCACCTGGTAACAAATATCCTAGTAAGAAGCATGGAGGGTGCACCATCTATTCATATAGAAATGTGCCATGACAAGGAGAATGAGAATTATAATAATGCTATTTTAAGTACACTGTGGGGCAGTGTATCAGCATGGAGGGAACAAATGTTGGTGCTAGGTTCTGAGTTTGCTTCATCCAAGCGTAACTTTAAGAAAAGAAATAGGGACCTTGCCAGAACAGAATTCATCTCGACCTTAATCAATGGGAGGGACAGTGAATGTATAAGCCAACTAAGGATGGATACTAGCACATTTAGATTGCTATGTCAAAGACTGCGTGACAAGAAGCTACTAAGAGACACTCGTCAAGTTTTAGTAGAGGAGGCTGTAGCCGAGTTCATGCACACCACTGCACATAGTGTTAGGAACAAGACCAATAGTTTCAGATTTTTTAGGTCTGGGGAAACCATTAGCCGCCACTTCCAAGAAGTTCTTTATGCAATTAATAGATTGGCACCTGATTATTTTGTCCAAGCTGGATCTCACACGCCCAAAGAGCCATATGGATTCGAGGTATACTTTCTACCAAAAATTACTGTTGTTTTCAATTTCTTGTTTAATTTCAATCAAGATATCATTAATCCTAAATATCCCAATAGGATTGCATTGGAGCTCTTGATGGAACTCATGTTCCGGTTCACGTTGTTCCGGTACACGTTTCAACAGAAATATATGGGGCATTTTGGAACAGGAAAGGTGTTTTATCCCAAAATATTTTAGGTGCATGTGGCTTTGATATGAATTTTCATTATGTTCTACCTGGATGGGAGGGATCTGCTACTGATGCAAGGGTCTTGCAAAATGCATTGTTGGGAGAAGATCCCTTAATTGTGCCACAAGGTAATCGATGTTCTCTAATTTGCTTAACACATTTTGCTCAGCTGTGTATATTTTTTAACAAGGTTTTCATTTTCATTTCGATCCACTAGAAAAGTATCACTTAGTAGATGCTGGTTACGCGAATGCACCTGGTTTTCTAACTCCATACCGTGCGGTAAGATACCATCTGAGTGAATTTAGGGGCATGAATCCCTAAAATGAAAAGGAACTATTTAACAAGCGGCACTCACAAGCCCGCAATGTCATAGAGCGTACATTTGGGCTATTAAAGAACCGTTTCTGTATTTTGAAATCAGCTACGCAGTATGCGTATAAAGACCAAGTGTCCATTGTAGTTGCCTGTTGTGTCATGCACAATTTCAGCAGAGCAAACTCTGTCGATTCAGTAGATGGATTAGATAACAATTTAGAGGATCAAGATGAAATCAACATGGGGTCAACTGAATATGATAATGACCCAATAGAAGATACAGCTGCAGCAGCTGATATCCACTCAAGGCCTCGGATGCTTCACTCACAAAGTGAGAGGGATGACTGGCACAGATTTAGGGACATCATTGCTAGACATCTGTGGGATGAGTACTGTAACAATATGAATAAGCAGTAGCATGCAGTGTCTTTTCTGGAATATGTAATCAATTGTTGTATACTTCCTGTCACCTACATTAATCTTATAAATAAAATACAATTTGATTATAATCCATCACTTCAATTCTATATTGGACATTGTGTGGGAGTAATACCTAATGCCGAGATGATCCCTGACCTGGGCGATAACACTGATTAAGAATTACACCGACCTCATTCATCCAGCTCGGCAACATGCCAGCTGGTACCGAGTTGGAGTTGGACCCGGTAAGTGTACCGGCCACGCTCTCTGGACTTTGCCTTGAGCGTCTCGGTAATAGTACCCGACGTCAAGCAATCCTGACCTCGGTAACATCCACTTCGGTCCACTTGACCGAGATGGACATTGAGCGTCTAATCTCTATTATGAGATGGGACGGCTACATTACAGGGAGTCCATGACAGATAGGGTGGCCGCCGGTCATCGATAAGAGCTCCTTCCTATCAGCAGATCACATCCACATTTATGTAAAGGATTTAAGGAAAGATCCAATGGGACAGTTCCCTTACCTACCCCCACTAAGGGTCCAAGGTATGGGCTGATGGGACAAGCATCCCCACCTACCTCCACTATGGAACCTTTCATTTCCTTCTATATATGTTTGCATGGTAAGCCATGAACAGGTACGCAAGATACTGCATACACTCTGCTATTTTGCTCCAACCTTCTTCCCCACTTCACCCTAGTTCAGTGACTGCACTAACTCAGGCGTCGGAGTGCCTTTGGCTGATAGCAGCCCAGGGCCCTGACCTCTGTTTTCTTCTCCCTTTCAGGTTCCAGGCCATCAGCAACGTTCCCAATCAGTTAAACAGTATCTTCTCAAACTCCATTTACCCCCAAACCAAGTCTGTAATTTTTAGGCACGTACAATTGGCGCCGTCCGTGGGAAAAAATCCATATTTTTATCCTGAAAACCATGCCTCCAAAGACTAGGAAGGAAAAGAGCATTGCTGGACCATCCAGATCCAAGCAGCCAGGGACATTCCTGCCACTCATGTCGCCTCCACTGGTGACGAATCAGGCAGGAGCACGGGTGACGAACCAGGAAGCAGCAACCAGGCAAACACCGCCTAACCCTCAGCAGAGGAGGGTTGGCAGAGAGCCTGGCATAAAAAGTGTAGGGTCACCTGTTACCGTGACACTCGTCATCGAGGGATGCAGCAGCATCTCCTCGCCACGGCCCCATGCTGGAGCGAGTCAGGCCAATTACCCCTCAGGCAGAGCGTCCACGTCTGGAGGTTGTCCTCACGGAACTTCCTTGTAAGGATGTTCCTCAGGGACAGTCCCAACGGGGCAAGACTATAGTGCAGTCTGATCCATGCCAGTCTCGTCACCGGGATCACATGGAGGAAGATCACGTGCACCTCGACGACGAAGGTGACGATGACGTGGTCCTGGAGGACGACGAGGCGCACGTCGAAGCAATCAGGGCTCAAAACCGCCTTATTCAAGAGCAAAAAGAGCAGATCCTCCTCCTCCAGCGACAGCTCGAGGCAAATGACAAAGCCCCGGCCGGGACCTCGCACGCGCCCCCACCTCGGCAACAAGCTCGAAAGGGTCCCAGAGCTCGGCCGGACTTGAGGCAAATCATAAACAAGAGGCATGACCGAGCTCACGAAGAGGGCTCGAGTAGTACCCACGCCAGCGCTGACCAGCAGCAGCGCCAGAGTCGAAGGCAAGATGCCGACCCCGACATGGGGGATTATATTAACCAGCAAATCAAGCTGGCCGTGCAGCAGAATATGGAGTTTGCTGGCCTCACCCGAGGTCGGCTAGCCACCAGGGATAGCGATAACCACGGTACGTCTCCATTCATTCGGGAAATCAGAGATTACCCCCTCCCCGATAAGTTCAGCATCCCGAGGTTCAATCTTTATGATGGGACTTCGGATCCTGAGGCGCATCTCCGCCACTTCACCCAGAGGATAACGGTATTGTTGGGGGGGGGGGGGGGGGGGGGGGGGGGGCTGGATTGCAAGGTCTTCTCTTGTCTAGGAGACCTCCCACTTAGGTGGTTCTGCGCGCTCTCCGAGGGATCGATTTCGAGCTGGCGACAGCTCCGAAACTCCTTCGTCGAGAAGTTCCAAGCGCACTGGGTTATTCTGAAGACATACGCTGACCTGATGGCCATCAGAATGAGGCCGGCTGAGAACATCACTCGGTTCACCAAGAGATTCTGGACTATTTACAGCCAAATCGAGGATGCCAACGACGAAGTAGCCATCAAGTCTTTCCAACAAGCTCTGTTGCCAGCCAACGAGCTCCGGAAGGACCTGGTGTGGTTCCCTGTGGTCTCGGTGAAAGCACTGATGTCCATGGTGAACCAGTTCGTCGAGCAGGAGGAAGACGAAGTCCAGGCTCGAGAGAGCCCCACACCTGGCAGGAAGGCCGACCCTCCAAGAAGGAAAGGAAGCTAGCCAAGAGAGAGGCGGACCGAAACAGAGAGCCATCCAGCTCGGCAGGACGCTCCGCTCCCGCCTCGGGGGGCATCGTAAAGCCGAAGTCAAGTGGCGTCTCTTACAAGGCCGTCAACACCATCTTCAAAGAGCCCATTTACAAGCTTCTCGGCAAGATCCAAAACCAACCCTTCTTCAAATGGCCCCAGCCTATGAAGGGCGACGACTCTACCCGAGATCAGAAAAAGTTTTGTGGCTACCATAAACAAAATGGGCACAGAACCGAGGATTGTCATGCCTTCAAGGCACACCTCGAGAGGCTTGTGAAGGACGGGCATCTAAAAGACCTCGTCAAAGAGGAGGGCAGAATAAACCATGCCCAACAACGCCAACCCGATGACCGGGATAGCGATGAGTTGGTAGGAATCATCGACGCCTTCCACTTAGCCTCCACTCCCAAGGGAAGCAGCCAGGCCCGTATTGAGGCTAGGAAGGCCCAGCACGGTAAGCAAGTAATGACAGCCGAGCTCGGTCCCTCAGCAAAGAAGGCACGTGTAGAGAGACCGAAGATTTGGTTCTCTGACAAAGACTTGGCCGGGGTCCAGCTACCCCACAATGATCCCCTGCTCTTGACTATGAGGTTGCAGAACTTCAATGTCAAGAGGATCCTAGTGGACCCCGGGAGTTCCTCGGAAATCCTTTATTTCGACTGCTTCAAGAAAATGGGTCTGAAAGAGGAGTCTTCGCTTGGACACCATACGAAATCCCCGGCATCGACCCCGAGGTCATGTGCCACAGGCTCAATGTGGATCCCGAGCACAAGCCTGTAGTCCAGAAGACTCGCAGGGCTGGAATCCAGTAAGCAGAGGCTGTAACCGAGGAGGTCAAGAAATTATTAGAGGCTGAAGCTATCAGGGAGGTCCACTACCCTGTCTGATTAGCCAATACAGTTGTCGCCAAGAAAAAGAATGGAAGTTGGAGGGTCTGCGTAGACTTCACCGACCTCAACAAAGCTTGTCCCAAAGACAGCTTTCCCCTTCCAAAGATCGACCAGTTGATTGACGCCACGGCCGGGCACGATAGAATGAGTTTCCTCGATGCTTACCGAGGTTACCATCAGATACCGATGCATGGGCCTGATGAAGAGAAGACCGCGTTCATAACACCCAGAGGCATTTACTGTTACAAGGTGATGCCCTTTGGGTTAAAAAACGCCGGTGCCACTTACCAAAGGCTGGTAAAAAAAATGTTCCAGGCTCAGCTCAGCAAGACGGTCGAGGTGTACATTGATGACATGGTTGTCAAGTTTAAAAGGTCACAGGACCACTTGACTGACCTGCATCAAACCTTCACCATCCTCAAAAAGTTCAAGCTCAAACTGAACGCCTCCAAATGTGCATTTGGCGTCGGCTCGGGCAAATTCCTGGGCAGCCTGGTCACCAGACGCGGAATAGAGGCCAATCCCGAGCAGATCTCGGCGATTCAGACCCTCCAAAGTCCGACCACGGCAAAGCAAGTCCAGAGGCTGACAGTGATGGCAGCAGCACTCGACCGCTTTATTAGCAGAGCCTCAGATAAATGCAGTCCGTTCTTTCAGCTCTTGAAGAATAGTTCGAGGTTCCAATGGACTCCGGAATGCGAAAGTGCCCTTCAGGAGCTCAAAGGGTACCTCTCTTCACCTCCCTTACTGTCCACCCCGGCACAGGGTGAGGTCTTGTATCTGTACCTGGCAGTTTCGGACCATGCAGTGAGCTCGATAATCGTAAGAGAAGATGACAGGTAGCAAAAGCCCATCTATTACGGAAGCAAAATTCTGCTGGGTGCCGAAACGAGATACCTGCCATTAGAGAAGCTCGCTTTTGGGCTCGCCAGTGCCTCCCGTAAGCTCTCCCACTACTTCCAGACATACTCCATTGTGGTTGTAACAGAACACCCACTCAAGTGTCTCTTCAGAAAAGCGGACTTCTCTGGAAGAGTCTCCAAATGGGCTATCGAACTGGGGCAGTATGACATCCAATATCAGCCCAAAACGGCAATCAAAGCCCAGGTGCTGGCAGACTTCATTGTGGAGTTCACCTCTCCGAGTTCGGCACCAAGCCAGCTCGACACCGAACTGGGGGGCAAGGAGGTGGGGGCATCCACCGAAACCGAGACAGAACAGGAGCGGTCCTGGAAACAGTTCCTCAATTCATCTTGGAAGGTCTCCGTCGATGGATCCTCAACCTCTAAGAGGGCTGGCGTTGGCATAGTCCTTCAGTCTCCGGAGGGCCTTGTCATTGAGCAAGTCCTGACTCTTGACTTCAAAGCATCTAACAACGAGGCCAAGTATGAAGCACTGATAGCAGGGCCTGGGCAGTGCAAAGATTCTGGGGGCACGGCAACTGGTGGTCTTCATTGATTCCCAGCTGGTGACGAGCCAACTGAATGGAGACTACCAGGCCCGTGACGATAGGATGGCGGCCTACCTAGCCCACGCCAAGCAACTTCTCTCCCAATTCCAAAGAGCTGAAGTCAGGCAGATCGGTAGAGATTCCAACTCTCACGCCGATGCACTTGCAAACTTGGCCTCTACTATAGAGGTAAGAAGGAAAAGGACCATCGAAGTGGAAGCACTGGACAGGCCAAGTATAGAACTCCACCCACCTTGGCAGATCCTATGTGCTGACCTCGGCCCAAGCTGGATGGACGATTTCATTTCCTACCTTGGGGATGACCAGCTCCCCGAGGACAAAAACCAGGCCCACAAAATCAGGCTGAAAGCAGCCCGGTTCTGGCTCTCCAGATGGTAAGCTCTACAAAAAGTCTTACAATGGCCCTTATCTCCAGTGCATTCACCCGAGCAAAGTCGAAGACTTCCTTTATGAAATCCATGAAGGGATCTGCGATAGTCACATTGGAGGACGGTCACTGGCTTACCAAGCTATCAGTCAGGGCTACTGGTGGCCCTACATGCAGAAGGACGCACAGGTCTATGCCAGGAAATGTGAGAAGTGACAGAAGTTTTCCCACTCTCTCCATCAGCCAGCACATGACCTAAGTCCTCTTTCCAGTCCTTGGCCTTTTGCCTAATGGGGACTGGATCTGGTGGGACCTCTCCACCGAGCTCCAGGGAATAAAAGATGGTTGATAGTAAACACTGACTATTTTACCAAGTGGATAGAAGCTGAAGCATTGTCCTCCATCACTGACAGTGATACTAAAAACTTCGTATGGAGAAACATTGTGACAAGATTTAGAGTACTTCGAGCCTTGATCTCGGACAACGGGACTCAGTTCGACTCCAACTTCTTTAAGAACTTCTGTCAAGAGCTCGGCATCAGGAACTACTACTCAACCCCGGCATACCCCCAGAGCATTGGACAGGCTGAGATCTCTAATAAGGTAGTGCTCGACGAACTCAACAAGAGACTAGACCGAGCCAAAGGAAGATGGGTAGAAGAACTTCTGAGTGTCCTTTGGGCGTACAGGACTACCCCAAGGCACTCGACCTCGGCCACACCTTTCTCCCTCGCCTACGGAATGGAACTGTGATTCCATTCGAGGTCGGCCTCCCGACCCTCACGTCGAAACTATTCAATCAAGGCCGGAATGATGTGAACCTCGCCACAGAGCTTGACCTAGCTGAGGAACGAAGGGATGCAGTAGCCATCCGCCTCGTTTCCTACCAGCAACAACTGGCTAGAGGATACAATCAGAAGGTCAAAGAAAGGAAGTTCTCACCTGGAGAATTAGTCCCAAAGAAAACACTTCCAGCAGACAAGAACCCCACCGAGGGAAAACTAGCACCAAACTGGAATGGGCCATTCAAAGTGACCTCTGTGGCTGGGCGGTCTGCATACAAACTTGAGGACATGGAGGGTAGAGAACTGCCACCCCCATGGAATGTCACGCACCTCAAGAAGTACTATTTTTAAACTGTACTCAACTCTGAAAGTTAATAAAATCAGTTCTTATGAAAGAATGTGTTTTGTTACTTTTAAATTTCACCAAGTTATGAAACTCGGCATATGCGCACAGCTCGGTCACAGGACCAGCTTGCATTCTGGCAGTCACAGGACTAGCCATCTCCAGCTCGGTTACGGAACCAGCTTTCTTGGTACGATCACGGGACCAGCCACCCCTTAGCTCGGGTACGGTACCTTCTACCTTGAACAAGACTAGCCACATCGTTTTAGTTGCAAAATCAGTTACTTCGGCTCGGTCAAGGACCAGCCGCTCATTACAGAACCCAGATTAGTCACTTGAACTCGGTAAAGGACGTACTTTATTATTGACCTCGGCTACAAAGCCGAGCTCAATCACTTTGTCCTATTTCCTGTTGCTTGTTTTATCTTGGTTACAAGACCAAGCACAAAAGAAATAGAAAAAGACATTCATCACGCATTATGCACAGGGTGGAATGAAAGTAGCACTCAAACACGAATTGGCGCAAAAGAAAATTCCATTTATCAAAAATTATGTCTACATATACATCTGGAAAAATATTACAGAAAAGAAAAAAGAAAAATAAAACATCAAGATAGCTGGTCGACGTCAATCACAGAGACATCACCGGTCTCGCCATCGTCACCGCCACCAGCAGGAGCAGAAGGAGGGACCTCTGCATTATCAACCCTGAGATCGGCAGTTGTGGTCTCGGGAGCTAGAACTTGAACCTTGGAGGACACCAGGGGCTCGGCAGTTGAAGGACCGAGAGAGGCCTCGGAGAATGAAGGGGCAGGCGACTCGAGCTCGGGGAGAGGCAGCTTGGGCAGATTCCGGTATATGGGTTCCTCCTCGGGGATCCCCATTTCTCTAAGCACCGCAGGCAGCCCATTTCAAACAGCTCCTCTCCCAGCCCTACCAGTTGATCTTCATACCGCTTGGTCGCCTGGGCCACCCCATCTCGGAAAGAGGCGTTGATCTCTGCATGTCGAGAAGCCTCAACCTCGGCTCTCAGTTTAGCTAAGGCTTCCTACTCGGCCCGCAGCAAAGCATCGATCTCGGCTTTTCCTACCTCAAGGCCTCCATCTCGGCCTCCATCTGTTTCGCCCTCTTCTCCATCTCGTACGCCGTAGCCTGGAGCCCATAGTTTTCAGCACTTTTCTTGGTGATCTCCTCCATGGCTGCCTCGTTTTCTGCATTCAGCTTGGCTATTCTTCACGAGACGACCTCAGTTCCTCCGAGCTCCTTTCCAGAGCTGCTGCGAGCTTTTGTTTGTCAGCCTGCAGAGATTGAATCTCAGAGCAGCTCTGGCGGGATTTTTCCAGCGCCACTTGGGACCTCTGCACGATCTGCACGACAAGAGACAAGGGTTAGCATCACACGAAGCACGTCTACAAAATCAGAAAAAACTGGCTGTGTTCCTCACCAGCAGGGCCGACGTAAGGTTAACTTGGTGCAGTGCGCCCTCTTCCATTCTCTTGAACCGATCGATGTCCCCCGGAAACGCGCATGCACCAGCAAATGCGGCCGCGACTACCGGACAGCCGTGTAGCCGGTGTCCGGAGGTCAGCGGCGTCCTTGGCCCGAGGAGGAAGGACGGCCTCCATGGCTCAGCCTCTGGGACGAGGGGCACCAAGGGCTGGACAGGGTCCCGCCGAGATGAACCCTCCCCTCTGGGCGTCGCCGGGAACCTCTCCTCCTGTCTTCCTCGGCGGACCAAGGGCTGCTCCTCCGCCCCACTCCTCTCCTCCTCCTCCTCGTCTCCCCTCCTCGGCTCCCTCCTCTCCTCCGTCGGGATTGTACGGATGGCCCTTTCCTTCCGGGGCTTGGTTTGGCGTGGCTCTTCGTCTCTCACCTTCTTCGTCTGCCTCTCCTCTTCCCTCACCTCGGTAGGGTGCTGGCGGGAAGCGTTGGAAGGGGGATCCCTATGACCGTCCCGGGAGGAAGAGTCGGCGGACCTCGAGGAGGAAGAGGCCCGCTTGCCCAGCAGCTTCTCCCTGAGGTTGACGGTGGCGAAATCTTGACGACCCCTCTCCATCTCGGGGTTAGACTGATGCTCCTCGTCCGGGTCGGTAACAGGTGAGATCGGCCGCTGCTGCCCGACCGCCTCTGGCGGATAGCTAGGCCCGGCCTCAAGGTACTCAGCCCCTTGTCTTTTGGATAAGTGTTTGTACCTCTGCAGGTACCCTATGAGGCACCAAGCAGACCTGCCTTTGTGCCCCTGGTAGCGTTGGACGGCGTCAAACCAAGCGTCGTTCTTCCTCCAGCCTTCGCGTGAGGCCACCTGTCTCCTCTCACTAAGCTCTGCACAACAGACCAATATACGTCAGTTTGGCAGAAAAATAAAGAGACGAAAAGTCAAGCTATTTGAGCTCGGTGTTTACTTGGGAGGCACCCGAAGTGACGAGGTACCCTGTACCTCCTCTCTGCCTCGGTATCTTCGGCACCGATCTCCCAGTTGCCGGCAACGAACAACCTGTCGCTCCCGGCGTGGCGCATTGAGTCCTCGAGGACAGTAACAAAGGGGACCATCTTTGGTTTTCCCCGGAGGTAATAACAGTTGTCGGGTTCCCCGGTCGACTTGCAAATGTCATACGCTTCCTCGATGTCATGGACACTGAGGTGGATATCTAAGATCCTATTCAACTCTACTACCCTCATTATGATTTTATAGCCGTTCGGCATTAACTGACAAGGGGCAAGGTGCCACGTCGCCAGACATCGCCTAAGCAGTGGGTGGATGGGAAACTTTACCCCTCCCTCAACTACCGAGACCAGTGGGAAGGGCATCCACCCATTTCGGTAGGAGAAAGCGTCCCACGGGTTCTCCGGATCGTCCAGCCTGATCCGGACATCGTCCGAAATGCTGTATGTTTCCCTGAATCTAAGCATGGCCCCGGGGGTGTCAACCAGGCAGCGATAAACCCCTATGCCCATGTTTTAAGGTCTGGGAGATGGGTGACGACAGAAAAAGCCCTCACAGGGAGAAACCAAACATAAGTGTTGAAGAGGAGGGCGAAAGAACAAGAAGACTTATAGAAAACAAGAGGCAGAAGGACAGAAGAGAAGGGATGACACAGTGATGGTCCGAAAATCGCTCGAGCAGAGTGTCCCCTTGAATCAGAATGCCAAAGTAGAAGAAGGAGAGTGCTTCTTTTATAAGCAGTAGGACGCCTTTTCGAATTTCGAGGACACGCCTTCATCACTTCACCTCAAAAGGCGCGCGCGTCGTTTCGGGGCAATCGTACTGCGAACCGGATGATGCCACATGTCGAGAGCGTTACGGTTTCCGCAGTAAACGCCGTCAGAATGACTGATTACCTCGGGCAGATGCAGCGGTTTCGGCGCCTTTTGGCAGACAGGCTGGCGACGGAGTAATGAAGCCCTTAATTGAACAGTCATAATGAGATCCCGACATCGACAGCTGAATTCAAAAAAATAAATGCTACGAGCTCGGTACTCATAAAGCTCCCACGTTTTTAGCTCCCGACCTCAATCAAGTTCCAAGACTTTCGTAAGGTCAGCAGGTAGGGGGCAATTGTGTGGGAGTAATTACCTAATGCCGAGATGATCCCCGACCTGGGCGATAACACTGATTAAGAATTACACCGACCTCATTCACCCAGCTCAGCAACATGCCAGCTGGTACCGAGTTGGAGTTGGACCTGGTAAGTGTACCGGCCACACTCTCTGGACTTTGCCTTGAGCGTCTCAGTAATAGTACCTGATCTAGCAAGCCCGACCTCGGTAACATCCACTTCGGTCCACTTGACCGAGATGGACATTGAGCGTCTAATCTCTATTATGAGATGGGACGGCTACATTACAGGGAGTCCCTGACAGATAGGGTGGCCGCCGGTCATCGATAAGAGCTCCTTCCTATCAGCAGATCACATCCACATTTATGTAAGGGATTTGAGGAAAGATCCGATGGGACAGTTCCCTCACCTACCCCCACTAAGGGTCCAAGGTATGGGCTGATGGGACAAGCATCCCCACCTACCTCCACTATGGAACCTTCCATTCCCTTCTATATATGTTTGCATGGTAAGCCATGAACAGGTACACAAGATACTGCATACACTCTGCTATTTTGCTCTAACCTTCTTCCCCACTTCACCCTAGTTTAGTGACTGCACTAACTCAGGCGTCAGAGTGCCTTTGGCTGACAGCAGCCCGGGGCCCTGACCTCTGTTTTCTTCTCCCTTTCAGGTTCCAGGCCATTAGCAACATTCCCAATCAGTTAAACAGTATCTTCTCAAACTCCATTTACCCCCAAACCAAGTCCATAATTTTTAGGCACGCACAGACATCAATTGACACTTTCCTCATTTTATCTTCTATTCTTTATTTTCTTTTCAAGTAGCAATGTCATCGAAGAAGAAGAATATTGCATTCAATGCACTGATGGATGAGGAGTTGCTGGACTTGATGTATGAACAAGTGCTTCTAGGTCGGAAGGCCGACTGCGGTTTTAAGATGGATGCTTTTAAGCACGTGGCTTAGACCATGACTAAGCACAGCGATGGAGCCTACATACTAACAAGTCAAGCCGTCCAGAATAGGTGCAAGCATTTGAGAAAAAACTATGCCATAGTGACTTCTCAGTCAATGCCTCTGTATTCGGGTATGATAATACGACAAAGTGAATCATTGCGTCAAACAATGTGTGGACTGCTTGGTTCCAGGTGAGCTGCATTTGCAATAAATGCTTGAATTGCATGCTATTTTTATATTCAATATAAATACAGTTGGCTTTTGTGGCTACATTTCACATAGGGGCATCCGAAGGCGCTACCATACAAGAGTTCTATGATTGATTATGATAAGCTCACTATCTGTTTTGGGAAGGATGTGCCAACAGAACAGTACGCGAGATCTGCTACTACGGCTCCAAGTCACCAGTCGACTGAATCGGGTGTTGCCAATTTTAGCCCATTACAAGGCGATTCTAATGTGGGCTTGACTGACCAACTAGGGGGTTGTAGAATCCAGTCTAAAAGCGTAGAGACCAACTCAAGGCGGATGAATCCGCGTAAAAGGAACTCTGACCTGCTTGAAATTATCCAATGCATTGAAAGATCGTCTGAAGGTCTAACAACAACCATTCGTGATGTAGTTGATACCATTCAGTTGCCCAAAAAGTAGCACTCCGGTATGATACTGATGGAACTTCGTGGAATCCCTGTGTTGAGTGGGCTGGATGTCGAATTAGCTCATGAGTGGTTGACTGTGCATGCTGATATGGCTACTGTCTTCATTACTGCTGACAACAAGGGAGAATGGATTTTGAGGTAGATGCCTAGGATTCGTCAGGAGCGCATGTAGCTCAAAAGTTGTATGGCTGGTGAAGGGATTTGGAATACTATGTTGTGTCCCGTAATGGATACAAACATTATATTTTGGCTGGCCACTTCTTGATGGAAGGCCCAGTAACCATTTTCCTTTTTGTGTTGAATGTTTATGCTCGGTCGTACTGTATGGGCCACCTTAGAACTGTTTTATGACTTTCCCTATTGCCTGTGCTGACTGTACTGGCTATGTTCTCAGCTGATTGTGAAGATGCAGCTGAACTATCTACTTAAGCTATTATGGTCTCACATACTTATCTAATTAAGCTGCTGTGGTTGCTGTAGTTGTTGTGATTTACACTTCTAATACCTTACCTGCACTTTTATTTGTTTAATATCTTATCCTACTATGTTGTCTTATACATGTTTTAATCTATGCCGGTCAATCTCTAGGTTGATGCAACCATAAATGGCTCGCTTTCATTGCTATGTGGTATATAGGGGATGCCATCCAGGGATTTATCATACATGGAATGAATGCAAAGCACAGGTCCTTGGATATTTGAATGCAGAATTCAAGGGCTTCAACAATATAGAGGAGGCTGGGGTAAGTCTTTTGGACTACCATGGATAGGTTAAATTGAAACCAGAATTTGCAAGGGTGCTCTCCCCGATGACAAGTGGCAGGTCGGAGCGTAAGGCAGTTCCATCAGATACTCTGCTTTGGATCATTATTGGCCTTCTTGTTTTCATATGCCTCTTGCTTTGCTATTTACCTTGCTATGGCGGACTATCATTAGAGTTTGCATTGTAAATGTGCTTTTGTATGGTATTCTATATGAATTTTATGATGCACGACTATACATTAAGTCTGCAACTGTGTTGCAGGGGATGGTTTCAATGTGTATATTTTGTATGGTAGCCCACTACCGATATCTAAATCGGGGGTCTGTTAGTCATACGCAGTTTGTGCTTTTTTGGCAACCAAGAATGGTTGTTTGAACTCTAGGAGACTGAATTGTTGTGTCCCATCTTGATTTTTCAACCAGTTTTGGGCCCCTATTTCAATATTTGCTAGTGTTCTGTCCACAACTGTGCACACATTGTCATGTGAATGTAGGACTACTTTTGTTTTACTATGACAGAATATCAATCGCCAGGTCAACTCTACCCTCACTGGTTTCAGTGGCAGAGGTAAGTAAAAACTTCAAGTCAAACAAAGTTGGTTTCTGTCCAAATACCTATCTCTTGTATTGGATTATTGGAAATGTACAGGGAATACCCTTTCATTGTCTGATTGATACAGCACATTCAGGTAATGTACCATTCACCTAGGGTATCATCTTTCCTGAATTGGTATTCTTTATTTCCCCAAATTGTGATTTCTGTTTTAAGTGATTTTGTGTTGGTGCAGGGATTACAGATACAAGCAGCTACAGATGAAGTATCTCTTCTTTCTCTATTGCAGACTGCTCTGATCTCAACCCCAATAGTTCGGAATGGATTGTTATATCAGAAGATACTACGTTTTTATTCCTACAATGAATTACTTCTTTGAAATCACCTGAATTTTATTTTATTTTTTTTAAATACCAGATGTTATGTGTTCGTATCTTTTTTTATAGAGCCATTGCTGATGAACACCCTTTCACTCCACTGTTTATATCTTGGAACGTTTTGAAGATGAATGAAGACATATGCATCAGTCGATCCACAATGCATAGCTGTTGTTGCTGTTCTTCACCTTCTGTGTCCACTTATATGAACTCTGTAGACGTGACACTGTGTCAATGTGTTGAAGTTCCATCTTTCAATAGCTTAAATTTGTATATATCTTGAAATACACTGACGATAGTTCCAATCTGTATCCGACTGTTGGGAAGAAACTCATTGAAGACCTTGCAGTAGTCAACAGGGTGAATTTCACAAGCTGCTGTTGTTCTGCTCCTTGTATCCATGTTTATGAACACTGTTTCCATCAGTATCCAAGATCTGGATTTATAATGCAAAACTGTCGTACTATTGAGACTGCCTCGTTGTCGGACTTATAGATGAATCATAAGCTGTATTATTACTTGCAACATTTCTTAAAATGCATATTGGGTCATGCACACTTCCATAGTTTGTATGCTGTGTTCTTTGCCTCCTCTATTTTTCATCTTAATAACCATTTTGAATGTATGACAACTGCCAACATGAGTAGAACATCTCCCATGCTTTAACTGATTGGGCCACGTCCCAACACGTCCTGAACATCCCAGATGGCCTTTTCGCCTTTCCGCATGAATACAGAGTTCTTGTAACCTATGTATTTCTCAGTGGGACAAGAGTTTGAGCTTTGTCTTTGGTGCTGGAAAATAATGCATAGGAAGACTAGTGGTGTAGCAATTCCATGCCCAATGGATACAATTAACTAACATAGAAATACGACTTTTATTGGAAACTGTGCACGCTTTTAAAAAAAAAAGGGTCACAATTTTCTCTATAACAAGTTAAAAAGCTTACTTCACCCAAGACTGTTTCAAACATGGTGAGGTAGAGGCCCTCCCCTTCACCACAAGAATCCAAACACTCTTTCCTTTTCCCCCAAGGTCAACTCTACTTTCAACCTTCCACACCTTCACCTCGATATGACAGTCCACCTAACTTCACTTTATAGAAGTTAACATCCAAACACGCCCTTCAGATATGAAACTCTTATCATGTTAGCAACTTTCCATAAATACCAAAAACATCTCCATTAAAAAAACTTACCAATTATAATATATTAAGCTAGGAAGTTAAGGATTCGATTTTGACCAGCGGTTATAATTTTGATCGACGGTTATATAACTACTCATTTAACTACCCACTCAGTTTTCATCAAACCACTTATGTTTCATTTGATCTTATATAACTATACCCTTTTTGCACCAATTTCTCTATTTCTATTTTATCCAACTTGCCCTTTGGAAAGAGATAAATTTTTTTAGCATGTGATTATTTATTTTACAATGCAGAGAAATACTGCGCTGAGCACAGGTTATTGGGCTGGTTATAATATATTAAGTTGGAAGGTTTTGGATCTAATTTTAAAATTCAGTTGTAATTTTGATAGGAAGTTGTCCCCTTTTTTTCAAATACTCTACATTCTCTTCCCACTACCTATCTTATACAACTACCTATTCTTTATCTCATGAAACCTTACGTCCACTCTCCACTTTTGAAAGTTCTACTTTTTTAATAACTCTCTTTCTACCCACACTCCTATTATCTTTCGTCTCCGATTCTCATCCTATACCACTTTGCTCTCCTGGTATGCAAATATTTACTTTTAACCTTTTATTTTCTTTCTAAGATTTAGGAATAAGATTGGCAGGTAATGATTATTTAGAGGTTTCCGTTAGAAGGTAAGGAATCTACGAGTGAATTTTCTTTTATTTTTATGTCACTTATATTTCAATTTGATTTTTTTTTTGCAATTAATTAGTCATTTTATATACAAATATTACCTGTGCTCGGCACGGGTTATTGTGCTAGTATAAGTCTTTATGTGAGTTGGTATTCTAAAGTGGGGGACCCACATGGGCGTATGGTCATTGGGCCATACTTAAGCCCAATAATTCTAACAAGGAAAACATAAAAGCTTCCGAAAAGCAAATGGCATCTGAATTCAATCACTCTTACAAAGCTGTGGAAGATGACAACAGGAGAAACATAGCCAACATTTGAAACTTCAATTTCTCCATGGATTGTAATAAATCTTACAAAAAGTAACATTTTCTTGAATCACTTGTTTTAGTTAAAAAGCTGAACTCTTTCATCAAAAACCCTCCGTGAGTGCAAATACTCGATGTGCCAAAGGTGGAGGCAATGCAGAAAGTGCTGCCTCAATTTCCTGGTAGTAAACAGGATCAAGACCAGAGTATTAATTTGAATAATATCCATATAGAACCATAAGGAAAACTGATCATACTTAAAAACTTCCACACTTACATCTGCCTGGTAACGAGCTGAAAAATGGATTAGAAGAATTGCTTTGTTCTCAAATTTGTCCGCATAACTTACTATCTGTACAGATAGATCCATAAAGCAACAATGGTAGACAATAAGAAGCAGAGAAGGATATAAAAGATAAGAAGAAGAGAGTTGCTCCCGAGCAGAGGAAAATAAATTTTTTTTATCCATACATGGATCGAAGCACAACCAGTTGAAATCCAGACTGGACTAACCTAACTGTCTTCTGTAGACAGCCCTAGGCCATATTTTCTTTGGATGGGTAGAGTATCCTGATGCACACCCCACATACAAGGCCCATGCTTTGGAGGTCTAGACCATTAATCTGACAGTGCCACTCCATTTTTAAACTGAAAGTATGGATGAACAGAGTACACAATTTTAAAAACCAAGTTCGGATGAATAGTATTTTTTGGACCATTAAATTTATCAAGCACTGGTTAGTGGCCATGCTCTTTTGTAGTTTAATGTATCCATAGGTCCTATTGTGAATTGTTGTCACACACTGACATTAACCAGTACATGGAGTGGTTTCCAATCTGGAAAATTCAACAGCATCCCACAGGGCCCACATCAGACTATCAGACTGAATCAATGAAATGCGAGCTCCACTAAAGGAAATAATTGCATCAGGATACTATAAAAGATGCACACAGGTGCATGGGGAGACCATTGGTCTGTATGACTAAACCATGAACATAAAATGATACTTTAAAGATGCCTACAAATGGGCAGAGAGTGACTAACCTCAGACAAATGGGTATGCCCGTAATCTCTTGCATGCTCTACTGTTATCCTGTTGTCAACAAAGGTGCTCTGCATGGACAGATGGGGGTGAATAAATAAAAAGGTTATGGTTTATACAAAGCTCACAAAACCATTTAAGCATCCAGAAGATGTGGTCAACATTCAGACAATTTGTCAATGTCGAAACATGTAACAAGGCTATGAATGCTGCATCATTTAGATACAGCAAGAACAAAAAACTGTTTTGCTAGAAAACTTCAGACTATACAAGTAAACTTTTAATATTTAAATTCACTCGTAAATTTTTAATATTTAACTACACTTAATCTCATTAATCGCATCCAAGATTTCAACTCAATGAAAGAATGTGGAGTATGGCTTCAATATTAACTTGCGGCAGAAGTGAGATCATTGTAGCATTGGGCTGATCGATGCCTCAAGCGGACTCTTGATCTGTGACAATTTATGATGGCGAGGTAAGGATGGGATCGAATCTAGCTTGGATTAGAGATTGTTGGAGTTTGTTTGTAACTAATCTTGCTCCAGCTATAACTACGAAGGTCCTTTTTAACGCATTCCAAGAGGCAGGTCCTGTTTTTGACGTATTCTTGCCAAAAGACAGAATTACAGGGAAAGGTAGAGGTTTTGGGTTTGTCCACTTCAAGACAGAATAGGATGTGAATCGAGCAATTCAAACACTACATGGAAGAGTACTGAATGGAAGAAAAATAGAGGTCCAAAAGGCAAAGCTTATGGACAGATCTCCTAAAAAACCAGTAAAAAACCTTGCATATACTAATGTTCGCAGTAAAAATACGATTTTCTCCATTCCTAATGCTGGTGTGACTAAATCAAAAGAAGATCTGGTTTGGATAGAAGGAGATGGAGATTCTAAGGTTATCAAGGTGGGGGCTACTCTGGTTTCTTCTCCGAAAAAAGAGGTATGCAATTCCTTTGTGGCAACTCTGTGTCATCTGAATGTTACTGATAGCGATATTCTAAATTGGCTATCTCTGGAGATTGGAATTCAAGCTGAAGTGAAGAGACTTAATTAGTATCAGTTCTGGATTAAGCCTGTTTCTCATCGTGATTTTTGAGATTGGTTGAAACTGATTTCTTATTGAAGGGAACTTTTATCCGAAGTCTGGATCGATGGATGGAAGTGTTGGGTCCTGTGCTAAGGCTGACATGGGTTCGGTCGCAGGGTATTCCTTTGCATGCCTGGGATGAAAGGATTTTCCACAGTCTAGGTGAATGTCTTGGGGGTGTAGATGGATATTGATGATGAAGCTACAAAGAAGACAACACTTGATAAGGTTCGTCTGCTTATCTTAAGGGATCCACAGAGATGATTACCGAAGTATATTGCTTTGGAGGTGGATGAGGTCCACTTCTCTATCGATGGTGGAGTCCATCAGAATTTTAATAATGGGTCTGGGGACTTTCATATGGGCACGTATGTCTATTCCAGATGATCATATTAAGTGGACATGTGGATAATTTAGTAGGTCCTGAAACTGGTGGAAGGATACCAAATCAGTTTCAGAATGGTTCAAATTCTAGGTCTGAAGGGCAGTTGGAATTTAAATCAAATAATGGCAATAAGAGCTGGGGAGATTGTAGCTCTGTGGGAGATAATCAGTCTGAGGAAGACGATCGGTCCTTGGAAAATGCTCAGTCTGAGGAAGATAATCAGATCAATACAGATGTTAACGAATTGGTTAAATCCAATGATAAAGCGTTGGCTGTGGTGGACCAAGTCAACAATGTAGAGGCACTTGCTGTGGACCATTCTTTCTCTGACAATGGAGAAGCGGAAGCAGCTCTAAAGGTTGAAGAAAAAATGATTGAAATAGCCAGGATTATGGGTATTTCTGTGGACAGTCGATTAGGGGAATTGAGAACTTTCATTGAGGAAATGGTGAAAGAGGAGACAGGTCAAAATAAGATAGGGAATCAAAGTAGGAAGAAATCTAAAACTCAAAGGGAGTTGGAAAAGTCGGCTTTTTCTGTCAATTATGATCGACAAGTGGCTGAAAAGCAAACTGGTGTGAAAATGTTCAAAATATGAAGCTCATCTCCTGGAATGTTCGTGGAATGAATTCAGCCTCGAAGAGTGTATTGATGAAAGGTGTGTTTAATGCTTTTAAAGGGGAATGCATGTTTATCCAAGAAACAAAAATGGAGACCATCGATACAAAGGTTATTAGATCGATTTTTTCTTGGCCAAATTATCAGTTTGCTATGTGTCCTTCTACTGGTGCTTCAGGAGGAATTTTATTATTGTGGAATGCTTCTCTTTGGCACAAATTGGATGAATTTGTGGGGAGGTTCACAGTGTCAGTTTTACTCAGATTTTCGACGTGATGAAGTGTGGGTGGCTACTTCAGTTTATAGGGCAAATACTGCTAGTGATAGTGCTGCTTTTTGGGCTAAAGCTTAGTCAAGTGGCTGGCTTGTGGAAGTATCCTTGGTTGCCTGGTGGAGACTTTAATGTCATTAGATTTCCGAATGAGAAGCGAGGAGGTTGTTCTTTTTGTCCGGCTATGAGGGGTTTTAATGATTGGATTCAATTTCATGATCTAGTTGACTTGCCATTGAGAGGAGCAGATTTCACTTGGTCAAATATGCAGATTGAGCCAGTGATGAGTAGGTTGGATGGGTTCCTCGTATCTACAGATTGGTTGGACATCTTCCCTGATTGTTCTCAAAGAGCAGTGGCTCGGCCAATTTCGGACCATTGCCCGTTGGTGTTAGAGACTGGTTTGGAAGATTGGGGCCCTTCCCCTTTTCGGTTTGAAATTATGTGGCTTTTTGAGAAGGGGTTTTCTGATTGTGTTAGAGATTGGTGGTATTCTGTTTCTACACGTGGATGGATAGGACACTAGTTAGCTCAGAGGTTGAAATTTATTAAGACTAAAATAAAGGTCTGGAGGAAGGAAGTTTTTGGTAATTTAACTAAGAAGAAGAATCAATTGTTATTTGATATTCGTTGTATTGATGAGAAGGAAGAAATGGGGGACCTTTCAGAGGAGGATCTGGATTGTTGATCTATTCTTAAAGAGCAGTTTCAGAGAGTGATTTTCCAAGAAGAGCTTAAGTGGAAGCAACGATCAAGAAATAAATGGTTGTATGCAGGGGATCGTATACTAAATTCTTTCATGCGATTGCTAGTGCCCAACGTCGGATAAATTGAATTAATACTATTTTCGCTGGAGGTAGATTGTGGGAAAGAAGAGAAGATATAGAGAGAGAAATTGTTCATTTTTTCAGTCAACTTTATACAGGTGTCAGCCGGTCTAGGCCTCAGATGGATGGGATTCCAGTTAGAAGACTTTCCCAAGAGAGGGCGGGCATCTCCGCTAGAAGATCAGTTCACGAAGGAAGATATTAAGCAGGCTGTCTTTGAGTTAGGAGGTGATTGTGTGCCTGGTCCATATGGGTTTCCTATTGTGTTCTACCAGCATTTTTGGGATCTTCTCGAAGATGACCTTCTAATTTTCTTCAATGAGTTCCACGTTAATAGTTATTGCAGGTGAATTGGGTGCTTCTTTCATTGCTTTGATTCCTAAGAAGGATGGTGCCATTTCCATTAGGGATTACAGACCCATTAGCTTAATCTGTAGTCTTTATAAGATATTGGCTAAAATTCTTGCTAACCGATTACGAAAGGTGCGTCCATTGATTATTTCTGACAGTCAAGGGGCTTTTGTGGATGGGCATCAGATTTGAGACGGTGTTCTTATTGCTCATGAGTGTATTGATTCGAGGAACCCTCAAAGACGTCCAGGTATAATCTACAAGCTTGATTGTGAAAAGGCAAATGATATGGTTGACTGGGGTTTTCTTCAATATGTGTTGGAAAGAATTGGGTTTGGGAAGAAGTGGAGAGATTGGATTCATGCTTGCGTCTCGTCTACTCATTTTTCTGTGTTGGTAAATGGTTCTCCAAAAGGCTACTCCAAAAGTTTCAGAGGTATTCGGCAAGGAGATCCTTTGTCCCTTATGTTGTTTGTTATTGTAGCAGAAGCCTTGCATGCTTTAATGGAGAAAGCTAATCACATGCACTTAGTATCTAGATTTGCAATTGATAATAGTTCCTGTGCGGTAACTCATTTACAGTTTGCGGATGATTCCATCATCTTTTGCGATGCTTCTCTAAATTAGGTACATACGGTGAAACTTCTTTTACACTGGTTTGAATTTTTATCAGGTCTCAAAATCAATTATGGAAAATGTGAATCCATTGGCATCAGGGCGGAAGAAAGTCATGTTGATTCATTATCAAAGGTGTTTGGGTGTAAAGTTGGAAGGATTCCCTCTAAATACTTGGGAATGCCTTTGTGTTTGGGATTGCCAAAGAAATCTCTTTGGGATTCGGTGGTGGAGCGAGTAGAAAGAAAATTAAGCTCTTGGAAGGGAAGATATTTGTCGATGGGGGGTAGACTTGCTTTAATTAAGTCAGTTCTGTCAAGTATTCCAATCTATTTTCTTTCCTGCTTCAGATGTCCTAAGAGTGTTTTGCAAAGAATTGAAAAGGTACAACGTGACTTTTTGTGGAACGATTCTGTTGACAAAATATATATATATATATATATATCACTTGGTTAGATGGGAAACAGTGTGTCAACCTATAAACAAAGGTGGTCTAGGTATTCGTTCCATTGAGAAGGTAAATAAAGCTCTTTTGGGTAAGTGGTTACGGAGGGTGGGCAAACTTGATCAAGGATTGTGGAGGAAGATCTTACGAAAAAAAAAAAAAAAAAAATCATTTGGGAAATGATGGGTGGTGGGTATCAGGTCATTATTATAAGGCATCAGGTATTTGGAAGTCTATTCTTTCTGTTAAAGATGATATTTGTTCCTTTAATTTGTTATAGAGCTCATAATGGGAGGATCAGATTTTGGAAGGATGAATGGTGTGGTCAAATGGCGCTGTATCATCAATTTCCTAATCTTTTTATGGTGGATAAGAGGCAAAATGCTTTTGTGAAAGATAATTTTTCCTATTTTGGGGGAGGAGTTGTTTGGGGTTTCTCCTTCCTAAGGAATCTTTTGAAATGTGAGATTTCTGATTTTGCTTCTTTTCTTGGCTTACTAAGTAAAGTGTTTTTATCAGGGCCTAATTTAGAAGTCAAGAGTATGGAAACTAGATGTTAAGGGCCAGTTTTCAGTGAAGTCTTTTTATAATGCTTTTGCTGATTCTTCAGGAAGAGTGGAGGGCTGGCACAATTTTTAGACTCCTACAGTTCCGCCAAGGGTGTTGGTTTTATGTTGGATAGCAAGACTTCATAAAATTTTGACCATAGACAAGTTGAGACGAAGGAGTCATATTATCATTAATGGGTGTCCAATGTGCCTAGAAGATGAGGAAACTGTGCATCTTTTGCAGATTCATTGTCCTTTTGCTCATAGAGTGTGGTCTGCTTTGTTTATAATATTTGGTATGGAATGGGTTATGCCTAGGACAGTTGAAGATTTATTTGTTCAATGGCATTGGTGTTGTAAATTTATTTGGGGTAAGATCTTATGGAGGTTAGTAGTGTATGCTACTTGTTGGAAGCTTTGGTTGGAAAGGAATAATAGAGTTCTCCGGAATAAGTCTTGTTAGTGCCACATTCCAATGAGCACTTGTGTTGTATTGTCAATTCCATGTCAATAAGTCCAAGTCCCTGCCTCTCGAAGTTTCTCAAGGAAGATCAAGTTTGAAGGCAGAAGAGCAAGTCTTGGAAGGCATGGATTCATCAAGGAAGAACTCCATGTGTGTGTACACCATCCCTTTCAGGTAGTTCAAACCAGGACCAACCTGTAGATCCCTTGGAAAAACCCTGTCCTTCTTCAGCTAAATCCTATCCTGGATATCAGGGTTTCGGTGACCTTACGGTCACCTTGCGGCTAGCCCCCTTGCACATTACGGCTAACCGCCAGGTAACCGTAAATCCTACAGTCACCTTTCCAGAAGGCTTTTCCCTAAGGTCCTTGGAGTGCATAGAAAACGAGGCTACAGATTTATAGAAAAATCCCAACGGATACATTTTACGGTTAGCCTCTTAAACTGGCGGCTAGCCCCTTCTGAAATGCACTGAAGCAACGGATATATTTTTGAATACGGGCGGCTAGCCCCTTCTGAAATGCACTGAAGCAACGGATATATTTTTGAATACGGTCAGCTCACGGTTAGCCGTAAGAGACCCTAGCGGTTAGCCGTGACCTGACCGCAGAGGTGACCGAAAGCAGGTCTGTAACAAGTTGCTCTCTGGAAAGCAAACTGTAATACGTACGGTTGCTTGAGGTTAGCCGTAAGATTGTTGGCGGTTAGCCGAAAGGTAACCGTAGGGGGTAACCGAAAGTCCTGACAGATGAAAAGTTTGCTTTCTGGAAAGGTGACCATAGGACTTACGGTTACCTGGCGGTTAGCTGCAAAGGGACTCTGCGGTTAACCGCAAGGTGACCGCGGGGCTGACCGAAGAGAAACAGCCTTCTGGAAAGGTGACCGTAGGATTTACGGTTACCTGGCGGTTAGCCGTAATGTGCAAGGGGGCTAGCCGCAAGGTAACCGTAAGGTCACCGAAACCCTGATATCCAGGATAGGATTTAGCTGATGAAGGACAAGGTTTTTCCAAGGGATCTACAGGTTGGTCCTGGTTTGAACTACCTGAAAGGGATGGTGTACACACACATGGAGTTCTTCCTTGATGAATCCATGCCTTCCAAGACTTGCTCTTCTGCCTTCAAACTTGATCTTCCTTGAGAAACTCCGAGAGGCAGGGACTTGGACTTATTGACACGGAATTGACAATACAACACAAGTGCTCATTAGAATGTGGCACTAACAATCTCCCCCATTGTCAATTTCGTGACAAAACACCTATTCTAGATTGAAATACAACCAATGGACTCAAATACAAGATCTTTACACAAAGAACACCAAATACAGCTCAAAGACTCATGACTCTAGAATCTGTTCTTAAAAATGCACCTGCAAAGAACAATGAGAAATACATCCTTTGGTGGGTTTCAACTCCCCCTAAATTGTTAGTCCCAAAAAGTAGATTTTGATCTACACTCTCCCCCTTAATTTGATCTCCCTAAATATGATCTCTCCATTTTACAGGAGATTCATTTAATCCATTTATCTCTCCCCCTTTTTGTCAGGAATTTGACAAAGGGAAGCAAGCATCAAGAAGGGCACCATCAAGCACCAAAGACCAAGTAAATAGCAAGAGAGATAATCAACAAGCATCATATATAGAGAAGTAAACATTAAAACTGAAACACATAGCAAGATAGAAATGATGAGGAAAGTACCAAATATTAAGCCATCCATTGAATCAGTAAACCATTCAAGTCAAATACACAATAAAAGGCATGCAAAAGTATAGACACATATCCAACACAAATAACCCATCCAAAAGTGAGCCACAAGAGCAAAAACACCACCAAAAGAACATTAACCAAGCAAACACACAGGTGGCCCCAAAATGAAGATGTGCAAAATAGCTAATCGGATGGAGGAGACGGAGACGGAGGCATAGCAGCCAGGTCATTTGAGCGACACGCTTTAGATAATCCACTGAGATATTTGAGTGTCTTCTTTAGCAGCTTCTCGATCATATTATGATTACGCTCGAATGCATCCATCCGCTCTGCAATACTCCGTGGAACAGGAGAGGGAGGAGCCTGGTGAGGTGGGGAGGGGGGCTCGGAACCAAGATGCTGATGAGCTGGAGGACTATGCTGCTGAGGAGCTTCGACCCTTGCAGGTGTTGGAGCTTGCCCGGCTTCGACATTCGGAGATAAATTCATCTGTATAAGATTGGCATGACCAAACGGGGTATGGTAGAGTGGTGTCTCAGAGGGTCGAATAATACGGAGAGAGCGAGCGAGCTCAGACATGAGAAAGCCAAAGGGGATAGCAGTCTTTGTAGTAGTGGATAAGTGAAAACGTACAATGGCTCGACAGATGAGGGAGGGGAGACAGATCTGCTCACCGGAGACCACTTTGGACAAAAGATTTACCATGTATGTAGTCAATTCAGTTCGATTGCCTTTGCGGGGGTAGACATTAAATGTGAAAAGGTGGTGTAAGAGCCTATATTTGGGAATCAATAAGCCTAAAGGGAGAAAAATTTTCCGATCCCAAACCGCGGGATAGCCACAAAGACTGGTGGTGGCATCAGCTTTCTCTGCTTCTGTAAGAGGGTCACCTTTCCAGAAGGCTGTTTCTCTTCGGTCAGCCCCACGGTCACGTTGCGGTTAACCGCAGAGTCCCTTTGCAGCTAACCGCCAGGTAACCGTAAGTCCTACGGTCACCTTTCCAGAAAGCAAACTTTTCATCTGTCAGGACTTTCGGTTACCCCTACGGTTACCTTTCGGCTAACTGCCAATAATCTTACGGCTAACCGCAAGCAACTGTAGGTATTACGGTTTGCTTTCCAGAGAGCAACTTTTTCCAGACCTTTCTCGGTCTCCATCCCCTTCTCCTCCTCCACAGCAAGTCCCTGCCACATTGAAACCAAATGCTAAACTATTGGCGTCTCTAAAATTCAGATCCATCATGGTAGAAAGGCGCACCCTGCGCACCGTAGTTGGGCCTCACCAGACTGTTGCCATTCTTGGTCACATTGGTTGGGAAAATCTCTTAGACTGGGGTGATAAGGCCTACCCCACACTTGTCTATGGCATGTATGCATCCATTGTTTCTGCAGAGTCCACCCCTACCTCTTGCAAATTCTCTATAGCCTTGAAGCACAGCGATGCTGTTTCCATCGATCCTGAATATATCTCGTCTATCCTCAGTATACCCTTGAATGAGAATGGTCTCACTTCTGTTGCTGACACTCTTACAGAAGCAGAGAAAGCTGATGCCACCACCACTCTTTGTGGCTATCCCGCGGTTTGGGATCGGAAAAATTTTCACCCTTTAGGCTTATTGATTCCCAAATATAGGCTCTTACACCACCTTTTCACATTTAATGTCTACCCCCGCAAAGGCAATCGAACTGAATTGACTACATACATGGTAAATCTTTTGTCCAAGGTGGTCTCCGGTGAGCAGATTTGTCTCCCCTCCCTCATCTGTCGAGCCATTGTACGTTTTCACTTATCCACTGCTACAAAGACTGCTATCCCCTTTGGCTTTCTCATGTCTGAGCTCGCTCGCTCTCTCCGTATTATTCGACCTTCTGAGACACCGCTCTACCATACCCCGTTTGGTCATGCCAATCTTATACAGATGAATTTATCTCCGAATGTCGAAGCCGGGCAAGCTCCAACACCTGCAGGGGTCGAAGCTCCTCAGCAGCATAGTCCTCCAGCTCATCAGCATCTTGGTTCCGAGCCCCCCTCCCCACCTCACCAGGCTCCTCTCTCTCCTGTTCCACGGAGTATTGCAGAGCGGATGGATGCATTCGAGCGTAATCAGAATAAGATCGCACCTGCAGGGGTCGAAGCTCCTCAGCAGCATAGTCCTCCAGCTCATCAGCATCTTGGTTCCGAGCCCCCCTCCCCACCTCACCAGGCTCCTCTCTCTCCTGTTCCACGGAGTATTGCAGAGCGGATGGATGCATTCGAGCGTAATCAGAATAAGATCGAGAAGCTGCTAAAGAAGACACTCAAATATCTCAGTGGATTATCTAAAGCGTGTCGCTCAAATGACCTGGCTGCTATGCCTCCGTCTCCGTCTCCTCCATCCGATTAGCTATTTTGCACATCTTCATTTTGGGGCCACCCGTGTGTTTGCTTGGTTAATGTTCTTTTGGTGGTGTTTTTGCTCTTGTGGCTCACTTTTGGATGGGTTATTTGTGTTGGATATGTGTCTATACTTTTGCATGCCTTTTATTGTGTATTTGACTTGAATGGTTTACTGATTCAATGGATGGCTTAATATTTGGTACTTTACTCATCATTTCTATCTTGCTATGTGTTTCAGTTTTAATGTTTACTTCTCTATATATGATGCTTGTTGATTATCTCTCTTGCTATTTACTTGGTCTTTGGTGCTTGATGGTGCCCTTCTTGATGCTTGCTTCCCTTTGTCAAATCCCTGACAAAAAGGGGGAGAGATAAATGGATTAAATGAATTTCCTGTAAAATGGAGAGATCATATTTAGGGAGATCAAATTAAGGGGGAGAGTGTAGATCAAAATCTACTTTTTGGGACTAACCATTTAGGGGGAGTTGAAACCCACCAAAGGATGTATTTCTCATTGTTCTTTGCAGGTGCATTTTTAAGAAGAGATTCTAGAGTCATGAGTCTTTGAGCTGTATTTGGAGTTCTTTGTGTAAAGATCTTGTATTTGAGTCCATTGGTTGTATTTCAATCTAGAATAGGTGTTTTGTCACGAAATTGACAAAGGGGGAGATTGTTAGTGCCACATTCCAATGAGCACTTGTGTTGTATTGTCAATTCCGTGTCAATAAGTCCAAGTCCCTGCCTCTCGGAGTTTCTCAAGGAAGATCAAGTTTGAAGGCAGAAGAGCAAGTCTTGGAAGGCATGAATTCATCAAGGAAGAACTCCATGTGTGTGTACACCATCCCTTTCAGGTAGTTCAAACCAGGACCAACCTGTAGATCCCTTGGAAAAACCTTGTCCTTCATCAGCTAAATCCTATCCTGGATATCAGGGTTTCGGTGACCTTACGGTCACCTTGCGGCTAGCCCCCTTGCACATTATGGCTAACCGCCAGGTAACCGTAAATCCTACGGTCACCTTTCCAGAAGGCTGTTTCTCTTCGGTCAGCCCCGCGGTCACCTTGCGGTTAACCGCAGAGTCCCTTTGCAGCTAACCGCCAGGTAACCGTAAGTCCTACGGTCACCTTTCCAGAAAGCAAACTTTTCATCTGTCAGGACTTTCGGTTACCCCTACGGTTACCTTTCGGCTAACCGCCAACAGTCTTACGGCTAACCGCAAGCAACCGTACGTATTACAGTTTGCTTTCCAGAGAGCAACTTGTTACAGACCTGCTTTCGGTCACCTCTGCGGTCAGGTCACGGCTAACCGCCAGGGTCTCTTACGGCTAACCGTGAGCTGACCGTATTCAAAAATATATCCGTTGCTTCAGTGCATTTCAAAAGGGGGCTAGCCGCCAGTTTAAGAGGCTAACCGTAAAATGTATCCGTTGGGATTTTTCTATAAATCTGTAGCCTCGTTTTCTGTGCACTCCAAGGACCTTAGGGAAAAGCCTTGCTTGCTACCTTCTTCCCATCCATTGTAGGCTCCCAAATCCCTTCCAAAACACTCATGTGCTTGATTTAGGTAACTCTAGAGCTCCATTAGCTCTTTGATGAGTGTCTTGTTAGGGAGTGCATCCTCTAGGGTAGTTTACAACATGAGAGACTCATTAGTGAAACCCTAGAAATCAAATCCTCTAAACCCTTGTTGTGCAACTCACTGGAAGCATACTTTTCAACACCAAGAGGTCATCAAGAGGTGCGAGCTTCGACTAAGGTCAAAGCTCCAGAGAACACTTCAATCATCATAAAGGCAAGTGTTCACCCTTCTTCAACTTTCTTCAATATATGTATGATGTAGTAGGAGTTTAGATCTGTGTGACTGAACTACTCTACTATCTGTAAGGAGGAGTAGATCTGTGTGATTGAACCTTTATATCAGAAAATGAGGTAGAATCAGAACTTGTGTAGTTTGATTCATGATAGTGGAACCGAGGGTCTGTGTGACCCTTGAGAGTGGATGTAGGTCTGTGTGACCGAACCACTATAAATCTTTGTGTCCATTTCTCTATGGCTTGATCTACAATTTCTGTTTTAGTTATATTCATGCTATGCTTGTCTTGTTCTTTATTCTGTTTTGATTAAAATCAAGGTTAGAAAATTAAAAATGGAAATTGTTTACCCTTAGTCCTATTCAACCCCCCCCCCCCCCCCCCTCGCCCCCCCCCTCCCCCCCTCTAGGACTTAGTCATTGGCCCTAGCCTGCACTTTCAAGTCTAACTCTGTGATGTTGGTGGTAGAGTTTTTTTGGTATGTATCCGAATGGGCGAGTGCGCGTAAGGAGTTTAATGGCCTTTCAGTGAAAGATCTTTATAAATCTTGGTCTTCCTTTAAAAGTGGTTGGCGAGTTAAGTCCAGAGTTAGAGTTGCATGGATGAATTCCCCTGCTGCTGTTCTGAAGTTGATTTTTGATGGTAGCTTTGTGCATTCTTTGCGAAAGGGAGGGATTCATGGGCGGCACTACATGGATCCCAGTGGGGTCAATTGACCCCACTAAGATCTGGAAAAATATTATAAAAAAAAAAAAAAAAATCTTTAATGAATTGAAGTTATGCGAAGCTTTTGACCCCACTCAATGCCTAAGTTAATGGGTCATTTGTCTACCAAAACAAAAAAATAAATAAATAAACTAATGGGCCCAATTTTCATTTTTTTATAGAAAATTCCCTTTTTTAGACATTTTGTCATTAAGTCTTCATTTACCCTAACTTAACCTCTAAATACGGTATTCTCCCCGTATTAGAAAGAGAAAACCCTAATATTATCAAAAGTAGATGATAGATATTGATAAAGGTAAAAACAAATTTATTCGATTTGTGGAAGATAAGTCTTTTGTTGACCCCACTGATTTGAATTTCTGGAGCCGCCACTGGAGGGATTGGTAGATTTATAAGGGATTGGAATGGACGAATGGTAAAGAGCTTCTCTGGGCCGATTGACTCTTCGGATGCTAATAAAACCGAGTTGTTTGCTATTCTTATTGGTTGCCAAGAGTTGCTACAGATGGTTGGCTATGGTGCTATTCTAGAGGGAGATTCTTTCTCAGTAATTCAGTGGTGTTCAAGTAGTTTTTATCCTTGGAGATTGGCATATTGGGTGGAGGAGGTGCAGGATATCTCAAGGAGATTGGGAGCCACCTTCAATTATATTCTGAGGGGAGCTAATGCCATGGCGGATAGTCTTGCTCGTGAAGAAGTTTTAAGCTCTACCTTGTCTTTTGATGTTTAGTTATCTTTTCTTCTTTGTTTGATGTTTTTCTCTCGTTGTGCTTTGTTCCTTTTTTTTGGTGAAATAAAATTTTACTATTATTAGAAGAAGAAAAAAAAAACTAAACTTGTCTGGACATATCGACATATCAGGTGCTTTCGAAGTGCTAATACATGAACCAATGCCAAAGTTACATAGGAGCTATCAGCGGAAGTACAGATGCAGTTTCCACGATACATCTTCAAGCCCCATGTAACATCTCCCAATTATTATTATTATTATTATATATATGCATTCCAAACTGTACTAATAGATGGATTCTTCTGCAAGTTATAGAAACTCAGCCTTTTCCAATATAATTTGGACGCTTCCTAGTTTAGAGTTCTACTGAACTTTAACATGTTTCTTAAAGCGTTACGGGATGAATGCACCTTATGAATACTTTTTTCATCAACTGTAAGACCTGGTAAGGAAATTGGAAAAAGGAGAAGATGAATCTCAGCCATCATATAAAAGATCATTAATCCATTAGAGAATCAACAATTCGTTTGGACGAAACAGTTTGTACATGCGGCACCCATATTCCAATGCTCAAGATAATTAAAGTATTGGGATCCCATTCACTGCATATCCCGCCATGATGGGTCCCAAAAGATAAACTCTCTTATTTGCTAGATGAGATGGTTCCACGTGTACAGATTACTTGGCATTAAAATATTTGGCCTAAAAACCTGCATTTTCTGCAATAAAGGATTTGATAACCTAAAAAAAGCCCTAAACCTTATTTTCTTGTTAAACACAATAAAATAGAGATCCATCATAAAGAAAATAACCGTTTGAGGCAAGTTTGAATTGACTGGCGCAAAAATGACATCTGGCTGTGAAGAAGCTACAAAATATATTTCAATCATGTTATTATAATAAAAGAGTGCCAATAATCTAAATTCTAACATAGCTGACTTATGGGTCTCAACAAAAGAAGAAACTAAACTGATGAGTGACGAGATCTATGTTGCAAGAAAAAACAAACAGATAATACTAATGTATCAAGAAAAGATATGAGCACCTCCATTACAAGAACCCGTGCTCTTAGCACATCAGAATTGTTTGAATCAACTATGAAATCCGACTTGGTGTCTCCTGTGAAAGCTATCTCAGGTGATACCACAGAATAAGTAATCTGCAAATAGGAAGAGCAATTTTATTTGACAAGGGGAAAAATCAGCAATCATTCAGAACTAACAGTTTAAAATGGATATCCTCAAACAGTATGGTGCATTTATGTTTTGCAGTCTCATCAAAGTGTTGACTAAAACAGACCTCCACACCTGATAACTTCAAGGACTTGATCTCATTTCCTGAAAGGCCAATGTACTCCTGCTTTAGTTTATGCCTTACGGAATATATGATATACCCCTGCCACAACATTGAAAGCCATGTTCATAATAACCCTGAAATGACAAGGAATCCTTTTACAAGGGAACTTTCCTTGAAAGTTTGTAACATTATAATCCCACAATTTCTAATCAGCATTACCTGGCTTGGGATGCCATGGTAAGTTCTAAATGCCTTCACTTTAAGGTCATTTCTTAGATGAAATTCTTCTCCTACAGAGACAAAAATTTTAAGTACTTTAAAACCAAATTGAAAAGTATTGAAAAAAGCTATTTCTCACTAACAGAGAGGAGAGGACTTTACCCACATTCAGGCCAATAAGATTATGCTTCAATTCAGATTGATCCATTGCTCTGTGCACCTCAAATAGCTTTTCCACATTTTCCTTGATAGCTACTGGCACAATAATAGTTGGGGGTTTCATACTGTACAAGCCTCGAGTGGCAACATACATGGGAAGTCCTCCCTAATATCAACAAAGAATGAAGTCCATACAAATTCAGCAGTGACAAAGAATTTAGCTAACATTTTCAAACAAGAAACTCATGTTTCCAAAGAACACATGTGAGAGCCAAAATAACCCCAAGATGGATGTATGACGTGATACCATGAGACTTCAATCAAGGGAGCATTAAACCAATAATAAAGATTGAGAATGGGACTTAACATGCCAGCATTAGCACATGAACCGTCCAAATTACATTTGTTGACCTTTTTATGGAAGGGTCAAGATCCCATTTAGTAGGAAAGATATTTTCACAAAAGACACTCATTTACAATGGACATTTATTAGTGTCTAGGTAGCTTCCTCATACTATTGGAGGGAAAGAAAAAGATCCTGTAAGAATCCCACTATCTTCTTTTAAAGCCCATACATCCACTTTATAAGAGCCTCAACACCAACCAACCTTTTGAAAAACCTTCTTGATTTATCTTTTCATCATTCTTATCTTGAAAAGCCATAACAAGGCCGCACAACCATTTAACTAGTGTACAATTCAAACAGGACTTTTAATTATTATCATGTTCTTTCTGGTGTAAGTGCACGTGCGTGGAAGAGTGTGTTGGGGGGCCCTTGTCTTGCTTCTTTCTTGGGCTCCATGGTGGAAACTACTATCTAATGCAAGCCAGATCCTTGGTCTGGCAGCTCATTGGGCCCAAGCCCATAAAAAAGATCTTCAAATCGTGCCAGAGTTTTATTTTTAGAATTAGCTAAATTTTAGGGATAATTATGAGATTAATTAGAAAGTTTCTCTTATTTGATTTAGTTCTTATTTTAATTAGAGTTGTTTCCAAAAATAGGTTAGAGTATGAATCTATATAAAGGATTGTAATCCCTCTTTAGGGACAATGCATTGATTAATAAAAATTTTCCTTGAGTTTTTCTCTTGATTATTAGTCTGTGGTGTGAGACCAGAACGTTTTGGATTCCTTGGATCCCTATTCCTAAGCCTTTGGCTTGGAGTTTAGCCCGTTGGCTATCCTCCCCTCCCTGCGCTACTTCACAATCATCAACTTGTGCAACCCCAAATGGCACGATGGCCCTTGGGGCACCTGAAAACTAAAGGTTCACCAGAAATTGTAGAAAAGTTCACTTCAAAATTTCATGGATTTTCAGAACCTACGAATCTTTACATCTTATATTAATGTTCTAGAATCATTAGATCAAAATTCCGTATTGCAGTTTGAGCATCTACCGACAACATTAAAGAAATTAAAGGTAGCGATTTTGAAAATCTACATTCATAAGAGAAATTTCCATACCTCCCTTTACTAGTTTGAACAATTAATGGCTCCAACCAGACTTTTTATATTTGCATGGTTCACTTCATAGATGAATTAACATTGTAATGGATGTGCACATGTAACACCCTTCACCCTGATTTAGGGGCTAGAATATTTTCCAATATTTATATATTTAACCTCCTTGATTTCCTGTAATGATTGGACATTAAGTATAACTTGGAGATACATATATATATAAATAAAATATTTTGTGGTCTTATAAGTATTAATTATTTCAGATGATTATTACTATTGTTATTATTATATTGCTATTGATGTTATGGATATTCTGGTTCTTTTGGGTATGCCCATGTGAGCCATTTGGATAACTGACAAAGTAAGATCTTTAATGGGTACCACCCCTGGTTTGTGCCCAGGGGCTTGTTGTATATTTCTCTAATCCAAGTAGGAACCTTTATGGGACCCTTTCTTATGAAAGACTTAGTGGTACTAGGTGGGAACCTTTGTATTTTATTTAGTGGTCTTTTGGTGGCTTTTAAAATAGGAGTTTAAGAGATCTTAGTAGGACCCATCATCAAGTTAAAAATAATTAATTTTGTGGAGGGGACCCACCACTAGGAAGCATTATGAGTCTCGGAATAAAGAAGGATTTGGAGTTGCACACAATCCCAAAAGGGGAGTACATTATGCCCAAGTTTTTCCTAGGGATATCAGGAGTGCACTTCTTTTTCAAGTAAACTTGAAGAGTTCAACTTATTTAGAAGGAGAAGCCCATCGCGAGCCTTGTTTTCTTTCACTCGGCCCTCTCTTTCCCCATTGGATCCATATCCAATGCCAGCAACCTAAATGCAATGGGTCCCCCCTTACTCTCATAGTAGTGTGAGAGTTACTCCATAGGAGCATTTCCTAGGTCCCCATCTGTTTTATATATATATATATATATATATATATAAAGAAGATGGGGACCTCAGCTGAACATCAATGGTAGAGCTTTAGGCATGTTAAACCAATAAGAAGAGATGAGAATGTGGCTTATTACAGTTGGGACTTAATTACATGGACTGTTTGTGTTATATGATGTTTTACTATTCTATATTCTGAAACTTGATGAATCTGAAAAATGAATCATGGTACTTGGGATTTGTAGAAGCTAGGATTTGGGTTTTAGGGTCAGGGCTTAACTCCTTTTGAAGGGATGAGCCTTGGCTTAATGTATGAAGACCTAACCTTTAGTTTTAGTGTTCATTTAATGTCAATAATTCAGTTCTCTGCATTATTTGCAACATCAGACGTACTTCGCAGATGGGTCTCTTTTGCCCGTTCACTTCCAACCCTTCTTTGTCAGCTCCCACCAATCCTAATTACGCTGGTGGTGTTACTGATCATTGCTGCAGCACTGGTTATTGCATCTTTTGGGTGATTCTCTAATTGCTTGAAAATCCAAAAAGACGCCAGAAGTTTCTAGGTCGTCCGTAGAAGCAGAGTATCGTGTTATGGCTCACACTACTACTTAAATAGTTTGGCTTCGTTGCTTGCTCACCGACTTCAGTATCTTCATTATTCATCCAACCCTCTTCCTAATGCCAACAAAAGGGCTATCAATATTGTCAAAAATGAGGTCTCCCATTAGCACATCAGACAAATTGAGGTTGATTGTCACTTTGTTCTCCATCACTATTGGCACGACAAGACACCATCTCACTCCCAGAGTTTCCTATATTTGCTTAAATTGCTGATTTTCTCAACAAAAGACATACAACGAATTAGTTTCATCAATTGCTATCCGAAGTCTCGCTACATTCTTGATGCAGTCCGATCCCTATCCAAGACAGGGACCCGCAAGACTTGATGGACCCAGCTGATGGGGTCCACATGTGCCTCACGTTTTCTTTTTTTTTTCTTTTTTTTTTTATTAGTAATATTGCTTAGTTTGCTAGCTTTCTAATTTTATTGTTAATTAGAATTAGTAGCTTTCCTTAGTAGCAAACATTATGCTCTATATAATATATATACAGAAGAGCCTATTATTATTTTTTCATGCTTATTATCAATTAATCTTTTGAGTTACGAGAGTTTCTCTTCAATTATGAAGTTTTCTCCTCTTGTGAGGTTGCCCAAGTGGCTGGAATCCATCTTTGGATTCGATCAATCCTTCGAGAGATTGATCTATTGTTCGATCGCTGTGTCAAATCTTTGCATTCTAAGTTTCTTTGTGGTTTCATCAATTGCTATCCAAAGACTCTCGCTACATTCTTTGCATTCTAAGTTTCTTTCTGGTTTCATCAATTTCTATCCAAACTCTCGCAGTCTCGCTACATTCTTTGCAGTCTAAGTTTCTTTCTTTTCTTTCCTTTTTTTTGGGCTAAATCCGATCCTTGATGTACAACAAGGATGAGCCAACCCTAGCCTAAATGAACCCATCGCACCAATCCAAAGGGTCAAAGATCCTAAAGAAATCAAGCCCAAGTTGCTGGGCTAGCAAATGACCCAACCTACGAGATACTCCAACCCATCTCTAAGTTCAACACTTCCGTATTTTGTTCTTTTCCTTATCATATCCTTTCCAAACTCGAATTCCTACCCTCCTAATTGTTTCTATTGCATTTTTCATTATTCTAAAATCCTCCAATCCATCTTTTCCTTCCTAAAATATTAAAATCCTCCAATCCATCCTTTCCTTCCTAAAATCTCTTCTTTCTAAATTCTCCAATTCCTAGAATCTATATCCTTTCTAAGATTCCCATTGAACCCAATTTCCAAAAGAACACCTTCCATTCTCCCTAGACTGCATCCTTATTAATTTATGAGACATTTCTTTCCAAATAATATTTCTTCAATTAAATGTAAATTTTTATGTATAGTTAGGATTAGAGATAATGATAAATAGTTGTAGTGTTGTACGACTTGGATTAAAAAACTGACATTATAAATACCCACCTAGGGGAACAAAGAAAGTAGCTTTTAAACGGAATTATTATTGCGAAACGGAGTTGGATGTCAAAATTGCCTATGGAGACATGTGAGTTTCCAATGATCATAGGTTTGCATTAGGGGGCAGCTTCAATCCCTTATCTCTTTGCACTGATTATGGATGAGTTATCTTCTCATATTCAAGAGGAAATACCTTGGTGCATACTGTTTGAAAATGATATACTGTTGGTGGATGAACGAAGAAATTACATGAGCATGAAACTTGAGAGATGGCGGGATGATTTAGAATCCAGGGGCTTTAATAAGTCGTAAAAAGACCAAATATATGAATTGTCACTTCAATAAGGATGGGCATGGGGCTGAAACACTTGTGAGAATTGAAGCTCATGAGATACCACAAAGAGATTCATTCCAAAGCCTTGTCTCGATAATTAGAAAGAATGGAGAAATTGGGGAAGATGTCGAACATAAGATAAGAGCATGATAGTCAAAGTGGAGACTTGCTTCTTGAGTGCTTTGTTATTGACACATATCCGGCAAGATTGAAGGAAAATTTTTACAAGACAAGGATTAGACCTACTATGACCTATGGAGCAGATGCTAGCCAATCTAGAAGCTAACACATGAAAAAATGATTGTAGTAGAGATAAGAATGTTGAGATAAATCCGTGGTAAAACTAGGAATGATAGAATTAGTAATGAGCGCATTTGAAAGCATTTAGGGGTAGCATCAATAGGTGATAAATTAAGAGCGACTCCTTTGATATGATTTGGACATGTCTAATAACAGTGAATAAAAGTCTTTCTACATAAGTTAATGGCTTGCCAAGGAAAAGGGGTACGTTGAAGAGGACATCAATGGAAGAAGTAAGGTTAGATCTGATGAAGGGCAACCTATCCGAGGATTCGGCCCATGATAGACTGAAATGGAGAAACAGAATTCATGTAGCCGATCCCAACATAGTTGGAACAAGGCTTTGATGATGATGAATAGAGTTGGATGTCCTCTCCATCATGGGGCAATTTTCCCTCCATCTTGGGTCTTGCTAATCCCTAGTAAGGTGCAAGATATTTAAGTTGATTTTTCCTTAATTACTATGAAAAATGCCTTCCATTTGTGATGTTTTTTTTAAGCAAATATGAGTTGTGTAACCCACATGGGAGTTGTTGAAGTGGCATAAAGCATGGGTAGCAACCCCACGTCCGGTGTTCGAAACCGCCCTAAATTTGCTTGGTGTGCTTTTGTGTGGGTTTAGCGGGTGCTACTAGGGGGATTAACCCTGTTGGGTCAAAAAGACATTTAGGGATACTTGTAAGATACCATGTATCAACCCAAAAGCTTACGCTGATAGGTAAAAGGCCCAAACAAGTATATGAAGCCATGTCCAACTTAAGACTTAGGCGATGTGGGACGTGGGACTTCCCAACACTCCCCTTCATGTTCAGGCCCGACAGATTTCGTGGACAGGCATGCCACGTGGGCTACACAAGAACAACGGGATCTGAACCTACTCTGATACCATGTACCAACCCAAAAGCTTAAGCTGATAGGTGGAAGGCCCAAACAGGTATATGAATCCCTATCCAACTTAGGACTTGGGCGATGTGAGATGTGGGGATTTCCAACAATAACCACATCAATATATGTGGGCTATGGCACGATGCACTTAGAGTGTGGATCCTAAGTCCTAGCCATTAATAGGATGGATTTACATCAATAAAGGAGGAGTATATGTATTTGTAAGCTCATATGGAGCACTGTATTTATTAGATATGGCGGAACTTGAGTAGATTGTCTCTAAAACTACCATACTCAAAATAGCTATAGCATAGCTTCTAGGACTAACATACCTAAAGTGGTTACAGAAATTGCTCTATTTTCCTTTGCTCTCTCCATCAGTTGTACCCAACAAACCTACATAATATGTTGTAATCTCCACTCATAAACACAATTCAATAATAAAAACTCCTCTCTTATAATCAGTTTTCTAATTTTAACTAAAAACATTGTAGCTAGGCCTTAATTTCACTGAAGCATTGATAAGGTCCATACCATTTTGGTTCCCAAATTGAGTGCATAAGGCCTATGTGCACTAAAGACCAGAAGACCTTACTGAATGTCCTGTGCATCCAAAACCAAACCAAACCAAACCAAGCCTTTTCCCACTAGGTGGGGTCGGCTATATGGATTTGACGACGCCAATCAAATCTGTTTAGAGCCATGTCCTCCGTTAGATCCATATAGGCAAGGTCACGTTTAATAGTTTCTTTCCAACTTCTCTTGGGTCCTGTGCATCCACCGATAACAAAATATTGTGCATTGTTTTGATAACCACATCCTATCATAAATCAGTGAAGGGCTTAAATCGAATTGCATCGTGAATTGTATGTGAATCTTAATATTTTTTATTCTTTGATTAAAAAATGAAAAAAAAATCCATCTATAAAAAATGGGGAAGTTCCACCTTGACATATCTCTATTCACCATAGCCAATTGGGGTCCCTAGGGGTAAGGAATTATGGAGGTTGACTTTCCTTGCAGTTATTTGGACAATCTGGAAGGAGAGGAATTCCAGGTGCTAGGGTGTTAGGAATAGTGATAGCTCTCTGGTGGAGAAAACCAAGTTTTTGGTCGCCGCGTAGTGGGTGTCAATCGATCCATCTTTCAAGAGCTACTCTACCAAGCAGATAATGATGCATTGGAAAGAGGTGGCATTCTCCCTTTGAGGGCCAACTTAGCCTGGATTAGTAACTTTTTCCTGTTCTTTTGGTTTCCCTGTTTTCTTGCTTTTGCTTGTCCGTATATTTCTCTCGTACTGCTTGCTTTTATTAATGAAAGTAGCCATTCAAATAAAAAAAAAAAAAAAATAGCCACAGAATCCTGAGTTTTGCACTACCAGCATCTGGTCCAACTTGATCACCAAGCAGTGTACCATGGCCAAGCAGTGCGTGGACTCTTGAAAAATCATTTTTTCTTCCCCCAACTGGTCTTGGAGACCCGTTGCATCACTATCCAATTGTTTTAGTCTGGTTCCATTGGCCATGTTTCAGATTTGATACCAGATATACAGCCCCACCAATTGATTCTAAAACAAAAACAGGAAATAAATTTAAAAAAGAGTAATGGAAGGAGAGAAAAAAAACCAGAAGAACCACCTGATTTCTATCCATCCATTGCTTAAAGATGGTCACACAATAAAGTTCCATAATAAAGAGCTCAACTCACTAACCCACTGCTGGAGCCATGTTAAGGCACCACCCTCTCAGTAGGAAGACCACGTTCAAACCTCGGTGTTTATGTTGAAAGAAGAAAGAGCTTATGAATGGGGTGAGTGACACCCATGTCAATGACAGAATTCATGAACTACACCACATTAGTAAGTAAAAGCAAAAATATAATCGATGCATAGATTTAAAAATACTAAGAAAAACTGAAAAGAGGGAAGACAAATCGGAATCCTTTTCTCATCTATCAAGGGTAGGCTTCGAAACTTCCAATTTTCGAGTCAACCCTATCTCAACAGTTGATTCTACTATAAAATTCAGTTGAATTAATCTTAAAAGTTAATATTCTCAATTGAGAAACACAAAAGCACGAACAGCAGAAGTATTATGATAGTCTCTCAAGACTATAATTAGCTTAGATTAGTTAGTACCCATTATGTGTTTACATTTCCTGATTTCCCCACAAATAATCAGCTACTATCAGCGCAAATTACATCAGCGCCCTCCCAAGTACCAGCCCAAGAAGCACCAAGAACCCATCCAAAAGGGAAGGAAAAAATAGAGAAAACCCACAAAGAGTACATCACACATCAAACACTTGGTGTGCAAAAATAGAAACATAAGATATGTCAAAGGAAAAGAAAAGCGCAGGGAAGCATGTTGTAGAGTGGATGATAATGGGGACAGTTTACTTTACTTACGATATGATCCATGTGAGCGTGGGAGATGAGGAGGAAGTCGTGGGAGATGGCACGCTGAGGGCATCGTCCAATGTCGAACGCTATCTTGAGCGTAGGGAACATCACGCACGTCTCCTGGCCTCCAATGGAGAGCCCCTCCACTTTATACCCTGCAATCTCCATGCCCTTGTTCTTCTCCTCCTCCTCTTGGGAATGCCCTTGGATGGCTGGCACTACCTAGCTCTTGACATTACGCTTGAGCGTCGGGGCCTCAAAACACGAAAAATAATATTTTTCTACAACTTGGTTATGTTATCTAACCTCTCCTGGAAAAGGACCACATTGAAAATATTTGGAGAACACAGGCTATGTTTAAAGGGTGATTTTATATGCACCCATATGAAGTGTTGATCACACCCACTTGCAGAGCTCACCACACCCCTTGGATTCTTAAAAATATTTTGCTAAGCCCACCCACCCTATTACCCAAACTGTCCATGCGAGAAGCCCAGGTCGTTCTCCTTCTTCATTCCCTCGTCGACGGTTTTCAAAATTTTGAATTACGGCAGCGTCGAACTCTTCCCCGTCGACCTCTTCTCCACTGCACAACTCTTCTTCTTCTTCTTCTTGTTCATAGGACGCTCAAACAAGGTCAAATCTTCTTCTTATTATGCTTCTTCTTCTTGTTCATAGGTTTATCATTTACACATTCTTTTTAGGTCGTAATTTATGCGTTAGAGATTACAGACGTTTGCAATATCATTGCTTGATATATTTTCACATTCGAACTGCATAACACATGTCCATTGTGCAAAAACCCGTGGCTCAGTTCATTCATTTTTCGCGATCTGCTTAGCATTGCAGAACCGTGCAGGGAATTTCTACATGGCGCATGATAACCGGGCAGATAATTTATGCACGGCGCATGTAATCCATGCATAACATATATGCATGGCAATATAAGCTGTGCACATCAAATATGCATGGAATTATTGCGCCGTGCATAAACATTTTGCACGAAATAATTGTGCCGTGTAAAATCATTTTGCACTATCCATTTGAACCGAGCAGTACAAGAAAACATGATATCTTTTATTATGTTGTTTCCTCTTATTGATTTTCATTTTTAACAAATTGGAAGAAATGCCGAGAAGACCAGCTCATCGTATTGGTAGCAGCTCACAGCCGACGGGTGAACGGGCTAGTTCCTTTAGCGAGCCATCAAGAGGGCGGACCAAGATTGGCATCGCAAGATCGCATTGCCAAGGTGTGCATGCGAGTTCTTCGACCGCCGGCCGTCAACGGCCAACGGCGTCTGAACAAAAATGAAAATTACAGCAGGATCCACTCTCCAAGGCGGTTGAGGAGCATGTTGACAGTTCTTTAGAGGATGATTCCTCAGAGGAGGAGGCACAGCTGTCTAGTCCTCATATAGCGGCAGCAGGGGAGGATGATTCCTCAGACGATGAGGCACAACCATCTTGTCCTCCTGCAGCAGCAGTAGGGGAGGGTCCTATTTCCGACGGTTCAGCCAACCTATCTGTCATTATGAGTGTTAGGACGTACATAGCCATATCCATATGGAATGGGGAGGTACACCTTCATTTTTTTAATGTTTTAAGTAATCATTTTTCAAATAAGATGTTTCGTAGTCTATAATAACAGATATTAATGAAGATTTATACCTGTAATGTGCAGGAACGTGGCCCACTCAAATGTATTAGTTATTGGCATCAGCTGAAGGATTGGTACATACCCCTGCCTAGAGATGGGGCTGATATTCATACTCATCGATTTCACGCTATTATAGAAGAGTCTGGATTGGCAGACTTGAGGCATTTCTCATACCTATATATTTCCTGCCCTTTGGTATCAAGCTTTATAGAAAGATGGCAGCCTGAGACAAATACCTTCCACATGCCATTTGGTGAGATGACGATCACCTTAAATGATGTGGGTACTCTCCTCAGCATCCCAATAACGGGACTTCCTATCCACGCATCAACTAGTATGGAATTTACTAAACAAGTAGATTTACTTGATCGTGGACTCGATGTAGATAGGGTGTCTGCGTCAGCTGAGTTGAACGTGGGGCGTGTTGAGGTAGTGAGGATGGGGTGGATCAAACTGGTGTGCGGCAATGTGACTCCTGCGTCGTCTGTTAAGGAGGTAGAGTGTGCAGCTAGAGGCTATTTTCTTTATTTGTTAGGATGCACACTCTTCACCGATAAGTCCTCGACTTGAGTCCCCGTCTACTACCTATCTTTACAGATGGACTTGCGATGGGTCTATCATTATGCATGGGGGGCTGCCACACTGGCCTATCTGTATCGCCAGTTGGGGACCGCCACGAGGGCAGATGTGCGACAAATTGCTGGATATCTGACATTGCTCATGGTAAATGTGTACACTTTATATATACATATACATGTTCCCCTCATAATTGATTCTTTAGATTGTATAAATAATAATTGGTATCATTTGCAGTCTTGGGTGTACGAGCACTTCCTATTTGCCTATTCTTCTGCACAGTGGGGATATACTGCTGGAATGCCTCTAGCGAGCCACTGGAATCCTGGTCATGATTCTGGAAATGCAAAAGAGAACATACAGCTGCTGTGGGAGAGGTTGGATGCCCAACATCCGAGCGAGGTGAGTACCCAATAGAGTCCTTGATATATATTTTACGTTTTTACGATGGAATACGTTTTATTATATTAATGAGTTGCTCCATTTACTTGCCATAGGTGGCCTTGGATCCGTACACTGGTGCCAGGGCTCAGCATCCATTCCAGCAAATATCTTTCTTCTGTGGTTGCTTGAGATCGCTAGATGTCATTGAACCCTACCACCCACACAGGGTTCTCCGACAGTTTGGTTATGTTCAGACCATCCCACCCACACTGCTCGCCCCCATTCGTGCATCTCGGGGATCGACTGTTGGAAAATACAAGGTCTCCAGTAGATTTCTAGACCAGTATTGGGTTACTTGGGAGGATCATGTATTTTCTCTAGCGCATCGCGGCCATCGAGTGCAACATGCATGGAAGAGTTCACCCGATTACCTCGAGTGGTTTAGTAGGATTTCACACCCTCGAGTATAGAATCTCGATCGTCATTCCCATTATGACCCCAATGAGGGTAGAGATGACCTAACTCCAAAAATGATGGGGGCATTTCCTAATTTTTCCAAACATTATGCATCCATTCTTTGAAACTATCTTAAGTATATTGACACATTTTATTGTTTCTTATAGATCCTTCGAGTGAAGGACCATCTTCGTGCCACGCTTGCGCGAACGGAGTAGCCTGCTGATTTCTATTATCGGGCATTGCAGACTACCCTCGAGATCCTGGATGGCTTGCTGGTGACGTACCGCCAACATGCGCAACTGTGATTAGAGGAGGGCTGTTGGATGGGTCTTTTTGTTAGGATGTATATGAACTTCTATGAAGGAATGTCTTTTTGTATGATTTATGAGTACTATGAACTTGTATGGGTCTTTTGATGAATGTTGGTGCATTGTATGATCTTGTATGATTTTTATCTTTTTATATGAATTGGTTGATATGTGTACTTTTTTGATGAACTTGTATGATTTTGAACAAAATGGGAACTTGTATGTGACAAAATAACACTGCACAGCCAACAAGTTCCAAGCAGATGCATTCTGCACGGCCAACAGGTGCTGAGTAGATCCATTATGCTCGGAAATAGATGGCAGTGCGGTGTGATTTTGTACGGTACCTTCGTGACGTGCAGAATGATTTTGCACAGTGACTGTTTGTCGTGCAGTATGCAACTGAGCAGGGTCTTAAAGAATAAACACATAACATAATAACATAAAAAATTGCTTCCATTTCATCAGCCATCCGTTTAAACAACAAGTATTAAGTTTGTTTACATCGAATTGAGAGTGCAAGTATTTAATCGCTGTCAAGATTAACCAACTCCTGTGTGTTGACACCAAAAAAGTCACTTTGCCTCCTCAACATCAATAAGCCACATGAAGCTACATCCTACTACAAACAGGCAATGTTACTTTAAGCATCAGATCTCGTCAGAATCAAACAAAAACTGCAAGATCCTTCAAGACAGCCAAAAGAGGGGTACACATGAAGTTTCAGGCCATTCCGACATCATTTGGCCTAACTTCACTCATCCGACAGCTAAACAGACGCTCCCGGCGGCGACAGTGTCGAAGACATCAAAACTTCGATCAGAGCCTACGGATGGTTCCAAAATACCTCAAAAAGGCTCTTTGTCAAAATTCAAGTCAAACCGACAATGTTTGACCCTCCATCAACACTCGAGTGGCAAAATCAAGCCTCTCGGAGATGAGAACCGCTGAGGCCATCACTCAACAAACAAAGCACATGAGTGGCTTCAACATGCTCCCAAAGGGCTACACGTCGAATTTCAGGTCATTCCGACGATGTTTGACCAGACTTTGACGCTCCGAAACAAAATCAAGCCTACCGGCGACGGAGCACCCCGGGACCATGACATCCAAATCGGAGCTAATGGATCGTCCCAAAATGACTCCAATAGGCTCCCTGTCAAATTTCAGGTCAATCGGACATCGGTTGACCATATATCAAAGATCGACATCTTCCTCGTGGCAAAATCAAGTCTAGCAGCAACGGGACCCCAAACGGCTTCAAAACACAAATAAAAGCCCATGGTTGGTCCTATCTAGTGCTCAAGAGGCTTCACCTCAAATTTCAGGTCATTCTGACATTGTTTGACCTAGTTTCGACTCTTGACGGAAAATCGGCTACAAAGTCTTTGGTTTTTCCAAAAAATGGAAAACTTTGTGCTTCGGTTTTGCGTGGGTTCTCATCAAGTTTTCTTCAGGAAAATCAAGTCAACAGATGAGGAAAAATGTTAAGAAAAATACAGGAGAAAAAAGAAACGAAAAAGAAGAAGAAACGGCCGGAAAACGGAGACCAAAAGGGGACAAAACCCCATGGTCACCGGCGACCCTGGAAATCCGGGTCGTCGAATTTTCCGCCGGGTGGCCCGTTTTCCGATCCTCTTTGGGTTTCGAGAGTTCCATCCCTTGTGATTTTCCTAAAATCCAATTCTTGATGCTTGGAAACGAATGATCTTCACCAAAATCTTGGATCCGCCGTCACGAGCATGAAATCATCATTGATCGCTCCAAGATCACCAACCGGCTGACCAAGAAAGTACACTTTCTGTCCGACAGATCGAGAAATCGACAAGACAGATGTCACCGGCCCATTGACATCAATCAATGTATGAGATTGCATCGCCATCTGACATCAAACAACATGTGGATCCATTGGTGATCGTCACCTGAAGAATTCTAAAAGACGCGGCGCAGCCCGCGACTCTTCAAATGCCCCGGCGACCACTTAATGATGTTAATTAACCTATTTTATGACAACTTAATGCGGTCATTAACCCATTATTTTGGACGGCCCAATCAAAAGCAAGAAAATGGGAGTTACAAGTCCAAGCAATCATGGCGTCAAAGCCATGAAACTCCCCTCATCATGGAGATTAAAGGTGATTAAATGCCCATTATTCTTCATCTGTCAATCACAAGCCAAGAAAAAAGAGTTACAAAATCAAGAAATAAAAACTTGTAACTCCTTCCATCATGGAGCATCAATTCCATCAATGCCATCAATGCTCATAAACCCACCTTATGGCCACCAAAAGGCTATAAAAAGGGGGTCATTCCAAGAAGAAAGGATCCAGAAAAATCCTGGAAAAATCCAAGAAACTCACAGACATAGAAAGAGTCAGAAAATCCTGAAGAAACTCTGCTGCAACGCCACAAGGTGATCGAAGTCCCTTGGGGGGCCACCCCCCCAAGGCAAAGCTCTTCCTCTCCTTCTATCTAACATGGCCTAAATGCGGCTTTTCAGCCCGTTTACCAGTGTTTTTATTGGATATAGGACCTTCCTTTGGTCTTTATCCTCTAAAAACCTGAGGCCCAAGCCAAGTCAAAGAATCAAAGTATCAAGCATTCTTATCTGAAGGACGATGGCGAAGTCCATCCAAGACTTGCGACCGTCGATCTGAACGTGTCCCCACAATCTCCTGAGAAGTTAGATCCATTTTCTTCCTTTTGTATTGTACTTTGTATTCTTTAAAGTGACAAAAAAATCACAATTCTTGTCTTTCATTGTCTATGAGATTTGTAAAATTGCATTTCACTGCAAAAAAACGCCTTTCACGGCATCAAATCGCCTTTCACGGCAAACAAACAAAAAATCGCCTCCTACGGCATTAAAAAACAAACTTGTCTATTTTCTTAAATATTTATGCAATTTGAAAAGTTAGAAAAAAGGATTGATTTCCTTTCTACTTGTGAAGGTGAATCTCCGGATCACCACTTCAAATTTCAAGTAGAATAGAAAATCTGGCATACCCGTACAAAAAATGTTGATACCCGCTTTTCTCCTCCGCCAAACCCCGACAGCCCTCGGGACAGAAGGAGAGGACGAAAGCCGGGTCCATCACTGTGTTGCGACACTGTCTCCAATTATATCTTTGAATCGCTCGATGCTCTTAGAATATGGGAGTTGCCATCCATCTGCATTAACGTGGTGGTGTCTATGCCAATTTGTAGCAATGGGAGGCATGGGAGCCTTGGGTGTCATGAAGACCTGAACAAAATGGTTTCCATTGACGAAACCAATCGTGATAACTTTGCGAGAACTTGGTGGAATCGGGGATGATCTCAAAGGCAGGAAAGTAAGGCACTGCTGCATAGATTGGTGGATTAATACAACGTTATAATATGAAGATATTAAGTGACCCATGTCCAGCATTGTCATCTAACGATCAAATAAAGGATTGATATCATAGTACGACAATGCGTAATACAGCTCCCAAACCCTATCCTCTCCATATACCAATGAATAATAATTTTGATACCTCTGCAATTCATTGCTCAAATCCAGTCTAACCTGCATTCAACTATCCTTGCCCATGCCCAAAAGACCAGCTATGGCTCTGAATCCACAGTTACCATCAGCTACAACATCCTTAACAGTCTGGATATAGAGTTGTAGAGATTGAGGAAGAAAATCCAGAAACGTACATGACCGAGTGCAATGAACACTCAGCTTCTCCTTCTTCGTTACGTTTGAACTGTTTAATCTAGCTGGAATGCCGTCTTTACTCGAGAGTCCATACTCGAAAGCAGATGGTTCTCGACACGTAGATCGATCCAACTTTTTCTTTTTTCGAGGATGATCGACCACGAGTATTCAATTTGACATCCGGCTCAGGAAGAGAAGTAGATGAAGGACTCCCCAATTCTCTTAAGTTTTTTCAATATTTGTATTTTACCCATCTGATCACTACTCTGAAATTTCCTAGCGATCAACTCGAACTCAGAAGTTGTGGTCAACTCAGGGGCTTCATTCATAGTAGTGGAGTCTAAATTGAGCTTCCGCCAGTAGTGGTGGACACAACTTAGTGGTATTTGAGAGCCTTCCCTTATGTACTCGGCAATTTCGTGTGCACATGGTAACCCATGGGTCCGTCGAATTATGCACTTACATGCCTCCGAATCTAGACCCATATCACCAGCTCTTATCAACTCATTCAACACTATATCCATAGCATTCCTAGATAGAAATCTTCTCAACTTATGAAACAGTGACGGTTTGAACTTATGTTGCACAGTGTTCAAACTCTTTTCAAAAGAAGCCTTTATCTTCATAAGGAGCAGCTCAAGCAAGGCATGGATTGTTGGAAGTAGGTGGGCCTCGTGGATAGATTTTCAAAACTTCTGACCCACTTGACTCAAGGATCAAGTATCCATAAGGCCAAAAACCCAATCCAGGATGCAAAACCCTCAATCTCATGATCATGTACAGTAAGTAAAACTATCTAAAAGATAGAACAGAAACGAACAAGCATCTATTACAATCCACAACATACAAGGAAGCAGATTATACCTTAGGAGCTCGGTTGTGCTCTAATGGAGAAGTTGATCACTTTCGTTGATGTAGAACTTTTCTACAAACTAAGATCAGAATCTCCACCACCTCTTAGCCTTCCACGCTATGACCCGAATTAGATATCTCTTCTTAAGAAGATCGGTGGAATCTTCAAGAGAAAACCCAACTCGAAACCCTAAGGAACTAGAAGAGAAAGAGAGAAGAGAGCAGTTCAACTATTGCACAAAAAGGAGGGACGTTTTTCACTATAATATGATGGACGTCCAAGAGGGATGTGTTCCCTTATATAATCTCTCAAGTATCCTCTTTTCTTAATTGAAATAGAAGTCTTACTTCCACAACAATTAGTAAGTATACTATTACCACTATTAGAAGTCCTACTTCAAATAGAAATAGTAACTTTCTAATTCCTTCCTTTTAGAGTTCAAATAGGATTAGTATCTTTCTAATAACTTGGGCTAGCGTGGGGACCACTAGGGATTCCATAGAAAGCTGGCTCCAACTGGGACACGCGACCCCACATCTCATGTATAATCCGGGCCCATAGTTAATTGCAAATAACATCACTATATAAATGCAATTGCACTCCAATCTTAGGAATAAATTACAATGAAGACCCTAAACTTCCCGATTACCACAAGTAGGCCCCTCTATCAATATCCATGGATCAATTGGAATAAATCTATCTCTTCCAATATTAGTTCCACATCTTATTATCCTTGAGCCCCAATTAATCACAATGATCATCAGTACCATCCAATAAACTCTTAATCGAGATGGGTGCGCACTTACTAATGACAAATCCATTAATTGGCAGAAGGGGATAATAGAGATAGATTCCATCTTGATCATTCAATGTTCCCACAGTCCTACTATCACATACCCAAGACACCGAGGTATTGACCTATAGTTGGCCTCACTCATTGGTGACTCAAAGCAAATAAATAGATAGAAACTTGAGTTCATCAATGTCTCAGGATTGAGAGCCTATTGCTAGGGAATTATGAGAGCAGACCTTATTATAGAGACTGAATTCCATAAGGTGCTTCTCATGGTCCTTCAATACATCCAATGTACCAGCACATTGATCCAGAATCTTCCATTCTGATGATCGAGACAAATCACACTATCTCATAGTGATCAAAGTGCTGCAACCTTATCAGATGAGATGCCCAGTCTCATCACTGGTTGTGAAGATATTTTAAGTATAAGATTTGTGACGTATATCTCCCGTGTGTGGATCTCATCCATACACATATATCACATCTAATATACTAATGGAACCCGGTTCAACTCATGAACCATTATGTCATATGTATTGGTCATGTGCATAAAGTAATAAAACAACATTCATCTCATGAAAGAAAAGCATGATTTTATTGATAAATAAAGAAATTAATCAATTTATGACATCAACTAATGGATTGAGTCCATACAATCTAACAATCTCCCACTTGGGCTCAATACCAGCCAGGGTTGCATCTCATGCCCATCACATCTACATGCTGCTCAAAGACTTTGGTAGTCAAAGGCTTGGTAAAGGGATCTGCCAGATTGTCCGCAAAGGCTATCTTGGTAATAGCAATATCACCTCTATGCACAATCTCTCTGACTAACTGATACTTCCTCTGTACATGCTTTTGGCTTTTATGGCTTCTGGGCTCCTTTGACTGAGTGACTGCCCCGCTGCTGTCATACTAAACTGTGAGCGGCTGTCATGCCAAAGGTACCACCCCAAGTTCCAAAAGGAATCTTTTGAGCCATACTGCTTCCTTAGCTGCTTCACAAGATGCTATATATTCAGCCTCCGAGGTTGAATCAGCGGTACATTCCTGTTTTATACTCCTCCAGCTGATAGCACCGCCTCCAAGCATAAACACATGACTAGAGGTGGATTTCTTGGAATCCTTATCTGACATGAAGTCAGAATCTGTGTATCCGACTGGAATCAACTCATCACTGCTATAAATCAACATGTAATCTCTAGTCCTTCTCAAGTATTTGAGAATACATTTTACAGCAGTCCAATAGACTGATATCTGCTGACCAGGCCCACTGCATGACAGATATCTGGTCTAGTACATAACATAGCATACATGAGGCTACCAACCGCAGAAGCGTATGGTATCGACCTCATCTGCTCCTTTTCCTCAGGTGTCTTGGGACACTGATCCTTGGAAAGGTGCACTCCATGCCTAAAAGGTGTAATACCTTCTTGGAGTCTTGCATAGCAAACCGTACTAGTACCTTATCTATGTATGCAGCTTGGGATAAGCCAATCATCCTATTTTTCCTGTCTCGATAGAGTTTAATCCCTAGGATGTAGCTAGGTTGTCCCAAGTCCTTCATATCAAAAGTCTTGGCCAACCAAACTTTTACAGTTGACAATATTCCTATGTCTTTCCCGAGGAGAAGGATGTCATCGACATATAAAACTAGAAAAACTACCCTGTCACCTTCACTTTTCATATACACACATGACTCATCCGGATTTTGACAAAAATTAAATGACTTGATTGCCTGGTCAAAACGGATGTTCCAGCTTCGGGATGCCTACTTCAGTCCATAAATGGACTTCTGTAGCTTGCAAACTTTTTGCTTTTGGTTTTTAGCTACAAAACCGTCTGGCTGCATCATAAAGATGTCTTCCTCAAGATGGCCGTTGAGAAACGCCATCTTGACATCCATTTGCCAAATCTCGTAATCGAGATGAGCCGCAATGGATAAAAGTATCCAGATGGACTTGAGCATGGCTACCAGCGAGAAGGTTTCCTCATAATCGATACCCTCTTTCTGAGTATATCCTTTCGCTACAAGCCTGGCCTTATAGGTCTCCACTCTTCCATCTGGTCCTCTTTTTCTCTTTTAGACCCACTTGCACCCAATAGGTTTAATATTGGCAGGCAAATCCACAAGTGTCCAGACCTGATTGGAGTAAATGGACTCCATCTCAGCTTTCATAGCATCTTGCCAGCATCCCGAATCTAAGTCATTGATTGCTTCATCATAGTTACAGGGATCTTGTTCCGGTTCTTCCGGGACAGCCTCGTAAGACTCTCCCAAGAACGAGAACCTGTCAGGGGGTCTGACAATCCTCCCACTACGACGAGGCACTGGTGTAACTACTGGGTCTGGTAAGGGCGGTTCTTCCTCAAGTTCGGTCATACTTGGATTTGGAATTGATTGCTCTTGAATCTCTTTCAAGATCACATTTTCTAAAGATTTTCGGTCCATCATATAATCTTCCTCCAGAAAAACCGCATTGGTGCTTACCAGCACTTTCTGCTCTCTGGGATTATAGAACAACCAACCTTTAGTTCCTTTAGGATATCCTACAAACGTGCATACTTCCGACTTCGCTTCCAACTTATCCGTCTTAACTTTCAGCATGTGTGCTGGACAACCCCAAATGTGTAAATGTTGTAGACTAGGCTTTCGCCCGGACCACAACTCCCGGGGAGTCTTAGGTACTGACTTAGATGGTACGAGGTGTAGTATGTACATCGCAGTATCCAAAGCGTATCCCCCAAAGGATATGGGTAATCCTGAGAAACTCAACATAGACCTAATCATATCTAAAAGAGTCTGGTTCCTTCTTTCTGCTACTCCATTCTATTGAGGCATACCCGGAGCAAACAATTGGGATAGAATCCCATTTTCTGATAAGTATCCCATAAAATCGGCAGAGAGATATTCCCCTCCTCAATCTGATCGAAGAGTCTTGATACTTTTACCTAATTGCTTTTCCGCTTCCGCTCGAAACTCTTTGAACTTTTCAAAAGCTTCGGACTTGCGGTGCATAAAGTATATGTATCCATATCTTGAGTAATCATCTGTGAAAGTGATGAAGTACTCATATCCTCCTCTGGCCCTGACATTAATGGGTCCACACACATCAGTGTGCACTAATTCCAATAAATCTTTGGCCCTATTGCCCTTAGATGAAAAGGGTCTTTTGATCATTTTACCTTCCAGACAGGACTCACAGACAGGCATCGGTTCTACCACCAATGAAGGTAAGATACCATCTTTCACTAGCCTCTCAATCCTGTTTAGGTCTATATGACCTAGCCTCAAGTGCCAAAGCTTTGTTGGATTAGATGAAGGTGACTTTCTCTTTAATGATGGTCTATGAATTATTTCAGTATCGTGTATCTCATACATCGTGGGAGTTAACAAATAAAGCCCATTGGTTACCTTGCCAGAACATATAAAAGTACCATTCTTCTTTATGACAACTTCAGTACCAAAAGTAATGGAATAACTTTTATTCACCAAACTAGAAACTGAAATTAAATTCCGCCTTAAAGACGGTATATATAATGTATCTGACAAAACCAATTTATTATTTGAAAAACATAAAGTAATAACTCCCACTGAAATAGCCTCCGCCTTAGCGTCAGATCCTAGGTTGACAATGATTTCTCCATCACTTAGCCTCCTGGTTTCCCTGAACCCCTGCAACGTATTACATATGTGATTAGTTGCCCCGGAGTCCACACACCAAGATTCTGAAGTACCAGTTGCAAAACTAACTTCAAAAATAAGTGACTCAATCATACCTGAGGTCTTCTTCTTAGACAGATATTCTGGACAATTCCTTTTCCAATGTCCTGTCTTACCACAATGGAAACACTTTCCTTTGGTCCCTGAACCCTTAGCCTTGGCCACGCCACCAGTAGGACCATTTTCCACCTTAGGACCCTTCGGAACTGATTTCTTTTTGCCTTTCCGCCTTTTACCTTTCGGCTTGGACTTGGCATCTGACTTTTCTGTCATTAGGGCAGTTGGCTTCTTTTTCAAAATCCCTTCAGGGACTACCAGCTGACTAGACAACTTAGCTAGAGTCAGATTCATTTTATTCATATTATAATTAACCATGAAATTGTTGAATGACTCTGGTAGTGACTCAATGATTATATCAATCTGCGATTCTGCATCAATCGCAGCTCCCAGTACATATAACTCATTCAATGAGTCCATCATTTTCAACATGTGTTCCTGTACTGATGTACCTTCAGCCATCTTGGTACTAATGAGCACCCTCATGGTTGCCTGCCTAGCAGGCCTGCCCTGTTCCGCAAACATCTTCTTTAAGTTCGATATAATATCGTATGCAGTCTTATATGATTGATGTTGGTGTTGCAAAACACTAGACATGGATGCCTGAATGTAACATCCGGCCATCTCATCGTCTTTGGCCCATTTAGTGTAAAGTTCCTTTTCTGCATCTGATGCATCCGGGCCAGGCTCATCAATGGGGGTTTTGGTAAGGACATATTTATATCCTGAAGCTGTCAGGACAATATCCAGATTCCGTTTCCAGTCTACATAGTTGGATCCCACCAACTTATTCTGGTTGAGGATGGTCGCAAGTGGATTGAAAGTAGTTGAATTCATGCTTGAAAAACTGTAGCACATAACCATACATTCAATTAATGAATTTAAATGACATTGGGTTTAGTATTCTACCAAATTTATATGGAAATCCTCATAACCACTAAATTCAGAATACATCGAAATCCCAACCCTCTGGGGTATGCCTCCTTGGGGAGTGCTTATACCACCTAGGCTGGTGCGGATCATAGTTGGTCAAAATTGGAATTAAGACTAACTTTCCATGATCCCCATCATTCATTATTATCTAGGTATCTCATACTAAATAATGTATGACTCCCGATTAGCTTCGGTTTCTAAAATACATGAGGGAAATCCTTGGGGATACTACATCATTATTTTAGTTAAGTGTGACCCACCAACTTAGCATTGCATGACAACCGTTGCGGGCAGCTCCTCCTTAGGGAGTGGGCCCCCGCCCCGTCTCATCAATACTATCCATAGGAGATCCATAACTAGTATCCAGACAATTATAAGCCCTCCGTGGGGAACGGCCATTCTCAAGATGGAGCGAGGCTAATACTTTCCTTACAATGGACCTATGGTAGAAAACCATGGGGATTTCTAAATATAAATGCCCCGCTCCCACTTAATATTTTAGAATTGAGGATTTCCTTATAGGTATAAGGGCCCACATATATATAGATATCAAATCATCTAATGATATGACCAATGATTGGTTCCAAGTCAAGTTATTTTAAGGAAAGTCCAGTTTCTAAAATTAGTGTTACCAATGGATCCATCTCATGGGCCCATTAACTCTAATTAGAACTCTTTCCAAAAATTAATTTGATTTGACCAATTTTGGAAATTGCTATGTTTGGATCAGATTTGGAAACTTTCTAAAACAAGCATTCAGCCATAAAAAGAAAGTGCTATAATTAGAAACTAGTCCTCTCCTCCACATGGCCCATGCGGAATAGATTTCTTGGACTTCTAGACTTTCCATAGCTTTGGGATTCCTCAAACTCTTTGGGTATCTCCAAAACTCCTTGGTAATCTTCAAACTCTTTTGATTAGGAGTCCATCTCGACTTTCTTTCTTTGTCTCGGACATCTCCAGAATTTACATAAATTCCAATGTCTCTACAATGAGACTTACATGGTAATCTAAACATGGAAAGAAAATGGCTATAGGGAAATTCATCATGCCTTGCCCTTTCACGGGAAACCAAAGAAACCATGATGCCCTTTACACTTAGCCACAAATAAACCATTCAACCATAATAGAAAGTAAATGTCATGTGGCCCATATGGAGAGGACATTATCACCTGCAAGTTAGTATCTCATACAACAAAACATCTCACAAAACCAGGTTGCCAAACCACAATGGAAAAACAAGATGCCAAAGATTTGCCACTTCTACCCAATATGCCCTACGCGGAGGGGGTCCAGGGGGCAGCGCCCCCGGCGGGGTCCAAGGGGCAGCGCCCCTGGTGGGGTTCGAGCTGCCCAGTCTCATGTGCAATCCGGGCCCTACGGCTATCCGGCCAGACCTCTACTGGTAGTGATCCATGCGGCTAGTCGACTTGACTAACCCAGAAATATGGGTTTTTCAGATTCGACTCCTGCTGTTCCCTGATCACTTCTAATGATCTCAGTACGCTTCTAATGGCTTCTTACCATTCTTCCATCATGATTAAAACCTTTTGTGACATTCCAAACATGGATCTGCTACAAAAAGGAAAACAGATCAGAAACAAAGTGATTTTGCCTGAGTTCGGCTAGTCGAACTAGTCCCTACGGCTATCCGGCCAGACCTCTACTGGTAGTGATCCATGCGGCTAGCCGACCTGACTAACCCAGAAATATGGGCTTTTTAGATTCGACTCCTGCTGTTCCCTGATCACTTCTAATGATCTCAGTAGGCTTCTAATGGCTTCTTACCATTCTTCCATCATGATTAAAACCTTTTGTGACATTCCAAACATGGATCTACTACAAAAGTAAGCAAACCCAATAAACACTGATCCTTACATAGCCCTCGTTCTATCCTCTTCGCATCTCATGCAAAGATTAAAACAAGGTTACTGATCTAATATGACTAGAGATGAGGTATGGCTCTGATACCAATTGTTGGAAGTAGGTGGGCCTCGTGAATAGATTTTCAAAACTTTTGACCCACTTGACTCAAGGATCAAGTATCCATAAGGCCAAAAACCCAATCCAGGATGCAAAACCCTCAATCTCATGATCATGTACAGTAAGTAAAACTATCTAAAAGATAGAAAAGAAACGAACAAGCATCCATTACAATCCACAACATACAAGGAAGCAGATTATACCTTAGGAGCTCGGTTGTGCTCTAATGGAGAAGTTGATCACTTTCGTTGATGTAGAATTTTTCTACAAACTAAGATAAGAATCTCCACCACCTCTTAGCCTTCCACGCTATGACCCGAATTAGATATCTCTTCTCAAGAAGATCGGTGGAATCTTCAAGAGAAAACCCAACTCGAAACCCTAAGGAACTAGAAGAGGAAGAGAGAAGAGAGCAGTGCAACTATTGCACAAAAAGGAGGGACGTTTTTCACTATAATATGATGGACGTCCAAGAGGGATGTGTTCCCTTATATAATCTCTCAAGTATCCTCTTTTCTTAATTGAAATAGAAGTCTTACTTCCACAACAATTAGTAAGTATACTATTACCACTATTAGAAGTCCTACTTCAAATAGAAATAGTAACTTTCTAATTCCTTCCTTTTAGAGTTCAAATAGGATTAGTATCTTTCTAATAACTTGGGTTAGCGTGGGGACCACTAGGGATTCCATAGAAAGCTGGCTCCAACTGGGACACGCGACCCCACATCTCATGTACAATCCAGGCCCATAGTTAATTGCAAATAACATCACTATATAAATGCAATTGCACTCCAGTCTTAGGAATAAATTACAATGAAGACCCTAAACTTCCCGATTACCACAAGTAGGCCCCTCTATCAATATCCATGGATCAATTGGAATAAATCTGTCTCTTCCAATATTAGTTCCACATCTTATTATCCTTGAGCCCCAATTAATCACAATGATCATCAGTACCATCCAATAAACTCTTAATCGAGATGGGTGCGCACTTACTAATGACAAATCCATTAATTGGCACAAGGGGATAATAGAGATAGATTCCATCTTGATCATTCAATGTTCCCACAGTCCTACTACCACATACCCAAGACACCGAGGTGTTGACCTATAGTTGGCCTCACTCATTGGTGACTCAAAGCAAATGAATAGATAGAAACTTGAGTTCATCAATGTCTCAGGATTGAGAGCCTATTGCTAGGGAATTATGAGAGCATACCTTATTATAGAGACTGAATTCCATAAGGTGCTTCTCATGGTCATTCAATACATCCAATGTACCAGCACATTGATCCAGAATCTTCCATTTTGATGATCGAGACAAATCACACTATCTCATAGTGATCAAAGTGCTGCAACCTTATCAGATGAGATGCCCAGTCTCATCACTGGTTGTGAAGATATTTTAAGTATAAGATTTGTGACATATATCTCCCGTGTGTGGATCTCATCCATACACATATATCACATCTAATATACTAATGGAACCCGGTTCAACTCATGAACCATTATGTCATATGTATTGGTCATGTGCATAAAGTAATAAAACAACATTCATCTCATGAATGAAAAGCATGATTTTATTGATAAATAAAGAAATTAATCAAATTATGACATCAACTGATGGATTGATTCCATACAATCTAACAATAACCTGCCAGGACGCATCAAATCTACAGTTCATTGTGCCTAGATGTCTCTTTAATTTTGCATTTGCACTCTCAGCCTTGTTCGTAGTCACATTCCCAAAGTGCATATGCCGATCCGTCCAAGCAGCCACAAATTGTTCCTTGTGATTATTCAACTACGTCTTCTTCACATAATCAACAGCGTGTGAATACCCGCAGTAATTCCGATCCAATGCACTTAGAAGTTGCATATAATCATTTTCAATTGGAGAGACTACCAACATGTTCCAACAAGAGATAAATGTATCCCATTTGTCATTGGTCTCAAAATACTTCTTACAATTTGCCAAGATGTTCCTAGAAATATGCCACTTGCATAATAAGTTTGCTGCATTCGGAAAAACAACATTTATTGCATTCATCAGTGCTAACTCTCCATTTGTGAAAATCACACGGGGCAGAATGCATCCATCCATTAATTTCTTAAGCCTCTCCAAAGCCCATCTATAATTGGCCTCCCTCTCTGATTCAAAGTACACAAAAGCAACGGAGAACGTCAGTTGAATAGATGTGACACCAACAATTTCAAGCAAGGGAAGTCGATATCTATTAGCCTTGTACGTGGAATCCAATATCAAAACTTCTGGAAATACATGTAACAACTGCATAGATGATGGATGTGCCTAGAATAGGTCCATCACAGCATCTGTAGTGTCGTTGCTAGTGTGATACTCAACGTAGTTGTTCTCCTCCAAATGCATCATGAGTTGCTACATTTGTGATTGACCAGCCATCTCAGTCACCCTCCAGTTTTGACGAGCATTGTGGATACTGTTCATCGTAGTGGTGTTGTGCACATCCTTTTCCTGCAATATTCGAAGGATGTTCCTCGGCTTCACCAAACTCTTAGACATACAATCAAAACATTGATTTCTTCCCCAGAAAGCCTCCCAGCAAACGAATGCCCCTCGAGATGTTGTGAGTTTGGATGATTGTGCACCCTACAAACCACTGTTAACATCTAATCATCATCATTTGCCAACTTTCGACCCTTCAAAGCAAAATGGCAACTACACTTCTCATTCCCGTTGCCTTATTAGGATTTTTCTTTTCGAAGACCTTCGATGGACCCTTGTAACTACCACTTCTCTCACAAGATAAAACTATTCTCGGCTTCTTACCATCTCCACCAGCATCTGAAGTTTTAATTACAATTACCAAGCCATGTTTCTTTCCAACATCCCTTGTTCATTGGATTAGGCCCTCTCGGCTTTTGAATATCGTGTTAGTGGTGAAGACATTAGTAAAATCCAAAGAGCACTCACTGGCACCGGTTGAATCAATCTCCTGAAAATATGATTATAAATTCTTAGTTCATCAATGCACGAGCCTTTACAACTGTGCAATATTATATTGCACGATTTATATAGGCCGTTCTTCATATATATGCTCGGTTTACTGTTGCCGTGTAATAACCCTTTGTACGGCATAATTTTGCTGTGTAATAAATATTTGTCCGGTAGTATTGCGCCATGCAATATATAGTGTGCATGGTTCTGGATATAGTGTGTACGGTTCTGGAATACTGAGCATGACGCGAGAAATATAAATAACTAGCTAGAAACGAAGTCAAAATGTCTACCTCCTCTTGGTAGATTGTTAGTTGCTTGTCCATATTGAAAATGCCTACTTTCAATAGACAATGTGGTGCAGGGAGATGAGTACTTCCATTATCGTTAAACAAATGGAGGGGACTTGAGGATAATTCCAAGAGTTGAAGAAGATAATGAGGAAGGAGATGAACATCAATGAGGATGAAGGAGTGCAGAGGAACAGTGATGAAATAGTGGATAAAAAGGAAGAATGAAGAAGTAGAAGAAGAAGAGGAGGAGGAGGAGGAGGAGATGAGAGTAGAGACACCGGAGAGCTACACTGCAATAGAACCAAAGGAAGAGGAGAGGAGGTTGATGGTGAAGGGTAATTTTGTCTTTTCATCTGGGTGCATTTTGGTAATTGAAAAAAATTTAATTGTGGGTGTGTTCATGAAAACCCATGGTGCATTCAGAATTTCCCATCTTTAAAACCTTTATTTTACCGATAAGGTCTTTTGTACTTAAGATCTTGTGTGGCATCTCAACTCTTTTTCTGACAGACCATTCAAAATAGAGCCATTAGAAACGAACTATAAAAAAAGAGGTTAGAATAAAAAAAAACGTGTTTGATAATGAACGGGTATGCCCTCTATTTACCTCTTTTTAGAGGAGCCCCTTTATAGAGGTGTATCTTCTGTCATTATATAAAAAATGAACTTATGCACATTTTCCACCTTCATATATTATTCAAGAACACATGCAACATAGGCCCACAAGTTTACATTCAACATAGACCCATTGAAGATAACATCCATTATCTACGCATCATAACATGTACACAATTTAAAAATTACAACATCAAATACAATTATATAATATCTCCATTATTCCATCATCACAGACCATCACTCCAAACAGGTAGAAACTCTCACCATTAGAAAATAAAAATCTATCAAGCCAACAAATCAAGACACAACTAAAAATGTCGACAATCCTCATGTGCAAAAATCAAGCATCAAAAGAAGCATCTCGCCAAATGGCATCAGCAATTGAATTCCTCTTGGGATCCATCTCTGTCCTATCTGTGATATCAAATGTATAAGTTTTTTCACCATGTGATTCCTCAACGTCAGTGTCATGCTCAACTTAAGTATCTTCCTCTGAAAATTGTGAAAATAATTAATCCTCCATATCTTCTCTCTTAACGAAATTATGCATCACCATTGCAGCAACTACGATGCTCCGTTGCACAAGAAATGGGTAAGGAGCCATCCACTTGAGGATAGGGAATCGAGCTTTCAATACTCCAAAGCTTCGCTCGATCACATTCCTCAAGGATGAATGTAATCTATTAAAATGCTTATTTCTAATACGAGGAATGGTAACACCTTGAAAATCTGGAAGCCAATATCGGACATTTCGAAATGGAGAAAGAAACCCCCGCATGTTTGTGTAACCAACATCAACCAAGTAGGATTTACCTAAAGACAATTATATGCAAATGTTAAAGGGCATGTCAAATTATGTTGTAGCAATCATTTGTTGAGATTTAAAGCACTACGAAATATTTTCTTACTAGGCGGGGCATGTGGAGACTTTAGCCTTTCATCGGAAATGGTACCTAAGAGAATCCGTTGATCATGAGCTGTACCTTCCCATCCACATACTACATAGGTAAAAAGCATGTCAAATAAACATACTGCCATAACTTATTACATACATTCTCCATTTCTACCCCTATAAGGAATTTGTTTATTTGGTTGGATAATGGCATGCACAAGGGTGCCATTTATAGCACCAATACAATCCTATAAAAAAAATAAGATATCAACATTGAGAAAATTTCAAAAGAGTTTAGCTTAAAAAAAAGTGGTGTCAAGGAAAAAGAGTAATACCTTAAAATATGGCTCAAAACGTGGATTCAAAAGAATTTCCTTAGGCGCTGTATCTAGTGAATGTGGCTTTATCATATCTTTCGCAAATATCATCATTGTTATCAGTACCTGAGAAATTGTCATTAATAGTTTCTCCTTAGTGTTGGAATCTATCTTGTATCACTCTATTCGCATGGATATGCGAACATAGCCAACTGTTCCTTCAGAAGTATATATCTACTGTCTTTCAGTAAATTCTTTTCTCTAAAATACATCCATAAATGTCGAAACACATGTTGTTTCATACGTAATAACTGATGACAAAAAATGGGGTTCCCATTCAAAATGATTTGGACATAACCATGTTCCGTTAAAATCGAGTTCCTACATGGTTCCTTAATCAAGCTTTGTTGTCGCTTCTTGTACAACAATATGATAAGTATGATATTTTGACGTAAAATTTGGTCCATATGCTATGTATATATGTCAAACAAAACATAACTAATCATTCATTCATATTTGAAGACATTCAATAATTTAAACTTTCTTTAAATAAACATCATACCATGTTTAAAACATAACATTCATGTTTCAAGCATAACATTCATGTTTCAAAATCCAAATATAAGAACAAAAGTTTAAGAGAGACATAACATTCATGTTTCAAAACAAAAAGAAAAAAAAAAAGCTAAAGATCACTTGTAACTCTAAAAGTATTTCCCTTCTCTATTTCCATTAAAGATTAGAGCCAAGTTATCTTTCCCTCATCTGTCTTGAATTTAGTCCAGATAATTATTTTTTTTAACCATAAAAGAGTTAAGGGCGACCATATGCAGTGGGCTTGTCTTTGGAAGTTGGGAATGGCATGTAGTAAGTCAATGCATGCCTTCATAGTAGTTGCATCTTCTTGCATGGTAGACTGGGAATTTGTTAGGTTCAGGGATGGACTATCATCATAGCCATTCAAGTTAAAGAAACTTGAATCCATATATGTTAGATTATCCTCAAGCACGCCATCCATTGTTGGAGCCCATTTATCATCCCCAGTTGCTAAAGCACCATCATATAAAGCAGCCATCTCTTCATAAAAAGGAAGGGGCTTTTACCTAAATACTTTGGCATCCCTATGGGTCTGCAATAAAGTTTAATGATAAATGTCAAATGCTATAATCACCTCTCCTGTAAATACCAAAATAAATATGTGATTTATATACCTTCAGGTATTCTGTCCATTGGTCCTGTGCCATCTCCACACAGCCTGTATGTGAGTTGAAGCCTATACCAGTTTGTGATGTCAAGTGCAACTAGGCATTGTATATTTTTTTTTAGATGATCTAATTGGTTCTTTAATTGCTTTTGATTGAAACTGTATCTCGTCCTTTGAGTAAAATTTTCTATTATAATCTTCCATGCTTTTAAGCTAAATTGCACCCCCGGCAACCACCAGCTCTCACTTGCTCCAAACAGATGTCAATGAGATACTTGTTCATACCATCCAACCAATGCGCACGATCTATGTCATCTGTTTCTTTTGACTTTCCATTATTTAGCATGATAATTGCACCAAAATTTTAAAGTATAATAGGAAAGCAATTAATAATAAGAAATCAATCTTTAAAGTGTGCAAGAAAAAGGCTTGTATGCAAGAAAGCAATTAAAGTATGAGAATCTTACACATAATGAAATAAATCCTATCAATCTTCACCTCTCTTTCATTATGTCTAATTTTGATATAGCATGGGATTTAACAAAAATATAAGAGGATAATATGATGAGTTTTGTAAGCCTTAGACACAATTGTGATTTGGCAGAATGCTTTAAATAGGCTGTATCCTTTTTATCAAACAACATTGATCTATGGAAAATGGCCACATGTATATCAATTGGGGATAGGAACTGTGGGGTACATGTCTATGAGGTCATGCATATTCAGCATAAAACAAAACTATAATATAAGTGCTATTAGGTTTGGTTTGATGATTTTGAAAATGCAACTGACAAGTGTGGCCATAGAAGTGGAAAATACCTAAAATTGGATGTGATTAAGAAAACAATGGGACAAAAGAAATCAGCTTGAATGACTCTTTGATAGGTGGGGATGTTGATTTTGAGGAAGAAGAGAATTCTACAGCTAATGGAGATTTTAATATGAATCAAAGTGGTTTAAACATTGCCTAAATTAGCCAAACCAAGTCTAACTAGTGTGAATCATAGAAACAAAGAATCGACAACAAGATCCCTATTCTCTATTAGACCCAAATCTCAATTCCCTCCCATCTCTGCAAATGGAAGATCCCCACTAAGCTGCAAATCCAGATGTGGCAAAAACATCTTAAAACTAAGAAAAATTTGCAAATGCAAATCCCACGTCCGAAATCAAATTCTCTACAAAACCCACATCCCTCTTTTAATGACTAAAGAAACCTTTACTCAAATCACAATCCACAAAACCTCAAATGCTTAAAAACTTACTACAAACTGAGACAACTTTATTTGCAATTTTTGATGAAACTTGGATCAAAATTTCGGGCAATTTCTCAAATTCTGAACTTCAAATCCAAGAAATATTAAAGAACCCACCTCAGATTATCCACAAAATATCTAAAGCACTTGGAAGGAACTGCCTTAGATGTAGAGAAAAGGAAAGAAAGTACAAGGAGATGGCTTTATATAATGGCCATGGATGGAAAGTGAGAAGTTATTCATAAAAAGAGGGAATTCGTTTCATGTTCCTTGGATTAGAATCTTCTATGAATTCATTTATTTATATATAGAAATTAAAGCACTGAATCCATAGAGAAGTAGACACACACAAAGACTTACCTTCACCATCAATCAAAAGAAGATGCATAAGTGGGGCGTTTGGGAATGGGGCGATTGATTTCGTATAAGTGGGGCATGGACCATTGGCCAATTATGACTCTTTGAAGATTTTTCAATTCTGACGGCTCCAAATGATGATAACCTGGTTCCACCCTTGGATCCGATGCCTGTGGATGCTCACTTGCTACCAGGTGTGGTTCTAGGGTACAAACCTCCATTCAGATTTCCGCCATACGGGATTAGACGTTGTCTTCACAACAAGAAAATGATGACTTTGCGGACATGACTTTGGGATTGACCACGAGAAGCATTCAGTTGGCCAAATTTTCATTTCTTTGGGAAAAAGAGAAAAAGAATGGGTGTTTAAGCATTAATTGGACGGCCAAGATAAAGGGGTTTATAGCTAAAGGGATTTTTCATCATATCTCCTCAAACCGAAACCATCTCCTAACATCTCCAAACCAAACTGTAACCCAGCTCCTAACATCTCCAAACCAAACTGCAACACATCTCCTAACATCCCAAATCAAATAGAAACCATCTCCTAACATAGACCCATCTGCATCTCCATCCTTGGTTCACCCCCACCAACCCTTTCCATCGTTATTCCATCCAAAAAAAAAAAAAAAACAATTTCACTCAACATAGAATATACCAGATGTTCTGTATAGAGATGAAAACAAGAAGAAAAAAAAAACACAGTAGAGATGTTTACCTCTCTCTTTTCTCTTCTCCGGTCTCCCTTCCCGTCTTTGGTGTTTGTTTCCTCTTTCGTTGAATAGGGTTCTTTCTCTCAACGATTCGTTTTATGTTGAGGATTTTCATTGGGAATAAAAGATCGTCTAGTGGCGGGCATTTTTGTCTTCAAAATTGGGCTTCGCCTCTACTTTTTCAAGAGACAATGCCTTTGATTCCCACATGCCCAAAATAGGCTCATCTCATTTTAAGAGGCTTTGCCTCTATTTCTCTAGAGTGGGCAGATGCTACAAGTCATTGCTAAGCAATTCTAATTTCAAAACCTCTACCTGCTTTAGAGAAATAGAAGTCTGAGGCAAAAAATAGACATGCCAAATATGGGCTTAGTGACTTGGGTTCTAGAGATACAATTTTATTTATTTTGTTGAAGAAATAAAAGGGTTAATGACTTTGTTGTATCTCACACTTTTTCCTTGAATTTCCACCTATCAAATCATTTTAGCAGAGTTTTATCTTTGAGAAACTTAAACCATATAACACTCACCTACCTTTTATGAATTGACACATTTTTAATTTAACATTAATCTCACTATTAAGCATTATCGGATTTCAGTCACAAAAATAAATGCACTTGAAAATCACTATTAGTTTTGATATTTGGATCATCTCATACCTTTGATGTTCACGCACATACAAACTGCCTCTATAGAATGGTTATCCCAAATAACTTCACAAAAGAAAAAGTGTATTCTTATGAACAGGGTGAGCTTGACTTAGTGACCAATTATGCCAAATTTTAACTTCTTTAAAACATTGAGTCACAAGTGATGATATAGAACTAAATTGTGGAAGCTAACAAAAAAAATCACCAAAAAGCATTTACCATAACACAATGATTTATAGTGGTTCGGTCTCAATGCCTACATCCACTACCGGCTTGTGATCCTACACCCTACCGGATTTCCGCTATCTATGCTTTCAATAGGCTAAGCAATAACCTTACAATATGCGTTCCAAGGCTAAGCAATAACCTCTTGTGTTTTATGGTTCACACCTAACCATAAACTTATATTTTTCTAAGGCTAGGCAATAACCTATAATCCTAAGATTGACTGTCTCTACGAAGTATCTACAATACACCTGAAGAAATACAAATTAAGCTCAATTATAATGCCTCTTAATTAGATGAATATGAAAGTGTAAATCTAACTCATACAACACATAATGTGATGCAAAGATGAATGCTTAATGTGTTTGTGTGAAAAAAAGTTTTTAAAAAGATAGCTCAATGAATATAAGCTTAAAGCTTTTGAAAATTTAAATCACAAATATCTTGATTGAAGTGAAAATGCTAAACACATATTCTTTAAAGGGAATAGGTCCAGTGAGGACGGTCCTTACCATTTCATGTAAGGACCACTGTGGGCCGTCCGATTCGATGCCTCATCCAACGACTGTCATCCACCTTATATAACTAAATGGGGGGAAACGAAATGAAAAGTGACTCTCGCCCGCCCAAATGGGGAAAAGCCCTAAATCAGAGCTTTGGTGTCTTCCTCTTCCATCCCAACACGTCTGCACGGCATCGAAGCAGGAAAGGTTGCTCGATCTCTCTCTCCCGGTCTTCCCTTTTGTCGACTTCTCTCTCTCTCTCTCTCTCTCTCTCTCTCTCTCTCCATCACTTCCATCGTGCAGTCATCCCGGACCTAGGGCTCGATTTGATTCGCACCGAAGCAGAACATCGGTCATCGCCTCTACCCTGTCATCTTCGTTGCGTCATCCCGGCCCGAACCAGGTCATCTCATCTCACCTCTCTCGTCACGCCACAAATTGGGGGTTTTCTTTTGTTTTTTTTTCTATGCATGTCATCATATGAAACATGGATGTGAAATCTGTTTCCCGTCTGTTTTTTGTTCATCAAATGAACACATCTCCATTTTCATTTTCATTTCCATTTCATATTTGATGCCCCAGATCATGTGGTAAATGTTTCTACTGTGCACGTTAGAGATAAGAACGTCTCAATGATCTTTGCCATCAAATCACTCGTGGCCGTGAGCTCCAATTATTCTTCATCCCACCCATTTGAATCTGATCGATCACTTTAATAAGTGGCAATTTTACTGCACAAAATACAGATAGAGTACACATGTCCCTGTCGGTGCACATGAGAAATGCCATGATACTATAATGGGATGAGCACAGCTGTAACTAGTGAGAGCATCTCATATTAATAAAATGGAGATGTGTTCATTTGATGAATAAAAATGGAGAAACGGTATTTTGCATTTTGAAGAGGATGTGAGGGACCACTGAATTAAGGTGCTCCTTCTTCTTCCTATTCTTCTTCTTCTTCTTCTTCTTCTTTGGGATTTCAGTTTGGATTGCATCGGCTACAACTATGACTGGGTTGGGTAAGATGCGTTCTTCTCTAATTCTGCCATGGATTTTTGCTGCCGACAGAAGACTTCCTTTTCTTTCTTTCAAGTGTGATGATTTTTTTTTTTTTTTTTTTTGTGTTGTTTGCTTTAGAATGGTGTAACTACCATACATACAGTAGTTGTGGATTTGGCTGCTGCTGCTGGTGAGGTGTGTGAATGTGGATTTTAGGTCTTACCCGGCCCATTTCCTTAGAATTTATATACAGTGCCAAGAAATTTTGAATGTGAAATTTCTAGTTTAAGGACAAAAAAATTCTCAAATCTGCATATTTCCTCACCTTTATGAAACTTATAAAACCTTCAGTTTGTTTTTTGTTTTTGTTGCTGGGTTTATTTAGACTCACAATATCTTTTGCACAGAATGTCATCTTCTAATACAATCCATTCTGAACGTACTCCAAAATGGCGATGTGGAGCTGGAGACATGAAATTATATACTTCTCGTACGCAATTGAATCCAAATAGAAAATTTTGGAAATGCCCAAATTGGAAGGTAAGCGTGTTTAGGCTACCTCATAAACCTGTTACTATATGTTGTTAAGGTTTCAAATCTAGCATTAACTATTTTTTTTATGTGTATAAAACTTAATGTAGGATGAAAATGGTTGTGGTACGTTTCTTTGGAAAGATGAAGTAGAAAATTGACAGCTTGCTGAAGCTAATTCAACGATGTGTGAAAGACAAAACTGGAGAGAAGAAAAGAGCAACTTGATAGTGGTTGTTGAAAAGTTAGAAAGTTCAATGTGTATTTTTATTGAAGTAGAGAAAATTCGAAATGCGTATCTGCGAAAAATTTATCACGCTATTATAGTTGCATGCTGTATAATGATCTTAGTTTTCTTGTTCAGCCATGTATGAAGTTACAGAGATTATGAGCCTATACTTCTTTTGTGTTTGTTGTAGGAATTTTTACATGATTTGATTGAAGAAAATAAATTTTTGGTAGATTAAAAATAAGATAGTTCATGAAACCATGAAACTGGAAAAGAAGATGAGCTTCATGTGTTTAGTTAACAGATAATTTCCTCTGTAAGCTTGATGGGTGTATTTCCATTCTATTCATGTTGTCTGTTGCAGGGGATGTATAGACAGAGTAAGTCTATATGTCTTGGATCTGAGTACTTTTGTTGGAATTGTTACAGGTGCTGATTGGCTTTGAGAAAATTTTTTTGATAATGTTAGATTAAGGATTGAGAAGATTCATGATTCATGAAATCATTGAGTAGGAACAGAATTGTATGGAATCATGGAGGTGTCTAATTGCAACAGGGAAGATGTAGTTTCAGTGGTGGGAAATGGGCGATGGCTAGTCTCATTCACTTTACATCATTCTTTCCAGTTCTGCCTCATTGTTTAATAAGTATTGTAAACCTTTGAGTAATTTTGAATCGGTTCCTGATGAGAACACAGAGATAGCTGTGGCCAAGGACTCTCCGCCTTGGGAAGCGGGGTCTTGTGTTTCTTGGGGCGGTCTTGTGTTTTTTGGCCGTGGTTTTTAGCCCGTGCATGTTTACCTCTGTTGGTCACTTTCTATAGTTTTTCTCAATGTGCATGTTTACCTCTGTTGGTCACTTTCTTGGCCGTGGTTTTTAGCCCGTGCATGCTATTATAGTTTTCTTGAGCAAACGGACAATAAACACTGAATTTCAAAACCAGCGAGCAAGTATCCATAATGAAAGAAACTGAAAAAGAAATACCGCCAGCTTCTTAGAAAAAAAAAAAACAATGAAAGAAACAACAAACAACACCCAGTAGCAAGTATCCATAAAGTGGTAGTGAGATTCAATAATTCTAGTACCTGGTTCTAAAGGTTGCATTATGATGATCTCATTAAGTCAAAATTACTTTCTTAAGAGCCAAGGCCATGGCCAACATGGAACCCTCATGGTGAGGGAATGAATACAGGTTCAGATTCAAGTTTAGGTATTCAGATTCTGTTCAGATACAGGTGCAGGTATCCTTCCTTAAACCTGTTTGGATACGGGTATGGGTATATAACTCTGGATTCCAGTTTGGCCCAGGTCTGCGTACACCGTAGACCTCTTCTGTACCTAACCCATTTCATCCCTAAATATACAACAAGTTACATGACTACCAATTCTTGGCCGTGGAATCTGACACCAGCACTAGGTGCCTGGTTCTGTAAACCCCAAAAATAGGATTAGTGGAATGACCATTCCAATTGTGTGATGATACTTCCAACACAATGCTGTTGGGTATCCACCATGAGAATCCACATTGGCACACAGATGTTAATCATTTTAAACACCCCATGCAATGTTGACACAACATAATGGCATCCTAAGATTCAGGATTGAACAAAATTAAACTGGAATGAATTGGTTCTTTTACCTGTGGCCACATAACAAGAAGTCATTAAATGGTGGTCTGAACTTGTAACTGCTGCTAGCTTACCATCAGCACTACTAACCTTTTTAAAAACTATTCTGCTCAAATTTTCCACTTCCAACTTCTCTGCATTCTCACAGAATCCCTCATTCTCACATGATAATGCACTCACAGAATCCCTCATTCTCACATCAAAACCAAAGATATTTGCATCACCTTTTGATAACTGAATACACAGTCCAATTAGAGCAACTTGAAGCAAATCAAATTACATTAATTCAATACATAACTGAATACAGCGAGTCCAAGCAAATAAAATTACATCAAACCAATTCATATCTAAATACAACATTAATCCATGTTCAACACGAACTGAATATTTAAAATCAATTATCCCATTATAAGATCAACATCAACATCAAGTTGGCTTCACCATCGAGTTCAAAATTCAACATCAACATGCCTTAACCATCACGCTTTCAAAGTTCAGAACCGGATGCATCCGAAGAGCTTCCTTCAACAGACGTATCGGATGGGGCTCCTGAAATGGGAGGAATGTCCACATGTAGATCAACAGTCCCCCTGAAATATAAACACATGCAACATAAACTAAGAAAAACAAAACTGAAAAAAAAAATGAGAAGAACAAAAACAAACAAAAACTGAGGAAAAAAATACCTATTCAAGAGAACTGGACAATTCCGTTTGTCATGTGAAACACCACGCTGGTTGCACTCACGACAAAGTCATTCTTTCTTTTGAGCTTTCTCCTTTGATGACTTTAGTCTTATCGGACCGCCCTTTGTTGTAGCATGAGGTGGTTCAATCAATTGCACTGCATCACTAACTGCATCACTAACCACTCTGTTTTTTCCAGTGGATGTATGTTCACCTCCAAGTTGAAGTTGATTCATTTTACGACACATTTTATGAAGATCATTTAGTACATTTATTGCATATTCGTACGTCTTTAAACACATACTTGCCTCGGTAGAAACCATTTGCCCCAATAAGACAAATCACCATGCCGGACAATTAACGAGTTACCACCAGTAGTATTCCCCACTATCACACATTTGCTATATTCCGTACCATCTCTCGCGTGATGAGTCCATCTCTTTAATATAAAATGCTCAGGCAAGGTGAAAATCATCTCGTGTTTCAACACAGCAATGATATGACTGCAAGGAATTCCTCGAAACTCAAATAGTTTGCAAGAGCAGTTTGTACATTTAGTATATTTCTTGAAAATGACCCTTTCAAAAGTTTTGCAATTATTTTTCATGGACCAAACATCATAAATGCTCTCTGCTGCATCTTCCTTTACAAGTTTTGGAATGGATGATACCATTGCCATGAATTGTACCTGAAACTCTTGGAAAATTTTTCTCAAATATATTCCAGCCATTTGTTCCTCCATTTCCAAATCTGTGAGGAGCTTTGGCCTCGTCTGCAAGTTTTCATGCTTTACTTTTAACTCTTGATACATTTGACGCGTGATGGCACGTTTAAAGTGCATCATAAAGTCATGCAAACCACACTTATGTGTTTGAAAATGCTTAAGGAAGGCATTGAAACTTTAACTTCTCTGCGATGATGACATTCCTGCAAAAAACACACCCTTTAAAAAGATTGGTACCCACATCTCACGAAGCGTGTACATGTCTTCTAGCCAATTCTCTTCTTTCAATTTATATTCACATCGTATCCTGGCCCATTCCATCTCAAATTGATCCATTGAAACAGCATTGTAAACAATTTTATTTATTGCATCCATAAGCCTGTCAGCATGAATTGCAATTCCGCCTAACTTGGATGGCAACTTTTGCATAATGTGCTAGAGACAAAATCGATGTCGAGTGGCAGGCATAACGTGCTTAATTGCTTTCCTCATCGCGGGATCTTGGTCTGTTACAATCGCTTCTGGTGGACCTGCAGGCATAGCTTCTAGCCAACGTTCAAATAGCCACACAAATGAATCAAAATTCTCATTTGATAAAACACCACTTCCGGAGATGACTGTTTGATCATGGTGATTTACTCCCATAAATGCACCGAAAATCAGATCATATTTATTGGTTTGATATGTTGTGTCAAAAGTAACAACATCACCAAAAACGATGTATGAAAGGCGACAAAGGTGATCTGCCCAAAATACAAGCTTGATTTGATTGTTCTCATCTGCCTCTATAGAATAATAAAAACCCGGATTCATTTCTTTCATGTATTCAAAATACTCATACAACATCTTTCCATCTCGCCCCTTTTTTGCTTTCTGCTTGTCTCGATGGAGATTTCGCATGTCTTGCTCATTGAAACCAACTGCTCCTGAACCCCCAGCTTGTGTGCTTAAGAGTCTCATTTGATTTGCAGGTCGTATGTTATTCTCTTCAAAAGTATTTATTAAGTTCTTATGAGCTGGAGTAATCTTACGGTGTGAACGAAACATATGGGTCTTACGTGGGGTAGATAAGACATGAGTATGTTCTACAACAAATTTGTTAACAACCCAATGTCTGACTGTAATTTTTTTCAGGACAATCTCCGCTCCACAATTTTCTCTCGTATATGGAACACGCTTCTGTGCCACAAAACCACGACCTTCCTTTTCTATTCTTTGACCTTGTTTAGCGCACACAAACTGCTTCCAACATACTTCACCTCTCTTTTTTTTATCTGAACCACGTCTAATACCAAAACCAGCAGCCCTCGCATAAGTATTATAAAATTCGTAAGCTTCTTCCAAGTCATGAAAATACATTCCGACACGTGGGGTTTTATCCTCATTGACTTCAGGCATAAAGATTCTACTCATGGAAGATGCAGCTGATTCCAACTTCTCATCCATTGAAAAAATGTGAACAATAGACCCAGATTATACATGAAGGAAAAAAAATATTTTCAGGGATCACTCATGAAGAAAGACATTATCAGGTAAATAACATAGAATAGTTGCCCATCAGATATTCTCAACACAAAATTCAATAGATAAGATAAAAATAAAGTAACTCCAAAATATATTACTTGTTCAATACCTGAGTGTTTCCATGGTGGTTTGGGATTTCTGCATCGTCGGAGTTGGAGAACTCTTCTACCTCATTACCAGAGAGCAAGGTCTGAGAGAACAGGGCTGGGTGAAAAGAGATATGGTCATCCATGGATATAAAATAGATGTTCTTGCATTAGATAGGGAAGAGAATGGTGGATCGTCCCTCGTGAGTGGCGTTCCTCTAGATCTGCTTTGTTGCAACCCCTTTACTTCTGAATAAATTTTCGTCCAACAAAAAACAAATTGTTATTGCCTTACATTCCAATTTTGGCATATTCAGAATAAACTGTATGGAAAATGACATTCTTTACAAAAGACATAAAATTAGATAGCAAAACCTAAAATTGGATTGAAAATGGCATGCAAAATACTGTACATTCTGAGTCGTCACCCCCACCATTCTATTTCTGTATCAAAACCTAAAACCCATTTTAGTGATGATGTCGTTCCATATGCTAGATGAGAGAGGCGGCATGACATTCATAAAAAAAAATTATAAATAAAAAAAAATAGGAAACATACCATAATCAACCACAAGGGCGTCCATAAGTCAAAATGTTGGGAATTGAGCTTGTTCAAACATGGCTTGTTTTCCATATGGATAGGCCCCACCAGATGATTAATCTTTGATCACTGAAAGATGAACCCAATCTATATGGAATGCTCACCTGAGCTCCCTCACAGGGCTCCTGGACTGGGCATTTATAATATCTCAGAAGACCATAATAACGTAGGATGCAGTCCAAACGTAATAACTCAAATAGGAATATTGGTCTTAAGTCTTAACAGAGTAATAGACCAATAGAATGTTAGTGAGAAAATAACCTAAAATAAAAATTGTTTACTTACACCAGTGAGTGATAACAATATAGCAAACCAGAAAGACCACAAAACAAGGAAAATTCAGGAGCAGAAGAGAGACCAAAATACATTTTATGCCCCACTAGTACAAGCAAGAAAGAGAACAGCCTGCTGCGATAATACAGTCACTAAATCTTACATTTTGCATAAATCAATTAGCGTACTTCCATTCAGAATTCAAACAATTGATAATCAATTTCTCATATAAAGCTCTTAACTAGACTTAAACTGATTTACTTCAAGATTGATCTTGTGTAAGATACAAAAAAAAAAAAAAAAAAACCATCAGAGTACATCGTATTTTATATCTAATTGGATCCAACTCCTACTAAAGTGAAAATTGAATAGATAATCCAAGAAGAAAAAACAAAATTTATGATCGAGCTATTTGAATTCTTAATATGAGCTGCTCTCACCAGTTGCAACTGTGCTCATCCCATTATAGTATCATGGCATTTCTCATGTGCACCGACAGGGACATGTGTACTCTATCTGTATTTTGTGCAGTGAAATTGCCACTTATTAAAGTGATCGATCAGACTCAAATGGGTGGGATGAAGAATAATTGGAGCTCACGGCCACGGGTGATTTGATGGCAAAGATCATTTGAGACGTTCTGATCTCTAACGTGCACAGTAGAAACATTTACCACATGATTTGGGGCATCAAATAGGAAATGGAAATGAAAATGAAAATGGAGATGTGTTCATTTGATAAACAAAAAACAGACGGGAAACAGATTTCACATCCATGTTTCATATGATGACATGCATAGAAAAAAAACACAAAAGAAAACCCCCAATTTGTGGCGTGACGAGAGAGGTGAGATGAGATGACCTGGTTCGGGCCGGGATGACTGTGACGGAGATGATAGGGTACAGGCGATGACCGATGTTCTGCTTCGGTGCTAATCAAATCGAGCCCTAGGTCCGGGATGATTGCACGATGGAAGTGATGGAGACGAGAGAGAGAGAGAGAGAGAGAGAGAGAGAGAGAGAGAGAGAAGTCAACGAGAGGGAAGACCGGGAGAAAGAGATCGAGCAACCTTTCTTGCTTCGATGCCGTGCAGACGTACTGGGATGGAAGAGGAAGACACCAAAGCTCTGATTTGGGGCTTTTTCCCATTTGGGCGGGCGAGAGTCACTTTTCATTTCGTTTCCCCCCATTTAGTTATATAAGGTGGATGACAGTCGTTGGATGAGGCATCGCATCGGATGGCCCACAGTGGTCCTTACATGAAATGGTAAGGACCGTCCTCACTGGACCTATTCCCAAGAAGGGATAAACAACTTGTAAAGATATGACTTTTCAAATTATGCAAGTTGTATTGAAATTTTAAATCTAAAACATGTGATGCATGAGCATAGTTGTTTTCAAAACAAACTAGTTTGCCTATGTGTTCATAGAATGAAAACAACTAGCTAGGGATTCAACCAAGTATAAGATTCATGCTATGAGATAAATCAAAGTTTTAAACAAAGCATGGAACCTTTATGATATGAAAGTTAAAACAAACTTGGTTTGAATCTAAATGAAGAATCCAAAACAACAAAGCAATTCAAAGTGAAATATATGTAATGGATTCATCAAATCATAGTTAGCATGCTAAAATAGATTTACCAAATAGTTAAACAAAGCATGAAAACATATGATAAGGAAAACTAAGCTTATTTAGATGATTTACTCATGATTCCAAGCTTTAGTTTCCTTTTATGACCCTTTAGCCTTCCCTAGCTCATTCCCCTTTGTTTTGCCTTAAAACACCTCAAGGAGTACCTCTTGGTTCCTCAAATTTGGCCTAGGAATGAGCTGTTTATATATATTAAAAAAGTTGTGTAACGGCTAGTTGGTTGGTTAATCAACTTCAAGTTCGGTCAACCGAACTCCTAACTGTAAAAAAATGGCTAGTTTTAACCATTCTGGAACTTGAACCGAAGTGGGTTCGGTTAGCCGAAATCTTGAGTTCGGTTAACAACATTATTGTAGCAAAAACACTGTAGCAAAGTAATGCAGCAACAGTACTATAGCACAAAAAAGGTTTTGCCTTCTAAAAAAATTAAGCAAAAAGCTACTCCAAAGTATTTTCCTAGTGGGAGTTCTGGGCCATGGAAATCATGCTTAGACTCATGTTTAAATCAATCTAAAACTATTTTCTAAAACATGAACTTATCATGCCTAAAATGATTTACAAATCTAGGTCCAAAGGCTTGCATGATTCGAAAAATCTTCTTTTCAAAGCTCAATGCATCTAAGTTTAAAATCCAAAACATGCATGTAACATAAGTTCTAAAAGTTTTAAAACAATGCATGTGAAAATCAAGATTTCAAGTTTTTCAAAATCAATGCTGATGTGAGAATCGGGAAACAAGCAAGATAGCAACCACACAAAGCTAAGTCCTCTATCACCGAAGTGACAAGAGCATATCGGGGCGTTGATCTCAGTCACCAAAGTGAGGAGATTCAACGAAAATATATATATATACATATAATAGTACGGGACGGGACCACTGTAGCAAACCGGGTATCGGGAATCATGGTAGCAAGCCGGATATTGGGAACCAGGAGAGTGAGCCGGGTATCGGGACGAGACCACGGTAATAACCGGGTATCGGGATCCAATTTGGAGATGGCGGGATGGGAGGGGGACTTCCGAGTCGGTGGATCAAACCAACAGGGTCGTCCAAGCTTAGTGGTGCCAACTCATGGGTCAATTAATGGAAATCAAGACATGTATAAAAAATGCATCAGGTGCAAATATATGGACGGGCGGGACGGGGGTGTTCAAAGGCACAAATGTCATTTCATATCGGGACTAGCAAAATGCTACAAATACAACTCCAGTGTTTTTCGAGAATGATAAATCATAAATCATAAATACTCGGGAATGCATATCAAATTTCGGGAACAATGAGAATACAATTGAACTTTCAAAATTTTGGGATCCACGACTAGTTCAAGGTGAATAGGGATCCCGTATGTCAATCTCTGTATAAACTTGGTACTCTTTGAGTTTTGGGGACATTCCGGACTCCTTATACAACTCAGTAATTTTTTCAAAACTTCAAATGAATCATCGTGATATGGTTTCTTTCTCAAACTGCTTCATATATTGTATGTACATTTCCCATTACAATGGGGTTCCTAACAAACCTCTCTCAATCATATAAACATTCCACCTTTACTCCAAACATGCCCCCAGGTGAACAGTATCCACCGCTCGAGCGGACCTGAATTTCGCTCGAGCGGTGAACTCTCTGGAATGACTTTCTGGGTGGGTTCGCTCGAGCGGACCTGCCCAGTTCAGGATGGCTCGAGCAAACTTTCGGTTCGCTCCAGCTATCAACTTTCTGGATGGGATTCTGGGATGGTTCGCTCGGGCGAGATAAGGTTCGCTTGAGCGAATTGTCCTTTGGATGGCACGAATCCTTCTTTGGACTCAAGTGACCTGTCAAGTCCGCTCGAGCGAACTGTCCAGAAATTGATTTAGGGGACAGTTCTACTCCTTCCCTTTCTCCTCTTCTTACAATTCCTTTGAGCCCCATTTCTTTATCAAATTGAGAGGCTCAAAACCTCCTTCAAACCCCATTGAAAGCACCATCAAACCTCCATAAACATTCAACCCAATTTCCTTCTTCTTCACCTCATTCAACCATAAGAGAAAGAGAAAAGGAAACCACCATACACAAGGATTCATTTGTGCTACAATCAAGAAATAAATGAGGGCTATAAACCAACTTTTTCCAAGACATTAAATAAACTAACAAGATTCATTAATGAGCATTTATTTCAAATCAATGTAAGTCAATAAAAGCATAAAAGAGATGGTGAAATCATCAATATTTCTCATAAAAACCATACAAAGCTCAAAATATTTATTCATCCACTTGCCTTTGGTTTCTAACAAGCAAATCAAGCAAAAAATAAAGCCCTTCTCAAAGATAACCTACAACACAACAAAAACCCCAAATACAAACCCTAAAAGAGTCAAAATAAGGAATGTGGAAGAAGAAGCTTCAATAATGAGGATGGGGACTCTCATAGGCTAGGAAAACACACAACAAAGAGAAAGGAGGGATTGCTTACTTGGAAGTTCTTCAAAAGTACAAGGCTAGCCCAAAGAAGGTCTTGGGATGGAAGGTTTCCTCCAAGAATAGCATCAATGGAGAGTTCTCAAATAGATGAAGAAAATGATGATTTTCATTTAGCTTTTGGTGCAAGATTGACAGGGATATCGGAGGTGGAAGAGCAAGAAGCAAGAGAAGAAAGCCCTAGTTTAGGGTTGGGAGCTTGAGCAGGAAAGAAGAAAGGGAAAAGAAGAAGAAGGGTTCTCTTATATAACAAATAAGAGTGGGCTCCACTATTAGAAATCTTGTATAGCTGAAATTATGATTTTCGGGATCTCGGATGAATTCGACGAAGAAAGGAAAAACGATTGACGAAATATTTAATTTCTAAAAAGTATATTTTTCAAGGGTTTCGGGGATATCAAATTTCGTGCCAGATTTGGTATAAAAGACTGTTTTACGCTCAATGCTAGGAAGGTCGGGTTTCGGGGTTTCGAACAGGAACGGGATCAACATGAACGTTGTAGGGATTCAAAAGATGAGTAAAACGAGGTCAAAATATGAATCATGGAATTCTCAGATAATTCCCCCACGTACACGCAAAGTCACAAAAGGAACTCCCAAAGGGTCCCACTAATCACAAAGGCAATCAAAATCCCCCAAAGCTATAACAAGAGTTATTCTATTCCCAACTTAACCAAAATCTACTAATCACAATTGAAGCTACACACGACTTAATTAATACTAATTGAGGTCACTCGGGTCGGGATCTTACAGAATTCCAGCCTTAGGGCATTTTCTTAGAAACAAAAGCCCTTGTTTTAAGGGCTTTTAAGGGTTAGGTCGAGCCCCTTTGTCTCAGGACTGAATTGACATGCCTACCTGTGAAGAAGAGGAAAATGAAGGGCTTTGTTCCATCCCAATAAAGGGATGTAGGCCTGAAATGGACTGCCCAAATGCGTCCTTACCTATGTGTTTAAGGGCGTTTTCTTTTAAGAATAAAAGAGATTATTTAAGAGCTTGTTTAAGTACTAAATCAAATGAAGTGAAGTGAATAGCGGGGTTAAATTAAAAGATAATAAAAGAAGAGGGGTTTCTTGTCATTTTGTCATTTAGTGAAATGAGAGAATTGATTTTTTTACTTTTTTTTTTTGAAAAAAAAGAAGAGTTGGTTTGTGAAATTTGATACTCTTTTTTATATGACCCGTCTTCTTTTTATGCTTCTTCTTAAACTAAGCATTCACTTCCATTCATTCTACGAGTGCATTATCCAAACCACCCCAATCCTTCACCTCACTTTATATATATTAAAGCAAAGGGGGAGGTGGGCTGTGGAGGGTGCCAGATGTAACATCCCGAAATTCCAAGGTTGTAATTGCCTTAGTTAATTGTGCTTTTAGATAATTAAGCTCGTTCGACCCAAAACCTGGCCTGACCCCAACCCACCTAAGTTATTTTATTAATTTTCCAAAGTCAAACCCCACCCCACCCCACCTAATCTAATCCCATTGAGCCCCACCTCACTCCCATCATATCTCCACCTTATTCCACGTGTAGAACCCCCATCCCATTTCCCATTTAGGTCACATGAACACCCCTTTCTCATTCCATTCCACACAACACAGTAGCCCCTCCTTCTTCTCTCATTTTTCCCCTTTTCTCGTTCTCCCTCTCCTCACTGCGTTGCTGCCGCTGGACTTCGAGCACACCGGCGATCACCACCACCCCTTCTCCTCTGTCTTCTCCTAGACATTTCGCTGCCCCATTATCCTGGAACCGCCTCATCGTGGTCAGCGACTGCCACCATCACTGCCGAGCTTCCCCATCTTCGGCGAACCCTACCACCCCATCTCTCTCCCTCTTCCTAGCTCACGGCAGCCCCACCTCTCTTTCTATTTTCCCCCAGTTTTCCCCTTCACTGTTCATTCCTTTCCTTCCCTATTTCTCTATTTCATTCTCTCTATTTCTCTTTCTTTCTTTGTTTCTCTCTCTTTATTTCCTCTCTCTCACTCCTCCCTTCCTACCATCTCACCACCCACCCATCTCACCATCTCATTTTCTCTCTCCACTCACTGTTAACGTGAGTTCACTTCTCCCCTCACCCATTTCACCTTTTTCCTTCTCTCTCTCTCTCCTACTTTCTTTCTCTCTCTCTCTCACTCCCCCTGCCAACGTGGGACACCCCACCCATATCACCCATTTCACCATTCCATTCTCTATTTCTTTATTTCTCTTTCTTTCTCCATCCTTTCTTTGTTCTGTCTTCTTCCTTCTTCTTGTCAATGGACCACCAAGACCCTCCATCACCACTAATTTAGTGGGCCACCAATCAAGTGGGCCCCACAACCCCCACAACCTCCCCATCTCAATTTCAATTCTTTTTCTCTTTCTTTCAATCTTTCTTACCCAACTTGTTGGAAATTGATCTTAGTGGCTGCCCATCACTTCCAATCATCACTATCAGCTCCGTGTGGACCCCGAGCTTCTCATCCTCAATTTGCAAGCCACCACTCCATTCCCATCTATTTGGTAAGCTTTTATTCCCCTAGGTTTGGTTTTTATACATTGGGTGTAGAAATGTGTTTGGTAGCGTAGAGCTTCCCCTCTAGTGATTTTATACTTAATTTAGTTTTATTTTGCTATTTACCCTTTAGGTTTGGTTTGTTGGGCTATGGAGCTAGGATTTGTGGATTTGGCCATTTTCAACCAAAGGCAAGTAGATATTTATATATATGCTTGGATATGTTTGCTTCTCCTTTGATTCGATGATTTAATGATGATTTAGACGACCACATGCTCATTGATGTCTTTGACGTTGGAAAACATGATAATTGGATCTATATGTTTAATGAAATGGTTTCTTAATTGAATGGATTGGTTGTAGATTTGAATGGACTTGATGAGAGGGGGTACTGGTGCTTGTGGAGAGGGCTAGATTTGAATGGACTATTTAATGTTGACTGGATGAATTGGGGTTCTTTCTTAAGGGCCTTTTTGACTTAGATCTGGATGGACTTAGGTGGGACTTTGGCTATCCTTTTTGGACTCATTTAACTATGTGTGAGAATGTTTTAAACCGACGTTCTTCACTGTTATTCCGGTTGTATCTGGATCCAATCTAGCTCAATCTTGAATGGTACGGGACAACGGGATACCCCTTTTATATCTATGCATGAAGTCTATTTGTTCGGGTATTGCGAACCCTAATCCCTTTCGGTGACTGAGTAGGTTGTACGATGCTTCAGGATTAACATTGTACTTAGGATTGGATTGTCTATCACTTTTGATTCTGAATTATACCGTTTGGTACTATCTACATGTAACGAACATGTTCAGTAGCTCTGTTTGATTTACTTTGGGGATCACATTGAGAACTTATATGATGGACTTAGGATCCCTTTTGATGTTCTATTTGTTTTGAGGTTTAGTTGAAGTGTTAAGGCTGGGGGACTTTGATTTTAAGGCTTGAAGAGAACTACTATTTATGTTGTTTTAAGTTTGATTTGATTTGGAATAAAGTAGTTTCTCTAATGTTGTTGAATCTTGTTTGGCAAGAAAGTCTAGCCCCTCACTGATGTTTATTTAGGATTCTTTGTGTCAGGCACCACTCAGCTGTTAACGTTCAACACAGCTGGGGCACCACCTGTGTGAGGACTTGAATTTAGAACCTTGAGGCAAGACTGGGCCAGAGCCCACGGGGCCCGAGCTGCATGAGCCAACAGAGAATTGACCTTGAGGTAAGACTGGGCTAGAGCCCATGGGGCCCGAGCCGCATGAGCCAACAGAGAATTGACCTTGAGGTAAGATTGGGCCAGAGCCCACAAGGCCCAAGCCGCATGAGCCCAAGAAGACCGTCTGCAGTTCGGATTTGGTGTAATGGACACCAAGGTGTAATTGACACCACTTTGAACACTTTGATTGAAGGGTTATGATCCCAAACTATTTATATCTCCACCATGACTCAATATGAGTAAGGGAGGGCAATGACACTATCCCGTGGTAATTAGCATATGTGGACCGCCTACTTTGATAGTTTGTTTATGATTTGAATGCTATGTATTTCTTATGATCAGAACACTATGCATTTCATATGATTTTGTCTACTCGTTTATTCTGATTCGTTCTGCATATTTGTTGATGTTTTATATTTATATTTGCCTGCCGACAGTCATGTCTGATGCTGCACTTGGTGTATAGGTATCGGGTACATCTACCTTTGGGAAAATGGAGGCGTCGCTTCAGGCAATTTAGCCTGATGCTAAGTATGAGTTGTGTGTTGATGGTATTGTCGTCATGACCAGTACACGAGTGCCTTCATACTTTGGTTAGTTCGTATTTATTCTCTTTTGGCTTAGGTTTTGTTAGAAGCCATTAATTAATATACTTTTGTTATCTTTTGCTAAACTTAAACTATAGAAAAAAAAGATGTGCACACTCTGAAATGTTATATTATACCATTTGTTTAATTATGATGTTTCGCTGTGTTTTACGGTTACCAAGGAAATATTCATACCTCACCGTGGACTTCAGTCCTATGGGACATGGTTGGGGCCAGGTTACATTTGATTAACGTTAGAAATTTTTTAATTGGCCCTAATCTCACGCATAACCCCGGTTTCACTTTTGGGGGCATGACAATATTAGCCCTTAGAAACTCTCCTTTCAAAGAAATACAAAAGAAAGAAATATACAGCCAAACAAATTTCCTTAAATCTCCTCAATTGAAATCTCAACCCACACAGATTTTCTTAAATCTCCTCCCTTAATCCTAGGTTTAGTTCAATATAGTTTCCAATCCCTTTCCATCTTATGTCATTGTTCTCAAATCTAAATCTCCTTAAATCTCTTACAATCTCTCCATCCCCTCCAATCTTCCCTAAAAAAATTTCTTCACTTCTTCCTTTCTAAGAAACTAGAAAAGGCTCTATTTTTTTTATCAAGAGGAACGACAAGATATGTGGATTATTCACCCAAGTTTAGCGTATGACCTCTCATGTCAATTGATCTGGGGTGGGCCACAGCTCAAAGTATTGATCATAGGACATATGTTGATTGATGGCTTTTTGAGATAAAATTTAGGATGCCCAAAACACAAGATAGTCTTGAATCTCAAATAAAACTCATTGATACACGATGAGAATGAGATAGCCGTTGGATATCTTGGCCATGGACACATGGTAAAGGTGGCCCACAGCTCGGGATGAATGGGATTCTGTGGGCTACACCAATCCAACAGTTGAGGTAGTTTGGAGGTAGGATTGTCTTTGCGGGCCGCACCAACCATTTGTTAACAAATGGTCCAGTTTCATGTGGTTCATGATCAACTGTTATTCATTCTCATCAGAGTATAATTCACACCTTATGACTCTCCCTTCATCTCTTTTAGTATTATTTTATTGACTGACCTTCTAGTTGTTGGACCTCATGCATCATTTCAATGTTAAAAAAACTACACCAGATGCTGAACAACTTTATAAAACGGTTTGATCTTAATCAGTTAAGACTGTAAATAATTAATCTAGCCTGACCGTTAGGTCGTAGTCTACCAAACAGATTAGGCAATAATAGGATTTTCACTGTAAAATTAGGCTTTAAACCCTTCATTAAGCACACACAATGATGAAATTTTAAAAATCAACTACAGAGTGCTTTTTTAAAGAATGAAAATTATTATTATTATGACGAAAATTCTCATGACTCAATATTGAAATCATAAAAGCTAGTTGAAATTACTGGTTTTTTACAAGTTTAACCCGCACTTGACCATTTTGAAAGGTTTGCTTTGGACCTACCAGTTAGGCACCAGGAGCTAACAGTCCAAGGGACTAGGTTGAGCTGGCTGCCCAACCCAGTCGAGTCATTTTCACACTGCTAAAAAAATCTCTTCTATAGAACCAAAGTGCCCTTAATGTCAGGAGGAGGACAGCTTGCTGATGATGCCCATGTTTGAATGGTTTAAGAGGTTGACTCAATGGGCCCCACCAGTAGATAGAGGATGCACCTGAGTGCCCAAGATTGTAAGATTGCAACCATTGGTTTAAAGATTTTTTCATATTACATTATCATGGTATGACAGTTATATGGGACTATACTTGTGCACCAATGTCTATATGATACTCTTTTTTTCAATTAAATAATATCTTACTTTAGGCCCGGCTAAGCACGGGCCTTTGTTGCTAGTTATATATATAAAAGCAGCAGCCTCTTCATCAGAGAGCGACTCGTGGCGGTAGGGGACTTCCTTGGAGAGGGACATGTGGCGCATCCTCAAACTTTTTGCAATGCTACATTTCGGAATTACCCTTCTAATCTAATCTCATCACTTAAAATATCTCAATGTAAATTTAAAATATTCTTGAAATAAGATACTTATCCCTTTCCTAAAATATAGCATACAATAATAACTTCTCTTTAATTTCAAGTTTTATTTATTTCCAAACTCATAATTTACGAGGTCCGCATGTTTTTTTATACCAACACAATAAGAGCTTTTTTTATACTATAGTGTGGGTCACTTTCATAGGTTGTATTCTACTACTTTTTTCTCTTTATTTTCCTTTCAATATTTATTAAGATTAATTTGTGGGGCCAATTATGGACATTTTTCTCTTTATATGTCTTTGGATATTTGGTTGGATTAATTAATCTGTGGGGCCCATTGTGGAAGCCAATTAATTCTAAAATCCACGTTTAATTCTAAAATGGCACTCAATTTATAGCTAAGCATAAATATAATCAAATGAATGTCCGAAAATCTTTACTATTTACTTGATCTTTCCCTAAATATTTCTAGCTACCTAAAATTTCTCTAATGAGTTTCCATCTTTATTATGAATTATATATTAATATTCATTTATAATTTATTTAAATATTTAGATATATTTCTAATTAGAAATTATAATAATTTCTTAATTATCCAGCGCAGGCTTATTGCACTAGTTATATATATTAAAGCAATTGGGGAGGTGTGTTGTGGAGTGTGCCACGTCAATGCTCTCAAGCCTCGTGTTGCCATGTCAGCGCTCCAAAACAAGACACGTAAGCTTTCTTTCTTTAAACTTTTCATCTATTATCTCGTCATACGTATATTGATTTCTATCCCCCAAGATTTCTCTTTTATACTTATCATATCCACCTAATATTCACTATTACCATAAAGATGACATATAATTGAAATTCACAATTCGAAAGCCATCTACAATAAGCAATCTCAAATCCTATAATCTGTCACATGATTTTTCTCAATATGCATTAAGTCCAGATTAAGAATCTCCAACTAAGCAATAACCAATCAACCCGAAGATTCTCTCTCATTCACTCTCATCCAATCCGAATATGCATTAAGTCCAGTTTAAGCATCTCAAACTAAGCAATAACTAATCAACCCGAAGATTCTCTCTCATTCACTCTAAATTACCATCCATACTTGTATCCGAATCGATGGTATTACCAACTTTCATATGCAATCTTCATCATTCATCAATGATTTTATATGTCAACTTTCTATTCCTTCTCCACATCCTCATAGAATCTCAATTCTTAACCTAACAAATCCACAACTAGAACCCCTCATCTCATCTTCCCCAATATCTCTAACATCACCCCAACCAAATCACCATCGCTTATCTTCATCTCCATCATCCAAACCCGGCAACCCACTAACCAAACACCCACATCTCCATCATCCACGACTGCGCTACAGCACGACAACTCCATTAACAACCCACCAATTGAACTCATCACACTATCACACGCAAGCCAATCACGTCAACACAACACTCTTCTCTTTCTCTTTCTCTTTCGGTCAACCCCACCTAGCCACCTCTCTCTACAATCTCTCTTGCATACATCCACAATCCGTCTCACCATTCTCTTTCAATCATCCACCGTTTCTCATTCTCTCTCTTGCACACAGAGGCGGACCGACTTGGACATGACCTGGGGCGGTCGCCCCAGGTCCATTTCAAAATTCCTCTTGAATAGTATTGGGCCTTGGCGCATGCCCCATATCAATTAAACCATTCGTCCCAGGTCAAAAGGGCAGAACGAAAAAAACCCCAAAACCCTCTCTGCCTCTTTCGACCTTCCACCTTCCCTCTTCAACTCTTCGCCAGTCTACAAGCAACTACAGCTCTTCCGCCTCTTCGCCTCTTCCGACCTAGTGACCTACCTTCGAGGCTTCAACGGTTCAACACTTCAACGGTTCAGGTAACTCTCTCTCCCTCTCTTTGTAGCTTGTCTCCCCCTCTGGCTAGGGTTTTTGCGGTTTCCTCTCTTCTTTTCCTTCCTCTCTTCCTCCTTTGCACATTAGGGTTTATGTTTTAGTTTTCTTTTTTCATTTGAAGTGATGATCTCAAAGCGCTCTTTTCTATTAAAAATGAAAAAAGGGTGATTGAGAAGAATATGTTCTCTCTCTGTCTCTGTTTCTCTGATTAATGGAGGGAGTTAGGGAAATCAAAATGTAGAGATTTCGTCTCAGACTCTCATGTGGGAACTATTTTACCCCACGGAGGGGAACTGTTGATTGGATGTTATTTTATAAATAGCACTATTTTTAGCCAATAATTATTAATTTATTGGTTAAAATGTTAGATCAAATAAATATATAGGAAATTCACTATATCAAGTACAGACCTTACTCTATGTGAATCCGGATCCCTTGAATTGAATCAAGGCTGAGAGAAATTGCAGCCACATGTTTGAATTTGAATAAGAGGTTATGGACTGATATGAATTTGAATGTGATTAGAGTCTGGTTGTTGATTTGAATTTGAATTCTAGATATGTTGGCCTACCTTGAATTTGAATGATCTGAATTTGTTGCATAATTGCAGCCACAGGTTTGCCAAATTTCAGTGTAATTAGAGTCTGGTTGTTGATCTCTAATTACAATTATATATCACACCATTTCACTTTGGTTTAAGAAAATATATATAGTGCATGGGATTGAACTCATTAAATTCTAAGAAATGTGTTCCTTCAAAATTCAATTGGTCTAAAGATTGAAGAAAAAAATTGTGGAAACCCACATGTAGCAGTTAGCATCAAATAATCTATCTTTTGTGGAAAATGAAAACCCAATGATCTGCTAATAAATCAAGTCCTAGAAATAGAACAGTCAAGAGTCTAATATGCATGTATCTCAACCTAATGTCCTTCCTATGTATGTCCGCTTACCCTATGGGCTATGGCAGGACCAGGCTATCCGTTTGAGGGTAAGGACACCCAGGTAGGTAGGTTAATTTTGGAGTCAAATCGAAGAAATGAGTCTGTCAAAAAAATTATTAAAGAGGTGAGAGGTCTAAGTGAGTAATAAAGGATATAAGGTGGAGATGTAAGTGGGCTCTAACTTTTCTAAGTGTCAAATTACTAAGGTGATGATTTGGGTATTCGTTCCCTATCCTCCATTTAAATTGTTTCCATTAGATTAGAGGATATTTAATTTTCTGATTTTACCTTTAGTTCTTTATTTTTCAACATGCTAAAAAATACACACCTAGTACTCAATTACATGAAATAAGCAGGCACTTTAGAAATTTAATTCCGTTCATATTCACAGGCCATATAGGAATTAATGCATTTCAGCATCAAATTTGGGGCCTGTCCAATTCATATGCTTGCAATAATTCAGCTATGAGCTAGTTATCTAATGTGACAACCATTTGACTAATTTTGCAATATTCATTCCATGAGCCATGAGTTATCCTTGACGCTCAATCTGTACTCTGTAGTGAGACCGTTTGGGGGTGTAGATGAGATAGTTAGCTAATGTGACAACCATTTGACTAAAAAATAAAAAGACCCTTTTTATAAACTATTGTTTATGTTATCAACAGCCATTTGAATAGGAAATGTCACCCAGTAAAGGGGACTTACAAATGGGATAGTTGATATCAACAGCCGAATCTTTCATCATGTCAATAGTTTATTTTTTTGCTTCATATCATGCCACAACCCCAAGCTATGTTTAAGCTTTAACTACTAGATCTAGAATTGTTGTGAGCAAGTCTTATCTAACTGGAAACTACTTATTTCTTTTTCTCTTTTTTCATTTTGGGAACTTTATTCTTGGCCCGTAATATGATGTTTATGATTATGCTGATAGTGTTCATATATAAATTATAAATACAGGTGCTCTCATTTGGAATCATATGATTAAAGAACTATTTGGAGCTTAAGAAAATAATAACGAGGTACTAATTTTTACATGATAATGTGTATTACTTCTTTAGAGTTTTTTTTTTTTTTTTTTTTTTTTTTTTTTTTTTATTATTATTGTTGTAGTTTGCTTGCAAATTGTGTGCTAATTTCTTGAGGATTCGCGATTTGGGTGTTGTCGCTTAAAAGTTTATTTACAAATTAGGTGTGAGTAGTAGGATTCTAATTGTTTAAAATCATGCCTTTAACTTATGTTATAAATGGTGATTATTGGTGGTTGGCGAGGATTTTGATGTAATTGACCTTATCTTTGAATCAGATATGAAAAAATATTACAAAAAACAATCAACTACCAATCCACTGTCTCCGATTCCAAAGAATGACAAGAATGATGAAATGCCATAATCCTCGAAGAAAGGGCGTATAGAGGTTAACTTAACTGATCTTCTTGTAGATCCTGGGTTACGGAATCCAGTCTCAAGCTATCATCCTATGGATAGGGACCAAGTCCGAAGAGCATATCTACAAAAGGGCCCTTGTCAGCCTCGTGACCATAAGTTTCCTTATACGGGGTGTGGACAAGATAAGAGGCGATTTAATCCTTTTTGGTTTAAGGATTACAGCAGTTGGTTGGAGTACATCATTGAAAAAGATGCTGCATTTTGCATGTGTTGTTATCTTTTTGGGGAGGAAACACGTTATGATGCTTTTATAACTCAATGATTTAAAAGCTGGAGGAAAAAAGAAAGAATTGAAAATCATGTGGGAGGCCCAAATAGTGTGCATAATCAAGCATATGAGAAGTGTCAGAATTTATTGAATCAAGAGCAACACATTGAGACGATTATTATCAAGCAATCAAGTCAAGCTCGAACAGATTATCGAATCCGTTTGAAGGCAACAGTTGCTTCTGTTAGATTTCTTTTGCGCCAAGGATTGCCTTTTCGTGGTCATGATGAATCTGAAGATTTAAACAATATGGGTAACTTCCTTGAGATATTGCAAGTACTTGCCAATCAGAATGAAGTTATTAAAAGAGTTGTATTGGAAAATGCTCCTGAGAATCTAAAATTGACCTCTCCTAAGATTCAAAAAGACATTGTGAATGCGGCTGCCATAAAAACCACTCAAGCTATCATTTCCGAGCTTGGAGATGCACCATTTTCTCTTTTGGTGGATGAATCTAGGGATATCTCTATCAAAGAGCAAATGGCAGTAGTTATACGCTATGTGGATAAGCGAGGATGTGTGATTGAGTGGTTCTTAGCCATTGAACATGTTGCAGACACTAAAGCTTAATCACTTAAGCTGGCCATTGAAGTGATATTTTCCAGGCATGGATTGAGCATGTCAAGTTTACGTGGGCAAGGTTATGATGGGGCTGCTAAAATGAAGGGTGAGCTTAATGGACTGCAAAGGCTCATTCAGAATGAGAATCCCACTGCATTCTATGTTCATTGTTTTGCACATCAGCTTCAGTTGACACTCGTTGCTGTTGCAAAAGATAACAAATTAATTGACGCTTTCTTTGAGTCGGTTTCTATGGTGTTGAATGTCGTTGGAGGCTCTTGCAAACGTCATGACATGCTCCAAAATATACAGGCTGCTAAAGTTGTTGATGCTCTCGATTCGGGAGAACTTGAAAGTGGACGGGGTTTGAATTAGAAGACTAGCCTCAAGAGCCCCGGAGATACACGTTGGGGCTCGCATCATGATACATTGATTAACTTGCTACTCATGTTCTCCTAAGTGGTTGATGTGCTTGAAATTATCTCAGATGATAGTATGAGTGAACACAAGGGCTCTGCCACTAACTTATTGAGTGTACTGGATGATTTTGATTTTGCATTTAAATTGCATTTGATGAGAGATATATTGGGGATCACCAATGAATTATCAAAGTTATTGCAGCGAAAAGATCAAAATATTATCACTGCCATGGAACTAGTGAGAGTGTCGAAGCAACGATTGCAAGTGATGAGAGACGATGGGTGGGGTTCTCTCCTATTTGAAGTCCATTAATTTTGTAATAAATATAAAATCATTATTCCTAATATGAATGATATGTTTGTTGGACGAAAGCGATCACGATGTAAAGCTGAATTGACAAATCTCCATTTTCGAGTCGACATATTCTATGCTACTATTGATTTGCAACTTCAAGAGCTCAACCGCCGCTTTAATGTGGTGAACACAGAGTTGCTTCTTTGTATGGCATGCTTGGATCCAAGTGATTCATTTCGCTGCTTTCGATAAGGAAAAATTGATCCGGCTCTCTCAATTATATCCAAATGGTTTTTTGGACTTAGATCGGGCGAGACTTGATAATCAGCTTTCGACTTATATCACTGATATGCGCACCAATAGTAAGTTTTTTGGAGTGAAAGGAATTAGCAGCCTTGCTCAGAAGATGGTTGAAACAAAAAGGGACATTGCATATCCTTTAATTTATTTGCTCTTGAAATTAGCGCTAACCCTACCAGTTGCCACTGCTACCGTTGAGAGGGTATTTTCTGCTATGAAAATCGTGAAGAATTGACTGCACAATCGAATGGAAGATGAGTGGATGAATGATTGTTTGCTTGTGTATATCGAAAATGACATATTCAATAGCATTGATGATGAGACAATCATGTAACGCTTTCAAAACATGAAGAGCCGTAGAGGGCAATTGTAAAAAACTTTGTTTTGGGGTTGAAATGACTTTTGATGAGAGAAGTGTATATTAGTTGATGTCCAATCATTAATATGTACTTTTTTTTTTGGGTTGATACCCGAATTTTTTGGAGGTTGTGAACCCTTTCTTTTTGGGGATGATTGGTTTGCCCTCATTTTTTGGGAGACTTTTTTGTTTTCAGTATACTTCTCTTGTACTGTAAATTTTGGAGAAATGAATAGTCCTCATTTCAAAGAAGAAATATATTAAGTTGATGTAGTTAAATATTTTACATCTATTTACATGGAATACATTTTTTCTTTTGTTATTGTTGATGTGAGAAAATTCTAGCTAAAGTTTAGCCCCACCTAAACGAAAATCCTGGGTCCGCCTCTGCTTGCACACACCCAAACCTATACCTACGAGCTTTCATCGTAGGACCCACTTCATGACATTAAGGAAAAGAATATAAAAGGCAAGGTTTTCATGGTTGTTGGATGATCCATTCATTGCATGGATGTAGATTTTGTCAAATAAATCTGAAATGATTCATCTTCCTTGAACCCATGTAAGTATATCTATATACTTTCATGATCTCCATTGAGCTCATATGGGTGTTGATCCTTTATGTAAAAGGGTGCAATGATCCAGTGTGCCCAACTCTGATGCACTATATTCATTTTGGAATTTGATTTTGACAATAAAAAAATAGTAAAAGCTTCGAAGTGAAATCTATGAAAATTAGTTGACATATCATCTTTAACTTGACTACAGTTTGTACCTTGATTTAATGCAACTACATTTTTCTGTAACTACCATGGGTTCTCTCTCTCTCTCTGTTTTTTTTTTTTTTTTTTTTTTTTTTTTGGTAAGGTTCTAACATGCCTATTTAAATTTTTATGGATGGACCACCACTACCATCAAAGTATTATCCCTTCTTCCAGGGTCGGCTCTTCTATTTTGTGTATAGAATCTGGTTTGATTAACTTATAATATTATCTGATATTACTAAATTTAACATTTAGTTATTTTACTTCATTTTTCATGATATTACTAAATTTAACATTTAGTTAATTTACTTCATTTTTCTCCTTTATATCTTGATACATATAATTTTAAGAGTGATAAATAACACATTTTCTCTCTTTTAGATTTCTTTTCTTTCTAATAATATGTCTCCAATTTTTAATATTTTGGCCCGAGTTTAGCATGGGCGTTTGTTGCTAGTCACTATACAAGTGAATTACCCAATAGGCAGGGGTTCTTTGGCGGGAAACTAATTAACGTGTGCAAATGATGCACATGCGCTTCATTTCCATAGAAATTGAGTCCCATGGTTTCATTCTATCATTTTCACATACGAATTTGAATGGATCCAACAATTCATCGTTTTTCTCAAAATCTATCATTTATTAAGACATGACAATGACTCCCAAGCTTTTTTTAGCCTTCTGAAGAAAATGAATGGTTAGGATCATGATTTGGGGCCCATGAAATTAAAATTCTATTTTACTAGTTTAATTTGGAGTATATCGCAATTTTCTCAAAATCTGCTATGAATCATTTGCTCAAATTTAACTTCAGCCATTTGTAACCTTCTTAAGATGATGAATGACCTAGATCATGAAATAGGGGGCCATACCATAATAGTAAAAAATTGAAAAGGACTATCTCAAAACCATGTTGAAAAGGAGCCATTTTCATGTAAAGATTCTTCGTTTTCTCAAATTTCTCAAAATCCATGATAAATAAAAAACTAAGATTTGACCCTGTAGTAGGATTTGGCCTTCCAAAGAGGATGAATGATTCAATCGTGGAATAGGGACCATAGAAGTCCACTTTTGTAGATCTATTGTCTTGGGCTTTTGGCAATTTTCTCAAAACACATGATGAATCAACAGTTGAAGTTCAACATAAATATCGTTCTTGGCCTTTTGAAGACATCCAATGTTTTAGATTTTCATTTTGGGGCCCATAGAACTAAAAAATTCAAAAAGAAGAAAAAAATAGATTGCCCAAAATGGTATTATAGCATCGCTTATGAAAGTAACTTCCGAAATTGTTTTGCACCATGGGAGATGTGAAAAATTTTCGCACGAAAATACACCCATGTTTTACATGTTCATTTATGCATCACATTGGTGCAACCAAAGCCAAACAAGGGATGCGTAATTGTTACACATGAACCTAGGGGTGTAAAATGAGCCATGCTAGCATGAAAATCACGGCTCGGCTATGCCTGGGCCTTGCCATGACCCTAGGCCTGTCAATGGGACAATGTGGGTCTGGGCTTGGGCAGTCCAATCCCGTTCCAAATATTGAACGGGCCTATGTCAAATTCCGTCCCTTGCAAGTCCGGGCTAGGCTAGGGCCGGCCTAGGGGTTAGCACGATTTTAAATAAAAAGAGTATACAACATGTACGAATCTATGTTGTACGCTTTTCAGTAAAAGGACCAATCCAATCAATAGGCTTGATGGGGAGTTACTACTGTTGATTATATAAATGAAATTTTTATCAAGATTTTAGCACAACCGAACATCAAATTGGTCTATTTATTCAAGAAGATTAAAAAACGAAATATGAGTTGTTGATTTGCATAGTAGACCTTATGGCTAAATTTATCACATTTAAATTCTTTGTTTAATATAGAAGAAAGAAAATAGAGAAGAAACATGGGGATTATTAAAAACTACAAAACAAATGGCCCACCTATATTACTTGGTGGACCCCATATTGGAAGATAGGGCCAAGCTTACTTGAATCATCCATTTGGATGGTCTAAACCTTCCATAAAGGGCCATCTAAGCTGAAGCGTACCTATTCAACCACCTATGAGTGTTAACAAGATTTTTCAATATAATTCTACAAGTAACCTCAATCAATATCCAATTAAAAAATTAACCTCAATCATCTTACATTTTTTCGGACTGATTTATTTTGGAACCTATCTTCCATTAGACTGCTAGTAGATTTATAGTTTATGAAAGTAACCATCAAAATTACAAATTTTTTAAAAGCCCTGTATTTTCAGATTTGGGACGGGCCGGGTACCTATTTCAACGGACTTAATTGACAGGCCTACATGCGCCATGTGGCCCCCTTTTGAAAATCCGTAGGTCTTGTCATGTCGTGCCTTGGCTGGCATGGTCTCAGATCCACGACTCTTATACTTTCTTTTGAAGTTTCTAGTAGACATGTCATTTTGGTATATTTCATGTTTGAAGAATAGTTACTCATACCGTAATACCTTTCAACAATTGAAATAAATGTTTTAACGAACTTTACCAAGATTCAGTTAATTTCTTACTGGTAGAATGCATAATAATTTGCCAACTTTTCCCAAGCATATTTGATACATTTTAGTTGCCATGATGTTGATATCTCTTGAAACATAGAGATGAAACAATATCGACAAAACTCCCAATTAAATTCAAGGGGAATAATGTATGGAGGGGTAAGTTCTACATGGATCTTTCCTGCTCTGATGGACCTCTCTATCACAGTTTTCACCCCAACCTACCCTGTGCCTAGTAAATGGACGTCTCCTAATGATCAATGGCTTAAATTCAAGTATATGCGGTACGTCTAGAAGGGGTTTTTAAGAGACCACATAAGAAATCTTTTCTTTACTTGGTATAATATAGTTTGACTAATTAGTGCTTTTGGGGGGCTTAAGAGTTAGTTGTATTTAATAGATCAAACATCAAAGGTAATGACCGAATAAAGCTCATGACTTTGCTTAAATAAGAGGACCTTCAGCTTGGGGGCAGCTATGTCGGTGGAACCAAGCAATAATGGAGATTTCAAGAACAAATTCTTAATAGTGGTTACAAACCTGTGAATCGAACCACATGGATGAGGCTTACTAAGTTCTCTTCATTGACTGAGGGTTTTCTTTCATCTTTTTCTTTGTTCCTATTGCCAACCTAGTGTGACAATATCTCGAAGAGAGGAACAAGTCTAGTGTCATCTTTCCTGACAGGCCAATGGAGGTCACGATTTTGACATTGAGGGACTAATCTTCCTTTTTTGTTCATTTCTTTTCCTTTTTAATGAAACCTTACAAGAAGGAGGGCATTAAAATGATTGACTGGAATCCTTGTAAGGAGCATCTGAAGCCTTATAATTATATGTCTAGTGCAATGGGCTTAGGCTGCGATGAATTCACTTGGGCCTACTCTAATTAAGATACCCCTGTCACATACATTACCCTCCCATAAATTGGCACAAGCTCAAATTTGACACTCAACCAACTAGACTAATGCTAGACTAAAATTCATAAAATGATGTCTCTTACATTGTTAAAATTGAGGGGTTAATATTTTGCACACCCATAGGTCTCTTTGATACCTTAATTTGCATCCCCACCTCTACTATGATTGTCGTGGCCACGTCTCACCCACCGCACCATCAAGCTTGTCACACTATACCAGCTCCTTAGAGAGAGAGAGAGAGAGAGTGTAAATTCAATTCAATTTGTTTGACACTTCAATGCACTTGCTTTGTAATAGCATAGTTAATTAGGCAACTAGCAAAATACGCCGGTGCTTAACACGGGCAATATGATTCGTGAGAATAAATGGTAGTTTTTTATTTTTTATTTTTATAATAGTTATAGTTTTAAAACAAATTTTTTTATTGAGTTGTTTAGATTATGTATTAGGATTATTGCATTCTTTCTCAAAAGATGTATAAAATTAAGAAATTAACATAAACTTGTACCATAAGTTGTCAAATTAAAAAAAATTAAAATGCATTACTCAATAATTAATTTAACCATTTGTTATGTTTTGTAGGATTATGAATAAAATAGTTATAAAGATTAAGATTGATATGTGTGTTAATATATTTTCTAAATCGAAGTCCAAGATACATGACAAATGTAATCGAATATAAATAAGAAATTGTAAGGATCGCAAGTAAGAAGATCATTATAAAGAAATTGTAGGAGAGAAGATTGTACATTTCTTCGACTTCGAGTGAGTAAAGAAGCAACGAAATATTCATACCTTTTCAAATTGCATCTTTGTAGAAGAAGACAAATACAAAAGTTTCAAATGAAAAGTAGTTGGGTGGTTATTGTTTAAAGGTGATGAGCCTTGTCAAACCCCATCCCAGACTAGGTCGATTAGTGTTAATTAAGTGAGTGTTTAGTTTTAAGAGGTCTTAGTATTCGTGGGATCAGAATAGTTGTTTTAGTCTTGATATTAGTTTTGAGAATTTTGAGAGCGTTGGTTGAGTCAGACGCACTCAGGGAGGCCCTTAGTGCACGTGTAAGAATGGGAGGATAATCATAGATTTCTGTTTTGATTGTGATTTTGATTTATCTTGAGTGATTTTATTGTTTACTTAGATTTTCGTATTTAACTCGTTAGTGTGCGAGGCCAGAAATCTGTGTTTTCAATCAAAAGGGTAGAATTTGTCTTTTACACCCAAATTTGAACACGATTTTCGAAATGTCGAAACCCCGTCAAAAATGTACTTTTTGGAAAATAGATTTTTCAAGGATCGTTTTATCCTTCTTCGTTGACCTTGTTCGGGGACCGCGAGATCATGTTTTAGCCGTTTGAAGTCCCAGACTCAAGGAGCCCCACACCCAAGCCATATTAACCGCTTTTCTCTCTTCACTCCCACTCACCGTGCATTCTCGTGGACTTCTCAACGTGCCAGAGCTTGAGGACTTCTCCTTTCCTCTTTTTCTCTCCATCTTCTCTTCCTTGAAGCTCGATCATTTGAACTTAGATAGAAGCTTGGATGTCACCATCGTCTTCCTCACCTTCCAAGCTCTCCGTTGGACCTATTCATTGGGCATTTTCAACTTGACAAGCTATCTTTCTTCTCCATTCCTTCTTGTTTTGCCTTTTCTAGGTAAGAGCTTAATCAATCTCTTCAATGGAGTTCCTTTTATCTTCCTAAGACCTTGCTTCTCTTGTTTACAAACCCTTTCTCAAAATGGGTTCCTTTGTTTTCAAATGTTAGGGTTTTGAAGTTCTTTTTGGGGTTTTTGTAGATTTGACTTCCTTCTTGAGTAGAGCATTTGCAGAAGGTATGAATCTCTAAGGCAAGTTATCCTTTTAGTTTCTTTAATGAATGTTGGAGTATGGATTTCATCTTTTGCCCAAATGTGATTTTTGGGTTGTTTTTGTATTCATATAAAGGTGATGTTTTGTTTTGGAAATCCATTTTTAGTTTGGATTTAGGTGTTTTAGCATGATTTGAATGTATATGATTAGCTTAAGTTTACTTTAGTTGGATTTGTATTGTTTTGGAGAAGTCAATGCCAGAGATCTGCAACTGGAGTGACCTGTCCCGAGCTGGCTGTCACCTCGGCGGCTAACCGACTCGGTTGCGGTTAGAACTCCAGAAGGCAGCAAATTCTGAATAGCCCTGGCGGTTAGCCGAAGATTTGACCACGGCTAACCCCAAGGGAACCGTCAGGTAGTCGAAACTCGCGGTTAGAATCACGGAGTTATGTAGCAAAATGGGTTCTGACAGTTAGCTAACGGTCAGCTGATGACTAACCGCCTTGCACCTCCGCAGCTAGCCGACAGGTGACCGAACATTTTTGGTTACATTTCCAGAATGATGTTATTTTCTGTTTGGGACCTAGCGGTCAGTTGGCAGCTAGCCGATTTGCTTTTATGCGGCTAGCCGACAGGTGACCGCGAGTCAACAAAAATTCAGTTTTTGCCTATTGTGTTGGATTTTTCCTTGTGAATAAAAACCAGAATATGATTAAGGGCTTTTAGCTTGACATTATGCATTAGAACTCAGAATGTCTCCTAACTTCGGAAGCACCAAATATATTTCAACACGACATTTGAGTGTCAAATCATGAGGGCCAAATAGAGGGGTTTAATACATATGCTTGAGGAATTTGTTTAGACTCTCAGTTTTGACACGATGACTATCGTTTGCTCCTGTTTTGATTTACAAGCTTCTGTCATGTTTTGAGTGGTTTCAAGAACCAATAAGGGCATCATTTCACAAGTTCAGTTTTGCTCTAGCTTATGCTACTCCTGATTGGTTTTGTTTCGCCTTGTTCTGATGATGATTTCCCTATTTTCGATCTGTTTTGTACATGTTAGCTTCGTTTTATGCATTCATGACTTATGATGAACACCACTGAGCTTAGACTGTCATTTCAGTCCGATCCACTGTCTGGGGGTCTTTAAACACTTGGACTTTCTGCAGATTAGTCGTATATTATATATACATCTTATTCTGACCGGTAACGCGGCTGGTACCCGCCTACCTTTTATGGTACGGGGTCCTGTTTTGCTCTATTCTGCTTCTGTTTCTATTATGCATTCTCTCTTCTTTTCTATATGATGGAGGATTGGCTCATTGTGGGATTATCAGTGCATGATATTATAAGTATTCTTGTTAGTTCTGCTTATTTGAAATGCATCCTCGTTCTGCAATTGTTTTAAGTTCAGTATATGTTTTCAGAAATATTTCTCCTCTTTCAACAGTTTTATATACATGTATCTAAATTGATTTCTTGCCAAACCGTTGTGCTTGATTCTTGTACTTTTGGTGCTTAGGTGTGGACGCCTTTGCCCCTGAGGAGGAGTGTCAGGAGGAGGCTATTGAGCCACCCCCAGCTCGTGAGTAGCAGCCCAACGACGTCATCTAGGCGTCGGGAGGGCCCTTGAGACGTGCACCTTTTGGATAAGGGTTTTATATTTTGATTCTTTTGGGAATGTATTGGCCTTTATTGGCCTCTTTTTGGGTTGTATTTAACAACATACTTTTGTTAACTCTAAACCTGAATGTAATTGGGTATTGTCCTGTTTATATTTTCCCCTCTGGAATACATGCCTTGATGATTTAATTAAGTGCGGTTTCTATATCTTATGTCTTATCTTGACGCGATTTGCTACACGCTTCCGCAAACCATTGTCCTAGTGAGTTCGTCCCGTGTCTACGGGATCCTCACCGCGAGAACCTGTGGGAAGTTGATGTCGTTGGCACCCTCCCGTCGCAGGCTCGGGCTCCCGGTCTGGGGTCGCGACAGAGCTGGTATCAGAGCGGGACATGTTTTAGGCACTTAAAAAAAAAAGAAACTAGAAAATCTTAGGATCGTGGCGAGGATCCGTGAGCTCGTTAGATCTTTTTGTATGGATTTAGAAACCAACCCGACCATATTATTGTGTACTAACGTTTTATTTTACAGCATCATGCCTCCAAGAAAAGCTCCAAATCACAATGCTTCGGGTAGTAATCAGAATGACACAAACCCGACCACTGAACTTACCGCATCACAGTTTCAAGAACTCATGCAGGCCATGCTAGAGCAACAGAGACAAGCTAATGAAACTCAAACAAAATTCCAGGAACAGATGGCAAAGAAGGATGAAGAAATGGCACAAGTTCAGAGACAGCTACTAGAGGTCTTGCAGAATAGGCAACAAGTTCCACCTATACAACCTCCCGGTCCGAATTTTGTTATCAACTAGAGGGATCATGACCCTAATTTACTGTTTGAGAGATTCAGGAAGAGAGCACCCAAGGAATTCTTAGGGCATGAGGACCCGTTAGTTGCAGATGACTGGTTGGCGAACACCGAGAAGATCTTTGATGTATTTACATGCACAGGAAGGCAGAAGGTCAACCTTACAGCTTCTTTATTTTATGGACTTGCCGATCAATGGTGGCAGACGGTCAAGGAACCGTATATGACAATGGCTAACGAAGGTGCATGGGCAGCATTCAAGATACAATTTCAGGACAAGTATATTCCTTCACATGTCAGGAGACAGAAAGCCGTTGAGTTCCAGCAGCTCAAACAAGGCAGCATGACAGTCCTAGAGTACGTCACAAAGTTCGAAAGGCTTGCTAGATATGTTACCGAGCTTATTGACAATCAACAGAAAAAGATAACTAAGTTTTTGGAAGGGCTGAGTCTGATCATCATGAGAGATGCTATAGGAGTCGTTCCACCAGCCACCTATGATGAAGCTGTCAAGCGAGCATATAAATCTGAGAATATTAACAACCTGATTATTCATGACAGGAAACAGCAGTACTAGCAGCAGAATCAGAGGCAACAACAGAACAAGAAGCCAAGGCAAGATCAGAATCCTCCAAGGCAAGTAGAATGTGGGCATTGTGGAAAGAATCATGAGACTAGTCAGTGTCGCAGAGTGGCAGGAGCTTGTTGCAGATGTGGAGCATCGGATCATGTAATTAGAGATTGCCCAGTTATACGGGATCAAGCCAATAGGAACCAGCAGCAACGACAAGTGGCACCTCAGAACCAGCCACCAGTTCAGAATCGGGCTAGGCAGCCTCAGCAGCAGCAAGGCAGGCCACAGGGTCAGAATCAATTTGCTCGTCCTCCCCAGCAGAACATGAATATGCAAGACAGACAGAATCAGGCACCGATCGGGCCACAGTAGCAAGGGAGGGCATTTCATCTCAACCGTATGGATGCAGAAGTTGCAGGGGACGTGGTGGAAGGTACACTTCTTGTTTGTGGAGTAGAAGCACAGATTTTATTTGATCCCAGATCTACCCATCCCTTTTTGTCTCCTCTTTTTGCAAGGAAGTTAGATAATCCACCTAGAGAACTTGATTTTATTTTGATTGTCACCACACCAGTAGGTAAATAGGTTACTTGTAGAACCTATTACCCCAATTGTCCAATCTTCCTAGGCCAAGCCGTTTTACCAGTGAACCTCATTATGTTGGACATGCATGATTTCGATACTATCTTAGGCATGGATAGGTTAGAAGCATATCACGCGACGATGGATTGTTTTGCTAAGACTATCACATTTCAGTTGAAGGGAGCACAAGCAAATCTGATGATTTAGGGATAGAAGAAGAAAACACAAGCATGACTCATCTCAGCTTTGAAAGCCAATCGATTAGTGCAGAGTGGCTATGAAGCATATATTGCGTTTATCACGGAGGATAAACAGTCCCTAGGGGTGGAGGATATCCTCGTGGTATGTGAATTCCCAGACGTTTTCCCAGAAGAAATCCCTGGATTACCGCCAATTAGAGAGGTTGAGTTCACAATTGAAGCTTCTACCAGGATCAACTCCAATCTCCATAGCGCCTTATAGAATGGCTCCAGTAGAATTAGGAGAGTTAAAACTCCAATTGCAAGAATTGTTGAGCAAGGGCTTCATTAGGCCAAGTGTTTCACCTTGGGGAGCACCAGTGTTATTTGTGAAAAAGAGAAATGGAAGCCTGAGAATGTACATTGACTACAGGAGATTGAACCACGTGACTGTCAAGAACAAGTATCCATTGCCAAGAATAGATGAATTGTTTGATCAATTGCAAGGAGCGGCGTACTTTTCCAAGATAGACTTGAGATCCGGATACCATCAGTTGAGGGTTAGAGACTCAGATATTCCAAAAACAGCTTTTCGAACAAGATATGGGCACTACAAATTTTTGGTGATGCCATTTGGGTTGACTAATGCACCCGCAGTATTCATGGCCCTCATGAACAAGGTCTTTGTACAACATTTGGATCACTCTACAGTGGTTTTCATTGATGATGTTCCAAGAGTCAGGTAGATCATGAAGAACATTTGAGGACTTCACTACAACTTCTGAGGGACAATCAGCTGTATGCGAAGCTCAGTAAATGCGAATTTTGGCTCGTGCAGGTTGCTTTTCTAGGCCACATCTGTTGGAAGTAGGTGGGCCTCGTAGATAGATTTTCAAAACTTTTGACCCACTTGACTCAGGGATCAAGTATCCATAAGGCCAAAAACCCAATTCAGGATGCATAACCCTCAATCTCATGATCATGTACAATAAGTAAAACTATCTAAAAGATAGAACAGAAGCGAACAAGCATCCATTAAAACCTACAACATACAAGGAAGTAGATTATACCTTTGGAGCTCGGTTGCGCTCTAATGGAGAAGTTGATGACTTTCGTTGATGTAGAACTTTTCCACAAACTAAGATCAGAATCTCCAACACCTCTTAGCCTTCCACACTATGACCCGAATCAGATTTCTCTTCTCAAGAAGATTGGTGGAATCTCCAAAAGAAAACCCAACTCGAAACCCTAAAGAACTAAAAGAGGAAGAGAGAAGACAGCAGTGCAACTATTGCACAAAAGGGATGGACGTTTTTCACTCTAATAATGATGGACGTCCAAGAGGGGTGGATTCCCTTATATAATCTCCCAGGTCTACTCTTTTCTTAATTGAAATAGAAGTCTTACTTCCACAACAATTAGTAAGTATACTATTACCATTATTAGAAGTCCTACTTCAAATAGAAATAGTAACTTTCTAATTCCTTCCTTTTAGAGTTCGAATAGGATTAGTATCTTTCTAATAACTTGGGTTAGCGTGGGGACCACTAGGGATTCCATAGAAAGCTGGCTCCAACTGGGACACGCGACCCCACATCTCATGTGCAATCCGGGCCCACAGTTAATTGCAAATAACACCACTATATAAATGCAATTGCACACCAGTCTTAGGAATAAATTACAATGAAGACCCTAAACTTCCCAATTACCACAAGTAGGCCCCTCTATCAATATCCATGGATCAATTGGAATAAATCTGTCTCTTCCAATCTTAGTTCCACATCTTATTATCCTTGAGCCCCAATTAATCACTATGATCATCAGTACCATCCAATTAACTCTTAATCGAGATGGGTGCGCACTTACTAATGACAAATCCATTAATTGACACAAGGGGATAATAGAGATAGATTCCATCTTGATCATTCAATGTTCCCACAGTCCTACTACCACATACCCAAGACACCGAGGTGTTGACCTATAGTTGGCCTCACTCATTGGTGACTCAAAGCAAATGAATAGATAAAAACTTGAGTTCATCAATGTCTTAAGATTGAGAGCCTATTGCTAGGGAATTATGAGAGCATACCTTATTATAGAGACTGAATTCCATAAGGTGCTTCTCATGGTCATTAATACATCCAATGTACCAGTACATTGATCCATAATCTTCCATTCTGATGATCGAGACAAATCACACTATCTCATAGTGATCAAAGTGCTGCAACCTTATCAGATGAGATGCCCAGTCTCATCACTGGTTGTGAAGATCTTTTAAGTATAAGATTTGTGACATATATCTCCCGTGTGTGGATCTCATCCATTCACATATATCACATCTAATATACTACTGGAACCCGATTCAACTCATGAACCATTATGTCATATGTATTGGTCATGTGCATAAAGTAATAAAATAACATTCATCTCATGAAAGTAAAGCATGATCTTATTGACAAATAAAGAAATTAATCAATTTATCACATCAACTGATGGATTGAGTCCATACAATCTAACAACATCATCTCCAAGGAAGGTTTATCAGTGAACCCATCCAAGATAGAAGCAGTTGTCAGCTGGAAGAAGCGAAGTAATGTAATAGAAATCAAAAGTTTTTTGGGGATTAGCAGGCTATTACCGGAGATTTGTCCAAAGTTTTTCATCTATTGCAGAACCCTTGACAAAGTTGACTCAGAAAGGTGTATCGTTTGTGTGGACAAATCAGTGTGAGGCCAGTTTTCAAGAATTGAAGAAGAGACTAACTACAGCCTCAATCCTCACATTGCCGTCGGGCAGTGGCGGATTTATTATTTTTACGGATGCTTCGAATGTGGGACTAGGCTGTGTATTGATGCTGAATGGTAAAGTAATCGCCTATGGCTCGAGGCAGTTGAAAGATCAAGAGAGAAACTATGCAACTCATGACTTGGAATTAGCAGCAGTCGTCTTTGCCTTGAAGATGTGGAGACACTATCTCTATGGAGAAAAATTTGAAGTTCATTCAGACTACCGGAGTTTACAATACTTGTTTTTACAGAAGGAATTGAACATGAGGCAGAGGCGGTGGATGGAGTACATTAAAGACTATGATTTTCCAATCAAGTACCATTCGGGGAAAGTGAACATAGCAGCTGACGCTTTGAGCAAAAAATCAGTAGTCATGGCTAGTCTAAGAGGAGTCAGTGTTTTCCAGCAGTTTGAAGAACTTGGAGTGGAAGTACAACCGTTAAGAAGTGGTGTGATGTTAGCAAATATGACAGTATCGGAACCCACCTTCATCCAGAAGATCAAGGATGGTCAATTACAAGATCTAGACTTTGCAAAGATTGTGGAGCGTATTGCAGAGTGTCCAGATTTCAGGATGGTGAGCGGGGTATTATACTTTCGCGACCGGTTGTGTGTGCCAAATGTGGACGAATTGAAAAATGAGTTGATGACTGAAGCCCACAGTACAAAGTACTCTATGCACCCGGGGAGCACGAAGATGTACCACAACTTGAAGAACCGTTTTTGGTGGAATAACATGAAACGAGAGATAGCAGCTTTTGTGTCCCGTTGCTTAACCTGTCAGCTGATTAAAGCAGAGCATCAAAAACCCCCTGGCTTGCTACAACCATTAGAGATTCCGGAGTAGAAATGGGAACACATCACCATGGATTTTGTTTTCGGTTTGCCGACTACTAAGAAGGGGGATAATGCAATTTGGATTATTGTAGATCATCTCACGAAGATTGCTCACTTCATTCCAATGAAGACAGGGACTAAGATGCACATGGCTCCACTTGCAGGTATTTGTTAATGAGATTGTCAGCAGACATGGCCAGCCAGTATCCATCACCTCCGACAGAGATAGCAGATTTGTTTCAAGGTTTTGGAAGACTCTACATGAATCCATGGGTACCAAGCTACAATTGAGTACAGCGTACCACCCACAGACAGATGGTCAATCTGAGCGCACTATACAGACTCTAGAAGACATGTTGCGTGCTTGTGTACTAGATTTCAAGGTCCAGTGGAATGATTACTTGCCACTATGCGAGTTCGCGTATAACAATAGCTATCATTCTAGCACCGGCATGGCACCTTTTGAAGTACTCTAAGGTAGAAGATGCAGAACCCCAGTTTGTTGGGAAGAAGTCGGGGTGCGTAGTTTTCATGGACCGACGATAGCCGGGGAAACAAGTGACAAGGTCAAATTGATCCAAGATCGTTTAAGGATCGCCCGAAGTAGACAGAAAAGCTTTGCTGACACTCGTCGAAGGGACTTATAGTTTCAGGAGGGAGACAAAGTATTCTTGAAAGTGTCACCAGTTAGGGGGACTCTGAGATTCGGTCAGAAGGGCAAGCTAGCAAGAAGATATATTGGACCGTATGAGATTCTGAGTAAGATTGGGGAAGTTGCGTACAGACTCGCTTTACCGCCGGAATTGTCTGGGGTACACAATGTGTTTCATGTTTCCATGTTAAAGAAGTATGTTCCTAACCCAGCTCATGTACTACAGCATGAGCCATTAGAAATCCGGGAAGATGCATCGTATGTTGAAAGGCCGAGCAGGATCGTTGACACTAAGGAACAGGAATTGAGAAATCAAACTATTCACTGGGTGAAAGTACTTTGGGAAATCATGAACCGGAAGAAGCAACATGGGAGTTGAGAGATCAAGTTCAGCGGAAGTATCCACATTCGTTGCCTGAGGAAAGGCTGTTTTTATTTGGTGGACCAAATATCCTAGGGGTGGAGGATGTCAGACCCCATTCCAGACTAGCTCGATTAGTATTAATTAAGTGAGTTTTAGTTTTAAGAGGTCTTAGTATTCGTGGGATTAGAATAGTTGTTTTAGTCTTGATATTAGTTTTGAGAATTTTGAGAGCGTTGGTTGAGTCAGACGCACTCAGGGAAGCCCTTAGTGCACGTGTAAAAATAGGTGGATAATCATAGAATTCTGTTTTGGTTGTGATTTTGATTTATCTTGAGTGATTTTATTGTTTACTTCGATTTTCGTATTTAACTCGTCAGTGTGCGAGGCCAGAAATCTGTGTTTTCAATCAAAAGGGTAGAATTTGTCTTTTACACCCAAATCTGAACACGATTTTCAAAATGTCGAAACCCTGTCAAAAATGTACTTTTTGGAAACTAGATTTTTCAAGGATCGTTTTATCCTTCTTCGTTGACCTTGTTCGAGGCCCGCGAGATCATGTTTTAGCCGTTTGAAGTCCCAGACTCAAGGGGCCCCACACCCAAGCCATATTAACCCCTTTTCTCTCTTCACTCCCACTCACCGTGCATTCTCGTGGACTTCTCAACGTGCCAGAGCTTGAGGACTTCTCCTTTCCTCTTTTTCTCTCCATCTTCTCTTCTTTGAAGCTCGATCATTTGAACTTAGATAGAAGATTGGATGTCACCATCGTCTTCCTCACCTTCCAAGCTCTCCGTTGGACCTATTCATTGGGCATTTTCAACTTGACAAGCTATCTTTCTTCTCCATTCCTTCTTGTTTTGCCTTTTCTAAGTAAGAGCTTCATCAATCTCTTCAATGGAGTTCCTTTCATCTTCCTAAGACCTTACTTCTCTTATTTACAAACCCTTTTTCAAAATGGGTTCCTTTGTTTTCAAATGTTAGGGTTTTGAAGTTCTTTTTGGGGTTTTTGTAGATTTGACTTCCTTCTTGAGTAGAGCATTTGAAGAAGGTTTGAATCTCTAAGTCAAGTTATCCTATTAGTTTCTTTAATGAATGTTGGAGTATGGATTTCATCCTTTGCCCAAATGTGATTTTTGGGTTGTTTTTGTATTCAAATAAAGGTGATGTTTTGTTTTGGAAATCCATTTTTAGTTTGCATTTATGTGTTTTAGCATGATTTGAATGTATTTGATTAGCTCAAGTTTACTTTAGTTGGATTTGTATTGTTTTGGAGAAGTCAATGCCAGAGATCTGCAACTGGAGTGACCTGTCCCGAGCTGGCGGTCACCTCGGCGGCTAGCCGTATGGTGATCGGCGGCTAACCGACTCGGTTGCTGTTAGAACTCCAGAAGGAGGCAAATTCTGAATACCCCTGGCGGCTAGCCGAAGATTTGACCACGGCTAACCCCAAGGGAACCGTCAGGTAGCCGAAACTCGCGGTTAGAATCACAGAGTTATGTAGCAGAATGGGTTCTGACGGTCAGCTAACGGCCAGCTGACTGCTAACCGCCTTGCACCTCCGCGGCTAGCCGACAGGTGACCGAACATTTTCGGTTACATTTCCAGAATGCTGTTATTTTTTGTTTGGGACCCAACGGTTGATGGACCCGAAAAAAAAGAAAGGGGGAATCTTCCGTCCTCTCCCTCCGCACCCTGGGGGCTGTCCTGGGTCTCGGCGGAGGAGGGAAGATCTCGGGCATCAACATTTTTGTACGGGTATGCCAGATTTACTTTCTACTTGGAATTTGGAATAGTGATAATCCGGAGATTCACCTTCACAAGTGGAAAGGAAATCAATCCTTTTTTCTAACTTTTCAAATTGCATAAATATTAAGAAAAGAGACAAGTTTTTAGAATGCCGTAAAAGGCGTTTTTGTTTGTTTGCCGTGAAAGGCGTTTTTACAAAACTCATCAAATATGAAAGACAAGAATTGTGATTTCTTTTTGTCTCTTTAAGAAATACAAACTACAATAGAAAAGGAAGAAAAGGGATCTAACTTCTCAGGAGATTGTGGGGACACGTTAAGATCGACGGTCGCAAGTCATGTATGGGCTTCGCCGTCGTCCTTCAAATGAGAACATGTGATGCTTTGATTCTTTGGCTTGGCTCCTAACCTCAATTTTTTAAAGGACAAGGACCAAGAGAAGGTCCTATATCCAATGAAAAACCAAGTAAACGGGCTGAAAAGCCGCGTTTAGGCCATGTTGGAGAAGGAGGTGACCTTGGGGGGGGGGGGGGGGGGGGGTGGCCCCCCAAGGGACGTTGATCACCTTGTGGTGCTTCCGGGAGTAAAGTGGCAGGACTTCGTCTCTCTATTGGATTTTCTGAATTTTCAGAGCTTGCACTTGGGATCTATTTTTTTCTTTTTCTCTTCCTTGGAATGGACCTCCTTTTATAGGCTTTTGGTAGCCATGAGGTGTTTATTGGCATTGATGGCCATGATGAAGGAATTGATGAGGAGTTACAAGTTGATTTTGTAACTCCTTTTTCAAGGCTTGTGATTGGCCGATGAAGGTAGTGGGCATTCAATCACTTTTATGCTTCATGATGATGGGAGTTTCATGGGTTTAATGCCATGATTGCTTGGATTTGTAACTCCCAAATGCTTGGTTCTGATTGGGCCGTCCAAAATAATGAGTTAATGACTGCTTTAATGGGTCAATTAACGTCATTAAGTGGTTGCCAAGGCATGTGAAGAGTCGCGGGCCGCGCTGCGCCTTTTGAGATTCTTCTTGCAATCATCACGGGTGGATCCACGCATCATTTGATGTCGGATTGCGATGCAATTTCAGACATTGATTGATGTTGGCGGGCCGGTGACATCTGTCTTGTCGATTTCACGATCGGTCGGATAGAAAGTGCACTTTCTTGGTCAGCCGGTTGGCGATCTTGAGGCGATCGGTGATGATTTCATGCTTTTGATGGCGGATCTGAGATGTCGACGAAGATCAGTGGTTTTGAAGCACCAAACATTGGATTTTCAGAAAATCACAGAGGCCAGAACACCCGAAATGCGAAAAGCATCGGAAACGAACACTTCGGCGCAAAATCCGGCGACCCGGATTTCCAGGGTCGCCGGGCGACCATGCACCCAGGGTCGCCAGCGACCCTGGGCGGCAACCTTGGGCCAGGTTCGCCGGCGACCCTGGGCCAAGGTCGCCGGCGACCAAGGGGCTTTGGCCCGTTTGGTCGCCGAGCGTCGTTTCCGCCGTTTTTTCGTCTTTTTCTTCCCTTTTTTCTTCTGTATTTTTCTTGACATTTTTCCTCAATTATTGACTTGATTTTCTTGAAGAAATCTTGACGAGAACCCTCGCGAAATCAGAGCACAAAGTTTCCTATTTTTCGGGAAAGCCGAAGACTTTGTAGCCGATTTTCCGTCAAGCGTCGAAACTAGGTCAAACGATGTCGGAATGACCTGAAAATTGAGGTGAAGCTTATTGAGCAGTGGATAGGACCAACCATGGGCTTTTATTTTAGTTTTGAAGCCGTTTGGGGTCCCATCGATGCTTCACTTGATTTTGCTGCGGGGAAAATGCCGAGCTTTGATATGTGGTCAAACGATGTCCGATTGACCTGAAATTTGATGAGGAGCCTATTGGAGTCATTTTGAGACGTTCCATGGGCTCTGTTTTGGATGTCATTGTCCCGGGTTGCTCCGCCGCCGGTAGGCTTGATTTTCTCTCGGAGCATCGAAACCTGGTCAAACGCTGTCGGAATGACGTGAAATTCTACGTGCAGCCTTTTGGAAGCATGTTGAAGCTACTCATGTATTTTGTTTGATGAGTGATGGCTTCGGTGGTTTCCGCCGCCGGGAGGCTTGATTTTGCTGCTCGAGCATTGATGAAGGGTCAAACGTTGTCGGTTTGACTTGAAATTTGGCATGGAGCCCTTTGGAGACATTCTGGAGTCATCCGTAGGCTTTGATCAAAGTTTTGGTGTCTTTGATGATGTCGCCGCCGGGAGCGCTTGTTTAGCTGTCGGAGCGGTGAAGTTGGGCCAAACGATGTCGGAATGACCCGAAACCTCAGGTGTACCCCTCTCTTAGCTGTCTTGAAGGACCTCTCAGTTTCTGTCTGATTCTGACAAAATCTGATGCTTGAAGCAACCTTGCCTATTTTTAGCAGGATGCAGCTTCAGGAGGCTTCTCGATGTTGAGGAGACATATTGACTTTTTTTGTGTCAACAAATGCCCCCTCGAGGTACAACGACGAGTAGCTTTTTGGAGTCGATGTGCCTCGAAGAGAAACTTGGAGGAAAGGTTCCAACTTGACCAAGAGTCTTGAGCATTTTTTTTTTCTTTGAATAGCCTTCTGAGTTTCCGAGGGAATTTTATGGTAGTGAGAGGGATCACGTACCATCTCAAGGCAAAGTTTTTAAAATGACATGGGGTATTTGGATTTTGGGTTTTGGATTTTGGTTTTTGACCTTGTGACCTAATAAGCTGTATGTGGCAGGTTAGGGGGTCGGGGTTTGATTTTGATTTTGACCTTGTGACCCAACAAGCTGTATGTGGCAGGTTGGGGGGTCAGGTTTGGTTTGTAGGTTTTGGATTTTGATTTTGGTTTTGGTCTTGTGACCTAACAAGCTGTATGTGGCGAGCTAGGGGACCGGAATTTGGTTTTGTGAAATGTCAATTTCAAGATTTTGGCTCAATCTGGTTCATGAGGTTGGATGGTTTGGTTTTTGGAAACTCATGGGACTTTCTTTTTTCTTTTTTTTTGAATGGTCCCATCAACTCAAAAGAGGCATGGGACTTTTTTTGCTCTTTTCTTTTTTTTTATTTTTTTTGCTCTTGGTAAGAGGAATATTTTGACTAAAAGCCAATTTTAGTGCCTAGGTGGTCAAACCTGGCTCATATGGGCTAACCCATGGGAGGCTTTGGAGATGGCCTAGATCTCATATGGTGTCATATTTGTAAAGAATATCTAAAAATACCTCTTTTGTGTAGAGAATATCTAAAAATATCTTTACTTGGAGAGAATTTCTGAAGTTTTCTTTTTTGTGGAAAGATTCTCTCAAAATATCTTTCTCTTTGGGAAAGTAGCTAAATTTTAGCACTTACCTCCTTTCTTTTCTCCTTGTTTCCTCTTTTGGCTTGCTCTCTTCTATAAAAGCAAGAGGGTTGATGCTTTTGCTCCATTGCTTTCTTTTTGCAAGAAATCTTCAAGAGTACTCCCCAAGGCAAGAAGTGATTTCTCTTCTTCAAGGATCTCCAAGCTTTTCTTCTTCTCCATCAATGGCTTCAAGTAAGTTTTCTTCCTCAAGAATCTCCATTGTAGAAGTAGCTCTTCATTTTTTCCTTCTTTTCTTTTTCTTTTCTTCTTTCTTCTTCTCTTTTTTCTTTTTTCTTTTCTTTTCTTTTCATGCACGTTTTTTTTTTTTCGTGCTTCTCTCTCTGTTTTTTTTCTTTCTTTCTTTTTTTTTTTTTCTTTTTTTTTTCTTTTCAAGGTTTTCTCTTTTTTTTTTTTCGTGAACTGCTTTTTTTCTTTCTGTTTTTTTTTTCTCCACGCTGATTCCCTTTTTTTTTCAGCGTGTTTCTCTTTTTTTTTTTTTTTTTTTTTTTTTTTTTGCTGTTTCTGGTTTTTTTTTTTTTGGCTGTACGGACAGGTCCGTACGGACCTGACCGTACTACCACGTGGCAGTGGGCCACGCCTGTGGGGCCAAATTTTTTTTTTTTTTTTTTGCTGAGATTTTCTATCTTTTTCTTTTTCCTTGTTTGCTCACTATGATAATGAGGCTATGCAATTTCAATATGTATGCATTTTTTTTGTTTGATGCATCAAGATAGAAGGCTAGAGTCTCTAGGTCAAGCCAACATGATTTTTGACTTGGACAAAGTTTGATTGGTTTTGACCAAATTGGGTTGGAATTGGTCAAACATTGGTCAAGGTTTTCCTAGCATTTAATGCATAATGATATATTTTTGATGCATGAGTTTTGGTAAATAGACTTGAAAGTATGATGATGCATACCTGAAAAATCTTTTGCAAGTGTTGGGATTTTGAGCTCGTAGCGATGTTGAGCTCTTTCTCGGTCTTGCTGGATTTTGAGGAAGTTTTGCAATTTTTTGGATTCTGAAGCTTGCAGCAATGTTGGGCTCTTTTCCAGATTTTGCGGAAGTTTGATGAGATTGGCTCGTTCTCGCAGCGATGTTGAGTTCGAGCCTTCTTTGAGAATTCTCCACCGACTATGAGCTCGCAGCGATGTTGAGCTCATCTTCGGGCTTCTTGTCTTTTTCAGAGTATGTTCCTTTTCTTTGGAATTGCTCCGGAATCATGTCAAAATTTTGCTAGAATTTTTTTGTACCAGAATTCTGTCATTTTGATGTTGATTGATCTTTTCTCTTCCATCTTTTGTAGGTAGTTCTTCTAGAACGAACAAAGGTAAAGGTCCTGTTACTGACGCACCTCGTCGGTCTGCTAGATCTTCCAATGCTGCCGTTCAGCAGGCTTGGGAGAAGGTCCAGTTTGTGGAGAAAAACTTGGAAGAATGCGATTCCCTCAATCGTGATGAGATGAGACAGCGATTAATCGCTCTCAAGGATGAGGAGTTCTATAAGATCATGGTAAGCAGCCGTCCCTGGGTTACGGACGATCAGAGCGTTGTGCTCAAGCCTACCTTCTTCTTCGGTGATGCAGTCCCCGACGACTTGACATACCAAAGGAGATGTTTTCAGTTCTCTTACACAGCAGATGGTGAGGAGAGAACTATTTCTACCCGGTCGTCTTTTGATCGGACCATCTCGATCCTGAGCCTTTCTCCCACGTGCCCTAAGAGGGAAGATCCTCCGAGTTGGGTGAAGAGGACCAGTGTGATCAAGACCGGGGTTTTTGTTGGTGGACCTTCCGGTTTTGCAGAGAAGCTACCTGTCCGTATGGACGTGTTGATGCCAGCCAGTGGCTACCAAGGTTCTGATCATCCATCGGTTGATTTGAGACCGGTGGGTCTTGGCGTTTTTCAGGGTGACAGCAGCAATTGGGTGAAGCATTTTCGACTTCGTGGCCGTTTCAGTGCTGACTCGAGCTGGGAGTCATGGACTGATCACACCTTGAGGATTGGTGAGGCCGTTCTTCGGGAGGCCGAGATTTTTGACGCGGTTCGCGCTTTTCGGCAAACCGTCGTTTTCTCCGATGAGGCTTTCATGGCCATGCTGGAGTCATTCCTTCCACAAACCAACACCTTCATTGTGACGAATGGTGAGATTGGTTTTTCTTTGAAGGAGCTGAGCGCCATCACCGGATTGCCTATCCTCGGAAAAGTCTATGAGGAGTTTATGCCTATTGACAGCGTCCTTGAGGAGCAGTCTGAGGAGTTTAGGCTTGTGTAATTTCAGCTTGTCGCCTTCTACGATTTTCTGAAGGAGAAGGAGGGCTCGAAAGTTAGATGCAGCAGTTGGAGAAGTTGCAGCTCCAACTTTTTTGACAGCGGGGATTCTTCTGATGGCATGGCCCAGGATGTTAGGGCTAAAGCATCAAGTTTGAAGAAGATCGCCGCTATGCGAGAAGATTTGGAGAAGTTCTTCGCAAGCACGGATGCCATTTGTCCTGACATTGCGTTGCGGAGAGATCTCGCTGTCTACCTCACTTACTGGCTGGGTGAGGCTGTTTTTGCTGGAGGAGATGGGACGCACATCAAGCCGCACTGCATTTTTCCGGCTTGTCAGATGGCGTTTGGAGAGCAGCTGGCTTTGGTACCTGCTCTTTACTCCTATTTGTGTACCGAACTGCAAGCTGCTGCTTTCCTGGTTCGGCTTGGGCTTCCCATGAACAGGGTATTTTCTGCCCACATCTTCTATTCGTGGTATGTATACCACTGTCCTAGCTTCCATCGTTTGGGAGTTACACAGGACGAAGATCCCTTCATGATTCGTTTGGCGAGAAGGACAGCCGTTCACGAATCACTTTTATCTGCCCGTTTAAGGATCCGACGATTTAGGGACGTCGAGATTGGGCAGTCTTCAGTGAAGCTTTCTCCGGGCTTGCGGAAGAAGGCTTTTGACTTTGGTGTCTCCCGTGATTCGACCAGGGCAGGGTCGGGAAGACATTATGCTTTGACGGACGCGGAGAAGAGGTGGCTCTTCAACATACGGGTTGGTACGATGGTGTACCGTAGACATCTTTTCGTCGACATCCAATCGTATGTGCCTTCGCGTTTTGCGTTGCAGCTTGGCTTCTCTCAAGGCGTTGTTGGAGCGCCTTCGAGTATGGTGAAGCGTTTTGGAGGTCTGCAAGATGGGAGAAATGCATGGGCATTTTATAGAGCCGAGGACACTACCGCCATGATTTCCTATCCTGAGCTGCCCACCTTCCGGACTGCTGGCTTCACGAAGTGGTTAGTGGAGAGCTTTTCAGTGTACCGGGAGCTTTCCAAGAAAGAGCTTGATATTAAGCAATCTCCTGGGAAGAGTCTTGGCAAATCGGATGGTGTCCGTCGGGAGGAAGTTTTGACCTTCCTTTCTGGAGAGAAGCACAAGATAGGCTTTCTCAATGGGCAGGACATCATCAGATCAGGAGCTGCACAGGGGATTCCTGGTGAGGTCTTGAGACAGCTGGAAGAGGAGGAGGCCGAGATCGATGCTATGATACAGGCAGAGCATACGAAGGCTTCCATGGAGTCTACTGAGAAAAGTAGACCATCCAGTGAGGACTCTTGTGAGAGGTCTGATGTCGATAGTGTGGCAGGATCGTCAAGCAGATTGACCCGCCGTAGCAAGAGGAAGAGAGGACAGCGCCGTAATATGAGACGGCACGATAGTCCTTCTTATCTTGAAGTTCCTCTCACCATTGCTGAGGAGGTGTCTGAGGATGTTGACGAGCCTCCGGAGAAGAGAAGCAGGGAAGAGGAGATAGCTGGTATGATCCCCTTTCTTTCCTTTTGTTTCTTCCACTTTTCTTTTTTTGTGAAAGATTTTGTTTTGATCCGCTGCTTCTTTTTTTAGCAGAGGACGATGTCCTGGTGACGCCTGAGGTTCCTGCCGATGAGGCGATGACGGATCCAATCGTGGCATCTGAGGAAGAGCCCAGGGACTCTGGAGTGGTTCCAGAACCTTCACCTGATATGATTTGCTTTGGCTTTTGCTTTTTTGTCTTCTTTTACTGTCATTTGCTAACATGTAGTTGACTTGCCAGAGGATTCCGACGATTTCGAGCCATCCATGGACGCAACTTTTGACGATGCTTCGGATGAGCTCAAAGAGGCAGAGAGTACTCCGCCGGTCGTCGAAGCAGGTATATTTGCAATAATGATCTTGATATATATTTGACAAGATTATATTCATACCCTTCTTTTTTTCTTTGACAGATTGTGAAGCAGCAGGAGAGATTCCTCCGTCTTCCTTAGAGCCAGAACAGGGGATACCTGCTGCTGATCCAGAGGTAGGGGCTTCTCCTTCTTTCAATTTGTCAGCTTCTTCCGTTGGAAAGAGTTTATTGATTACTCTTCCAATGGAGCATGACGTGGGCTGTCGGGCACCAGAACATGGCGAATCCTCATCTGCACCGCACCTTCAGTATGCTAGGAAGGTGTTGAAGACTGTCTTGAGCTCATGGGTTGAGACTCTTTCTTTAGGTCATTTGGAAGCTGGTTTTGGCATGATTAAGCATGTGCAGGACATCCTCGCTGATAGCAAAGAAGTCGGTCTGGACGTCGCAAGTGCCGAGGATTTTGTTGAGGAGATCATCACCTTGGGGAACAAATGGACTGAGACCAAGAGTTTCCCAGATGGTGACTTCTTTGATGAGATGTTCTTAAAACCTTCAAGCAAAGTCAAAGCTGAGCTGACTGAGGTCACGAAGACTCGGAGGCAGATCGTTCGGGAGAAGAACGTTACCGAGTTATCTATCATGGGGCTAAAGCAAGACTTGGACCGCCTTGATAAGGAGGTCGTTGAGGCTAGGCAACGTCTTGATCTTTTAGAGGAAGAGGCTGCTGCCAAATGGGCCGCCATTGTGGAGGCTCGTGACAAGGAGGGGACTCTCATTCGCCAGGTTGAGGAAGCTGAAGGTAATGTCCGGAGGAAGACTCAGGAGCATGACCAGTGGCAGGTCCTCTGGGAAGAACTTCCTCGTGCTGCAGATGGGTCACGGCATTCGGCCGCGTTTGATGGGGACATTTTGAAGGAGCGTGGCCTAAAAACTTTGGAAGTTAAGGCCAAGGGTCTGCTTGAGGAGTTGAACCTTTGGTTGAAGACTATGTAGGATTGAGCTCCTGAGTTGTAACAAACTCTTTTTCCTTTTTCTTTTTTTTTTGGTACCTCCATGTATAAACAATTTTGGTACTATATTTTGTATCCCCTTCCTTTCACTTAAATCATTTTTAACGAAAACAATTTTGAGCAAAAGTTTGATGGGAATGTTTGCTTAAGGATTTGATCAAAAGGTTGTCATTTTGTGAAAATCTTTTGTCAAAGGGTTGTTTTGGGCATGAAAGCCAATTTTGTGGCGAAAAGCATGATTTTTTGATGGTTTGAAAACCGAAATTTTGGATGGCATGAAAGCCTAATTTTGTGGCGTAAGAGCCAAAATTTGTTTTGCGGCGTGGGAGCCAAAATTTTTGGATGGCGTGAAAGCCAAATTTTAGAATGGCATAGAACCCGAATTTTGTTTTGTTTGTCTTGGCGTTTATAGCCGAATTTTGGCATTTATAGCCAGATTTTGGCGTTTATAACAGTTTTTTTTTTATTTTATGTTTTGGCATTTATAGCCGAATTTTGGCGTTTATAGCCGAATTTTGAGATGGCATGAGAGCCAAAAATTTTGTTTGTGGCATGAGAGCCGATTTTGAGATGGCATGAAAGCTGATTTTGGCGTTTATAGCCGAGTTTTGGCGTTTATAGCCAGATTTTGGCATTTATAGCCGAGTTTTTTGAAAACCAAGTTTTGTTTTGTTGGCATGAAAGCCGATTTTGGCGTTTATAGCCGAAAATTTTTGTTTTGGCATTTATAGCCGGATTTTGGCATTTATAGCCAGTTTTTGGCGTTTTATAGCCGATTTTTTGGCGTTTATAGCCGAATTTTTTGAAAACCAAGTTTTGTTTTATTGGCGTGAAAGCCGATTTTGGCGTTTATAGCCGAAAATTTTTTTGTTTTGGCATTTATAGCCGGACTTTGGCGTTTATAGCCAGATTTTAGCGTTTATAGCCGAGTTTTGGTTTTCAAAATACAGGTATCGACTAAATGTCTCCTCCCCGCTGAATGGTCTTGCAAGTATCGATGGAATGTCGCTTCCTTGCTCATTCGTTTTTGCGAGTATTGATGGAATGTCACTTCCTCGCGGGTTAGGTTTTGCGAGTATCAATGGAATGTTGCTTCCTTGCGAATTGGGGTGCAAATATCGACTAATCGTCGCTTCCCTGTGTTTCCCAAAACTTTTGGTTTTGCGGGTACTGACTTGATGTCGTTTCTCCGCGATTTTTGAGGTTTTCTCGAACCATTTGATATTTGGATTGTGGATAGCAACTGGTATGTTTCATCTCCAAGATTTTTGAAATTTGGGTTGTGGATATCAACTGGTTTGTTGCTTCTCCAAGATTTTTGAAATTTGCAAGTATCGAATGGGGTTCGCTTCCTTGCGATTTTTGGGTTTTGGAAGTATCGAATGGGGTTCGCATCCTTCCGGTTTTTTGGGTTTTGCGAGTATCGACTGAATGTCGCTTCCCCGCGGTTTCTAAAAACCAAAATTTTTTGTTTAAAGATACGGAGGTCATAAATTTTGACTTAAAACCATTTTGGTTGTAAAAGCCGAGGCGGTTTAGGGTGAAAATTCCTAAGTCCCGATTTTTGTTCCAAACCATGAATTTTGGGTTCAAGGATCGAAAATTTTGGTCAAGTCTGGGAAGAGGCTCCTAAACTTGGATTTTTGGATTTTGATTTTTTTTTTCTTTTGAACAATGAAACGATGAAAGTAAGCATTGTTTTGAGAGATTGTTTTTTTTTTTTTTTTTGGAAACTTCTACATAAAGATGAAAATTTCAAAAGAGGTGGGTTTGACGAGCAAGTACCATGGAAATAGGCTTTAGCCGTGTAGATATTGCTCTGACCCGTTTTGAGGAAGTCTTCAAGGGTAGTACCGCTTCAAGAACTTGCCGTTGATGGGTAGCATACATCTGTCTCCTTCCATGTTTAGAAGAGCGTATGCACCGTTGGAGAAGACTTTGTCGATGACGAAGGGTCCCTCCCATTTTGGTTCGAATTTGCCTTTGGATTTGTGGGCAAAGACTATGGGTCTTTTTACTGCAAGAACCAAGTCACCCTTTTTGTAGGCGCGTTGCCTGACCTTTTTGTCGAAAGATCCTGCCATGCGTGCTTGGTACAACTCAATGCTTTGTAGAGCTTCGAGTCGTCTTTCATCGAGATTATCCAGCTCTTGGAGTCTCAGTTTGACATTGCTTTCTTGCGTCATGTCATTTTGCAAAGATACCCTTAAGGAAGGAATTTGTACTTCCAAAGGGACAACAGCTTTGCATCCATAGACCAAAGAGAATGGTGTGCTATGGGTTGGTCCTCGAACGGTGGTTCGATAGGCCCACAAAGCTTCTAGTAGTTTGTCGCCCCAGTCTCTTTTGTGACTAGAGACCATTTTCTTGAGAATTTTGCAGAGTGTCTTGTTGAAGGCTTCTGCTAGTCCGTTCGCTGCTGGATTATATGGAGTCGAAGGACAACTTTGGATTTTGTACTTGTCGCAGAACCTATAGAATCTGTGATCCCGGAATTGTGGTCCGTTATCATGGACGAATCTTTTAGGTATGCCGAAGCGACAAATAATGTTGGTGCGCAAGAACTGAAAGACTGATGAAGTCTTCATTTCGCTGAGCGCAAATGCTTCCGACCACTTGGAGAAATAATCCGTAGAGGCGAAGATGAAGCGATGACCTTTGCTTGATGGGGGAGAAATAGGACATATGATGTCCATACCCCAGGCTTCGAAAGGCCATGAGATTGCTGTTGGATGTAGCCATTCTGGAGGTATGTGAACATAATCTCCGTGAATCTGGCATTTTTGGTAGCGCTTGGTAAATTGTATTGCATCAGTTACCATGGTAGGTCAATAGTAACCTAGCCTTTTTATCTGGTTGTAGAGCTTAGGGCCAGCCTGATGGGCTCCACAAAGACCAGCATGTACTTCTTTGAGAGTTTCCTCAGCCTCTTGTTGTGATAAGCAGCGTAGGAGTACTCCGTTGAAGGATTTTCTGTAAAGTGCTTTTGAAGGTATATCCAAATGAAAGTTTGGGGCTCGTCTTTGGATGCTTACCCGCTCTTTTGGATCTTCAGGTAGTATTCTGAACATGATATAATCAATGAACGGATCTCTCCAGTTGCCAATCGGAGGTTTGAGGATGGACATCCGACTTCCAACCACTTGGTGGCATTCAGCAACTGCTTGGTGTGTGTTGAAAGGAGGGAAAATCCTTCTTTGACACACTGTGACTTGGATGTTTTCCCCTTCTTGGATTGCCATGGATGCGGCAAGTCCAACCAGGGCATCTGCACGAATGTTTTCACCTCTGAGGATATGGGTGATATGGCAGATATTGAATTTTTGTCGAAGCGACTGCGCCTTATTGTAGTAAGGTAGCAAATCAGGCTTCCTGACTTCATATTTCTGATTCATCTGGTTGACGACCAGTTGAGAGTCTCCAAAAGCTTCCAACATGGTCATGCCGGATTCGAGGGCGAGTTCCAATCCAACAATCAGGGCTTGGTACTCAGCTGCATTGTTTGAACATGGTTCCAGTAGCGAGAAGGCGTGTGGAATCATGTATTTGTTGGGGCTGACGAAGAGGATGCCGATTCCCGATATTTGCTTTCCTTTTTCATTTGTCCTGGTTGCACCGTCAAAGTACATGTCCCAGGAAGCATTTGACAAGGAAGTTTCCACATTTTAGACAAATTCGTCTGGGAGGTCATCCTTGAGTGGAGAATCTTTAGGCAATGGATGCTCTGCGAGGAAGTCTGCTAGAGCTTGGCCTTTGATTGCTTTTTGTGGTACATACCTAATATCAAATTGTGATAGAAAAATGGACCATTTTGCCAGTCGGGCATTGAGAGAACCTGCTTTTGTGACAAGGACCTTTAGGAGGTTAATCCTCGAAATCAGGTAGACTGTGTTCGACAGCAGATAGTGACGCAGCTTTTGTACAGCGAACATTACTGCAAGGCATTCTTTTTCGACTGGGGAGTAGCAATGCTCTGCACCTACCATCATGCGGCTAAGGTAATATAAAGCAGCTTCCTTTCCGTCGTCGTTTTCTTGTGCGAGCAGAGCACCCAAAGAGTGGTCGAGAGCTCTTGTGTATAAGATAAATGGTTTTCCAGTTGTGGGGGCAACCAGCACTGGAGGTTTGATGAGGTATGCTTTGATGTCTTGAAATGCATTTTCACATTCAGCATCCCAGACAAAGTCCACGCCTTTCTTCATTAAGCAAGAGAATGGACGGCATTTCCCTAATAGATTGGAGATGAACCGTTGAATGTAGGCCAGCCTTCCTTGAAGCCCTTTTAATTCTCTTAGGGTTCTGGGAGATGGCATTTCCAGGATAGCCTTGACTTTGGTGGGGTCAAGTTCTATTCCAGCTTTCCGTACTATGAATCCGAGAAACTTACCCGATGAGACACCGAAGAAGCACTTTAGTGGATTCATCCGCAATTTGTGTTTGCGGAGTCGGAGGAAGACTTCTCGAAGATCATCGAGATGGTCTTCTTTTCTTCTGCTTTTTATGGCGAGGTCGTCAACATAGCATTCGACCGTCTTGTGCTGCATATCTTGGAATATTTTCATCATAGCCCTCTGATATGTCGCACCTGCAGTTTTCAGGCCAAACGGCATAACAGTGTAGCAATACACGCCGAATGGTGTCCGAAATGATGTATGCCTTTCATCTTCAGGATGCATCTTTATCTGGTTGTAGCCAGAGAATCCATCCATGAACGCCATTCGCTCGAACCCATAGGTGTTGTCAATCATCACCTCTGGTATGGGGAGCGGGAGTTCATCTTTAGGACATGCACTATTCAGGTCTCTGTAGTCGATACAGACTCTTATCTGCCCATTTTTCTTTGTCACGGGGACAATGTTGGCCAACCATTCAGGATGCTGTTCCTCGCGGATGAAGCCAACGTTTTTGAGTTTCTGAACTTCTTGTTCAATTTTTTCCATCACGTCGGGACAGAATCTTCTTTGGCCTTGTTTGATAGGCTTGATTTCTTTTTGTAAGTTGAGCTTGTGGACTGCTACTTTGGGATCCAAGCCAGACATTTCGGCATAAGACCATGCAAAGCAATCAACGAACTCACGAAGAAAAGAGATATACTAGGGTAACTCATCATCCTTTATATTCTTGCTTATGAATACAGGACGTGGGTTATCAGGTGTTCCCAAGTCTATCTTTGAACAGGATCTTCTGTTGGAAGGTTTGAAGGTGGTTCCTCCACAATATTTTCGGAGGCTTCCAACTCAACAAGACCTTCTGGAGTGCCAGAGGCATTTTCAGACTGAGGCTCTATTTTTGTCCATGAATCTTCTTGATCAGTATCCGTCTCAAGGCTTGCAATGAGATGGTCCCAATCATTTGCTGGAATTGGGTTGAAGTAAGGTACTTCTTTTGGAGACGATGATTCTTCTGGGACAGAGAACCGCTCGTCTACGTCATCGGACAATTCCTCTTTATTATCAGAGAAATTATACCAATTGGAGGAGCTTTCAGGATTTTTGACGAGTAACTCCTCAAAGAGATATCCAGGGATATCGATGTCTTCATGAGATGTTGAGGCTTGGTCGGTAAAGCGACTTTGCAGCCATGGTGTCAACGGTCTCATAGGAGCGGTAGGATCATACCCCAACCCATATGAAGACTTGCCTTTTTGAAGGTGGATTTTGCCAATCTTCTGGTTGACTTTTGGTCAGGGTGGGTTCCAATGGTGTGAGAATACCACGGCCACCTCCCAAACCAGTCGGATTTTGAGCGTCGTAGCCCATTTTCTTCATGATAGCTTGTGCCATAGGACTATACAGGGATAGCTGAGGCATACCTTCGTTTTGGAAAGGTTCAAGCAGAGAGTCCAGTGGAGATGATCCTGATCTATGGAAGAAGATTGTTTTTTCTTCTGGCGAAGTTGCCCGGATAACAAAGGAAGCAGACGTAGGATCTTCTATGTCTGCTGGTGTCTCCAATGGAGTGAGAGCGGGCTGATCTTGCTGAGTATTAGCTCGGCTCGATGCTGTGTCATCTTCTGGCTCTGACTCTGAGTCTGTGTCATGCATAATAGACACAAAGGAGATAGTGAACTTGCCCCCAGTCTTTTGTTTTGTCTTCTTTGCTTTAGTAGTGATTACCAAAGGCTTTGGAGATTTGAAGGAGATGACGAAGGGAGCTTGGCCGCTTACTTCGAGTTTGGTGGAGGGTTTGTTTTCCTTCGATGATTGCTGAGGAGCCTTGCCTTTATCTCTCTGGAGACTGTCGACAAAGCGAATTGTTTTTTCCTCCTGTTCTTCTTTTCCATCTTTATACATTTGAGCATCTGCAAAATGGACATCCTTGCCTTTGAAGGGCTTTTTGTCTGCAAATACTCGATGTATCAAGCCATCGTTGCCAACGAACTTGATGCACTGATGTAGAGTTGAAGGGACGACACCATTCTCATGTATCCAGGGGCGTCCAAGGAGTATATTGTAGCATGAAGGGGTCCTTATTGCATACACAGTGACTTCAGAAATAAGATCACCGATTTGCAATTTGAACCTGATTTTGCCGATAGGCCTTTGAGCGCTACCGTCATATCCGAAGATGGATACGGACGTGTGACTCAGCTTGCTAGGTGGGATGCCCAACTCTTCGAGTGTCGAAGTAGAGATGAGATTGAGTGCAGAACCTGGATCGATCTGAACCCTTTGTACTGGCATTTCTTTGACTTACCCCGTAAAGTACAAGGGACGGTTGTGCTTTGCTTCGCCTAGGAGGAGGTCACCCTTATCGAAGGCAATTGTTGCACTTGCTGCTTTTTGTACCGAAAGGCATTCATTGCTTGATCCCTCAGTTTTCTTCTTTTCTCCCTTTGAGGGAGTCTTTGATTTTTTGACCCTATAGTCCATTTCAATTTGTAGGACTTGTGGGGCATGTTTGTCGACATCCGTATTCAGCCTTTGTAATTCTGAAATGAGACTATCACGAGTCTGTGGAGACATTCGCAATAAGTGAAGGATGTGCAGACGTGCAGGTATGTGTTTGAAGTGCTCAATCAAGTCGTACTTGAAAGCCTCCTTCGGGCCTGCATTTTCATTATTATTGCCACTTGGGGCGTTTACAGCTTGCTTTCCTGAAGGATTTACATAAGAAGAAGAGGGTTGATTGTAATTTTTGTGGTAATCCCGGCCAGAACGGGTACCTCTACCAACTTCAAGAGGCTCTAGAGAAGGGTCTTCTTTTGGAAGATCGTTCTCAGGATCAAGGGGTTGATCCTTTGCTGAGGACGTCTCTGTAACAGCATTGGCGTCTTCAATGATTGTGTTGCACGGAGCAATTTCCGGGAACAAGTCCTGAACAGCAGCCGGCAACTTTTCTTTATTAGCCCAGACATTGCCCGTGAGATCGGGTATCTGGGACCAATTGACTGAGTTTTCATTGAAGAAGATTTCATTGGCAGAAGTTTCTTCAAGATGATCAATCGGGAGTGGCTTGAACTTCGATGTCACAGCTTCAGGAGACGAAGGTTGAGAGGATGTTATCTCAGTGGAAGTCACCTGAGAGGATGTAGCTCCGGAAGATACGCTACCGGTTGGGGAGTACGTGTCTTCGGAAGCTTCAGAGGCACTGTCGTCCTGAGCTATTGCATTGCAGGTTATCTTGATAGGAGATGCCCCCAGTGTAGACTATTGGGAATCAGACTCATCCTCGGATGTGAGAGGATCATTGATCCAACAGTTTTCTCCATTTTCAGGAGTTAAGGGAGAAAGTTCCCCCTGATTTTCAGGGACTTCCAGTTCTGGATTATGACGAAGATTGATGCGATCCTGCTCCTGCTCTATGGCAAGAAGTTGCAAGATTCTTGCATATTCTTCAAGATCAGGCGTGGGAGCCCAATCTTCTTCATCATTGGCTCCTTGTGGTTCACCCATGTTGGGTTCCACTGAAGCATTTGCTGGTGCTGGATCAACAGCGTTTTCTTGAACAGGGTCCTGGTCTTCTTCATCATCAGACCAAGATCCTTGTAGCTGTAATGGGTTATACCAGATTACTCGGGAATCCATTCCTCGTCGGAGAGGTATTCTCCTGTTTCAAGGGATTCTTCCCACTCATCTATATCACTGGCAGTGTCACTGGACTCGTATCCATTCATGGAGAATCCAACTACCGAGTTGCAAGAGTATGATGTCCCTTGCACATTTTCATTTTGGTATAGAGGTGGCATGAAATCATCAAGAGTGAATTTTCTTACCGCCTTGGAGGTTTTGGGAAGAGATTCTTCCGTCGTCCTTAGTGAAGCAGTGGAAGAGGTTTCTGCTTTTTCAAGGACTTCTTGTTTTGGTTGAGACTTTTGCTGCTGTTTGAGCTTGCGGAGCTGTCTCTTGGCTTGCCTTCGCTGCTGAGCGGTCGGCTTTGTTTTGACGATCTCCCAATTTTCATCATCTAGGAGATCGGGATGCACCCATATAGGTTGTCCATCTGGTGTTGGATAGGGAACCAATTCTTGGGACGCTTGAGCCATTTTTATCACCTTGAATGAAGTAGTGATCTTCTCCTTCGGTGACTTTGACGTTTGCCGACATGACACCATGTTGACAGAGGCGGGGCCATGTTTTTATCAAAGGTTATGACTCCGTTTTTCCACATCTCATTGATCTTCTCTCTCACAACGAAACATTGATTGAGAGGATGTGAGATCATCTGATGGTATGGACAGTATCGGGGATCATTGGTTTTGCCAACATCTCCCGGTCTTTTGGGCTCTGGCAAAATGAGTTTGCCATTTGCTAGGAGAGCCTCAAAGATTTCTTCAACGTCTTCATCGAACGGATATTTCTTTTCTACGTGTTCTTTGAAGGCATCAGAGAGTTCAGGCCTTTTACCTGCAGTTTTGTTTTCAGGTTTCTTTGGCCGCTGAGGAGCTGACTTAGTCTGCACATTGAGAACCTCCTTTTTCTTTGGTTTTGAGGTTGTAACAGCAGTCGGCTCTTTCTTTGATGATTTCTGACTGTTGAGGTCTTTGATCACCATTCCAGCTTCCATGGAAGCTTCGAGGAGTTCTCCCAGGTTTTTTGATTTGTTGCCGATGATCATGGAGCGGATTTTTGCTCTCATATTGTTACGGCAGATGTCGACCAGCGACGCTTGTGGCAGCACATCTGAGCATTTGTACGCCATTGCCTTCCATTTGTGAATGAAGTCGTATGTTAACTCATTCTCTCCCTGTTTTAGGCTGCAGAGTTGAGCCATATTAACAGGATGATCCTCACCTTGGAAGTGGGTCAGGAAGCGTGTCTCGAGCATAGCCCAGTTCTGAATGGAGTTCTCCGGCAGAGTGGAGTACCAATCAAAGGCTGTACCTTTTAGGGTACTTGCGAAGAGGCGAATCTTGAGGGCATCTTGATCCGCAATAGCTCCCGTCGGGATCTTGAAATGGATGACATGCTGTCTGGCTAAACCTTTCTTAGTATATGTCTCGAGAGTAGGTTGTTTGAATTTTGCAGGGAACGGAACCGAGTCCATCCATAGAGGGTAGGGTGGCTTGATCCCATGTTCCTTCAATGTATCCTCTTCTTTTGCTTTTGCGAGGATATCGTCCACGTCCTTTCTGGTAAGGGCGCGAGCCTCATTGTTTTCTGCATTGCCCTCGTCATCTTCATGATTCGGAGGGGTTTCATTGCTAGGTGGTGGACGCTGTAGAGTGAGAATCAAATTTTCCATTAGAGTCTCAATTCTCTGTTGTCCTTGCTCCAACTGCTGGATGCGTGCAGTTACGTCATCATGCGGTGGAGGCTGCTCAGAACTTGTAGCCAAGATGTTCATCCCTTGGGATTCGAACGAAGAAATCGTCCTGGTGACTGAGTTGGGGCTCATTCTTCTGGATGAAGAATCTGAGGAGTGGTTACTCCGACATTCTTGGCTTGGAGGAGTGGAAGATTCCTCCAGATGTGTTCGTGTCTGAGAGATGCTGTGAGTCACTGGAAGTCTAACACTGATTTTGGTTGCTGACTTCCGGCGTTTTCTGGTTTTACCAACCATATGAACAGCAACGATTTGGTCGGGTCTTTCTTTTTCGACCCATTTGTTTGAGACTTGGAGAGTAGAACGTTGGGTTCTTTGTTTCTCGAGTCTCTTTTGTCGATATACAGTGTGGCGACGCATACGACGAGCAATTTGAGCTTCAGTCAACTCTGGCTAGGCTCTGGCGATGAAGGATGTAGTCCCTCGTGCACAGCAGCCGAGTTTGTCTTCTTTAAAGCCTGGCAAGGACAGAATCTGGATGCGGTCCTTTGTCTGTCGCAATGAAGAATTGAATTTTGCGAGCTCGGCCCCTGTTGAGATAAAGGGTCGACTCGCAGGAGTGCAGGCTTCAGCTTGTTTTTGCGTGGGCCTAACAATGCAGGATTTGATTTTGGGCTTGTAGGAGCAAGCCTGCTCATGATGGTTTTGTTTGTTTTTTGGGTGGAGGGTAGGTTTCTCCTCTTTCATGTAAGAGAGAGGGTAGAACTGATTCTCCTTGAGAGGGGCAAGGTATGCTGGCTTTGCAGATGTTTGGGACCTCCGTTGCTTTGGCGAAGATCTTGGGGACCAAGTTTTGGTGTAAACCTGGTTTCTTGTGGGTTGAGGCTTCGTGGGAACGCCACGGGCTTCAGGCTTCTTGGTGTTCGCCCTTGGTGCCATTTTAGTGACACGTTGTGGGGCGGTTTTCTGCTTCTTGGCAGGTACAGTGTCTTCTGCGGGAAGTGGGAATGGTCCCAGCGATCCGAAGACGATGGTCCGGGGAGTTGAAGTTGACCCGGTGTTTGGGGAGTTGTCGAGAGAGATGACGCTTCGGCAACTGGCAGGGCACTTATGCTTGTTTTGTTTATCTTGAAGCATAAGCTGGTACTTGTTCTCATCGAAAGTGATGGTCAATGAAGCTGCCATTGTTAGTTTTTGGAAAACTTCTGAAACAAGACCAAATCCATTAGTAATCACAAGAATATGGTGATCGTAAATGGAGAACAACTATGGTTTTGTCTTTTCAAATCACTTGAGGGGACATGGCCCAACCCAAGGACGATGAAGAAGGCAAAAAGCCATAGAGGATACAATTGTTCTAAAATGCAAGTATGGTAGGCTCAGAGTGAGCGTTCCAGTGACTGCTAGAAGCAATTGTAGACCTTAATTCAAATTACCGAGAAGCAAGGCTCACTCGAGGTAAAATGATATAAGGTTGGAGATACAAATGTGTCGGTCGCGAATACAGTAGACCCGAAAGGGCGTACTAGCACCGCTAGGCACAAATGTTGCAAATCGCATCCTTGGGAAGGACACGAGATGGGATTTTTTGAAAGGTCAAATTTGGATTCAGAAAGGAGAGCAAATAGTATTCCAATCCGAACAAGGGCTCAACATTTCTGCGAGCACTAAATTCAGAAGGGAAGGAACCATAATTTCTCGGATGTAAATCCAGACGTGACGGAAGTTTTTTTTTGAAAGGTCAAGATTGAATTCATCAAAGAGAGCAAATGGTATTCCAATCCGAACCACAACTCAACATTTCTGCGAGCGTTAAATCCGAAAGGGAAAGAACCAAAATTTCTCGATTCTAAATCCAAAAGTGACGGAAGTGTTTTTTGAAAGGTCAAGATTGAATTCATCAAAGAGAGCAAATGGTATTCCAATCCGAACCACAACTCAACATTTCTGCGAGCGTTAAATCCGAAAGGGAAAGAACCAAAATTTCTCGATTCTAAATCCAAAAGTGACGGAAGTTTTTTTTTTTTTTTCTTTTTTTTTTTTTAAGGTTTAAGATTGAATTCATCAAAGAGAGCAAATGGTGTTCCAATCCGAACCACAACTCAACATTTCTGCGAGCGTTAAATCCGAAAGGGAAAGAACCCAAAATTTCTCAACTCTGAATTCAAAGTGACAAAAGTTTTTTTTTTTGAAAGGTCAAGATTGAATTCATCGAAAAGAGCAAATGGTGTTCCGTTTCGAACAAGGGCTCAACATTTCTGCGAGCGCTAAATCCGAAAGGGAAAGAACTAAGATTTCTCAACTTTGAATTCAAAGTGACAGAAGTTTTTTTTTTTTTTAGAGAATTTTTTTTTTGAAAGGTGCACATAGATTTCCAATTTGATCTTATGAAACCTTAGTAGATAGATCAGCCCCCAGGTAAGGGTAGGATTACTTAATGAACCCGTTTGGAGGACCCTTGCCTCGAACAGTCTAGCTGTCTCCACACTCTGGACAAGGCTTTTCTTAAATCCACTTTGGTCAAAGAACGCAACTGGTGGAATCTTAGTGTTTTTTTTTTGAAAGGTTTCTATTGAACTCGTCAAAGAGAACAAGTGGTGTTCCAATCCGAACCACAACTCAACATTTCTGCGAGCGTTAAATCCGAAAAGGAAAGAACCAAAGTTTCTTTGTGAATTTGAATTCAAAAGAAGATTTTTTTTTGAAATTATATTTTTTTAATCTCAATTGGACTCATCGAAGAGAAAAGATGGCCCAATCCCTGATACGAACGATAGCTGCAAACATTTCTGTGAGCTATCAAGTTCGAAGAGGGAAGGATCAAAGTTTCTCAAAGTTGAGTTTTTAAGAAAAAGAGATCATTTTTTTTTTTGAAAGAATAAAATTTTTGAAATCTCAATTGGACTCATCAAAGAGAAAAGATGGCCCAATCCCCGATATGAACGATAGCTGCGAACATTTCTGTGAGCTATCGAGCTCGAAGAGGGAAGGATCAAAATTTCTCAAAGTTGAATCTAAGAAAAGAGATCAGATTTGTTTTTTTTTGGAAGTGAGAAAGAACAATTGAAATCCCATCTCGTATTTTTTTTTAGATGCAAAATGCAACATAGGCCACCAACTAGAAAGGAGCCAAGTGATCAAAGCATCACGTTCTCAAGTCAACGTGTCCCACCGGGTGTGCCAGCTTGATGGACCCGAAAAAAAAGAAAGGGGGAATCTTCCGTCCTCTCCCTCCGCACCCCGGGGGCTGTCCTGGGTCTCGGCGGAGGAGGGAAGATCTTGGGCATCAACATTTTTGTACGGGTATGCCAGATTTACTTTCTACTTGGAATTTGGAATAGTGATAATCCGGAGATTCACCTTCACAAGTGGAAAGGAAATCAATCCTTTTTTCTAACTTTTCAAATTGCATAAATATTAAGAAAAGAGACAAGTTTTTAGAATGCCGTAAGAGGCGTTTTTGTTTGTTTGCCGTGAAAGGCGTTTTTACAAAACTCATCAAATATGAAAGACAAGAATTGTGATTTCTTTTTGTCTCTTTAAGAAATACAAACTACAATAGAAAAGGAAGAAAATGGATCTAACTTCTCAGGAGATTGTGGGGACACGTTAAGATCGACGGTCGCAAGTCATGTATGGGCTTCGCCGTCGTCCTTCAAATGAGAACATGTGATGCTTTGATTCTTTGGCTTGGCTCCTAACCTCGATTTTTTAAAGGACAAGGACCAAGAGAAGGTCCTATATCCAATGAAAAACCAAGTAAACGGGCTGAAAAGCCGCGTTTAGGCCATGTTGGAGAAGGAGGTGACCTTGGGGGGGTGGCCCCCCAAGGGACGTTGATCACCTTGTGGTGCTTCCTGGAGCAAAGTGGCAGGACTTCGTCTCTCTCTTGGATTTTCTGAATTTTCAGAGCTTGCACTTGGGATCTATTTTTTTCTTTTTCTGTTGCTTGGAATGGACCTTTGTTGACACCAAAAATGTCACTTTGCCTCTTCAACATCAAGAAAGCTGCATGAAGTCACAACCTGCCATAAATAGACAATGCAATTTCTCCAAAAAATCAAGTCTTGTCAGAATCAAACAAAAACTGCAAGATCCTTCAAGATAGCCAAGAGAAGAGTACACATGAAGTTTTGGGCCATTTCAGAATCATTTGGCCTAACTTCGCTTCTCCGACAGCTAAAATGGTGCTCCCGGCGGGGACATCATTGGAGATGTCAAAACTTCGATCAGAGCCTACGGATGACTCCAGCATGTCTCAAAAGGGCTCCATGCCAAATTTCAAGTCAAACCGACAACGTTTGACCCTCCATCAATGCTCGAGCAGCAAAATCAAGCCTCCCGGCGGCGGGAACCACCGAAGCCTTCGCTCATCAAACCAACTGCATGAGTGGCTTCAACATGCTTCCAAAAGGCTGCACGTCAAATTTCAGGTCATTCCGACAACGTTTGACCAGGTTTCGATGCTCCGAGAGAAAATCAAGCCTACCGGCGGCGGAGCAACCCGGGACCATGACATCCAAAACGGAGCCCATGGAACGTCTCAAAATGACTCCAATAGGCTCCCCGTCAAATTTCAGGTCAATCGAACATCGTTTGGCCACATATCAAAGCTCGGCATTTTCCCCGCAGCAAAATCAAGTGAAGCATCGACGGGACCCCAAACGGCTTCAAAACTCAAACAAAAGCCTATGGTTGGTCTTATTTATTGCTCAGGAGGCTTCACCTCAAATTTCAGGTCATTCCGACATCGTTTGACCAAGTTTCAGCTTCTGGCGGAAAATCAGCAGCTCTACGCGACAAAGTCTTCGGCTTTCCCGAAAAATTGGAAACTTTGCACTCTAAAAATGCAAGGATTCTCATCAGGTTTTCTACAGGGAAATCAAGCCAATAAATGAGAAGAAATGTCAGGAAAAATACAGAAGAAAACGGCGACGAAAAAGACCACAAAACGGACCAAAAACAGGGGAAAAACCCCCATGGTCGCCGGCGACCCTGGAAGTCCGGGTCACCGGATTTTTCGCCGGTGACCCGTTTTTCCGTCCTTTTTTCGCGTTTCGCGCACTTTGGCCCCTGTGGTTTCCTGAAAATGTGATTTTTAGTGCTTGAAATTGACTCATGTCCTCCGACATCCGTCAAAATCACGGGTCAACCTCCAAAAGTATCAAAATCAACATTGATCGCCAACCGGTCGACCAAAAAAGTGTACTTTCCGCCCAATCGATTGAAAAATCGACAGGACAGATGTCACCGGCCCGCTCTTAGCTATCACTGTCTGAAGTTACATGTTCATCCGATGTCGATCAGCATGAAGATCCATCGATGATCATCGCCAGAAGAATTCCAGAAGACACGGCACGGCCCGCGACTCTTCGACTGCTCGGCGACCAATTAATGTGGTTAATTGACTAGCTTTATTGCAGTCATTAATTCATTTCTTTGGACGGCCCAATCAGAATCAAGCATTTGGGAGTTACAAGTCAATTGATTCATGGCATTTAACCCATGAAACTCCTCCCATTATGGTAATTAAGGTGATTAAAAGCCCTTAATCTCCATCGGCCAATCAGATTCAAGGAAAAAGGAGTTACAAAATCAAGAAATAAATCTTGTAACTCCTCCCATTAAAGCCATTAAAGCCCATAAACTCTCCTAAATGGCTACCAAAAGCCTATAAATAGGAGAGCATTCCATTGAAATCCGAATGGATCAATCGGAGATCACTTCCAAAGCACCACAGATCCAGAAATCTGAGAGAAAGAAAAAGAGAGAAAAACTCTGCTGAAGTTCTGCACCGGCCACCACTACAAGGTGACAAAAGTCCCTTGGGGGGTACCCCCCCCATGGTCCTTGCCTTCTCCTGCTGCCTCCAATGGCTTAGACGTGGCTTTTCAGCCCGTCTACTTAGCTTTTTATTGGACATAGGACCTTCTCTTGGTCTTTGTCCTCTAAAAACCTGAGGTTATAGCCAAGCCAAGCGAATCAAGAACATCCTCTGTTCTCATCTGCATGGATGATGGCGAAGCCCATACATGGCTTGCGACCGTCAATCTGAACGAGTCCCCCACAATCTCCTGAGAAGTTAGATCCTCCTTTTCTTGCTTTTCATTGTAGTTTGTATTTTTCTAAAAGAGACAAAAATCACAACTCTTGTCTTTCATTATTGATGAGAATTGTAAATCGGCTATAAATGCCAAACAAAATCGCCTTTCACGGCAAACCAAGAAAATGTCTCTTTTCTTAAATATTTGTGCAATGGAAAACTTGAAAGAAGTTGATTTCCTTTTTACTTGCGAAGGTTGATCTCCGGATTACCACTTGCAATTCCAAGTAAAATAGAAAATCTGGCACACCCACACAAAAGAAATGTTGATGCACGCTTCATGCCCCCCGGGCGCGAAAGGGCCAGACCCGACGGACTCCCACGTCCGCCGACCCCGGTAGCACCCACGGCATTCGGAGTGCGTTCCATCAAGCTGGCACACCCGGTGGGACTCGTTCATTTGAGAACACGGTGCTCGGAAATGAAATATTCGCATATCATACTTTTTGCTCTATGCTTATACTTCTTTTCCGGATTCCTTGGCTACTTTCTAGCTGGTAGCCTATGTTGGATTTCGCATCCTAAAAAAAATGAGATGGGATTTTTTGGAAATTTCTATTTCTTTGAGTTTGTTTCCATTCTTTCTCTTTTCAAAAAAAAAAAATCAGTTTTCTTAGTTTGAATTCAAAATTGAGAAACTTTGATCCTATCCTATCGTTCTTTGGTGCTTGCAGAAATGTTGAGCCCGTTCGACTAAGGTTTTGGACCATCGTTTCTCTTCGATGAGTTCATTAGAGATTTCAAAAAAAAAATTAATAAAAAAATCAGTTTTCTTAGTTCGGATTCAAAATTGAGAAATTTGATCCTATCCTATCATTCTTTGGTGCTTGCAGAAATGTTGAGCCCGTTCGACTAAGGTTTTGGGCCATCGTTTCTCTTCGATGAGTCTATTTGGGATTTGAAAAAAAAAGACATAGACCACTAAGGTTAAACCAATTGCGTTCTTTGATCACGATTGATTCAAGAAAAGCCTTGTCCAGAGTGTGGAGACAGCTTGACTGTTCTAGGCAAGGGTCCTCCAAACGGGTTCATTAAGTAATCCTACCCTTACCTGGGGGCAATTCTATCAATTGAGGTTTCATAAGACCGGGTTAGGAGGCCTATGTGTACTCTCTCGTCTTTAAATCTTAGAAAAATTAATTAAAAATAAAAAAAAAAAGATTTTCAAAAAAAAATCTTAAAAAAAACAAAAATCTTCGAAAAAAAAAATAAAAATAAAAAAAATAAATAAAAAATAATAAAATAAAAAAAAATCATTTCAAAAAAAAAATCTCCAAAAACTCGTCACTTTTGATTTCAGATCTGAGAAATTTTGGTTTCTTCTTTTCTGAGCACTGGCGCTCGCGGAAATCGCCGAGACCGTGTTCAGATCAGAATACCATTTGCTCTCCTTGATGGAACCAATCTTGACATTTCAAAAAAAAAAAAAAAAAAAAAAAAAACTCGTCACTTTTGGATTCAGATTCGAGAAATTGTGGTCTCTTCCCTTCTGAGTACTGGCGCTCGCGGAAATCGTTGAGCCCGTATTTGAATCGGAATGCCACCTGCTCTCTTTGACGAATCCATTTCTGACCTTTCAAAACAAAGAATCCCATCTCATGGATGCGATCTCCAACATTTGTGCCTAGCAATACTGGTACGCCCTTTCAGGGTCTACTGTATCTGTGACCGGCACATTTGTAACTCCTACCTTATATTCTTCTTATCTCGAGCAAGCCCTGCTTCTCGATAAGTCGAATTTAGGTTTACAATTGCTTCTAGCAGTCACTGGAACGCTCATCCTGGGCTCACCATACTTGCTGTCAGAACAATTGTACCATCTATGACTTTTTGCCTTCTTCATGTCGCTTGGGTCATATCCCTTGAGCGATTTGAAAAGACAACCATAGAAATTCCCATTTATGATCATTATATTCTTGTGATTACTAATGGATGTGGTCTTGTTTCAGAACTTTTTCGAAACTAACAATGGCAGCCTTAACCATTATCTTCGATGAAAACAAGCACCAGCTCATGCTTCAACAGAAGCAAACCGAGCGCACTTACAAGCGCCCTGCCAACTGCCGAAGTGTCAACTCCCTCGGCAACTCTCTGAACTCCGGGTCGACCTCGACTCCCCGGACCATCGTCTTCGGGACACTGGGACCATTCCCACTTCCCGAAGAACAAGCTGCGCCTGCTAAAAAGCAGAAGATCGCCTCTCAACGTGTCACTCCCGTGACACTAAAGGCGAGTGTCCAAAAGCCCAAAACCCGCGGCATCCCCGCGAAACCTCAACCAACAACCAACCAGGTCTACCCTAAGACTTGGTCTCCAAGACCTTCCCCAAAACAAAGAAGGTCTCAAACATCCACCAAGCCAGCATACCTGGCCCCACTCAAGGAGAACCAGTTTTACCCTCTTGCCTACATGGAAGAGGAGAGACCCATCTCCAACTTGACTCCCAAGTCAACCCAGCATGAACCGGCTTGCTCCCACAAGCCCAGAGTCAGATCACGCATCACCAGGCCTCTACAAGCACCTGCTAAGGCCTACACTCCTTCAGTTCGACCCTTCATCTCTACAGGGGCCGAACTCGAAAGGTTCAAAGCTTCGCTGCAACAGGCAAAGGACCGGGTCCGGATCCTGTCCTTGCCTAGCTACAAAGAAGACAAGCTCGGCTGCTGCGCCCGAGGGAGCACATCCTTCATCGTTAGAGCCCAGCCAGAGCTGACTGAAGCTCAAATCGCTCGTCGAGCACGCCGCCGTGCGTCATATCGACAAAAGAGACTAGAGAAGCAACGGACCCAGCCTCCTACACTTCAAGTCTCCCACAAATGGGTCGAAAAAGAAAGACCCGACCAAGTTGCTGCCGTCCATATGGTTGGAAAAACCAGAAGACGCCAAAAGTCAGCATCAAAAATCCATGTCCGACGTCCGGTGACCCGTAGCGTCACCAGGACACAAGGACATCCCGAAGAATCTCCTGCCCCTTCTAGCCAAGGACGGGAGAGTAATCCTTCATAAAGCTCTTCATCAAAAAGAATGAGCCTCAGCTCAGTCACCAGGACGGTTTCTTCATTCGAATCCCGAGGGATGAACGTCTTGGCTACAAGTTCTGAGCCACCACCTCAGAATCCACCTCAAGATGATGCGCTCACAAGCATCCAGCAGTTGGAACAAGGCCAGCAGATGATTGAAACTCTGATGGAAAACCTTCTCCTTGTTGTCCAAAATCAGGTGAACAATGAGCCTCCTCCGAATCATAGCAATAACGAGGGAAATGGAGAAGAAAATGAGTCACGCGCCCTTACCAAAAAGGACGTAGACAGTATCCTCGCCAAAGCAAAAGAAGAGGATATACTCAAGGAGCATGGGATCAAGCCACCATATCCTTTATGGATGGACTCGGTCCCGTTCCCCACAAAATTCAAACATCCTACTCTCCAAACATATACGGGGAAAGGATCAGCCAGACAGCACGTCATCCACTTCAAGATTTTGACGGGAGCTATCGCGGATCAAGATGCACTCAAGATCCGCCTCTTTGCAAGTACCCTAAAAGGTACGGCCTTCGATTGGTACTCCACTCTTTCGGAGAACTCCATTCAGAACTGGGCTATGCTAGAGACACGCTTCCTGACCCACTTCCAAGGTGAGGATCATCCTGTTACTATGGCTCAGCTCTGCAGCTTAAAACAGGGAGAGAATGAGTCGACTTATGACTTCATTCACAAGTGGAAAGCAATGGCGTACAAATGCTCGGATGTATTGCCACAAGCGTCGCTAGTCGACATTTGCCGAAACAACATGAGAGCCAGAATACGCTCCATGATCATCGGCAACAAATAAAAAAACCTGGGAGAACTCCTGGAAGCTTCTATGGAAGCTGAAACGGTGATTAAAGACCTCAACAGTCAGAAGTCATCAAGAAAAGAGCCAACCGCCATTGCAACCTCTAAACCAAAGAAGAAAGAGGTCCTCAATGTGCAAACCAAGTCAGCTCCTCAGCAACCAAAGAAAGCTGAAAACAGAGCTGCAGGTAAGAGACCTGAACTCTCTGATGCCTTCAAAGAGCGAGTAGAAAAGAAATATCCGTTCGATGAAGACGTTGAAGAAATCTTTGAGGCTCTCCTAGCAAATGGCAAACTCATTTTGCCAGAGCCCAAAAGACCGGGAGATGTTGGCAAAACCCACGATCCTCGGTACTGTCCATACCACCAGATGGTCTCGCATCCTCTCAATCAATGCTTTGTTGTGAGAGAGAAGATAAACGAGATGTGGAAAAACGGAGTCATCACCTTTGACAAAAACTATGGGACTGCCTCCGTCAACATGGTGTCATGTGGACAAACACCAAAATCATCGAAGAAGAAGATCACTACTTCCTTCAAGGTGATAAAAAGAATTCAAATGTCCGAAGTGTTGGTTCCTTGCCCGACACCAGACGGACAACCCATATGGGTACATCCCGATCTCCTGGAAGATGAAAACTGGGAGATCGTAAAAACAAAGCCGACAGCTCAACAGCGAAGGCAGGCTAGGAAACATCTCCTCAGGCTCAAACGGCAAGAGAAGACCCAGCCAAAACAAGAAGTCCATGAAAAGGCAGAGGCCTCCTCTACCACTTCACTTGGGGCAACAAAAACGTCCCTTCCAGAGACTTCAAAGGCGGTAAGAAACTTCACTCTCAGTGATTTCATGCCACCTCAATTCAAAAAAGAAGCCATGCAGGGGGCATCATACTCTTGCAACTCGGTAGTTGGATTCTCCATTGATGGATACGAGTCCAGCGACACCGACGATGGATTCGAGCCCAACTACATCGGCGAGTGGGAGGAATCTCTTGAAACAGGAGAGTATCTCTCCGACGAAGAATGGGTTCCTGAAACTCACCTTATGCCAGTAATCTGGTATAACCCTTTGCAACCACAAGGATCCTGGTCTGATGATGAAGAAGATCAAGTGGCTGCACAAGAAGATGCTGTTAACCCAGCACCTGTCATTGCTCCAGTGGAAATCAACTATGTTGAGCCACACGGAGAAGACGAAGAAGAGGATCTGGCTCCCATGCCTAATCTTGAAGAGTATGCAAGGATCTTGCAGCGTCTCGCTCTAGAACAAGAGCAAGATCGCGTTAACGAGCCTCCTCGCAACCCAGAGCCTGAAGTCCCTGAAGATAATCAGGTACATCCACCCTTAACTCTTGAAAATGGAGAACATTGCTGGATAGACGATCCTCTTACATCCGAGGATGAGTCTGACTCCGAGCAGGCAACATCTCCTATCAGAGCTTCCTGTAATGTAATATATCAGGACTATAGCTCTTCTGAAGCGTCGTCTGATGAGATTACCTATACTCCGACAACGCCTAGCAATGTATCCTCTGGAGCTACCTCGTCTCACGTGACTTTCACAGAGATGACACCCTCTCAGGTTTCTTCTCCTGAGACTGTGACTTCTCTCAGGTTTCTTCTCCTGAGACTGTGACTTCAGAATACACATTCTTCCCGACTCATCATCATGAAGAAAACCCAACTTGGGATGATGGATGGGTCAACGAAGAAGAAAAGCTGCTGGATGCTATTCAGGACTCGCTCCCGGAAAATGCTCCATGCAACACAATCACTGAGGATGGCAACTCTGCTGCAGATGCATCCCCAGTAGATGAAAAACGACAGCCTCTTGATCATGAAGACAATCTTCCAAACGAAGATCCTTCTCAAGAAGCTCTCGAAGTTGGTAGAGGCACCCGCTCTGGCCTGGACTACCACAAGAATTACAACCAATCTTCCTTTACTTATGTAAATCCTTCGGGAAAAGATGTTGTAAGCTCCCCCAGTGGCAAAAACAATGAACATGCAGGCCCCAAGGAGGCTTTCAAGTATGACTTGGTTGAGCACTTCAAACACATACCTGCACGACTGCACATCCTAGACTTATTGCGAATGTCTCCACGCACTCGTGATAATCTCATCTCAGAATTACAAAAACTGAATGAGGATGTCGACAAACATGCCCCACAAGTCCTCCAAATTGAAATGGACTACCGGGTCAAAAACTCTGAAACTTCCTCAAAGGGAGAAAAGAAAACTGAGGGATCATGCATCCAATGCCTCTCGGTTCAAAAGGCAGCCAGTGCAACCATCGCCTTCACAAAGGACGACCTCCTACTTGGCGAAGCAAGGCACAACCGACCCCTGTACTTCACAGGGTACATCAAGGAAATGCCTATACACAGAGTTCAGGTCGACCCAGGTTCTGCACTCAACCTCATCTCCACTTCGGCTCTCGAAGAGTTGTGCATCCCACCCAGCAAGCTAAGCCACACATCTGTATCTATCTTTGGATACGATGGGAGTACTCAAAGGCCGATCGGCAAAATCAGGTTCAAATTGCAGATCGGTGATCTTATCTCTGAAGTCACTGTGTATGCAATAAAAACCCCTTCATGCTACAACATCCTTCTCGGACGCCCCTGGATACACGAGAATGGTGTTGTCCCTTCAACTCTACATCAATGCATCAAGTTCGTCGGCGATGACGGCATGGTACATCGAGTGTTTGCAGACAGAAGACCCTTCAAAGGTAAAGAAGTCCACTTCGCAGACTCCCAGATGTATGAAGGAGAAAAAGAAGAAGAGGAAATAGCACTCCCTGCTGAAAATCTCCAGAAAGATAAAGGCAAGGCTCCTCAAAAATCACCGGAAGAAAACAAACCCTCCGGCAAATTAGAAGAGAGTAGTCAATCTCCCTTCCTCATCTCCCTCAAATCTTCAAAACCTTTGGTCATCACAACCAGAGTGAAGAAGGCAAAGCAAAAGCCTGGGGGCAAATTTGTTGTTTCTCTCGTGTCTATCATGCAAGACACAGACTCGGACTCAGAGCCAGAAGACGATGCATCGTCAAGCCAAGCTGACGCTCAGCATGTTCAGCCTGCTCTCACTCCGACGGAGACACCTGCTGATGTAGAAGATCCTACGTCTGCTACCTTTGTTGTTCCGACAACATCACCAAAGTAAAAGCCGATCTTCTTCCATAGATCGGATGCTTCTTCATCAAATTCCTTGCTTAAACCTTTCCAAAACGAAGGTATGCCTCAACTATCTCTATATAGTCCTGTGGCACAAGCTATCATGAAGAAAATGGGCTTTGACGCTCAGAACCCAGTCGGTTTGGGAGAAGGCCGCGGTATTCTCACGCCATTGGGGCCCGCCTTGACCAAAAGCCAGCTGGAAGATTGGAGACTCTACGGATATGTAGAAAAGTCTTCACATGGGTTAGGGTATGATCCTGACACTCCCCTGAGACAGTTGACACAAAGGCTTAAAAGTCGATTTACCGACCAAGCCTCAACATCTCAAATCCATAAAGACATCGATCTCCCTGGATATCTCTTTAAAGAGTTACCTGACAAAGATTCAGGAAGCTCATCCAATTGGTACGATTTCTCTGATGATGATGAGGAATCGTCTGATGACACAGACGGGTGGCATCCTGACCCAGAAGAACCCTCGCCGCCAAAAGAAATACCAGACTCAATAGGCGATTGGGACTATCTCATAGCAAGCCTTGAGGAGATCACCAATCAAGAAAATCCATGGAAAGGAACAGAGCCTTGGTCTGGTAATGCAGTTGAAACTTCAGAAGGTTTCGTTGAGTTGGAAGCCTCCGAAAATATTGTAGAGGAACCACCTTCGAACCTTCTAACGGAAGATCCTGTTGAAAAGATAGACTTGGGAACACCAGATAACCCACGTCCTGTATTCATAAGCAAGAATATAAAGGATGATGAGTTACCCGAGTATATCGCTTTTCTTCGTGAGTTCGTTGATTGCTTTGCATGGTCCTATGCTGAAATGCCTAGTTTAGACCCCAAAGTAGCAGTCCACAAACTCAATCTTCAAGAAGAAATCAAGCCTGTCAAACAAGGCCAAAGAAGATTCCGTCCAGATGTGATGGATAAAATCGAACAAGAAGTTCAAAAGCTCAAAAGCGTCGGCTTCATCCGTGAGGAACAACATCCAGAATGGTTGGCCAACATTGTCCCCGTGACAAAGAAAAATGGGCAGATCAGAGTCTGTATTGACTATAGAGACTTGAATGGCGCTTGCCCTAAAGATGAATTCCCGCTCCCCATACCGGAGGTGATGATTGACAATACCTGCGGATTCGAGCGAATGACTTTCATGGATGGCTTCTCTGGTTACAATCAGATAAAGATGCATCCTGAAGATGAAAAACACACTTCATTTCGGACTCCATTTGGCGTGTATTGCTACACTGTCATGCCATTTGGTCTGAAAAATGCTGGTGCCACATATCAAAGGGCTATGATGAAAATATTCCAAGATATGCAGCACAAGACGGTCGAATGTTACGTTGATGACCTCGCCGTCAAAAGCAGAAGAAAAGAAGACCATCTCAAAGATCTTCGGGAAGTCTTCCTCCGACTCCGCAAACACAAACTGCGGATGAATCCTCTAAAATGCTTCTTCGGCATCTCGTCGGGTAAGTTTCTCGGATTCCTTGTTCGGAAAGCTGGAATAGAACTTGACCCCATAAAAGTCAAAGCTATTCTAGAAATGCCCTCTCCAAGAACCTTGAGAGAATTAAAAGGGCTCCAAGGGAGATTGGCCTACATCAGACGGTTCATCTCCAATCTTTCGGGGAAATGCCGTCCATTCTCTCGATTGATGAAAAAGGGTGTAGACTTTGTCTGGGATGCCGACTGTGAAGCCGCATTTCAAGATATCAAGTCATACCAGACCAAACCTCCAGTGTTAGCTGCCCCTGCCACTGGAAAACCATTCATCTTGTACACAAGAGCTCTTGATCATTCTATAGGCGCTCTGCTTGCACAAGAGAATGGTGAGGGAAAGGAAGCTGCTCTATACTACCTCAGCCGCATGCTAGTAGGTGCAGAGCATCGCTACTCTCCAGTCGAAAAGGAATGCCTTGCAGTGATGTTCGCCGTACAAAAGCTACGTCACTACTTGCTTTCCAACATAGTCTACCTAGTCTCGAGGATCAACCTCTTGAAGGTCCTTGTCACGAAGGCCGGTTCTCTCAATGCCCGACTGGCAAAATGGTCCATCCTTCTATCACAATTTGATATTAGGTATGTGCCACAAAAAGCAATCAAAGGCCAAGCTCTAGCAGACTTTCTCGCAGAGCATCCATTGCCTAAAGATTCTCCACTCAGAGATGATCTCCCAGACGAACCTGTCTACAACGTGGAGACTTCCTCACCAAATGCCTCCTGGGACATGTACTTTGACGGTGCAACCAGGACAAATGAAAAGAGAAAGCTGATCTCAGGAGTTGGCATCCTCTTTGTTAGTACTAACAGATACATGATTCCACATGCTTTCTCACTATTGGAACCATGCACAAACAATGCAGCTGAATACCAAGCTCTGATCCTAGGATTGGAACTCGCCATTGAATCCGGTATCACCATGCTGGAAGTCTTTAGAGACTCTCAACTGATCGTCAACCAGATGAATCAGAAATATGAAGTCAGGAAGCCCGATCTGCTGCCTTATTACAACAAGGCGCAATCGCTTCTACAAAAGTTTGACATCTGTCACATCACCCACATTCGTAGAGGTGAAAACATCCGTGCAGATGCCCTGGCCGGACTTGCCGCATCAATGGCGATCCAGGAAGGGGAAAGCATGCAAATTACAGTGTGTGAGAGAAAGATCCTCCCTCCTCTTAACACACACCAAGCAGTTGCTGAATGCCACCAAGTGGTTGGAAGTCGGATCTCTATCCTTCAAACTTCAATCGGCGACTGGAGGGATCCGTTCATTGATTACACTATGTTCGGAATCCTACCTGAAGATCCAAAAGAACGGGTAAGCATTCAAAGGCGAGCCCCAAACTTTCATTTGGATATTCCTTCAAAAATCCTCTACAGGAAATCCTTCAACGGAGTACTTGTACGCTGCTTGTCACAACAAGAGGCCGAAGAAACACTTAAAGAAGTTCATGCTGGTCTTTGTGGAGCCCATCAGGCAGGTCCTAAGCTCTATGATCAGATAAAAAGGTTAGGTTACTATTGGCCTACCATGGTAGCTGATGCAATGCAATTTGCCAAACGCTGCCAGCTATGCCAAGTTCACGGAGATTACATTCACATGCCTCCAGAATGGCTACACCTTACAACAATCTCATGGCCTTTTGAAGCATGGGGCATGGACATCATAGGTCCTATCTCTCCCCCTTCAAGCAAAGGTCATCGCTTCATCTTCGCCGCAACGGATTATTTTTCCAAGTGGTCAGAAGCATTTGCGTTCAACGAAATGAAGACATCATCAGTCCTTCAATTCCTACGCACCAACATCATTTGTCGTTTCGGCATACCTAAAAGATTCGTCCATGATAACGGACCACAATTCCGGGATCTTCGATTCTACAGGTTCTGCGACAAATACAAAATTCAAAGCTGTCCTTCGACTCCATACAATCCGGCAGCAAACGGATTAGCAGAAGCCTTCAACAAGACACTCTGCAAAATCCTCAAGAAAATGGTCTCTAGTCACAAAAGAGACTGGAGCGACAAACTGTCTGAAGCTTTGTGGGCCTATCGAACCACCGTTCGAGGACCAACCCATAGCACACCATTCTCCTTGGTCTATGGATGCGAAGCTGTCATGCTATTAGAAGTCCAAATTCCTTTTCTGAGGGTATCTCTACAAAATGACATGACTCAAGAAAGCAATGCGAAATTACGACTTCATGAGCTGGACAATCTCGATGAGAGACGGCTTGAAGCTCGACAAAGCATTGAACTTTACCAAGCACGCATGGCAGGATCTTTTGACAAAAGGGTCCGGCAACGCGCCTACAAAAAGGGTGACTTGGTTCTTGCGGTAAAAAGACCAATGGTCTTCGCGCACAAATCCAAAGGCAAATTTGAACCAAAATGGGAGGGACCCTACGTCATCGACAAAGTCTTCTCCAACGGCGCATATGCCCTCCTAAACATGGAAGGCGACAGATGTATGCTGCCTATCAACGGCAAATTCTTGAGGCGGTACTACCCTTGAAGACTTACCCAACTGGGTAAGAGCAATGCCTGTATGGCCAAAACCTGTTCTCAGGTACTCGCTCGTCAAACCCACTCTCTTTAGAATTTTCATATCAAATGTCAAAATTTCTAGAGATTCAAAAACAATGCTTACTTTCATCGTTTCATTGTTCAAAAACAAAAAAATCCAAGTTTAGGAGCCTCTCCCTGACTTGACCAAAACTTTCGATACTTGAACCAAAATTCATGGTTTGAAACAAAAATCCGGATTCAGGGATTTCCACCCTAGTCCACCTTACCTTTTACCGCCAAATGGTTCTAGGTCAAAATTTACGACCCTCGTGTCTTTAAACAAAAAAAAAATGGTTTTTCAAAAATCGTGGGGAAACGACATCAAAGTCAGTACCCGCAAAACAAAAATTTTGAAAAAAAGCAAGGATGCGACATTCCATCGATACTTGCACCCAAAATCGCAGGGAAGCGACATTTCGTCGATACTTGCAAAATCCAAAAACCGTGGAGACGCAATATATCAGTTGATATCCACGACCCAAATAAAAAAAAAGGTTCGAAAAAACCTAAAAATCGTGGAGACACAACATTTCAGTTGATATCCACAACCCAAATTTCAAAGGTTCGAGAAAACCTAAAATCGTGGAGAAGCAACAAACCAGTTGATATCCACAACCCAATTTCAAAAATCGTGGAGATGCAACATACCAATTGCTATCCACAACCAAAATTTCAAATGGTTCGAGAAAACCTCAAAAAAATCGCGGAGAAACGACATCAAGTCAGTACCCGCAAAACCAAAAGTTTTGGGAAACGCAGGGAAGCGACGCTTAGTCGATATTTGCACCCCAGCCCTTTGAGGAAGCGACATTCCATCGATACTCGCAAAACCTAACCCGCGAGGAAGTGACATTCCATCAATACTCGCAAAACCGAATGAGCAAGGAAGCGACATTCCATCGATACTTGCAAGACCATTCAGCGGGGAGGCGACATTTAGTCGATACCTGCATTTTGAAAACCAAAACTCGGCTATAAACGCCAAAACTCGGCTATAAATGCCAAAATCCGGCTATAAACGCCAAAACAAAAATTTCCGGCTATAAACGCCAAAATCGGCTTTCATGCCAACAAAACAAAACTTGGTTTTCAAAAAACTCGGCTACAAATGCCACACAAAAAAAAACCTGACTCTCATGTCAAAACCGGCTATAAATGCCACAAATTGGCTATTAATGCCACCAAACCGGCTATAAATGCCACAAATTGGCTATCAATGCCACCAAACCGGCTATAAATGCCACAAATTGGCCATCAATGCCACCACAAATTGGCTATCAATGCCACCAAACCGGCTATAAATGCCACCAATTGGCTATTAATGCCACCAAACTGGCTGTAAATGCCACAAAAATCCGGCTTTCATGCCAAATTCGTTTCCCCTACCAAAACAACCATTTGACAAAAGATTTTCACAAAATGACAAAGCTTTTGATCAAATCCCATTTAGCAATTGCTTTCATCACAAAAAGATTTGAGTGAGCGTAGGGAAAACAAAAAAAAAAGAAAAAGAAAAAAGTACCAAAAAAATACATGTGGTACCAAAAAAAAAAAGAAAAGTGTTCACAAGCACTACAAAAAAAAAGTACCAAAAAATATACATGTGGTACCAAAAAAAAAAGAAGAATAGTTTCTGTTACAAAAAATCAGGAGCTCAGCCAAAAATGGTCTCCAGCCAAAGCTTCAGCTCCTCAAGTAAACTTTTGGCATCAGCCGTCAGAGTTTCCAAGGCACGCTTCTTCAGGAACTTGCCATGAGATGCTGGCGAATGCCGTAACCCTTCTTTTACACCAGGAAGCTTTTCCCCAGCAGTTTGCCATTGCTCGTTCTCTAGAGTCCTCCTCTCAAGAACTTGACCGGCAACTGCAACCCTGCGAATCAGAGTACTCTCCCTGTCACGAGCCTCTGTTATAGCAGTCCACTTAGCATCAACTTGTGCCTTCAAATGCTCGAGTTGCTTCCTGGCCATTTCGACCTCTCCATCAAGGATGTCAAGGTCGCGCTTTAATCCAATGATGACTAGCTCTTCCTTATTCTTCTCTCGGACTACCTGCTTCCTGCTCTGTGTAGCCTCATTCAGGTCGGACTTAGCCTTATCAGCAGGGTCCAAGAACATCTCCTTGAAGAATTGGTCGTCAAGGAAATCCATGGTCTCAAACCACTTGTCACCCAGTGCAATGATCCTATCAACGATCGCCCTGGCACCTGTGACATCCAGACCAACCTCTTCGGTATCAGTGAGAATCTCCTGTACATGTGGGATCATGCCAAATCCTGCCTCCAAGTGTCCAGAAAGGAGAGTCTTGATCCAAGAACTCAAAACCCGAGCCAGCACCTTCTTCGCAAATTGAAGAGACGAACTGGATGAAGATTCACCCTTCTCCGCTGATCGGCTGCTCATGTCATGTCCCATTAGAAGAGTAACAAAGGAACTCTTTCCACTTGGAGCCACTGGAGAAGGAATCTCAGCATGAGGTATCTCCTCTATCGCGTCAGAACTGGTTGTAGGAGTCTCTACCTCCGGATCGACCTCTGACATCCCTTGCTCTGGTTCTGAAGAAGGCGATGGACTCTCTTCTGTCACTTCAAAACCTGCAAATGAAACACAAAAAGGTATGAATATGATCCTGTTAAAAAAAATCATCAGGGTCATCACTACAAAGTACCTTCTTCGACGACTGGCGGAACACTCTCTTCCTCCATGAACTCATCAGAAGCATCATCAACATTTGCGTCCATTGATGGTTCAAAGTCATCGGAATCCTGTGGCAAGTCAGCTGACAAGAAAAATGTTAGCAAATCAAGTCGCAGGCAAAAAAAAAAAAAAAAAAAAAAAAAGGAAGGAAATCACGTGAAAAAAAAAGAGAAGAAGAATAGAAAGAAAAGAAAAAAAAGAAAAAAAAAAGAAGAAAGAAAAAAAAAAAGAAGAGACACTTTTTTTTCCATCCTATTCTCTACATGGAGTTTTCTTGAAAGAAAAAGAGAGAAAACTTACTTGAAGCCATTGATGGAGAAGAAGAAGGAAAAAGCTTGAAGATCCTTGAAGAAGAAGAACTCTTGGTCTTGGAGCTCTCTTGAGATTGTTGCAAAAGAAAGCAATAAGAGCAAGAGATCCTACCTTCCTTTGCTTTTATAGGAGAGAGCAAATCAAAGAAGGAAACAAAGAAGAAAGGTAAGTGTTACTAATTAGTAACCTTACCAAAAGAGAAGGAATTAGAAAGATTCTTTCCCAAAAAGAAAGATGTCTTTGAGAGATTTTCTCCCAAAATCAATCAATGAGAGATTCTCTCCAACAAAATAGGAAATTGGAGATTCTTTCCCAAAAAGAAAGATACCTTGAGATATTCTCTCCCAAATTAAGGGAATATGAGAGATTCTCTCCCATAAAGATATTTTTAGATATTCTCTATCCAAATGAGATATCTTTAGATATTCTTTACAAAAATGGCCCCACATGAGATCTAAGCCATCCTAAAAAGCTTAAGGTCCCATGGGCTAGCCCATATGAGCCAGGTTTGACTACCTAGGCACTATAAAAAAAAATGGGCTTTTAGTCAGAAAAAAAATCCCTCTTACCAAGAGCATACAAAAATGGTTCCATGCCTCTTTTGAGTTGATTGAACCATACAAAAATTTTCAAGCCCCATGAGCTTCCAAAGAATCAAACCATCCAGCCTCATATACCAAATTGAGCCAAAATCTTGAAATTGACATTCCACAAAAATCCAAACCACTCCAATGGACCCACACAGTCCCAAAAAGTGACCAAAAACCAAATCCTGGTCCCCTAACTTGCCACATACAGCTTGTTAGGTCACAAGACCAAAACCAAAAAACCAAATCATGATCCCCCAACTTGCCACATACAGCTTGTTGGGTCACAAGGTCAAAACCAAAACCCGACCCCCCTAACCTGCCACATACAGCTTGTTAGGTCACAAGGTCAAAAACAAAAGCCCAATCCACATCCCTGATGTCATCTTCAAAACTTTGCCTCGAGATGGTACTTGATTCCTTTCATTTACCATAAAATTCCCCTGGAAGCTCAAAGGCTACTCAACCAAAGGAAAGATTGCTCAAAGACTTTTGGTCAAGACACAAGCTCTCCTTCAAAAATCTCTTCGAGGCACATCGACCACAAAAGTCAAGCAACTCGTCGCTGTACCTCGAGGGGGCATTTGTTGACACCAAAAATGTCACTTTGCCTCTTCAACATCAAGAAAGCTGCATGAAGTCGCAACCTGCCATAAATAGACAATGCAATTTCTCCAAAAAATCAATATTTGTCAGAATCAAACAAAAACTGCAAGATCCTTCAAGATAGCCAAGAGAAGAGTACACATGAAGTTTCGGGCCATTTCAGAATCATTTGGCCTAACTTTGCTTCTCCGACAGCTAAAATGGCGCTCCCGGCGGCGACATCATCGGAGACGTCAAAACTTCGATTAGAGCCTGCGGATGACTCCAGCATGTCTCAAAAGGGCTCCATGCCAAATTTCAAGTCAAACCGACAACGTTTGACCCTCCATCAATGCTCGAGCAGCAAAATCAAGCCTCCCGGCGGCGGAAACCACCGAAGCCTTCGCTCATCAAACCAAGTGCATGAGTGGCTTCAACATGCTTCCAAAAGGCTGCACGTCAAATTTCAGGTCATTCCGACAACGTTTGACCAGGTTTCGATGCTCCGAGAGAAAATCAAGCCTACCGGCGGTGGAGCAACCCGAGACCATGACATCCAAAACGGAGCCCATGGAACGTCTCAAAATGACTCCAATAGGCTCCCCGTCAAATTTCAGGTCAATCGGACATCGTTTGGCCACATATCAAAGCTCGGCATTTTCCCCGCAGCAAAATCAAGTGAAGCATCGACGGGACCCCAAACGCTTCAAAACTCAAACAAAAGCCTATGGTTGGTCTTATTTATTGCTCAGGAGGCTTCACCTCAAATTTCAGGTCATTCCGACATCGTTTGACCAAGTTCCAGCTTCTGGCGGAAAATCGACAGCTCTACGCGACAAAGTCTTCGGCTTTCCCGGAAAATTGGAAACTTTGCACTCTAAAAATGCAAGGATTCTCATCAGGTTTTCTACAGGGAAATCAAGCCAATAAATGAGAAGAAATGTCAGGAAAAATACAGAAGAAAACGACGACGAAAAAGACCACAAAACGGACCAAAAATAGGGGAAAAACCCCCAGGGTCGACGGCCCATGGTCGCCGGCGACCATGGGCGGTCACCGGATTTTTCGCCGGTAACCCGTTTTTCCGTCCTTTTTCGCGTTTCGCGTACTTTGGCCCCTGTGGTTTCCTGAAAATGTGATTTTTAGTGCTTGAAATTGACTCATGTCCTCTGACATCCGTCAAAATCACGGGTCAACCTCCAAAAGTATCAAAATCAACATTGATTGCCAACCGGTCGACCAAAAAAGTGTACTTTCCGCCCAATCGATCGAAAAATCGACAGGACAGATGTCACCGGCCCGCTCTTAGCTATCACTGTCTGAAGTTATATGTTCATCCAATGTCGATCAGCATGAAGATCCATCGATGATCATCGCCAGAAGAATTCCAGAAGACACGGCACGGCCCGCGACTCTTCGACTGCTCGGCGACCAATTAATGTGGTTAATTGACTAGCTTTATTGCAGTCATTAATTCATTTCTTTGGACGGCCCAATCAGAAGCAAGCATTTGGGAGTTACAAGTCAATTGATTCATAGCATTTAACCCATGAAACTCCTCCCATTATGGTAATTAAGGTGATTAAAAGCCCTTAATCTCCATCGGCCAATCAGATTCAAGGAAAAAGGAGTTACAAAATCAAGAAATAAATCTTGTAACTCCTCCCATTAAAGCCATTAAAGCCCATAAACTCTCCTAAATGGCTACCAAAAGCCTATAAATAGGAGAGCATTCCATTGAAATCCGAATGGATCAATCAGAGATCACTTCCAAAGCACCACAGATCCAGAAATCTGAGAGAAAGAGAAAGAGAGAAAAACTCTGCTGAAGTTCTGCACCGGCCACCACTACAAGGTGACAAAAGTCCCTTGGGGGGTACCCCCCCAAGGTCCTTGCCTTCTCCTGCTGCCTCCAATGGCTTAGACGTGGCTTTTCAGCCCGTCTACTTAGCTTTTTATTGGACATAGGACCTTCTCTTGGTCTTTGTCCTCTAAAAACCTGAGGTTATAGCCAAGCCAAGCGAATCAAGAACATCCTCTGTTCTCATCTGCATGGATGATGGCGAAGCCCATACATGGCTTGCGACCGTCAATCTGAACGAGTCCCCCACAATCTCCTGAGAAGTTAGATCCTCATTTTCTTGCTTTTCATTGTAGTTTGTATTTTTCTAAAAGAGACAAAAATCACAACTCTTGTCTTTCATTATTGATGAGAATTGTAAATCGGCTATAAACGCCAAAATCGGCTATAAATGCCAAACAAAATCGCCTTTCACGGCAAACCAAGAAAATGTCTCTTTTCTTAAATATTTGTGCAATGGAAAACTTTAAAGAAGTTGATTTCCTTTTTACTTGCGAAGGTTGATCTCCGGATTACCACTTGCAATTCCAAGTAAAATAGAAAATCTGGCACACCCACACAAAAGAAATGTTGATGCACGCTTCATGGCCCCCGGGCGCGAAAGGGCCGGACCCGACGGACTCCCACGTCCGCCGACCCCGGTAGCACCCACGGCATTCGGAGCGCGTTCCATCAACCTCCTTTTATAGGCTTTTGGTAGCCATGAGGTGTTTATTGGCATTGATGGCCATGATGAAGGAATTGATGAGGAGTTACAAGTTGATTTTGTAACTCCTTTTTCAAGGCTTGTGATTGGCCGATGAAGGTAGTGGGCATTCAATCACTTTTATGCTTCATGATGATGGGAGTTTCATGGGTTTAATGCCATGATTGCTTGGATTTGTAACTCCCAAATGCTTGGTTCTGATTGGGCCGTCCAAAATAATGAGTTAATGACTGCTTTAATGGGTCAATTAACGTCATTAAGTGGTTGCCAAGGCATGTGAAGAGTCGCGGGCCGCGCTGCGCCTTTTGAGATTCTTCTTGCAATCATCACGGGTGGATCCACGCATCATTTGATGTCGGATTGCGATGCAATTTCAGACATTGATTGATGTTGGCGGGCCGGTGACATCTGTCTTGTCGATTTCACGATCGGTCGGACAGAAAGTGCACTTTCTTGGTCAGCCGGTTGGCGATCTTGAGGCGATCGGTGATGATTTCATGCTTTTGACGGCGGATCTGAGATGTCGACGAAGATCAGTGGTTTTGAAGCACCAAACATTGGATTTTCAGAAAATCACAGAGGCCAGAACACCCGAAACGCGAAAAGCATCGGAAACGGACACTTCGGCACAAAATCCGGTGACCCGGATTTCCAGGGTCGCCAGGCAACCATGCACCCAGGGTCGCCGGGCGACCTTGGGCCAGGGTCGCGGGCGACCTTGGGCCAGGGTTGCCGGCGACCATGGGGCTTTGGCCCGTTTGGTCGCCGAGCGTCGTTTTGGCCGTTTTTTCGTCTTTTTCTTCCCTTTTTTCTTCTGTATTTTTCTTGACATTTTTCCTCAATTATTGACTTGATTTTCTTGAAGAAATCTTGACGAGAACCCTCGCGAAATCGGAGCACAAAGTTTCCTATTTTTCGGGAAAGCCGAAGACTTTGTAGCCGATTTTCCGTCAAGCGTCGAAACTAGGTCAAACGATGTCGGAATGACCTGAAAATTGAGGTGAAGCTTCTTGAGCAGTGGATAGGACCAACCATGGGCTTTTATTTGAGTTTTGAAGCCGTTTTGGGTCCCATCGATGCTTCACTTGATTTTGCTGCGGGGAAAATGCCGAGCTTTGATATGTGGTCAAACGATGTCCGATTGACCTGAAATTTGACGGGGAGCCTATTGGGGTCATTTTGAGACGTTCCATGGGCTCTATTTTGGATGTCATGGTCCCGGGTTGCTTCGCCGCCGGTAGGCTTGATTTTCTCTCGGAGCATCGAAACCTGGTCAAATGTTGTCGGAATGATCTGAAATTCGACGTGCAGCCTTTTGGAAGCATGTTGAAGCACTCATGTATTTTGTTTGATGAGTGATGGCTTCGGTGGTTTCCGCCGCCGGGAGGCTTGATTTTGCTGCTCGAGAATTGATGAAGGGTCAAACGTTGTCGGTTTGACTTGAAATTTGGCATGGAGCCCTTTGGAGACATTCTGGAGTCATCCGTAGGCTTTGATCAAAGTTTTGGTGTCTTTGATGATGTCGCCGCCGGGAGCGCTTGTTTAGCTGTCAGAGCGGTGAAGTTGGGCCAAACGATGTCGGAATGACCCGAAACCTCAGGTGTACCCCTCTCTTAGCTGTCTTGAAGGACCTCTCAGTTTCTGTCTGATTCTGACAAAATCTGATGCTTGAAGCAGCCTTGCCTATTTTTAACAGGATGCAGCTTCAGGAGGCTTCTCGATGTTGAGGAGACATATTGACTTTTTTGGTGTCAACAACGGTCAACTGGTGGCTAGCCGATCTGCTTTTCTGCGGCTAGCCGACAGGTGACCGCGAGTCAACTAAAATTCAGTTTTTGCCTATTGTGTTGGATTTTTCCTTGGGAATGAAAACTAGAATATGATTAAGGGCTTTTAGCTTGACATTATGCATTAGAACTCATAATGTCTCCTAACTTCGGAAGCACCAAATATATTTCAACACGACATTTGAGTGTCAAATACATGAGGGTCAAATAGAGGGGCTTAATACATATGTTTGAGGAATTTGTTTAGACTCTTAGTTTTGACACGATGACTATTGTTTGCTCGTGTTTTGATTTACAAGCTTCTGTCATGTTTTGAGCAGTTTCAAGAACCAATAAGGGAATTATTTCACAAGTTCAGTTTTGTTATAGCTTATGCCACTCCTGATTAGTTTTGTTTCGCCCTGTTCTGATGATGATTTCCCTATTTTCGATCTGTTTTGTACATGTTAGCTTCGTTTTATGCATTCATGACTTATGATGAACACCACTGAGCTTAGACTGCCCTTTCAGTCTGATCCACTGTTTGAGGGTCTTTAAACACTTGGACTTTCTGCAGATTAGTCGTATATTATATATACATCTTGTTCTGACGGTAACGCGGCCGGTACCTGCCTACCTTTTATGGTACGGGATCCTGTTTTGCTCTGTTCTGCTTCTGTTTCTGTTCTGCTTTCTCTCTTCATTTCTATATGATGGAGGAAGGATGGGCTCATTGTGGGATTATCAGTGCATGATATTATAAGTATTCTTGTTAGTTCTGCTTATTTGAAATGCATCCTAGTTCTGCAATTGTTTTAAGTTTAGTATATGTTTTCAGAAATATTTCTCCTCTTTCAACAGTTTTATATACATGTATCTAAATTGATTTCTTGCCAAACCGTTGTGTTTGATTCTTGTACTTTTGGTGCTTAGGTGCGGACGCCTTTGCTCTTGAGGAGGAGTGTCAGGAGGAGGCTGTTGAGCCACCCCCAGCTCGTGAGTGGCAGCCCAACGACGTCATCTAGGCGTCGGGAGGGCCCTTAAGACGTGCACCTTTTGGATAGGGGTTTTATATTTTGATTCTTTTGGGAATGTATTGGCCTCTTTTTGGGTTGTATTTAACAACATACTTTTGTTAACTCTAAACCTGAATGTAATTGGGTATTGTCCTGTTTATATTTTCCCCTCTGGAATACATGCCTTGATGATTTAATTAAGTGCGGTTTCTATATCTTATGTCTTATCTTGACGCGATTTGCTACATGCTTCCGCAAACCATTGTCCTAGTGAGTTCGTCCCATGTCTCCGGGATCCTCATCGCGGGAACTTGTGGGAAGTTGATGTCGTTAGCACCACTCGTCGCGGGCCCGGGCTCTCGGTCCGGGGTTGCGACAAGCCTCCAAGCCAAGATTTTAATATTTTGGTCCTCTTAAAACAGGGAAATGACATCCAAATCATCTGAAAACGACCCAATTAGCTTTGTCCATTTCTTAATGTATTAAAATCCCAGATCTATGATCAAGAAGAAGAATAGATCTAATCCTTTGGCTTCTAGATTTGCAAGAAACTAGTGCAGATCTATAGCCGAGGAGCTCTGTTGTGCTCAAATCGAGTACTTGATCTTTTGTTTTTGCAGATCTGGTATTCTAGACCTTGAAGTCTTCCATGCTATGACCCAAAAGAAAGACCTTCTCAAAAGGAATGGTGGAATCATGTAGTTCCTTAAGGCACTCAATCGGAGAATAAGAGAAGAGAAGAAAGGGGAGGAGGAGACCAAGAAAAACGTCCAAGGTGTGTTGAACGTCCAACCCGTAGGGTTTATATCATACACACACCTCTTTCTCTTATGAATCCATACATACATACATATATATATTGGGAGTGGCTCTCCTCAATTGCAGTTGAGGAGACTGTCAGTTGGGCGCGTGCCACTAACACGTGTGACGGAAAGAGAGAGAAAATTTCTACGTTCGCCCATTTTTCATGTTTCCGTCCTTCTAACCTAATCGAGACCTCTCCCCCCCTCTCTCCTTCCATCATCCTCTCTCGCCTGCCTCTCCTTCCGTCATCTCCTCTCTCCCTCTCTCAACTACTGAAGATCCTCCCCGCGCCCTTCAGAGATCTCCACCTAGCACGTGCAGTGCACCCAGCCTCATCTCCACCATTCCACGTTCTGTTCCCAGCCCCATGTCCGTCACCTCCAGAGAACGAAGCCCCTCCCCTGCGCGTTGCTCTCCCTGCATGTCCCCCGAAATCCCTGCGCCTCGTCATCTGTCGTCTCCACTATCCTTGCGCCCTGTCGTCCCCGGATCCAGTAAACCCCCCTTTAATCGCTCTATGCTCTCCTCCACTTTCCTATTCCAGTACATAGAACCCACACCCCCCCTCTCTCCACACCCCCTCTCCATTCCGGTGAGAAACCCACACCTGACACCCCTCTCCCTCTCTCCCTCCCTTTCCCCATCGGATGAAAAACCCACTCCCCTCTCCCTCTCCTAAATCCCTTTTCCAGTGTCTATTGTTTAAGGTTTCATTTTCCACTTTCCACACTAATAATGGAAAATCATTCTCCCTCAAAATCCACTTTTCATTCTTTTGATTGTTTTTCTGTGGAAAATGCTCCAATAGAACATTTGACAGAAACTATTCTACCCCAAGATTGAGATTGAGAATGCTCACTTTCTGATTCGTTATAATTCCTGAAAATGTTCAAGTTTGTTCATTCTTTTTTAAAAATCCGGGTAGGTTAATTAAACTTTTTGAGTTTCTATGAACATGATTTTACTACACTGATAAAATTGAAAAAAGCTGGAAAATCATTCTCCCCTAGAATCCATTTTTCATTGTTACCCAATTGAAGAAAAAATTATCCTTTTTCTATCGCAACTCTTTTCTTGTGTTAATTGCTTTTTCTAAGAAGAAAATTGGTGTTTGTCCAATTTTCTTTTCTACATCATATTATTTTATGCTATTATCTGACTTTTGGCATTTGTTTTTGCATTTTTAACTTTCACAGGATAAAATTTGTTGCCAAGGACACTAAGATGAGATGGCTTTTAATGACTGAGTGGATATCATGGATTGGACTTGAAGTAGTTTTTTTTTTTTTTTTTAAAGTGTACTGGTGATTCAAACTGCTCAGTGGATGTGTGGGTGCTCAGTAGATGTGTGGGATTTTTGTAATGAGATTGTGTAAAATAGAGTATGAATGGGTATGCATAGAGAATGGATTTAATTTGTTTCAATGGAATGTATTAAGAAAAATGTTTGAGGTTCTATTTCAGGTTATTGTTTAAGGCATGTCTGGAGATTCATGATGTTACATGTTGAATTCTAAGGTGCAAATACAAAGGAAGATCTCAATCCGGTCACATAATGTGTCTAGTACCAAAATCAATCATTTAAACTGGGAATGGTTTGTGATGGTGTTTGATGATAAAAAGTAGAACAAACTTGATGGTGTTTGATGAGAAAAAATTAGCAATAAACTCCACTTCTAGAATTTTGGATTTTGACATATGAGTAGTGCTTACTGTTAGATACAACTTCACTTCTACAATTTAATTTTGGAGAACAATTGACGTCTTACACCCCATGCATTACAAGCTATGTGGGGATGGAGGGCCTTCCATTAAATCCTTGATAAACTTTTCCCTTGTAGATATCAAGCTATAAACATACCACACACATTGCTAGCCTCCACACACATCATTCTTGCAAACTCAATAGTGCTTCACAGATTCTTCTGAAGTTGAACACCACATGAGCTTCCACAAGCCATAAAATAAAACACATAATTCCAGCATAAAAAAACCATTCAAAAAATGTCATCTACTCCTTTAAGAAACTAAAATGTTACAAATCTATCCGTCCCAAGTATAGCTCAACCTCACATTAAACACTCATATATGACGTTAAACATTAAAAGACTACCAATTTTTGCTGATATGCCTTGTCCATCTTCAGTTCTTTACCAAAAAACATGCAGAATAAAGTTATTGCCCATTTAGTATTTCTATGTTTATAAACAAGTTTTAACAAGAAAAAAAATATGAGTGCTGGAAAGGAAGGATTTTAGTAAAATCTTGTTCATAGAAACTCAAAAAGTTTAATTACCCTACCCAGGTTTTTAAAAAAATGAACAAACTTGAACAGTTTCAGGAATTATAACTATTCAGAATATGAGCATTCTCAATTTCAATCCTGGGGTAGAACAGTTTTAGACATGTTCTGTTGGATCATTTTCCACAGAAAAGTAATTAAAAAATGAAAAGTGGATTTTGGGGGAGAATGATTTTCCATTGTTCCTTGTGGAAAATGAAACCTTAAAACAATAGAAACTGGAAAAGGGAGTTAAGAGAGGGAGAGGGGTTTGGGTGTTGCATCTCAGATGGGGAAAGGGAGGGAGAGTGGTGTACGTTAGATGTGGGTTTCTCACTGGGATGGGGGAATGGGTTTGGGGGGGGGGGGGGGGGGGGGGGGGGAGAGGTTTTTATAGGATCAGGGGACGATAGGGCGTAGGGAGAGTGGAGATGACAGACGACGAGTCGCAGGGATTTCGGGGGACATGTAGGGAGAGCAGGGGGAGGGGGTTCGTTCACTGGAGGTAATGGAGATGGGGCCAGGAGTAGAATGTGGAATGGCGAAGATGAGGCTAGGTGCTACTCATGCTGGGCGGAGATCTCTAAAGGGCGCGGGGAGGATCTGCAGCAGTCGAGAGAGGGAGAGAGGAGATGATGGAAGGAAAGGTAGGCGAGAGGGGATGATAGAAGGAGAGAGAGGGGGAGAGGTCTCGATTAGGTTAGGAGGGAAACGTGAAAAATGGGTGGGCGCAGGAATTTTCTCTCTCATTCTGTCACAAGTGTCAGTGGCACGCGCCCAATTGATACTTTCCTCAACTGCAGTTGAGGAGAGCCACTCCCATATATATTTCTCAGTTAGGGCTAGCATAAGGATCACTATAGACTAGCAGTTAATAAACAATAGCACCACTATATAAATGTAATTGCACTCCGATCTTAGGAATTTTATAGGAAGACCCTAAATTTTCAATTACTATAAACAGACCCCTCCATCAAATATTTTCATTGACCCATTAGAAATTAATATAATACTGTCTAACTAATGTGGACCCACCTCTTATTATCTTTGTGACCCAATTAATCACATTAATCATCGATACTATCTCATTAACTCTTAATCAAAATGGGTGTGCGGTTACCGACAAAAAATTCCATTAAGTAGCACAAGGGGATATTATTCTTAAAGAGGATAGAATCCATCTTGAGAATATATGTTCCCACTATTCAACTACCATCTGTCCAAGATGCCGAGGTGTTAACTTACAGTTGGCCTCACTCATTGGTAAGTCAAAACAAATGTATAGTAGAAACGTGAGTCCATCACTCTATCGAAATTAAGAGCCTAATGCTTGGAGATTATGAGAGCGTTCCCTAATTAGAGATAATACTTTGTATAAGTTGTTTCTCATGGTCCTTCAACCCATCCAATGTACTAGAAAAATAATTTGGAGTCGATCTTTTACTTCGACGATTGAGAGAAACCACACTATCTCATAACAACTGTAGTGCTACAACTTTTCAGATTAGATGCCCAGTCTCATCATCGATTGCGAAAACATTCTAAATACAATAATTATGACCAATGTCTCCTACATGTGAATCTCATCCACAGACACATGGATCGCATTTAATATACTTAAAGGCTCCTATTCATCTTATGAACAAATATGTCATTCTGTATCAAATATGTGCAACAATGAACAAAATCCTATTCATCTCATGAATAAATTTAAAATATATCAATAAAGAAAAAATTGTTTATATCATCCACTGGATTGAGGACATATAATCTAACATTTATATTAGATAAAAGAAAAAAAATTTAAGAGTAACTTATTGCATGAAGAGATAAGAAGTGATAGGAGTGAGAAGTTGGGGAACGGGGAGAGAACATGTAAGATTTGAAAAAAAGTAATATAATTTTTGGTCAAAATATAATTGGCCGTAAGACTCCGTCCCCGTTTAATTATATTTCGTAATTTTTTAATTATAACTAGTGATAATTAATTACATGTGCATGGTAGTTAATTAAGCATGTTAGTTGTTAGTTTGGTAGATTTAAAAGTTTTAGTGATGATTCAAGTGGATTGGTCGCGGATTGCCAAAGTTTAGAGTGAACTAGGACCTATTTGTAAATTCTAAAAAAGATGATAGGGTTCATTTGGAAGGTTTTTAAGTAAGCATGAGCTTTATAATAGGGTTTAGAAGATCTTGGAAAGTCTTGAGAGTGTTTGGATCTAGTTTGGTGACTTCGGGCATCAAGATGTAATTTTGGAAAAAAGTTGAGGGGCATTTTGGAAATTCTAAAAAATTAACAATTCAGGTTCAATGGGTAGAAAAAATCATTCTGATAAACCTTCATGTTTGACATGTGACCATTCGATGCCCATAAACCTTTCATTTTGTAGTATGACCCTTAAGTCACCACACAGTCGTCATTTCTTCAAAAGATAAGTTTTCGTCTTGAATATTGAAATATTGTATTCTTGGGTTAGGAAAAATAGATTTAATTTTGTGAGACTTTGTCTCATAGACTGTCTTAATCCAAGGTAAAGAAAAGACTTCTATTTTCTTGAATCTTGGTGTATTGAGTTGTGGAGCTCCCTTCGGTTGCCTATATAAGCCCCACCCACCTTCTTCATCTGCTTACTTCTCTCTCTCTCTCTCTCTCTCTCACTCTCTCTCTCTACCGAACGATGAGCTACAGAAGCACCAATCGACAGGTGAGCTTGTATTTCCCATTTGTCCACCAATCCAGCCCAAATCACTTGCATTCTTCTTCTCTCTCTTCCTCTTCCTCTTCCTCTTCCTCTCCCAAGCATCATCACTCAACCCAACCCCTTTACTCACTGAATCCAACTCAAGTCAACCACCAACCTTATTTCTTTATTGGTTTGAGCATTTAGAGGTAAGATCTCTCCCTCATCTCCTAGATTCATGAATTAGAACCCATTTCACTCACATTTCCTTACATGCAAGTATTCATTCCTTATCTTTGTTAGATTGTGAGTTTCATGAGTTTTTGGTATAGGGTTTTTGGGGATTTAGTGAGAAGTGATATCAACTGGTATCGAGAGTGATTTTAGTGTGTTTGAGAGCTTGGAGAACCAGGCAAGTGTCCAATTTAAATCTCTAAACATGTATACTTGGTGATTGTAGTATTTTGCTCATTTCCATACTATGCTAATCTTCACCCATATGTTAAGCTCATATTGGTAACTTAAAATTGAGAATCTATGCTAAAATTAGTGCTTTCAACTTGTACTAAAAACTCCCCAAGATTGGCGTTTAGAATGAGTGAGAGAAATCCCCAAAACATGCCTGAAACCTAACCCCCAACTGAGCGGCCTAGTGCCATTCAGCTAATGGACCCAATTTGGGTCTGGCTGATTGGAACTTCCCCGTTTTCCTTTCTTTTGACTTAGGGCCCATACCTAGCTACTTGTGAAACATTGTTTTTGCTACCTCTTGACCCATGAATGGTTTTGAACTCAATTTCCTTTCGAGGTAGCCCCTAAAAATTAGAGAATGGACTTGAAACTTGGACTCACCTACTTGTTTTGACTTGAGACCAACGCGAGGTGATGTATTGAGTTAGTACCCACCTTTCGATTGTCCAGAAACCAGTGTAGTGCAACACTAAGCCTAGGACCTGGAGTGTCAATAACCATCAGAAGCACCTAGAGGCTTGCAAACCTGAACATTCGGGATCCTAGAGGCATGTAGAGTCGAATAGCGTTGTTCTTGCTTGTTTCACCCTGTTTGACTTATCATGAACCTCAACCCTGTTTGACTTAGAATGGACCTCAAGGACCTTAATTAGCTTAGTAAATTAGATTAGTTTACATTTGCTTGACTCGTTGAAGTTGGTCTTTAGGGCTTATTTCGCATTGGATTCCCCGCCTTCCCCTTTAGACTAACCCGATCCTTGATATGACATTCTTGGTCGGCGAGCGTACATCCTTTGCAAAACTACATTCCGAGCTGGCTAGACCCAACTTTCCCTTTTTTTACCCATTTTGGGCCACTCCTTCATGGCGGAATGTTGCCTGTTTATGTATGATCGAGTTATTATTAAGGCTTAGTTTAGGACTGTTATGCCTTGTCTTGCCCATTTAGACTTGTTAGCCTTGCCCGCTGCACTGTTAACCTAACCTTTGTACTAGAACTCAAACTTGAGGTATAGAACCCTATTCTTGGTGGGGGATTATAACTCCACCCATGATTGAGGACCTTAAGAGGGACCGGTGAACAATAGCACAGCCACAAGTAGTATAAACCCGCCCCCTAACCAATCCTAGTCATGAGTGAAGTTACAACGGACCCAAACTTAGATAACTGCAAGACTTGATATTGCCCTGGCTCGCACAACCCTACTATGGCCTGCCCATATTGATCTACTAGATTGCGCATCCTAACCTACCTAATATAATAATTTGCTAGTCTAGACACATGCATTTGCATGTACATCACACTAGCTTGCACTCATGCTCGCATGCATGTCGTGCCCGTTTTCACATTATGCTTGACTTGCACATTATGTTTACTTAATTGCATAGTACATTAGCACAGACTTGAGTTCTAACTTGGTAGGATATCCGCAGTGATACCAAGATGTAGGCATATTTGTGCCAAGCCTTACATATCATGTTATCTTGGTAGGTATCTGGAATACTGAGAAGTAGGCGTACTCGTGCCAAACTCACTTGTCATGGTAGGCATCGATAGGTGCCGAGATGTAGGTAACATACACCGAGCTCGTTCACTCATGTTATTACTCGTGGTGGTTACTACGTATTATTCTACTATGTGATAAGTCTACAAAGTTTCACATTAAATCTCATTATTTCATGTAGAATAGTAGAATTATTTAGGATCAAATCATTAAATTTCATAAAATCATGCATCATGTTGTCCAAAGTTGATTTCATCGGAAAATTGATTTAAATCTTAGAAATTGCATGTTTTTATTGAAATTATTCTTTTTGGACAATCAGATTATCCTTTTGATTATCCCCAAATCTACATGGAAAGTCATATAATTTCTTTATGCCATTGGATTGTACACGAAAAACTGAGTTGAATGGTGTATTTACATGTATTCATACGTGTCCATATGAGCCCCATACGTGGCTTGATAGTTTTTATATAAAATTATTGTTGTTAATCTATTTAATATCTTTTTATAGAAAATTCACAAAAAGGGCCCACTTGAAGAAGGAAATCCAAGAAAGAAGAGTGAAGAAGAAGAAACCAACTTAGAATGAGACTCACCTTGGGCTTGCATTCCACGGTGGCACGCCTAATGGGTGTGGGGCCTTGAGATATGAAAAAAATTAAATTTCTTTTTGTGATGAAGACTTTCCAAAATTGAGAGGACTCCATGAAGGCAACTTCCCATGCAATTAAAACACTATTTTTAGAAAGAAGTGGAATTTCCAAAATTGCAAAGAGTTTTAAAGAAAGATGGCTTGATCAAGGGAAGATCGACGTATGAGATCTAGTACAAATTTCTGGAAAGATGGGAAGATGGGACCACTAAAGGGAGTTGCTTGGGCAATAAGGAAATCACTATGAAAAGAATCTCCAAAATCCTATCTTATCTACTTTCCTCTTTATTTCTCACCTTTTTTTTTCTAATTTTCTCTCCCCCTCTTTCCTTTCCTTTTCCTATTCTTTCTCCCCAAGCCAAAAAAGTTGCAACAAACCCATAAAATAAGGGGAGGGGAAGTTCCACACTATCCATCCCACATTACTAGCAAAACCCCGTGCTATGCACGGACTACGGAACCACCAAATGCACAGACTAATATGAATTTTTTAAATAAATTTATTAATTAGTAAACTTGTGAGTATCTTTTTTTAAAATTTCAAAATTTTTTAGTTATTTTATATCATTGTCCTTTCTGTCAGAGTGTGTTTCAGCTACATGGATTGCCATTAAGGTTCATTTTGTCAATATTGTGTAATATATATATATATATATATTATTTTTTGTTTGACCTAAGCTAGGTTTTTTCTCCTTTTTTTTATTTCTTTTGTTTTTTGGATATGGTCATTATATTTTTTTTATGTTATTTTTTGGTGATGAGTCTTTTTATTTACTTATTTCTCTCTCTCTTTTTTTTATCGAGTCATTATACTTATGAAACCCCTTGCCATAAAGGGACCCAATGCTAGACATTCATACTTAGAAAGGTACGACAAACATATAAATTATACTCGGACAATATTGTCAATGATTTACAAACCAAAAGTAAAAGGCTTTATAACATCACTTATATCATTAATATAAAAAAAAAAAGATCACACGGAATTTGTAAGACCCCGACCCGAGTGACCGTGATTAGCACTAATTAAGCCGTGTGTTAGTTTTAAGTGAGATTAGTGGATTTTGGTTAAGTTGGAAATAGAATAGCTTTTATATAGCTTTGGGGAGTTTTGAGTGCTTTCTTGATTTAGCGTGACCCTTTGGGGGTTCTTTTAGTGACTTTGTGTGTACATGGGGGATTGTTTGAGATTCCGATAACTCGTATTTTGACTCCATTTGACTTATTTCTAATCTCTACAGCTTTCATGTTGATTCCGTTCCTGTTCGAAACCCCGAAACTCGACTTTCCCGACATCAAGGGCAAATCAGTCTTTTCATACCAAATCTAGACACAAATTTTGACGCTCCAAAACCCGCGAAATATATACTTTTTGGAAACTAGAATTTTCGAAAAACACTTTTTCCTTCTTCGTCGAACTTATCCAAGGCCCGGAAAGCCATGTTTTTTAGCTCGACAAGTTTGTTAAGTTGTGGGATCCATCTCCACTTTATATAAAAAGTGAGCTCATTTCTCCTTATCCTCTATTGTCATGCTTTTGTGGAAGGAATAGCTTCAACCCACTCTAGGGTTTTTTCCGTAGGTTCTTCTTTTTCTTGTTTCATTCTCCTCCATCCACTACCAACCCTTGCTAATAGGAAAATGGACCTCACCATCTTCCTCCTCACCATAAGAGCTTCCTTTTGACACCATTTGTGGAGAAATTCAGCCATCCTAGGGTCTTCTTTGAGCAAGTTCTTGACATTTAAAGACCTTACAAGTAAGCAATCTTCTCAATCTTCTAGATATGTTCTTTCCTAGCCCTAGAGAGGCTCCAGCTTCGTTATTGGGAGTTCTCTCTCTCTTGTTCATTATTTTGGCTTGTTAGGGTTCTCAATGGTTGTATTTTGGGGGGTTTTTGTGTAGCTTGGTGATTATTGGCTTGGAGAGCGTAATTAGGAGCGTGATTAGCTAATTTGGAGGTCAAGGCAAGTGGATGAATGGATTGTTTTGATTATTAGCATATTTTACAAGAAAAACTTGATTTTCATTAATGGTTTTGGTGGTTTAACCCTTGCTTACTGTTATGGTTTTTATTGACTTTGAAATGTGCATATTGATGCGTCTTTCTATATTGTTAATTTCTTGGTAAAATATATGCAATTGAGTTTTGTCAAAACTTGTTTTATGTTTTCATATGGACTCCATGGATGATTGGGTTTCTTTGATGAAATGGGGATGAAATGAAGGATATTTGATGTATGGTATGGAGTGATTGGTGGATGTGTGGTTTGGGATTTGAGGAGGCAAGGAGACCCCTATGTTTGGTGATAAATGGGGGTTGCAAAAGAGAGGAAGGAAAGGCTCGAAATTGTACAAAAACTCAGTTTTGAAGCAGTTCGCTCGAGCGGATCCATGGTCGCTCGAGCGAACCACTTCCAGAGACTAGTTAGCTCGAGCCAACCTTTTGGTTGCTCAAGCAACCTACCTAAAGCCAAGTTCGCTCAAGCGAACCCCTCCCAGAGAGCACTTCGCTCGAGCGAACCTTTAGTCCGCTTGAGCCATCTGTGCTGCTGACGTGGGCCTATGGAGGGAAGCTTGAATGATGGTTTTTAGGCTTGGGAAGAGATTGTTTGGAGCCCTGATGCGATGGTAGGAGCGAGGGGGGGATATATGGAGCTCGGTTGAAAAGGAAAACCTCTTCATGGAGAATTATTAAGGATTTTGGACTTGTCAATGTATATAGGGAGCCTGGAATGTCTTAGATCTTCTAGGGTATCAATCCAATAGCTAAACCGACATAGAGACCCTTATACACATCAATTTAAATCCTGAATTCTCAATGCAAGGTCCAGTATTTTGTGGAAATCCCTTTATGTTTTGTTTTACTTAGATTTCATGCGTATTCTTCAGTTTTCATGTGATATTATGAGTCTGTTTAAGAAATGTTGAAATATACACTTTAAGTGTTTTGCTAGCCTTGGATATGCATGACAAATCTCGATGGGATGTTTGTGCCTATGAGCACCCTGTTCAGTCTGTTTGGGTGTTACACACCTATATATGTATGTATAAGTTCTGATTCCTTCGTGTGACCTATAAGTCGGCAACACTAAACTTGGACAACCTTGTCGGCTTGATCCACCGATTTGGGGTCCTCATTTATGTTTTGCCAGCTGCAGTCTGGATTCTGTTCTATTCTGTTACCCGGTTCCGCGGCCGTGGTTTTGTCTAGCTATACGTATATGTAATTAGTTGGTTCTTGTCACTTCGTGTGTCTGAGACTAACACCCTTAGTGTTCTCTCATCACATTAGTGATGGAGGATTTAGCTTCGTGTGGTTGCCATCTTGCCAGTTTGTTGTCCATTGGTACCTTTACATGTTTTATATTGCATATGTGGTTTTTGAGATAACTTATGCATTATGTTTCATGAAAATTAATATTTTAGCAGGTTTCCAATGTTTTCCTAAGGTAACCTTTAATTTACTTCATTATTTTTATCTTTTCACCCACCTGCCAGACCGTCGTATCTGACCCACTCTTTTGGTACTCAGGTCTAGAGTTCTTTGCCCCCAGGTTATGCCTTTAGACATCGGGTTATGCCTTGAGTTGCGAAAATACATTTGGGATTATGATTTATATACTTTTGGGATTTTATGGGTTGTATTGGCTTTTGTTGGCCTTTATTTTGGGGAGTGGTTAATTAACTGAACTTTCATATAAACTCTAACTTTACGTCGGGAAATACTTATGATCATTGCTCACTCTGATATTATGACCAACAAATGCACTTGGCGGCATCATTATCATTATATGTAAAAATATATCCTCTGTCCCGATCCCGGATTTGGTTGGTGATCCGGTCTGGGGTCACGACAGACTGGTATCAGAGCGAGACGTGTTTCAGACAATCAAAAGAAACTAGAAATCCTAAGAATGTGGCGAAGATTTGTTAGACCATCGTTAGTTAGAATCATGTGAGCAATGTGTGACCCTATACTTGATTTTTATTTGCTAACACCTTGTTTTGCAGCATTATGCCACTTCGTAAGCGACCTATGAGCGGCATTCCCACATCAAGCAATAGTGACCAAGCTGATCCAATTGAGGAGAATCCTCCTGACCACACCATGCATAATCAATTTCAGTAGATGATGCAGGCTATGCTTGAACAACAGTGTCAGGCAAATGAGAACCAAGCCAGGCTACAAGCACATGCCAATGAAAATCAAGCTAGACTGCAAGAGCAAATGGCCAAGAAGGACGAACACCATGCTGGGGAAATAGTACAAATGCAAAGGCAGTTATTGGAAGTGTTGGAAAGGAGGCCTGAACCGGTCCCAGCCCAACCACCAGGCCTACAGATTGTTATCAACCAAAAGGAGAAGGATCCCAATGCCTTGTTCAAACGCTTTCACAAGAGAGGCCCAAAGGAATTCACAGGACAAAAGGACTCACTAGCTGGAGATGATTGGCTAGAGCACACAAAGAATATCTTTGAAGTCTATCGATGCACGGGAAGACAACAAGTGTTACTTGCAACGTCCATGTTCATAGGCCTAGTTGATATATGATGGAAGATAGTCAGGAAAGAATATAGGGAAGTGGCAGATGCTGGAGCATGGGGTAACTTCAAAGACAGTTTGGAGACAAGTATGTTCCCACACATGTTAAGAGGCAGAAAGCAATTGAGTTCCAGCAACTCGTACAAGGAAATATGACCATCCTAGAGTACCTTACCAAGTTTGAGCGGTTGTCCAGATATGCTCCGGAGTTGATAGACACTGTGGAGAAGAAGATAACCAAGTTCCTTGAGGGACTCAACCCGATCGTAGAGTGGGATGCCACGGGAGTTATGCCACCTGCGACATTTGAAGAGGCTATCAAGAGAGCATAAAAGTTTGAAATTTTGAACAACAAGATTCTTCGAATTCGGGGAAAGAGTCAAGCCTATCAGCAAAATCACCAGCAAAGGAACCAGCAGGGCAAGAGGCAGAGGCAAGATAACAATGTTCTGAACCCAGTGGTTTGCATGCATTGTGGTAGGAACCATGACAGTTCTTAGTGTCGTGCGATGACTTAGGCATGCTTCAGGTGTGGTGCAATGAACCATTAGCTCAAGGATTGTCCAAGGCTAAATGGACAAGGTAACAGGCATAAATAGCAATAGCAAGGAGCACAGCGTCAGGTACCACCTCAGAATGCACCGGTTGTTCAGAACCAAGTAAGGCCACTTCAGCAACAAGCACCATAGCAACAGTATAGACCACAACAGCAGCAGTTCTGTCAACAAGGGTAGAATAAGAATCAGCGTCCTCCGCAACAGAATAGGATGCACCAGAAGGAAGGCAGCAACAAGCTCAAAACAGGCCACAGCAACGAGGACAAGTGTATGCAGTCACTCGGGCTGATGAAGAGGCTGCAGGCAATGTGGTAGAAGGTACACTCCTTGTTTGTGGAATTAAAGCTAGGATTTTGTTTGACCCTTGCTCTACGCACTCATTTATGTCTCCTAGATTTTCTAAGTTGATTGATGTGCATGCTAAAGAACTTGAGTTTATTCTAATTGTAACTACTCCGGTAGGTAAACAAGTTATGTGTAGGAGTTTTTATCCTAATTGTGCATTTAAGATAGGAGAAGTGATCTTACAGGCAAATTTCATTTTATTGGATATGTACTACTTCGATATCATCCTAGAGGTGGATTGGTTAGCAAGGTATCATACTACAATAAATTGTTTCCATAGGACCCTCACATTTCAACTAGAGGAAAAACCGGCAGGAGTGATGTTTTAGGGAGATAGGAGGAACCATCGTGCATGGTTTATTTCAGCGTTAAAGGTTGATAGACCTCTGAAAAGCGGATGTGAAGCTTATTTGGCATTTATCACGGAGAATAAACGGTCCCAAGGGGTGGAGGAGATCCCTATTGTTAGTGAATTCCCAGATGTTTTTTCGGAAAAGATCCCAGGATTACAACCCATCAGAGAAATTGACTTCACCATTGAGTTATTACCAAGGATTGCTCCGATTTCTATTGCACCATATAGCATGGCTCCGGCGGAATTAGGAGAATTGAGGACACAATTGCAATAATTGTTGGACAAAGATTTTGTTAGACCTAGCATTTCGCCATGGGGAGCTCTAGTTTTGTTCGTTAAAAAAGAAAGATGGTTCGATGAGGATGTGCATTGATTACCGAAGATTGAACCAAGTGGCCATCAAGAACAAATATCCACTGCCAATGATATATAAACTGTTTGATCAGTTACAAGGTGCTACTTACTTTTCGAAGATCGACTTGAGATCCGGTTATCATCAGCTAAGAGTTAGAGAGTCAGATGTACCGAAGACAGCTTTTCGGACAAGATATGGACACTATGAATTTCTAGTGATGCCATTTGAACTGACTAATGCACCTGCAGTACTTGCCTTGATGAACAAGATATTTTCACAGTACTTAGATCAGTTCACAGTGGTGTTTATCGATGATATTTTGGTGTACTCCAAGTCTAGAAAAGAACATGAAGAGCATTTGAGGATAGCATTGCAACTTTTAAGAGACAACTAGTTGCATGCGAAGTTCAGTAAGTACAAATTTTGGCTAGAACAAGTAGCATTTCTGGGGCACATCATTTCGAAAGAAGGATTGTCAGTGGATCCGGTCAAGATTGAGGTAGTTGTGAATTAGGAAAGATCGAGAAATGCATAAAAAATCAAAAGTTTTCTTGAATTGGCAGGTTATTACAAGAGGTTTGTTCAAGGATTGATTGAGTCATCATTGACAAAGTTGACCAGGAAGAATGCACCATTTGTATGGATAGACCAGTGTGAGGCTAGTTTCCAAGAGCTGAAAACAAGTTTAACTACGGCACCGATCCTTACTTTACCATATGGAAGTGGCAGTTCCACTGTTTTTACCGATGCTTCGAACGTAGGACTAGGTTGTGTGTTAACGCAAGATGGAAAAGTTGTTGTTTATGGATCCCAGCAGTTGAAAGATCACGAGAAGAACTATGCAACGCATGATCTTGAGTTGGCAGCGGTCATATTTGCACTGAAAATGTGGAGACATTACCTTTATGGGGAGAAGTTCAAAGTCCACTCCGATCACTGCAGCTTACAATACTTATTTTCGTAGAAAGAGCTGAACATGAGGCAGAGAAGATGGATGGAATACAGCAAAGATTATGACTTTCAGATCAAGTATCACCTCGGGAAAGCAAATGTAGTTGCTGATGCATTGAGCAGCAAATCAGTAGGTTTGGAAAATCTAAGTGGCACTTGTATCTTTGAGCAATTTGAAGAGTTGGGGGTAGGCCTACAACCGATAAGGAAGGGTGTGATGCTAGCCAATATGTCAGTGTCAAAGCCCTCCTTCATTCAGAAGATCAAGGATATCCAATTGCAAGACCTGGAGTTGGCAAGAATTTCAGAGCATATAGCAGAGCGTCCGGATTTTCGTATTGTGGATGGAGTCTTATACTATTGTGATCATCTATGCGTGCTTAACGTTGAAGACTTGAGAAATGACATCATAACCGAGGCTCATAATACGAAGTATTCGATGCATCCGGGTAGTACAAAGATGAACCAGAACTTATAGGGCAGATTTTGGTGGAACAATATGAAGAGAGAAATTGCAGCTTTTGTTTCCCGTTGTATGACTTGTCAGTTGGTAAAAGTAGAGCATCAGAAACCTCCAGGGTTGTTGCAACCGTTTGAGATCCTAGAATGGAAGTGGGAGCACATCACCATGGATTTTGTTTCGGGACTGCCAAGGACCAGTAGAGGCAATAATGCAATATAGGTCATCGTGGTAGCCTTACCAAGTCAACACATTTCATTCCCATGAGGACAAGGGAGAAGATGCACATGTTACCTGTTACAAAGTTGTTCGTCAACAAGATTGTCAGTCGTCATGGACAGCCATTTTCCATCACTTTTGACAGAGACAGCAGATTTGTCTCGAGATTCTGGAAGACACTACACGAATCCATGGGTACGAAACTATAGTTTAGTATGTCTTATCACCCACAGACAGATGGCTAGTCAAAGAGAACGATTCAGACTCTTGAGGATATGCTCCGTGCTTGTGTTTTGGAATTTAAGACTCAATGGGATGAGACATTGCCACTTTCCGAGTTCGCCTACAATAACAGTTACCACTTGAGCATTGGAATGGCGTCTTTCGAGGCGTTGTATGACATGAGGTGTAGAACCCCAGTGTGTTGTGAATAAGTAGGTGTTCGCAGTTTCCTTGGACCGACGATAGTGAGTGAGACTAAAGATAGCCCGAAGTAGACTAAAAAGCTACGCAGACTCTCACAAAAGGGACTTGCAGTTCAAGGAAGGAGACTAGATTTTCTTAAAGGTGTCACCGACTAGGGGAACATTGAGATTTGGGCAGAAATGTAAGTTATCCAGGAGATACATTGGACCATATGAGATGGTGAGCAGGATTGGCGATGTAGCATACAAATTAGCTTTACCACCCGAACTCTCTGGCGTACACAATGTCTTCCATGTGTCAATGTTGAAGAAGTACGTACCCGATCTATTGCGTGTACTCCATCATGAACCGTTGGAAATCCAAGAAAATCCTACTTATGTAGAGAAGCCTGTTCAGATCATTGATGCTAAGGAACAAGAGCTGAGGACTCGGGCAATTCATTGGGTGAAAGTACTTTGGGAAAATCATGGACCCGAGAAAGCAACATGGGAACTACGGGATCCAGTCCAGAAAAAGTACCCTCATCTATTACCTGAGGTTAGTTGTTTTCCATTTGGAGGACCAAATGCCTTAAGTGGTGGAGGATGTAAGACCCCGACTAGAGTGACTGCGATTAGAACTAATTAAGCCGTGTGTTAGTTCTAACTGTGATTAGTGGATTTTGGTTAAGTTGGAAATAGAATAGCTTTTATATAGCTTTAGGGAGTTTTGATTGGCTTCTTGATTTAGCGGGACCCTTTGGGGGGTTCTTTTAGTGACTTTGCGTGTACATGGGGGATTGTTCGAGATTCCGATAATTTGTGTTTTGATTACGTTTGATTATTGTGTTAATCTCTATAACTTTCGCGTTAATTCTGTTCCCGTTCGAAACCCCAAAACCCGAGTTTCCCAACATTAAGGGCAAATCAGTCTTTTCATACCAAATTTGGACACAAATTTTGATGTCTCCAAAACCCGCGAAATATATACTTTTTGGAAACTAGAATTTTCGACAAACACTTTTCCCTTCTTCGTCGAACTCATCCGAGGCCCGAAAACCCATGTTTTTAATTCGATAAGTTTGTTAAGTTGTGGGACCCATCTCCACTTTGTATAAAAAGTGAGCTCATTTCTCCTTAACCTCTATTGTCATGCTTTTGTGGAAGGAATAGCTCTGGCCCACTCTAGAGTTTCTTCCATAGGTTCTTCTTGTTCTTCTTGCTTCCTTCTCCTCCAATCCACTACCAACCATTGTCTAATAGGAAAATGGACATTACCATCTTCTTCTTCACCATGAGAGCTTCATTTTTACACCATTTGTGGAGAAATTCAGCCATCCTAGGGTCTTCTTTGAGCAAGTTTTTGACATTTGAAGACCTTACAAGTAAGCAATCTTCTCAATCTTCTAGATATGTTCTTTCCTAGCCCTAGAGAGGCTTCACCTTCGTTATTGGAAGTCCTCCCTCTCTTGTTCATTATTTTGGCTTGTTAGGGTTCTCAATGGTTGTATTTTGGGGGGTTTTTGTGTAGCTTGATGATTATTGGCTTGGAGAGCGTAATTAGCTAATTTGGAGGTCAAGGTAAGTGGATGAAAGGATTGCTTTGATTATTAGCATATTTTACGAGAAAAACTCGATTTTTATTAATGGTTTTGGTGGCTTAACCCTTGCTTACTGTTATGGTTTTTATTGACTTTGAAATGTGCATATTGATGTGTCTTTCTATATTGTTAATTTCTTGGTAAAATATATGCAAATGAGTTTTGTCAAAACTTGTTTTATGTTTTCATATGGACTCCATGGATGATTGGGTTTGTTTGATGAAATGGGGTTGAAATGAAGGAGATTTGATGTATGGTATGGAGTGATTGGTGGATGTGTGGTTTGGGATTTGAGAAGACAAGGAGACCCCTATGTTTGGTGATAAATCGGTGACAAATGAGGGTTGCAAAAGAGAGAAAGGAAAGGCTCAAAACTGAACAAAAACTCAATTCTGAAGCCATACGCTCGAGCAGATCCATGGTCGCTCTAGCGAACCACTTCCAGAGACTAGTTGGCTCGAGCCAACCTTCTGGTCGCTCAAGCCAACCTACCCAGAGCGAACCCCTCCCAGAGAGCACTTCACTCGAGCGAACCTTTAATCCGCTCGAGCTATCTGTGCTGCTGACCTGGGCCTATGCAGGGAAGCTTGAATTATGGTTTTTAGGCTTGGGAAGAGATTGTTTGAAGCCCTGATGCGATGGTAGGACCAAGGAAGGGATATAAGGAGCTCAGTTGAAAAAGAAAATCCCGTCATGGAGAATTATTGATGATTTTGGACTTTTCAATGTGTATAGGGAGCCTGGAATGTTCTAGATCTTCTGGGGTACTAATCCAATAGCTAAACCGACATACGGGACCCTTATGCACATCGATTTAAATCTTGAATTCTCAAAGCATGGTCCGGTATTTTATGGAAACCCCTTTATTTTTGTTTTACTCAGATTTCATGCGTATTCTTCGGTTTTCATGTGATATTATGAGTTTGCTTCAGAAATGCTGAAATATGCACTTTAAGTGTTTTGCTAGCCCTGGACCTGCATGACAAATTCTGATGGGATGTTTGTGCCTATGAGCACCCAGTTCAGTTTGTTTGGGTGTTACACACCTATATATGTATGTATAAGTTCTGATTCCTTCGTGTGACCTATGAGTCGGCAACACTAAGTTTGGACAACCTTGTCGGCTTAATCCATCGATTTGGGGTCCCCATTTCTGTTCTGCCAGTTGCAATCTGGATTCTGTTTTGTTCTGATACCTGGTTCCACGGCCGTGGTTTTGTCTAGCTATATGTATATGTAATTAGTTGGTTCTTGTCACTTCGCGTGTCTGAGACCAACACCCTTGTGTGCTCTCATCACATTAGTGATGGAGAATTTAGCTTCGCATGGTTGCTATCTTGCCAGTTTCCTGTCCATTGGGACCTATACATGTTTTACATTGCATATGTGGTTTTTCAGATAACTTATGCATTATGTTTCATGAAAATTACTATTTTAGCAGGTTTCCAATGTTTTCCTAAGGTAACATTTAATTTACTTCATTGTTTTTATCTTTTCACCCACTTGCCAGACCGTCGTGTTTGACCCACTCTTTTGGTACTCAGGTCCAGAGTTCTTTACCCCCAAGAAGGAGCTAGACGAGGCGGCCGGCGAGCCGCAACTCATAAGCGAATGGCAGGCTGATGATGTCATTTAGACATTGGGTTATGCCTTGAGTTGCGAAAATACATTTGAGATTGTGATTTATATACTTTTTGGATTTTATGGGTTGTATTGGCCTTTGTTGGCCTTTATTTTGGAGAGTGGTTAATTAACTGAACTTTCATAAAAACTCTAACTTTACATCGGGAAATGCTTATGATCATTGCTTACTCTAATATTATGTTTAATATATGTACGTGTTATCAGTCTTGTGTTATGGAATGGATTGATCAATTCGATTTGCTATACGCTTCCGCAACATTAATGAGAATGCTATGTATGTGTGATATCTTCACCGCAGAAACCTGTGAGAAATCACGTGCATGGATGATATTATGTCCTTTTTAAATCAGTGTACGTAGTGGCCATATAAACAAATGCACTTGGCGGCATCATTATCGTTATATGTAAAAATCTATCCTCTGTCCCGATCCCGGATTTGGTTGGTGACCCGGTCCGGGGTTGCGACAAAATTATTTATCTAAACCTCGAACTGCAATTGAATTTTTTTTACTCCAGGCCCTAGTCCATATGCGAAGATAGTTATGTTATATTCTTTATATTTTTCCCTAGCGAAGCTCCTGCTTGGAGATAGCTCATTAAAATATGTTTTTCTTTTAAAGTTAAAATATATTAAATATATAATTTTAAAATATAAATTACTTGGCCTAATATCAGGCTTAGGTCTCTTATTCATCACAGGCTTGTAGTTAGACCCAGTACCCAATTCCTTAAGTTTTTTAATTGAAAAGGCATTAAATCCTATGTCATTTTTAGTTTATGAACATTATTTATTTCATTTTGGTTGACGCTTTTTTTTTTTTTACTATATTTAGGCTGGTTGTTCGTCTTTGGTTATGCTAACATATAATTCAACATTAAGGTTCATTTTGCCAATATTGTGTAATATATCTTTTTTTATATTATTAATTTTTTTGTTTGACCTAAGTTGGTTTTCTTTTCCTTTTGTTTTAATTTTTTTTGGATATCGTCATTATATTTTTTTCTTATGTTCATTTTCTTTGATTTTTTTTATCATTTCTCTTTTTTTTTTTTCGAGTCATTATACTTATGAAACCCCATGCTATACAGGGATCCAATGCTAGAGATTTGTATTTAGAAAGTTACGACAAACATATAAGTTATAGTCGGATATTATTGCTAATGCGTTACATACCAAAATTAAAAGGCTTTACAACATCACTTATTTCATTAAAAAAATAAAAAAGGATTATGAAGAACTATCTTACTAAACCCCTAACTGCAGTCGAAATTTTTTTACTCCAGGCCCAGGTCCACTTGAGAAGATATTTCTCTTATGTTAAAATATATTAAATAAATAATTTCAAAGTAAAAATTACTTGGCCCAATATTAGGTATGGGTCTCTAATTCATTACAGGCTTGCAGTTAGACCCAGTACCCAATTCCTTAATTATTTTAATTTGGAAAGGCATCAAGTCCTATGTCATTTTTTTTTTTTTTTGTTTATGAACAGTAATTATTTCATTTTGGTTGATGCATTTTTTTTACTATTTTTAGGCTGGTTGTTCATCTTTGGTGATGCTAATATATAATTGAGCATTAAGGTTCATTTTGTCAATATTGTGTAATATATCTTTTTTATATTATTATTTTTTGACGTTTTTTTTTTGTTTATATATTTTTTATATTATTAATTTTTGTGTTCCACGCCTGAATATACCTTGGTGTAAAATCTAGTGGGTCCCACTACTCCGATCTAAAATACCAGTGGATCTAATTCATCACCAAACCAATAAATATACCTTAAATAACTTAGATGGAATGATCATATGTTAATTAACTACCTGGTATAGGGTTGTCCCCATCTGTAAGTCCCAACCATGCCTCAATTTCACATACAGAACATAGAAAAAAAGTGTTCCAAGCCTAAATATACTTTGTTGTAAAATCTGGTGGGTCCCATTGGTCTGATCTAAAATACCAATGGTTCGGATTCATCATTAGGCCAATAAATATACCTTAAATAACTTAGATGGAATGATAATATGTTAATTACCTACCAGGTATAGGGCTCTCCCCATCTATAAGTCCCACCTAGGCCTCAATTTCGCATACAGAACATAGAGAAGAAAAGTGTTTCCTGAATATACCTTGGTGTAAAATCTAGTGGGTCCCACTTCTCTGATCTAAAATACCAGTGGATCTGATTCATCACCAAACCAATAAATATACCTTAAATAACTTAGATGGAATGATCATATGCTAATTAACTACCAGGTATAGGGTTGTCCCCATCTGTAAGTCCCAACCAGGCCTCAATTTCACATACAGAACATAGAAAAAACAGTGTTCCAAGCCTGAATATACCTTGGTGTAAAATCTGGTGGGTCCCACTGGTCTGATCTAAAATACCAATGGATCAAATTCATCACCAGACCAATAAATATACCTTAAATAACTTAGATGGAATGATCATATGTTAATTACGTACTAGGTATAGGGTTGTCCCCATCTATAAGTCCCACCCAGGCCTCAATTTTACATACAAAACATGGAAAAAAAGTGTTCCATTGCTGAATATACCTTGGTGTAAAATTTGGTGAGTCCCACTAGTCTGATCTAAAATACCAGTGGATCAAATTCATCACTAGACCAATAAATATACCTTAAATAACTTAGATGGAGTGATCATATGTTAATTACCTACTAGGTATATGGTTGTCCCCATCTATAAGTCCCACCCAGGCCTCAATTTCACATACAAAACATGGAAAAAAAAGTGTTCCATGCCTGAATATACCTTGGTGTAAAATCTGGTGGGTCCCACTGGTTTGATCTAAAATACCAGTGGATCTCAGATTCATCACCGGACCAATAAATATACCTTAAATAACCTAGATGGAATGATCATATGTTAATTACCTACCAGGTATAGGGCTGTCCCCATCTATAAGTCCCACCCAGGCCTCAATTTCACATGCAGAACATAGAAAAAAAAGTGTTCAACGCCTCAATCTACCTTGGTGTAAAATCTGGTGGGACCCACTGCTCTGATCTAAATTACCAGTGGATCTGATTCATCACCAGACCTATAAATATACCTTAAATAACTTAGATGGAATGATCATATATTAATTACCTACCAGGTATAGGGCTGTCCCCATCTATAAGTCCCACCCATGCCTCAATTTCACATGCAAAACATAGAAAAAAAAAGTGTTCCACGCTTGTATATACCTTGGTGTAAAATCTGGTCGGTCCCATTGCTCTAATCTAAAATACCAGTGGATCAGATTCTTCACCGGACCAATACATATACCTTAAATAACTTAGATGGAATGATCGTATATATGTTAATTACTTACCATGTATAGGGCCGTCCCCATCTATACAGAATATAGAAAAAAAAAGTGTTCCACGCTTGAATATACCTTGGTGTAAAATCTGGTGGGTCCCACTGCTTTGATCTAAAATGCTAGTGGATCTGATTTATCACCAGACCAATAAATATACCTTAAACAACTTAGATGGAATGATCATATGTTAATTACCTACCAGGTATAGGGTTGTCCCAATCTATAAGTCTAACCCAGGCCTCAATTTCACATACAGAACATAGGAAAAAAAAAGTGTTCGACGCCTGAATATACCTTGGTGTAAAATATGGTGATTCCCACTGGTTTCCGTTTCTCGCTGGTTCCCGTTTATGTATTTGGAGTAGTAGATAGGAGTTTAGATATAAAGTGGAATATGCCTTCAATTAGATTGGACATTTGAAACTCAATTAAATCTGATAATTTGTGTATAGTAATCCCCTGAGTCCTCTTGTAAATTAAAAAATTGGACCGACCGTCTTTACCAATTTGCCACGTGTTTTAATTTTAAAAGGTTACGTACAGAGCTCCACCCCACACCCAAAGAAAAAAAAAACCACACAAGTTTATGAGATTTGGTGTAAACAATTTTACATGGTCTTGTTCCTTCAAATTCTCCATCAATAGTGTTTATGTAAGTTGCTTGGGAATTGAGTTTTTTTTTTTTTTTTTTTTTTTTTTTTTGAGGAAGTTACGTTGTTCATTTATTTTAGAGAGAGGAGATTGGAGAGTGAAGAGAGTGAGGAGAGTGGAGAGAGAGGAGATTTAATTAGGAGGGTAGAGAGAGAGAGCGAGTGGAGGGTGGATGGATATTCTGACAGCTGTCTTCATGTATGTTATGAAATGAGGGATTGATGTTTGGAGCCCTGTGATTAAACAAAAGGAAAGACATTCCCTCTCCTCTCTTCCTCTCTCTCGCACACGTCCACACCAACCCACCCGATCCAACTCTTCCATTCTCTTTCTTTTTGCAATATTTGTAATTATTTTATTGGAGAAGAAGATGAAGATGTATGTGATGGAGAGATCATTTGTAATCTAAGGAGGAGGCGAAGCTCAGGTCTTTTATTTATTTATTTTTTTTTTTTGAAGATGGACATGGCCGTAAAATAAAAGGTTTTTATTTTTCAATTAATTGATGGTTCATCTTTTCTATACATGTTCTTTGATTTTCTATTTTCGCTAATAAATATAGAGAACACTTAGAATCCTCTGGTAGTAAAGAGAATCTAATCTAATCAGTTAATTTGAGATTTTAACCTTTAATCTCCCCTTAGATTGGTTTCTAGCAGAGTTGATTTAAGCCATACGTATTTTGGATCATTAGATCGAGTGGGTCCTAATCCTTACATGATTTATTTTACCGATTTCTATTTACTGCAACTGGTTGTTTTGATTCTTTTTATTTGTTTGCAACATTCTTATTAGATTTAATTAAGAGTTTTTAGATTTAGGATTTTTAGATTAGGAATCTTTTTAATTGGGGTATAATTATTGTGATTAATTTAATTCAAGAGCCCAGTTCAATTGTATAGATTAAAATTAGATTTTAATTAGACTAGATCAAGCACAGATCTAACTTCCATCCCTATGAATCGACCTCGAATTCACCAAGATTTACTATTTCGTGACAACCCTACACTTGGGATTCACATCACCATGCCTCACATTTACTTATACTTGCCGGTGGTTATCTCACACTTCAGAGTACTTGCTTGATGTTTCTAGACCAGTACTGGTATGATTCACGTTAGTTCCATTTCTTGTTATTAATATTATTTCTTATTATTTCCATTATGCATTGGTATAACACTCATCATTACGTTGCATTGTACATTTACATCCCGTATATCATTCTAATGCTACATGTTATGTAATTTAATTTTGAATGCTTGCTATGTTTATTAATATGAAACTACTCTTGGTGTTTGTAGGTAACAAGTATTTTCTCCGCTAGAACACAGGGTAAGACGGTTTTCTTAGAACCGCGGGGGTCAGTTAGAGCAATGCACTCAGGCCCCTGTTGTTGATAGTTTTTGCCGTGCAGAGAGCCGATACAGTTCCAGGAGTAGTTTCCTCTTTATAATTTGTATTTAGCATTTGCTTGGCCAATATTGTACTAGCTAAATTCTTTAAAAATATATTGTAATTTACAGTTGATAACTTTAACATAATTATGCTTCGCTCCGTTAAGGTCTTTTCTTGGAATTTGTAATAGGCTCATTTCTTGAAATATATGATTATGAGATGCATCAACGTTGCAGCCATGGTTTAAAATAGTGGTCAATATCGAACCAATAAGTTGATACTTATTGGTTGCGAACTCAGCCGTTCAAAATATCACAGTGAGATCGCTCTATATCGGCCGAGACCGGTATCTCCGTCGATATTTTCAAAATATCGGCTTTCAACTTCTTCCCCATTTTCACAGAAAAGAGGAAAAACAAAACGCCTAACAGCTTTTACATTCTTCACAGAATAGGAAGAGATATAGAGCAAAGAAAGATTATGCAGCAAAAGAGGGAAGAAGGAAAAAAAGGTAACTAGGTCATTTAGATTTCAGATTGCAGAGAGAGAGAGAGAGAGAGATGAGGAAAACAAGATCTATGCGTGCATGCTGCCGATTTTGTGCTGCCACTGTATGCTGCCGCTGCTGTTGCCACCGCATGCCGCAAATTGTTCTTGATTCCGTTTTCTCCTCCTTTGCCTCTTCTTCTCCTTTATCATTCCCTCTTCATTTTTCTCTTTTACCCTATTTATCTTCCTGTGAAAGTGAAAGGGTAAACAAGTTAAAAGAATGGCTTTTATTCCCATTTTTACAAATGGATGCCTCATACATTCTTGGGCTCCACAAAAAGGGCCCATGTTTTAAAATCTAAACCGATCATTATTAATTGCCTCTTCTTTTATGGACCCTAGCCAAATTCCAGACCAATAGCAGATGGGTCCACTATCCATTTTATTACACTAGGCCATTTACTTGAGCAGCTTAGATTTTTTAAATTTATTGATCATCAAATGTTTTTATAGTGGTCAAACTCACTATGGGGCCTCAGTCTTTGAAGTAGTTGTCGACTCTCTTCTTCCCTTTTCCACTTAACTTGTAGACTTGTATCCCTCTAATAGGATCCACTTGATCTAAAAAAATCTAAACTCCTCAAAATATATTCCTAATTTCCTATTAAATGGGCCCTCTATAGTCAAATTAAAGCAGGGCATACTATTTGGTTAATCACTTAAAAATATATATGAATACAATTTTAAAAAAAATTTAGATTTTTATGGTGGTCATGAATTCAACAGTGGGCTAAGTACTATTGGAGTCAAATTGGTCTTGTCCATTTGGTAGTTATTTTGAGCGGTTTGGGTTTTAGATATGAACAATATTGCTTGATTTATAACTAATAAGGACATGACCAAAGATTACACAGTAAACTTAATATAATTAATTTTTAAAAACTAAATAGTGTTACCGAATGTTATAACTTGGAGGACCGATATTTTTTTAGTGTATACTAATGAAAAAAGACTTTGTTTTCTAGTGTTTTCTAATATTCTTAATTTTTTTTATATTTTCTCAAATTATTTTGGGTTAAAAAAACTATCACGCTGAGAGGACCGCGACGGATAGCGAACTGCAACTCATCCTGATGCTTTTATTTTTTTTTGGAATTGGTCTCTACCGTGAGCGATACCTTATGTGTTTTCATCCATAATTGCAGCCCGAAATACAACAAAGCTCTGGATTTCGGGACGTGACATTGACAATTAGAATTAAGATAGAAACTGCTTGGCTTTAATATAGTATAATAATGGATCATTGTATAATGGTAAAAGGAATTAGTATATGCATGTTTCCTTAAGTTTATTTGATACATACATTCCTAAGGAGAAGGCTAAAACTGCAGTGGCAATGATGGCAATGATAGCCTTGTTTTTGCTAATCTGGTCCAATATTTTCTCGATAGGACCACTCTCCTAATCCTTGGGCATGATTACAAATAGAAGGACTTTCTCAAATACCCCACTAATGTTTCGTATATTTGAATCTGCCGGTGCGTTAAAGACATGCTTGAATCGGCTGTACTTGTTTTCGCATTCTCCTCTCTCCACCGGCTGGTATTCTTCTTCTATTGTCGTTTACTTGAAGCTTCAACTCCTCCTTCACAAAAACTGTACGGAAAAAAAGAGCATAAGAAAAATAACCTGTGATCATTCATACCCTGATCAAGTGGTGGGCCACACTCCTCAATCTGATCTGAATAGTTATGAGAGAGAGAGAGAGAGAGAGAGAGAGAGAGAGAAGATGAACAGTGAGTACATGGGAGTTGCGGTCTTGTGTCCAATCAAAATATGGTTGGACATCGTCGAATATAATCTGGCGAGAGGAGCGTGGTGGTGCTGTTTCTTGTCCATCTCCTTCTCCTTTTCCTCTTTTGTTTTCCATGTGGATGACTAGTGCGAAAGGAATGAAATTTCTGTGGAATATTTTCCATGGAAATGACTGATTTATACAGTGATGTCATAGACATGGTTTCTTCTTCTTCATGCTGGCGATGGCCCATTGCCAAAGAAACTACTACCAAGCTTTTCCTAGGGAAGTCACATATGCTTATTCCAAACTTTTTAAGGAGGGTTGGTCAGGTGGTTCCTCTGTTCTCTGGAATAGGAAAGGAAGAATTCCTTGCTTTTTCTCTACACTTTGAGTCAGATGAGGCTATAAATTGGCCAGGAGTTGGCCATGTGGCCCACTACAAAACAGATTTGGACATGGATTTGGGTCTAATGGATTGGATCTGGACCTCATTTAGGATCCACAAACTCTTACCGGGTCAGAAACATACCTTTAAACTGGGGCCCATCTGATATAGAGTTAAGCAGCTTTCGGAATTTGGGTGTCTAGCAGCCCTTCCGAGCAGTTTGGTTCGGGTAAATATTTTGAATTGGATCATCATTATCATCAGCATAGTACCCCATCAATATGGAGCTAACCAAAAAAAAAAAAAAATGTTGTACTCACATTAAATAGCTATTTATGGGATCCACAAGATAATACTCTTTCTCTATCTGTTCATATGGTCATGAGTCTGGCTCCAAGCCCACATTTAGATTCGACTTACGCGTTTTGATTGTTTCAATTCGGGTAGATTTAGATCTTCACATTTGGATTTGATTTGATTCGGGCCAAAGTTCTGATCTTGGAAAAAGAAACAGACCTAAGATCCACGTCCATGTGGATGTGGCCCAACGATGGATATTGTAAGGTTTATATATATGAGTGTTGGCTAATTCAATGGATAGTGGACAAAATCGGAAACTCAATTTATAATATATTTTATAGATGGACTGCCTAGTCACCAGGAATCGAGGCGCTCTAGCGCGCACATCAGGCCAAGAAGACCTGCCCAGGAGCATGATTTGTGCGCTAGAGCTGACTTCAGGCAGTGGTTTGCAGCAAGCGAAGTTATTCTAGGAAACTGCTTTCTAATTCATCCCAACTTACCTGAGCATCCTAGCAACCCTAAGGAGATACACTTGCAATTTTCTCCAAATCTAAAACCCTAGAGAAGAACTTGAGAGATCCATCATCCTCACCATAGCCCTTATTCTGCAGCACTGAAGATTGAAGCTTTTGAGTTCCATCCGTATACTCTCTCACGGTAGACACACCTTGAAGACATATTGATTTCAAGCATGATGAAAGTTCACGGAGAGACGTCAGCAATTTGAGCAATCCTTAACTTGAATAGCAACAAGGAAGGGTACTGTGAGTTTTGTAACTTTCAATTATTAGTGCTTGGTTTTCTATTGTCTTACACGGTAAGGCCCATGGTTTTTTCCCGATCAGGGTTTTCCACATACAGAATCCTATGTCTCCTCTCTTGCAGTTGATTGCTTTTTAACTGAACTTAGTTTAATTGACTACTTTAACAATCGGAATTGAAATGTAATAGAGATACCGATTCAAGGGACCTTAGCCTATATTGAGCTTAAATTAGCAACTTTCAGATATACTAGTTTTCTTTGTGCTTTTTATGAAAACAATTAGGTATAAACTTTGATTGGACCAATAAATACAAAAATATCAAAAGGCTAGAGGGTGTCGTATTTTTTTCGATGAAATGCCCACTCATTGGCAATAATGTTCATCTATTTTTAAACCCCATCACGTTCTTTCTTCCCGAGGCTCCAAAGCCTTTCTTCTTGAGTTGAGCTCTCTTTAAAGAATCCGTAAACCAGAGAAAAAAATTATATTCATTATTCCTTGAACCATGTGGTTTCATTTTTTAATAATTTTGGCCCTCTTCCTTCTTCTTTTCCCCCCTTTTCTCTTGCATTGTATTCTATATATTACTTCCTATTTATGCGTCACCTTTTTTTTTCTTTCTTTTTCTACATGAGAATTAAAGTTAAATGTTAATATGCCAAAGAGGACGTGGATGAAGGTAGTAAAAACATATATAAAGAAGTGTAGCTTATTTAAGGATTTGGCTCAAAATAAATCGAAATAGAGAAATATAATTTGTGTAGCTAACCCCAACATAGTTGGGACAATGCTTAATTTGATGATGATGATGAAAATTTTAAATGTTAGAAATAAGTTCTTCACAATATCTGATAAAAAAGAGTTGCATTTGCAAGATTTTGGATTATTTTGAAAAAGATTTTTCTTTGAATTGCAGCTTTGAAGAGAGCTTGAGACTCAAAGAGATAGTTTTAGAGCGTAGAGAAAAACAAAATGATGGAGCTGAAAAAATAGATGAACGTTGGTGCTATCGCCACTGGGGACGTTTTTGTCAAAAACGTATGGCACTCTTTGCCATTGTACTTTATGCTTTTTTATACTTATTCGTCTAATCAGAGTTTTAGCCTAGCACTTTTTCATAAAAATCTCTTTTTAATTTTCTTTTTATAAAGTAGAGACCCAAACTTACACACCTTCACCCACAATAGGTGGGCTTGACGTCTCTAACTAGCTAAGTTATAATGAAACCATTGATTTACACTTTAAAAACTATACAAGAATAAATATAGATGAGAATTGTCTACATTTTATTATGTTTAGTCCACCTTACGTCCTAAACCAACTAGCTCAACTATGACCAAATAATTGCCTTCACACATGCTACCCTTTGTGAATTGCCAAAAGCACAAGCTTGGCACTAATCCTGACAGTTGCTCTCCATTGGATTAAAAGTAATCTTCAGAAAAAATTATAAAAAGCATAAAAAAAACTATATCTTCTAAAATCTTAAACTTGAAGGTCATACAAACATGAAAGGAATTGTCATTGAGATCTTTCCTTTCCTTATCTTATCTATGGTGGCATAGCCTAAGTGAGCTCCATTGATGAGTCCATATGATACTACATGCACTACAAGAAACGTGATTTTTAGCGGTGTTGGCATGTGAATTTTCATTTACTAATATTCTATCTATTTAAGGAAAAATACTCATTGATCATTAACTGCTGGAAGAGATTAGTTAGTGCATTGAATTTTGGCTATTAGGTGCTGAGATAATGAAAGACCCATCACTGGTGACCATTGGACACACTACAACAACCAGTGATTGCACAACCTCATCGCGGTTGCTTCAATATAAGAAATTATTGGCCACTACAGACTCTACAACAGCCAATAGATGTGCGCTCTCAATAGCCAGTCAGTACAAAGACACCAATCGCTGAACACTCTTCAAAGATACCAACCGCTGATTGCTCTTCAAAGACACCAGTCACTAAACTTTTTTAAAAAACATTAGTTGCTGGACACACTTCAATGGCTGCTGCCACATCCCTCAAGCAATCAGCAGATACAGCACCTGAATGGCCGTTGGGCGTAGTTCATGTACTTCAATAGCCACTCAGCGTTGCAAAGTCACTTCAATGGCCGGTATGCGGTTAGCACCGACGATCTTCTCTTTTGACCAAGTTTGATGGCTGCTAGACGCACAAAAAGGACAGTTACACCCCATTTACTCCACTTCCTGAAACTACTCACTCCCCCACGATTTTCAACAGTTATAGTCCTCAAAATGGCTATAAAAGGAGCACTGAAAGCAATTTTCGGCACTAAAGGCATCCACGCAAAAAAGCCTAGAAAATCTTCTGTATTCTGTCAAGAAGATTCATTCTACTTCCTTTTGCAAGGTAATAGTCGGCCAGCAGCAATTCGAAACTTCTCAATGGGCTCCTAAAATCTTACTATGTTTTCTTCACACGAGGAAGGAATGACAGCTCTCCTTTATCTTTCTTTTCTCTTTAAATTCTGTATTTTACACTTCCTTTTGTATTTGATCTCCTAAGCCTAACGGGGGGGGGGGGTTTATGTAAAATTTGAAAACAACCTCCACTTAGAAGGTCATGAGACAAATAGAACCCATGTAAAAGAAAAGCAAGAGTGACTTTTCAATGCATAGTCAAACACGCGTGCAAGTCACTTTTGTGTCTTTTTGTAATTTGTTGAAATTGAATAAAATCAGCATTCCACGCTCGCTTTTCAATTTTCAGCGAAACAAACGGCAGAAAAATCTATTTTTAGCAGGAGTTATTTTCCACTGCTAAGTCATTTTTAATAACGATTTTTTTCCACCGCTAAAACCGCAAAAAAAGTTTAGACAGTGCCTTTTGAGGCAAAATGGTACTTTTAGTGGTGGGAAAGAAGTTTCTGTGAAAAAAAGCTGCCGCTAAATGTCATGTTTTTTGTAGTGATGGGGACAGTTCTCACCAAATTAAAACTAGTTATATAAATATTATTGATTTATTTATTCATGATTTATAAGGGTTTTTCCGAGGTTCTTCACAACCTATATGATATGCCAATATCGTATAAACCTTCAACAAAAACTAACATAAGGATAAAACCACTGTAAATTTTATTCAAATCAACTTCTCATTTGATACAAGAGAAGATAAAAACAATACGAGATGATTTAAATTCAAACTTTTAACTCTAAAATCTCTTACAATCTGATTTCTAATCTTTTTTCTGTAAGACTCAATGACCCTAACATCTCTAGTAGCCTCCTTTAATCGCCTGGCCCTTTCATGGAAAGGATTATGTGATTGCAAACATTAAAAAAATTCTAACCCCTTGGTCTTTCTAGATTATATATCTTGCATGATCATTTCTTTGTTGGTGATCACCATCCATCTATAAAGCGCATCACTATCTCAACCCGCTCTCTTTGATCAGTTTGTCAGCGTTGATGATGTTGGAAACAAGTGAGCCTCCTAAATGGGTTTTTAAAACTTTTGACCCACTTGAATCAGGTTTAAATACCCAAAAGGCCAAGAACCCAATCCTAAGATCTAAAACCCTAATTCCATGTATTAAGATCTAAGATCCATAAAAAAGATAGATCAAAACAAACAAGCATAAACAAGAAGATCTACTAAAACAAATTGGTTGTACATCTATACCTTAGGAGTTTGGTTGCGCTCAAATCGAGAACTTGATTTCTTAATTCTACGAAAACCCTTTCGCATATTAGATCTCCTTAGCCTCGTGTTCTTTCACGCTATACCCTCGTGCAGAGAACTTCCCAAAGAGAATGGTGGGATCTTTAAGGATAAGAAAACCTAGAATCTCAAGAAGGAAATTAACCATATAAGAAAGAGAATGGGGGGGGGGGGGGGGGGGGGGGGGGGGGGTGTGTGGTGTTGGGGTGGGGAGATAAAGAGAGGCTGGGCATCCTAAGGGCTTGGGCGTGTGAGAAAGTGTTGAGACCTCTAACCCTCTTATCTTATTTATAGTTTATGGCACACCTTATCTCTGACTAAGATTAGAAGTCCCACTGTTATTTCTATTATGTGTCCTACTCCTCTTTTCCATAAGAGTTACAATTGGATTGTAACTTTCTCTTCTTAGGGCTAGCATGTGGGGACCACTAGGGGCTCTTTAGAATCTGGCTCTAACTGAAACATATGGACCCCACATCTCATGTGAGTTTCGGACTCATAGTTAATTGTAGATAACTCAACTAAATAAATGCAATTGCACTCCAATCTTAAGAACATTTACAAGAAGACCTTAAACTTTCCAATTATTATAAGTAGGCCCATCCATCAAATATATCCATGGATCCATTGAAATAAATATGTTCAACCAAATTAGATCTATCTCTAATTATCCTTGTGACCTGATTGATTACAGCGATTATCAGTACCATTTGATTAACTCTTAATTAAGACTGGTGCACACTTACCAAAGATAAATCCCATTAATTAGTACAAGGGGATATTTCTCACTTTAGAGGATAGATTTCATCTTGAGAATTATATGTTCCCACAGTCTTACTACCACGTACCCAATATACTGAGGTACCGACCTGCAGTTGGCCCCACTCATTGGTAACTCGAAGTAAATGTATAGTAGAAACCTAAGTCTATTAATCCCTTATGAGTAAAAGCTTATTGCTTGGAAATTATGAGAGCATTCCTTAATTAGAGACAACTTTTGCATAAGCTACTCATGGTCCTTTAGTACATCCAATGTACTAGTACGACAATTCAGAGTCTTACACTCTGATGGCTGAGACAAACCACATTATCTCTTAGTGACTGTGGTGCTACAAACTTTTCAGATGACATGCCCGGTCTCATCACTTGCTGTGAAAATACTTCAAATATAAGAGTTGTGATCCATGTCTCCTATATGTAAATCTCATCCACACACATGGATTACATTTAATATACTTGTGGGCTCTGATTCACCTTCTGAATCAACATGTCATTCTGTATTATTTATGTACAATCATAGAATAAAATCTCATTCATCACATAAATAAAGCATGAAAATATTAATCAATTAATAAAATAAATCAATTTTATTTACAACATCCACTGGATTGAGGATATACATTAATCTAACAAATGACCCACTAGAATAGATCTATTGTGAACTATTTCATAAGTTTTAAATCACTCAATTTGATATGGATTGGCGAGATTGTAAGGACTGTAAGATTTTAATAATTGGATGGATTAGAGAAGATGCTTGATTTTATTGAAAGAAGAAAAAAAAAAAAAAAGTGGCGGTGAGATTATTGCAAAAACCACCCAGCCAAAGATCTTGTAACACATTAATTTTCAACAAACATTGACATGAGGATAAAACTACCGTAAGTTTTATTTAAATCAATTTCCCAATTTATATACAAGAGAAGTGAAGACCCAGTGACCCTAGTATCTCCAACATATTGCACACCAATGATGAATCACAGCCACCTATGATACGGAATCATCATCGATAAGCGTGCAAAAGGCTGAATCTGCAAGATGCATCTGATTCTCCAACAGATGTCTCACATTTACATTTGTGATCATAGGTGGGGCGCCGCAGTGGTTTAGGCAGAATATTGCAACTATAACTATTCACAAGGACCATTCTTCTTCCCTTTATAAATCTGGACCATTGACCATTCCCTATTTTCACTGATTGCCACAGATTCAACCACCGAAATGGCAAATGGGTCTTCACAACAGCAATATAGGTAGGACCCACCAAATATATAGTTCCCAACTACCGACCCTATATTCAGTAAACCAGGCGGATCTTGGGCTGGAAAATAAATCCCTGTCTTTTCCTTTTCCTTCCGAATGCATGCTAACAAAAGAAACTCATGTATCCTATTTTTATCTTCCGTATGAGCCATGCACGTACTCTCCGCCTCATATAGGCTTTGACTCCTTCAAACCCACACCACTTGTGGTTCTCTCTCTCCCTCTCTCTATCTCTCTCTTATATAGGTCACGTTTTCTCTGCAACAATGATCCAACAGAATACTAAACCGAGCGAACCATGACAATGACCTTCTTCTATCATGGATTCGGTCGGAAGTAGTTGTTAGGATCACAGTGTACGCCAAAGAGGGCTAACCTCTTGACCTCCCCCATCAAAATCAAACAAAGGTTTAAGATTTAACTTACTAGAAAAGGATATATATTTATATACAGAGAGAGAGAGAGAAGATCGAGATGGAGGGAATTCGATTAAAATCCATTAGCTTGTTCATGTTCTTGTTCTTATTTTTCATCGGAGTGTCGCATCTTCGGGCGAGCATCCTCGACTTTGATGAAGTATGGCAAGAGCGAGAGATAGCCGCTCGCGAGGCCGTCAGTGAGGCCTACCACCCCGATCCATTTCAAGTCACTGACCATCTCAATGTAGAGGTTCATCTGTACGTTCTGTATGCTTGCTTCTCCTAACTTTATTCTTCTTGTTGATGCTCAGAGACACCGAGTCGACTCAGTGATGGCATGAGTTGTGGTTAAGAAGGCTGACAATTACACCCCCTATTCTTGATACATTAGAACCCACACCACTTTCTTCTTTCTTGAGCCTGAATTATCAATATGGGCGTATATGTATTTGCATGGCTGCAAAGAATAATAGTGTCATAAACATCAAATGTATTTTGGAAATACCGAAATATTATATAAAAAAACCAGAACCCTAAATGTCGGGACATTTTCAAAATATTGATAGAACTGAAAGTTTCATGAGAAAATCAAATGATATAGAAATAAAATGATGAAACTAGAAAAAATGATGTTTAAGCCACCTATTTGTTAAAAACAGTTTTTAAACAAAAAATAATATTTTTTAATTCTCAATTTTAATTATTTAATAAATGCCTCTTCCTGCATTAACTTGACTATATCATGAGAACAGCTTCCATATATTAAAAAAATGTACCATATTTTCTTGTGGTGTTAATTCATAAAGAATACAATATACCATTATTTAGGCGATGTGAGGCTTTATTTTACCAACACTCTCCCGTGCATGCCAATTGATTTCGTTAAAGAATTATATACCAATCCAAAAGCTTAAGCTCATAGGTAGAAGGCCCAAACTATATATATATATATATATATATATATATATGAAGCTTTGCCACAGGCATTATTTAGGCGATGTATGATGTAGGACTTACTTTAGGTGGAACTGTCTCGCCAAAAATTTTAAAAAATCCCTCTATATTTATCAAAAACTTATAACTTCTGTTTTATTCCTAGTCCTCCAAGAAATTTTACTTTTCACATAGTGACCTTCCCAAAGAAAATTTTCTAGTTCTACTTCCACCACTGGCTTAGAAGATGATGATAGGGAAATGGCATTGATCAGCATCATGTATGTGCAGGGCCACAGAAACCAACAGCACAAGGAGATCCCTAAGGCGTGGCAAATACCACGGTGGCCGCTGCACTGCGACGAACCCGATCGACCGGTGCTGGAGGTGCAGACCAGACTGGCATCTGCATCGCAAGCAGCTGGCTAAATGCGTCCTTGGGTTCGGCCGAAGGACCACTGGAGGGAGGGACGGCTGGATCTACGTGGTGACAAACCCCTCCGACAATGAAATGGACAAACCCCTCAAGGGCACTCTCCGGCATGCTGTGATCCAGCCCCAGCCACTGTGGATTGTCTTTGCACGAAACATGGTCATTGTTCTCAAGCAAGAGCTGATCATGACCAGCCATAAGACGATAGACGGCAGGGGCGCCAATATCCACATCGCCTACGGTGCAGGGATCACCATGCAGTACGTGAAGAACATCATAATCCATGGTATCCACTTCCACAACATTGTGCCTTGTAGTGGTGGCATGATCAGGGACTCTGTGGATCATATCGGATTGAGGGGCCGCAGCGATGGTGATGCAATCAGCATCTATGGATCGACCAACATCTGGGTGGACCACAACTCTCTGTCCAACTGTACTGATGGGCTCATCGACATCATCCAGGAATCCACGGCCATTACTGTCTCTAACAACCACCTGACCGACCACAATGATGTATCTATCTATCTATCTATCAATCATAACCGTTTTCTTTTATAATTATAACTAACCATTAGTGACCATTATTAATTTGACGATTTTGGTCACCTACTTTGACCACTAGTAAGTGACATATCAGATTTTTACTAGTTGACGATGACTAACATAGACTGATTGTTGATAAAAAAAAATTCCTGCGATTTAACCTAGTTCGAACTAAATCTTATTGCTTTTATTGCATTAATCTTGCCGGGTTTAACTTTAACTTGAACAAGATCATATATATTTAGGAAGACTTTTATTCCTTTCTGAAAATTATGGTGATTTTGTTGATTTGTGAAATCAATTCTTTATTACCTTTGAAGATGGATGACTGAGATTTTTTGATTGATAGAGGTTGTAATTGAGAAAAAGTAATTAAAAAAAAAAAAAAGATGGGTGTGTAGCTGTAATTGTCTAAAAAGTATAGGGGTTATTTGTAAAATGAAATTCTTATAGTTCTGATTATAATGCTATTTCTAGTTTTGACGAATGGGTGGATATGGTGCAGGTGATGCTAATGGGTGCCCATGACGATTTTCCGGATGATGCCAAGATGCAAGTCACAGTAGCTTTCAACCATTTTGGGAAGGGCCTTGTGCAGAGGATGCCAAGGCAAGTCACTGTCTCTCACTGGGCCTGTTTTTTTCATAGTTTTTTTGGCCTGTTTCTTGTATGATTAAAAAAGAAGGGAGTGTTATGAAGAATTTGTGATAAACGTATATAGGGAGCATATAGAGAATATAGTAACCTCTCTACGTTTTGGCTCTGGGCTATTTTGAATTTCATATGCGGCTTTCCACAAGATTCTGGAAAACTAAGGTTTGGAAATTGTAAATTTATGTGGATAAGGGCCAATTTTTGAGGATTTATACAGCTATGCAAAATCTTCTCATCCAGACGCATTGATACGCCTGTCAAACCCATTATTTGGGCGATGTGGGATGTGAGACTTTCCCAACAACTCACTTTCTTATAAATTGATTTACCGGGGTGATGACCGAGTAACCAATTCCATCTCCTCTTAATTCATTTTAATGGGGAGATTATTTGATGGCTATTATGTCTCTCCATTAGTGTTTCTTCAATCCTTACCACTTGTAGACATACACAGGAAAATATACATCCAATGCACACATTACCCACACACATCATTTTTTTAGGGAACATATAACACTCACTCGAACCACTCAATGCATTCTCATATGCTTAGAAGACTGAATTTCATATGCTTTTTGGGTGTTCGGTGTGTAGGTGCCGCTGGGGCTTCGTTCATGTTGTGAACAATGACTACACTCACTGGCAAATGTACGCTGTTGGAGGTAGCAGTCATCCCACTATCCTCAGCCAAGGGAATCGTTATATAGCTCCCCATTTGGACTGGGCCAAGGAGGTAACTCTTTACTCCTCCTACCTGATGATTTGATGTATTGTGTTGAGGTCGTCCATATGAGGGTGCAATTCGGGCGGGGCGGGTATTGGCTCAAGGCCCAAGTCTCATCTGTGTTGTTTGATTGTTGGTAAACCAAAACCTGAACCGACCCAACTCGAACCCAAACATACCTAACCCAAGCCTAAGCCAAATTATAGATTCTCCACCTAAATGCAATTTAGGTTGGGCTGACTTGGGTCTGGTCACCCAGTTTTTTGGATTTAATTGGCCTTAATATGTACTAATATAATATATACAAAATTAGTCAAATACTTGGATTAAGTTCGGATGGAACCCAACCCAACCCAAATTTCACTTTTGGTTTGATCAGGCCTGTCCTAAGTTGCATGCTTAGTAGGGTCATTGGCTTGTTTGTTTGTAGGGTAGAGTAAAAATAAATAAAACTCATAGCCAAATCAAGAGAAAAAAAAAGTGGAGGGAGTTGTTTAAAAATCACAAAATGATAAAAAAAAACAAAAAAGGTAGTTTTAGTTACAAAAAATGACAAAAACAATGACTTTTGAATAAAAAAAATAAAAAAGTAAAAAAATACACTTAAAAGATACAAAATGATAGAAAAAGGTACATTTAGAAAGCACAAAAAAAAAGTGCTTTTACACCCGACTCCCTCCACTTTCTTTTCATATTTGACGGTGAATTTTATTTCATATTAGTCCAACCTATAAATAAAGAGGAGCAGGCTGCAGACTAATTCACATTTGAAGGGCGCATGACCCCATGGACAAAAGCTCAAAAAAATGAGTCACTTGTGATCCATGTCAAGAAACTTCTTTTCCCTGGTGACATGACCTGAACTCACAACCTTATGGTGTGTAACATCGAGCACCTTCCAATTATGCTATGAGTTCTCATCAATTTAGAGATTTTCCCCCAAGGCATAAAAAAGGAATTAGAATGTACTAATAATGATTGGATGGTGGTGAGTAACAATAACAGGTGACAAAGAGGTTGGCGGCTGAGGCAGTATGGAAGAACTGGGATTGGAGATCAGAAGGAGATCTAATGCGAAATGGTGCCTTCTTCACGCAATCTGGGCGAAAGCGGAACCACGGGTACTCCAGGTTTGATCTCATCAAGGCCAAGCCCGGAACCCACGCCGAACGCCTCACTCGGTTCTCCGGGCCCTTGGGGTGCAGAAAGAACAAGCCTTGTTAATGGCTGTATCTTTATCGTGTTAATACCTGATTACTAGATTAAGGCCAACATAAAATGGGTTTGATTGTTAGAAAGAAATATATGGGCCTATTGTTTGTTTGTTTGTTTGTGTTATAAGGTGGGTTGTGAAGAGAGAGGAAGATGATGTATATAAAAGTGTAAAAGATGATGATGGGTCTCACAAAAGGATTGTCATATACATTAATTTAATCAAGTGATTTTACTAATATGTTCTTTTTTTTTTTTTTGGAAAATATAATCTAATACCACTATGAAAAAAATGGGTTGATACCCTGAAATGAAGTTGTGTAGTGTGTACACTTAGGGGGGGCGGTAGGTGGGTACGGCCGGGGGCTGTATGGAGCCCCTACTCCGAATCAAATGAGCAAAAGCACTTACTAAACTATATCTATTCTCATTCCCCCACAATAATAAGAAGACTACACCAAACAAATGAGCAAAGTACTTACTAAACAATATCAATTGTTAGGTTGTATGGCCCAATAGAAGTAATGAATCTGATAAACAAGGCCCCTGCATTGTCCATGTTTTACTGTGATTAAAAGTAAGTCTATTATAGTAGGTCTACTGTAATTAAGAGATAGTGTTTTGGTGTAATAGGGTTTTGGGGCTGATATTATAAATAGAGATTAAGATGTACACCTCTTCTTATTGCATAGTGAATTCTCCCGTCTTCCCGTGGACGTTGGCAAAAAACCGAACTACGTAAATCTCTGTATTATCTTCTGCGTGCTTGTTCTCTTCTCGTAAGCCCTAGATCACAACAAACTGGTATCATAGCGTTGCGAGTGATCGGAGGAGATTCGACTGATCGAATCTCAAAGGGCTTGAGTTGTGGCTGCGTGATCGACGGATTAGATCTCAAGATTGAGACAGCGTTTTTTTTTTTTATCGTGCAAAGGCAGATCATTTGATCTTAGTGGGCCACACAGATTGCAAAGAAGAGAGAAGTCGATCTCTATTGGTTTCTTTTGGTTTTGGAAGTTGATCGCCGGAATCGGAGAAGGAGAACAGAAAAGGGTGAAATCCCTGCTGCTGTTGTTTCCCAGAGAAGAAGCAGTAGCAACGCAGAACCTCGTCGGAGTCAAAGAAGAAGTCGCAGAGGATCTGGTCCGGACCAAGAGTCTCTAGTGCTAACGCCGGAGCAGAGGTCTGTTGTCGCAGAGAAGAGAAAATTTGGGCTTTGGTCACCTGTTTTCTACGGTCGTCGTCGAGGAAGAAGAGGCCGCAAAGACCCTTGCAGCAAAATCAGATCGCAGCAAATGCAGGCAACAATTTGGTTTGGGTTCTGTTTTTGGCTGGGCCCATGTGGCGGTGAAATACACCGTTGGAATCGTCTCCGCCACCACTGCACGTTGCCGAAGAAGGTGGATCGCCGTCGCTGCCGTCCCGTCGTCCGTGGCCGAGGAAGTGGAAGAACGGGAGGTTGCAGAAGTTTTGTTAAAACAGAACGAAAAAGAAGAAGAAGGTGGGTGCAGCGGTTACGGGTTTGAGTTTAGGTCAGGTTCGACCTGACCAACTTAAGAAGCCCATCCATCAGTCCGGGTTGGATCCAGTCCAGGTTGACCTGACCCGTACAGCAGAAGCTCAGAAGCAAATCTTGCAGGAAAAGGCACTGGTACAGCACTAACATCAGCAGATCCATACGGTCAAATACAATTTGACTAGATCAAAGGCTGAAATTTGTCCGTGCGATATCTTGGAGATACGGAGTCTAATTGAAGATCCATTTGAACTTACGAACTCGTTGCAAGCATATCTACGCGGTTGTGGAAGAAGATTGGTTGTTCAACTATTAACGAAGGAGATTAACTGATTGGAGCGTAGAAACTTATTTTTGCGATATCTTAGCCATCCGAAATTGGATTTCAGATCCGTGTCTTCCAGCGTGCTCATGGTGACTAGATCTACACAAGTACTGTGAAAGATTCGTGGAATGACTACGAAGTTTGAAATTGAGAAACTCAATGGAAACAGCGATTTCAATCTATGGCGTTTGAAGATGCATGCTTTGCTGGTTCAGAATGGGTTGTATATGGCTTTGAACGGAAAGAATGCTTTATCTAACAAACTGTCAGATGATGAGAATGATGAGTTGCTGGAGAAGGCATAAGGTCAGATTCTGCTATTTCTGAGCGATGGTGTACTGCAAAAGGTTGTTCAAGAGAAAATTGCTGCTAGCATACGGTAAAAGTTGGAGAACTTGTACATCACAAAGTCTCTCACGAATTGCTTATATACGAAGAAGCGGTTGTTTACGTTATAAATGCAGGAAGGTACGTCTGTTTCAACTCACCTTGATTCTTTCACAAAAGCTATTATGTATCTAGACAAAATCAATGTTGAAATTGATGATGAGGACCAAGTTATTATGTTATTGTGCTCGTTACCACCCTTATATAAGCATTTTGTTGGTAACATGATGTATGGTAGAGACACTCTGAGAAAAGAGGATGTAGAGGCAGCATTGAACTCCAAGGAGTTGAAGAAAAAGGTTGTGGTTGACAATGATGGTTCGGGTGAGGGTTTGGTAGTACGAGGAATAACAAAAGACTCTAACAGCAAGGGCAAACATAGATCCAACAAGAAAATATTGAATGTTATTATTGCCATAAGAAATGGCACATCAGAAAAAACTGTCCCGAAAGGCAGAGGAAGGGGAAAGAAATAATAGAAGATTCGTCATCTTATAATTCAGTCAATGTTGCAGATGGAAGATCAAATTATGTTTCCGACAATGCACTTTCTATGATTGAAAATGGAATTCGTCGTCAGGATGAATGGATTCTTGATTCTGGTTGTTCCTACCATATGTGTCCCAATAAGGATTGGTTTACCACTTATAGAGAAATCGACGGTGGTAGTGTCTTGCTAGGCAACAATGTTGCATGTAAGATGGTTGGAATTAGAACAGTGAAAATCAAGATGCATGAAGGAATCGTCAGAACCTTGGCAGAGGTTCGGCATGTTCCTGATCTGAAAATAAAATTTATTTCTCTTGGTGCCTTGGACTTTGACGATTGTAAGTTCCCAGCTGAAGGTGGAGTTATGAAGGCTGTGAAGGGTGCTCTGGTTCTTATGAGAGGCAATAGAGTTGGAAACTTGTATGTTTTGTTCGAAAATAATGTTACAGGCAGAGCTGCAGTGTCTTCCTCAGATGAAGTGAATCTGTCTCAACGCGCTTATGGCACTTGCGCCTGGGTCACAAGAGTGAGAAGGGATTGACAATACTGAGCAATCAAAGTTTACTATGTTGCACAAAGACAGGCAAGTTGGATTTCTGTGAGAGATGCATCTTCGGAAATCATCGAAAAGTCAGTTTCAAGAGAGGTACTCATTGCACAAAAGGTATCATTGATTATGTTCATTCAGATGTATGGGGGCCTTCTAATGTTTACTCCAATGGCGGTTCCCGGTTTATGCTAACTTTTATTGATGATTATTCAAGGAAAGTCTTGGTTTATACTCTAAAGACGAAGGATCAGACCTTTGTTACATTCAAGCGATGGAAGGAAATGGTTGAGAAACAGACTGGCAGAAAGGTGAAGAAGTTGAGGACATGTAATGGCAAGGAGTACAGATCGACAGAGTTTGGAAACTATTGCAAAGATCATGGCATAGATCAGCATTACACCACTACAGAAACTCCATAGCAGAATGGAGTTGCAAAGAGGATGAACAGAACGATATTGGAAAGAGCTCATTGTATGTTGTTTACTGCAGGATTGTCTAAGGACTTTTGGGCTAAGGCAGTAAATGCTGCAGGCTACTTAATAAATAGGTCTCCACACATAAAGATTGGTTGCGGAACATTGGAAGAAATGTGGTCAGGTAATCCAGCTAATTATTCTAACTTGAGGATCTTCGATTGTCCGGCTTATGCTCGCGTGAAAACCGATAAGTCAAGGGCTGTAAAGTGCAACTTGGTGGGATATGCTTCTGGGGTGAAAGGATATAGGTTGTGGCGTACCGATCAAGATTCACCCAAATTTATCATTAGTAGGGAAGTTACATTTCATGAGGATGCTTTACTCGAAGCGAGAAAGTAGGTGGAGGAGACAAAAGTAGGTAGCAGTAGTGACACCGTTCAAGTGGAGTCAGTCATCCTAATAAGGAAGGAGAGTGCATCCGGCTCCTCCCGGGATACAAGGGATAGTCAGACTGTGTAGCAGATGCAACGGACAGTGCCGCAGATGCTGCAGACAGGTAAACCATAGAGAGAAATGAAATCGTCGGTTAAATACGGTTTCGAGGATATGACAACGTACGCGTCGACATCAGATAGTGGCCGTGATGATATGGTTGCATACGCATTGACGACTGAGTCTCTTGAATTAATGGAAGGGCTGAAAAGTAGTCAACAGGCAGCAACTATGACTAAAGAAATGGAGTCTCTTAATGAGGAAAATCAGGCCATTGGATGCAAGCGGTTCTACGAGGAAAGAAGAAGGAGCTTCCAGTGTAGGTATAGTGCAGTTTAAGGTTCCTAATCATATATGCTATTTGAAGAAATCATTGTATGAGTCGAAGAAAACTTCTGGACAATGGTACAAGCGATTTGGTGTAATCAAGAATGAATGGGTTTAATTCAAGTTCAAGCATTGCTTGGACTTGATCGATGTGGTCGGGACTTGAGTGCCCTCAGGGACAGGTGGAGACGGTGAGACTTGTTTTGTGAATGAGGATCAGCTTCAATGTTCGCCAAGGTGGAGAGTTGCTAGGTATTATGGCTCAATAAAAGTAATGAATCTGATAAACCAGGCCCTGTGATAAGTCCACAAAACTAGGTCATTAAATCATCATTTCATTAGCATGTGTGGACTTAATTAGGTTTAATTGTATAGAATTGCATTTAATTTCATGATTACATGCATTTGAGGATATTTTTAGAGAAATTGTCAAAATTGGTCAAAATTCATTGAATTGCATGGCTTTTTGAAATTAAGTTTTTCTCATCTCATTTATCACCCCAAAATTAGGCTTTTGGTTTCATCAATGCATATCTTGTTATTTTTGGCACCATGTACTATTTTTTGAAAGTTGGTCATTTGGGTGCATCACTAGGAATGTAGGGTCCCATACATGGTTCATAATTATTTTCTTACATATGATTAATGTTAAAATTGCCTCTTTTAATTTGTAGGAGAAATCAACATGGGACCTACATTGATGAAATTTGAGAAGAGAGAAGTCAAATAAGCAAGCAAAGAGAGAGTCCAAGCATGCTTGGAAGTCCACAATGGGCCCCACACACCCCATTGCATGCCAACATAGAAGCTTCCATTTTTGCACAATTATTCCCGGATTTTTCAGGGGCAGCAACTTAAAATGGCCATAACTTTCAAACCGAGTGTCGGATCGATGCAATCCAGCCACCGTTGGAAAGCTCTTTTCGAGTAGATATCCGTAGAGCCCAAGGTTGCCTAAATCAGAGTTATATTGAGGGAGATATGACCTCGGGAAGTTATCTGCTATAGTTTTAGGCAGGAATTGCAAGAAATCTCAATATTTGGGAAGTTTATTCCCTTTACATCATCATATTTTTTTTAGAGATATTCTTGGAATTGTACAAGGAAAGTGTATGCATCAAGAAACCTAATAAGGCAAGGAGATCTCTCAAATTTAAAAGTCTTTCCAAAGAAAGAAGTTAGCTTGGAGAACAAGAAAGAATCCTTGCCCAATAAGGAAAAAGGAGACCTAAAAGGAGGATACTTCTTTACTAAAAGAGGTTTACATAAAGCATAAAAGGAGGCATGATGGAGACCCATAACACATTCAATACGTCCAAGGCTCTCTCTCTCTCTCCTATTCCTTTCTTTTTTCTTCTTTTCCATTAGTTTATTTTTATTTTTGGTAACCTTGGGCCATGTCCAAGGGTTTATTTTGAAGGAGAAGATTTGTGAAGGAGAAGTTGTAAAGATGCAATTTTTAACGATAAATCAAGAAGCATTCTTTACAATGGCGGGCTAATTTTCTTGATTAGAGTTATGGATGAAGGTAAGTAATTATCTTTTTATTTGTTTAGTAATTCTAATTTGTGTTCCATGATTATGTGCTTAATGATTAATAGGCTTGTCTTCGTGCCCTAGGCAAATCTCTATTTTTATTTCTAAAATAAAAATTAGTTTTTGACTACTCATGCTTAGGTTTGATAAGCCATGCTTTGGATTTAGATCTTTTGATGGTTTATGCTTACTTTTGATGGGTGGTGCTTAAATTATTTTTATTCTTTTATGAGATGAAGGAAGTCTTGAGTTTTGAATTTTTATAATTACAAAGGGATTTTAAAAGTTAGGTTTTCCAAATTAAAAACATTGATTTATCTTTGATTTGAAGTAAAAATTAGAACAAGTTAGGGTTACTTGATAAATAATTGGTGGATGCTTATTGGATTCCTATACTCTAATCATCTTCATTAATTGGTAGATTTCGAATATCTATATTAGTTGCTTAATTTTTAAATATAAACTCAAAACTTTTCTTAAATTGTTAGTTAATTAGTTTTCTTAATTTAAAAGTTTCTTTAACTAGCTCCCTGTGGGTTCGACCCGTTCTTGCCACTGTCTCATCTAGACACCCGTGCACTTGCGGTATTTTATGATTGATATTTATCACATCAAGTTTTTGGCGCCGTTGCCGGGGATCGAACCCGGGTCACCCGCATGACAGGCGGGAATACCTACCACTATACTACAACGACAAATTCTGCAATCAGTTAGGCAGATTCTGCAATCAGCAAGTTTTTGGCGTCGTTGCCGGAGAGCCAATTTCAAAAGAATCTTTTAGTTAGGATTTCTAGCATTATTTGTTCATATCATAGCATACTTTTTAGTTAGTTGCATTCATAACTTGCATTTAGTTTAGTTTTTGTGTTTCTTAATGATATTGGTTGCTGTTTTTCAAGTTTTTGTTGCTGTTCTTTAATTAATTTTCGGACTGATTTCAAGTGGTTACATAGAAGACAAATTTCAGCACTAATTTTTTGACAGTTTTGACTTGGTTTTTCTCCAAAAGTTCGTACTTTGAAAACCAGTCAAACGGACTCCTTTTGACTTGAAATTTGGATGGATAGGACTTTGGTATATTGAATTTGAACCATCAAAATTTCAGAAAAAAAATACGTTTTGGAAGTCCAACTTTTAGTGATGTGAATAGGGCCAATCAGTCAGGCAGATTCTGCAATCAGCAGAAAAACTGGTTCAAGTAGCCAACTTCATTATAGCATAACTTCTTTGTCTTTTATCCTTTTTAGTCTCTGTTTTTTTTATTTGTTTCTTGCATATTAGGAGATTACATCCCAATCATTGCTATCAGTTTTTTATTAATACAAGTGGGTTGTACAGATCTGTAAACTTAGGCCTGTGCAACAGGTCCCAACACTTAGATTTTTTTCAGCACTTGACAGGAAGGTCTCCATTTAACTTAGGACTGCATTAGGAGTTTTAGAAGTGCATCTTTCATTCAAATTGCAGTAGTTTAGGATTGTGAAATTTATATTAGGTTTATTTTTCAATTTAGGAGTTTTATTGACAATTGTTGCTATATTTAGTAGATTATTTAGATCTAATATTTTAGTTGTTTTCCTTGAGGTTATATTCTGATTTTTGAAGGACTCTAAAAGGAAGGAAATAGCGGGATTGCTTTTAAGCAAACAAGTTGCTCTCATAATTGCAAATTTGCTATAAAAAAAATATACAGGTTAAGCTTGTACAGTTTAAAGATTTGCGTGGACCCACTGTAAGAGTTTCTAAACTTTACCCCACGAATCTTTTACTTGCAAGTGGGGCTTGGATGATTTAATTTTTGCAAAGAGTGAATGCTTGATTGACACACCGTGTAATTGGGCACACACTTAGTTAAGGGCAATTGACCCCAATAAGATAAGGACTGAATTTCATCACCAGATCCTTGCCCAATTAGGTTTAACCACCTCTCACATAGTAACCTAAACATTAATTAAAATAAAGTAGAAACGAGACCATAGGACTCGAGCTCATTAGGACGAAGACCACAAAAGGTTACACCAATTGCGCTCTTTGGTCAAGTTGATGTCTAGGTAAGTCCTGTCCCTCCAAAGAGTGGCAGTCTCTGTTCTAGGAGTTTGGTTCTTAAGCGAGACCCTTGCCAAGTGCATTGTGACCCCACCACTCATCCTGGGGACTTACCTGGTCGATTTGGCTTCATAAGACCGGATTGGAGGCCTTAGTGCACTCTTCAAACCAGTTAGGAGCTGTCTAGTAAGTTAGGCTAACCCTAGGATAATTTCTTATGCTCAATCTTTGTGCTTGACTGCTTGTGCATCATTAGTAGGATCATTAGGGCCCCACATATAGATTAGGCTTGCATTTCTTTAAGGTTGAAACTGATGCATGCACTCTAGACCTGAGAGAGAGAAACTGTGGGTACGCAAGGGTAAAAGATTAGTCAAGATAGAGCCCGAATTAGCTTTAACCATTGTCGGAAAGTCTTCAATTTTTGAAGAAATTGTTAGAATGGCTGATCAAATGGACCCACCCATGACTTTAAAGGACTACATGTACCCCACCAGGACAACTCAACCGTCCTGCATCACCCTTCCTCAGACCAATGCCACATTTGAGCTGAAATCTGGCATGATCCAGATGCTCTCAGTATTCCTTGGGCTAGACCATGAAAACCCATATCAACATGTTAGGGAATTTGAGGACATCTGTGGGACCATGAGAATCAATCACATGACTGAAGAGGCCCTTAAACTTAGATTATATCCTTTCTCCCTAAAAGAAAAGGCTAAAGCTTGGCTTCATGCCTTACAGGCCGGGTCCATCACTACATGGGCCAAGTTAGTCGAAGAATTTTACAAAAAATTCTATTCCAAGCATAAAACCGCTTCAATTAGGCAGGCCATCAATGGATTCCATCAAATGGAATGGGAGGCACTTTACAGTTATTTGGAACGGTTCAAGGATCTCTTAATCGAATGTCCCAACCATGGATTTGAAAAAATCCGATTAATCCAAATTGTGTATGAAGGCATGGATTACCCAACCAAACAAATGGTAGAATCTTTCTGTAGTGGGCAATTTACACAGAAAACAGCAGAAGAAGCATGGACAGTTTTGGAAGATACCGCTGAAAACACATTGCAGTGGGCCCCAGTTAAGAGGGAGCCCATCAAACCCACCATTCCTGAAAAAGGGGGGATGTTCAAGATTGAACCCAAAATTGAGGCAGAGGCCAAATTGGCCACACTGGTGAGGAGAATAGAGGCCTTAGAGCTGAACCAAAAGCCCACTCCAAACACTTTGGAGTCATTAAGATATAATTAGACCATGAATAGAGGGATTGACCCAACAACTTTGGGTTAGACCGAGTCTGTTGAGGAGGTGAATGCACTATATCAAAACTCTCGTTTTGATAATCGTCCGAGGTATGACCTGTACTCTAACACTTACAATCCAGGTTGGAGGGACAACCCGAACTTTTCTTGGACCAAAGGCCCAACTCAAGGTGGCCCATCTCAGTCCACTCAATTTCAGCCCAATCAATCTCACGTGAGTGCCCCACCCGATTTCCAAAAACCCAATTTCAATCCCAATCCATTGACTCAGAGGGTAGATTCTTTAGAAGAGGCCATGAAACTCATGTCTCAAACCATGGCCCAATTGACACAGAGTACTGCTTAATTCCAGCAGACCACTACTCAACTTTTGAATAGCCATACTCAAACCCTTGCAAAATTGGAATATCAAATGAGCCAATTGGCCAACTCCATTAGTGTCAGAGACAAGGGAACCTTCCCTAGTCAACCCGAACCTAATCCCAAGGGCCAGGTTGTTCATGATCCTACAGGAAAAGGGCCGAAACAAGTCAAATCCATAATCACCCTTAGGTCTGGTACACAGGTTGATAACAAGGTCAAACTACCCAAGGAACTTGAGGACGAATCAAGTGAGAAAGTAGAAACTAGAGAACCAAGTGTGAATGCTGAACCTATATTAGAACCAAAGAACCCAGTCAATGCTGAACTATCACCTAGTGAGCCTACTCTTAGGACCTATGTTCCCAAGGCACCATACCCACAGAGGCTAGGCCCAGCAAAATCAACTGTTCAATTGGATAAAATGCTAGAAGTATTCAAACAAGTGAGGATTAATATCCCACTACTTGATGCTATCCAACAGATTCCGGCCTATGCGAAATTTCTGAAGGACCTTTGCACCTTCAAAAGGACTACCAATGTGCCCAAGAAGGCTTTTCTAGCCCAACAAGTTAACTCAATCATTTCCTGTCCAACCCCGATCAAATATAAGGACCCAGGGTGTCCTACCATTTCTTGCCAGATAGGGGATCATCACATAGAGAAAGCTTTGCTAGACTTGGGTGCAAGTGTGAATCTTCTTCCATACTCTGTTTATGAAGAATTAGGTTTGGAGGAGTTGAAAAAGACCCATGTGACCTTACAATTAGCTGATGCATTGATTCGATACCCCAAAGGGGTAGTTGAAGACGTTCTTATAAAAGTCGGAGACTTTGTGTTCCCTGTCGATTTTATTGTTTTGGATACCAAGCACACATCTGGCCCTTAACCCAAAATTCCAGTTATCTTGGGGAGACCATTCCTGGCCACCTCAAATGCCTTGATTAATTGTAGGAATGGAGTGATGCAAATTTCTTTTGGGACCATGACAGTCCAAGTGAACATTTTTAATGTCAGTAAACAACCTCCTGATGAGGATGATGGGGTTTTTGAAGTTAGTTACATTCATGAATTGGTAGAAAATCACTTACCCCATTTGAACCTTGAAGATCCACTAGAGGCTTGTCTGGCCCACTTTGGAAGTGATTTTGATGTAGATGGACATATTGAGGAAGTCAACGCACTGTTAGACTCAACCCCATCCATGGATTTCTCCAGGTAGCAACCGAAGCATGAGATTCTGACTCTATCTGCTTCCCCACCTGTCCTATCAATTGTAGAGCCCCCTAAGTTAGAACTCAAGCAATTGCCGGATACATTGAAATATGTATTTTTAGGTCCGCTAGAAACCCTTCCAGTGATTATAGCTTCAGACTTGGACCCTATCCAAGAGGAAAAACTCGTTAAAATTTTGGAAGAGCATAAGGAAGCTATAGGCTGGTCCATTGCAGATATTAAAGGAATTAGCCCATCTGTGGTCCAACATAGAATCCATTTGGAAGAAAATGCAAAAACTTCTTTTGAACCACAAAGGCGACTAAACCCTGCAATGAAGGAAGTGGTCAGGTCGGAAGTCTTAAAATTACTCGAAGTAGGAGTGCTTTACCCCATATCTGATAGTGCATGGGTGAGCCCGGTTCAAGTGGTACCAAAGAAATCTAGAATAACAGTGGTTCAAAATGAGGGCAATGAATTGGTACCCACTCGGATACAGACTGGATGGAGGGTGTTCATTGATTATAGGAAGTTGAACTCAGTCACTCGAAAAGATCATTTTCCCCTCCCATTCATGGATCAGTTGCTCGAAAGGTTAGCCGGTCATGCATATTATTGTTTTCTTGATGGTTATTTTGGTTATAATCAAATCCCAATTGCACCCGAGGACCAGAAAAAGACCACCTTCACCTGTCCGTTTGGCACTTTCGCTTACAGACGCATGCCCTTTGGGTTATGCAATGCACCGACCACCTTTCAAAGGTGCATGTTGAGCATATTTTCTGACATGGTAGAAAGATTCATTGAGGTTTTCATGGATGATTTTTCGGTCTTTGGCAATTCTTTTGAGGAGTGCTTACATCATTTGTCCCTTGTGCTTGAAAGATGCAAAGAACGGAATCTAGTATTAAATTGGGAGAAATATCATTTTATGGTAAAAAGGGGCATAGTTCTGGGACACATTTTTTCTGATAATGGAATTGAGGTGGACAAAGAAAAAAAATTGATTTGATCTCGAAACTGCCACCACCAAAATCAGTTAAGCAGATTCGATCATTCCTGGGCCATGCTGGTTTTTATCATAGATTCATCAAGGATTTTAGTAAAATTGCTAAACCTTTATGCCAATTACTGACAAAAGAGGCCCCGTTTGAATTTAATGAGAAGTGTCTAAAATCTTTTGAAAGACTAAAAAAGGAACTAACTTCAGCCCCTATAATTCAGCCACCTGATTGGACCATTCCATTTGAGCCAATGTGTGATGCATCCGATACTGCTATTGGAGCTGTTTTGGGTCAACGGGTTGGAAAGTTACCTCATGTGATTTACTATGCCAGTAGGACCCTCAATGATGCACAGCTCAATTACACAACCACTGAAAAAGAATTGTTAGTTGTAATTTTTGCATTGGAGAAATTTCGGTCCTACTTAATAGGGTCTAAAGTCATTATCTACACGGATCATGCAGCCCTGAGATACCTTATGTCAAAAAAGGATGCGAAAGGCCGATTGATCCGGTGGATCCTTCTGCTACAAGAGTTTGATTTGGAAATAAGAGATAAAAAAGGATGTGAGAATATTGTAGCAGACCATCTTTCGAGGATACCTTTAGAGCCTTCAGATGAGGTCCCACTGAATGAAAATTTTCCTGATGAACAATTGTTCAGTATTTCTCAAATCCCTTGGTTTGCAAATATAATCAATTACCTTGTTATAGGGGAGATGCCCACCCATTGGTCAAAACAAGATCGATCAAAATTTCTAGCTGAGGTCAAGTACTTTTTTTGGGATGACCCGTATCTTTTTAAGTACTGCCCGGATCAGATCATCAGGAGATGCATTCCTGATCATGACCATTACTCGGTCATTTCATTCTGCCATGATCATGCTTGTGGGGGCCACTTTAGTTCAAAAAAGACAGCTGCAAAAGTTTTACAGTGTGGATTTTACTGGCCCACTATCTTTAAAGATTGCCACACATTATGTTTGAACTGTGAAAGGTGTCAAAAGCTTGGCAAGCTCAATCGAAGGAACATGATGCCCTTGAATCCTATACTTATAGTGAAAATTTTTTATGTATGGGGAATTGACTTCATGGGGCCATTTCCAAATTCCTTTGGAAATCTTTACATTTTACTAGCAGTAGACTATGTTTCCAAGTGGGTAGAAGCCATACCAACAAAGAAGAATGACCACCATGTGGTGATTAAGTTCGTTAGAGATCATATATTTTTTCGCTTTGGTACACCTAGAGCGATCATTAGTGACGGAGGCACTTACTTTTGCAACCGTCCCTTTGAGCATTTGTTAAAAAAATATTCTGTCACCCATAAGGTTGCTACACCTTATCACCCACAAACAAGTGGCCAAGCGGAAATTTCAAATAGGCAAATTAAACAAATTCTGGAAAAGACGGTCAATCCCACTCGGAAAGACTGGTCTTTGCGATTGATCGACGCACTGTGGGCTTATCGAACCGCTTACAAGACACCTATTGGGATGTCCCCATATAGGTTGGTCTATGGTAAGGCATGCCACTTGCCTGTTGAATTGGAGCATAGAGCTTATTGGGCCATTAAGAAGTTTAATTTTGACTTACCCACTGCGGGTACTCTGCGCAAATTGCAACTCAATGAGTTGGAAGAACTTCGAAATGATGCCTATGAGAATGCAAAGATCTATAAGGAACGAATGAAGTTGAACCATGATAAGTCAATTTTAAGGAAATCATTTGAACCAGGTATGAAAGTCCTTTTGTATAATTCCCGATTACACCTATTTCCCGGGAAGTTACGAACCTGGTGGACTGGTCCATTCATTGTCAGGACTGTTTACTTTCATGGTGCGGTGGAAATTGAAAATCCCAAGAATGGGGATATTTTCAAAGTGAATGGTCAACGGTTGAAACCGTTTCTAGAACTGAAGGATAAAAACATTGAGGATATCCTTCTAGAAGACCCAATTTACCAGGACTAATCATTTTTGTCATGTCGGGCTGACGACATTGAACTTAGCGCTGTTTGGGAGGCAACCCAATTTTGGAAGGTAATTGAGCTGGTTGATCACATTCTTTTGCAATCACCCCACATGGTAAGATGTTCTAAATTTCCTTATTGTTCAATTTCACATTACACATGCATTCATAACATTGAGGACAATATTAGATTTAGGCTTGGGGGTGTAAGTTAGAACTTGACATGTGATTATTTGTTCAATTTTCATTTTACATTTTCTTTTTCGCTTTTCTTAGTTCAAAAAAAAAATTGTTAAAGGGAAACATCCGAGAGAATTTTTATTGGATGAAAATATTTATTTTGGGCAAAAGAAAACAATGGTTCACTATTTTATTTACGGAAAGAGTTTTTGGAAAAGTGCTGAATTTCGATCCCTCACTTTTACACAGATTGTATACGTTTTCAAGGTTTTGAATGTGAAGCTATGATTTTCGTTTTTCTTTGATAAAAAAAAAATAAATGGAAAATCGACCCTTAGTGTACAAAGCTTCATGGTTCGAGGGTGGATACATGAAAAGGGCTGCCTATTGTTGGGGATTGCAAAAAAAAAAAAAAAGTAAAGAAGAAAAAAAAAGTGTTTAGTTAAAGTCTTGAAAAAAAAAAAAAGAAAAAAAAAATTTGTGACTAGTTTGGGTTCGTAGCCTTTTTAACCCGAGTTAGTAAGCCCTTAGGGGTATTTTCATACCTAGTGCCCTAAAGCCATCTGGTTTGGGAGTCATTAGCCTAATGCTCGTTACATGGGTTAATTAGAAAGCTTAATGGACCTTGGCATTGCACAGTCACATGTGTGTGTTAAAAAAAAAAAATTGTGCCCTTTGAAAAAACAGTAGTGCGAAAGCCGTCATTATCGCCTTGAGAAGAAGACTGTTTTTTTTGCTACGTTTAGGCGGCCCTGAACTCAAAAAAAGAAAAAAAAAATTATTTTCACGAAAATTATTGGTGGATCGTTTGATGCTTGTTTCGTATACATGCTCTTCACCGTGCACGATCAATTAGCATGATTTCGAGAATTTCTGACCAAAAGATGGGATTTGTGAACCGAATTTAAGATTTGTCCTTGAAAATTCCGAGAATCAAGAATAGTTAGTGTCTATAGATTTTCTCTTGGAAGAAGTTTCCCTAGATTTTGATAAGTTTTAAACATTCTTTGCAAACAAAACAAAAAAAAAAAAAAAAAACAAACAAAAAGAAAATTTTGTGGGTGTATTCACTACAAACCCTCACGAGGCACAACTCGTCCACTAGGGGGAACCTAGGGGTTTAAGGGTTTACTGCATACGCTAAATGCAATCGAGAGTACCAGCGAAAGTAGTGTTTTTCATTTTTATTTTCTACATTAGCTTGTTTTCTGTAGGATTAGTTTATGTGTTTTCTTCCTTGTCGCTTATTTTGCTAAGGGACTAGCAAAAGGCTGGTTGGGGAGTGTGATAAGTCCACAAAACTAGGTCATTAAGTCATCATTTCATTAGCATTTGTGGACTTAATTAGGTTTAATTGTATAGAATTGCATTTAATTTCATGATTACATGCATTTGAGGATATTTTTGGAGAAATTGTCAAAATTGGTCAAAATTCATTGAATTGCATGGCTTTTTGAAATTAAGTTTTTCTCATCTCATTTATCACCCCAAAATTAGGCTTTTGGTTTCATCAATGCATATCTTGTTATTTTTGGCACCATGTGCTATTTTTTGAAAGTTGGTCATTTGGGTGCATCACTAGGATTGTAGGGTCCCATACATGGTTCATAATTATTTTCTTACATATGATTAATATTAAAATTGCCTCTTTTAATTTGTAGGAGAAATCAACATGGGACCTACATTGATAAAATTTGAGAAGAGAGAAGTCAAATAAGCAAGCAAAGAGAGAGTCCAAGCATGCTTGGAAGTCCACAATGGGCCCCACACACCCCATTAATAGAAATATCATTTTTATTCCCAAAGAGAGAGTCCAAGCATGCCAACATAGAAGTTTCCATTTTTGCACAATTATTCCCGGATTTTTCAGGGGCAGCAACTTAAAATGGCCATAACTCTAAAACCGAGTGTCGGATCAACGCAATCCAGCCATCGTTAGAAAGCTCTTTTCGAGTAGATATCCGTAGAGCCCAAGACTGCCTAAATCAGAGCTATATTGAGGGAGATATGACCTCGGGAAGTTATCTGCTACAGTTTTAGGCGGGAATTGCAAGAAATCTCAATATTTGGGAAGTTTATTCCCTTTACATCATCATATAATTTTTAGAGATATTCTTGGAATTGTACAAGGAAAGTGTATGCATCAAGAAACCTAATAAGGCAAGGAGATCTCTTAAATTTAAAAGTCTTTCCAAAGAAAGAAGTTAGCTTGGAGAACAAGAAAGAATCCTTGCCCAATAAGGAAAAAGGAGACCTAAAAGGAGGATACTTCTTTACTAAAAGGGGTTTGCAAAAAGCATAAAAGGAGGCATGATGGAGACCCATAACACATTCAATACGTCCAAGGCTCTCTCTCTCTCTCTCTCTCTCTCTCTCTCTCTCTCTCTCCTATTCCTTTCTTTTTTCTTCTTTTCCATTAGTTTATTTTTATTTTTGGTAACCTTGGGCCATGTCCAAGAGTTTATTTTGAAGGAGAAGATTTGTGAAGGAGAAGTTGTAAAGATGCAATTTTTAACGATAAATCAAGAAGCATTCTTTACAATGGCGGGCTAATTTTCTTTATTAGAGTTATGGATGAAGGTAAGTAATTATCTTTTTATTTGTTTAGTAATTCTAATTTATGTTCCATGATTATGTGCTTAATGATTAATAGGTTTGTCTTCGTGCCCTAGGCAAATCTCTATTTTTATTTCTAAAATAAAAATTAGTTTTTGACTACTCATGCTTAGGTTTGATAGGCCATGCTTTGGATTTAGATCTTTTGATGATTTATGCTTACTTTTGATGGGTGGTGCTTAAATTATTTTTATTCTTTTATGAGATGAAGGAAGTCTTGAGTTTTGAATTTTTATAATTACAAAGGGATTTTAAAAGTTAGATTTTCCAAATTAAAAACATTGATTTGTCTTTGATTTGAAGTAAAAATTAGAACAAGTTAGGGTTACTTGATAAATAATTGGTGGATGCTTATTGGATTCCTATATTCTAATCATCTTCATTAATTGGTAGATTTCGAATATCTATATTAGTTGCTTAATTTTTAAATATAAACTCAAAACTTTTCTTAAATTGTTAGTTAATTAGTTTTCTTAATTTAAAAGTTTCTTTAACTAGCTCCCTGTGGGTTCGACCCGTTCTTGCCACTGTCTCATCTAGAAATCCGTGCACTTATGGTATTTTATGATTGATATTTATCACATCACCCTGCATTGCCCATGTTCTACTGTGATTAGAAGTAGATCTATTATAGTAGGTCTACTGTGATTAAGAGGTAGTGTTTTGGTGTAATAGGGTTTTAGGGCTAATGTTATAAATAGAGACTAAGAGTCTCTAGGATGTACACTTCTTCTAATTACATAGTGAATTCTCCCGTCTTCTCGTGGACGTAGGCCAAAAGCTGAACCACGTTAATCTCTGTATTATCTTTTGTCTACTTGATCTCTTCTCGTAGGCCCTAGATCAGAACTTCTATTCTCATTTCCCTCACAATAATAAGAAGACTACATCAAACATTATAATATCTTTAAGACGCACACTTTCTTCACACTCTACAATACTGACTTATATAGCCTACCAAAAGACATTTTCAAAAGACATGACTTACATGTAGCAACACAACAATAAAGTCCCATGATGATATTTAACATTCCTAGATGACCTTTAGACTTTTGAGAGTGACTTTGGATTCTCTAGGAGATTTTCTTAATTTCCATACTAGAATATTAAAAATAATAATTCCAACATGACTCCCCTTTACTTTTAATATTCATTTCACATTATCCGGACTTCAATTCTATCTTTTTGTCATAGCCCTTGATGCAAGCTTCATAAAAGAAATTTATAGCTTGTGTCGAGACTTTCAAATGCTTTATCTAACATCAATCACTTTGATTACACCCAAATCTTAAAGAACTTTCAAAGCATGTGATATTGCACTTTCTTCGGCTTTTTTCTTTGATAACTTTTGATAATCAGTAAAGGAGTAGGAATATTCATCGAGTATAAAATGAACTGTTGCAATGAACTCTGGCTTTTGGTCAGGTCCAATTCTCAGAGAAACATTCGTAAGAGTGACAACCCAAGCTTTGTTGTGTACCATCTTGTAATACAATTTTGAAAGGGATTTCAACGATTGTCATTCTCTAAGTCATTTTTTTAAATAGAGAAATTCAATTGAGAGAAGAAAATGTTTCTCTTAATCACAAACCATGATGATGCCAATTTTAATCAAGAGAAGAAACTTATTCTCTTGAGACACCTAAATCAATCAAGAGAAGAAACTTGTTCTCTTGAATACCTAAATCAATCAAGAGAAAAAACTTATTCTCTTGAGCCTTGATAACAAAATCACAAATTTTGTTCTCTGTTCTCGTCCCTTTTCTTATTTTTTTTTTCTTCCCCACCACCACCCCGGCCTCCCCCCCCCCCCCCCCCCCCCCCCCCTCATGTTTTCAAATATCAAATTATCTTTTCCTTAAAACATAAAACCTAAACCACTTTAAAAGTCTTTATTTAAAAAAAAAAAAAAAGATACACAACCTTCAAAAAAAATCCAAGATTGATTCTTTGAATTTTTGTTTTTTTTGATAGATAACGAAACTCATATTAAAATAAAGAAAAGATCAAAACAAAGAAACCAAAAGAACGAGGAAAGGTACAAAATCCATATACAAAACCTCATTTAAGAAGAAAAAAAATTAAAAAACAAAGAAGCAACACTAAAAGAATCAAATACCAACAAAAGGACCATCCCTATCCACTCCTTGTTTAGCTGGCAAGTCCACGATAGTATTAGCCGACCGGACAACATGCTTGAAGACCACCCGCATTTAAGAAGCCAAAACTCTAATCTCGTTGAGGATGTAAAAAGACCTCTAAGGAGCCCTACCTTTCTGTGAAACCCAAGAAACCGCATTAGATGAATCACTTTCCATAATGAAGTTATCACCAAATGACCCAGAATAAATTCTCAAAGCCTCTAGAATGGCAGGCACCTCTGCCTCGTTAGAATCTTTAATTTCAATCGGATTGGAGAAAGATATCAAAACTTCACCTTTGAAATTGCGAAGCACTCCTCCAATACTAGCCAGGCCCGGCTTGACTCTAGATGCCCCATCTACATTAAACTTAAGGACCCCTTCCAAAGGTGGGGCACCATCTAGTAAGACTGATGGATCTAGAAGACCCACACACCATACAAGCTCTACAATTAACAAGAATGTTGTCAATGTTAAGAAATTTGTAGTCCTTAATCTCCACAGCCCATTTTCCAATTTTTATCAAAACTTCCCCCAAGATATCTTGCAAAGAAGAAACTGAACCACAAAAAACCCTCTCATTCCTTTCCTTCCATATGGACCAAAGAATAGCAAATGAAATGAGTCTCCAAAGCAATAACCCACACCACCTAAAAGGAGCCAAACACCAAACATAAAAAAGATCACCCAAAGAACCTGGAAAGCACCATAATATGTCACATTTATCCAAGAAATCCTTCCAAAGAAAAGAAACAACCTCATAGTGAATAAAGAGATGATTAATAAACTCGATCTCCTTGCCACATAAAGAGCAAGTGTCTTGAATGTTCGCCAAAACGAGGCCTTTCCTTCTAAGATTGTCGACTATAGAAATCTTGTTTGCCACAGCTAGCCAACAAAAAGCCTCCACTCTTGGAGGAGCCAGACCCGTCCACGCCCTAATCAATGAATGAAGCATAGGAAGAAGGCTCCATTGCTACAGTGAAGGACTTCACTGAGAAAAGCCCTAATGTAAGGTTCCCGACCTTAATAGGGTGTTTAATTTTCTAATATTAGCAATTAGCCTAATTAATTGTGATTCTAGGTAATTAGGCGGGTTTAGTGTCTAAGCGAGTTTCTTTTATCATTAGAAAGTAGTTTACAAAGTTTCGTTTGATTCCAAGTGCGATTAGTCTTAATAGGGGATTAGGTGTGATTAATAGGAAAAACTAGTCATTTTCCAAAAAATTCTGTTTTCATCTAATTTGGGCTCGTTGGGAAGATCTCGTCGCACTCGTCACGTTCCGTTCTTGACTCATTACAATTCGACACCTCGAAGTCTCTCAATTAATCACTGTTCTTTTAACTCACTAAAAGGGGACATTTTGGTCATGTTTTCCTCCATCCCACATTTTTAAACTCAAATCCATTCCAGCAACTTCATTTCATTTCTTCCTCCATCCTTTCGGAGTGCAACTGCTGTAGCTTCTTCTTCTTCCTCCTTCACTATCTCTCTCTCTCTCTTCTTGCATGTAGAGCTTAAGAGCCCTTCCAAGTGAAACAAACTACACCATTGTCTTCCTCTACATCTTGATCCAAAAATTGTAAGTTTTCCTCAACCCTTTCTTCCCTAATTTCATTCCTCATTGTTGTAGAGATTTTGCATGTTGATAGATTTCCTTTCTTTCTCTTCCATTGTGCTCTTTGGGTGTAGGAGAAGGGTTTTTGGAAGTAATTTTGGCTAGGGTGTGCGAGGGAGCTCTCCTCCTCAAATTCTCTCTCAAATTTCAATTTCTTTACTCTCTTTGGTGAAGGCAAGTAGATTAGCTTTATTTATTGCTCATGCATGTATATTATCTTCACTCTTGACAATGCAATTGTTTAGCAACCTATAATGCCAAGCTTGTCTATGTTTATTTGAATTTTCACATGCTAGAATATGGAATTAATGGAATTGGACACTAACTGAATGGTTGGGTTTTTTTTATGGGAGGAATGGAATGGGTGTAGAGAGAGCATGATGCTCATTTTTTTTTGCAAGAAATGGTCATGGAGGAGAGGGGATTTGATTCCCAAGGTTTGGACTCAAAATGAGTCATTTTCTACAATTTTGGTAGGTTGGCTCGAGCCAAGGAGCTTTTAGGAGGTCGGCTCAAGCGAACCTGGGGTCGGCTTGAGCCAGGGAGCTTCTGGAAGGTCGGCTCGAGCGGATCTATTCCGGGCTCGGGATGACCATCTTTTGGAAGCCATGACGTTTGACCCGTTCGTCAGAATTTGGAGTTTTACATATCGTCAGAAAGCCCCCAAGATAAAAAAATCCAATGGTATATGTTAATTTGTATTGCTTAATAAAAATTAGTAAGTCTTGGTTAACCGGGCCCCTGGATTGCCCAAGTTGTACTGTGATTAGCAGTAGGATTTGGGTTAACAAGGTTTGGAGTTGATATTATAAATAGAGATTCAGAGTCTCTATGATGTACACCTCTCTTTGACTGTATAGTGAATTCTCCCGTCTTCCCGTGGATGTAGGCCAAAAGCCGAATCACGTATATCTCTCTGTATTCTTGTGCGTGATTGATCTCTCCTCGTAGGCCCTAGATTACAACAAACTGGTATCAGAGCGTTGGGCATGATCGGAGGAGACTTGAAGGGTCGGATCTCAGAGGGCTGGAATTGTGGCTGCGTGATCGACAGACTAGATCTCAGGATTGAGATAATGCTTTTCGGATCGTACAGAGGGAGATCGTTTGATCTCGTTGGGCCACACATATTACAGAGAAGAGAAAGGGCTCGTTCCAAGTTCCGGATCGATTTGGAGGACCAGATCTTCTCCGGAGCAAAGGTCTGTTGTCTCAGGGAAGGGAAAGCGAGGACGGAAGAAGAACTGAAGAAGACCGTCGCCCCTACTCTTCTGGGTTCTTGTTGCAGAATGGGAGTGAGGAAGAAGACGTCTCGGTTCTGTTGCAGAAACAGAACGAAAAAGATTGCTGTCGCGGGTCTTGCTCGGAACCGGAGAAGTTCGCTGCAATACTGTGGGCGGAGAGGACCAGTTGTTCTACGATTTGCATTGGTTGTAGACGACTATAGTACACCAGAATACAGTCCTGTTGCAGAATCGGAAGAACAGAGAAGAAGAAGAAAGTGATCCGGAGTAGCTTCTACCGCCACCGTTGCGTGTCGCTAGAGAAAGTGGGTCGCCATCGCTGCCGTCCCGTTGTCTGTGGCCGAGGAAGGAGGAAGAACAGAAGAAGTTGTAGAAGTTATGGTTTTGGTTCTAAAACAGAACGAAGAATAGGAAGAAGGTGGGCTAGCAGCGGTTCCGAGCTGTTTCCAGGTCAGGTCAAACCTGACCTGTTTCAGAAGCCCAGTAGCCACGCCAGTCCAGGTCAGACCTGACCCGTCCAGGAAAGAAGCCCTGTAACAAAGCTCGCAGGAAAAGGCGCTGACGTCAGCAGATCCGTACGATTAAAGGCTATTTTGACCAGATCGAAGGCTAAAAAATGTTTTTGCAATATCTTGATGATCCGGAGTCTAATTGGAGATCCGTTTAAACCTACGGACTCGTTGCGAACAGATCTTCGCGGTTGTGGAAGAAAATTGGTTATTCAACAGTCAACGAAAGAGATTGACTAATTGTAGCGCAGATACTTATTTCTGTGATAACTTAACCATCCGGTGTCGGATTTCAAATCCGTTTCTTCCAACGTGCTCATGGTGACCAGATCTACACAAGTACTATGAAAGATTCACGAAATGGATATGAAGTTTGAAATTAAGAAATTCAATGGAAACAACTATTTCAGTTTGTGGCATTTGAAGATGCATGCTTTGATGGTTCAGAATGGGTTGAATAAAGCTTTGAAGGGAAAGCATACTCTGCCCAACAAACTGTCAGATGCTGAGAAGGATGAGTTGCTGGAAAAGGCATACATTTAGATTCTACTGTTTCTGAGCGATGGTGTACTACAAACGGTTTCTTAACAGAAAACTGCTGCTGCATATGGCAGAAGTTGGAGAACTTGTACATTACGAAGTCTCTCACGAATCGCTTGTACCTAAAGAAGCGATTTTCTGCTGTTGTACTCGTTACCACCCTCATATGAGCATTCCGTTGATACCATGATGTATGGTAGAATTACTCTGTCCAAAGAGGATTTAGAAAGCCTTGAACTCTAAGGAGTTAAAGAAAAAGGTTGCGGTTGACAATGATGGTTCGAGTGAGGATTTGGTAGTACGAGGAAGAACAAAAGACTCAGTAGTAAGGGCAAACGTAGATCCAATAGAAAAAACATTGAATGTTATTATTGCCATATGAAAGGGCACATTAGAAAAAACCATCCTAAAAGGGAGACGAAAGGGAAAAAAATAATAAAAGATTCATCATCTAATGATTTCGTCAGTGTTGCAGATGGAAGAACAGATTATGTTTCCGACAATGCACTTTCTATGATTGAAAATGGAAATCGTAGTCAGGATGAATGGATTTTTTATTCGGGTTGTTCCTACCATATGTTTCCTAATAGGGATTGGTTTACCACTTATAGAGAAATCGATGGTGGTAGTGTCTTGCTGGACAACAATGTTGCATGTAAGATGGTTGGAATTGGAACAGTGAAAATCAAGATGTATGATCGACTCATCAGAATGTTGGCAGAGGTCCGAGGTCCGACATGTTTCTGATCTGAAAAAGAATCTTGTTTCTCTTGGTGCCTTGAATTCCGACGGTTGTAAGTTCTCAGTTGAAGGTGGCATGAAGACAGGCAAATTGGATTTCTATAAGAGATGCATCTTCGGAAAGCATCGAAATGTCAGTTTCAAGATAGATACTCATCGCACGAAAGGTATCCTTGATTATATTTATTCAGATGTATAGAGGCCTTCTAAGGTTTACTCTAAGGGCGGGTCCCGATTTATGCTGATTTTTATTGATGATTATTCAAGGAAAGTCTGGGTTTGTACTCTAAAGATGAAGGATCAGACCTCTGTTACATTCAAGATATGGAAGGAAATGGTTGAGAAACAGATTGGCAAGAAGGTGAAGAAGTTGAGGACAGGTAATGGAAAGGAGTACAGATCGACAGAGTTTGAAAACTATTGCAAAGATCATGGCATAGTTCGGCATTACACTACAACAGAAACTCCACAACAGAATGGAGTTGCAAAGAGGGTGAATAGAACGATCTTGGAAAAAGCTCGTTGTATGTTGTTTACTATAGGATTGTCCAAAGACTTTTGGGCTGAGGCAGTAAATGTTGCAGGCTACTTGATAAATAGGTCTCCACACACAAAGATTGGTTGCAAAACACTGGAAGAAATGTGGTCAGGTAATCCAGCTGATTATTCTTACTTAAGGATCTTCGGTTGTCCGGCTTATGCTCGCGTGAAAATCGATAAGTTAGAACCAAGGGCTGTGAAGTGCATCTTGGTGGGATATGCTTCTCAGGTGAAAGGATACAGGTTGTGGTGCACTGATCAAGATTTACCTAGATTTAACATCAGCATGGATGTTACATTTCATAAGGATACTTTACTCAATGCGAGAAAGTAGATGGATGAGACAAAAGTAGGAAGCAACAGTGACACCGTTCAGGTGGAGGCAGACATCCTAGTGAGGAAGGAGAGTGCATCCGGCTCCTCCCGTGATAGAAAGGATAGTTAGACTGTGCAGCAGATGCAGCGGACAGAGCTACAGATGCCGCAGATTGGTAGACCGCAGAGAGAAAGGAAACCACCGGTTAAGTACGGTTTCGAGGATATGACGACATACGCGTCGACATCAGACAATGGCCGTGATGGTATGGTTGCATACACATTGACGATTGAGTCTCTTGAATTAATGGAAGGGCTGAAAAGTAGTCAACAGGTAGCAACTATGACTGAAGAGATGGAGTCTCTTGATGAGGAAAATCAATGCATCAGATGCAAGCGGTTCTACGAGGAAGAGAAAGGAGCTTCCAGTGCAGGTAGAGTGCAGTTTAAGGTTCTTGATCATGTATGCAGTTTAAAAAAATCATTGTACAGGTCGAACCAAGCTTCTAGACAATGGTACAAGCGATTTGGTGCATTCATGAAGGAATGGGTTAAATTTAAGTTCAAGCATTGCTTGGACTTGACTGGTTTGCTCAATACCTAAGTGCCCTCAAGGGCAGGTGGAGACGATGAAACGTGTTTCGTGCATGAGGATCAGCTTCAATGTTCGCCAAAGTGGAGATTTGTTAATTTGTATGGTCTATGTAAATTAGTAAGTCTTGGTTAATCGGGGCCGTCGATTGCCCAAGTTGTACTGTGATTAGAAGTAGGGTTTGGGTGTAATAGGGTTTGGGGATGATATTATAAATAGAGATTGAGAGTCTCTATGATATACACCTCTTTTGATTGTATAGTGAATTATCCCGTCTTCTCGTGGACGTAGGCCAAAAGCCAAACAACATAAGTCTCTCTGTGTTCTTGTGCGTGATTGACCTCTTCTCGTAGGCCCTAGATCACAACAATATACTTACCTTGATGATCAGATATTAGGAAAGAAAGTGAGTATTAGATCAATGAACCAAGCCCTTATCTCTTTTGAAAAGGGATTTTAAACCTAGTTTGGACCCTAGGTTGGAACCTATTGACCCTACCCTTGCATGACCAATTGGGGAAAATGAAAACGGAGCACGATTGGCTTGGTGTGCTTCATCGGTTGTCCGGGATTTTTCGCATATTAATGTAACTTAGTTGAATGCGTATGGAATTGAGTTAATTGGTGCTCAATAACTTCCATATACCTTGGGCCTGCCAAAATAGGACAACATTGACTCATTCTCCATATGTACTCCGTTGGGGATACTTCAGTACACAGTGGATAACTCTTGACCTAGGTTTGGCTTGTTCTTTACTCTTGACTCGCGAATCTTATATCAGTAGCTTGTCGTACCTTGTACACTCTATCTTGAATATTTGTATAACTTGTAATTTAACTTGTAGAATTAGGATGTGACCGGACTTAGATTATATCCTTAGGTACCTTGTCTTGTATTGATGGACCATGTTGATAGACATAAAAGAGTACTACTCATGGAACTTGGAATTTGACTCGTATCTTGGTTTGACGTTGAGTAGCCCTCGGCTTGTTATCTTGTACTTGGAAACCTATCCACATGTATTTGTCTTGGAACTTGTGTCGTGTACAAACCATCATCATCATCTTGTATTCATTATCAGCTACAAATTGATAATTATTAAGTGGACTGGATACCCGACACTAGGGTGGAAAGTCGGCTTTGGACGGCGTCCATGGCGCGAATAGCTTGGACCATACGACTATTCCTAGGACCGAGAGCTAGGATCCCCTTAGAGCCGAAATTTGGGTATTCATAGTTGGCTCGGACGTCACTTATACCCCTATGAGATAGCTAGGACATCCTCGGAGTCTCCTCTTGCTTGGCATTGCATTTCATGGATGGTTATTCTTGTTATCTTGCTAGGATTTACCTTGTTACTTGATTTTCATATTACTCATGCTTTTGCCTAGCTTGTACATTGATATCATATAATCATATACTTGTCTTTATTCTCATTTGGACCATTTTATGAATAATGTATATTGCGTATCTCCTAGCCAACATATTATTGATCCTTTATTCCATGGTGTGCAGAGGACACCTACTACTATTACACCGAACCGGATGCCGAGGCGATCCTAGAGACTCCTTAACCGGGGGAAGAGGATGAGGTACGAGAGTGGGGTGCCGATGACGTAGCTTAGTGTCATCACTCCCGGCACTTGTCTATTTTAGCACTATATATCTTTTGTACTAGCATCTAGGTTTTTAGGATGGTCCTGATGTGTATAAACTTTATATGTTTTATCTTTTGAAACTTAAATATATATAATGGGATGAAATCCATACTTGCCTTGATATTCTTATAGGTTTAATGTTGTGTTTACCGAACATGTTCCATTGATTATTTGTTAATGAGGCTTAACTACATAATCCTCACAACGGACTTCGATCCTTGGGCATTAAGGGTAAAATTTTTAATTAGCCCTAAATTTCACACCCTGGATCCGGTTTAATCTCTAATCGGGTTCGGGGCCGTGACACCTAAGCACGAAGGTTTCCAAATCCAAGTATCATTAATATCCCTACATAGAAAAATGTTAGAAAGCAGAGTCAATAGAGACTCATACTCAAAATCTTCTAACTAACGCAAAGTTCCTCTCAAAGGAATTCTCCAAACAATAAGATCCCCCTCAAAAAAATATCTCTCGTGGACTGAAGATTGTTTATTAGACGCCACTCTAAACAATCTAGGAAAAAGACTCCCCAACGCAGCCATCAAACCAGAAACGAACAGACACACTAGACCCAACAATAAAACCCACACCATTATTAAGGACCCCCCTTCCCTCGACATTAGGCTCATCCCCGAGACAAGAAATGACACCCCAACAACCCGACCTCTTATTCCTAGGGAGAAACTTAGAGACCCAACCCCACTCATCCTCACCATATTTAGAAACAATGATCCTCCTCCAAAGAGCATCTTTTTCCTCCCCAAAACACCACCACCACTTAGCTAGTAAGGCCTAATTTTTATGCACTAGGCTCCCAAAACCCAGACCACCAAGGAATCTAGGCTTGATCACATCCTTCCATTTCATTAAGTGAAGCTTCTTTTTATCTCCTTGTCCCTCCCAATAAAAAATCTCTTCTAATCCGGTTTAATCTTTCGACCACTGAAATAGGCATTTTGAATAAAGACATATAATAAACTGGCAAATTGGACAAAGTCGGTTTGATCAAAGTAATCCTGCCCTCTAAAGAAAGGTACCGCCTTTTCCACATCGATAATTTATTTTCAAACTTATCAACAACTGGCTTCCATAAATCCTTTGACCTTAGGCTCGCCCCAATGGGAAGCCCAAGATACTTAATAGGAAGATTTTCATATCTGCAATGTAGCCTTTCGGTAATCAAACGAACTTTCTCCTCGGGGCAACCAACACCCACTAAACTACTTTTGAATAGATTAATCTTTAGACCAGACACAATTTCAAAACATCTCAGAATTCTTTTCTAAGTAATGATCTCCTCCCATTTCTCAGAGCTAAACAAAATGGTATCATCAGCAAACTGAAGATAAGTAACGTACTCCCTTCCTCTCTTAGATTCAAATCCTTTAATAATCCCCAAGTTCTTGGCTCTAATAAGAAGCACACTCAAAGGTTCCACCACCAAAGTGAACAAGAAAAGGCAAAAAGGATCACCTTGTCTTAGACCCTAGAGGCCTTAAAAAGGTGAGTCGGAGATCCATTCACCAAAACAGAGAAAGATGTCAAGGAAATACATTCACGGACCCAACCTCTCCACTTGTTTCCAAACCCAAATCTCACAAGCATGTAATCCACAAAGCTCCAATTTACATGATCATAGGCCTTTTCCAGATCGATCTTGAAGATAACACCCTCTTGACTTGAGCATTTTCTAGAATCTATTAGTACATTGGCTATAAGAATGCCATCAAGGATTTGCCTGCCTTGAACAAATGCCCCTTGAAAAGGCCTAATAATGTCAGGAAGTACAGATTTCAACCTATTAGCCAAAAATTTTCGCTAATAATTTGTAAATGCATCCCACCAAGTTGATTGGCCTAAAATCCTTCAACTTCACTGGATTAGAGAATTTTGGGATAAGAGTAATAAAGGTAGAATTAGATTCCTTATTCAATTTGCCTCTCTCATGAAATTCTTTGAGCATATCACAAAAATCATCCCGTAAGAAATCCCACCCAACTTTAATGAAAAAAAAAATTGAAACCATTGTTAGGGGTTCTGTATGTTGCTGATTTGATGGATGAACTATTACTTTCACCGACAATTGATCACACTCATGCATTGAAGTTAGGACCTTGAAATCTGGAACTTAGACATGCATATGCATTTGATTTTCAAAAACACTATCCTATACGTTTTCGATCTTAAATGCACTTTCAAAAGACTAGTTAAATCATGTGTGCTTTTATTCATTTGAGTAAAATCAAGTTAGGCATCTAGGTTCATGTTTTGCATACATCTTTTATTTTTAAAACATGGATACTTGCAGAATCCAATTGGCCCTGAGTTCCTAGACAAACAAATCAGATTTTTCAAAATATCAAAGGAACTCCAGCCAGGCCAGTGTACCCGGTCGACCGGATCCCCCAGGATGTCGACCGAGTAAACTAGCCGTTGGAAATATGACCGCTGGACCTGGTCGACCCTGGCTCAGTGATGTCGACCAGAGAAACTAGCTGTTGGGATTTTTCCTATATAAAGCCCCAACTCATTTCAGACTTAAGGGAGGCTTTTTGGTTGAATCTTTGGAACTGTTTTGAAGTCTAAGGAAAGGGAATGAGCTGAGGAGGATAGAGGAGAAATGGAAATCCAAAACACTTGAGATACGAAGGTATATCTTTCCAAGTTAAGCTTTGATTTCTATCATTTTGAAATCCATGCTTATTCAAATCTTTGAAACTTTATTTTAGTATGATTTTTAGCTTTGACTAAGTTGTTTTGTAAACAATGATCACATGGGAACATTAGATTGTTTTGCAAACATTCATGTCGCAATCAAATGTGTTTTAGTCTTTGAAATTTCATACAACTTGTGTATTTTTTATAGGAATATCTTTCCAAGTTGTTCTTCTTAACTCATGTGATTAGTTCATCGCTTCAATCATTTATTCTGTGCTTTAACTTTTAAATGCATCAAGCATTCATTAAAGAGCATTAATGTTAGAATTGATTGAAGTAAACATTCATACACCTTGAGCACTCACCTTAGCTACTTTTAAGTCTATGATTGTATTTTGTTTTAACTTTCATATCAGCCTGTGTTAGAGGAAAATGTAATGAGAATGTCGGCATTTGGGTCGTACCACTATACATGGTTGTGTCATGGTGATTCATGTGGTGATTACTCTTCATAATTGTTTCCACACATTCATATTGTTCATCACAAGTGCCATTTCGTTTAAAGAAAAGTAAAATTGGATTAATTGGCATTATTTGTATAGCTCGCCCAATTTACACCCCCCCCCCCCCCCCCCCCCCTCAACTCTAGGATTCGGATCTCGAACTTTCAACCATCTGGGCCTGGAGCCTTATCACCAGCACAATCTGCTAAAGCCTTGGATATTTCTTCTGATTCAAACTCCCTTCCTAACCAAACCTTATGATCTGACTGGATGGAAGGAAAAAAAAACCCCATTCAAAGCAGGTCTCGTGAAATCTTCCTTTCTAAATAAATTCTCAAAAAACTTAGCAACTTCTTCCTTTATCTCCACTGGCTTGTCTAGAATAACTCCTCCATAATTCAACCTCCCGATGACTTTTTCTAACGTTTTCCATGTGGTGAAAGAATTTACTATTTTTGTCGCCTTCTTTCAACCAAAGAGCTCTTGATTTTTGCCTCCATGAAACTTCTTCCATTCTATTTAACTCCCATATTTTTTTTAAGAGCTTGCCATCTTTCTAATCCCCCTTAATCCTATAGTCCCCTGGTCTCTGCAACTTTATCCCACCTTTCAACTTGGTTGATCAAAGAACAATGAGAGTTTTCAATTTGACCAAACTCCTCTTGGTTCCAAGCTTTAATTTTATACTTCAAACATTGGAGCTTCTTGAAAAGCTTGAATCATGCAAAACCATTAACCTAGATTGAGACCACAAAAGACGGGCGTTGGCTAAAAAAAGATTTGGAAAGTAGCCAACAATTTTCAAAACGAAATGGTTTGGGACCCCAATCAACTTCCTTAGAGGTAACCATAATAGGAAAATGATCTGAGAATTGTTTATGAAGCGCCACTTGGATCACTCCTTTGAAGTGACCTTCCCAATCTGAAGAAACCAAAAGGCGATCAATTCTGCTCATTGCCACTGGGACCTGATTGTTGGACCATATGAACCTTCTACCCACCAAAGGCATGTAAATTAGATCACCCCTTTTAATAAAATCTGAGAACACGCCCATTGAACGACAAACACGAACTCCCCCTCTCTTCTCTTGGGAAAACCGAATCAAGTTAAAGTCCCCTCCAAAACACCAAGGGACTTGCCATTGCATTTTAAGATTAGCTAAACTCTCCAAGAAAGCACTCCTTGAACCCTCATCATTAGGACCATAAACATTAGCCACTGCCCAAGTAAAAGAATCTAACAAAGTATTAGCTTTACTGCAAGTCTCCTTTGAGATATTAAAGCATCAACAACTTTAAGTACATATTCATTCCAAATAGAAATAAGCCCCCCTGAAGCCCCCACCGAAGGGATCCAATCCCAACCACATTGATTTTAGCCCGCACAAATCAAAAATGGTGCTAGCGACATTCTCATAAATTTTTCCCCTGCAGTAAAAGAAGATCTAAATTGTTCTTCTTCACCAATTTTCCAATGGCATGCATATTCTCTGGCCCGCCCAAACCTCGACCATCCCAACTCAAGCAATTCATAGAAAAGCAAAGAAAACAAGACCCCCAACTAAAAACATACTGTCACTGCCCCCAACCCGATTAGATATTAAATTGGATCCGGGCTGTGAAATTTAGGACTAATTAAAAAAAATTTCCCTTAATGCCCAAGGATCGAAGTCCACTGTGAGGATTGTGTAGTTGAGCCTCATTAACAAATAATCAACGGGACTTGTCCGGTAAACACAACGTCAAACCTATAAGAATATCAAGGCACATATGGATTTCATCCAATTATATACATATTTATATATTCAAGTTTCAAAAGATAAAACATATAAAGTTTATACACATCAGGACCATCCCAAAAACCTAGGTCCTGGTACAAAAGATATACAGTACTAAGATAGACAAGTCCAAAAAATCTAAACCAAAAGATGAATTGAGGTGGCACTATAAAAGATACTCCATTTTAACGTGCACTAGTGCGTAAAGTGATGACGCTAAGCTACGTCATCAGCACCTCACTCTCGTACCTCGTCCTCCTCCCCCGATTGAGGATCCTCTGGGATTGCCTTGGCATCCGAGTCGGTTTAATAGTAGTAGGTGTCCTCTGCACACCATGGAATAAAGGATCAACAACATATTGACAAGAAGATAAGCAATATACATTATTCATAACATGTTTCAAACAAGAATAAAGACAAGTACATATTTAAAAGATAGCAAGGTACAAGCTAGACATAAAGCATGAGTAATACGAGAATCAAGTAATAATGTAAATCCTAACAAGATAAACGAGAATGACCATCCATGAAATGCAATGTCAAGAAAGAGGAGACTCCGTCGATGTCCTAGCCATCTCGCGGGGGTATAAGTGACGTCCGTGCCGACTATGAATACCCAAAGTCCGGCACTAGGGGGATCCTAGCTCCTAGTCCTAGGAATAGTCGTACAGTCCAAGCCCGCTCCTAGATATTCGCGCCATATATGTCGTCCAAAGCTAATTGCCACCCTATTGTCAGGTATCCGGCCCACTCTATAATCATCAGTCTGCAGCTGGTCATAAATGCAAGATGATAATGATGGTTTGTACACAACACAAGTTCCAAGACAAATATACATGGATAGGTTTCCAAGTACAAGATAACAAGCTGAGGGCTGCTCCAAGTCGAGTCAAGATAAAAGTCAAGTTTCAAGTTCCATGAGTATTCCTCTTTCAAGACTATCTACACGTGTCCATCAATATAAGACAAGGTACCTAAGGATACACTATAAGTCTGGTCAAATCCTAGTCTACAAGTTAAATTACAAGTTATAAAAGTATACAAGATAGAGTGTACAAGGTACGACAAGCTACATATACAAGACTCGCGAGTCAAGAGTGAAGAACAAGCCAAACCTAGGTCAAGAGTTGTCCACTGTGTACCAAACTATCCCCAACAGAGTATGTATGGAGAATGAGTCATGGTGTCTTAGTTTGGTGGGCCCATGGTGTACAGAAGTTATTGGGCACCAATTAACTCATTTCCACATGCATTCGGCCAAGTTACGTTGATATACGAAAAATCTTGGACAACCAACGAAGTACACCATGCCAAACGTGCTCCATTTTCATTTTCCCCAATTGGTCATGCAATGGTAGGGTCAATAGGTTCCAACCTAGGGTCCAAACTAGGTTTAGAATCCCTTTCCAAAGAGATAAGGACTTGGTTCATTGATCCAATACCCACTTCCTTTCTTAATCTCTACTCATCAAGATAAGTATAGCATTAGATTCTACGTCTTGAGGGCTTTCCGACGATATATAGAACTTAAAATTCTGACGAACGGGTCAAAAGTTATGGCTTTTGAAAGATGGCCATCCTGAGCCCAGAGCAGTTCGCTTGAGTGAACTGGTCATAGAACCTCTTTGGCCCGAGCAAATGAAGGTTCACTTAAGCCAATCTTCCCAGAGGCTCCTTGGCTCAAGCAAACTGAAGGTTGGCTCAAGCCAAGTGTCCAGAATTGCAGAAAATAACTCATTTTGAGTCCAAACCTTGGGAAATCAAATCCCCTCCCATCCAAGACAATCCCTGCAAGAAAAGGAGCCTCCTGCTCTCCACATCCATTCCATCCCTCCCATAAACAAAACCAACCATTCAATTAAGGTCCAATCCCATTAAATACCTAATCTAACATGTGAAATCCAAATTAGCCAAACAAGCTTGAAATTAAAGGTTGGCTAGACAATTACATTAGCAAGAATGGAAGTAAATATACATGCATGCACAATACATAGTGCTATTCTACTTGCCTTCACCAAAGAGAGTGAAATTAAAGAGAAATTGATAAGATTGTGGAGGAAGAAAACTCCCAAACACACTCTAGCCAAAACAACTCTCCCAAGCCTCTCTCCTACACTCAAGGGACACAAAGGAAAAGAAAGAAAGGAAATCCATCAACATGCAATCCATTTGCAGCAATGAAAAACGAAATTGGAAGGGAAGCAGAAGAGGAAACTTACCAAATTTTGTGTCTAGAGGTAGAGGAAGAAGAGAGGAAGAAGATGATGAGCTTGGTTGACCTTGAGTCCCTTCTCTAATTGCACATGCAAGAAGAAGAAGTGAAGAGGGAGGGAAGAAAAAGTTCCAATAGTTGCAATGTAAAAAGGAAATGAATGAAAGAGTAGGAATGGAGTTAAAATGAGGGATGGAGGGGGAAATGACTCAAATGCCCTCTTTGAGTGAATTAAAAGAAATGTGATTATTTGAGGGACTTCGGGGCGTCGAATCGTGACGAGTCAAGAACGGAAAGCGACGAGATCTTTCCAATAAGCCCAAATTTGGCGAAAACTGAATTTTCCTGAAAAATGACCAATTTTCCTATGAATCACACCCAATCCCCTATTTAAGACTAATTGCACTTGGAATCAAGCGAAACTTTGTAAATCACTTTCTAATGATAAAAGAAACTCGCTTAGCCACTAAACCAGCCTAATTAGCTAGAATCACAATTAATTAGGCTAATTGCCAATATTAGAAAATTAAACACCGTATTCAGGTTGGGGACCTTACACATACCTAGGATTCGGGCTGAACCAGGTCCTCTTCCGCCATCTCTTGTTACAATCTCTGCTTGTACCTTGCTTGTCTGACTTCAATACCCATGATATGCTTATAAATAAGAGCTTCATAATCTTCAAACTCACACCCCCAAGATTTTGCCCACTTCTTTAACCTCTCTCTTTCTTCAAATTCATCTAACCCTCTTGAACTCCCAACCACACAGGAAAGCTTTAAGAGTCTGGGACGAAAGACAACTTATCCATAGAACAACTATCAACAGCAACAACATCCCCTACCTTACCAACAGCTATAGGATCAGCCACCTCAACCTGACACTTTCCATCTAAAGCATGCATACCACTTGCGCTAGACTCCATTGATGCAGCAGATGCACAAGGCCTCTTGATGGTTTTGGAACCAGAAATAGAAGGCACAGAAGTAATCAACTTCCTTCTAAAATGGGCACTTTTCAATCTCCTTGAAAAACATCTTTGAAAGATCTGCTTCTTATTCAAAGGGATAGGGAAAGAGTTTGCCTTTCTCGAAGACTTGACAGAGAGAAAAGGTGGAAGAGAGTTTCCAACTTCCGATTGAAAGTCATTAGTTGATTGTTGAGGGGGTGCTGAATGATTACTAGGAACAACAGGAGACTGAATAGTGCATTGGGCCGGGGCCAATAGAGATCCTCTAGTAAATGGGCTGAAACTTGCAGGGCCCAGAGGCCCACTTTTTGAACTTTGGCTCAAGGACACTAGATCCTCAAACCTATTCTGAATGAGCAAATCTATTGCACCTTTTACCAAAGCTTCAGTGCATTTTGCAATATAAGTAGATAGATTATTATTATAGGTCTCTCCACCATCTTTTGTAAGAGACCCACTTGCACCAAATCTTTTTCAAAATTTGGATGGACTGGATCTTGTCTGACTGGATTTTAGATGCCTTTAGATATGTTGGACTACCCGGAGCCACATCATCAGCAGTTTGAACTTCAAGAGCACCATTCTCCACACCAGCCAAAGTACCCACACTCTTAATCTTCTTTTTCATATACGAACATTTTGGCTTAATTTCCTCCCTTGGAAAGGGGACCTGACAAGATCACTCTCCTTACCATCTACCACATGCATGCCTTGCTTTGACATATCAACATCTCTAGCCTCCTCATCTCTTGTGCTGACTGCTAATTGCCTAGGAAGTAGTTCCCTTGGCTTTGTCTTCAAGTACCTCGCCCGATCACTGCCATCATCACCGCTCCGGCCACCATCCTGCTTACTGATAACTACACCCATAGGAGCCACCTCAACACCCATTGAAGCAGCCTCCTTAGAGGAAAAATAGAATTCTCTTGAACCTACATCAGAAGACTCAAAAAAAGACTCTACCCCATTCTCTTTAAAAGTATCCATTCCATCTAAGAACCTTCATTGACCCTCTTCCTCTCCAGTAGCACTCTACCAGGGCCTCCAATAAAATGTTTTTCTTCTCTCACTTCCACTTGACGTTCCCGAGCACATCCAACCAAAGATCTTCCCAAATAACCCGGTCACCCACCTTCAAATAGATCCTACCAAACTCCAGGAATGATTTATCTGTAGTCGCTTTAGCCACACCCAAAACATTTCCATATGTATTGCCAGTGGCTTTAAAGACCTTATCACTCCAGGCATGGAGTGGGAGATCATAACATCCCACCCAAATGAGTTTTAAGTTCTGAGATGAACCTGGTGTCGGATGTGAATTTTGATTCCCCAGGGGAGGGAAATCGCCAATCAACTATATAAGATATTAAAAAATTACATCGAAAATGAGGATTCCAACTACCCTCAAAATCGACGGATCACGATTGCCAGTTATGGATACGGCCGTAACACCGTCCTTGGACGAAAGTCGAAAGAGAGCAGGAGAAAATGGGATAGGTTCTTCTCTCGTCTAATGTGCTGCCGAGGACACAGGACACTTGTCTTGTCACTTAATTTGGGTCTTTCAATTTGGGTCGAATCACGGGTCTCAAAATAGGATCATAGTGAACTAGGCAGGGGAAATCAACATTCAGGGCCATGCAAACTAATTAAAATTAAATCCAAGTATTCTAGGGGGTAAATGGAAATAAACTAAGAAACTAGGGGGGGGGGAAGGTGCCAAATATTTAGAAGAAGATCGGCCCCATTCTTGGGTACCCCCTTCAATGTCCTTTGACTACCTAGGGTTTAAAGGTTGAATCTTTGAATCGAAGGAACGATGCAAACGGAATTTCGAGTTATGATTTTTGTGGGTTTGCGTGTGATACGCAAGTGATATAAGCGCATAGCCGATGATGGGCCGGAAGTAAGTAAAAATGGCCGATGATGGGCCGAGGTTAATTGAGGGTGGCTAATGATGGGCCGGAAGTAAATAAACTGATATTGGGGGTGGCCGATGATGGGCCGAAAGTAAATAAACTGATATTGAGGGTGTGTGAAATCACTCGTCTCGTCTCGTCATTATCATTAATTTGGATTCTCGGAATCAGCCTCTATTCTTTTTAATTTTGAGTTCAAATGAATACTTGGCACCGGAGGTGGAGGAAAAGAGAAGAAAATCTTTTTGGGATTGGTTTGTTGGTTTTATAGTTTTTTTTTTCTGGATTTTAATAATTGGGCCTAGAATGGCCTAATTAGGGGATTTCCTACTTGGATTTAATCTAACTAATCAATTTCCCTAAATAGATCTCTATCCTATCCTAGGGTCTTGACCGCCCTCATCCGCTCTTCCGGTCCCTTAGCAGAGCCCGGAGAGAGAGTAGGACCTAAGTTATCAGAATGAAAGAAACTAAAAGTAGTCTAATCTGGCTAGGGGAAGACCTAGATCTGGGTCTGGGGTCTGACCTGGTCAACCTAAACCACTATTTAATTTCTAACTCCAGTTTATTAATATTTTTGGGTTTTTTGATATCTTTTACTTTGTTTTTCGTCTTTTGGTTTTTTTATTATTGTTATTTTTTTTTGTTTTTGCTCTTTTTGTGTTTTATTTATCTAAAATTTCATAAATTGATTTTCCTAATCCTAATAAAAGGGGAGGAGAAGAGAAGGGGATAAATTACTAATTTTTATTTATTAATCTACCTAATTTAAAACTTCCTAATTAGATTCCCTAACCCTAATGACAGGGGAGGAGGAAAAGGAGATTTATTACACCTAACTTAATTGTTTTAGTTAATCTAACTAATGTCTAGGATTCTATTTTATTTTATTTTTTTATTTTTGATTTTTGGTTTTTTTATGAATTAAGCAATTCTAATTTTTATAAAGAAGAATAAGATGAACAAATAAGTAAAAGAAATCCTAATTTTCATGGAATAAAGTATAAATGTGCAAAATAAAGGAAATGCAGCTACTTATATGATGCATGGGCATGTTTGTGTGCATGGGCAGGTCTGAGCAAGGTGAGAATAAATTGAAATAAATAATGAAGCGGAGACCCTTGATCCGTGGCCTGCTTGAACAAATTAGAAATAAATTGTAATAAACATATAAAATAAAATATTTGCCTAAATGCATGGCATGTTAAGTGCATGGACAGATTTGATGCTGGCTAGGAATAATTAATTTAAAATAAACAAGAAAACTAAAAATTTACTAGGCGCATGGGCTTGATAGGCATAGTGATTTGACCCGATGAATCATGGGCCTTTCCCTGTAGTTCAACTTGGGTCAAGTGAATGGGGTAGTTTTAGGGGGGTGTGGAGACGGGTGCATGTGTGTGCAGTGAGTGGAGTGAAGGTGCGCATGGGGGAAGAGAGAAAGGTGAGAGAGAGAGAGAGAGAGAGAGAGAGAGAGAGAGAGAAGGGAGAGGAGAGGCAAGGGAGAGATAGAGGTTGCGGAGAGAGGACGGGCAGATGGAGAGGAGACAGTAGGGAGTGAGAATGAGTGGAGAGGGAGAGCAGGGAGAGAGTGAAAGAGAGAGGGACTGCGTAGGGAGATGGGAGGATAGGAAGAAGGTGAAGGAGAAAGGAGGAGAAGGAGAGGGCAGTAGCGGCAGTGGGCGCAGGTGGCCGAGGTGCGCAGGGAGGAGAGGAAGGGGAAGAACAGAAGAAGAAGGAAAGAGGGGAGAGGAGGAGAGAGTGGCTGCGCAGGGGAGAGGGAGAGCTGTACTGAGTTCTCCCCTGCTTTAGTGTCTCAAAATCAGCAATCTTAAGTGTGGTGATGTGGGGTGGGATGTACTTAGCATGGAACAAAGTGCTGAAGGACTCCCATGCAGTATCATCCTCAACAGTCTTGAATGGTGTCTTAACTGTCTTCCACCACATTTCAGCTGTGCCCCGAAACATATATGCTGCTAGTTGAATCCTCTCCTTCCCAGTACATCAGAAGACCTCAAAGATCTTTTCCATCTGAACTACCCACTCATTTGCATCAAGTGGGTCTTCGTTCCCATAAAACTCTGGTGGTGCTCTCTTCTTAAACTTATCAAACAAATCATTCGGGTCAATTTCCCTAGCTGGCATGATAATCTGTGCAGGTTGTGCTTGCTTCTGCATCACTTCTATCATCTTAAACTATGACTCTTGAGAAGTGACAAAAGCTTGCATCAATTGGTTGAACCGTCCCTCCATAGAATTCGCATTATTAGCATTAGCATCAGCATCACTGCTCTCTGGGTTACTGCTGTGCTAACGCATGTGACAGCCAGCCATCCTGAAACATAAGAAGCGTTAGTCCTATTAGACTCAATCTAGCAAACAAACTATACATTCTACAAAAGCTACAAAAAGCAAAGATACCCCAAAAGAAATCCAATCCACACACGTCTTAGGTTTCCACTTGTTTTTAATCTAGAAACCAGCATTGTTGTGATACCAAACTTGTCACGCCCACAGAAGTGAAACTGGGGTTATGCATGAGATTAGGGCCAATTAAAATTTTTATCAACAATAATAATAATAACACTTGGCCCCAATCCTGTCCCAAATGGATCGAAGATCGCTGTGAGGTATAAATGTTTTCTCGAATACATAAATCAATAGCGGAAGCTTCATATAAACAAGTGGTATCTCAAGATGTATAGTTAAGAGCAATACGAAAATATATCATCTAAGTTCAAGTTTGAAACAGTTAAACAAAAGTATTAATTACATGAAATGTCATGCTAAAACTTAGGCCTAACCAAAATGATAATCAAAATAAACCAAAAGATAGATCTATCCAAAATAAGCATGAGGCACTCGAGTACGGGGTCGGTACGGCTATACAACGCCGTCCGTACTATAGTCTAGGAGGTCATCAGACTGATCCGCCTGAATCTCCTCTGTCGTCTCCTCCTCGAGGTATAAGGGCTCGGTGCCTATGCACCAAGAGTAGCATCATCAGACACGAAGGTCGGCAGGCAGATATAAATATAAAACAACAATTGATATGCCGAACGAATCAGAATAGACGATAGACAAGATCATATAACATGCATAGCATCCTGATCGTAAGAAGTGCATAGCATACGAATCATAAACATCTAGCAAGATAGGCGGTCCACATATGCTAATTACCACGGGATAGTGTCATTGTCCTCCCTACTCTCATTGAGTGGTGGTGGAGATATCAAGGCACACGATATACCTGGCAACAAGGCACAGGATTAAAGCCTGGCAACAAGGCACGAATAGTAATTCGGCAACAAGGCACGATAATGACCCGGCAACAAGCAAGATCCATCAACAAGTAAAAGGTCGTACTGCGCAGACGTTCATCAAGGTCCTCACACAGATGGTGCCCAATCTGTGTTGGGCGATATACAGCTGAGTGGTGCCTGACACAAAGATCCCTAAACAAACAATAGTGAGGGGCTAAGCTTTCTTGCGTGAACAAGATTCATCAATAAAAGAGAGACTACTTTCCATTATCAAGTCAAGATCAATCAAGCAAGCTTTTTCAAACGTCAATACCATAAGTAGTCCTTATTAAGCTTTTACATTCAAAGCCACCTAGCCTCAACACTTCCATCAATCATCAAACAAGCGGAACATCAAAAGGGGTCCTATGTTCATCATCTAAGTTCATCAAGTGATCCCAAAGTAAAACAAAGCAAACGAAGCTAAGGAACATGAACATAGCATGTAGACAAGTACCAGACGGTACAATCCGGAATCAGAAGCGATAAACAATCCAATCCTAAGAACAATGTTAAACCAGAGGCATCGTACAACCATACTCAGTCAACGAAGGGAAGTAGAGTTCGCGATACCCAGACAAACAATCTTCGTGCCTAGATATAAAGGGGGTATCCCGATATCCCGTACCGTTCAAGATTGAGATATGTTGTAACTCGATACAACCGGATTAACCGTGAAAGACGTCAGCTCAAAACATCTTCACATATAGTCAAATGAGTCCAAACAGGGTAACCGAAGTTCCACCTAAGTCCATCTAAAATAGGGTTAAAAAGGCCCTTTCAAAAAAGGTAACCGTGGTTCACCCGATCGACCCAGCCCTTGGTCGGTTGACATCCCACACAGAGTACCCGATTGGCCCGACCCAGTCCGGTCAATCGAAAGTTGTAAACAAATGGAGTGCACAATTTTTTTCATCAGGCTCCAAGGAGCCTGATTGTGTGTGGCCGGTCGATCCGGTCCCCTTGGCCAGTCAACCGCATACACTGCAGTTACAGAGCCTCCATTTTGTAACTGAAGTGAAATGGGTGGAAACCCTTTTTCAAAATCCCAGAACATGGAGTCAGTCAATATAAAGGGTCCAGACCTTCCATTCTAATCCTACAAACAAAGAAAATAGGGCCTTGCCCTCTCCACATACAACCATACCCCCTCTCATCAATTCCATTCAAATCAACATCCATCCCAATCCAACCATTCAGTTTATATTATCATGTTTCAAGCATTTAAAGCATCAATGAGCATGTGGTCATCTAAATCATCATCAATTATCAAATCAAAGGAAAGACAAACATATCCGAGCATATATATATATATATATATATATATATATATCTACTTGCCTTTGGTGGAAAATGCCCAAATCCAAAATCCTAGCTCAATGCCCAACAAACCAAACCTAAGGAAGCATTAGCAAAAATAAAACTAAATTAAAATGTAAAACTAAAAGAATGGAAAGCTCTAAGCTAGCTTAACACAACTCTACACCCAAAGTATATAATCCAACCTAAGGGAAGGGAAGCTTACCAAACAGATGGGTGGATGAAGTGGTGGCTTGCAAATTGGAGATTGTTGAGCTTGCGGGGTCCACGCAGAGATGATGGTGATGATTGGGGGTTGTGGCTGCCTTTGTAGTTCGTTTCTAGTAAGGTGGGTGAGAGAAAGATTGAGAAAGAGAGAAAAAGAATTGAAATTGAGATGTGGAGGTTGTGGGGCCCACTTGATTGGTGGCCCACTAGATTAGTGGCCCATTGATAGAGAAATGCAAAAGACAGAATGCAAGAAAGAAATAAAGAAAGAATGAAGTGGTAAGATGGCGAGAAAGTCAACGTTGGCAGTGGAGTGAGGTGAGAGAGATGAGATGAGATGAGATGAGGTGAGATGAGAAAATGAGAGAGAATGAAATGGGTATGGGCTATTTTCGTTGGCAGGGAGGTGAGTGAAGAAGAGAGTAAAGAAAGAAAGAGAACAGGGAAATAAAGAAAGAGAATAGAGAGTGGAAAAAGAAAATGGAGATGGGTGATTCATGCCGGCAGCAAGGAGGGGAAAAACAAGGAAAGGAAGAGAAATGGAAAAAGGGAAAATGGGGAAAGAAATAGAGAGAGAAGGAAATGGAGAAATAGAGAGAGAAAGAAGAAGATGGGCGGCAGTGTGTTTGGAAAAGGGGAAGAGATGAAGAAGAGAGATGGCCACTGGTGGTGGTTGCAGCGGCGTCGTCCGGCGACGGTCTGGCAGCAAGCCGTGAGGGAGAGAGAGAGAACGAGACGAATGAGAAGATGAGGAGGAAAGGGGCTGCTGTGTTGGAGTGGGGAATGAGAAGAGAAGGAGATGGGTTTGACCTAGTAAATGAAAAGAGAGAATGGGTAGGGCTTGCACGTGGGATAAAAGGAGGGTGGGGCATCAGGTGAGTGAGATGATGGGAGTGAGGTGGGGTCCATATGGGATTAGATTTGGTGGGGTTTGACTTAAGGAAATTAATAAAATAACTTAGGTGGGTTTGGGTCAGGTCAGGTATTGGGTCGGGTTCGGAGGTTCGGATCGGCATCCAACAGAAGGATAAAGTTCGGGAAATTAGGTAATCTAGCCGATGGTGCCAAAATCTCGAAAAGTGGAAAATACTAAAAAGCCCTCCAAACTTCCCGGAAATAGCAACACACACCCCTACTGTACCCAAACTCACTCCGAATTGCGCGAGACTTCGTATGCGAGATCCATACATCAAACCCAACTCACTAAGACTCTAAACACACTTACTAACTAATCAAGCAATTAATTATAACTAATATAGGTTATGGGTCGGGATGTTACATCCTCCCCCCCTTGGGCTATTTGGTCCTCCAAATCTCTAACACACCTCTGGCAAAAGTTCTGGATACTTCTCCTTGATCTGATCCCTGAGTTCCCAAGTTGCTTCTCCCGAACTGTGATGCTCCCACTGTATTTTGACCCAATGAATTGTCCTTGTCCTCAAAACATGCTCCTTAGTATCTATGATCTTCGTCGGCCTTTCAACAAATGTAGTATCTGGTTGGACATCCAACAGCTCATGGTGTAGCACGTGTGTAGGGTCCGGCACGTATTTCCTCAGCATGGAAACGTGAAAAACCCTGTGAACTCCTGATAGCTCTGCTGGCAATATCAATCTGTAAGCCACTTTCCCCACGCGCATATCAATCTCAAACGGTCTGATAAATCTTCGAGCCAACTTACCTTTCTGCCCAAACCTCATAGTTCCTCTAGTCGGCGAGACCTTGAGAAAAACCTTGTCTCCGACCTTGAACTCTAAATCTCTCCTTTTGAGGTCTGCGTAACTCTTCTGGCGGTTTTTTGCAATCTTCAACCTATCAATAATCTGCTTCGCTTTCTCACTGGTATCACTAATGATTGAAGGTTCATGAAAACTCCGAACACCAATTTCTTCCCAACAAATCGGGATCTTGCACTTCCGTCCGTACAATGCCTCGAACGGTGCCATCCCGATACTGGAGTGGTAACAGTTGTTGTAGGCAAATTCACACAAAGGATGACTCTTCTCCCAGTCCTTCCCGAAGTCTAGAACACATGCCCGCAACATATCCTCCATAGTCTGGTTCGTCCTCTCCGTCTGTCCATCAGTCTGAGGGTGATACGCAGTACTGAAACTCAACGTAGTACCCAAGGCTGCTTGCGAACTAACCCAAAATCTTCCCACAAACCTCATGTCTCTGTCTGACACAATCGAATCTGGAATTCCGTGCAATTTCACTATGTTATCAATGTATTTGTGTGCCAAAACGCCCATGGATCCTCTCATCTTCATCGGAATAAAGTGTGCTGACTTAGTGAGTCTATCGACAATCACCCAAATGCTGTCATGATCCTTCGTGGGTGGTAACCCTGCAACGAAGTCCATGGTAATGTGTTCCCACTTCCATTCCGGTGTCTCCAATGGCTGAAGTAACCCTGGAGGCTTCTGGTGCTCAACCTTCACTTGTTGGCACACTAAACATCTCGAAACAAATCATGCAAGCTCCTTCTTCATGTTATTCCACCAATAGAAGCTCTTTAAGTTCTGGTACATTTTAGTACTCCCTAGGTGAATAGCATAACGAGAATGGTGTGCCTCAACCATAATCTCGTTTCTCAAATCATGTACATCTGGCACGCACAATCTGTCCTGGCAATACAACACACCCTCCACGAGTCTAAACTCTGGCCTATCTGCTATGTTGTCTATCAACCTGACTAACTCCGGATCTTCTCTTTGACTACTCTTGATTCTGTCCAAAATCTCTGGTTCCCATGTATGCATATTCGCAATCATCACTTTCTCAGTCTGAGGCTGAAACTCTACATTCAAATCTCTGAATACTTCTGTCAAAGCCCACTCTGTCTGTAAGCATCCGGTAGTCGCTGTCTTTCTGCTCAGTGCATCTGTAACCACATTTGCTTTCCCGGAATGATACTTTATCGGAAAATCGTAGTCTTTGATGTATTCCATTCATCTTGTCTGCCTCATGTTCAAGTCCTTCTGCCCAAACAAAAACTGAAAACTTCTGTGATCCGAATGAACTTCGAATTTCTCACCATACAAGTAATGCCTCCACATCGTCAATGCCATCACAACTGCTGCAAGCTCCAAATCATGGGTAGCGTATCTCTTCTCGTGTTCTTTCAACTGTCTGGACCCGTAGGCCACTACTTTTCCCTCCTGCATGAGTACGCAACCCAATCTAACACTTGAAGCGTCTGTAAAAATCACAAATCCACCAGTCCCTAAAGGTAAAGTAAGGATAGGGGCTGTGGTTAATCTGGTCTTCAACTCTTGAAAGTTTGCTTCACACTGCTTTGTCCACACAAAAGGAACATCTTTCCTTGTCTAGTTAGTCAATGGAGCCGCTATACTGGAGAATCCCTTTACAAATCTTCTGTAATACCCTGCCAAACCCAAAAAACTTTTGATTTGTGCCACTGTCTTCGGAGTCTGCCAACTAACCACTGCTTCAATCTTTGCTGGATCTACTGCTAAACCTTCCTTAGAGATGATGTGTCGAAGAAAAGACACTTGCTCAAGCCAAAACTCACACTTGTTTAGCTTGGCATAGAGCTGATTCTCTCTCAAGATCTGCAATGAAGCTCTCAAATGCTCCGCTTGATCATCTCTGGACTTTGAATAAACTAGAACATCGCCTATAAATACAACTGTGAATTGATCTAAGCATGGTGCAAAGATCTTGTTCATCAAAGCCATGAATACACTCGGTGCGTTGGTCAACCCAAATGGCATAACCAAGAATTCATAATGGCCATATCTGGTCCTGAAGGCTGTCTTCTGTACATCTTGGTCTCTGACTCCCAACTGATGGTAGCCTGATCTCAAATCAATTTTCGAGAAATGCTCTGCTCCCTGCAGCTGATCGAACAACTCATCTATTCTGGGCAACGGATACTTGTTCTTGATTGTAACCTGATTCAGCTGCCTGTAATCTATGCACATACGCATCGAGCCATCCTTCTGATTCACAAACAAAACCGGTGCACCCCACGGTGACACACTCGGTCTCACGAATCCTCTGTCCAAGAGATCCTGTAGCTGAACTTTCAACTCCCTCAACTCCGCTGGAGACATGCGGTAAGGTGCTTTTGATATCGGTGCCGTCCCTGGCACAAGTTCTATCGTGAAGTCCATCTCTCGAACTGGTGGTAATCCAGGTATCTCCTCCGGAAAGACATCCGGGAACTCACAAACAACTGGAATATCCTCCACTGCTTTGGACAATTTATCCTCCGTGATAAATGCCAAGTAACCTTCACATCCACTTCTGATCATTCTGTGTGCCCTCAAAGCTGAAATGACACTAGTGGTCCTGCATTTCCTCTCTCCAACAATCTCAACACTGTCTTCTAACACTTGTAATCTGACAATCTTGTTGAAACAATCCATCACTGCTCTATAAGTGGACAACCACTACCAGTCCATCCCCAAAATCACATTGAAATCCTTCATCCCTAGGATGATCAAGTATGCAGATAAGATAAAGTTTCCCACCTGCACTTTGCATGCTGGTGTTGACACCAAAAATGTCACTTTGCCTCTTCAACATCAAGAAAGCTGCATGAAGTCGCAACCTGCCATAAATAGGCAATGCAATTTCTCCAAAAATTCAAATCTTGTCAGAATCAAACAAAAACTGCAAGATCCTTCAAGATAGCCAAGAGAAGAGTACACATGAAGTTTCGGGCCATTTCAGAATCATTTGGCCTAACTTCGCTTCTCCGACAGCTAAAATGGCGCTCCCGGCGGCGACATCATCGGAGACATCAAAACTTCGATCAGAGCCTACGGATGACTCCAGCATGTCTCAAAAGGGCTCCATGCCAAATTTCAAGTCAAACCGACAACGTTTGACCCTCCATCAATGCTCGAGCAGCAAAATCAAGCCTCCCGGCGGCGGGAACCACCGAAGCCTTCGCTCATCAAACCAAGTGCATGAGTGGCTTCAACATGCTTCCAAAAGGCTGCACGTCAAATTTCAGGTCATTCTGACAACGTTTGACCAGGTTTCGATGTTCCGAGAGAAAATTAAGCCTACCGGCGGCGGAGCAACCCGGGACCATGACATCCAAAACGGAGCCCATGGAACGTCTCAAAATGACTCCAATAGGCTCCCCGTCAAATTTCAGGTCAATCGGACATCGTTTGGCCACATATCAAAGCTCGGCATTTTCCCCGCAGCAAAATCAAGTGAAGCATCGACGGGACCCCAAACGGCTTCAAAACTCAAACAAAAGCCTATGGTTGGTCTTATTTATTGCTCAGGAGGCTTCACCTCAAATTTCAGGTCATTCCGACATCGTTTGACCAAGTTTCAGCTTCTGGCGGAAAATCAGCAGCTCTACGCGACAAAGTCTTCGGCTTTCCCGGAAAATTAGAAACTTTGCACTCTAAAAATGCAAGGATTCTCATCAAGTTTTCTACAGGGAAATCAAGCCAATAAATGAGAAGAAATGTCAGAAAAAATACAGAAGAAAACGGCGACGAAAAAGACCTCAAAACGACCGCAAAACGGGCTCCGAAAGGGCAAATTCCCCCAGGGTCGCAGGCCCCTGCGACCCTGGGCCAAGGTCGCAGGCCCCTGCGACCATGGCCCATGGTCGCCGGCGACCATGGAAGTCCGGGTCACCGGATTTTTCGCCGGTGACCCGTTTTTCCGTCCTTTTTCGCGTTTCGCGCACTTTGGCCCCTGTGGTTTCCTGAAAATGTGATTTTTAGTGCTTGAAATCGACTCATGTCCGCCGACATCCGTCAAAATCACGGGTCAACCTCCAAAAGTATCAAAATCAACATTGATCGCCAACCGGTCGACCAAAAAAGTGTACTTTCCGCCCGATCGATCGAAAAATCGACAGGACAGATGTCACCGGCCCGCTCTTAGCTATCACTGTCTGAAGTTACATGTTCATCCGATGTCGATCAGCATGAAGATCCATCGATGATCATCACCAGAAGAATTCCAGAAGACACGGCACGGCCCGCGACTCTTCGACTGCTCGGCGACTTATTAATGTGGTTAATTGACTAGCTTTATTGCAGTCATTAATTCATTTCTTTGGACGGCCCAATCAGAAGCAAGCATTTGGGAGTTACAAGTCAATTGATTCATGGCATTTAACCCATGAAACTCCTCCCATTATGGCAATTAAGGTGATTAAAAGCCCTTAATCTCCATCGGCCAATCAGATTCAAGGAAAAAGGAGTTACAAAATCAAAGAAATAAATCTTGTAACTCCTCCCATTAAAGCCATTAAAGCCCATAAACTCTCCTAAATGGCTACCAAAAGCCTATAAATAGGAGAGCATTCCATTGAAATCCGGATCGATCAATCGGAGATCACTTCCAAAGCACCACAGATCCAGAAATCTGAGAGAAAGAAAAAGAGAGAAAAACTCTGCTGAAGTTCTGCACCGGCGACCACTACAAGGTGACAAAAGTCCCTTGGGGGGCACCCCCCCCCCCCCCAAGGTCCTTGCCTTCTCCCGCTGCCTCCAATGGCTTAGACGTGGCTTTTCAGCCCGTCTACTTAGCTTTTTATTGGACATAGGACCTTCTCTTGGTCTTTGTCCTCTAAAAACCTGAGGTTATAGCCAAGCCAAGCGAATCAAGAGCATCCTCTGTTCTCATCTGCATGGATGATGGCGAAGCCCATACATGACTTGCGACCGTCAATCTGAACGAGTCCCCCACAATCTCCTGAGAAGTTAGATCCTCCTTTTCTTGCTTTTCATTGTAGTTTGTATTTTTCTAAAAGAGACAAAAATCACAACTCTTGTCTTTCATTATTGATGAGAATTGTAAATCGGCTATAAACGCCAAAATCGGCTATAAATGCCAAACAAAATCGCCTTTCACGGCAAACCAAGAAAATGTCTCTTTTCTTAAATATTTGTGCAATGGAAAACTTGAAAGAAGTTGATTTCCTTTTTACTTGCGAAGGTTGATCTCCGGATTACCACTTGCAATTCCAAGTAAAATAGAAAATCTGGCACACCCACACAAAAGAAATGTTGATGCACGCTTCAGGCCCGCCAGGGCGCGAAAGGGCCGGACCCGACGGACTCCCACGTTCCACCGACCCCGGTAGCCGCCCCACGGCGCCTCGGAGCGCGTTCCATCAAGATGGCACACCCGGTGGGACTCGTTCATTTGAGAACACGATGCTTTGGAAATGAAATATTTGCATACCATATTTTGCTCTATGCTTATACTTCTTCTCCAGATTCCTTGGCTACTTTCTAGCTGGTGGCCTATGTTGGATTTTGCATCCAAAAAAAATGAGATGGGATTTTTTTGGAAATTTCTACTTCTTTAAGTTTGTTTCCACTCTTTCTCTTTTCAAAAAAAAAATCAGTTTTCTTAGTTTGAATTCAAAATTGAGAAACTTTGATCCTATCCTATCGTTCTTTGGTGCTTGCAGAAATGTTGAGCCCGTTCGACTAAGGTTTTGGACCATCGTTTCTCTTCGATGAGTTCATTAGAGATTTCAAAAAAAAAATAAATAAAAAAAATCAGTTTTCTTAGTTTGGATTCAAAATTGAGAAACTTTGATCCTATCCTATCGTTCTTTGGTGCTTGCAGAAATGTTGAACCCGTTCGACTAAGGTTTTGGACCATCGTTTCTCTTCGATGAGTTCATTAGAGATTTCAAAAAAAAAATAAAAAAAATCAGTTTTCTTAGTTTGGATTCAAAATTGAGAAACTTTGATCCTATCCTATCGTTCTTTGGTGCGTGCAGAAATGTTGAGCCCGTTCGACTAAGGTTTTGGGCCATCGTTTCTCTTCGATGAGTCTATTTGGGATTTAAAAAAATAAAAAGACATAGACCACTAAGGTTAAACCAATTGCGTTCTTTGATCACGATTGATTCAAGAAAAGCCTTGTCCAGAGTGTGGAGACAGCTTGACTGTTCTAGGCAAGGGTCCTCCAAACGGGTTCATTAAGTAATCTTACCCTTACCTGGGGGCAATTCTATCAATTGAGGTTTCATAAGACCGGGTTAGGAGGCCTATGTGTACTCTCTCGTCTTTAAATATTAAAAAAAAAATAAAAAAAAATAAAAAAAAAAAGATTTTCAAAAAAAAAATCTTAAAAAAAACAAAAATTTTCAAAAAAAATAATAAAAATAAATAAAAAATAAATAAAAATATATTTTAAAAAAAAATAAAAAAAAATAAAAATAATAAAATAAAAAAATCATTTCAAAAAAAAATCTCCAAAAACTCGTCACTTTTGATTTCAGATATGAGAAATTTTGGTTTCTTCTTTTCTGAGCACTGGCGCTCGCGGAAATCGTCGAGACCGTGTTCAGATCAGAATACCATTTGCTCTCCTTGATGGAACCAATCTTGACATTTCAAAAAAAAAACTCGTCACTTTTGGATTCAAATTCGAGAAATTGTGGTCTCTTCCCTTCTGAGTACTGGCGCTCGCGGAAATCGTTGAGCCCGTATTTGAATCGGAATGCCACCTGCTCTCTTTGACGAATCCATTTCTGACCTTTCAAAACAAAGAATCCCATCTCATGGATGCGATCTCCAACATTTGTGCATAGCAGTACTGGTACGCCCTTTCAGGGTCTACTATATCTGTGACCGGCACATTTGTAACTCCTACCTTATATTCTTCTTATCTCGAGCAAGCCCTGCTTCTCGATAAGTCGAATTTAGGTTTACAATTGCTTCTAGCAGTCACTGGAACGCTCATTCTGGGCTCACCATACTTGCTGTCAGAACAATTGTACCATCTATGGCTTTTTACCTTCTTCATGTCGCTTGGGTCATATCCCTTGAGCGATTTGAAAAGACAACCATAGAAATTCCCATTTATGATCATTATATTCTTGTGATTACTAATGGATGTGGTCTTGTTTCAGAAAACTTTTTTCGAAATTAACAATGGCAGCCTTAACCATTATCTTCGATGAGAACAAGCACCAACTCATGCTTCAACAGAAGCAAACCGAGCGCACTTACAAGCGCCCTGCCAGCTGCCGAAGCGTCAACTCCCTCGGCAACTCTCTGAACTCCGGGTCGACCTCGACTCCCCGGACCATCGTCTTCGGGACACTGGGACCATTCCCACTTCCCGAAGAACAAGCTGCGCCTGCTAAAAAGCAGAAGATCGCCTTTCAACGTGTCACTCCCGTGACACCAAAGGCGAGCGCCCAAAAGCCCGAAGCCCGCGGCACCCCCGCGAAGCCTCGACCAACAACCAACCAGGTCTACCCTAAGACTTGGTCTCCAAGACCTTCCCCAAAACAAAGAAGATCTCAAACCTCCACCAAGCCAGCATACCTGGCCCCACTCAAAGAGAACCAGTTCTACCCTCTTGCCTACATGAAAGAGGAGAGACCCATCTCCAACCTGACTCCCAAGTCAACCCAGCATGAGCCGGCTTGTTCCTACAGGCCCAAAATTAGATCATGCATCACCAGGCCTCTACAAGCACCTGCTAAGGCCTACACTCCTTCAGTTCGACCCTTCATCTCTACAGGGGCCGAACTCGAAAGGTTCAAAGCTTCGCTGCAACAGGCAAAGGACCGGGTCCGGATCCTGTCCTTGCCTAGCTACAAAGAAGACAGGCTCGGCTGCTGCGCCCGAGGGAGCACATCCTTCATCGTCAGAGCCCAGCCAGAGCTGACTGAAACTCAAATCGCTCGTCGAGCACGCCGCCGTGCGTCATATCGACAAAAGAGACTAGAGAAGCAACGGACCCAGCCTCCTACACTTCAAGTCTCCCACAAATGGGTCGAAAAAGAAAGACCCGACCAAGTTGCTACCGTCCATATGGTTGGAAAAACCAGAAGACGCCAAAAGTCAGCATCAAAAATCCATGTCCGACGTCCGGTGACCCGTAGCGTCACCAGGACACAAGGACATCCCAAAGAATCTCCTGCCCCTTCAAGCCAAGGACGGGAGAGTAATCCTTCATCAAGCTCTTCATCAAAAAGAATGAGCCCCAGCTCGGTCACCAGGACGATTTTTTCGTTCGAATCCCGAGGGATGAACGTCTTGGCTACAAGTTCTGAGCCACCACCTCAGAATCCACCTCGAGATGATGCGCTCACACGCATCCAGCAATTGGAACAAGGCCAGCAGAGGATTGAAACTTTGATGGAAAACCTTCTCCTTGTCGTCCAAAATCAGGCAAACAATGAGCCTCCTCCGAATCATGGCAATAACGAGGAAAATTGTGAAGAAAATGAGTCACGCGCCCTTACCAAAAAGGACGTAGACAGTATCCTCGCCAAAGCTAAAGAAGAGGATATACTCAAAGAGCATGGGATCAAGCCACCATATCCTTTATGGATGGACTCGGTCCCGTTCCCCACAAAATTCAAACATCCTACTCTCCAAACATATACGGGGAAAGGATCAGCCAGACAGCACGTCATCCACTTCAAGATTTTGACGGGAGCTATCGCGGATCAAGATGCACTCAAGATCCGCCTCTTTGCAAGTACCCTAAAAGGTACGGCCTTCGATTGGTACTCCACTCTTCCGGAGAACTCCATTCAGAACTGGGCTATGCTGGAGACACGCTTCCTAACCCACTTCCAAGGTGAGGATCATCCTGTTACTATGGCTCAGCTCTGCAGCCTAAAACAGGGAGAGAATGAGTCAACTTATGACTTCATTCACAAGTGGAAAGCAATGGCATACAAATGTTCAGATGTATTGCCACAGGCGTCACTAGTCGACATCTGCCGAAACAACATGAGAGCCAGAATACGCTCCATGATCATCGGCAACAAATCAAAAAACCTGGGAGAACTCCTGGAAGCTTCTATGGAAGCTGAAACGGTGATTAAAGACCTCAACAGTCAGAAGTCATCAAGAAAAGAGCCAACCGCCATTGCAACCTCTAAACCAAAGAAGAAAGAGGTCCTTAATGTGCAAACCAAGTCAGCTCCTCAGCAACCAAAGAAAGCTGAAAATAGAGCTGCAGGTAAGAGACCTGAACTCTCTGATGCCTTCAAAGAGCGAGTAGAAAAGAAATATCCGTTCGATGAAGACGTTGAAGAAATCTTTGAGGCTCTCCTAGCAAATGGCAAACTCATTTTGCCAGAGCCCAAAAGACCTGGAGACGTTGGCAAAACCAATGATCCTCGGTACTGTCCATACCACCAGATGGTCTCGCATCCTCTCAATCAATGCTTTGTTGTGAGAGAGAAGATAAACGAGATGTGGAAAAACGGAGTCATCACCTTTGACAAAAACTATGGGACTGCCTCCGTCAACATGGTGTCATGTGGACAAACACCAAAATCACCGAAGAAGAAGATCACTACTTCCTTCAAGGTGATAAAAAGAATTCAAACGTCCGAAGTGTTGGTTCCTTGCCCGACACCAGACGGACAACCCATATGGGTACATCCCGATCTCCTGGAAGATGAAAACTGGGAGATCGTAAAAACAAAGCCGACAGCTCAACAGCGAAGGCAGGCTAGGAAACATCTCCTCAGGCTCAAACGGCAAGAGAAGACCCAGCCAAAACAAGAAGTCCATGAAAAGGCAGAGGCCTCCTCTACCACTTCACTCGGGGCAACAAAAATGTCCCTTCCAGAGACTTCAAAGGCGGTAAGAAACTTCACTCTCAGTGATTTCATGCCACCTCAATTCAAAAAAGAAGCCATGCAGGGGGCATTATACTCTTGCAACTCGGTAGTTGGATTCTCCATTGATGGATACGAGTCCAGCGACACCGACGATGGATTCGAGCCCAACTACACCGGCGAGTGGGAGGAATCTCTTGAAACAGGAGAGTATCTCTCCGACGAAGAATGGGTTCCTGAAACTCACCTTATGCCAGTAATCTGGTATAACCCCTTGCAACCACAAGGATCCTGGTCTGATGATGAAAAAGACCAAGAGGCTGCACAAGAAGATGCTGTTAACCCAGCACCTGTCATTGCTCCAGTGGAAATCAACTATGTTGAGCCACACGGAGAAGACGAAGAAGAGGATCTGGCTCCCATGCCTGATCTTGAAGAATATGCAAGGATCTTGCAGCGTCTCGCTCTAGAACAAAAGCAAGATCGTGTTAACGAGCCTCCTCGCAACCCAGAACCTGAAGTCCCTGAAGATAATCAGGTACATCCACCCTTAACTCCTGAAAATGGAGAACATTGCTGGATTGACGATCCTCTTACATCCGAGGATGAGTCTGACTCCGAGCAGGCAACATCTCCTATCAGAGCTTCCTGTAATGTAATATATCAGGACTATAGCTCTTCTGAAGCGTCGTCTGATGAGATTACCTATACTCCGACGACGCCTAGCAATGTATCTTCTGGAGCTACCTCGTCTCACGTGACTTTCACAGAGATGACGCCCTCCAGGTTTCTTCTCCTGAGACTGTGACTTCAGAATACACATTCTTCCCGACTCATCATCATGAAGAAAACCCAACTTGGGATGATAGATGGGTCAACGAAGAAGAAAAGCTGCTGGATGTTGTTCAGGACTCGTTCCCGGAAAATGCGCCGTGCAACACAATCACTGAGGATGGCAACTCTGCTGCAGATGCATCCCCAGTAGATGAAAAACGACAGCCTCTTGATCATGAAAACAATCTTCCAAGTGAAGACCCTTCTCAAGAAGCTCTCGAAGTTGGTAGAGGCACCCGCTCTGGCCGGGACTACCACAAGAATTACAACCAATCTTCCTTTACTTATGTAAATCCTTCGGGAAAAGATGTTGTAAGCGCCCCTAGTGGCAAAAACAATGAACATGCAGGCCCTAAGGAGGCTTTCAAGTATGACTTGGTTGAGCACTTCAAACACATACTTGCACGTCTTCACATCCTGGATTTATTACGAATGTCTCCACGCACTCTGATAATCTCATCTCAGAATTACAAAAACTGAATGAGGATGTCAACAAACATGCCCCGCAAGTCCTCCAAATTGAAATGGACTACCGGGTCAAAAACTCTGAAACTTCCTCAAAGGGAGAAAAGAAAACTGAGGAATCATGCATCCAATGCCTCTCGGTTCAAAAGGCAGCCAGTGCAACCATCGCCTTCACTAAGGAAGACCTCCTACTCGGCGAAGCAAGGCACAACCGACCCCTGTACTTCACAGGGTACATCAAAGAAATGCCGATACATAGAGTTCAGATCGACCCAGGTTCTGCACTCAACCTTATCTCCACTTCGGCTCTTGAAGAGTTGGGCATCCCACCCAACAAGCTAAGCCACACATCTGTATCTATCTTTGGATACGATGGGAGCACTCAAAGGCCTATCGGCAAAATCAGGTTCAAATTGCAAATCGGTGATCTTATCTCTGAGGTCACTGTGTATGCAATAAAAACCCCCTCATGCTACAACATCCTTCTCGGACGTCCTTGGATACACGAGAACGGTGTTGTCCCTTCAACTCTACATCAATGCATCAAGTTCGTCGGCGACGACGGCATGGTACATCGAGTCTTTGTGGACAGAAAACCCTTCAAAGGTAAAGAAGTCCACTTCGCAGACTCCCAAATGTATGAAGGCGAAAAAGAAGAAAAAGAGGAAATAGCACCCCCTGCTGAAAATCTCCAGAAAGATAAAGGCAAGGCCCCTCAAAAATCACCGGAAGAAAACAAACCCTCCGGCAAATTAGAAGAGAGTAGTCAACCTCCCTTCGTCATCTCCCTCAAGAATTCAAGACCTTTGGTCATCACGACTAAAGTGAAGAAGACGAAACAAAAGCCTGGGGGCAAATTTGTTGTCTCTTTCGTGTCTATCAAGCAAGACACGGATTCGGACTCAGAGCCAGAGGACGACACCTCGTCAAGCCAAGCTGACACTCAATAAGTTCAGCCTGCTCTCACTCCGATGGAGACACCTGCTGACGTAGAAGATCCTACGTCTGCTACCTTTGTTGTTCCGACAACATCACCAAAGCAAAAGCCGATCTTCTTCCATAGATCGGACGCTTCTTCATCAAACTCCATGCTGGAACCTTTCCAAAATGAAGGTATGCCTCAGCTATCTCTATATAGTCCTGTGGCACAAGCAATTATGAAAAAAATGGGCTATGACGCTCAAAACCCAGTCGGTTTGGGAGAAAGACGCGGTATTCTCACGCCATTGGAACCCGCCTTGACCAAAAGCCAGCTGGAAGATTGGAGACTCTACGGTCATGTAGAAAAGTCTTCATATGGGTTAGGGTATGATCCCGACACTCCTCTGAGACAGTTGACACAAAAGCTTAAAAGTTGTTTTACCGACCAAGCCTCAACATCTCAAGTCCATAAAGACATCGATCTCCCTGGATATCTCTTTAAAGAGTTACCTGACAAAGATCCAGGAAGCTCATCCAATTTGTACGATTTCTCTGATGATAAAGAGGAATCATCCGATAATACAGACTTGTGCTATTCTGACCCAGAAGAACCCTCGTCTCCAGAAATACCAGACTCAACAGGCGATTGGGACTATCTCATAGCAAGCCTTGAGGAGATCACCAATCAAGAAAATCCATGGAAAGGAACAGAGCCTTGGTCTGGTAATGCAGTCGAAACCCCAGAAGGCTTCGTTGAGTTGGAAGCCTCCGAAAATATTGTGGAGGAACCACCTTCGAACCTTCCGACAGAAGATTCTGTTGAAAAGATAGACTTGGGAACACCAGATAACCCACGTCCTGTATTCATAAGCAAGAATATAAAGGATGATGAGTTACCCGAGTATATCGCTTTCCTTCGTGAGTTCGTTGATTGCTTTGCATGGTCCTATGCTGAAATGCCTGGTTTAGACCCCAAAGTAGCAGTCCACAAACTCAATCTTCAAGAAGACATCAAGCCTGTCAAACAAGGCCAAAGAAGATTCCGTCCAGATGTGATGGATAAAATTGAACAAGAAGTTCAAAAGCTCAAAAGCGTCGGCTTCATCCGTGAGGAACAACATCCAGAATGGTTGGCCAACATTGTCCCCGTGACAAAGAAAAATGGGCAGATCAGAGTCTGTATTGACTATAGAGACTTGAATGGCGCTTGCCCTAAAGATGAATTCCCGCTCCCCATACCGGAGGTGATGATTGACAATACCTGCGGATTCGAGCGAATGACATTCATGGATGGCTTCTCTGGTTACAATCAGATAAAGATGCATCCCGAGGATGAAAAACACACTTCATTTCGGACTCCATTTGGCGTGTATTGCTACACTGTCATGCCATTTGGTCTGAAAAATGCTGGTGCCACATATCAGAGGGCTATGATAAAAATATTCCAAGATATGCAGCACAAGACGGTCGAATGTTACGTTGATGACCTCGCCGTCAAAAGCAGAAGAAAAGAAGACCATCTCAAAGATCTTCGGGAAGTCTTCCTCCGACTCCGCAAACACAAACTGCGGATGAATCCTCTAAAATGCTTCTTCGGCGTCTCGTCGGGTAAGTTTCTCGGATTCCTTGTTCGGAAAGCTGGAATAGAACTTGACCCCATAAAAGTCAAGGCTATTCTAGAAATGCCCTCTCCAAGAACCTTGAGAGAACTAAAAGGGCTCCAAGGGAGATTGGCCTACATCAGACGGTTCATCTCCAATCTTTCGGGGAAATGCCGTCCATTCTCTCGATTGATGAAAAAAGGTGTAGACTTTGTCTGGGATGCCGACTGTGAAGCCGCATTTCAAGATATCAAGTCATACCTGACCAAACCTCCAGTGTTAGCTGCCCCTGCCACTGGAAAACCATTCATCTTGTACACAAGAGCCCTTGATCACTCTCTGGGTGCTCTGCTTGCACAAGAAAATGATGAAAGAAAAGAAGCTGCTCTATACTACCTCAGCCGCATGCTAGTAGGTGCAGAGCATCGCTACTCCCCAGTCGAAAAGGAATGCCTTGCAGTGATGTTTGCCGTACAAAAGCTACGTCACTACTTGCTTTCCAACACAGTCTACCTCGTCTCAAGGATCAACCTCTTGAAGGTCCTTGTCACAAAGGCAGGTTCTCTCAATGCCCGACTGGCAAAATGGTCCATCCTTCTATCACAATTTGATATTAGGTATGTGCCACAAAAAGCAATCAAAGGCCAAGCTCTAGCAGATTTCCTCGCAGAGCATCAATTGCCTAAAGATTCACCACTCAGAGATGATCTCCCGGACGAACCTATCAACAACGTGGAGACTTTCTCGCCAAATGCCTCCTGGGACATGTACTTTGACGGTGCAACCAGGACAAATGAAAACAGAAAGCTGATCTCGAGAGTTGGCATCTTCTTTGTTAGCCCCGACAAATACATGATTCCACACGCTTTCTCGCTACTGGAACCATGCACAAACAATGCAGCTGAATACCAAGCTCTGATCCTAGGATTGGAACTCGCCATTGAATCCGGTATCACCATGCTGGAAGTCTTTAGAGACTCTCAACTAATCGTCAACCAGATGAATCAGAAATATGAAGTCAGGAAGCCCGATCTGCTGCCTTATTACAACAAGGCACAATCGCTTCTGCAAAAGTTTGACATCTGCAACATCACCCACATTCGTAGAGGTGAAAACATCCGTGCAGATGCCCTGGCCGGACTTGCCGCATCAATGGCGATCCAGAAAGGGGAAAGCATGCAAATTACAGTGTGTGAGAGAAAGATCCTCCCTCCTCTTAACACACACCAAGCAGTAGCTGAATGCCACCAAGTGGTTGGAAGTCGGATCTCTATCCTTCAAACTTCAATCGGCGACTGGAGGGATCCGTTCATTGATTACACTATGTTCGGAATCCTACCTGAAGATCCAAAAGAATGGGTAAGCATACAAAGGCGAGCCCCAAACTTTCATTTGGATATTCCTTCAAAAATCCTCTACAGGAAATCCTTCAACGGAGTACTTCTACGCTGCTTGTCACAACAAGAGGCCGAAGAAACACTGAAAGAAGTTCATGCTGGTCTTTGTGGAGCCCATCAGGCAGGTCCTAAGCTCTATGATCAGATAAAAAGGTTAGGTTACTATTGGCCTACCATGGTTGCTGATGCAATGCAATTTGCCAAACGCTGCCAGCTATGCCAAGTTCACGGAGATTACATTCACATGCCTCCGGAATGGCTGCATCCTACAGCAATCTCATGGCCTTTTGAAGCATGGGGCATGGACATCATAGGTCCTATCTCTCCCCCTTCAAGCAAAGGTCATCGCTTCATCTTCGCCGCTACAGATTATTTCTCCAAGTGGTCAGAAGCATTTGCGTTCAACGAAATGAAGACCTCATCAGTCCTTCAATTCCTACGCACCAACATCATTTGTCGTTTCGGCATACCCAAAAGATTCGTCCATGATAACGGACCACAATTCCGGGATCATCGATTCTACAGGTTCTGCGACAAATACAAAATCCAAAGCTGTCCTTCGACTCCATACAATCCGGCAGCAAACGGATTAGCAGAAGCCTTCAACAAGACACTCTGCAAAATCCTCAAGAAAATGGTCTCTAGTCACAAAAGAGACTGGAGCGATAAACTGTCTGAAGCTTTGTGGGCCTATCGAACCACCGTTCGAGGACCAACCCATAGCACACCATTCTCCTTGGTCTATGGATGCGAAGCTGTCGTGCCCCTAGAGGTACAAATTCCTTCTCTGAGGGTATCTCTACAAAATGACATGACTCAAGAAAGCAATGTCAAATTGCGACTCCATGAGCTGGACAATCTCGACGAGAGACGGCTCGAAGCTCGACAAAGCATTGAACTTTACCAAGCACGCATGGCAGGATCTTTTGACAAAAAGGTCAGGCAACGCGCCTACAAAAAGGGTGACTTGGTTCTTGCGGTAAAAAGACCAATGGTCTTCGCTCACAAGTCCAAAGGCAAGTTTGAACCAAAATGGGAGGGACCCTACGTCATCGACAAGGTCTTCTCCAACGGCGCATATGCCCTCCTAAACATGGAAGGCGACAGATGTATGCTGCCTATCAACGGCAAGTTCTTGAAGCGGTACTACCCTTGAAGACTTACCCAACTAGGTAAGAGCAATGCCTGTATGGCCAAAACCTGTTCTCAGGTACTCGCTCGTCAAACCCACTCTCTTTAGAATTTTCATATCAAATGTCAAAATTTCTAGAGATTCAAAAACAATGCTTACTTTCATCGTTTCATTGTTCAAAAATAAAAAAATCCAAGTTTAGGAGCCTCTCCCTGACTTGACAAAAACTTTCGATCCTTGAACCAAAATTCATGGTTTGAAACAAAAATCCGGATTCAGGGATTTCCACCCTAGTCCACCTTACCTTTTACCGCCAAATGGTTCTAGGTCAAAATTTACGACCCTCGTGTCTTTAAACAAAAAAAAAATGGTTTTTCAAAAATCGTGGGGAAACAACATCAAAGTCAGTACCCGCAAAACAAAAATTTTGAAAAAAAGCAAGGATACGACATTCCATCGATACTTGCACCCAAAATCGCAGGGAAGCGACATTTCGTCGATACTTGCAAAATCCAAAAACCGTGGAGACGCAACATATCAGTTGATATCCACAACCCAAATTTCAAAGGTTCGAGAAAACCTAAAATCGTGGAGAAGCAACAAACCAGTTGATATCCACAACCCAATTTCAAAAATCGTGGAGATGTAACATACCAGTTGCTATCCACAACCAAAATTACAAATGGTTCGAGAAAACCTCAAATTTCAAAAATCGCGGAGAAACGACATCAAGTCAGTACCCGCAAAACCAAAAGTTTTGGGAAAAGCAGGGAAGCGACGCTTAGTCGATATTTGCACCCCAATTCGCGAGGAAGCGACATTCCATCGATACTTGCAAAACCTAACCCGCGAGGAAGTGACATTCCATCAATACTCGCAAAACCGAATGAGCAAGGAAGCGACATTCCATCGATACTTGCAAGACCATTCAGCGGGGAGGCGACATTTAGTCGATACCTGCATTTTGAAAACCAAAACTCGGCTATAAATGCCAAAATCCGGCTATAAATGCCAAAACAAAAATTTCCGGCTATAAACGCCAAAATCGGCTTTCATGCCAATAAAACAAAACTTGGTTTTCAAAAAGCTCGGCTACAAATGCCACACAAAAAAAAAAACCTGACTCTCATGTCAAAACCGGCTATAAATGCCACAAATTGGCTATCAATGCCACCAAACCGGCTATAAATGCCACAAATTGGCTATCAATGCCACCAAACTGGCTGTAAATGCCACAAAAATCCGGCTTCCGTGCCAACCCAAATTTTGGCTTTTACGCCATAAAATTTCGGCTTCCATGCCAACCCAAATTTTGGCTTTTACGCCATAAAATTTCGGCTTCCATGCCATCTCAAAATCGGCTTTCACGCCACAACCAAAATCAGGCTCCCATGCCAAAACAATTATTTGACAAAAGATTTTCACAAAATGACAAAGCTTTTGATCAAATCCCATTTAGCAATTGCTTTCATCACAAAAAGATTTGAGTGAGCGTAGGGAACACAAAAAAAAGGTACCAAAAAAAAATACATGTGGTACCAAAGCAAAAAAAAAAAAAAAAAAAGAAAGTGTTCACAAGCACAAAACAAAAAAAAAAAAAAGAAGTACCAAAAAAAATACATGTGGTACCAAAAAAAAAAGAAAGTGTTCACAAGCACTACAAAAAAAAAAAGGAAGTACCAAAAAAAATACATGTGGTACCAAAAGAAAGAAGAATAGTTTCTACTACAAAAAATCAGGAGCTCAGCCAAAAATGGTCTCCAGCCAAAGCTTCAGCTCCTCAAGCAAACTTTTGGCATCAGCCGTCAGAGTTTCCAAGCACGCTTCTTCAGGAACTTGCCATGAGATGCTGGCGAATGCCGTAACCCTTCTTTTACACCGGGAAGCTTTTCCCCAGCAGTTTGCCATTGCTCGTTCTCTAGAGTCCTCCTCTCAAGAACTTGACCGGCATCTGCGACCCTGCGAATCAGAGTACTCTCCCTGTCACGAGCCTCTGTTATAGCAGTCCACTTAGCATCAACTTGTGCCTTCAATTGCTCGAGATGCTTCCTGGCCATTTCGACCTCTCCATCAAGGATGTCAAGGTCGTGCTTTAATCCAAGGATGACTAGCTCTTCTTTATTCTTCTCTCGGACTACCTGCTTCCTGCTTTGTTTAGCCTCATTTAGGTCGGACTTAGCCTTATCAGCAGGGTCCAAGAACATCTCTTTGAAGAATTGGTCGTCAGGGAAATCCATGGTCTCAAACCACTTGTCACCCAGTGCAATGATCCTATCAACGATCGCCCTGGCACCTGTGACATCCAGACCAACCTCTTCGGTGTCGGTCAGAATCTCCTGTACATGTGGGATCATGCCAAATCCTGCCTCCAAGTGTCCAGAAAGGAGAGTCTTGACCCAAGAACTCAAAACCCGAGCTAGCACCTTCTTCGCAAATTGAAGAGACGAACTGGATGAAGATTCACCCTTCTCCGCTGATCGGCTGCTCATGTCATGTCCCATTGGAAGAATAACAGAAGAACTCTTTCCACTTGGAGCCACTGGAGAAGGAATCTCAGCACGAGGTATCTTCTCTATCGCGTCAGAACTGGTTGTAGGAGTCTCTACCTCCGGATCGACCTCTGGCATCCCTTGCTCTGGTTCTGAAGAAGGCGATGGACTCTCTTCTGTCACTTCAAAACCTGCAAATGAAACACAAAAAGGTATGAATATGATCCTGTTAAAAAAAATCATCAGGGTCATCACTACAAAGTACCTTCTTCGACGACTGGCGGAACACTCTCTTCCTCCATGAACTCATCGGAAGCATCATCAACATTTGCGTCCATTGATGGTTCAAAGTCATCGGAATCCTGTGGCAAGTCCGCTGACAAGAAAATGTTAGCAAATCAAGTCGCAGGCAAAAAAAAAAAAAAAAAAAAAAAAAAAAAAAAAGAGAAAGCGAAAGAAGTTATACCAATTGGAGATTCTGGAATCATTCCAGAGTCCCTCGGTTCTTCTTCAGATGCCATAACCGGCTCCATCACCGCCTCATCGGTTAGAACCTCAGGCATCGCCAAGTCTTCATCCTCTGCTAAAAAAAAAAAAGCAGCAGCAGAGTGAGAAAACAAATCAGAACATGGAAAGCCCCATGAAAGAAGCAGAAAAAGAAAAAGGAAGAATCATACCTTCTCCCAGGCCTGCTGAACGGCCACATTGGAAGATCTAGCAGATCGACGAGGTACGCTTGTAGCAGGCTCTTTAACCTTGTTCGTTCTGGAGAAACCACCTGCAAAGGTTGGAAAAAAAAAATCATCATCAAAATGACAGGATTTCGCTAAAAGACAATCTGGCGAAATTTCGGCATGGTTCCGGGGCAATTCCGAAGAAAAGGGAAATACCCCGAAAGAAATAGAAAGTTTTGAAGATGGGCTCAACATCGCTGCGAGCTCCGAAAATACAAACTTTCGAAACCTCAAAATCTCCGCAAAATCAAGAAGGGCTCAACATCGCTGCGAGCTCCAAATTCCCAAATTTGCAAAGATTTTCAGGTATGCTATCATGCTCAATCTACAAAAAGTACATGCATGAACATCTAGATTTGCATAAAAAAACGCATTATCATGATGAGCAAAAAAAAAAAAAAAAAAAAAGGGGGAGAAAGAAAAGAACATAAAAAAAGGAAGAAACTTTCCCACAAAAAAAAAAAAAAAGAGAAAAGAGACACACGTGAAAAGAAAAAAAAAACAACAAAAAAAAAAGAAGAGAAACTTTCTTTTTTTTACCATCCTATTCTCTACATAAAGTTTTCTTGAAAGAAAAAGAGAGAAAACTTACTTGAAGCCATTGATGGAGAAGAAGAAGGAAAAAGCTTGAAGATCCTTGAAGAAGAAGAACTCTTGGTCTTGGAGCTCTCTTGAGATTGTTGCAAAAGAAAGCAATAAGAGCAAGAGATCCTACCTTCCTTTGCTTTTATAGGAGAGAGCAAATCAAAGAAGGAAACAAAGAAGAAAGGTAAGTGTTACTAATTAGTAACCTTACCAAAAGAGAAGGAATTAGAAAGATTCTTTCCCAAAAAGAAAGATGTCTTTGAGAGATTTTCTCCCAAAATCAATCAATGAGAGATTCTCTCCAACAAAATAGGAGATTGGAGATTCTTTCCCAAAAAGAAAGATACCTTGAGATATTCTCTCCCAAATTAAGGGAATATGAGAGACTCTCTCCCATAAAGCTATTTTTAGATATTCTCTATCCAAATGAGATATCTTTAGATATTCTTTACAAAAATGGCCCCACATGTGATCTAAGCCATCCTAAAAAGCTTAAGGTCCCATGGGCTAGCCCATATGAGCCAGGTTTGACCACCTAGGCACTAAAAAAAAAAAAAAAAAAAAAAGGGCTTTTAGTCAGGAAAAAAATCCCTCTTACCAAGAGCATACAAAAATGGTTCCATGCCTCTTTTGAGTTGATTGAACCATACAAAAAAAATTCCAAGCCCCATGAGCTTCCAAAAATCAAACCATCCAGCCTCATAAACCAAATTGAGCCAAAATCTTGAAATTGACATTCCGCAAAAATCCAAACCACTCCAATGGACCCACACAGTCCCAAAGAGTGACCAAAAACCAAATCCTGGTCCCCTAACTTGCCACATACAGCTTGTTAGTCACAAGACCAAAACCAAAAACCAAATCATGATCCCCCAACTTGCCACATACAGCTTGTTGGGTCACAAGGTCAAAACCAAAACCCGACCCCCCTAACCTGCCACATACAGCTTGTTAGGTCACAAGCTCAAAAACAAAAGCCCAAATCCACATCCCTGATGTCATCTTCAAAACTTTGCCTCGAGATGGTATTTGATTCCTTTCATTACCATAAAATTCCCCTGGAAGCTCAAAGGCTACTCTACCAAAGGAAAGATTGCTCAAAGACTCTTGGTCAAGACACAAGCTCTCCTTCAAAAATCTCTTCGAGACACATCGACTACAAAAGTCAAGCCACTCGTCGCTGTACCTCGAGGGGGCATTTGTTGACACCAAAAATGTCACTTTGCCTCTTCAACATCAAGAAAGTTGCATGAAGTCGCAACCTGCCATAAATAGGCAATGCAATTTCTCCAAAAATTCAAATCTTGTCAGAATCAAACAAAAACTGCAAGATCCTTCAAAATAGCCAAGAGAAGAGTACACATGAAGTTTCGGGCCATTTCAGAATCATTTGGCCTAACTTCGCTTCTCCGACAGCTAAAATGGCGCTCCCGGCGGCGACATCATCGGAGACGTCAAAACCTCGATCAGAGCCTACGGATGACTCCAGCATGTCTCAAAAGGGCTCCATGCCAAATTTCAAGTCAAACCGACAACGTTTGACCCTCCATCAATGCTCGAGCAGCAAAATCAAGCCTCCCGGCGGCGGGAACCACCGAAGCCTTCGCTCATCAAACCAAGTGCATGAGTGGCTTCAACATGCTTCCAAAAGGCTGCACGTCAAATTTCAGGTCATTCTGACAACGTTTGACCAGGTTTCGATGCTCCGAGAGAAAATTAAGCCTACCGGCGGCGGAGCAACATGGCACATGAGATCCAAAACGGAGCCCATGGAACGTCTCAAAATGACTCCAATAGGCTCCCCGTCAAATTTCAGGTCAATCGGACATCGTTTGGCCACATATCAAAGCTCGGCATTTTCCCCGCAGTAAAATCAAGTGAAGCATCGACGGGACCCCAAACGGCTTCAAAACTCAAACAAAAGCCTATGGTTGGTCTTATTTATTGCTCAGGAGGCTTCACCTCAAATTTCAGGTCATTCCGACATCGTTTGACCAACTTTCAGCTTCTGGCGGAAAATCAGCAGCTCTACGCGACAAAGTCTTCGGCTTTCCCGGAAAATTAGAAACTTTGCACTCTAAAAATGCAAGGATTCTCATCAAGTTTTCTACAGGGAAATCAACCCAATAAATGAGAAGAAATGTCAGGAAAAATACAGAAGAAAACGGCGACGAAAAAGACCTCAAAACGACCGCAAAATGGGCTCCGAAGGGGAAAATTCCCCCAGGGTCGCAGGCCCCTGCGACCCTGGGCCAAGGTCGCAGGCCCCTGCGACCATGGCCCATGGTCGCCGGCGACCATGGAAGTCCGGGTCACCGGATTTTTCGCCGGTGACCCGTTTTTCCGTCCTTTTTCGCGTTTCGCGCACTTTGGCCCCTGTGGTTTCCTGAAAATGTGATTTTTAGTGCTTGAAATCGACTCATGTCCGCCGACATCCGTCAAAATCACGGGTCAACCTCCAAAAGTATCAAAATCAACATTGATCGCCAACCGGTCGACCAAAAAAGTGTACTTTCCGCCCGATCGATCGAAAAATCGACAGGACAGATGTCACCGGCCCGCTCTTAGCTATCACTGTCTGAAGTTACATGTTCATCCGATGTCGATCAGCATGAAGATCCATCGATGATCATCGCCAGAAGAATTCCAGAAGACACGGCACGGCCCGCGACTCTTCGACTGCTCGGCGACCAATTAATGTGGTTAATTGACTAGCTTTATTGCAGTCATTAATTCATTTCTTTGGACGGCCCAATCAGAAGCAAGCATTTGGGAGTTACAAGTCAATTGATTCATGGCATTTAACCCATGAAACTCCTCCCATTATGGCAATTAAGGTGATTAAAAGCCCTTAATCTCCATCGGCCAATCAGATTCAAGGAAAAAGGAGTTACAAAATCAAAGAAATAAATCTTGTAACTCCTCCCATTAAAGCCATTAAAGCCCATAAACTCTCCTAAATGGCTACCAAAAGCCTATAAATAGGAGAGCATTCCATTGAAATCCGGATCGATCAATCGGAGATCACTTCCAAAGCACCACAGATCCAGAAATCTGAGAGAAAGAAAAAGAGAGAAAAACTCTGCTGAAGTTCTGCACCGGCGACCACTACAAGGTGACAAAAGTCCCTTGGGGGGCACCCCCCCCCCCCCCCCCAAGGTCCTTGCCTTCTCCCGCTGCCTCCAATGGCTTAGACGTGGCTTTTCAGCCCGTCTACTTAGCTTTTTATTGGACATAGGACCTTCTCTTGGTTTTTGTCCTCTAAAAACCTGAGGTTATAGCCAAGCCAAGCGAATCAAGAGCATCCTCTGTTCTCATCTGCTTGGATGATGGCGAAGCCCATACATGACTTGCGACCGTCAATCTGAACGAGTCTCCCACAATCTCCTGAGAAGTTAGATCCTCCTTTTCTTGCTTTTCGTTGTAGTTTGCATTTTTCTAAAAGAGACAAAAATCACAACTCTTGTCTTTCATTATTGATGAGAATTGTAAATCGGCTATAAACGCCAAAATCGGCTATAAATGCCAAACAAAATCGCCTTTCACGGCAAACCAAGAAAATGTCTCTTTTCTTAAATATTTGTGCAATGGAAAACTTGAAAGAAGTTGATTTCCTTTTTACTTGCGAAGGTTAATCTCCGGATTACCACTTGCAATTCCAAGTAAAATAGAAAATCTGGCACACCCACACAAAAGAAATGTTGATGCACGCTTCAGGCCCGCCAGGGCGCGAAAGGGCCGGACCCGACGGACTCCCACGTTCCGCCGACCCCGGTAGCCGCCCCACGGCGCCTCGGAGCGCGTTCCATCAGCTGGATAATAGGACTCACACTGCACGGTCTTCCCTAAGGGTGTACTAACAAGTAAAACACAATGCAATGGAGCTACTTCTCCCACCAAGCATGCAGCAAATATAGGGGAAACAGAAGAATGCGTAGAACCAGAATCAAACAAGATTCTAGCATGTATATCTGAGATAGGGAGTGTACCTTCCACTACTCCTCCTGCTTCATCGCCTTCTTGGTGGTCCAAGGCATTAAGCCTGCCATACTGTTGAGGCCGCTGCTGCTGCCTCTGCTGTTATCCCTGCTGCTGTCTCTACTGCTGCCAATACTGTTGTCCCTGGGGCCTCTGTTGCCCTCTGTTCTGCTGAGGTCCTGTAAGTCTAGGATGCTGCTGCTGTAACCGAGGCTGCTGCTGTGGTGCCTGCCTCAATGGTTGCGCTGCAACAGGTGGTCTAAGAGCCGTGTTTCTCACATCCTGCCCTTGTTTCCTAGGGCAATCTTTAACCTAGTGGCCCTGCAAACAACACTCGAAACATGCACCAGTTATCTTCCTACATTCTGCTGACGGGTGGCTCCGGCCACAATGAATACACACTACTCTCCGTCCCTGCTCTGGCCTAGTCCTCTTAGCCTGCTGCTGATACTACCATTGTTGATATTGCTGCTGCTGATATCCTGTACTTTGGCTCCTACCCTGGGCCTGAGCCTGTCGAAGGTTCTGATTGCAAATGGCCTTCTCTTTGATGGACTCCTTTGCCCAATAGGTCCTCTTGAGGTTCTCCTCATAGGTAGCTAAGGTAACATTGGTCACCTTCTCCTTGATGTTGGGGTTCAGTCCCCGAATAAATCGCATAACCTTGTCTGCTTCTATCCTTACCAAGGATGGTGCAAACCTGGACAGGTTTGTAAACTACTGCTCATACACCTGTACTGAGTTCTCCCCCTGCTTTAGTGTCTCAAAATCAGCAATCTTAAGTGTGGTGATGTGGGGTGGGATGTAGTTAGCATGGAACAAAGTGCTGAAGGACTCCCATGCAGTATCATCCTCAACAGTCTTGAATGGTGTCTTAACTGTCTTCCACCACATTTCAGCTGTGCCCCGAAACATATATGCTGCTAGTTGAATCCTCTCCTTCCCAGTACATCAGAAGACCTCAAAGATCTTTTCCATCTGAACTACCCACTCATTTGCATCAAGTGGGTCTTCGTTCCCATAAAACTCTGGTGGTGCTCTCTTCTTAAACTTATCAAACAAATCATTCGGGTCAATTTCCCTAGCTGGCATGATAATCTGTGCAGGTTGTGCTTGCTTCTGCATCACTTCTATCATCTTAAACTATGACTCTTGAGAAGTGACAAAAGCTTGCATCAATTGGTTGAACCGTCCCTCCATAGAATTCGCATTAGCATTCGCATTATTAGCATTAGCATTAGCATCACTGCTCTCTGAGTTACTGCTGTGCTAACACATGTGACAGCCAGCCATCCTGAAACATAAGAAGCGTTAGTCCTATTAGACTCAATCTAGCAAACAAACTATACATTCTACAAAAGCTACAAAAAGCAAAGATACCCCAAAAGAAATCCAATCCACACACGTCTTAGGTTTCCACTTGTTTTTAATCTAGAAACCAGCATTGCTGTGATACCAAACTTGTCACGCCCACAGAAGTGAAACCGGGGTTATGCATGAGATTAGGGCCAATTAAAATTTTTATCAACAATAATAATAATAACACTTGGCCCCAATCCTGTCCCAAATGGATCGAAGATCGCTGTGAGGTATAAATGTTTTCTCGAATACATAAATCAATAGCGGAAGCTTCATATAAACAAGTGGTATCTCAAGATGTATAGTTAAGAGCAATAAGAAAATATATCATCTAAGTTCAAGTTTGAAACAGTTAAACAAAAGTATTAATTACATGAAATGTCATGCTAAAACTTAGGCCTAACCAAAATGATAATCAAAATAAACCAAAAGATAGATCTATCCAAAATAAGCATGAGGCACTCGAGTACGGGGTCGGTACGGCTATACAACGCCGTCCGTACTATAGTCTAGGAGGTCATCAGACTGATCCGCCTGAATCTCCTCTGTCGTCTCCTCCTCGAGGTATAAGGGCTCGGTGCCTATGCACCAAGAGTAGCATCATCAGACACGAAGGTCGGCAGGCAGATATAAATATAAAACAACAATAGATATGCCGAACGAATCAGAATAGACGATAGACAAGATCATATAACATGCATAGCATCCTGATCGTAAGAAGTGCATAGCATACGAATCATAAACATCTAGCAAGATAGGCGGTCCACATATGCTAATTACCACGGGATAGTGTCATTGTCCTCCCTACTCTCATTGAGTGGTGGTGGAGATATCAAGGCACACGATATACCTGGCAACAAGGCACAGGATTAAAGCCTGGCAACAAGGCACGAATAGTAATTCGGCAACAAGGCACGATAATGACCCGGCAAACAAGCAAGATCCATCAACAAGTAAAAGGTCATACTGCGCAGACGTTCATCAAGGTCCTCACACAGATGGTGCCCCATCTGTGTTGGGCGATATACAGCTGAGTGGTGCCTGACACAAAGATCCCTAAACAAACAATAGTGAGGGGCTAAGCTTTCTTGCGTGAACAAGATTCATCAATAAAAGAGAGACTACTTTCCATTATCAAGTCAAGATCAATCAAGCAAGCTTTTTCAAACGTCAATACCATAAGTAGTCCTCATTAAGCTTTTACAATCAAAGCCACCTAGCCTCAACACTTCCATCAATCATCAAACAAGTGGAACATCAAAAGAGGTCCTATGTTCATCATCTAAGTTCATCAAGTGATCCCAAGTTAAAACAAAGCAAACGAAGCTAAGGAACATGAACATAGCATGTAGACAAGTACCAGACGGTACAATCCGGAATCAGAAGCGATAAACAATCCAATCATAGGAACAATGTTAAACCAGAGGCATCATACAACCATACTCAGTCAACGAAGGGAAGTAGGATTCGCGATACCCAGACAAACAATCTTCGTGCCTAGATATAAAGGGGGTATCCAGATATCCCGTACCGTTCAAGATTGAGATATGTTGTAACTCGATACAACCGGATTAACCGTGAAAGACGTCGGCTCAAAACATCTTCACATATAGTCAAATGAGTCCAAACAGGGTAACCGAAGTTCCACCTAAGTCCATCTAAAATAGGGTTAGAAAGGCCCTTTCAAAAAAGGTAACCGTGGTTCACCCGGTCGACCCAGCCCTTGGTCGGTCGACATCCCACACAGAGTACCCGATTGGCCCGACCCAGTCCGGTCAATCGAAAGTTGTAAACAAATGGAGTGCACAATGTTTTTCATCAGGCTCCAAGGAGCCTGATTGTGTGTGGCCGGTCGATCCGGTCCCCTTGGCCAGTCAACCGCATACACTGCAGTTACAGAGCCTCCATTTTGTAACTGAAGTGAAATGGGTGGAAACCCTTTTTCAAAATCCCAGAACATGGAGTCAGTCAATATGAAGGGTCCAAACCTTCCATTCTAATCCTGCAAATAAAGAAAATAGGGCCTTGCCCTCTCCACATACAACCATACCCCCTGACATCAATTCCATTCAAATCAACATCCATCCCAATCCAACCATTCAGTTTATATTATCATGTTTCAAGCATTTAAAGCATCAATGAGCATGTGGTCATCTAAATCATCATCAATTATCAAATCAAAGGAAAGACAAACATATCCAAGCATATATATATATATATCTACTTGCCTTTGGTGGAAAATGCCCAAATCCAAAATCCTAGCTCAATGGCCAACAAACCAAACCTAAGGAAGCATTAGCAAAAATAAAACTAAATTAAAATGTAAAACTAAAAGAATGGAAAGCTCTAAGCTAGCTTAACACAACTCTACACCCAAAGTATATAATCCAACCTAAGGGAAGGGAAGCTTACCAAACAGATGGGTGGATGGAGTGGTGGCTTGCAAATTGGAGATTGTTGAGCTTGCGGGGTCCACGCAGAGATGATGGTGATGATCGGGGGTTGTGGCTGCCTTTGTAGTCCATTTCTAGTAAGGTGGGTGAGAGAGAGATTGAGAAAGAGAGAAAAAGAATTGAAATTGAGATGTGGAGGTTGTGGGGCCCACTTGATTGGTGGCCCACTAGATTAGTGGCCCATTGACAGAGAAATGCAAAAGACAGAATGCAAGAAAGAAATAAAGAAAGAAAGAAAGAATGAAGTGGTAAGATGGCGAGAAAGTCAACGTTGGCAGTGGAGTGAGGTGAGAGAGATGAGATGAGATGAGATGAGGTGAGATGAGAAAATGAGAGAGAATGAAATGGGTATGGGCTATTTTCGTTGGCAGGGAGGTGAGTGAAGAAGAGAGTAAAGAAAGAAAGAGAACAGAGAGTGGAAAAAGAAAATGGAGATGGGTGATTCACGCCGGCAGCAAGGAGGGGAAAAACAAGGAAAGGAAGAGAAATGGAAAAAGGGAAAATGCGAAAGAAATAGAGAGAGAAGGAAATGGAGAAATAGAGAGAGAAAGAAGAAGATGGGCAGTAGTGTGTTTGGAAAAGGGGAAGAGATGAAGAAGAGAGATGGCCACTGGTGGTGGTTGCAGTGGCGTCGTCCGGCGGCGGTCTGGCAGCAAGCCGTGAGGGAGAGAGAGAGAACGAGAGGGATGAGAAGATGAGGAGGAAAGGGGCTGCTGTGTTGGAGTGGGGAATGAGAAGAGGGGGAGATGGGTTTGACCTAGGCCCTGTTTGGCAAATCTTATCTATGTAAAATAGATCTACATGAAATAGATCTGTTTCAAATGGCCCCTTTTGAAATAGATGTTTTAAAAATAGTGTGTTTGGTAACACAAAAAATTGATTGAAAAAGATCTTTTGTAAGCTATGGCTGAAAGTTTTTCATAAACATCTTGAGATGCATAAGGAGTCAAGCATTGAGATTTGGCGCCATTGGTGTGTTTAGCCTTACAAAGAGAATTACCGGTTTGGATCTTGCATTTGGGGCCCACGGGTGTTGAAAAATAGATATAAATGTCCGTCTTTTTTTGTAAGTATCTCAATATCTATGATGATCCAATGGCTAGAATTTGGGCCCGTAGTCATTATTGATCTTCTTAATATATCCAATGGTTTGGATCATGGTTTATGGTCCCAATATTTATAAAAAAAAAACACAAAAAATCAGACTGCCTGTGGCCATTTCAAAACCCAGTCAACCCATGCATAGTATGTCAACGGTGGAAAACGTTTTAGCATGTTTCTCATGAACCACATGGAATTAGAAGGTAATTTTTGGTCTCATTGCCATTGTGGGCCTTGTCAAGAGGAGCAACGGTTCGGATCGTGATTATGGGTCCCACAATGATGAAAAAAAATTGAGATCAAATGGTTTACATTGTTTTACACATATCTCGAGATCCGAGATAGATCAATGGTTGAAATTTGGATCTCTAGCCGTTTTTGGCCTTTTTAATACTTTCAACGGATTTGATCATCAACGAGGCTCCCAAAAATTGAAAAGAAAAAAGAAAAAACGAACTGTCCAAAAAGGACGCCCGTTTCATTGTAGCTCCGCCATCTACCCGCTTCAAACATGTGCCTCTGTTTCAAATCTCCACGATTTCCAGCCCATTTGAAATAGAGGCAAATCATCTAAACATCATTTGAAATAGAGATTGAAAGTTATGTTTCCAAACAATCTAAAAACTGTTTCATATAGTTTTTAGACAATAAGAGGCAAGAATCAGATTTGCCAAACACAACCCTAGTAAATGAAAAGAGAGAATGGGTGGGGCTTGCACGTGGGATAAAAGGAGGGTGGGGCATCAGGTGAGTGAGATGATGGGAGTGAGGTGGGGTCCATATGGGATTAGATTAGGTGGGGTTTGACTTTGGGAAATTAATCAAATAACTTAGGTGGGTTTGGGTCAAGTCAGGTATTGGGTCGGGTTCGGAGGTTCGGATCGGGATCCAACAGAAGGATAAAGTTCGGGAAATTAGGTAATCTACCCGATGGTGCCAAAATCTCGAAAAGTGGAAAATACTAAAAAGCCCTCCAAACTTCCCGGAAATAGCAACACACACCCCTACCGTAACCAAACGCACTCCGAATCGCGCGAGACTTCGTACGCGAGATCCATACGTCAAACCCGACTCGCTAAGACTCTAAACACACTTACTAACTAATCAAGCAATTAATTATAATTAATATAGGTTATGGGTCGGGATGTTACAGTCGTCGTGTGTGAGATGGAGATGAAGGGGGGAAGCTCGGGTGTTTTGGGATGGACCCGATGATGAGAGGGCCTGAGAGGGATCGAGATCTGTGCCCGAATGGGGTAGAGATGATGGAGATGGCCTGCGTCTGAGGGAGACTCGAGAGGGAGTTAGAGATAGAGAGGAAGAGAGAGATCGGGGGGAGGGAGAGTCCAGGGATCTGCGTCCGTATGGAGATAGGGATGAAGGAGTTGGGGATAGAGAAGGAGAGAGGGATCTTAGGGAGAGGGGAGAGTCCGGATCTCTTGGACTCTCCTTTCCCATGCAACTGATGGGCGACGTGGGCCAGGTCGAGTCCGGGTCAGGTATGGTTTGAGTTTGGGTCTGGTCTAGGCTAGGTTGGACTTGGGTCGGTTTCAGGTTGGGTTGGAGCCTGATGGGCTCGGGTTGGTTTTGGACTAGAGTCTGATGGGCCAGGCCTAGTGGATTTGGGTGTGGGTTTAGGTGGATTTGGCTCAGTTTTGGTTTAAAGGAATTGGTTCGGGCCATCATTACCGGGGCCCAGGCTTCGTGGATTTTGATCCGCTCGCCGGATTTCGACGATCTACACATCGTCAGAAAGCTCTCGGCGAGTAGGTCACTATGAACTGACTTTCAGGTCTATCGGAGGTTTAGACATGGTAGGTGATTTTTCATGCATGCGCTTTTGGATTATGGGTCCCACTGCCATGATTTTTCAACCCGCTCGTCCGATCTCGGAGTTCTATATATGGACGGAAATCCCTTGACGAGTAGATTGCAACGAGCCAACTTCTAGGGTGATCAGGGGTCTAGAGATGATAGGTAACTTTTCAGGGGGCTCCCCTCGGAGAGTACGGGACCCGTTGTCGCTATTTTCGATTCACCCGTTGGATCTCGGAGTTCTACATATGGACGAAAAGCCCTCGACGAGCAAATCATAATGAGCAAATTCCCAGGGTGATCAGAGGCCCAGAAATGATATCATTAAATAGGGTATACTACATTACCCCTCATAGGGTGCCAAAATGAGGTGTCTACACCTAGTTTCCATCTAACTAACGAAATGAAAACGTTAGAGAATTCTTATTGAAAGAATTCCTACCTTAACACAGGCAGAGGTCCCAATTACCAAATCTCTATTAAATATCAATCACACGTGTTTATCCAAGTCCAGTTTTCGAAGAAACAGACTGTTGGTTTCCTAGAATTTCATTCAACTTCACCGATCCATCATCCGATTAATTGAAGCTTTTGCGGAATCCAACTCTGCAAGGACCATCTTCAATTTTCCAGCAAGGTTCTCCTTTTCAGATTTGCATGAATTCAGCTCGTTTCGCAAGTTCACCAACTTAGCCTCAACCTTTTGAGATTGTTGATGCAGACGTTCGTTCTCTTGACCTGCAAGAATTAACTTGTTAGACAAAATTGCACGTTGATCTTCCAACTGTTTTACCTTAGACTGAGATTCTATCAATGTCCCTTACAAAGATGTATTCTTTCCTTCTATTGCCTTCAATTTTAAGGCCCTTTTCTCGCTAATTTTCGTCATTCTGACGGATTCTTAAAGCAACTTTTGATAGTCTTCATCACCTTCCTGTTCTTCATTAGAAATTTCATTAATATCTAAATCATCTTCAGACTTAGATTCCTGCAAGATGTTAGAAAGAGCCATGAAAGCAACATATTTTCCAGACTCACTCGACGGTGAATCAGGTTCAGACACTTTGTCATCAGACTCGTCATCCCAAGCAATATTTAAAGCCTTACCTTTGTTCTTTTTCTCTGCGATTTGCACCCTTAGAAGCAGTATGACCATATCCTTGGCATTCAAAACATTTGATTGGCTTTGATGTACCTTTCAATTGACTTTGTTCTTATTTAGGTACAAATTTTCCTTGTGAAGGTGCCTTGGGATTCGATGAATCCTTCTTGGTAAAGGCCTTTCTATTTTTCCAAATGGTTTTAAGCTTTCTAGCAAGATATGCCTCAAATTTTGCATCATCAAAATCATTGCCAGGATCACTAATTTCAAGGTCATCCACTAAATTTGAAGAAACTAAGGCAATGTCATTTCCCTTTTACAGTTGACAATGATTTGCCTCTAAGGTTTGCAAATTCCCAAATAAGTTTTTCAACTGTTATGGAATTGAGATCCTGATGCTCCTCAATGGAAACTACTTTTGGACGAAAGCGTTCTGGGAAAGACCTCAAGATTTTATTAACGATTTTAGATTGAGGAATGGGATCTCCCAGGTTAAAGCATGAATTGACAATCTTAGTCAGTTTTGTATTGAATTCATCAAAGGTTTCAAATTTTTTTATCCGAATCGTCTCAAAAGCAATTGTCAAGTTTTAGAGTTTAGTTTGCTTGACAGTGTCTGTTCCCTTATGAACAGTTTGAAGAAGATCACAAGCAGCCTTTGTAGTAGGGCAAGCAGAAACCCTATGAAACTCAGTTGTAGTAATTTCATTATAAATAGCATTAATGGCCTTATTATTGAAATTGGATTTTGTCTTTTCTTCTGTAGTCCATTGGGCTTTGGGTTTCGGTTTAGTTTGTCCATCAACAACCATGGTGGGTTCAGTGTATCCTTCCACTACAATATCCCAGACTTGGTCATCAATAGCCCTAAAAAAAGCAATCATCCTTACTTTTCAGTAAGCATAATTGGTTCCATTTAGAAGAGGGGGTTATTGGTAGATGTTCCTTCTCTATTGATATCCATTAGAGATTAGTAAATAGATCACACAAAGATTTGTGCAACCCGCTCAAATACCAATTGAAAAAATTCCTATCTTAACACAGGCAGAGGTCCCAATTACCAAACCTCTATTAAATATCAATCACACGTGTTTAAACTAATATTTAAACCTAATCCAAATTAAAAACAATCAAACCACAAGAAGAGAAGGACAATCGATTTTTACGTGGAAAACCCTACTCGAGAAAAAACCACAGGCCTTACCGTCTAGGCCAACAGACAAACCAAGCACTATATAAAAACGAAGATTGCAAGATTACCTACAGCCCCTCTATGAAGGGTTCGCTTCAGCGAATAAGAGTTCGCTCAAGCGACCTCTGTCAACTCCCAGATTCCAAAATTTCTGTCTTTTTTTACAAGAGATCTTTAGCAGTCCTTTTCTAAATAAAATACAATTTTAAGAGACCCGGTTTTGTCCATAATCCTATGAATGAACCAACTAAAATTCTTACACTTATTCAAAACCCTGAATCACCGTTTGAGCTACCTCCAGATCAAAGAAGGAAATAAGCACAGAAATCCCTCCCATCTCAGCTATTTTGGCGTGGGATAAACCACATCCCTCGCACAAACCACAAATGATACGGATGGTAGTTTTCTGTCTCAACTGCCCTACCAAACTATTAGAGAGCCAAGAGGAGTTCTCTCTTACAATGGCTCCACCCACTGAGAAATAATCAGCTGCATTAGGAGATGTAGTTCTTTGAACAACCTCCGAGAAAGTCATCTTCCCCACCTTACTGCTAGTATTCTTCACAACCATAAATTTCTTTTTTTGAGCATATACTTCTGATCTTCCCATGAGTTGCTTCTTACTTGCTTCGATAGAAACTCAATTGAATCCACACCCCTCCCTAGGCCTCCTCTACAACCAGCCATAAGATGCAAGTTTTACCGAAATCCCTTTCCCACACTAGTTGCTACCATTCATGGCTTCAATGGCATGCAATGCAATCCTTCTTTCTCTAAATCGCACAAAATTATAACACCCATTCCTTCCTAACCTACTAGAGTTCGGAAGGAATTTCCAAATTGAGAAAATGCTGATCTAATCCACTCTGCCCTAGTGAAAACAAGCATGCCATCAAACTGAGATCAGCGCCTCCCATCTTATCCTCTTGCTCTTTCCAAAACCTTTGATGCAAAGAGAAATCCATTTTTCTACCCCAGAAACCTCCCCAGGAGCCATCTTCCTAAACTTGTGGGATTCAGTTGATTGGTCCAAATCTGCTTTGAAAATTATCAACCTAGATCTAATACGAATTTGTAGAAAATATATTATTTTGCCACTTTGAAGAAATGCTTCGATACCAATTTGTAGAAATATAAATGATAAGTCCTTAAAAATGCATAATTTCTCATCATTTTAGAGTAATAAAGGACTTAATCATCAAATCATGCACTATTTTAGTAAAAGATCATGATTCCTTGTTTGTGGGCATCAAAGTTTGAATTCGAGTCAAAATTCATTGAAAATTTGCATTTTCACTTAAAATCATGAATTTCTTTATTTCTTGGCATTGGAAGTCACAAATTTCTCATAACTTTTTGTTCACACATAAAATGATGTACTTTCTCTGCACCATTGATTTAATTAAAGAAAACTTGATAAAATGGTAAAATCTTGTGCATCTATTTAGTGTGAATTGGGGCCCGTATGTTGCAATATTATTTTCCTACATATATAAATAATTCTTTGATTATTGATTATATTATTTGTTTTTTTGTAGGAAAGTCCAATTTCTTGGGGCCCGCAGAAGAAAATTGATGATGCAAATGCACCATGGGACCCATCTACTTTTGGCATGAATTCTAAGGTAGGGGATGCCATAGTAGGGTCCACTCTCATATGCAAAAAAAAATTCAAATTTAATCTCTTGAAGATAAGTTCCAGATTTGCGGGCCATGTGATGATGAGGTGTCCTATCTACTCTCCAACAAATATTGCTTACATGTCAAGATGGATGGCCAAGATTCAAATCAAGATAACAAAGAAGAGAAAGAAAAGAAAAGAAAAAAAAAGTGCAAAAATATAGGGACGTCCATGCATTGGACGTTCCATGTTGTGTGCACTATAGTGGGGCCTACTTCCTTGATTGCAATGAAATTAATTTCAGATTTGAGGGGATCCTTTCAAGAGAGAAAGTGGGTCCATCTAAGGAGATTCTTCAAACCATGAAGAGTTCTAAAGAAATGGAAGATCTTGCTAAGCAATCCAAGTTGGAAACAAATTCAAAGAGTCCAAGATTTTAGCACAAAGTTGTTAAACTTAGCTCCCAAGATTTTTCCAAAGAAAGTGTCAAACGTCCAACACCTCCATTCCTAGATTTCACACATCCAACACCTCTATCCAAAGCATTCACATGTCCAAGATTGGGGACGATTTGTTTCAAATCAGAAATTTCATATTTGAATTGATTCTTAGCCAAAGTGGGCCCAAGAGAAGTTGCGTAAGATAATAAGAATCCTATTTTCACTAGGATTGTAGGCCAATCCTTTGAAACTCTCTCAAAATCCTCCTAATCCTAATCCAACTTGGGTCCCATACTACTAATCCTTATCCAAATCAAAATCTTGCAAGCCAAGTCATCAAAAATACATAAAAGGAGCCAAAAGGGGTTGCACGTGAATCCATCTCCCCATTCCTCTTGGATAACCAACAACAAAAATTCCCCCCTTTTCCGTTAATTTTTATCCACCTCCTCCTCCCATCACTACTTCATCCAACACCTTTCCTAAGGTACAACACCACTTGGATTTCTATGCCACCGTCGCGCTGCCGCCGTTGCTACCGTCGTTCCACGATTGGACCAGCCATTCATCATCCTCCCTTGCTTGGATTGTTAGATTGTATGGACTCAATCTATCAGATGATGTAATAAATTGATTAATTTCTTTATTCATCAATAAAATCATGCTTTCCTTTCATAAGATGAATGGTGTTTTATTACTTAATGCATATGACCAATAATACATATGACATGATGGTTCATGAGATGAACCTGGTCCCATTAGTATATTAGATATGATATATGTATATGGATGAGATCCACATATGGGAGACATATGTCATAAATCTTATACTTAAATATCTTCACAACCAGTGATGAGACTGGACATCTCATCTGATAAGGTTGCAGCATTTTGATCACTATGAGATAGTGTGATTTGTCTTGATCATCAGAATGTAAGATTCTGGATCATGGTGCTGGTACATTGGATGTATTGAAGGACCATGAGAAGCATCTTATGGAATACTGTCTCGATTTTAAGGTCTGCTCTCATAATTCCCTAGCAATAGGCTCTCAATTCTAAAACATTGATGAACTCAAGTTTCTATCTATTCATTTGCTTTGAGTCACCAATGAGTGAGGTTAACTGTAGATCAACACCTCGGTGTCTTGGGTACATGGAAGTAGAACTGTGGGAACATCCAATGATCAAGATGGAATCTATCTGTATTATCCCCTTGTGCCAATTACTGGATTTGTCATTAGTAAGTGCGCACCTATCTCAATTACGAGTTAATTAGATGGTACTGATGATCACTGTGATTAATTGTGGCTCAAGGATGATAAGATGTGGATATAAGATTGGAATGGACAAATTTTATTCAATTGATCCATGGATATTGATAGAGGGGCCTACTTGTGGCAATTGGGAAGTTTAGGGTCTTCATTGTAATTTATTCCTAAAACTGGAATTCAATTGCATTTAGATAGTGGTATTATTTGCAATTAACTGTGGGCCCGGATTGCACATGAGATGTGGGGTCGTGGTGTCCCAGTTGGAGCCAGCTTTTTATGGAATCCCTAGTGGTCCCCACGCTAGCCCAAGTTATTAGAAAGATACTACTCCTACTTGAACTCTAAAAGGAAGGAATTAGAAAGTTGTTATTTCTATTTGAAGTAGGACTTCTAATAGTAGTAATAGTAAGTTACTAATTGTTGTGGAAATGAGACTTCTATAACAATTAGAAATAAGAAAGTTGTTAATTCTTAATAGAAGTAGGACTTCTATTTTAATTAGTAATAGGGGTTGCCTAAAGGCTATAAATATGGGAAGCACACCCCTTGGACGTCATATACAAGGAGTCCACGCCCAAGATCCCTTTTGTGCAAGAGTTGCACATCTTTCTCTCTCCTCTCTTTTTCTTCTAGTTCCTTAGAGTTTCTAGTGGGTTTTCTCTTGAAGTTTCTACTAATCTTCTTGAGAAAAGAGAGCTGATAGTGGGTCATAGCGTTGAAGACAACAAGGTCTTGGAGATCCTAATTTGCTTCAAGAAGAGTTCTTGTTCAAGCTAATTGTCTTCTTCTCCATTAGAGTACTACCGGGATCCAAAGGTATAATCTACTTCTCTTTCTGTTGTGGGTTATTTTGGTTGCATGGTGTTGTTGATTTCTATCTTCTAGATAGAGTTTATTGCTCTACTTGATTGATGAGATTGAGAGATTGCATCTGGATATAGTTTATGGCCTTATGGGTACTTGATCACTGAGACAAATGGGGGTCAAAAAGTTTTGAAAACCTATCCATGATGCCCAACTAATTCCAACATGGATTTCAAATAGCGAAACAAGAGCCGGTTGGATCGTCGTTCAAGACCGCGAGTCCTTCTCCTCCGTTTAGTATTTCATGTGTCTAGGGTAAGGTTGGATGCACTTTATTTTGATTCAAATAATTAATTTTTTAATGGCTATTTGCTTGTAATGGGTCTTTCATTAATAAATCAAGTTTATGGGGTTTTGGTCTTCACCAATGGGTTAACATCGAATTTTTGTGCGTAGTGACAGTGCGCACTTGGTGTGGTGTTCTTGATTTTTCTTGATGGCATCAAGCAAAGTAACTATTGCATTATTTTAGAATTAAAATCCACTTTTTTTATTCTCTAGTTTTATTCTATTTTATTTTTATTTTTATGCATCTTAAAAATTATTGTAATTGGTTGTACTGACAAATCTTATGGTAAATGCAGTAGTTAGATTAGGTTTCTAGATTAGGATTTTATTTTTCTTTGGTTGTAATTAATTTTTCAGACTTGTAATTAATTTTTAATTAAAGAAGAACAATTGATTTGTATAGTTTTTTTTAGGCTAGAATTAGTTTTTTTTCCAATAGGACAGGTTTGTGCGATTAATTACTCCATGTGGATCGACCTCAAACTTCACTGAGTTATTACTACATTGTGGCCTTGTACTTGAGGCCAACGATCAAGTTTTTGGAGCTTGAAGTAATTTTTCCAACCTATCTTTTTAATTGCTTCGTGGGTGTGCCTTTAATATTCCACAATCATTCTAGATCTAAATGTAGCATGCATGGAATGTTTGGACCACCCCTATTGCATTAAAAAGTGGATTTTTAATCTGATACTTAATAAAATTGGAACTATTTCAGATCTGAAAAATTATTTTTTCTGATTTTCAAAAATCACATCAATTTCAGAAATTTACCTAGTTTACTTGTTCTAATTTGGACTAGTTTAGGTTGGTTTTTTTATTTTTTAGTTTCCGGTTAGTATTAATTAAGGTGAATTAAAATCAGTTATTTTTTTCATATTTTTAGGTTTTTATAGTTTCCAAAAAGATTTTGGAACTTTCCCTCACAAAGGCAAGTCTTAGATCTCGCAAATTCGGCGTTTTGGCCACTAAACTTGCCAAAATCTGAAAATTTCACAGCTTTCATTGGAAACTCAGTTGTTCTAATTGTTTTTAAATTTAAAAGGACTCTTTAAAACATGCTGGGATTTTTTTCTAAGAAGGTTAGTTATTTCTTTGGAAAGCCGAACAAACTGCCTTTCTTGATTGGTTTGATGTCTAGGCAAGTCTTGTCCCATTAGATAAGGGAGAAAGCCTCTTGTTCTAGAAAGTGGTTTTTAAGTGGGACCCTTGCAACGCATCGTGACCCCACCACTGATCTGAGGGCTTACCTGGTCGGGCCAATTTCATAGACTTAAGTTTGGAAACTTTCGTTAGAGAAATCAAACTCTCTAAAATTAAGACTTTGCAATAATTTAGGAATCTTCTTTTAAATCTAAAAACGGACCTTAGATAGTTTTTTTCTTTCTAGGTTTCTTTATTAAAAAAAAAAAACTTTTTAAAATTCCAAAAAAGAAAAAAAGACTCACCTTCCTGGCAAAGGGACCCCTCAAATCGGTTAGAAAAGGAGGAATCACCTATCAAGAGCTTGATTAAATTATATAAATCTAGATCTCCTGGTTCTCGTAGGATTTCCAATATGGCTGATGAGCATAGTGATAATAATGAGATGAGAAATGAAAACGAAAATGTGAATGGTAATGGAAATGGAGCCAATAATAATGGGGAGGTGAATCAACCTCTTAGGACTCTACGTGATTACCTTCACCCTACACGACAAGCCACACCATCGTGCGGAGTAATCCAACTTCTCCCCAAATTTCATGGACTTGAATCAGAGAGTACATATTTGCACATAAAAGAGTTTGAAGAAGTGTGTGCAACACTACACTTCAATAATGTGAGGGAAGACCTTATAAAATTTCATTTATTTCCATTTTTCTTCAAATATAAGGCTAAGGCATAGCTTCACTCCTTATAGCCCAATTTGATTGCTTTATGGTTTGACATGGTCCGGGAATTTTTAAAGAAAATTTTCCCATTACATAAGACCAACACTTTACGAAGGAATATTATGAATTTAAAAAAAAAAAAAAGACAAGGAGTCTTATTATAGGTGTTGGAAACGCTTTAATGAACTACTCCTTGCAAGTCCCCACCACGAATTTGAATTGCACAATACTATTGGTTACTTCTATGATGGACTTAGTTCATAAACACGTCAATTCGTGGAGATGATGTGTAATGGGGAGTTCATGGCGAAGAACCCAAATCAAGCATGGACCTACATTCAGTTTTTGGTAGATAGTGCAAAAAATTGGGACACATATGAAGGTATAGACCCCGTAAAGCAGTCAAATCTGGCCAAAGGAGGGGGGTTATATGTATTAAAAGAAAATGATGATCTTCAAGCAAGAATTGCCTATCTTACAAGAGAAGTTGAGTCATTGAAATTTGTGAAGAATAAGGAACCTGCTATAGTTTGTGACATCTGTACTAGTGATAAACACATTTCTTCTGAGTGTCCAACACTCCCTGTTTTCCAAGTAGTATTTTACGAATAAGCAAATGCCACTAACACATACAACCGGCAGTTCAACAATTCTTTAGGTAACACGTACAACCCTAATTGGAGGAATCACCCCAACTTTAGTTGGAGGAATGGCCTAAATGCTACTCCGCCTAATTTTAACCAAATGCCAAATCAATTTGGGGTACGTCTGGTACCTATGCTCAAAACACATAGCAAAGAGTACTCCCTACAACTCAAACGACACCTTGGGATGAACTTATGGTTAAGTTTATGGTGAATCAAGAGTCCATCAACAAGAAACATGATAGGAACTTTGAAAATTTATAGAACACCATGTAGAACCTCTGCAAATTGATTGAAGCACAAAATAAGGGGGCTTTTCCAACCCAACCATAGCCCAATCCAAAAGGGCAATACGAGGTTCATTAAGGTGGTCCGTCAAATTCAAAGGAGCGGGTTCATGATGTTACTACTCTACATTGTGGTAAAGAGATTGAAAAGCCTAATCTGGAAAAAGATAAACACCTGCATCCTCAGATTAGGAAGGGAAAGAAAATGAAGTCCCTCCTATCAAGGAGAAAAGCCCAATTCCTCCAGGATTCAAGCCCTTACCTCCTTTTCCAACCGATTAGCTCCTCCCAAGCCATCTATACAGAACCAGGAAATCTTGGATGTGCTTAAAGAAGTCAAAATTAACATCCTGTTATTGGACGCAATCAAACAAGTCCCATCTTACGCAAAGTTTCTTAAGGAATTGTGCACGTTTAAGCGTAAGATTAAGGGTGTAACGGTTCGGTTAATAAGATTAAGGGTGTAACGGTTCGGTTAACCGTTCGTTTTGGGAAAACCATTAACCAAACCGCATTTCACAGTTTTTGGTTTTTAAAAACTGTAACCATAACTGAACCGTGAAAAATCGTTAAAAATCGAACCGCGGTTAACGATTAATTATCACTTAAAAATTTTTGAAAAATTTGTCCATTTACTAATAAAAATTACTATGAAAAAAAACTATAATTGGAGAATGGCATAATATGCTACTGTAAAAAAAAAAGTAATTTTCATTCCAACCCTTAGGTTTTATTCTTATTAGCGAAATGGTCCGGTTAACCATGTATTTTGGGAACACGATTAACCGAACTACGGTTAACGATTCGGTTCGGTTAATAACCGTAAGTCGAGACAAATACCATAACCGAACCCTGAATCACGGTTTTCCGATTTCAATAACCGTAACCATAACCGAACCGTAAAACACAGTTATTAACCGCGGTTATGTTCGATTCGGTTCGGTTAGACGGTTTCTCAGTTTCTTTTACACCCGTACGTAAGATACATGTGCAAAAGAAAGTGTTTCACATTGAGCAAGTTAGTGCAATTCTAAAGCACGGCACTCCTCTTAAATTCAAAGACCCAGGATGCCCCAAAATTTCTTGCATTATTGGAAATTATCAAATTGAACAAGCATTGCTTGATCTTGGGGCGAGTGTCAACTTACTACATTATTCGGTCTATGTAAAATTAGGGATGGGCGAACTCAAACCCACCCAGGTTAATCTACAGCTTGCAATCGATCAATCAAAAGACTGAGAGGGATAGTAGAGGATATGCTTGTGTAGGTTGACAAGTTCTACTTTCCAGTAGACTTTATTATACTAGCCACTCATCCTGTGGCAAATCCTCATGCTCAGATTCTGGTAATTTTGGGGAGACCATTCCTGGCCACACTTAATGCATTGATTAATTGCTGGAATGGAAAAATGACGCTATCTTTTGGTAACATGACATTAGAGCTAAATGTTTTGACCTCTGTAAACAACCACGGAATGATAACAATGACTTTGAAGAAGTAGATTTGATTGGTTTTCTTACAGTAGAAACTTTTGAAAAATCGATCTCCGATTCCGTGAAGTCAATTGAGGACCTGACCCTTTACAAAGGAACACATGATAGCACTGTTGAAATGGTTAACATTGTAGGCAAACCCTCTTTTGAAGAGCTAGTACCAACTGGTACTCCATCTCTTCCATCTCAGGTGAGGCCTCCCAAACCTGAGTTGGAAACCCTTGCCTTCTCACCTGAAATATGCATACCTTGGAAAAAATGAAACATTTCCTATAGTCATTTCTGCACATCTTGACGAGGACCAAGAAGTCCAACTCTTAGAAGTGCTCAAACTGCACAATGGTGCAATTGCTTGGACCGTGGCTGACATTAAGGGAATTAATCCCCTCATGTGTACACATCATATCTATTTGAAGGAGAATGCAAAACCCTCCCGTCAGATGTAGCTCTGGTTAAACCCCATAATGCAGGAAGTGGTTAGGGCTGAAGTTTTGAAGCTTCTAGATGTGGGTATCATCTATCCAATTTCGGTTAGCCAATGGGTCAGCCCTACCCAAGTTGTACCTAAAAAGGCCGGCATCACTGTAATCTGTAATGCTAATGATGAGTTCATTCTAACCGGCGTACCCATAGGTTGGTCAGTTTGTATCGACTACAGAAAGTTAAATGCTGTCACACGAAAGGATCATTTCCCCCTACCCTTCTTGGACCAAATTTTAGAATGGGTAGCTGGCCACAAGTATTATTGTTTCTTAAATGGATATTCTGGATACAATCAGATAGAGATCACCGCGGGAGAAAATAACTTTTACATGCCCCTTTGGCACCTTTGCTTATAGACAAATGCCCTTTGGGCTATGCAATGCTCCTGTAACCTTTCAAAGTTGCATGCTGAGTATTTTTAGTGATATGGTGGAACGTTTTCTTGAAGTCTTCATAAACAATTTTTCAGTTTTTGGAGATTCATTCCAAGATTGTTTGAACGACTTAACTAAGGTCATCTCTAGGTGTAAAGAAAAGAACTTAATACTGAATTCGGAAAAATGTTATTTTATGGTATGACAAGGGATTGTCCTTGGTCACATTGTATCATCTAGAGGATTGGAAGTGGACAAAGCCAAAGTAGACTTAATTTCCAATTTGTCCGCCCCAAAAACCATAAGGGATATAAGATCTTTCTTAGGGCATGCCGAATTCTACAGAAGGTTCATAAAGGATTTCAGTGTCATTTCTAGACCATTATGCAACCTTCTGCTAAAGGAAGCAGAATTTGAGTGGACGGAGGCATATAAAGCGGCTTTTACCAAGCTTAAGGACATGTTGACGACTGCTTCAATTATGCAACCTCCAGATTGGAGCCTACCTTTTGAAGTCATGTGTGATGCTAGCGATTATACGGTTGGGGCAGTTCTTGGGCAACATAGGGACAAAAACCCATATGTGATTTACTATGCTAACAGGACTTTAAACAGTGCACAAATCAATTATTCTACAATAGAGAAAGACTTATTGGTTGTGGTCTGTTAACTGGATAAATTCCGTTCCTACTTGATTGGATCCAAAATTGTGATCTTTACTGACCATTCTGCACTGAAGTACCTTCTTTCCAAGAAAGATGCTTTGCTAAGACTGATCAGATGGATCCTTTTAGTTCAAGAGTTCAATATTGAAATCAAGGATAAGAAAGGAGTAGAAAACGTGGTGGCTGATCATCTTTCTAGGCTTGTCCTTTCCAAAAATTTAAAACCCTTACCAATCCAGGACACTTTTCCTGATGAGCAATTGTTTGCCACATTTTCTCAATCTCCATGGTATGCTGACATTGCTAATTATCTAGCTTCGGGTGAAATTCCAAAAGAATGGAAGCAGCAAGGTAAAAACAAGTTTTTCACTGAAGTAAATCAGTTTTTTTGGGATGAACCATACCTTTTTAAATACTGCCCAGACCAAATTATTAGGAGATGCATTCCTGATCATGAAATAAACAGTGTAATATCATTTTGCCACTCTCATGCTTGTGGTTGCCATTTTTCTGCTAGAAAGACCGTTCACAAAATTTTGCAATCTAGATTTTACTGGCCCACTTTTTTTAAAGATGCACATGATTTTTGTAAGGCATGTGAGTGGTGCCAAAAGTTGGGTTCCATTTCCAAAAGGAATATGATGCCTTTAAACCCAATATTTTTGGTCGTCTAGTTATTCGATGTCTGGGGTATACACTTTATGGGACCTTTTCCCCCGAGCTTTGGTTTTCATTATATTCTCGTTGCAGACAATTATGTGTCCAAATGGATTGAAGCAATCCCGTGTAGGAATATGATGCTAAAATGGTAAAAAAGTTTATCTTGGACAATATCTTTTCCCGTTTTGGAACACCACGTGCCATCATTAGTGATGGGGGCACTCACTTTTGTAACCGTATCATTGAGAGTTTGTTTAAAAATTACGGTGTTACACAAAAAGTGGCTACCCCTTATCACCCTCAAACAAGTGGGCAGGTAGAGGTCTCAATAGGGAAATCAAAAGAATTTTGGAGACCACGGTAAAACCATATCGTAAGGATTGGTCAATGCGGTTAAATGGTGCTTTGTGGGATTATCAAACTACATATAAGACCCTAGTTGGGATGTCTCCATATCGACTTATATATGGAAAACCTTGCCACCTTCCAGCGGAGCTGAAACATAAAGCTTATTAGGCCATAAAACAACTGAACTTTGACTTAGAAAAGGCTGGAGAGAAAAGAGCCCTTGATCTAAATGAATTAGAAGAATTGAGAAACAAAGCATATATGAACTCAAGAATTTACAAAGATAGGACTAAGGCCTTTCATGATAAACGGATATTAAGGAAGTCTTTCCATCCGTCTCAAAAGGTCCTCTTGTACAATTCTCGACTTCATCTTGTCCCTGAAAAGTTAAGATCTTGTTGGACAGGCCCCTACATTGTTCAAGAAGTATTTCCATATGGGGCAGTGTCCCTCATTGATCCATCGAATGGTTCCTCTTTTAAAGTTAATACAACGTTTAAAACTATTCTTGGAGACTGATCCTCCAAAGGAAAATGAAATTCCTCTAATCGATCCTATCTATTAGAATTGACGAGCACTGGATCTGACAATGGCCCACACCTTTGTACATTATGCATATTTTTTTTCTTGCCTTTTTCTTTTCTTTGTCTCACATTAGATAGTTTCTACGCGAAAGCTTCATTACTCTAGGTGCTTTCAACTATTTTCCTCCTTTTACATTTTTAGCTCATGTTACATTCTACTTTGCATTCCATGTATGACATCAAGAACGTTGTCTAGTTTAGGTTGGGGTTGGGAATAAGCACACTTGTCCAATTTTAGACAATTTTTTTTCATTTTTTGAGTAGTTTTTCTTCAAAAAAACAAAAAAAAAAAAAAACAAACAAAAAGAAGAGTTTTCGAAAAAACTTGACGATTGAAGATGTCTAGAAATCTGGAATTTCAAAATTTTTGGAAGGAAGTAAAATGAAGGTTCACAATTTTTTTAAGGATGAAGAGAATACTGAACTTTGTTTTTCACTGTAACACGTGTACATCATTTCAAAAGTCTTGGATAAAAAGATCTAAGTGTCATTTTCAGAGTTCTTGCAAGAGAGAAAAGGAGACGACTTTCTGAAATTTGGCCATATGAGTTCTCCTGGTTCATCGGTAAGGTTAGGCCAACCAAAACTAGTGAATTAATTCAGGCGAATTAAAAGGGATTGCCTATTGTTGGGGACCGTTAAATAAAAGGATAAGGGATGCACAAATGTGTGTTTTAAAAAAAAAAGTGTTTAGTTAGAAGTCTCGAAAAGAATAAAAAGTTGTGTGACTAGTTTGGGTTTGCAGCCTTTTTAACCCAAGCCAGCAAGCCTGAAGGGGTATTTATATACCTACTGCCCTAAAGACATCTGTTTTGGGAGTCATTGGCCTAACGCTCATTACATGGGTTAATTAAAAAGCTTAAGGGACCTAGGCATTGCACAATCATATGTGCGCGTTTAATAATTAAAAAAAAAAAAAAAAGAACAAGAGAGATGGAGTCATTGGCCTAACGCTCATTACATGGGTTAATTAGAAAGATTAAGGGACCTAGGCACTGCACAATCATATGTGTATGTTTAATAATTAAAAAAAATAAAAAAAAAAAAGAACAAGAGAGATGCATCTCGCAGCCTTTGATAAAAAAACAGTAGTGCGAAAACCGCTATAATAGCCTTTAGAGGAGACTTGTATTTTCCCCGAATCTAGGAAGGTTAGAAATTCTGAGAGAGAATTCTGTTTTCATGGCATTATCTTAGAACATTTAAAAATTCTTGATTTGATGTATACACTTGCACAAGGCACCCAAAGTTTTGGTATAATTTTTGACAAGATTTGAAAACAAAAACGTGAACCAGATTTTGAGAAGTCTGAAATCTTGATTATTCGAGGATTCAAGACATTCAATCTGACTCAATCGCCTTTTGAAAAACCTTCCATTGACTTTCTTTTATTTTTAGGTAAATGAATTTTGTGGGCATATTTACTGCAAACCCTCACGAGGCATTTTCGAGTCTTGTTTAAGGGGTAACCTAGGGGTTTAAGGGCTTGCTGCATCGCTAAATGCAGCCGAGAGTGCCAGCGAAAGTGGTATTTTCTTTTAGTCTACATTTAGATTATATTAGATTAGTCTAAAAGACCTATCCTAGTTCACATATTTTGCTCGGGACTAGCAAAATGCTGGTTGGGGGATGTGATAAGTCCTTAAAAATGCATAATTTCCTCATCATTTTAGAGTAATTAAGGACTTAATCATCAAGTCATGCACCATTTTAGCAAAAGATCATAATTCCATGTTTGTGGGCGTCAAAGTTTGAATTCGAGTCAAAATTCATTGAAAATTTGCATTTTCACATAAAATCATAAATTTCTCTATTTCTTGCCATTGGAAGTCACAAATTTCTCATAACTTTTTGTTCACACATAAAATGATGTACTTTCTTTGCACCATTGATTTAATTAAAGAAAACTTGATAAAATGGTGAAATCTTGTGCATCTATTTATTGTGAATTGGGACCCGCATCTTGCAATATTCTTTTCCTATATAAATAGATAATTCTTTGATCATTGATTATATTATTTGTATTTTTGTAGGAAAGTCCAATTTCTTGGGGCCCGCGGAAGAGAATTGATGAAGCAAATGTACCATGGGACTCATCACTAGCCAATTCACTTGAGCCTGAGTTTGATCACAATCTTTTGCTTGCAAATCCATAATAGTTTGGATCCAAAATATGACCCATAGTATTCACCCGTTATCTTTGACCCCCTTATCACCTTTGGTGAATGGTTAAATTCTCACTTTAGAAATTAGGCTTGAGTCTTGTTTTCAGTCTCTAAATTTCTGAACTATTTGTTGGCATGAAAAATATATAATGCCTGAAATGTGGGCCCTGGGTCACTAGAACACTCTGAAAAGAGGGATCCGAGGGATTTTCTACTCACATGGAGTGTGGTATCATCATCTGCACAGTTCATTGGGCTAGAATGACCCAAGTTGTTTTTTCAGGTAAAATTATGAAAATACCCCCATGCACAGAAACTTACAAAAATGCCCCTAGGTCCTTTTTTAAAAAATGTCAGAAATGACTATCCATGGCATGCCTTGATTTTGAGGCCTTTTTGGCACATTTCGGGACCAACCAATGGTTTGCCTGAAATTAAAAATGACTGCCCCAATCAAGATTGTCCAAAAATGGCCCGACTGGCTTGCTAATGTCAAATTATGTCAGTGCTAAAAACCCTACTCAATTCCAGGTCATTTTGATACTAGTTCAGACCTTTTGGGAATTGACCCTTATAAGTCTTATTAAGCCCGTTGCTCCTGAAACTCATATTTTGAGGCCCACTTGATCCATGATCCCCTTCATTATGATAATAGATGGGCCCTCCCTCCAAATTTGGGACCATTCTAAGCTCGTTTGATCAAAATGTGACCTACTTCAATCATAGGTTTTTGGGGACGGGCTCCCGGACACTCAAAAAATCATTTTGTCAGTTTAGAGTCTCAAACCTTAGAGTTTAGCCTCCAAAGTTTAGGTAACTCAGTTACTCCTATAAGACTCTCCATGCCACATTTGGGCTCAATCTAATGTAATTTCGGGCAAATTCCATAATTCGGAACGTTTAGCCCAATTTAGCCAAATTGGGCCAGAAACCCAAAGCTTTTAGCCCATTTGGCCTATGATCATCTTCATCATGATGATAGGAACCATCCCTCGAAATTTGTTCTTAATTCCAGCCCATTTGATGTCAATTTCACCATTTGGTCCAGACAAACCATAATTGGGCTTCACAGATTTATAGCAACCCTTGGATTTAATTCACAGGGTCGCAATCGTGTGTCTTTTCACACCCTTGTTCTAATCAAGAGGTTGCTGCAACCTCCAAAATCCATGCGGCACTCATCTATTTTAGAACCCTAAGGCTTAGTAGTCAAATGCGTGGGTGGCGAGAATCAAGCAAAAATCGCAACAAGCTGTGATTGAATTTACCACAGCAACTTTCATTCAATCTGCATTCGCCAACTATGTAAAATCTTTTTTTTTTTTTTTTTTATTTTTGGGAGGATGCATTAGCTAGCATAAGAATTTATACGGTTGGTGAATGCGGATTGGATAAAACAATATCTTTCTGATTCTACGAAACATTTGGATCTCCATTTCCTATGAATTGAACTCCCCCACTCTTATTTTCACAACAATTAAGATCCACTCTCACTCTCCCAGTGTCTCCACTCTCTGCTACGCACCCACGCCCTCCACCAGCTGCTCATGAGCCCTCCTCTTGTGGATCAAGTCGAGTCTGCCAAAAGATCCCGCAAGAGTTCAGATGATCAAGTCAGTTTTGGAGCACTCAATCTAACGTAATTTGTTTAATTGATTTGATCTCCATTCTTTTTAGGTGTGGTCCCTTATGGCCCGCCTATTTGGTTTATGATAGGTAGTGAGGCCTTTCTAATGGTATTGATCATGAGTTAGGGTCCATAGACGTGCAAAAAACTAGATCTATTTTGGGGTTTATTGGTTCAGTGAATAGAGTGAGTGGCTAGATTATAAATACGGAGCACACAAGAATGACAAACTGATTACATGCAAGTATCACTTAATATTCACCGTAAAAATTAACACAAGTTTACCACACAATAAAATGCATGACTACACCTTAAATGGTTTGGACTTATTAAAAAAAAAAAATTTATGACGCAGGGTTCCAGCCCTTTGGGCCAGAATAATCCATGTGGGCCTAGAAGAGAAAGCCAAATGAAATTCTCCTGTGGCCATAGTGCAGTTTGAAACCCACAACCTTCGGATGCAAACCGTGGTCTTAGGCCAACTAAGCTACCCCTTAGGGTTAGGATTTATTTAAAAAAAATAAAAAAAAAACATTTAGGGACATTTATTCCATAGGGATAGGAGAACTGAAGGATAACTTAAGAAATTCTACAAAAGAAGGAAAACAAAAGACAATGTCTTTAAAAGGAAGGATTAAGGTCCTCACTAATGTGCGGTAAATGGCTAGATTAAGGAGATTATTTCTGCAACAAAGTCGGTTTTTGGGAATAGGGAAAATTGGTTGCAGAAATGAAGAGCTTGGAGATAGAGATGACGTTTTAGTAAATTAGGCAGTGCGATGTCTCACAAAACAACAGTTTTGGAAGAGGATATTTGGAGATAGAAATCAGGTTTTAGTAAAGGGGTTGTGCTATATCCCCCAAAAAGGTTGGGTTGGGTTGTAAAGCTGGTGAAAAACAAAACATGTGGATTGGAGATATAGCCTAGTAGTTGTACTTATATATAAGAGGTTGAGTAATTGCATGTAAAAATTATCTTAGCCAATATGTCACAACCCAGTAAATGAGCACGAGGATTATGCATGAGATTAGGGGCCAATTAAGGTTTTTCTTAATAAACCACCCAACATGACCCCCAATTATGGTCCTGCAGATCGAAGTCCGCGGTGAGGTTTAAATATTTTCTCAATTAACCATAAAAATAGCAGAAGCTTCATAATAACCAGATGGTACAATTAAACATTTCTAAGTAAGCACATTGTTCATTACTATAGTCAAAGTTTACCAAAAGACAACAAAAGTAGTTTAATTACATGGCCTCTATAAAAAAAAATCCAACAAAACTGAATATACAAATACTATCCAAAAGTAGTGAAGGCCCTCATATGCTGGATGTGACGGCTCATATTATGTCATCAACATACCACTCGTGCTAGTCATCAGGTTGATCTGCCTGAAACGTAGCTTCCGCCTCCTCTTCCTCAATATAGAAGAACTTGGTACCTATTCACCAAGTACAGTATCATCTGACTAGGCATAGACAAGTCCGCGGTGACGTTTAAATATTTTCTCGCTTAACCATAAAAATAGCGGAAGCTTCATGATAACCAGATGTTACAATTAAACATTTCAAAGTGAGGACATTATTCATTACTATAGTTAAAGTTCACCGAAAGACAACAAAAGTAGTTTAATTACATGGTCTCTATAAAAATAAAAATAAAAAAAAAAAAAAAAAAACCCAACAAAACTGAATATACAAATACTATCCAAAAGTAGTGAAGGCTCTCATATGCTGGATGTGACGACTCATATTATGTCGTCAGCACACCACTCGTGCTAGTTATCAGGCTGATCTGCCTAAAACGTAGTTTCCGCCTCCTCTTCCTCGATATAGAGGAACTTGGTACCTATTCACCAAGCACAGTATCATCTGACTAGGCATAAACGATAGGTAGATATACATATCAAAGCGATGCAAAGACAATGTGATCATGAGTTGTACAACGATAAGATTTTAAGCTCAAGGTTAAATAATAGCATACAATGACCAATAAAGACAATGTCCTATCACAATAATCTAATAATATAGGCGGTCCACATGGGTCAATACACCATGAGATATTCTCCATGCCTTTCCTTTTTCGAACCGAGTGTGGTAAAGAATACGTGGGAAATAGTCCAGCCAATCAATGGGGTGACACCTGAGGTACTAGACATCGGCACCTCTGCTTTTGTGGGTGCCCAACGGTGTGCCTCTATCCAATATTGATCTGCAGTTGCAACCAATCAATCTACAGTCCTCCCACAAAGGTTCCCCTTTGTGTCCAACATTAACAATCGAGTGGTGCCTGACACAAGAGTCCTAGGGCTAGGCTTATCTTGCGTGGACATCATCCATCAAACATGAGAAGGACCAAGGGTGGACCCAGGAAATTCAACTTGGAGGGGCTCCATGTAAAGAAAATATTGGGGGAAGGGGTAAATGTAAAAGAAAAACATGATAATTCTCAGAATCTGCAAGTGTTTTTTAAAAGTCTTCGACTTTTTCATGTATAGTGGGGGCTTCAGCCCCCAAACCCTATACCTGGGTTCGCCCCTGAAGAACTATCTTTCCATCAATTGTTCAATAAATTAATCAATCAATATGATCTCTTCGATCACGTCCAATGACAACAATAATAGTCCTCTGTAACCCTTTACAATCAGGTCGCCTAGCTTCAACGCATCGATCAATACCAATGACAGTCAATGGGATATCCAATGTTCCATCAATCTAAGTTCTAAATGTGATCCCGACAATAAAAAGTAATATAAATCTATAGAATATGCATGCAGCATGTGGACATCAATATCTAGAAAGTACAATTCAATGTAATTATCAATAGTCAAGGAAGACAAACGATCCAATCCTAGTTCAATCATTGCCTTCCTCGTACGATATGTCACTACGCAGTCTAAGGAGGAAATAAGGTTATTGATATCTTGTTAATTTGCCTTGGTACACCATCCATTGTGGGATATCCCTTTGCCTCACTTCATCTCGGTCCGATGACACTATACGTTGTCCAACAATTCATAAGGGTATATTGGCTTATAACATAATGGTCCACCAATTGGTCTTCATTAGTAGGTATCAAGGGTCCTAAAGCTAAGCCCAAAAGAACTATGAGAAAGCCCCCTTCAAAAAGGGACTGGCCTTTCCATGATTGATCGTGGGATATCCTCAGTCGATTGCGGTACACCGCAGTGGACTTCACGATGAGCCGCGGAGTCAACCGGGGTTCCAAAGTAGAACCTTAAAAATCAGATTACTCAATCACCCTCTAAGATGGAACCTAGACTCAATTCTTCTCAATTATATGGTTAACCCATGGTCGACCGGGAGGTCCACTGAGTCCCAAAAGTAGAATGTGAAAAGTAAAAGAAGCTCAGTTATCTTCCCAGAGAGAACCTCAATTGGGGTTCCGTGGTCAATTGCGATACCCATCGCGGTCAACGCGAGGCTTCAAAAACTGAAATCAGAATACTATTTCAAATAGAAACAAGGGGAAATCACCCCTCATTCCATTATAGCTTATGAACATCGATTACATAGGGCCTAGCCACCTCCAAAACACAATAAAACAACTCTTTAATCCATCTAACTCCATTCCAATCAATTAAAGCCCTAATCTTGCCATTTTTACAACAATTGGGCTCAAAGGTAACTAGAATTAAATTAATGCCAGAATTAAACAATAGAAGCATGCATATCACGCTACATTTATGTTTATCTACTTTCTTTGGGTGTAAAGAAGCTAAAAAACAATAGCTTAAACGAACCCTAAAACCCAAACTCTTGGAAAACCAACAACTCAAATCTAACAAGCTAAGAAATCACATTTTTAAGCTAAGAAACCACCAAAACCCTAACTCCATACAAGGGAAAACACTTACCTATGGTTATAGGAGATTGAGAAAGTGAAATGAAATGAAGAATCAATCATTCAAAAGGGCTGGGTTCAGGTTTTGGGGAATTACAGTTTAGTCCCTAGTGGACTTCGGGTAAGATTTTGAAGGCTTTCGATGCGTTGGATCGAAACACGCTAGAAGAATAAAGTCTGGGAAATTAGGTCATCTACCTAGCAAGTCCAAAACCTCAAAAATCAGAAATTATGGAAAAGCCCTCCAAACATTCCTAAAATTGAAAACTACCCCCTATTGTACCCAAACGAACTCGGATCTCGATGAGACTCCGCACACATGATCCTAACAGCAAACCAGACTTTCTTAGCTTTTAATTGAGCTTAGTTGACTAAAATTCAATTAACTAATAGTAATTACACTATTAAGAGTCGAGACCTTACTCAATATTTGGGATCTTACACAATATTTGAACCATTCACCGGCACTGCCCTCCATATTTGTGGTCAGCTTATTTTCTTTGATCCGATGACTAATAATATTTGATGAGTGATGTGTTTATTGATTGCTAATTTAACAAATGTTTTTTCCCCACAGCTTCATCCAACATGCCTCCACTGAAATGAGTAACGAACCATCCTTGTGCTAGCAGGAATCCAGAAGATAATATGCTTTGTCGAGGTGACTTTCAAAATGGAGCATAAAAATTATTATGATTTTTTAGTCGTTTCTGGGTGGCCCATTTTCCCCCGGACCCCTGCCTGCCTTGGGTTAAAGAAGAAATTTTAGTTGGACTTGAACTCTTGAGTGAGAAAACTTTCTCCATGGGTCCATATGTTGTCCATCTTTTAGGTTTTCATTTGGATGGGTGTATTGGAGTTGTCACTAACAACTACAAGCCAAACAAATGCTTCCAAATCATCATTCTATTCCCAGCCAAAGTGTCAAAAGCCTGGGGTGAGAACATGTATATATTTATAGCAAGGCACTACCTTTTGTCTCATGTGTATCATCTAATGTTATTGATCAGGTCCATCAATGAGGAACCATGCATCTTCACTGCCTAGACCTGAAGTGGATTATGACATTGTACCTTAGGCCTTCCAGGGCCCCGCACTTCAAAGTTAATCAGCTTTGTTCTTTGAAATTTCTTCCTTGAATCAACATGCCTTTCAAGGTTATTGTTTCAATCAGTGAATTCGCCATGGAGGAGTTGCTCTTAAACATTGGATGGTGATGATGATAGCTAGAATGTCTGGACTGAAGTTTGGGTCAAGTTCATATGGCTGCTTTTTTATCCTGCATTGATCTCGAACCAGGCTTCATTCCTCACATTAAGTTGCTTAATCAAGATCTCTACGAAGCAGAGGTATTTCTTTGCATGCCTTCTCTGTTTAGAACCTTACCTTGGTGGGCATGTTTGTTACACCAGTAGTCTGGTTCTATCTCTCTTTTTTTATTTTTTTTGCTTAAAAGATAATTGTATTGAAGAGAGAGCAGAGTCAGAAACAAAAGGAGGGAATATACATGGGTCTAATTAATTGAGACCCCCAAAAGTTAGCACGAAGCTAAGAAGAGGAACACAAGGAAAAGAGGGAGAAAAGGCCAGAAAAGAGGAAAGCAGCTGATCGGGTGCCAAGCAAACTGATCGGGAGGCCAGGCGAACTGGATGGTAGTTGATAACTGTAGAAAGGCTTGGAAATTTTCCTAAATGAGAAGGAGAGGAATTCCTGGAGTTGCTGCTGGATAGATGAGAGGGGGATCTTCCTATCTTCGAAGGTAACTATATTCCTTGCCTTCCATAGGAAGTAGATTACATTGATGATGATGGTTGCCATATGTTTTCTGCCAGCCGGATCATTCCCTCTAGTGAGAGCTTCCCAGATTGAAGAGGCAGAGAGGGAGCTAGGGACTGCAATGTGGCTGAATGGCAGAGCCATGTCCAGAGAGCTTTGGCTTGATCACATTTGAAGAAGAGGTGACCTGAGGAGTCTTCGTCGTAGCTGCAAATGTTGCATCTAGAGGCTAAAGAAAAACCCAGTCTCTTCAGGCAAATCTCTATTGGGGTCTTGTTATGCTTTAGGCGCCACCCAAAGCAGCAGACTTTGTGGAGACAGATGCCATTCCAGATGTAAGGGGGCCAGATAAGAGTGGAAGCTCTTGTTCGGATGAGGTTCCAGGCAGCCTTCATAGTGAGCTTACCGTCAGCGGAGTCTCTCCATCTGAGAGAATCCTTGGTGGGTTGAGCTGGGGAGAGGGAGGAGATGGATTCTGAGAGGTAGCTCTGGATTTCTGAAGGCAAGTGAGTAGGGATGGACCAGGCTCCTGATTGAATCAGGGAAGATAGTCTCTGATCCTGAGGGAAATGATAGTTAGAGAATCTTACTGAAAGAGGAAGATTGTCAACCCAGAGGTCATGCCAAACGTTAATGTCCTGTCCATTTCCATAGACCCAAGAACTTCCTTGCTGGATGTGGGTGGCAAGATTTCTGATTTTCTTCCAGATGCAGGAGCCATAGATGGTGTTTGCCGGGCTCCAGATGGGATGGTGCTTAAAATACCTGGTCTTGAACCAGGAAGACCAAAGAGAGTTACCAGTTGAAGCCTACCATCCGAGCTTGATGTTAGAAGCTGCATTAATTTCAGAGGGTCTTTTGATGCCCAGACCCCCTTCTGCCTTTGGGAGAGAGACAGTGACCCAACTAAGTGACCCAACTAACATAATTAAATTTGGATGAATTCGCATTCCCTTACCAGAGGAATTGTCTCATCGCATTTTCAAGAGCATTGCAGGTTGAAGAGAGGAGAGGCGAGGTGATAGCCAAGTGGATGGCCATACTAGAGAGCACGTGTCTGATGAGAATGAGGGGGCCTGCAAAGGATAAGAATTTTGCTTTCCATGACTGTAATCTTTTGTTGACTCTGTCTAAGAGGGGAAGGAAGTGCATCTTTTTTGGGGTGCCAAACACTATAGGGATGCCCAAATAGGTTAGCTACGCCGAGGTCTCTTGGTCCCAAGAGTAGAGCTGATCTTTCTTTTCCTTCTGCGACCACATTTACCAAATTTGAGGATACTCTTATGAAGGTTGAAATATTGGCCGGAGGCTGATTGGTAGAGCTCAAGGAGGTCCTACAAGGCTCTTACACTCTGGGTATTTCCTTTCATGAGAGTAAGGATGTCATCTACAAAGAAAAGGTGACGGGGTAGAGGGGATTTTAGGGAGGGGGTGGATGATCTTTTTTTATTGGAGGCCGAGGAGGTGGAGGCTTAGGAGTTCTTCAGCAATGATGAATAAGTATGGGGACAAGGGGTCACCCTGTCTAAGGCCATAGGATGAGCCAAAGAAGCCTTGGGGAAGACGGTTGATAAGGACAAAACCCTTAGATGTGCAGACACATTCTTTAATCATGGAGTTCCAATCATCTGAGAAATTGAAGAATTTTAGAGCTGCAAAGAGATAGGGCCATTCCAATTTATCAAAAGCTTTCGATATGTCCAGCTTGAGGCAGAAAGCCCTTTTCTTGAGTTTGGAGTTGAGCTTCAGGTAAAGTTCTTGGGCCATGGCTGTGTGCTGATTTGTATTTCTACCTTTGATGAAAGTTGCTTGATGAGGAGATATAATGTTAGGCAGAAGTTTGGAGAGCCTAGATGCTAAAATTTTTGAAATGATTTTGTGGGAGAGGTTAAGTAGGCTTATTGGTCTAAAATCAGTAAAAGTTACTGGGGACTTGGTTTTGGGAATGAGGGCTAGGAAGTAGGCATTTAAAGCTTTAAGGAGTTTTTTTGAGTGGAAAAAATGCTGAACTGCCTGAGTAACTGAACTACCATTGATGATCCAGGTTGAAGTGTAGAACATTCCATTGAATCCATCTAGCCCTGGGGAGCTGTTATGCTTCAAGGAGAAGACTGTTTCTTTGATCTCTTCAGCAGAAGGCATGCTAGTTAGGGAGGAATTGTCTGAGATTGAGACCTTGGGGCTGTCAACCTGGAAGAGCTGAGGGCAAGGGAGGACTTGGTGAGACTGAAAGAGGTTGGAAAAGAAATCCACTGCAGCTGTCCGGATGGAGGCTGGGTCTTCCAAGATGTTACCTGCTACTGAGATTTGGCTTATTTTATTTTGTGAGCTTCTGGCCTTGGCCGATTGATGGAAGAACTTCGTATTTTGGTCTCCCTCTTTCAGCTAAGAAGATCTAGATCTCTGCTTCCAGTGAATTTCTTGGTCTTTGAGAGCCTCATGAAGAGCTGACTTGGCTTTGAAAAGATATTCTCTTAGAGCATTTGAAGGGGCTGAGTCGAGGAGTTGCTGATACCGTTGGACTTGGGCCTCTGCTTTCTGAATATTCTGGTGAATGGTGCCAAAGGTGGTTCTTCTCCATTGCTTGAGAGTCTACTTCAAGGATTTGAGTTTTTGAGCAAAAATGAATTGAGGATTTCCATTAGGGCCTGGGTATGCTTCCCAGCTGCTTTTGACTACTTCTTGAAAGGATGGGTGAAGTAATTGTTTTCAAACTTGAAAGGGGCATTTGGGGCTGGGATAGGGTTGTTATGGCACAAGAAGATTGGACTGTGGTCTGAGGAGATTCTAGCAAGGTGAAGAACTAAGGGATCTGAGTAGGTGGCCAACCAAAGATGATTGACTAAGGCTCTGTCTAGTCTAGCTGCAACATAGGAGAGGCCCTTCCTGTTGTTCGACCAGGTGTATTTGTTCCCAGAAAAGTTGATGTCCTGCAGGCCTACTAGCATAACTACTTTTTGGAAATCTTTAAGGGAGGAGGGGCTAGATTGGCGGATGCGAAGTTTTTCTTCATGGGAAAGGGTAGCATTGAAGTCTCCAAGGACACACCATGGCAGGGTAGTTGAAGAATAGTCAATTAGCACTTTCCATAGGTCTCTCCTTTTGGAGTGGTTGATAGAGCCATAAACCCCTGTTATGAGAGAATATGGGCCCGAGGCTGGATTGGTTAGCAGCAATGTAAGGTGTTGAGAAGAGGAGTCTGATAGAGAGATTGTGAGGTGATGGTTGGATTTGTAAAAGCACTAGAGACTTGGGTTGCCTATTTGGGAAGCATTTGAGTAGAAGATATCAAAGCCAAAATGACTCAGCTAAAGGGAGTGTGATGAGGAGAAAGGGGTCATAGAATCTGAGATGAAGATGATGTCAGGGGAGTGTACTTGAACCAGATTTGCCAACACACGAATTGTAAGGGAGTTGGCAATTCCCCTGCAGTTCCAGTAAAGAGCTTTGATCATGGGGATAATTTGGACTTCCTACTTCTAGACCTTCTAGTGATCGGACCAGAACCTGAAGCCTCGGGATATCTTTTTCCCTTTGCTTGGTAGAGTGATGGCTGCTATTCCTGGTATGTTTTCCTCCCTTTCCTTTTCCTAAGAGGAAGTATATTCTGGGAGAGGGGCTAGCTGTGATTCAGTTGTTACAGGTGTCTCTTGAAGTTGTTTTAAAAGAGCTGGTTAGGGTTCTGGTCTGACTAGGGTCTCTAGAAGGTGGTTTGTTGGAGGGCGAGTGGGGGTTATTGGCTGGGTGGGGGAGTAGATCTTCCGCATTTGTTCCCTTAGATTCAGGAGTTCCTATAGGATGTTGGAATCCTGGAGGGAGATCTGAAGAGCAGTTCTCTAGATCTGAGGAGGAGGAGTTGCCCTCTGAGATCGATTGGAGGTTTCTGCCAAACAGGTTGGGGTTTAGGGCTGGGTCTGTAAAGGAAAAGTTCTTTAGAATGGAAAAGGGGTTAGAGGTGTCTATGGTTGGAACTAGAATCTTGACTAGGATCTCCGAGACTACATCATAAGGAAGATCATTGATGGAGGGGTTTGTAGCCTTGTTCTTTGACTCAGAGGGGGCTTCCAGATTGGTTAGGGGCCCTGAGTGGGTTTTGTTTGTTAGACAAGGAGTGGGATTCTAATGGAGGCTCTGTTGGGAGGCTTGATGGCAGGTGGTTGATTCCTTGGAACCAGCTTGGTTAAGTGGATGGCAGTGGGTGAGAGAGATCGTTAGAGTGGACTCAGGATGGTGATTGGAAGGAAGGGGGAGCAGGGATGGATTACTTATGGAGACAGGAGAGATGTTGGTGGAGTTTGGCAGGTTGGATTGTAGAACAGGGGTGGAAGGAGGACAGTTTTGTGTTGCAGGAGATGCAGCCTGAATGGGTGCTGGTTTATGGTTGATGGGGCTGTTGACACCAAAAATATCACTTTGCCTCTTCAACATCAAGAAAGCTGTATGAAGTCGCAACCTGTCATAAATAGGCAATGCAATTTCTCCAAAAAATCAAATCTTGTCAGAATCAAACAAAAACTGCAAGATCCTTCAAAATAGCCAAGAGAAGAGTACACATGAAGTTTCGGGCCATTTCAGAATCATTTGGCCTAACTTCACCGCTCCAACAGCTAAAATGGCGCTCCCGGCGGCGACATCATCGGAGACGTCAAAACTTCGATCAGAGCCTACGGATGACTCCAGCATGTCTCAAAAGGGCTCCATGCCAAATTTCAAGTCAAACCGATAACGTTTGACCCTCCATTAATGCTCGAGCAGCAAAATCAAGCCTCCCGGCGGCGGGAACCACCGAAGCCTTCGCTCATCAAACCAAGTGCATGAGTGGCTTCAACATGCTTCCAAAAGGCTGCACGTCAAATTTCAGGTCATTCCGACAACGTTTGACCAAGTTTTGATGCTCCGAGAGAAAATCAAGCCTACCGGCGGCGGAGCAACCCGGGACCATGACATCCAAAACGGAGCCCATGGAACGTCTCAAAATGACTCCAATAGGCTCCCCGTCAAATTTCAGGTCAATCGGACATCGTTTGGCCACATATCAAAGCTCGGCATTTTCCCCGCAGCAAAATCAAGTGAAGCATCGACGGGACCCCAAACGGCTTCAAAACTTAAACAAAAGCCTATGGTTGGTCTTATTTATTGCTTAGGAGGCTCCACCTCAAATTTCAGGTCATTCCGACATCGTTTGACCAAGTTTCAACTTCTGGCGGAAAATCAGCAGCTCTACGCGACAAAGTCTTCGGCTTTCCCGGAAAATTGGAAACTTTGTACTCTAAAAATGCAAGGATTCTCATCAGGTTTTCTACAGGGAAATCAAGCCAATAAATGAGAAGAAATGTCAGGAAAAATACAGAAGAAAACGGCGACGAAAAAGACCACAAAACGGACCAAAAACAGGGGAAAAACCCCCAGGGTCGCAGCCCGCGACCATGGCCCAGGGTCGCCGGCGACCATGGCCCAGGGTCGCCGGCGACCCTGGCCCATGGTCGCCGGCCCATGGTCCCCGGCGACCATGGCCCCATGGTCGCCGGCGACCATGGAAGTCCGGGTCACCGGATTTTTCGCCGGTGACCCGTTTTTCCGTCCCTTTTCGCGTTTTACGCGTTTTGGCCCCTGTGGTTTCCTGAAAATGTGATTTTTAGTGCTTGAAATTGACTCATATTCGACGACATTTCGGATCCGCCGTCAAAAGCATAAAATCATCATTGATCGCTCCAAGATCGCCAACCGGCTGACCAAGAAAATGCACTTTCTGTCCGACCGATCGTAAAATCGACAAGACAGATGTCACCGGCCCGCTCTTAGCTATCAATGTCTGAAGTTACATGTTCATCCGATGTTGATCAGCATGAAGATCCATCGATGATCATCGCCAGAAGAATTCCAGAAGACACGGCACGGCCCGCGACTCTTCAACTGCTCGGCGACCATTTAATGCAGTTAATTGACTAGCTTTATTGCAGTCATTAATTCATTTCTTTGGACGACCCAATCAGAAGCAAGCATTTGGGAGTTACAAGTCAATTGATTCATGGCATTTAACCCATGAAACTCCTCCCATTATGGTAATTAAGGTGATTAAAAGCCCTTAATCTCCATCGGCCAATCAGATTCAAGGAAAAAGGAGTTACAAAATCAAGAAATAAATCTTGTAACTCCTCCCATTAAAGCCATTAAAGCTCATAAACTCTCCTAAATGGCTACCAAAAGCCTATAAATAGGAGAGCATTCCATTGAAATCGGGATCAGAGAAAAAAGATCAGAAAGAGATCAGAGAAAGAAAAAGAGAGAAAAACTCTGCTGAAGTTCTGCACCGGCCACCACTACAGGTGACAAAAGTCCCTTGGGGGGTACCCCCCCCAAGGTCCTTGCCTTCTCCCGCTGCCTCCAATGGCTTAGACGTGGCTTTTCAGCCCGCCTACTTAGCTTTTTATTGGACATAGGACCTTCTCTTGGTCTTTGTCCTCTAAAAACCTGAGGTTATAGCCAAGCCAAGTGAATCAAGAGCATCCTCTGTTCTCATCTGCATGGATGATGGCGAAGCCCACACATGGCTTGCGACCGTCAATCTGAACGAGTCCCCCACAATCTCCTGAGAAGTTAGATCCTCCTTTTCTTGCTTTTCATTGTAGTTTGTATTTTTCTAAAGAGACAAAAAACACAACTCTTGTCTTTCATTATTGATAAGAATTGTAAATCGGCTATAAACACCAAAATCGGCTATAAACGCCACAAAATCGGCTATAAATGCCAAACAAAATCGCCTTTCACGGCAAACCAAGAAAATGTCTCTTTTCTTAAATATTTGTGCAATGGAAAACTTGAAAGAAGTTGATTTCCTTTTTACTTGCGAAGGTTGATCTCCGGATTACCACTTGCAATTCCAAGATAGAAAAGCTGGCACACCCGGTGGGACTCGTTCATTTGAGAACACGGTGCTCGGAAATGAAATATTTGCATATCATACTTTTTGCTCTATGCTTATACTTCTTTTCCGGATTCCTTGGCTACTTTCTAGCTGGTAGCCTATGTTGGATTTTGCATCCTAAAAAAAAATGAGATGGGATTTTTTGGAAATTTCTATTTCTTTGAGTTTGTTTCCATTCTTTCTCTTTTCAAAAAAAAAAAATCAGTTTTCTTAATTTGAATTCAAAATTGAGAAACTTTGATCCTATCCTATCGTTCTTTGGTGCTTGCAGAAATGTTGAGCCCGTTCGACTAAGGTTTTGGACCATCGTTTCTCTTCGATGAGTTCATTAGAGATTTCAAAAAAGAAAAAAAAATCAATTTTCTTAGTTTGGATTCAAAATTGAGAAACTTTGATCCTATCCTATCGTTCTTTGGTGCTTGCAGAAATGTTGAGCCCGTTCGACTAAGGTTTTGGACCATCGTTTCTCTTCGATGAGTTCATTAGAGATTTCAAAAAAGAAATTAATAAAAAAAAATCAGTTTTCTTAGTTCGGATTCAAAATTGAGAAACTTTGATCCTATCCTGTCGTTCTTTGGTGCTTGCAGAAATGTTGAGCCCGTTCGACTAAGGTTTTGGGCCATCGTTTCTCTTCGATGAGTCTATTTGGGATTTGAAAAAAAAAGACATAGACCACTAAGGTTAAACCAATTGCGTTCTTTGATCACGATTGATTCAAGAAAAGCCTTGTCCAGAGTGTGGAGATAGCTTGACTGTTCTAGGCAAGGGTCCTCCAAACGGGTTCATTAAGTAATCCTACCCTTACCTGGGGGCAATTCTATCAATTGGGGTTTCATAAGACCGGGTTAGGAGGCCTATGTGTACTCTCTCGTCTTTAAATCTTAGAAAAATTAATTAAAAAATAAAAAAAATAATAAAAAATAAAAAAAAAGATTTTCAAAAAAAAAATCTTCAAAAAAAATCTTCAAAAAAAAATAAATAAATAAATAAATAAAAAAATATATTTTTTTAAAAAATAAAAAAAAATAAAAATAATAAAATAAAAAAAATCATTTCAAAAAAAAATCTTCAAAAACTCGTCACTTTTGATTTCAGATCTGAGAAATTTTGGTTTCTTCTTTTCTGAGCACTGGCGCTCGCGGAAATCGCCGAGACCGTGTTTAGATTGGAATACCATTTGCTCTCCTTGATGGAACCAATCTTGACATTTCAAAAAAAAAAACTCGTCACTTTTGGGTTCAGATTCGAGAAATTGTGGTCTCTTTCCTTCTGAGTACTGGCGCTCGCGGAAATCGTTGAACCCGTATTTGAATCGGAATGCCACCTGCTCTCTTTGACGAATCCATTTCTGACATTTCAAAACGAAGAATCCTATCTCATGGATGCGATCTCCAACATTTGTGCCTAGCAATACTGGTACGCCCTTTCAGGGTCTACTGTATCTGTGACCGGCACATTTGTAACTCCTACCTTATATTCTTCTTATCTCGAGCAAGCCCTGCTTCTCGATAAGTCGAATTTAGGTTTACAATTGCTTCTAGCAGTCACTGGAACGCTCATTCTGGGCTCACCATACTTGCTGTCAGAACAATTGTACCATCTATGGCTTTTTGCCTTCTTCATGTCGCTTAGGTCATATCCCTTGAGCGATTTGAAAAGACAACCATAGAAATTCCCATTTATGATCATTATATTCTTGTGATTACTAATTGATGTGGTCTTGTTTCAGAATTTTTTCGAAACTAACAATGGCAGCCTTAACCATTATCTTCGATGAGAACAAGCACCAACTCATGCTTCAACAGAAGCAAACCGAGCGCACTTACAAGCGCCCTGCCAGCTGCCGAAGCGTCAACTCCCTCGGCAACTCTCTGAACTCCGGGTCGACCTCGACTCCCCGGACCATCGTCTTCGGGACACTGGGGCCATTCCCACTTCCCGAAGAACAAGCTGCGCCTGCTAAAAAGCAGAAGATCGCCTCTCAACGTGTCACTCCCATGACACCAAAGGCGAGCGCCCAAAAGCCCGAAGCCCGCGGCACCCCCGCGAAGCCTCGACCAACAACCAACCAGGTCTACCCTAAGACTTGGTCTCCAAGACCTTCCCCAAAACAAAGAAGGTCTCAAACCTCCACCAAGCCAGCATACCTGGCCCCACTAAAGGAGAACCAGTTCTACCCTCTTGCCTACATGAAAGAGGAGAGACCCATCTCCAACTTGACTCCCAAGTCAAACCAGCATGGACCGGCTTGCTCCCACAAGCCCAGAATCAGATCACGCATCACCAGGCCTCTACAAGCACCTGCCAAGGCCTACGCTCCTTCAGTTCGACCCTTCATCTCTACAGGGGCCGAACTCGAAAGGTTCAAAGCTTCGCTGCAACAGGCAAAGGACCGGGTCCGGATCCTGTCCTTGCCTAGCTACAAAGAAGACAGGCTCGGCTGCTGCGCCCGAGGGAGCACATCCTTCATCGTCAGAGCCCAGCCAGAGCTGACCAAAGCTCAAATCGCTCGTCGAGCACGCCGCCGTGCGTCATATCGACAAAAGAGACTAGAGAAGCAAAGGACCCAGCCTCCTACACTTCAAGTCTCCCGCAAATGGGTCGAAAAAGAAAGACCCGACCAAGTTGCTGCCGTCCATATGGTTGGAAAAACCAGAAGATGCCAAAGGTCAGCATCAAAAATCCATGTCCGACGTCCGGTGACCCGTAGCGTCACCAGGACACAAAGACATCCCGAAGAATCTCCTGCCCCTTCCAGCCAAGGACGGGAGAGTAATCCTTCATCAAGCTCTTCATCAAAAAGAATGAGCCTCAGCTCAGTCACCAGGACGGTTTCTTCGTTCGAATCCCGAGGGATGAACGTCTTGGCTACAAGTTCTGAGCCACCACCTCAGAATCCACTTCAAGATGATGCGCTCACACGCATCCAGCAGTTGGAACCAGGCCAGCAGAGGATTGAAACTCTGATGGAAAACCTCCTCCTTGTTGTCCAAAATCAGGCGAACAATGAGCCTCCTCCGAATCATAGCAATAACGAGGGAAATGGAGAAGAAAATGAGTCACGCGCCCTTACCAAAAAGGACGTAGACAGTATCCTCGCCAAAGCAAAAGAAGAGGATATACTCAAGGAGCATGGGATCAAGCCACCATATCCTTTATGGATGGACTCGGTCCCGTTTCCCACAAAATTCAAACATCCCACTCTCCAAACATATACGGGGAAAGGATCAGCCAGACAGCACGTCATCCACTTCAAGATTTTGACGGGAGCTATCGCGGATCAAGATGCACTCAAGATCCGCCTCTTTGCAAGTACCCTAAAAGGTACGGCCTTCGATTGGTACTCCACTCTTCCGGAGAACTCCATTCAGAACTGGGCTATGCTAGAGACACGCTTCCTGACCCACTTCCAAGGTGAGGATCATCCTGTTACTATGGCTCAGCTCTGCAGCCTAAAACAGGGAGAGAATGAGTCAACTTATGACTTCATTCACAAGTGGAAAGCAATGGCATACAAATGTTCAGATATATTGCCACAAGCGTCGCTAGTCGACATCTGCCGAAACAACATGAGAGCCAGAATACGCTCCATGATCATCGGCAACAAATCAAAAAACCTGGGAGAACTCCTGGAAGCTTCTATGGAAGCTGAAACGGTGATTAAAGACCTCAACAGTCAGAAGTCATCAAGAAAAGAGCCAACCGCCATTGCAACCTCTAAACCAAAGAAGAAAGAGGTCCTCAATGTGCAAACCAAGTCAGCTCCCCAGCAACCAAAGAAAGCTGAAAACAGAGCTGCAGGTAAGAGACTGAAACTCTCTGATGCCTTCAAAGAGCGAGTAGAAAAGAAATACCCGTTCGATGAAGATGTTGACGAAATCTTCGAGGCTCTCGTGGCAAACGGCAAGCTCACCTTGCCTGAACCCAAAAGACCGGGCGATGTTGGCAAAACCAACGACCCTCGGTACTGTCCATACCACCAGATGGTCTCGCATCCTCTTAATCAATGCTTTGTTGTGAGAGAGAAGATAAACGAGATGTGGAAAAACGGAGTCATCACCTTTGACAAAAACTATGGGACTGCCTCCGTCAACATGGTGTCATGTGGACAAATACCAAAATCACCGAAGAAGAAGATCACTACTTCCTTCATGGTGATAAACAAAATTCAAGCGTCCGAGGAGCTAATTCCCTATCCAACACCAGATGGACAACCTATATGGGTACATCCCGATCTCTTGGAAGATGAAAACTGGGAGATCGTCAAAACAAAGCCAACAGCTCAACAGCGAAGGCAGGCTAGGAAACATCTCCTTAGGCTCAAACGGCAAGAGAAGACCCAGCCAAAACAAGAAGTCCATGAAAAGGCAGAGGCCTCCTCTACCACTTCACTCGGGGCAACAGAAACGTCCCTTCCAGAGACTTCAAAGGCGGTAAGAAACTTCACTCTCAGTGATTTCATGCCACCTCGATTCAGAGAAGAAGCTATGCAGGGGGCATCATACTCTTGCAACTCGGTTGTTGGATTCTCCATTGATGGATACGAGTCCAGCGACACCGATGATGGATTCGAATCCGACTACACCGGCGAGTGGGAGGAATCTCTTGAAACAGGAGAATATCTCTCCGACGAAGAATGGGTTCCTGAAACTCACCTTATGCCAGTAATCTGGTATAACCCTTTGCAACCACAAGGATCTTGGTCTGATGATGAAGAAGATCAAGTGGCTGCACAAGAAGATGCTGTCAACCCAGCACCTGTCATTGCTCCAGTGGAAATCAACTATGTTGAGCCACATGGAGAAGACGAAGAAGAGGATTTGGCTCCCATGCCTGATCTTGAAGAATATGCAAGGATCTTGCAGCGTCTCGCTCTAGAACAAGAGCAAGACCGCGTCAACGAGATTCCTCACAATCCAGAGCCTGAAGTCCCAGAAGATAATCAGGTACATCCACCCTTAACTCCTGAAAATGGAGAAAATTGCTGGGTAGACGATCCTCTTACATCTGAGGATGAGTCTGACTCCGAGCAGGCAACACCTCCTATCAGAGCTTCCTGTAATGTAATATATTAGGACTATAGCTCTTCTGAAGCGTCGTCTGATGAGATTACCTATACTCCGACGACGCCTAGCAATGTATCCTCTGGAGCTACCTCGTCTCACGTGACTTTCACAGAGATGACACCCTCTCAGGTTTCTTCTCCTGAGACTGTGACTTCAGGATACACATTCTTCCCGACTGATCATCATAAAGAAAACCCAGATAATGATGCTTGGGATGATGAAATAGTCAACACAGAAGAAAAGCTGCTGGATGCTGTTCAGGACTTGCTCCCGGAAAATGCTCCGTGCAACACAATTACTGAGGATGGCAACTCTGCTGCAGATACATCCCCAGTAGATGAAAAACGACAGCCTCTTGATCCTGAAGACAATCTTCCAAACGAAGATCCTTCTCAAGAAGCTCTCAAAGTTGGTAGAGGCACCCGCTCTGGCCGGGACTACCACAAGAATTACAACCAATCTTCCTTTACTTATGTAAATCCTTCGGGAAAAGATGTTGTAAGCGCCCCCAGTGGCAAAAACAATGAACATGCAGGCCCCAGCGAGGCTTTCAAGTATGACTTGGTTGAGCACTTCAAACACATACCTGCACGTCTTCACATCCTAGACTTATTGCGAATGTCTCCACGCACTCGTGATAATCTCATCTCAGAATTACAAAAACTGAATGAGGATGTCGACAAACATGCCCCACAAGTCCTCCAAATTGAAATGGACTACCGGGTCAAAAACTCAGAAACCTCCTTAAAAGGAGAAAAAGAGAAAAGCGAGGGATCATGCATCCAATGCCTCTCAGTTCAAAAGGCAGCCAGTGCAACCATCGCCTTCACTAAGGAAAACCTCCTACTTGGCGAAGCAAGGCACAACCGACCCCTGTACTTCACAGGGTACATCAAAGAAATGCCGATACATAGAGTTCAGATCGACCCAGGTTCTGCACTCAACCTTATCTCCACTTCGGCTCTTGAAGAGTTGGGCATCCCACCCAGCAAGCTAAGCCACACATCTGTATCTATCTTTGGATACGATGGGAGCGCTCAAAGGCCTATCGGCAAAATCAGGTTCAAATTGCAGATCGGTGGTCTTATCTCTGAAGTCACTGTGTATGCAATAAAAACCCCTTCATGCTACAACATCCTTCTCGGACGTCCTTGGATACACGAGAATGGTGTTGTCCCTTCAACTCTACATCAATGCATCAAGTTCGTCGGCGACGACGGCATGGTACATTGAGTCTTTGCGGACAGAAAACCCTTCAAAGGTAAAGAAGTCCACTTCGCAGACTCCCAGATGTATGAAGGAGAAAAAGAAGTAGAGGAAATAGCACCCCCTGCTGAAAATCTCCAGAAAGATAAAGGCAAGGCTCCTCAAAAATCACCGGAAGAAAACAAACCCTCCGGCAAATTAGAAGAGAGTAGTCAATCTCCCTTCGTCATCTCCCTCAAACCTTCAAAACCTTTGGTCATCACAACCAGAGTGAAGAAGGCAAAGCAAAAGCCTGGGGGCAAATTTGTTGTCTCTTTCATGTCTATCAAGCAAGACACGGATTCGGACTCAGAGCCAGAAGACGACACCTCGTCAAGCCAAGCTGACACTCAGCATGTTCAGCCTGCTCTCACTCCGATGAAGACACCTGCTGATATAGAAGATCCTACGTCTGCTACCTTTGTTGTTCCGACAACATCACCAAAGCAAAGGCCGATCTTCTTCCATAGATCGGACGCTTCTTCATCAAACTCCATGCTGGAACCTTTCCAAAATGAAGGTATGCCTCAGCTATCTCTATATAGCTGTGGCACAAGCAATCATGAAGAAAATGGGCTATGACGCTCAAAACCCAGTCGGTTTGGGAGAAAGACGCGGTATTCTCACGCCATTGGGGCCCGCCTTGACCAAAAGCCAGTTGGAAGATTGGAGACTCTACGGTCATGTAGAAAAGTCTTCATATGGGTTAGGGTATGATCCCGACACTCCTCTGAGACAGTTGACACAAAAGCTTAAAAGTCGTTTTACCGACCAAGCCTCAACGTCTCAAGTCCATGAAGACATCGATCTCCCTGGATATCTCTTTAAAGAGTTACCTGACAGAGATCCAGGAAGCTCATCCAATTGGTACGATTACTCTGATGATAAAGAGGAATCGTCCGATAATACAGATTTGTGCTATTCTGACCCAGAAGAGCCCTCGTCTCCAAAAGAAGCACCTTACTTCGACCCAGTCTCAACAGGCAATTGGGACCATCTCATAGCAAGCCTTGAGAAGATCACCAATCAAGAAGACCCGTGGAAAGGAACAAACCCTCGGTCTACAAATGCCCTTGGAATCCCAGAAGGTTTCGTTGAGCTGGAAGCCTCCGAAAATATTGTGGAGGAACCACCTTCGAACCTTCTAATAGAAGATCCTGTTGAAAAGATAGACTTGGGAACACCGGATAACCCACGTCCTGTATTCATAAGCAAGAATATAAAGGATGATGAGTTACCCGAGTATATCGCTTTTCTTCGTGAGTTCGTTGATTGCTTTGCATGGTCCTACACTGAAATGCCTGGTTTAGACCCCAAAGTAGCAGTCCACAAACTCAATCTTCAAGAAGACATCAAGCCTGTCAAACAAGGCCAAAGAAGATTCCGTCCAGATGTGATGGATAAAATTGAACAAGAAGTTCAAAAGCTCAAAAGCGTCGACTTCATCTGTGAGGAACAACATCCAGAATGGTTGGCCAACATTGTCCCCGTGACAAAGAAGAATGGGCAGATCAAAGTCTGTATTGACTATAGAGACTTGAATGGCGCTTGCCCTAAAGATGAATTTCCGCTCCCCATACCGGAGGTGATGATTGACAATACCTGCGAATTCGAGCGAATGACATTCATGGATGGCTTCTCTGGCTACAATCAGATAAAGATGCATCCTGAAGATGAAAAGCACACTTCATTTCGGACTCCATTTGGCGTGTATTGCTACACTGTCATGCCATTTGGTCTGAAAAATGCTGGTGCCACATATCAGAGGGCTATGATGAAAATATTCCAAGATATGCAGCACAAGACGGTCGAATGTTACGTTGATGACCTCGCCGTCAAAAGCAGAAGAAAAGAAGACCATCTCAAAGATCTTCGGGAAGTCTTCCTCCGACTCCGCAAACACAAACTGTGGATGAATCATCTAAAATGCTTCTTCGGCGTCTCGTCGGGTAAGTTTCTCGGATTCCTTGTTCGGAAAGCTGGAATAGAACTTGACCCCATAAAAGTCAAGGCTATTCTAGAAATGCCCTCTCCAAGAACCTTGAGAGAACTAAAAGGGCTCCAAGGGAGATTGGCCTACATCAGACGGTTCATCTCCAATCTTTCGGGGAAATGCCGTCCATTCTCTCGATTGATGAAAAAGGGTGTAGACTTTGTCTGGGATGCCGACTGTGAAGCCGCATTTCAAGATATCAAGTCATACCTGACCAAACCTCCAGTGTTAGCTGCCCCTGCCACTGGAAAACCATTCATCTTGTACACAAGAGCCCTTGATCACTCTCTGGGTGCTCTGCTTGCACAAGAAAATGATGAAAGAAAAGAAGCTGCTCTATACTACCTCAGCCGCATGCTAGTAGGTGCAGAGCATCGCTACTCCCCAGTCGAAAAGGAATGCCTTGCAGTGATGTTCGCCGTACAAAAGCTACGTCACTATCTGCTTTCCAACACAGTTTACCTGGTCTCGAGGATCAACCTCTTGAAGGTCCTTGTCACAAAGGCAGGTTCTCTCAATGCCCGACTGGCAAAATGGTCCATCCTTCTATCACAATTTGATATTAGGTATGTGCCACAAAAAGCAATCAAAGGCCAAGCTCTAGCAGATTTCCTCGCAGAGCATCCATTGCCTAAAGATTCACCACTCGGAGATGATCTCCTAGACGAACCCGTCTACAACGTGGAGACCTCCTCACCAAATGCCTCCTGGGACATGTACTTTGACGGTGCAACCAGGACAAATGAAAACAGAAAGCTGATCTCGGGAGTTGGCATCCTCTTTGTTAGCCCCGACAAATACATGATTCCACACGCTTTCTCGCTACTGGAACCATGCACAAACAATGCAGCTGAATACCAAGCTCTGATCCTTGGATTGGAACTCGCCATCGAATCCGGTATCACTATGCTGGAAGTCTTTGGAGACTCTCAACTGATCGTCAACCAGATGAATCAGATATATGAAGTCAGGAAGCCCGATCTGCTGCCTTATTACAACAAGGCACAATCGCTTCTGCAAAAGTTTGACATCTGTCACATCACCCACATTCATAGAGGTGAAAACATCCGTGCAGATGCCCTGGCTGGACTTGCTGCATCTATGGCAATTCAAGAAGGGGAAAACATGCAAATTACAGTGTGCGAGAGAAGGATCCTCCCTCCTCTTAACACACACCAAGCAGTTGCTGAATGCCACCGAGTGGTTGGAAGTCGGATCTCTATCCTTCAACCTTCAATCGGCGACTGGAGGGATCCGTTCATTGATTACACTATGTTCGGAGTCCTACCTGAAGATCCAAAAGAACGGGTAAGCATCCAAAGGCGAGCCCCAAATTTTCATTTGGATATCCCTTCAAAGATCCTTTACAGAAAATCCTTCAATGGAGTACTCCTACGCTGCTTGTCACAACAAGAAGCTGAAGAAACACTCAAAGAAGTTCATGCTGGTCTTTGTGGAGCCCATCAGGCAGGTCCTAAGCTCTATGATCAGATAAAAAGGTTAGGTTACTATTGGCCTACCATGGTTGCTGATGCAATGCAATTTGCCAAACGCTGCCGGCTATGCCAAGTTCACGGAGATTACATTCACATGCCTCCTGATGGAACGCGCTCCGAGGCGCCGTGGGGCGGCTACCGGGGTCGGCGGAACGTGGGAGTCCGTCGGGTCCGGCCCTTTCGCGCCCTGGCGGGCCCTGAAGCGTGCATCAACATTTCTTTGTGTGGGTGTGCCAGATTTTCTATTTTACTTGGAATTGCAAGTGGTAATCCGGAGATCAACCTTCGCAAGTAAAAAGGAAATCAACTTCTTTCAAGTTTTCCATTGCACAAATATTTAAGAAAAGAGACATTTTCTTGGTTTGCCGTGAAAGGCGATTTTGTTTGGCATTTATAGCCGATTTTGGCGTTTATAGCCGATTTACAATTCTTATCAATAATGAAAGACAAGATTTGTGATTTTTGTCTCTTTTAGAAAAATACAAACTACAATGAAAAGCAAGAAAAGGAAGATCTAACTTTTCAGGAGATTGTGGGGGACTCGTTCAGATTGACGGTCGCAAGCCATGTATGGGCTTCGCCATCATCCATGCAGATGAGAACAGAAGATGCTCTTGATTCGCTTGGCTTGGCTATAACCTCAGGTTTTTAGAGGACAAAGACCAAGAGAAGGTCCTATGTCCAATAAAAAGCTAAGTAGACGGGCTGAAAAGCCACGTCTAAGCCATTGGAGGCAGCAGGAGAAGGCAAGGACCTTGGGGGGGGGGTGCCCCCCCAAGGGACTTTTGTCACCTTGTAGTGGTGGCCGGTGCGGAACTTCAGCAGAGTTTTTCTCTCTTTTTCTTTCTCTCAGATCTCTTTCTGATCCCTTTTTTTCTGATCTTCTGATTTTCTCCTCTTTTTTCCGATTCCGATTTCAATGGAATGCTCTCCTATTTATAGGCTTTTGGTAGCCATTTAGGAGGGTTTATGAGCCTTAATGGCTTTAATGGGAGGAGTTACAAGATTTATTTCTTGATTTTGTAACTCCTTTTTCCTTGAATCTGATTGGCCGATGGAGATTAAGGGCTTTTAATCACCTTAATTACCATAATGGGAGGAGTTTCATGGTTTAAATGCCATGAATCAATTGACTTGTAACTCCCAAATGCTTGCTTCTGATTGGGCCGTCCAAAGAAATGAATTAATAACCATAATAAAGTTAGTCAATTAACCACATTAATTGGTCGCCGAGCAGTCGAAGAGTCGCGGGCCGTGCCGTGTCTTCTGGAATTCTTCTGGCGATGATCATCGATGGATCTACATGCTGATCGACATCGGATGAACATGTAACTTCAGACATTGATAGCTAAGAGTGGGCCGGTGACATCTGTCTTGTCGATTTCTCGATCGGTCGGACAGAAAGTGCACTTTCTTGGTCAGCCGGTTGACGATCTTGGAGCGATCAATGATGATTTTATGCTTTTGACGGCGGATCCGAGATGTCGTCGGATATGAGTCAATTTAAAGCACTAAAAATCACATTTTCAGGAAACCACAGGGGCCAAAGTGCGCGAAACGCGAAAAAAAAACGGAAAAACGGGTCACCGGCGGAAAATCCGGTGACCCGGACCTCCATGGTCGCCGGCGACCATGGGCCATGGTCGCAGGGGCCTGCGACCATGGGCCATGGTCGCAGGGGTCTGCGACCCTGGGGGATTTTTCCCCTTCGGAGCCCGTTTTACGGTCGTTTTGAGGTCTTTTTCGTCGCCGTTTTCTTCTGTATTTTTCTTGACATTTCTTCTCATTTATTGGCTTGATTTCCCTGTAGAAAACTTGATGAGAATCCTTGCATTTTTAGAGTGCAAAGTTTCCAATTTTCCGGGAAAGCCGAAGACTTTGTCGCGTAAAGCTGCTAATTTTCCGCCAGAAGCTGAAACTTGGTCAAACGATGTCGGAATGACCTGAAATTTGAGGTGAAGCCTCCTGAGCAATAAATAAGACCAACCATAGGCTTTTGTTTGAGTTTTGAAGCCGTTTGGGGTCCCGTCGATGCTTCACTTGATTTTGCTGCGGGGAAAATGCCGAGCTTTGATATGTGGCCAAACGATGTCCGATTGACCTGAAATTTGACGGGGAGCCTATTGGAGTCATTTTGAGACGTTCCATGGGCTCCGTTTTGGATGTCATGGTCCCGGGTTGCTCCGCCGCCGGTAGGCTTGATTTTCTCTCGGAGCATCGAAACCTGGTCAAACGTTGTCGGAATGACCTGAAATTCGACGTGCAGCCTTTTGGAAGCATGTTGAAGCCACTCATGCACTTGGTTTGATGAGCGAAGGCTTCGGTGGTTCCCGCCGCCGGGAGGCTTGATTTTGCTGCTCGAGCATTGATGGAGGGTCAAACGTTGTCGGTTTGACTTGAAATTTGGCATAGAGCCCTTTTGAGACATGCTGGAGTCATCTGTAGGCTTTGATCGAAGTTTTGACGTCTCCGATGATGTCGCCGCCGGGAGCTCCCATTTAGCTGTCGGAGAAGTGAAGTTAGGCCAAATGTTGTCGAAATGGCCCGAAACTTCATGTGTACTCTTCTCTTGGCTATCTTGAAGGATCTTGCAGTTTTTGTTTGATTCTGACAAGATTTGAATTTTTGGAGAAGTTGCATTGCCTATTTATGGCAGGTTGCGACTTCATGCAGCTTTCTTGATGTTGAAGAGGCAAAGTGACATTTTTGGTGTCAACACCTCCGGAATGGCTACACCCTACAGCAATCTCGTGGCCTTTCGAAGCATGGGGTATGGACATCATAGGTCCTATCTCTCCCCCTTCAAGCAAAGGTCATCGCTTCATCTTCGCCGCTACGGATTATTTCTCCAAGTGGTCAGAAGCATTTGCGTTCAACGAAATGAAGACCTCATCAGTTCTTCAGTTCCTGCGCACCAACATCATTTATCGTTTCGGCATACCCAAAAGATTCGTCCATGATAATGGACCACAATTCCGGGATCATCGATTCTACAGGTTCTGCGACAAATACAAAATTCAAAGCTGTCCTTCGACTCCATACAATCCGGCAGCAAACGGATTAGCAGAAGCCTTCAACAAGACACTCTGCAAAATCCTCAAGAAAATGGTCTCTAGTCACAAAAGAGACTGGAGCGACAAACTGTCTGAAGCTTTGTGGGCCTATCGAACCACCGTTCGAGGACCAACCCATAGCACACCATTCTCCTTGGTCTATGGATGCGAAGCTGTCGTGCCCCTAGAGGTACAAATTCCTTCTCTGAGGGTATCTCTACAAAATGACATGACTCAAGAAAGCAATGTCAAATTGCGACTCCATGAGCTGGACAATCTCGACGAGAGACGGCTCGAAGCTCGACAAAGCATTGAACTTTACCAAGCACGCATGGCAGGATCTTTTGACAAAAAGGTCAGGCAACGCGCCTACAAAAAGGGTGACTTGGTTCTTGCGGTAAAAAGACCAATGGTCTTCGCTCACAAGTCCAAAGGCAAGTTTGAACCAAAATGGGAGGGACCCTACGTCATCGACAAGGTCTTCTCCAACGGCGCATATGCCCTCCTAAACATGGAAGGCGACAGATGTATGCTGCCTATCAACGGCAAGTTCTTGAAGCGGTACTACCCTTGAAGACTTACCCAACTGGGTAAGAGCAATGCCTGTATGGCCAAAACCTGTTCTCAGGTACTCGCTCGTCAAACCCACTCTCTTTAGAATTTTCATATCAAATGTCAAAATTTCTAGAGATTCAAAAACAATGCTTACTTTCATCGTTTCATTGTTCAAAAACAAAAAAAATCCAAGTTTAGGAGCCTCTCCCTGACTTGACCAAAACTTTCGATCCTTGAACCAAAATTCATGGTTTGAAACAAAAATCCGGATTCAGGGATTTCCACCCTAGTCCACCTTACCTTTTACCGCCAAATGGTTCTAGGTCAAAATTTACGACCCTCGTGTCTTTAAACCAAAAAAAAAATGGTTTTTCAAAAATCGTGGGGAAACGACATCAAAGTCAGTACCCGCAAAACAAAGATTTTGAAAAAAAGCAAGGATGCGACATTCCATCGATACTTGCACCCAAAATCGCAGGGAAGCGACATTTCGTCGATACTTGCAAAATCCAAAAACCGTGGAGACGCAACATATCAGTTGATATCCACAACCCAAATTTCAAAGGTTCGAGAAAACCTAAAATCGTGGAGAAGCAACAAACCAGTTGATATCCACAACCCAATTTCAAAAAATCGTGGAGATGTAACATATCAGTTGCTATCCACAACCCAAAATTACAAATGGTTCGAGAAAACCTCAAATTTCAAAAATCGTGGAGAAACGACATCAAGTCAGTACCCGCAAAACCAAAAGTTTTGGGAAAAGCAGGGAAGCGACGCTTAGTCGATATTTGCACCCCAATTCGCGAGGAAGCGACATTCCATCGATACTTGCAAAACCTAACCCGCGAGGAAGTGACATTCCATCAATACTCGCAAAACCGAATGAGCAAGGAAGCGACATTCCATCGATACTTGCAAGACCATTCAGCGGGGAGGCGACATTTAGTCGATACCTGCATTTTGAAAACCAAAACTCGGCTATAAATGCCAAAATCTGGCTATAAATGCCAAAACAAAAATTTTCGGCTATAAACGCCAAAATCGGCTTTCATGCCAATAAAACAAAACTTGGTTTTCAAAAAACTCGGCTACAAATGCCACACAAAAAAAAAAAAAAAAAAAAAAAAAAAAAACCTGACTCTCATGTCAAAACCAGCTATAAATGCCACAAATTGGCTATCAATGCCACCAAACCGGCTATAAATGCCACAAATTGGCTATCAATGCCACCAAACCGGCTATAAATGCCACCAATTGGCTATCAATGCCACCAAACTGGCTGTAAATGCCACAAAAATCCGGCTTTCATGCCAAATTCGTTTCCCCTATCAAAACAATTATTTGACAAAAGATTTTCACAAAATGACAAAGCTTTTGATCAAATCCCATTTAGCAATTGCTTTCATCATAAAAAGATTTGAGTGAGCGTAGGGAAAACAAAACAAAAAAAAAAAAAAGGTACCAAAAAAATACATGTGGTACCAAAGCAAAAAAAAAAAGAAAGTGTTCACAAGCACTACAAAAAAAGAAAAGTACCAAAAAATACATGTGGTACCAAAGCAAAAAAAAAAAGAAAGTGTTCATAAGCACTGCAAAAAAAAGTACCAAAAAAATACATGTGGTACCAAAAAAAAAGAAGAATAGTTTCTGCTACAAAAAATCAGGAGCTTAGCCAAAAATGGTCTCCAGCCAAAGCTTCAGCTCCTCAAGCAAACTTTTGGCATCAGCCGTCAGAGTTTCCAAGGCACGCTTCTTCAGGAACTTGCCATGAGATGCTGGCGAATGCCGTAATCCTTCTTTTACACCGGGAAGCTTTTCCCCAGCAGTTTGCCATTGCTCGTTCTCTAGAGTCCTCCTCTCAAGAACTTGACCGGCATCTGCAACCCTGCGAATCAGAGTACTCTCCCTGTCACGAGCCTCTGTTATAGCAGTCCACTTAGCATCAACTTGTGCCTTCAAATGCTCGAGATGCTTCCTGGCCATTTCGACCTCTCCATCAAGGATGTCAAGGTCGCGCTTTAATCCAAGGATGACTAGCTCTTCCTTATTCTTCTCTCGAACTACCTGCTTCCTGCTCTGTGTAGCCTCATTCAGGTCGGACTTAGCCTTATCAGCAGGGTCCAAGAACATCTCCTTGAAGAATTGGTCGTCAGGGAAATCCATGGTCTCAAACCACTTGTCACCCAGTGCAATGATCCTATCAACGATCGCCCTGGCACCTGTGACATCCAAACCAACCTCTTCGGTGTCGGTCAGAATCTCCTGTACATGTGGGATCATGCCAAATCCTGCCTCCAAGTGTCCAGAAAGGAGAGTCTTGACCCAAGAACTCAAAACCCGAGCCAGCACCTTCTTCGCAAATTGAAGAGACGAACTGGATGAAGATTCACCCTTCTCCGCTGATCGGCTGCTCATGTCATGTCCCATTGGAAGAGTAACAAAAGAACTCTTTCCACTTGGAGCCACTGGAGAAGGAATCTCAGCACGAGGTATCTTCTCTATCCCGTCAGAACTGGTTGTAGGAGTCTCTACCTCCAGATCGACCTCTGGCATCCCTTGCTCTGGTTCTGAAGGAAGCGATGGACTCTCTTCTGTCACTTCAAAACCTGCAAATGAAACACAAAAAGGTATGAATATGATCCTGTTAAAAAAAATCATCAGGGTCATCACTACAAAGTACCTTCTTCGACGACTAGCGGAACACTCTCTTCCTCCACGAACTCATCGGAAGCATCATCAACATTTGCGTCCATTGATGGTTCAAAGTCATCGGAATCCTGTGGCAAGTCAGCTGACAAGAGAAATGTTAGCAAATCAAGTCGCAGGCAAAAAAAAAAAAAAAAAAGAAAAGAAAAAGCGAAAGAAGTTGTACCAATTGGAGATTCTGGAATCATTCCAGAGTCCCTCGGTTCTTCTTCAGATGCCATAACCGGCTCCATCACCGCCTCATCGGTCGGAACCTCAGGCATCGCCAAGTCTTCATCCTCTGCTAAAAAAAAAAAAGAGGCAGCAGCAGGGTGAGAAAACAAATCAGAACATGGAAAGCCCCATGAAAGAAGTAGAAAAAGAAAAAGGAAGAATCATACCTTCTCCCAGGCCTGCTGAACGGCCACATTAGAAGATCTGGCGGATCGACGAGGTACGCTTGTAGCAGGCTCTTTACCCTTGTTCGTTCTGGAGGAACCACCTGCAAAGGTTGGAAAAGAAAAAAAAAAAAAAAAGATCATCATCAAAATGACAGAATTTCGCTAAAAGCAAATCTGGCGAAATTTTGGCATGGTTCCGGGGCAATTCCGAAGAAAAGGGAAATACCCCGAAAGAAATAGAAAGTTTTGAAGATGGGCTCAACATCGCTGCGAGCTCCGAAACTCCAAACTTTCGAAACCTCAAAATCTCCGCAAAATCAAGAAGGGCTCAACATCGCTGCGAGCTCCAAATTCCCAAATTTGCAAAGATTTTCAGGTATGCTATCACATCATGCTACTCAATTCAATTTACAAAAAGTACATGCATGAACATCTAGATTTGCATAAAAACGCATTATCATGATGAGCAGAAAAAAAAAAAGAAAGAAAAAAAAAGAAACTTTCTCAAAAAAAAAAAAAAAAAAAAAGGGAGAAAGATAAGAACAAAAAAAAGGAAACTTTCTCAAACAAAAAAAAGAGAGAGAAGAAAGAAAACAGCAAAAAAAAAAAAAGAAAGAAGAAAAAAAGAGGAAAGGGGCTGGCCCATGGGCCGTGGCCCACAGGCCACGTGGCCGTACGGACCAGATCCGTACGGATCTGTCCGTACGGCCCACAAAAAGAAAAAAATAATGTGTAAAAAAAAAAAAAGAGAGAAAAGAGACACACGTGAAAAAAAAAACAAAAAAAAAAAAAGAGAAATCACGTGGAAAAGAAAAAAAAAGAGAAGAAGAATAGAAAGAAAAGAAAAAGAAAAGAAAAAAAGAAAAAAAGAGAAACTTTCTTTTTTACCATCCTATTCTCTACATGGAGTTTTCTTGAAAAAAAAGAGAGAAAAAACTTACTTGAAGCCATTGATGGAGAAGAAGAAGGAAAAAGCTTGAAGATCCTTGAAGAAGAAACACTCTTGGTCTTGGAGCTCTCTTGAGATTGTTGCAAAAGAAAGCAATAAGAGCAAGAAATCCTACCTTCCTTTGCTTTTATAGGAGAGGGCAAATCAAAGAAGGAAACAAAGAAGAAAGGTAAGTGCTACTAATTAGTAACCTTACCAAAAGAGAAGGAATTAGAAAGATTCTTTCCCAAAAAGAAAGATGTCTTTGAGAGATTTTCTCCCAAAATCAATCAATGAGAGATTCTCTCCAACAAAATAGGAGATTCTCTCCCAAAAAGAAAGACACCTTGAGATATTCTCTCCCAAATTAAGGGAAGATGAGAGATTCTCTCCCATAAAGATATTTTTAGATATTCTCTATCCAAATGAGATATCTTTAAATATTCTTTACAAAAATGGCCCCACATGAGATCTAAGCCATCCTAAAAAGCTTAAGGTCCCATGGGTTAGCCCATATGAGCCAGGTTTGACCACCTAGACACTAAAAAAAAAAAAAAAAAATGGGCTTTTAGTCAGAGAAAAAAAAAATCCCTCTTACCAAGAGCATACAAAAATGGTTCCATGCCTCTTTTGAGTTGATTGAACCATACAAAAAAATTCCAAGCCCCATGAGCTTCCAAAAATCAAACCATCCAGCCTCATATACCAAATTGAGCCAAAATCTTGAAATTGACATTCCACAAAAATCCAAACCACTCCAATGGACCCACACAGTCCCAAAGAGTGACCAAAAACCAAATCATGGTCCCCTAACCTGCTACATACAGCTTGTTAGGTCACAAGACCAAAGCCAAAAACCAAATCCTGATCCCCTAACTTGCCACATACAGCCTGTTAGGTCTACAAGATCAAAACCAAAACCCGACCCCCTAACCTGCCACATACAGCTTGTTAGGTCACAAGGTCAAAAACAAAAGCCCAAATCCACATCCCTGATGTCATCTTCAAAACTTTGCCTCGAGATGGTGTGTGATTCCTTTCATTACCATAAAATTCCCCTGGAAGCTCAAAGGCTACTCTACCAAAGGAAAGATTGCTTAAAGACTCTTGGTCAAGACACAAGCTCTCCTTCAAGAATCTCTTCGAGGCACATCGACTACAAAAGTCAAGCAACTCGTCGCTGTACCTCGAGGGGGCATTTGTTGACACCAAAAATGTCACTTTGCCTCTTCAACATCAAGAAAGCTGCATGAAGTCGCAACCTGCCATAAATAGGCAATGCAATTTCTCCAAAAAATCAAATCTTGTCAGAATCAAACAAAAACTGCAAGATCCTTCAAAATAGCCAAGAGAAGAGTACACATGAAGTTTCGGACCATTTCAGAATCATTTGGCCTAACTTCACCGCTCCGACAGCTAAAATGGCGCTCCCGGCGGCGACATCATCGGAGACGTCAAAACTTCGATCAGAGCCTACGGATGACTCCAGCATGTCTCAAAAGGGCTCCATGCCAAATTTCAAGTCAAACCGATAACATTTGACCCTCCATTAATGCTCGAGCAGCAAAATCAAGCCTCCCGGCGGCGGGAACCACCGAAGCCTTCGCTCATCAAACCAAGTGCATAAGTGGCTTCAACATGCTTCCAAAAGGCTGCACGTCAAATTTCAGGTCATTCCGACAACGTTTGACCAGGTTTTGATGCTCCGAGAGAAAATCAAGCCTACCGGCGGCGGAGCAACCCGGGACCATGACATCCAAAATGGAGCCCATGGAACGTCTCAAAATGACTCCAATAGGCTCTCCGTCAAATTTCAGGTCAATCGGACATCGTTTGGCCACATATCAAAGCTCGGCATTTTCCCCGCAGCAAAATCAAGTGAAGCATCGACGGGACCCCAAACGGCTTCAAAACTTAAACAAAAGCCTATGGTTGGTCTTATTTATTGCTTAGGAGGCTCCACCTCAAATTTCAGGTCATTCCGACATCGTTTGACCAAGTTTCAACTTCTGGCGGAAAATCAGCAGCTCTACGCGACAAAGTCTTCGGCTTTCCCGGAAAATTGGAAACTTTGCACTCTAAAAATGCAAGGATTCTCATCAGGTTTTCTACAGGGAAATCAAGCCAATAAATGAGAAGAAATGTCAGGAAAAATACAGAAGAAAACGGCAACGAAAAAGACCACAAAACGGACCAAAAACAGGGGAAAAACCCCATGGTCGCCGGCGACCCTGGAAGTCCGGGTCACTGGATTTTTCGCCGGTGACCCGTTTTTCCGCCCCTTTTCGCGTTTTACGCGTTTTGGCCCCTGTGGTTTCCTGAAAATGTGATTTTTAGTGCTTGAAATTGACTCATATCCGACGACATATCGGATCCGCCGTCAAAAGCATAAAATCATCATTGATCGCTCCAAGATCGCCAACCGGCTGACCAAGAAAGTGCACTTTCTGTCCGACCGATCGTGAAATCGACAAGACAGATGTCACCGGCCCGCTCTTAGCTATCAATGTCTGAAGTTACATGTTCATCCGATGTCGATCAGCATGAAGATCCATCGATGATCATCGCCAGAAGAATTCCAGAAGACACGGCACGGCCCGCGACTCTTCAACTGCTCGGCGACCATTTAATGCAGTTAATTGACTAGCTTTATTGCAGTCATTAATTCATTTCTTTGGACGGCCCAATCAGAAGCAAGCATTTGGGAGTTACAAGTCAATTGATTCATGGCATTTAACCCATGAAACTCCTCCCATTATGGTAATTAAGGTGATTAAAAGCCCTTAATCTCCATCGGCCAATCAGATTCAAGGAAAAAGGAGTTACAAAATCAAGAAATAAATCTTGTAACTCCTCCCATTAAAGCCATTAAAGCTCATAAACTCTCCTAAATGGCTACCAAAAGCCTATAAATAGGAGAGCATTCCATTGAAATCGGGATCAGAGAAAAAAGATCAGAGAAAGAAAAAGAGAGAAAAACTCTGCTGAAGTTCTGCACCGGCCACCACTACAAGGTGACAAAAGTCCCTTGGGGGGTACCCCCCCCCCCTCCAAGGTCCTTGCCTTCTCCCGCTGCCTCCAATGGCTTAGACGTGGCTTTTCAGCCCGTCTACTTAGCTTTTTATTGGACATAGGACCTTCTCTTGGTCTTTGTCCTCTAAAAACCTGAGGTTATAGCCAAGCCAAGCGAATCAAGACCATCCTCTGTTCTCATCTGCATGGATGATGGCGAAGCCCACACATGGCTTGCGACCGTCAATCTGAACGAGTCCCCCACAATCTCCTGAGAAGTTAGATCCTCCTTTTCTTGCTTTTCATTGTAGTTTGTATTTTTCTAAAGAGACAAAAAACACAACTCTTGTCTTTCATTATTGATAAGAATTGTAAATCGGCTATAAACACCAAAATCGGCTATAAACGCCATAAAATCGGCTATAAATGCCAAACAAAATCGCCTTTCACGGCAAACCAAGAAAATGTCTCTTTTCTTAAATATTTGTGCAATGAAAAACTTGAAAGAAGTTGATTTCTTTTTTACTTGCGAAGGTTGATCTCCGGATTACCACTTGCAATTCCAAGATAGAAAAGGGGCAAGCGTGGTTTGGGTGTCTAGCAGAGAGGCAAAATGGACATGGATTTGATTCATAAACCACTTCAAGTTCTATCTCTTGCTCACCCTGGTGGTCGACTAGGATAGAAGAGGGTTTGGGCTTGGAGAGGTCTAGGGGGACCTGTGTTAGACCCCAAGTTGCCCTAAGTTGTGTTTGCAATTTGATGTCCAACATTTGCATCATGATCATCTCATATCATTTCTCAAAGGTTTATCTTGAAAATCACAGGATTTTAAATCAACTTGCTCAAACTCTGTTTTCAAACCTTTTGGTTGATTTTAGTCTTACTTTGAAAAGCTTTTCTTCTTGATAAAACCTTGTCTCAAACACCCTTACATTCTGTGTTTCAAAAGTTTTCAAAAGTTAGATTTTTTCTTTTAAAACTCAGATCTTCAGAAAACAATCTGACCATACTGTTGGTCAGCCTGTCGGTCAGGTGTCGGCTAACCGACCTTGGACCGAAGCCTAACCGAACTCACTCGGTTAGCTTTTCCGAATGGTGTTGCTGGTGTCGGTTAGTGTGTCGGTTAAGTATCGGTTAACCGACCACAGAAAATGGACTAACCGAACACCTTGTCGGTCAGATTTCCAGAGAGCTGCATTCTCATACATTTTTCACGTCGGTCAACATGTCGGTCAGGGCTCGGTTAACCGACCTTGCTTCTGATCCTGACCGAAGCTCTCTCGGTTAGATTTCCAGAGAGGTGTTTTCTGACCCTGTTTTCATTGTCGGTTAGGGTGTCGGTCAGGCCTCGGTTAACCGAATATGTCGGCTAACCGAAGCATGCTTTTTGGTCAGCAAAATTTTGAAATTATGACCGTTGGCCTGTGACCTTTGGGGGTGTCGGTTAACCGACCCCTGGATGTCGGCTAATCGACATATAGCCATTGGCCCAAAATTTCTATAAAAGGAAGTTCATTCCAAGGCCAAAAATGATGATTCTTGAAGCCTTTTTCTGAGGTGTACTAAAGGCAATCAAAGAGGAATGAACTAAGAAGGCTAAAGGGTCATTAGTAAAGCCAAGCTTGGATCAATGAAGTTCAATCACCAAGTAAGCTTTGACTTTTCCTAATTATATGTTTTATGCTGTATCTAAATTATTGGTAAATGATTTTTAGCATATTAACTATGATGTGTTGAATCCATTCCTCTCTTAATCTTTGATTTAAGTTATTGGATTCTTCACCTTGATTCAAATCAAGTTTGTGGTAGAAAACTTCTTAAACATGTTTTATCAAAATCTTCAATTTATGTTATAACATGTTTCATAAACTTGTATGAATCTTCTTTGTTGTTTTCAATCTTTAAAACTTTAGTCAAATTACTTTGATTTTGAAAACAACATATCACATGCATTACATGTTTAGACATAATTAAATTCATACAACTTGCAAACTTTGGATTTTCATATCTTCAGCAAGTTTGTACTTTGTTCATGAGATTTGCATATCACTTCAATCAAATCATGTTATGTGCATTAAGCTTTTAATTGCTTCAAGCATAAACTGATTGAGCTTTCATTTTAAACCCGATTGAAGTTTTCACACACACACATCATGAGCATTCATCTTTGCATTTTATAGTGAGTTGTGTGAGTTGATTTTCACTTTCACATTCGCCTATTTTAGAGGCAAAATATATTGTGCTTAATGTATTTCTCTCCTAGTGTTTAGACACCTTCTTGAGAAAGAAAAACTATTTCTATGAAAGGTTTTTGCTAAGCCTAAGAAAAGCAAAGTGTTTAAGGTTATTGCTTAGCCTATTAAAAAGCATAAATAGTGAAAATCCGGTGGGGTGTAGATTCACAAGCCGGTAGTGGATGTAGGCACGTTGGCCGAACCACTATAAATCTTGTGTTGTGATGATTAATTTTGTGGTGATTGTTGTTGTTTAGCTTCCGCATTTTATTTGTTGATCATCACAAGTGACTAATTGTTTTAAAGAAGTTTAAAATTGGCAGAATTGGTCATTAAGTTATAGCTCACCCTATTCACCCCCCCTCTAGGGTTCGGACCCCGGACTTTCAACCTGTACTCTAGCAAAGGTGCATGGTGATGGCATCTAGTTTGATTGGTTGACCTATTGAGCTTGCCAAGGAGAGGATAATGTTCTGGCTCCAGCAATGGTAAGGAAGACCTTTGAGTCTGATCCAAACTGGGGCTATGGAGGGCCACTCAGATTCTTCTTGTCCAGGAGACCAAGATTGGAGAAAAATCTTTTTCCTATCCATCCGAAGAGGAGAAAGACTAAGGATGTGGGATTTATCTTCTGAAGAGTTAAATCTAAAAATAAAGTGGCCTTTGATAGTGAGGGAGACCAGACATGGCCTAGAAAGAGCCTGATTTAACTGGGATTGGTTAATTTGTTACATCATTTGAAAATCAGAGTGTTCTAACTATTCCTCTGTATACCAGCATTTTGGTGTCATATGTTCATTTCCAAGAACAAGAGATTCTAGCATGGCCTACATATATTAGCCATGAATTGGCATCCATACGTAATCAAAAGCTTTTTGTGTTATATTTTCATTTGCAAAATTACATTAAGTCATAAAGATTCAATTATTTGGATCATGACGAACTTTTGGTCCCAATTCTCTTATACATCATTCAACTCCTTTGATTAGATGCAAGATAATTTTCATTGAAATGTTTGGGAACATACTTGGTGGTTACTTGTACTACGCCAACCAAGATATATAGATGGAATAATGCTTGGATGTTTTTGAAGGTGGCGAATTCATTGCTAGAAGAATCTTCTATTAGAGATCTTGGTTATTATATATTATAACAAAATAGAAAACACACTCTTAGCTTTAATTGTATTCTTAATTTCATTGCTTTATTGTTTATATTATCTTCTTTCTCTTCCCGGGGTAGATAGATTTCGTATCATCACCATTAAAGCCTTAGTCCCAACTACATTAAATTGGACACATGAATTTTGTTATAGATTTCACATATTAAAACAAAATAAATATACGAATAACTCTTAATAAATGCAATAGTCACCAATAGATGCTCTCTAGAGGAGAAACAAGTCCAAATTACAAGTCAAAAGAAACCAAATAAATGGTAATTATGAGCCAAAATACAAGACTCATGATTGTGCGAAATTCAAAAAAATTTAAATCATAAGATACTAAGGAAGGCTCTTTTGTTTCACTATTCCTTATGTGCTTCTTCATTCTCTCTACTTACGGCTGCATTCGTGGCTTTTTCCTCAGCTTCCTTGAGCAAGTTCAAAACCTCTACTTTCTTCACTTCCAAGGCGTCCATTTTTACTTGAATCTTCTCTAACTTAACTCTTAGCTTTTCCGGGTCTGTAATCTTTTCTTTGCCTTCAACAGTCTTGTCCTTTTTCTTCTTTTGCTTCTTCTCCTCGCCGCCATTTTCATTATCTTCATGATTCTCTCCATCCTTCTTCTTCTCCTTTTTCTTTTTCTTCTCTTCTTTTTCTTTCTCTTTGTCTTCATGTTTCTCTTCCTTCTCATGTTCTTCCTTTTTATCTGATTCCACTGTGTCCCCCATTTGGACGAGTATAATGACTAAAGAGGTTTTTTTTTGTTCTCTTTTCTTTTCTTCTCTTTCCTACATGCAAATAAATATTCATAAGAAGGATAAGAGGACGTGATATAGTCAAAGGTACTTACTATTGCAACCTTGAGGTTGTGTATTCAAATCTTGTTGCCAATTTGATAAAAATATACTTAAAGAAGATCAGCAATCATGGATATGAACTAATGTCATCAAAATCAATTATATATATATATACACACACATTCCAAAAAGCCGTAGTCTTACAATAAAAATAAAAATAAACAGCCAACACCACCTTCCCGCAATAAATCTTGTCCGTCAATACCATGTCCTCCCATGTCATGATGAGTTGGACCTTGGCCCATAAACTCCATGGCTGTAAGATTTGGGGTGCTCTGTTTGTACAAATTCATCTAAAGGCTATACTTACAGTTTTGGTAATTTAGCTCTTCATTTTTTTTCCTTGTTCTCTCTCTCTCTTTTTCTTTTTTCTTTTTGCTTTTATTTTTTTAATGTTGTTCACTGCTAATTGAGTTTTCTTTTAACACTCTCTCCCTTTCTCTCTCCAACATTTGTGTAATATGGTTGTTGAGTGCAGGAGGGGATGTTGCTTCCATTGTGCTCCCATGCAGAGTACCATTTGGTTTTCAGGTCCTTGATCAGGTCTTTGAGTTGGGAATTTGAATTTAAGTTTGGATTGGGTTGAATAATGGTGTTGATTATTGATTTCAATTAAAACTTTGATTAATAGTTTGAATAAGGGTTGATTAGTGTTTGATTATACATTATCCTTTTGGTTTTTTTATCTTTTCAAATTTTAATCTTGTGTGCCGTTGTTTTCTTATTTGAGTAGGTTGCAAATTCTTACTTGATTATTCAATTATATTGAGGAATTAAAGGCCTATTTACACCCTCTATCATGGTATAATGATTATATATTTGTCCCAATCATCTTTTTTTTTTTTTTGAAGGATTGTCCCAATCATCTTTTCCAATGCTAATGTCAAAAGTAAGCTCTTCCAACTTAAACCTAAAAGTTATATTCTGTTACAAGCAAAAACAAAAAAACATTCGTAGTTCATGTATTGGTATCATATCCAGCATCAATCTGACGAAAATTGATACACATTATGAATGTAACCATATGGGTGTGATTTTAGTTTTTTTCTAAAAATATAAAATAACAGTCCATCACAGCCTATTTCATTTTGAAATCAGGGACCTGCATTAGTGATCCCATGATATAATGGTTGAATTGACTATGGTACCAATATCTTATATGTGTATTTTGCAAACTTGATATGTACATGCCTAACTTTAAAAGGAAAAAAGATAAAGAGAAATTGGGATTCATGGCAAAGAAAATCAGCAAATAGAATAGACCAAAGAAAAAAAAAAACTGACCTTGAGGATCAAAAGCACCCTTTAGCACTTTCCTGAGTTGTTGATAAGTTTAAATCAAAGAATTTATAGGAGAAATCAAGAAGTAGACGGTTAGTAACCCTGTAAGTTATAACCGAAAATTAAGATGAGCCCATGAAGACCATTTGATGAGAGAGGGAGAGAGATATCATATCCACTCTCAGCCACAATTTGGTCTTTGGCATAGGATGTGTATGACGCCACTTTAGGAGGCAAGTTGACTCAACTCAATAGATCACATAATTAATTGAGTCAAATGAGTCATATTAATAGGTCGGGGTATTTGAGTTACTTGACTCAGAAGACTTCCTCAGCCGTCGAGCATCAACACCAAATTGAATGAGTTAAATGAGTTAGGGTGCTCAGACACCCAAGTTACTCGGCTTGATAAATTACCAAATCTATTTAGTCGAACGGGTCATGGTAGCTGTGAGATGTGAGGCTCTTCCAAGTTAGTCGACTCAATGATTCTCTGAGTCATCCTGTTTCGATTGTTAGCACGGGTATTAAAAGTCATGCAAAAAACATCATTTAATTTTATGACATAAATTAAAAATTTTATTTTGATTTCATATTTCATATTTTATAAAATCTAAAACAAAAGTACTTCTCACACAAAAGAAATTTACAGGCTTTCTTAAAAATTACACAATTAAAAGTCTAAATAAATAATAATATAGATTTTTGAAGATTTTAGTAGAAACATGAAATATGAAATATTGAGATGAAAAGAATTATAAGAAATTTAAAATCTGAGATTTTCCAATTAGAAGCAAGTTTTGTAGTGAGTTGGTTGGGTTCAGGGTAGGTATAAAGGGTTTTAGACTTTAACCCGAGCTGAGTTTAGGACAAGCTTGGATTTTAGTTTGTTTGACTTGCCTTCTCATTGATAAATTATTGCCACTTACCATTATCTAAAACTCATAAGGTGACAATAAAGAAAGAAAAAAAAAGTGACGAGGGAGACCAAATCTTGGACGTGGACTAAGCAAAAAGAGATAGAGAGGTGTTCCTAGACGAGGGCAAAGTGGTGGTGGTGGAGTGCCACCAAAAAGGGAAGAGTCATTTGGAAAGAGGGAGAGACAGGGACTAAGTAATAAATGATATTTTATTAAATTTAATTTAATTAAATAATATTATAAGAGAATTCAAAATTATAGGGAATGGTCAAAATCAATTAAAAATGATTTCAATTTAAAATCAGTCTCTTCCATATATATAATAATCGAAACAATGACCTACCTACATTTGGCGTTTGGAGACGCTTTTGGCCACATTTGTGTTCCCAGTTTTATAACAAAAATGTCAGGAATGCCAATGGCAAACGAACGGTTTCCTTTTAAACGTTAGCTTCATTGGGATCAATAGAAAAGTACAAACAGTTTGCTCCACTGATTTCATATTCTGCAACTTGGATAGCCATTGCGCCTCCTCTGGTTGAGACACACTTCTTTCCCTTTGTCATTAGGTCCTCTAGAACGTTGGAATCAGCCATCTTCTTCATTTGTTGGGACAGTCCTAATGTTTTTTTGAGAGAATATCATATTGTATTAAGAATTGTCAGGAATATCACATTCGAGGATTACAAGATCATGAATAAATTGTGGAGCACAGTCTCTCCAAATATGATCTGTTGGTTCGAGCAGAGCTTCCTTCACCAATTTATGTGCCACTTTATTTGCTTCCCTCTTAACATGTTCAACTTGCCATGACTTAAAGGAGTTTAAAACCAATTTAGTAGAATCATTCAATTGTCCATAGTAGCTTGAACTCCTTTCTTCACACCTAAGTGCTTTTACAACCTCCAAAGAATCACCTTTTAATATCAATCGTTGAATCTGCAAAGACTTACAGAAATCTACAGCTACCCAAGCTGCCATAGCCTCAGCTATGGTCGGATCACATATGTAAGGTTTTGCAACACTCTTACATGCCAAAACTGCACCCTTGTGGTCACAAACAACCACACAAACTCCCATCAAGTGCCTTGATATATCTATGGACACATCCCAATTTGCCTTCCACACTCCCATCGGAGGACTTTCCCATCTTATGACTGGGTTATCCATATTTGAATTGGTGGGATCCCTGCATTCTTCAACAGTCTCCTTAGCCTTACTCACCACCTGTGAAAGTTGAATAAAAACCCCTTCAAAAATGAATTTATTCCTTCGAAACCAGATCCCTCTACATACTGCATCTACCAAAAGTAGGTCTTCCTCTTTTAAAGATGACATTAAACCTTGAACGAGAATTAAGAAATCCTCATCTGCACATGTGAGCTTCTGAATTTTCCTACTGCATTCCATCCAACAATCCTTTGAAGATGGGCAATTCCATAGAACGTGGGTTACAGTTTCAATGTCCCTTTCACATATTGGACAAAGAGGGTTCGGTATCAAACGACATGAAAATAAATTTTCTTTTGTGGGTAGAAGATTGTTGCATGCTCTCCAAAGAAAAATTTTGTGAGTTCCAGGGATTTTTAGCCTCCAAATTTCTCTCCAAATCCCACAATGCAACGAAGTTGTTGTGCTTTCTCCAGTGCATTGTCGCAACCTCTCTTTTTCCATATGATATGCACTCCTCACCGAAAATACTCCCTTTGATGTGCCAACCCAGGCCAACTTATCATCTTGTTGAGTTGGGCTGATAGGTAAGCTACAGATTTTAACAACATTATCTTCATTGAAAATCTCCTTTTATCAAAGAAACTTTCCACCCATTTGTACTGCCATCAATTAATTCCTTTACTTTTGCATCTGCATCTGGTAGTTTGATAGGAGATTGAGGAGTATACGTAGATGGTGATTAAAGCCATTTATCCTTCCATATGCGAATCGAAGCTCCATTCCCAACTCTCCAAACCAATCCTTCCTTCAGCAATTTTTAGGCATTCATTATACTCCTCCAAGCATAAGAAGGGTTATATCCGATTTTAGCTTCCAAGAAAGTGTGTTTCGGATAATATTTATCCTTAAAAATGAGGGCCATCAAAGAGTTGGGATTTTGCAACAACCCCCGGCCTTGTTTGGCCAATAGGGCTTGGTTGAAGCTTTCCAAGTCATGAAAACCTAACCCTCCTTTCAACTTTGTATTACTCAATTTTGACCAGCTCATCCAAGCAATCTTTGTTTCTTTTTCTTGGCTTCCCCAACAAAATTTACTCATCATGGAGTTAATCTATTGGCAGAGGGCCTTTGGTAGTTAGAATACACTCCTAGTATATGTTGGGATGGCTTGAATCACAACTTTTAGAAGAATCTCCTTTCCTGCAGAGGATAAAAACTTCTCCTTCCATCCATTTATTCTACTCCATATTCTTTCCTTCAAATTTTGAAAAGCTCGAACTCTAGATCTTCTGACAAGTGCCAGTAGCCCCAAATACTTATCATGACTCCTAGTTGATTGTACTACTGCCATAGAAATAATACTATCTCGTACCTCCCTCTTTGAATTTTTGCTAAAAAATAAATTGGTCTTCTCCTTATTTAATTTTTGTCCTGACGCATTTTCATAAGCATTCAAAATCCCTTGCATGTTGTACCATTCAGTAGTATTAGCCTTGCAAAAAAGCAAGTATCATCTACAAAAAAAATAAGTGGTTCAGCCTGCTGCCTCTTCTTGTGATTGGCACACTAGTAATCAACCGTTCTCTCTTTGCCCTGTAAAGAAGAGAACTTAATCCTTCTACACATATTATAAACAAGTAAGGGGATAGCGGATCTCCTTGTCTTAATCCTCTTGAAGGGATGATTTTACCATGTGGCTGTCCATTGACAAGCACTGAATAAGACACCGATCTTATGCAAATCATAATGAAATGAGACCATCTTTCAGCAAACCCCAATTTTTTCATAATTGCTTCTAAATAGTCCCATTCAACTCGGTCATAGGCCTTACTCATATCTAATTTAAGAGCCAAATAACCCTCCTTCCCCTTCATGCTACTATTCATCATATGTAGTGTTTCATGCGCCACCAAAATATTGTCAGTAATTAACCTTCCAGGGATGAAATCACTTTGATTAGGGGAGATAATGCATGTCAAAACCTTTTTTAGTCTAGTTGCTAAAACTTTAGCAATGATCTTATATAGGACACTACACAAACTGATGGGCCTAAAATCAAAAACTTTGGTAGGATTTTTTATCTTGGTAATAAGAGCTATATACGTAAAGTTAATCTTACTATCAAACATACCCTTATTCAAAAAATTGAGAACTGCATCACATACCTCTTCTCCAATTGCTGCTCAATACTTTTGGTAAAAACTAGCAGCAAAGCCATCGGGGCCTCGCGCTTTGTAAGGTTGCATCTGTGACAAGGCCATAGTGATTTCATCCTTAGAAAAGTCTTTGATTAATTGCTCATTCATATCATCAGTGACCTTTGAATTCACCGCAAACAAACATCCCGCAAATCCTAAAGGGTTACTGGTGGCAAATAGATTCTGAAAGAAATTAATGAAAGCTTCTCCAATATCCTTCGGCTGATGGAAAGTACTCCCATTTTCATCACAAATTGTCTGAATCTGATTAGTACGCCTTCGATGATTTGCCCATGCATGAAAGTACTTCATGTTTTTGTCACCATAGAGAAGCCAGTGTTGCTTTACACGTTGTTTCCATTTTAACTCTTCATACTCCATTAAATCATCAAGTTCCTTTTGAATCATCCTTATATCACGTTGCACATCAGGCCCCTCTCTCAACTGCAGTTCTTCTAGCTTTTTCATTTTTTGCTTAATATACTAGTCCACCCTACTGAATTTTTCCTTGCTCCAACTAGAAAGCAAACGCTGACATCTCTGCAACTTGTGTTGGACTGTATGCAAATCATTAATCCTACCACTGCCTTCAAACCAAGCATTCTTTATGACTTCTTCACAATCCTCAGATAGAGTCCAGCTGGCTTCAAATTTAAAACCTCTCATCCTAGGACCTCTTTAGGTCTTGAGATCCAAATCATTGTAAAACGATGAAATAAGAATTGGACTATGGTCCGAACTCCTTGCAGCAATCACAGATACCTCCGTTATCCCATAAATGGCACACCATTCTTGATTTGCTACCGCTTTATCAAGTCGTTCTTTTGTGAAAGTGTGGTCAGTCTGTTTGTTACTCCACGTAAATTTTGATCCTTTAAAACCCAAGTAACAGAGTTGACAATCCTCCAAAGTTTGTCTGAACAAATCCATTTGCCCTATAGATCGTGATGTAGCATGGTTCTAATGTTGATAGATCGTGATGTATCAAGTCGTTCTTTTGTGAAAATTTGTGGACAGTCCTAATGTTGATAGATGGTTCTAATTTAGGGATCTATTTATTTTTCATGAAAATTAATACATACAAGTGTAAGGACCCTGCTTCTCCGTTTTTTTCCCAAGTGTTCCTTTCCCCTTGCTGTGATGTATTTTGGTTATGGATACGGCTGTTAAAGAGTAGGCTGCATGAGGTCTCATAGGAGCTGCCCAAAGCTCTTGGAGGGATTGTACTATCTGTGCCCTTACTCGATCCTTGTAGACCAAAGCAAGGCCACTACTTAAGAAGAAAAATAAATAAAATTTTAAGTTCTTTTTTATAACGTTTTGTGTCCCAGTCTTTTAGGCAGAATCCTTTGGCCCTAGTGTAATCCTTTCATTCTTTTATTATGTGATTCGCCCAAAACACGGCAATAATGTGCAGTAATATATATATTTATTTTTTTTAATTTGCAGCAATGTTGATACTGGCACGACAAGTAGCCCAAAGGCAAGAAATACCCTTCTCATACATCTTGGTCATAAAGAAGATAAGTTATTGTAGAGTCAAAAATTGAGATGGGTTCCAGATGGACTGGTAATCTGACCTGTTAATGTCAGTAGATCTTCCTTTCTGGTTTAAGTGAGATTCTTCGGATGGACCTTGTAAAATTAAAACAAAGAAGTCTCGATCGGTTGGACCGATCGAGTTCCCTCCGATGCTTAAGTCAGCCACCGAGATTGGAAATTCATGTAATCATTAGTTTTTGATATGATTTTGGCGTACCTCCTCCTTCATCTCCTTATCCCTTTTATTTCATTCTTCCTCATATTCCTCATGTTGCTTGACACATGACTTTCCCACCTTCCCCATTACAGCACCTGAGAAGATCATGGCCAATTTTCGTAGGATGTTCCTTCCCCACTTTCGTTCTTGCCTCTCTCCCCTCTGCCAGTTGTCCTGGCTTTGTTTGAACCAGTCTTACAACAGACAAATCCTCCTTCTTGGGCTAATTGGGTTTGTTTTGTCCCAAACCCACTTCCAAGTCATTCAAACTTTCCCCTCACAATTGCCCCCCAAGCCTCCTTTATTCTTTTCCTTTTTTCGAAAAGAAAGGGGGCTTGAGATTCTTCAGGGACACGAGGCACTTCCAAGGCTGCTCAGCACTTGGCGGAGTCTAACGCTACTAATTTTTCCAAAGTGACAAAGGTTGTAGAGGCTAAGGTGGTCACTGCTTTGAGTCACCTAACTGCAAGTGAGATGGAGCTCGAGGCTATTTGTTCCAAGCTAGCCGAGATGGAGGTGGAGATGCGGGATGTTATGGAGAAGTCTAAGAATGCAGTGTTTGAAGAGGTTGAGGCGATCTATCTTGAGCAAGCCGAGCAGATCAAAGCCCTTGTGTTCAAACAAGGTTATGATGTGGGTCTCGATGATGCTGGCATACCTGAGGATTCCCCCTCTGGGCTAAACATGTAGCTCAGTCCAAGGATGCTTCTCTCCAACCATTACCTACTGAGGTTCCTGCATCAACCCCGGTAGGGGAGGCCAGCTCACCCGTGGTCGGGTATGGAGGCACTTCCTCAGCTGCCGACCTTACTCCACATGCCTCTAATGTTCCTAGTGATATTTGAAGACTTGTTTCTACTGCCATTGTCAGTTCTATCTGAACTCTGATTTTAGTCTAATGCTTGCATCGTCATGCCTAGCCATTAGTTAAAAAGGAGATTAGTGCAACATACCTAGTTTAAGATCTTCCCAGTTAGGAATTTTCCCCCTCGGCACAAAGTAGTGGGTTTATTGCTACCCCTTATTCTTAGGCCTTAGCCTTATCTTTGTGTGGTTCTCTTGATAATGTGCCCCTACTGCGGGTCCCCGGCCATATACAAGTTTTTATGGAATTTCATCCTTGGCACAGAAATATAAGACAACTTCCATAAGTGGAATGCAAGATACAAGAGTGACAATTTCTTTGGTACAAAGATATAGAAATTCCTTAAATTCGCTATGTTCCAAGACCTTGGCAATGCTTTTTCTTTGAGCGTCTCCAGGTGGTAAGCTCCTGCTCCTCTAACGGAGGTAATTCTGTATGGTCCTTCCCAATTCAGACCTAGCTTGCCGTGACTAGCGTCTTTGGTGTTCGGGAGCACCTTTCTAAAGACTATGTCTCCGACCTCGGATGTTCTTGTTGCATATTTTTTCTGCAATCTCCGATCTAGTTGCTGCTAGTAGGCGGCCAGCTTGATCAATGCTCGCTCTCTCCGCTCCCCAATCATGTCCAGCTGATCGGCAATCCTCTCTTTATTTTTCTCATGACTGTATGCCTCCGTCCTTATGGTTGGCAACCCAATCTCTAAGGGAATTACCGCTTCCATTCCGTATGCTAGAGAGAAGGGGGTTTCTCCTTTTGACCTCCACGTAGTGGTTTTGTAGGCCCATAGGACACTAGGAAGCTCGTTCACCCATCCTCCTTTCGCCACGTCCAACCTTTTCTTTATACCGTCCAGCAAGGTCTTGTTGGAGGTTTCTGCTTGGCTGTTACTTTGTGGGTAAACAGGGGTTGAAAAGTGATGTATAATGCTATATTGTTCGCATAGATGCATGAATACCTTACCCTCGAATTGTTTCCCATTGTCGGTCATCAGTGCCCGGGGTATTCCAAATCTGTCGACCTCGGCATGGGCCTAACTATGTCAATTCCCCATTTGTCAAATGGCCATGGACTCACTATTGAGTTTAGCTACTCGGCAAGCTGATGGATGTCTTTGCCGAAGCGTTGACATCTTCCACACCATTGCATGAATTGCAAGGCATCTTTCTGCATGTATGGCCACCAATAGCCCTGCGACATAGCTCGGTGGGCCAAGCTTCGTCCTCCAATGTGCTCCCCACAGCACACCTCATGGATTTCTCATAACAAGCTTTCAACGTCAACCGAGTTGACAAATTGTAAGTAGGATCCTAAGTAAGACCGCCGATAAAGCTTGTTTGCTGGTGATAGCCAAAATCTGGCTGCCTTTCTTTTGACCTTCCAACTCTCCTTGGAGTCTACTGGGAGCGAACTTTCCTTCAAGCACTCTATTATCGGTGTCATCCAGCTTGGAGTCTCTTCAACTTGGACGGCGCACATGACCTGCCGACCTCCGGTGCTCAGCTCCGAATGGTAGTCGACAAGGACCTCTCTCCTTAGCTCAAATTTGATGGCCGTAGCCAAACTGGCCAAGCTATCAGCATGCGAATTTCCCTCCCGACCAATCTGCTTTACCTTAACATCTCCAACATCTTGGATTAAACGCTTTGCTTCCGAGACATATGCAGCCATCCGATCATCTCGAGCTACATATTCCCCGGTTAGTTGACTAGCAACTAACTGTGAGTTGTAGTGGACCGTTAGTTGCCTGATCCTGAGCTCTCTTGCCATCTTGAGTCCGAACAGTAGTGCCTCGTACTCTACTTCATTGTTCAACGCGTTGAATCCTATCATCATAGCTTGTTATGAGCACCATGCCGGCGCCTGAGCCTTATGAATTGGACGCTCCGTCCACATATAATTACCATTGCTCGTCAATCTCCGTAACATTCCCGATCTTCTCCATATACCAAAACCCTTTTAAGCTCCTCTATGGCCTCATCGATCAGGTCGACAATGTGATCTCCGACCTCTGACCAACTTAACTGCAGTTACTATTTTTTATCGGCATTTTTATCTGGACCTAGACCTTCATCGTCCGCCCTTTTTGCCTTTCCTTTGATTGCCTTGATCAGACAGCTTCTAGATGATGCCTGATCTCCTCTGATCTCCATGATCCCTTTTACTGTCGGGAAACGTATCCTTTGGTGATAGGTTGATGGCACTACTCTCATGGGATGAATTCATGTTCGCCCCATAATGGCGTTGTAGGGAGATGGCACATCTACCACCAAGAATTCCACGTCTAAGCAAATGGGACTTGCGCGGACCTGCACGGTTATCACGCCTATCGGGTGTGCTACTTGGCAACTGAACCCCAATAGGGGTATTGAGGTTGCCTAGAAATCTGAGGTTGCCTAGAAATCTGAGTGCTTTAGGCTGAGCTTATCAAACAGCTCGACATACATTATTTCCAATGAGCTTTCCAGATCTATGAGCATCCTTTCGTACATCATGCCCCTGTACTTGTAAAGTTTACACTAGGGCATCATTATGGGGCTGGACCACATCTCGCAAATCTTCATCTGAGAACGAGATCTCCTCTTTCCCTCACCCAGACTTGTTTACTATGCTCGGTTCGGCGCTCATTTGATACACCTCTTTCAAGTGCGCGGCCATCTTCCTCTGGGTTTTGGTAGATTGGGTTATCATCTCTACTGGACTTATCACCCCATGTACTACATTAATCACCCCAACTGGTGCCCTCTCTTTAACAACTTTTTTTTTTTACCTCCTTCAAATCCGAGCTTCATTGGCCCTTTTTGGCACGCGTATCCTCCATATATTCCTTTAGGTGTCCTTCCTTCACCAAGTCTTCCAGATTCTGTTTAAGAATCTGGCAGTTCTCTCGGTGGTAAGAGCACTAGAGTTTGGGATTCTGGCATTCAGGGTCTGTCACCATCTTTGAAGGCCTTTTAAAGTATTCAGGGTAAGAGCTCTCCTTGTATAGTCGGGGACCGCTTCCTTAATGATTGGCAAAGCTGGCTCTCATTCGGCAGCTCGAGCTTAAAGATTGCTACAGCTACCTGCTCGTTACTCCCCTCCACTTCATTATAGAGGCACCAGTAATGCGTACTGAACTCTTTCAGGCTTTTTGAGCTCTGCTTCTTAAGACAGTAATGTCCCGACGTCATTTGGTTGCTTGGAATTTGTTAAGAAATGTGTAACAAAAGATCCAGCAGCTCCCGAAAGTTGCAAATCGATCTCAGCTTTAGGCAGGAAAACCACTTCAAGGACATGTCTCCCAAACTCGAGGGGAAAACTTTTCACATTAGCAGCTCATTTCCTATCCATAATGCCATGGAGCGCTGGTAATACTAGACGTGGTAAGTGGGATCCGAGGTTTTATCATAGACTCTTAGGTTGGGGATCAAGAACTGTCGAGGTGGGTTTGCTTTTTCTATCTCCTCCGAGAGTGGAGATTTGAAATTTTGAGCGTTTCCCAGGTACCTTGCTCTGGTCAGATTCTCTAGAGGGAGCTTCCGATCAGCCAATGCCTTTTAATAAGGGCTTGTACATCCTCCTCAGCAAGTGCCCGTGGGGGTGCTTTCCTCCGTGGGGCTTCGCCAACCTCAATGCATTTGCTCGGACTTTGGCTTCCCCTTCCCTCCGGGGTCGGGAACTCGAAGTCATGTTTCCTTCGTCACCTGTTTTAGCTTTAGCTCGGCTCTGCCAAGCTCTTTATTCGAGTGGTTGGTCAAAGGGTCTTTGCCCGACCGTTCACATTGTCCCTTGAGCCATGCTTCCTCCACCTGAGATGAAGGTCATCCAGTCCAGGGCAGTGATCCTGGATTCTATTCCTGATCTGACATTTTTCTTAGCAAGAAGAAGCGTTGGTGGGGTTTTCCCTCCTTGCTTCCCACAGACGACACCAATTGTAGAGTAAAAAATCGAGATTGGTTTTAGATTGACTGATAATCTGACCTGTTAATGTCAGTAGATCTTCCTTTCTAGTTTGAGTGAGATTCTTCGGATGGGCCTTGTAAAATTAAAACAAAGAAGTCTCAATCGGTGGGACCAATCGAGTTCCCTCTGATGCTTAAGTCAACCACCGAGATTGGAAATTCATGTAATAATTAGTTTTTGATATGATTTTGGCATACCTCCTCCTTCATCTCCTTTTCCCTTTTATTTCATTCTTCCCCATATTCCTCATTTTGCTTGACACATGACTTTCCCACCTTCCCCATTACAGCACGTGAGAAGATCATGGCACATTTTCGTCAAACGTTCCTTCCCCACTTTTGTTCTTGCCTCTTTCCCCTCTGCCAACTGTCCTGGCTTTGTTTGAACCAGTCTTACAACAGACAAATCCTCCTTCTTGGGCTAGTTGGGTTTGTTTTGTCCCAAACCCACTTCCAAGTCATTCAAACTTTCCCCTCACAGTTATGTTATCTACATTTTCTATTTGAGCAAGACTGTCATCACACCCATTTGGCATCCTTATCTTAACATACCGAACAAAAGGAATTTAGGCACCCATTGCGAGCTGAGCCAACCAAGTCAACTAAAATTCTACACAAATATGAAGATTACTAATTTTCTTTTACATTGGGAACTCAAACTCAATCACTTATGTACTTTTAAGGCTTATTCGGTTGTTAGTATTTGGGGATATAGAGAATTCGAAGTGTACTTTTTATTTAATAATAACATTCCAAAATGCTCAAAGCAAAAGAACATTTTGAAATATTTTTTCGCTTGGCCACCCCGACAAACTCTCATCATCTAAACTCAATCAAACAAAAAAATACTATTAATTCAAAGAGACAATCACTGCATTTCAAAATGCTCTTATCTAAATAAGCCCTAAACAGCTGACACAACATGGATTTTTTTTCCAGATTTCATTTTAACACGAATTTAGATTTAGACTTCACCTACTTAAATCTTTTATTAAACTTGGGTTCTTCTAATACCACCCAAATCCACCTCACTTGATTTGCACAGTTGCATTGCATATATTTGAAATAAATCTTTTTTTTTTTTCTGAATTTATCTTATTAATCTCATTTTTCACATGGTTAAAAGTACTGGATCACCTCACCTCGGGTCAGGGTCTTAAAAAAACACTGATTTTGCTTACAAATAGGGTTGCAAACGGGACGGTTTCGAATCTGAACCATAGTGGACTCAAACCCGTTTTTAAATAATGGTTCCAGATTCGGTTTTGATTTGGAACCTGTTTTGTTGGTTATAGACCCGGTTCCGATAGGAAAATTCGGATCTAATTTCAGAATCGGGTCCACCTACAGGACAAGAATCTAGTTTAAAAATTGATTCTATTTTTTTTTCTTCATTTTTCTTAAAATAAGCATATCAGTCAACTGGGATTGACCGAGTGGTCAGGACCACGATTCCTCCCTCTTCCGGAGCTAGAGGACTTAGTATCGACCCCCGGTTTCCCCCTCTTTAGGAACCAAAGGTTGAGTCCACTTGTGCTACCACAGGGGCTTTACCAGGCTTCTTTCTGGGCCCGGAGGGAATAGTCCAGCCCAAAGGGTTGGGAACCCTCCATTAGCAAAAAAAAAAAAAACACATTTCAGTCAACTTATAATAGTACATCAAGTTTATTACATTCAGTATTATATATAAAATTATAGAAAAAAAAACTATTTTAAAGTACTATTTGTAATATTAAAGGCTCGATCCGAGTCCAAGAGTTAAAACTTATATAGCCCAGAACCTGTCCTGTTATCAATTTAACCTAAATTAGGTTTCGGATCCATCTAAAATAATTTTCGAACCCGATTCTTTGCGGTTGCCACGTTTCATTGGAATGATTCCATTCTGTCGTTCCTATCGCTAGAACTAGAAGACCTCTATTATTCAGGAAATGATTGTATCCTACGCAACCCCAAACAGACAGCAGAAGTGCCCACATTCCGACACGTGGCCTCTGACGGGTCTGATGTCAAAAAAGCGTCTGTGCAGGTAAAAACGAGCAGCAGTTATCTGCGTCAGCTGTAGGAGGAGCAATGGAAGCAGCTAGGGTTTGTTACTCCCTCTCCCTCTTCTCTCCTTCTTCTGCTTCTTCCACCAGATTTCAATCCTCCCAACACTCTCTTTTTCCCTACCTCGAGAAGAAGAAGAAGAATTACAAATATCCATCATCCAATCTCAATCTGAGATGGAAATCGAGGTCTTCTCTTCCCATCCACGAACGCAATCTCTGCGTCTCCTCCTCTGCTTCGCATACGATCCATGAATTCTCTGATTCTACTTCTCAGGTACGAATGAATTCTTTCGGATCGTCTCTTGTTTCACATCTTTTAAGATGATGGATCTGGGGCAGCAGGGGATCTCTCTGCCGTGCTGATGCTCGGAAGAGAGGACATGCAGCAGAGTTTGTGGGCCCACTGATGTAGGAAAAAAAAAAAAGGCCATTTAGACGTTGATACCCGTTTCATCTGAAGCCAACTGAATAGACGGTAGGAATAGAATGTTAGGCCTTTTCTGCTGACCGTTTATTTTGTTTTCCTTAGATCCGACCATCAAAGATCTAATGGAATTGGTTTTTTCTGTAAGATCAGTGGGCACTACAAACAATGTGTGGGGGCCAACTTTGATTGAGACCCCATGAAGAGGGAGAAGCTCAAATTTCATGAAGAGGGAGTAGCTTGCTAGAAATTTGAAGAATGTTTTCAAGAGCAAGTCAATCAGTTATAGTGAAGGGAACTTGTTAAAACTGAAGAAATCATTTATTGCCATTAGCTGTTGAATTTACAACAAATTCAGTTTCAGAATCACTCTAGGTTGTCCTTGGTTGATTTAATTGACAAAAAAGAAAAAGAAAGTAAAGAAAAAAGAAAAAGGCTTTCTCCCTATAAGTTGTGATGAAATTTTGATACTTATTGGATCAAAGTATTTACATAGGCATCATTTTATTTTGTATATTTTAGTTATGACAATTTTTTTGATGACCATTGTTGTCCTTGTTGCAGAGTGCTGGGTCATTCTTTAGAAGTGTACTGTCAAGTATGGAACAGGTGTATGTAAGTAGAAATCCGACAGCAAAATCCGTTTTGGACCTTGTTCATTCATGTGAAGGTGATCAAATTTGCTATGATCATTTCGCTTTTCGGACATTCGGGGTACATTTTTTTTCTTCTTAAGATTTGTTTATTTGGTCAGTGTATTGGGTTATTTTGATTGTCTGTTTTTAGTTCCAATGAAAGAATTTAGTTGCTTAGCATGCTGTGTTGTCTATATTCATTATTTTATGATGTACTGTGAACCCTTTTTTTTTTTCAACTGAAGGTGGATGGCTATGGTATAGACTCCATGTCAAAGTTTTTCCTTGACTTTGGTTATATGCCCCGAGACGAGCTTAGGTTTCCTGCAAAAAAATTGAAGGCACTGTGGTTTACTCCTCCTGATACTCCCCAGAGTGGCAGCGGGAGCGGTGTCAATGGGCCTCTTCCAAGAATTTTTATATCAGAACTTATTGTTGATGAAATGAGTTCACAGGCTCAGGTGCGTTCCGGGAATGTAATCTTTGGTTAATTTGTAGCTGGACTGCATAGCTGCAGTGTGAAAGATGGATTTTGTTGGGATGTTTTATAGCTGTCAAAATTACTCAATTGTAGGGTCAGATACTTCTGTTGCTTGACTCTTTTTTCTTTTATGACATTGAGTTCTGCATTTTGTCTTTTAAGCTTTATTTAATGAGCTTCCTGTAGAGTCATTTTTAGGAATGACCAGGCCTTCCCTAAGTGTGAAATGGCCTCGCCCAGCAGATTGAGGGTTTTATAGATCTTCCCATGACCTGCTTCTGTGCAAAAAAAAATGACGTCCACTGATCATTGGAGTTAGAGTTATGAGAACCTCAAGGTGATCCAAATCCTCGCCATTTGATGAAGTTCAGATGGGTTGGGTGGCAAATCTGTGCGAACAACCCAAGGACCTATTGACTTGGATGAGAGTCAAATTTGTGTGAGTGCTAATTTCATCAAAGTGGTAGAGGTGTGGTTTCCAATTAGTGAGGGTTTATTGGTTTAGATTGATAACTGGGTGGGCCATGTGGGTCCCACAGACAAGGTTGTTCCATGATTAGGGATGGCCTGGCCGTCTCTGAAAATTCTATCTTCATATGTAAGTATAAATTTAACAAACTACAGGCTGTAGATGCCATGTTCTCGCTGGCTTTTTTTGGACCTAGGCTAGAATGCATTAGGAATTTGGATGTGTTATACCAAAAGATAAATGCTAACCATGCTTGCTACTTATTGCTTATCAGAAGGAAAATGGTATCTGTGATGATTTCCCCTTGTTGCGCCCCCCACCCACTCCCCTAAATTCTCCAATGTAGTGATCAAAACTGTTTGTTCATCTAGAAATCCCAACCAATCTGTCTATATGAAGGTGTTGGAATGTAGATTATTAACTCATTTACTGATACCTCAGAAACCAGCTTATTGCTCTCTCCCCATTGGTCTTTTCATGACCAATCAAGTTCTCAAACAACATAATTTCCTAGTAATCATATATCTCCAATACAATCCATTGAGGGAAACTGAAATCAATTTATCTTTCATAAAAACAAAAAAAAAAAAAAAAAAATCATCTTTCTCAAGATAATCTGAGTCTTTGTTTTATTTATTTATTTTTTACCCCTGCAGAGGACAGAGTAAATTATTTTTCACTTTCCTTGTTTTTTTATATCAATGGGTTTTTTTTTAAAGTTTCCACAGCAATCCTTTTACAAGCTACAAGTTGAAAAACATTCAGTTTATATCATTTAAAGATATTTATCTGATCCTTATATTTCCCTTCCATTTTTTTTTTTTTTTTTTTGTATGTTGTTTCTTCAGTTTGATCATTTGGTTTGTCATTCTTGTTGGTTGAAATTGAAGTTCTATAACTTGGTAAAATGTAAATCCCAGATCTCACATAGCAAGAAGCATAAAATGGTGAAAGTTGAAAGTTGAAACCCTTTGCTCGTGATTTTTTGCAAATGCTGGTTCTTGCTCATCTTCCTAGCTTCCACAAATTCAGCATTTTCCAAATTTGAGATTTGATTTCATTCTACCTCTGTTCCTCCCATTTTCTAATCCCCTCCCATTTTTCTCCACATTTACAAGATGAGAATTTTGATCATTTCGTGCACCAGGTGAGTGATCTTTGTTTTTCCTCGTTCTATTTTCTTTGAAAACTCTGTCGATGTACTACGATGTAAATTCATGCTTCACAAAAATGCACCAAATCATTGTGAGGTATGACTAGGCAGACACTTGGCCTGATCTTGGGACAGTGCAGTAATGAGACCAACAAATGCCTATGTTTGGCTCTCTAGACCATAGCCATCAAAATTGTATCATTTTAACAAAATAGAAGGAATTCTGTATGTTAGTTGCCCATGGAAGGCATGGACTGAATTATCCATTTGCTGTGTAACAGAGCATGAAAGTACTATTATTTGTTACTGCTCTGTGTTTCTTAGCTAAGGATCACATGACTCATTGCGCTGGTAGTTGTAGAGGCTTAATGTTTAGTTGATGCTGATCTATTGGAATTTTTGTGTAGTGTTTTTTTAAAGGAAGTTCCATTTGTTAAGGAGAAAAACATGAATGAGGGCCAACAACGTAGGGATGTCAACTGACATAGGTCCATCCGGGTATGGATCCAGCCGAATCTGAAACCAATAGTAGTGATTGGATTGTCAATGGGCCAAAGAGGCTGGGTTAGGAGCCCAATTTCAGGGTATAATAACCCCTAATTGGCCAAACCTGGGGCTTAGAGTCCAAGCTTATCACTGAAGGCCAAAGTAGTTTATTTTAAATCCATATTCTATAGATAAATATGTGATAGCAAATTCAATTCAGAAATGAGTGCTTTCGAGAGCATTTAGGTTTAGCATCAATAGGTGATAAAATAAGATATACCCGTATGAGGTGGTTTGGACATGTTGAAAGCAGGCGAACAACAGTGCTGGTGAGAAAAAAAATTTCTATGCGGTTTGATGGCCCACTGGGGGGAAAGGGTAGGCCAAAGAGGATGTAGATGCAAGTAGTAAAATTAGATCTGAAGAAGTGCAACCTATCAGAGGATTTGGCTCATGATAGACTCGAATGGAGAAACAGAAATCATGAAGCAATCCCAACATTGTTGGGACAAGGCTATGGTGGTGGTGGTGGTGCAAATTCAATTCATCGAGTGAGCATCAAAAGTTAAAAAAAAAAACCCTCTCTCTCTCTCTCTCTCTCTCTCTCTCTCTCTCTCTCTCTCTCTCTCTCTCTCTCTAAATAAGTAAATATATATATTAAAATGTTGGAAACCAAAAATAGTGTTTTGGTTGAATAGAATTGGGATGAAGAGTATTAGGGTCTATTTTTCTCCTCTCTTTTTTTGTGATTATTTTGATGATGAATGTTGTTGGCAAATATAATTCTAATTACTTAACCAAGAAAGCAAGTAAATGATGCGCTCTAGTAGATCAAACCAAAACATATTTGGTGCAAGTTTTTTGTTCTTTGAGTGCATAAGGGTTGATTAGATTGAAAGTAACTTAGTAATACAGCATGTAAAGTATTCAGTTCTTGGAGCAATTGTTGATTAAAATGGCAGGCTTAGTTAGATAGCAGATAGGATAAACATAGGACAGTCAAAGTGGAGACAGGCCAGTGGAGTATTATGTGATCATCGAATATCAATTCGATTAAATATATAATATTTAGACGTGTTTTGTTTTATAAAGTTGGGTGTTGAACAAAGAAGCAAGAAAAGCTGAAGTACTTATGATTGAGATGTACATCCTAAGATGGATGTGTGGAGCAGAGTTACCTAATTCGCTCCCATGGACGTCGAATCACGAGCCATTCATCTCGAATAAATCACTATTCAATTCCCTATGGTTCGAAAATCTCAATAGCTCTGGTTCGGTGTAGTTCAAAAATCATGCGAAGAAGATGTAGGTACTTCGTTTTAATCTCCTAAAATGCGAGTGTCTATAGAATGTTTCCCGTCCTTTTGTTTTTAGATGTCCTTGATGCAGGCTAGACAATAGGTCGGCAAAACCATTGGGCCCTGTCCATATGCCCAACAGGACATTCTGTTATTTCGGAATCTTATTTAGTATTTTAATTTGTTTAGGATGATTAATATTAATGTTTTTACTAATTTAGGCATTATTCAGATATTACTATATTAGGAAATATTGTTGCTTAGGGATTAAGCCAACTCCTCTATATAAGGATGTTAGGCGTCATTGTAATGCAATGCTTGTTCAATTAATCAAGATTTCTAATTTTTGTCAGTTTTATGGATGGTTTCATGGTTGTGATTGTGCCTTAGTGGCTGGAATCCATTGTTGGATTTGATCAATCCTTGGGAGATTTATCTACTGCTTGATCGCGGATTCGGGCTGTGCCACTCCTTTGATTGTGCTTAATCTCTTCCTGATTTCCTCTCACTCTTCCCTTCCATTTTGAAATTGCATAATCCTTTCTTGATTTTCTCACTCTTCCCTTTCATTTTGAAACTGGATAAAAGGGCAAGAGACGGTGCATTGTTAAGGACGATACTACCATTGTATTCTTTGAGTTCATTTAAATGAATTTCTCAGCGGCAAACTTTTGAAATTCACTATACTGAATACCAGACTCTTGCTAGAGTCCTTTTCACAGGCAGATTGATTGTGGTTTAACTTTTTTAATTATATATTTTTAATTGATGTATTCAACAATTGATACAACTATGATTGAAGTGAAATTTTTTGTAATCATAAATCAATGTGAGTTTTAGTTTTGAGTAGTTCAGATTTTTAATAGGTGGGCCCAACAATAGAGTTTCGCTTCTCTCAAGTGAGAAACTAAGAGGGTGTGGACTCACGGTGAGATATCTATGGATGCTAGCTAGATAAGATAGATAAGATGTGATTGGACTCTATTTATGTCACTCTGTAACCAAACCTGGGTCCTCTTTGGGCAACCATTGAAAATATTTGAGCTAATCTCTTTTAGTTCATTACAAACCCCTAATAATTAATATTATAAAGATGGGCTCAGAGCGGATGGCCTTCTATGTGTAATTAAATGATTATTAGGGAATGTGATCGCAATGGAGGCTATGGGCTTACTTTAGACATTGAGTCCATGGAGAATGGAAAGACTAAAAGGGCCTTGCAGGCCCACTGAGAACACTCTTTGATACCCTTTAATAATCTTTCAAAATTTTCAATGGAACTTATTGATCGCATCGGACATTTTTGTTTGAATTAAAATGCATTTATAATTTTTTATAATTTTTTTTAGAACGGAAAGATACGTGTGCTATGGGAAATTTTTTTATAATTTTTCTTGAAATGTTATTTTATATATCTTTTGTAACGTTTAATGACTTTTGCAAACTATACATATCAACTTAGACATGAAGCATCGTCAATTATTATATTATACATTCAAATTAGTCCAGCAAATTCATCAAACTCCAACTACGAATCAAACAAATTAACTAAACCTGCCCCATTGAATTTTCGAATCAGAGTAACTATCGAATTGCGCACTGCAAAGTCGAATCCGAATTGGTCAAACTCCAAATCAGGTAACTATGGAGTGGAGTTACAAGAAAGGGTAGGATTAGGAACGAGTATACTAGAGAACCTACTGGTAGTTTCAATAGAAGAAAAGTAGGAATGTCATTTAAATGGTTTGGGCATATACCTAGAAGGTGTGAAACAGCCCCTATAGAATGAACTGAACGGCTATCGAGGAATTAGTGGAAAGAGTAGAGGAGACAAGTATGGACCTTGCGTAGAGTACTGAAGAAAGACATGTTAGAATGTAGAGTTACAGAGAGGATGACATAAAATAGGGCCCAGTTGGAGAAGTAGAGCCTGAAAAGGCAACCATAGACAGGTGGATAACGTGATGAAGATGGTGATATTTGTGATCCCTTGATGTAGAATTTACAGCCTTGATAGGGAGAGTACCCCATATCTTGATGTTCTTTTTAGAGGATCCATGTTGTAGGTTGTTATTCCTTGGAATTTCTTGGAGTGTTTGTTTTCTGTATATCTTTCTCTTTTACTTAAGTTCCATCGTCCTTGTCACAAACAAGCGCTCGTGTGCTCATACATAAACACATGTAAAGACCTGCACTTTCTTGTTCCATTATCAGAAATTTGGAAACTTCCAAATTAGCTTATTTTGGCTTATATTGGTAAAACTATGAAAGCTAAATCCAAATGGATGGGCCGATGATGATTAAAGTATCATGTCTTCTTTTAAGATCGTCAAGTCAAACCCACCCCCCACCCCCCACCCCACACGCCCCCCACCACCCCCCCCCCCCCCCCCCTACCACCATCTTCTTCCCCAACCTGCCCAGGGACCAAACCCAGTCATCAAATCCCAACCGTTACCAGGTGGGCTCAGATCCAAGTTCTGGAGTCCATGTCAGACTTGAACTCAGATTTGTCTCGACCATCTTTATGGGGATTGGACCACTCTCAGACCACCGGCTTGTTGATGGCCCTACAGTCAAGGAATGTAATACACCTGTGTTGAAAAGTAATAAAACAAAGCAACAGTGGTGTGGTTTTCAAAGTTATTATGATATGAAAATATAATTAAATTAATTCATTCACATCTTAAACCTAATTGAATGGAGTCATGGAGTCAAGTAATTAAATTACATCTCTTTTTTTTTTTTTTTCTTTTTTCTTTTTTCTGTTTTTTTTTTTTTTTTAACTGCTTAGGTGCTTGAAGCAACTTAGATTGTGAAAAAAATATCTAGGAAAGCTAAGTGTCATCTTTATCCATTGTATATATGTTGAAGACAATTCTTCCAAATTCTTCTATGGCATTGCTGCCTTATTTATGACTTGTGTTAATGTGGATGGTAAATACTTTTCTCAGAAATTTATTCTCTTCAGTGTATGACCCATTAATATTGTTTCATGCATGCAGGAAGTAATAAGAAAATACACTAAAATATCTCCTAGTGGAAACAAATATGCAGCTCTAGCAAGTGCATTGGGATCCTTAGCATGGGAAAAGCCCTTGCATTCTGATTACCAAAAATTGTCTAGGTACTGTTCAGAAATTTTAGCTTTTAGAGCTATGTGCTTTTGCCTGGTAGATAATGAATGAATATCATTGCGTCAAATTTTAGCTTTTAGTTGATATTTTGCTGCTGAAGAGTTACTTTTTTGACAATGAACCTAAAGTGATTCGCTCTTCTTTTTTTTGGCGTCATTTGAGTTTTGTTCTCTGTGAAGTAAATTGGGCTCAGATATGCTTGAATTTCTGTACTTACTGGGTTCCTATGGATCTTGATTATATGCATGCATTCTGGCAATGGGTTTATTTACTTTTCTGGAATATTTATTTGTGTGTTTCCAGGGAAAGTGAGTATGCTGCATGGACTCTTGTCAATGGTTTCGCTTTAAATCACGCCACTATTTCCACGCATCACCTAAAATCACACATGAAAAACATCAACAGCCTCAACAATTTTATCGAACGTAATGGGTTCAAATTGAATTCTGAAGGTGGTGTTTTAAAAGGTCTGTTACTTCACTGCAAATTTACTCCCAAAGAGACATTCTTTTATTGAGACTGTACTGACATACGCATACTGTTTCCCTGCAAACCCATGTTCTATTGTTAAAAATTTATTTTTTCATTTTTTATTGCTCCTATAAAGAAGTGATATGGATTTCTCCTTTCTTTCATTTGGAGGATCTATTGGACCATTTATGGGTCGGGCCTAGCTGTGATTTTCATGGGCCAGGTTGGGATCGGCTTTATCTTTCTAATCCCAGCCTGGTTAGTTATTGTACCCAATATTCAGGCCAAGCCAGCCCACAGGTCCAGTCCATATGAAAAATATGTGTCCTTTGTGTTGAATGTTTCGGCCCTGGTGAGCTTGTTTTCAGGCTATTAAGAGATCACATGCACATGTCTTGTTTGTCTCATTACTGGGCCAAACAGGCACTGATGTTGGCCTGGCTTGGGACGGGGCATGGTACCTAGAGATTTGATTTTGTGGGTTTAGATAAAAGGAGTATCCCAGGAGGTTATATTGAAACCATTAAAAACATGTATGAAGGAGTAGTAACGTGTGTGTGGACTATCTGTGGAGAGACAAGTGAGTTTCTAGTGACCATAGGTTTATACTAGGAGTCAACTTTAAGCCCTTATCGTTTTTCACTGATTATGGACGATCTAACTGCTCATAATTAAGAAAAGGTACCTTAGTATATGTTTATTGAAGATGATATAATGTTAGTGGATGAATCAAAAAATGATGTGAATGTGTAACTTAAAAGGTGGAAGGAGGCTTTAGAATTCAACTTCTTAAAATAAGTCATACAAAGATAGGGTACATGAATTGCAATTTCAATGGGGGTTTTCAAAGAGCTAATACTCCTGTGAGAATTTGCTCAAAAGATGCCACAAAAAGTGTTGTTCCAATACCTTGGCTCAATAATTAGTAAGGACGGAGATTGAGGAAGATGTTGAACATAGGATAAGAGTGAGATGGTTGAAATTGAGACTTGCTTTGGAGTGCTTTGTGATTGGGCATGCCAATAAGATCAAAGGAAAAATTTTGCAAGACAGCAATTAGGCCGTCTTTAAACTATGAAGTGGAATATCAGTCAATCAAGAAGGAACACATGCACAAAATGAGTGTTGCAAATATGGACATGGTAAAACTGGGAAGGACAGAATTAGAAATTAGTGCATTCAGGAGCATTTAGTTGTAGCATCAATAGGTGATAAATTATGAGAGACTCATTTGAGATGGTTTGGAAATGTCTAATGCAGGCCGACAATAGTGTCGTTGATGTAAAGTTTTTATATGCAGGTTGATGACCCACTATGGAGAATGGGTATGCCAAAGAAGACATGGATAATAGTAAGGATAAAACGGAAGAAGTGCAAGCTATCTGAGGATTTGGCTTAGGATAGATTGGAATGGAGAAATAGAATTCATTTAGGTGACCCCAACACAGTGCTAGTCCCTGCTGATTTAGATATGGATCTATTCCAATATTGCTATGTGTTCTGGTGTGAGGTAGATCTTGCGAACTTGATGCAAATGCTCTATTTTCAAGACGGATGCACAAGGGGCTTCCAAGTTCCAACCCCCTGAAATAGAGCAACCCTGGAAAATCATGGGTATCGTGGAAGTCTACCCCTCCTAGAATCCCTCATCACTTGACTAGTGGAGAGATAAGCCACACCTGCATTAGATGCCATCCAGGACTCTTTATTAAGAGTCCAGTCCTAATCCAAACTCTCCTAGGGTCACAATTTAAGTCTTAATCAAGAGATCGACCTTGGTCTTAGCCAATTGCTTAATCCAACATGGATCTTGTGGCAGGCAGGACACACGATTTCTTACACATAGTTGGGACTATGCTTTGATGATGATGATGATAATGAATCACCTCTTGTTTAATGCATTATATACTCTTCCTCACCACCGCAGATGTAAAGAAGCCTGTGCCCATGCTTGCTACTGCATTTCAATTTGTTTTATGTAATGCAAGGCTCAACCTTTTAATGAACCAGTCTTAGATTTTTTTCCCTTTCTTCTTTTTTTTTTTTTTTTATGGATTTATCAACTCCTTTGAACTATTGTCGTGGCAAATATCATTGACACCAAGTTCTTCCCTTCTATGAACAGTGAGCCCAGATGGCCTTTTGCTGCAAAGTTCCACTGTGGCAGATTCAAGATTTTTTCAATTCGCTGATGGTGTCACAGAATCTGTTCCTTGTTCTTACATTGAATTTGCAGAACGTCTTGTGCTGCCTCAGTTTAGAAATTTGCCTGCTGACGAGGTATGAATAATTTATCTATATATTAATGTTTGAATGTATGGTGTAGGGGCGGGGGGTGCAACAGATAAATTTTATTGAAACAGGAAAGCAACCCAAAATATAACCAATGGCTATGAGTCAACAACACAATTACACCAAAAGTATCCAAGGGGAAGATCCATCAACCCACTGTGTGAATTTTTAGATGCATTCACGTATAAAATGTGGATATTTTCTATCGATAGATCATATGGATGACCAACTCTCATGAACGGAACTTCCTTACTGGTATTCCATCCCTAGAAAGGCACCACTATTGCTTATAAAATTCCTCTAATAAACCAACAAAAAAAGAAGGTAAGTTAAAATTCAGTTGTTATGGTAGGATGCTGCTGTCTGGGTGATTAAATGTCCCCTTCTACTATCCTATCCTTCTTTTTTCATTGGTAACATGACTTGACTCCATAACCTCAGGATTGCAATAGTGTGCACCTTTCCCCTATCCTATCCTTAGGTGCAATAGTATTTATTTATTTAGCATTTCATCTACAAAAAAGAGGAATCCGATCCATTTAGGAGAAATATACCTACCCTACCTACCCTACCAGAATAAGGATCCAGAGCCAGAAACCAGCAGAAAATAAAATTCACATCCAGGGGCCTACAAACAAGATAACTTTCTCTGCTTCATCTTTAGCTAGAGAGTTCCAGAACATGCTAAAACTCAACCTACTAATAACTACTTGAATTCTTAACCTGTGTGATAGAAAGAGTTGACTTGCATTCTGGTTCAATTCAATATAGGCTGGTTATTGATCACTGAAATCACATGAAAATGGTAAGTGTTTGTTTTGCCATGATCTTGAACTTATAGTCATCACGGCTTGATCTTGGAGTCAGTCCACAGAACCAATTATTAGAGAAAGGGCTTGAAGTTGAGCGGATTGGATCTTCAAGATGATGGTCTGATCTTCTTCCAGGCACCTCCTTATAACAAGAATGATGGTTTCCTATTTGATTATTTGAGAGGGCTAGAAAGAATTGATTGACCATCTTTATTATCAAGCCTAAGGTTCCTTGGTTCTTGGGTTACCAAATCTACAGAGTGTTACTTATTTGTCATTTGGTTTAGCCTTTTTAAGAAGCTTTAAGTTGGGCATGGACTAGACTTGGTTTCCAAGTTTTCTTAAAGAAAGAAACCGAATCTTTAGTGTATGCAGTGTAAATCAAGTGGGCCCTATATGTTGCTATGTGGAACCACCTTAATTCCATGTTAAATCCTCCATTCTTCCATTTGGTTTGAATCACCACACCCATGGTTTTATTCTCCCTTTTTGTTCTGAGAAAACTTCATTTAACAAAATGACTTGAAATCCTCTTTGACAGCTTTTGTAAAGTAAGAACTCTGATCTAGAAAACCTTAACCCAACATAAATTTACTTCTCAGATGAACATGCCATGCACAAGCTACTGTGGCCAACACAACATTGATCGACTTGTAACCTATCTATAGCAAAGCACATGATTCTCATTTTTTAGAAGTCTTTTATATGGCACTCTAAATTTTCTTGAGAAAAGGCTGAACCACACTTCTACGGTCTTTTTTAGGGATTTTTACGAAAGAATTGAGCTTAAACTTTAATTAAACGGTTTTACGAAGAAAAACTATAAAATGATCAGATAATTGTTCGTGCATTTTTTTGGACGAAATCACTCTGTTGATGTTATCATCAACTCATTTGACAATATCGTCAACTTTCATAGCAAAAAACGATATTATGTTCTCTTCTACCTAATGATGGGAAAATTATGAAAATCATTGCATTTTGTATCACAGTGATCTTCCTTAAGCAGTCTTGGTAATCTTCCCTAGGTGTGTGGATCACATGCTTAGTTTCTACACATTTGTCGCTTATTTCGCATGAGTTCTGAGAGTTCGAGTCCGGATTGCAAGTTATTCGGTGAAATGCCTAAATGAGGATTTTCTCTCGTAGTGAGGTTGGAGATATAAATTTGGATATGCTTTTGTGAACATTTAGAGTTTGAAGCCATTTGTTTGGGAAAATCTCGTAGGTTTTGATATTTGTGAGCAACATGTAGGGAGTCATGTTGGGCAATCTTTGCATAATGAATGTGAGGTTTTCACCTAGGTATTTTATTATTTGTTTGGAATTAGATCTCTAAGTGTCACATCCTCCGAACCCGATTAGAGAATAAATTGGATCCGGGGAGTGAATTTTAGTGCTAATTAAAAATTTTCATCCTTTAAGCAAAAGGATTGTAAGTCCGCTATGAGGATAATACATTTCAAACCTCAAGTAATATAAGAACTGCAGAACTCATTACAATTCAAGTCATATTGAATAACAAAGCAAAATAATATCAATTCTCATTAATATTAAAGTTTAAACAATAACTAATGAGACTAATAAAGATGGTCATTTATTAATCAAATGGTCATCCCAAGTCCTGGACCTTTTGGAAACCGAAAAGAATCAATAAATGGAAAGGTTCAAGCCATGAATAATAAATGAATAAAGATAATTCTAATAGAATCCCATATGAGTCTCTCTCGTGTTAGGAGTGATGACGCTACTTTACGTCATTGGCACGCCACTCTTGCGCCTCCTCTGCCGGAGGATCTCCTCACCTGCTGGCTCCTCGTAGTAGTCACCTGGGGTGTCTGCACACCAAGGAACATAGTCAATGACATGTTGAGCAAGAATAAACAATGAATAATAACAATGTATATCATGTGTCAAAATGAGAGTATAGACAAGTATAATCATGTGAACACAAGGTAAAAGAACGAGGCATATAACATGAGTATAAAACATGAATCAACAACGATAAAGTCCTAGCAACATCTAGCAATAAACACCGTCCACACACATGCAAGATGCCAGAATCAACAAAGAGACTCTGAGGGTGTCCAAGCCACCTCCCGGGGTATTAGTGGTAATCCTATCCAGATCACTGATACCAAAGTCCGGCTCTAGGGGGATCCAAGCTCCCAGTCCTAGGAATAGCAGCACGATTCGAGCCCGCTCTCAGCTATTCAACGCCATGGACGTCGTCGAAGCCGACTGCCATCCTGATGTCCAAGTAACCGGCCCACCTAAACAATCTCCAAACTGCAGCTGGTTATGATATGCAATCCTCCCCGCAGTGGATCCTATTGTGGTCAGATAATGAATAGTGAAGTGGTGTTGACCCGAGGAAAACCAAGACAAGCAAGTCTGGCTAATCAAGATATACGACCGAGATCAAGGGATTTTTTCATTCAAGCCAAGTTGCAAGACCAGTTTAAACCAATTGATAATCCCTTATATTCTAGCCATCTTGTTTATCAAGTATAAAATACAAGGGTCCTAAGGTACACCCTAAGTTCAGTCCAAGTCCTAGTCCTATAAGGATTTATGTTTCATAATTAATTAAGGATTTTATGCCAAGTGGATACAATTGCAAATCAAGGAAGAAGATACAATCCAATGCTAGGCATAGGTTGTCATCCATATGCAGTAAATGACTTAACGGAGTATGTGTAAAAATTGAGCCAACGATGCTTGTAGGAACGAATCCTTGGTGAGAAATCATGTTAGACATCAATTGAATCAACTTCCACACGCATTCGGTTAATCCATGCATGATATACGAATACCTAAACAACAATCGAAACACACCAAGCCATGTGCTTCGATTTCATTTTCCGTTTTTGGTCATGTGAGGGTAGGATCAAAGTATCCAACATCTAAGGCCCAAACCTAGGTTAACGGTCTCATTTCCCACAAGACAAGGCCTGAATCCTTAATCCACATATCTACCTTAGTTCACCATCTCTAATCATTAAGAAACCTGAGCCATCAAATTCTACGTTCCAAGAGCTTTCCAACGGTATATAGCCTGTGAAATTCTGACGAACAAATTAAAAGTTATGGGCGTTCAAAGTGGTCCATTTTATATGTCTCCGCAGGTTGGCGTCCGGACACCCGAAACTAGTCTGGGCACCCTGGGACACTGCCCTCTGGCATCCGAACGCCAAAATCCCGGCCTCTGGACGCCTGGCACCGGTATGGGTGAACTAGGATACTTCCCGTTAGTGTCCGGACACCCAAAAACTTGGTGTTCGAACGCCAAGAGGCAGAAACCTCCCAGACGTCCGAGATTTCCCTGTTTCATCTTGTAATTGCCTTCACAAAGGTCGTAACCTACACAAAATTGAGTCTCGTGCTCTCCCAACAATCCATTTCCATCATCAATTCATTAAAACCAATCTCTACCAATAATCAAGTCCAATTAAAATACTCTAACCTTATCATAAAATTCCAAATTCCATAATTTATTAGCTTGGATTTGTGGTATCTATCAATAATATATCAATGCACACATAAATTAAGCATTGTTTATCACTTGCCTTGGTTAAGAAGATGAAGACAAAATTGGGGAAATTCGAGGAGAACTCTTCTATGCAAAACCACTGATCTACCTCACTCAACCTAGAACACAAAAGGAGAGTAAAAGGAAGAAGAAGATCAAGAGCAAACCTAAATCTAAACAAAAAGGAAATGATTAGGGAAGATGAAGGTAAGAAAAGGCCTACCAACTTAGATTAATGGAGAGAGGAGATCGAGAGAAAGAAGATGAGCGGTCCAAATCGTTGAAGATGACCTCCCTTGGTTGAGTTCTGAAGCTTGAGAAGATGAAGAAGGAGATGGGCTGCTCGAGTTCTTTGTTGCAGAGAATAAAGAAGAAGATAAGGGCTAATCTCTGTTTAAAGAGAACAGGAGGGGAAAAGACTAATCTGTCCTTTAAGTGGGCCCAGTGAAAGAATGGACTACTTGAAGGGTTCTTGATCGTTGGATCGTGACGAACCAAGAGATAAAAACAATCCGTGGAACGATACCTTTCTAATGAAACCTAAAATCACAGTGATTGGATTTTTTTGGAAAATCGCTTAATTTTTCCTAAATTGCAAACTACCCCCTGCTAGGGTCAAACGCGCTCGGAATCTTACGAAACTTCGTAGACACTACTCTAGTAATAAAAGAAACTCGTTCATGGTCTACACCTACCTAAATATCTAATGATATAATTAATTATAATATTTACAAAATAAACAGGTCAACGGGCTTGTTAATGAGCTTAACTGACCTAGTAAGGTCGGGGACCTTACACTAAGAGTGCCTTTTGTTCCCTTAATTTGGAATCTTTGAACTTGCTTTACGAATGAATTTGATAGTGAACGGATTGAACACACTTCATTATGTGATTTGTGAAAGACTTGTCAAACCCTTCTTTGATGCATTCATCACCTCTTTTCAATTTTTCTTCATTTATTTGAAAAGGATTCATCTTCTGCTAAGTTTCGGTATCATCCCCTCCAAACTCAAGACAATTAGATATGGAAACCATCGAAGAACAATCAAGTTGATGATATCGTCAACTAGGGTAATTTCGTCCAAAAACATATACAAAAAGTTATCTTGTCATTTTATGGTTGTTCTTCATAAAACATTTAATTATGGTTTAAACTTAATTTTTTTGGGAAAAATCTCTTTTTTCAACATAATTTTAGGCAACAATTAAATGACTTCTTCATGAGTTTTAATAAAAAAATTAATGGGATCCCTGCTGGCTCTCCAATTTTATGTTAAGTTACATAGATGACATCATTCTGAAACTGTGTACAATCCATCAATCTGCCTGCCTTCTTTCCTGGTTGGGTTATGTAGATCAAGGAGTTCCACAGGCGTGAAGGTTTCGAGGTTGGTAATGCTGACAAGATCTTCGAGAGCACATCTATGGATCAATTAACCAGGAGAGCTGCATGACAAAAGGAACTTGGGGCGGACATGAAAGCTTGTTTTATTATACCCTCTTCTGATAAATAAATGTGATTTACTCAATATGATACAACCGTCAACTTTGCAATCTCTCCTTGTACAGGTTCGAAGTAAAAAGTCTGAGAATCTTATAATGTTTCTATCCTGCATCATTATAGCTTCATCATTTAATCCTTATTCCATCTAGCTATGGTTGAGTTTTACTTTTCTAATAAACCTATTTAGAGCAATCTTTTCTGGAGTTCCTCTTAATTGAAGTCCATCTCCTACTTAAAACTTGTTTGCTGCATGTTATAGGTGGGTCCCTCTGATGAGCTTATAGCAGTAGGCTCAGAAATCTGAGATTGCCCTAAGAGAAATGGGAGCTCTCTCTAAAGGCCAACACAATAAATCCACTGGTGGTGCCACCGTTAAAATGCACAGCTTGGCGCTCAAAGTTACTGTCCCACCTGGTTTTAAAGTAATGGTAAATTACACTCTAATCGGAGTTACACCCACTGCGGAATTGATCACGTCAAGATCATGTGATTAAAACAACCAGTGTCAAATAATGGGATGGATAACTAATACATCATTCTAAAAAGCGAAATATCATACTTTGGACCAATCGCCTGCAAAAAACACCTGACTAAATCCCATTTGGTTTTTGAAGTTGATCATCTATTTCATATATAATTTATTTAATGGCGGATGGTATTTTGATTTTTTTTTCCTTAATAACAAGTGAATATTACTTTGATTGGAGTCAAATTTCAGATATCCATGCTTAGCGGGGTACCATCTGTTCTGGCTGTTTAGATTTGAGAACCGTTGGCTCCACCAATACACTTGTTGGTAGGCTTTGATCAGCCGATCCAGGCTCCAATGCAAAATCCCAGAAAGCCTGACTTATTTCTGGGTTGGAGATTGGGCAAAGCACAGTAAACCAAGCCCATTTCAGAATAGACAGCGGGCCCACCTGTGATCAACCTGAACGTTTCACGCAGCTGCCCACCCTAGAAGATTTGTTAGTAGTCTTCTTCCCTGTTTCATACTGGTCCAATCACATAATCCAAGTTGGATTGTATCGTGGTAAGAGTGTACTTATGACCAGTGGTGGACCGAGGATTTTCATTTGAACGGGGCTGTGATGGTCAACTGAAATAGTGTTGGAAATAATGGATAGAGAACCCATTATTTTGGTCATCTTTGAGCCAAAATAAAATTGGGACCCACTTATCCGTTTAGGTGGGAATGCAAGGCAATGTGATATACTCCATGAGTAGATTAAGAACATGTATTGGGTTGCTCTAATTTATTAAGGAGTGAATGAGAAATTGCCTTGAGAAATTGCCTCCTAACACTACTACTTTAACATGTTAAATATGAAAACAAAAGGAAGTGGTGAACTTGCATCCCACATTGCTTGGAAGCAGAGCATTCTTTGGATATAAATATGCTTACCTCGGTAGTATAGGATGAGCCTCAAGGGGCTTCCCACTTTTGTGGAAGAGGGAGGTCCTAGGCCAAAGTGGGGTCGCCAGTGCGCGTGGGGGCCCCGCACAGGGCGTGGGCTTGGGAGTGAGTTGGGCCTCGCTCGGCCCACTACCCATTTATAATCTTTTGAAAAAAAAATTAATTTAATAAAATTTCTTTTTTCAAATGGGGTGTGTCCAAAATGATGTGTCCATTCGCATCTAAAAGGGTGTGTACAACATAAGAGGTATTCTGAACAAATGTAGCCCCATGAAGAGACATGAAGCAGCCTATAAAATCATCTCGTCCATGCCCTTTTGCTTATTCAATTCACTGCGGCTGCATTGCATTTTGGGTCATCATTAAGAGTCAAGAAGAGAGAGTTCTGCTGCACTGTTTGGTTTGACTGTCATATAGTTTGTAGTGTTGCTACTGTGTGTATTCGATCATTGTATCATAGGAGACAAACCCCACTGAAGACTCGTAAGCACAGTTGCGGGGGGGAAATTTGTTTTAAGGACATAGAATTAAACACTAACCTTAATCAACAGTCTTTTGCGAATTTTTGGGTTTCATAGTTTCAACAGAGTATTGTTTTTCTTCCTTCAAACAGTAAATGGATTTATATTTCTAGATTACATTATGTAATTCTATTTTTGCTGTTGAACTGTTTCAGTGTAGTGCAAACCTGTTTCCTAAATACTAAACTACTTCTATATGTACTCAGAACAACAATCTTAAGACAAATTTCATTTATTTCTAAGTACACTCTATTATTAGTTGTACTTCAGTATTTTTGGTTTCGGTTTATGTAAGTTTTACTATTGGTTTCTAGTTCTTCTGTTTCCGAAACTAGTATTGCAAAACTGATTTTCTTTCATTTTATATAACTAGTTACAGAACTTCAGTTTGTTCTGTAAATTACTTTCTGTTTGCCTCAGTATATGAGTTACTGTTTACAGTACTGTTAGTTTTAAATTCTACAGAATACTCTGTGTTTTTATTTAAGTGATTTCTATTCTGTTAAAAAAAAAAAAAGGGTATTGAGAAGAATACTCAGTCAGTACCCATGCCCCTGTTATGGTGAACCATGGGGAGAAATCTGAAAAATTTATGGTATCGAGTTAAAGAGATGGCAACAGAAAATGTTGTTCTATCGCACTACCTTAAACTTGGCTAGGTTCCTCCATGAAGAAGCTCTTGCTTTAAAAGAAGGTGAGACGGCTAAGCAAGTAGTTGTTGCTGTAGAAGCCTGGAAGTATGCTAATTTCCTCTGTCGGAATTACATTCTCAATGGACTAGACAACACATTATATAATGTGTACTGTTTATTGAAGACTACTAAGGAATTATGGGGCTCACTTCACAAAAAGTACAAGACTGAAGATGCCGGAATAAAGAAATTCGTTGTTGGCAGATTCCTTGACTACAAGATGGTCGATTCCAAAGCAGTAACAAATCAAGTTCAGGAACTTCAGGTTATTCTCCATGAAACTCATGAAGAAAGAATGTCTCTTAGTGAGTCTTTCTAAGTGGTAGAAATCATTGAAAATTTGCCACTACTTTGGAAGGATTTCAAGAACTACCTTAAGCATAAGCAAAAGAAGATGAGACTTAAAGACCTGATTGTCAGATTGAGGATAGAGGAAGACAATTGTGCATATGAAAAGAAAGCAGGAAAAACCTTCACTGAAGCTAACGTAAATGTGGTGGAACACGAGCAAAATCCCAAAAAGAGGAAGAACTTTTCCAACGGTCGCAAATAAAGTCCCGATGACAACAAGAAGTTCAAAGGGAAATGCTATGTATGCAACAAACTAGGCTACCGTGCTAAGGACTTTCGTAAGGAGAAGGACCAAGGTAATATAAGTAAGAAACCAGCGCAGGCCAACATGACGGAATTGGACACTCTCTCCACTGATGTTTCATACATCAATCTTTCTGCTGCGGTTTCAGAATTCAATTTAGTTGACAACACCAGAGAATGGTGGGTGGACACTGGGGCCACTCGACATGTCTGCTCTAACAAAGAGATATTCTCCACTTATCATGCTTCAAACGGAGAACAACTCTTCTTGGGCAACTCTGCCACTTCTAAGGTTGAAGGGCAAAGACATGTGGTATTGAAAATGACTTCTGGAAAGAAACTCACCATCAACAATGTGCTGCATATACCTGATATTCGTAAGAAGATGGTATCAGGTTCACTACTGAGTAAGAAGGTTCAAACTGGTATTTGAATAAGACAAGTTTGTACTCACTAAATCTAGGATGTACGTGGGAAAGGGATATATGAGGGATGGGCTCTTTAAGATGAATGTAATGACTATTATTTCTAATAAGAATAAGTCTTCTGCTTATATGCTTGAGTCTTCTAATGTGTGGCATGGTAGATTAGGCCATGTTAATTATGATGCTTTACGTAGATTAGTCAATATGGAATATTTGTCTAAATGCAGTTTTGATTCGAATATCAAATGTGAAACTTGTGTAGAAGATAAACTTACTATAACTTCTTTTCATTCAATTGAATGAACTTTTGAACCTCTTCAGTTAACTCATTCTGATGATGTCAAATGGATTTAAGATCAATGAATGTGATAAGTGAGTATATGTCAAGAACACTAACAATGGTTGTGTCATTATTTGCGTATATGTTGATGATTTGCTCATTATGGGTAGTAATGATGATGTCATTCAAGCTACCAAGAGAATATTGAACAATAAGTTTGATATGAAAGATTTAGGTGTTGCCGATGTCATACTAGGAATAAAGATTTCTAAATCATTGGATGGATTGATATTATCTTAATCGCACTATATTGAAAAAATACGCAAGAAATATAATCAAGATAATAGCAATCCAGCGAGAACACCCATAGAAATTAGTATCCATTTATCCAGAAATAATGGAAAAGGCATATCACAACGAGAATATGCAAAAATAATTGGCAACCTCATGTATGTGATGAACTGCACTAGTCTTGACATTGCATATAATGTTAGTAAATTGAGTAGTTACACAAGTAACCCAAGATTAGAGCACTGAAAGGCCATAGTTAGGGTTTTAAAATATTTAAAATACACTGAAAACTATGGATTACATTACTCGAGATATATATATTTATTTATATGCACTGAGTCTGTATACTTCATGTCCTTATTTTCCACGCATTAGTACATAAACGTTTCTCATGGGATTTGAACTTGCAATCAGTTGGCTCTAATACCATTAGAAGGTCTGAATTGACCCTTGTACAACGTTTTATAGTGCTAACCATGCAAGGTACTAAAAAGAGGAGAAACATAGGTTCAAGTGGAAAAACAAAACTCAAAGGCAACTTGAATAATGAATAATGGTGACTATGTCGAGCTTATATACCTCCTGTATTTGTTTTGCAAGCATTTGTACATATGACTTGGGCTCTCACCAAACTCCAAAATAGGAGAATTAGAGATTTTGAGCAGAACTTGAAGAAAACTCGAGGAAGGATCCCAAAAGCTTCACTTTTCATTATCAATAGTCTTCATCTCTTTAGCCAAAAGGCTTTACATCCCTTATATAGTTAAAGAAATAACCTAGACCTAAGGTAGATCATCCAAACATATTGATTTCCAGGATTAAAACGTCCAATTAAAATAACTGAAAACGTGAGCACAAAATACTCTAAATAAAATTAAGATAGTTGGGCTGGACCAAAGGTGGGTCGATTCATAGGGACCATAGGTCTTTCCTCCATCAATTCTCCTTTTTTTTAGAGAACTCGACCTCAAGTTTTATAGATATCTTCTAGGATCGGAAATCCCACATTAAAAGTGCATGCTAGATCTATGCAAGTCCTAGAGGAGGGGTGAATAGGACTAATTACAAATTCTAAACTTAATCAACCACTTTAACCCAATTAATCACAACCGCAAGCTCACTTAAATTGCACTACAATATATAATAATGTAACAAGGCAATCAAGAGATCAATTGTGAAGTGCACCACAAGTGATATGTGCTAACAACTCAATGACATGCCAATTTGTTCAAAGTATTCTAGCACATGTGTATTGTATGACAAAACATTAATTATATACCTATATAGTACATGTATCTCAATGTATAAATGTAAAATAATAGAGCATAAAGAGATAGAGGCGCACAATCATTTATAGTGGTTTGGTCCTTGACCTACATCCACTCCCAAGTAAACCACACACCAATGGTTCCTTGAGTTCTATTATAGGAGGTTTTCAAAAAGGGTCACCTCAAAACCTTTACAACTAGTTTTTTGATATGGTGATTCGATTACTAAAATTTAATCCTCCAACACCTATTTTTTTTAAGTAGGTTCGATCGCGAAGGTCTAATCTACTTTACAATGATTTGAAGATTAAATATAACTTAGAACACTTACCTTTTGACGAAAAACAAAGTCTTGAGAGTGCTCTTGATGCTTAAATCCGAAGCTCCAATGAGTGCTCAACCAAGAGGCATGGGGAGTCTAAGTCTAGGGTGAGTGATGATTATGACTTGAGAGGATTGATTATTACCCTAGAGGAGTGATTCCACTAATCACACTTGATTAGAGCTTTGAATACTCTTGGATATGCCTATTACGAGCCTAAGTGTGAGTGGAATTGGATTTTAGGAACTCTAAGAAGTTGTTACTTAGTGGGCACTTAGTGTTGGAAGAGAGGTCCCAAAAACCTAAAAGTTATGGTCATTGGTATGAGCTCATGTATGTATAGAAGACCTTCCAATGGCTAGATTACGGTTAACCGTCAAGCCCCAATGGCTAGTTTGATTGTCGATAAAAAAAACTATTTTGCTTTACGACTAGCTTCACGGTGAGCCGTAGGGCACTTACAGCTAGTAGTGAGGCTAATCGAGAGCTAACCGTAGAGTATAGAAATTGCAAAAGTTCAGCTACTAGAAAGCTAACCGTGAGTTGACCATGGAGGCTTTTGGTTAGTCGTACCCCTACTTCAGAACTAAGCAAATGTACCACTTTGTTAAGCCATTTTGACCATACTGATGGGTTTTAAGGGCCTTTTCTTGGTTTGTCAAGGGTCTAATTTACCTCAATAGGTTGGCACAAATTGGAGAATTTGACTTGATGAACAGCATGCCGATCCAAGACTAGATTTTCTATCTTTAACTTCTAGAGGCAAAGTCTTGGACTTGATGCGAAATTGACAATACTAGGGTAGTGCATATATGACTAGGCACTAACAAATCCCACGTATGAACTTTTGATTTGCCACTTGATCCTTGTTTTCTATGCATGGCTTAAAGGCTGGACCCAATATTTTCAACTTTAATCTAGGCTTTCGCATAAAAGTGAAATGGGGTACCGCTGCTTATGAAATTTGAAATCTGCTTGAATGTGAGGTCCAACCAGTGGTCGCTTCAATTTGTAAATTTCTATTGTTTACACACAATTTATGAATATCACTGGTCGATCTCCAATGATGAGATCAATATGGGGTTGGATCTTATTTGCAACCACCTAATCAATAGAATTTTCATCGGTTGATCGCATAGGACTTTTTGGTAGTGGTGCTACGCTTATATCCATCGGATTATGGGTTTGTTTGCCAACATAACCAAGTCCTCAATTTCCTTTGTTGCTTCATTGCTTGCATCTTTTGGTCACCATTATCGAAGGAAAGAGATTCAGAATTGTCTTTGAATTTTGCTGCTTGCACTTATTGTTCAATTTCGTTAGCCACTTTGTTTGGCACTTCATTGGAATTGATTGTGGAATCAGCTGGTTTTTATTTTAGTTCCTCAATTTCAGTCTTGATTGTCTCTACAATTGGTTTCACAACATTGGCTTTTGTTGTTTATGTAGACTTTCCTTCTTGCAACTTAGATTTTTGGAGGCAATAACGTTTTATCAAGCGCTCAACGCAAATTGCTTTCCAAAATTTTTCCTGCATATCTTTGCATTCGTTCTTCATATCTTTCAACATGCTTGGTCGAAAACCTTTAAGAAAGTTATTAAAATCAAGCATCTTGCCCATTTTATATAAATAATGCAGCATTTCAAATTCGTCGACATATTCATCCACAGACAATTTTCCTTGTTTCAAAGTAAGATATTGCTCAAAGTTAGCTTCATTTTCATTATATCACTAGAAAAATATCCCCGAGCTTAGCACGAACATTAAAAAAATATATATTAAATATTTATAAAAATATTTAAATCTTATTAAAATCTAAAATAATGACATCGTTATTGATATGTTCAAAATTGAAACCAAAATTAACTGATTATCTATGTAATACAAATTTTTGTCCTTTTTATTTCTCAAACACCCTTGTTTAAATTACAAGAAGAACATCAACACATTAATACAGTCTACACATACATATCTGCTTTTGTAAAATAATGTATACAACATCCAACGTTCTACATATATGCTATACAACTTCCTAAATTGCCCATTGAAAATTAGGCAATGTTCTTTGTGAAGGGAAAGCAAGAGAAAACATGGAAAATGATAGAGGCTAAGACTAAATACAATCAATCAAATTTCCCTAAGAAAATCGAGACTCCTTTCTATATGGAGGAAAAGTAAATGAAGAACATAGATAATGACAAAAATGCAAAGATCACATACAATCAATCTAAGTAGTCAAATAAGAGGAAATCCGTCAGAAAATATAAGGCATATAAATATATACGAATAAGAAGTTGTGAATAAGATTGGGAGATTGGATGTTATCCTCAAAAGAACACAAAAAGATTCAATGATATATCAGCCACTCGAGGAAAAGGAGTAAATAAAATGGTAAAAGCTTTCTCAATTGCTACTAAGAGAACTATATTTTTAGTGACCATCATTCTAAGCATTCAAATTAGAGAAAATCCATATAAGAATATAAATAAAAGCCATGGTAAAAATAAGGAGTTTTGAAAAGTATATAGGGATAGGATGTCTCCTAAATAATATTCAAACCATCATTGTCATTATCATTGTTGTCATCGTCATCAAAGCCTTGTCCCAACTATGTTAGGGTCAGATAATATTAGTTTAAATAAAATGGTGATATAAAGAAAGGGGGAAAGCCCTTAATTACTAATAAGTAATGGTTGGTGATGGAAATAAATTGCATCTCTCTCATGATGTTGAGGAAGCTGGTATCAGTATAGGACCTAACCTAATGTGTTTTGAAAAAGTTTTTGCTAGCCACTGATGTGAAATGTAATTTAAGTTATGCTGGTTAGCTTGCAGCATATTTTCTCTTTATTTTTGGATTCTCATCAATTAATTGTGTGATTGAGGACCAGCACACAAATGAGATGCCGGGATGAGGGAGTAGGCAAGATGGATTACATTCTTTGGATGCACCAAAGAAAGCTTTACTTTCAATAAGATTCAAAATGACCTTAGAGGACATTTGGTCACAAGGGATTAAGCCATTCACATTAGTCTTTAGTTCATTTTCTTAGTAAGTAAAAGTTGGTTATTGTTGATAGTTAAATAAATATCAAACTATCATGAATACTTTCAAGCGTAAGATTACTATACATGGTAAAAACGCAAGCCACTATTGCACATGAAAGAACTAGCTGGTCCCAGATGGGTGTCGGAACCGAACTGGCCGAGAACCTTGTGTGTTCCGGTGTGGAGTATACCTGCGAACTCGCTGCGAATGCTATCAGATTTTCTGGATGATCAGGCAAGGGTTCCCATCTCCCTTATATAGAGCAATCCGTAGGAGTCACGACTACTAAGGACTCTACCCCTCCTGGAATCCCACATCTCCTGACCAGCGTGGGAATTCTGCCAACCGAGAGTCTAAACCTGATCCAAACTCTACCACTAAGAGTTTGATCCTTATCTGACTCAACCAGATCAAGACTTGTTGGGAGTTCATCCGCGGCGAACAGCCGAGCTCGATCTGGCGTGGGCCCAATGGCAGTCGGGCCACACAATTTTCCTAACAATCTCCCACTTGGCACCAATGCCATGAAAATCAAACATGCCAATGTACATCAACATATAATCTAGTCCATACATACATCTCCAACCTATTAAAGGCTTAATGAAAAGAATTCATAACAATTCCACCAATGGGATCCTTGAGATTAAAATCTTAAGTTTTCTCTCCCACAGTTTAGATATACTAATATTACAATTTAATATCATAAGGGATTGTGGAATTGTGGTTCCATTCATCGATGTAATAGCGAACTCATAACATTTGCACCGGCTCATCGGTTCTTACCAACTTCAAATATTCATGAAGAGATCCAACCTGATGGCCACTTGGTTTACTGCATCGCAAGTTGTATCCCATCTTCTGTTATCAACAGAGCTACCATGTCTATTTTCTTTATACTGAAAATCAAGACCTTTGCCAAGGGTTAAAATATAACCAGACATGGACTCCCTCTCGTCTAAGTCATCATCCCAAGAGGCAACCATACAACCATGCAGTTCGAAGACAGCAACTGTACCACAAGAACGGTGTAGCAAATGTTTTTTATATACCCAGATTCCTCTTATTCATTTACCATAACAGGTACACCCGGATAACTTAGAAATCTGATTATGAGACCAACGGCAGTCCATTTCCGATCTCATAAATCCGGGATTACAGCATTTTATGCACAATGAGGATGTCATGCAATATGCTCCTCCCACTATCCTCGAGTAAGGCATGTCTTCGGTCATGAGCATGTCCTTCTCACTAATGAGATCCCGATTGTTGGACAATTTCATACACATGCAAATGGGAGTGTCGATTGGCTTACACATCTCCATATCCAGCTGTTTTAACACAGCGTCCCGTTCAGACCCATGTGACAAAGCCCGTACCAAATTCGGCTTACATGGTTGCTGCATATGCCCAGTACATCATGCCTCAATCAATGTTTTCCATCTCGAATCAAGACTTCAACACTGTTGTTTGGACATTGCTTCCAATTCGCTACCAACAATCAATATGTCATCTAATGACAAGTATATAACTACTCCCACTGCTTTGAGCTAAATGCATATCTCATATGCTAAGGATAAACTATTTTCACGTATGGCCTCGTGAAATCTCATGTTAAAATAATTTGTACACATATATCCTCATAATCTTTGCACCACTAAATCTGCAGATTACATGTAAAGCTTTTCCTACGTTCGCCGTTTAGGAACTCAGCCTTTACATCAATCAGGTGCAATTACAGATTGTTACAATCAACCATTGCCCTCAGGATTCACAGGGATAGGAATTTACACCCGGAGAGATAATCTCCACGTAACCAAATTCTTCCATTTCTAAATCCTTGTGCCACCCATCGTGCTTATTTACCAATCTGTCATTGTCATTTTACAGCTAAGAACCCATGGCCTTTTTAATCCTAATGTGGATCGACTAATTGCCATGCCCGGTTCTTATTTTATTTCATCTCTATAGTGTACAGTCAATCACCATATTGCATAAATTGACAACGAATGACAGATTAAGATTTTTCACGATTTTTACCAAATAACTACACCAACCATCAAACCACGTCGAATGTTATCAATCCTACAGGACTCCCAATAACCCGGGTTGTTCAATGTCAAGTGGGCCCTGGCCAGGACTTACACTTCCAACGCTGCCAATGTTGAAACTCCCACTTTTCGCAACACCCTCCATCCTCAGAGATGTTGTGGTGCATCTCTAGGATTTGTATGGGATCCACAAGGAAGCATACATACCGACCTGTGGTTATAATCCGATGTTCGTGATTAATCACATGATATCCCTTTGGATGATTCAATTTTATAACGAAAGAATGACTTTCTTCGTTTCTATTTGCAGTTGGTATTATAATTGTGGCCCGCAATAGTTTGTGTACAATACATCCCCACAATGTATTAGATCAAGTTTTAGGTTTGGCACCAGTCCATAACTCATAAATGGCTCTTTAGGCTAAATTTTAGGAGGTGTTCGACACAATACATAATGTGCACCCAATAATATCCCCCTTTTATAGCACACATCGGAAGATACGTGTGATTAACATTGATCTGGTATATCTAAACATAAGATTATTTAAAATTTTCAACCACACTATTTTTAGCTGTGGGGTGTATAGAATCAAATGTATGATCCTCTCCATGCACAATACTCTGAATCGTTTATAGGTACACTCCCCCACTTAATGGATCTCATCCATTAACTTTCAGCCCTGTTGGTCCATGACTCAGCAGCATACCACTCAAAGCATTTTTACAGTGCCTCAAGCTTATATCATAACAGATAAATTTAAATGTATTTGCTAAAGTCACCAATCGGAGTAGCAGATCACTCCTACCCATTTAAATTGGACAAATAAAAAGGTCAGCATATTTTAGAGTGTATGATGTCACTCAATCTCACTTCTAGTTATTATAAAAAAAATACATACAGTCATTTTCCACCCAAACATAGTTCCAAAATACCAAGGTCAGGTAAAGGTATCATCCCAACCAGTCCATTTATTCTGTTTTTGTTGATGTGTCATATTTTCAAAGCCATAAGTTTGCCAAACCACACATCCAACACATACAGAATAATTAAAATTAGAAGATTCATACATTACAAGCTATATCAAGAAAGTAAAGATCATCTCAGAAATCTAAAAAAATTGTAATAATCTCCCATGAATGCAAATCACAACTATATTACCTAGAACAGATTTCCTTAATCTATTCTATCACCAGTTAAGCTACAAATTTTACTCATCACAAAGTAGTAATTATTAAAGCATCCCCAAAATATAACAAATTGGATTTTCAGAGTCAAATGTAATTTAGACTCACGTCAGTTTTGAAAACACATTACAAATTGTTCCATATTTGTAGATGCTTACAATCTTCGGATTTTGTTTTCATGAATTCAAAAATTCAATTTCCATCCTTGAGATCACATAGAAAACCACAAATTGATCCACCAGTTCCATTCTTATACCTTTATCAGATCCACCGTTATATAACTATAACCTTTATATCCGATCCACTAGGTTGTCTATCTCGTCATTTTCTCATGTCCCCTTAATTAGATAAATTGGTGTTATTTCTTGCCTCAAATTTCATTGAAATTTAAATATTTAAGAGGCTTGGGACCTAAGAGATACACCCCCACTAAAGTGGAAGACCATGACAATAGACATTGAATTGGAACACATTGATCAATTAGTATTCCCCACCGTGGTGATCGGATCAACCCAGTTGTCAATCACACATTCATCAGGCAATCAATAGTACATGCATGCATCATAGATTATTTTTTATCCGAGATCTAGTGGTTTTTATCTATATTAAACCACTAACTAGAGATCATATGTCTCTTTTGTGCCTTTGAATTGTGCTCACAATCTTTCGATCAAATCCTTGACCCCTTGATCCACACATCAAATATTTAGCAGATCAATTACTATATCCCCACTGCACAAGATAACTTAAATTACCATTAGATGATACCGCAGTGGTCGTCAAGGTTTTATCAAAAGAAAATACAAGTTGGATTGTATCTCAACAAATAAACGCACAATTCTAAGATAAGGCACCCATCCGATATCTCAACAAGAGTGGGTTCTTCTTGTCGAAGATATCGCTATTGGTGAGGTAATACAGTGCAGATTTTAAAAGACATATCCAACATATAAATAAAAGAAAAGTCAAGATACCACTGACCATGATCACTGACCAAGAACTTTTCTAACCATTGGATCGTCAATATTTCACTGCTTCTGATCGTGATTGCGACAAATTTCAAGCGTCAATGATGACTGCATTTGGTCTAAATTTTTTTTTACCGTTGGAATACCAATCTGTCACATCTACCAAATAGTGCTCGTCGCCATGAATCCACAGAATCAAACAGCTCGTCAATCGGAGGTCGGATGAAAAAATTAGAGCTGGTCAAACTTTTGTTGACTGATAAGACCGGGACCCGCTGCTGATTCAGCAATACAGCAGCAGTTTTCCTGCACGTCTGTTGGTCCTGAGGCAGTTGGTGGCGTTGGTCCCTCTTTCCTTTCCTTGCACGCGTCCCGAGACAGCAACAAAGCACACAAAAAATTGTGGATTGCAGTGGTGTCTGCTTGAAACACGTCCTTGGGCCTTATGCACATGTCCCGAGGCGAAAAAAAGGTTGTCCTTCCTTGCAACAGTATGCAAGACATTCTGGGTGACCTCTTTGTCCTTGCTTTCACGCGTCCCAAGGCTAGGAAAAAGCAACCACTAATTTTTCCTTCCTTACAACAGTACCTTCCTATGAAAGGACAAGTTGCAACTTTAACAGTGTGTTTGGGAAGGATGGAAAATGGGGGGAGGGGAAGAGGGGAGTGTGTTTGGGAAGGGGGGGGGGGGGGGGGGGGGGGTGGAGGAAAATGGGGGAAGGGAAAGAGGGGGAAAAATTTTTGTCTTTTAGTGACAAAAATTTTCCCCCCAAAAATGGGGGGAAAGTGAGGGAGAAAGAGGGGAAAGGGGAGGAAAGTACAAAATTGCCCTTTTATGTCCAATTGTAACTTTTTCAAAAATAAGGGTAAAATGATCTTTTTCTACCTACCTCACAAACAAATAAAATTATACTTTTTCACTTCCTTTCCCCTACTTTTTCACTTCCCAAGCAAGAGGAGGGAAAATTAATTTTCCCTCTCCTCCCCTTCATTTTCCTTCCCCCTCAAATTTTCCCTCCCCTCTCGTCCCCTCCTACCTTCCCAAACACAATGTAAAGAAGGAGTCTTCCTGTGAAATAATTAAACAGAAAAACTCCACACCAAACGGCAAATTTTTCTGTTCCTTCCTCTTGGTTTTTGTGCCCGAAGAAAAGAAATCCGTCTTCTTCTTCCTTGCTTCTGTTGCAGAACAGAATGGAACCGAGAGAAAAACACATGGTGAAGAGGTCGTAGATCCGATGATCCACAGCCTTATCGCAAGATCAGAACCATCAAACGCATAGATCTGGCTCTGATACCAATTGAAAGAACTAGCTGGTCCCAGATGGGTGTCGGAACCGAACTCGCCGAGAACCTTGTGCGTTCCGGTGTGGAGTATACCTGCGAACTCGCTGTGAATGCTCTCAGATCTTTTGGATGATCAGGCAAGGGTTCCCATCTCCCTTATATAGAGCAATCCCTAGGAGTCACGACTACTAAGGACTTTATCCCTCCTGGAATCCCACATCTCCTGACCAGCGTGAGATTTCTGCCAACCGAGAGTCTGAACCTGATCCAAATTCTACCACTAAGAGTTTGATCCTTATCTGACTCAACCAGATCAAGACTTGTTGGGAGTTCATCCGCGACGAACAGCCAGGCTCGATCTGGCGTGGGCCCAATGGCAGTCAGGCCACACAATTTTCCTAACAACACAAAATGAGACAAAGAGCAACGGATGAGGTGCATGAAATCCACTGAGTAGAATTCAGCATTAAAAGTATAATTACACCACGAAAAAAAAACATAGAATTCAAATGGCTAACAGTAAATGGAATACGAAAAAGTATGTAACAAAGGGTAGAATGGGTGAAGTTCTACATGTAAATAATAAATAAAAGACATGAAATGCAACATCCAAATCATATCAACATAGTGAGCACAATGAGTGAATTCAAGTACCCAAACAACGGTTAAAATATGGGAAACCCAACATGTAAATAGTGTAATAAAAAATCATACTCAATATGTATGAAAATGGACAGTTCCCAGTTCCCACACCCAACAAAGAGTTAAATACATGCAACTTTAGTGCCTAAACCAAGCCCAGATAGTGCATCACATACAGAAAGTCTAACATGCAATGAAATACAGGTGACTCCAGCATGTAAATCATGCTAATATGGCGGGTCATTCATCAATTCCAAACTATGGATCCAACTAAGATGACCATAGTGACATGGATCGTATGGTCATGGTGGTTATAGAAAGATCATTCAACAGCCTATAAACTATGATAATAGAGAAACACAATTCACTTAAAATACATAGAGCATAATATGAAACAAACATAGACCTCTTATGCATCCACACATCTCTATGCATTCTGCGATTCTTGTTATCACCTTCTACTTCTTGTATTGGATGGATGGGATCAGGCAGGAGATCTCACCTTACATAGCAACATAGAGAAGCTCCGGTCATGAATTGCCATCATCTTTTATTAAAAAAGAATGATGGAGAGCTTAACAGAGATGGAGAGCAGAGACAGGGTGGGGAATGTTAAGACAATGCCATTTTAACATATGACTTGGATACTTTTCGGATGCTCTATCAATTTCTAAAACAATCAATTAAAAAATAAATCTAATATGGTAGTAACAGAAAAAACCAAACCCCCAAATAGAAACAGGATGAAAGATGATGAACTTACACAAACTTGGAGCGTTCGCGTGGTGAATTTGACGCCGATGGTGGTCTTGGACTCCAAGCAGAACTCGTTCCTTGTAAATCCCAAGAGGATGTTGGACTTGCCTATGAACAGTCCAAGAAGACTTGTTACACGATGGAGATGAGATCGGAAACATGTGGAGGAGATAATATTTAATTGAATCTGAAGAAACATGGAGTAGATGTGAATAGAGGACATGAAGTTGGTACCAGGATGTGAAGGCATTACATTCGTATGCATTTATCTGGAAGTTAAGGAATTAAAATAGAAGAAGTGTGGTGTAGACATGAATACCAGGACATAAAGGAGTGACATTCATATGCATTTGTGTGGGAAGTTAAGGGGATGATAAAAAATCAATTGGTGAAATCTGTTGATTTCAATAATTCCAGTCAGCTTCATATATAATAACTAGCAAAACAGGCCCGTGCTTAGAACGAGAAAACATTTTTTTGTTATTTAATGAAATTACGCCTTTTTATTTCTATTAGTATAAAAAGATAATAAGAAGGAATTAAATTTTTATATCTATTAATGAAAAAAGTGGTAAAATAAGCTAAATAGTTGACTACCTAAGTAGAGAAATTGTTCATGATTCAAGAATAGTTTTTAGATCAGAGATTTAAGCAGACACGTACAATGCTAACAAATAGATACAAAGCAAAACAGAGAGAAGATTAAGATTTCTACTTGATCACTACTCTATATATACAATGCTTGGCAGCATATAAATTTTAACAAACACATACAATGCAAGAATAAATCATATATTTAGATTTCTATGCGATCACAATATATTATTATTTTACCCTGGTGCATGTATGAATTGAGCGTGTGTGCCTGGAGGATTAGTCTTGACCGGTTAATACTACCAGGATACCTGCATTATAAAAAAATAATATATTATTAGCTTTCAAAGGAAAAATTAAGAATCAATCAATATCTAAATCAAAATCAATCTCCGCAAAATTTATTAATCGAAATCCCCTAAACCCCACTTTAACATACACATGACATGCTAAAAAACACGTATCCAATAAAATAGTTATCAATTTATGATTTTACAATAACTGTGCTCTATGAACAACACAGTGCAACGTACTTCGACAAAAACTTAAACTTAGATAACTCAACAAACACATATAGCATGAATAGTTATCATGTTAGATTTCTATACAAGATCACAATTAAATTAATACCTTTAAAACATAAAAATTAAATCTCATTAGTATAGAAAATAAAATCAAACTACATGAGATTCCAAAAAGAAGAAAAAACCAATGACATTTCTATAAATAGATAAAAAGTTGAAAATAAAGAAAGCCTAAATACTAAAACTTGTGACCAAAAGTGTTTGCTTGTAAGTTCAGAAAAAAGAAGTGATTCGGCATATGATGCAGAGACAATCAAAGGTCTCAAATGCCAAAAGAAGTAGGGAAAAAGTGGAAAAAACCTGCATGTGCAATTAGAGGAAGTTCAAAATCTACAAACCAACATAGCAGAAACCAAAGTTTATGTTATAGGGTGAAAAAATCATAGTGATTGAACAATCCAAAGCCACATGATTTGATGTTCTTGGTACACACTGAATTTAGTACATTCAACATGGGCTATTGTTTAGCCCTCTTCTTTATTTTCTGTAAAAGGTCAATATATTGAGCAATCTATGGAATCGTGGAGTAGATCAACAGATATGCCGATCAACAATGAGAATAAAAGAAGAAGGGAAAAGGAAACTCGCCATAGCAGAAAATCAACGGCACCTACTCAAAAAATCCTACATATATGTTTGAAAAGAAAGATTTCTGCTGCTTGAAAGTGTTATCATAATTTAATTTTTATAAAAGAATTACACTTAAAAACAAAATACTTTCATCATGAACCACAATTTCTCACTAAAAATAAGACTACTGGATTATTTTCTTATTTTTAATTGTAAGGATCTTATTAAATAAGGTAAGGTAATCATAGTAGATGAATTCCTTAGAAGCTTCAAATGATGATAATATTGAAAGAGTTGGACTTTAGAAGCACAAAATGGAAACCAAGCCATGTACATCATGAAAAAGGAATTAAAGCTACAATTCTCACTCAATCCCAATTTTGTACAACTTTCACATCCTATACATATACTCAACAATTTGTAAATGTTCCAATATAGCACTTAAATATAACCCTCAGGTACTTGAGTTACAATGTGCATGATGGATACTTTTTCTTGTAAAAGAGATGGAAGAATCACTTAAATGTACTGTTTAATATGCGTGAAAACGTGAAATGTGGAAGCATGTGAGGTGATGCAATTTCCATATCATCATCTGTGGTGGTATTTCATTAGCAATTTTGTTTATTTTAGTTACTGCCAAGTGATTGAGCGTTTCATTTGAGAGTAAATTAACATCCTAAAAAATCAAGCCAATTTGCCCCCAAATCAAGTTATATATAACTAGTTATGAAAAGAGCAAACCAACATGACTTGTGGAAGCCTTAGATTATGCAATGTAGAGCTCTCATTTGTGTGTTTACAAATATCTTTTTTTTTTATAATTGTAAATTTATTGCTTTTAAAAAAAAAGGGACTTGAAAAGTTCAGCCTAGCATAAAAAAAACAAAAACAAATAAAAGATTATCTATTATGGAAAGAATGTATTGAGAACATGAAAAAAGACAACAATATTATCTAATAAAAATAGTTTTTTTTTTCATTCCCAATAGTAGCATAGAACAATTCGCAAAACATCCATGTCATTTGTTTCTGTCAATCCCTTCATGACTATCTTATCTATAGCAATCAATTTTGTGCCTAGAAAATCATGAAGCAAAAGCAATAGTCAAAATCAGTGATATTTATAATGCAAGCAGCAACATTTCCAGTGGTCGAAGATTCTTTGTCACAAAAAATAATAATAATAAAAACACTAAACATGAAATAAGTGTACAATATCATTCCATAATTCTCCATACTTTCAACTTCACCAATGATATCAATTTATTACTCTAAAAAGACAACCACTTGCAACATATTTCTAACATCCATTACAGAAAATGATAACTAAGAACAATCATTAACAATAGGCAATATGTATATGTTTAACGGACAATGGACAAATTATAAGGAGCAATAAACAATGTTTTCATAAGAATTTCATAGACAATAGGAAGGATCTATAAGAAAGTACATGACATGTAAGTGTAACCCATTGTGTACTTTATTTAATGAAAGTAACCATCCAAAACAAAAAAGAAAAAAGCACATGACATGTAAGTGTAACCCATTGTTTGCTTTACTTACTGATTAGTAACCATTCAAAAAAAAAAAAGAAAAAGAAAGAAAGCACATGACATGTAAGTGTAACCCATTATTTCATACTATGAAGCCTTAAACAATGCTTTTGGCTCTATCATAGGATTGTCAATGAACCATGCACAAATTCTTAGAGATCCTAGTCTCTCACAATATGGACTGTTTAGAGTTATATCACCCTATTGGCTACATTTGGGCCAGATCTAATAGGATTCAAAGGACTGGATCTAGCTATTAATCAAATGTGCATCCACAACCCAACAAGATGCAAGATATCTTTTAGAATATTCAGATATTAAATTCTTAAAATCTTTACTATTCATAATCTCTCGTCTGCAATTTTACGTTACTTTTCGTTAACAATAAAACCTTTTTGCTCTCCCCAAATTTAGTAACTCCATTGTTGTTCATGAGCTTAGAGGTATGTCTCTAAGCATAACAATAACTCAAGGGATGTTAATGTAGCATATAAATTTGGCAAAAATAGTGAGCTACATGAAAAGTAAAGTTGAACCGTAAACGTCATGAAAACCAATATGAAATGAAATATGAACCTCACAGTGGTTGGACTTTTGACCCACCAATTAACACACTGCCATAGTTGTGCTCTAAATTAGGCATGTCAATATAAGGTGTCTAAAAATGAATAAGAATATCACTAAATACTTAAACTTATAGCCTCATGTGATGATTGGAAAGAGGTAGGATTTGAAAATTGACCTGAGGATATGTACCATATACATGGTCCAATGATTTGATATGATTGGCTACCATGGTTAGATCATGCCTCAAAAATCATACTGATTGCCAATCATATGATTGACAATCCTAATACTTCAGTCAATTATAAGCAACATAGCAATTAATAACATGTCAATGATTCTTGTTCAATTTGGAATGTTCCAAGTTTCTCTTCTTCCTACTCCCCTCGATGCTTGAAACGCAAAGAGACCTGATAAATATGTAGCAGATAGGGGCAAAAGAGGATAACCTGAGGCTCCAAAGGAGTTGTGGCAAGGAAAATTTAGAGTTCCAAATGCTGATATCAACTTGGATGGAGCAATAACTCACCAACTAAAGGGCACATATCTAGACTGATAAGCCCCATTTAGATGTGGGATCTAATAATTTCAAATGTTCTGAAGAAAGATAAAATGACCAAACGAAAACCTCTGAGTACTTAATAATACATACCACATGCAAAAGTTTCAAAACTATGTAATCTTACATTTCTATATTGAAGATTTTACAAACAGAGCATGTAATGCAAAGGAGAAGGAGGAAAAAGATCCTTTCAAAAAAATAAGAAAAGAAGGAAAAAGATAAATAACAACAACAACAACAAAAGAGAGTAATGTCATCTATAAATCTTGTAATCTAAACAACAAACAGGACCACATGTAAATACTGAGTGAGAACAGAAGTTGATTGCAATTCATTCAGAAAAGAAAATAAGATCCAATTATAAAATAGAAAAAATATGAACAAAACAAGCAGAAAAAACTCAGTCTAGCCGGGGGAAAAAAAAAACCAACAACAACAACAACAACCAAGCAACTAAAAAAGAAATATAGTTAAACAATGAAAGCAAAACAATCAAACATCATTATGTGTGAATTCAAACTAAATATGTCTTTTAGCAAAAAAAAAAAAAAGGTGAACATATCCGTTTTAGCCATTTGGGGTATAATTTCAATGTAATCTACAAGCTTGATCTTATATGATTGGATCATCATCATCATATTCAGTGAAAAGCGCGAAGTAGAAAGATAATTTATGAAATAAACATTTCCTCCATTAGACATCTTTCACAGGAAAAACTCCATTATCTTCATTTCATATTTCAGTATTCAGAACACCACATTAAAGAAAATATGAAAAAAATTACATGTATGATTCTTTGTGTAATTCTCTTAGGTCCTTTTGATCAAAAGCAACCAAGAAAAAAGAAAAAAGGAAAAAGAAACCATCAACTTTTTCCAACTTTGTCTGCCCCTGGATAATAAATATATCAAACTTTCTTTCAACTTATATATATAATATATATATATATGGAAATTCTCAAAAACTCCCCTATTTCAAAAGGGGAGTTTTTGCCCCTATCTATTAGCCAATGATTTAAGAGAATCTATAAAATATCCACAGTTTTAGGAGAATATTTAGGAGAGATAATGGATAAGTGTACCATTGATGACACGTGTCACGCTTTCATTGGCTAAAAGAGGGGTTTTTTTTTTTTGTGAAAAACAACCGGGGAGTTTTGTAGCGTTACTCATATATATATATATATATATATATCAAGGATGAATGATTGTGATTTGTCTTAAAGTCTCCACCTTGGTTGAAATGTTGTTTGTGGAACCCACCAAGATGACATAAGAATTGTTAACAATAGAATAATACTTAGAAAGCTCGATGCATTTTTTAATTAAATAATATATTATGGTTGTGTGGAGTGCTTGCGTAATACCGAGGTAAATCTCCTGCTTCGGCACTAAACTACCAATTAGGGGTGACTCCGGCCTGATTTATTCCAGTTCGGCAATAGTGCCAGCTGTCGCCGAAGTGGAGTTGGATTCGGTCTACCTACCGACCTCGTTCATTACGGGCCCTGCCCTGAGCGACTCGGTACCCATGACCGACCTCCTACATCCCCTGATCTCGGTAATTCCCGTCTCGGTCCACTTGACTGAGATGGATGCCCGTCTTAATCTCCATTTATGAGATGGGACGACTACATGACAAAACCCCCCTGACAGAAGGTGGCCAAGTACTGATAAGGGACCTTCCCTATCACTTCCACATTTATGTGAGGGGGTTGAGGGGACGTCCGATGGGACAAGTATCCTCACCTACCATCTTAGGAGTGGGCTGATGGGACAAGTATCCTCACCTACCTCCACTATGGAATCTTCTACTCTCTCCTACAAATACCTGCATGGGAGCCCCATAGAAGGTAAGCAATATACAGTCTACATCCTGTTTATTTCACCTACATCTTCTCTCTCACTTCACCCTAGTTCAGTGACTTCACTAACTCAGGCGTCGGAGTGCCTTTGGCTGACAGCAGCCTCGGGCTCTGACTGATCTTTCTTCTCTGTTTTCAGGATCCAGGCCGTCGGTGACTTCTCCGATCAAACAGAGTTTTCCTAATCCCTTCCATCACTTAAACTAAGTCCGTATTATTTAGGCACTTACAATGGTTTTCTAAGAAAATATGCCAATATTTGCATTGACTTGTTAGGGTTAAATAAAAAAGAAGTTGGACCGCTATCAAAGTTGAACATTTCTTTGAAAAACATAAAATTTTTGTGTCTTTTTCTCTTCTCATTCATTTTCATAAGGTAATGGGTGTTTAGGCAATCATTGATTTTCAGTCAGCAAGCTAAAGAAATGTTTATATAATATTCACATTCATTTCCATGTTCATTTACAATTTACTCAAAATCAATTGCTAACAGGATATGCATAGCTTAAACTAACCTATGAATATCTTATAGGCATCTGGCAACTTATGAAGATCCTATAGGCATTTGGCAACTCACACTTCTGCGTGGGAGTAAACACATCACTCTTTGAAGAAAAATAAAGGTTGTAATCAACAAAACTTGGATTAATTCAAGATCTGAGATCCCAATGACATTCTCAAGTTTATTATATTGTTTCAATAAGACCCACTTAAGAAAATGAATAAAATTCCATATAAACACATCACTCTTTGAAGAAAGATAAAAGGTTGTAATCAACAAAACTTGGATTAATTCAAGATCTGAGATCCAAATGACATTCTCAAGTTTATCATATTGTTTCAATAAGTAAAACCAACTTAAGAAAATGAATAAAATTCCATACGCTCTCCAACCAATATGACCAGTGTGCTCGACAGGATTGAGATTTCTCTTGGAAGAGCTGAATATACATGAAGCTGATCTTGCAAACCCAAGAAAATTCAAATTAAAACTTTGAAAATAAAAAAACCAAAGGAATAATATCAAGAAGTCAATGGAGAACGGCACAACAATTAATTTAAAAAAAAATTAGGAAAAAAAAAATAGAGAAAGAGATTTTTTTTTCATTGAGGAACATATCGAATAGATGTCGGGTGTTGTGATTGATGTACTGGAGTTTGAATCGTGGGTACACCACTTTCCACATGTGCGGCGTAACAATTCGAAGTTAAAAATACCTTTTTTATTTCACTATTTCAGCAGTTAAAAACAATTCAAAGGGTTCCCATTTCAGTAGTTGGAGGCCCATAGTTCACTCCCATTACTGCCGGAAGCATGGGTGAGGTGAGACACAGGATTTCAACCGAAGAGAAATTACCATGGAAAAGTCCATAACCCATTTGCGTAAATTAATGCTTATTTCAACGAACTTATGCTGCAGTTATTCAACATCTCAACAACAGACCCCAGTTACATAATCTCACCAAGGAAGATGCATACATGAAGAGAGGAAAAAAAATGCAGAGATGTAGAGAAAGATAGAACCGAAGCTAGAGAGGGATTGCATCGCGACTCAGGAGAGAGACAGGAGTGGTTTGTGCGAAGTTAAATGGCTATGAAGAAGAGAAAACGTTGGCTTGGGGGAGGAAACGTTGGCTTGCGGGAGTTGTGTACTGAGAATAAGGAAAGGGTTAGGTTACACAAAAAGAGAAAGAAGGGCAGTTGGAAGAGCAACGTGCATGGGAGTGGAAACGTTTCTCGTAGATTTGAGGGATTGTCAAAATAGTTATAAAATGGTCAAAATCAATTGACCAATATATATATATATATATAATTGTTAATAAGTAATTGCATATGTAAGGTAGCGTTTGGTTCGCTGGAATGGTTGTAGGCAGGAATGGAATGGAGACCGGAATGACAATGGAATGGAATGAGGTAGGAATAGTCAATTCCATTCCAGCGTTTGGTACGCTGAGGAATCAACCCAGTGATGGAATTCTGATTACTATTTCTGCGTTTGGTAAGCTAGAATGCTGTCTGGAATGGAATCAAATTTACATAAGATTGACCAAAATACCCTTATTAGATTCTACCGTCACATTTGCATTGTTTGTGGTGGATGATTTGGGAGTGGGCCCCATAAAGGTGTAGTGAAAAAGTTTGTAATTTCTCATAATAATATATTATTATATTATATTATACTATTTGGGGGTGGGCCCCACAAAGGTGTAGTGAAAAATTTTACAATTTCTCAAAATAATATATTCTTATATTATATTATAATATTTGGGGGTGGGCCCCACAATGGTTGGGTGAAAAAGATATTATATTATTATTATGATATAATAATATATTATTATATTTTATTATAATATTTTGGGTGGACCCCACAATGGTTGGGTGAAAAAGATATTATATTATTATTATTATTATGATATAATAATATATTATTATATTTTATTATAATATTTTGGGTGGGCCCCACAATGGTTGGGTGAAAAAGATATTATATTATTATTATAATATAATAATAATATTACAAGCGAGGGTATTTTGGTCTCAACAAAAAGTTAGAAATGAATGGAATGGTGATTCCCTCATATAAAGGAATGGGATTCCGGAGGTAATGGCCATTCCGCCCCTTTTTGGCGAACCAAACGCCGAAATAGTCATTCCGTTGGAATGACCATTCCATTCCGACCTCCATTCACGCGAACCAAACGCTACCTAAGTTTGTGAAGATGATTCTCAAATTGAAAGGCAAAATCTTGCAATTCCATATTGACTTGGAGGTAAGGACTGAAAATTTAATGCTATTAACAAAATTCAGATCGACCTAATGTGTAGGTCGGATTTTCAAGATTGTGCAGGTGAAAATCGCCGAACGGAATCCACATGACCTGGCCATCACAATGTAAGAATTATTTGAATCCGATGCCTGTGCAGGTGACTGAGCTCAATTGACTGCCATTCGCTGACTGGGAATCCAATTCGCTATTGGGCCATCAACTAGTTGGCCCATAGGCATCGGTTCCATCACGATTCGGATTTCCTTCAAACCATCTGGTTTGGTTTGAAAGTGCGGTTAAACCGCTAAGCCGAACCAATTTGAACCATACTAATTATATAAATATAAATATATATATATATATATATATTTTATCAACCTCTCTCACAAGTTGAATTGCCATTATTTTGTGAAAAAAAAAAAAAAAAAAACTATAACCGGTCAAACTGAATCGGTTCCTTTCGATTTGAAGGTGCGTTTAAACCGCTAAGCCGAACCGATCTGAACCGAATCAATTATATAAATATATATATATATATATATATTTTATCAACCTCTATCACAAGTTGAATTGCCATTATTCTGTGAAAAAAAAAAAAACTAAAACCGATCGAACTGAACCAGTTCCTTTCGATTTGAAGGTGCGGTTAAACCGCTAAGCGGAACCGATCTAAACCGAATCAATTATATAAATATATATATATATATATATATATATATATATTTTATCAACCTCTCTCACAAGTTGAATTGCCATTATTTTGTGAAAAAAAAAAAAAAAAAAACTATAACCGATCGAACTGAACCCGTTCCTTTCGATTTGGTTCGAGCACATGTGCGGTTCAAAGTTCAATTTGATAAAATAGAACATCGAGGAGTTTAGCTTGGTTGATGGTTAGCCTCCAAATCAATCCGAACCATCGTGCGGCCCTACCCTAATCTCTGGCCCAAAGCGCAGCATAGGCTGACAGGCTGTTCGGATCGCACGTGTAACGCAGGCACGTGACTGCCGAGAATGGGTGAAAAGCCCTTGTCCCGTTTCCTGGGGACCTGGTTTCAAAAACGAATAGTCTACTGTTCTTTGTTGCTCCTGCTGCAGATCGAAGATGATGAGCCATGATGATGTTGATCGACTTGCTTGGTCGAAAGAGAGAGAGTCCTCTATCTTCACTTACTACTCTTTCGTTGAGAACTCAAATCGACTTTGCAGTAACAATTCTGACGCAATGAAGAGCACTAGAAGATGCAGGTCGTGATACTCGGACTTGGTGCTGCTGCTTGTGGCTGGTGCACGGTATTCGCAGGTTTTTTTTTTTTTTTTTTTATCTCTTTTTTAACTTTAATGGTCTGCGGTTTGTGATGAAGCATATTCGACTGGGGGCTTGGATGGTTGGGTTTTGAGATGTGGCTCGGAATGGGTTTGGACAGAAGCTGGGAATGGTTTCGGTTCCAAGGAATATGGGTTTGAGGTAGTTCAGTAGCCCTTGGATGCTAGTTGGCTGGGGTTGAATATGGCCGGTGGGTAGTCGACTAGTTGGGTTTGGGCGATCAGTTCAATCGGCAATGGAAATTTGGCCACGGTTTAGGGTTTCGATAAAAAAAAAAATTGGGTCGATTTGGGGTTTTCTGGAAATCGATGGAGAGGAGGAGAAAAGGGGAATTTTGGGAATTAGGGTTTCTGTGATTTGGTCAGCTGTTTGCAGTGGGTAAGGGTGGTGGTGGTGGAGGGACATGGTCGGGAAACTCGCCGACTGCCGCGGGGAAGGATCATTTAACCTTTCTATTGAGTCAAACACGTTAAGCTTACTTTAGATGGATGATAACACTATATTGATGATGACGACGACGAGGCTGAGTTTTTTTAATCCAAACTAATCCACAATAAGATTTTTCCATCCTCTTTAATTTCCTATGATTGGATTGCATCCAGAGTGTTGCTGTGTAGATTTCTTACTTAACTATGGCCACTACTACACATATATAGGCCCCTTTAGGAATGACTACAAAGCCTGTGGGAGTACTGGATGCGTGCCAATTGTGGGATGGGGAATGAAAAGATCTATTCTTAATTTTGTTGTGCCCAAAAAATGGGACAATTTGCTACCATTCAAAAAAGAAACTATTACTTTTTTTGCACAACAAACCAAGGGGAGCAAAAGTTGGATGGGTCTTGGAATTAGAGCCAATTCAGGGCATTTTCTGTGCAATGGCTTGGCTGGTCCTTAATATCAGTGTGTGTATAACCTTGTGAAAAGATGTTGTAGTCTTTACTGTAAGAATGTGTTAAAATCTTCCTCTTTCTCTCTCTCTGGTTGGTTTTCTTTTAATTCCTACTTGTTCTTTTTCCCTGCAGTTTGGCCAATAACTAATATTATAACCAATAAGATTATGATCATTTCCACTGTTGCACATCCATTTGCTTCTATTTCAATTTGTGTGCTTTGACCAATGAGGAATGATTCTTTCTTTTTGCTTATCATGGTTGCTGCAGTTCTTGGAGAGAATCAATAAAAATGGCCTCTTTACTCGAAAGATCAAGAACCATCATTTGCATTCTGCTTCTACCAAATCGATCTGCTCTTCAGTTTGTACAACTTGATTTTGGTCTCAGGCATCTCTGTTCGTCCACTCTTGCAACCACATCTCCTACACACAAAGCTAGCTTGTCAGAACCCCTTTCTCACGGTTCTCTTGTGAGGCAAGTTATGACTGCCATGCTGCAGAACAGGTCTTTTGATGCATGTCTCATGGGCACGCCCAAACACCAAATATGGACTGTTGATGCTGTACGTGAGGTATTGAAGGCTATCCCAAGATTTTTCTTTCAGAGTGGACGATCAGTTGGTCGTCAAAAGGGATTTCGGAGGCGTGCCCCGCTTAAACAAAGGAATCTTTTCCAAGAAGCTGAAGATTTACGCAAAGGGCTACGAATTCATGGTCCAGCTGCTTACAAAGACCCAATCAAAGTCAAACAAGGAGTAGACAAAGCCCTAGAGTTCTATTATTGGTTAGAAATGCAATGTGGTTTTGTTCACATAGAGACCACTTGTAGGGAGATGGCTTGCATTTTAGTCAAGGGAAATGACTTGAAAAAACTTTGGCATTTCCTCCAGGAAATGGCTAAAAGAAGAGATGACCTTGTGAACACTGCAACATTAACCTGCATCATAAAGTATCTTGGAGAAGAGGGTTTGGTGAAGGAGGCCCTAGCAGCATTTTACCGTATGAAACAGTTTCATTGTAAACCAGATGTGGTTGCTTACAATTCTATTATTTGTGCACTTTGTAGGGTTGGCTATTTCAAGAAGGCAAGGTTCTTATTAGACCAAATGGAAATGCCAGGTTCTAGATGCCCACCAGATACATTCACGTATACAATTTTAATTGGGTTTTATTGCAAATATAGCTTGCAAACTGGGTGTCGCAAGGCAATTAGGAGGAGGTTGTGGGAAGCCAACCATTTATTTCGGGTTATGCTTTGGAAGGGTTTTGTTCCGGATGTTGTTACCTACAACTGCTTGATTGATGGCCTTTGTAAGACGCATCGAATAGGCAGGGCATTGGAGCTTTTCAATGACATGCTTCTCAAGGGTTTTTCGCCAAATAAGGTCACATACAATTCTTTCATTAGATACTATAGCATTGTGAATGAGATAGATAAGGCTATTGAGATGATGCGAAATATGAGGTTGAGAAGCCATGGGATCCCCACATCCAGTTCTTATACCCCCATCATCCATGCATTATGTGAAGCGAGAAGACCAACAGAAGCACAAGATTTCCTTTCTGAAATGGTAGACGAAGGATGTATTCCAAGAGATTATACATATAAATTGGTCCGTATTGCTTTAACTTCAGCAAGAAAAGCTGATTTGCCAGATGAACTTTGTGAAAGGATTGAATATGGGATCAATATTAGACATAGGCAAGTGATTCGGGTGAAGCCTATAATGCCTTACAATGAAGGACTATTGCAGGAGCAGATGAACATTGGAAAAGGATGACATAACAACAACACGACATTACAAAGTCAGTGTCATTTGAATTATCTCTACAGGTGATACTTCTTATATAATTTTCTTTCCATAAAAAACTTTTTGTTTAAATGAGGTGTGCTTTTGTCAGGGTTATTGGTTGAGCTGTTAATTTTATTATCAGCTGCTACTGTTGCAAACCATGAGTAGATAATTTGTCCTATTCCCATGGTTTAGTCATGGCACGCCTATCAAGTTTCAGCTTCAAAAGTTAATTAAGAGTTGTGGTGTTGGCCTCATTTTAACCAATTGACGATGTCACTAAAATTTACTGTAAGGAAAGTAGATGACCCTGATAGATGAGCCTGGCTTAATGATGACGGTGATCTACTTACTGAAAGGTGAAGAGGAGAAAGAAATAGAAATAGAAAGCTGTGCTGAGAATCCTCTCTCCTACAGGAAGCAACACCCTATAGGCAGGCGTTGGTGTCCCTTATCAGCTGAGTGACAGCCCAGGAAAAATATTTTTAGAGTTCTTTGGTAGATCTCTTATACAGGGAGGGTTCAAACTTTTTTGTTGTTTTCTGCTTTGAGCTTTCTTGCTTATCTTTTCAGTCTTAGAGAGATTGTTTCTCTTAACAATAGAAAAAAAAAAAAAGGTAGTTACAAGTCTACAACAGTTTAAATTGAACAGTATGACCTAAGCTCATAATAATTTGACGCCTAAGGTCCCTAACCGTAAGTTGATTTTAAGTTCCCCTATTGCTGTGAAATCAAATTATGCAATGTTGTTCTGGTTGGAAAGGTATTTCAGTAATCCAACAAAAAGAGACCAGTTACAGCATTGTGCTACTCTTAGGCATCAAAAGGGTGCCTCTTATTGTACTCATGATTTGTGTTTGGTATGTTATCTGAATGGATGAAGTTTCTTTATTCCTTAATAGTAAATGAAATTTTCTAACTAATGGGCAGATGTAATGGATTAGACTTGTGCTCTGAATTTGGGATAAGTTGGCTTCTAATTGCATCGGCTCATCCTATTAGAAACTGTAGACTTTATCAAAATTTTTTTCTTTTTCATATGAAAACTGAATAAGAGCTATTACTTTATATGGGAATCATTGAAGATGGCTTTGCTGCTCAGTTATGACCCAAATAGTCCTTGTTTTGTGTCAATTACGTAAGAATTTGTCCCTGGGTTTACTCCAGCTGGTTAGGGACATGGGTGTTCTGTGAGAGTGCTGATGCAGGCCCTAGGGTTAGGGATTGCGTGGGTGCAAAGCACGTGTCTGGAGACACCTCAAATCGTCTCCACAGAGACTTTTACACGAGGCGAGGACGCACCTCTCCGAGGGAAAACTTACTTATGGCCTGTTTTGCATCAAGTGCGTGAGTACGGAGGTATGGCCCGTTTTGCATCAAGTGCGTGAGTATGAGCCCCCGGTGTAACAGTCATGGTTGAAACGTAATGGCCACATTATCGGCCGTCGCAGTTGAGGCCGCTATACTATTTTGAAAATACCGGCGCTACGGTCTAAAACCTAGTAGAGCCAAGCAACTTTAATTTAAAACATTGTTGATGCATGCTATGGGGTTATGGCTTATGCCGAGGTGCCGAAGCACGTGTCCATAGGCACTACACGTCTCCGCGGAGAAAATAAACAAGGACATATCTCAAAAGCGGTAACCCAATTCTATCAACCGAACTTTGAGATAACTCAATTCTATAAACCGGACATTCTCACAATTCTGACAGAGATAATGAATAGTGAAGTTGTAATGAATTGGGTTCATCTCCAAAAGGATTGATCCCCTCTATTTATGAATGAATTGTTGCGTTAATCAAGGCTCTAATCTATGCTCTAATCAAGCAATTACAGTTAATTACAATCTACAATATAGGAAAGAATCACTGTACATAATCTCATGTTGACTTGGCCAAAACACACATGTTTTAGTATACTTGTGGGCTGGGCTAGGACTAATGTAAACTGGGCCTAGATCCAACTAACACCCCCCCACCCACCCCCCCCTCAAATTGATGCTAGGGAGTCAACAACCATCAATTTGTTAGTCAAGAATTGATGCCAAGGTCTTGGAAGTCCTTTGGTAAAAATATCTGGAATTTGTAGGATTGATGAGATGAAGGGAAGACTGATGACATTCCGCAGATATTCATCTCGAATAAAGTGACAAGCGACCTCTATATGCTTGGTTCGCTCTTGAAAAACCGGATTTTCAGTAATCCGAATGGCACTTGTATTATCTACATGAAGAAGTGTGGGTAGCGGTTGAGGAAATCCAAGATCAATGAACAATCCACGAAGCCAGAGTATTTCGGAACAAGCAGTAGACATGGCGCGATTTTCTGCTTCAGTTGAAGATTTTGATACTTTATCTTGTTTCTTACATTTCCAGCAGATCAAAGCATCTCCAGGCACATGCACCAACCAGTCGTTGAACGACGAGTGTCCGGGCATCCAGCCCAATCAACATCAGAATAAGCAGTCAATTTGAGTGAAAGATCCAGCAGGGAAAAGTAACCTACGGTTAGGAGTGCCAAGCAAATAGCGAATAATGCGTTGAATAGCTGTTAAATGAAGATGATGAGGGGTCGTCATGAATTGACTAACTAAATTGACTGCATATGAGATATCTGGCCAAGTATTAGTCTAGTAAATTAAGCAACCAACCAGTTTCCGGTATAATGTCGGCATAGGAAGAGGATCACCAGTGTCTTGAGTAAGCTTCAAATTTACTTCAAGAGGAGTATCAACTGTAGTTGAGTTATGAAGACTAGCCATGTCAATGAGATCAACAATATATTTGTGTAGATGAAGAAGTAAACCCTTTTTTGACTGATGAACTTCAAGACCCAAGAAATAGCTAAGAGTCCCTAAGTCTTTCATAATGAAGAGAACTTCGAAGTTTTGTGATCATAGCCGTATCCGTACCAGTAATAATTATGTCATCCACATAGACAAGAAGCACAGTAATGCCAGTGGAAGTACAATAAAGAAATAGTGAAGGATCATACGGACTTTTGCAGAATTTCAATTGGAGTAAAGCAGCATGAAATTTCTCAAACCAAGCATAAGGAGCTTGTTTGAGACCATATAGAGAACGCCTTAATCGAGTAACAAAACCATTGCCGGTGGTCGAATATCCTTGAGGAAGTTTCATATACACTTCTTCTTTCAGATCGCCATGAAGTAATGCATTCTTTACATGTAGCTGGAAAAGTGTCCATGACTGAGACATAGCTATGGCTAGGATAGTTCGGACAGTAGTCATTTTAGGTACCGGAGCGAACGTCTCATCATAGCCAATCCCACATTCTTGCCGGTTGCCAAGAGCAACAAGACGCGCCTTATATCTATCCAATGAGCCATCAGATTTCATTTTGACCAAAAACACCCATTTACACCCAATCGGCTTCACACGTGATGGACATGGGACAACATCCCAAGTTTGATTTTCCTTAAGGGCATCTAATTCCTCTTGCATTGCCTTGTTTTCAACAACCTGAGAATGAGAATTAGGAATCACAATAGAAGATAATGTAGCAAGAAAAGAGGTCTGAGTGAGCCCATAGCAATTATGAGGACAAGAAACATGTGTAGAACGGCGAGGGACAGGCACAAGATCTAGATCAGATGCTGGATCATGTGCTGGATCAGGCGGTGCATGAGGATGCTATAGTTGAGCAACATCTGGATGACTTCGACATACATACACAACATTAGGTTTAAAATGAAGAGGGGACGGAGGGAGATCAGATGAGAAAGCTGGTAAAATAGAAAAAGTAATTTGTGATGAAGATTCATGATGATATTGGAAAAAAATATTGATTTTCAAAAAATACAACATTACGAGAAACACGTATGCATTTGACCTTTGGATCATAACAAAGAAATCCTTTTTTATTAGAAGCATAACCAAGAAATGCACATTTGGCCAATTGAGCAGATAATTTTGTGCGCTCAGATGAAGGAAGATGGACAAAACAAACACACCCAAAAGTGTGTAAATTCTTATATGTAGGTTGTGTTTGAAAAAGGCGAGAATATGGAGTTTGGTTGTTAATTTTGGAAGAAGGAAGACGATTAATGAGGTGGACAGCCGTAAATAATGCTTCTGACCAAAAACAAAGTGGCACTGATGACGCAAGTAAAAGACACCGAGCCATGTTAAGAAGGTGTCGGTTTTTACGTTCGGCTAAACCATTTTGTTGGGGGGGTATGGGGACAGGTACGTTGGGATACAATTCCACGTTGTTGCAGAAAGTTTTGAAATTGATGTGAAACATACAACCCCCCCAGAATCCAAGCATAAGGTTTTGATGCATGTTGAAAAATGATTTTCCACATAGGCTAAAAACGTTTCAAAAGCATAAAAAACTTCAGATTTTGCTCTTAAAAAATAGATCCACGTAAATCGACTATGGTCATCAGTAAAGGTAACAAAATATTTATAAGGAGAATGAGAAATGACTGGTGAAATGCTCCAAACATCACTATGTATCAGGTCAAAACAATTTGTAGATAATGAATCATGCATAGAAAGAGGAAGGAGGTGGATGCCGTCTCATTGGATTCGAATGGAAGTTTACATATTCTGGATGAAGTTTCATTAAAAATTGGTCATGCTGACTAATTTTATGAATTTGCTGAATACCTGCTAAAGTGTCTCCAGCAACAAATGCATAAGCGATGTCTGTGTATTCTCATAAGGCACAGAGGCCAGAGTAATATTCTTGGACAGACTGATTTCCTTTACAGAACTGAGAAATTTCATGTTCCAATTGAAAACGTCGGGCATGATTTTCTTGATGATAAATTGTTTTAAGGCACTCCCACATCTCCTTAGCTGTTTTGGTTGGTCTGAATGTAGAAAAAATTGAGCGTCAACAGATCCCAAAATCCAGCTCATGATTCTGGCTTCTTTAGTTTCCCGTTTCTCAATTTTATCTTCATCAGTGGGTTTTGGCTGGGAGTGACTGATGTGTCCCCACAACTCTTTTCCTTTGAGGTAGAGTTCAAATTGGTAGGCCCAAGAGCTGTAATTTTTCCCATTAAATTTAATCAAGTTCATTTCAGATTTCTCCATTTCAGCAGCAATTACTATGAAGCAACACCGGAGATCAAGAATGACAGAAGCAGCAAGCAGATGCAAACAAATAGCGATGTAGATCGAACAGCAGCAAGCATATGAAAGATTGAACGGTAAACAGTCTAAAAAAAACACCCACAAATCACAAGTAGAAAGAGTGCTTTAGTACTTCCAACGAGAAATATCACCGTGTTGATGAAACCATCCAATAACCCAGCAATCGGATGTCTTAAAACTTTGATCCAAATAAGGATACTGCAAAGAAAAGAAGTTCAGCAGAACCAGAATCCCCAAAAACAACCAGCCAGAAGACAAATCTGTGAGTAAATCACAGATATCACAAAAAACTAGGTATGACGGCCTAGTAGATTTGTGATCGAATGATCTCGTGCAGCCTAGAACCTTTCCTAAGGTCGAATCAAATCTCAAAGCTTCTGAGATATGGTAAATACGAATCACCCAAAACACTTTTTGTGGAAAACAACTTTAGATCCAAAATTTTGAACGGATCTGATGAAACAATAGTCCAGAAATTTAATAACCACTAATCAGTCCAGAAGACCTACCTCTGATGACCCAAAAATTCTGAAAAAATCTCTAGAAAGTCCAAAATAATCAGGCGACCAAGTCTGTGTGGTTCTTTGATGATGAGATGATCACATGGTGGGCCATTCTTGATCACTGCCTTCAACGATGAATATTCTTTTGGATCTCCTACACATATATTCTTGAAAAAAAAAAAAAAAGAATTGTCGATGTGCTTTGAAACCATGACATTCTCACAATTCTGACAGAGATAATGAACAGTGAAGTTGTAATGAATTGGGTTCATCTCGAAAAGGATTGATCCCCTCTATTTATCAATGAGCTGTTGCCTTAATCAAGGCTCTAATCGATGCTCTATTCAAGCAATTACAGTTAATTACAATCTACAATATAGGAAAGAATCACTGTACAGAATCTCTTGTTGACTTGGCCAAAACACACATGTTTTAGTATACTTGTGGGCTGGGCTAGGACTAATGTACGACTGGGCCTAGATCCAACTGACAATAAATAGGAACAAAGAAAACTTAGGCCCGAAGAAAACTAATTATACTAGGAAACTAAGAAATTAGAAACCTATCTTCATTACAACTTGTAAATAAAATTAGAAAACTAATGAAAGGTAATTAGTGAAAAAAAAATCCTAAATTGACTTGGGCCCTACACGTGTGGCCTAAGGTTTATCCTGCGTCATTCTTCTCATCTTGGACAAAACTGGACCTCAAGTTCTGTAAGTGTCCTCCTTGGTCAAAATTCGATCAGATGAACTTCCAATCCGTTGGTAGATTTTCAAACTCAGTGTACAACTTGAAAACTGTAGTCGATCTTCTCCTCCAATTTGAAGTAGGCTTAGCCCATCACTTTCTTTGATAACCAGAATTTGCGCGGATTCACAATCAAATCTTTGAACGTTTTAAATGTAGAATCTGCACCATCAATTCACAATCTCTGAATACTCGTCATTTATCTCCAAAGATGAAGTCAATATGAGGGATGGCAACAAATAGATTTTCTTTTGAAAGTATTTGAACATGTGATTTGTTTTCCAGCTCTGTAACGACTCGGGCCCACTGTACACATGATATTGTCCGCTTTGACTCATTGGGTTTCATTCCAATCTTGCCGCACGGGGTTTGACTTATAAGCCTAGGGTCAATCGAAGCACTCCACCCTTGCCCCTGTGGATTTTCTTTCTTGGTTCACAAGATCACTTGACCCGATCTTGCCTCATGGGATGCCAAGAAAGGGGAATCCGCTGGGGTAAGGGTGGAGTGTTTCGATTGACCCTGGGATTATAACTCAAACCCCATCTTGACTTGACATGATGTGTTTTAAAACCGTGCGGCAAGATTGGGTTGAAATCCCATGAGTCAAAGCGGATAATATCATTTGGACAGTGGACTCAAGTCGTTGCAAATGGTATCAAAGTTGAGGATGGCTTTGTTTTGGGGGGGAGTTTGGCACGCCTATGGCCCCCTATAGAAGGGCGTTGGGTTCGGCGAGCATCCACCTAGAGAGAGAGGGCAGGGGAACTCTATGCAGTGGTGCGTGAGCTAAGAAGCACAAACACGACACGACACGGTATTTCTAAAAAATGTAGGATACGGACACGTCGGGGACACGTTAATATTTAATAATAATAATAATAAATCTAATCATATCTAATCATATACACGGACACGAACATGCCGACACAGCATATCTTCTTTTTCTTCTTCTTTTGTTAGGGCTGGACGGACGAATGAGGTTTTTTCTCTTGTTTAGGGCTAGACGGACGAATTAGTTTTTTTTTTTTTTCCTCTTTCGTTTAGGGCCGGAGCTGGATGGACGAATTAAGAGAGCCCCCTTTTCCTCTTAAGTTATAACTTTTTACAAACAACCCCCTTTTCTTCTTTTTTTTTTACTCTAATTTTATTTTTTTCCAATTAAAAGAAGCTAGAGGGTGTCCATAACGTGTCCCCAGCGTGTCCGGAATATAAAATATATAAAAAAAATATGATACTCTTTTTGGCGTGTCCAACATGTGTCCAAGCGTGTCCGTGTCCGACACGTGTCAGACATGGACATGTCCGACACGTGTCGGACACGGACATGACAGCCCCGGAGAGGTGTCCGTGCTTCCCAGTGCGTGAGCCTCACATCAAAAACATGCAAGTCCTGGTCTTGGGCATATAAGTGCGGCTTGGCCTTAACGCCTTAACTCCACATGAGGCCTTCTAAATTCGTGCGACAAGATTGTGTTGAAATCCCATAAGCCAAGGCGGCCAATATCATGTAGACAGTAGGCCTAGGTCGTTACAAGCTCAGTGGCTGGACCTTATTTGACTTTTCCTCCAAATTGAGTTTTGTAGTCAAATATTCAGCAGATTGATCTTCTATATGTTCATGTTCAATTTGATCGACTTCGAATTCCAGTACAGTCTTCTCTTGAAATTCCAAAAATATATGCATTGCTACCAGTTTTTATCGATTAAGACCTTTTAAGAAGACGCAAGGGCATCTCATTGAGATCATTTTAAGGCAACTTTTTTTGGATTTGAGATTTTAGCAAGTAAGAGAACCTATGTCAATCTCTTGTCCAACACATCAAAAATCACTCCCATGGCGATCATTTTCTAAATTGTGGTGCCTGGTTTCCGTCCATACAAGATTTGCTTGGAGCTGATTGACTGTGACTTTGATTTGATTGACGGACGCAGATAATTGAGAAATCGTAGTAAATTTCTCCATGGAGGAAGAAGACGACTCCGCTAATATGCTTCTTGGGAGGCATATATTATTTTATGTAATTTAAAAATTGAATGACCTAATATGTAGATATGCTCTTCACAAATACATTGCTAAAAATGAATCTGAAATCCAATGTTAGATGACTTCAATATCGCAGAAACAAATTGTGGATTCTATAGGAGATATAAGAACAAGAGATGACACTTTGCTAGCTAGACATACCTTTTACAATAGAATTAGGATAATAGAAGTCGGAAAAAAAAAAAGAGAGCCATTGACACAAATGAAGACAATAAAGACTATGGGGCCAGATGACATTCTGATAGAGGCTTAGAAATGCTTAGAGAAATTAGGTGGATTTAGTAAACTAAGCTCTTCAATAAGATATTAATGACAAGGAAAATGTTGGATGAATGGAGAAGAAGTGTCGTAGTACCTATATACAAGAACAAAGGAGATATACGAAATTGTACCATGGTGGGATTAGACCAAGAATCAAGAACTCAGAAGCAAGTCGCATAGCACTTGTCCGAGTTGGGTTGGGCCCATTGTTGAATGTGGAAATCCTTTTTTTATTATAAAGATAAAGAATTATGGAAATCTTAGTGTTTCTATACAACATTCCCATTCAAATCTTTAATAGTAAAAATGAAAATAATGGTGTCCCTTGGAAAGTGGGAAGAGGTTGGGATTTGGAAAGTGAAAAGGGGTTTAAATATAGTAGTTGGGAAATGGAAGGGAATTTTTTACCACAAAAACTTTAAAACATCTTTAATAGTAAAAATTGAAAGTAATGGTGTCCCTTGGAAAGTGTAAAAGGTTGGGAAGTGAAAGGATTCTTAAATATAGAGGTTGAAAAGTGGAAAGAGATCTTAAATACAGAAATTGGGAAGTGGAAGGATATCTTAAATATGGAGATTATCTTAAATGCAGAGGTTGGGAAGTGGGAATGAGTTTTAAATACGGAGATTGGGAAGTGGGAGGGGTTTTTAATATGGCCATACAACCACTTTAAAGGTGTATCTGTAAAAGGGGGCCAAAAATAAAGAAAAAATGCCAAGAAAAAGTTAAAAAAAAAATGAAGGGACTCAACTGAGTCCTAGTCGGAGGTGACCCGACTTAGTATTGACCGAGTCCGAGTGGATTAGACTTATGAGTCTTACCAAGAAACTATGGGAGAGAGTAATGGAGCTAAGACTTAGACAAATGAAAAGATATTTGAAAATCAATTTGGTTTCATGCTAGGGAGGTCAACTGTGGAAGCTATCTTCTCACTTAGGCAATTAACGTGAGACCAAGTATTGAGTCTTCATGAACTCACTTTTTTATAGATAACCTTAAACATGATAGACATTACACAAATTCCGCTCAAGGGATGGCAGCAAGCAGCAATTGCCTTCAGTTCAGCTTTTGGTGCACTGCTTCATCCTAGAAGAGCAGATCTAATTGCTCTCTTGGGGGGACTACTGAGCCAGCTTTTCATAGGGTGCTTGATTGGATGAAGAGGATCCGAGAAGGCAGAATGTATCCAACTTCATCATTCTGAAAAAAAATAAAATATATATATACACACACACACACACACACACACACTTGGCTGTCACTGAGTTAGCTGTTTCTAGTTGATGTTGCATCAACTTTGTTCTGATGCTAACTGCTGTGCTGGTGAACTTTTTATCATGTTGGATTTAATTATTGTAGCTTCTCCATCTGCATGAAATGATCAACCTTGTAAGACAAGAAAATTGGATGATGCTCTTTTTAATTTTGAAATATGGATTTGAAAAATCTGGATTTGTTGAGCCATGCACCACCTGGCATTTGCTATATAGAGGGTTTTCTCCCTGCAAAACCAAAACCAATTTCTCGGAGGTTGAGGGTGGTGGTACAAATAGTTTGAATATTTTACTCTAGTAGCCTTCTTTAACTTCAGTGTGGCACATATACTTGAAATCATTTGGTGGATACTGTCAGCCTTCCACATCCCAAATTACTATTACCTGAAAATGGTTTGGATGGAAAAAGTTGGACACCGGATTACGTTACGTTGTGACTTGTTTCTTACATTCCCTAACGCCTAATGGAACATTTTGCCTGTTCATTTCTTCCAAAATATTCTAATCATTTCCAATTTTAGGTTGACAAAAGCCCATAGCACAGTTTGGATGGTCTACTGTTGCAAGAAAGTCATCGTGGATTTTAGTCATCTTACCTTCTAAAAGATTTGAAGTAAAAATCACATTAGGCACATCCAAATGTGTGGACAAGGAAAATATATTTTGCTTCATCCTCAATGGTATGTGTGTCAGCATTACAGTTAAATCCGCTCGATAATACTAGAATGTCCCTTGCTTAGAAGCACGAGCCAGATTTTAGGGGAACACTAATTGTCTCTTATCTTTTATTGTTGATAGCTTGCAAGTTACATTCTGCATGCCGTATGGTTTTGTGTACTTACCTAACACAGAAGCTATGCATTTTCAGGCAGTACTTTTGGTGCATCCCATGTGATATCCAGGGGTGTTGGGCATGCATGGGACTTGGATGCAGGCACATTTGGTGCAGCATATGGGACACATCCATAGGGTCTAGAAACTTCTCACCAGATTGACCACTGCCCCGTGCGCTTCGCAGACGCTGAAGATTTGGCATGTGTGGATATGCATGCACGTGAGGTGCATGATTTTGGCATGTTTTGTTGGTCTTCCTACGAATTTAGTTGGTGAATCAGCTCTCAAGGTGGTGTTGTTTGAGCATATGCTTCTCCCCATATGTTTACTGTCTCTCATCAGAGGTTCGGTGAAGTTCGATGAGAAGCAGAGGGCAGTATTCTTCCAGCATTACTTCCTTTTACTTCCTTGATTCATCCGTGCTGGTATGCGGTACGCCAATCTAATATGCATAAATTATGAATGGCACTTCCACTAGGACTTTTTTGGAGGATGTTACAAAGAAATGGGGGATAATGCCTCCATCAAATTTGAATGCCACCTGACTTGATGAGCACTTTGTTTTTCGGTGGTAAGTAAGTTTATAATTACCATCATGGTTGCTGTTGTAGTTGCTTCCTGCAATTCTTCATTTAAGATTACAAAATGAAATGATATAATTTACTTTGTTTTGACCCCCTCATTCACTGATGTATATCAGTAAATGAACTGCTACAGCCTCTACTCAAGACCTAGAAAATCTCTGCATTAAGCATACTCTCATCTCCACTTTCTAAAGAAAAAATAAAATGATTTTATCTAGTCCATAAAACTAGCAGCAGAAATGCGCATGTTGTATAGGCACCACCCTCAGCCCAGGGCAACTGATAAGTATGAAGAAAGAAAAGGGGGAAAAAAATAAAAAACAAAAAGGAGCTTTTTGATTGTTGCTATGACCTGCTTTTTTGTCAATAGATAGGCAGTAAAAAAATAAAAATCTACTTTCCAATTTTAGGGCCCTTTTGCTTGACTTCCTATTGAATTCACAGGAGCAAAAACGAGTGTCTTCTTTGATGGGAAATGGTCATTAACTCTTCACCAACAAAAATTGTCCCAGGAGTTTTATGGTCCATTTACCCTAGAACCTTGACTCTTATCCTGATGATCACTGACGAAAAAAGGCCCATTTTTTTAGTCAATGACATGATTCAATCCTATTGACTCCAATAAACTTATCAAGGACCTAAATGGGTTGATCCATGGGGTAGCAAATGCCAGACTTGTGTGACATCCCAAGCATAATGGTACATTTTATTTATTATATAGTCGAACTCTAGATTGGCGCTAGTCAACTATTGTCTCAGGGGGAGTAGTAGTATCATGGTCCGGGCTGGGCCAGCCCCAGTAATATTTAGGTTGTACCCTACTTAGAAACGCAGGACTATATCCAGCCCAAGCCCAACACAAGCAGCATCAAGCTCAGTATGCGTCAAGCATGTCAGGCTCGAGCCCACCCATTTTGTCAGTTGGTTTGGGATGAGCTGGGCTTAATTAATATAAACATGAACTTTTGAACCATTATCGATTGAGCCGGGACAGGATTTGGACTTTCTAATCACTTAATTCAAGCCCGGTGTAAATGTCAAATGGCTCAGATTTTAGATTCAGGCAGGACCTGAGTACTTAAAAATAATTTTCTCCCTGAAGCGGGCTTGGCCCTAGTCGGCCCCAGTCTGACTATCCATGAGCACACTTAAAAGGGGAACGCTACATGAGTCTTTCAATTAATTGGGGTTTACATCTGTCCAGGTTCAAGAAATTGACCCTTTATTTAGGCCTAACACCAGCCCAAAATGGACTAGTTTAATGTCTATAATCATTTCATCGTGTGAGATGGGTGGTGGGTGCGAAACTATAGGCCGACGAAATTCATCATGCCGTAGACTAACCCAACAAGAACATTCATACTGGGTTAGGAGTATGATGATGCTGGATTAAAAGTTTAGTCATAAGGGTCTAATGATGGATAAAAAGTTTGTTCTACCGCAAATCATAAATGAAAAATGGCCTTAAAAGACACATTGATAAGCCTAAATGTGAATCATGAAATCAAGTCCTAATATCGTCCACATTGGGCTCAAAAACTATGAAGACCTGATCATTTGTCTGCAGATAGTAGCAGCATATGGGCCTGTTTTACAACATCAAATGAATGTCAACAGTTGCGATGCCCATTTTTCCTAAACCCAGATTAACCAAAAGAGGGTGTTCACAATCACAACATCCAAATATTCTAAATGAATGTTAACAGATGCGATATCCATTTTTCCAAAGCCCAGATCAATCAGAGAGAGGGTTTTCGCAGGTCTAAAAAATTAGTGTCCCACATGATCAGCCCATTGCCTTCAAACATTTGCACCAACCGTTTATCGCTAGCCAGCCTGAATTTGCACAATAGACATTAAGTGTCCATAGGCTATGGGCCTGGATTTTCTACTATATGCACATACAGGCCTTGGTCTTGATGGTGTATGCTACCAATAATGCAGGTCATGGTCATGAAGTGTGCACGGCGAGACCACAAGCCTGCAAGCTAAACAGGCCTTTATATTAACAGTAGACCATTTACATTGCATGGGCCCGGACTATTTATTAGACTACAAAATATAGAGTAACAGGTTATGGGCCTTATATGTGCACTCAAAGAAAGGATCAGAACAGGCCATGGGGCTATACTGCACAGGTTTTGTAACCACAAAGGGACAGGCTACAGGCCTGGTGCACCTGGAATCAGCATATAATGAATCAAAACAAAAGGGGGTATAGCAAACTAAAACGTGATCATATTTTGGTTCGTAATAACTGGATTAGACCTTGAACAATATCATTACTGAACTACAAATTGACCTTTACTTAGTCCAATAAAGAGTTCAAAATCCCCACGAAAAATCCCATATTTGACAAAGAGCCTTGGCCGAAATCAGGTTTATCAATGTAACAAAACTGATTCCTACGATGATGCTTAGATTTGGACCAAACCATGCCCATCAAATTCTTAATTACATGGGCCCAATATGAACTACAAAATGGCGTAACAAGCAATGGGTCCATATGAGTTCCAAATGCACTCAGTTGAGCATACATGGGCAATGGGCCTAACTAATTCAGTCAGTACCCAACTGGGCTTTGCCAAGTATATAATATAGTATATGAAAGCGGCTGATTCCAATTGAAAAACCAGCCAAATTGATTTTTATTTGTCATCATATCCTCTCAATTATTTCTACGAGAACCATAACTCATCTTTTTCTTTTTCATTTCACCATTTAATGCAATATTTATGGAAAATACCTTATCACAATCGTATCATTGATATGACGACGAGAACACAACCAACACACTTTTAGCATCTAGGACGTTTGGTTATATGACACATAATTTAAAAATATACTATTTTTTACAATATTGATAAAAAGATTCAATATGCTACAAGAAAAAAAAAAACGCGCGGACTAGGATCTGCTCTAATAGTTTTCGTAACATCATCTCCATAAAATCCAAAATATAAGTTTGTCATTAAGATTATCTCGATTTAATTTTATATTTGACAATTATTCCGTATTTTGTAATTGAGACATAGGACATAACATCCTTCCTAGCTGTGATTATTATTTTAAGCCTACAAGTTTTTTATTTTAGATTTTATGTAATAGAAATGTATTATATCAAAATCACTTTTTATTTATTTATATCATAACATAAAGTTATAGCGTTTCACTAGTATTATATGAGGCAACAAAACAACTGGGAGGTTAGATGAGTTAAAGTTATGGGTCTAGATAGTAGCATCATTTATTCTAGTAATTGTGTTCGAATTCTCATTACTATTATGTATATTAAAGCAAAGGGGGAGGTGGATTGTGAGGGGTGTCACCTCATCCCTAAAAAGTTCTCTCTTTTAAAGAAATATGCACAAAAAATCTACATTGTTTTAAGGTGTCATCTCACTTTGGGCTACTCTTTTTCTCTCATAAAACCTCTCTCATAAGAGATTTTTAGGAACATTTGAATTAGAGTCCTATTTCTTGCCATTATCCAAATTATAAGTAAATTTTTACAGTCGGTTTGGTTTCTTTTCTTTAGATCTTCAATCTTTACAGTCGGTTTTGTGGGCCCTACTGATGAATGAAATCTATATTTCAAGATTGGACTCCAGTATTTAATGAAATTTCAATGGCCTTCTTTTAACCCATTTTTTTCTAAGAGTGGGCTCCACTAATGGAGGGAGGCAAGCTTGTTGGCCATTGTCTGGTTTCTTAATGGATGCAAATTAATTAGTGGGCCCCGCATAATTAACTTATTTCTACAGTGGGACCCACTCATGGATTATGAATAGATATTAGTTTTCTAGGTCAATATGTATCCGCAGTGGGCAATCAAACTGGGTTAATATCATACACAAGCTTAATTTCTTTGATAACTGTTAGGATGCGATTTGTGTGCATATGAGTTAGAACTATTAGAAACATACTATGATGACTCATATCTATATCCACGTACACTCATCTCATGCAATGTACATCTATTATTATTTTTTCTTCTCTTACACTTCTCTTTTTCAATTTTTTTTTCGTATACTATCAATCATCTATGGGGGCCAACTGTTCCATCACTATAAATCCAGATGTGGTGTGTGGCCAATTGAGGATGAAATCATTTGATTTCCATTTCCTTTCTTTTTATCTTCCCGTTTTTCTTCTTTGGATGCAGAGCCATCAGTGGGTCTCACACGTTAATAACATTTCAAGGGTGGCCTCCACTGATGGATCAAACACGTTAATTTTTTTTATCCATTTCTTTTGGTTCTTTTTAGTAGATGTAGATCTATCCGGTTTGTTTTCCTTTTCTTATATTTTCAATCATTAATGGTATAATATATCCGTAAATGAGATGGTTGTAATGGTGAATGCCTTTAAATTCAAGGGGTCGTCGTGTTAAGTAATTTTACTTTATTTTATATTTATTTTCATACACAGAAAATTTTTTAATATTCAAAGATAATAAAAAAAACTTATTTTATAGTTCTTTTATCTTAACAATATTTCAAAAGAATTCTTAAATTTAAACATATTTTCATTTTGCGTTTGTTGCTAATTATATATAATATGCTAGATCTATCGACAAACAATCAATAAAAGCATCAGGATTCAGCTGATGGTCCCCTGATCTGTATCGCACAGGTGGTGGACCATCAGCTGAATCGTGCGATCTGCACGTTTGGCGGAAAACAAAATAAATTGCAAACTCGGAGGCCCGCGCACATCAAAACTCATTTCCCCCCCCTTTTTCTGCTGTAGCTAAACCTAATCGAAGAAGAAACGTCATCTCTCTCTCTGCAGCTCTCCCTCTCTCGTCTCGACGTGCCGACCATCTCCGCTCCTCCCTCTCTACATCGTCTGTCTGCAAAGCCAGGTTGAGGCCATCTCCTCTGTCCCTCTCCCCATCTTGAAAGCTGCAACGCCCTGCTCACCCATCTCCGCCCAGGGCTTAAGGTAAGAAAACCCTGATAATCTCTGGTTCTCTTTTGTGTTTTGGGTTGTTGAAAAGTTAAAAGGGTGTCAGGTAATATAGTCTTCATCCTTTTATTTTTCTTTTTGTGGCTCACATATGTGATTTTGTGTTTTTATTAAGGGAATGATGAATTGATGATTTGGGTTCTTCTTTCAAGGTGCAGTAACGTGATTTATTTATTGATATATGAATAATGTTCTTTAAAACTGCTATTGGTCTGTTTGTTTGCATGAATACGTAGGAATTGCATAGAAATGATTGTATTATAGGTGAAATGGCTCACCGCTTCATGCGTCGAGGCAGTTAGTTAGGCATGTGGCCCCAGTTGTTGAGTGCATTGAATGGCTTTCTATGATATGTTAATCTAAGCATTTAACTTGATTGGCAGCTAATGGAGAAACAATTTCTAAAGATTACATAGGTCGAAAGATCCTCCTCCTCATATATATATATATATATATATATATATATTAGGTATTTTACATTGAAGTGCTGCATTGAATGAAATCTGGTCTTGGGTTAGGGATCCGTGAAGAAATTCAACGTGAGAATTCATAATGAGAAGAACTCATAATGTGATGGAACTGTTTGCAGTTTTTTTTTTTTTTTTTTTCTCCAGAGGGTACTGCAACATATTTTGCCCTTTTAGTATACTTTTCCAAAACCTGTTTTAATGAAGGCTCTGCTGCATCACTCTGTTTTCATAATGTGATGGTACCAGACATGTGAATTGTTTAGCCAAAACATCCAACAATTATACCACATCACCTCATTGTTTTTAAAAAAAATAATGAAATGCTTGTGTTAGTGTTATATCAGTCATGTTGCCTAGTAGAAACCTTGATGAATGAGTTTGAGAAAAATGAATAGTTTGATGGAAAAAAAAAAAAAAAAGAGATTGATTCTTCTTTCTTTGGGCCTGTTACTCATGACCAATTTTAATTATTTGTGGTCCAGATTGCATATGGATATGACGCCCTCCTCATCATCATTTGTTCACTATCCGGTTGTAGATGAAAACCAGACACCAAAATTTGGCATGCATTTTGATGATTTAGATGAGGCATATAACTTTTACAATGCTTATGGACAACTCGCCGGATTTAGCATAAGAAAAGAATCTACTAATAGAGGTAAAGATGGGAAGGTTGTATGGAAACGATTTGTCTGTTCAGGGCAGGGTAAGACAGATGAGAAACACTGGATTGATAAGGAACTTGTTCAAAGGCGTCGAATGCAAACAAGATTCGATTGTAAGGCTCAGTTGCAAGTGAAAATACATAAATCCGGTGGTTATGTTGTATCCAAGTTTGTTCCTCAACACTCCCATGCCCCCACTACTCCTAGTAAGAGATTGATGTTGAGGTCGCATCGTGAAGTGCCAGAATCAAAGCGACAAATTGTAAATACATATGATTCAGCAAATGTGCGAAGTAAACAACAAATGCAAGTGCTTGCATCGCAATCGGAGGGACTTGACAAAATTGGACTTACAAATACGAATGCCAAGAATCACCGCAGGGAGGAAAAGGAAAAGAAAAGGGGGCTAGATGGCCATTTGTTAGTTCAACTATTTGAAAACCGCAAAGAAATGAGTAGTGGTTTCACATATACCATGGAGCGAGATGCGGATAAAAATATAACACATGTTTTTTGGGCAACCGGAGCATTCCGTTTGGCTTACAAAGTTTTTGGTGATGTTGTGACCTTTGATACAACATATAAGACAAACTGTTATGGACTTATTTTTGCTGCATTTGTAGGTTGCAATCACCATGGGCAAACAACTTTATTTGGATGTGGGTTTCTACCAAATGAAAAAACGGAGTCATTTGAGTGGTTGTTTAGGAAATGGGTTGAAGCCATGTCATTTAGTCCACCAAAGAAAATTATAACAGATCAAGATCTGGCAATCACAAAAGCCATAAAGAATGTCATGCCATACACTGTTCATCGGTATTGCCTATGGCACATTTTGGATAAATTGCCATCGAATTTAAGAGGGGTTCATGGTCACAATGAGGGTTTAATTGATGAGATAAAAAAATGTGTTCATAACTCTCACACTTGTTCTCATTTTGAGAGTTATTGGAATCAGATCATAACAGATAATAAGCTTATGGAGAATGAATGGTTGGCAGATATATTTAAGATTCGTCATATGTGGGTTCCAGCATATTTAAAGGAAAATTTCTTTGGAGGCATGTCAACCACTCAAAGAAGTGAAAGCATGAATGCATTTGTGAAGCAATACGTAGAGTACACAAATTCATTACTTGATTTCATTTTGCGTTTTGACGCTGGGGTTGAACGTTTAAGATATCTTGAAAAAAAAGAGGATTTTGAGAATAGCAATTGGAGGCCTGAAATGAAGACATGTTCACCACTGGAAAAGCAAATGGCCAATATCTACACAAGAAACTTATTTTATAAGTTTCAAGATGAGCTATTCATGATCATGTCACTTGGTGTAAAGCTTGTAACCGAGGATGATGTGAGTTGTAATTTTGTTGTGAAAAATTTTCTTGATGAAAAGGAAATTGAAAAAGAGATTTTGTGGAAAAAAGATGAGATGCATGCATATTGTTCTTGCAAGAAGTTTGAATTTGAAGGCATCCCTTGCCGTCATCTATTGTCTGTCTTGAGGCATCTATCTATACCATATGTACCTGAGCGTTACATTTTGAAGCGATGGATGAAGGGTGTTACAAAAGAAATATTTGTTGACGATGTTGAAATTGGATCTGCCGGTGTTAACTCGTGCTTGGCTCGACATAGTCACTTGTTATGTATGTTCGCAGGGCTTATTGACATAGCTAGTCAATCTAGAGAAGGTTTCGAATTTTTGGTTCGCAGTCATACTGAATTGGAAATGAAATTAAGGCAGGTGACGTTAAACAACCCAACAGATACAAGCATTGATAACGAGGAAGGACTTGTGGACAGTAATGTGGTGGAATATCATGAGCCGTCGCATGTTGTGACGAAAGGATGCGCGAAGAGACTTAAATCATCGAAGGAAAATGCAACAAAAGGGCGTCTTTGTAGGGGTTGCAACAAGCGCGGTGTATCACATGACAAGCGAAATTGTCCAGTGTTGTTGAACAAGTAAACAACTAAAGTAACTTTTCTTGCTATTCCCCCATGTTGCACATAAAACTAGTACTTATAACTAAATATTTCAGGTTAGTTGATGCTGAGCCAAGCCGGTCACTGGACTCTAACTATGGAAGTAGGGAAAGCTCTGATGAAGAAATGCAATGAATTACAATGGTAAGGAATTTCTTATTTTAAGAATTTTATTGTTCCTCTATTGAAATGTCATGAAGAGAAGTGTATATGAATTTCTGATGATGAAACTTGATGCTTCTGTTTATTTGGACATAAATCCCAGTGATTTCATGTTATGGACATGGTATCCTCTGCCAAACACGTCTTAGTTTTATTGTTGCTCAAGGTGCTTTGATCTTTTATATTTCAAAAGCCATTTCCCTCCATATCTTATCTCATGTTGCATGTCTATTGTAGCTCAAATACTGCAATGCAGAGAAGGTGCCATCAAGACTGCCATCTAGACTTCATGCAGAGAAGCAGAAGGTGCCATCAAGCACAGTTGTGAATTGAGTAAGGAAGAGTTGCAGAAGTGAATTGAGTGTGGGGTGAAAGTTATGCCCACCTTTTGTTTGTGTAGTTTAATATCTTTGAGATTGATCAAGACTTATGTAAGTAGGTGAACATCATTATGTGGCTGAACAGTATGTCCAGGTTATTATTTGCTGTCAGACATTAATGAATGAATTTTGAAATTCTGTGGGTTCTTAGGAATGTCACATTGTCATTTATGCGAGCATCACTGTGTTTATGCAAAAACTGATCCCACTTCTGTTAGTTCCTCTTTTCCTGGTATGAAATTGCCTTCACTCTTGGGTTTACTATCTGAGCTTGAGAGCTTTGTTGCAGCAAATGAGCTTTATTTTCTCTGTTTCTCATGTGGTGTGCAGAAAAGTTTCCTGTGCTTGTCTTAAAAGTCATATCTGTATCCATATTGACATCATTGGAACTAGATCACTTTTGTATAATTGAATCATATAATTGAACATGCAAGATTCAGCTCGATTTGTATCTACCTCGTTGCCCTCTGTCGTCAGTTGGCATATTGAATCGATAAACCACAGCTCCCACTCCTTGAAACACTAAAAGCTGTGTCCAAAATCCAAATGCGAATAGAAGAATTAATGTTCTCTCACTCACTCTCTGAAAATAGAGCATCACCTACATCATTTGTAATTAGATTGTATAATCAACTAAAAATTGCAAGAGCAGTGTCCAATCAGTGTTGGAGATGGACGGTTTCATCACTATAGACCCATTGGGTCGTCATAAGTAATTGTCCTACATGCAATTGCACCCCCACACATGATTATTTAGTAGACGTGTAAAGGTTAGAACAAATCTCGCGTGATTTTTTTTTTTTTTTTCATTTTTTAAGTTTTGGATTTTTTCATTTTCGTTAGTGAGGTGTGTTAGGATGTACCCCAATTCCCAAATGAGAATTTGGATATTACCCATTTTTTTAGCCAATTTGAAAAACATTGTTGAGTAGGTAGTCATTTATGTAGTTCGTTTATATGGCAGTGCAAGAACTGAAAATTGTATTAGACAAAAAGGTGAAAACACTCTTAAGGGCTTGTGTTGCATACAATTAAGATAGTTTACTCTATACAACCCAGATGGTATTATTGCATTCCCTCATGTAAAATTCACTCCTCTATACAAACCCAGATGGTATTATTGCATTCCCTCGTGCAAGTTCAGAGTTGATGCTCGTCAATATGGTATTATAAAAATGATACATCGGACATTTTTTTTGTGAAGTGGAAAGTATTAGAAGAAAGACCTGCACAACTCATGAAAATTTGGAGAGTATGAGAAGACCTACAGCTGGGTCATTAAAAAATTGCAATGGAATACATGAAAGGGTGGTAATTGCAATGTGTTCCCAATGGTTATATCAGAATTGCAATTGCATACAATAATTTCAAAACTCACTACCATTCTATGTGCATATTTGCTAGACTTTTTTCACATTAATACTATAACCAACATACAGTTCTCTCATCAAAAGTCATCTCAACTCTAAAACAAAGTTTTTTACTATTGTCTTCGATGGTTTTCAACTTTAAAATAATATCTACACATTTTTCTTTAGAAAATGTCATACTCACGTGGAACTCAACTATGTACATAAGTTATTCGAGATATGACAATGAAAAGGTTAGAATGTTAATTAGAAGTACCAAAAAGTATTACATGGACAAAAAATGATTGTAACCTTAAATTTTAGATACTCAAACAACCAAACTTATACTATCCAGTTTCACTCAAATTTATATGTCAAAATCAATGCTCAATGGAGATCACTGTAAATTCAAAGTGTAGTAGGTGTGTGGAAAAAAAAAAAAAAAAGGACTAAATACAAAAACATTTTGTATTCAAAACTTTTGCGGTAGTGAACACCCCTCCTTTTCCTTTTCACTTCCTCAACCCCTCCAACTTGTTGATATCAGGAGTGAAATTCCATCTTTGAATCATAGTGGGGGTAGGAAGACAAGATAATTTAGAACATCAAGTTTATTATACCTTTATGAAATTAGTTATTCCTCAATCCCTGCATAGGGATAAATTCGGCGACACATTTCTAATGACCAGAAAAGATCCACTAAATAAATAACCCACAATTGTGGGCTGATATTCAAGTATCAAATAATCCAATTCAATTATACATAGAAGTGACAGAATCCTATTTAGAAAAAAAAAAAAAAAAAAAGAAGAAGAAAAAAAACACAATGGAGAATGTGATAGCATATGCACACAATCCTAACAACCAAATAACGAGAGTGGATTTGGTCGTCTTTGGATTTGTAGACACGCTAAGATTTGGTGATTTAGGGCTTAGGGTTTGGATTGGAAATCGGGGATTTAGGATTCGGAATTAGGATTTGGAGATCAGGGGTGCAGATTTAGGTACGGAGTGATTAAGATTATACTAGATCTGGGGAGGGAGAGAGACACACACATGATTCAATTATTTAAGGTTATTTGGAGATGGAGAGAATAACCACGAAAGAGGTTCAATAGATGAGGTCTTGAAGATGCAATAGTTTGCACAGAGACCGGCAACGAGGAGCTAGATCGGTGTGACACGAAGATTAACTTGGACTCTCGACTTAAAGAAGATGTCGAAAGAGAATAAGGAGTACTTTCTTTTTTGCATGTGGGGCGATTGTTTACTGTTTAGACAAATGTGCTTCGGAAATGGGGTGACTGTTTACTATTTAAACAAATGTGTATGGAGCATGGTTGAGGGGCCCATTTAAATCTATGCAGATTTTAAAATTTACCTAGGGCGAAAGCCTGGGTCCGCCCCGGAACCTAAGGAATGTCTGGGAAATATGTACACATGGTGATGCCGCCAGATTTACTCGGACCTTCTACTACCAGGTGGGAGCATTTTCCAAATGACCAAAAGGCCCTCCCATGTGGAGTCGGGCCAGTCCCGGGACAAGTAGACTTTTTCTTTTCAAACCTTTCAAGAACTCCCATTCTCATTTATGATGTCTCCGAATCGTCCGACAGTCATCCCTAGAGAGGAAACTCACCTTCAGTCACAAGAGGGAGCAATATTCTATATATGTATGGGCACATAAGTTTTCTTGATGCATGCTAGATTGTTTTGGAGCCTTCTGATAGTTTGGACAATTCTTCCTTCTGGGTTATGGGCTTTATCATGTTTTGTATCTTTTCTAACTGTCGGGCATGTATGACCTTGTTCTTTTAATATAATCAACCTTTTGGGGAAAAAAAAAAAAAAAGAGCTCTAAATGTCAATCCTCAAGATCCTCTTATAGTGGAGTAACAAATCTCACAAATATAGTTGCCAGTTGCAACAAATTGATAACAAAAGGAGAGTGATGCCAACACATGTGGTCCGTGGTCGAATGGTGTTTGGTGCCACCTTAGGCCTTTAATCCAAACCATACAAAATCAATATCCTCATTATGTTAAAAAAATCAGTTTCCATAATTATGTTATCTCTTTGTCACATGTTCTCTAAGTTGTGATTGAATGTTCTATAAGATCCATCATGTATGAGACACATGATTGTACTCATGTTCCTACTTTAACAATGTGTTCTACATGTAGTTAATCTGTGGATGACCCAGATCCAAAATGTGTAGGTTTTGGTATAGAGTTGATATGAAGGAATCTCAGATGTGGGTCCCGTGATGGATATATGGATTGATTTATGCTCTCACAGTCAAAAATATAAGAGAAACTACCTTGACTTTAACAGCATGTTAAATCTACATTTGGTTAATTTGAGGATGACTCAAATCCCCAAATGCGTAGGTTTTGGAATAGAGTTGATTTGAAGGAATCTCATATGTGGGTCCCATGATAAATATATGGATTGATTCCTGCTCTCATAGTCAAAATAAGAGAAATTGCCTTGACCATGTGCTCTGATGTGGGTCCCATGATGCATATATGGCTCCATTCTTGCTCTCATGTTAAAATAAGAGAAACTTTCTTGACTAGTTGCTCATATGTGGGTCCCATGATGCATATATAGCTTGATTCGTGCTCTCATAATCAAAATAAGAGAAACTCCAATGACCACCATGGTATAACACATCTCTTCGTATGCAAATATAAGGGAAGAGACTTCTTCTATAAAAGATTACAAACTCATGTTTCCTATGAAAAATCACACTTCCATTGGATAAAGGGGAGAAGAGGCCACGAGGATCCTTATCGCCATGTTCATGTTCCTTCAATAACACCCTTCTCTACTTGCAATCCGATTTGTAATTGATGAGTGTTAAATATTGCATATTTTACCCCTCATTAATCTGGATTTTATCGGCATCTCATATGCATATCATTTGTTTTACATGGAGATTTTATCTTTTTACCACATTAACGGATTATCGGATTATCATGCATAAATCCAATTATTTATAATGCACTTTTATGTAATTTCTCTTGCGTAGGTGGACCTTTCGATTACCCCAACCCTCCAGCTAGCGTCCCAAGGCATTAAAAAGAGATTTCAATAAAGAAGTTACATGAAAAAAATCTTAGGAAGAGTTGAAGAATTTCAAAATAAGAGAAGACTTTAGGGTGTGTTTGGCAATTAACTAGTTAAGTTAAAGTGAAGTGATTCCAGACAAGAAATTACGAGGTCATATCAAAAGTACACAATTTCAAAATTCCCTTCGAATTTTTCAAAAAAAGTCAAAAAAACAACCTCCTTTCTCTACTAAAAGACAAAAAAACTCCATTTTTTTATACAAAAAGTAAAAAGATTTCATACCAAATAACTAAAGATAAAACACCATCATAACCCCTTATATTTTATTCTCTCTTGACTTGATGCTTCACCTCACCATACTTCAATTCACCATACATCCAAACAAGCACTTAAGGATAAAAGAAGTCATTTTCTAACATAAAGGATTGGTTGGTGTATTGGTTACAGCTTGGGTTGGTATGAAATAAGTTATGAGTTCAAATCCCAATAATTAATTGTATATTATATTTTTTACATATAAAATATTCCATCTAATTCACCTCTCCACCAATCAGCCTCCAAAATGAAGGACAGCAAAAAGCACATATTCTTTTGGAAGGAAAGTTTTTACATATAAAATATTCCATCCAACTCACCTCTCCACCAATCAACCTCTAAAATGAAAGACCACAAAAAGCACATATGCTTTTGGAAGGAAAGTTTGTTGCAACCAATCAAATTGAAGCAATCCATGTGAAAGCAAAAGAGCCAATGAAAAGCCTGTAAATCAAACTCAAGTAATTCATGTGAAAGCAAATGAGACAATCAAAAGCCTTCAAGTTGCAACCAATCAAATGGAAGCAATCCTTGTGAAAGGAAATGAGCCAATCAAATGTCTTCAATGTTTCTATAAATAGGAATGTTTTTGTAGAGAGAAAAAAATCTTTTGGCAAGTTAGTCTTTTTGCAATTTTATTTTTACTTTTAAATTGTAATTACGAGTTTCTTTGTAACTAATCTAGAGAGAGTGTGTGATTGAAAATCATTAATGAAGATTTGTAGCTCTTTCTTGATGTTTAATGGCTAAAGCTCTTAGATTAGGCTCTGCTTTTGAAGCTAAGTAATGTGATTATTTCAGTTCCATGCATATTTTAGTTTAAATTCCTTACTTGTGCCTTAATTGATTAGTAGATTTTAGATCTACTTATGCTAATCTCTCATTTTTCATGCTCTATCTCTACACTTGATGTTTGGATAATCTTAATTGACGCTTTGTAGTTGGATTAAGTTCTCTCACATAGCATGCTCTAGAGCCTTTATCTTTGATCTTTTGTAGCTTGATTTTGATGATTTATTGTTAGGGTGGATAGATGATAATCTAGGATCTTGGCCTTCGATTTTCGTTACATGGATCTTCATTGTTATATCATTTAATCCAACTAGGTAAGAAATTGCTAATTGGATTGTAGATTTGGGAGTTGAATTAGAACATGCATTGATTGGATTAATTACATACTTAGTGGATTTTGGATTGCCTAATCTCTTTTATTTATTATTGTTAATTTGAATCTTTATTTTAGAATCATACACATTTCACACTACATGTTCACATTAAATCTTCTATTTCCACCACCGTTCATCTACTAGTTTAGTGTAAGTAATGGCTGCCCAAAACCCTCGGCAAAGGACCCTTAATGAACTATTTGCACCCTTTTAGTGGATGAATGGTGGTGGACATGGAAAATTTACACTAAAAGGGTGCAAATACGGACATGACTAGACTAGAAGTTATACAAAACAACACGGACATGACTAGACTAGAAGTAATACAAAACAATGGCCAGAACAAAACTACTAAAGTCTCTCACTTAGATATTAGATCTGGTGAACAATAATTTGATGTTGTAATAGCAGCCTAGGCATTGGATATTAGATGAGAGAGTTATGCTTTGCGACGGAGTTGAGATCTTTTTTATTTCATAGATCTGCTTGAAATTTGGTGATGCTCTTTGGTTAGCCAAATGTTCAAAATAACTAGCTAGTCTCCTCGTTTGGGCTTGCACCAGGTCTCACTCAAATATAAATTGGTTCACAGTCAAATTAATCACTTATAAAACACATGATGAAATTTTACATACAACTCACCTATTTCATGGTGAACTCGAACATATTATATGAGAGTGGACTTTTTTGAAAGCCCAGATACGATGAAGACATGTTCTTTAACTGTTTAAATAAAGTTATTCATTCAAGTAGACCCGGACTCTATGGCATGTGGTTGAACAAAAGCATGCGCGATTTATGTATTTGTACAATGTCTTATTCATATGATGTACGTAGATGTGTATAGTGTAAAGCACATGTGAATTGAGGGAAGCAAAAGGTAAAAGGAAAAGAAAAAAAGAAAGTAAGAGTTAGCCCACAACCACGCTTTGTTTGTAAATAGTCAACGACTCTTGTTTTCATTAAAAGGGTGCAAATAGTTCATTAAGGGTCCTTTGCCAAGGGTTTTGGGCCGCCATTATTTACACTATACTGGTGGATGAATGGTGGTGGAAATAGAAGATTTAATGTGAATATGTAGTGTGAAATGTGTAGGATTTTAAAATAAGTTGTGTGAAATGTGCATGATTCTAAAACAAAGATTCAAATTAACAATAATAAATAAAAGAGATTAGGCAATCCAAAATCCACTAAGTATGTAATTAATCCAATCAATGCAGGTTCTAATTCAACTCCCAAATCTACAATCCAATTAGTAATCTCTTACCTAATTAGATTAAATGATATAACAATGAAGATCAAAGTAAAGAAAATTAAAGGCCAAGATCCTAGATCATCATCTAGCTACCCTAACAATAAATCATCAAAATCAAGCTACAAAAGATCAAAGATAAGGGCTCTGGAGCATGCTATGTGAGAGAACTTAATCCAACTACAAAGAATCAATTGAGATTATCCAAGCATCAAGTGTCGAGATAGAGCATGAGAAATGAGAGATTAGCACAATTAGATTTAAAATCTACTAATCAATTAAAGCACAAGTATGAAATTTAAACTAAAACATGCATGGAATTGAACTAAAAACATTACTTAGCTTTAAAAGGAGAACCTAATCCAAGAGCTTTAGCCACTAAACATCAAGAAAGAGCTACAAATCTTCATTAATGATTTTCAATCCAACACTCTCTCTAGATTAGTTACAAAGAAGCTCGTAATTACAATCTAAAAGTAAAAATAAAATTAACTTACCAAAAGATTTTTTTTCTCTCTACAAAAACATTCCAATTTATAGAAACATTAAAGAAATTTGATTAGTTCATTTCTTTTCATAAGGGTTTCTTCCATTTGATTGGTTGCAACTTTAAAGGCTTTTGATTGGCTTTCACATGGATTGCTTGAATTTGATTTAGAGGCTTCTCATTGGCTTTTTTACTTTCACATGTATTGCTTCAATTTGATTAGTTGCAACAAACTTTCCTTCCAAAAGCATATGTGCTTTTTGCTTTTGCAGTTATTAGCATTTGAACCCATAACCTATTTCATATCAACCCAAGCTCTAACCAGTACACCAACCAATCCTTTATGTTAGAAAATGACTTCTTTTATCCTTAAAGTCTTCTCCTCTTATTTTGGAATTCTTCAACTCTTCCTAAGATTTCTTCATGAAACTTCTTTATTAAAATATCTTTTTGATGCCTTAGGACACTAGCTGGAAGGTTGGGGTAGTTGCGGGGTCTACCTACACAAGAGAAATTAAATAAAAATGTGCTATAAGTAATCGGATTTATGCACGATAATCCGATAATTCGTTAATGTGGTAGAAGGATAAAATCTCCAAATAAAACAAATGATATGCATATGAGATGCCGATAAGATTCGGACTGATGAGGGGTAAAATATACAATATTTAACACTTATCAGTAATTCTCTTCTCCAACGGGTTCAACTTGTTGTCACCCACCTCTTCCATCATAGGAAGCCTTCCAATCTCCCTCCAAGAACCCTTGGTTAGTTCCACCCATCTTGGATAGAACTTGTCCCTCCTAGCCCCTCATATGTCGAATCCCAAGGGTAATTTTCTCGAGCATAATATCCAACGATTGGTATATGAATCGAACTAAAGCTACTTTGTTATTCTTCTTCTTCTTCACCATAGTCTTGTTGATGGTGTTTGAAGGTATGGGAAGATATTTAAATGCCATGTATATGGGCACCCCACCATTGTTTCCGTTGTGCACGCGTGTGTGAAAGCGCGAAAATTATGATCGATCAACCATGCCACATAAGAGAGACTAGAGGATTTTAAGTGGTTCGACAAAACCACCTACGTCTATGACAAGAGAGCAATGACTCGCATCTTGACTCTCTTCATAGTCTAGGGTTACAGATTACATGGTATATATATAATATATGCTTTCTTAGCTCCTAAGAAAGCCTCAGTACATTGACCAAAATACCCTTGACCCTGAACCCAGTGATTGGCTAACCCAATATACCACTCTGGTAAACCTGGAGTACAAGACATAAACCTAATAATCTCCATGGCTTGAATTTCATACAACTCAAGCCACTAGGAATTAACCGACAGTGTCTTCCCATTTCTCGCTGACAAGTATGCAGTCTCTGCAACACTATTGACATGTTAAACCAATATTCAAACTTTGATTTTCCACAAAGTTCCTTTTCTCTCGTCAAGATTCTCCACCTTGAATTCTGACGTTCCGCTGATGACATAATGAGTATTTTTTAGATCACTCACTCTATAGCTGCCAATCTTCCCAAATTTCTACACTACGCTATAGATCTTTTCACAATGAGCATGCTGGACAAAACGAATCTAGAATTCACTCACGGAGACCCCGATATCGTAGAAACAAGTCTTTGCCCTTCAACTGGTCAAACAAGTTTCAGCCGTGCAATCACCCAAACAGCACAAATCTGCTTAAGTCAGACGTTGATGTCACTGCTGATGTTAGTGTGCTGCTGCTACACTAGGCTTCTGTAAACTATGGGCCAGGTCAACCCGACCTGGACCTAGCCTGACCTGAACCAACTAGCCTTCTCCTTCCTTGACTTGGTCTGGTTTTTGCAATAGAGATCAGCAGAAAATGAAAGACCTCGATTTGGTCTGGTTCTGTAACAGAGACCAGCCCCACGGAACGGCAGCGGTGACGTTGGTCGACGAATGACGGTGGCACCTACGACGACAGTGGCAGCAACGCCTACTTCCTCGGCAATCTCTGCAAAACCCGATCTAAAATGCGTGCTGGATCTTATGCACCTTCCTCTGGCTTTTTAATTAGTTTGCAAACAGAGTCTAAAACTCCATTCCTTTTCTTGAAGTACGGCAACGTCTACAGCAGTGGGTGGATCTGCATCAGCGGAAGTGAAACAATCCAGCGAGATCTTCACTAGCCTGAGCGCAGCAATTAGACAGTTCCCAACACTCCCCCTCATGTGCAAGCCCAAGAGATTTTATGGATGGGCCTGTCATGTGGACTTCACAAGAACGACGGGATCGAAACTCACTCTGATACCATGTAAGAGTCTTGTAAAAAATGTTTTTCTACCTTTTGCCTCACACAGAGGAGTGTATATTCATTCATATTTATCATGTTATATTACAAAAGTTTTACATGGTTATATGTCAAGATAATATGTCTACATGGTTTTGTGTTGTCATATTTTTCTAAGATGGGAAACTAACCACATGGTATTGAGTTGGCACAAATCTTCTGAGTATTTAATTGAACACATGTGAAGATAGATTATAGGAGAATATCCCATCAAGATATCTCCACACGATTGTCACACAGTTACCCTTTAGGGATAACAACAAAATACCTACATGGACTTTGCTCAAAATGCAGAGTACCCCCTTGGACTTTGGTTGTATGTACTAAACCTACCTAAAGTTCTAATTAACATGCAAAATGAACGGATTCTATTAGTATTAGCGGCGTATACGTATAAATGGCGTCTGGTGCATACTGGCGGCAACTTACTTGGCCAAATAGATTATGAATGAGACTTATTTTCCCTTGAACCTTTCCCCCACTGTAGATGAAGCCTATAAAAATGATATTGAGCACTATGAGTATGTGAATAGCTGGGCCGTGCCCGACCCGACAGTCCCCTGCTGGGCCAAGGCTGCCAGGCCCAAGGCACGGCACGAATTTGGGCCAGCGCCCTCAAGCCATGAGCGGCCTTGCACAGGCCCAACGGTTTGATTTTTTGAAACCCCCCCTCTTAAAAACGGTCAAATGCATTTTTTTTAACGTTTTTAACCACCCCCACACCCCCCCCCCCCCCCCCCCCCCGCTCCAAAACAGCTATGAACGGTCAAATGGGGGTATTAGTGTCTTTGGATCATTTTTTACTATTATACACCCTCCAACTGCTATAAAATGGTCATATGAGGGGGTATTTTGTGTCATTTTATCACTTATAAATAGCCCTCATTCCTCTCATTTCTCTCCACTCATCTACTCTCTCATTTCTCACACTCCCTCTAAGGTTTTAAGCTCTCTTAAGTCTCATTCTAAAGTCTAAGCTTTTTAAAACGTTATCTAAGAAGTGAAGAGTGAGAGTGACTTCTCCAAAGTGGAGATCTCTAAGAAGGACTTCTCCATTAGCTCTCCCTCTCTCATAAAGGTATTTATTATTTTTAATTTTGAGTTTTATTTAGTAATAATATACATAGTAATATTATATATTAAGTCTCATCTTCTCCCCTTTCTTATATAAATCATCACAAAAAACACATTATACATAATTATTTATTTAAGTTTTTTTTAATTATTTAGAAAAATGGCTGGATCATCACAACCTTTCAATCTTGACTTCTTTCTAAATGAGGAAGATCCTGAATTTATTCATTTAGATCAAAGTCAGGGGATAGAAGTAGATAGTCATAATCCACAATAACCAGAACCCACTGGTGAAGGGCCTGCATGTTTGGGTTCTACAACTAAAAGAAGAGAAAAAAAAAAAAAAAAGATTGACTTCTCCTATATGGGAGCATTTTATTAAAGTTAAGGTCCTAAATCACAAAGGAGGAACAGATAAAAAGGCACAATGTAAATAATGCAAAGATCTCCTCAGAGCTAGATCAGCAAGTGGCACTGGCCACCTTCTTAGACACATGAGAATGTACGTGCCCATACACACAAATACCGCAGGTGCTGGGGCAGGAAGTGCACAACTTTCTCAAACAAATTCAACTAGTGGCTTAGGAGTTTTTCACTATGACCCCTATAATGCTAGATATCAACTTGTAAGGTTTATAATAGTTTGCCAATTACCATTTATAGTTGCCAACCAACACTTTGAAAGATTTATGAGGGAAGTCTTTGTTCCTTATTTATGGCAAAAAATATCTAGAGTTATAACTAGAACTGATGCAATAAAAACTTTTTTGAAAGAAAAAGAGCTTTTAAAATAGGTTTTTCAAAACATACCTGGAAAAGTGGCTTTAACTTCATATTTATGGACCTCTAAACAAAATGTGGGGTACATTGCAATCACATTATATTGATAGTGATTGGGTGATGCAAAAAAGAATGATTTCATTTTCTTTATTAGAGTTTCCACACACTAGTGTTAGGATAGGGTGAACCATCCTTGAAAAACCTAGAGAATATAATATTAAAAATAAAATAATTGTTATAACTTTAGATAATGCAAGCACCTACAATGTCGCAGCAGGTTTTAGTTGCTAGCATATATAATGTCGTAGTAGATTTATTAAAACCTGCGCTTCAACTTGATTTAAATGGAGCTCTATTTCACAATAGATGTGCATGCCACATCATAAATCTTATCGTACAAGTAGGGGTAAATCATAAATATTAAAGATGATTTAGAGATCATTAAATGGATTATAGGTTTCATTTTTTGTTCTCCCTCGTGAAAACAATGGTGGAGGGAAATATGTGTAAATTTGGGTCTAAGACCTAAGAAAATATCACAAGATTTAAAGCATAGATAGAACTTTACCGATAAAATGTTAAAATAAGCATGTGCCTATAAAATGACACTAAATCAATATTGTCAACTTTATTTAAAACATAAAAATATATTTATATAAGTGATGATAGATGGACCCTTCTTAAGATAATAAGAGATTTTTTAGAAGTTTTTCATGACGCAACATTTTTTTTTTCCGGGGTATATTATCCCACATCAAATTAAGCTTTAACCCATTTTTATGAAATAATTCTTACTTTTAGAAAGTACAGAGATTTTCAGCTTAATTTTTCAACTTATGTGTGTATAAATGGAGGCAAAATTTTCACAATATTGGAGAATGCCTCCTTTAACCTTTTGTATAGTTGCTGCATTAGACCCTAGATTGAAATTAAAAGGTGTAGAAACCCTTCTTGAAGAAATAAACTCTAACATGAATACAACTAATATAAATTATCTATTTATAGTTAAGACACAATTAGAAATACTTTATTTGGATTATGCTACCCGATTAGGTAGATTCATAGCACCCACGATCCCAATAAGCCCTCCCCAGGTACATAAAGGGAAAAGGAAGGTCATTTGGAGTATTATGAGGAAATCTCACGGAAGTGACTCCTCTTCTTCTGGAGGATCCTCTTACAACCTTAATGAATTAACAATGTACCTAGGGAGTGATCCTGTTCCAATCCTGAATGATGAAGTAGATGCTTTTGATCTTTTGGCATGGTGGAAATCGTTTGAAACTAAGTTTCCTATGCTTTCCACCATGGCCCATGATATACTAAAAACTTCAACGTTTACAGTTGCATCAGAGCAGGCATTTAGTGCAAGTGGCCGTCTTATTGACCCCAGGAGGACTATGTTATCAGAAGAAACCGTGGAGACCTACATGTGCTTACGGGATTGGTATCAAGGAAATGATAGAACATAACACCTCTTGGATGATTTCGAGATAAAAGACGAGCTATTGGTGTTACATATATGTTATCATAGTGTAATTTATTTTTTAGAACGTATAATAGGCTTTCAACTTGTAATTTATTTTTTAGAATGTATCATAGGTTTTTAAAGTTGTAATTTATTTTTCAGAATGTATCATAGGTTTCTAAAGTTGTAATTTTTTTTACATTTATCAGAAGGTTTGAATTTCATTATATATTGATCCAAGTTCAAAATTGTAATTTTTTTTGAACTTTTGTAACTTAAATTTCAAGGAAATATAATCTATTTGATGTATTTTTTTCAAAACATCATTAATGTCATTCTACCTATTTATATTTTCTTAATTTGTTTATTTTAATGAAATTGGTCTAAGAGTCTAAGTCCAAGTTTGTGACTCTGTGTCCGTTCAAATTAAAAGAAATTTAAAAGGGGAGGGGAATCTGTGGGCCGCCCACGGGTTGCACAGCCCTGGGTTGACCCCCAAAGCATTAGGCATGGCACGACACAGCCTGTATAATTTTCATTGGCCCGGTCATGATCCGTCCGTGCCAGGCCGGATTTACATGCCTAGATAGACATATCCAGTTCAAGAAAGTAGTGAGATTTTAAGAACAAAACATGTGATACATAAGGACTTCAATCAATTTAAAAATGTAGCTCAATGAATGTATGCCAAAGGCATTTGAAAAGTGCCAAACACAAAAAGATATTTGATTGAAGTGAAAGGACAGATCACATGTAATTTAAAAACCAACTTGAAAATGATATGCCTATCAATGCTAAGCAAGTTGTGTGAAACTTTAAAATCAAATACATGTGATTTGTGAGTGTTGTTAAATCCAAAACATAAGATAGATTTGAAAGTGATTTTCTTGTGATGAAAAACAACAACCAAAGATTCAACCAAGTATTTGAATCATGTTACATGTGATTTCAAAGGTGATTCCAAAACATGATTCACTTAAATATACCAATTTGAATCCAACTTGGTGTGAATCAAGGTGATGCATTCAAAATAATAAATCAATTCAAATTACATTTATGTCAAGGACACAACAAGTCATAGTTAACATGCCTAAATAGATTCATCAATAGTTTAAGCAAAGCATGAAAACATATGACAAGGAAAACTAAGCTTACTTAGATGATTTAACTCAATAAATCAAAGCTTTAGCTTTCCAAATGACCCACTAGCCTTTCCTAGTTCTCCCACCTTCCTTGGCCCTCCAAAAGGCTCAAAAGTGTTGGCTCAAAACACAAGGAAGTGCTCAATTTATAGTAAAAAAGGAGGCTCCAATGGCTCTCTATTCAGCTACCATTCGGCTACCTACTTTTTCCAACAACTAGTTGAGCGGTTATAAAATTTGAAATTTTTGTACATTCGGTTGGCCGAATAGGTTGTTTGGCTGGCCAAATAGGTAGCCGAACATAGCCCTGTATAGAATATGGCCTACAGAACAAGTGGCCGAATGGCCTTCGGCTGGCCGACTTTTGGGCAATTTTTAAGCATAAAACTTGTCAAATTCAAAGGTCTAAAAACCTAATAAAATAACCCATAAGTGTAGGGTTTTTAGAGCTATCTCATGGTTGGTCTGAGGTCCCTTTTTCCCATATTCTGATTTTTCGAAGTTTTTCTCTGTGGGAACTCATGGGCCATGGAATCATGTTTAGATTCATGTTTAAATCAATCTAAAAGTGTTTTCAAAACATGAACCTAAAATGCCTAAGATGATCTAAAAATCTAGGTCCAAAGGCTTGCATGATTCGAAAATCTTCTTTTCAAAGATTAATGCATCCGAGTTTAAAATACAAAACATGTATGTAACACAAGTTATAAAAGTCTAAAAACAATGTGTGTGAAAATCAAGATTTCAAGTTTTTCCAAAATCAATGCTCATATGAAAACTCGAATGATGCTAACATGCATGATAATGCATCCATCACATTGCAATACACAAAATCCCTAACAATATCATCTACCACACCCCCAATATATGCACTATTTGGTGGGTTTGTAAAATAACAACCATGGTGGAATTGAACTGTAACTTCATCAAACAACATCTGAATGTAAATGATAATTATCTGAGCCAAACTCATCTACAATAACAAAGAAAAACTTCATGTGTGACAAACCATGGATATAAGAAACATTTAAAATGTGTGACTGTGGTCCCCTCCATGTGTGACTGCCACCATGGATATCAGACAAAAGTAGCTGACACAATGCAGATAGGTGGGGATTCTATTCCACCAACATTAAAAAAAAAAAAAGATAGCTCAAGAGGGGACGATTTTCACTAAACATCACTATATTAGACAACGAAAGAGCCTACAATTTTCAAGGCTTCTGAAAACCGAAAAACTCATCTCCATTCACTATATGAGACAAAAAAGGGGACACTTTTCTAATTCAAATTTCACATAAATCATGCATATCGGTCAAACCCATCAACAACTTTAAAATCGATGCATGTAGAGATGTGAGATTAAGATGATTGTCCAAAACCCTAAACCCTCGGCAATTTCTAGACCAGATGCATCAGAATATACATGGCACTATTAAGGGTATGAGATTATACCTCTGAAAGCACTGATCCTCTTTATGACTATGATCGGTAGAACTTCTTGATGGATATGAAGATCGCTGGGAAGAAGCACGGTTTCTCCCAAAGTCGCCAAAGAAGAAGAACCCTAGCTGGGAGCGAAAAGGGGAAAATGATCAAAAGCGCCAAGTCACATTTTATATATGGAGGGGTAAGTTTGTCATTCCACCTTTTCTGTCACGGCCACCTCTATTTGCATTGTAATTTAAAATACAAGTAGGTTTAGTACAAAACTTTTTTGTAAAGGGGGTAGTATGCATTTTGAGTAAAGTCCAGGGCTATTACCCCTATCCTTTATCATTTGGTAAGCCTTGACTATTAATTCAATCACATTTTGTATAATTTGTCCAACCAATGGTGTTTGTTGTTGAAAATTATAGCCACATGTGGAGAAACAAATGTGGCATATCTTTTTAATGGCTTGAATCTTGACTAAGTAAACTGAACATGTAAGGCTTGTTTCTTTACCATGACTTATTATAGGAATTACTGCATGGAAATTTCAAATTTTCTTTTGAAACTTCCTTAGTTCTTTAGCATAATTTTGACTATCCAGAAGCTCAATTCTCAAATGCCTAGTATTCCCAAACCACAACAAGCATTTGGGATTATTGGGTTTCTGGAATTAAGGAGGCTTTGTGGTTGAACTCAGCTTTACAACAATCATTTAAAACTAGTTATTTTAGGATTTATTTTAGGATTAGGGGGTTTTGGTGGTCTTGTGCTGGGTTGGAATCGGCTAAGAGAGGGAGACTGAGAGAAGAAGCTAGGGATTCGCATTCAATTGGTGTCGTCTAAACAAGAGATGGTGAGGGATAGAGTGTTGACAAGAGAGAAAAGGAAAAATATATATTTTATTGCCTCTGCTTGGTCTAGGCCGGGAACAGTGTAACGCAATGGAAAGCTCCTCGGTAGCAGAGAGAGAGGGCCGCAACTGAGAGCGACGGGAGACGAGGCTAAGCGAGGGAAACCAGAGAGAGACGAGATTTGGGAGAGAGGATGCTCGATTCAACTCCGTATTCTTCTGTTTGATTTTGGCTATCGAATCCCTCTTTCGTTTCATTTTTCGTTTCCCTCCGTCATTTATATAGTCGTAATATGGAGCGTTGGATGACCCTCGTGAACTGACGATTGGGAGGAGTCTGTAAAAAGAAAGATGTGAAACTCCTCCCAATCGTCAGTTCACGAGGCTCATCCAACGCTCCATATTACGACTATATAACTGAAGGAGGGAAATGTAAAAAGGATTCGATCTCCCAAATCAAACAGAAGGACACGGAGTTGAATTGAGCAACCTCTCTCCCGGACATCGTCTCTCTCTCTTGTCTCCCTCACTTGGCCTCGTCTCTCCATCGCGGTCCTCTCTCTGCAGTAGAGGAGCTTACCGTTGTGTTACACTGTTCCCGGCCAGGACGAGGCAAAGGCAATAAAATATATATTTTTTCTTTTCTCCCTTGTCATCTCTCTATCCCTCACCATTTCTCGTTCAGCCGACACCAATCAAATGCAAAGCCCTAGCTTCTTCTCTTTGTCTCCCTCTCTTAGTTGATTCCAACCCAGCCCGAGACCTCCAAAACCCCATAATCCTAAACCTGAAAGCCTTAAACCCAAATCCAATATCCAATTCCCTAAAGCTCTAATTAAACCCCTCAAATCCTTAAATCCCTAAATTCAGCCCCTGGATATTGGATTTAAACTTTCGATATGTTTTATGTTTCAATCTCTAAATCATAGATAACATTTTTTTCTGTTGTTGTTTAATTTGCTGATTTGTAGTTTTTTTTTCTTTGTTAAAATGTAAAATGGTATATTAAGAGGGGAGAGGAGAATAGTCGGAGAACAACTCCCAAAATAATTTTATGTTCTCTGCTTGTGTGTGGTGTTGTTTTTTTCTTTTCAATGTTATGCAAAGATAAAAAAAAGGTGGTCATCACCTCCAAGAGCTCGAAGAGGAATTTAGCTCATGTAGGGTTGCAGTGTGACTTGGAGCATTTTGAGGAGGATTTGGACGCCAACTTGGATTGTGCTATGGAGGATGAATTGATAGGTTTTTTTAATTTGTTTTGTTTATCTTTTTTATCTTGGGTCATCACCCATTATTGGCTGACTTACAGTTGGTTGCATTCAACGCTCTCTTCTTAATAAAATTGTTAATAAAAGTGTTGTTGTGGGCTTCATTTGATGTGTTGTGGATGACTGTGGTTTGCTTCAATAAGCAAAGAATGGGTTCAGACTTATGTAGATGAAATGTTTGGAATGTGAAGAGTAGACTAAATCAGTCCCATATAAATTTATTCCCCATGCAGTTGAAATGTTGATGGCTTATTGTTGAAGGGTACTGTGCATCGGCTCACATTTAGGCATCTGAGGTGTTCGTTAGTAGGAGCTCAAAAATGGAGAAATGTTTTCCTGATTCAAATCATGATTTTAGCTGAATTTGGGTGAATTGAACTATATTGCCTGCACTCTGTTTTAACTGTAAATGTAGTTAAATGTGACTCTACTATGAGAACATAGAAGCACTACAAACATCATTCCACTTGATTTGCTTTCTGCCCGCCTCAAATCACTACTTTTAAGTTTAAATGGGATTCTGCTACGAGAACATAGATGTGAGTTGTACCTGTCAACTAAAATCACATAATCTTTATCATACTTCACTTTATTTGGCAAATGGAGCTTGATTCCTCGAAGCATCATCAGACATTTCAATTTTCATATTTAAGATTCAGGCCTCTAAGGTGGTCGTTAATTCGTTGTTTTTCAAATCAAGTTTTGACTAAAGCAGTTCATAACTTCATTCCATCACTAAATCAGTTGCAACTACAAACTGTAATTTAAAATTATATCTAGGATAATTCAAACTACAACCTGCAACCTCAAATTATTTACAATACCTTTTACAGTATCTTTGTCCGATACAATATGAAAAAAAAATTATAATACAACAAAAAGACACATTTGCATGATACATTTTACATAACTACAAAGTCCGTATTTTGTCTTCTCAATTTTTGCACGCACTACCTTTTCCAATTTCCAATTTCTCAGGTGTAGTTGTTGAACTCTCCGGTTGTTCCATCCAATTGTCTCTTTCACACGTTGATGAATTAACCTCAGACAGTCCTATATTCGATGCTATATGTTTCCAGAAGATTGCACCGCAACCATTTTTCTTTCTGTATTGAGATTTTCACAAACTTAAAATCAGTTTTGAATTAACATAATATAATAGTAATTGTACATTCATAAGATAACCTGAACACACTTACATTTCAATTGCAGAGTTCCTACATTCGAACCATAATCCACATCTACATTGATCTACATCGACATTGAAAGCTGTAATCACCATTAAAAAAAATCTAAATCCACTAATTATGAATCGTAACAAAGCACAAAATACCCAATTTCTGAGTCATTACCCCCACCATTCTATTTCTGTGACAAACCCTAAAAACCCAAAATCTTATATCATAGCATGCTAGAAGCCCCAATTTCATTTTTGTAACAAACTCTAAAACTCACAACTTTGAATGATAGCATGCCATAAAAGCCCCAATTTTGTTTACGTAACAAGCCCTAAAACCCCAAAATCTTGATTCATAGTGTGCCATAAAAGCCACAATTTCATTTTTGAAACATACTCTAAATCCCCAATAGTTGTGACTGAGGTTCGGGTAGGATTGGTTGAGAGAGGAGAGGAAAGGAGAATGAAAGATGGATCTACCTGTGCATGGATTGAGAGAGTCCGGATAAGAGAGGGGTGAGCGTGATCAGCAGACAGAGGGACAGAGGAGGAAGAGGGGCAAACACAGACTTTCAGAGCTCAGTTATGAGTTTCTTTTGTTTTCAATGAAAACTTGTCCTGCCCTTTTTTTTCGTCTGTCAATGGATTTAGGGCAAGACTAAGTGAGGGGAGGCGAAGAAGAGCGACGAGATTGTGCGTCTAACCGATCGAGGGAGAGAAAGTACTAGAAAAGATATGAGGAAGATGGAGGGCGTGGAAGGCATGAGAAAGGGGCGACTCAGAGCTCAGTTCTAATTTTTTTTTGTTCCAACGAAAACTCTTTGTTGACCCTCCTTTTTCTTTTCATTTCCTGCCCATTCCTTTTATATGGCCACTGAGGATTGCTACGAATCGTTGGATGAGAGGTTACACTTGACAATATGGATGAGTCCTTATAAACTTGAGTAAGGCCAATCCTTATAGGACCGTCTCCCTATTTTAAGAGAATTTTACCTAAAAAGGGACCCTACATGGCCATTAACCAGAAGAGATACCAATAGTATATATGGCACGGAAGCGGTCTCAGGGGATCACTCTTGTTTTTTTATTAATAATTGAAACATGCGATGACGTCGTCACACATTCAACCCATAAAACTCCCCTGAAACCCCACTTCCCCATCTTCCCCTTTTGCCTTAGTCACTTACTCCTTTCCCTATTCCCTTTCGAAGACCTTGAATAAATATTCTATAGCCTTGCAGAGGAAAAACGTTGTCAAATCCACTAGATTCATCGACTAGATGGCCATGCGAGTGAAGGAAAGGAGCTTTTGTCGAATCTCCCAATTCGTGATTATGCTCCTTTATAAATTTTACAACCACCCATTTTCTAAAGTCTTTCCTTTTCTTTCTAAGCATGTTTCTTCTAAATTCTGTCCTCTTTATTTTAAGCATGGCCAAACAGCTTGACCTACATTTCGCCTCTTACTTGTAGAGCCATCTCGACGGAAATCCTCCCTGGAACATACAAAATCCACACCAACAATTTTCCAGGTATGTGGGGAACGACGTCTACCACAAATGCGTACTCTAAAACCCATATTTTCAGCATAATCAAAATAGAATCTCTGTGCATCCCACTCAGAATTAAACTCCATGCCAACACATGGATCAAGATCTTCACATTCATCAGATTCAGTTGATGGCTTCTCTGCAGATGTTCCTACTACTACTTTAGCCTCACCCGTACAGCTTTGCGTAGAAGTTCGCGCAACTACTTCATTCTCACCCAAACATCTGTCGGGATCCTCAGCCGCGCACAATTTAGTTGTATTGTGTTTTGTACACACATCAGATTCCTTTGATGCATTACTTTCATTTGTGTTGACTTCCATGACAGTTTGGGAAAATCTGCAAGCATCACAAAATCAATTATACTTTAGAAAAACTCGACGCCCCTTTTCAACCTAAAAATTTCCAAAACCCTTCTAACAACATGGACGTTCTATTGTTACAGATATTGGTGGTATTGGTCACTGTACAACGATGTCGTTGCTTAACAGAAGCTAGTGGAAGAAAATATGTGTGACTATACAACGACGTCATTGCTTCACAGAAGCTACTGCAAAAAAATGTTTGTTATTATACGACGACGTCGTCGCTTAACAGAAGCTAGTGGAAGAAAATGTGTCACTATACAACCTTATAACAGCCAAAGTTGTTAACTTGATGATTTAGCCACCCAACAATAATTTTAAAACAAGAAAATGTCATTAAAAAAAACTATTTATCAAAAGCCCGAATGAACTTTTCTCAAAAAGTTAAACATGAAACTTAGAATCTATGGTAGCTAATGCATGAAAGAACCCTAAAACTGTGTTATGCCTAGCTCTTAATGGAAATCAACAACCTCTACAAGGAATATACAAGTTGGGGGAGAGTTCTGGTTCATTCAGTACTCAATCGCAAATGAAAAAGGAAGGAGAAAAAGCAGCTGTGACGGGGCGCACACACATATATCTAGAACATTAGCGACGACGTCAATACTAACTCTTGATATTAAGTGACGAAGTCGTCGCTTGTTGAAAAAAGGCAAAAAAATAAAAAATAAAAAATCTTGTGAGAATACCACTTCCATGCCATTTATACTGTTGGTACCTCTTCTGGTTAGTGGCCATCTAAGGTCCTTTTTTAGGTAAAATTCTCCTAGTTTAATCAATTATAACTTGTAAAATTGGTAGCACATTTGGTGGTGGACATTTAAGAAATTAAGAGTATCATGTTTTAAGATTTGGCCCTCTTGTGTACAAAATAAATATATATTATCTTTTTTCTATTTTGATGTCCTAAAATAGAAAAAGTATTAGATGCTGGTATGAAACCTGCCCAATCTCTCCTTGTCACAAGCGAGTTTGATGTCATACCTATTTCTTGTATTTTAGTAACTTTAAATATTATGTTTTTATGAGAGTCTTACTGGAAAATCCCTTTAGACTTTGTAAACACCTAAAAGGTCCTCGGACTTCAATATCGACCGAGATGGCCTGAACGGGGATCTCTCCGCTTGTGTATACAAGTGAAGTAGAAGAAATGAGTGGCGATATCCCTGCTTGTACATATGAGTTGCGATATCGCTGCTAAGCAAAACAACAATAAAAAGAAGAAACAAGTGAAGATATCCCTGTTCAGGGCCTTTCTGGTTGATATTAAAGTTTGAGGGCTTTTTTGGTCTCCACCAAGTCTAAAATGATTTTTCTGGTAAAATCCCTTATTTTAAATTAGAAGATAACTAGTTTCGAACCTGAACCAACTAATTGTTGGGGCTAAGGTGGTGTGTTTTGAACATGATATGACCCATCACACATCAAAAACCTATCATGTGTAAGGTAAGAGTGGGCTTAGGTTTACCTTGATTTGTCCCAAACTCAATCCATTGCCATCCATCTTCCTGTTGTGTGGTCTTTGACATGGAGTTGGCCAAGCAAAAGTTTGATGGAAGCAGTACATCTCAACCAATTTTAAGGCTAGCTTACATTGTGGCCCATTTGACATGGTCACAGAACGTATGAGGCGAGCCCAATATGATCTAACAACTTTAATAGTACTCGATAGCAAAAAACTTTAATAGTACTGAAGGTAGTATTTCAAGATTTTTACAAATTAGTACCTCTTCAACTTGATTTTCACAGGTTAATGACCAAAGACATGAAAATGTCACTAGTTCAACCGCTTTTTATAATGTGAGACAAGAAGATAGTTTGTTTTCTTTTTTTTTTTTCCAAACCTTGAACCCTTTTCTCCTCTCAAGGTTATAGCTTTTAGTCATTAGTGTTTTTTTAAAATTAAGAGTTAAGAATTAACTTTTTTGTCATTTAGTATTTTTTACATTTAACCCCCTCTTTTTTCTTTTATTTTTTATCTGACCCTTTATTTGACTACACTCCTCTCCTTGTGCAAACAAACATGCCCTAAGGGCCTATTTCTTTACTATAATTGAAAAAGAAGAATTTTAGATTTTGCAAAAGCTGTCCCCTTAGGTGAAATTCCAAATCCCTTTTCTTGATGGAAAATTTGAAATTCCAAAAAAACACATAGAAAGTGGTATTCCAGGAATTCTAAAAGGTCATTTGAGACCTTTTAGGTGATTGAAATTTAGAATTATGGTGAAAGAAACATGGTATTTCAAATGCTAGAGGATAAGATGTCACAGCATATCCAAAAGACCCCAACGTTCCAAAATCTTGTCAGGAGTTTTAATAAATAAACAGGCCGGCTAAGGGCCTTTTTGTAGGGTGGAAATTGTGAAAAAAATAATGTTGGATTCACAGCAACTAAAGTATAGAAAACATGAGAAAGAATTATAACACAAAACAATGTTTTTCATTCATTCTTAAATTTATATTTATATGAGTTCATGTTCCGGCCTTGTAGATGCAAGTTGTTTACAAAATTCATTTTACAACTCCTTCATTTGATCCTAGATGATCTTAAACCAAACCAAACCAAACCAAGCCTTTTCCCACTAGGTGGGGTTGGCTATATGGATTTGACGACGCCAATCAAATCTATTTAGGGCCATGTCCTCCGTTAGATCCATGTAGGCAAGGTCATTTTAATAGTTTCTTTCCAACTTCTCTTGGGTCTCCCTCTCCCTCTCCTACTTCTGGCAATCTCCATGCTTTCACACCTTTTAATAGGTGCATCCGTTGGACGCCTTCTAACATGGTCGAACCATCTTAGTTGATTTTCTCTCATTTTATCTTCAATCGGTGTTATTCCTACTTTGCCCCTAATCTCCTCATTCCTAATCCTATCTCTCCTTGTGATCCCGTACATCCATCTTACCATTCTCATCTCTGCAACTTCCATCTTCTTAACATGATTATGCTTTACTGCCCAACACTCTGATCCGTATAACAACGCTGATCCTACCGCCACCTTATAATACTTTCCTTTAACCTTTAGGGGGACTTTCCGATCACACAAGACCCTTGAAGCACTCCTCCATTTGGTCCACCCGGCTTGAATCCTATGACTTACATCAGTATCAATCCCTCCATCATGTTGCACCATCGATCCATGGTACCTAAAGTTTTCTTTCTCTACAATCTTTTGTGTGCCCAAACTTACTTCTATGTTACCAAGTGTCCTACTATGACTAAACTTGCATTCCATATATTCCGTCTTGCATCGACTTAGTCTAAACCCTTTTGTCTCTAATGTTTCTCTCCACACTTCTAGCTTAGCATTCACTCATTCTCTCGTCTCATCCACTAAAACAATGTCATCTGCAAATAGCATACACCACGGCACCTCATCCTGAATATGTCTTGTAATCTCATCGATAACTAGGGCAAACAAGTACGGGCTTAACGTTGAGCCTTGGTGTAGACCAATCGTGATAGGAAACTCCTTAATCTCTTTGCCAGTCGTCCTTATAGATGTCACGACTCTATCATACATATCCTTTATCGCCTCAATATATGCAACACACACTCTTTTCTTTTCCAGTACTCCCCATAGAATCTCCCTAGGAACCCGGTCATAGGCCTTCTCCAAGTCAATGAACACCATATGTAAATCTCTCTAACCTTCTCTATACCGTTCCATTAACCTCCTCAAGAGAAAGATAGCCTCCATGGTTGATCTCCCAGGCATGAAATCAAATTGATTCTCTGAAACGTTTGTTGTTCTTCTTAGTCTTCTCTCAATAACTCTCTCCCATAATTTCATCGTATGGCTCTCGTACAGTTTTGAATATCTCCTTTGTTCTTGTATATGGGTATAAGAATACTTTTCCTCCATGCATCAGGCATCTTCTTGCTCTTTAGGACTACGTTAAAAAGCTTTGTCAACCAACTTATGCCATTCTCCCCTAAGCATCTCCAGACCTCAATAGGGATACCATCTGGCCCAACCGCTTTCCCATTCTTCATCATTTTCAATACTTCTATAACTTCTTCCCTACTAATTCTCCTATAGAACATATGATTTGATTCTTCCCTAGAAATGGTAAGCTACCCCAATTATATGTCACTACTACTTCTTTCGTTAAATAACTTGTAGAAGTAGCTCTTCCAATGCTCCTTTATCTCCTCTTCCTTTACTAATACCTTTTCATCCTCATCCTTAATGCATTTAACCTGGTTTAAGTCCTTCGTCTGCCTATCTCTGGCTTTAGTAAGCTTGAATATCTCTCTTTCGCCTTCCTTAGTGTCAAGTCGCCTATATAGCTCCTCCAATGCCTTTGCCTTGGCCTCACTAACTGTCTTTTTGGTTTCTCTTTTTGCTTCTTTATACCTCTCCAAGTTCGCTGCATTTCGATCCTTTTGCCAAGTTTTAAAACACTCTTTTTTAACTCTTATCTTGTCTTGGACGGCCTCGCTCCAATCTTAGATGATCTTAAACTGAACAAAAAACAAAAAAAAAAGAAAGAAAAAGATATAACAAAAAAAGATTAAAAAAAAAACGCAAAAAACTAATTTCTGGGAGCCTATGTCCAACCAAAAAGGATTTGGTTGAACATGGCCAACTGCGTGCTTGTTTCTTCCTCTTCTTTTGGCCAATCTTCTTTCAATCCGCTGTCAAGGTGTTTCATGGCTATGCCACTAAGTTTGGGATGGTTTCACCAAGTAGTTTGATGGGTGGAATTAGTTTTGTTTAAACAGTGATCTTTGAAATCATCACTTATTTTTCAAGGATTGTTTTGTATAGTTTAAGGGAGTTGCTATTTTTTTGTACCAGTAGGTGTACAAGGTTGTGTCACTTTGGGTCGTATTTATGGAAGACCAAAATGAAGCCTAAAGGGTGATGGACCCGAAAAGAGGGGGAATCTTCCGTCCTGTCCCTCCGCACCCCGGGGGCTGACTTGCGTCTCGGCGGAGGAGGGAAGATCTCGGGCATCAACATTTTTCTACGGGTATGCCAGATTTACTTTCTACTTGGAATTTGGAATAGTGATAATCCGGAGATTCACCTTCACAAGTGGAAAGGAAATCAATCCTTTTTTCTAACTTTTCAAATTGCATAAATATTAAGAAAAGAGACAAGTTTTTAGAATGCCGTAAGAGGCGTTTTTTTTTGTTTGCCGTGAAAGGCGATTTTGCCGTGAAAGGCGTTTTTACAAAACTCATCAAATATGAAAGACAAGAATTGTGATATCTTTTTGTCTCTTTAAGAAATACAAACTAAAATAGAAAAGGAAGAAAATGGATCTAACTTCTCAGGAGATTGTGGGGACACGTTGAGATCGACGGTCGCAAGTCATGTATGGGCTTCGCCATCGTCCTTCAAATGAGAACATGTGATGCTTTGATTCTTTGGCTTGGCTCCTAACCTCAGTTTTGAAAAGGACAAGGACCAAGAGAAGGTCCTATATCCAATGAAAAACCGAGTAAACGGGCTGAAAAGCCGCGTTTAGGCCATGTTGGAGAAGGAGGTGACCTTGGGGGGGTGGCCCCCCAAGGGACGTTGATCACCTTGTGGTGCTTCCGGGAGCAAAGTAGCAGAACTTCGTCTCTCTCTTGGATTTTCTGAATTTTCAGAGCTTGCACTTGGGATCTATTTTCATCATGCTTTCTTCTTGGAATGGACCTCCTTTTATAGGCTTTTGGTAGCCATGAGGTGTTTATTGGCATTGATGGCCATGATGAAAGAATTGATGAGGAGTTACAAATCGATTTTGTAACTCCTTTTTCAAGGCTTGTGATTGGCCAATGAAGGTAGTGGGCATTTAATCACATTTATGCTTCATGATGATGGGAGTTTCATGGGTTTAATGCCATGATTGCTTGGATTTGTAAGTCCCAAATGCTTGGTTCTGATTGGGCCGTCCAAAATAATGAGTTAATGACTGCTTTAATGGGTCAATTAACGACATTAAGTGGTTGCCAAGGCATGTGAAGAGTCGCGGGCCGTGCTGCGCCTTTTGAGATTCTTCTTACGATCATCACGGGTGGATCCACGCATTATTTGATGTCGGATTGCGATGCAATTTCAGACATTGATTGATGTTGGCGGGCCGGTGACGTCTGTCTTGTCGATTTCACGATCGGTCGGACAGAAAGTGCACTTTCTTGGTCAGCCAGTTGGTGATCTTGAGGCGATCGGTGATGATTTCATGCTTTTGACGGCGGATCCGAGATGTCGACGAAGATCAGTCGTTTTCAAGCATCAAACATTGCATTTTCCGAAAATCACAGAGGCCGGAACACCCGAAACGCGAAAACCATCGAAAAACGGGCACTTTGGTGCAAAATCCGGCAACCCGGATTTCCAGGGTCGCCGGGCGACCATGCACCCAGGGTCACCGGCGACCATGGGCCAGGGTCGCCGGGACCTTAGGGTTTTTTACACTTTGGTCGCCGAGCTTCGTTTTCGGCCGTTTTTTCGTCTTTTTCGTTCCTTTTTTCTTCTGTATTTTTCTTGACATTTTCCCTCAATTATTGACTTCATTTTCTTGGAGAAAACTTGACGAGAACCCGCACGAAATCGGAGCACAAAGTTTCCCTTTTTTTTGGGAAAATCGAGGACTTTGTAGCCGATTTTTCGTCAAGCGTCGAAACTAGGTCAAACGATGTCGGAATGACCTGAAAATTGAGGTGAAGCTTCTTGAGCAGTGGATAGGACCAACCATGGGCTTTTATTTGAGTTTTGAAGCCGTTTGGGGTCCCATCGATGCTTCACTTGATTTTGCTTCGGGGAAAATGCCGAGCTTTGATATGTGGTCAAACAATGTCCGATTGACCTGAAATTTGACGGGGAGCCTATTGGAGTCATTTTGAGACGGTCCATGGGCTCCGTTTTGGATGTCATGGTCCCGGGTTGCTCCGCCGCCGGTAGGCTTGATTTTCTCTCGGAGCATCGAAACCTGGTCAGACGTTGTCGGAATGACCTGAAATTCGACGTGCAGCCTTTTGGAAGCATGTTGAAGCTACTCATGTATTTTGTTTGATGAGTGATGGCTTCGGTGGTTCCCGCCGCCGGGAGGCTTGATTTTGCTGCTCGAGCATTGATGGAGGGTCAAACGTTGTCGGTTTGACTTGAAATTTGGTATGGAGCCCTTTGGAGACATTCTGGAGTCATCCGTAGGCTCTGATCAAAGTTTTGGTATCTTTGATGATGTCGCCGCCGCGAGCGCTTGTTTAGCTGTCGGAGCAGTGAAGTTAGGCCAAACGCTGTCGGAATGGCCCGAAACCTCAGGTGTACCCCTCTTTTAGCTGTCTTGAAGGATCTCTCAGGTTCTGTCTGATTCTGAAAAGATCTGATGCTTGAAGTAGCCTTGCCTATTTTGTAGCAGGATGCAGCTTCACGAGGCTTCTTGATGTGGAGGAGATATAGTGACTTTTTTGGTGTCAACAAATGCCCCCTCGAGGTACAGCGACGAGTAGCTTTTTGGAGTCGATGTGCCTCGAAGAGAAACTTGGAGGAGAGATTCCAACTTGACCAAGAGTCTTAAGCTTTTTTTTTTTTTAATAGCCTTCTGAGTTTCCGGGGGAATTTTATGGCAGTGAGAGGGATCACGTACCATCTCAAGGTAAAGTTTTGAAAATAACATGGGGTATTTGGATTTTGGGTTTTGGATTTTGGTTTTTGACCTTGTGACCTAACAAGCTGTATGTGGCAGGTTAGGGGGTCGGGGTTTGATTTTGATTTTGACCTTGTGACCCAACAAGCTGTATGTGGCAGGTTGGGGGGTCAGATTTGGTTTGTTGGTTTTGGATTTTGATTTTGGTTTTGGTCTTGTGACCTAACAAGCTGTATGTGGCGAGCTAGGGGACCGAAATTTGGTTTTGTGAAATGTCAATTTCAAGATTTTGGCTCAATTTGGTTCATGAGGTTGGATGGTTTGGTTTTTGGAAACTCATGAGACTTTCTTTTTTCTTTTTTTTTTAATGGTCCCATCAACTCAAAAGAGGCATGGGACTTTTTTTTTTTTTTTTTGTTCTCTTCTTTTTTTTGCTCTTGGTAAGAGGAATATTTTGACTAAAAGCCAATTTTAGTGCCTAGGTGGTCAAACCTGGCTCATATGGGCTAACCCATGGGACCTTAGGCTTTGGAGATGGCCTAGATCTCATATGGTGTCATATTTGTAAAGAATATCTAAAAATATCTCTTTTGTGTAGAGAATATCTAAAAATATCTTTACTTGGAGAGAATTTCTCAAGTTTTCATTTTGTGGAAAGATTCTCTCAAAATATCTCTCTTTTTGGGAAAGTAGCTAAATTTTAGCACTTACCTCCTTTTTTTCTCCTTGTTTCCTCTTTTGGCTTGCTCTCTTCTATAAAAGCAAAGAGGGTTGGTGCTTTTGCTCCATTACCTTCTTTTTGCAAGAAATCATTAAGAGTGCTCCCCAAGACAAGAAGTGCTTTCTCTTCTTCAAAGATCTCCAAGCTTTTCTTCTTCTTCTCTATCAATGGCTTCAAGTAAGTTTTCTTCCTCATCAAGAATCTCCATTGTAGAAGTAGCTTCTTCATCATTTTTTTGCTTCTTTTTCTTTTCTTTTCTTTCTTCTTCTCTTTTTTTTTTCTTTTCTTTTCTTTTCATGCACGTTTTTCTTTTTTTTTTTTTTTTCGTGCTTCTCTTTTTTTCTTTCCCTTTTTTTTTTCTTTTTTTTCTTCTTTTCACAGTTTTCTTTTCTTTTTTTTTTCGTGAACTCTTTTTTTTTCTTTCTTTCTGTTTTTTTTCACGTTGATCCTGTTTTTTTTTTTTCAGCGTTTTTCTCTTCTTTTCTTTTTTTTTTTTTTGCTGTTTTTTTTTCCTGGCTGTACGGACCTGACCGTACTGCCACGTGGCAGTGGGCCACGGCCTGTGGGCCAAATTTTTTTTTTCTCTCTCTTTTTCTTTTTCCTTGTTTGCTCACTATGATAATGAGGCTATGCAATTTCAATATGTATGCATTTTTTTTTATTTTGATGCATCAAGATAGAAGGCTAGAGTCTCTAGGTCAAGCCAACATGATTTTTGACTTGGACAAAGTTTGATTGGTTTTGACCAAATTGGGTTGGAATTGGTCAAACTTTGGTCAAGGTTTTCCTAGCATCTAATGCATGATGATATTCTTTGATGCATGAGTTTTGGTAAATAGATTTGGAAGTATGATGATGCATACCTGAAAATCTTTTGCAAGTATCGGGATTTTGAGCTCGCAGCGATGTTGAGCTCTTTCTCGGTCTTGCTGGATTTTGAGGAAGTTTGCAACTTTTGGATTCTGAAGCTCGCAGCAATGTTGAGCTCTTTTCCAGATTTTGCGGAAGTTTGATGAGATTGGCTTGTTCTCGCAGTGATGTTGAGTTCAAGCCTTCTTTGAGAATTCTCCACTGACTATGAGCTAGCAGCGATGTTGAGCTCATCTTCTGGCTTCCTGTCTTTTTCGGAGTATGTTCCTTTTCGTTGGAATTGCCCCGGAACCATGTCAAAATTTTGTTAGAATTTTTGTAGTAGAATTCTGTGATTTTGATGTTGATTGATCTTTTCTCTTCCACCTTTTGCAGGTAGTTCTTCTAGAACGAACAAAGGTAAAGGTCCTGTTACTGACGCACCTCGTCGGTCTGCTAGATCTTCCAATGCTGCCGTTCACCAGGCTTAGGAGAAGGTCCAGTTTGTGGAGAAAAACTTAGAAGAATGCGATTCCCTCAATCGTGATGAGATGAGACAGCGATTGATCGCTCTCAAGGATGAGGAGTTCTATAAGATCATGGTAAGCAGCCGTCCCTGGGTTACGGACGATCAGAGCGTTGTGCTCAAGCCTACCTTCTTCTTCGGTGATGCAGTCCCCGACGACTTGACATACCAAAGGAGATGTTTTCAGTTCTCTTACACAGCAAATGGTGAGGAGAGAACTATTTCTACCCGGTCGTCTTTCGATCAGACCATCTCAATCCTGAGCCTTTCTCCCACGTGCCCTAAGAGGGAAGATCCTCCGAGCTGGGTAAAGAGGACCAGTGTGATCAAGATCGGGGTGTTTGTTGGCAGACCTTCCGGTTTTGCAGAGAAGCCACCTGTCCGTATGGACGTGTTGATGCCAGCCAGTGGCTACCAAGGTTCTGATCATCCATCGGTCGATTTGAGACCTGTGGGCCTTGGCGTTTTTCGGGGTGACGGCAGCAATTGGGTGAAGCCTTTTCGACTTCGTGGCCGTTTCAGTGCTGACTCGAGCTGGGAGTCATGGACTGATCACACCCTGAGGATTGGTGAGGCCGTTCTTCGGGAGGCCGAGATTTTTGATGCGGTTCGCGCTTTTCGGCAAACTGTCGTTTTCTCCGATGAGGCTTTCATGGCCATGCTGGAGTCATTCCTTCCACAAACCAACACCTTCATTGTGACGAATGGTGAGATTGGTTTTTCTTTGAAGGAGCTGAGCGCCATCACCGGGTTGCCTATCCTCTGCAAACTCTATGAGGAGTTTATGCCTATTGACAGCGTCCTTGAGGAGCAATCTGAGGAGTTCAGGCTTGTATACTTTCAGCTCATCGCCTTCTATGATTTTTTTAAGGAGAAGGAGGGCTCGAAAGTTAGATGCAGCAGTTGGAGAATTTGTAGCTCCAACTTTTTTGACAGCGGGGATTCTTCTGATGGCATGGCCCAGGATGTTAGGGCTAAAGCATCAAGTTTGAAGAAGATCGCTGCTATGCGAGAAGATTTGAAGAAGTTCTTCGCAAGCACGGATGTCATTTGTCCTGACATTGCGTTGCGGAGAGATCTCGCTGTTTACCTCACTTATTGGCTGGGTGAGGCTGTTTTTGCTGGAGGAGATGGGACGCACATCAAGCCACACTGTATTTTTCAGGCTTGTCAGATGGCGTTTGGAGGGCGGCTGGCTTTGGTACCTGCTCTTTACTCCTATTTGTGTACCGAACTGCAGGCTGCTGCTTTCCTGGTTCGGCCTGGGCTTCCCATGAACAGGGTGTTTTCTGCCCACATCTTCTATTCGTGATATGTATACCACTGTCCTAGCTTCCATCGTTTGGGAGTTACACAGGACGAAGATCCCTTTATGATTCGTTTGGCTAGAGGGACAGCCGTTCACGAATCACTTTTATCTGCCCGTTTAAGGATCCGACGATTTAGGGACGTCGAGATTGGGCAGTCTTCAGTGAAGCTTTCTCCGGGCTTGCGGAAGAAGGCTTTTGACTTTGGTGTCTCCCGTCATTCGACCAGGGCAGGGTCGGGAAGACACTATGCTTTGACGGACGCGGAGAAGAGGTGGCTCTTCAACATACGGGTTAGTACGATGGTGTACTGCAGACATCTTTTCGTCGATATCCAACCGTATGTCCCTTCGCGTTTTGCATTGCAGCTTGGCTTCTCTCAAGGTGTTGTTGGAGTGCCTTCGAGTATGGTGAAGCGTTTTGGAGGTTTGCAGGATGGGAGAAATGCATGGGCTTTTTACAGTGCAGAGGACACTACCGCCATGATTTCATATCCTGAGCTGCCCACCTTCCGGACTGCTGGCTTCACGAAGTGGTTCGTGGAGAGCTTCTCAGTGCACCGGGGGCTTTCCAAGAAAGAGCTCGATATTAAGCAATCTCCTGGGAAGAGTCTTGGCAAATCGGATGGTGTCCGTCGGGAGGAAGTTTTGGCCTTCCTTTCTGGAGAGAAGCACAAGATAGGCTTTCTCAACGGGCATGATATCATCAGATCAGGAGCTGCACAGGGGATTCCTGGTGAGGTCCTGAGACAGCTGGAGGAGGAGGAGGCCGAGATCGATGCTATGATACAGGCAGAGCATACGAAGGCTTCCATGGAGTCTACTGAGAAAAGTAGACCATCCAGTGAGGACTCTTGTGGGAGGCCTGATGTTGATAGTGGGGTAGGATCGTCGAGCAGATTGACCCGCCGAGGCAAGAGGAGGAGAGGACAACGCCGTAACATGAGTCGGCACGATAGCCCTTCTGATCTTGAAGTTCCTCTCACCATTGCTGAGGAGGTGTCTGGGGATGCTGACGAGCCTCCAGAGAAGAGAGACAAAGAAGAGGAGATAGCTGGTATGATCCCCTTTCTTTCCTTTTGTTTCTTCCTTCCCTTTTTTTGTGAAAGATTTTGTTTTGATCCGCTGCTTCTTTGTTTAGCAGAGGATGATGACCTGGTGATGCCTGAGGTTCCGGCCGATGAGGCAATGACGGATCCAGTCGTGGCATCTGAGGAAGAGCCCAAGGACTCTGGAGTGGTTCCAGAACCTTCACCTGGTATGATTTGCTTTTGTTGTTTTCTTTTTTCTTTTGCTATCATTTGCTAACATGTAGCTGACTTGCCAGAGGATTCCGACGAATTCGAGCCATCTATGGACGCAACTTTGGACGATGCTTCGGATGAGCTCAAAGAGGCAGAGAGTATTCCGCCGGTCGTCGAAGCAGGTATAATTGCAATAATAATCTTGATATATTTTTGACAAGATTGTATTCATACCTTCTTGTCTTTTTTTTTTTTTGACAGATTGTGAAGCAGCAGGAGAGATTCCTCCGTCTTCCTCAGAGCCAGAACAGGGGACACCTGCTGCTGATGCAGAAGTAGGGGCTTCTTCCACTTTCAATGAGTCAGCTTGTTCCGTTGGAAAGAGTTTATTGATTACTCTTCCAATGGAGCATGACGTGGGCAGTCAGGCACCAGAGCATGGCGAATCCTCATCTGCACCGCACCTTCAGTATGCAAGGAAGGTGTTGAAGACTGTCTTGAGCTCATGGGTTGAGACTCTTTCTTCAGGTCATTTGGAAGCTGGTTTTGGCATGATCAAGCATGTGCAGGACATCCTCACTGATAGCAAAGAAGTCGGTCTGGACATCGCAAGCGCCAAAGACTTTGTTGAGGAGATCATCACCTTAGGGAACAAATGGACTAAGACCAAGAGTTTCCCAGATGGTGACTTCTTTGATGAGATGTTCATAAAACCTTCCAGCAAAGTCAAAGTTGAGCTGACTGAGGTCACGAAGACTCGGAGGCAGATCGTTCGAGAGAAGAACGTTACCTAGTTATCCATCATGGGGTTGAAGCAAGACTTGGACCGCCTTGATAAGGAGGTTGTCAAGGCTAGGCAACGTCTTGATCTTTTAGAGGAAAAGGCTGCTGCCAAATGAACCGCCATTGTAGAGGCTCGTGACAAGGAGGGGACTCTCATTCGCCAGGTTGAGGAAGCCGAAGGTAATGTCCGGAGGAAGACTCAAGAGCATGAGCAGTGGCAGATCCTCTGGGAAGAACTTCCTCGTGCTGCAGATGGGTCACGGCATTCGGCCGCGTTTTATGGGGATATTTTGAAGAAGCGTGGCCTAAAAACTTTGGAAGTTAAGGCCAAGGGTCTGCTTGAGGAGTTGAACCTTTAGTTGAAGACCATGTCGGATTGAGCTCCTGAGTTATAACAAACTCTTTTCTTCTTCTTTTTTTTGGTACCTCCATGTATAACCAGTTTTGGTACAATATTTTTTGTATCCCCTTCCTTTCACTTAAATCATTTTTTGATGAAAACAATTTTGAGCAAAAGATTGATGGGAATGTTTGTTTAAGAATTTGATCAAAAAGTTGTTATTTTGTGGAAATCTTTTGTCAAAGAGTTGTTTTGGGCATGAAAGCCAATTTTTGTTTCGAAAAGCCAGATTTTTGATGGTTTGAAAACCAAAATTTTGAATGGCATGAAAGCCTAATTTTGTCTGTGGCATGGGAGCCAAATTTGTTTGTGGCATGAGAGCCAAATTTGTTTGTGGCATGAGAGCCAAAGTTTTTTTTTGGATAGCGTGAAAGCCGAATTTTGGAATGGCATAGAAGCCGAATTTCATTTTGTTTGTTTTGGCATTTATAGCCGGATTTGGCGTTTATAGCCGGAAAATTTTGTTTTTGGCATTTATAGCCGAATTTTGAGATGGCATGAGAGACAAAAATTTTGTTTGTGGCATGAGAGCCGATTTGAGATGGCGTGAAAGCCGATTTTGGCGTTTATAGCCGAAAAATTTTTGTTTTGGCATTTATAGCCGAATTTTGGCATTTATAGCCGGATTTTGGCGTTTATAGCCAGATTTTGGCGTTTATAGCCGAGTTTTTTGAAAACCAAGTTTTGTTTTATTGGCATGAAAGTCGATTTTGGTGTTTATAGCCGAAAAATTTTTGTTTTGGCATTTATAGCCGAATTTTTGGCGTTTATAGCCGGATTTTGGCGTTTATAGCCGAGTTTTGGTTTTCAAAATGCAGGTATTGACTAAATGTCGCCTCCCCGCTGAATGGTCTTGCAAGTATCGATGGAATGTCGCTTCCTTGCTCATTCGGTTTTGCGAGTATTGATGGAATGTCACTTCCTCGCGGGCTGGGTTTTGCGAGTATCGATGGAATGTCGCTTCCTCGCGAATTGGGGTGCAATTATCGACTAAGCGTCGCTTCTCTGCTTTTCCCAAAACTTTTGGTTTTGCGGGTACTGACTTGATGTTGTTTCTCCGCGATTTTTGAAATTTGAGGTTTTCTCGAACCATTTGAAATTTGGGTTGTGGATAGCAACTGGTATGTTGCATCTCCACGATTTTTGAAATTTGAGTTGTGGATATCAACTGGTTTGTTGCTTCTCCACGATTTTTGAAATTTGCACGTATCGAATGGGGTTTGCTTCCTTGCGATTTTTGGGTTTTGGAAGTATCGAATGGGGTTCGCATCCTTCCGGTTTTTGGGTTTTGCGAGTATCGACTGAATGTCGCTTCCCCGCGGTTTCTAAAAACCAAATTTTTTTTTAAAGACACGATGGTCATAAATTTTGGCTTAAAACCATTTCGGTTGTAAAAGCCAAGGTAGACTAGGGTGAAAATTCCTGAGTCCTGGTTTTTGTTTCAAACCATGAATTTTGGGTTCAAGGATCGAAAATTTTGGTCAAGTCTGGGAAGAAGCTCCTAAACTTGGATTGATTTTTCTTTTGAACAATGAAACGATGAAAGTAAGCATTATTTTGAAAGTTTTTTTTTTTGGAAACTTCAACATAAAGATGAAAATTTCAAAAGGGGTGGGTTTGACGAGCAAGTACCTTGGAAATACGCTTTAGCCGTGTAGATATTGCTCTGACCCGTTTGAGGAAGTCTTCAAGGGTAGTACCGCTTCAAGAACTTGCCATTGATGGGTAGCATACATCTATCTCCTTCCATGTTTAGAAGAGCGTATGCACCGCTGGAGAAGACTTTGTCGATGACGAAGGGTCCCTCCCATTTTGGTTCGAATTTGCCTTTGGATTTGTGGGCAAAGACTATGGGTCTTTTTACTGCAAGAACCAAGTCACCCTTTTTGTAGGCGCGTTACCTGACCTTCTTGTCGAAAGATCCTGCCATGCGTGCTTGGTACAACTCAATGCTTTGTAGAGCTTCAAGTCGTCTTTCATCGAGATTATCCAGCTCTTGGAGTCTCAATTTGACATTGCTTTCTTGCGTCATGTCATTTTGCAAAGATACCCTTAAGGAAGGAATTTGTACTTCCAAAGGGACAACAGCTTCGCATCCATAGACCAAAGAGAATGGTGTGCTGTGGGTTGGTCCTTGAACGGTGGTTCGATAGGCCCACAAAGCTTCTAGTAGTTTGTCGCCCCAGTCTCTTTTGTGACTATAGACCATTTTCTTGAGAATTTTGCAGAGTGTCTTGTTGAAGGCTTCTGCTAGTCCATTTGCTGCTGGATTATATGGAGTCGAAGGACAACTTTGGATTTTGTACTTGTCGCAGAACCTATAGAATCTGTGAACCCGGAATTGTTGTCCGTTATCATGGACGAATCTTTTAGGTATGCCGAAGCGACAAATAATGTTGGTGCGCAAGAACTGAAGGACTGATGAAGTCTTCATTTCGCTGAGCGCAAATGCTTCTGACCACTTGGAGAAATAATCCGTAGCGGCGAAGATGAAGCGATGACCTTTGCTTGATGGGGGAGAAATAGGACCTATGATGTCCATACCCCAGGCTTCGAAAGGCCATGAGATTGCTGTTGGATGTAGCCATTCTGGAGGCATGTGGACATAATCTCCGTGAATCTGGCATTTTTGGCAGCGCTTGGCAAATTGCATTGCATCAGCTACCATGGTAGGCCAATAGTAACCTAGCCTTTTTATCTGGTTGTAGAGCTTAGGGCCAGCCTAATGGGCTCCACAAAGACCAGCATGTACTTCTTCGAGAGTTTCCTCAGCCTCTTGTTGTGATAAGCAGCGTAGGAGTACTCCGTTGAAGGATTTTCTGTAAAGTGCTTTTGAAGGTATATCCAAATGAAAGTTTAGGGCCCGTCTTTGGATGCTTACCCGCTCTTTTGGATCTCCATGTAGTATTCCGAACATGATATAATCAATGAACGGATCTCTCCAGTCGCCAATCGGAGGTTTGGGGATGGACATCCGACTTCCAACTACTTGGTGGCTGATGGAACGCGCTCCGAGGCGCCTGCTGGGGCGGCTACCGGGGTCGGCGGAACGTGGGAGTCCGTCGGGTCCGACCCTTTCGCGCCCTGGCGGGCCCTGAAGCGTGCATCAATATTTCTTTTGTGTGGGTGTGCCAGATTTTCTATTTTACTTGGAATTGCAAGTGGTAATCCGGAGATCAACCTTCGCAAGTAAAAAGGAAATCAACTTCTTTCAAGTTTTCCATTGCACAAATATTTAAGAAAAGAGACATTTTCTTGGTTTGCCGTGAAAGGCGATTTTGTTTGGCATTTATAGCCGATTTTGGCGTTTATAGCCGATTTACAATTCTTATCAATAATGAAAGACAAGATTTGTGATTTTTGTCTCTTTTAGAAAAATACAAACTACAATGAAAAGCAAGAAAAGGAAGATCTAACTTTTCAGGAGATTGTGGGGGACTCGTTCAGATTGACGGTCGCAAGCCATGTATGGGCTTCGCCATCATCCATGCAGATGAGAACAGAAGATGCTCTTGATTCGCTTGGCTTGGCTATAACCTCAGGTTTTTAGAGGACAAAGACCAAGAGAAGGTCCTATGTCCAATAAAAAGCTAAGTAGACGGGCTGAAAAGCCACGTCTAAGCCATTGGAGGCAGCAGGAGAAGGCAAGGACCTTGGGGGGGTGCCCCCCAAGGGACTTTTGTCACCTTGTAGTGGTGGCCGGTGCAGAACTTCAGCAGAGTTTTTCTCTCTTTTTCTTTCTCTCAGATCTCTTTCTGATCTTTTTTTTTTTTGATCCTCTGATTTTCTCCTCTTTTTTCTGATCTTTTTCCCGATTTTCTTCCGATTTTTAATTTCAATGGAATGCTCTCCTATTTATAGGCTTTTGGTAGCCATTTAGGAGGGTTTATGAGCCTTAATGGCTTTAATGGGAGGAGTTACAAGATTTATTTCTTGATTTTGTAACTCCTTTTTCCTTGAATCTGATTGGCCGATGGAGATTAAGGGCTTTTAATCACCTTAATTACCATAATGGGAGGAGTTTCATGGGTTAAATGCCATGACTTAATTGACTTGTAACTCCCAAATGCTTGCTTCTGATTGGGCCGTCCAAAGAAATGAATTAATGACTGCAATAAAGCTAGTCAATTAACCACATTAATTGGTCGCCGAGCAGTCGAAGAGTCGCGGGCCATGCCGTGTCTTCTGGAATTCTTCTGGCGACGATCATCGATGGATCTACATGCTGATCGACATCGGATGAACATGTAGCTTCAGACATTGATAGCTAAGAGCGGGCCGGTGACATCTGTCTTGTCGATTTCACGATCGGTCGGACAGAAAGTGCACTTTCTTGGTCAGCCGGTTGGCGATCTTGGAGCGATCACTGATGATTTTATGCTTTTGGAGGTTGACCCGTGATTTTGACGGATGTCGTCGGATATGAGTCAATTTCAAGCACTAAAAATCACATTTTCAGGGAACCACAGGGGCCAAAGTGCGCGAAACGCGAAAAAAGACGGAAAAAACGGGTCACCGGCGGAAAATCCGGTGACCCGGACCTCCATGGTCGCCGGCGACCATGGACCGGCGACCATGGGCCATGGTCGCAGGGGCCTGCGACCATGGGCCATGGTCGCAGGGGTCTGCGACCCTGGGGGATTTTTCCCCTTCGGAGCCCGTTTTGCGGTCGTTTTGAGGTCTTTTTCGTCGCCGTTTTCTTCTGTATTTTTCTTGACATTTCTTCTCATTTATTGGCTTGATTTCCCTGTAGAAAACTTGATGAGAATCCTTGCATTTTTAGAGTGCAAAGTTTCTAATTTTCCGGGAAAGCCGAAGACTTTGTCGCGTAGAGCTGCTGATTTTCCGCCAGAAGTCGAAACTTGGTCAAACGATGTCGGAATGACCTGAAATTTGAGGTGAAGCCTCCTGAGCAATAAATAAGACCAACCATAGGCTTTTTTTTGAGTTTTGAAGCCGTTTGGGGTCCCGTCGATGCTTCACTTGATTTTACTGCGGGGAAAATGCCGAGCTTTGATGTGCGGTCAAACGATGTCCGATTGACCTGAAATTTGACGGGGAGCCTATTGGAGTCATTTTGAGACGTTCCATGGGCTCCGTTTTGGATGTCATGGTCCCGGGTTGCTCCGCCGCCGGTAGGCTTGATTTTCTCTCGGAGCATCGAAACCTGGTCAAACGTTTTCGGAATGACCTGAAATTTGACGTGCAGCCTTTTGGAAGCATGTTGAAGCCACTCATGCACTTGGTTTGATGAGCGAAGGATTCGGTGGTTCCCGCCGCCGGGAGGCTTGATTTTGCTGCTCGAGCATTGATGGAGGGTCAAACGTTGTCGGTTTGACTTGAAATTTGGAATGGAGCCTTTTTGGGACATGCTGGAGTCATCCGTAGGCTCTGATCGAAGTTTTGACGTCTCCGATGATGTCGCCGCCGGGAGCGCCATTTTAGCTGTCGGAGAAGTGAAGTTAGGCCAAATGTTGTCGAAATGGCCCGAAACTTCATGTGTACTCTTCTCTTGGCTATCTTGAAGGATCTTGCAGTTTTTGTTTGATTCTGACAAGATTTGATTTTTTGGAGAAATTGCATTGCCTATTTATGGCAGGTTGCGACTTCATGCAACTTTCTTGATGTTGAAGAGGCAAAGTGACAGTTTTGGTGTCAACAAATGCCCCCTCGAGGTACAGCGACGAGTTGCTTGACTTTTGTAGTCGATGTGCCTCGAAGAGATTTTTGAAGGAGAGCTTGTGTCTTGACCAAGAGTCTTTGAGCAATCTTTCTTTTGGTAGAGTAGCCTTTGAGCTTCCAGGGGAATTTTATGGTAGTGAGGGGAATCAAATACCATCTCGAGGCAAAGTTTTGAAGATGACATCAGGGATGTGGATTTGGGCTTTTGTTTTTGACCTTGTGACCTAACAAGCTGTATGTGGCAGGTTAGGGGATCGGGTTTTGGTTTTGATCTTGTGACCCAACAAGCTGTATGTGGCAAGTTGGGGGATCAGGGTTTGGTTTTTTGTTTTGGTCTTGTGACCTAACAAGCTGTATGTGGCAAGTTAGGGGACCAGGATTTGGTTTTTGGTCACTCTTTGGGACTGTGTGGGTCCATTGGAGTGGTTTGGATTTTTGTGGAATGTCAATTTCAAGATTTTGGCTCAATTTGGTATATGAGGCTGGATGGTTTGATTTTTGGAAGCTCATGGGGCTTGGGATTTTTTGTATGGTTCAATCAACTCAAAAGAGGCATGGAACCATTTTTGTATGCTCTTGGTAAGAGGGATTTTTTCCTGACTAAAAGCCCATTTTTTTTTTTTTTCAGTGCCTAGGTGGTCAAACCTGGCTCATATGGGCTAGCCCATGGGACCTTAAGCTTTTTTAGGATGGCTTAGATCTCATGTGGGGTCTTTTTTGTAAAGAATATCTAAAGATATCTCATTTGGATAGAGAATATCTAAAAATATCTTTATGGGAGAGAATCTCTCATATTCCCTTAATTTGGGAGAGAATATCTCAAGGTATCTTTCTTTTTGGGAAAAAATCTCCAATATCCTTTTTTGTTGGAGAGAATCTCTCATTTGATTGATTTTGGTAGAAAATCTCTCAAAGACATCTTTCTTTTTTGGGAAAGAATCTTTCTAATTTCTTCTCTTTTGGTAAGGTTACTTAATTAGTAACACTTACCTTTCTTCTTTGTTTCCTTCTTTGATTTGCTCTCTCCTATAAAAGCAAAGGAAGGTAGGATCTCTTGCTCTTATTGCTTTCTTTTGCAACAATCTCAAGGGAGCTCCAAGACCAAGAGTTCTTCTTCTTCAAGGATCTTCAAGCTTTTTCCTTCTTCTTCTCCATCAATGGCTTCAAGTAAGTTTTCTCTCTTTTTCTTTCAAGAAAACTCTATGTAGAGAATAGGATGGTAAAAAGTTTCTCTTCTTTTTTTTTTCTTTTTTTTTTTTTTTTTTCTTTCTATTCTTTTTTTTTTTTTTTTTTTTTTTTTTGAGAAGGTTTCTCTTTTTTTTTTTCTTTTCTTTCTCCTTTTTTTTTTGTCTTTTCTTTCTCCCTTTTTTTTTTTTGAGAAAGTTTCTTCTTTTTTTTTTTTTCTTTTTTTTTTTTCTCTTTTTTTTTTTTTTTTTTTTCTTTTCCAACCTTTGCAGGTGGTTCCTCCAGAACGAACAAGGGTAAAGAGCCTGTTACAAGCGTACCTCGTCGATCCGCCAGATCTTCTAATGTGGCCGTTCAGCAGGCCTGGGAGAAGGTATGATTCTTCCTTTTTCGTTTTCTACTTCTTTCATGGGGCTTTCCATGTTCTGATTTGTTTTCTCACCCTGCTGCTGCTTCTTTTTTTTTTTTTAGCAGAGGATGAAGACTTGGCGACGCCTGAGGTTTCGACCGATGAGGCGGTGATGGAGCCGGTTATGGCATCTGAAGAAGAACCTAGGGACTCTGGAATGATTCCGGAATCTCCAATTGGTATAACTTCTTTCGCTTTCTCTTTTTTTTTTGTGCCTGCGATTTGATTTGCTAACATTTTTTCTTGTCAGCTGACTTGCCACAGGATTCCGATGACTTTGAACCATCAATGGACGCAAATGTTGATGATGCTTCCGATGAGTTCATGGAGGAAGAGAGTGTTCCGCCGGTCGTCGAAGAAGGTACTTTGTAGTGATGACCCTGATGATGTTTTTTTTTTTTTTTTTTTTTAACAGGATCATATTCATACCTTTTTGTGTTTCATTTGCAGGTTTTGAAGTGACAGAAGAGAGTCCATCGCTTTCTTCAGAACCAGAGCAAGGGATGCCAGAGGTCAATCCGGAGGTAGAGACCAGTTCTGACATGATTGAGGAGATGCCTCGTGTTGAGATTCCCTCTCCAGTGGCTCCAAGTGAAAAGAGTTCTTTTGTTACTCTTCCAATGGGACATGACATGAGCAGCCGATCAGCGGAGAAGGTTGAATCTTCATCCAGTTCATCTCTTCAATTTGCGAAGAAGGTGCTGGCTCGGGTTTTGAGTTCTTGGGTCAAGACTCTCCTTTCTGGACACTTGGAGGCAGGATTTGGCATGATCCCACATGTACAGGAGATTCTGACTGACACCGAAGAGGTTGGTCTGGATGTCACAGGTGCCAAGGCGATCGTTGATAGGATCATTGCACTGGGTGACAAGTGGTTTGAGACCATGGGTTTCCCTGACGACCAATTCTTCAAGGAGATGTTCTTGGACCCTGCTGATAAGGCTAAGTCTGACCTGAATGAGGCTACACAAAGCAAGAAGCAGCTAGTTCGGGAGAAGAACAAGGAAGAGCTAGCCATCATCGGATTGAGGCATGACCTTAACGTCCTTGATAGGGAAGTTGAGGAGGCCAGGAAACGTCTTGAGCATTTGAAGGCACAAGTCGATGCTAAGTGGGCTGCTATAACAGAGGCTCGTGACAGGGAGAGTACTCTGATTCGCAGGGTTGCAGATGCCGGTCAAGTTCTCGAGAGGAGGACTCTAGAAAACGAACGATGGCAAACTGCTGGGGAAGAGCTTCCCGGTGTAAAAGAAGGGTTACGGCATTCGCCAGCATCTCATGGCAAGTTCCTGAAGAAGCGTGCCTTGGAAACTCTGACGGATGAGGCCAAAAGTTTGCTTGAGGAGCTGAAGCTTTGGCTGGAGACCATTTTTGGCTGAGCTCCTGATTTTTTATAGCAGAAACCATTCTTCTTTTTTTTTTTTGGTACCACATGCATTTTTTGGTACTTCTTTTTTTTTTGCAGTGCTTGTGAACACTTTTTTTTTGGTACCACATGTATTTTTTTGGTACTTCTTTTTTTTTCTTGTTTTCCCTACGCTCACTCAAATCTTTTTGTGATGAAAGCAATTGCTAAATGGGATTTGATCAAAAGTTTTGTCATTTTGTGAAAATCTTTTGTCAAATGATTGTTTTGGTAGGGGAAACGAATTTGGCATGAAAGCCGGATTTTTGTGGCATTTACAGCCAGTTTTGACATGAGAGTCAGGTTTTTTTTTTGTGTGGCATTTATAGCCGATTTTTGAGATGGCATAAGAGCCAAAAATTTTGTTCGTGGCATGGGAGCCAATTTTGAGATGGCATGGAAGCCGAAATTTTATGGCGTAAAAGCCAAAATTTGGGTTGGCATGGAAGCCGAAATTTTATGGCGTAAAAGCCAAAATTTGGGTTGGCATGGAAGCCGGTGTTTGTTTTGTTGGCATCTATAGCCAGTTTGGTGGCATTGATAGCCAATTTGCGGCATTTATTGCCGGTTTGGTGGCATTGATAGCCAATTTGTGGCATTTATAGCCGGTTTGGTGGCATTGATAGCCATTTTTGAAAGCCAAGTTTTGGTTTGTCGGCGTGAAAGCCAATTTTTGTGGCATTGATAGCCGGTTTGTGGCATTTATAGCCGGTTTGGTGGCATTGATAGCCAATTTGTGGCATTTATAGCCGGTTTGGTGGCATTGATAACCATTTTTTGAAAGCCAAGTTTTGGTTTGTCGGCGTGAAAGCCAATTTTTGTGGCATTGATAGCCGGTTTGTGGCATCTATAGCCGGTTTTTTGGCAAAAGAGCCAGGTTTTGGCATTTATAGCCAGATTTTTTGGCTTTCAAAATGCAGGTATCGACTAAATGTCGCCTCCCCGCTGAATGGTCTTGCAAGTATCGATGGAATGTCGCTTCCTTGCTCATTCGGTTTTGCGAGTATTGACGGAATGTCACTTCCTCGCGGGTTGGGTTTTGCAAGTATCGATGGAATGTCGCTTCCTTGCGAATTGGGGTGCAAATATCGACTAAGCGTCGCTTCCCTGCTTTTCCCAAGACTTTTTGGTTTTGCGGGTACTGACTTGATGTCGTTTCTCCGCGATTTTTGAAATTTGAGGTTTTCTCGAACCATTTGTAATTTTGGGTTGTGGATAGCAACTGATATGTTACATCTCCACGATTTTTGAAATTGGGTTGTGGATATCAACTGGTTTGTTGCTTCTCCACGATTTTAGGTTTTCTCGAACCTTTGAAATTTGGGTTGTGGATATCAACTGATATGTTGCGTCTCCACGATTTTTGGGGTTTTGGAAGTATCGAATGGGGTTCGCATCCTTCCGATTTTTTGAGTTTTGCGAGTACAGACTAAGTGTCACTTCCCCGCGGTTTTTGAAAAACCATTTTTTTGTTTAAAGACACGAGGGTCGTAAATTTTGACCTAAAACCATTTGGCGGTAAAAGGTAAGGTGGACTAGGGTGGAAATCCCTGGATCCGAATTTTTGTTTCAAACCATGAATTTTGGTTCAAGGATCGAAAGTTCTGGTCAAGTCAGGGAGAGGCTCCTAAACTTGGATTTTTTTTTTTTTTTTTGTTTTTGAACAATGAAACAATGAAAGTAAGCATTGTTTTTGAATCTCTAGAAATTTTGACATTTGATATGAAAATTCTAAAGAGAGTGGGTTTGACGAGCGAGTACCTGAGAACAGGTTTTGGCCATACAGGCATTGCTCTTACCCAGTTGGGTAAGTCTTCAAGGGTAGTATCGCTTCAAGAACTTGCCGTTGATAGGCAGCATACATCTGTCGCCTTCCATGTTTAGGAGGGCATATGCGCCATTGGAGAAGACCTTGTCGATGACATAGGGTCCCTCCCATTTTGGTTCAAACTTGCCTTTGGACTTGTGAGCGAAGACCATTGGTCTTTTTACCGCAAGAACCAAGTCACCCTTCTTGTAGGCGCGTTGCCTGACCTTTTTGTCAAAAGATCCTGCCATGCGTGCTTGGTAAAGTTCAATGCTTTGTCGAGCTTCGAGCCGTTTCTCATCGAGATTGTCCAGCTCATGAAGTCGTAATTTCGCATTGCTTTCTTGAGTCATGTCATTTTGTAGAGATACCCTCAGAGAAGGAATTTGTACCTCTAGGGGCACGACAGCTTCGCATCCATAGACCAAGGAGAATGGTGTGCTATGGGTTGGTCCTCGAACGGTGGTTTGATAGGCCCACAAAGCTTCAGACAGTTTATCGCTCCAGTCTCTTTTGTGACTAGAGACCATTTTCTTGAGGATTTTGCAGAGTGTCTTGTTGAAGGCTTCTGCTAATCCGTTTGCTGCCGGATTGTATGGAGTCGAAGGACAGCTTTGAATTTTGTATTTGTCACAGAACCTGTAGAATCGATGATCCCGGAATTGTGGTCCGTTATCATGGACGAATCTTTTGGGTATGCCGAAACGACAAATGATGTTGGTGCGTAGGAATTGAAGAACTGATGAGGTCTTCATTTCGTTGAACGCAAATGCTTCTGACCACTTGGAGAAATAATCCGTTGCGGCGAAGATGAAGCGATGACCTTTGCTTGAAGGGGGAGAGATAGGACCTATGATGTCCATGCCCCATGCTTCGAAAGGCCATGAGATTGCTGTAGGATGCAGCCATTCCGGAGGCATGTGAATGTAATCTCCGTGAACTTGGCATAGCTGGCAGCGTTTGGCAAATTGCATTGCATCAGCAACCATGGTAGGCCAATAGTAACCTAACCTTTTTATCTGATCATAGAGCTTAGGACCTGCCTGATGGGCTCCACAAAGACCAGCATGAACTTCTTTGAGTGTTTCTTCGGCCTCTTGTTGTGACAAGCAGCGTAGAAGTACTCCGTTGAAGGATTTCCTGTAGAGGATTTTTGAAGGAATATCCAAATGAAAGTTTGGGGCTCGCCTTTGTATGCTTACCCGTTCTTTTGGATCTTCAGGTAGGATTCCGAACATAGTGTAATCAATGAACGGATCCCTCCAGTCGCCGATTGAAGTTTGAAGGATAGAGATCCGACTTCCAACCACTCGGTGGCATTCAGCAACTGCTTGGTGTGTGTTAAGAGGAGGGAGGATCCTTCTCTTGCACACTGTAATTTGCATGTTTTCCCCTTCCTGGATCGCCATTGATGCGGCAAGTCCGGCCAGGGCATCTGCACGGATGTTTTCACCTCTACGAATGTGGGTGATGTTGCAGATGTCAAACTTTTGCAGAAGCGATTGTGCCTTGTTGTAATAAGGCAGCAGATCAGGCTTCCTGACTTCATATTTCTGATTCATCTGGTTGACGATCAGTTGAGAGTCTCCAAAGACTTCCAGCATGGTGATACCAGATTCGATGGCGAGTTCCAATCCTAGGATCAGAGCTTGGTATTCAGCTGCATTGTTTGTGCATGGTTCCAGTAGCGAGAAAGCGTGTGGAATCATGCATTTGTCGGGGCTAACAAAGAGGATGCCAACTCCCGAGATCAGCTTTCTGTTTTCATTTGTCCTGGTTGCACCGTCAAAGTACATGTCCCAGGAGGCATTTGGTGAGGAAGTCTCCACGTTGTAGACAGGTTCGTCTGGGAGATCATCTCTGAGTGGTGAATCTTTAGGCAATGGATGCTCTGCAAGGAAATCTGCTAGAGCTTGGCCTTTGATTGCTTTTTGTGGAACATACCTAATATCAAATTGTGACAAGAGGATGGACCATTTTGCCAGTCGGGCATTGAGAGAACCGGCCTTCGTGACAAGGACCTTCAAGAGGTTGATCCTCGAGACCAGGTAGACTGTGTTGGAAAGCAAGTAGTGACGTAGCTTTTGTACGGCGAACATCACTGCAAGGCATTCTTTTTCGACTGGAGAGTAGCGATGCTCTGCACCTACTAGCATGCGGCTGAGGTAGTATAGAGCAGCTTCTTTTCCCTCACCATTCTCTTGTGCAAGCAGAGCGCCTACAGAATGATCAAGAGCTCTTGTGTACAAGATGAATGGTTTTCCAGTGGCAGGGGCAGCTAACACTGGAGGTTTGGTCAGGTATGACTTGATATCTTGAAATGCGGCTTCACAGTCGGCATCCCAGACAAAGTCTACACCTTTTTTCATCAATCGAGAGAATGGACGGCATTTCCCCGAAAGATTGGAGATGAACCGTCTGATGTAAGCCAATCTCCCTTGGAGCCCTTTTAGTTCTCTCAAGGTTCTTGGAGAGGGCATTTCTAGAATAGCCTTGACTTTGATGGGGTCAAGTTCTATTCCAGCTTTCCGAACAAGGAATCCGAGAAACTTACCCGACGAGACGCCGAAGAAGCATTTTAGAGGATTCATCCGCAGTTTGTGTTTGCGGAGTCGGAGGAAGACTTCCCGAAGATCTTTGAGATGGTCTTCTTTTCTTCTGCTTTTGACGGCGAGGTCATCAACGTAACATTCGACCGTCTTGTGCTGCATATCTTGGAATATTTTCATCATAGCCCTCTGATATGTGGCACCAGCATTTTTCAGACCAAATGGCATGACAGTGTAGCAATACACGCCAAATGGAATCCGAAATGAAGTGTGTTTTTCATCCTCGGGATGCATCTTTATCTGATTGTAACCAGAGAAGCCATCCATGAATGTCATTCGCTCGAATCCGCAGGTATTGTCAATCATCACCTCCGGTATGGGGAGCGGGAATTCATCTTTAGGGCAAGCGCCATTCAAGTCTCTATAGTCAATACAGACCCTGATCTGCCCATTTTTCTTTGTCACGGGGACAATGTTGGCCAACCATTCTGGATGTTGTTCCTCACGGATGAAGCCAACGCTTTTGAGTTTTTGAACTTCTTGTTCAATTTTATCCATCACATCTGGACGGAATCTTCTTTGGCCTTGTTTGACAGGCTTGATGTCTTCTTGAAGATTGAGTTTGTGGACTGCTACTTTGGGGTCTAAACCAGGCATTTCAGCATAGGACCATGCAAAGCAATCAACGAACTCACGAAGAAAAGCGATATACTCGGGTAACTCATCATCCTTTATATTCTTGCTTATGAATACAGGACGTGGGTTATCAGGTGTTCCCAAGTTTATCTTTTGAACAGGATCTTCTGTCGGAAGGTTCGAAGGTGGTTCCTCCACAATATTTTCGGAGGCTTCCAACTCAACGAAACCTTCTGGATTTTCAACTACATTACCAGACCAAGGCTCTGTTCCTTTCCATGGATTTTCTTGATTGGTGATCTCCTCAAGGCTTGCTATGAGATAGTCCCAATCGCCTGTTGAGTCTGGTATTTCTTTTGGAGACGAGGGTTCTTCTGGGTCAGAATAGCACAAGTCTGTATTATCGGACGATTCCTCTTTATCATCAGAGAAATCGTACAAATTGGATGAGCTTCCTGGATCTTTGTCAGGTAACTCTTTAAAGAGATATCCAGGGAGATCGATGTCTTTATGGACTTGAGATGTTGAGGCTTGGTCGGTAAAACGACTTTTAAGCTTTTGTGTCAACTGTCTCAGAGGAGTGTCGGGATCATACCCTAACCCATATGAAGACTTTTCTACATGACCGTAGAGTCTCCAATCTTCCAGCTGGCTTTTGGTCAAGGCGGGCTCCAATGGCGTGAGAATACCGCGTCTTTCTCCCAAACCGACTGGGTTTTGAGCGTCAAAGCCCATTTTCTTCATGATAGCTTGTGCCACAGGACTATATAGAGATAGTTGAGGCATACCTTCGTTTTGGAAAGGTTCCAGCAGAGAACTTGATGAAGAAGCATCCGATCTATGAAAGAAGATCGGTCTTTGCTTTGGTGATGTTGTCGGAACAACAAAGGTAGCAGACGTAGGATCTTCTACGTCAGCAGGTGTCTCCATCGGAGTGAGAGCAGGCTGAACTTGCTGAGTGTCAGCTTGGCTTGACGATGCATCGTCTTCTGGCTCTGAGTCCGAGTCTGTGTCTTGCACGATAGACACGAGAGAGACAACAAATTTGCCCCCAGGCTTTTGTTTCGCCTTCTTCACTTTAGTCGTGATGACCAAAGGTTTTGAAGATTTGAGGGAGATGACGAAGGGAGATTGACTACTCTCTTCTAATTTGCCGGAGGGGTTGTTTTCTTCCGGTGATTTTTGAGGAGCCTTGCCTTTATCTTTCTGGAGATTTTCAGCAGGGGGTGCTGTTTCCTCTTCTTCTTCTTTTTCGCCTTCATACATTTGGGAGTCTGCGAAGTGGACTTCTTTACCTTTGAAGGGTTTCCTGTCCGCAAAGACTCGATGTACCATGCCGTCGTCGCCGACAAACTTGATGCATTGATGTAGAGTTGAAGGAACAACACCATTCTCGTGTATCCAAGGACGTCCGAGAAGGATGTTGTAGCATGAGGGGGTTTTTATTGCATACACAGTGACCTCAGAGATAAGATCACCGATTTGCAATTTGAACTTGATTTTGCCGATAGGCCTTTGAGTGCTCCCATCGTATCCAAAGATAGATACAGATGTGTGGCTTAGCTTGCTGGGTGGGATGCCCAACTCTTCGAGAGCCGAAGTGGAGATGAGGTTGAGTGCAGAACCTGGGTCGATCTGAACTCTATGTATCGGCATTTCTTTGATGTACCCTGTGAAGTACAGGGGTCGATTGTGCCTTGCTTCGCCAAGTAGGAGGTCTTCCTTAGTGAAGGCGATGGTTGCACTGGCTGCCCTTTGAACCGAGAGGCATTGGATGCATGATCCCTCAGTTTTCTTTTCTCCCTTTGAGGAAGTTTCAGAGTTTTTGATCCGGTAGTCCATTTCAATTTGGAGGACTTGCGGGGCATGTTTGTCGACATCCTTATTCAGTTTTTGTAATTCTGAGATGAGATTATCACGAGTGCGTGGAGACATTCGTAATAAATCCAGGATGTGAAGACGTGCAGGTATGTGTTTGAAGTTCTCAACCAAATCATACTTGAAAGCCTCCTTAGGGCCTGTATGTTCATCATTGTTGCCACTGGGGGCGCTTACAACATCTTTTCCCGAAGGATTTACATAAGTAAAGGAAGATTGGTTGTAATTTTTGTGGTAGTCCCGGCCCGAACGGGTGCCTCTACCAACTTCGAGAGCTTCTTGAGAAGGATCTTCGTTTGGAAGATTGTCTTCAGGATCAAGAGGCTGTCGTTTTTCATCTACTGGGGATGTATCTGCAGCAGAGTTGCCATCCTCAGTGATTGTGTTGCACGGAGCATTTTCCGGGAGCAAGTCCTGAACAGCATCCAGCAGCTTTTCTTCTTCGTTGACCCATCCATCACCCCAAGTTGGGTTTTCTTCATGATGATGAGTCGGGAAGAATGTGTATTCTGAAGTCACAGTCTCAGGAGAAGAAACCTGAGAGGGTGTCATCTCTGTGAAAGTCACGTGAGACGAGGTAGCTCCAGAGGATACATTGCTAGGCGTCGTCGGAGTGTAGGTAATCTCATCAGACGACGCTTCAGAAGAGCTATAGTCCTGATATATTACATTACAGGAAGCTCTGATAGGAGATGTTGCCTGCTCGGAGTCAGACTCATCCTCGGATGTAAGAGGATCATCTATCCAGCAATATTCTCCATTTTCAGGAGTTAAGGGTGGATGTACCTGATTATCTTCAGGGACCTCAGGCTCTGGGTTGCGAGGAGGCTCGTTAACACGATCTTGCTCTTGTTCTAGAGCGAGACGCTGCAAGATCCTTGCATATTCTTCAAGATCAGGCATGGGAGCCAGATCCTCTTCTTCGTCTTCTCCGTGTGGCTCAACATAGTTGATTTCCACTGGAGCAATGACAGGTGCTGGGTTAACAGCATCTTCTTGTGCAGCCTCTTGGTCTTCTTCATCATCAGACCAGGATCCTTGTGGTTGCAAGGGGTTATACCAGATTACTGGCATAAGGTGAGTTTCAGGAACCCATTCTTCGTCGGAGAGATACTCTCCTGTTTCAAGAGATTCCTCCCACTCGCCGGTGTAGTTGGGCTCGAATCCATCGTCGGTGTCGCTGGACTCGTATCCATCAATAGAGAATCCAACTACCGAGTTGCAAGAGTATAATGCCCCCTGCATGGCTTCTTTTTTGAATTGAGGTGGCATGAAATCACTGAGAGTGAAGTTTCTTACCGCCTTTGAAGTCCCTGGAAGGGACGTTTCTGTTGCCCCAAGTGAAGTGGTAGAGGAGGCCTCTGCCTTTTCATGAACTTCTTGTTTTGGCTGGGTCTTCTCTTGCCGTTTGAGCCTGAGGAGATGTTTCCTAGCCTGCCTTCGCTGTTGAGCGGTCGGCTTTGTTTTGACGATCTCCCAATTTTCATCTTCCAGGAGATCGGGATGTACCCATATGGGTTGTCCGTCTGGTGTCGGGCAAGGAACCAACACTTCGGACGTTTGAATTCTGTTTATCACCATGAAGGAAGTAGTGATCTTCTTCTTCGGTGATTTTGGTGTTTGTCCACATGACACCATGTTGACGGAGGCAGTCCCATAGTTTTTGTCAAAGGTGATGACTCCGTTTTTCCACATCTCGTTTATCTTCTCTCTCACAACAAAGCATTGATTGAGAGGATGCGAGACCATCTGGTGGTATGGACAGTACCGAGGATCATTGGTTTTGCCAACGTCTCCAGGTCTTTTGGGCTCTCGCAAAATGAGTTTGCCATTTGCTAGGAGAGCCTCAAAGATTTCTTCAACGTCTTCATCGAATGGATATTTCTTTTCTACACGTTCTTTGAAGGCATCAGAGAGTTCAGGTCTCTTACCTGCAGCTCTATTTTCAGCTTTCTTTGGTTGCTGAGGAGCTGACTTAGTCTGCACATTGAGAACCTCTTTCTTCTTTGGTTTAGAGGTTGCAACAGCAGTCGGCTCTTTCTTTGATGATTTCTGACTGTTGAGGTCTTTGATCACCGTTTCAGCTTCCATGGAAGCTTCCAGGAGTTCTCCCAGGTTTTTTGATTTGTTGCCGATGATCATGGAGCGGATTTTAGCTCTCATGTTGTTTCGGCAGATGTCGACTAGCGACGCTTGTGGCAGTACATCTGAGCATTTGTACGCCATTGCTTTCCACTTGTGAATGAAGTCATAAGTTGACTCATTCTCTCCCTGTTTTAGGCTGCAGAGCTGAGCCATAGTAACAGGATGATCCTCACCTTGGAAGTGGGTCAGGAAGCGTGTCTCCAGCATAGCCCAGTTCTGAATGGAGTTCTCCGGCAGAGTGGAGTACCAATCGAAGGCCGTACCTTTTAGGGTACTTGCAAAGAGGCGAATCTTGAGTGCATCTTGATCCGCGATAGCTCCCGTCAAGATCTTGAAGTGGATGACGTGCTGTCTGGCCGATCCTTTCCCCGTATATGTTTGGAGAGTAGGATGCTTGAATTTTGTGGGGAACGGGACCGAGTCCATCCATAAAGGATATGGTGGCTTGATCCCATGCTCCTTGAGTATATCCTCTTCTTTTGCTTTGGCGAGGATACTGTCTACGTCCTTTTTGGTAAGGGCGAGTGACTCATTTTCTTCACAATTCTCCTCGTTATTGTTATGATTCGGAGGAGGCTCATTGTTCACCTGATTTTGGACGACAAGGAGAATGTTTTCCATCAGAGTTTCAATCCTCTGCTGGCCTTGTTCCAACTGCTGGATGCGTGTGAGCGCATCATCTCGAGGTGGATTCTGAGGTGGTGGCTCAGAACTTGTAGCCAAGACGTTCATCCCTCGGGATTCGAACGAAGAAATCGTCCTGGTGACCGAGCTCGGGCTCATTCTTTTTGATGAAGAGCTTGATGAAGGATTACTCTCCCGTTCTTGGCTTGAAGGGGCAGGAGATTCTTCAGGATGTCTTTGTGTCCTGGTGATGCTACGGGTCACCGGACGTCGGACATGGATTTTTGATGCTGACCTTTGGTGTCTTCTGGTTTTTCCAACCATATGGACGGCAGCAACTTGGTCGGGTCTTTCTTTTTCGACCCATTTGTGGGAGACTTGAAGTGTAGGAGGCTGGGTCCTTTGCTTCTCTAGTCTCTTTTGTCGATATGACGCACGGCGGCGTGCTCGACGAGCGATTTGAGCTTCAGTCAGCTCTGGCTGGGCTCTGACGATGAAGGATGTGCTCCCTCGGGCGCAGCAGCCGAGCTTGTCTTCTTTGTGGTTGGGCAAGGACAGGATGCGGACCCGGTCCTTTGCCTGTTGCAGCGAAGCTTTAAACCTTTCGAGTTCGGCCCCTGTAGAGATGAAGGGTCGAACTGAAGGATTGTAGGCCTTGGCAGGTGCTTGCAGAGGCCTGGTGATGCATGATCTGATTTTGGGCTTGTGGGAGCAAGCCGATTCATGCTAGGTCGACTTGGGAGTCAAGTTGGAGATGGGTCTCTCCTCTTTCATGTAGGCAAGAGGGTAGAACTGGTTCTCCTTGAGTGGGGCCAGGTATGCTGGCTTGGTGGAGGTTTGAGACCTTCTTTGTTTTGGGGAAGGTCTTGGAGACCAAGTCTTAGGGTAGACCTGGTTGGTTGTTGGTCGAGGCTTCGCGGGGGTGCCGCGGGCTTCGGGCTTTTGGGCGCTCGCCTTTGGTGTCACGGGAGTGACACGTTGAGAGGCGATTTTCTGCCTTTTGGCAGGCGCAGTTTGTTCTTCGGGAAGTGGGAATGGTCCCAGTGTCCCGAAGACGATGGTCCGGGGAGTCGAGGTCGACCCGGAGTTCAGAGAGTTGCCGAGGGAGTTGACGCTTCGGCAGCTGGCGGGGCGCTTGTAAGTGCGCTCGGTTTGCTTCTGTTGAAGCATGAGTTGGTGCTTGTTCTCATCGAAGATAATGGTTAAGGCTGCCATTGTTAGTTTCGAAAAAGTTCTGAAACAAGACCACATCCATTAGTAATCACAAGAATATAATGATCATAAATGGGAATTTCTATGGTTGTCTTTTCAAATCGCTCAAGGGATATGACCCAAGCGACATGAAGAAGGCAAAAAGCCATAGATGGTACAATTGTTCTGACAGCGAACATGGTAGGCTCGAAATGAGCGTTCCAATGACTGCTAGAAGTAATTGTATACCTAAATTCGACTTATCGAGAAGCGGAGCTTGCTCGAGATAAGAAGAATATAAGGTAGGAGTTACAAATGTGCCGGTCACAGATACAGTAGACCCTGAAAGGGCGTACCAGTATTGCTATGCACAAATGTTGGAGATCGCATCCATGAGATGGGATTCTTTGTTTTGAAATGTCAGAAATGGATTCGTCAAAGAGAGCAGGTGACATTCCGATTCAAATACGGGCTCAACGATTTCCGCGAGCGCCAGTACTCAGAAGGGAAGAGACCACAATTTCTCGAATCTGAATCCAAAAAGTGACGAGTTTTTGGAGATTTTTTTTTTGAAATGATTTTTTTTATTTTATTTTTATTTTATTTTATTTTTATTATTTTTTTTTTTTAAATATTTTTTTTTATTTATTTTTTTATTTTATTTTTTTTTTGAGAATTTTTTGTTTTTTTTTTTAAGATTTTTTTTTTTGAAAATCTTTTTTTTTTATTTTTATTTTTTTTTTAATTTTTTAAGATTTAAAGACGAGAGAGTACACATAGGCCTCCTAACCCGGTCTTATGAAACCTCAATTGATAGAATTGCCCCCAGGTAAGGGTAGGATTACTTAATGAACCCGTTTGGAGGACCCTTGCCTAGAACAGTCAAGCTGTCTCCACACTCTGGACAAGGCTTTTCTTGAATCAATCGTGATCAAAGAACGCAATTGGTTTAACCTTAGTGGTCTATGTCTTTTTTTTTCAAATCCCAAATAGACTCATCGAAGAGAAACGATGGCCCAAAACCTTAGTCGAACGGGCTCAACATTTCTGCAAGCACCAAAGAACGATAGGATAGGATCAAAGCTTCTCAATTTTGAATCAGAACTGAGAAAACTGATTTTTTGATTTTTTTTCTTTGAAATCTCTAATGAACTCATCGAAGAGAAACGATGGCCCAAAACCTTAGTCGAACGGGCTCAACATTTCTGCAAGCACCAAAGAACGATAGGATAGGATCAAAGTTTCTCAATTTTGAATTCAGACTAAGAAAACTGATTTTTTTTTTTTATTTTTTTTAATATATTTTTTTTTTGAAATCTCTAATGAACTCATCGAAGAGAAACGATGGCCCAAAACCTTAGTCGAACGGGCTCAACATTTCTGCAAGCACCAAAGAACGATAGGATAGGATCAAAGTTTCTCAATTTTGAATTCAGAACTAAGAAAACTGATTTTTTGATTTTTTTTTCTTTGAAATCTCTAATGAACTCATCGAAGAGAAACGATGGCCCAAAACCTTAGTCGAACGGGCTCAACATTTCTGCAAGCACCAAAGAACGATAGGATAGGATCAAAGTTTCTCAATTTTGAATTCAAACTAAGAAAACTGATTTTTTGATTTTTTTTTCTTTGAAATCTCTAATGAACTCATCGAAGAGAAACGATGGCCCAAAACCTTAGTCGAACGGGCTCAACATTTCTGCAAGCACCAAAGAACGATAGGATAGGATCAAAGTTTCTCAATTTTGAATTCAAACTAAGAAAACTGATTTTTTTTTTTTTTTTTGAAAAGAGAAAGAATGGAAACAAACTCAAAGAAATAGAAATTTCCAAAAAATCCCATCTCATTTTTTTTTTGGTGCAAAATCCAACATAGGCCACCAGCTAGAAAGTAGCCAAGGAATCCGGAAAAGAAGTATAAGCATAGAGCGAAAAGTATGATATGCAAATATTTCATTTCCAAGCACCGTGTTCTCAAATGAACGAGTCCCACCGGGTGTGCCAGCTTGATGGAACGCGCTCCGAGGCGCCTGCTGGGGCGGCTACCGGGGTCGGCGGAACGTGGGAGTCCGTCGGGTCCGACCCTTTCGCGCCCTGGCGGGCCCTGAAGCGTGCATCAACATTTCTTTTGTGTGGGTGTGCCAGATTTTCTATTTTACTTGGAATTGCAAGTGGTAATCCGGAGATCAACCTTCGCAAGTAAAAAGGAAATCAACTTCTTTCAAGTTTTCCATTGCACAAATATTTAAGAAAAGAGACATTTTCTTGGTTTGCCGTGAAAGGCGATTTTGTTTGGCATTTATAGCCGATTTTGGCGTTTATAGCCGATTTACAATTCTTATCAATAATGAAAGACAAGATTTGTGATTTTTGTCTCTTTTAGAAAAATACAAACTACAATGAAAAGCAAGAAAAGGAAGATCTAACTTTTCAGGAGATTGTGGGGGACTCGTTCAGATTGACGGTCGCAAGCCATGTATGGGCTTCGCCATCATCCATGCAGATGAGAACAGAAGATGCTCTTGATTCGCTTGGCTTGGCTATAACCTCAGGTTTTTAGAGGACAAAGACCAAGAGAAGGTCCTATGTCCAATAAAAAGCTAAGTAGACGGGCTGAAAAGCCACGTCTAAGCCATTGGAGGCAGCAGGAGAAGGCAAGGACCTTGGGGGGGGTGCCCCCCAAGGGACTTTTGTCACCTTGTAGTGGTGGCCGGTGCAGAACTTCAGCAGAGTTTTTCTCTCTTTTTCTTTCTCTCAGATCTCTTTCTGATCTTTTTTTTTTTATCCTCTGATTTTCTCCTCTTTTTTCTGATCTTTTTCCCGATTTTCTTCCGATTTTTAATTTCAATGGAATGCTCTCCTATTTATAGGCTTTTGGTAGCCATTTAGGAGGGTTTATGAGCCTTAATGGCTTTAATGGGAGGAGTTACAAGATTTATTTCTTGATTTTGTAACTCCTTTTTCCTTGAATCTGATTGGCCGATGGAGATTAAGGGCTTTTAATCACCTTAATTACCATAATGGGAGGAGTTTCATGGGTTAAATGCCATGACTTAATTGACTTGTAACTCCCAAATGCTTGCTTCTGATTGGGCCGTCCAAAGAAATGAATTAATGACTGCAATAAAGCTAGTCAATTAACCACATTAATTGGTCGCCGAGCAGTCGAAGAGTCGCGGGCCATGCCGTGTCTTCTGGAATTCTTCTGGCGACGATCATCGATGGATCTACATGCTGATCGACATCGGATGAACATGTAGCTTCAGACATTGATAGCTAAGAGCGGGCCGGTGACATCTGTCTTGTCGATTTCACGATCGGTCGGACAGAAAGTGCACTTTCTTGGTCAGCCGGTTGGCGATCTTGGAGCGATCACTGATGATTTTATGCTTTTGGAGGTTGACCCGTGATTTTGACGGATGTCGTCGGATATGAGTCAATTTCAAGCACTAAAAATCACATTTTCAGGGAACCACAGGGGCCAAAGTGCGCGAAACGCGAAAAAAGACGGAAAAAACGGGTCACCGGCGGAAAATCCGGTGACCCGGACCTCCATGGTCGCCGGCGACCATGGACCGGCGACCATGGGCCATGGTCGCAGGGGCCTGCGACCATGGGCCATGGTCGCAGGGGTCTGCGACCCTGGGGGATTTTTCCCCTTCGGAGCCCGTTTTGCGGTCGTTTTGAGGTCTTTTTCGTCGCCGTTTTCTTCTGTATTTTTCTTGACATTTCTTCTCATTTATTGGCTTGATTTCCCTGTAGAAAACTTGATGAGAATCCTTGCATTTTTAGAGTGCAAAGTTTCTAATTTTCCGGGAAAGCCGAAGACTTTGTCGCGTAGAGCTGCTGATTTTCCGCCAGAAGTCGAAACTTGGTCAAACGATGTCGGAATGACCTGAAATTTGAGGTGAAGCCTCCTGAGCAATAAATAAGACCAACCATAGGCTTTTGTTTGAGTTTTGAAGCCGTTTGGGGTCCCGTCGATGCTTCACTTGATTTTGCTGCGGGGAAAATGCCGAGCTTTGATGTGCGGTCAAACGATGTCCGATTGACCTGAAATTTGACGGGGAGCCTATTGGAGTCATTTTGAGACGTTCCATGGGCTCCGTTTTGGATGTCATGGTCCCGGGTTGCTCCGCCGCCGGTAGGCTTGATTTTCTCTCGGAGCATCGAAACCTGGTCAAACGTTTTCGGAATGACCTGAAATTTGACGTGCAGCCTTTTGGAAGCATGTTGAAGCCACTCATGCACTTGGTTTGATGAGCGAAGGATTCGGTGGTTCCCGCCGCCGGGAGGCTTGATTTTGCTGCTCGAGCATTGATGGAGGGTCAAACGTTGTCGGTTTGACTTGAAATTTGGAATGGAGCCTTTTTGGGACATGCTGGAGTCATCCGTAGGCTCTGATCGAAGTTTTGACGTCTCCGATGATGTCGCCGCCGGGAGCGCCATTTTAGCTGTCGGAGAAGTGAAGTTAGGCCAAATGTTGTCGAAATGGCCCGAAACTTCATGTGTACTCTTCTCTTGGCTATCTTGAAGGATCTTGCAGTTTTTGTTTGATTCTGACAAGATTTGATTTTTTGGAGAAATTGCATTGCCTATTTATGGCAGGTTGCGACTTCATGCAGCTTTCTTGATGTTGAAGAGGCAAAGTGACATTTTTGGTGTCAACAGTGGCATTCAGCAACTGCTTGGTGTGTGTTGAGAGGAGGGAGAATCCTTCTTTGACACACTGTGACTTGCATGTTTTCCCCTTCTTGGATTGCCATGGATGCGGCAAGTCCAGCCAGGGCATCTGCACGGATGTTTTCACCTCTGAGGATGTGGGTGATGTGACAGATGTTGAATTTTTGTCGAAGCGACTGCGCTTTATTGTAGTAAGGTAGCAAATCAGGCTTCCTGACCTCATATTTCTAATTCATCTGGTTGACGACCAGTTGAGAGTCTCCAAAAGCTTCCAGCGTGGTGATGCCGGATTCGAAGGCGAGTTCCAATCCTACAATCAGGGCTTGGTACTCAGCTGCATTGTTTGAACACGGTTCCAGTAGTGAGAAGGCATGTGGAATCATGTATTTGTCGGGGCTGACAAAGAGGATGCTGATTCCCGATATTTTCTTTCCTTTTTCATTTGTCCTGGTTGCACCGTCAAAGTACATGTCCCAGGAAGTGTTTGACAAGGAAGTTTCCACATTATAGACAAATTCGTCTGGGAGATCATCCCTGAGTGGAGAATCTTTAGGCAATGGATGCTCTGCGAGGAAGTCTGCTAGAGCTTGGCCTTTGATTGCCTTTTGTGGTACATACCTAATATCAAATTGTGATAGAAGAATGGACCATTTTGCCAGTCGGGCATTGAGAGAACCTGCTTTTGTGACAAGGACCTTTAGGAGGTTGATCATCGAAATCAAGTAGACTGTGTTCGACAGCAGATAGTGACGAAGCTTTTGTACGGCGAACATTACTGCAAGGCATTCTTTTTCGACTGGGGAGTAGCGATGCTCTGCACCTACCATCATGCGGCTAAGGTAATATAGAGCAGCTTCTTTCCCGTCGTCATTTTCTTGTGCCAGTAGAGCACCCAAAGAGTGGTCGAGAGCTCTTGTGTACAAGATAAATGGTTTTCCAGTTGTGGGAGCAGCCAGCACTGGAGGTTTGGTGAGGTATGCTTTGATGTCTTGAAATGCGTTTTCACATTCAGCATCCCAGACAAAGTCCACGCCTTTCTTCATTAAGCGAGAAAATGGACGGCATTTCCCTGATAGATTGGAGATGAACCGTCGAATGTAGGCCAGCCTTCCATGAAGCCCTTTTAATTCTCTTAGGGTTCTGGGAGATTGCATTTTCAGGATAGCCTTGACTTTGGTGGGGTCAAGTTCTATTCCAGCTTTCCGTACTATGAATCCGAGAAACTTACCCGATGAGACACCGAAGAAGCACTTTAGTGGATTCATCCGTAATTTGTATTTGCGAAGTCGGAGGAAGACTTCTCGAAGATCATCGAGATGGTCTTCTTTTCTTCTGCTTTTTATGGCAAGGTCGTCAACATAGCATTCGACCGTCTTGTGCTGCATATCTTGGAATATTTTCATCATAGCCCTCTGTTATGTCGCACCTGCATTTTTCAGACCAAATGGCATAACAGTGTAGCAATACACGCCGAATGGTGTCCGAAATGATGTATGCCTTTCATCTTAAGGATGCATCTTTATCTGGTTGTAGCCAGAGAACCCATCCATGAACGTCATTCGCTCAAACCCATAGGTGTTGTCAATCATCACCTCTGGTATGGGGAGCGGGAATTCATCTTTAGGACATGCACTATTCAGGTCTCTGTAGTCAATACAGACCCTTATCTGCCCATTTTTCTTTGTCACAGGGATGATGTTGGCCAACCATTCAGGATGTTGTTCCTCGTGGATGAAGCTAACGTTTTTGAGTTTCTGAACTTCTTGTTCAATTTTGTCCATCACGTCGGGACGGAATCTTCTTTGGCTTTGTTTAATAGGCTTGATTTCTTTTTGCAAGTTGAGCTTGTGGACTGCTACTTTGGAATCTAAGCCAGGCATTTCGGCATAAGACCATGCAAAGCAATCAACGAACTCACGAAGAAAAAAGATATACTCGGGTAACTCATCATCCTTTATATTCTTTCTTATGAATACAGGACGTTGGTTATCAGGTGTTCCCAAGTCTATCTTTTGAACAGGGTCTTCTGTTGGAAGGTTTGAAGGTGGTTCCTCCACAATGTTTTTGGAGGCTTCCAACTCAACAAGACCTTCTGGAGTGCTAGAGGCATTTTCAGACTGGGGCTCTGTTTCTGTCCATGAATCTTCTTGATCAGTATCCTTCTCAAGGCTATCCTTCTCAAGGCTTGCAATGAGATGGTCCCAATCATTTGCTGGAATTGGGTTGAAGTAAGGTACTTCTTTTGGAGACGACGGTTCTTCTGAGTCAGAAAACCGCTCGTCTGTATCATCGGGCAATTCCTCTTTATTATCAGAGAAATTATACCAATTGGAGGAGCTTTCTGGATTTTTGACGAGTAACTCCTCAAAGAGATATCCAGGGATATCGATGTCTAAATGAGATGTTGAGGCTTGGTTGGTAAAGCGACTTTGTAGCCATGGTGTCAACTGTCTCATAGGAGCGGTAGGATCATACCCCAACCCATATGAAGACTTGCCTTTTTGAAGGTGGATTTTCCAATCTTCCGGTTGACTTTTGGTCAGGGTGGGTTCCAATGGTGTAAGAATACCACGGCCACCTCCCAAACCAGTCGGATTTTGAGCGTCGTAGCCCATTTTCTTCATGATAGCTTGTGCCATTGGACTATACAGGGATAGCTGAGGCATACCTTCATTTTGGAAGGGTTCAAGCAGAGAGTTCAGTGGAGATGCTCCTGATCTGTGGAAGTAAATTACTTTTTCTTCTGGCGAAGTTGTTGGAATAATAAAGGAAGCAGACGTAGGATCTTCTATGTCTGCAAGTGTCTCCAATGGAGTGAGAGCGAGCTGATCTTACTGAGTATCAGCTTGGCTTGATGCTGTGTCATCTTCTGGCTCTGACTCTGAGTCTGTGTCATGCATAATAGACACAAAGGAGACAGTGAACTTGCCCCCAGTCTTTTGTTTTGTCTTCTTTGCTTTGGTAGTGATTACCAAAGGCTTTGGAGATTTGAAGGAGACGACGAAGGGAGCTTGACTGCTTACTTCGAGTTTGGTGGAGGGTTTGTTTACCTCTAATGATTGCTGAGGAGCCTTGCCTTTATCTTTCTGGAGACTGTCGACAAAGCGAACTGTTTTTTCCTCCTGTTCTTCTTTTCCATCTTTATACATTTGAGCATCTGCAAAATGGACATCTCTGCCTTTCTGCCTTTGAAGGGTTTTTTGTCTGCAAATACTCGATGTATCAGGCCATCGTCGCCAACGAACTTGATGCACTGATGTAGAGTTGAAGGGACGACACTATTCTCATGTATCCAGGGGCGTCCAAGGAGTATATTATAGCATGAAGGGGTCCTTATTGCATACACAGTGACTTCGGAAATAAGATCACCGATTTGCAATTTGAACCTGATTTTACCGATAGGCCTTTGAGCGCTGCCGTCATATCCGAAGATGGATACGGACGTGTGACTCAGTTTGCTAGGTGGGATGCCCAGCTCTTCCAGTACCGAAGTAGAAATGAGGTTGAGTGCAGAACCTGTATCGATCTGAACTCTATGTACTGGCATTTCTTTGACGTACCCCGTAAAGTACAAGGGTCGGTTATGCTTTGTTTCGCATAGGAGGAGGTCATCCTTGTCGAAGGCAATTGTTGCACTTGCTGCTTTTTATACCGAGAGGCATTCATTGCTTGATCCCTCAGTTTTCTTTTTTTCTCCCTTTGAGGGAGTATTTGATTTTTTGACCCTATAGTCCATTTCAATTTGTAGGACTTGTGGGGCATGTTTGTCGACATCCGCATTCAGCCTTTGTAATTCTGAAATGAGACTATCACGAGTTTGTGGAGACATTCGTAACAAGTTAAGGATGTGCAGACGTGCAGGTATGTGTTTGAAGTGCTCAATCAAGTCATACTTGAAAGCCTCCTTCGGGCTTGCATTTTCATTATTATTGCCACTTGGGGCGCTTACATCTTGCTTTCCCGAAGGATTTACATAAGAAGAAGAGGGTTGATTGTAATTTTTATGGTAATGCCGGCCAGAACGGGTACCTCTACCAACTTCAAGAGCCTCTAGAGAAGGGTCTTCTTTTGGAAGATCGTTTTCAGGATCAAGAGGTTGATCCTTTGCTGAAGACGTCTCTGTAACAGCATTGGCATCTTCAGTGATTGTGTTGCACGGAGCAATTTCCGGGAACAAGTCCTGAACAGCAGCCGGCAACTTTTCTTTATTAGCCCAGACATCGCCCGTGAGATAGGGTATCTGGGACCAATTGACTGAGTTTTCATTGAAGAGGATTTCATTGGCAGAAGTTTCTTCAAGATGATCAATTAGGAGAGGCTTGAGTTCTGATGTCACAGCTTTAGGAGACGAGGGTTGAGAGGATGTTATCTCAGTGGAAGTCACCTAAGAGGATGTAGCTCCGGAAGATACGCTACCGGTTGGGGAGTACGTGTCTTCAGAAGCTTCAGAGGCACTGTCGTCCTGAGCTATTGCATTGCAGGTTATCTTGACAGGAGATGCCCCCATTGTAGACTGTTGGGAATCGGACTCATCCTCAGATGTAAGAGGATCATCGATCCAACCGTTTTCTCCATTTTCAGGAGTTGAGGGAGAAAGTTCCCGTTGATTTTCAGGGACTTCTAGTTCTGGATCATGACGAAGATTGATGCGATCCTGCTCCTGCTCTATGGCAAGATGTTGCAAGATTCTTGTATATTCTTCAAGATCAGGCATGGGAGCCAAATCTTCTTCGTCATTTGCTCCTTGTGGTTCGCCCATGTTGGGTTCCACTGAAGCATTTGCTGGTGCTGGATTGACAGCGTTTTCTTGAACAGGGCCCTGGTCTTCTTCATCATCAGACCAAGATCCTTGTGGCTGTAATGGGTTATACCAGATTACTGGCATAAGATGAGACTCGGGAATCCATTCCTCGTCGGAGAGGTATTCTCCTGTTTCAAGGGATTCTTCCTACTCATCTATATCACTGGCAGTATCACTGGACTCGTATCCATTCATGGAGAATCCAACTACCGAGTTGCAAGAGTATGATGCCCCCTGCACATTTCCATTTTTATATAGAGGTGGCATGAAATCATCCAGAATGAATTTTCTTACCACCTTGGAGGTTTTGGGAAGAGATTCTTCCGTCGTCCCGAGTGAAGTAGTGGAAGAAGTTTTTGCTTTTTCAAGGACTTCTTGTTTTGGTTGAGACTTCTGCTGCTGTTTGAGCTTGCGGAGTTGTCTCTTGGCTTGCCTTCGCTGCTGGGCGGTCGGCTTTGTTTTGACGATCTCCCAGTTTTCATCATCTAGGAGATCGGGATGCACCCATATAGGTTGTCCATCTGATGTTGGATAGGGAACCAATTCTTGGGACGCTTGAGCCATTTTTATCACCTTGAATAAAGTAGTGATCTTCTCCTTCGGTGACTTTGAAGTTTGCCGACATGACACCATGTTGACAGAGGCGGGGCCATAGTTTTTATCAAAGGTTATGACTCCATTTTTCCACATCTCATTGATCTTCTCTCTCACAACGAAGCATTGATTGAGAGGATGTGAGATCATCTGATGGTATGGACAGTATCGGAGATCATTGGTTTTGCCAACATCTCCCGGTCTTTTGGGCTCTGGCAAAATGAGTTTGCCATTTGCTAGGAGAGCCTCAAACATTTCTTCAACATCTTCATCGGACGGATATTTCTTTTCTACACGTTCTTTGAAGGCATCAGAGAATTCAGGCCTTTTACCTGCAGTTTTGTTTTCAGGTTTCTTTGGTTGCTGAGGAGCTGACTTAGTCTGCACATTAAGAACCTCCTTTTTCTTTGGTTTTGAGGTTGTAACAGCAGTCGGCTCTTTCTTTGATGATTTCTGACTGTTGAGGTCTTTGATCACCATTTCAGCTTCCATGGAGGCTTTGAGTAGCTCCCCCAGGTTCTTTGATTTATTGCCGATAATCATGGAGCGGATTTTTGCTCTCATATTGTTACGGCAGATGTCGACTAGCGACGCTTGTGGCAGTACATCTGAGCATTTGTACGCCATTGCCTTCCATTTGTGAATGAAGTCGTATGTTGACTCATTCTCTCCCTGTTTTAGGCTGCAGAGTTGAGCCATAGTAACAGGATGATCCTCACCTTGGAAGTGGGTCAGGAAGCGTGTCTCCAGCATAGCCCAGTTTTGGATGGAGTTCTCCGGCAGAGTGGAGTACCAATCAAAGGCTGTACCTTTTAGGGTACTTGCAAAGAGGCGAATCTTGAGGGCATCTTGATCCGCAATAGCTCCCGTCAGGATCTTGAAATGGATGACATGCTGTCTGGCTGAACCTTTCCCCGTATATGTCTGGAGAGTAGGTTGCTTGAATTTTGCAGGGAACGGAACCGAGTCCATCCATAAAGGGTAGGGTGGCTTAATCCCATGTTCCTTCAATGTATCCTCTTCTTTTGCTTTTGCGAGGATATCGTCCACGTCCTTTCTGGTAAGGGCGCGAGACTCATTGTTTTCTGCATTACCCTCATCTTCTTCATGATTCGGAGGGGTTTCATTGTTAGGTGGTGGACGCTGTAGAGTGAGAATCAGATTTTCCATCAGAGTCTCAATTCTCTGCTGTCCTTGCTCCAACTGCTGGATGCGTGCAGTTACATCGTCATGCTGTGGAGGCGGCTCAGAACTTGTAGCCAAGACGTTCATCCCTCGGGATCCAAACAAAGAAATCGTCCTGGTTACTGAGCTGGGGCTCATTCTTCTGGATGAAGAATCTGAGGAGTGGTTACTCCGATGCTCTTGGCTTGGAGGAGTGGAAGACTCTTCCAGATGTGTTCTTGTCCGAGAGACGCTGCGAGTCACTGGACGTCTAACACTGATTTTGGTTGCTGACTTTCGGCGTTTTCTGGTTTTGCCAACCATATGAACAGCAACGAATTGGTTGGGTCTTTCTTTTTCGACCCATTTGTTTGAGACGTGGAGAGTAGAACGCTGGGTTCTTTGTTTCTCGAGTCTCTTTTGTCGATATGCAGTGCGGCGACGCATACGACGAGCAATTTGAGCTTCAGTCAGCTCTAGCTGGGCTCTGGCGATGAAGGATGTAGTCCCTCGTGCGCAGTAGCCGAGTTTGTCTTCTTTGAAGCTGGGCAAGGACAGAATCTGGACGCGGTCCTTTGTCTGTCGCAATGAAGACTTGAATTTTGCGAGCTCAGCCCCTGTTGAGATGAAGGGTCGACTCACGGGAGTGCAGGCTTCAGCATGTTTTTGCATAGGCCTAACGATGCAGGATTTGATTTTTGGCTTGTAGGAGCAAGCCGGCTCATGATGATTTTGTTTGTTTTTTGGGTGGAGGGTAGGTTTCTCCTCTTTCATGTAAGAGAGAGGGTAGATCCGATTCTCCTTGAGAGGGGCCAGGTATGCTGGCTTTGCAGATGTTTGGGACCTCCGTTGCTTTGGCGAAGATCTCGGGGACCAAGTTTTGGGGTAAACCTGGTTTCTTGTGGGTTGAGGCTTCGTGGGAACGCCACGGGCTTCAAGCTTGCCATTTTAGTGACACGTTACGGGGCGGTTTTCTGCTTCTTGGCAGGTACAGTGTCTTCTGCGGGAAGTGGAAATGGTCCCAGTGATCCGAAGACGATGGTCCGGGGAGTTGAAGTTGACCCGGTGTTTGGAGAGTTGTCGAGGGAGATGAGGCTTCGGCAACTGGCAAGGCACTTATGCTTGTTTTGTTTGTCTTGCAGCATAAGCTGGTACTTGTTCTCATCAAAAGTGATGGTCAATGAAGCTGCCATTGTTAGTTTTGGAAAACTTCTGAAACAAGACCAAATCCATTAGTAATCACGAGAATATGGTGATCGTAAATGGAGAACAACTATGGTTTTGTCTTTTCAAATCACTTGAGGGGACATGGCCCAACCCAAGGACGATGAAGAAGGCAAAAAGCCATAGAGGATACAATTGTTCTGAAATGCAAGTATGGTAGGCTCAGAGTGAGCGTTCCAGTGACTGCTAGAAGCAATTGTAGACCTTAATTCAAATTACCGAGAAGCAAGGCTCACTCGAGGTAAAATGATATAAGGTTGGAGATACAAATGTGTCGGTCGCGAATACAGTAGACCCGAAAGGGCGTACTAGCACTGCTAGGCACAAATGTTGCAAATCGTATCCTTGGGAAGGACACGAGATGGGATTTTTTGAAAGGTCAAATTTGGATTCATAAAGGAGAGCAAATGGTGTTCCAATCCGAACAAAGGCTCAACATTTCTGCGAGCGCTAAATTCAGAAGGGAAGGAACCAGAATTTCTCGGATGTGAATCCAGTAATGACGGAAGTTTTTTTTTTTTTTGAAAGGTCAAGATTGAATTCATCGAAGAGAGCAAATGGTGTTCCATTCCGAACAAGGCTCAACATTTCTGCGAGCACTAAATCCGAAAGGGAAAGAACCAAGATTTCTCAACTCTGAACTCAAAGTGACAGAAGTTTTTTTTTTGAAAGGTCAAGATTGAATTCATCGAAGAGAGCAAATGGTGTTCCATTCCGAACAAGGCTCAACATTTCTGCGAGCTCTAAATCCGAAAGGGAAAGAACAAAGATTTCTCAACTCTGAATTCAAAAGTGACAGAAGTTTTTTTTTTTTTTTAAAGATTTTTTTTTAGAGAAATTTTTTTTTGAAAGGTGCACATAGATTTCCAATTCGATCTTATGAAACCTTAGTAGATAGATCAGCCCCCAGGTAAGGGTAGGATTACTTAATGAACCCGTTTGGAGGACCCTTGCCTCGAACAGTCTAGCTGTCTCCACACTCTGGACAAGGCTTTTCTTACATCCACTTTGGTCAAAGAACGCAACTGGTGGAACCTTAGTGTTTTTTTTTTTAATCTTTTTTTTTTAAGTTTTTTATAAACTCATTAAAGAGAACGAATGGTGTTCCAATCCGAACAAAGGCTCAACATTTCTATGAGCGCTAAATTCAGAAGGGAATGAACCAAGGTTTCTCAACTTTGAATGCAAAAGAGAGAAAACTAAATTTTTTTTTGAAATTATAAAAAAAAAAATTTGAAATCCCAATTGGACTCATCAAAGAGAAAAGATGGCCCAATCCCCGATATGAACGATAGCTGCGAACATTTCTGTGAGCTATCGAGTTCAAGGAGGAGAGGATCAAAATTTCTCAAAGTTGAATCTTGAGAAAGAGAGATCATTTTTTTTTTTTTGAAGAGTTTGACATGAAGGTGTTTTTTTTTTTTTTGAAATCCCAATTGGACTCATCAAAGAGAAAAGGTGTCCCAATCCCTGATATGAACGATAGCTGCGAACATTTCTGTGAGCTATCAAGTTCGAAAAGGGAAGGATCAAAGTTTCTCAAAATTGAGCTTTTAAGAAAAAAGAGATCAGATTTGTTTTTTTTTTTTTTGAAGTGAGAAAGACCAATTGAAATTCCATCTCATGTTTTTTTTTAGATGCAAGATGCAACATAGGCCACCAACTAGAAAGGAGCCAAGTGATCAAAGCATCATGTTCTCAAGTCAACGTGTCCCACCGGGTATGCCAACTTGATGGACCCAAAAAGAGGGGGAATCTTCCGTCCTCTCCCTCCGCACCCCGGGGGCTGACCTGGGTCTCGACAGAGGAGGGAAGATCTCGGGCATCAACATTTTTGTACGGGTATGCCAGATTTACTTTCTACTTGGAATTTGGAATATTGATAATCCGGAGATTCACCTTCACAAGTGGAAAGGAAATCAATCCTTTTTTCTAACTTTTCAAATTGCATAAATATTAAGAAAAGAGACAAGTTTTTAGAATGCCGTAAGAGGCGTTTTTGTTTGTTTGCCGTGAAAGGCGATTTTGCCGTGAAAAGCGTTTTTACAAAACTCATCAAATATGAAAGACAAGAATTGTGATTTCCTTTTGTCTCTTTAAGAAATACAAACTACAATAGAAAAGGAAGAAAAGGGATCTAACTTCTCAGGAGATTGTGGGGACACGTTGAGATCGACGGTCGCAAGTCATGTATGGGCTTCGCCATCGTCCTTCAAATGAGAACATGTGATGTTTTGATTCTTTGGCTTGGCTCCTAACCTCAGTTTTTAAAAGGACAAGGACCAAGAGAAGGTCATATATCCAATGAAAAATCGAGTAAACGGGCTGAAAAGCCGCGTTTAGGCCATGTTGGAGAAGGAGGTGACCTTGGGGGGGGTGGCCCCCCAAGGGACGTTGATCACCTTGTGGTGCTTCCGGGAGCAAAGTAGCAGAACTTCGTCTCTCTATTGGATTTTCTGAATTTTCAGAGCTTGCACTTGGGATCTATTTTCATCATGCTTTCTTCTTGGAATGGACCTCCTTTTATGGGCTTTTGGTAGCCGTGAGGTGTTTATTGGCATTGATGGCCATGATGAAAGAATTGATGAGGAGTTACAAATCGATTTTGTAACTCCTTTTTCAAGGCTTGTGATTGGCGATGAAGGTAGTGGGCATTTAATCACCTTTATGCTTCATGATGATGGGAGTTTCATGGGTTTAATGCCATGATTGCTTGGATTTGTAAGTCCCAAATGCTTGGTTCTGATTGGGCCATCCAAAATAATGAGTTAATGACTGCTTTAATGGGTCAATTAATGACATTAAGTGGTTGCCAAGGCATGTGAAGAGTCGAGGGTCGTGCTGCGCCTTTTAAGATTCTTCTTACGATCATCACGGGTGGATCCACGCATTATTTGATGTCGGATTGCGATGCAATTTCAGATATTGATTGATGTTGGCGGGCCGGTGACGTCTGTCTTGTCGATTTCACGATCGGTCGGACAGAAAGTGCACTTTCTTGGTCAGCCAGTTGGTGATCTTGAGGCGATCGGTGATGATTTCATGCTTTTGACGGCGGATCCGAGATGTCGACGAAGATCAGTCGTTTTCAAGCATCAAACATTGCATTTTCCGAAAATCACAGAGGCCGGAACACCAGAAACGCGAAAACCATCGAAAAACGGGCACTTTGGTGCAAAATCCGGCAACCCGGATTTCCAGGGTCGCCGGGCGACCATGCACCCAGGGTCGCCGGCGACCATGGGCCAGGGTCGCCGGTGACCTTAGGGTTTTTTGCCCTTTGGTCGCCGAGCTTCGTTTTCGGCCGTTTTTTCGTCTTTTTCGTTCCTTTTTTCTTCTGTATTTTTCTTGACATTTTTTCTCAATTATTGACTTCATTTTCTTGGAGAAAACTTGATGAGAACCCGCACGAAATCGGAGCACAAAGTTTCCCATTTTTTTGGGAAAGCCGAGGACTTTGTAGCCGATTTTCCGTCAAGCGTCGAAACTAGGTCAAACGATGTCGGAATGACCTGAAAATTGAGGTGAAGCTTCTTGAGCAGTGGATAGGACCAACCATGGGCTTTTATTTGAGTTTTGAAGCCGTTTGGGGTCCCATCGATGCTTTACTTGATTTTGCTGCGGGGAAAATGCCGAGCTTTGATATGTGGTTAAACGATGTCCGATTGACCTGAAATTTGACAGGGAGCCTATTGGAGTCATTTTGAGACGTTCCATGGGCTCCGTTTTGGATGTCATGGTCCCGGGTTGCTCCGCCGCCGGTAGGCTTGATTTTCTCTCGGAGCATCGAAACCTGGTCAAACGTTGTCGGAATAACCTGAAATTCGACGTGCAGCCTTTTGGAAGCATGTTGAAGCTACTCATGTATTTTGTTTGATGAGTGATGGATTCGGTGGTTCCCGCCGCTGGGAGGCTTGATTTTGCTGCTCGAGCATTGATAGAGGGTCAAACATTGTCGGTTTGACTTGAAATTTGGTATGGAGCCCTTTAGAGACATTCTGGAGTCATCCGTAGGCTCTGATCAAAGTTTTGGTGTCTTTGATGATGTCGCCGCCGGGAGCGCTTGTTTAGCTGTCGGAGCAGTGAAGTTGGGCCAAACGCTGTCGGAATGGCCCGAAACCTCAAGTGTACCCCTCTTTTAGCTGTCTTGAAGGATCTCTCAGGTTCTGTCTGATTCTGAAAAGATCTGATGCTTGAAGTAGCCTTGCCTGTTTTGTAGCAGGATGCAGCTTCACGAGGCTTCTTGATGTGGAGGAGACATAGTGACTTTTTTGGTGTCAACAAAGGGGCGCACACAACAATACTTTGAAGGTAAGGACACTTAGTTGAAAATAAAAGAAAATAATTATAAAGTCATGGATTTGGATTGGAATGGGTAGGTAAGACCATAAACACTTGGTTTCTTCCTCTGAATGTACACTCCAGAAGTTGAAGACGGAGTTTCAGAGGCTAATGGATTGTTTTTGTATAGGTTTTGGATAGAACTTCACCTTTTGGAAGGGAGGTCTTGGGTTGGTTAAGGTTTTTCTTAGGAATTCACTAAGTTTGGAGAATACCAAGGGTTGCAAGTGTGTTACTAGATGCTTGAATGGTCACCAAAGAGGGGCATTCATAGGTTGAGGATGCAGTTGGAGCAGCTTCAATGAGTTTGAATTCAAAACAGGAAGGAAATAACTGACTACATGCCCATGTCCAGCCAAATAAGCACTGGCCGAATACGAGGAACTAGTACATATGTTTTTGTTTGGTTTCATGTCAAAATGAGCTCTAATTAACTTGAAACTTTGGGAAATACTTCCAAGACTTGTCTTTGGACCTTGAGGAAGCTTTCACCATTGTTTGACTTCTGGGAACTGGTCAAATGTGAACTTCAGCTTTCATGTTTGCACAATTCTACCTTGGACTATTTTGAGTTGTATTCTAGCCCAAATGGTCTCCAATAGCTTTGAAACCTTGGGCAATCCTTTTAACACTTGTTGTTGGGCTCTGAGAAAGTTTTTTAATTTCATTTGATCCATGTAAGTTGGCTAAAGTGGGTCCCAGTGTTCGGGCAGTTCTGCATTGGACTGTCTTAGACTTTGTTTAGCTTGAATGGGTCTAAATGATCTTTGTTTTGAAACTTTAAGTCACGATTCTAGAACTTGTCTTTGATACTTGAGAAAGATTTCGTATTCATTTGACTTATGAAAGTTGGCCAAAGCGAATCCCAGCTTCCCATGTTCGGCCAACTTTGTATTGGACTATTTTCAACTATATTTTATTGGAATTTGAGTCCGTGGGAATTTACTTTGGATGTAGACAATGGAGGCCATGTCTTTTTTTTTTTTTTTTTTGGGTAACCCAGGGAATAGGGTCCTGTATTAGACTATTTTCAACTATATTTTATTGGAATTTGAGTCCGTGGGAATTTACTTTGGATGCAGACAATAGGAGCCATGTCTTTTCTTTTTTTTTTTTTTTGTAACCCGGCGAATAGGTCGGGACCCTGAGACTCATGACACAAATCACGCATGTGAGGTGATGGGAACTCGCACGTGCGAGGAGAGATAGACACAACTCATACATGCGAGGTGATGGAAAAACACAACTCACATATGTGAGGTAATAAAAACTCACATATGCAAAGGAGGAGGAGGTCGGGTTTGAACCCAAGACCTCCCAATGAGAACTGTGACTTCTTACCCACTAAGGTAAGAAGCCATTATCGTGTTGTGATCCTTAATTTGAAGAAATTGAAGAATAAATCTTCATGTTTTCCCCTATACTCATCTTGGATGCTTCTTGTTTTATTGGAAGCATTTATCATTTTTAAAATGCCAACACTACTCTTATGTTGTAATTTCCAACAAGAATTTGACGTGTTTGGATTTTCTTGCATGAAACAATGACTTGTCTCCTGACATTTATAAATATCATGTTTCTACAAAACTATTTTAAAATGAGGGCTTCTAAATATACAACGATTTTTGCCTTTTACACAGAATTTCTAAAAAAAAATTATTACATGTATTCCCATTTATGAAATTACCAAAAGGGACAATCACCTATCACACCTGAACCTCTAATTTCTCTTTGCACATAGTCCCATTTCACTTTCATCATTCCATTCTCATCACTCTCGTTTCTCCCATTCCACCGTCTCATTCATCCCTTCACTCTCATTCCCTTCTTCCTCCAATCTCATTCTTTCCTTCACATCACCATCTCTCCATTTATCACATTCTACTCTCCCTTCATATCCCACCATTGTCAAACATATTACTTCTTAGTAAAACCTCACTCTCAATATCATTTTTTTGTCTAATGGATGAGCAAACTAATAAGCAAAATATAGTTTTCGAACATAACATCAGTGAGAAGATAAGTTGTTGTGTTGTTTATTTTGATTTCCGCCATTTCTCGAAGCTTGTAAAGATTTATTTAATTTTTGTTGCCGTGAAACATTCGGACTTTTAGTGCAGGACAAACTACCAATGTTTAGCCTCTTATAGCTTCAGCCGTATCTGGCTGAACAAAAAGTTTATGTTTAGCCACATAGGGCTAAACATATCAATAATTTTCTCTCCTTTTCCTTTACTTTATAATCAACAACGAGTTTGTTGTGGGTTTTATTGTGTATTGGTTGTAAGTGCTAAAATTCTGATTAGACATGGCAGATCATAGTCTAAGATGACCCTATCTATGACGAAGCTCAAATACACATTCAGGGATGAACAACAAATGGAGAAAATGTAGCAAACATTACTTGATTGAAAGGGGGCAAGAGAGAATGGTAATGATAGATGGCTGGATGGCTGGAAAAATAGATAGAGGAGAAGGAGACGAAGAAGATGATGATCTTGAGTATACATACCATATGATAGATAGAGAGGAAGAAGAAGAAAAGGAGGAGGGTTTTTACATATTGGAAGGAGAGCTCCAAATGATGGTGGTAAGTTGTGTGTAGAGAGAAAGGGGATAGGGCTATTTTAGATATGTTTTGAGTGTGGAAAGCAAAACCATTTAAAAATTTTTATGCTGAGTGCGGATAGAATTTGTGTGTAAAGGGCTAAAATCGTTGTGTATTTAGAGGCCCTTTTTTAAAATTTCAGCCCCGCCTAAAAGGTCTAAGATGACCTTTGGAACTCCAGAAACTTCAACTCCTTTCTTTTTTGGGAATTTTACCAAATAAGTGTTCCTAACACATGCATTAGCCATATTTAGTCAAAAATACACAAAAACACCAAATTCGGTGTTCTTACACGGGTTTTGGACCACTTTTACCCTTTAAGCTACCGAACAACATCGTCACAAAACTCACCCCCAAATCTTGAGGAACAATTCTTCTTTCTTCCCGATTTTTCCCCTCCCTCCTTTTTCCTTTCTTTCTCCCGCTCCCTGTCCTCTCCCTCTGCATGAGCTCCCTGCTCTCTCCCTCTCTCTCTCCCTCTTGGGGCAGAGGATTAGAGAAGAGCAGATTGGAAGGTTGAGGCTCAGGTTTCTGTTTCCATTGCCAGAGCGTAGATTCACCCACCGTCGCCGGAGAAGACTGATAAAGGGTGCGGGGTCTGCGATTCCCATACCTTCAACTAACTCGTTAAAGACGGCTTCAGTAATCCTCTCTCTCTCTTCTCCTTTGATTTCTGCATTTTCTCTTATTTTTTAGGGATATATTTTGCTAGTGAATCTAGGTTTGTTTTTGCAATTTTCTTGTGTTCGATGTCTGTTTTGATAGTGAATCTAGGTTTTGACTGATTTGCATAATCTTTTTTAGCCATCTGTGGGTCTATTTTCTTCTTACTTTTGATTTTTTTTTCCTTTGATGATAAAATTTAGACAAGCAATTCAATCAACAACCTGTTATCGGGAATGGATATGTTGTTATTGGTTTTTATGTTATGTTGTCATAGTTTAACTGATTATGACAACAGATGGTTTTGACACACTCCTAACCCAGCAATCTCCGTTTTTATCTGTAGTTCCATCTCCATTAATCTCCATCAATCTAATTGCTTGATGGATAGTTTTAGTTTTTCTGAATTTGTAATGGTTTGGGGTTATGTCTCATGTTAATTTTTGCTTTGCCAACAAAAAAAAAAAAAAGAATTATGATATGAACACACCCAAAGCCCAAAGGTCAGTGGCACAATGATATTTTTCATAAGGTCTTGAAATCAGTATTCTTCTGTTTTGTGAACTTGTGAATTTTGAGAACATGGGTTTACTACTATCTTTAGTTCAAAAACTATTTATTAACCTAATTATTGCATTTCTTTTGCACCATCCACCCACCTAGCAGCAGCCTGAGTTTTTATTGGGTGTCATGCAGGGGTATGGTTATGTGAGCCCTGACACCCTTTTCAGGGTATGGTTATGTGAGCATTGATACTCTCTTCAGCAAAATGAATTCTAATTGAAACTTGTCAGCTGCTTTTAAATTTATTTCCCAGTTTGAAAATAGGGAGTGTGTACATCTCTAATCAGACCAAAATGTCTATGATGAACTTGCATGTGTACACTCTTCTTTTAAAAATTAAAACTTGATTGGAATACAGGTCTAGATTGATCATCAAGTGGACATAGGCAAGTTCATTTTCCAGTAGTATTAAAAGAGGAAGGAACTTTCAGCAGTATTCCTTGATCTTGAAGAAGCTTGAGTTATGATATAAATTGTAGTATGTTCTTTAGTAAAAATTGCAAAACCAGTTTATATTCATCTGTCTTTTTATCAGATACCATATTTAAGAAAAGTAGAGTTACAGTTTCATCAATGACATATTTTTTTTTTTTTTTATGACAAGGAATCTGCTGACCCCCTTACATTTGATCATTGGTAAAACCCCGGATACACAACACCACCCACTAGCACTGTGTATCAGGTAAGGCCCCAAACAGTTCGAAGCGAGGATCTCCAGCTCAGTACTGGACTTCCTAACCACACTAGCAATTTAAGTGTGGGTAACAATTTAAGTGTATACTTGCCATGATTTCTAGATGCTTAACACCCCAAGCTGTTTGGCTATTTGACTCGCAGCCCGAATATCAGACTTTGGGCTTGAATCTTTGAAGCTTGACATTTTATTGGTGGGAATTCATAAGAAAAACATATAATGTTACCATCTTAGAATGATGCTATAAAAGGAAGTTGTTTTTAGTTTGGCATAGAAAAGTACAGTGGCTTCACCTTTTGGTTTTCCGGATTGTCCATCTGAAAGTCCAACGGCATGCTTGAAGAATCACATCAGAAACTGGGCTAACATACAATTGTTAGAGTTTCTCCATTTTGAGTCAGTCGGTGGCTAAATTGTACATTGTTAAGCCATCGGATTGTTAGTTCTGTCATGATTTTTCTAAGGTATTCATCTGCCATGTGATGTGTCTGGTTATGTGATGTCAGGGAGGGTTGACATCAGATTGGGAGTCGGACTATAAGAACTTGTCAAAAATTGCTAAGTTTTTCAATGGTGGAACTCTTTGATGACCACCACAATATGACAACAATAGTGATTGTCCACCCATTGGAATTTTGTGGGATCCTTAATGGACTGTCAAACAAATCTGTACAAGAGTGTGATTATATTAGAAAAAACCAAAAAGAGCTAATCACTTGTTCTGACAATTGATCAATTCTAACAGTAGGTCCAAAATATATTTGAGTGGAGTAGCCAAGCACAAATACCTGGGGTCCAAGATTTTGAACATCTGGGCGCTCTCACAGCCACAAAGGATCTAGACTGGTTTGACATGTGATCAGGCACATCTATCCATCGTTTGGCCACAATTTGAATATGTTACAGATGAAAGATCATCTAATCAGGGAGAGGTCCTTGGGCACAGTCCATCTGCGATGGGGCCCATAAGATATTTACCTAGACATGATCCATAGGTTCCCATCTTCACATGTCCAAGCAATCTGAGCATATCCTTGTGTGGAGGATGATATGATTGAACTTATCAAAAGGGCCAAACTGATGTCAATACCGGTATCAGCTGAACATACCCATTGCTCAATAAACTGGCACTTGTTTTGTCTTTTTAGATCCAAAATATGGAAAATGCAAGTGGAATGTAAGTTTATTCATTTTGTATAGCTTAACTGTAGTTGCTTTCCTACACTTGATTATAGGATAAGTTGTCATTATTTTGTCATGAGACTCCTAATACTTTTATTCCTTTTTCTTATTCATTCACCTGGCAGGTACTTCATGCTTGTTACTTGGAAAATGGTTAGTGTCAGTTGCTGAGTTGCTCAATTTGGGTCCTAAAGAGTTAGTGTATCTGAACCTTGTGTAGCTTTAGGCCAGCTCCATTTTTTATGTCTATATACTCTTATGCTTTCGATGCATAGTTTTATGGATCATATGGTAATTGACCTTTACTCTGTTGTTCCATTTGCTCGGGTATACTTTCATTGATAACTCTATCGTTTTCAAAAAGACATGCACCTAATTTAATTTTAATTATTTATGTTTGTTGGGATCATTCTTAATCATATTTTTATTGATACTATTTTTATCAGGGACAACTTTATTTATGTTTATTGAGCACAACTTCAATTTCAAGTATTCAAACTTGGCAGGTAAAGTTTACTTAACATCTCTCTCTCTCTCTCTCTCTCTCTCTCTCTCTCTCAAGAATTTTGCATGTTAGTATATTATTTAAATATAAGACAATGTTGGAACTGAATTTGCATATATACTAAGTACATCACCTTTAAACTAGTACTTCTTAGATCATGTATGTATAACCTTTTTATCTTTGAGAAAATGCTTGTATGAAGTATTTCATTATCGCATACGGATTTTATGATGTTCTTGTGAGAAAGTGGAAGAACAGAAGGGCTGCTCTGTTTGCAAATTTCTAGGCTTCCAAAATCCAAAGGGATAAAAAAAAAAATTAAACATGAGATTGAGATGAGATAAGTGTTAGGGTATCCGTCCAAATTTGAGGTCTTGCATTCAAATGATCTCCATTGTATGCATATCATTCTTAACTTTTGCTGGCCAAAGTCATGTCCGAGATTGAGCATAGCCCCCCAAAAGTCTTTGCCAATTTTAAACAATTCTGACCAAGTTTATAGTGTTGCCTCTACTTTGTTGACAAAGGAAACCATACCATATATGTAGGTTTAGTTGTTCTTGGAAAGACTTATGTTGTGACAGTGTAAGATGCAATTTGATGAGTGGAACACCTTCCTAAAGTAAGAATTTGTGTATCCATTCGCATTGTGATGTTAGGTTAATGGAGAACTTGTATGATGCTCAAATCATAACCAATTCGAACTTTAGATATTTTATTTGAATTGATTCTTAACCATTGGTGCATCTGGATCTCACCGTAATTGAAAGCTACTATTTATTTCAGGCTTTCCAGCCCGAAGTGTCTAGTGTAATTCTACTATGGTGTTCTCTTGGATTATGTAGTCAAGGGAGTTATAAAGGAAACACTATGATTTTCATTTTTTCCACCCAACATCTTATACAGATTGCCTTTATACTGAGATGGCAGAAACACTGTGAAACCATGGGCCCCTTTTCAGAAACATTGGTACTTCAAAACATTAAAAGTTGTTTGAAAACTTGTTTTATAGGCCACAGCTGCTAATCCAACAGTAGTAGGATATTTACCATGGGACTTCTAATTACAATTCAACAAGATGGGCATATTATATTTGGAAGTTCATATGGGCATTTATAACACGTGAAGAGAGATGGTGGAAACCAGAGCATTGGAGCCAATATCAATGCCCTATGATTTGTAAGGGTTTGGTTTATAATTCTGGTGGCAGGCGTTGTGTACATATAAGAATCCTTATAGATAGGAGCTGTGTGATATATATATGTTTTTTTTTTAATTTGAGTGATGCTGCCTACACTCATACTTTGATTGTTTTGAATGTAATTTGTATGGATTTTTTTCAATCAATATATAATGACGTTTGTCGAACTGTCGTATAGTTTATTTATCAAACATTCACATGTTGTTTGTATTATTCATAAAAGACAGAAGCATGATTTTTTTATGGCATAAAATCTTGAATACATAGGAAATGCATGTGGGCATGCCACCTTCCCTTACCTCAGGGCTCTTTCACCTCAGCCGAGGGCTCCATCACCTCACTCGAGGGTAGGGTCCTAGCCCCGTATATAGCTGGGTAAAAAAGAAGAAAAAACCCTCTTATTTCTCAAGAATAGTGAAAGCTTGCATCTCACCTGTGAACGTAGGTAAATTGTCGAACTGATGTAGATCCTTGTGATGAGTTTCTGTGTGCATATATGCCAAGGCCGAATACTATTTGAAGAGGATTTTGAAATTTGACCTGGGGTGACCACCCCAGGTCATGAAAACACGGGTCCTCCTCTGCTGATGCGAAGCTTGGAGAATATGTTGGCTGCTAAACATATGAGAACCTTTCTGATAGTGCTATCATTGTGACACTCAAGATACCAGTGTTTATGATTGACCAATCCTTGATAGAAAGAAAAAAAAAACTTTGTATCTATAGCGGGACATATGGGAAGGTTGGGAGTTTCTAATTGTCTGATGGTGGGAGGGTTGTGAATTTTGCAGGGAGCTCTCTGTTTTGGGATGGGGTTTTGGTTCCAAATGCATTGTCAAGTTTTGTGTGTGTGTGTGTGTGTGTGTGTGTGTGTGTGTGCGGGGGGGGGGGGGGGCAGCATTGCATATTGCTATGGGCTAGTGTAAATAATAATGCTATGGAATAGTGTAAAAATGGGTGGTCAGATTGGAGGAACCAGTATTCATTACCAAGCAGGTAATCATTCTTCTTGCTCTTGGGTTTCCTTTCTTTGGTACGTTTGAAACAGTCATATAAATGGATTGAGTAGCGCTTACTATTAATTTGAGTGATTGATAAACCTTTAATCAAATTTCGCAATTAGAACTTTTATTTAGCAATCCTTTTCGAGAGCATCCTTTTGGTGCCATCATCACATCTAGTGAGACATTATGGACATGATTTTTAGAACTAAGGGCGCGATGGAAATTTGAAGAGAAGTAGAGTTCAAAGAGCCTGCTTTTCCTTCTTTCTTCTCACAAGACTCCTCAGTCCTGAGCTGGGAAAAAAGGGACTAATATATCTCTCAGTATCTGGGGTTTTTAGTTGTGGAATTGCTAAAGTCATGAAGAGATTGAGTAGCTCAGATGCTTTGGGTTCTACAATCTGATTTGTATCTGCCCATCTGCAGTTCTCATTACTTTTTCTATTAGATTCATTTCTACTCATTTAATGCTTGATTATTAGTTTCTTTCATGGTTTTGGTGTGGTTGGGTTATCTAGTATCTTTCGGAATTTCCTACTTTTACTTGCTTTCTTGCGTTCATTTCATGTCTCTTTATCTGTAGTCTCCGCTAGTATTTATTTGTGCAAATATTAAATGGATCTGAAAGACTAAAAATGAATTTTTTTTCCTTTTTCCTTGTTTTTGCACTTTCCTCTTTGAAGTGTAGTGCTAAAAAGGTTAGCCTTGCCATTTTGTTGCTTGCTCAAATCTGTAACTACCTTCAATAATCTCTTTGTTTAAGATGTTGTTTTATTACATAGGCATATTTTTAGTGGATGAGTGTTTCTTCTTTCTTGTTGAAACTTAAGATTCAATTTAGGTCATTTATTTGCTCTTCCTTCTTCCCCTGTTATCACCATCTTCTTAATTTTAACTTGATTTAACAGAAAATTGGGTGATTTCTCTTCATTTTATTAGTTTTCTTGACCTGAGTGTCGTGTCATTGCATCAAATTTACATTGACCATCTGGGTCCTTCTGTTTTAGCCCATGAAAGTAAGTCAACTGACCCATATCTCTATTCCATCCTATATTACATGTTTCAGAAGAAAAGAGCTCTTTTGGGGGTACCTGCATCGTCTACAACAGGGGATATCAAGCCAACATTGGCCTTATTGAAGAAAACTGCATAGAAGAACCCAGACACATTGTAGAGAAGAAAAGCTGACTGAGCATCGAGCATTGCTCTTACCTTGGAGAAGACATAGACATGCCAGTTGTGCTCTAAATTTGTTATTGCATTTAACCCTTGATTGCATCGTCATTGTATCACTGTTGCACTCGCATTGTTCTTTTTTAAGTGGTCTATGTAGCAATCTAGTTTTTTGGTTGGAATGCCACAACTGTTGAATTTTTCTTGCTCTACATTATTCTGCTTACATTAAAGTTGTTGCACCCATTGAAGACCACATTTTAAAAACGATGCCATCAACCTGCTGGATAACAAATTTGAGAATTAAAACTATTCAGGACGGTAACGATATCGTGGTGGAATATTTACAATTTGGCAATCTTTGCAACCAACAATGGCCTTTTTCCTCTCATTTGCATCTCAATATATACTCAGTGTCGTTCTCTTTGCTGCACAACAACACTGAATGAAAAATCTACAAAGGAACGTAACGATATCGTTATCAAATAACCTTATCTACATCTAATACAATTGTTATCCCTATGCTTCTTGTTTGTGTATCTCATACTACGTTCAGGTTCAACCTCGTTACTGGACTATAGCAATCACTTTACAATAATGTCAACAATATGCACCCTTCTGGGAACTGATGTAATTAGAACTCTAGAGACAACTATTTGCTTGAACCCATCCAACATGCATATTAATCCATCCAATTGTAATTAGAACTGTATCCAACAGCCGAGATTCCGCAGCAATTTTGGATACATTTAGTCAATAATCCTGAGTTTAGTTGTATCATTACCGCTATTATCGGCTTGGCCTTTTAGAGTACCAAATCCTTTGGAATAAAGTAAAGCAAACATATTTGCAAGCATATAAGTCATATCTCCAACCTGCAAGCAAGTAGAAAATGTGAGTAATATAAGACATATAAATAAGAGAAAAGAAATCACTATTTGATGTAAAATGTATGAGAAGAATAATGACACACTGACTTCTGTAAGGTTAAAAGCTCGCTTAAGATGCCATCCCCAACGGTTAAGAGAACTTCTAGTAATGCATGTGGATACTTAAGTGATGCTCATATGTGTAAATCATAAATTAAACTGGCTACGCCTATGAGTGCTAACCAGTTTACTTAAAAAAGTCAAATGGTACCCTCATATATTTCAGCAAATGAAGCATACAGACATCCCAAAGCATACAGTTTACTTAAATCCTCTGCAGAAGAATCACCTTCTTCACCGATGCTTGAAAATTGTGAAGCATGCTCTAGTTCAGATTTGAACTCTTCCATGGTTACTCTCCCCTGGAAAAACATAAATATCTTCAGACCTTATCAATGCTTTCATTTTCAAGCCTAAAAAATTGGACACTGTTTACTTAAGGACTTTTAGCTTACCGCCTAAAATTGGACACTATTTACAATTTAAGCCACAATGGCATCCAATATCATAGGGCCCTACAGATTGACTCTACATCAAGAAGCAACATCCCATCTTCTGTGGTTGACTCAGTGGCAAAACTACCTTTCAATTCTGCCCAAAACTTTCTGGGCCAAATGCAAGACAGCCCAAAGGTTCGAACCCTCAAGAGGAGGGTTTGAACCTTCGAGGAGTGAAATCTCTAGGCTAAATTCTAGACAGCCCAAAGGTTCGAACCCTCAAAAGGAGGGTTCGAACCTTGCAAACCTGCACTTCCTGAGCTAGTTTCCAGACAGCCCAAAGGTTCAAACCCTCAAGAGGAGGGTTTGAACCTTACAGACCTGCACTTCTTGAGCCAGTTTCTAGAGAGCCCAAAGGTTCGAAACCTCAAGAGGAGGGTTCGAACCTTGCAGACCTGCACTTCTAGAGCCAGTTTCCAGACAGCCCAAAGGATCGAACCCTCCTCTTGCAGACCTGCACTTCCTGAGCCAGTTTCCAGATAGCCCAAAGGTTCGAACCCTTAAGAGGAGGGTTCGAACCTTGCAGACCTACACTTCCTGATCCAGTTTCCAGAATACCCAAAGGTTGGAACCCTCAAGAGAAGGGTTTGAACCTTGTAGACCTGCACTTCCTGAGCCAATTTTCAGAATACTCAAAGGTTTGAACCCTCAAGATGAGAGTTCAAACCTTAAAGGAGTGGACTTGTTGGGCCAAATTCCAAACAGCCCAAAGGTTTGAACGCTGAAGAGGATAGTTCGAACCTTCAAGTTATGCACTTGTTGAGCCAACTTCTAGCAAGCCCAAAGGTTCATACTCGCCCCTGCTGAGTTCGAACGTCTTCAGTCATGACCCAAAAAACTCAAAACACAGACACTGGATAAAATGCCCCTATTCCTTAGGACATACGCTCAAATTATTCCATAAAACCCTAGCTCATTTATGTATTAGTCAAGTTATAAGATGAAAGGGCACCACTGTTCTCGTTTTCTTGGTTTACAAGAATATACTGACATATGAATCTGAGCAGTATCCATGAGTCTTTCTCAATGTTTAAATACCACATTTTAACATCAAGGCAATCAACTTACTGGATCACAAATTTGAGACTGAAAACTCTAAAGGACGGTAATGATTTTGTCGTTGGAATATTTGCAATTTGGTAATCTCCGTGAGTCTTTTTCATTGTTTATGTATGTCAATATATAGTCAGGGCCAAGCTCGCTGCTGGAAAAACTCTAAAGAATCGTAATGATATCGTTATCAAAAAAATTTAGAAATCACTAATCTGGGTGAAATTCGTGAGCCTTTTTCATTGTTTATGTATCTCAATATATAGTCAAGGCCAGTCTCGTTGAAAACTCTAAAGGATCTTAATGATATCGTTTCTAAAAATATATAGAAATCACTAATTTGGGTGAAATTCGTCAGCCTTTTTCATTGTTTATGTATTTCAATTTATAGTTTGGGTCAGTTTCGTAGCTAGACAACAAAAATGAAAAAAAAAGCTTTAAAATCGTAATTGTTGATTGTGTTGATTGGATGTCATATTGTTGATCAGATTTGGGACCCTTAAACAACACATTGGGGTTTTCAAACCTTTAAGCACTAATCATAAACGATAAGACCTTTAAAGAGAATCTATTGTAAAGGAAGCTCTTGTATATAAAAGCACAATAACCTATACCATCTGCAAAATAAGTTATTCTCTAGTTATTGAGGATACTTCAAAATATACAAATTATGTTCTCTTCTAGTTATTTAAGATACATCCAAAATATAAATCAAAATATGTTCCCTCCTGGTAAGTATTTTCAACATTTCAAATCTAAACAACGATGTGGACAAGTGTCTATTATGACCATGCTTCTTGCAATGGGAGCATGTTACTTGTTACCTCATTCTATGATCTATTCGTATCCAATTTTTTTCGGTCATCCATGGTGTCTGCGAGCTACCAGGGGCAAGACACACTTGACACTTCTAAGACCCCACTATTTTATGTCGGCGTGGCACTGATAACATCAATATAAGTTGCTCAATAACAATCACTGGAGAACCAGTGCTCACAAAAGTCGTACGGATCATTCCGCCTGAGTTTAATTGCACAAATGCAATGTGAATAAGGAATGCCTAGAAGACCTCATATGCGGCATGTGCATGACCTTCGATCAAGGTGAACAATATCCGTGTATTCTGGAAACAATACCTGAAATTTAAAAGAGGGTATATGAGTTTAACACGTTTAAAAGAGCATGATGTGGTAAACAAGAAATTTGCGTGTTTTAGTTTTGTAATTGCATTAACAACTACTTCTTCTTTGCAAAATGGAAGTAGAACAAATTTTCAGAGATTTTTTTCATTTTTGATATCTGCTTCTGTAAATCTGAAACTTCCGAATGCACCAATCAATTTTTCAAACTAGAATAAGTTTCCACAGATTTAAGAAGGTTTGATGACATAGCCTTCCAATTAGACACAAAACAAAGAATTCCCCAAACACAAATGGGCTCTTACAAGGGGAACGTTTCAAGAGCTAAATAGTTGTACATGTGCAATATAAGAGCCCACCATGTTGTTAAACTTTATATCCAACTAGCCCAGGAATAGGAAGCCCAAAAGCCTAAAGTTTCACACCCAAATAGTCTGAATAGTGGGTATAAATGGGCTCAAAATTAGCCTAAACAAAGGCTGAAAATGGGTTAAAATATGGCCCAAATGCTGTTGGAATTAGCTTGATTTGTACTAGACAAATGAAGTTGGAGAATGATTGTACAGCCTAAACTTTCACACCCAAACAGTCTATTGGGGCTATTCCTAGCTAGATTCACAAATGGTTAGTATTTTCATCATTGTGAAAGCAGAAAGTTGGAGAATTTTATTAGCCAATAGTGTCAATTCACGTACATTTCGGGCTTACCTATTGTGGGACATGTGCTAGACCAAGGTCAACCAAATTTAATTGATACTCAGAATGGCGTAATGAGCCTATAATTTGGTTTCAGGTTTTAACATCTTAACCACCGATGTATTTGTTCTTCCAACTTAATAAGGGCCTACAATTGGGATGTCAATAATATGGAAATGGGACATCAAAAACAGGGAACAATATGCTTTCTAATGGATATTTTGAATTCCATGAAAGCCCATGATAGAAAAGAATCAAAACCACCCAAACAATTATTATGCAAGGCAAAAACCCAAGCAACCAATTCCCAAGAAAAAAACCATAGAAGCAAAACAAAAACCAAGGAAAAGTTAGAAAAGAAACAAAAGTGAAAAAATAAAAGGAAAGGGAAATAAAACCCATACGAGACAATCAAATTCCACTAAAAAACCCCACCATAAGAAAATTTAACAATAGACCGAATGAAGCAACAAAACAAACAGTGAGAACACTACAACTCCAGTTGGAGGAAAACAGGAAAAGAGACAACATGAGCCTATGCCAAGGCATACCAGTTCATTTTCAAGTTCTATAGCAACATCTTAGTAGCTGCTCTTCTTCCCCAGACTACTACGAGAGTAGTCCCATCTCCAAGGCTATCTATGACCATGAGGCATGCTACTACTAAGCCTTCCTCATATGTGTAATATCAAATTCTTAGCTACTCTATTTCTTATATCTATCTCCAAATGTACAACAAATGTTGTCACATGCATGTTTCATCCCTCAGTAAGCATCTAACAAAAGCCTACATGATCAAATATCATTTTTGCAGACCTTACTTATAAGTTCATCAAATAAACAATAACATGTTTCTATTCCACAAAGTAGAACCACCCCCCCCCCCCCCCCCCCCCCCCCCCAGCCAAATTCCCAATTCAAGACTTCTTTACCTCTGGAGAAAGGCAGAGGAAATTATTATTTGATAATGATATCATAACCATAATTTTTATCTTCTTCATCCAATTTTGATGTTCAACAGCAAAATAATGGTGACTTTATATTGAGATGCATAAAAAATGACAAAGACACAATTTAAGTCAATTTCGATTTTTTGAGAATTTTCTAATAACGATATCATTTCAATAATTTATAGGTTCTTCACCAATTTTTTGCACTCTATAAGAAAATGATAATGACTATATAGTGAGCTGCATAAACACTGGAAAAGACTTATGGACTTCACCCACATGTTGATTTCGACATCATTTATAGGACAACAGGATCATCGATCATTATTTATAGGTAAATTATAAATTTCGTTTGATCCTGCACTCTTAACGTCTTTCTGTAGCTTGTATGTTACTCCAAAACCTTGGAATCTCATATTATCAACTAGGCAAAAAGTGCCATTTGTAATTCGCCGACCAAACCCACAAAATGGATAAAACATGAGTAGTTCATTTCTACACATGATAATGTACTAGAAAAGAAATTTCTAGATTATGTGTAAATGACCATCGAGATTACTTGTGGATGACTAAATTGATTACTTTGAGGGAAAAGGCCTTGATGACAATGGGGAAGAAGGTGGGCAAAATGAAATAGTTTGTTTGGGGAAGGAAGCAATAAGGGATAGAAAATAAGGACATAAAGGAGGGGGGACCTTAAAGACTATTGATTCAGCTTTCATATCTCTAAAGCTCGATCGATCCATAAAACTGTCGGCTTCTTTTCCCTTCCCATTCATTGAAGATAGAAATCTACACCTTCAAAGTCTTCCTCTCTAAACTTAAAGGATATTCAAGTCTCCAAGTATTGGATTTTGTTCGAGTATCTAGATCTTAATCTTATCGACGAGAGCTTATAGAGTAAACCATAAGGCAAAAATCCATAACTCATTTGAATGAAGTTTCTTATGGTTGTTGCTGCCTATGTCAAGTAAGTAATGAAGAAATCACTCAATCTCATAGAGATTATAGGAATTCACTATCATTTTAACAGCTAAAAAAAGTTCATACTATACTCATATATCTTAAAAATTCCCTGAAATCATAAGTACTTATTATCATACATAATCTCATTCCAAGAAAGAGCATAACAAAAAAGAAAATAAGTATAGAAATCGATTTCAAATAGTAACCAAATATTTATCAGTTTCAAAATAATGAACAACAATGCAATCCAAAATTACTATCATGCAGCAGTGCAAAAAAAGTTACTATATATCTTAGAAAAAAATTACTATCACATAACAAGGCAGGGATGCATTCCAAACTCGATACAATCATATTAAAGAAACAGAACATGGGAAATTAATACTGCCAAAAAACTGTTAAGATGATGAGATCGAGGCCCATATCCGAATAAGTAAATCAAACAAGAAATACGTTAATGGAACATCGAGTTTCATAGGCGAATATGTTTAGTTGATATTATAGTGGGAGCCATTCCGTGTACATTTTAGGCTGACTTATTGTGGGACATGTGCTAGACCAAGGTCAACCAAAGTTACTTGATGCTCGAAATGGCATAATGAGCCTATAGTTGAACCCAAGCCAAAATTGCCCTAAAGTCACTAATTTGGTTTCAGGTTTTAGCATCTTAACCACCGATGTATTGAAAAAGCCCAATGTATTAAGGGCCTACAATTGGGATGTCAATAACATGGAAATGAGACATCAAAAAACAAGGAACAACATGCTTTCTAATGGGTATTTCGAATTCTAGGAAAGCCCACGACAAAAAAGAACCAAAACCACCCAAATAATTACTATGCAAGGCAAAAACCCAAGCAACCAATTCCCAAGCAAAAACCATAGAAGCAAAACAAAAACCAAGGAAAAGTTAGAAAAGAAACAAAAACAAAAAAATTAAAAGGAAAGGGAAATAAAACCCATACGAGACAATCAAATTCCACTAAAAACCCCACCATAAAAAAAATCTAATGAAAGACCGAATGAAGCAACAAAACAAACAGCAAGAACACTACAACCCCAGTTGGAGGAAAACAGGAAAAGAGACAACATGAGTCTATGCCAAGGCATACCAGCTCATTTTCAAGTTCTATAGCAACATCTTGGTAGCTGCTCTTTTTCCCCAGACTACTACTAGAGTAGTCCCATCTCCAAGGCTATCTATGACCATGAGGCATGCTACTGCTAAGCCTTCCTCCTATGTGTAATATTAAATTCTTAGCTACTCTATTTCTTATACCTATCTCCATATGTACTACAAATATTGTCATATGCATCTTTCATCATTCAGTAAGCATCTAACAAAAGCCCACATGATCAAAATCATTTATGCAAACCCTACTCATCAATTCATCAAATAAAAAATAATATTAGCAAGATGAAGACACAAAGATTTGGGATTTTTCCAATGGCTGCAACTTCCAAATAACTATTTGTCTGCAAATACCCCAAACCAAATCCCCTCTCCAGAGCCCCACAATTCCAACAATTATAGAAACTGAAAATGAAAAGAAAACAAGAAAATAAAGAATGTGGAAGTGAGAAGAACTGAAAAAATCACCTTCACTGAAATCTCAAATGGAAGATGACGTTGGAGTAGTCGTCGGGAGTTCCACTGGAGGATCTGGCCGGAATTGCTGAGAGAGCAAGGAGCGGGAGGGAGAGTAGGAGACAGGACGTTGGAGAGAGGGAAAAAGAAAGCAAGGAGAGGAGAGGGACAGGGACAGAGAGAGCACGAGATGCAATGTCAGGGTGAGGGAAAGAGAGAGCAGCAAGCAGAGAGGGAGATGGAAAGAGTCATGCTCAAAACAACTCACGTAAACAACAATTATATGTAGATGTGCAACTTGATGAAAAAAAAATAAAAAAAAACAAAGCCCATAGCCATGCATGGCTTATTTACATGGCAATTCCAAAAGAATATATATAAAAAATGAATATAAGAATGAATCATATAAAAACTGACGTAAGAATCACTTGACCATCACGCTTAAAGAAACCCATATATATGACTAAACAAATCCACAAATATATTTGAAAGGCACAAAAGCACATATTAGAAATGGAAACAAGACAGAACTACCTCTTCAGGACAAGTTCTTTAAGTTGGCCTCGCACATTTTCTTTGAACCACAGCCCTCCAAATCTAAGGGTTCGAACCTTCATTCCCATGTGATTTTACAGATACCACCAAAGTAATATCTAAAAGAGCCTCTGCATCTGCAACTTGTTCTCGAGGCCACTGAACTGTAAACAAAAAAGACTACTTGATTTCTGCTAATCAATTATAAATACCAAGTTCAAAGCTGGTATCACAAGACTTGTCTTATATATATATATATATATATATATATGTATATATTGGTTCCCAAGTGGCAATGCCCAGTTGGCTCAAACCTTCATGTTGTTCCTCCCTAAAAGGAGGACAAGCATGTCATAACAAACTGTAATAGGCAGGGGAACTGTTGTAAAACTTGTCTCACTAAATAGAGAACAATACTAGTATTCTAGTAATGATAACTGCATTATAGCAGACAGCCAATAAATCCATCCTATGGTATCATCTGATTTGTGACCTGAGCATGGATCTTTGAAATTAACAGCATCTGTCATATGGATTTATGCCAAACCCTTTAATTTGATGGAGAGGCCCCACTTATTAAACTAAAAGGCCTAAAATAGGCTTTTGCCTTGTTTTCGAACTGGCCAAATTTCACTATAATGAGTAGAGCCTTGGTAGATTGATAACGCGTGGAACACACTATTAAAATCTAACAACAGACTGTACTCAATCAAAGTCAACTTTTGCCTAATTCTACGAGGAGAGAGAAATGTTTTGAACAATTTAGATTTTAGTAGGTAGGCCATATATTGAATTAATGGCCGAAGGTAGAAGATCCAGATTCATGATGGTTTTGGAGAATCACGTCTGATAACAGTCTGCAAAGAACTGCAAACTACCATAACACCTCAACCCAACCAACCACCAACAATTGCTCTTCCAAATTATTATTTAAAAAAAAAAGAGGAAAAACCACAAGACAGGAAAAGAAGCAATATATGTCTACATTGTTTAATATACTTTTCTATACCACCGCCACTAACTAATATTGTCTGGCAAATATTCAAATGTCATCAACATCAATTTCACATCTAACTCTAATGCTTCTCTCATCTATACTCAAGAATCTTTCATCTACCAGAACCCAAATTCTTCATGGGTTTGTCTTATCCCTAGTAGTTTAAATGAGTAAACTTCACTAATATGGACCTTGGGCAAGATTGAGTAATGCTGATGGATTATGTGTAATTGGTAGTGGTAAGATTTATTGACAATTGCTTGGGTTTTAGCCATTACATCAAGAGACAAGAAAAACCCCAAATTTGTAAACACCCCACAGTTTCCAGATATTATAATCTTCCAATAAATACTTGTGACAATGGAACCAAACCCATAATAATATCATACCAAGATACTGGAATATTGCATTTTTCACTCTTGACCAGACCCGTAATCAACAAACTCTAGAAATCCAACAATGCCCAGTAAAATCTATTGAAAACTAGAGGCATTACTCATCTAAAGACAAGGAGGGAAAAGGGAAGGTTCTTAACGTCATACAGCTGAAAAGAATGACGATTGAGTATTGACCAAAGGATGGGGAAAATGAAGAAAAAAAGATTTGGGGTTTTCTTTATTCAAATTACCAAACTGAAAGAGGCTTTCTACTTCTCCAGTAATCGATTCAAACTTTTCAGAATCCACTTTAGAAATATCAACCTTTTCATCTGCAACATAAAAACAAAAGAAAAACTTCAACCTCCAAGTGAAACACACACAGAGAGAAAAAACGGAGGGGGGGGGGGGGGGGGGGGGGGGGTTGTTTCCAGACTGTTGAACAGATTCTTTACAGCCAGATACCGTCGTTGGAAATTCCACCAGAATATCTGGCCGGAATCGATTAGAGAGCAGGGAGCGGAGAGAAAGAGCAGGAGCTGGGACTTTAAGGAAAGGGAAAGAGAGAGCAGGGAGCGGAGAGGGAGAGGGAAAGAGAGAAATGGACCCGCAACTCAAGGAGAGGGAAAGAGAGAGCAGCGAGGGGAGAGGGAGAGGGAACGAGAGGGCTGTAGCCGCAACGCAGGGAGAGGGAAGGCAAGAGCAAGTAGCAGAGGAGGAGAGAAAATGGCGGGAGAGGAAAAATTTTGGAGAGGAGAGGAGAATGAATTTGTTCAATGGTTTTAGGGTATGGGATTGAAAACGATGTCATTCGAAACAGGTAGGGGTAAAACCGTCCAAAATCTCTGTACAAACACCAAAATAGGTATTTTGGTGTATTTGTGATTAAATCAGTCTAATACATGTCTTAGGACACTTTTTTGGTAAAATTCCCTTCTTTTTTTAAGTGGAATTTCTTAATGCCAAAATACAAATAAGAACTCGAGGATTCCTTTAGGAAAAAAAAATAAAAAAAAATCAAGGATTCCACAGTCATGAGAATTCCTTGGCAGTGGAGTAAAGAAAGGTCCTAAAATCCCGATTAGTTATAGGACACAAAGCCACTATAACTATGTAGGGATGAAAGTGGGCCGGGCCGAGCCGGGCTTTGAAAGGCCCTAGGCTCGGCCCTAGTATTTTTCAGTAGGCCCTAGATCGGTCCGAGCTCGAGAGGGCCTAAAAAACCCTGGCTCGGGCTCAGATCTTATTAAGTTATGAGGCCCTAGGGTCGGCCCTTTGAGCCTGGCTCGATTGAGGCCCTAGCCTCGGCTCGATTGAGGCCCTAGGCTCGGCTCGTGAGCCCGGCCCGTTTTATAATGATATAGCACTAGCTGAAAGAAAATATTTTCAGGAAAAAAAAGTCCTGTTGGAATTCAAAGAAATTTGCATATGCAAACCAGAACAAAAAAATAGTCAAATGCATGCATTCATCCCATATTCCCATTCCCATAATTTGGATTGCAGTAATAAAATTAACTAAAATAAGAAAGACTTCATAAAAGCAAATGGATCTCAGTTCCAACACTCCATAATAGTTCAATGTTAATGTAGATGAGCGTTATCAAACTCCAACAATAATACAAATCAAATTAAACTCCAATAGCATCATAGAATAAAATAAAGTATTTGGCTAGCATCATAAAATAAAGGTTTAGGGTTTATGATTTATAGATTATTTAGTGCTTAGATTTAGGGCCTGTTTGGAAGTTTACAAAATAAAATATTTACAGATTTAAATATTGCAAGAATAAGATAGTATAGAATAGAATAATGTAATATTATAATATTACAATATTTTTGCTGTTTGGCAATTTTTGAAGAATCTCACAGATTTTAAATTGAGTTGTTTGGAAGGTGCTATGATTAAATTAAATTACATTATTAGAATAATTTTTTATTAAATATTTTAATTTCTATATAATTTACCAAATCTGGATAAAAAAAGTAGTGTGGTAAAGTAAAGTTCAACTGCAATGTTTTTATCTTAAGTTACTTTTTCTTTATCACATAAAACCATGGTAAAGTATAGTAAAATCAAGTCAATACAAAAAACAACTACTTTGCAACTCTCTCTCCCACTTTGCTTTACCACATACTTCATCTCACCTTACTTTGCCTCACATTTACTATGATATGACATCAATCTTTATTTTACTTTACCACACCTATAAATAAATCACTTTTTATTTACCATATAAAACTATGATAAAATGTGATAAAGTAAAGTCAAATAGAAAGAAACTACTTTACCATTCCTTCCTACTTTACTTTACCAAATATTTTATCCCACCTTTACTTTACCCCGACTTTACCGTGCCATAACATTTACTTTTAGTTTACTTTACCATATATGTAAAGAAACACATCATGATGGATTTGGTGAACTAAAGTCTTTACTTTACTCTACTACTTTTTAATTGTCATTTTGAAATATTCTTATCTTGTAGAATGTTTTCTGCAAGGAGGAGCTGTAGGAGAAAATATTGAGTTTTTTGAAAGAAAATATTCTTTTCTTTAAATTTTTCTTGGATTACCAAACGAACAAGATTCTCTTCTTTAGAAAATGAAAGATTATATTCTATAAAATATTATTTTCTTGTATTTTTTTGTGCATCCAAACAAGCCCTTAGGTTTTAGGATTCATGGATTATTTAGTGCTTAGGGTTTAGAGATTATTTATATTGGATTAAAATTAGGATTTAAGGTTTAGTGCTTAGGTTTAGTGTTTATAGATTATTTAGTGCTTATGGTTTAGTGTTTAGGGTTTAGGGATTATTTATATTGGATTAAAAGTAAAGTTTAGGATTTATAGATTATGTTATATCATATATATATATTATATATTGTATAATGTATATATATATATATATAATATATGTAGGCTCTAGGGCTTACAAGCCGGGCTTCATTAAGCCCGAGATCGGCCCATTTAAGCAAACGGGCCTCCTACTAGGCCCTATCTGGGCTCTTTCGCCTTTGAGTCGAGCTCGGGACGAGCCTATAACGGCCGTCAGCGGCCCCCGTAACTACGTGCCGCTGCAACTCCCTCACACTCACCGACTCACAAGCTGCAGGAATGATGCTGAGAAGGATGGCGTCCTCTCCTCGTCTCTTAAATGCCGCTGTTGCCTTTCGATTCCGGGCTCCTTGGAATACCCACTTCCACTCTCACTCTTTCTCTACTACTTCTGAAACCCTAGAACCCTCTCAGTCTCCTCCCCAACAGAACCATGACCATCTCAACCCAACCCACCCCTCCTCCTCTAACGCAACCATCTCCGTCGATCGCTCCGCCTTGTACAATCCTCCAGGTATCTATACCTTCTTCATCATTGAATTTTATAGAAGAAAAGCGTTCAATTTGATTTGGGTTTTCCATCTACAGATCATTCCCACGAACCCTCTTCGGATTCCATGCTCGTTGCGCATTTAAAGAGCATAATTAAGGTTGGGAATCCTATACCCCTCTTTCTATCACTCTCACTATATTGTATTCTTATAATGGACTCACTTGCTTTTGTGGGGTGTTCATTGATTTGTATAACTCGATCGAAATAGTTTAGTTTAGGTTTATACATTAAGGTTTTGGCCATGGTGTAGTCCATTCTCATATACCGAATTTAAAACCAGTCAAAAGGAGTTTAAAATGAAGATTCTAAGTTTTTCATATTCCGAATACTTGCAAGGTTTTACTTTTGTTGTTGAAAGTAGGGGAGTATATAGTGGTTGGAAATCGGAATATGTAGATAACTGGGCTACAGAAGACTCATCGTCTAAAACTATGTTTTAGGACCGCGGTGGGGATTCCTAGTGGCAATGTTACCGCAAATGTGTTACATTAACACATATAATTAGTGATTATGGAGTTCAAATCATGGTTCATCAAATCATAGTTCATATTGTTGAGATGGGAGGCGAATTTTTTTTTTTTTTTTTTTTTTCTTTTTCCTTTCTTTCTTTCTTTTTTTGGCCTTTTGTATAATTACTTGTTGCAAGTTGGGGTTTTGTTAGTTCATCTGTTCTTTACAGTAGCCAGGCTGCATTTAAGCAATTAGTGGCCAGGCTATGGCGCCCACTTGGATCCATGACGATCATGGTGGGACGAGGATAGAGAGGTAATTGTGTGACCTACAGGCATGCAAAAAATGTGGACTGTCTGATAATCTCAACGATCAAAATTTTCCGCCCTTGGATTAAGGACATGTATTTGCGTTTTTCTTTTTCTCTTTCTTTTCATTATCAGCGCAGCGGTTAATGTTGGTAGGATGAGTGTCAGTTTTGGGCGAGTATCAATTCATGGGGGAGTACCATGTGTGAAGGGGTAGGATTGCCCTACGGGGGCGCACATGGTAGGCTGCTAGCTTAGTTACTAAGGATGACTCTTTCTCACCATTCATATGTGGTATATTCTAGTAATATTCTTGCTGGGACTGTCAAGCATCAACACCTTGTTTCTCGAAAGTTTTATTTATTGGATAGGGGTCTAATGGATAATACTGGTAGCTCTGGGCACCGTCATGGCATCACTTGCTTTGCGTTTACCATCTTTAACATTGAGTTTGGAAATGTAGAATTACAGTTCTGCAGGATTAACCAACACCTGACCTTTTGTATCTCATAATTCTTGGAACCCAAGTTTTTAGAAGTCTGGCTTTAGTTTTATAATGTTGTATTCGCTTTTATTACCTTCGTATCTTTTCTTCCTTTGTAGATGCCAGAGGCCTCTTGCATATTTTTTTAGATAAACCTGGTGGTGGAATCTACTAAAAAATTACTACAATTAAGTCAAAGCTTGCCTATCATGATATAGAAACTAAATCTAGGCCTGGCGTATTTTTGGTTTACCTGCCGATGACCATTCTGGGTTTTCATAGGGTTCTAGCTGTTGGTTTTATTAGTGGTCTTTTAAGAATTTAGTCAGTGATGTGTAGTTTTTTTTCTTCTTTTTCTTCTTCTTTGAACATTGCTTGCTTTTGCTTGCAGGTATGGGTATATATGTTGCAGTTATATTAGCAAACATTGCAAAAAATTTAAATTGATTTTAGTTCAGGTACTCTGTGTTTGCATGAACGTTCTCATTGATCAGTAATCTGATTCCTGTACTCGTTTATCAGTTTCGTGGAGGGCCAATCTCAGTTGCAGAGTATATGGAGGAAGTTTTGACAAACCCTAATGCTGGGTATTATATGAACCGAGATGTGTTCGGGGCTGGGGGTGATTTTATTACCTCTCCAGAAGTAAGCCAGATGTTTGGAGAGGTACATCACTTGGATATTCTATAGCTTAATTTTGAAAGAGTGCTTAAAGACATCTTTTACCAGTATAGGTTGATCAGAAGTCTAGTTTTTCTGAAACAATTGTATTACATTCATGATTCGTCTTTGCACTCCGGTTTTTCTGAAATGACTATATTACCTTTTGTCTTTCCACTGCATACTAACCTCAGTCAGCTTCACTGGAAAAATTAAAAAAAAGAAATTACAAAATTCACAAGTACAGCTCTACAGGGATTAAAAATTATTTTCTTACTCAGGTGATTATCTAACTCGATCAAAGATGGTTGAGCCAAATAGAAATAAGTTGGTTGGTTTGTGCCAACAATGGCAATGGATCAGATTTGGCGGTCACTACCTGCCTCTGACTCCTACCTGCCCCATGTTGTACCTGATGTGCCCTATGATGGATATGGCTAGGTTTTGGTCTAGTATGGGTTATCCCATACTTTGAGCTAGGGTGGGTTGGGCAAGGAAGAACCTAAATGCACCCGGTAGAAATTTTATAACCTGTACTGAACTGTCAAAACCTCTACCATATTTACCCCTAATAGGCCAATTCACCACCTGGTGCAAGTGGCAAGCCATGTCCTCTTTCATAGAGGAGACAGGGGCTTGAACCTAGTTTTTACTTAGAAAAAAAGAACTACTTCTGATAGGGGCAAGTCACTGGATGGAGATTCATTCACATCACACTGGGTTGGAGGTGATGGATACTCTCATTGCGTGGAGGGTAGTTTGTTTTTCACAGATTGTTAGGGTGCTGCTGCTGAATGAGATGATGTTGGGTTGTTGGCTAGGGTGGGTTGGGGGCTGTGGTCCTGTGACTGTTGGGTTATGAGGTCTGAAGCCAATTGGGCTTTGGTAGAGTTATCAGGATCAGGGTTATTGGGCTAACTGGAGGATTCACCTTTATATGTATTCCAGGTCCAATACTTAATAGTGAAGGGAGGTTCTCACCAAATCTTACCGTAACTCAGCGGGAACAGCACTTTCAGTTGTGATTGGATTGTTTGTAGAAGATTTTCTGCATAAGAAAATGTTGCCTTTCCCTTATGGTTTCTAATAATGCCTCGTATCCCTCCCAGGCCATTGTGAGCTGTAAATGATCCATCAAACTTAAGCTTTAGAAAGAAAAAAAAGAAAAGCAAATGGGGGTGTGTCCAATTGAAAATTTCTCTGATGGATCTGGCCGGGTTGTGTTGAGTTCAAGATGTATAATATATGGATTGGAAACCACATTCAAGAATATTTTCTCATTTATATATCATGAAGTAAAGTTGAGGAGACCAATCTTGGAGGAGTGTTTTAGACACCAGAACCATTTCACTTAAGGAAGTTGTATGTCCCTTTTCCTTCCATTGACACAGGGACCATTTTTTAATCTTTCATCCCAATGCGATGATAGGCTGTATGGATGGGAATTGTGCTGTTGAGGATGATTCCCTAACCTCTGATCCTCTCCAACCTATTGGAATCTGCGGGACTATCTATTCTGGCCATATGGAGTTTATTAAATTTTGATTGCTGAATTGTCCTGTTGAGGATGATGCCCTAACCTTTCATCCTCTCCAACCTATTGGAATCTGCTGGCCTATCTGTTCTGGCCATATGGAGTTTATTAAATTTCGATTACATGATTGATTGTGATCCATTAACTCTCGAACATGGATGAGCTTTGATGATGGCTGATCTGTAACATGACTTTCTTTCTCATAGTAATCCGACATGGGGCATCGATCAATTTCACCAAGTACGTATAGTAGTGTCTTAACCAATTATATAGGCTTGACCATCTGTTATTTGATCCTTCAACATCAGCATTAGTTTCCACAATGGTATCAAACAACAGTCTATTGCATTTTTCAGTTGAGTTTATCTACTGGTGACGGGGCTGTTTAGATTCTGAAGTTGCAGCTAGTTGAATAATCAAGTATAGCCCAATCTAACCAATCTAATCAGCTCTCTGAGCACATGTAAACCTTCCATGTGAAATGTCTTCATCTTTCTTCTACATGTATGATAGTTTACAGATATGGTCCACAATTAAAACGTTCTCTTTGTTTTGGTTTTGAGTCGTCGTAATCATCATCATCATCAAAATCTTGTCCCAGCTATGTTGGGATTGGTTACATGAATTTTGCTTCTTTATTATGATCTATCCTGAGCCAAATCCTTGGATAAGTTGCACTTCTTAAGATACAACCTTATTACTTCCATCCACGTCCTCTTCGACCTACCCCTTCCCCTTGATGGGCTATCAACATGCATAGAAAAACTTTTCTTTACCAGTGCTGGACATGTCCAAACCATCTCGAACGAGTTTCTCTTATTTTATCATCTATTGATGCTACCCCTAAATGCTCCCGAAGGCACTAATTTTTGATTTCATCCTTTCTAGTTTTACCACACATCAACCTCAACATTCTCATCTCCGCTACATTCATTTTGTGTGTGTTGCTTCTTGATGGGCCAACATTCTGCTCCAAGCTCATACATAGTTGGTCTAATTGCCGTTCTATAAATTTTTTCCTTCAATTTTGTTGGCATGCACGGGTCACAAAGCACTCCGGAAGCAAGTCCTCACTTCAAACATCTCGCTTTTATCCTATGCTCTACATCTCCCTCAATCTCTCCATCCTTACTATTCATCGAGCCAAGGTATCGAAATGAATCTCTTTGCGGTATCTCTTAAGCTTCAATTCCCACATTAGTTTCAGCTATTTGTACATGTTCATTGAAGTTGCACTCCGTATATTTTGTCCTTGTACGACTTATTTTAAAGTCTCCCACCATCTTTCGAGTTTCCCATTTTCACCATGCTTTTGATTCATCCACCAATGCTATATCATTTGCAAACAACATACGCTAAGGTACCTCCTCTTAAATTTGACCAATTAACTCATCCATAATCAACGTAAAAAGATAAGAGCTTAAAGCTAACTCCTGATGCAGACCTATGGCCATTGGAAACTCACATGTCCTCTACATGTAGTTCTTACCCCGTTACCACTCCCCCATATATATCTTTAATAATTTCAATATATCCTCTTGGAACAGTCTTTTCGTTTAAAACCCACCATATTACATCTCTGGGTACCATATCATAAGCTTTCTCTAGATCAATGAATACCATATGTAGATTTTTCCTCTTCGCTTGTTATTTTTCCATTAATTGCCTAAGTGAGATGATAAATTCCATAGTTGACCTTCTTGGCATGAAACTAAATTGATTTTCATATATCTTGGTCTTTTGTCTAAGGTGGTGTTTGGCATGCTTAATTTTCAGGTCATTTCTCTTAATGCGATTTCCAAAAGACATTTAGACCCAAAAGACCCTTCAGATGATGCAAATAACATGTCCGTTCCCATTTCAAAAAATAACATGTCTGTTTGAACCAAACATTAGAGCTTTTTTGTCTATTTGAGGACCCAAAAACCATACTTTCTTGAACATACATATTGCAATAAAGTGGACATACATGTGTGTTATAGTGTATTTTTGTGAGTTTCATGCCCAAACCATTTTTTTTCTCTCTTTTTTAAATTGTGGGTCCCTAAATGTCAATCTGAACAGTTGGATGTCTTCATAAGCCTAAATCATGGCCACCATGTCAAATTTGAGCCGTTGATTCTTCACGAGTCAAGATATTTGTGAAAGAACGCAAACCCTAGATTTGTATTTTTGGATTTATGTGGGCCCCTCGATCAAGATCTGAATCATTGATATTATTTGGAATGCTAAAATGGTTATGGACCCAAATTTTAGCTCTTGATTCCGTTTAGATCTCAAGATATCAACCAAAAACTGTGGGCCGTTGATCTACTTCTCTCAAAACGCTGTGTTTGCACGTGATGAAAGACAATCTCTCTGTTTTTTATTTATTTATTTTCAATTGTGAGATTCAAAAGTATAATCCAAACCGTTGGCTTTCTTTAGTAGTTCAGACGCGCCCACTGGTGAAATTTTCAATTGGTTGATGCTTCACAGTTATCGGGATATATGTGAAAAAACACGAATGATTTTGTATCCATTTTGGACTAATGTGGGCTCCTACATCAAGATCCGAACTGTTGATCCTCTTAAGAAGTCTAAGAATGACTACGGGATAAAAAACCCAGCCCTTGAATCCCGTGGATCTCAAGATATTCATGAAAAGCTGTGGATTGTTGATCCTGCTATGTCAAAATCACCGTGTAGCACATGATGACAGATAGTCCATTTTCTTCACCTTTTTTCAGTTTGGGCCCCAAATGAATGATCCAACCCATTAGATCTCTGCACAAGAAAGTACAATCATTTGGCTAAACTTCAGCCGTCGATGATGCACCATTCTTGAGATATTTGTGATAAAATGTGAACCATTATATATGCAATCTGGACTTCTATGGGTTCCACAAGCAAGTTCTGAACCTTTGATCTGGTTTGGAATGCTAAAAAAGGCTAGGGGATGAAATTTTAGCCCTTGATTCGCCATAGTTCTTGAGAAATTTGTGAAAAATGTGAACCATCGGATAAGTGAAATGTCAATTTCAGACCTTTTATTTGTCTTGCCAAACAGTCTATTTATACTTTAAGCTTTAGATTCATTTAGATCTAGAGTTTTCTCTAGATATGTTGTGAAGAATAAGAAAAGGAAAAAAGAGGGAAATGAGAGAGAAAGAAGAGGATATAGAAGGATTATCTACCCCTCTAGGTTGGGCAATTACTACTATATTTTTATTTTACTAATTTCTGAAATTACAAAAAAGTCCCTGAATATTATCACATTTACATCAAAGTTCCTTGACTTATTCTAAAATTACGAATAAGTCCCTTTAACTTATAACATTTATAAAAAACCTTCCACATAGATTTATTCTACACAGATCTGTTATCCATAGATCTATTTGACACTTATAAGTCTTGCCAAACAGTACCTAAGTCTTTGCTCCATTATTCTCTCCCACAGTGTCATAGTCTGACTCATAAGAATAATTGTTACAGTTTTGTATATCTCCTTTGTGTTTGTATATAGGTACTACAACACTTCTTTTCTATTCATCTGGCATTTCCTCTGTCATTAATATATTATTGAATGCAAGAGTTGATTACAGAAAGCAACACTATTTCTATACCGACTTTGTCACTGAGTGCATGCAACATTAATGGAAGGCAGCAATATGCATGTAACGCTCCTCCAGCACAATCTATCTCACGCACGCAAAAAAGAGAAAGTATCATGTCTAGTGCTATAGTATTGGAACAAAACAATGTAAAGGAAAATGCAGATGGAGGCCAAGCGGTAGGACCACATGATGAATGATAAGAGTGCAGGTTTCTAACATTTTCACATGGTTAAGCACTTTAAACAAAAATTCCAGGCTTTCCAGACCAAAGTCCAAAGAAGTTCTTCCTTCAAGATTACCATTGAAATTGTTCACTGACACTGCTTTGTGAAAAATAAAATCCTATAAGTTATAGATATATAAGAAACTAAAGCCTTTGATTTACTTACAAGTGACAAATTTTCTAAACAAAGAATACCTATCCTATTCAAATAAGGGGGTAAAAAAGAAAGAAAGAAAATAGTTGAAGGAGAAAGCTCTCCCCTGTTTGCAGCATATGCACAAGGCATATTTGGGAATGGACAGTGAGCCCAACTTGACTTAGGTCAAAGTCATCATCTATGAACTTTCATATCCTCATTAGGGGCTTCGTAGAAAGCAATTAAACTTAAATTTCCACTTCACTTGTTAAAGAGTATCATTCATAACTCATAAGTATATTATTTCTTCTGCAATGTTATATTGTACCTTTAACTCTAGTCAACCACTTTTGTTTTCTAAGATGAGACTCAAATGTGTTGATATTTCTTTAGATGGTTGGTGTGTGGAACATGTGCCTTTGGGAGCAGATGGGGCACCCAGAGAAAGTGAACTTAGTAGAACTTGGCCCAGGACGTGGTACCCTTATGGCCGATCTTCTCCGGGTAAGCATCAATACTACTACTGTTCCTGCAACTGGTACTTATTTTGAACTGTGGTGGTCTTTGTCTCCTAATCCCAATGTTGATTTAGGTTGTTATTTAAGTTACAAATGTTAAACTAAAATGTTAACTTCCGTTATTTCTCTGTGTGTTACCCATTTCTTTATGGTTTCCTCAAAGTGGCAATTTAAGAGATCTAGGTTCTTTGTAGGGTACATCAAAGTTTGAGAAGTTCAAGAAGTCGTTGCATATACACTTGGTAGAATGCAGTCCTGCATTACAGAAGCTTCAGTACAATACCTTAAAGTGCAAGGATGAAGACGTTACTGACAGCAATAAGGATAAAGAAACCATTAGCATGTTGACAGGAGCTACTGTTTCTTGGCATTCCACCCTGGAACAAGTTCCAGTAGGATGTATGGAATCTTAGAACTTTTTCCCCACTCACATGCAAATAAAAGCACATGATTTTGGTTTTTTTTTTTCTTAGTTTGCCGTTTAATATCTTAATGATCTATCCATTGTCATATCTGATGCATTTAATCTTGTGAAAATAGCAAGTTTTTGTGAGTTCATGTTGGTAGAGAGCAAAGAACAAGTCTTATAATCATATTACTGGTTTGCATCTTCAAACAGTAACTGAAGAATTGATGGGCTTTTATTTTATTGGAATTTGGATGTACTTAACAATGCCATTTTTTATCCTAAGGGCAGTATATAATGCCTTTTCCTACTTTCTTCATTACATGTGGCCTAGGGTTCAGTGATCCAAGCTGTTGATATAATGGGCTTCATTGGGACGATTCATGCACTGAAAATCTTTAAGACTGTAAGATTCTACCCATCAATCCAAACTTTTACCCATTTCAAAAAATAAAAAATAAAAAGCCTTAACCTAATTACTTTGTTAATTTGATTCTTCAACATCTTTTTGAGTGCATGCTTAATTTCTGGAGGGATGAAGAACCTATCTTTTCATAAGAACAAATGAGATATAAGAAATTGTGCGAACTGCCAAGATCAAACCTTTCTTTATGATTTAACTAATGAAAAAGAGCAATAGAGCAATGTTTAAGTATAGACCCTAAGGAGTCATTTGTTTGCACTAAATGTTGCACATGCGTAACATTTACACATGATCACCTTTCTTTGCGTTTAGTTGCTCAGGTGTGAAAATGGTGTGCAAATGAGGCCATTTATACGAAAACTTTCACACCCAAAATGGTGTGAAATGTACACACCTCCTTGAGAGTTGGGACTTGGGTAGGTTGCTAGTATGGAGGTCTCCTGGGACAAGTTGTGTAAGATGCCTTGTACCAACCCAAAAGCTTAAGCTTATAGGTGGAAGGCCCAAACAGGTATATGAAACCCTGTCCAACTTAGGAGTTGGGCGATGTGGGATGTGGGACTTCCCAACACACCCCCTCACATGCAGGCCCAATGGATTTCGTGGACGGGCCTGCCATGTGGGCTACACAAGAACGATGGGATCGGAACTTGCTTTGATACCATGTAAGATGCCATGTACCCACCCAAAAGCTTAAGCTTATTGGTGGAAGGCCCAAACAGGTATATGAAGCCCTATCCAACTCAGGACTTGGGCGATGTGGGATGTGGGACTTCCCAACAGGTTGTAGTATTAAATCAATCACCAACTTTTATTTTTTGCTATTTCTCCGGTCCCCAAAATTTTAATCTGAACCATTCAAATTTTTTATTTACCCATTAAACCTCACAGCGTGTAGTTTATAGATTTTAAGTTATATGAAGATTAGACATATGAAATCCGAACTGTTCAATGTTTACTCATGTGAAATTGGTGCTTCCAAACAACCATGGTGTTGTGTTTCACATGTAAAATTCACATATGTAAACCCATTTTCATAACCAATGTGTAAAAGACAAATGACCCCTAAAATCTTTTGAGATTTAAATAGTGGTGCTTTGGAAGCTTGAATGCATTTAGTCACATTGAGCTCCTTGTGTTCTTTCTGGCTTTGAATTGACATATTTTATTCAGAGAGCACTGTTATCATGGCTTTCAGGATATTGCCTGAAGGTTTTCCTGCATAATTATTGTTTCTATCTTTTTGTCATATCTTTTTCTTCTATGAGACCCTGTGATCTCATGGTTAGAGCCATTCTAACTCTCTTTGTATGTGTTGAACATGGAGTCTTGCTCTCTTCTACCTGATCATGGTGGCCATGTGTTTGACCAGCATTTCAATAAAATTATCAGTGACCATGTGTGTTTGACCAGCATTTCAATAAAATTATCTTGTTTATGTGTAATGCTCTAAGTTTATTGAAGAAAACAAGAGAGCTTGCTATGAGTGGATAAATTATCGTGCATGTATTACATCAGCCACATGAAATCATCTACTTCATACTTAATTCTCATCTCACATATTTTAGGTAAGATATACTAATATATTCAGAGCTGTGTAATCCAATTTTTGGATTTCCCATTTAATCATCATTTACTTTTATTTTGCCCTTTCCGTTTGCTTAATCTTGACATTACATTAATTCAGTACTGCACTTTTCTTAGTTGTTTTTCTCACCTTATGGTTATATTTGTTATTCTTTTCAGTGCCAACAATCATCATTGCACATGAATTTTACGATGCTTTGCCAATTCATCAGTTTCAGGTTTGTCTAATTTGAGGGACATCCTAAGTCGACCCTTCTTTTTCTAACATGACTTTAATCTAATTTCAAGCTAGCAGGACCTGTTTTCAGAGTTTTTGTCAATGAGAGTATGCTCATACTGCTGGCCAATTTTTTATTTAAGCTTGTCGAATTCTGTGAAGTGGAAATTTGTGACAATACCTTCTTTTAGAACATTGGCACTTCCAATAGACCTCAACTTTTAGTGTCATGCCCCTCATTTCCAATTATACTTTTCTAAATCAAATTTGAGATTGTTTTTTTTTTATTTTTTATTTTCTATATCAAAATTGAGATAGGAAATTTTTTTTTTTGAATGGCTACTTTCATTAAAAGGAGCAAACAGTACGAGAGAAAAGTACTGAAAGAGAAAGAACACAACACAAGACACACTAACTTCTTGACATAGGAAAGGCTACCTCTTTCCAATGATACACAATTTGTTCTAAAGAGTAACCCTTAAAAGAAGGGAGAATAGACACCCTAAAAGCGACAAAAAACTTCGATTTCTCCAACCAGAATGTTTTCACTAGCTGCAATTCCTTCAAAATATCTTGAGTTTCTTTCCTTCCAAATCGTCCAATCACCGCTAGGAAAGACAACCGCCACATTGTTTTGCCTCTAGGGTCCCCAATTAGAGCCTTCCAAGCTTGGAAAAGCTCATTGAGAGAATGAGGAAGAGTCCAGCAGCAACCAAACCCTCCTATTAAAGCCATCCAAATAGTCTGAGCCGATTTACAGTTTAGCAAGAGATCGTCCATGGATTCTTCGTCCTTCAAGCACATCAGGCATCCATTCACTATGGTCATCCCTTTCCTCCTCAAAAGGTCCATAGTAGGGATCCTTTTCCCAAGAGCAAGCCACCCAAATACAAGCACCCTAGGAGGAGCTTTCATCTTCCAAATGCCATACACCCCCGTTCGTATCCCTTGGATTGTTTTGGATTGTCCTAAAGAAAGAAGACACTGAAAATGAACCATTCTTAGAGGCAATCCACACCCTATCATCTGCTCTGTTGTCTTGAATGATTAAACTGTTCAGGGAATTCAGGAGGTCGAAGAACTGGGATTCTTCGTTGGACTTCAAGTTCCTTCTAAAGGTGGGACACCAGACTCTCTGGCCACCAGTAGTACTCATATAAGAGCTGACCGTTGCTTCGTTTTCTTGACCACACCTATACAGATCCAGGAACTGAACACAGGACTCCCTCTCACCTACCCACCTATCTTTCCAAAACAGGATCCTCTCCCCCGACCCAATTTGGTACCTGATGTTCTCCATGAAAAGTCCCTTAACCGAGAGTATACCTTTCCATATAGCAGATGAATTCCAAGGGGGGTCCTGGACATCCCACCTATGTCTTGGAAGTTTATATTTCCCTTCCAACACCTGTCTCCAAAGATCTTTTGAACCATCTCCAATTTTCCATAGCCATTTGCCCAAGAGTGCTTGATTCATCTTCTTTAGGGGTCTAATTCCCAGACCTCCTTCTTCCTTCGGCTTACGTATGGATTCCCAATCTACCAGGTGAATCTTCTTCTGAGAGCTTATGCCATGCCATAAGAAATCTCTCTGCACTCTTTCCAACCACTTTATAATTGAGGTTGCGCATCTAAAGATGGAGAAGTAATAGACTGGCAAGTTGGAAATGATAGATTTGATGAGGGTTACCCTTCCACCTATTGAAAGGTAATTTGTTTTCCAATTAGACAGCTTCCTCTCTGCCCTTTCTACAACTGGGTTCCAAAGAGATTTATTAACCCACCCCGAGCACAGTGGCATTCCCAAGTATTAGATAGGAAGATCCCCAGTTTTGCAGCCCATTATACCTGGAAGTTTAAGGAGAAGGGGCTTCTTTGTACGTAGGCCAATCACCTCACTCTTGAAGAAATTGACTTTTAGACTTGATACTGCTTCAAAGCAGAGGATAGTGGCTTTAACATTTCAATCTAAGTTTCCTCTGCTCCACAAAAGATGAGAGTATCATCAGCATATTGTAAGTGGCTAACAACTGAGGAGTTTCTTACCACTTTGAAGCCTTCGAACATTCCTGCATTCACAACCTTTTTAATCATTCTTTCTAGCGCTTCTGCTACAATTAGGAAGAGAAAAGGGGAGAGCGGGTCTCCTTGTCGGATCCCCCTTCCAGCCTTGAAGTATCCCTTTGGAGACCCATTCACCAAGATAGAGAACCAAGTTGACGAGACACACTCCTGTATCCACCTCCTCCATTTTTCCCCAAACCCTATTCTTCCTAACATGTATTGAAGGAATTTCCAATCCACCCTATCATAAGCTTTCTCCAAGTCTAGCTTGCAAATGATCCCTGGAGCCCTCTCAAGTCTTGAATGCACACATTCATTGGCCACCAAGATGTCATCTAAGATTTGCCTTCCCTCTACCAAAGCCCCTTGCTCACTGGAGATAATCTTTGACAGGACCTTTTGAATTCTCCCTACTAGAACTTTGGTTAGGATTTTATAGAGGCTTCCCAGAAGACTAATGGGTCTGTAATCATTGATGCCAATGTCTCCTGTCTTCTTTGGGATTAGCGCGATAAACGAGGCCCCCAATCCTTTGGACAATTTACCCCTTTGAGAGAATTCCTCTATAAAATCCATGACATTCTTTTTCACCATTTTCCAGAAGAGTTGAAAGAAGGCCATCGGGAAGCCATCTGGGCCTGGAGCCTTATCTCTTGCTAGATCAAAGACGGCCTTACGAACTTCCTCCTCTTCAAAGTTCCTTTCCAGCCACTTCACCTTTTCTTCACCAATAACCTCGAAATCTATATTTCCCAAATGAGGTCTTCCCCAACCCTCATCAGTGTAGAGCGACTGGAAATATTCTATTATGTGAGATATGATCTATTTTTTCTCCAACCTTTTCCTCCCATCCATTATGCTAACAATCCTGTTAGCCCTTCTTCTCGAAGATGCCATGGCATGAAAAAACTTTGTATTTTTATCCCCTTCTTTTAGCCAATTGCATCTCGATCTTTGCTTCCACTTAATCTCCTCCTCTCTCAAATTTCTTTGTAACTCTTCTTTCAAGTCCAGCCTTTTCTTTTCTTCTTCCCGGGATAGCTGATCAGTCTCCTCCTTGGCATCTAAAGATTGGATTTCTGCTAGAATTTTAGATTTTTGGTGCTTCACTTCCCCAAAGTGTTCCTTTGCCCACTCCTTCAATTTGATTTTCAGCAATTTCAGTTTTGTGGCGAGTCTGTGACTTGCCCATCCATCCACCCTTATCTCCTCCCACCACTTCTGTACCAGCTGAGTGAAGTTCTCTTCCTGAAGCCACATTAGTTCGAAATGAAAAGGCGAAGGTCCCCATCTCTCACACTCCGAGTCTAGCATTATTGGGCAATGATCTGAAACTGACTTAAGTACAGCAGTTTGGATAACCCCTGGGTAGGTCTCTAGCCAATTTGAAGAGACCAAGAACCTATCCAGCCTATACATAGCAGGGTTGCTTTGATGGTTTGACCAAGTAAAAGAAGCTCCTCCCATTTGCAAGTCCACCAAAGAATGAGAATTGATCCAATCAGAGAAGCGCCTCATTTCTCCTGTAATCTTGCTGCCTCTCAGTTTTTCACTTGGAAATCTAATGATATTCTAGTCCCCCCAAATACACCATGGCCCACTCTATCTTCCCCTTATCATGTCCAACTCTTTCCAGAACTCCTCTCTTCTCTGATTGTTATTAGGATTGTAAACTGAAGGAGCCATTTTTTATTGTTTTGAAGGTCTTCAACCAGCACTGAGAGGGAAAAGACATCCACCCAGCTTCGCTCCGCAGAAACTATTCTTGTATCCCATAGAGTCAGCAGCCCACCTGCAGTTCCCATTGATTCTACTGCAGCCCACTTGACTTGCCTTCTTCCCCAGACCTCTTTCACCACCCTTTCGGAGACTTCTTTCAATTTTGATTCTTGAAGGATTACTATTTGAGCCCTTTGATTCCTGATCATCTCTTTCACCAACAGCCTGTGCGTGGCTCCCCCCAGTCCTCGAACATTCCATGAGAGCACCTTCATTTAGAATTTGGAATACCCCCTAACTCACCCCACCTTTGTTCTGGTCAGTATTCTCCTTTGTCTCCTTTGGTTTGGTTTTCTCATAATTAATTGAGCAACTCAGATTATTCAATTCCCTAACCCCTTTCCTTGTGGATTTGCTTCCCTTCCTTTCCAATCCGTTCTGGCTATTCCGACTTTGAACGAACTTCACTAACGGATCCCATCCATCTTTTGTCCCCTCTACTGTTACTCCAATGGCCTTGGTGCACTGGACAATTCTCTGAGGTGACCAAAGCCTGTTGCTAGCCTCCTCTTCCCCATAGGAGCTCCCTTCGTGGCTATAATGATCATCCCTTGTCCCAAAAAAATCTCCAAAACCCTTCATACCTGGGCCTGTTTCATCAGCATGCCACTGCTCTTGTCTGAAGGTGGGCATCCTATCCTCTCCCCCCAAACTGTTGGGTTGCAGAAACTTTTCTCCTTCTGCACCCGAAGGAGGAGCTGATTTGGTGCCCCGCTTTGCAAGAGATGGCTGGTGGCCTTTGCGCTTCTGTTGGACAGAAATCCATCCATCTGGATCTTTGGTAGGTGTCTTGACACGTGCGCTATAGCCATCCACTTTTGTTGGAGTCATTGTAGCCACTCCCTTTCCTTGAAATCCCTTTTCCTTGTCGCTGTAGCCTTCTCCCCTTCCTATCGTTTCTTCTCCATGTCGACATGTGACAACTACTCTCGCTGGCTCCCTTCTCTTTTCCTTCTCCATTTGCTTCGTCTCTATGGTCCTCTTCTACTTCTCCTTCCTCGAAAGAGAAGCTAGGTGTCTTTGCCCTCCCCTTTGAATTTTCCCCCTCCAACTTACATTTAACTACTTCTTCCCTCTCCCCAGTGTCCTTTTCTTCTTGCTCACCGTTATCGCCTTCGGCAGAGCTTTCTCTGCTGCTGTCCTCATCTGCGTCAGAGAAGATCTCATTTTCTGGGTCGCTCGCTGGCTCCGGGAGGGCTTTCACAGTGTTTCGCAGGGGCTCCAGCTCCCCATCTTCGCCTGTGCTCTATGTTTCCTCTTCACCTTCGACATAGGGCTTTGAGAGGAGCCCTAGCCCTTTAAAACTTTTCTCTGTTGTGTCGGATCCTCCAGGCCCAATACGGCATAAACCACGGGCTTTAAGTAACCTCCAGCCCAAGCGGCTGTCCTGGCCCATATTATCTAGATTCAACGCTGACCCATTTCTATTTACTAATTGGGCGGCCAATATGAAATTTGAAATGGGGCTGCTTACGTCATTGTATTCCTCCCTCTGTTCCTGTTGAACTCTGCATCTGCACCTTCTTGCCTTCTCCTTCTCCTTCGTTCTGCGCCCATTTCTTTTTTCTTCCCCCATCAGTTTTCCGACCTCCTCTACCTCCTTCTCCCTTTCCGCTGAGACCATGAATTTCAAGTCATCCACCCATATTGGTACCAACAAAGGTAGAATGGTTGAACTGTTGAGCAGTACCTGCACCCTCCCCTCCTTGAGAACCTCTTTGTCTCTAGTTCTCACATCCACCTCCACTATCTTGCCAGCGCAGTCACCTGTTAGCCTGAACAACCTTCATGCCAGGCTTGAAGTGGGACTCCTTTAACTTTAACCCATAGAGGGTTCGGTGGTGTACCCAGAACTTCCATCCATCTCTCAATCATAGAGAATGGAGATGATGAGCCTCCTGTTGCTGCTATTTTGAGGAGGAACTCATCAACTTCACAAGAAGAAGATAGCTGCAGCCATACCACCTTTTCATCTAGCTTTAGCAGCTTGATATGTAACTGGCCACAGCATTCTTGGATCCAGGATTCTATCTGTTCAATACTGACTGATTTTTCTTTCAAAAAATCCCACCAGGCTGTTGACAAGAGATTTCTTCTGCTGCTTGACTACCCACTGTGCTACCCTCACACCTTTACCAGTGTCTTCTTCCACCATCCATCCAGCAACTCCTGTACCTGGTTTACCACCCCTTTCTCCTTCCCCTTTCTTGCTGCTCTGATCTTGGGCATTTTTAGTGTGGTGCTTCCCAAGCCAGAAGGACTGCCTGAATGTCTTCCATTCCTTCTTGGAGGTTTCCTCACCGCTGCTCTTTCTGGTATTGGGGCAGAACTGAGCCAAGATGGCCTGTAGCTTCATACCTCCCCAAACTCTGCCCACTGCCATTTCAACTGCTCTCTCTGCCTCTTTTAGAGTTGCAAATCTAACAAATGCAAAACCCTTATTGCCATTGTCCCTCTTATCTGTAGGTATGAAGACATCTTTTATTCTCCCTGCTCTCCAGAAGATAGCTTCAATCTCAGCTTTGGAAATCTGTTGGGGAATATTTGATACAAAGACTGAGTGGGTTTCCTCTCTGATCTTCCTAATCTCTTGCAGAAGAGGCACCTTGTGAGACCGCCTTCTGCCTCCATTCCAACCTTCTTCTCTTCTATCTCTCTCTCACTTCTGCCATCTTCCGATGCCTTGGTATTTTATAGAAGAGCCACCTTTTGAAATGGATTACTGTAAAATGAGATAGGAAAATTTCAGGGTAATGTTATTTTGTTTCTTTACTCATTCTTGCAGAAGAAATGCAAATGATCTGTTTAATGGGTAAAAGATCTTGGTTATTGTGCTCAAGGATTAGAGTCAAAAGTCAAAGCAGCCTTTTAGAATCATATCATTTGTTGAATGGCTCTTGGAATGATAATGTTCTACCCATCTCTTGGTAGCTGAATCATAGCACCTGTTGTGAGAGCCAGTTGGTGCGTCATGATCTGCTGCAGCTGAATCACTGCATCTATTTGTTTCCCAGTCAGAATCCAGAAAATATTTCTAGTGCCCATCAGCATGGGAAATAGCTCTTACTATCAACTCAAATGAAAGGAAGAGAACTGATTTTGCACAAAAACTTGATGTCTCCCATTGTGGTTCATCCCTTGATTTATGACACTAAACTTTCTGTAATTACAATTTGACACAACTCTCCAATCCCTTGGTTTTAGTGATGTTTTCCTTAATCTAATCATATATAGATCTTATCTAATCATACACAGATATATACGAATGACTAAGTCAACCTTGACCCAGACCTGACCTTGACCTGACCCAGTCAGTCACATGGCATGTTAATATCCCCCATCAAATTGATGTAGGTGAAGTAGCCAACATCAATTTGTCAACAAAAAACTGACGTTTCACTCACGGAAGAGATTTAGTGAAAATGTCGGCAATTTGGAGATCTCGTGACATGGGGAAGAGTAATAATAATCTTGTCATCAAAAGCTTTACGGATATGGTGGCAATCAACCTCAATGTGTTTGGCACGTTCATGAAAAACAAGATTGTTAGTGCCATAGTTAAATCTGCAGTTCCCTGGGTTGTCAATTCCGTGGCTAAGTCCACGACCTTGCCTCTGGAAGATTCAACAAGGTAGATCAAGTTCAAGCCCAGAAGAATTAAGTCTTGGAAGGCCAGTGCTTCATTGAAATATATCCCAATTTGTGCCAACCTATTCAGGACAAAATGGACCTTAGGCAAACCAAGGAAAGGCCCCTAACACCCTCAACCCAAGTAATAAAATGAATAGGGTTCAAATGGCTTAACTGAACCCCTTAGCTCAAATCTCAGGTATTATGGTGAGCCGTAACTGCCCAGGAAGTTCACCGTAAGAGTGCCTCGGTGAGATTTTCTAGAGAGCCATGTTTGGGCCATTTTGTTCCACGACAAGATTACGGCCAGCCATAGCTCATCCCACGGCAAGCCATAAGGCTAACCGTAGAACAAACTGTCCAGTTGACTATTTATTTAAACTAGACATTGGGATTTACGGCTGGCATAGGCAATTTACGGCTAACCATTGACTAGCTGTTGAGAGCCATTCGATATATACTTAGGTTCATTCCAATGGCTGCAACTAATGTGATTTTGTGAGCCCTCTTAAACTATGAATTGGCCCCTAGTTAAACACATTTTAGAGACCTCAAAATCCTCTTACACTCACTCTCCAAGGATTTGATAGTTAGATCTAAGAGCATTAAAAGCTCAAAAGAGAGTGATTAGTGGAAACAGGATCTAGTGTTTTGAGGTTTAATTGCTCCTAATTAACAAAAACCTTCTTAGACCTTCAAGACCTTATTTTACACACTCTAAGATCCTCATTGGTATATCATTGAGCATTCAAAGCTCATCAAAGAGTGTCTTGTGGAAAGATCCATTTCTAGGGATTGGACCCCATAGGTATATCTTAGCCACGCTAGACCTAGATCTCCTTCCTCACTTAGTTAAGCACAATTGGAGCATCTTCATGACCAAGGAGCTAAGCAAGGAGTCAAAGCTTGGAGTTGAAGTTCAACCTTTATAAAATGTGCATCAAGTTAGATTCGTCTGCAAAGAGGCAAGCATTCTTGTTTTATTTCATTTTTACATCATTGTAAAGTGGAGTAGACCTGTGTGATCAAACCACTATAAAAAATAGTATGGTGGAGTAGACCTTTCTGATCGAATCACTATATCAAAAAACCTGGGCGTAAAGGTTTGTGTGGTGCACACTGAAAACCTATCATAAAGCCAAGAAACCATTGGTGTGTGGTTCTCTTGGGAGTGGACGTAGGTTAGGACTGAACTAGTACAGATCGTTGTGCTATAAGATACACGTGCAAGATAATCATATCTTATTTGGATTCGCATACAACTCACACGTGCTAAATTACATTAAGAAATTATTGGTAGATTCTTAGAGTTTGAGCTCCCTAGTGGTTCATATTCATTGACTTGTAATTAGCACATTTCACCACTTATTTGTTTTCACACATAGTTATATCTTGTTGCTTAAATTGAGTGATCATTGTTTGAATTAAGACTTGTAATTTTTAATCAAACATAATTTTCAAATAGCCCTATTCACTCCCCCTCTAGGACTTGCTTTGGTCTCTAGCTTGCACCTTCAAGGATTGGCCTCAATTTATATTGCATTGGTGTTATCTGCATGTAAAGGAGTTGCTCGTTGTGAGAAGTGAAGTTCTGCAAGCAAGCGATGCAACTAGACGATTTCAGAACAAGCTGAGGACATCAAATGATATTCAACTACAGGCGAAGATTTCGACTCATGATCTTGTTTCTTATATTTCCATGATATATGTGCATCACCTAGAATGACACACCACCTAGTTGTTGATCGACGAGTATTTGGACATCCTGTCCAGTCAGCATCACAATAAGCCTTACGAGTCAAGTCAGAGTCTATGGGAAAGAAAATACCATGCTTTGGTGTCCTAAGAAGATGTCGTATGATCTGTTTGATAACAATGAAATGAAGATTTGTCGGTTGGTGCATGAACTGACTAACAATATTGACAACATGAGATATATTTGGCAGGGTAATGGTGAGATAGACAAGGCTGCCAACTAACCGTCTATATGTAGTTGACTTTGTCAGAGGGGTTCCATCAGTTTTGCTGTATTTCACATTAAGCTCCAATGGGGCATCCACGGAAGTAGTATTTTACAATCTAGCTTGGTGAATAAGATCCCGGGTGTACTTATGTTGATTAACAAGCACTCCCTGCTTTAGTTTGTGCATTTTTTTTTTTTTTGATAACGGAGGGTTTCCCAGTCCTTGGGGCTAGAATAATCCCTACGGGCCCAGGGGGAGCCGTGTAAATCCCCTGTAGCCCCAGTGTGGTAGTGTAGTTTCGAACCCTCAACCTCTGGGTTTTAGTTTGTGCATTTCAAGACTGAGGAAGTAAGGGGTCCCAAATCTTTCATCTGAAAAGATGCATGTAGAGATTGCCGGGGCTTTAATATAGTGTCTGGATCAGTCCCTGTTATGATAATGTCATCCACATAGACTAGCAGTATGGTGATACCGTTAGAGGTGTGATGAAGGAACAATGAACAATCATTCTGGCTGTAAGAAAATGAAACATGTTGAAGAGTCTTCCGGAATTTCTCAAACCAGGGTTGTGGAGCCTGTTTCAACCCTTAAAGGGATCTTCAAAGTCGACAAACATAGTGGTCAGATGGTATAGAAAGTCCCAGAGGAGGTCGTATGTGAACTTCTTTGAGGTACCCATCAAGGAATGTGTTTTTCACTTCCATTTGAAAAGGAGGCAATGAGTGTGAAGCAGGAAGAGCAAGAAGAATGCGAACCATAGTGATCTTTGCAACTGGGGCAAAGGTTTTATCATGATCAATTCCATATTCCTGCTCATTACCCAAAGCTATCAGACGAGCTTTGTAGCGATCCAACGAGCTATTTGATTCGAGCTTGACTGACTTGCAACCAATAGGCTTGACATGAGGACATGGGACAAGATCTCGAGTATGATTCAATTGAAGAACATCTAGTTCTTCCTTCATTGCCTGTGTCCAACAGTCATGCCTTATAGCCTGCAAGTAGGTGTTAGGTAAATAAATATTGGATAATGTGACAAGCAAAGAGGTGTGAGAAAATCCATAATGGTCTGGGGGACGACTCAGTTGAGTAGAGCAGGATCGGTAACTGGGGTTGGTTCCAAAGGAAGTGGCCCATCTGCAGAGTTGCCTTGATTGTGTCTCTGCGTATACACCATTCCAGGTTTAAATATTGTTGCAGAAGAAGATTACTCGGAAAATTCTGCAAGGATGGAAATAGCAGGAGGAGAATCAATATGATGCTTAAAGAAAAACATGCTTTCAAAAAAATATAATATTGCTAGGAGTACGGATTCGATGAATTGAAGGATCATTACAAAGATAGCCTTTTTGATGTGAAGCATATCCCAGAAAGGCACATTTGACTGATTGAGCTGAAAGCTTATTTCGTTCATGAGCTAGAAGTAGAAGGTAAACAAGGCATTCACATCCACAGGTATGAAGATAATGGTAAGTGGGATGCACAGCATGCAGCTAGAACAATCAAATGAAGAATCCTTAAAAGAGAATGAATTTTTATTCAATATCAATCCATTATTTAATATAAAAAGCAATTTCTGATTATTCAAAAGAGATTGAATCATCTGCTGAACCATTTCGGGAGTCAACGTAGATTCTGAAGGCATGGGGGCATCTTGAGCAAGGCCATTCAGGCATGGTAGTGGAAACAGTGTTGGTGGAATCTTCAACCATAGCATGAAAGGCATTATTGTTCCTATTTTGTGGCCGATGTTTACATTCTGAAATAATATGACCAGATTTCTTGCAAGAGTAACACATTTTCCACTTACATTGGCTAGTAATGTGTCCAAACTCTTTGCAGCTGTAGCATTGAGTTTTGCTTTTGTCTCTTGATTTTGCTTGTGTTGCATAGGCCACATCCAAAGGGGCCGCTTGTGTAAGTCCCTATGATTTTTGATAGCGTTGCTCTTCTCGGAGCAATTCTCCAAGACATTCATCCAAGGATGTGACTGGTACTCGGCTCATCAGATTGGACTGAACAGTTTCAAACTCTTTGTGCAATTTCATGAGAAATTGATCCTGTTGGTTTGCTTCATGATATTTTTGCATAACAGATTGGGCTGCATCAGGAACAGTATCATACACTAACTCCCCAAGTTCAGTCCAAAGAGTGATAAACCCAGAGTAATATTCTTGGATTGATTTAGTTCTGAGAACATTCTGATATCTCAAGTCCTAATTGGAACCATCTTGCCAAGTTATCTTGATTATATACCTTGAGGTATTCCCACATCCCTTTGGCAGTTTTATGAGGCCTTGGATGGAGCACAATTTGTAGATCTACAGAACTGAGGATCCAACTTATAATTTTTGCATCATTTGTAATCCATTGAGTGGACTTAGTGGTGTCTGTAGGTTTGGACGTTGCTCCATCAATATGACCCTTAAGGGCTTTTCCAGTTAAAAAACATCCTGAATTGAAACTCCCAGGAAAAATAGTTTTTTCCATTAAATTTAATTGGCAAAACCTCTGATTTTCCACCCTTGGAAAATAGAGAATCCAACACAAAATAAGAAATCTACTGTAGGAAGAGCAACCAGGTGAAGCAAACAGTTCCCTTGAACTGCCGAACTCAATGGTCCAGAAAAGGAAAAAAGAAAAAATTAACAGTGCAGACAACCAAGAAATCTTCAACCAAACAGATTTTTGCACCTAAATAGATGATGGTTTTGCAAATCAGCAACTGCTCATAGCTGCACTATAGTTTTTCCCAAGCACTGCAACTGAAATTTCTGAAATCAGCAAACTAGGTCTTGATGAAAACTGGTTGCAGAAAAACCAAATCTCCAGAAACGGTTTAGATCTTTTTCCAATGGAAGAGTAAAAATCCCAGAAAAATCTTCAAAAATACCAATAATAGCTGACGACCCTGCTCTGCTACTTTTGGACTGATCACGTCACCAAGTGGGCCCACTGAAGAAATTGACCCAGTCGTCCGAGGTGGTGGTCGAGTGCTGTGTTGCTGGCTTCAAAAATCTCCAGATGAGATCAAGGTTCCTAGATCTACCCCAACAGAGACAGATTTGTATAAAATAGACCTTAGGCCAAATATCCTTCATGGCTATAGCACTTCACGACCATGACTAAGAAAACATGAGATGACCAAGAAACTCTAAGCAGTGTTGTGAAATATCACCAGGCTCTTCCAGAAGCTACAAGAAGATGACAGGATTGAGGAATGGATTCGATGATCAAAATGCCAGCATCAACTTGTCTTATATATACTGCTATGTACATTTACAGTTAGTATATCCCTTGATTAGGGTGATATTCAGGAAACTAATCTACAGATATTAAGGAAACTAATCTAAAGATTACAATGAAGCTAGTTGTACATAAGCTGTCCAATGACTAAGTCATTTGGGCCTGTTGTTTTGGGTTTGGACTGACCCAATAGGCTGAGTTGACCAATGTGGGTTACTCCTGTCTTTACACTAACCCTCAAGCGCTGGATGAGAGAATGTGAGCATCGAGAGCTTGTGAACCAGATTTTGGAACCGTGATGATGTCTGAGTTTTGGTGAAGAAATCTGCAATTTGATCAGTGGAAGGGATGAAAGAGAGCTGGATGGTGCCATCTCGAACATGTTGGTGAATGAAGTGACAATCAACTTCAACATGTTTTGTTTGTTCATGAAACACCTCATTGAAGGCTAATTTCCTAGCACTTTCACTATCAGTATAAAGAGGTGTGGATGTGGTAATAGGAACTCCTAAATCTTCAAGTAATTACCGAAGCCAGATGATCTCAGTAGTGGTGTGTCCAATAGCTCGATATTTAGATTCTGATGAAGATCTAGAGACCACTTCTTGTTTCTTGCGTTTTTAGGAAATCAACGAAGAACCAAGGAAGATAGCAAAGCCAATTGTCGAGTGCCTATCATTCACATCTCCTGCCCAATCAGAATCAGTAAAACCATGCAAGTGAAGACTGGAACGGGAGGACATAAGGAGGGCTTTGTTCGTAGTCCCTTGTAAGTAGCGTAGAATCCAAAGAACAGCAGAATGAATAGATGTAGGATGAGCAACGAACTAACTAACAATATGAACTGAGTGAGCAATGTCAGGCCTGGTTGTGGTTAGGTATACCAAACTGCCAACTATCTCACGATAGTGAGTAGCATCCACGAGAGGAACACCTTCTATAGTACGGAGTTTGCAATTGTGCTCCATTGGAGTGGAAACATATTTAATATCAATTAGACTTGCTCGTTGAATAACATCATTGCAGTACTTGGTTTGAGAGAGAAGATATCCAGCTGGAGAATAGGCAACTTCAATCCCTAAAAAATACCGGAGATGACCTAGATCCTTCATTTTAAACTGCTGATGTAAAAATTCTTTAAGAGAGACAATACCCATACTATCATCACCGGAAATTATCATATCATCCACATAGAGTAAAAGGAAAACACAACCTTTTTTGAATAGGTTGTGAATAAGGCAGAATCATGCGGACTTTGACAGTAACCAATGCTAATAACAGCAGTGCTGACGATCAAACCAAGCACGGGGAGCTTGTTTAAGACCATAAAGTGCTTGTTTAAGTCTGCAGACATGATGTGGTGGATGAGTAAGACCAAGTGGAGCAGTCATATAAATTTCTTCATGAAGAAATCCATTTAAGAATGTATTTTTGACATCAAGTTGATACAAAGGCCACTGTCTAACAGCTGCAACTGAAATGAATGTTCTAACAGTAGTCATCTTAGCTACTAGAGCAAATGTTCTTCATAATCGATGCCATATTCCTGGTTATATCCCTTTGCAACTAGGTGAGCTTTATACCTATCGATGGAGCCATCAGACTTGGTCTTAATCTTAAAGACCCATTTACACCCAATAATATTTTTGTCAGGACGTGAAGGAACAAGTTCCCATGTATTTGTTTTCTGAAGTGCAACGAGTTCTTCCTCTATGGCAGATCTCCATTCTGGGGTGGTAATGGCTTCTTTGTATGACTGTGGTTCAGAGATGGAATGTATAGCTGCAAGAAAAGACTTATAGGAAGAAGATAGGTGATCAGCGCAAACAAAGCCAAAACGAGAGATAGGTTTTCTGGTGCGAACCAGATGCCGTTTATCAGGAGGAACACTTGCATCGAGAACAGTTGATCCAGGCATAGGTACAGGAGAGTCTCCTTTCTGGCAACGATGATAGACTTTGAAGATTGGTGGCGGAGGTGGCAACGGCAGAGGCGGAGGTGGCGAGGATGACTGCTCAGACAAAAACAGGTCAGGGAAGGGATCAAGTGGATGAAATGCATTTGTGGCAGGAGCATAAACAGGTAAGGTATAAAAAGGAATCTGTTAAAGAAACGTGACATTGCGAGAAATGCGCAATCGACTGGATTTTGGATCATAGCAACGATATCCTTTTTGTTCAATTCCATAGCCTAGGAAAACACGGACAACAGACTTGGGTGAAAGTTTTGTCTGTTCATTGTCATGGAGAAGGACAAAGTAGGTGGAACCAAATACTTTCAGATGAGACAAATCTGGTTTTGCAGAAAATAATTTCTTATAGGGGGAAAGACCACCTAAAATAGAGGAGGGGAATCTATTTATTAAATAAACAGAAGAGCGAACCACCTTTTGTTGGTTGGGAAGCAGGTCCCAAAACGTCAAAATGAATTAAGTCAAATGGAGCATGGGTAAAAGAAGAACTTTAATATAAGGTAAAGCATGCTGCTTACCAAGTCGACAACCAAAAATATCTGAAATGTCTGTTATAGAAATGTTATCAAGACAGCCAGCAGAATGTAAATTTTTCATTTTATTCAAAGATAACTATCCTAATCTAGAATGCCATAAAGAGAAAGGTGTTACTATAGAAGTAAGAGCGACGGAAGAAGAAGCTTGTGACGGCAGGTGTAACGAGTGAAGATGATAGAGACATCCGGACCTATGGCCTGTCCCAATCTGCTTCCCGGTGCGAGGATCCTGTACAAAACAACCATTCGATGTAAAGGAGACAAGATAACCAGATGAGGTCAATTGACTAATAGAGATCAAATTTACAGATAGGTCTGGAACACATAGTACAGTACTAAGAGACAGATTCTTAGTGGAAACTGAACCAATTGTAATGACTGGAAGTGGTGTGTCATCTGTTGTATGTATTTTCAGATTTCTAGAAGGAGGATGACAACTATGTAATAAGGAAGAATCACAAGTCATATGATAAGAGGCACCAGAATAAAAAAGCCATACAGAATTTGGTTTACCTGATGCACCAGACATTGTCATTGCCGAACCGGGATCAGAAGGAGATGCAGCCATAGAAGTAGAACTGGATGCTAGAAACAGCTGTTGCATACACTCATCAATCATGGACTGAATTTGAGAAGCGAAAAGAACCTTTGCAGCATCTGTTGTATTAGTAGCATATTGCTTGGACTGATGGGACTGATTCTGGTTTGATGTGCGCATGTGTTGAGGAGGTGCAAATGCTAATCCTTGAAAGTTTTGCTTTTGAGAAGTCCGACTGTTATTATTTTGCCGATTTGGGCGAACAGGACAGTTATATTTCCAATGGCCCTTTTCTTTGCAGTAGTTGCAGATGTCTGAAACACCAGGAGGAACAGAGCGCTCGGCTTTTTGTGGGAGTGCATTTGCTGATAAAACATGTTCAGGATCTACATGTTTCTTTCTGGTAAGGGAACTTTGTGTCTGTTCTTTTGCTAATAACTCAGATAATGCCATATCATCTGCTGGAAGTGGAGATCGATGCAACAATAAGCCACGGACATGGTCAAAATCAGATTGCAAAGCCATGAGAAACTAAACTAGCCGAGTTTCTTCCCTATATGTATGGAAGGTTGCAGTATCATCAGCAGATTTGAACTGAGGCTCCATTAAAGCAAGTTGATCACATAAAGAAGTCATTTTAACATAGAAATCATGAATATAATCATTTCCTTGCTCAGCAATTTTGATTTCCCATTCAATTTGATAGCGATGAGCGGTATTAGTCTAAGTGTAGAGTCTTGCTAAATAATCCCAAGCTTCTTTTGGATAATCAAATTTAGATAATTGATTACTAATAGAGGGAATGACGGAATTAACAATCCAGGAATTGATTTTTCCAACAGTAGATTCCCATTCTTCATGCTTGCTGCCTTTAGAATCTGGTTGGGCTATGGTGCTGACGATGTATTTTCAAAGCTTTTGTCCTTTCAGAAAATTTTGCATAAGGTGAGACCAATATGCATAATTGGTCCCATCAAGGATGACAGTAATCCCAGTAGCACGATCAAAAGACATTTGACAGAAGGTCCCAACTCCCAAATAAGTCTTAGAATGTGTAGATCTGATTTTAGATGGTGCAGATCTGAATACAAAGGTTCAGATCTGAACAAAAGAGCCAAAAACAGGCTAGGCAACCTCTCTGGAGGGTAGAAAACAGGTAACGTGGGCCCCAAAAAGTGATCAACAGTCAATCAACCCTTGAAATAATGTTAGCAGGCTAATTTCGATCCTCCTAGAGCAGGTGTTGCTAAAAAAAAAGGAAATCCAGGTATTTCAATGGAGTTGATGAAAATCAATACCAAAAAACTGAAAACTACAAATCAGATCCAATGGCGTACCTCAGATGTAGTAAAAATCTTGAAAAAATCAGATCTGAACAAAAGAGCCAAAAACAGGCTAGGCAACCTCTCTGGAGGGGAGAAAACAGGTAACGTGGGCCCCAAAAAGTGATCAACAGTCAATCAACCCTTGAAATAATGTTAGCAGGCTAATTTCGATCCTCCTAGAGCAGGTGTTGCTAAAAAAAAGGGAAATCCAGGTATTTCAATGGAGTTGATGAAAATCAATACCAAAAAACTGAAAACTACAAATCAGATCCAATGGCGTACCTCTGATGTAGTAAAAATCTTGAAAAAATGTTTAGAAATTCCAAAGTAAGTAGATGACCCAGAGTATGTAGGCTGTCAAGACTTAAATGATCCCAGGTGGGCCACGTTAGATCACAGCGGATTTTGACATTGCCGAACCTGTGTCTGGAACCTGCTAATGTAGAAAATCCCACAAACTCTTGAATAGATCTCTTGCATAGACAGATGCTGGCTGGAGAAGAGTCTTCTAGAGCCTGACTGGCCAAAAGAGCTATCTAGGCTCTGATACCATCTTACAGAAGCTACAAGAAGATGACAGTATTGAGGAATGGATTCGATGATCAAAATGATAGCATTGACTTGTCTTATATATATTGCTGTGTACATTTACAGTTAGTATTCAGGAAACTAATCTAAAGATTACAATGAAGCTAGCTGTACATAAGCTGTCCAATGACTAAGTCATTTGGGCCTGCTGTTTTGGGTTTGGACTGACCCAATAGGCTGAGTTGAGCCATGTGGGTTACTCTTGTCTTTACACAGGCAACCAAGAGAAATCAAAGAAGAATCTTCTTTTGGATCAGAGTAGGCTCTGATACCATATCAACTCAAATGAAAGGAAGAGAATTTATTTTGCACAAGAACTTGATGTCTACCATTGTGGTCGACCCTTTCATTTATTACACACAACTTTCCGTAATTACAATTTGATACAACAATCCCTTGGTTTTAGGGATGTTTTCCTTAATCTAATCATATCCAGATCTTATCTAATCTTACACAGATATGCAAATGACTAAGTCAACCTTGACCCATACCTGACCTCGACCTGACCCAGTCAGTCACATGACATGTTAACAGTTACCACGACCACTAATAACAAAATCATTCTAACACAACTCAATTTTGTACTGTTAATTGTTTCCCCATTCTACTGTTCTTTTATTTTTCTTTTTGAATATTCTTTAAATACATTTACTAATTTCCATGCTTTTAGTTAGTACAAGAACGTTTTAAATTGTTAAGCTGGTTCTTTAACTGTTGCTTTCATCCCTGTCACCTGAATCTGCATTTGTTTCCCCTTTGTGCGACTAAGGATATAACTCAAGTGCAATTTCCTTTGATAAACATTTTTACAGAGCATGTTTACTCGAAGGCTATTACTAACCAATAACATCGTAGTAATTTGTGAGCTTCTTGCTCTACTGATGGAGACCCGAATGTGGTTGGTCACTCATTGTCCTGACAGGAAATCATCTGCTTTATCACATCCAAAGAGCATAGAAGTTACATCACCATCACCTAGTTCACAAAGACTCACCAATAAAACCTTCAACCTAATTTATTTGACTTTCTTGAGAGGAATGCATACAATTTACCTCAATCACCTAACAGAACTGCAAATATTCTATATGGGAAAGCAACATGCATCAGATGACGTACTTCACTCCCAGCAGATGAACTTATTACTAATTAGAACTTGACAGACCTCACGATCAATCATGAGGGACAGCCTTTCTAAGACTGCAGCCATCTATATTTGAAATTATCTTTTCTCAATTTCTTCCAATGCTTTAAAGTTTTTTGGAATTCACAGCTGTCATGATGGTAAATATGACTCGATGCTTAGTTGCAAACTTTTTGTTTTTAGTGCTGACAGCATGCTGTAAATATCCTTTACTGTCAATTCAAGCTATTGGTATATCTTCAAGGTGATTTCTTTAATGTATAACAAGATTAAAACCAAGTCCTTTGCAACTGACATTCTTTGTTATTTACCGTCTATCCTGGGACAGTTTTGGCGCAACTCACAGTATGTCATGTTGATGTGGAATTGTTTTGCACTATAAATGTTTTATTGGAGTTGAAAAATATGTATCTTCTTAAACTAGAATTGGATGTGTGACATGGTTCAACTTATCAGCATCTTTACTTCTTTTCAGAATAGAGAAATTCAGGATGGTGTCATTATAACGTCTGAATTTTTATTTTAAACTTTGCTTGCAGAAGGCATCTCTTGGCTGGTGTGAAAAAATGGTTGATGTTGCAGAAGATTCATCGTAAGGGTTCAGCAATCAAGTCTGCTGTTCTAATTGTCTCATAAAAAGAATATCTCTATATATTACACCTAAAAAGAATATTTCAACTGTTTCTACTGTGGAGGGTAGTGTAATAATTTGATTATATTGGGCAGGTTTCGTTTTGTCCTATCCCCTCAGCCTACTCCTGCAACACTTCTGTATCTGAAGAAGCGTTGCAAATGGGCTTCAACAGAAGAAATAGCTAGGCTGAATCACATTGAAGTTTGTCCAAAAGCGATGGAGCTGACTCATGCAATTGCAAAGAGAATAGGATCTGATGGTGGTGGTGCTCTTATAATTGACTATGGCTTGAATGGAATAGTTTCCGATAGCTTACAGGTCTGACTGTTCTTATTTTAGATGGATGGATGTAGGGGCACCCTCTGATGCACTCATGAGTACAACACGGGTATTTGCGGTGGGTGGGTGGGGGGATTTGAAAGAGTGAAAGATCTCCCTCCCCCCTTCTTGTGTATGGTGATGGAGGCTCGGATCATCACCCTAACCACCTGATCAATAGCCTGGCCCACAAGTTTTCATTGTCTAAAAATGAGTGCATAGTGATCAAACCGTCTAGTCCATTCGGATGGGTGACAAACCCTGGAATCAGTGGTGGCCCCACTAGTAGTCGAGCGCACCGTTAAGTTCTTTCATGAGTGCACTTAAGGATATCACCAATCCCTTTTTTTGGCACCCATCCTAATGGACTGCACCGTTAGATCAACTGTGCATGGGTTTTAAGGGATGAAATTTGTGGGCCTTAGATCAAGGGTTAAGGATGATGTTGTTGGCCCCTAAATCTGTACACATGTAGGGCCAACCCAGATCTTGGCCCCCGCTTCCCATCCCAAAGTGCCCCACAGCGAGGTGCACATGGAAGCTCCATGCACACCTAATGCGTTGGATAGCTCATATATATGTATGTATGTATATATATATATATATATATATATATATATATATATATATATATAGACACACATACATACATACATACATACATATTTGTTCTCTCTATCGCTTTTTTTTTCTCTTTTATTAATCTGTCACGGTGAATTATATTAAGAAAGTGAAAGTTACATCCTATTACAAATTACCAACAAAATTGAGTGATGGTATAAGAGTGATATGCCGCACTCCAGGAGATGTTACATAATAGGAGCACTAAGGCTACATAAACAATCTACCCCTTGCTTTCCTAGAGCATCTGCCATCCTGTTTGCTGACCTACTCATGTGCTGGAAAGAAACCTGGTTTAGTGACACTAAATGCTTAATTGGAATCGCATCTTCCAAGGGCCCCAAAGAGACTTCGCCCAAGAAACGGAATTAGAAGAATCGCTCTCCACTTAGTGGTGTTTTTTTTTTTTTTTTTTTTTTTTTTTTTTTTTTTTTTGAGGAATAGCAATAAACACTAAGAGCTTCCAAAAATGGCTTCAAAAGACAATCTATTTGATAATGCTTGTGCCTCAAAAAGACAATCTATTTGACCTCAGACTATCCGAATAGGTTAGGCTATATCTATCTTTTACTATTGTCTTTGGGAAATATAGATGCCAAGTATTGAAAAGTCAGGTTGCATTTGGATAAAACAGATTGTGAAGAGAATAATATGGGGAAAAGTAGAAAAAAGGTCAATGAAACAAAGCACGCAACCCTTGAAATTTATTTTGGAAAACGTTAGCCACCTAGTGAAGTCAATGTTTTTGGGAAATAATAATGGCTTACTGGTATGCACCAAGTAACCTTGAAATAAGCTACTTAATATGCACACAACTTAAACTTGCAAGCGCACAAGATCACTATGTAGTATAATGAATTGTAAGTACGAGGTCGATCCCACGAAGATTTGTGATAAAACAATGTCAAAAATAACTAAAAATCAGAATATTAAATGGATGAGAAAGTGATTGAATGCTGATTGGTTGAATGAGATTACTAAAAACAGTAAATTAAACTATTAAAATAAATCAAAAGCTTAATGGAAAGTAACCTAACATACTAGGATACTACTAGAATTAAAAACAATGAGAATGAATGAACTAGGTTTTCACCTACTTCCCTAACCTATCGTATGCATGTCCCTTATTCTCCCTTAATAAAAAATCAGAATTATTGATGACATTTATCAACCTAGATCATGGCATATGTATCTAGATTTTGATTCTCATAAACCTAATTCATGAGTGGCATACTACATGAATTGTTCATCAAGTTGCAAAAACTAAGCATGGCATATGTCCTAGTCAATACATGCATGATGCATAAAAGTAATGGGAATGATAAATACATGAGTTTAAACATGGCAGATACCTAGATTATTCATGGTTCTAAATCTTAGATGCTTAACATCAAGATCAATCAAAGATAAGTTAGCTAATCTTAAATTTAATTGAACATGGCATGGTTGGCATGGCATATACACAACTCATCAAATCAAAAACTTGGTTTAGAACCCAACCAACAAAACAGAATTCTCAATTAAAGAATGCTAAAAGGAACTACATAAAATTAGGCTAGGGTTTCAATTACACCCTAGCCTAAAAGTTTAGCTACTCATGTTTGTAATGGAAAATAACATAGAAAAGATGGTCATAAGAAAAACTCTAGAAGATGATGAAGATGAAGGGGTCGGCCAGCAGCTTGCTTGATTTTTTCTTGCTCCAAAAAGCTCGTCCTTGCTGATGTACAGCTGCTAGGGCTGGTATTGAGTGCTGGTCGTCCACCCCCCTTTGGCTCCCTTTTATGTTTTTTGCAAAAGCTCTTTGTAGTAAAGAGTTTCCTCATTTTTAGGCTTTGTTTCCTTTTGTGATTAAACCTCTTGCTTACTTTTCCTAGTAAGTTTCCTAGTTAGATGAGAATAGAAGTCTTCTTTTCTTGATGTGCAAGCCTTTCTAATTTCGGTCCCACTTTATAGCTTCTTGAAGTTTCTCACATGGACCCACAAATCTGAGATTTATTTTCAAGGGACTAAATCTTAATCTTTGAATGTGAGAGTGGGCCCATATGGGGTGTGCAAGGTGGATTGTGGGACCCCCTTCTTGGATGTCTAAGCTTAGCTTGGACTCTTGCTTGGGAACTTCCTTCTTTTTCTCCTTTTTCTTCTCTATGCTTGGGTGTAACTTTGACTTAAGAAAGAATTTCCAAATTCTGAAATTCCAATCTTTGCAATAGATGTGGGGCCCCCTTTGGGCGTGTAACACATGGTTGGGTTTTTCTTCTTTCTTTCTTTGCTTCACTTTCCTTCTTTGTTTATCCACACTTTCCTCTCCAATTCAAATTCAAATTTGAATTTTAGATTCTCCACAGAATTAGAAAGGAATTGTGAAAATTTGAAACAACTTGGATGGGCCCACCATGACTCCTCCTCCTTGGGATTCACGCCTGAATCTCTCATCAATTCTTTTCTTGGTGAAATTCTTCTCTTTTAGCTCCTTTTGACCTTTCAATTAAAAATAACAAAGACAATGTAAAAACAAATAAAATAACCATGAACTAGCACAAGATAAACCCAAATATTAGGGCTCAAATTATAAACAATTAAGCACTTATCACTTACTTTACCTCCATTATGGTTTTCTTTTTCTTAATAATCTATTCTCTCTAAACTCTGAAGGTATACTGAACTAAGATGAATGGTTGAGTTGGTTAATTGACTCAAAAGAATATTGGAGTGGCTTGGAAACTCAATTGAAACTATAAACAAATATTCAACACCTTAGCTTTTATAATTAAAAAACGAAAGTTGATATTTATGCTTGCAGTCATAAAAAAGGACTTGGATCCTCACTTTTTTCAGTCAAAGAGATGATTCATTTAACTTGTTAATTTGGCCAAATGCAAAGGACCTGGAGTAACATATATGATTCTGTGATTTAAAAGGTGAGGAAGCCTTAAGCCTTGAGGATTTGCTTCGAGGCTAGACTTTCCTAAATGCGCTAAATTTGTTCACCTTGAGGCTCGGTGCACTTGAGGATTTACATGGCGAGGCCTGAACTAATTCTCCTCTTGGTATGCCTTACTCCTTTTGTGAAGAGGCTTATGAATCTTGATCTTTTTATTTTATTTTATTTTGGGACAAGAAATGAAAAGAAAAGGGCCTGGTGTTTTCTAACATTTCCTTTTTTCTGAAACTTAATATAAGAGTTTGACGAAATCATATGTTTTGGGGACTTCAGAACAGTTCTTTTATGTGATTAATGAGTGATCCTTACTATTTTACAGTTTACAATTTACATAGCTTCTTAATTTGAATATTTTTTTAATTATGTTTAGTTTTTATTGGTGGCTCTTATGCGCATTTATTGAAATAAAATTGTGTACATATTTATAAATTTGTATGCAATTCTAAACTGTATTGGATTTTTACACAATCAGTATATATTTGTATAAAATATATACACATTTATTTCGAGAATTTCCTAATTTTTTTTATTTTTTTCAGTTTTATATGTTCTTTTGAAAGTAGTATAGCTGTTTCAAAAATTATACAAAATAAGCATTGCTTCTTTGATGTCTCTAATGCCTTGCCTTATGCTTAAGATACCAAATTTCCTTATATTTTTCTTAGAAAATTCATGAAGAGGACATCAAATGTGTAAAAAATAAAAAAAGAAGTAGCGAAAAGCACTTTATAATAGATTAGTTATGAGTATCTTTTAGCAGTAGCAAGGTGCTCACAATTTGTGTTGATAGATTTTGAAATTGATTAAGAGATGCCAATTCCAATTGTGTATTGTCCACCTAAAGGGTTGAGACTTGAGAGACAATTGCTGTGTTGGTGGCTCAAACCCTAGGCGAATTATTTCCTTTGTCACATGGATTCTAAATGCATTTTTCATTTTTCAGTTTTGATAAATGTTGTCAATTATCAAAGAGAAGAAAATGAACACCAATTAACCTGTGTGTTGGACTTGTGTCTTTTTGCTAGCATTTCTTGCTTGTAGAAAATCGTTTTCCTTCACAGGCCTGTGGATTGCATTTTTTTTTTGGACACAGGCTATAAGGAAGCATCAATTTGTTACCATATTAGATGATCCAGGGTCAGCTGATCTCAGTGCTTATGTCGACTTTCCTTCTATTAAGTATTCTGCAGAAGAAGCTTCAGGTTCTTTCCCTGAGAGCACATTCAAAACTTCGTAAATATTTCTTTAAGTGTTTGTGAAACAGAATCTGGCTATGGCGTTAAAGTATGTTGCATTTTGCAGAAAATGTCAGCGTCCATGGCCCAATTACTCAATCTCAATTCCTGGGCTCTCTTGGTATAAACTTCCGCGTGGAATCTCTTCTACAGAACTGCACAGATGAGCAAGCAGAATCTCTGAGGACAGGCTATTGGAGACTTGTCGGTGATGGTGAAGCTCCATTTTGGGAGGGACCAGATGAACACACACCTATCGGTATGGGTACCCGATATTTGGCAATGGCTATTGTGAACAAGAAGCAAGGTGCTCCAATTTCATTCCAATGACATGTCAGGTCAAGACCCTCTCTTCATAAATCTCTTTCATATACACATGCTTTTCCCTTTTGTTTTCTGGATGATGATTGAAATCTTGATAAGCTTTTGGCAATTATGCATTTGGACAAGCCTATATGATATCTCAGGTGTTTATCCGAGCATGATAATGGAGATGCAGTCAGTTTGGTGTTTGGTTTCTACTGAATATTGAAATACTCTAAGCTAAATATTTTGATGTTGCAATATTCTGCCAAAAACAGAAACCTGTCAACATTCTCTTCACCATGAAAATATAGTTTAAATGTGACTGAGCAGGCTTGATATCGTAAAAAATTTTATTCCAATATTTTAACATGACAATAATTTGATGATACTCTAGCTCCAAAATGTGAATGCAAATATTTTCTTGTCCTATTTTGGTGTCTTTAAACTAATGAAAATTCTGCAACAGTTGGCCTGAAGGCCAAACTTATAGCCTGAATTATTTGGTTGTAATGACACATGTTGTAATCATCGTCGTAGGTGAACGATTTTCTTATTCGGGTCTACTACTTCCAAAATAATACTGTTCCGTCTTAGAAGTTTCCACTGTTTGAAAAGTGAAACATTACTTCAGGTATTGTACTCCTTTTTTTTCTTTGATTGGCAACAGTAAATTATATTAAAATTAAGGAAGGCACAAAAAAGGGTTTGTGCTCTTTCAGTGTACTCAATATAAGTATTATAAGTTTTTCCCTCAGTATGGTTAATGTAACTTGGACCAAGCATACTCCTGATTCAGATCTTGTAAAAAAACAAAAAGGTCACCACCCTGTGCGGTCCCACCAAAGCAGGGTCTTGGGAGGGTCCAGACCGGAGACATGCCTAGCCTTTAGCAATTTTGCACAAAGTGGCTGCTTGCGGGTCTCAAACTTGCGTTGTCACACATGGCACCTGAGACTTTTACCATTGCTCCAGATCTTGTGACCCACTTTAAAGTTTAAATAGGCAAATGCAGTGTAAATCTACCAACTGGTTTATTTCTCGTCTTGTTCAGTTGAAAATGACTGTTGGCTTTGTTATCCTTTTAATTGTTCATTCACCATATTAATTAAAAAAAATTTCATTTGCTGGCTTGTATCAGGTGCCTGAAAGTGTCTGCTGGATGAGTTTCTTCCCTCAACATGTCCAACCATTTGAATGAACTGGATCACAGAAAGATGGCTTCAGTTATACAAAGTGTTGGGCCCTAACAGGTCAAGCATTGTTTATCTCTTTTAAGTATGCGGCAGGCTGGGACAATAATATGAAACTTTAGCTTGTATCTCTAGGGGTTAGGAAGAGAGTGCAAACTGCCAAAGACATTCTAAATCACCCCTTGGAACCACAATTCATACATAAACCTAGATCATCTTAGATCTAGAGTTTTATTCTAAAATATCAAAAAAGTGAGGGAAGAAGGTGAAATAGAGAGAGAACAAGAAAGGAATTGAGGAAGACATAGAAGAGTCAAACGATTTTGAATCTGTTGAAGGGGCCCATATATTGGCTTGTGACTGAGATATCTGGGTTCCTTCAATGTATCCAAAGTCATTCAACTCTTCAATGGCTCTCTCTCTCTCTCTCTCTCTCTCTCTCTCTCTCTCTCTCTCTCTCTCTCATCTTCTTTGATATTTTAGAAGAAAACCCTAGATCTAAGAAGATCTAGGTTTACAACCATAAATGCAATGTTCTGAAGCAGCCTTGTTAAGTTATAAATGGGCAATCCATCATTTCCTGGACATGTATTTATTTTATTTTATTTTTTTAATGGTTGTCACCCCTAGGACTCTTCTGATCATATATTTCATGCTGGCTTTAGAGGAGAACTTACTCCTCCAAGAAGACGCTGTAAACCATAATGTACCGTTATTGCAACATGACGGGGCTATTTTGTGTTACTGAGTATATGTGATTCAAGTGGATTCATTTATATTTGAGAAACTATTTGATTTGTTACCTTATAAAATGCAATGTCCCATTTTATTTATAGTTAGTGTCACAAGTTCACTGGTTCAACATTGGGGTAAACATACAAGAACAACAATCAGAAAGGCTTTCCAGCTGTAGCCTGTCAGAATACTCTTTCTGTTGGTGTGGTAACTTCTGTGAGCATGGAAGTACTGACCATTTTCTTCTAAGTGACTGAGGGTCAAGGAGTGGTGCTCTTTGATGAATAAAGGCATTGCTCCACATTTGCTCTAATGCAGCTGTATGCAATGGTTTCTATAACGAGCTGGGATCGTCAGCTGTGATCAGTGGGAAAAAGAAATTGAATAGCCAATGTGTATAGATCTTATTAGAAGTTGTGCATGAGAATAAAAAGTCCAATTTATTTTCAGGATGACAGATGCTTTTGTTTGCACAAAATAACGAGTTCTCAGCAACTTAAAGCTCTGGATCAAGGATCAAACAAGTGCTCTTTCCTTTACAGCCTTTTCATTGGATTAGTTGTTTGATTTTCACCTCAAAGGAAGAAAACTAGCCATTCAATCGTGTCATGCAGATCTGTACTTATAACGCATTGCCCACAAGAGAAAGTGTATGAAGTTCAATGCACTCAACACACACATTAGCCAGTAGAAACGCTCTAGATGGTAGTGATTCAAGTTAGCACCAGATAACCATGGCCTGCTGCCTGTAACATTGTTCACAATGGAGACTAGGACCGAGCTAAGGTAGTAGCCCATGGCCAACGATGTGAAAGATAGTGATGTTGCCAGTGATCTCACACTGGCAGGTGCCTGGCTGAAGAAGAATTCCAGTAGTCCAGCCAACGTGAAAAGGTCTGCAGAACCCAAAAACAAGTACTGCAAGGCTATCCAGAAGAAAGATATGGGCAATGGATTTGGTGAGTCAATTAGGCCTGATTCAGTAGCCACCCGTTTGCGCTTGATCTCTACTTGGGCCGCCACTGCCATGGCTATGATTGATAGTAGGAGCCCAACACCAATGCGTTGCAAGTGTGATATACCCATTTCTGTTTTAGTCACTCTTCTGGCGAAAGGGATAATGATATGGTCATAAATTGGTGCTAGGATCATGATGAAGACAACAGGGAAGACTGGAAGGGATGCAGGTGGGACCTTCAGGGAGCCTACCTTGGTGGTCATGGTGGCTGCCTGTTGGACTGAGAAGGTGGAGAGCTGGGCCAAGCAGCAGTTGAGCATTATGGTGGAAGCAAAGATGGGGAGGATTCTGATCACTATCTTCACCTCTTCTACTTTCTCTATACTGCACTGGAGCCCTTGCCAAATGGGCTTGCTTGTTACTGCCCTGTTGAGAAGCGTAAGACTGTTGGTCAGTGTTTGGCTCGGCTGCATCGAGGCTTCACCTTTCTCCTCTTTGCTGTTGGTGGGGTTGCTTGTGCTTGTTTCCATGCTCATGATGGCAGTGCTTGGGCCAGCGGAGCAGATCGCAGCAATGAGGACCTGTGACATCCAACCTTAGGCCCGATTATTCCAGTAGCACCGAAACAAATATAGTAAGGCTTTCAATTGGATTTTGATCTGGTTTGGGTTGGGGTCTATGTTTGTTGACCTGGACTAAAAGCCCAGATCCATATAGGGTCTGAAAATGCTAATGGGCTGGGCTAGATCTGGGCTTAGGGGTCTCAATCACTCATAATTATTATCAAAGCCTTGTCCTTACTATGTTGGGGTTGGCTACATGAATTTTGTTTATTCATTCCGATCTATCCTAAGCCAAATCCTCATGGGTCTTAAGCCCTATGAACTCTTATTATCACCCTTCAAGTTTCTGATAATGCTAGACAGTTTTGTTCAATATCATCCCTATAGAAGATTTTGACAATGAAGACAGGCAGCGTACTTCTCTTACCTTTGCTATGGTTGTTAAAGGACTTCCTTTGGGGATCTTGTTTCTGTAGGTAGAAGCCCCAGCAAGGAAGAGAGGAATAGAGAGAAGTATTGTAGCAGTTGAGATCCCAAACCCCCATTGCCATCCCTTGTTATCTTCAATCCACACCACTAGAGTCACAGCTACCAGTGCTCCACAAGCGAGGCAAAACACATAGTAGTTGAAGAAAGTAGACCTTTGCCTCCTTCCTTGAGGCGTGTTCTCATCGAACTGCTCAGCGCCATGGGCGGGCAGTGATCCCTTTATACCGCCAACCCCCAACGCCACCAGATAAAGTCCCGCAAAAAGCATTGCGGCCTTCCCACCAGAAACCTGCTCGCATGGGACTTCTTGCAAAGCTGCAGTGTTGCATGCAGGAGGTTTCAGAGATTGGGAGTGAGCTTGCACTGTGAGTATCACTAGCCCCTGTCATTACATTGTATGAATTAGGGAGCTTTGAAGGGTCACCCGTCAGCCTACTGTGACTGGACCTCCACTGCATTCAAGTTATTTTTTAGCTATGGGGTCGTTTGTCTTCCAAGGATTGGAATATGAAAATGGGATTTACATATGTAAAATCTGCATACATATTACCATGTATTTTGGAATGACTTTTCATACGAGCAAACATTGAACACTCCAGATTTTTTGTAAAATTCTCATATATTTCAAAATCTATTAAGATTTGAAGGGAAAAAAAAAACTAAACATCAGGGTTTTAATGGGTCATTAAAAAGTTTGAACAGTTCACAAAATAGAAGGTAATGATGGGATTTGATACTATGATCTCTACTGAGTCAAATTTGTATTAACAGCGCCTTAATTTATGTGTTAACTAAATGAGTGCAAATAAACTTGTGTATACGCAACATGTGTAATATTTACACATGTAAATGATGCAAGCAAACAACCAGTAGAGGATGCAAGAAGAGATTGTTGGCCACTTTATACAAATCCATCAAATTAGTCTAGATTTGAACTGATTCCGTTGGGTCCCTTAGAATAGTTGAATTTTTGTTGAAGATACTGAACCCATTGATGGTCCATTGTCAAATCAGTCTATTGAACTTGAGTATTTTCTTTTTTTACCAAAAACAGAAATAAAAAGGAACTTCAATAGTTGTTAGAGAGTGAATACGTGAATGAATAGTGGGGCTAAGTCACATGAATCACCAATGTCATCAAAGCATTATCAAATCAAAGAGATGAATCACCTAGAGAAATACCAAGTCAACAGAGTGGAACTCCACCGTGGGGCCCTCCTATGGAAATCCGAAATGCTCAGTCGAACGTGCCCTAGGTTTATAGGGTATCCTCAAAGTTTACGTACACTCAGTTTTTCTCCACCATTGGATCAATTGTTTGATGAAAAACGAGATAACGGATATGTTTAAGATTACGTTAAATCACATATTTTTACCAAACATTCAACCCAATGGTGAGCAAACCTGGATTGACATAAAATCTAAGGATACCTCATATACCAAGATGGAATTCATTTTCAACCGTTTGCATTTCATTAGTGGGTCCAACTGTAGAGTTCCACTCCTTTCACTTCGAATTTCTCTAGATTCATGCCTTGCAAGATCCAGATTCATTTATTTGAGGTTGGCTTCGTGAGTTCAACTTCTCCGCTTAACTTTTTTCTGAACTCATGTTTTCAACTTCAAAGTCCACTCCATCTAAAGAAGAAGCTTTCAGTATAGTATATGATCTTTGGATTTTTTCGGTATGGTCACCTAAACTCATCGATAACTCCCCCTTGTCACCAAACTAGATGATTTTACCTACACGTTTTCTGTACCGTCTGTACCTCTGCACATCCAAAAGTCACTTTTTCATTTAAGATATCACAACAAATTTTGCGATATCGCAAATTATTCACTTGCGATATCGCAATTTATATTGTGATATCACATAAAGTTTTACGTTAAAAGTCAACGAATGCATCTCTGTTTATAATTTCATTCCGTTCTGTAGCTTTCGTCTTTTGTTTGGGTTCATTGCTTCCTTTCTTTGCAAGTGAATCCCTTCTTTTTTCCATATATAGCAATGAGTCTTCTGCCATATTTTTCTCCACTACCATTGTCGAATCCATCAGTAGTTTTCATTCCCTGTTTCCCACCCTGTATGTATCTCCTTCTTATTTATCGTGTTTTTTTTTTCTTCTTTTGTGCCTTTTGAAGGTAGTTAGGGTACTAAGGAACCCCACATGTAGAAATATCTGAAACATTTTTTTTATAAATATTAGTAGTGACCGTATAGGGGGCTTGTAGAGTCCCACTTTTTTAAAAACATCCACGTTGAAAATGTGGGTATTCAGTCTTATATTTTCTGACAGTCTACCGAATTTCAATTACGATTGAACATCCGGTTGTTGATATATTAAAAAAATCATGTTGTTCTCATATCATGAATTACCACTTTAGGTTTTAGACTAGATGTCTTAATCCCGCCCTGTGGTGGGTCCTAGAACAAACTCACTAAAAGAGAGAGGGAAGAAGGATTACCAAGGGCGACTGCAACAACACCAAGCTTAGGGATGCCCAGATTGTGAAACAATGGAGGCCAAAATCCCTCATCGATGGAGGCAGTGGAGACCATGTTGATTCATCGACGTCAAACGGATGCTAGGGGCCTTGCGTATTTGCAAATAGGTTGGCGAGGGAGGAGGAGAGTGAAATCGGCTAAGGGAGCGAGTTATAATAGGTGAAAATGAGGAAAAGTCGAAGCAGGGAGCGATAAAAGGATGAAAATGGTTTTTCGAGTTGCGATATTATAATATAAATTGCGATATCGCAAAATTTGTTGTGACATCGCAAAAGAAAAAGTGACTTTTGGCTATGCAGAGTTATGGACGGTACGGAAAACGTATAGATAAATTTGTCTAGTTTGGTTAAAAGGGAGAGTTATCGATGAATTTGGGTGAACTTACAGAAAAAAAAAATCCCTATAATCTTCTATTGCTGTACTATGTTTAATTTAGTCTGCTTAAAAAAATGTTTAATTTAGTAGCATATAAATTAATGAACGCCTTGCAGGCCTGTGTGCAATGAGCTGTCATGTGACGTATACCTTGAAGCATGAGAATAGCATTATGAGAGACTAAAAATTTCAAATTCTTAATGCTTAAATAAAACTGGGATTATGTCAAATTCACGTAAATAATCTAAAGTTATATTTGACAATCAAATTCTTGGGAATTCCTCACTGGTTTTTTCCATAAAGGTATAAAAGAAAATCCACATTTGGCAATTAGAAATCCCTGGGAACTTTGGCCAGTGATGAGCATTCTCAGGTTTGACATCCCCACATAGATTTTGGAAATCCCCATTTTTAAGAATTTACGACTTGATACCAATTTCTCTTGGATATACATATTGATACACACATGCTTATATCGATGTGAAATCCTCAACAATATAAATTCTCATTCTTTTTCACTGAAAATGAGAAATCTACATCTTTAAAAATTCCTCACCTGTCATCAAACCTGCCTAGAGGCCTTCAAAACTCAGATGGGTCAATTGTAGATAGAGTGCTTGAGTCGATGAGATTTAAATCGATCCTATCCTGGGGGAAAGTGGGACACCCAGGTTGGCACTTCCATCCTTGCCCTATAAATATTATATCACTGTTACTTATTAAAGTTGTATTACTTGAGATTTGGGATTAGTCGTTGTTTGGTTAACATAGTGTCTAAGGTGGCGGCTGAACTGAATGCATCACATGTTTGTTGTATTTGCAAGAATGAAGGAGGTGAGGCCGTTGACTCCAACTCATCCGCAGAGTAACAGGTGATGAAAGCACAACTGAGTGATGTGCACAGATATGTCAATGGAAAATGGATGGCTATTAGCACAAGAAACTATCCGGGATCTGATTAAGCATGTGATTAAAAAATAGAAAAAACAGTCAAGTCACAAGTTTTCGTGTAATTAATTTTATGATGGGATGACTGGATCAACGTAAAAATTCCTCTAATGATATTTCAATGATGCAGACTTATTCAAGTGGGTGCCTAGAATTTGTCATCTATAGAATGTCGATTTCATTGAACTATGTTAAGTGGTCTAAAGTCATAAAATAGATAACTAAAAAAAAGGAAAATTCAAAGGGTGTTTGTTTGTAGGAATTCAGAAAGCTTCTGTTGGAAAAAATCTTTAATTCTTCTTTGGGATAGAGCTTCAAAAAAGTATAAATCTTTGGCTCAATTTTAAAAAGTACACGACGAGCTGAATATTTTAAAAAAATACGAAAGTTTTTTTTAACAATTATTTCAATCTGGCCCTTTCAATATAATTCTTTTGAGAAATGACAAAAATATCCTTCCTTTATAATAGGTTTTATCTTTTCTTAATCACTTTCCTTCCAAAACTGACCATTTAGATTTTGATTATCTTTACCATTTAGTGAAGTTAGTATTTTTGTCATTCCAAATCCTCTTTTTTAAACCATTCATGCATAAAGGTTGGTGAAGTGGGCTCCACTATAAGGTGATTTGCTTTAGACATGATTGTTTCTCTTAAATGATTTATTAAAGGAAAGATTTTGAAAAATGACATAATTACTGTCAAAGATTTCTCAACACATAAAATTCCCACCACAAAATTCAAAAATTCTAGCAAACAAATGCCTCCTAATTAGGAATTTGATCATAAAATAATTTTACTTCTTAATTTAAACTCATCAAAAGTCTAAAGGTCAATTTGTTATGACAGGCCTATCAGTTGATGATCTTGATACTGTGGCAAATGGATTGGATTTATATGAATTAGGAGAGGAGAGAGAGAGAGAGAGAGAGAGAGAGAGAGAGAGAGAGAGAGAGAGAGAGAGAGGAATGCAACTGACGATGGGTGCTTTCACAATTTGCATAAAAATCTGGTCATTGCCATATCCAAACAATCTATGTCAAGTGGGGATCAATCAATGCTTTATTTGTTTAAAGTTTAAAAGGCTGGAGTATAAAAAGCAGGAAGGAATGCAACTGACGATGGGTGCTTTCACAATTTGCATAAAAATCTGGCCATTGCCATATCCAAACAATCTATGTCAAGTGGGGATCAATCAATGCTTTATTTGTTTAAAGTTTAAAAGGCTGGAGTATAAAAAGCAGGAAAAAGAATACAAACACTTACTAAATCGTATCTACTTGTTTGTCACTATTTCTATGGGGTCCGCATTAACCTATCCAAATAAAAAAAAAAGGTAAAAGAAGGAAAAAAAAAAAAGAAAGAAAGAAAAAGAAAAAAAAAAAAAAAAAAAAAAAGAAAAAGAAAAAAAAAAGAAGAAGCAAAGCTCTTTATCAGCGATCTTCGTGTGTAAAAATATTATGGAGTCAGGACACTTCAAGATAGGCGATTAGGTAACGTCGTGTGTTGTATCATTTTTCATACTTCATTTCCATGTGGATGGGCTACATCATATGTTGAAGGTAGAAAATACATATAGGAAAAAACCCAATAATGTTACCATGCCAAACCGAAGATATAGTTTATAATCAAGATAGAATCAAGCAAAAACCCAGATTAAGTAATAATCATGCCATAAGAGAGGTATCAAGTAATTAAGATAATGTTTGCTGTCACATGCTTACCAAGAACTCTATGACTGCACCTATCAGGTACACGTGAAAAGTGGTGAGGAATGCATCAGACAAGAACCCTCCAAGAAGAGCTAGAAGAAATGCTGTCCCCATGAAGTTGGTTACTGTGTTGGCCGATCTAGACAGAGAGAAATGCATGAAATTCGCCAAATAAAGAACCAAGTTGCTGGCATTTGCTAGGTATGCCAGATTCTCCAGTATCTCCACAGCTACAACATCCCATCCACATTCAATGTAAATGCATTAGAGGAATGCTAATGAATTCCATTAGTCATTATAAAAACTATAAAACTAATCATTAAGAATCAATGGAAGCGTTTTTTTTTTTAGAAGACTTATTTTGACTGTATGTGATTTTTTTCATATAAGGTCAAGAGCTAGACAGATGCTGCAGCTGAACTGATAAGGATGTCGTAAGAAATAGAAGTCAGGAAGGCTTACTAATATTTTTTTTTTCTGTTTTTTTAATAGTTTTATACTCTGGTTTGTAAAATCAAGATTGAAAAGGTAGCCAAAAAAAAAAAGAAAAGGAAAATGGGTTCTTTACAATTTTTTTTTTGTTTGCTATTATTACATAAGTAAATAAATGATTTGTTTTTGAAGGTTGAAGTCACATTATTATGAAAATTGGTAGTTGGTTTTACTCAAACTGAATCTTTGGAGATAAGGCAGGGTTTTGGAAGGTGAGTATAGCATCAAGAGAAAGGTAGAGCAGTATCTAAAGGGAGAACTACTGAATTGCTGATTGAGTGGGCTGTTTACAAAATAAAAATATTTGTTTAGATGAATCACCAAAAGAAAATGTGTTGGAAGGAAGAAAGTGGGAGATTTGCGGTTGTGAAGTTATTTGTATCTCCCTTTTATTATCGAAGTTAAGAAAAATACCCAACACAAAAGAAGCTGCAAGCATGCCTCCATGTTGACTTCTTAAGGCTGGTCGGTTCCTCCAATCCATATACCCCATCCATCTCTCTGACTCATGCCCCTCTTCCTGCAACAAAAAAAGGGTACCCAAATATTCCACAAAAACCCAAACATGAATGTGTGTTTGTGTGTGTGTGTGTGTGTGTGTGTGTGTGTGAGAGAGAGAGAGAGAGAGAGAGAGAGAGAGAGAGAGAGAGGAGGAGGAGGAGGAGGAGGGGGGTTGAACAAGAACCCACCATTTCTCTGTCAACTTCCCTTGAATCTCTAATATGGGGGGATGGGATTTGATGATACAATGAGGCATGGAGAGTGATGGATGGTGGAGGATTTAAAGAGAGAGGGTCCAAAGAAAGGAGAAAAGGTGTAAGCCTCACAGATAACGACGTGTGATTACTTTAAAACCAAAGCAGCCCATATGCGTACTACACGCTTTTATGAATTTTTCTTCGTTAAGTATCATTTGTGCAGCAGTTACACTTGTGACTAAGGGTAGTGTAATTGGTTCCCGGCAAGTCTGTCAAAGGTTCCACTTACCTCTGATTGCTTGGTTCCAAAGAATCATCTCGAATTTGAGAGAAAAGTATGAAAAAGAATCATATACTTATACCAAGTTGAAAACTTGGGTTCTCTCATTCTAGCATCATCACTGAATTGTATGTTTTTCATGACCCACTAGTCTTTTTGTAGCGCGTTTTCCATGTTGGGTGGGCTACTAGACCACTACGATCAAATTGCAAGGAAAGAATGCTTTTTCTTGGGAGAGGATAATTAGAAACTCAGATTCTTCAGTCATCCAATTCAGAGGTGAGAAACGTGATGCTGTTGTTATCTGCAAGTGCAGAATTAATCCTAGTCAAATTCATACTGTACACTGTCACAAATATCTTTATGGAGGGGGAAATTATAGTCTCGGAAAAATGTTGGGATATTTTTCAAAATTTTCTTGGGATATTATTGGAAATTTTTCTTGGAGACTAAATTAACATTTAGATAATTAAAAATAATAAATAAGAACAAAGTTTTATTGATACGTGATCTTCATTGGTTTTTCCATTTTTTTTTTTTTTTTCATTCCTATGTTTCACAATTTTCTCACTATTCTTTTGGTTTCTGGTGATATATATATATATATATATATATATATATATAGAGACACGAAGTCTTGCAATATCATTTGGAAAAAATTATTTCAGATATATTTATTACTAATTTTCACGACTATCACAATTGTTTCGATTTCTTGTGATCTTTATGAAATATTAGGATATCATTTAAAATTTGTTATTTTTTAGATTTTTTTTTCACAGTTTCCTAACAATTGCTTTTGCTTTCTCGTGATGTCTATAAAATATCATTTAAAAATACAATTCAGATAAAAATCTCCATATTTTCTAATATTTTTAATATTTGTGACGGGGGTCGTACATAGCATGGAATCTGTTGCTTGTAAGACTCGGTCCTCATTTTCATACTTTCGCTTTGCTCTTAACCCGTTCTTCATTTACAATGATAGATAAATAGAGTAATATTTCTAAAATGTATGTTCATTTTGGTTCAAAAAGTGTCTTTTCCTGTTTTTTTGGGTTTCAATTACTAAAGTCGTGCACACACCACAAGAAAAATGAAAAAGGAACTAAGAGCAGGAGAAATGTTCTCCTAAAGCACTATGCGGGTCTATTTCTTTATAAGAATTTCCGATAATAATTTATCATATTGTGGTTTTTATGACATAATGTCACATCCTGCCCCCCTATATTTACAAATGTCATGTTTCTTTACAAGCATATCAAAATTCCAACTACTTAAAAACCCTCAAATGACTTTGGAATTCTAGGAATTTCTTCCCCTTTGCTTTGTAGTGGAGTTTTTGGATGCTCGAGTACAAGGGAGCATTCATGAATTCCACCATGTTTGAGGATTTTAAAACTCTCCGGATAGGAATTCTATGAATTCCAACAAAAAAAAAAGGCCCTACATTATCTTATTTGTAGTCCAGCGTGTGGGCCCACTTAGATAGCTACTTATGACTTGAGTGTAGATTACATGGAAAAATCTCTTTATGGACAAGGGCCAACAAAAACTCCAGCCCAATCAAATCATCTTAGCAGTTGATTTAATCATATAATAGCCATAAAGTTTAGCAGTTCTTTTAATCATATAGTTCTTTGAGATTCAATCCAAATGCGGATAAAAAAGGACTTTTTCATTTTTCAAAGATATAAAATGGGATTTGGTGACAGTGAAATTGGGGGTGGTGCCAAATATTGAGGGATAAAAGTGTGGAGGGACTTACAACCCCAAGTGGGCCCCACAAAATGCTGTTGAATGGGGGTGACAACTGTCATGTTCGGATGAATAGGTGAAAGGTCTTCTAACTCCAAGCCTTAACCAAACCAAAGTGGAACACCGATCTTTTGCATCTCGGTAACTGCTACGAGAAAGGTGGAGTAAGCCGTGTCGGTTCCACTTATTATTATTTAATTTAATACAACAAGATGACTGAGGTCATCATCATTCATCAGTCATCACAAAGAGAAGACTCCACTCAAGCAAGCGCCGCTAGATTTACAACTTTGGTGATTACATCCTCTTGGCCGGCCCATGCCAGGCTCATGTGACGTGGGGCTCACTCGATGCATAAAAATCAAGCAGGGTAATAGATGGTTTGAGTGTGGATTAGAGGTTTATGCCATATCAAGGCTTTAATTTTGTATCTTCAAATTTTATTGGCCATGAGAGGAAAATGTTCACCTTGGAGCAGACTGCATGTGTAGTCCGGCTCTGTGGGCCTTACTTAGGCCCACCTTTGATCAATGCAGGCCCAATTTTATACTCATTTGAGTTTTCGCTCACCAACGAATCACATCTACGATCAAACTCTAAGATTGTTAAATCAAGGATTAGGACAATCCAATTGAGTTGGTTTTTTTTGGCTTCCCAATGTTTAGAAGGAGACCTTTCCATCTGCCTCCCTCTCATTCCCATAGCAAGACATTCATCTAAGTTAGGTGGTCCTGGCCCTCCCATACTAGGATTCCATTTGCACATGATAAGAAAAATCTCATTAAATCCCATTCACACACGGCCATTTTCCATTTCAATTATGTGGCCCACTTGAGATCGATTCAATCTCATATCACATTCTGTCGCCAGTAATTAGTAGTTAGTATAGTTCTTCGAAACTTTACCACCTATTATTTACCGTCTCACACTAGGGGATGAAGCCAGCCAATGATGTCAGCTAGTGACATATATAATTAGGAGGTGATGTTCGATGGTGGTCAGATGTAGATTACTGTGGACCAATTGATTCGATTTGGCTGTCCACACTTTTTTGCGATTTCTAAAATCATCCGGACTTTGATCGATATGCACTCATATTCACAAGATCCATGGTGGAGACCGGCTCTTTACCTGTGAGTGGTAAGCAGTGACAGTTCTTACCTTGCTGTCAAGGGTTCGAACCACCTCTTTCTGCAGTCCCATTGGCCGGTGTTTCGTTCAAAAATGAAAAGGGGGGGATTTTGTTCATTATGGAATATCTTACCAAAAGATGTGAAGATGACTTACACATGTATTTAATTGTGTTTTGAAAAGTCTTCACTTTTGTTTACGTGGATTCTATATGTCTCACATTTTGAGTGCAAGTTGTTTACAAATTTTATACAACCCCCTCTTCAGGCTTAGGAGATCAAATACAAATGACATAATACAAAAAATAAAGAGAAAAAGATAAAGGTTGTTGTCTTCAAAGAGTTGCCTAAGACGAAGTTGAAGAAGTCTGCATTTTAATTTCTTCCACCAATCTTTGTAATTCATTACCTTTTGTGAGGAAGAAGAATTAACAAGAATGTCTGCCTTAAAATAGCAAAGACAATCCTCATTTTTCTACCATGGTGAGAGGTACAAAGGTTGGTTTCAAAAACTATCACCTAATCCAGAAAATACTTGCTGCCTGACTCTCACCTTGAGGAAGTGAGAAGGAAAGTCTTTTGTCTTGAAAATGACAGAGTTTTCGGACCTTTACACTAGATTGAAGATATGTTTACTGCTTGCCCAAGTGTCTCTTTCATAGCCTTTGAGAGGGCGTAACTGCTGCAAGTCATGGGGGAATGTTGCAAATGTGGGGAGTGGATGTAGTTTTGGAAACCAGAACAAATAGAAGTGGGAACTGCAACTTTGTTGTTCCAGCAATCATCAAAAGCTCAACCGCCTAGATCGTGGGTGACGGTCATGCGGTGGCCACTGGAAAAAATGTTCAGCAGCGCCAAGATGTTCTTGTAGCGTCCAGCGGCTAGTATTTGAATGATAAATAACAGACACCTAACAGTCAGCATTTGGTGAGGTGAAGTGGCCGGTGAAGTCTTGCATGGAGTGACCGCTAGAGTACTGCCACTATGGCCAGTCAGATTCCAACAGTCAGTAAAAATGACATTCTTTTTCTGAAATGACTATTTTACCTTAGGGTGTGTGATGCATTGATGAGCGAATTTTTTTTGTGCCAACAAATGCCTCATCGATGTACAATGATTGGGACTATGTGTCGCAATCATTATGCCTCGAGAATTTCAATTTTCTGCACAAGGAATCCGGATTTGGATGGAAAGTTATAGAAAACTCAATTTAAGAGTTGTTCATGCCTTACTTTTTCAAAAATATCAAGTGTTTGCATCTCTACGGGGATTATGAGGAACGCTCAAGGAAGAATCCCAGAGGTATAAAACAACGTTTCGAAGAATAATCTTTTGGATGATGAAATTGACGATTTTGTGGGGGACAAATCCGAATTTAGTGAGAAAATGAGTGTAAAAGGTTAGGGTTTGCTGCATTAGTGTCATTTTTTTATGAAATTGGAGAGTTGGGTAGGCAAATAGACCTGAAACTAGACATATGACCAATCTATTCGAAGATATTTTCAAATAGACTGTTATGATGGTGTCATTTTTTAATTTTAGCGGCTCCACGGATTTCAAAAAGTAGTTGGAAGTCAAAACGGCGCCTCCTTAAACGGTGCATTGACCGGCCAGTGCTTGGTTTCTTCTGTGCTTAGACACTGGCCGCTAAGGCATTTTCAAAGCAGTTACTAGGTGCCAAGCCTTTTTCCGGAGTGGCTGTCGCCTTTTGCGAGAACCGAGGCGTGAGACGGCTTATAAAGGCGCGGCTTCTTTCTTTCTTCATTTCATCGTTTCAGATTTCCGGAATCTCCAGAGTTCATTTTTTCTTTTCTTCTCTTCACTGTGTCTGCATTTTGCATATTTCCTTTCAATGTCTGCCATAGCGCTTGGGAGTGTTTTTACTGTGCTTCACAGATTAGCCGAGAATTTTGAGGGTTTTGGCCTCAATGATAATGGGTCTACCCTAAAGTAGATGAACTTCAATCTTTGATAACGAAGGGACGAGGACATAAGTAGTTTCGTTGATCTTCCCTTTTGTCTTTTCATTTTCTTTCTTTTCACTGCCCCATTGTTTGATGAATTACTATGGGTTTTTGGGTTTGACATGTAAAAGATGAATGGATTTTCCCCCATTTTCCTTTTGGCCGAAAAGTAAAATTTTAGGGTTCATTTGTGTACACACCCTTACCGCAAAAAAAGGAAATTGCCACGTCAGCAAATTCCATAGAAATGAAAACCTTGTAAAAGTATTTTCGTAGAATTTAGAAATTCATATTAGGTGCAAAAAGAGTTTCCTCATTAAATTGGTGTTAATGTTGTTTGGCGCGGCTATGGATACCTAATAGAAAATCAAAATTTCTTTTTTGGTGACATAATTTTTTTGAAGAAAAATAACATAACATGTATATTATTTATTCAACATTAAATAATAATTTATGTAAAGAAATAAAAAAATAAAAGAGTTGTATGGTATTTGGGTTGAAATGGACAAGAGTGAGGAAAAGAGGGAGAAGTCTTCCGAGGAAATCCATTTTCCATACCCCCCATGGAACCCATTTCCACCATTATCAAGGAAAATGCTGACGAGGCAGGAAAGCATTTCCGCGGAATTGTTCCGCACCAAACACCGAAAAAATGGATTTTCCGCTGAAAACCGTCCACTTTTCTGCAAAAAAGTGTTAGACAAACATGCCCTTAAAGAAAACATCGACCAATGATTTCTAACCTCCTTTGAGTAGTTGCCGTTGATTGCTAAATAGATTGACCATTGAATTTAGGCACTGACAGTTGGAGGGCTTGATGTTGGCCACCAATCATCCAAACTTTGGCCACTGAGCATTGATCACTGACTAGGCCTTAACCACTGACCGCTAAGGTAGCGGGAAAATGACCGTTCAGTTCTTGAAAGGCCAGTTTTGATGGCTGTTGGACGCTAAGATGGCGGATTAATAGCCGCTGAACGCTAAGAGGCAATCTATGACCGTTGAGATTTATTAGTGGCCGTTTTAGGCCTTTAAAGACCAAATTAGCAGCTATTAGGCGTAGGATCTTTTGTAAAAAACTGTCAAGTGCACACCCCCACCGCATTTAATCATTTTCATGCATTTTTGCATCTTACTTCATGTTTATGTATGGTTTTAGTGAGCATTCAGTTGCCCTGCTTAACTGGAGACCTTGATTCGAAAGCCTTCTAAGCGCACACTTTGTTGTACTGCCGGGGTTGAGAATCAAGTATTCTTCTTTCTATGGGAATTTGGCCCACCCTCAAAGTATGGGGAGGTGCTGCTGAAACTTCTATAAAATTTTAATGACCAAACATTTCTTATTAACATCTTCTTTTTCTTTCTAACAAACAAGAACACTATTTCTTCTTCCTCTGTTGCCGATGATGCTGCCATTGCTAAAGGCAAGCAGCCCGTTGTTGGGATTCCACAGGTTCTAATAGCTAAAACTGCGCAAGCTCCTCTTCCTCGCAGCATAATGAGAGAAGGTCATACCAAGATGGAGAATATTTCTCAGAATGTGGACAATATCGTCCAGGCTGAAATGGAGAATTTCAAGACCACGCTTCTAGATTCCCCTAGAAGTGAAAAATTATATAGTAATATCTTGACAAATGTTGTTTAGAGTGATGGGCCCCAGGGGACTTTGAAGAAGCCCGATTATATCTTTGATGACAGTAGTGACTACGAAGAGTGTCACTCTACTGTGAGCGCATCACCTTTTCATTCGTCCATACTATCCAGAGGCTATCACGGTCTTAACCGAGAACGAGAGGTTCTTCTGCTTTGACCTTCAAGCTGACCATACCAACCAGGGATGATAGCAAGATTGCTTAGGGTACCGGTGAGCATACCTTTAAGCCCGGCACCTTCCAGTATGATGATCTCGACTTCAAGGAGTCCGCGATAACAAAGTTTGACATGCTGGCTCCAAATAGAATGGTTCTACCCGTCAGATGTAACGTGCCACAACTTAGAACCATCGGCTTGGGAGTTCTAGCAAGTGATGGCAGTTCCTGGGCTTGCAAGAAGCATAACCCTAGAGGATTGTTCACCCCTTTCCATGATTAGGAGTTGTGGACCAGAGAGGTTATGGAACAATACGATGACATTCATACGGATGCATGGGTGCTCGTCGTAGTGAGGGTGACATCTCGATGGATCCCCTCCAAGGCAAAGGAAGCCTGCAGGGCAATAATGGAGTTGTTCTGCCCTTCCACCAATCCTTTCATCACCCCTAATACAAAATTAGGGTTTTCTTTGATTGAAATGCGTGACGTCTTTGGTCTTCCGAATCTTGAAGAGTTATGAAGAGCACGTCCCTCTCAATTCCATTCTAGAGAGAGACTGAAGAGTTTCGCGTAGTGTTCCAACAAGTTTTTGCTCTAGCAGAAACGTCTCACGACAAACGCAACAAATTCATGGCGGGGACTTGGATCAAGAACATGTTACCGAAAGGACCAGCTAAGAAGATTACATTCTTGGAGGACCCACATGTTCTTAAAAAGTAGGTAGTGATTGTAGATCCTTCTTCGATAAGTCCAAGACAGAAGACGCGCAAGTATATCACGTCTTACATTGACTGCCCAGACTTTTTCCCTTATTTGGAAAGAACTTGTTATGAGAATATGCTGAGGAGGCAGCTCATGGCCATGTACTTGACAGTTTGGTTATCGGAAGTCATCTTCCCCATCATAGGCAAAGACTACCGTGCCTGCAGGACTGCTTCCGGGATGAAATTTTCTTGAGCTCCAACTTTGGACAACTACCTTTGCACGAGACTAAATGTTAACACTAAAAATGTCACTTTGCCTCTTCATACACTTTCAAAATCGAAGAATTAACATGAAGCTACATCAGGCCACAACGGGCGAAGTTACTTCAAGCATCGGATCTTTTCCAAACCATCTGAAAACTTCAAGATCCTTTAAAATAGTTACGAGAAGTGTACACATGAAGTTGTGGGCCATAAAGGAGAAAGAAATACCAAGTTCAGAATTAGAATAGCAATGGGTGAATAATTTTCAAACTTTCACCTGCAGAAGCACATTTTTATTATGTGGTATCAGCACCAAAAGAGTGGACCAGCTGAAAATGGATATATTGTATAAATTTCAATGTGTAAAGTGCTTGAATGTGTATCACTTGAATCAACATACATGTGAACATACATTTATGAGTATGGTTCAGGGTCCACATGGAAATCCAATATCATCATGGTCTCAACAATAACTCAATCGAAAAAAAAAAAAAAAGGAAGAATAAGATCATTGAGGTGTTCAAAAAGAATTTGTGAAAATTTGGTCAAACTCAAGACTAGGAAAAAATTCTACTAGAATTGCATACAAAGCAAAACATAAGAAGAAAGAATAAGTCCACCTTCTTCCAAGACTTCCTACTCCACTTTAGTTTGAAAAGGACCAAGTCATCGATAATCCAAGGTCAAGGAAGGAGGCTCTGACAACTTGCTAGAAAAGACATTCCATCTTTGGAGCTAGCTTAGAGAAGATAACAAAAATCAATACAACATTGGAGCCTGAAAAGATTGAATCAGATACATCCTGGGATTGAATCTAACTTTGAGCCACTCTCGAAGAACACCTCTTTATGTATTATATAATTTATTAGCAACAATGTGCACTGCTTCTAAGGAAATCTTCACAGCTTTTCTACATGCTCTACTTAAATTGTTGACAATTTGAAATATGAACGACAACTGGATACTAATAAAACTAGAAAATATTGATAAAACTAGAGGATTTAATCGGAAAATGCACCATATTTGCCCGTTGCACGAGGAAATGAAAACTATTTCCTAATGCACAAACATGGTCCGTTAGGCATTATTTCGTGTTTTTTTTTTTTTTTTTAACTTTGGGACAAGCGACGCTAGTGTTGCTCCATATTGTGATAGACGACACTAGCATCGCTCTTCGTAAATCCCATAAAGCTGTAGTTTTCTTCATTCGCTCTCATTTTTTCCCTTTTCTCCATCCTTCTCCCACACTACGTCGACGCCGCTACCTCTGCCTCCTATGCTCTCTCTTCTCCTTTCTCTACCACCCTCGTTCCGATATTACTCATCGACTCTAGGTATGTTCAATTATACCCTTTGTTGGAAGTTCCATCCACCTTTTTTTCTTTTGCTTTGCTATTTGGTTGTCTATTCTTGGCCTAATGGCTTCAAATCAGTTGTTTGACCCAAATGGATGATGCCATTTAGTTTTCCTTCCCAATAATCCATTTTGAGTTGTGACACACTGATGTCTATGGTTTCGAGTTGTTTGTGCTACGTTTCTCCCTCTCTCTGCAATGACAATTGCTTCTTGTATTTACTTTGATTAATGAAGTGAAGTTCTATATTGTATTAACACTTGATGGGTTAAAAATGCATTTCAATTTGTAAATGGTTGGTATAAGCTATTGCGTACTGTATTAACACTTAAAATGAAAATTGTATGTCAAGTGTTTGTTAGGATGCTTCAAAGGTCATTTGACATTTTTGTGCAACATGTGAAATTATTTGAGCTTGATTATGCGAAGTTATGTGTAGTTTGTTAGGGCCTTGAGTTTTTGAGTTCAAAATAAAGTGGAAAGATGGCATCATATTTCCTTACCAGAAATAATAACTAGGACCAAAGATAAACTTCAGATGAGAGAGAGAGAGAGAGAGAGAGAGAGAGAGAAGAAAATGAGTGAATTGTCTGATGCAAATGGATAGATCAAGCTAGGGCAGGCCCTACACCTAATAAATGATGGGGAAGATGATGATGCTATTGGAAGGATATGATAGGTTTCACAGCCCATCATCTAAGACAATCTGCTCAATGTTAAAGTTTGATCCAATCTTGTCTACAAAAATATTTTCATTATGCCAACTGAATTGATTGAGACTGTCAAGATTCTAATGCATTGCCCACTATTAATGCTACATTTTCTAATGATAAATGAAAGCACTATCTTTGTTCTAAACTTGTTTACAGTAACCAACTGATTTCGTTGTGATCGTCGAGTATTAGATTATATTTTAGTGGAGAGTATGAAAGGCAAGATGTATATAAAGGCAGATAGATGTTCATTATTAAAAAGGTTGATTAGAAGAATTGAAGTTTAGACCCTCCAATGGGGATTAAAAGCATAATTCAATAACATTGTCTATTACAACCTTGAAAAAGAGTTCAAGGATCATGAGGATCCCACTAAAACAAAAAAAAAGGACTTTTTATGGAATTGAGGAAAATTATTATTATTTTTTGGCTAATGATAGGGATCACACACTAGATGTAATCTTCTGCAAAAGAAAGTTTAAAATTGTGTGAGTTATATGATATATTATGTAGGGTCAGCTACTTTCATTCCCAAATTGTGGCTGGTAGGGATCTTTTGGGTCCTTATTATCTAAGGAAGAGGAGGAAATGAGATACAAGAATTTTCAACTTAATGCTCTAAAATTGTTTCCTTTGAAATGAGAATTTCACTGAAAATGTAAGAGCTGGTAGGATTTGTGTCATATCAGTTTAGTGTTTAGTGTGGTATGCTAATTTGGTCCTTCTGAACCAACAATGCTGTGATATTACCTGTGGCAGTGAGTTCATTGAATTAAACAACCAGCACACCAAAGACAAGATCACACACCATATGAAAACCAACTAATAATTGGGAATGGGTTCATATTGGGCCCTATTAAAAATTAATTCTGATCAAGGTCCAGTTTGATTGCAGAATACCAATGTATACAATAAAATTTATTATATGCAATTATACATTTGAATTGCATTTTATACTCAATGGGAGTTTTTTCTCTCACAACTATCATAGAAAGGCAATCCCAAATGTGTTTTCTCCATTAACCAATCCACAAAACAAAAGAAACCAATCTTATATCCGATTACCTATTGAATTCTTGTATTATATTAAATTGATGTTTTTAGATACGTCCTATGTGCTTGTTTTACATGTTTCCAATTTGCACAGATGGCTAAAGAACACAGAAATGATAATAGTAGAGAATTGTGTTATGAGCAAGACTCACATGTCTCGAAGGCCAATGAATGGTGTTTAACCCAGCGCTTATCGATGCATAAATATGAACCCGAATAAGAAAATATGGGTTCTAACGTATCGGCAGAAGAACTTCGTTAGGGAGGTTGGTCTATCTCACCTTTCAGAGATAGACTACATGAGAATTGACCACTGCCGCATTACGGGGTTGGTTGGACGCTGGAGGCCGGAAACCAACACATTTTATTTGCCTACCGACGAAGCCATAGTCACGTTGGAAGACGTTGCGTACATCTATGGACTCCCTATCGATGGTCTACCCGTATCGAGAAGGACATTTCCGCTTGCCAACATCCCATAAGTGTGTATGGAGCTGCATTGACATCAACATTGCTGCCCGGATTCCTGGATTCTACATCAATGACTCGTATCTCTTCATCCATTTCTGCCGTATCAACACCATCTTGTAAGACTCCACCGTTGTTTAGGGCCACTTCATCACTGCCAAGGATAGGTCTGGATTAGAACTAAACGTCGTTGTCTTCGCCGAGGTTTACGGTGGGATGCATAGCATCACCTCCATGAGTTACTTTGCGCTTGGCATTTTGACTGCTTCCTGTTCCAGCAAGTTCATGATCTCCTATCAAGCACTTCTCCGTCCCATGCGACCTTCAATAAATATAATGAATCAAAAAGCTAAGTTAGTGACTCAATCAAATATGAATTAAAAAGCTAAGTTAGTGACTGATTTTGATGTGAATTAATGACTTGCGTTCGTGGTAAATACCTTGCTTGTTTTTCCAAGCATTTAACTGAACAAACTAGTCTCCTCCTTATGTATAAATAAATCCAATTTGTATCATCTTGTGAGAGTGACATCATAAACCTTATATCATTATCATCTTCTGTTGCCACCAATAAGAACACATGACCATTGTGATGGAGATAATCCATGCTTATATTATCAGAAGTTTCCTCCCAATTTGATGCTTTAAGAGCTGTGTGTACCAGAGAGTTGAATGTTATATCGCTGTCATGGTTTAAAATATCGGTTTCGGTTGCGGCATTGGCTGGGCCGAAAAACCGATATGATATCGATATCGGTCGCGGATATCGGTCAATCGCGATCGGCACGGTGTGAATTTATTTTTTAATCCAAAAAAATTTGCAAAAATATCCAAAAAATCCAGAATATTAGAAAATGCTGGAAAATAATATTTTTTTCCATTAGTAACAACAATAAATCAAAATCTCTGTCACCTTAAGTTATGAGTCCTGTCTGTATCGCAATTCGTTGTCTTCTCCAGTATTTCATCTAATGCAACCATTATTGATGCTCATGATCAATTTATTAGTGTACAATATAAGAAAATAAAGATAACATAGCAATCATCATTTAATACTAACTCAATCAACAAATAATATATTATAATTCAAATATTGGAAAATCCGGAAATAAAATAATTAAAATAAAAATCTAAATCATGTTTATGACTATGAGTAGAGGTAGATCTATCATCTACACACTATTAATAAGCCTTTAGTATCATAAATACTCTAACAAGTAACAACAATTATTTTTAGAAAAAATCAAGATTTAATAAAATCATTTTCAAAATACTAAATATATAGATCTATCATAAAAGTATGTAGATCAATTATTTACACACCATACAATGATTATGAATCATTAAAAGAACATATTTATGATGAAATTCCAAAAAAAATGATATATTATAATTCAAATATTAAAAAATATGAAAATAAAAGAATTGAAAAAAAAAATCAAAATCATGTGTATGAGTAGATCTAGTATGAAAGTATATAGATCTAACCTCTAAGTGAAGAACACAACCAAAATGACAAACCCAAAGATTTCAATGCTTCATCTAAAAATAAAAAACAAAAAACACATAATAAAATACTTTAAGTTGATTTTCTCTTACCTTGGCTTGAATGATATTTTCTTTAAGACATAGATGTGGGATTTGAAAAGATGCTAGAGGGATGTGTGATGGAGTGTGGCTGCTGCCCTAAGGAGTAAGGAGATGAGAGGAGAGGAGAGGAGGAGAAGAGGAAGATTGGGGAAAATTTTAGAAAAGTAGGGTTTTTATTCATTTTATATCATCTCGGCCGATATTTTGCAAAATATCGGCCAAGATATCGGTTCTCCCGAGATGAACTTCATATCGGTTGCTATATCCCGATATTTTGGGGATATTTTCCCTGCGATACCGATACCGATATCGCAGGGTCCATATCGGACCGGTATCGGTTGATTTTTTGTACCATGATCACTGTTAATGAACCTCATCTTCTATTTTCTACTTCTGTAAAGCGAATGAATCATATCAAACTCGAAATCCCTATCATATTGGAATATTACTATTGAATCCCGGCCCGACATCCTAGTCATGGAAATGTATTTTTTATTATCCAAAAAAACATATATACAAAAGCCTAGGGTTAGTTAGAGACAAGAAACAACTAAAATTTTTGTGCAGCCCTTAAACTACATAAATAAATGAAGAATAAGATGCAACTGACGTGCATATATGCATGTGGATATCTATTGGAGAGAAGAATGAATACACATAAAAAAATTGGCATTAATCTCTTCCTTTAATATATAGAGAAACAACTAGTTAAGAGAAGACAACCAACATCTTCAATAAAAGGCAAACAACCCCTAAAATGGATCTAAATGAGCAATAAAAGCTAGGTGTATGTGTAAAAAAAGGTAGGTAGTGGACTTTTCCATAGAGAATGAGGTCTGAAAAGGGATGAGGGAAAACGAATGAGGAAAAGTACAGCTTCAGGGCAGAGGATAAATAGCGAAGAGCGACGCTTTTTTTAGGCGATGCTATCGTCCCATGTGAAAAAAAAAATAAAAGAAAAGGAAAAACGGGCAGAATGAATGATCTCGTTCAGCGGAAAATAGTTTTCATTTTCTCGTGCAACCAGCAAATATGGTGCATGTTTCGGTAAAATCCTCAAAAAACTATATATGATGACAAAATGGTTTGGTACTCCACATTTTGTGAGGTTGACATTTACCTCAACTTTCTTGAATATATCTTTGAATCCCAATTCTCTAAGGATCTGTTCACGAAGGCTGCAAAGCAGCTAGAATTACAAACACTGAAGCCATTGGTAACTGCTATAAATAAATAAATAACTGGAGCCATTAGTTTTCATCATGGAGAAACTATGAAGCATGTGAATAAAGCATTAAGCAATTATGAGTTGACATCCAATTCAATCTGGTGGCCCGCCATCACCTTGGCATTGGGAATCTCTTTTTATGCCCTCTAGTGTAGCCATGTGCCTTTCCATAACCAATATTGAAGTGAAATCAAGTTAAAGAAGTAACCCATAATTGGCAGTCACAAATTGGATTCACAAAGAAAGCATAAGGACTTTGTATGTTGCTTTTAATGAATAAAATGATCACTAACCTGTTTCTCCATGCAATTCATTTTTCTCTGTCTCTCTTTCTTTTCTTTCTATCATCATAAGGAACATACAGTGACTTATAAAAATTGGAACTTCACTTTTTCTGTTTTTTCAGTCTCAAATTTAGTCACCGTGTCCTTTTCTTTTGCTTTGGCTCGACCTTTTTCAACTTCTTTTTTCTCATCTTCAATCTTTTGGTATTGTCCCTTTGCATCATCCCGTGCATGACAAAACAAAATTATGTTAGTATCACTTTCTAATGATTCATATGCTAAAAGACAACAAAAATTGAAACTAATGTAGAATTTCAAGTACACTATTGTTATCTCCAATCTCAAAATTTATTACCTCTAAATTGTCATAAGAAATTCTTTAATTATAAGTATCATCATCCGTCCTTTTTTCCTCGGTTTCCTGAAACAATAAAAATTACGATGGTTACTTTTACTATGCCAAAGGACAATGAAAAATTAAAATATATAAACTCAAATTCACCTTTATTTCTTTTGATCCCTCAGAACCATTTTTATGATCACTTTCCTTAAACAATAAAAACTAAGATTGTTAATTTTTCTTATAAATGATTTAGTTGGAAAAGGCATCTAACTAATTAAAGCTAGCTTACTTTTTTTCTAAAAAATGAAAATCCGCATTAGAATTTTTCATCGCATCTTTTATTCCCCTTGCAAATTAAGAAGTATATTTTATATCATCACATATGATAATCTGAAAAAAAAAAAAAAAAAAGAGAATAAGATAGTAACTTTACTCATGAATATTTCATTGGAAAAAAATTTATAGATCAACAATTAAAGGCAATCTTATTACCTCTTCTACAAGATTTTTTGTATTTCATCAATTTTTTTTCCAAAAATGTTGCAAATAGACTTTTTTTTTTTTCTCTTTGCTCATGCTGAGAAATATAAAGTACAATATGTTAGAATTCAAGAAAAAAACATCCCAATGTTTGACTTCATATAACTAACTTTATAAAATTATATCTCAAATCACATTTTCAGTTCAATTCGTTCGTCTTCACCTTGCAATTGAAGGGACTGTTGAACAAATTTATTCTTTTATTCTTCAGTGGGGAAATCTTAACAACTACCTACAAAACAACATATAAAATGAAATTAGTTTTTCATAGTAAATACATAATATAATTATGAAATTACAAATAAATACTTACATCTTTTTTTAAATGATCAAATTCCCTCAAATACCTAGATAGATGAAATTGGATATTGTCTCATTTCAACACCGTAGGGTATCTTGTCCCAAGGCCATCTGGAATGAGGTAATTCACTTGCTCATAAGAGAACCTAGAAAACAGAAACAATTATATTATATTTAACTAGTGAAATCTAAAATAAGACTTGAAATCATTTGTTGGAATTAAGTGATGAATACATACCATTAGGGCTATTGTACAACCCTTCATATAGCCTTTGATGGTCTTCTTGTTTATATTATTTGCATTAATATAATTAATTTCTTTTAACAAAAAAAAAAATCTCTTACAGCCTTTCCCCATGCATATTTTGGAATATCATCCATTTTTGAAATATTTTTAAAACATAATTTTCATATTGAATATTTATTTGATGTAAATGAAAATAAATCAAAGATAAGCAAAAAGCTTAATCTAATGAAATCACTTTTTATTTCATCGCTAGAAATTTTCATATTTACCAATTTATAAACAAAAGTTTGTGCGGGAATCAAATCATTGTTAGAAGTCTTTCTTCCTTTTTTTTTTTATTTTTTAAAATCAATATTATCTCCAAGTGGATGTAATCTTAATATTAATGATGCATGTAGCAAACTATATTTTACAATCCTATATGCAAATCTAAAACTCTGTTTTGTTTTTATCCTATCTTTTAGTTAATGTTGTTAAAAGTCTTGATATTAATTGAATTAATGTTGTTAAAAGTCCTGATAAATAATTAATGTTTGGAAGACCAAAGAAGTGGCCAAAATACGACTCTCTCAATATACTTGTCTTTTCTTCCAAAATCCCTGTAAAGAAGAGATTCAGCTGTTGGGGGCTACATACGGATATTGTTATTGTGCAGTGATAAAAGTCTCGGGTGCCATACATAATAACGAACATTTTAGTCCTGCATACTTTGTACAAAATTGCTAAAGATTTGGTCGGCCTCCAGTCTACACCCTGCTTCGACGAGACCCACACTAGGTAATGACCTAATGGCATAGTGGCTAAATCCTTACCTATGTGGACCCCACTATGATCTACAGAAGAGGAACCCTGTGCATGTGAGTGGTGGGTGGGTCAGCTCTAGTACTTGATGATCACTAAATCCTTACCTATTGGGCCCCACTAATGATCTGATGTAGTGGCTGGTGCTGGTTCTTGTACCAATTTCTATGCTCCATGGGCCATTTTCTAATTCCTCTGGTTCTTTGATGGTCATGTTTTTACTCGACTGGTAGAGGACCAGAAAAATGGATGTGTTTTCATACCGGGCCTGTTTGGGTGTGCAGATATGGACTTGTTGGGTGATTGGGGGGAGCATTGGTTTGCAAAACTGAATCAGACTGAGTTATGGGGACGTTTTGGACCCGGCTATGACACAACCCATTTTCATTTATTATCATTGGGCTCCAACCTAAGCCTATCACATTTAATGTGGTCTAGGCGGGTTTATGGTTATGACCCACACCCGATAAACATACTTCTTCTATTGAAATATACATCCTCATAGATGTGGATTATTGTCATAACCCAGTCCCAAATCACCCTGGCCTAGGGTAATCTCCGAGGTGTGACACATGTACTCCCATGTGCTATACCTGTCTCGAGCCAATTACAACACACGAAAGAGAGAAAACAACTTTCTACACACGTGAGTTAAAACTCACTAGGATGTATTAATAATAATTAATCATAGTGGAGGCTGTAATTCAATGAGTAATAGTATCAATTCTCATTCAGTCCATTTAACATTCAAGTTAAATACAAAAGAATTATACAATTATATACACTGCTTTACAAAAGAGGGTGTATAAAAGAACCCTATACAAACACTACCAAAAGTATAAACAAAAGAATAACTAAGCCTAAGTGTGGCCCATGCAAAAAGGGCTGACCACACATTCAACAGCTTCAAAATATACAAGTTGCTCTCCAAGGAAGACAACTAAGTTGGCTCTAGCGCTGGCCACTCGTTAACCCTGAAAAACCTCTTGGGTAGCCTTCTCTCCCTCTTTGGCCTCCTCAGGGTCGGGGGCTGCACCTGCGACTGCGACACCAAGAATCGTATCAACAATACAACGATTAAGCAAGTATAGGCAATAATAAGGAAATGCATAAAGTATCAAATTGAATTAGAAGACGATTAAGATTAACAAATGTCAGTGATAAGTATTAACTAGGCAAATTGTGCGTAAATCGAAGAATTAATGCTAGTGAATCAAATAAAATGAAAACATACTAGTTGCTTACTACCTTAAGCTCATCCTCTCAAAAGAGAGCGAATCTAGTTAGGATGTCACCAGCGGCCCGACCAAAGGCTAGCTGGCTAACCGGGTCTGAATTTCCGGTGCTGCAGATGACTTACTGCAATAGTTTCGAATATCTAAACCAAGTTCAACCCCGTCGGGTATCACAAAGTCGAAGATAAGTAGTGCCGACTCGATCGAATCAAATAATGATCGAATAAAAATTGGATTCGAGTAAGTTATACAATCACTTGATAATAATCGAATCGAATGGTAATTCCAGAAGTTTGAATACATACTCAGTCCACATTATCAATGAATACTAAATCGTATGTTCAATACTTAAATCACAATTCAAATTGGAGAAATAGAACTTTAAGGAATACTATTAATAAAATCAGTCTACTAATTTAGATTGGATATCAATAATGAAGTGAACTTCAATATGAAATGCAATAAATTAATTAAAAGAATCAAGGAATTATACTAACCAACCTAGTCTAATCAATCGTGACTCTTCACCATCCATTTCGATATACATTTAAGAAATTATACTATTTAGTGTCACAGTTTAATGATAGGTTCCCTAAACTAATATCCATGGTTTGGTGAAAGAATCCCAAAATTAAGGCCACTCCAAAACCTAGGGTTACCATGGGTAATTAAAGGGTTTGGGTACCAATCTATGGTCCTAAGGAGTCCTTTGAAATTCCATAAATATGGAAAATTTCTGAGTAGTCGATCAGCTGGCGGTGACCTCGCGGTTAGCCGCCTGTAGAACAGTCGGCTAGTCACTAGGTAACCGTCAAGTGACCGCGGCTTCCTGACCGAAAGTGTCAGTTACTGGAAAAGTAACCGACTGAGTGTCGGCTAGCCGCCAGGTATTCATGCGGCTAACCGTCAGGTGATCGCCTGATGACCACCAAGTCGATAGGAATTGGGCAGGTACTGGAAATTTGACCGCCTTAAGGTCGGCTAGCTGCCAAGTAATCACGCGGCTAGCCGCCAGGTGACCGCCTGTTAACCGCCAACCTGTGGTGGAGCTTCAAAAAACTGATTTTTCTAGTAAATCTGAAGCTCTCTCTCCTCTACTCAATATTTCACAACTCCACATCCAAAAACTTGACATTTTGAGCCTTCTTGCTCTCCAACATCACATTCCAACTCTCCATTCTCTTTCAACCATAGAAATCAATAAAATCAATCCAACCCATTCATTTATTAAGAAAATAAAGATGTAGAAAAAGAGTTTCATTTGAATCAATGGAATGAACAAAATGTAAAACCAAATTAATTCTTATGCTTGCCTCAAATGAGCTTTACAAAACCCTTCTCACACACTTGTTTCAAGGAGTCCCAAAATCCCCAAATAACAAACCCTAATGTCACATAAACACATGGAAAATGGGATGAACATGCATATATGCACAATCATGAGTCTCTTGGCTCTATTCAAATTCAAGGAAACTAATCAAAGGTGCTTGAAGCTTACCAAGGATTCCGAATTTGGAGAAGATGGGGGGGTTGGTAGACGTGGTTTCTTGTCAACAAAGAAGAAGGAAAAATGGAGAAGATGATGATGAGGTCACCCTACCCCCCAAAGCACATGCACTAGCTATTCTTGATGGTTGAGAAAGAGAGGGAGAAATGAAAAAGGTGAAGAAGAATAGAGGAAAGAGTAATGGAAGGGAATGAAAAGGAGTGAAAGAGATGGGCTCATTGAAGGGGTTTAAGAGATGAGGTTCTCTTTTTGTAAGAAAACCCACTATGAATAGTCTTTTTTCACTGTGAGTCAAATGAGGGTTCAAATACTCAATGGTAGTTCGAATGATATAGGGTCTAATACGAAAATTAACATACTCGATGGAATACACGAGATGACGCCAAGATGATGTGCAAATGATGTAAAATGAGAAAATCACTAATTACGAAAAAGCCCTAAACTCTACCCAAACGAGTCAAATCGGTTCTCACTCACTTAACCCGGGGTCAAGGTTTGACCAACTTAGTCTATAGAGGTTAATTAACACCAATTACCATAATTAACAACAAAAAATAATTAATTTAACTAAAATACTATTAATTAGTGCTAATCAGAATTAAATCGGGTCGGGGTGTAACAGTTATGCAAATATACATGGATCATGGATCCTAGACACAAGTGAAGATAGTAGTTACATGTGCCATGTATAATTTTATCAAGCAATAGAACTATAATAAGAAGGTTTTTAAGTAGCACGCATATTAAAATACTAATGATGAAGACATTAATGCTGATAATGAAAGAGAAGTGGCCTTAGTTTCAAGGACGACAATTTGCATGTGAGGCAGAGACACACTTACTCAATGAATGTGGAATGATCATTAGTCTACTTAATACTCATAATTTGTTGGACTTTCTTTTGGATGGTGTATGATTGTATAGTTCTATTATACATCATTTCCGAATACTATGTGCTCTTTTCGTTTTTTAGAACACAACATTAATTGGGATTGTAAGATGGCCATGTGATGATTGTGCTAGCCATAATACATAACTAGCAAAGCATGCCTGCGTTAAGCCCGGTCCAGAAATAATAACACGTCCAATTTATGGCTATTTTATGAGATATTAATTAATGAGAAAATAAATATAAAAAAATAAATATACCATTTATTACGGTTCGAAGCATGGCCCAGCCCGACATTTATACAAAGTAAATATTATTTTATTTATACAAAAATAAGTATGAAACTTCAAGTCTTCTGTAAATTAACATCAATGTTTATGTATTTATTTTAGTAATTTCTACTTTATTTCAAGTTGAAAACCCTAAAAGCCCACAAAGTTTCTTTTAATTTATATAAGAAAATTTAAAAAAGATTAGGATGGGCATGGGGGCCAGCTCGTGAGTGGCACTGCCTAGCCTAATTGGGGTACGGCACGGTACGGTTGGGCCGATCTGAAAATGGGCCATGCTTCTTCGACAAAAGTTCAAATCTTATCTTTATTTGAGAAATACTGAAGGTCTGTATATCTTCTTGTAAGAATCCCTTTTGTTTTTATATTTCTTTAAAATAACTTTGAAACATTTTACTTTCAGCGGAATTGGCCAAAATCCCATTTGGACGTCGGGCGCCAATACATACAATAATTTTGGACTTGAGTAGTTTGGATTTCACAAGTATACAGCAGGAATGAATAAAAAAGGTAGCCAGAAAAGGTCATCAATTGAGATTTGACACTTATTTCTTTCCGAACTGGGAACTTAGGTGCCTTGCAAAGTTGCAATATAACTTGCTGTGAAATTGTATGTATATATATTACATATCACTTGACACATAATCTTTTAGTTACTATATGCAACTTTCTCTTAATCAATTGCAAGGCAATCCAAAAGATAAGATATATATTATGAATTATACTTAAATGAATATCTTTATATGAAAAATCTTAATAGATAAGATATATCTCTATTTCTTAGAAAGAAGATAAAATAAAGTCAATATTAAAATCGAAATCAAACAATCAATTGCATACATGTGGCCCCGTCTTTAGGAATTAGAATATGAGGCCCACTTTAAAAAAAAAATTATTGTAAGTGAAGCCCATATGTATAAATCACTATCAAGGATCCACTTTTGAAAATCACAAACATTAAGGACTTTCTAATCATAATAGATATGAGGCCCACTTTAAAAAAGTTTATTGTATGTGGAGCCCATATGTATAAATCACTAATAATGATCCACTTTCAAAAATCACAAACATTTAAGGATTTTCTAACAATAATAGATATATTAAAATTCTAAATTCACCTAAAGAAGACTCATTTTAACTTGGTTGGATAAAGTTATTGAGAAAGGTGGATTTTTTCATCTAAACTCTTTAATCACCTATCCATAATAGATATATATTAAAATTTGAATTCACATAAAGAAGCTTAACAAAAGTGGACTCTGAATTGATTGATAGAGCTTATCTCTTGAAATTGATTTGAGATCCAATTTCTCAAATTGATTTGAGATTAGAGTCCAAATTTGCAATCGAGTGCAAAATCGGACTCGAATTTCGAAATCAATGCCTACGTCTTTAATATATATTAATTGTTGGGATTCTATTGTTAACAGCAGCAGGTTTCTCATCATTATAATTGGATGACAAACTCCAAAGAGGACAACAAAAACATGATTGGTGAGCATTGGTAATTATACTTTTTAACCTTGTAATTGGGTGATTTTGTACACTTCCTTTTTGAGATTCCTTTTTTCTTGTGCTGGATACTATAAGTTAAGTTCTGTTTAGACAACCACATTTGGAATGTTGATGATGATAGTTATGAAGTTGGACATGCTCATAATGCTTGTAATAATGGGTTTTGGTGTATATGCAGGTTGTATGTTTTGTCAACTTTTGGGGTTGAAAAAATGAATTATCAATGCTAAGAGGTAATTTTATTATGATTGTATTGAGAAATTCATGCAGGTATAAATTCTGTCATTTTCAATATGTTCAATGACTAGGTTCAGGTTGGACAACGGCAAATAATATGGAAAAGATGTTGTGATGATAATTTGGTGGCAGTTGTTTCATTTGAACCTGTGTAGAAGAGTCAAATTTTTCTTTAGTTAAATGGGAAATAATAGTCCCTTCTTTCTGTGTTTGGATGTCAGTTTGTATAATGAACCCATTAGGGATTTTCCATCTGGATCTTTTGAATGAGTGCACTAAAATATGGATGATGGACCTTCGTAGCTTAGTTACATGCATCTCTATTTGCCTGGAACTATTCTGCTGTTTTGTTAATCTCCAAGTCTGCAACTCATTTCAATTGTTAGGATCTTTGGTTTTCCTTGCGCTTAGTTTACCAGCATTTGAGAATCTTCTGTTAAGCTAGTTGATAGTGGAAGAAGAAAAACAAGGGGGGATACTCTTCAATTAGATGAAACCCATAACACAACAATTTTTTCTTTTTACTATCTTTTTTGCTTGGCATGACTCGAACTCACTCACTTTATAATTCCATGAAGGGGCATATATGGCGTCCTAAACCAGCAGAACTATAGCGTGGGGGCGTAAGAACACAAGTTTATCGAAACAACCTTCTTTTTCTATCAAAGGTATATTTAAAAAAATTATCATCATAAAGGCAAAGTTACAAATCTGTTACCTTCTGATTGAAGATTGAACCGAAAATGGAAGGGTGTAAGTGAAAAGTGAAAGGTCCAAAAGATCTTGAATGCAATAATAGTCCCCTCTATTAAGCTTGTAGTTAAAAACCCTTGCTACCTTCTACTGTGTCTCTCATCATTACAGAGCTAATGTCATTTTTGCCTCATACAGTTTGAAATTCAAGCCCACGTTTCACCTTAGTGGAAGTAACATTTGTTGCCCATTTCTTCTCCTAGGTTTGAACTTGTACATGATATTGATATCTATTAGGTCTAGTGCTTTGATTTTCCCTCCGCATTATGATTAACGCCTTTGGGTAGTGAAAACAAGGTTGCAAGGCTTGACGAAAAGCTGCAATGCAGGAAGATAAAATGCACTATAGTAAGGGATAACTTGATGAGGCCCCCTTGGGCCCTACTAATCATGCTGATCACGGAAATGGGGGGATGGATAAAGACACAGAAAATGGATCCAGATATCAAGTTTGAGGCCAAGTGTGCACTTCTCTTTTGTACTTGAAACTTCCCAAAAAGGAAGTGTCCCTCACCACAATGGTGAGGGATGTATGCACTTGAATATTCTATTGCATGAATATTCTATTGCATGAATATTGTCCCTCACCTTGAATATTCTTTTGTACTTGTACTTGAAATTAGATTGATCTATTGCATGATGAATAAAGAATAACTGGAAAGGGAAAAAACATCTAATTCTAACCACGCTACTTGTTCCTGTGCCCTGTGCACAGTACTAATCCATAACCAACAAAAGAATCAGACAATAGAAAGAATCAATGTCCCAGCTCAATTCTACTGCTGCTTAGGTCTCCATTTATCTGTGGAAGGGACTCCAGCATCATCATTGGATCTGACAGCCTACTCGGCTTTAATCTCCTCCAACTGCACCACAACTTGTTGAAATTCTTGCACGGATGTTAGTGATGGATCCGCACAGTGTAGGCCCAATTTCAATGTATTGATCAACTCATCCTTTATTACTGGGTACATTCCCCGTCAAAGTCCAAGTCGAACACCTCATTGATCCAATCTTCATTCACAGTCGACTCCGCCCGCTGTGGCGAATCAAAGCCATTTGTTGCCTCATGGGGTGATTTCCCTATTGATTACATAAAAATAAAATACTTCAGACAAATTATAGATCTTTGAGAGGAAGAAGATTAGAAGATTCATTTGGTTCAGTTTCAAGCAAATTTGGAGCCCAAATCAGTTGCTAAGTAGGACAGCCTGGACAAGAAGGTAATTACAGTTTTTGCTCACTGAATGGATCCAATTAAAATAAAGCAATAGCATCATTGGTTTTTCCCTTCATCATCTTTTCATATTTAAGATGCTTATGTTTTTATTTTTTTTAAATCCATGAAAATTGATGCACTAAAAAAAAAAAAAAACATTGGTCGCTCCTTACTAAATTCACAATCACACCAAACATAAAAAGTATCATTTCTCATAAGAAAAAAGTTGCAAACCAAACATAAATTTTCAACTGCCATGGAAATCCTTTTATGTGGCATTCATTTACCATGGATTTTGCTAATGTGGCATTTTCTGTGTTTCACGGAGAGCGCCTGTACACAAACGTGCACGTAGAACAGTTGGAAGGTGCTCATTGTCACAACCATGTGTACCACAATTATGCTAGTAGATGTTGCTACAAGTTATATTTTCTTTCTTTTGCCCTTCAAATGAAATGAAAAGAGGGACAAAATTCACCAAAATACAATCATTTCTTCAGTTGCATCATGAAATAGCACATTTCCACACAAACGAATTTAGTGTACTTACATGGAAGGCAACCCAGAGAATTAAACGTTACCAACTATGGTTTTAACATTTAGTCCACTTCTGTATAAACACCATTTTTGTAGAAATGCCAGTGGAAGATTCCAATTTCCTACAGTCATACTATTCCACAGTTGTTTCTATGAGGAAAAGTTGCAAAAAGCAGCTGATTTTCTGTGATGCCACATAAATACTTTTTTTAGTGATTCATAATTGAAACTAAGAAGTTGCTAACCATTACACCCAAAATGCCTAGGCGTTAAAGGTGCGGAAAACTAACTACTGAACAACCCCCTTTCAGGCGGGACACTACCTGGACTCGAAGCACACGCCCGCACAAGACGCGGCATGGGGCCTTTTTGCCCAACGCACATGTGCCTACACCCAAAATGCGGCATAGGGCCTTTTTCTTTTTGCCCTGCGCAAATTCGAACTTAGGACGTGTTGACTCTGATATCAACTCAAGTTGCTAACCATTACACCCAAAATGCCTAAGCGTTAAAGGTGCGGCAAACTAACTACTTAATAGAAACCATTGATCATAATTACTACACCATTACGGATTATATTCCCCAAAATCTTTGAGGCCATTAATCAAGAAAATTTTGGAAATTCTCCCAGCCTTAGGCCCATTAGAAGAAATCCTTCCATTAAACATACATTCCACGGATATTGATCCAAGATCCCGTGCCCCAACAAACTATACATTTGTCAAGATAAAGAGCAAAGAGACAAAATTGAACACAATTAGAACAGTAAAATGATCAGCAATGATCTGACAGTGTTCTGTATTAAAATTCGACTAAATTTGTATTAAATGTTCTCATTTTGGAAGTAAGATAAGAAATACTGATTTTCGGTAGGCCCAACGTGGCTTGCTAAGAAATATTGATTTTCGGTATATATCCAATGTGAATTTGCTAATGCATTTTTTTTTTTTTTGTTTTATATTTATTTATTCATTTCTTTTGATGGGGATGTCCAACACCATTTGAGATGGTTCGGACATGTCCAACACTGGCCAGCAAAGGTGTCGGTGGCCCACCAAGGGGAAGGAGTAGGCCGAAGAGACATGAATGGAAGTAGTGAAATTGGATCCTAAGAAGAACCACCTATCTGAGGATTTATTTGGCTTAGGAAAGATTAGAACAGAGAAAGAACGGAGAAACAGAATCCATGAAACCAACCCCAAGATAGTTGGGACAAGGCTTTGATGGTGATGGTGGTGGTGGTGGTGGTGATGATTTCTTTTGGTGGGGAAAGGGAGAGTAGTATCTTGAGCTAATCCACTGGGAATGAAATTGCATCAATACATACCTCTTGGTTCCATTTCTGTCCTCATAGATGTCGTCAGGGGTTTTTGGCATAGCACGGTCCCTTGGAATTCCATATAGGTGTTTTGAAGAAATTGCAACCTTTCAGATCTTGTCATCTTGGTAAACCCAAAGGAACCAATCCATGTTTCTAACAGAGATGGAGGAGAGGGCAACAATAGCCTTTCCACTCCTAAGCCGGAAAGCATCTGGAAATAAGAAAGAAAAGAAAATAAAAGAGATAAAAATGGAATAAACATCAGTCATCAGCATGCACCCATGCAATATGATTTGATTTTGCATCAAAATTGTTGAAGCAAATTACCAAATTAGATGAGCATTTTCCTAACTAATAGAACAGAGTTTATCACGTCATGATGTGCCCAAGTCCATACATGTGAGGACCATATTCCTGTCAAGACAGAGGTCAAGCCCATGAGTCGGGTGGACCCAATGAGACTTAGTCCAAAAGAGACTTAGTCCAAAGATGTAATCTCTCCTTAGTTTTAGGCCTTATCTTAGATTCGAATCTAATGTATTGTACTATATTTTGAGATGAATGGAAAGCCTTGAAGGCATAGCTAATCTCCAAGATCTTATGAAAGTAACAGTTCCAACTATCAATCTAATGAATGCCAATTGAGTAGCCTCAGATCACTCAACCATGAATTTAATTAAACGGAAGTTCCTAACCCCAAGAGAAGAAGAAAAGAAAAGAAAAGAAAAATCGAAGTGCCTAACTATATGATGCAGCGTAGACCTCATGGCCACATGTGTAGGGCCCACATAGGCCCACAAAGATTTAGGAATTTAATTTTATGTCAATAGTTTCTAATTTTATTGTAATTAGGATTGGCATTTTGATTTATTTGGTTTCCTAGTTTAATTAGGATAGTTTCTATTATTAGATTGGAGTTTCTTAGGGCCTAACTTTACTTTGCCTATTTATATTGCATTGTAGAGATGATAATCTCATATTTGGAATTGAGTAAAAAATGGGATTTTCCCTTGGAGACGTGTTCCTCGTGTTAGAAATCTCTGCGGAGATAATTTGAGGTGTCTTTTGACACGTGCTTCGACATCTATGCAAGTCCTAACCCTAGGGACTGCATCAGTTGGTATCAGAGCGAAAATCTACATCGCTCCGATCCATCTTCGGTCATCGATCAGAGCCTATCCCCACCTCCCTGCTGCATGAACCAAACCTATTCTTTCCATAAATCCCAACTTCCAGACCCAAAGCATAGACCAAATCCCTGCACTACCATACAACCCAATACCAAACCCTACCCTACCTCAGTCGAATCGGATCCCACCATTATCCAAACCCCATACCAGAAGGCGATAAAAATAAAAAATAAAAAATAAAAAAAGGGTGGAGAAGAAGGAATAGAGTACAGAAGAGAGCTCTCGATCTTGGGAGCTGATCAAGAGGTGGGCCATCACAAGGTGCGAAGAGACAGATCTGGGTTCTCTGATCTCTAGTTCTGAGAAGTGTAAAAAAAACAAAAAAGAAAAAAAAAGAAAACAAAAGAAAAGACGATCCTGAAAGGAAGGCAAAGAGAGAAGTGGTAAAAAGGTCCTCCTTTTCCAAAAGTGGTACTTTCTGTAAGGTTGTCTTTTCTCAGGAGTTGGTGTATTGCAGCACCACAAAGTTTGGTGGTCCTTCAGAAATTTGGCTAGAATTAAAATCAACTCTTGAAGACCCGATACATTTTGAAGCCCAGGCCGGCATAGCATCCATATGATAGCAACAATATTGGCATCAATAACAACTAGTCAAACAGCAAGATTTGACCAAGATCAACCGTTGGATCTTGTTTCCGCACTATCATAGCCATCAGCCGTTAGATTTCAGATCTGTTTTCGTCATTGTGATCGTGAAGAGCAAATCTACACATTAGGTCAGTCCATAATGAAATTCCATATCAGTAAGTTCTAAAATGCACTTCAAGGAGTCAGATATGCATGTCAATATGGATTATGGTATGCTGTAAATAAAAATTATTTCCAGCACTTTCTTGATTTGAAACAAGAAGAATTGTCTGTTCTCGAATATTCTGACGAATTTTCAAGGCTCCAAGATGCATGTGGAATGGAGGATGATGAAGAACATGATTTCATTAGTTTTACAAGAGGCTTGAGACCGGACATAGTGGAGAGAATGTGTGACTGCAAGACCGTCCATGAGGCATTTTTGGAAGCAATTCGTGTAGAGCAGATACTTAAAAGGTCTCATCTAGTGGAAGTTACGCTCCAAGAAGAAAAGTCGCCAAACATAACAGACTGTGTTGAGGAACCACGACCAGCGGATATGCAGACCCATCAGCCAGAGCTATACATAGAAGATTCCACATTTACAGTTGACCTTGAAGAGCAAGTTGTTGATATTCCCCACATAAACTCTCAAATTGATTTTGTCTTTGGGGATCAACAATGGAAATCAGGAGATCAAGAACGCTTAGTCAAATACTGCAATTTGATAATGCGAATTCCACATGTGACGTTCCCAGCGGATCACGTGCACCTCCACACACACTTCCACCGTCAAATCAAAGGATGTGTCATCATGTGCAGCATTTTCAAGATCTGTGTACAAACTCAAGATGAGTCAACTAATAGAAAGTTGGCTCGATTGATCTTTGATCTGGGTGGACATATTCTGAACTCGAGGTCGAGTTAGTTTCAAGTAGGGGAGAATGATGCAGCGTAGACCTCATAGCCACATGTGTAGGGCCCACATAGGCCCACATAGATTTACGAATTTATTTTTATGTCAATAGTTTCTAATTTTATTGTAATTAGGATTAGCATTCTGATTTATTTGGTTTCCTAGTTTGATTAGGATAGTTTATATTATTAGATTGGAGTTTCTAAGCCCTAAGTTTACTTTGCCTATTTATATTGCATTGTAGAGATGATAATCTCATATTTGGAATTGAGTAAAAATTGGGATTTTCCCTTGGAGCAGTTTTCCTCGTGTTAGAAATCTTTGCGGAGATAATTGGAGGTGTCTTTTGACACGTGCTTCAGCATCTACGCAAGCCCTAACCCTAGGGCCTGCATCACTTTACTCATTTGGGGGTCGCCAAAAAGATATTATAATTTATGACTATTCACATACACTTGTGGTTTATTAAATAGAGAACAAACTTTCATGAACAATTATAATATAAGTTTGAAGAATAAATAAATTGGATTACCTTTTCTAAATTATTCATTAAAAGGCGGCACATCCCCTGTTGACGATATTTGAAACTTGTTCCAATTAAAGGCATTTCTGCAACCTTTTCACTGAAGATCCTAGAATAGGACAAACCGAGCAAAAACGATTCTCATATTTCAGTATAAATTGGAAAAATGAAAAAAATCCATAAGAGAAAACATCGACCAGCACATAATCAGTTTTCATACATACATATATAAGAAGTCCCTTAAATACCTGATTGTAGCAACAGAAAAAATTTCATTTTTCCTCCCCAAAAGCATGGTATAGAAACCACTATAGTCTCTTTGGTTCAAATCAGACCTGCATTATGAGAAAGGCACTTAGTACCATACTTACAAACAAGATCAATTGAAAACAAACTAACAGTCAAGTACTCCTCAGAAAATTATAAGATAAGAGCCAGTGACATTTTTCCCCAATGTTTTTTAGGAAATATTTGACATAATAATGACCTACAACTAACTTTCTTTCAAGGAGTGCTTTAAAGCGAGTAGAAATGATCTCTCTCTCTCTCTCTCTCTCTCTATATATATATATATATATATATTAAAAGTGACCTCCCTTTATAGAGTAAATTTGAACTCTCTTTCCCACCCTCTCTTTACAGACCGTGGTCACAGAGAAGGTCGTGTCACATTTTTTCTATTCTCAACCATGGAATGATTCATGACCATCTAACAAATAACCTATGTATTACACTTGACGCATTGGAAACATGTTCTATGGAGATCCTCCAATAATCATCCTTCCACAGTTTATGTTGAGTCTCTCTTTGAATTTTCTATTTTCATATATTCATAAAGTAAACATGCAGTGATAGCATCAGTTATGGTAAGAGAAGTAAATCTCACTCATTATTGAAAACAATATCCGTGATTATATCTCTTTTAGTACAGGGATCAGTCATCCGTTCAAAACATTCGTGCAGCACCCGACATGCAACCAAGAGCTTCTTATGATACTTGGTTCGACAGCCAACAACAGATGTGTCAACACAGTGTCTGTTTTCTTTCTCTGATCTCAAAACAGTCCAAGTTAAACCTTCTACATCTGTTGGATTTATTTTCCCCACAAGTTCTTGAAGGCAGGCAAATATCTGGATCACAAAATAAGAAAACTTGAAAATGAAAATATCACAAATAAGAGAGAGAGAGAGAGAGAGAGAGAGAGAGAGAGAGAGAGAGAGAGAGAGACTAGTAGTTTATCATCAACAATTTATGTATAAGCTCATGGAGAAAAATCAGAAAAGTTAAAATATATAGATGAGAAATATCTAAAACAAGTGCAAATCAAAATTAGAGTTCCATTTGCCATTCTAAAGGGGAAAAAAGCAGTTGAACAATAGTTGGTGTGTGGGGGGATTTCCATAATACTGAGATAAGCCCTGGTTTAGGTAAAAGTACCAGCCAGACTTGCCCTGATCTCGGCTTCATGCAACTCGGCAGCGGTGCCAGCTTGTACCGAGCTCGAGCTAGCCTCAGTAAGAGTACCAGCTGAGCTCGTCTCGGCCTCGGTCCTACACACCTCGGCAACAGTGCCAGGACGCGCCTATGACTGACCTCGGTATCAGTACTGGGTGTCAATCAGTCATAAATATGCTACTATGATAGTGCAGCGGCGTTGCAGAACGAGCTGTCAGATAGGGTATGCGCCTGATAAGAGGTTGACTTTATCTGACAGTCACATCTGCAGCCATGCAAGAGATCAAGGAATGGGCTGATGGGGCAGTACCTTCACCTACCTCCACTAAGGATACAAGGTATGGGCTGATGGGACTGTACTTCCACCTACCTCCACTAACGAAGCCTCTGATGGGGCTCCCGCCTATATATATGCATGGGTAAGACCCAAAGCAAGGTACGCGCAAACCAATACCCATAGCTCTCTTCTCTTCTCCATTCACTCTTGATGGGACTGTACTTCCACCTACCTCCACTAACGAAGCCTCTGATGGGGCTCCCGCCTATATATATGCATGGGTAAGACCCAAAGCAAGGTACGCGCAAACCAATACCCATAGCTCTCTTCTCTTCTCCATTCACTCTTCCTTTGCTTAGTGATAGCACTTAGGCATCAGAGTGCCTTCGGCTGACTGCAGCCAAGGCCTCTAACCTTCGTTTTTTTCCTTCCCTTTCAGGTCTTCAGGCATTCAATCTTCCCTGATAGAAGCTTAACAGCCACATTAAGAGTTTTACACTCGCCTAACCAAGTCCGTAATATTTAGGCACTCACAGTTGGCATTTTTAATGGTAGCCAATTCTAAACCAGTATGAATTAAGATATGCACATGTACATTCTTGCTACCAATTTTCTTCCTAAACTAATATCAGTTACCATAGCTGATAATATTTTATAGACTAAGGCACAAAAGCAGTGTCTAACTACTTGTAATATCAATTGTAAAGACCCGAACCCGATTTTGCATAGTAAATATGAAATACCTAAGACCCTGTTATAGGGGCTAGAAAATTTAACAATAATATATATAATTAATTTCTTTGATTATTCTTGAATATATGGAATATTAGACTTGTCTTGGATATATGTGTGCGTGTATCTATTTTATTAGTGCTAATAATCAAGAATATATATATATATTTGGTGATTATTAGTATTATTATGAATAATATAATATTATGACCCGGATATATATTATTATTTAGACTCTAGTTCTCAATTGGGATTGTGCCCATAAAAAACCAATTATACAATTAATGTAAGTGAGTTTTATTTCAGTGGAAACTACCCCTGGGTTGGGTCCTCAGAAGCCTAACCCATATTTTGGATGTTTGGATAAGGAAACATAAGGACCCCACAAGGATAGATCAGTGTTTAATTAGGTTAATGGCTTAAGGGTTTTGGTAGGAGCCATAGCAGAGAACCAATAGGATTATTTGTAACAGGCTAGAAAGATGGTACCCAGATTGATTTAAAGGAATAATAAGAGAAGTAGAGGAAACTGACTTGCGCACACATCCCAATGGGATTTGGAGTGTGCGCACAAATCTCGTGGCATATATAGGTGTAAGACCCCAAACCTACTTACCTTGATTTGATGCTAATTAAGTATGTTTAATGGCTAATTAATTAGGTCTTAGTGTTTGAATAAGGTTCAAACTGGTTTGATTGCATGTCAACCAAGTTCTGACTTAGAAAGGGTAGGTTGGTACATTTGGTCAGTGTCAAGGGTACTTTGGGGATTTCATAAAAATAACGGGTTAGGTTCATTAGATCACTCAAGTCGTCCCGACCAACTTTCATCTTCAACCCTTGGTCATTCAACATCTCGAAACCCCTCTTTTCTCGGAATGCACTTTTATCAGAGACATAATCTTCAATTTTGTAAAGTTGAGTTTCCTCTCTAGACCTCAAATCGTTTCATGCTCTGGTTCATTGGAAAGCTAACTTAATTTGGAGAAGCTTTTGTAAAGACTCCACACCCTTTCGTTGTCCGGAATACCACAAATTAACTGTGTCCACACAACGAGTGGCAAACTTATAATTTCTACGACAATCCTACCTAACTCAGTTTCCTTTTCTCACTCGTCTCTGTATTCACACCCAAGTCATTTTTCTAGACATCGTTCTCACCAGAATTCATCTCCGATCATCATCGGAATAAAGAATCCAATCCACCAAAAGTGTTTGTCTCTCCTCCGTGCTTGTCTACATACCTTTTGCTCGAAACCCATGGTGGGCCAACCCCTCCTGCGATGAACTCTTCAATTTTGGAACACTTCAAGGTAACGGATCGCTCTAAATTTTTAGTATGTGGTAGAGGGTAGGATTTTAGCCTTGGACCTCAATTTTTATGGCCTAATTCCAACTCCTCATCCATTTTTTAATTTTTGGCCATTTTATAAGGTGTTCAGTCATTGGGTTGTGTGCAAAGGTCCCACATTGGGTTGAGGAGTTTCTTTTATGTTTTTGAGAGTTAGGGAATCCGAGGCAAGTGTCAATTTGGAATTTCATAGATATGCATGCTAGTTTCCTTGTTTCTTGCTTAATTTCCAACAATGCTAGAGAACCCATGTCATTAAGCTCAATTTTGCACTAATCATGTTAGTTTAGTTGCTTTTAATTGCTTAGACATGTTGGTAAATGTCTTGGCATTCAAAACCCCCAAAAAGTTGGGAAAAAGACTCAAAATCATACCCAGCAAAGAGACTGCCAATCACTATTTGATACTACTCAGCTAGCTGAGCAGTATCTTATGCTAGCCGAGAGCATTGCTTAGGGCTAGTCGTACATGCAATCGGCAGTTCTCTGTGGCCACTCGGCGGTACTCTATTTGGGGTCTGTTTTGACCTTGGGAATTGGTTTTTATCTTTTCCCATCAAGTTGTGGACCTTAGAAACATGTTAGGTGGGACCCAAACATGGCCAAACTTCACTGTTTTGACACAATCCAAGCCTCTTGGCAATTTGACCCTCCCGATGGCCGATCAACCATTATATTGTAAGTTCCTTTCCCACTTGGCTTGAGACCCAATGGTCAAGTTGTGGGCTTCCTATTAACCTAGTTTGAGGACTTTAGAGTTTAGGCCATTAAAGTGATGGCAAACACAAACATCCGATCTCCCTTAGTTTGGGAGACCTTAAACTTAGAAATAGGTAGATCCTCGTACCATGGATATAAAAATCTGATTTGCATGATTAGTTATTGATTCACACTTGTTGACAATTGATGTAATATAAAAGGTGTAGATGTGATACTAGCCAAACCCTAGAATTAGAGTTTGGGTTCAGCTGAACCTTGGTAGAGAGGATTGGTGGATCGACTCATAGTATTAGGATTGAGCCTTGGTAGAATTTCATAGTGTAAAAATTATTCAAGTACCCCATAATGATGGCCAGATGTGATGTTTCTTCCTCTTGCATGATAACAAATAACTGAAGTGTGATTACACAGATGAATAGTGATCCTTTGTTATCTCATACTTAATCTATTACCCATGATGAAACTGTGTATGCCTGATTCTTATATGTCACGTATCATAAAACTGTGTATATGTTGTTAGAAAGAGAGGACTTTATTATAATTAGGTGAATCTCAGGGGTGTCTTTATAATGAAGTAATACTTAGAGCGGGTTTTTGTAATATTGAAAAATATAGCAATTATATATGAGGGCTTCTAAATACACTATGTTTTTTACCCTTTACACAGAATTTTTTTTTTTAAAAATTATTACATTTATATCCCATATGAAATTACTAAAAAGGACACTCACCTATCAAACCTAAAACTCTTATTTCTCTTTGCACACAATCAGTTTCACTCTCATCATTCCCTCCACTATACTCTCGTTCCTCCCATTCCACCGCCTCATTCATCCCTTCACTCTCATTCCCTTCTTCCTCCAATCTCATTTATTCTTTCACATCATCATCTCCATTTATCACATTCTACTCTCCCTTCATACCCCACCATTGTCAAACATATTATTTCTTAGTGAAACCTCACTCTCAATATCATATTTTTGTATAATGGATGAGCAAACTAACAAGCAAAATGTAGTTTCCGAACATAATAGCAGTGAGAAGATGAGTTGTTGTGTTGTTTATTTTGATTTTTGCCATTTCTCGAAGCTTGTAAAGCCTTTTTTTAATTTCTGTTGCCGCGAAACGTTCTGAATTTCAGTGCATAACAAACTACCAATGTTCAGCCTCTTATAGCTGAACATATCAATTTTGTTCAGCCATATCTGGCTGAACAAAATATTCATGTTCAGCCAATACGGTTGAACATATCGATTCTTTTCTCTCCTTATCCTTTACTTTGTAATTAACGAGTTCGCAGTGGGTTTTATTGTGGACTGGTTGTAAGTACTAAAATCCTGATTAGACATGGCAAATCATAGATGTCTATGATGACCCAATCTATGACGAAGCTCAAATACACAATCTGAGATGAACTACATATGGATAAAATGTAGCAAACATTACTTGATTGAAAGGGGGAAAGAGAGAATGGTAATGATGGATGGATGGATGGAAAAATAGATAGAGAAGGAGACGAAGAAGATGATGGTCTTGGGTACACTCACCATATGACAGATAGAGAGGAAGAAGAAGAAAAGGAGGGTGGTGTTTACCGAATGGAAGGAGGGCTCCAAATGATGGTGGTAAGTTGTGTGTAGAGAGAAAAGGGATGGGGCTACTTTAGGTATGATTTGAGTGTGTAGAAAGAAAGATCAAAAATTTAAATTTCTTGGGCCGAGTGTGGAGAGAAATTGTGTGTAAAGGGTTAAAACCGTAGTGTATTTAGACGCCCTCTTATATATTGGCATGGTCGCCCAAGGAGTAGGAGCCAAGCCTTATTCTTATTTTTCCCCTAAATATGCTTCTATTTCTTCCTTATAAGTTCCTTCATATTTTAGCCTTTTTGGGCCTCTAGGGAGAAACAGAAAACCCTAGATTACATCCAAGTTTAATATTCAAGTTGGTATCAGAGCTGAGAATCTGGCAGGAGACTATCATATGAAAAGACCTGGTGGAGCAGATGTGGCGGTGTGCAATTTTTGGAGAGGATTTAACCCTAGATGAACCAGTGCTTAGTCTCGTCTGGTTACGAACACACCAGGAGTCCCTAGCAGAACCTTTTCTCTCTGTGTTGCAGTCGTCAGTGTATATTGCAGTAGGCAGCCCTTGTTGCTGCTTTAGCAGAACATTTTTTTCTCTCCTTGTTGCAGTCGTCAGTCTATATTGCAGACGTCATTCTTTGTTTCTGCTTCTTGGAGTTACTATAGTGCCTGAAAACATCTCTCATTAATTAAATCTGAATCTGCTCCAGTTTATAGCAATAAAACATAGCAGCTATTCAGCCAGGACATTGGAGAGTAGTCCTAGCAGAACCTACTCAGTTTCATTGCTCTGACGAAGATTCAGTTGCCAAGATCCAGCCTCCTGATATTCCTGGTTAAGGCACTGTTACAGTTTTTTTTTTTTTTTTTTTTTAAATATCTCCAATCCACTCAAGGACTGCTAGGTTATTTTGATATTTGGGTGTGTTTAGCCATCCATAGCTGCATTAAACACTTATCATGGAATCAAAACAAAAGGGAGAAAGCTCTCTGTCATTCTCCCAACAAGTGGCCAATATTATGAATCTGAATACAAGGATCACACCAACCTTGTTTAATGGAGATAACTACAAGGATTGGGCCTATTCTGCCAAAATGGAAATCGGAGGGGCCAAGAGGTTAGGCTACATTACTGGAAGCATTAAGGAGCCTTCAAAAACAGATCTAAAATACTCAGATTGGGAATCTGAGAACATGTTAGTCATTAATTGGATTCTTAATTCAATGGAGAAGGATATAGCTGCAAGTTTCAAGTACTATGGCACAGCAAAGGAAGTGTGGGAATCCATCAAGGCTGCCTATGCTTAGAAAAAGAACAATGCTATAATACTGGAATTAACAAAAGAAATTGCAGCTTTTAAACAGGGAGACCTTTCTATTGGAAACTACTATTCCAAATTTAGAGCTATGTGGCGTGAATTAGAGGTCTATCGGCCACTTGAACAAAGTTGTGCGAAAAAACAAGCAAAGCAGTTAGAAGAGCAACACATATTTGAACTCCAGTCAGGTAAATCCAGAATATGAAATTCTGTGTGCACAGGTGACTAGTCAAGATCCATTACCACCAATTGGAACAATATTTTCTCTCCTTCAAGGAGAGGAAAATAGAAGAAAAGTAATGTCAGTAAAAATTCCTTCAAATACATCTCTTGATCAGTCTGCCCTGGTTGGAAATGCTTCAGTTGGTGGTGGTAGAGGTCGTGGCCAACGTGGAGATGGGGGTGCCCATATAGGAGGTCGCGGACGTGGTCATGGTAGACAATCCAATGTTGATAGGGATAAGCGCTATTGTACACACTGTGGGGAAAAATAGGCACACTCATAAAACATGCTGGGAACTTGTGTGTAAGCCATGAGATTTTCGCAATGCTACTGCGACTGCATCTCCTGCAGAATCAGCCAAATGGAATGCCCTTGCTAACGATCAAGAAAGACTAGTGTGCCAAGATGAGTCACAAAACTTGAAAGACGAATTGATGAGTCTGCGTCAAAGGCTCCAAACATTAGAAGGAGGGAATGCATCATCCACAGTTGGTATGGTCACTACTGATTTTCATAATTCTACCGCCTTGGCTTCTTCCTCATCTACTCCTACTTGGGTAATTGATTCAGGTGCAACAGACCATGGACAGGTATGCGGTCCATTTTTCACTCATATGTTCAGTCCTTTAATGGGAGAGTTAGAATCACTAACGGGACCTTTACACGAGTAGTTGGGGAAGGATCCATTGATGTTTTGCCAAACTTATCATTATCATCTGTCCTCCATGTTCCACAATTTTCATTTAATCTTCTTCCGGTCAGTTCTCTAACAAAAACTCATAATTGTTCTGTTACCTTTTTCCCATCTCATCAAGTGTTGAAGGACCTGAGGACGGGGCAAATGATTGATGGTAGCCATGAGAGCAATGGTCTATATATCCTAGAGCCTATTCGAAGGTAGTCAAGAGTATTCCTGTTACACCCCAACCCAAATTAATCGTGTTTAGCCTTAATTAATTGTGTTTTATTTAATTTAACTGTGCTTAGATGCTAATTAAACTATTTTAATGTAAAATATTCTTATTTTAGCTTTTGGGCTAGACTGTGGGTCTTGGGTAGGTAGTTTGAACCTGCTTTTACTCATTAGGTAGAGCCAGGGGCCTGATTCGTAATTTTAGATTTTCCAATTTTGCATCATATGCATGTCACAATAGCGTCATTGCGTGTATCTTGATGAGCACATCGATTTCCATATGAGACATTTCCCCATCCGACCTTGAATTAATCAACTTGAGCATCATTTGACTCAAACTGAAATTATAAGAAAGATAGTGGGCTTTCTGGCAAAATGCAGAAATTACCCTTTAAAACAGAACCCCGTTCATTTCAGCTCCATTCTCTTGTCTTCCATATGAGAGAAATTCTCCCTCTCAGTTTCTCTTTCTTATTTCTCCTCTCATCTCAAACTTCTCAAATTGAGTTTGCATGCCAAGTTGGAGCAAGGATTTGGCTTCTTCTTCATCTCCTCTATCCTCCAATAGGCTGGGTTGGTTAAGAAAGATCTTCTACAACTTCTTGTTTTTCCTTGGTAAAAACTTCAACCAAATCCAAGATCTTTGGTTTCTTTAGAGTCAATGAGACTCAACCTTATCTCATGCATGCATTCTCATATTAGATTTGGTATGATTTTCTTAGTAGGGATGTAAATTTTGGGGTTTTCTCTTGTATTGCGCCAAGGTAGTGAAAGAGGGTTGTAAAGCTCTATTTGAGGCAAGTATAAGCATAATTGATTCATGCATGTTGCTTTTCTTTGATTGTGCATTGAGATTCAGTCATATTACTCCATCTTAGCCTCTTGTTTAATTTAGATTGCTTTAAAAATGGATGCTTGTTATGGATAATGTTATCTATTGGAGATGAATTGTATAATGCATGAATGATGGCGAGCAAGTAGGCTCATTTGTATGCAGATTCTGATTATGGGGAAGCCCTGGATTAGAGAAGGACGATGGGCAATGAAGAATTGGGAAAATCTGCTCAAACTGGGAAATTTTCATGTTCTGAACGCATCAAGTTTGGTTAAGGATCGGTTAACAAATATAGGGTCGGTTCCAGAAACAAAATGCGAAGATATTTCAAGAAATTGAGTTCGATTAACTGAAACCGCACCGAACCTAACCGAACTACTTCGGTTAGAATAACGGGAAGGCCTTTTTCCCGGATTGACTGACCTCGGTCAGCTGTCAATTAACTAAACTCGGCTAACCAAATGTTGACCAACAACCCCTACACTTAAGAATTTTATGCTGGAAGATTTTGTTAGGCCATAGGGTGGGCCCTTTGACCATCACACATGTCCAATGGATAACTTCACCACACGAGGGAACTCGTGAGGCTAAGGTTGTCTCGCGTATACTATCTTATCAATGTATCATCACGCCATGGGTGTTGGTTTAGGAATTCAATGTAACTACTCGTGTAATGTAGCACCAAATCAAGATAGTAACACATTGACTTTCTAAATTTACATCGAATTGGATCATGAGAGACAATGGATAGATAGATTAGGATTGACTAGTAACCTACCTTGATTCCTTAAATTAATCACATTTCATATTGAGAGGGTTTCTTTATTGACGTCAAATTCTGATTTAGTAATCAATTGCATAATTAGTATTATTTCTAATTCAATAGCTCATTCCAAATTCATTGTTACAATTGTTAAACTTTTACAGTATTTTGATTGAGGTTTCTATTGAGAAATTATATATGTGAATAATTATATTTCGATTCGATTCAATTGAGATAAATTATAGTGGAAACCTTATTCCCATTCGATTATTATTCGATTCGATTGGTCTGGCACTACTTAGCTTTGACCTTGTGATACCCGACGGGTTTAAACTTGATTTAGTTATTCGAGACTACTGCAGTAAGTCATCTGGAGCACCAGAACCCCAGAATCTGGTAGACAGAAGAACCTTTAACCGGGTTACTGGTGACATCCCAACTAGATTAGCTCTCTATGAGAGAGGATGAGCATAATGTAGTAGCCAACTACTATGTTATTCATCATTTGATTCGTAAAGCATAAATTACTCATTATTGCACAATTGCCTAGTTCACTTTTATTATTGAATTCTCTTTTAATCACTTATCACTAATTTGAATTTGATACAACATGTGATGAACTATTATTTCCTATACTTGCTGAATTGTCATATTCACGATACTATCAATTGGTGTCACAGACGTAGGTGCAGCTTCCAGTAGTCTTGAGGAGACCCAGGAGAGAGATGAGGAGGCCGAGGAGGTTCCTCCAGGATTAGAAGAGCAGGCAACTGAAGGCCCTATCTAGTCCTCTTACCGGAGAGTGATGTCTGTGCTACATTTTGCGTTATTTTGTAGTTTGTGTAGATGGTGTGATCGCTCTTTGTAGATATACTTGATATACATGGTGTTATACTTTTGTTAGCTATGTAGGGTGTGTTTGAAATCCCTACTATTGCAGTTAGTTGTAATTATCTTGTGTAAATATGGAATGTTAAATGGACTGATCATGAAATGATACCAACTTTAAGAATATTCGAGATGCTTCCACTATTAAACGTGACTTGACAGGTGTTTGTGAGCGAGTTTCACATGTGGAAACTGAAATTTTATCCTTTGTGATCTCTTACTTGACCCGAGACAAGTGCAATTTCACGGGAGTACGTGTGTTACACCTCGGGGGTTACCCTTGGCCAGGTAATCTCAGGACCAGGATGTGACAATTCCAGTCAACAACAAAATGGGAGGAGGCTATATTGTGGCATCGACATCTTGGGCATGCACCTATTCAGTCTTAGGAGTCTTTCTATTTTTTATATTGGAAACAGTGTTACAGAATTAAATTGTGAGACTTGTCAATTTGCAAAGAAATGTAGAAACACTTATTCCATTAGTATTAGTAAGAAAAGTAGCATTTGTTTTGACTTAATGCATTCTGATGTGTATTGTGCTCCTCTTACATCTGTGTATGGACATAAATATTTTGTGACATTTATTGATGATGCTACCAGATGCACATGGGTATACTCATGAAGTCAAAAGATGAAGTTTTACCCATTTTTACAGATTTTTGTAAGCTGGTTGAGAACAAGTTTGGCAGGAAAATAAAAGTACGAAGGTCCGACAATGGTGGAGAATATACGTCAAAGGAATTTAGGTCCTTTATGGTAGAAAGAGGAATTGAATTTCAAACAGCTTGTGCATACACACCTGAGCAAAATGGTGTAGCTGAACGCAAGAATAGACATCTCTTGGAAGTAGCGAGGTCCCTTATGATAGAGATGAATGTGCCTAAAGCCTATTGGTCAGATGGTGCATTGACTGCAGCATTTCTAATAAATCGGATGCCATCGAAAGTTTTGGGAGGAAAGAGTCCATTGCAAACTCTAGTCCCAAAAGTGCAACTATTTCCGATTCCTCCAAAAGTATTTACTCTAGGAAAAAGAAGAAAACTAGACCATTGCCTTTATCTGGCACATCACAGGCAGATGCCCTTGATCCAAGTACCGATCAAAACACTCCATCAGGTGATCCAGTATCTGACCTTGATGTTCCTATTACATTACGTAAAAGCACTCGTTCATGTGTCACTAGGCATCCCATTCAAAATTTTGTATCATATCATTATCTGTCACCTGATTTTCGTGCTTTCATTGGTAAGTAATCATCAGAACACTTACCCACACGTGTCTGAAGCATTATCTCACCCTAGGTGGAAAGATGCCATGAGTGATGAAATGAAGGCACTAGAAAAGAATGGTACATGGGATTTAATAGAGTAATAGAGTTACCAAAAGGAAAGAAAACAGTAGGCTACAAATGGGTATTCACACTAAAACATAATCCAGATGGCTCAATTCAAAGATATAATGCAAGATTTGTTGCAAAAGGATTTACTCAAGCATATGTGGTTGACTAGTTTGAGACTTTTCTCCAGTGGCAAAGCTAAATTCTATAAGAGTAATACTGTCACTTGCAGCAAACTTTGATTGGTCGTTGTATCAGATGGATGTAAAGAATATGTTTCTTCATGGCGACTTAAAGGAAGAAGTGTATATGGATCCACCACCAGGTTTCATAGCAAAGGGACAGGAAGGCAAAGTATGTCGACTCAAGAAATCTCTATATGAGCCTAAAGCAGTCTCCTCGGGCATGGTTTGATAGGTTCAGCAAGGCAGTCACCAAGTTTGGATACAAAAGATGTCATGTTGATCACACTGTATTTGTAAAGAGGAAAAACTTGTCAGTAGTCATACTGGTCGTGTATGTCGATGACATTGTAGTCACATGAAATGATGGCGACGAGATTAACAGTTTGAAAGCCTACTTACGAACTGAGTTTGAAATTAAGGACCTCAGGACTCTTAGATACTTTCTTGGAATTGAAGTTGCAAGATCTAAAAATGGCATTGTCATTTCACAACATAAGTATACCATGGATCTTCTTGAAGAAACAGGAAAGTTAGGAGCTAAGCCAGTTGATACTCCAATTGAACAAAATGACGGGCTTCATTCTCACAGTGGAGAACAGCTTCGTGACAAAACATCATATCAATGGTTAGTGGGAAGGTTGACTTATCTATCACCAAGCCAGATGTTTCTTATGCTGTAAGCTTTATGCATGATCCTAGGACAGGTCATTTGAATGCAGTCCACAGAATTCTAAAATACCTAAAAGAATCACTCAAACAAGGTATTTTATACAGATTACTTGGGCACATTAGAGCAGAAGCATATGCTGATGCTGATTGAGCTAGATCCAAGACAGACAGGAAATCAACTACAAGATATTGTACTATGATTGGTGGAAATCTTGTTTCTTGGAATAGTAAGAAGCAAGCAGTTACTGCAAAATCAAGTGCAGAAGCGGAGCATCGGGCTATGGTTCATGGATGCTGTGAGTTGCTATGGCTGAAGATTTTGTTAGGAGAAATGGGTTTCAAACAAGGTGGGCCAATGGTTATATATAGTGACAATGATTCAGCAATTAAGCTAGCCAAGAATCCAATATGTCATGAAAGAACAAAACCTGTGGAGGTTGATTGTCATTTCATAAGAGAAAAAATTCAAAGCGAAGATGTGGTATTGTCATATATAAATACGGATGAACAAATGGCAGACTTTCCGATAAAATCAGTTGGCACGAAACAGTTAAATGATGTCTTGTTCAAGCTGGGCATAGTAAATATCTATGCACCAGCTTGAGGGGGAGTGTTGTTAGAAAGAGAGGACTTTATTGTAATTAGGTGAATCTCAGGGGTGTCTTTATAATTTAGTAATACTTAGAGGGGGTTTTTGTAATATTGAAAAATATAGCAATTATATATTGGTATGGTCGCCCAAGGAGTAGGAGCCAAGCAGTATTATTATTTTTCCCCTAAATATGCTTCTATTTCTTCCTTTTAAGTTCCTTCATATTTTAGGTTTTTAGGGCCTCAAGGGAGAAAACCCTAGATTACATCCAAATTTAATAATCAAGTGTATATAGCTGATTCCTTGATTTCTCTTGCAACTGATTATGTAATTCGGTATATGTTCTCGCATGTTTAATGGAACTATTCTTGTATCTATAAAAGGGTTTGCTACATGATCGTTCTCTCTCTTTTATCGTCAGAAGACTAGGGGTTAGGGACCAAAGAAAACAGGAATTTGAGGGGCTTTGATGATCTGGGATTAATCGCAGGTGGGTTGGGGTTCCAGGATTGCAGGGAATGAGGAGCTGGGTTGTTCAGCCAAGGATGATGTTGGGGATGAAGTTTGGCTGATTTGGGAAAGGTTGTGATGGGTTTGGGTGCTGTGGATCCTGTCCAAGGGGCTTCAACCAGATGTAGATTGATGGGGATGGTGTTCATAAGGTAGGGATTTGGGACTTGGGATTGTCAGCCAATGGGTTTTGGGTTCTGGGATTGTTCAGATGATGTATTTTGGGAGTATAGATAGGCGGCAGCTGGTTTATGGGTTTTGAATTTGTGGTGATGATGATGGGGTTCTAGGTTTTCAAAAGGTGCAGGAATTTTGGGCTTAGGATTTAGGGACCTTCTAGGGCTTTGGGGATGCATTTGGGGTTTTGATGGTGCAGCCTCTCACATCTTCTAACAACATTACAATGGGAAAAAAATGAAATATTTACTCCTTTATTAAAGTAATCGATGGGGGAGTTGACTAAAGGGCTGAATCTACTTTATAGGTGCCGATACCGAGTCAACTCGGACTCGCGATTTTTAAATCCACGAATTTGAAAAGGTTTAATCTTTCAAAATGAGATTCTTGGAAACCAATAACACTTGGAACGAAACTTATAATATTTTGTATGCTGATTGGAAATAAGGACAGGAAAATACAACCTATAGAAAGGAGGAGATCCACATACCTATGGAAATTTTGGTTGTGATGGGTGATATCTGATTGAGCTGGTTAACGAAGGCATTGAGATAAATTGTTAGTAACATACTGGTGGTCGGCTACTGGCATGGCAAACTCCTTGTCTAAGCAAGGGGTGGATAGATCTTCTCCTTCAGTGGTTTTGTTTGCCTATGGTTATAATGATTTTATACCATTCTTGTCCAATCCTTTGATTGGATGTTTCTCTCTTGTATTCCCTCTCAAATTTTTAATGAAATATTTTTGTTACTCATTAGAAAAAAAATTACAAGTACTTGAAGAATGTCTTAAAGAGGAAGAGAACTCTCACCCTTTTCAAAAAAAAAAGGGGAAAATGAAGAAATGAGTTACGAAGAATTGCATTAACTGTTGATGTCTCTCATTCACAAGTTCGAAAATGAACCTGAAGAGAGTAGTAGAGCAACATCTAAGATAAGAAACTAATATTTCAAGAACAAGTTAGATGTATGATAGGTAAATTCACAACAGAAGAAATTTCCCTATTGAGACAACTCATGGAAAAGTGTTAAAAGCAAACCTTTCTGTATGGCATTATTCACTTTTAGAGAAGGCCAACAACAGGTGAAGTAGGTAATTAGGGAACTAATGAAGAAATGAAGCATGCAAAATGTTTACTGTGAGATTTAAAAGATATGAAGTGTTAATAGAGCATAAATTGTTTTCAGGCAGAGAAGTTGGAGTTCAGTAGCAGCAAGGCATATATTTTCAGTGCCCATAGTTATCTGACTTGGAAAATAGTCCTGGACATCTACAACTGGCACACTATTATGCAGTAAGCATTTGCTTTATAAGATACATTAACATACAAATTGGAAATTAAATTAAAGGACATGGATGAACATATCACAGATGTAACATTGCATTTGCTTTTAGTGGTAAAGAAAATGTTGAACAGAGACACATGCTTAGGAGTTATGATAACCCTTTTTCTTGATCAGATAGTTATGATTGGTTATGAATTAGACTCAAAATTCAGAACATGTATAAACTGACAGAGTGTTCACTGAATAAGGATTCTGTAAGATTAAGTAAAAGTCACAGGGACTAAATGCTGGCTATATCTAGTTATGAGCAATTTGTGCATTAAGATATTATCACCTGGGATCACAAAATTGAACAATACAACTATTCGACAATAAACCTCTAACAACAAACATCTGATGCAGGCAGAGGAATTCAGCATGATTAAGATAAATATTGAATTACCTTTGAACATTTTGTACTGCAAAACCAATTCCCCTTTGGACACCTCTTCAGTTCAGCCAATTCTCTCTCTCTCAAGCATCCCACATGATCTGAAGAATTTTTTTATTTTAAAGAAAAATAAACTTAAGACATTTTAGTATAATTAGGCTACATAGAGAAATTAAAGAGAGTCGAACCTACATTCTCGCTTGCATTGATCACAATAGATAACTGTTTTCTCGGTATAATATTCACTTGTCTCATCGAAGTCACCCTCCCCACATATACCACATCGACAAGATGGGCAATACCATTCTCCTTGAGGTATATCCTACATTATCACAAACATAAAGTTGTATTATCAAAAGAAGAGAAAGTACTAAATTTTAGCATTAGGAAATAAACCAATCACATTCAGGGCAGTAATATAGCAGCTGATAACTTCTCTAGAAAACTAGCAAAAGATCAGTGAACTTGGATTGAATTGGTTGTCCCACCTCCCACTTGGTTGAACAACCCTCCTTTTTGTATACAGAACCTTTCCTTTTACATCTCAATCAAAATCTAATCTCATAAGATTACAAAGAATTAAAGAAACCGAATCCAAAAAAGAAAAAGTGTGTAGTATGGTGCTCTATGAGAGAGAGAGAGAGAGAGAGAGAGAGAGAGAGAGAGAGAGGAAAAAGGAGCACATAATTGTTTCTGGTTGCTGATATAAAATAAAATGAAAAATGGTGCTCTACAACTGTATACAAAAAGTAGCACATTTGTCACCTATGGTGGTCCATATGATATGACCAACATTTAAAAAGCAGCAACTAGCACCTATCCATCTGAAAATCTGGTTTTCTTGCTTAAACTAGCCACTTGTTTGCTTACATAAAGTTCCAAAAATAGAGAGCATAAGGAAATATTTTTTCCAATACTATTAGTTAATACATGCATGCAAGAGTTAGGGTTTTATAACTGTATCTAACCCTATACATCATATCCACTGACCGCATGTGCATCTACAAGTAAAAACACAAACACATATCAATATTACAATTTCATATCTATCACCTTTCAAAAGAAGAAAGAAGGTTTTTATATTAATATGATAATATAAATGAGAAGAGAGTACCAATTCCGCTACACCTACAGAGCATGATAATCTTACTAATCTAAGTCCCTCTAGATAACTACTTGTAAATTAGTTGTTCTCAAGATACCCTTGTACATATCCTCCCTTTAAACCGTTTTAAAAGAGTATTCATGTAATTGTACTTTGTGAATATTATTATAAATACAGGGCTCTCCCAGTAACATGGGACGTCAGATTTTATGAAATTCTCATGTTGTCATGGTATCAAAGCATTAGATCTAGGGTTTAGCACCTTTCCTTCTTCCCCAATATAGGGTCTAGTGCCCTTTCACCGGATCTCGGGTTTTTAGGGCTTCACAAGACCCACTCAAGAGGTCTTTTAGGGATTGGCAATTAAGGAAACCCTCCAGACAAGCATTTTCAGGGGGTGAGAAGCTGCAGAGGGTGAGAAGTTGTCTCATCCTCTCTCGTCTTTAAAGATCGTCTCTTCATCTCTTAATCTTTTCTGTAGAAGAAGGGTGAATCGAAGGTTCTCAAATATTTTATGCAAATCGACTTGTTTCGGCTTTGCGAGACCTGTTCTAGGGAATTCTGATCCTGGAAAAAATCTTCTACAGCTTCTCTGATGTTCAGATTGACCAAGTGTTATTCTTCACTTTTGGCTTTGCCTTTGGCATCATCTAAGTTCCACTTCAGCTCTATTAGTCGAGTGCTTCACGATAGCTCTTCTTATATCAGCTACTCTTCAAGGGCTCTTCTTCAAAGTATCATCTTCTTATATCAGCTACTCTTCAAGGGCTCTTCTTCAAAGATGCAACCAAGAGCTTGATTTTTCCTATAAAAGGAACCAATATTGTTGGATTTCCCCTCAAAGCATCGTAGATTTCTTTCCTTCACAGGGGGAAGGAGATGTGGACTCTGTCCTTTCTAGGAGTCACTTGGACAATTTGGAAGGAAAGGAATCTATGATGCTTTGAGGGTAAGTCCAACAATGTTTCCTTTAATAGAAAAAATCAAGCTCTTGGTTGCATCTAGGGTGAGCATTGATCAACACTTTAAACCATACTCAGTGGACCAAATTATGCGTAACTGGATGATAGTGGCTTACTCTCAAATCTGTCCTTTGTAGGATGGTTTGTTCAGTTTCTTTCTTGTTGGGTGTTTGTAACCCTTTAGGGGTTGTCTGTTTTGGTGTTTGTTTTCTTTTTCGTGTTTTTCCCCTCTGGGGATGTTCTTTTCGTTGTAAGCTTGTCAGTATATTTCTCTTGTACTGCTTGCTTTTAATGAAAGTAACCATTCAAAACAGAAGTATCTTCTTATGGTTGTTAGCTGTTGCTATATCAGTATCAAAGTAATGGAGTCGACTTCTTCAAGACACCTATCTACTGGGTTCTCATTTTCGCGGCATCACAGATAAGTCAAAATTTCTCCCTCAAATATCAGGATTTCATTGCAATAGCTAATTCCCATTTAATTCCTTTTGATCTAGTTTCTTGTTATTGGAGTATACATGGCGGATAACACTAAATTTTTGCCTGTTAAATTCAAAGGAAAATTTTATTTCCTTTGGTATTTCAACTTTCACAGTTTTGTGGAGGGAAAAGAATTATCAGCATATATTGATAGATCCATTTCAAAATTTAATGACTCAAAGGAAATAACCAAATGGAAAGTACATAACGCTACAGTTATTCGTTGGATTCTAAGTTCTGTTGAGCTACGCGTCTCCTTAACACTTCCAGCCTACACTGCTGCAAAAGATATGTGGTCCCACTTGTGGAAAGCAAGGATGAAAATAGCGGTGGTGGCGGGCAAACCGCTACGAAGCAGGCGCTACGTAGCGGCATAGCAGTGTGATTTGAAAAACTCGCCAAAAAAATCTGAAAAAAATCCAGAAAATCCAGAAAATTGTAAAATGAAAGAATCTAATGTTTGTTTACAAAAGTAACTTATGCAGGAGGGTGTAGCGGTCCCTTCATTGCATGGAGTCCTATATCGTTGTATGATTATAAAATAATAATATTGATCAATTTGTTCACATTTATTTATGTTGGTTGGCTATTTTAAGTTAAAAACCAACAAAATGTTTATAATCAAAGTCTTATCACTATCATGCTTAGAATAGAACATTTCGGAGTTGCATTTTGAATTATTCATATATAAGGAGAAAGAAATTCTATTAAAGTGAAATTTGGCTGGGGCACTATTTTCTTTTAGAGTGAAAAGGGGCCCATTTTCTATTTTAGAGTGTAATTATGTTAGAACCATATTTTCTATTAGAGTGAACATTAGTTGGGCCCTATTTCCTATTAGAGTCAACTTTTCTTGTTTTGGATGGGCCCATTTAATTGAATGGTAATTTTTAATGGATTGACTTTTTTATCATTTTTTAGTAGTTTTTTTTTAATGTTTTCTAATGTTTTGAATAGTTTTTAATCAGTTTGTTAATGGTTTTTTTGTTTATTTTTTATTTTTTGCATGGTTTTTTAATGTTTTATAGTCGCCCTTTTTTAACTTTTATTTAAGCCTTTCATCAGGTGGGCCAACCGTGGGGCCCATAACTTACCTTTAAATTAAAGAGGCCTCAATCGATAAAGGGCATTTTCTGCCCTAGCTTCGTCTGAAAAAGAAATTTGAGAGAGATTTAGAAGCAAGAAAGGAAAGGTGGGAGATGGAGAAGAAGGAGAAGGAGGAGGAGGAGGAGGAGGAGGAGGAGAAGAAGAAAGAAGGAGAAGAAGAAAGAAGGAGAAGGAAAAGGAGAAGAAATAGGAGCACCTGCTACTTGGAGAAGTGTTGTGCGCTTGCGCCAATGCTGCCGGGTGCTACTTGCGCTGATGCTGCTGCTGCAACAATGGTCTCGTTGCGCCGGTGCTACCTTCTCTTGCTGCATGCAGTCGTGGGTGCTATTGCAGCTGCAACACTTTCTCTGCAACTCCTTTCTCTCTTCATCCCTCTCTCTTTCTTTTTTTCTTCCAACAGTTGAACAAAGAGGGGAGGGGGTGCGATTTAACCCTGGCCGAAACGTGGCGGCCGCTACAAGAATGTATCGGCCGCTACATGCCGCCACAGTTGCTGGTGGTGTCCACCGCTACGGCCGATATATCGCGTAGTGGCCACTATTTGCATCCTTTGTGGAAAGTATATAATAAAGATGATGTAGGCTAGACTAATAGGCCCTACCTAAAGGTCTATCAAGCCCAAAGCCCACAAGGCCCATCAATGCCCATCAATGAATTCCCAAGATTTCTCCAACGGCAAATCCATGAAAGATTCTTTCCTATGGCAGTTCCTAAATTTTCTATCTTCTAGTAGATTTCTTAGATTATCATAATTGTTACGATTTAACAATAATTAGGCAGTTTCTAAATTTTCCTAGATTATTAGATTTAGGGAGTTTTCTAATTTGTTACGGCTTGATTGCTAAATCAGTACTTAGACTTTATTATATAAAGAATGTAATCCCTTATCTTCGGATAGAATATACAGAAATTGAATGAAAATTGAGTTTGTTCAACGTGTGGTTTTCTCTTGTCTTTGGTGTGAGACCTAGACATCCTACCCTAAGCCATTTGGCTTGAAGAATAGCCTGTGGACTATCCTCCTTCTCACTTGCGCTGCTTCAATTGGTATCAGAGCCCAAGGATAAAGCTCTTCCACGTGTTTTCTCAAGGTTACTTGTATTGGGCCTGACCTGAGACCAGATCCGGCCCAAGCCCACCAACCCAAAAAAGAGAACAAGCCTTCCAGTTTGGACCTGGAGACCAGATCCGGCCCAAGCCCACGAACCCAAAAAAGAGAACAGGCCTTCCTGTTTGGACCTGTCATCCAGTCCGGCTTGACCTGAGCCCAATCCGGCCCAGGCCCAGGCCCACCAAAGAAAAAAAAAGTGGGCCCATCCTACAAGGAACCAAGCCCACTGAGACAAAACTTTCTGCTTGATCATTCTCAATCGTTGATTCTCAAAAGCCAATATGCAACTCTTTGGGTGCTCCAATGAAGTTCAAAGAATGTTGTATGAGCATAACTATGGAGATTGGTATTATGCAAATGAAGTCTACTTTGAGCAGTTCCTTAATTTGAAACAAGAAGATTGGACAGTTGACGAATATTCTGATCGATTTTCAAGGCTACAAAAAGTATGTGAATTGGAACAGAATATGAATTGGAACAGAATGAGCTCCATGATTTGAATCTCTTTATCAGAGGCTTGAGAACAAACATATTGAAACATATGAATAATTGCGAAACCATTCATGATGCCTATTGGGAAGCAATTCGTGTTGAATGCATGCTTAAACGGGCTTGCTTGCGAAAAGCCAAGACGGAAGAAGAAAAGTCTCCGCAAACCATAGAAGTCCCTGTGATGGAACCAGTCATGGAAATTATCAAAGCTAAAGTTAAGGAACAAAAGCAATAAGGAAATGATTTCCTAACAAATTCAGATGAAGTGATAGACAATACCTCCACCAGATCCTACTTTAGGTACATTGGAAGACAGAAATTGATTCCCTTTCTATTAACAATGATGATCAAGAAGTGCAAGCACCGAAGGAAGAAAATGCAGACTTTGAAGAATTGAAAGTAGTCAACCAAGCGCCCAATCAACTGGTAGATTTCATCATATGTTCAATTCCTGAAGAGCCAATTAAATCATCCGAAGAACAGGCTATTGTTTCAAAGGTTGGAAAAGAAGATCAAATCGTTGATGGTCCCCACATTGACTTCATCTTCGGGAATCGATTGTTGATATCAGAAGATTGTGAGCAGATGGTAGAAATTCATATATCGAAGCATTAATTTGTTCAAGTGCGAGTCCATGCAAAAAGGCAATATCTAAAATTTTCGTGGAGTAAAAGATTTAGTGTAGCATACAAACCATATGAAGTGTACAAAGATCCACAAAAGAATCGAAAGTTTGTGCGTTTGATCTTTGATCCAGGCAGACACCTACTGAACTCAAACTCGAGTTCCTTCCAAGAGGGGGAGAGCTGATGTAGGCCAGACTAATAGGCCCCACCTAAAGGTCTATCAAGCCCAAAGCCCACAAGGCCCATCAATGAATTCCCAAGATTTCTCTAATGGCAAATCCATGAAGGATTCTTTCCTACGGCAGTTCCTAAATTCTCTATCTTCTAGTTGATTTCTTAGATTATAATAATTGTTACGATTTAACAATAATTAAGCAGTTTCTAAAGTTTTCCTAGATTATTAGATTTAGGGAGTTTTCTAATTTGGTATGGCTTGATTGCTAAATCATCAGTACTTAGACATTATTATATAAAGAATGTAATCCCTTATCTTGGGATAGAATATACAAAAATTGAATGAAAATTGAGTTTGCTCAACGTGTGGTTTTCTCGTCTTCGGTGTGAGACCTAAACATCCTACCCTAAGCCGTTTGACTTGGAGAATAGCCCATTGTCTATCCTCCTTCTCCCCTACGCAGCTTCACAAGAAAATGAGGCTAGAAGATTTCAACTTGAAATCAAAATTAGAGAAAATATAATCAAGAAAATGAGGCTAGAAGATTTCAACTTAAAAAGGAGTAGAAAGCTGATAAACAAAAGAGAAAAGGGACGGACACAAACAGCATTAAAACTTCGTATAAAATGCCAATATAAAACAAAATGCTTCGTACAAAAAGCAAGCAGGGATGAGAACACAATGGACATACCTTTAAACCAACACAACTTGAATGAAACTCTAATGGACAGCTCGCGCATAATAATAATTCGCCACCATCATAACAGACACAGCAAATGCCATCACTTCCATCGCCAGCTATTTGCAATTGGCAGTGAAGCAAAGATCTCCCATCCTGTAGGAAAATGTTAGCAGCTGGTCGGTGATTGGTGCTGCCAGCATGAACCTCAAAGTTGGACAGGCCATAAACCTTTCTGCAACAATTGCACTTGATCCCGTCATAGGTTATCTGGCCTTTCGCCATAGGATGAAGGTCCTTTTTGTTCAAGTAAGCCACTTCCTGCCCCGGTGACACGACGCCATTATCTATCAACAGGGACAAAATTGTTTTGCGTCGGGTAGCCAACACATGCTTAGAATCACTTCTATCCAATACACCACCTTGATTAAAAAGAACACGAGATTCCTTAGGATTTTTCTGCTTCTGAGAATTAGAATCATCTATTGCGGGTCTTTCCGTTCCATTGCAAGAAGATGCAACTGGTGGTTCCAACACATGCTTTGGTTCACTTTCATCATCCAATACACCGCCTTGATTGAAAAGAACACAAGATATCTTGGGATATTTCTGCTTCTGAGAATTAGTATTGTCATCAACCAAAGAACTTTCTGTTCTATTGCAAAAAGATGAAACTGGTGGTTTCTCCATGGATGGTGCCAAACCGAAAGAACTTTCATGAAACTCAGTATAGAATTCGTCATCTACTGGGGAAGTTTTTGTTCTATTGCAAGAAGGTGCAAGTGGCAGTTCATCTGGGCTTCCCTTTCGAATTGAACAGGGATTTGTTTGATGAAGTGGCTCCTCTATGGATGGTGCCAAACCAAAAGAACTTTCATGAAACTCAGTATTGGGTACCTGAGAAAATTGACTACCATTGGGATTCTTATCAGCAGCTAGGGCATCATATCTAGCAGCAAACATTTCATCCTTCATCCATGCTCTGCAAGCTGTGATAAGAGAACCATAAATATTGCCCTTAGGTGAACAATAACGCAACTCACGCTTATTTGTTTTATGAACATACCAAAACTTCCATCCGTCAAACGATAGGTGCATCTTCACTTTTAATATTAATTGTTTAGTGTCATTCAAGTATTTCTTTATGAAATTACCCTTCCTTGATACAAGTTTGCAGTAGTCCTCTACCGCTTGAGGGCAACACTCTTTTTCAACAAGAACGTCATCAGACCGTTTTAACCTACTCCTTTTGTAATGTAGATTATAGGTGCTTTCAGTGCCTTGCTCTTCTTCAACTATACTTTCGGAATGCCTTAGCATCTGTATATTTCTGCCAGACAAAGAACAATTGTAGCCAATGCATTGGCCCTCTTGGCCAATATCTAGCAAAGGGATTGGCATTTCATTTACATTTCCAGCAGCATGAAAAGGGTTACTTCCAATGCCTCTTGTGTCTTCAACCACATCACTAGAATGGTCTGGGACCCATAATCTGTCATCAGAGAAACAATGGTTATTTCCAATGCTTTGCCATTCTTGAGCAATACCTGGTGAAGGCATTGACATTTCTTTTACACTCGAAACAGGAGAAAGGTTAGTTTCGATGCATTGCACTTCTTCAGCCACATTGTTAGAATATTCTATTGCTTCTGTTATGTTGCCACATGGCGCATGAGTATTTCCATTGATTTTTTCTTCTTCAATAGTACCGGCCAAAGGGACTGTCTTATGACTCATACAAGAATAAAAATTACTTTCAACACCTCTCTCTTCTCCAATCACATGGCTATAATGTTGGAAAGCCGATTTACCTCCACCAAATGGAGACCAGTTGTTTCCGATGCCCTGCTCTTCGGCAATAAACCCTGGCAAATGAATTGACAATTTGCTTAAGCTAGCAACAGAACAATTACTTCCAATGAGTTGCTCTTCAACCATGTTGCTTGAATGGCCTAGCACCAATTGCCCACGTCGAGACCGTTTTCTTCTAATGACTTGCTCTTCAACAAGTGTCAACAATGGTGCATTTTTTCTTACAGTTGCAATAGCATTGCAGTTATTTTTCTCTTTAAGTCTTCTTGGTGAAAGAACCTGTTTCTCATGTACTTCAGTTATGAAATTCTGTGTTGTTAGAAGATGTCGACAAACATTGATAAGAGAATAGTAGTGAACTCCATCATTTGATAGGTAACGGTAACGGGACATATCTCGCTTCCGTTCATCTTTCCGCCCAATCTTCCAGCCCATGGCAAAAAGATGTCTCCTCAGGTTGTCACTCTTTTCTGGACTTCTTTGGCCCATAAAATAGTCTGCTACTGATTGAGGATTAAGTTTGGCTCCCAAGATGTCAATGGAATACCAACATCCTTTTCTTCTTGAGAGGGTACTGGTATCATCTATTAGAATGTTCTCATTGACCAGGTCATCATCTATTGGATCGCTAACAATTCCTCCTTCTTCATTTGACTCTTGAAGCCGTTGCCTCCTAATATCACACATCATCTCATATGCTCTAAAAACTGTCATATTCCTGAAACAATAGAAAACATTACATTCTTTATCTTCTCAAACGCACTAAAAACTGTCCTGATTTTTAAACAATAAAAAAACCAACATGCAGTGCATTCCATATTGAAGACATATGCAGAATATAACACAGAAAGGGTAATCAAAGATGGGAAGACTAAGAATGACACTCTTGAGAATGGTTGTAGTAGCAATTTTTCGGCTAGGCTGTAATCCAGAAAGCCCCCAATAAATTAACTGCCGCAGAAAATCACACTAATAAAATAATCATATCAGCACGACAGCACTTTCTTCCACCTATATTGAGCAACGGAACACGCTCAACAAAAGAATATTCTTGAGGTAAGGATTATCTGATCTGATCAGTTGTTGGGCCTACAAAATATAATAAAAAATTATATAGGCAACAAAATAAAAAATAATAGATAATTGTAAGAAAAAAGTAGAAATTCAGTGCATAGAACAAATCCCTCTACCTCTCTCCTACAACAAAGTTTTATAGCAACCATTTGGCAAGAGATTAAAGAGATTTTTTATCCAACATTTTGACTATATTCTTCCTCATTTATGACCTACTTTTCACCTATCTTAAGAAAAGCCCAATTGGAAATCCTCGCATCTCAATATCGCGTTTTCTTCTTCTTTACTTATGTTTTGGTTTCAATCCTTGTTTAGTTTCCGGTGCTTTTTTTGTACATTTCTTTCCTCAGGCATTATTATTTATTTCCTTCTTGTCATTTTCATTTTCATTTATAACATTCTTTTCCGAATCATCACAGCCTTTCATTTTTTTTAGTTTTACATTCTTCTTTACAATTTAATCATTCTTTGACAGTTTTACTCTACTAATTAATTCTCCACCTTCTTTAATAAAACTACACTTTTTAAGGTATATATATTGAATGGAAAATCTTCACCTCGGAGCAGACCACTACCGGGTCGCAGCCACCACTTAAATGCATTTCTACATTGGGGGTATCATAGATGGAAAAGTCTCTTTTATGGACAAGGGTCTTGCAAAACATTAGCCCCAACATGGTCTTTTAAGCATAGATTTTTATTTTTTTTAAGTTCCAGTCCAACTAAATAGAGGTTTGTTGAGCATAAAATTGGGCATAGCGCCAGATCACTGGGAAAAGGAGCTGCACTAGTCAAAGGCGCCCCCAAGTGGGCTGCATATAGCAGACTGCACTCATAGGATTAGAAATAAAACCCCTATCACATATGAATACTATCATCAAAAATACAATCAGCAGTCCACTCCCTCTTAGCCAGACTCCGCGCAGTAGAATTCACAGTATACTTTACATGAGAGAAAGATACACCAAGACTTTTCTTTACATCAAAAGATACAGGCATTGCACAAATTTCTCGAAATAATGTTACCCAACACCAAATTCAACAAAATTTCGGCCGATACATTGAAACTATCGGTTGTAACAGCTGTATCAGCCCAAAAAAAAATCCAGAAAACAGATACATCGCCGATCCGGGAAATAGGAGGCGAGAGAGAATATAGATTTGGGACTCGATCAGGCAGAGTCGTCAGTAAACCCTAATAAATCCTAAAACTGCCAATGGTTTACAATACGTAACAGCCGGCACTTGTATCAGTCTGTACCACATCACGAGAATACCGGCCGACATTTAGAAACAATCGGTTGTAACAGCCGTATCGGCCAAGAAATTCAAAAGATCTGGAGCCATTGCAGATCAAAAATAAAACATCAAAGAGAAAAAGAATATGGTTTTTCGATTCGATGAGGTGGAATCCTCAGTCAACCCTAAACCCCGTAAAGTAACAGATGCATCGTCCGAGAAATAAAAGAAACAGAGAGACAGAGACATCTTGGAATAAAGAAAGAGATGGAGGGAGAGAGACAGTACCTGCTGTAAATGCAGCTTTACTCATTTTTGTCTTCTTTCTTTTCCTGCTGTCAATTTCTACTTGGACTTGAGAAAGTGTTTTGACTGCTGCCCTAAATGGCTACAAAAGTGTGGCTACATAAGTGTGGTCCACCAATCGGACGGTCATCCAATAATTTTTAATGGATGGGCCTCATGTGCAATGTGGATCCAAATGAACTTCTCATGGGTCAAGTTGGGTTGGTTTGGATTGGTTTGGGTTGGGTTATTTTATAGGAAAGTCGAGATGGAACAGGGCGGGCACAATCAAGGGCAAAGGCGGATTGTTTTGGGCACTTGGGTTGGGGCGGACGTCCATGTTGAATCTGAAGATCTTACATGAGTTCCATCTCATTAGAATTATTCTCCTTCGCTGTCTATAAATATATCCACATCTTAGATATAAAGTCAATATCAAAAAAAGTGAACCTCATTTTTTTTCCTTAGAATGGGCTTACCTATAATCGATCCTAATTCTAGACCCTTCCAGAACTATCAACATGTGAATCGGGACTAATATTAACATGGGAATAATTCGACTACTATCCACCGTTAGATTAAATCATGAAAAGCATATTTACAAAATTATTTGACTTGGAAGGGCCCTAGTCCCATCAAGATATAAACCCTACCATCGTGATTCCACTTCTCAAGGTGTGCCGGCCTTACAAGTTGTTTTATTTTAGATTTTTTGAGCAAGCTAATGATTTGATCATTTCAATATCTCAATTTCAATTTTGATATGGTTTTCCAATTTTGATTATTCACTCTCCAACTATAAATTTCCTATTAATTGGGAGCTAATTAGATCATATCAGCTTTCTTTATTTCCTTAGCCTTAGGACTTCTTATTGATCTTAAAATCCAACCTAATAAAAAAAATTCCCTAGTTGATTTGATTCGATTAGTTTTCTTTATTTAACTCTCCCAATTTCAATTTTGCTCTTAATTCCAAACTTTATAATATCACTCTCCATCATTTTGAATTTCTAAATTATTTAAGCGCAATTTAAATCATTGTTGCTTTAAACTTTTTATTAAGATCATCCCCTCTTTGATCAAAATCAATCTAAAGAAACTCACATTTGTCTTACTTGGCCATTTAAGAATTATGGCCAATATTATTCTTAATAATAGATATATCAGTTTTACATTGACGCAAAAGAACATCGAAAATTATACAATTTTCTTTTCTTTTTTCTTTTTTTGTTTTTAAGTGCACCCAATTGTAGACTATCCAACAAATACCATTATTTCACTCCAATTAGAATCAAACCCATATTAGATTGATCATGCTTGAAATACTTAAAGATCAAAACCTTAGAAAATAAAATACCTGATCAATTTATGTTGGTTTTGTTTAACATGGCTTTGCCACGGCCTTTGTATTTCAGTTTCTATCGACTGCTATGGCAGGGGCAGGGTCTAATTTGGACATTTCAGCGTCAGTTTTTACAAGTTGACACATGCAATCGCTTGCAAAGATGTAAAGCGACTAATATTAATCCTCTTGTCCTCAAGTTGACTTCACTGTCTGAGTCTTCCATCAAAAAATGTCTGCAAGTGTGCATTTTTTAGCTTTGTCAAAGTTGTCTCCAGTACACTTTTTCCTTTTACCTTTTCCTTTTCCCTTGGACTTATTTTGAGAGAAAAAATTAACAATTAATTGTCCCTCGGCCTTAAGCCTCATTTCTTCTTGATCAACTTTTGCGATCAACTCATTTAATAATCTCAGAGTTGAGCTCTAGTTGTATGCTACTTTAAATAGGCCAAACTCGAAAAGAAAAGAATTGAAAATGATTTGCACCAAATATTTTTCAGACACGGCCATATCAACTTCATTTAATTTAGAAGCGACATTTGTCATTGTTAATATGTATTCTCTTACTCCCAACGTTCACCTAAAGCTTTATCAGTTATTTGAAAGTGACCTTTTATAGCTTCTAGTAGGTCCTTCGCATTTTCTTTCGCTTTGATGAAACCTCTAATGGTCCTTGAAATTGAGTTTAAAATATCTTTTATCACAACTGTTGACACCAAAAAAGTCAATATGTCTCCTCAACATCAAGAAGCCTCGTGAAGCTGCATCCTGCTAAAAATAGGCAAGGCTACTTCAAGCATTAGATTTTGTCAGAATCAGACAGAAATTGAAGGATCCTTCAAGGCAGCCAAAAGAGGGGTACACCTAAGGTTTCGGGCCATTCCGACATCGTTTAGCCCAACTTCACTGCTCCGATAGCTAAACAAGCGCTCCCGGCGGCGACATCATTGAAGACGCCAAAACTTCGATCAGAGCCTACGGATGACTCTAAAATGTCTCCAAAGGGCTTCACACCAAATTTCAAGTCAAACTGACAGACTCTCTATCAATGCTCGAGCAGCAAAATCAAGCCTCCCAACGGCGGGAACCACCGAAGCCATCACTCATCAAACAAAGTACATGAGTGGCTTCAACATGCCTCCAAAGGGCTGCACGTCAAATTTCAGGTCATTCCGACAACGTTTGACCAGGTTTCGATGCTCCGAGAGAAAATCAAGCCTATTAGCGGCGGAGCAATCTAGGACCATGAAATCCAAAACAGAGCCCATGGAACGTCTCAAAATGACTCCAATAGGCTCCCCGTCAAATTTTAGGTCAATCGAACATCGTTTGACCACATATCAAAGCTCGGCATTTTCCCCGCAGCAAAATCAAGTGAAGCATCGATGGGACCCCAAACGGCTTCAAAACTCAAATAAAAGCCCATGGTTGGTCCTATCCACTGCTCAAGAAGCTTCACCTCAATTTTTAGGTCATTCCGACATCGTTTGACCTAGTTTCGACTCTTGACGAAAAATCGACTACAAAGTCTTCGGCTTTCCCGAAAAATGGGAAACTCTGTGCTCCGATTTCATGCGGGTTCTCGTCAAGTTTTCTCCAAGAAAATGAAGTCAATAATTGAGGAAAAATGTCAAGAAAAATACAGAAGAAAAAAGGAATTAAAAAGACGCAAAATCGGCCGAAAACGGAGCTCGGCGACCAAAGGGCAAAAAACCCTAAGGTCGCCGGCGACCCTGGGTGCATGGTCCCCCGGCGACCCTGCAAATCCGGGTCGCCGGATTTTGCACCAAAACGTCGGTTTTTCGATGGTTTTCGCGTTTCGGGTGTTCCGGCCTCTGTGATTTTCTGAAAATCCAATGTTTGGTGCTTGAAAACCACTGATCTTCATCGACATCTCGGATCCGCCGTCAAAAGCATGAAATCATCACCGATCGCCTCAAGATCGCCAACCGGCTAACCAAGAAAGTGCACTTTCTGTCCGATCGATCGTGAAATCGACAAGACAGATGTCACCGGCCCACTAACATCAACTAATGTCTGAAATTGCATCGCAATCCGACATCAAACAATGCGTGGATCCACCTGTGATGATCGCAAGAAGAATCTCAAAAGGCGCAGCGCGGCCCGCGACTCTTCACATGCCTGGGCGACCACTTAATGACGTTAATTGACCCGTTTATTATAACTTAATGCGGTCATTAACTCATTATTTTGGACGGCCCAATCAGATTCAAGCATTTGGGAGTTACAAATCCAAGTAATCATGGCATTAAACCCATGAAACTCCCATCATCATGAAGCATAAAGGCAATTAAAAGCCCACTACCTTCATCGGCCAATCACAAGCCATGAAAAAGGAGTTACAAAATCAACTTGTGACTCCTCATCAATTCTTTCATCATGGCCATCAATGCCAATAAACACTTCATGGCTACCAAAAGCCTATAAAAGGAGGTCCATTCCAAGAAGAAAGAAGAACGAAAATAGATCCCAAGTGCAAGCTCTGAAAATCCAGAAAATCCAAGAGAGAGACGAAGTCTTGCTACTTTGCTCCCGGAAGCACCACAAGGTGATCAACGTCCCTTGGGGGGCCACCCATCCCAAGGTCACCTCCTTCTCCAACATGGCCTAAACGCGGCTTTTCAGCCCGTTTACTTAGTTTTTCATTGGATATAGGACCTCATCTTGGTCCTTGTCCATTAAAAAATCGAGGTTAGGAGTCAAGCCAAAGAATCAAAGCATCACGTGTTCTCATTTGAAGGACGATGGCGAAGCCCACACATGACTTGCGACCGTCGATTTCAACGTGTCCCCACAATCTCCTGAGAAGTTAGATCCGTTTTCTTACTTTTCTATTGTAGTTTGTATTTCCTAAAGAGATAAAAAGAAATCACAATTCTTGTCTTTCACATTTGATGAGTTTTGTAAAATCTCCTTTCACGGCAAAATCGCCTTTTACGGCAAAAAAACAAAAACGCCTCCTACGGTATTCTAAAAAAACAAACTTGTCTCTTTTCTTAATATTAATGCAATTTGAAAAGTTAGAAAAAAGGATTGATTTCCTTTCCACTTGTGAAGGTGAATCCCCGGATCATCACCATTCCAAATTCCAAGTAGAAAGTAAATCTGGCATACCCATACAAAAAATGTTGATGCCCGAGATTTTCCCTCCTCCGCCGAGACCCAGGTCAGTGTGCGGAAGGAGAGGACGGAAGATTCCCTTTTCGGGTCCATCAACAACCTTATTAGCCTTAATCCATTTATTATAGTTAGCTATTTCATCAATTAAGCTCGCATCCGTGGATATTGCTGGCTTAGACTCATCCAAAGCCATATCAAGGTCCAAGTAAGTAATAGCTAACAATAATATGTCCAGCCATTCAATAAAGTTTGATCCATCTAGCATGAGTATAATCCCTAAAGTCAAAAGTGATGCCATTTAATTTGAAACTAAAGGAAAAAAAAAACAATAAGTTATGTAATGCTTTGAATATTTATCTAAGCAATATACTTAAATTTAAAAGTGATATGTACATCATTGTAAAGCTACCTTTGGGTTGGAAAAATAATATATAAATATATTACTTTTATTTGATTAATATGACCGTGTTTATAATATGTGATTTATAATATGTGATGTGATTGTACTGAATATAGGGAAATGATCAGGTGAGAACTATTCTCACCCGATCCGTGCGAACTCAAATCTGAGTCGTCGGATCGCGTGTGAGATCGAACGGTCCGTGTCATCTATATAAAGCAATCCAAAAAGGGCAAAAGCCCTCCAAATCCCTGAAACTCTCCCGCTCCCAGGCCCTCCAAATCCCTCAACGAAAAAGGGGAAAAGGCTTTTCAATTGACCACTGCTCCCAGTTCCTCTTCTCTTTTCTTCTTCAACAAGGACAAGCGGTCTCCCCCATCATCTCCGGTCATCCTCAACGCCTCAGCTTCGACCGGACTCTTCCCCTTTTCTTTTCTTCTTCGAAGAGAAAAGAGGGAAAAGCTTGTCTGGTTCGACGGTTGTCTTCTTCCCCTGCGCGGATCGTCGCTGTCGTCCAAAGCCCTCTAAAAAGAGGGAAAAGCAACCATCCCCATCTCAGTTTCATGGCATATGACAGACAGGGACGTCTATCCCCATCGATGTCACTGCACTCTCCCAGCAACCATTCCCATGTGAGGCTAGTTACCCAACCGAAGTTTTGCAGGTTTTCCCTCTCTCTCTATAGAATCGATGTTTGCAATTAATGTATTTACAAGCTTATAAATTAATCAGTACTTATCAATATTTATATCTTCACACTGGTGACTAATGAAAAACACCAATCTTCGAAAACAATAAAGCGACCAGACCTGATAAACTTCTGTTCAGGCTTTAACACCAGCTAATCAAATTTTCAAAAAGATAAGAATATATAGGAAGTATAATTGTACCAAGTAAAGTTTGCTAGAGTCTGAGCAATGCAGAAGATGACTCTTGGCCCTCTCAAGAGCCACATGCAATGAACAAAGTGCCTATATGGCAGACTTGCTCCTTGGTTGTGCTGCCTCTAAGGCTGGAAAAATTCCTAAGACTTTACAAACAATTTTGGAAAGTATTATGCACATGCCTCCATGTAACTGCATATGTTAATCGCAAATGTGTTAATTACTATGGCTTAGTCAATAAGAAGAATCATAAATCATCTTTTTTATCAAGATACTCAGACAACCTTCAAGAAGGAGACTCGCTTAGGAAGCACGATGTATTAATCCTAAAGACTTTAAAATGTGTAACCATGTTTGATAAATATCCATGCATTGAAAAATGACAGAAACTAAACATAGCACAAAATTTTGAGTTAAATGTTGCCTTGACAAATGAACACAGTAGTTGCATTTCTGTCTTGGTTCAGTTGTCTATATTTGAGAAAAAGTTTGTGTCAGGAGAATAAATGATCCAACCAATGTATTGAAATAATCTGAATTTATCTTGATTTTTAGAACCAAAATTTGACTATTAGTGACTATAACATGTGACATGAAATTAGTACTGTTGGAATAATTTACTACATCCGTGATAATTAGTTTCTTATTACTTTTATTTGGTTTTGTTTTGCATGATTTTCATGGTGATCCTTAAACAGTCCAACAGAATGGAGCAAGTCCACCTTTACCAATTAATAGATTTATACCACAAGTTGAGGAGGATAAATACCGAAAGTTGGAATTAGTTTTGAGAACATAGAGGAGGCTTACAATGCTTGTAACCTTTATGCAAAATTGGCAGGTTTTAGTATCAGACGAAGCTCTAAAACAAGGCTGAATAATGAAGTTGTGAGGAAAAAATTTGTATGCTCCAAAGAAGGTTCTAGGAAAGAAGAATTAGGCGTTGAATCTATAGTGCAGAGACGGAACTCAGATACACGGGCAGATTGTTGGGCACACTTTCAAATTAAAAAAAATAAAAGAGCAAAAATGGGTGATATTTAAAATTATTGTGGAGCATACTCATTTGTTAAGTACCCCGAGAAACACTCATATACTACGATCACATCGTACAGTTAGCGCTCCCAAGAAAAAATTGATCTACACTTATGGGGCTGCTAATCTACGACCGAAGGATCAAATGGCACTACTAGAGCTGCAGGCAAGTGGGAGAGATAAAGTTGGTTTCACTAAGACAGATTTTCGAAATCAAATTAGAAACAAAAGGGAAGAAACAAAAGATCAAGATGGTAAGATGTTCTTTGAGTACTTCAAACAAATGAAGGAGAGAGATCCAAGATGTTATTTTGCCATTGAGAAAGATGATGATGATCACATTAAACATGTGTTTTAGGCTAATTACTATTTTCGGAAGTCATATGAGGAATTTGGGGATATTATTTCATTTGATACAACATATAATACAAATAGATATGGTCTCGTTTTTGGTGCATTCTTCAAGAAATTAGTCACCATGATCAATCAATATTATTTGGTTGTTGTCTAATATCAAATGAAAATTTTGATACATTCGTGTGGGTTTTCAACAAATGGATTGAAGCAATGCAAAGGGACCCGCTAAAAGCAATCTTAACGAACCAAGATGCTGCAATGACAAAAGCGATCAAGTCCGTTTTTCCAACCACATGCCACCGTTATTGCTTATAGCACATTATACAAAATTTACAAAAGAATTTGGGTGGAATTGCGATTCATAATCCGAACTTCATCATAAAATTTAAGAAGATTGCATACAATTCTGTCACAATAGAACATTTTGAGATGGCTTGGAAGGATATGTTGACAGAATTTGATCTTGTAGACAATGAATGGTTGCATTCAATGTACGGTATTCGTGAGATGTGGGTGCCAACGTACTTGAGAGACATATTTTTTGGAGGGATGTCTACAACTTCAAGAAGTGAGAGTATCAATGCCTTCCTTAAGCAATACTTGACACAAAAGAATGGTTTGTATGATTTTATGTTGCGATATGAGTGAGGCATCGCAACTCAAAAGTATCGTCAGTTGAAAGCTAATTATGACACTATAAATAGAAGACCAAGATTGATGACAGACTTGTCAATGGAGAAGAGGATGTCCGAAATATGTACGAAAAAGATGTTCTACAAGTTTCAAGAACAGTTCTATTACATAACATGCGGCATTGTTGAGCTCATATATGATGACATCGAGCAACGTGTTTATAATGTTTCTTCATTAAAAAATGATCAAGAAATTGAACAAACCGTCCTCTTCAAAAAGGACAACAAAGAAGCAAAATGTTCATGTCAATTATTTGAGATTCAAGGAATTCCATGTGGACATATCATTTGTGTTTTCAAACAAGAGAAAATTTATGAATTGCTTCAACGGTTTACTTTAAAAAGATGGACAAAGTTCGCAAGAATAAACGATGAATCTAACAGCAGAGCATGCTTTTCATATGATAGTTCATTGCTTGAACGACATAGAGATTTATCATATGATACTGCAGTAGTCGGTGATGAGGCATCCATGTGTAAAATAGCATACCAACATGCAAATAAGGTTTTACAATAGTTAAAGAAGAGTATTCGTGAGATAAATAAAAGGAAGTAAAGGCAAAAGATGACAGTAAGAGAAAAGACAAGAGGACTTGCCATGAAGAAAGATAACTTGCGCCAAAGAATGCAAAAACAAAGGGTCATCCAAAGAGATTGAAGTCTTCTAAGGAAAAAGCAATGAGAAAACCCCGGCTTTGTTATGGATGTGGCAAGCGTGACGTTGCACATGACATGCGTAATTGTCCTATGCTCGTCAAGAGGTATAATTTGTTTTTTACATTAGAATCATTTATATTTGATTTTTAATTTTATTATCATATAGATTGTGCTTTCTATTCTTCTTCAGTCCTACAGTTAATGTTTCTAGAAACTATGGGAGTATTTTAGAAGAGGATGACGATGATCTTTTTGAATGTGAGGGCTTTTGGAAATGGCTATTTCCGATGATGGTACTTTGACACAGATTTAGGTATGCAGATTCATCGTAAAAAGAGATATTTTATTTATGTAATTCACTGACATATATTTCAGTTTATATGAATGTTAATGACTTTTACAATTTTATTTTGTAGGCTTCAAATGAAGATGTGCACCACAGGTTTATGTTGTCACAGCTGGCAAACATATCAATTGGTGGCATCGGATTTCAATTGTGATGGTTGTTGGCTTATTTTGATTTGAAATTTTGCGGTGCTCCACAAGTTGTTTTGATGTTTTCAATGTTGGACTTTTGTAGTTTCATATGACTCCATAGGTTGTTTTGATGTTGGACTTTGTAATGTATTATGGTCATTTGTTTTGAATGAAAGAGGTGCGTTTGAATGCCTGGTGTTTGATTAAATGCTTTGGGTGGAATTGTTTATGTTGTTGCAGGTGGCAGTGGTTCAATTGGTGGCATCAGATTTCAAATTTCATATATATATTATGGTCATTTGTTTTGATTTGTAATTTTGAGGTGCTTCAGAGGTTGTTTTAATGTTGTCAATTTTGACTTTCATATATGACTTGCCTGTGTTTGGGTGTTTCAAAATTTTGTTTATGGGATGCCTTCCCAAATCCCATCCCCATATATTCTATGCCTGTGTCTGGGTGTTTTATGCCTCCCCATATATGCCTTCACAATCGAACCCAAACACAGGCATGGAATTCTTAAGCTGTGTTTTGGCTCGAATGGTCACTTGAAATTTTGAGAGTTATATTTCAACTATAATCTTCCAATATCCAGGAAGGTAATGTTATGATATCCAGGTTTTGAATATTTTGCTGCAGGTGGTTTTCATTGAGTCCATTTGTGTTAATCAAGTTGAAAAAGTGCCCGAGTTTAAAACATAGCAGACGTGGTCATAATTAATTGAAAATTAACAAATTTTAAGTTCAATATATGGACTTGGAAAGCCCCGAATTTCAGCCAAAAAATCCCTCGGGAAGTGGGCTAAAAAATTCCCTAAACATGCGTACTTAGCAAGGTTTGTGCAGATTTTCTTAACCGAGTTGAAAAAGTGCCCGAGTTAAAAACATAGCAAATGTGGTCATATTTAACTGAAAATTAGCAGATTTTAAGTTCAATATATGGACTTGAAAAGCCTTGAATTTCAGCCAAAAAATCCCTCGGGAAGTGGGCTAAAAAATTCACAAAATAGGGGTACTCAGCAAGGTAAAACACTTTTGTGGAAATGTTGTGCCAATCAGATTTACCATGGATCCAAACAACAATACTCTCTTACTGAATGCAGGTTTCAAATAATCATATATACTTGGCAAACAAAGTCTTTTTTACAGGGGTCCATCCACTTGGAACTCAGTTACATACAACAACATCAATTACAGGTAAGCAAATTGGATCTTGTAAGAAGCTGTAGTAAATCTAATTTAATAGTTCTTGAATAATTCTTCTGACATTTGCGTTCCTAACTTTCGAGAAATGGCCCTGTAGAAGTTCTAATTCAATACAGAAACCCATTATGAATTTTGTGGTCTCAGTTTTGTTCATTGAGTACAATCAGATTTAGTTTTAAATATTTTGTTGCAGGTGGTGTTCATTGAGTCCATTGCAGTGTTGATTGTCTAAAAGGTGGTGTTCATTCATATTGTAGTGTAACATGTATTTTTTTGAAATAGCACCCAATGTGACTTATAATGTCAAAAATCAAGAAAAAACAATAAACATGAGAGGATAACCATATATACGTTTGGGCTAACATCCATGGGATTAAATTTTGTCAACATATACAACATCCATTGGATTAAATTTTGTCAACATATACAACATCCATTCAACACTTCCTTCCTCCAGTTCTTAAAGACATATTTTAACATAATATTTTCAACATGAAAATTACACTCATAAGACAACACAAAAACATCACTAGACAAATTCCTTTATTTGATTCCTTCCTTTCTTCGAATGTCTGTTTTATCTCTTCAACTGCTGCCCATAAAATCTCATTCTGCATCCATCATACTACCAGTCATCTTTTTCATATCTTCAATCATATATGCTAGATTCTTTTCATTGTCAATTTCATCATTCCATTTGAAGCTTCCACAACCATGTTCATGCTGCAAACAAATAAAAATAAAAATAAAAAACAAAAAAACACAAATTATCTCTAATCAGTACATCATAGCATTAATGCTAAAAAAACGCATAAGAAACACTTACTTTCCAATTAGGACATCTCCAAAACTTTTTATTTGAATTAAACATTGTATGAGAGGTCAAACAAATCATATTACCACATGAGTACTTTGGCACCCATTGATTGGAATTAGAATTTGACAATGACATGGCCACGCTTGTTTGCAGTAAGTTGAACTCGGGAGAAAGCTACTAAATAAAAATAATCAGGATTTGGACAAGTAATTAAAAAACTTTCTATGATTTAAAAAAAATCAGATGGAAATAATCCCCATATTTTTTATTTGGGATTGTAAAATAACACTCAATCAAGGTTTTTGAAAGAAATAAAAGAAAATGATAATACTTGTATTGTCTTCATCAGTGCACATTCAATCCCACAAACAAAATTCAATTCAGTTCATCCAGCGCAAGAGCTGTCTATACAGTTGATTCGCCATCCACTGAATATGCCACCATTCGAAAATTGCAGCTTAACACCAACTACACATTTTAGCCTACAAATTCAAAGCAATTATGGACCGCTCGCCATTATTTAGTTTCAGCTTTCATTCATTTGTTACCAATCAGCATGATCTATGGATGGGTGTTCCTTACCTAATATGGGTGATCATCTTCCCACTTCATCAGCTCATATCCACGGTTATGAAATCAAATAGTAAAAAAGATCACAATAACAGATAAAGAGATGAAAAATATCACAATAACAGAGAAAGAGATGATTTACCTTTCCAAGCAGAAAATGAGGTGGAGAGGATTCGAGCTCGCCAGATCTGAGTCCGAACTTGCAGAAGACCAGATCTGAGGGGGAAGAAGATGACCGTCAAGGACACCCGGAGAAGAGGAGGCAGATCTGAGGTCAGGAGCCTTGGGGCTCACGATGGAGCAAATCTGGAGACGAAGACTGGCGTCGAAGATCAAATGAGAAGGGGAAGAAGATGACCGTTAAACCAGGGAAGGAAGAGGTTTTTCCCCTTTTTCGTTGAGGGATTTGGAGGGCCTGGGAGCAAGAGCAATTGAGGGATTTGGAGGGCTTTGGACGACAGCGATGATCCACGCAAGGGAAGAAGACAACTGTCGAACCAGACAAGCTTTTCCCCCTTTTTTCGTCGAAGAAGAAAAGAAAAAGGGAAGAGTCCGGTCGAAGTTGAGGCATCGAGGATGACCAGAGATGATGGGGGAGGCCGCTTATCCTTGTTGAAGAAGAAACGAGAAGAGGAACTGGGAGCAGTGGTCGATTGAAAAGCCTTTTCCCTTTTTCGTTAAGGGATTTGGAGGGCCTCGGAGCGGGAGTGTTTCAGGGATTTGGAGGGCTTTTGCCCTTTTTGGACTGCTTTATATAAATGACACGGACCGTTGGATCTCACACGCGATCCGACGGTTCAAATTTGAGTTCGCACGGATCAAGTGAGAACAGTTCTCACCCGATCATTTCCCTTGAATATATTCCTTTGGGTATAAATCAAATACAAGCAAAAACATATTTATTAACCATGTCATATTTCAATTTCAAATTATGGATAATCGTACCTTTGGGCTTGATTGAACCATTTCCTTTATGAAATTACAATTTTAATTGTTGGCATATTCAAATAATAGAGTTTGCACTTCCTTAACTTACCAATTTAGAGAATTAAGCAATTATCTATAATTAGGTCACTTTTACGGCTTTCAAGTTAAGAAATTGTTGAATTTTTTAAATTGATCACAAAACTTAAGTGATAAAGTTAGTTCATTCAGTTATCAAATGCCATAATCCAATCAATCTATTGTTGATTGGTTCCAATATTTGATGTCCAAACAACCATAGCCGATCACTTCAACTTGATTAGATGTCCTTACATTAATCAATGGTCCAAAAACAACCTTTGTTGGTCATTGATCATCACCTAAATTCTTTAATTGATTCATCACAATTACTTATCCAACCATCCTTAAATAATAAATAACTCATAGTTTTAAACATGAGTGAGCATAAACATAACTTTAATTGTATTAAACAATTTAAATCGGCAACGGAAATAATACTAATAAAATATGCTCTACTAAAGAGTCATTTATCAATCCATCAGATATGTTAAAAGGATAGATCTCATTTCCAATTGTATACAATAGAAAACGGATCGTCGATCCCTGTCCAAATGTGTCTTTTATGATCAAAATAAGATCTGGACCGTTTATTATTGGCCAATCCATTTAACTATGAAGTTGATCAATTAATTCAGAATGTTATTAATGGCCAACATTAACATTTAACAACTTTTATCGGATTGAATAAACAATATATAAGAATAAATAGAATCAAACTTTAATGATCAATCTAACTTGATCTTGACCAATCAATGTCCAATAAATATTTTCAGAACTCAATTAGACCCTATTTATGTCTGATAGAATGATTTAATGGTAAAAATTATAATCAGAATAATCAGAACCATCGTTCACACTGTAACTTACAATTTCATAGTTCAAGGTCAACTACTAAATTTTGATTTGGGTCACTTCTGAAGCTATTTTGGTCAATTAAATGTACAAATTTGTACAGTCTAATAAGTGGGTATAGCTAGAAAATTTTCTTCAAAACTAAAATGGGCTTAGTGGGCCCTAAACAAGTCAGGCCCAACCCACGATTGGCCCATAAACTGGCCCAGACTAGAACAATCTAGAAAACTCATGAATGAGGTCTGGTCGGGTTGGGTCGAACCATAAGCTGACCTGGCCTAGCCACACAAAATGCCTTGCTATGCGCTATCTGACAAAACACAGAGAATGAAAAGATTGGTGAATGATGGTCTATTGCTTAATCTTGATTTCACTGATTATGGTGTTTGTAATGATTGTATAAAAGGGAAAACAAACCAATACAAATAAGAAAAATGTCATACAAAGTTCTGCACGATTAGAAATAATCCATATGGATATGTGGTAAAATTCATGTTCCATCTTTTACCGGAGAGCAATACTTCATCACTTTTATAGATGATTTTTCACGGTATAGTTATGTCTATTTGATTAAAGAAAATTCTGAAGCTTTGATTGTTTTCAAAATATTCAAAGCAGAAGTACAAAAGCAATTAGACATGAAAATTAAAGTGGTGAGATTTGATAAAGGTGGTGAGCATTATGGCAGATACACTGGATTGGGTCGTAACCCGGGCCCATTTGCTAGACTTCTAGAAATGGAAGGTATTGTATCATAGTATACAATGTCGGGCACATCTCAATAAAATGGCGTAGCCGAAAGAAGGAATAGAACGTTAATGGATATGGTAAGAAGTATGGTTGGTAACACCAACTTATCCGATTCAATGTGGGGGGAGGCACTAAAGATGGCAATGTATATACTGAATCTTGTTCCTACGAAAACAGTTTTCAAAACTCTTTTTGAGTTATGGATTGGTAGAAAGCTCAGTTTAAACCATTTTCGAGTCTAAGGTTGTCCACCTGAAGTGAGATTGTTTAACCTACAAGAAATAAAATTAAACCCGAAAACAATCAGTGGATATTTTATTAGTTATCTAGAAAGGTCTAAAGGGCATAGGTTTTTACTGTGCGACCCATACAAATAGGATTGAATCTGGAAATTCCAGATTTTTAGAGGATCATGAGAAAAGTGAGACTGATCATAATAGAACTGTGATTTAAAATGAAATAAGGGAATCACTTGAGTTCCCTATTGAACAAAGTAGAGTTGTTGTCCCACTTGATATCATAGTTAATGATTATCAAGAGGTACAATAACCACAAATTTTCAAAATCCCATCAATGTGGCACTCCCTGAACAAAATAAGGATCCATTTCCAAATACACAACAAAGCATCATTGAACCCGATTCGGAGATATTAAGGAGGTCAACTCGAATGAGAAAATATGCTATTCCGGATTACTATGTCGTGTATTTAGAGGAAGATAACATTGGCATTGAGGAAGATCCTAAGATGATCAAGGAAGCAATTAAAAATAAGAATTCTGATAAATGGTTAGACGCCATGAAAGATAAGTCAAAATCAATAGCCACAAATGGCATGTGGGATATCGTTAAACTATCCAAGGGGTTCCAAGGCCGTTGGCTGTAAATGGGTCCTTAAAATCAAAAGGGATTCCAAAGGGAAAGTTGAGCGATTCAAAACCTGACTCGTGGCCAAAGGTTTTACTTTTAGAGAATGTATAGAATATCACGAAACCTACTCTCCGGTGTCCAAAAAGAAATCATTTAGAATTATTATGGCTTTTGTAGCTCATTTTGACTTAGAATTATATCAAATGAACATTAAAACAAAATTCTTGAATGGAAATTTAGAAGAAGAAGTGTATTTTGAACAACCTGAAAGTCTCGTAAAAGAAAATGATGGTAAACTAGTTTGTAAATTAAAGAAGTTGGTATATGGTCTTAAAAAGGCTTCCCGGCAATGGTACCTAAAATTCAACACCATTATTATGTCTTTTGGTTTCACTGAAAACGTCATTGATCATTGTATATATCTCAAGGTTTATGATCTTAGTCCTGTATGTCAATGACATTTTATTAGCTAGTAATGATCTTGGAATGATTTACAAAACTAAGGAATATCTTAAGAACAATTTTGATATGAAGGATATGGGCGAAGCAACCTTTATAATAGGAATCGAGATTTAACGAGATAGATCTCGATGATTACTTGGGTTATCACAGGAAACCTATATTAAAAATGTACTTAAAAGATTTCGGATGGAAGGATGCAAGGCATAAGATGCCCCTATGGCAAAAAGTGATAAGTTCAATAAAGAACAATGTCCAAAAAATGAAATTGAAAAGCAACAGATGGAAACTTGTCCTTATGTGGCTGCAGTTGGCTATTTAATGTATGCCCAAACATGTACTAGACCCGATATTAATTTTGCAGTTGCGATGCTTAGTAGATATCAAAGTGATCTAAGAATGACACATTAAGTGGCAGTTAAGAAAGTTTTACGGTACCTTAGTGGCACAAGAAATCACATGCTCTCTTATAGAAGGTCCGATCATTTGCAAGTGATTAGTTATTCGGATGCTGACATCGCCAGTTGCCTCGATACCAGAAAGTCGACTTCAGGATAATATTCCTGTTAGCAGGTGAGGCAGTTTCATGGAGAAGTGTGAAGCAGACATTAGTGACTCCATCCACATTTAATGCTAAATATGTGGCATGCTTTGAAGCCACGAGTCATGCTCTTTGGATGCATGATTTTATCTTAGAGCTACATGTAATGAATACAATTTCTAAACCCTTAAAAATTTATTGTAATAATGACGCTGCAAGAAGATTTGCTGAGAATGACAAGGTTTCCAGTAAATCAAAATTTCTACAAGTCAAATACCTTGCACTAAAAAAAAGTATGTGATAAGTTAGTGTTTATTGTTGGAATCCCGACAAGCCTCATGATAGCAGATCCTTTTACAAAGGCATTGGTGACAAAGGTTCATAAAGAGCATGTTAGAAATATGGGACCAATAGAATTGCCTTAATGAGGACATGTAAAGACATTGTAGTTGTTTATCATTGAAATAAATTTTCATATTTTCTTACTTTATTGAGATTGTTGTCATATGTGATCAAAGTGTATAAAGTAAAAATATTAAAGATTGGCATTATGGTACCCGTAAAATAAGATCGCCATATAAAATATCTTATTTTACCCTTATAAAGGATTGTATTAAGTTAGGATGTCACTGAAGTAATTATGGAAGGAAGCACGTCGTTCAGTGCATGTAATCGCCATAGTTCTTATTGGCAAGCTGACTTAATTATAAATTAAAGATTGACATAAAGGTTGAGATGGCAATTATTATTTTTAAAAATGGTGATCACCAGTCAAAGTCATTTTCGAACTTAGTTTTTCGATTTTGTTTTATTTTATTTTATTTTTTTTGTTGTCATTTGGATTAATTGGGAGAATGTTGGACCGAATGTTGTGGCCCACATGGCCATACATAAATGATCTGTTATCCCACATTAAGGATTTCTTTATTGGATTCTGTCTACTTTAAGTTTCCTTTTGTAACCGCCATCATGTTAATGTGAGGGTTAAAAAGGTATTTATTCTCTTCTTGATGAAAGGAGAGATTTATGGCATATAAAAGGCAACCCGACTAACTCTCTTGGCTACTAAGGTTTTTCCTAACCATCACTTACATTGGGAGAAGAAAAGGCCAAAACACAAGAGAGTTCTGAATCCCTTTGAAGAACAATCTTTTGTTGGATCAAAAGCGTGGGATGATGCAATCAGGTAATATCTAACCCATCCATTGGTTTAGATTTGGTGTTTGTAGTATTATTGGATTGATTCTAGAGAGGGTTGAAATAACCCATAAGTTTTCTAACACATTTATGTGCATTGATTTAATATATTCCCTTATTTAAAAATGTAACAATCTTTTGGTATAGATCCTAACATCAGGTGGGCCCCTCAATTTGTTAGCCCAATAATCTAGTTTTTTTAGTTATATCAAATAAATATAGATACTTTTCATTTACATCGCATCCAGTTCTTCACAAAAATATAGGCTCATTCGAGTCATTTACTTCCTATTATTCGAATTCCATTCAAAGCCAGGCTTATTTGTTAATAAACTCTTATGCATTCTAGTTTAATGCAAACAAATAGGCCCCTGTTAGAATGAATTCCTTTTTTTTTTTTAATTCCATATAGACAAATAAATGACGTCCATTGTATTTCAATTCTTTGTAAATAAGTAGTCCCACTCGGATCAATTACTTCCTATATATTCCCATTCACTGCGTGTTAGCATGATGGCTCAATAGGAACTGTCATTTCAGACTTGACCTTTCCATGGACCAACTGACAGTAGGCATGGGCCAACTGACAACAGGCATGGTGCAAAGCTGGAAAAGCATGGGCAACAATAAGCTCTCCCAGTCTGACTGAGGCTATAAATAGAGGCCTCTGTTGCTGTGAATGTGTGTGGAAGAAAGAGAGGAAGAGTGATACAATGTAATCTCTCTGAAAGGTGGTGTTCCCTACACCACAGAGAGGTGAGAGAGAGATGATAGTGTTGAGGTGCTAGGTGTACTATGGGATTAGGGACTGAGAGATAATTCCATATGTAGTGTACCTCCACTGTTGTACTAATATACTTCCTATCTTTCCCCGTGGATGTAGCCCTACCTATTTGGGTGAACCACGTAAATCTTGTGTCTTTCTTGTGTGTGTGGATTGATTACATGTGTTTATGCATGTTGCATCTAGACCGTCATCAATCATAGATATCTTCCGCTGCGCCACTTTCACACAACAAACTAGTATTAGAGTGAAGGTGGGCCATGATAGCCCAGATTAAAGGTGGGCCATGTTCCTGATCAAGGATCAGGTGTTGCACGAGCGACATAGAGATCGCCCGGATCGTGCAATTGACGGATCCAGATCGGAGATACCCTAGACCATGTGCTGGTGAGGTAAAAGAGGTGGAAAGATCATTACAAATCTTTCGAGTGTTGTTGCAGTGGACAGACTTGCCATCTGTTGTAGAGAAGACATCGAAGGAGATCTGCACGAGGAAGTGCCATCATCGCCGATGCTGCACGTTGCAGGAAGAAGAAGCAGAGGATCTGCTTGATCTTCTGTGGGTCGATGCAGAGGAAGGGGAAGACAACAGGGCATTGTCTTCCCCGTTATAGAACGGGCCACCAGTCCCGTGCTATCTTTGTTGCTTCCCCGGAGTCGAAGAAGAAGTCGCAGCAAGCTCTGCGTTTCTGTCATTGCAAAATCCCACTGTAAAAAGAGCTTTTCTTGTTTGCCCACCGCTGTAAGATCCAGCCCCACCATGAATTATATTTATTATTAAGATATTAGTATTATTTAATTAAATGTATTTTAGTTATTTAAGTGGGTAGGATTAAATGGGGCACACGTTAGATTAGATGTGTGGATCAGTAAGTTGGGCTAGTGGGTAGATGACCTGACCCGTAGTTTGACCCAATGACTTAAGCCCATAAGAGATTTTCTTTTTAACCTAATCACTGTTTTAAAGAACTGCACGTTCTTATCTCTCCACTTTCGTCTGCAACTCCTCCCGGTTAATCTTCATCTTCTTCCTCTTTCAACTTCCCAAGCCATTGCAGCATTAGGATTCAGCCATCAAAACCAAGATCAGAGGACACCATTATTCTTGGTTCAACTTTCTTATCTCAGGTAACCCTCTCCTCAAATCATTAGAGGTAGATCTATATTCTTTGGTTATTTCCTTTTTCTTTCCAATGGTAGATTTGGATAGGAGTACTATAAATCTGTTCATCTGAGCAATTCTTTCCCATATTCTTTGTCAGATCGGTGATAGGATTACTCTCGAGCGCTGTGGGAATCTCGGTTTGGGTATTGGGTAGGATCTGTGCATCTTTCTTCAACCTTGGTAAAAGGCAAGTTCTTAATCATAATTTGTGAATTTAATACATGTGTTTGTCGTTGATTCCACTATTGTGCATATAGAAATCCTTTGTTGCCCTTTTCATGATGTTAAATTGTTTTTGTAATAAGATCGGAGAACGGAGATTGTCCATTGATTTCCTTATTTTTTGATATTACTGTTGACCCAATTTGTCACGGAAAACTGTGAGGCTTTAGGTTTTGTTAATGTGTATTGGTTGTGGGGCCCATGTGGACCCCACTGATGATTGATCAAGATCGTAGATCTAGTAGTGGACCCTAGGGCAACTCCATTGCTGTAGGTCCCCCATGGAAAGAACCACGTTTGGTCCTCCATCCAACGATCCAAAGAGGCTGACGGCATGGAGCAAGGAAAAAAGGGGTTTCTGTTTTTGGGACTGTGGGACCCATGTGAGTCATTATATTTTGATCGGGTCCTTACATCTTGAAGAGAGGGTTTGGGCGACCATACTGATGGAGGCTGATCGTGGGCTCTTGATCAGTGGGCCATTATCCAGAGAGTGTATGTTATTGTGCGCTGGTTCTGGCATCGATTCTGTGCAAATGAAGGGATGAAGATAACTGTAAGGAAAAGAAGATAACTGTAGCATATAGATTGGAATGATGGGATGTGGGAGTGAAATGAGGAAAGTTGTGCCAGCACACAACTTTGACTTTATGAATATGGTACCATTGGTTTTTTTTTTTTTAAAGGGAGATGGATGAGTACTATTACAACTTTTGTTAATGCTTCTAACTTTTAACACTTTACCCCATTAGTTCTTGAATTTAACAAAAAGGACCATTAAATTTTAATGCATTCAAATTAGACCCTTGGCTTGTTTTATAAAGAATTAAAATGGGACCCTAAACTTTCTAAATTTATAAATTAAGGTAATTTATCATTGTAAATTTGTAAATTAAATATTATTTGTTATCTTTGATTTTTAATGTGTTAAAATTATAATTTTGGACCTTATTAATCTGATCATTAGACCAAGTGAATACCGTCCGGGCAAACGGTATCTTACTAACGTGGGGTTTAGTACTTCGTATAACCTCGGAAAAATTCTAGTGATTCGAGTTCAACCCATCTCTATTGGAAAACCCCTAATTGGGTCTATGCACCATTGATGGAGAAGAGATGCGTTGATCTTTTATATATTAGAAATTCTTGTGGTTATTAGATACGAGACCTTATGTTTGACCTTAGGATCGATTTGTATCTGTCTTAACCTTCGCATGCATATATATATATATATGTTGGTTTAGGATGTGTATTCCTTTAGATGCATATCTTATTGTGTATTATGGACTATAAAGTGGCTTAGCAAATTTTGTATGACGATTTAATTATGATATGGAATGTGAAAGGCCAGCACTTTACTTTGACTTAGGACTCTTGTGTCGGAGCTTTATTATCCAAGTCTATTATACTTATATGTTTATGTTTATGTTTATGTGGGTCATTTATGGACGACTGCAGATCAATATATGGACGGTTGATCACCGATGTGACCGGATCACTTATAATCCGCTATGAATGTGAACATGTTATCCTAATTTTTTATTTGATCGGTTTATGACCACCGACGTTATGGACGGGCTTTTTCGATTTATTTAGGGCTGACCACCCAAAACGGGGACACTTGTCTTCATTTGAATTATATTGCTCCTTTTGCTTTATTTGGACTACGTTATACGTTCTTTCTCGTCATTACTTCTATATGATCACACTTGTCTTTATTGTATTTAATTTCGAATTATGAATATGTACTTGCTATTTACTTTGTAATATTTGGTGCATAGGTACCGAGCCCTACTTTACCCAGAAGATGGAGGAGGATCAAGCATTTCAAACGTTTAAGCCAACTGATAAACCTGAGTGGGATGCCGGAAATGGCTTTGGAGCCGTCTGAACCAGCATAAGAGTGAACGACATCTTAGCAATCCTTTAGATGAACAATCTTTTATTATGAAACTTCCTTTAGTAATCATTAATTCATTCTACAACTTTAATTATTAATGTTTATCTGATTTTTTCTGTTGGGTTTCATTTATGAACCTTGAATACCAATTGAATAAAGCTTCCGTTGCATTTAATGAAATTTATTTTGACTCACCACAGGTTGAAATTTTATGTGGGTCCACTTTTGGAAGCTTGTGTTGTATTAAACACAGGAATTTGAATTTGGTTTTAATTTTTCACGTTTTTCTCCAATTCTTATTTTGGGGGGACGTGACAGTTGGTATCAGAGCTCAGCACGATCTTCGGATATTAAAAATGGATAGAAACAATAGGATGTAGTGAGGATTACGATTTCCGTTAGATATACTTTACGTACTAACTGTAAAGCCTATAGAATTGTTTGTTAGCTTGTTTCATAAAATCTAACCCCTCGTTATCTTATTGTAGGTCATGGCACAGCGTACGACCAGATCTCATGATAGAGAACCGGGGAATGGATCGAATAATTTAGACAATCGTTTCAACCAACTCTTGCAAGCTTTTGTGCAAGCCCAAAATACTCAAAATGAGCAGCAAAGAGCACGTGAGCCTGAACGCGCAGCAGAAAAATAGCGAGAAAGGGAAGAACGAGCTGCTGAGAGAGCACAAACGGACAGAGATAGAGCAGCATTCCAGGCTCAGATCTTAGCTTTGACTGACAGAGCCGCTTAGCCAGTGCAAGTGGTTATGCCTCCCAGGGAAGTAGATCCAAATGACCTCTATGAGAAATTCAGGAAGAGGGTTCCTCCTGAGTTTCACGGGTCCGAAGATCCCATGGCAGCAGATGATTTTATAGAACAGATGGAGCAAATATTTGCAGTCTTTCGATGCACACAAAAGCAGCGAGTTAATTTGATAGCTTATATGTTCAGAGGGATAGCTCTCCAATGGTGGAACTCGGTGAAGGCAGTAGTGCAAGCAAAGGCAGTAGTGCAAGCAAAGGCAGTGGCTGAAGAAAATGCATGAGAAACTTTCACCAAGGAGTTTATGGATAAGTTTATCCCTAAATATGTCAAGGAGCAGTGGAAGCGAGATTTTCAGAAATTAGTGCAAGGTGATATGTCAGTGCAGCAGTATGAATAGTAGTCACAAGATTGGCTAAGTATGCACCTACACTAGTTGTTCCAAAGGAAGAGAAAATCAGGCGTTTTCTTGATGGGTTATCAGCTAATATTTGCATGATGATCGGAGATAATCAACGCTCGATGTTCCAGGAGACTGTGAAGAGTGCATATTGGGTTGAGGGTGCACTAAAGAAGAAGGCAGCAGAACGGCAAGCCAAATACCAACAACATCAGTTGATGCAATCTTCTAGTCAGGGCAACCCAAAGAAACTAAAGATTCAAGGCCAACCCTCGGTTGGTCAAAGACATCTGTGTGGACGGTGTGGAAAGAATCACCCTACTGAGAAGTGCTACAAGGAGATAGGGGCATGTTTTCATTGTGGGCAGTTTGGCCATAGAGTTCGCGATTGTCCCAATGGTGGTAGTCAGTTGCAAGCGTCCTAGCTAGCAGCTTCTCGCACTCCTATACAGCAGCCTTGGAGGACAGCACCTCCACAGGGACCACAGCAGATTCCTCAGGCACCACAACAACAAATGTACAGAGCACCAGCTCCTCAGTACCAGCAATATAGGGGTGCAGCGCCACAGCAGCAGAGGCCGACTCTAGGACAGCAAAGGCCAGCTCAGGTACAGCAGAGGCCATTCCAGCAACAGAGGCAGCAACAACCACTGGGTCAACCAAGAGCACCTAGGCCAGTGCAAGGGTAGCAGAATCCAACTCAGCAGATGGGCAAAGTATATGCAGTTACTCATGAGGAGGCAGATGCTTCTGCAAAAGTTGTGGAAGGTATTGTTCTAATCTCAGAGGTAGAAGCTAAGGCCATATTTGACCCAGGCTCTACACATTCCTTTGTCTCCCATGATTTTGCTAGACATATCAATGAGGTTGCAGTGAGATTAGATGTTGCTTTAGTAGTGGGTACTCTAGTGGGCAAACAGATTCGTAGCCACCAATATTTTCCGAGTACCCGAGTTCAAATTAGAGATTTCATTTTACCTGCAAACCTGATTCTTTTAACGATGAAGGATTTCGATGTCATACTTGGTATGGACTGGCTAGCAACCTATAGAGCAGTGATGGACTGTTTTAATAAAACCATCAAGTTGTTGTTGCCTTCGGACACTATTGAATTTGTTGGTCGAAGGAAACCGATTCAGACATGTCGGATCTCAGCATTGAAAGTAGTAAGGTTGTTGAAATCTGGATGTGAAGGATATTTGGCGTTTATCACGGAGAATAAACAGTCTGAATGGATGGAGGATATTCCAGTGGTCTGTGAGTTCCCCGATGTTTTCCCGAATGAAATTCTAGGCCTACCTCCAGTCAGGGAGATAGACTTTTCGATTGAATTGGTGCCAGGGACAGCTCCGATTTCTAAAGCTCCATATAGAATAGCTCCAGCAAAACTCAGAGAGTTGAAAACACAATTGCAGGATTTGTTGGACAAGGGATCTGTGAGACCAAGTGTATCACCTTGGGGTGCGCCGGTCCTACTTATGAAGAAGAATGATGGTTCTATGAGGATGTACATAGATTATAGACAACTCAATCAAGTCATAATCAAGAACAAATATCCTCTCCCAAGGATTGATGAATTGTTTGATCAGCTTCAGGGAGCTGAATATTTCTCAAAGATAGACTTGAGATCAGGATATCATCAGCTCAGAGTTCGAGATCAGGACATTCAGAAGACAGCATTCAGAACAAGGTGTGGCCACTACGAGTTTCTAGTAATGCCATTCGGGTTAACCAATGCTCCAGGAGTATTTATGGCCTTGATGAATAAGATATTTGCCCCATTTCTTGACCAGTTCATTGTTGTTTTCATAGACGACGTGTTAGTATATTCTCGGTCTCGAGAAGATCACGAGCAGCATTTGAGGACAGCATTGCAGACTTTGAGAGATCATCAACTCTATGCCAAGTTGAGTAAGTGCGAATTTTGGCTTCAGCAAGTGATTTTCTTAGGTCACATCATCACCAAGGAAGGTTTGGCAGTAAATCTAGGAAAAATTGAGGCAGTGGTCAAGTGGCAGAGACCCATGTCAGTAACAGAGATTCGTAGTTTCTTGGGTTTAACAGGTTTCTACAGGAGATTTATGAAAGGATTTTCATCCATTGCTGACCAGATTAACACGAAAAGATGTACCGTTCGTGTGGACTAACAAGTGTGAAGCAAGTTTTCAGGAATTAAAAAATAGGTTGACTACAACTCCAGTGCTCACATTGCCTACAGAGAATAGTAAATTTGTTATTTATACGGATGCCTCAAAAGTTGGATTGGGATGTGTACTTATACAGGATGGGAAGGTAGTGGCTTATGGCTCTAGACAATTGAAAGAGCATGAGAAAAAGTATGCCACTCATGATTTGGAACTTGTAGCAGTGGTTATGGCATTGAAGATATGGCGTCACTATCTCTACGATGAAAAGTTTGAAATTTATTCAGATCATAGAAGTCTTCAATATTTGTTTACCCAGCCTGAATTGAACATGAGACAGACCCAGTGGATGGAATACATGAAGGATTTTGATTTTCCAATTAAATATCATCCCGGGAAAGCCAATGTAGTGGCTAATGCATTGAGTCGAAGGGCAGCAACTAATGCATGCTTGAGGGCAGAATGGTCTTGGGCAGAAATTTTCCTCGACTTGGGAGTGTCTTTACAACCAATTGATGACAAGGTTATATTAGCCAACATGTTTGTCTGGGAACGAGAGATCTTGAGCAGGGTCAAAAGCAAGCAATCAGAGGATCCAAAGCTAACCCGAGTGATTGAACAGATTGACAGCAGACCAGACTTCAGAATAGTGGAAGGTGTGTTGTAGTTTCAAGACCGGTTATGTGTGCCAAATATAGAAGAACTGAAGAATGAGATCATGAAGGAGGCACATCATTTCTGTTATACTATTCATCCGGGTAGTACAAAGATGTACCAGAACCTGCGTAATCATTATTGGTGGAACAATATGAAGAAGGAAGTAGCAGGATTTACAGCAAGGTACTTGGTGTGTCAACAAGTAAAGGCAGAACGAAAGCAACCCCCAGGACTTTTAAAATAGTTGGAAGTGCCCAACTGGAAATGGGAACACATAACGATGGATTTTATCTCTGTGTTGCCATCGATGCATAACAAAGATAGGATCTGGGTGATAGTGGACAGGTTGACAAAGGTGGCACACTTCTTACCGATGAACATGAAGACACCTCGGGATGAGTTGGCTAGAATGTATATGGAGAAGGTTGTTACAATTCATGGTGTTCCCCTATCGATTGTATCAGATAGAGATCCTAGATTTTTGGATAAATTCTGGACTGAACTTCAAGAACCTCTGGGCACAACGTTGAGTTTCAGTACAGTGTATCATCCTCAGACTGACGGTAAACTGAAAGGACTAATCAAACACCGGAGGATATGCTATGAGCTTGCGTCCTTGATTTTGGGAAGGACTGGCAGAAAAGTCTCCCATTGTCCGAGTTTGCATATAATAATAGTTATCATTTCAGTATCGGCATGGAACCATTTGAGGCGTTGTATGGACATAGATGCAGGACCCTAATTTGTTGGGAGGAGATAGGTGTCTGGAGTTTTCATGGTCCATCTATTTTTAGTGATACCAGTGAGAAAGTAAAGCAAATCCATGATCGGTTGAAAATTGCTAGAAGCCGACAAAAGAGTTATGCAGACTTGAAGAGGAGAGATCTTCAATTCGAGATTGGTGAACATGTGTTTCTTAAGGTGTCGCCAACGCGAGGAACATTGAGGTTTGGGCAGAAAGGAAAATTATCTCGGAGATATATCGGTCCATTTGAGATCTTGGAAAGAATTGGAGAAGTTGCTTACAGATTGGCCTTACCAGCAGCGTTGTCAGTAGTGCACAATGTTTTTCATTTCTCAATGTTGAAGAAGTATATCGCAAACCCATCTCAAGTGTTGCAGTATGAGCCATTGGAATTGCAGCCAGATATTACTTATGTTCAGCGACCGACTCAGATCATCGACACGAAGGAACAAGTTCTCAGGACTCGGACAATACATTGGATGAAAGTCCAGTGGGAGCATCATAGTCCTCAAGAAGCAACTTGGGAACTCCGGGACCAAGTGAAGAAGCTTTACTTGCATCTTCTTCCAGAGATATGTTTACATTTGGAGGACCAAATGTCCTAAGGGGGGGAGAATGTACGATCCGGCCCAACCATGAATTATATTTATTATTAAGATATTAGTATTATTTAATTAAATGTATTTTAGTTATTTAAGTGGGTAGGATTAAGTGGGGCACACGTTAGATTAGTTGTGTGGATCGGTAAGTTGGGCTAGTGGGTAAATGACTTGACTCGTAATTTGACCCAATGACTTAAGCCCATAAGAGATTTCCTTTTTAACCTAATCACTGTTTTAAAGAACTGCACGTTCTTATCTCTCCACTTTCATTTGCAACTCTTCCCGATTAATCTTCGTCTTCTTCCTCTTTCAACTTCCCAAGCCATTGCAACTTTAGAATCCAGCCATCAAAACCAAGATCAGAGAACACCATCATTCTTGGTTCAACTTTCTTATCTCAGGTAACCCTCTCTTCAAATCATTAGAGGTAGATCTATATTCTTTGGTTATCTCCTTTTTATTTTCAATAGTAGATTTGGATAGGAGTACTATAAATCTGTTCATCCGAGCAATTCTTTCCCATGTTCTTTGTCAGATCGATGATAGGATTACTCTCGAGCGCTGTTGGAATCTCGATTTGGGTATTGGGTAGAATCTATGCATCTTTCTTCAACCCCGGTAAAAGGCAAGTTCTTAATCATAATTTGTGAATTTAATACATGTGTTTGTCATTGATTCTATTATTGTGCATATAGAAATCCTTTGATGCCCTTTTCATGATGTTAATTGTTTTTGTATTAAGATCGGAGAACGGAGATTGTCCATTGATTTCCTTTTTTTTATATATTATTGTCGACCCAATTTGTCACGGAAAACTGTGAGACTTTAGGTTTTGTTAATGTGTATTGGTTGTGGGGCCTGTGTGGACCCCACTGATGATTGATCAAGACCATAGATCCAGTAGTGGACCCCGAGGCAACTCCATTGATGTAGGTCCCACATGGAAAGAACCACGTTTGGTTCTCCATCCAATGATCCAAAGAGCTGACGGCATGGAGAAAGGAAAAAAAAAGGGGTTTCTGTTTTTGGGACTGTAGGAAAAAAAGGGGTTTCTGTTTTTGGGACTGTGGGACCCATGTGGGTCATTATATTTTGATCGGGTCCTTACATCTTGAAGAGAGGGTTTGGGCGACCATACTGATGGAGGCTGATCGTGGGCCCTTGATCAGTGGGTTATTATCCAAAGAGTGTATGTTACTGTGCACTGGTTCTGGCATCGGTTCTGTGCAAATGATGCAGCAGCACTATTGTGCGTGCCTAAAAATTACGGACTTGGTTTAGATGGTAATGGAGCTTATGAAGATGCTGTTTGACTGGTTAAGAACGTCGCCGATTGCCTGAAACCTGAAAGGGAGAAGAAACAGCGGTCAGGGCCCCGGGCTGCTGTCAGCCGAAGGCACTCCGACGCCTGAGTTAGTGCAGTCACTGAACTAGGGTGAAGTGGGGAAGAAGGTTCAAGCAAGATAGCACAGTGTATATTATATATTTGCGTACCTGTTCATGGCTTACCATGCAGGTATATATAGAAGGAGATGGAGGTTCCATAGTAGAGGTAGGTGAAGATACTTGTCCCATCAGCCCATACCTAGGATCCTTAGTGGGGGTAGGTGAGGGTACTGTCCCATCGGATCTTTCCTCAAATCCCTCACATAAATGTGGATGTGATCAGCTGATAGAAAAGTGCCCTTATCAATGGCCGACGGCCACCCTATCTGTCAGGGCTCTCTGCAATGTGGCCGTCCCATCTCATAATGGGGATTAGACGCTCAACGTTCACCTCGGCCAAGAGACCGAACTAGAGAAGACGCCGAGGCCGGTCAGGCCTGAGGTCGGACACGGATGTCGAGACGCACGAGGCTGAGCTCGGAGGGGGTGGTCGGTACTTTTACCGATACCAACCCCATCTCGGTACCAACTGGCACATTGCCGCGCCAGACAGATGTAGTCGAGGCTTTTCCTGATTGGTACCGTTACCGAAGTCAGGAATAACCTCGGTTTCAGTGAAAACACACCACACAATTGCCCCCAGCTCCTGACCTCGAGGGTTTTGTAACCCTTTGGGGTCGGGAGCTAAGTAGAACGGGAGTTTTCCGAAACCGAACCCGTAGCCTTTCAAGAAGCGTAGAGTGTCGTTTTGGTTTCCGAGGCGTATTGATGGCGCGCAGCTTTCTGGAGGCAGTTTAATGGCCTGTTCGAATCATTATGAAGGCGGTGTGGTGCTGCCACGTGTCACACCCCTGCTGGCTGTGAAGTCATATCGATGAGACGAGTGGCGTGCCCGAGGCGGCATCTGCACGCGCGTCCTCCGGGATACGAAGAGATCTTCGCCTTTGTATAAAAGGCCTCGTCCTCGAAGGAGGACTACTTTTGCTGAAACTGCTTCTCTGCGCCTGTCTTCGCCTGAGAAATCTCGCCGCCTGAGAAGTCTTGTCTGTATTCGAGATTCAAGTCTCCGTTCATCCCTCCGTCCGTCCAAGCTTTGCTTCCCAGTGAGTTTCTTTCTGCTCTTCTTCTGTCATTTTTCCTTTTCTGGGGTTTTTCCTTGGGGTGTCCCTTCTGTTCTTCTTCCCCGTCTCCGTCTGTTTCTCCGTCCAAGCTGGGGAACATGGGTGTCTTTAGACATTGGATAGATATTGAACTTGCCCTGACTGAGCTGAGAAGGAAGTATGAGATACCGGAGAGCGTCCGAATCAGGGCGGATGGCCCTGAAGATGCGATCCGACCCCGGATATTTTGGGATGGATGGATGTCATTTCCCCTAGTGTCCATCATAGAGGGTGCGGTGAGGTTTCCCGTCCATCCACTCCTGAGGGCCTGCCTCAGGAAGTGGAACCTCACCCCCTGTCAGCTCATGCCCAACGGCTTCAAGGTTATCATGGGTATAGCCGAGCTGAACAGAATATTGGGGATTGACTTCGATGTCGAAGACATCGAAGATATATACGATCTCTGCAAGTCCCCGAAGGAGGACGCATATTACCTTCGAGCTCGGTCGAAGGAGATCCCACTGATCATCAACCTCGAAGACTCTAGCAGATTCGCCGGAGATGATCGCCTCTATGTCTCCGGGAACTAGGAATTTGGTCCCGACAAGACCAGGGCGGACCGCATTCCTCGCCGGCTCGGAGAACCACCGAGTAAAACATATACTCCTATTCCTTTTTAACGATGTATTTTCAAGCTCTGCCGAACTGACATATTGCTTGGTGTGCAGGCCACAAGGAGAGAAAGAGACAAGTGAATGGCTCTGGGTGGCGACGAAACGTCGCCTGGCTGAAGAGGATCCATAGCTACCGAATTCACCATAACCGAGCGGCCTGGTCTCTCCTCAGATACGAAACCATCTATCGGTCTTTCTCCAGGAGGAGGCACGAGAACCTAAGGGGGAGAGGGTGCTGACTTTGGCAGAGGCCCAGCAGCAAGTAATACCAGCTGCGGGGCCTCAAGTGTCAACCGAGGCCGGAACCTCCCAGGTTGGCAATGAAGAGATCTGCCAGACCGACCTCGAGGCCGACTCCATAGAAGAAACCCACTCGGAGAGCGATTCCGAGGAGGCTAGGCCAGAAGAGGCCATTAACCTTCCGTCTTCAAGTTTGGATGAAGAGATTGAGATGGGGCGACGCCGTCCAAATCTCCGGAACCACGACGCCGTTGTCTTCGGAGGCTCTCCTACCCCCTCCTCGGGAGCTGCCCTCCCACTCAGTCCGGTGAACGCAACTGCCGCTGGGACCTCTGCCCCCACTCAGCCTTCTTCCTCGGCAACCGAGGAGCGCTCAACCGGATCCAACTGGGATGAGGTTCGGGCGGGAAAGGGCCAAGGATCGCAGATCTGGCCACGGGCGAACCCGACCCGACCTCTCTGCTCCCGCCGCCCCTCGGCCCAGGCCCTTGGAGGCCTAGCTTCTTGCTGGAAGATGGCCAGCCATTGTTGGAGGACGGCCGGGTGGGCGACGGCACCTCGGTCATCAGCGCCCTTGCGCACGCCTGTGCTTTACCAAAAGACATGGCGGAGTACTGGAAGCTGAGCGTCGTGGAGCTGTCAGTGGCTCAAATGGGCGACGCCCTCAGGGTAAGTCTTCCTTTCTTCTCAGCCCGTGTTCTTTTTTAACTTTTCAATTTCTGTGATTCCAATACTTGCCTTCGCAGGTCCTGCAAAGGAGCCTAGTGCTGGCGGAGAAGACCCACTAGAGCGTTGTCCGGGCTGAGAGGGTGGAGAAGAGGAAAGCGGCCCTCGAGGTGGAGCTCGGGGAGGCGAAGAAGAAGGTGGCCGAACAGGAGATGGTCGTCGCGGGCCTCAGGTCCGAGCTCGGAAAGGCCAGGGCGGAAGCGGAAGATCAGACGAAGAAGGTGGTCGAGCTCGAGAAGAGGCGGGAGGAGGTGGAGGCTGAACTCCGAGCCGAAGCTGACCGGGCATATGACGAAGGGGTGGAGGCAGCCTCTGAGCTGTACGTTGCCTAGGTCTGTGAGGTCAGCCAGAAGGCCTGGAGACTGGGGTGGACGAGCGCATTGAGGGCGGCAGGGGTCCCCGAGGACCACCTTGCCTATGCAGACATCCCCCAGTTCCCTCCTCCCCAGCCCGCGCCGAACCAACCTCCGGAGGCTCCTGCTGGAGACGCCGGGGCCGATGCTGCTGAGGGAGATGCTGAAGAGGCCGCCGGTTGAGGAAAAATTTGATCTGTTGATGTAATTTTCTTTTTATTTCTGCACTTAGGGAGAATCATCATTTGTATCTTTTTCTTTTTGGAAGTAAAGACCTTCTATATGCAATCATTTTTCAATGAAATTGTCTTTTATCCCTATCTCGTACAATGTGTGATGGATGTTTTCTTATCTTCCTGTTCTTTTCTGTGTTTGGCTTTGTAACCAAGAATAAATAACAGGAATTAAAACAAGTAGTTGAGCTCGGCTCTATAGCCGAACTTAAATAATGTGCTAGGTTCGTAACCAGAGATGAGTGTTTTAGCTAGGTTGTATAACCGTAACAAAGCACTGGTCTCGGTAGAACGAAACGTGCCAGGTCCCATGACCATAGCTAGTGGGCTAGGTTCTGTAACTGTAGCGGAATTTCGGTTTTGTAACCAGAACTTGTAGCTGGTCCAATGACCGAACCAAAGTAGCTGATTTTGTAACCAAGTTGGAGATGACTAGTCCTGAGACTGCGCTGAATGCAAGCTGGTCATGTGACCGAGCTGAATGCAAGCTGATCCTATGACGGAGTTGTGTGCATGTGCCGAGTTCCATAACTTGGCCAGATTTGAGAGTAGGAAACAGATTTGAAAGCAAAAATATTCTTAAAAAATAATCAATTTTATTGACTTCCAAAATCTGAGTACATCTCGAAAGTAGTATTTCTTAAGGTACGTGGCATTCCATGGTCGTGGTAGCTCTCTGCCCTCCATGTCCTCAAGTTTGTATACAGACTGCCCAGCTACCGATGTTACTTTGAATGGCCCGTGCCAGTTCGGTGCTAGTTTTCCTTCGGTGGGGTTCTTGTCCGCTGGGAGTGGCTTCTTTAAGACCAGTTCTCCAGGTGAGAACTTTCTCCCCTTGACCTTTTGATTGTACCCTCTAGCTAATTGCTGCTGGTAGGAAGCGAGGCGGATGGCTGTTGCATCCCTTCGTTCCTCAGCCAGGTCGAGCTCTGTAGCGAGGTTTGTATCGTTCTGTCCTTGATCTAACAGTTCCGACCTGACCTCAAGTGGAATTACAGCTTCCATCCAGTAAGCCAGGAAGAAGGGTGTAGCCGAGGTCAAGCGTCTCGGGGTAGTTCTGTACGCCCAAAGGACACTAGGAAGTTACTCTACCCATCTCCCTTTGGCCCGATCCAGTCTCTTCTTGAATCCGTCGAGCACTATCTTGTTGGAGATTTCAGCCTGACCATTGCTCTGGGGGTAGGCTGGAGTGGAATAGTAGTTCCTAATGCCAAGCTCTTGACAGAAGTTCTTGAAGAAGTTGGAGTCGAACTGAGTCCCATTGTCTGAGATCAAGGCTCGAGGCACTCCAAATCTTGTCACGATGTTCTTCCATACGAAGTTTTTAGTATCCTTTTCGGTGATGGAGGACAACGCTTCTGCTTCTATCCTCTTGGTGAAATAGTCAGTAGCTACTATTAGCCACCTCTTATTCTCGGGAGCTCGGTGGAGGGGTCCCATCAGGTCCAGTCCCCATTGGGCGAAAAGCCAAGGACTGGAAAGAGGATTTAGGTCGTGTACTGGTTGATGGAGAGAGTGAGAGAACTTCTGGCACTTCTCACATTTCCTGGCATAGACCTAGGCGTCCTTCTGCATGTAAGGCCACCAGTAGCCTTGGCTGATAGCCCGGTAAGCCAGTGACCGACCTCCAATGTGACTGCCGCATATCCATTCATGGATTTCATAAAGGAAGTTCTCGACTTTGCTTGGGTGAACGCATTGAAGGTAGGGGCCATTGTAGGACTTTTTATAGAGCTTATCATCTGGAGAGAGCCAAAACTGAGCTGCTGTCAGCCTGATTTTGTGGGCCTGGTTCTTGTCCTCGAGGAGCTGGTCGTCCTTGAGGTAGGAAATGAATTCGTCTATCCAGCTCGGATCGAGGTCAACACACAGGATCGGCAGACTTCTCTTCGACAGCCCATTTAGACACCCTTCCAGAGAAGTCTACCTTTCTGAAGAGAGACTTGAGTGGATGTTCTGTCACAACCACTATGCAGTATGTCTAGAAGTAGTGGAAGAGCTTTCGGGAGGCACTGACGAGCGCAAGTGCGAGCTTCTCCAATGGCAGGTATCTCGTCTCGGCATCCAGCAGGATCTTGCTCGCGTAATAGATAGGCTTTTGCTGCCTGTCTTCTTCTCTTACGAGCACCGAGCTCACTGCATGGTCTGAGACTGCCAGATACAAGTATAAGACCTCGCCCTGCGTCGGGGTGGACAGCAGGGGAGGTGAAGAAAGGTATCCTTTGAGTTCCTGAAGGGCACTTTCGTACTACGGAGTCCATTGGAACCTCGAGCTTTTCTTCAAGAGTTAGAAGAAGGGACGGCATTTATCCGAAGCTCTACTAATAAAGCGGTTCAGTGCTGCTGCCATCCCTGTAAGCCTCTGGACTTGCTTTGCCGTGGTCGGACTTTGGATGGCTTGGATCGCCGAGATCTGCTCGGGATTGGCCTTTATTCCGCGTCTGGAGACCAGGCTGCCCAGGAACTCGCCCGAGCCGACGCCGAATGCGCATTTGGAGGCGTTCAGCTTGAGCTTGTATTGTTTGAGGATGGCGAAGGTTTGATGCAGGTCAGTCAAGTGGTCATATGACCTTTTAGACTTGACGACCATGTCGTCAATGTACACTTCGACCGTTTTGCTGAGCTGGGTCTGAAACATTTTTGTTACCAGCCTCTGGTAAGTGGTATGGCGTTTTTTAACCCAAAGGGCATCACTTTGTAACAGTAGATGCCTCTGGGTGTTATGAACGCGGTCTTTTCTTCGCCAGGCCCATGCATCGGAATCTGATGGTAACCTCGGTAAGCATCGAGGAAACTCATCCTATCGTGCCCGGCGGTAGCATCGATCAACTGGTCTATCTTTGGAAGGGGGAAGCTGTCTTTGGGACAGGCTTTGTTGAGGTCGGTGAAATCCACGCAGACCCTCCAGCTTCCATTCTTCTTCTTAACCACTACTGTGTTAGCTAGCCACACAGGGTAGTGGACTTCCCTGATAGTTTCTGCCTCCAACAGTTTTTTGACCTCTCCGGTCACCGCCTCTGCCTGCTAGATCCCAATTCTGCGAGTCTTCTGGACTACGGGTTTATGCCCGGGATCCATATTCAGCTCGTGGCTCCTGACCTCGGGGTCGATGCCGGGCATTTCGTATGGGGTCCAAGCGAAGACCTCCCTGTTCTGCAACAGGAAATCAAGTAGCTCAGCCCTCTCTCCGTCTGGAAGCTGACTTCCGAGCAGGAAGCACCTCTCTGGATCGTTAAGGTCGATCCTGATCTCGGTGAGGTCCTCTACGCTCTTCTACTCGGGAGCCCGGCCAATAGCTTTGAGCTCGGCCATGTGGACTCGCTGCGGCTCCGCTTCGCCGGGAACCGCGGCCATGAGGCACTCTTTGGCCATCTGCTGGTCGCTGCGGACTACGATCACCTCGAAGCTACCATCTCCATTCTGCAACGGGAACTTGAGCCTTTGGTGATGGGTGGAGGGAACAACTTCCATGTTATGCAGCCAGGTTCTTCCCATGATGGCACTAAATGGGGACGGTGCATCTACTACCAAGAAATTTGCTGTCATGGAGGCTCCTCCCACTTCAACTTTGAGGGAGATCTTCCCTTTGGGATATACAGACTTGGAGCTGAAACCCACCAATGGGGTGCGAGCTTCTTGCAGGTCCTCCTCTCTCAGACCCATTTTCTTGAAGCATTCAAAATAGAGGATTTCCGAGGAGCTCCCGGGGTCCACTAAGATCCTTTTGACATTGAAGTTCCGCAACCTCAGAGTCAGGAGCAGGGGATCATTGTGGGGCAGCTGGACCCCGTCCAAGTCTTTATCAGAGAATCAAATCTTTGGTCTCTCTTTGCGTGCCTTCTTCGCTGAGGGATCGAGCTCAGCCGTCATCACTTGTTTGCCGTGCTGGGCCCTTCTGGCCTCAGTACGAGCCCGGCTACTTCCCTTAGGAGCGGGAGCTAGATGGATGACGTTGATGGTCCCTACTGGCTCATCGTTGTCCCGTTCATCGGGCTGGTGTTGTTAAGCACGGTTTACTCTGCCCTCCTCTTTGACGAGGTCCTTCAGATGTCCGTCCTTCACGAGCCTCTCGAGGTGTGCCTTGAAGGCATGGCAGTCCTCGGTTCTGTGCCCATTCTGTTTATGGTAGCCACAGAACTTGCTCTGGTCTCGGGAGGAGGGTTCGCCTTTCATAGGCTGGAGCCATTTGAAGAAGGGTTGCGTTTGGATCTTGTCGAGGAGTTTGTAAATAGGCTCCTTGGAGATGGTATTGACAACCTTGTAAGAGGCACCACTTGACTTCGGCTTCGCATTGCCTCCCGAGGTGGGAGCAAAGCGTGGTGCTGGGTCAAATGGTTCTCTGTTTCGGTCCGCCTCCCTCTTAGCTTTCTTTTTGTCCTTTTTGGAGGGTCGGTCCTCCTGCCAGAAGTTATAGATCTCCCGAGCTCGGGCCTCGTCTTCTTCTTGCTCGACGAACTGATTCACCCGGGCCATCAGTGCTTTCACCGAGACCACGGGGAACCGCACCAGGTCCCTCCGAAGCTCGTTGCCGGGCAACAGAGCATGTTGGAAGGACTTGATGGCGACCTCGTCATTAGTGTCTTCGACCTGACTGTAAATGGTCCAAAACCTCTTAGCGAACCGAGTGATATTTTCGACTGGCCTCATTCTGATGGCCATCAGGTCGGAGTCCGTTTTCGGGATGACCCGGTGTGCTTGGAACTTCTCGACGAATGAGTTTCGGAGCTGCTGCCAGCTCGAAATTGATCCCTCGGAGAGCGCGCAGAACCACCGAAGTGGGAGGTCACCTAAACTGGAGGAGAAGACCTTGCAGTCCAGGTTGTCGTCGCCACCCCACACCGTCATCCTCTGGGTGAAGTGGCGAAGATGCGCCTCGGGGTCCGAGGTGCCGTCATAAAGATTGAACATCGGGATGCTGAACTTATTGGGGAGGGCGTGATCTCTGATCTCCCGAGTGAATGGGGATGTACCACGGTTGTCGCTATCATTGGTAGCTAGCCAACCTCGGGTGAGGCCAGCAAACTCCATGTTCTGCTGTATAGCCGGTTTTATTTGCTGGCTGATATAATCCCTCATCTCGAGGTCGGCTTCTTGTCTCCTCGGCCTCTGGCGCTGCTGCCGAGGGTCAGCGTTGGCGTGAGTGCTGCTCGAGCCTTCATCGTAGGCTCGGTCATGCCTCTTATTGTTTATGATTTCTCTCAAGTCTGGCCGAGCTTTAGGGACGTTCCGGGTTCGCTGCTGTGTAGGAGGCACGAGCGAAATCCCGACCAGGGCCTTCTCTTTCCCTTCGAGCTGCCGCTGGAGCTGGAGGATCTGGGCTCTCTGCTCTTCAATAATGAGGTTTTGAGCCCTAATCGCCTCGGCGTGTGCCTCGTCGTCCTCCTCCAGGGCCATATCGTCGTCACCTTCGTCGTCGAGGTGCATGTGGTCCTCCTCCACGTGGTTTTGGTGACGAGGGTGTGATCTGGACAGTGCTAGGGTCTTGCCTTGCCGGGAACGTTCCTAAGGGGGAACATCCCTGCGGGGCTGCTCCAATAAGATGACGTCCTGACGAGGACGCTCCGCCAAGGAAGTATTCGGCCGAACTCGTTCCAGAACGGGGCCATGACGAGATACTGTTGCACCTCTCGATGAGGAATGTGTCTGGGTGACGGGCGATCCCACGCTTCTCATGCCGGGTTCTCCGCCGACCATCCTCTGTCGAGGGACCGACGGTGTCTGTCTAGCCGCTTCCGCCTGGTTCGTCACCAGTGGAGGCGGCATGATGGGCAGAAATGATTCTAGCAGTATGGACTTGGACGGTCCAACGCCCTTTCCCTTCCTAGTCTTTGGAGGCATAGCTTTTCAAGGTGAAAATATGGTTTTTTCAAATCATTTCCCACAGACGGCGACAAATTGTGCGTGCCTAAAAATTACGTACTTGGTTTAGATGGTAATGGAGCTTATGAAGATGTTGTTTGACTGGTTAAGAACGTCGCCGATGGCCTGAAATTTGAAAGGGAGAAGAAACAGCGGTCAGGGCCCCGGGCTGCTGTCAGGCGAAGGCACTCCGACGCCTGAGTTAGTGCAGTCACTGAACTAGGGTGAAGTGGGGAAGAAGGTTCAAGCAAGATAGCACGGTGTATATTATATATTTGCGTACCTGTTTATGGCTTACCATACAGGTATATATAGAAGAAGATGGAAGGTTCTATAGTGGAGGTAGGTGAGGATACGTGTCCCATCAGCCCATACCTAGGATCCTTAGTGGGGGTAGGTGAGGGTACTGTCCCATCGGATCTCTCCTCAAATCCCTCACATAAATGTGGATGTAATCAGCTGATAGGAAAGTGCCCTTATCGATGGCCGGCGGCCACCCTATCTGTCAAGGCTCTCTGCAATGTGGCTGTCCCATCTCATAATGGGGATTAGACGCTCAGCGTTCACCTCGGCCAAGAGACCGAACTAGAGAAGACGCCGAGGTCGGTCAGGCCTGAGGTCGGACACGGATGTCGAGACGCACGAGGCTAAGCTCGGAGGGGGTGGTCGGTACTTTTACCGATACCAACCCCATCTCGATACCAGCTGGCACACTGCCGCGCCGGACAGACGTAGTCGAGGCTTTTCCTGATTGGTACCGTTATCGAAGTCAGGAATAACCTCGGTTTCGGTGAAAACACACCACACAACTATGTAGCAGTTGGGGCAAGACTCATGGTCCAATTGTTGGACCCAAGCAAGAATAGGGAATTCTTTATTAATTGTTATTAGTTTCTAATTTTATTTAAGAAGTTGCATTTAGGAATACTTTCTAGTTTATGTAGGACTATTATTTAGTTTCCTAGTTTGATTAGGAAAGATGTCTTAAGGGCTTAAGTTTCATTTATTATATATACAGCATTGTAGAGATTGGTAATCTCAGAGATTTGAGTTAATAAAATTTTCTTTGTGTGGATTTTTCATTGGAGACCGTTTCTTCTTCGAGTGATTGTTCCCGTAGGAACCCTAATTGTGCCCCGGCACTTGCATCCTAACCCTAGGATTGTATCAATTGCATCAATTCCTCCCCCCCCCCCCCCCCCCCCCCCCCCCCCCTCTCGGCGGGAACTCGTCCTTGAGTTCAGTAGATGACCGCCTGGGTCGAAGGTCAAACGCACAAAGTTTTGATTCTCTTATGGATTTTCATATGGTGTATAAAATTCACTTAAGCGTTTACTCCACGAAAATTTTAGATATTGCCTCATTTGATGGTGGGATTTTGTATGGACTTGCGCTCGAGCAAATTGATGCTTCGATTTCTGAAGTGGTACCATTTGCTCACAATCTTCTGATATCAACAGTCGATTTCCAAAGATGAAATCAATGTGGGGAACCTCAACGATTTGATCTTCTTTTCCAACCTTCGAAACAATAGCCTGTTCTTCTGATGATTTAATTGGCTCTTCAAGAATTGAATTTATGATGAAATCTACCAGTTGATTGAGCTCTTGGTTGACTACTTTCAATTTTTCAAAGTCTACCTTTTCTTCCTTCAGTGCTTGTACTTCTTGATCATCATTGTTAATAGAAAGGGAATCGATTTCTTTGTCTTCCAATGTACCTAAAGTAAGATCCGGTATAGGAGTTTTGTCAATCACTTCATCTAAATTTGTTGGGAAATTATTTGTCTTTCTTTTGTTCAACATCAGCTTTGATAATCTCCATGACTGGTTCCACCATATGGAGTTTTATAGTTTGCGGAGACTTTTCTTCTTGCATCTCAGCTTTTCATAAGCGAGACCGTTTAAGCATGCGTTCAACACAAATTGCTTTCCAATAGGCATCATGAATGGTTTCACAGTTATTCATTTTTTGCAATATGTTTGGTCTCAAGCCTCTGATAAAGCGATTCAAATCATGGAGCTCACTCTGTTTCAATTCACATATTTCTTGTAGCCTTGAAAATCGATCAAAATATTCGTCAACTGTCCAATCTCCTTGTTTCAAATTAAGGAACTGGTCAAAGTATTCTTGGAAACAACTCTAATTAAAATAAGAACTAAATCAATAAGAGAAACTTTCTAATTAATCGCATAATTATCCCTAAAATTTAGCTAATACTAAAAATAAAACTCTTGCATGACTTGAAGATCTTTTTTTATGGGCTTGGGCCCAATGAGCTGCTAGACCAAGGATCTGACCTGCATCCAATGTAACGCCCCGGAGTCCCACATCGACTATAGAGAGGAAAGTGAATGGGGTTATATTTAGAGCTTACACATTTACCTTACATGAGGCTTTTTGATGAGTTGAGGCCCATCAGAAGCAAAACCGTTAGGCCGGTGGGCCAAAGCGGACAATATCATGCATGCGTGTAGGGGTGGGGCGTTACAAATGGTATCAGAGCCGACTCTCGACTAGTTCGAGTGTGGGTCCCCTGTCGTGGTCTGGTACAAGTGGGCCTCCATGTGGGCGGGCCAAGAGGGCTGGCAAGGAGATAACATTCATCACCTGTTATTAACCATCTAGTAAAATAAGGATAATGATGCTTCCAAACTTTCAGCTGTAAGCGATCCACAAAAGCTTGGGAGATAATATTCTGACAACTGCCTCCATCAATGACGACTGTACATTCTTTACCATTGGCTATTCATTTGGAGCGGAAAATATTTTCTCGCAACTATTTCTTCTCAGTAGTCGATGTAGTCTCTTGGATGACCATGAGAGACTCAAGACCCTCCTCAGGCGGAGTATCCTCCACTTCCTCTATGTCAGGCTCTGTAGGCTCATCTAGAACATCTTTCACATCACTTTCATTCTCAATGAGATGGATACGTTTTGGACATTCTACTGCACTATGCCCCTGTTGTTTATAATTAAAACATGTGAGCCTATTTTGATCTTCAGGCTTGTTGAAAACTTTCTCCAATAATGTCCTCTATCATCCCGATGGTTATCTTCATGTCGATTAGTTTCCAAATTTGTTAATCGGGTTTCAATCCTATCAAGAGTCGCTTGCATTTGAACTTGCATTTGAGCCACCGTTGCGTATAGTTGATTAACAGTTACTGATAATTGCGCAAAGAATTCCCTCAAATCATCATCATTGTGAGAGGAAGACTCTGAATCAACCTGCCTTTTGGGAGGCATCTTTTGGTTAATGCAAATTTAAAATTTGTGACTGACCTGATTTGTAGATCTGACTTCCACGATCACGTAGATGAAAACAGATCGAAAAGTGGATGATGGATGAGCCCGATATCGTCAGAAGAAATCTCAACCGTTGATCAGATGTGCTGATGTCGGGCTTTTTTTATTGCTATGCTCTTCAAAACAATTTGTGCTATACTAGTAATTGGGACGGATCCACCTGATCCAAATTTGCAAAAGATGTACAGCAAAAAGTGGCTGAGCGGATCCAAACTAGAGCCCAGGCCCAATAACGCTTAAATTGGCACATGTCGCTGCACTAAGAGGAAAGGGGGTCCTCTGCCCTTTTTCGAAGAGATGGAGTTGGGAAAAGGGGCTGGGGCGATGGCGATGGTGCTCTACCCTTTTTCAAAAAAAGATGGAGCTGGGAAGAGGCGCTGGGGCGATGGCGATGGCGAGGAGGCGGCCGTAGGCGAGCAAGCAAGCGGGCGACTGTGGTGCAAGGTACGCATCGCTTTCCTCTTCTCCACTTCTTCTACTTCTCTTCTTTCTACTTTTTTTTTTTCAAGGGTTGGGGTTTTGGACGAAGAGGGTTTCAGACGAAGAGGGTTTCAGCAGGAAAGAATGGGTGATGGAATGGGTTTGTCAGGGAATTGGCAGGGGGTGCGGATGGGTTCAAGGCTGGGTTATGGTGTTTCTGGTCTTGACGGAAGAGGATGGAGATAGTTATGGACGAGTGGTTATGCAGGGAGATGAATGATGGCTTGGGAAAGGATATGGGTAATCACGCCGACAATCAATAGATCGTTCGACGCCGATACTAATTGATGCAATCCTAGGGTTAGGATGCAAGTGCTGGGGCACAATTAGGGTTCCCACGAGAACAATCACTCGAAGAAGAAACGGTCTTCAACGAAAAATCCACAGAGGAAAAATTTTATTAACTCAAATCTATGAGATTACCAATCTCTACAATGCTGTATATATATAATAAAAGAAACTTAAGCCTCTAAGACATCTTTCCTAATCAAACTAGGAAACTAAATAATAATCCTACCTAAATTAGAAACTATTTCTAAATGCAACTTCTTAAATAAAATTAGAAACTAATAACAATTAATAAATAATTCCCTATTCTTGCTTGGGTCCCACAATTGGACCATGAGTCTTGCCCTAACAGCTACATAATGTTGCTGCATCAATGCTACACAGCATATCCGAAGAAGTTGAATGCTACACAGCATCCTCATATGAAACTAATTACCAATTACTTGGATTCACATTTCACACTACCAAGTAACTGGAGTTTTCTCACTTTGACTTCAATATACTCAAAAACTTAACTTTTGTGGTGAAAAAAAACAACATGATATTGTAAATTCAATTCAAAAATCTTAAACAATCTCCTAGTGCACCACTCTTTTCCTTGGTTGATGTTAACCCCTTTTTTCCTCCGTTGATGTCATTCCAAAAATGTCCACTAAGCTTTACTGGTGGGCACTGTCAGTCAATAAAATCCATCTCTGTTACATATCTCTCTTTTAAGCATGTCGAAGCCAAGTGGACTATCAGATCATATCTGCTGTGATTCTTCCAAAAACATGCATGCAGCTTGACGAACAAACACGAGATTGAGAGGCTTGATGAATGGGAATAGATATCATCATCTTCTCCAGTGTGCAAGTAAAAACAGATTGACGAACGGAGTCCAAATGAATCCAAAATAATCAAAATAATATTGACCGTTGATTCTGGTCAAAGTCAAAGTCAACATTGGGTTTTGCATACACAAACGCTGGGCTAACGAGTCATGGAATGTATGGCAAAAGGCGATCAAGGAAGAGATTGAGATCCCTTCACCAGATTTGGCCGATGCAGCAAATTTATGAACTCGTCCACTTCCAAACTCAGCCGAATCATCATCCGGCCTTCTAGTCTTAGGCTCGACATGTCTCTAGTTAGACCTTTGGATCTATGTAAGAGCGAAACGAAATAGAAGCAGGTGGAAGTTCCTTCTTCTGTGTGAGGGTTCTTAGCCTCTCGATTCGGTCTGCAGGACTTAAGATAGATTTTTTTTTATTGAATGGCAGGACTTGAGATAGATCTTCTGCCAGGAGATCTTAAAAGAGGCACATTTGCACTAAGGCTCTAAGATGGTTCCAGGCACCTTTGCAACAATCTCTTCCGCTACTCTCCCATCAGATTCGACCATCTCACCAATCACCAATATGTTCAACATGTCATTCTATCTGACATATCTGCCAGGATGACCAGATTATCTCCATGTTGCAAGGGCTGAAAATGGAAACCCTAATTTCATCACTGATTGTCTCTTGAAAAATTTTGGTGGAACCCTCTCTTTTTCACCACTTCTACCCCTTAGGAGAAGACTACGGTGAAGACAGACGAAGGTTCCTTTCGACTTTTCTGGAGTAACCAAATACAGCAGCAAATCTCTGATTAACCTCTAGCTTGACACTTGCAAACAACAGAAGACTTCGGTTGGTAGGAAAGAACCCTTCAAATCTCATTGCAGCACTCTTTGGCTTTTGAACTCCTCTTACGAGTTTCAAAAGTGAACCTACTTCTCTTTGCAAGCGGTGATGTCAAACTGCTCTATGCCTATCTGATCTCTCTCTTAGATGAAAACTGTACAAAGAAATAGAGGACCAAATGAACTGGAGCTGAAAAAAGAGAAGAAAAACAAAAACCTAAATCTAACTGAGCCCTAAACCTAACTCTAATACCAACTAGAAATCTTAGGGCTACATCTAGGCACAACTGTTTGATCTGCTTTATTGTGAATAACCAATGGTTATTTATAGAGTACAATCAAAGATGTTAACCCAAATACCCCCATTACAGAAGTACAATATGTTCCTCCACTCACCACACTCCACTTAATGCTGTTGCATAGATAACGACAATGCCCAACTTGCTAACAGTTTCAAACACCTTGGTCTCCAAAGGACATTTGCATATATCAGGCAACTGGTAGCAGCTGCCACCATTTTCCTAATAAAATAACATATAAGGTCTGCCCATTCATGAATTAAAAGATTTTCAGCAATGTCTAGAGCTGCTTGATTATCATCACCTTACACCTGCATAAGAAGCCTAACAATAATCCCCAAATCCCTCAATAGATTCTAATCCACATTACATCACATACTCCATGTGCCATTGCCCATATACTCTACCTTAGAACGTGAGTGAGCCACAACTTGTTTCCTCTCTTCCAGGTTACTAAGTTGCATCCAAGATAAGTGAAATAATTAGATATAGATCTTTTGGAAGTTCAACATCCAACCCAATCTGAATACGTAAAATTCTAAAATCCAAGTGTCCGTACTTAAGAGTAAATTAGCCCTTTTATAAACAGTGTAGTAAAAATCTTACTGAGAAAGAAAGTGATTACAAAGAGGAACAGCTACGAGAGAAATACTCGACAACAAAAGAAAACTTTTAAGTTACAAAGAGGAACCCAAGAACAGATTTTCCATGTTGATGTCCAGTTTAGCCAGCATATCCACCACTGTATTGCCCCCCAAACCCCTCTTCTGAAAAAAAAAAAAAAAAAAGAGAAAAACACCAAGGATTGCAAATCAAATCTCAAGAGATACAACTTCCACAGCCTTTTGACCATTGAAGTAAACTCAAGATATGGCAACCTGAGAATCACTTTCTATGACTCCATTCCCCAAAACCAATTTGTCGAAGACGGCCTGCATAATGGCAGATACCTCAGCTTAATTAGAGTAATTTTCTCCAACCAGGCTTGAAAAAGAATAGAGGATGACCACTAAACACCAAACAAAGCCCCACAAAAACCTATCAGCAAAGCCTTCCCAACCATTTTGTCAGCATTAGATGATACCCCCATTCTAAGGGTCCCACATCACCCGGGTACAGTCTCTTATCTTGCCACATATGAGATGTGCCTCCCAATCGCCCAATCAGCTAAAATAATGACTACAAGGTGTGAGATGAGTGGATGCTTTTAGGACACCCACCACCCCACTGTGACCACATCAAGGTCAATCAAGACACCGATCAACCTCTCCTCATGTTGAATACCCATTCATTCCTTTCCTTCCAAATAGAGAATAGCGTCCTAGAACATAGTATCCCTAAGGCCCTAACAACCTTCCCATTACTTGAAACTACTAATCTCTCCGACTTGTAGTCACGTATTGCAAAGAACTCAAGAAACACCCACTCACCCCGATTAATGAAAGAATGCAAGAAATTTGTCTTAGAAAAGAAACAGTGTGGTTGCCGACACCCCACCACCAAGGGTGGAGTCCAACTTGCCTGCTTCCACTTCTTTGAACACCCCCACTCGTGCACACATCTCCATTGGAGAAGTTGTTCAGGGTGAAACCTTTGCACTCTGGCCTTAGGAGAGCCAACCTCCTAGTTCTAGCAATCACAAGTCACAATATTAAACACACCTCTTCACTCTTTCTGTGGCATTAAAAACCATGGTGCTTCTCTCCTTCCATAATGACCACATAATGGCCAACAAAGGATTTTTCAATAAGGTTTGACATCCAAAGAGGGGGGAAAAGAGCAATACATCAAAGAGAACAAATTCTCTCCTACCGACTCCAGAACACGCTATATAACCACGAATCTTTCTAGAAGAATGCCAAATCTTCTGAGAGAAATCACAATGCATAAGAAGGTGGGCAAAATATCCATTTTCCACCTTCCACAAAGAGCACAAATCTAATATCTTAGAGGAATATTACCTTTCTTTGTTATTACTCGCCGTGACTGGTGATCTTCATTTTTGCTTCCCACCAAGAAAATGTTCCACCTTATGAGGGCCAATTTCCTTCCATCCAGAAGAACAAATAGAATTTGAATAGGAAGAGTCCCAAGACCTGCAAAGATTTGGAAGAGAACTCCAAACAGGGTGTGTAAGGTTCTCAGATCAGTATGCCAATGGAATTCCTATAAATTAAATCAGTCAATGAAGTATTTACGATGGAAGTAAGGTCAGCCGCCTCCACTATCACCTGCACAAAGATAACTCATTAGTGGAAACACCCACGAAGCAGTGCCTTTTTTTTACCACCACCAAAAGTGATTAAGGAAACATTTATTTTAGAGAATCCTCCCCCATGATTCCCCACTACCACCAAGAATCCCATCCTTCTCATGAAAACCTTGTTAACACCAGTTGACACAAGGCCCACCAGGCCCATTCAATGTACAAACCAACCCATCACATGGGATAATTTAGGATAGACTCAAATCATTGTAAACTTATCCTTTTTCGATATACATAGATTGAACCAGCTTTACTTTCCATAACATAGATTGTATTAGGTTTGAATTGCCTTGATTAAGGCTGAATGATATTATAAAAGGGAGAAAGGATCGACCATTGAAGGGATCCAAATTTCCCACAAATATCACATTTGTGACATGGTATCAGAGCCTGCGACATGGTCTGCTGCTGCATCTTCTTCTTCTACTTCTTCATGCTACTTCATATGTATCGGGAGTCTAGTCTACTTGACCATCACTCGGCCCGACATCTCACACGCTGTGAATGTTGTTAGTCAATTCATGACAGCACCGCGACATCACCGTCTCGTTGCTGTCAAAAGGATCATTCGGTACATTCTTGGTTCTCCGACACGAGGCTTGGTTTTTCCAGTTGGCACACCACTTACACTAAATGCTTATTCTAATGCCGACTAGGCTGGATGCTCGGATACTCGTCGATCCACCATAAGCTGGTGTATGTATTTGGGTGAATCGCTCATTTCTTGGAAATGCAAAAGGCAAGGGTCTCTAGATCTTCCACTAAATCTGAATATCGTGCCATGTCCTCTGCCTGTTCCGAGATCCTTTGGCTTTGTTTATGGCTTACTTGCAGATCTTGGTTTTCCTCAGACCTCAGCTACCACACTTCATACGGACAATACTAGTTCCATTTGTATCACTAAGAATCTAGTTTTTCATGAACATAAAAAAACATATCGAGGTGGATTGTCATTTTATTCGAGATGAATATGATCGCAAGGTCATTAGTCTTCCACATGTTTCCAGTGACCTCCAACTTGCAGACATCTTCACCAAAGGACTGCCTAGGCCATGCCATGAGTTCTTGATTCGCAAATTACTGCTGTTTAACCATTATCAATTTGAGGGGGGCTGTTAACATCAGTTGACACAAAGCCCACCAGGCCCATTCAATGTACAAACCAACCCATCACGTGGGATAATTTAGGATAGACTCAAATCACTGTAAACTTATCCTCTTTCCATATACATAGATTGGAACAGCTTTACTTCCCATATACATAGATTGTATTAGGTTTGAATTGCCTTGATTAAGGCTGAATGAAATTGTAAAAGGGAGAAAGGGTCGACCATTGAAGGGATCCAAGTTTTCCACAAATATCCATTGTTTATTCACGTTCGTGACGAACCTCACTCGACCTAAGAGACTCCTCCTTCACAATAGCTAAATCACTCCCCAAACACTAGCAGCATTCACCCTAGAATCTGATACTTCCCCCATTCACACCCCCTCTCCCAACCCTACTTGCAACAATCCTCCTGCATAGTGCTTCATCCTCATCCCCAAATCGCCACCACTATTTGTCCCAAAGAGAATTCTTTCTTTCTTTTTTAATGAACCAAAAGAGACATGTTCATATGTTGCAGATTACCAACCCACCTTATAAATAGGCTTCTCAATCTCAATATCCGTTGAGCACATGAGATTTTTTTTTTGTTTCTTTCTGCTCATTGCCAAAAAAAAGCCAGCCCACTCATCTACAAACAAAGGCATCTTAAATAAAGACACAATATACACCGGCAGACTAGCCAAGCATGCCCTAAACAAAGCAATGTGGCCTCACCAGGATACTTTCTTTACCAGGTGGAAAGTTTCTTCTTGAACTTGGTAATCACAGGATTCCATATCAATTTAGACCTAGGGTCAGCACCTAAAGGGAGCCCTAAGTATAGAAATAAAAAATAATAATAATACTACACCCGGCTATGGCAACAAAGAACATCCATTGATATCCAAATCCACCACCATACTTCCAATGAAGTTCACTTTGGGACCCAAGATCACTTCAAAGCATCTTAGGGAAGCTTTAATGACCCAAGCTGCTGATGACCATTAGAGAAAAACAAGAACAGGTCATAGGCAAACAGAAGTTATGTGGTTTGTTGCAACAAACTGGGAGGTGGAGTTTCAATATGAAATTTAGATCAGGGAAGGAAATAGCTGGTCTAGCTAACACTTATCAGTGGTGATATGAATCATCATTGAAGAGATGATGGACCGGGATCGAAAAGTAGATGTGGGCAGAGGATGGGTTTTCTCAACCTAGAGATCTGGTGACTTCTGGCCTTGGGTTGCAGGTTTGGGGAAGAAAGGGGTTGTGGTGTTTAAATTCGATGGGGTTTTGAGTTTTGGTTCTGGTTTGATTTCATATGGAAACAGTAACAATTTTTAGGTCTATGTTTTCAGAGTTAAATGGATTGTAACGAGCTGAGGATTGGATTTGGATCTCATTTGCAGGTGAGACTGCTTTTAACTGGAGAATTCAAAACTAGTTCAGTTTTGTGGCTAAGTAGATAAGGATGGTGTTTCAGGTTGAGGCGCCATATTACATTCTGTCATTTATATTATATTCTAGTGTTTACACCTTAAAACCTTGGATAGTAAAGGATTTTCAACTTTTTTCCAGAAGAATTTGAAAACAAAAAATAGCAAAAAGTGGACGAGATAAGACAACATAGCAGTTCGAGGCGAGCTGTTATTAAATGAATTCCTACATAACAGTTACGGCCTCAACCCATGTTTTTAAATCTTTTTCAAGACTGCCGATTATTTATATGCTAATGTAGCTAGGAAAAGAGGATTGAAGTAAGAAAAAGATGGCTTTCAATGTGGACTGCTTGGGCAGAAAGGACTGCAGCAGCTGCCAGTTTAAGACTTAATAATAAGAAAAACACCAAATAAAAAATTTTATAGTTTTTTTCTCAAAATAATTGTTGTCAAGATCTTCTTCTTCTTCTTCTTCTCTTTCTTTTTTTTTTTTTTTTTTTTTTTTTTTTTTTTTTGCTCTCATCAATAGTCATGCACACACTCTGCCCACACCACGAGTACCAAAACCAACAGGGCAACAATTAATAATTGATCCCTGGTTGTCCTTGTGGAAGGCAAATATGAAATATTTGGATGCCCTCTCATATCCTAACAGCCAAAACCAACAAGACCAAGAACTTGAAAAATAGTATATAGTGTACTACCTTCCCATGTTTATTTATATTAAACCTTAAGATCTAGAGAACTGGATCGAAAATAATCAATAAAACATTCTCATGACCTAAGCAAAGTGGTACATGGGTATCTTACTATCTTCTATCTTGAAATATCCAATAAAAAACATGTCTTATACTTCTTGGTCAATTCCTTGGAGTTACTGACTGGTTTTAGATGTTGATTCCTAGTTGAACAAACTGAAAATTATGAAAGTTGCATTACATGAGCAATCATGAGGATGGGAAATCTGAATTATGACCCTCTGTGGATCTCTTGTAGTGTGAAAATCAACTCCCTTGGGGTGAGAAAGGAATACATCAATAGAAGACAAGACTCAATCTCATTCACGTTAAGGATAATCCCCAAGGAGCCCTATACTTGCTCTGTGCCGATCTCAAAACATTCACAGAATTCCCTTCCGAAACAGTGGACCAGAGGATGAACACTTTTAAATAATTACAAGCCTTCCTGATTTACAGATTATTGCTTGGTCCAAGACTCTAATCCCCTAGGACAAGAGCATGTAGTAGTCACTCTACTGCACTTACAATTATTCCTACAAAACCCAATAGACCTGATATTGCCTACGGCATGTCCATCTGTATAATGTGCAACAATCTTTCCCCCCACCACCCACCCTCCCTCCATTACTCCAAGATTCTTTAAGATATAGTAATAAGAAAAACACCAAATAAAAAAAATTAATAAATCTTTCTTTTTACTCTCGTAAATACTCAAGGACACACTGACACACACCACGAGTTCATAACCAACAGGCCAACAATCATGGATTGATCCCTAGTCACAATATTTGACACCCTCTGATAGGATTTTTACAATAAAACCTGCAGATCTAGAGAACTGGATTGAATAAGATCAATAAAACCACAAAGCAGATCCATTAAAGGCGACAAGAAGATACACGCATACTGCAAATGGGCACAGAAAGCATGACATAAGATTGGATCTGGCATCTAAATTCAATAATAAATTTCATGTAGGTAAGAAAAAAGGATTGAAGTAAGAAAAGGATTGCTTTCAACGTGGTCTGCTTGGGCAGAAAGAACTGCAGTAGTTGCCGGTTATTTAAGACTTAATAATAAGAAAAACATCAAATAAATCAGAGCTTTTTTTTTCCTCTCAAAATAATTGGGAAGAGTTGTCAAGATCTGAAATCTTTTTTTTTTCCTTTGCTCTCGGAAATACTCGCTTACACACTCGCCAAAACCTCAAGTCCCTAACCAACAGGGCAACAATTAGTGATCGATCCCTGGTCGTCCCTGTGGAAAGCAAATCTGCAATCTTCAAACGCCCTCTCATATCCTAAAAGTCAAAGCCAATAAGAATGAGAACACCAATAAGAATGAGAACTTGAAAAACAGTATATAGTGCACTACACTACTACCTTCCCATGTTTATTTATATCAAACCTGCAGATCTATATAACTGGATTCAATATAATCAATAAAACAACAATGCAGATCCAATTAAGGCAAGAAGAAGATACACACATACTGCAAATGAGCATAGAAAACATTACATAAGATTGGATCTGGCATTAAACATTCAAAATAATAATAACTTCATTTCTGCTACATCAGACAAATTTGCAAATCACCCTACTGACCCACACTGATGATAAACATATAGAAGGAAGAAAGATCTAGATAAAAACAGATTTGACAATTTCATTGCAAGATAGATCTGTCTGTAAACAAAGACAATTATAGAAGAAAGAAAGAAAAACACAGAGAATTACTAGAATCAAATGAATCTTAGATCCTACAACTCAAATCCCCCAAATACTAGAAAATTAGAACCATGCCCCCAATTCTCTCTAACCAAACTTGAGATAACTTACTAGAAAAGAAGCAAATCTAAGGCTGCTGCTGCGCATCCATATAACCCGCATCAACGAGCACCTTCTCCCTCTTGGCCAGCTCAATATCCTCATCCACCATCATCTTAACCAGCTGCTCGAACCCCACTCTAGGCTTCCATCCAAGCACCCGCCTCGCCTTGCTCGAATCCCCCTTGAGGTTATCCACCTCGGCTGGCCGGAAATAGCGCTTGTCGATGACGACATGGTCTCGCCAATTCAGGCCGACGGAGCCGAATGCGAGCTCCAGGAACTCCTGGACGGTGTGGGACTCCTCGGTGGCGACGACATAGTCGTCCGGCTGGTCCTGCTGAAGCATAAGCCACATGGCCTCCACGTAGTCTCCGGCAAAGCCCCAGTCGCGGGAGGCCTGGAGGTTTCCGAGGAAGAGGCGGCTCTGGAGGCCGACCTTGATGCGGCCGACGGCCCGCGTGATCTTGCGGGTGACGAAGTTCTCGCCGCGGCGGGGGCTCTCGTGGTTGAAGAGGATCCCGTTGCAGGCGAAGACCCCGTAGGCCTCGCGGTAGTTGACGGTGAACCAGTGGGCGGCGCACTTGGCGGCGGCGTAGGGGGAGCGGGGGTGGAAAGGGGTGGATTCGGACTGTGGGGGAGGGGTGGAGCCGAACATCTCGGAGGAGCCGGCCTGGTAGTAGCGGATGTGGGAGCGGCCGGTGGCGGAGACGTGTGAGCGGAGGGCCTCGAGGAGGCGGAGGGCGCCGGTGGCGACGACGTCAGCAGTGTAGTCGGGGATCTCGAAGGAGACTGCGACATGGGACTGGGCTGCGAGGTTGTAGATCTCGTCGGGGAGGATGGAGTCGATCCAGCGGCGGAGGGAGGAGGCGTCGGTGAGGTCGGCGTAGTGGAGCTTCATGAGAGCCTTTTGGGAATTGTGGGGGTCGATGTAAATATGGTTTAATCGATGGGTGTTGAAGTTTGAGGACCGTCGGATCAGGCCGTGGACCTCGTACCCTTTCTTTAACAGGAATTCTGTGAGGTACGAGCCGTCCTGGCCTGTGATTCCTGTTATTAGGGCTATTTTACGACCTCCTTCTCCTTGGATCTTCTCTTCATTGGCATTGGCCTTACCATTGTTTTCTGCAGCAGCAGGAGATTCAGATACGTTGTTTGTGTTGTTTTCTTCTGATGCCATCTCTCTCTATTTCTCTTTCTGCTATCTGCTTTCTCTCTATGGATTGATTGATTGGGTTTTTAGGACTTGAGGGGAAAATGCAAGAGAAGGGAAGGGGGGAAACAAGAAGAGGAAAATGAAAGGAAATGGTGGTCGTGGTGGTATTTGTAATACCAGATCGGATCTGATGATGATGATGAAGGTGAAATTGGCGCCGGGTGCGTGTATTAGTTGTATACAGATCGCACCACGACCCGAGGTCGACGACCACACGCGCCAGGTAACTTCCACACGGGTGGGTGGGGTTTTGGGTCCTTATTTAGTCCCCAACCTTCTTTAGATCCAAGTCATTTAGGTCCACGACTTGCTCTTTTTTGGTTTCGACCCGTAGACCTGATACCCAACATATTACCTCTGAGAATCACTCCTAGAAATGAGGGATTTTTTTTTTCATATCACTCTTTACCTAGACCTAGACTCGTCCCATATGCGGAACCGATTCGGGTTCCGATTCCATCTCCTCATCAACCGAAACACAATGTTGTCAAATTGAGTTGGGTTGGGTTACCTCGGTTTAATTTGAAGGTATGAATCCACTCAATTCATATGCAACTCAAAAGTTAATATTAGCTACTTGAACCCTTAATTGAAATATTTTGTTCAAGTCAAGAATGTCACCATTACAAGTGACCCGACCTAGCCAGCCTTGGTTAAGGTAGCTTTAGTGGTGTGTAGTGGCGGACCTAGGTTGTAGCGACCCGGGGTGAATTGAAATCTCCATGAACTTTGAAGGGGGCCTTAGAGCAAGGGCAAACCTATGTCGAAGCGATTCTCGTGGTTGCCCCAGGTTGGAATTAAAATCCCCATAAAATTAAATAGGGCCTTGGAGCATGCCCCACATGTCTAAACTGGTCACTCTACATATTTCTAAAGATAGCCCCACATATGTAAAGAAGCTTCTTTGGTAACCAAAAAAAAAAAACCCATAGCGGCAACACATTGCTCCATCTTCTTCTACCTCTTCTTTTAAAACCCCTTCATGCCAATTATCGATCGAGCTCCTCGTCACCAATCCCTATGTATTGTATAGACTACTTCATCTTTATCTGCCAAACATATCTAATATAATTCTACCTAATTACTCTATATTATAGTCTAAATGCGGAACCCCCCAGATCCTAATTCAAACCATAAGCCCTAAACCACCAAATTTGAGCATATCTACAAATCCAAAGATGACAAAATCTATTCCCGTTATAATGTTTTCTTAACTCCACTATGATTCAAATATAGAATTCCATTCCTATTATCCAAAAGTTGGAGGCTTTGAGCAAGTGAAAAGGAAAGGATGGGTATCCTCAAAATGTTCCTGTATTTAGTTTTTTCTTACACACCCACTCACCTTGAATTTGCTCCTTTGTACATTGATTTTGATATATAAATTTAATGAAACATGATAATGTGAGTTTGAGTCACTAAAATCAAGGTTATAATCATTTTTTATCCATCTAATGATTTTTGGTATTTCTTTTTAACACCTTAAATCGTAACCTCATAATTGTCCAATCTTCAATAACTGTCATGCAACTAGTTGAGTTCCACAAGTTGAACATTTTCTAAATAAAAATGTGTATGTGCTATTTGGTAATCTGAAAAAGTCTAGCAAAAAAAAAAAAAAAAAAAACAAGCCTCAAATGTTAAGTCTGTCAAAATTTTAGCCCCACCCAAATAAAAATTCTGCTTAAAGGGGTTCAATGTTGGTATGAGTTTGTAGACAAAGAAACAAATTAAGTCGGATTTTGGGATAGGGGCAGGATTTGGCTACTGCTAATATATGTCAATATTTACATGGTTATTAATGAAATAATTTATTTATAAAGCATTATGAATAAAGCTTTTATCTTAGGTTGGTCTATACTTCATTTTCGTTAAAAAAAGAATGAAATCATTCATGCAAAATCCAATTTGATTTGTTATCAATCATAAGGCTGGGTTGTTTTCACATATTGTGAAAGGTAGCTGAGTATTGGGCTAGGATAAATTGGATAACTTTTCCTTGGCTTCTTACGCCGTCAAGTGGGGGTGAAGACAACATAAAGCTCGAAAATAGTAGACTAAAGTTTTGTGGAGAAAATGGTTTCAGATATTTGATTATACTGCTGTCTGTCAATGGTTTTATATAAGTGTGGCCATGTGGGATTAATCAAGAGGGTTTTGGCTGATTTCTAACCATAATAATAATAATATAGCACAAACATTTTTTTTTATTTTTTTTTAATTTCTACTTTGAACAAAGACACAAAATTATTAAAATATGTCTTTGAGGATCAATATTCATCAAAAATAATAATAATCATTTTGTGCTGACTTCATAATAGGCATAACACATTTCATTGAGGGTGCCTTTTTGTTTACATTAAATTATATAGGAACTAAATATTAGTATTCATACAATAAGTAGTTAAAAATGAAGATCATTGATGAATTTAAAAAACTAACCTTTATTTTTCGTTTTCTTTTATAGAAATAGAATCAAAAGAAAATGAAAAATGAATATCCAGTCACCACCCTAGTAATTCAATACATATGAAAGTGAAGGTAACTACATCTCCGCCTTGTATCCTTCACTTCTGGCCTTTATAATAAAGATCTTTGTGCGACAATTTTCCATGTAAAAGAAGAGCATTGTGGAAACACTTTTCCTTGCTACTATAAACTCTACGTTTGGTACGGTGATAAGTCCACAAAACTAGGTCATTAAATCATCATTTCATTAGCATTTGTGGACTTAATTAGGCTTAATTGCATAGAATTGCATTTAATTTCATGATTACAGGCATTTGAGTTTATTTTTGGAGAAATGGTCAAAATTGGTCAAAATTCATTGAATTGCATAACTTTTTGAAATTAAGTTTTTCTCATCTCATTTATCACCATAAAATTAGGCTTTTGGTTTCATCAATGCATATCTTGCTATTTTTGGCAACATGTGCTATTTTTGGAAAGTTGGTCATTTTGGTGCATCACTAGGCATGTAGGGTCTCATACATGGTTCATAATTATTTTCTTACATATAATTAATGTTAAAATTGCCTCTTTTTATTGGTAGGAGAAAACAAGAAATGGGACCCGCATTGAAAAGCAATTGAGTAGGAGGAGCCCCACTTTGTTAGCATGAGAATTCATATTTTTATGGGCCCACATGATGAAAAAAGAGATTTGTTCAAGAATGGAAAGAAGATTTAAAGAAGCTTAAAGGAGTCAAACTTGCAAAAGAAGAAATCTAATCCAAGAAGGAATCCAACCAAAGATGGAAAGTAAATCAAGAAACAAGTAGAGAAACCCAAGATGTGTTGGACGTCTCACATATGGGTTGCACAAGAAAAAGCACAAAATCTGATTTTTTTTGGAATCCTTTTCAGGTGCAATCTTAAAGACCTTTTGAGGAGTCCAAAGATGGAAAGAATGGGACCACAAGACTTTATCATTATCAAGAAAAGTTGCCAATAGAAGAATTACTTGGAGTTCAAGCCAAGATGGAAGAAGAGTCTTACCAAACAAGAAATATAAAAAAAAATTATAAAAAGGAAGCCAACAAAGGGATGGAGGTCCAATGCATTGTAGGTGAAAAACTTGGAAGTTTTCTCTCCCTTTCCACTCCCATCCACCCTTTCTCTCTAATCCCTTTCTTTCTCTTCTCCATTCTAATTCTTTAGACATAGGTTGAGAGATCATGTTGAGAGAATGATGAAGAGAGAAGAATCTTAATTTTATGTACTTCAAGATCAAGGAATAAAGACACTACTTGGATTGATTCTGCGTATTCTTTATGTAAGTGCGTTTAATTTTCTCATTCTAGTTCTTTTATGTGTTTTGATTGGAGACAATATTTCACATGATTAGATCTAGGGTTTGAAAATAAAATAAAAAGGACTAAAGTCGAGAGACAACAAGTAACCACTTGCATTAATTTTTCCTACTCTGAGAAGAGAGGACATCATCATCGCATTTTCAATATTTGTAGGATCATCTTGTTTCTAGATCTTTGGTACCACTTTTCCGCTTTTTATTTTTCCACCCCTTTTGTTTTATTTTTTTAAGTTAATATTCTGATTCTTCTATTTTTTAAAAATTCTTGATTTAAAAACCCCAACTTGCATCTTTCTATGTTTAGTTGAAACTTTCTATTTTTACTACTTGCATAATATATGGTTGGAAAGTGTCTTTGTACATGCATCATATTTAGAAATTGCATTAGAACAGGGTTTTGTTGCTGAGATCACAAGATTATTAACTGATTAGAAAGACCAAATTCGGACCTGGTATGAGACAGTGAAAAAATCCTGCACAATTTCAGCAAAACTGACCCAACTAAGTTACAAAAGTGCGTGATTTAAAAACCAGTTAAACGTGAATGTTTTGGTCTGAAAAGTAGCAGATTTAAATTATGGTAACTGGACTTTGAAACCCCAGAATTTCAGCCAAAAATAACCTTGGTAACCATGTCAACCAGAGGCTCAAAAAGGGATAGTTGTTGAGCCTGTGTTCAGATTTCAGCAGCATAACTGGTTCAAGTAAGCATCTTTAGATGACCATAACTTTTTCGTTTTAAATCCTTTTTCCGTTCTTTTTTTGTTGTGTTTATGAATCATTAGAGTTTTGATTCCAGCCATTAGATTTAGGTTCATATAATCTTAGGCTTGTCGTACAGTCCGGTAAAATTGGGCCTGTGCAAGAGTTTCCATACTTGGAATTTTTTACAACATGCATCAGATTTTTAGAAACTTGCATATAATTGCATTTTTAGTATTTAGGGAATTATAGATCATTCATATTTGCATAAAAAGTGATTTTGGTAATTAGGATCTAATTTAGGAAATTTTGTTTTGATTTATTTTATATTAAACTGGTTGTTTTGATGAGTTTGTTACTTTTGTAGGTTATAGTTAGAATATGGTTGAATAAACTAGGTTTCTTTACTTAGTTTAGGTCTATTTTTTTAATTGGAAAGTTGTAATTGTTAATTCTCAGTGTTTAGGAATTTTCTTGTAATTTGATTAGTTTCTTTATTAGGTTAGATTTAGTTTCTAAAGTAGGATAGGTTAAAATTGGAAAGTTTTTTAAACAACATTGCTCCCTATAGATCGACCTGGACTCATCAGATTATTATTACAGTCGCACCCTACACTTGGGGTCCAATCATACAGCCACTTTTCCATAATAAAAGATGCAAGATTTAGATAAAATTTCCATAATTCCGCAAAAAAAAAGAACTTTTCCCATAGGGTCCTTTTTTCTTTTTCTTTTTTCCAAAAGAAGAAAAAGTCAATGAAACTAGTTTTCCACAGTCAAACGCAACATGCCCTAAGGAATAGCTTTTACATCAATGTCAGAAATTCTCAACACTCTAAGATCTTGTCGGAAATAGCTTAAAAAAGGGTTGGAGGCTAAAAGCGACTGTATCCATGTAGAACAGTGTACGCGTGCGTGCGGATGAGAGCGCTTTGTTACACCCCGACCCGAACTAATCATGATTAAGGCTAATTAATTGGGATTAGTGCTAATAAAGTGCTAATAATTGAGTTAATGAAGGTTAAAGACTAAAGAGAGTCACATTAGTCCCAAATGATGCAACAAGCATAATGGAATGAATTTAAATGGGATTGAGTTGGTTAAAAATGAGTTTAGACTCAAATAAGGTAGGTTAAAGACTTTTTCGTATATACGAGTTTTTACGTATTTCGTCGAATACGGAAGTTCTTGATACCAACGTGTGTATCTCGAATAGTACTTTAACTTTCGTAATAGGCGCGATCCCATTTGACCTCAAATGGACCAAGTGAGGTTTCATTTGACTCAAAATGAAATAAGACTAAACAAGAGGGGGTTTTGGTGTGAGAGAGCTATATATTAGAATGAGATGAAGGAAATGGACTCATTTCACCCAAACCCTAGGCATCTCATCTCCATCTTCTTCTTTTCTCTTTCAATTCTCCTTCATCAAGAGTGAGGTTAGGAGTGATTAAGGGGAGTTTTGAAGAGTTGATCTTCATCTTCATCTTCATCTTCTTCCTCAAGCCATTCCTTTATTTTTGAAGTGTAGAGCTTGAAAGAGAACCCAAAATCTCTTTGCTTGGAGTTACAAGTAAGTAGTTGGCCTTCTCTTAGGATTTTCGAGTTCTATTGAGTAGTGGGGAAAGGTTCTAGCATAAATAGCTTAAAGATTGGGTGTTTTCATGTTTTCATGGAGTTAGGGTTTCATTTGGGGATTTTAAGCTCAAGCCAAGCTAAGTAAAAGAGGGCTTTAAGTGGATTATCTTCAAGAGGCAAGTATAAATATGTGCTTGTAGTTAGTGTTAATCATTTTAGAGATTCTTGGAATTTCCATGGATTTAGAACTTGTGCATTTTTCATTGAGTTTTGATTTGCTTATGGATTTAATGAAATGAATTAATGTAGAATGTAATTTGGTGGATCATGGTTTTTGTGAGCACTTTGGAGGCTCATTTTGGTCCAAATCCATGTCCTGTAAAGATGGGTTTTAATGTAGGAAGAAGAGACCCCAAAAACAGACCATCTAGGCTCTGTTTCTGCACAAAAAGAGGTGTCACAGCAGTGCTGTCCGCTCGAGCGGGTCGGCCCATTGGGCCCAACAACACAAACTTAAAATGGTCATAACTTTTGACCCGTATGTCGGAATTTGGACTTCTATATATCGTTGGAAAGCTCTTGGAATGTAGAATCTAGTGGTCTATATATCCTAGTGATTGGAAGACTCAAATTTGGGTCCAAACAAAGGTGATTCTAATTGAATCAAAAACTCATTTGATGAGTGTAAATAGGTCTATAAATCAGTCTAGAGACTATTTCTAGTGTAATTGAGGTTTATGGACTATAGAAGAAGGAGTATTGATAAGTCTGAACCTTATTCCAATGGTGTGTGTTAATCTTTCATTTATTACAAACCTCCATAGGTGATAATTAAGGGGACTCTAATGCACATTATATCTAATTTGATGTTCATCGAAAATAACACGTGCACTAGATAACAGAGTGTTACACCTAAATCTATGGTTTGAATTTTGGATAGTTTTGAATAGAGAAATTGAATTGAATAGAGTTTATTAATTTGATTCGATTTGAGTCTTGAGTCTGGCACTACCTAGCTATTGTATGAGAACTCTAATGAGTTCAATGAATTAATAAATAAAACAAATGATTAATCCTACTGCAGTAAATGAATTTGGGGGCGTTCCGGAGCTCCGTGGTGATGCTAGTTGTCCCTGACTCGGACACTGGTAAATCCCACAATTTCCGATCATATCTATGGATATTAATTGATGCCTTCTATTTGGAAGATGAATCCTTCCTTTGAGGGAAGATGGTAAATGAGATGAAATGAAATGAAATGAAAATGAATGCTATGGTAGTGACCATCTTATATATGTCAATGAGATTGACTTTTATATTCACATATTGTTATTGTAGAAATTTTCTAGACTTGTCTAGAATTCAAATCGTCATTGATATATTGAATGAGTTTAGCTTATTGTTAACACATGCTATTACAAGATTTGTTTATACATTGTTGAACAGTCGTGTTCATTATTGTTATTGATGACATTACAGGCCCGTTTGCCCATGCCGGTGCAACAGCGCCCCCGGCAGGAGCGGAGGAGACAGTTCCGGTTCCTCCAGGAGGACTGAATGAATGGAACAGACGGGATACCGTTTGATACGGGCATCCGAGTGCGAGAAGGAATATTATATTTTGGAAAATATTTTGTGAAGTCATTCTTTTTGTATAATCATTTTGGGATGTAATTAATGGTCATGGCACAATATTTTGGATATACATTATTTGACGAATAAATGATGGATAGGATACATGCATAAGGAACGTTATTTTGTATACATGTAAATCGTAATTGATGTTGTCAAGTGAAAATGTTTCCGCAGATTTTGTAATTGACAGGTTTATTGAGAATGTTATCCCTTGTGGATTTCGTTTTAACTTCGGTTAATTCGGAATTTACGGGAGTAAGTATGGGCTATGGCTCGAGGTTACCGGATCTCGGGCCCGGTTCGTAACACGCTTGTACGTGTGAATGTTGAGCACATGTGCGGGACACGTGGGAGTACGGGTCCTTTTTGAGGTGGGGGCTATGTTTCGTCAGTGGGCCCACTTGTGAAATCCAAACCGTTGAAAATCACCTTCGCCTTCGTATTTGTAAAAGACATTATCTGTGGCCCTTAATCTTGATTTAGATTTGTGCCTATCAGGTGTGGTTATTTGGAGTTTGGAGTGTGTGTAGTGATTAAATTCAAACTCCTAGCTAGCCCAATTCTATGAACCAGCCATGGGTACATTTTTGAAATCTAAATTGCTCAAATTCAGTGCCTGATGAGTATTGATGGTGGACCAAATCTGGGGGTTGGTCTCACCATCTCATTGCATATAAAATGTATGATCATTCTCTGACTGAGTCTAACTTTGATTGTAGTGAAATGCGGGCTAATAATGTTGTAAACTCCATTGTATGCTGTTGGGGTACCTGCTTTCTATGTTTGATTTCTTTTTATGCATGAAATTCACAATAAGTTAAAGGTGATAGAGCTTAGGCTTGTACGAGAGGTTCCAGCCCCCACCAACATTTTTAAAGCTGACTCAATTTCCAAGGGGTGGATTTACAAATCAGAAGGTTCATTCCAATGAAATTTGATGGCTGGCCTCGGCCCAGGCCCTATTTCATTTAACTATCAAGGGATAATATTTGGCTTTGGATTGGATTTGGATCGGCCTGGCCCATGAGCACCCCCAATCATGGAAAAAGCTACATGATCTGCCCCAGCCGATTAGCACCCCTAATCTTCCCGTGTTATGCAACAGTACATAATTACGGTGAAATTTCAACCGTTGGTTGAAAGGACTATATCCTGAAAATAATTCTGAATTCTATTATTAACGGTCACAATTTTTATTTGGTACAGTGACTATTCACGATCCCACCAGGTGTCGGCACTTTTCCACAAGAAAAGGTACAAGAATTAGCTAAATTTCCATAATTCAGCAAAAAAAAAAAAAAAAAGACTTTTCCCATTGGGGTCCTTTTTTCTTTTTCTTTTTTCCAAAAGATGAAAAGGTCAATGGAATATCTTTTACATCAATATCAAAAATCCCCAACACTCCAAGGTCTTGTCAGAAATAGCTTTAAAAAGGGTCTCAAGGCTAAAAGCGACTATTTAGGCGGGTCAATATTCAAAATTCTATCAATAAAACATAACATTACAACTCCCACATTAATGTAAAACCCACCATGCTTCTAACTTTTCTCTTAGAAATACCTTCAAATAAATAGGACTTGTTGACTTGTTTGTGCACAAGAGGATCCCAAGCTTTGAGGATTTATTTTTTCATAGGACAGGAAGTAAAACCCACCATGCTTCTAACTTTTCTCTTATGCTGTGTTTGGGAAGGGAGGAGGGGAGGGGAGGGGAGGGAAAATTTGAGGGGGAAGAAAAATGAAGGGGAGGGGAGGAAAAATTAATTTTCCCTCCTCTTGTTTGAGAAGTCAAAAAGTGGGGGGAAGGAAAATGAAAAAGTAGGGATACAAAGACTATTTTACCCTTCCTTTTGAAAAGATTTCAAAAGGACAAAAAGGGCAAAATAGTACTTTCCCCCTCATTCCCCTCTTTCCCCTTCATTTTCCTCCCATTTTTGGGGGGAAAATTTTTGCCACTAAAAGACAAAAACTTTCCCCCCTCTTCCCCTCTCCCCATTTCCCCCCCCCCCCCCCCCCCCCCCTTCCCAAACACCCCCCAAAAAATTTTTCCCCCCGCTTTCCCTTCCTTTTTTTCCTTCCCCCCTCTTTCCCCCCTTCCCAAACAGACCATTAGAAATACCTTCAAATAAATAGGACTTGTTGACTTGTTTGTGCACAAGAGGATCCCAAGCTTTGAGGATTTATTTTTTCATAGGAGAGGAATTTTGCATTTCTAGGACTCCTCTCATAGGAAATCAGAATAATCTCTATAAAAAAAATTAATTCCTTTTTTTATAAGAAAATTGTTTTGCATCAAACTATAAAACAATGGGCTGCATGAAAGAACAATTTTAAAACCTATCAATCACAAAAATCTTCTTCTCGCACAAATACACCCTCAAGAGTATGTTTGGATCAAGAGCAAAGATAAGGATAATGAAAGTGGAGAAAACTTGCCACAACTCAATTTTACAGAGGAAGCATTTTTCTTTTACTTATCTTTTTGCACCCGTTGCCTCCACATTATTAAGAGGGAAAATTTTAAAAAAGTATAAAACTTTTGGCTTATTTTCAGAAAACTATATGGAGATTTGAATATCTCAAAAAAATATAAAATCTTTTCACAATTCTTTCGATCAAATCCTTCCCATAACTTTTAGAAAAATGACAAAATCACCCTTCTCTTATGACAGGTCTCTGTCTTTTCTGAACTTTTTTCCTCCCTAAAACTAACCATTTAATAAAGTTAGTTTTTTAATCATTTAAAATCCCATTTTTTAACCATCCATGCATAAAGATAGTTAGAGTGGGCCCCATTAGATTATTTGGGTTGGATGGATTTGAAAAATGAGAAAACATTATTTTTATCATTTCTCAAAAAAAATAATAATAATAATAATTATGGAGAGGACTTAATTAAAAGAAGAGGATTTAACCAAAAAAATCCCCTTAGACTCGTCAAAAGCCAAAAACGACATAACACCTTATATAGACCATAATAGTCCCAAAGGCCTTGTTTAATATTGTTTCTTTACTTTTTCTCTAAGCATGGATATCCCTACAACTTTTACCTTAAAAGGTCCCAAAACCCTTTTCCCCTTTTTCGTTTTTTCCCCCATTTTCTTTGAGCAGGGATTCATCGAAGAAAAGAAAAGGCAGTGGAACTTTACAGATCTCCTGAGCAGTAGCACTCACCGAAGAAGTAGCAGGGTAGAATCGGATCATTTCAAAAAATGCTTCTTTACCATTGTGCCAGCTATCTGCTTCACGAAAAAGAAAACACAGACCTCTCATCTTTATGTGAAATGGAAGAGGTCCTCGTTGAACAAGTTGCGTACCTTGGCTTGAAAATGGATGGATATCCATGCCAATGACAGTGTTGTGGACTTGATATCCCAGCCTATGATAATGTTGTGGGCGGGGATATCCCTGCCTCCGTGAGTGTTGTCTCTTAGAGTTGTATCAGTTGAGCGGGGATATCTCCGCCCAAATTAGTGTTGTGGACGAGGATATACCTGCTCATCTAGGTATTGTGGTTGGGGATATTTAGCAGTCTATTGACCTATCAACTATTTACACATTCACATTCGTCAACAAGAACCCTATCTACATATGACATGGATATCCCTGTTCAGTTTAGAAGGGAAATGCATCTCAACAACTCAGGAAGACATGTGGAACCTGTAGAAAAACAATTTCTTCTCATCCAAACAAACCCATTTCACAAATCTCTTGAGAATTCACCCACTACTAATCTCTTGTGGGGGATTTTGAAAAACTTTTCTCCACTTGTTTCCTTTCCAATTCACAAGCAGAAATCCTACAAATCTTATTCACCAATTCCCTCCAAGTTTCCATTTTTCTTCTTCCTTGATATGTATTCATGACTAGTATCTTCAATAATCAAAACAATCCATAAAGATAAAAAATATTTTAGGTCCGCCCTTGCATGAAAAGGGGGAAAGAGCAAAACAGTCAACTGCGACACAAAACCTCTGCAACCTTCTTTGAGTTTGGTTTGCAATTGCAAATCTGATCTACGATGGCTTACTACAGATCAAGCCAGTCTATAACAAAGAACCACCTGTGACTTTGAAACCGAGAATGAATCCCCTGATCTTCTCCGATCTGCCTTCTGCAAAATCCTGCTACTTCTTCTCTTCTTCGATGAGTCCACTGCACTGGATTCGAAATTCGAATTTCAAAAACAGAGCCTAGGACCCTGTGTTCTAGTGGAAGGGAGAAGAACGAAAAGAGAGAAAAGGGTTCTAAGATGTTTTAAGTTAAAAGGAGCAGGGATATTCTCGCTCAAAGAAAAAAAAAAAAAAAAAAAAAGCAAGACCCTTGGGACCACTATGGTCTTTGTAAGACGCTGATGGCGTTTTTGGCTTATGACGAGTCTAATGGGATTTTTCTGGTAAAATCCTCTTAAAAGAATTGTGAAGAACTTTTACACCTTTGTGAGATATTCAAATCTTCGTGTATTTTTATGAAATGTGTAAAAAATCTTAAAGTTCCCCAAATAAATAAATATATATATATATATATATATAAAGCAGAAAAGAGTGGTCATCTAGGAGCCCCACCCATGTGCCAGTGTCACACATCTAAATAAATATTGATTCCCACCACAAACACAACCAACGTGACACGCATAAATTAGATCTGAACCTTGGACAATTTTGCCCAAGCAAGGTCCCATGGCCAATAGGTTTGAAAGCCTGGTCTCTTTGGGCCCACCAATGTACATAAGCAAAAATGCAAATGACAAGCAACCAACGGTACACAATCATTAGATGCATCAGATCAATGGCCACAATTTCCTAGAAATCACAGTGGTCACCAAATGGCTCATCAACCATTCAGCTCATCTTCATCCAAATACCATCACCGACAAAGTAAAAGAAAAATGGATAAAATATATGTATATGAAAGGAGAAAGAAAGGAAAAGGAGATTCCATCTAGACCTTATATGCTGGAACAAAACTATCCTTTTGAAGAATTTGAGACATGAGAGAGCAAGTAGCTTGCCAATTGTCTGTGGAAATGCCATGAAAAGGAAGATATATCATCCTTGAATGAGACATTTGCTAGTTGCCGACAAGGTCGAATGGATATAAAATGGGACACATGAGACATCTTTACAAAGTAATTGAGGCCATTATACAATCTAAGCCATTCAGGAATTAGGCCCACATCTATGCTGATTGGAGTATTTTATATTCGTGGTTGGGCGAGTTTGGTTGCCAGCATTTTGGTGATATCTTATGTGGAGCATTTTAAAGATTGTCCCCCAAAGTGGAATCTCAAAATGCCTGGGCCTATAATAGCATTTTTTAATTCAGAATTATGAGAATTTTGTTGGCCAAAAGTGACCATTTACATGGACAATTCAACTAATTCTTACCCTTCAAAGTAAATCAAACAGGAATTCAAAATTTTCATAGGCAGCATCTACATTTATGTCAGAAATTCTCATTAGAGATCCTATCAATCAAATAGGTCCTTAGTGTACTATTGATTTGGTTTTCTTAAGGTCATGAAGTTTTAATATATTTTATAAAATGTATTTATTAAAGTAGCTAAATCTGTTCTCTAGAAATTGCTTGCCTAGGTAGAGAGATGTGAAGCATATGAATGTGAGTTTGGTAAAAAATAAAAATAAAAATTTGAAGGCAAGGTGAAGATTTACAAATATCCATCACATTACATCCTTTTTAGTGAAAAATGAATATGGAGAAATGAAAAACAAATATCCAGCTACAGCCCCAATACTCAAATCCTAGCCTATCTACATCTCTACTTTACCCCTCCTCTCTTTAATAATTGTATAAAGGAGCCATTTGACTTTGAAATGGTACTATTAAATTCCATGCAAACAAAATATATGGACTTCCAGAGGACAATCTCATTTAATTAAGTTATTTGATCACCAGTGCTATAATAACCTTTTTGGTAGGTTTTCTTGTCTACTTGAGAAAATGCGCAGTCAACAGCTTCAAATACATAGTTAGATTGTTAGACTTACAATTTGTGTGGCCTAAATTTCAGTGTTTGATAGTTGGATTTGATCTAATCATCAAAAAAATTATATAGATAACACATGGTTCACGGTTCACGCTCCATGATCGATAATCCTAATTCTTTTTTTTTTTTTTTTTTTTTTGCATAGTAAGCAATGGCATGTTGTAATCAAGGGACATTTACCGGAAAAATCCCCTTAAATAGGGTAACCACAGTTGAGGACTCTAAACTTTTATAATAACAGCCAAGGACCTTCGGCCCAAATCATCTTTTTTTTTTTTCGTTTTGCCATTTCTTAATTTGTTGATGTCAACATAACCATAATCCCAGGTTAATTTTATTTTATATTGATATCGATGAATCTTCTGTCAACGTCAACAAATCCTATGTATAAATGTTTAACATGTGTTGTGCACAGGAGTCACTTGATTATGCTAATTGGGTGTTTTTGTCGACGTTGACATAAGTTTATGTTGATGTCAACAAATCTTCTATCAACATCAACAAATTTTATGTATAAATGCTTAACCTGTACAATGGTCACTTGATTGTGCTAACTGGACGTTTTGTCGACATCCAGAAAAGTTTATGTTGGTGTCAACAAATATTTTGTTGATGTCGACAAATATTACTCACGACAGAATATAGGATTTTAGTTTCCTTCGATTTGGGTGAAGAGATCGATTCTTGGGAATAGGAAATATGTGAGATTTTTTTTATAACATGATTAGGGAATATGGTTATGTTGACACCAACAAAGAAAGGGCAAAACGGGAAAAAAAAAGAGATGATTTGGGCTGGAGGTCTTTGGTCATCATTATAAAAGTTTAAAGTCCTCAATTGTTGTTTTCCTATTTAAGGGGATTTTTCTGATAGATATCCCTATAATCAATATACCAAGATTACAACAAAGGAAGGAGAACCACTTTCTAGGGAGTGTAACTACCAATTGACCACATCACAGAGAAACATAAACCAGAAGGAAAGAAAATTGAAATCCTCAAAGCTGGGCTATTTACAAATCACTTTTTTTTTCTTACAGAACTTTTTTATTTGCAAAGTAAAGTTAGTTTTTCATATTTAAGATTTCAAGCAATTGATATGATGGGTCAAGTCAAAATCTTGACCAATTAACAATCTAAAATACTAAAATTATAAGTCTTTTGCCACAATCTGTTAACAAATTAGATCATGCATAAACAAAATTTGTATTGGTCATTTCATACATATGGTGATCATATAGAGAACTGATCCATCGTGTGAACTGACTGACCCACATGCTGGGTTTGACCTCACGTTTAGGTAGAAAAGTGGGCTGGTGAAATTTCTCATTCATCCAGGCAGTCCATCATGTGAAGGGTACCTTTACGTGTTACGCGGTAAGGGCTAGTTCAATGCGAGATTCCCGCGTATTTGAAGAAGAGGACTTTGGACTTCGGACTTCGGAGACAGTATGCGGAGAAGATTCACAACATGTGGATGGACTCTGAAGTCCTGCCCAACGTCACAAAATAATAAAACTGAATGAAATGAAATGATCCCATCTTGCCCTTGATATGGTGCCCACGCCAGAAATCTAACTCGTTTTACAGACACAAACAGAACCATGCTGATACATAGTGTGCAAAAACTCATAGTAGCGAGTAGGGATGGAAACAGGCCAGGTCAATAACATATGGTTTAAGAGTGAGCAGTCCTCAAAGCCATACTTCTGCATAAAGCCACACATGCATGGGACACGTTGTTCGCTATGGCTGCTTGGTAGCAAGTGTTTGGGGATGTCTTATTTAGATGATTTGGAGAGTTTCAAATGGTATTTCCAAAGTGGAATCCAAAAATGCTCACGCAAAAAATAGTATTTAGAAATTCAGAATTGTGAGAATTTTGTTGGTCAAAAGTGACAATTCACATGATCATTTCAACTAATTCTTACCCTCCACAGTAAACAAATAGAGAATTCATATTTCCAAAAGAGAACTCTACATTTTGTCAATAATTCCGGATAAGAGAGATTTTCATCAGAAATGCTCTCATCCAAATGGCCCCTTAGGGCACATTTATGTTGTGCTGTGGAAAGCCTTTTTTTCTTTCCACTGGAAACCAAGTCCCCTCGACCAACCCCAAAAAAATGAATACGATTTATGTAGAATCGCAAAAAAGTATATTTAGTTTTGCTCTCACGAAAAAGAAGCCACATCAAAGGTGGATTTTATTAGACGGTAGAAATGCATTTCCACTTTCCATACAGCCACACAAATATGTTCTTAGGGCACATTCGTGTATAAGATTTAATTTTCCATGGAAAAAGCATGAAAAGAAGAAAACGTTCTCCACACTACAATAAATCAAAACTCGGAGCAACAGATTTCCATGAGGAAAAGTTGAAAAATGAATAGAGTTTTCCATAGTTCTGTGGAAAACAAATTCATATGGGGAAAGTGATTTTCGGCGGTGGACAAAATCGGAATAAGTGGCGGTTTTTTCTGCTACTATTGTTAGTTTTAGCGGAGGAAATCTTTAACTGCTGTTAAAACTTAAAACTTTTAGTATTGATTCTTAACATACCATTCAAGCAAAAAGGGTAAATTTCAAGGCGAATAAATTTTACAATAAAAAAGAAAAAAAAAAAAGCAACAACGGTGAGCCACTAATTTTCACTTTTTTTTGTAGTGTGCCCAATTTGATATCTTAAGGTCCTCGAGTTTTGAATATATATCTATCTATATATATATATATTAAAGTTGCTAAATTTGGTATTCAGCAGTTGCTCTAGTAGTTAGAGAGATGGGAGAGCATAGTTCATAATCGTGGTATCTGTAGCGGTATTGTCTGACCCCAAAAACTGATACCGTATCGGTATCGGCCGCGGTTCACGATTGTCATGGTGTGAAAGTTTTTTAGTCCAAAGAAAATTGAAAAAAATATCCAAAGAATCCATAATATTATAAAATGCTGGAAGATAATATTTTTTTCCATTAGAAACAACTATAAATCAAATTATCAGTCCCTCTAAGTAATGACGTACTATATCACTTTCTTATCTAAAATTGAATAAATTATGTTTATAATTAAACATATTTAGATATATATATATATATATATATATACCAAAATAGGTTAGAATGTCACAAAATTTATAAAATACTACCATAAAGAAATAACTCATTTCTAAAACCCTCAATCTATAGATTTACCATCAAAACATGTAGATCTAAGAGAATGAAACATATCCACAACAAAAAAGGCATGCAATCATCATTTCTAAGCTATTTCTAAACAAACCTAAAAAACACAAAATACTAACTTCAGTAGAATTGTGTGTGCTTTTTTCTTACCAAACTCGCAAAAAATGTGTTTTTGATGGCTTGAGAGGTGTTAAGTGTTAAGACAAAAGAGTTGTTGGTGTTTCGAGGAACTAGGTTGAAATAGGGATGAAGATGAGGCAAAGGGGAAAAATGGTCTTATGGCTGTCAACTGAGAAATTGAATTTTTTGGCCAATATATCAGCCCAGACCAATAATTTGAAATTATCAGCCGATAAATTGAGGATATTTTAGCTATACATTACCAAAACCGATAATTGTCAAATGATTGCTTCGGTATGGGCCAATTTTTTCAACCATGGATGGGAGGCATGTGTAGGTGTGTGAGTTTGGAATAAAATAATAGTAAATAAAATTGACGAAGTTAAGGTGAAGATCACATTATATCCATTTTAGTGAAAAATGAATAAGAAGAAATGAAAGATAAATATCCAACGACATCCCTATTAGATTTTTTTTTATATAATGGAGGGTGTCACAGCCCTTTGGGCTAAACTAATCCCTACGGGCCCGGGGGGAGCCGGGTAAATCCCCTGTGTGGCAGTACAGTTTAGAACTTTCAGTAGAACAAACTGCACTTTTAGGGACGAAATTTTTCGTCGCCAAAAGTTAATAAAACGTCGGTAAACATATTTATCGACGAAAATCTTTTCGTCGGCCAGACGTCGGTAAAAAGACGTCAGCAAAATATTTTACTGACGAAATATTTTTCCGTTGGCAAAAATTGGATTTTTACCGACGATTATTTCACTTTTACCAACGTTTTAGAAACGTCGGCAAAAGTATTTTACTTTTCTAAATATTAAATAAATACTTTTACTGACGTTTTTTTTCGTCGGTAAAAGAAGAAAGAAAAATAAATTAAAAATGACATGACTTTTACGGACATTTTAGTATCGTTGGTAAAAGAAAAAAGAAAAATAAAATGACTTTTACCGACGTTTGTTTTCGTCGGTGAACGAAAAAAGAAAAATAAAAAAAATAAAATGGCTTTTACCAACATTTTTTTCGTCGGTAAAAGAAAAAAGAAAAATAAAAAAATAAAATGACTTTTACCGACGTTTTATTTTCGTCGGTAAAATAAAAAAGAAAAATAAAAAAAATAAAATGACTTTTACCGACGTTTTATTTTCGTCGGTAAAATAAAAAAGAAAAATAAAAAAAAAAATAAAATGACTTTTACCGACGTTTTATTTTCGTCGGTAAAAGTGATTTTATTTATTTTTTAAATGCTATATTCGTTTTTTCAATATAATTTTTCTGTAAACCTATTTATACACCTGTATCAAAAATAAACCTGTTCATGTACCCATATTCAATATAAAAATGCAGCTGGAGCCAAATCAGGCTTCCCCAGAATTTGAGCAGCCTAATACAAATTCCATCATTAAGGACTTCCACAAATGAATGAAGTAAAATATATCACTCAGAAAACCTAATAGCATTCTTTCTCCAGGAAGAAAAAGTGAAACCTCCTGCTATTAACTCATAATATTCTACTATATGAAGAATCAATGATCTGAAACCACATTTTGGTTACATCAAAATGTCAGACCAAAAAGGGTGAAGGCAGATCTCTTCATTCTAAATTATCAGTCTATTGTGAAAACATGAACACATGATCTAAAATCACTTCGCTAAGAAATCCAACCACAAGAATAAAGATAAAAGTGAAAAATACTGAGAAGAAAAGCATCCATGTCTTGATAAAAACTCCATTTTGTACACTATATATACCATAAGGTGAAGATTAACTCAAAATTGCATAATAAAATCAGGTGAGATAGGTCACATCTGTTATTTAATGTCAGGTTGCTAACTTGTGTTTCAAACACTATTCTCTAAGTTTATATTGAGATGAGCATTACCTAGAAATTCAAGGGTCACTGTGAAGCAACCTGCAACCGAAGGAAGGCAACCCAAACAAAGACAAGAAGGCCTAGTTCCTTCCGGTAGACATTCTCAAGAATTGGGACCTGAAATGATCACAAAACTTAGTCTAACAGCAAATAAACAGTTGAAGCGGCTGCACCCATGATCATGCCTGCCAAAAATTGACATTAGAAGCTCAGCACTTGTCTTAAAACATGCACCCAAAATGCCGAATAATGAAAATTTGGAGAATAATTCTTCTTGGAAATCCAAACTGGGAGATGTGGCTATCTGAATGTTCTTACATTTTGATATAGCTGTTGAAGATTTTGCATCAAACCCAAGAGTAAGCATGGGAACAAAAATCCCACCCCCACCAACACCTCCAAGGCAGAGAGATGTGGCTATCTGAATGTTCTTACATTTTAATTACAACATTAGAAAGTAAAGATAAAGTGCTTATGAGAAAATAACAATAGTATGGATTCACTAAGGACTAGAAGATGACTTGCTCAATCTAATATTACTTAACCTTGGTATTCCTGATTTTTGAAGCTATAGGAAGATTAAAGCCACTAATTTTTGCTGTGAGATGTTCATCCAAAACAATGTTCTCTATGTTTAAATTATTCCCAAAAATGCCAGGTACAATTCCTGAATGCAAGAATTGGGTTCCTCTTGCGACACCAGTGGCAATGGCCAATCTTTGTGGCCATGTCTGCATCTCTTGTTTTTGTTCTTCTGCAAAATCAAGTAGAGAAATTGAACTGCTTGGGACTTCTTAGATTGCCCCAGTGCAAGATATGACAGAGAGAGTGATAGAAATGATTATTCAAAGCTGTTTCTTTCACCGCTAAGATGACACCTTAATGTCCCATTTGAAATGTATTCAAAGATGAGAAAGATGGTGTTGCACGCACCAGAACTGTCCTGATTAGTAACGATGCAATGTCCCATAATGCTGACTAAATGGCGATGCCTGAGCTTGGAGATCACTTCCATGTGCTCTGTTAAACTGTGTATTGCTGTCACGACCCGGGCCCGAGATCTGATTACTTCGGACAAACCCCGAGTCGCGAGATCATACTTACTCCCGTAAATCCTTAATTAACCGAAGTTAAGACAAGACTCACAAGGGATCTAACCTGTATACCTGTCAATTGTACAATTTTGCGGAAATACATGTATACATTGACAACAAGTAAATTTACATTAACAGTAAAGTTCACATATACAAAATTAAAGTTCACCAAGGACCACCACTGCACATTTAAAATACAATGCAGGTGGTATCTAATTACATTTCAAAATTATCAAAATAACTCATTTACATTCTCCCTCCGAACTACGCCCACTCCGCTAAACCTCTTGGAGGTATCGGATGGGCCTCCTCCGCAGGCGGCGCGGCCTCTGCAAGACCGGCACGGGCATTTGGGCCTGTGACATCATCAATAACACGTGAACACGACGGTTCAACAAGACATATGCATTTTCATGATTTTCCATGCTAGCTATCAATTCTATACAATAATTTAACAATTCTATATAACCTAGTTCAATTCAATAACGAACATCTATTTCAATTCATTTCGCGTCTTCTAACGGAAGTAGTTTAACATAATCGTAAACACAAGTACTATTCAATTATGCACAGTTAATTTCAGTTAATTTACTTAAGCACAAGGCGGAAGGGCAAACCATTCATGGCCTAGGCTTCAAGATTGTTTCATTTTCCTTTAATCAATTTACTTAAGCACAAGGCGGAAGGGCAAACCATTCATGGCCTAGGCTTCAAGATTGTTTCAGTTTCCATTACATGGCTTATCATATATGGTAGAAATTTACCAGTGTCTTGATCAGAGAGCACTAGCATTCCACGAGGCTCTGGAATGCCCCAACCTCTACTGCAGTAGGAATTATTCATTTATTCACTTTACTGTTACTTTTAGTGACCATTCATTTCATTACATTAATTCGATTCGTGCATTATGTCAGTGAAGTTCATCTCTGTGTTACTTCAAGGATTCTATTCAAATTCATTTCTACTCAATCCTATTCATACTTCTAAGCCAAACAAATGAGTGAAGCGCTCGTTATCCAATGTACGTGTTATTCTTGATGAATATCACGTTATGTATTTAATTCGTATATTAGGACGACTTTAGCTACACCTATGTAGGCTTAGACTTCACAAGAAACAGCCTATACAAATTAGGCTTCACCCTAACAATTCTCTGAGCTCGGCTCAGCTGTCGGTTGGCCTGTCGGCTAACCGACAATACCACATCAGTTAACCGACACATCGTCGGTTCGAATTCCAGAAGCTTGATTTTCAATCCATTCTCTGACATGTTTGTCGGTCCGGTCTCGGTTAGGTGTCGGCTGACCGACGACGCCATTTCGGTTGACTGACATCTCGTCGGTTCGAATTCCAGAAGCTGGATTTTCAATCCATTCTCTGACGTGTTTGTCGGTCCGGTCTCTGTCAGGTGTCCGCTGACCGACGACGCCATTTCGGTTGACCGACATCTCGTCGGTTCGAATTCCAGAGAGCTGGAATTCACTAAGACAGATTCCAAATCTGTCAGTTAGGTTGTCGGTCGACCGACACTACTATGTCGGCTGACCGACCCAACGTCGGTCAGAATTCCAGAGAGCTAACATTCACTGATACAAAAGTCAGATCTGTGTCGGCCCACTCGTTGGTCGACCGACATATGCCCAGAAGTTCAGTTCTGAGCTTCGGATTTTCTGAAGCAAAAATCCAAGAAATGAGCCCAAATGAACTCCAAACTCTCTAAAACATTACAATTCATAAGAATACATATGTACTTGCCTCTAGTGAAGAATAATGGATGAAAACCCCCTCTAGAGCTTGATTCCAAGAAGAAGACTTTGAGTCCTAACTTCACACTTCCACAAATTGAAAACAAAATTGGGGAAGATGAAGAGGAGGATGAATGCTCCTTGAAAACACTTGCAAACTCCTTGTTTGATACTTGATAGAGTGAGATTGGAAGGAAATAAGAGAAAAGGAAGAGAAGGTGGTTGCCTAGGGTTTGAATGAGTTGGAAGATGAGTGAATGACTCATTTGAGTCATCTCATAAGCTTTATAAGCTTGTTTTTACATCAAAGTCTACTTCATCAAGGCTATTTACATTTTGAGTCAATTGAAGGGTCATTTGACCGGATTCTAGTCAAACGACTTCAAGCCTATTACTAAAGCTAACGTACTCATCGAGATACACGCGTTGATATCAAGAGTTTCCGTATTCGACAAAATACGTGAAAATTCGTATTTACATAAAGGTCCTTCGTTTCAATGTTTGAGTCTAACTCTCATTCAATTTGTTCAATCTCTTCATTGTCATTTCATTACCTTCATTTGTGACTAGTCTCATTGAGTTTAGTCATTAATTACCATTAATCTGGTTAAATATAATTAACTAACTTTAATTTCAATTAATTAGAGTTAATCTTGATTAATTCGGGACGGGACCTTACAACTCTCCCAACTTTTAGAACCATTCGGTCCTCCGAATGCAATTCAAATCAATGTAAATCAATTAAACAATTCAATTCAAAATTACCTGAACGAATAGCTCGAGATACTTCTGAGCCATTTGCTCCTCAAGCTCCCACGTGGCTTCATTAGGTTCATGATGATCCCAAAGGACCTTGACCCATCTTATCGTCCTGGTACGCAAGACTGCCTCCTTGGTATCAATAATCCGAATCGGCTTCTCAACATATGTGGAGTTTGGTAACACTTCTATCTCTTCATGATGGATGACATGTGAAGGATCAGCCACATACTTTCGAAGCATGGAAACATGAAACACATTGTGGATACCGGAGAGCTCAGGTGGAAGGTCTAGGCGATAAGCCACATTTCCAATTCGGCTCGTGATTTTGAAAGACCCAATGAATCTCGGGGAAAGCTTCCCTTTCTGCCCGAATCGAATAGTGCCCTTCATTGGGGAAGTCTTCAAAAAGACTAAGTCATCAACTGCAAACTCTAGATCACGCCGATAATTGTCAGCATAGCTCTTCTGCCTTGATCTAGCAATTTTTAGTCTGTCCTGTATCCTTTGGACTTTCTCTGCTGTTTCAACAATGATCGTACTCCGAGTTCCAACTTCTTCCCAGCTTACTGGGGTTCTACACTTTCGACCATACAATGCCTCAAATGGTGCCATCTTAATGCTGGAGTGATAGCTGTTATTGTACGCAAATTCGCACAACGCTAAATGGTCATCCCAATTACTCTCAAAATCAATCACACTGGCACGAAGCAAATCTTCCAGAGTTTGTATAGTCCATTCTGATTGTCCATCTGTCTGTGGATGATAAGCAGTACTAAACCGAAGTTTAGTGCCCATGGAGTTCTAAAAGGATTGCCAGAATGTGGACACAAACCGACTATCCCGATCAGAAACAATTGAGACCGGTGTTCCATGCAATCGAGTCACTTCATTGACAAACAGCTTGGACATCTCGCTGAATCCCATATCTTTTCTGATTGGAAGGAAATGTGCGGACTTCGTAAGACGATCAGCGATCACCCATACGGCATCGTGCTGCTTCCTCGTCCTCGGTAAACCAGATACAAAGTCCATTGAAATGTGCTCCCATTTCCATTTAGGAATATGCAGTGGGTGTAGCAATCCTGGTGGCTTCCGGTGCTCAAATTTCACACGTTGGCAAGTTAGGCAGGAAGAAACATAACCCGCTATATCTCGCTTCATATTATTCCACCAGAATCTATCTTTGAGATTTCTATACATTTTGTACTTCCAGGATACATAAAATATCTGGTGTGATGAGCTTCAAACATCACTGCATGCTTCAAATCTTCATGTACTGGTATACATAATCGGTCCTTGAAATAAAGAACTCCTTCTACCAGCACGAAGTCTGGCTTAGCTGCAATATTGTCCCTGATTTTTACTAATTCAGGATCTTCGAACTGTCTATCCTTGATTTGCTTGATGAGGATTGGTTCGAATACAGACATCGCTGCAACCATCACTCTATAGTTCTCCATTTCAATAGACACATCTAGATCTCTGAACTCTTCGATCATGTTCCATTCACCAACTAATGACGCCAAGTCAGCTGACTTCCGACTCAAAGCATCAGCCACGACATTACCCTTTCCAGGTACATATTTGAATGGAAAGTCGTAATCCTTGATCAGCTCTAACCAACGGCGTTGTCTCGAATTAATATCCTTCTGAGTGAATAGATACTGAAGGCTCCTATGGTCACAATAGACTTCAAAAGTCTCTCCATACAGATAATGCATCCGTTGCTTTAGTGCGAATACAACCACCGCAAGCTCTAAATCATGTGTGGCTTATTTCTTCTCATGTTCCTTCAACTGACGCGAACTGTAGGCAATTACCCTACCATTCTGCATCAATACACATCCCAATCCAATACCCAAGGCATCTGAGTAAATCTCAAATCCTCCTCTTCCATCGGGTAGGGACAAGATTTGGGCTGAAATCAATCTCTGCTTCAAGGTTTGAAAACTAGACTCACATGCATTATTCCATTCAAAGGAAGTGCTCTTCCAAGTCAGTTTTGTTAATGGCGATGCTATCTTTGCGAAGTCCTTGACGAACCTCCTATAATAGCCTACCAATCCCAAGAAACTTCGTACTTCTGGCACATTCTTCGGACTCTGCCAATTGGTGACTGTTTCAATTTTAGCTGGGTCAACCGCAAATCCATCTCAATTTTAACTAGGTCAACCGCAAATCCATCTCCGGAAATGATATGACCCAAAAGTACAATCTGCTGCAACCAAAAGTCGCACTTCTCGAGTTTTGCATACAACTGATTCTCTCTCAGTGTCTGCAAGGCTATCCTCAAATGACGTGAATGCTCGACCTCTGACTCTGAATAGACCAGGATGTCGTTAATGAAGATTACCACAAACTGGTCCAGGAAGGGAGCAAACACTCTATTCATTAGAGCCATAAACACTGCAGGTGCATTGGTTGGACCAAAAGGCATAACTAAAAACTCGTAATGGCCGTAACGAGTCCTGAATGTTGTCTTCTGCATATCCTGATCCTTAACCCGAATCTGATAACAACCAGATCGGAGATCAATCTTGGAGAAATACGATGCACCCTCGAGTTGATCAAACAACTCATCAATTATAGGCAGTGGGTACTTGTTCTTGATCGTCACTTGATTTATCTACCTATAATTGATACACATTCGCAGGGTACCATCCTTCTTCTTCACGAACAGTACAGGTGCTCCCCATGGTGAGACACTAGGTTTGATAAAGCCTTTGTCCAGCAAATCCTATTTCTGCTTTTTCAACTCATACAACTCCGATGGTGCCATTCGATATGGTGCCTTTGATATCGGTGCAGTACCGGGCACAAGTTCGATTGTAAAGTCCACTTCTCTAGTTGGAGGTAGACCTGGCACTTCATCCGGGAACACGTCTGGAAATTCACAGGCTACAGGAATGTTTCGAAATTCCTATACAGGCTTCTTTTCTGAAACGAAGGCAATATATCCTTCGCAACCATTACGCATCATTCATTCAGCTTTAAGCGCTGATACAAGCCTGGTGTCATACTTCTTCTGAACTCCCTCAAAGAGTACACTGGCACTGGCCTCATCCACCCTAAAGGTGATGACCTTGCGGAAACAGTCTAAACAAGCCCTGTACTTTGCAAGCCAATCCATGCCAAAGATTACATCGAAGTCATTCATTGCTAGTATTACCAGATCAGCTGGCATGGACACATCTCCAATTCTAACAGTGCATTGAGAAATATACAACTCACACACTACTTTTCTCCCTAAAGGAATAGACACAGTGAAATCATAAGACAATTGCATGATCCGGTTTTGCATGCTATAAGTAAATGCAGGTGCTACAAATGAATACGTAGAATCGGGATCAAACAGTGCAATAGCAGGTCTGTTATCTATAAGAATTGCACCTTCAACTACATTTGCTGCAACATCGGCTTGTTCTCTATTGACCGCATAAGCCATCCCAGCCATCTGTGGTCTGTTTGGTTGCTGCTGTTGCCTCGGTGGCTACCTTTGCCACTAACGCTGCTAGCCTAGACGTTGAGGTTGTTACTGCTGCTGTTGTGGTGGCCTAGGAGGAGCTGGTAAAGCTAGTCTCTGCGGGGGAGCAGGAAGTGCTGCTTGTCCTTGAGCTGGATACTGATAGGGAGCCCTATCGTCTCTCCTAGCCCTCGGGCACTGTGCCATCTTGTGTTCCAATGAACCACAGGCTAGGCAAGCTCCAGTAGTCCTCCAACATAACTTAGTCCTGTGAGCTTTTCCACAAGTATCACAGACTGGCCTGATCTCATTCGTCTCACCTCTAGGAATGAACTTCTGTTTCTGCTTCTTAATCCTGTATTGTCCTCTTTTCTTAAACCATGAATCACCACTTCTCTTGGTGTTCACAGCCTCTCTATCTTTCTCTCTCTGGATTTCCTCAGCGGTATATGCCCTGTCCACGGCATCATCAAAAGTTGTAGGCTTTTGTCCAGCCAATACAACTGCCTTGTACTCTGGACTTAGCCCAATAAGGAATCTCTTAACTTTCTTTTCTTCAGTATTCACCAAGTCGGTAACATACTTAGACAATTGTAAGAAAGTATGAACATAAGCAGCTACGGTCAGTTGACCTTATTTCAGGTGCAGGAATTCTGCTTCCTTTTGCTGCTGTACATGCTCTGGAACAAACTTCCTTTGAAATTGCTTTTCAAAAGTCTCCCAAATGTCCGCTGCGGTCATGGCTTTGAACGTGTCATTGACACTCTTCCACTATGTGTTCGCTCCCCCTCTAAACATGGTAGAGGTTAGCAACACTCTCTGTTTACGAGTGCAGACAACTGTGTCAAACACATCTTCAATATGTTCCAGCCACTCATCTGCCTGCATCACATTCTCAGTTCCATGAAACTCTGTGGCTCCTCTTTTTCGGAATCTCTCATAAATAGCATGAGGATCAGCATCCTTATGCTGCAACACGAACTGAGTCTCAACATGAGGTTGTTGGACCGGTTGTACAGGTGGAACCTGTAACTGCGCCTACATTTGAGCTTGTGTTTGCAACATCGAGGTAATTTGGGTTTACATACCCATTTGACCCTCATGGCTCCTCACTAATTGCTCTAGTATAGTTGTCATCCTCGCATCAGTATTTGATACAGGAGGAGGAGGTGTAGTACCATCATTAACAGTAACTTTTATAAAGTTATCATTGCCTGATCCAGAAGCCATGCTGTAAACAATACGGAAGGTAAGACACACATCTTAACACTTCCATCTCATATAGTGAAAGCAATAAACACAAATCGCAAGTTGGATTTGTCCTAATCGTAACGTTCCTCACTTCGTTCTCAGTGTTTCTAATTCTTTTTAAAATTGTCTTAACCTAGTTTCTTAACTAGGCTCTGATATCATACAATAAGTATGTCACGACCTGGGCTCGAGTTCTGATTACTTCGGACAAACCTCGAGTCGCGAGATCATACTTACTCCCGTCAACCCTTAATTAACCGAAGTTAAGACAAGACTCACAAGGGATCTAACCTGCATACCTGTCAATTGTATAATTTTGCAGAAATACAAGTATACAGTGACAACAAGTAACTTTACATTAACAGTAAAGTTCACATATACAAAATTATAGTTCACTAAGGACCACCACTGCACATTTAAAATACAATGCAGGTGGTATCTAATTACATTTCAAAATTATCAAAATAACTCATTTACATTCTCCCTCCGAACTACGCCCACTCCGCTAAACCTAATGGAGGTTCGGATGGGCCTCCTCCGCAGGCGGCGCGGCCTCTGCAAGACCGGCACGGGCATTTGGGCCTGTAACATCATCAATAACACGTGAACACAACGGTTCAATAAGACATGCATTTTCATGATTTTCCATGCTAGCTATCAATTCTATACAATAATTTAACAATTCTATATAACCTAGTTCAATTCAATAACGATCATCTATTTCAATTCATTTCTTTTCATTTCGCGTCTTCTAACGGAAGTAGTTTAACATAATCGTAAACACAAGTACTATTCAATTATGCACAGTTAATTTCAGTTAATTTACTTAAGCACAAGGCGGAAGGACAAACCATTCATGGCCTAGGCTTCAAGATTGTTTCATTTTCCTTTAATCAATTTACTTAAGCACAAGGCGGAAGGGCAAACCATTCATGGCCTAGGCTTCAAGATTGTTTCAGTTTTCATTACATGGCTTATCATATATGGTAGAAATTTACCAGTGTCTTGATCAGAGAGCACTAGCATTCCACGAGGCTCCGGAATGCCCCAACCTCTACTGCAGTAGGAATTATTCATTTATTCACTTTACTGTTACTTTTAGTGACCATTCATTTCACTACATTAATTCGATTCGTGCATTATGTCAGTGAAGTTCATCTCTGTGTTACTTCAAGGATTCTATTCAAATTCATTTCTACTCAATCCTATTCATACTTCTAAGCCAAACAAATGAGTGAAGCGCTCGTTATCCAATGTACGTGTTATTCTCGATGAATATCACGTTATGTATTTAATTCGTAAATTAGGACGACTTTAGCTACACCTATGTAGGCTTAGACTTCACAAGAAACAGCCTATACAAATTAGGCTTCACCCTAACAATTCTTTGAGCTCGGCTCAGCTGTCGGTTGGCCTGTCGGCTAACCGACAATACCACATCGGTTAACCGACACATCGTCGGTTCGAATTCCAGAAGCTGGATTTTCAATCCATTCTCTGACATGTTTGTCGGTCCGGTCTCGGTCAGGTGTCGGCTGACCGACGACGCCATTTCGGTTGACCGACATCTCGTCGGTTCGAATTCCAAAAGCTATATTTTCAATCCATTCTCTGACTTGTTTGTCGGTCCGGTCTCGGTCAGGTGTCCGCTGACCGACGACGCCATTTCGGTTGACCGACATCTCGTCGGTTCGAATTCCAAAGAGCTGGAATTCACTAAGACAGATTCCAGATCTGTCAGTTAGGTTGTCGGTTGACATGTCGGTCGACCGACACTACTATGTCGGCTGACCGACCCAACGTCAGTCAGAATTCCAGAGAGCTAACATTCACTGATACAAAAGTCAGATCTGTGTCGGTCCACTCGTCGGTCGACAGTCGGTCGACCGACATATGCCCAGAAGTTCAGTTCCGAGCTTTGGATTTTCTGAAGCAAAAATCCAAGAAATGAGCCCAAATGAACGCCAAACTCTCTAAAACATTACAATTAATAAGAATACATATGTACTTGTCTCTAGTGAAGATTAATGGATGAAAACCCCCTCTAGAGCTTGATTCCAAGAAGAAGACTTTGAGTCCTAACTTCACACTTCCACAAATTGAAAACAAAATTGGGGAAGATGAAGAGGAGGATGAATGCTCCTTGAAAACACCTGCAAACTCCTTGTTTGATACTTGATAGAGTGAGATTGGAAGGAAATAAGAGAAAAGGAAGAGAAGGTGGCTGCCTAGGGTTTGAATGAGTTGGAAGATGAGTGAATGACTCATTTGAGTCATCTCATAAGCTTTATAAGCTTGTTTTTACATCAAAGTCCACTTCATCAAGGCTATTTACATTTTGAGTCAATTGAAGGGTCATTTGACCGGATTCTCATCAAACGACTTCGAGCCTATTACTAAAGTGGTGCTGTCTGCCTTGGCTGCTGATATCTGTTTGCTTAACTTTGAAGGTGTGGGCAATCCTTGATTGCATGGTCCATTCCTCCACACTTGAATCAAGCACCTGTTGCCTTGCGGCATTCGTGGGTAGGGTGATTCTTGCCACAGTGATTGCAACCACTTTGTCTAACTTGGTTTTGTTCCTGCCTTGGCTTCTTGCCACTTTGCTGCCTTTGGTTCTGCTGTTGGTAGTGCTGCTTCCTATCCTTGATTATCTCATTGTTAAACTCTTCAAACTTATATGCTCGACTAACTGCTTCATCAAAAGTAACTGGTGGAATCACTCCTGAGACATCCCTCTTGAGAATGGGATTCAGCCCTTCCAAAAACTTGACGATCTTTTTATGCTCCGTATCTATCAGCTCGGTAGCATAGCGAGCAAGCCTCTCAAACTTCGTAACATACTCTAGAACTGACATACTTCCTTACTTCAACTGTTGAAATTCGACTGCCTTCTGTCTCTTGACATGAGATGGGACATACTTGTCAGTGAAGTGTGTCTTGAAGGTTGTCCAAGCTACCTCATCTGCCATGACCTGGTATGGCTCTTTCATTGTTTGCCACCAATCGTCTGCAAGTCCGTAGAACAAAGAAGCTGTGAGGTTCACCCTCTCCCTGCTTGTGCAAACAAAAACGTCAAAAATCTTTGCAGTGTTCGCGAGCCAATCATCTGCGGTCAAAGGGTCTTCTTGGCCTGAGAACTCCTTAGGTCCCCTCTTTCTGAATCTCTCAAAGAGAGTATTTGGGTCATCAACCCTATTTTGGTACACAACATTTGGTGGAACTTGATGTTGAGGTCTGTTTTAGAGGACTTCTAGAAGTTGCCTCTGAACTTGAGCCATTTCCTCATCTTTCTTTGCCATTTGCTCTTGGAATTTTGCTTGTGTCTCATTGGCTTGTTTTTGCTGATCGATCATGGCTTGCATTAGTTGTTGGAACTGAGTAGCAGTAGGATTTTCAGACGGTTCTGTCTCATTCTGATTACTATCCGAAGCATGATGGTTGGGAGCTTTTCTTGGAGGCATGATGCTGTAAGACAATTTGTTAGCACATATATAAGTATAATTGGGCTGGTCAACTTGGTCTAGACAAAGACGTTCTAGCGAACTCACGAATCCTCGCCACGTTCCTAAGATTTTCTAGTTTCTTTTAAGTGCCTGAAACAAGTCCCGCTCTGATACCAGTCCTGTCGCGACCCCCGGACCGAGGCCTAGGCCCGCGACTGCGCGGCGGCATGATTAACTACCACAAAACACACCGCCGCTTTTATTTTTCCACAGGTTTCCGCGGTGAGGATCCCATGACACTGGTCGAGCTCACATGAATGGGTATGCGGAAGCGTGTAGCAAAACATGTCACACAAATCTTAAATAATGAGATACAAGAGAATTATATAATATCAAGACTTGGTATCAAGAGAGAATGTCAATATAGCATTCCTACCATGATTAAGTTTCAACATTTGAGCAAGTGTTTTTACTTCCAATTACAAAACCCTGAGAGGCCAACAGAGGCCAATACAACAGTTACAATCCCACAAGATAACCCAAACTAGGCGAAACGAGAATCAAGATCCCGATCCGCGCCTAGATGACGTCATTGGGCTGCCACTCGTGTGCTAGGGGTGGCTCAATAGCCTCCTCCGAGCACTCCTCGTCACGCGTGAACTCTCCTGCACCTGGACAACAAAATAACAAGCATCAAACACGACGGTTTGGCAAATAAACAATTTAGGCATGAATATGAGAAATAATGCTAAAACAGTTCAAGAGTTAGATACACGTTTCAAGTTTACGAAACTAGCATGAATACTTATAATATCATGAAAAGATAAATCCACATTGAACTCATCCTTTCTCCGTCATACATGATGACAAGAGTAAGCACGCACGACAAGCACGACACGAAAAAACACGATCCCACGCCACACAAGGTAGACGGGGTATCCGGCCGCGGAACCGGATCACGAACACGCACGATGTGTAATATAATACACGACTAGTCTGCAGACAGTCCACATGTTTAAGGACCCCTAAGTAGTGGATCAAGCTAAAAGGGCAGTCCAAGCTCAGTAGTATTCACTTATATCATGAATGCACAAATATACGTTCGAGAACACAACAAAACAAGTGGGAAATCATTTACCAAACATAACACGGCAAGACTAGCAAAATAACATCTTATAAATGCTTAACAAACTTAAGAAATGATTCCCTTTTGATTCTTGAAACACATCTTGAAAACGAACTTGTACTCGAAAATCAAACGAGAACACGATGATGCATAAAGCATCAAAACAAGAGTTCAAACATAAATCTATCAAGCATAGGCTAAGACCAATCTTTGACCCTTGTGGAATTGAAAACCAAATGTCGGAATTCAATGAAGCTTGGTGTCCCCGAAGGTATATTACATTTTGGAATTCCAAGTGCACAAGGTCAATAAAAAGGTCTAAAACCTAGTCTAGTTTTCATTCCCGCAAAAATCATTCAAAAACAGTACTTTTTGTAACTGTCGGTCTGGTTTAAGCATCTTTACCGGTAGAACTTCCGGTTTAAGCGTCTCTACCGGTAAAACTTCCGGTTTAAGCGTCTCTACTGGTAGAACTTCCGGTAGAACCACCTCTACTGGTAGAACTACCGGTTGGAGCACTTCTACCGGTAGAATTTCCGGTAGAACTAAGGGTTCTCAATTTTTCTCCATCTCTGCCAAAATTCGAGCCACTTCTACCGCTAGAACTATGGAGTTCAATTTTTCTCAACTCTCTGCCAAAATTCGAGCCGCTTCTACCGGTAGAACTTCCGGTAGAACTAAGGGTTCTCAATTTTTTCACACTTCTCTCCACATTTTCACCACCTGCACTCCCCAAGCCTACAAGCTTTCCCAGGGATGATTTCCACACAAAAATCCACTCCCATTTCAATCAAAACTTCAAAATCACAAACCCATTTACATTCAACTCATGTATTACTAACTTGTAAAGTATTCCATTGAGAAACATGCTTCCATTCAAGACAAAACTTCTAGATTAGGTAGAGTAATTAGCAACCATTCTTATCAAGATTAAACATGCTAAAAGAGATTAATAAAATGCAAGAAAAGACAAGCTTTATGATGAATAACATTTCAATGTAAGATGCCCTAAAACTTGCAATGTAATAGGAAGAACTAAAAGGTTTACTTGCCTTGGCCCAATGTCAAGCAAAACTCCACAAAAACAACAAGGATGGGGTGCTCCACGAAATCTACACAAAACCCCCGAAGTAGAGCACACAAAAATCATCATTATGGCTACTACAAACCCCCATTTCGAAAATGGGTTTGAAAACATGAAGAGCAAGCTCTAGGTGAGCTAAATGAACATCAATGAAAGAATGAAAAGAAACACCAACCAAGAGCTAGCTGAAACAAGGAGGATAGAGCTTGGAGATGATGAATAGTGCAATGGTTTGGCTCCAAAAACACTCCAGCTGAAGCTTGAGAAGAGAGGAAGAGATTTGCGGAGTCGGATCGGAGATTGGAGCTCTTATGCTAGATGATTTCCAAGGGAGAAGACCAAGGAAGAAAACTTTCTTCACTAACTTGCTCTAGGTCAAAAAGTTGCAGAGATTGGGGAAAAGGGCAAAGAAGGAAAGGAAGAGTTTATATAGTGTCTGGAAGTGGGTCCCCTAAGCAGTGGAACTTGAAACGCTTAAAACATGGTCTTGTGGACCCCGGATGAAGTCGACGAAGAAGAACAAAACGATCATCGAAAAATCTAGTTTCGAAAAAGTATAATTTTGACATAGTTTCACGACTTCGAAAAGTGTGCCCAGATTTAGCATGAATAGTCAGATTTACCCTTATTAGGCCAAAACTTGGTTTTCTGGGCCTCAACTGCATGCAGGTTAAAAACGAAAGTTGTCACAATTAATAAAATCATTCAAGAGAAATAAAAATCACGATCAAACAAGATATCTAGAACGAAACCCACTCTCACCCGCGTACTTAGGGCATCCCTGAGCGTGACTGACTCATACTAAACGTCCTCAAAATCCCAAAGCTATAATTCAGACTAAGTCTAATCATATTCTAACCCAACTAGTATTAAGACTCGCTTAAGACTAAACACTCACTTAATTAGTACTAATCGAGTTGGTCTGGGTTGGGGTCTAACACCCATCAGCCATAGATACTACGAGTTAAATAGATCATTTGTGTCCATGTCCTCGGTTGTAGAAGTACATTAAAATTTGGGAGTTACTTAGTTAAGTTTTCTAGTACAAATCATTTAAACATTGGTTGCAGTAAAGCAATTATGAGGTATCATTGGCATTTTTCTAAAGAAGCATATCTATCTAGTCTTTTTGAATATCAAAAAGAAAACCAACAATGACGAATATTTTGAGAATTTTTTTATTTTTATTTATTTTTTTATTTTATTTTTTTTTGTGTGTTGTGTGTGGTCAGTAACAGTAACTTTCATTGAAAGAAGAGATTACAAAGAGATAGAATAGAACAAAGGAACAAAAAGGTACAAGATCATTGTACCCCCCCCCCCCCCCCCCCCAACTACAAAATAATACCCTCCAAAGGGGAAATCCTCTTAACCCCCTGTTTGATAAGGCATCATCCATTGAGTTGGTCAATCTAAGAAAGCTCATGACGGAAGACAACGTTAATTCTAGCAGATGAAAGAATCAGAAAGGTACCTGGCCGATTTTGAGGTACTACTTCAAACTGATATGAAACAATTACAAATGTACCTGAACCATAGATCCTTCCTCAGGCAAATTTGATGGGTGAAAGTTATTTGTAGCCTCTTCAAGTTCTTCCAAAGTGAAAATGAAATAAGGTGGGAGCCCAATTGGCCCTAATCTCAGTGCATGCGGCACATTACCTGAAAAGAAAAAAAAATTGCCTCAACTGATAACATAAATCACATAAAATTTGCATTGAGAACATAAAAAAATACAGAATTTACACACAAATACTTGTTAAAATACAAGATATACATGTTTTTCTTGTGTGTGATCCACCAACATTTATGTACTTCCATATAAACAGAATTAGATAGAGGGAGGGTATATACAGATATCCCTAATAGAATATCAACAATTTTAGAAGAAACATAAATTCTTGGATATATCTACATCCATAGCAACATTTATTGCATTTTTAACTTGCATCTTGTGGAAGCGAAAAAAGAGGTCTTACTTGCATTAGGAACTAGTCTTGGTGAGGCCCGAATTGAAGCTTTATCTAAGTAAGATTTCAGGTTTGCACCGTTCTTTGCATTCCTGTCAGGCCCCGTCCTGAACGACATTTTCTTTAAAAAATGAAGCAGGCAAGTGTGATGGGTTAATATCTCTAAAGGGATTTGCGCAAAACTCAGCTTCTGAAAATCCCTTTACTGTGAAGAGCTTGGTGGACAGTCCCATTTGGGAGCCTTGTGTTACTTCTTTATTTGGAGAATTTTACAGTGGCATTTATTAGTCATTAAATAGAAGGCTACAACCGAACAATAGAGCTTTGAGTAAACTAAATAAAACTAATTGTATGGACAACCAGCAGAGTCAGTTCTTGGATTTTATGAAGATGACTAGGTTTTATTAGTAAAAATCTGAACATAGCAGTGCCATCAGTAGGTCAGAAAAATAAGTAAAAGAAATGTTAAGCACAGAAAATGCTTAATTCTATTCTCATAGTCAATATAAGATTTAAGTTTTCAATACCTGAAGATGTTTCTCTGCATTGTTGGTTCTCAACAGCCAGCATGGAACTACAGTAGATATCAAGTCCTCAAACACATGTTGTGAGTGACTCTCACTCTAAGACATTGATCAAGAAAAATTAGAGGTCATTCTAGACTAATATTGGCCGAAAACTAAAGTAGAGCAATGTATTAAGTGCAGTTTAGGACTCAATGCCTTTGACCCCATGTCAACGTAAATCAAACAGAGGCTTCTTGTGAGAGCTAACATGACCTAACCCAACAAGAGGCTTCTTGTGATTCATCATCTCTACTTCCAAACCACCACTAGAACAATGGGGAAAAAGGGTCACTTACCTTACTAGCTTTCCAACCAGGAGAACTCCTTTTATTTGCTTGGTGACATGACCAATGGAGTAAACAAGGACTAGTCCACAATGATAAAAGTAATGACTAATGATAATGAGGGAAGGTATAAAAAAAAGGGCCAATACATAGCGTATTTGACCTGTATCTTTTATGCTTGGAATGTGCATCTTATCCCTCTCTACATGTAACACTTGTGCTGAATGTGTTGTCACCTATGACCCAAATTGGCATTTTTATTGTTGGAAGTAGGTGGGCCTCGTGGATAGATTTTCAAAACTTTTGACCCACTTGATACAGGAATCAAGTACCCATAAGGCCAAAAACCCAGTCCACGATGCATAATCCTCAATCTCAGCCATCATGATCAGTAAATAAAACTATCTAAAAGATAGAACAGAAGCGAACAAGCATCAATAAAAATCTACAACATGCAACGAAGCAGATTATACCTTAGGAGCTTGGTTGTGCTCTAATGGAGAAGTTGATAACTTTCGTTGATGTAGAACTTTTCTACAAACTAAGATCACAATCTCCAACACCTCTTAGCGTTCCACACTATAACCCAAATCAGATCTCTCTTCTCAAGAAGATTGGTGGAATTCCAAGAGAAAACCCAACTCGAAACTCTAAGGAACTAGAAGAGGAAGAGAGGAGTGCAACAATTGCACAAAAGGGCTGCACGTTTTGACTCCAATTAGATATAGACGTCCAAGTGGGATTAACCCCCTTTTACAACCTCTCAAAGCTCCTCTTTTCCTAATTGAAACAGAAGTCACACTTCCACAACAATTAGTAAGTATACTATTACCACTATTAGAAGTCCTACTCTAAATAAAAATAGTAACTTTCTAATTCATTCATTTTAGAGTTCAAGTAGGATATCTTTCTAATAACTTGAGCTAACGTGGGGACCACTAGAGATTCCATAGAAAGCTGGCTCCAACTGGGACACGCGACCCCACATCTCATGTGTAATCCGGGCCCACAGTTAATTACATATAACACCACTATATAAATGCAATTGCACTCTAGTCTTAGGAATAAATTACAATGAAGACCCTAAACTTCTCAATTACCACAAGTAGGCCCCTCTATCAATATCCATGGATCAATTGAAATAAATATGTCTCTTCCAATCTTAGTTCCACATCTTATTATTCTTGAGCCCCAATTAATCACTGTGATCATCAGTACCATCCAATTAACTCTTAATTGAGATGGGTGTGCACTTACTAATGACAAATCCATTAATTGGCACAAGGGGATAATAGAGATAGATTCCATCTTGAACATTCAATGTTCCCACAGTCCTACTAACACATACCAAAAACACCGAGGTGTTGACCTACAGTTGGCCTCACTCATTGGTGACTCAAAGCAAATGAATAGATAGAAACTTGAGTTCATTAATGTCTCAGGATTGAGAGCATATTGCTAGAGAATTATTAGAGCATACCTTATTATTGAGATGAAATTCCATAAGGTGCTTCTCATGGTCCTTCAATACATCCAATGTACCAGCACCATGATCTAGAATCTTACATTCTGATGATCGAGACAAATCACACTATCTCATAGTGATCAAAGTGCTGCAACCTTATCAGATGAGATGCACAGTCTCATCACTGGTTGTGAAGATATTTTAAGTATAAGATTTGTGACATATTTCTCCCATGTGTGGATCTCATCCATATACATATATCACATCTAATATACTAATGGGACCCGGTTCAACTCATGAATCATTATGTCATATGTATTGGTCGTATGCATAAAGTAATAAAATCACATTCATCTCATGAAAGTAAAGCATGATTTTATTGATAAATAAAGAAATTAATCAATTTATCACATCAACTGATGGATTGAGTCCATACAATCTAACATTTATCACTTGTTTAAAAAACAAGAAACAATTCCTAACCCAGCCATGTATCATGCTTGGAAACCACTCATAGGATGGGAAAATCGAATATGGACAAAACCCAATTGGGTACAAACTACTTAGTTCTAGGGAGACAGCTAATTTGAATGACAATTGTGATAGGATAGCCTATCCATGAGGAGAGGAAACAACTTACATTCAACAATCAATTAATGGATATTTCATAATTTTATTAGATTTTGAAAGAAAATCTAATAAGTGGTACAGCAAACTTCTTTGCACAGTCTATTTGCATTTTACATGACAATGTCCAGCTCAGAAATGATCAGTAGCAGCAGCGTTGGAACTCTACTACATCTTTTTGGGACCCTCATATAATGCAAGAATTTGAAATGAATTCTCACTATTATTTCTTGTAACCCAGATATCAAAACTATCAATCAAATGCCAGGTTTGCAATATCAATATTCATCATATCAAAACAAAAGTTTTTGCTCCAAGACTAGCAAAATAATCAAATGCAGATTACTAGTAGAACCAGAGAGTAACAATAAGAAAATATTCATCATCAACATCATTTAGAGAGGGTTCAGGAATTACTTTGAACTACTTAAGGGCTATTTCAGTCAAAGAAAAATTAGATAATAGTATCAGATGCACTTAGATAAAGCCAATGTTTCTGCAAAGCATTATAGCATACACATAGCATGCATATCGTAAGTTCACATTACATATAACATACCCCCAACAAATAGCAACTAATTAACCAACTAATCACATTACATATAAAGATGAAATCACATGTCACTAGGCTTGTCAATGGGGCGGGTATGGGGTGAGCCGCCATGCCCCATACCCGCCCCGGTAAAAAATTCCCCATCCCCATACCCGCCCCATAACTCGGGCGGGTATGGGGATGAATCCCCATCCCTGCCCCAGTCGGGTCACGGGGAAACTCGACCCGCCCCGCTTACTCGACTGGTGGCCAAGGAAGCACTTGAGAGGGAGATCTCTCCAAGGTGGCCCACCATCATCGGAGATATCACTTGTAGCAGGTACTGGGACACTGTGACTGCAACCATGGGTCCAGCCAAGATGCTCAACTTCTTCACCTCTTCCCATACTGCACCCCATTTCAGACCCCCCTCCCCTTCCCCTCCTCCACCTCCTCCCTCTTTCAACTGCAACCCATCTTCCATTTCTGTCTCTCAAAATAAGAAATGGAAAAGCTGAAGCAAAAGAAGAGGAGCAGACGTTAAGAGATTGGAGACTATTGGTTTTGATTTAAAGAGAGAAAAAGTCGTCATTTTTATCATTTATGGAAAGGACTTGGAATTTCGAAAGGGACGCGTCTGGAAATCAAGTTGGTGGAATCAAATTCATTTTAAATGAGATGAGACATCCACCGTACAATTGGCACCCAAAGCACCTTGGCCCACTTTGTGGGGGGGGACATTTGGATGTTATTCCTAAGAGTTGAATAGTTATATAATATTATATATATCCGGGGCGGGTATGGGGCGGGTTGGCCATCCCCATACCCGCCCCTGACCCGGTCAGCTCTTTGACCGGGTCGGGGTCAACCCGCCCCGTTGACCCGAACGGGGCGGGTAATTATGACCCGACTGGGTCGGGTCAACCGGGTCGGCAAGTTTTCCCCGCCCGATTGACAAGCCTACATGTCACAACAGATATTGATGGGGCATCGAGAGAGAGAGAGAGAGAGAGAGAGAGAGAGAGAGAGAATTGTGTTAAGTAGCAGCCAAGTGAAAAACCAAATTTGAAATCAATACCCTAAATCAGTACCTCAAATCTCCTTACCAATATACCCAAAAATTTTTTTGAAATAGAATAAAATGAAGTACCGAAGAAAAGAAAAAACAGACAGTAACAATAAGAAAAGGAACCTATTAACCACAAAAACTCCAAAGCAGAAGCTGCAAATACCTGCAGAGAGGGGAGAGATGCAGAGGCAGCAATGGCAGAGAGGGAGACGATTGGTTCGGGTAGAGGGTAGAGAGAGAGTAGAGAGAGCAAGAGAGAGCGAGAGAGAGAGAGAGAGAGAGAGAGAGAGAAATAGTTGAGAGAGCAGAGAGAGTCGATCGAGAGAGTGAGAGAAATAGCAGAGAAATAGGAAAGAGAGCAGAGAGAGCGAGAGAAATAACAGAGAGAGAGAGAGCCGATCGAGAGAGTGAGAGAAATAGGAGAGAGAGCAGAGAGAGCGAGAGAAATAGCAGAGAGAGCAGAGAGAGCCGATCGAGAGAGTGAGAGAAATAGCAGAGAAATAGGAGAGAGAGAGAGAGAGCAGATCGAGAGAGACAGAGGAGAAAAGAGGGGTTTTGGTGGCGGGAGAGGGAAAAAAAAAAAAAGAAGGCCATTATTTTTTAGCTTTTACCGACGTTTTTGAAAACGTCGGTAAAAATATCTGATTTTGACCTTTCCTAAAAATTAAGTTAATTCTATACTTCACCTTTACCGACGATTTAACAGAAAACGTCGGTAAAAGTTGGATTTTTACCGATGAAATAATATACGTTGGTAAAAGTTGGATTTTTACCGATGAAATAATATACATCGGTAAAGAGTACTCTTTACTGATGAATTTATGAAAACGTCGCTAAAAGTGCAATTTCTTGTAGTGTTCAACATCTGAAAGTAAACTGTAATTGTAGGCCAACTGAGCGACAGCCGTATTAGATCAAATTCTAGTATTGACGAACCCCTTCTCTATTTAATAATCGTTGTAGGAACCATTTTGCTTCGAATTCCCACAATTCAATTCTATATACACAAAATAGACTTCTAGAGGATGATCTCATTTAACGAAGTTTTGGAACTTGATCATGATTCTATAATCCTATTTGGTAGGTTTCCTCATCTACTTGAGGAAATGAACCATCAACAACTTCAGAGTTCAGATACATAGTGAGATGAGCAATGCTGGGGACAGACGGCCCAAGACAAGCGGCGGACAAACGTTTGAAGCGCGCACGCTTCTCGAGGCACCAAAAACACAGGCGTCTGTCCGCCGCTTGTCTCTGGCGACTGTCCCTGGGATTTCTCTAGTGAGATTGTTAGATTTACTATTTATATGTAATATTAGCCTAAATCTAGTGTTGGTGATTGCATTTGATCTAATTATGACAAAAACTATAAAGATAACATGTGGTTCATGGTTTAAAGTACACAACATATCAATAATCCTGGTTCATCAACAATAATACAAGATACTTCACATTTGCAAATTACTTTATTTTTCAATACTTTTGGATTTGCAAGTGCAGTTAGTTTTTTATATTTAAGATTTCAAGCAAATTATATAAACTGTCAAGTCAAAATCTTGATCAATTAACAACCTAAATACTAGATTTAATTATGTCTTTTGTTGCGATCTATCAACAAATTATATCATTAATAAAATTAATATTTGATCATTTGATGTTGTGATCAAATAGAGAAATGATCCATCATGTGAAATGGTTTGACCACGTATTGTGGTTTGACCTCGTGTTTGGGTAAGAAGTACTCTGGTGAGAGTTCTAATCGATCCAGGCCGTCCATGTGATGGATACCTTGCGTGTCATAGAGGCAAAGGCTAGTTGAATGCAATTGAGAGTCCCACGTAATCGACAGAAAGCAAAGAGTCACAACTTGTAGATGGAGTCTTCAAGTCTAAATTGCTGCGTACGGGCCATGTCAGACAAAACCAAATGAAATGATCCCATCTGGAAAACACTTTTGACTTTGGGTGTTCATGGCCGGGTTGGACATATTTAGGCCTTCCCTGACTTTATATACATAAGCCCATATCCAGCCCGAGCTCAACTTAATTGCCAAACCTGAGGTTGGCCTGCCAGAAAAATGTGAGGCCAAAGCACGACATTTAACCAATCACCAATCCATTATAATTTTTTAAGCTGAAGGGTTTTTGGATTGGATTTTAATCGCCAGTTACTATTTTGAGTGACACTTTATTCCTCTTTGTTAATATGTTTTACATTCTCCTACCGTAACTACCAACTCATATTCTTATCTCATCAAACCACCCATTACTCTCAACTTTAGATTTTTTTTAAAAGTCTCTTGCTCCACCCCATCTCTTCGACTCCCTTTCTTCCCGGTTCTTGTATTTTCATTTATTTAACTTACTTAAAGGATGGAAATAGGTAATCAACATAACCTTTTTAATGTACAAATATATAATTTATCATGCATGGATATACCGTCCTGAGCACGGGTTGTTGTGCTAGTGTTTTATTAAAGTTAAAAGTAAAAGGCAGCGGTCAAAATTAAATTGAAAACCTTTCGCCATGCTACATAATAATAGTTTGATGTAATTATTGTGAGTAGGGATGTAAATAGTCTGCGACTCTCTAATTATACGAAGGGTCCGACCCATCAAAAACTGGGTCTGGGCCCTTAATTAGGCCCCGATAAGTAAATAGGTTTGCATCTGGGCCCTTTTTTTGGATCCGTGACCTAAACGGGTCCAGATCCACCTTGGTTTTGGCACGTAGACCCGAGACCCGACATATTATTTCAATTTTCAAGAATCTTTCCTAAAAGCTATATTTCTTTTCTATATTATTCTCTACCTAGACCCGGACTCAGACCCGTACCCGTCCCGTATACATTCAGTTCCGGTTCCATCTTCTCATTAACAGTTTTCAGAAACTAAGAAATCGGCTCCATAATTGTTCCGGCTCAGTTCCACCTCTTCATTTTCGGTTCTTGTTCGAGGTCTACCATGGACACAGACGGTAATCGACCTATTAGATCCCTAAGTGGGAGTCTCGAAATGGAAAGATAGCTGTAAAAGCCAGAATTAAAAACCTTTCAGTGATATATAATGATATATTGGCCTAGCTGCCGCGAATCGAACAGATGATGGTAATACTAATGGGTCCCATGAACATATGCCTCATGCCCTCTAAGAAACAATCTTGACAGGGTCCAAACTCAAGACTAGGAACAGTAGTTCCCTACCAAATTAAATTATCCATCACCTCTTACTTGTAGCAGTGCATATCATGACACGCATCACGACGAAGTTAAAACGTGCATGGATGCATGAATATAAATATATAATGCCATTTGATATGGAAACGATGAAGTGATCTATGCAGCTAGCATCATACCGATGCGGGCCCAACATATATTATCATCCCCTTCCTGGCACTTTCTATTCTCTAGAAAATTTTCACCAGCCCCAAATTAACACTCATCCAACCGTCAAATCTTACGTCTAAAATTCCTTCTCACTTTTTTACCCTTGATCTTGGAGTAGTAATATCTGTATCGTTAGATAAGGCCTTTTTTTTTTTTTTTTTTCATTTCTGGTCTAAATATAGAGCTTTCCATCCCCTATTTCTGATGATTGGTCCACACCCAAGTGGACCATACAGAGGACAAATCCATTATAAAATCGAACTACATGGAGCACATCACTGGTGCCATTTGTTATACGAAATTCATTACTCTCACGAAGTCTAAGAAAATGAGAACAGTTGGGGGCTTTCTTCATTTGGGCGGGCAGTTGAACAAAAGTAGGTGAATTCTAGTTGGCTTAGCATAACCTTAAGACTTACTTACGATGACTCCAAACTCTCCCTCTCTCATGCACACGTATCCGTTCAACAACCTCCTCATCGCCACCACCTTTCCCTAAAGATAAAAGGGTCTTCTCCTTTCCAAATCATGCACTTCTCCAATCGTTAACCATCGGAAACCAATATGGAAGGAGAAGGTGCACCGTTAACTCCCAACATCCCTTGCTTCTTCTCACCACCCCTTGAAGAACCATCCCCACAACACCATCTTTCCTGCCACAGCCAACCCCAACAAGCTCACCTAGATTGCTCCTCGGCGGCTGACATCATCGACTGGGTGGCTTTGCTCTCCGGGCAGGTCGGGTTTCTAGATCAGAAGCCAAATCCAGAGAGTGAACTAGAAACAATATTGGTGAGGGGAAGTGAACAAGGGATGGGTGCAACAAGTAAAGAGAAAGGGAGGATGAGCGGGACCAAGAAGGCGAGTAGGCCGAGGTTCGCCTTCCAAACTAGGAGCGCGGACGACATCCTTGATGATGGCTACCGATGGAGGAAATATGGGCAGAAGGCTGTGAAGAATAGCATCTATCCAAGGTTTGTGAGAAACATGTGATTTCTTATATATATCATTCCTCTCTCTTTTTACGTTGCATGGACTATTCTTGGTAAAAATAAACCAATAAAAAAGAGGCTTGTGAGTTGAGATAATAGTCCGCAAGGTGGTTTCTAGTAGGTGATTGATTATAGTCAGTATTCAAGGTTGCAATTCGGAATTCATTATTTTCATTGTTTGCTCATTTTTGCTAATTTGTTAGGGAGGTTTCATTCAGTTTGATTTTTTTAGTTCACCCAATTCAAAATCCATTTCCATTGACTTTAATGAACAAATTTAATTTTCAACAGAGTTTGGTCGATCAGTAGCACCAATTTGTTTTAAGTATATAATTAGTGCGTTATATATATATATATATATATATATATATATATGTGTGTGTGTGTGTGTGTGTGTTTGGAAAATTCTAAAAAGCACTGCACTTTAAAAATATCCTTTTTTCCGCCCCTCTATTTTTTATTTTTATTTGTCATGGAGCCCATGTTGAGTCGATCCAGTCTTTTCACACATGCTACCCCCTCATGAATAGTCGCAAGTCCACACCAAGCTCAAGCTTAGGATAAAATTTTGTAAACTCATGCTTGTGGGGCCCACCTTTGGTCCATCCAAATGGACAAACATAAGACCCCCATAAATTGCACATGTCCACCAACTTTCGGTCAGATCCGAATTTAATGGACCTTTTGGATTGACTATGTATCGATCCGAATGGACTATTGACCATTAAACTTTTGGGCCCATATGGAGATGATAGAAATTACGGTTAGGGCTAATTTTTTGCAGAGAGGATGATCCGAGGGAGTCTTTGAAATCCTTCCATCCTCATTCTCATGTGGGTCCCCAAGTGAGCCCCACCACACACTTGAGCTTACCACATCCTAGGATTGAGCTTAGGAGAGCTGGCCCCTATATCTCACCTTAGTATGAGAGATAAGGTGGGAGCCCTCACATCCACATACAATGCCAACAACTTAAATGTGAGGGCCCCAACATCCATATCCAATGCCAACAACTTAAATGTGAGGGCCCCTATCTTTATCTCTAATAGTAAGGTGAGAGATGCTCTCATAAGAGCATCTCCCTATATATATATGGGGTGCGGGGCTAGGCAAAACACCCCTCCTAGTTGAGCCACTGTAATGCATGATGATCATGGAAGTCCATTGGATGCAAAGATCCATATGAGGCCTACCTATATGCAAAATCTTGAGTCTATAAGATCATCTTAACCTTTTGATCAATTGCCCTAAGATCTAATGGTTTTAGGACACCATTTTATCATGATTTTAATCCAATGGTGAGGAAAAGTTGGATGAGTGTCAAATTTGGACTTTTGACTATTTGGAGGAGAAGTGTGTGTGAAAAGATTAGATTGATTCAACATGGGCCCCACGATAAAAAATAAAAGGGACGTAAAAATGGGCATTTTTAAAGTGGGGTGTTTGAGAATTTCCATATATATATATATGGAGAATATTCATGTGTATCTATATATGGAGAATATTCATGTGCATCTATCCCTCGCTATAGGGTGAGGGACACTTCCATAAATGAGAATTTTCAAGTACAAAAGTGAATTCTCCATATATATATATATATATATATATATATATCAAAGTCTAAAATAACATTGTCAAAGCTTATATCTTAAAGTAGGGAAGTGCTCCTATGAGAGACACTCTCACCAACTTTATGAGAGATGGGTGGGGGCCCTCACTTCCATATCCACTCTCACCAACTTAAATGCAAGGACCCCCAACTTAAATGTTAGGGCCTCCACTCATCTCTCATAAAGTTGGTGAGAGTGTCTCTCAAAGGAGAACTTCTCCTTAAAGTAACTGTATATAAAATCTTATTTATATTGCTTCTTTTATAACTTCTCTTGAAACAAAACCTCTTTAATCTGTACATTCTAAACATTTAATGCATATTTGCCTTATAAAAAAGGAAAAGAAAAAAAGAAAGTTCAATGCTTATTAAAGTGGACAACAAGGGTTGTTGCTGAGTTGGTTGGCAACTTCGCATGTATATAGGTTACACAGGAATGGATTATTGGATTTACCACTCTTTCTAGATGTGTGGGCTTCTCTTCCCACTTGTATAGGCTATCCTTCTCACGGTGTGGGCTTTCTCTTCGCACTTGTGTTGACTCTTGGATCCGAGCCCCTAGGCTAGGATACCAAAAAAATACATATTAAAGTAAAATGTTCAAGTCCCAAATAAAATTAGAGTAGTTCAATTCAATTTGTAAGTTCGATTGAATGGTTTTAAACTATTGAGAAAATGGAACTACAAATTATTATAAAAACTAGTTCATACTTTAAACCTAGTTAGAGTGAACCAAGTTAATTATGGTTTAAAGTTCTATTCTCAATAGTAGGTTAACGAAAAGAGGAAAAGTGCCCCATCTAAATTTTTAGAAAGTTGTAATGGGATTTTATTACCCTTTCATCCTCGGACAGCGGTAAAAAAAGGTGAAAAAACCACTTTAAGTAGGGCTCACCTGTATGCATTAATATTTACAATCAAAGAAGGCACGGCAATGGAAAGGTCTGGATATAGATAACGGAAATCTAAGATATCAAACTGAGTAAATAATTATACCCCTTAATTTTAGGTCTTCAAAGTTTAATAGCTACGTGATATGCAATTTTGTTGTGAGAAAATCTAATGTTGACTAATGTTTGAAACGCATGAAATTTGAATTAGTGCCCATACAAGAGGGTGTGCTGTCTGTAAAAGGTGGGCCCCAATAATAAAACTCGAAAAGAGGAGATGGAAAGGTGAGTTATTTTGAACTCCACTTTCATGGTTGCTCTGACCAATAAAAATAAAGTCCAAGTCCAGGTCCAACATGAGCCATACAAATCTCGGCTTAGTCAAGTATGGTATATATTAAAAAAGAAAATCATAAATGCATCATATACATATTTTTACATAAAATACACATAAACATGCAGTATGTGATTTAGGGGCGCTTCGACTATTAGGCAAGAAAAGCCCTTGCTTTACGCACTCCAAAAATAAGGCCCCATAAAAATCATTTTTTCAAATTCTAAAAATGCATTCAAGCAAGTGTCATAATTCTTTTTCTTCCGAGGCCCCATAATAGTAATTAGTATTTCATCTCATTAAGGCTATCTTTTCACATTTAAACAAAGCATTAAAGCAAGTGTCATCATTCTTTTCCTCTATATAGTGTCTTTTTAAATCCCAACAAATCTCAACCCAACCTCCTTGCCACCTCACCAGTGAGGTTTTTCAAATGAACGTTTCTCCACCAACGCTTCTCCATCTCACGTACTCTTTACTCTCTTACCCTCTGTCTCTCTCATAGATTGTCTTTCTCTATAATTACTTTTTTTATTTCTTAAACAATCTTCTTTAAAGATTTATTGATTTATTGATCTGGTTTTGTCTTCTTTTTAATAATATGTGGATATATTCTGATAATATATGTGAGTCTTTTTTATAATATATGTTAATCATAACCCACTAACTCAAATATAATCCATTTTTTTCATAATGAAAAAGCTGGATCAAATTTGAAATTCATCTACATCTACAATCTTTATGGTCAATAATGATAAATCACTAAATCAAGTTCTATTGTTTTATGATTTTAAGATTTTTTTTAAATCCATGCTCATATTGTATGTTTATTATAGTTAGTGTTCGTTTTATTTATAAATATTATTAGTTATAATTTATAAATGATAAATGTATCTATTAGAAAATACGAATCCAAATTCTCAAAACCTAAAAAAAAAAGAGGAAAAATAATAGATAATTTGAGGCCTCATTTAGAATTGTCGCTTTCGGCCTTAAATTGTCTTGAGCCGGCCCTATGTGACTATATCATATATGACAATGAACGTAAAAAGAACAAAAGCTAATTGAATTAGCGATCACCATAAGATCGTGATGGTCTAATTGGGTCTAGGTCCTAATAAATATATATCTAACAAGTATTTGTTGCAATTTGACCTGAAAGTGAAGTTGGTAGGTGTAAAACTATGGGTGAGAAAACCTAGCTAACCCGATCCTCTAACCTGAGCTACATTGAACCTGCCTAATCGAACTAAAACCTGACCTATGTCATATATATATATATATATATATATAGGGGGATATACCTCTCTTTTGTACTTGAAACACCCCCAAAAGGGGTGTCCCTCACAAAAAATGGTGAGGGATAGATGCATATGAATATTTCCCATATATATATATATATATTAGTCTTTATATTTTCGGTATCCCAGCTAATGGGCTGGGACCCTATGAGACTCACACATGTGAGGAGGCACAAACTCACACATGTTAGAAGACATGAACTCACACATGCGAGGTAAAAACAACTCACATATGCAAGGATGGGAGAGGCCAAGTTCGAAGCCTGGACCTCCCAATGGGAACTACCACTCCTTACCACTATGACTAGGGTAAAGAGCCGTTCTCATATATTACTTTATTGAAGGTTTGGATCTTCTAACCCTGCTAAGCCCCTGTTTGACATCTCTATTTTCAGCCTCTACTTGTCTAAATGTCTAAAGAAAGTAGAGGTTTGAGAAATAAGATCGTTTGTCAGACATTTCCAGCCTCTATCTGCTTTAGGGAAGCAGAGGCAAACCCTAAAAAAACAAAAGCCCCAAATTCTAGGCAGTTGAAAAGTAGAAGCAAAAAATAAAAAAATAGGCGGGCGAATAGTTACTAGGCGTCCTTTTTGGAGCAATCTGGTCTTTCTCCTTTTTTTAATTCTTGGACTATAAATCACGATCCGAACCGTTAGGGATGTTCATAAGATGAAACACGGCTATGGGTCTTGATTCGAAACGTTGGATCATTGTAGATTTTGAGATATTTGCACAAAAAAAAGGACTTAGACACTTGGATCTAAGTTTTTTTTAATAGGCAGTTCGATTTTTGTCCTCCTTTTGTGTGTGTTTTTAGGACAGTAGATTACAATTCGAACTGTTGAAATCGTTCAGAAGGTCAAACATTGCAATGGGTCCAAATTTCAGTCATTAGTTGATCAGCAATCTCGAGACTTTGTAAATATATATATATGCGCGTGAACCATTTGATATTATTTTCTTGATTCAATGGGCCCCAAGCATAGGCTCCAAGTAATTAAATCTCTTTGGAAGGTTAAATACAACTATGGGGTCAGATTTCAAAGCTTAATACCACGTGGATCTTGAAAAATTCATGAAAAACTTTCAACTATCGATCTAAAAAGTCTATTTAAAATAGGTCTATGTATTATCAAATACGTTTTTTTTTATTCTCAACTCTTTTTTATGGCTCTATTTTAGATGGGTCCATTAGAAAAGCAGTAGACTCGATACAGAGCGAGGCCTAAATGGGCTGTGCATAATTTGACGTGCTAACTCACTAAAACTACCCACATATGAACCAGTTTCAAGTGGGTCCATCCATTTTCAGTGAAGTGGCTTACTCAGACGCCCTTTTTGACTGAAATAATAGCAAGACCACGCAAGATATCTACGTCAAAAAGAGAAAACGGCAAGTGCTAAAAGGTTAAGAGGGTCAGATTGAGTTGGCTTGTGACATCTTTTTTATTTTTTTTTTATGATAACACAGGGTTCCCAGCCCTTTGGACCAGAATAATTCATATGGGCCCAAGAGAGAAAGCTAGATAAAATTCGCCTGTGATCTCAGTGTGGAAGTCTAGTTTCAAATCCACAACCTCCGGGTGCAAACCGTAGTCCTAAGCCAACTGAGCTACCCCCAGGGTTTGGCTTGTGACAGTTCTGGGTTTAAGTGTATCTCAGATAAAGGTAACCAACTGTGAGTTTGCCACCATTGTCAAAAATATGGCTGAAGTTTTTTGAAAACACCCCCATAATGATACAAGTTTCTATCTAGAATGATATTTTATGTCACTGCAATTGGTAAAAGTAAAAATATCCTGTGCAAATCAACATAAAAAGCAGAAATTGAGAGGAATACACAAATATTTTATAAGAGTGTTTCTATTCATCTTTTATTCTATTAATTAAAAATTAAATCATTTTCTATGGCACTTTCATGTTAGCATCTCGAGAAAAAAAAATTCAAAATTTGAAAATATCTCAACATTTTATGCTGTAACAGTTTTGCTCACTACCCCTCTAAAGTCAGGGTACCATCTTCCCCTAATCTAAGATGTCTAACCTATTTTTTCCTTTAAGAGGGTTGCTTTTGAGTTTTGGATCATGCTCATTCACATTGCTCTAGATTGTCAATTGTCATGCATGTGTACCATCACATTGGTCTAGATCAGTATGTGCGTGTGCCATCACCAAATGACAATAGTAACTAATGTTGCATTTGGGGATCAACGTGACCTTTCTCTTTCTCTTATGTTTTTTCTCTTTTAAAGGTTATACGTACTCACATCTATCTGCCTGTTTCCTTCTTATTGCATCAAAATTCAATGGGTGAAGAAGCTACTATCGATGCACACATCACACATGCAATGTGAAGAAGCAAGTTCAACGTTTGTCCAAGGACACTAGCATTGTTGTGACAACCTATGAAGGTATTCACAATCATCCATATGAGAAGTTAATGGAGACTTTAAGCCCTCTACTGATGCAGATGCAATTCCTAGCAAGATTCTAGCTAAAGCTAAATAAAAAAAGAAATGTCCATAACTTTGCCCATCTTTGAACTACTTCTTTTCGCTGTCAAACTTTAAATCAACATGTAATATGTATATTTCTCAAATGTTAACTCCACTAATGCGGATGGAGAGAATGAGAAATATTGATCAAGATATAGGTGATGCGGAAGAGTTTATGAAATCATATTTAGGGTTAGTTTCATGGGATCTACTTTTACACTTATCCATATTTATGGCTCATTCTTTGTATTCTAGTGAATTACAATGAAAATATTTGATTCACGCTTGCAACAAACTATAGTCCCGATTATCATTTGATTATAGCTCATCATTAATATTGACACCCTAATGAATATCTTTTGGGTCTTCTATACTAATATAATTATCATTGAAATATGTAAAGGGGGTATTTTTATTTTCATGATATTGTACTATAGATCAAATGTAGGTTAAAGAGTTTTGTTTTCATAATTAATAGTCAAAATTGAATAAATGGTTGTAAGAATGATCTCAACAAATCTATAATAAAGTGGCCTTTGTTTTCTTAAACACCTAAGCTCAACTTGTTTCAATTTTTGAGATTTAGAAAGAAAATAAGGCATAAATTAGTAAAGAGCTTTTTTCATATACGCCACTAAGGTTTATAGGATTTGTAAACAGGCCTCGATGATTATAGTATTTGTAAATAGGTCCCTACCTTTTCATTTTAATGCTCTTTTTGTCCTTAAAATCAATAGCCTTCCAACTACCAAAAGTTTTTTTGAGTAAAATGACACTTTTGCCCATCTCATTGTCCCTGTATGCATAAATTTAAAAACGTGGACTTTTTTTCTGCTAAAGCTTGTAAGATTAATAATTACATTTAGTGTGAGAGAATAACCATACAAAAATATGTTTATATCAATGCAGAGCCTATTTCATTAAAATCTAAAGTGATCATAATGACAATCAATGCATGTTTATAATTGGTTATAATTGATTCAATCCACACACGACTCACCATTAGATTAATGAAAGTTTCAAAATACATTATTAGGCTTCATGCACTAAAGAGTCATTGAGAGAGACCATTGAGACTTGGGATAAAATAATGGTATTTTTGTAAATGATAATATACTAATTTTTGTTTAATGGATGTAAGGGCAAAACTATCATTTTTATATAAGTTCAACACAAATCTCATGATGGTTACCCTTCTTATTGGGAATACTGGTTTTGGGGGCATGAAAGGTATTGAAATGTAAAGGTATGGGCATATTAACAAATATTAAAACCACATGGGCCTATTTACAAATCATTGAAACCTTAGGGGGGTATATACAAAAACTCATTAGTAAAATAGTAGAAAGGTGCTAATTGCTATAAATCACATGATTGCAATCTAGTTATCTTATCTTAAAATTAGAAAGTGATAAGATTTTTGAAAAATGAGTTGATCCAAGAAGGACAAAAAAAGAATATGTCTCGGACCGTTTTGTTTAATCGGTGTGAGATTCTTAATTTTCATTGTAAAACTTTAGAAAGTTTTCTAAGATTTTCAGTCCAAACTTTTTCTAGAATTTCCATATTTTCACACCTTTATCACTTTTGGTTTCCTTTTGGTGCTTTATTCTCTTTTATGTCTCTAGCTTCAGCATTCCAAATTTAAGTTTTAAGTTCCATCATAATTTTTAGGGCTTGTTTGTGCATATGCTATCCAACCCCTGCTTTTAGGGTGTTTTTGTGTCATTAATTTTATCTCTATCCAACCCCTGCTTTTTTCAATTTCTGCTTTTTTTCAATTTAGTATCTGAGCGAAGATGGATGCTGTAATGGGTAGAAAAGAAAGCTTCACATGGAAATGAAGCATCTGAACGAAGATGCTGACTCATATATATATATATATATATATATATTGATTAATCCACATTAATCTACATGATACAAAGTCACTCCTAATATGTATCATCCAAACAAATGTCACCAAGATTCCTCAATTCATGTGTTTAATTAATAATATTAATTAATTTATTAGCATTTTATCTTTTGCGAATTGTAACATTAGAGATGTGTGATTGGATAATCATTGTTGCTACTCATTTGATACGTCAATGTTTTGATCAATTGCTTGAGCTCATTGCCTGTATGTAGTGGGGGAGCCACATATGTTTGAGGAAGGGCAATTGTCCCTCCACAACTTTTGTTTTATTTTACCATGCTTAGGTGGTTTAATTCCTCTTTTTTTAATAAAATCTAATTAGTATCTAATATAAGAACTGATAAATTTTCTTTTCTTTTTTCTTTGATTGTTAATTGAAAAAGAAATGTGGCTAAATAAATATTGACATTATGTCAGTTGACAATCTTTACCCTCCGTGGAAGAAATTCCTGGCTCCGGCGCCGATGCCTCTTTGGGATGTGTTTGCAAGTTTGTATACTTTCACAAGCATTAAATAAATGTTTTTGTGAGGTAGAATCAACATGAGAATTTACTTGTATTACTTTGGTAAAAGAAAGCCATACCAGCTATATATATAGTACGTCTTCAACTATTAAAAAAATAAAAAATACTATGGCATTTAAGGATTTGTTTAGACAATGATAATGTCATGTAAATAACTTTCCATGGTTGAGCATGACTTTTCTCCACGGGTTTATAGAGTTGGACTGATCAAGTCCATATAATGATTACTCATACATTGTCTTACTCATGAACATGGACACACGACTGAATGACACAATGATGGCAAAATATTTTAATTCTCCACTAGCCTACTGCACATCAAAGAGCAAACTTAAAAAGGAAAAGAAAATAGAAAAAATTGCACTATTCATCAAACTATAAAAAAACACGAACAAAAAAACCCTTTAAGGCTAAAAGTGATTGAAAGAAACCAATTGGGTTTTAAAATTTGGGAGCATTCAGCTATTTTCATCAGCAAAAACAGCCCTCGAGTCCCACCTTCTTGGGCAGCAAGAGATTGTGGAAATTGGGCATCATATCACCATTAGCAATCTTCTCCGCTCTTTTTATTTATTTATTTTGAGAATAGTATTGTTTAAAGAGAAGAATTTTAGATTCATATGAAAAAGGATTATGTAATTCAAGGTCTTCAAACGGGTAGCATGTCATTCTCATATTCTCTCCATGTTCCCAGCCATCTCAACCACTGCAGTCCAGCCTTAATTTTGAAGAGAAACACAGGTTCTCAGCCTACCACTTCACCTGTCAAGCCCCCATTATTAATAAAGGGGTTAAACGTGAGATTAGGGGTCAAATTAATTTTTTTATGACTAGACAGTCATTTGATCCCCAATCATGGTCCTAGAATTGAAGTCTGCGGCGAGATGAATACATTTGATCGGTTAACCGACGTACACCGCAAAAACTTCATCATTAACAAAAGTAATGGAAATATATCAGAGCAAACAAGTTGTCACGCCCCAAAACCGGGATCCTGCAGCGATTTCGTCTCGGGGAGCGTGATTTGGGGTTAATTAAAAATTTTACTTTCCCCAGGATCCGCATGTGTGAAGATCACAAAATTCCAACACAACCTGAATATTTTGAGGAAGCTTAAGTGGCGTTGGACTCGAAGCCCGTGGCCATCGGATTCCATGTTGCACTTGACCACTAACATAAATCCATCAAATCAAAGCTTATATTCAGACCGGAACAAATCCAAAGCCATAAAATGCTGACTTGACAGTAATAAGACTATGATTTTCCAATCAAGTACTATCCGGGAAAAGAGAACATTGTTGCAAATGCTTTGAGCAGGAAGTCAGTAAGTGTAGCAAGATTGCAAGGGACCAACATATTTCAGTAGTTTGAAGACTTGGGAGTGGAAATTCAGCCGCTGAGAAAATGTGTTATGTTAGCAAATATGTCGGTGTCTGAACCTTCTTTCATTCAGAAAATCAAGGGGACTCAGTTGCAAGATCCAGGCTGGCTAGCAAGGAAATCCTTGCTAGAGTGAGACTGGGTTCTGTCCTAGGGTATGTTTTGGGCTGGTTTACCCCCATTTCATGGTAGTGTGTACACCTAAGGACCCATTCATACTTGGATGGGAAGATTTAGAATTTGTATGCGTATTTGGTGATGTTAAGGAAGACATAAGGGGAACCTTTATATTTGATTTACCCGGGGAATACCTTGAACCTTATCGAAGTCTCGTTGTGCATTCGGAAGCCTCAAATGCCGGAGCTCTTCAGAGGCATCAAATGTATTCTTATAGCACGATATTTGGACTTTCACTGTTCATTGGGACGACCCTAGGTAAGCCATTCCAACACAATTTAATTTCCTCATTCCAGATTTGAGAATTGTATATATTTTTTTTTGTATAAATTAACTTTAGTTAACCTTGTATGGTTTATTTTTTCTAAACCTTCGGTAAGGCTACTCGTTCGTTTCTATTTCGTGTGTTCGTCTGTGTTTGTGCAGAGTAGCCCTTTTAACGATTTTGAATTTTGTTCATATGATTCGATTTATGCTTCATACAGAATTTATTTCGTCGGCACCACTAAGCTTGGGTGGGTCGCTTTGTCGGGATGATCACCTGGCTTAGGGTCCTCAAATATTTCGCCAACTGTAGCTTGGATACTTTGTTCGTGTGTTATCCGTTCCGCGGCGGATCTTTGTGTTACCCATCTATATTGGGCTATTATGTGTGTTCCGGCCATGTTATATGGCAACGGTTATTGTGAGTGCTCTTGTTACTCCAATAATAGGAGAATATAGCTTAATGTGGGTTGCCATTGTATTATTTGGATGTCAATGTCTTTTTTTTTTAAAAAAAAAAAATTGATAATAATCATTTGGTTTTAGAACTTGACTTCCTTTAACTCATCGTTACATTCGTTTAGTTTTCAAATGTACCCTTTTGATTATAAATATGTTTTAGTAAACACTTGTACACCTTATCTGTTTTATTCACCTGCCAGACCGTCGTGTCTGATATTTCTTTGTTTGAGGTCAGATATTGACCCCATTGCCCACTAGACAGCGAGAGGAGGAGGCGGTAGAGCTGCCGGTTGGACGAGAGTGGCAACCCGATGATGTCATCTATACTTTGGGTTGGGCTGAGAGACTCACATCATATTTTAGGGGTTGACCATCATCATTTTTTATTTTTTTTTGGAAAACTTGTTACTTTTAGCCTTTGTTGGCTTATTTTTTTGGGAATTGTATATCTTTAAGTTACTTTTGGTATTTGTAAAAACTTAAACCTTAACCTTGGGATTTGCTTATGAAAATTTCTCACTTTGACATGAGTTTTGTATATGATGGATTATTATTGGACTTCAGATTTCGTTTACTACACGCTTCCACAGGTTTATTCATTATTATGTGATTGATTGGTTTTGGATCTTACGAATCCTCACCGCGGAGACCTATGGGAAACCAGCATGAGCGAGCGAAATTTTCTAGCTTGCCGCGCCGCGGCTGCGAATTAGGGACTTGGTCGGCTCGACCTCGGTCTGGGGCATAACACAAGTCCTAACATGTATGAAAGTTTAGAGTCTAGTATTACAAAAGTATTATTACAAAAACTTCTATACTGACTGTCTCAAAATAAAGCTCTAAGTTCAGGAGTGAAGGCTCTCGCATGCCGGTCAAGATGACTCAATAGATGTCATCGGCATACCACTCATGCTCATCAGGTTGATCCGCCTGAAATGTCTCCTCCTCCTCTGGAGCAAAGGCAGAATCGATACTTGTTTACCAAGCATAGTACGATCAACTACAAGTAGCTAGCAGGTAGATATACATAAGCAGTAATAGATATGCATTGGAAAGCAATTAAAGAACAATAATATCAAATGACATCAATAAAGTAATGATCGATGTCATTAGAGTCGTGCCATATACTCTACCAATAAAGGCTATCCACATGGGCTACTCCAAGACATGAAAAGTCAAGGTACTTCGTGTATTTTACCTTGTCGAGAAACTCATAAATCATTAAGTGATTAGCTTGTTCATTATTCATAATTCATAGGATCGTAGACCCATGTCCATAAACTAGGGATAATCAGTCCCCGTCCACACCATAACAAGGTGATTAACTGTTTAATATTCATATTTATAATCGATTTGCATAGCCGTCCATATTCATAAGCATTTAAAAGTAAACAGCTCAGTGGTGCCTAATAAAAAATTTGAAATTATAAAACGGTGAATGACTTGGTTTTTACCCATATGAACAGGTTAGATAAACAATGAGAGACTATTGCTCAAAATTCCACAATCCGTATTCATTTTCTACCGATACAATAGTCATCACATAGCTATAGATCGAGGCCACCAAGTCTCAACACTCAAATCGATGAGATCCACATAATAAGTTCGAAATCAATTGGAGAATGTAAGTTCCATTAAAAGATGTGAAAGGTCCTCCAATATAAGGTTCAAAGGGTCTCATTTAAGCCATACAAACCTAAGGAAAAGATTCATTTTTCATTTCTAAATATAACCTGATTTGTTCAAAGACTATACAACCAACCATAGAACAAATCAGTTTCAAGTAAACCCCAGTCTGTCAGTGAAAACAGAACCTGTGTATTTTCTCTAGGGGGTTAAGGCTAGCTATAGCTTCTTAGAATTCCATTTTTAAAGCTCTATTGAGCTTCAGATTTAGGGATTTCTAATCCATTCATCTCATGTACCTGAATTCATATATCCCATGGCCGAGCCCTCTCCAAGTGTCTTAAATGTCCTCCACCATATCATATATCCAATCCATTTAATCCATTTGAAAATCATTATATATATTAAAGCAAACGGGGAGGACGGCTGTGAGGGGTGCCACGTCAGCACCCATAATTTCTTCTTTCAGAAAAATACTTATAAAATCACACAGTGCTTTGGGATTAATGTGGGCCACTACACTCCTCTCAAACAAGTCCCCTCCCTTAAAATCTCAACCCAAACAAATCTCCTCAAATCCCCTCCCATAATCCTAGGAATAGTTATAATCTTAAATATAATCCCTTAAATCTAGATCACACTACTGTTTCTAGCAACAAAACTCCTTGGATTTGTTCTCCTAAAAATCTCGATCACTCCCATTTTAAAGTAAACATTGTCTCATTTTCCTTACAAGATTAGAATCAACTCCATGTAATAGAGGTTTGTGGGGCCCACTTTTATGGTGTTGGTAGTCAGAGAGAATGGGCAGGACTAAATTATCATGATCTAAGAACAGATCAATCATCCACATAAAGTAACAACAGATGAATTTGTCCAGACCACCTTGATCTCCCGATTGATAGACACCTTCAAAAGGCACCACCATCTGGCTTGGCCCATCAAACCAACGGCATAGATGATTGAACACCCAACAAAAGGAACCAACCAATATGGAGTTGTATCATGACCATTAGTTTCATGATCTAGACCGTTAATTACAAGGTAGAATCCAACGTTCAACGAACAAAAAATTAATGGACTCTGATGATCAATAGTCAAGGTGGGCCATAGAAGTACAAACTCAATTTGTTAAGCTCCAAATCCATTCCATGTTCTTCTAAACGATTGTGCACAATCATGTGTTTATTAATTTTCCTGAAAACCCTCCATCATGATTAGTTGTGGCCCACCATCATAAATAATGTCGCTCAATTCTAATGCCCATTATAGTTTATTAATACTCGGATAAATATACAAGAATCAAGGTTAAAGAGTGAATTCACAACAATTATTATCTATGAAAAGTCATCCGATTTCATGGACATGCTTGGCCCACCACTACAATCAAACCACACAGCTTCTCTAATGTCCAACACATGGCATACATGTACGGAGAATGAGATGGGTGTGGATGGTGTAGTGCTATCGACAAAGCCTATGGTGAGGTGGCTGGGAAGACACCATACAATTAAGATCAAATTAAGTATATGCTTAAACATCATACAATTGGAAAGACATTACCAATCTAGGTTTAATGCAAAAAAGATTCATATCAACATTAATATAAAGGTTAACATGATATTATGCATATGACTCATTTTCAGTAATCCTACAGGAAATAAAGAGTCGTTAGAAATAATTATATTTGTTATTAAAATGCATATTTAGAATACATTTCATTTATAATTATATATACATGAAATATTATAAGGGTTGATATGAGACCTGCCTTTAATAATTGTTGTAGACGAGGCCAGCTTTAAACACATCATGATGCACCTTAATGAAATAGGATAAGAGGCCCACATTTAAATATTACATCATGTGACCCCACCAATGCTCCTTAGAACACCACATCAACAAGGGCCTACTGTCCAAATGTTCAATTGAACACACCTTAAATATTTGGATATGGGCCTATCTTTAGATGTTACATCATGTGACCCAACTAAAGATCCTCAGAATGACACATCAGCAAGATCCCACTGTCCAATTAGACATACCCTGAAGGAATTAGGATATGAGGCCCACCGTTAGATGTTACATCATGTGACCCCACCAAGTTTTTTTTTTTTTTTTTATTAAAGTTATATATATGATAAATATAAACTACTTATTTATTTTTATAAAATCTGTTTTTTTTCCAATAATATCTCAGAAAAGAATCACATATTTTATTATATTTTTTTAGCCCGGGCACCATACCTCTCCATTTAATTCTATAAGCTTACGCTTGTGGGGCCCACCCTTGGTTCATCCAAATGAACCAAACACACGACCTCCCTAAATTACACATGTCCACTAGCTTTTTGGTCAAATCCAGATTTACTAGACTGTTGGATCAACTGTGTACCGATCCAAATGGATTATTGACCATTAAACTTTTGGGGCTAGATGGAGATGGTAGAAACCACAGTTGGGACTAATTTTTTGCAAAAAGAAGGGTCCCAAGGAGTCCTTGAAATCCCCCCATCACCACCCCCATGTGGGTCGCCAGGTGGGCCTCACCACAAACTTGAGCTTACCTTAACCTGAACTTTAGCTTAGGAGAGCTGCCCTTATATAGACACACATTCATACTTGTGTAATGGTTAAATGCCTTTAAATTCAAGAGGTCGTTATGTTATGTAAATTTACTTCATTTTATATTTATTTTCATTACATGTTAAAATATTCTAATATTCAAAGATAATAAATTTCTTTCTTTTAGACTTATTTTATATTACTAATATTTTAAAATAATTCTTAATTTTTTTTGTAGCTAGTTTTTATATAATATGATCCAAACTACAATTGAAATCAAAGATAATCAATTTCATAATTCAAAGTTAACAATCATAATTAAAAAATGCATATCAATCCATAAGATGAATATCCACTTGCCTTGGTTTGATGAAAGCTCAAAAACCCAAATTCAAGCACAAAAGTTTAAGCTTATGAATTAAACCAAACCCACGCAAATTTAACTACACAATCTAGGATAAAAGAGACTAAACAACCCATATATAGCCATTTCTAAGGAAAACCCAAAATTACTCTAACCCTACTGTAATTAAAACGTTATCTTGAGATCTAGAAATGGGTAGGATCCAAGGAGATTGCATGAGTACTCTGTGGGCCCTTGTGATGATGATCTTGATGTTGATTTGTTGAAGATGTCGCTTGAATTCTCACTTGATGAAGGTGGGTGTAGAGAAATGAGAAAGGAAGAAATGAAAGAGAAGAAAGTTACAGAGAAATGGAAAAGGAGGAGTGAAGATTAGGGTTAAATGGGTTAGGGTCGGTTGTATAAAGATGGAAGTTTGGGAATTGCATTTTGGTCCATTATGAACGAAATGATCTTCGGGTCCAAATTTGATGGTTATCTAGTGTCCGATTTAAGGTAGAATAGAAGGATAAAGTTTAAGAAATTAAAACATCTACCCAACGGTACTAAAATTTCAAGATACTAAAATTACAAAAAAGCCCCAAACTTTCTGGAAATAACAAGCTACCCCCTGTTATAGCTAAATGAACTCGGTTCTCAACTAAACTTAGCACACACATTTTTAACTTTAACTGGTCCTATTTGGCCTCTAAAAAAATTTAAGTGACTAATAATACAATTAACTAAGCTAATACACACTTGGAGTTCAAGGACTTTACATCATCCTCGTCCTCTATATTTTCAGCCATCACACCGTCTCCTGCACCACCTATCCAAACCATTGTACCCAACCTGAGACTTCACTGCAATACACTCACACACTCTCATCATGTTCTCCACACTCAACACCCAAATAATCCTACAATCCGGCCCAACATAACCCACATGCTAGCAACTGGCCAAAAGTTAAAAACTAAAAATTAAAAGTCAAAGCCAACAAGGATTTTACACATGAGAGAGAGAGAGAGAGAAAGAGGGGGATTAAGAGAGACAGAAGAATACCCTCTAGAGAGAGGATTCTACACACCGATGCCAATGCTGAAGAGGGAGATCAAGAAGAGAGGGAGACTATTGAGGGTTATGGTTAATTAGATTTGGTGAAAGGGTAGGAGGGGATTGATTAAGGGCGGGTGGGGATTTATTAGGTTTTTAAGTGGGTTGAGAACTTGTATATAACCCTTATGTGCTTTTTTCAAGTCAGGTGGGAGCTTTCCTTACATGTGGGTCTGGCCCTAGATGGATAATCAAAACTGTTCAAAATGAGGACTTCAACCATTTATGGGTTATTGTCAAATCTCATTTTGAATGGATGTTATCTCACTGTACATAAGTATTTAAAACATAGCATTTTCATCATTAGTTTTAAGTAATCAAGGACTTAATCATCAAATCACGTGATTTTGTGTTTTCAAGTCAAAATTCTTTGAAAAAACACATTTTCACAAGAAATCATGAAACTTTTTATCTTTAGCATAAAAAGTAACAAATCTCTCATAACTTTTAATTCACACAAGAAATGAAATTTTTTTTCTTTTCACCATTGATTTAATTAAAGAAAAATATATAAAATAGTGACATCTTATGCATTCATTTAGTGTGAGTTAGGTTTCACATCTTGCATTTTCCAATTCCTACATGAAATGATAATTTCCTTAGTCATTGTTTTATTTTTGTAGGGAATTTCAAAAATTGGGGGCCGCCTTGAAAGAAATTGGACAAGAAGCATGAAAGAGGAGAAATATTTTTTGAAGATATATATACCCACCTTGGGAGTGAATGCCAAGGTGGAGGGACGGCCATGGTGGACCCCATACATGTTGCAAATTTTCAAAATTTCCGTTCTTGTATGAAGACTCCTTTGAAATTTAAATTTTAAATCAAAAGGCAAGAAAGGAAGGAGATGAAGAGACTTGATGGCTGAGAATTCCAAAGAAGGAAGGAGGAAGAAAACTTCTTACACAATATTTCCCTTTTTTTAAGGCAACAAACTTAAAATGGTCATAACTTTCAAAGCAAGTGTCAGATAGGTGCAATCTTCCACCGTTTGAACGCTTTTTTTTAATAGATATTCATAAAGCCTAAGATTGCAACGATTGGAGCTGTATTAAGGGAAATATGACTTCGGGAAGTTGGCTACTGTAATTTTAGGCTGTGCAACACTACAAATTACAAGAAATCACATTTCCTTTGGAGCGCCCATGTGCGAAGCTTTGCAAGGGATAAGGAGAGTCCAATTTTAGAAGATCTTGGCAACGAAGCAACTCAATTCAAAATAAAATTTGAAAGAGTCCAAGATTCTTTTTTCCAAGATATTATCTCTAACTTGGACTCCAAGCTTCCATGATTTGAAAATTTTCAAACAATGAATTATCCAAATGAGAGGGAACATCCAACACATCCATTCCCAAGATTTTTACACGTCCCAAATGGTACCCAATGCGTCCCAAGCTTTGCAACAAATTTGGTTTTTCATATTTAAATTCTTTCTTAGCCATTGTGGGGCCCTTTTCCAGAGAAGCCAAGTCTAAGAGAAGATAAATCAAGGACATTAGGAGGCAAACAAATCAAGACAAGAACTTCAAGATTTCAAACACAATTCTATCCCAACTTGGACCCCAAGATAGACTCCTTTCCCAATCCAAACTCAGCCCTTTAAATCCTATAAATAGAAGAGGGTGGACATCCCATAAGATACAATCTTAGGACATCCAGCCAACTCCTCTCGTCTCCTCTTCTTCTCCACTTCTTCTTCCCCCATTCATTTTATTTTTATGGTATGTCGCGGGCCATGTCCAAGTAATCTTCTTGCTGAAAAGATGATGATCTAAATGCAAATTGAAGTTGTTTTCTTTGTAATGGACGACAGAATTTCTTGATTAGAGGTACGAAAAAAGGTAAGTGAATTCATTTTATTTATGAAGTAGGTCTTTATTGTTTCCCATGTAATGTTGCTTATTGGTTTTAATAGACTTGTCTTCATGCCATAGGCAAATTTGGACACTTAATTTCTTAAAATAAAAAGAATCTTTGACTATTTATGCTTAGATTTGATAGGCTATGCTTAGGATTAAATTCTTTTGATGGTTTATGCTTATCTTTGATAAGTAGTACTTAAGTTTTTTTATTCCTTTTGAAGTGAAGGAAATCTGAAGTTTTTATGAATTCTATAAAAAAAAGGGATTTTAAAAGATAGATCTCTCGAATCAAAACATTGATTTGTATTTGATTTGAGTATTGATCGGGACAATTTATAATTATTTGATAAATAAATTGGTTGAAACCTAGTGTATTCCGGATGCTTTAATCACTTTACTTATTTGATTTGCTCATTTTTTTAATTAGTTGTTTTATTTTATTAAAAAACCAATTATAAATCTGTTTGATTACTAGTTAGATCTCATATTTGAGAGTTCTTTTATTAGGTTCTCTATGGATTCTACTCGTACTTGCCACTGTCACTTCTATAGATAGTCATACACTTGTGGTATAAGTATTTTAAAATTCACAACAAGTTTTTGGCGTCGTTGCCAGGGAACCAATTTTAAGGAAATTTTGAAATTTGGGATTATAACTTCATGCTAATTTAGTTTAGGTTTGTTTTAAATTTTTTTAAATAGTCTTTAATTTTTCTGTTTTTCTTGCCTGATCTAATACTGATTTCTTTTGGCATGTTGCAAGACAACGAAAGGAAGAGGAAGGAAGGATTTTCAAGACTTCTACAAAAGGGCAAAACTCTATCCTTATTTGTAAGGTGCATGCTAAAACTCTACCCACGACTCTTCTTATTCGCAAGTGGGCTTGGGTGATTTAAATCTTGCAAAGTATGATTGCTTGATTGGCACACAAGTAAATTGGACACACTTAGTAAGAGCAACCACCCCATTAGGAATAATCATATCCCACATAGGCACCCAACCTAATTTAAAATCAAGTACACATTGGCACTAGGATTCTGGAGCTCATTAGGACGAAGAACGCCAAAAGTTGAACCAATTGCGCTTGTTGATCAATTTGATGTCTAGGCAAGCGCTGACCCTCTAAGGGTGACAGACTCTATTCTAGGAGTGTGGTTTTTAAGCGGGACTCCTGCCAAGCACATTGTGACCCCACCACTCAACCTAAAGGCTTATCTGGTCGATTTGGTTTCATGAGACTGAGTTGGAGGCTTAAGTGCACTATTTAACCAGTTAGGAGCTATCTAGTTGACATATGTTAGCCCATTAGATTGTTGGTGTATTTTATTTTATATTTTGGAAACTTGACTGCCTGTGCTTCATACTAGTGCAAAGAGGATCTTTCAAATAGATTAGGGTTGCATTTGGGTGGACCTAGTTTATGTGACTGTTGAAAAAATGGCCAGAAAGGAAGCGACTTATCACGATGATTTAACACATGGAAAAAAGTTTTGTAAAAAAGCATTTTTAACCATATTTTTGTGTGGTCAATTTTACGGTGGGACCAACTCAGTTGTAACCAAAACTTTGGGATGCCACATAAATGAGTAAGATGCTCATTCGTGAATGGCTCTGATTATTCATATATGGGCACAGTTCGACCCCTCCAAAAAAACTCCCACCGTACTCCTCTAGAAGCCAAAGACAATTACAAGCTCTATCCATGTACAAAAATGAGTGGGGCCCATGAAAAAAACTCAACACAATGAGTTTCCCAGATACCTAGAAAGGATTTGTGCAAATAATATAATGACAATTCAATGAAAGTTCCTATTCCATTTGAATAACATTTTACAAAATTGCATACATAAAAATTAATTTATTTCAATAAAAGACTTAAAGATGTGAAGTCTAAATTTTCACTACTCGAATATGCAGGATGGAGGTTGGAGGAAGAAGATTTCCTCCATTCGATTCAATGGATCTCAGCCTCTATTGCACTTAGAAAATAAAGAGAAGATGGAAATGAGAGAGAAAAAGAAAGCCATGACAAAGATGTACCTGATAGTTGCCGACTGAGATTGTGCATGATCGCCAACACATTTGGGCTTTGGGGTGTTCATGGGTCGGGCCAACCCAAGCCTGATCCCGGCCTAGCCCACTTTACGCTGGGCTTGGATATGTTTTTTAGGCCTATTTAATAATCGTGTCGAGCTTGGATTAGGTCAAAGATAGCCCAAAGCCCGGCCCGTATAAGGAGTGCATGTAATTTAATTTAATTTAATTAGGCCAAAGATTTGCGATAAATACCACGAAATTTATCAAAAGCTCGGTTCAGCCTAGCCTGGTTGATTAAATGGGCAGGGTCGGGCCATAGTTTTATGGCCCGTTTTGGGCTTGGGCTGTGTTTGGGCCTGCACTTCTAAAGCCGATCGGGCCTGGATATGCCTCAGCCTAGCCCGGCCCAGCCCATGAACCCACTATTTGGGTTCTCTTGCTTGAGAAGAGGAAGAGATGAGAAGTAAGGTTTTAGATAACATCTTTTGTTACAATATAAAGTCACCACAAAAGCTGGCACATGTAGTGGCAAAAAAAAAAAAAAAAAAGGCAACTAAAAGCAAGACACCAAAGCAATTAGCAATGAAAATTAAAAAAAGTCGCCACAAAAGTCTTAGACAATTAGTGCTGAAAAGTTAGAACTCTCCACTAAATCTCTTTTCTTCTAAAATGATCTTTAGCTACAACATATGAGTTACCACTAAATGGGCTACTATTCTTGTGACACTAGATCCCAATGACCTCTAAATGCATTTGGACTATGTTGGTAATGATAACCGTGTTGTCACCAGTTGGTAATGGTCTTTCCATCTCAAGCATTGGTTCCTCTCAATATTTTTCTAATGGTAACTTGGTATCTTTATATAATAATCTTCATGTGCCTACTATTTCACATAATCTACTGTTAGTCTCTTAATTTACCAAATATAATGATTCTTACTTTATTTTGACTCTATCTGGTTTCTATGTGAAGGAAAACAAAATGGGGAAGATCCTCTTTTGCAGAATGATCAATAATGGTCTTTATCCACTCTATCTCAACCAATGCATCAAAAATAAATCATGTGCTTATCCAGTTGCTTTCAACATCACTCTAGTCTTTCGCAATCTATGGCATCATAGAATGGACCACCCCTCACATTAGTCACATAAGGTCCTTTAGCAACTTGCCACATCTCTTTTATGTCCCATGGATATCCAAGCCTGTCTTTGTGTGCATTGCTTGTCGACTGGGAATGCAGTCAAGATTACCTTTTCAACCTTCAATTTCTATTTCATTTTTCCTCTATAGAATTAATGATTCTAATGTTTGGGGATACTCTCCCACATTGTCGCTGAGTGGAGGCTTGACTTTATGTGACTTTTATTAATGATGTTAGTAGATATTGTTGACCTTTTCCGCTTCAATCTAAGTCTCAAGTATTTAATGTGTTTTTGAACTTTAAATTCGGAACATTCTCTTCTCACGCTATTCTTGTGTTTTTCTAGGTTATGGGCACAATCACAAAGTATATAATTGTTTCAATCCGGTTACCAAATGAATTGGTATGAATAGGCATGTGGTTTTTTATGAGATGGTTTATCCTTTTACTACTAACAATATGCAGGGTCCTACTCCATAACCAGGGTCACATGAACAGGTATACTTAGTCACTGTAATGTTCACCATGTGCCCAGCTTGCCTCATTCTATTAAGGTCACTACTATTGCAACACCACCACGCTTGGACGATAGCCCAACCTCGGATGCCGGGTGCTCTGCCCAACTATCTCATCCAATACATGCAATCTAGTAAGGAACTATATGTCTTGATGCTGCCTAAGCGACTCCGACAAGTTTGGATGTTGTCCAAGTGGATGCTGTGCCCTACTTTTATCCCACACTAATGGTGCACAACGTGTGCAATTGAAAAAGGCTCCTTACTTGAGTGGTAAGGAATGACCGTTCTCACCTAGTTGTGTAGGGTTCAAACCCTAGTCATGTTACTTCTTCCCATATGTGTGGGTTCCCCTCCCACTTGTGTGGGCTTTTTTCCCGCATGTGCAGGCTCCCTTTCCACTTATATGGACTTTCTTCTCGTATGTGTGCGAGCTCTCTCTTGGGTCCTAGCCCCCTTGGTTGGGGTACGAAAAGGAAAAAAACTTGTGTAGAATGGAACTCACGTGGAAATGGCCATTGGGTCACACTCTATTGATTCCACACTAAATGTCTCTAATGCATTGCCTAAATAGTCCATGCCTTCACATCAAGTTGCTAGTTCAATGAGCAATTTGCCAAATGTTTCTACTAGGCCTCCTGCACTAATTGAACCAACACAAAAGATTGTTGACGCCATTTCAGATCAGTTTTCAATACTCTTATATTATGCACACCCGATCAATTGATGGTATTTTTAAGCTCAAAGTGTTACACAGCCACTAAACACCATTAAAGGTTTTTCAAATTGTACTTGCACCAAGTGAACCTATGTGCTATTCCCTAATGACAAACATCATCTAAGCACAATTGAGTCACAATAGAGTTTGTCAACTGAGAAACTCAAAGTTACAACTTAAAAGTTATGTGCTATTTGTGATTGCTGACATTAGCAACTGGAAGTGGTTATCAACAGAATTCTGTTAAGTCGGTAATATAGATTGTAAAACTCTATATAAAGAGACCCTTTTCATTGTAATCTAAGTTAAAAAAACGAATCTGATTTCCTCTCTCTCTCTCTCTCTCTCTCTCTCTCTCTCTCATTCTTCTACAAGTTCATACGGTATCAGAGCGATAGACCTGCGTCGTGAAGATCATGCAATCTTCTTCTTAGATCCTTCCGCAATAAGCTTTGTTGTACTCCTAACCATGTTTGCTACTTGATCTGCATAAAACATATAAGATCTCTGCCTTTTTGCAAATCCAGTAGGAATTTTGCCCTGCAATTTGATCTACTTCAATTGATTTGGATTTGTCTACTAATCTCTGTAATCGACATGAGTCTTCTCCTCTTTTGATCAGTATTTGATCAAGATCGAAGCAAACTTGTTCAAGTTCGAAAGATTTGATCTAGTTTGATCAAGATCGAAGTAGATTTGCTCATGTACGAAAGATATGTTTAAGATTCGTAGAGCATCAATCATTTTTTATTGTCTTCAGACATCTTGCTCAAGATTTCCTTCTTTTCAAGGTCCTCTTCTTCCCGCTCTCTGCTTGTTTGTTTTCTAGTCTATATGAGATCTTTGTAGCGACATCGTCTTCTTTTATCTCTCTTATTTTTCACTAGCATTTATGCTATCAAATATCTGAAGTCTCATTTCGATCAAACCGGATAATCACAACTATCTTCTATGGAAGTCACAATATTTACCAATGCTACGCGCATATAGACAGATTGATTATATTGATGGAACAATCTCTCCTCCTAAATTCCTGATTAATGAAGAAGGTAATATCAATAAGGAAATAAATCCTCTATTCACAACTTGGTTTCAACAAGATCAGAACATCCTAAGCTGGATAAATGCAACACTGTCGGAGGGAATATTAGCTCATGTTGTAGATTTGAATTCATCTCATGATGTTTGTCTGGCACTGAAGAGGCGCTTTGCATCCCTTTCCCATTCTCATATTTTGCAGTTAAAGACTCAGTTGCAATCTATCAAGAAAGGCGATGCTCCATCACAAAGTATATTCAGAAAACCAAACACGTCTCTAACAGTCTTACAGCTATTTCTTGCCCAATTGATGATGAAGTTCTGATATTATACACACTTAATGGGCTTCCAAATGACTATATCCTGCCTTTAAAGTATCGATCTAGACTCGATCTTCTCCACTTGCTAAAGAAGAACTCCATGTTTTGTTGTCGTGTGAAGAACTTCACTTAGCTAATGCACAACAATCAGTTATGGACTATACTACCACTACATTGTTGACTTCTAAAGACAATCCTCTAAACTCGTCAGGCAAAAATAACAAAGGACGGGGTAAAGGATTAGATGGCTACAATAACAACCCCCTAGGTTCATTGATTCCTGCTATCCCAATCATATTTGCAAATTGCATAAAGTCACTATATCATAGATTTTCAAACTACTTGATTGGTCTGGGTTTTTTAAGCAGTCATGTTGATTCATCTTTGTTCGTCTAACAATCCAAGACTTCTATTAACATTGTGCTTCTCTATGTGGATGATTTGACAATCATCACATGTAATAACTTTGCTTACATTTCTTACCTTGTTTCTCAACTTGGGTAGGTCTTTGAGATGAAGAATCTTGGAAAGTTACATCATTTGCTAGGTATCGAAGTCTACCGCACAATAGATGGTCTGTTTTTATCACATTCATAGTATGCCAAATATTTACTAGATTGAACATCAATGTTAGATTGTAAACCATATGGTTCACCTACTAATTACAAAGGGGCTCCTCAAGTTGCAAACTCTACTGCACCCATTGATTCCTAAGTTTATAGAAGTGTTACTGGTGCTTTACAATACTTAACATTCCTTCCCCCTAACACGTCATTACTTTAAAAAGGATTCTTTGGTACATTGCACTATCATGTTTATTATCAACATTATTCGCGGATCACTTCAGTTAACAGTGTTCTCTTATTCAGATTGGGCTGGTGACCCAATAGATCGTCGATCAGCCACTAGTTATTATGTCTTCTTAGGCCCAGCTCCAATCTCTTGGTGTGCTAAAAAATAGAGCACAGTTTCTCAATCAACAATTGAAGTGGAATGCTGATTGTTAGCCCATACAAGTGTTGAGATTTCATGGATCAGAATACTTTTGCGTGATCTTCACATCTATATACCTACTTGTCCCTCTATATGGTGTGACAACATTTCTGCTATCTCATTCGATTCTAACCCTTTGTTTCCTGCTTGTACGAAGCATATCGAGGTCAACTACCATTATGTCCGAGAGAAAGTGCTGCATAAGGACATGATTGTTAAATATGTTATGTCTCATGATCAACTCGCTGATATCTTTACAAAAGGCCTCTATCCCAATCAATTCAAATCTCTTCGGTCCAAGCAAAAGTTACTACATAACCCCTTAGATTGCAAGAGGCTAATGACAAACGTTATCTAAGCACAACTGAGTCACAACAGAGTTTGTAAACTTAGTAACTCAAGGGCAATGTTACCTCTCTTCAGCTGGTGGAGTCTTGGTAGTGACAGCGAAATAGTCATGTGCTTTCTGTGATTGCTGACATCAGCAACTGAAAGTGGTTGTCAACAAAATTTTGTTAAGTCAGTAACAGAGATCATAAAAATCTATACAAGGAGACCCTTCTCATTGTAATCTAATTTAAGGAAACAAATGTGATTTCTTTTGTCTTCATCTCCCTTTCTCTCTTATGCTTCTACAAGTTCGTATTCCCAAGCTATTAAATCATTAGAGTGGCATGCAACAATGGCACTCGAATTTGATGATCTTCATGGACAAGGTACGTGGTCCCTAATTTTTCTACCATCTAGACAAAATGTTATAGGATATCGATGGGTTTATAAAATCAAACAAAGAGCAAATGACACAATAGAGTGTTACAAAGTACGGCTTGTTGCAAAAGGGTTTCATCAACAATCAGGACTGGACTACAGTGACGCATTTAGTCCAGGCGTAAAACACACCACTGTTAGACTTGTCCTTTCATTTGCTATTCAACTTGGATGGCCAATTTGACAGCTTGATGTTCACAATGCATTTTCGCATGGTGTTCTTTATGAAGAAATTGGCGTGGAATATCTATAAGATCCCGACTATGGCTAATTATGTTTATTAATTAATTAATTATGATTATTGGTGTTTGATTATTTATATTAGTTAACTAAGTGTGTTTAGTTACTATTTTGGGCAGACCTAAATGTTTTAGAGGTGTCCCGAGTCGATTGGTCGTGGATCGGCCAAGTTCAGAGTAACCTAGGACCTATTTATAAATTCTAGGAAACTTGGGGAGCTTTAACTAAGAGTGATTGTGTGAGTTAGAATATTAGATCGGTGTTTGGAAGAGTCTTGGGAAGTTTTGAAAGTGTTTGAACAAAGTTTAGTACTTGAAAGGATCTAGACTAGATTCCAAAAAATAGTCAGTGGTATCATTCGAGATCCCGAAAACTCATATTTGACCCCGGTACCCTTTCCGCGGGGGGGGGGGGGGGTATTCGTAATTTCTAAAAATTGAGATTTTGCAAACGATCTCTGAAATTTCTGGTTGGCTCATTGGAAAGCTCTTATAATTTGGAGCAACTTTTGTTCTTTGCTCAAGTTCATCCAAGGCCCAAAAGATCTTCGTTTAGTTGCCGCAAGCCCAACCGATCATTAATGGCATAATTGTAATTATTCCAGGCACGTTTTCTTACTAAACACCCCAAACCCTAGCCTCCACCATATTGCACGACCAACCACCTGTAACTCTCCTTTCATCTTTCCTCTCTTCATCTTCTTTGCCCAAACCAAGTCCTTGGAGGATGCTCCTATCAAATCTATCACTGCCTAATGATTTTTCATCATTCATTTGCTCTCCTTCGTTTTGATGGAGTTCCACACAAGGCAGCTCCTTCAACCAACTTTTTCTTAGGGATGGCATTTTTAACCCGCCCCCGCCCCGTACAGGTTTTCCCCGCCCCGACTCTTATGCTGTGTTTGGGAAGGGGGGAGGGGAGGGGAGGGAAAATTAATTTTACCTCCTCTTGTTTGGGAAGTAAAAAAGTAGGGGGAAGAAAAGTGAAAAAGTAGGGTTTTGTTTGTTTGTGAAGTACATGAAAAATTACCATTTTGCCCTTACTTTTATAAAAGTTTCTAAAGGACAAAAAGGGCAAAAAGGACTTTTTCCCTCATTTTCCTTCCCCTCCCTCATTTTCCCCCCATTTTTGGGGGGAAAATTTTTGCCACAAGAAGACAAAAATTTCCCCCCCACTTTCCTTCCCCCCCTTTTCCTCCCCCCCTTCCCAAACACCCCCCAAAAAGATTTTCCCCCCACTTTCGCCTCCTTTTCTTCCTTCCCCCCTCTTTCCCCCCTTCCCAAACAGAGGGTTAGACAGGGCAGGGACGGAGCAAAAAAACTGACTCCGAATCCGGGGCGGGGCGAGGATGGGTCTGTTTCTTGCCCTGCCCCGCCCCGCCCCGCCCCGCCTAGTAACTCGCCCCGAAATTAATAATCTTCTAAAAATATATATATATATATATTTTAGATTTCTTTTATAATAAATAAACATATTTATATGTAAATGTAAATATTGATTTTATGTTGTTATTAAGGGTTAAGTAGATTGATTGAAGACTTTTTTTAAAGTTAAACATGTAATTGATTGAACCCTAGATATTATAAAAGCATATAATATGATCACATTCCCTCTAATTCAAATTTAATGAAATTAAAGTTGTTAAAAAATCTATCTAAACTTATTTGACTTTAATCATATATAATGTTAAATTGCGACATGATAAATCATATAAAATAAAACAAATATAATAGAATGATAGATTATGCTTCAAGCTTATAATAACATATATGATTAGAGATAGCAAGGTAAATTATAATTGGTATGATTCTAATCATACTAATAACAATATAAATTATACTAATTTGATATAACATTACAAGATATATCATGCTATACGCTTATAATAACTTATATGATTAGAAATAGCAAGGTAAATTATAGTTAGTAACTTAATATGATTCTAATCATATTAACAACACTATAAATTATATAAATTTTAATTATAAGTAATCAACCTCTTTATTAGTGAGTGGAGTTCAATATAAAAAATGAAGTAAAACCATGTATTGATAGAGTTCATGATATTTTAGAGAGATATTGTCTTTTTTATAAAGAATGTCTCAAAGCATATATGATATTTTCAAGTGTATGTTAGTAGCCTTCAAGGGCTTAGAGAAAATCTTAAAAGAATAAATCTCACTTTAAAAAGGTAAAATTTTAGGAAAAGAAAATTTTATAATATTAATATTAGATAATTTTTAAAAATTTAAAAAATGTAACAGTGCACCACATCAGGGCGGGGCCCCGTGGGGCATGTCGGGGCGGGGACAGGGTATTTAACATACCCCGAATTGCAGGGCGGGGCGGGGACCCACGAGGTGCTGGGCGGGGACGGGGCAACCAAATTCCGCCCCCGACCCGCCCCGTTGCCATCCCTACTTTTTCTTTGTTGGGCATCTTTGAGGTGAGATCTTCCTCTCCTTTAGTTTCCTTTGTGATTAGGAGCCCTCTTTCTTCCATGTTCTCCATTTTAAAGGATTTCTCCAAGTCTAGCATAAGATGCGATTTCCAGGGGTTCTTGGTGTATATTTGGGAATTTTATAAGGAAGGTTTTTCTGATACTTCTAAAAGTATTAGAGGAGATTCTAGACTACGCATGAGCTAAGGCAAGTGCTCATGTGATGATTCATAGCATGCATGTGTAGATCTATCTTGTTTCCATTTTATGTCTAAATGGTATTGTAGATCTTGATTTTCTAATCTTTAAATTGTGTTATCATTATTATTTGATGGATTTTTATCTTTTCAAAAAATTTAGCATTTCATAAAGTCTTGGAAATCACAAAAGTTTATTATTATTTTTATTTCTTGTTCTTTTTGGTTTTGACCCTGAACACTTTCTAACTTTGTAGCCTTAGATGCCTATTAGGTGGGCCCCTAAGTGTGATCAAACATCATATACAACCTAGACTTTTGTGGATCCTTTTATCTTGACCTTGTCCAACGTGACTTTTATTTGTAACAAATCAAAGGCGGATATTCTATATTATTGTATACCTCGGGATTGTTAAGAGAAATGTACGGTGCGATGATGGATGATTGTATTTGACCTTAGGGTTTGGGATGTCCCTACCTTTTGGTTGCACCAAGTGTATTAAAAATATGACATTCAAACCCAAAGAGCAAATAGAATTGAAGATCATTGGACTTGTATATCTAAGGCAATCCATGACCTAGAATAATTAGTTTTGGGACCCCGATTGATGTTTAGCTTAGCATTAGTATTGTATTCATGTTTATACTTATTTTTAATGCTTTTTCATAATTCCAGTTTTATCGATTTTCATCGTGACCATGGACTCACCGGCCTTAATGTCTTGGACTTAGGGACTCCTTGGAATTAGCGCGTGGCCATTCGCTGTGCTTTGACCATGGACTTACCCTAACCCTAGATACAACTCATAGGACTCCTTGGAATTAGCTCGCGGTCATTCGCTGTGCTTTGACCTTGGATGTGCCATGATTCCTTTTTCTACCCATTTCGGGACCCCATTTATAGTCGAAATGGTGCTGTATTTTCATTAGAATTTGGTAATGTTTGGACCCTTATGTTAACATGCCTAAAACTACTAGTTTGATCGTTTTGCATATACAGATACCGGTTTTGCCTAAAACTTGTGATTTTCATTAATTTGGACCCATATGAACGTGTTTAACTCAAATCATTGTTTTTAAATGATTTCCTTGGTTTTGGAGCCTAGCACATGTTTTGAGATATTTCTCAATTTTAATCTTAAATAATTCTCTCTATGTGTATATGTTGGTTCGGCAACACCCAACTCTTGTTTTGGCTTAAGACCGATGCAGGTGGGGACGTAAGCTATCGTTCACCCATAACACTTTGAAATAGGTTTGACAACCCTAGGCCAAGGGCACGCAGACTTGGGATCCCAAATGCAATCACCTTTAAAAGCACCAAGAGCCACACATTCCAAGGCATTTGGAACACCAAGTTATGCGTAGAGTTGAATAGTGTTGTTCTTAATTATTTAACTTCGTTTTGCGTAATATGAATCAAGAAGACTGTACCTAGGTAGTTTGGACTTGTTGGCCTTGTCCGGCAAGACTGCGACTCAATGTTGATATCAGAACCTGAACTCTCTACGTATAACTTACGTTAACGGGGAGTTTGTCGCTTCACCCATTAATGGGGCCTTGAGGGGGGACGAGCGCAATGATTTCAAAGTCCGATAACAGAGTAAAGATCGAGAAAAAGCACTTCGAAAGGTACTTTTCTGGAAAGTTGAGCAAGGGTGCCTAATTGAATCTTTCAAAACACTAGCAAACAAGAAAGACTAACCACACAACGATAGTCTAAAGTAGCCCTTAAGTAGCCCTAGTCATGCGAGGAGTTAAAATTGACCCAAACCTAGTCAACAATAAGCCTTAACTCTATGTTGACCGTATGATATTAATATGGCTTACTGGTCCCGATCCGCTAGATTTTCTTTTGCGGACCCACTTAATTAAATTGCTCACTTTGTTAGCTTAATAATGTTAACTCTAAGTCATGCCACGCTCCATTATTTGTACCCATACCAGTATGTTACATGTGCACCGTGCACCTTGTTCACTTGATTAACATGTATATTACTTTGAGATACTGTTATGACTTGTGACATGTACTCGTAGGTATCTTGGTGATACCGAGTTGTAGGTATTTCGTTACCTAGCTATGAGTAGGTATCAGGGATGCCGAGAGTAGGCCATGGTGGTTAAAATCTTGACGTTGTAGGCCTCGACGGGTGTCGAGAGATAGGTGCCGTGCACCGAGCCCTGCTTGTTTCATGATATTGCTCCCGGTAGTGAGCACTTCGTACCATAATCATTTTTTGATACTCATAAGTGGTTCTTCTATGTACAAATGGTATTAAAACATATGTATGTTTCTCAATTGTATTTATGGTTATTTGACAGTGCAGTATTGATAGACGCTAGCCCAATTTATTAGGCCCACAAGTATGGTATATTGGCTTGCTCATACTATTCTTGTATTATAATGACTATCAAGCATTCTGTCGTACTCACTCGTTTGCCTATTGTTGGATTATATTTATGCATTTATATATTCCCATACATGTTTTGTGATTTAGATTGGTGCTTGCTAGACTGTGTTTGATATTGCATCTTGGTGCTTGCAGGTAGCAGGTACCTCGTCCGTTAATGCACATGATAATGATCACTTTTGACCGTGGGTTGAGCGAAGCATGCTCTTGGGCCTTGCTGTTGGTGGCTCGTTGTTGTACTGAGTGCCGTTATATCCAGATGATAGTTATTTGTTTTTATATTTTGTATTTCATCTCTGCATGGCTAGGATTGTATTAGTTAATGTTCTAAGACATATTGTAATAATTATTCTAGCAACTTTAATTTAGATTATGCTTCGCTCTGGCAATTATTTTGGAAATTTTTATTGGCTCATTTTCCTGAAATTGCACATTTATTATACGCATCTACGTCACAGCCCGAAATTTGCTGGGCCCCGAAATCCAAGAAGTGGCATTTTCGCCTTACAAATTATCTTCAGAACCTAGGGTTCAATTGTTCTTTCGTAGATAGATCCTTGTTTGTTTGCAATTTTGTAGGTGAATTTGTTATTATGTTGATTTATGTTGATGACATAGTGGTTACTATCAACAATATGTGTGCCTTACCAAAGTTATTATGGAAGCTAGTTGTTTGCCATGAAAGACTTTGGGACTCCTACACTACTTTCTTGGCGTTAAGGTAAAAAGAACTCCCTCAGATATGTACCTTATACAGCCTAAGTATGTGCTAGACCTAGCTACTTCATAACACAAACATACATGATGTCAAACCACTTAAGTCACCGGTGCAAACAGGGTCGAAACTATCTCGATTTGATGATGATACTCCTTCAAATGCTCAAGAGTATCGTACTGTTGTTGGTGCTCTTCAATCTGTCACGGCCAGACATAATTGTTGTGGTGAACTAGGTTTGTCAATTTATGCATGATCCTCATTCCACTCATTGGGTGGTGATCAAAGCATTCTTTGTTTTCTAAAGGGGAAGATTACACATGACTTACAATTTCATAAAGGTACATTTATAGTTACTGTGTATTCTAATGTAGACCGAGCCAGAGACCTAGATGACCAAAGCTCAACACCTGGTTATGCCATAGTCATTGGCCCTAATCTTATATCCTGAAATGCAACAAAACAACCGATAATTTCCATTCAAGTACAAAATCCAAGTATTAGTTTTACCTCTTCCTATTGCATAATTATTTTAGGTTCGCATGTTGATGAAAGATATGTGAACTCATCTTAAAATTTCTCCCATAATTTACCATGACAACATTAGTGCAATTGCCTTGGTGTCTAATCCAGTCTACCATGCTTGCACTAAGCACATTGAGGTCAATCATCATGTTATTAGAAAGAGAGTTTTACAAGGAGACATTTAAGTATGCTTTCTTAGTTTTGTGGATTAACTGGCGTACATTTTTACAAAAGGACTAAGCTTGACACAATTTACACTGTTAAAACACAAGCTACACATCATTGATCAGCTGTTCAGCTTTTGAGATTATGTTAGCCAATCCAACCACAAGATGACCGTGGCCCACTTAACCTATCAACCTACCACTCATAATGGATAGTGACCTCTTATATCTCTCCGTCTCTACTTCTGTCAAGTAGGAAGCCCAACTTATAGGGTCTTAATGAAATTCCTTTGTACGATCCTTATTATATAAGATCGTGGGATCTTACAAATCTACCATGCTACATTATAAATATATAATCAATACAAGTTATCCGTTTATGTTCAGATCATAAAATTTTGTAATGGACACATCCTAAAAATATGATGAACTCTAAAAATAAAGAAAAATACTAAAAATATGATGTTTCTAAAGAGGCATTTATGTGATCAACCCTTTTACTTGGACAAACTTTTTTGCCAGAATTTGGGACAAACTCCCATGTGGCACAATCCTATAGGTGCTTTTTCACCCTCTCTCAAAAGTTGCACCTCTAAGATTGTGCCACATGGGAGTTTGTCCAAAATTCTGGCAAAAAAGTTTGTCCATTTAGACTTTTTGTTATGTGATGCCCTCTTATGTGGAAATCAAGGGAGACGAGGAGCCTCCTTGTTGTCGTTTGTTGTAGCGATGAAACTGAAGGGGGAAAACACTTGTTTACGCATTTTTTATTTTTTTTTTGAAACTCAAGCTGTCAAAGAAAAAATGAAGGGTTTTCCTTTTCGCGGCGCTACAAAAATATAGAAATAAAAATTTAAATATTGTAAAATACAATCTTCGGATGCCAACTTACTTGATCAGGTATGACATATTATCAGAGGTGGGGTCCACCACTAAAGATAGGGAGAGGTCTCCCAAATAGATCAACGGACCAGATCAGGGTGTTATCACTCATCACATCAAAACGGTCCACCATTTTCTTTCCAAGTCATTTTTCCTTAATCCTTATCCCTGACCTTTGTCGCTTTTAAAATTAGAGAAGTCTCTAGAACCCTCAGAGTCTTTCCTTTCACCTCTAATCCCTCCTTTCATTGCTTTTGTTTGTTAGATTATATATACGCGTCGTCTCCTTCTCCCTTATTTCATCTCGGCTACTTTGCTTTTCTTCGGTTTTCTGGTTCTCTTTCGGCTTTGAATCGCATTCATGGCGTCTTCAGATCTGGAGAAGAAGGCCAAAGAGGCCTTCGTCGATGACAACTTCGATCTGGCCGTTGATCTCTACACCCAGGCCATAGCCATGGACCCCAAGAACGCTATTCTCTTCGCAGATCGTTCCCAGGCCAACATCAAGCTCTTCAACTACACTGGTATAAACAACCATCATCTTCTCTTCTCAGCCGTTAGATTTCCTCTTTCTTATGATCGTTGATTTTTTCTTCTAAAATTTTTCCCTCCTTGTTCTTTTCTTTTTTTATTGGTTAGATACATGTGTTTATGTTGTCATTTCTTGCTTCTACTAATGATTTCTTTACACTCACTGTGGTTACTGAAATTTGAAATTAGGGTTTTTGTGGTGGGTTTGGTGGAAAAAAAAAAAAAATAAGGGAAGTGCCCAAGCACTTTGGAAGTTTAACCAAAGGGGACCCACCATCCATGGACGTGCACAACTTTTGATTTTCTCATCCACATCAACAAGCAATCTTGGGAGATGTTTTTGGAAGCAATCCAAGTTAAACAAGTGGATATTGCTATGGGTGAAATTTATGAAGTAGTGGTTAAAGCTATTAGTGTAATGTCTAGGCCGCTGGCCTTTCGCCTTTTTGAATGTGGTCTGAACTGTATGTGTTGGAGAGAGAGATCATGGGTTAGATCCCATGTCTGGGGCCAAAATCATATGCTGTGATGATGGGCAACTTTACTCTCTCTCTCTCTCTCTCTCTCTCTCTCTCTCTCTCTCTCTCTCTATTGAAATTCTCTCCTTTTTTTTCTTTCACTGAGGAGAGTTGTTTTGTGTGCGAGCGCGAGCATGGGCAGAGGGAGAAGAGAAAAAGAGGTTTTTTTTTGGGTGGGGGGTGGATTGGAAAAGATGATTGCATTTGAATTGCCAATTTCTCTTGCTTGATTCCCTTTCTTTAGTATGCTCTAGTTCTATGTTGCAGATGATAGTGGTCATCTTTAATGGTTACTAACCACAATGTGGGCCTTTGTTCTAAATTTTGGTCTGACCTTGATGTGTTTGTTGATATGACATGTAATAACCATTATCATATCACTTTTAGGAATTATTACAATGTTTGGTTATGGTGAGGCTTTAAAAAAATTTGAAACTTTTAAGTTTAGGGGTTGTTAGAATGTTTTAGAATGATGGTCAAATGACTCAAATCTAAGTTTTAATTGGAATTGATCCCGATGAAAGCTTTATAGATCAGTCAAATGCCATTATGCAATGGTCAATTTTATTATTATTATTTTTTTACGGAGTGGGTATTTTTATTTGGTCTAATCGATGGATGGACTTTCATCGTTTTGAATGTGAACCATTAACATTTGCATCCATAATAGTACCATTGCTCCAAACTTTATCTGGAGGGAACTTCATCTTTATTGTTCAGAAACTGAGAATTGGACTATCATATGCATGCATGGCTTATGAACTACTAAAACAAAGTGCATCCAGTTACAGCTCCCTCCAATCACTATTTAAAAATCGTCAAGCACATGGCCAAGGCCATGGCCAAGGCCAAAAACATCGAGTGGTTTCCTTTTTTGTCCCTTCTCACTGTCAGCATCATCACTGTCATTTTCTTCTTCTTCATCTTCTTGTTAGAGGATTGCATTGAAAGCGAAAACAGCCCTTCTCATTTGCTTGTCACTTATCTTTTGATCACTCTTCCACCCAATGTGGATTGATTCAGGCATTGTGGATCAAGTATGGTTGTCTCTGATCCACTGCCCGGCACATCTTGGAAACTTAAGTTATCATGGACTAGGGCCATAGTTGTCAATTCCATTTTAATCAGACCATTTTGGCCGGAATTCTTTGGAACTGGAATTGGCCCAAGGTGGAACGGAACATCCCCCAGGATAATTGTGGACAAATTTTCGGCTGGTTTTGGCTGTTTCGTCTGGAATTGAGTTCTGGTCAGAATTACCCCATTTTGGCTGGAAATGCCCCATTCATGTTTTTACCTTTTCTACCACAATTGCCCTCTAAATGGGGGTTTCTCCTCTTAGAAAGGTCATTCCTTCTGTCTGACTGAGGTTTGATAAAGGAGGAAGAAGAAGAAGCTCCATAGCAGTCGCCATAGCTGGCAGCACTCAGCTTCAAAGAAATCTCCATTGAGCAGCTCCTAGCTGCCGGCATCATCATCTGTTTGTTGAGACACTAATTTCTGGATAAAAATAGGCAAACACCCCTTTTGCCCCCTTTAATAGAGTTCATACCATATTATATCCAATTAGGTCATGGTCTCTTCATAAATAAAATTTAGACCCAAATATATAGAAGATAGCTTGAATACCATCTCACTTTTTTATTGTGATTTTTTATTTTTTTGTTGTGGGGGTAAGAGGTCCTATTTCACTTTTCATTCTAATAGGGCACATTGAAAATCCACAGCGAGGCCCATTATTAAAAATTAAACCATTGAGAGTGTTTGGTTTCTTATGTATGTGAGTTTTCCTCAATAATTGAGAGTGTTTATGTGTGTAGTATCTCTTTGGGATTCAGCCAAACCCCATCTTTGGAGTCGGTATCTTGCTTAAAATCTATCTAGGACTCGGCAAGACCTCTTGTGGAGCTTGTCCTCTTTTTTTTGCAGATCGTAGGCTGCATTAACTTTTAATCTTGAAAGTGTACAATCTTGATGCTTTGATACCAACTACCAACTAATTCATTCTAGGACTACTTGAGTTAGCCTCATTGGCACTTTGACACCCAAAAATCTCCACAGGCAATTACCAAGGGAAAATCGAGTGAGACTAGCCACTAAGTGTTGATTTTCTATTGTTTTTGTAAGCGCACAAAAACTCACAGACCCGGGAGGGTGAATTTGCGGCCCACTGGAAGAGGACGGAGGCTAGAGCTCCTTGTAGATGATAGAAAAACCGATGCCTCGAGCCTGAAATGGGAAAAAGGAGAAGGTCAGAGGACCCTGCCTTGGGCAGCGCAGGGCTCTCCGATGCCTTTGTTAGCTGCAGGTGCAGGACTAACCAGAGGTAGGAGATGAAGTGTGGGAGGAGACGGCGTACCAGCAGCATGTGGATAGCCCTCTATTTTACCTGTTGAAGGCTTCTGTATTTATAGAGGAGGAGAGTGGACTTTGGGGTAAGCACTTGAGAGGCTGTCCCATCGTAGCCCACTCTGTCCCATCGGGCCATACCCTGATGGATGGGCGGTGTAGCCGTGTCAGGGATTTGGGCGGTGCCCTTATCCTGTTGCCGTGGCACGACAGCTGTCCATGGTCATCTTGATCAGCAGTCTGACCGAGACCGAGATGGAGCATGGCCAAGGCTGAACTCCTGGTCTCATGCTTGTACCGAGACCGAAGCCAAGGGGGCACGTTACCGAAATGGAGCACTTGGCCGATAGCTGAGGTCGGCATTCATGCCTTTGTCGAGGTCGGGACCTGAGGTCGGTCGCCTTGGGGAATACCCCCACAGTTTCCATTTGGCTTGTCAAATGCTTTGGGCAATTGGTGATATGCTTGACCAAGAAATGTGGTGCTTGACCAGGAAATGTGGTTGGAACATCCATGATTTTTACGAAGATCCAAAACTCCCAAGTATCACTGCTACTAGATAAAAATGTTAAAACTAAATACGAACTTAGTTGAAATACTTCAGAGTCCTGTATATGAAGTAATTGAACTTATATTTTCTGTGTTAATACTGGGTTTGCTGTTATATGAAAGTTGTTATCTTAAAATGGCTATAGATTCCCTTTAATCTGGCAAGGATGTCTAGAAATGAAAACTTCACTGATAGTTGTTAATACTTTCTATTGGAATCTAGTAGTTGAAGTAGAAGGGGAGCTAGTTTTGGACTCTTATGTAAGTGATGAAGAGAGTCGAAATGGGTTAGCTAACCATTACTTGGTTACCTTCACATTACTTAAACTACACAATATAGCATTGCAAAATAGTAAAATAGAAAATTGATCTGGTAACCTTATATCCAATCATGGTTAATGTGTTGCCCATCTTGGGGTTCTCTAAGAAAGTTAGGAGTGACCCTAACATTGGAAACCCAACTTTGAAATTATCACACTGCGGTCAGCAGTTGCATGGACAGTGTTGAAATGTAAGTGGTTTGGGGCCTATATTTATAAGAACCCTAGGAGGTAGAAGAAACACAGTTTTACTCTTTGAAGAAAATCATTATGAGCTCTATGTTCCTGAGTAAGGGGTAAATGGGAGGTGCAGGTAAGGACGTTAAGTGGAAGCTTTCCTGTTGCTTTGTTTTTTCTCAGCCATCATGGGAGTCCCATCTGTCCCAAAGACTATAGCTGGCCTATGAACATCAAAGCTTCTTCGGGAGTTGTCACTTTCAGCTGGGTCTCATCTAGAGATATTCTGAAAGTGCATAAAATCTGGCAGTGTAGGAGGATTATGGTTAATGCATGCCATACATGTCTAGCAGAGGTGGAATTAGCTGATTGCTTCTAAACTGTAAAGTCGCCCAATTTCTTTGGGAGGTCACTTTGCTGATTTGGATGCAGCTATAAGCTGAGCTGTATGTTTGAGGTTTGGATAATGTCTGTAGGTGCAAGAAGGGGGAGAATTTTGTGGAAAGCATTGTTTGTGGCTGTCATTTACGTTATTTGGCTAGAGAGAAATTTGTGATGCTTTGATGGTAAATCTTCAAATGAGGAATTGTCGGTGGATAAGGTGAAACTTAAGAGTTCATGGCTTTCCAATCCTTCCTCACTTTCAACCCATCTCATTAAGTTGGCATGAGATTGCCTTCTCTTCATCTGAGCATATGATTGCCTCAGTGGTCTCCTCATCTGGCTGTCTGGCTTAACCTAAATTTTGATAGCAGTGCAATTGGCAACCTGGGTGTAGCAGGCAGGGCTAGATTATCCGCAACACTGAAGCATTGCCATTTTTCTTTCTAAAGTTTGACTGGCTATGATGCTTGATAAATGAGGTGGATTTTTTCTTGCTCAAGTTTGATTGGCTATTGCTTGGTAAATGAGGCAGAAATGTTGGCCTCGAGAGCTTGTTTGCACTATTCAATGGGTTTTGAGTACTACTAAGCTTTCTTTGTGTATTGTAGATGTGGTTGAGGAGGTGAAGATGTAGCAAGACATACTAGTGCTTCCTTTACCCATGTCAAAAGGAACGCAAAGTCTTCCACAATAATTTAGCGAAGGAGGGAGTCATGGGTTAAAATCTGGCTATAGTTGATGGGGTTGCATTTATATAATGGCTTTTCTACATTTAGCTTTATGTTGTTCTTTTTCTTTGTTGAGTTTTTGGCATTTGCTTTATAGCTTCGGTATGTCTCTTATACTGCTTTGCTGTCATTAATAAAAGTTTCCATTCAAAAAAAGAAAAAAAAAAAGAAAATCCAATGGTTAAAACCTTCATTATGGTTTTATTCTGAGGTCATTATGAAATGTTCACATTACATCATTTTGCTTTGGTCATATACATTTATTGTATCTTTCTATCTAAAATAAACTTTTGCAGACTATGGAGGTAAGGGCACGTGTATTTTTAACTGATGTTGTGGTTTTGAGTCTGCCCTACTAATATAAAAAGGTCTTGCATGTTCTACCTAAGTAATTAGTGGCAACTTTCAGGAAGAATGTTGTAGGCTAGAACTATAAAATGTTAGTAGCGTCTTTCTACTAGTTATACTGAGGTTGGTTCATCTGATTATAACCTACAGGAGTTCATAAATGCACCTTTGCTTTAGATATGCTAATACCATCTGTAGAAAATTAGAATTGCTTGCTAATCCCAGATAGAAGGGATTGGGCTTTGATGATTTGGCTATATAGGCTCAAGCTGTTGTAATTATTAAGGCACGTTTGAGTTGCGGATTTTTTATGGAATCTGATATAAGTTTTCATCTAGGCTGTGAGTTTCTGCCATCTGGTCTGACATCTCTCCGCACAGAAGTGTTGTCTTTTGCTTAAATTTTTGCAATCATCAGTTTTCTGTTTCTTTTATATATATATGTGTGTATATATATATTTCCTTTTCTTTTGAGGGGGAGAAAAGAGGAAGGGGGGGTGGGGGGTTATTTTTTTTTATTTTTTGGTATTGGTAACAATGAATTATATTAAGATTAACAATAGTACAACCAAACATAAACATAATTAAAACACTCTACATGAGTGTACTGGTAAAAGATATATACACACACACCAACGCCTGCCAAAACTGCGCAACAGAAACACTTATACATGAAAGATCAGGCCCTTGCTTAGCTAGATAATCGGACATTCCGTGTTGAAAAAAATTGTGTGTGGCTGTGGGTTCGGGTTCCTCCCACTCCATAACTTTTTAGGGCATGTTTGGTAATTTTTCTCTTAGACGATTACTCACCAGTTTCCCTTTTTTTTTTTTTTTTTTTTTTTTTTTTGTGTTGTAAATATCGCCAGTTTTCCTTGATAGCAAGGAAAACCCATGTTTGGTAAGTCCCGCCATTGAGGTGACTTCTGCCATCCTCGAAAACGTAGATTTCTTGGGTCCGACCTCCCCCCATTTGATCCCATTGAACCATGGTTTTAGAGGAGGAAAAGAGGAAAGAAGAGAGAAAAAAAGGGGAGAGGAGATGGAGGAGAGGGAATGAAAGGGAGATCTCGGCCTTTCGCAAAGAAAGGTCTTTTCTTTTGCGAAGAAAACCTCCACCGAAACCTCCTTGCAAGATCTCGGCCTTGCCTCTGCAAAACCTCGGCCTCCCTGCGGAAAAATGATCGATGTCAACTCCCTGCAAGACCTTTGGCCTGGTTGTTCCCATGATTACTTTGTTTATTTCCCTCCCACACCGTACCTCTCTGTCTCTTTCTCTGCGTCAGTCATGCCATCAATGTCCCTCTCTTCACCATCTCTCTGTCTCTCCCTCTCTGTTGGTCTTTGCCTTTGTATTCTTTAAAGTCCCCTGAACCCCTAAAACTCCCAAAAACCCCAAATCCAAACAACATGCTGAATCCCTCTTTGTTTTACCACTTGCTGTATTATCCTTCTTTGTAGAACTTTCTTTGTGAAAAATAAATGTTGGATCAGGAAATCTGCTGACCCCCCCCTCCCCGATGAATCTGATGTTGTTTTAATCTTGAAAAGAAATGCTAATTACGAATAGGCTTTTTAATTTGATGAAAGCCCAGTAAGATTATAATCTGTTTTTTCTCATTATGCTATGCATTGATGCTTAGAGGTGTATGGATGAGTAAATAGAGTGGTCTGCTACTCCGACTATTACATCCTCTACAGACAATGTCTTTTCAGATATCTGTAGCAGTTTTTTCTGCATTTCAGAACCAAGGCATGGGCCTTTTTTTTATTATTTTATGAAGTTATGGGCATCACCAGAACTTTAAACATATTGTTCTCATGTGGAAAGAGAGGCTGATGTAATGATGGGCTTAGAGTTTTAGGCAGGTTGTTAGTTGAGAATTGCCTGATTTTGCATTGATTTTTAATGAACCTATCTATTTGGTGTAAATTTTCATTGATTTTGCAGGTTGTGAGAGTTCTTTTCTTGATTTTTCATAGATTTTCAGTTGGGCAAATGTGTTATAAGTTTTAACGTTGCAACTTCTTGTGAAAGGAGACCATGTCATTTCTTCTCTACCACTATTTGTGCAAATAGTGATCAATGATAAATCATTTGTTTTTAATTCTGGGGTTGGAAGTGAAATCATTTGTGCAAATAGTGATCAATGAAAGTAAAGTAACGATTGTCATTATTTTCTCACCTTAGATTTTGATATATTTACCAAACTTGGATTTGAAAGAAATCAAAGAATCATCACTGATTCCATGTGCTAGCCAAACATGGGATGCGATGAATCCTCTTCCTCATAAATCCTCATTGAGGAAAGTCTGATTCCGTGGCACCAAGGAATCCTCTGGAGAGAAGGATTCCTCTCCCGTTATCAATCATGCACTTAGCCTATGTTTGGCATCTCGATTGTCATTATTTTCTCACCTTAGATTTTGATATATTTACCAAACTTGGATTTGAAAGAAATCAAAGAATCATCACTGATTCCATGTGCTAGCCAAACATGGGATGCGATGAATCCTCTTCCTCATAAATCCTCATTGAGGAAAGTCTGATTCCGTGGCACCAAGGAATCCTCTGGAGAGAAGGATTCCTCTCCCGTTATCAATCATGCACTTAGCCTATGTTTGGCATCTCTATTTCCAACCTCTAGATGTCTAAAGCGGGCGGAGCTTTGAAAAATCAGAGCACTTGGCACCAGAATTTATCCTCTGTCCGTTTTAGAGAATTAGAGGCAAATCCTCTTAAGTTGAAATGCCTCATTTGTGGGCACGTGGAAATCAGAGCTTTTGGCTCTATAAAAGTAGAGGGGCTGGTACATTTTTAAGACAAAAGTGCCCTTAGACTGGCACCGAAAATCCCTTTAGAGTACCCATTTGTTGAACACTGTAGCACACTTCAAACCGGGAGAAAGCAGATGGAAGTGGGTGGAGGGAGGAAGGAATAAAGAACCCCATCGTTGAACCAGCAGGCCTTCCTTGTCTTCTCAAATTCTTCTATTTATTTTCTTTTCTTTTTCCTATTTATTTCTGTTGTTCTGTGAAGATTATGGGAGACAGAGATAGGAAAAGATGATGAAAATTGTGGGATAAGAAGAAGATGGAATACTAGGGTCGTCCCGGGCCAGGTTCTCACAGTTGATGACTTGATGTCACTGGAGCGAGGGGATGAGTCGCCGGAGCTAGGGTAGGTGTAGGTTTCCATGGACTTGTGTATTGCATTTGGGGTTTTTTTTAGGGTGGGTATGTGTCGATTTAACAAACACATGGTGGGTCATTTTCTTTGCCATGGCTGCATCAGTTGGTTGCCAGAGTAACGGAATAGACACAGACCCTCCAATGTTGCCGAGCCAAGAAATGCAAAGAGAAGAGACTCACCAACATTTGTTTGATATCTAAAGCAAGAACCCATCAATAAATAATATCATCACTTCCTCTTGTAAATCTGTATGTTTGCGAGAGATTGAGAGTTATGATGATCAAAAGGAAGAAGAGAAGCATAAGCAACAAAGAAGGGCCGATGTGTTAGACCGGTGGAATTGTCGGCAAACATAGAAAAATAAAGTTGTGGTATAGAAAGATAGAAAAACAGAGTCGTAGTTTAGAAATAGGTATTTTCTCCATTTGTCAAATTGCTTCCTTTCATCCTAGCATCAGAAGGTGAAGGTTTTTAACATCCTATGCTTATGTGTTCCACTCAATGCCATTGTTGGAATATTAGTGGTCCAATCTTTAATTACCCTTCATTGGATCTCATTTTGGCATGCACTATGTATTCAATTTATGATAAATGTGCATATTCCTTTTTTACACAATGCCTAGAACTACCCCTCTATTAAGAGGCAAAAAGATGGTGTACCAAACAGTCTATTTAAAATAGATTTATGCAATACCAAACGTGTTCTCAGATTTTATCATCTATCTTTGATGGCTCTATGAGAATAAGAGTAGAGATACCAAACAAGGCCTTTGTTTCTATCCAATTATGTTATTTGAGGCTGTTACTTCATTTTCTTTTTTCAGGTTTTGATATTTATAGTTAATCTAAGCAAATTTTTTTGGCAGAGGCTGTTGCTGACTCTAATAGAGCAATTGAGCTGGATCCATCAATGTCCAAGGCCTATTTTCGCAAGGGGTGTGTGTTCTTTACCCCACACTGTTAAGATTCTAGTTTCTCTGCTTCTTGTTTGATCTTCTAATTAGATTATTTCTATCTAGCTGTCTTCTCATATGTTTATTTCTATCTAGCTGTCTTCTCATATGTTTTGCTTAATGTTGTCAATTGATGTGTTAGTATAGAGAATCAGATTTTTGTAATAGTTGCAAAGTTACTGTTGGCCTGTGCCTGCTTTGTCTGTGTATTGAGTACTTCTGCTCCTCCCCAAAAAATAAAAAGAGGAGATTCACATATGTAGTAGCAAATTCCTTAATTGATTCTGAGTATCAGTCAGGCTGATATAATCACAATATTTAGATGAATGCCGCTTTATGAATTTATAAGAAAACTTGAGATAGCTTTCTCAACTCCATACCTTACTTTTCTGCACTTGAAGCTCTAAGCAAAAATGATGAAACAAAGTTGAGAGTTTTGTTAAATTACAGTGCATACAACTTAATATAGCATTCAGTGAGCCTGATTTGGTGTTTAAAAAATAAGCTTTTGACTGGCCCATCCCAACTAGAAAACATTCAAGCTAGAACCATTATAGGCCTGCCCAACACCACTTTCTATGGGCCTTACTTTTTTAGTATTTTGAGGTCCTAGATACCAGTAATTATGTAATTTCTTGGTTGAACTATAAATAGTTACTGATTTCTAATATGTGCTTTTATGTCCAGAAAGGATGAAGAATTGGTGAATCATTTCCTTTTCTTATTTTATAAAAAAATGATCTTTTGCAAAGAAATTTTTTTCTTTTTGGATAGTTCGTTCATATTGCTATTATGTAGCAAGACACTTTTTTTTTTTTTTTGTTGATTTTTCGATCTTTTTGGACTAAAGTAGGGTTTTGGATGGGAGAGGGTTTGAAGGGTTCTACACTTCTACTAGGGTTGGGACTTGGGGTTTTGGATTGGTGCAGAAAATGGATTTGGGTTTTGGGGAATTTTTTTTTTGGTGGGATTAGGGTTTCGGGATTTTGGAGATTTGGGTGGTTTAGGGTTTTGGGATTTAAAATTTTTTTGGGGATTTAGGCTTAGGGTTTGGTTGGGTTTAGGGGGTCCAGCAGTGGGATTTGGTGATGGGAATTTAGGGTTTGACGGGTTGATTGGGGGTTGAGGTTGCTGGTAGTGAAGGGTTGAGACTAGGGTTTGGATTTGGGGTTTTCAGGATTGTGTTTTTTTGCTTTGGATTGGTTGGGGATTTGAGGGTTTCGAATGGCGTTTTAGGGATTGGTAGGTGAGGACGGGTCTTTAGTTGATGTAATTAATAAGGTTTAGTTGGGTTCGTCGAGTTGGGGTTAGGATGGATTGGGATCCCGAGATGGGTTGGGTGGTGATGAAATCAATTGAAAAGGAATTCAAACAAAGCAATGAGTAGGGAACGAATCTCAAATTACCTTGATTGTATAGGGATCCTTTGCTTTGATATCGATTGATGCAGCCTTGGATTTGAGATCGAAATAAAGCTGCCTTCTAAATATGTTGGCGAATCCGTAGGGTTTCAAAACGAAATAGACGAACTCCACACGCACACCCACTTTTCCGCAGAAAATGCATGGAAAGTGGAAACGTTTTTTTGCGGTGTTTAAAACTCCATATTTGGTGTGGCCACCTTTTCTCGGGGAAACCTGAAAAATGAACTAATTTTCCGAAATTCCACGGAAAACTATTTCTGATGTTCCATTTTGGGGGGTTTGGGAGAGAAGAGTGTGTGTTTTGGTGTTTTGTTTTATTTTATTTTTTTTGGTGGGGGTGTGTGTGTGTGTTTTTTTTTTTTTTTTGGGGGGTGGGGGGGGGGGGGCTTGGAAAGGGTTTTCCATGGAAAATAGAGTATTTTTTTCTGCAGAAATGGTTTTCCGCAGCGCCGCACAAATGTGCTATGGTTCCCCTACAATTTTCAGGAGCACTACATTAGAGTTTATGTTTCATCCTATCATGACTTACCTGGAAACATCATCCCAAAACTCATCCAATCCAGCTGCTTCAAACCTCATGTTTGAAACACCATCTTATTTAAACATCATCCGCATCTGTTTTAATTTGGACGCGAATAGCCTTTCGTGACTGGCATAATCCGCTTTTGGGCTAATCCTAGAGATATGGCCGAGATTGCTTTGGTTTGATTTAAAAGAATTCTATATTTTAGAGACAAAATGTCAGTCCATTGCAAAAGGATTAAAACTTGGGCTCAGGGCCGACTTGGTCCTGATCGAGTTGGGTTGAGTCAGGCCGACTCAGCCAAGTCGCTTTGAGTCCCTCGTGATTTGTGAAACTTATTCGAAAATCCCAAAAAATCATAAAAATAGAAAAGGGCCGAAAAACTTGCTTTTTTTTTTTTAATTAATTTTTCATGATTTGATTGTGTTTTTGACCCAATAGGTTATTTATTTGTTGTTATTTAGGTGCTGTGAAATATCAACAACCAACATTAAATGGATGAAAGTCATATTTTTGTACGAATTTATGGTTAAAAAGAAAACATCTCCCAAGGAACACCTACGTCACAAGTCACAACATATATTCTCAGCTTAGAATGCGAGTAAAATCACAAAAAAAACATACCTCAAGTTCAACATTTGAGCTTCCCATATCCAGAAAAGGTATCCTCAAGCTTTTCCCTCATGTAAGAATAAGGGTTTGAAGGAGAAAAGTAGTTTATATAGTTGGCTGTGTCCGTCACTCAGCGGACTCAGATCACTAGCTCGAGTCACGTGGGTATTGGCCGATTCCTTTGGATTTGGGTTTGAATCCCATGGGGCCCAACTTGGTTTGGGCAAGTCCAAGTTGATTTGGACTTGGGCAAAATTTTTAATTTTTGATCTATTGTCAACTTCAAATTAATTTTCTACATATTGTTCTGATTTTCCATCCCTTATTTTGTATTTGAACTCACTTGCTTGTCCCCATTCTGATCGAGTGTGCAAGTTGTATATCTTAAATGATAGATCCGCGTGTATGAAGCTTGAAGAATACCAGACGGCAAAGGCTGCTTTTGAAGCAGGTGCTGCTTTGGCACCTGCTGACTCAAGATTTGCGAAGTTCATCGAGGAGTGCGATAAGTGCATTGAAGGTATCTGTTTGTAACTTAAAATATTTAATTTATGTTTCATTTAGTGATGGGTAAAATATACCTTAAATTTTTTAAAAGAAAACTGTATGAGTTCTATACTATCTAGGCGATCGTTATTTGTACTGCTGGCTGACTGTGGTTGAGAACCATTTATCTTTTTTATATGCTTATTCAACTATAAACTGTTTATGTGTTTATGCAGATGAGATGAAAGATACTCAGAAATCATCTACACCTAATGCCTCGCAAGGCACTGTGCTTCCATCAGTTGGATCTCGATCTTCAGATGCAACTGCTGTTACTGTTGAAGATACTAAGCAAGTTCAGGACACATCCCAGCATGCTTTAGATAAACCTAAGTACAGGTAGCATATAACTTTACGTACCATACCTTTGCAGTTAGTTGCCCATAAAGGTGTGAGGCTTTTGCTTGCGTATTATCTTGTTATGGCTGCTTAAGATTTTAAAATGATTTTTTTTATGCCCATTAAGTAATGTGGCCATCCTTGGCAGCTTATTATCATGAAAGAACCATACATGAAGTGACGTGCAACTTTCTTTTGTGTAGTCCTTTTCATATTGAATAAAAACTGTCAGTGATGAAGTGCAAGGATTTATCAAGAAATTGGAGACTGGAGAGCATACAATTAGATTCTACTGCTCAAGGATTTTTAGCAATGCGTGGGCCTGGAACCCATTTAAAATGTCTTAATTGAGGCTTTCGCCCGGAATTTGGTATTTGGGCTTGAAACACTGATAGAGTTAGGAAAGGTACTCTGAACATTTTGTAGATTGGCTTAGCTTGTTTTTCCTGCTTTTATCAGGAACAAGAAAATATTTGTTGAAAGCTGAAGTACATATGATTAAGAAGAGGAACATGGTTTTAGCAAATCCCATGGCATCCAGGATGAAATTGTAGGTGGGGAGGACTTTCCTACACCACTTTTCCCTTGTTGACCTTTTCCATTACCCAGAGACCATAGAGACATTCAAATCAAATGTCTCTTAACTAGTTGAAATAGCCAATTTCTCTTTCCAACCAGGGAATGTATGAAGATGGATAAAGATATTGGATGATACATATCATATTGGCAAAAAATTTACTTGTATTATCTGAGACCTCTCTGCTTTTTTATAATTATTGCTGTTCACATACATACTAGAATGTATTCGCTGATATGCCTCGATTTTTGTTGGATGACTCCTTATAAAGCCAAAACCTCTCCTCCTACATTTTTTTTTATTTTTTATTTTTACTAGAGAATGACTAAAGAAACTTTTGTGACTTTATACTCTAAGAAAACAAAAATAGAAACATTTTAACTGGAAGAATCAGAGAAGATATGTTTCTCAAAGGCCTTTCTTTTTAATATGAAAAAAAATTCAAATTTAAGCAAATTTTTAAGTCCTTTTCATTTGTTTTGGGTAAAAAATGATCTTAAAATCATTCATAATGCATGTTAGGAGCATAGATTTACTCTTGCATATGGTCCATTTGTAATTTTCATAAATATCTGTTATTTTTTGGAAATAAAAAAATGCTTTTATTTTTTACTATGCTCACAAGGATCATTTCATTAGTGTTTTCTTATCCTAGATTTATGTGTTCTGTATATCAATTCCTTAAATCCAAGTTTGCATGTTGTCGTGCTGCTTATGATCGAGATGAGCGGTTGCCACAGCCCCTGCTGGTCTGTGCTGGCCATACTGTTATGGGGGTAGAAGTCTGAGAAAGTTTTTTTTTTTAATCAAAATATAAAGAAAAATAGATAAATAACTAATTGAATTTTTTTTATTAACTTGTAAATTTGATAATTTTGATTGTATCTGAATTTAATTACTTGTAGCTAATGGATTATAGAAGGATCATTTCGCACATACAAAGCGTCAAATTACTAGTTTATAATAACTATTTATAATTTAACACAATAAATTAACGGAACATATTCAGCATTGAGGTTCTAGCTGGCTTGAACCTAATCTTCATTCATCATTACCATAATCCCCAGTCCTTGTTGAATAGTTATGGAACACTCTTCTGTACTCTAGCTTGCCAGTATTTATCTCTTATGTTGTATACTATAGCTTATCAATAAAATTATCATCAAAAGCCTTGTCCCAAGTATGTTGTGGTCAGCTACATGAATTCTTTTTCACTGTTTCTGTCCATCTTGGGCTAAATTCTTGGATGGGAGACCCAATAAGATAGAATGTCTAAAATTTTCCAACGACTCCCAACTTCGTTGTCATTCTGATAAACCCCACAGCATTGATAATTGGCTTTGTACTGTCCGTCAGCATACAAATACTGCTCATGGGCCCCATTTGTATAGTTTTTAGTACAAGACCTTATTCTAGGTTATCATAGTAGTATTTGTTCCTTTCACTTTGTAGTACGAGCTCAGTTGAAAAATTATAAAAAAAAAAGAGTTCCATTTTATGTTTTTAGTTTCATTATTGTTTGTACTAAAAGTTCTTTCCATTAAATGGAAGACCTAGGTATGTAGAAGGGATATGTTCTACTTTGCATCTCAGTTTGGATGTCGTCTAGCCAACTAACCTGAGTTTCGCCACCCTGGTGAAATCATTGCTGAAACAAGTTACTTATGAGCAGCGTCAGTGCGTCACAGAATGTTAGCATGTTGTTTCCTAATTGAAGGACTGCCATATTTTTTCTTCTGCAGTTGAAGCCATTAATCATCAAACATGTGAAAGGGGGGACCTTGTCAGAGATCATGCGTCACCGAGAAAAAGTATCCTGTCTCTGTCCACTCTACCAAAGTGGTCCTCTATGCCCAGGTTACAGATTAGCAGGAGTCTATGTGTTCATTTGTAATGAGAACGACGTCAATATGACTTTAGGGGGAGCTATTAAGAAAATTTTGTTTGTGTTGCTGACTTTAGAGAACTGTTTCTATCTCTCTCTCTCGTTTTGATGTTGGGGAATATTTAACCATTCAGAATAAAGAAAAAGGACCTGTTGGCTGATCGATAAAAATTTGTTGCTTGATCTTTTTTTCTTCTTCCTTTTGTTCAGTGTGCTTAATTTGGCCACATTTTTTCTGAAAAACGTAACAATAATATATTAATGTGAAAAGTTAGTACAGCGAAGCTTTCACATAGCCACTACCAAAGGAGCACCGGTGCAGTAGATAAATAGCAAACACCCATCTAAAGAAGCTATAGAATAATAGCACTTAAATTACATAATCGATCAACTCCTTGTTTAGCTAGGGTCCACCATCTCGTTAGCAGACCTACTAACATACTGAAAAGAAACATTTAAATGTTTAATCTCATTGAAGTAGAAACTATACGGCACCTCTCCTTGATTTTTGAGTACGCCACCTATGCCAGCTGATCCTGATTTGCCTCAAACTGCTCCATCCACATTAGACCATCGGAGGAGGGCTCCAAGACACTTTTGATCATATATCTGATGATATTTGTGATATCTATAACTTGTAGTTAATCCTCAAGGCAAGTTGGCTTATTTTTCATCAGTATTGGGGGTCTACTTTATATGTTGTCCAATATGTTAATGTTGTCAATTGTACTTGCCATTATTTCTGCTAGTGTAGATTCTTGAACTGCTGCCTCTGTTGGCTAATTTAACGAAAGAATCTGTTAATGCAGGCATGAACATTACCAGAAGCCCGACGAAGTAGTAGTTACCATTTTTGCTAAGGGAGCACAATCTAAAAATGTGTCTGTTGAGTTTGGTGAACAAATTGTATGCTCCTCTCTTTTATATCTATCATGGTTTACTAAGTTTGTACTTGCATCCACTGCTGTTTCACATTTATATGGGAAAACCAGTGGGGTCTAAATAGTAAATTATGGTTTCTGAATTCTTGTTTTCAGTTAAGTGTGTTAATTAGTGAGGATGCATATCATTTTCAGCCGCGCCTATTTGGGAAGGTAATGTTCTTGGCCTAAGTTTCAGTTTCTGTTAAAGAAATTGTTGGCTTTGTAATGAGCAGTTTGCATGTGATGAAAGCATTCATCCCAGGAAATTTCCCAATCCCCTGTTTGATTGCATTTCCCTGTTTTGTATTGGGCAAAAACCACAAATGACTAGGGGGAGACACCATTCTTCCCACTGCTGACCCCGTGTTCTTTATCCATCCCCAACTACAATAAATGCCAAACAGCTCTAATGTGAAAAGTGAAGCGTTTTACCCTCTAATTTCTCTACCTCCTTCAAGTACTTTCTCCACTTGGGACTCCATTTTTACTTTTTCTACTTATTCAAATGGCCCTGATTTTGGGACTTAGTCGATTTTGCTGCCCGTATGGTATTTATGTATTTCTCCTCACCTGTTCCCTTTGTCTTGATCAAACTAAGTGAATGGCTAATCATTTATAGTCTGTTGATTCTGTTCCTATAAATTCTACGTCAATACCCAACCTACATGACACAATGCAAACCTTAGTTTTAGCTGCTGTTTGCTGGTAGAGCATTTTTCTATACTTCATAACATCATCTTGTGCGATCCACTGTATTTTACTTTTTGGCAGTCACAATCCATAATATAGAAGTTGTTAATTGTCATTTATTTGTATATACCCATCAAAGAAATAATTTATTTACTTGTATATATTTTTTCCAACGTTCCTGAACAACCTCGGTATTTCTGAATTAAGTAAAAAGTTATTTTACATCTTAAGACATTTTCTATGGCAAGCTCTCATTAAAGCTTCATTAGTAGTGAATCCATGTTAGTTATGACCGAGGGTGATACAAAATTGCTATTATCTTTACACTGACCCCTTTCCTTCAAATGCCTTCTGCATTAAAAAACAAACTAAGCACAATTTGGCAGAAAGATAAATTGGACCTGAGTGTTTACTCTCTCTCCCCCTCTCATATGAGCTCACCACAGCATGTTGTCTATTAAACATCTCTTACAATCAAAATCAATCTCCTATCTTGAAATGAGATTAGTTTGATAGAAAAATTCAGATCAGTGGCTTTGGACTTCTCTCTGACTTGTATCTTCATTAGTATTTGAGATTTTCTTTACGCTTATTCTTTGGGACTCGTATCCACATTAGTATTTGAGGTTTTCTTTACATTTATGATCTATGATGCCCAGATACGGGATGGATACGGTAGGGACACGCCATGGACAACACGGATTTTACATATAAAAAGTGAAGTATCGGATACGATACGACACGATACGTTGCCATTTTGAAGTATCCGTGCATCATAGTTTATGATTATTATTTAATAATTCTTTATTGGTACAAAATGATAGCACATGGTATTGTACATGGTTGGCTGTTGCAACTTAAAGATTTCAGGTTCAAGTTATGTTGTTACTACAAGATTTCAGCCTCAAGCTGCGCTATGTTCAACTAAAGAAAAACACTGAACACCAACCCAATGTCGATTGGATAGATTGAATGCAAGTTCCATTTACTGATAAAGATGAAAGTAGAGTATAAATTTATTGAAGAGGAGAAACTATTCGAAACAACGTTTTGTATGGGATTTCTGAGTACTTTGTTGCTTAGGAAACGGACTGCAAATCATTTCTCTCACTTATAAATTTTGCTTTAGAGTGATATTTTCAATATATATGTTTGCTTCTCCTTTGAAGAAATTGGAGATTAACTCCAAGAAGAAGGCACACACTACTACTATCATCTAGGGCGGAGCCAGGATTTTCTCCTTGGAGGGGCAAAAACATTTCTCTATGCGAGATATTTGAGGAAGAATTAAAAAAAACTAGCATGTTAACATAATATTAAAATTTTAAAATCATGTGGTTAGTTTAAGCAATAAATTAGTTATTAGATTCATCACAAAAAAATGATAAAAATGATGAATTGTATTGCTCTATACATCTAACAACATTCAATAGTGGGTCCATAAGAGTAGAGAAGAATTGTAAATTGCATGATTTTTAGCACATATACTTATTGGAAATATTCATCTGTGCACTGCACATCCAAACCATCCTAGAGGCGGGACTCACCTTTGAATTTCATGTATCTGTGATGTGCGATCCAAATCGGCAGGTGATTTGTCGTCGTCGTCATCATCATCATCATCATCATCATCAAAAGCCCTGTCCCAACTATTTTGGAGTTGGCTATACGAATTCTGTTTCTCTATTCCGATTTATCTTGAGCCAAATCGTTAGATAAGTTACATTTCTTCATATCTAATTTTTACTACCTCCATCCACGTCCTCTTTGGCCTACTCTATCCCTTGGTGGGCCATCAACCTTCATGGCTAAATTTTTCTTTACTGCAACATTAGCGCACGTTGGACATGACCAAACTATCTCAAACGAGTTTGTCTAATTTCTCTCCTATTGTTGCTACCCCTAAATGCTCTCGAAAGCGTTCATTTCTAATTCTATCCTTCCTAGTTTTATCGCACATCGACCACAACATTCTCATCTCTTCTACATCCATTTTGTGCATATGCTGCTTCTTGATTTGCCAACATTTTGTTCCATAGGTTATAGCTGGTCTAATCGCTGTCCTGTAAAATTCTCCCTTCAATCTTGTTGGCATTCATTGGTCATAAAGCACTTCTGAAACAAGTCTCTAATTCAACCATTCGGCTGTAATCCTATATTCAACATCTTCATCAATCTCCACATCCTTATTAATTATAGAGTCGAGGTAGCGGACATAATCGGCTTGTGGTATCTCATAGTCTTCAATTCTCACAACAGTTTCAACCCTTTCTATATGCCAACCGAAGTTGCAAATCATATATTCCGTCTTTGTACGGCTTATTTTAAAGCCTTTGGATTCTAAAGCGTCCCGCCATCTCACGAGTTTTGCATTCACACTATCTCTTGATTCGTCTACCAACATAATATCATCTGCAAATAACGTGCACCAAGGTACCTTTTCTTAAATATGAGCAGTTAACTCATCTATAATCAGTGCAAAGAGATAAGGGCTTAGGGCTATTCGCTGATGCAAACCTATGGTCACGGGGAACTCCTATCTCTCCACAAGCAGTTCGCACACTCCTTACTGTTCCTTCATACATGTTTTTAATAATTTTAATTTAACCTCTAGGAACATACCTTTTACTTAAAACCCACCAAATTAAGTTTCTAGGTATCCTCTCATAGGCCTTTTCTAGGTCGATGAAGACCATATGCAGTTTAACCTTTCAAAGTAGTAGGGCAGATACAAGGGTGTGGATTGCCTCTTAGAATGGATCATTTTCAGTGTCCTCTTTCTTTAAGGCAATCCTAAGCAATCCCAAGGAAAGGAGCGGGGTGTATGGTATTTGGAAGTTGAGAGCTCTACCAAGGGTGCTTGGATTCGGTTGGGTGGCTCTTAGGAAAAGGATCTCTACTATGGATGGACCTTTTGAGGAGGAGAGGGATGGCGATAGTGAATGGCTGCCCTATATATCTGAGGGACAAAGAATCTGTGGACCGTCTCTTATTAAATTGTAAATCAGCTCAATCTATTTGGATGGTTATAATAGGAGGGTTTGGTTGCCGCTGGGTCTTTCCTCATTCTCTCTCCGAGCTTTTCCAAGCTTGAAAGGCCCTAAAGTGATGTGGCGGTTGTCATTTTTGGCAGTGATTTGGACGATTTGGAAGGAAAGGAATTCAAGATGTTTTGAAGGAATTGCATCTAACGAGAGTAGATTGGTGGAGAAATTGAAGTTTTTAGTAGCTCTTTGGGTGTCTGTTCTCCCATCTTTGAAGGGAATACTCCTTAGATCAAATTGTGTATCTTTGGAAAGAGGTGGCCTTCTCTTTCGTAGAGCCTTAGTTGGCTGGTTTTAGGGTTTTTTTTTTTTTTTTTTTTGGTTTTCTTGTTTTGCTTTCTTTTGCTTTCAATACTCTTCTCTTGTACTGTTTGCTTTATTTAATGAAAGCAATCATTTTAAAAAAGAATTGCAGATTTTTCCTCTTTGCTCGATATTTTTCCATTAATTGCCTAAATGAGAAGGTAGCTTCCATTGTTGATCTCCTTGGCATAAAACCAAATTGATTTTCAGATATCTTGGTCTTTTGTCTAAGTCTTTGCTCTATTACTCTCTTCCATAGTTTCATAGTATGACTCATAAGTTTAATCCCACGATAGTTGGTACATTTTTGTATATCTCCCTTGTTCTTATAAATAGGTACTACAACACTTCTTCTTAATTCATCCGTCATTTTCTTTGTCATTAATATCTTATTGAAAAGTCTAGTTAACCAAATCTCCCAAACTTCTCCTAAGCATTTCCAAGCCTCAATAGGAAGGTCATCTGAACTCGTAGCCTTTCCTGTCTTTATTTGTTTTAATGCTTTCCTCACTTCTACCACCCTAATTATACAAAAAAACGTATGCTGTGCTACTAAAGTATCCTCTTTTGTTCTTATGTCTCCTGTATAATCTTCATTTAAAAGTATGCGTAAATATTCTCTCCATTTTTCTTTGAAACTGTTGCCCTTCACTAGAACTTTTTGGTCATTATTTGATATGATCTAAATCCCTACTTTTCCTTTCTCTTGTTTTTGCAAGCTTCAAAATATCCCTCTCATTATCTTGTTCAAAACCTATTATATAGGTCATCATATGCTTTGCACTTTGCATCACCTACTACTTTCTTTGCATCTTTCTTTGCCTTCTTGTACATTTCATAGTTTTCCATATTCCTAGTACCCTGCCAAACTTTGTGATGGCCCTCCTTTCGAACAGCTTCCTGAACCTTTACACTCCACCACTAGGTTTCTTTATTATCATGTCTCTTCCCTGTCAACTCTCCAAGCACCTCTTTGGTAACCTTCCTAATACAGTTAACCATTTGTTTACACGTCGCTTTAGTTTCTCCTTCAAAATTTCGTTCTCCCTCATCAAACACTGTTGCTCTTTCAACTTTCAAATCCATCCACCTTGTTTAGGGCATATTTTATTTACTGCCCCTCTTTCTACCTCTAATGCAAATATCTAAAACTGCTAGCCTATGTTGCGTGGTCAAAATTTATCGTGGAATAACCTTACAATCTTTACAATCCAATTGCTCATGTTTTCTAACTAGAAAAAAGTCAATCTAGCTCCTGCCAGTTCCACTTTTATAAGTAATCAAAATGCTCATTTCTTTTTTGAAAGCAAGTGTTGCTATAACAAGGTCAAATGCTCAAGCAAAGTCCGAGTTAGTGTCTCCTAACTCATTCTTTTCTCCAACTCCTTGTCCTCCATGCACTTTCTTATGACCTCTATTATCCTTTCCTACATGCTCATTTTTCCCCTCCTAGGAAAATCTTTTCACTAGTTGGAATTTCTCGAAGTAAACTACCCATCTCCTCCTAAAATTTGTTCTTGACACTTCATCTAATCTTGCTTAGGGAGCATATGCACTAATGATATGAATTATGTCTTCCTCTAACACTAGTTTAATTGTTATAATTCTATCACCCAATCTCATTACCTCTACAATTTTCTTTTTCAAATCCTCATCTACAACTATACCCACTCCATTTCTGGTGTTGTTCTTTCTTGCATAAAAATGTTTATAAACATCAACGAGATCCTTAACTTTATCCCCCTTCCACTTTTGTCTCCTGTAGACAGGCTACACTAACTCTTCTTCTTTTCATTACGTCGACTAACCATGCTCTTGCCTGTTAAGGTTCTTATGTTCCAAGTAGCAAGTCGAATCTTCCTCTTTTTCTGCTATCAGACTAACTTCTTTAGCCACACTTGACCAGAATGGTGTGGTAGCCCTTGCCCACTTTCCACTGCAACTGGGTGACGCTGCAATCCGTCGCTTAAAGTGGGGAATGCCCTAGCATGATCTCGGAATGTTGTAATCTCAGAATTCATGTTTGGGTTGTGACAAAATTTTACGTTGGCCGCCAACCTACCTAACGCAACCCCCTCCTTTACCTGGGCTTGGGGCCAGCAGTAATAAAAAACCGGCAGGTGATTATAGTTGCTAAAAAAATTCAAATTAAATCATTTTCTTCAACCTCATTATATGAGGTCAATGTCCAAAAAGTCTTGGTCTTTGGCCCTTTATTTAGAACTCAAATAAATAATGCTAAAGTTGATGAAACCTTTGGGGCATATTACTAATTAGTGTAATAAACCCTTATTTTTTGGCCAAACTTTAAAAAAGTTTTGATAGAGGAGGGAGGGTCAAAGAGAACAACACTAAAATAAACATGAGAGATTTTTTCTTATTTTAAAGAAAATAAAAGTTGTGAAGGGTCAAAGCAAATAGCACCAAAATATATGACGAGATTTTTTCTATTTTAAAGGGAGTCAAAAGTTTAGGAGGGGCATACATGGCTCCGCACTGCTGTCATCTACAGTACCTGATCTTCACTTGTATATAGATAGTGAAACAACAGTATCAACAGGATAGAACACCTTCACTTGTATATGAATAGTGCAACAATATAAGCAGGATACAACACCAATATTGGTAGAAAATACACCATTGATAGTTGGGAATAACATATGCTGTTTATTTATTTTTTGATAGTAACACCACTAAGAGATTCATTCTGATATCTTGGCTCAATATTTAGCAAGGAAGGAAAGATCCAGAAAGATGTAGAACATAGGATAAGACCGGGATGTTTGAAGTGGAGATTTGTTTCTAGAGTGCTTTGCTATCGATGCATACCTACAAGATTATAGAGAAAATTTTATAGGACAACAATTGGACCATCTATGATCTATGGAGTAGAATGCGGGCCAATCAAGAAACAAAACTTGCATAGAATGAGTGTAGCAAATGTGAGAGAGTTTGTTTCATCCTAGCATTTCTCCTTGGGCTGAAAGATTTAAAGCAAGGAAGCTAACTGTGGAGGCTACTACTCTAATGCCATTGTATGCTGCTTTGCTGATGAAGATATTACCCCATGGAGCAAAGTTGCCATGAGTTTAAAAGGAGTTAACAAAGTAGCCTCCATACAGTTAGTTTGTTTTGTTTTGCTCCTGTTGCTGGTGCGCTCTTTTTGTTTGTTTCTGTTTGGTCCAGTTTGTGGCCTCTATGCTTGACCCAAGTTGTGGGTTCTTTTTTGTTGACCTCGCATATGGGCCCCCTTTCTCCTTTATCTTCATGACCTGGCCTGTGGGTTCCATTATTTTGTGGTTAGTTCTTCCTTGATTGCTTCTCCCCTCTTCTTAGAGATATGAATTTGGTAAAGCTCCCTATCAATTCTTTTGTATTTGTCTCCCTTCTTTTGGAATATGCTTAAATTCCAAGGAAAAACAAAAAAAAGAAAGGAAAGATGAGAATATTGAGATGGATGTGTCGTAAAACTAGGAAAGATAGAATAAAAACTGAGCAATTTTCTAGAGTATTTAGGTGTAGCATCAATAGGGGATTAATTAAGAGAGATTGTTTGAGCATGCACAATGCAGGCCAGTAGTGGCACCGTTGAGAAGTTTTCTATGCAAGTTGATGGCCCATGAAGCGTAAGGGGTAGACCAAAGAGGACATGGATGAGAGTAGTAACTATAAATATGAAGCAGTGAAGCCTATCCGAGGATTTTGCTCAGGATAGATTGGAATTGAGATACAAAATTCATGTAGCCGACTGCAGCATAGTCGTATACGTTCATTATCTGTGAGTGCAATGAATTCTTACCCTGAACTTTCTTTAATAGGAAGTGTGGCTAGAACCTTAATCTTGTGTTGCGACAATGAGAACCTTCCAACTTTACTATGGGCTCTTGTCATTGATTTTAGTCATAAAATGTCCAAAATTATGGTATCTACATAATTTGCTTTAAGTGTGCCAATATGGATTTATTCTTTTTATTTTTAGGTAGAAATAGATGAAGTTAATTGGATGGAGATAAGAATTTGTAATCTTAAATAACATTGGAGCATGCTATGGATAAGATACGTTTTTATGCACTCATGTAGGGTTCCAAAAGAAGCAAGTTCACATCCTTGGAAGTTTTCTCCTACGGATGTTTTTGCGTGCAGATGTCATGGTCGTCATGTTTGGCTCCATGCCTTTTGATGATCCAATTGGAACATTCACATGCTGGCATTGTTGTAGGCTAAAATTTCTATTCACATCCCTATTCCAAAATGCCCTTCCAAAATGTCCATGGCAGTGTTCTGCGTCACATTTATGTCTTTGCAAACCAAATCCTTCTCCAATCCTTAAGAAGGGATGCCTTTTGAAAAGGGTTTTTGCTTCCTATTTTCTTCGTACAACAAGAAGGGTCGAGGAGGAGGAGGAGAATTTTTCTGGGCTGAACTTGTGTCTGAGCTTGAGTACAGTTAGAACTAAGCAGTCCTATTCTGCGCCTTGGGCCAATACTACCCTTAGAGCCCGGTTTGTGTTTGCCCAGATTTGCTTGTTTTGCCTGCACTTAACAAGTGAAACTCTAGCACATATGTATCAGGACAGGTGTCATATGCCCTTTTAGTCCTCGTAATCTACTCTGTTCCTTTTCTCTAAGGTGAATTTCGGCAACAGGACCAGTTTGACGTTTTGAAGGACGGTGGTTTGGCTGCTGGTTGTGCTCAAGTAGTGTTTTTTTTTTTTTACAGAGGAGGCGTGGATATACATATGAGTTCTGGATGTTGTCTTTCTCTATTTTGATGGCTTAAGAAAAGCAGCAATGGTTGGGAACATTTCCATGACATTTGAGCAAGAAAGGAGAAAAGATGAAAAGGGTCATGCAGTTGGGACAAATTTGAACTTTTGGCCAATAATGCTTGGGGGAGAAAGAGATCAACATTGATATGAGAGAAAACTCGAGTGTAGTTACAGTGATGAGTGGCAATAGAGTTCAGGGTTATGTTTATTAAAGTTGTTCTAAGTTACACTTATCCCAAATATCTCTTTCTCTCTCTCTATGATTTTTATGTTTTAAATAGTTTATCTGTATATAAAACCTGCTTAAATGGACCAAGGTTCATGTTGAATTTGAGATGGATTACGCCCATTGGAAGCTGTGGTTTTGGATAATAGGAAACTGACTGTGCATTGTGCTTTTTATGGTGCCCTTGACAGGAGATTTTTTCATGAGGACCTAATGTTGATCCGTGTTGAGATTTCTTGCTGAACTGATTGATGTATTTTCTGCATTAATCTACTTCCATGGTTTTCTCCTATTATGGTGCTCATCATGTTTCAAATTCCATCATTCTTTGCACTGGTACTTGGCCATGTCATTTAACTCTTTGAAGTGGTAGCTTTTAGTCATACTTGAAGATAAGCAAGGTATCGTAATGTATCGGATACTTTATTTATATTTGTAAAATGCATGTCCCTGCCGTATTTATGGTGTCCTTGCCATATTCTTCTTGTGCTTGGGCATCATAGGGTAGCAAGTGGTCCGATGTTATCCCATATATTGCATATAGAGTTTAATATTTGATTTCCTGGACGAGTTTTCATTGTGTTCAAGTGTTTTATGCCTACCCAGTCATTTTATTTATTTATTTATTCTTCTTTTCAGCAACTATAAAAAGCTCACTGATGTTACCATATTTGTTGGATTATTGATGCAGGCCGATCAAAGGCAAGGGCCCACAGGCCCTGATGGACCATTGATGGGCCTGCATCAATTACCATGTCAAACTTAATAATTAACTGATGTGACTGGTCAGCTGCTATTTAGTTTGAATCATGTTTTCTCAGACGCATTCCTAGCATACATATTATTTTCCATTTAAGTTCTAGAAGTTGACTAGTTTTATTTAATTTATTCTTTTGTATCCAAAACTGAATTAATTGTTTTTATGTTGTGGCGTGATGACTGCAGATTATACCTGAAAAGTGCAGATATGTGGTACTGTCTACGAAAATTGAAATCCGCCTTGCAAAAGCTGAAGCAATTCATTGGACTTCTTTGGAATTTACTAAGGACATTCTTGTCCCACAGAAAATAAATGTATCATCAGGTAGTTATGATTGCTTATATGCATAGTGTTCTTTTTGTCGCATCAGATTCCATATCACCTTGCCTCCGGAATTCTCCCTGCATGAGTATACTTTCCTAACTACTCAATGTTCATGTTTTGATCTATGTATGAGTACGTGTATACTTGGATAGAGAGGCCAGTATGTTTTCATTTGCCCATGTGCCTTTCAGGGGAGAATTCATCCATTTTGTTTCTGCACTTGACAGCTGGTATCCATACCCAGGATCAACTAGCAAGCCTGAGTAGGACATTTTTTCTTCTGCTTATAAGTTTTAAGTTTCATCCCGTACAAGTCTTTATTCTAGGTTTCTTTCTGCTTCTGCTTGATCATCTTAAAAGTTGCTAGTATCAGTTTTCAAAATCGGAATCGTGTCGCAAATCGTTCATACCCATGAATCGAATCAAATCGCGAATCGTAGGATTTTTTATTTTTCTAATAAAAATGAAAAATAATTAAAAATTAAAAGAAAAAAAATTGTAATTATTCATAACCATCCATTTTCCATTTATAGTAGTGTAAATATAATAACAAGTAAGTCTATCATACAATCATATCAAGAACATCATGACATATATTATTATATATATAAAATAATGATTTGTAAATAGTTCAGAATATAAAAATATCAATATATATATATATTTTTATTATCTTTAGATCAGAATATAAAAATAAAATAAAATCCGAACCATCAATCTTATACGGTCGGATATCTCTTAAAGTTAAAAAAGTGTTCATGAAGTAAAAAAACCAAAATAGATTAAAAAAAAAAAAGATATAAACAAGCGCCATACGGACAGTCGAATACTTTAGTTAAATGCATGTTCTTTAGTCATTTTTAAAACCTTATCAAAGCCGTAAAAAATTCTTACGAGGTTTCGTTAACTACTAAATAACCTTTTAAAAATACAAGCAATAAAGGAAAGAGAGAATAAAGAAGGAAAAAAGGTAAAAGATTATTAATATTAGCATATTGGCTATAGCCATTCTCGCCCAGTCGAATCACTTGAATCATAAGATTCAATGAAACGGGTATCGAGTTGTAGGATTCATCAATCCTAAGATTAATTTATAAATGGGATTCATTACATAGATATGAATCGTTTTCCTTAAGATTCGCGATACGAATCGTAGGATTCTGATAACTATGGCTAGTATTCTTGTAAACTTCCTGTGGATTGGTCTGTCAATGAGATGTAGTTTGAACAGTCATTGATGTGTTTGTCAGTCAAGTTTAGTACATAAATAACCTGTTCCTCACATTGCACTTTAGGATTCAATTTGAGTGCCCTTTGTTGTCATGCTTTTAAATGTGAGTACATTACATATCTTGTCCAATAATGTTTCAACTGATGGTCACCATTCAAAATATAAAAAGGGTTTCCACCTATGATGCACGGATACTTCAAAATGGGCAATGTATTGTTGCATATCGTATCCGATACTTCACTTTTTATGTGCAAAATACATGTCCCTGCCATGTCCATCATGTGTCCTTGCCATATCCATGCATCCAGGCATCATAGGTTCCACTGGTGATCACATCACCATTATTGGTTTCCTTGCTCCCCTGTCATTGTTCTAGCTGACTGCAATGGCCACTTTTTTTTTTTTTTTTTTTGTACCTGGCTTACTGGCCTTTCTGAATAAAGATTCTTTGCACTTGAGTGGACCAGACTGTAGAAATTACATTATGAATAATCCTTAAACCTGAGCATTGGAAATTTTCAGAACATCCAATGACGAGAACATTATTTTTCCTTTTTCAGTAAGTTTGAAGAGGAAAATACTTTACATTCTCGTCCCAAATTGTTTTCATTGATATCAAGGCATATTCATTATTGGTCTCACTGTCCCCATCATCATTTGCCTTCCTGACTGTGAGTAGTTAAGGTCTTCTGGAAGGGTTGAAGATCTCAACAAAAGATCCAAGTATCAGATATGATACATATCATGTGTGTTCCATTTTAAAGGATTGAGCATAGTCGGATTTGAGAATTCAAAAGACAAATATAAGCTGCAATTGTTTGATCTCTCCATTTTAGTTGTAGTTTTACAATGTTCATAAGCTCAGATCTCTGCATTTTTTTAGTTTTCTTTCTAAATAAAAAATTTACAATGCTGCTATTCAAAATAGAAAAAAAAAAAAAAAAAAAAAAAAATCCTAGGTACTATGTTGAATACTTTTTAAAATTATGAAGTTTTTAAGAAGGCTGAAACAGACTGATGGCTGATAAAAGATACTGGGATTAGCATTTTTAGTTTTTATTGCATCTTCACTATTTTCACCCTTCAATATATGTCATTTCTGGAAAGCGTAAAAGTGAGCTTTAAACCTCTGTTTGGATGAGAGGAATAGGCGTTCTATCGCAACTCTTTTACTTTTTTTCATGATTTCATCGAAGGCACCAGAATTCATATCTTGGTTTATTTTCAACAAATAAATGGTGCAATATCTGAGATGGGCAAGAACTCAAAAGGCACCTAAGAACTTGAGCAGAGATGTTATGACAACATAGATTTTCCTCCATCTCATCCTACTATGGGGAATTTCAAGAGAGAACTGTTGTGATGGGTTGAGATGGTAACTTTCTGGGGCACTCCTTGATAAGTAGAACCCCTCCCTCCCTAATTGGAACTACCCAAATTTGGTCTTGATTAGAGTGATATTCACGGTCAATTATTGTTTCTCCTCTTTTTCTTTTTTTTTTTTTTTTTATAAATTTCTTTGAAGTCTCTTATATCATATCTTTGTATTCTTCTCTCATTAATAGGAATTTTCTTTTAGCAATAAAAAAAAAAGGAGTTATTCATGGTTGGATTTTTAATCCTTGTATGAAGGCTTAAAAATTGTCAAGTTTTAGAATTGGCATGAATAAGATGGTCCTCCCACAAGAGGTCAACACATGAAAAAATGAGAATACCAGTTTCACTAGAAACGGCCTATCTTGATATGGTCACATATTTTTATGTTGGTGTTGATGCATTTTCTTATTGTCCTTTGAACTTGTAGCTTCTGAGAGGCCTACATACCCATCCTCAAAATCAAGAGCAGTTGACTGGGATAAGTTAGAAGCTGAAGTCAAGAAGGAGGTTTGTTAATAACTAGTTGTAGTAGTAGCTGTTTCTGTGGACTCATTAAGATAATTTTCATGGCTTGGTGTCCTACAGGAGAAAACAGAGAAGCTGGATGGTGATGCAGGTTTGAATAAATTGTTCCGGGACATTTACCAGGATGCTGATGATGACACCAGGCGGGCAATGAGAAAGTCTTTTGTAACTCTCTCTCTCTCTCTCTCTCAAATTAGAATCTGGTTTCCTTGTGTGGTCAGCAGGGTTTTGTTACCTCCATTGTGAAATCCTCATTTGTAAGTCTCTGCTCGTTACACAGGTGGAGTCAAATGGTACTGTGTTGTCGACAAATTGGAAAGAGGTGGGAGCTAAAAAGGTTGAGGGCAGCCCTCCTGATGGTATGGAGATGAAGAAATGGGAGTACTAGATTGTACAATCGTACTGCTGCAAGTAAACCTGCTATTTATTTTTGAGTTAGTTGCATCTCTGAAGTCTCATATGATTATTGTTTTGGGAGAGAGTTGGGAGTGTGCTCTTGTTTATCTGGTGGGAGTTTCCATCCAACTTTCACATTTAATGAACCCGTTTCTGTTTGTTTGTGTCTGTGTGGCGTCTGTAGTACTAGTTGTAATATCTATTTTTGTTCTTATGATGAATTAACCTCTGGCATTGACTACTAATTTGGTGACAGTGTATTTGCATGAATCTCTCGAGGTATAAAATGGAGCATAGTATCATAGCAACGTCAAGGGCAGCCTTCTCCAACACTTGTTCAGGTTAATTGGTCTATATATTTGATAAACCCCAAATGATCATATCAGTTATCCAAATGGTGTTGCTGATTGAAAGGGTTTATATTCAAAATGAAAATCTACTTAGTAGGCCTGTTTGGAGCTTTGAAGCATTTGGCGCGCTCGTTGCACTTATGGGTCTGTTTGGAACTGGCACTGGCATGATTCCTGACGGCCCATGGGGCAACATGGATTCCCCATGGATTAGAAAATTATTTGTTTCTTCCATGTGCCAATAGGCACCCAAGTGTAAACTGGCCTTTTAACTCTTTATCCAAGCGTTTTTTATTTTGTTCTACTTTGGTTTCTGGGCAGCAGCCTATCCAAGTGGTGGACCATTGGAGCGGAATCTAATTGAGGTTAAACATTAGTCACTAATAAATAAAGAGCAGTGATCACATGCTCTTAAGAGGACCCACGCAAGAATCAACGCACTTGCTGAATTCGTACGGTCGATAAGCCATCGGAAAAAAAAAAGAGGAGTATAGAATCATGCACGACTTGTTTATATTATACAAATAGAGTCTCACATGACTATCATATAAGAGAAATTATTAATAGAACCATCCTCTAAAGTAAGAGATAGGGCCAGGCTAGGCCTAGTATTTTCCAAGCCTTGCTCTCCAATTGACGGGCCCATAAACATTTTGTCAACGCCCAGCCCTTGACTTTGTAAGAAAAACAGAAACTCTTGTTTTGTGGTATTTTTTAGGGACAGGCTGAGTCGGATATCCTCATAAGTGGGCCTGATTGACAGCCCCACTAAGGATTGGTACACCCTCTTTATCAAATAATGCATGGTTGATTTCGATTTTTAACCCTGAATGATCAAGATGCAGATGCCTTCACCTCTATGGGATATTCTCATAGGTAAATCAACTTGCAAATGTACTTGTGTTAATCTATCCAATCGTGACTAATGATTGTATCATTTTTAAATATGAAAATGGATATTGAGGATAATGCATGCTCAGATTTTGGAGGCCTGTGATCATCCATGGCCGGCACCATGAACATTTAATGAGGACAAATTTAGGCGGCACCATCAGCTAAACTCGGGCATAAATGTCCAAAATTCTGTATTTCTGGAATACTGATAACACAGTAGACCGTAAGTGCTCCCGTTAAGATTAAAATCATTGTTGAGATGACCATTTTCTTCCATACTTTCGGACTACATCTGATACGCTCATTAAGATGCTCATTAAGACGTTACTCTCTCTAATGACAAACCCACAAGGAAAAATTCTATTAACTCAAATATGCCCTAATAAACTTAAGGGCTAATCCTAATCAAACTAGGAAACATGATAAAATAAGAATCCTACTAAAACTAGACACCTAATCCTAATTACAACTGTTTAATAAAAATTAGAAACAATTAAAAATAAGAAAATCACTTATGCTTTAATGGGTCCCACATGTGGCCCAGTAGTCTGTCTCCAATATACAAAATGCTGCCGCATCATTCCAGAAAATATCTACAAGACTACAAAAAATGGCCACATACTATTTACATGCGGCGTCTCATCACCTCAATAGTATCTGGTGATGCCAAAGATACGTAGCAAAAAACCAATTGGATGCTATAGCCTCCTGTCCTACCTACATACCCTGCCCTTTTGTTTGCCCATGGGCATTTACTTGGGCCTGTGGAGATGTCACGTGTGGTCTGGCTTGTGCAGGTATGGTTGGTTGAACCATCAACTGGCTTAGAGCAGCAGAATACGACTGGCCTGTGAGGCTTCCCCTCATCCGTCCTATGGACCGCCGCCAATTCTCTTCTGATGGAAATTCGGTCAAACCTTCATGCACTGGATGCCGTCTCTGATCGCCCAAAGATTGTCTGAGATCACTGGCATTCGTTGCAAAAGATGGTGTTGCTCTGGAAGCCTGCAGTCGTGGTGCAACTCCTAGTGGAGTCGCTATTTGTGAGGAGGAAAACCGAGGAACCATTGGTTGAGTGTGTTGGTTTGACGATGAGCTTCCTGCCGCCAAATCAATGACTCTGTCAGGCCTGGTAGTGGCTTGTGACATCCCAAGGTTAGGATGCTGATGTGGATTTTGATGATCTATAGGAAGAAGGCCAGAGGATGCTCTCTGAGCACTCGCATGGTGCTGGTCTGAGGAGATCCTCATACGAACTTGCCTAGTTGCAGGAATGGAAATCCCCTGCTGCAGCAGTTGATTCTGTGCATACTGAAGATCGCGTGTCTGAGGAGAGAGCAACTATGTCAAAAACAACAAAGCAATCACCATCTATGAAATAGGGAAATTTTCTCGTATCATACCGACTTCCCAGTATTTGTGGGGGAAAAAAAAAGAAGTCAATCAGGAACAATGATGGCAACTGTTAAAAACTATTGATATATGAAAATGATTGGTTTCAGCAGCTTCATAGATCAAGGGGATTATTTGATACTAAGAGCATTCATCTAGATGGAATCCCCATGTTTAGTGAACCATAGTGAATATGGACATCCAGAACGGTCCAAGCAAACTCTTCATGTGACATCGTGAAAATAAACTGATCAAGTAACTATACTCATCCAAGCATGTGCAATATGGACATCCAGGCGGGTCCAAGCACTGTTGGTTAGCATTGCATGATACAGGTTTTTCTTGCCAGCCATATGCAATCCAAGTGTGGTTTTAAATTTTGTCCGGCACTGGTTTCACTAGCTCAAGTTGATTATAGGTCAGTTTTGAAATGATTCTTCGTCCAGTACAAGAGTAAATAGGCTTGTTTGGGTCACATTCTTTTCCAGATCTGGGAATTCATTATGATGATCAAATTTCGTTTAGTTTAAATTTTATGAACTAGAGCTTGACAAACTCTTTCATCTTATATTAATGAGAATAGCCAATGGCTATTTATAAAAAGAACCACCAAAGATGCTAACTCAAACTAGGAAACCTAATTATAACCATACTAAAGACACCTAATCCGATAGGACAAGAAACTCTAATAGCACACTCCTAATACAATACTCTCCTAAATTTACTTTAAGACAAACTTATTATCATAATTATTAATACTCCCTTGTTTCTCAACACTCCCCCTCAAGCTGGTATATAGATACTACGATTACTTTAGAATAAACATCATTAACTGTGCTTCCTTCCATGACTAGATTGGTGAGGAAGTTTGTAGCCTTAATCTTAGCAGTTAGCACTTGTGATGGATCTTCAATCTGTTTTGCAACCTGACCAATGTAGGAGATGAAAACTCAAGTGCTCCACACTACAAGGGGTTGTTTGTTTTATGTGAAAATGATTTACATTGTAAATGATGCACATGTGAATCATTTCCATAGGCAAAAGATACATGTGCTTGTCATTTTCACATCTCTTCACCTGTGAATCTACGTACATCCAACGGTTCACCATTTTTCACACGTCTCAAAATGCATGATGAATCAAGACATGACCCTAAACCCTTTTTGGCCTTTTAAAGAGGATGAACAGTTCAGATCATGAAAATCCCCACAGAAGTCTAAAATGGTAGATTTAATGGCCCAGACATTTTCCCATATATATCAACAACCATGATGGACTAAGACCTGGAATGGTTCAGATTATAATTTAGGGCTTATAGGAATAGGGAAAAAAAAGAAGTAGGCCCAAGGGACATGAAAATGACATCATATACAGTAGGTACATAAACAGTTCACGGTTTTTCACAAATTGCTCAAGATCCATGATGGATCAGTCATGAAATTTGACCCATGACTATTTTGGACCTTCTAAAGGGGATGAATGGTTCAGATCATGAAAATGGAGCTCACAGAAAACCAGAATGACAGATGTTACTGTCTGGACTTTTTCACAAGTACTTCAAAATCCATGATCAATGGCTTCCTAGCCAGTTTTGGCCTTTTGAAGAGGATGAGTGGTTCGGACCTTAATTTACCAGTTCACAGGGATTAAAACTCTGAAAAAACTGGTGACCCCCAAAGGATGGCCCAATTTACTGTAGCAGTGCATTTTTGAGGCCATCTACACAGGAGGTGTATAATGGTTTACCATGGGGAGAGATGAGTAAATTTGGGGGCAAAAAGGGGATGTTTTTCACACAATTTTCACACTTGATTTAAGCATGTGATGTGTAATTGGGTGCAAACAAACATGATTGGCGCATAACTGTTACGAACCACCACCCCATTTACATACGAAAATCGTTGCACAAAAACGACCCCTAAACACACAATCAACAACACTATGCTGCACATTCGCATGCTATGCTACATATTTGAAGAGGGTACAATGCCACACAGCATTACATAGTCTTTCTTGGAGGTTGAGTAGGTTTTACACATAATCCTTCAATTGATAAACAGTCATAACTCAACCAAACAATGGATGAACACTCATCCATAATTCACTAGTTACTTGGATTCACACAACCGAGTGACTATCGAAGACTCTGATATCTGCAAATACTAACACAAAAAAGATTTGAAGTCCTAAAGAAGTCAAATGAATACAACCACCACACATCCACTGTTGCCCTTTCTCCCTCTAAAAACATCTTTATAACTACTGTAGCATTACTGATCAAATTACTGCTTGCAGCCACTCTTCACATCTTTACACAGAAACTTAGAAAGAACTGCCACACTTCCTACCATCAGAAATACTCTTGATTCTTGATATGCATCATGGTATAATCAAAGAATGAAATAAGCACTCTTGAACGACAACAATATAATTGACTGCCTGAACTTCTATAAATAGCTCTCACGGGCTTTTGACTGCAACGAGAATGATGATAACTTGTGTCAAATAAGTCCTTAGGCCGAATGAACACAAGATTTGGGGAAAGAAAGAAAGGGAAGAGATAACCTAAACCAAACACAAATCCTACTCTGATACCAAGTTGAAAATTTAGGGACTCTGTCTTGACAACCCTTTGACCTATGTTATTGTGAATAGCCAGTGGCTATTTATAAAGTATAACCAAAGATGTTAACTCAAACTAGGAAACCTAATCATAACCATACTAGGACGCCTAATCCCATAGTAATAGGAAACTCTACCAACACTCTCCTAATATAACACTCTTAATCTAAGAGAAACTTATTATCATAATTACAAATAAGCCAAATAACCCATAATTAAAAAAAAAAGCCCTTGTTTCTAAACACATGAAAAAGAAAGGTCCAAGGGTGGAAATTGGACCTCGTCAATGGAATTTGAATATTCTTTTGGCAAGCACTGAGCATCTAAAATTGGTAATAGAGACTTGAGGGTAATTCCTTTTTTCATTTTCAAGGACCAATTGGTAATAGAGACTTGAGGAGCTGAAATAATGGCACTTAAAGCCAACACTCCCTAAAAATCATGGATGAACTGTTATAAAAAAAAAAAAAAAATCATGCGTAAACCCCTTAAGTAATGAAGGCAGATACATTCAATTCCATTAAGCAGGTAAAGAGCAGCTCTAGCCGTTGATGGAGTGAAGGAAATTAGAATGCTGGTCGAATCTTCAAATCTGTCTTTTCATCTTCTTAGAGATTGGACCGAGGAAGTAGGTTTTTTAACTAGTGAAGGATTATTGATAAATAGTTTGGTTGTGGGAAATGTAATACCATTGCAGTTGGATTTTGATGTTCTTTTATATAAAGGGGTTTATTGCCTTAATAGATTCATCTACATTACATATCTACTAGTTTTCTTAATAAATTATTAATTTTGTTTTTTATGAGCAACTATTTAAATGATCCCATGAAGAGTGGGCTGGATCTGGACAGTGGAGAGAACAGATAGTCTGGATTGGCGATTAGCTCATCCATGTGCTCAGATGGATGCTAAAAGTATCATGCATTACTCTAATTTCATTAGAAACCATAAAAAATCTCACCTGTGGCATTGTGTGAAGTTGTGATGAAGATGAGCAGAATTCTGAAGCCGAAAGAGGAGTGATTTGTGACCTAGAAAGCTGCTGCCTTTCCACTTCACTACTAGCCGTGCTGAAACCATCTGAAGTAGCTGTCATGTAATGAGGTATTTGGGAAGCAAAAGAGGATCCGCCATTGGAGATTCTCGTTGAAGGCATTACATTTGGCCTTGTCCTTTGATGATGTGTATTGGGTACTTGTGTCTGGGCCGGAAGAGCCTGAACTGCAATGGGGGTTCTGGTGACTTGCCTAGGTATTGATCGTCTTAAGATTTCGTTACTGAGAATTGAATTCTCAAAACGTGGCTGTTGCAACTGCAAGTTTTCAGAGGCTACAAACTGTCTCAGTTGTGGTACATTCTGGAAAGCTGTTGTAAGTTGAGTTCCACCATGACCATCCACAGGTTCACGGTTAAGTGCAGGAGAAACAGCATCAGTTAGCACTGGTTCCAGCAAAGCATCAAGAGGGGACTCAGAAATGCCTGCTGGAGCATTAACTCTAGCAGCAGCAGCAGCTGCTGCAGAGTGGGATACTGATCCATTCATAGTAGATGCCGCCAATGAAATCCTCGACCAGATATTTTGCCATACTAGACTAGCAGGTTCTTGAACTATATCTGATGCACTGTTGAAAGCTGCCGCTGCAGAGAGGTTTCCAGCAGCAGAAGGAGGTTGAATATCCTGGAAAGGTTTCCTGTCTTCAGTTTCACAGCTGGTATAATTTATGCACCTCTGTTTTGTTGAGCCAACGGAAGCTTCATCTCCTGTAGAACTGATTGTCACATCACCATCATCAGTTCCTTCCATAGTCAGATCTATGACATTAGCAAGCACATTCTGTGACCCATTCTGTAGTTGATTAGTTATGCCATCATGTTCATCAACAACCTTCCACGATCCATCTTCTGAGATAAGCACGTCAGCAACATTCTCTCCTACCTCTTTTAATATCTGACAAAGAAACCATGGCTTGTTTAAATGGTGAAATTTCCCTAAGAATGAATTCCAAATCTAAGCTACATACCTTAACCATATTTTGATCAATACGTAAGTCGGTGAAGCAAACAGACTGGTTACAATGAGGGCAACGACAGGATGGTTTTCTTGAGTTTATTTTCAAGAAATTGTCATAGTCAAAGCACTATCAAAAAACAAAAAAGAAAAGAAAAGAAAAGAGAGAAAAACAGGTCAAGTTCCACAATGTTGATCCCATGGTTATTTCAACACCAACACGAAATTCTCACCTGATGATGTCTGCAGAGATGTCCTTTAACAGGAGTATTGATACGCTTATGGCTGTCAGTAAGGGATGGTGAACATACAAAAGTCAATACGACACAACAGAGGAAAAAGGGAAGAAACAGCTAAAATAACAAGCCACATATCTATATATGCACATAAGCTGCTGTAATAAATGTTCCATCAAACATACAAATGATTGGCAATAAGACAACCAAGACATCAATAACTCCATTAAAAAAAAAAAAGAGGAAACAAGTAACAATAACAACCACACCAACATCTATAATAACAATGATATGTGAAGAGATATGAGGATGGGACCATGCTGGTGGTCAAACCTTCATTTGTTGTTTGTGTTGAACCTTCCTTTTCATGTTTCTTCATGCGCATTGAGAACTTTAAGTGAAGCAGGAGTAGTAGTTGATGTACTTTTTCCGGTTGATATCATCTAGTGTGATTGGAAACAGAAAGAAGGTAAAGCCTTGAGAGCGGTAATTAAAATCAGTGGACGTGTTATTGGAGGATCTCTTATTGGTGTTCAAGCAGCGATATCAGCCTCAATCTTCACAACACTTTCCAAAGGACAATGGTGCTAGCTATGTCCAAAAACAGAGGTAGCAATGGGGTAGCGAATGTATGATGGAAGATGAAGCCCATGGGGCTCTGACTATATTAGGGAAGGAGAATGATCAGATGGGAGCCATATTTATAAAAGCGCACTTCGAAGGTGGTTAAAGTTCCAAAGATTTTTTGTCCTTTCAAAGATGGGCCATGCAGATGAACTGATTGAAGGATGGAAGTCATAGGTCCAATTCTTAAGCCAGTTTGGATTCAATTGTATAAAGCACCACCTCATGTATGGACAGCAAGAACTTTGAAGATTCTTCAGTGTTTTTTTTTTTTTTTTGCCCTTGTTGTACAGATCTATGAGAAGTCCACATCTACACATCTTAGGGCCTGTTTGGTAACTCAAAAAAAAAAAAACCCTCTTATTATGTGATTTAGAGCTTATTCACATACTAGAGTGTTTGGTAAAACTCTTATTTTGTAGATGCTACCTAAGAGGCTTATTGGCCTGAAGTTGTTAATGCTGTCAGGCCCTGTCTTCTTCGGGATAAGGGTGATGTAAGAGGCACTGATCGATTTGGAGAGCCTGCCTCTAGAGTGAAATTCCTTCATGAAGGCCATAATGTCAACTCTTTGGAGGTCCCCGAATTTATGGTAGAATGGCATTGGGAAACCATCTGGGCCTGGGGCTTTATCGCTAGCAAGATTGAAGACTGCCACTTTGACTTCTTCCTCTTGGAACTCATCTTCCGGCCAGTTAGCATTCTCCTCGTTGATGGTGGAGAAATCGAGATTGTCTAAAGAAGGCTTGCTAGTACCATCTTTTTTGTACAAACTTTGAAAGAAACTGAGAATGTGGCTAGTTATCCCATCCTTGTTCTCTAATCTATTGCTATTGACCAGAAAGTAATTGATCCTGTTTCCCCTCATTCTGGTCATAGCCATACTGTGGAAAAATTTGGTATTCTTGTCCCATTCTTTTAGCCATCAACATCTAGATCTCTGTTTCCATTTGATCTCTTTTTCCCGGACTTTATGCTAAAAAAGATCTTTAAGATTTAGCCTCTTAGCGATATCCGCTTCGGATAGCCTTTGGGATTCTTCATTTGAGTTAAGAGATTGCAATTCTTCTAGAAGTTTAGCCTTGATAGTTTCGACAGGCTTGAAATTGGTCTTCCTCCAGTCTTTAATAATGAGCTTTAACTGCTTGTGCTTCGAGGAGAGTCCGAAACCTGCCCAACCATTAATAGCGTAGCTATTCCACCACTCCTTGATTAAAGCATTGAGATGTTTTTCTTCCAGCCATATTATCTCTAAGCGGAAGGGAGAGGGTCCCCACTTTAGATTTTTGCAGTTGAGGAGGATGGGGCAGTGATCGGAAGTGGGCTTCAGGAGAGCAATTTGGCATACTTCAGGATACAGATCAATCCAATCACTGGTGACCAGGAATCTGTCAAGACGCAACAATGTTGGAGGACTTTGGTGATTAGACAAAGTGTATTTAGCCCCCCCTAATTGAAGATCGACAAGGTAGTGGGAGTTAATCCAGTCTGAGAAGGATTCCATTGCTGAAATTTCGCCACCTCCAGATTCGTTTGAAGGGAATCTAGTGATATTCCAATTGCCACCAATGCACCAAGGGCCTACCCATCTGCTACGAATGGAGTCAAGCTTGCACCAAAAACTGCCATGAAATCTACGGTCAGTAGGTCCATAGACAGAGGAGATAATCCAAGATGAACCATTGGCCCTATCTTTAAGCACTGCTAAGACAGAGAAGGCACCAATGAAATGGTCTTTCATAGTGTACAACCTGCTCTTCCAGCGTAGAAGAATGCCTCTAGAAGTTCCAACAGCGTCAAGGGAGACCTAATGAAATTGACGATTACGCCAGAGATCTCTGATAATGGGATGAGACATAGAACTGAGCTTGGTTTCTTGAAGGAGTAGAAGGTCTGCTCTAGAAGTGTTAATTACCTCCTTTATAATTGCCCACTTCACTGTACTCCCTAAACCTCGAACATTCCAAGACATAGCCTTCATTGGCAACACTTCCTGGAATCTCTGACTCGGTTGACATCTTTGAGAGAGGAAGAACTCACAAGGGGACTGCTGTAATAGTTGATGGAGCACGAAAGGTTCTGGAGTTCTCTGCTTCATTTTCTTTTTGGCTTCTTTTTGTGGGTGACAGGTCTACCAAGGATGGATTCTCTATCCTTGGCGAAAGCAATTAGGCTTTCCCACCCTCATTTGCTGTTGTCTACTGAGATGCCTATTGCCTCACCACAAACTCTGATTTTTTGAGACAACCATGAGTTAGGAGATCCTACAGCAGGGGTTGTTGGCAAGTAACTTTTGTCTGCGGGAGTAGAGTGTCTGTGGGGACACTGAGAGCTGATGTCTGCCTTGCGATTATTCTTAGAGCTGGAGAAGTCTTCATCTACTTTTTGTCGAGAGAGAGAATTGGTGGCGGAACCCTTAAAGGCAGAGAGGACGGTGGCCAGCACAGAGTAAGGAGAGGAAGGGAGGGGTGGATAGGTAGCAATACCTGATTTGAAGGAGTCGAGGTCTGAAGCGTTGGAGCTAGCGAGCAGCCACAGAGCGTCAATCTTCTCTTTCTCCCGGCGACTGGGGGCGTCTGGAGCTGGCGGAGGATGACTTCTTTCCTTGCGATGAGGGTAGATCGGAGGATCCCTTGAGGAAGGGACAGAGGAGATCTTACTCGACGTTTCGACAGAGGAAGTGGCTGATAAGGAAGCCGAGGTTGAAGCATCGATCGCACCAGATCTTTCGGAGACTGCAGACTTCATTTCTTTTCGATATTTGAAAGGGGCAAATGCTACGGTTGATGAGTTGTGCCGACCCAGTTCGTTGAGGAAGGAACAGAGGGTCTCTCCGTTAGTTAGCCTGTGGCCCGCTGAGGTTATATTTGTAGTGGGCTAGGTCCAGGTTTCAGCTTGGGTTGAGTTAAGAGTCTCTGGACCTACCTAACCTGGCCTGCTTGCGAACCCTAGCTCGTTTTGGGACACTTCATTGGGTAAGGTTTGAGGACTGCTCCTCTAGCAAGCCCTAGATTGCTGTCTTCAAGTTGCGCGATAGCTAATGGGGAGGTTCCATCGGAGTTGGAGGCGAAGGGGATGGGGAAACTTGCTTCAGCCCTAACTGATATGATAAGATCTCTGACAAAGAGGGGTTTCAAGCAGGAGCTTACAGAGCCTGCTAGTAAGAACCTTCACACGCCCGTTAACAAGGTTTATCCTCTCTCAAGTGTGGCGATCTACTTCTATGGTTGAGTTGATGAAGTCACCCAGGAGACAAAAGACGCCTTTGTTCCATGCTTGTAGCGGGACACCACGGAATCGAATCCATTTGGTGATTGGGGGTTAGCCGATAACCTCCATCCATCTGTCTAGGGCTACGAATGGGTTGGAAGGTGAAACTGCTACACAACTCAGAACTTGGCGAACTTCCTCATCTGAGAGAAGTTGGATGTGGATGACCTAGTCTTCCAATATTAAGCCGGCGAGCTACATCGGCCACACTTAGGTTTGGCTTGAGGAAGCCAATCAGGCTGAGGTAGAGGCCATCTTCTCCGACTCAACAATCCAAGGGGCCACTCAGATAAAGTGAGTATGGCCATCCCTGACGATAGAGTCAAGGATGCACGCTGGAGGGCATTTTCATATAGGTTCCGACCCATGGACCCGGGACGGGCATATGAGCCTTTGATATTGCAAATTGTACCTCAAAATCAACTTTTTTTTTTTTTTTGACATTTTTATGTATAATATTAAGAGGATTTTACCCAAAAAATCCCTTAAGACTTGTCAATTGCCAAAAGCACCATCAACATCTTCAAAAGCTATGATGCACAGATACTTCAAAATGGGCAACGTATCGTGTCGTATCGTATCCGATACTTCACTTTTTATGTGTAAAATCAGTGTCCCTGCAGTGTGTATGGCGTGTCCTTGCCGTATCCATGCCGTATCTGGGCATCATAGTTCAAAAGACCACAGTAGTCTCAAAGGCCCTGTTTGGTATTTTTTTTTTTTTTGCTTTTAGCGCTGAGCGGGGATATCCCCGTTCATTCTAAGTAAATGAGCGGGGATATCCCCGTTCGTCATTCATTACAACTTAAAGATTGTCGAATACCCTTTTTCCCTTTGCCTTCTTTGGTATCCGGATAAATCTCTCTGCGACCCTTCTTCCACATTAACTTGCTTTATGGGAGAATCCTATCCTTGAAAGTGTGTGTTATTGTCTCAATTGCTTTTTAATGATTTTTGCCAGGAAACTGTGCATGAGGGAAGATGGTCGGCAGCAAGTTTGCATAGTTGGATTGCAGGAATTTGAGGTTTCAGATGTTCAAATTGTTAAAGAATTTATTGAGAAGGGGAATGCTGTGCGAAGTACTGGCTCTACTAGTGCCAATGAGGAATCTTCACGATCCCATGCCATTTTACAGCTTGCCATTAAGAAGCACAAGGAGGTAAATGAATCAAGAAGGCACAATGATGGAAATGAAACCAAGAGTGGGAAGGTTGTTGGGAAGATTTCTTTTCTTGATCTTGCTGGCAGTGAACGTGGTGCCGATACTACTGATAATGATAGGCAGACTCGGTAGGTGCTTTTTGTTAACCTCTTCCCGTTACTAAGTTTATATGGGTCATTTCTACTTAAAATATTCAAGAATAGGATTCTCCCATAAAGCAAGTTAATGGGGAAGAAGGGTTGTAGAGAGATTCGCCCGGATACCAAAAAAGGCAAAGGGAAAAAGGGTGTTTGACAGTCTTTAAGTTGTAATGAACGACGAACGGGGATATCCCCACTCATTTACTTAGAATGAACTGGGATATCCCCGCTCAGCGCTAAAAGCAAAAAAAAATACCAAACTGGGCCTTTGAGACTACTGTGGTCTTTTTAAGATGTTGATGGTGCTTTTGGCAATTGACAAGTCTTAAGGGATTTTTTGGGTAAAATCCTCTAATATTAAAGGTAGTAGACTTGATACACTGTTATAAGCTGAATGATATGCTTATTTTAAGAAAAATGGAGAATAAAGAGAAATCAGAATCGATTTTGGACTCGGTTCAGGAACCGGATCTGGGTTTTCTTATCGGAACCGGGTCTGGAACCAACAAAACAGGCTACGAGTCAAAACCGGATCCGAAACCGGAACCATTATTTAGAAACGGGTCCGGGTCCACTACGGTTCTGATCTGGAACCGTTCCTATCTCGAGACCTTGCAGAGCTTCTCTTTTTGTTTTGAATCTGGCGAAGTCGAAGCCTCTCTACTTGCCTGAGGATTGATCGGTAGGGATAAAGACGTCTATCACAGCACCAGCTTTGCAGAACATTGCTTGTAGTTTGGTCTTGGAGATTTCTGGAGGTAGATTAGAGACGAAGAGAGAGAAGACGGTCGATGGTTGTCTTCTTCTCCAGGCAGGGTCGACGGCAAAAAGCGCACCATTTTTGTGCTACTCCAGGAAAGTTCTCACTTTACTCGCAGTGCACAGCTAATCCACAAAGTCCAACCAGACTTTTAAAGAAAATCATTTTAATTTAAATACTGAAGAGGACAGTGTACTGGTTTTGGGTCATCCAAATGTGTAACTCCCTTAGTAAAAGTCCTTCGCTTGGTTTACTCCAATTAAAGACCGCCAATGGGATACATTTACGAAACAATGGACTAGGCCAATGAGGCTATTGCAAAAAATTTTGACAATGTGAAGAAGCGATATTATCCCATATGGAGAATCATAGATTCAAGATGGAACCTACATTGCATTGTCCCTTGCATGCAACCGCATATTTTTTAAATCCCGCTTTCCAATATGATGAGAAATTTAATGCCAGTTTTGAAGTTAAAAAGGGATTGTAAGACACATTAGAGCGATTTGTTCAAGAAAGTAGAACTTAGATTCTTGTTGATGAGCAAATTGACTACTTCAAGAGAAAGATCAGCATGTTCCAAAGAGAAACAACACAATTAACGATCAAGACAAAACAACCCGATAATCTACATGTATTCTCAAAATTTTATATTCCTTACTTCGCATCGTTTTTCTTCATTATGTTATTCTTTTACAATCATTGACTTTATTCTTATAAACTAGCTTTATGGTGGGAGAGCTATGGTGACGATTGCACTGAACTATAAAAGCTAGCAATTTGCATATTAAGCATGGACACAGACACAACATGACACGGACACGCTGATATGACATTTCTCAAAAAAGGACACCGACACATCGGGGCCATGTTAATATTTAACAATAATTATAATATGTCTAATCATATACTAAAAGATAATATCATTTTAACTTTGAAATCAATTTAGCAATCAAATAAATAAAAATTCAAGACCAATGTACCACTTTGCATTTAAGCCATTTCCTTGTTTTCTATTTCTAATTTAAAGCCCTAGCTTCTGCCTTATCTTCCTTTTCTTTCTTCCAACTAAAAGAGATTTTTTTACAAACGGCCCCCTTCTCTTTTTTTTATTATAATTTTAATACTTTTCTCTAACTAAAACAGCCAGCGGGTCCCCCAGCGTGTTTGGGAAATAAAGTATAAAAAATAAGCAGGACACCATTTTTGGCGTGTCAGACACATGTCTGGGCATCTCCGGGGCGTGTCTGTATCCGACATGTGTCGAACACTGACACGCCGGCCCCAGAGAGGTGTCCGTGCTTCCTAGGTGTAGTTCATCGGGGTGCGAAAGAAATTGGAGTACATTTGAACAAGTGAGATTTGTTAAATTTATTTTCGTTAATTATTTATATAATTTGTATAAAGGTTAAATACATTCAAAGAGGAGAAACGGACTAGAGCAACAGCGTCTTAATTCTTTAGTCTTTGTTAAATACAATCTAAATCTCCAAGGTCGTCAAAAGAAGAGAGAGGGATCAAGCTCTCGATCCTATTTGCTTGTCAGATATGGATTCTGATGAGTGGATCACTTAAAAAGAAGATCATATTTTAGACAATGACATGTCATGGATGGACCTTGGAGAATGCTTTGCTGACCTTGCTAACGAAGGGACAATGAGCAGACAAGATAGACAATGAGAAACTCCCAATTTACCAAATGTCAAAGTCTAAACATTAATATTTATTTTTTGTTTTAGTAAACTAAAATTTTGTAATCTTGTTTTATAGGGCTTAGAAAACTTACATTTGGAAGAAAAGATAAAGGAAAGTATTCGAGCTTGAGGAAGAAGAAGCTTTCGTGTATTCACTTGACACTAAAAGGGAGGAAGTTCAATGTCTTGACGATTGATCATCTTCATTTGGTGGTGATGATGTTGGAGAAGATGATGTTGATGTGGATATGGGCATGGGTCATGATGGGCATATGGATTGATTATTTGGAGATATAAACCTTTTGGTGTTTTTAGATTGTTGCTTTAGAATGAATATTTTGTATTTAGATCATGGATGAGCTCATGAGCATATTTTGATGCTTTTGGGATAAAATATTTTGTGTTTAGGTCATAGATTAGCTCATGATCATCTTTTGTTGATAGAATCTTTTACTTTTTCAGTATATAAATGTTGTTATATATGGAAAATGGATGATTTATGCATAAATATATTTTTTCTTATTTTTAAATATTTTTTGAATTTTTAAAAATTATTTTGGAAAAAATAGAATAAATCCTATGATTCGCGATAGGATTTTGATTTTCAAAATCATGGTCCCTACTATGTTGGGGTTAGCTACATGGATTATGTTTCTCCATTCCAGTCAGAGGACAAGTCCTCAGATAGGTTGCACTTCTTTAGATCTATCCTTACTACTTCCAACTATGTCCTCTTTGGCCTAACCCTTTTCTGCCTGGACATTACCTAGAGAAGAGCACTTGAGAGGAACTCTCTGCATCAACTTCAATTCAGCAAGATCCTGTGTGTTTTGATGTTCTTTTAAGCATAGAAGGGTAGAAGAGTTGCATAAAAATGTTGTTTGGAGAAAAGGAAAGAAATAAGCTTTACTACGTATTTCTAAAATATTTAGGAAGTAGCTATCAGTCACACTCCATAGTAGTCCGTAGTGGATCGTAGCAGTCTGTAGCGGCTGCTACGGAATAGAGCAGTGCCAAATTCAATTTAAGACAGCAATGTCCGGCCGCTATTTTAATTCATGCTTGCAAGTTGCTACACAACAAGACCCACACTTGGGATCTGCTCGTTCACCTCTTGTAAAATCACTCATAGGCAGCAAATGGTCTATAAGATCAAAACAAAGGTCGATGGCTCTAATAATAGAGATTGAGTCCAGCTAGTTGCGAAGGGTTATACTGCGGAGTATGACGTTGACTATGAAAACGCTTTTGCACCAGTTGCCAAGATGACTACAATTCGTGCTATTCTCTGCATCTACTAATATGAAATGGCGGCCCTTTCAAATGAATGTTAAAAATGCCTTCTTAAAATGGGTTTTATCTCAGAAGAAATTTTCATGAACCTCCTAGCTTGCACCATCCCTATGAACTTGTTAGTTATCTTTGTTAGGCTCTTTATTGATTTTGACAAGCTCCTCTGGGCTGGTTTCCTAGATATAATGAAAACATATGTAACATTGGTTGTACAAAGAGTGATTCGAATTTATCTGCAAAAGAATTTCCAGGTGGAGAAGTAACACTCTAACTCCCCCCCTTAGTCAATACTAACACTAAATTAAGACAATATATCTATGTTTATAATTAGCTTCTGCCGTATCCTCACAACGTTTCTAATGGTTTCTAAGTCTTTTAGAAAGACACCCATACTTTGATACCATACTTACGTATGTCACAACCCGGTCCCGAATCACTCTGGCCTAGGGTAATCCTTGAGGTGTGACACGCATTAATCCTTGAGGTGTGACACGCATAATCCCGTGATATAATACCTATCTCAAGTCAAGTACGACATCACGAAGGAGAAAAAAATCAATCTTCCACGTGTGAGTCTAGCTCACTAACACCTGTCAACAACATTTAGTAGATAACACACATTTAGGTACCATTTCATGAACAATCCTATCATAAGTTTCATGTTTATACAAAAGTTATTTACATATTGGAACCCAAGTGGGGATTAAAAACATCACCCCACAATCTACACCAAACAAGATCCAAAAGTATCTACCCAAGAGTATTTAAACTAGTGTGACCCACACAAAAAGGAGTCAGTCACACTTCCATCCTAGCTCTCAAAATTCCATGACGTTCTCCGGAGGTCTAGATCATATAGGCCCATTACCAGGCCACTCTATTAGTCCTGGAGGAACCTCTTCGGTTTCCTCCTCTCCCTCTTGGGCCTCCTCAAGCTCGGGAGTTGCACCTACGTCTGTGACACCAAAGATAGTATCTTAAATATAACTATTTAGCAAGTATAGGCATTAATATTGTAACACATATTATATCAATTTGAATTAAGAGACAATTGATCAAAGATGCCAGGGTTAAGTAAAACTAGGCAATTTGTGAAAATCGAGTCATTTATGCTTTACGAATCAAATGGGGGATCAACATACAAATCTGGCATCTACATTGAGCTCATCCTCTTAAAAGAGAGCAATGATTTGATTTGAGATTATCAGATTATGTGATATGGAAAGTTATTCACATTCTATTATTAATTGATTCGTTGAGTCGGCACTACTTAGCTTTGACCTTGTGATACCCAACGGGGTTACACTTGGCTTATTTTGAGACTACTGCAGTAAGTCATTTTTGGAGTACCGGAACTCCAACCCAGGTAGCCAGTCAGCCTTTGGACGGGACATTGGTGACAACTGAACTAGAATTGCTCTCTATTGAGAGGATGAGCTCAATGTAGATGCCAGATTTGTATGTTGATTCTTCATTTGACTCGTAAAGCATAAATTATTCAATTTGCAAAAATTGCCTAGTTTTACTTAACCTTGGCATCTTTTATCAATTGTCTTTAAATTCGAATTTGATATAACATGCGCTACAATATTAATGCCCATACTTGCCAAATCGTTGTATTTGAGATACTATTCTTGGTGTCACAGGGATCCAGGACACTAAAGAGAATTACTAATAACTATTCAGATTAGAGATTTGATTGGTAAGCTTTTTGGTTAGCTATGACTGCCGGAGTACATATCAGAGTGGAAATCAGGGGTTTGAGACTAAGTATTTCATATTACACTTCGCCTAAGGTGATGCATATGATTAGTTTTATTTTGCATTTGTATTAGGATTATGTCCCATTGAGATAAGAATCTAGTAGATTTTCATTAGAGTACTTGTGTACTATGCATTTAAGAGGTTTTTAAATGATTAGCTTTGTTAAAGATAAATTGTAATATAAGGGAGTGGTTATGGACTGCTCGTGGCTTTGTTATTATTGATATTGTACATGCTTCCGCAGATAAATGTTCAGGCGTCAGTGAGTAATTCTCACACGTGAAATGTGGAATTTTCTCCTTCGTGAATTCGGACTTGGTCTAGAACAGGTGCGAGTTCACGGGAGTACGCGTGTCACACCTCGGAGATTACCCTAGGCCAGGGTGATTTGGGACCGGGATGTGACATACGAATGTAAGACCCCGAACCCGCTAATAGGTGATTAAATCTAATTAATCCTGATTGGGTACTTAATGATTGTTTTGGATGGATTTTGTGATGGATTTAGGTAGATTAGTGTGGTTTTGACCAAGTAGAAATATGACCTTTTAATTAATTTTGAGTAGTGCATGTGTATAAAATTTTTGTGGCCTTTCATATGCATTTCATCAAACACCTTCCCTACATCAAGTCCTATGTGTGGACCCAAACCAATCGGACCCAACTCAACCCATATCCAGACCTTTTTCCAAGCCCGAAAACAGACCCAAGTCCTTTTCCCAAACCCTCCGGGTTTAGAAGAATTTGGGAAAAGGACTTGGGTCTAGAACAGGTTCAAGTTCACGGGAGTACGTGTGTCATACCTCGGAGATTACCCTAGGCTAGGGTGATTCGGGACCGGGATGTGACATCCGTAAGTATGGTAGCCTAATTCAATCATGGTTGGAAAACTCTCCAAGTTGACTCTTGACTCTCATGAATCATTTTTCTTTTTACAAAGGACCGAGTCAAAAATAAGGGAGACTCGGCCGATTAACTCATTTTAATAAGTTGTTTGCATTCCGAACCATTTAATTGATAGATCTAATTTTAAACAATTAAATTTATTGATAAGTAATTCTACATGAGGTTTGTAGTAATTTAAAAATGATGACCGTAATGTAATTTGAATCTTATATTTGATCTTTTACATTCGATAGTTAAACTAACAAATTATGTAATATGCAATATTTTTCTTTTTATTTTCCTTATTGTATTAATTTTCTTGCAAATATAAATTTATTAATTTAAATCGATTATCATGAAGGCATGTAAATAGATGTATTTTTATATTTTATAAGTAATGGATTCATCCTTAAATATTTCTGAAATTATTATTATTATTATTTTTTTAAAAAGCATGACTATCCGAGTCAATTTTTTTTGCACTGAATGAGTCAAGTCTGAGTCACGAGTTTTCCAACCTTGAATTCAATCTCATGGGCGTGTGTTATTGCTTCTATATGTTGATGATATGGTTATTATTAAAAGTTATCATTGTTGCATTCTAAGGCTGAAGCAGTTTCTTCATATTTGAGAAGACAGGCCCGGGCATTCTTCATTATTTCCTAGGTATTGAAGGTGCATACTTACAACAAAGGCTTCTTTTTACTCTGCAGAAATCTATTTGAGACAATATTCCTCTCACTGAGGATAAATCAGTTACTACACCTTTGGAAGTTCATGCTACATTAGGCGTTATTGATGGAACCGTTCTACCTTAACTGACTTGATATCGTCAAGTTATTGGAAGCCTAGTCTATCTCACTATTACTCACCCAGAAATAGCACCTGTAATTTATATCGTCGGTCAGTTTGTAATTGCTCCTACCACAATTCATTGGGCAGTCATATTATTGCACATTCTTCACTACCTTCATCTTAATTGACACTGGGTGTGATCCTTTCCTGATCCAGCTCTCACCCTCAATGCCTACTCAGACCTAAGTTGTGCAAGACTTTAATTATCATCATTCCACTATAGAATATTGTATGTTTCCTAGCACTCTCTTTATCTCCATGAAAATCATGAAATAATTTTCTGTAACTTGCTCCTCCACCGAAGCTGAATATTGTACTCTTGCTCGCACTATAGCTGAAATCGTTGGGCTTCAGCATCTTCTTCATAACATGAGTGTCCCTATTTCACAATCTAGCGGCTTTATTGTGACAACCATACAATTATATTGGCCATTATGCCTTTTCACGAGCACACTAAACGTATTGAGATTGATTATCTCTATGTCTGCCAGCAGTTTGCCTTTGCACCATCATCCTTCACCCTAATTTATCCAATAGTCACCTGGCTGACTTCTTTATAGAATCACATTCAACTCAATAATTCACTCAACTAATTTGCAGTCTTTCGATGTTTTTGACAGCACACGGCAAACTTGAAGATAGAGGGAGGGTGAAGAGACATATATGGACTCGTACCAAATGGAGCTTGAGCCTAATGGACTAATGGATTTGTGACTCGACCCATAATCAAAGAATATTTGTATCTAATTCTAATCCCTAATTTGTACTATTGTAATCTATGAGGATAATCACTAATGTAATCTCTTATGGTTTTTTTTTTTTTACAACGGAGGGTGTCCTAGCCCTTTAGGCCGGACTAATCCCTACGGGGCCAGGGAGAGCTGGGTAAATTCCTTGTGGCCCCAGCGTGGTAGCGCAGTTTCGAGCCCTTAACCTCCAGGAGCAAACCGTGGTCCTAGGCCAACTGAGCTACCCTTCTTATGATAATGATACCCTAACTATATCCTATGTAAATTAATATACGAAGTGGTCGTGTGTCAACAACATATGATGAGCAGAATTCTCAAAACCCCTATTTCCTTATTTTATTCCATTCTGTTTATCAAAAAGCAGATTCTAAATATTTGCAGTGGCAGAGAACATAAAACATGACGAGTGTATATCATAACATACCTTATCGGACAATTAAGTGTTATTCTCGATGGCCCCTCAATTATCTCAGCATCTATCATCCAACATGACAACCAATAAGTGTGAGTCAAAACAAAATTTTGACCATTGTATTAAATCATCAACCAGGACTACTAGTCAATATAGCATTTTCAAGAAGTTGAGAGAAAAGGAAAGTGAAAGAATTGTGTGAATATACAAAATAATACGTGGGTGTGTGGGAGTTGGTGTCCACTTGGACGCTATGGGCGAGAGTGTTAACTCATGTTGTCCGAGTTGGAGGTGGGTTTTGGGGCTAAGGGTAGAGGGTGAGCCCTAGATGGAAGGCCCTTAGATACACATATAGGAAGTCAAAATGTCTCCTTGCACGACTTATCCATCGGTAAATATCGCCCAGATCAGATTGATGTTTGAGTCCTCATCTACCAAAAGGGGGAATGTGGAGACCAACAATATACCTCCATGGCTCACCCACACTTGTGTAGCCAGAATTTATATCCACTGAGTGTGCGCGCACGCACACATCGAGTTTGCTCAGGTGCAGATGTCTTGCATAGAACCATCATGTGGACTCCCTTTTTGGGTCCATATGGGGCGTATATGATCCATCTAACCTGTTCAAACCATGGTTCAAAATAACGTAGCTGCCGCTTTATTGGCCATAGCAGTTGAGGCCGCTACGCTATTATGAAATTAGCGGCACTATGGTCTAAAACCCAATAGCATCAAGCAATTTTAATTTTAAAAACTATGATTCCTATTTTTTCTCCTCAATAGCCTTTCCTAAAGTTGTCTCCAACCTTATATGGTTCCAAATCACTAAAAAACACAAGATTGGCTACTACAAAAGATTTGATTTCTTTTGACCACTTAAGAAATTCACTGCTACACTGTTACGTATCGCCCGCAACACAATGTTTTAGCCACTATCCATTACGCCAGCCACAACTGCTATTTTTATGACTCTATGAGGGATGGTTTTTGGGCATCGATATTAAGTATGTTATCTCAATGGCCCGCGCCTTGGAGTATTGGAGGGGTTTTTAATGTTACAAGGTTTCCTCATGAGAAGAATTGCTAGCACTTTTTTCAATGGCCTGCCCCATTAGTGTAGTGGGGTGCATTTACAAACTGTTGTCGAAAATTCTGGCCAACAGGTCTAGATAAGTATTACCTCTTATTATAAGTCCTTATCAAGGAGCCTTTGCTCATAACAGGCAAATCCTGGATGGAGTCTAAATTGCTAGCGAACTCATAGATTCAAGGAAGAGAGATAAAAAGGAGGGAGTTATTTTCAAAATCGATTTGGAAAAGGCTATTGATCATGTGGATTGGAATTTTGTAGATTACATGTTGGGTAGATTTGGGCTTTGTGATATGTGGAGAGTATGGATTAAACTCATTAAAGAGTGCATTTCATCTACATCTTTCTCGGTTTTGGTGAGTGGTTCGCCATCAAGGCTCTTTCGGGCTTCAAGACGTCTGAGACATGGGGATCCTCTATCTCCTTTCTTATTCACAATAGTGGCAGAAGCTGTGGGAGCTCTTATAAAGAAGGCGACAGACTTGGGATTGATTACAGGAGTTGAAGCTTGCAGGGATCTTATTCACTTCTACACATTGGGATGAGATTGGGACCCTGAAACGAATTTTGAGATGTTTTTAGATAGTTTTGTCGATATCTCGGCTTGCCTATTGGGGCGAATCCTCGGCCAGTTTCAATGTGGGATCCAGTGGTAAACAAGTTTGAAAAGAAGTAATCTTCTTGGAAGAAGCAATATCTATCCTTTGGAGGGAGAATCACTCTTATCAAATCCTCTTTATCTAACTTACCAGTTTATTACATGTCTCTTTATAGGATGCCTATGGCGGTGATTAAGAAGTTGGATTGGATTTGGAGAAATTTTCTACGGGATTGCAATTGTGTAAGAAGGAAATGCACTTGGTGAAGTAGTGTGGTGCGATAAAGTCGAAAGTAGTGGGGGTTTGGGTTCGGGGAATTTGGAGTTAAAATCGGTTTTTACTAGTGTAAGAAGGAAGATGCACTTGGTGAAGTAGTGTGACGTGATAAAGTCGATAGTAATGGCGGGTTTGGGTTCGGGGAATTTGGAGTTAAAATCGGTTTTTACTAGCTAAATGATGGTGGAGGGATGGGGGAGCAGATAATGGCTTCATGGAGGAGAATAATGTGTAAAAGTATGGGGAGGATGTCTGGGGGTGGTTTCCAAAAAGAGTACCTAGGTATAGATTGTTAGGTTTTTGGGATGTAATTTCTAGTTTTGGGGATGAGTCTAAAGTCAAGGGGGAATATCTTTGTCAAAGGTTTGGGCTTCTTAGTGGGGGAGGGGGAGAGTATCCGGTTTTGGTTTGATAAATGGGTGGGAGTGGGTCCTTTACACCTTTTGTTTCCTAGAGTATTTAGAGTTGCGTCTAATAAAAAGTCGTTAGTTAAAGAATGCTATGTTTGGGCCGGTCATGTGGTGTCTTGGGATATATGTGTTAGGAGGGCCCTTCGTCAGTCAGAGTTGGTGGAGTTTGAGTCCTTTTTGATTCTTCTTACTAACGTTGTTTTATGGTGGGATTCTGCAGACCGTCACATTTGGAAGTCGCATTCCGCGGGATCTTTCTCAAGGTCTTTCTATAAGGAGATGGATTCTATTAATGTTGTTCAATCGCCTTGTGCTTCATTTTGGATGGGATTTGGCCCAACCAGAGTGGAGGCTTTTTGTTGGTTGGCAGTGGCGGGGCAAGATTTCAACAGCAGATATTTTAAGGGGATTGACATTGGATAGATCATTGGTTCATTCATTGTGATGCCGCTTCATTTATTTGGGGTTATCTCCTCAAAGTAAGTGGTGTGAGCCGGTGCCTCTGAGGTTCTCTACTAATTTTGTTTTAGGCACAGAAGGGGACCCCTTTGGAGGATCTTATGGAGGATCATTCCTCTCTCCATACTTTGGTCAATTTGGAAAGAGCAAAATGATAGAATTTTTAATAGAAAAGGATCGACAAAGGGAGGACCTATTGTCAATTGTTCTTTCAAGGATCGCTTATGGGCTTGAGTTAGAAAGGATTTTGTAGAGATTAAGGTAGATAACATCATGCACAGCTGGGGAGTTTGTTTGAAGATGGAAGCCCTAAAGAAGAAAAGAAAAGTTAGTCGGTGCACTCCTTAATTTAGAGTTCTAAAATTCAATGTGGATGGAACAAAAAGGGGAAAAACAAGGTTAGTAGGCATTGGTGGTGTTTAAGAAATCACAAAGGGGAAGTTTGTACATTTTTGTAAGCATGTTGGGATTAAAGACTCTAATGAAGCAAAAAATTTTGCCATCTTGGAAGCTCTCCGTATTATTCATACTTTACAATGCCATCTTATTGTGGAGAGTGACTCAGCTAATGCCATATCTTGGGCAAAATCTTTGAGAGGGCCTTGGAAAATGCAATTCTTATTCAATGAAATTAGATTTCTAGTTTCTGATTTGCAGGTCTCTTTGCAGCATGTTTGTAGATCTGCAAATGAAATGGCAGATTGTCTAGCTAAACAGCGGGTCGATCGGTCATGTAATCTTAGCGCTTCTTTAGTGTAGTTGGTGGGTGTTTGGAATATTTCTCTTGTACCAGCTCACTGATGAGTGATTCTTTATGTATGCTATTTCCTAAGTTCTGCACTTTTTCCTTTAATGAAATTCTACTGTTACTGAAAAAAAAAAAAACATGCTTCTTTCAAAAAGATTTTCGGAGATTTTCCATAACCCAAGCCAAAATTCCAGTTATTTTCTCAATTCCTTAGTTACGGAGGGAACAGAGGCGGTCTTTACAGGTGCAAGTTGCATAATCCAAGTCAAAATCTGGTGCTCTCATTTCCTCGGCTACGAAGAGAACAAAAGCCATCTTTACAAGCACGATTGTGACCAGATGGTTTCTCAAAGTCCTTGTGCAAGTTCCGTAACACTACTTGTGTGTCTGTGTTGTAAGAAATATTTTAAACTGCCCTACCCGACATGAGTTCTGCAGCAGCAAGTTGGACATAATCTTGAAGTGGCTCGCTACTAGAGGATGAAACCACACTTGCATAAGCTATGACGATGACATAATTCCCTGCAATATAGTTCAACTACATCTTACATACCAATAACGAAAGAAGGATATGCATTTTAAGATACTTGGAATGGCAACGCATAATTATGTTCATACCATTAAATTTTCCAATGACCTGGAGAAGATTTGTTCCATATTTAAGCACTGCACTCACGTCCGTTGGAAATTGGGGTCCACCATCCTGGTCAAGGAAAAAGTGAACAGTCTCAAGTCCCACTTCACCATACCCAAATAGGGGAAAATGTAAAAAGAGAAATTTATCGGGATGGTTCAGAGAGAGCACAGACCATTGAAACATTATTCCTTCTCTCTACCCCTCTTCCATTTAACAAAAAACTGAAAAATTAGCCCAATGGCAAATGATTAAAATAAATAGACAATCACTGCTTTTGCATAAGCTATTTACACTATTCTACTTGAGGAGAAGAGTCATACTTCACTTCCGGTGGAGTTATAATACAAGAAGATGTCTCCATATTATCTGTTTGAATAACAAACAACCACTGCAGCAGAAAAAAAAAAATGAACATTAAGCCTCTCAAAACTTGACAGTTCCAAACACGGTATCAGCAGAAGTATGTCTGGCAGACTACTGATCAAAAATAGAAATCTAAAAGAAACACTTGAGCAGAAAGCATGAAAGGGCGCTCAAAACAAGCTGCTTAATATTGAAAAGAAACAAGAACATCTTTCCATAGATCAAAAGCTTGCAGTTGCCAAACAAACTGCTGAACAGGATTAAAAAAAAAAATGTCTGATTAAGGAAAGGTCCAAATATATGTGGGCTTGAAGTTGCCAATATCCATCCACATAGTGGGACCCACCTTCAGCACAGCTCAGATACTGCATAAAGCTGGAACTTTTCCCAGCACAGTTGACATAAGCAAACCTCACTCGAGCATACAGCATGTACAAGCAATGTCAAGGAGGTAGAAAACAAGGCTACAATTTTTTTGACAGAACAAGGAAGTGGAAATTAAGAGCATGGGTCAAAATAGCGGCCGCTACACTATCAGTCATATGAATTGAGGCCGCTAGACTATTTTTAAAATACTAGCAGTGCTCAGATGCATAGCAGCCCGTAGTAGGCACTATTTTGTCGTAGCAGCCCATAGCGGCCGCAATTTTTCTGTAGCGGCCAATAGCGGTTTTCTATTTTTATTTCTTTATATATTTTTTGCTTATTTCACTCCTTTCTTTCATGAACCAATTGAAAATGCCTCATAACTTTTAGATCTATGTCTCCCATAGATCAATGCCAAATGGTCTAAGGCTTTTTCTTAATTAGTTTTTTGCTATTTATTTTTATATTTTTAGGTATTTCTCAAAACAAATTCCTCAAAGTGGGCAAACGACATCACAACCTAATGCATTCTAACTTGTAGATCTATGTTTCCCATAGATCAATTTCAAATGGTTTGTTTTTTTTAATTTATTTTCTGATTTTTGAGGATTTTTCAAAAGAACATTTTTTCCTCAAATTGGACTGATCAAATCACATCGGACCAATCAAATCACATACTAGTGCATTCTAACTTGTAGATCTACCTTCCTCATAGATCCATCCCAAATGGTTTGAAAGTTTCTTTTTAATTTAATTTCCTTATTATTTTTGGATCCTTGGGAATTTTTTCGATCCCATAGACCAATCAAATAGCGATGCAGGACCTCTATGCAATGAGGGGTCCGCTACGCCCCAATCTTAGTTGCTAATGAACAAATATTAAATTCTAGCATATTCCAATATTCTAGATTTTTTAATATTTTTTGCATTTCTTTTTCCTACATTTTCAATTACCGCTGCTATGTAGCGTTTTGGACAACCACAACTGTTATTTTGAACCATAAGAGTGACAATAAGTTGAGCAATCCTATCCACCAATTGTACACAATACCCGCAAAATAGAAGGATCTGAACAAAATGATAAAACAAGGCATATGCTGGAACCGGTGGTTTCATTACCCACTAAGCACAGCACTACACAATAACCCAGCAAGACAATTATGTAGAATAGTATGATTTTTTTGTTGGGAAAGTCCCACATCGCCCCAAGTAATGGGTTTAATAGGGATTCATATACCTGTTTGGTCCTTCCACCTATCAGCTTAAGCTTTTGGGTTGGTACATAGTATCAAAATAGATTCCGAACCCGTCATTCTTGTGTAGCCCACATGGTAGGCCCTGTCCATGAAATCCTTTGGGCCTGCATGTGAGGGGAAGTGTTGGAAAAATCCCACATCGCCCAAGTAATGGGTTTGATAGGGATTTATATACCTGTTTGGGCCTTCCACCTATCAGCTTAAGCTTTTGGATTGGTACATGGTATCTTACATTTTACACTCTAATCCAATAAGCAGCACGGCAAGTCAATGAGTCTGTTGCACAGTGGAAGATGCTCATTATTGCAACTTAGAGGTTGTGCGTTCAAATCACAAGCTACCGATCCAAAAAAAAAAAAAAAGAATTATCTTAAATCTCTAACACAGGCTCAAACCTAGGTCTCCTCTACAGAGAAGCGATGTTCAACCATCACATATGCTAGTGTGACGGCAGTAAATTGGTACTATTATTATATTAATGGGTTTCTCTGAGCAAGGAAGTGGAGTACGTGAAATTGCACTGGCACGAAAAGAGGGGAAAAAACGGCTTCTGGAAACCAAAATGATCACAGAAGATACTTACTATTCTTTCTTGTGCAGTAGGCACCGGCATACTCTTTTGGATGAAAAAATCACATGGCAGAACCTGATAGCCAGGCTGTGAAAGGAAGTGCAAGTTAATGATACCAAATCTTCTAAATGATAATATGCTCCACAAGTCTTCTGCAGATGTTTAAACTTGCAAAGAAAATAAATGAGAAACTACTAAATAAAATAACATAATGCAACAAAAATGTCGGACATCTAATAGAACTATGTTATAGCTTCCCAACTTCAAGCACTGAATGAAAAGATAAAGAAGATACGGCCAGAGATACCTCTAAAGAAGAGGAAGCGCTTCAAGTTCTTTAAGAGGTGGATACCACAAGATATGGAAAAGAAGGTTTCAACTAAGTGTTTTATCAAAGATGGATGGAATTCCTTAAAGAAGATTTCATGAAGATGTTAATGGAGTTTCAAACAAGGGGAGAACCGAGCAAGGATCTTAATGCGACCTTCATCTCTTAGATGAAAAAAGGAAGAACCAGAAAACTGCCTCACTCTAGACCCATTCGCCTTGTGTTTACCAAAATTATTATCCAAGTTTAGGCTAATAGCCTGAGTGGGGTGATGCACTCTATTATCCAAGCCATATCAAGGAGCCTTCATGAGGAAGAGGACAGAGTTTTGGTGACAAAACAAAGAGGTGGTTCAGAGTTTTGGTGACAAAACAAAGAGGTGGTTATCTGTAAATTTTCTTTTCTTTTTCTTAATAATATTTATGTTATCAGTAAAAAAACAAATATGAAAAGATAAAGAAAAAGAAATTTCTTACAAAGATATTCTAAGGATCAAATTTCAATCAGAAATTTGGGCATTAACAAAACAACTCTCGACAAACCTTAGCTTCGAAAGAAACAATAATCTGACCCATCTTCATTCGTGGGTAGAACCTGGAAAGACAAATCTTGCTGATGTCATTTAAATATTCAAAAATCACTTCATAATAAACCATCCAGGTAGACATTCTAACGTAAAAGTAACATAAATGCTACTTCAATTCAGAAACAAAAAGAAAAAAAATTAACTACAGTTAGGATCATAATAAACAGTGCTGATACTTGAGTTTCTGGCCCACTAAAACTGAATATGCTAGATGTTAAGCATATTTCTAATAACAATGGTCAATTAGTCAAAATAAGCACAGCTATCTTTTTTATTCATCAGAAAATGAAAGTATGGCTCCCAGTAATCATAAACACTTCTTTTCTGTTTGAACTAGAGGAACTAGTTTTGCATCATAAAATGGACATAAAAGTAGAATTAAGTAATGAAGCATATCATTTCATACCTAGAAATAATTTTTGAAATAATCTGCAGGGCATTGCTTGGTTCGACAGCAGTAATTGTTGCCCCACAAAAGCTTCTTGAAATCTTACATAGCAAGAAATATACAGTTAGAAACACCAATATCACACACAGAGTACAAATAACAAATGAAATGCGTGGGAGGGAGATGGCAAGAGGTTGTGTTTCATGCTTGGCTGCTAGTGAATCTTCGTGTGTGCGCGAATGTGCATGCATTCATGTGAATGATTGTGCAAGAGATAGTCAGTCTCTTAGGAAAGGTACGCAAGTATCCTAGACCAAAAGGGGCAACTCCATATAGAAATACTAAAATCCTATTGTGTGTTAACGGGTCTTCAAGAGACTTATTAATGGATACAAATTAATGGCTACAAAATAGACACTCCATATGGATATACTAAGGCCTTGTTTGGAAAATCTTATTTATATGAAATGGATCAGTTCCAAATGGCCCTACTAGAAATAGATGTTTGAGAAATAGTCTGTTTGGTAACACAGAAAAAATTATTGAAATAGACCTTTTTAAATCAATTTGATATGGCGGTTGCTTGGTCTTCTTAAGAGTTTGTACAGTTCAGATTATAGTTTATGGCCTTACAATTGGAAAAAAAAAATGAAAAAGAACTGAAAATATCCAGGCCCGGCCTAACTTCTAAAATATATGTCCAAGCCGGGCCCAAGCCCAAATTGGGCCTTGAGTGGCTTGTCCAAGCCCGGCCCATCTGAAAATGAGCAAGCTTGGGCCTAGCCCGAGTTTACTTTATAAAAATAAAATAGGGTTTTTTTGTATGATTCCTAGTGGTAGATCAAGAAGGCCCATATTAAAAAAGAAAGAAGAAAAAACAGACTGCCCTACGAGGACATCTGAATCATTTTAGCGCTGCATTGTCTTTCCGCTTCAGACCAAGATGTCTATCTCAAATCTGGCCAGAATGCTTTCTGAAACAGACATAAAATGTCTAAACTCAATTGCAAACAGACGTGCAAAAAAGTTACCAAACAGTCTTAAAGAGGTTTGAAACCATTTTAAGACAATACGAGGTAAAAAGTAGACTTGTCAAACACAACCTATATCCTACAGCATACATCCCTATAAAGAATTTCCCAACAAGCTGTTTTCTGACAAGTAACGTCTCAAACTATAAGTTCTTGTTATGCTACCTAGAAAACACTCCATAAAGAAATACCAAAACTTTACAAGACGATGCCCCTAAAATGCATTGTCCCATGAGCTACCCTTAAATCAGTCACTTTTCTTTATCATAGGAATTATAAACTTCACTGTCAATGTGGCCTTACCTCATAATTTAGGTTCCCCCTTGTGAGTTTTACTTTTTCATTGGGCCCTAATCGATGGCATGATTTCTGAAACTCACATTGTAACATGTCTTTCTCCACTACTCCATTACAGGTCACAACTAGTCTCCTTTCTCCTAGTGCTTGTAATCAGTCAATTCTCTAGAGTGAGGCTACTTTTAATCTTCTGTGTGGGTCCAAACCATCTTGAATGATATTCCTTGATTTTTCTTTTATTGTAGATACCAAAAGGTCTCCTCTTTATGTGTTGATTGCTGATCGCACTTAAGTAAATTGCAGCTTAGCCAATGGGATCCACTTAGCTCCATGCCTATCATTTAAAGGTAAGGGTTGGAAAGGTCTATGTTTAACCTAAGTATGTGCAGAAATGGGGAGCATGTGACCAATATGACCCTTGATTCAAGAGCCTCAAAGTTGGAAAATGTTTAGCCATTAGATGAAGTGCTTCCTTTTATGGTTTCTGCATGATCAATTCCAAGATGAATAAAACTCAAATGAGTGCCACATAGGAGTTTGTGGATTCAATGGTAGGTGTAGGGAAAGGAACCACAAGCTTGCCAGTTACTTGTAATAGAACCACACAGCCGTTCTGCAGAGAGATACCTTTCTCGGCTTGTCAGAGGTAACAACTTTAGCATGACGTGGGGCACCCCTCTCATCAATCCAACCCCTTCGCCCTCACAAATCCCCAATGATTTGGCATTTTGCACTCACCCTAAATTGACACTGACCTGAATTTTACCCACCATTGGATTGACTTTCAAGAAAAATGTAACTTAAGATACCATTAAATTTAAGGCCCCTAAATCAATGGTTGTGATGATTCTGATTCAAATGATTTTTTTGCCTAAAATTATATCATTAATGAGACTGTTTTTTATCACACTATGCCCTCATTATTGCCATGCATCCAAGTGGGTCCTGCAAGGTGCTTATACTTTAAACTCTCATGCAAGCAGTCACAGGTACCTCTTAGCAGGAGGAAATTGTAGGAACTTGGGTGCAAGCAGTCTGTGAGGGTACACTAGGACAAGGTTATAAACTGAGACTCGGGCTGCAACATGGTCAGTCACCTCAAGTTTAGTTTACTTGGCCAAGTCAAACCAAATCGCACCCAAAACCCATAAAATACTTATAATGTGAAAAAAAAAAATCATTAAAAATTCTAAAATATGAAAAGTTCTTATCTATTACTATGGATGTTGAGGACTCATAGTCATTGTGCATTAATTTTAAATGAATCTAAGTTGTTATAGGTGGCTGCATTTGGTTTCGAGGATCAATGTTTATGTTCGAATGAACAGTAACCTTGATTATTGTATGATTGATCTTGCAAAAAATATTCATTATGATCTTCAAAACTCACCCGAAAACCTTGTTAGAGACCTCCCACCTATGATACCCAGATACTTGTACAAGCCCAGCGTATCCATATCAGACTGATATGATACTTGTATGGGTACCTAATACTACACCGATACTTCTAGGGAACAAGATTAACATATCCTACTTACGAAATCGTTTCTTTCATGTAGTTATTTTAATTTTCTTGCTTCTCACCATAAAAAATGAAAAAAGGGACGAAAACAATGATTATTTCATTGATTCAAAAGTGATCTAAAGAAGAAAAAAAAATAGACATCCGTACCCGTGTCCTAAGTTTTTAAAAGTGAGGAGTCGTATCCCCAATCCCATTATCAGCGTCTGTATCCATATCCTTTTCTGTACATCATAGCTTCCCACACTATACACATAAAAGTATAGTAGGGGAAGAAATCCCAAACATATAGGATTGACTGCATATGTATCACAAGGTAACTCCACTCACTAGTGGTTAAGTCCAATTGTTATCAAACGGCTGGGCTGAGCCCCTGGTTGTCCTTACCCAGCCCTTAATATATGCAAGGCCAGGTCTGGGCGGCCAAAGCCCTCGGAGGGCTTGCACTGCCTAGGCCCTTACCCTACCATTAAAGGCCAGGCCAGAGCTCAGGGCCTAAAAACAAGAAAACCAATTTTTATTTATTTTTTAGCCGGACACCTAGCATTAAGTGTCAACCGAGCATTATCTTGTTTAACTTCTCTTGCAAAGGATCCACTAAGAAAACGTTTAGAGAATAGGGGTCTCTAAAAAACTTTTTTTTTTTTTTTTTTTTTTTTTTTTGTATCAGACAAAGTTATATGCGCTTTGGAGACTTGGGTCTTAGATGTACCATTTTATTTATTTTGTCAAAAAAGGAAATGTATTAAAGAGTTTTTTTTGTCTCGCACTTTCGATAAGAAATTCTTCAAACCAAATCATTTCAGTTTGATTTTTTTTTTTTTGCCCTCTTTACTTTATACAACAGGGTCTTATATTTGAGAAATTTAAGTTTTTTCCACTCACCTACCTTTTATGAATTAGCTTTTTTTTTTTTTCAATTAACACTAATTTGACTATTAATCGTTGTCAGATTTCAGTCATAAAAAAAAATGCACTTAAAAGATACTATTAGTTTAGACTTCAAAAACTTGAAAGTTATAATTTTCTAATTAAAATGATATTTGGATCGCCCCATATCATGAATATTCTTTGCATATATAAAGTACCTTTAAGAATTAATTGGCATCCCAAGTCACTCCATAGAGGAATAAGTGTACAAGAAACACAACCCACAAGAGATCATAATGGGGCCCACATGGTTTCAAGAGATACTCTTTCTAGAAGATCTGTATATATTAATTTCCTTCTTTCTTTATTTGCTAGATTGATTCTAATTAGCCTTAGATTATGAATCTGTTCAATTCTACACATGTATACATAGTTTTCAAAATCGAAATCGTATCGCAAATCATTCATACCCAAGAATCGAATCGAATTGCGAATCATATAGTGAATCGTAGGGTTTTTTATTTTTTTAATAAAAATGAAAAATAATTAAAAATTAAAAGAAAAGGAAAAATGTAATTCTTCATAACCATCCAATTTATAGCTGTGTAAATACAATAACAAGCAAGTCTATCATACAATTATATCAAGAACATCATGACATATATTAATATATATATATATATATATATGAAATAAATGGTGTGTAAATAGTTAAATAAGTTTGAAGTATAAATATATATTTTTATTGTCTATAAATCAAAATATAAAAATAAAAATAAAATCTAAACCATCAATCTTATACGGTAGGATATCTCTTGAAGTTAAGAAAATGTTCATGAAGTAAAAACTAAAATAGATTAAAAAAAGAAGAAGATATAGACTAGCACTATACGTACAGTCGAATGCTTTAATTAAATGCATGTTCTTTATTCATCTTTAAAACTTATCAAAGCCGCAAGGAGATTTTGTTAATTACGAAATAAACTTTTAAAACTAAAAGCGCTAAAAAAAAGAAAGAATAAATAAAGGAAAAAAAAAAGATTATTAATATTAACTAATTGGTTATAGCTATTCTCGCTTAGCCAAATCACTTGAATCGTAAGATATGACGAAACGATTATTAAATCGTAGGATTCACAAATGAATCCGAAAATTCATTTGTAAATGGGATTCGTCGCATATATATGAATCGTTTTTCTTAATATTCGGGATACGAATAGTAGGATTCTGATAACTACTCTTTATACATGAAATGGGAATAAACCCTATAAATACAATGACCAGTCGACTATATTGGGTACAACCTCTCTCTCTCTCTCTCTCTCTCTCTCTCTCATGAGATAATACCATAGATTTGACAAAAAGTGCATCCCTATTAACAATACACCCCCTTTTGCACTAGCAAGAATATATAAAAAAAAATAAAAAGATTAAATAATAAGAAACAAAACTTGGAGAATGGGATCGACTGTGCAACACTTATTGCTTATGCACTAAGTATAATACATAGATAATTAAATAGAGATGAAATGAACCGGTATGTGTGTGTGGTTTTTTAGGGAACATTATAATGGGTATGAGGTATAAATTTACCTTCATATTCTCAATTTGTTGCTATTAAATGACTATTACAAGGGCATTTTAGTGTGTACATATAATAATAATAATAATAGGAGAGCCAGGGCCGGGCGGGGCCTAGTACTATCTAAGCTCGGCCCTCATGCAAAAAAATTTCTAAGCCGGGCCCTAGGTCTATCTTAGAATCAAAAGCCCTCATTTTAAGGCCTTTTTGAGGACCGGGCCCGAGCCCCCTCATTTGAAGACTGGATTGACAGACCTGTCCAAGTCAACACGAACTGAGTTGATTTCAAAAATCAAGCAACACAATGGATGCCATGGCGATTTATCATACCCATTTGATGATGATGAACATTGTACTAAGGGCTAGGTGAACTATCATACATATCCGATGATGACGAACATTGTTTTAAGGGGACCAAAGGAAGTTTTGGATGCAGTGTTCAATGTGTATCAGTCCAACATTGATGAATGAGGATGAATAATGAATAATGATTCACATAGGAGGGTAGCTAAGTGTGGGAGTTTATTTTATCAATGGGAGGCTCCAATATGTGGAATAAAAATGAGGTGCACTTCTTGAAAAGCAAATAGGGTGATGCAGTTTGGATCTCTATGAGTCATAGGATCAAAATTCTATAATGACTCTTAAAGTCAAACCAAGAGGCCAATGGAGTCACACCAATGTAAATAAGGGAAACCTTCCATTTGAAATTCTCAAATCTAATATTTCATAACGGTCAAATTATATTAATATTTCATTATAGTCAAATTACATTAATATTTATACGACCCTCTTTTATCATTGCATAAGAGTAGTAAGCTTAGTTACAAAGAAATTCAGACACTACCTTTTGTACTTCATAAAAAATTTGAATTAAGCTTACATGTGGACCTCTTTGTTGGGTCACTGAAGCAACGCAAGGAAGGGAGAATAGCCAACGTGCTAAACTCCAAGCCAAAAGGCTTAAGGATAGGGATCCATGTCCTGGTCTCACACCACAGACACAATTGAGGGAAACTTCCAAAGGGAAGAAATTTTATTAATCAATGCATTGTCCCAAAAGAGGGATTACAATCCTTTATATAAATTCATACTCTTAACCTATTCTTGGAAACAACTCTAATTAAAATAAGCATTAAATCAAATAAGAGAAACTTTCTAATTAATCTCCCAATTATTCCTAAAATCCAGCTAATACTAAAAATAAAACTCTTGCACAATTTGAAGATTTTTTTATGGGCTTGGGCCCAATGGGCTGCCAGACCAAGGATCTGGCTTGCATTAGTTCCCCCCCTCTTGGAGGGAATTCGTCCTCGAGTTCAGTAGGTGACCTTCTGGGTCAAAAATCAATCGCACAAATCTTTGATGTTTAGCTTGACCTTCATACAAGTTGCATGACATGAAAGCATAGCTCAATCTTTTGTTCCAAGTCAACTTTATGTGTTGCTTCATGGGATGGTCAGATTTTACTTGGAAGCAAGATTGTAGAACCTGCAAAATCAAATTGCAATTGCCAAGTATCCAGTGATGATTTTCAAAAATATAGTCAATGTGAGGGACTGCAACTAATTGATCTTCTTCCGAACTTTTTAGAATAATTGACTTGTTTTCTAATGATTCGATTGGCCTGTTTGGAAGTAGCACTTCGATCAGATCCATTGTACGTTTAGGTTCCTTACTCTCCATATCAAAGTCTTCAATGCTTGCCTTTGATTCCTTTGATGCTTGCATCTGTTGATCACCACTATCCACAGATAATTCGGGCTTCTTGTCTTTGAATTCTTTTGAAGTACCATCCATCATAGGAATGCTATGTGATGTATCATCTAATTTTGTCATCGCGTCTTCCTTTCTTTGATCTTGCTTCTCAATGTAAGTTTTGACATTCTCCATGACTAGTTCCACCATATGGACTTCAGTGGTTTGCAGAGACTTTTCTTCTTCCATCTTAGCTTTTCGGAGGCGATAGCGTTTTATTGAGCGTTCAAACACGAATTGCTTCCCAAAATGCGTCGTGCATGTCTTTGCATTCTTTCGTCATATTTTTCAGTATGCTCGGACGCAAACCTTTGAGAAATTGATTGAAATCAAGTGTCTTGCCCAAGTCACATAAATAGTGTAGTCTTTCAAATTCATTGGCATATTGTTCGACGGACAATTTTCCTTGTGTCAAACTAAGATATTGCACAAAATGGTCTTCCTTGGCTTTCAAGGGCGGGGAGAATGGATCTCTTCCATCTACGTACTTGTCCTTTAGTAGCACTTTCATGTCCTTCCATGTCGGTGGATGTTGATATATCTGACATTCTACCTTATTCCACCATTCTTTTGCATCTCCTAGAAGCTTTCTTTTGGCATAATCTTTGCATGAATGACCTTTTAATAGACGCCATGTAAAATACTCTTCAAGTACTTTAATCCAATTCAAGAAGACATATGGATCTCTATTTCTATAAAAAAAAAAAAAAAATTGGAACTTCTGGAGCTTCTCTATGAAACATGTTTGAAAAGTTACCTTAATGATCTATGATGGACTCTTTGTTTCTTGGTAGTGCTAGAGGAAATGGTGGAATTTGCTCAACTCTTAGGATGGGTCAAGTTGAGTTCACTGCTAGCTGGGCCCACTTTTTTTTTTTTCTTATGCAAACAAGGTAGGGTTAGAGTGTGGGTCCGTTGGATTGGGCCTGTGGGCTGTAGTTTCTGGCCTGTGGGTTGGGCTTCTTTTTTTTTTTTTTTACTGTTGTTGCTGGTCGGTCGGGCTCGACCTGAACTAAGCCCAAAAGATGGCCTGTTGTTTCACGTGTCGTAGAACACAAGGGCTGGGCTCTTCAGGAGGGATGCCAAACAAAAGAAGAAAAGGGGTTCTGGAACCCTTCTGCACTTGCCGTTCAACAGAGAGAGGAGGTTCTGCCCCTTCAGTTAGTGTTCTTCAACGAAAAGAGAAGAGGGTGGGGCTGGATGACGATGAGGAGGGACAGTGCAGACAGCCAAACAGGTATGCTCTTCCTCTTATGTTTGTTTCTCCTGCCTCTCTTCTCATCTCTGCTCTTTCTATTCTGCTGCTGCCTTTTTTCTTTTTCTTTGTGTTGTTCTTCTCTGTTCTCTCTCTTTTATTTTCTTATCTTCTTTGGGTATGGGTGAAGGAAGCGAAGGTGTAAGGTTCGACTGGGTCTAGGGATTTAGGGATTTGTGGGTTGCGTTTCAGTATAGTGGTGGGAAAGAGCTGAGCGGAAGGATTGGATGGGTTCCGGTGACGTCGGTAGGACAAGAAAGGGATTCCAGAGTGGCTGATGTGGGGATTTAGGGTAGTTAGGGCTTCTGGGAAAGGGAAAAGGGCTGGATGGAGTGGCAAGGGTTTTGGGAAGGCTTCAGTGTGGTGATATTGATTCTGGGATGTCGTCTTCTCCGGCTGATGTGTGAAAGAAAGGTGGAGTTCTATAATGGTTTCATGCTGGTGGTGGATGGTGACATCTGGTTTCAACAGAGGGCCTAAATTTATTATTATTATTATATATATTTTGTTGTGATGGGTGAATGGAAGGGCTTGGATGTGATGATAGAAGATGGATGAAGATGAATAAAAGGGGATTGGGGATCACATGTTACCTCAAATTGGCGATCCGGACGGCGATCTAAGATGGGATCTTCGCTCTGATACCAATTGAAGCAGCGCAAGGAAGGGAGGATAACCAACGGGCTAAACTCCAAGCCAACAGGCTTAAGGATAGGGATCCATGTCCTGGTCTCACAACACAGACACAACTGAGGGAAATTTCCAAAAGGAAGAAATTTAATTAATCAATGCATTGTCCCCTAAAGAGGGATTACAATCCTTTATATAAATTCATACTCTAACCTATTCTTGGAAACAACTCTAATTAAAATAAGCATTAAATCAAATAAGAGAAACTTTCTAATTAATCTCCCAATTATTCCTAAAATCCAGCTAACACTAAAAATAAAACTCTTGAATGATTTGAAGATCTTTTTATGGGCTTGGGTCCAATGGACTCTTGCACGATTTGAAGATCTTTTTATTGGCTTGGGTCCAATGGGCTGCCAAACCAAGGATCTGGCCTACATCAGTTCCAAGAATAGGTTAGAGTATGAATTTATATAAAGGATTGTAATCCCTCTTTAGGGACAATGCATTGATTAATAAAATTTCTTGCATGATTTGAAGATCTTTTTATGGGCTTGGGCCCAATGGGCTGCCAGACCAAGGATCTGGCTTGCATCAGTCACCTAGGTGAATGCAAATCAATAGGCAATAAGGAGATGGGAAGATCTCATCATGAATTAAGTTGAGATAAAACCAGGCTAATTAGATTATTCTAACCCTTGATTGAAGAAGCTCAAAGTTTTGACGACTTTTTACAAAACATTTTTTTAATCAATCTAATGACGAACATACATTGAACAAGTGTGAGATGTCAAAATGAGTGAAAAATCTTCTTTTTAAGAGGGCCTTTTGGATTGATCATAGGTGAGCCCCAAGAGGATGTTCACATATTACATTATGTGTCAACTACTATCATTTGAAGTTTTGAGTATGTGTGCGTGTGTGGGGGAAAGGCTCTCATGAGGATGTCTTTCATGAGACAACCGTGAGATACACATCTTTTTTGGGGCCCACCTAGGGTCATACCAGTTATAGGGAAGTAGGGGACGGAAAGATCACACCGAGACCTAAATTTTGCACACAGGTATGTCTCAATTGAAATCATAAGAAAATGATGCCTCTAAAACCATTAAATTTTAGGGTCATGGATCGAAGGGTTGGGATGAACTTATGGAGTCTAGATTTTGCACACAGGTATGTCTCATATAGATCTTTCCATCCAACGGACTTCCATAATGATCATGCATCCCAGTCCTACTAAGAGGGGCATTTTTCTCCTAAAATATGCTCGGGCATTTTCTAGCGCGTGTATATATATATAGGTAAATATCTAAAAAAAAAAAAACTATACATGAACAATCGCATGTGTGTGTGCATGTGCATGAGTGGGGTGTGTGTGTTGGGGGGTGTGTGTGTGTGTGTGTGAGAGAGAGAGAGAGAGAGAGAGAGAGAGAGAGAGAGAGTTGGGAATATCACCTCACCTCATTAGCCATAGTAAGAAGCTCTTTAGCATCTGAATCTTGAAACCATCCATTCGTACAAGCATTCTACCAAAGCAAACACTATATTGGTTGGCCAACTGAAATCTTACAAAAACTAGAGAGATGCACATGCAGAAAAAATAATTGGCGTAGAGAAAACATACACCACCAAATGGGCAAGAGAGAACAGGTGCAAAACTAAATATTTAAAATGGAAAGTAGATCTGGAATAAAAAGGCCAGTATCCAAAGCTTTCTTTGAGTGGCAGATTCACACACAAGTGATTGACTGCCCCAGAATTGACAGTCAGCTCACTTCAAGTTCTATATGTAACAAATCTGCTATTTGTTGAGGAAAATTTAAGGTGGCAAGCAGAAACTTGAAAGACACAGTTTCCGCTTTCTAGACCACATCCCAAGCAAATAAATCAAGAGAGGACTCACCCAAAATGGAAGAAAAATCGCTCTTTTTCTCCGCCAGCTAAGAGTTTGGTCTATAGTTGAGAAATTCGCTTTGGAACTCATTCCAATTTGGACTCCAAACCAAAATGTTTCGGCCGATTCAGAATTTCAGTCATGAATCACGGAGTTAAATTTTGGAAAATATAAAAAAATTAAAAATATATATAGAAAAATATTATTAATATTAAAATTTAAAAATATAATTTGATTTGTTTAGTTTATAGTACTAAATCAACTCGTGATATGGCATGTATGATACAAACAATCAAACATAACACATTAATGTCATCATTATGGCCAATAATCATAAAATTCAACAACCATGAAGCTTAAAACTCAAATATTCATCACATCCATAGAATTTAGCATTTATTGAAATGGACCAAGATTGACCAAAATGGACAGAAACTTTTGGAGGGGTATTTTCATTTCAGTTTCATGGCCGACAAGAAAAATCTCAGGAATTTCAATCGAAATGAAACGAATTTCTTAACTATCGTTTGGTCTCTTATGTGGGGACAGGAATTACGGTGCTACAGAAGCAAAAACGTAGTTTCTTCTTCCATGGCACCTACATAAACAGGCCCTAAATCAAACCCTAAACCTAAGCTCTGACACTGTGCTGAAATTTTAGGGCTACATCTTGACAAACTCCTTTGATCCATATTATTGAAAATAGTCGATGGCTATTTAAACAGTACAGTCAAAGTTATTAACCCAAAACTAGGAAACATAATCCTAGTCATAATAGGAAACCTAATCATAACCACACTTGCAAACCTAATTACATCATAATAGGGAATCGTTATCACATTGTAACTCTAACCTAAAATAACTCTAATTTAATTTAATCCTACTTTAGAAACTTGCTTTCAAATTACATCCATTGACCCAAAATTACAAATAAACTCCTGTTTCTCCAAGACATGTCAGGTTTTCTTAGGTTGCTTCGCATTGCCTGACACAACCCATTAGTGGCAGAGGGAGGGTGGGAGGGGGACAATTCACAACTTTGGAAAGTTCAAGCACTATAATGAGGGGATGGTACTCATACACCTCAAGACATTCTGATACTGTACTGCTGCCATGTTACCCCCTCCTCTTTCAAAATTTGAGAGTTTACACGCTCCAATGGGGGTGGTACTCATACACTTAAGACTTTCTGAAACTGTATTCCTAATACGATAATCTGATTTTTTTTTTTTTAATAACAGGTGTTATTCTGATTGATAAATGGATTAGATAATACTAGCCACGCAAACAAATGGCCACTTGAACGGATCAAGTTCAATTGGAAAGCTAAGGTTTATGGACGACCAAGAATGAGCCCTAGGTCGAAGGTCATGATCTCATCCTACTGAGCTAGGCATAATAAATTCCGTGGCGTAGGGGGAGGGGGTGCCATGGGCCTCCCTCAACTTTTGAGAGTTCATGCACTACAATGCGGGGGTGTAGAACTCTATCATGGTGCTCACCTATTGAAGATCCGAAGTGCCAAAAATGAAGGTCCTCCCCTTCAAGGGGCCTACCCAATATTTTATGCCGATAGGAGTTGGTCCCACTGTGAGACGAGCATATGACATTCTTAATCATATATGCTCAATCTTATGGTAGAGCCAACTCCTATTTGGAGTCAAATTTGAAAAAAAAAAAAAAAAAAACTCACTTAAGGGGAGGAAGTTTATTTTGGGCAGATCAGATATACAATAGGTGGGCCCCACTATAATGCTTCACACCCCTCATGGGAAGCATGAGTAAGACAATCAAAGGATCCAGTCTCTTTACATTATGATACAATTTACGGCTTCAGAGTTCTCTTTGCATGACTTGGTGAATGTATTTTTCTTTTTTGGGTAGAAGTTGAATGGCTTTAAATGTTATCCTTTTAACTATCTATATCTACTGCGAGCATGATGAACTATTAAACAATCACATGTAAACCAATCAAGTGATTTTTATTAACCAATAGTGCGTGGATTGACTTAAATTTGGTCAATCCGGCACGGGTGGTATTTTGATTACAGTGAAATACGACTCTCAATGGAAAAACAAAGAAAAATTATTAGTTTGAGCGGTTTAGATTTATTATAGCGAACCCAATTATTTTCATATTTCATCGACTTTCACAAATTTTTAAGAAATTATGTCATAGAAAATATTGAGTATCTTCAAACTTAGGATTTTTCGTTAGGTATTATTAAAAAATATGTAAAAAATAACTTGATTTTAAATGATTAATAATAAATCAATAAATTTAATATATTATCACTTTGACTATCACTCTCCCTCCCTCTCTCCCCACAGGGAAGAAAATCCTGCTCCACCACTGCAAACCATGGCCATCTTTGACCCCCCAAGGCACATGTGCATGTCTTCATCAGATAGGTCCAGACTCTGGTAGTATATAACAAAAAAAGGAATCCTCAATTTCCAATGATTCGAATTCTGTTTATGCAATAAAATTCAAAATGCAAAATAAACAAACTAAATTGAAGTGAAGACAATAGTAATTGATGAGTTCTAATCCATGATCCAGAAGAATAAGAGGATTATGTTCACTGTTATAAGCAACCTTCACCAATAAAAATAGCATGAACACATGGGAATCTAAGTATCGCTTTAGAAACAAGCAAGACACTAAAAATACTGTTTCATCAGTTTAGAAAAGGGATAAGAACCTGCAGCACAGTGGAAGGTGCTCACCATTACATCCTTGAGGTGGTAGGTTCTAGACTGCAGCACAGTGGAAGGTGCTTACTATTACAACCTTGAGGTTGTAGGTTCTAGTTACCATCGACAGTAAAAGAGGGCAAAAAAAAAAAAAAGAAGAAAGAACCGGAAAAATGCATAAACTAGTCAAAGTCTGCAGTCATTATAAAGACTGATTTGTTATTCCAATCATAGTCAATGATGATGATGTCATAACCAAAGATAACAATGGTATGTTCCAAGAATTACCTTGACAGATATCATTAGAAGCATAATAGCTGATTCAAGGGCAGTATCAGTCTTATACTGGTAGACCTACATGGAAATCATTAAATAAAATAATGAGTTTATGGCACATATCCAATTACACTTTAACATAAGAACAAATTACAAGAACAATACAAATACCAAACCATACCACAATGCAATTTACATAAACTGATAAACACAAATGTAAAAATGTATTTCACATAAATCAAATAAGGGATCATGTGAGACCCCGCCCCTTCAATAGCCTAATTATATGCTAATTATAGGGGTTAGTAAGGGTATTTAGTCTTTTCCTAAGGATTAGGCCTATTTTATAGGATTAGGTGTATTTTGAGATTTTATAGCATGATAGAGGTTTAGTTGTACTTCTTAGAGTTTGTTAGTTAGTTAGAGGCCCTTAGAAGTAATTTATAAGAATAGGAGGGGTTTCTCATGGAGATTTGTGCAACTAAACCTAAAATACCCTAAATACCCATGTCCTTATCTCAAACCACAACTAAACAAGGAGGCCATTCAAGTCAAATCACCCAAACCAAAGCCTATATAACCAAATCAAACTCTCTACAGCGATTTCTACCTCTCTCTCATTTTCCCTCCCATTTCTCTCTTCTTCCCTCTCTTCTCTTCCCATTTCCCTCCAAAATTCTCTATAAGAATTCCTAGATCTTGGGTTTCTACCATCAAAAGAGCAAAAATCACCCAAACCCAAGCTTATAGAACCAAATCAAACTCTCTCCAGCAATTTCTACCTCTCTCTCTCTCATTTCCCTCCATTTCTCTCTACTTCCCTCTCTTCTCTTCCCATTTCCCTCCAAAATTCTCTATAAGAAATCCTAGATCTAGGGTTTCTACCATCAAAAGGGCAAGGATCTCTCCAAGCTACAGCCATCTCTAAGCTAGAAGACCTCTACTCTCTCCAAGATCTTCTTCTCCTCTACGAAAGAAGGCAACCTCCATTCTTTAGCTCAATTTCCTTATAGATCTTCTTCTTCCCATAGAATTCCCTTCTCTTATGCAATTTCTCCTTGGGATTTGAGTGTAAGAGTTGTGGATCTGAGCTTTGGGGACTGTTGTGAGAATTAAAGAGCTTAGAAGCTTGGAATTGGGAATTTGAGTTTGGATCTTGAAGATCAAGCTAGGAGACCTCTATTGGAGACCAAAGGCAAGTACAATATACCTTCTAGCATAGAATGCATGTGCTTTCCTTTTGAATTCTGTCAATTTCTATTCTATGGACGTTTTTGATGTGTAGATCTACCTCTTTAAGGTCTTGTTTATGGATTGACGGCCATTGATGGATGGGATCTCCCATTTGGAAGATCAATGGCCGATGAATGACGGATTTGTGATGGGTGATGGAGTTAGTACCATTGGAGATGGTTTTTGTGAACCATTGGAGATGGTTTTTGTGATGTTTAGAGTGAGACTGATGTCCTTTAAAAAGAGAAACAAAAGCTGGAAACGGGAAACGATCCTGGAACTCCTGCTCAAGCGACCATCCGGTCCCTTGAGCGGGGAAGTCCATTGAAAACCCAGGTTTAGTAGTTCGCTTGAGCGAACAAGCTCTCTAGAACGATTGGAGGCTTCTAGAGAGTGCCTTCGCTCGAGCAAGGGGACTCCATGAGATACTCACTCGAGCGAGCACACCTGTTGTATATCTGTTTGATTTTTCATCCACCTTTGTTTTTTGTGAGCAAAGTTTTCCAAAATTGCTTCCACTTTGTACTTGGCCATTCCTGGGCTCATTGACCTTCCATGTGGACCCCGATTGATGTGCCAAACATGAGTCAAGGGTTGGGCTTAACCTTGACTCATGTGGCCGCCCAAAGTAGGGTCTAGGGCTATGCAATGGAATCCGGTTCGGTCCTTAAAAGCAGTCTTAGATGTCATGTAACTACAGAGCACCAAATGCACTCTTAGCATCTGAGACTGTCTTTAATGATGGAATTGAGTGAAGTGGGACCATGGACCTGAGTGGGACCTAGGTTGGACTGCTTGGTACTATCTTTCATTGATTGATTCTTGTTGTTACATGATAATACGTTCTTCCCTTACTTCTCGCTACTGTTATATTATTGTTAAACCTGTTTAATAAATGGAAATGGAAGACCTTTACCTAGGGTTGACCTAGAGGTGACCTTGACTATGAATGGAGAACACTTGAACCATGTCTGTGGCTAGGCAGGCTATCCTATGGCCTAAGGAAGGGATGGATGTGATGACCATAGAGTAGATGGATTGTATATATGATTAGGCACCTGATATGAATGTAATTATGATGAGTGGTTATGAAAGTGAGAAAGGATATGGATATGGACATGGAGATGGATATAAACATGATGATGGACTATATGAGAGACATGATGAGAATATGGACTGGACTTGAATACCGGACCTTGTATGGACATGTGAAACTTTGCTCACGCAAGGGTAGCCTAGCCAGACACTTGACTTGATTATGTGGTTCCTTAGAGTCAGCTTAAGCATCCACTCGGTTGATATGAGCTTAGCCTTGGCATTGATCACCCTAGGGAGGAGTTATTTTATGTGTAAGGCCATCATGATGAGCCAGAGAAGGTGGACATACGCCACTGGGGTGTCACACGATACTTCACGATACATTTATACGGCCGATAGACTCCAATAATACGATACGGCTGGGCTATGATCCCGTGCATTTCCCCACCACAACTCGAATGTATTAGGGGAGGACAGCGTCATAATTTCCCGCGGTACTAGCCTATGTGGATGTGCTATATTGATTAGATGGATGGTTTAGCTTATTCTTTTATGTTGATTCATGTTGCTTATGATTTGCACGATTTTCCTAGCATTGTTATTTTGTTTCTCCGTTGATATAGTTACTATCTTGATTCCCTTTTGATGCATCCATACTATGTTATTAGTATACTGTGTTGCTAGGTTCTTTTGGATCTGACCCATTATTTGGTGCTTAGATATGATTGCCGACCCCATCCTTGAGGGTGACACGCTCCTCGAGACGCCGGTAATCAACGAGTACTGGTGGGGCCCGGATGTCCCGGATGCAACATCGGAGGATGGAGAGCCTATGCAAGGTTTTGAGTGACTTCTTGTTTGGGATTTTGAGTGGCCTTGTAGTGAGATTTGGGGGACATCTAATATGTACACACTTTATGCTTTACTTTGAGATTAGCTTGGACATCTAATATGTTTCTCCGTTGATCTTGTTACTATCTTTATTCCCTTTTGATGCATCCATACTATGTTATTAGTATACTGTGCTGCTAGGTCCTTTTGGATCTGACCCATTATTTGGTGCTTAGGTATCATTGCCAACCCCATCCTTAAGGACAACGCGCTTCTCGAGGCACAAGTAGTCAATAAGTACGGGTGGGGCCTGGATGTCCTTGATGTGGATGGAGAGCCTATGCAAGGTTTTGAGTGACTTCTTGTTTGGGATTTTGAGTGGCCTTGTAGTGAGATTTGGGGCAGAACTAATATGTTCACACTTTATGCTTTAGTTTGAGATTACCTTGGACTATGCTTTGCTATTATTTGACACATGGTTCATGGTACTATGAGATTTTATGGTTTGCTTCTGCTATTTCATAACTGCTTCCGCACTTAACTATTCTTGTTTGATATGGATGGAAAAGTTTTAAATTGGACCTCACTGCGGACCTATGATCTTGGAAGTTCCCGGTTTATTTGGGAAGTAACGTGCCAAATTCGGGTACCTTGGCGGTAAACTCGGTATTCGGAATTGGGGAATTACAGATCATCATCATAATCAAAGCCTTATCCCATATATCCTGGATTCGCTTTTTAAGTGCTACATTTCCACCCATCTATATACAGTTTTAAATTCTCTCGTACTACACAATTAAACATACCACTTAGTATTTATGGTATTCCAAATATACTAGCCTCTCACTTCAAAATTACTTGGAACACATTAATTTTTTGTACAAGGATTGTTCCTAATCTTAATCTTTATACATGGCCAACATGTTTCAGTGAAAATCCTTGATTCTCTAATTTATTGGAGTCCCTTGTTCTTTTTCTTCTTATGCCCTCATTTTAAATGGTATGCTTTCATGTTATTCCACACATCCAACATCATATAGATTATGCATTTACGCAATAAGTAATCTTTCACTTGTTTCTTCATTTTATGAGTTTTTTTATTGGTAACATGACTTGAACCACAACCTTAAAGATCCAATAGTAAGCACCTCCCAGTGTGCTACGACTCCTTGTCATATTGGATAACAAAGGGTCTGTTCAGCATCGTGCCAATGGGATGTTCCCATGTTCAGTGGAAGGATTCCTAAAAATGTGTCCTATGGCTGTTAAAATAGGAAATAAAACAATTTAACTTCATTTTTTATGGGAAACTCGTTGGCATGCTGCTTTTTTCCCTGTTTTGAAAAACCTTGTAAAGAGAATGCTTGACTCCTCTCCAAAAGGCATATCTCAATCCCTCCTTTTTCTCTCTTGTCTCACCTTATCGCTCTCTATATCTGCCTTCTCTCTCTCTCTCTCTCTCTCTCTCTCTCTCTCTCTCTCTCTCTCTCTCTCTTTGTATCTCTTTTTTCTCTCTATCCTTACCATTCTCCTTCTCTTCTCCCTAACATTCCACACCCCCAAACTCATTCTACCCAGCCACCTCTCCCTTTCTTAGGTCCGACTGTCTGACCCACCACCTCACATTGCCTCTCCCACAACCCTCTTTTTCTCCCCCACCCCATCCAACCACAAACACCTTCTGATGCAGCAACACCAATAGATTGTTGCAAGAAGGCCTATGGCCCATGTGTGGGACCACCTAAGATTATTTAGAATATTATTATTTCTAATTTTATTACTTTCTAATTTCATGAAAGAGTTGTAATTAGGAATGGCTTTCTAATTTCTGTAGGATCCTTATCTAGTTTCGTAGTTTGATTAGGAGTAGGAGTCTTAGTCCCTAAGTTTATTTTACTATTTTTATAGCATTGTAGAGATCATAATCTCAGAGTTGAGTTAATAGAATTTTTCCATAGTGGGATTTTATCGTTGGAGAGTTTTTTCATCATGAGATTGATTTTGCGGAAATCTATCATTGTGTTGCAGTAGCTATGATACAAACGCTAACATTAGGATTTGCATCAATTGGTATCAGAGCCGAAGATCCACTGTCGGATTGCTTGGATTCTGCCCAATTACTATCCCATCCCATTGCCCCTTTACCGTAATCCCACCACTTTCGATTGTGTCCCCTAAAAATTCCTAATCCCTAATTCCACAAGTTTCCCAAATCCCGAAACCTTTCACCCTTTCAATCCCCAGTCATTCGACCCACATACAAGGACCAACCCCATATCCAAACCCTAAATTCCCAAACTCTAAACCTTATTCCCCAACGTTCCCTAATTCTTCGAGACCTTCCTTGGTGGGATTTTATCATCGGAGAGTTTCTTCATTATGAGATTGTTTCTACGGAAATCAATCATTGTGCTGTGACACCAAATCCTAACCCTAGGATTTGCATCACCTTTCCTTCTCTCTCTCCTCTCTCTCCCCACTCCTTTCTCTTTGTATCTCTCAGGCCAAAAGACATTACCTTCCAACCTCTCTCTCTCTCTCTCTCTCTCTCTCTCTCTCTCTCTCTCTCTCTCTATCCAAGTTCTTGTGGGAGTACACATTAACCACTCCCTAGTTATACCGGTACTTGTACTATTCCTATTTCATTTTTGGTGTACTTGAAAGTGCATTCTTCTATTTCATCAATGTTGTTAAAATGTCGGTACTGCAGTTTTTGGGAACTGTGGGTCCATTAAAGCACGCTGGTGGTCCCAGTAACCTATCATCAAAAAATAAAAATCTAAATCGGATTTATCGTCGTGGTTTTGAACGATTGAATATCCACAATTCAATTTGGCACATCTTAGAAAAATTGGTCTGTAGAAATAATTCCACCAAATAGTCCTAGATTGACTATGGAATCCCAAATTTCACCAAATGGACTCCAATAGAGGGCTCTATAGAGTTGGATATCCAAGCTAGAACTTTTACGTCATTTATGTCCCATTCTTCGACTTCTTTGGCCTAGTCCCCATCCCATAAGACAATTTCACATCAAATACAACCAATAGGTATAATTTCATAATTGACCCATTCAATTTTATAGAGACAGGATGAATGAGTTTGAAAGTTATTATAGGTAACGAGTGAAACTCTGCTTTGGGGGTCCAACGTCAGCCAAGCAGAATTGGTTAAAATCTGATGCCAAGCAGAACTGGTTTAAATCCAAAACAAAAAAAAGGAATCTGGTAGATAATCTGATGATACCAGAGGTCAAAGAAGTAATGGGCACCCCTCTGTGGAAATTTATTCACAAACTCCAAAAACCCACAAATCTGGATGATTGAGATAAAAACAATGTGCAGAAAAATAACCAAATCCGTTCAGCAGTACATGGGAGTTTTGGCGTGCCTATGATGCTAGAAAATTTGGGAAAACATTCATAAATCCCAATTTATTGTGAGCTACCAGAAAATCACTGCAGGAGATAACGCCTGATTAGATGAAGTGGGACACAAAGAGGCGGAGATGATTTCAAACAACAGAGGCAGTGATGTTGATTTTCTGAGATTGCTGAGATAACAAAATCTGTAAAGAGATGTAGGTGGAGAGCATTAAGAGGCAAACAACATTCTTTAGTGGATCCCTAATTGATCAGGTGGGCCCCACCAGAGAAACGAGATAACACCACAAATTAGGACCAAAAAATCAGATATAACAACTTATCTGATCAGAAGATCAAATAAGGATTTCAATCTGGTGCAGATAGGAGGCGTATACAGAGTAAAAATCCAGAATCAAATCAGTATGACAGAGCCTTTGCTTGAATTGATGATTGAACCAATAAAGCACCGAGACACAGAGACCAACATGGCTTTGATACCACGTAAACTAACCTGAAATCAATTGGGATTTGGAGAAGTGGGGTTATCTGTGTGTATTGAGAGGTTTGTACGAGTTTATTTACTTGTATGATTACAACAGAACAGGAGAGGAAAGCTCACAGTTATAGTGAAAGAGGGAACAAAAAATCTACTCTTATCTTACCCACTGTTAAGACTGTTCTTAGAGCGCATACTTTTAATACACCCTTTCTTGCTATATACAATGCTCCACAGGAGCTTTCCATTCTGTACACCTCAGCCACCTTTATCACTTTCAACTCGGTAGAAAACAAATGCGGCTAGTTATTGCTACTCAAATTCAATCACAATAATTAAAACAAACGTGTCTTAAAAAGTGTCGATTCGTATGACACCATTTCTACTTTTTAATGATTTAACATCATTTTTACAAACTTTATGGCTTCTTGGGCTCTAGGATGCAATTCAACTTGAGGGTGACTGAGTTTTAAAACCTTGACAAGGTATTGTATTGGTATCTTTAAAAACCAATATGTATCAACTAATAAAGTGCATATTGGTTTATGAGGTGATGTAGGAAGAAGGAATGAATGGAGAACTATAACTCACAAAATCAACCCTAGATAAATAGGATAAGGCTTTATTTATTTATAAACACTTCTTATTCCTAGATAAGGTTTCCATGATGATAGTCCCCAAAATTGAAAAAAGATGCCCCTTCCTTAAATTGCATCTAAATATCTATGATACCTCTATTAGAACAAGGAATGCAGGTCCGACAAAATAGGAGTTAAACAAACAAAAAGGAGGGAATCAAAGTGGTGTATTCTAGATGATAGACTCATGAAATGCAAATGTAAAAGGATTCTAAGCATAGCTTAGAAATATACATATCATTCTTTCAATTGCCCTTAATAGTATGATATGGTCCAGTTGTATCACCAAAAGAAACCAGCCAATACAGACTTATGATGATTGCATTGGGGCTTCGGTAACTTAGTAAGCTCAAACCTCAGACAAAATGAATGTGGTGAAATTGATAACTCGAACAAAAAAGAGTTGTCTGTTTCACACTATAGTATTCATGTATTATACATTAGCAAAATCACATCTTTGCAAGAAAAATAAATAAAAAGATAAATGGATTTTGGGTGCATATATTTTCCCAAGTTTTAACTAGAATCACTTCTCCAATCCTTCCCTTGGTGACCCATTTTTCCTCAAAAGCTCGGAAAATGACTGCGCAAGTCTGTTTCTATAGGTCACAATGTCACAGCCACACCAAACGAATGAAATGCAATTTCCTAGGATTGAGAATTCACTTCACAATCTAAGGGATTGTTTGTGCACAACCTTACTTTAAGAAATAAAAAATGACACAGCGTCATTTGATCTCAACAAAGTGGAGCCTCATATTACCTGTTTTATTAATGAAGGTAAATCATGAACTTTTGAAGGAACGTCGTTGTGGGTAACTGCATAATCAATTCCACTGTATTCATCATGAAAGAAAACCATGTCAGACGGCAGAAAATAAGAAGAATAATTAGTTCCACAAAAATTCATTGCCCTATAGAACCAAGTCCCAAAATCCCATTGTACAAAATAGCAACTACAAATTCAGGATACAAGGGGCTCTTTGGCATCAGGTGGAAAACAAAGAAAGAAAAAAAAAAGTAGAAAACCAGCAGATCCTTTCTAAGTAAAATTTCCACATGTAAAATATTATACACAGATTATTACTATCACGTCTAGATACTCGTCTAACATTATAACCATGCTCTACATGCAAATTTAGTTTCCAATGAAAAAACAGTAAAATATTTTCCTTCTCAAAACCCATTCAGATAATTTTTCACCCATCCCATTCGCAAGTTGCACTCTAAATCATTAAAACCCTTTAAAATCAGAACCATAGGTCTTACGAGATGCTTTGAAACATCTACCAGTCTCAATTCTCCTGCCATTTCTACTACCTCCTCATACCCTCTCTTCTTCTTCTTCTACTACTTCTTCTTCTTCTTCTTCCTCGTCACCCCCACCCCAATTTTCCATCTCCTCTATCTCATCATTTATCCCAACCCCAACCCAACCACCATCAATTTAAAAAAAAAAAAAAAAGAAAGAAAGAAAGAATTGATATGGGGTACAATAAGAAAGAATTGAAATGGGGTACAATCCTTTTTAAATTCTACAACTTTCCGCACATTGTTATTTCCACCCCCACCAAAGCCCCAAGTCAAAGGGCTTCTCTGCACAAAATCAAATGAAAAAACACACAAAATGCGAGAAGAAGAAGAAAAGGGATGGAGAGAGAGAAAGAGAGAAAGGATACTTGGATAAGACAAGGACGGTTTTGAAGAGATAGGCGTTGTTGGCTGAATCGGAACGGATACCGGATCGGAAGAAGAACGACAACCTATCCACGAGCAGGCCAATACGATGTGAATTGATGGCTTCTGCTTTTGCCGACATCTTCTAATGTCGAATAATACCTCGTCGGCTCACAGTTCAAATCTGCCTGCTACCTCTTGGTGGTCTCCTCTTCTTCTCCTTATTCTTTTGTTTCTCCTTGGGCTTGCTGCAATTAATGGAAGAAGGTTCGTTCTTTTCTCGCCTTAATTCCGGAAATACTCTCTGTGTATCTAATGTCGGTGAGATTTAAATTAGTTTGCGTGTGCATTGTGGAGACCGGTGGAAATTCTCAACACACCGTGGCTTTTGCTGTACATGACCACAATTTAATTCTTTTTAATTACCAAAATGCCACGAAGTGAAATGATGAAATTACCCTTCACCATCAACCTCCTCTCCTCTTCCTTTAGTTCTCCTACGGTGTATCTTGTCGGTGTCTCTACTCATCTCCTCTTCTTCTTCTTCTTCTTCTTCTTCTTCTTCATTATCCTTTTTATCCACTGTTTCGTCACTATTCCTCTGCACACATTCATCCTCATTGATGTTCATCTCCTTCCTCATCATCTTCTTCAACTCTGGGAAGTATCCTCAAGTCTCCTTCATTTATTTAACGATATTGGAGGTACTCATCTCTCTACACCATATTGTCTATTGGAAGTAGGTATTTTCAATATGGACAAGCAACTGATTATCCACCAAGAGGAGGTATACACTTTAACTTCGTTTCCAGCCATTTAATTATTTTTATCGCGTCGTTCTCGGTATTTCAGAGCCATGCAAATGAATATTGCACGGTGAAATACCATCTGACAATTAAATTCCGCACGGCATAATTATGTCTATCAAAAATTAATTACACAACAAAAGTAAACCGAACATATTTTTTAAGAACGGCATATATATACCGTACAGTATAATATTGCACGGCTGTATAGGCTCATGCATTGATATACTAAGAATTAGTAATCATATTTTCAGGAGATTGAGTCAACCAGTGCCAATGAGTGCTCTTTGGATTTTACTAATGTCTTCACCGCTGACACGATATTCAGAAGCCGAGAAGACCTAATCTAATGGACAAGGGAAGTTGGAAAGAAACATGGCTTGGTAATTGTAATCAAAACTTAAAATGCTGGTGGAGATGGTAGGAAGTCGATAATAGTTTTATCTTGTGAGAGAAGTGGAAATTACAGGGTCCATCGAAAGTCTTTGAAAAGAGAAATCCTAATAAGGCAATAGGAATGAAGAAGTGTAGTTGCCCTTTTGCTTTGAAGGGCCGAAAGTTGGTAAATGACGATGATTGGATGTTAACAGTGGTTTGTAAGGTGCACAATCATCCAAACGCACAACATCTCGAGGGGCACTCGTTTGCTAGGAGGCTTTCTGGGGAAGAAATCAATGTTTTGATTGATATGTCTAAGAGTTTGGTCAGGCCGAGATACAAACTTCGAACATTGCAGGAAAGGGACGTGCAGAACACCACTACGATGAAGAGTATCTAGATTGCTCGTCAGAAGTGGAGGGTGATGTTGGATGTGAATTTCAACCCCCTCGCACCCCATAGCTTAGGAAATCTCCATTCATCTATATATTGTTGACACAAAAAAAAGTCACTATGTCTCCTCAACATCAAGAAGCCACATGAAGCTGCATCCTGCTACAAAATAGGCAAAGCTACTTCAAGCATTAGATCTTGTCAAAATCAAACAAAAACTGCAAGATCCTTCAAGACAGCCAAAAGATGGGCACACATGAAGTTTCGGGCCATTCCGACATCGTTTGGCCTAACTTCACTCCTCCACAGCTAAACAGGCGCTCCCGGCGGTGACAGTGTCAAAGGCATTAAAACTTCGATCAGAGCCTACGAATGGTTCCAAAATGCCTCCAAAGGGCTCCTTGTCAAATTTCAAGTCAAACCGACAACGTTTGACCCTCCATCAACGCTCGAGCAGCAAAATCAAGCATCTTGGTGATGAGAACCACCGAGGCCATCACTCATCAAACAAAGCATATGAGTAGCTTCAATATGCTTCCAAAGGGCCGCACGTCAATTTTCAGGTCATTCTGGCAACGTTTGACCAGACTTCGACGCTCCGAAAGAAAATCAAGCCTACCGGTGGCGGAGCACCCCGGGACCATAACATCCAAATCGGAGCGAATGGGTCATCTCAGAATGACTCCAATAGGCTCCCTGTAAAATTTCAGGTCAATCGGACATCGGTTGGCCTTATATCAAAGCTCGACATCTTCCCCGCAGCAAAATCAAGTCAAGCAATGACGGGACCCCAAACAGCTTCAAAACTCAAATAAAAGCCCATGGTTGGTCCTATCCACTGCTCAAGAACCTTCACCTCAATTTTTAGGTCATTCCGACATCGTTTGACCTAGTTTCGACTCTTGACGGAAAATCGGCTATAAAGTTTTCGGTTTTCCCGAAAAATGGGAAACTTTGTGCACCGGTTTTGTGCGACTTCTCGTCAAGTTTTCTCCAAAAAAATCAAGTCAATAATTGATAAAAAAATGTCAAGAAAAATACAAAAGAAAAAAGGAACGAAAAAGAAGAAGAAACGACCGAAAAAAACACGCAGCGACCAAAGGGGACAAAGCCCCATGGTCGCCGGCGACCCTGGAAATCCAGGTCTCCGGAATTTCCGACGGATGGCCCGTTTTCCGATCTTTTCTGCGTTTCGAGAGTTCCTGCCTCTGTGATTTTATGAAAATCCAATTTTTTATGCTTGAAAACGACTAATCTTCTCCAACATTTCGGATCCGCCGTCAAGAGCATGAAATCATCACTGATCGCTCCAAGATCGCCAACCGATTAACCAAGAAAGTACACTTTCTGTCCGACCGATCGAGAAATCGATAAGACAGATGTCACCGGCCCACCAACATCACTCAATGTCTGAAATTGCATCGCAGTCTGACATCAAATAGCATGTAGATCCATCGGCGATCATCAAAAGAAGAACCCCAAAAGACGCGGTGCGGCCCGCGACTTTTCAAATGCCTAGGCGACCACTTAATGTCGTTAATTGACCCGTTTTAAGACAACTTAATGCGGTCATTAACCCATTATTTTGGACGGCCCGTCAGATTCAAGCAAATGGGAGTTACAAGTCCCAGTAATCATGGCATTAAAACCATGAAACTCCCCTCATCATGGAGATTAAAGGTGATTAAATGCCCATCATTCTCCATCGGCCAATCAGAAGACAAGAAAAAAGAGTTACAAATTCAAAGAATAAAACTTTTAACTCCTCCCATCATGGGGCATCAATGCCATCAATTCTCTCATCATGGCCATCAATGTCCACAAACCACCTCATGGCTACCAAAAGCCTATAAAAGGAGGTCCATTCCAAAGAAACCAACAACGATCGATACCTACCATCCGGAGTCTGGAAAATCCCAGAGAAATTCCGACAAAGTCCTGCTGCTCTGCTGCAAGAGACACCACAAGGTGAACAAAGTCTTTTGGGGGGTCACCCCCCAAGGTCCTCTTCTTCTACAACATGGTCTAAACGCGGTTTTTCAGCCCGTTTACCCCGTTTTTTATTGGATATAGGACCTCCCCTTAGTCTTTATCCTCTAAAAAACTGAGGTTGGAGCCAAGCCGAAGAATTGAAGCATCAAGCGTTCTCATTTGAAGGACGATGGCGAAGTCCATACATGACTTGCGACTGTTGATCTGAACGCGTCTCCACAATCTCCTGAGAAGTTAGATCCATTTTCTTTCTTTTCTATTGTAATTTGTATTTTTTAAAGAGACAAAAAAAGTCACAATTCTTGTCTTTCATTTTTTATGAGATTTGTAAATCGCCTTTCACGGCAAAATCACCTTTCATGGCAAACAAACAAAAAATCGCCTCCTACGGCATTAAAAAAAAAAAAAACAAACTTGTCTCTTTTCTTAAATATTTATGCAATTTGAAAAGTTAGAAAGAATGATCGATTTCCTTTCTACTTGTGAAGGTGAATCTCCGGATTATCACCACTCCAAATTCCAAGTAGATTAGAAAATCTGGCATACCCGTACAAAAATATTGATACCCGCTTTTTCTCCTCCGCCGGACCCCGGCAGCCCCCGGGGTGGAAGGAGAGGACGGAAATCCGAGTCCATCAAGTTGGCACACCCAGTGGGACACGGTCACTTGAGAACATGATGCTTCGATCCCTTGGCTCCTTTCTAGTTGGTGGCCTATGTTGTATCTTGCATCTAAAAAAAACATGAGATGGGATTTCATTAATTCTTTCTCATTTCAAAAAAAATCTCATTTCAAACTCTTTCAAAAAAAAACAAACAAATCTGATTTCTCTTTCTTGGATTTAATTTCGAGAAACTTTGATCCTCTCCTCTTTGAACTTGATAGCTCACAGAAATGTTTGCAGCTATTATTCGTATCGGGGATTGGGCCATCTTTTCTCTTCAATGAGTCCTATAGAGGTTTTCAAAAAAAAATTCATTTAAAAAAAAAAGCAGTTTTCTCTCTTTTGCACTCAAGTTTGAGAAAATTTGGTTTTTCCTTTTCGAATTTAGCGCTCGCAGAAATGTTTGAGCTTGGGTTCGGATTGGAATACAATTCGCTCTCTTTAATGAGTTCATTAGAGATCTTTAAAAAAAAAGTTCAAAAAAAAAAAAAAAAACACTGAGGTTGTACCAATTGCGTTCTTTGACTAAAGTGGATCTAAGAAAAGCCTTGTCCAGAGTGTGGAAGCAGCTAGACTGTTCGAGGCAAGGGTCCTCCAAACGGGTTCATTAAGTGATCCTACTCTTACCTGGGGGCTGATCTATCTACTAAGGTTTCATAAGATCGAATTGGAAATCTATGTGCACCTTTAAAAAAAAACTTCTGTCACTTTTGAGTTCAAAATTAAGAAATCTTGGTTCTTTCCCTTTCGGATTCAGTGCTCGCAGAAATGTTGAGCCTTTGTTCGAATTGGAACACCATTTGTTCTCTTTGATGAATTCAATCTTGACCTTTCAAAAAAAAAAAAAAAAAACTTCCGTCATTATTGGATTCACATCCGAGAAATTCTAGTTCCTTCCCTTTTGGACTTAGCGCTCGGAGAAATGTTTGAGCCTATGTTCGGATTGGAATACTATTTGCTCTCTTTTATGAACCCAATTTTTTACCTTTCAAAAAAAATCCCATCTTGTGTCCTTTCCAAGGATGCGATTTGCAACATTTGTGCCTAGCGGTGCTAGTACGCCCTTTCGGGTCTACTGTATTCATGACCGAAACATTTGTATCTCCAACCTATCATTTTACCTCGAGTGAGCCTTTCTTCTCGGTAATTCGAATTAAGGTCTACAATTGCTTCTAGCAGTCACTTGAACGCTTATCCTGAGCCTACCATACTTGCATTTTAGAACAATTGTATCCTCTATGGCTTCTTGCCTTCTTCATCTTGCTTGGGCTGGGCCATGTCCCTTCGAGTGATTTGAAAAGACAACTATAGTTGTTCTCCATTTATGATCACCATATTCTTGTGATTACTAATGGATGTGGTCTTCTTTCAGAAGTTTTCCAAAACTAATAATGGCAGCTTCATTGACCATCACTTTTGATGAGAACAAGTACTAGTTTATGCTTCAAGACAAACAAAACAAGCACACTAATAAACGCCCTGCCAGTTGCCAAAGCGTCATCTCCCTCAACAACTTTCAAAACACCGGGTCAACCTCAACTCCCTGGACCATCGTCTTCGGGTCGCTGGGACCATCCCCACTCCCCGTAGAAGAAACTGCACCTGCCAAGAAGTAGAAAACCGCCCCGCAACATGTCACTAACATGGCACCAAGGGCGAACAAAAAAAGGCCTGAAGCCAGTGGCGCTCCCACGAAGCCTCAACCTACAAGAAACCAGGTTTGCCCAAAACCTGGTCCCCGAGATCTTCACCGAAGTAACAAAGATCCCGAACATCTACAAAGCCAGTATACTTGGCCCCTCTCAAGGAGAACCGGTTCTACCCTCTCTATTACATGAAAGAGGAGAAACCTACCCTCCGTCAAAATAACAAACATATCCAGCATGAGCCGGTTTGCTCTACAAGCCTAAAATCAAATCCTGCATCGTTAAGCCTCCGCAAAAACCCGCAGCCTGCACTCCTGCAAGTCGACCCTTCATCTCAACGGGGGCTGAACTCGCAAAATTCAAAGCCTCACTGCGACAGGCTAAGGACCGCGTCCGGATCCTGTCCATGCCCAGCTTCAAAGAAGACAAGCTCGGTTGCTATGCACGGGGGACTACATCCTTCATTGCCAGAGCCCAGCTAGAGCTGACTGAAGCTCAAATTGCTCGTGGTATGCGTCGCCGCGCGGCATATCGACAAAAGAGACTAGAGAAGCAAAGAACCCAGCATTCTAGCCTCCATGTCTTTAACAAATTGGTTAAAAAAGAAAGACCCGACCAAGTCGTTTCTGTCCATATGGTTGGAAAAATAAGAAGACGTCAGAAGTCAGCAACCAAAATTCGTGTCAGACGTCTAGTGACTCGCAGCGTCTCCCGGACGCGAACACATCTGGAAGAATCCTCCACTCCTTCAAGCCAAGGACACCGGAGTAACCACTCCTCGGACTCTTCATCCAAAAGATTTAGCCCCAGCTTAGTCACCAGGACGATTTCTTCGTTCGAATCCTGAGGGATGAACGTCCTGGCTACAAGTTCTGAGCAGCCTCCACCGCAGGATGACGTAACCGCACGCATCCAACAATTGGAGTAAGGTCAGCAGAGGATTGAAGCTCTCATGAAAAATCTTCTTCTCGCTTTTCAGCGTCAAGAAAATAATCAAGCCCCTCTGAATCCTCAAGATGACGAGGCCAATGCAGAAACCAATGAGTCACGCGCCGTTACTAAAAAGGACGTTCACGATATCCTCGCAGAAACAAAAGAAGAGGATACATTAAAGGAACATGGGATCAAGCCACCCTATCCCCTATGAATGGACTCGGTTCTGTTTCCTGCAAAATTCAAACAACCTACTCTCCAAACATATATGGGGAAATGTTCAGCCAGACAACATGTCATCTACTTCAAGATCCTGACTAGCGCTATCGTAGATCAAGATGCCCTCAAGATCCGTCTCTTTGCAAGTACCCTAAAAGGTATGCCCTTTGATTGGTACTCCACTTTGCCGGAGAACTCCATCCAAAACTGGGCCATGCTGGAGACACGTTTCCTGACCCACTTCCAAGGTAAGGATCATCCTGTTACTATGGCTCAGCTCTGTAGCCTAAAACAGGGAGAGAATGAGTCAACATATGACTTCATTCACAAGTGGAAGGCGATGGCGTACAAATGCTCAGATGTACTACCACAAGCGTCGCTAGTCGACATTTGCCGTAACAACATGAGAGCAAGGATCCGCTCCATGATCATCAGCAATAAATCAAAGAACCTGGGAGAACTCCTAGAAGCCTCCATGGAGGCTAAAATGGTGATCAAAGACTTCAACAGTCAGAAATCATCAAAGAAAGAGCCAACCGCCATTACAACCTCCAAACAAAAGAAAAAGGAGGTTCTTAATGTGCAAACTAAGTCAGCTCCTCAACAGCCAAAGAAAACTGAAAACAAAGCTATTGGTAAAAGACCTGAACTCTCTGATGCCTTTAAAGAACGTGTAGAAAAGAAATACCCGTTCGATGAAGATGTTGAAGAAACCTTTGAGGCTCTCATAGCAAACGGCAAACTCACCTTGCACGAGCCCAAAAGACCGGGAGATGTTGGTAAAACCAACGATCTCCAATATTGTCCATACCACCAGATGATCTCGCATCCTCTCAATCAATGCTTCATCGTGAGAGAGAAGATCAACGAGATGTGGAAAAATGGAGTCATTATCTTTGACAAAAACTACGGCTCCGCCAACATAGTGTCATGTGGACGAACTTCAAATTCATTAAAGGAGATTACTACTTCATTCAAGGTGATAAAAATGGCTCAAGCGTCCCAAAAGTTGGTTCCCTATCCAACACCAGATGGACAACCTATATGGATGCATCCCGATCCCCTAGAAGATGAAAATTGAGAGATCGTCAAAACAAAGCCGACTGCTCAACAACGAAGGTAAGCCAAGAGACAACTCCGCAAGCTCAAACAGCAGCAGAAGTCTCAACCAAAACAAGAAGTCCTTGAAAAGGCGGAAACCTCTTCCACTGCTTCACTAGGGCAACGGAAGAATCCCTTCCCAAAGCTTCAAAGGTGATAAGAAAATTCACCATTGATGATTTCATGCCACCTCAATACAAAAATGAAACTACACAGGGGGCATCATACTCTTGCAACTCGGTAGTTGGATTCTCCATGGATGGATACGAGTCCAGTGACAGTGCCGATGATATCAATGAGTGGGAAGAATCCCTTGAAACAGGAGAATACCTCTCCGATGAGGAATGGATTCCCGCGCAAAGGGCATCATACTCTTGCAACTCGGTAGTTGGATTCTCCATGGATGGATACGAGTCCAGTGACACTGCCGATGAAATCGATGAGTGGGAAGAATCCCTTGAAATAGGAGAATACCTCTCCGATGAGGAATGGATTCCAGAATCTCATCTTATGCCATTAATCTGGTACAATCCGTTGCAGCCACAAGGATCCTGGTTCGATGATGAAGAAGACTAAGAGGCTGTTAAAGAAAATGCTGTCGATCCAGCACCAGCCAATGCTCCAGTGGAACCCAACATTAGTGAACTACAAAGAGCAGATGACGAAGAAGATTTAGCTCCTATGCCTGATCTTGAAGAATATGCAAGAATCCTGCAACATCTTGCCATAGAGCAGGAGCAGGATCGTATCAACAATCTTCGTTATGATCCAGAACCAGAAGTCCCTGAAAATCAACGGGAACTTTCTCCTTCAACTCCTGAAAATAGAGAAAACTGCTGGATTGATGATCCTCTTACATCCGAGGATGAGTCCGATTCCCAACAGTCTATATTAGGGGCATCTCCTATCAGGATAACCTGCAACGCGATAGCTCATGATAATAGTGCCTCTGAAGCTTCCGAAGACACGTACTCCTCGACTGGTAGTATATCTTCCGGAGCTACATCTTCTCAGGTGACTTCCACTAAGATAGCATCTTCTCAGCCTTCGTCTCCTGAAACTGTAACATCGGAACTCAAACCTCTTCCGATTGATCATCCTAAAGAAGCTCCTGCCAATGAAGTCTTCTTCAATGAAAATACAGTCATTTGGTCCCAGATATCTGATCTCATAGACGATGTTTGGACCGATAAATTACTCAACAAAGAAGAAAAGTTGCTGGATGTTGTTCAGGACTTGTTCCCGAAAAATGCTCCATGCAACGCGATCACTGAAGACGGCAGTGATGCTATAGAGACGTCTTCAGCAAATGACAAGGATCAACCCCTTGATCCAGAGAGTGATCTTCCAAAAGAAGGCCCTTCTCTAGAAGCTTTTAAAGTTGGTAGAGGTACTCGTTCTGGCCGGGATTACCACAAAAATTACAACCAACCTTCTTCTTCTTATGTAAATCCTTCGGGAAAGCAAGTTGTAAACGCTCCAAGTGGCAACAATAATTAAAATGCAGGCCCGAAGGAAGCTTTCAAGTATGACTTGATTGAGCACTTCAAACACATACCTGCACGACTGCACATCCTTGACTTATTATGAATGTCTCCACAAACTCGTGATAGTCTCATTTTAGAACTACAAAGGTGGAATGCGGATGTCGACAAACATACCACACAAGTCCTACAAATTGAAATAGACTATAGGGTAAAAAAATCAAGTACTTCCTCAAAGGGAGAAAAGAAGAAAACTGAGGGATCAAGCAATGAATGCCTCTCGGTTCAAAAAACAACAAGTGCAACAATCGCCTTTGACAAGGATGACCTCCTGCTAGGCGAGACAAAGCACAACCGACCGTTGTACTTCACGGGGTATGTCAAAGAGATGCCAGTACATAAGAGTCCAGATCGACCTGGGTTCTACACTCAACCTCATCTCTACTTCGGCACTTGAAGAGCTGGGCATCCCACCTAGCAAGCTGAGTCACACGTCTGTATCCATCTTCGGATATGACGACAACGCTCAAAGGCCTATCGGCAAAATCAGGTTCAAATTGCAAATCGGTGATCTTATTTCTGAAGTCACTGTATATGCAATAAGGACCCCTTCATGATACAATATCCTTCTTGGATGCCCCTGGATACATGAGAATGGTGTCGTCCCTTCAACTCTACATCAGTGTATCAAGTTCGTTGCCAATGATGGCTTGATACATCGAGTGTTTGCAGACAAAAAGCCCTTCAAAGGCAAGGATGTCCATTTTGTAGATGCTCAAATGTATAAAGAAGGAAAAGAAGAAAAGGAGGAAGAAACAACGCCCTTTGTCGAAAATCTCCAGAAAGATAAGGGCAAGGCTCCTCAGCAATTTCGGAAGTAAACAAATCTTCCACCAAACTCGAAGTAAGCAGTCAAGCTCCCTTCGTGATCTCTCTCGAGACATCAAAACCTTTGGTAATCACCACCAAAGCAAAAAAAACAAAACAAAAGGCTGGGGGCAAGTTCACTGTCTCCTTTGTGTTTATTATGCATGACACAGATTTAGACTCAGAGCCAGAAGACGACACAGCGTCAAGCAAAGCTGATACTCAGCAAGATCAGCCCGCTCTCACTCCATTGGAGACACTTGCTGACATAGAAGATCCTACGTCTGCTTCCTTTGTCATTCCCGCAACTTTGGCAGAAGAAAAAATAATCTTCTTCCACATGTCGGGACTTTCTCCACCAAATTCTCCGCTTGAACCTTTCCAAATCGAAGGTATGCCTCAGCTATCCCTGTATGGTCCAATGGCACAAGCTATCATGAAGAAAATGGGCTACGACGCTCAGAATCCGACCGGTTTGGGAGGTGGCTGTGGTATTCTCATACCATTGGAACCCACCCTAACCAAAAGTCAACCGGAAGATTGGAAACTCCACCTTCAAAAGGCAAGTCTTCATACGGGTTGGGGTATGATCCTACCTCTCCTATGAGACAGTTGATATCAAGGCTAGAAAGTCGTTTTGCTAACCAAGCCTCAACATCTCGTGTCCATGAAGTCATTGATCTCCCTGTATATCTCTTTGAGGAGTCACCCGTTAAAGATCCAGGAAGCTCCTCCAATTCATATGATTTCTCTGACGATGAAGAGGAATTGTCCGATGACATAGACGCATGGTTTTCTGATCCAGAAGAACCATCGTCTCCAAAAGAAATAACCAACTTCGACCCAGTTCCAACAGGCGATTGGGATCATCTCATTGCAAGTCTTGAGAAGAGTACCGATCAAGAAGATCCATGGACAGAAGTAGAGCCTCGGTCTGTAAATACCTTCAGAACATCAGAAGGTCTTGTTGAGTTGGAAGCCTCTGAAAATATTGTGGAGGAACCACCTTCAAACCTTCTAACAGAAGATCCTGTGCAAAAGATGGACTTGGGAACACCTGATAACCCACGTCTTGTATTCATAAGCAAGAATATAAAGGATGATGAGTTACCTGAGTATATCTCTTTTCTCCATGAGTTCGTCGATTGTTTTGCATGATTTTATGCTGAAATGCCCAGCTTAGATCCCAAAGTAGCAGTCCACAAACTCAATTTGCAAAAAGAAATCAAGCCTGTCAAACAAGGCCAAAGAAGATTCTGTCCTGATGCGATGGACAAAATTGAAAAAGAAGTTCAGAAACTCAAAAGCATTGGCTTCATCCGCGAGGAACATCATCCCGAATGGTTGGACAACATCGTCCCCATGACAAAGAAAAATGGGCAGATAAGGGTCTGTATCGACTACAGAGACCTAATAATGCAAGCCCCAAAGATGAATTCCCGCTCCCCATACCGGAGGTGATGATCGATAACACCTGTGGGTTCGAGCGAATGACATTCATGGATGGATTCTCTGGCTACAATCAGAGAAAGATGCATCCTGAAGATGAAAAACATACATCATTTCGGACTCCATTTGGCGTGTATTGCTACACTGTCATCCCATTTGGTCTGAAAAATGCAAGTGCAACATATCAGAGGGCTATGATGAAAATATTCCAAGATATGCAGCACAAGACGGTCGAATGCTATGTTGACGACCTCGCCATCAAAAGCAGAAGAAAAGAAGACCATCTCGACAATCTTCGAGAAGTCTTCCTCCGACTTCGCAAACACAAATTGCGGATGAATCCATTAAAATGTTTCTTCGGTGTCACATCGAGTAAGTTTCTCGGATTCATAGTTCGAAAAGCTAGAATAGAACTTGACCCCACCAAAGTCAAGGCTATCCTGGAAATGCCACCCCCGCAGGACCCTAAGAGAATTAAAAGGGCTTCAAGGAAGATTGGCGTACATCCGATGGTTCATCTCCAATCTGTCAGGGAAGTGCTGTCCATTCTCTTGCCTGATGAAGAAAGGTGTGGACTTTGTCTGGGATGCTGAATGTGAAATTGCATTTCAAGACATCAAAACATACCTCACCAAACCTCCAGTGTTGGCTGCCCCCACAACTGGAAAACCATTCATCTTGTACATGAGCTCTCGACCACTCTTTGGGTGCTTTACTCGCACAAGAAAATGATGAGGTAAAAGAAGTTGCTCTATATTACTTTAGCCGCATGTTGGTAGGTGCAGAGCATCGCTACTCCCTGGTCGAAAAAGAATTCCTTGAAGTGATGTTTGCCGTACAAAAGCCACGTCACTATTTGCTATCCAACACAGTCTACCTGGTTTCGAGGATCAACCTCTTAAAGGTCCTTGTCACAAAAGTAGGTTCTCTCAATGCCCGACTGGCGAAATGGTCCATCCTTATATCGCAGTTTGATATTAGATATATACCACAAAAAACAATCAAAGGCCAAGCTCTAGTAAACTTCCTAGCAGAGTACCCATTGCCTAAAGATTCTCCACTCAGGGATGATCTCCCAGACGAATTTGTCTACAACGTGGAAACTTCCTTATCAAATGCTTCCTGGGACATGAAAAAGGAAAGCAGATATCGGGAATTGGCATCCTTTTTGTCAGCCCCGACAAATACATGATTCCACACGCTTTCTCGCTACTGGAACCATATTCAAACAATGCAGTTGAGTACCAAGCCCTGATTGTAGGATTGAAACTTGCCATTGAATCCGGCATCACCATAATAGAGGCTTTTGGGGACTCCCAACTGATCGTCAACCAGATGAATCGGAAATTTGAAGTCAGGAAGCCCGATTTGCTACCTTACTAAAACAAGGCGCAATCGCTTCGACAAAAATTCAACATCTGTAACATCACCTACATCCTCAGAGGTGAAAACATCCGTGCAGATGCCTTGGCGGAATTCGCCTCATCTATGGCAATCCAAGAAGGGGAAAACATGTAAATCACAGTGTGTCAAAGAAGGACTCTCCCTCCTCTCAACACACACCAAGTAGTTGCTGAATGCCACCAAGTGGTTGGAAGTCGGATGTCTATCTTCAAACCTCCGATCGGTGACTTGAAGGATCCGTTCATTGATTATATTATGTTCGGAATCCTACCTGAAGATCCAAAAGAGTGGGTAAGCATTCAAAGACGTGCCCCGAGCTTTCACTTGGATATTCCTTTGAAAACACTTTACAGAAAATCTTTCAACGAAGTACTTCTACGCTGCTTGTCACAACAAGAGGCTGAGGAAACTCTCAAAGAAGTGCATGCTGGTCTTTGTGGAGCCCATCAGGCTAGTCCTAAGCTTTATGATCAGATAAAAGGCTAGGTTATTATTGGCCTACCATGGTAGCTGATGCAATGCGATTTGCTAAGCGCTGCCAACAATGCCAAATTCATGGAGATTATGTCCACACGCCTCTGGAATGGCTACATCCTACAACAATTTCATGGCCTTTTGAAGCCCGGGATATGGACATCATAGGTCCTATCTCTCCCCCATCAAGCAAAGGTCATCGCTTCATCTTCGCCGCTACGGATTATTTCTCCAAGTGGTCAGAAGCATTTACGCTCAGTGAAATGAAGACCTCATCAGTCCTTTAGTTCTTGCGCACCAACATTATTTGTCGCTTCGGCATACCTAAAAGATTCGTTCATGATAACGGACCGCAATTCCGGGATCACAGATTCTAATGGTTCTGCGACAAGTACAAAATCCAAAGTTGTCCTTCGACTCCATATAATCTTGCAGCGAATGGACTAGCAGAAGCCTTCAACAAGACACTCTGCAAAATTCTCAAGAAAATGGTCTCTAGCCATAAAAGAGACTGGGGCGACAAACTACCAGTAGCTTTGTGGGCCTATTGAACCACCATTCGAGGACCAACCCATAACACACCATTCTCCTTGGTCTATGGATGCGAAGCTGTTGTCCCTTTGGAAATACAAATTCCTTCCTTAAGGGTATCTCTGCAAAATGACATGACGCAAGAAAACAATGTCAAATTGAGACTCCAAGAGTTGGATAATCTCGATGAGAGACGACTCGAAGCTTTACAAAGCATTGAGCTGTACCAAGCACGCATGGCAGGATCTTTCGACAAGAAGGTCAGGCAACGAGCCTACAAAAAGGGCGACTTGGTTCTTGCAGTAAAAAGACCCATAGTCTTTGCCCACAATTCCAAAGGCAAATTTGAACCAAAATGGGAGGGACTGTTTGTCATCGACAAAGTCTTCTCCAACGGTACATACACTCTTCTAAACATGGAAGGAGACAGATGTATGCTGCCCATCAATGGCAAATTCTTGAAGCGGTACTACCCTTGAAGATTCCAACGGGTCAGAGCAATGCCTATACGACCAAAGCCTATTTCCAGGTACTTGCTCGTCAAACCCACCCTTTTTGAAATTTTCATCTTTATGTTGAAATTTCTAAAAAAAAAAATTCTCAAAACAATGCTTACTTTCATCTTTTCGTTGTTCAAAAAAATAAAAAAAAAAGAAATGAAAACCAAAAACCAAGTTTAGGAGCCTCTTCCCAGACTTGACCAAAATTTTCAATCCTTGAAACCAAAATTCATGGTTTGAAACAAAAATCAGGACTTAGGAATTTCCACCCTAGTCCGCCTCGGGTTTTACAACAAAAAATGGTTTTAAGTCGAAACATACGACCCTTGCGTCTTTAAACAAAAAATGGTTTTTAGAAACCGCGGGGAAGCGACACTCAGTCAATACTCGTAAAAACCCAAAATCAAGAGGATGCGAGCCCCATTCGATGCTTCCAAAACCCAAAATCGGGAGGATGCGAACCCCATTCGATACTTCCAAAACCCAAAAATCACAAGGAAGCGAACCCCATTCAATACTTGTAAAACCTCAAACTTCAAAAATTGTGGAGACGCAACATTCCAGTTGATATCCACAACCCAAATTTCAAATGGTTTAAGAAAACCTCAAATTTCAAAAATCGTGGGGAAACGACAACAAGTCAGTACCCGCAAAAACCAAAATTTTTGAAAAAATCAGGGAAGTGACTCTTAGTCGATACTTGCACCATAATCCCGCGAGGAAGCGACATTCCATCTATACTCGCAAACCGAATGAGCAAGGAAGTGGCATTCCATCGATACTTGCAAGACCATTCAACGGAGAGGCGACATTTGGTCGATACCTGCATTTTGAAAACTAAAACCCTGCTATAAACGCCAAAACCAAAATCGGCTATAAACGCCAAAACCAAAAACCGGCTATAAATGCCAAAAACCCGGCTATAAACGCCGAAAATTCAGCTATCAATGCAAAAAACCGGCTTTCATGCCAACAAAACAAAACTTGGTTTTTAAAAAATCTGGCTCTCATGCCAAAAACAATTCAAAAAATTTCGGCTCTCATGCCAATTCAAAAAATTCGGCTTTTATGCCATCTCAAAAAAATTTGGCTCTCATGCCAAAAACAACAAAACAAAATCGGCTTTCACGCCATCTCAAACAATTTGGGCTCTCATGCCTTCCCAAAACTTTGGCTTCCATGCCACAAAAGTTTTTGGCTTATATGCCACAAAACCTGGCTTTCATGCCATTTCAGAATTTTGGCTTTCATGCCATTTCAAAATTTCGGCTTTTACGCCATCTCAAAATTTGGCTTCCATGCTACAAACAAACAAATTTTGGCTCCCATGCCATAAACAAATTTTGGCTCCCATGCCATAAACAAATTTTGGCTCCCATGCCACAAAACAAAATTCGGCTTCTATGCCATTCCAAAATTCGGCTTTCAAGTCATCAAAAACTAGGCTTTTGCCACAAAAATTGGCTTTCATGCCCAAAACAACCCTTTGACAAAAGATTTTCACAAAATGACAACCTTTTGATCAAATTCTCAAACAAACATTCCATTTAGCCCTTATTTAAATCTGTTTTCATCAAAATGGTTTAAGTGAAAGGAGGGAATACAAAAGAATATAGTACCAAAAATGTTTATACATGGAGGTACCAAAAAAAAAGAAAGAAGAAAAAGGAGTTTGTTACAACTCAGGAGCTCAGTCTAGCATTGTCTTCAACCAAAGATTCAACTCCTTAAGCAGACCCTTGGCCTCAGCTTCCAAAGTTTTTAGGTCACGCTTCTTCAAAACATTCCCATAATATGCGGTAGAGCGCCGCGACCCATCTGTAGCACGAGGGAGTTCTTCCCAGAGAACCTGCCACTGCTCATATTCCTAAGTCTTCCTCTGGAACTTACTCTCAGCCTCCTTAACCTGGCGAATGAGAGTCCTTTCCTTGTCCGAGCTTCTACAATGGCGGTCCATTTGGCAGCAGCTTCTTCCTCCAAAAGCTCAAGACGCTGCCTAGCTTCGACAACCTCCTTATCAAGGCGGTTCAGGTCTTGTTTTAGCTCCATGATGGTCAACTCGGTAACGTTCCTCTCCCGAACGAATTGCTTCCGAGTCCGCGAGATCTCAGTCAGCTCAGATTTGACCTCGCTGGAAGGCTTCACGAACATCTCATTAAAGAAGTCACCATCTGGAAAACTCTTGGTCTCAGTCCACTTGTTCCCCAAAGCAATGACTTCATCAACAAAATCCTTGGCGCTTGCAATGTCCAGACCGACTTCTTTGCTATCAGCAAGAATGTCCCGCACATGCTTGATCATGCCAAAACCAGCTTCCAAGTGACTTGAAGAGAGAGTCTCAACCCATGAGCTCAAAACACTCTTCAACACCTTCTTTGCATATTGAAGGTGCGGCCCAGATGAGGATTCGCTATGCTCCGGCACCCGACTACCCATCTCATGCCCCATTGGAAGAGTAATCAATAAATTATTTCCAATCGAAGAAGCCGACTCGTTGAAAGTAGAAGAAGCCCCTACTCCCGGATCGGCTGCAGGTATCTCCTGTTCTGGCTCTGAAGAAGACAGAGGAACTTCTCCTGCTGCTTCAGAATCTGTCAATAAAAGACAAAAAGGTATGAATATGATCTTGTCAAAAGTCAATGTCGAGATTATTAAAATAAATACCTTCTTCGACGACCGGCAGAGTACTCTCTGTCTCTCTAAGCACATCCGAATCATCGTCAAAGGTTGCATCCATGGATGGCTCGAAGTCGTCGGAGTCCTCTGGTAAGTCAGCTAACAAAAAAATAAAGCAACATGTTGGCAAATGGCAGAACAAAAAAAAAATAAAAAGAAAAAGAAAAAGCCAAAGAAATCATACTAGGTGAAGGTTCTGGAACCATCCCAGAGTCCTTAGGCTCTTCCTCAGATGCCGCGACCGGATCCGTTATTGCCTCATCTGCCGGAACCTCAGGCATCACCAAATCATCATTCTCTGCCAAAAGAAAAGAAAGCAGCGGATCAAAATAAAAATCTCTCATGCGAGAAAAGAAGCGGCAAAAGAAAGAAGGAGGATCATACCAGCAGTTTCCTCCTATCGGCTCCTCTTTTCTAGAGTCTCGTCAGCATCCCCAGACACCTCCTCAGAAATGGTGAGAGGAACTTCCAAATCAGGAGGACTTTCTTGCCGTCTCATATTACGATGTTGTCCTCTTTTCCTCTTACTTCTGTGGGACGATTTGCTTGAAGATCCTGCCCCACTATCAACATCAGGTCTCTCACTAGAGTCCTCACTGGATGGTCTGCTTTTCCCAGTAGACTCAATGGAAGCCTTTGCGTGCCCTGCTTGCATCCAAGCATCGATCTCGGCCTCCTCCTCTTCCAGCTGTTTCAAGACCTCACCAGGAATCCCTTGTGCAGCTCCTGATCTGATGACGTCCTGCTCATTGAAAAAGCCTATCTTATGCTTCTCTCCAGAAAGGAAGGCCAAAACTTCCTCTCGACGGACATCATTTGATCTGCCAAGACCCTTCCTAGGAGATTGCTTGACATTGAGCTCCTTTTTGGAAAGCCCCTGATACACTGAGAAGCTCTCTATGAACCATTTTGTGAAGCTAGAAGTCTGGAAAGTGGGTAGCTCAGGATAGGAAATCATGGCGGTAGTGTCTTTCGCACTGTAAAAAGCCCATGCATTACTCCCGTCCTGCAAACCTCCAAAACGCTTCACCATGCTCGAAGGCGCTCCAACAACGCCTTAAGAGAAGCCAATCTGCAATGCAAAACGCGAAGGGGCATACGACTGGATATCGACGAAAAGATGTCTACGGTACACCATCGTACCAACCCGTATGTTGAAAAGCCATCTCTTCTCTACGTTTGTCAAAGCAGAGTGTCTTCCTGACCCTGCCCTGGTCGAATCACGGGAGACACCAAAATCAAAAGCGTTCTTCCGCAAACCCGGAGAAAGCTTCACTGAAGACTGCCCAATCTCAACGTCCCTAAACCGACAGATTCTCAAACGGGCAGACAAAAGAGATTCGGAAACGGCTGCCCCTCTAGCCAAACGAATCATAAAAGGATCTTCATCCTGTGCAACTCCCAATTGATGGAAGTTAGGACAGTGGTATACATACCACGAATAAAAGATATGGGCTGAAAATACCCTGTTCATAGGGAGCCCAAGCCGAACCAGAAAAGCAGCAGCCTGCAGTTCGGTACACAAGAGTAAAGAGCAGGCACCAAAGCTAGCCGCTCTCCAAATGCCATCTGATAAGCCGGAAAAATACAATGTGGCCTGATATGCGTTCCATCTCCTCCAGCAAAAATAGCCTCATCTAGCCAATAAGTGAGGTAAACAACGAGATTTCTCCTAATGCAATGTCAGGACAAATGATGTCTGTGCTTGCGAAGAACTTCCTCAACTCTTCTTGCATAGCGGAGATCTTTTTCAAATTTGAGGCTTTAGCCCTAGCATCCTGGGCCATGCTATCAGAAAACCCCCCGCTGTAAAAAAAAGTTGGAGCTGCAACTCTTCCAACTGCTGCACCTGACTTTCGAGCCCTCCTTCTCCTTCAAAAAATCATAGAAGGCGACGAGTTGAAAGTACAAAAGCCTGAACTCCTCAGACTGCTCCTCAAGGACGCTGTCGATAGGAATGAATGTGAGAACCCGACCCCTAATTCCTTGGTTTAGTGTGGTTTTAATCGTGATTTGGTTTTCTTTTTGGGTTTAGTGGTTGTTTGGTTAAGTTTTGAGTTAGAATGATCTTTTTCATTAGCTTCGGGAAGTTTTGAGAGCCAGTGAACCTACACAGTGACCGTAGGGCCCCATTTGTTTTGCGTGGTCAGCGTGGGGAGATTCTTGGTGATTCCCAAAAATTCTCATTTCAGCTTCGTTTGACTAATCTCGCCATTCCCTACAACTTTCATGTTCACTCCGTGCCCATTCGAAGCTCTTAAAATCAGTTTTTCTAGAAATCCCAAATTTTCCATTCTTTAACCCCTTTCACCAAACAGTTGACTTTTTATGTGGACCCCAGAAGTATGTCAATATTAACCTTGTTGGAAAGATAATTTTATTCCGGACACTTTTCATGTTTTAAGTTTTTTGATCCGAGGTCTAGAAAGCCCTCTAATCTCCATTACAAGTTCTACTTAAGTGTGGACCCCACACCCACCCATTATAAAAAGGACAACTTCATCTCTTTCTCCCTCATTTTCCATCCCAATCGGCTGCAACCTCCCTGCTACAGTACCAGCAACCTTTCTTCTTCTTTTTCTTCCATTTCTCTTGCTCAAATGAAGCCTTCAAGCCACCAATCCGACGAGGGAACTCCGGCAACTTCTTCCCCTTCATCTCCTCTCTCTGTTGACACCATTTTCATGGGAAACCAAGGTGGGCAGCCCCTATTTCAAGCTCCTTCTTGTTGATTAATGGCCCTAGAGGTAAGGATCTCTTTCCATCTTCTATTGTTGAGCAATGGCTTTCCCCTTTGTCCTATTTCTTAGCTTGTTTGAACCCATTCCTTCTCTTTGATGAGTTACCATTTTTAGGGTTCTTATGGGTTTGTTTTTGGGGGTTTTTGTGTAGCTTGGAGCCTTGGCTTGAAAGAGTGTTTAGGGCTTGATTTGCTTGATTAGAGACCCAAGGCAAGTGGATGAAATGATTTATTTTCATTAATCATGTTTCTATGCAAATGATTAGCTTTTATTAATGATTTTTCATTACTTAAGCTTGGTTCATTCATGCTTTTATTGAGATTTCAAATGCACTAATTAGTGTACTTTCTAGCATATTACTCTCTTGAAAATGACATCTTGAATGTATGAGTCCTACTTGATTTTATATTAAGGATTTCTTGGAATTTTGAATGATTTTCAAGAAGAACATGATTGGTTTTATCATTCCATTAATGTTTAGCTTACTTGCTTTTAATGTGAAACAAATGTCCTTGAAAGAAGTTGGTTAACTCATCTATTGTCATGGAAAGGTGATTTGTATCTCCCTATTTTTACTTCTTGGTTTGCTTTTAATGGATCCTTATGAATGTGGTCTTTTCCCTTCCTCTTGGTGAATGAATGGGGGAAAGAATGGAGATGAATGGATAGATTCTTGGTGGATGCTGTGGGGAATCTTGATAGGGATTGAAAGAGGTTTTGGATTCCCAAATGTGATAGAAGAAATGGAGCTCAAAGGAGTAGTAAGAAGTAGAAAGGAGGAGGAGCAGAGCTGTCCCGGAACCAGTTTCTGGACAGTTCGCTCGAGCGAACTGGTTGGTCGCTCGAGCGAAGTGTCCAGAAAGGGTTTCGAACCATTCCAGTGGACAGTTCGCTCGAGCGGACCTTATATCGCTCGAGCGAACCCTCTCAGAGCTCATTCCAGAGAATGGTTGGCTTGAGCGCACGAATCGTTCACTCGTGCCATCCTAAACTGGGCAGGTCCGCTCGAGCGACCCTTGGTCCGCTCGAGCGAACCCTGCCAGAAGGCCGTTCCAGAGAGCACCTCGCTCGAGCAAACTCCTTGTCCGCTCGATTGATGTGCACTATTTGTCTGGGGTTATTTTGGAAACAAGAGTGAAATGTTCTAGGTATTGAGATAGGTTTGTTAGCACCCCTATGGTGATGAGAAGACTTATAACCATTGCTTGGAATCCATTTGAGGAAGAAACCACATCATAAAGAATTTATTAAAGTTTTGGAAATTCTCAAAGTGTATAAGGAACCCGGCATGTCTTCCAAATTCAAAGAGTACCAAGTTTTTATCTTATAGACATACGGGATCCCTATTCACCTTGAATTAGTTTTAAACCCCGATTCTGTCCCGATATTTCGAAAGCTTGTTTCACCTTGTTATTCCCGAAATTATGAGTTATGGATTATCAATCCCGAATGCCTTGAAAGTGTACTTGTACTGTTTTACTAACCTTGACAGACATGCTTGATATGATACGACAGTCGTGCTTTTGAGCACCCCCGTCTCGCCCAGTTATATTCTCGCTCTTGATTTGTTTTACACGTGATTGGATTTATGTGATTTAACCTATGGGCATCCCGTCTCGTTATATTCATACTTGTTGATTTCTTGTATATGACTCATGAACTAAAACCTTGAGGCAATATGGGGCCAGAGCTTTGTAGTGCGAGCTCATGAGCCAAAAGAGAACATGCATACATGTATTTGTTTGGTTTACTTGCATATAACCTATGAGTCGGCACCACTAAGCTTGGATGACCTGGTCGGCCTGATCTACCGACTTGGAGATCCCTTCCCGTCCCGCCAGCTGCAGCATGGATCCTGATACCCGGTTTATTAACCGTGGTCCCGTCCCGATACCCTGCTCCCTCCCGTGGCTCCCGATATCCGGTTCGCTACCGTGATTCCCGATACCCGGTTTGCCACCGTGGTCCCGTCCTGTATTATTGTATATGTATTTGTAAATTTCGTTGTTCCTCCTCACTTCGGTGACAGAGGTCAACGCCTTGATATGCTTGCTCTATCACTACGGTGATAGAGGATTTAGCTTTGTGTGGTTGCTATCTTGATAGTTCATGATCCTTGATACCCGTACTGTTTTATATTGATCATGTCTTTTCTTAATAAAGGATGCATTATTATAAATGTTTATTGTTTATACATGTTTTAAATGAGTCCCCGATTTGTGAAATGTTTATTGTTTATACATGTTTTGGCAAATATTTATGTTTCATACCCGTTTTATATGAATATAGGATTTTGTCAAGGGATTCATGATTTCCTATACCTTTGTAATTATGTACAATTCTGACCAGACAACATGATTTATTGCATGTTTTATCGTCCAGTATATTGTTATATCTTTTCACCCGCCTGCCAGACCGTTGCGTCTGACCCACTACTTTGGTACTCAGGTTCAGACTTCTTCACCCGAGATGAGTGAACGTGTTGGCTGTGGAGCCATGAGCTTATAGGTCGTTTGTCGGCTATGTCATGTAGACACTGAACTTGACATCGGAATTACGTTACATATGGGGTAGCGATCATTAGCTTGTTTTCTTGTATGGCTTCTATTAGCCTTTTTGCTTGGGATTTGTAATTAATACACATTGTTATTTGTAACTTGAACATATATGGGAATGTAATACCCTGTTACTGTCAGCTCTGTACTTTTATTGTGATGGTTTATTCCAGTCTGAGATGAACCATTGATAAGATGACTATATGCTTGGGTTGAGTGAGGTGCGGAATCCAATGGCCACGGACTCCGAGTCGCAACACCACGAAAGCTTCCGCTAAATATTCAGAGTGTGTTGGAATTTGTAATCCTCACACATGCGGATCTTGGGAGAAACATAATTATTACTTCACGGACCCCGGGTTTGGGGTCGTGACAATGAACTCCACATAGAGTTTGCCGAGGATAGGCAGCCCGGTGATGGTACTCAGTTCCTTCAAAGAAAAACCAATCTCACCATTCGTGACAATGAAGGTGTTTGTTTGTAGAAGGAATGACTCCAGCATGGCCATGAAAGCCTCATCGGAGAAAACCACGGTTTGCTGAAAAGCACAAACCGCGTCAAAAATCTCGGCCTCCCGCAGAATGGCCTCACCAACTTTTAGGGTGTAATCAGTCCATGATTCCCAGCTCGAGTCAACACTGAAACGGCCACGAAGTTGAAAATGCTTCACCCAATTGCTGCCGTCACCCCGAAAAATGCCAAGGCCCACCGGTCTCAAATTGACCGACGGATGATCGGAACCTTGGTAGCCGCTGGCTGGCATCAACATTGCCATACGGACAGGTGGCTTCTCTGCAAAATCGGAAGGGCCGCCTATAAAAACCCGGGTCTTGATCACACTAATCCTCTTCACCCAGCTCGGAGGATACTCCCTCTTACGGCATGTGGGAGAAAGGCTCATGATCGAAATGGTGTGATCGATGGTCGACCGGGTAGAAATAGTTCTCTCCTCACCATCTGCTGTGTTAGAGAACTGAAAACATCTCCTTTGGTATGTCAAGTCGTCAGGGACTGCATCACCGAAGAAGAAGGTAGGCTTGGGCACAATGCTCTGATCGTCCGTAACCCAAGGACGACTGCTTACTATGATCTTGTAGAACTCCTTATCTTTGAGAGCAATCAATCGTTGTCTCATTTCATCACGATTGAGGAAGTCACATTCTTCCAAGTTCTTCTCAACAAATTGGACCTTCTCCCAGGCCTGCTGAACGGCCACATTAGAAGATCTAGCAGACCGATGAGGTGCATCAGTAACGGGCCCCTTTCCCTTGTTCGTTCTGGAAGAACTACCTGCAAAGGATGGAAAAGAAAAGATTAATCATCACCAATGTGATAGGATTTTGCTAAAAAAATTCTAGGAAATTTTTGACATAGCTCCGGGCCAATTCCGAAGAAAAAGGAAACACCCCGAAAAAGACAGGAAGATCTGAAGATGAGCTCAACATCGCTGCAAGCTGATGTTGGTGGAAATTCTCAAAGAAGGTTTGAACTCAAACACTGCTGCGAGATCGAGCCAATCTTATCAAATTTTCGCAAAATTGGAAAATGGCTCAACATTATTGCGAGCTCCAAAATCCAATGATTGCAAAGCTCCTCAAAATCCAGCAAGACTAAGAAAGGGCTCAACATCGCTGCGGGCTCCAAATCCCAATACTTACAAAAGATTTTCAGGTATGCATTATCATGTTTCCAAGACAATTTACTAAAAATCATGCATCAAAGAACATCATCATGCATTAGATGCTAGGGAAACCTTATACAAAGTTTGACCAATTCCAACCCAATTTGGTCAAAACCAATCAAACTTTGTCCAAGTCAAAAATCATGTTGACTTGACCTAGAGACTCTAGCCTTCTATCTTGATGCATCAAAAAAAAAAAATGCATGAACATCTTGAAATTGCATAAACCTCATTATCATGGTGAGCGAAAAAAAAAAAGAAGAAAAGAGAAAAGAGAGGAACTCTCTTCAAAAAAAAAAAGACAAAAAAAAATTCGGCTAGCCCACAAGGCCGTGACCATATGGCCAGATCCGTACGGATTTGTCCGTACGGCCCCAAAAAAAAAATAAAGAGTGAAAAAAAAGAAGAAAAAACGGTGAAGAAAAAAAAGAGAAAACACCGTGAGAGAAAAAAAATAGAACGTGAAAAAAAAATGAAAGGAAGAAAAACCGTGAGCAAAGAAAAAAAAAGAAAGGAAAAAAGAAGCACGAAAAAAAAAAGAAAAAACGTGCTTGGAAAAAAAAGAAAAGAGAGAAAAAAAGAAAGAAAGAAAAAAAAAGCAAAGAAAAGAAAGAAAGAAACTTTCCTACTTCTTCAATGGAGATTTCTTGTGGAGGAAGAAAACTTACTTGAAGCCAAGAAGAAGGAAAAAGCTTGAAGACTCTTGAAGACAAAGAAGAATTCTTGATCTTGGAGCACTCTTGAAGATTCTTGCAAAAAGAAAGCAATGGAGCAAAAGATCCAACCCCCCTTGCTTTTATAGAAGAGAGCAAATCAAAAGAGGAAATAAGGAAAAAAGAAATGAGGTAAGTGCTAAAATTTAGTAACTTTTCCAAAAGAAAGATACTTTGAGAAAATCTCTCCCAAAATAAGGAAACTTGAGAGATTCTCTCCAAGTAAGGATATTTTTAGATATTCTCTACACAAAAGAGGTATTTTTAGATATTCTCTGTTGACACCAAAAATGTCACTTTCCCTCTTCAACATCAAGAAAGCTGCATGAAGTCGCAACCTGCCATAAATAGGCAATGCAATTTCTCCAAAAAATCAAATCTTGTCAGAATCAAACAAAAACTGCAAGATCCTTCAAGATAGCCAAGAGAAGAGTACACATGAAGTTTCGGGCCATTTCGACAACATTTGGCCTAACTTCACTTCTCCGACAGATAAACAGGAGCTCTCTGCGGCGACATCATCGGAGACGTCAAAACTTCGATCAGAGCCTACAGATGACTCCAGCATGTCTCAAAAGGGCTCCATGCCAAATTTCAAGTCAAACCGACAACGTTTGACCCTCCATCAATGCTCGAGCAGCAAAATCAAGCCTCCCGGCGGCGGGAACCACCGAAGCCTTCGCTCATCAAACCAAGTGCATGAGTGGCTTCAACATGCTTCCAAAAGGCTGCACGTCAAATTTCAGGTCATTCTGACAACGTTTGACCAGGTTTCAATGCTCCGAGAGAAAATCAAGCCTACCGGCGGCGGAGCAACCCGGGACCATGACATCCAAAACGGAGCCCATGGAACGTCTCAAAATGACTCCAATAGGCTCCCCGTCAAATTTCAGGTCAATCGGACATCGTTTGACCGCACATCAAAGCTCGGCATTTTCCCTGCAGCAAAATCAAGTGAAGCATCGATGGGACCCCAAACGGCTTCAAAACTCAAACAAAAGCCTATGGTTGGTCTTATTTATTGCTCAGGAGGCTTCACCTCAAATTTCAGGTCATTCCGACATCGTTTGACCAAGTTTCAGCTTCTGGCGGAAAATCAGCAGCTCTACGCGACAAAGTCTTCGGCTTTCCCGGAAAATTGGAAACTTTGCACTCTAAAAATGCAAGGATTCTCATCAGGTTTTCTACAGGGAAATCAAGCCAATAAATAAGAAGAAATGTCAGGAAAAATACAGAAGAAAACGGCGACGAAAAAGACCTCAAAACGACCGCAAAACGGGCTCCGAAGGGGAAAATTCCCCCAGGGTCGCAGGCCCCTGCGACCATGGCCCATGGTCGCTGGCGACCATGGAAGTCCGGGTCACCGGATTTTCCGCCGGTGACCCGTTTTTCCGTCCTTTTTCGCGTTTCGCGCACTTTGGCCCCTGTGGTTTCCTGAAAATGTGATTTTTAGTGCTTGAAATTGACTCATATCCGACGACATCCGTCAAAATCACGGGTCAACCTCCAAAAGCATAAAATCATCAGTGATCGCTCCAAGATCGCCAACCGGCTGACCAAGAAAGTGCACTTTCTGTCCGACCGATCGTGAAATCGACAAGACAGATGTCACCGGCCCGTTCTTAGCTATCAATGTCTGAAGTTACATGTTCATCCGATGTCGATCAGCATGTAGATCCATCGATGATCATCGCCAGAAGAATTCCAGAAGACACGGCATGGCCCGCGACTCTTCGACTGCTCGGCGACCAATTAATGTGGTTAATTGACTAGCTTTATTGCAGTCATTAATTCATTTCTTTGGACGGCCCAATCAGAAGCAAGCATTTGGGAGTTACAAGTCAATTGATTCATGGCATTTAACCCATGAAACTCCTCCCATTATGGTAATTAAGGTGATTAAAAGCCCTTAATCTCCATCGGCCAATCAGATTCAAGGAAAAAGGAGTTACAAAATCAAGAAATAAATCTTGTAACTCCTCTCATTAAAGCAATTAAAGCTCATAAACTCTCCTAAATGGCTACCAAAAGCCTATAAATAGGAGAGCATTCCATTGAAATTGGGAGCGGAGAAAAGAATCAGAAAATCGGGATCAGAAAATCGAGATCGATCGATCGGAAAGAATCCAGAGCTCGTATCCAGAGAAAGAAAAAGAGAGAAAAACTCTGCTGAAGTTCTGCACCGGCCACCACTACAAGGTGACAAAAGTCCCTTGGGGGGCACCCCCCCCCAAGGTCCTTGCCTTCTCCCGCTGCCTCCAATGGCTTAGACGTGGCTTTTCAGCCCGTCTACTTAGCTTTTTATTGGACATAGGACATTCTCTTGGTCTTTGTCCTCTAAAAACCTGAGGTTATAGCCAAGCCAAGCGAATCAAGAGCATCTTCTGTTCTCATCTGCATGGATGATGGCGAAGCCCATACATGGCTTGCGACCGTCAATCTGAACGAGTCCCCCACAATCTCCTGAAAAGTTAGATCTTCCTTTTCTTGCTTTTCATTGTAGTTTGTATTTTTCTAAAAGAGACAAAAATCACAACTCTTGTCTTTCATTATTGATGAGAATTGTAAATCGGCTATAAACGCCAAAATCGGCTATAAATGCCAAACAAAATCGCCTTCCACGGCAAACCAAGAAAATGTCTTTTTTCTTAAATATTTGTGCAATGGAAAACTTGAAAGAAGTTGATTTCCTTTTTACTTGCGAAGGTTGATCTCCGGATTACCACTTGCAATTCCAAGTAAAAATAGAAAATCTGGCACACCCACACAAAAAAATGTTGAAACACGCTTCAGGCCCGCCAGGGCGCGAAAGGGCCGGACCCGACGGACTCCGACGTTCCGCCGACCCCGGTAGCCGCCTCGCGGCGCCTCGGAGCGCGTTCCATCATTCTCTGCAAAAATGACACCATATGAGATCTAGGCCATCTCCAAAGCCTAAGGTCCCGTGGGTTAGCCCATATGAGCCAGGTTTGACCACCTAGGTACTAAAAGTGGCTTTTAGTCAAAACATCCCTCTTACCAAGAGCATGCAAAAAAAATGTCCCATGCCTCTTTTGAGTTGGTTGGACGATTCAAAAAAAAAAAAAAAAAGAAGAAGAAGAAAGCCTCTTGAGTTTTCAAAAACCAAACCATCCAACTTCATAAACCAAATTAAGCCAAAATCTTGAAATTGACATTCCACAAAAAACTAAACCTTGGTCCCCTAGCTCGCCACATACAGCTTGTTAGGTCACAAAACCAAATAAAAACCAAAACTAAAAAACCAAATCTGACCCCCCTAACCTGCCACATACAGCTTGTTGGGTCACAAGGTCAAAATCAAAAACCAAACTTCGACCCCCTAACCTGCCACATACAGCTTGTTAGGTCATAAGGTCAAAAACCAAAATCCAAAACCCCAAATCCAAATCCCCCATGTCATTTTCAAAACTTTGCCTTGAAATGATATGTCATCCCTCTCACTACCATAAAATTCCCCCGAAAACTCAAAAGGCCATTAAAAAAAATGCTCAAAACTCTTGGTCAAGTCAAAAGCTATCCTTCAAATTTCTCTTCGAGGCACATCGACTCAAAAAGCTACTCGTCGCTGTACCTTGAGGGGGCATTTGTTGACACAAAAAAAGTCACTATGTCTCCTCAACATCAAGAAGCCACATGAAGCTGCATCCTACTACAAACAGGCAAAACTACTTCAAGCATTAGATCTTGTCAGAATCAAACAAAAACTGCAAGATCTTTCAAGACAACCAAAAGAGGGGCACACATGAAGTTTCGGGCCATTCCGACATCATTTGGCCTAACTTCACTCCTCCGACAACTAAACAGGCGCTCCCGGCGGCTACATTGTCAAAGACATTAAAACTTCGATCAGAGCCTACGAATGGTTCAAAAATACCTCCAAAGGGCTCCTTGTCAAATTTCAAGTCAAACGGACAACGTTTGACCCTCCAACAACGCTCGAGCAGCAAAATCAACCCTCTCGACGGCGAGAACCACCGAGGCCATCGCTCATCAAAAAAAGCATATGAGTGGCTTCAACATGGATCCAAAGGGCTGCATGTCAATTTTCAGGTCATTCCGACAACGTTTGACCAGACGTCGACGCTCCAAAAGAAAATCAAGCCTACCGGCGGCGGAGCACCCCGGGACCATGACATCCAAATCGGAGTTAATGGGTTGTCTCAAAATGACTCCAATAGGTTTCCTGTCAAGTTTCAGGTCAATCGGACATCGGTTGTCCGTATATCAAAGCTCGACATCTTCCCCGTAGCAAAATCAAGTCAAGCATCGACGAGACCCCAAATGGCTTCAAAACACAAATAAAAGCCCATGGTTGGTCTTATCCACTACTCAAGAACCTTGACCTCAATTTTTAGGTCATTCCGACATCGTTTGAACTAGTTTCGACTCTTGACGGAAAATTGGCCACAAAGTCTTCGGCTTTACCGAAAAATGGGAAACTTTTTGCTCCGGTTTTGTGTGACTTCTCGCCAAGTTTTCTCCAAGAAAACCAAGTCAATAATCTAGTAAGAGTGTCAAGAAAAATACAGTAGAAAAAAGGAACAAAAGAGAAGAAGAAACGACCGAAAAAAAAACACACGGCGACCAAAGGGGATAAAGCCCCGTGGTCGCCGACGACCTTGGAAATCCGGGTCGCCGGAATTTCCGCCGGATGGCCCATTTTTCAATCTTTTTTACGTTTCGAGAGTTCCTGCCTCTGTGATTTTTTGAAAATCCAATTTTTGATGCTTGGAAATGACTGATCTTTGCCAATATTTCGGATCCGCTGTCAAGAGCATGAAATCATCACTGATCGCTCCAAGATCGCCAATCGGTTAACCAAGAAAGTACACTTTCTGTCTGACCGATCGAGAAATTGAAAAGACAGATGTCACCGGCCCACCAACATCACTCAATGTCTGAAATTGCATCGCAATCCGACATAAAATAGCATGTAGATCCATCGGCGATCATCAAAAGAAGAACCCCAAAAGACGCGGTGCGGCCCGTGACTTTTCAAATGCCTAGGCGACCACTTAATGTAGTTAATTGACCCGTTTTAAGACAACTTAATGCGGTCATTAACCCATTATTTTGGACGGCCCGTCAGATTCAAGCAAATGGGAGTTACAAGTCCCAGTAATCATGGCATTAAAACCATGAAACTCCCCTCATCATGGAGATTAAAGGTGATTAAATGCCCATCATTCTCCATCGGCCAATCAGAAGACAAGAAAAAAGAGTTACAAATTCAAAGAATAAAAACTTGTAACTCCTCCCATCATGGGGCATCAATGCCATCAATTCTCTCATCATGGTCATCAATGTCCATAAACCACCTCATGGCTACCAAAAGCCTATAAAAGGAGGTCCATTCCAAAGAAACCAACAACGATCGATACCTACCATCCGGAGTCTAGAAAATCCCAGAAAAATTCCGACGAAGTCCTGCTGCTCTGTTGCAAGAGACACCACAAGGTGAACAAAGTCCCTTAGGAGGCCACCCCCCAAGGTCCCCTTATTCTACAACATGGCCTAAACGCGACTTTTCAACCCATTTACCTGGTTTTTTATTGGATATAGGACCTCCCCTTGGTCTTTATCCTCTAAAAAGCTGAGGTTGGAGCCAAGCCGAAGAACCGAAGCATCAAGCGTTCTCATTTGAAGGACGATGGTGAAGTCCATACGTGACTTGCGACCGTCGATCTGAACGTGTCCCCATTATCTCCTGAGAAGTTAGATACATTTTCTTTCTTTTCTATTGTAATTTGTATTTTTTAAAGAGACAAAAAAAGTCACAATTCTTGTCTTTCATTTTTTATGAGATTTGTAAATCGCCTTTCACGACAAAATCGCCTTTCACGACAAACAAACAAAAAAATCGCCTCCTATGGCATTCAAAAAAAAAAAAAACTTGTCTCTTTTCTTAAATATTTATGTAATTTGAAAAGTTAGAAAGAATGATCGATTTTCTTTCTACTTGTGAAGGTGAATCTCTGGATCATTACCACTCCAAATTCCAAGTAGAATAGAAAATCTGGCATACCCGTATAAAAATGTTGATACCCGCTTTTTCTCCTCCGCCGGACCCCGGCAGCCCCCGGGGTGGAAGGAGAGGATAGAAATCCGGGTCCATCATATATGCTATTTAAAATTTACATCGAGAATGAGGATTCCAACTGCCCTCAAAATCGACGAATTACGATCGCCAGCTACGATAATGGCCGTAATACCGTTCTTCAACGAAAGCCAAAGAAAAATGAGAGAAAATAAACGGGTGAGTTCTTCCTCTCTTCCAATGTGCTGCCGGCAACACACGACGGTTGTCTTGTCACATTGATTTGGGTCTATTTAATATAGTGTCAATTCAGGGTTACGAGTTAAAGTCCAAATAAGGTTAATCCTCACATAGCAAAATCATAGTGTATCCAAGTAAAATAAAATATTTAAAATAAAAAAATAAAAGGGGGGAGGTGCCAAATATTTAAGAAGAGGATCGACCCCATTCCCGGGTACCCCCTTCAAATCCCTTGGCAAAATAGGGTTTAAAGGTTGATTTTGCAAATCAAAATAATGATGCAAATGAGACTTTGACTTGTGATTTTTGTGTTTTTCATGTGCGATACACGAGTGATAAAAGTGAAAGGCCGATGGGCCATAATTGACTGAAGGTGGCCAATGGGCCGGTGTTTGTTTTAGGGAGGCTGATGGGCTGTGATTGTTTAAAAATGTGTGCAAAGTCATTCATCTCATCTTGTCATTCTCATTTATTCAATTTTAGAAGTCGGTTCTTCATTCCCTTTTATCATTAAGTTCAATTAAATATTTGGCACCTGAGTTGGAGGAGGAAATAAAGGAAAAATCTTTTGGGGTTTATTTTGTTGGGTTTATAATTTTTATGGATTTTGATATTGGGCTAGAAGGGCCTAACTAGGGGATTTTACTTGGATTTACGTGATTAATGTTTTATTACTGATCATCAGATTAACCCTAACCTAAGGTCGTAGACCACCCACATCAGCTCTCTCGGTCCCCTAACAGAACAAGAAAAGTGATGGGTCGAAGCCTAATGCTCTAATCTATCTAATGGGGAACTTCGACTTAATCATAGGATTTGGACAACCTAAGTTCGATAACTCTTATGTCTAAGCAGTTTGTTGAATGAGGTTTTAATTGGTTCAGTTTGTTTTGATTTGTTTTTGAGTCGTTGTTCGGTTAAGAGTTATTTAGGGATGGATTAGGGGTGCCTTAAGGTTCTGTTTTAGTGTGTTGAAGGTTTTGGAGTTTCAGGTTTCACTTTAAATGATTAAAAGATGTCGAAACCAGCAAAATGGGGGTATGGAGGACTTGGACACACCTGTGGTGGCGCCTAGATCACTTTGGTGACTTGGGTGCACAGGCAGTGGCGCCCAAGTACCATGTTCTGTGTGGTTTGGCTAGTGATGACGGTTTCGATGTTAATTTTGGAATTCGAGGAGTTTTGTTAAGTATGAGTTTCTATTCTGATTTTGTTTTAAGTCTTCGGTTAGTTTATTTTAATAATCTTAAGTCCGGAATTCGAAACACGACCGAAGTTCACAACTTGGGCCAAACATGGGACTTGGGCGCACCAGCAGTGGCGCCCAAGTGATAATTTTATGTTCTTTTGGTTTTCTGGCTTGATTCGAGGTTCCGGATGGGTTTAAGTTAATTAAAATTTTAATTTCAAGGCTGTTGTTGGTTCGGTAAGGGTTCTGAGATATTGGTTCGGGTCAGTCTCGTGTTTTGGGTTGATTTAAGGTTGAACTTTTATGGTTTGATATTCTTTAAATTAAATGTGTTTTTACCGTGTTGTATTGATTAGAATTGAGTTAGGTTTTAATTAATTAGGTCTCTTAGTGATTGGGGGAGGCTGGGCGCCAAGAGATTGGTGCCTAGGTGGATATTTTCGTAGTTTGAGTTGGTTTGATATTTTAGGTTAATTCAGGCTTCTGGCTTTAGCTGTTTCAAATCGTAAGAGTGTTCTGGCGTGTTGATTTGGGTCAAGGTTTGAAATTAATAGGGGATTCGGTGGCTCTCGAGCTAAATGTGACTTTGGCGCACCTGTGGTGGCGCCTAAGTCCCTCTGTGTACTTGGGCGCACCTGTGGTTGCTCCCAAGTGTTCGGTTCATGTGTTTCATTTATTTCCGAGATTCGTCCACTTGAATTTGGAGTTTTAGGTGACCTATGTTAATAAATTCCGAATTCGGAACTGGTTTGAGTCTCTAGACCTTGAAGGCAATTGTAATTGGAATTCTTAAGATGAAAGGTGACCCAAGGACGTTCCAGGGTTGGATTAGAAGGGTTGGGCACACCCGCATGGGCGCCCAAGTGTCTAGGATGACTTGGACGCACCTGTATGGGCGCCCAACAGGTGCGCCCAAGTGGCTGATTGGCGGGTTTTGGCTATTTCTGGGATTTGTCCGCTTGAATTTGGGAGTTTCAAGTGGTCTATGTTAATAAGTTCCGAATATGGAATTGGCCTTGAGTCTCTGGACCTTAAATACAACTGGGTTTTGAGCTTGGGAGTCGAGATGTAACCGAAATGCGTCCCGAGATTGGACCAGGTGCACCCAGGTGTGTTCTATAACTTGGGCGCACCTGTGGTTGCTCCCAAGTGTCAGTCTACTGTTTTGTCGTCTTCTAGGGTGTTTTTAGGTTAGTCTCAAGCATTTGATTCTGGTTTCTGTTGGGAGATGTTTTTATTTTCGGGATTTGATTGGTATATCGTTTTGATGAGGGTTTAAATTAGGAGTTGGTGATCAATGTTTAATTAAGGCTTGGTTAAGGTTTGAATTTTGTTAATTAAATTTTGTTGATTAGGGTCTTAATATATTAGAGCTTATTGATTAGGTTTGTTAATCATGATTTTAGTTGGGACTTGTTAATTAGGGTTTTGTTTAATTAGGAGCTTGGTTAGGAGTTGTTGATCAGTTTTAGGGATTTAATTGATTAATTAGGTATGTGGATTTTAACTGAATGTTTTAATTAGGTGTTTTGAATTAATTAAGTGTTTTAAATTAGAGTCGGTCAAGTTTATTAATTTACTTAGGCATGAATAGAATAACCTAAGATTACCTAGTTAATGTATAATTCCATAATTCTACTACTTCTTTTAATTACCTTTTGTGTTCTCTTCTCTAATTACAAGAGATCAAGATGAGAGGAGAAGTGTTTTATGATTTTGTGATTTTTTTTGGTGTTTTATGCAAAAACAATGCAAGCTGACCTAAAGAATAACCTAGGATCCTTTACTTAATGTCTACTCTTTTTTTTTTTAATGTACTTTTCTGTTCCTTTTAAATTTTTTTTGTTCTCTTCTCTAATTACTAAAGAGCAAGATGAGAAGGGAAGAGTTTTACGATTTTATAAATTTTTTTGGTGTTTTATGCAATGTAACCTAACCTAAAGTATTGATAATTTGATAATTCAAAGCCTAGAAGTTCAGCAGTCAATTGAAATTATCACGAACGTGGAACAATAAGTTAATTGAGACACAAAATGCAATAAACGCGGGCTGGAAATCAATCCAGGGACTTGGGCGCACCTATAGTGGCGCCCAAGTGTCTCTGCAGGACTTGGGCACACACACAGTGGCACCCAAGTGTTTCCCCTGCAGGTTGTGATGTATTTGCAAATTTTAAAGATATTCCAACTCGATTTCAGACACTTTGTGACTAAATGCAGGGTCTTAAAATAAATTGCTGATATAAAAACCTTCGGATTTGAAAGTAATAACACGAGGATCAAAGCTTAAGGGGTGGGTCCTTTTGGCAGAGACTTGGGCACACCCACAGTGGCGCCCAAGTGCCGTCTCTCTCTCTCTCTCTTAGTAATATATTTGGTATTCCTTCAATGTTTTTTGCACGATTCAGAATGTAAAATCACAGATCCGAAGGTAGTGATACCAACTTATATGAATAGAAACCCGGATTTGAGAGAGAAAATGCAGGCGAGATGAAAACTGGGGTCGAAACCCAACTCCTAGGACTTGGGCGCACACATAGTGGCGCTCAAGTGCTCTTTTCTTTCTCTCTATCTTTTTTTTTTGCACTTTTCCTTTCAGATTCTGATTTTTCCTAACAAGAATGAGATGGATGTGAAATCTATTCTAATCACGAGTTCAGGATGACGAAGATGATGCAGATCTACATACTGAGAATGATCCTTGGCATATTACTAATATGATGGGATGCTAACATCAGATTTATGATAACTAATATAAATCTATGATGCTTAAATGATCCTAAGCATATTTCTAAACGAGAATGAAGATAAAATGAAATGAAATGAAAAAGACCTAGAAATACCGACTCGAATCACGTTCTTCAAGTCCTAAATCGAAGCTCTTGCGCAAATCCATAGCTTTGGGAAGCTTTTTCCATTGCCGATCTTGGAGACCCAGATTGCTCCTCCTTCTCCTTTCTTTTAGATCTAAAGATCTCCTTTGTGACCACTCCTTTCTTTCTCTTTTTTTCTACTTTTTTTCTCTTTCTGGTAGCCCCCCTTGCAAAATTAGTATAAGATGTCCATTTATAGGGATTTTTGGCGTGGAGGAGGGGCTAAGGCTGCTGCTTGCACGAGTTTCTAGAGTCTTCACGCAAACTAAGGTGAGATAGAGTTTTCAGGGACTTGGGCGCACATGGAGGGGCCCCCAAGTGGGTCCCATGAGTTGGGTGCTCACATGGTGGCGCCCATGTCCAGCTACAAGGCTAAATGGGTCTAGGGTCCAATTTCGAATTGTTTTTGGGCCTAAACCGAGTCGGAACTACGAAGAGTAGAGCGAAAATACCTAAGTATACACCGAAATACGTTTTTGACATGACCAGGGACTTGGGCGCACCTGTGTGTGCGCCCAAGTGCATTTCAGGACTTGGGCACACACAAGTGCACCCATGTCATGCTTTGGGTCAAATGGGTTCGGAGTTTGATTCCGGTTCGTTTTTTTGACTGAGATCGGGTCAAAACTATGAAAGTAGAGGGGGATGCACTTAAATATGCACTTAAGTGCCTTTCTAGGGCAAACGGGGACCTGGGCATACCTATCTGTGCGCCCAAGTGCATCCTTGGAACATGGGCGCCCTGTAGGTGTGTGTTTAGCGGGGGGTCGACGGGATAACATTCTGACGGCCATATCTTTTGATTCATTGGTCGGATTTGGACGTTTTATATATCGTCGGAAAGCTCTCGGAACGTAGAATCTCTTGGTCCATACATCCTAATGATTAAAGGTCAGGAAATAGTAGGGATATTTGGGTCAAATATTCTAACCCCCTAATTCATGCTAATCATATTGTACTTAGGTAAATTAAGTGTAATATCTTTATAAACAACTTGAGTGTGTTCTATGTAGCCTGAAAGGGGGTTGGATAGTGTTGTAGCTTATTCTTTATATGAATAGTGGGTTGGACTCGAGATCTCGACGCGATTCGGCCTTTTCTCTCACGAATTTCTATGAATCGTCGAACTAAGCCTAAAATTATCAACAAACATCTTTATTGTCATTAATTAATCTTAATTATACCATTAATCATTTAATTATGGGTGAAATGGGGGCACCATTATATGTGACAGGTGTTTAAGGCTATCATATGGGGCCAAATGAGGTGTCTACAGTATGTCCCTATTTGGGAGCAACACATGGAGAGTTGTGCTCCAAAGAAAGTAGACACGCTATGCATGACTCTCACTGGAGCTTTTGAGCTCACGGGAGTGGCCACCTACGGATGTATGCAATTGCAAACTCGTTCTAAGGGTGAGGTTCACTTTTTTAGGATCAATTCTGATTCAAGGGATAAAGAAAAAAAAGGAAGAAGTTACGTACTTACTGATTTGATTCGGTGCCTGTGGTATTGCCACATGGCGAGTTGGGAACTGTGCCCTTGTTGCTTAATTTAAAATGATGGTAGGAACTGTGCCCCGGTGGTTTGAATCAGAAGTTGGTCTTTCGATTGGCTAAGTCACTATTAGAGTTTCATTTGTTCTTGCAATAGAGTTCAATTCAATTTGTCATATATAATGTCTTTTGACTTTCATCCACAGTTGAATGCTCAAGGCATAGTTAAAACTAACTAGCAATAATGGGGATCTTGAAGGCAATCACAAACATAGTTCAAGCAATGGTGTGAGGTGCATGTGGGAATGAGATGCATTTTTTTTTTGAAAAAAAGATTTTATTTTGAAACTGAGGTATGCATCGAAAAAGCTAAATCAATGGAAGATGTTCATCAGAATAACTGTCATTTTCTAGGGATCTTGGTATTCACCCAAGCTTGATGAGAACCTGGGATAAATTCGAAATCAGGTAATAAAACGAACATAGTCAAGTTGGTAATCAAGGCAAACTGACAAATTGTAAACTAGACAAAGCTAAATTCTCCATCACTGAAGTGACAGGAGCACGTTAAGCATATAATAGACCAGTGCTGGCCATCACACTAGGCACCGGCTGCGGAACCGGGCAAATAACAAACTAAGAAAATCCAAGTTATAGTTGGCTAAGAGATTGATTAGGCCCCCAAGCCGGTGGATCAAGTTGACAAGGTGGCCCAAGTTGATCAGTAGTGCCGACTCACAAATCAAAAGGCGAACTAACACACAAAATATGGTGAGAAACTACTCAAACAGGCCAAGTCAAATGCACACACTAACGTAAAGAGTAATCCTCCCAAAATACACATAAAAGCTCACTGGAACATACAAACTTGCAAAACTGATCATTTTTTGCTAAAATGAACTAAATAGCAAAAGTGATTATTTTTAGGCAAAACAAACTAAATAACACAGGCGATTGTTTTTAGCCAAAATGAGCTGAATATCCAAAAATGATTGTTTTAGTCAAAACGACCAAAATAACCAAAACTGATTGATTTTAATAAAAAAAAAATGAGTGAAATAACTAAAACTGATTATTTTTGTTAAAAACGAGCAAAATAACTAAAACTTGTTGTTCTTAGTCAAAACGAGCTAAATGACCCAAAACTGGTTGTTTTTAGTCAAAACAAACTAAATAACTCAAAACCAACTGTTTTAGTAAAACCTGAGTAAAACTCAACGATAAATAGTCAAAATGGGCAAAACTGACAGGCCGCAAATCAAACGAGTATAAAAATGAAATTTGAATGAGGAAAGTTGAACAATGAAAGTTAAATGGTACTTTCAGGCAAATCAAGCTTAACGGTCAATTTCCGCATTCACACATCTCATGGACAGGTAGGGACCGCATCATTTGGCATAACATGCACGTAGACCTTGAATACCGGATTTTGTATTATTTGGTGCTCCCAAAGTTTGGCTGTATTATCGGCATCTAGTGTACATTATCCAATCGACGGAGTCTTAACATGTTTCTGGATTGGATTCTCGCATGGCTCATCCTTTCTCCCATTCTTCCTCCTTACATCCATACATGGTTCGAATGTGAAGTCAGGATCCAAAACAGCCCAACCTCCCTTGTCAAAACCCATTACCAGGCATCACATAAAACCTAGGGCAGCATGTGGGTTCGCTCGAGCGAATCACAGTCTGGAGTGGCCTGGGGCTCTAAAGACTATGCTCGCTCGAGTGGCCAAGTGCTCTCTTGAGTGAGCAGTGTTTCTGTCTTTGCTTGCCAGGAAGCCAATTGCCTCGGTTCTCTCCAATTTTCTAGCCTTTATACTTCCTTCCTTTGGCCCCTTCTTAACTAGAATTTCTTGCATAAAATACGCCTCCAATGCCTATTCCAAACCACATTTGCATCTTCCAAATTCACACCCATTCATCATATAAATTCATCATCAAAATCACCAATAATTCAGCCCATTTGTAACCAACATACACTTAAACATTAACAGAAATCTAAAACTTACGGAAAGCTCAAATGAGAGGGAGATTTACAAACATGCATTTTCAAAAGATAAATTAAAGAGCGTCAAAAGATCAAGAGATTAGCCATGTGATCGACACTTAGATGTGTAATACTTAACTGCAAGCCTACGGTGTCGTTAAGTAGTTCGAATTATCGATCCCATGGAGAGAGGATGGGACAAGCAATGAATCCAATTAAAGTAAAATTGAACTAAGATTTAGCTAATATAGACAATTGAAGTGAACAATTAAGACTACTAAACTATGTGTGAGAAATAAAATTAAACTAATTGAAATGTGAAACAAAACTAAAATATCAACTAAACTACTCTAACTAACAATCTAAAATATGAAATTAATTAGATCTAAGCTAATTTAACAAACTACACTACACTAGTGGATGAATGGTGGTGGAAATGGAAGATTTAATGTGAAGATGGGGTGTGAAATGTGTAGGATTTTAAAATAAGTTGTATGAAATGTGGATCTAACAATCTAAAAGTGAAAATAACAAATTAAACTAAGATTTAAATTAACAATGATAAAAGAAGAGATTAGGCAATCCAAAATCCACGAAGTATGTAATTAATTCAAACTATGCATGTTTTAATTCAACTCTCAAATCTATAATCCAATTAGCAATCTCTTGCCTAATTGGATTAGATGATATAGCAATGAAGATTAAAGTAAAGAAAATAAAAGGTCAAGATCCTAGATCATCATCTAGCTACCCTAACAATAAATCATCAAAATCAAGTTACAAAAGATCAAAGATAAGGGTTGTAGAGCATGCTATGTGAGAGAACTTAATCAAACTACAAAACATCAATTGATATTATCTAAGCATCAAGTGTAGAGATAGAGCATGAGAAATGGGAGAGGATAGCACAATTAGATCTAAAATCTACTAATCAATTACGGTACAAGTAGGGAATTTAAACTAAACATGCATGAAACTGAACTAATCACATTACCTAGCTTCAAAAGGAGAGTCTAATCCAAAAACTTTAGCCACTAAACATCAAGAAAGAGATCCAAATCTTCATTAATAATCTTCAATTACACACTATCTAGATTAGATACACTTAAGCTACTAATTACAATTTAAAGTATAGAAAAAGTAAAATAAAATTGCTAAGAGACTAACTTGCCAAACTCATTTCCTTTCACATGGATTCGTGTCAAGCTTTGATTGGTGGAGAGGCAAGAGTTAGATGGAATATTTTCTATGTAAAAATAATATATATATATATATATATATATAAATGTTGGGGGTTTGAACACATGACCTGTTTCATAAGCACCCAAGCTCTAACTAATACACCAACCACAACTTTGTGTTAGAAAATGACTTCTTTTATCCTTAAAGTCCTTTCCTCTTATTTTGGAACTCTTCAACTTTTTCTAATATTTCTTCACCAAGATTTCTTTATGTAGCTTCTTTATTGAAATCTCTTCTTGATGCCTTGGGATACTAGCCCGAAGGTTGGTGAAGTGGCCTGATAAAATATCCGTGTAAAGCAAATGATATGCATATGAGATGCCGATAAAATTCGGACTAATGAGGGATAAAATATGCAATACTTAACACGCATCACCATGAAATCCATAAAAACATAGAAATTGATAGAAAACTCAAAAAATATTGGCATGCTCAAATAATTCATTTCAGTCAGTTGCCTTAGTCTCCAAAGCTCTCAATTAGGCCTTTAACCCATCCAATTGCAAGGCAAATCACCTAACACAAGAAACCCATCAAAAAGGACCCATCTTAGAACCCTAAAATGTAAAGACAAGAAAGGAAAGGGATAGGGCTTGTAATAAGAGAAGAAAAAGCTCTCTAGGGTTAGTAAAAGCTCAATCTAAAATATGGAAAGGACCACTTACTTGTAGGAGCTTCAAATGAGAGGGGATTGCTCAAAATGGGACTTATTGCAGGTGGATTGGCCTCACAAGAACATCAATGGAGAGCTAGAGAGATGGGGAAGAAGAAGGTGGACTCAAATCTCCCTCTTTAACAAGCTTGGAGGTAGAAGTAGGGAGATCAAGAAAGCAAGAGAAAGAAGGAGAAGGGAAAGAACCCCAATTTTTTGCTGTAGCTCCACTCTCTCCTCAGATGGAATGATTAGGAGAGAGGAGGGAGAGGGAGACCTTATATAGAGGTGGGGGTGGGCCCCACCACTCACTAAAACTTGTTAGAATTAAAACATGGGTTTTTGGCCTTGGATGTGATTGATGAAGAAGAGAAAAATGGCCCTCGTTAAATCTAGTTTCCAAAAAGTATAAATTTGACACGGTTCTGAGATCCAGAAATTTGGTTCTAGATTCAATGCGAAAAGACTATTTTACCCTAAGGGCTGAAAAACTGGTTTTCGGAGCTTTGAATGGGCACAGAGTGAACACAAAAGTCATAGAGAATCATAAGATCATTCAAATGAAGCCGAAATAGGAATTTTCGAGAATCACAAATAACCACGCATAACACATAGAACCTTATAGGTACCAAGCTAGGTTCAAAGGCTTTCAAAACTCCCTAAAGCTAATGAAAAACTATTCTAAATCACAAACTTAGCAAAAAAAAAACCTCTAATCCCACTTAGAGAGCTAATCCAAAGATTAATTAGCACTAATCCCGGAAATTGGGGGTCAGGTCTTATAGTATCTGCCCCCCAATCTTTTCCATTATTTTAATCCTAGATTATCTCCAATCTTAGTGCTAAAATCTCTCTCTACCCTTTTTCTATAGATCCATAAACCTTCTCCCTAATCCTCTTTCTTCTGATTTAGTTTTTAAACCTCCTTAAGTATAGCGTCTCTATCCCTCATTCAAAAACTCTCTCAGCATAATCACCTAACAACTAAAGCAACCTGCCATGGTAATTTCTCTCTTTCCCTTTCTTCCATCCTCTCTTCCTTCCCACATCGAACCATTTCGTAGGTAAGTGAATCTATACGTTTATTCTTTTATTCTTTTCAATAGTTTTTATTTCTTATTTTCTCCTCTTTTTTTATATATTTCTACTCATCCCTGTGTGATTAAATAGTCTCTTTGGATTTGTGTCCTTGATGAGTTTTTTCCATACATGTCATCGATAGCCTTCTTTTTCAATAATATATGGGGTTTTCTTTTGGGGCATTTGGCTAGAGGTCCCTTAACATTGCATTCTATTGCAAACGGTCCACGATTTATTTTCGTAGAGGCAAAGGTCCCTTTTCAAGTTTAATATACTTACAAAGTCCATAATGCCCCTCTTAATCCCTTAACGCGTTATTAAAAAACTCTCAGACTAAATCGTGGAATCTTGTCAAAGAAAGAAGGAAGCGAGAAATCGGGCATGTTGAATAGTAAGGGCAAGGAGAAGGAGAAACTAAAACGAGGAAAGAGATTAACATCAGAGAGTCTAAAACAGTTGTATCATCTTCAAAAAAACTGTTTCATTATTGATGTAGCGGTTGAAGAAGTGATACATGATGGACCCGAAAAAGGGGGAATCTTCCCTCCTCTCCCTCCGCACCCCGGGGGCTGACCTGGGTCTCGGAGGAGGAGGGAAGATCTCGGGCACCAACATTTTTTGTACGGGTATGCCAGATTTACTTTCTACTTGGAATTTGGAATGGTGATAATCCGGAGATTCACCTTCACAAGTGGAAAGGAAATCAATCCTTTTCTAACTTTTCAAATTGCATTAATATTAAGAAAAGAGACAAGTTTGTTTTTTTTAGAATGCCGTAAGAGGCGTTTTTGTTTGTTTGCCGTAAAAGGCGGTTTTGCCGTGAAAGGCGATTTTACAAAACTCATCAAATATGAAAGACAAGAATTGTGATTTCATTTTGTCTCTTTAAGAAATACAAACTACAATAGAAAAGTAAGAAAAGGGATCTAACTTCTCAGGAGATTGTGGGGACACGTTGAGATCGACGGTCGCAAGTCATGTATGGGCTTCGCCATCGTCCTTCAAATGAGAACATGTGATGCTTTGATTCTTTGGCTTGGCTCCTAACCTCAGTTTTTTAAAGGACAAGGACCAAGAGAAGGTCCTATATCCAATGAAAAACCAAGTAAACGGGCTGAAAAGCCGCGTTTAGGCCATGTTGGAGAAGGAGGTGACCTTGGGGGGGTGGCCCCCCAAGGGACGTTGATCACCTTGTGGTGCTTCCGGGAGGAAAGTAGCAGGACTTCGTCTCGCTCTTGGATTTTCTGGATTTTCAGAGCTTGCACTTGGGATCTATTTTCATTATGCTTTCTTCTTGGAATGGACCTCCTTTTATAGGCTTTTGGTAGCCATGAGGTGTTTATTGGCATTGATGGCCATGATGAAAGAATTGATGAGGAGTTACAAGTTGGATTTTGTAACTCCTTTTTCATGGCTTGTGATTGGCCGATGAAGGTAGTGGGCATTTAATTGCCTTTATGCTTCATGATGATGGGAGTTTCATGGGTTTAATGCCATGATTACTTGGATTTGTAACTCCCAGATGCTTGACTCTGATTGGGCCGTCCAAAATAATGAGTTAATGACCGCATTAAGTTGTCATAAACGGGTCAATTAACGTCATTAAGTGGTCGCCAAGGTATGTGAAGAGTCGTGGGCCGCGCTGCGCCTTTTGAGATTCTTCTTGCGATCATCACAGGTGGATCCACGCATTGTTTGATGTCGGATTGCGATGCAATTTCAGACATTGATTGATGTTGGCGGGCCGGTGATGATTTCATGCTTTTGACAGAAAGTGCACTTCTTGGTCAGTCGGTTGGCGATTTTGAGGCGATCGGTGATGATTTCATGCTTTTGACGGCGGATCCGAGATGTCGACGAAGATCAGTGGTTTTCGAGCATCAAACATTGCATTTTCCGAAAATCACAGGGGCCGGAACACCCGAAATGCGAAAAGAATCGAAAAACGGACACTTTGGTACAAAATCCGGCGACCCGGATTTGCAGGGTCGCCGGGCGACCATGCACCCAGGGTCGCCGGCGACCTTAAGGTTTTTTGCCCTTTGGTCGCCGAGCTTCGTTTTCGGCCGATTTTCCGTCTTTTTCGTTCCTTTTTTCTTCTGTATTTTTCTTGACATTTTTCCTCAATTATTGACTTCATTTTCTTGGAGAAAACTTGATGAGAACCCGCGCGAAATCGGAGCACAAAGTTTCCCATTTTTCGGGAAAGCCGAAGACTTTGTAGCCGATTTTCCGTCAAGTGTCGAAACTAGGTCAAACGATATCGGAATGACCTGAAAATTGAGGTGAAGCTTCTTGAGCAGTGGATAGGACCAACCATGGGCTTTTATTTGAGTTTTGAAGCCGTTTGGGGTCCCATCGATGCTTCACTTGGTTTTGCTGCGGGGAAAATGCCGAGCTTTGATATGTGGTCAAACGATGTCCGATTGACCTGAAATTTGACGGGGAGCCTATTGGAGTCATGTTGAAGCCACTCATGTATTTTTTTTGATGAGTGATGGCTTCGGTGGTTTCCGCTGCCGGGAGGCTTGATTTTGCTGCTCGAGCATTGATGGAGGGTCAAACGTTGTCGGTTTGACTTGAAATTTGGCATGGAGCCCTTTGGAGACGTTCTGGAGTCATCCGTAGGCTCTGATCAAAGTTTTGGTGTCTTTGATGATGTCACCGCCGGGAGCGCTTGTTTAGCTGTCGGAGCAGTGAAATTAGGCCAAACGCCGTCGGAATGGCCCAAAACCTCAGGTGTACCCCTCTTTTAGCTGTCTTGAAGGATCTCTCAGTTTCTGTCTGATTCTGAAAAGATCTGATGCTTGAAGTAGCCTTACTTGTTTTGTAGCAGGATGCAGCTTCACGAGGCTTCTTGATGTGGAGGAGACATAGTGACTTTTTTTGGTGTCAACAAATGCCCCCTCGAGGTACAGCGACGAGTAGCTTTTTGGAGTCGATGTGCCTCAAAGAGAAACTTGGAGGAGAGATTCCAACTTGACCAAGAGTCTTGAGCATTTTTTTTTTTGAATAGCCTTCTGAGTTTCCGGGGGAATTTTATGGTAGTGAGAGGGATCACACACCATCTCAAGGCAAAGTTTTGAAAATGACATGGGGTATTTGGATTTTGGGTTTTGGATTTTTGTTTTTGACCTTGTGGCCTAACAAGCTGTATGTGGCAGGTTAGGGGGTCGAGGTTTGATTTTGATTTTGACCTTGTGACCCAACAAGCTATATGTGGCAGGTTGGGGGGTCAGATTTGGTTTGTTGGTTTTGGATTTTGATTTTGGTTTTGGTCTTGTGACCTAACAAGCTGTATGTGGCGAGCTAGGGGACCGGAATTTGGTTTTGTGAAATGTCAATTTCAAGATTTTGGCTCAATTTGGTTCATGAGGTTGGATGGTTTGGTTTTTGGAAACTCATGAGACTTTCTTTTTTTTTCTTTTTTTTTTTTTGAATGGTCCCATCAACTCAAAAGAGGCATGGGACTTTTTTTGCTCTTTTCTTTTTTTGCTCTTGGTAAGAGGAATATTTTGACTAAAAGCCAATTTTAGTGCCTAGGTGGTCAAACCTGGCTCATATGGGCTAACCCATGGGACCTTAGGCTTTGGAGATGGCCTAGATCTCATATGGTGTCATATTTGTAAAGAATATCTAAAAATATCTCTTTTGTGTAGAGAATATCTAAAAATATCTTTACTTGGAGAGAATTTCTCAAGTTTTCTTTTTGTGGAAAGATTCTCTCAAAATATCTTTCTTTTTGGGAAAGTAGCTAAATTTTAGCACTTACCTCCTTTCTTTTCTCCTTGTTTCCTCTTTTGGCTTGCTCTCTTCTATAAAAGCAAGAGGGTTGATGCTTTTGCTCCATTGCTTTCTTTTTGCAAGAAATCTTCAAGAGTGCTCTCCAAGATAAGAAGTGCTTTCTCTTCTTCAAGGATCTCCAAACTTTTCTTCTTCTTCTCCATCAATGGCTTCAAGTAAGTTTTCTTCCTCCTCAAGAATCTCCATTGTAGAAGTAGCTTCTTCATTTTTTTTTCTTCTTCTTTTTCTTTTCTTTTCTGTTTCTTCTTTTCTTTTCTCTTTTTCTTCTTTTCTTTCCTCCTTTTTTTTTTCATGCACGTTTTCCCCTTTTTTTTTCGTGCTTCTCTCTTTTTTTTTTCTTTCTTTCTTTTTTCTTCTTCTCTTTTTTTTTTCTTTTTCATGGTTTTCTCTCTTGTTTTTTTTTTTCACGCTGATTTCTTTTTTTTTCTTCTTTGTTTTTTTCAGCGTTTTTCTCTTCTTTTCTTTTTTTTTTTTGCTGTTTTTTTTTTCTGCTGGCTGTACGGACAAGTCCGTACGGACCTGACCGTACTGCCACGTGGCAGTGGGCCACGGCCTGTTGGCCAAATTTTTTTTTCTCTCCCTTTCTTTTTCTTTTTCCTTGTTTGCTCACCATGATAATGAGGTTATGCAATTTCAATATGTATGCATTTTTTTTTTTGCATCAAGATAGAAGGCTAGAGTCTCTAGGTCAAGCCAACATGATTTTTGACTTGGACAAAGTTTGATTGGTTTTGACCAAATTGGGTTGGAGTTGGTCAAACTTTGGTCAAGGTTTTCCTAGCATCTAATGCATGATGATATTATTTGATGCATGATTTTTGTAAATGGATTTGGAAGTATGATGATGCATACCTGAAAATCTTTTGCAAGTATCGGGATTTTGAGCTCGCAGCGATGTTGAGCTCTTTCTCGGTCTTACTGGATTTTGAGGAAGTTTGCAATTTTTGGATTCTGAAGCTCGCAGCAATGTTGAGCTCTTTTCCAGATTTTGCGGAAGTTTGATGAGATTGGCTCGTTCTCGCAGCGATATTGAGTTCAAGCCTTCTTTGAGAATTCTCCACTGTCTATGAGCTCGCAGTGATGTTGAGCTCATAGACAGGCTTCCTGTCTTTTTCGGAGTATTTTCCTTTTCTTTGGAATTGCCCCGGAACCATGTCAAAATTTTGCTAGAATTTTTTTTGTAGTAGAATTCTGTCATTTCGATGTTGATTGATCTTTTCTCTTCCATCTTTTGCAAGTAGTTCTTCTAGAACGAATAAGGTAAAGGTCCTGTTACTGACGCACCTCGCCGGTCTGCTAGATCTTCCAATGCGGCCGTTCAGCAGGCTTGGGAGAACGAGGGAACTCTCATTCGCCAGGTTGAGGAAGCTGAAGGTAATGTCCGGAGGAAGACTCAGGAGCATAAGCAGTGGCAGGTCCTCTGGGAAGAACTTCCTCGTGCTGCAGATGGGTCGCGACATTCAGCCGCATTTTATTGGGACATTTTGAAGAAACGTGGCCTAAAAACTTTGGAAGTTAAGGCCATGGGTCTGCTTGAGGAGTTGAACCTTTGGTTGAAGACCATGTCGGATTGAGCTCCTGAGTTGTAACAGACTCTTTTTCCTTCTTCTTCTTTTTTTTGGTACCTCCATGTATAAAAAGTCTTAGTACTATATTTTTGTATCCCATTACTTTCACTTAAATCATTTTTTGATGGAAACAATTTTGAGCAAAAGTTGATGCGAATGTTTGTTTAAGAATTTGATCAAAAGGTTGTCATTTTGGGCATGAAAGCCAATTTTGTGGCGAAAAGCCTGATTTTTTTGATGGTTTGAAAACCGAAATTTTGGATGGCATGAAAGCCTAATTTTGTGGCGTAAGAGCCAAATTTGTTTTGTGGCATGGGAGCCAAAATTTTTGGATGGCGTGAGAGCCGAATTTTTGGAATGGCATAGAAGCTGAATTTCATTTTGTGGCATGGGAGCCAAATTTTGTTTGTGGCATGAGAGCCAAAATTTTGTTTGTTGCATAAGAGCCAAGGTTTTTGTTTGTGGCATGAGAGCCAAAGTTTTTGTATGGCATGAAAGCCGATTTTGGCGTTTGTAGCCGAAAAATTTTTGTTTTGGCATTTATAGCCGGATTTTGGCGTTTATAGCCGAGTTTTTTGAAAACCAAGTTTTGTTTTGTTGGCATGAAAGTCGATTTTGGCGTTTATAGCCGAATTTTTTTTTTGTTTTGGCATTTATAGCAGGATTTTGGCGTTTATAACCAGATTTTGGCGTTTATAGCCGATTTTTGGCATTTATAGCCGAATTTTGGTTTTCAAAATGCAGGTATCGACTAAATGTCACCTCCCCGCTGAATGGTCTTGCAAGTATCGATGGAATGTCGCTTCCTTACTCATTCGGTTTTGCGAGTATTGATGGAATATCACTTCCTCGCGGGCTAGGTTTTGCGAGTATTGATGGAATGTCGCTTCCTCGCGAATTGGGGTGCAAATATCGACTAAGCGTCGCTTCCCTGCTTTTCCCAAAATTTTTGGTTTTGCGGGTACTGACTTGATGTCGTTTCTTCGCGATTTTTGAAATTTGAGGTTTTCTCGAACCATTTGAAATTTGGGTTGTGGATAGCAACTGGTAGGTTGCGTCTCCACGATTTTTGAAATTTGGGTTGTGGATATCAACTGGTATGTTGCTTCTCCACGATTTTTTTTGAAATTTGGGTTGTGGATATCAACTGGTATGTTGCTTCTCCACAATATTTGAAATTTGGGTTGTGGATATCAACTGGTATGTTGCTTCTCCACGATTTTTGAAATTTGGGTTGTGGATATCAACTGGTATGTTGCTTCTCCACGATTTTTGAAATTTTGCAAGTATCGAATGGGGTTCGCTTCCTTGCGATTTTTGGGTTTTGGAAGTATCGAATTTGGTTCGCATCCTTCCAGTTCTTTTGGGTTTTGCGAGTATCGACTGAATGTCGCTTCTCCGCGGTTTCAAAAAACCATTTTGTTTAAAGATACGAAGGTCATAAATTTTGGCTTAAAACCATTTCGGTTGTAAAAGCCAAGGTAGACTAGGGTGAAAATTCCTGAGTCCTGGTTTTTGTTTCAAACCATGGTTCAAGGATCGAAAATTTTGGTCAAGTTTGGGAAGAGGCTCCTAAACTTGGATTGATTTTTCTTTTGAACAATGAAACGATGAAAGTAAGCATTGTTTTGAGAGATTGTTTTTTTTTTTTTTGGAAACTTCAACATAAAGATGAAAATTTCAAAAGGGGTGGGTTTGACGAGCAAGTACCTTGGAAATACGCTTTAGCCGTATAGATATTGCTCTGACCCGTTTGAGGAAGTCTTCAAGGGTAGTACCGCTTCAAGAACTTGCCATTGATGGGCAGCATACATCTGTCTCCTTCCATGTTTAAAAGAGCGTATGCATCATTGGAGAAGACTTTGTCGATGACGAAGGGTCCCTCCCATTTTGGTTCGAATTTGCCTTTGGATTTGTGGGCAAAGACTATGGGTCTTTTTACTGCAAGAACTAAGTCACCCTTTTTGTAGGCGCGTTGCCTGACTTTTTGTCGAAAGATCCTGCCATACGTGTTTGGTACAACTCAATGCTTTGTAGAGCTTCAAGTCGTCTTTCATCGAGATTATCCAGCTCTTGGAGTCTCAATTTGACATTGTTTTCTTCCGTCATGTCATTTTGCAAAGATACCCTTAAGGAAGGAATTTGTACTTCCAAAGGGACAACAGCTTCGCATCCATAAACCAAAGAGAATGGTGTGCTATGGGTTGGTCCTCGAACGGTGGTTCGATAGGCCCACAAAGCTTCTGGTAGTTTGTCGCCCTAGTCTCTTTTATGACTAGAGACTATTTTCTTGAGAATTTTGCAGAGTGTCTTGTTGAAGGCTTCTGCTAGTCCGTTCGCTGCAGGATTATATGGAGTCTAAGGATAACTTTGGATTTTGTACTTGTCGCAGAACCTGTAGAATTTGTGATCCCGGAATTGTGGTCCGTTATTATGGACGAATCTTTTAGGTATGCCGAAGTGACAAATAATGTTGTGCACAAGAACTGAAGGACTGATGAAGTCTTCATTTCGCTGAGCGCAAATGCTTCTGACCACCTGGAGAAATAATCCGTAGCGGCGAAGATGAAGCGATGACCTTTGCTTGATGGGGAAGAAATAGGACCTACGATGTCCATATCCTAGGCTTCGAAAGGCCATGAGATTGCTGTTGGATGTAGCCATTCTGGAGGCATGTGGACATAATCTCCGTGAATCTGGCATTTTTGGCAGCGCTTGGCAAATTGCATTGCATCAGCTACCATGGCAGGCCAATAGTAACCTAGCCTTTTTATCTGGTTGTAGAGCTTAGGACCAGCCTGATGGGCTCCACAAAGACCAGCATGTACTTCTTTGAGAGTTTCCTTAGCTTCTTGTTGTGACAGGCAGCGTAGGAGTACTCCGTTGAAGGATTTTCTGTAAAGTGCTTTTGAAGGTATATCCAAATGAAAGTTTGGGGCTCGTCTTTGGATGCTTACCCGCTCTTTTGGATCTTCAGGTAGTATTCCGAACATGATATAATCAATGAACGGATCTCTCCAGTCGCCAATCGGAGGTTTGAGGATGGACATCCGACTTCCAACCACTTGGTGGCATTCAGCAACTGCTTGGTGTGTGTTGAGAGGAGGGAGAATCCTTCTTTGACACACTGTGACTTGCATGTTTTCCCCTTCTTGGATTGCCATGGATGCGGTGAGTCCAGCCAGGGCATCTGCACGGATGTTTTCACCTCTGAGGATGTGGGTGATGTGACAGATGTTGAATTTTTGTCGAAGTGACTGCGCCTTATTGTAGTAAGGTAGCAAATCAGGCTTCCTGACTTCATATTTCTGATTCATCTGGTTGACGACCAGTTGAGAGTCTCCAAAAGCTTCCAGCATAGTGATGCTAGATTCGAGGGCGAGTTCCAATCCTACAATCAGGGCTTGGTACTCAGCTGCATTGTTTGAACATGGTTCCAGTAGCGAGAAGGCGTGTGGAATCATGTGTTTGTCGGGACTGACAAAGAGGATGCCGATTCCCGATATTTGCTTTCCTTTTTCATTTGTCCTGGTTGCACCGTCAAAGTAAATGTCCCAGGAAGCGTTTGACAAGGAAGTTTCCACATTGTAGACAAATTCGTCTGGGAGATCATCCCTGAGTGGAGAATCTTTAGGTAATGGATGCTCTGTGAGGAAGTCTACTAGAGCTTGGCCTTTGATTGCTTTTTGTGGCACATACCTAATATCAAACTGTGATAAAAGGACGGACCATTTTGCCAGTCGGGCATTGAGAGAACCTGCTTTTGTGACAAGGACCTTTAGGAGGTTGATCCTCGAAACCAGGTAGACTGTGTTCGACAGCAGATAGTGACACGGCTTTTGTACAGCGAACATTACTGCAACGCATTCCTTTTCGACTGGGGAGTAGCGATGCTCTGCACCTACCATCATGCGGCTAAGGTAATATAGAGTAGCTTCTTTTCCGTCGTTATTTTCTTGTGCGAGCAGAGCACCCAAAGAGTGGTCGAGAGCTCTTGTGTACAAGATAAATGGTTTTCCAGTTGTGGGGGTAGCCAGCACTGGAGGTTTGGTGAGGTATGCTTTGATGTCTTGAAATGCATTTTCACATTCAGCATCCCAGACAAAGTCCACGCCTTTCTTCATTAAGCGAGAAAATGGACGGCATTTCCCTGATAGATTGGAGATGAACCGTCGAATGTAGGCCAGCATTCCTTGAAGCCCTTTTAATTCTCTTAGGGTTCTTGGAGATGGCATTTCCAGGATAGCCTTGACTTTGGTGGGGTCAAGTTCTATTCCAGCTTTCCGTACTACGAATCCGAGAAACTTACCCGATGAGACACCGAAGAAGCACTTTGTGTTTGCGAAGTCGGAGGAAGACTTCTCGAAGATCATCGAGATGGTCTTCTTTTCTTCTGCTTTTTATGGCGAGGTCGTCAACATAGCATTCGACCGTCTTGTGCTGCATATCTTGGAATATTTTCATCATAGCCCTCTGATATGGTGCACCTGCATTTTTCAGGCCAAACGGCATAACAGTGTAGCAATACATGTCGAATGGTGTGCGAAATGACGTATGCCTTTCATCTTCAGGATGCATCTTTATCTGATTGTAGCCAGAGAATCCATCCATGAATGTCATTCGCTCGAACCCATAGGTGTTGTCAATCATCACCTCTGGTATGGGGAGCGGGAATTCATCTTTAGGACATGCACTATTCAGGTATCTGTAGTCGATACAGACCCTTATTTGTCCATTTTTCTTTGTCACGGGGACAATGTTGGCCAACCATTCAGGATGTTGTTCCTTGCGGATGAAACCAACGTTTTTGAGTTTCTGAACTTCTTGTTCAATTTTGTCCATCACGTCGGGACAGAATCTCCTTTGGCTTTGTTTGATAGGCTTGATTTCTTTTTGCAAGTTGAGCTTATGGACTGCTACTTCAGGATCCAAGCCGGGCATTTCGGCATAAGACCATGCAAAGTAATCAACGAACTCACGAAGAAAAGAGATATACTCGGGTAACTCATCATCCTTTATATTCTTGCTTATGAATACAGGACGTGGATTATCAGGTGTTCCCAAGTCTATCTTTTGAACAGGGTCTTCTGTAGGAAGGTTTGAAGGTGTTTCCTCCACAATGTTTTCGGAGGCTTCCAACTCAACAAGACCTTCTGGAGTGCCAGAGGCATTTACAGACTGAGGCTCTGTTTCTGTCCATGAATCTTCTTGATCAGTATCCTTCTCAAGGCTTGCAATGTGATGGTCCCAATCACTTGCTGGAATTGGGTTGAAGTAGGGTACTTCTTTTGGAGACGATGATTCTTCTAGGACAGAGAACCGCTCGTCTCTATCATTGGGCAATTCCTCTTTATTATCAGAGAAATCATACCAATTGGAGGAGCTTTTTGTGTCCTTGACGAATAACTCCTTAAAGAGATATCCAGGGATATCGATGTCTTCATGAGATGTTGAGGCTTGGTCGGTAAAGCGACTTTGCAGCCATGGTGTCAACAGTCTCATAGGAGCGGTAGGATCATACCCCAACCCATATGAAGACTTGCCTTTTTGAAGGTGGATTTTCCAATCTTCTGGTTGACTTTTGATCAGGGTGGGCTCCAATGATGTAAGAATACCACGGCCACCTCCCAAACCAGTCGGATTTTGAGCGTCGTAGCCCATTTTCTTCATGATAGCTTGTGCCATTGGACTATATAGGGATAGCTGAGGTATACCTTCGTTTTGGAAAGGTTCAAGCAGAGAGTTCAGTGGAGATGCTCCTGATCTGTGGAAGAAGATTGTTTTTTCTTCTGGCGAAGTTGCCGGAATAACAAAGAAGGCAGACGTAGGGTCTTCTATGTCTGCAGGTGTCTCCAATGGATTGAGAGCGGGCTGATCTTGCTGAGTATCAGCTTGGCTTGATGCTGTGTCATCTTCTGGCTCTGACTCTGAGTCTGTGTCATGCATAATAGACACAAAGGAGACAGTGAACTTGCCCCCAGCCTTTTGTTTTGTCTTCTTTGCTTTGGTAATGATTACCAAAGGCTTTGGAGATTTAAAGGAGATGACGAAGGGAGCTTGGCCGCTTACTTCGAGTTTGGTGGAGGATTTGTTTTCCTCCGATGACTGCTGAAGAGCCTTGCCTTTATCTTTCTGGAGACTGTCGGCAAAGTGAATTGTTTTTTCCTCCTGTTCTTCTTTTCCATCTTTGTACATTTGAGCATCTGCAAAATGGACATCTCTGCTTTTGAAGGGCTTTTTGTCTGCAAACACTCGATGTACCAAGCCATCGTTGCCAACGAACTTGATGCACTGATGTAGAGTTGAAGGGACGACACCATTCTCATGTATCCAGGGGCGTCCAAGGAGTATATTGTAGCATGAAGGGGTCCTTATCACATACACGGTGACTTCAGAAATAAGATCACCGATTTGCAATTTGAACTTGGTTTTGCCGATAGGCCTTTGAGCGCTCCCGTCATATCCGAAGATTGATACGGACGTGTGACTAAGCTTGCTAGGTGGGATGCCCAGCTCTTCGAGTGCCGAAGTAGAGATGAGGTTGAGTGCAGAACCTGGATCAATCTGAACTCTGTGTACTGGCATTTCTTTGACGTACCCCGTAAAGTACAAGGGACGGTTGTGTTTTGTCTCGCCTAGCAGGAGGTCATCCTTGTCGAAGGCAATTGTTGCACTTGCTACTTTTTGTACTGAGAGGCATTCATTGCTTGATCCCTCAGTTTTCTTCTTTTCTCCCTTTGAGGGAGTCTTTGATTTTTTGACCCTATAGTCCATTTCAATTTGTAGGACTTGTGGGGCATGTTTGTTGACATCTGCATTCAGCCTTTGTAATTCTGAAATGAGACTATCACGAGTTTGTAGAGACATTCGTAATAAGTCAAGGATGTGCAGACGTGCAGGTATGTGTTTGAAGTGCTTGTTGACACCAAAAATGTCACTTTGCCTCTTCAACATCAAGAAAGCTGCATGAAGTCGCAACCTGCCATAAATAGGCAATGCAATTTCTCCAAAAAATCAAATCTTGTCAGAATCAAACAAAAACTGCAAGATCCTTCAAGATAGCCAAGAGAAGAGTACACATGAAGTTTCGGGCCATTTCGACAACATTTGGCCTAACTTCACTGCTCCGACAGCTAAACGGGAGCTCCCGGCGGCGACATCATCGGAGACGTCAAAACTTCGATCAAAGCCTACAGATGACTCCAGCATGTCTCAAAAGGGCTCAATGCCAAATTTCAAGTCAAACCGACAACGTTTGACCCTCCATCAATGCTCGAGCAGCAAAATCAAGCCTCCCGGCGGCGGAAACCACCGGAGCCTTCGCTCATCAAACCAAGTGCATGAGTGGCTTCAACATGCTTCCAAAAGGCTGCACGTCAAATTTCAGGTCATTCTGACAACGTTTGACCAGGTTTCGATGCTCCGAGAGAAAATCAAGCCTACCGGCGGCGGAGCAACCCGGGACCATGACATCCAAAACGGAGCCCATGGAACGTCTCAAAATGACTCCAATAGGCTCCCCGTCAAATTTCAGGTCAATCGGACATCGTTTGACCGCACATCAAAGCTCGGCATTTTCCCCGCAGCAAAATCAAGTGAAGCATCGATGGGACCCCAAACGGCTTCAAAACTCAAACAAAAGCCTATGGTTGGTCTTATTTATTGCTCAGGAGGCTTCACCTCAAATTTCAGGTCATTCCGACATCGTTTGACCAAGTTTCAGCTTCTGGCGGAAAATCAGCAGCTCTACGCGACAAAGTCTTCGGCTTTCCCGGAAAATTGGAAACTTTGCACTCTAAAAATGCAAGGATTCTCATCAAGTTTTCTACAGGGAAATCAAGCCAATAAATGAGAAGAAATGTCAAGAAAAATACAGAAGATAACGGCGACGAAAAAGACCTCAAAACGACCGCAAAACGGGCTCCGAAGGGGAAAAATCCCCCAGGGTCGCAGACCCCAGCGACCATGGCCCATGGTCGCAGGCCCCTGCGACCATGGCCCATGGTCGCCGGTCCATGGTCGCCGGCTATAAACGCCAAAATCGGCTATAAACGCCAAAATCGGCTATAAATGCCAAACAAAATCGCCTTTCACGGCAAACCAAGAAAATGTCTCTTTTCTTAAATATTTGTGCAATGGAAAACTTGAAAGAAGTTGATTTCCTTTTTACTTGCGAAGGTTGATCTCCGGATTACCACTTGCAATTCCAAGTAAAATAGAAAATCTGGCACACCCACACAAAAAAATGTTGATGCACGCTTCAGGGCCCGCCAGGGCGCGAAAGGGTCGGACCCGACGGACTCCCACGTTCCGCCGACCCCGGTAGCCGCCCCACGGCGCCTCGGAGCGCGTTCCATCAAGCTGGCACACCCGGTGGGACTCGTTCATTTGAGAACACGGTGCTGGGAAATGAAATATTTGCATATCATACTTTTTGCTCTATGCTTATACTTCTTTTCCGGATTCCTTGGCTACTTTCTAGCTGGTGGCCTATGTTGGATTTTGCATCCTAAAAAAAAAATGAGATGGGATTTTTTGGAAATTTCTATTTCTTTGAGTTTGTTTCCATTCTTTCTCTTTTCAAAAAAAAAAAATTAGTTTTCTTAGTTTGAATTCAAAATTGAGAAACTTTGATCCTATCCTATCGTTCTTTGGTGCTTGCAGAAATGTTGAGCCCGTTCGATTAAGGTTTTGGACCATCGTTTCTGTTCGATGAGTTCATTAGAGATTTCAAAAAAAAATTAAAAAAAAAATCAGTTTTCTTAGTTTGAATTCAAAATTGAGAAACTTTGATCCTATCCTATCGTTCTTTGGTGCTTGCAGAAATGTTGAGCCCGTTCGACTAAGGTTTTGGACCATCGTTTCTCTTCGATGAGTTCATTAGAGATTTCAAAAAAAAATTAAAAAAAAAATTAGTTTTCTTAGTTCGAATTCAAAATTGAGAAACTTTGATCCTATCCTATCGTTCTTTGGTGCTTGCAGAAATGTTGAGCCCGTTCGACTAAGGTTTTGGACCATCGTTTCTCTTCGATGAGTTCATTAGAGATTTCAAAAAAAAATTAAAAAAAAAAAATCAGTTTTCTTAGTTTGAATTCAAAATTGAGAAACTTTGATCCTATCCTATCGTTCTTTGGTGCTTGCAGAAATGTTGAGCCCGTTCGACTAAGGTTTTGGGCCATCGTTTCTCTTCGATGAGTTCATTAGAGATTTCAAAAAAAAAAATATTAAAAAAAATAAAAATAAAAAAAAATTAGTTTTCTTAGTTTGGATTCAAAATTGAGAAACTTTGATCCTATCCTATCGTTCTTTGGTGCTTGCAGAAATGTTGAGCCCGTTCGACTAAGGTTTTGGACCATCGTTTCTCTTCGATGAGTTCATTAGAGATTTCAAAAAAAAAAATATTAAAAATAAAAATAAAAATAAAAAATCAGTTTTCTTAGTTTGGATTCAAAATTGAGAAGCTTTGATCCTATCCTATCGTTCTTTGGTGCTTGCAGAAATGTTGAGCCCGTTCGACTAAGGTTTTGGGCCATCGTTTCTCTTCGATGAGTCTATTTGGGATTTGAAAAAAAGACATAGACCACTAAGGTTAAACCAATTGCGTTCTTTGATCACGATTGATTCAAGAAAAGCCTTGTCCAGAGTGTGGAGACAGCTTGACTGTTCTAGGCAAGGGTCCTCCAAACGGGTTCATTAAGTAATCCTACCCTTACCTGGGGGCAATTCTATCAATTGAGGTTTCATAAGACCGGGTTAGGAGGCCTATGTGTACTCTCTCGTCTTTAAATCTTAAAAAATTAAAAAAAAATAAAAAAAATAAAAAAAAGATTTTCAAAAAAAAAATCTTAAAAAAAAAAAAAAGAACAAAAATTTTCAAAAAAAAATAAAATAAAAAAAAATAAATAAAAAAATATTTTTTTTAAAAAAAATAAAAAATAAAAAAAAATAAAAAAAAATAAAATAAAAAAAAATCTCCAAAAACTCGTCACTTTTGGATTCAGATTCGAGAAATTGTGGTCTCTTCCCTTCTGAGTACTGGCGCTCGCGGAAATCGTTGAGCCCGTATTTGAATCGGAATGCCACCTGCTCTCTTTGACGAATCCATTTCTGACATTTCAAAACAAAGAATCCCATCTCATGGATGCGATCTCCAACATTTGTGCATAGCAGTACTGGTACGCCCTTTCAGGGTCTACTGTATCTGTGACCGGCACATTTGTAACTCCTACCTTATATTCTTCTTATCTCGAGCAAGCCCTGCTTCTCGATAAGTCGAATTTAGGTTTACAATTGCTTCTAGCAGTCACTGGAACGCTCATTCTGGGCTCACCATACTTGCTGTCAGAACAATTGTACCATCTATGGCCTTTTGCCTTCTTCATGTCGCTTGGGTCATATCCCTTGAGCGATTTGAAAAGACAACCATAGAAATTCCCATTTATGATCATTATATTCTTGTGATTACTAATGGATGTGGTCGTGTTTCAGAACCTTTTCGAAACTAACAATGACAGCCTTAACCATTATTTTCGATGAGAACAAGCACCAACTCATGCTTCAACAGAAGCAAAGCGCGCGCACTCATAAGCGCCCTGTCAGCTGCCGAAGCGTTAACTCCCTCGGCAACTCTCTGAACTCCGGGTCGACCTCGACTCCCCGGACCATCGTCTTCGGGACACTGGGACCATTCCCACTTCCCGAAGAACAAACTGCGCCTGCCAAAAGGCAGAAGATCGCCTCTCAACGTGTCACTCCTGTGACACCAAAGGCGAGCGCCCAAAAGCCCGAAGCCCGCGGCACCCCCGCGAAGCCTCGACCCACAAACAACCAGGTCTATCCCAAGACTTGGTCTCCAAGACCTTCCCCAAAACAAAGGAGGTCTCAAACCTCCACCAAGCCAGCATACCTGGCCCCACTCAAGGAGAACCAGTTCTACCCTCTTGCCTACATGAAAGAGGAGAGACCCATCTCCAACCTGACTCCCAAGTTAACCCAGCATGAGCCGGCTTGTTCCTACAGGCCCAAAATTAGATCATGCATCACCAGGCCTCTACAAGCACCTGCTAAGGCCTACACTCCTTCGGTTCGACCCTTTATCTCTACAGGGGCCGAACTTGAAAAATTCAAAGCTTCGCTGCAACAGGCAAAGGACCGGGTCCGGATCCTGTCCTTGCCTAGCTACAAAGAAGACAGGCTCGGCTGCTGCGCCCGAGGGAGCACATCCTTCATCGTCAGAGCCCAGCCAGAGCTGACCGAAGCTCAAGCTGCTCGTCGAGCACGTCGCCGTGCGTCATATCGACAGAAGAGACTAGAGAAGCAACGGACCCAGCCTCCTACACTTCAAGTCTCCCACAAATGGGTCGAAAAAGAAAGACCCGACCAAGTTGCTGCCGTCCATATGGTTGGAAAAACCAGAAGACGCCAAAGGTCAGCATAAAAAATCCATGTCCGACGTCCGGTGACCCGTAGCATCACCAGGACACAAAGACATCCCGAAGAATCTCCTGCCCCTTCAAGCCAAGGACGGGAGAGTAATCCTTCATCAAGCTCTTCATCAAAAAGAATGAGCCCCAGCTCGGTCACCAGGACGATTTCTTCGTTCGAATCCCGAGGGATGAACGTCTTGGCTACAAGTTCTGAGCCGCCACCTCAGAATCCACCTCGAGATGATGCGCTCACACGCATCCAGCAGTTGGAACAAGGCCAGCAGAGGATTGAAACTCTGATGGAAAACCTTCTCCTTGTCGTCCAAAATCAGGTGAACAATGAGCCTCCTCCGAATCATGGCAATAACGAGGAAAATGGAGAAGAAAATGAGTCACGCGCCCTTACCAAAAAGGACGTAGACAGTATCCTCGCCAAAGCTAAAGAAGAGGATATACTCAAAGAGCATGGGATCAAGCCACCATATCCTTTATGGATGGACTCGGTCCCGTTCCCCACAAAATTCAAACATCCTACTCTCCAAACATATACGGGGAAAGGATCGGCCAGACAGCACGTCATCCACTTCAAGATCTTGACGGGAGCTATCGCGGATCAAGATGCACTCAAGATTCGCCTCTTTGCAAGTACCCTAAAAGGTACGGCCTTCGATTGGGACTCCACTCTGCCGGAGAACTCCATTCAGAACTGGGCTATGCTGGAGACACGCTTCCTGACCCACTTCCAAGGTGAGGATCATCCTGTTACTATGGCTCAGCTCTGCAGCCTAAAACAGGGAGAGAATGAGTCAACTTATGACTTCATTCACAAGTGGAAAGCAATGGCGTACAAATGCTCAGATGTACTGCCACAAGCGTCACTAGTCGACATCTGCCGAAACAACATGAGAGCTAAAATACGCTCCATGATCATCGGCAATAAATCAAAGAACCTGGGGGAACTCCTCGAAGCCTCCATGGAAGCTGAAATGGTGATCAAAGACCTCAACAGTCAGAAGTCATCAAGAGAAGAGCCAACCGCCATTGCAACCTCTAAACCAAAGAAGAAAGAGGTCCTTAATGTGCAAACCAAGTCAGCTCCTCAGCAACCAAAGAAAGCTGAAAATAGAGCTGCAAGTAAGAGACCTGAACTCTCTGATGCCTTCAAAGAGCGAGTAGAAAAGAAATATCCGTTCGATGAAGACGTTGAAGAAATCTTTGAGGCTCTCCTAGCAAATGGCAAACTCATTTTGCCAGAGCCCAAAAGACCTGGAGACATTGGCAAAACCAATGATCCTCGGTACTGTCCATACCACCAGATGGTCTCGCATCCTCTCAATCAATGCTTTGTTGTGAGAGAGAAGATAAACGAGATGTGGAAAAACGGAGTCATCACCTTTGACAAAAACTATGGGACTGCCTCTGTCAACATGGTGTCATGTGGACAAACACCAAAATCACCGAAGAAGAAGATCACTACTTCCTTCAAGGTGATAAAAAGAATTCAAACGTCCGAAGTGTTGGTTCCTTGCCGGACACCAGACGAACAACCCATATGGGTACATCCCGATCTCCTGGAAGATGAAAACTGGGAGATCGTAAAAACCAAGCCGACAGCTCAACAGCGAAGGCAGGCTAGGAAACATCTCCTCAGGCTCAAACGGCAAGAGAAGACCCAGCCAAAACAAGAAGTCCATGAAAAGGCAGAGGCCTCCTCTACCACTTCACTCGGGGCAACAAAAACGTCCCTTCCAGAGACTTCAAAGGCGGTAAGAAACTTCACTCTCAGTGATTTCATTCCACCTCAATTCAAAAAAGAAGCCATGCAGGGGGCATTATACTCTTGCAACTCGGTAGTTGGATTCTCCATTGATGGATACGAGTCCAGTGACACCGACGATGGATTCGAGCCCAACTACACCGGCGAGTGGGAGGAATCTCTTGAAACAGGAGAGTATCTCTTCGACGAAGAATGGATTCCTGAAACTCACCTTATGCCAGTAATCTGGTATAACCCCTTGCAACCACAAGGATCCTGGTCTGATGATGAAGAAGACCAAGAGGCTGTACAAGAAGATGCTGTTAACCCAGCACCTGTCATTGCTCCAGTGGAAATCAACTATGTTGAGCCACACGGAGAAGACGAAGAAGAGGATCTGGCTCCCATGCCTGATCTTGAAGAATATGCAAGGATCTTGCAGCGTCTCGCTCTAGAACAAGAGCAAGACCGCGTCAACGAGATTCCTCGCAATCCAGAGCCGGAAGTCCCTGAAGCCCATCAGGTACCTCCTCCCTCAACTCCTGAAAATGAAGAACATTGCTGGATAGATGATCCTCTTACATCCGAGGATGAGTCTGACTCCGAGCAGGCAACATCTCCTATCAGAGCTTCCTGTAATGTAATATATCAGGACTATAGCTCTTCTGAAGCGTCGTCTGATGAGATTACCTACACTCCGACGACGCCTAGCAATGTATCCTCTGGAGCTACCTCGTCTCACGTGACTTTCACAGAGATGACACCCTCTCAGGTTTCTTCTCCTGAGACTGTGACTTCAGGATACACATTCTTCCCGACTCATCATCATGAAGAAAACCCAACTTGGGGTGATGGATGGGTCAACGAAGAAGAAAAGCTGCTGGATGCTGTTCAGGACTTGCTCCCGGAAAATGCTCCGTGCAACACAATCACTGAGGATGGCAACTCTGCTGCAGATACATCCCCAGTAGATGAAAAACGACAGCCTCTTGATCCTGAAGACAATCTTCCAAACAAAGATCCTTCTCAAGAAGCTCTCGAAGTTGGTAGAGGCACCCGTTCGGGCCGGGACTACCACAAAAATTACAACCAATCTTCCTTTACTTATGTAAATCCTTCGGGAAAAGATGTTGTAAGCGCCCCCAGTGGCAAAAACAATGAACATGCAGGCCCCAAGGAGGCTTTCAAGTATGACTTGGTTGAGCACTTCAAACACATACCTGCACGTCTTCACATCCTAGACTTATTGCGAATGTCTCCACGCACTCGTGATAATCTTATCTCAGAATTACAAAAACTGAATGAGGATGTCGACAAACATGCCCCGCAAGTCCTCCAAATTGAAATGGACTACCGGGTCAAAAACTCTGAAACTTCCTCAAAGGGAGAAAAGAAAACTGAGGGATCATGCATCCAATGCCTCTCGGTTCAAAAGGCAGCTAGTGCAACCATCGCCTTCACAAAGAACGACCTCCTACTTGGCGAAGCAAGGCACAACCGACCCCTGTACTTCACAGGGTACATCAAAGAAATGCCGATACATAGAGTTCAGATCGACCCAGGTTCTGCACTCAACCTTATCTCCACTTCGGCTCTCGAAGAGTTGGGCATCCCACCCAGCAAGCTAAGCCACACATCTGTATCTATCTTTGGATACGATGGGAGCACTCAAAGGCCTATCGGCAAAATCAGGTTCAAATTGCAAATCGGTGATCTTATCTCTGAGGTCACTGTGTATGCAATAAAAACCCCTTCATGCTACAACATCTTTCTCGGACGCCCCTGGATACACGAGAACGATGTTGTCCCTTCAACTCTACATCAATGCATCAAGTTTGTCGGCGACGACGGCATGGTACATCGAGTCTTTGCGGACAGAAAACCCTTCAAAGGTAAAGAAGTCCACTTCGCAGACTCCCAGATGTATGAAGGAGAAAAAGAAGAAGAGGAAATAGCACCCCCTGCTGAAAATCTCCAGAAAGATAAAGGCAAGGCTCCTCAAAAATCACCGGAAGAAAACAAACCCTCCGGCAAATTAGAAGAGAGTAGTCAATCTCCCTTCGTCATCTCCCTCAAATCTTCAAAACCTTTGGTCATCACGACTAAAGTGAAGAAGGCGAAACAAAAGCCTGAGGGCAAATTTGTTGTCTCTCTCGTGTCTATCATGCAAGACACAGACTCGGACTCAGAGCCAGAAGACGATGCATCGTCAAGCCAAGCTGACACTCAGCAAGTTCAGCCCGCTCTCACTCCGATGGAGATACCTGCTGATGTAGAAGATCCTACGTCTGCTACCTTTGTTGTTCCGGCAACATCACCAAAGCAAAGGCCGATCTTCTTCCATAAATCGAACGCTTCTTCATCAAATTCCATGCTGGAACCTTTCCAAAATGAAGGTATGCCTCAGCTATCTCTATATAGTCCTGTGGCACAAGCAATTATGAAGAAAATGGGCTATGACGCTCAAAACCCAGTCGGTTTGGGAGAAAGACGCGGTATTCTCACACCATTGGAGCCCGCCTTGACCAAAAGCCAGCTGGAAGATTGGAGACTCTACGGTCATGTAGAAAAGTCTTCATATGGGTTAGGGTATGATCCCGACACTCCTCTGAGACAGTTGACACAAAGGCTTAAAAGTCGTTTTACCGACCAAGCCTCAACATCTAAAGTCCACGAAGACATCGATCTCCCTGGAAATCTCTTTAAAGAGTTACCTGACAAAGATCCAGGAAGCTCATCCAATTGGTATGATTTCTCTGATGATAAAGAGGAATCGTCCGATAATACAGACTTGTGGCATCCTGACCCAGAAGAACCCTCGTCTCCAAAAGAAATACCAGATTCAACAGGCGATTAGGACTATCTCATAGCAAGCCTTGAGGAGATCACCAATCAAGAAAATCCATGGAAAGGAACAGAGCCTTGGTCTGGTAATGCAGTTGAAACTCCAGAAGGTTTCGTTGAGTTGGAAGCCTCCGAAAATATTGTGGAGGAACCACCTTCGAACCTTCCGACAGAAGATCCTGTTGAAAAGATAGACTTGGGAACACCAGATAACCCACGTCCTGTATTCATAAGCAAGAATATAAAGGATGATGAGTTACCCGAGTATATCGCTTTTCTTCGTGAGTTCGTTGATTGCTTTGCATGGTCCTATGCTGAAATGCCTAGTTTAGACCCCAAAGTAGCAGTCCACAAACTCAATCTTCAAGAAGACATCAAGCCTGTCAAACAAGGCCAAAGAAGATTCCGTCCAGATGTGATGGATAAAATTGAACAAGAAGTTCAAAAACTCAAAAGCGTTGGCTTCATCCGTGAGGAACAACATCCAGAGTGGTTGGCCAATATTGTCCCCGTGACAAAGAAAAATGGGCAGATCAGGGTCTGTATTGACTATAGAGACCTGAATGGCGCTTGCCCTAAAGATGAATTCCCGCTCCCCATACCGGAGGTGATGATTGACAATACCTGCGGATTCGAGCGAATGACATTCATGGATGGCTTCTCTGGTTACAATCAGATAAAGATGCATCCCGAGGATGAAAAACACACTTCATTTCGGACTCCATTTGGCGTGTATTGCTACACTGTCATGCCATTTGGTCTGAAAAATGCTGGTGCCACATATCAGAGGGCTATGATGAAAATATTCCAAGATATGCAGCACAAGACGGTCGAATGTTACGTTGATGACCTCGCCGTCAAAAGCAGAAGAAAAGAAGACCATCTCAAAGATCTTCGGGAAGTCTTCCTCCGACTTCGCAAACACAAACTGCGGATGAATCCTCTAAAATGCTTCTTCGGCGTCTCGTCGGGTAAGTTTCTCGGATTCCTTGTTCGGAAAGCTGGAATAGAACTTGACCCCATAAAAGTCAAGGCTATTCTAGAAATGCCCTCTCCAAGAACCTTGAGAGAACTAAAAGGGCTCCAAGGGAGATTGGCCTACATCAGACGGTTTATCTCCAATCTTTCGGGGAAATGCCGTCCATTCTCTCGATTAATGAAAAAAGGTGTAGACTTTGTCTGGGATGCCGACTGCGAAGCCGCATTTCAAGATATCAAGTCATACCTGACCAAACCTCCAGTGTTAGCTGCCCCTGCCACTGGAAAACCATTCATCTTGTACACAAGAGTTCTTGATCATTCTGTAGGCGCTCTGCTTGCACAAGAGAATGGTGAGGGAAAAGAAGCTGCTCTATACTACCTCAGCCGCATGCTAGTAGGTGCAGAGCATCGCTACTCTCCAGTAGAAAAAGAATGCCTTGCAGTGATGTTCGCCGTACAAAAGCTACGTCACTACTTGCTTTCCAACACAGTTTACCTGATCTCAAGGATCAATCTCTTGAAGGTCCTTGTCACAAAGGCAGGTTCTCTCAATGCCCGACTGGCAAAATGGTCCATCCTCTTGTCACAATTTGATATTAGGTATGTGCCACAAAAAGCAATCAAAGGCCAAGCTCTAGCAGATTTCCTCGCAGAGCATCCATTGCCTAAAGATTCTCCACTCAGAGATGATCTCCCAGACGAACCCGTCTACAACGTGGAGACTTCCTCACCAAATGCCTCCTGGGACATGTACTTTGACGGTGCAACCAGGACAAATGAAAACAGAAAGCTGATCTCGGGAGTTGGCATCCTCTTTGTTAGCCCCGACAAATGCATGATTCCACACGCTTTCTCGCTACTGGAACCATGCACAAACAATGCAGCTGAATACCAAGCTCTGATCCTAGGATTGGAACTCGCCATCGAATCTGGTATCACCATGCTGGAAGTCTTTGGAGACTCTCAACTGATCGTCAACCAGATGAATCAGAAATATGAAGTCAGGAAGCCTGATCTGCTGCCTTATTACAACAAGGCACAATCGCTTCTGCAAAAGTTTGACATCTGTCACATCACGGACATTCGTAGAGGTGAAAACATCCGTGCAGATGCCCTGGCTGGACTTGCCGCATCAATGGCGATCCAGGAAGGAAAAAACATGCAAATTACAGTGAGTGAGAGAAGGATCCTCCCTCCTCTTAACACACACCAAGCAGTTGCTGAATGCCACCGAGTGGTTGGAAGTCGGATCTCTATCCTTCAAACTTCAATCGGCGACTGGAGGGATCCGTTAATTGATTACACTATGTTCGGAATCCTACCTGAAGATCCAAAAGAACGGGTAAGCATACAAAGGCGAGCCCCAAACTTTCATCTGGATATCCCTTCAAAAATCCTTTACAGGAAATCCTTCAATGGAGTACTCCTACGCTGCTTGTCACAACAAGAAGCTGAAGAAACACTCAAAGAAGTTCATGCTGGTCTTTGTGGAGCTCATCAGGCTGGTCCCAAGCTCTACGACCAAATCAAAAGGTTGGGTTACTACTGGCCTACCATGGTACCCGACGCAATGCAATTTGCTAAACGCTGCCAGCTATGCCAAGTTCACGGAGATTACATTCACATGCCTCCGGAATGGCTGCATCCTACAGCAATCTCGTGGCCTTTTGAAGCATGGGGCATGGACATCATAGGTCCTATCTCTCCCCCTTCAGGCAAAGGTCATCGCTTCATCTTCGCCGCTACGGATTATTTCTCCAAGTGGTCAGAAGCATTTGCGTTCAACGAAATGAAGACCTCATCAGTTCTTCAATTCCTACGCACCAACATCATTTGTCGTTTCGGCATACCCAAGAGATTCGTCCATGATAACGGACCACAATTCCGGGATCATCGATTCTACAGGTTTTGCGACAAATACAAAATCCAAAGCTGTCCTTCAACTCCATACAATCCGGCAGCAAACGGATTAGCAGAAGCCTTCAACAAGACACTCTGCAAAATCCTCAAGAAAATGGTCTCTAGTCACAAAAGAGACTGGAGCGATAAACTCTCTGAAGCTTTGTGGGCCTATCGAACCACCGTTCGAGGACCAACCCATAGCACACCATTCTCCTTGGTCTATGGATGCGAAGCTGTCGTGCCTCTAGAGGTACAAATTCCTTCTCTGAGGGTATCTCTACAAAATGACATGACTCAAGAAAGCAATGCGAAATTACGACTTCATGAGCTGGACAATCTCGATGAGAGGCGGCTCGAAGCTCGACAAAGCATTGAACTTTACCAAGCACGCATGGCAGGATCTTTTGACAAAAAGGTCAGGCAACGCGCCTACAAAAAGGGTGACTTGGTTCTTGCGGTAAAAAGACCGATGGTCTTCGCACACAAATCCAAAGGCAAATTTGAACCAAAATGGGAGGGACCCTACGTCATCGACAAGGTCTTCTCCAACGGCGCATATGCCCTCCTAAACATGGAAGGCGACAGATGTATGCTGCCTATCAACGGCAAGTTCTTGAAGCGGTACTACCCTTGAAGACTTACCCAACTGGGTAAGAGCAATGCCTGTATGGCCAAAACCTGTTCTCAGGTACTCGCTCGTCAAACCCACTCTCTTTAGAATTTTCATATCAAATGTCAAAATTTCTAGAGATTCAAAAATAATGCTTACTTTTACCGTTTCATTGTTCAAAAAAAAAAAAACAAAAAAATCCAAGTTTAGGAGCCTCTCCCTGACTTAACCAAAACTTTCGATCCTTGAACCAAAATTCATGGTTTGAAACAAAAATCCGGATTCAGGGATTCCCACCCTAGTCCACCTTACCTTTTACCGCCAAATGGTTCTAGGTCAAAATTTACGACCCTCGTGTCTTTAAACAAAAAAAAAATGGTTTTTCAAAAATCGTGGGGAAACGACATCAAAGTCAGTACCCGCAAAAAAAAAAAAAATTTGAAAAAAAGCAAGGATGCGACATTCCATCGATACTTGCACCCAAAATCGCAGGGAAGCGACATTTCGTCGATACTTGCAAAATCCAAAAACCGTGGAGAAGCAACAGACCAGTTGATATCCACAACCCAATTTCAAAAATCGTGGAGACACAACATTTCAGTTGATATCCACAACCCAAATTTCAAAGGTTCGAGAAAACCTAAAATCGTGGAGAAGCAACAAACCAGTTGATATCCACAACCCAATTTCCAAAAATGGTGGAGATGCAACATACCAGTTGCTATCCACAACCCAAAATTACAAATGGTTCGAGAAAACCTCAAATTTCAAAAATTGCGGAGAAACGACATCAAGTCAGTACCCGCAAAACCAAAAGTCTTGGGAAAAGCAGGGAAGCGACGCTTAGTCGATATTTGCACCCCAATTCGCGAGGAAGCGACATTCCATCGATACTTGCAAAACCTAACCCGCGAGGAAGTGACATTCCATCAATACTCGCAAAACCGAATGAGCAAGGAAGCGACATTCCATCGATACTTGCAAGACCATTCAGCGGGGAGGCGACATTTAGTCGATACCTGCATTTTGAAAACCAAAACTCGGCTATAAATGCCAAAATCCGGCTATGAATGCCAAAACAAAAATTTCCGGCTATAAACGCCAAAATCGGCTTTCATGCCAATAAAACAAAACTCGGTTTTCAAAAAACTCGGCTACAAATGCCACACAAAAAAAAAACCTGACTCTCATGTCAAAACCGGCTATAAATGCCACAAATTGGCTATCAATGCCACCAAACCGGCTATAAATGCCACCAATTGGCTATCAATGCCACCAAACTGGCTGTAAATGCCACAAAAATCCGGCTTTCATGCCAAATTCGTTTCCCCTACCAAAACAACCATTTGACAAAAGATTTTCACAAAATGACAAAGCTTTTGATCAAATCCCATTTAGCAATTGCTTTCATCACAAAAAGATTTGAGTGAGCGTAGGGAAAACAAAAAAAAAAAGAAGTACCAAAAATACATGTGGTACCAAAAAAAAAAAAAGAAAGTGTTCACAAGCACTACAAAAAAAAAAGAGTACCAAAAAATACATGTGGTACCAAAAAAAGAAGAATGGTTTCTGCTATAAAAAATCAGGAGCTTAGCCAAAAATGGTCTCCAGCCAAAGCTTCAGCTCCTCAAGCAAACTTTTGGCATCAGCCGTCAAAGTTTCCAAGGCACGCTTCTTCAGGAACTTGCCATGAGATGCTGGCGAATGCCGTAACCCTTCTTTCACACCGGGAAGCTCTTCCCCAGCAGTTTGCCATCGTTCGTTTTCTAGAGTCCTCCTCTCGAGAACTTGACCGGCATCTGCAACCCTGCGAATCAGAGTACTCTCCCTGTCACGAGCCTCTGTTATAGCAGCCCACTTAGCATCGACTTGTGCCTTCAAATGCTCAAGACGTTCCTGGCCTCCTCAACTTCCCTATCAAGGACGTTAAGGTCATGCCTCAATCCGATGATGGCTAGCTCTTCCTTGTTCTTCTCCCGAACTAGCTGCTTCTTGATTTGTGTAGCCTCATTCAGGTCAGACTTAGCCTTATCAGCAGGGTCCAAGAACATCTCCTTGAAGAATTGGTCGTCAGGGAAACCCATGGTCTCAAACCACTTGTCACCCAGTGCAATGATCCCATCAACGATCGCCCTGGCACCTGTGACATCCAGACCAACCTCTTCGGTGTCGATCAGAATCTCCTGTACATGTGGGATCATGCCAAATCCTGCCTCCAAGTGTCCAGAAAGGAGAGTCTTGACCCAAGAACTCAAAACCCGAGCCAGCACCTTCTTCGCAAATTGAAGAGACGAACTGGATGAAGATTCACCCTTCTCCGCTGATCGGCTGCTCATGTCATGTCCCATTGGAAGAGTAACAAAAGAACTCTTTCCACTTGGAGCCACTGGAGAGGGAATCTCAACACGAGGCATCTCCTCAATCATGTCAGAACTGGTCTCTACCTCCGGATCGACCTCTGGCATCCCTTGCTCTGGTTCTGAAGAAAGCGATGGACTCTCTTCTGTCACTTCAAAACCTGCAAATGAAACACAAAAAGGTATGAATATGATCCTGTTCAAAAAAAAAATCATCAGGGTCATCACTACAAAGTACCTTCTTCGACGACTGGCGGGACACTCTCTTCCTCCATGAACTCATCAGAAGCATCATCAACATTTGCGTCCATTGATGGTTCAAAGTCATCGGAATCCTGTGGCAAGTCAGCTGACAAGAAAAATGTTAGCAAATCAAGTCGCAGGCAAAAAAAAAAAGAGAAAGCGAAAGAAGTTATACCAATTGGGGATTCTGGAATCATTCCAGAGTCCCACGGTTCTTCTTCAAATGCCATAACCGGCTCCATCACCGCCTCATCGGTCGGAACCTCAGGCATCGGCAAGTCTTCATCCTCTGCTAAAAAAAAAAAGAGCAAAAAAGCAGCAGCAGGGTGAGAAAACAAATCAGAACATGGAAAGCCCCATGAAAGAAGCAGAAAAAGGAAAAGGAGGAATCATACCTTCACCGATGGTCTCTTCTTCCCGAATCCTCTTCTCCGGAGGTTCGTCAGCTTCCCCTGGCACCTCCTCATTGACAGTGAGAGGGACTTCCACATTAGGAGAGTCTTCGTCCCGCCCCGTGTGACGCTGACTCCTCCTCCTCTTCCTACCTCTACGGGTTCGCTTCCTAGAAGAACCCGCCCCACTATCAGAGTCAGGTTTCTCACTTGACTCCTCACTGGATGGTCTGCTCTCGCCAGTAGACTCCGCGGAAGCTCGCCTCTGTGCCGCTTGCATCCAAGCGTCGAGCTCAGCTTCCTCCTGTTCTAGCTGCTCCAAAGTCTCATCAGGTACTTTCTGAACAGCTTCAGAACCAATGACGCCCTGGTCACCGAGAAAGCCTATCTTGTGCTTCTCTCCAGAAAGGAAGGCCCAAACTTCCTCTCGCCGGACGCCATCCGACTTCCCAATGCCTTTTCCAGAAGACAGCTTTACATCAAGCTCCTTCTTGGAAAGCCCCCGATATGCCAAAAAGCTCTCCGCGAACCACTTCGTGAAGCCGGCAGTTCGGAAAGTCGACAGCTCAGGATAAGAAATCGTGGCAGTAGTGTCTTCAGCACTATAGAAAGCCCATGCATTTCTGCCATCCTGCAAACCCCCAAAACGTTTCACCATACTCGAAGGCGCTCCAACAACGCCTTGAGAGAAGCCCAACTGAAGTGCAAAGCGAGAAGGTACATACGGCTGGATGTCGACGAAAAGATGTCTACGGTACACCATCGTGCCGACTCGTATGCTGAAAAGCCACTCCTTCTCTGCATTTGTCAATGCATAATGTCTCCCCGACCCTGCTCTGGTAGAGTCTCGGGAGGTACCAAAATCAAAAGCCTTCTTCCGCAACTCCGGAGAAAGCTTAACTGAAGACTGCCCCATCTCGACGTCCCTGAACCGTCGGATCCTCATGCGGGCAAACAAAAGTGATTCGGATACGGCTTTTCCCTTAGCCAATCGAATCATCAGAGGATCATCATCCTGTGCAGCACCCAGCTGGTGGAAGCCAGGACAGTGGTATACAAACCACGAATAAAAGATATGGGCTGAAAATACCCTATTCATAGGGAGCCCAAGCCGAACCAAGAAAGCAGCAGCCTGCAGTTCGGTACACAGGTAGGAGTAAAGAGCGGGCACCAAAGCAAGCCGCTCTCCAAACGCCATCTGACAAGCCAAAAATATACAATGCGGCCTGATGTGCGTCCCATCTCCACCAGCAAAAATAGCCTCACCTAGCCAAAAAGTGAGGTAAACAGCAAGATCTCTCCGCAGTGTAATGTCAGAACAAATGGCATCTGTGCTCGCGAAGAAACCCTTCAACTCTTCCTGCATGGCCGAAGTCTTCTTCCTGTCTTCCCGGGTCATGCTATCAGAAGGTTCTCCACCGTCGAAGAAGTTAGGGAACGAAGAGCCACAACTCTTCCAACTGCTGGATCTTACTTTCGAGCCCTCCTTCAAAAAATCATAGAAGGCGACGAGCTGAAAGTATAGGAGCCTGAACTCCTCTGACTGCTCCTCAAGGACGCTGTCAATCGGCATGAACTCCTCATAGAGTTTGCCAAGGATGGGCAATCCAGTAATAGCACTCAACTCCTTCAGAGAAAAACCAATCTCACCGTTCGTGACAACGAAGGTATTGGTCTGAGGGAGGAAAGACTCCAACATAGCCATGAAGGCATCATCGGAAAAAGTCACGGTCTCCCTAAAAGCGCGGACCGCGTCAAAAATCCCGGCTTCCTTCAAAACGGCGCCCCCAATCAGCAAGGTGTGGTCAGTCCATGACTTCCAATCGGAGTCAGCATTGAAACGGCCACGAAGTCGAAAAGGCTTCACCCAAGTACTGCCGTCACCGCTGAAAACGCCAAGGCCCACCGGTCTCAAATCGACCGACGGATAATCAGAGCCCTGGTAGCCGCTGGCTGGCATCAACATGTCCATACGGACAGGTGGCTTCTCTGCAAAACCGGAAGGTCCACCAACAAAAACCCCGGTCTTGATCACACTGGTCCTCTTCACCCAGCTCGGAGGATCTTCCCTCTTAGGGCACGTGGGAGAAAGGCTCAGGATCGAGATGGTCCGGTCAAAAGACGACCGGGTAGAAATAGTTCTCTCTTCACCATCAGCTGTGTAAGAGAACTGAAAACATCTCCTTTGGTATGTCAAGTCGTCAGGGACTGCATCTCCAAAGAAGAAGGTAGGCTTGGGCAAAACCCTCAGATCGTCCATAACCCAAGGACGGTTGCTTGCCATGACCTTATAGAACTCCTCATCCTTGAGAGCGATCAATCGTTGTCTCATCTCATCGCAATTGAGGGAATCGCACTCTTCCAAGTTCTTCTCAACAAACTGGACCTTCTCCCAGGCCTGCTGAACGGCCACATTGGAAGATCTAGCAGATCGACGAGGTACGCTTGTAGCAGGCTCTTTACCCTTGTTCGCTCTGGAGGAACCACCTGCAAAGGTTGGAAAAGAAAAAGATCGTCATCAAAATGACAGGATTTCGCTAAAAAAAAAAAAGGGGGTCACTTTGTCCCACCAAAAATCTGGCGAAATTTTGGCATGACTCCGGGGCAATTCCAAAGAAAAAGGAAATACCCCGACGGAAATAGAAAGTTTGAAGATGGGCTCAACATTGCTGCGGGCTCCGAAACTCCAAACTTTCGAAACCTCAAAATCTCCGCAAAATCAAGAAGGGCTCAACATCGCTGCGAGCTCCAAATTCCCAAATTTGCAAAGATTTTCAGGTATGCTATCACATCATGCTACTCAATTCAATTTACAAAAAGTACATGCATGAACATCTAGATTTGCATAAAAACGCATTATCATGATGAGCAAAAAAAAAAAAAAAAAAAAATCAGGCCACGTGGCCGTACGGACCAGATCCGTACGAATCTGTCCGTACGGCCCACAAAAAAAAAAGAAGAAGAAAAAAAAAACGTGTGAAAAAAAAACAAAAAAAGAAATCACGTGGAAAAGAAAAGAAAAAAAAAAGGGGAAGAAGAATAGAAAGAAAGAAAAAAGAAAAAGAAAAAAAAAAAACAGAGAGAAACTTTTTTTTACCATCCTATTCTCTACATAGAGTTTTCTTGAAAGAAAAAGAAAGAAAACTTACTTGAAGCCATTGATGGAGAAGAAGAAAGCTTGAAGATCCTTGAAGAAGAAAAACTCTTGGCCTTGGAGCTCTCTTGAGATTGTTGCAAAAGAAAGCAATAAGAGCAAGAGATCCTACCTTCCTTTGCTTTTATAGGAGAGAGCAAATCAAAGAAGGAAACAAAGAAGAAAGGTAAGTGTTACTAATTAGTAACCTTACCAAAAGAGAAGAAATTAGAAAGATTCTTTCCCAAAAAGAAAGATGTCTTTGAGAGATTTCCTCCCAAAATCAATCAATGAAAGATTCTCTCCAACAAAATAGGATATTGAAGATTCTTTCCCAAAAAGAAAGATACCTTGAGATATTCTCTCCCAAATTAAGGGAATATGAGAGATTCTCTCCCATAAAGATATTTTTAGATATTCTCTATCCAAATGAGATATCTTTAGATATTCTTTACAAAAATGACCCCACATGAGATCTAAGCCATCCTAAAAAGCTTAAGGTCCCATGGGTTACCCATATGAGCCAGGTTTGACCACCTAGGCACTATAAAAAAAAAAAAATTTGGGCTTTTAGTCAGGAAAAAATCCTCTTACCAAGAGCATACAATAATGGTTCCATGCCTCTTTTGAGTTGATTGAACCATACAAAAAAATCCCAAGCCCCATGAGCTTCCAAAAATCAAACCATCCAGCCTCATATACCAAATTGAGCCAAAATCTTGAAATTGACATTCTACAAAAATCCAAACCACTCCAATGGACCCACACAGTCCCAAAGAGTGACCAAAAACCAAATCCTGGTCCCCTAACTTGCCACATACAGCTTGTTAGGTCACAAGACCAAAACCAAAAACCAAATCATGATCCCCCAACTTGCCACATACAGCTTGTTGGGTCACAAGGTCAAAACCAAAACCCGACCCCCTAACCTGCCACATACAGCTTGTTAGGTCACAAGGTCAAAAACAAAAGCCCAAATCCACATCCCTGATGTCATCTTCAAAACCTTGCCTCGAGATGGTGTGTGATTCCTTTCACTACCATAAAATTCCTCTGGAAGCTCAAAGGCTACTCTACCAAAGGAAGGATTGCTCAAAGACTCTTGGTCGAGACACAAGCTCTCCTTCAAAACTCTCTTCGAGGCACATCGACTACAAAAGTCAAGCAACTCGTCGCTGTACCTCGAGGGGGCATTTGTTGACACCAAAAATGTCACTTTGCCTCTTCAACATCAAGAAAGCTGCATGAAGTCGCAACCTGCCATAAATAGGCAATGCAATTTCTCCAAAAAATCAAATCTTGTCAGAATCAAACAAAAACTGCAAGATCCTTCAAGATAGCCAAGAGAAGAGTACACATGAAGTTTCGGGCCATTTCGACAACATTTGGCCTAACTTCACTGCTCCGACAGCTAAACGGGAGCTCCCGGCGGCGACATCATCGGAGACGTCAAAACTTCGATCAAAGCCTACAGATGACTCCAGCATGTCTCAAAAGGGCTCTATGCCAAATTTCAAGTCAAACCGACAACGTTTGACCCTCCATCAATGCTCGAACAGCAAAATCAAGCCTCCCGGCGGCGGAAACCACCGGAGCCTTCGCTCATCAAACCAAGTGCATGAGTGGCTTCAACATGCTTCCAAAAGGCTGCACGTCAAATTTCAGGTCATTCTGACAACGTTTGACCAGGTTTCGATGCTCCGAGAGAAAATCAAGCCTACCGGCGGCGGAGCAACCCGGGACCATGACATCCAAAACGGAGCCCATGGAACGTCTCAAAATGACTCCAATAGGCATCCCGTCAAATTTCAGGTCAATCGGACATCGTTTGACCGCACATCAAAGCTCGGCATTTTCCTCGCAGCAAAATCAAGTGAAGCATCGATGGGACCCCAAACGGCTTCAAAACTCAAACAAAAGCCTATGGTTGGTCTTATTTATTGCTCAGGAGGCTTCACCTCAAATTTCAGGTCATTCCGACATCGTTTGACCAAGTTTCAGCTTCTGGCGGAAAATCAGCAGCTCTACGCGACAAAGTCTTCGGCTTTCCCGGAAAATTGGAAACTTTGCACTCTAAAAATGCAAGGATTCTCATCAAGTTTTCTACAGGGAAATCAAGCCAATAAATGAGAAGAAATGTCAAGAAAAATACAGAAGATAACGGCGACGAAAAAGACCTCAAAACGACCGCAAAACGGGCTCCGAAAGGGAAAAATCCCCCAGGGTCGCAGACCCCTGCGACCATGGCCCATGGTCGCAGGCCCCTGCGACCATGGCCCATGGTCGCCGGTCCATGGTCGCCGGCGACCATGGAGGTCCGGGTCACCGGATTTTCCGCCGGTGACCCGTTTTTCCGTCTTTTTTCGCGTTTCGCGCACTTTGTCCCCTGTGGTTTCCTGAAAATGTGATTTTTAGTGCTTGAAATTGACTCATATCCTCCGACATCCGTCAAAATCACGGGTCAACCTCCAAAAGCATAAAATCATCATTGATCGCTCCAAGATCGCCAACCGGTCGACCAAGAAAGTGCACTTTCTGTCCGACCGATCGTGAAATCGACAAGACAGATGTCACCGGCCCGCTCTTAGCTATCAATGTCTGAAGTTACATGTTCATCCGATGTCGATCAGCATGTAGATCCATCGATGATCGTCGCCAGAAGAATTCCAGAAGACACGGCATGGCCCGCGACTCTTCGACTGCTCGGCGACCAATTAATGTGGTTAATTGACTAGCTTTATTGCAGTCATTAATTCATTTCTTTGGACGGCCCAATCAGAAGCAAGCATTTGGGAGTTACAAGTCAATTGATTCATGGCATTTAACCCATGAAACTCCTCCCATTATGGTAATTAAGGTGATTAAAAGCCCTTAATCTCCATCGGCCAATCAGATTCAAGGAAAAAGGAGTTACAAAATCAAGAAATAAATCTTGTAACTCCTCCCATTAAAGCCATTAAAGCCCATAAACTCTCCTAAATGGCTACCAAAAGCCTATAAATAGGAGAGCATTCCATTGAAATCCAGATCGATAAATCGGAGATCACTTCCAAAGCGCCACAGATCCAGAAATCTGAGAGAAAGAAAAAGAGAGAAAAAAAACTCTGCTGAAGCTCTGCACCAGCCACCACTACAAGGTGACAAAAGTCCCTTGGGGGGCACCCCCCCAAGGTCCTTGCCTTCTCCCGCTGCCTCCAATGGCTTAGACGTGGCTTTTCAGCCCGTCTACTTAGCTTTTTATTGGACATAGGACCTTCTCTTGGTCTTTGTCCTCTAAAAACCTGAGGTTATAGCCAAGCCAAGCGAATCAAGAGCATCTTCTGTTCTCATCTGCATGGATGATGGCGAAGCCCATACATGGCTTGCGACCGTCAATCTGAACGAGTCCCCCACAATCTCCTGAAAAGTTAGATCTTCCTTTTCTTGTTTTTCATTGTAATTTGTATTTTTCTAAAGAGACAAAAATCACAACTCTTGTCTTTCATTATTGATAAGAATTGTAAATCGGCTATAAACGCCAAAATCGGCTATAAATGCCAAACAAAATCGCCTTTCACGGCAAACCAAGAAAATGTCTCTTTTCTTAAATATTTGTGCAATGGAAAACTTGAAAGAAGTTGATTTCCTTTTTACTTGCGAAGGTTGATCTCCGGATTACCACTTGCAATTCCAAGTAAAATAGAAAATCTGGCACACCCACACAAAAAAATGTTGATGCACGCTTCAGGCCCGCCAGGGCGCGAAAGGGCCGGACCCGACGGACTCCCACGTTCCGCCGACCCCGGTAGCCGCCCCACGGTGCCTCGGAGCGCGTTCCATCAGTGCTCAATCAAGTCGTACTTGAAAGCCTCCTTCAGGCCTGTATTTTCATTATTATTGCCACTTGGGGCGCTTACAACTTGTTTTCCCGAAGGATTTACATAAGAAGAAGAGGGTTGATTGTAATTTTTGTGGTAATCCCGGCCAGAACGGGTACCTCTACCAACTTCAAGAGCCTCTAGAGAAGGGTCTTCTTTTGGAAGATCGTTCTCAGGATCAAGGGGTTGATCCTTTGCTGAAGACGTCTCTGTAACATCATTGGTGTCTTCAGTAATTGTGTTGCACGAAGCAATTTCCGGGAACAAGTCCTGAACAGCAGCCGAAACCTTTTCTTTATTAGCCCAGACATCGCCCGTGAGATCGGGTATCTGGGACCAATTGACTGAGTTTTCATTGAAGAAGATTTCATTGGCAGAAGTTTCTTCAAGAGGCTTGAGCTCTGATGTCACAGTTTCAGGAGACGAGGGCTGAGAGGATATTATCTCAGTGGAAGTCACCTGAAAGGATGTAGCTCCGGAGGATACGCTACCGGTTGGGGAGTACGTGTCTTCGGAAGCTTCAGAGGCACTGTCGTCCTGAGCTATTGCATTGCAGGTTATCCTGACAGGAGATGCCCCCAGTGTAGACTGTTGGGAATCGGACTCATCCTCAGATGTGAGAGGATCATCGATCCAACTGTTTTCTCCATTTTCAGGAGTTGAGGGAGAAAGTTCCCATTGATTTTCAGGGACTTCCGGTTCTGGATCATGACGAAGGTTGATGCGATCCTGCTCCTACTCTATGGCAAGATGTTGCAAGATTATTGCATATTCTTCAAGATCAGGCGTGGGAGCCAAATCTTCTTCGTCATCTGTTCCTTGTGGTTCGCCCATGTTGGGTTCCACTGAAGCATTTGTTGGTGCTGGATCGACAACATTTTCTTAAACAGGGCCCTGGTCTTCTTCATCATCAGACCAAGATCCTTATAGCTGTAATGGGTTATACCAGATTACTGGCATAAGATGAGATTCGGGAATCCATTCCTCGTCGGAGAGGTATTCTCCTGTTTCAAGGGATTCTTCCCACTCATCGATATCACTGGCAGTGTCACTGGACTCCTATCCATTCATGGAGAATCCAACTATTGAGTTGGAAGAGTATGATGCCCCCTGCACATTTTCATTTTTATATAGAGGTGGCATGAAATCATCAAGAGTGAATTTTCTTACCACCTTTGAAGTTTTGGGAAGAGATTCTTCCGTCGTCCCGAGTGAAGCAGTGGAAGAAGTTTCTGCTTTTTCAAGGACTTTTTGTTTTGGTTGAGACTTTTGCTGCTGTTTGAGCTTGCGGAGCTGTCTCTTGGCTTGCCTTCACTGCTGAGCGGTCGGCTTTGTTTTGACGATCTCCCAGTTTTCATCATCTAGGAGATCGGGATGCACCCATATAGGTTGTCCATCTGGTGTTGGATAGGGAACCAATTCTTGGGACGCTTGAGCCATTCTAATCACCTTGAATGAAGTAGTGATCTTCTCCTTCGGTGACTTTGAAGTTTGCCGACATGACACCATGTTGATAGAGGCGGGGCCATAGTTTTTATCGAAGGTTATGACTCCGTTTTTCCACATCTCATTGATCTTCTCTCTCACAACGAAGCATTGATTGAGAGGATGTGAGATCATCTGATGGTATGGACGGTCTCGGGGATCATTGGTTTTGCCAACATCTCCCAGTCTTTTGGGCTCTGGCAAAATGAGTTTGCCATTTGCTAGGAGAGCCTCAAAGATTTCTTCAACATCTTCATCGAACGGATATTTCTTTTCTACACGTTCTTTGAAGGCATCAGAGAGTTCAGGCCTTTTACTTGCAGTTTTGTTTTCAGGTTTCTTTGGCTGCTGATGAGCTGACTTAGTCTGCACATTGAGAACCTCCTTTTTCTTTGGTTTTGAGGTTGTAACAGCAGTCGGCTCTTTCTTTGATGATTTCTGACTGTTGAGGTCTTTGATTACCATTTCAGCTTCCATGGAAGCTTCGACGAGTTCCCCCAGGTTCTTTGATTTGTTGCCGATGATCATGGAGCGGATTTTTGCTCTCATATTGTTACGGTAGATGTCGACTAGCGACGCTTGTGGCAGCACATCTGAGCATTTGTACGCCATCGCCTTCCATTTGTGAATGAAGTCGTATGTTGACTCATTCTCTCCCTGTTTTAGGCTGCAAAGTTGAGCTATAGTAACAGGATGATCCTCACCTTGGAAGTGGGTCAGGAAGCGTGTCTCCAGGATAGCCCAGTTCTGAATGGAGTTCTCCGGCAGAGTGGAGTACCAATCAAAGGCTGTACCTTTTAGGGTACTTGCAAAGAGGCGAATCTTGAGGGCATCTTGATCCCCAATAGCTCCCGTCAGGATCTTGAAGTGGATGACATGCTGTCTGGCTGAACCTTTCCCAGTATATGTCTGGAGAGTAGGTTGTTTGAGTTTTGCAGGGAACGGAACCGAGTCCATCCATAAAGGGTAGGGTGGCTTGATCCCATGTTCCTTCAATGTATCCTCTTCTTTTACTTTTGCGAGGATATCGTCCACGTCCTTTTTGGTAAGGGCGCGAGACTCATTGTTTTCTGCATTACCCTCATCATCTTCATGATTCGGAGGGGTCCCATTGTTAGGTGGTGGACGCTGTAGCGTGAGAATAAGGTTTTCCATTAGAGCCTCAATTCTCTGTTGTCCTTGCTCCAACTGCTGGATGCGTACGGTTACGTCATCATGTGGTGGAGGCTGCTCAGAACTTGTAGCCATGACGTTCATCCCTCGGGATTCGAACGAAGAAATCGTCCTGGTGACTGAGCTGGGGCTCATTCTTCTGGATGAAGAATCTGAGGAGTGGTTACTCCGGTGTTCTTGGCTTGGAGGAGTGGAAGACTCTTCCAGATGTGTTCTTGTCCGAGAGATGCTTCGAGTCACTGGACGTCTAACACTGATTTTGGTTGCTGACTTCCGGCGTTTTCTGGTTTTGCCAACCATATGAACAGCAACGAATTGATCAGGTCTTTCTTTTTCGACCCACTTGTTTGAGACGTGGAGAGTAAAATGCTGGGTTCTTTGTTTCTCAAGTCTCTTTTGTCTATATGCAGTGCGGCGACGCATAGGACGAGCAATTTGAGCTTCAGTCAGCTCTGGTTGGGCTCTGGTGATGAAGGATGTAGTCCCTCATGCGCAGCAGCCGAGTTTGTCTTCTTTGAAGCATGGCAAGGACAGAATCTGGACGCGGTCCTTTGTCTGTCGCAATGAAGACTTGAATTTTGCGAGCTCGGCCCCTGTTGAGACGAAGCGTTGTCTCGCAGGAGTGCATGCTTCAGCATGTTTTTGCATAGGCCTAACGATGCAGGATTTAATTTTGGGCTTGTAGGAGCAAGCCGGCTCATGATGATTTTGTGTTTTTTTTGGGTGGAGGGTAGGTTTCTCCTCTTTCATGTAAGAGAGAGGGTAGAACTGATTCTCCTTGAGAGGGGCTAGGTATGTTGGCTTTGCAAATGTTTGGGACCTCTGTTGCTTTGGCGAAGATCTTAGGGACCAAGTTTTGGGTGAAATCTGGTTTCTTGTGTGTTGAGGCTTCGTGGGAACGCCACGGGCTTCAGGCTTCTTGGTGTTCGCCCTTGGTGCCATTTTAGTGACACGTTGCGGGGCGGTTTTCTGCATCTTGGCAGGTACAGTGTCTTCTACGGGAAGTGGGAATAGTCCCAGCGATCCGAAGACGATGGTCTGGGGAATTGAAGTTGACCCGGTGTTTGTAGAGTTGTCGAGGGAGATGACGCTTCGGCAACTGGCAGGGCACTTTTGCTTGTTTTGCTTGTCTTGAAGCATAAGCTGGTACTTGTTCTCATTGAAAGTGATGGTTAATGAAGCTGCCATTGTTAGTTTTGGAAAACTTCTGAAACAAGACCAAATCCATTAGTAATCACAAGAATATGGTGATCGTAAATGGAGAACCACTATGGTTTTGTCTTTTCAAATCACTTGAGGGGACATGGCCCAACCCAAGGACGATGAAGAAGGCAAAAAGCCATAGAGGATACAATTGTTCTTAAGTGCAAGTATGGTAGGCTCAGAGTGAGCGTTCCAGTGACTGCTAGAAGCAATTGTAGACCTTAATTCAAATTACCGAGAAGCAAGGCTCACTCGAGGTAAAATGATATAAGGTTGGAGATACAAATGTGTCGGTCGCGAATACAGTAGACCCGAAAGGGCGTACTAGTACTGCTAGGCACAAATGTTGCAAATCGCATCCTTGGAAAGGACACGAGATGGGATTTTTTTGAAAGGTCAAATTTGGATTCATAAAGGAGAGCAAATGGTGTTCCAATCCGAACAAAGGCTCAACATTTCTGCGAGCGCTAAATCCGAAAGGGAGGGAACCAAAATTTCTCAACTCTGAACTCAAAAGTGACGGAAGTTTTTTTTGAAAGGTCAAGATTGAATTCATCGAAGAGAGCAAATGGTGTTCCGTTTCGAACAAAGGCTCAATATTTCTGCGAGCGCTAAATCCGAAAGGGAAAGAACCAAGATTTCTCAACTCTGAATTCAAAGTGACAGAAGTTTTTTTTTATATTTTTTTAGAGGATTTTTTTTGAAAGGTGCACATAGATTTCCAATTCGATCTTATGAAACCTTAGCAGATAGATCAGCCCCCCGGTAAGGGTAGGATTACTTAATGAACCCGTTTGGAGGACCCTTGCCTCGAACAGTCTAGCTGTCTCCACACTCTGGACAAGGCTTTTCTTAAATCCACTTTGGTCAAAGAGCGCAACTGGTGAAACCTTAGTGTTTTTTTTTTACTCATTTTTGAAAGGTTTTTAATGAACTCGTGAAAGAGAGCGAATGGTGTTCCGATCCGAACAAAGGCTCAACATTTCTGCGAGCTCTAAATCTGACAGGAAAGGAACCAAGGTTTCTCAAATTTGAATGCAAAAGAGAGAAAACTAAATTTTTTGAATTTATAATTTTTTTTGAAATCCCAATTGGACTCATTAAAGAGAAAAGATGGCCCAATCCCCGATATGAACGATAGCTGCGAACATTTCTGTGAGCTATCAAGTTCAAAGAGGAGAGGATCAAAATTTCTCAAAGTTGAATCTTGAGAAAGAGAGATCATTTTTTTTTAAAGGGTTTGAAATGAAGGTGTTTTTTTTTTTTGAAATCCCAATTGGACTCATCAAAGAGAAAAGATGGCCCAATCCCCGATATGAACGATAGCTGCGAACATTTCTGTGAGCTATCAAGTTCGAAGAGGGAAGGATCAAAATTTCTCAAAGTTGAGTTTTTAAGAAAAAGAGATCAGATTTGTTTTTTTTTTTTTTTTGAAGTGAGAAAGAACAATTGAAATCCCATCTCATGTTTTTTAGATGCAAAATGCAACATAGGCCACCAACTAGAAAGGAGCCAAGTGATCAAAGCATCACGTTCTCAAGTCAACGTGTCCCACCGGGTATGCCAACTTGATGGACCCGAAAAAGGGGGAATCTTCCGTCCTCTCCCTCCGCACCCCGGGGGCTGACCTGGGTCTGGGCGGAGGAGGGAAGATCTCGGGCATCAACATTTTTTGTACGGGTATGCCAGTTTTACTTTCTACTTGGAATTTGGAATGGTGATAATCCGGAGATTCACCTTCACAAGTGGAAAGGAAATCAATCCTTTTCTAACTTTTTAAATTGCATTAATAATAAGAAAAGAGACAAGTTTGTTTTTTTTTAGAATGCCGTAAGAGGCGTTTTTGTTTGTTTGCCGTAAAAGGCCGTTTTACCGTGAAATGCGATTTTACAAAACTCATCAAATATGAAAGACAAGAATTGTGATTTCATTTTGTCTCTTTAAGAAATACAAACTACAATAGAAAAGTAAGAAAAGGGATCTAACTTCTCAGGAGATTGTGGGGACACGTTGAGATCGATGGTCACAAGTCATGTATGGGCTTCGCCATCGTCCTTCAAATGAGAACATGTGATGCTTTGATTCTTTGGCTTGGCTCCTAACCTCAGTTTTTTAAAGGACAAGGACCAAGAGAAGGTCCTATATCCAATGAAAAACCGAGTAAACGAGCTGAAAAACCGCGTTTAGGCCATGTTGGAGAAGGAGGTGACCTTGGGGGGGTGGCCCCCCAAGGGACGTTGATCACCTTGTGGTGCTTCGAGAGCAAAGTAGCAGGACTTCGTCTCTCTCTTGGATTTTCTGGATTTTCAGAGCTTGCACTTGGGATCTATTTTCATCATGCTTTCTTCTTCGAATGGACCTCCTTTTATAGGCTTTTGGTAGCCATGAGGTGTTTATTGGCATTGATGGCCATGATGAAAGAATTGATGAGGAGTTACAAGTTTGATTTTGTAACTCCTTTTTCATGGTTTGTGATTGGCCGATGAAGGTAGTGGGCATTTAATTGCCTTTATGCTTTATGATGATGGGAGTTTTATGGGTTTAATGCCATGATTACTTGGATTTGTAACTCTCAAATGCTTGAATTTGATTGGGCCGTCCAAAATAATGAGTTAATGACCGCATTAAGTTGTCATAAACGGGTCAATTAACGTCATTAAGTGGTCGCTAAGGTATGTGAAGAGTCGCGGGCCGCTCTGCGCCTTTTGAGATTCTTCTTGCGATCATCACAGGTGGATCCACGCATTGTTTGATGTCGGATTGCGATGCAATTTCAGACATTGATTGATGTTGGCAGGCCGGTGACATCTGTCTTATCGATTTCACGATCGGTCGGACAGAAAGTGCACTTTCTTGGTTAGTCAGTTGGCGATTTTGAGGCGATCGGTGATGATTTCATGCTTTTGATGGCGGATCCGAGATGTCGACGAAGATCAGTGGTTTTTGAGCATCAAACATTGCATTTTCCGAAAATCACAGGGGCCGGAACACCCGAAACGCGAAAAGAATCGAAAAACGGACACTTTGGTGCAAAATCCGGCGACCCGGATTTGCAGGGTCACCGGGCGACCATGCACCCAGGGTCGCCGGCGACCTTGGCCCAAGGTCGCCGGCGACCTTAAGGTTTTTTTCCCTTTGGTCGCCGAGCTTCGTTTTTGGCCGATTTTCGGTCTTTTTCGTTCCTTTTTTCTTCTGTATTTTTCTTGACATTTTTCCTCAATTATTGACTTCATTTCTTGGAGAAAACTTGATGAGAACCCGCGTGAAATCGGAGCACAAAGTTTTCCATTTTTCGGGAAAGCCGAAGACTTTGTAGCCGATTTTCCGTCAACGTCGAAACTAGGTCAAACGATGTCGGAATGACCTGAAAATTGAGGTGAAGCTTCTTGAGCAGTGGATAGGACCAACCATGGGCTTTTATTTGAGTTTTGAAGCCGTTTGGGGTCCCATCGATGCTTCACTTAGTTTTGCTGCGGGGAAAATGCCGAGCTTTGATATGTGGTCAAACGATGTCCGATTGACCTGAAATTTGACGGGGAGCCTATTGGAGTCATTTTGAAGCCACTCATGTATTTTGTTTGATGAGTGATGGCTTCGGTGGTTTCCGCTGCCGGGAGGCTTGATTTTGCTGCTCGAGCATTGATGGAGGGTCAAACGTTGTCGGTTTGACTTGAAATTTGGCATGGAGCCCTTTGGAGACGTTCTGGAGTCATCCGTAGGCTCTGATCAAAGTTTTGGTGTCTTTGATGATGTCGCCGCTGGGAGCGCTTGTTTAGCTGTCGGAGCAGTGAAGTTAGGCCAAACGCTGTCAGAATGGCCCGAAACCTCAGGTGTACCCCTCTTTTAGCTGTCTTGAAGGATCTCTCAGTTTCTGTCTGATTCTGAAAAGATCTGATGCTTGAAGTAGCCTTGCTTGTTTTGTAGCAGGATGCAGCTTTACGAGGCTTCTTGATGTGGAGGAGACATAGTGACTTTTTTTGGTGTCAACAATACATTTGATTTCAAAACCTAGGAAATACAGAATCTATAGGAGTCGTTCTTCAAACCCTAACAATATGTATATAAATTTTTCAATAGGGTTTATCTGATTTCTTCTTCTTCTCCTCCTTTTTATTCTAAGTCTAAATAATCTTCTTCCTCCTCTAATTTTTTTTGCTCAATCCAAATAAGAAGTAAGTTGAATATTAAAACATTTGAAAATAGTGATCATCTTCAAACCCTAACAATCTATATATCATAGGAAAGACAAATAACTTCATATCAAACTCAAATAAAATCACATTTAGGTCAGACAAAGTCATATAAACTTGTATGTATTCTATCACAAACTCAAATAAATTTATCTGAGTTAATTTCATTACTTATAAATTTATCTGAGTTTGTGACAGAAAGTCAGATAAATTTATTTGATTTTGTTTCATTGTTTATAAATTTATCTGAGTTTGTGACAAAAAGTAGGATAAAGTTATTTGAATTTGTTTCAAAACTCAGATAAATTCACTTCAAACTTAGATAAGTTCATACCAAACACAGATAAATTTACTTCAAACTCAGATAAATTCAAACCAAACCTAGATAAGTTCATACCAAACTTAAAAAAATTTATCTGAATTTCTGGAAAAAGCTCAGATATATTTATCTAAATTCCTTAAAGATCTCAGATAAATTTATCTGTATTTCTTTCAAAATAAAGATTCTGAGACACCTGATTCTGAGAACCCTTTTGCTTCCTCTTGAACTGGCAACGATGGCCCACCTTTGATCATTTGATCTTTTGACTTCTCCATCGACAATCAAAACATCTGAACTAATTTACTCTGTTTTCGGCTTTTGTAAAACTTCCTTGATAGATTCTGTAACAAAGACTGTCTTATTTATATTCTCTACAACAGCGAAGGCGATATGATTTCTTCTTCTCAAATAATGGCTAGATTTGGGTTGCTACATGAGGAACTCTTGCTTGGAAGCATTGAGTGTGTAGTAGAAGACGTAGTAAACTACGGCGTTTAATACACGGCATGGAATGATCTATAGAGTTAGGGGCATGAATCATTAGTTTGTCTCTTTTCCTCTTTCTTTTCACCCCTAAGAATCAATAGTTTTGTCTTCATTCCCATGTATATTAATTCCATTAGATGATGTACAATGGCTTTGATTTCAACTTATGTGGCCCACCTATGGTCTACCAACTCCCATCACACTCACTATTATGCATGAATTAACATCACCTAGAGCAAAATTGGTCAGGCACAAAGTATGTTCAACATGAGTTGGGCTTAGCACTTATGGTCTTATCCTATATTTAAACCCACTACAAGAAAATGTGTTTTTAGCATGCCATTACAAGGTACCTTAAAATCACATTTTCAAAAGATAATGTGGGCCCACCACATCACGTGCCAATTTCAAGGACAAAGTGGAATTGAGATTTCTTGATTTAAATTAGAGCTGAGATGAACTTGAACACCATATTTAAGATCCCTACAATTTATCTATTTCAAACATCAAAATGTATTAATAATTGACCCACATGAGATCCAAATGGCTTGGGTCATCATCTCATCAGAATTACAAATTGTTGTAGTAATTTTTTTTCATCACCATCTTTAACTAAGTTAGTACACTTTTTAAAAAATACTAAATAATGTATAATAAATAATAAATATAGATTTTAAAGATAATAAATAATGTATTATTCATCTTGAATTTATGTTATTCTCAATGACAATTAAAAATCCTTAATTTTATTATTATTTAATTTTTCGGCTCATGCTTAGCCGGGCCTTTGTTGCTAGTTTTGGTTTTAATACACTATTTTTGTAAATTTGTGGGTTAAAACGAATGGATTCTTCCTCCACCAATTTCAGGAGCTTTGATGACTATTTGGAGTCTTATACAAAATCATGTTGCGCTTGCTACTTTATTCCATGATGAGGTTGTTTGGACCTTGGCGGCTTTAGGTATGTTTTCTCTAAAATAAGCTTATGAGGCTCTAACTTGTTTTCCACCCAACAATATTCTAGCATTCTCCTCCTTGGGTAAACTTTGTATGGTTTAAAGGTGCATCCCTAAACATTCTTTATGTTGTTGGATGGTTTTCTCGAGGTGCTTGAAAACCAAGGGTTTCCTCCTAAATTGTGGGGTCCAATGTAATTCATGTTGTGTTCTCCGTAATTGTACATGGGAGTCTTCCGAGCACCTCTTTCTACATTGTTCTTATGCAAAGATAATGTGGAAAGGACTTTTGGCTAAGCTTTCTTTGCAACCCACCCAATACTATTCCTACTACGAGCTTGTGTCTTCTATGGTGGATAGGGTGGATCCTTCGTGTGGAGGTTTGATATTTGTTTCACATCTATTACTCCCAGATTCTGTATGGCATATTTGCCATGAAAGGAATGTTAGGGTTTTTTTTTTTTCAAAATTCGAAGCGCCCAAAGTAGCTTTTGCATGGTATTCTTCATCATATTTATAGTAGGCTGATGTTTCTTAATGTTCAACTTCTAGATCCTTTCATTAGTTTATGAAGTCTCTCACCTATTACGGCCTACAGATCTATTCCATCTAGTAGATTTCTTGTATATAATGGTTGGCGGTTTTCCATTGTTCATCTACATGATTCTCTTATTGGTATTCTTTAGGATCCAAATGGTAAATCCGAATTTACAGCTATGCGATGGAATACTATTTATTACAAAGAGATCATATATCTAATGGGTCTTATCCCTTTGTAGATTCTAGATATTTGTTTTTAGATGGAGCATTCTCTTTTGAGGATTTGCAGGAACCCTCTAGCTCACCTGGGCATCATAGATTTGAGTTTCGGCATTTGGCATTGCTTATTCAGCATTTTCCAAAGTCTACTTTTTCATAGATGTCCCCATCAACTTGGAGAATTAGTCATAGATTAAAGGAACATTATATAGCTCCTTTACATATTTCTAGTGTGGAGACTGGAAGGCCATAGGGTCTATTACCTAAGCCCGGGTGTAGGTTGGTGCTAGTGGCCAGGATTGTGAGCTAGCTTTTGATGGTGCTTGTTCGTGGATCATTTTGGGACTATTGGGGTTAGTGGATGTGAGAATCCGTGGGGTCCAACCCTTTCGTGATATCAGACGAGCGAACAACATCGATTTCTTTTTGTGTACAAGTATGCCAAATTTTATATTCTACTTAGAAATAACAAGCGGTAATCCATAGATCCACCTTTTCAAGTATAAAAGAAAATAAAAATTTTTCTAACTTTTATTGCACATGTGTTAAGATAAGAGACATGATTTAGAATTTTAATGCCGTGAAAGGCGAATTTCATTTATTTGCCGTGAAAGGCGATTTTGTGTTATGCTCTGAAAGGCGATTTACAATTCTCATCAAAAGAAAAGATAAGACTTGTGCTTTTTGTGTTACTTTTAAAAATACAAATACAATGAGAATAAAGAAAAGAAGATCTGACTTCACAGAAGATTGCAGGGACTCATTCAGATTGACAGTCGCAAGTCATGTTTGAGCTTCGCTGTCATCATTCAGATGATAACATAGGATGCTTTTGCTTCTCTTGCCTTGGCTTGAACCTCGGATTTTTAGAGAATAAGGATCAAGGAGAGATCCTATATCCAATAAAAATCTAAGTTGGCTAAAAGCCGCATCTAAGCCATGGAGATAAAAAGAGATAGCCTTTGGGGGGGGGCGTCTTTAGTCACCTTGTGGTAGTGGTTGTTGCAAAGTTTCTTGGACGAAGGAGAGACCATTGTTCAAAAGTTGCAAACACAATGGAGAGCTTTTGTGTGGAATTTTGCACATGCCTTGGAATGATGGAAATGGCCTCCGTTTATAGGCTCTTGGTAGGCATGTGGAAGATTTATGGGCTTTAAATGCATGAAATGTTCCATGATGGGAGGAGTTACATGTTTTTCATTTATGCTTTTGTAACTCCTCCTTGAGTTTCAATTGACCGTTGGAGAAAAATGTGCTTTTATTTGCATTTAACTTTTATAATGAGAGGAGTTACACGGTTTAATACCATGATTGTTTTGATTTGTAACACCTCCTTCTTCATTTATCATAAATTTGGGCTATTAACAGCATTAAATGGCTTCCAAAGTGCTTGAAGGGTTGTGAGCCACATCGCATCTTTTGAAATTCTACCCATGACGTAGAGAGCCTTGATCACCGACGAATTTTTCATATTAGTTGTTGTCTGATGATCATGCAATTTCATACATTGGTTCCTACCAATAGGCTGATACTATCCGTCCTGTCGATTTCTCGATTGGTCGGGCAAAATGCATGCTTTCTTGGATGACTTCAAGGTGTCCGATGACGAACCCACGACTTCGACGGCGAATTGGTGATGTTGTCAAAAATTGACGAATTTCATACCTCGAAAATTAGATTTTTAGAAAATTACTGAGGCCAAATGGGTCGAAATGCGAAAAAGACCCAAAAAATGGACTTGCGGCGCAATTTGACAACCCGGATTTCCAAAATCACCAGCGACCATGGGGCAGGTTTGCCCACTTGGTCATGTTTTTCGGCCTTTTTCTAGGTTTTTTTTTTATTTTTCTTCTTTGGCGTTTTTTTCTTAGCATTTTTATATAGTTTTTTGTATGATTCCCCTATAGAAAACTTGACGAAAAGTCATGCAAAATGGAGGGAAAAGTTTTTGATTTTCCAGGAAAGCCGAAGACTTTTGTCGCGAAAGGGTGCTGGTTTGCCGCCAGAAGCCAAAACTGGGTCAGAGGATGTTAGAATCATCTAAAATTTGAGCTGAAGCTTCATGGGCAGGAAATAAGACCAACCATAGGCTTTTGTTTGAGTTTTAAAGCCAACTGGGATGTTGTCTCAGTAGACTTGATTTTATTATAAGGGAGACGTAACGCTTTAATATACGGTCAAACGATGTCCGATTGACATGAAATTTGACAGGGAGCCTCTTGGGGTCATTTTAAGTTGATCTGTTAACTTTGAATTGCAAATCATGGTCTCAAGGGGCTCTATCGTCGAGAGACTTGATTTAGCATCTGAGGGGTCAAAGTCGAGTCAAATGATGTTGAAAAGACCTCAAACTTGACATGTAGCCCCTTGGAAAAATTTTGAGACAATCCATGTGCTTTGTTTGAAGAGTGATGACTTTGGCAGTCTCAGCCGTCGGGAGGTCTGGTTTTACTGCTTGAGGGTTGATGTTGGGTCAATTGTTGTCAATTTGACCTGAAATTTGACATAGAGTGTCTTGAAAGTATTTTAAGACCATCCACAAGTTCTAATTGAAGATTTGATGTCTCAAATACTGTTGTCGCTAGAAAGGCTGACTTTGTCGCGTGGAGAATGCGACTTTTGGTATTTTGGGCCAAACGGTAAGGTCTTCAGCTTCATTGCCGTCGAGAGCTCTTGTTTGGCTGCAGGAAGAGTGAAGTCAAGCCAAATGATATCGAAATGGTCCAAAACTTCATGTGTACTCTTCCTATGACTGTTTTAAAGGATCTTGAAGTTTTTGGACGGTTCCGACAAGATTTGATGCTTGAAGTAGCACTGCCTGTTGTGACCTATGCAACTTCATGTGACTTATTTTATGTTGAAAAGGCAAGTGGCACTTTTGATGTCAACAACTTTTATTTCATTCATTTTAATTTATTCATTTTTAGCTCTTTGTTCTCATGGGCAGGGCTAGCTCTAGCACAAGGCCAATAAAGCCTTTGCTTTAGGCCTAAAATAATAAGGCAAAAAGGGCCCCATAATAGCAGCTGGCATCTTTTGAAATTCCAAAAAATCAAACTTGTCAACTGCCATCCCTTTTTTTTTCTCCGCAAAATATAAGGCCTCATAATAACTCTCTTTTAAGAAGGTCGATTTTTATGGAGTCTTAAAGTGTCATTTATGGCCTATTTCATTTCCAAATATACCCCTTATTTTACTATTGTTAGGAGTTCAATTGATTTCACACCATTATATTTCTAGCAGTCCATGTGTATCAAATCTTAACCATATATTCAGTCATGAATTTTCTTTACAAGCCTTTCTCATTATTTTTGTGTATCCTATTTCAATAGGAGCCCATTCAAATTTGATCCATGATGTGGTTGTAATAAATCTATAGCTTGGGATTTCATCCCTAATAATAGATCTTAAAATTTAAGATAAATAATGGGTCCCCATTGGAATTTATTCACTTACCCACAGTGCATCTGGAACATCCAATATGTGGGGCACAACTCTGAACTCCATCTTGGATGTCCTGACTCATGGTGTGTATGCACACCGTGCGCAGGTGAAAATGCTTCGAGCCCCACTAGCGGTAGATTCAAGATTTTATTTATTTATTTATTGGATTGGGGGGGGGGGGGGGGGGGGGGGGGAGCCATATAGGTAGGTTGATTTTGTGACCCAAGATTTCCATGTGTGTTTTGGGGGATGGATCCAAAGTTTTCATGTGGGTTTTGGATGTGGCCGGACTTAGGATAGATCAGCAAAACTTGAATATAAAAACTTAATTAGTAATTTTGCAGCACAAAAAAGCAAGAAAAATAAATTTTAAATAAAATATTTATAATAATATTAAAAGATAGAAAATGCCTCATTTAAGATTGTTGTTTTAGGCCTCGAATTGTCTAGAGCTGGCCATGCTCATGGGGTGCCCCATTATGCAATGGCAGACCCAGGATTTTCATTTGGGTTGGGCTAAACTTTTGCTAGACTTTCCTAGACTTTTTTCAACTTTTGTGCTTAAATAACTTACCCTTACTAGACTTTCCTAGACTTTTTCACATGAGGAATGCTACTTGTCCCGGGACTGGCCCGACTCCATAGGAGGAGGGCATTTTGGTCATTTGGCAAATGACCAAAATGCCCTCCTCCTATGGAGTCGGGCCAGTCCCGGGACATGAGTCCCAGGACAAGTAGACTTTTTGTTTTCACATTTTTGACACCTTTTTTGCTTAAATAACTACCCAAGCTATCTCTCTCCTCTCTCAAACTATAGGGGCATGACGTCATCCAAAACGAGTACATCAAATGGCAATGATCCTATTAACGAGTCCCACTAAGGACCACCGAGCAGGATCGAATTTGGGCTCGTGCCAAGTACGTTAAGAGGGTAGTTCATAGTTGAGTTAGGTGAGTGTGTTAGTGCTCGATCACAATACAAGGACCCTACAAAATCATGTAATCATTTTCCTATATTAATAGATTATAGTAATAAGAAAATTCTTCTTTTAAAAAGGCACATTCAATGCAGTAGAGATTTTATCCATCTACAATAAACCCAGTGACAATAAGCAAACTCAAAAGAAGTCCTAACTTATATGGTAGAAAGATTACAAAATAGATTTCATATTTGACCATGTCATAAAGAGACTCTAACCATAGATAAATGACACGTTTGATGTCCTATCTCTGTCATTTTTACGATGATTGTATTGGATGATGAATGCATTATGCACAAATATTTAATTTAGAAGAATGTGATAAAGATTAAAAAACCCAAGTGTCATGACCCTGGACCGAGGCCGAGCCAATCTAGGCCCTAACCCGGAGTCGCGACACAATGGGCCGGAAAATTTCACCCGCACGTGCTGTTTTCCCATAGGTTTCGGCAAGAGGATTCCAAAGCATCCATCCATAATCTAATAATCCAATCATAACATAGACATACACGCGGAAGCATGTAGCAAACACACAAATAACATCAAAGGCATATAAAGGTATTCAAGCCTCGTGTCAAAGTGAGAAACATACATGTGAGACCCCGACCCGAGTGACCTCGGTTAGTGCTAATTATGTTGCGTATTAGTGCTAAGCTCGATTAGTGATTTTGACTAAGCTTGGACTAGAATAGCTCTTTTATGGTTTTGGGAGAGTTTTAGTGCTTTGTGTGGGTGGGACCCTTTGGGGGTTCCCTTTTTGGATAGTTTTACTTTTGTGTGGGGGATTATTCGTATTCCGGTGATTTGCATTTCTACCCCTTTTTACTCGTCTTGTTAATCCCTACAACTTTCGTGTTGATCCCTTACCCGTTCGGAACCCCGAAACCCGATTTTTTTGCATTGAGGGCAAAACAGTCATTATACATGAAATCTGTACCCAAAAGTCGACATCCTCAAAACCCGCGAAACATATACTTTTTGGAAACTAGATATTTCGGTGATCACTTTTCTCTTCTTCGTCGTTTTCGTCCGAGGTCCCGAGATTAGTGCTTTCAGCCTCCAAAGATTTCCTAGAGATGGGACCCACACCCAACTTGTATTTAAGAAGAACCCTCTTCTTCCATTTCCTTTTTCCAGCACTAGAGCAACAAGAGACCTAGGGTTTCATTTTCCCTTCTTCTTCTCCTTGCTCCTTCACCACCAAATCTCCACCAACCTTGCGTCTCTTGAGGAATGGAGATCACCACCCTTTTCCTCTCCTTGCAAGCTTCTCTTTGATACCATTGTGGAAGGATTTACTCAATTCAAGTCCCTCTTTGAGCTCACCTCATCCATTTGAAGGACCTAAAAGTAAGCTTCCTCCCTAATCTCTTAGATTCTTGTTCTCCTAGTCTTAGGAGAGCTCTATCTTCCTTGTTGAGAGTTATCTTTTCTTGTTTCATGATTTGACCCATTTTAGGGTTTGGATTTGGGGGTTTTGTGTAGATAGCATTCTTGGCTTGGAGGAAGAGATTTATAGCTTGATTTTCTTGCATAGAGAACCTTGAGGCAAGTGGATTGAATGGATAGTTTAGCTTTCAATGATTTTTATGACAAATGTGTTTGAATCATTACTTCATTAATGCTTTGTTTTAATTGCATTCAATGATGTTAAAGGCTTTGAATGAGGTTGGTAAGCTTCTTTATTGTCTTGAAACATGATTTCTAGTTCTTGGTTTCATCTAAAGTCTTAAAATCATGGATTGTAGTTTTGAGTTCATCTTGTGTACAATATCTAAGTGAAATTTTGTGATAATGGATGTTTCCTTCTCTTAGTGATTGTGTGAATGTAAAATGGAGAAATTGGTTGATGGTTGAGTAGTGATTGAAAGGAGTTGAGAGCCTCCCACTATGTTGTAGGAAAGAGGCTCAATATGGGTTTTGTAAGAAGGGAAGAATGGAAGAGCAGAACCGTCCCGAACTCAGTTCTGGACAATTCGCTCGAGCGAACTTGACACTTCGCTCGAGCGAACTGCCCAGGAAAAGGTCCGTGCCATTCCAGAGAGCTGTTCGCTCGTGCGAACCCAGTGTCCGCTCGAGCGAACCCTTCCAGCAGCCATCCAGTGAGTTGTTGGGTTGAGCGCACAAATCGTTCGCTCGTGCCATCCTGAACTGGGCAGGTCCGCTCGAGCGAACATATGTCCGCTCGAGCGAACCCTCCCAGAAACCATTCCAGAGGCTCATCCGCTCGAGCGAATTGTACTGTCCGCTCGAGCGATGGTTGCTGTTGCACAGGGGATGAGTTTCGAGTTGAAGTGAAACATTTTCATGGATTGTGAAAGGTTCGTTGGGAGCCTTGTTGTGTCAGGAGAACTTTAGGGTGATGTATGGAGCTCGGAAGAGAACGAAACCATTATCACAAGCATTCATTGGAATTTTGGAGACTTTCAAGTGTATAAGGAGCCGGAATGCCCCAATCCGAAGAGTACCAAGTTTTATTAAATAGACATTCGGGATCCCTATGCACTTGAATCAACTTCGAACCTTGATACTCATCCCGATATTTCGAAAGCTTATTTCACTCTTTTATATCCGAAATTTACGAGTTATGATTTATGAACCCGAAAGCATGGAACCGTATTTGTAGCCTTGTGCTAGCCCCGATGCACATACCCAACACTGAAATGATGATTGTGCCTTGAGCACCCCGTCTTGCCCGTTTATAGTTTTGCACTGGATTTGCTTTATACCTGCCTCGATTTATGTGATTTGACCTATGAGTCGGCACCACTAAGCTTGGATGACCTTGTCGGTCTGATCTACCGACTTGGAGATCCCTTCCCGTCCCGCCAGCTGCAGCTTGGATCCCGATACCCGGTTTATTAACCGTGGTCCCGTCCCGATACCCAGCTCGCTCCCGTGGCTCCCGATATCCGGTTCGCTACCGTGATTCCCGATACCCGGTTTGCTACCGCGGTCCCGTCCCGTATTATTGTATATGTATATGTAACTTGGTTGCACCTCCTCACTTCGGTGACTGAGGTCAACACCCGATACTCACGTCACTTCGGTGATAGAGGATTTAGCTTCTTGTGGATGCCATCTTGATTGTTTCCCGATTTCCTTGGTTACCTTACATGTTTTATTACTGCATATGTGTTTCAATGAAATGATTCATTTACTTTGAAAGCCATTGTTTAAACAGGTTTACATGTTTTCCAAGGTGAAGGTCCTTATTATTAAATGTTCTTATCTTTTCATCTACCTGCCAGACCGTCGTGTCTGACCCTTTGCTTTGGTACTCAGGTCCCGTTGTTGGTTTCCCCGAGGAGGAGCCAGAGGAGGCGATCGGAGAACCACAACCGCTAGTTGAGTGGCGTGCCGACGATGTTATGTAAACATCGGGCTGCCGAGTCGCGAAACATTTTGGGGGATTGTTTGGATAATTTTCTGGCAGTTATTGTTTTGTTTATATTGGCCTTTATTGGCCTCTATTTTTGGGAATTGTAATTAACTGATCTTCTGATTAAACTTGAATATGTAATTTTGGGTTATGCTTTAGGACATTGCTCATTCTGATACTCATATTCAAATGTAATCAGCCTTGATATTTTGGGAAATGAAATACCTGCATGATTTACTACACGTTCCGCAATTATACTAAATGGTTATGTGTGTTGGAATATCCTCACCGCGGACACCTGTGGGAAATCACGTGCACGGGTAGTGTGTGTTCTTTTGTTAACCCGTGTACGCTTGATCATAAACATACTTTTAATCATTGTCATCTTTCCACATGATCACACCATTGGCTTCATCACAATCAGTCCCGATCCCGGATTTGGTCCCCGAGCCCGGTCCGGGGTCGCGACAATACATAAGAAAACCCCAAAGTTAAAAGTCAACAATACCAAGAAAGTAAGTTTAAAGTTTACAATCCCCAAAAAAAAGCCAACAAAGGCTAGTACAACAAGTCCCCAAAAGATAAAATCAACCCGCAAAATGAACACGTGTCTCATCACCCAACCCGATGTACATTTAGATGACATCGTCGGGCTGCTACTCTCTTGCAACCGGCGACTCAACCGCCTCCTCCTCACACTTTTCCTCGTAGGCAACGGGGTCGACATCTAGCACCAAACAAATGAGTATCAGACACGATAATCTGGCAAGCAAATAAAGCAGATAATAGAATGACAAGTGTTTGCAAATACATTTGTAAACATAGGGTACATTTGAGAGTTAAGCATAATTGATGAAGAGTTAAAGAAAACAATATTGAATTCAAAGAATTAACATTAATACATTTAAAAGAATTATATTCTCCTATTATTGAGGTTAAAAGAGCAATTAATATAACCATTGCCATATTAAATGGTTGGAACAAACATGTAATACATAATAGCACAATATAGATGGGTAACAAACGGAGTCCGCCGCGGAACGGATAACAAATGAACAAAGTATCCAAGTTGCAGTTGGCGAAATATTTGAGCAAGTCAAGTGATCAGCCCGACTAGGCGACCCAAGCTTGGTGCCGACCAAAATACGAATTGATACAAATCAAATCACTGAAACACATTTCAAATCGATAAAGGGACTACTCTTAACCAAGTACAAATGGACAAATACATAGCAAAACAAAAGAGTAGCCTTACCGAGATTTTTCCAACATGGCAAACCACTCAAAGCTATTTCAAATTGATTTATAAGAAAAACGTATAAATCTTCTTACTTGGAATGGGGTAGTGTGTAGGGTTGATTGGTTTACCTAGGGCCGTCTCGTTATACACTTAGCATCCAAATATCAGTTTATGAACGAAGAATTTGGTTCCCCAAAAGGTCTTTGATAGTTGAGAACACAAAGTGTATATCGAGGCTTGAGGAAACTCCCTGGTAATTCAAATACCTAAACCCTCTTTTTTTTTTCTCCCCTTGGTTTCCATGTTACCAAGTGTTTTGGATTCAAATTTCACCTCCAAACATCAATAAGCCTTTAGGGGTGGTCTGCACATCCAAACAGTGAAAACAATGTGCAGAACACAGCCCCAGGACATAACTCAGGTCCGCTCAAGCGTAGTCTAATCTCGCTCGTGCGAACGAGCTTCCATCTGTCCCAGAAGTTGCTCGCTAGAGCGAGCAAGCCTTCCGGCCTATTCCTAGCCAGACAGTAACTTGTCCACTCGGCAACTCCAAGTCCGCTTGAGCGGACAGCCTACTGGCTGAACTCGATAGTGGAAGAAAACTCTGTCTTTTCACATGTTTCTGATTCCTTCTCTCTTCCATCCAATTCCGCCATCCTTCCTAAACCATTTATAAAATCCCATTAGTTTCATACAAACTCCATCCAACATCAAGCATCACACCTCATTCCAATCACCATTCAAATTCAGAATACATAGCATAATCCTAGCATGTAAAATTCTGAAATGCAATTCTAATGACTTGTAAACAAACCACTGACAAGGAATCCATGTGACCATAAAAGACAGCTTGAAGAAATCATAGATATAGGCTATACATTAAAAACACATCTGAAATCAAATCATTCATAGTCAAAAGAGCAAAGTAGAAGCATTATAGTTACTAAACCAGAATTATTTTGGAACTAACTAGATTTTCCATAGAATGCAATTCCCATATCAGGTTATTCACTTGCCTTGAATCCAATTGGCACTACAAATCTCTCTCGCAACACCCCTCCACAGCTAGTATCTCCAATCTATAAAAACCCCCATGAAAACACCTAAAAAAAAAAAAACATTTTGAAAGAGGGAAGGGCTTCTCCATAGAAGATCTTGCATGCATGAATTAGAGGCTCTACAAGGCTTAATACAACCAAGATTAAAAGAGGACAGCCATTGCTTATTTCAAGAAGTTCTAAACAAGAAGAGGAGCTTGAAGAAGAAGATGGCTCTAGCTGAAATCCTTCAAAAACAGTGTCTTTAGAAAGCCCAGAGATTGAGGAAGAAGGTGGTGAAGTCAGATTTTCAATTTGCACCAACGGAGAGGGACATGTAGAGAGGGGAAATGGCTAGGAAACGAGAAAAAGTAGGGCTCTTCTCAGGTTTGAAACTGAAACAGGAAAATGGGAAAGAAGTGGAAACGTGGATTTGGTTTTGAGTTAAGTGGGGAGTGGGCCCCACTGGCTCTGAAGTTTCAAGTGACCAAAAAACCCTATGTGGGGTTCCCGAATGAGATCGACGAAGAGAAAATCGATCGTCGAAATATCTAGTTTCCTAAAAGTATATTTTCTTCATGATTTACAAATATCAAAATTCAGGCACAAATTTGACGTGAAAAGTATGTTTTTCCATTTTTCTCGAAAAAAGGGATTTCTGGGGTTTGAACATAGACGGAGCAAACATAAAATTTGTGGAGCTTGATACGACAAATCAAAACTAATAGAGATCTATATTTCTCGAAATAAATGATTAATTTCCCACACGGACACGCGTCACACGGGCCGCCTTGGGTCATGTCAAACCAAGCTCAACGGCTCTCAAAATTCTCCAAAGCAATTCAGAACTCTAGTTTAGCTAAAACCCAAGCTAGACGTCCTCTAATCTCACTTAGCGATTACTCACGGTTAAAACAATATTAATCATAATGGACCTGGGTCGGGGTTTTACACCAAGTTTGTTCCTTAAAAGCCCTTCTCTATGAAGCCTCAGAAAAAGCCCAATTGCTTCATTGAACTACTCGCACTAGGTACGAGACGCTAATTAAGGTGACAAATGAAAACATGTTTCTTTCAGGCATTTCATCTAAATGCCTGACAGGCATCCGGCAAGAGGTCTAATTTCTCATACATATTCATAATAAAAGTGTATTCCAAGCAAACAAATTCAGGCATAGAGGGACACAAAGAGGGATAGATAGAAACATACAAAGAGGGAAAGACTCTTACTTGACAAGGAGAAGGTTGACAAGGAAGAGGTGAGGTTGGCTTTTTTTATTTCAAAGGTGGAAAGAAGATGACGGTAGGTTTTTATAAAGTAAAATGTTTTAGAGGTGGGGCAGTCCTTTTGAGATATGTGGGACATGGGCCAGGGGTCCATAGTAAGTTTTTGGGATTTCCTGAGCCAAGATGCTCAATTAATGGGTCCGCCACTTCCATTAATTGTGGGTCATCAATCTTAATATTGTTGATTCCACACTTTTGTAATCTTCATTTTTTGTCTATAAAAGAACTTGTTTAATTAAAAAAAAATGCGTAGGCCTCGGAACATATTCAAAATTTAGAAAGGGGAGGAAAACTCCATCCCTATATGTAAGCTACCCGTCAATGTCCCGAAAATATATGCAGATAATTAACCTTTCCATGCGAAAGCCGCACAAGATGTAGGTGGCTTCCAAAGAACGAAAGAGAGTTCCGATCCACAAATTAGGGATCGATGCCCAAGCAAGCACGCCACGTACTATTCCACACGTATTCAACTACGATCGATTCCGGACTTTCTGTATTATGACTGTAGAATATGCTTTACCATGAAGAGATCAAAGTTTGGGCCCATCTCATCGAATCCAAACCGTTCAACAGAAGGTCCTCCCTACATGTTGCCACTCAAAACAATATCAGATTTTATCCACCATTGGAGTTTTTAAATGCATTCAGAAAATTTCTTAGCAGAATGTTTTACGTGTGATCAATCTCACCCGTTGATATAATTCTAATTAGACTGAAAATTGGTCCACTGATAAAAGACTGGGAATCCAACGATCTTAGTAGTTTAGATTCAGGTATGTGAGATCTACTCAATCAAAACGAACGTCATCAAATTCACAAGCCCAACCAACGGAGTGGAACAAGATATATGCATGGATCTCTTTCCTTATCTTACTCTTCTTCCACTGGTTAATTGCCTTTAATTGATTTAACAGCTAATTTCTTTCCTCACATTACTGATCTTCCATTCAGGCATTGGGGTTTGATTGATAAACTCAAGCAAGGAAAGGGGAAGACCTAAAAGAAACAAATACATATATTCCTTTATCCATCTGTTACTTCTTTCTTTCTTCTTCTGGGTGTCCGGTGGTGAGTGGTGAGGCGATGGCTAATCTAGTGGATAAGGCGAAGAACTTTGTTGCAGAGAAGGTGGCCAACATGAGGAAACCAGAGGCCAATCTGGCGGACGTATCTGTGAAGGGTGTGAGCAGAGACTCGGCCATTTTCCATGGACAGGTTGCTGTAAACAACCCATATTCCCACGATCTTCCTATTGGAGAGATCACCTATACACTTAAGAGTGCAGACAGGTTAGTATCTCTCTTTATCTTACTTTTACTATTTTTCTCTTCTTAGTGGATTTTTAGGCCCATTTATCATCCAGTCTGTTAATATTAAATTCAGAAGATCTGTGGTGATAGACTTTTGTTTTTCTTTTTTTTAATGCTGGATTATTTGTTTGTGCGAATATTTGCATTGGTGTCTCCTGTGTTTTTTTTTTCTTCTTCTTCTTTTTTTATTTATTAGATTTGTCCCACTTGAGTAGTTTTGTAAACGACACGCACTGCCATAAACCGGATCTATAGGGCCAGTTTGTTTGCATAGGATACATAAGAATGGTACATAGAAATTCATCGTGTGAAAGGTGAAGGATATTAGATAATCGCCCTTTACTTTTCTAGGATTTGAATTACTTAGTTGATGGCCATCCTATTGACTCAATTTTCTTAGGGGGAAGGTTATGGTAATTTTGGAGAAGAATTTCTAGAAGTTCTTTTACATAAAACAACAGGCAATTAGAGGTAGGGAATGGATAGGGATTGGTATAAGGAATGATGATGATTTCCTAAATTGAGTGTTGATACATTAATCGATCTCCTGGGTATATATTTATCTAATCGGATGGTGAAAAAAAATCTGATTCATAGGCTGCAAATCAAGTGAGGGAAGGTTAAATAAGAGAATGTTTTGTGACTTGTCGTTGATCCATGCCTCAGATTCAATCAGTAAATGACTTCGATCATCTCTTAATTTTTTTTCTTTTACATTTTTAGTCCCGATTGCTCCTATCAGGAATTGGCATCTGTGATGGGGCCCATTGATGTTTACATATGGGTGGACCCCAATCAAAGAGGTACGCGCCTCACAAGGGAAGCCTTGATATGGGATAAGTTAATTCCCACTTACTGATACGTTTAAGAGTTCTTTTAAATTTGACTCCACGTTGCTTATCGTGTCATCAATGATACACATATCATATTCTTTCAATTATACATTCTCCACTAGGGTGGAGAATTTTCCTAAGCAAAGGGTCAAACCGTGAGAAGAAGCCCAAAGCAGAAAAGAATAATAGTGTACCCAAAGTAGGAAAGAACAATAGCGCGCCTAAACCAGAGCAATAGAAGTATTACAAGCGTAACAAGTTCAGGGACTTGTCCAAATCGAAATGCTTTAAATATCGGGAACTTGGCTATATCGTTAAGAATTACCCCAAGCGAAATACAGTACACACCTTATATTCATTACAGTCTTTGGTTTGTGATAAAGCCCTTTATGTAGATGAAGATTTTAACGGTTGGGTCATTAATTCAGGGGCAACCATACATGTGATGAAGGATCGGGTTGGATTCCGGGATCTTCGGTTGATAGATGTAAGTTGCAATAAGCTCTACAGGGGAATAATGAATCTGAAGGGGGTAGGTGATTATTTTCTTTTTACATCTACAGTATATAGACTTTGGTGCTCCATGAGAATCCGTTTGTACCTGGAGTGTGGCGAAACCTCCTTTCGGTGTACCAGCTCGCAAGTGACAGTTTTAATTTTCGTTTTACGCATGATAGAGTTTCTATTAGGAAAAGCAATTTTATTTATGCATGGGTTCTATTTTAGGAGACTTATATGTTTTGGATTATCACAATTCTATGATTGGTTTTTCATCATCTTTTATGGTGGATGATACGATATGATCACTTTCAGGTCCTTAAAAATGGCACGTTGGATTGGGCCACATAGGCAAAGATTGGAAGAACTGATTGGCTAAGGAAGGTTTCCTAGGATCTTTCAAAAACTTGAGTCGCCACCATGTGAATTATGTGTGATAGGAAAGGCAGTGATGCAACCGTAGATACGATCGCAAGTGCCGGGGAACAATTAGGGTTCCCAAGGGAGCAATCACACGATGAAGACAACTTTCCAACGATAACCCACAAAAGGGACAATTGATTAACTCCAAATCTGAGATTATTAATATCTACAATGCCATATTTATAATAAAAGAAACTTGAGGACTAAGAAATCAATCCTAATCAAACTAGGAAACCAAATAATAATCCTATCTAAATTAGAAATTAGCCCTAATTACAATCTTTGCTAAACTTAAACTAGTACTAATTAAAAATCAGAGAATGGGTGGGTCCCACATGTGGCCCGCGAGTGTATCTTATGGAAACTGTGTGCTGCTGCATCAAGTCTCCCCAGGTGAGAAAAGAGGACGACCTCGACCTCGACTCTTCTTCTTGATGTTGCTTTTGTATGCAGTGTGTACTTGAAGTGCTTCCTTGGTGAAAGAAGAACTTGATCATTTCTTTGGTGGTGTCGGCTTCATAGGACAGAGTGTTACTTGCCTTTCACCATGCATGAATGTGTATCTGTTGTCACGCATTCCATTAGTACCATTCTTGTCATACATCTATGGACGACCCAACAAGATATCACAACTATCCATGGGTACCACATTGCACCAAGCTGAATCTGTATAATCTTCACCAATAGAAAAGGTAACTGGACATGCATATTGCACTTGCACTTCATCACCCATCATTAACCATCTAGCAAAATAGGGACGATGATGCTTCCGAACTGTCAGCTGCAATCGATCCACAAGACCTTGAGATAAAATGTTCTGAAAACTTCCTCCATTAATGACTACCGTGCATTCTTGACCATTGACTATTCCTTTTGAGCGAAAAATATTTTCTCGCAACCATTTCTTCGCAGTAGTCGATGTAGTTGCTTAGATGACTATGGGAGACTCAAGAGCCTCCTTGGGCAGAATATCCACCACCTCCTCTATTTCATTCTTTATAGGATCATCTGGTATATCATTCACATCACTTTCATTCTCAATGAGGTGGAAACGTTTGGGACATTCCCTTGCACGATGCCCTTGTTGGTGACAATTAAAGCATGTGATCCTATTTTGACCTTTGAGCTTGGTGAAATCTTCCTCCAATGAATCACTCGGCTTAGAACCTGCAATTGAGGAATTATTCTGCATAACCCATTTAGACGCATTAAGTTTTCTGGCTTGATGATGTGCAATTCCCTTAGCTTCGATAACATGCTGAACAATCTCATCAACATTATCAAAATGCTTAAATGTGATGATATATTATATGTCAAGTGTAAGCCCATTAAAGTATCTGTCAACTAATACATCCTCATCTTCATATGTCAAGTGTAAGCCCATTAAAGTATCTGTCAACTAATACATCCTCATCTTCATTCAAACCACAAAAAGCCTACATGGTCATAAACTCCTTTGAATACTCAACGACTGCCTTAGAACCTTGTTTCAGATATTGAAAACTTAAACGGAGATCTCTAGGGTAATTGACAGGAAGGAATTTTTCTTCAACAGATTTTTCATCTCGGTCCATGTGTCAACGAGGTCAATTTGTTGGTTTCTTCTCTTTCTTTGCAACTCGGCTCACCATATCGCAGCATAATTTTGAAATCGAGTGCCCACTAGTGTAATCTTATGATCATCCATCATTGATTTATGTGCAAAAATATTTTCAACGCACACTAACAAATCCATAAATTCATCTGGCTTCAATTTCCCATCATATTCGGGAATCACAAGTTTAATACCCAAATCTCGATCAACATTTATTGCATGTGGATCTCTTTGATTCCGAATATGTCTTCCATCATCTCGATGAATTGCTCACACCGATTAGTTTCCAAATTGGTTAATCTGATTTCAATCCTTTCAAGAGTCTCTTGTATTTGGACTTGCATTTGAACGATCGTTACAGATAGTTGATTAATAGTTACCGATAATGCAGCAACGGTCCCCCTCAAATCATCATCATTATTGGAGGAAGACTCCACTTCTACATGCTTCTTGGGAGGCATTTTTTAAATGCAAAATTCAAGATTTGTAACTAACTTGATGTGTAGATCTGCTTTTAACAATCACGCTGGTGAAAACGGATCTGAAATCTGACGGTGGATGACTCTGATATTGGAAAAAGATGTGCAGCCGCTGATTTTGGTCAAATCTGGGTCTTTAATTCTCTGCTGATGAGAAGTGGTGTTGGTTAGGTCGAAACTAGAAGTGGGTCAGAACTGACTTGACCGAACTTGATTTGCCTTAACCTAACCCGAACTTTCCAGCCTTTATTTTGCGTTGAGTCCCGCGCCAATAAAAGAAGAGAAAAGGGGGTTGAAGGGTGATTCTAAACGCACCCACTACTATTGCTGTACACACCTACATTTTAATTTTTTTAATCACCAAAATGCCCCCAGGTGAAATGACGAAATCACCCTTTACCATCAACCTCCTCCCTCCTCTTCCTTTAGTTCTCCTACGGTGTTTCTTGCCCTCCTTTCTACCCATCTCCTCCTCTTCTTCTTCTTCTTATTCTTCATTATCCCTTATATCCACTGTTTCGAGACTGTTCATCTGCACTCATTCATCCCCATTGATCTTCATCTCCTTCCTCATCATCTTCTCCAACTCTTAAAAAGTATCCTCAAGTCTCCTCCATTTGTTTAAAGATATTGGAGGCACTCATCTCCCTACACCACATTGTCTATTGGAAGTAGGCATTTTCAATATGGACAAGCAACTAATGATCTACCAAGAGGAGTATACTCTTGACTTCGTTTCCAGCATTTTAATTAAAATTCGCGCGTCGTGCTCAGTATTCCAGAGCAGTGCAAATGAATATTGCACGGCGGAATACCATCAAACATATTAGATTTGCACGGAATAAAAATTTTGCACGGCATAATTATTCCGTGCAAAAATTTATTGCACAGCAATAGTAAAGCGAGCATATTTCACAAGGACGGCATATGGTCCCGTGCATTGATATACTAAGATTTAGCAATCATATTTTTAGGAGATTCAGTCAACCGGTGCCAGTGAGTGCTCTTTGGATTTTACTAATGTCTTCACCACTGACACGATATTCAGAAGCCGAGAGGACCTAATCCAATGGACAAGGGAAGTTAGAAAGAAACATGGCTTGGTAATTGTAATCAAAACTTCAAATGCTGGTAGAGATGGTAGGAAGCCGAGAATACTTTTATCTTGTGAGAGAAGCGGAAGTTATAAGGGTCCATCGAAGGTCTCCGAAAAGAGAAATCTTAATAAGGCAACGGGAATGAAGAAGTGCAGTTGCCCTTTTTGCTTTGAAGGGCTGAAAGTTGGCAAATGATGACTATTGGATGTTAATAGTGGTTTGTGGAGTGCACAATCATCCAAACGCACAACATCTCGAGGGACACTCATTTGCTAGGAGGCTTTCAGGGGAGGAAATCAATGTTTTGATTGATATGTCGAAGAGTATGGTAAAGCCGGGGAACATCCTTCGAACGTTGTAGGAAAGGGACGTGCACTACACCACTATGATGAAGAGTACCTACAATGCCTGTCAGAAGTGGAGGGTGACTGAGTTGGCCGGTCGATCACAGATGCAGCAACTCATGATGCATTTGGAGCAGAACAACTACATTGAGTATCACACTAGCAACAACGCTACAGATGCTATGATGGACCTATTCTAGGCACATCCATCATCTATTCAGTTGTTACGTGCATTTCCAGAAGTTTTGATAATGGATTCCATGTACAAGACTAATAGATATCGACTTCACTTGCTTGAGATTGTTGGTGTCACATCTACTCAACTGACTTTCTCCGTTGCTTTTGCGTACCTTGAATCAGAGAGGGAGGCCAATTATAGATGGGCTTTGGAGAGGCTTAAGGAATTAATGGATGGATGCATTATGCCCCGTGTGATTGTAACCGATAGAGAGTTAGCACTGATCAATGCAATTAACGTTGTTTTTCCGAATGCAGCAAGCTTATTATGTAGGTGGCATATTTCTAGGAACATCTTGGCGAATTGTAAGAAGTATTTTGAGACCAACGACAGATGGGATGCGTTTATATCTTGTTGGAACATGTTGGTAGTCTCTCCCACTGAAAATAACTACATTCAACTTTTAAGTGCATTGGACCGAAATTTTTGTGGGTATCCATACACTGTTGATTATGTAAAGAACTCGTGGTTGAATAACCACAAGGAACAATTTTTAGCTGCTTGGACGGATCAGCATATGCACTTTGGAAGCGTGACTACGAATAGGGTTGAGAGTGCACATGCAAAATTGAAGAGACACCTTGGCGCATCGAGCTGTAGCTTTGATGCGTCTTGGCAGGTTATCCATGCATTGCTCAAGTTGCTCTTTACAAAGATAAATGCCTCATTTGAAAAGAGCATGAACACCGTGCAACATAAGTTCAAACCGGCACTATTTCGTGAGTTGAGAGGATTTATATCAAGGAATGCTATGGATATAGTTCTAAATGAGTCGATAAGAGCTAGTTATATTGGTCCTGATTCGGCGGCATGTGGGTGCGTAATTCGACGGACCCATGGGTTACCATGTGCACACGAAATTGCCGAATACATAAGGGAAGGCACTCAAATACCACTGAGTTGTGTCCATCAGTACTGGAGGAAGATTAATTTAGACTCCACTAAGGTGAATGAAGCCCCCGAGTTGACCACAACTTCCGAGTTCGAGTTCATCAATTGGAAATTTCAGAGTACCGATCAAGCTGGTAAAATACAAATATTGAAAAAACTCAGAGAATTGGGGTGTCCTTCGTCTACTTCTCTTCCTGAGCTGGATGTTAAATTGAATACCCGGGGTCGTTCATTCTTGAAAAAGAAAAAGTTGGATCGGTCTATGCGTCAAGAGCCATCTGCTTTCGACTATGCACTCTCAATCGAAAATAGCGTTCCAGTTAGATCCAACAGTCTAGATGTAATGAAGAGGAAGGGGAAACTCAGTGTCCGTCACACTCGATCATGTACGTTAGAGCAAAACAATTCTGCACAGCCAACAGTTGCCGAGCATAATGAATCTGCTCGGCAGCTGTTGGCCGTGCAGTGTGTATCTGCATAGTACATGTTGGCCGAGCAGAATGTATCTGCATGGTACATGTTGGCCGAGCAGAATGTATCTGCATGGTACATGTTGGCCAAGCAGAATGCATCTCCATGGTACATGTTGGCCGAGCAGAATTTATATGCACGGATTGTTTTGGCCATGCAGTGCTGTAGGTTGGCGGACATGTTGTATCCCATTTTGAAGATGCAGGTAGATGTTCATAAAAAAAATAAAAGGAATCAACCATTTCATATAAGAAGTTAAAAATCATAAAAGTTCATACACAAGAGCAAAATTCTTCAATTGACACATTAAAGTTTGTAGTACATATAAATTCTCGAGATACACATGAACCAAAGAAAAAGATATTCCTTCATGAAATTACTTATACATCTCATCAAAAAATTAGTTTGACAAATCCAAAAGCCCTCCTATCATCACTGTTGCGCACGTCGGCGGTACGTCACCGGTATGCCATCTAGAATCTCGAGGGAAGTCTGTAGTGCCCGATAATAGAAATCGGTTGGCTCATCCGTTCGCGCAAACGTAGCACGGATATGGTCCTTCGCTCGAAGGATCTATAAGAAACAATACAATGTGTCAAAGATAGTTTGAAAGAATAGATGCAAAGATTGTTTGGAATAAGAGTATTTATAATGCCCTCACCGTTCTTAGAGTCGGGTCATCTCTACCCTTATTAGGGTCATAGTGGGAATGGCGAGCGGGGTTCTATACACGAGGGTGTGATATCCTAGTGTACCACTCGAGGTAGTCCGGGGAACACTCCCATGCATGATGTGCTCGATGGCCATGGTGCGCCAAAGATAATACATGGTCCTCCCATGCAACCCAGTACTGGTCAAGAAACGTATAAGAGACTTTGTATTTACCAGCAGTAGTTCCTCGAATTGCACGAATGGGGGCGAGCGGTGCGGGTGGGATGGTCTGTACGTAGCCAAACTATCGAAGAATCTTGTGTGAGTGGTAGGGTTCAATGACATATTGAGCTCTCAAGCAACCACAGAAGAAGGATGTCTGCTGAAATGGATGCTGAGCCCTGGCACTAGTATACGGATCCCAACAGACTTGTCGCATGTAAATGAATGAAGTCATTAATATAATAACACATGTTAGTGTACAAAAAACGTAATATATATGTAAAAAACGTAAAATATATGTCAATGACTCTATTAGGTGCTCACCTCGCTCAGTTGAAGGGCATCCAACCTCTCCCGCAGCAGCTGTATGTTTTCTCTCACCATCTCTCCACAAAGCATGAAACCAAGGGGCAGGAGATATATCGGTAGCTGAAACGCCTCAAGTCTGCCAATCCAGACTCTTCTATGATAGCGCGAAACTGAGGCATATGAAGATCAGCCCCATCTCCAGGCAGATGTATGTACCAGTTCTTCAGCCGACGCCAATGACTGATACATTTGAGCGGGCCACATTCCTGCACATTACAAGTATAAATCTTCATTAACATATATTATTATAGATTCTGAAACACCTTATTTGAAAAACAATTACTTAAAACATTGTAAGAATGAACGTGTACCTCCCCGTCCCATATGGATATAGCCACGTGCGTCCTAACACTCACAAGGACGGATAGGTCGGCTAGACCATCGGGAATAAGATCTTCACCTGCTGCCGCTGCAAGAGGACTGGATGGTTGTGCCTCCTCAACTGAGAAATCATCCTCCCGTGCTGCCGCCATATGAGGACTAGACGGCTCTGGAGGACTAGACGGCCCTGCCTCATCCTCTGAGGAATCATCCTTTGTAGAGCTCTCTATATGCTCGTCGACCGGATCGGGTAGTGGATCTTGCTGCAATTTGCATCTTCGTTTAGATGCCGTAGGCCGTTGACGGACGCCAGTCGAAGTACTGGCAGGCACACCTCGACAAGGAGGTCTTGCAACGCCAATCTTAGTTCGCACTCTCGATGGCTCGCTAGAAGTACTAACATGTCCACCTGTCGGATGTGAGGTGCCACCAATACTCCGAGCTGCTCTTCTAGGCATTTCTTCAAACCTGTTAAAAATAAAAATCAATAAAAGGAAAAAGCGTAACATAAGAAAGAGAAATTCTATATGCTATGCACCCTCCCATTATGCTGAGCACACCCACATCCCTTTATGAACAGCTCGCTAAAAATCAGTATTCATAAAGGGATGTGGGTGTGCTTAGCACTTTAAGGGATGCATATAGAATTTCTCCAGAAGAAATCAAGTTGTGCTGCTCGGAACAACTATACTGTGCAAATGAATTATGCACGACACATGTTAACTGTGCAAAAAAATTATGCACGGCATATTTTTTCCGTGCAGAATTCATGTGCCCAGCCATATATGCCATGCATATATGTTCTGCACAACATACATTTGCCGTGCAAAATTCATTTGCACAGCATATGTATGCCTTGCAAAAGTGTTCTGCATGGCTGATATTTGCGTGCAAAATTCATTTGCACAACGTATGTATGCCGTGAGGAAATGTTACGCACGGAGAACATTTGGCGTGCATAAACCCCGTGCACGAACCTGCGATATCGAGCAAATCAAGATGAATGCATTGTTCTTTTTTTTTTTTTTTCAAAATGCACAGAGATTATGCACTTCGGATGAGAAAGAGAAGAAGAATAAGAAATTACAACCCTAATGCAAACGTTTGTAATCTTTGAGTAAAAAAACTACGACCTAAAAAGAATGTGAAAATTACAACCTAAAAGGAATGTGAAGAAGAAGATAAAGAAGAAGAAGGCCTCACCTTCTTTAGGATTCGTATGAAGAAAAAGAAGAAGAAGAAGAAGAAGAGGCGCTAGGCAGTGGAGCTTTTTGGAGGAGAAAGACTTCCACCCAGTCAAGAAGAGGCGTGCTGCAATCGTCTTCAACCTTCAAACTGTCGATGAGAGGGGCGTGCTGCTGTCATCTTCAACCTTCAAACCGTCGACGAGAGGGGCGTGCTGCTGTCGTCTTCAACCTTCAAAGCCTAGACGAAAGGGAACGTTGGAGGAGGAAACTCGTGGGCACTTTGGGAAATATGGTGGGTGGGCTCAGCAAACTGTTTTTCAATATAAACATATGGTGGGTGGGTTCAGAATGTGGGTGTCTACAGCAATAGCAGTGGGTGCGTTTAGAATCACCTGGGGTTGAAACCCTTTCCTATTGTTCCAACGAAAGGAAAAATTTGGGGAGAAAATTGGGGCAAGTCTTTAGCTTTGGTGATGGAGAGGTGCGGCTCTGGTTTTGGTGATGGAGAGGTGCGGCGGAGTTTTAGCGAGATATATGGCTGGCGCTAGTGAACGGTATGCATATTCTTCCGTTCTTCTCTTCTGTTTCTTCTTCTCGGCCTCTCTGTTCTTCTTTTCTACTCTTTTTTTTTTTTTTTTTTTTGCTGGATAAGTGCTTTCTATAGGTGGAAGGCGAGTGGGTGTGTGGTGCAGGCATAAAGTTGGGCTAGGGTTCTATGGAGTAGTGGAGAAGAAGGGGGTTTGGGCAGGCTAAGAGGGTCGGCAGGGGTTTGGAGTTTGGAGATCGGCAAGGGTTTGGAGTGTGCCAGACTGGTTTTTTTTTTTGGTTTCTGGGTTGGTGTTCTGGTCTGGAAGCCGACAATGATGGGGATGGATTCCGTGGTGGTGATGTGTGGTTATAGCGAGGGATTCGGCAGAGGAGTTCTACGGTGATGAGGGGCTGGAAATTGGGGAAACCATGATGGCTGTACATTTCTCGGTTCGATTTTCACTATGGCTGGGTTGGTCGATGTGGGTGGACTGTGCAAGGGCTGGGGATGGTTCCGAATGAGTGGGTATGGGGTCGATTATGGGAGCAGAGTAGGAAACGGGTATAATGGATGGTGAGGATGGGATAGACGGATAGGGGTAACCAACATCGATTGATCGTGATGATCGTTCAGCTCTGATACCATTTGATGCAACCGTAGATACGATCGCAAGTGCCGGGGCACAATTAGGGTTCCTATGGGAACTATCACAGGATGAAGACAACTCTCCAACGATAACTCACAAAATGGAAAATTGATTAACTCCAAATATGAGATTATTAATCTCTACAGTACCATATTTATAATAAAAGAAACTTAAGGGCTAAGAAATCAATCCTAATCAAACTTGGAAACCAAATAATAATCCTATCTAAATTAGAAATTAACCCTAATTACAATCTTTGCTAAACTTAAACTAATACTAATTAAAATCAGAGAATGGGTGGGTCCCGCATGTGGCCCACGAGTGTATCTTACGGACACTGTGTGTTGCTGCATCAGGCAAGAAGAAAACCATTCCCTAAGGCGAAAAGATCCAAGGTCACCTTTGAAATCATTCACTCAGATGTATGTGGACCAATGAATGTGCCTAATAGACAAGGAAAAAATATTTCTTTACTTTTATTTATAATTTCTCTTATTATGCTGGTGTATTTTCTAATCCTTATAAATATGAGGTTGTAGATTGTTTTAGGATCTTTGCAAAAGAATTCCAAAACCAATTTGATAAAACAATAAGACCCTTAGGACCGACAGAGGTGGTGAATACACCTCAAACATTTTCAAATCTTTTTGCATGGAAAATGGAATTTCACACCAACTAACTATAGCCTATACTCACAACAAAATAGAATTACGGGGAGAAGTGTGACGGCCCACGCCTAATATCTACATGATATTGTCCACTTTGGCTCATGTCTCACGGTTTTAATAGGCCTCATGTGGGGTACTTAAGGTCAGGTCGCACATTATAAGTCCCAGGTTCAGACTTGGATATTTCCGATGTGGGACTTAGTATAGTCCAAGGCCCCTGGGAGACGAACAAGCTAACAAACAAGACAAGCGAGCCTAGGTAAGTGGGGTCTTACAAGAAGAATTATGACTCTATTAGACATTGTTAGATCCATGATGGCTCATGCCAATTTATCAGTTTCCTTCTGGGGAGATGCACCACTAACTGTTGTATACATTTTAAATAAAGCCCCTTCCAAATCTATTCTAAAGACCCCGCATGAGTTGTGAATCAGTAGAAAACCATCTTTGGGAGATCTACGCCTTTGGGGTTCTTTGGGGCATATGTTGATCCCACATCTACATAAACTAGATTGTAAAATGATTCAATGTATCTTTGTGAAATACTCTAAGTTGTTCAAAGGCTACGTTTTAGTCTTTGAGGATGAGAATTGTTATATTTTAGTCTATGATGATGAAAATAGCATATTACTAGAAATATAATCACTTAATGTAGATTTCTCCGAGTCCAAATACCCCAAAAAGAAAAAGATAAGGGTATCCATTAAACTATATGAAATGGATGATTCCTCACAAATCGGTGAACCATCATCACTTGTTGGGCTTTAGTGGGAGGGATCCCATGGAGTCAGAAGCTAGTGGGTGTGAGCCTAATACCTTCTTCTCAAGAACTGGTTTTAAAGAAAAATTTTGAAATTGAAGGAACCTCATATGAATACATTGTTGCTGACGAGGACGAACCATGTTCTTATAAAAAAAGCATTAATGGAATCCATAGACTCAAATGAATAGATACTCGCAATTAATGATGAGATTGCCTATATGTGCAAGAACCACGTATGGGGTCTTCCAAAGGAACGGAAAGCGATATCAAATAAATGGATTTTTCAAATCAAGCAAAAAGTTGGCGGGTCCATTGACAAGTTTGAAGTTAGGTTTGTGGCCAAGGGGTTCACACAGAAAGAATGTGTGGATTGGGAGGAAACTATCTCTCTTGTGGTGAGATTTCCTTCTGTTTGCATGGTCTTATCTATTGTGGGCCACATGGATCTGAATCTACACCAAATGGATGTTAAGACCACTTTCTTAAATGGCGATCTTGACGAGGAAATATATATGAAGCAACCAATAGGACATGTTGAGAAAGGCCATGAGGATAAAGTTTATAAACTTAATAAATCGATCTATGACCTTAAACAGTCCTCAAGACAGTGGAAGTTTCATACTACCATTACGTCAAATGGCTTCTCCATGTTCTACAACGATCATTGTGTCTATTTTAAGTGATCTAAATATAAACTTATGTTGTTATCCCTCTATGTTGACATTATTTTGTTGGTTGCTAATGATGTTAAGTTCTTGACCGAGACCAAAACTTAGTTGTCAACCATTTTTGAAATGAAAGACTTGGGTGAGGCTGAGTTCATTCAGGGGGGTAAAATCATACTGAATCATAAGTAACGCATTCTTGGTCTAATCTCAAACTGCTTATATCGATAATATTTTGGAAAAATTCAAAATGAACAATGGTGGTACCATTGAGACCCCTATTGATAAAGCCTGCAACATAAGTATAATGCAATGCCCTCAAACCGATTCCAAAATAAAAATATGGCTTCCATATGTTATGATAGTGCCGTAGGTAATCTTACTATGTCTTTGGGTTGGTAGCCGTTTTCAAAGTAAGATAGAAGTTGCTCATTGGAGTGATGTTAATCTTTTGATATTTAAAGGGAACAAAAGAAATGATGCTTTGCTATCAAGGTGGTGGCTTGAGCTTATTGTCATACAATGACTTTTCCTTTTCGATAATCCCGACGATGGAAAAAACACATTGAGATGTATTTTCTTAGTAGGTGGGGGAGCCATTTCATTGTCCAGTAAGAAATAGGATTATACGGTCATGTTGACCACGAAGGTCGAATATGTTGCTTGTGCAATAGTGGGCATAGAGGTCATGTGGATTCGTTGCTTTTTTATTAGATTTGGGACTCATACCCATTGCTCGAGATCCTATTCCATTAAAAACAAACAGTACAAATTCTATATGTTTGGCCAAGGATCCTCAGCTCCATCAAAAGGGAAAACACATCAAACAAAAATGGAAGTTTATTTGTGAATAAATAGAACGAAGAAGATAACAATATCTCATGAGCCACAACGACGATTTGTGATCCAATGATCAAACCCTTAGCACGATAATTACTCGTGACACATGCAAGGCGTATGAGAATACGATATATGTAATTCATTTTCTCAGTGGGAATGTAATAAAATCTCTATTAAGTTATTTCTCATTATTTTATGGACACGTGTGTGATGTTCTATTTATTCATGCATATAATACCATGTTACATTCGAAAAAACACAAAAAGATGCGTGTTAAGATACATGCGTGACACCAAAGAGGTTAGGTCATCCAATCGCACATATAAAGAATGTCGTTAATGTATTAGTGACTGAAAGGATGGGTTAGGTATGAAAGTCCAAGATCGAATCCGAGAGGGGGGGGGGGGGGGGGGGGGGGGGGCGGGGGTGCATAGGATTGCTTCTAAGAACTTATACAACTTTTAATTTTCTTTCACTTTTAAATACATTATGCTTTGATGAAGAGAGAGGACTCCTAGATATTCAATTATAAGCATTCATATAACCACATTCTCTATTCAATGACCACTTAAGCATAAGTATACCATTCATGAAATAAAAGTAAAAGATCAACCACCATAACACAATCAATTATAGTGGTTCGGCCAAATTGCCTACATCCACTCCCGGTAACCCTACCGGATTTTCACTAATCAATTTAAGGTTTAGGATCACCTCAAACCTTACGCATACATCACTATACTTTTCAAGGCTAAGCATAAACATTTACAACCACAACAAATGCTTTTCAAGGCTAAGCACTAAACTTTACAACTTAGATTTTTCTCTTATGAATTATGCCTCAACATGCATGGATAAGAGAACTAAACAAGCATTAAGATTTGCCTCTAAATAGGCTGATATGAAAATGAAAAACTAAACTTCTAGATGCATGCAGATGAATGACAAAGAGTGTAGTAGATGCAAGTTCTAGAAAAACATTCAAACTCTATTTAGAAAAGGAAATTCAAGATGATTCAATTATGCTAATCATATGTGAGACAAAGAGTAGAATGATTTACACATGGTTTTCATAAAGATCCAACTTGTATTTTGAAAGATGTAATCACAAGATAAACAAGTTGATTTTGAAAACTAGGTTTTGAAAAACTCATGTGAAAACAAAACAAAAGTTGATTTCATAAATCAAATAGACTTTAAAAGATGAAACATGTTATGAAAATCAACTACACAAGGATACAAGCAACTCTATGATCATGCCTTAAATAGAAACACAAAGGTTTAAGAAAAGAGCATGTTTTTGAAATTTAAAGAGAAGAGAAGCACACCCATTTTGAAGATCAAAGATTGAATCTAATGAGATGGCTTCATAATCCCTTCACAAAGGTGCTTGAAAAGTTGCTCTTCCTTGCTCTTGAAAATCCCCCAAAGTTCAGCTACTTTTCCAAAAGAGAAAACCACTTTTTATAGAAAAAGTTGTTCTAACGGCTAGGCGTCGGTTAGCCGACATACAGGGGTTGGTTAACCGACACCCCCAACGGTCACTTGCCAACGGTCATATTTTCAAATTTTTGCTGACCATAAAGCATGGTCGGTTGACCGAACTTGTTCGGTAAACCGAGGGCTGACCGACACATTAACCGACAGATCAAATGAGTTCAGAAAACAACTCTCTGGATTTCTGACCGACAACCCATCGGTTATCTCTTTTTATAATGTCGGTCAACTGAGGCCTAACCGACACCTTGACCGACCAGAAAGTATCAGCAGATGTTTGAAAATGAAGCTCTCTGGAATTCTAACCTACACTGTCTTGGTTAAACTCGGTTCACTATCGGTTCGCCGACACCTGACCGACAAGTGACCGACAGGCCAAACACACAGAAATTTCTGAAGATCTGAAGAATTTTAAAGGCTGAACAAACTCAAAGCTTTTAAAAAAAAGTATACCAAGACTGAACTGAAAGCTTTGAGAACTTAAAAATATTTTGAAAAATCATGCATAACTTTGTAAAAACAAAAACCATGAAAGAGAAATATGCATGAGGATCCTAGAAAGAAGAACATGAATGAATGAGAGGACAAGCTTATGAAGATGAATGCATCCTATCAAATTGGAACAAAACAAACACTCTAACAATCTCCCCCTTTACAATTTAATGGCAACTTTAGAAGCTTGAACTCTCTCTCTCAATCTCCTTGAAACTTGAAAACTAACTTCTTTGGATATTAAGGAGCTTTGGATGCTTAGGAGCATTTGGATATTCTGGAGCTTTGGATTTTCCTTGTAGGAGCAACTATAGGCCAGAATTTCTCCCCCTCAACTTGATAGACCTTGATTCTTCTCCCCCTCAATTGGAGACCACTTGATTTGACTTGAGACACTCTCTCCCCCTTTGACATCTAATTGCAAAGGAGCCTGCCCAACCACAAGAAAAGTACATAACCTTGTTAGTAGCACCTGTTTATAAGAGTTGTAATAAAAATGAAATGAAATAGCAGGTGATATGCCAACAAGAGGTTTAAAATTCAGGGCAAGGGCCAATGCCCAATTGGTGTCTCAATTTGATGAACCTTTCATTTCCTAGGGGCTTTGTAAATAGGTCAGCCAATTGAGAATCTATCGGAACAAATAGTAACTCAATAGATCCTAGATCAGCATGATCACGCAAAAAGTGATAGCGAATGTCAATATGTTTAGTGTGAGAATGCTGAACAGGATTTTTAGAAATGCCGATTGCACTAGAGTTATCACATATGATAGGCATACATTGCTGTGGAACATTATAATCCAACAAGGTTTGTTTCATCCACAACAATTGAGCACAACAGTTCCCTACAATAATGTATTCAGCTTCTGCAGTGGAGAGGGATACAGAATTTTGCTTTTTGCTATGCCAAGCTACTAAGCAACTTTCTATGAAGTAACAACATCCACTGGTGCTTTTCCTATCATCGATTGATCCGGCCCAATCAACATCACCGTATCCAATTAATTGTAAGGTTGAGTCACAAGGATACCAGATACCATAATGAGATGTACCATTGACATATTTGATAATACGTTTAACTGCTTTGAGATGGGACTCTCGAGGATCCGATTGATATCTAGCACAGATCCCAACATTAAAGGAGAGATCCGGTCTACTAGCTGTGAGGTAGAGAAGACTTCCTATCATACTACGGTAAAGTTTTTGGTCAACTTTAATGCCATTTGGATCACTAGAAAGTTTTGAAGTGGATCCCATGGGGTTGCCATTAGGTTTAGAGTTTTCTAGGCCAAATTTCTTAATGATATCTAAGGCAAATTTGGACTGGCTAAGGAAAATCCCTTTCTCAGTTTGATTAACCTGAAGACCAAGGAAGAATTGGAGGGGACCGACCAGGCTCATCTCAAAAGTGGAACTCATTAATTCTGAAAATCCTTGTGCAAGCTTCTCTAATGTGGATCCAAATACAATGTCATCAACATAGATTTGAGCAACAAGAATATCTTGATCAATTTTCTTGATAAATAGTGTCTTATCAACCTTCCCACAGTCAAATTCATTTTCAATTAGATGATTTGTAAGCTTCTCATACCAAGCCCTAGGGGCTTGTTTTAATCCATAAAGATCTTTCTTGAGTTTATAAACATATTCAGGATGTTGGGGATCTTCAAAACCTTCTGGTTGAGTAACATATACATCTTCCTCAATCTCTCCATTCAAGAAGGCACTCTTGACATCCATTTGAAACAATTTGATTTTCATGCTACTAGCATAGCTCAATAGGATTCTCATGGATTCCAGTCTGGCTACAGGAGCAAAGGTTTCTTCAAAATCAATACCTTCTATTTGAGTATATCCTTTTGCTACAAGTCTTGCCTTGTTTCTCACAACATTACCAGACTCATCTGATTTATTCTTGTAAATCCACTTAGTGCCTATGGGATTTTTCTCTCCAGGTAAAGGTACAAGATCCCAAACATCATTTTTCTTGAATTGATTTAATTCTTCTTGCATTGCTTCCATCCATTCTGATTTAGATTCAGCCTCAGAAAAAAATTTTGGCTCAATTTGAGAAACAAAGGAATAATGAGCACAAAGATTTTGTACTTGTTTCCAGGTCATAACCCCACTGCTGATATTTCCAATGATATCATCTAAGGTATGATCTTTCATTAGTTTGACTGGTACAATTGCTTTGGATGGAATGATATCACTTTTATCTTTAGGAGATGTTTGTTCACAATCAATCTCAACTTCATCATCTTCTTGTAGAGTTCTTCCAACTTGATTCACATCATCAATAACCACATGAGCTGATTCCTTAATAGTCATGGTTCTATGATTGAATACTCTATAGGCTTTGCTTCTTTCAGAATAGCCTAAGAAAATTCCTTCATCAGATTTAGGCTCAAATTTCTCCAGCTGCTCCCTATCTCTTAGAATATAACATTTGCTTCCAAACACTTTCAAATACCCCAAATTAGGTTTCTTTTCAAAGTAAAGTTCATAAGGGATTTTGTTGGTATTCTTGGTGAGATAAACTCTGTTTATAAGATAGCAAGCAGTATTAACAGCTTCAGCCCATAGATTTCGAGGAAGATTCTTTTCATTTAACATGGTCCTCGCCATTTCTTGAATCACTCTATTTCTCCTTTCTGCCACTCCATTTTGTTGAGGAGTCTTAGGAGCTGAAAATTGATGATTGATTTCATGATTCTCACAAAAATTTGCAAATTTTTCATTTTCAAACTCTCCTCCATGATCACTTCTAATTTTCTGAATTTTACAATCCTTTTCAATTTGAATCTTGTTGCAAATTCTTATAATATTGTCTACAGCATCAAATTTTGCATGAAGAAATGCAACCCATCCAAAACGAGAATAATCGTCTACCATAACCAATATGAACTTTCTTTCCTCCAATACTCTGCACAGGTGCAGGTCCAATCAAGTCCATGTGGATTAGTTCAAGAGGACGAGAAGACGATATATCCTTTAAACTTTTGAAATTTTTCTTGATTTGTTTACCCAACTGACAAGCTTTGCATATTTCTAATCTTTCATCACTTAACTTGGGTAGACCTTTCACAATTTCATTTTTCGACAACATTTTCATCAACTTGAAATTTATGTGACCCATCCTTTGATGCCATAAATAATTTTCTTGATCTTTGGTTATCAAGCACCTCGATTCATTGTCATCACATTCTTCAATAATGTAAATGTTTCATTTTGTCCTTGATCCAATAAGAATGACTTGCTTGGTTTTGTCATTAACCACTTTGCATGAAAGACAGTCAAAGACTACCTTGTTTCCTTTGTCACACAATTGGCTTATGCTAAGAAGATTGTATTTTAATCCTTCCACTAGAAATACATCATTTAGAGTTGGTATTTGATCTCCTTTCACACTTCCTTTGCCAATGATTTGAGCTTTGCTATTATCTCCAAAAGAAACATTTCCACCATCATATTCTACTATGGAGCTGAACTTAGATCGGTCTCCGGTCATATGTTTAGAACGCCCACTATCTAAGAACCAAGTGGAGTTTTCCTTAGCTTTCAAGTCAGTTTGAACTATGAGATTCTTAAGGTTTGTTTCTTTAACAAACCAACTAGCTAACAAGGGTTTAAAAGTAATGGTCTTGGGGACAAATTTGAATGGGATCCTAGAGGGATTTTTGAGTGACAACCTAATCTTGTAGGGACAATTAGGAACTAAATGTACACTACGATTGCAAAAGTGGCAAATCCATCTAGAGAGATAGTTTCTTTCAACTAAGGGTTTGTGTAGATTTTTGGTGAAGTTTTGAAAGTTATTCTTCATGTTATTCGAGGAACCTTCAAACCCAAGTCCACTCTTATCACCATAGATTTTATGCATGCCCAACATTTGATAAGCTTTATCACTTCCCAAGGTGAATTTATCAACAATGAATTTTCCTTTGTTAAGTTTTGATTGTAGAGAGTTGATTTCAAGTTGACTAGATTCTAACTTGGATTGTAAATTATGAATTTTGTTTTGAGCAAGCTTTAGATCTTCATTTAGAGTGGTGAATTTTTGTTCTATGCTCTCTTTCTCAACAATTCTCAATTTCAAGTCATCCTTCAAGATGCTTAATTCATTGACAAACTTTTTAGACTCTTCTTTTAGTGATTTGTTTTTCTTAATCACAATCTCCCAATTTTCATAGAGTTCATCATAAGTTTGTTGCAATTCATTATCTTCATTTTCATTTTTAGTTTCTTCTTGCCCTAATAGTTCATCTATTAATGAATTATGCTCATTAATTTATTCAGTATGTGTCATGAGAAGCCAATTAGGGGAATTTTCATCTTCATCATTTTGGGATTCATTTTTATCACTTTCTTCATCTTCATCATCCCAAGTTATGTTTAAGGCTTTCTTTCCTTTCTTATCTCCTCTTTCAAATTCTTTAGGAGTGGAGCAATTTTGTACAATATGTCCAAACCCTTTGCAATTGTAACATTGCACATCCTTTTAAACAAATGATCCCTTAGAGCTTCTTTGAAATTTAGGAGACTTGCTTTCATCGGAATTTCTAATGTTCTTGTTTGTTCTAAAGAATTTCTTAAATTTTTTAACAAACAGAGCATTGTCCTCATCACTATCATATTCACTTTCATTTTCCTTAAATTGAGATGAGAAGGCTACTCCTTTCTTTTTGTCTTGCACTTCAAAATCTAATTCATAAGTTAGTAGATTTCCTCTTTGTTCTTCAATTTTGATTTTGTCAACATCTTTACTCTCAGTTATGGCCACAATTTTTTGTTTGAATCTTTTAGGGAGAGATCTCAAAATTTTTCTAACATTTTTAGCTTCATCTATGACTTCTCTTAGACCTATGAGAGAGTTGACAAGTTCCATTATCTTTGTGTAGAACTCACCAAATGTTTCTTCCTCAAGCATTTTAATGTCTTCTAATTTAGAGGTCAACATTTGAATTTTAGCTATCTTGACTTGATCTGTTCCTTCATGAGTGGTCTCTAGAGTATCCCAAACTTCTTTAGCAGTATTGCAATTTACTACTCTATTAAATTCTTCTTGTGACAAAGCACAATATAGAGAGTTCTTTACTTTAGCATTCAAGTTGGCTCTATCCTTTTCCCCTTGAGTCCAAACACTCTTGGGTTTGAGTTTTATGGAAATGACATTTCCTTCAGAATCCTTTTCTGTGGTAGTGGGAAGATGGTAGCCTTCTTTAATAATGTTCCAAACATCTAGGCTTTGGGATTCTGAGAACACTTGCATTCGAATTTTCCAATACTGATAGTGTGTTCCATTAAACAAAGGTGGTCTATTTGTGGCATTTCCCTCACCCAAATGAGATTGCATGGTGGCAACAAAATAAAAGCACTCACTAGGATTCTAACTCTAGGTGGTAAGACCTAATCAAGAGCAACCTTGCTCTGATACCAATTGAAAGTCCAAGATCGAATCCTAGAGGGGGGTGAATAGGATTACTTCTAAGAACTTATACAACTTTTAATTTTCTTTCACTTTTAAATACATTATGCTTTGATGAAGAGAGAGGACTCCTAGATATTCAATCCTAAGCATTCATATAACCACATTCTCTATTCAATGACCACTTCAGCATAAGTATATCATTCATGAAATAAAAGTAAAAGATCAACCACCATAACACAATCAATTATAGTGGTTCGGCCAAATTGCCTACATCCACTCCCGGTAACCCTACCGGATTTTCACTAATCAATTTAAGGTTTAGGATCACCTCAAACCTTACGCATACATCACTATACTTTTCAAGGCTAAGCATAAACCTTTACAACCACAACAAATGCTTTTCAAGGCTAAGCACTAACATTTACAACTTAGATTTTTCTCTTATGAATTATGCCTCAACATGCATGGATAAGAGAACTAAACAAGCATTAAGATTTGCCTCTAAATAGGCTGATATGAAAATGAAAAACTAAACTTCTAGATGCATGCAGATGAATGACAAAGAGTGTAGTAGATGCAAGTTCTAGAAAAACATTCAAACTCTATTTAGAAAAGGAAATTCAAGATGATTCAGAGATGCTAATCATATGTGAGACAAAGAGTAGAATGATTTACACATGGTTTTCATAAAGATCCAACTTGTATTTTGAAAGATGTAATCACAAGATAAACAAGTTGATTTTGAAAACTAGGTTTTGAAAAACTCATGTGAAAACAAAACATAAGTTGATTTCATAAATCAAATTGACTTTAAAAGATGAAATATGTTATGAAAATCAACTACACAAGGATACAAGCAACTCTATGATCATGCCTTAAATAGAAACACAAAGGTTTAAGAAAAGAGCATGTTTTTGAAATTTAAAGAGAAGAGAAGCACACCCATTTTGAAGATCAAAGGTTGAATCTAATGAGATGGCTTCATAATTCCTTCACAAAGGTGCTTGAAAAGTTGCTCTTCCTTGCTCTTGAAAATCCCCCAAAGTTCAGCTACTTTTCCAAAAGAGAAAACCACTTTTTATAGAAAAAGTTGTTCTAACGGCTAGGCGTCGGTTAGCCGACATACAGAGGTCGGTTAACCGACACCCCCAACGGTCACTTGCCAACGGTCATATTTTCAAATTTTTGCTGACCATAAAGCATGGTTGGTTGACTGAACTTGTTCGGTTAACCGAGGGCTAACCGACACATTAACCGACAGATCAAATCAGTTCAGAAAACAACTCTCTGGATTCCTGACCGACAACCCATCGGTTAGCTCTTTTTATAATGTCGGTTAACCGAGGCCTAACCGACACCTTGACCGACCAGAGAGTATCAGCAGATGTTTGAAAATGAAGCTCTCTGGAATTCTAACCGACATTGTCTCGGTTAAACTCGGTTCACTGTCGGTTAGCTGACACCTGACCGACAGGCCAAACACACAAAAATTTTTGAAGATCTGAAGAATTTTAAAGAGCTGAACAAATTCAAAGCTTTTAAAAAGAAGTATACCAAGACTGAACTGAAAGCTTTGAGAACTTAAGAATATTTTGAAAAACCATGCATAACTTTGTAAAAACAAAAACCATGAAAGAGAAATATGCATGAGGATCCTAGAAAGAAGAACATGAATGAATGAGAGGACAAGCTTATGAAGATGAATGCATCCTATCAAATTGCAACAAAATAAACACTCTAACAAGGTACATTATAATGGTATGCTAACTTAGCCAATATAGACTTTGTCGATGCATGCTAATGTACGAAATGCCAACTCAATCTTGTGTGCATTGGGGTAATTTGGATTGCAAGACTTAATGAGACTTTGTATTAGTAGTTGGACAAGCCACACCCTAGGCGAGTCTTACAACTTGTTTTTGAAAACCATGTGTGGTTGTAGTTGTGACAGCCTGCTTGCACAGTGGTGAACTGGTGTGGAACATTAGCATGGGCTCATTTGTGGAGCGAATGCCCATTTCCCACTACGACGTGTGTCTTTGGACATGCGTGTTTAAGGACCTATGTACGAGTGATACGATAATGCCCTAGAGTCCTTGTTGTTGTGAGAGAGTCAATCCCATAGGTGACTATTGAACTTGGAGTTGATTATTGTGTAAACTGATTAATGAAGCCCTTGTGCTCTTATACCAACAACCTCTATGTTGGAAAGAAGAGATTGGTGACTTTACTTTTATTGTGGATGTGCCACGTCAACATGAGAGCCTACGAGCCGCCATGCTAGGAAAGCTACTAGGTTGATTCCAACCCTCACAAGTCCATGGAAAGACCCCTTGACATTACACTCTAATTTATTCATGCTTATGCTGCTTATCAACCTAGACTATATCAAGTATTTTGATGTTTTCCAAAAGGTAAAAAATTATATATCTGTATAAATATGTTACTTTAGAGGGAAAAGTTTACAAATTAATTTTTACTCGATGAGTTGAATAAGCACGTATGTGCGAATCAAGGGTATGGGTTCATGTTCAATTCGGTGTGGTCATGCAAGCATCTAGGGCAAATTGGCATGTCGGTGAGTTAGTATATTCCACTTAGATGGCGACTTAGTTTATATTCTCTCCATGGATAAGCATCGTGGAGGTTCCTCTCTTCAAGTGTATTCTTACCTCATGGAATTTGGTGATAGATGTTTGCTATCTAATGGGATGAATCATGTTCGAAGCGAGTGGGAGATGTTGGCATTTGTGATGGGGCCCACTAATATTTACATGTGGGTGGACCTCAATCAAAGAGGTACCCCCCCACAAGGCAAGCCCTGATATGGGATGAGTGAATCCCCACTTACCGATAGGGATAAGAATTCTTTTAAATTTGATTAAACTCCCTATCCTTATCATCTCTCCTTTCAAAATTCAAAATAGAGAACTTATCACCCAACAAGCCAAAAAGGCTATATATATATATATATATATATATGGGAGAGATTTGGCTGTTGACCATTCTAAGATATAGCACCAACTGAGAAAACCCCATAGTGAGAGAGAGAGAGAGAGAGAGAGAGAGAGAGAGAGAGAGAGATCCTTCGGGAAACCCTATTATTTCTTTCTTTTACTAGATCTAAACCGTCCATCATCATCTTCTATGTCAATGGTGTCCACCCTTGCTCTTGGATGATGAAGATTGAGTCATACGTGACTGATCTCTCATAAACAACCATGGATCTCTACATCTAGTGCTTCATCCAAGCCGATGCAATCCTGATCGTGTTTGTAGCAGCCAACCCCAATCAAATCCGTGCTTCCACCACGTCTAAAGCTTACATTTGCATGATTCCATATTTTAGTCTGATTGAAATTAACCGTTGAATTGAGTTCGTAGGTGATGACACTTTGCATTTGAAACCATCAAAGTAATACTTGGCTATGGTGCTTCAACTGAGGTGGTTTTTGACCCACTCTATGCCTAAATGGAACTAATGATTTTAAAAGTGTAAAGAATTACTTTCTAACTGGTCTTTTCTTATGGCTGTTATTTTCATGTGTTTGCGTTAGATTCATTATTTTGTGAACATTAAAAAGCAAAATGAGGTTCATTAAGATCTGATATCCAAACAAAGAAATTTAGGACCAGTTTGCTTACTTAGAATTGAACTCCCTAGAATTTTATGGTAAACTTGGCTCCAACGACAGAGATGTAGATCAACATAGAAAATAAAAGGGGGAGGTAAATCTTCATTTCTACTGCTTCAATTTTAGTCCGTTTGTTGGGAAAAAAACTGCTTTGAATTCCTCTGAATTCAACACCGAGCAAACAAATGGGCCTTTATAAAAATGAAGACTAACAAGTTTCCTTTTACTTGAAAATATTAACAACAGTTACTAGCCTATCAGCCTATTGTTTGCATAGAATACTTAGGAATTGATTACATAGGAATTCAAGGTCAAATGAGCTCCACCAAAAGATCATTAATTAGAAAGGGCGAAGGATATGACCTGAAAGGTGTATGATATACAAGGTATGATGTAGATGCAATGTCTCTCACTTGCCTACGATTTGAATTATTAGGGGGGTGCTGGCTAGGGATCCGATTTTTGGAAATTCGTATTTGTTTCTTCAATTTTAACCATTTTTAGAACCAAAAATCTTACAATTTCTATAAATTCAATTATGTGGAACAAGCAGGCCCTAAGCATTCACTTTTCACATGATAATAAAATCATTTCCAATCTAATTTGCATAGTTCATTTGTCATCATAGGCGCCAGGCCAGCCTAAATGGATGGGATAAGGGTAAGATGATGAAAATACAGATGCTTGTCATGATGTTAACACACTCTATATCTTTCTTAGAATATTTAAAAGATTATTCTTTCTTTTAGGGAGGTGTGTTATGACATGTTGCACTGATGTTGATAGGGTAATAGCTTCAGGGACAATGTTGGATCCGGGATCGATCTCTGCTAACAATACAACTGAATTGGATATACCAGTGAAAGTTCCATACAATGTCCTAATCAGCCTTGCAAGAGACATAGGAGCAGACTGGGACATTGACTATGAATTTGAAGTGGGCCTGGTTATGGACCTTCCCATCATTGGGAACCTCACAATTCCTGTCTCCAGGAAGGGCGAGATCAAGCTTCCAACCTTCTCTGATCTTTTCTAACTTCTCTTTGTCATTTTTTTTTTCTGTGCATGGAGCACTGAAAAGAGGTCATGATTAAGAACTTTGATTTTATGTTACTTAAAAAGAATTTTATTCTAAGCTCCAAGTTCAAATGCCTTGCTTATTGATTCAAATTATTTTTTATAACCTTTGTCTATGTAGCTATATATGTATTCAAGTTGAGTATGCTTCTTTTTTTTTTTTTTTTTTAATAAGTTGGTCATGATGCAAAATTGTTGAATAGATCAAATGAGAAGTTGGGCCCTCATTATGAATGGCCAAGAACATCATATTAGTGTGGGCACCGAGAGGCCACCATGCAAGACTCGGTGCCTTCTTTCCATTTAACCGATCACTCTTCCAGCTTCTTCTGAAATTTCAAGAAATTTCAGCATCTAATGAACCCTTTGTGCATAGCCAAGCCAGTTGGATCAGGTTGACCACAATAGGTAACATGTATTTCTTCAAGTGGAAATTAAGAGGATCAGCCCGAATCCTAAATTACCAAGTTGGTTTCTTGTCAGCTTAACAGGTAGTGCAATGAGTTGGGTTGGGTCCACTGGCTGGTCAAATAACAAGTATGGATATACCGATAATTTGACTCATTAATTAGTTACGTAGAAAATATTTTCTCAATTTCCCACTCTGCACTCTGAATTATCAGGTTGAGATCAGGTTTTTTTTTTTTGGTAAAAAAAAATAACTTATAATAAAACCATCACCCCAATCATTGGGTTTGGATTGGGGTCAGTCAGGAATATTGCCATCCTAAAATAGAATAAGCTTGGTCATCATTCAATTACATAGGAATTCATGTTTATATGAGCTCAACAGAAGGATTATTAAAGAGCGAGGGATAAAAGAACTATGGTAGCGAACTAGCGATTGGCTTTCCTAAGTACGTACTAGTGATGGCGCGGTATTATCCATTTCCCATATTTTCATAATTTAATTTCCATTGAAGCGGAGGCTATTTGATAGTCATTTTTGTGTACTCACCTTGGGTTTTCATTTTTAACCACCTTTGACATGAATTCATATGTTTTAAGTTCCTAAGTATTCTAATTTCTATGCAAACAAACAGGTCCTAAAAATCCAATTTATGGTAGATCCTGGACTCTCTCCCTCTTTCTATTTTGGCTGTAAAACATCAGAATCCGCATTAACCCATTTGAAAAGGGGTGGGGGTTGGACAATTGCCTAGGATCGATATTGATTGATATAGTAATATAAAATTAACTATTATTAATTAAATATAGTAATAAAACTATTTTATCCGATTTTGACAAGCAAGGACTATTATTTGGAATTGTACATATATGTCCACATAAGACCTTTGCCTTGACGTCTATTAGCGTCACTTTTTTTTTTTTTGATAATGCAGGGTTCCTAGCCCTTTAGGCCAACTCACAACCTCTGTGTGTAAACCGTGGTCCTAGGCCAACTGAGCTATCCCTCGGGGTTTAGCGTCACTCATTTAAATTAATTATTTACAAAGGTGTTTTTAATCCACAATCATCAAATACAACCATCAATGTAATATATACATTTAGAACCAATGAGTTGTTTTGAGTATTAAGAACTCGATTCCTTCCACTCTCCTCGGTTATTATTTGTCCGGGAAATTCAGTTTAGTGCCTCGTTGGTGTGCAGAATGATTGAGACAGTGTATCGAAGAGACGAGAGTTCCACCGAGTCCATCTACAATAGTTGGGAAATCAATCACTATCTTTAAATCGTTGGAAATACACATGAAAATAATCAAATACGCATTTAGAAATAATTAATAAATTGTAAATTAAAAGAGACAATTGGTGTACCACTTAAAGGCACCTTTGTGCAGTCAATTTTCCAGAGAAAAGTTGAGCATTGCAAAAACTAAATTCCATAGTGTGGCCGTTTTTCCTTGCGGAAAAGAGTAAAAGTGGGTTAAGTTTTCAGCTATTTCTCAGAAAATACATTAATAACGGGATGGTTGGAGTTTTTTTTTTTCCCACAAGAGAATTTTCCGCGGAACTGGTTATTTGCAGCATGTACACAAACATGCACCAAGTGCTTCCATAAACACATGATCTCAGCAGAATAATTTCCTCTATTACAGGTACATTGCCGAAAGGCCTTTCGGCATGATACAATGGCTCTTAACAAAGTCTCACTCGGTCTCAGTCGGCACACAAGGCAGGCACCGAACACAATGCCCAATTCTCACGCAAGAAACCACAAGAGAGAGGTAGAAATCATTAAATCAAGTTCGCAATGCCTTTGCTTATTGCCTTCAGGAAAAAGCTACATGTTCTTGTAATGTTTTGAGATTTTAAGGCAGACTTGTGGGAATCAGAAATCACAAATCTAGAAGTCCTTGACTAGACCAATAGATATGATAAAATCACTATTGACGAGATATTACTCTCCTCCAGTCGCTCTCTGTAAATTAACCTTTTCCACAAGTAAACTTGATTGTCTCAGCTCGGGAAAGTTTGTATCAATCCTCTGAGTCATCAGAAAACAAAGCACTACAGGTTTGAAGGGGAAATAACCCACAAGCATAATTCACCATTAACAATTCATGATAACATTTGGAAAAAAAAAAAAACACAAAACTCTACACGTTGGAGACTCAAGGCATCTGACAGGAGGTGGTGCATCATTATCAATCCCATTTTATGTTTTCACTTATCTTCTGATGCTGCAGTGTACGAGGGAAAGAACCCAACAGAGATTTCCTTCTCCAAAGAAGGAAACATAATGCGGTCATCGCTTAACCCGTCTGCTAACAGTGGCCGTTTGTATCAGGTATCAACCCTTGCTTCCCTATACAATCAAAGATATCTGATATTACTTTATGCACATTAATCTGAAAAGTCAGCCTACTGTATCATTATTAGATTTGTTAAATGCCGTTTGAAACACAAGCATGTCCTGAGTATGTTGGTGATAGTAACTTCCACAGTTACTGCTCTCAAGATCATCGACCAGATCAAAGAGACCATTAATTTGGTAATTCCCACTATACCTTCCGCGGTGGAGCTCCAGGCTTCAACAGTTTGTTGCCAAAACCCATCTTTCCTTTCTTGTCTGATGGTTTGAGGATCTGAAATGAACACGTCAGGGTGTCGTCCACACTCATCATAGCACCCGCATTGTCAAATTCACCACAATAATTTGGAGCAGAAAATATGGTCACAAGCTGATGGTCTGCAAAGAATTCATATCCATCTTCGACAACCTGCTCATAATCATGATTAAGCTAAGAACAGCATAAGATGCTTCAGAAAGCTACCCTGTAGGTGATATGAATAAAGTGGCAGACCAGCAACATTTTCTATCAGATAGCTCCATGCAGTTTAGTTTTTCAATTATTTTGGCTTCCTATCTCTCCTTTCCCATCATCACATTTCTTTCAAGGATCGATTCTAAGGAAAAGCAATGCAAGTTTCCAGTTGACTCGGTGCAAGTCAGGTACAGAAATCCCAATAAAGCACTGATTCGACAGGCACAACCAGCATGGAAGGAATGGCAACCAGCATGGACTGTCACGGGATTGGCACAGGCTAGCATGGGACTGGTACGGAATGATCACACAACAACTTGACCAAAAACATAAAAATGAACGTTTTTTCATTTTTCCTCCTAGTGTGAAATTTAAAGTGAAATGGACAAGTAATTGGATGGTACCCAAAGAAAACTCTTACTCAACAATATGGTCATTGGCAGCCTACAAGGAGTATTGGTATATGACGGTAGCAGACAGTACTAGATTGATTATCAATTCTACATGTGATTTATCAGTTTGACAATGAAGGTTGAGTTGTTTGATACATTTAAGTATTACATCCACTAGGAATTTTCCATAAGAATCCAGTAAGGATTGAAGACTATGGTAATTTTGATGAAGACGGGCTAGAGTTAGCTTGAAACTCAGTGAGATACTGAAAAATTAATTGCTTCCATTGGCCTCAAGGAGTCCCTGCTCATTAGTTAATATTATGCTTTGTGGTTTATTATTTTAGTGTTACCATCAATGTTAAGTTATAAATGGTTATTATATATTGGTAATTTGATGTTAAAAGTATCTTTCCATTAGCTATAATAGGTGATCAACATCATGTAAGCCTTACGAAAAATTGAATATCTCTATAGTTGTCTAAGATATAATTAAATTATCAAATTTACGCATTCAGCATTTTTCAATTATTTATTAATTTTTCTTACTTTCAGAATTTTTTTTAATATCTCACAGAACACCCATACTGATCCAACATGGGCGGCACCAACTCATCTCAATTTTGACCGGTACAAAGACCATCACCTGGATTTAAAATCTTGAGCAAAGCTTGCTTAATTGTACTTAATTAGTGATTATATTTCCAAAGGCAGATTTGGCAAATTCATGAAGAATTTTTAGGTTAACAGCAAGGTTTACCAGAGACCATTAAGTGATCACAACAAAGTTCTTCCCTCCAAATGGAAAATCATTATGCCCAGAGTTTTCATATGATTTGTCTTATAAGTTTATGAAATTTAGCATTACATTTTTGTTTAAAGAAAATCAAGTGGTAAATCAACACAGACTAACCCGAGGTCAATCCATATACCAAATTGGCCTAGTAAATCTGATGTCTGACCGACATCCCCAATCAGTGTCCATACATAAAACAGAACATGCAACACATGCATAATCTATCCTAAGTTACATACAAATCTACGCAAATGATCATCCATTTTTAATGATGATGAGGATGATGATCCTAGAGTACACTCTATACTTCATCTAATAAAGAAATTGATGTATAAAATCCTCATATCCATTTCAAATACTCAGACATACCTGAATACTTCTAAGAAGGGAAAGTCATGCAATGAACAAAATTATACATAGTGGCATGCCTCATACTCCATTTTCTTCTCATACTTTAGGAGACCACCAAAGTTGCACATGAAGAAGCTGACTTTTGCAAAGGTGAAAGAACTCAGATGAAGAAGTAAAACAAAGAAGTGGTCAAACGAAGGGAACCAGTTCCTGAATAAGGCCTTTTTAAAACGAAGAAGTGGTTAGGGAACCACTACTTGAATAAGGCCCTTTTAGCCCTTACTTTTGATTAAAAAAAAAAGACCAAAAACCATGCATGCTCAGGCTCAACGGAGGGCATAGTGGTAAAAAATCAACTAAGAAAAAGAAAATCCTCACCCTTCACAAATTTATAGCTTTTTTTTCCTGCTGATTGCTTCATTGGTTATAGAGTTGAAATTCTATCCTAGCATATACATTTATCATATGAATATTTGTGATGATAACTATTAATATATAACTTTTCGACATGCCAATAAATTTGTACATTTGTATATTCATCAAGCTTCTTTAAGTCCTGGTATCAGACACCAAGTATATGCATCTGATGCTGTACCCATGTGTCCAAGTTGCATGGATGCATACAAACAAAACAACAAAAAAATGCTGATCAAGTCAGTTGATTAACATTTTAGAAAACTGAAATAAACGCAGTTTAGAAAGAAAAATAAACTCAAGTTTACCTGGTGGGCTCGGCAGATAATGTCAAGATCATGCTTTTGGAGAAATTCAATGACCTTGTCAGGCCCAAATGTGTAGGAGACACCTCTGTCATTCTCGCCCCAGCCTTCTATATCTTTATCAGGATCAGCCCACAAGAGATCACAGAGAAGACCCTGGTCAGGCACATCAACAGGGCGTGCAATATTGCGGATCTGATCCAAGTTTTCCAGCTCTGGAGACAATCCGCCATGCATGCACAGAATTTTTTCATCAATAAGTGCAGCAACTGGCAGACAGTTGAAGCAGTCAGTAAATGTCTTCCAGAGACGGACATTAAACCTCCTCTTGCATTCATCATAAAATCCATAGATACGGTTGATGGAAGCGCTCTCATGGTTGCCTCTAAGAAGAAAGAAGTTCTCTCTGTATTTGATCTTGTATGCAAGAAGAAGGCATATGGTTTCTATGCTTTGCTTACCACGGTCAACATAATCCCCCAGAAACAGATAGTTCGCCTCTGGTGGAAATCCACCATATTCAAACAGTCTGAGGAGGTCAGAGTACTGACCATGAATGTCTCCTGTCAAAGTAAAACGAAATTAAAAGGACCAGACAGCAAAGAATCTAGTTAAGACTGTTTTTTTTTTTTTGTGTGTGTGTGTGTGAGAGAGAGAGAGAGAGAGAGAGAGAGAGAGAGAGAGGGAGAGGTAACTTTCATTTTTCCAATCCCTTGTAGTATGGTTCAAAAAAGCAGGTATAATTGTGTTGTTAGCTCATTAAGTGGGTTTAGATATTATTTTACTACGCTTGTGGATTAGAATAGCTTTTGAATAGCTTTGAGAAAGTTTTGAGAGCCTTACAGCCTAGTGTGGTACCTTAGAGGTCCTATTTGTAAATTCAGGAAAGTGTGGCGGTCTATTGGTAAATCCTGGAAAAATTCAGTTCTTGAGCCCATTGATAGAGGATAACATTTCCTACGACTTTCATGTTCACTCCGTGTCCATTCGAAGCCCCAACACACCCATCCCCCTCCCCTCTCTTTCATGATTTACACTAGAAGGGGCAAAACAGTCTTTTCACTTGAAATCTGAGCCCAAATTTTGATGTCCCCAAACCATGTCGAACTTATATTCATTAGAAAGTAGATTTAATTTAATGGACATCTCTCTTCTTCATCGAACCCATCTGAGGCCCAGAATACCAAGTTTTAAGCCCATCAACTTCCCTTAGTGGTGGGCCCCACACCCCCACTAACTATATAAAGACAAACCAGCCCTTCTTCATTTTCATTCCTGCAACTCCAGCAACTTTCAGAGCTCTTCTTCTCCCTCCTCTTCTTGCTTTTTCACCTCAAATCAAAGGGGAACTCTTGCCAATTGAAGAAATCAACACCGCCATCGTATCCTACGCGTCGTGAGCTTTCAATCTACGCCATTTTTGCATCATTCCACCACCGGCCGACCTCCAAACAGCCCATAGCAGTGCTGTAGGCCATCCTTAGTGTATGTACTCTGCTCCCATCTTTTAGTATGTTGACTAGGAGCCCAAATAACCCCATGATTCCAACATGCATTATCTATGTCCCACCCTTTGATCAGGGATGGAGGGAGTGGGGTTGAGGAGGGGCAACTTTTTTTTTTTCTCATTAGAATGATTTACAAGATTCAAATTTGGTATGGTCATTTGTAATTTTGCCCCTCCTCATTGCCCTTTTTACCTTTCATAAAGAGAGATTTTAAAGGTTTTAGGTTATCTTTGTCTTTTGCTTTCTCCCAAAAGATAAGTAAATCACTCTTCAAGTTTTATGGAGAGTTTTGAGGAGAGTTACAACCAATAAGCTACAGTGAATCATTCTTTCCATCCCATTTTTTTTTCTCAAAAAATGACTCTTTAACAATGCATGACACTTTCAAATATCTTCAACTAGTTGATGTGGGCAACTCGGTTATCCTTGGGATTTATATAGGAGTTGGTCCCACGATATTTGAGCATACTTTTAAAATATGATGTCTCAATCTTATGGTGAGACCAACTCCTATTAGAGTAAACTTTGGGGAAAGTCCACTTAAGAATAGACCTTTTATTCTAAGCAGCATGGAAGGATGCCTGCCGTAGGCATTGCGGCCCATCAACTTATCACAAGTAACCAATCAATGGATTTTCAGCCACCATCTTTTCTATAGGCATCATGTCCCAAACAGTCACAAATAACCAATCAATAGATTTTCATTAATTAATTACGAGTGGATATATTTACATGTGATCAATCTGATATATGCCCTGTTTGATTAAATTGAGATGCAACTACCAGTTTTAAAACTAGAAGTAAACGGCTGTTTTTGAGCGGTTTGGATTCATTATGCCGAGGCTTATTATTTTTGTATTTTAAGTGTCCTCAAACTTTTGGTAAGTTATATCTTTATAAATATTGAAGTATTTTCAAATTTAGGATTTTTTTCATTACATACTAGCAAAACATTATAAAAAAAAACAAATAAATTTATTTTTAAATCATAAGTACAAATCAACAAATATAAAGTATTTTTAATCCCATCTAGAAAATAAATCCTGGCTCTACTGCTATTAGTCAACTATCGCTTGCCCCATCTAAAAGAAAATTCTGGCTCCATTTGTACCTCTGATGATTTTCCAATTTTTGGGTGATTTTGAGGGTAATTTATGGGTATTTTTGTTCTAGGAGTTCCAGCTGGGTTTAGAGGCTTTGAGTCTTGAGAGGTGAATTTGCTAATGCTTGGACCTAAGGCAGGTGTCTGTTATGAGAAATTATGCATGCAAGCAGGTCTACTTGTTTCCACAAATTCTACTTCTTGTTTATGCTATGATATTTTTCTTGAATTTCGTATTGGATTGGTCCATGTTTGAGGGCACCTAAGTGTAGAATTTCAACCTTTGAATTCCAGGGAAAACCAGCTTCGAACTCCCCTAAAAATTCCCTGCGTGTTTGGATGTGTGGTGAAGTGAAGTGAGGTAAAGCCTCCATTATCCATATAAGAAAAGACAAGGGGTCATATCAAAAGTACACAATTTCAAAATTCCCTCCATCTTTTAAAAAAAAAAGTCAAAAAAGCAACCTACTTTCTCCACTAAAAGACAAAAAAGCTCCACTTTTCTATACAAAAACTCAAAAAGATTCCATACCAAACAGCTAAAAACAAAATACCATCATAACCCCCTATATTTTATTCTCTCTTGATTTGATGCTTCACCTCACTTTACTTCAATTCACCATACATCCAAATACGCCTACACACACGCCTACGTTTCAGGCCTCAAAAATCCCCCAAACAGTGCCCAGAAACTGCCCAACCCGGGCAGTTCTTGCATGGCACAACCAGCCAGGGACTGTAGGGCAACCTGCTGCCCGGCTGTGCCTGGCACAAACAGCCAGGACTGCTGGGAGCCCCCTTGTGGGCTGTTTGAAGCTCTTTTGCACCCACCTTCCTTACCCTTCTTTGGCCAACTGATGGGGCCCTATGCCTAGCTATTTGAGGTGAATTTTCAGAATCTCTGACTAATGGAAAAGGGAGAAGACTAGTTCTTTGGGTGTGAGAACCATGAACCATAGACCCTAGAAACTTGAATTTTTCCCATTAAGACCCTTTAGAAACCTAATAGAAAATCTGTGTAGGTTTTGGGGGTGATGCCCCTGCAACCCCATGACCAAACCAAAGTGTGTGTAATGGAAAATTCTACTACCCCAACATGTCAATGGCGACCCAAGGCTTAGGACTCATGGATTTGTGATGGAGACTTGACTGTCTACTGAAATCAACACGTCCAACATGTTAGGAACTGTTTTACTCACATATGTGGTGTGTGCCTTCATGTGATTTAACGAGTTCTTCTGTAACCCATTTCCGCATCCAGACTTTGCTTAGTTTTAGAGAGGAGGACTATGCCCGAGATTTAGCGAGCATTTAATTGCCTTGCCTACCCTTATAAGACAAGATCCACAATTGTGGTGTTTTGGGTTGTGATGCAAGCATGAGCATTAATTTGCCCTACTCTATTACAAACACCCGGATCCACCCATTTTCTTACCCATTTCGGGTTAAGTCATTCCATGTCGGAATGATGCCCGATTTTCTAGAGGACCTTAGGCTTTGTCCAGTCCATGCTTCACCTTCATCATGTTCAACCTGAACTTTCCAGTTGAATTGCAGTATGTCATCTTTGACTCCACGCGTGTGTAATTTATGGCATGTATGATCCTTGAGAGGTATACGATCCCGTGTGCGTGTTCATGCATCTGTTTACCTTGCCCAATGTCTACTCCTCACCTCTCTTGCTTTCCCAAGTTATGTCACGCCCGTGGCCCCCCTGTAGAAGGGCATTGGGTTCCGTAAGGGACTGGGTATGCAGTGAACAATTTCCATTCCAGAGTCAGCACCGCCCCCCTGTAGAAGGGCATTGGGTTCCGTAAGGGACTAGGTATGTAGTGAACAATTTCCATTCCAGAGTCAGCACCACTAAGCTTAGGCTTCATGCAGCCTGGATCCACAAGGAAACTACAAGTAGTAGTAGTAGTAGTAGTAGTGCCATAAGGGATTGGACTGGGTATGCAGTGAACAATTTCCATTCCAGAGTCAACACCACTAAGCTTAGGCTTCATGCAGCCTGGATCCACGAGGAAACTACTACTAGAGTAGTAGTTATTATTATTATTATTATTATTATAATTATATATTAAACTTTCCCTCGTGGCGCTTCTTGCTTGCGTGCTCCCCTCACCTTGTGTGTTGGAGAGGATATAGCTGTGTGTGGTTTGCCGTTTTTATAGGACAGGTACTGTTTCATGATGATTTCATTATTAAGTTATTCAAATTATGTACTCACGCATGATATTGCATAGTTGTATCACTTTATTGAAATTCTGTAAATCTTTTGCTGTCAATACTGTTACCACTGCAAATATGTTATTATTGTTCATTTTAAATACATGCCAGTTCATTGTGCCTGATACTTGTTAACTTTGGTTATGTAGATATTTCCCCTGTTCCCATTGAGGAGCCTGTGGAGGCAGCTGAGGAGCCGCAGTATGTAGGCGAGTGGTGTGCTGGCGATGTCATCTAGAAATTGGGTCCTGCACCTGAGTTGCAATCACTTTTTGGGAGCAATCACGTTTTATTTTGGATTTTATGTTGTACAGGTCGTGTTGGCCTTTATTTTGGGATTATGTAATCAAAACTTTATCTCTTGTGTAAATATTCAACTTTCATTGTTTTAATGGGAATGCCACTTAGGTTACCGTTTACTATGATATTTTTCATTCATTTTATTTTATTGTTATCAGTATGCCGATTTGCTACAAGCTTCCGTGAAAAAAATACATTACTTTGATTCCGCGAGGCAATGTTCGGGATCCTCACTACAGAAACCTGTGGGAAATCGTGCATGGGGGCAAAATTTTCTATCTCACCCTGCGTGCACCGCTCGTCATCCTGGATTGTGGGTCGTAATTAGTGCTAACCCAGTCCGAGGTTGCAAGGCTGCTACGCTATTTTGAAAATAGCGGCGCTACGGTCTAAAACCTAATAGAGCCAAGCAGTTTTAATTTATAAGACTGTTTCTCCATTTTCTTCTCCTCAACAGCCTTTCATATGGTTGTCTCCACCCTAAATGGTTCCAAATCACTAAAAAACAAAAGATTGGTTACTACAAAAGATTTTTTTAAAAAATAACACTTAAAAAATTCACGCCGCTACGTATCGCCACAACAGCTACATCACACGCCATGTAGCGTGTTCGCGATTGGCCACTACACCCGCCGCAACCGCAATTTTTAACCATGCTTATGGGGCCCACTTAGATGCATCCAAATAGCTAGGGAATAGGATGACAAAATGTAGCATTGTGGATCAAACCCAGCCGAATTTGATAATCACAATCCTTGATTCGAGGATTTAACAGTTTCTTAAGTATCACCTTCTTCTTCTTCTTTTTTTTTTTTTCAATCTAGTGGTTATAGGTTGGATGTCTCAAATTGGAGCGAGTGCCAATTCCTAGGGGATAGTGAGTGAATAAGGGTTAGATTAACCATAAGTAAATCCTACATGGACCAAAATCATTACTTGTGAAGTTCTCATATGAACTGTAGGAGTAAACTCTCGGGCGAAAGATTTTGATCATGCACACATGGGGAGTGATAACATAAGGTTCAGCTTATCAATGTCAAGTGAGCTCAAGTTGTACACATGCATAGTGGGTGCACCTTCCGAAGAACCGAACCATTCAAAAAATGCATCTGCACATGTTCACCCATACAGGTCTAAGCTTCAATTCAACCATCACCATTTGATTGGGTAGGTCATTAAATAAAAGACAAACAACATTAACAGTCAGTTAATCCCACAATACATTGCTGTATTTTAAAAGTTTGTATCTTTGGAACAATGGGGGCTTACATTGCACATAAATTCGTCAATTCAAAACTGTCATCCCTAGTTTGATGGGCACCCAAGATTTCTCTCCACTTGAAATGTTGACCATCTGATCAAGAGCATTTAAAAAAGCAATCAAGTCAGATTGCCCCATCCAGCAGTGAGTACTGCCCCAATTGAAGCAAAACTTCATATTGTGTTGTATCAAATGGAAGATTCAGTTTCCTAAAAAGTGGGCACTATTGTATGGAAAAAATCATTTGTTACTAGTTCAATCATGTTTTTCTCATTCTGACAATAATATTGCTCCAACAAAATGGATCTCAAGTCCATAAAGGTTTAAATATTAGAAAGATGGGCCCAGATGCCTAGATTTAATGAGTCATAATTCACATGCCGGGGAGGTCATTTCGTTTTTTTTTTTTTTTTTTTTTTTTTTGAGACCCATAGATTTTTCTACATCAATTTGATTTTATGCTAAGGAGGTCAACTATGGAAGCTATTTTCTCCCTTAGGCAATTGATGGAAAATGTTGAGCAAAGGGTAAAAATCTGCATATGGTCTTCATCGATCTAGAAAAAGCCTACGATAGGGTCCCTAAATGTTTAATTTAGTGAGTTTTAAATAAAAGGAATGTTTCAAGAGATTCTATTGAAATTATTAAAGACATGTACGAAGGAGCAATGATGAGTATGAGAACTACATGTTGAAAGACAGGTAGTTACCGGTGACCATAGGTTTGTATCAAGGGTCATCCCCAAGCCCTTATCTCTTTGCAATGATTATGGATGGGTTAATTGCTCATATTCAAGAGGAGGTGCTTTGCTTTGCAAATGATATAGTGTTGGTAGATGAATCAAGAGACGGTGTGAATGTAAAACTCAAGAAATAGCAGGAGGCTTTAGAATCTAAAGGCTTTAAATAAGCCATACAAAGACAAAATATATGAATTGCAACTTCAGTGGGAGCTAAAACTACTGTGAGAACTGAAGCCCATGAGATAACACAAAGAGATTCTTCCCATTACCTTGGCTTGACAATTAGTAAAGATAGGGAGATCGATGAAGATGTTGAACATAGGATAAAAGCGAGATGGTTGAAGTGGAGACTAACTTCTAGAGTGCTTTGTGACCGACGAATGCCAAAAAGATTGAAGGAAAATTTTTACAAGATAACGATTAGACCATCTATGACCTAACCCAGAATTACCCAATTGCTAGGGTTTCCTTGAATTTCGGTCCCAAATAGATGAATTGAGCAATTAGGCTCAATTAGGGAACGGTTCGATTTTGGCATGATTTAGATTTAATTAGGGGAAAATTGAATAATTTTAGATTTAGTTATTTTATTTATCAGATCTTGGTGGGACCCTATTGAGAACCATTTGAATGATAGTTGAACTCAATTAAAAGATATAGGTTAGACCATGAGTGGAGAGGGACCCATCAAATAATAATAAGGATCGTACGACCCTTATTCCTCAAACTCCATATGTGCACAACTCTAGAGGAGGTCTCGGCAGTTCCCTTTGCTTTATTGCTTCAACTCGACATACACTCTCATCTTCCCCTTTGCTTTATTGTTTCAAGTCGACATACACTCTCATCTTCCTCTTTCTCCATTGATTCATTTACTCTCTCAAACCCTTCCCCTAAAACCCTAGACCTCCATATTCATCTTTTCCACTCAACTAGAAACCCTAAAAATAAAAATAAAAATAAAAAAAGGAAAACTATGAGAGGAAGAAGACCACTGAAGATTTGCTTGGGATCAACACAAAACAAACAATCAACAAGGAGGATCTCTCTTGGCTTACCAAAGGCAAGTAAAACAAACCAAAACAAGCAAAACATGCATGATTTCTTCCTTTGATTCTTCTACATTCAATTTTAAATGCTCTACAGTAAGTTCTTGATAGAAATCATGACCTGAAAATTTTGAGGGTTTTGGATTCCTATTCTTTCTTTGATTTTAATTCTCCAATGGTATGACTAGTCTCAGAGATTCTTGAAATCTTTAGTTAATTATACTTTACCTTGAAATCAATTTCTGTATATATATTTCTACGCCTCAGTTTTTGAAAAATATTCCACCTATATGGACTGTACCTGTTAACAAAGCCATACATAGGACTGATTAGCATTGCGGTCCATGAACATGGACTGGGTATGCTGGCTGAACCACTTTGGAGACAATTCAAGGATCGTTTGACCCTAGTACATTGGGTGACGTGTGTGTGGGCTGTTCTAATATGCAGACCTTTTAATGGATAAATGATATTAAATCTAGTTAGTTGTGCATAAGTTTCCTGGAGACTCTCAATTAACTACCTAACCGTTGCCCCTTATGCGTTTTATGAAATTTTAATTAGTAGAGTTTAACGTTTAGGTACTTTTAAGGATCCCACTTAGTTATCGCTAATTCAATGCCTAAAAAGGAGCCCACAAGTGTCCAGGATAATAAAACACTTTAGGAACTTGAGGAAGCGACATGAGATTTGGATTAGATTCTTAAGGGGTAGGGATTGTTGATGAATAAATTACTTGGGAATTTCTAACATTACTCGCGTTACAGATAAATGGTTGTAGGACAAGGTGGCAATAACCAGAATAATAATAATAACATGGATGAAGCATTTGAAATGCTCCTTCAAGCATTCACGGCTTCCCAACAGAATCAGACAAAAGCATAAAATCAGTTTCATACACAATTGTTGGAACCCTTTAACAATGCCACGCAACGATTACAAAATCCGCAGCCTCAACAGGTGGTCTTGGCTCGTCATGAAACTGACCCAAATACATTATAGGAGAAATTTCAAAAAATGGGAGCACCGGAATTTGGGGGAGGTACAGAGCCAATACAGGCAGATGAATGGAGGGTGCGCATAGAGAACACATTTAAGGTATTCAAGAGCACTACAGGTGTCATTGGCTGTGTTCAAGGAAGAAACAGAAGGCTAGTGGAAAAGTGTTGAGGCACCATATGAATCCATTGAGAACACGACTACATGGGACACTCTTGAGAAACAATTTTACAAGAAATTTGTTCCAGAACACGTCAATGCTCAGATGTTGATTGTGTTTGAAAAATTGACCCAAGGGCGCATGACAGTAGCAAAGTACGGGCAGAAATTCACTCGATTGTCTTGTTTTGCCGAAACACTCATAAAGCCCGAATTGGAAAAGATTAGATGGTTTGTTCGAGGCCTCAGATACGACATCCAAAAGGATGTGATGAGTACAAAACTTACAACATATGATGAAAACCACAAGAAAGCCTTTTGGTTGGGGGAGTTTAATGACAAGATATCCCGGATGAAGGAATTAAGATGTGGGAATGGACCCAAACTAATGATAATACTAACCAAGTAATGGTACTGGCCAAGAAGCAAAAGACAGAAGGTGAACACACACATGCTGTTAGATGCAACCATTGTGGTAGAAAGCATGAGATGAGCCAATGCCGCTGTAAATCCGAAGTATGTTTTGAATGTGGTGACATAGAACACATGGTTAGGAACTGCCCTCAAAAACAGCAAGCACCTCCTTAACCTCAGTTATCGGCCCCACCCAGACCTCAGTTACTAGCGCTTCCTGGGCCCCAATAACGACCACAACAACGAAGGCTGCAAGCAGCTGGCAAGATTTATGCGAGGACCCAGTCAGCTACCAAGACTATCAATAATGTAGTCGAAGGTATACACTCCTCGTTGCCTAACAAAGAGGTTAAAGTACTATTTGATCTTGGATTTATACATTCGTACATAAACCATATTTTGCATCGACTATTGGCAGTTGTTGGACCAAGTACTAACGGGGAAAAAATGTCCCATCCATTTCCCCTAATTTTCAGCGAATTTGGTGGATCAAATTTCCCTAAGTTGGGGAGAATGTAAGGCCTCGATACCTAGTTATAGTAACTTTGGAGGACCAAATTTTCTTAAGTGAGGGAGAATGTAAGGACCCAAACCCAAAATTACCCAATTGCAAGGGTTTCCTTGAATTTCGGTCCCACATAGATGAATTGAGGGAATGATTCAATTTTGGCAAGATTTAGATTTAATTAGGGGAATACTGAATAATTTTGTATTTAATTATTTTATTTATCGGATCTTGGTGGGGCCCATTTGAATGATAGTTGAACTCAATTGAAAGATATGGATTAGACCCTGAGTGGAGAGGGACCCATATTTAGTTTAAAGGGGTACCTCTGTGGTATGGACCATAGGTAACCAATAGGTAGGACCCTGTGAAATTAAGAGGAAGACTTTGCATGAAACTAGGATCCCAAACCAAGTGTTTGGATTCAATTGGAACAAGAAATAGGGGTTGGATGTAAGAATCCTTACACAACTTAAAGAGGGACCTCAAGACAAGCCACATTAAACCAACGACAACAACTCCCTCTCTCTCTCATGAGATTTTCTCTCTCTACACTCTCTCTCTCTCTAGACCATCTTTCTAGGGTCTCTTTCTCCAAAAGCTATCTTCTTCAAGTCATGATCTTACGCTCGTTTAGGGTTAGGGTTTTGCAATTGGAAGCCCTAAATTGCCTGAAAATTCGTGGAAAAGCGAGGAATCGATCTAGGGTTCTCACTACGCCCGAGAGTTTCGACAAATTTAACAATCAAGGCAAGTAAACATTTCTGAATCTCTATTCCTACATGTTAGATTATTTGATTTCAATCTTTCATTTATTAGAAACCCAAATTTCTAAGCCTAAACAACGAACTTGTGATTGGATGTGCGAAAAAGACTCAAACCCTAAAATCCAAAAGGATATGGCCAGAAATCATGCAAGATCCACAAAAGGGGGATTACTACCCTCGGTAGTGGGATTCAAGAGGACCCCAACTGCTGGCCAAACATGGACCGAAATCCCCAAAGATTTTGTGGGTATGAAGTCCTTTGTACATGTCTTTAGGGTTTGCATTCTTTTAATGATTTAAAATTGTATTATGGCTTCCCATAAATGCTAATTTATTATTTGGGATTTGCTTATATCAGTAGGTAACAGATTTTTGGGAATTTTCAAATCATATATGCAGTAAATTATGAGGATATGCTTGGAAATTTGTAGACTAGGAGGTGATAACCCTAATTATTAAACATAAGGGAAAGTTTGAGAATTAGGGTTTGACCGTGGGCCACTACGTGTGGATCTATGCTGGCCGACTCCTACAGGGTCTTGAATAAGGCCTTAAAAACCCTAATATAATAGATCGAGTGTCCCTTGGGCTCAGGGCCAAAGGCTCCCAAGGTAGGTTGGGCGGGAGATACCCTAGGTTAAAAAAATAAAAATAAAAACCCTAATATATAATGGTTCACGTAGGTTTGAGGATTTCCACATAAGACGTCGCTAGACACTAGGTTTTCAGACCTAGGTAATCTGATGGTAACTATTTGACAATAGAACTATCAAGATTTATATGGAATGAAGTAAAAAGGGGATGGAAAGTCCTTGCCCCATGGTAGCAGAAACCCCATATACATGTGATATGCATGCATTAAGTGGCATGGAGCCTTGGCCGTTACCCCATTGGGGATACATCTTGCTGATCGAACCGGTTTGGTAGAATTCTTAGGCCCTTGACCCTAGGACATCATGAAGAATTGGAAATTTCTATATCCCTTGTAATTGGCATTGATAGGGCAAGATGATTTTGGGGATTTGATCCTGAATCTATGATTTTAAGATTTGTTAAGTGATTACTGAATACAAACCAACAGTAGGTGGTGTTTGTATTGCTTGGCATCCACCTACAAAGCACCGTGAAGTATGCCTAGGAATATGGTAAACTAAGGGTATGACATCATGGACTCTCTAAACACCAAATATCATCAGAAGCACCAATTAGTAATTGGCTTAAATCAAATTTGGAGGCCCTTGTGATCATTCAAATTGGGGTTTTGGGCAAATACGCAGGATTTGGGATTCCATGATATCATAGGATTGCATTGGCATTGAGACGGCATGTGGAAAGTGATCCTAGACCTAGGCTGCACGATCTGTGAATAAATGATAATGTGTAACATAGTTCATCTGACTGATCTCATGTCCTCCAGTATTCCTAACACTTATTTTGTTATGATAACATATATCCCTATGTCATGAGATTTGTGTAATTCAAGGATATGATATTTTGAATATGGAATCTGTTAATTCTTGAGGTTTAATATGCATACGGATTAACTTTTGTTGATTTTATCAGCTGGTCTTTATATGTATTCTTTTGAATTTAAGGTGACACCACTAGGCTGTTTAAACCTAGCATAGTGGGGTACTACTATGTAAGGGGTTATATTCTCTGAAAAGTGAAAACTATCTGCAAATTAGTTTATTCCTTTGGAGGCGACCAGCGGTCGCTTCAGTACCAAACTTTGTATTTTGTTCTGTTGGTTATAACACTGTATCTGGGAACCAAACTCTGTTCCCACAACGATTAAGTTGGGACCGTCTAATACCGTTGCAAAACTTTGTTCCCCGTCGCATTAGAGGAGGGGGGGGGGGGAGGGGAGGGGGGGGGGGGGGCGGCGGGGCCTATAATGAACATGACTATTTAGTAAATGTGGGAAGCCAAGATGCTTTAAAAATGTTCTTATTTATCTATTAAACAAGGATGAAAATAGAGGGCGCTACGTAACGTAACGGCGTAGCGGTGCGATTTGAAAAAATCGTCAAAAAAATATGCAAAAATTGTAGAAAATCTAGAATATTGGAAAATGAGATTTTTTTTTTTTTTTTTTTGCAAAACTAAGATGAGGGGTGTAGCGGTCCCCTCATTGTATGAGGTCCTGTATCGCTGTATAATATAAATAGAAACTAATAGTAATGATCATTTTTTTCACATGTGTTCATGTTGCTTAATTATGCTAACTTAGAAACTGATGAAAGGCTCATAAAAGAAGAAACCACGTTATAAAGTCAAGACTTAAAGAGTACCTAGAGAAAAAAAAATACACTTACCAAAGGGGGTGTCTAATAGGATGTACTTAGAGACGAATCCTTGAGAAGAAGTCTCTATATCGACGGCAAGATCATGTGTTTTTTGGTGTTATTTTAAACATAAAATGGTAGAAAATTTGTGTAGAAATGTTATTTGGAGAGAAGAATAAAAGAAATAAGTCTTATTATGCATTTAAAAAAAAATTTGGAAAGCAGGAATTTTTCTCACCTGTAGCGGTCGTAGCGGCCTCGTAGCGACCGTAGCCGCCCCGTAGCGAATGTAGCGGCCGCTACGAGTGCGACGGCTGATAAATTGGCCGTAGTGTGGCGGTGGCCACCACTACGGCCGATATATTTTCATCCATGCTATTAAATTTGTATTTAATGATTTTTCATTATGAATCTATATCTTGTATGATTTTGCTTGGTTTATGTATTTTTCAAACTCTAATCTTTTCTGTCCTTTATTCTACTGAAATTGTATGGAATATGAAATTCTGGTATGTTTACTTGCTGGGGTTATTCATGACCTGACTTCCTACAATTGGTGCTTGTAGGTGAAGAAATAGATGCCGAAGCTCAGGACATCATTGTGGTTGATTGGAAAACGTTTCACAAGGATTATTTTGTTTGATTTAGTTCAAAATTGTTAGACAGTTGGAAGTTAATAATAAAATAGGTTTCAATTACTTGTGCTATGTTATTAAATATCTTTTGTTGATGTTTGAGATAAGAATTCCACTAAGTTTCTATTTCACCTAATCTCACAAATGCTAAACAATATAGTTCGCAGCCAGATTGGCAAACTTCTTCGAAAATCCGAGCTCTGGGTCGTGACAAACAGCTGTAACGACTTGGAACCCGGATTCCCGAAGAAGTCTGCCATTCAGACCGCGAATTTAAAATTTTCAGCATTCATGAGATTAGGTCAAATATAAATGCAACGGAATTCTTATCTAAAACATCAAACCAAAAGACATTTAATAACATAGCATAAGTAATTCAAACCAACTTTATTTTAACTTCAACTGCCTAACAAAATATGAACTGAATCCAAAATCCATATAAACTCTTGGCCCAATCTTAGGCCTCAATATAATTACTTAATATTTAAATAAAACTAAATAAATTTTAAAAGTTTATCTTTGACTTAATCTTGATGTCTCTAGACTACGCCATCCTCACTCCATTCTTTATTTTTTCTGATTTTTCCCCTCTGTATGCATCATCCTTCGGATCCGGTTTTACTTCTTCGCCTGGAAGTGTTGGGGGTGGGTTAGATTTATAAAAGTCTAGCAAGTAAACAAGCCTACGTAAACGCCACATGATGCAAAATAGAATGATGACAAGCAAAAGATTATGAGGTAAAATTTCAAGATAACATAACCAGGTAAGATTATGCAAGATAGAGTTTCCAAGATTTAAAAATAATAATTATAAGTTCAAGATAAAATTATAACGATTCCAAAACAATTAGCAATGCAAGATCATAAGCTATTATACATTCATTAAGGCTTATAATTTAAGAAGGCACACCGCATCGGCCAAATTCTTATAAACAACGTTGTCCAAAGGGAACAAGAGCCGCGGGAAAATAACAAGGTCTTTTGGAGGGAACAATAGCCGCCGGAAAAATGGCAAGTGGTACCCAAAAATCCCTTTTGGTAAACAAGAGCCATGAAAGAGGTTTCCTCTTTGGGAACAAGAGCCATCAAGGGGATACCATTTACTTCAAACAAGGCTAGACTGCAGCTAGTAATAATATCAAGGCCAAGAACATGTTGGTGGTGTCCAATTTATTAAAGGGTCAAGACCAAAGTTCCATATTTAACAAATAAGGAGCATTCTTAAAATTCATTTAAGGTTCTAGGTCCAGGCCAAACAATCTTCAAGTCTCTAGATCAAATATTCATAAGTGTAAATTTAGGATTTTTAAATAGGGATTGGTTCTTTCAATTCAATAGATCTAGACAACTTCTTAGTTCATGATCACCACCAATAACAAGTACAAGAATAAGACTTATGTTCATAATTGTAACAACTTGATTTACAAGTATACAACCATGAGATTTAAAGCTAAAGTTACAAGTTATACTAAAGTTCCTAGGTGAACAAATGAACAAGGTTAGGCCATGAAAATCCCCACCTAAGTTACACCTTTAAACTCTACTAATTAGAATTTCATCAAACACCTAAGGGGTAGTGGTTAGGAATTGAGAGTCTCCAGGAAACATATGCACAACTGAATAGATTTAATATCATTGATCCATTAAAAAGTCTACATATTAAAACAACACACACACACATGGCACCCACTGCAACAAAGTCAAATGATCCTTACATTGTCTCCAAAGTGGTTCAGCAAGCATAACCAGTCCATGTTCATGGACAACTATGCTAATCAGTCTTATATATGCCTCTGTTAGCGGGTATAGTCCATATAGGTGGACTGTTTTTCAAAAATTGAGGTGCAGAAACATGTATAAAGAAATAAATTTCAAGATAAAGTATAGGTTAACTAAAGATGTCAATGATCTCCAAGATTAGCAATACCATTAGAAAATTAAAATCCATGAAAGAATAGACATCCAAAACCTCAAAGTCGTGATTTCTATCAAAATCTTACCCTAGAGCATATAATATTGAATGTAAAAGAATTAAATGGAGAAATCATGCATGCTTTGCTTATTTCAGATTGTCTACTTGCCTTAGGTAAGCCATGAGAGACCCTCCTTGTTGACTGGTGTTTTGTGTTGATCCCAAACAAATCTCCAGTGGTCTTGTTCCTCTCCTTCTTGTTTTCTTCATTTTAGGGCTTTTAGTTGAGTGGAGAAGCTGAGAGGAAGATGAAAGTGTATAACGACTTGAAGCAATAGAGCAAAGGGAAATGCTGAGACCTCCTCGGGAGTTGTGCGCACATGGAGTTTGAGGAATACGGGTCGTACAACCCTTACTCTTATTTATTTTGATGGCTCCCTCTTTAAGTTGTATAAGGATTCTTACATCCAACCTTTATTTCTTTCTCCAATTGAATCCAAACACTTGGTTTGGGATCCTAGTTTCACGCAAAGTCTTCCTCTTAATTTCGTGGCCATTAGTTACGTGGTCCCTAGGACAAAGGTACCCCTTTCAACTAGAGATGGGTCCCTCCACTTAGGGTCTCACCCATATTTTTCAATTGAGTTAGACTATCCTAATTGCTCAATTCATCTATTTGGGGCCGAAATTCAAGGAAACCCTAGCAGTTGGGTAATTTTGGGTTTGGAACCTTACACCTGCTTCTGGATTGCTTTGTGACTAACAAATGCCAAAAAGATTATAGGAAAAATTTTACACGATAGCGATTAGACCATCTATGACCTATGGAGCCATATGTTGGGCCACCAAGTGGAAAGGGTAGGCCGAAGAAGACGTGGATTGAGGTAGTAAAAATAGATCTGAAGAAGTGCAACTTATTTGAGGATTTGGCTTAGGATAGCCAGAATGGAGAAACAGAATTCATGTAGTCGACCCCAACATAGTAGGGACAAGGCTTTGATAAAGATGATGATGAAGACGGCGACGAGTCAACAACCTTATCGATAAGATTAATCCTCTCTCTCTCTAAGTATATTTATATGGAAAATCTTCCTGTGAGCATGGTGCTCTCCATCTCATGGTAAGGGCAACACTACGGGATCCAACATATGATCCATACAAATGGAACACACACGCACCCCATGATAGTCATAGATCCTTGGACTTTGCTCCCATCTAAATGGACTAGACCGTTGGGTCAAGGATCAGTTTGATATATACATATATATATATATATATATATAAAGTTGTTAAACTTGTAGGCCGCGGATGAAGGGTTTAAGGACATTCTTTTGAGCTGAAATTTGATATGTGAGCTCTAAACACATTGACATTTCCATCCCCCTCTATCCCTTGATCTATGGGGCCCAGGTGGGCTCTACTAGCTAGTGGCAAGGTAAGCCTGTGATGTGAGACCAGGCTCATAGGAAGATTGCCGCACACACAAATGATCTAGTGAGATGGTGTGGTATGTGGGTTCTGCTCACTTGCGAACCCTCCATGTAAACACCCTTGTGGTGCCTACCTGAGACCATGCAGATCATGGTGGGGATAGAAAGATTAGGATGAGACCTACACGCGTGCAAAATTTCAACTACATTAGACCATACTAACCCCTTCATCGATGGTCCTCAAGTTTAATGGTTTTAGAAGGTATCCGTTTTTTTAAGGATTTCAATCCAACAATGAGTAACAATTGGATGAGTGTCAAATTTGGGCCTATGCCAATTCACGGGGGTAGCGAGTGTGATGAGGTGGCTGGATGGATAAAAGGGGGCCACACATGCTAGGAAAAAAAAAAAAAGAGGGGGCTCCGCATGGAGTCTCTCATGAGGAAAAAGCACTTTTTGAAATAAAGATGATAAATAGTGTTGGGTCATTTAGAACTTGAGCACGGCCAAAGAAAATAATAATAATAATAATAATAATAATAATGAACTTAGCAAACCATGCACGAGGTGCTTGTATTAGCCACATATGGCTATCAGAGACAGTAACACATCATAAGGATGTAAAAAGACCAGCTGGATTCATGTAGACTTTTTCGTTATGATCACCAATTAAAAAGGCAGTCCTAACCTCTAACTAAGAAATTACCCAATGTTGGATGGAGGTAACCACAATAAAAGGACAAATAGAAGGCATTTTGGTGAAAGGAGTAAATGTTTCCTCGTAGTTTATGCCACTAGTGAAAACATTTCGGCACAAGGAAAACCTTCTGCCATTTTCACTCAAGATAACCATTAGAGTCGTGACCCGATCGATCCATCTACACCTAATAAGCTTTTTCTTATCTTTTTCCTTTTTTTTTATTGAAGAGCTATCATGGCTCGTATGTGAGTTTTGTCAAGAGAAACCAGTTCATCATCCAGAGCTTGTTTCCACTCAAGCAATGAATAAGCTTTCTTGAAGCGTTTAAGTACATAATGATTAGAATGAATGCTTACAAAAGACATGAGTGGGATGCAAAAGAGGAGGAAAAATAGCCAAATCTGAGACAAACCATTGTGGAGCATGTTTATCTCAAATTGGATGGTGACAATCAATACTAGCAAAGAATGCAACATTTGGAGAGTTGCAGCTTTTTGGCAACAGAATCGTAGGATTTGAAATCTTTTGGATTTAAGTCATATCTAAGAAACAAAGACATTCAGATTTGATTTTTTCTATTGACCGTTAGTCTTCCATTCTTTGGGAGAAAAATAAACCCAACACAGCCAATTAACGCAGTCAAGAATCATTAGGAAATTTTTAAAACATATCATTGAAAAGGAAGAATTCATGACCAAAAACACCAGAAGGCATCTGACTGATGACTACATAGATGTAAGAATGCTCTTCTTTCGGCATCAAGGGAAATAAAAGCAAGATGTTTCACAGGTAATACCATATAATTCGAAGTCAAGTGTACGCCAGCAGAATCAGAAAGGAATACTTGTATTCTCCAAGAAAAACGTGTAGGAACCCAAGCATTGAATTCTTTATAAATTGTGTGCAACTTGGAATGATATTCCATCATGTAAATCTAAGAACAAGAGTAAATCATCAATAAGAACATAGAATATGTTTCAAGACATAGGATTAACTGGTGCAGGTCCCCATACATCTTAGTGGATCAAAATTTAAAACAAATGCATCAAATGCAACAACATCATTTCTATGATAAGTCGATTGCAAATGTTCAAGCAGAGAAATAGGAATTACCACAGATTTTGATGGGTGCTTCCAACTCCAAGAGATTAGGCTGGCTGATGAAAATCTCCCTGGATGTGACGCAGAGCTGGCGGATCTCCACCTCCGTAAGATGGACCTGCTTCGGCGTCCTGCCGTTCTTCGCATCCAGAAGCCTTCTTATGATTTCGTCCAAAACACTCTCTTCCATTTCCTTCTCCGTCTCTGCCACCCTAAAAAAAAAAAACCCTAAAACCCTAACTTCTCTCAGTCCTTATACATCCGTCCGTTTTCCACCTTTTTCCTCCCCTCCAAACACGGAAACTACAGATCGTGGAAATCAAGAAATATACACTCACAACAACAAAGAAAGAAGAGGGAAAGATTATAGATCAAGAGGAGGAGGAGGAGGAGAAGAGGAAGAGATGAAAGCGACTTTTGAAGCGGAGAAGAAGAGAGTCCACCATCTGTCTATTCTTCCACTATCTATGCTAATGCTAATGCATTTACGGAGGCCAAGCACAAAACAAAAAGAAAACCCTTTGGCGTGACGCCGTTCCGCTAGTGGGAAAGAGTCGAAAGACGCAGGGACTCATGTACAGGGGATTGTTCCGTCTGACCTCCGTCATAACGCAGGGTCCCCGAATGGGTCGGTCAACGGGGAGGGAAGGGGGGAGGGGTTTAGTAGCGCAGTGAGAGCTTATCTATGAGTACTAAAAGGCTTTTAACGATTTAACCTCGAGAAATCTAGGGTTAAAAGTAGGGATCACAAGGGTCCCCTCCTATTAGGTAGTAAGTTGGTAGGTTAGGCTGAGATATGATTTTTAATGCATTAATCCAAGTCCAATTCTATATTACTGAGTCTTTGCTTCTTATATTACTGAGTGCATTGGTAACGAAGATGGAAATATTCTAGCCTCTAGAGGTTATGGTTTCAAATCTGACAACCATCAAACCTACCGTGGGTCAGGGCGGATTTGGCACAATAGAAATACTAGTTGGGTTGGATTGGGATCTACCTAAATCCGAATAAGATCCTCCCCATTGCCATCCTAATTAAAAGGAGTGGAAATCTACGGTGGGCACATTTATTAAAATCCCAACTATATTCAAAAGAAAAGTAAAAAAGATGCCCTCCAGATGTGTTTATTTTAACAGTTTGGGTTGCCATTAGAGGCCCTATGTGGAGGAAATTTGTACTTAATACTTGAGAATGCACCATGTACCTAGACAAAGTTAATTTTGGGCTGTTTAAGTATCAATTGGAGACCCCTTTGAGGAAATTCAGTTCTAACTATAACTTGAGGATACACCATGTACTTGGGTAGAGTTTATTATTTTGAATGATTCAAATTTCAATTGGAGTCCAACTAATGAAATTAAACTTGCGTCCAACTTGATTGCACTGCTTTTGGTATTCATTTTTGGTTATAAGATTACAGTGGCCCAACCTAAGTTGAATTGAAATTTGGCTCCACACCACAATACATGATGATGCAACCGTGAATTTTTTAAACCTTTGAATATTATAGGAGCCAGCGATGAGTAAAAATATAAATAAAATTACATGAGAAGAGATAGGGATGAGACTAGGAGATAGATTCTATTAGCAAGTGCAGTACCAGACAACGCACCATCAATTGGAAAGCTGTCAGATTCTGGTGCTGGATTATCTTCTATCTCCTACTCGTGTGCAAAGCGAGGAAGGGGGTAATCAGTAATCGGAGTGCGACGGATTTGAAACTTTTTTTTTTTTTTAATCTTCTGGAAAAATTGAAGTAGTTGATAAATTTTGACTTATTTACAAAAATAAAAATTGGTTCGATGAATCTTCAAAAAGTTCAAACATATATGCTTCAAAAAAACATGTTTCTCCCTTCGGTCATTTGGGGCACGTTTGGTAAGCATCCATGGTAGGGAGGGTATTCTATGCTCCAGAGGATTCCCTTGCTCCAGTGGAATCAAGCCATCCTCATATAGGATTTGTAAAGAGAGCTCTTGGTTTGGCATTGAAAGAGGATTCCCACCATTAGTAGAATGTGATACAATAGTTATAAGTTTTTTTGGAAATAATTCAAGATCTATGACGAATCAGGACCTCAACTTTTTTCTCAAAGTTAATTTGGGCCATCTAGAGTATTTGAACAGTTCGGATCATGCAACAGGGCCCCACAAAAATAAAAAATTAATAATTTAGAATCCGGACGTTTTTGCAAATATCTCAATATCTAGACATGATCAACGGCTGAAATTTGATCAACTGGCCGTTTTTGACCTTTCAGAGATAACTCATGGTTTAGATCATGATTATGGGCCCCACAGGAACCAAAAAATTAAAAAAAAAAAAAAACACTGTTTTTCATCCCGGTTTTTGCCTTGTGTGAAATCAACGGTCAATAGTTGTTGGCCAATTTCTTATGATCCATATTGAATCAGGCTGCCAAATTTGGACCTAGAGCCGTTTTAGGCATTTTGAAGAGATTGGACAGTTTGGATTTCGCAAACGGGCCCCACAGAATTTCAGAAATTGCCATCCAAATGTCTGGACGTTTTCGTAAATATCTCAAACTCCGTGAACAATCAACGGTTGATATTTGATTTCCCAGCCGTTTTTGGCCTTTTAAACAATACTACCGGTTCAGATCTTAATTGTGGGGCCAATAAAAGGTCAGATTTTGAAAACAACGGTGAACCCTATATTACCGCCATGCACACTGTAGCAGCGCCTTTCTGCCCTTTCACTGATTCTGTCTTTCAGAGGGGGGAGGGTCTGACATGGGAAATACACAAGAATGGTGATGCAGAGATTCCTTGATAAAGGTTTCCTTGCATTACTAAACGTGGGTTTTCCACGGGAGCACAGAAAACCTGCGAGGAATCCTCACCAAGGATGCTTACCAAACGTGCCCTTGAAGTAGTTGATAAATTTTGACTTATTTACAAAAATAAAAATTGGTTCGATGAATCTTCAAAAAGTTCAAACATATATGCTTCAAAAAAACATGTTTCTCCCTTCGGTCTTCTTATATGGTTTTTCCTACTATTAATAATGTTTCAGTCAGTGCGTTTGGTTTGTGTCAAAAGTGGATGTCCCTTTTGACATTAAGTCCATCATCATGTTTAAAATAAGAAAGGCATTCTAGCAGAAACTGAAGGATAAACAATCACTGTTGTCGTTCGATGGCAAGAGCCTTTATGCCTTAAAAAGTAAAGCTAAAAGGATAGAATGTTGCTACCGTTGTGTTAGATTGAATTGTAATTCTGTTTTAAAAGGAGATGGAAAAAAGTGCAATGGACTATTTTTGCCCACTACTAGGATATTACAAAGAAGGCTGCTTGTTTGGAAACTGCTGAGCAAGACCAAAGGAATTTGGTCTGGAGTGGTTTACGCTAGTAGGGAGATGAATGAATTCCTGCTGAGGCAAAGTTAATCAACTTGCCACAGTAAGCAACTCATTTGGGAATCTAACGCTAAAAGACCACCCATGCCGGTCATGTGAGACCCCGACCCCTAATTTCTAAGATTAGTGTTGATTTATTTATGGATTAGTTTTCTAAGTGGGATTAGTGATTATTTAGTTGAGTTTGTGGGTTAGAATGCCTTTTCATTAGTTTTGGGAAGTTTTGAGAGCCAGTGAACCTAGTCAGTGACCGTGGGGTTCCATTTGTTTTACGTGATCAGCGTGGGGAGGTTCTTTGTAAATCCCAAAATTTCCCATTCCGGCTTCATTTGACTAATTTCGTCATTTTCTACAACTTTCGTGTTCACTACGTACCCATTCGAAACTCCAAAAACCAATTTTTTCAGCCCTGGGAGCAAAATCGATCTCTTCACATTGAATTTGGATCCAAATTTCAAGATCTAAGAACCATGCCAAAATTATACTTTTTGCAAAATAGATTTTATGAAAAGCATTTTTCCCTTCTTCGCCGATTGCATCCGGGGCCTAGAAATTGATGTTTTACCCTTGACAAGTTTTAAGTGTGGTGGGGCCCACACCCACCCATTATAAAAAGGGCAACCCTCCTCTCTTCCTCCCTCTTGTAACACCCTCTGAGCAACCCATTTAACACCAAAATAGGGGTCTCCTTGCCTTCTCTAAACCACCCTTATTCCTCCAAAAAAACACTCCATAAAACAAATCAAATCTCCTTCATTTCATCTACATTCATCACAAGAGAAACCCATCATCCATGGAATCCAAATGTAAACATAAAGCAAGATTTCTCAAAGTAAAATGCATTCTTTCAAGAGGCTAAATAGAGAGAAAGACTCATCAATATGCCTTTTCAAAAGCAATAGAAATCATAGTGAAAAGCATAATTAGAAGCAAGTATTAAATCACTAAGAACCAATAATGAAAATCCATATTTTTCTCATAAAACATTCTAACACTTAAAAACATCAATTCATCCACTTGCCTTGGCCTCCAAGATAACTAAACAAGCTCCCAATCTCACTCCCAAGCACAAAATCTCCAAGCTACACAAAACCCGCAAAATAAATCCAACTTAGAACTCTAAAATGGCAAATCAAGAAAGACAAGGAATGGGGTACACAAAGTTATGGAAATGGGACCTAAGGGGATGCCATTGCGACAAAAATAGAAGATGGGAAGGAGTCCTTATCTTTAAGGCCATCAATCAACAAGAAATAGCTTGGAGAAGGGGCTGCTCAGCTGGGATTTGCACAAGGATAATGTCCAAAGAGAGCTTGAGATGAAGAGAAGAAGATGACCAACTGCAATCTCCATTTGGCAAGGGTTTCCCTATGAATAGGAGAAGAATACAAAGAGAAAAGGGAGGGGAGAGCACAGTTGGAGAGCTCCCCCTTGGGCTGCAACAAATGAGGGAGAAAGAGAGGAGGGTTGTCCTTTTTATAATGGGTGGGTGTGGGCCTCACCGAACTTAAAACTTATCAAGGATAAAACATCAATTTCTAGGCCCCGGATGCGATCGATGAAGAAGGGAAAAATACTTCTCATAAAATCTAGTTCTTAAAAAGTATAATTTTGGCATGTTTCTGAGATCTCGAAATTTGGGTCCAGATTCAATGTTAAGTGACCGATTTTGCACCCAAGGCTGGAAAAACTGGTTTTCGGAGCTTCGAATGGGTACGGAGTGAATACGAAAGTTGTAGAAAATGACGAGATTAATTAAACAAAGCCAAAATAAGAACTTTTGGGAACTATAAAGAACCTTCCCATGCTGACCACGCAAAACAAATGGGACCCTACGGTCACTGACTAGGTTAACTGGCTCTCAAAACTCCCTAAAACTAATGAAAATGCATTCTAACTTACAAACTCAACTAAAAAACCACTAATCCCACTTAGAAAACTAATCCACAATAAATCAACACTAATCCCGAAAATTAGGGGTTGGGCTCTCACATCCTCCCCCCCCCTAAAGTGTCTAACCCTCCAAATGAACTAACAAACCCAAAAATAAGGGGGATATTACTCCCGCACTTCGGACGCAAAACCTTAAACAGATTCTCCAAATCGATCCTCTCGGAAGTGCTTGAACTCGCTGGGTCATCCTCACTGTAAAACTCTTCGGTCAGCTATCAACAGTCGTCAGACATTCTTCCACTGGCTCAAATCTGTTACTGCCCTGCCAATTGCTGCTCAAGAAATTTTCCAACCCTAACTCTTTCTAAGTTCCACTAAGTCTCTCACTTCTAGCCACCTTGATAAAGAAAATTCTTGGAACAATTCTATCGACTTCATCACAACTGTCGAAGCTAGGGTCTCATATCAAATGCACCATCTTCAAGGTGAACTCTTGCTAGTCCTAACTCTTTATGCTTGTTGCTCTTGATCCTTCGCACAACAGTCGGTCTCTGACACTAACATGCTTGTCCCTTCACCATTCTTCAACATTTGAAGCTCTGCACTCACTCTTGCAACTATTCTACCAAGTCTGCTTCGCCCAACAAAACCCAAAATAGTTGACTTGCTGCTCCGTGTATATGTACATGGTAATCCAATGTTCCTCATGTCGATAAAATCAGCAAAAATCTTCGTTGTCTGGCGATCAAGTAGAGATCCTTTCTGCAGTCAACTCCTTCATTGGCTGCTGAAATTTGACTCCAAATGCTTCTAACCATACAAACGACACTTCCTACTGAGTCTACTCCACCACATGGCTGCACTTGTTGAAAACCCCCAATAATTCTTTGACAAAACTCGTCAAATTCTAGAATTCTCTAACCCTGGACATCTCCTTGGAGCTTTACAACCGAGAATTGTCTCCAAACATTGATGATCCATACTGCTCCTGCACAACTGCAATATCCTTGTTCAAGCGAGGCAGTGAGATGAGTCTGTGGTTAGGGTCTCTGATTCGGTTGAAGATCTCAAACTGTTCAAACTTTACTTGGTAACTTGTTCCTCTGACACAATCAATATTCGAAGAATCCTTTCATAAAACCCCTAACACCCTTCAGATGTTCTTGCATAACCTCGAATCTGCTACTTGTCTTGCCCATCAATGTCGGTCCAAGAAAATGAAAGTTCTGACTCATTCCGAAGTACTGTAACTCTATCTCTATCGTAAAGCACTGCACATAGTGTCACTCAATGCTTACATGAAAGCCATCATCATGGACGGACTAAATTAGAAGCAATCTCTATCCCTGCTAGTCTTGGAATCCTAATGCATGCTCTTATCAATTCTCCGGACTCTAGTCTTGTCCTTTTGTCTGCCCTTGGCTTCGGAGAGTAGGTGACCTAAGTACTACCAGTTGTCTCTTATTCTAGGCAATGTCGTCCAGTCCTTGGGACAATCCTACCATCTCTATCAAAGTTGTCGAAGTTAGGTATCCTGTCAACGCACAATCTTTGAGGTGAATGACTAGGAAATCTGTCACTTCTTCATAAGCTAAGCTGGCTCAATCAAATGTTTGGACGGTCATTAGAACACTTCACCAATCTCTGTCTCCTCGTTGAAATCACAAGATTCACAACTCTCTATCAAAACTTACTCTTCCGATCTTATACCATTTCTGCCCAATTGCCCTTTGTCCTCTGTACAATGATCAGTTCCTGACCATACGTGTTTGTCCACCACACATCACACCAAAAATGGTTACAACTCAGCATTCAAATCTCCGAACTGTTCCAATCAAACCTTGTTGTTCAATTTTCTGCCTCTATCTCAGGTTCATCATCCTCAAGTCATGCACATGCGTCATTCTTCTCTGGATCTTTCAACTGGCCTTGTCCATAGGTTATGATTCTCCAGTTTGCATCTACACACTGATATTCCAAAAGTCAGTAAAGTCTGCAAAATCTCCTCTATCATATGACCAGGTAATAATCCATTATGTATACAGCTCTTTCTACCGCAACTGAAAACTTACTTCCTATGATTTTAACCACACACTGATGCATCCCGCTGAGTCAACTTCACCATCATTTTGGAATCGTTGAAAATCCTCTAACACTTCTCTGACAAAAGTTCATCAAATTCGAGAAATTTCTAGCTTTCGGCATCCACCTAATGCTCTATCAACTGAAAATCACCTCAAACTTCCTGAAATCCGCCATTTGTCTGGTTTCTAGAGTCTTTTCACTTTGGAAAATATTCCAAGTTTATCCAAAAATCCACACGTACTTGCCTGACGCACACAATCAACTGTAATTGGGTCTCGATATGCTGTTCACATTCCTTGCTGACTAACAACGGCTCACAAATTCCTTCGCTAACTTCATCTGTGACATCGAAAAACTGAAAATTCTGCCAAAGTCCTTCGACAACCACATGCTAAGTCCACAAAACTCTGACTCTTTTGCGCGAAAACAAGAAAAAAGGTATTAAATGTGGGTGCGGAGACATTAAATTCTCCCCAACTAAAAACGAATTTGGATCTCCAAATTCCCTAACAATAAGGACAAGAAGACAAGAAAAAGCTAGTCTCCCCCATTAGAAGAAAAACAAACCCGAACTCACAGAAACGATGGCTAGCGAAAAGAAAACCCACACGGTCTAACGAGTACTCACCACACGTCTTAACGTTCCTAGAGTGTTTTATTTCCTAGAAACTTGCTGTCTCTAATACTAGTCTGTCACGCCCCCGAACTTGGACTCTGCAGCGGCCTGACCTCGGGGAGCGTGAATAGGGATTAAGTAATAATTATATTTCTCCTAGGATCCACATGTGTGAGGATAACCAATTCCAACACAATCTGAATATTTTGCAGAAGCTTTCATTGAGTATGACATGGAATCCGATGGCCACGGACTCCGGGTCACAACACCATGAAAGCTTCCGCAAAATATTCAGATTGTGTTGGAATTTGTTATCCTCACACATGCGGATCTTGGGAGAAATATAATTGTCACTTAATCCCCATTCACGCTCCCCGAGCCGCTGCAGAGTCTGGGTTCAGGGGCGTGACAGACTGAGCCCCCCTTTGTGCTGAAACGAATGAGGGAGAAAGAGAGGAGGGTTGCCCTTTTTTATAATGGGTGGGTGTGGGCCCCATCACACTTAAAACTTGTCAAGGGTAAAACATAAATTTCTGGGCCCCAGATGCGATCGACAAAGAAGAGACCACATGAAATGCACTGAATCGTGCAAATCTAATGTAGTTTGCTCGAGCGAACATGTGGTCGCTCGAGCGAACCACATTCATTAGCTTGTTGGCTCGAGCCAACCATCAGGTTCACTCGAGCCCTCCCAGGGGCTGGTCAATTCGAGTGAACTCCCCCAGAGAGCACTTGACTTGAGCAAACCTCTGGTCCGCTCGAGCCATCTGTGCTGCTGGCCTGGGTCAATGCAGGGAGATTGGGAATGATGTTTTAATGCTTGTAAAGGTCTGCTTGGAGCCCCGATGCTATGATATGACCTAGAAAATGATATGTGCAGCTCGGTTGAGAAAGAAACCCGATCATGGAAATGCATTGAGGATTATTTGCTTGCCAATGTGTATAAGGGCCTTGGAATGTCCTTGATCTTCCGGAGTACCAATCCAAAACTAAAACCGATATATGAGACCCTTATACACATTGATTTAAACGTTGAAGCCTCAATGTATGGTCCGAAATTATATGGAAATCCATTTGTGTTCTCTTTTACTCGAATTACATATGTTCTTTCCAGTTTTCATGTGTCATTACTAGTTTTTCTTTAAAACTAGTGTAATATGCAATTTGAGTATTCTGCAAGCCTCGTGTATTTATAACCAGATATTAATGTGATATATGTGCTTATGAGCTTCCTGTTTAACCTATTTGGGTGTTATACACCTATATATATGTTCAGCATCCTGTTTAGCCTGCTTTGGTGTTATACTATATATATATATGTGTTCTGATTTCTTCATGTGACCTATGTGTCGGCACCACTAAGTTTGGACAACCATGTCGGCTTGATCTATCGATGCCTCTAGTGTGCTCTCATCACATTAGTGATGGAGGATTTAGCTTTGTGTAGTTGTTATCTTGCCAGTTTTCCGATTCATTGCTACCTATTCATGTTTACATTGATCATGTGTTTTCGAATAAATGATGCATCATATTTCATGAAAATTGTTGTTTAAGCATGTTTTAATTATTTTCCAAGGTAACTTTTAAATTATTATATTGTTTATATCTTTTCACCCACCTACTAAACCGTCGAGTCTGAGCCACTATTTTGGTACTCAAGTCCAAATTTCTTCGCCCCGAGCAAAGTGCATGTATTGGCTGTGGAGCCATGAGTTTGCAGGTTGCAGTGTTGGCCATGTCATGTAGACATTGAGCTTGACGTTGGAGCTACATTACATGTGGAGTAATATTTATTTAGCCTGTTATTTGTATGGCTTTTATTAGCCTTTTTCCTAGGATGTTAATTAATACGCTTTGGGAATTTGTAACTTGAACACATATGGGAATGATTATCATGTTACTGTCAACTCTGTGTTTTATTGTGATGGTTTGTTCTAGTCTGGTATGGACCTTCATATGATAGCTAGATGCTAGTGGTTGAGTACGACGTGGAATCCGATGGCCACGGACTCTGGGTCATAACACCACGAAAGATTTCGCGAAATATTCAGATTGTGTTGGAATTTGTTATCCTCACACATGCGGATCTTGGGAGAAATATAATTATTACTTAATCCCCATTCACGATGCCCGAGGTCCAGCCGCTGCAGAGTCTGGGTTCGAGGTGGGGGCGTGACATGTCCGAGGTGGGCCATTTTTTCTTTTTGGTTTTTATCGTGTGTTTTAGAAAGATGTTCTAAAGAACTTGACAATTTGAAAATCTCTAGAAATCTTGAATATCAAAATATTTTTGGAAGAAAGTAAAATGAAGGTTCACCATTTTCTAAAAGATAAAAAGAATACTGAACTTTATTTTTCACAGTAACACGTGTACGTCATTTCAAGATTCTTGGATAAAAAGATTTAAATGTCATTTTCAGAGTTTTTAAAGAAAAGTAAGATAGCTTTATGAGATCTAGTCGTATAAGTTCTCCTGGTTCATCAGGATTGTTTGATCAACCAAGAACAATGAATCAATTTGAGCGAATTGAAAAGTGTTGCCTATTGTTGGGGACCATTTTGAAAAGAAAAAAAAATGAATGAAAAGAAAAATGAAAATTGACAAGGGATGCATGAACTTGAAATGGGTGAAATATATATGATATGAGTTTGCTCCCCATGTCCTGTGTATTAAAGAAAGTCCACCTCAAAAGAACCCTATTTTTGAAAAAGACAAAAAGGAAAAAAAAAAAAAAAAAGAGATGCATCTTGTGACTTTTAAAAAAATAATAGTGTGAAAGCCATCATAGTAGCATTGAGAGGAGACTTGTATTTCTCCAAATCTAGGAGAGTTGGAAAATTCGAGGGAAAACTCTATTTTCATGACATTATCATAGAATATTTGAAAGTTTGATTTGATGTATACGCCTTCACAAGTCACCCAAAGTTTTGGTATGATTATTTAAAAGTTTTGAAAACAAAAACGTGAACTGGATTTTGAAAAGTCCGAAATTTCGATTATTCAGGAATTCGAAGCATCCGATTTGACTCAATTGTCTTTTTAAAAAATTCTCCTTTGGTTTTCTTTTATTAAAAACTAAAGGATTTTTTTGGTATATTCAATGCAAACCCTCACGAAGCACAACTCGTCCACTAAGGGGAACCTAAGGGTTTAAGGGCTTCCTGCATACACTAAATGCAGTCGAGAGTGCTAGCGAAAGTGGCGACATTTTAGTCATGTTAATCATATAGACTATTTCCTTTGCATTAGTTAGGTTAGCTTTTGGTTTCTACTCTAGATCACATATTTTGCTAAGGGCCTAGCAAAAAGCTGGTTGGGGGGTGTGATAAATCTACAAAATTAGCACATAAAGTCATCATTTCATGAACATTGGTGGATTTAATTAGGTCAATTTACATTCAATTGCATAAAATTTCATGATTTCATGCATTTGTGCATAAAAATGGAAATTAGGTTAGAATGGGTCAAAATTGGTTTAATTGCATGGTCTTTATGAAATTAAGGTTTTGGACAACTAGATCATCCCACCAATTAGATTTTATGAATTTCAAACATGCATTAATCTCTTGCATCATGACTTAATTGAATACATTGGAAAATTAGTTGGGTCCCATGCATGATTTTCATCTCACACAATTAATTAATTGCATATCCTCTTTATTTTGTAGGAGACAATCACATGGGGGGGGGGGGGGGGGGGGTGGGTTTGGGTTGCGGGGGCACAGTTTGAGAGAAATTAAGAGAAGAAGACAAATAAAAAAAACAAAAGGTGTAGGGACCACCCCACCCTTAGGCGTAATCCCTAGCACGCCCAAGGCAAGGGGGTCTCACTTGTGTTACTTACAAGTTTCTAAATTTTCTGAATTCTCCTCTCCTTGTGTTTTCTGAGACTCTCTCATCATTAAGAATTCAAATTCAAATTCAAGAAAGAGAAGTGTTTGATTAGGAGAGAAAAACCATCTCCTCTCACTATTCCACGGTCCATACCCATCTTCTCCTCTTTCTCACACGTCCCCTCTCTTCCTCTCTCCTCCACACGCCCACCACTCTCTCTTTCTTCCCCCACTTAGGTCAAGTTAGTGTTGATCAATGTAAGACCCCGACCCGAGTGACCTCGATTAGTACTACTTAAGTCGTGAGTTAGCTTCAAGTGTGATTAGTGGATTTTGGTTAAGTTAGGAATAGAATAACTTTTGTTATAGCTTTGGGGAATTTTGAGTGCCTTTGTGATTAGTGGGACCCTTTGGGGGTTCCTTTTGTGACTTTGCGTGTACTTAGGGGAATTATCCGAGAATTCCATAATTCGTGTTTTGACCTCGTTTGACTCATCTCGTTAATCTCTACAATTCCTGTGTTGATCCCGTGCCTATTCGAAACACTGAAACCCGACGTTCCTAACTTTAGGGGCAAAACAGTCTTTTATACCAAATCTGGACATGAAATTTGATATCCCCGAAACCCTTGAAAAATATACTTTTTAGAAACTAGAAGTTTTGATGATCATTTCTCCCTTCTTCGTCGAATTCATTCGGAACCCGAAAGTCATGATTTTAGCCATACAAGATTTATAATAGTGGAGCCCACTCTTATTTGTTATATAAGAGAACCCTTCTTCTTTTCCTCTTCTTCTTTCCATCTCAAGCTCCCAACCCTAAGCTAGGGCTTTCTTCTCTTGCTTCTTGCTCTTCCATATGTAATATCCCTATCAATCTTGCACCAAAAGCTAAATGGAAATCATCATTCTCTTAATCTCTTTGAGAACTCTCCATTGATTCTATTTTTGGAGGAAACCTTCCATCCCAAGACCTTCTTTGGGATAGCCTTGTACTTTTGAAGAACTTCCAAGTAAACAATCCCTCCTTTTCTCTTTGTTGTGTGTCTTCCTACCCTATGAGAGTCCCCATTCTCATTATTGAAGCTTCTTCTTCCCCATTTCTTATTTTGACTCTTTTAGGGTTTGTATTTGGGGTTTTTGCTGTGTTGTAGGTTATCTTTGAGAAGGGCTTGATTTGTTGCTTGATTTGCTTGTTAGAAACCAAAGGCAAGTGGATGAATAGATATTTTGAGCTTTGTATGGTTTTTATGAGAAATATTGATGATTTCACCATCTCTTTTATGCTTTTATTGACTTGCATTGATTTGAAATAAATGCTCATTAATGAATCTTGTTAGTTCATTTAATGTCTTGGAAAAAGTTGGTTTATAGCCCTCATTTATTTCTTGATTGTAGCACAAATGAATCCTTGTGTATGGTGCTTTCCTTTTCTCTTCCTCTTATGGTTGAATAAGGTGAAGAAGAAGGAAATTGGGTTGAATGTTTATGGAGGTTTGATGGTGTTTTCAATGCGGTTTGAAGGAGGTTTTGAGCCTCTCAATTTGATGAAGAAATGGGGCTCAAAGGAGTTGTAAGAAGAGGAAAAAGGGAAGGAATAGAACTGTCCCCTAAATCAGTTTCTGGACAGTTCGCTCGAGCGGACTTGACAGGTTGCTCGAGCGAACAGTCCAAAGAAGGATTCGTGCCATCCAGAGGACAGTTCGCTCGAGCGAACCTTAGCTCGCTCGAGCGAACCATCCCAGAATCCCATTCAGAACGTTGATAGCTTGAGCGAACTAAAAGTTTGCTCGAGCCATCCTGAACTAGGCAGGTCTGCTCGAGCGAACCCAACTTCGCTCGAGTGAACCCACCCAAAAAGTCATTCCAGAGAGTTCACCGCTTGAGCGAAATTCAAGTCTGCTCGAGCGGTGGGTACTGTTCATTTGGGGGCATGTTTTGGAGCAAAGGTGGAATGTTTATATGATCGAGAGATGTTTGTTAGGAACCCCATTGTAAAAGGAAATGTACAGACAATATATGAAGCCATTTGAGAAAGAAACCATATCACGATGATTCATTTGAAGTTTTAGAAAATTACCGAGGTGTATAAGGAGCCCGGAATGTCCCCAAAACTCAAAGAGTACTAAGTTTATACGGAGATTAAGATAGGGGATTCCTATCACCTTGAACTAGTCGTGGATCCCGAAATTTTGAAAGTTCAATTGTATTTTCATTGTTCCCGAATTTTGATAAACATTCCTGAATATTCATGATTTATGATTTATCATTCTCGAAAACATTGAAGTGGTATTTGTAGCATTTTGCTAGTCCCGATATGCACTGCCCGAAATGAAATGAAATAGTACTTACGCCTTGAACACCCCCGTCCCGCTCGTTTATATACTTGCACCTGATGTGATTTTATACATATCCCGATTTCTGTTATTTGACCTATGAGTCGGCACCACTAAGCTTGGACGACCTTGTCGATTTGATCCACCGACTTGGAAGCCCCCCTCCCTTCCCGCCAGCTGTAGTTTGGATCCCGATGCCCGGTCTATTACCGTGGTCCCCTCCCAATACCCGGCTCGCTCTCGTGGTTCCTGATATTCGGTTCGCTACCATGAGTCACGATATCCGGTTTGCTACCGCAGTCCCATCCCGTATTATTATATGTATATGTATATTTTTATTGAATCTCCTCACTTTGGTGATTGAGATCAACGCCCCGATATGCTCGTCACTTCGGTGATAAAGGACTTAGCTTTGTGTGGTTGCCATCTTGCTTGTTTGCCGATTCCTTGGTTACCTTTACTTGTTTTTACATTGCATATATATTTTGAATAAATGATTTATCTCTTCCATGGAAATTATTGCTTAAGCAGGTTCTAAATGTTTTCCAAGGTAAATTCAATTATTGTTATGTTGTTATATCTTTTCACCCACCTGTCAAACCGTCGTGTCTGATCCATTTCTTTGGTACTTAGGTCTAGACGTTGTTTATCCTGAAGCGGAGCTTGAGGAGGCGGTCGGTGAACCGCAACGTCTAGTTGAGTGGCATGCCGATGATGTCTTCTAGACATCTGGATGCTTCGAAATAGGTAACATTTTGGGGTTATGGATAACACTTTCTTTAGGGAGATTATTTTGGATTGTATTGGCCTTTGTTGGCGTCTATTTTTGGGAAACGTTAATTAAATGATCTTTTGTATAAATACTTAACATTACTTTTGGAAAGTGCTGATGATCATTGCTCATTCTGATTTCTTATATATATAAATGTGTTATTAGTTTTGTTGATGGAGATGAACTATATTCTTGATTTGCTACACGCTTCCACACTTAAACAAATGTTACATTGATGTGATATCCTCACCGCGGATACCTATGGGAAATCACGTACATGGGTAGTATCTTACTCTTTGTAGACCCATGTACGTATAGTGGATTCTATGGCATGAACTATTCATTTGTATATCACCATCATTAGTCCCGATCCCGGATTTGGTTGGTAATCCGGTCCGGGGTCGCGACAATCAAGCATTCAAGAGATAATGTATTCCACGTCAGATGCTCCCTTAACTTGGTGTTTTACGTAACTAGGATTGTAGCTGAGTCCATTTGGATTTCCTAATTTTTAAATTCTTGCTCATATATTCTTAGAGATGCTCATGGAATAAATAAGAATTGTGAGTCGCATTAATGATGTTAATGGATCAACACAACGTGTTTGCATAAAGTGACAAATTATGCTTGGTGTTGTATTTCTAATTTAATTTCTTGGCCTTAAGCATGGAGTTTGAGTGTTGGAAATTGGAAATCTAAATCCATATTTTCTCTTTATATTTTTTTTATTAATTTTGATCTTTTTTTTATTTTTCAATGATATTGATGGTCTAATGGATCTATTCGTTTGTAGTATTTAGCATTAATATAGTCTAGGTTATTTTTAGATTAGGGTTTTTATCAAAGTTGTAATTGTTTTTATGGGATGTAATTAATTTTATTTTTAGACTTTTATTTCAATAGTTCAATTGATGTATAGGTTTTATTTAGGTTAGTTCTAGTTTTTATTAGGATTGGTTCAAGTAATAACTCCCATGTAGATACGATCTCGGTTCACGGGTAAAACTACAATATTGATGGCCTTGTACTTAGGGACCAATGATTAGATCAAGTCTCAACTGGGGAAAAGTTCTGTGAGTGTTCTTGTAACCTTTGTGATTATAGTGCTTGGTTTGTCTGTGGTCTAAATGAAAACACCCGTGGTTTTTCCTGTGTAGGGTTTCCCAGTAAAAAATCTCATGCCTCATGTCTTTTTTGTGGTTGTTTGTTTTTGGACTTAGGTTAATCTTTTAGATTAATTAACTGGAATCGGAATCCATAACGAAATCTGATATGAGACCTTAGCATGTGTAAAGGCTTAAACACAACCTTTTTCACTAAAGTGATGTGCAAATGAAGAAAAACTATATATTTCACCTAATATCTTGAATCCTTGATAAGTGTAAACCAAAAATTTAATTTTCTTGTGAGTGGTAGTCATGCATGCAAGTTAGTCAAAAGGCTAACGCAAGCAAATTAATTTTCTGGTGTACACCATCAAACTATATATTATTATTTTTAACTTCGGTTATTGAATCGAATCAACTTTGATTATTTCACTGTACAGAAGGCATGAACTCACACACTCTTACAATGCCCCTAACTAGTTGAGCGAGCTATTGCTAGGAACAAATTGAAACAATTTTGATGATTAACCAATTCATTTCATTGAATCGAATAAGTACTAATTATATAGGCACTATAGATCACTACTTTGTATAGATCACAATTAGCTACCACCAATGAAGGGGAAGATTGGGTTCAGTGGCCTTTATGCATATGAATAAAGAATGTCCATATATGTTGGGTTTATGTCTTGTATTTCCAGTTAACCAGGTTGGTTTATTGAATTATGAAGGGACTAGATTTAGGGTCAGGGGTGTTTTGCCAAACATAGTGGGCTTTCTTAGGGGGTTAGTAAAGAGGAAACTGATAGTTGCTAAGCCCACACTGCTTCTCTGTACACACACCACTTAAAATAAAAGATTACCAAAATCTCTCTCTACACACCCCAATTTTTCCTAAATTACCCTATCCTCTCTCCATCACCTTCTCTCTACACTCCCCTTGTAATGGCTGGGGATGTTGGTTTACAAGGAGTAAAAAAAAAAGTTTCCCTTTCCGTTTTGCTTTCCCTCCCAACTCAATCGATCAAGACCGCCCTTGCCCTCTCCCCTTCCTCTCATTCTGCTTCTGAGCTCTAGATGGAAGGCAGAAAGACCGCTCTCCTTTTTCTCTCTCTTGTTTCCTTCTCTCCCTAATCTCTCTCTCGTTCCTCGCTCAACTCGCTGGCTACTTCTCGACTTGTAACTCATCGTTGAGCGGATGCTGCTATGCTCCTCTTTTCCTCGGGCCTATTTGGATAGGCAAATAATGAAGTAAGGTAAAGTTAAATGGCCCCTAACAGTCTAAAATCTCAACTCGACCCTGTTTGGATAAGTTGGCCTGAGCCGTATGAATTGCATTTCACTTCAACACTAAATACTTTCGTTTCCTTGAATAAAAGTGGATTCTACTCCGAGCATTAACTTCACAATAAGCATTCAAATGGAGTGAAGTGAAGTACTCTACTTCAACTTCAACCTATTTCTTCTCCACTCCACTCCTCATCTGAAATCCACCTCATTTTACTCCACTCATTTATCCAGACATGCCTTATGCACCCTACAGATTATGACACTTCAACATATCTTGATCAAGCTACAGCAGAAAAATTAGAGTTAAGAATGACACCATGTGCATCTACATTTTATTCTATCAAATTCCTCTTAATTACATCATTCAAAATAGGATATCCATAGCCAATAATTAAAAAGAAATAAAAACAAAACCCCACTTCCAATTTCTTTATTCAAACTTCTCTTCCATTGTAAATATCAAAATACATCATACAAAATTAAAACTCCACTCCCAATAAAACGATTGAAACTTCTCTTCCATTGTAACTATTAAAACTCTACATCAAGGCTAATACACAAAAGACACACTCCATTCCCATTACAACATACAAAAATAAAATAAAGTCATCCATAATCAACAACCAAAATACAATGCCACCTCCAACTACAGCAATAAAAAATTCTCTGCCATTACAACATCAAGGTTGACATTAAAAGTACAAGCTCTGGCACTTTCAAATAATTATAACATTCAGATCTCTTCCATTCCAAATGTAAGTCCAAAACCACTCCATGTGGATGCTTCATCCTATCAAATTACAGTAGAGGACAAGCAAATGTTAGTAATTCCATTAAACAACTTATTCCTACAAAATAATTTTAAATCATTGGCAATGAATCAAACTTGTCGAAAGTTTCATATTCGATTAGGGGTTAGGAGGTTAGGGACTTAGGGCTCTTAGGGCCAGTTTGGCAATTAACTAGTAGAGTGTAGTTAAGTATATTGACCTCGTATATGGTAAAAAAGGTGGGTTCTGGAAAAGTTATGTGTTGTAAGGCTTTACCCCTCACTCGTTTGGGAAGTCCAGTAAAGTCAAGAAAAGGTGACTTTACTCTATTCAGATTCGGTTCATGATATTGTGTCATGCCATCAGTACGGGGGCTAGGTACTATGGAACCCACGACAAATAGAAGTCCTGGCCCGTTCTATGGAACTGCCAGATATACAAATGGCGTAGGTCCTGGCTCATACTATGGAACCCACCACAATTATACATTCCCCCACAGATCGACCTCAAGCCAAAGTCCATGTGGGCTAGTTTTGAGGTATGTGGGAGTCAAGCATACATGTAAAACTGGATATGTTGCAAACTGTGGACCCCGGCCCCAAGAAATACTTGGTGAATAGTCGACAAAAAGGACAAGGTGAAAAAAAAGAAGCCCCAAACATGCCCCTGTGGTAGCAGCAACCCTTTGACTCGCGCCAAAGTAAATACGGTTTGATCTCCAATAGTCCTCTCCGTTCTCCAACGATGAAACGCCTTCTTATTTTAGTAATTCACTTCTGCTAGTAGGTCTCTCGGGTAAACGGCACTGTGCATGACTCTTCCAAGTAATGATATAGGTATTCCTCTTGAATTACTACGCTCAGTGTCGTCTTATGATCCATGGTCACGATTGCCTATTCCGACAGTATGTCATCTCCTCCTCCCCTGGTTCTTCTATATTTTATGTTCCTTTTTATAGTTCACCATCAAATAACTGCTAATGTCGATTAAGTGACCTAGTGAAGAAATAGGGTTCCTTTTAATCCTTATCAGCCCCTGGACGAATCAAACATCAGAGGGCTCTTGCATCTTTACTGAGGAGATTCAATTGGGACGGTATGATTTAAACATTTTGCCGACTAAAATGATGGTGATTTATGAATTGGGGGAAAAACATAAATTTCTCAAAAAAATCCATGATTAGGCTACAACGCTTCCTAAATTGATATAATACGTACTACACGATTTGAATATGGGTGAATTTCTAATAGGAACCGGTTTTTGAATGGATTTTATTTTTTATATGCATTTGCCGAAAGATTGGATGCTAACATTAATAATACATCATTGTGTTCTAATGTGTCAAATTTGATTGCTTTGTTCCGACACATATTGGATAAAAAAATTAGGGTAAATTAGCCAAAAGTCCTTGAGCACGGTCTTCTAAGGCATCAAGGACAATTACTTTTTCTCTGATGTCTATAGTCCAGACAGCTGGAGATACTTTAGTGAGAGGTCCCTAATATGCCACGTCATGTATTTTCATGACTACTTTGCCCTATTCAACTGTGCCAGAAAACTCCTTCCTTCTTCTTCTCTCATTTTCCATTTTCCATTCCTTTCCATAGTTGCAGAATATCGTTGCAGAGCACCTTCCGTCGCACCATGACTTCCGATTCTCTCTCTTTCATTTCTTCAAAGATAGATACGGTTTTACTTTATCTTGCTCTTTCATCTGAAGTCTCTTCCAAATCTCTCTTTCTCTCTACAACTGATTTGAAAGAGAGCATTTTGCATTTTTTCTTGTTTTCTCCCTCTCTTTTCTCGATTGGATTGTGGTCATCAAGTGTTTTTGTTTTGGATTTTGATTTTTATTAGAATCTGATTTTCCGTATTCTAACTTTTGGTGTCGCCGAGCTCAGATAAATTTCTCCGAATCTCTGATAAACTGGATAGAAACTCAGATAAATTTGTCGAAGTTCTGTCAGAAACTCAGATAAATTTATCTGAGTTTGTGGCAGAACTCAGATAAATTTGGCAAATTTATCTGAGTTTTTGGCAGAACTCAGATAAATTTGCCAAATTTATCTGAGTTTTGGCAAATTTATCTGAGTTTCTGGCACAACTCAGATAAATTTATCTGAGTTTCTGACAGAACTCAGACAAATTTATCTGAGTTTTGAAGAACTTTTCTGAGTTTCAAACAAAGAGCTATGTGAAGTGGTGCCATCCGACGACCCACATCCATCTCTCCTTTCTTATTGCAGTGGTTGTGATTTATGATTCGCGTTTTCTTTCTCTACCAGCAGACAGAAGGAGAAGAAGGAGCAGGAGAAGGGAACTATGGGAGAAACCAAACATGTTCTGGTTGTTGTATTCACAAGGTATCCTATGTCCTAATTTCAAGATAGCCTAAGTTAGTCAATCTGTAAGTGGTTTTAACATGTGAAATGATGGTCCAGGACCACAGTCCACAGGCTACATATCTGATCATAACCATGGTTTAACTGCCTTAGAAGACTGATAAATTTATCTGAGTTTTATCTGAGTTTTGAAAACTCAGATAAATTTGTTTGAGTTTTGCTTTTGCTGACATGTACAAGGGCGTTTTTGTCCTTTTCAGTTACAAGAGGACTGCTGTCAGTATAATAAAGTATTGTGGACCGCTTGCAATAAAAATCACGGTTGAGGGACCTCCGCCCAAATGCCCCAAAAAATTATGCTTATTAAATGATATTCAATTAATAACCTAGGCAAATCATCAGGAATTTTGAATCTGGGTTCATTTTTTATCATACAGGAATGCAACGGGTTTGTTCCTCGGTTCCTCCGTCTGTTTAGTCTAAGAATGTCAACAATCATGTGGCCCACTTTATTCTTCTATCTAATGGAAGGGGGCCACTCTTATTCTGGACATTTACGAGAAAGGGCCCCTTTTGAATAGTATAACTTCATGCATCTGGCTAGAGGTTTGCGAAAGGGAGGAAGGATTGATTCTGTGATCCTAATAACTGTTTCACAAATGGTTATGCATACAAGATTTTATCTAGCTCTTTCAGTTGTCTAGTAATCCAAGTGTTTGGGCTGTTTGAAATGAGGAGTCCCATTTAAATGGACTTCCTTCTGAGTACCTTTATTAAATTTCTCTATTTGTGGAACAAGGGATCCTGGACTATTCTATCAACCACTCAATGCACAAGCCAAAATAAGAACTATCAACAGTCCATGACAAACCGTCAATAGAATTCATTTATTTTGGATTCCACACTGCCTCATTGAGATTGAAGATATATAACATCTTTTACCAAACGTAGGCCTCATCTTTGAAAAGCAGAAGCAAATCTCACAGTTCTATTTCTCAATTTCCTGTTTGGTCCCGATCTATTTCATAAAAATAGAGATTTATGAAGTCAAGGGTCTTATACTATTGGTTGTAGAAGATGGAAGAATCCAAAGAAATGGCATCGGACGACTACCTTTTATATGACGAGGCAAATCATATATCCTCCCAATTACTACAGGGAGATGTATAGTGACACAATTAATCTATGGTTGAGAAATCCAGTTAATACTCTTGCATGGCTTGGGCCTTAATTAACCGCACTGTATGTCTTCTGTAGAAAATAGAGCCAGTACGGTTTATTTCAGTGGACCCAAAATCACGAAGCTAGAAGATAACCCCAAAGATGAAAGAATATGTTTGGCGAACGGGACTACAACATCTCGCCGAACTCAAGAAAGGAAAGATAGACCATGCGTTGATCAATGAGCTAATAGACCGATGGAGCCCCGAAACCAACACCTTCCATTTTGTTGGAGGTGAGGCGACTATTACACTAGAGGACATATCATATCTGTATGGCTTACCAATAGATGACAAAGTGGTGACAAGCCCTGTTTGGTCGACTAGAGCCAAGGTCGAGGAAACAAGTCTGAAATTGCTTGGAGTCAAGGTAGACGCGGCTGCTTAGTTCAAGAGTGGGCAATTAAGTTTGCCTTGGATACAAAAAAAATCAGCAAGCAGACTGCGAGAGCTACTGCTTCTGACGAGATCAGATTCGCATGGGTATACTTGTTCAGTTTGGTGGCATCACAGCTATCGACGAATAATGTAGGGGAAAGTAGGCATATGCTTATTTGCCGAAACTTTTCGAGGACTTCGAACAATATGAATGGGGCCCCGCATGTCTAGCGTGTGTTTACCGTAGCATGACTTGGGCCATACTGATGAAAGACCGCCTACGAACTATCACCGGTCCCCTGCAGATGCTCTAGGTAATGGATTTAATTTGTAATTGCCCTATGAATTTTCTGCATTTTCTAGCAGTGATAACCTTCAAATTCAACTTTCTCTCATATTCAGCTTTGGGCTTACACTCATAAGGTAGTTGGCCACCCCCTCAAGAGAAAGTTGGGTGCAGTTCATGTCAAATTTCCTTTGTTCAAGATGTGGCAGACTGTCTTACTCACCCACCCATGTTCCACCCCAATCTAGGAGATGTGGAAACAACTTGACACGGTTGATGCAAACCAAGAAGTATTGTACTTTGAACCAGATATAATGATTTCTCTAGGAAATGTAAATTCTTTGATTTAAATGTGCAATGACAACTGGATTTTATCTACTCTTGCAATTTGAGTGGCAACCCTACCAATAATGGACTAAGCATGTAGCTCGAGCAATTTGTGGAGGTTCGGGACTGGCAGCTATTTCCCACAACAACTCCATTGATCTACTATTAGATGATCGAGCAGCACAATGATGATAGGGTATACAAGCAATTCTGATTAAAACAACCTATGCCATCTCCATTCCACCGATGGGAAATAATGAATGAGAGGGCATCTAAAGAAAGTGTCGACTAAGGCGAGAGATGCAAGAAGTTTGTGGATGCATGGGAGGCCAGAGGAGACATGGTCATGATCAGAGAAGCATACGATGGAAGGCGATGTCACGGCGAACGATACCTCAATTGGTATCGTCACGCAACCGGGAAGCCAAGCGCCACACCCAAAGTTGTACCACAAGCAAGAGTTGAAAACACACTTGCCAAGGTAACATGTTGTTTGTCGGTTCTTACGTGACAGACTTGTATACGCATTGTCTAGGTCGATCTCTTCCTCCAATTTGGAGCTCGATCCATCGCTCTCATGACTTGAGAACAAGGAGCCAACGTACTGTACGAATAGTCCATGAGGATCGGGCGAATGATGCAAGAGTTTAGAGAGGCAATCAAGTCATTGGAGGGGGTAGAGGAGTTCGACCTACAGGCTTGCATAAATGATCAAATCAGTGTGGCAGTGCTACTGTAAGTGTCATTGAATTCTGGTTACACCAAAACAGAGATAGAATACACCAAGCTTGATGAAAATCGATCTGAAATCACCATGCAAGAGAGAGAGAGAGATATGAAATAATTTGAAGATAATGGAAATCTTCCCATTTTTTTCCAATGTCGCAGGGTAGTAGCAGTAGTGAGTGGTTCGTCGAGGAGGTATTATAGACCACATTCTCGACTAAACTTAGGAAGAAGGAACGTGCGGACAGCACGGTCAAGCTACGGACTATGACCAATAGGACCGCTTCACAATCCTTGCCATCGGTTAGCCCGTATGAACGCAAAGCAGGAGAGGAACGTGTGGTTGAAGCACGTAGAGAAGGGCCTAGAGATAATGAGGCTGTTCCTTCGTTTCTATCCCTGTACCCTCCTTCGTTGAGTAAGGGGTTCGCACAACCAAATCCGGAGTACCAACTGTCCACGAAGGAGTACTCACTATTGGAAAAGTTTTGAACAGAATACCACACTGCGTATGACTAGTTCAACTCACCTATTACATTTTATGATATTTGATGGGAATCAAATAATACTCACTTTCACAGTGGAATAAGTATTCTCTTTGCAGCCCCAACGGAATCCTTGATATGTGTAACTACATCAGCGCGCATGATCTGTATTTGGTCTTATGCAGGCACTAGATCAGCACAATGGTACGATTTAGATTTATGCTTCTTATATGGACATTTGATATGTACCTTGTCCTCACACTACATTTTATACACCTTTAAAATTGGAGATTATGGACTACTAGCTATCTACCAATGCCGGGTGTTTGCGGGGTGTTCGTATGTTCCCAAGTGCTCTAGTGGTACATTTTTAGTGGTACATTTTTGTTGTTGGAAATTTTGATTTAAAACTCATCAGTGTAGAAGTTATGCTTTTCCTGACAATGTAGACGACAATGTATATTGGCAGACCATGCTAGATCGTGGATGGAACAATGCATGTTCCGCATTCAATTTCTACCACTCTCACCAAATGGACGAGTTTGATGCGTTGATATTCCCGGTTTGGCATCAATCCCATTTCTACCTCATAGTGGCATACCCAAGGTACAGGAGATGGGATTATTACAATACTGTGGAATGGAGGAAGTGCCACTGGAAGTATGCACTGGCATTTGTAAGTTGTTCGATACACCTTACCTACTTTTGTAATCTGGTGTATGCCTTTTAACTCTCCTAATGTGGATTTACTGCAGAGAGGGTTTATCTGCACGGAATTTGCATCAAGAGGTTGGGAAGCTAGAAGTTGGGGGATGCATAACATTGCAAGTTGCCCATAGCATGGCAACCGGTAGATATTTTTAAAACCTTTCGAAGGATCGAAATTAGGATTCACTCTGTTACTTATTATATGCGTACGTACCTTAACTAGAGCCCTGTTTTATGATATCCTATACCTAGTGATGGTTGCCGGGTATTCGTCATGGCCATTGTTGATCACTTGGGGAGACATCATGAGCTAGGATTCACACAGGCCGACATGTGGTACTTTCGCCAGAAGATAGTCCACGGCATATATCATCCCCAGCTGGGTAGGTCCGCAGGTCATGACGCTAGTCCGAACGGTTCTGCCATGTGAGCTTTTACACCCACTGTTAGGTTGTTGTCCCAACACAGGAGGAGGGTTATTTAAAATGCATCTTATTCACATGGAGTCAAGCAGCACTCAGAGGAGGTCAAGGGGCTGTGTCAATGAGTTTTTCCCTCAGTGTATAAACAGTTTAGTGCATTATCTAATCACATACGTTGAGACCTAAAAATGTTGACTCTAGTTCTTGTAAGGTGAAAAATGTGTTGTACCGTCCATTGTGGACATCTGTTGGTAGACTGACCTGCATGAAGTTTCATAGACTAAACTTGTCTTCAAGGACTGGGTGTGTGACATTAACCATGACACTATTACGTGGAGTTTAACTTAGAGTGGGACCTTAGCAGGGAGAATTTGGAAATAACAAACCTCCTCAGTTGGTCTTCTCTTTGGTAGAGATTCTATTATCATCTTCCCAGGATTCAAATAGTAGATGTGGTCATTCTAGCTTGTCCTTTTTATCGGGCCTCATTTGCAAGTGAAGACCTACAAGCAACAGACTGTGAGAGCACTGGAGAGGAATTTTTTTTTTAGGTAGTCGCTTCTCACCGAGGGAGGGGTTTGTGTGAGAAAGTTCATATTGAAGTTTATTTGGCGAGGTAACGGTGGAGAAGTTTTTTCGGCTTCAAGGTCCTCCCCTATTTATCGGTTATTATCTAAATTGAACAAGGCCAAATCAACCCTTGACTAGATTTTCGAGTTCTATTTTCTAATGGTTACTTCTCCTAGGCTGAAACTTGGCTTCCCTCTCCGTCGCTGCGTACTACTTAGCCAAGGCTAGTTGATAGAGGATACCTGAGTCGACCATCTCCTGTTTTAAAATTGCAAAAAAAGTTGGGCAAGTGGCAAAGCAAATAATCATGTGTCATTCCATCCTTGTCAATAGAAAGAGTGTATCAACACCAAAAAATAGTTAGTCCATACATATTACGTATATAATTTGCTACAGCTGTCTACAAATTAAATAGCCGAGCCAAACCAACACATATAATGATGGAAATGAACAAACACACATAATACATTTTTTACAACTACAAATCGTTCGCATATCCATTCTTTTTAATTTCTCTCTTCAACTCTTTGTTCTGATTTGATATATTATGTAGGTCATGACGAATGTCACCTCGTTCACAAGGCATCGAATTATCACCGGAACCATGTTCTCCTGAGGCTTTATCTTTCCAAAGGAAGGCGACACAGCCATTTCTGTCCTGCAAGGAAATGTTTGGGTGGACGTTTCTTGGGATTAGGCTCTGATTATTGTAATTATATTCACAAATTGACAACCCAAAATGGTAGCACTTACAATCCATCTTGGACAGCTTTAGAACTTCTGATTTGGGTTTGCCTTTGTATGGGAGGTGAAGAGTCTCATATCGCCATTCCCGCATCGATACTTGGGTTCAACTTCAGCACTAGAGGATATGGAACGTGACATGCTGGCACAAGGAAATATAAGAAAATATACCAAAACAAAGATGAGTAAGGAAGGACCGGACCAAGGAAAATTGGTGTGGGGGAGGGGGACGGGGGGCAAAGGAGGAGATGGGAGTATGAAAGTACCTTTGTAGCTATGGCTTCATGAAGAAGGCACGTAAGATAAATAATTTAACAAAAGCTGTGAAAAGAGAGCCTCAAAATCAGAGCCCACAAGCTGTCATAGTATACATGGTCACGGGATAAGAGGAGGGTGGAGGAACTGGAAGGCACCATGAACTCATCAGTCTAGGCTGCTTTTTGCATACACTTACATGTGTTGAGGGGATTGTAATGGCAGGAAAACTCCGGATGAAAGAACGCAGCAGTCTAGGGCCACCCCTGTCCCATTTCCAAACATCAACTGATAATGCAATTTGAACGGGCTCTCTTTACTTTAAATCAACCAGCATCTTATCGGCTACATGAGTAAACCCCAACAAACAGATGTGATGGTCAGCAAAGCCGGGGACGAGTTTGATGCATGACCCTTTTAATTACTCCACCTATTTTTTCTACACAGTGAAGAAATATCATTACCTAGCCACAGTTCCCAAACAGCTCTATCGGCGTCTGAAGGTTGGATCCTATAGTCAGACAAGAAGGAAAAAGAACAGTGAGATGGCCGGCTGTAAGTTTTGAATCTCTGATGTGGCTTGACAAGTTAAATTTGAAACGGAATGAAGAGTCATACTTTGCCTGTGTTGAGCACACCTTGTAGTGAGACAAACTTTAAAAAGGACTGCAGCTCCTCGTGGGGCTTGCAAATTCACAATTACAATACATACAGTGTAGACATGTTGTACGGCAAACTGTATTAAGAAAATGTAGATAAAAGTTCAAACAGGTATATTCGATTAGTCCACAAACAGCGTGTTAAAAAAAGTTATGCGAGTGGGATCCAGTCCCACTCTGGACTGGGCTGTAAAACCCATACCAACTACACATGTACTAACAATTACAATACATACAATGCAGACATGTTGTTTGGCAAACGGTATTAAGAAAATGTAGATAAAAGTTCAGACAGGTATATTCGATTAGTACATAAACAGCGTGTTAAAAAAAGTTATGCGAGTGGGATCCAGTCCCACTCTGGACTGGGCTATAAAACCCATACCAACTACAACTGTACCAACAATTTTGGAAACATTGTCCATGAAAACAACGACCTGAGACACTTTGTCATAGATGTTCTAGCAGTTTGTCATGGGAAAGAGGAAAAGTTAGATATGTCCCATTTAAATACAAGCCAGTAGAAATAACAAACAGTTCATTCAAACACAACCAACACTAACAACAACATCCAACAGTGATAATCCAGTGAACGAGGTCCTTCTTCGGAAGATGATCAAAGACCAGTCTCTTTGTGCATCCGATCTAGATGATGGAAAATCCATGCGGATTTATCCTTAGAATGGAGGAACACCATCAAACTGTCAGCACTATTGTTTAGTCATTCGTATGCAATGTCAAGATCGGCCTGGGAACTTATCCAATTCTTCTCTAACAACTTCCGAAAGTCGTTCGGAAGGCTCTAGCATCTTGTGTGCAACCTCTTCGATCATCATACTAGTCCCCCCGGATGCTTATTTGAAGCCCGCAATGAACTCCGCCATACCAGCACCCCTTTTGACCCGCTTCCTTGATCCTATCGAACTCCAGCAGCCTTTGTTGCCCATACGCATCTCCTCCATGCAGTTGTCTACCCCAATCTCCGCATTACCGGAAACCTCATTGGTGTTCATACATGAAATGGAGTCATTGGTCTGCCCTGCATTTTGGGAAGATCGTACGAACTGGCCATTGCTGACGTCGCAACCGAAAACAAGCGAGAGCTTGTCATAGTCAATAGTCTTTGACCGCAATGGCTGAGTATCTGGGTGTCCCTGCAACGTTAGATTACGGTGGCAAAAATAAATTTTGATAAATTTCTATCATAATAATCAGTGGTAGTGAAAATAAATACAAAACACTGGAGATGCATGTCCTACCAAGATCCAGTCCCTCTAGACTTCGTCATTGGCCACTATGCATTTCGTCACATTATCGAAGCCGAAGCCAGACGCATTGAGGTTTCTGTACAGATAGCACACTGCTTTTAAGATTCCTGCATCTGTTTCGGATCGTGCCTTTGGTAAATCTCTTTCCAACCATACTCGCAGTTGTCATGGCGTTTGCGACAGCCACATAGGCCTCATCCTTAAATCCCCTGTCTCCCTTCTTGCCTATCACAACTTGCTCTTCTAGCATGAGCTCCAATAAGAGCTCATCCAATTCAGCGTTGAAGACGTTGTTCTTTCGTTGTGGCTTCGGAGAAGCTACAACAACACTTAGTTTTGAAATACAGTCTTGCATAAACACAATTAATTAGACTTAAACATTGATGACATGCAGTGTAAGCAATCACGCAGCAGTAAATTTAGCGGTCAATAAGAGCATTGTACATGTTGATTCATTGGACATAAAAAAAGTAGGATATTTTTAGGCTGATACAATGCACAACAAGTGTGTGCAAATCCAAAACAGCAGAAGCTAGAGACCCAAGCATTGTACTATCCAAATTGTATATTCATCCATATGTCCTATTCAATTGATACTCGTCCCATATCTTTTTTTGTGGAGCTATCACAAAATGCATGCCACTAAACCCTCTCTCTTTGGGTGTACGACTTGAATACCCTTGCCAGATCGACCTCGCTGCCTGCCTCCTCATTATGGACACCATCATCAGAGCTAGTTTCATCAATGTCACCAAGAGCATCATTTTGCTCTAAGATAAAATTGTGCAAGGTGCAGCAGGCATGCACTATCAACACCTGGTGTACAAAGTCATAATGGGGGTTGTCCTTAAGATGGCAAAGTGCCCTTTTAGCAATTCGAAGGCCCTTTCAATAACATTACGAGCCTGCGAATGCCTTTTGTTAAAAAGTTCTTTTGGATCTTGCAGTGTTCTTCCTCGATGGTCCTTCAAATGGTATCGGACTCTACGGTAAGGTGCGAGGAAGCCCGGCACATTGGTAAATCCAGCATCCACGAGGTAGTAGCAACCTATTCCATTACGTTATTTTATTCAACCCCTTTTTTTTACATAAAAAATAAGTTATGTATGAACTTTACTAAACTCTCATCCTTTAAACAATTTCGAGATCTCGAATGGTTATTTGGCTATTGACACTTTAGAATGTATAAATATCATAAAAATTATTCACGTATACCCACTTGTTCAGAGGCCTCAAAATTAAATAACCATCAGCGCTCGAAGGAAGGGCAGACAAAATCCTAATTAGGGCCATTGTAAATTCTTTGTCCTATCTTTTAATTCTCTTTTTTGTTTACAAGCCCTCATTTGGTTGGCCCATTTATAAATTGTGTTAAATAATACAGTGGTGGGCCTTGCTTACATATAATGATGCCCCCTTGCATCTTGTCCTTATCCTACTAGGAGCCCCATAGTCACTCAAGATGCCACCCACTTTTGCATGAACTATTTAATAAAGGCATTAGATGCATGAAGACAAGTATGGCTAGTGATTAGGCAATCTGGGCCGCTGATTTGCTAAAAAAACAACTTTGGATGAGATATTTTGAAAAAAATTCTAGATTAAATCGAATGATCTATCGTGTATGTGGGTTTTTTCTTTTTTGTTTTTTTTTACTCAAGACATGTCTGGGTCATCCATTTCCCATAAAAAAATGGCATGCATGAGAAGGATGGTTGACATCATTTTTTTGCCCTTTGCATCAAATGGGTACATCTTGCTATGTCATTTTAATGGATGCCGCTCATGTGATTCTTGAAATTAAGTTTGACTACTTGAGCAAAGAGAGGACAAACATGCAATGATGCAGGAAATCAATCAATGTGGGGAACAAAACATTCCCATCTCCCATTTACAAATTTTAAAATGAAGATTGAAAAATATGGTCATATTCTACATAAGAGGTCCCTCTCACGCAATCCATGAGAAGTAAAACCTCAACGTCCCCTTTCTATTTCGGTATGATGCCTGTGAATGTATTGGTAGGAAGGCCGATATGTGTGTGCCATCAATCGCACTGACGCAGTCCTGGACTGAAAATGTCAATCAGTCTGATATTTGATTATGCAACAGAACATGATTAATCTGACTCAATTGATGTATCTAAAATATGTTAGAAGCAGACATTATACCTTGAAGTTGGTAGGTCCAGCCGGTTTATGATTACTGGAGGGTTTGATGAAGTTGGGTGCTAGTGTTAGAATAGCATTGAGCACTCCGTGGAAGTGTCGGCTTACTGTTTCCCCTGATCGCATAAACCTCGATGCGATAGTTTTGTTTCTAACCGCGTGTGCTAGAATGTGCAAGCATGCGGCGACCTCTTCCTCAACGGTAACCTCACAAGTGTCTTTCAGCAGCCCTCTGACTCTTAGCAACTCATAGAGGTAATCAAAGCTAGCCTTGTTTAGTTTAAGCTGACTAATACACTGTTCATCCCTCCCCTATGTTAATTTGGAAAGGTAGGGCTCTTTCACCACTTCTCTTCTTCCTGGATTCAGATTTATTTTAATAGCTGAAAATTACTGCATTCACAGCCACTACTTGCAGTTGCCATGCAGCCAATGTTGCCCAGAGAATTGCAAGGACAGCTTTTTTTTCCTTGTTTCTTGCTTCCCTCCTCTCCTTATTGGCCTTTTTATAGAATCATCTTGTACCCTCCATTTTATTGTTGTGAGACAGTCGAAATTGTAGTGACTAAATCCAAGTTTGATATTCACAGTTCTTGATGCACAGAGAGGTTAGCAGTATGAGGGATTGAAAAGGTAAAATGATTTATACTGTACGTTGTATGTTTCAATAGTCAAGAAACATGTGTTATAGTAAGATAAGACCTAGAGTGTTTAAAAAACATTCAGAAGTGGTAATGCTGAAGATCACAGAACTCCCTTCCACTTATTTAGTAGATAGTGACAATCATGGATACTATGGCGACCTGCATATAAGATGTAAAAGTAGACAAGTATCTTTGGCACCGTACGATAGCGTATGGGTTCAAGTAATGTTTGTAATTAGCATAGCAACATTTCTAAAAATTTAGAGTGGGTTTACCTAACAAGTGGTCTCAGTGATCTGTTTTAGAGACATTCAATCAGGTAAGGGCCTCAATAGTTCCTGAATAGGAATGTAATACATGTATCATGAGCGGATCATGGCAAATGACCTGCAGAGCTTGTCAACATTCTGTGTGAGTGGCAACTATAATATGGCATTTTCAGCCTAGTCATGTTATACCATCGACCGTGTATTGTTCTATGGATGTCATGTTGGCTTATTTTACAATAACAGGTTTTAGAGAGAGACAAAGAGGAGTCTATGCACCTTGCTCATCAACGGACATGTTTTGGATCGTATCGGAAGTCATCTTCTTAGAGAGCAGCTAAGCTTGTACCCGTTCTTCATAATCCACTTTTCATAATCCACTCGCTTGAGGCCTTCTATAGAAGGATTTGGGAGAAGCCCAATCAAGGGCTGCTTGGATCTCAGCGAAAGTTCTTTGAATGAGGACAGCTAGAGAAATTGTACAATCGATCCTACTCGATTTGCTCAACACGTTCTGTTTCCGTAGGCCTCACTTCATCCTCTTCTCTACACATCAAAGTGTAGTTTTTGTCAGATAGATTAGGAAGGTCTGCTAGAATTTATTGCAATTACTATAGGGCGGGGACAGACCTAGTCTCTTCCCTTGGTTAAAAAGATAAGCAGGTAGACCTCGTAGGTGTTCAGGTTCAATTGAAGGATGGGGTTGTCCTCTCAACCCTATGCCCCAAATCGATTGCAATTTGGAGTGACTCGGTTTCTTTAATCGAAACACCTTGATGATTTCGTCAAGAAGACTGGTGAAGGCCTACAAACGTATCTTTGATGGCAAATTACAGGCCTTCGGATTCTCCATGGAAACAAGAGATGGTTTGATGGAGAGATAGTTGGGGCAAGTTATGATTTAAGACGGTTTGATGGAGAGATAGTTAGGTGGGTTTATGATTTTGTATACAGTTTGATGGGGAGATAGGTGGCGAAGTTATGAATCATCTCTAGTTTGATGGAGAGATATCATGGTGAAGTAATGATCCAACGATGCACTTTATCTCTCCTTCCTATCTCTCTACCAGGTTCACATGCATATGCAGGGTAGACCACGAGAATCTTATTTGGTTGAGTTGATGGGGCAGTGACTTCCTCTCATCTTCCCAAAATAAGCTTTTTGGCTTTGGACACAGCACTGTGGAAAAGTTCACTTGACAATTATGCTATCAAGTAAGTCCCAATAGTGGAGACAACTGTAAAGTAGCCTTTTTCCACAAGTCTTTTGATGGATCAGAGCCAAACAGGGCGAAGTCAAATTATCGACCATTGGAGGGCTACTATACTTGACATCACTTTACATGTAAAATTTCCAAACGGACTCCAAGGGATTTTTCGATTTAAGGGTTTCGTGGGTATAAGGTTTGGTCATTTTGAGGTTTTAGGGGTTTAAGGATAAGGGGATTTATGGGTAAGGGATTTGAAGATTCAGAGCTTTAGGGCTCTTAAGGAAGAGAGTAGCGGGGAAACATCCCCTCAACGATGAGTTACGGGTTTAGAAGAGGCCAACGATTTGAGTGAGGAATGGGATAGAGATTAGGAAGAGCAGGGGAAGAAAAAGTGAGAGAAAAAGGAGAGCAGTCTTTTTGCCTTCCATTGGGAGCTCCAAGGCTGAATAAGAGGAAGGAGAGAGGGTGGTCTCGGCCTCGGTCGATTGAGTTGGGAGGGAAAGCAAAACAGAGAGGGGAATTTTTTTTTACTCCTTATAAACCAATATTCCCGACCATTAGATGAGTGGTTAAATCCAACGTTCACAAATAGAAAATGTCAATGCCCCTCCCTATGGTGAGGGAAAGATGCATATAAATATTTTTCATATATATGTATAATATAATTTATAACGCTATACAATAAAAAGAGTCAAGATGTGAATCGATACTCTCTTGCTATAGATGTAGGTGCCTTGCCAAGCCACATAAATCTATTGTGTCTCTTTTGTGTAGTTTGATTGTTTGAATGTAGATTTGGTGCTTTTGCACGCATGCACACAATAATATGAAACAGTGTGTGTTATAGATGGTTTGGATTTCACATATGTTAGTACAATTTGGCTGTAAATAACTTCTCATGTTACGTCACCAAACATTTAGTTATTTTATAAAAGCTAAAAATAAACTTAACTATAATCTAATTTTTTATTTAATATAGTTTTGTATTACATCCCAGCCAATAACAGATTGCCATGTGGTTTGGAATTTCATACCCCCTTCACATCTTTTCAGATACCTTTTGGAGTTAATAGATTCATTTTATTTCAATAATGCCATTTTGCAATGAAGGAGCCCATCTCACCGTCTCCCGGCCTCTCTAGTCTCTCCACAGCTTCATCTCAAACACATGTAAAAGCTCCGAGGCGACTTGTGCTTAGAAGCTATTAGAAGAACGACCACCTCAAGATTGGACCTTGTGATCCTTCTAATGTCTACACCAATCCCAATGAAGCCATTCTTTGCAATGGCTCTTTCCATAGCATGCACACCAGATGATCTATGGTATCTACCAATGCATTGAGGTTCTTCGGGCCATCTAGTTGCTGTTTTTTGCCTCTCGTCTTCTTAGAGCCATCCAATTTCTCCGGATCCATTGGCAAGATCTCACCCACAAAATCACCATTGGGTCATTCAATCCCAAGATCATTGACCTCACGGTCCAAGAATCTGTCCCATCCCTCATGAAGCCGGATCCAAAACTTACTCAATTCATTGTCGATGAGTGCTTGGCAGGGATTGAAAATGGATCATTGCTAAGATTTGGCCCAACAACAAGTACTTGGATGTCATTGTAACAGGTGGCAGGGATTGAGAATGGATCATTGCTAAGATTTGTCAGATCATTGCCGGACGCAGTGGAGAGAACAGAGGGTTCTCGGTTTGGACTCGGACTGGCCGTAGGCTGCTTGTCCTCTGTTGCAGAAACAGGTTCTGTTACAGAATTGAACCAAAGAAGAGGTTTCTCTGCAAAACAGGGGAGAAGAAGGGGATTCACACCAGCATCCTCGAGGTTGTCGGATCCCAGCTGTTCATCGTCGTTGGAACTAGAGTAAGGATCGCCGTTCGTTTCCTCCCTGAAATCCCTGCCAGGCAACAGTTTGACTCCTGTCCTGTAGAAGGTGGGCCACGCAAAACGTCACTGATCTTGTGCGCAGCACGTCGCCAGGCCGTAAGTCGCTGGAAACTAGCTGCGCAACCGCAGATCTCCAGCCGTCCACTGACGCTGAAGGAGTAAAACAAAGGCAGAAGGGCGTTGCATCCCTAGTTCTGTTACGGAACCCAAAATTGTTCCAGAATGCAAGGAAGAAGAACCCAGTCTGGGTTTGGGTTTGGTTTTGGTTCAGAACTTCATGCTAGGTCCAGGTTCAAGTTCAACTCAAGTCCGACTCTACCCAATCTGTGCAGGAGAAACCCAGTAGTTTAGCAGACTGCAGGTCTGACGTCAGCAGTATAGTCAAATCAGCAGTTTGACCAGATCGACTGTCAGATTTCAATCACAATTCTGAAGCCATCCGAACTCTGAATTGCACTCTATTTCTTCCTGCGGATTCACGTCGACGAGATCTAAAATGTTAGTGGAGCAGGTTGGCCATATGAATTGAAGAAAAGATGAAGATTTCAGACACAATGGCAACCAAGGCTACAACAGTAGATATCAAATTTGAAATTCAGAAATTTGACAACAAAATTAATTTTGGCTTGTGAGAAAGGAGAATGAAAAATATCTTGATTTAACAAGGAATCAAAGTAGCACTGCTTGGCAAGGAAAAGAAGCCTATAAAAATAGATGCTAATGAGTGGGCAGATATCGATGAAAGAACAATGAGTCCTATTGAGCAGTATCTCTCTGACGAAGTTATGTTTAACGTCATGGAAGAGGAATCTGCAAAGGACCTATGGGAAAAGCTCGAGAAACCATACATGGGTAAGAATTTGACAAACAAGCTGCATCTGAAGAAGCAATTATATGGGTTGAAGATGGAGGAAGGGTGTGATCTGATGGAGCACATGAACACTTTTAATAGGATGATCAATGACTTATTGAGGCTCGATGTGAAATTCGATGATGAGAACAGGTCCCTGCCACTGTTGAATTCTCTCTTTGACCCATATGAGCATTTTGTGACTACCCTACTATATGGAAATGAGACACTCAATTTTGAGGAGGTTACTCACGATATCATCTCTAATGTTGCTAGAAGAAAGCTTAGCAAAGGTGATTCCCATGTAGAGGGACTCCTAGTAAAGGAAGGCTCGCATAACCGTGGCAGGTCCAAGGATAGGGGTTGGTCAAGAAGAACTCCAGATCAAAGTCCAAAAGCATGAAAGATTGAGAATGCTTTCATTGTGGGAAGAAAGGGCACTGGAAGAATACTGCCGGCATTACAAGGCGAGCAAAGATGGGAAGAACAAAGTTGGGGACAAATAAAAAAAGTAGTGACTCCACCAGCATTGCCTCAGAAAAGGAAGTGGAACTCCTATCGGTCTGGCAAGGTAACCATTTATCTGATGTATAGATTTTAGATTCCGGTTGTACATAGCATGTCCCCTAATTGTGAATGGTTTGATACTTATGAACCATGTGATGGTGGTAGTGTTCTAATGGGTAATGATACTGCATATAAAACCATTGGAATGAGAACCATAAAAATCAAAATGGCAAATGGAGTTCTTAGAACCTTGGGTGGTGCAAGACATGTTCCTGCACTCAAGAAGAATTTAATATCCTTAGGCACACTAGAATTCAAAGGATGTTCATTCAGTGCAAAGGATAGTTTGCTTAAAGTGAGTAAAGAAGTTTTGGTATTAATGAAAGGTACCAAAGTGGGGAAAAACATTTACAAATTGATGGGAAACACAATTGTAGGTGGAGCGATAGTCTCCACGGAAGACAAAAACAGCGTTGATGAGTCTCAGTTATGGCATATGCGGCTAGGGCATATGAGTGAAAATGGCATGTTAGAACTTCATAAAAAATAGTTGTTAAAGGGTGTGAAAACATGCAAGCTGGATTTTTGCAAATTTTGTATTTATGGCAAGCAAACGAAAGTCTCTTTTAAAATTGTAGGAAATTATTATAGAAGTAAAGGCATTCTTGACTACATTCACTGAGATGTGTGGAGGCCATCCTCGGTTAAGTAAAAAGGTGGAGCTGAGTGCTTTATGGCTTTTATTGATTACTTCTCAAGGAAAGTTTGGATTTACTTCATAAAACACAAGTCTGAGGTCTTCGACAAGTTCAAAGAGTGGAAGGCAGAAGTTGAAAATCAAACAGGAAGAAAAGTCAAGTATCTGAGATCAGATAATAGGGGTGAATACAAAAATCACAGGTTTCTATAATTCTGCAAGGATGAAGGCATTACGAGACACTTTATAGTTCCAAAGACTCCTTAGCAAAACGGAGTTTCAGAAAGAATGAACATGACTCTTTTGGAAAGAGCAAGAAGCATGAGACTTCATGTAGGGTTAACTAAAAGATTTTGGGCAAAAGCTGTTAATCACGCATGCTATGTGGTTAATCAGTCACCATTAGCAACTTTGGACTGCAAAGTTGCAGAAGAAGTGCGGACAGGTAAAGAAGTTGATTATTCCACACTCAAGTTATTCGGATGTCCATCATATGCACACATTCCCAGTGATGAGAGATCCAAGCTATAGATTCCAAGTCACTCAAATGCATATTTCTCGGATTCGAGAAGGGAGTGAAATGGTACAAGCTATGGGATCTAGTAAATAGGAAAAAGATCGTCAGTAGAGATGTAGTGTTTGATGAAAAGTCTATGCTGAATAGGGAACAAGATGGTGAAGTCAAAGGGCACAATGTTAAAAGGTAGTTGTTGAAATAATTTTTCTTACAGACAATAAAGGCAAGAAACCAATGCAGAGTCAAACAGGGGCTAGTACAGCTGGAACCCACAAGTCTAGCATAGGGAAGAGGGAAGAGAAACATCAACCTACCTCAAAGGTTTGGATGTGATGAGGATGAAGTCCATTTTGCTTTTATCATTAGCAGTAGTGATCCAACCACACTCCAAGAAGCTATGAAAAGTAGTTAGAGGGAAGGTTGGATGGGTGCTATGATGGATGAGATGGAATCTCTCAAAAAGAATTCCGTATGGGAGTTAGTTCCAAAATCCAAAGACAGGAAATTGGTTGGCTGCAAATGGGTATTTCGGAAAAAGGAAGTATTACATGAAAATGAGACACCAAGGTTCAAGGTACGTCTAGTAGTAAAGGGCTACTAACAGAAAGAAGGGGTTGACAATGATGAGATTTTTTGCCCAGTTGTGAAGCACACATCTATCAGGGTGTTGTTGGCATTGGTAGCACAGTTCAATATGGAGCTTAAACAGTTAGATGTAAAGACAACTTTTCTTCATGGTGACTTGGAGGAAACAATTTACATGAAGCAACCTGAAGAATTTAGAGAAGCAGAAAAAGAAGAGTATGTTTGCAAATTGAAGAGATCATTGTACGGGCTAAAACAATCACCATGACAATGGTACAAGCGCTTTGACTCCTAAATGTTGTAAATTGGCTACTATCGATATGAGTATGATCATTGTATTGATTTCAAAGTGCATGATGATAATTCATTTATTATGTTGCTACTTTATGTGGATGATATGCTTATTGCATGTAAGAACATGTCAAAAATAGAAGAACTGAAATCTCAATTGAGAAAAGAGTTTGACATGAAAGACCTTGGGGCAGCCACAAAAATAATGGGTATGGAAATAAGGAGGGATAGAAAGGCTGGAAAGCTATGGTTACCACAAAAGAAATACATCTCAAAGGTATTTGAAAAGTTTAACACACAGAATGCCAAGCCCATGTCTACTCCACTTGAAGGTCAATTCAGTTTAAGTGCCAGTTAATGTCCAAGTACGGGCGATGAAATTGAAGAAATGTCCAATAATGCGGTGGGATGTTTGATGTATGCCATGGTTTGCACAAGACCAGATATTACTCAAGCAGTCGGTGTGGTGAGTAAGTACATGGCGAATTCAGGGAAAGAGCATTAGAATGCAGTAAAGTGGATTTTGAGGTACTTGAAAGGCACCAAAGACTTGGGATTACTGTTTGAAAGAAAACATCGGTCGGAAAGTGTAGTGGGGTATGTAGATTCTGATTTTGCAGGGGATTGGACAAAAGAAGATCCACCACAGGCTATGTTTACACACTAGTGAGCGGACCAATAAGCTGGAGATCGGTGCTTCAGTGTACAATAGCATTATCCACTACAAAGGCAGAATACATGACACTTACAAAGGCTTCTAAGGAAGCAATCTGGTTGAGAGGTTTGGTAAATGAAATTGAGGATTAAGCAAGAATCAATCTTGATACATTGTGACACTCAAAGCGCCATATGTTTGGCGAAGAATCAGTTATATCATGCTAGGCCAAAGCACATTGTTGTTATGTATCACAGGATTCGTGATTGGATTACTACAAGTGAGATCTCCGTTGAGAAGATTCATATAGATGAGAATGCAGCTGATATGCTCACCAAGCCAGTCACTACGGAGAAGTTCAGGCATTGCTTGGACTTGCTCAATCTCTCCTCTTGTTAGAGATTGGAGGTGCACCTCATCTTCGGTGAGGTGCAGATATGGTGGGAGGGCTTTCCCACACGATACAGGTGTTATAAACACAGCACAACAATTCTTTAATAGGTCGGACATTTTTCGCCTAGGTGGAGATTGTTGGATTTGGCTCAAAAGGTCCATTGGGCATTGATGAGTAGTTTACTTGGAGCCTAAGTAAAATAGGGCTAGTTCTTTATATACACTCTCTAGGGTTATTCTCTGTAAGTAACAAGAAAGAAAGCGAGCAAGGGAAACAAGAGAGCATTGTAAGAGGGGAAACAAGAGAGCATTGTAAGAGGAGAGGCTATGAGAGCAAGATTGAGACCTATTGAAGGAGAGAGTAGGCTAAGTGCTAGAGGAATCTAATCCTTGTAACGAGTTGCCCAATTTCCTACATAGTGAAATCGAGCGGAACGCTCATAACCCCGTGGACGTAGGTAATTGTCAAACCACGTAAATCTCGTGTTTTGTGTGCTTTTGGTTGATTGCGCGTGATTTTGCCCAAGTTAATTCCTAACAGAGGTGTCCTACACCACCATTCCTAACATGGCCTATAATATTGAGTTTCTTCCCAATGATGAAAAGTCAACCTTTCCTATTTCTATGTAGGACCCACCTTCCCCCTTGTAGACCATGTTGAGGTGGAAGTCGGCCGCGAATACGAGCTGGCATCACATCCTACTACTCAGTGACTCAATCGGCAACATACTCCAAGTCATTGGGTTCCACAACTCCGGCTTCGATTTCATTTCATCTGGCACAAGAACGTGCTTACTGAGCATCCTCGTGTTTGAGTTTCCAATTTCACCCACAAAAGTAAAGTCCTTGCCAGGCCATTATCAATCTTAACAGATTATTAGATATGTGTATTTGTTCTTTGCAAGAGAATTATGCCGGCAAGAGAGAAGAAGTTAAAGAGAGGGAGTGAGAGACATCGAGTAGGTTTCCTTGTAAAAGGGCAAAACTGGAATAAGACAATTTATTAAGAGAGCTGCTAAATCCACACCCCTTGTTTCTTTTTCCACTCCCCATTTTTTAAAGATAGCTGCTAAATGCACACTAAAAATTGGTTTATGCACACTGAAGTTTTGTTTTTTTTTTACCAAAATACCCATGTAGGAAATTACTTAAAAAGACATCTATCAAACTCTCTACATCCCCAACTTCTTCTACACCCCCGCCACCATCGCCCCCTCTGGTAGCACTGCCGGTGGGAGAGATGGAGAGAGAGAAAGATAGGGAGAAGGGAAAGGGAGAGAGAAAGAGGAATAGAAGATGGGAGGCGGGCAAGGAGAGGGAGAGAGAGGGAGAGGAGTAGAGGGAGAGAGACAAGGAGAGGGAGAGAGATCGGGAGACGGAAGCAGGCGCGGGCGGCGGCAGGGAGGGGGATAGAGAGGAAGAGAGGGAGTGTAGAGTGAGTAGACGCTATGGTATTTTGGACAAAACATGGTGTGTATAGAGTAAGTGTGAGGAAAGAGAGAAGGTAATAGACAAGGAGAGGGGGAAAGGGAAAGAGAAAGAGGGAGAGGAACAGACGGTGTTGACGGGCAAGCAAAGAGGGAGGGACAAGGGAGGGGAAGGGAAAGGGAGGGAGGGATAAAGAAAGAAGGAGAGGGAGAGAGAAAGAGGGTGGGAGGCGGGTTGGGAGAGGGAGGGGGAGAGATCGAAAGAGGAAGAGGAACAAAGGGAGAGAGACAAGGAGAGGGACGAAGAGAGACCAAGAGAGGGAGAGTAGGCGCGTGCGGAGAGAGAGGAAGAGAGGGAGCGTAGAGCTAGTAGTCGACGTTAGGGTATTTTGGGCAAACCAAGGGGTGTATAGAGTAAGTGTGAGGAGTGTAGAGATTACCAGAATGGAAAAACCAAATACCAGTGTATATTTAGCCCCTCTTTTTTAAAAAATATATTACCAATATACCCCTATAGAAAATCCCCAAACTACCCCCTCCCTCTCTATACTTGAAATCCTCACACTTGATTGGTGTGTAGAGAGAAGGGGTGTAGAAAAAGAAATTATGGGTGTGGGTTTAGTAGTTCTCCTTATTAACTCGAAAGAAATTTCAAGAGAGAGGTGAAGTGCGTTTCAAATTTCAAAATGACACGGTGATCTATTACTGGTTGAGTTGGGTTGTTGCACTATATTATAGTCAGCGCTTCACCGAAGCCCTCCCCATACATATGAATCAATTTTGAGAACATCCAGGCTCTTTCTATGCTTCAAATGGCCTAGCCTGTATTTACCAAAAACAAATGCCTAGGCAGCTTGTAGGGGGCCACTGGAAGCATAAACATCATGGGAAGTAAAATGCTTGGTAGGTCTACCATGTGATCTATTTCTATGTAAATAAAATAAAATAATAATGATAAAATACTTCACTCGGGAGAGATACTCATTTGAAGGCCTCAAAGTTGTCAAAATCCTAATAGCAAGTTAGAGTTGGACAGATGCCAAATTTGGATGGACAGTCCAAGTATCTACTAAACTAAAATGATCGTTAACAGTTGGGTGGCTGCTAATTTATGACTAGTAAGGGGCTGTTTGGCATCTCTATATCCTTGCCTCTATTTCTCTTAATGAGTTTTGAAAGAAATATTCAGATATTAAGACTGTTTGGATGGTGCAAACAGTAGTCTGTTTCAAACAGACAAGAAGACCTTTTATGTCTGTAACAGGAAGGCACAATAATGAAGCTTTTTCGGACAAATGTATTTGTCAAAAGCGGAAAGATGCAGTGCTACAGTGCCCAATTAAGGAAACTCTTTTATATATATATATATATATATATATAAATTATAAGCTCCTAGGTGATAATCCAAATCGTTGGATGTCTTAAAAACCTTAAGAACGGCTATGATGTCAAGTTTGAACCGTTGATGTTGCTCAAATCTCGAGATATTTTCAAAAAAAGTAAACCATTGGATCTACATTTCTGGCCATCTGTGGGACCCTCTATCAAGATCAAAACCATTGATCTTCTTTAGAAGCCCGAGAACAACTGTTGGGTCAAATCTCAGCCTTAGATCCCTTGTGAATCTCGAGAAAATCATGAAAACCCTGGGACCGTTGATGCCAATGCCTTTAAGCTAACTGGGTTTCACACAATTTAACCTTTTTCTTCTTTTTTTTTTAATTGTTGGGTTCTCAACTTCAATCAAAACTGTTGGACCTCTTTATTATATTAGGCACGGCTATGGTATGAGATGTCAACCGTTGATTCTTTGTCAATCTTGAGATATATGTGAAAAATCGTGGACCATATGATTTGAATTTCTGATCTTTGTGGGCCCAAATCTCAAGATCTAAACAATGGATCCTCTTCCTAATCCCAAGAGCATTCATGGGGCCAAATTTCAGTCCTTAATTCCTTGTAGATCTTGAGAAATTCTTTTAAAAATAATAGAACCATAGGATCCTAAAACCGGTATTTCAAACTGGGAAATGGTCTTACCAACCAGTCTAAATATAAAAATATTTATTTTACACATATCTATTTTACATAGATATATTATCCATAGATCTATTTCATATAGATAAAGATTTGCCAAATAGGCCCTAAATGTAAGGGATTTAGATTGATCATACGATGGGTGAGGAGGGCCTCACAGTCCATGCCATTCCATGCGTTGTTAGTAGACATGTTATTACCAAGCTGAAGGAAGTTTGAGCTCAAGCCGAGACCCTCAACAGCCAAAATTGAGCTGGGTAGTGCCTAACTTAAGCTTGACATAGGGAAAATTTTAGCCAAGCTGAGTAGCTTTCAATCTAACTTCGCTTGTTTGCATCTATCCTACCCATGGGTTGATTTTAAAAGAAAAACTAGTTCTTGCTTGCAAGAAAAAAAAAAGTCGTCAGTTGAATACCACTGTTCCATCATTTTGCAAGGTACGTACATAAGTATTTTAGAAGAACGAAAATCAGAAAAGTATACTATCATATAGGTTTGACTTTTCAGGTGTTATTAAGGAGGAGGAAGCACATGTTAAAAATGAATATTAGAAAACAAATTGGATTTTACATAAATAGGGGATGTAGCTCAGATGGTAGAGCGCTCGCTTAGCATGCGAGAGGTACGGGGATCGATACCCCGCATCTCCATTTTAGTTATTTATGATTTCTTTGGCTGTGTATCTTTTTTTCCATTACAAAAAATACTAATTTTTTGGTTGTGTATCTTTTTATTTCCATGAAAATCTTTATTCTTTAGGTTACAAAAATTAGGAAATGCACATGTACTTTTGCTGTCAAACTGTGTGAATTTATATACATGGATGACTAGCAGAGCAGGCCCATGCCGAGCCGGGCCCAAAGAAAAGCATAAATCTAATTATTAATATTAGGGTTACAATCTATAATGTTTAGAATTGAAATTCATTGACAAAAACCGTGTAATAATAATATAATCATTGACAAGTGCTAAAAATTTGGAAATAAAACATATTGAGAATTAAAAATAAAAGTATTAAAACTTAGCACCTATTTGTAGTAAAAGTCTGTAAAGACGTTGTCATAATCTGAAAAAGAAATTAATTTGTCACTTAATCATTACATTATACTAAACGAAAATAAATCCCACTGGAATGTATTAAGTTAAAATAGTTGGCATCTTATCTCTTCGCTTAGGTGTAAGTTAAGGAAGTTGATTAATTTGAGTTTCAAATGTATATAAATCTTTATATTCTTCAAAAATAAATTTATGAATTCTGAAATTCATTGTTAAAAGAACAAAAGATAGATCTAGTGTCATCTTTCAAATAATTGCACAACCTTCTCCATTTTTCAAGAGATAAAGATTTAGTTAATATTTATTTTCATTGCTCTTTTACTCTTTCTTTTTTATTTTTATGAAGTTTATCTATTTTTATCATCAAATATTAAACCAATCAATGATTTTGAACTGCTGTCCGCTTCTTAAATTCATATATGTTGTATGTTTTTCAAAATATTAGTATATTTGTATACACAAAATTACAAGTTAGTGTGGAAAAAAGATACCTAGAGACTTGAAAAAAAAAAAAAGTAGAAAAAAATGATGCTTACATGAGAATTAAAAATGAAAAAGGCCAAAAAAAAAAAAAATGATCTATTTTTTTTTTCTGTAAAACAAAAGAATTGGATAGTCACTCTAAGATGTGGATAACAGTCCAAGAAATTTTACATGACAAAGAGAATTAATGTTATCTAATTATAATAATGGAAAAGAATGTTGATTTTTTAATAGAAGTATTTCGAATATCCTATCTTTAAATTATTTATGTTAGAGAGAAAAATCTCACATGATTTGGATCTTAGCGAAGATGAAGCAGACTCCAAGTATATTTTGTTTGGTAGAAGCGACCGTTGAAGGGTACCGTAAAAAAAATCAGAAAAAAGAGTACTATAAAAAACAAAAGAAAGAAAATGAATAAAAGAAAAGAAAAGGGGCAAAGTAAATATGTTTATTTCGTGCAATGATGTTGCCAAGGAAGGACTCACAGAGGAGGGCTCGATCATACGTGGCGATGTTGAAGGGGAAGTGCCGGCTGAGGAGGGCTAGATCATATAGAACTCATCTAAATTGGCCTTAGCAATCAAGCCTGCAAAAATCTCATTCTCATTATAAGATTCTCATACCAATCAAAACAATCGAAAAAATCAAAATCTAAAATGCAAAGAATCATGCTTACATAGATATTCATTCTCTCATGTATTCTTATCAGGCTGCCTCAGGCCAGATCTTTAATTTAGATAAAAGCGATATTTTTACAAGCCACTGTAATAGCAGAAAAAAGAGATTCATCTTTTCTAACCTGTGCATTCATCTATCTTCTAATTTTAGCAAGTACCTAGGTGTTCCTATTTTCCTAGGAGCCCCTAAAAGAGCCCACTTCTCCTTCTTAATGGACATCATCAGAAAAAGACTGGCTACTTGGAAGAATAGATTGCTTTCTTTTGCGGGTAGGCTTATCCTCGTGAAGCATGTGTTGAGTTCCATTTCCCTCCGCTTCATGATGATCTTTCCAATGCCTTCTAAAGTGGTCACAAACATTGAGTAGCTTATGAGAGCTTTCCTTTGAGCTGGTGGTGAGAGCAAGAAGAAAATTATGGTCTGCTGGAAAATTGTTTCCCTGCCCAAAAGGGAGGGAGTTCTTGGGCTACGTAGGTTAGGCGAAGTCAATAAAGCTTGTATGTTAAAGCTAGCATAGCATGCAACAACTTCTTCATCAATCTGGGCAACTTGGTTCCGTAACAGATACTTCAAGTACACTTCTTTATGGGATTATAATACCACAAAGTTGGGCTCTTGCATTTGGAAATTCATAAGGAAGCTCGACCCTTTCCTAAGGCTTAACTGTCAGTGAAAAATTGGTAATGGGTCTTCCATTAGTGACACAGGAGTGTCCTCTAATGGTCTTTTGAATGATGGGCTACTTGAGGTTGGGTTGGCAATGCAAATGAATGAAGTTATGGAGGCTGTTTCCTGTCAGCCCATGGGCTAACCTTGAGCCCGAATTTGCATCAGTTATTTGCATGGGAAAATAAGCCTATCCTATGTGGTTTTCAAGATCAGAATGTCATCTTTCCAACTAGTCCAGCCACACATGCATTGGAGTTCTGTGCAAGGAGTTATGGCTATTTCAAGTTACTATGTTTATGCTTGTGTTTTCAATAAGTCAAAAACATGTGCTATTTATTTCTTATTTAGTTTTCAGTCCAAATCATTTAATTTGGTCGTAATACTCTTATTTTGGTAATTCCTTAGATTTGGAGGGTTGTTCCAAGTATAAAATGATGTTTCAGACCTTGTGTTTGGATCTTTTGGTGAAAATTTAATCAAAGTCCTTTGACTTGGCCTTTTGGCACCTTCCAAAAGTTCTGTATCTCCATTGCGAGTGGTGAGCTTGTATCCCTAAATCCTGTATATCTAAAGTGGTGAGTGATCTATATCTTTAGAGTGGTGGGTTATTTGCATCTGTATCTCTTTGGTTTTGTACCTTAGAGTGGTGAGCGTAAACATACTTTGTGCATGTGGACTGATTTTCATATTGTTCTGATATCAAGTTGGTATCAGAGCTGTTGGTTGTCATGGCAGGTCGTCGTTGTGGACCAAATGTTGAATCACCTCCTCAGCATGAAAGAGATCTTCGTGATATTGAAATGGATGAAATGAGAAGACAAATCCAGCGGCTACAAGAACGTCTTGAACGATATGAGAACCAGAATGATGATGATGACGAGAATGACGCTGAAAATGGTTCTTCTAGTAATGAAGATGGGGATGTTAATCCTTTCCATCACAGACCAAACCATGATGTTAGTGACGATTCTTCTTCGTTGTATCAAAGGAGAAGGAATAGGAGACCTTATCGAGGTTCTGATGTAAAAGTAGACATTCCTGAATTTGAGGGGAAAATGCAACCTGATGATTTCATTGATTGGCTCCAAACTGTTGAGAGGATTTTTGATTTCAAAGATTATCCTGATGAGAGAAAAGTGAAGTTGGTGGCTCTTAAACTCAGAAAATATGCTTCCTTGTGGTGGGGAAATCTGAGGAAACAAAGGGCTCATGAAGGAAGAAGTAAGATCAAGACATGGGAGAAGATGAAAAGGGAGCTTAATAGGAGATTCTTGCCTGAACACTATCGGCAAGAGACTTTTCTAAAGTCTCATAATCTGAGGCAGCATGGTTGACCGTTGAAGAGTATACGATGGAGTTTGAATTACTCATGCTGAAGTGTGACATTGTAGAACCTGAAGAGCAAACAATAGCCTGGTATTTGGGTGGGTTAAAAGAAGAAATTTCTAACGTGGTTCGGTTGCAGCCTTATTGGACATTCAATGATGTGAGAAAACTTGTTTTGAATGTGGAGAAGCAGTAGAAAAAGGTAAAGAAGACTGGATGGAGATCTGTATCTAAGGATAGCTCTTCCAACCGGGGGAGTACTTCGTTCTCTAAGAACACTACAGCAACAAAGACTTCCAATTTTAAGGCTCCAGAGAAGGGGAGTGATGGAACGCGCTCCGAGGCGCCCGCTGGGGCGGCTACCGGGGTCGGCGGAACGTGGGAGTCCGTCGGGTCCGGCCCTTTCGCGCCCTGGCGGGCCCTGAAGCGTGCATCAACATTTCTTTTGTGTGGGTGTGCCAGATTTTCTATTTTACTTGGAATTGCAAGTGGTAATCCGGAGATCAACCTTCGCAAGTAAAAAGGAAATCAACTTCTTTCAAGTTTTCCATTGCACAAATATTTAAGAAAAGAGACATTTTCTTGGTTTGCCGTGAAAGGCGATTTTGTTTGGCATTTATAGCCGATTTTGGCGTTTATAGCCGATTTACAATTCTCATCAATAATGAAAGACAAGAGTTGTGATTTTTGTCTCTTTTAGAAAAATACAAACTACAATGAAAAGCAAGAAAAGGAAGATCTAACTTTTCAGGAGATTGTGGGGGACTCGTTCAGATTGACGGTCGCAAGCCATGTATGGGCTTCGCCATCATCCATGCAGATGAGAACAGAAGATGCTCTTGATTCGCTTGGCTTGGCTATAACCTCAGATTTTTAGAGGACAAAGACCAAGAGAAGGTCCTATGTCCAATAAAAAGCTAAGTAGACGGGCTGAAAAGCCACGTCTAAGCCATTGGAGGCAGCAGGAGAAGGCAAGGACCTTGGGGGGGGTGCCCCCCAAGGGACTTTTGTCACCTTGTAGTGGTGGCCGGTGCAGAACTTCAGCAGAGTTTTCTCTCTTTTTTTCTTTCTCTGGATTCTTTCTGATCCCTTTTTTTCTGATCTTCTGATTTTCTCCTCTTTTTTCCGATCTTTTTTCGATCTCTTCCCGATCTTTTTCCGATCTCCATTTCAATGGAATGCTCTCCTATTTATAGGCCTTTGGTAGCCATTTAGGAGGGTTTATGAGCCTTAATGGCTTTAATGGGAGGAGTTACAAGATTTATTTCTTGATTTTGTAACTCCTTTTTCCTTGAATCTGATTGGCCGATGGAGATTAAGGGCTTTTAATCACCTTAATTACCATAATGGGAGGAGTTTCATGGTTTAAATGCCATGAATCAATTGACTTGTAACTCCCAAATGCTTGCTTCTGATTGGGCCGTCCAAAGAAATGAATTAATGACTGCAATAAAGCTAGTCAATTAACCACATTAATTGGTCGCCGAGCAGTCGAAGAGTCGCGGGCCATGCCGTGTCTTCTGGAATTCTTCTGGCGATGATCATCGATGGATCTACATGCTGATCGACATCGGATGAACATGTAACTTCAGACATTGATAGCTAAGAGCGGGCCGGTGACATCTGTCTTGTCGATTTCACGATCGGTCGGACAGAAAGTGCACTTTCTTGGTCAGCCGGTTGGCGATCTTGGAGCGATCACTGATGATTTTATGCTTTTGGAGGTTGACCCGTGATTTTGACGGATGTCGTCGGATATGAGTCAATTTCAAGCACTAAAAATCACATTTTCAGGAAACCACAGGGGCCAAAGTGCGCGAAACGCGAAAAAAGACGGAAAAAACGGGTCACCGGCAGAAAATCCGGTGACCCGGACCTCCATGGTCGCCGGCGACCATGGACCGGCGACCATGGGCCATGGTCGCAAGGGCCTGCGACCATGGGCCATGGTCGCAGGGGTCTGCGACCCTGGGGGATTTTTCCCCTTCGGAGCCCGTTTTGCGGTCGTTTTGAGGTCTTTTTCGTCGCCGTTTTCTTCTGTATTTTTCTTGACATTTCTTCTCATTTATTGGCTTGATTTCCCTGTAGAAAACTTGATGAGAATCCTTGCATTTTTAGAGTGCAAAGTTTCTAATTTTCCGGGAAAGCCGAAGACTTTGTCGCGTAGAGCTGCTGATTTTCCGCCAGAAGTCGAAACTTGGTCAAACGATGTCGGAATGACCTGAAATTTGAGGTGAAGCCTCCTGAGCAATAAATAAGACCAACCATAGGCTTTTGTTTGAGTTTTGAAGCCGTTTGGGGTCCCGTCGATGCTTCACTTGATTTTGCTGCGGGGAAAATGCCGAGCTTTGATGTGCGGTCAAACGATGTCCGATTGACCTGAAATTTGACGGGGAGCCTATTGGAGTCATTTTGAGACGTTCCATGGGCTCCGTTTTGGATGTCATGGTCCCGGGTTGCTCTGCCGCCGGTAGGCTTGATTTTCTCTCGGAGCATCGAAACCTGGTCAAACGTTTTCGGAATGACCTGAAATTTGACGTGCAGCCTTTTGGAAGCATGTTGAAGCCACTCATGCACTTGGTTTGATGAGCGAAGGCTCCGGTGGTTTCCGCCGCCGGGAGGCTTGATTTTGCTGCTCGAGCATTGATGGAGGGTCAAACGTTGTCGGTTTGACTTGAAATTTGGCATGGAGCCCTTTTGAGACATGCTGGAGTCATCCGTAGGCTCTGATCGAAGTTTTGACGTCTCCGATGATGTCGCCGCCGGGAGCGCCATTTTAGCTGTCGGAGAAGTGAAGTTAGGCCAAATGTTGTCGAAATGGCCCGAAACTTCATGTGTACTCTTCTCTTGGCTATCTTGAAGGATCTTGCAGTTTTTGTTTGATTCTGACAAGATTTGATTTTTTGGAGAAATTGCATTGTCTATTTATGGCAGGTTGCGACTTCATGCAGCCTTCTTGATGTTGAAGAGGCAAAGTGACATTTTTGGTGTCAACAAATGCCCCCTCGAGGTACAGCGACGAGTTGCTTGACTTTTGTAGTCGATGTGCCTCGAAGAGATTTCTGAAGGAGAGCTTGTGTCTTGACCAAGAGTCTTTGAGCAATCTTTCCTTTGGTAAAGTAGCCTTTGAGCTTCCAGGGGAATTTTATGGTAGTGAAAGGAATCACACACCATCTCGAGGCAAAGTTTTGAAGATGACATCAGGGATGTGGATTTGGGCTTTTGTTTTTGACCTTGTGACCTAACAAGCTATATATGGCAGGTTAGGGGATCGGGTTTTGGTTTTGACCTTGTGACCCAACAAGCTGTATGTGGCAAGTTGGGGGATCAGGATTTGGTTTTTGGTTTTGGTCTTGTGACCTAACAAGCTGTATGTGGCAAGTTAGGGGACCAGGATTTGGTTTTTGGTCACTCTTTGGGACTGTGTGGGTCCATTGGAGTGGTTTGGATTTTTTTGTGGAATGTCAATTTCAAGATTTTGGCTCAATTTGGTATATGAGGCTGGATGGTTTGATTTTTTGGAAGCTCACGGGGCTTGGAATTTTTTGTATGGTTCAATCAACTCAAAAGAGGCATGGAACCATTATTGTATGCTCTTGGTAAGAGGGATTTTTTTCTGACTAAAAGCCCATTTTTTTTTTTTTTTTTTTTTTTATTTTTTTAGTGCCTAGGTGGTCAAACCTGGCTCATATGGGCTAGCCCATGGGACCTTAAGCTTTTTAGGATGGCTTAGATCTCATGTGGGGCCATTTTTGTAAAGAATATCTAAAGATATCTCATTTGGATAGAGAATATCTAAAAATATCTTTATGGGAGAGAATCTCTCATATTCCCTTAATTTGGGAGAGAATATCTCAAGGTATCTTTCTTTTTGGGAAGAAATCTCCAATATCCTTTTTTTGTTGGAGAGAATCTCTCATTTGATTGATTTTGGGAGGAAATCTCTCAAAGACATCTTTCTTTTTGGGAAAGAATCTTTCTAATTCCTTCTCTTTTGGTAAGGTTACTTAATTAGTAACACTTACCTTTCTTCTTTGTTTCCTTCTTTGATTTGCTCTCTCCTATAAAAGCAAAGGAAGGTAGGATCTCTTGCTCTTATTGCTTTCTTTTGCAACAATCTCAAGAGAGCTCTAAGACCAAGAGTGCTTCTTCTTCAAGGATCTTCAAGCTTTTTCCTTCTTCTTCTCCATCAATGGCTTCAAGTAAGTTTTCTCTCTTTTTCTTTCAAGAAAACTCCATGTAGAGAATAGGATGGTAAAAAAAAAGTGTCTCTTCTCTTTTTTTTCTTTCTTTTCTTTTTTTTCTTTTCTTTTTTTTTTTTTTTTTTTTTTTTTTGGGAAAGTTCCTTTTTTTTTCTTTTCTTTCTCCTTTTTTTTTTTTTGAGAAAGTTTCTTTTTTTTTTTTTTTTTTTTTTGCCTGCGACTTGATTTGCTAACATTTCTTCTTGTCAGCTGACTTGTCACAGGATTCCGATGACTTTGAACCATCAATGGACGCAAATGTCGATGATGCTTCTGATGAGTTCATGGAGGAAGAGAGTGTTCCGCCAGTCGTCGAAGAAGGTACTTTGTAGTGATGACCCTGATGATTTTTTTTTTTTTTTGAACAGGATCATATTCATACCTTTTTGTGTTTCATTTGCAGGTTTTGAAGTGACAGAAGAGAGTCCATCGCTTTCTTCAGAACCAGAGCAAGGGATGCCAGAGGTCGATCCGGAAGTAGAGACCAGTTCAGACATGATTGAGGAGATGCCTCGTGTTGAGATTCCCTCTCCAGTGGCTCCAAGTGAAAAGAGTTCTTTTGTTACTCTTCCAATGGGACATGACATGAGCAGCCGATCAGCGGAGAAGGGTGAATCTTCATCCAGTTCGTCTCTTCAATTTGCGAAGAAGGTGCTGGCTCGGGTTTTGAGTTCTTGGATCAAGACTCTCCTTTCTGGACACTTGGAAGCAGGATTTGGCATGATCCCACATGTGCAGGAGATTCTCACTGATACCGAAGAGGTTGGTCTGGATGTCACAGGTGCCAGGGCGACCGTTGATAGGATCATTGCACTGGGTGACAAGTGGTTTGAGACCATGGGTTTCCCTGACGACCAATTCTTCAAGGAGATGTTCTTGGACCCTGCTGATAAGGCTAAGTCTGACCTGAATGAGGCTACACAAAGCAAGAAGCAGCTAGTTCGGGAGAAGAACAAGGAAGAGCTAGCCATCATCGGATTGAGGCATGACCTTAACGTCCTTGATAGGGAAGTTGAGGAGGCCAGGAAACGTCTTGAGCATTTGAAGGCACAAGTCGATGCGAAGTGGGCTGCTATAACAGAGGCTCGTGACAGGGAGAGTACTCTGATCCGCAGGGTTGCAGATGCCGGTCAAGTTCTCGAGAGGAGGACTCTAGAAAACGAACGATGGCAAACTGCTGGGGAAGAGCTTCCCGGTGTAAAAGAAGGGTTACGGCATTCGCCAGCATCTCATGGCAAGTTCCTGAAGAAGCGTGCCTTGGAAACTCTGACGGCTGAGGCCAAGAGTTTGCTTGAGGAGCTGAAGCTTTGGCTGGAGACCATTTTTGGCTAAGCTCCTGATTTTTTATAGCAGAAACCATTCTTCTTTTTTTTGGTACCACATGTATTTTTTGGTACTCTTTTTTTTTGTAGTGCTTGTGAACACTTTCTTTTTTTTTGGTACCACATGTATTTTTTGGTACTTTTCTTTTCTTTTTTTTTGTAGTGCTTGTGAACACTTTCTTCTTTTTTTGGTACCACATGTATTTTTTGGTACTTTTCTTTTCTTTTTTTTTTTGTAGTGCTTGTGAACACTTTCTTCTTTTTTTGGTACCACATGTATTTTTTGGTACTTTTCTTTTCTTTTTTTTTTTTTTTTTTTTGTTTTGGTACCACATGTATTTTTTTTGGTACCTTTTTTTTTTTGTTTTCCCTACGCTCACTCAAATCTTTTTGTGATGAAAGCAATTGCTAAATGGGATTTGATCAAAAGTTTTGTCATTTTGTGAAAATCTTTTGTCAAATGATTGTTTTGGTAGGGGAAACGAATTCGGCATGAAAGCCGGATTTTTGTGGCATTTACAGCCAGTTTTGACATGAGAGTCAGGTTTTTTTTGTGTGGCATTTATAGCCGATTTTTGAGATGGCATAAGAGCCAAAAATTTTGTTCGTGGCATGGGAGCCAATTTTGAGATGGCATGGAAGCCGAAATTTTATGACGTAAAAGCCAAAATTTGGGTTGGCATGGAAGCCGAAATTTTATGGCGTAAAAGCCAAAATTTGGGTTGGCATGGAAGCCGGTGTTTGTTTTGTTGGCATTTATAGCCAGTTTGGTGGCATTGATAGCCAATTTGCGGCATTTATAGCCGGTTTGGTGGCATTGATAGCCAATTTGTGGCATTTATAGCCGGTTTGGTGGCATTGATAGCCAATTTGTGGCATTTATAGCCGGTTTGGTGGCATTGATAGCCATTTTTGAAAGCCAAGTTTTGGTTTGTCGGCGTGAAAGCCAATTTTTTGTGGCATTGATAGCCGGTTTGTGGCATTTATAGCCGGTTTGGTGGCATTGATAGCCGGTTTTTGGGCAAAAGAGCCAGGTTTTGGCGTTTATAGCCAGATTTTTTTTTTTGCTTTCAAAATGCAGGTATCGACTAAATGTCGCCTCCCCGCTGAATGGTCTTGCAAGTATCGATGGAATGTCGCTTCCTTGCTCATTCGGTTTTGCGAGTATTGATGGAATGTCAATTCCTCGCGGGTTAGGTTTTGCAAGTATCGATGGAATGTCGCTTCCTCGCGAATTGGGGTGCAAATATCGACTAAGCGTCGCTTCCCTGCTTTTCCCAAAACTTTTGATTTTGCGGGTACTGACTTGATGTCGTTTCCCCGTGATTTTTGAAATTTGAGGTTTTCTCGAACCTTTGAAATTTGGGTTGTGGATAGCAACTGGTATGTTGCATCTCCACGATTTTTGGAATTGGGTTGTGGATATCAACTGGTTTGTTGCTTCTCCACGGTTTTTGGATTTTGCAAGTATCGACGAAATGTCGCTTCCCTGCGATTTAGGGTGCAAGTATCGATGGAATGTCGCATCCTTGCTTTTTTTCAAAATTTTTGTTTTGCGGGTACTGACTTTGATGTCATATCCCCACGATTTTTGAAAAACCATTTTTTTTTGTTTAAAGACACGAGGGTCGTAAATTTTGACCTAGAACCATTTGGCGGTAAAAGGTAAGGTGGACTAGGGTGGAAATCCCTGAATCCGGATTTTTGTTTCAAACCATGAATTTTGGTTCAAGGATCGAAAGCTTTGGTCAAGTCAGGGAGAGGCTCCTAAACTTGGATTTTTTTGTTTTTGAACAATGAAACGATAAAAATAAGCATTGTTTTTGAATCTCTAGAAATTTTGACATTTGATATGAAAATTCTAAAGAGAGTGGGTTTGACGAGCGAGTACCTGAGAACAGGTTTTGGCCATACAGGCATTGCTCTTACCCAGTTGGGTAAGTCTTCAAGGGTAGTACCGCTTCAAGAACTTGCCGTTGATAGGCAGCATACATCTGTCGCCTTCCATGTTTAGGAGGGCATATGCGCCATTGGAGAAGACCTTGTCGATGACGTAGGGTCCCTCCCATTTTGGTTCAAATTTGCCTTTTGATTTGTGTGCGAAGACCATTGGTCTTTTTACCGCAAGAACCAAGTCACCCTTTTTGTAGGCGCGTTGCCGGACCTTTTTGTCAAAAGATCCTGCCATGCGTGCTTGGTAAAGTTCAATGCTTTGTCGAGCTTCGAGCCGTCTCTCGTCGAGATTGTCCAGCTCATGGAGTCGCAATTTGACATTGCTTTCTTGAGTCATGTCATTTTGTAGAGATACCCTCAGAGAAGGAATTTGTACCTCTAGGGGCACGACAGCTTCGCATCCATAGACCAAGGAGAATGGTGTGCTATGGGTTGGTCCTCGAACGGTGGTTCGATAGGCCCACAAAGCTTCAGACAGTTTATCGCTCCAGTCTCTTTTGTGACTAGAGACCATTTTCTTGAGGATTTTGCAGAGTGTCTTGTTGAAGGCTTCTGCCAATCCGTTTGCTGCCGGATTGTATGGAGTCGAAGGACAGCTTTGGATTTTGTATTTGTCGCAAAACCTGTAGAATCGATGATCCCGGAATTGCGGTCCGTTATCATGGACGAATCTCTTGGGTATGCCGAAACGACAAATGATGTTGGTGCGCAGGAACTGAAGAACTGATGAGGTCTTCATTTCGTTGAACGCAAATGCTTCTGACCACTTGGAGAAATAATCCGTTGCGGCGAAGATGAAGCGATGACCTTTGCTTGAAGGGGGAGAGATAGGACCTATGATGTCCATGCCCCATGCTTCGAAAGGCCATGAGATTGCTGTAGGATGCAGCCATTCTGGAGGCATGTGAATGTAATCTCCGTGAACTTGGCATAGCTGGCAGCGTTTAGCAAATTGCATTGCATCAGCAACCATGGTAGGCCAGTAGTAACCTAACCTTTTGATTTGGTCGTAGAGCTTGGGACCAGCCTGATGAGCTCCACAAAGACCAGCGTGAACTTCTTTGAGTGTTTCTTCAGCTTCTTGTTGTGACAAGCAGCGTAGAAGTACTCCGTTGAAGGATTTCCTGTAAAGGATCTTTGAAGGGATATCCAAATGAAAGTTTGGGGCTCGCCTTTGGATGCTTACCCGTTCTTTTGGATCTTCAGGTAGGATTCCGAACATAGTGTAATCAATGAACGGATCCCTCCAATCGCCGATTGAAGTTTGAAGGATAGAGATCCGACTTCCAATCAATCGGTGGCATTCAGCAACTGCTTGGTGTGTGTTAAGAGGAGGGAGGATCCTTCTCTCACTCACTGTAATTTGCATGTTTTCCCCTTCCTGGATCGCCATTGATGCGGCAAGTCCGGCCAGGGCATCTGCACGGATGTTTTCACCTCTACGAATGTGGGTGATGTTGCAGATGTCAAACTTTTGCAGAAGCGATTGTGCCTTGTTGTAATAAGGCAGCAGATCGGGCTTCCTGACTTCATATTTCTGATTCATCTGGTTGACGATCAGTTGAGAGTCTCCAAAGACTTTCAGCATAGTGATACCGGATTCGATGGCGAGTTCCAATCCTAGGATCAGAGCTTGGTATTCAGCTGCATTGTTTGTGCATGGTTCCAGTAGCGAGAAAGCGTGGGGAATCATACATTTGTCGGGGCTAACAAAGAGGATGCCAACTCCCGAGATCAGCTTTCTTTTTTCATTTGTCCTGGTTGCACCGTCAAAGTACATGTCCCAGGAGGCATTTGGTGAGGAAGTCTCCACGTTGTAGACAGGTTCGTCTGGGAGATCATCTCTGAGTGGTGAATCTTTAGGCAATGGATGCTCTGCGAGAAAATCTGCTAGAGCTTGGCCTTTGATTGCTTTTTGTGGCACATACCTTATATCAAATTGTGATAGAAGGATGGACCATTTTGCCAGTCGGGCATTGAGAGAACCTGCCTTTGTGACAAGGACCTTCAAGAGGTTGATCCTCGAGACCAGGTAGACTGTGTTGGAAAGCAAGTAGTGACGTAGCTTTTGTACGGCGGACATCACTGCAAGGCATTCCTTTTCGACTGGAGAGTAGCGATGCTCTGCACCTACTAGCATGCGGCTGAGGTAGTATAGAGCAGCTTCTTTTCCCTCACCATTCTCTTGTGCAAGCAAAGCGCCTACAGAATGATCAAGAGCTCTTGTGTACAAGATGAATGGTTTTCCAGTGGCAGGGGCAGCTAACACTGGAGGTTTGGTCAGGTATGACTTGATATCTTGAAATGCGGCTTCACAGTCGGCATCCCAGACAAAGTCTACACCCTTTTTCATCAATCGAGAGAATGGACGGCATTTCCCTGAAAGATTGGAGATGAACCGTCTGATGTAGGCCAATCTCCCTTGGAGCCCTTTTAGTTCCCTTAGGGTTCTTGGAGGGGGCATTTCTAGAATAGCCTTGACTTTTATGGGGTCAAGTTCTATTCCAGCTTTCCGAACAAGGAATCCGAGAAACTTACCCGACGAGACACCGAAGAAGCATTTTAGAGGATTCATCCGCAGTTTGTGTTTGCGGAGTCGGAGGAAGACTTCCCGAAGATCTTTGAGATGGTCTTCTTTTCTTCTGCTTTTGACGGCGAGGTCATCAACGTAACATTCGACCGTCTTGTGCTGCATATCTTGGAATATTTTCATCATAGCCCTCTGATATGTGGCACCAGCATTTTTCAGACCAAATGGCATGACAGTGTAGCAATACACGCCAAATGGAGTCCGAAAAGATGTGTGTTTTTCATCCTCGGGATGCATCTTTATCTGATTGTAGCCAGAGAAGCCATCCATGAATGTCATTCGCTCGAATCCGCAGGTATTGTCAATCATCACCTCCGGTATGGGGAGCGGGAATTCATCTTTAGGGCAAGCGCCATTCAAGTCTCTATAGTCAATACAGACTCTGATCTGCCCATTTTTCTTTGTCACGGGGACAATGTTGGCCAACCATTCTGGATGTTGTTCCTCACGGATGAAGCCAACGCTTTTGAGTTTTTGAACTTCTTGTTCAATTTTATCCATCACATCTGGACGGAATCTTCTTTGGCCTTGTTTGACAGGCTTGATTTCTTCTTGAAGATTGAGTTTGTGGACTGCTATTTTGGGGTCTAAACCAGGCATTTCAGCATAGGACCATGCAAAGCAATCAACGAACTCACGAAGAAAAGCGATATACTCGGGTAACTCATCATCCTTTATATTCTTGCTTATGAATACAGGACGTGGGTTATCAGGTGTTCCCAAGTTTATCTTTTCAACAGAATCTTCTGTCGGAAGGTTCGAAGGTGGTTCCTCCACAATATTTTCGGAGGCTTCCAACTCAACGAAACCTTCTGGAGTTTCAACTGCATTACCAGACCAAGGCTCTGTTCCTTTCCATGGATTTTCTTGATTGGTGATCTCCTCAAGGCTTGCTATGAGATAGTCCCAATCGCCTGTTGAGTCTGGTATTTCTTTTGGAGACGAGGGTTCTTCTGGGTCAGAATAGCACAAGTCTGCATTATCGGACGATTCCTCTTTATCATCAGAGAAATCATACCAATTGGATGAGCTTCCTGGATCTTTGTCAGGTAACTCTTTAAAGAGATTTCCAGGGAGATCGATGTCTTCGTGGACTTGAGATGTTGAGGCTTGGTCGGTAAAACGACTTTTAAGCTTTTGTGTCAACTGTCTCAGAGGAGTGTCGGGATCATATCCTAACCCATATGAAGACTTTTCTACATGACCATAGAGTCTCCAATCTTCCAGCTGGCTTTTGGTCAAGGCGGGCTCCAATGGCGTGAGAATACCGCGTCTTTCTCCCAAACCGACTGGGTTTTGAGCGTCAAAGCCCATTTTCTTCATAATTGCTTGTGCCACAGGACTATATAGAGATAGCTGAGGCATACCTTCATTTTGAAAAGGTTCAAGCAGAGAACTTGATGAAGAAGCATCCGATCTATGAAAGAAGATCGGTCTTTGCTTTGGTGATGTTGCCGGAACAACAAAGGTAGCAGACGTAGGATCTTCTACATCAGCAGGTGTCTCCATCGGAGTGAGAGCAGGCTGAACTTGCTGAGTGTCAGCTTGGCTTGACGATGCATCGTCTTCTGGCTCTGAGTCCGAGTCTGTGTCTTGCATGATAGACACGAGAGAGACAACAAATTTGCCCCCAGGCTTTTGTTTCGCCTTCTTCACTTTAGTCGTGATGACCAAAGGTTTTGAAGATTTGAGGGAGATGAGGAAGGGAGATTGACTACTCTCTTCTAATTTGCCGGAGGGTTTGTTTTCTTCCGGTGATTTTTGAGGAGCCTTGCCTTTATCTTTCTGGAGATTTTCAGCAGGGGGTGCTATTTCCTCTTCTTCTTTTTCTCCTTCATACATCTGGGAGTCTGCGAAGTGGACTTCTTTACCTTTGAAGGGTTTTCTGTCCGCAAAGACGCGATGTACCATGCCGTCGTCGCCGACGAACTTGATGCATTGATGTAGAGTTGAAGGGACAACACCGTTCTCGTGTATCCAAGGACGTCCGAGAAGAATGTTGTAGCACGAGGGGGTTTTTATTGCATACACAGTGACCTCAGAGATAAGATCACCGATTTGCAATTTGAACCTGATTTTGCCGATAGGCCTTTGAGCGCTCCCATCGTATCCAAAGATAGATACAGATGTGTGGCTTAGCTTGCTGGGTGGGATGCCCAACTCTTCAAGAGCCGAAGTGGAGATAAGGTTGAGTGCAGAACCTGGGTCGATCTGAACTCTATGTATTGGCATTTCTTTGATGTACCCTGTGAAGTACAGGGGTCGGTTGTGCCTTGCTTCGCCAAGTAGGAGGTCTTCCTTAGTGAAGGCGATGGTTGCACAGGCTGCCTTTTGAACCGAGAGGCATTGGATGCATGATCCCTCGCTTTTCTCTTTTTCTCCTTTTAAGGAGGTTTCTGAGTTTTTGACCCGGTAGTCCATTTCAATTTGGAGGACTTGTGGGGCATGTTTGTCGACATCCTCATTCAGTTTTTGCAATTCTGAGATGAGATTATCACGAGTGCGTGGAGACATTCGTAATAAATCCAGGATGTGAAGACGTGCAGGTATGTGTTTGAAGTGCTCAACCAAGTCATACTTGAAAGCCTCCTTAGGGCCTGCATGTTCATCATTGTTGCCACTGGGGGCGCTTACAACATCTTTTCCCGAAGGATTTACATAAGTAAAGGAAGATTGGTTGTAACTCTTGTGGTAGTCCCGGCCCGAACGGGTGCCTCTACCAACTTCGAGAGCTTCTTGAGAAGGATCTTCGTTTGGAAGATTGTCTTCAGGATCAAGAGGCTGTCGTTTTTCATCTACTGGGGATGTATCTGCAACAGAGTTGCCATCCTCAGTGATTGTGTTGCACGGAGCATTTTCCGGGAGCAAGTCCTGAACAGCATCCAGCAGCTTTTCTTCTTCGTTGACCCATCCATCATCCCAAGTTGGGTTTTCTTCATGATGATGAGTCGGGAAGAATGTGTATCCTGAAGTCACAGTCTCAGGAGAAGAAACCTGAGAGGGTGTCATCTCTGTGAAAGTCACGTGAGACGAGGTAGCTCCAGAGGATACATTGCTAGGCGTCGTCGGAGTGTAGGTAATCTCATCAGACGACGCTTCAGAAGAGCTATAGTCCTGATATATTACATTACAGGAAGCTCTGATAGGAGATGTTGCCTGCTCGGAGTCAGACTCGTCCTCGGATGTAAGAGGATCGTCTATCCAGCAATGTTCTCCATTTTCAGGAGTTAAGGGTGGAGGTACCTGGTGAGCTTCAGGGACTTCCGGCTCTGGATTGTGAGGAATCTCGTTGACGCGGTCTTGCTCTTGTTCTAGAGCGAGACGCTGCAAGATCCTTGCATATTCTTCAAGATCAGGCATGGGAGCCAGATCCTCTTCTTCGTCTTCTCCGTGTGGCTCAACATAGTTGATTTCCACTGGAGCAATGACAGGTGCTGGGTTAACAGCATCTTCTTGTGCAGCCTCTTGGTCTTCTTCATCATCAGACCAGGATCCTTGTGGCTGTAAGGGGTTATACCAGATTACTGGCATAAGGTGAGTTTCAGGAACCCATTCTTCATCGGAGAGATATTCTCCTGTTTCAAGGGATTCCTCCCACTCATCGGTGTAGTTGGGCTCGAACCCATCGTCGGTGTCGCTGGACTCGTATCCATCAATGGAGAATCCAATTACCGAGTTGCAAGAGTATGATGCCCCCTGCATAGCTTCTTCTCTGAATTGAGGTGGCATGAAATCACTGAGAGTGAGTTTTCTTACCCCCTTTGAAGTCTCTGGAAGGGACGTTTCTGTTGCCCCGAGTGAAGTGGTAGAGGAGACCTCTGCCTTTTCAGGGACTGCTTGTTTTGGCTGGGTCTTCTCTTGCCGTTTGAGCCTGAGGAGATGTTTCCTAGCCTGCCTTCGCTGTTGAGCTGTTGGCTTTGTTTTGACGATCTCCCAATTTTCATCTTCCAGGAGATCGGGATGTACCCATATAGGTTGTCCGTCTGGTGTCGGGAAAGGAACCAACACTTCGGACGTTTGAATTCTTTTTATCACATTGAAGGAAGTAGTGATCTTCTTCTTCGGTGATTTTGGTGTTTGTCCACGTGACACCATGTTGACGGAGGCGGGGCCATAGTTTTTATCAAAGGTGATGACTCCGTTTTTCCACATCTCGTTTATCTTCTCTCTCACAATAAAGCATTGATTCAGAGGATGCGAAACCATCTGGTGGTATGGACAGTACCGAGGATCGTTGGTTTTGCCAACGTCTCCCGGTCTTTTGGGCTCTGGCAAAATGAGTTTGCCATTTGCTAGGAGAGCCTCAAAGATTTCTTCGACGTCTTCATCGAACGGATATTTCTTTTCTACTCGCTCTTTGAAGGCATCAGAGAGTTCAGGCCTTTTACCTGCAGTTTTGTTTTCAGCTTTCTTTGGCTGCTGAGGAGCTGACTTGGTTTGCACATTGAGGACCTCTTTCTTCTTTGGTTTAGAGGTTGCAACAGCAGTCGGCTCTTTCTTTGATGATTTCTGACTGTTGAGGTCTTTGATCACCGTTTCAGCTTCCATGGAAGCTTCGAGGAGCTCCCCCAGGTTCTTTGATTTGTTGCCGATGATCATGGAGCGGATTTTAGCTCTCATGTTGTTTCGGCAGATGTCAACTAGCGACGCTTGTGGCAGTACATCTGAGCATTTGTACGCCATTGCTTTCCACTTGTGAATGAAGTCATAAGTTGACTCATTCTCTCCCTGTTTTAGGCTGCAGAGCTGAGCCATAGTAACAGGATGATCCTCACCTTGGAAGTGGGTCAGGAAGCGTGTCTCCAGCATAGCCCAGTTCTGAATGGAGTTCTCCGGCAGAGTGGAGTACCAATCGAAGGCCGTACCTTTTAGGGTACTTGCAAAGAGGCGAATCTTGAGTGCATCTTGATCCGCGATAGCTCCCGTCAAGATCTTGAAGTGGATGACGTGCTGTCTGGCCGATCCTTTCCCCGTATATGTTTGGAGAGTAGGATGTTTGAATTTTGTGGGGAACGGGACCGAGTCCATCCATAAAGGATATGGTGGCTTGATCCCATGCTCTTTGAGTATATCCTCTTCTTTAGCTTTGGCGAGGATACTGTCTACGTCCTTTTTGGTAAGGGCGCGTGACTCATTTTCTTCACAATTCTCCTCGTTATTGTTATAATTCGGAGGAGGCTCATTGTTCACCTGATTTTGGACGACAAGGAGAATGTTTTCCATCAGAGTTTCAATCCTCTGCTGGCCTTGTTCCAACTGCTGGATGCGTGTGAGAGCATCATCTCGAGGTGGATTCTGAGGTGGTGGCTCAGAACTTGTAGCCAAGACGTTCATCCCTCGGGATTCGAACGAAGAAATCGTCCTGGTGACCGAGCTGGGGCTCATTCTTTTTGATGAAGAGCTTGATGAAGGATTACTCTCCCGTCCTTGGCTTGAAGGGGCAGGAGATTCTTCGGGATGTCTTCGTGTCCCGGTGACGCTACGGGTCACCGGACGTCGGACATGGATTTTTGATGCTGACTTTTGGCGTCTTCTGGTTTTTCCAACCATATGGACGGCAGCAACTTGGTCGGGTCTTTCTTTTTCGACCCATTTGTGGGAGACTTGAAGTGTAGGAGGCTGGGTCCGTTGCTTCTCTAGTCTCTTTTGTCGATATGACGCACGGCGGCGTGCTCGACGAGCGATTTGAGCTTCAGTCAGCTCTGGCTGGGCTCTGACGATGAAGGATGTGCTCCCTCGGGCGCAGCAGCCGAGCCTGTCTTCTTTGTAGCTAGGCAAGGACAGGATCCGGACCCGGTCCTTTGCCTGTTGCAGCGAAGCTTTGAACCTTTCGAGTTCGGCCCCTGTAGAGATGAAGGGTCGAACTGAAGGAGTGTAGGCCTTTGCAGGTGCTTGTAGAGGCCTGGTGATGCATGATCTAATTTTGGGCCTGTAGGAACAAGCCGGCTCATGCTGGGTTGACTTGGGAGTCAAGTTGGAGATGGGTCTCTCCTCTTTCATGTAGGCAAGAGGGTAGAACTGGTTTTCTTTGAGTGGGGCCAGGTATGCTGGCTTGGTGGAAATTTGAGACCTTCTTTGTTTTGGGGAAGGTCTTGGAGACCAAGTCTTGGGATAGACCTGGTTGTTTGTTGGTCGAGGCTTCGCGGGGGTGCCGCGGGCTTCGGGCTTTTGGGCGCTCGCCTTTGGTGTCACGGGAGTGACACGTTGAGAGGCGATCTTCTGCTTTTTAGCAGGCGCAGCTTGTTCTTCGGGAAGTGGGAATGGTCCCAGTGTCCCGAAGACGATGGTCCGGGGAGTCGAGGTCGACCCGGAGTTCAGAGAGTTGCCGAGGGAGTTGATGCTTCGGCAGCTGGCAGGGCGCTTATGGGTGCGCGTGCTTTGCTTCTGTTGAAGCATGAGTTGGTGCTTGTTCTCATCGAAGATAATGGTTAAGGCTGCCATTGTTAGTTTCGAAAAAGTTCTGAAACAAGACCACATCCATTAGTAATCACAAGAATATAATGATCATAAATGGGAATTCCTATGCTTTTGTCTCTTCAAATCGCTCAAGGGACATAACCCAAGCAATATGAGGAAGGCAAAAAGCCATAGAGGGTACAATTGTTCTGACAGCAAGTATGGTGAGCCCAGAATGAGCGTTCCAGTGACTGCTAGAAGCAATTGTAAACCTAAATTCGACTTATCGAGAAGCAGGGCTTGCTCGAAATAAGAAGAATATAAGGTAGGAGTTACAAATGTGCCGGTCACAGATACAGTAGACCCTGAAAGGGCGTACCAGTATTGCTATGCACAAATGTTGGAGATCGCATCCACGAGATGGGATTCTCTTTTTTTTTTTGAAATGTCAAGATTGGATTCATCAAAGAGAGCAGATGGTATTCCGATCCGAATACGGGCTCAGCGATTTCCGCGAGCACCAGTACCCAGAAGGGAAGGAACCACAATTTCTCGGATCTGAATCTAAAATGACGAGAGTTTTTTTTTGAAGATTTTTTTTTAAGATTTTCATTTTTTTTTTTTTTTAAAAAAAATCTTTTTTTTTTGTTTAAGATTTTTTTTGAAAATCCTTTTTTTTTATTTTTTATTTTTTATTTTTTTTTTATTTTGATTTTTTTTTTTTTTTTTAAGATTTTTTTTTTTGAAAATCTTTTTTTTTTATTTTTGATTTTTTTTTTATTTTTAAGATTTAAAGACGAGAGAGTACACATAGGCCTCCTAACTCGGTCTTATGAAACCTCAATTGATAGAATTGCCCCCAGGTAAGGGTAGGATTACTTAATGAACCCGTTTGGAAGACCCTTGCCTAGAACAGTCAAGCTGTCTCCACACTCTGGACAAGGCTTTTCTTGAATCAATCGTGATCAAAGAACGCAATTGGTTTAACCTTAGTGGTCTATGTCCCTTTTTTTTTATAAAAATCCCAAATAGACTCATCGAAGAGAAACGATGGCCCAAAACCTTAGTCGAACGGGCTCAACATTTCTGCAAGCACCAAAGAACGATAGGATAGGAACAAAGTTTCTCAATTTTGAATCCAAACTAAGAAAACTAATTTTTTTTTTATTTTATTTTTTTTTAATATTTTTTTTTTTGAAATCTCTAATGAACTCATCGAAGAGAAACGATGGCCCAAAACCTTAGTCGAACGGGCTCAACATTTCTGCAAGCACCAAAGAACGATAGGATAGGATCAAAGTTTCTCAATTTTGAATTCAAACTAAGAAAACTGATTTTTTTTTATTTTTATTTTTTTTTAATATTTTTTTTTTGAAATCTCTAATGAACTCATCGAAGAGAAACGATGGTCCAAAACCTTAGTCGAACGGGCTCAACATTTCTGCAAGCGCCAAAGAACGATAGGATAGGATCAAAGTTTCTCAATTTTGAATTCAAACTAAGAAAACTGATTTTTTTTTATTTTTATTTTTTTTTTATATTTTTTTTTTTGAAATCTCTAATGAACTCATCGAAGAGAAACGATGGTCCAAAACCTTAGTCGAACGGGCTCAACATTTCTGCAAGCGCCAAAGAACGATAGGATAGGATCAAAGTTTCTCAATTTTGAATTCAAACTAAGAAAACTGATTTTTTTTATTTTTATTTTTTTTTAATATTTTTTTTTTGAAATCTCTAATGAACTCATCGAAGAGAAACGATGGTCCAAAACCTTAGTCGAACGGGCTCAACATTTCTGCAAGCGCCAAAGAACGATAGGATAGGATCAAAGTTTCTCAATTTTGAATTCAAACTAAGAAAACTGATTTTTGTTTTTTGAAAAGAGAAAGAATGGAAACAAACTCAAAGAAATAGAAATTTCCAAAAAATCCCATCTCATTTTTTTTTAGGATGCAAAATCCAACATAGGCTACCAGCTAGAAAGTAGCCAAGGAATCCGGAAAAGAAGTATAAGCATAGAGCAAAAAGTATGATATGCAAATATTTCATTTCCGAGCACCGTGTTCTCAAATGAACGAGTCCCACCGGGTGTGCCAGCTTGATGGAACGCGCTCCGAGGCGCCCGCTGGGGCGGCTACCGGGGTCGGCGGAACGTGGGAGTCCGTCGGGTCCGGCCCTTTCGCGCCCTGGCGGGCCCTGAAGCGTGCATCAACATTTCTTTTGTGTGGGTGTGCCAGATTTTCTATTTTACTTGGAATTGCAAGTGGTAATCCGGAGATCAACCTTCGCAAGTAAAAAGGAAATCAACTTCTTTCAAGTTTTCCATTGCACAAATATTTAAGAAAAGAGACATTTTCTTGGTTTGCCGTGAAAGGCGATTTTGTTTGGCATTTATAGCCGATTTTGGCGTTTATAGCCGATTTACAATTCTCATCAATAATGAAAGACAAGAGTTGTGATTTTTGTCTCTTTTAGAAAAATACAAACTACAATGAAAAGCAAGAAAAGGAAGATCTAACTTTTCAGGAGATTGTGGGGGACTCGTTCAGATTGACGGTCGCAAGCCATGTATGGGCTTCGCCATCATCCATGCAGATGAGAACAGAAGATGCTCTTGATTCGCTTGGCTTGGCTATAACCTCAGATTTTTAGAGGACAAAGACCAAGAGAAGGTCCTATGTCCAATAAAAAGCTAAGTAGACGGGCTGAAAAGCCACGTCTAAGCCATTGGAGGCAGCAGGAGAAGGCAAGGACCTTGGGGGGGGTGCCCCCCAAGGGACTTTTGTCACCTTGTAGTGGTGGCCGGTGCAGAACTTCAGCAGAGTTTTCTCTCTTTTTTTCTTTCTCTGGATTCTTTCTGATCCCTTTTTTTCTGATCTTCTGATTTTCTCCTCTTTTTTCCGATCTTTTTTCGATCTCTTCCCGATCTTTTTCCGATCTCCATTTCAATGGAATGCTCTCCTATTTATAGGCCTTTGGTAGCCATTTAGGAGGGTTTATGAGCCTTAATGGCTTTAATGGGAGGAGTTACAAGATTTATTTCTTGATTTTGTAACTCCTTTTTCCTTGAATCTGATTGGCCGATGGAGATTAAGGGCTTTTAATCACCTTAATTACCATAATGGGAGGAGTTTCATGGTTTAAATGCCATGAATCAATTGACTTGTAACTCCCAAATGCTTGCTTCTGATTGGGCCGTCCAAAGAAATGAATTAATGACTGCAATAAAGCTAGTCAATTAACCACATTAATTGGTCGCCGAGCAGTCGAAGAGTCGCGGGCCATGCCGTGTCTTCTGGAATTCTTCTGGCGATGATCATCGATGGATCTACATGCTGATCGACATCGGATGAACATGTAACTTCAGACATTGATAGCTAAGAGCGGGCCGGTGACATCTGTCTTGTCGATTTCACGATCGGTCGGACAGAAAGTGCACTTTCTTGGTCAGCCGGTTGGCGATCTTGGAGCGATCACTGATGATTTTATGCTTTTGGAGGTTGACCCGTGATTTTGACGGATGTCGTCGGATATGAGTCAATTTCAAGCACTAAAAATCACATTTTCAGGAAACCACAGGGGCCAAAGTGCGCGAAACGCGAAAAAAGACGGAAAAACGGGTCACCGGCAGAAAATCCGGTGACCCGGACCTCCATGGTCGCCGGCGACCATGGGCCATGGTCGCAGGGGCCTGCGACCATGGGCCATGGTCGCAGGGGTCTGCGACCCTGGGGGATTTTTCCCCTTCGGAGCCCGTTTTGCGGTCGTTTTGAGGTCTTTTTCGTCGCCGTTTTCTTCTGTATTTTTCTTGACATTTCTTCTCATTTATTGGCTTGATTTCCCTGTAGAAAACTTGATGAGAATCCTTGCATTTTTAGAGTGCAAAGTTTCTAATTTTCCGGGAAAGCCGAAGACTTTGTCGCGTAGAGCTGCTGATTTTCCGCCAGAAGTCGAAACTTGGTCAAACGATGTCGGAATGACCTGAAATTTGAGGTGAAGCCTCCTGAGCAATAAATAAGACCAACCATAGGCTTTTGTTTGAGTTTTGAAGCCGTTTGGGGTCCCGTCGATGCTTCACTTGATTTTGCTGCGGGGAAAATGCCGAGCTTTGATGTGCGGTCAAACGATGTCCGATTGACCTGAAATTTGACGGGGAGCCTATTGGAGTCATTTTGAGACGTTCCATGGGCTCCGTTTTGGATGTCATGGTCCCGGGTTGCTCTGCCGCCGGTAGGCTTGATTTTCTCTCGGAGCATCGAAACCTGGTCAAACGTTTTCGGAATGACCTGAAATTTGACGTGCAGCCTTTTGGAAGCATGTTGAAGCCACTCATGCACTTGGTTTGATGAGCGAAGGCTCCGGTGGTTTCCGCCGCCGGGAGGCTTGATTTTGCTGCTCGAGCATTGATGGAGGGTCAAACGTTGTCGGTTTGACTTGAAATTTGGCATGGAGCCCTTTTGAGACATGCTGGAGTCATCCGTAGGCTCTGATCGAAGTTTTGACGTCTCCGATGATGTCGCCGCCGGGAGCGCCATTTTAGCTGTCGGAGAAGTGAAGTTAGGCCAAATGTTGTCGAAATGGCCCGAAACTTCATGTGTACTCTTCTCTTGGCTATCTTGAAGGATCTTGCAGTTTTTGTTTGATTCTGACAAGATTTGATTTTTTGGAGAAATTGCATTGTCTATTTATGGCAGGTTACGACTTCATGCAGCCTTCTTGATGTTGAAGAGGCAAAGTGACATTTTTGGTGTCAACAGGGAGTGTCGGGGCTATTTCTAAAATAGCTGGTTCATCAAGTTCTAATGCAAAGAGGTGTTTTAAGTGTCAAGGCTGTGGACACATTGCTTCTGACTGTCCAAATCACAAGATTGTTGTTGTTATGGAGGAAGAGGTAGTTAGCGAAGATAACTTGCCGAATGAATCCGATCAAGAAGAAGAAGTTACTTATGCTGATCAAGGTGAGTTACTTGTCATTCAGAGGAGTTTGAGTGTTGTCCAAGATGAGGATGAAGATTGGGTTCGTTGCAGTATATTTTTCACCCGTTGTAGTGTAAATGGAAAAGTTGCGATGTGATTATTGATAGCGGTGCTTGTGCTAATGTTGTGTCTTCTGATATGGTGAGTAAGTTGCAGCTCAAGACGGAAGCACACCATCATCCCTATAAATTGAGGTGGCTGCAAAAGAAACAGAAGGTAACAAATAGATGTCTTGTTTCATTTCCCATTGGGAAAAAGTATAGAGATCAAGTCTGGTGCGATGTAATTTCAATGGATGCATGTCATTTGCTGCTTGGTCGTCCGTGGCAATATGTTAGGAAAGTTCAGCATGATGGATTCAAAATACTTATTCTTTTGTCAAAGATGGTGTGAAGATTATCTTGGGTCCTTCTAAACCTGAACTTATTTCCAAACATTCAAAAGGGGAGGAAAAACTTCTTGTTACATATTCTAAAATGGAACAACTTGTTGTTAATGCGGATGTGGCTTATGCTTTTGTTGTTATTGAAGAAAATGATGAAGTTAATGAGATTCCTCCTGAAGTGCAACCTTTGATAGATGAGTTTTCTGATTTGGTTCCTAAAGATATACCACCTGAACTTCCACCGATGAGGGATATTCAACATTGCATTGATTTCATTCCGGGAGCTACACTTCCTAATAAGGCAGCCTATCGAATGAGTCCTATCGAACATGCAGAGTTACAAAGGTAGGTTGATGAGTTGATTTCTAAGGGATTGGTTAGGGAAAGTAAGAGCCCATGTGCTGTGCCCGCTCTTAATGTTCCAAAAAAGGATGGTTCTTGGAGAATGTGTATTGACAGCCGGGCAGTGAACAAAATCACTATAAGTTATCGATTTCCTATTCCTCGGGTAGATGATTTGCTAGATCAGCTTCATGGTGCTACCACATTTTCAAAGATCGGTCTTAGAAGCGGCTACCATCAGATCAGAATGAGAGCTGGTGATGAGTGGAAAACAACGTTCAAAACGAGGGATGACCTTTTTGAATGGATGGTTATGCCATTTGGCCTTTCGAATGCACCTAGTACCTTCATGCGAATGATGAATGATGTGTTTAAACCATTCATTGGCAGATTTGTAGTTGTGTATTTTGATGATATTCTTGTGTATAGCAGGGATAAAGAGGAGCATCTTCATCACTTACGAGAGATATTTCAGACTTTGAGGAGTCAAAAGTTCTATGCTAACTTGAAGAAATGTGAGTTCTTCACTAGCAGCCTTGTTTTCTTGGGTTTTGTTGTTTCCAGCGAAGGGGTGAAGATGGATCCTAGCAAGATTGAAGCTATTCTCAGTTGGCCGTGTCCTTAAACTCTTCATAATATTCGGAGTTTCCATGGCCTAGCATCTTTCTACCGACGTTTCATTAAAAATTTCAGCACTATTATTGCTCCAATCACTGAATGTTTGAAAGGGGGTAGTTTCAAGTGGACTGATGAGGCAGAGAAGAGTTTTTAGCTTATGAAGCAAAAGGTGACCAATGCACCTATCCTTCCTCTACCTGATTTTGGTCAAGTTTTTTAAGTTGAGTGTGATGCATCTAATGTTGGCATCGGTGCTGTTCTTAGCCAACAGAGCAAACCTATTGCTTCTTTTTAGTGAGAAACTCAGTGATTCACGGAGAAAATATTCAGTTTATGACAAGGAGTTCTACGCCATTGTTCGTGCTTTGGATCATTGGTGTCAATACTTGCGTCCAAAACCATTTGTGCTATTTTTAGATCATGAGGCTTTGAAGTTTCTCGATAGCCAGCAAAAACTTAGTAGAAGACATGCTCCTTGGGTTGAATTTCTGCAAACTTTCAGTTTCTCTCTTAAGCACAAATATGGAGTTCAGAATGTTGTTGTAGATGCTTTGAGCCGAAGACACTTATTATTGACTAATAAGCAAGTGGAAGTGATAGGTTTTGAATTGTTGAAAGATCTCTACAAGCATGATGGTGACTTTAGTAAGATATGGGCAGAATGTGAAAGTGGTGTTTCCAAGCATTTCGTTGTGCTGGATGGTTATCTTTCCAAGGGAAACAGATTGTGTATTCCTCAAGGTTCTTTGAGGGAAGCCATTATCTTTGAAACTCACAACGGTGGACTTGGTGGACACTTTGGGAGAGACAAAACACTTGCTGTTATTTAGGATAATTTCTTTTGGCTGAAGATGGAGAGAGATGTTTCAAGGTTTATACAGCGTTGTAGGACATGCCATATTGCTAAATCTCACAGTCATAATTCGGGTTTATACACTCCACTTCCAGTACCTAAAGCTCCTTGGGAAGATGTCCGCATGAATTTTGTGCTTAGCTTGCCTAGAAGCTCAAGGAACAAAGATTCAGTTATGGTGGTGGTTGATCGTTTCTCTAGAATGGCACATTTTGTTCCATGTAGTAAAACCCTTGATGCTACTAATGTTGCTGATTTATATTTCAAGGAGATTGTTAGACTTCATGGCATTCCGAAAACAATAACTTCAAATCGAGATTCCAAGTTTTTGAGTCATTTTTGGCGTACACTTTGGAGGAAGCTTGGAACTCATCTTCAATTCAGCACTACATGTCATCCACAAACTGACGGGCAAACTGAAGTTGTTAATCGGAGTTTGGGAAGTCTTTTGAGGAGTTCGGTGAAAAAGAATATTCGGGATTGGGATCTTATCATGCCACAAGGTGAATTTGCTTAAACCATTCTATTAGCCAAAGTACTGGTTGGAGTCCTTTCCAGATTGTGTATGGTCAAAATCCATTAAGTCCATTAGACTTTATTCCACTTCCAACAAATCAGAATTTCAATGGTGATGCTGAAGAAAGGGCCAAACAGCTTAAGAAGTTACATGAACAATTTCGCGATAAGATTGAAAGGCAAAATCAGAAGCACCAAGCTCAAGCTAATAAACATCGTAAGTATGTAGAGTTCAAGGAAGGTGATCTGGTTTGGGTGCATCTCGGCAAGGGCAGGTTTCCACGGCAAGTTTGGTAAGCTCAAACCTAGAGCTGATGGTCATTTTAAGGTGCTCAAGAGGATTGGTGAAAATGCCTACAAGATTGAACTTCCTGCACATCTAGACATTTCAGACACTTTTAACGTGGCTGATTTGGCTCCTTACTATGGTGATGATAGTACATATGACCCGAGGACTAGTCTTTTTCAACTGAGGGAACTTGACACAGGAGTGTCCTCTAATGGTCTTTTGAGTGATGGGCTACTTGAGGTTGGGTTGGCAATGCAAATGAAAGAAGTTATGGAGGCTGTTTTCTGTCAGCCCATGGGCCAACTTTGAGCCTGAATTTGCATTAGTTATTTGCATGGGAAAATAAGCCAATCCTGTGTGGTTTTCAAGATCAGAATGTCATCTTTCCAACTAGTCCAGCCACACATGCATTGGTGTTCTATGCAAGGAGTTATGGGTGTTTCAAGTTACTATGTTTCTGCTTGTGTTTTCAATAAGTCAAAAACGTGTGCTATTTATTTCTTATTTAGTTTTCAGTCCAAATCATTTAATTTGGTCATAATACTCTTATTTTGGTATTTCACTAGACTTGGGAGGGTTGTTCCAAGTATAAAATGATGTTTCGGACCTTGTATTTGGATCTTTTGGTGAAAATCTAATCAAAGTCCTTTGACTTGGCCTTTTGGCACCTTCCAAAAGTTTTGTATGTCCATTGCGAGTGGTGAGCTTGTATCCTTAAATCTTGTATCTCTAAAGTGGTGAGTGATCTGTATCTTTAGAGTGGTGGGTTATTTGCATCTATATCTCTTTGGTTTTGTACCTTAGAGTGGTGAGTGTAAACATACTCTGTGCGTGTGGATTGATTTTCATACTGTACCGGTATCAATTAGTTTGTGGTATGATAGCTGGTTAGAGGACACAGTTATTGCAGAAAAGTTTCCTCATCTCTCCTTCTATCCTATGGCTAGAGTCTCTTACATCAGCACTGGAAACAATTGAAATTTCCCCCAAGACCTTCTTGCTAAAGGTGCAAGTTTCCTCTCTAAGGGCAAGGCAATCCAGATTAATGCCTTTGTACCTGATACTATTATGTTGTCCTCCTTCCGCACTGCCGAGGTTTTCTTGAGAGGTGCTTGGGATATAGTCCGTTCCCGATCAGATATCAAGCCTTGGGCGCACCTAATTTGGCATTCCCTAATGAATCCTCGACTATCTTGCTTCTCTTGGAGAGTCTTATATAGAAGAATCCCAACCAATGATTGGGCGCAAGGAATTGGTGTCAACCTCATCTATTTGTTCTCTTTGCAATTCGGACGGTGAATCTATTGGTCACCTTTTTTTCTCCTATCCTTATGCTATAGAGCTCTGGTCATGGATTCTCAATGTCACTAGTTGCAATTCAACTCGTTTCAACCCATGTTATTATGGTCTTCTTTCTGCTCTGGCTGTGACAAGCTCGCTAAAAATGGAATGACAATAGTTTTCATCTCCACCATTTATGTCATCTAGGAAATCAGGAATGAAGTTAGATTCTCGAACAAACTTCCCTCTCAAAATGTATCTAGAAGGCTTCTTTGGATCCAGCTAAATTCAACCTTGTATCAATTGAAAAAGCCTTTTCATGTTCCTCCTCTTTCCTCTGTCATTTATTTTTTGAGAGATGCTCCTCCTCTGTACTTTTTTTTCCTTTTCTTCCACTTCTTCATTTTGGCTCCTCTTAAGTCTGCTGAGAGTGGAGCTCCTTTTTTTTTTTTTTGTTCCTTCTGTAATTTTGGGGAGCCGATCTTGAGCTCTCCCCTTCTCTTTACTTTAATATAATTTTCCTTTTAAGCGAAAAAAATGTCTTACAAAGATATTATCTCAATCTTTGCACACATATGGCCAAACATCATACTTTCTATCAATTTACTTTGTAGTTCCATTTTTTGGGTGGAAAGTTTTAAAAATAGACACAATCCAATTTATGATAAATTCAAAACCCCACAAGCTAAGAGACCAAACTTTTACCTTTAATGTAAAACTCATTTTCTCAATCAAACCTCTAAATTAACATAGAAAAAAAAAACAAATACAGAAAATTACACAATACATGAAACTAATAGAGAAATCACAAAATACCAAACCATTTTAAAAAAAAAAGAAGAAGAGAAAGAAAGGAAACCAATTTCACCTGTCATGATCCCCGGACTTTATTTAGAAACTAATCGAAACCTAAGATAGGGCATGATTTCCAAAGTAGGAGGGATCTTGCGTGAGATAAGATTGGATAAATCCAAATGAGATAGTAATCAAAGTTAAAAGCCTAATTACTAGGTAATCTTTTCAAATGGAGAAACGGTATATGGACAAGGATGGAATGAATTGAAGCTTTTTACCCCACTTAATGCCTAAGTTAATGGGCCATTTGTCTACCAAAATAAAAAAATAATGGGCCCAACTTTTGTTTTTTAAAGAAAATTCTCTTTTTGAGACATTCTGTCATCAACTTTTCATTTACCATAACTTGTTTAAAAGGATGGATTGCTGATTTTTTTACAATAGATCTCGTGACACTTGACTATGAACTTCAAAACTACATTGATGATATGTGCTCGATCTAGTAAAGAGTTTTTACAACTTAAAGGAGGTGGTGACATTGCTAGAAAATTAGTGGAGACAAAGAAGGATATTGTAAACCCATTGATTCATTTGCTTCTAAACTGGTAACATATATTGAAGCGGATGTGTTTTCTAGCGTTGATAATGAAGCTATTATACAACGATTTCAACACATGAAAACCCATCAAGGGCGGCCGTAGGAGTTTATGTATTTGGATTTTCTTTTTGAATTAAGAACTATTAGTAACAATGTATTAAAATTTATGTTTATTTTTGTTTAAGAATTCAATGTTATCTTTATCGAATTGTCGAAAATAGATTATTTGAGAATTTTATATTATATTTGTCGAATTATCGAAAATAGATGACAGATGTTGATAAAGGGGAAAACAAATTTATTCGATTTATGGAAAATAAGTCTTTGTTGACCCCAGTTACTCGAATTCCTGAAGCTGCCACTGATATCACATGAGCTGTTTATGAGTTGTGTTTTTCTTTTTGCTCGTCTAGGCTCTCCGTCTCTCTCTCCTTTTCTATTCTTTGCTGTATTTAGATTGTGAAGGGTCCTTCTCATGTCTCTCTCTTGATCAATCATAAATAAATGGGTTAATGATGATGGTTCTTTATTTTTCTTTTAGTCAATAGCATTATTGAAGAGGGATATTGGGTTATAATGTGTTAAGATAGATCAGAATGGGTTGGATGTATTAACTATTCCTGGCCATTAATAATTTTTCTCTGTGATTGCTATTGTTATTGTTTTTGTATTTATCTAAGTTGTGGTGAGGATTGGTAGATCATGAAGATGTTGGTGGGTGTTTCTGTGCTTCATGTGGGCTGATATTTAAGCCCAGCAGATATACTAACAAATTACACCATTTTATACAAAAAAAATCGCACCATTTAAATTTGTTTAAGTATTTAGATATGAAATACTTTGATTATGAGCAAGATTTGTTAAGCATTGATTATGTACGAGAAATAGGTTAATTTTTATTTAAAAAATATAACTTTTAGAGGTGGCCATATGACTGCTGCTAAAAAAACTATTTTTCTTTCTGCACTATTTTTACTATTACCGACGGCCAAGGGCCCCTGCTAAAAGTTTCCTTCGTCATCCTACCAACCCACGGATTTCTTTTACCCGCAGTCAGGGCAGCACAACAAAAAACAACCGCTAAAACCTTTACCCATTAGATATGTACCGTCACCAAGCGGCAGCCACCCTGACCACTGCTAAAGGTTTTACCGGAGGTCACTATCACTTTTACCGCAGTTTTTCTTGTAGAGGAGAGTAGATAATTGATTTTTTTGGAATAAAATAGAATTGATGGTGATTATCGTAAAAGCACAAAGGATAGGATCATGCCTGGCTTGATCGCAAGATCATCATTGAACCCTAGCTGCGATACGATAAAACATTTTAATAATAAAAACATTCCTATAAATTCACCGAAAGTTTATTATGGGAGAAAATCCCAATTTATAAAAAGGTAATACAAAGCAATCCCTAAATTCAAATTAATTAAAACAAATCCTTATCTATTCAAATTAATTCAAACTCATTCTTATCTCCAACATAGGAGATTCCTAACTATAATCAGCTATTCTCTAACATGGTTCATTCCTTCTTTGGAGCAGACCCACCTGGGAGTTGGTGGAGTGGCATTAGGCAATTGAAAAGTTTTTATGTTGCCTCTACTAACACTTTGAAGTTTTGGTAGAAATGATCGGCTAAGGAAATTTAATATGGTATCGAAGTCAACCAATTGCACGTTTTGCCAAAAGTGCGCCAACTGAGTTCTGCTTGAGAGGCAACATAATACTTCTCAATACTCCCCCCTCAGGTGGAACCCGATCGGCATACTTTTGAGGTGTTAGTAGATCGAGGTAGCATAAATTCTTTTCAATACTCCTCTTAAAGTGAAACCCACTTCTTAACACACACACCCGCACCCACACCCCCACCCCCCCCCCCCCCCCCCATGTATAGCCTGGTCGGCTCAAATATTTTTTTAACACTGAGTCTTTCCTCCCGGCATTCAAACTAGTGGCCGGTTGGCTTTGATACCATATTAAGTTTGTTAAGCCAATCATTCCTACCAAAACCTTGTGGTATTAGTAGGAACAACAAAAACACTTTTCAATATTCTCCCCCTCATTTGGAACCCGATTGACATACTTTTGGCTATACAGATTTTTTTAGCACCGATTTGTTCATCCTATGACTCGAACTTGCAACTAATTGGCTTTGTACCAATAATAAGTTTCCTAGCTAATCATTACTACCTAAACATCAATTTGTTAGTAGAGGCATCACAAACACTAGTCAATAACCACCCCTCCCCGGGTGGAGCCCGCTCCTTAACGATGGCGTGGGTATAGCAGCTTTTGTTCAAAACCTGCCATAAATTTGACCAGTGTGCATTTGTGTGGATTTAGCAGGCGTCACCTGAGGATTATTTGTTGGGTCAAAGACCTCATGAATACCCACATGATTAAAAATAAAAAAACAAACAATTGTTGGATCAGCCTTCAATATCAAGAACAACATAGAGCTGAAAATTACCCGGGGCTTCCTGTTTCACACCAAGCGGGCTAGGCGGTCTGGAATAGATGTAAAATCAATTATTTGAATGATCTGCAGCATCATTCAGATGGAAAAAGAATTTTATGGTTCTTGTATTCGGATTTTGGGTAGTTAGTAGTTATCCTTATGTTGGGTTGTATGTGTTTTGATCCATGATCAGGTTTGCTAATATGTGTTTTGCTCTGTGCCCTAGGCTGGATAGAGGGGCTTGTTTTGTACTCTTAAATTTGTGGTTTTTTATATAATCATCTTATACTTCAGGGGAAAAAATAAGTGATAAAAAAACCTTTCCTACACATCTTGCAGTTGGCATGATTCTCCCTCCAAACTGAAGTATGTAGGCGAGATCAAACGCATTTGGATATACCTGAACTTTGCATCTTTTGACCAAAATCTTAAATGGTTGTGTTCCGGGTTCTCTGAGAGTGTATATATATGTTCTGAATGGGCTGGGCTTGAAACTGATTTTGTGCCCTATTTCAAGCCTGATGCGATCCAAGCTCACGTTGGGATGTGTTTTGGCTTTGTTTTAGGTCCTAGGTTAAATCGGACCTGATTCTGTCGCCCAGTTATAAATGGACCGGGCTTTGCTACCTTCTAAAAGGCTTGGTTGGTTCTAAGAGTATATATATGTTTTAAATGGGCTGGGCTTGAAACTACATTCCATGTGTTACATGAAAGAGAATCAATGCTCCTTGGAACTGCCTTCTATGCGTTACATAAGAGTATCGATGCTCGGCTAGCCTGAACCTGACCTAGGGGCAGAACCAGAAAGGGGGGCCAAAGAAAAAAAGAACTTAAAACAAGATTGCAATGTAAAAAAAAAAAAAATTATAAAAGAGAAAGTGGGTTTGTCATTCTTTTTCTTTATTCATGCCTTAGGGTTTGTTTGGTAAATGCCGCAGAAGAGGAAACTGTCATTTTCCTCTTCTGCGGAATCGATTTCCTACCACATTACATGTGAAGCGCGGATCCACGCCATTGCGGAATTGAAGTACAAACGGAGGGGAAAATCGGGACATTTCGCCATTGCACCAAACGTCTGTAGCAACGCTCTAGATTTTCCGGCGCCTTGTCTCCTCCTTTTTCCATGGCTAACTTTTTTGCACGAACACGCCCTTAGGTTGTGTTTGTGCAAAGCCATGGGAGCAGGGCTTTGGTTTCCTACGGGGGTAGATCAGATTTTTTGGAACCTCTCTAGTAAGGAAAGATAATGTAAAACCCAGAAATTCCCTATATTTTCGCCATTGCACCAAATAAGAAGATAGAGGTGCCGGATTTTAGCCCATTTCCGCTGAAATGTTGCCTGCATAAACAAAACCTTAAAGTCTGCAAATTTACAACCTATAACTCCTTTCAATATCTCCAATAAGAAAATTCGTTTTCTCCTCTTCCTCTCTTGGATCATAAGATTTGGGGCAAGTGTAGATAGGTTAAAATGAATATTAAAAGAATCTCTTCCCCAATCTCCATTAAGCCTTCTTTATTTGTTCTCCTTTTCTTCCTTTCCTTTTTCCCTTTCCCTTTTTCATTTTAAGTTTTTCTTAAAATCAACAATATTTTTGTTTGCTTTTTTCTAAGAGTCAAACCATTTTAAAAGAGTCATAAACAATGGAGGGATTAAAGCAAACTTCTTAGAGAACCTTATGATATATGTCGGGGCGGCCGCCACGCCGCCCCCCCCCCCCCCCAAACAACAACAACTAGGTCCACCCCTAACTTGACCCTAATATTCTAGTCCATTAATTAAATGTTTTGGCATTAGGCTTCATGTTTAAAGGCACCTCCCTAAGGGCATCTATATTTTTTCTGATGGGCTTGGCTTGGGCCTCATTTTAGAGCCACAGGCTAGATCGGGCCTAGATGTCTGACACTACTAAACGAGCTGGAGTTGTACAAGCTTTGACAACGCTCAGCCCAGTGGATGAACACCCAAACGAAAGATATCTATGATGAGTAATGGCAAGGCATTGAATGTGGAGGCAATTTGGTTTTTCTTTTTTTTTTTTTTTTTTTTTTCCTTTTAGTTTCTTGGGACAAAAAAGTTTGGTGAGATCAGGATGTGTCCCTTTTATCAAAAACCCCATGTGTGCAACTAAGGAACCTATTATTATATCTAATATACATGATTTTACATTACATATGCATTATACTTTGTTTATATGGGTATTTGCATATGGACACTATTGGACCCAGACCATACCCAATTATCAAATGGGTTTAAAAAACTTGATCCATAACTAAATTTGTTTCCCACTTTTTTTTTTTTTTTTTTTTTGCATAAAAGGTAAGTATATTAAAAGAGAAAAGAAAGGATACAGAATGAGGAAGCTGCCTGAAGAAAAAGAAAAACAACACAGCGACAAAAACAGGGCCAAAGCTACAAAAGGATCAAACAGAGGAGGAAGAATTCACAGGAATATTCAAAAAATTGAGGAGGGAACTGAGCTGCAGGCTGTAGAAGGGTTTTGATATTTTCCTCAAGGAGAAGCTAAGATCGTCGAGGAGATGGGCTGAGATCTGGTTGAGGGAAGATTGGTAATTCTGAAACACAACTGCATTTCTAGCCTTCCAAAGGGTATATAGAACAGAAACGAAGGTCGATGCCATGTATTTCTTCTCGGCTGAGTCATTTCCTCTAGAAAGGGAGTTCCAAATTGCAGAGGCTGAGAAGGTAGAAGGCTGTTGTGTGTTAGCTGAGAGGAGCACCGAGCTCCAGAGACTCTGAGATATCGAGCAAGAAAAGAAGAGATGACTGACTGAGTCTTCACCGTTGTGGCAGAGGTTGCATCTAGAGGCTAAAGAGAAACCAAGGTGCTCAAGGCGAGAGTCTATGGGGGTTTTGTTGAGCATCAGATGCCATCCAAAGCAGCTAGCTCTAGGGAGGGAGATTCCATTCTAAGTCAGGGGAGGCCATTGGAGAATGATGCCCCTCGTTCTGATAGCATTCTAGGCTCTGTGCAGAGTTAGCTGGCCGTCAGAAGCCTCCTTCTAGAAGAGTTGGTCTCTAGCAGAAGGGTTGGGAGAGAGAAGAGATGTTGCTGAGGTGAGCAGGTTATGGACTGCTGATGGTAGGGATGAGGGGAAATGTCAAGAGTTTAATTGGAAGAAGGAAGCTAGCCATTGATCTGAGGGGAATTGCAAATCAGGAAAGACTTCAGAGATGGGCTTGTCTCCACTCCAGGTGTCATGCCAAATATTAATGTCCTTGCCATTTGCGAAAGCCCAGGGGCTACCTTGATGGATGAAATGAGCAAGGTAACAAATTCTTCTCCAGATGCAGGATCCATAGATAGAGTTTGTGGGATTCCAGATGATGTTGTTTTGAAGTATTTGTTCTTGGACCAAGTAGTCCAGATAGTGTTCATTGTAGTTGCTTGCAATCCCAGTTTGATGAGGGAAGCATTGTTCATGTCAGAGATCCTTCTGATGCCCAGGCCTCTTTCATTCTTTGGGAGAGTCAGTTGAGACCAATTCACATAGTGGATCTTAGGTGAGGGGGTGTTGCCTGACCAAAGAAAGTTCCTCATGAGGCGCTCAATATCATTGCAGATGGAGACTGGGAGAAGAAGGATGGAGGCTATGTGAATTTGAATACTAGAAAGGACATGCTTCATGAGGATGAGCCGGCCTGCAAAAGAGAGAGTTCTAGCTTTCCATGCTGTCAGCCTTTCATTAATTGAGTCTAGTAGGGGGGAAGGAAGTGAGATCGTTTTGGAGATCCAGAGACAATTGGGATGCCCAGGTATTTGAGTTGGCCTTGACTCTCCTGCAGATCGAAGATAGCAGATTATGGCCTTTCTTCTGTTGCCACTCTTGCCTATGAATAGCTGCTTTTGAGGAGGTTAATATGCTGTCCAGATGAAGATTGATATAATTCAAGTTGATCTTGTAGAGCGAAAACTCCAGATGTGTTGCCTTTCACAAGAATGATTATGTCATCTGCATATAGGAGGTGACATGGGGTGGCTGGGACTGTGGAGAGGGGGAAAATGATGCCTTGGGAGTGGAGGTTATGAAGTTGAAGGCTGAGGATTTCCTCCACAATAATGAATAAGTAAGGGGATAAGGGGTCTCCTTGTCTTAGGCCACAAGAGGGGCTGAAAAATCCATGGGGAGATCGGCTGATCAAGACAAAGCATTTTGTAGTGCAAATGCATTCCTTCATAAGGGAAATCCAGGTTTCAGAGAAGTTGAAGAATCTGAGAGCAGTGAAGAGAAACGACCAATTGAGTTTGTCGAAGGGTTTAGAGATATCAAGCTTGAGACAAAGAGATCCTTTACTAAGTTTGGATTTGAGATTTTGAAAGAGTTCAAAGGCCAAGGCTGAGTGGTGGTGTATTGATCTGCCAAAGATAAAGGCTGCCTGGTAAGATGAGATTAGTTTAGGGAGGATAGGGGAGAGTCTGGAGGATAAGATTTTGGAGATGATTTTGTAGGATAAGTTCAGCAGACTGATCGGTCTAAAGTCAGCAAAGGAAGTAGGGGAGTTGGATTTTGGGATGAGAGCAAGGAAGAAAGCATTGGAAGCTTTTAAGGAGTTTTTTAGATAGAAAGAAGTGTTGCACTGCCTTGATTACAGTTTGATAGCTGAGGTGAAGAAAACGCCATTAAAACCATCAGGGACTGTAGAACCATTCTTTTTTAGGGTGAAGACAGCCTTATTAATCTTAGAATCTGAGGGGATAGAGACAAGATTGGAGTTATCCAAATCTGAGAACTTGGGTCTGTCAGTCTGAAAGAGAGTTTGGTGGAGCTGGGCTTCATGAGGGGTGTAGAGGTTGGAGTAGTATTGGACCGTTTGATCTTGAATGATGAGGGGATCATCAGTGAGGTTGCCATTGACTGATATGTGTTTAATTCTGTTAAATGATCCTTTGGCTTTGGCAGATTGGTGAAAAAATTTAGTATTCAGATCTCCTTCCTTTAACCAAGCAATCCTGGATCTTTGTTTCCAGTGAATCTCCTGGGCTTTTAGGGCTTCGTGGAGATTGAGTTTAGCTGCCAAGAGTTCGCTCCTAAGGGAGTCTGAGGGGGAGGAGTCAAAGGTTTGTTGGCTTTTTAAGACTAAAGCTTCAGCAGCAAGGATGTTTTGATGAACTTGACCATAAGTGACCTTGCTCCAAGTTTTCAGGGTTTGTTTGAGAGCTTTGAGTTTTTATGCTAGAACAAATTGAGGGTTCCCTTCTATGGGAGTATCCCAACTGGATTTGACCACATCAAGAAAGGAGGGATGTAGGAGCCATTTGTTTTCAAACTTGAAATGGGCTTTAAGAGCAGGGGGAAGGTTGGAGTGGGTTAGCAGAAGGGGGCTGTGGTTTGAGGAAAGTCTTAGGAGGTGGTGGACTGTTGGATCTAAGAAGCTGGCCAACCAATGTGAGTTAAGTAGAGCTTTATCGAGTCTAGCAGCAACATAGGAGAGGCCTTCTCTATTGTTTGACCAGGTGAATTTGCTGCTAGTGAAGAGAATGTTAGAAAGGCCATCTTGCATCACTACTGATTGGAAGTCTTTAAGAGAGTAAGGAGTGGCCTGGCGAAGACTTAGCTTTTCATGATATGCAAGAATGGCATTAAAATCTCCCAGGGCACACCAGGGTAGGGAGGTTGAGGAGGTGTCAATTAGGACTTGCCAGAGATCTTTTCTAAGGGTGGAGTTGTTGGAGCCGTATACTCCTGTGATGAGGGAATGGGGACCAGAGGTTGGATAAGAGAGGAGAATAGTGAAGTGTTGAGAGGAGGCATTGAAGACTGAAGCAAGGAGGTGGTGTGATGATTTGGAGTAGCACCAAAGGTTAGGAGTGTTTCCTACTTTATAAGCAAGAGCATGCTCTACTAAATAAAATAATGTTGGAAAACTTGGCAAGTTGACTCTTGACTGTACCAAGTCACCTTGTTTTGATGAAAGATCGGCTTAAATATTAAGTAAACTCAGCCGAGTCAAATACAAGAAATTAATACTTAAGGTTTATAGTTAACAATTTAAAAATGATTCATTGAGATGTAATAAACATACTTTGGATTTATGAATATTATTAATACATGTTAATATGTGTATATCTAGATTTTATAAGTATTTGATATATTTTGTGGTACTAATGAAGCTAACCTCATTCCACGACTTGGTTGGAAGGCTTTTTGGAAACTTCCTTTCTCTCTCAAAGGGTTATAATGCTTGGCTGGAAATGTCTTTGAAATGCTATCTTGGTAAGAACCATTATAAAGACTAAAATTAACCCTATGACCGAAATATGACCTATTCGCAAGAAAGAGGATGATTCCATTGGATATGCTCTTATGTGATGTGACTATGCTAGAGTATGTTGGTTCGGTTCATAATGGAGTCTTATATCTGACTCCTTTAGCCATTAAGAAGTTATTAAATGGTGGAAGATTACTTGTGAGCATGGTCATCCATCTCCTCCCCTTGGAGATGTTAACTGAAAAATGGGGTTCTATCCATGTGGTGGACTATTTGAAAAGTGAGGAATGACTTCATTCATAAAGGTCATGCTGTAACGCCCCAATTCCGAATGCCGAGTTTACTGCCAAGGTACCCGAAACTGGTGCACTATTTTCCGAAAAATCTGAGAACTTTCAAGATCATAGTCCACCGTGAGGTCCAATTTCAAACTTTTGAAATAATACAATGATCAACAGTTAATTGCGGAAGCATAAGAAAGATAGCGGAAGCAATATTAACAATAGTGGAAGCATAAGGTACCAAAACTGTCATATATCAAATGTAGTAGGGCATTTGTCTATTAATCTAAAAATAAGAATATAGTCTGTACATATCAGATGAATAAAAACCCCCTGCTCACAATAAAAGTCACTCAAAACCCAAAAAGGAAAGTGCACTCAAACCCCAAGTGCAGGCACTCTAGTCTCTAGCTAGACCTCCTAGTCGGTCGTCCTCATCCGTAGTCTCTTGCTATGGGCGCCTCGACGATTGCATCGTCCTCGGGGTCGGGGTCAATACCTAAGCACCAAATGATGGGTCGATCCCATGATCTAGCAAGGCACAGTATATAAGTAACATTGGATGTATGCATACAAGAAAATAGAGACGACCATAGTATCATGAGAACATCCATGATACAAATGCAATGCAATTGAGCAAAATATAGCAACTAGAATCAGTATGAAAAGTAAGCATCTAGTTTAACCATATATCAACATGGCACATTCACACGAGCTGGACACCGCAAGATATTATGCCGCAACTCTTTCATACTGTAAACAGTCGCGGCCGGGAAAGTAAAGTAACCATGCAAGGGATGACAAGCCCCGCCAATAATAATAACAATATAAACATTCTCACACTCAATAGACCAGAACCGGAATCACACCGTCTATCTAGCCATAACTCATCATGATAGCTTTGATTCATACTAATATAGCTCTCACCAGTGATGATCAGTCTAAAGGTTAAGCTTATAACAACTGAGTCAATGTTAATATTGACTCAAGGAAACAAGTGAAGGTTTGTGTTTGTCTAGGCTTGCCTTGCTCGAGCAAGGTCCTATCGGGCCCATAAGAGATCCAATGTATATCCAATCCACAAATGCAATCCAAGTCCAAGTTCAAGTCCATCATCAAATCTATTGCTAAGGCCCAACAATGCCAAGGTCTTAGTCCAAATAGTCCAAATATAATATCAATGTTCAATTCAATAGTATTCAGTTCATTCCCATTCATAAATGGGCCACAAATCCATAATAATAATCCTATTCATTCTAAGGTATCACAACCATTTATTCTTAGGCCATATGATGGCCCGCCTAGCCACAAACGCGGGTCATAATCCCCAATCCATAACACCGGGTCACCACTAGGTAATCCTATGTTCAGGTCATCAAATTTCTTATTTAATTAACAAGTCAAATCAATAGAAAAGATACAAGAGTGACAGCAATGAAATAAGCATATTAAATCTCCAAAACCAAGCCAATCAATGGGAAATAACAAATGTCCAATCTAAGTGACGGCCTCCTTTCAGGTCTAGGTCCAGGTCCATGTCAATCAATTCCATTCCTAAAAGGTGTTTCATATGCCAAGGAATAATGTATTGGTGCTCCAGAAGTTACGAGCATCTTCGAGAACGTTTAAAGATTGAATCGAATTCCATTTAATACACTAGACCCTACTTTGGTAGTCCCCATGAGTCAAGGTTGATCCAAACCATTGACTCATGATTAGTACATCAATAAAAGTCAATTTGGATGGTCAGTGAGCCCCACAAATAAACACTCCCAAAACAAGAACAAAATTCCAGACTTACTGTCTGCAGTATGGCAGGTCGGCTTGGCAAGGGTCAGGTCGACTCGCTACTTAGGAATCAGGAGCTGGAACTTAACTTGGATCCTGAGATTTCCATTGTATCCGGTCGACCGGGTGGCCAGCCGGTCGACCTGGTAGACTAGCTTACCTGAATCAAATAGTACCATGGCCAACTCTCAATTCTTGATATTCTTAGTGTATCCAGTCGACCGGGTACATTGGTGTAGTCTAAGGTCCGCAGTGTTTCCGATCAACCTAGCACAAGGTCAGGTCGATTGCATACATTATCTTTGTAAATTTCCCAGAAAAGCTAACTGAGACTTGAATTCTTGGATTTCCAGTGTTCTCGGTCGACCAGACTGCACCCCGGTCGATCGAGTACACACAACCTGTAACATTCCAGATTTCTGGAACTTTTTCCATTCAATCCAATTTCCACCCAAACTCCATCCAATCTCGTCCATTCATCATGGAAATATATATATATATATATATATATAAACATCAAGAGCATGTCAATCATCATTAAACCATCCACAATTGGGCCATTAATTTTCCAAATGACAAATATCATCTATCAATGGCCAAAAACCATAAAAATAAGCTCATAAAGTAGATCTATGCAATGAATCATCAATTGAGTTGAGATTATATAATCAAAAGAGGGAAACATGCATTCTATGCTAAATGAGTATATTGCACTTGCCTCTAATCCAATAACAATTAAAATGACTAAAAGAAGATGAAATCAAACTCCAAGTAGAAAATAAACTTCTAAGGTTTTCCAATCACTCAATCAAACCCAAAATCCAAATCTAAGTAGATCTATAACACCTAATTCCATATCCACAAGAGAATTGCAATAAAGAAGGAAATTTAGAGAGAAAGAGAGATTACTATGAAAATCGAACTAGAGAGAGAAGTACCTTGATTTGTAGAGAGATGAGTGATACATAAAATAGAAGAGATCCTTAGAGAAGCTAGTAGTAAGAACTTGTAGAGAATTGTCCTTCTTCTTGTACCTAGGAGCTTCGATCTAGGGTTTCTAGAGAGAGAAATGGAGGGAGATGAGGGAATTAGAGGGAAAAGAAGAGAGAAGAGAGAAAAGAGAGGGAAATGAGAGATGAGAGCATGAGGCTCGTTTGGGATGGGAGGGTTAGTTTTATAGTTTGTGTTGGAAAGGAAGTTACTGAAATGTCATTCCTTGGTTAGTTATAAATTAGGATAGGTACAAGGGTATTTAGGTCTTTTTAGGTGAAATTGAAATGTTCTCATTTGGAAACCCTTCCTATTCGTTCTAATTACTAGAAAGGGTTCTAACCAACTAACAAACTCCTACAATTACCCTAGACACCCTATAAAACCTATAAAATACAAAAATGAACTAAATTCTAGAGATTAGGCTAAAATACTAGTAAAGTACTACTCTTACTAATCCTTACTACATAGTATAATTAGATAGAAAATACTATAATTATCATAATTCAAACAAAAGTGAGGGTCCACAAGGGGTGGGGCCTCACACATGCCCTAGACCCTTCCAAAATCATTGGTCTGGTAAATAAGACAATCGAGAATCCTATTTGTTTTTGTGGTGACTTTCAGTTACCTCAATAGGGAATGCATGTTATGGCCCTTAGTATGATTTCATTTATAGAAGATCTTATGATCTTCTTAGATGCTACCTTTAAGGCTAAAGAAGGGTTGGCATCTTTTGGTTATATTATGATTTTAAATGGGGTTATTGTTGATGCATGTGCGATCCAAGAACCCGAAGTCACATCTTCAAAAGAGGCAGAGGCAAAGCCGGTCTTAGCTACATTGGAAAAGGATAGAAAGTATCATTCTGCAAGGACTGGTGTCACAATGGTTGCCAAAGAAGTTGTGCAAGCTTTGAAGGAAGACTTTGATTGATCTATAAATTTCATTATTGTAGGCATTAATGTTGTGGCTTCTTTATTTATTCTGTAGACTTCTTTTTTCATCCCAAAATCCCTAAATGGTCAATCACATATGCTTGCTAAATTTTGCTACTCTAAATAGGCAGGATATCAATTGGGAGTGGGCCTCTCATATCCTCATGGCTGGGGGCTAATTTGTTGGGTGGTCTACTTTTGTCCTTTTGCTTATTTATGTTGTCTTCTTTTCTCTTTAATGAAGATCTCCTCTTATCAAACAGATGTATTTGATATATCTTTTATAGTTTAAACTATTTTTTAAAAAAACATGACTTTTCCGAGCCATCGAGTTGACTCTCTCTGGGTCTCAATATTTTCAAGCTGGATGAGTCAAGACCTTATCATAAGTTTTCCATATCCTTGAAATAAAACCCATGTGATGGTTTCACTTATAATTAGTCAAATGTTGGTACCATATGCCCATCCAAGAATTGACACTCATCCAAAATGCACTATAGTTTAAACTATTTTTTAAAAAAACATGACTTTTCCGAGCCATCGAGTTGACTCTCTCTGAGTCTCAATATTTTCAAGCTGGATGAGTCAAGACCTTATCATAAGTTTTCCATATCCTTGAAATAAAACCCATGTGATGGTTTCACTTATAATTAGTCAAATGTTGGTACCATATGCCCATCCAAGAATTGACACTCATCCAAAATGCACTATAAAAAGAGTGTAGCCTATTGTTGGATTGACCATCTATAAAAAGAATTGACACACATATATAAAATACATGATCAATTGAAATGAATTTCTTTATCGTATATTTACATGATATGATCCATCCAATAATGGTTCGAACTCTAATGGAAGTGAACTTATCTTTATACAGGTGGCTTAAATTCAAAAACCCTAAATCCTAGTAGCTTAAATTCATAAATAGCAAGCCCAGTGTATGAATTTTGAAAGTGGGAGTATACTAAAAAAGATACAACAACAGATGGTGCTTTTTCCATACAAAAGTAGTCCCCCCCCCCCCCCCCCCCCCTCGACGAAGAAATAAAAAAGAAAACCCCTTAAATTTAGAGAGAATTTCATGCCTTTTCACATTTGGCCTAATTAGAATCTCTTACGTACACTATGGCCCCACAAGTAAAATTTCCTGGTTCCGCCCGTTAATCCCCGCGTTGTCACTACGATGTCAATCAACAAACAAATGGATTGTAGTTGATAAAAAAAACCGTCACTGTGATGCTTGGTAGAACATGGCATAATTCATCTGCGATTTTGTCACATGAAAGGTGTGTGGCCCAATAAAGATGTTAGGTCTTGTGGATATGGTCACTGTATGTTATAGCTTAATTCCTAGGAAGCAATTATATCTCATAAATTATTAGGGAAGCTCGAAAATTCTTGGGTGTTTTCCTTTAAAAAACGCTCACTTTGAGCTTGTTTGTCTAACGAAAGAGGATATACGGGTTCCTCTGCCATGGAAATGCCTTTTTGATGGGGAGAAAGATCAAATTCATATTTTTCATCTTGCGCAAAAAAGATCTCATAAAATTAGAGATTTTACTTGGAGAGTCTTTTTGCACCAAACAACTTCTTGAAATACAAAGAGGTAGTTTCAGCAAATAAATAAAAGAGCCCGCACAAACATGCATAATATTTGCCACGAAAGCAGAATTCATAATTTTGCTTCGTGTGGTGCTTTGTAGTGTGAGAAATCAAGATTTTCATGCGATTTTTTTTACAAGAGAGGAAAGCAGAGTCTAACCCCTTGACTTCCCTTTCTGCCGTATATTCTCTTCCGCATCATTACATAAACAACCCCTAAACCCATTATAATCAAGAGAGGCACATAAAACAAAGTTAAGAATGTGGATTAGAAAAATAAACAACATTAGGCTGACCAAATAATTCTAGTCCCTTGTTTTAGCTGCTCAAAGTCTAATAGATACATGTTATGCAAAATCATTAATGTAAATTATTGTGATAAAATTCATCAGTGAGTAATGTTAATTTAAAACACTAGCAAAGCATGCCGGGCCCAAAAATAAAAATATGTCCAATTTGTGGCTATTTTATGAGATATTAATTAACGAGAAAACAAATATAAAAAAAAACAAATATACCATTTATTACAGTTCGAAGCATGGCCCAGCCTGACATTTATACAAAGTAAATATTACTTTTTATATAAATGAGTATGACACTTCAAGTCTTATGTAAATTAACATTAATGTTTATATATTTATTTTAGCAATTTCAACTTTATTTCAAGTTGAAAACGCTAAAAGCTTATAAAGTCTCTTTCAATTTATATAATCAAATTTAAAAATAAAAGATTAGGATGAGCATGTGGGCTAGCTCGTGAGTGGCACTGCCTGGCCTAATTGGGGTACGATACGGCATGACTGGGCCGATCTGAAAGTGGGTCATGCTTTTTTGATAAAAGTTCAAATCTTATCTTTATTTGAGAATTATTGGAGGTCTTTATATCTTCTTGTAAAAATCCCTTTTGTTTTTATATTTTCTTAAAAAATAACTTTGAAACATTTTACTTTCTGCAGAATGGACCAAAATCCCATTTGGACGCCAGGCGCCAATTCATACGATAATTTAGGACTTGAGTAGTTTGGATTTCACTAGTACACATTAGAGATGAATAAAAAAGGTAGAAAGAAAATGTCCTCCATAAAGTTTTGACATTTATTTCTTTCCGAATCGGGGACTTGGATGCTTTGCAAAGTTACAATATGACTTGCTATGAAATTATATGTTTATTACACATCACTCGACATAGAATCTTTTAGTTACTATATGCAACTTTCTTAATAAATTGCAAGGCAATTCAAAAGATAAGATATATATTATGAATTCTATTTAAATGAATCTCTTTATAAGAGAAATCCTAACTGATAAAATATATCTTTATTTTTTAGAAATAAGATAAAATAAATTCAATATTAAAATTGAAATCAAACAATCAATTACAAAATTGCATGTGGCCTTGTCTTTAGGAATTAAAATGAGGCCCACTTTAAAAAAGTTTATTGCATGTGGCCTTGTCTTTAGGAATTAAAATATGAGGCCCACTTTAAAAAAGTTTATTGCATGTGGAGCCCATATGTATAAATCACTATTAAGGATTCACTTTTAAACTCACAAGCATTAAGGATTTTCTAACCATAATAGATTTATTAAAATTCTAAATCCACCTAAAAAAGACTTATTTTAACTTAGTTGGATAGAGTTATTGAGCAAGGTGAATTTTTTCATCTGGACTCTTTAATCACCTATCCATAATAGATATATATTAAAATTTGAATTCACATAAAGAAGATTAACAAAAGTAGACTCTGAATTGATTGATAGAACTTATCTCTTAAAATTGATTTGAATTCCAATTTTTTAAATTGATTTAAGATTAGAGTCCAATTTTGCGGTCGATTAACAAATTGGACTCCAATTTCGAAATCGATGACTTTGTCTATAATATATATTAATTGTAAGATTAATATCAATGCTAATTCAAAGGGAGTCAGTGAATGTGAAGTGGAAAAAAAAATTAAATAAGGGCAGCCCTTTTGCATAAAAATCCAATTTGCCTATTGTCAAGGTTTGTTGACGAGGACAGATGAGCCCACACGTCTATAAAAGTAAAAGGTATGGCTCATACATAACATAGCAAACAAGTGGCCCACCTTGGTTGATTGCGGGGCTGAAGATACTGTACGGTCCTACATTGATTTCAAACTATTCCGGAATGTTCCATTTCAATATGCCATATCTCTTTTCTTTTCTGTTTTTGCTAAAACCATTTCTTGGATTATGTCTGTTCTCCATCAAGAAAAGAAAAGACTTATAAATGTTTAAAAAGCACACAAACATAAATAACTGTCAGAGAAATGGGCCCAATCATTATTCAGGGCCTGCAATATGCCCAGCAGGAAAACCCCAACAAGGGACTGACAACAATGTCCATTTCTTCATGGATGGGCCCTTAATTGTGACTTTTGTAATGCAACAAAAGATGTGGGCCAGATGTAAAACGACCAAAAGTTGACTGACCCAATTTGAAACTAGGTGACTGGGTCAAGTCTATTTAACTCAGCTTAGATGAGTTTTGATGGATATCCAATTGACTCACCAGTTGGGTTGACTTATCTTCATTCAGCTTAGTCTCTTTGACTATTTATAAGTACAAATTATTAATCTCATTCATAGATTTTTATTTTTTTTATTTTTGGGTAACATGGGAACCTGCCGACCCCCTTTATTAATCTAATTCATAGAATTGTCGCAGTCTTAAGTATATTTCAATTGGAATTGAAGAATGTAAACTGAAAATTCATCCCAAATGGATTTTGAAGAAACTTAAATAAATTTCAAGTTTTTAGTTGATTATGAATTTATCCTTACTTTCAAAAAATGATTTTAAGATTACTTTACTAGCCCACTTGATTGACCTGTCACAATTTCTGATGGAAATGGCCCAGTACGTAATTCAGATAACCATGCTTTTAAGCAATGTTAAAAGATGGGCTACTCCTCTAGATTAATCTAAGCAGTCCTTTTTATTTATTGATGGGGCCGGGCGTCTTCAGCTCGGTATGGAACCCAAGCCCACATGGGGAACTTCTCAATAAGATGTCAATGTGCCTTCATCTGGCTGGAGTTTGCAAGAGTCCAGCCTGCAATGATATGGGGCAGACTTTTGGCATGGAATTGGAATCCAGGTTCCAGTCTAGGGTTTAAACTTCTTGTTTGGGCCCACTGATTCTAATGGGTGATTTTTATTCACAGGCGGAGCTTAATGGGCCCATCTAGTGAATTGCATTCGAATTCTCTATTGGATTGAGACTCCAATTAACCTACTTTGAATTTGAATGAATACCCTAAATCAAGTCTTAAATGGATGGATTTTAGAAAAAAAAAAAAAAAAGGTTAATACTTTTACCATAAAACCCAACAATTGGTGGAACGGTTATCTTAATCCTGCACTACACAAGATTATATTGGTATATAATTGGGCCGGGCCGGGCTAAATACATGTCACAGGGTAATCAGATGGGAATTGACTCTACTGGACTCAGATCGGAACTGATGGGTAACAAGGTAAACAGAATTAACATCCCTACATACATCTTGAATAATTCTCTGTGGGAAATATGAATACCAATCTAGGGTACAATGATCATTGAATAGTGGTAGAGTTTACTAAATGTCCTTAAATGGTTAAATGAGCCACCTCATGGCCTTGCCAAGATTGGACTCTTTTTTAATAATTAAAGATTGTGATTTAATAATCTCCGGAACTGATTGTATGTGGTGTTAAACCCTGTGTAGTTTGGTTTTCTTTAATAGAGATTTTCTCTCTTACCTTAAGGAAAAAAAAAAAAACAGAGAAAGATGAAGAAAACATTCAGAAGGCCAACCACAACATCATTTCATAAGAAAATATTTGCAACCAATGATACATATTAGTTATTTTAAGGACAACCTTTTCAGCATTCCGCAGCAAAACCCATTCCAATCTCCCCCTCTCAACAACGAGAAATCCCTTTTGTTAGAATCATGAAGATTTTTATTATTTTCTCGTTCTTCCTTATAGAAAAGCACCCGCACTAAATGCTAAACTTTTTTCATTGTAGAAAAGTTCTATCTTTTTCTATTGTTTTTTTTTTTAAACCGAAATGCTGCTGCACAAACGTGCCGTATCTAGGTAATAAGTAAGAATTAATGGATTCATAGCATAGATACACAAGCTATGGCCATACTTAAATATGGATTCTATTTTGAAAATGAGCGTTGTAACTCATAAAAATTAACTTCGATAAATGATGACGAACATTGGCGATTGTGAGTGGTATTATTATTAATGGTGGGTTAAAGATTTTGATAATGACGACGAACATGGAAATATCTTTCAAGCAGAAAGGAGAAAAAGAAAAACATAGAAATATCACTATCGATAAGAAACTCCGGAACCCATATTTTTCAGGCCGTTACATTGGCGATTGTGAGTGGTATTAATGGTGGTTTGAACATGGAAATTGGGAGACTGTGGAAAAAGTTGACGTCTTGGCCGGATTGGGACCTGGCCGACATACCAACCACTGAAAACGATGTGTAAAGTCCCCACAGCTGATGGGTCTTCTTTTAAGACAAGGTCACAAATTCTGGCCACATAGATGATGAAAAAAGGCAGAGTCCTTGGATTTTATTGGAATATATTTGTTATTTAAATCTTTTTTGGAATCTCAATCAATCATTGGGATTTTTTTTTTTTTTTTGATCTATGAGATTACTCTTTTTTTTTTTTTTTTTTTTTTTGCTATCGAAGGGTTCCAACCCTTTGGGTTGGACTATTTCCTTTAGGCTCAGAGGAAACTACGGTAATTCTATTTCAAACCTATAACTTTCTGGTGCAAACAGAAAAAAAAAAAAAAAGAAATTTCATAAGAAACTAAGGAACAAGTGGTAGGCGTATGCATAAATAGCAGGATACAAATGGTCATGAAGATGACTCACAAGTGGACCCATAAGCCCACACATTTAAAAATAATAATAAAATCATGTAGAATTTTTGTTAAAAATAATTGGCTTATCATGATCCACAATTTCCACTGAAAAGTAATGGGCGTTGAAAATATAACAAATACTTGTGGCCCGGATATTGACCTGACTTAACAGCCTGGCAGTGGGAATCCACGTGGACTCATTCCTGTCAATGTTTTTCATGCAAAGCAAATAGTATACAAGTCTTCATGAACGTACGTAACAAGATAAGTGTGTGGGACCTCAACTCAGTGAAAGGAGATGGTGACTCGATCAACGTACACACCAAACTCACACAGAAACCTTATAAAGTCATCTTAGAATATATCTGACAAGTTTCTTTGGACATCCACTATTCACAGATGGAAACAAGGAGCCGAGAAATCGATTAAATAATAACGGGGACTTGGGTCTTTGTTTTTATTCTAAGCTGAGAGCTGGTGGGAGTTTGACTTAGATATAAGCCATATGTATCCACAGGTTTACCTAAAGCTCTTCTAGAAGCCTTACCTGCTCTCCGCCAACTTGTTCTCCTTTCCCTTGTTAAAATGGAAATCGTGCACCTGCGGCTGTTTGGATGATGTGATCACTTTCTCAAACAAATACAGGGCACAGATGCTTGGATTTCTTTTTATTGTTTTATTTAGTTTTATTAAGCTTTTTCAGTAATACTCCCCATTAGATGGAGCCCACTTCTCAATAATTATTACATTTGGACTTGAACTCAGCACTCTTTAAAGCCCTTGTACGTGACCAACATACGCAATTGGCGGACCTAGGATCTACGTTTGGGTGGGGCTAATAATTTGCTAAACTTTGCTGGACATTTCTCATATTAACAATTGTAAAAGAGAAAATGTATTGAAATAGATACAAAAAATTTAACTACATCAGTTCACGTACAATTCTCTCCTCAAAAGTCATCTCAACTCAAAACAAAGTTTGTACAATTGCCCTTGACGGTTCTTCATGTTTTAAAAGCATTGCATGATTGTTTCATCATTAATGCTATTAAATATTTTCTTTTCAATATACACAAGCAAACAATATATCATTCATCTACCCATTCCATTCAATTGTGCTGGCGATTTTTCGCGACTTTCATAGCAGAAACTGCAGTCTCAACTATTACAGCGGCAACTGGCAGGGTTAACACTAACTTCAAAAGCAAATAAACTAAATGATATATAATGTCCCTTTTCGTTTTCACCATCTTCTGAGTAAGGCCACTAATTCCTTTCACTTTTAAGAACTTATTATTAGTGCACATATCAATAATATAAGTCTCAAGCTGATTATCAAGTCTTGCCCAATCTATGTCCAAAAAATCATTTGGATATAACTGAAAAAGTCAGATAAAATTCTCCTTATCGAAAGCAAAGAATGAGTCACGTGGATCCAAGCATGCCACACAAAGAAGCAACTCGGTGTTTCACCTCATTGAATTGATGGTTGAGCTCTCTAAGTTGCACATCAATAGTAGCATAGAATATATCGGCTTGGTAATAATGTAAGTTTGTCAATTCATCTTTGCGTCATGAACTCTTTCGTTCAACAAACATATCACTCATATTGGGAATGATGATTTCATATTTATAATAAAATGAATGAACTTTAGAAAGGAGAGAACCCTACCAATCATCTCTCATCATTTGCAGCCGTTGCTTCGATATTCTCACTAGTTCCATAGCACCAACAATATCTTCAACTTTTCGTTGCAATGCCTTTGATGCTTCATTCTTGATCCCCAATATATCTCTCATCACCTTCATTTTAAATACAAAATCAAAATCTTCTAATACATGTGACAAGTTAATCGCAGAACCCTTGTGTTCGCTCATATCATCATCTGAAATAATTTCAAGTACATCAAACACAAAGGAGAATATGTGAATCAAGCTAATCAATGTGTCATAATGTGAGCCCCAACTTGTATCTCCTGGTCGTTTGAGGCTAGTCTCCTCATTCAAACCCTATCCACTTTCAAGCTCGCCAATATTGAGGGCTTCAATGACTTTTGCAGCTTATATATTTTGGAGCATGTCGTGACATTTACAAGAGCCTCCAACGACATTCAACAAAGTAGAAACCGAGTAGAAAAAGCAGCAATTGGATTGTGTTGTTTTGAAACAACAATTAGTGTCAACTGAAGCTGATGTGCAAAACAATGAACATAGAATGTGGTGGGGTTCTCATTCTGAATGAGTCTTTGAAGGCCATTAAGCTCACCTTTCATATTATTAGCCCCATCATAACCTTGCCCACACAAGCTTGTTATGCTCAATCTATGCCTGAACAATATTGCTTTGATGGCCACCTTAAGTGATTGAGCTTTAGTGTCCATGACATGATCAATGGCTAAAAAACGCTCAATTATGCATCAACGCTCATCCACATAGCGTATAACAACTGCCATTTGCTCCTTTATAGAGATATCCCGAGATTCATCCACCAAAAGGGCAAATGGTGCATCTCGAAGATTGGAAATGATAACCTGAGTTGTTTCCAATGCAGTTGCATTTACAATATCTTTTTGAATCTTAGGCGACGTCAATTTTAGATTTTCAGGAGCATTTTGGAATACGACTCTTTTAATATCTTTATTCTCATTGGCAAGCACTTGTAAAAGCTTAAGGAAGTTACCCATGTTTTTTGAATCCTCATATTCATCATGACCACGAAAAGGCAATCCTTGGCATAGAAAAAAGCGAATGGCATGAAGCGCTGCCTTTAAGTGGAGTCAATAATCCATCCGAGCTTGATTCGATTGCTTGACAACAATCGTTTCAATTTGTTGATTTTGATTTAATAAATTTTGACACTTCTCATGTGCCTGAATGTGAGAGCACTATTTGAGCCTCCAACATGATCTTCAATTCTTCCTTTTTTACTCCAACTTTTAAATCCTTGAATTATAAAAGCATCACGATGTTCTTTGTTTTCAAAAGATAGCAACATAGGCAAAATGCAACATTCTTTTCTATACTGTACTCTAGCCAACTGCCATAATCTTTAAACCAAGCATAATTAAATCGTCTCTTATCTTATCCACACCCAGTGTAAGGAAATTTATGCTCGTGAGGTTGACAAGAGCCCTTTTGTAAATACACTCTTCGAATTTGGTCCTGATCCATGGGATGATAACTCGAGATCGGATTCCTTAGCCTAGGATCTACAGGGAGATCTGCCAATTTAACATCTTCACGACTATTCTTCGAAGTTAATGGCACTATATCATTGTTATCATTCTCTAGAGTCAGAAGACAGTAGGTTAGGAGTTGATTTTCTTTTGTAATAATTTTCCATATCTAATTGAAAGATAAAGAAAATTTCATCAAAATCAACGCTAACCTAAAAAAATGCATAACTTCATTGGAATGCATAACTTAATTGAAACACGTAACTTAATTTTAGTGGGTAAGGTTGGAACACATATCTAACAACTTGATTGCGCCCAGACCATAAGAGCATCTCCCCATCTTATGCAATGAGAGTGTCAAAAGAAAATGAAAAAGCACATGGAACCTCATTATATCATGTGATTTCACCCAATCCATCACCCTTATTATATGATGCATGCCTTATAAGCCTCTCTTTTCTTAGTTCAGGATAATATCCATTTTTTATGCACACTATGTGAACTAGAGGTGGAACTTGGCTCGTCCGTTCATAATCGCCTCAAGCCAAGCTTCACTATATGTGGATAAAACCAAATCCAAAGCAATGGAAACCAAGCATAGTCAACTTAAGCCCTACCCACCATTCGTTACCTGAGGTCAATTTGGGTTAAGACTCTACTCATTTCAGGTATTGGGATTTTTCGTTTACTTTCTAAAATGATATAAAATTAAGGCAGTATTTCTGACTAGCCCAACCAAAATTCAGCAATAAGCCTCCTACATTCTGAACCATTAGCATAGAATGTCTATAGACTGTAGTAACCAAGATACGTTTTAAAGGAAGCTCACATTTTATCAAGTGCTTATTTGTGGTTGTTTTATAGTCTTTTAGTATTGATCTTTGATTTTCTTTACTGAATTTTATTTGTTTACTGCCCTATACAAATAAATAAACTCTACCCACAAACATGAAAGCTTCTTCAATAATTTTTTGGAGCATTTCACAAGAGAAGCAATTTATTCTTGATTGGCAGAGAAACAAATTTAAATAAAAACAATGACTATTATTAAGGAATCAAACGAATTAGGCAGAAAGATATAAAAATGCTCAAATATCAATCAAATGCAACAAACTATTGTTAAGGAACCCGATAAGAGGTTTGAGATGGGGGGAGAGTAGGGGATAGAACCAATAACTCATATGAACTTGGAGATCATAAGACACATATATAGAGAATCAAGAACAAATAGATTTACATTCAAAACAAAACAGGACAATCTTCATCTATTGGCTCAAGCAAGTGGTTTGAATTCCACTCCAAGATCGTGACATGTCGCTACAACTTCATCTCCTTTTGGAATTAAAAGCTCCATTTTTATTCTAAAGAAAACCATCAAAACCAACAACGAACTCATAACTAACAACTAAAAGAAACCTCAAAATCAAAGAAGTCCCAAAATCAAAGAAACCAAGATAAAACTTCGTTGAAAATCTTCCAACCATATTGTAGATATAGAATGAGAAAAGGATGGAACAAAGAGAAGGACAAAAAGCTTGATAGAAAGCGAGAGAGGGAACCCAAGAGGGATAGAGAGGGCGAGAGAGGTTGAGCAGGAAAGAAAGGCTGATAAGATAAAGAGTGAGAGAGAGAGAGAGAGAGAGAGAGAGAGAGAGAGAGAGGAGTAAGGAGGGCCAGATGTGAGAACAGAGAGAGATAGAGCCGAGTGAGATATCAGAGAGATGGCCTGAGTTTTATGTCGTGATCGAGGGATGACAATATTTGAGGATGTGTGCTGGAATGAAGAGATGGCTGGAGCTACCTCTGATATGTATCTTCGGATATCGTCAATGTATTTAATGACGTAGACTAGAAAACACCCTGGGCGTTTTGTTGAAATATACTCCCCTTTCTGATTCGTTGATCCGCATTCCCTTTTATAATCCCCAATCCAATTTTCTCCTAAAATCTCCCTCATCTTATCAATTTAATCTTCTCCTAAACTCCCTCTCATCTTACCTCTTCCTATAATATCTCTCTAAATTTTTATCACATTCCATTCTATAATCCCCCATCGATACAAAACACCTATTTAGGCCACAATGAAACTAATGAATGCACAACCACTCACTATCTTTGAGGGACCTTTTATATAAAATTCTTTACCAATCCACCCATATAAATAATCATCTTATGGGACCCAATAGATGAAGATCCTATCACTTTGCATTACCTAAATAAACACATGATAATCATTACCGTTGCATGATGGGCCCAGTCATCAAATCCTATTCGTACGCAGTCTTGAACATCTGGGATGAAATTAAGCATTTAATCTATAACATCTTTTCCTTGAATCTAGACCATTGCTACATGTTTCCTTGATCATAGATGTTAGAGATATATGACATTCTGAAATGGAATAAATTATATACATTGAATTTTGGAACCAAATCCCATTTTCAAGCATCCTTGAAAATCTTAAATTGAATGATTATTTTCTAAAAGGCTCGTGCTTAATTTGCATAATGTGAGGCGGTATTATTTCATTGGACAAGTCAAAAGGGGCAGAAAAACCCCTTTTAAAATAGGGAGTTTTTGACAATTCCTCATAATTAATGAATGAGACATCTAGAATTCTTGCACTAAGAATATAACAGACTAAGGCCTCCACGATGTGATGAAAAATTGTGGTGAGGTCTTAGTAATGACAGATTGCGCTAAGAATATTTGTAATGCTCATTTACAGGGCATACCTCCTATATTTTTTATGATATAATTTGAATAAATTTATTTTTTTGAAGAATTGGTTGTTGTAGTTAGAAAGCTTTTATGGGAATTGAGTTCATGCTTGATTTTCCAAAACAATAAAATAAATAACCATGTATTTAAACCATGCAATCAGTGCAAATTATTTGTCATGAGTTTTAATGATTCGTAATTGGCGATGATTCTGACTTTTGTAATTGAACATGCTCCGCCCCACTCAAATGAAAATCCTGGGTTTGCCACTACTCGGGTTGATTGTGCATCTAATCTTAACTATATATGTTGCCACATTATCGTGTCATAATGAGAGAGAATCTTTCATCGTAATGTTGGAAATTTTCAAATACAATTGTCTTTGCAATTTTGTATTGTAGAAAGTAATAAGTTGAAAGAAGTAGATAAGACAAGGATCAATAGAACATATTGACCGGTTTTCATATTACTGTTGGGAAGACCCACATCCCATCTTGCCTAAGTAATAGGCTTGGCATGTCTTAATATTCCTGTATGGGCCTTCCACCTATCAACTCAAGCTTTTGAGTTAGTATATAGTTTATTACAATTACAACCACTGAATCTGGGCAATGCTAGTCTTCTGAGTCTTTTATTTGACCTTATCAATCTTTGGTATTCTTTTACCAAAAGCCAAAGGAGCGAAATAAAGTTGGAGGGTAGGTCATTCTACATAACTCCTTACATGAGAGGACTCACATGATGCCAACTTGTGGCGGTTGCCCCAAGTCTGCTCCAAAAGGGCCTAAAGATGTCATGGGCTAGATGGCCCATGCCACCATTCTATTACAGTCATCGCCCTACCATTCTACTGAAGTCCAAATGTTGTCCTGCGCTCGGGTATCAATATCTCCTATCTTTCCTATATTGTTATCTTCCTTCCCCTTTAGTGTTCGACAGTCCAGCCCAGGCACAATCGCACAACACAAATTAAGGTTTGTCCTCTCTCTCTTGGTATCTTATTTCTCTGATTCCTTCTTCTCTTTACCAACAAGACCACTCTCTCTCTCTCTCTCTCTCTCTCTCTCTCTCTCTCTCTCTCTCTCCATAGAAGAGGCAGTGATGAGATTGATGGAACGCGCTCCTGCCGAGGGTGCTACCGGGGTCGGCGGACGTGGGAGTCCGTCGGGTCCGGCCCTTTCGCTCCCGGGGGGCTGAAGCGTGCATCAACATTTCTTTGTGTGGGTGTGCCAAATTTTCTATTTTACTTGGAATTGCAAGTGGTAATCCGGAGATCAACCTTCGCAAGTAAAAAGGAAATCAACTTCTTTCAAGTTTTCCATTGCACAAATATTTAAGAAAAGAGACATTTTCTTGGTTTGCCGTGAAAGGCGATTTTTTTTGGCATTTATAGCCGATTTTGGCGTTTATAGCCGATTTACAATTCTCATCAATAATGAAAGACAAGAGTTGTGATTTTTGTCTCTTTTAGAAAAATACAAACTACAATGAAAAGCAAGAAAAGGAGGATCTAACTTCTTAGGAGATTGTGGGGGACTCTTCAGATTGACGGTCGCAAGCCATGTGTGGGCTTCGCCATCATCCATGCAGATGAGAACAGAGGATGCTCTTGATTCGCTTGGCTTGGCTATAACCTCAGATTTTTAGAGGACAAAGACCAAGAGAAGGTCGTATGTCCAATAAAAAGCTAAGTAGACGGGCTGAAAAGCCACGTCTAAGCCATTGGAGGCAGCGGGAGAAGGCAAGGACCTTGGGGGGGAGTACCCCCCAAGGGACTTTTTGTCACCTTGTAGTGGTGCTTGATGTAGAATTTCTGCAGAATTTTCTCTCTTTCTCTAGACTCTGTCTGTCTGGAATTCGGGATTCTCTGCACCTTTCGATCTTCGGTTTTCCGTTCGTCTTTTTTCCGATCCCGATTTCAATGGAATGCTCTCCTATTTATAGGCTTTTGGTAGCCATTTAGGAGAGCTTTTATGGGCTTTAATGGCTTTAATGGGAGGAGTTATAAGATTTATTTCTTGACTTTGTAACTCCTTTTTCCTTGAATCTGATTGGCCGATGGAGATTAAGGGCTTTTAATCACCTTAATTACCATAATGGGAGGAGTTTCATGGCTTGAATGCCATGACTTAATTGATTTGTAACTCCTGGATGCTCGCTTCTGATTGGGCCGTCCAAAGAAATGAATTAATAACTGCAATAAAGCTAGTCAATTAACTGCATTAAATGGTCGCCGAGCAGTTGAAGAGTCGCGAGCCGCGCCGCGTCTTTTGGGATTCTTTTGGAGATGATTACCGATGGATTTACATGCTGATCGACATCGGATGAACATGTAACTTCAGACATTGATAGCTAGCAGCGGGCCGGTGACATCTGTCTTGTCGATTTCTCGATCGGTCGGACAGAAAGAGCACTTTTTAGGTCAACCGGTCAGCGATCTTGGAGCGATCAATGATGATTTTATGCTTTTGACGGCGGATCTGAGATGTCGTCGGATATGAGTCAATTTCAAGCACTAAAAATCACATTTTCAGGAAACCACAGGGGCCAAAGTGCGCGAAACACGAAAAAGGACGGAAAAAATGGGTCACCGGCGAAAAATCCGGTGACCCGGACTTCCATGGTCGCCGGCGACCCTGGGCCAGGGTCGCGGGCTGCGACCCTGGGGTTTTTTCTCCCCTTTCTGGTCCGTTTCGCGGTCTTTTTCGTCGCCGTTTTCTTCTGTATTTTTCCTGACATTTCTTCTCATTTATTGGCTTGATTTTCCTGTAGAAAACTTGATGAGAATCCTTGCATTTTTAGAGTGCAAAGTTTCCAATTTTCCGGGAAAGCCGAAGACTTTGTCGCGTAGAGCTGCTGATTTTCCGCCAGAAGTTGAAACTTGGTCAAACGATGTCGGAATGACCTGAAATTTGAGGTGAAGCCTCCTGAGCAATAAATAAGACCAACCATAGGCTTTTGTTTGAGTTTCGAAGCCGTTTGGGGTCCCGTCGCCAGTAGACTTGATTTTGCCGCGAGGGAGATGCCGCGCGTTGATGTGCGGTCAAACGATGTCCGATTGACCTGAAATTTGACAGGGAACCTATTGGAGTCATTTTGAGATGATCCACAGGCTCTGTCCTGGGAACCATGGTCCCGGGGAGCTCCGCCGCCGGTAGGCTTGATTTTCTTTCGGAGCGTCGAAACCTGGTCAAACGTTGTCGGAATGACCTGAAATTCGACGTGCAGCCTTTTGGAAGTATGTTGAAGCCACTCATGCACTTGGTTTGATGAGCGAAGACTTTGGTGGTTCCCGCCGCCGGGAGGCTTGATTTTGCTGCTCGAGCATTGATGGAGGGTCAAACGTTGTCGGTTTGACTTGAAATTTGGCATGGAGCCCTTTTGAGACATGCTGGAGTCATCCGTAGGCTCTGATCGAAGTTTTGACGTCTTCGATGATGTCGCCGCCGGGAGCACCAATTTAGCTGTCGGAGAAGCGAAGTTAGGCCAAATGATTCTGAAATGGCCCGAAACTCCTTGTGTACTCCTCCTTTGGCTGTCTTGAAGGATCTTGCAGTTTTTGTTTGATTCTGACAAGATTTGATTTTTTGGAGAAGTTGCATTGCCTATTTATGGCAGGTTGCGACTTCATGCAGCTTTCTTGATGTTGAAGAGGTAAAGTGACATTTTTGGTGTCAACAAATGCCCCCTCGAGGTACAGCGACGAGTTGCTTGAATTTTGTAGTCGATGTGCCTCGAAGAGATTTTTGAAGGAGAGCTTGTGTCTTGACCAAGAGTCTTTGAGCAATCTTTTCTTTGGTAGAGTAGCCTTTGAGCTTCCAGGGGAATTTTATGGTAATGAAAGGAATCAAGTACCATCTCGAGGCAAAGTTTTAGAGATGACATCAGGGATGTGGATTTGGGTTTCTGTTTTTGATCTTGTGACCTAACCAGCTATATATGGCAGGTTAGGGGATCGGTTTGGTTTTGATCTTGTAGACCTAACAGGCTGTATGTGGCAAGTTAGGGGATCGGTATTTGGTTTTTGGCTTCGGTCTTGTGATCTAACAAGCTGTATGTGGCAAGTTAGGGGACCAGGATTTGGTTTTTGGTCACTCTTTGGGACTGTGTGGGTCCATTGGAGTGGTTTGGATTTTTGTGGAATGTCAATTTCAAGATTTTGGCTCAATTTGGTATATGAGGCTGGATGGTTTGATTCTTTGGAAGCTCATGGGGCTTGAAAAAAATTTTTGTATGGTTCAATCAACTCAAAAGAGGCATGGAACCATTTTTGTATGCTCTTGGTAAGAGGGATTTTTTTCCTGACTAAAAGCCCATTTTTTTTTTTAGTGCCTAGGTGGTCAAACCTGGCTCATATGGGCTAGCCCATGGGACCTTAAGCTTTTTAGGATGGCTTAGATCTCATGTGGGGCCATTTTTGTAAAGAATATCTAAAGATATCTCATTTGGATAGAAAATATCTAAAAATATCTTTATGGGAGAGAATCTCTCATATTCCCTTAATTTGGGAGAGAATATCTCAAGGTATCTTTCTTTTTGGGAAAGAATCTCCAATCTCCTATTTTGTTGGAGAGAATCTCTCATTGATTGATTTTGGGAGAAAATCTCTCAAAGACATCTTTATTTTTGGGAAAGAATCTTTCTAATTCCTTCTCTTTTGGTAAGGTTACTAATTAGTAGCACTTACCTTTCTTTTTTTGTTTCCTTCTTTGATTTGCTCTCTTCTATAAAAGCAAGGAGGAGGCTAGATCTCTTGCCCTTATTGCTTTCTTTTGCAACAATCTCAAGAGAGCTCCACCAAGAGTTCTTCTTCTTCAAGGATCTTCAAGCTTTTTCCTTCTTCTTCTCCATCAATGGCTTCAAGTAAGTTTCTTTTTCAAGAAAACTCCTTTCTAGAAAGTAGGATGGTAAAAAAAGAAGGTCTTTTCTTTTCTTTCTTTGTTTTTTTTTTTTTCACGTGTTTCTCTTTTCTCTTTTTTTTTTTACACGTTTTTTTCTTTTCTTTTTTTTTTCGTGCTTCCTTTTCTTTTTCTTTTTCTTTTTGCACGTTTTCTTTTTTTTTTTTTTTTTGTGGGCCGTACGGACAGATCCGTACAAATCTGGTCCGTACGGCCACGTGGCCTGTGGGCCACGGCCTGATGGGCCAGCCCCTCTCCTCTTTTTTTCTTTTTCTTTTTTTTTGCTGTTTTCTTTCTTCTTTTTTTTTCTTTCTCCCCCTTTTTTTTTGAGAAAGTTTCTTTTTTTTTTTTAGAAAAGTTTCTTTTTTTTGTTCTTTTCTTTCTCCCCCTTTTTTTTGAGAAAGTTTCTTTTTTTTTTTTTTTTGCTCATCATGATAATGCGTTTTTATGCAAATCTAGATGTTCATGCATGTACTTTTTGTAGATTGAATTTGAGAGCATGATAGCATACCTGAAAATCTTTGCAAATTTGGGAATTTGGAGCTCGCAGCGACGTTGAGCCCTTCTTGATTTTGCGGAGATTTTGAGGTTTCGAAAGTTTGGAGTTTCGGAGCTCGCAGCGATGTTGAGCCCATCTTCAAACTTTCTATTTCTTTCGGGGTATTTCCCTTTTCTTCGGAATTGCCCCGGAACCATGCCAAAATTTCGCCAGATTTTCTTTTAGCGAAATCCTATCATTTTGATGATGATCTTTTTTTTCTTTTCCAACCTTTGCAGGTGGTTCCTCCAGAACGAACAAGGGTAAAGAGCCTGCTACAAGCGTACCTCGTCGATCCGCCAGATCTTCTAATGTGGCCGTTCAACAGGCCTGGGAGAAGGTCCAGTTTGTGGAGAAAAACTTGGAAGAATGCGATTCCCTCAATCGTGATGAGATGAGACAGCGATTGATCGCTCTCAAGGATGAGGAGTTCTATAAGATCATGGTAAGCAGTCGTCCCTGGGTTATGGACGATCTGAGGGTTTTGCCCAAGCCTACCTTCTTCTTTGGAGATGCAGTCCCTGACGACTTGACATACCAAAGGAGATGTTTTCAGTTCTCTTACACAGCAGATGGTAAGAAGAGAACTATTTCTACCTGGTCGTCTTTTGATCGGACCATCTCGATCCTGAGCCTTTCTCCCACGTGCCCTAAGAGGGAAGATCCTCTGAGCTGGGTGAAGAGAACCAGTGTGATCAAGACCGGGGTTTTTGTTGGTGGACCTTCCGGTTTTGCAGAGAAACCACCTGTCCGTATGGACATGTTGATGCCAGCTAGTGGCTACCAAGGTTTTGATTATCCGTCGGCCGATTTGGGACCGGTGGGCCTTGGCGTTTTTAGCGGTGACGGCAACAATTGGGTGAAGCCTTTTCGACTTCGTGGCCGTTTCAGTGTTGACTCCGATTGGAAGTCGTGGACTGATCGCGTCCTATTGATTGGTGGCACCATTTTGAAGGAAGCTGGGATTTTTGACGCGGTCCGTGCCTTCAGAGATACCGTGGCTTTTTCCGACGAGGCCTTTATGGCCATGTTGGAATCATTTCTCCCACAAACCAATACCTTCCTTGTAACGAATGGTGAGATTGGTTTTTCCTTGAAGGAGTTGAGCGCCATTACTGGATTGCCCATCCTTGGCAAACTCTAAGAGGAGTTCATGCCGATTGACAGCGTCCTTGAGGAGCAGTCAGAGGAGTTTAGGCTCCTATACTTTCAGCTCGTCGCCTTCTATGATTTTTTGAAGGAGAAGGAGGGCTCGAAAGTAAGATCCAGCAGTTGGAAGAGTTATGGCTCTTCATTCTTCAACTTCTTTGACAGCAAAGAGTCTTCTGACAGCATGACCCTAGAGGACCGGAAAAAGGCTTCCGCCATGCAAGAAGAGTTGAAGGACTTCTTCGCAGGTACAAATGTAATTTGTTCTGACATTGCACTGCGGAGAGAAATTGCAGTTTACCTCGCTTATTGGCTAGGTGAGGCTATTTTTGCTGGAGGAGATGGAACACACATCAGGCCGCATTGTATTTTTCTGGCTTGTCAGATGGCGTTTGTGTCACGACCCCAAACCCGGGGTCCGTGAATTGAGAGTTATGTTTCTCCCAAGATCCGCGTGTGTGAGGATTACAAATTCATTCCAACACACTCTGAATATTTAGCGGAAGCTTTTATGGTGTTGCGACTCGGAGTCCGTGGCCATTGGATTCCGCACCGCACTTAACCCAAGCATATACTCATCTTATCAATGATCCATCTCAGACTGGAATAAACTATCACAATAAAAGTACAGAGCTGACAGTAACAGGATATTACATTCCCATATATGTTCAAGTTACAATTAACAATGTATATTAATTACAATCCCAAGCAAAAAGGCTAATAAAAGCCATACAAGAAAACAAGCTAATGATTACTACCCATATGTGACGTAATACCGATGTCAAGCTCAATGTCGACATGACATAGCCAACAAACACCTGTAAGCTCATGGCTCCACAGCCAATACGTGCACTCATCTCGGGTGAAGAAATCTGAACCTGAGTACCAAAGTAGTGGGTCAGACACGACGGTCTGGCAGGCGGGTGAAAAGATATAACAACATACTGAATGATAAAACATGAAATAAATCATACTGTCTGATCAAAATTGTACATAATAAAAATGTATCGGAAATCATGAGTATCTGACGAAATCATGTATTCATATAAAACGGGTATGAAACACGGATATTAGGCAAAGCATGTATTCCTTTAAAGCATGTATAAAACATGAACATCTCACAAATCGGGAACTCATTTAAAACATGTATAAACAATAAACAACTTTCAAATCGGGTACTCATTTAAAGCGTGTACGAACAATATACATCTTACAAATCGGGGACTCATTTAAAGCGTGTATAAACAATATACATTTTATAAATCGGGTACTCATTTAAAGCATGTACAAACAATAAACATTTTACAAATCGGGTACTCATTTAAAGCGTGTATAAACAATAAACATTTTACAAATCGGGTACTCATTTAAAACATGGATAAACAATAAACACTTCCCTAATCGGGAACTCTTTTAAAACATGGATAAACAATAAACACTTCCCTAATCGGGAACTCTTTTAAAACATGGATAAACAATAAACATTTCCTAAATCGGGGACTCATTTAAAACATGTAGAATTAATGCATCCTTTATTAAGAAAAGACATGATCAATATAAAACAGTACGGGTAACAAGGATCAGGAACTATCAAGATGGCAACCACACAAAGCTAAATCCTCTATCACCGAAGTGACTAGAGTATCGGGCGTTGACCTCGGTCACCGAAGTGAGGAGGTACAACAAAATTCACATATACATATACAATAATACGGGACGGGACCACGGTGGCAAACCGGGTATCGGGAATCACGGTAGCGAACCGGATATCGGGAACCACGGGAGCGAGCCGGGTATCGGGACGGGACCACGGTTAATAAACCGGGTATCGGGATCCATGCTGCAGCTGGCGGGACAAGTGGGGAATCTCCAAGTCAGTGGATCAGACTGACAAGGTTATCCAAGCTTAGTGGTGCCGACTCATAGGTTATATGCAAGCAAACAAAACACATACATGTATGCAAGTTCTCTTTTAGCTCATGGGCTCGCACTACAAAGCTCTGGCCCCCTATTGCCTCCAGGTTTTACTCTCATAAGTCATATACAAGAAATCAAATCCAATAAATACATGTGACGGGACGGGGTGCTCATAAGCACAAAAGCATATCTGTATCGGTCGGGCATGCACGGGCTAACAACAATGCTAAAAACATGAATTTCAATACTGTCGGGCAAGTCTAGTCATAAAACATGAGATTTAAAGTGTACAAGTGAAATTCGGTCAAAATAAAGCATGAATGGATTTCTCATATTCTCCGGGCCAAGTGTTGAAAGTCCAAGATTGAATCAATGTACTAGGGTCCCGTATGTTACGTTCGACATACATTTGGTACTCTTTAAGAATTGAAAACATTTCGGGGCCTTATATACATTAACAAATCTAAAAGACCTAAACAACACAGTCATGATGATGGAGTTTCTTCTTCTTTACAATTCCTCACTCTCCTCCAATATAGTTCCCTACGGTTCTTCAAGAAGAAAACAATACAATTGCTGTCGGTCAGCTCCTCGGTTGGCCGTCGGTCAGCCGAACTGGGATGTCGGCTAGCCGACGGCTGACCGACGCTGACTGTCAGCTCTACACACATCAGGAAGTTTGTTGCTCTCTGGAAAATGAACCGAAAGATCTGTCGGTTGGCTCTCGGTCGACCGAACTAGGGAGTTCGGTCAGCCGACAGCTGACCGACAGATTTCCTGATGGAAATCTGCTCTTTGGAATTGGAACCGAGAGGGTTTCGGTCCACCTCGGTTGGCTGTCGGTTAACCGACAGGCTGACCGACAGCTGACCGACGTTACTGCGGACACAGAATTCTGAAGCTGTTTTCGGTCCCTTCTTTCTCCAAACACTCCTCATTTTCAAGGGTCAGATCCCTGCAATAAAGTGAGCTAAAAGATCCTCCATTTCAAACAATCAAAACTTCATTCTCAACACTTCAAATTCCCCATTCAACTACATCCATTCTTCCATCAAATCATCCATTCCATTCACATTCAACCCAAAAGAAATCCATCACATGAAACAAGTCAAAACTCAATACAATCAAGATACCATTTTCAAGAATACAATATACTAGAAAGATACACTAAAGAGTGTATTTCAAATCTCAATAAAAGCATGTCATGAAGTAAAGCATAAGTAATGAAAATCATTAATGAAAGCTACACATTTGTATAAAACATGATCAATGAAAATAAATCATTTCATCCACTTGCCTTGGGTCCAATGCTAATCAAATCAACCACCAATCACTTCTCCAAGCTATAAATCACCAATCTAAACAAAACCCCCAAAAGAAACCCATCTTAGAACCCTAAAATGGCAAAACCAAATCAAAACAAAAGGAAAGCCTCCAATAATCAAAACAAAGCTTCTTAAAGGCTAGGAAAACACAAATCCAAAAGATTACAAGGATTCCTTACTTGGAAGTTCTTCAAAAAGCAAGAGGTTGCTCAAAAGAAATCTTGAAAAGCTTGGTTTTCTTCAAAAATGGTGTCAATGGATAGCTCTTGAGATGAGGATGAAAATGGTGGAGTCTAATCTTGGTTTGGCATTGTTTGGTGGTGCTATGAGATGGAGAAAGCAAGAAAAGAATGGAGGAAGCCATGGCTGCTGGGGCTGCTCCTCTCTTAGAAATTAGGTCAAGGAAGAAGAGAAGAGAAGAGGTGGGTTCCTTTTATAACAAAGGGGAGATGGGTCCCACAACTTAAAACATTTGCCGGGCTAAAAACATGCATTTCGGGACCTCAAATCGGTTCGACGAAGAAGACAAAGTTGTTCGTTGAAATAACTACTTTCCAAAAAGTATATTTTCCCCAATTTCTGGAATTTTCGAAATTTATGGACAGATTTAGTGAAAATTGTCATTTTTGCCCTTTTTCTCGAAAAACGCAATTTCTGAGTATTTATTCAAGATGGTCAAAACATGAAAGTTGTTTGTAACAACAAAATGGGTCAAAAGGAATAAAATTTGGAATTTTTAGAAACCAAGAATAAATTCTCACAAAAATACAATTTACAAGGGTCGGGTCAAAACAAAGTCAACGTCTTTTAAAACTCTCCAAAGTTATGAAAAATCTATTCAAACTCAAAAACTCAACCAAACAATCACTAAACCCATCGAGAAAACCAAATCACGATTAAAACCACACTAAACCAAGAAATTAAGGGTCGGGTTCTCACATCCTCCCCCCCTTAGAACATTTGGTCCTCCAAATGAACTAAACAAATCCAAAACAAGTGGGGATATTAATCCGCACTTCGAAAACAAAATCACAAATCAAAACTCCAAAACGGTCCTCTCGAAAACATCTGAACTCGCTGGGTCACCCTCGTGGTAGAACCCCTTGGTCAACTATCAACGGTCGTCAAACATTCTTCCACTGGCTCGAATCCGTCACTGTCCTGTCAATCTGACTGCTCAAGGAATTCTCCAACTCTGACTCCTTCTAAGTTCAACCAAGTCTCTTGTTTCTAAACACCTTGATACTGAAAATCCTTGGAACCATTTTGTCGACTTCATCGCAACTATCGAAGCTAGGGTTTCACATCCACTGCACAATCTTCAAGGTTAACTCTTGCTAGCTTTAATTCTTTCTGCTCGTTGCTCTTGATCCTCTATACAATATTCGGTCTCTGACACTAACATGTTTGTCCCTTCACTATGCTTTAGTATTTGGAGCTCCGTGCTCACTCTTGCAACTGCTCTGCCAAGTCTACCTTTCCTAATAAAATCCGAAATAACTGATTTCCTGCTCCGTATATCTGTACATTGAAATCCGATGCTCCTCGTGTCGCTAAAATCTGCAAAGATCTTCATTGTTGGGCGATCAAGTAGAGACTCTTCCTGTAGTCAATTCCTTCATTAGTTGCTGAAATCCAACTCTAAAAGCTTCTAACCACACAATGACACATCCTGCTGGGTCTACTCCTCCACATGGCTGCACTTGTTGAAAATCCTAAAATAATTCTCTGACAAACCTCATCAAGTTCTAGGAATCTCTAATTCTGGACATCTCCTTGGAGCTCTACTAATTGAAAACTTGTCTCTAAACATCTGCACTGTTCCTGCACAACTGCCAATTCTCCTGTTGTCTCTGTACTCTGCCCAAACGGATATTCCAAAAGTCTGTAAAGTTTGCAAGATCTCCTCTATCATAAAACCAGGTAACAATCCATTCTGTACACAGCTCTCTACACCATAGCTGAAAGTTTTCTTCCTATCATTTAACCACACACTGATGCATCCTACTGAGTCAACTTCACCATCATTTTGGAAATATTAAAAATCTTCTAGCACTTCTCAGCCAAGAGTTCATCAAATTCGAGAAATTTCTTGCTTTTGGTACCCACTTGAATCTCTATCAACTGAAAATCACCTCAAACTTCCTGAAATTCGCCCATTTGTCTAGTTTCTGTAGTCTTTTGGTTTAGGGAAATATTCCAGATTTATCCAAAATCCACACTTACTTGCCTGACGCACCATCTGACGGTACACGATCAACTGAAATTGGGTCTCAATATGCCATTCACATTCCTTGCTGACTAACAACTGCTCACAAATTCCTTCGCTAGCTCCATCTGTGACATTGAAAAGCTGGGAATTCTGCCAAAGTCCTCCGAGATCCACAAGCTAAAACCACAAAACTCTAACTCTCTGACGCGAAAACAAGAAAAAAAACACTGAATGTGGGTGCGGAGATATTAAATCCTCCCCCACTAGAAAAGAATTTGGTCCCCCAAATTCCCAGCAAGAACAAAAAGGAAGAGACAAGAAGGGTCTCCCCCACTAGAAAGAAAACAAATCCGAACCAAAACAGAATGGCATCTAGCCAAAACAAGACGACAAATCTAACGGTTTCCTCACCACACGTCTTAAAGTTCCTAGAGTGTTTTATTTCCTAGAAACTTGCCCGCTCTGATACCAGTCTGTCACGACCCCAAACCCGGGGTCCGTGAATTGAGAGTTATGTTTCTCCCAAGATCCGCGTGTGTGAGGATTACAAATTCATTCCAACACACTCTGAATATTTAGCGGAAGCTTTTATGGTGTTGCGACTCGGAGTCCGTGGCCATTGGATTCCGCACCGCACTTAACCCAAGCATATACTCATCTTATCAATGATCCATCTCAGACTGGAATAAACTATCACAATAAAAGTACAGAGCTGACAGTAACAGGATATTACATTCCCATATATGTTCAAGTTACAATTAACAATGTATATTAATTACAATCCCAAGCAAAAAGGCTAATAAAAGCCATACAAGAAAACAAGCTAATGATTACTACCCATATGTGACGTAATACCGATGTCAAGCTCAATGTCGACATGACATAGCCAACAAACACCTGTAAGCTCATGGCTCCACAGCCAATACGTGCACTCATCTCGGGTGAAGAAATCTGAACCTGAGTACCAAAGTAGTGGGTCAGACACGACGGTCTGGCAGGCGGGTGAAAAGATATAACAACATACTGAATGATAAAACATGAAATAAATCATACTGTCTGATCAAAATTGTACATAATAAAAATGTATCGGAAATCATGAGTATCTGACGAAATCATGTATTCATATAAAACGGGTATGAAACACGGATATTAGGCAAAGCATGTATTCCTTTAAAGCATGTATAAAACATGAACATCTCACAAATCGGGAACTCATTTAAAACATGTATAAACAATAAACAACTTTCAAATCGGGTACTCATTTAAAGCGTGTACGAACAATATACATCTTACAAATCGGGGACTCATTTAAAGCGTGTATAAACAATATACATTTTACAAATCGGGTACTCATTTAAAGCATGTACAAACAATAAACATTTTACAAATCGGGTACTCATTTAAAGCGTGTATAAACAATAAACATTTTACAAATCGGGTACTCATTTAAAACATGGATAAACAATAAACACTTCCCTAATCGGGAACTCTTTTAAAACATGGATAAACAATAAACACTTCCCTAATCGGGAACTCTTTTAAAACATGGATAAACAATAAACATTTCCCAAATCGGGGACTCATTTAAAACATGTAGAATTAATGCATCCTTTATTAAGAAAAGACATGGTCAATATAAAACAGTACGGGTAACAAGGATCAGGAACTATCAAGATGGCAACCACACAAAGCTAAATCCTCTATCACCGAAGTGACTAGAGTATCGGGCGTTGACCTCGGTCACCGAAGTGAGGAGGTACAACAAAATTCACATATACATATACAATAATACGGGACGGGACCACGGTGGCAAACCGGGTATCGGGAATCACGGTAGCGAACCGGATATCGGGAACCACGGGAGCGAGCCGGGTATCGGGACGGGACCACGGTTAATAAACCGGGTATCGGGATCCATGCTGCAGCTGGCGGGACAAGTGGGGAATCTCCAAGTCAGTGGATCAGACTGACAAGGTTATCCAAGTTTAGTGGTGCCGACTCATAGGTTATATGCAAGCAAACAAAACACATACATGTATGCAAGTTCTCTTTTAGCTCATGGGCTCGCACTACAAAGCTCTGGCCCCCTATTGCCTCCAGGTTTTACTCTCATAAGTCATATACAAGAAATCAAATCCAATAAATACATGTGACGGGACGGGGTGCTCATAAGCACAAAAGCATATCTGTATCGGTCGGGCATGCACGGGCTAACAACAATGCTAAAAACATGAATTTCAATACTGTCGGGCAAGTCTAGTCATAAAACATGAGATTTAAAGTGTACAAGTGAAATTCGGTCAAAATAAAGCATGAATGGATTTCTCATATTCTCCGGGCCAAGTGTTGAAAGTCCAAGATTGAATCAATGTACTAGGGTCCCGTATGTTACGTTCGACATACATTTGGTACTCTTTAAGAATTGAAAACATTTCGGGGCCTTATATACATTAACAAATCTAAAAGACCTAAACAACACAGTCATGATGATGGAGTTTCTTCTTCTTTACAATTCCTCACTCTCCTCCAATATAGTTCCCTACGGTTCTTCAAGAAGAAAACAATACAATTGCTGTCGGTCAGCTCCTCGGTTGGCCGTCGGTCAGCCGAACTGGGATGTCGGCTAGCCGACGGCTGACCGACGCTGACTGTCAGCTCTACACACATCAGGAAGTTTGTTGCTCTCTGGAAAATGAACCGAAAGATCTGTCGGTTGGCTCTCGGTCGACCGAACTAGGGAGTTCGGTCAGCCGACAGCTGACCGACAGATTTCCTGATGGAAATCTGCTCTTTGGAATTGGAACCGAGAGGGTTTCGGTCCACCTCGGTTGGCTGTCGGTTAACCGACAGGCTGACCGACAGCTGACCGACGTTACTGCGGACACAGAATTCTGAAGCTGTTTTCGGTCCCTTCTTTCTCCAAACACTCCTCATTTTCAAGGGTCAGATCCCTGCAATAAAGTGAGCTAAAAGATCCTCCATTTCAAACAATCAAAACTTCATTCTCAACACTTCAAATTCCCCATTCAACTACATCCATTCTTCCATCAAATCATCCATTCCATTCACATTCAACCCAAAAGAAATCCATCACATGAAACAAGTCAAAACTCAATACAATCAAGATACCATTTTCAAGAATACAATATACTAGAAAGATACACTAAAGAGTGTATTTCAAATCTCAATAAAAGCATGTCATGAAGTAAAGCATAAGTAATGAAAATCATTAATGAAAGCTACACATTTGTATAAAACATGATCAATGAAAATAAATCATTTCATCCACTTGCCTTGGGTCCAATGCTAATCAAATCAACCACCAATCACTTCTCCAAGCTATAAATCACCAATCTAAACAAAACCCCCAAAAGAAACCCATCTTAGAACCCTAAAATGGCAAAACCAAATCAAAACAAAAGGAAAGCCTCCAATAATCAAAACAAAGCTTCTTAAAGGCTAGGAAAACACAAATCCAAAAGATTACAAGGATTCCTTACTTGGAAGTTCTTCAAAAAGCAAGAGGTTGCTCAAAAGAAATCTTGAAAAGCTTGGTTTTCTTCAAAAATGGTGTCAATGGATAGCTCTTGAGATGAGGATGAAAATGGTGGAGTCTAATCTTGGTTTGGCATTGTTTGGTGGTGCTATGAGATGGAGAAAGCAAGAAAAGAATGGAGGAAGCCATGGCTGCTGGGGCTGCTCCTCTCTTAGAAATTAGGTCAAGGAAGAAGAGAAGAGAAGAGGTGGGTTCCTTTTATAACAAAGGGGAGATGGGTCCCACAACTTAAAACATTTGCCGGGCTAAAAACATGCATTTCGGGACCTCAAATCGGTTCGACGAAGAAGACAAAGTTGTTCGTTGAAATAACTACTTTCCAAAAAGTATATTTTCCCCAATTTCTGGAATTTTCGAAATTTATGGACAGATTTAGTGAAAATTGTCATTTTTGCCCTTTTTCTCGAAAAACGCAATTTCTGAGTATTTATTCAAGATGGTCAAAACATGAAAGTTGTTTGTAACAACAAAATGGGTCAAAAGGAATAAAATTTGGAATTTTTAGAAACCAAGAATAAATTCTCACAAAAATACAATTTACAAGGGTCGGGTCAAAACAAAGTCAACGTCTTTTAAAACTCTCCAAAGTTATGAAAAATCTATTCAAACTCAAAAACTCAACCAAACAATCACTAAACCCATCGAGAAAACCAAATCACGATTAAAACCACACTAAACCAAGAAATTAAGGGTCGGGTTCTCACAGTTTGGAGAGCGGCTTGCTTTGGTGCCTGCTCTTTACCCCTACTTGTGTACCGAACTGCAGGCTGCTGCTTTTTTGGTTCGGCTTGGGCTCCCTATGAATAGGGTATTTTCAGCCCATATCTTTTATTCGTGGTTTGTATACCACTGTCCTGGCTTCCACCAGCTGGGTGCTGCACAGGATGATGATCCTCTGATGATTCGATTGGCTAAGGGAAAAGCCATATCCGAATCACTTTTGTTTGCCCGCATGAGGAACCGACGGTTCAGGGACGTCAAGATGGGGCAGTCTTTAGTTAAGCTTTCTCCGGAGTTGCGGAAGAAGGCTTTTGATTTTGGTGCCTCCCGAGACTCTACCAGAGCAGGGTCGAGAAGGCATTACTCTTTGACCAATGCAGAGAAGGAGTGGCTTTTCAGCATACGAGTCGGCACGATGGTGTACCGTAGACATCTTTTCGTCGACATCCAGCCGTATGTACCTTCTCGCTTTGCACTTCAGTTGGGCTTCTCTCAAGGCGTTGTTGGAGCGCCTTCGAGTATGGTGAAGCGTTTTGGAGGTTTGCAGGATGGCAGAAATGCATGGGATTTTTATAGTGCTGAAGACACTACTGCCACGATTTCTTATCCTGAGCTGTCGACTTTCCGAACTGCGGGCTTCACGAAGTGGTTCGCGGAGAGCTTTTTGGCATATCGGGGGCTTTCCAAGAAGGAGCTTGATGTAAAGCTGTCTTCGGGAAAAGGTACTGGAAAGTCGGATGGCGTCCTGCGAGAGGAAGTTTGGGCCTTCCTTTCTGGAGAGAAGCACAAGATAGGCTTTCTCGGTGACCAGGGCGTCATTGGTTCTGAAGCTGTTAGGGAAGTACCTGACGAGGCTTTGGAGCAGCTAGAACAGGAGGAAGCTGAGCTCGACGCTTGGATGCAAGCGGCACAGAGGCGAGCTTCCGTGGAGTCTACTGGCAAGAGCAGACCATCCAATGAGGAGTCAAGTGGGAGAACTGACTCTGACAGTGGGGCAGGATCTTCTAAGAAACGAGCCCACAGAAGTAAGAGGAAGAGGAGTCAGCGTCACACGGGGCGGGACGAAGACTCTCCTGATGTGGAAGTCCTTCTCACTGTCAATGAGGAGGTGCCAGGGGAAGCTGACGACCCTCCGGAGAAGAGGATTCGGGAAGAAGAGACCATCGGTGAAGGTATGATTCTTCCTTTTTCTTTTTCTGCTTCTTTCATGGGGCTTTCCATGTTCTGATTTGTTTTCTCACCCTGCTGCTACTTTTTTTTAGCAGAGGATGAAGACTTGGCGATGCCTGAAGTTCCGACCGATGAGGCGGTGATGGAGCCGGTTATGGCATCTGAAGAAGAACCGAGGGACTCTGGAATGATTCCAGAATCTCCAATTGGTATAACTTCTTTCGCTTTCTCTTTTTTTTTTTTTTTTTTTGCCTGCGACTTGATTTGCTAACATTTTTCTTGTCAGCTGACTTGCCACAAGATTCCGATGACTTTGAACCATCAATGGACGCAAATGTTGATGATGCTTCCGATGAGTTCATGGAGGAAGAGAGTGTTCCGCCAGTCGTCGAAGAAGGTACTTTGTAGTGATGACCCTGATGATTTTTTTTAACAGGATCATATTCATACCTTTTTGTGTTTCATTTACAGGTTTTGAAGTGACAGAAGAGAGTCCATCGCTTTCTTCAGAACCAGAGCAAGGGATGCCAGAGGTCGATCCGGAGGTAGAGACTCCTACAACCAGTCCTGACGCGATAGAGGAGATACCTCGTGCTGAGATTCCTTCTCCAGTGGCTCCAAGTGGAAAGAGTTCTTTTGTTACTCTTCCAATGGGACATGACATGAGCAGCCGATCAACGGAGAAGGGTGAATCTTCATCCAGTTCGTCTCTTCAATTTGCGAAGAAGGTGCTGGCTCGGGTTTTGAGTTCTTGGATCGAGACTCTCTTTTCTGGACACCTGGATGCCGGATTTGGCATGATCCCACATGTACAGGAGATTCTCACTGATACCGAAGAGGTTGGTCTGGATGTCACAGGTGCCAGGGCGATCGTTGATAGGATCGTTGCACTAGGTGACAAGTGGTTTGAGACCATGGATCTCCCTGACGACCAATTCTTCAAGGAGATGTTCTTGGACCCTGTTGATAAGGCTAAGTCTGACCTGAATGAGGCTACACAAAGCAAGAAGCAGCTAGTTCGGGAGAAGAACTTGGAAGAGCTAGCCATCATCGGATTGAGGCATAACCTTAACGTCCTTGATAGGGAAGTTGAGGAGGCCAGGAAACGTCTTGAGCATTTGAAGGCGCAAGTCGCTGCCAAGTGGGCTGCTATAACAGAGGCTCGTGACAGGGAGAGTACTCTGATTCGCAGGGTTGCAGATGCCGGTCGAGTTCTCGAGAGGAGGACTCTAGAAAACGAACAATGGCAAACTACTGGGGAAAAGCTTCCCGGTGTAAAAGAAGGGTTACGGCATACGCCAGCGTCTCATGGCAAGTTCCTGAAGAAGCGTGCCTTGGAAACTCTGACGGCTGAGGCCAAAAGTTTGCTTGAGGAGCTGAAGCTTTGGCTGGAGACCATTTTTGGCTGAGCTCCTGATTTTTTTTTTGTAGCAGAAACTATTCTTCTTTCTTTTGGTACCACATGTATATATTTTTTTTTGGTACTTTTTTTTTGCAGTGCTTGTGAACACTTTTTTTTTTGGTACCACATGTATTTTTTGGTACTTTTCTTTTTTTTTTTTTTTGTTTTCCCTACGCTCACTCAAATCTTTTTGTGATGAAAGCAATTGCTAAATGGAATTTGATCAAAAGCTTTGTCATTTTGTGAAAATCTTTTGTCAAATGATTGTTTTGGTAGCGGAAATGAATTTGGCATGAAAGCCGGATTTTTGTGGCATTTATAGCCAGTTTGGTGGCATTGATAGCCAATTTGTGGCATTTATAGCCGGTTTGGTGGCATTGATAGCCGGGTTTTTTGAAAGCCAAGTTTTGGTTTGTCGGCGTGAAAGCCAATTTTTGTGGCATTGATAGCCGGTTTGTGACATTTATAGCCGGTTTTGACATGAGAGTCAGGTTTTTTTTTTGTGTGGCATTTATAGCCGATTTGGTGGCATTGATAGCCGATTTTGGCAAAAGAGCCAGGTTTTTGGTTTTCAAAAATGCAAGTATCGACTAAGAGTCGCCTCCCTGCTGAATGGTCTTGCAAGTATCGATGGAATGTCGCATCCTTACTCATTCGGTTGCGAATATCGATGGAATTTCGCCTCCTCGCGGATTTGGGTGCAAGTATCGATGGAATGTCGCATCCTTGCTTTTTTCAAAAAATTTTGTTTTGCGGGTACTGACTTTGATGTCGTTTCCCCACGATTTTTGAAATTTGCGGTTTTCTCGAACCTTTGGGTTGTGGATATCAAAACATTGCATCTCCACGATTTTTTAGGTTTTTTCGAACCTTTTTTGAAATTTGGGTTGTGGATATCAACTGATATGTTGCGTCTCCACGGTTTTTGGATTTTGCAAGTATCGACGAAATGTCGCTTCCCTGCGATTTTGGGTGCAAGTATCGATGGAATGTCGCATCCTTGCTTTTTTCAAAAAAATTTTGTTTTGCGGGTATTGACTTTGATGTCGTTTCCCCACGATTTTTGAAATTTGCGGTTTTCTCGAACCTTTGGGTTGTGGATATCAACTGATATGTTGCGTCTCTACGGTTTTAGGTTTTCTCGAACCTTTGAAATTTGGGTTGTGGATATCAATTGAAATGTTGTGTCTCCACGATTTTAGGTTTTGGAAGTATCGAATGGGGTTCGCATCCTTCCGATTTTTTGAGTTTTGCGAGTATCGACTAAGTGTCACTTCCCCGCGGTTTTTGAAAAACCATTTTTTTTTTTTTAAAGACACGAGGGTCATAAATTTTGACCTAAAACCATTTGGCGGTAAAAGGCAGGGTGGACTAGGGTGGAAATCCCTGAATCCGGATTTTCATTTCAAACCATGAATTTTGGGTTCAAGGATCGAAAATTTTTGTCAAGTCAGGGAGGGGCTCCTAAACTTGGATTTTTTTTTTTTGAACAATGAAACGATGAAAGTAAGCATTGTTTTTTGAGTTTCTTTAGAAATTTCGACATTTTGATATGAAAATTCTAAAGGAGTGGGTTTGATGAGCAAGTACCTGAAAATAGGCTTTTGCCGTGCAGGCATTGCTCTTACCCAGTTGGGTAAGTCTTCAAGGGTAGTACCGCTTTAAGAACTTGCCATTGATGGGCAGCATACACCTGTCGCCTTCCATGTTTAGGAGGGCATATGCGTCATTGGAGAAGACCTTGTCGATGACGTAGGGTCCCTCCCATTTTGGCTCAAACTTGCCTTTGGACTTGTGAGCGAAGACCATTGGTCTTTTTACCGCAAGAACCAAGTCACCCTTTTTGTAGGCGCGTTGCCTGACCTTTTTGTCAAAAGATCCTGCCATGCGTGCTTGGTAAAGTTCAATGCTTTGTCGAGCTTCGAGCCGTCTCTCGTCGAGGTTGTCTAGCTCATGGAGTCGCAATTTGACATTGCTTTCTTGAGTCATGTCATTTTGTAGAGATACCCTCAGAGAAGGAATTTGTACCTCTAGGGGCACGACAGCTTCGCATCCATAGACCAAGGAGAATGGTGTGCTATGGGTTGGTCCTCGAACGGTGGTTCGATAGGCCCATAAGGCTTCAGACATCTTGTCGCTCCAGTCTCTTTTGTGACTAGAGACCATTTTCTTGAGGATTTTGCAGAGTGTCTTGTTGAAGGCTTCTGCTAATCCGTTTGCTGCCGGATTGTATCGAGTCGAAGGACAGCTTTGAATTTTGTATTTGTCGCAGAACTTGTAGAATCGATGATCCCGGAATTGTGGTCCGTTATCATGGACGAATCTTTTAGGTATGCCGAAACGACAAATGATGTTGGTGCGTAGGAATTGAAGGACTGATGAGGTCTTCATTTCGTTGAACGCAAATGCTTCTGACCACTTGGAAAAATAATCCGTTGCGGCGAAGATGAAGCGATGACCTTTGCTTGAAGGGGGAGAAATAGGACCTATGATGTCCATACCCCAGGCTTCGAAAGGCCATGAGATTGCTGTAGGGTGTAGCCATTCCGGAGGCATGTGAATGTAATCTCCGTGAACTTGGCATAGCTGGCAGCGTTTGGCAAATTGCATTGCATCAGCTACCATGGTAGGCCAATAGTAACCTAACCTTTTTATCTGATCATAGAGCTTAGGACCTGCCTGATGGGCTCTACAAAGACCAGCATGAACTTCTTTAAGTGTTTCTTCGGCCTCTTGTTGTGACAAGCAGCGTAGAAGTACTCCGTTAAAGGATTTCCTGTAGAGGATTTTTGAAGGAATATCCAAATGAAAGTTTGGGGCTCGCCTTTGGATGCTTACCCGTTCTTTTGGATCTTCAGGTAGGATTCCGAACATAGTGTAATCAATGAACGGATCCCTCCAGTCGCCGATTGAAGGTTGAAGGATAGAGATCCGACTTCCAACCACTCGGTGGCATTCAGCAACTGCTTGGTGTGTGTTAAGAGGAGGGAGGATCCTTCTCTCGCACACTGTGATTTCCATGTTTTCCCCTTCCTGGATCGCCATTGATGCGGCAAGTCCGGCCAGGGCATCTGCACGGATGTTTTCACCTCTACGAATGTGGGTGATGTGACAGATGTCAAACTTTTGCAGAAGCGATTGTGCCTTGTTGTAATAAGGCAGCAGATCGGGCTTCCTGACTTCATATATCTGATTCATCTGGTTGACGATCAGTTGAGAGTCTCCAAAGACTTCCAGCATAGTGATACCAGATTCGATGGTGAGTTCCAATCCTAGGATCAGAGCTTGGTATTCAGCTGCATTGTTTGTGCATGGTTCCAGTAGCGAGAAAGCGTGTGGAATCATGTATTTGTCGGGGCTAACAAAGAGGATGCCAACTCCCGAGATCAGCTTTCTTTTTTCATTTGTCCTGGTTGCACCGTCAAAGTACATGTCCCAGGAGGCATTTGGTGAGGAAGTCTCCACGTTGTAGACAGGTTCGTCTGGGAGATCATCTCTGAGTGGAGAATCTTTAGGCAATGGATGCTCTGCGAGAAAGTCTGCTAGAGCTTGGCCTTTGATTGCTTTTTGTGGTACATACCTAATATCAAATTGTGACAAGAGGATGGACCATTTTGCCAGTCGGGCATTGAGAGAACCGGCCTTTGTGATAAGGACCTTCAAGAGGTTGATCCTCGAGACCAGGTAGACTGTGTTGGAAAGCAGATAGTGACGTAGCTTTTGTACGGCGAATATTACTGCAAGGCATTCCTTTTCGACTGGAGAATAGCGATGCTCTGCACCTAATAGCATGCGGCTGAGGTAGTATAGAGCAGCTTCTTTTCTTTCATCATTTTCTTGTGCAAGCAAAGCACCCAGAGAATGATCAAGGGCTCTTGTGTACAAGATGAATGGTTTCCCAGTGGTAGGAGCAGCTAACACTGGAGGTTTGGTTAGGTATGACTTGATATCTTGAAATGCGGCTTCACAGTCAGCATCCCAGACAAAGTTTACACCCTTTTTCATCAATCGAGAGAATGGACGACACTTCCCCGAAAGGTTGGAGATGAACCGTCTAATGTAGGCCAATCTCCCTTGAAGCCCTTTTAGTTCCCTTAAGGTTCTTGGAGGGGGCATTTCTAGAATAGCCTTGACTTTGATGGGGTCAAGTTCTATTCCGGCTTTCCGAACTAGGAATCCAAGGAACTTACCCGACAAGACGCCGAAGAAGCATTTCAGAGGATTCATCCGCAGTTTATGTTTGCGAAGTCGGAGGAAGACTTCTCGAAGATCTTTGAGATGGTCTTCTTTTCTTTTGCTTTTGACGGCGAGGTCATCAACGTAACATTCGACCGTCTTGTGTTGCATATCTTGGAATATTTTCATCATAGCCCTCTGATATGTGGCACCAGCATTTTTCAGACCAAATGGCATAACAGTATAGCAATATACGCCAAATGGAGTCCGAAATGATGTGTGTTTTTCATCCTCGGGATGCATCTTTATCTGATTGTAACCAGAGAAGCCATCCATGAATGTCATTCGCTCGAATTCGCAGGTATTGTCAATCATCACCTCCGGTATGGGGAGCGGGAATTCATCTTTAGAGCAAGCGCCATTCAGGTCTCTATAGTCAATACAGACCCTGATCTGCCCAATTTTCTTTGTCACGGGGACAATGTTGGCCAACCATTCTGGATGTTGTTCCTCACGGATGAAGCCGACGCTTTTGAGCTTTTGAACTTCTTGTTCAATTTTATCCATCACATCTGGACGGAATCTTCTTTGGCCTTGTTTGACAGGCTTGATGTCTTCTTGAAGATTGAGTTTGTGGACTGCTACTTTGGGGTCTAAACCAGGCATTTCAGCGTAGGACCATGCAAAGCAATCAACGAACTCACGAAGAAAAGCGATATACTCGGGTAACTCATCATCCTTTATATTCTTGCTTATGAATACAGGACGTGGGTTATCTGGTGTTCCCAAGTCTATCTTTTCAACAGGATCTTCTGTTAGAAGGTTCGAAGGTGGTTCCTCCACAATATTTTCGGAGGCTTCCAGCTCAACAAAACCTTCTGGGATTCCAAGGGCATTTGTAGACCGAGGGTTTGTTCCTTTCCACGGGTCTTCTTGATTGGTGATCTTCTCAAGGCTTGCTATGAGATGGTCCCAATCGCCTGTTGAAACTGGGTCGAAGTAAGGTACTTCTTTGGGAGACGAGGGCTCTTCTGGGTCAGAATAGCACAAGTCTGTATTATCGGACGATTCCTCTTTATCATCAGAGAAATCGTACCAATTGGATGAGCTTCCTGGATCTTTGTCAGGTAACTCTTTAAAGAGATATCCAGGGAGATCGATGTCTTCATGGACTTGAGATGTTGAGGCTTGGTCGGTAAAACGACTTTTAAGCTTTTGTGTCAACTGTCTCAGAGGAGTGTTGGGATCATACCCTAACCCATATGAAGACTTTTCTACATGACCGTAGAGTCTCCAATCTTCCAGCTGGCTTTTGGTCAAGGCGGGCCCCAATGGCGTGAGAATACCGCGTCTTTCTCCCAAACCGACTGGGTTTTGAGCGTCATAGCCCATTTTCTTCATAATTGTTTGTGCCACAGGACTATATAGAGATAGCTGAGGCATACCTTCATTTTGGAAAGGTTCCAGCATGGAGTTTGATGAAGAAGCATCCGATCTATGAAAAAAGATCGGTCTTTGCTTTGGTGATGTTGCCGGAACAATAAAGGAAGCATACGTAGGATCTTCTACGTCAGCAGGTGTCTTCATCGGAGTGAGAGCAGGCTGAACTTGTTAAGTGTCAGCTTGGCTTGACGAGGTGTCGTCTTCTGGCTCTGAGTCCGAATCTGTGTCTTGCTTGATAGACACGAAAGAGACAACAAATTTGCCCCCAGGCTTTTGCTTTGCCTTCTTCACTCTGGTTGTGATGACCAAAGGTTTTGAAGATTTGAGGGAGATGACGAAGGGAGGTTGACTGCTCTCTTCGGATTTACCGGAGTGTTTGTTTTCTTCCCGTGATTTTTAAGGAGCCTTGCCTTTATCTTTCTGGAGATTTTCAGCAAAGGGTGCTATTTCCTCTTTTTCTTCTTTTTCGCCTTCATACATTTGGGAGTCTGCGAAGTGGACTTCTTTACCTTTGAAGGGTCTTCTGTCCGCAAACACTCGATGTACCATGTCGTCGTCACCGACGAACTTGATGTATTGATGTAGAGTTGAAGGGACAACACCGTTCTCGTGTATCCAAGGACGTCCGAGAAGGATGTTGTAGCATGAGGGGGTTTTTATTACATACACAGTGACCTCAGAGATAAGATCGCCGATTTGCAATTTGAACCTGATTTTACCGATAGGCCTTTGAGTACTCCCATCGTATCCAAAGATAGATACGGATGTGTGGCTCAGCTTGTTGGGTGGGATGCCCAACTCTTCAAGAGCCGAAGTGGAGATAAGGTTGAGTGCAGAACTTGGGTCGATCTGAGCTCTATGTATCGGCATTTCTTTGATGTACCCTGTGAAGTACAGGGGTCGGTTGTGCCTTGCTTCGCCAAGTAGGAGGTCTTCCTTAGTGAAGGCGATGGTTGCACTGGCTGCTTTTTGCACCGAGAGGCATTCAATGCATGATCCCTCAGTTTTCTTTTCTCCCTTTGAGGAAGTTTCAGAGTTTTTGACCTGGTAGTCCATTTCAATTTGGAGGACTTGCGGGGCATGTTTGTCGACATCCTCATTCAGTTTTTGTAATTCTGAGATGAGATTATCACGAGTGCGTGGAGACATTCGTAATAAATCCAGGATGTGCAGTCGTGCAGGTATGTGTTTGAAGTGCTCGATCAAATCATACTTGAAAGCCTCCTTAGGGCCTGCATGTTCATCATTGTTGCCACTGGGGGCGCTTACAACATCTTTTCCCGAAGGATTTACATAAGTAAAGGAAGATTGGTTGTAATTTTTGTGGTAGTCCCGGCCCGAGCGGGTGCCTCTACCAACTTCGAGAGCTTCTTGAGAAGGGTCTTCGCTTGGAAAATTGTCCTCAGGATCAAGAGGCTGTCGTTGCTCATTTACTGAGGATGCGTCTGCAGCAGAATTGCCATCCTCAGTGATTGTGTTGCATGGAGCATTTTCCGGGAGCGAGTCCTGAACAGCATCCAGCAGCTTTTCTTCTTCGTTGACCCATCCATCATCCCAAGTTGGGTTTTCTTCATGATGATGAGTCGGGAAGAGCGTGAGTTCTGAAGTCACAGTCTCAGGGGACGAAGCCTGAGAGGGTGTTATCTCTGTGAAAGTCACGCGAGACGAGGTAGCCCTAGAAGATATGGTGCTAGGTGTCGCCGGTGTGTAAGTGATCTCATCAGATGATGCATCGGAAGAGCTATAATCCCGAATTATCACATTACAGGCAGCTCTTAAAGGGGACGTTGTCTGCTCAGAGTCAGACTCATCCTCAGATGTAAGAGGATCGTCTACCCAGCAATTTTCTCCAGTTTCAGGAGTTTAGGGAGGAGGTACCTGGTGGGCTTCAGGGACTTCCGGCTCTGGATTGTGAGGAATCTCGTTGACGCGGTCTTGCTCTTGTTCTAGAGCGAAATGCTGCAAGATCCTCGCATATTCTTCAAGATCAGGCATGGGAGCCAAATCTTCTTCTTCGTCTGCTCTTTGTGGCTCAACATGGTTGATTTCCACTGGAGCAACGACGAGTGCTGGCTCAACAGCATTTTCTTGTACAGCCTCTTGGTCTTCCTCATCATCAGACCAGGATCCTTGTGGCTGTAAGGGGTTATACCAGATTACTGGCATAAGGTGAGTTTCAGGAACCCATTCTTCGTCGGAGAGATACTCTCCTGTTTCAAGAGATTCCTCCCACTCGCCGGTGTAGTTGGGCTCGAATCCATCGTCGGTGTCGCTGGACTCGTATCCATCAATGGAGAATCCAACTACCGAGTTGCAAGAGTATGATGCCCCCTGTATAGCTTCTTTTTTGAATCGAGGTGGCATGAAATCACTGAGAGTGAAGTTTCTTACCGCCTTTGAAGTCTCTGGAAGGGACGTTTCTGTTGCCCCGGGTGAAGTGGTAGAGGAGGCCTCTGCCTTTTCATGGACTTCTTGTTTTGGCTGGGTCTTCTCTTGCCGTTTGAGCCTGAGGAGATGTTTCCTAGCCTGCCTTCGCTGTTGAGCTGTCGGCTTTGATTTTATGATCTCCCAGTTTTCATCTTCCAGGAGATCGGGATGTACCCATATGGGTTGTCCGTCTGGTGTCGGGTAAGGAACCAGCTCCTCGGACGCTTGAATTTTGTTTATCTCCATGAAGGAAGTAGTGATCTTCTTCTTTGGTGATTTTGGTGTTTGTCCACATGACATCATGCTGACGGAGGCAGTCCCATAGTTTTTGTCAAAGGTGATGACTCCATTTTTCCACATTTCGTTTATCTTCTCTCTCACAACAAAGCATTGATTGAGAGGATGCGAGACCATCTGGTGGTATGGATAGTACCGAGGATCGTTGGTTTTGCCAACATCGCCCGGTCTTTTGGGTTCAGGCAAGGTGAGCTTGTCGTTTGCCACGAGAGCCCCGAAGATTTCGTCAACATCTTCATCGAACGGGTATTTCTTTTCTACTCGCTCTTTGAAGGCATCAGAGAGTTCAGGTCTCTTACCTGCAGCTCTGTTTTCAGCTTTCTTTGGTTGCTGAGGAGCTGACTTGGTTTGCACATTGAGGACGTCTTTTTTCTTTGGTTTAGAGGTTACAATGGCGGTTGGCTCTTTTCTTGATGACTTCTGACTGTTGAGGTCTTTAATCACCGTTTCAGCTTCCATAGAAGCTTCCAGGAGTTCTCCCAGGTTTTTTGATTTGTTGCCGATGATCATGGAGTGGATTCTAGCTCTCATGTTGTTTCGGCAGATGTCGACTAGCGACGATTGTGGCAGTACATCTGAGCATTTGTACGCCATTGCTTTCCACTTGTGAATGAAGTCGTATGTTGACTCATTCTCTCCTTGTTTTAGGCTGCAGAGTTGAGCCATAGTAACAGGATGATCCTCACCTTGGAAGTGGGTCAGGAAGCGTGTCTCCAGCATAGCCCAGTTCTGGATGGAGTTCTTCGGCAGAGTGGAGTACCAATCGAAGGCCGTACCTTTTAGGGTACTTGCAAAGAGGCAAATCTTGAGTGCATCTTGATCCGCGATAGCTCCCGTCAAAATCTTGAAGTGGATGACGTGCTGTCTGGATGATCCTTTCCCCGTATATGTTTGGAGAGTAGGATGTTTGAATTTTGTGGGGAATGGGACCGAGTCCATCCATAAAGGATATGGTGGCTTGATCCCATGCTCCTTGAGTATATCCTCTTCCTTTACTTTGGCGAGGATACTGTCTACGTCCTTTTTGGTAAGGGCGCGTGACTCATTTTCTTCATGATTTTCCTCGTTATTGCGATGATTCGGAGGAGGCTCATTGTTCACCTGATTTTGGACAACAAGGAGAAGGTTTTCCATCAGAGTTTCAATCCTCTGCTGGCCTTGTTCCAACTGCTGGATGCGTGTGAGCGCATCATCTTGAGGTGGATTCTGAGGTGGTGGCTCAGAATTTGTAACCAGGACGTTCATTCCTCGGGATTCAAACGAAGAAACCGTCCTGGTGACTGAGCTAGGGCTCATTCTTTTTGATGAAGAGCTTGATGAAGGATTACTCTCCCGTCCTTGGCTTGAAGGGGCAGGAGATTCTTCGGGATGTCTTCGTGTCCTGGTGACGCTACGGGTCACCGGACGTCGGACATGGATTTTTTATGCTGACTTTTGGCGTCTTCTGGTTTTTCCAACCATATGGACGGCAGCAACTTGGTCGGGTCTTTCTCTTTCGACCCATTTGTGGGAGACTTGAAGTGTAGGAGGCTGTGTCCGTTGCTTCTCTAGTCTCTTTTGTCGATATGACGGACGGCGGCGTGCTCGACGAGCGATTTGAGCTTCAGTCAGCTCTGGCTGAGCTTTAACAATGAAGGATGTACTCCCTCGGGCGCAGCAGCCGAGCTTGTCTTCTTTGTAATTGGGCAAGGACAGGATGCGGACCCGGTCCTTTGCCTGTTGCAGTGAAGCTTTGAACCTTTCGAGTTCGGCCCCTGTAGAGATGAAGGGTCGAACCGAAGGAGTGTAGGCCTTGGCAGGTGCTTGTGATGCATGATCTGATTTTGGGCTTGTGGGATCAAGCCGGTTCATGCTGGGTTGACTTGGGAGTCAAGTTGGAGATAGGTCTCTCCTCTTTCATGTAGGCAAGAGGGTAGAACTGGTTCTCTTTGAGTGGGGCCAGGTATGCTGGCTTGGTGGAGGTTTGAGACCTTCTTTGTTTTGGGGAAGGTCTTGGAGACCAAGTCTTAGGGTAGACCTGGTTGGTTGTTGGTTGAGGTTTCGCGGGGATGCCGCGGGTTTTAGTATTCTTGGGGTTCGCCCTTGGTGTCACAGAAGTGACACGTTGAGGGGCGATCTTCTGCTTCTCGGCAGTTGCCTTTGGTGTCACAGTAGTGACACGTTGCGAGGCGACCTTCTACCTTTTGGCAGGAGCAGTTTCTTTTTCGGGAAGTGGGAATGGTCCCAGTGTCCCGAAGACGATGGTCCGAGGAGTCGAGGTCGACCCGGAGTTCAGAGAGTTGCTGAGGGAGTTGGTGCTTCGGCAGCTAGCAGGGCGCTTGTAAGTGCGCTCGGTTTGCTTCTGTTGAAGCATGAGCTGGTGTTTGTTTTCATCGAAGGTGATGATCAGTGAAGCTGCCATTGTTAGTTTCAAAATTTCTGAAACAAGACCACATCCATTAGTAATCACAAGAATATGATGATCATAAATGGGGAATTCTATGATTTTGTCTTTTCAAATCGCTCAAGGGACATGATCCAAGCAATATGAAGAAGGCAAAAAGCCATAGAGGGTACAATTGTTCTGGTTGCAAGCATGGTAGGCTCGAAATGAGCATTCCAATGACTGCTAGAAGCAATTGTATACCTAAATTCGACTTATCGAGAAGCGGAACTTGCTCGAGATAAGAAGAATATAAGGTAGGAGTTACAAATGTGCCGGTCACAGATACAGTAGACCCTGAAATGGCGTACCAGTATTACTAGGCACAAATGTTGGAAATCGCATCCATGAGATGGGATTCTCTTTTTTTTTAAAGGTCAGAAATGGATTCGTCAAAGAGAGCAGGTGGCATTCCGATTCAAATACGGGCTCAACGATTTCCGCGAGCGCCAGTACTCAGAAGGAAAGAGACCACAATTTCTCGAATCTGAATCCAAAAGTGGCGAGTTTTGTTTTTTTTTTTTTTTGAAATGTCAAGATTGGTTCCATCAAGGAGAGCAAATGGTATTCCAATCTGAACACGGTCTCGGCGATTTCCGCGAGCGCCAGTGCTCAGAAAAGAAGAAACCAAAATTTCTCAGATCTGAAATCAAAAGTGACGAGTTTTTGAAGATTTTTTATTTTTTAAATCTTTTTTTTGTTTTTATTTTATTTATATATATATTTTTAAAAAATTTTGAAAATCTTTTTTTTTATTTTTTATTATTTTTTTTATTTTGATTTTGATTTTTTTTTTGTTTAAGATTTTTTTTGAAAATCTTTTTTTTCTATTTTTTTCTATTTTTGATTTTTTTTTAATTTTTTTAAGATTTAAAGACGAGAGAGTACACATAGGCCTCCTAACCCGGTCTTATGAAACCTCAATTGATAGAATTGCCCCCAGGTAAGGGTAGGATTACTTAATGAACCCATTTGGAGGACCCTTGCCTAGAACAGTCAAGCTGTCTCCACACTCTGGACAAGGCTTTTCTTGAATCAATCGTAATCAAAGAACGCAATTGGTTTAACCTTAGTGGTCTATGTCTTTTTATTTATTTATTTAATTTTTTTTTTAGATCCCTGACAGACTCATCGAAGAGAAACGATGGCCCAATCCCCGATCCGAACACGGGCTCAACGATTTCCGCGAGCACACATGCCCAGAAGAGAAAGGATCAAAGTTTCTCAATTTTGAATCCAAAACGAGAAATTTGATTTTTTTTATTTTTATTTTTTTTTTTGAAAAGAGAAAGAGTGGAAACAAACTCAAAGAAATAGAAATTTCCAAAAAATCCCATCTCATTTTTTTTAGGATGCAAAATCCAATATAGGCTACCACCTAGAAAGTAGCCAAGGAATCCGGAAAAAGAAGTATAAGCATAGAGCAAAAAGTATGATATGCAAATATTTCATTTCCGAGCACCGTGTTCTCAAATGAACGAGTCCCACCGGGTGTGCCAGCTTGATGGAAAGCGCTCCTGCCGAGGGTGCTACCAGGGTCGGCGGACGTGGGAGTCCGTCGGGTCCGGCCCTTTCGCGCCCGGGGGGCTGAAGCGTGCATCAACATTTCTTTGTGTAGGTGCGCCAGATTTTCTATTTTACTTGGAATTGCAAGTGGTAATCCGGAGATCAACCTTCGCAAGTAAAAAGGAAATCAACTTCTTTCAAGTTTTCCATTGCACAAATATTTAAGAAAAGAGACATTTTCTTGGTTTGCCGTGAAAGGCGATTTTGTTTGGCATTTATTGCCGATTTTGGCGTTTATAGCCGATTTACAATTCTCATCAATAATGAAAGACAAGAGTTGTGATTTTTGTCTCTTTTAGAAAAATACAAACTACAATGAAAAGCAAGAAAAGGAGGATCTAACTTCTCAGGAGATTGTGGGGGACTCGTTCAGATTGACGGTCGCAAGCCATGTGTGGGCTTCGCCATCATCCATGCAGATGAGAACAGAGGATGCTCTTGATTCGCTTGGCTTGGCTATAACCTCGGATTTTTAGAGGACAAAGACCAAAAGAAGGTCCTATGTCCAATAAAAAGCTAAGTAGACGGGCTGAAAAGCCACGTCTAAGCCATTGGAGGCAGCGGGAGAAGGCAAGGACCTTGGGGGGGAGTAACCCCCAAGGGACTTTTTGTCACCTTGTAGTGGTGCTTGATGTAGAATTTCTGCAGAATTTTCTCTCTTTCTCTAGACTCTGTCTGTCTGGAATTCGGGATTCTCTGCACCTTTCGATCTTCGGTTTTCCGTTCGTCTTTTTTCCGATCCCGATTTCAATGGAATGGTCTCCTATTTATAGGCTTTTGATAGCCATTTAGGAGAGCTTTTATGGGCTTTAATGGCTTTAATGGGAGGAGTTATAAGATTTATTTCTTGATTTTGTAACTCCTTTTTCCTTGAATCTGATTGGCCGATGGAGATTAAGGGCTTTTAATCAACTTAATTACCATAATGGGAGGAGTTTCATGGCTTGAATGCCATGACTTAATTGATTTGTAACTCCTGGATGCTCGCTTCTGATTGGGCCGTCCAAAGAAATGAATTAATGACTGCAATAAAGCTAGTCAATTAACTGCATTAAATGGTCGCCGAGCAGTTGAAGAGTCGCGGGCCGCGCCGCTTCTTTTGGGATTCTTTTGGAGATGATCACCGCTGGATTTACATGCTGATCGACATCGGATGAACATGTAACTTCAGACATTGATAGCTAGCAGCGGGCCGGTGACATCTGTCTTGTCGATTTCTTGATCGGTCGGACAGAAAGAGCACTTTTTAGGTCAAACGGTCGGCGATCTTGGAGCGATCAATGATGATTTTATGCTTTTGACGGCGGATCTAAGATGTCGTCGGATATGAGTCAATTTCAAGCACTAAAAATCACATTTTCAGGAAACCACAGGGGCTAAAGTGCGCGAAACGCGAAAAAGGACGGAAAAAACGGGTCACCGGTGAAAAATCCGGTGACCCGGACTTCCATGGTCGCTGGCGACCATGGGCCAGGGTCGCCGGCGACCCTGGGGGTTTTGCTCCCCTTTTTGGTCCGTTTCGCGGTCTTTTTCGTCGCCGTTTTCTTCTGTATTTTTCCTGACATTTCTTCTCATTTATTGGCTTGATTTTCCTGTAGAAAACTTGATGAGAATCCTTGCATTTTTAGAGTGCAAAGTTTCCAATTTTCCGGGAAAGCCGAAGACTTTATCGCGTAGAGCTGCTGATTTTCCGCCAGAAGTTGAAACTTGGTCAAACGATGTCGGAATGACCTGAAATTTGAGGTGAAGCCTCCTGAGCAATAAATAAGACCAACCATAGGCTTTTGTTTGAGTTTGGAAGCCGTTTGGGGTCCCGTCGCCAGTAGACTTGATTTTGCCGCGAGGGAGATGCCGCGCGTTGATGTGCGGTCAAACGATGTCCGATTGACCTGAAATTTGACAGGGAACCTATTGGAGTCATTTTGAGATGATCCACAGGCTCTGTCTTGGGAACCATGGTCCCGGGGAGCTCCGCCGCCGGTAGGCTTGATTTTCTTTCGGAGCGTCGAAACCTGGTCAAACGCTGTCGGAATGACCTGAAATTCGACGTGCAGCCTTTTGGAAGCATGTTGAAGCCACTCATGCACTTGGTTTGATGAGCGAAGACTTTGGTGGTTCCCGCCGCCGGGAGGCTTGATTTTGCTGCTCGAGCATTGATGGAGGGTCAAACGTTGTCAGTTTGACTTGAAATTTGGCATGGAGCCCTTTTGAGGCATGCTGGAGTCATCCGTAGGCTCTAATCGAAGGTTTGACGTCTTCGATGATGTCGCCGCCGGGAGCGCCAATTTAGCTGTCGGAGAAGCGAAGTTAGGCCAAATGATTCTGAAATGGCCCGAAACTCCTTGTGTACTCCTCCCTTGGCTGTCTTGAAGGATCTTGCAGTTTTTGTTTGATTCTGACAAGATTTGATTTTTTTGAGAAGTTGCATTGCCTATTTATGGCAGGTTGCGACTTCATGCAGCTTTCTTGATGTTGAAGAGGTAAAGTGACATTTTTTGTGTCAACAGAGATATCTACTTTTGAATCATATAGATATAGGAAAATGCATTCTTATAATGATTCAATGAATCGAATCCTTGATTTGTACTTTTCTTGATTACGCAGGTCTTGTTTCTTCTTTTAATTTTTGCGAATTATCTGATGTGTGTTGGTGAGGTTTGATATATGATTGATATATTTTTTTGGGTTTTTGGATTTGTACTTCTTTGCTTTATGTAAAATTTGTTTTTGTTTTTCTTTCCTTAATGACAATGACGTAATGCTACATGTTCCCCCCAAAACACCTGTTTTGTATTATGATTTATTTGTTGGGTCTTGAATTTTTGCTACTTTCCTTTTACTTTTTTACTAGATTATTTTTTTCATGAATCACACACTATGATTTTTATGATTATGTTGATAATTTTCATTATTTATAACTGTAGGCGGTCTCATTTGGATTCACATGATAGATGAGATATTAGGAGCTTAAGGATCTAACCAAAGAGGTATTATTTTTGTATGATGATTATTTTGAATGCTATGATAGAGGAACTCTTAGGAGCTTAAGGAAATAGCCAAAGATGTATTATTGTTGTATAATGATTCTTTTGAATGGTTTGTATGATAATGATTACTTCTCTAGAGTTTCTTTATTATTGTTGCAATGTGGTTGCTAACTTGATTTGCATTCCATTGATTTGAATAAAAAACTAATTTCTCGAGGAGGAATTGGCTATTGTAGTTAAAAAACTTATGTAGGAATTGAATGCTAGTAGCAAGAAGTAAGTTATTTATACTTTATTTACCAAAAGAATAAAAAATAAAAATCATTTCTTTAAACAATACAATAAGTGGAGATTATTGGTAGTTGGCATTGATTTTGACCTTTTCAATTGACCATTATCCACCCCACCCAATCAAAAACCCCGTGTCCACCACTGGCTACGTATGCTCTAGTTTTACTGGCTACATCAACCTATCAACTGGCCTCTTACTTTGGAGACTGAGGGGTCGTATTTATAGGCCTCTTCTTGGTTTCCATAAGCACCGTGGGTGGAGTGACTATCAATCTGCTACTAGCAGAAAGTCCCCGTGCTTAGCACGGGCAATAGAAGTCATAAAGAAATACATTTATGATATAATATAAATAAAAAAGTGATGTTGATATAATATGTTTATATTATATAAAATGTAAAATAAAAATATTTCTCAAAAACAAAAGACTTCTAGGCTTAAAATTATAATCACAGATAGAAAGGATGCTATGTCCTATATCTTAATCAAGAAACACGGAATAACGGGCTTTATTAAAAATCACATAATTGAAATTTTATATAAACAATTAATATAAATATTTTAAAATTTTATACGAAACTCGAAATATGATATTTTTGTATAAACTTTATTGAGATGGAAAAAATATATAAGAAATCTAAAATATGATAACCTCCAATAAGAGGCGGGTTCGGTAGTGAAACAGTTGGGTTCATGATATGTATAGGTTTCTAGACTTTGACAAAAGCCATGTTCAAGGCGGGCTCGGGTTTTAGTTTACTTGAGCTTGAGCCATCTCAACTTCGTTTTTGTAGGGGGGGTGGGGGGGTTGTGGTTCATTTGTTATCTATTAATTTAACCCTATGATCCTTTTATTTTTATCAAGGATGAAGAAAAGAAGAAAAATAAAAAGGGAGCTATTGCGTGACTGTACGCGTACCTAAAGGTCATTATTGAAGATATCAATACCAAATATAATATTAAATCAAGATAATCTTAATGATAAATTTATATTTTGGGTTTTATGGAGATGATATTACGCTACTCTTTATGTTTGGGAGAAGTCTTCAAAAACTCCAAAATAAAGATATGAGCTAGTAGCTATGTCCATGTTTTTTTTCTTGTGCAATATAGGATATTTTTATCAATATTGTAGAAAACAAAATATTTTTTAAAAAAGTATACATATTTATAACCATGCATCCTAGGTGCTAGAAATAGAAAACTATTGTTATAAGATGTTTTTCATAAATGTTGCATTAAAAGGTGACATGACCATGCATCCTGGGTGCTAGAAATAGAAAACTATTGTTATAACATGTTTTTCATAAATGTTGTATTGAAAGGTGAACATGAAGAAGAGAAAGAGAATTTACGGTTCTCGTAGAAACGGTTGAGGGAAGACGAGGGGACGAAAAACAAGCACGGTTTGGAGGATATAAATGGGGTTAAAATCAATTTGACTGATTTCTCAATTGGATTCAGCCGTTTTCATATATACTAAGGGAAATTCTACATACACCCACCTATTTTGCTGAGCACACCCACATTCCTTCTTCATGTGTAATGTTTTCTTCTTCTAAAGGTAGGGTGTGCACAGCAAAAATAGGGATGCATATAGAATTTCACATATAATAATTGGTTATTGAAACAAGGAACACCATGCTGTGATACAAACTGACATAGCAAAAAGCACAAAAGGAATAAGAAAGAAGATCATCATTTTCAACTTAAGATCAAAACCTTGAATTCACAGTGAGAAAACTACAAAAATGCAAAGATAAACCTGATTTTATAGTATTGTCCTCTACAAGCATACGTAACAATGGCTGGTAAAGACTCTTATTATGTACTTCCTAAAAAATCTTAATTAGAATCAAATTTTGAAATTAGCACATTTCCTTTCTAATTTCCAAGTAGCACTCAATCTAATCCTTCCTTCAATCTGAACATGTCTTACGTCATTGTGATACAGGTCCATTGGCATTCTGGTGTAAGACTTTTGTTTCGTTGATTGTTTTGAGGTATACCATGCATAGGGTACATGTTTTTTTTGCCTGTGGACATAACCCTTTTATGGAGCCATGTAATCACTCTCTTGTTTGAGGCGTTTTAGGTATATCTTTTGACTTTCGTGCACATGTACACAGCACGCAGGAATCTAAACCAGCCACTCAAAATAACTCTCTCCCTTGTATTGGCATTGGGCTAAATTTTACTCCAAATTAAATAGGGTCTATTTTTAGATTGATCATGTGCAAATCAATTGATTCTCAACCTGAATCATTTACAAAAGGGTATCTTGATTGGAGTTAAATCTGACCCAATGCTAATACATTGGAGACAGTAGTTTCAACGGAATTGAATTCAAAAGCCATGCTTATTGATTAAAATGGCTGCCTAAGAGGTCCTTTTTTTTTCTTTTTTTGCACAATGCACAGACGATCTAGATTTGTTGTAATTCATATGCCTACAACAGAGGTAGTGCAGACCCCACCACAACATGGTTTTCAACTTTCTTTGCTTATTTAAATTTATTGTCATCACTTTCAGCTGGATATAAAGTCCAAAACAATCCAATGCTTACGATAATCACCAACCTCACATTATCATTGTCCTGTTGAATCCATGCATCAGGTGTACATGCAATTTTAATGCTGCGGTCACTGTGAAAAGGATGGGCTAAGGCCACATCTTAAAAAAAATGATGATTTGTCTAGGGGATTGATTTTACCCATTGTACAGAATCTAGTCTAAAGACTTGACTCCATAGCTTGCCATGACTTAATGTCATTTATACGGTCCATCTCTGGCACTGGCCACTATCTGGGTCAACATAGAATAACCAATTGCATTTTATCCGAAGGATGGAAATAGATGGAGTTCTGGATCTTGTACTTGGTGGATCCAAACCTAGACCCAATTAATGTTTCTTTCACCACCCGTATGGACACGAATAAGACCCGAAGTGGAACCCAAGCATATAATTATACAAACAATGTTTATTTATTTTATTTTATACCCATATATATATATATAATGAACATGAGTATTCAAGTATATATGGACCCAAAACCTGATCCAGTTCTTAATTGGGCCTAAGAAAGGTCCATACCCCAAGATCTTTTCATTGGGGACCTTCAGAGGTAGCTAAGTGACCATGGGTCCTTTGACATCCTTCCTTGTATCTAATTCCAGAATCCCCAACCAATCCGATTCGATCAAGGCAAAGATTCTAGGATTTTTGGGTCTAATTTGGACCAGAAATAGGACCCAGTTAAATATCACAAAAATCTATATGGGTAAATTACGAATATGGCTCGACCCAACTTGAAACAGACCCATTGACAACCCCAGATGGAAACCATGAACAATTAAACATGAGGATAGTTTCTATGGATGGACCATAGAGAAGATTTGTTTGTTTGTTGATGATTCCCAATGGAAGCCTGGAAGCATTAGGTGAACGGCATCCTCTTGAATCATGCCTGATGGCAGGAGGAACTAGTTAGGCTTTGTATCATGCACACGTTTACATAGACTTTTGGGGTTAATAGAGCGGTTGGTGGATGATGTTTGTCAAATGGCCATTTTTCAAGAGGAGTTTGGTTGGCTTGTTATATCTTAAGGAAGAAGTAATTGGTTTGGTTGGGAAGAGATTTTCATCCAAATGAGGGAAAAATTGTCTTCCGAATATACTTTTTTTCAGGAAATGACCAAACTAAAATAGTTGACTGGATGGGATTTTTCCTCTATTTGTTTTCTTCTTTTCTAAGGGCTTGGAAAGAAAATTGGTACACATTCTACCCATGAAACTCAGAAGAACCAAAAGATAGAATCACCCATGTAGTAAATCTATTAAAAAATACACACACTCAAAGCTACTTTGTATGATAAGAAGATGGGCCAGGTGAGAAATTTTAGATGATGGATACCGTTCATTTTGTAGGACTCATCAGCTATGGGGCGCAGAATCGGACAGAATTTCATGTTGAGAAAAATAATTCCGACTCCATTGGGAGCATTCTGGAAGAAGTGATTGTCAACATAAATTCGATTGCCTTTGACTTAACCAGCTATCTACTTCTATTATTAAGACCACACAAATAAAAGTCTTTCTAATTGGATGGTTCAGATTGTCCAATCTGTGCGATTTTTGGATTCTTTGTGTGTTACGTGTGTGCGTCTCTCTCCTTTGAGCCAAAGGTAGGTACATGGCCCCAAACGTAGGGATTCTAGAATATTGAATGTGGGAAAGTGGGATTATAAATTATATAACGTGATTGGCTTGGCAAATACATGCTTGCCACGTGCAGAAAGCCTATTCATTGATAATAAAAATTCTTTATAGAATAAAATGATCTGTTTGAGAAGCATTTGTGGCCCCCTGACGGCTCATCAAAGATCGTATTCTGCACGCTATCTACCCATGATTTGATGATACACCCAATAAGAATATATGTGCTAGGAATAGACTAAAGAAGTATAGTCTTTCTCAAAAAAAAAAAAAAAAAGTATAGTCTATACATGCACCTTTTGGCATTGTAATCTTTATGTCAGAAATGTGTAGGTTTGAAAACCTAAAATGAGTTTTGGGTTGACAATAACAACCTTGGTAGAAACTAACTGCACGTATACATCATCCACCAACTATTATTTGGCAGCATCACAGCGCTTTTAGGGCTTAGCTTAGTCAATCGTCCCGCATTTTCTTTATGCGCCGTAAATGAGGTCAAACTAGAAAATTTTAACTATCGAAGTCTAACTATTAAGGATGAAATAAGCATTCGGTAATAATGAAGACGATAAAGTATTGAAATTATCTCACAAAAGTTAAGGTCTCTTTATTGGAGAGGAATGGAATCATTAAGAATTTCAAAAGATTATAATTAAAGACATGATGTGTGAGGGATGTAGTCTGACTTTCCTAGAATTGGATTTATCATAACAAATGGTTAGTTAAAAAGTAAAACTTAACTCACCCCTTATTTGTAAGATCTTTTGCAAGTCGCACCACTCACCATGACGCTTTCGCGACTCAAACCCATAACAAATGGTTGGTTAAAAAGTAAAACTTAACCCATCCCTTATTTGTAAGGTCTTTTGCAAGTCGGCCCCACTCACCATCACGCTTTTGCGACTCGAACCTTTGACCTGTGTCTGATACCGCTTGTAGGATCGTATAGTCACGTCCCCCAAACTCGATTAGAGAAACAACAAGATTCGGGGAGTGAAATTTAGGACTTATTAAAATTTTTGTCCTTCAGGCCCAAGGATCGTAAGTCCGCTGTAAGGATATAGTATTTCAAGCCTCAAGTATAATAAATTTATGGAATTCATACAATCTTATGCATATGGAATATCGACAATGGAATGATGAATCTCATTAAATGTTAAGTTTCATAAGGAATAAAAATAAAACTTAAACAAGAAGTTAATTAATTACAATGACCAACCCAATAATCAAGGCCATTTAAAACAATAGAAAGATGTCAATAATGTGGAAGGTCCAACGAGAACTAATAAAGAATAAATAAAATCTAAATGAAGTCCCCATGAATCTCTCTCGTGCCAGGATCGATGACGCTACTCTACGTCATCAGCATGCCACTCTCATTCATCCTCAGCTAGTTGGAAATCCTCTGAGATCTCCTCACCTGCCTGCTCCTCATAGTAGTAGTCACCTGGGGTGTCTGCACACCAAGGAACAAAGTCAACAACATATTGAGCAATAGATAAGCAAAATATAACTGGCATGGCATGCATCAAGTATAGAATAATGACAAGTGTAATATCATGTGAATACAAAGAAAATAGAGATAGGCATAAAGCATAAATAATAATCGTGTGAGACAATGACAGAAATCCTAACATCATCTAACAATAACGACTATCTAAACAATGCAATGCAAGAAACAAGAAGGAGACTCTGAGGATGTCTGAGCCACCTCCCGAGGTATCAGTAGCAATCTAGACCAGACTACTGATACCAAAGTCCGGCTCCAGTGGAATCCTACCTCCTGGTCCTGGGTATAACAGCACGGTCCTAGCACGCTCCCCACTATTCAACACCATGGATGCCGTCCAAAGCCAACTGCCCACCCCGATGTTCGAGTCACCGGCCCATCAATAAACCCCAGTCTGCAGATGGCCATGATATGCAATAAAACAAAGTGGTGTTGACACGAGAATAGATCAAGACAAGCAAGTCTGGCTACCTCAATGCACACGACACGATCATAGGGATTATCTCATTGAAAAACAATACAAGAGAAGTCAAACACCTGATAATCCCTTCCATACTAACCAGTCTCGTTTATCAATACATGACACAAGGTTCCTACGATACACTCTAGGTCAGGTCCATATTCTAGATCTACAAGAATTTATGTTTCATACTTAGTTAGGTGTTTTGTGCCAAGAGAGTGTACAATGAATAATAACAATGAATACGATTCACAAATCAAGGAGGAATTACAATCCAAACCTAGGTAAGTGGTGTCATCCCTGTACCCCACATGTTATAGTGGAGTACGTGTGGAAATTGGATCAACGATGCTTCTAGGAAAATTCCTTGGTGTACAATCATGTTAAGCATCTATTGGAACAATTCCATATGCATTCGATTAAACCATGTGTAATACACGAATACCTACACAACCTATCGAAGCACACCAAGTCACATGCTACGATTTTAATCCCATTAACGGTTAAATGAGAGTAGGTTCATGGTTTCCAATATCTAAGGCTCAAACCTAAGTTATTAATCTCATTTCCAATAAAACATGAGCTGAATCAATAATTTGAGTATTTATATTACTTTCCGACCTCTGATCGTAATGAAACTAGAACCATTAGATTCTATATCTCAAGATCTTTCCAACGGTATATTACATGTAGAAATCCAACGGACGGATTAAAAGTTATGCATGTCCAAAGTTGATAAGTTCTGTAGACTATGTACCCTCCAATCGATCGGACAAAAAGATCCGATCGATCGGATTGAAATCAGTCTCAGTTAATCACTCATCCAATCGATCGGTCTGCAGGTCCGATCGATCAGCACTGTGATCTGAACCCCAGAAATGGTTTTCTTTTCCCTTTTCCCCCCTGCCAATCCATGGCTAACCTGCATAAAATGAGCCACCATGCTCCCCCAATCATCACATTCATCATTACCATCATCTCCAACAAATTAAACACAACCTAGAATTACCAATTATAATTTTTTATTTAACCCAAACCCCCCCCCCCCCCCCCATAAACCTATTCTAGCATATTAATCCCAATCAATAACAAAACAAGCTTGGAATTAAGGTAATCTAACAAGAAAACATAGCCAATCAATAAGAAAAATACACACATGATCAATTATATAATGCAAATCTACTTGTCTCAACCAAGAAGAAGATTGGAAATTGGGGAAAACTAGAGGAAAAACCTTCTACCGCGGAAACCACCGATCTAACCCGCTCAAAAGCAATCTAACATGCAAAGGAGAAGGAAGGGAAGGAAAAAGATTAGGAAAAGCCTAAATCTAATCAAAAGAGAAGGTGATTGAAAGGATGCGGGTAAGATAAAACTTACCAAACTAAGATCAATGGAAAGAGGAGATTGAGAAGATGAAAGTGAGCGGTCCGGATCTTCAAAATGATCTCTTCCTACGGAAGTTCTGGGTTTGAGAAGATGAAGAGGAAGAAGAAGGGCTGCTGTAACTCTCGTTCGTTGTAGAGATGAATAAAGAACTAGGGTTAATCTCTATTTAAGAAGAGAGGGAAGGGAAAAAGACTGATTTGCCCTTAAGTGGGTCCGGTAAAGAAATGGATCACTTGAAGGGTTTGTAATCGTCGGATTGCGATGAGCCAAGAGACAAAAACGATCAGCGCGATGAAACCTTTCCAACGAACCCAAAATCACGGCGATTGAAATTTTCGGAAAAACACTCCATTTTCCCTAAATTGCAAACTACCCCCGTACTAGGGTCAAATGCACTCGGAATCGCACGAAACTTTACAGACACTAATCTTACATTAGAAGAAACTCGCTCATGATCTAAACCCACTTAAATATTTAAAATACAATTAATTATAATAATAGCTAAATAAATGGGTTAATGGGCCTACTATTGGTCCCAACCGACCCAGTAAGGTCGCGGACCTTACAATCGTATACCCTTGAGCTACCATTCAGAGCAAAACCAAGTGGTGATGGAAGAGGCACAACTTAAGGTTTTAAGGTCTTGGCACTCGACGCACCCGCACGTCTGTTTTTAGAGCTGTCACATGAGGGAGCTGAATTTAAGGTCTTGGCATTCGACGCACCAGCAGGTCTATCTTTAGAACTGCCACATGAAAGAGTGGCATTGTGGACACTAGGTGATGTCCCACGGACAATGCACCAACCTTACAAAGTCTCTAATAGCTTCCTTTCCTTGTTGTAGTGAGGCTCTCAGGTGGTTTCACGTTGGCTAGAGGAAACTGATGGCCATCGTAGGTAGTTGAATATAATTAGAATCAAATGCTTGGAAACCTGATTGCCTTCGAATTATCTAATCATCTGATATCATAGTTAGGGCAGATAGAAGTTAACAAGACCTGTGAACCTTTTACCAAAAAAAAAGACCATTGAACCAAGCTTGCATCCAAACCACATAACCCGCCAATTTGATTGCAATTTTCTCTTGATGTTTCAATATTTGTGAAAATTTTGAAAATATTGCAATATTGTCAATAAAATATGTCTCGGCTTTATTGATGCCTCAAGATCAATAAAGACCATAAAAATTACATACTCAAATTATTGAGTTGAGTCAATCAGGTTGCCCAATAATTAGGGTGTTAAGGTCCTAAATGGTTATAAGATTTAATTTGACGCGTTCCATCAGTCCTGGGGTTTTTGGCGTATTAGTTAGGTCTATAACATTTGAGTAGCGTTTGGTTCGCTGTAATGAAGGTCGGAATGGAAAGGTCATTTCAACGGAATGATCATTACAACGTTTTGTTCTAAAAAAAGTGGCGGAATGACCATTACTTCCAAAATCACCATTCCTTTATGTAGAGGAATGGCCATTCCATTCCTTTATAAAATTTTCTTGAGACCAAAATGCCCTCCACCCTTCTCCCTCCTCCCTCCTTCTGGGTCATGCCTTTTGTTTCTATGCCTTTCCGAAGAGAAGAAAGATCCCTCTCTTCATTGGTAGTCAGCACTCCCCGTGTATTAACACAGACTGGATTGAGTGGAAGGAGAACGAAAGCAGTTACAAGAAGAGTTGTTGCCGTAAGAGGATCATGCTTCTCCGTTGATGAACTTGTAAAAAAAGATCAAGATACTGTTGAAGAGCACCCACAGAGGTCAATCTCCACTAAGACTGTCACGTCCCCGAAGCCAGATCCCTACAGCAGTCCGACCTTGGGGACGCGAATGGGGAAGTAAGTAATAAATAATATTTCTCCCTAGGATCCGCGTGTGTGAGGAAGGCATAATTTCCAACATATCAAAACATTTCGCGGAAGCTTACATGGCGTTGCGATCCATAGTCCGTGGCCATCGGATTCCGCATCACACTCAACCTATCAACATAAAACTATCATAGCAATACTCAAATTCAGACTGGAAACAAACCAAGATAATACATATACAAAACTGACAGTAACAGGCTTAATCATTACCCAAGCATGTTCAAGTTATAAATTAACAAATGCATTAATTACAATCCCAATGAAAATGGCTAACAAAAGCCTTACAAAATAACAAGCTAAGAACAAATGCTACCCAGGTGAGTAACGTAACTCCGGAGTCGAGCCTGACCGTTATATGACATCACTAACACAATAAACATGCAAAACTCGTGGCTCTACAGCCACTTGCACACATACTAGCACAAGACGAGAACCTGCTACCTAGAGCACCAAAGTATAGTATATCAGACACGATGGTTTGGAGATGCATTTTGGAGATACAAAACAGGACTAACGTGAGTACTTATAAAACATCATAAATAGTTAAATCACAAAGAGCCCATCCTTTCTCTATCATATAAAATGAAAGAGCAAGCACGCACGACAAGCACGATAAACAAAACACAATTCCCACGTCAAACTGAGGTAAACGGGGATTTCCGGCTGCGGAACCGGACACGCACGGTGTGTAATAAAATACACGACTAATCTGCAGATAGTCCACAAGTTTAAAGACCCTCTGATAGTGGATCAGATTAAAAGGGCAGTCTAAGCTCAGTAGTGTTCACTTGGATTCATGAATGCACAAAACATGAAATACATGTTCGAAACAAGTCACATTAAGGGGGAAATTACTTATCAAAACAAGACAAGGCATGGCTAGCAAATGCATAAATTATATGCATAACAAGCTTAGGAAGTGACCCCCTTTTTAAATACATGAAATAAACCTTAAAACGAGCTTATTCTTGAAATTCAAACGAGTACGCGATGACATTCACTACATCAAAAGCTAGAGTACGAAAACAAGGTCTATCAAGCACATGTAAGGACCTTTGGTTGCACGTTGTGGAATTGAAACCCAAATGTTGGAATTTAAAAGAGAATCGGTGCCCCTGAAGTTAAAAGACATTTTAGGTTTTCAAGTGCACAATATCAGGTTAAAGGTCCTTTAACATGTTCTAGTTCCACTCTTGCAGAAATCCGTCAAAAACAAGCATTTTGCCAATCTCGGTCAGCTCGCGGTCACCTATCGGCTAACTGAGATGAGATATGGCGGCTAGCCGCCAGCCGACCGACATGCTGACCGCTGGAATCCAGATCAGGAACTACAGTATTCTGGAAAAGGAACCGACGGAGTTCTGTTGGCTCACAGTTAGCCGAGGTGGTGCAGTTCGGCTAGCCGCCAGCTGACCGACAACACACTGACGAGGTGTAGACTTCTAGAAATGGAACCGTGAAGCTCGATTGGCTAACGATTAACCGAAATGGGGATTTCGGTTAGCCGCCAGCTGACCGACAGCAGATCGAAACTGCACAAGCAGTGCATTTCAAGTCAGATTTTCACATTTCATCTTCCATTCTTCTTATTTCTACTTCAACCTGCACTTCCCCGAGCCTTCATGCTCTCTAAGGGACAAATTCAACATTTCAAGACCATTCAAACTTCAATATCATTTCACAAGATAAACAAAACATAAACTTGCAATCCCAAACAAAAATTTTAGGGAGTCATTGTCAATCAATACTTGTAAGGAAATAGAACTAACAAATGGGGTAAAAAAAATCACCATTTAGAATACTTGGCAACAATTTGGGTACACTTTGAAAATAGAATGCAATATCAAAGATAACAATGAATTGCCTCTTGGAATTCCATTTGGACTCTTCTAGCTTGTGCATTCAAGAGAAGAAAGTGAAGAGGAAAAGAAAGGGTTTCTCAACCCTAGGTTCTATAAAAGTTGCAGGAAAATGAAAATGAATGAAAAAGAGGAAGAAGAAGGACTTAAGTAGGTGGGTTGTGAGCCCCATGTGTCTGGAACTAGAGATGGCTAAAACATGGTCTTATGGGCCCTGGATGAAATCGACGAAGAAGAATAAAATGATCCTAAAAAAATCTAGTTTCCAAAAAATATAATTTTGACATGGTTTTGAGATTTCGAAATTTGTGTCCAGATTTAAATGTGAAAAGGCTGTTTTGCCCCTAGGGCTGGAAAATTGGATTTTAGAGCTTCGAATGGGATCAGTGTGAATGCAAAAGTTGTTGGGGCTAATTTGACCTATCAAAATAAACCAAAATTGAAAATTTTCAAAATCAAGAACAAACCCCCCATGCGGACACGTGTAACCCAAGGCATCCCTAGGCTGCCAAACTAGGCCCAACGGCTCTCAAAATTCCCCAAAGCTATAGAAAACTATTTTAAACCACAAACTAACTCGATTACACTCAAGTCTCACTTAGAGAACTAACCCACAGCTAAAAACACACAAATCATGAAAATTAGGGGTCGGGGTCTTACAAAGACCCTAAATAAGGCGAGACAAAATCTAAGGCAGGTAAAGAAAGGAAAGTTGTCATTGGTTTTAAGCCGATAGTTATAATAGTTTTAAGCTGATTTGGGGGTTTTTTGAATGGAAATGGTTTTCGATGATGGGTTGGAGATTCGGGGGTTTTCGAATGGAGAGGAATTCCAGTCCTCCGGCGATGGCTGAGAGAAGAGGTGGATCGGCTCAGAGAGATGGAGGGTTGCAGGGGGGAGACAATGAGATAAAGGTGTTGCTGCGTGTGCAGGGGAGAGAAGAAGGTGATGGGGATGGCGTGAGAGAGATGGAGAGGGAAAGAGAGATGGAGGGTTGCAGGGGAGAAGGCACAAGGCAGTGATGGGTGTTTTGGTGATGTGCTGGGTAGAAAGGAGGGAGGAAGAGAAATTAAAAAGAGAAAAGAAAAAGAAAATAAGGTGGTAGGGTGATGTGGTACAGTGGCGATAGGGAGAAGAAGATGGAGAAGAGGAAGAAGAGAAGAAAGAAAGAGAAAGAAAGAAAACAGAGATGGTAGATGATGCAGATGCAATGAGTGAGGAGTGATGGACCCGACTTTTCATCCCCTCTCTCTCTTCCGTCCCGGGGCTACCGGGAGGCCTGCGGAAGGAAAAAAAAAAAGCGTGCATTAATATTTTTGTACGGGTATGCCGGATTTTCTATTCTATTTGGAATTTAGAAATGGCGATCCAAAGATCCACCTTCACAAATATAAGAGGAAATCGACTTTTTCTAACTTTCCATTGCACATATATTTAAGAAAAGAGATAAGGTTTTTTAATGCCGTAAGAGGTGATTTTTCTTTGTTTGCCTTGAAAGGCGGTTTTTGCCTCAAAAGGCGATGTTTTCCGTGAAAGGTGGTTTTGCCGTGGAAGGTGAAGTTTGCCGTGAAAGGAGGTTTTGCCGTGAAAGGCAATGTACAAATCTCATCAATAATGAAAGACAAGAATTGTGATTTTTTTCTCTTTAGAAAAATACAAAATACAGTAGAAAAGTAAGAAAATGAATTCTGACTTCTCAAGAGATTGCGGGGACTCGTTCAGATTGACGATCTCAAGTCATGTATGGACTTCGCCATCGTCCTTCAGATGAAAACATATGATGCTTTGATTATTTTGGCTTGACTTGGACTTCGAATTTTTAGAGGATAAAGACCAAGAGGATGTCTTATATCCAATGATGAGGGGAGTTTCATAATTTATTGTCATGATTGCTTTGATTTGTAACTCCTCTTTCTTTGCTTTTGATTGGGCCGTTCAAAATAATGAGTTAATGATCGTATTAAGTTGTCATAAAATGGGTCAATAAACATTATTAAGTGGTTGCCAAGGCGCTCGAAGAGTCACGGGCCGTACCGAGTCTTTTGGAGTTCTTCTTGTGATGATCACCGATGAATCCATATGTTGTTTGATGTCGGATGGCGATGCAACTTTAGACAATGATTGATACCAGTGGGCCGGTATATAACATCTGTCTTGTCGATTTCTCAATCGGTCGGACAGAAAGTATACTTTCTTGGTTGGCTGGCTGGTGATTTTGAAGCATGATGATGATCACATGCTCTTGATGGTAGATCCGAGATGTTTGTGAAGATCAACTAATTTCAAGCACCAAAAATCAGATTTTCGGAAAACCACAGGGTCGGAATTCTCGAAACGCAAAAAGGGGCGGAAAATGGGCCTTTTGGTGGAATTCCGGCGACCCGGATTTCTAGGGTCGCCGCCAGCGACCATGGGGATTTTTCCCTTTTTTGGTCACCGTTTTTCGACTGTTTCTCGATCTTTTTCGATTCTTTTTTCTCCTGTATTATTCTTGACATTTTCTCTCATTTATTGGCTTAATTCTCCTAAAGAAACCCTGACGAGAAACCGTGCAAATCGGAGCACAAAGTTTCCTATTTTCTGAAAAGGCCGAAGACTTTTGTTGCCGATTTTCTGTCAGAAGTCAGAACTCGGTCAAACGATGTCAGAATGACCTAAAATTTGAGGAAAAACCTTCTGAATAGTATATAGGGCTAAGAATGGGCTTTTACTTGAATTTTGAAGCCGCGTGGGGTCCCGTCACCAGTAGACTTGGTTTTGTTGCTAAGGAGATGCCGCACTTTGATGTGTGGTCAACCGATGTCCGATTGACCTGAAATTTGACAGAGAGCCTATTGGAGTCTTTTGAGGCGATCCATTAGCTCCGATTTGGATGTCATGGTCCTGGGAAGCTCCGCCGCCGAGAGTCTTGATTTTGTTTCCAAGTGTCAAAGTCAGGTCAAACGTTGTTGAAATGACCTGAAATTTGAAGTGTAGCCCTTTGGACACATGTTGAAGCCATCCATGTGCTCTATTTGATGAGTGATGGCCTCGGTGGTTCTCGCCGTCGAAAGGTTTGATTTTGCTGTTAAAGGGTTAATGTGGGGTCAAACGTTGTCGGCTTGACTTGAAACTTGAGTGGAGCCTTTTGGAGGTATTTTGAGACCAACCATAGGCTCGAATCGAAGATCTGATGTCTTTGACGCTGTCTCCACTAGGGCCGCCGGTTCAGCTGCCAGAGTAGTGAAGTTAGGTCAAATGATGCTGGAATGGCCCGAAACTTCATGTGTACTCTTCATTTGACTATTTTGAAGAATCTTGCAGTTTATGTCTAATTCTGACAAGATTTGACTTTTGAAGTAGCATTGCTCGTTTGTGGTAGGATGCGGTTTTATATAACTTTTTGCTGTTGAGGATGCAAAGTGACATTTTTTGGTGTCAACAAGGAGAGGAGGAGAGAGGGGGCGGAGGGAGGAAGAGAGAGGGGGCGACTGGGAGGGGGGAGGAGGAGGGTATTTTGGTCCGACTTATGTGTCATTTTATTCCATTCCAGGCATTATTACATCGTACCAAATGCAAGAACATGAATAAGAATTCCATTACTTGATTGATTCTTCAGTCTAACCAAACGTTAGAATGGAAATGACCATTCCTGCCTCATTCCATTCCAAGCTCATTCCACTCTCCATTCTGTTCCTACCTAAAACCATTCCAGCAAACCAAACACTACCTTGGTATAGAGAGAGCTGTCTGCCGCGGAGAGGGCTATCTAGAGCAGAGTGTGAGCCGTCCTAAGAGAAAAAAGGGCTACCTGCAGCCAGAGTGAGAGCTACTGAGGACGTCGGCTGTGGATGCGTGGTGGTATGTTATGGTCTTAAATGGTTATAAGACTTAATTTGAAGTGGTCCATCAGTCCTGTGGCTTTTGGCGTATTGGTTAGGTCCATAACATAGGGTCCCTTCCAAAGTGAACACCAATGAAGAACGGATGAAATTCTATATCTTAGAACCTAATGCACGTGATTTTAGAGCGTGTACCATTAAAAATAATATTAACAACCTTGATCATAGTAGCCTAGTAGGCAAGTAAAAAGAACAAAGGTTTTTGAATTTTAGATTAGGGATTCAACTATAACCTTCTGTGAACAGGATTAATGGTGTGGATCAAAGCTATTATGAATCATAGTCTCATGCAATGAAGTAAGATTACAAAGGTACTTTTCATCTAACAAGGTCATCATCATCAAACTATTATTGGATAAGAAAAACATAGTGTTTTACATAGGATCCATTAGCATAGGGATTGTGAGGACTCACTATCTACCAAAGATGTTGTTATTGATATATTATCTATATCTAAAGCCAGTAAAGGAGATCATCTAAGACATGCAATTGCTAGGTAGGATCACACATATCTTGAGCAGTAAGTATTATGTACTATGTAGTGGATTTTCTACAATCAGATGCTTTATACTCTACACTCTACACTAGAAAATAAATTACAAACAGGTTTTTTAATACCAGAATCTTAGAAGGACCTGAAGGAAAAAAAAGGGTAGACCTATGGACCCATATTTTTAACTTATATCTGACTTAAGTCTACTGGTTGGACCCAGATAAATTTGGGGTGAAATTTGGGTCCTTGGATTTTATCCCCAAGGACCCGAATACCTGATGTCATGGCCTTGATTTGGGCCTAATGGGAAGCCTTTTCTTGAGTATGGTTCTAGTTGGGGCTATTAATTTAAAGTCAGGTAGGAGTACAGTCTTTTAAGTGGGTCCCAAGTTTGGATCAATACTCTTTTTTTCAGCTACATAATGTACTATTGGTGTGGGAGTGATGCTTCAACCATGAGCGTTTAGTTGATCGGGCTCATTACTAGTTTGGGTACACCTAGGTTTACCAAGACTTCAAACATGTCGACATGTTTCCATAGAATTTAAGGATTTAGATCGTTCGGCTGCCCTTAGACCTGATATTTGTCCCAAACGGTCAATGTTTAAATATTTTCTGTAGTGTTTTTTGTACAAAAATGGTATGATATATATGTATATATATATACGTATGTATGTATGTATGTATGTATGTATGTGTGTATATATATGGATGTAGGATATCGAATATCGCACGGACCTAGGATATCACATAGTGCAATACGTGTGATATCATATGGTTCTAGGAAATCGCACGAACATATTTGCGAGAATTTACTAAACTTTAATTCTTGACCGGTGAATGTCAAGTTTTAGAGTAGTTGTACACGCAAAATCCCTATAATTTTGGACAAAAGGGACTCCGGGTCCTTCTAATGGAATGGAAATCCAAAATAGGCCCACTATAGAAAAGTCGAGTGGCTCAAAATGAACACCTCCTACGTATGAGACTTTATAGATCTAGCTCCAATAGGAGTTGCTCCCATCTTAAGTTGAGCATAAGGTTAACAATGTGATTAATTCAATCTTATAATACAACCAAATACTCAGTCTTAATCTTTATTATGTTATTAATCTATACTCAATCTTATAGCGGGATCATCAATTGGAATAAACTAAAGGGATGAGCCCATCCCTTACATGGTGGACATTTATTTTGTGAGGCTCAAATTCTCAGTAGGTGGGCCCTACTCCTTCCATTATGGGATCCTTTGAGTGAGACACTCCAAAGGAGCCGGATTCATCAGTAGGACTCAATGTTTGGAATTGGGATGGTTTGAGGGCCACGGTCCTAAAATTCCCTATATCTGGCCCTAAAAATCTTTAAGTAGGATTGTAGGACTCAATGTTGAGATTCTAGATGGTCTTATTTCACTTCCTTTGCTTCTTGTGTTTTTTTTTTTCTTTTCTTTTGTTTTTTGTTTGAGATATAATCAATCCAATGGTGGCCTTAATTTTGATTGGAGTCAAAACTGTCACATCTTCAATCCTAGAGACATTATTTTTTAGCATTTTGGATTTCAGAGATTAGCAACACTATTCACTTGATTCTGCATCGGCAATTATATGCATTAAAGAAATAAGGATAGAGACTGTAGAGAGAGCCACATCAGTAGGTTCTTCTTTAAAAAAAATATGTACAAAAAATATATGTTGTTTTGACGTGTCAATTTTCAAACCTTCCTCTCCGAAAACCTCTCTCTCTCTCTCTCTCTCTCTCTCTCTCTCTCTCTCTCTTGCTGAAGAAAACCTTTCTCATTTAAGCATGACCTTCCCTAAAGTCTCTCTCAAAGTACCACTCCTAAAGTCTTTAATAGAAATAACCATCTCTCTCATATAGATTCTCTACAAATCTGAAAATAATCGATCTCTATAAATCCTTAAAACAAGTGAGTCATCCATTGGTGCTGTCGCGACCTCGGACCAGGACCCGGGCCCGCGATGGGTTGAGATTCATCCATCGACAATTTCCCATAATTTCCCGCAGTGAGGATCCCAAGGACACAGGATAGACTCATACGTACAATGGTTTGCGGAAGCGTGTAGCAAATCTCGTTAAGACAAAACATGTGATATAGAAATCACACTTGTATAATTAAAATAATCAAGACATAAACAAGACGATTCCTAAATACATCCAAGTTCATGGTTAACAAAAGTATATTGTTAAGATACAACCCAATAAGAGGCCAACAAAGGCCAATACATTCCTAAAAGAAACATAATGTAAATCTCTTAACAAAGTAACATGTGTCTCCAGGACCTGCCCAACGTCTAGATGACGCCGTTGGGTCGCCACTCTCGAACTGGGGGTGGCTCAACAGCCTCCTCCTGACACTCCTCCTCAAAGGCAACGACACCCTCTCCTGAGCACCAAAATAGCAAGGATCAAATACGACGGTTTGGCAATGAAATGAATTTAGACAAGTATTTAAAACAATTAAAAAGTGAAGGAACATTACTAAAAACCAATTACTAAATTTAAGTCAAAAATAAAACTAAGATGCATTTCAAGTAAGTAAAACTAGCATGAATACTTATAATATCATGAATAACCCACATTGAGCTCATCCTTTCTCTATCATACATAATGAAAAGAGTAAGCAGAACAGAACAAAACAAAAGAAAATCCTGTACCATAAAAGATAAGCGGGTACTGGCCGTGTTACCGGAACAGAACATGATGTATATGTATAATATATGACTAATCTGTAGAAAGTCCAAGTGTTTAAAGACCCCCAGACAGTGGATCCGACTGAATTGGCAGTCCAAGCTCAGTGGTATTCATCATAAGTCATGAATGCATAAAATAAGGCCAATATATACAAAACAGATCGAAAATAGGGGAAATCACTTGTCAAAACATGGCAAAGCAAAACTGATAAGAAATAGCATAAGCTATAGCAAAACGAAACTTAAGAAGTGATCCCCTTATTAGTTCTTGAAATAGTTCGAGACATGGCTGAAGCTTGTAAATCAAAACATGTGTAGAACAATATTCATTGTGCCAAAACTGAGAATTTAAGCAACTTTATCAAATATATATTAAGACCTTTCATTTGATCCTCGTGTATTTAACGATCCAAATGTCGTAATAAAACGGATTTGGTGATCCCAAAGCTAGAAGACATTTCAAGTTCCAAATACACAATATCAAGCTAAAAGCTCTTGAACATATTCGGGTTTTCATTCCCCAAGAAAATCCAACAAAACAGACTAAATTTGAATTTCGGTTAGCTCACAGTCACCTGTCGGCTAGCGCGGAGGTGCAGGTCGGCTAGCCGTCAGCTGACCGCTTGGTCTTAGATAGAAAATTGCAGCATTCTGGAAATGTGGCCGAACAGACTTGGTCACCCGTCGGCTAACCGTGGAGGTGCAAGGCGGCTAGCCGCCAGCTCACCGCACGGTCCCAGGCAGTTACAGCATTCTGTGTTTTTAACAGCGCGTCTCGGCAGCCTGGCGGTTAGTCGTAGTCAAGTTTTCGGCTAGCCGCCAGGGTTACCAAGAGCCTCTGAGCTTTCTGTATTTCTAACTGACACTGGGTTGGTTAGCCGTCGATCACCATTCGGTTAGTCGCCTAGGTGACCGCCAGTTGACCGCCAGCTCGAGAAATGTCAAAACAGCTGCAGGTTCAGGCTCTTTCTTCTCCAAGACCAATAAGATTCTAAACAAAACAAGATTTGAGCTAAATAAAGACATGTAAATCATGCTTAATTATGAATATGCAAGCTTGAAAGTAGATTTCCAAAACGATACACTACATTGCTATAAGTACAAGAACAAACCTAGAAATCCCATTTGAGACAAAAAGAAACTTCATATCCCAACATACCTAAAGAAACGATAAAAAGATTACTTGCCTTAGTAAATCCAACCTTCCTCAAAGGTCCTACTTAAGAATGGAGCCAAGATCTACAAAAACCCAAAAATAATCTCAAAAACCCATACATTTGAAAACAAGGGAATCCATTTCAAGAAAGAGTTTGCAAACATGAAAAACAAGACCTTTAGGAGGTAAAGGAACTCCAATTGAAGAGATGGGTTGAAGTTCTTACCTAGAGGTGACCAAAAAAGAAGGAAGGAAGAAGGAGAAGAGCTTGTCTAGATATGCAGCACAAGATTATCGAATGTTATGTTGATAACGTCGCCGTCAAAAGCTGAAGAAAAGAAGACTATCTCTCAAAGATCTTCAAAAAGTCTTCCTCCGACACTGCAAACACATACTACTAATGAATCCTCTAAAGTGCTTCTTCGGTGTCTCATCGGATAAGTTTCTCGGATTCTTAGTTCAGAAAGCTGGATTAGAACTTAACATCATGAAAGTCAAGGCTATTCTAGAAATGCCCTCTCCAAGAACCTTAAAAGTACTAAAATGACTCCAAGGAAATTGGGATGCATCCTACGGTTCATCTCTAATCTTTTGGGGAAGGGTCATCCATTTTCTCGGTTAATGGGTGCATGGTCGTTGGTGACCCTAGAAATCCGGGTCGTCAGATTTCCGTCGAAAACCCATTTTTTTTGTCCTTGTCGCATCTCAAGTTATTTGGCCTCTGTGGTTTTCCAAAAATCTGATTTTTGGGTACGAAATCCGTCAATCTTTGACAACATCACGGATTCGCCATCGAAATCATGGGTTCTTCATTGGGCACTTCGAAATCGCCAACCAGATAACCAACAAAAGCACACTTTCTGCCTAACCGATTGAGAAATCGACAGAACAGATAATATCATCCCACTGGTTGCAATCAGTGTCTAAAATTGAATGATCATCGGACGATAATCGACATGAAAAACCCATTGACGATCAAAGCTCCCTACGTAGCGGGTAGAATTTCAAAAGACGCGGCACTGCATGCGACCTTTCAAGCACTTTGGCGGCTACTTAATGCTATTAATGACCCATTTTCATGACAAATGAATGCGGTTAGTTACCCATTATCATTGATGGCTCAATTAGAATCCAAAAAGGAGGAGCTATAAATCAAAATAATTATCATATTAAAACCATGTAACTCCTCCCATCATGAAGTTTAAATGCAAATAGAGGCCCATTATTCTCGAACAGCCAACCAAAACTCAAGAAAAATGAATTACAAAAGGAGTTACAAAACAATATAAATTAAAATGTGTAAATCCTCCCATCATGGAGCATTAATGCATTTAAAGCTCATAAACTACCCTATGGCCTCTGGAAGCTATAAAAGGAGGCTATTTCCACAATTCCAAGGCATGATATGCAAATCCCATAAAGAAGCACTACAGCGACCACCACTACAAGGTGATTGAAGACTCTTGGGGCGGCTAGCCCCTAAAGCCCTTTCCCTCTATTTCCATGGCTTAGACGTGACTTCTTAGCCCGTCTACTTATATTTTTATTGGATATAGGATCTCTTATTGATCCTTATTCTCTAAAAATCTGAGGTTTAAGGCCTTGTTTGGTATCTCTACTCTTTTCCTGACAGACCATTCAAAATAAAGTCATTAAAAAAAGAGCTATAAAAAAATAGGCTAGAACAAAAAAAACGTGTTTGGTAATGAACAAATCTACTTTAAATAGATCATTTGGTATGCCCTCTATTTGCCTTTGATTAGAGGGTTTGAGAGGGGTAGTTTCTGTCATTATGTAAAAAAAGAGGGGAGATCCTTTTATGCCAATGTATGAACAATTATATATTATTATGCTATTTCATTATTGCTTTAAAAGAATTTCATAAATATAATTGATATGTTAATGTATGCCAAATTTTCACACCAAATGTTTTGCAGACATGGAGTTCAATGCCACAGTTAAATTATATAAGTGCACCCCAAACGTTTTGCAAACATGGGGTTCCTTGCCACAGTTAAATTAAACCTATTAGTGCAGTCCTCTCTGTGACCCCGACTTCAAACCACCCTTAAATTAGATTAGATGGTTAGGTGAGGGATGGGTTCGGGTTTGGCTTAAGATTCATCTTTCGCTTAAAAGCTGAATTTTTAAATTACAGTTAGGCATCATCAAATTTTATGCAACCCATGGCAAAAAAAATGGAACTAAAGGTCCACCGTTCACATGGATAGTCCTAGATCAATGTCAGGTAGAATGGGTTTCAGGTTGGATTTGTATAGATTTTGTAGAGTTTTCCTATGCCAAAATCCAAAATCCAATACCCTAAACAAAACCAAATTGAACCCCCAAATATCATCTACCGCAGTATATCTCACCTAATTTTTTTTTAAAAACTTCATCTATCCAAACAGCTCCCATCATATCTTTGCCAAATCAGAACCAAACAAAATCCAACCCATCATCTCTCCATTTCCAACTCACACAATGGATTTCATCCTCCAGCTAAATATCGGATACGGTACTCTTGCAAACAACCTCCCTCCCCTTCTAGGTCAAGAGCTACATGAAAACCTACACCTCCATCACCCGCATCAAGTTATTTGACACCAACCCCACCATTCTCTCCGCCTTCGTCAACACCAACATGTCCGTCATCATCACTGTCGCCAACGACAATATCCCCTCCATCTCCAAGCTCCCCGCCGCCCAATCATGGGTCTCCTCCAACATTTCCCTCTTCTTCCCTGCCACCAAGATCGCCCAAATCGCCGTCGGAAACGAAAGCATCGCCACAGCAGACAAGAACCTCATCGCCAACGTTGTCCCAACCATGAAATCCCTCCACTTTGTTGCCGGAATCTCCACCGTCGCTGTCATCACCCCACATTCCCTCGGCATCTTCTCCATCTCCGAGCCGCTATCGTTCTCTCCTTCCTCTTCTCCCTTCTGGTCTTGCTTCCGTCCCCAAAGTAACGATGCTTTTATTGGAAGGATTTTTGTTGGAAATAAAATACCGTCTGGGGGCATTTTTGTATTAAAAAATGGGCTCCGCTATTTTTTTCTGAGATAATGCCTCTGATTTCCACATGCTCAGATTTGAGGCATTTCATTTTAAAAGGCTTTGCCTCTATTTCTCTAGAGTGGGCAGAAGCTAGAAGTTACTGCCAAACACCTTTAATTTCAAAATCTCTACCTGCTTTAGAGAAATAGAGGATTAGAGGCACAAAATAGAGATGCCAAACATGGACTAAGCAGAGTCAAGAGAATCAAAAGCATCATCTATTATCATCTGAAGGATGACGGCGAAGCCCAAACATGACTTGTGATCGTCAATCTGAATAAGTCCCCGCAATCATCTGTGAAGTTAGATTTCATTTTCTTTCTTATCATTGTATTTGTATTTTTAAAAGAGACACAAAAAACACAAGTCTTGTCTTTTATTTTAATGAGAATTGTAATTAGCCTTTCACAGCAAAACACAAAATTGCCTTTCACGGCAAACAAATGAAATTCGTCTTTCATAGCATCCAAAATCTAAATTATGTATATTTTCTTAACACTTGTGAAATGAAATCTAGAAAAAAAATTATTTTCCTTTCTAATTGAAAAGGTGGATTTACGGACCACCGCTTATTATTTCTAAGTATAATAGAAAATTTAGCATACCTGTATACAAAAGAAATCGATGCGGTTCGCTCGCCTCCGTTCACAAAAAGGTTGAACCTCACGTGTTCTCACATCCGTTGACCCCAGTAGTCCCAAGGCGATCTGCGAACATAGCGCCATCAGAGGATTTTCAATCTTTGGCCTGATTGAGTTTTTCATCTGTGCCTTTTTCATTGAGGTTAGGGGGGGTGGGGGGGAGGGGCGTACAGATGAGTAGGTGAGCATGAATAATATCGTTGCTAATTAATTAAATTTAAATTCATGATTCCACGCTTGATTTGTTGTGAAATTATCGCGAATAGGATTTGTAGGGGTTGCAAGATGATGTTGTGCTTAACTGAAGGAAAGTTTCTTGAATTTTCTTTTTTGGATCGGGTTATTTTGTCTCGGTGAAAATCTTCTTGTATTTAGGTGTTTTGTTCATGAATTGCCAAAAGGGGAGATTGTAAGGTTTATTTGAGTGTTGGCTAATTCATTGTGTAATGGACAAAACCGGGAATTCAATTTATAATGTATTTTATAAATGGACTGCCCAGATTAAAGAATGATGAAGAAAATCAAAGGGGACTGAAATTGAGTGGGCGCTTGAGCGGGCCCACATGCGCTCATGCGCACATCAGGTAGTGAGCAACTACGCACTAGAATGATTGAAGAATTTGAGCACTTGCCCAATCAAGTGCATGAACCCCCAATCGAGCGCAAGCTTCGTAGAAAGCCTATTTATTTCAGGAAACAATTTTTTATTTTATGCCAACTTGCTTGTTTGAGTTCCACTCTCTTTAAGTAACCCTATCCACATCCAAATGCACATATATTGGACTCTTAGCAACCCTAAAGGCACCACTTACTCTTCTCTCCTATTCTAAGCCCTTGAATCATCTACTATGTTGTAGTAGATTCATCTTGAAGAGGCATTCAAGGTGGTTGGCTCAAGCATGGTGAAGGTGAATGGCAAGTCGTCGGCAAATCACACAATTCATTAGATTGAGTTGCAACTGGAAAGGAAACGTGAGTTTTGTAACTTTCAATTTATTAGTGCTTGGTTTGTCTGTTGGTCTAGATAGTAAGGCCCGTGGTTTTTTCCCGAATAGGGCTTTCCACGCATAAACTTTGTGTCTCCTTCTCTTTGTGGTTGATTGTTTTTAATTAGACTTAGGATTAATCAACTGTTTTAATCTTGGAATTGAAATCTAATAGAGACATTGTTTATTGGGACCTTAGCCTGCATTAAGGCTTATTTTTCATAGATGAATATATACGTGGCTGACAACAATACTTCATCTGTTTGCCAAACTTATCCAAACAAGAAAGGATTGAAAATTCAAACCGTTAGAGCCAATTTAACTTCACTTTACTCTATTTTTTGGCTGACCATAGGCCCGATGATGTTATGAAGTCGATCAAACTAGGTTGAAATACTAAGAATTGCTGTTGTACTAGGTTCAAGATAGCCAACTTCTTCACTTGATAAGTTTGGTTCGCCTTCACATTGACCTCGTCATGATCTAACCTTCCTATAAAAGTAATAAAGAAAAAGGATGCAATCTTCGCATCTAACATTCACACAATCATTAGTCATAGATTACATTCTTTTAGAAAGTTAAAAACTCATTAGACTTTAAGGCCCTTAAAAATAAATATTGAAATAATCCGATTTACTATACTTTCATCTTACTTTAATACATAATGAGACCTTTCCGTCCCCTACCTATGTACTGTTGTGGAAAGACAAGATAGAATAGGAAGGAAAGGTGAAGGAAGGAGACTTTGGTAATGTTTGGATCGTCTTAAGTTTGGGTCTTAATGTCTTGTGTCTTAAGCGCTAAGACAAAAAAACTAAATAAGATTGTTTGGTACGCAATAACAACATGTCTTAAGCGCTAAGACGACTTGTTATTTAAGACGAGATTATCTTAATTCTAGGAGCTCAAAATCCAGCTCCTGGAATTAAGACCTCAACATCTTAAGCGGTAAGACATTTCAGGACTTTAAAATGATTTTAAAATTCTTGTAATAACCCTCACCAATATCAACGATTGGAGCCCTAATCTCTCTATTTTTTATTTTTTATTTTAATTCATTTACATTTTCATTTTCAATTTTTTTTTAAGTTGCTTTTTTGAAAAATTTTTGATTCTAACTATTGGATTCAAATATGTTTCTAAAAATATGCAGCAATTATGTCTAGAACTGCCTGCTTATGCTCTTGTGATGGGAGTCCAATGAAGAGATTCATGGCAAATACTGTTAAAAATCATGAGATATGGTTTTACAAATATCCAAATTTTGAGGTAAATTTCATACTAATTTTTTAATGATTAATATTATTCTAAACTACTTGTTTTTAATTTTGGCAGAACCATAAAAGAAGCATTTAAATGGGGCAATAAGACCAATGTGTAGAAGCTTTTGTTTGTATGCTTCAAAATTTTCAAGTTAAAGGGAATCACCGCCAAATGCAAATAGTTCTAGATGTGGACTCGAAAGTGTTTTTGTGGCTTTGGTTGTTTTGTTTTTATCATTTTGGTGGTCATTATAGTGATGTGTCTTTAGTCCTTTTATAAGCAAACTATTATTAAAGTTTATGTAATAATGTTGGTGATTATGACGTGGAACATGCATTGTGATAGTTAAAATATGATTTTTTTAAGTTTAAAAAAATGAGTATAGAGTGTACTGGACATTGTCCGGGTCTAAAAAGAAACAAATTTATGTCACAAATGTTTTTCAAGCTCAAAACCATTTTTTTTAAATGAAAGAAATTACCCTTAACTTAAGACATGGATAAGATGCATTACCAAACAGTTTTATTCAATTCAGATCTCATCACGTTCAGGTGTTGCCAAACGATCTTATTACAGAACAGCTAATCAGATCTTAAACTTGCAGCTCTAATAAGATCTTAAACTCACAGATCTTTTTCAGATAGATTAAGACGTCAAAACATTAAGACGACCCAAACAAGGCCTTTGTATCTTGAAGGCTTGCCATCTGAACTCGTCCGTTGCCCTCCATCACTCCACCCCTCCCATCGTTCTTGGCAAAGGCTGTCTTCATCCGCTACCTATGTAATTGATATGCATCTGAGGTTTTTTTGAAATGATTATGCAAAACAAATATCAATGCAAGTTAATACTCTCTTTTAAGAAAAAAACGCAAGTTAATACTAGACAACACAATAACTACTTACGATGTTTGAACTGCTGAAATACAAGCAAGAGTTTCCTATTGGATCCAAAACAAAAGAATCTCACAATTGGCACCGATTCAAAACTAATGAGCAGGGTCCATCTTAAAAAGGCATTGGAAAAAAAAAAAGAAAAAGAAAAACCTTTATCGAGCTGAATCCAGGCCCAGTGGACTGACAATAAGATTGATCAATGCAAGTCATGTGATTAAGTCATGATCCATTTGATAACGAAGGATTTTTTAGTTAGTTGGCAACCCCAGATGTCACTTGTCTATTAAGAGATTTATCCTGCATATATATGCCACTCTTCCCACATTTGCGGGCTCCTCTTTTCATATGTGTATGGGATATTTTCCCAGTTGTGTGACCTTCTTTTAATACATGTGTGGGCTCCCTTGGGTTTTAGCCCCCTTAACTATGGTAGCAATAGAAAAAAATGAAAAAGGGAGAAATGCACAATCCACTCTTCAATCAATCACGTCTTCTACGTATGTCTAATGTGACGGTGAGGCCAACCATTGCTAATTCACAACGAGCCAAGATTTTGAATGACTTTTGGGTTTAAAAAGACAAGCACTACTCATTTATTTTGAAATATATGTTATAGGGTGATGAGCAAACCAGTGCAATGTGGGTGCCTTCCCATGCAATGTGACTCATGCTATGAAGCCCACCTGCTTGTCGCTTGAATGAAATGGAAAATATATAGGGATATGATTGAATATGACCATAACAAGGAAAAATCAAACTGCCTAAAATCCTTCGAATTAATCATCCATGGCATGCCACAGTGTGGGACCAACTGAGCACTACAGGCTACAGTGCGACCGACTTCCCTATCATCATCCCTCAAGAGAAAAAACAGGCCGGGTTTGACATGGATTGATGGACACAAGGTACAACCATTGAGGACCATACGTGTGTCTGAGTCGAGAACAGATATAATAAGAACTAAATTTAAATTAAAGACTCGAAACCTAGATTTAGATCGTCCAAATAAAGGGCCAGATCCAAACATCAAACCAGCCCAAATATCAACACATATATCCATGCATCTAGTGAAAGTTTCACCCACGGGAGTCTGCGCACAGGGGATGATGCAGGACTTTTAATCTCCATCCTCTACAAAAGTGGACCCCATTGAATTCAAGGCTCATTGAAACCCCATAGAGCTTCTGCGCTGGATTTTTTTGTAGGAGGAGAATTACCTTTCATATTATGTAGGGTTGTAAATGGGTCTCCGATTCTCCGATTACCCGAAAGTTCCAACCCATTAAAAACCGTGTATGGATCCTTATTTAGGCCCCGATAAGTAAATAGGTCCGGGTTCGGGTTCCACCTTGGTTCAGACCGGTGGACCTAAGACCCGACATATTACCTCAATTTTTTAAAATCACTTATAAAAACCATTTTTTTTAATATAATTCTCTATACAGACCCGGACCCGGATCCAGACCCGCCCCATATATGATTCTGGTTCCGGTTCCGAAGCCAAGAAGTAGGTTCCGAAATGGTTTTGGGTCCGGATCCGGTTCCATGGTGGACCCGGAACCGGAACCGGAACCGACCCGTTTACAACCCTAATATTATGTATAGCGCACTTAAAATATATAATGTGCTTAGAAATATAATGTCATAGCATTTTTTTTTTCCTTGTGGTGTGGCCCACTTGTTTGCAAAGTTTGATAACTACGGATCATGCAATTATTTTGTAATAAAATCTGAGGGTGAATAATGTGATTAAGAAAGGCTTGTATCATATTGAGGAGTCCGGTGAACACTGACCATAAAGGAATTTAATTGATTGGAGGTGGACCTCAAGTATGAAAATTAAAAAATGGGCATTGAAATATTAGGTTATTTGATGAATTTCATGTAATACAACACTCATATTGATTAGAGGTGAACCTCAAGTATCAAAGCTTGGCTCAAGATAGATCGGAATGGAGATATAAAATTTGTGTAGCCGACCCCAGCATAATTGGGACAAGGCTTTGATAATGATGATGGTACTACTTGTGATTTCTCATATAATGATAAAGATTTTCACAACAAGCGCCCTTTATTTTAAGACAACCTCAAAAGACCCATGCATTTAGTAAAAGCTTCTCAATTTAATAGTGAAGCAAATAACTAATGGTTTTCATGGACAAATGATAAATTATCCTTTGTTAAAGCTTAACAAATCTCACTAGATAAAATTAAATTAGGTAGAGCCAACTCGATGCATGATGACCAAAGGATCGAGGTGCAACAATGGAAAGGCTTATGTGTATTCGAATATAATATAATGTCAAGCCGATTTGATGATCTTAGCCTTTAGTTTTAAATTCTTAAAGTTTAGTGGCTCTATACTGTGTAAATTTTTTTATAATGATATTCATTGGTGAATAATATTCCAAACAATGTGAATTAGAACAATCATTATATGAATTTGTTGAATTGGTGAAAGGTAGTTTCCCATATGAAACCTAAACTGGTCGAGTTTGTGAAAAGTTCATTCATCTTGGTAAAATCATCATTTAAGTCATTTGGATATATTCTTCGTTAATTATTCAAAAATAAAAAAATTGAGAGTATAATTACATTTCATATATTTCACAATTAGTTAAGGGATGCTTTACTAAATATAGGACCTATTCTATAGATTGTGAGATTTTAGGGAACCTTTTATAAAACAAAACTCATAATATATATACATAATTCATAGACCCCAATAAAAAAAAAAAAAAAGATGCTGAGTTAATTACAAGTTACACCTCCCCCTGGCTAAGTAAAAAAACACAAACCACTCGCCGCTGTTCCCATTGTTTCTCTTCCCATTTTCGTACTTAATGATAATAATAATTAATACATGCCTACTAAAATCTCTCCCAAGCCCCTGTTCCCATTGTTTCTCTTCCCATTTTCATACTTAATGATAATAGTAACTAATACATGCCTACTGAAATCTCTTCCCAACGCCCCAAGTCAAAATTACCTTGGGCTTCTCCAAAACAAACACTATCTTTCTATCCTGCAAAAGGAACACGACGACTAGTGCAGAACGCGTGCTCTTCTGCCCTCCCTCTTCCTCCGTCAGAAATCCTTTTTCTCCTTTTGCCCTTTCCAGTCTCCCCAGTCTCCTCCTTCTTATTTATTATCATACTAACCTGTGTGTTATTTTGGATAGTTTCGGTGTGTGAAAGAGAGAAACAAAAAAGCGGTTTCGATCTTTGTCTTTGTTTTCGGCCTTTGCTCTCTCCACTGCTCTCTATTTCGAGCTTGTCCTTTTCCTTCTTTTTATTCTCCTCTCCTAGAAAGATTGAGAGATAATAAGACACTCGTCTCTCGTCCTCCTTTTCTGAGCTCTCCGCGTAAATGTCTTTTCTCACAGATTCCACACGCGTTTCCAACCTTTTCCCTTCTCTTAAAATATACTCCGAAAGAGGATGAAGAAGAATAACACTTCAACACCTGCTCCAAACACTCAGCTCTCTGTCTGCAGTTAAAAGAAGATAACAAGGAGATATAATACAAGGAATAATTGCTGTGTGTGTTTTCATTTGAATCCTTAGTTTTGCGAAGTATTCTCAAATGAGGGGTTTTCCGCGGCGGGAGCGACGTTGGGCGTCGGATACTGTCGACGGAAGAGGGATATCGGCCGGATCGTCGCCGAGGAGCGACGCCGCCACCACCACCGGAGATGAGGAGCTCGTCGAGGTCACGCTCGATTTCCAAGACGATGACACGATCGTCCTCCGGAGCGTCGAGCCGGCGACGGCCATTGACTTCGACCTCCACGACTTCGGCGGAGACAGCGAGACAACGGCGACGGCGACGCCGGTCTCGACGTCGAGGTCGCCGACGATGCGCCGTAGCTCGTCCCACCGTCTCCGGCAGTTCTCTCATGAGCTGAAGGCGGAGGCGGTGGCTCGCGCGCGGCAGTTCTCGCAGGAGCTCAAGGCGGAGCTGCGGCGGTTCTCATGGAGCCACGGGCACGCGTCTCGGACACTTTCGTCGTCGACGGGGGCGGGAGGTCAGGCCGCCGGAGGCGGCGTCGCCGTCACCGATGCTCGGCTGGCAGCTCGGGCGCTCCGCCGGCAGCGGGCGCAGCTGGATCGGACTAGTTCCGGAGCTCAAAAGGCCCTTCGAGGCCTGAAATTCATCAGCAGCACCGGCACCGGCGCCGGCGCCGTCGTGGATTCGTGGAACGAGATCCAGAAGAGCTTCGAGAAGCTATCTCGTGACGGTTTCCTTCACCGTTCCGATTTCGCACAATGCATCGGTTCTCATCTCACTTCCCTCTTTTGATTTGATTTTTTTGCAGTTCCCGAAAAATGCATTGCAATCTCGCTTCGCAGTGAAATTCTTCTCGTTAATCTAAATCTATTTTAATTTCTTCTTTCAAGGTATGAAAGACTCGAAGGAATTCGCATTGGAACTATTCGATGCATTGAGTCGAAGGCGTCGTTTGAAGGCCGAGAAGATCAGCAGAGACGAGCTTCATGAGTTCTGGCAACAGATTACAGATCAAAGCTTCGATTCTCGACTCCAGATCTTCTTTGACATGTAACGTAACGGAAATAAGAAAAAAAAATCTCTACAGACATTTGAAACGGTATCCGATATATCGGAACATATCGGTTTATTAAACAAAACAAAATTCCTATAAGATTATCTATCAGGATACTAAAATGTTGCAAATCTTGAATTAAATTTTTTTTTTTTAATTTTGTTTTATAGGGTCGACAAAAACGAAGACGGGCGAATCACAGAAGCCGAAGTGAAAGAGGTACGTGCGACTTTTGGCATTTTGGGTCACCCGAATCGGTGACTTTTTAATCTTCTTCTTTTGTGAATGAAGTTGAGAAATCAACCTCGACTAAGATCATTGAGGTTTTTTTAATTGGTGTGATTAGATTATAATAATTGCATTAAGTAGTAGCAAACATGCTGTCAGATTCCGTAGCCTATAAAATATGATTTGGCGACCATTTCTCGAGTCTCGACTCGGTCACGTAACGTTGTGATGAATTTAAATATTCTCTGACAGGGTGTCATTATTTGATTTTGTTTGTGTTTTAAATTTTAATAGGTCGATAGGTATGGGTGAGAGGTAAAGTGTAAACCGGGCGTACCAACGACTCCTAATTTACATATGCTGAATTCCACTTTCTGACGTTATCGCGTTTTTTCATATTTTATGTATTATTTTCATTATGAGATTATTTGTGGTACATGATAATTTTTCAGTGGGAAACATGAATATCCACTTTTTTATTCGAATAAAAATTAAGGGAGAATTCATTTGTGTGAAATTTACATATTTTTGGGTTTCGATGGAGATTTTTCTCTTGCCACCGAGACATCGTTTAGCCTTTTCCACACTACTTTACCTCATGATTTTACATCATGTCTTGTTTCATGGTGATTGAACCTTTATTTACCATTGGATTGACTCTTCTATAGTTAATATATTATTAAAATTTTTAAATTTTTAAATCAAGGGTTAGATTAACTGATAGTGCTATTTTTACATGATTTTTATTGAGAAAGAGACCTTTTCATCTATTTTATTTCCATCCTTGATGTTAGAACGCATCAAAGTGGGCTCATGGGCTGCATCATATATGGACAACATGCCACCTACTCTGGGCGAATATTTTGCTTGAATTGATGTGTGGCTCAGCGTGCTGAGGTGATGTAGGGTTTTTGGTTTATAAATTTCTCGAGATGGAGCCTAGATTCAAACGTTTGACATGGTGTGGCCCAATCACTGCTGGAATTTAAGTACTTTTATACGACCCTATAATTTGACCTCTTCATGTTTCACGTGCCGGTTGCTCTTCTTTTTGGCGCTTTCATTGTTTAGGGATGATCCAGCGGATCGGAATAATGAGTCTCCCTATCTTAGGGCCAACTTTGTCAATCCTAATTGCTCGATTAATTATTTCACCAGACATTTCCTTCATTTGGGGGACGTTAATGATTAGTTGAAAACAGTTAGGATATGTGTTAGATGATGGTGTATGCACTGATCAAATCCGAGGGTGAATATCTCTGTTGCATGTGATATTTGGACACTACCCCGGATCATTCCTCTATATTTATAGTCAGGTTGCACTTATTTTTTCTAGATACTTTTAGAAAATGAAATTATACATAAATGGGATCCTCACAAATAAGTGACAAAAATTTAGAGTATGTCATTTGCTCCATATTGGTTTCTTTTGAAATCAAAGCAATTTCTTCTTTGGGAAAGGGCTTAACTTGAGGTAGTTGAAGTGAGAATTCAGAAATGACCATCAAATCATCTTTTCATCTCGGAAAAGAGAGAATTCCACCTTCAGTATGTACTTGGGGCGGGGCGGGGCCACTTTAATTTAAATCCTCACTCCTCAACAAAAGTGGGATGCCTCTTGGGATTCAACCTTTACTACCAATGCAAACATATTTATATCAAAAGAATCTTTAGCTCAAGTAATGTGGGATGCAAGTTTACCACTTTTTTGTATTTTCATGTTTTACTATATTCAAGTAGTAGTGTAAGGAGTCAATTTCTCGTTCACTCTTCATTGGATCGGAGCAATCTAATACATGTTCTTAATGTACTCATCAAGTTTTACATTCCTATATTATCCCACCTAAAAAGATAAGTGGGGTCCACTTTTATTTTGGCTCAAAATTGACCAAAAACAAAGGTGCTCTATGTATTATTTCAACACTTATATCTTATATACTTCACTCTTTAATTATATTCGTGTGGGTTCAGTTTATTTTGAGTTCTTAGAAATTCAATTATAAGGGAAACGGGCCCTAAATTTATCCGGCATCCGGAAGGCTTTCTTTTCTCTGGGTGATAATTCCTTTCGAATGAGCCCTCATTCATTCATAGGACCATTTCGGATTGCTGAATTTAGAAGTCTATTGCATAAATAGGGCTTTTTAGGCCATCAAGTATTAGTCCCAGAGAACTCTGCAACTTCATCATGATGAGGGCATGGTCCAACCAACGGTCAACTTTCTCTTTTCATGGTCTCACTTTATCTTATAATACACACTTTTTATCTTCTATACTGGAACTCGAGTGACAGTTGGCAGCATTCACATGTTTCAAATGAAACACATACACACCACTCTCATTTCGTTGGACTGGTAAATCTATTGGGAAGAGAAATGATGGCTGATGGTAGTTCTCGGTAATTACAATGTATTTCCATCAAATCCATGACTTTGGATTTTTTTTCCTCTCTTCTTTGCAACTCCCACTAATTATGTTCCATTGCCATTAATCTCTCTTTCAAATTTTAATTAATGCATTTACTTCATTACTGAACAGATCATCATGTTAAGTGCTTCTGCTAATCGATTGTCAAGGCTAAAAGAGCAAGCTGAAGAATACGCAGCACTTATTATGGAAGAGTTGGATCCTGAGGGGCTTGGCTACATCGAAGTAACTCTCTCTCTCTCTCTCTCTCTCTCTCTCTCTCTCTCTCTCTCGTATCTCTCTATAACACGCACAAGAAAAAAAGTTTTAAAACTCATCAAAATACACCATCTCTCTATAACACGTACAAGAAAAAAAGTTTAAAAACTCATCAAAATACACGTGGTGTGTGACCACATCAGGGTCCTGGTTGTTGTGGAGTACAGCTCAAAAACATACTGATCAGACAGATGCTCCAAACCTTTCAAAAGTTTCCAATTGTTGGTGCCCAAGTGGACGGTCAAGAAGATAATAGTCAGGTGTTGAAGTTCGATAGGCAATGCCAAATAAGGATTGGGACAATCTGACCGGAGTGAGGGGGATTGCTCTGATGCGCCCACCACATGGCCTATTTTACCCATCAAATTGATGGGGCTGATGTATGACACTCTCAATAAGGTCCTTGCAGCCCTCCATGATCTCCATGATTCTCATATATATACTATTGGGCCCCACGAAATTATTGTTTTATCACTGCATCGCATTTATAGTAGGGTCGTTTTCTACGGTTCACTGAATTTATGAGTTTTGCACATGCTCCTGCCCCTTTTAGTCTAATTGCAGAAAACCGAATATTATGGAATCAGCAAATGTATACCCCTCCCTGTTTATTGTTAAAATATTAAGGAACCCTCCTTATATGTCTGGTCACAATTTTGATGGGTTCTAAGACAATTTAGAAGTTTCTTTTCTTTTCTGGTTTTGCTGATTATTTTATGAGTAATGCTACAAGTCCCGAAGTTGGTCCCGAAATTGGGACCGAACATCTCTTTTCCCCGTTTTCTCTCTCTCGCTCCTCCAAAAACATCTATCTCATGCATCATCACATCATGACACTTGTCCATTCGGTCCCCAAGTCGGAACACTGTTCCGGACATTTAGACTTTTTCTTATTTTATTTTCTGACTCTGAACATTTTTTCCAATGCACGGTCTTAGATAAATCCTGTTTCAACAAAACTATCGAAACCCGTATTTTTTTTCGACTTGGTGTGATTGAAATCATAGTGGTGCGACTGTCCCAACGCCAAAATGGCCCATTCAAATGATCCGGACAGGGTGCAAGTAACCCACATGTGAGAAGTGATCCGAACAATGGGGAAGTCATTGTTTGGTGAATTGATGTGTGATTGATGAAGGTGAATTGATAGTGGAAGAGTGGAACTCTATTGTATTTTGATCATTTTGTTGGCCCAGCCCCACTATATTTTTGTCATTTGCCCCATTGGGATTTTAATAAATGGAGTAGGCCCCAAACCACAACAATGTTCACAACGAGAATCTCTCCTCAGACAGCTGTTTGAGGCTCACTTGGATGCACCATTGATCGATGTAGCCCCTTTGCTTATTTTTATGTTGATAGAGCCTTTACTTATCATTATATTTAATATAAAAACTATTATTAATAAACTATTAAACTAAGAGGGTGTTAAATTAAGGGCTAGGAAAATTTGTTGCCATTGATTTTATTTACAAGATCCTTATCTGTAACTAAGGGACATTCCATCTATCCTACCCTCAATGGTAGGTGAGCTTCCAAGAGGCTCCTCAAAGTGGACTGCATAGGTGCATATGCGTTTGCTTGTCGTTTGCTTGTGGACTGCATAGGTGCATATGCGTTTGCTTGTGGGAGAATATTTCCCATGTCCTCAAATAAATAAGGACAATTAGTTTAGTCATTTTATGAAACATAGAAGTTGAGATTTGCTTAAAACTTGGCAGAAAAGTGTCACTGAAGTATTTAGCATTTAAAAAAAAAAAACAATAAAAAAAAAAGAGCCATTTCAACAAGAAAGCAGTGGTTCTTTTCAATCTCTGCTTCTTCGTCACTTTTTTTTTTTAATTGAAAAGAAATTTTTTTTAAAAGATTCCTTTTTTCCGTGGGTCCCTTGTTGGCCTACCCCATATACGTTCATAAAGCCAAGGATATATGGAACCTGTTCCTTTCCCAAGTGTAGTTCTCTTTGCTCATAGTAGAAATAGACACTTGATTGTGAGAAGGATTAGCGGTGGTATCAAAAGGCTTACAGAGTCTAATTGAGAAAAAAGGTAAAAGAAAAGGTATGCCTGATCTAAGGCCATATTAAGCAGTTAACAATTTCTATTTTAATGGTCTATTTCATTATCATACAACAGACAATTGACAGTATTTACAACCCTAATTTTTTTTTTCACACATCTGAATCATGTATTTGATGAGACCAAGGAGTTTACAAAACTCTGCCACGGTTTGAAAAAAATAATAATAATAAAAAAAATAAAAATAGAGGGCATCATCCTGCGAAAGAGGCAGAGGATCCAAATCCAAGGTGAACAAGCAAATCAAATCAAATCATGTTTTAATTTTAATTTCTCCCTCCCTTCCGTTCATAATTTTTACTTCTTTTCATAAACACACAGGAAAAAATGTTTGTTAGTGCTCAAGTATACTTGCCTAACAGATATGCAGAGGTTTTGTTATATATTAACCAGCCATCTAAAATCAGATTGATTGGTCGTTCTTTGCCGTCTTATCCAAATTTAACCATCATGGAGAGGTATTTTGATGATCTTTTTGTTTGCATACCCCCCTCATCTGATGCCTGCAAAAGTGATCCTGGTGTTACTCTTTCCATTGCAATAGTGGAAGTGGAAAACTAATCATTCCACATTTCACCATCTGAAGTTGTATAATAGTTGTAGGGTAACGTCCTTGCTGTATTATTCCGTTATATTATGCCTTTCTTAATTTGGGAATGGAAATTGGAAAGTGTTGAGACCACTAGTCCGACAACTTAATTTTTGGGCTATGGACTGTTTGCATGCAAGGCCCAAAATCTTTTTTTTTTTTAATTAGGATGTCCGAAGCTGAGGCCTCCCGAGTCCCAACGTCCACTGTGTTATGAGAGTCAGAAGCTTGATCAATGCACAACTCATTTGCCTTGTTTTTCTTCATTGTTGGGCTGTATGTGCAGCTGTGGCAGCTGGAGACGCTTCTGCTGCAGAAGGACACATACCTAAACTACAGCCAGGCCCTGAGCTATACGAGCCAGGCGCTGAGCCAAAATCTTCAGGGTCTGAGGAAGAGAAGCCCCATTCGGAAGGCAAGCAAGAAGCTGCTCTACTACCTGGAGGAGAACTGGAAGAGGATCTGGGTTCTGGCCTTCTGGATAGGAATCATGGTGGGGCTGTTCCTCTGGAAGTTCTTCCAGTACAAGAAAAAGGCAGCATTTCATGTCATGGGCTACTGTTTGCTGACGGCTAAGGGCGCGGCTGAGACCCTCAAATTCAATATGGCTCTCATTCTCCTGCCTGTCTGCAGGAATACCATCACCTGGCTCCGTAATACCCGCCTTGGCCTTCTCGTTCCCTTTGATGACAACATCAACTTCCACAAGGTACTACTAGTAATCTACTAATGCCTTCACTTATTAGTGAACTTATCTTGCTCTGTTCATTTTTCTCCTTTTTCTCTATTTGGGTCTTATCTTATAGTCTGTCTGTTAATAATGTCTTGTCTCAACAAAACAATATGAACCAACAACTTGAAATCATCTTTAGCTTAACCTCTTCACTGTATGGTTTGAGTATATGGGTTGTTAATCCCATTTGTGACTGCCATCCACTAGGCCCAACCGTATGATTTGCACATCATCGTGATAGAAGCCTTGTATCAACTATGTTGTGGTCGGCTACATGAATACCATATGATTTGCACATAAAAACCAATTTTTCTCAGCTATATGTGTCAATAAGCACCTATATGCAAATAGGCAGCACCCATATCGATGTGAAATCCTCAGTGAGAAATCCCAATTACAAAGAGGGCGGTGAGGAGTCCTCATATTTGCGGATGCCTTGTTACCAAACGTGCTCAAATTCTGCAATCTTGATTTTTCCACTAGGCATACTAGCTGCCTTTAGTACTTAGTAGGAAGGCCAAGATTTTGTGTTCTCAACTGAGTGGGGTTACCAAGGGACTTTAGTAGTTACTATTAAATTCTCTCCCCTAACCAATCCTACCAAAATCTCGGGCTGTAGTAAAGGTAGTGGAAATACTTTTCAAACACTTTCCCTAAGGTGGAACCCAGTTGGCGCAACACACGCATTTAAGTGCAAGTCATTCCTCTTGAGATTTGAACTCGCAACGAGTTGGCTTTGATACCAGATTTAGTTTCCTCCACTAACCAATCCTACCAAAATCTCTAGGCATTAGTTTCGGCAGCAGAAGCAAAAATACTTTTCAACACTCCCCCCTCTTAGTGGAACATGTCAGCGCACTTTTTGGCAACACACATTTTGGCATCGTGTCGTTCCTCCTGGGATTCAAACCCACAACTGGATGACTCTAAAACCATATTAAATATTTAAATTTCCTCCATTCCTACCAAAACCTCAAACAATAGTTACATAGGAAGGGAAGATTTTGCTAACCTTTAATGTTGGGTTTATGTCTTGTATTTTGGGTTTACCAGAGTGGTCCATTGGACTGGGTGCAGGGTTGAGGGTATTTTGGTACTTGTACTGGAGCTTTTTGGGAACAAGAAAGCGGAGATTATATATATCATGTAATCTGTAACCCTAGAATCTGAAGAAAGTTAAGATGTGAGTGTTTCTCTCTTGCCGTGGAGTAGGCAGACTTGCCGAACCACGTAAAATCCTTGTCTCTCTCTTGTGTGGCATGATTTTTCGATTGCAAGATTCCCGCTTCCACGCGCGCGCGCACAACATTTGACTTCTTATTTAAGATAATTAATTCTTTTATCCCTCGGGCCGTTTCATTTTTTTTAAAGAGAGTGCCATTTTCTGCAATTCATTTTTCCTTGACAGCCCAATAGTGCCAAGGGCTCCGGTCACTGGTCACTTTGTACAACCATTAGAGAGCACATCTTTTTCCGGTTTGTTTTTGACAGAATGCAGATTTTCTGCCTTTTCTTCCTCTTCCTCTTCTCTATTTTCAGCTTCGGATTAGAAACGAGGTGTGAATCTTGGTATTGGCTTTATGCGGTTGTGCATTCTCTGGTTGGCAAAATTGTTAGAGCCTTAAAGTTCTTCAGGCGATGCCTCATCCCAGCACTACAAATTGTAATGGTTTTGAATCATAAATAATTTCATTTGCGATGGTCAGGTATTCTCATTTATTTGGCCGTTTTTGTTCACAAATCACAACAATTCTAGAATATATTTTGCTAATTTCATATAAACCACAACAGACTACCCTTCTAATCATATTAAAGTAAGGATGATTTCTAGAATTTATTATGCTAAATTCTTGCTTGCCATGAAATTAGGGATGATCTGTAGAATACATTATGCTAAATTCATGAAAATATCTGACCTTCTCATCATACAAAAGTAAGGACGGTTGCTAGAATAAATTCTGCTGAATTCATGAAAACTGCAAACCTTTCCCTTCTCATCAAATGAAAGTAAGGATGATCTTGAGAATATATTCTGCTATATTCATGATACCACTCTATCATTCTCATATTTTGTGCTAAATTCATGTTAAACACGACTGGGATTCCACAGTATTTCTTTAATGCTACAAGGATAATTCGGTGTATTGCAAACTGCAGCTCATGTTCAATGCTACTTGGCTCTTGACTCTTTTCTTTGGCCTGGTGGTTTGCAGACAATTGCGACTGCCATCGTTGTTGGGGTCATTCTCCATGTTGGAAACCACCTTGCTTGTGACTTCCCACGGTTGATATCATCATCTCCTAGTGAGTACGCGCCTTTGAGGGTTGACTTTGGGGAAGTGAAGCCCAGGTACATCGATCTTATCCGTGGAGTGGAAGGTGTGACTGGAATTTTGATGGTGGTTTGCATGGCTGTTGCCTTCACACTTGCAACCCGCTGGTTCCGTCGAAGCCTCGTGAAGCTTCCTAAGCCTTTCGACCGTCTTACTGGATTCAATGCATTCTGGTATTCACACCACCTCTTTGTTATTGTGTATGTGTTGCTCGTGCTTCATGGCGTATTCCTCTATCTCGTGCACAAGTGGTATCTGAAGACGGTAAAACTTAATGCTCTATGCCCAAGTAATTGCATGGACATGCATATATAGATACATACACATACATATTGTGGAATTATACTTGCTATCGATTACTCACAATCATTAGGTAGTTAGCAGTGCTGAGTTGCATGGATTTAAGAAATTCCGTGACTGAAGTAAAAAACTATTTGGCATTTCAGACATGGATGTATCTCATGGTCCCTGTTCTTCTATATGCTGGGGAGAGGACCCTACGGGCCTTCCGGTCTGGTTATTACTCTGTCCGACTTTTAAAGGTAATGAATTAGCATAGTATTTCATGCATGCATGCATCTTGTCGAGGTTTACTAGTGTTTTCTATCTCACATATGTGAAATCATGATAGTTACATATTTTCACGGACACGGACACGACACGGACATGCCGACACGTCATTTCTCAAAAAAGGACACAAACACGTTGGGGGCACGTTAATATTTAATAATAATAATAATATATCTAATCATATACTAAAAGATACTTTTATTTTAACTTTGTAATCAATTTAGCAATCAAATAAATAAAAATTCAAGTATCAGTGTACCACTGTACCAACTAACAAACATATCAAATTATAAAATAGAAGTACAAAACTGAAACATAGTTTATAATTACTAAACATGAAATATCCATAGTTCCATAAATATCCATTGCATTTAGGCCCTTTCCTTTTTTCTTTTTCTAATTTAAAGCTCTAGCCTCTACCTTATCTTCCTTTTTTTTCTTCCAACTAAAAGAGTTTTTTTTTTTACAAACGGCCCCCATTCTCTTTTCTTTATTATAATTTTAGTACTTTTCTCCAACTAAAACGCCAGCATGTCCGGAAAATAAAATATAAAAAAATGAGCAAGACACCATTTTTGGTGCCCCGGAGAGGTGTCCGTGCTTCCAAGCTGTATCAAATGATGTGGAAAAATGGTGCTTTTTAAGCATTCACGTGAAAATAAATAATAGTGGGTTTTTGTGCAGTTCCAATTTAATTGCGGCTGAACATATGCTCACCCATTGGAAGTTAACTCTATTTCAAGTCTTAAGACTATGAGTCCCTCACTGTTCATCCTAATTGCACTCAGGGCTTGTTGTTTGCATTATAACATGTAGGAATTTAATACATGTAATTCTAACGTAAGTGGTAAAAAAATGAAGCTAAAATGTGAATTTACTAAAAAAAGCATCAAATAACCTCAAATAGGGTGATGGCTGGTAGTTCATTTCCCATCTTCTTTTTATACCAAAGAAAAGGTTATTTGATGCTCATTTTTTAAAATGCACCGTTGATCTTCATTTTTGACTAGTAATGACATGAATTCAATGTATTCAATTCCTATGTATTTTAATGCAAACAAATAGGCCCATAGTGTTGAATAGAAAACATTAAATATTGAGTTTTTTAGTGTTCTCATCGTATGCTTACTTGCATCGCGCTCTGTTTCCTCCCTGACCTGGTCTTTCAAAACAGGTCAATAAGGTATGCTCTTTTGATCATTATATAATCTGTTTTATTTTTTTAAAAAAAAATTTCAGGTAGCAATTTACCCTGGAAATGTTCTCACATTGCAAATGTCAAAGCCTGTCACATTCCGCTACAAGAGCGGGCAGTATATGTTTGTTCAGTGCCCTGCTGTATCCCCATTTGAATGGTAAGTACTAAGTGAATTTGAGACCTGTTTGTCTGTATTTGTTACTTGGATAGGCCTCAGTTTGCCTTAACGTGCTCCACCAAACATATCAATGAGAAGTCCGACCTATCTATAATTATAATTGCTGAGTTCAAGTACACCACTACTTTATTTTACTGAGAAAGATGCTACGTATTTACATGAAAATTTACTATTTCTTTAATTTAATTTGTTTCCCTCTGTCATTTTTGTATTTGTAGATGATAATACTTGGAGTATCCTTGACATAGCCGGTCCCAAGCCCGGACAAAGGAGGAGGGTTGTGCGTTAAGTAGCCGACAGTCAGCTCAATACTCAGTCGGATTTCTTTATGGATTTGAGACTTAATGAAATTTCGTGGGGGCATCCCCTACATAGCGACGCGCTGTATGGTCCGAGTATAGTGATAAGTGAGCAAGGACCGCTGCATCGGCGCCCAGGTGTAGTGCTAAATAGGCAAGGGTCCCCACACTTTATTGGACGAGTGCGGGGGGTAAGGAAGCTAGTCCAAAATAGAAGGCTGAGATTAGGTACTTGGAACATTGGGAGCTTAACTAGGAAACTTATGGAAGTGGTGGATACAATGGAAAGGAGACGAATCGCAATTGCTTGATTACAAGAGACAAGGTGGGTGGGACAGAAAGCTAAAGAGATCGAGAGGACTGGGTATATAAGTTATGGTATACGGGACTTAATAAAGCGTGGAATGGGGTCGGCATAGTAGTAAGCAAGGACTTATAGGAAGATATAGTTAATGTAAAGCGTTGTGGAGATAGGATTATTGCAGTTAAGTTAGTGTTAGGAGAAGAGATAGTGAACGTAATTAGTGCTTATGCCCCCCAGGTGGGCTTAGAAGATGGACATAAGGAGAAGTTTTGGGAAGACTTGGAAGGAGTGCTACTAGAGATACCCCCAAGGCAAGATGGTCTTCATAGGAGGAGATTTGAACGGTTATGTAGGACGTGACGTAGATGGATATGTAGGAGTACATGGGGGACTTGGATACGATAATAGAAATGAAGAAGGGAAGGATATTTTGGAGTTTTCAGTGGCTTATGATCTCATGGTGACTAACACCTTTTTTAGGAAGAGAGAGGAGCATTTGGTGACTTATAAGAGTGGCTCCTCAAGGACACAGATTGACTTCTTCTTAACTAGGAAAAGAGACCGCTTAGCTTGTCAAGATTGCAAGGTTATACCGGGGGAGAGCTTGACTTCCCAACATAGGTTGTTGATCATAGATGTGCAGCTACAAAGGTGGACTAGAAAAAAGTTGTATAGATGCACAAAGACTAAATGGTGGAACTTGAAAGGTGATAAGCAACTAGCATTTAGGGAAAGAGTACTAGAGGAAGACGTTTGGGTGGTAAATGAGAGTGCAAATAATATGTGGGATAAGGCAGCAGAGTGTATTAGGAGGGTAGGGAAAGAAGTTTTAGGAGAATCCAAAGGGGGTGCTCCGGCACAGAAGGAGGCATGGTGGTGGAGCGAGGCTGTCCAAAACAGGATAAGAGTTAAAAGAGAGTACTTTAAAACTTGGCAAAAGGATCGAAATGCAGCGAACTTGGAGAGGTATAAAGAAGCAAAAGGAGAAACAAAAAAGGCAGTTAGTGAGGCCAAGGCAAAGGCATTTGAGGAGCTATATAGGCGACTTGACACTAAGGAAGGCGAAAGAGAGATATTCAAGCTTGCTAAAGCTAGAGATAAGCGGACCAAGGACTTAAACCAAGTTAAATGCATTAAGGATGGGGATGAAACGGTATTAGTAAAGGAAGAGGAGATAAAGGAGCGTTAGAAGAGCTACTTCTACAAGTTATTTAACGAAAGCAGTAGTAGTGACATAATTGGGACAGCTTACCATTTCTAGGGAAGAATCGAATCATATGTTCTATATAAGAGAATCAGTAGGGAAGAAGTTATAGAAGTATTGAAAAGGATGAAGAATGGGAAAGCGGTTGGGCCAGATAGTATCCCTATTGAGGTCTGGAGGTGCTTGGGGGAGAATGACATAAGTTGGTTGACAAAGCTTTTTAATGTAGTGCTAAAGAGCAAGAAGATGCCTGATGCATGGAGGAAAAGTATTCTTATACCCATATACAAGAACAAAGGAGATATTCAGAACTGTGCGAACTATCGCGGGATTAAATTGATGAGCCATACAATGAAATTATGGGAAAGAGTTATTGAGAGAAGACTAAGAAGAACAACAGATGTTTCAGAGAATCAATTTGGTTTCATGCCTGGGAGATTAATCATGGAGGCTATCTTTCTCCTGAGGAGGTTAATGGAACAGTATAGAGAAGGTCAGAGAGATTTACATATGGTGTTCATTGACTTGGAGAAGGCCTATGACCGGGTTCCTAGGGAGATTCGATGGGGAGTATTGGAAAAAAAAGGAGTGTGTGTCGCATATATTGAGTTGATAAAGGATATGTATGATAGAGCCGTGATATCTATAAGGACGACTGGCGGAGAGACTAAGGGCGTGTTTGGATGTATGGTGAAGTAAGGTGAGGTGAGGTAAAGCCTCCATTATCTAGACAAGAAAAGACAATGAGTTATATCAAAAGTACACAATTTCAAAATTCCCTCCATCTTTTTCAAAAAAAGTCAAAAAAGCAACCTCCTTTCTCCACTAAAAAATAAAAAAGCTACACTTTTCTATACAAAAATTCAAAAAGATTTCATACCAAACAACTAAAAAAAAAACACCATCATAACACCTTATGTTTTATTCTCTCTTGATTTGATGCTTCACCTCACCATACTTCAATTCACCATACATCCAAACAGGCCCTAAGGAGTTTCCTATCACGATTGGTCTATACCAAGGCTCAACGTTAAGCCCGTACTTGTTTGCCCTAGTTATCGATGAGATTACAAGACATATTCAGGATGAGGTGCCGTGGTGTATGCTATTTGCAGATGACATTGTTTTAGTGGATGAGACGAGAGAAGGAGTGAATGCTAAGCTAGAAGTGTGGCGGAAAACATTAGAGACAAAAGGGTTTAGGCTAAGTCGATGCAAGACGGAATATATGGAATGCAAGTTTAGTCAAAGTAGGGCACTTGGTAACATAGAAGTAAGTTTGGGCACATAAAAGATTGTAGAGAAAGAAAACTTTAGGTACCTTGGATCGATGGTGCAACATGATGGAGGGATTGATACTGATGTAAGTCACAGGATTCAGGCCGGGTGGACCAAATGGAGGAGTGCTTCGGGGTTTTGTGTGATCGAAAAGTCCCCTTCAAGGTTAAAGGAAAGTATTATAAGGTGGCGGTAAGACCAGCGTTGTTATACGGAGAGTGTTGGGTAGTAAAGCATAATCATATTAAGAAGATGGAAGTTGCGTAGATGAGAATGCTAAGATAGATGTGCGGGATCACAAGGAGGGATAGGATTAGGAATGAGGAGATTAGGGGCAAAGTAGGAATAACACCGATTAAAGATAAAATTAGAGAAAATCGACTAAGATGGTTCGGCCATATTAGAAGGCGTCCAACAGAGGTACCTGTTAAAAGGTGTGAAAGCATGGAGATTACAAGGAATATGAGAGGGAGAGGGAGACCCAAGAGAAGTTGGAAAGAAACTATTAAACATGACCTTGCGTACATGGATCTAACGGAGGACGTGGCCCTAAACAGATTTGATTGGCGTCGTCAAATCCATATAGCCGACCCCACCTAGTGGGAAAAAGCTTGGTTTGGTTTGGTTTGGTTCGATGATAATACTTGATTTTGCTTAAAGAAAATCTGCTAGTAATTATGCATTGGACTAATCAATGTTTCTCTTAATAGCAACATTCCTATGATCTTTTAACAGATCAGTTATGATTCTTGAGATCAATAGAAATGTCAAAATTTGTGAAATTTCTTCCCAACTGCATTGAAATGTATCTATAGATGTTGCATCATACTCTCTAAACCATCTTATCTTTGTGAAACATTACTACTATGGAGGCGACCATGATTTTCACACATTGCTGCAATGACCCCTGATCTCTCACAGGCACCCATTCTCAATTACTTCAGCCCCTGGAGATAATTACCTGAGCATCCACATACGGCAGCTGGGTGACTGGACACAAGAACTGAAGAGGGTCTTCTCAGAGGCCTGTGAGCCTCCAGTAGCTGGTAAAAGTGGGCTTCTCAGAGCTGATGAAACAACGAAGAAAAGGTTTTAATCTTCACCTTTGCATGAAAAGAATCAGCATTAACTTCTCTTTTTTGTTGTTATATATTGTCTAGGCCATTATTGACATTTACCTTCCCCCAACTACAGTTTACCGAAGCTCTTGATAGATGGGCCCTATGGAGCTCCCGCGCAAGACTACAGGAAATATGATGTTTTGTTACTTGTTGGCCTTGGAATTGGAGCCACACCTTTCATCAGTATACTGAAAGATTTGCTCAACAATATCATAAAAATGGAGGAGCAAATGGTACGTCTATTGTAGTCTAATTGAATGGAATCGTGGCCTTTTTGTTTCTGGTACCGAACATTTTCTTATTAGTCAGTCTGCATACCGTCCACCTGAGGTGTCACTGCTATTTGGAATATCATTACGTCTTTCATTTTCCTAACATTTACCCACTTATTTTAAAAATTCACTTCTTTGTAAACACCTACAATCAAAATCCCTTCTGCTATTGCTCCTGCTTCCTTTCCTCAGGTCTGCACCTGCATAGGCAAAAAGTTTGGCACTCTTTTCTCCTTTTGACTTGCTTATTAACTTGTGGGCACTAGATAATATACTTAAAAGCCTTTTTATTTTTCTTCGCCAAATTTTCACTAAGGAAAATATGTACTAACCACTCAATATGGTCCTTTTTTCTGTTAGGATTCAAACTCGAGTTTTAGCGGGGCAACTGATTTAAGTATTGGAACAAGTGATTCAAGTTCTGTCAATACCGTATCGCCAAAACGAAAGAAAGCTTTGAAGACAACCAATGCCTATTTTTACTGGGTGACTCGGGAACAGGGCTCCTTTGACTGGTTTAAAGGTGTCATGAATGAGGTTGCTGATCTTGATAATAGGGTAAAAGGCTGGGTGCTTGGTTTTTTATTTGCTATTTCACCTGCTATTCTTTTCTTGTTCATTAGTGGGGATTCCTGGCATTGATTCTCTATGCAACACTCTTAGGACATAATTGAGATGCACAACTACTTGACAAGTGTGTATGAGGAAGGTGATGCTCGTTCAGCTCTCATAACCATGGTCCAAGCTTTAAACCATGCTAAGAATGGTGTTGACATCGTCTCTGGTACTAGAGTAAGATTCTGAACTCCGACACTGAAAAGTTTTATTCATCACGTGATCAATTATTTTCAGTTTTTCCCATTCAGATTGATGGTTTCTGATAAAATGAAACTACCCATGCACGCTTGCATGTCCATCTAGAAACTTTTGCTGGTATAGAAAATCAGCTCCAAAACAGAAAAGAACTCTATTGTTTGCTTCTCTAAACTCAAGGACAATGTAAGATCTTTCTGTGATTGATGAATATGCTTGAAAGTTTGCACTATCTCCTATTTTTTATATTCTTTTATTGTTTAAGTTGGATAACCAACCCCAGATGGATGGGATAAGGCCATAAGGGTCTGGATCATACCCTCTGCTGGGATTGTTGGATCAAGGCAATCAAACAGGGAAACCTCATACTTGTTACATAGATCACAGCTGGTTATGTAGTCAACACAATCCTTTATACATAACATAGAAGTAGTTATTTGCTGAACCAGCTCTGCGCAATTGTAAGGCATACTCTCATTATGGGAGAGGTTCCAGGATTGTGTGAAACCGAGGGCCACTTAACTGTTATTTCAAAATAAAGAAAAAAAAAACCAACGTTATTCATGTTAATATTTCATTCGGGATTTACCCTTTTCCAAATTCAGGTAAGGACCCATTTTGCGAGGCCTAACTGGAAGAAGGTCTTTTCAAGACTCTGTTCTAAGCATCAAAATGCAAAAATTGGTGAGTACTTCTTCCACCTGGAAGTGTCTGCAGATTCTATCTTCAATATTTTCAGTTTTGATTTTCTGGTTGTTTGTTTTCTTTTTGGTCTTGTGATATTGCAATCAGGTGTCTTCTACTGCGGTGCACCAGTGTTAGCAAAGGAGCTGAACAAGCTCTGCTATGAATACAACCAGAAAGGTAGCACCAAGTTCGAATTCCACAAGGAGCATTTCTAGAGGGTCTCGTGTGTATACTTAATTAACCGTCTCCCTTACCACACCCACCTATAAAATATACGTACACGTAACAGAATAATGTACAGATGCCAAGAAAGAGAGGTATAGTATACATATTTTATAATTTATACCCCATCCTCCCCAACTACAAGATGGCTCCGGTGGTGAGGTTTGTTGCAATGCCTTATGGAAGAAGGTGGAATCTGGTGGGAGCTTTGTAGCTGGAATTTGATGTGCCACTATGACTTGAAATGGGATGATGTTGGCATTTTGACACTGATGTGGCGATATCGAGATCAATTCTAAAGATGCCACGGAGTCCAAGACTCCAAGCACCCAGATGCCATGTTATTTTGGAGTGGGTTTCACATGCTTGCAGAACACTCTCCCTGTATGGGTTTGGAGCTGACATAGCAGTGAATAAGAGAAGGTAGGAAGCATTTTAATTTGATTCATGGTCTTTCACAGTTTCTGATAAAAGAGAGTTTATCTGGTAATTCATCAAGCGTAAGTTGTACATGTTCAGCATTCCATTTCAATAGAATTGGAAGATTTAGAACTTTATGTTTAGAGACAAATTTTGGCTTGTATTTGTTGTTGTATTGATGACTTGGGGCTTTGGTCATTTGAGAGATCTTGCCCTAAGGGGCAAATATATACCTGATTATTAGACAATCAAAATGAAAGCTAGTGGCACAATGACAGCTTTGCAAATGTAGTAGCAGCACTTTAATGAGTCCCGTGATTGGCCTCTGATAGTTTTTCTGGAAATATAATGAATTGAAGACAGACTAGACTATGGAGTAAAAAGGGCAAAAGCCAGAGTTGAAAGATTTAAAGGAAGGCCAGTGTTCACTGCTTCAAAATGAAGAAAGTAGCTGAAAAGAAAGAAGTCTTCTCGAAGCATACCGTTCCCATGAAATCCACTTCAGAGAGTGAGCAGTGAGAGAATTCCACTCCCTGTGGATTTCGGTTTCTGTCAACTTGCATTCTTACGGGTCATATAGGAGAATCAAAATCCTTTTTATTGAAAAGTCAAGTTCATTTTTATTTCTCTTCCACAATAAAAATGTGTTGCATCCCATTACAAAAGGATGGGCTGAATGGTAAAAAGAACGATTTTCCTTTCTATCATAGATTCCTTTGATTGCACATTCAATTTACAGGTGTTGGAAGTAGGTGGGCCTCGTGGATAAGTATTTAAAAACTTTTGACTTACTTGAAGCAGGGATTAAATACCCATAAGGCCAAAAACTCAACTCCAATATTTAAAACCCTAATATCGTGCATTAAGAACAGAGATTCATTAAGAAGACAGATGAAGAAACAAACAAGCATAACAAGATCTACTAAAATAATTAGATAATAGATTTATACCTTTGGGGCTTGGTTTGCTCAAATTGAGAAGTTGAAAAACTTGATCTCTACGAAAAACCCTTTTTGCAAATGAACTCCTTTGCCTTTGTGTTCTTCCATGCTATAACCCTCTCGTAAAGAACTTCTCAAAAGAGATTGGTGGAATCTCTAAGTAGAAGAAAACCCTAACACTCTAGAAGGAAACCAGAGGAGAGAGAGGAGGAAGAGAAAGAGGAGCCTATGAGATTGGGTGTATAGAGATATCTAACCCTCACATCTTATTTATATGTTTATGGAGCGCCTAATCTTTGTCAAAGATTAGAAGTCTCACTTCTATTCTCAGTATGTCTAGCCAGACTTGATCAATATCTTATTATCCTTGTGACCCAATAATCACACTAATCATCAGTACCATCCAATTAACTCTTAATTGAGATGGGTGCGCACTTGCTAATGATAAAACTCATTAATTGGCACAAGGGGATATCTAGGAGATATATTACATCTTGAGAATTATCCCACTACCACGTACCCAAGACATCGAGGTGTTGGCCTGCAATTGGCCTCACTCATTGATGACTCAAAGTAAATGTATAATAGAAACGTAAATCTATTAATCTCTCAGCACCCACGCTCACCATCAAGTCTAGATCCCCCGTTTCAACGAAATAATGAGATACTGTTTCATTCATTCCGCATTCGCCAACTGTATAAAATATCATACAAGTTAATGCACCCTTTCAATTGCTTCTTTGAAATGAAAGAAAAAAAACAAAGAAAAGAAGAGATTTTATAAATTAGCGATTGTGGATAAGATGAAACAACTCCTCACAGTGGGGTAAAGCTTCACCAGATTCTGACTCCAGATTGTGTTGTGGATGCCTTTACATTATTTGAATCTGCCTGTAAATGCTTCTTCCACCCTTCAATTAGAAGCATACGGGGGGGTGAAAAGTAACTTTCCACTTATTCCCAAAATACGATCCCGCGGGACACCATATTCCTCATGCACATGGAGAGAGGGGGGAAATGGTTTTAAAACAGACATCAAAACCAAGGGCAAGGGACGGCAGTTTGGATTTACGGATACTCACTAAAGTTGAGACTTGGGATACCAAATATCTTTCACGTTTAGGAATATTACTCAAGATTTTCAACTCAATCACCTAGGAGACACGCCATTCCCTTCACTTTGAAACTATTCTTCGATTTGTTGGCACGTAAATTTGGACTTATGATATTGTGTTTTAAAATAGGGGACGTGGTTGAGTTTATAAACTTTGCAATCCTTTTAGATGTGGGGAACTTTAAACTTCTTTTAGTTACAACTATTGATTACCATTTATAGGCCACAAACTGAAATGTCCAAATAGAAAGTGTGCTCTCTATTTGTTCACTATTTATTTTCTCATGAATTTTAGAAATAGCTTATATAATGGATTCTGATTTTTTATTTTAAATGGATAGATTGAATAAAATTTATACAAATCAGACCAATTTAGATCTAATGCATTAAATGTTTCAACGTGAAGAGTGCTAAAACACAGCAAGCAATAATGTGCAAATACAAGAAGACAGGATTCACTTGGTTCACTGCTAATGAAGCTAACTCCACTCCAACAATGAAAAAATATTACTCTCGTCCTTCAATTTGAAGAGGATTAAGAATGTATTACGCATGTTCCCTTGATCCAAAGTACCCTAAAAAGTAGCAGCTCACTGCTTTTTAAGTCAATAGGAAAAGGAAATTAGCCCTTAATAGACTTGTTCCTCAAGTAAAGATGGAAGGCACATCTTTTCTACTGTAATAGCATTAAACGTAAAGCTGATATGATGAACGGAGAATGATGATCAGAAAATAACCTAACAAAAAATTGTTATAGTATGTTTCAAAATGAAAATCCTATTAAGACACACAGACATATAAATCATAATAAAGTAAAGTGGATCTAAATACAGATAAGCAAAACTTAATAGTTGTCCTTAAATCATGAGAGCAGTCCTTAAATTAAAGACACACTTGCATAATGTGCTACTCATGGTTCTTCAGTACATCCAATGTACTAGCCTAATGATCTAGAGTCTTACATTGATGATCAAGACATACCACACTATCTCATAATGATCACAGTGCTGCAACCTTATCAAATGAGTTGCTTAGTCTCATCACTCGTTATTAAAATACTTTAAGTATAAGATTTGTGATCTATGTCTCCTGTATATGAATCTCATTCACACACATGGATTATATCTAATACATTTGTGGGATCCGGATCATCTCATGAACCATCATGTCATTTTGTATTGCTCATGTACAAACATATAGAATAATATCATTCATCACATGAATAAAGCATGAAAATATAAATTAATATTTGAAATAAGTCAATTTATTCGGATCATCCACTAGATTGAGGATATATAATCTAACAGGAAGTATGTCAATGAGCGATGGCTATGCTCGACTAGTCTGTAGCTTGAGCATGGTTCGCTTGCTTTTTTTTTTTTTTTTTGAACGATTTGGTTCCTTTGGTAATCAAGCGGAAGCTCGAGCTAAATCAATTATTTCACAATTGGCTTAGCTCCACTTGGCTTGTCTGAATTTTGTTAAATTTATTTTACATAATGACAAATATTATTATATATAATAATAATAATAGAAAAATATTCACTTACCTGCGCACATTGCACATTGGACATCTCGTAGCACAAATTGGAAACGCGCATTATCAGTTGCCTGTGAAAATCAGAGGTACTGCCCCTGGGACAGCCAGTGTTAGAGAAAACGTTAGGATTATGATTAGTTTGTTAGAGATATTAAGGATATGACTCAGTTTGAATTTTAAATTAGGGTAAATTAACCACAAGTCCCTAAGCACGGTCTTCTAGAGCCTCCTGTTAGACCCCGACCCAGCGTAAACTGATTAGTGTATACTTAGGGTGTGCTTAGTCCTAAGTGGGTTTAGTTACTGTTGGGTTAGAATGTAATTGGTTTTAGTCCTGGATATAGTTTTGGGAATTTTGAGAGGGTTTGGTGTTAGTCAGACACACTCAGGGAGGCCTGAGTGTACGTGCAGGCTTGGGAGGATCGTGTTGGTTTCCGTTTTAATTGTGGTTTTGAATTCATTTGAATGGTTTTATTATTCTCTACAACTTTTGTTTTCCGCCTGTCCGTCTTTGAAGCCCAAAAATCCAAGTTTTGGCCCAAAAGGGGTAAAATTGTCTTTTCTTATCTAAATCTAGACACAAATTTTGAAATCTCAAAACCATGTCAAAATTTTATTTTTTGGAAACTAGATTTTTAGAAGATCATTTAATTCTTCTTCGTCGTTTTCATCCGGGGCCCGCAAGACCATATTTTAGCCATCTCTAGTTTCAGGCACATGGGGCCCAGAACCCACCCACTTAAGTCCTTCTTCCTCTCTCATTCAATCTCAAAATCCTGCAACTCTCAAGAAACTAAGGCTGAGAAACACCTTTTTCCTCTTCATTTTCTTCCTCTTGCATGTATAAGCTAGAAGTCTCCAAATGAAATTCCAAAGCTACCATTTTCTTCCTCTCCTTCCAAGCTTTCCATTGATGCAATTTTCTTAAAGCTTCCAGCTAGAAAACCTCTCCATTTTCTCCTTTGCTTCTTGTTGGAAACCCTCTAGATAAGAGCTTCAACCCATCTCTTCAAGGGGGACTTTTTAACCCCTAAGGAACTTGTTTATCTTACATGCAACACCTATTTCGAAATGGGTTTCTTGTTTTCAATTTTGGGTGAGTTTTGAATGGTTTTCTTGGGGTTTTTGTAGCTCTTGGGCTTATCTATTGGATAGGCTTCTTGTAAAGAGTTGTGTGTAGCATTTTGGGCAAAGGCAAGTAATCTCTATAGGTTAATGTTGCATGTATGTTTATGGATTGCATTATTACCTTTGGGATTTCATATGATTTGTTATTAGGTTTCATTTATATGTTTTCTTTAGATTTTCTTATGTGATTTTCATTCAAAGTACATGTATTAATGTCAAGAGCTTTTTCCAAACTCCTAGATCTCTATTTGATTGTAAACCTATGTTTCATTGAGAAAATGTGGATTAGTGTTGATAGAGAATCAAAATTTAATGTATAGATTATGGATTGAATGGTATTGAAATGTTGAGTTGATCCCTTGGAGAGCATGAAGGCTCAGGGAAGTGTAGGTGGATCAAGAATGAGAAGAAGGGGAGAAGAGATTAGAAAAATGTGCAATAAGAAGTTCATTTCAGCACTCAGCGAGTATAGGCAACAGCTTGTTCGCTCGAGCGCGCAGGAGGCCGCTCGAGCGGACCAGGCCACTGCCTGGAGCACGAGCAGGCCAGAAGCCGTGCCCGCTTGAGTGCGCATAAGCCCGTTCGAGCGCAGTTGCCTCTGTTTGGAGAGACTACAGGCAGCAACTTTGCCCGCTCAAGCGAGCTTGCGTCCGCTCGAGCAGACGAGTTTCTGTAGCTATTCGCTCGAGCAAACCTGGGCTGTTTCAAGGATGGATTTTTTATTTTCTTTTGAAGGTTCTTGGGGTGTGAAAATTAGATTACGTTAAGGGCTTCAACTTGACATTGTGCAATTGGAAATCCGAAATGTATCTTAACTTCGGGGACACTAAATCTATTTATTTTACCGACATTTGGATCCCAATTACACGAAGGTCAATGAAAGGCCTTAGCATAAGCTTGATAGACATCGTGTTCAAAATTCAGGTTTGGTACAATAAGTAACATCGTGTATTCATTTTGAAATTCAAGTATAATCTCGTTTAAAAATTTATTTTTAAGTATAAAAAGGGGATCACTTTTTAAGTTCGTGTGCATATGATTTATGCATTTTTGCTAGTTGTGCCTTGTCTTGTTTTGATAAGTGATTTTCCCATTTTTATTTCGATTTGTTTAGAACGTGTATCGCATGTTTTGTGCATTCATGAATTTAAGTGAACACCACTAAGCTTGGATTGCCCCTTCAGTCTGATCCACCGACCGAGGGTCCTTAAACATGTGGGCTATTTGCAGATTAGTCGTGTATTTTATTACACATCGTGCATGTCCGGTTCCGCGGCTGGAAATCCCCGTCTACCTCAGTGTGACGTGGGAATTGTGTCTTGTTTATCGTGCTTGTCGTACGTGCTTTGCTTGTCGTACGTGCTTACTCTTTTCATTATATATGATAGAGAAAGAATGGGCTCTTTGTGGTTTAACTATTCATGATATTTTATAAGTATTCATGCTAGTTTCGTTTTATCTTTGAAATGCACCTCAGTCAAGTAATTGTTTCAAATTCAGTAAGTTGTTTCAATATGTTTCTTAAATCTTCATTTAGTTTTATAATCTTGCCTAAATTGATTACCTGCCAAACTGTCGTATTTGATGCTTGTTTATTTTGGTGCACAGTTGCAGGCCACGTTGCCTTTGAGGAGGAGCGTCAGGAGGAGGCTGTTGAGCCACCCCCAGCTAGAGAGTGGCAGCCCGATGCCATCAACTAGACGTCGGGCGGGATCCTGAGTTTCGTTTCACATGTTTTGGGTTTCCTTGTTTCATTTTGGGAAGTGTATTGGCCTTTGTTGGCCTCTTATTTGGGATGTATCAAACTTAACTTACTTTTGGCTAACTTATTAACTTGAATCATAATGGGAATGTTTGTTATATTTCCTTCCTTGATATCTTAGTCTCGATGCTATTTTTACTCATGCACTTGAATAATTTTATTCATGTTTCAACGTGATGTGATTTACTACATGCTTCCACAAACTTTAACGTGTGAGTTAGTCCCTGTGTCTCGGGAATCCTCACCGCGGGAACCTGTGGGAAATCTTCATTATCAAATTCCAAATTTATTCTCAACCAAGTCACGGTCCCGGTCCGGGGTCGAGACAGGATTGGTATTAGAGTGGAACTTGTTTCAAGCACTTAAAAGAAACTAGAAAGGTCTTAGGATCGTAGCGAGGATTCGTGAGTTCGTTAGATTCGTTAGCGTGGGACCTAGATAACGATCTAACCATGTTTATTACGTACTAACAAATTGTTTTACAGCATCATGCCTCCAAGAAAAGCTCCAAATAATAATAGGGATCATGACCCTAATCTATTGTTTGAGAGGTTCAGAAAGAGAGCACCAAAGGAATTTTCTGGTCATGAGAACCTGCTAGCTACAGATGACTGGTTGGCAAACACTGAGAAAATCTTTAATGTCTTCACATGCACCGGACGACAGAAGGTCAACCTTACCGCTTCATTGTTTTATTGGCTTGCATACCAATGGTGGCAAACTGTCAAGGAACTGTATATGACTATGGCTAACGAAACCGCGTGGGCAGCATTCAAGACACAATTTCAAGACAAGTACATTCCCTCCCATGTCAAGAGACAGAAAGCTATTGAGTTCTAGTAGCTCAAGCAAGGCAACATGGCCGTCCTAGAGTATGTCACCAAGTTTGAGAGGCTAGCCAGATATGCTGCCGAGCTTATTGACACTGAGCAGAAAAAGATGACAAAGTTCTTGGAATGATTGAACCCAATCATTATGAGGGATGCCATAGGGGTAGTTCCACCAGCTACCTATGATGAAGCAGTAAAGAGGGCATATAAATTTGAAGATATTAACAACATGATCATTCAAGACAGGAAGCAACACTACCAACAGCAGCACCAGAAGCAGCAGCATAACAAGAAACCAAGACGAGCAAAATCAAGTGAGGCAGGGTTGTGCCCATTGTGGCAAGAATCATGAGACTCATGAATGTTGCAAGGCCTCAGGTGCTTGTTTCAAGTGTGGGGCTCTGAACCATTTGATCAAGGACTGCCCACAAATTCATAACCAAGGCAATAGGAATCAACCTCAGCGACAAGTAGCCCCACAATATTAGGCACCAGTTTAGAATCAAGCTAGGCCACCTCCACAACAGCAGCAGCAGCAAGTCAGATTATCAGCATAGAATCAGAATGCTCATCCTCCACAGCAGAATAGAAATGCACCAGGAAGACAAAATCATGCACAAAATAGGCAACCACAACATGGACGTTTATTTCATCTTAATCGTGTGGATGCTGAAGCTGTAGGAGACATAGTAGAAGGTAAACTTCTTGTCTGTGGAATAGAAGCCCAAAATTTATTTGATCCTGGATCCACACATTCATTTGTATCTTGATGGACCCTCGATTTCCGTCCTCTCCTTCCGCCCTGGGGACTGCCGGGTTTCGGCGGAGGAGGAAAAGCGGGTATCAACATTTTTGTACGGGTATGCCAGATTTTTTTATTTTACTTGGAATTTGGAATGGTGATGATCCGCAGATTCACCTTTACAAGTAGAAAGGAAATCAATCATTCTTTCTAACTTTTCAAATTGCATAAATATTTAAGAAAAGAGACAATTTTTTGTTTTGAATGCCGTAAGAGGCGATTTTTTGTTTGTTTGTCGTAAAAGGCGATTTGGTACTGTGAAAGGCGATTTTGCCGTGAAAAGCGATTTACAAATCTCATCAAAATGAAAGACAAGAATTGTGACTTTTTTTGTCTCTTTAAAAAATACAAAGTACAATAGAAAATAAAGAAAATGGATCTAACTTCTCAGGAGATTGTGGGGACTCATTTAGATCGACGTCGCAAGTCATGTATGGACTTCGCCATCGTCTTTCAAATGAGAACACTTGATGCTTCGATTCTTCGGCTTGGTTCAAACCTCAGTTTTTTTAGAGGATAAAGACCAAGGGGAGGTCCTATATCCAATGAAAAACTGAGTAAACAGGTTGAAAAGCCGCGTTTAGGCCATGTTGTGCAAGAAGAGGACCTTGGGGGGGTGACCCCCCAATGGATTTTTATCACCTTGTAGTGTCTCTTGCAGCAGAGCAGCAGGACTTCGTCGGATTTTCTCTGGGATTTTTCCAGTCTCCGGATGGGTGTTGGTGTGGATGTGCAAAATGCAAGGATTCAAAGTTCCAAGTTGACGCCTTTCTCTTGGAATGGACCTCCTTTTATAGGCTTTTGGTAGCCATGAGGTGGTTTATGGGCATTGATGGCCATGATGAGAGAATTGATGGCATTGATGCTTCATGATGGGAGGAGTTACAAGTTTTTATTTCTTGATTTTGTAACTCCTTTTTCTTGGCTTGTGATTGGCCGATGGAGAATGATGGGCATTTAATCGCCTTTAATCTCTGTGATGAGGGGAGTTTCATGGTTTTAATGCCATGATTGCTTGGACTTGTAACTCCCATATGCTTGAATCCGATTGGACCGTCCAAAATAATGAGTTAATGACCGCATTAAGTTGTCATAAAACGGGTCAATTAACGATATTAAGTGGTCGCCGGAGCATGTGAAGAGTTGCGGGCCGCGCCGCGTCTTTTGAGATTCTTCTTGTGATCATCGCAAGTGGATTTACACATTTTTTTATGTCGGATTGCGATGCAATTTCAGACATTAATTGATGTTGATGGGCCGGTGACATCTGTCTTGTCGATTTTTCGATCGGTCGGACAGAAAGTGTACTTTCTTGGTCAGCCGGTTAGCGATCTTGGAGCGATCAGTGATGATTTCATGCTCTTGACGGCGGATCCGAGATGTTGGTGAAGATCGGTCATTTTCAAGCATCAAGAATTGGATTTTCGAAAAATCACAGAGGCAGGAACTCTCGAAACACGAAAAAGATCAGAAATCAGGCCTTCCGGCGAAAAATCCGACGACCCAGATTTCCAGGGTTGCCGGCGACCATGCACCCAGGGTCGCTGACGACCTTGGCCCTTTGGTCGCCGAGTAGTTTTTTTTCGGCCGTTTTTTCTTCTTTTTCGTTCCTTTTTTCTTCTGTGTTTTTCTTGATATTTTCCCTCAATTATTGACTTGATTTTCTTGGAGAAAACTTGACTAGAAGTCGCACAAAACCGGAGCACAAAGTTTCCCATTTTTCGGGAAAGCCGAAGACTTTGTAGCTGATTTTCCGTCAAGAGTCGAAACTAGGTCAAACGATGTCGGAATGACTTGAAAATTGAGGTGAAGCTTCCTGAGCAGTGGATAGGACCAACCATCGGCTTTAATTTGAGTTTTGAAGCCGTTTGGGGTCCTGTCGATGCTTGACTTGATTTTGCTGCGGGGAAGATGCCAAGCTTTGATATGCGGTCAACCAATGTCCGATTGTCCTGAAATTTGACAGGGAGCCTATTGGAGTCATGTAGAGGTGATCCATTAGCTCTGATTTAGATGTCATGGTCCTGGGGTGCTCCGCCGTCGGTAGACTTGATTTTCTTTCGGAGCATCGAAGTCTGGTCAAACGTTGTCGGAATAACCTGAAATTCGACGTGCAGCTCTTTGGAAGCATGTTGAAGCCACTCATATACTTTGTTTGATGAGTAATGGCGTCGGTGGTTCTCGCCGCCGAAAGGCTTGATTTTGCTGCTTGAGCGTTGATGGAGGGTCAAACGTTGTCGGTTTGACTTGAAATTTGGCATGGAGCCCTTTGGAGGTATTTTGGAGTCATTCGTAGGCTCTGATCGAAGTTTTGATGTCTTTGACACTATTGCCGCCAGGAGCGCTTATTTAGCTGTCGGAGGAGTGAAGTTAGGCAAAATGATGTCGGAATGGCCCGAAACTTCATGTGTACCCCTCTTTTGGCTGTCTTGAAGGATCTTGCAGTTTTTGTTTGATTTTGACAAGATCTGATGCTTGGAGTAGCTTTGCCTGTTTGTAGCAGGATGCAGCTTCATGTGGGTTCTTGATGTTGAGGAGGTAAAGTGACTTTTTTTTGTGTCAACATATCTCTTATTTTTACCAAGATGATTGATGTACCACATACAGAATTGGATCATATTTTGATTGTCACCACACCAGTAGGTAAGCAGGTTGTTTGTAGTACCTATTACCCAACTGTTCAGTTTTGTTAGGAGATGTTAAATTACCAACAAATCTTATTGTTCTGGACATGCATGACTTTGATATCATCTTAGGCATGGATTGGTTAAAAACATATCACGCTACCATGGATTGTTTTGGTAAAACAATAAAATTCAGATTGCAAGGGCCACAGGCATAATTGATATATCAGGGGAACAAGAAGAAAGCTAGAGCAGGATTTATATCAGTGTTGAAAGAAAACAGATTAATTCAAAGTGGATGTGAAGCATTTATTGCGTTTGTCACGGAGGATAAACAGTCCCAAGGGGTGGAGGATATCCCTGTTGTATGTGAATTCCCAGATGTTTTTCCAGAAGAAATCTCGGGATTACCACCAATCAGAGTTGAGTTTACAATTGATCTTCTTCCAGGGATAACTTTGATCTCTAATTGCACCATATAAAATGGCTTCAACAGAAATGGGTGAATTAAAACTTTAGTTGCAAGAATTGTTGAACAAAGGCTTCATTAGGCGAAGTGTTTCACTTGGGGAGTGCCAGTTTTATTTGTAAAAAAGAAAGATGGAAGCTTGAGAATGTGCATTGACTATAGAAGATTGAACCAAGTGACTGTCAAGAACAAGTACTCATTGCCAAGGATAGATGAATTGTTTGGCCAATTGTAGGAAGCAGCCTATTTTTCCAAGATAGACTTGAGGTCTAGGTATCATCAGTTGAGAGTTAGAAACTCAGGTGTGCAGAAAACAGCTTTTCGAACAAGATATGGGCACTTCGAGTTCTTTGTGATGCCTTTTGGCTTGACAAATGCTCTAGCAGTCTTTATGGTCCTCATGAACAAAATCTTCTCACAGTATTTGGATCACTCTACGGTGGTATTCATTGATGACGTCCTTGTGTATTCTAAGAGTAAGGAGGGTCATGAAGAACACTTGAGGACATCATTACAGCTTTTAAGGGACAACTGGCTTTATGCAAAGCTTGGTAAGTGCGAATTTTGGCTAGAGCAGGTTACTTTTCTAGGCCACATCATCTCAAAAGAAGGTTTAGCAGTTGATCCAGCCAAGATAGAAGCAGTTGTCGATTGGAAGAGACCTAACGGTGTGACTGAAATCAGAAGCTTTTTGGGGTTAGCGGGCTACTATTGAAGATTTGTCCAAGGTTTTTCATCCATTGGAGCACCGTTGACGAAATTGACTCGGAAGAATGTTCCATTTGTTTGGACTGAGCAGTGTGAAACAAGTTTCTACGAATTGAAGAGAAGATTAACCACAGCTCCAATCCTCACATTACCATCGGGTAGCAGCAGATTTATTGTCTATACAGATGCTTCAAATGTGGGACTGGGTTGTGTATTGATGCAGGATGGCAAAGTGATCGCTTATGGCTCAAGACAGTTGAAAGATCACGAGAAAAATTATGCAACTCATGACTTGGAATTGGCAGCAGTTGTATTTGCCTTGAAGATGTGGAGATACTACCTCTACAGAGAGAAATCCGAAGTCCATTTAGACCACCAAAGTTTGCAATACTTATTCTCACAGAAGGATCTAAATATGAGGTAAAGACGGTGGATGGAGTACATCAAAGATTATGACTTCCAATCAGATATCAACCGGGCAAAGAAAATGTAGTAGCTGATGCATCGAGCAGAAAATCAGTGGTCATGGCCAGTTTGAGAGGAGTTAGTAATTTTCAGTAATTTGAAGAGTTAGGTGTAGAGTACAAACCCTAAAGCTGGGTGTGATGTTAGCAAATATGACAGTATCCGAGCCTACCTTTATCTAGAAGATAAAGGACAGTCAATTACAAGACCCAGTTTTAGAAAAAATTGTAGAGCATCTCGCAGAACGTCCAGATTTCAAGGTGGCAAATGGGATATTATATTTTCGTGATCGGTTGTGTGTACCTAATGTTGATGACTTGAAGAATGAAATAATGACTGAAGCTCATAGCATAAGATATTCCATGCATCTGGGTAGCACGAAGATGTACCACAATTTGAAGAATAGATTTTGGTGGAACAACATGAAAAAAGAGATAGCAGCTTTTGTGTCTCGTTGTCTAACCTGTTAGTTGATTAAAGCAGAGCATCAGAAGCCCCCAGGTTTGCTACAACCATTAGAGATTTCGGAGTGGAAATGGGAGCATATCACCATGGATTTCGTCTCCGGTTTGCCGAATACCAAAAAAGGGAACAACGCAATCTAGATTATTGTGGATCGTCTTACGAAGTCTGCTCACTTCCTTCCGATGAAGACTTGGAATATGATGCATATGGCATCACTTGCAAAATTATTTACTGATGAGATTGTTAGTAAGCATGGTCAGCCTGTCTCCAGCACTTTAGACAGGGATAGCAGATTTGTTTCAAGGTTTTGGAAAACTCTTCTTGAGTCCATGGGTACCAAACTTCAGTTTAGCACAGCATATCATCCACAGACTGATGATCAGTCAGAACGGACGATGCAGACTCTTGAAGACATGTTACGTGCTTGTGTGCTAGATTTCAAGGTTCAGTGGGACGAGTACCTACCGCTTTGTGAGTTTGCCTATAACAATAGCTACCATTCTAGCATCGGTATGGCACCTTTCGAGGCACTCTATGGCAAAAGATGCAGAACTCTAGTTTGTTGGGAAGAGGTCGGTGTGTATAGTTTCCATGGTCCGACGATAGTTGGAGAGACAAGTGACAAGGTCAAATTGATTCAGGAACGTTTGAAGATTGCCCGAAGTAGACAGGATAGTTATGCGGACACTCGCCGAAGAGAATTGCAGTTTCATGTGGGTGACAAAGTGTTCTTGAAGGCCTCGCCAGTTAGAGGAACTCTGAGGTTCAGACAGAAGGGCAAATTGTCAAGAATATTCATTGGTCCGTATGAGATTTTGAGCAAGATCGGAGACGTTGCCTACAGACTTGCGTTACCGCCAGAACTTCCGGGGTGCACAACGTATTTCATGTCTCCATGCTCAAGAAATATGTTCATAGTCCTTCTCATATTCTACAACACGAGCCTTTAGAGATTTGAGAAGATGGCTCTTATGTGGAAAAACCAATCAAAATTATTGACACCAAAGAGCAACAATTGATAAATCAGACTATTCATTGGGTCAAAGTACTTTGGGAAAATCACGAGCCAGAGGAAGCCACTTGGGAATTGAGAGATCAAGTTCAGAGTAAGTATCCACAGTTGTTACCAGAGGTAAAGAATTATTTTATTTGGTGGAACAAATATCCTAAGGGGTGGAGGATGTTAGATCCCAACCAAGCCTAAACCGATTAGTGTATACTTAGGGTATGCTTAGTCCTAAGTGGGTTTAGTTACCGTTGGGTTAGAATGTAATTGGTTTTAGTCCTGGATATAGTTTTGGGAATTTTGAGAGCGTTTAGTGTTAGTCAGACACACTGAGGGAGGCCTGAGTGTACGTGCAAGTTTGGGAGGATTGTGTTGGTTTCAGTTTTAATTGTGGTTTTAAAGTCATTTGAATGGTTTTATTATTCTCTACAACTTTTCTTTTCAGCCTGTCCGTGTTTGAAGCCCAAAAGTCCAAGTTTTGGCCCAAAAGGGGTAAAATTGTCTTTTCTCACCTAAATCTGGACACAAATTTCGAAATCTCAAAACCATGTCAAAATTATATTTTTTGGAAACTAGATTTTTCGAAGATCAATTTATTCTTCTTCGTCATTTTCATTCGGAGCCCGCAAGACCATATCTTATCCATCTCTAGTTTCAGACACATGGGGCCCACAACCAACCCACTTAAGTCCTTCTTCTTCCTCTCTCATTCATTCTCAAAATCCTGCAACTCCCAAGAAACTAGGGTTGGGAAACCCTTTTTCCTCTTCATTTTCTTCCTCTTGCATGTACAAGCTAGAAGTTTCCAAATGAAATTCCAAGGCTATCATTTTCTTCTTCTCCTTCGAAGCTTTCCATTGATGCAATTTTCTTGAAGCTTCCAGGTAGAAAACCTCTCCATTTTCTCGTTGGCTTCTTGTTGGAAACCCTCTAGGTAAGAGCTTCAACCCATCTCTTCAAGGGGGACTTTTTAACCCCCAAGGAACTTGTTTATCTTACATGCAACACCTATTTCGAAATAGGTTTCTTGTTTTCAATTTTGGGTGAGTTTTGAATGGTTTTCTTGGGGTTTTTGTAGCTCTTGGGCTCATCTATTGGATAGGCTTCTTGTGGAGAGTTGTGTGTAGCATTTTGGGCAAAGTCAAGTAATCTCTATAGGTTAATATTGCATGTATGTTTATGGATTGCATTATTACCTTTGGGATTTCATACGACTTGTTATTAAGTTTCATTTATATGTTTTCTTTAGATTTTCTTATCTAATTTTCATTCAAAGTACATGTATTAATGTCAAGAGCTTTCTCCAAACTCCTAGATCTTTATTTGATTGTAAACCTATGTTTCATTGAGAAAATGTGGATTGGTGTTGATAGAGAATGGAAATTTAATGTATAGATTATGGATTGAATGGTATTGAAATGTTGAGTTGATCCCTTGGAGAGCATGAAGGCTCAGGGAAGTGTAGGTGGATCAAGAATGAGAAGAAGGGGAGAAGAGATTAGAAAAATGTGCAATAAGAAATGCATTTCAAAACTCAATGAGCACGGGCAATAGCCTATTCGCTCGAGCGCGCAGGAGGCCGCTCGAGCAGACCAGGCCACTGCCTGGAGCATGAGCAGGCCAGAAACAATGCTTGCTCGAGCGGGCATAAGCCCGCCCGAGCGCGCATGCTTCTGTTTGGCGAGACTGCAGGCAGCAACTCTGCTTGCTCGAGCAAGCTTGCGTCCGCTCGAGCGGACAAGTTTCTGTAGCAGTCCGCTTGAGCGGACGGATACCCGCTTGAGCGGACCTGGGCTGTTTCAAGGATGGAGTTTTTATTTTATTTTGAAGGTTCTTGGGGTGTGAAAACTAGATTACGTTAAGGGCTTCAACTTGACATTGTGCAATTGGAAATCCGAAATGTATCTTAACTTCGAGGACACAAAATTCATTTATTTTACCGACATTTGGATACCAATTACACAAAGGTCAATGAAAGGCCTTAGCATAAGCTTGATAGACATCGTGTTCAAAATTCAGTTTTGGTACAATAAGTAACATCGTGTATTCGTTTTGAAATTCAAGTACAAGCTCGTTTAAAAATTTATTTTAAGTATAAAAAGGGGATCACTTTTGAAGTTCGTGTGCATATGATTTATGCCTTTTTGCTAATCGTGCCTTGTCTTGTTTTGATAAGTGATTTTCCCATTTTAATTTTGATTTGTTTAGAACGTGTATCGCATGTTTTGTGCATTCATGAATTTAAGTGAACACCACTGAGCTTGGATTGCCTTTTCACTCTGATCCACCGTCCGGGGGTCCTTAAACATATGGACTATCTGCAGATTAGCTGTGTATTTTATTACACATCGTGCATGTCCGGTTCCGCGGCCAGAAATCCCCGTCTAACTCAATGTGACGTGGGAATTGTGTCTTGCTTATCGTGCTTGTCGTACGTGCTTACTCTTTTCATTATATATGATAGAGAAAGAATGGGCTCTTTGTGGTTTAACTATTCATGATATTTTATAAGTATTCATGCTAGTTTCGTTGTATCTTTGAAATGCACCTCAGTCAAGTAATTGTTTCAAATTCAGCAAGTTGTTTCAATATGTTTCTTAAATCTTCATTTAGTTTTATGTTCTTGCCTAAATTGATTACCTGCCAAACCGTCGTGTTTGATGCTTGTTTATTTTGGTGCCCAGGTGCAGGCCACGTTGCCTTTGAGGAGGAGCGTCAGGAGGAGGTTGTTGAGCCACCCCCAGCTAGAGAGTGGCAGCCCGATGCCATCAACTAGACATCGGGAGGGATCCTAAGTTTCGTTTCACATGTTTTGGGTTTCCTTGTTTCATTTTGGGAAGTGTATTGGCCTTTGTTGGCCTCTTATTTGGGATGTATCAAACTTAACTTACTTTTGTCTAACTTATTAACTTGAATCATAATGGGAATGTTTGTTATATTTCCTTCCTTGATATCTTAGTCTCGATGCTATTTTTACTCATGCACTTGAATAATTTTATTCATGTTTCAACGTGATGTGATTTACTACATGCTTCCACAAACTTAAACGTGTGAGTTAGTCCCCGTGTCTCAGGAATCCTCACCGTGGGAACTTGTGGGAAATCTTCATTATCAAATTTCAAATTTATTCTTGACCAAGTCGCGGTCCCAATCCGGGGTCGCGACACCTCCAGTCCAACAATTTCTTCTCTAATGTCTATAGTCCATATAGCTGGAGATATTTTGGTGAGAGGTTCATAATATGTTACATCATATATTTTCATGATGCATTTGCCCCTTTCAACGTTTGAGCATGCAACTTTGAATTTGTCCCTTTCTTTCTCATTCTCTGTTGTCCCGGAGAACCCCTTCCGTCTTCTTCTCTATGAATGAGGGATTTCACCAAAGAGCTCTTCAGATCAAAGTCGGCCATCTCCGACTACACCAACCACGATGGTGACGGCCTGGCGATGGAAATGCGACTGGTCCGGGCCTTTTCCGGCGACGGGTTCTTTATAACACAAGAACCCGTTACTGTCTTTGCCTTTTCTTTCCCTTTTTTGTTTTGTGGAGTCTGTCTCAAATTTTTGTGAGGTTTTTGGAAATTAAGTAGTTTGGAAGAAGATTTTGCTGTTTCGTTTATAGGGTTATTTTGTTCTGACCCGTTAGTAGGAGCCTAACACATAGTAGCAAGCTTCTTCTTCTGAAAAATTTATCTAAGTTTGGAAAATTTATCAGAGTTTCTAAGAAACTCAAATAACTTTGCCATGAAATCAGATAAATTTTCCAAAAAAATCTGATAAACTGGACAAAAACTCAAATAAATTTGCAAAAACTCAGATAAATTTATCTAAGTTTTGAACAATTTTTCTGAGTTTCGAACAAATTTATCTGTGTTTGGACCAAATTTATCTGAGTTTGAAACAAATTTTTCCTAGTTTGGACCAAGTTTATCTGAGTTTGGAACAGATTTATCGAAGTTCGAAAAAAATTATCTAAGTTTTGCCCAGTCCCATATGCCTCTGGATGATTTCTCCTTCTCAAATAAATTTATTTTAGTTATGCTCAGTCTCACGTGCAGATCTTCTGGATGATTTGTCCTTTTTTGAATCAGTTTTCCCCATTTTCTTTCTCTTATCTATCGTAAATCTTGATTTGTACAGTCAAATAATCTTCACGAAATTGACGGATTTTCTCCCTTTTTTATTTCTCTAAATGAAACTCTTAACGAAATCAATTTTCCTTTTTGTGTATACTGCACAGAGTGTATTAAGAGGGGCACTCTAGACTTTCTAACTATTTAAAACTTGAAAAAGGACCTTTGGCTCTACGGAAAAAACACGTGGACCGTTTGCAATAAAAACCAAAGTTGAGAGACCTTCGACCAAATGCCCCTTTAAATTATTCTCTTCAGGTCCCACCTATCTTGTATAAATTGAGAAGATCAATTGTCTTAATAAAAGGTTATGGCTGTTTATTATGTTAATGAAGTATTAGTACGAAGGCCTGGGCCCAAAAAAAAATAATATTTTAGTCTATTTCTTAATTCTCTAATTTATTTTAAAGAAATATTTAGACATGATCAACCAAGGTATGGGGCCGTAATAATCCTATAATTCATTATCTTTTTTTTTTCATAACCCAACGAAGTGGCTGGACCGGACATGAGACTCATGATATAACTCACACATGTGAGGTGATGGGAACTCAAACATGAGATAAGAGATAGACACAATTCACACATGCGAGGTGATGGACACTCGCACATGCAACGAGACATAGACACAACTCACACATGTGAGGTGATGAAAACTCACACATGCAAGGAGATATAAACACAACTAACACATGTAAGGTGATGGAAACTCACACATGTGATGAGAATAAACACAACTCACAAATGTGAGGTAATAAAAACTCACATATGCAAAGAGGAAGGGGGCAAGGTTCGAACCCAAGACCTCCCAATGAGAACTGCTGCTTCTTACCACTAAGCGAAGGAGCCATTCTCCCTATAATTCATGGACTTAAAAAAGGTCCAGGCTCTAGGCCCGCTTTTGGCTCATTTCAGCCCATTGGGCTAGAAATATAGCCCAAATTCTTAGTGTATATTGATCTCTGGTTGGGGTCGGGCTAGTAGGCCAATAAGCTCCCCTAACCAATTAGATTAGAAAAATTCTAACTTGAGTTTTACTTTTGGATGTTATAACGGGAACCCAAATCTTCAGCTCTAATTTTCCTAAATTAGCAGGGCAAGTAAGAAATTTCTTCATAAAACAACACCCTTGACTCTTTTTATATTCTATGTTAATTTTACATGCTCTAACACTTTCAAATCGAGATGGGAAATCCTAGATTTGTATCCTTAGATCAAATTCAAGTCCATATATTTTTAACATGTTTTTCAAAAAAAATCTCCAATTTCCCAATTAAAAACATTTCCTTGTATACACTTGAAAACACTTTTCCGATTTCCTAAATATTTCTCAATTTAAACAAATCCTTTGCACTGCTAGTGTAAACTGAACTTTCATTCCTGTATTCTCCTTCTCCTTACAGAATTTCAATTTCACTTCATTAAGCATTTGTTAACAAGTACATTGTCTAACCAAGATATTGTTTCATCCTATCAACATTTGTTGGGTTTTTTTGGTTGTTTCAAAAATTCAAAAGGTGTTTTTAGTAAAAAAAAATGTTTTTTGTCCTTTTGTGTAATATCTTGATCCCACTCTAATCATGTTTAGTGTCTAATTAATCTTAATTAAATGCCTAATGGATGTTTTGAATGTATTTGGGCTTGATTAGGTAGATTAGAATGGGGTTTGACCATTGACTAGCTAGCATTATGACTATTGGGTATTTTGGATTTATTGGGCCCCGCTGTGTGTTTTCTATTTTTACAAGGACTTTGAGTGCATCTCATAGTTCATGAGTCATTTTTTAATTTCTATATTTTGACCCAACTCATTTGAGCTCATTTAGACCCATTTAGAAGCCAAAAGCCTTATATTATAAATATTCATTATATTTCTGGACTTTCCTTTAAATACTAGAACTTTATTTTATTTAAAAGCTAGCTAAAAACCTAAACCACATCTCTTTCATTTCATTCCATCTTCATTAGCAAGAGGCACCTAGGGTTCCATTTCCTACCCATTCTTCATCATTTTCCTTGCTACCAAACACCAAATAGAGAGGTTTGAGAGTGTTTTCCTTCATCTTCCTCAAGCAAGAACCCATTTTCTACAAGTTTCATCATCTTCAAGCTCTCATTTGTTCTTCTTCTTCCATTCCACTCTATAGGTAAGCAAAACTTTTCCCAAATCACTCCTTATTGTTCAAAGCAAGGATTAAAGGTTTTCAGTAGTGAATACTTGTTGATTTTGTAGTTCTTTCTTCAATTTTCACCATTGTAGGAGCTTGGTTGAGGTTCCATTTTGGGGGTTTTTGCTTAGAGCTTGGTTTTGAGTGGGTATATCCTGGATTTCTATAAATTTGTGTTGCAAGCATCTAAGGCAAGTAAACATTTATAAAATGTGCATGTTTTTCGCTATTTATGATTCTTGTAATGGATCTCATGTTAGATTACCCAATTTCAGCTCATGTTGTCCATTGTTCTAATTTGATTTAAATTGTAAATGGGTGTAGTAATAACTTGATAATTCTTTTCGATTTTTATTTTGATTTGAAATGTGTTTGATGGTTTGGAGTGGGTATTGGAGACTCTTTTTGTGCTTATGAAATGGGTTTGAAAGGTTGTAAAAAGTTGGGGAAGGAGCCCACTCCAAAGATAGAGTTTCAAAGATAGAATTCATGGTTTATGCCAAATTTCAGGTTATAAATTCGGTCAAAAATTTGGCCATTCGAATTTGGGCAGATTTTTCACCGAATTTACAAATTTTCAAAAGGCCATGACTTTTGATCTGTATGTCCAATTTTAGAGTTCTACATATCGTTGGAAAGCTCTTGGAATGTAGAATTTGAAAAAGTGCAGGGGTCTCCGGGATTTCTAGATTGGTCTACTCAAACAAACAATCCAAAAGTGTGCAGAAACAAATATAATGCAGCGGAAATAAATCAACAAGCACACATCACAAGGACCCCAAATTTAAGGCGGAAAACCCAAACCGGGTGAAAAATCACCGATCCGAACTGGATCAAATCAAGCACTATGAATCTCGCAATTACAAGAAATTTAGATCTCTTCCCTAGATATCCCCTACCCAAGGACTGAAGTTACCTTGTGTCGCCTCACGCTTCAACGACTTCACACCGTTGATTGCAACAGATTCAAACCAGCACTTGACTCCTCAGATCTTATCGCAGGAAGATAATCTTCTACAAAGGATGCAGAAGAACTGACTCTAGAGAACTTGGCAGCACAACTTCATAAAAACTCTAGAGAAGAAAATCTCTCAATGATAATCTCTAACTCAGCACAATGAGAGGTGAGGGTCCTTATCACTCTTTGCAATAGCCTTTGAACCCTTTAAATAGCCCTTGATTCGTGTTTAAAGTTTCCTAAGAGGATTAGGATTAAAACAAGCAGTTTGAGCACAATTAGAATATCAAGTTTCCAATTTGATCCCACTGTCCGCGCCATGTTCGCTCGAGTGATCTCCAAGTTCGCTCGAGCGAACCAGCCTTTGTTTCAGAATTGGGTTGTTCGTACACAGTTCGCTCGAGCGAATATACTGGTCGCTCGAGCGGACCCCTCTCTGGAATGATCCGGAAATTCAGCACATATCTCCAGCAGATTTCTTCTAATCCCTTCAGGCTTTCTTCTTCTGAGTCCTTCTAATCTTCTAACTTCAAAGGCCTTAACAAATAAAACATTACAACTCAAAGACCTAGAGTTTTGTCCAACCCATGAATTTAGCCAACACTCAAAAACCTAACAATCTCCCTAGGACAATACAATTTGATCTACCAAAAAAGAAACCCAAAATACATAAAATAAATCAGCACAAATAAAATAGGCAAACAATAAATGTAGATCTGCATTGTCTCTGACTCAGTCTGAACTTCTCATACTCCCCCTTGATCTGTCATCTTTCTCCCCCTTTTTGTCCATAATTTGACAAAGCTAAAAAATACGAACATGCAGCTTTCTTGTCAATTAGGATCTATAGCTCCCCCTCAATAGCAAATCCCCCTGAATGTATCTTCGTAGCAGCGCTGGGGGTGGGAGCGTGATCTCCTTGATTAGGGCTTTTTACATGTAGCCACCCACACTTGTGTAGTTTTATCTCTTTCAGCAAAGTGTAAGCAAACTCTTTAGGCAAATCAGATTTTCTAACCCAAATTGGAGTTGTCTTGGGTGGAGAAAAATTCTTCCGCCATTGCTTGGTCTTAGGTAGACGTTGTAACTTTTTGCAATGGGGACGAATGTGTCCTTTTAATCCACAATGATGACAAGTGAATGTGCATGCAGCTCGTGACACATTCTTTTTCTTGATACTACACGACACATTATTTGAAAGTGCAGTATGTGGAGTAGTGTGTGCAACACTTGAAACAAAAATTATTTTACCTTTATCATTTGAAGTGGATGCACCATGATCATAACCGAGACCACTTCTGTCAAAAGGAGGCTTCTGACTATACAAGATGTTTGTAAGAATTTTCGAACCAATATTCATCTTGTTTAGAGAGGCTTGCTTGACTTCTAGCTCAGACAAAGTGATCTTCAGTCTTCCTTGCAGGTCTTGATTTTCAGCTTTCAAAAACACTATCTCTTGCTTCATATTCACCATCTCCTCTTCAGCCTTCTCAAGTCTTTGACCCTCAGTAGTCAAATTTTCAGCCAAACTGTTTTTCTGGCTTTCCAAGAGATGAACCTATTCAAGCGCTTGCTCTAAATCATTCTTCAAAGCAGAATCTTCTTCTTGAGCAGCCTTGTACTTGATAGTGATCTTGATACCATACTTGGTCATCTTGACACAATCAGCATAGGTAGCATGGTACAACTCTTCCCAATTTTTTTCTTGGTCTGACAGCTCATCTTCATTATCTTCATCAGTATCATCGTCAGACACAAATTTAGCCATGAATGCTAAAAACTTACCATTCACATTGCTAGAAGGATCATCCTCAGGATCTTTAGCATTTTCTGTTTCTTCTTCAGAAGATTTTTCATCCCAAGTTGTGTTTAGAGCCTTTTGCTTTGTAGCCTTTTTCTTGTTGGCACACTCATTAGCATAGTGACCATAGCCTTGGCATTCAAAACACTTTGTCCCTTGTGCAGAATCCTTCTTTTCAAATTTGGAATTCTTTTTCTTGGCTCCTTTTGTCTTCATGTATTTGTGAAAACACTTCAAAAACTCAGCCATATCATCTTCAGCTTCAGATTCAGAATCAGACTCAATTTTCTTTACAGGCTTCTTTCTTGATTCTGATATGGCTTTCAAGGCAATGTCTTTTTCTTTTGATTTGCCTTTATTTAACCGGTTTGCTTCGAATGTCTGAAGATTTCCAACCAGTTCATTCACCTTGAGGGTATCCAGATTTTTATTTTCTTCAATAGCATCAACTTTAGAATCGAATCTGGAAGGTAGAGACCTCAAATTTTTCTTGACAATCTTGTGTTCTGGTATTTCTTCCCCCAGAATGAACACAGAATTGACAATTTCATTCAGCTTTGCATAAAATTGATCAAAGGTCTCATCCTCTACCATCACGATGGTTTCAAATTCTTTATTCAGCCTTTGCAATTTGGCTTGCTTCACCGTGTATGTACCCTCATAGACTGTCTGTAAGACGTCCCGTGCTTCTTTCGCAGATTTGCAAGTAGAAATCCTTCTAAACTCATCAGCAGAGACTCTATTGTAAATGCAATTCACGGCCTTATTATTACAATTGGATCTATACTTCTCATCCTTAGACCATTCGGTTTTAGGTTTAGGAATAGTTTTTCCATTAACCATAGATGTTGGTCTAAAAAACTCATCTTCAACAATATCCCAGACATCATCATTAATGGAGTTAAGGAAACCAATCATCCTTTTCTTCCAATAGGCATAATTAGAACCATCAAACAAAGGAGGCTTGGAAGTTGATGTCCCTTCTCTATTGAGCACCATTCTAGAAATCTTGTAGGATCAGATACAACAAGATAGTGCAACCAGCTCTGATACCAATTGAAAAAGTGCAAGGGTCTCCGGGATTTCTAGATTGGTCTACTCAAACAAACAATCCAAAAGTGTGCAGAAACAAATATAATGCAGCAGAAATAAATCAACAAGCACATATCACAAGGACACCAAATTTAAGGTGGAAAACCCAAACCAGGTGAAAAACCACCGATCCGAATTGAATCAAATCAAGCACTATGAATCTCGCAATTACAAGAAACTCAGATCTCTTCCCTAGATATCCCCTACCCAAGGATTGAAGTTACCTTGTGTCGCCTGTTGACACCAAAAATGTCACTTTGCCTCTTCAACATCAAGAAAGCTGCATGAAGTCGCAACCTGCCATAAATAGGCAATGCAACTTCTCAAAAAATCAAATCTTGTCAGAATCAAACAAAAACTGCAAGATCCTTCAAGATAGCCAAGAGAAGAGTACATATGAAGTTTCGGGCCATTTCAGAATCATTTGGCCTAACTTCGCTTCTCCGACAGCTAAAATGGCGCTCCCGGCGGCGACATCATCGGAGACGTCAAAACTTCGATCAGAGCCTACAGATGACTCCAGCATGTCTCAAAAGGGCTCCATGCCAAATTTCAAGTCAAACCGACAACGTTTGACCCTCCATCAATGCTCGAGCAGCAAAATCAAGCCTCCCGGCGGCGGAAACCACCGGAGCCTTCGCTCATCAAACCAAGTGCATGAGTGGCTTCAACATGCTTCCAAAAGGCTGCACGTCAAATTTCAGGTCATTCCGAAAACGTTTGACCAGGTTTCGATGCTCCGAGAGAAAATCAAGCCTACCGGCGGCAGAGCAACCCGGGACCATGACATCCAAAACGGAGCCCATGGAACGTCTCAAAATGACTCCAATAGGCTCCCCGTCAAATTTCAGGTCAATCGGACATCGTTTGACCACATATCAAAGCTCGGCATTTTCCCCGCAGCAAAATCAAGTGAAGCATCGACGGGACCCCAAACGGCTTCAAAACTCAAACAAAAGCCTATGGTTGGTCTTATTTATTGCTCAGGAGGCTTCACCTCAAATTTCAGGTCATTCCGACATCGTTTGACCAAGTTTCAGCTTCTGGCGGAAAATCAGCAGCTCTACGCGACAAAGTCGTCGGCTTTCCCGGAAAATTGGAAACTTTGCACTCTAAAAATGCAAGGATTCTCATTAAGTTTTCTACAGGGAAATCAAGCCAATAAATGAGAAGAAATGTCAAGAAAAATACAGAAGAAAACGGCGACGAAAAAGACCTCAAAACGACCGCAAAACGGGCTCCGAAGGGGAAAAATCCCCCAGGGTCGCGGACCCCTGCGACCATGGCCCATGGTCGCAGGCCCCTGCGACCATGGCCCATGGTCGCCGGTCCATGGTCGCCGGCGACCATGGCCCATGGTCGCCGGCGACCATGGAGGTCCGGGTCACCGGATTTTCCGCCGGTGACCCGTTTTTTCGTCTTTTTTCGCGTTTCGCGCACTTTGGCCCCTGTGGTTCCCTGAAAATGTGATTTTTAGTGCTTGAAATTGACTCATATCCGACGACATCCGTCAAAATCACGGGTCAACCTCCAAAAGCATAAAATCATCAGTGATCGCTCCAAGATCGCCAACCGGCTGACCAAGAAAGTGCACTTTCTGTCCGACCGATCGTGAAATCGATAAGACAGATGTCACCGGCCCGCTCTTAGCTATCAATGTCTGAAGCTACATGTTCATCTGATGTCGATCAGCATGTAGATCCATCGATGATCGTCGCCAGAAGAATTCCAGAAGACACGGCATGGCCCGCGACTCTTCAACTGCTCGGCGACCAATTAATGTGGTTAATTGACTAGCTTTATTGCAGTCATTAATTCATTTCTTTGGACGGCCCAATCAGAAGCAAGCATTTGGGAGTTACAAGTCAATTGATTCATGGCATTTAAACCATGAAACTCCTCCCATTATGGTAATTAAGGTGATTAAAAGCCCTTAATCTCCATCGGCCAATCAGATTCAAGGAAAAAGGAGTTACAAAATCAAGAAATAAATCTTGTAACTCCTCCCATTAAAGCCATTAAGGCTCATAAACCCTCCTAAATGGCTACCAAAGGCCTATAAATAGGAGAGCATTCCATTGAAATTGGGATCGGAAGAAGATCGAAAAAAGATCGGAAAAAAGAGGAGAAAATCAGAAGATCAGAAAAAAAGGGATCAGAAAGAATCCAGAGAAAGAAAAAAAGAGAGAAAACTCTGCTGAAGTTCTGCACCGGCCACCACTACAAGGTGACAAAAGTCCCTTGGGGGGCACCCCCCCAAGGTCCTTGCCTTCTCCTGCTGCCTCCAATGGCTTAGACGTGGCTTTTCAGCCCGTCTACTTAGCTTTTTATTGGACATAGGACCTTCTCTTGGTCTTTGTCCTCTAAAAATCTGAGGTTATAGCCAAGCCAAGCGAATCAAGAGCATCTTCTGTTCTCATCTGCATGGATGATGGCGAAGCCCATACATGGCTTGCGACCGTCAATCTGAACGAGTCCCCCACAATCTCCTGAAAAGTTAGATCTTCCTTTTCTTGCTTTTCATTGTAGTTTGTATTTTTCTAAAAGAGACAAAAATCACAACTCTTGTCTTTCATTATTGATGAGAATTGTAAATCGGCTATAAACGCCAAAATCGGCTATAAATGCCAAACAAAATCGCCTTTCACGGCAAACCAAGAAAATGTCTCTTTTCTTAAATATTTGTGCAATGGAAAACTTGAAAGAAGTTGATTTCCTTTTTACTTGCGAAGGTTGATCTCCGGATTACCACTTGCAATTCCAAGTAAAATAGAAAATCTGGCACACCCACACAAAAGAAATGTTGATGCACGCTTCAGGACCCGCCAGGGCGCGAAAGGGCCGGACCCGACGGACTCCCACGTTCCGCCGACCCCGGTAGCCGCCCCAGCGGGCGCCACGGAGCGCGTTCCATCAAGCTGGCACACCCGGTGGGACTCGTTCATTTGAGAACACGGTGCTTGGAAATGAAATATTTGCATATCATACTTTTTGCTCTATGCTTATACTTCTTTTCCGGATTCCTTGGCTACTTTCTAGCTGGTAGCCTATGTTGGATTTTGCATCCTAAAAAAAATGAGATGGGATTTTTTGGAAATTTCTATTTCTTTGAGTTTGTTTCCATTCTTTCTCTTTTCAAAAAAAAAAAATCAGTTTTCTTAGTTTGAATTCAAAATTGAGAAACTTTGATCCTATCCTATCGTTCTTTGGCGCTTGCAGAAATGTTGAGCCCGTTCGACTAAGGTTTTGGGCCATCGTTTCTCTTCGATGAGTTCATTAGAGATTTCAAAGAAAAAAAAATCAAAAAATCAGTTTTCTTAGTTTGAATTCAAAATTGAGAAACTTTGATCCTATCCTATCGTTCTTTGGCGCTTGCAGAAATGTTGAGCCCGTTCGACTAAGGTTTTGGGCCATCGTTTCTCTTCGATGAGTTCATTAGAGATTTCAAAAAAAAATAAAAATAAAAAAAAATTAGTTTTCTTAGTTTGGATTCAAAATTGAGAAACTTTGTTCCTATCCTATCGTTCTTTGGTGCTTGCAGAAATGTTGAGCCCGTTCGACTAAGGTTTTGGGCCATCGTTTCTCTTCGATGAGTCTATTTGGGATTTTTATAAAAAAAAAAAGGGACATAGACCACTAAGGTTAAACCAATTGCGTTCTTTGATCACGATTGATTCAAGAAAAGCCTTGTCCAGAGTGTGGAGACAGCTTGACTGTTCTAGGCAAGGGTCCTCCAAACGGGTTCATTAAGTAATCCTACCCTTACCTGGGGGCAATTCTATCAATTGAGGTTTCATAAGACCGGGTTAGGAGGCCTATGTGTACTCTCTCGTCTTTAAATCTTAAAAATAAAAAAAATCAAAAATAAAAAAAAAAGATTTTCAAAAAAAAAATCTTAAAAAAAAAAAAAAAATCAAAATAAAAAAAAAATAAAAAATAAAAAATAAAAAAAAAGGATTTTCAAAAAAAAAAATCTTAAACAAAAAAAAAAAGATTTTTTTTAAAAAAAAAAAAATGAAAATCTTAAAAAAAAAATCTTCAAAAAAAAACTCTCGTCATTTTAGATTCAGATCCGAGAAATTGTGGTTCCTTCCCTTCTGGGTACTGGTGCTCGCGGAAATCGTTGAGCCCGTATTCGGATCGGAATACCATCTGCTCTCTTTGATGAATCCAATCTTGACATTTCAAAAAAAAAAAAGAGAATCCCATCTCGTGGATGCGATCTCCAACATTTGTGCATAGCAATACTGGTACGCCCTTTCAGGGTCTACTGTATCTGTGACCGGCACATTTGTAACTCCTACCTTATATTCTTCTTATTTCGAGCAAGCCCTGCTTCTCGATAAGTCGAATTTAGGTTTACAATTGCTTCTAGCAGTCACTGGAACGCTCATTCTGGGCTCACCATACTTGCTGTCAGAACAATTGTACCCTCTATGGCTTTTTGCCTTCCTCATATTGCTTGGGTTATGTCCCTTGAGCGATTTGAAAAGACAAAAGCATAGAAATTCCCATTTATGATCATTATTCTTGTGATTACTAATGGATGTGGTCTTGTTTCAGAACTTTTTCGAAACTAACAATGGCAGCCTTAACCATTATCTTCGATGAGAACAAGCACCAACTCATGCTTCAACAGAAGCAAAGCACGCGCACCCATAAGCGCCCTGCCAGCTGCCGAAGCATCAACTCCCTCGGCAACTCTCTGAACTCCGGGTCGACCTCGACTCCCCGGACCATCGTCTTCGGGACACTGGGACCATTCCCACTTCCCGAAGAACAAGCTGCGCCTGCTAAAAAGCAGAAGATCGCCTCTCAACGTGTCACTCCCGTGACACCAAAGGCGAGCGCCCAAAAGCCCGAAGCCCGCGGCACCCCCGCGAAGCCTCGACCAACAAACAACCAGGTCTATCCCAAGACTTGGTCTCCAAGACCTTCCCCAAAACAAAGAAGGTCTCAAATTTCCACCAAGCCAGCATACCTGGCCCCACTCAAAGAAAACCAGTTCTACCCTCTTGCCTACATGAAAGAGGAGAGACCCATCTCCAACTTGACTCCCAAGTCAACCCAGCATGAGCCGGCTTGTTCCTACAGGCCCAAAATTAGATCATGCATCACCAGGCCTCTACAAGCACCTGCTAAGGCCTACACTCCTTCAGTTCGACCCTTCATCTCTACAGGGGCCGAACTCGAAAGGTTCAAAGCTTCGCTGCAACAGGCAAAGGACCGGGTCCGGATCCTGTCCTTGCCTAGCTACAAAGAAGACAGGCTCGGCTGCTGCGCCCGAGGGAGCACATCCTTCATCGTCAGAGCCCAGCCAGAGCTGACTGAAGCTCAAATCGCTCGTCGAGCACGCCGCCGTGCGTCATATCGACAAAAGAGACTAGAGAAGCAACGGACCCAGCCTCCTACACTTCAAGTCTCCCACAAATGGGTCGAAAAAGAAAGACCCGACCAAGTTGCTGCCGTCCATATGGTTGGAAAAACCAGAAGACGCCAAAAGTCAGCATCAAAAATCCATGTCCGACGTCCGGTGACCCGTAGCGTCACCGGGACACGAAGACATCCCGAAGAATCTCCTGCCCCTTCAAGCCAAGGACGGGAGAGTAATCCTTCATCAAGCTCTTCATCAAAAAGAATGAGCCCCAGCTCGGTCACCAGGACGATTTCTTCGTTCGAATCCCGAGGGATGAACGTCTTGGCTACAAGTTCTGAGCCACCACCTCAGAATCCACCTCGAGATGATGCTCTCACACGCATCCAGCAGTTGGAACAAGGCCAGCAGAGGATTGAAACTCTGATGGAAAACATTCTCCTTGTCGTCCAAAATCAGGTGAACAATGAGCCTCCTCCGAATCATAACAATAACGAGGAGAATTGTGAAGAAAATGAGTCACGCGCCCTTACCAAAAAGGACGTAGACAGTATCCTCGCCAAAGCTAAAGAAGAGGATATACTCAAAGAGCATGGGATCAAGCCACCATATCCTTTATGGATGGACTCGGTCCCGTTCCCCACAAAATTCAAACATCCCACTCTCCAAACATATACGGGGAAAGGATCGGCCAGACAGCACGTCATCCACTTCAAGATCTTGACGGGAGCTATCGCGGATCAAGATGCACTCAAGATTCGCCTCTTTGCAAGTACCCTAAAAGGTACGGCCTTCGATTGGTACTCCACTCTGCCGGAGAACTCCATTCAGAACTGGGCTATGCTGGAGACACGCTTCCTGACCCACTTCCAAGGTGAGGATCATCCTGTTACTATGGCTCAGCTCTGCAGCCTAAAACAGGGAGAGAATGAGTCAACTTATGACTTCATTCACAAGTGGAAAGCAATGGCGTACAAATGCTCAGATGTACTGCCACAAGCGTCGCTAGTTGACATCTGCCGAAACAACATGAGAGCTAAAATCCGCTCCATGATCATCGGCAACAAATCAAAGAACCTGGGGGAGCTCCTCGAAGCTTCCATGGAAGCTGAAACGGTGATCAAAGACCTCAACAGTCAGAAATCATCAAAGAAAGAGCCGACTGCTGTTGCAACCTCTAAACCAAAGAAGAAAGAGGTCCTCAATGTGCAAACCAAGTCAGCTCCTCAGCAGCCAAAGAAAGCTGAAAACAAAACTGCAGGTAAAAGGCCTGAACTCTCTGATGCCTTCAAAGAGCGAGTAGAAAAGAAATATCCGTTCGATGAAGACGTCGAAGAAATCTTTGAGGCTCTCCTAGCAAATGGCAAACTCATTTTGCCAGAGCCCAAAAGACCGGGAGACGTTGGCAAAACCAACGATCCTCGGTACTGTCCATACCACCAGATGGTCTCGCATCCTCTCAATCAATGCTTCGTTGTGAGAGAGAAGATAAATGAGATGTGGAGGAACGGAGTCATAACCTTTGATAAAAACTATGGCCCCGCCTCCGTCAACATGGTGTCACGTGGACAAACACCAAAATCACCGAAGAAGAAGATCACTACTTCCTTCAAGGTGATAAAAAGAATTCAAACGTCCGAAGTGTTGGTTCCTTTCCCGACACCAGACGGACAACCTATATGGGTACATCCCGATCTCCTGGAAGATGAAAATTGGGAGATCGTCAAAACAAAGCCAACAGCTCAACAGCGAAGGCAGGCTAGGAAACATCTCCTCAGGCTCAAACGGCAAGAGAAGACCCAGCCAAAACAAGCAGTCCCTGAAAAGGCAGAGGTCTCCTCTACCACTTCACTCGGGGCAACAGAAACGTCCCTTCCAGAGACTTCAAAGGGGGTAAGAAAACTCACTCTCAGTGATTTCATGCCACCTCAATTCAGAGAAGAAGCTATGCAGGGGGCATCATACTCTTGCAACTCGGTAATTGGATTCTCCATTGATGGATACGAGTCCAGCGACACCGACGATGGGTTCGAGCCCAACTACACCGATGAGTGGGAGGAATCCCTTGAAACAGGAGAATATCTCTCCGATGAAGAATGGGTTCCTGAAACTCACCTTATGCCAGTAATCTGGCATAACCCCTTACAGCCACAAGGATCCTGGTCTGATGATGAAGAAGACCAAGAGGCTGCACAAGAAGATGCTGTTAACCCAGCACCTGTCATTGCTCCAGTGGAAATCAACTATGTTGAGCCACACGGAGAAGACGAAGAAGAGGATCTGGCTCCCATGCCTGATCTTGAAGAATATGCAAGGATCTTGCAGCGTCTCGCTCTAGAACAAGAGCAAGACCGCGTCAACGAGATTCCTCACAATCCAGAGCCGGAAGTCCCTGAAGCTCACCAGGTACCTCCACCCTTAACTCCTGAAAATGGAGAACATTGCTGGATAGACGATCCTCTTACATCCGAGGACGAGTCTGACTCCGAGCAGGCAACATCTCCTATCAGAGCTTCCTGTAATGTAATATATCAGGACTATAGCTCTTCTGAAGCGTCGTCTGATGAGATTACCTACACTCCGACGACGCCTAGCAATGTATCCTCTGGAGCTACCTTGTCTCACGTGACTTTTACAGAGATGACACCCTCTCAGGTTTCTTCTCCTGAGACTGTGACTTCAGGATACACATTCTTCCCGACTCATCATCATGAAGAAAACCCAACTTGGGATGATGGATGGGTCAACGAAGAAGAAAAGCTGCTGGATGCTGTTCAGGACTTGCTCCCGGAAAATGCTCCGTGCAACACAATCACTGAGGATGGCAACTCTGTTGCAGATACATCCCCAGTAGATGAAAAACGACAGCCTCTTGATCCTGAAGACAATCTTCCAAACGAAGATCCTTCTCAAGAAGCTCTCGAAGTTGGTAGAGGCACCCGTTCGGGCCGGGACTACCACAAGAGTTACAACCAATCTTCCTTTACTTATGTAAATCCTTCGGGAAAAGATGTTGTAAGCGCCCCCAGTGGCAACAATGATGAACATGCAGGCCCTAAGGAGGCTTTCAAGTATGACTTGGTTGAGCACTTCAAACACATACCTGCACGTCTTCACATCCTGGATTTATTACGAATGTCTCCACGCACTCGTGATAATCTCATCTCAGAATTGCAAAAACTGAATGAGGATGTCGACAAACATGCCCCACAAGTCCTCCAAATTGAAATGGACTACCGGGTCAAAAACTCAGAAACCTCCTTAAAAGGAGAAAAAGAGAAAAGCGAGGGATCATGCATCCAATGCCTCTCGGTTCAAAAGGCAGCCTGTGCAACCATCGCCTTCACTAAGGAAGACCTCCTACTTGGCGAAGCAAGGCACAACCGACCCCTGTACTTCACAGGGTACATCAAAGAAATGCCAATACATAGAGTTCAGATCGACCCAGGTTCTGCACTCAACCTTATCTCCACTTCGGCTCTTGAAGAGTTGGGCATCCCACCCAGCAAGCTAAGCCACACATCTGTATCTATCTTTGGATACGATGGGAGCGCTCAAAGGCCTATCGGCAAAATCAGGTTCAAATTGCAAATCGGTGATCTTATCTCTGAGGTCACTGTGTATGCAATAAAAACCCCCTCATGCTACAACATTCTTCTCGGACGTCCTTGGATACACGAGAACGGTGTTGTCCCTTCAACTCTACATCAATGCATCAAGTTCGTCGGCGACGACCGCATGGTACATCGCGTCTTTGCGGACAGAAAACCCTTCAAAGGTAAAGAAGTCCACTTCGCAGACTCCCAGATGTATGAAGGAGAAAAAGAAGAAGAGGAAACAGCACCCCCTGCTGAAAATCTCCAGAAAGATAAAGGCAAGGCTCCTCAAAAATCACCGGAAGAAAACAAACCCTCCGGCAAATTAGAAGAGAGTAGTCAATCTCCCTTCCTCATCTCCCTCAAATCTTCAAAACCTTTGGTCATCACAACCAGAGTGAAGAAGGCAAAGCAAAAGCCTGGGGGCAAATTTGTTGTCTCTCTCGTGTCTATCATGCAAGACACAGACTCGGACTCAGAGCCAGAAGACGATGCATCGTCAAGCCAAGCTGACACTCAGCAAGTTCAGCCTGCTCTCACTCCGATGGAGACACCTGCTGATGTAGAAGATCCTACGTCTGCTACCTTTGTTGTTCCGGCAACATCACCAAAGCAAAGACCGATCTTCTTTCATAGATCGGATGCTTCTTCATCAAGTTCTCTGCTTGAACCTTTTCAAAATGAAGGTATGCCTCAGCTATCTCTATATAGTCCTGTGGCACAAGCAATTATGAAGAAAATGGGCTTTGACGCTCAAAACCCAGTCGGTTTGGGAGAAAGACGCGGTATTCTCACGCCATTGGAGCCCGCCTTGACCAAAAGCCAGCTGGAAGATTGGAGACTCTATAGTCATGTAGAAAAGTCTTCATATGGGTTAGGATATGATCCCGACACTCCTCTGAGACAGTTGACACAAAAGCTTAAAAGTCGTTTTACCGACCAAGCCTCAACATCTCAAGTCCATGAAGACATCGATCTCCCTGGATATCTCTTTAAAGAGTTACCTGACAAAGATCCAGGAAGCTCATCCAATTTGTACGATTTCTCTGATGATGAAGAGGAATCGTCCGATAATACAGACTTGTGCTATTCTGACCCAGAAGAACCCTCGTCTCCAAAAGAAATACCAGATTCAACAGGCGATTGGGACTATCTCATAGCAAGCCTTGAGGCGATCACCAATCAAGAAAATCCATGGAAAGGAACAGAGCCTTGGTCTGGTAATGCAGTTGAAACTCCAGAAGGTTTCGTTGAGTTGGAAGCCTCCGAAAATATTGTGGAGGAACCACCTTCGAACCTTCCGACAGAAGATTCTGTTGAAAAGATAAACTTGGGAACACCTGATAACCCACGTCCTGTATTCATAAGCAAGAATATAAAGGATGATGAGTTACCCGAGTATATCACTTTTCTTCGTGAGTTCGTTGATTGCTTTGCATGGTCCTATGCTGAAATGCCTGGTTTAGACCCCAAAGTAGCAGTCCACAAACTCAATCTTCAAGAAGACATCAAGCCTGTCAAACAAGGCCAAAGAAGATTCCGTCCAGATGTGATGGATAAAATTGAACAAGAAGTTCAAAAGCTCAAAAGCGTCGGCTTCATCCGTGAGGAACAACATCCAAAATGGTTGGCCAACATTGTCCCCGTGACAAAGAAAACTGGGCAGATCAGAGTCTGTATTGACTATAGAGACTTGAATGGCGCTTGCCCTAAAGATGAATTCCCGCTCCCCATACCGGAGGTGATGATTGACAATACCTGCGGATTCGAGCGAATGACATTCATGGATGGCTTCTCTGGCTACAATCAGATAAAGATGCATCCCGAGGATGAAAAACACACATCTTTTCGGACTCCATTTGGCGTGTATTGCTACACTGTCATGCCATTTGGTCTGAAAAATGCTGGTGCCACATATCAGAGGGCTATGATGAAAATATTCCAAGATATGCAGCACAAGACGGTCGAATGTTACGTTGATGACCTCGCCGTCAAAAGCAGAAGAAAAGAAGACCATCTCAAAGATCTTCGGGAAGTCTTCCTCCGACTCCGCAAACACAAACTGCGGATGAATCCTCTAAAATGCTTCTTCGGTGTCTCGTCGGGTAAGTTTCTCGGATTCCTTGTTCGGAAAGCTGGAATAGAACTTGACCCCATAAAAGTCAAGGCTATTCTAGAAATGCCCCCTCCAAGAACCCTAAGGGAACTAAAAGGGCTCCAAGGGAGATTGGCCTACATCAGACGGTTCATCTCCAATCTTTCAGGGAAATGCCGTCCATTCTCTCGATTGATGAAAAAGGGTGTAGACTTTGTCTGGGATGCCGACTGTGAAGCCGCATTTCAAGATATCAAGTCATACCTGACCAAACCTCCAGTGTTAGCTGCCCCTGCCATTGGAAAACCATTCATCTTGTACACAAGAGCCCTTGATCACTCACTGGGTGCTCTGCTTGCACAAGAAAATGATGAAAGAAAAGAAGCTGCTCTATACTACCTCAGCCGCATGCTAGTAGGTGCAGAGCATCGCTACTCCCCAGTCGAAAAGGAATGCCTTGCAGTGATGTTTGCCGTACAAAAGCTACGTCACTACTTGCTTTCCAACACAGTCTACCTCGTCTCAAGGATCAACCTCTTGAAGGTCCTTGTCACAAAGGCAGGTTCTCTCAATGCCCGACTGGCAAAATGGTCCATCCTTCTATCACAATTTGATATAAGGTATGTGCCACAAAAAGCAATCAAAGGCCAAGCTCTAGCAGATTTTCTCGCAGAGCATCCATTGCCTAAAGATTCTCCACTCAGAGATGATCTCCCAGACGAACCTGTCTACAACGTGGAGACTTCCTCACCAAATGCCTCCTGGGACATGTACTTTGACGGTGCAACCAGGACAAATGAAAACAGAAAGCTGATCTCGGGAGTTGGCATCCTCTTTGTTAGCCCCGACAAATGCATGATTCCACACGCTTTCTCGCTACTGGAACCATGCACAAACAATGCAGCTGAATACCAAGCTCTGATCCTAGGATTGGAACTCGCCATCGAATCTGGTATCACTATGCTGGAAGTCTTTGGAGACTCTCAACTGATCGTCAACCAGATGAATCAGAAATATGAAGTCAGGAAGCCTGATCTGCTGCCTTACTACAACAAGGCACAATCACTTCTGCAAAAGTTTGACATCTGCAACATCACCCACATTCGTAGAGGTGAAAACATCCGTGCAGATGCCCTGGCCGGACTTGCCGCATCAATGGCGACCCAGGAAGGGGAAAACATGCAAATTACAGTGAGTGAGAGAAGGATCCTCCCTCCTCTTAACACACACCAAGCAGTTGCTGAATGCCACCGAGTGGTTGGAAGTCGGATCTCTATCCTTCAAACTTCAATCGGCGACTGGAGGGACCCGTTCATTGATTACACTATGTTCGGAATCCTACCTGAAGATCCAAAAGAACGGGTAAGCATCCAAAGGCGAGCCCCAAACTTTCATTTGGATATCCCTTCGAAAATCCTTTACAGGAAATCCTTCAATGGAGTACTCCTACGCTGCTTGTCACAACAAGAGGCCGAAGAAACACTTAAAGAAGTTCATGCTGGTCTTTGTGGAGCCCATCAGGCAGGTCCTAAGCTCTATGATCAGATAAAAAGGTTAGGTTACTATTGGCCTACCATGGTTGCTGATGCAATGCAATTTGCTAAGCGCTGCCAACAATGCCAAGTTCATGGAGACTACATTCACATGCCTCCGGAATGGCTACATCCTACAGCAATCTCATGGCCTTTCGAAGCATGGGGCATGGACATCATAGGTCCTATCTCTCCCCCTTCAAGCAAAGGTCATCGCTTCATCTTCGCCGCAACGGATTATTTCTCCAAGTGGTCAGAAGCATTTGCGTTCAACGAAATGAAGACCTCATCAGTTCTTCAGTTCCTACGCACCAATATCATTTGTCGTTTTGGCATACCCAAAAGATTCGTCCATGATAACGGACCACAATTCCGGGATCATCGATTCTACAGGTTCTGCGACAAATACAAAATTCAAAGCTGTCCTTCGACTCCATACAATCCGGCAGCAAACGGATTAGCAGAAGCCTTCAACAAGACACTCTGCAAAATCCTCAAGAAAATGGTCTCTAGTCGGAAAAGAGACTGGAGCGACAAATTGTCTGAAGCTTTGTGGGCCTATCGAACCACCGTTCGAGGACCAACCCATAGCACACCATTCTCCTTGGTCTATGGATGCGAAGCTGTCGTGCCCCTAGAGGTACAAATTCCTTCTCTGAGGGTATCTCTACAAAATGACATGACTCAAGAAAGCAATGTCAAATTGCGACTCCATGAGCTGGACAATCTCGACGAGAGACGGCTCGAAGCTCGACAAAGCATTGAACTTTACCAAGCACGCATGGCAGGATCTTTTGACAAAAAGGTCAGGCAACGCGCCTACAAAAAGGGTGACTTGGTTCTTGCGGTAAAAAGACCAATGGTCTTCGCTCACAAGTCCAAAGGCAAGTTTGAACCAAAATGGGAGGGACCCTACGTCATCGACAAGGTCTTCTCCAATGGCGCATATGCCCTCCTAAACATGGAAGGCGACAGATGTATGCTGCCTATCAACGGCAAGTTCTTGAAGCGGTACTACCCTTGAAGACTTACCCAACTGGGTAAGAGCAATGCCTGTATGGCCAAAACCTGTTCTCAGGTACTCGCTCGTCAAACCCACTCTCTTTAGAATTTTCATATCAAATGTCAAAATTTCTAGAGATTCAAAAACAATGCTTATTTTTTATCGTTTCATTGTTCAAAAACAAAAAAATCCAAGTTTAGGAGCCTCTCCCTGACTTGACCAAAGCTTTCGATCCTTGAACCAAAATTCATGGTTTGAAACAAAAATCCGGATTCAGGGATTTCCACCCTAGTCCACCTTACCTTTTACCGCCAAATGGTTCTAGGTCAAAATTTACGACCCTCGTGTCTTTAAACAAAAAAAAATGGTTTTTCAAAAATCGTGGGGATATGACATCAAAGTCAGTACCCGCAAAACAAAAATTTTGAAAAAAAGCAAGGATGCGACATTCCATCGATACTTGCACCCTAAATCGCAGGGAAGCGACATTTCGTCGATACTTGCAAAATCCAAAAACCGTGGAGAAGCAACAAACCAGTTGATATCCACAACCCAATTCCAAAAATCGTGGAGATGCAACATACCAGTTGCTATCCACAACCCAAATTTCAAAGGTTCGAGAAAACCTCAAATTTCAAAAATCACGGGGAAACGACATCAAGTCAGTACCCGCAAAATCAAAAGTTTTGGGAAAAGCAGGGAAGCGACGCTTAGTCGATATTTGCACCCCAATTCGCGACGAAGCGACATTCCATCGATACTTGCAAAACCTAACCCGCGAGGAATTGACATTCCATCAATACTCGCAAAACCGAATGAGCAAGGAAGCGACATTCCATCGATACTTGCAAGACCATTCAGCGGGGAGGCGACATTTAGTCGATACCTGCATTTTGAAAGCAAAAAAAAAATCTGGCTATAAACGCCAAAACCTGGCTCTTTTGCCCAAAAACCGGCTATCAATGCCACCAAACCGGCTATAAATGCCACAAACCGGCTATCAATGCCACAAAAAATTGGCTTTCACGCCGACAAACCAAAACTTGTCTTTCAAAAATGGCTATCAATGCCACCAAACCGGCTATAAATGCCACAAATTGGCTATCAATGCCACCAAACCGGCTATAAATGCCGCAAATTGGCTATCAATGCCACCAAACTGGCTATAAATGCCAACAAAACAAACACCGGCTTCCATGCCAACCCAAATTTTGGCTTTTACGCCATAAAATTTCGGCTTCCATGCCAACCCAAATTTTGGCTTTTACGTCATAAAATTTCGGCTTCCATGCCATCTCAAAATTGGCTCCCATGCCACGAACAAAATTTTTGGCTCTTATGCCATCTCAAAAATCGGCTATAAATGCCACACAAAAAAAAAACCTGACTCTCATGTCAAAACTGGTTGTAAATGCCACAAAAATCCGGCTTTCACGCCAAATTCGTTTCCCCTACCAAAACAATTATTTGACAAAAGATTTTCACAAAATGACAAAACTTTTGATCAAATCCCATTTAGCAATCGCTTTCATCACAAAAAGATTTGAGTGAGCGTAGGGAAAACAAAAAAAAAAAAGAGTACCAAAAAATACATGTGGTACCAAAAAAAAAAAAAGAGAAAAGTACCAAAAAATACATGGGGTACCAAAAAAAGAAGAATGGTTTCTGCTATAAAAAATCAGGAGCTCAGCCAAAAATGGTCTCCAGCCAAAGCTTCAGCTCCTCAAGCAAACTTTTGGCCTCAGCCGTCAGAGTTTCCAAGGCACGCTTCTTCAGGAACTTGCCATGAGATGCTGGCGAATGCCGTAACCCTTCTTTTACACGGGAAGCTCTTCCCCAGCAGTTTGCCATCGTTCGTTTTCTAGAGTCCTCCTCTCGAGAACTTGACCGGCATCTGCAACCCTGCGGATCAGAGTACTCTCCCTGTCACGAGCCTCTGTTATAGCAGCCCACTTCGCATCGACTTGTGCCTTCAAATGCTCAAGACGTTTTCTGGCCTCCTCAACTTCCCTATCAAGGACGTTAAGGTCATGCCTCAATCCGATGATGGCTAGCTCTTCCTTGTTCTTCTCCCGAACTAGCTGCTTCTTGCTTTGTGTAGCCTCATTCAGGTCAGACTTAGCCTTATCAGCAGGGTCCAAGAACATCTCCTTGAAGAATTGGTCGTCAGGGAAGCCCATGGTCTCAAACCACTTGTCACCCAGTGCAATGATCCTATCAACGGTCGCCCTGGCACCTGTGACATCTAGACCAACCTCTTCGGTATCAGTGAGAATCTCCTGCACATGTGGGATCATGCCAAATCCTGCTTCCAAGTGTCCAGAAAGGAGAGTCTTGATCCAAGAACTCAAAACCCGAGCCAGCACCTTCTTCGCAAATTGAAGAGACGAACTGGATGAAGGTTCACCCTTCTCCGCTGATCGGCTGCTCATGTCATGTCCCATCGGAAGAGTAACAAAGGAACTCTTTTCACTTGGAGCCACTGGAGAAGGAATCTCAGCATGAGGTATCTCCTCTATCGCGTCAGAACTGGTTGTAGGAGTCTCTACCTCCGGATCGACCTCTGGCATCCCTTGCTCTGGTTCTGAAGAAAGCAATGGACTCTCTTCTGTCACTTCAAAACCTGCAAATGAAACACAAAAAGGTATGAATATGATCCTGTTCAAAAAAAAAAAAAAAAAAAAAAAAAAAAAAAAAAAAAACCATCAGGGTCATCACTACGAAGTACCTTCTTCGACGACTGGCAGAACACTCTCTTCCTCCATGAACTCGTCGGAAGCATCATCAACATTTGCGTCCATTGATGGTTCAAAGTCATCAGAATCTTGTGGCGAGTCAGCTGACAAGAAAAATGTTAGCAAATCAAGTCGCAGGCACAAAAAAAGAGAAAGCGAAGGAAGTCATACCAGTCGGAGATTCCGGAGTCATTCCAGAGTCCCTAGGTTCTTCTTCAGATGCCATAACCGGCTCCATCACCGCCTCATCGGTCGGAACCTCAGGCATCGCCAAGTCTTCATCCTCTGCTAAAAAAAAAGCAGCAGCAGGGTGAGAAAACAAATCAGAACATGGAAAGCCCTATGAAAGAAGCAGAAAACGAAAAAGGAAGAATCATACCTTCACCAATGGTCTCTTCCCCACGACTCCTCTTCTCTGGAGGCTCGTCGACAGCCTCTGGCACCTCCTCGTTGATGGTAAGAGGGATTTCCATGTCAGGAGAGTCCTCATGTGGCCCCTCGCTGCGATGATGACTCCTCCTCTTCTTACCTCTACGGGTTCGCTTCCTAGAAGAACCCGCCCCACTATCAGAGTCAGGTTTCTCACTTGACTCCTCACTGGATGGTCTGCTCTCGCCAGTAGACTCCGCGGAAGCTCGCCTCTGTGCCGCTTGCATCCAAGCGTCGAGCTCGGCTTCCTCCTGTTCTAGCTGCTCCAAAGCCTCATCAGGTACTTCCCGAACAGCTTCAGAACCAATGACGCCCTGGTCACCGAGAAAGCCTATCTTGTGCTTCTCTCCAGAAAGGAAGGCCCAAACTTCCTCTCGCCGGACGCCATCCGACTTCCCAATGCCTTTTCCAGAAGACAGCTTTACATCAAGCTCCTTCTTGGAAAGCCCCCGATATGCCAAAAAGCTCTCCGCGAACCACTTCGTGAAGCCGGCAGTTCGGAAAGTCGACAGCTCAGGATAAGAAATCGTGGCAGTAGTGTCTTCAGCACTATAGAAAGCCCATGCATTTCTGCCATCCTGCAAACCCCCAAAACGCTTCACCATACTCGAAGGCGCTCCAACAACGCCTTGAGAGAAGCCCAACTGAAGCGCAAAACGAGAAGGTACATACGGCTGGATGTCGACGAAAAGATGTCTACGGTACACCATCGTGCCGACTCGTATGCTGAAAAGCCACTCTTTCTCTGCATTGGTCAAAGAGTAATGCCTTCCCGACCCTGCTCTGGTAGAGTCTCGGGAGGCACCAAAATCAAAAGCCTTCTTCCGCAACTCCGGAGAAAGCTTAACTGAAGACTGCCCCATCTCGACGTCCCTGAACCGTCGGATCCTCATGCGGGCAAACAAAAGTGATTCGGATACGGCTTTTCCCTTAGCCAATCGAATCATCAGAGGATCATCATCCTGTGCAGCACCCAGCTGGTGGAAGCCAGGACAGTGGTATGCAAACCACGAATAAAAGATATGGGCTGAAAATACCCTATTCATAGGGAGCCCAAGCCGAACCAAAAAAGCAGCAGCCTGCAGTTCGGTACACAGGTAGGAGTAAAGAGCGGGTACCAAAGCAAGCCGCTCTCCAAACGCCATCTGACAAGCCGGAAAAATACAATGCGGCCTGATGTGCGTCCCATCTCCACCAGCAAAAATAGCCTCACCCAGCCAAAAAGTGAGGTAAACAGCAAGATCCCTCCGCAGTGTAATGTCAGAACAAATGGCATCTGTGCTCGCGAAGAAACCCTTCAACTCTTCCTGCATGGCCGAAGTCTTCTTCCTGTCTTCCCGGGTCATGCTATCAGAAGGTTCTCGACCGTCAAAGGAGTTGAAGAATGAAAAGCCACAACTCTTCCAACTGCTGGATCTCACTTTCGAGCCCTCCTTCAAAAAATCATAGAAGGCGACGAGCTGAAAGTATAGGAGCCTGAACTCCTCTGACTGCTCCTCAAGGACGCTGTCAATCGGCATGAACTCCTCGTAGAGTTTGCCAAGGATGGGCAATCCAGTAATAGCACTCAACTCCTTCAGAGAAAAACCAATCTCACCGTTCGTAACAACGAAGGTATTGGTCTGAGGGAGGAAAGACTCCAACATAGCCATGAAGGCATCATCAGAAAAAGTCACGGTCTCCCTGAAAGCGCGGACCGCGTCAAAAATCCCGGCTTCCTTCAAAACGGCGCCCCCAATCAGCAAGGTGTGGTCAGTCCATGACTTCCAATCGGAGTCAGCATTGAAACGGCCACGAAGTCGAAAAGGCTTCACCCAGGTACTGCCGTCACCGCTGAAAACGCCAAGGCCCACCGGTCTCAAATCGACCGACGGATAATCAGAGCCCTGGTAGCCGCTGGCTGGCATCAACATGTCCATACGGACAGGTGGCTTCTCCGCAAAACCGGAAGGTCCACCAACAAAAACCCCGGTCTTGATCACACTGGTCCTCTTCACCCAGCTCGGAGGATCTTCCCTCTTAGGGCACGTGGGAGAAAGGCTCAGGATCGAGATGGTCCGGTCAAAAGACGACCGGGTAGAAATAGTTCTCTCTTCACCATCAGCTGTGTAAGAGAACTGAAAACATCTCCTTTGGTATGTCAAGTCGTCAGGGACTGCATCTCCAAAGAAGAAGGTAGGCTTGGGCAAAACCCTCAGATCGTCCATAACCCAAGGACGGTTGCTTACCATGATCTTATAGAACTCCTCGTCCTTGAGAGCGATCAATCGCTGTCTCATCTCATCACGATTGAGGGAATCGCATTCTTCCAAGTTCTTCTCAATAAACTGGACCTTCTCCCAGGCCTGCTGAACGGCCACATTAGAAGATCTGGCGGATCGACGAGGTACGCTTGTAACAGGCTCTTTACCCTTGTTCGCTCTGGAGGAACCACCTGCAAAGGTTGGAAAAGAAAAAGATCGTCATCAAAATGACAGGATTTCGCTAAAAAAAGAAAAAAGGGTCACTTTGTCCCACCAAAAATCTGGCGAAATTTTGGCATGACCCCGGGGCAATTCCAAAGAAAAAGGAAATACCCCGAAAGAAATAGAAAGTTTTGAAGATGGGCTCAACATTGCTGCGGGCTCCGAAACTCCAAACTTTCGAAACCTCAAAATCTCCGCAAAATCAAGAAGGGCTCAACATCGCTGCGAGCTCCAAATTCCCAAATTTGCAAAGATTTTCAGGTATGCTATCATGCTCAATCTACAAATAGTACATGCATGAACATCTAGATTTGCACAAAAAACGCATTATCATGATGAGCAAAAAAAAAAAAAAAAAAAAAAAAAAAAATAGAAGAAAGAAGAAACTTTCTCGAAAAAAAGGGGGAGAAAGAAAAAAAAAAAGAAACTTTCTCAAACAAAAAAAAAAAGAAAAAAAAGAGAAGAAAGAAAACAGCAAAAAAAAAAAAAATAGGCCACGTGGCCGTACGGACCAGATCCGTACGGCCCACAAAAAAAAAAAAGAGAAAAAAAAAAAAAAAAAAAAAAAAAACGTGAAAAAAAGAAATCACGTGGAAAAGAAAAGAAAAAAAAAAGAGAAGAAGAATAGAAAGAAAAGAAAAAAGAAAAGAAAAAAAAAAAGAAGGAAAAAAAAGAGAGAAACTTTCTTTTTTTACCATCCTATTCTCTACATGGAGTTTTCTTGAAAGAAAAAGAGAGAAAACTTACTTGAAGCCATTGATGGAGAAGAAGAAGGAAAAAGCTTGAAGATCCTTGAAGAAGAAGCACTCTTGGTCTTGGAGCTCTCTTGAGATTGTTGCAAAAGAAAGCAATAAGAGCAAGAGATCCTACCTTCCTTTGCTTTTATAGGAGAGAGCAAATCAAAGAAGGAAACAAAGAAGAAAGGTAAGTGTTACTAATTAAGTAACCTTACCAAAAGAGAAGGAATTAGAAAGATTCTTTCCCAAAAAGAAAGATGTCTTTGAGAGATTTCCTCCCAAAATCAATCAAATGAGAGATTCTCTCCAACAAAAAAGGATATTGGAGATTTCTTCCCAAAAAGAAAGATACCTTGAGATATTCTCTCCCAAATTAAGGGAATATGAGAGATTCTCTCCCATAAAGATATTTTTAGATATTCTCTATCCAAATGAGATATCTTTAGATATTCTTTACAAAAATGGCCCCACATGAGATCTAAGCCATCCTAAAAAGCTTAAGGTCCCATGGGCTAGCCCATATGAGCCAGGTTTGACCACCTAGGCACTAAAAAAAAAAAAAAAAAAAAAAAAAAAAAAAATGGGCTTTTAGTCAGAAAAAAATCCCTCTTACCAAGAGCATACAATAATGGTTCCATGCCTCTTTTGAGTTGATTGAACCATACAAAAAATTTCAAGCCCCATGAGCTTCCAAAAAATCAAACCATCCAGCCTCATATACCAAATTGAGCCAAAATCTTGAAATTGACATTTCACAAAAATCCAAACCACTCCAATGGACCCACACAGTCCCAAAGAGTGACCAAAAACCAAATCCTGGTCCCCTAAGTTGCCACATACAGCTTGTTAGGTCACAAGACCAAAACCAAAAACCAAATCCTGGTCCCCTAACTTGCCACATACAGCTTGTTAGGTCACAAGACCAAAACAAAAAACCAAACCCTGATCCCCCAACTTGCCACATACAGCTTGTTGGGTCACAAGATCAAAACCAAAACCCGATCCCCTAACCTGCCATATATAGCTGGTTAGGTCACAAGATCAAAAACAAAAACCCAAATCCATATCCCTGATGTCATCTTCAAAACGTTGCCTCGAGATGGTGTGTGATTCCCCTCACTACCATAAAATTCCCCTGGAAGCTCAAAGGCTACTCTACCAAAGGAAAGATTGCTCAAAGACTCTTGGTCAAGACACAAGCTCTCCTTCAAAAATCTCTTCGAGGCACATCGACTACAAAAGTCAAGCAACTCGTCGCTGTACCTCGAGGGGGCATTTGTTGACACCAAAAATGTCACTTTGCCTCTTCAACATCAAGAAAGCTGCATGAAGTCGCAACCTGCCATAAATAGGCAATGCAACTTCTCAAAAAATCAAATCTTGTAAGAATCAAACAAAAACTGCAAGATCCTTCAAGATAGCCAAGAGAAGAGTACATATGAAGTTTCGGGCCATTTCAGAATCATTTGGCCTAACTTCGCTTCTCCGACAGCTAAAATGGCGCTCCCGGCGGCGACATCATCGGAGACGTCAAAACTTCGATCAGAGCCTACAGATGACTCCAGCATGTCTCAAAAGGGCTCCATGCCAAATTTCAAGTCAAACCGACAACGTTTGACCCTCCATCAATGCTCGAGCAGCAAAATCAAGCCTCCCGGCGGCGGAAACCACCGGAGCCTTCGCTCATCAAACCAAGTGCATGAGTGGCTTCAACATGCTTCCAAAAGGCTGCACGTCAAATTTCAGGTCATTCCGAAAACGTTTGACCAGGTTTCGATGCTCCGAGAGAAAATCAAGCCTACCGGCGGCAGAGCAACCCGGGACCATGACATCCAAAACGGAGCCCATGGAACGTCTCAAAATGACTCCAATAGGCTCCCCGTCAAATTTCAGGTCAATCGGACATCGTTTGACCACATATCAAAGCTCGGCATTTTCCCCGCAGCAAAATCAAGTGAAGCATCGACGGGACCCCAAACGGCTTCAAAACTCAAACAAAAGCCTATGGTTGGTCTTATTTATTGCTCAGGAGGCTTCACCTCAAATTTCAGGTCATTCCGACATCGTTTGACCAAGTTTCAGCTTCTGGCGGAAAATCAGCAGCTCTACGCGACAAAGTCGTCGGCTTTCCCGGAAAATTGGAAACTTTGCACTCTAAAAATGCAAGGATTCTCATTAAGTTTTCTACAGGGAAATCAAGCCAATAAATGAGAAGAAATGTCAAGAAAAATACAGAAGAAAACGGCGACGAAAAAGACCTCAAAACGACCGCAAAACGGGCTCCGAAGGGGAAAAATCCCCCAGGGTCGCGGACCCCTGCGACCATGGCCCATGGTCGCAGGCCCCTGCGACCATGGCCCATGGTCGCCGGCGACCATGGAGGTCCGGGTCACCGGATTTTCCGCCGGTGACCCGTTTTTTTCGTCTTTTTTCGCGTTTCGCGCACTTTGGCCCCTGTGGTTCCCTGAAAATGTGATTTTTAGTGCTTGAAATTGACTCATATCCGACGACATCCGTCAAAATCACGGGTCAACCTCCAAAAGCATAAAATCATCAGTGATCGCTCCAAGATCGCCAACCGGCTGACCAAGAAAGTGCACTTTCTGTCCGACCGATCGTGAAATCGATAAGACAGATGTCACCGGCCCGCTCTTAGCTATCAATGTCTGAAGCTACATGTTCATCCGATGTCGATCAGCATGTAGATCCATCGATGATCGTCGCCAGAAGAATTCCAGAAGACACGGCATGGCCCGCGACTCTTCAACTGCTCGGCGACCAATTAATGTGGTTAATTGACTAGCTTTATTGCAGTCATTAATTCATTTCTTTGGACGGCCCAATCAGAAGCAAGCATTTGGGAGTTACAAGTCAATTGATTCATGGCATTTAAACCATGAAACTCCTCCCATTATGGTAATTAAGGTGATTAAAAGCCCTTAATCTCCATCGGCCAATCAGATTCAAGGAAAAAGGAGTTACAAAATCAAGAAATAAATCTTGTAACTCCTCCCATTAAAGCCATTAAGGCTCATAAACCCTCCTAAATGGCTACCAAAGGCCTATAAATAGGAGAGCATTCCATTGAAATTGGGATCGGAAGAAGATCGAAAAAAGATCGGAAAAAAGAGGAGAAAATCAGAAGATCAGAAAAAAAGGGATCAGAAAGAATCCAGAGAAAGAAAAAAAGAGAGAAAACTCTGCTGAAGTTCTGCACCGGCCACCACTACAAGGTGACAAAAGTCCCTTGGGGGGCACCCCCCCAAGGTCCTTGCCTTCTCCTGCTGCCTCCAATGGCTTAGACGTGGCTTTTCAGCCCGTCTACTTAGCTTTTTATTGGACATAGGACCTTCTCTTGGTCTTTGTCCTCTAAAAATCTGAGGTTATAGCCAAGCCAAGCGAATCAAGAGCATCTTCTGTTCTCATCTGCATGGATGATGGCGAAGCCCATACATGGCTTGCGACCGTCAATCTGAACGAGTCCCCCACAATCTCCTGAAAAGTTAGATCTTCCTTTTCTTGCTTTTCATTGTAGTTTGTATTTTTCTAAAAGAGACAAAAATCACAACTCTTGTCTTTCATTATTGATGAGAATTGTAAATCGGCTATAAACGCCAAAATCGGCTATAAATGCCAAACAAAATCGCCTTTCACGGCAAACCAAGAAAATGTCTCTTTTCTTAAATATTTGTGCAATGGAAAACTTGAAAGAAGTTGATTTCCTTTTTACTTGCGAAGGTTGATCTCCGGATTACCACTTGCAATTCCAAGTAAAATAGAAAATCTGGCACACCCACACAAAAGAAATGTTGATGCACGCTTCAGGACCCGCCAGGGCGCGAAAGGGCCGGACCCGACGGACTCCCACGTTCCGCCGACCCCGGTAGCCGCCCCAGCGGGCGCCACGGAGCGCGTTCCATCATCGCCTCACACTTCAACGACTTCACACTGTTGATTACAACAGATTCAAACCAACACTTAACTCCGCAGATCTTCTTGCATGAAGATAATCTTCTACAAATGATGCAGAAGAACTGACTCTAGAGAACTTGGCAGCACAACTTCATAAAAACTCTAGAGAAGAAAATCTCTCAATGATAATCTCTAACTCAGCACAATGAGAGGTGAGGGTCCTGATCACTCTTTGCAATAGCCTTTGAACCCTTTAAATAGCCCTTGATTCGTGCTTAAAGTTTCCTAAGAGGATTATGATTAAAACAAGTAGTTTGAGCACAATCAGAATATCAAGTTTCCAATTTGATCCCACTGTCCGCGCCATGCCATGTTCGCTCGAGCGAACCAGCCACTGTTTCAGAATTGGGCTGTTCGCACACAGTTCGCTCGAGCGAATATACTGGTCGCTCGAGCGGACCCCTCTCTGGAATGATTCGGAAATTCAGCACTATATCTCCAGCAGATTTCTTCTAATCCCTTCAGGCTTTCTTCTTCTAAGTCCTTCCAATCTTCTAATTTCAAAGGCCTGAACAAATAAAACATTACAACTCGAAGACCCAGAGTTTTGTCCAACCCATGAATTTAGCCAACACTCAAAAACCTAATAGAATTCATTGGTCCATACAATTTTATGATCAGAGGTAGTTAGCGGAGATTTAAACCAACGAATTTAGCCTCATAACTCATGCTACCCACATTGTACTTAGGTGACCTAAGTGTGGTTATGTTGGAATCAACTTAATAGGATTTTTAGGTGGTTATAGACCTAGTTTTGGACCTTAGTATTGGATCATTTAACTTTAATTTAAGCCCAATGGATTTCTAATGTTAGAGGGTGTTGTTTGAGCACACATGCACTGTCATGGAAACTCATTTTTGGTCTTCTTTTACCCCGAACTAAAGGTGTTATCTTAAGGTATTTGGCATCCCAAATTATGTAACGCCAATGATTCTTTTGTAGTCCAATGATGTCGAAAATCTTAAGCCTACACATTGTTGGACGGTGAAGCCCACGAGTATTTCAAAACCTTAGGATTAGCTTGTCATGCATTCTTGATTCCAGATATAATCTTTATGCATGCTTTTCATTTTCGTTTCTAGTACTCTTGCATGATATGTACATGCTATCTCGTGTCTATTTGCTGAGCTCAGGCACCCTTGTTGTTTTGCGTCATATGTTTCCTTATGCATTATGTATCTATATATGTTCATATGATATGTCATGTTATGCACTTATGATTATAGTCACGTACTTGTCTATGTTTACATTTATATATGTTTATGCTCACGCTATGTCACACCATGATATTTGATGTACACTCTATCCCTTGAGTCGGCACCACTTAGCTTCGACCTGAGCCCAGTTGGATCCGGCTGGGTGTGAGTTTGGTTAATTTTTATGGACTTCTGCAGATGGTATTTGTATGGGAGGTTGACTAGTACCTCAGGTCCACAATGGAGTATCCGGGCCCTATGCCTCCTAGTGGTACCTCATGTTTATGTTATGTTATACCATGCTCTCATGTGACTATGTTTACATGTTTATATGGGAGAATATAGCTCATGTGGTTTTGCCATCTAGTTATGATATGTATGTCTATACACTTTTCATCTTTGATTCCTTACGTATCATGCTTACTCACGCATCATATATGCCTAGATTTCCTTATTTGACCTCATATGATTTATCTTGTCAATCTTACTCATTTGATATGCATGTTATATTTTATTCTTGTTTACCTTGCTTAGCGTAGTCTAACGGTGCTACACTTGGCGTTACAGGGGAGGACCACGTCAACGCCATTGCCCAAGAGATCTCAGAGGTTGGGGAGGAGACTCCTCAACAGCTAGCAAAGTGGGCCCCAGAGGATGTCTTTTAGACATCTATGCGTTGAGTGTTCATGCGTCACCATTTCCCTTGACCATGGCATGGATTGCTATACACTTAGACTTGATTTAGACTTTTATTTGAGATTATAAACCTAATTAATACTTGTTTCCGCTATACTTTAGTATTTCTTTCTTACTTGCTAACTTTGAAACTTAAACTCTTAATTATGCTTGTGAACTAGATTATGCTCTATTACCATGATTACATATTTGATGGATGTTATATGTATGGACAAGTTATGATTGAACTATACAGGTTAAAATTTTTTTTATCTCACACGTGATATCCTATGGGAAAACCCATTCGTGGAATTCATGTTGGTTTGAATTTCCACGCGGGCGTACGTCATGCTTCGAGATGAGCTCAATCTCAGGCTCGGGGCGTGACATTTTGTTCTTTTGCTTTATGTGGGTAGTGTAGTCTATTGGAAATAACCCATCCCACATTGCTAAAGTTCATCTTTTCAAGAGGCTTTATATGTATTTCCATTACTATATCTTTTAAGAACTTTTGTAAGCTTTTGCCATGAGCCTTATGCATGCACGCGAGTCAGGCTTGACCCGAGGTGCTGGGTCCAAAAAACGTTTAAACGGGCATGCGTCCGCACGCGCATATACACGAGCAAGGGGGGTGCAAATCTAGGCCACCGGGACCCATATTTTGATATAGAAAATAAATAAAAAACTCATTATTTTAACCCATTTTAATGGCCAATTTAATGTAGATCAAAACCGACACTAATCTCAATATATTAGGGCCATCTCAATTATTGTTTAGGGATACACATAAAATGAATTTCTTCTGAGCATTTTGATTGGAGTCAATTCGGGCTGCGTTGCTACCAGACTTGAACAAGGAAGAAGGCCGTTGTATCTTGGGGGTAGTTTTGCGGAGAACCTTCGCACATGGATTTTATCCCAAGGGGCGAAACTTGTCCTAAAGAGAGCGTCATCAGACGTGCCTTGGCCACAGATCTGCTGCTGTTGCTTTCTTCATCTTCCACCAACAAATCATAGTTGTAGCTTTCATCAATCAGGTGCTACTATTTTATTTACATAATGTTTGACAGCAACCCTTGTTCTATAGCATTACTAACAATTTTAGGTCGAATATTATCATGGCTACTTCCTTTGTCAAATTCATGCATCAGGACCTAGTTCGGTTGGACAATTTTGACGGATCTAATTTCCGACGTTGGTAGCAGAAAGTTTTATTTTTGCTGCATCTTTGAAAATTGCTTATGTGCTTACTGAATCATGCCCTGAACTTGAAGAAGGACCAGGTGGCTCTTATGCACGGAAGAAATGGAAAGAGTATGATTATTTGTGCAAAAGCCATATTCTGAACCTGGTAGCAGAAAACATCTACAATATGTATTCTGAAGCCCGGTCTGCTAAAGACCGTTGGAGAGCTCTTGATAAAAATATAAAACAATGGAGTTTGGGGCTAAGAAGTATACAGTTGGTCGCTATTTGAATTTTAAGATGGTAGATGATAAACCCATTCTTCCTCAAGTACATGAGTTACAGACCATTGTGAATGAAATTGTTAAAGAAGGGATCTGAATTGATGAGTTCCAAGCGGCTACTGTTATTGAAAAATTACCATCCACTTGGAAAGATAAACAAAAAACCCTTCGACACAAAAGAAATGATTATTCCTTGGAGCACCTTCAGCGCTACTTGAGAATCGAGGAAGAAGCCCAGATAAGTGATTAAAAGGATTTGGCTGAGAATGGTGGTAAAATAAACCTAGTTAAATCTAAACCCCAAGTTGATGGTGAAAAGAAAGGGAAGTTTGATCAACATCTAGGAAGGAATAAGAAGTATAACCCATCCTTCAAGATGAATAATCCGAAGCAAAACCAGAACAAAAGGTTCAGTAAAAATCAAGGAACTGTCATGCCACAGGCTAAAGGCAGTTGCTTTGTTTGTGGCAAGCCGGGACACTTTGCAAGAGAATGTCGTCACCGAAAGAAATGTCCACAACAATGTCAAACAACCAAGCCTCAAGCTAATGTTACTAAACAGGAACAATTTGTTGCTATTATTTTTGAGATAAATGCCGTCAGTACAAGAAAGAGCGCAGGATGGTGGATTGACACTGGTGCAACCACCCATGTCACCTTTGACAGAGGTGTGTTCAAGAGCTATGAGAAGGTCACGGATGATTGCAATCTCGCTCTGGGAACTACCGTTACTACTCAAGTAATCGGTAAAGGGAAGGTCGAACTATAGTTCACTTCTGGGAAGATAGTGACCTTGTTGAACGTGTTCCATGCACCATAATTGAGAAATAACCTTGTGTTTGGTAATCTTCTGAATAAGGCTGGATTTAAATAGGTAATAGAATCCGACCAGTTTGTAAGCACCAAGAAAGGTGTATTTTTCGGTAAGGGTTATGCATGTGAGGGTATGTTTAAATTGAATACTGTGGGTAATAATATTGCATCTTCTTCTGCTTATATTATTGCTTCAGTTGATGAATGGCATGGTAGATTAGGTCATATTAATTTCATAACTATGAAAAATATGAGCAATGATGGACTAATTGATAAATATGAAGATGAACATAAGAAATGTGTTATATGTTTCAATCAAAAATTACTCGTAAGCCATTTAAGCATGTAGAAAGGGAATCTACATTACTTCAGTTGTTTCATTATGATATATGTGACCTAAGTAATACTATTACTAGAGGTGGTAAATACTATTTTATTACTTTTATTGATTATTGTTCTAGATATACTTATGTATACTTTCTAAGAACTAAAGATGAAGCACTATCTAAATTTAAAATTTATGTCAAGTTGAAAATAAATTGAATAGAAACGTTGCGATATTTGAAAGTGACAGAGGTAGTGAATACACTTCAAAAGTTTTTTTTTTTTTAAACTATTGTGAATCTAAAGGAATTAAGAGATCTTGTACTGCCCCTTATACACCCCAACAAAATGGAATAGCAGAAAGAAAAAAATAGGACTTTGATTGAAATAGTTTACTCTATGTTAATAGCATTTGGTAGTCCTAAAAACTTGTGGGGTTAAACTTTGTTGATTGCTTGTTATATTTTAAATAGAGTTTTACATTCTAAGACTAATAGAACACCCTTTGAGATTTGAGAAGGGAGAAAGCCTACCCTTAGATATTTTAAAGTTTAGGGGGATTTAGTACATGTCATGATAGTAGATCCAAAAAGGCCTAAATTAGGACCCCACTCATGGGAGTGTGTTTTCATAGGCTATGCACAAGATAGTGCTACCTATAGATTCATTAAATTAGAAGACCTAAGCTTAGTTGAGTCTAGAGATGCAGACTTCTTTGAAGATGCTTTTCCTTTTAAGACTAAGTTTACATCATAACCTTCTTCATCCAAGAGTTCTAGGAACTCCTGAGGAAGAGGAATCTCAACTTAGAAGGAGTAAGAGACTCAAGGCTGCTACTAGTTTTGGTCTTGACTTTGAAATCTAGTAGAGGAAGATCCATCTACTTTTCAGGTGGCTATGACTGCACATGATGTTGCCATTTGAAAGGAAGCATTAGATGAAGATATGAATCCATTTTAGCCAATAATACATGGGAATTAACTGACTTCCCTTTAGGTACTAAACCTTTAGGGTGCAAGTGGGTTCTTAAGAAAAAACTTAGGCCTGATGGGTCAATAGAGAAATATAAAGCCAGGCTAGTGGCCAAAGGCGTTAGACAAAAAGTTGGAATAGACTTCTTTGATACTTATTCACCTGTGTCTAGAATCAATTTTATTAGAATCTTGATTGTTATAGCCGCTATTCATAATTTGATAATACACATACGGATGTAAAAACTGCATTTCTAAATGGAGATTTGGAAGAGGAAATTTATATGGAATAACCAGAAGGCTATATCATAAAAGGACAAGAACAAAAGGTGTGTAAACTAATAAAGTCCTTCTATGGGCTAAAACAAGCACCTAAACAATGGCATATGAAATTTGATGAGGCTATTCTTTCTAATGGCTTCAAAATAAATGACGTTGAAAAATGTATTTATTGTAAATCCGATGGTTGTTCAACAATAATAATATGCTTATATGTTGATGATTTACTAATATTTGGATATAGCTTGGAACGCATAGAAGAAACAAAAAATCTTCTCTCCCACAACTTTGATATGAAAGACTTGGGAGAAGCAAATGTTATATTGGGAATTAAAATCATACGAGATGATTTTGGAATTAAATTATCCCAATCACATTACATTGAAAAAATATTGAGAACATATGATCATTTTGATTCTATGCCTGTGTCTACTCCTTTTGATCCAAGTATTAAATTAGTGAAAAATGATAGTGAATGTGTATCTCAACTTGATTATGCTAGTATAATTGGTAGCTTAATGTATGCTAGGAATTATACTCGCCCTGATATAGCTGATGCAGTGAGTAAATTGAGTAGATATACTAGTAATCCTGGTGTTCAACATTGGAATGCTACATCTAGAGTACTTAAGTATTTAAAGCATACCATAAACTATGCACTGTGTTATTCTAGTTATCAAGTTGTAGTTGAGTGTTACAACGATGCTGACTGGAATTCAAACTTAGATGATTCTATGTCTACAAGTGGATGTATTTTCACTTTGGAAGGTGCTGCAGTATCTTGGAAATTAAAGAAACAAACTGGAATCTCTCATTCCACTAAGGATTCAAATTCCTGGCTCTGGGAGCTGTTGTGATGGAATCTGAATGGATTAGAAATTTATTATTTGATATTCCTTTGTGGACTAAACCAATTCCTCCTATTATTATTCATTGTGATAACACTACAGCAATTATTACTGCTAACAATGCCATGTACAATGGAAAATCTAGACAAGTGCGACTACAACATAGCTATGTGTGACAATTACTCGGTGGATGAGTAATTTCAATTGATTATGTGAGATTAAAGGATATTTTAGCAGATCCTCTGACAAAAGGCCTTGCATGGGGAAAAAAAATAAAAGAAACAACTAAAGGGATGGGTCTTTAGCTCATAAATCATCAATAGTAGGAACCCAACCTAATGACCGAAGATCTCGAGAAATAGGTTAAATGGGAAAAACAAGCTATTCCAATGATGTGAAGTACCGCCATATAGAGTATGTTTACTCAGTATTCATCCCTTTTGTATGAGTTTACCTGATGGTTGGTACATAACCTATAGCGAATAAGGTTTGATTTAATACTTAATAAGATCTATAGCCTATATGGTGGGGTGCACAGCTACAGGAGCAGTCTTCATAGACTCACCTATATGAGTGTGGAAGTGGGGCCGCTTCCTATGAGAATTTGTGCAGATTCTCAAGAGCACTTATGAAATCCAGGATTAAGCACATGGCCGTAAAGTGCTAACCTAATGACTCCAAGATCAAATCTTGACATAATTCTGAACCGATATAAAGAGTTGAAGTTCAAGACTTTGTTCACTCCAACTTCTGAATGTTTGAAATTATGTCATGACGGCGAGATTCAAGCTCTGTCACCTTACTAGTGAGATGCTCATTGAATATTTTACAATAGAGGGGAGATTGTTGGGTTTTCTTGGTTGTTTCAAAAATTCAAAAGGTGTTTTTAGTAAAAAGATGCTTTCTGTCCTTTTGTTCTTTTGCTTTATGTGGGCAGTGTAGGCTATTGGAAACAACCCATCCCACATTGCTAAAGTTCATCCTTTCAAGAGGCTTTATATGTATTTCTATTTCCATATCTTTTAAGAACTTTTGTAGGCTTTTGCCATGAGCCTTATGCGAGCACGTGAGTCAGGCTTGATCCGAGGTGCTGGGTCCGGAAAACGTTTAACCGAGAGTGTGTCCGCGACGCCCATCCTGCTTGTATATCGCGCGCAGGGAGGGGGTTGCAAATCCAGGCCAGGTGGCCTAGAGGGACCCATATCCTTTTACCATTATTTTATTTATTTATTCTAATAAATAAAATCATTATTTTAACCCATTTTTATAAACCAATTTTAATCGTTGATTTAATGTGGATCAAAACGTTTTTAACGATGTGATTAATTGATTTTAAATGTTGAGGATTAATGGCCCTATGAACACTAATCTCAATATATTAGGGCCATCTCAGTTATCATTTAGGGATACACAGAAAACGAATTTCTTCTCCTCTTCTCTTTTCTTTTGCCTTCCCTCTGAGCATTCCAATTGGAGTCAGTTCAAGCTGCGTTGCGACCAGACCCGAACAAGGAAGAAGGCCGTTGTATCCTGGGGGCAGTTTTGCTGAGAACCTTCGCACCTGGATTTTATCCCAATGGGCGGAACTCGTCCTAAAGAGAGCGTCATCAGACGTGCCTCAGCTACAGATCTGCTGCCGTTGCTGCTCTTCGTCTTATGCCAACAAATCATAATTGCAGCCTTCATCAATCGGGTACTATTGTTTTATTTACATACTGTTTGACAGCAACCCTTGTTGCCAGCTATAGAAAATCTTAAGCCAACTAATGCACCCTCTCAATTGCTCTCTTGGAATGAAAAAAGAAAAGAAGAGATTTTATATGGCCTGCAAATGTTGATTGGATGAAATAGTATCTCCATGTTTCATTGAAATAGGGGATCCGGACTTGTAAAGAAAGACACAAGTTACCTTACAAGATCACAAGAATAAGAGTCCGTTGAAACAGGGAAATATTTTTTTCATTCCAATGAAGCAATTGGGAGTGGGCAATTAGCTGACATTACATTTTATATAGGTGGTGCTCGGTATTGGCCGAAACATTATTTTCTTCTTTCGTTGAAACGTGGGATCGGGACTCAAAGAACAGCCTTGGCTTCCAATTTTATAGAATTTCTATGATTAAGTAGTGAAGATGAGTTCTTGGAAATCAAATTGAATGTGCAAGCTTGTAGAATATAGTGATCGGTTAAATGATATTACTCACCCGAACCCCTATTGACCATCGAAAACCATCAAAAGAAGTTAATCATCATTAATTTTCTCTATTAGCATCATATTACACATGTAATTCATGCAGGAATCTTTTTTGCACAAAAAAAAGTACAATGGGAGACGGATGATGGCAATAAGGGTGCACATGGGCGGTTCAGATTGGTTTAGAGGGAAAACCATCAACCAAACTGAACCCATTGGTTTTCTATTTTCCCAAACCGAACCGAACCACGCATGTGCTCAACCGAATCGATCGGTTCAATTTGGTTTGATTCGGTTACGTTTTTTCTTTTTTTTTTTTCTTTTCTTTTTTTTTTTCATTTTCACAAAAAAGATTGCAGTTCAAACTTGGTCCATCAAATGGAATGAGGAGAAGCTGTAATGAACACTAATATATATTTCGTAATTCGTTTCAACAAAGGAAGCATATATCAAATGATGGATGAACTATTTCCATCCATCATCCGGTCGCATGATTGAATGGACCAGGCTAGGTTAGGCCAACTTTTTAGGCCAATGAGCTGAAGCAGTTCAAATCTTCTAGTAAAATGCACCAGCAAAATGGCCTGGCATATACCTATTTCTCTGCATAAAACCTGGACTAGACTACATTGCTTGATCCAGACTAATGACTTCAACACAAAAGGAACTAGTTTTTTTTTTTTATTTTTTTATCGTTTTTTCCAACAAGATGAGTTCGAGTGGAATGTAGCCCCAATTTTGAACTAATTGAGATGGGCCTCTTAATAATTCAGTTTCGCTTAGGTTAGACCAAACCTCTAGGCAGCGCTACTAAAAACCCAATAATGCACACTTCTTGTAGAACTTTCATCAAACATGTAACATGCAAGTAGAACATACAAGCGCTTCCCCTAATGCTAAAATAGTCAAAACTCAATACTCAAGTTAATACATACGGTTGGTTCTGTTTAGGCGGTTGACCGTGGGTTCAAACTGATAACGTACCGATGTAAGGCAGTTTCTATAATTATCAAACCGTTGACCGAACCGATTTACATAAAACCATCCGAACCACCCGGTTTAGTCGGTTTGGTCCAATTTTGCTGTGATATTGAATTTTTTGTGCATCCCTAGATGGTAATGTATAATGATGATTTAATTCTCCTGTCATAGCTTCTCTTAAATAATCACCAACATATTATAATCTAATATGTGGGCTCAAGTCTCAGCAGATATGTTCCTTATATTTTATTTTATTTTTCGATTGAATGTGAAGCATTGAATATTAATGGCTGCAAGTCTCGAGTATAGAGTTGTAGCAGTATATAGTTTCAATCATAGGTCGACTGATGAAAAACCTAAAATCATAAATCATTCAATGATCAATAGCTTACTACTAGAAAAATGCCCCCGTGCTTAGCACGAGCAATAAAAGTCATAATATTAAATATTTACAAAAATATTGATAAACTCATAAAAATAAAAAATAATGTTATCTTTATTGAGATGTTTAAAAATTGTAATAAAAACTAATTAATATATATGTAAGATTTGAAATTTATGATCAACACTATAGACGTTAGTTTCATTATTCATATATTCCTTAGAAACACAATTTTTTTTATTTTCCATTTTTCAGGCTTCAACCATTGTTTAAGTCTGATAGAGAAAGTCAATGCACTATTAGAGTCAATATACATATATATTTTTTAAAAAAATGGATATAACGTCCAATATGATACTTGAAACCTTGAATGAGACCCAGTTATAGATGAATGATAAGCCTAAGACTCTCACCAAGCATGTGCTATGAGACAGATATATGGAATGATTTTTATTGCCACTAATTTTTTTCATTCATTTTACCTAAGATTATGGACCGCTTTGGGAAGTCATACAAACAAATAGTTTTCAATTCAATCTATGGAGTGCCTATATTGCATAGCTGTCACTTTAGCCATGAATAATCTAGGGGCGTTTGGTTGGAGGTCCCTAAAAGTATGACTTTGTTGCAAACGGTCCATAAAAAAAGTCATGCAGCCAAAGGTCCTCTAACAGATTCTCATACCCAATATGTCTAATTTACCCTTTCTTTAAATCATATCCGATGAATGGTGGGATATCCCATTAATAATGGTCAACTACCATTTAACTGTCCACGATCAATGGAATCTCATTAATGAGATTTTTAAATAAATTCTAAAAACACACAAATAAGTTTTAAAATAATGCAAATAAATTTCAAAAAACGCAATAATTTCAAAAAATATAATAAATTTAAAAAAAGCAATAAATTTCAAAAGAACGCAGATAAATTTAAAAAGACGCAAATAAATCTCAAAAGATCCAAATAAATTTCAAAAAATATAAATAAATTTCAAAAATATGAAAATCAATTTCAAAAGATCCAAATAAATTTAAAAAAATGTAAATAAATTTCAAAAGACACAAATAAATTTCAAAAGAAGTAAATAAAATCAAAAAATGTAAAATAAAATTTTTAAAAATTTAAATATATTTTCCAAAACTAAGAAAACCTAATTTTCCAAATTAGCGAAAAATCTAGCAAAAACTCAAGTATTTTTGTCAAAAACTTAGTTAAATTTATTTCAAAAAATACAAATAAATTTTAAAAGACACAAATAAAATTAAAAACCACAAATAGATGTAAGAAAATACAAATAAAATCTCCAAAAACATAGAAAAATTTGTTCAAAAACTTAGTTAAAAATTTTAAAATGGAGATAAATTTGTCAAAAACTCAGCTATGTTGTTCAAAAACTCAAATAAACTTTCATAAAATTCAGATAGATTTATTTAGAACTTAGATAAATTTGTTCCAAAACTCAGATAAATAGTCAAAAACTCAAATAGATATGTGCAGAACTCAGATTACCTGATTTTTCCCAACCTTTTGAGTTACACTGTGATGCTTCAAAAGTTGGCATTGGAGCAGTCTTGAGTCAGTATGATAGACCAGTGGCCTATTTTGGCGAGAAGCTTTCGAATTCTAGAGCACGTTACAATACCTATGATGTAAATTTTATGCAGTGGTCTAGGCAATTCGACATTGGTGACACTATCTTTTCCATCGGGAGTTCATTCTCTATACTAACCATGATGCTTTAAAGCATCTCCATAGTCAGGATAAAGTTTCAGCCCGACATGCTTCTTGGTCTGCCTATTTACAGTAGTTTATATTCATTTTAAAGCACAAGGTGAGGACTTCCGATCGAGTTGCAGATGCTCTTAGCTGACGAAGCAGTTTTCTGACCACTATGAGAGTAGTGGTACCTGGGTTTGATTCTTTTCGTGATTTGTTAGCCACAGACCCCTACTTCTCTGTTATTTTGGCTGTTGTGCGGGCAGGTGAGTGGAAAGATTTTCTCTTGCATGATGGGTTTCTTTTTAAAGGAAATCAATTATGTGTTCCCGATTGCAGTTTGCGCTTGCAGATTATTAAGGAGCTTCATGGTGAAGGTCATGTGGGTTGGGATCGCACTTTGCAACTAGTACGCGAGTCATACTTTTGGCCCACCGTTTGCAAAGAGGTGGAGCGTTTTGTGGAGAGGTGTAGAACTTGTCAAGTGTCCAAGGGAAAAGCCACTAATGCAGGGTTGTATATGCCTTTGCCTATTCCTACCCAACCTTGGATTGATGTGATATGGATTTTGTGTTGGGTTTGCCAAGAACGCAGTGGGGAAATGATTCTATCTATGTGGTGGTTGATCGGTTTTCAAAGATGGTGCACTTTATCCCTTGCAAGAAGACCACTGACGTAGTACACGTTGCTCAGTTGTTCTTTTGAGAAATTTATCGTCTCCATGGTTTGCCTTCTTCTATTGTGTCTGATAAAGACACACGCTTCCTTAGCCATTTTTGGCGAAGTCTTTGGAAGATGGTTGACACCAAACTCGATTTCAGTAGTGTCTATCATCCTCAAACTGACGGGTAAACAGAGGTAGTGAATCGTTCTCTTGGTGATTTGTTGAGGTGCTTGACAGGTGACCATGTTAAATCTTGGGATAAAAAGCTTTGTCAAGCGGAGTTTGCTCATAATCATGCAGTTAACCGGAGTTCCGGATTCAGTCTTTTCCAGGTAGTCTACTATATGATTCCTCGTGGTCCTCTTGATTTGATTCCATTCCCTAGCAAGATTAGAGTTCATGGCAAGGCTGCAGAGTTTGTTAATGGTTTACAGGCAATTCATAAGAAGGTTCATGATAATTTAGTTCAGGCAGCCGCTACATATAAAATGCTTGCTGATAAGAAGCGTCGCCATGTGTAGTTTGAGGTGGGTGACTTTGTTTGGGCGGTCCTAACTAAGGATCGATTTTTTGTGGGCAACTACAACAAACTTTCTGCTAAGAAAATTGGGCATGTTGAGATCATTGAGAAGATTAATCCCAATGCGTATCGTTTGAAGTTGCTTAATCATATTCGGACTGCTGATGTGTTCAACGTGAAGCATTTGATTCCTTATTTTGGAGATTCTTCGGAAGACGATGCTACAAGCAATTCGAGGGCAAATTTTCTCCACCCTAGGGAGAATGATGCAGTGCAGAAAGGTTTTGATTTCATGGAAAGGTGGGACCGACGTAAGGTCAAATAAGCTAAATTGGCGGTTTTTGGGCAAATTTTTGAAGTGTTCGTTTTTGGTGAAATTACATGGTATTTTGGGTGGAAGCAGGCCAATAAACACAACTCAGTGGCATTTGCCGTTGACGCATGGCCATTTTCGGGCAAATTCCATTGTTTAGGCCCAAAAAAATGTGTTTTTCTAATTTTTAGTAATATTTGTTTCGGTAATAACTTTTAGTAGGAAGGTCAGAATAAGTTGCCTTTTTGCGTTGAGTTAGTTGTGATTAATACTTCCTAGTGGTGTCATTATCTCAATTTTTTCCTTTTTTGGAAAAATTGAATATTTTAAGCATTTTCATGTTATTTTTTTACTTTTTCGTTTTAGGGTTATATTTATATCCCTTGTAAGCCTCATGGCCATCAGAACAGATCTTGAATGAAAACTGCAGAGGAGTTTTCCCATTTGTTTCTTCCAATTTTCGGTATTCTATTGAATCAACGAAGTTTAATGCCTATTACCTGGTATTCCTAATCGAATCAACAGGTTAATAGAAGGTTGCTTTCCAATCTTCCGTGTGGATCTTTCTCGTAGACGCTTCCGCTACATCAATATAAGTAAGATCTGTATGAAAGAGACAAAAGTATGGTGTTTGGTTGGTGAGGTGATGGAATGGTAAGCGATTGATTAGGTGAATCGCAATGGCTAAAGCTTCAATTCGGAATTTCAGGGGAACTGATGATTCTAAAAGAAGAGAACGAACAATATTGAGGAGATGTCTGTTTTTTCGTTCAGCAACTTCATTCTGTTGAGGAGTATAAGGGCATGATTGCTGCGATAAAATCCCGTGTTTTTGCAAATAATTTTGAAACTAATGGGACATATATTCCCCTCCGAAATCAGATCGAAGAACTTTTATGCAAGTAGAAAACTGATTTTCAACATAAGCCATAAATTTTTGAAAAGCATCAAGGATTTTAGATTTAGAATGCAAGAAATATACCCATGTGAATCTACTATGATCATTAATAAATGTGACAAAATATTTGAAATTTGTATGAGAGATTACAGGAGTAATCCCCCAGACGTCACTATGAATAATGTCAAAGCAATTTGAAGCCATGGTAGATTTGGAAGGAAAGGGAAGAACTTTGTTTTTTCCAAGTTTGCAAACAGAACACTCATCAGAAATGTGACTAAAACATTTTTTATTTTCATTAATGCTACAAGTGTTCAACATCAAAGATAACAGTTTTAAATGAGGATGGCCTAATCTATTATGCCAGAACCTCCAAACATCTTGAGGAGAAAAACAAAAAAACGCATAGATCTATTTATTCTGAGAGAGGCATAACAAGAGGAAATAGGTGTCGACACTTGATCCTGCACAACACAACCAGACCGAGAAAAAGAAACATTACAATTATCATCAATCAATTGTCCGACGGACAGAGGATTTGTAGTTAGATGAGGAGAGAGAGAAACATTTGTGAGATGTAATGAATAAATAATATCACCAATAGCTGTAATAAGAAGCTTTTGACCATCAGCAATATGGACTTGCAAATTTCCATTGTATGGTTGCAGATTAGAGATATGAGTGGTGGAGGAGGTCATGTGATTTGATGCTCCAGAATCAATAAACCATTGGGAGGAAGGGGATTGGTGGTTACCTAAAATGCCAAGTGCAGAGAAGGCATTATGATCATTTGTTCAATAAGCTCAGGGGTTATCTGAGAAGCAATATTGAAGGCAGGAGGTGGTGAAGACATGACCGATGCTGAAGGATTATCGCTAGAAGTAGTAGCATCTGTAGTGTTGACATGATAAGCTCGAGGAGTGCGATTTTGTGGTTGCCTTTTGCAGTCAGTAGTAACATGGCCATTTGATTTGCAATAATTACAAAACTTGGTCTTACACTGTTAGGCATAGTGTCCAAACTCTTGCAGCCAAAGCATTGGATTTTGCTAAGATCTCTTGCAGGAGCTTGTCCTTTAGCAGTAGAAGTGGTATGATGAATGATCATTCCCGGGCCGTGAGAGACACCAGGGGTGTAATTGGCAGTGGCAGTATATGCTACATCAAGAGAGTTTCATGAGTACTGTTGCTTCAGAGCATGTTGAGTGAGTTAACTTTGTTCCTCGCACAAGAGTTCATTGAGGCACTCATTCAAGGATGGAGATGGAACACTGCTCATCAAATTGGAACGGACGATCTCATATTCAGATCTCAATTTCAAGAGAAACTGGTCTCTGTGACAAGTTTCTTGTAGTTTCCGAATCTCAGAAAGAGTTGCCTCAAATACACTGACGTACTTAATTTCGTCATATTCTACCCATAAGTTGAGAAAACCTGTATAATAGTCCTGGATGACAATGTTTCCTGAGAATACCGAGCAATTTCGAGTTCAAGCTGGTATTGTTGGGCAGAGTTCCCTTGATATAAATTTGTTTTAGATATTCCCACATCTCCTTAGAAGTCTTGTAAGGTTTGAGATTCAAAATATACCATGGTTCAACAAAACCAAGAATCCAGGTTTTGATCTTGGCATCCTTTGTATTCAAAGATAATATATTTTTCTCATCTTCGTTAGGTCTAGGATCGAATTCGGAAACAAGTCCCTACATTTCCTTACCTTCAAGATATACTTGAAATTGAAATGACCAGGAAGTGTAATTCTTGCCATTAAATTTTATAAAGGCAATATCATGATTTTCCATTTCAGTAGATCTATCACAATGTGCAAGAAAATCCAACTGTGCTTAAACAAAACTGAGAAAGGATGCTAAACAGAGATGAGAAAACTTCTAAATGTTCCAACTGAGCAATCAAAATTGAAAGCAGTGAAAAAAAATGTAATTTTTCTTCAAAAATTGTGCCAGGCGTCCTCAATTTTTGAGACAGACTGGAGTTCAGCAGAAGACACTTGAGTTGGGTGATCAATCAGACACCATAGACTGATGAAGGATCAAAATTCGCATCCAATGAACCAGATTGCTTGCCAAACCGAGCCAGATCCAAAAACTTGGACGGCTGTGATGAAAATATACCGCAGAAACTAAGATTTTACTAGAAGTGGTAGAGATCCTACCTTTGAGATGCAAAAAATCCTCAAAAATGTCCACAAATACCAGAAGAAGCAGGCGAATAGAGTGGTTGTAATTTCTAGGTTTGATGATGTAGATCTGGGGTGGGCCGCGTATGATCACACCTTGATCTAATGACTTCCAACGCTTGGAAGAAGGAGAAGATATACCCAGAGAGTCTCAGAGACTATGACAACTTCCAGTGCTTGGAAGATGGAGGAGAGTCACTCAGAAACTCTATATAGCGTTTATTTTTACTCACATCTCTGATACCATCAATGGCAGCAAGAGGAAGAAGAAAGAGACAGACTTGTGAATTCAACGATTCCTTTTGAGGGTCACGATGCTTCAATATATAGATTTAAGGTTTCTATCTTTGTTACAGTGATTGAGATAATCAACTAAATCACAGTCATTCTAATCTAATTAACATCTAATCATATCTCCTAATAAGGCAAAAAATCAATTACATAGCTGTACATACGAGACTTGTTTTGACCACGAGTTGGGCTTTATTTGTCATCGGCTGTGACCCACTAACCCATTTGACAAAAACAACATAGCTTAGTGTGTGTGTGTATTATAATATGTAAAATATCATATGATGATAATTGGATGATAAAATGGTGAGACAAGAAAAGTCTCAATTTTAACTACTGTGAAGCATGGGAAGGATTAGGAAATCACATCTTACACATGAAAAGATGGCTGAGGTAATTATTTGTTGATTGCCCTAGCCCTAGCATAATTCAGTCAAGTGGAAGACGAAATTTTATTCAAGAAACCAACAAACAAAAGAAATTTCTAGTTCTTTCCAAATTGCTCCTTTCTTTACATGTAGGGTAAATGGGTAATCTTTCTCAATGCCCCTTGGTTTGCATGGAATTGAATTCCTAGGAATTTATGGTAAAATAAGTTGCAGCCAAGGATTACTAAAGAGGACCAATGAATATTAAAGAGGTGAGGGTTTTAAGATACAAGGTGAAGATGTGGGATGTGACCCTAACTTTCATAGCGTTTGATTTACCAATGTTGACAATTGGGCATTCATGTTTCATCTCTTTTTAATTCATTATTCATCAAAGTAGAGATTATTTGAGTCAATTTATGTATTTTCACCTTTGAATTTTAGAACATATTTCCTATAATTACTAAGGGGAAATGTTCATATGCATCTATCCCTCACCAAAAATGGTGAGGGACACCCCAAAAGGGGAATTTCCAAGAACAAAAGTGAGGAAGTACAAGTACTTCCTCACTTTTGTTCTTGGAAATTCCCCTTTTGGGGTGTCCCTCACCAAAAATGGTGAGGGATGGATGCATATGAATACCCCCCATTACTAAGAATTCAATTCCATGCAAACAAAGGGGACCAGTCATGCTTTCTATGATTCTATCTCTTACTCTTAGCCTCTCTCTGTTAATGCCATATCTCAAACCCATGACCTAATGATCTAAACCATAGATTTAAACCATGATCACAAGGTAGAGATCGGCCAGTCTTGCTTTGGATTGTACATCAGTGTCTAAAACCTACAACCTGCATCAAAGACTTGAACTGAAAGCATTTAAAGGCAAATGCAAAAGCAGTTAAAAAAAAAGATTTTTTTATAAAAGAAAATTTTCAGCCAATTATTTTAGATACTCTACTCCTGAACGCTGTATGATAAGATCATGATTAAGAATCTGATCCCTGAGCCCCAGGGTAGGTAAACATGGTATAAAAGCGATGGTAAACTCCTATCTAGACCCTTCAACAAAAACAGCATCTCCATGATTAATGTATCCATGAACCTTTGCACTCATGTAACTGAGATGAGATCTAGAGCTAATAATTGATATCCCCACATGTAAGGTAACATATAAATTATCACAGATGATAACATTCTTTGCAGATGATGATTGATGCGTGTAGGTCTGTCTATATTACATGGATTTAATATATCAAACATCAAGAAGGATTCTCATGTCAGATTTCTTCATGGAATAGCTAAATTCTTCTAGCGCAATTTTGGAACATGATTTCATAATTGACAAAATCTTTTTATGTTGTATTTTTTTAAAGATGGTTGAATTAAACAGAGAATGATTACTAAGATTTGATGTGCATTTGTTTATTTAATTATAATCTTGCATATCATTTTTATTTCTATAAGATACTTATTTAAATTAATTGAAACAGTCTTGCATCTAAGTTTTAGTCAAAATCCCAGAATCTTTGTTTGATTCAACATGTGTTTCCTATTCATAAACTTACAAATCAAACATCAAGAAGGATTCTCATGTCAGATTTCTTCATGGAATAGCTAAATTCTTCTAGCATAATTTTGGAACGTGTTTTCATAATTGACAAAATCTTTTTATGTTGTATTTCTTTAAAGATGGTTGAACTAAACTGAGAATGATTACTAAGATTTGATGTGCATTTGTTTATTTAATTATAATCTTGCATATCATTTTTATTTCTATAAGACACTTATTTAAATTAATTGAAACAATCTTGCGTCAAAAGTTTTAGGCAAAATCCCAAAATCTTTGTTTGATTCAACGTGTATCCTATTCATAAACTTACAGTTCTTCAACCAAAGCACCAGACAGTTCTTCGGAAAATGACTATGCACTAGGGGCTGTGGTCTTCCATTGGACTCTCAGTTGAGAATTTGGAAGCCAGATTCTGTTGAGGTATTTTACAGTAAAAGCCTACTTCATCTTTCCACCTTCAGCCTCTTATCCATTTTTCTCAAGTTGGTTTCAGATTCTTTAGTTCCTACGATAAATGTTTATTGTAGAAAGTCATTCTACAACAATATGATTTAAGGAAATTACATTAAAGTCCATTCCTTGGACCACAAGTCCTTTTCTTTTCCGAATTGTGGTCATTATAGGAAATCTGTTTTCTTAGGATACATGCTATTCCTTACACAAAAAGGTTTCTTAATGAGATGTATTCCTTACTATTCTCTACCTTGATGGATGGTTGAGATTAAGTCTAAGGAAACCCTAATTGGAAATCCGGTCCTCTTTTCACCTATAAAACAAAGCCTTTCGTCCATCACAAAGGCATTCACGAAAATCAACACATTAAGGTTTTATAGGCAATGAAAGAGAAACCGAAACCATTCACATAGTCTCTTTCTCGACGGATCACAGCATCAATCAGCAATAGCACCAGACTGCAGGATCAGAAAGCTCTCTGCATCAGGATGTCTGGAGGTACTATTTAATTTATTTAAGATTAAATCCTACACGTGATTATCATACTGTTCACGATCTTAGGGTTCATGTTAATAATAATATAACATGTGGTATCAGAGCATGGTTTTAGAACACATGATCGTCCATTAATTAGGATAACTATGCATCGCCATAATCGGCAAATATAGATCCGTTCTGACTCTGTTTTGCAGCATTTATCGATCCAACTATTATGGCCTGCATGAATGGTTTATATTTATGTTATTCCGCAATTTTTTTTTATTTGGGCACGACTGTTTGATCGTGATTTATTTAAGTTTTGAATTTTCAATTATGTATAAACTCCTGCGTGAGTAAAAATTCAATGTAATAATGAAGGAGATCTGTAACTGGTACGTCATGATTGAAAAGGATGCTGTTTCGAGACGAAAATGGCGTTTTGAAGCAGTCAAAGATAAAGACAGATGATCGAAGAGAATGACAGAAAATAGGTCATATAGTTGGATCATATTTTCATAATATTTCCGTATTATGCTGATTATCATTAGTATGTTTCTTCATAATCGATGATATAATGCCTCAAAAATTTTTCGGGCCTGCCGCCCCGAACCCCGCCATTATGGTGGGCGGGCGTAGGGCCAGCCCTTGCAGCCCCAAAAAGCCGGAGGACAGCCCTCCGGGGCTTGGCCTTCTTTATCAGTACTTTTTATATAACGAATGATCTATCATGAATGCATGCAATATATAATGTTTATATTCATCTTAAGCCAATTTTTTATCACCAAAGTTGTATACTTAAGGTTAGGTCTCACCACAGTGACCCTAACGATTAAACACTGAAACTTGGCCATAAAAGTACCATCATGCTGTTTACATTACATATTGTCCAAGCGGGTATGACGCATTTAGTCGCCCATAGGCGGATTATATTCATACGATTGAACAATAATTAAGGAGTGTTTGTTCCTAATTAAGTGTAACATCACTCATTTACACCACCTTGAATATGACGACCTTAATTAGATGGTATAATGTGGAGCAATTATGGTGACTACCCACAGGAGCACCTAAAAATTTGTCGTATATATTCATATATTATGCATGTGTTGTCTTATTTTAATTAAAGCCTTATTGTTGTATCTCTATTGCAGTTCTTGCAACCACTAATCTTACTTCGCATGCCACCTCTGTCACTAAGCTCAATGGAACCAACTTCTCAGAATGGAAAGAGCAAGTTGAGTTCACATTAGGGGTACTTGAACTAGATATCGCTCTTCGTATAGATAAGCCAGCTTCACTCACTGATAAAAGTACCCATGAGGAAACGACCCTCTTTAATGCCTGGGAAAGGTCTGACAGACTAAGCAATATGTTTTTGCGAATGACTATTGCCACCAACATAAAAACATCCCTTCCTACACCTGATAATGCTGAGGACTATATGAAGGCCATTGAAGCTAGGTTTAAGACTGCAGACAAATCCCTTGCTGGGAAACTAATGGCAGATCTTACAACCATGAAGTTTGATGGCACTAAATCAATGCATGAACATGTCATTGAGATGACCAACCTTGCAGCTAAACTAAAGAATTTGGGATTGTCAGTGGATGAGGCTTTTCTCGTCCAATTTATCCTAAACAGTTTACCTCCTCAGTACGGGCCTTTCCAAATTCACTACAACACTATTACGGACAAGTGGACAATGAATGAATTAGCTAACAAACTGGTTCAAGAGGAGGCCAGGCTGACTCAACAAGGGATTAAAGTAGCTCATCTCGTTCAAGGAGTTGGACACAAAACTGGAAGAAAGCATAATTCGGGCCAGAAAAGGGCACCACCCAAATCTAATGAGGCTAGTCAGAACCCCAAGAAGAAAAAGAAGGAAAACGTATGCAAATCTTGCAAGAAACCTGGACATTTTCAGGCAGACTGCATTAAACGTAAAGAATGGTTTGAAAAGAAAGGTAACCCTATGGGTTTCGTAAGTTATTTCGAATCAAATCTTACTTATGTTTCTTCTGATACTTGGTGGATTGACACTGGTGCTAATGTTCATGTTTCCAATTCAATGCAGGGATTCCTTACGATCCAAATCATAAACCCAAGTGAGAACTTCCTTTTTATGGGAAACAAAGACAAAGCTCTAGTTGAAGCTATTGGAACGTTTCGTCTTGTTTTAGATAGCGGTTATCAGTTAAATTTATGTCAAACTCTTTATGTTCCATCTCTTTCCCGTAATTTGGTTTCTGTAAGCGCACTTGATAAAGTTGGTTACTCGTTTGAAGTAGGAAATGGTAATTTCAGTTTATTTAAAAATTCTAGTCGTATTGGTTCTGGAATTTTGATTGATGGGCTATACAAGTTTCATCTTGATAGTCAACTTGCTGAAACCCAACTTACCCTGCATTCTAAGGAAACAAAACAAAAGTCATCCAAACTCGACTCTTATTTCTTGTGGCATAAAAGACTGGGTCACATATCCAGTGAAAGAATCAAAAGACTAGTAAAAGATGGTGTCCTTCCGGATCTAGATTTTACTAATATTAATGTATGTGTGGATTGTATTAAAGGCAAAACAACAAAACACACAAAGAAAGGAGCCACAAGAAGTACCAAGCTTCTTGAAATAATACATACAGACATTTGCGGACCCTTTGATGTTCCAACCTTTGGAGAAGAAAAGTATTTCATTACCTTTATTGATGATTACTCACGTTACTGTTATTTATACTTATTGCATGACAATTCTCAGTCTGTGAATGCTGTACAAGTGTTCATTACTGAAGTCGAAAGGCAATTAGATAGAAAAGTGAAAATCATAAGGTCAAATAGAGGTGGTGAGTTTTATGGAAGGTATGACGAAACAGGACAACATCCTGGACCTTTTGCAAAACTTCTCCAAAAACTTGGAATTGTTGCCAAATACACAACGCCTGGTTCTCCATGGCAGAATGGTGTAGCTGAAAGGCGAAATCGTACATACATGGAAATGGTTAGATCAATGATGAGTCATGCTAACTTACCTATATCCTTGTGGATGGATGCTCTACACACAGCTGTTTATATCTTGAACAGAGTTCCCAGTAAGGCAGTTCCAAAGACACCTTTTGAACTGTGGAAAGGATGGAAACCTAGTTTACGACATCTCCAAATTTGGGGTTGCCCAGTTGAGGCTAGAGTCTACAATCCACATGAAAAGAAATTGGACCTTAAAACGATCAGTGGTTACTTTATAGGTTACCCAGAAAAGTCCAAAGGATTTAGGTTTTACTGCCCTAACCATAGTACAAGAATTATTGAAACCGATAATATTAGATTCTTTGAGAATGGCGAAATCAGTGGGAGTAATAAACCTCAAGATGTGATCATTCAGGAAATCAGGGTACCTATCCCTTTACCCTTTATTCCGAAAGATGTTGGCAATCCTCCCGTTGTTGAACCATTTAACAATGAGGAAAATCCAATAAATGATCAACAACTCCATAATGAGATTGTCGCCAATGAACATATGGATAATGCACCAAAGGAACCAGCATTAAGAAGGTCTCAAAGACAAAGGAGATCAGCTATTTCCGATGATTATATGCTTTACCAAGTAGAATCTGGAGAAGGGACAATTAATGACCCGGTTTCTTATTCACAAGCCATTAAGGATATTAATTCTAGTAAATGGATTGATGCCATGAAGGATGAATTGAAATCTATGAATGAAAATCAAGTCTGAGAAGTTGTTCAATTGCCTCCAAGACACAAACCAGTTGGCTGTAAATGGGTCTTCAAGACCAAACGCGACTGCAAAGGCAATATTGAACGACACAAAGCCAGACTTGTTGCCAAGGTTTCAATCAGAAAGAAGGTATTGACTATACTGAGACTTTTTCCCCTGTGTCAAGGAAGGATTCTCTTAGAATTATCATGGCATTAGTAGCTCACTATGACCTCGAGTTACATCAAATGGATGTGAAAACTGCCTTTCTTAATGGAGACTTGGAAGAAGAAGTCTACATGCGTCAACCTGAAGGCTTCATAATTGAAGGTCAGGAAGACATGGTCTGCAAACTTAAGAAATCAATATATGAACTGAAACAAGCTTCGAGGCAATGGTACCTAAAGTTTCATGAAATCATTACTAACTTCGATTTCATAGAAAACATCGTTGATCCTTGCATATACCTCAAGATCAGTAGGAGTAAGTTCATATTTTTTGTTCTGTACGTTGATGACATATTACTGGCCAGCAGCGACCTTGGTTTATTACATCAAACAAAGGACTATCTCTCTAAGAATTTTGAAATGAAAGATATGGTTGAGGCTTCCTATGTGATAGGAATAGAAATATTCCGTGACAGGTCACTTGGTATTTTGGGATTGTCTCAGAAAGCATATATTGACAAAGTTCTAGAGAGATTTGGCATGATGACATGTTCCTCTAGTCCTGTTCCATTGCATAAAGGAGACAAGCTTGATCTTTCGCAGTGTCCACAGAACGAATTGGAACTTAAAGAAATGGCAAAATATCCTTATGCTTCTCTTGTCGGGAGTTTGATGTATGCACAGGTCTGTACAAGACCTGACATTAGTCATGCTGTTGGCATGCTCGGTAGATTTCAGAGTAAACCAGGAATCGCTCATTGGAAAGCTACAAAGAAAGTACTGAGATACCTCAAGGGAACAAGGAATTACATGCTCACATACAGAAAATCAAGTCACCTACAGGTGACTGGTTATTCAGACTCAGATTTTGCTGGATGTCCTGACACCAGACTTTGCACTCTTGGCTATGTGTATCTCTTATGTGGAGGTGCAATATCATGGAAAAGCCAGAAATCCGAGTTGCTTTACTCATCCACCATGATGGCTGAGTATGTAGCATGTTACGAGGTTGCAATTCAGGGAACATGGTTGCATAATTTTATCTCTCAGTTTGGAGCTTTGAATTTCATCTCTAAGCCATTAACCCTTTACTGTGACAATGAAGCTGCAACCTTCTTCTCCAAGCATGACATGATATCTAAGGGATTCAAACACATGGACCTTAAATATCTATCACTGAAACAAGATGTTAGATTACAGAAATTTGTCATTGAGTCTATACGTACAGATTTCATGGTCACAGACATATTCATGAAAGGACTACCTCCAAAGACCTTTGAAGGACATACTGAAAGCATGGGTCTTGAAGATAGTTCTTAATTATCATTTTCTGCCTTTTCTTTCTGTACTTATATTTGACATTTATTGAGCTCTTAATACAACTCTACATCTGCTATTTCTGTTTTCCATTGTATACATACTTATGTTTGGATGAATGATAAACAGAAACAGTCTTTCCCCATAGACATTATGAGACCATTACGTATATCTCCTATTACGGTCTAGTTATGCCGGTTGTCAATGCTGTAGTACCTGGAAGTAAGCATGTTGCAAAATAATGTGTGCATGCCATGACTCCCATTGACCACCGAATTAGCCAAGACACTTATGATAACCGACTACAGAAATGTTTAGCATATAATGCGCGCCTTATGATTCCTAAAATGAAAAACACTAAAGGATTTTCCTATCGACCAAGTGGGAGACTGTAAAGAAATTACATTAAAGTCCATTCTTTGAACCACAAGTCATTTCCTTTCCCGAATTGTAGTCATTATAGGAAATCTGTTTTCTTAGGATACATGCTATTCCTTACACAAAAAGGTTTCTTAATGAGATGTATTCCTTACTATTCTCTACCTTGATGGATGGTTGAGATTAAGTCTAAGGAAACCCTAATTGGAAATCCGGTCCTCTTTTCACCTATAAAACAAAGCCTTTCGTCCATCACAAAGGCATTCACGAAAATCAACACATTAAGGTTTTATAGGCAATGAAAGAGAAACCGAAACCATTCACATAGTCTCTTTCTCGACGGATCACAGCATCAATCAGCAACAGCACCAAACTGCAGGATCAGAAAGCTCTCTGCATCAGGATGTCTGGAGGTACTCTTTAATTTATTTAAGATTAAATCCTACACGTGATTATCATGCTGTTCACGATCTTAGGGTTCATGTTAATAATAATATAACATATGAACCTTCGACAATCTCAGACACCATGGCTTTGCCCTTCCAAACATTTTGTTTCTCCTTTATCCACTGATCACATTTTCATACATTGCAAAATCAGATGAAGTTAATTTGGACCTTTTTGCCATCAATGTTTCCTTTTCATTAAAGGTGGGTCAAGGGGATCCTTTCCAACTGGAGGCCATATTTTGAGGAAAATGATACCGCAGTGAATTCATGGCAAATATGGAAGAAATATATGTAGAACCTTTGAGGAAAAATGCTGCTTACTGAGACCCTCAGTGAATAGAACATAACTATGAATTTTTCAACAAGGACTAATGCTAAATAGCTCATGATAAAACATCCCCATGGGATTTAGAACTGGAATAGGAAGTGGTGATTAAAGGCGGATATCACCTAATGAAGCAGTGGCTGTGTATATATACAGTTGAACCAGGCAATGGAGGTTGAATATGGATGGTGATGCATTATGAAAATCTGACATTTTGGGGATAGGAGGTGCTTAAAAATGGTAATGGCAAGCCGTTTCGGAAAGAGCTAAGATCTTGGCAATGAGGGAGAGTATAAATTGCTTCTGCTTTCTTGTGCAAACCCTCTGCTAATTGCAGCTAATTCTATCAACGCCTAAAACTGCACGCACTCTCCAAGCAGCTCCTCCGCATGGAAATTAAAGAACAGTGTTACTGATACAAGGTAGGAAATACTGACACACGAACACAGAGTCACCCGTACAGGGGTAGGAGGTGACTTTCATGCACCGTAGTAGGAAGGTAGGAAATATGTACAGAACTTATGTTAGAGAGAATAAAAAATATTGTAGAACTTAAAAGGCTATCCCCAAGACCCAGTCTGATGAAATAAAGCAAAGATGATAATAATAAATGATAATGTATCTTCAACTGATATCCCTTTTACCCAAATTCCTAACAGGGGAATGAAGATGTGAGCTCACTTGCAAAGGCGGGAGTTCTCTAGACTGAGTTAAGATCAGGAGGTTCCTTAGGTCCGTAGTTTGTTCTCTGTTCTCAAAGTCCGTATCTTACTTAACTGCTTATCTAATTGTACAGCTTTTCACTTTTAGTTAATGAATTCCTTTTGTTACTTCTCAGAGAAACCAACAAGGGGCTGCAGTTATATTCTTATAATGAAATATTCCTGTGGTATGAAATGAAGAAAGTAAAATATTAGGACCTGCACAAAACATTTCATATGGTTCATTGTCTCTATTTTTTTCTACTCTCTGATCGCAACTGCTATTTGTATGCTTACAGTTGTCTGCGTTATAAACTTAAAATTCAATAGAGAAAAAAAATCAAGAAAATGAACATAAAAAAAAATCAAGAAAATTCACAGTAATCAACTACCATAAGTGGTTCTAGAAAGGCAAATTAATTAATTTTTTCTATTACAGATGACAAATGGGATGGTAAACCAATAAACATGAAATAAGACACCTGAGCAACACTAGATTACAAAAAGATCACATTGAACTTACACTAGTAGAATCTGTTGTTTTTCAAAACTCTAATAAGCAAGTCACTGACAAGTGATGAGAAACAGACTACCCCTTGAATGATGCTGCAGTAACTTCGGTATCAGATTCTAGTTCCCACCAAGGCCCAGCATCTTCCTTCCAAGCTAAACAATCCCCTTCAAAAATGGTATCTTCGATATCACCATTCCCATTTTCTACTTCACTCTCATTTGGATCAAATTCACACGTCTCCACCTCTGGTTTATATATCCACTCAAGTTTTTTCAAAATATCTCTATCCCTCCAACGCCCAACAACTGACCCCGCCTCTTTCTTAGCCTTCCCTGAAGCGATGTCAGTCCATGAGAATCCCGTGTCGGCGCATCTCTTCAAATCACCATCATTGTTGTCACGCACGACGACTGTCCGCAGACACCTCAATCTTGCCTCCTTCAGAACATCCACAAAATAAGAATCATCCAACACAAGGACAAGACACCCAACACACTGATGATCCATCATGTCCACCATATGATTCCTCAGTGCAGTATCTGCTGCCTGGGGCTTATCTGACACAGTGCGAACCCAAAACCCAGCTCTCTTGAGCTCATCAGCAAGACCATACCCTGCTTTTGGAATCAAGACACCATTGACGGCCTTTTTATACTTCACCATCTTCATAGAGAACTTAGCTTCCAACTGCACTCGTCGCTTCCCTCTCGCTGATTCTAACCGGTTCAAAAGTTTTATCTGCTCACGTTTGTGCAATTGCTTGAAGTGATTAACAAGCTTCTCACTGGTATAGAATTTCCTCCCACAAACACGGAAAATATGCGGTTCAGGAGGTTTTATCACACCTTTGGTTTCCAATCGGTCTAGTGCCTCCCTTTCCTTCCTGCACCAAACAAGGATGCTGCGAGCTTGAGTCAAACGGCAGCATCATATGGAGGGAAGGAGCCGGGTAGTTTGTTATCCAAGTCCCAGAAAATCACTACATTATTCTCAACAATTCTTTTGGTAGAACAAGGGTCTTGGCAGAAGCCCCCATCTAATCCATAGTGAAAGAATCTACTCAATGAGAAGGCATGAATATGAGATAATGGGCTCTTAAATTGGAAAGGAATAACAAACCTGAGAAATCTAACCATACCATTATGCTCTTTTTTTTTCCACCCTTTTTAATGTGGAAGCTGAAAGAAACAAAGCCAATGCAAAAGCTGTTTGGGAGAAATTCAAAGAAGGAAATTTGAAGAAACAATACGGTGTTCTTATACCTTAGTTTTGGGGCTGAAGTACAATGGAAAATGAAGGGCTTTTTTCAAGCATTGGTTGCCTGAAGAGCACTTTCATGATGTTTTCAGGCGATGGCAGCAACAATAAGTAGGTGGAACGAAGGTCTTGAGCAGGGAGGACTAAAGAATGCTCTGCGCATTTCTATAACCAGAACTGGCCACTGGACCATTAAAGTTGTTGACTATTATTCAAGTTAGACCATGAACAAATCCACAAATTGGAGTATCACATAATAAGAGGGAAAAAATTGCAAACGCGAAGACTGCACAAATACAATCAGAAAATGGAGTCTGATATCAAGACTGATTCAGAAAAAAAAAAAAAAAATATATATATATATATATATATAATAAAATCGGTATTAATAATCTATTCATTTTCCAACCATAGAAGCACTTATAGTGACACAAATAAGACAATGGTACACAATCATTTGGAGATCATTGACATATATCAATAGATCACAACTGCCTTGTGTGAATGCTTAAATATGTTTAAAATATCAGGACTGTTTAGGAAAAATAAACAGTTTGAAGTTTTTTTGTTCAGTTTAAGTGAAAAAAAATCTAAACCATCAACATTACGATGTTATGATGTGGCACTTGAAGTTGAAGGAATGAGGGTTTTTTTTTTTTTTTTTTTTTTTTTTTTTTTTTTTTTTTTTTTTTTTAAACAAAAAATTAAAGAAAAGGGAATATAGGGCAAAACCCTTCCCTACAGTCTAGCTCCAAGTCACAAGCCATTTTCTTGTTTCTCTCTAAAACCTCCACAAAGTCCCACAAACTCTGATCTTGAGTCTCCTTGATAACTAGATTAATTTTTAAAATTATAAACAACTAAAAATGAAAAACTGGGATACAAATTACTAAAATCAGCCATTCACCAGTGGCTGTTCCCGCCTAGATGAATGCTTACTAAGTTGCTTATAAAAGGGATTTGCTGTATAGATGCCAATCTTTTTTCCAATGATTCGACCAGATTGCGAGACTTTAACATCAATGTTTTTATAGATTTTTCCTCCAATTTTCTCCTAAATTTGTTGCAATTCATTTCTGTTGATATATATATATATATATATTCTTAAAATATCATGATATTAGTGGGATAATACCATTTTAGGCATTATGTGGCAGTGTGCTACTTCTTGTTGACAGAATCAGAATTCAGAATATGACAAAATCTCCAATCCCAATTCAGCAACATGATGCAGTGGTCTATGATCTTGGTGACGTGTAAAACCCCACCAAAAATCAAAATAGGGAATGAGACTATGAGAGACCTTTAGTGCCCCTTCAGTTAGTGGGGGAAAGGTTTATGTTTATTCATTTTCCTTTTGAGAAAAAAAAAGGAAGAAGGGGGTTGGGTAGAAGTGCTAGGGGGAGGGGGATTCGTTTTGCTTCTATAGAAAAGCAATGTCTGCCATTTCTCTTCAATGGAAGAGCGCTACTAGGGGTTAACTCCCATTTTGGGAATTGATCCTCATTGGAATCCGTCAATGAGTCGGCAAACTCTTCCGCAGAGTTTGTCTACAACCAATCCATCACCGCTTGCGAATCCAAGGCTGATCCTGAGGCTGTGTCAATTGGCATTGCAGAAGATCAATTCTCGGATCCCCATCCTTATTGCTAATTCGATGTAACCCTTGAACCCAATCTCTTCGTTTCATTATTATCGTCACCCATCACCATCACCATCATCCATCATCTCAACGCAACTTCACCTTCCACAATACCCCACCACCGAGCAGCCCAACCCATCCCCAAATCCCTGCAACTCCCCAGTCACCAAAACCCTTTCGTTCCGAACTTGTTCACCATTCCAAGCACACAGACACCCACCAAAAACTCCCCCACAACCCCCAAAATCTCCTTCCAACCTGACCCAAAATCAGAAACCCTACACCTAAGACCACTGAGACCAATCAAAACCCAAAACTTATCACCAAACCAATCCTAAGCCCTTAATCCAACCTCTAACCAAACCAATCTACTTCAGCAGAACCACCTTCCCCCATTCCAACAAAACCAACCCCCCCGCCCCCACCCCCCCCACCCCCCCCCCAACATCCCTTTCGCCCCCCCCCCCCCCCCCCCCCCCCCACCACATCCCTTTCGCCTCACTCACTGGAAACCAACACTGATAGCCCCGACCCCCTCACCGAACAACACTCTACCATCTCCCAAAACCACCAAACCCCACCTCTTCCAAATATCCCAGCCCTGGCCAAACCATCCCATTAAGAGAGAGAGAGAGAGAGAGAGAGAGAGAGAGAGAAGGAAGGGTCAAAAGAGAGAAGGCGTACTTGGTAGCCACGCAACCGTCGCACCACAGCAGCAATAGCATTGTCATCGTCGTAGATTCGACCCAAATCCACTATAGCAACAACAGATTAAAAAAAAAAAAAAAAACTTTCTGCACCTGCATACCTTCAGCTAGGTATGTCAAATGGGTCGGGCCGGCCCGCCACAACACGGCCCAGCCCGCCAGTCAATGGCCCACGGCACAGAGCCCGTTTAGGCACGGCACGGCACGCCATGGGCCGACTGTCCATAACGGTCGGCCCGCCTGGCCAGCCCAACACCCTAAAACAGCTAATTTCATGTAAATTGTCCATTTTACGCCCCCCAACCACCATAAAACGATCATATAAGGGGTATTTTGTATCTTTTTTAATTTTAAATAGTCTAACCCTCCCATTCTCATTTCTCATCAAATTATATAATTCTCTCACTCTCTATACACTCTCTAGCTCCCTCTCAAAGCATTCAACTCTTTTACTCTCTTCAAGAAGTTTTTGAAGGAACAAAGATCAAGTCATCAAGAGACAATATTAAAGGGGAATTTGGAGGTATATATATCATTTAAATTTGAGATTCCATATTTATAACTTTATAATATATTAAATTAACTCTCATTTTCTCCCCTTTCTTCTATTAATTATTACAAAAAGAAAGCTATTACTATTATTATTTTTAAATTTTATTTTTGGAAGTATGGATGGATGATATTCTAAAAGAGTTCCCACAGAATCTTCTTCTCTTAATTTAAGGAGAGAATAAGATTTTAATAAATTAGAAGATGAAGTAGATGATTTGCCCCCCCCCCCCCACACAATAGTAGTTCCCGTAGAGCATCCAAAAGGAATAGAACTTCAATAATTTATGTATATATATACTAGGTTTGAATATGTTGAAGAAGGAAATAAAGTCCAAAAGGCAAAATGCAATTTATGTGGTAATTTTTATAGTGCCGAATCAAAAGCAGGTATCGCCCATTTGTTAAGATATAGGCAAAAATGTTTAGCCTTACATAAGGGGGGCCTGGTTCACAAACCTAAGTTTCTACTATTGGTGGTATAATAGTAGTAGTTTGGGTGTTTGTTCTTTTAATGCACAAAATGCTAGACAACATCTTGTTAAAATGATTGTTTTATCCGAATTACCATTTTCTTTTGTTGAAAATGTGTTTTCGGAAGAATGGGTCCAAAACCACCTTCAACCACAAATTCACGGTATTTCAATAAATACACCTAGAAATGATGCTATTAGACTCTGGCAGGAAGAGAAGGCAAATATTAAAAATTACCTTGCAGAAATTCCTGGTAGAATAGCCATAACTACAGATGTATAGACTAAAAGGGGTGATAGTTATCTTTGTATGACTGCACATAACATAAATGCAAAATGTATATTTGTATTACTGCACATAACATAGATGCAAAATATATCTTTGTATTACTACATCTAACAATATGAATTATCAAGAATTAAATAATTTTTCAAATATAAGGGCTAAATTACAAACACTTTTTCAATTTTATTGTGAGCAAATGGGTACAACGGGGGTTATCATGACCCCTTCACAAGTCTAACAAACAGGTGGAGCTGTGTGGGATGTGTGGTATATTTCCTTGTCCACGGACATGGCATCCAACTCAAGTAATACAGTGATGGAGTTGTCCTCGTATTTTGATGTCGGTGTAATACAGTTGCAGGATGCATCTAGTTTTCAAATTTTAGCTTGGTGGAAGCAAGAAAACATTTATCCGGTGTTAACCGCCATGGCTCGTGATCTACTAACTACTCCAATGTCTTCTGTAGCATCAGAACGGGCTTTTAGTGCAGGTGGACGTATGGTGGATGACAGAAGAACAAATCTAACCGAAGAAACGGTGGAGTGTTGTGTGTGCCTACGAGATTGGTATTTGACAGGTAAGAGGAATCAAGAGTTAGCAACAATGGAAGATTATGATCCAGCCGAATACATTATTAGTATACTACACATCTGATTTCTTACTTTTCCTTCATTATGATTTATAAATATAAAATTTTTTTATTCTTTTTTATTTTTATTCTCTCAAAAGATTGTAAGGTTTTGAAGGTAATCCTATTTACAAACCTTCAAGCAGTTAAGATCCAAATGGTTCTCTTCTCAGTGGAGTAGGTCGAGTTTGACCGAAGCACTTAAATATCTATGTCATTCTCAGTGGTTGTGTTTTAATTTTTAATTTTAAATTTAATACTGAAAAGGCGAAAATGGATTGAAAAAGAAAAATTAAAGAGGCACACCGAGCATGCCAGGGTAAATCCCTGGTGCCGGCACGGCCCATGGCCCGCCCGTGATGGGATTTAGGTTGGCCCAGCCCGTTTGACTTGCATACCTTCAGCCCTAATTAATGAGCAGTATTAGGTCAGGGGCACCCAACACATAACACCCGAATCCAATATTTTTCCAATTGATCAATATCAACCATTGATTATCCACGGGTGATATCTTGGGCATCAGACTTCTAATCAATGATCCATCTGCATGTGAGTGTTTCTGTCAACAGGATCTACATAATAGGTCGGTCATTTTATGAGAGCATTATATTTTTATGTCCTTGCATCATTGTAAAGAAATCGGAAACTTTGGACCCTTAGATGAAGTTCAAAAATATGTATATCAATATACATATGGAAGTTAGTATTTTAATAATAAGTTCTACTTTGATCAATTTCTTAATTTGAAGCAAGGGGAGTTGTCAATTGATGCATATACCCGCCAATTTCAAGAACTACAATATCTATGTCCATTCAAGGAAAGTGACTCACATTGTGTAGCTCGTATGAGAGGTTTAAAATCAGATATAGAGGAGAAAATGAAGTTTTGCCGAACTGTTCAAGAAGCATACAAAGAAGTTATCCATATTGAGCACATGCTCCGACTCTCTCACAAGCAACAATGTAAACCTCAAGAAGGAAAGTCCCAGCAAAGAAGAAGAGCTCATATTATTGAAATACATTTTTCAGAAGAGGAAAATCCCAATCTTGTCATACGTCGACTTTTCACCACAAATAAGAAGGAAGAAGAACAACGGTGACAACATACAAAATTTCAAACACGAGTAAGCTAAAAGGCAAGTTAGCTAATCTAGTTATTGATTACGGCAGTGCGATAAACTTTGTTGTTCAAGAAGTGATTGATAAGCTTCACTAGCCGACCAAGAAGCTCTCAAAGTCTTATAGAGTTACATGGGCTAATAATCTAATAATTCCAGTCACTCATCACTGTCAAGTATCTTTCAAGATTGGTAATTAGGAAGACAATACTTGGTGTGACGTTATCAATATGAATGCTACTCATGTTCTTTTTGGTAGACCATGGCTTTTGGGTATTAATGTGCATTCTGACAAAGATAAGAACATACATTCTTTTCTTTGGAAAGGACAGCGGATCGAGCTCATTCTATTGCCATCAACAACACCTTCTCCATCAACATCAATATTTTCAATCGAAGAATCAAAGGTGAGCGGAAGGAAGAACCCAAAATACATGGAATCTCGTACTAATTTAAGACATAAATGAGCTGGTTTTAATGAGGAAACTTAGCATGGAATCCATATACAATGGGCCAAATAACACTACATTCATGGAAATTTAAATTGAACTTTCTTGCCCTGGTCTCCAAGCTTTCTAACCACTTCCACCACTCCCCAAAACACCTTCTAAACACACAAACAGTAGCTGAAAGCTCTAATCTTAGAAATCCCCAAAAATCCTGCATGAAAACCCCCAAAAATCACAATTCAGTAATTACTTGGAATCACCTCATGCATGTTGGGACATAGAGACTAGAGAGACTCCTAATCATCATACTAGAAGATGGGAAAGAGGGTTAACCTGTAGCACCTCTAAAAGAGATGATTTCGCCGGACAGGGGCTGGCCATGGTGGAATTCGCCCTTCTTTGGAGAGCACTTGGAGCGTAGAATGCGATGGCGGAGTTAATATTTCAAGTTGATGGACTTTGCCAAGAGTTTGGAGGAGAGCGAAGGCAAGAAAAAGAAGAGAAGAAGCTCAGTTGGAGGTCTGTTTGGCTGGAACGAAATGAGGAAGGGAAGAGAAGAAGAACGTTGGGGAGATAGGTATATATAATGGAGGTGGGTGTGGGCGCTACAACGGCCTGGAACTCCATCTTTCGGGCTCGGATGGAAAAATTCGAAGAATGAAACTTGTCCGAAATTAAATACTCTTTCTAATGGGCAAGCTTGATACGAGGTTTCCGGAAAAAGGTCAACTGTTTGATCAAATTACCTTGATTTATGATGAAATTGGAATTTAAAGGCTTTCGAGACTTCAAATGTCTTCAAATTGAATACAAAAGTTGTTCGAAATGAGTTTCTCAATCTAAAACGCTTAAAATCACAATTTTGAAAAACTTACGTGTAACCCCACAAACTTTTCTGAATTTACAAATAGGTCCTCTAAAGCATCAAACGAAATCGGCTCTCAAAACTTCTCAAAGCTATTTAAAAACTATTATATCCCTAAAACCAAGTTAATTCTCATCTAACCCCACATATTAAGCTAACAACATAATTAATTATTACTGAACTTTTAGAAGTAACTTTTCGGAATAATAAAAAATTAAAAATATATGTACATATATATAAAAAATAGATGAGGATTACCGAAATACCGAAATATTCCATGTTGGAAGCTAGACCGAAATGATGATCGAAACAGAATTGACAACTATGATTCCACCGCTCAAACTCCTCGACCACTGAGAAAAAAGTAGGTGAGGGTAGATTAAGATTTAAGAAAAATGGAGATACTTATCACTTGTTTATATATTTATCAAAGGATTTCGGTGTTTTAGGTTTGTTGACCTACTTGATTGGGCGTAGTAGGGTTGCAAACGGGTATCCGATTTTCCAACTACTCGGAAGTTCCGACCCGTAAAAAACCGGGTATGGAACCTATTTTAGGTTCCGATTTATAAATGGGTCCGGGTCCGGAACCTAATTTAGGTTTTGATTAATAAATGAGTCCGGGTCCATATAGGTTCCAACCCTAGAACTGAAACCTGGCATATGAGCCTTTGATGTTGTAAATTGTACCTCAAAATTAATTTTTTTGGATATTTTTATATATAATATTGGAGATAGTAGACTTGATGCACTATTATAAGCTAAATGATATGCTTATTTTTAAGAAAAGTGAACTACAAAGAGAAATTAGAATTGATTTTGGAACCACATTCTAGTCCTCTAAATCTGGGATTTGCTATCGGAACCGGGTCTGGAACCAACAAAACAGGTTCCGAGTCAAATCCGGATCCGGAACTGTTATTTGGAAATGGGTCCGGGTCTACTATGGCTCCAATTCGGAACTATTCCGTTTGTAACCCTAGGCGTATGGGACGTGAACATAAGGTTTCTAGTTTTTCCCATTTCCTTTTTGCTTTTCTAGAAGTTCCACTTGCATAGGTTTTTTTTATTAAAAAGATATCCTTTCTGATTTTTCCCTTCTTCTACTGTATAATAATATCATCAGGTCTCATTAAAAAAAAAAAAACTTTGCAATTTTCCTTTTCTTCCTTTGTTTTTATTTAATCCTTTTCTTTGCAGTTCCCATTTCACTATCTGATGTACAACGACAAAAGAGAGAAAGCCTCTAGACTCAGTCGCAACTGTGGTTGAGAGACAGAAGAACAGATGAACCTCTTCTGTCACAAATACCAAAATGCATATTAATAATATATTCCATAGGCCTTGTAGGTTGTACCTACAACTCCAACATTAAGTTCTCTGTCGTCGTGAGAGCACTTTGAATCTGGATCTCTTTTTGCAATTAATGGTGAAAATTGTACTTTTCCAACAACTGACCTTGAGAGTGATATTGTATTTGCTGCTATGCGCAGAAAGATTGTAGATTTTGGGGCAAAAATGGGAAAGAGAGGTTTTGAGTTGAAGAGAGTAAAAGAGTAAAGGTGAGAGAAGACATGTCAGCAACTCAAAACGTATTGTTTGTGACTTTTGATGTAAAAAAATGATTGTGATAAATAAAATTTACTATTGGTAAGGAGTTTTTATGTAAATGTGTATTAATATCGATAGAAAATTAGAGGCCTCTTTGTAATAAATTTTAAAATAATTTTCAAAATACATAACTATTCTTAAAATAATTTTTTAATGGATCTAAATTGGTTAGGAACGGTTTAAGACCGTTCCAAAAATATAATTTTAATTGTTCTTAAATAATCTTTTAAAATAATTATTCAAAAATCTAAATAACTTTGAAACGGTTTGAAACTATGATTCTGGAACGGTTTAGAACCGTTCACAAAAATAAATCTGGAACGATTTTAAACCGTTTTACAATCAATTTTGTTGGAACACTTATAAACTATTCCAAATGATTGGGAACACCACTTTTAGGAACGGCTCAAAACTGTTTCTACTCTCATTTGAAATGGTTTTGAACCATTCCTAATCATCATTTTCTGTGTGGTTTATAATGTGCTTCTTTTTTTCTGGGTACAAACGAATATAGAGCAAATGATATCGTTTGGAGAGAAAAATGGAAAAGGTTTACTTGTCTTTCATCTGTTTTAGGGTATTTCTTAATCAAATTGTGTAATTAGGTTATGACTAATTTTTTTTGTAAAAGTCCCTAAAAAGTATTTGTAATGACTAAATACCTGAAAGGTTTTTTAATGGTGCATAGATGATTGATGGTTAGAAACATAAGGAGTAGACTCGATTAAGGTGTAGTTTGGCAAGTCTACATTTTAGATTTATTTGACTTAAAACAGATTAAATTAGATATTTAAGTACTTTAATCTATTTGGAAAGTTTATGTGAATTTATGAATGAACCAGTTTTTATAAGCTTTCGTCTTTTTTTCTTTTTAAAAAAACATTTGTCAGTGTAATATCGCGAACCCATGACCTGATGATGTAAACCCTAAGTTTAAACCATCAAGACTAAGAAGAGATTGACAAAAATGTTTGCTCCCCCACTCTTATCATACAACACTATTGCATTTTTAACTATACTACACATACAAAACAGTCCATTTGCAAAAGAGTCTGATTGAATCAAACTTTATTTCAAATAGATCATACTTGTCAACCATATGAGCCAGCCCATTCACACAATCAAGAAGATCACATGATCCTCTTAAAATAGAATGGTCAACTCAAGATCTACCCAAATGAGTCAGCACTTATCTTACCAAGATCATGACAGATGGACATTACATTTTACATTCCAATTTTGTATGATATGATTTGATGTAAATTCCTAAATATCTGCCAAATGGCCTGTACACTATGATCAATATTCATTTATAAATATAACATACTCATGTCCTTCTCACACATTTTGAGAGAGAAGGAAACATATTATATTCATCAAACGACTGTCTCACTTATGTACCAATGTTTGTATGTTATCAGAGCCACTGATTCAGAAATTTAACCCCTTGCATTCAAAATCCAAAAGCTTGCCTTCCTCTTTATTCATTATGGCCACAAATTCTATAATGACTTCCACTAGAGCCCCTGTCATTCCCAACATTGCCAACTTGATCTCTTTCAAGTTGAATCATGATAACTACCTTCTCTGGCACAGTCAGATTATGCTGATTCTGCGCACACATGATCTATATGGTTATGTTGATGGGACGATCATTTGTCCACCAAAGTACCTTAGCGAAGATGATGATGGTAAATCGAGTAGCAAAGCAACCTTAATTGTGAATCCTGAATATACAAAATGGGTGAAACAGGATTCCCTTATCCTTTGTTGGATTAACTCGACACTTTCTGAAACTATATTGTGTAGAATCTATGGCTTATCTACATCCAAAGATGTCTAGCGGAGGTTGGAACATCTCCACCTCATTCAATCTCAGGCATGCCATTTGTAGCTCCGGCAACAGATCCAATCCTTGAAGAAGGGCAATATGCCTATTACTGAATATCTTGACAAGATGAAAAATCTTACAGATGCATTAGCAGCCATAGATCATCCTATCCCTAATAAGGATTTTATTGCTCTTATTCTTAATGGCCTTGGACAAGAATACGCTCTGGTCATCTCTTCAGTGGATAATCGTGAAGCACCAATCACATATGATGAACTTTTTGGACAGCTTATCACTTATGAAATGCGGCTAGATAGCTACTCTCAACCTCAGAACAATACGTAGCCAGCAACTGCCTTTCTTAGTCAACGTGGATCTTCATCCACTCAAGTTGGCAATGAAGCTAACAATCCCAAGAGCACTCAACGTGGTCGTGGTCGTACCACAAATGCAGCCAATACAAACTACAATAATCGTAGCTCCAATGTTTAGATTTGTCAAATTTGCAATAGGACAAATCATGTTGCTCTTGACTGCTTTCATCGCCTTGATCTATCCTATCAAGGGAAACAACCACCACAAAAGCGTCAAGCCATGGTTGCAAACAAACAACCTGATAACATGTGGTATCCAGACACATGGGCCACTTATCATGTTACTGCAGATCTTGAAAACCTTCATCTTCACTCAAACTACCAAGGTGCTGATTCCATAGCTGTCGGAAATGGTAATAAACTTCCAATAACCAACATTGGTTCTGCTGCTATCAATTATAAAACCTCTAATCTGATTTTCAATAGTATACTTCATGTTCCTGCCATGACAAAAAATTTGTTATCTGTTCATCAATTTGCTCAAGACAACAATTGCCATTTTGTCTTCACTAATACCTCTTTTTTTGTGAAGGACAACAATACAGGGAAGATCCTCTTCTGGGCCAGAGTCGTGATGGTCTCCATCCATTTCACCTAGATCTACACCACACAAATAAGTCCGATTGTTCTCCCTCTGCGCGCTTTCTTCACCTCAAGGATTTCTAGCCACATTTGGCACAAACGACTTGGGCATCCGGGTCGTCAGACACTTCAACAACTCTCCAAGATGCTTCAAATTATTGGGCCCCTGCCCACTACCAAAGTCTGCACTGCATGTCAAATGGGAAAGAGTTCCAAACTCCCTTTCTCTACTTCTTTTTCTATTTCTCTTTCTCCCTTAGAACTCATCCACTCGGACATTTGGGGGTGCATCACCTTATGCTTTAATAAGTGGTGTTAAATTTTATATTACAATTATTGATGATTTTAGTTGTTACTGCTGGATTTTTCCTTTACAGTTCAAGTCTCAAGCTCTTGATGTATTCACTAAATTCAAGGCCCTTATTGAAAATAATCTTAACAAGAAAAATCAAATTTCTCCAAACTGATGGTGTTGGAGAATACACAAGTACTGCTTTTGAGACTTTTCGTGCCACCAGTGGAATTTCCCATCATTTATCATGCCCTCATACACCCGAGCAAAATGGGCTTACCAAACGCGAGCATCGGCATATCATTGAAACTACACTAAGCCTTATGGCTCATTCTAATCTTCCAAAAAATTACTGGTTTGATGCAGTTTCTACCTCAGTTTTTCTGATCAATCGTCTCCCCACTTGGGTCCTTGAGAATGTCTCTCCATATGAGAAATTATTTAACATTGCACCAGATTATAATAGGTTGAAATCTTTTGGTTGCATGTGTTACCCATACCTTCGACCCTACAATTCCACCAAATTGGACTTTCGTACCACAAAGTGTGTATTTCTTGGGTATAGCCTTAACCATCGAGGTTATCGTTGTTTGGATCCTCAAAATGACCGTATTTACTTTTCATGCCATGTCGTGTTTGATGAAGATAATTACCCATTTATGGATGGCATGACCACGCACTCAGGCTCAATGGAATATGGTTCGACCTCGTTAGTCCTCCCAACTAGTCAACCTCCATTTTCTATACCCAAGTATCCTCTACCCACCTTAAATTCTCCTACCTCCATGGACACTTGTCCATCCCAAAACCATGCCTCACCAACTCAACAAAGTCCTTCACCTAACCACGCCTCACCAATTCAACAAAGTCCAAGTCCACCAATCTCACCATCTCCAATTTTGGCTCATGAACAGTCTGAACCAATATCTACTACCATAGCCATAGAGTCACTTCAATCAATATCTACCACCATGGCTACTAAAGCACCGGAACCAATGCCCACCACTATAGCTACTGGATCATCTCATGCCCATCATACTCGGTCCAAAAGTGGTATTTTCAAGAAGAAAGTGTGGCTATCTACTAGACACCCCCTTGCACTTGTGACTCAAAGTGGCCCAACTGAACCTACAAGTTACACTCAGGCTGCCAAAAGTGCTCAGTGGCGAGAAGCTATGGCTTGAGAAATTACTGCATTGTTGAAGCAAGGAACATGGACACTAGTTCCTCGCACTTCCAAACAATATCTTGCTGGACGCCGCTGGATTTATAAGATAAAATATAGGTCTGATGGGTCTATTGAATGGTTCAAAGCTCACCTCGTTGCAAAAGGATTTCACCAACAACCTGGCATTGATTATCACGACACTTTTAGCCCAGTGGTTAAGTTTACAACCATTCGGCTAGTGCTGTCTTGAGCGGTACATAATTGCTGGCATATTCGTCAAATGGATGTTCAAAATGCTTTCCTTCATGGAGTTCTTGCCGAAGAAGTATACATGGTTCAACCACCCGGATTTGAAGATCCTCAAAGGCCCAATCATGTATGTAAATTGCACAAAGCTTTATATGGTCTTAAGCAAGCACCTCGTATGTGGTATACAGGCCTCACCGACTATCTACTTGGTTTAGGATTTCATGGTTCTTCTACTGACACATCTCTCTTTATCCGGCATACTGCGGAGTGTGTTCTCATAGTTTTGATTTATGTTGATGATCTCATTGTCATGGGCAATAATCTAAATGCAATTGATCACCTCCTCATTGCTTTGAATAGGGTTTTTGCTATGAAAGACCTTGGTGATCTACATTTTTTCTTAGGCATTGAAGTTCATCGAACTCCAAATACAATGTATTTATCTCAGGCAAAGTATATTGGTGACATTCTTGCTCGGGCCAAGATGGACGGAGCAAAACCTCTAAGCTCTCCAGTGGTGAGTTGTTAGATATTTTATGTTGCCAATTTCTTTTAGTTTGAACAAAATTCATACTTTCAGTCCTACTTGAGTTGTATTTTCTTTTTCTTTTAGATGAGGACTGTGAAGGAACTCCATTGTGGTCAAAGTCTTCAGTTGGATTCGTGTGTTCAATGTTAAAGACTCCTTCTTGCACTGGAAGATCCCCTGCAGAGTTCTACTGGAGATGTATTGTGGAAAACACTGACTGTTTCAAGAATATGGTCTCACTATAGCGAGCCACTATTCTGGCTCTTCCAGAGACTGAGCTCGCTATAGCGAGGTCCCTGCTCGCAATAGTTGCAGTTTTCTTAACGAGGTGTCGTGTCCTGAATTCTTTAGGACTCTGTCAAGTTGCAATTTTCTACTTCTTTAAGAAGCTCTTCCTTCTTTCTATGAGTCTCTTGCACGAATCAAGAACTCCTTGCATCCTCTGTATAAGAGACTGGAGAGCTATCACCAAGTGTGCATCAAGTTTTATTCTTACTCTCAAGTTTTGCAAGGAGTCTGCGCTGAAGTTCTGGTTCTTATTCTTCTTCTCTCAATCTCCTTGAAGGGGCATTCAAGGAGGGTTTCAAGCTAGCACGTGGAAGGTGAACGGCGAGTCGTCGGCAAGTACTTCACAGTCCTTTAGGTTGAGTTTCAACTGGGTCAGGTCCTGTGAGTTCTTTGTAATCTTCATTCTCATGGTGCATTGCTTTCTGTGGCTTTTGCCACCCGTGGTTTTTTCCCGAGAAGGGTTTCCACGTAAATCTCTGTGTCTCTCTTTGTGTGGTGATTGTTTAGCATAATTTTCTTGTTGATTGCATATAATAATCTGAGAAAGGACCTTAGCCTGTGTTAAGGCTTAAATAGAAGGTTGGATTCAAACCTTCACGTGGTATAAGAGCAGTTCGCTTTTCTAAAAGTGTGATCCACTCAGATTTATTCTATGGAATTCATTCTAGAAGGCACTTCTACCACCAAACCTCCTTTGCTTGAAGGTAGTAGCAATTATGCCTATTGGAAGGTAAGAATGACTACGTTTCTGCGTTCTCTTGACCGTGATGTTTGGCTAACGGTTGTGAATGGTTATAAAACACCCACTGTGGTCGTTGATGGGAAAAGTGTTCCCAAACCAGAGGATGACTGGACTCCAGGAGAAAAGAATCAGATCCATTGGAATGATAGAGCCATAAATGCTATATATAATGGCATCAGTCACTCTGAGTTTCGCAGAATGTCTATTTGTACCACTGCGAAAAAGGCTTGGGATCTCTTGAGAACAGTGCATGAAGGCACTGATAAGGTTCGGCAGACTAAACTTCAGAATTTGACAACTGCCTTTGAATCAATTCGAATGAAAGATGAAGAAACTTTTGACGACTTTTATGCCAAACTGAGTCATATTGTCAATTCAAGTTTTAATTTAGAAGAACCAATCCCAGATCAAAAGGTGGTAAAGAGAATTCTTCGGTCCTTGCCCGAGAGATTTCAGTCAAAAGTGATTGCAATTGAGGAATATACAAATCTTGATGATTTGCCAGTTGAACAATTGATTGGAAATTTACAAACTTTTGAAGCAAATCACTGTTCTGATAAGATATCCAAGGGAATTGCTTTCATATCATCCAAGGACAATGATATTGATGAGACTGATAATGATTCTGATGATGTAGAACTTGAGGCCTTCTTTGTCAAAAAGTTCAAGGAATATTTAAATAAAAATAAAAAGGACCTCACAAAGGAATTTTCCAAAAGTAGACCTATGACTAATCGAAAAACAGGGCCCAAGAATGAGAAAACTTTTTCTAAGAACACCAATAAGCCTATCCAATGTTTTGAATGTCAAGGGTTTGGTCACCTGGCTTCTAAATGTGCAAATCGGATGGAAAGAAACAAAGGAAAGGCTTTGAATGTTACTTGGGAAGAAGATTCAGAAGATGAAATTAGTGAATCTGAGTCACAATCTGAAACTGTTAAATTTGTGCTTTTATGTCATCTACTAACATCTCTTTTGAGCAGGGGTCATCTGACAAGGATTCCAAGTTAGATGACGAGTCAAGGTGTGAGGATCTTTCTGATGAAGAACAAGATCTTGAACTTGCTTATAAAAAACTTCTAAAAGATTTCTTATGCCTGTCACGCATCAATGATAAGCTCTCTCACAAGTTAAAGGTTTCTGAATCACAAAATTCATCTGTGACGTCTGAGCTTGATGATGCCCGTGCAAAGGTAAGTCAGTTAGAAACTCAGCGTGCAATTCTATCTGACAACATTATTGTTGCAGGAAAAGAGAAAGATCTACTTACTGCACAGTTAGACAAAGTTACAATGGAATTGAAATCTTTGCAATCGGACTATAATCTGCTACAAATTGAAAAGAATGATATATGTGGTAAACTTCAGATGACACTATCTGAATTAGTCTCTGTCAAATCCTCGCTCGAAAGAATGAATAAAGGCTCCATGACTCTTGATGAAATTTTGATGCAACAAAGGAGTGACAAACAAAAAACTAGACTTGGATTTGATTCGGAATCTTCAACTTCCATCCATTCAGGTAACTCTGTTTTTGTTAAAGGACCAGCCTTATTTTCTGGTAGGACCAGCTTTATTTTCTGGTATTCTCGCACCTCCAACTGTTAAACATGGGAATTCAAATTCATCTAATAATATGCCCAAACCCAGAACTATCCCGATTTGTCATTTTTGTGGTATAAAAGGGCACATTAGACCACACTGCAATAAAAGAAGAAATTATATCAGAAACCAGACGAGGAAGAAACCTTCTTCTCCTCAACAGGTCAAGACTAAGCTTGTTTGGATTCGTAAGACTGACCTGAGCTGTAATGTGGTCTACACTACACTGTCTAAATCAATTGAGAATACTAAGGTTGATCCCCCTCTCCGTAAGTCCCTAGGCAGTGGCCTAAACCACTAGTCCTCAAAACATATTTTGAATAGCACATGCATACTCATTCGGGCTAATTTTGAGATTATCCGGTATGTGATGCACTTTAATTTGTTGGATTTTCGAACTGATTTTTCTTTTACGATTTAAGCATTTTGATCATGTCCACAAGTACACGATGACTCACTTGGACACTCACTTAGGGTCAATAAGACTCTAGGATTGACAGGATTCATGGTCTTAGTGGTTTTGTACTTATTCGGAGCATCGATTATGATTTTTCCACTTCTCTATGCTCTCTTCTTAATGTCTATTTCTATATATGTGACCCAAAGTGCGTAGAGATTTCTGTAGACCGACGCAATGGAACAGTATCCTAGAGGGTTCAGAAATTTCTACAAAAAATAAGCACTAGAACTTGAGCATTTTTATATGTGAAGAAGTTCATGAGAATCTCTGATTTCGGGCTCAAAATATATGTGACCCAAAGTGCGTAGAGATTTCTGTAGACCGACGCAATGGAACTGTATCCTATAGGGTTCAGAAATTTCTACAAAAAATGAGCACTAGAACTTGAGCATTTTTATATGTAAAGAAGTTCATGAGAATCTCTAATTTTGGGCTCATAATATATATATATATATATATATAATAAAACTATGTGCCATTAAGGGGGAGCTTCACATCTCATTGCTGATCAGATCGAATGTTTTTGAAAGGTGTGAAATTTGCTTTGTACCTGATGATTGTTGATTTCTGGTCGATCTACGATTTCTTTGTGGTTTACATTTGAGATTATCTCACTCACAATTTACACTCATGATAAATTTTCCAAATTTGTGTTGCCTCATGACTTGCAAATTATTGTATTTAATCATCGAGGGTTTTCGATTGTTGGCCTGATTGAGTTTTGCATTTGTGCAAATTTTTTTCGAGGATAAAGATTATATGATTTAGGGGGAGCAAGCGCTTTGTCAATTATGTGACAAAAAGGGGGAGTAGTTTAGTTGATCTCAGGGGGACTTAGGCTGACTGACTGACTTTTGTTATATTTAGCACTTTACTCTTGAACCTTGACTAGAACTTTAAATTTCACTTGTTTTGAATAACTATCATTTCTGTGATATTATGGATCTTTGCCAAGGTTTGTTTTTGTGCAGGTTGCGATAGGCTTTCTGATGAAGATCAACTGTTTCCTGGGTTGTCTTTATGTGTGTTTAGAGGAAATCAATTTTTTTAGGAGTTTTGTTCACAAATTGTCAAAGGGGGAGATTGTTAGATATTTTATGTTGCCAATTTCTTTTAGTTTGGACAAAACTCATACTTTCAGTCCTACTTGAGTTGTATTTTCTATTTCTTTTAGATGAGGACTGTGAAGGAACTCCATTGTGGTCAAAGTCTTCAGTTGGATTCGTGTGTTCAATGTTAAAGACTCCTTCTTGCATTGGAAGATCCCCTGCAGAGTTCTACTGGAGGTGTATTGCGGAAAACACTAACTGTTTCCAGAACATGGTCTTGCTATAGCGAGACTGAGGCTCGCTATAGCGAGCCACTATTCTGGCTCTTCCAGAGACTGAGCTCGCTATAGCGAGGTCCCTGCTCGCTATAGCGAGGTGTCGTGTCCTGAATTCTTTAGGACTCTGTCAAGCTGCAGTTTTCTACTTCTTTAAGAAGTTCTTCCTTCTTTCTATGAGTCTCTTGCATGAATCAAGAACTCCTTGCAGCCTCTATATAAGAGACTGGAGAGCTATCACCAAGTGTGCATCAAGTTTTATTCTTTCTCTCAAGTTTTACAAGGAGTCTGCGCTGAATTTCTGGTTCTTATTCTTCTTCTCTCAATCTCCTTGAAGGGGCATTCAAGGAGGGTTCAAGCTAGCACGTGGAAGGTGAATGGCTGGTCATCGGCAAGTACTTCACAGTCCTTTAGGTTGAGTTTCAACTGGGTCAGGTCCTGTGAGTTCTTTGTAATCTTCATTCTCATAGTGCATTGCTTTCTGTGGCTTTTGCCACCCGTGGTTTTTTCCCGAGAAGGGTTTTCCACGAAAATCTCTATGTCTCTCTTTGTGTGGCGATTGTTTAGCATAATTTCCTTGTTAATTGCATATAATAATCTGAGAAAGGACCTTAGCCTGTGTTAAGGCTTAAATAGAAGGTTGGATTCAAACCTTCAGAGTAATGGAAAACTTTCCACTCATGAAGGTGATCCTCTATCTTATCCTACCACATATAGAAGTATTGTCGGTGCCCTTCAATATCTCACTGTCACATGACCTGAAACTGCATTTGCGGTTAATCAAGTTAGTCAATTCATGCATGCTCCTCGTACTACTCACTGGAATGCTGTCAAGCGAATTCTCCGATATCTCAAAGGTGTTATTCTCTTTGGTCTAGAATTTCAGCAAGGCTCAATCACCTTACTGCCTTCACTGATGCTAATTGGGTTGGATGTCCTGATGATCAACGTTCAACCGGTGGATACACTGTATTTATGGGTCGTAATCCAATTTCGTGGAGTGCTAAAAAGCAAGCCACCGTGGCTCACTCAAGTACTGAAGGTGAATACAAATCCCTTGCTCACATGGCAGCAGAACTCTCTTGGATCCGCATGCTTCTTCGAGATCTCTCTGTCTACTTAAAATTGCCACCGATTATTTACCGTGATAATTTGAGTGCAATCTCTTTAGCTTCTAATCCCGTTCATCATGCTCGAACTAAACATGTGGAAGTTGACTATCATTTTTTTCATGAGCGGGTTATTCATCGAGATTTGGATGTTCAATATCTTGCATCAGTTGACCAGATTGCCGATATCTTTACTAAAGGTCTCACATCAACGCAATTCAAACTGCTCACATCCAAGCTTAACATTAAACAAGTTCCGTCAAGCTTGCGGGGGAGTATCAGCCAGCCCATTCACACAATCAAGAATATCACATGATCCTCTTAAAATAGAATGGTCAACTCAAGATCTACCCAAATGAGTCAGCACTTATCTTACCAAGATCATGACAGATGGACATTACAATTTACATTCCAATTTTGTATGATATGATTTGATGTAAATTCCTAAATATCTGCCAAATGGCCTGTACACTGTGATCAATATTCATTTCTAAATATAGCATACTCATGTCCTTCTTCTCACACATTTTGAGAGAGACGCAACATATTATATTCATCAAACGACTGTCTCATTTATGTACCAATGTTTATAAACCAGGCCCTTGACTTTGCCTGCAACTTATTATGAGATGATATTTTAAAAGATACCACGATATTTTTTTCGATAATAATGATAGTAAAACCATATTTTTAATATATATATATATATATATATATTGATAATATCGCTTTTATATTGCATTATTTATTGCCAAAATGGTTTTAAAAAATGGTTAAAAAAACATCTTAGTAATAGAAAATAGCTTTCGATCATCTCATGCTCTTTAGTATTGTCCCCATAGAAGTGGTAATGTGGTGGGTTTTTACTCTTGACCCTGATTTGATTAATAACTACGTACTCAATACTCCTCTATCTAATTAAACATCTTTTAATTTGGTTGGCTTTTATTAAAACACTTATCATTCTTAATAACTAAAAATTTCCCTTCCCTATTATTATTTTTAATTTTTATCATATTATCCTAAGACATGAAGATTATTATTCCTACTTACACTTATGACACTTTATGATTATAAGGCCATGAAGTGATGATGATAATATAACATTGAAATCTATTTTGGATTTATTTTATTTTCATATTCTTATATCATTTAGCTTTTCATATTTTATGAACTATCTTTTGTATTTTTATTGTTAAAAAAATCTCATTTTCTTACATTTCCCAATAACATCATGAGAGAAAATCCCGAAGAATTTGTGTGACCCACCAGCCATGGGTCCCACATCGGATTATAAATGTGGCTAAGGCCATGGGTGAATCTCCCAAATAATTCTTAATATGTGACCTTTAAGAGAGTTTGGATTGGGATAAGACTTTGGTAAAGAGTCTTGGATCAACATCTAATTCAAGTGAGGCTAATTTCCCATGTTGGTCAATGGATGTGAGATTTTAGGAGAGATAGAGTCCGAAATAGTCGTGACCCATCAAGATTGCTCTAAATGAGGGAGGTAAAAACCCTTGGTTGATGATCTAGAAGATCTAAGAGCATCCGTACCTATTAGTAGTAATTATCTCACAGCAAAACACACAAGATTCTCAGATATGGTTCAAAAGGATATTTTAACCTAAGGATGATATTTTTGACAATAGGCTAGATACAGTTCCAAAGAATCTTGACCTAGTTTTCATGAGTCACACCAAGGGTTGTCAGTCCAGACCTTTGATAAGGAGGTCCGGCCTGCAAAAGCCCTCAAAATGAGGGCTTTTCTTTTTTTGTTTTTCCTAAAGCCCGAAGGAAGGGTAGTGCCAATTTTGAGTAGCCCGCAACCTTAAGGAACAAGATAGGGCTTGACTTGGTAAGCCTGAGGGGGCTCGGCCCGGCTCTTTGTCTATTAATATATAAAATAAATAATATATAATATATAATATATGTTAGAATTTTTACAAAAAGTTATAAAGAACTCCTCTAATTAGCAATGAATGATGGAAACATAATATTTAATCAAACAAAAATAACCAAATGTTAGGTAATTTTTTTAATGGATATTCTCATAGATCCCATTATTGTCACCTATGTTTGATTCTTCGTTTTCTTTTGAACGGTAGGTTTGATTCTACGTTTGCCCAACGTGAACATATTCTTCAATGACAAGGAAATTCAAATTGTCATTCATTAGACTAATTTTCACCAATGTAAACTAATGAAGGTTTAGAGTTTAATTAGATGGATAGCCATCAACATCACCTTTGAGTGAGAATGGGTTTCAGCCATTAACCACTGATTGATGCCAATTTCTTTCTATCCCCTTATTTTCATCATGACTGTTATTTCATTAAAGTAGACCCCACATTTGACGTTAAAACTTGTGACTCATGCATCAAATCATCTTCTTCATTCATTTTAGGTAGTCAAAGTTTAATTGCATTGTTATAAAATATCCAATGGTGATATTTCAAAGAATAACAATTTAGTATTAATGCTAATTCAAGAGTGGTCTAATTTTTATTTGAACTACATATACTAAATAATTTATTTGGAAAAGGTCTAATGTCTATTTGAAATAAATCTAATTGAATCAAATGAGAATTGTCAAACATGTTCTGATGATCCACATGATTGCTTTATGAAAAAAATGCCGTACATGAACTAGTAAAAAGACCACTAGTAGCAGGACTTCAACTTCAACAATTTTACTAATAGACTGGTGATGAACAAAACCAGGCGCACAACTTAATTTATGTAACTACTGCTAGTGTGCTATGTTATAATTCCATGTCTCAATACTATTAAATCAGCTTGTTTCATTTAATCCTAAATAAAACTTTTATACGAGGACTAAGTAATTTATTTCATGTATTCTTTTAGAACTTTCACAAAAAGATTGACTTTTGCATTGCATTAATCCGTATCATAAATAAATGAGGGTTAGCATCATGGTATAGCAAAATTATTATATATAATGATATTAAAAAATTATTATTTTTGACCCTGGTCCAGCCCTAGCCCAACCTTGGCCCTTGAGGATAAGGTAAGAGCTTTGGTATTGCAGGCCCGCCAAGGGCTTCGAGGGCTTTGGCTCGATCTAGACCTGGCCCGCGTATATGAGGGGTAGGGTAATGGCTTACCCAAGCCCGACCCGAGCTCAGCCCTTTGACAGCCCAAGTAATGCCCATGTGGGCTTGGCCAGGTTTGATTAGTCTAACAAATGGGTCCGCAAAGGGTTAGGTTTGAACATACTGGTTTTCTATTGCTATCCCACGGGGACAGCTGTTGGCAATTTTTTGCGAATATCCCAATCATTATCAAGGCATCAATCTGAAATTGTATTTTTCAGATTGTTTGTTTTTTTTTTTTTACTAAAATCATATTTTTCGATCTAGCTGCCATATCTTCAAAATACTTTTGAGATGCAAATATTATGAGCAAATGGCGGTAGTTATGAAATTAAAATGAGAGAATTGACAAACAAAATGTTACGGGTCATGTGCGCACCTAAGGAATTAGCCTTGTCGGGTCAAATACCACCGAGATAGCGTTGCAAGAAATTAAAAAATAATACTAATAAAAATTTTTATTTTTAATTTTTTATTATTTAAAAAAATAAATTCATTTCTCACTTATATTTTCTGAATAACATCCTAAGAAAAACTCAAAAAATCCAAAAATAGCCCAACATGTCCACGCTTCTCAGAAGGTATTCGTGGAATGTTCCAAACCCAAGCTGTTTACCCTACGGCTACAAAATCTGAACCGGGTCAAATGAATATGACCTGTTGAAAATTGTCCAAATCAGTCTGTCTATCCTTATCCGAATCGGTAGCCACCCCTGGATTTTACCAATAAACAGATGAGTAAGATTAACCATCCATTTAATACATTGCCTAAACCGCATCCAGCTGCACCATGGATCCTTCTTTTTAATTTTTAGTAGGATACTGCACCTGGACTTAATATATCCAATGCTCATTTCTTATAAAAGTGGGGTGCCTTCTAAGATCTATAGGCCAACCAATCCTACCATGGGAGTCAAGAAGGTCTCTGTTGTAGCATTTCTTCTTGCGCTAATCATCTCATCTTCTTCCATTGTTATGTGTAAGTTCCTGTCACTGTAGAATTCTATCATCATATATCATCAGATTTTGCAATTGTTTTTTTTAAAAAATGTTTTCAAATCATATTACAGTTCTCCGATCATTTTCTCTTAGGGCATGTTTGGTAATCGCCAATTGTGAGGAATCCCCATGATTTCCCTTGCTCCCATGGAAAATCCACGCTTGGATGAGCTTGGAAAACATATAGAGGACTCATCATGTATTTGTTTCCAATTATTTTGCTGATGGGACCTCCTCTCATCTCTCCACATCCAGGCACGCGAAGAAATATGCTGCTACAGTGGGATGATTGAGGTTTTATATATATATATATATATATATATATATATATATATATATATAAAGCCCCACAATCAAGATCCAAACTGATAATCTTGTTTTAAAGGCCCAAAACGGCTGGGAGATCAAGTATTAGTCGTCGCTTCTTCACAAATTCTGAGATATTTTCAGAAAGAAAAAAAAAAATGAAGACCATTGGATCATTGATTCTAGACTTCTGTGTGCCCCATTTGAACGATCCAAACCGTTTAAACTCTTCAAAAGTCCACCAACGACTAGTGAATTAAATTTGACAGCATGAATCATCATGGATCATGAGAAACTGGCCAAGAGCTCCAGATCTTTGACCTGCAACAATGCAAAAAGAGGATTTTATTTGCTGCCCATTTGTTCGACTTTTTATTCTAGTGTGCCACAAAAGCATGATCTGATCCCTGCATCATTTTCAAAAACACCAAACACGGCTAGGGGCTCGAATTTCAGCCATAGATCCCTAATGGGTTTTGAGATATTTAAAAAAAAAAAGAAGAAAAAACAGAGAGATCAGACCTTAAAACTAGGGGATTTTTTTTATTATTATTATTCGTGTGACCCATTTGTATGACCTGAACTGTTGAAGTTCTCTAAAGAGTCCAAAACGATTATTGGGTGAAACCTCAAGTCTTGATTGCAAAAAAAAAAAAGAAAAAAAAAAGAAAAAAAAAAAAAGGAAAAAAGAAAAACTCATAACTATTGGATCCTCTCTGTTTGCCAAACTTGGATCTCTCATCAGAAACCTTATTTGAGGATAGCTTGGTTCCATGAGGATGGAGGAGTCCTCTAAATTCTGTTTACCAAATGTGCCCTTAGTGAATGGGCAATTCTCTGCCGGTAGATAAGATTTCAGTTTTCAAATCCAAGTATAATTCTCTCATCATATACAAATTAGTGTATAGTGTTTGATTCATCTTTATCATCTTGTTGGTGATGCGAATAAGTGTTTATGATATATTTGGTATATTAGTGTGTGATTCTGTTTTAATTAAAAATAAAATAAAGCTTATATCAGCTTGTATTTACCCTCTTTAGATAGTATGAACAAATATGCATTGATCGTATAGAAGATCAAGGTATGATTACACATACACAATGCACTAATCTCTTAAGAGTACTATACACATCGGTTGATATTTACAATCATGAGTTAGAGGACAGAGATTATGTTTTCTAGTATTCATGTGGGAGCCAACAAGGGTGGATCTGGGAACTACCCCTAAATTCTTTTCATTTTTTTAGAATCTTAGATGTTTTTACATATGGCCTCCTAAGAATCTATTTTGGATAGTGAATCCCTTCCAGGAAAATCTTTTTGCTGCGCCCTTTGACCAACCTAGTATTATATTGGTTGTATCAGGGCATTAGCTTTTTCCTAAAAATGTGAGACACTAGCCTGTATTAAAATGTGTAGTGATATAGATTTAAGTATCAGTTGAACTCAATATTCCCTCTCGGGCATACCATAAAGACTTTTGAGAATCACTTTCATCCCATAATTGAGAGATCTACATTTATAATGCAAATATGATTTAACCTTATCTTAAGGATAAGAATAACCTAATATCCTAACAATCCTAGTAATCATAACAAAGAAAGTTACGGTTTCTTCAACAGAACTAATGAGCTATACTTATAAAATCAAATGTGTTCCATTAATTTGTTATTGAAGTCTTTAACACAAATATTTTATCTATGAGAGATGCAGCTGAAGAAAAGCCTAAAGAGGAAGGTGGCATTGTGGAGCATCTTCTTTGCAGGTGGGGATGCTCTTCGACCTGCAATGCAGACTGCATCAATGAAGGATTTTGTAAAGGCGACTGTCAGGAATATATAGAAGGATATTGTTGCTGTGCAAATCCATGTTGACAGACATGTCTATCTTAGTCTTATGAATAAAAAATCAAAATTAAATTAAATGCCAGGATATTTGAGTAGTCTGTGCTTGGCATGATCTTTATCTTATAATATATATATATATATATTATTAGAGCGAAGTAAGGAGTTTTATTTTTTGTGTTAAACAAATATATCATTCAAATGTCAGGAACAAACAACACAAAAACTCCACCCAGAAACCAAGGGTAGGGGGTCGGACAAAAAACCAGATCGCACACCTAATGAATGACGTTGTCGATCCTCCCAAAATAAATTCCTCTAACATCTAGGACAAACTTTAGCTAAGAAATGAGTAGTCCATTTAATTCCGTTGGGATATAGACAAAATCTGTAGAATCAGAAGAACAACATAGAGTTCTAATATACAAAATTATGGAACTTCTAGTCCAATCCTCATTTCCTTTGACAGCTTTGACTACCTTCCAAGCATTTGAAAAACTTTCATCTTGGAAAAACCTGTTATCCTAGCATTCCATGAAGCTTACCAAATTGCAAGAACTTCAGCACTAACATCAGTATCCACCTTCATTTGGGTATGTGTTGTCCTAATTTGGACCCAAACCAAACCACTCTAGTATGTTCATAGTGAAACAAAGCATGCTCCATTATATCTTCCTCCTTCTCACAAATCCAACAGAGTGTTAGATTTGGCTTAAAAGGTCCTTATTGGGTCTTACTGAGTGATATTCTTGGGGCCCACTTTGTTAGGGAAAATCTCTTATATATTCTCTCCTAGGGTTATTCTTTGTAAGCAAGTAAGAAAACAATGGGGAACACAAAGATAACTTGTAAGGGAAGAGGTTCCGAGAACAAGATTGAAATCTATGAGTAGAGAGTAGGCTAAGTGTTAAAAGATTTGGAATCCTTATAACTAGCTGCCCAATTTCTTCATAGTGAAATCGAGCAGAACGCTCATATCCCCATGCACATAGGCGAATTTGCCAAACCATGTAAATTTGTGTGTTGTGGATTGCTTGTGGTTCTTGTGATTGATCCCGTATTTTTCCCTAATAATCCTAACAATTGGTATCAGAGCCTGGTCTCCTAGCTAGGGTGGAGTTGTAATAGATCGGATCTTGAAGAGGGGTAAGAAACTGTAGTTGGATATGTAGGTTATGTTTTTTGCAAGGGACTTAGACAAGAGAAGATCTACCACAGGTTATGTTTATGTTTACATGCTTGCTAGCGGACCAAAAAGTTGGAGATCGATCCTTTAGTCTACATTTGCACTATCCACTATAGAGGCAGAATACATGGCAATTACAGAAGCTTCTAAGGAAGCAATCTGATAGAAAGGTTTTGTAAATACAATCGAAATCAAGCAGGAATCAATCTCGATACACTGTGACAGTTAAAGTCTCATATGTTTGACAAAGAATCAGGTGAATTATGCTAGGACAAAACACATAGCTATTATGTATCACAGAATCCGAGATTGGGTTGCTACAGGGTTAGGGCAACATAGATTGGGGCCCACTTTGTTAGGGCAAATCTCTTATATATTCTCTCATAGGGTTATTCTTTGTAAGCAAGTAAGCAAACAAGGGTAACATAAAGAGAACTTATAAGGGCAGAGGCTATGAGAGCAAGATTGAGATCTATGGGGAAAGAGTAGGCTAAGACTTAAAGGGTTTGAAATCCTTATAACGAGTTGTCCAATTTCTTCATAGTGAAATTGGGTATAATGCTCATAGCCCTGTGGACGTAAGTGAGTTTGCCAAACCACATAAATCAATGTGTCATTGATTGCTTGTGGTGCTTGTGATTGATTGTGTGTTTTTTCTTAATAATCCTAACACAGAGACCAAGAAAACTAGAAATTGGGATAGCTTTCTTAAGAAATTTTCCAAAGAAAAAAAACATTTAAGGAAAGTGGTTTTCCAAATAGAACGCCATTTTATGTTGATTGAATTACTATCTCTATATTAGAAGCAAGGATTTTATAAGTTGTTTTACCATCAATTCTTCGTTTTTGGTCATAGCTCCAATTTCTCCTTATCTTTCATATTAGATTTAGAGATATATATCTTTAAACGTATTTGGAATTAACGGTATATTCCATTCAATTTTATAGTTTCATAGGTCTTAAACTTGAAGATTTGGGTTAGCGGTGTTCGACAATGGCATCCTAAGCCCGTTGCCCAAACTCTATTTAATGATATTATTAATGAAATTGCCCACCTTCGTAAACCCTTTCCAGAACCAAGAGTTACCTTTCCGGCATTTAACTTCTCATAAATATTTATTGGAGCAATATTTGGCTTTTAGAGTTTTAGAGCATAGTAAATTATCATTTGTAAGGCATCTCCGACAAGTCTTAGCTAAAAGGGCAATATTATTCTCCTTACTTTTCATAATTTGTAAGCCCCTTTCATCAATTGATCTGGATAACTTACTTCATCTTAAGATTGTAGACTTTCTACTTCCCTCTCTTCCCCACGAAAACTTCTTAATCATCTTATCTATTAAGTTTAAAGTTCTGTTATAAATTTAGAGAATTGACTTGTTATAGACTAGGTTGACTGACTGAGGCAACAAATTTAACAAAGGCGTTTCTTTCGGATTTAGAGAACATTTATTCTCCATGAATGGGTTCGAATTCTTTAGTTTAGTTATTAGCAACTCAAAGGATAAATCTTATTCTCGTTAAAGATTACTTGTTGTTACTTGATATTCTAGATACCTATCCTTTTCATTCATAGATTGAACCTCCACAATGGATATGAGTTTCTTACATCTACGGGGACAAGCACCCTCACTGAATTACCAAGTCGATTTGTCAAAATCACCTTGCTATTTTGATATTATATGATAATCATTAAGAATGTCTTTTACTTCTTTTATCTCCTCTATAGTGGCACCGTGAAAAATAAATCTATCATCAACAAGGAATAAATGATATATACTAGGGGCTCTTTTAGCTACTTTAACACCATGGATCATATTATTATTTTTCGCTCTTATAAGTGACTTGGAGAGGACCTAAGCTCCAATATTGACAAAATGGTATGGAGATAAAGGATTACCCTATCTTAGCCCGCATAAGGGATTATGTTCCCAAAGGGAGAACCATTAAGAAGGATGGATAAAGGTTCAGAGGAATAAACTTCTTTAATCAAAGCAATAAATTTATTATGAAAGCCACAAGCTCTCAAAACTTCTATAATAAAATCCCATCCTATCCCATTATAAGCCTTGGCTATGTTCAGTTTCAGTCCTTTTCATTTTGAAGGTATGTAAGAATTCAAGGGCAATGATATAATTATCTGCTATTAGTCTTCCCTTGAGAAAGGCATTCTAATACGGGCCTATAATGTTACCAAGAACCATTCTTCGCCTATTTGCTATAACCTTCGAAATAATCTTATAGCTAACATTACAAAGGCTAATAGGCCTATAGTCTTGAACATTAAGGGGATTGTTTTTCATTGGACTGAGAACAATATAGGCTTTACTTAATTTCTTTAAAGGGAAACATATCCTAAAGAGATCCCGAACCAATGTAATTATATCTGGGCCTGTTAATTCTCCTGTATATCGGTGAAAAATTGTAGAAACTCCGTTAGGTCCAAGGAATTTCATTAATCAAAGTTGGAAGGTAGCCTCCTTGTCCTCATCATACGAAGTAATTGAAACTAACTTTTCATTTTCAGAACTTCCTAAAGTAGGCTTAATAACTTCTTTAATTATGCTAAGGTTCCTAGGACCACAGGTCATCATACTTTTGAGATTGTTGCATAATTCATTACCTATGACATTTTCTTTATCATAGAGTAGTTTCTATTCACTACACAAAAAATAGAACTTAGGAATGGTGATTTGGGTCAGTTTTGAACCGTTTCTAATTGAAGAAAGTTTCAAACCATTCTAAATAAAATAACCGTTAATTCATAATGATAAAGTGGGCCAAACTCCAATGCCAAATATTCTTACTCTTGAAATTAGGTACAAAACGGTTGGTGCAATTGAGATATATTTTTGAATCTTTTTTAGTTTAAAATGATCCACCATCAGCCACATCAACTTATAGAAGTGAGACCCAATTAATACATTTCAATTTTGAATTAAAAAAAAAGACTACCTCATCTTGAAAAGACTCATTGAACAGATGTCTCTCTCCTTTCTCTCCATCTAACCTCTTCAGCATGTCTCTCTCTCCTTTTTGTCCATCTAACCTCTCTCTCTCTCTCTCTCTCTTCCCCCCCCCCCCCCCCCCCCCCCCCTAATCTTTCTTTCTCTCCCTTTCTAATCTTCATTGCCCTCTCTATATCTCAAATATTTGGTCCTACTTACGATATCTCATTTTAGCAAGTATAAAAGTAACTAAAAACGTATGTGAGATTCAAATTCTATTTCTTCAAAGTTGAGAAATGATTGATACAGGCATGAGTAATTTTGGAACGTCGATGAATTGATATAGTGTATATAATATACTAATATATCATCATGATGCCCTAGAAAATGTGTGGTGCCAAGCTAAATTTCATTGCCATACAGTTCATCACCATCCAATCTTCAATTAAGGTCATTTAACAACATCATGGGCTGTTAATCGCTGCGTCTTAAACTGGGTTCAATCATGCCACAACATTGGACGAATGCTAAATAATATCCTTTTTGGGGGTTTTCAGTTGGTTGTGTTTTATTTTGAGATTTTCACCATCTCACATGAATAATGATATTTTAGGCCATATTTATATAATTTACAATTAAGTGATTGCATTAGATGAAATTGAGAGTTTTTCTTTTTTGTATATGATCTTGACTAAGCTTTTTACCATTATAAAATCCTAATTTCTCCTAGGGTTACTAATACAAGCACATTATTATTTGGATGGTATTTAATCCTACATCGAGCCATTTCTTTAAACAAATACAATATGTCCCCTCCCTCATTTCTCGCAATGAGGCATTTCTTTCCCAGTTTCTCTACTCTGGGCAATCAGTTGTCAATATCGTTTCGGACTCTATTTCGGTCTGGCCTATAAAATGAAAAGTTTCAGCTGATCTAGAATCTTAGTTAAACTTTTTGGAACTACATTTTGGGGAAATATGAAATTAAAAAAAAAAGTAATTATGGATTTAACCCATTCTAGTAAAACATTTTGGAATTCTATTTGGTAGATATATTAGAAATACAAAGTGTATATATATATATATATATATACATATATATATATATATATATATATATATACATATATATATATATATATATATATATGTGAAAAAGGGGAAAAATTGAAAAATCAAATACTAATTCTGTTAAAAAACATTTATGCCAAAATATCACATTTCGGTCGATACTTGAAACGAAAAGTTGTAGCCCCAATTTCATTTCAGCTACTTGGCCGAAATTCGAAACAACACGAAATTAATAACTATGATTCGAATTGCAAAAAGGAAGAAAAGAAAAGAAGAGGATTTAGATCTTTTGCTAGCGTAGGAAGAACAGGGTTCGATCCAGTTAGACTCTGCATCTTTGTGGAAAATCTGTGGTTTGATCAATGGTTGAAAACATGACTCGGATCTCAAATTTGTTGCAACAAAGAAGTCGGGGTGGACCTCTGTACTGGGGTGTTTCCTTGGTCAGAGAAATCAGAGAATTCGGGCTCTCAGATCAGCTGAAAGTTGGGACAGGCCTCTAATGTGTTGTAGTTAAGAGAAAGGCAGGAACGATTTCTACCTTTGATGTTTAGGTCAAACGATGGATATTGAAATCCATGATCAAATCATTCGATTGCTAAGGGCTTGGTTAGACTTGAAAAGGGACAAGGTTGGTTGTTGTTGCCGATCTTGCAGAATAAAAAGGTAGGGGAAAATCGGACAAAACCAAGGGATTTTTGCATCTCATTTAATTCTGGGATCATATCCGACCGATATTCATACAAATTAAAGGAAAATAAGATGGTAAAAGTTAATCCTTTCAAGTAGGACGGGACTCTTCTTCTTATTGCTGGATAATACTATTCGGCGTTCGAAGGCGATGGGAACTATCGGGCTCGGCGGACATGAAGATCTGAGGATCCGATCCTTTCATAACTTCAAGACAACGGAACAGTCATGTTTTTTATTTTTGTTTATGTACAGGTATACCAAATCTTTTATTCTACTTGAAAAAGAAAAAAAATGATTCGAAGATTTTTCGCATAGAATAAAAAATAAAAAGGATTCTAAAAATTCTTTACACGTGTTGAAAAGAAAGAGATAATTTGATTTATTTATTTATTTTTGTGCTTTGAAAGGCGATTTACATTTGTTTGCCGTGAAAGGCGAATTTTTTTCTCCCAGGAAAGGCAATGTGTGTCGCGAATGGCAAATTTCATTTATTTTTTCCATTAAGGTGATGTGTTTGCCATGAGAGGCAAGTTTTTGGGTGTCATGAAAGGCGATTTACATCTCTTATCCAAAATGACAAGATTTGAGATTTTCTTGTCTCTTTTCAACACAAATACAATAGATAAATAGAAATGGAAATTAGGCTAATAAACAATTGTGTGGACACGCTTGGATTAGTGGATGCAAGCCGTATGTGTTAGCTCCTCCGATGTTTCTCTGATGATAACATGATTTCTTGGATTCTTGGGCAAGGCTTGAACCTTAGATTTTCAAAGAATAAGGATCAAAGAAGGATCATATATTCAATAAAAATCCAAGTAGATGGGCCAAGGAGCCGCATCTAAGCCACGAAGAAGGAAATTAAAAAATGGCCGGGGGGGTTGCTCAATCACCTTGTAGACATGCAAAGGTTGCTAGGGAGAGACCGTTGCAGGAGTGTGGAGTGGCTTAGAATCATGCCTTGAAATGGAGCCAAAGTCATTTTATAGGCTATGGAGGGTACTTGAAAGGTCATGGAGGGAGATGAAAGGCCAAAAGTCACCATAATGGGTGCAATTTTCCTCATGTTGGGGCCTTTAAATACATTGAATGCTTTAATCCTCCATCTTGGGAAAAGTTACACTTTTTTAATGCTTTTGTTTGTAACTTTTTTCTTGAATTTTGATTAGTTGTTGTACGATAATTGGCCATTAATTGCACTGAATAGCCGCCAAACATGTGCCGAAAATCAAAAGGTCATGGATCGTTTTGAACTTTTTGAATTATGTTGCAAGAAGCTCTTGGAATGTTGGACTGCTACTGTCATGAGAAGGTCTTACGCATCAATCACCGTCAGATCATTTTAAAATTTTAGAGATCGATTGTTGCCAGTGGACCATATCATGTGTCCATTGATTTCTTGATACGCTGGGCATAACATGGACCTTTCTAGTTGGCCAAAAAAAGGATTTAAGATGTCTGATGACAAATTCACGATGTTGATGAAAATCAACAGACATCATGCCTCAAAAAGTAGATTTTCAAAAAGTTCTATAGGTAAAATGGGAAAAAAGTGGAAAAGGGACTGAAAAATTAGGTTTCTACGGAATTCTGGTGGACTCGAGGCTGCATGGTCTCCCACGACCATGGGGCTTTGGTTCCCGTTTCGGCCACTGTTCCCAACTTTTTCTGATTTTTTCTTTTATATATTTTCTTTGACATTTTTGAAAATTCTATGGAATTTTTTTCTTGCAGTAAAGTTGATGAAAAGACATGCAAAACGAGTAGTAAAGTTTCCAAGTTTGCGGAAAAGCTGAAAATTATGTTGCAAGAAGGCAAGCTTTTGTCGTAAGAAGCCGAAACTAAGTCAAACGATGTCGAAATGACTTGAGATTTTGGGTGGAGCTCCTTGGGAGTAAAATAAGGCCAACCACAAGCTTTGTTCAAAAAACCATGGGCATTATGAGTCTCGTCGCATGAAGGATGCTGCGATTTGAAATTTAGCTAAACGGTGTCCGATTGAGCTGAAATTTGACAGGGAATCTCTTGGAAGCAATTTAAATTGACCCATTTGCTTTGATTTATAAATCATGGCTTCATCGCAAGAAGGCTTCGATTTGTTGCTAGAAGACTGAAGTTGGGTCAAACGATGTTAGAATGGCCTAGAATTTGACGTAAAGCCTCTTAGTAGGGTTTTAAGATGATCCGTGAGCTTTGATAGCAGAAACAAGGTCTCCAAGGATCTTTTCACGAAATGGTCTTGTTCTGTCACAAGAAGAATAAGAATTTTGCACTTTAAGGCAAAATGGTGTTAGAATGGTCTGAAACTTAACGTAGAGTCCCCTACTGGTATTTTAAGAAGAACTATGTGCTATGTTTTGTAAAATAGGTTCTCCAGCACTGTTGTCACCAAAAGTTCCCGTTCTACCGTTGGAAGAGGGGAGTTTGGCTAAACGAAGGTGGAATGGCCTAAAACTGGCAAGGACACTGCTCAAGGTTGTAATATAGGATCTTCAGTTGTTCAGGAGATTTTGAGAAGATTTGATTACTGAAGTAGTTGTTGCCCATTTTGTCGCAAGAAGAATCGCCCCACAAGAAATGACGTTGAAACTTCTCAAAAGTGGTGTGCAAGCTTTGAGAATTACACTTGTATGACTTGATGTAGCTTCATGTGAATTTTCTAATGTTGAAATGTACACAAGAGCGAAAGTTGCATTTTTGGCGACAACAAATACTCATCATGCTTATAAACCCACTACCACTGCCAGTCTTTAAATAACTCACATCTCTTAATTCAAGGCTTAAACAAAGTTAGCATAAAAATGACCTTTTATATTCAAATATTCAAACTACTAATTGCTAAATGGTCACCATTTGCAACCATGACTTTAAAGCGATCATGAGATTCATGGGATGACCAACATGCTTAATCAAATTAGGATAGACAAAGTTGTGTGAACTACCTGAATCGAGGAGAACTATGACTATTCTTCGTTTGACCATGACATTGATTTGTAGGTGCATGGCCCTGATGATCATATGACTGCATCTATTAGACATTTGGTTCTTCAACCTTCGAAGATAGGTAATCGAGGTCATTGATGCCTTCAATGAACGTTAATTGTGATTCGCAACAATGGTCGGGGTTGAACTTTTCGCCATAATTGTAACAAAAGTCCCTTTTTTGACATTCGATGATGTCATCTGTTGTGATTCATTTTCTTGGCCTTGTTCGGTTTTGGACTACTATTGAATTTTCTTCAGGCTTGTCTTGAATGACCAAGGGAATTAACTTATCGAGGAGGGGAAGTACACTATTTGTTCGATAAAAACGTTGGTGCACTAAGAGCTTATCTTCTTCAAAGAGAGCCAAATGAAATGCCTTCATTAGATTAGTAGGTTGTAGTGAGCATAAACTCACACAAATATCATCTCGTAATCCTGAAATGAAACAACTTATGAGAAAACGCTCGGGTAGATGAGCGACACTATTAGAAAGTTGCTCGAATTCCATTTGATATTCTACAATCGTACCAATTTGTCAAAGCTTTGAGAGTGTTTCTACGGGGTCATCACACTCTAACGACTAGAAGCGGAGGCAAAGGCCTCAAGTAAAATTTCCCCATGTCAACTTGCCCCATGTCTTTTCCATCCCTTGATGCCATTCTATGCATTGCCACTAAGATAGAGAGGAGCCGTAGCGACAATCTGGTCATTTGACAGCTTGTTGAAATGCTTAAAAGTTCCGCCTGATGAACCCAACCAGAGGGTCTTGCCTTGCAAATCGTGGAAAAACCATCTATATAGTACGATGATGGATGATTGCAATTTCGGCTGAATGACAGATGTCATGGCGTTCATCCTGATGGGACTTGAGATTAGTTATCTCCTTCTGGCGATGATCATTGGAAGCTTTGGTGGAATTTCAGAGCCCATCAAATTTATCTTCTAATCTTGCCAAGAAAACCTTAATTTCTCCGATGTTGTCTTTTAGCTTATTCACCTCGATCTCCAATTCTTATACTGTGGGTGCCATGGAGTCAGAATGAAATAAGTCTAAACTAAATATATATATATATATATATATATATATATATAAGAGACAACAACCCTTTGACTAAGATGCAGGAATGAAATACAAAGTAGTAAGCTATCGTGGTATTGGAATGGTGTGGATGGTGTAGGTCAACAACAATCTTTTCACCTGCTCTAATACCAGTTGATACGATTTCAGGATTTCAGGATTGTATATGACTGATATTCATACAAATTAAAGGAAAATAGAAAATTAAGATGGAAAAAGTTAATCCATTTGAGTAGGATTGGACTCTTCTTCTTATTGCTGGATAATACTCATGATTACAAACTCACTACCACTAATGATCTTTAAATGACTCACATCTCTTAAATCAAGGCTTAAACAAAAATAATCATAAATGACCTTTTTATTCAAATATGCAAACTACTAATTGCTAAATGGTTGGCATCGTGTATATGCATGGTTGGGCAGCAAATGCTCAATTTATATGCATGGCTGGATAATAAGTAATGGGTAAATGTATGCAATTACTGGATTGCATGGATTGGGTGGTAAATGGTAAATGTTGTATGCATGCAATAAATGTATGCATTGGTGTCACGACCCTAGCCCGAGATTGGATTATACTTGGGTAAATCCTGAGGCGCAACCACACTTACTCCCGTGAGTTCCGAATTTAACCGAAGTTAAAACGAAATTCACAAGGGATATATTTACTTCACATGAGTAAGATGTTCTAATCACACCTATCATATACGTAACAATGCGGAAGACATATACAAATATGATATCATAAGTGGAAAACATACTATTATTCCATTAATATACAGATGTACCCATTTACAATTCTACACATATACAAAGTTCTTTACACAAAAGTAAAGTTCTCAGTTTATCAACCATATATGTCACCGACTGCATATTTAAAATACAATGCAGGATGACATACACTTTAAGTAATCAAAAATCACTTCCAAAAGTTTTCTATTTCTCTCTCACCCTCTGATATCAAAATCAAATGATATCCTGCCGTTCCAATCTACTAGACCTCCCGGAGGATCTGGAGTGGTCTCCTCTGTTGGTGCTGCGGCCTCTTCAGGACCGGCATTGGCAACTTGGCCTGTAATACCATTAATAACAATAATGAATATAACGATTCAAAAAAGTATAGACATCATTATTGTAATACATGCTGTATCCCATACTAAATCTGTTTAAAATCTAAGAATAAGACTATTCACAAGTATAATACTGAACACTAGTAAATCAGTGCATGATCTCAATATATGCAATAAGAATCAATTGTAAAATCATACACTAGTTGGCAACTACATTAGTATTTCATTTCATTTCTTCCAAATGGAAGTATTCCTTTAATTCTTAAATATAAATTGTAGGATCTAACCAGTGTCTGGGACAGGGACAACTGGCATCACCACGGAGCTCCGGAACACCCCCAAATCCATCTACTGCAGTAGGATTAACCAATTTACCCATTTCAACTCTAATGCTTTAACAGGACAACTAAGTAGTGCCAGACTCAAAGAGTCAATTCAATTCAACTATAATATTCAATTCAATAGTCTATCCATTTTGGATATCATTTTAATATCACATGTTCCAATCAAATTAATTGACGGAAAGTAAAGCTCAATGCAATTACCATATAGACTTAAGGTCAATGATCATATCACAATATGAAATGCAATTCAACTTAGAGAGTTAATATAATTGACTACTCTAATCAATTTCCGACTCAAACCAACATTTAGGTGAAACATTCGGTTATCTAATGTACGTGTTATTCTCAATTGGCATTACATTGTCTATGTAGTATACATTACAGTCCCCTTAATTAACATCTATGGAGGTTTGAAACAACCAGCAGTTAATACATATATTGTTCAATCCCATTGAACAATATCCTAAATCAAACTATCAAATCCAAAGTCATACATAGTTCTTCTTTTATAGTCCATAAATATCAATTACACTACTAATAGCCTCAAGACTAATTTACATGCCTAGAAAGAGTTTTTGATTAAAATAGAATCACCTCAGACCGGACTTAGTTCTGGATCATTCAATCGATTGGAACTGTAGGTCCGATTGATCGGACCTGACGAATTTCAGTTTCAGATTTCTGAAACTGAACTCCTTCTTCCTCATCTTCACTCCACTCTTTCAAAATCTGCACACCATATGGAACCTCCTGTTCCCTCCTAAATTACACTCCTAAATTACAATTCACATGCATAAACTTCTTCTTCACTCATTCACACACCAATTCAATTAATAGTTTCAAATTATACATAAAACATAATTTAATAAAAGATTACAAGCATCTACGCTCAAATAACTGATTATACTTGCCTTAAGTTCGAAATCCACAAAAACCCCTTTTTCCGTAAGCTCGATTTGAAATAATTTCCTCTAATTGAAACCCATTATCTAACCCTAACATCATGAAACAAAAAGTATGAAAACCGATGAGTTGTTTATGTTAGGAGGGTCTAAATCATCTAACAAAACTTGAAAATTCCGGAAACTACAATTAACCACTTACTTGTAGCTTGAAGAGAGGAAAACTGAACTTTTCCTTCAAACTCTAACACCAAGATGATTGAACAAGAAGACGAAGAAGCCAAATTAATCTCCTTAATAAACCACTTGTAGAGCCTCTAGCTTGGACAATCGATGAAGAAGAAATGAAGAAGGGGGAAAAAAAAAGAGCCTAGGGTTTGGGTTTGTTGCTAGAAACAATCGAATGAAATGAGAATTTGGTTCTTTTAGAACCTAATAAGCTAAATTTTGCACTTAAGCCCTCTTTCCTATCTTTATTTACTTTTTTAGTCAAATGAAGACTCATTTGAGATCAAATACAATTGAGTCTATTACGAAAGTCAATGTACTATTTGAGATACACGTGATGGTATCAAGAGTTACCGCATTCAACAAAATATGCTAAAACTGAAATTTACGAGAAAGTCCTTGTTCTCACTAATTTGAGTCTAAAACCAACTCAAATGACTTAGCATCATTCAAACTCATTCCATGAAGCTTAACTCAACCATTTGAGACTAATTTATCTTAATTTGACCACTAACTACAATTAATTTAGTTAAACACAATTAATTAACATTAATCTTAATTAATTCGGGACAGAGTGTAACAATTGGGTAGTGAATGCTAAATGGATAGCTATAGTGAATGCTTGCATGATATGTGTATTGGGTAGTGAATGCTGCATATGGGTATCTATTAACGTTTCTAAGCTTTGTAACTCTCCTCGCTCGGTCATGGCTGAAGGAACCAATGTTGACTCTCGCTCCCACCTCTCCTTGTCCGCTCCTCATCAGATCTCCAAAGGTACACTTTCTCTCTTTCACGTGATTTTCTAAGCTTTCTGGTTCATTGCAAAACTTTCTTAGTACCAAAAGGTTACATTAATAAGTTTTATTATTGCTTCCACCTGGGTTCCCAACCTTTTCGGTTCTATATCGCTTTCAAGATTGTTTAATTTGCACTGCACAATCTAAGATTACATGAATTAATAATTATGATATTACTTGAGAAAGGAGTTTCTTGACATGTTTTTTCCTAATAGATTTGAATCTAATTTTGGAAATGATGACTGATGTTTGTTCAAATTATCCTAGCATGGAATATTATATGGGATTTGAGAAGAACAGGATGATAACTTGCGTTATACTCTTTTCATTTTTTGTGGTCACATATTGAATGAATGTCATGGCAACGATGAGATAATAGATGATCTTTTTTAGAGGACATGGTGTCACATAGTTCATATACTTTGCTCTACCACACAAGGAGAATTCTATTACTTTGAGTAGGACATTCTTGAGTCTCAGACAGGCAAGGTCCGATTATTCTCTTATTTTGCGCTGTCATTTGTGTTTTTAATTCTCATTTTCATGTTTCACGAAATAAGGTTTGGGCAGATATGCAGACTCTTAAAAAGGGTGTTTATGTAATAAAGAAATGATATATATTCTTGACACAATAGATAAGAAATGATTTGTAAGGAGAGTACTGGAGCAATGTGCTAATTAATATGGTGATGGCTGGGAATTCATTCCCATATTGCCTTCGGACGCCCAAGTTCAAAACTCTAATTACATATAACGCATGTAAATATTTCTTTCTACTGGCCGATACGATGCCCAATTTGTTTGTGGGTTTGGAGATTTGATATTGGGTTATTTAGTGGGAGATGTGAATCTGATTTTCTTGTCCAATATTCTCATTTAATTAAGTAAAAGAGCAGGTGGTTTAGTTATGTTGTTTCTTTTATATTGTCATTGTCCTGCATTTGCTTCGTTATTGATCATGAGGTTTTTGTTTGTTTAGCTCTACTTGTACGAGTATGCATGAATTATCGATGTTACTGTGAAGTAGCCCACTCATTAAAACAAGACAAAAAAGTTATGTAAGCTAGCATTGGCAAATCCCTGGCATACCAACTCGGTGCACTTACTTCTGTTCTCTCGGGTTTCCTTGGGATGAAGATTGCAACAAACGCAAATGTGAGATCTGAAAGTGCAGCTGGGGCCATTGAAAGTGTCCTAGAGGGGGGGTGAATGGGACTAATGTGATTCTTTTCCCAATAAAAATTACTTAGTCCAATTTTAATCTCAACTAGGACAAAGATCACAATGAACACAAATAAGAATACAACTTATACAGAATATGTGTTCAATGTGTGAGTGCTTAAGCAATCAAAGATATGACAATTAATTTCATAATAATAAGCACAAGTGTGTGTACACCACTCTTCACAAATTCACTTATGATTTATATCAATGTACTCAATTGAATATATGTTTAAAGAGTGTGTGCTAAACAAGACAAGATTTACCAATATGTTCAATGTTGTTTTCGCACAAGTGGATGTGTGTCAATTTAAACTCAAAGAAGAAATATCATTCATATCAATCTCCACAACTTATAGATATGTAAATCAAGCACAAGAGATAGAGAAAGAGGAATTGACACAAGGGATTTATAGTGGTTCAGTCACACAGACCTACATCCACTCTCAAGGGTCACACAGTCCCCTGGTTCCACTATGAAGAATCAAACTACACAAGTACTGATTCTACATCAATTTTGTTTATGAAGTTTGATCACAAAGATCTACTCCCCTCTACATTTTTTATAGTGGTTAAATCACAAAGAAATAAGCCACTCTTACAATGCTCTGAATTTAATGAAGTGAGGGGGAAGAACACTTGCCTCTTTTGACAAAGTCTGGAGGTTGCCACTTGCCTCTTTGACGAAGTCCGGAGGATGCTCTTCCAAGCTTGTCACCGCAGCTCCAAGCTTTGATGCCTCTTGCAATGCTTCCTTGATGTTGATGATGATGCTCCAATGTTGTGCTCAATCAAGAGAAGAGGTCTTTGGTCTAGGGATTTGGATTTTAACCTATGATGGCTCAAGTTCTTCCCTAGGTAATATTGTTTTTATACATCACACTTTCCTTAAGCTAATGAAGCTCTTAGATTTGCCAATATAAGCTCATAGTGTGTGTGGACAATATTGTTTCCACACATCACACTTTCCTTAAGCTAATGAAGCTCTTAGATTTCCCAATACAAGCTCAAAGTGTGTGTGGAATGATCTATGAGAGGTCAAATATGATGGACCATGGTTAGGACATGAGCTCTCATGATCTTCAAGCCTCTTTTGATGATTTGGGGCCTTTTCTATTTATAAAACACCCTCCAACGGCTCTCTAACGTCTTTTGGCGGCTAGCCCCCTTCAAATCCGTGGTTAGCCGCCACTCCAACGGTCATAAACGGCTAGTTTTTGTAAAGCTGTGCTGAGTAGGGGGCTAACCGCGAGGTAACCGCTAGGTGACCGCGAGGTAACCGCGAGGTAACCCCAAGGTAACCGAATTTTCACAGAAACTTGTACATTAAGCCTCTGGAAAAGTGACCGCAGGACTTCGGTTACCTGGCAGTTAGCCGTGAAGGGTCTCAGCGGTTAACCGCGAGGTGACCACGGGGCTGACCGAAAACCATGGCGGTTAGCCGACCTCTGGGACTAGTTTTGAGTCTTGAAAAGGCTCAAAAACAATTTCTAAAATCCCATTAAATAAGCCATTAAACTAAGGATTTTTAGGGTCCACTACTGGGTTGGTTTGGGTCCCATTTTACCTGAATAGGTTGGCACACACATGGAGTTCTTCTTCGATGAATCCAGGCTTTCCAAGACTTGATCTTCTGCCTTCAAACTTGATCTTCCTTGTGAAACTCTGAGAGGCAAGGTCTTGGACTCTTTGACACGGGATTGACAATACAAAACAAGTGCTCATTAGAATGTGGCACTAACAATCTCCCCCTTTGTCAATTTCGTGGCAAAACACCTATTCTAGATTGAATTTCAACAAATGGACTCAAATATAACCAAGATTATAGGAGTACATGATCTGTACACAAGATACAACAATTGCAACTCAAAGACCCATGACTGTAGAAGCTCCCCCAGAGAATGTGCTTTGTCTCTTAAAGATGCACCTGCATAGAACATTGAGAAATACATTCTTTGGTGGGATTGCTACTCCCCCTTAATTGTTAGTCACAAAATATTATAGACAGAGTGTTCTCACCTTTTGTTCTACACTCTCCCCCTTAATTTAATCTCTCCATTTTTTCAGAATTCAATCCATTTATTCTCCCCCTTTTTGTCACAAGTTGACAAAGAGATGTTAGAGAGATATCAATATTCAGCACATTATAATACTAAGGACATAAAAATATTTACCTATATGCATGAAGGGAAGTTAGCAAGCATGATATCAAAGGATTTGACTATAAAGAGATGCAATCATGCTAAGTTGGAATTGAACTATATAAATCAACTAAGTAAGTCCATATCAATTCCATGAATCCATTTAATTAGGATTCTCTAAGTCCTTCCAAAGATACAAACTGATTGAAGAGCAAGGACTCAATAAAGATCACATGAAATTTTATTTCATTGATCATTTTCACCACTTAAGCATAGTGATGAACCTGCATAATCATTAGTTTAACATACTGATATAACTATGAAGCACAAACAATGATTATAAGAAATGCATTAAGTTCCAAATGAAAAATCAATCCATGCAAAAGCATATGATAGGAACATGCATTAAGAACAAAATATTTTAGACTTTTAAAGCTCGGGTTTAAAACTCAAAATGATACCAATGGAAATAAAATCCAAAGCCATAACATTCAATCTTTAGAAAAAATTAACTTACAAAGGCATAATGAATGTTATGAGAATGAATGCAATCACCAAATGTATTCAATCATCAAACAAAGTGATTATAATCCAAAATGATGAATTGAGTACATTGCATTCCAAACAAGTCATCAAGATAGGAATTTTACAAATAGAAAAAACATATGACTTGCAAAATCATCACAAAAAAAAAAAAAAAAATCGCATTAAAAAGCATAGTGATGATCAAAAGTAAAAACATCCATATCTTAGAAAAAATACCAGAACTAAAAGCACATGGATGTGGCAATATGAGAAATACATAAAGATGCACCTATAAAAGTTAATGTATTCTCAAGTAAAAATTGTTTTGTTTTCAAAATACTTAAAAACAAATATTCATCCTATCCATATATGTATCTCCATGATCCTCAAATATAAACTCACATTTGATCATTTTAGAGATGTCTACACTCCCTTTCAACATCATTCTCTTCTTTTGTCAATATGATGATGACAATGAATATACCTATGTAATGCAAGAAGAAGATGTAAGGCATGAAACTAGGGAGTTCTCAAATATAACTTATTAAAGTTCACATTGATCAAATTTCTCAAGATGTTGCTAATCATGGAAAGACATGATGATGAATAGATGAGTACCAATTGTGAATTTCATTTTTAAAAGCATTTAACTTAACAAAGCCCAAAATGAAAATCAATTGCATAATTTTCCAATGAAGTAAAAACTTAAAATCCATGGAAAATTCATTTTTCAAATCATATTTATTTTCAAAATGACAAAGTACTTAATTTGAAAAATATGAGATGGAACATTAATTGAAAAACCTTTTTAGCTCATCACATCTCATTCAATTTTGCATTTCAAAATATATACCTATCAAGAACATATGCAAAATGAATTTCCACAGAACTTGACTATCATACTAATATACCAATAAAGAGAACAAGGATGGTCAATGTGGGTTTCTAGAAAAAAAATTTACAACAAATTCTTTTGAAATAAATGAATTGTTGATTCCAAAACATAGACAAGATCGAAAGAGATTTAAGTGTAATGGAGGACAACAACTTGTGATTCAACCAAGTATATGAATCATGCTTCATGTGGTGATGATAAAAGCATCAGAGTAGTGTTTTACGTGATCACACAGAATTACAGGTCTGTCCCAAAGCTACCCCCTAAGGATTTACGCTTGGCGAACCCAACACGAGAGGGGTCTCCTCCCACTCTCCTAGCCATCCTACCTTAAACATTAATGTTTGAATGATTCAAATAGATATACCAATATGAGTGCAACTTGGAACGAATCAAGGTGGAGTATCCAAAGCATTAAATCAATTCCGGAAATATGAACACGTTAAGGATACAATCAATCATTTTAAAATCATGGATTGTAAAATAATTTTATTTTATTTTATTTTATTTTATTTTTTTTAAATACAAAAACTCTGAACTGGTTTTGAAATCATGTGATTAATAGATATGTTCCAAAGCAGAGAAATCCATGAGAATAGTGATATTAATCATATCATAAGCATGTTTAAATCTTGAAAATCTTATGCTATGTGAATTATCATCATTTCATAAAATATAACTATAAAGAACATGAATTATGAAATGAAGTTCCCACTAAATTGCACTACATATCCTGAATGTTTTCCTATGAGCAAACTATATATTACTAAAATGTAGTATGTGCGTGCCTAAAAATTACGGACTTGATATAGATGATGATGAGGGTTTACGGAGAAGCTGTTTAGCTGAACAGAAACGTCTCTGACGATCCGAAGCCTGAAAGGGAGGAGAAAACAGAGGTCGGGGCCCGAGGCTGCTGTCAGCCAAAGGCACTCCAACGCCTGAGTTAGTGCAATCACTGAACTAGGGTGAAGTGAGGAAGAAGATAAGCAAAATAAACAAAGTGCAGGCTATGTATCTTGCGTACCTGTTATGGGATTACCATGCAGGTATATGTAGGGGAGAGTAGAAGGTTCCATAGTGGAGGTAGGTGGGGATACTTGTCCCATCAGCCTACTCCTAGGATCCTTAGTGGGGATAGGTGAGGATGCTTGTCCCATCGGATGTCTCCTCAAATTCCTCACATAAATGTGGAGGTGATAGGGAAGGTCCCTTATCAGTATTCGGCGGCCACCCTATCTGTCAGGGGGACTCTGCAATGTAGCCGTCCCATCTCATAAAAGAAATTTAGACGGACGGTGCCCACCTCGGTCGAGTGGACCGAGATGGACATCACCGAGATCAGGGTTGCTTGAGGTCGGGTACTGGTACCGAGACGTTCGAGGCAGACCCCAGAAAGAACGAGGCCGGTACACTTACCGAGTTCAACTCCAACTCGGTGCCAGTTGGCACGTTGCCGAACTGGGTTAATTGAGGTTGGTGTAACCCCTAATCGGTATTTCAGTGTCAAGGTCGAAGATCACCTCGGTATTACACAACCACTCCACACAATTGCCCCCTAGCTGTTGACCTCATCGGACTCTCGGGGTTGGATTGAGGTCGGGAGCTAGAAACGTGGAAGCTTATATGAGTACCGAGCTCGCACACTATCTTGTAATGGGCCGCAGGTGTCGCGGTCTCATCATGACTTTATTTAAGGGTTTTATCAATCCGTCGCCAGCCTGTCTGCCAGGAAGTGCCAAAATAGTTGCGTCTGCCCGAGATAATTAATTACTCTGACGGCGTTTACTGCGGAAACCGCAATGCTCTTGACACGTGGCGTCATCCGGCTCGCAGTACGGTATCCCGAAGCGACATGCGCGCCTTTTGAGGTGGTGTGATGAGGGCGTGCCCTCGGTTTTCAAGAAGTCGTCTTGCTGCGCTATAAAAGCAGCGCTCCTCCTCTTGTTCCATCTACTTTGGCATTCTGAATCTGGGGGAGACTCTGCTAGTGTGATTTCTCAGACCACCTCTGTATCTTCCTTACCCTTCTGTCCTTCAGCTTCTTGCTTTCTGTAAGTCTTCTCCTTCCCTTATCTTTCCCTTTTAGCACCTCTTTTCCAGTTTCTTCCTTCAGTTAGGGTTTTTCTTTCGTCACCCACCTTACGGTCTTCAAAACATGGGAAAAGGGGTTTACCGCTGCCTCGTAGACACCCCCGAGGCCATTTTCAGGTTTAGGGAGACCTACGGTATCCCGGACGACGTTCGGATCAGGCTAGACAATCCGAATGACCTGTGGGATGGTTTCGTCTACCGAGACGGGGCGATGCCCTTCCCATTGGTCTCTGTAGTTGAAGGGGGAGTTAGTTTCCCCGTCCACCCACTGCTCAGGCAATGTCTGGCTATGTGGCACCTTGCCCCTGTTGACACAAAAAAAAAGTCAATATGTCTCCTCAACATCAAGAAGCCTCCTGAAGCTGCATCCTGCTAAAAATAGGCAAAGCTACTTCAAGCATCAGATCCTTTCAGAATCAGACAGAAACTGAGAGATCCTTCAAGACAGCTAAAAGAGGGGCACACCTGAGGTTTCGGGCCATTCCGACAGCGTTTGGCCTAACTTCACTACTCCGACAGCTAAACAAGCGCTCCCGGCGGCGACATCATCAAAGACACCAAAACTTTGATCAGAGCCTACGGATGACTCTAGAATGTCTCCAAAGGGCTCCATACCAAATTTCAAGTCAAACCGACAACGTTTGACCCTCCATCAATGCTCGAGCAGCAAAATCAAGCCTCCCGGCGGCGGGAACCACCGAAGCCATCACTCATAAAAAAAAATACATGAGTGGCTTCAACATGCCTCCAAAGGGCTGCACGTCAAATTTCATGTCATTCCGACAACGTTTGACTAGGTTTCGATGATCCGAGAGAAAATCAAGCCTACCGGCGGCGGAGCAACCCGGGACCGTGACATCCAAAACGGAGCCCATGGAACGTCTCAAAATGACTCCAATAGGCTCCCCGTCAAATTTCAGGTCAATCGGACATCGTTTGACCACATATCAAAGCTCGGCATTTTCCCCGCAGCAAAATCAAGTGAAGCATCGATGGGACCCCAAACGGCTTCAAAACTCAAATAAAAGCCCATGGTTGGTCCTATCCACTGCTCAAGAAGCTTCACCTCAATTTTCAGGTCATTCCGACATCGTTTGACCTAGTTTCGACTCTTGACGAAAAATCGGCTATAAAGTCTTCGGCTTTCCCGAAAAATGGGAAACTTTGTGCTCCGATTTCACGCGGGTTCTCGTCAAGTTTTCTCCAAGAAAATGAAGTCAATAATTGAGGAAAAATGTCAAGAAAAATACAGAAGAAAAAAGGAACGAAAAAGACGAAAAATCGGCCGAAAACGGAGCTCGGCGACCAAAGGGCAAAACGCCTTAAGGTCGCCGGCGACCCTGGCCCATGGTCGCCGGATTTTGCACCAAATCGTCCGTTTTCCGATTCTTTTCGCGTTTCGGGTGTTCCGGCCTTTGTGATTTTCGAAAAATACAATGTTTGATGCTTGAAAACGACTGATCTTCGTCGACATCTCGGATCCGCCGTCAAAAGCATGAAATCATCACCGATCGCCTCAAGATCACCAACCGGCTGACCAAGAAAGTGCACTTTCTGTCCGACCAATCCTGAAATCGACAAGACAGATGTCACAGGCCCGCCAACATCAATCAATGTCTAAAATTGCACTGCAATCTGACATCAAACAATGGGTGGATCCACCTGTGATGATCGCAAGAAGAATCTCAAAAGGCGCAGTGCAGCCCGCGGCTCTTCACATGCCCTGGCGACCACTTAATGACGTTAATTGACCCATTTATGACAACTTAAGGCGGTCATTAACTCATTATTTTAGACGGCCCAATCAGATTCAAGCATTTGGGAGTTACAAATCCAAGTAATCATGGCATTAAACCCATGAAACTCCCATCATCATGAAGCATAAAGGCAATTAAAAGCCCACTACCTTCATCGGCCAATCACAAGCCATGAAAAAGGAGTTACAAAATCAACTTGTAACTCCTCATCAATGCTCTCATCATGGCTATCAATGCCCATAACCATCCCATGGCTACCAAAAGCCTATAAAAGGAGATCCATTTCCAAGAGAGAGGGATCATCGAAGGATCATTAGATCAACATCTATCAACTTGAAGTTCAGCACTTCTCCCAAAGAAATCGAGACGAAGTCCTGCTACTTTGCTCCCGGAAGCACCACAAGGTGATCAACGTCCCTTGGGGGGCCACCCCCCCAAGGCCTCCTCCTTCAACAATATGGCCTAAACGCGGCTTTTCAGCCCGTTTACTCGGTTTTTCATTGGATATATGACCTTCTCTTGGTCCTTGTCCTTTAAAAAACTGAGATTAGGAGCCAAGCCAAAGAATGAAGCATCACATGTTCTCATTTGAAGGACGATGGCGAAGTCCATACATGACTTGCGACCGTCGATCTCAACGTGTCCCCACAATCTCCTGAGAAGTTAGATCCCTTTTCTTCCTTTTCTATTGTAGTTTGTATTTCTTAAAGAGACATCAAGATCTCCTGAGAAATCACAATTCTTGTCTTTCATATTTGATGAGTTTTGTAAAATCGCCTTTCACGGCAAGCAAACAAAACGCCTCTTACGGCATTCTAAAAACTTCTCTTTTCTTAATATTAATGCAATTTGAAAACTTAGAAAAAATGATTGATTTCCTTTCCACTTGTGAAGGTGAATCTCCGGATTATCACCATTCCAAATTCCAAGTAGAAAGTAAATCTGGCATACCCGTACAAAAATGTTGATGCCCGAGATCTTCCCTCCTCCGCCGAGACCCAGGTCAGCCCTCGGGGTGTGGAGGGAGAGGACGGAAGATTCCCCCTCTTTCGGGTCCATCAAGTTGGCACACCCGGTGGGACACGTTGACTTGAGAATATGATGCTTGATCACTTGGCTCCTTTCTAGTTGGTGGCCTATGTTGCTTCTTGCATCTAAAAAAAAAACATGAGATGGGATTTCAATTGTTCTTTCTCACTTAAAAAAAAAAAAAACAAATCTGATCTCTTTTTCTTAAAAACTCAACTTTAAGAAATTTTGATCTTTCCCTCTTCGAACTTGATAGCTCACAGAAATGTTCGCAGCTATCGTTCATATCGGAGATTGGGCCATCTTTTCTCTTTGATGAGTCCAATTGGGATTTCAAAAGAAAAACACCTTCATTTCAAACTCTTTCAAAAAAAAAAAATGATTTCTTTTCTTAGAATCAACTTTGAGAAATTTTGATCCTTCCCTCTTCGAACTTGATAGCTCATAGAAATGTTCGCAGCTATTGTTCATATCGGGGATTGGGCCATCTTTTCTCTTTGATGAGTCCAATTGGGATTTCAAAAAAAATTATAAATTCAAAAAATTTTCCCTTCTGAATTTAGCTCTCGCAGAAATGTTGAGCCTTTGTTCGGATTGGAACACCATTCGTCCTCTTTAATGAGTTTATAAAAAACCTTTCAAAAAAGAGTTAAAAAAAAAAAAACATTAAGGTTCCACCAGTTGCGTTCTTTGACCAAAGTGGATTTAAGAAAAGCCTTGTCCAGAGTATGGAGACAGCTAGACTGTTCGAGGCAAGGGTCCTCCAAACGGGTTCATTAAGTAATCCTACCCTTACCTGGGGGCTGATCTATCTACTAAGGTTTCATAAGATCGAATTGGAAATCTATGTGCACCTTTAAAAAAAATCCTTTAAAAAAAAAAAACTTTTGTCACTTCTGAATTCAGAGATGAGAAATCTTGGTTCTTTCCCTTTCGGATTTAGCGCTCGCAGAAATGTTGAGCCTTGTTCGGAATGGAACACCATTTGCTCTCTTCGATGAATTCAATCTTGACCTTTCAAAAAAAAAATCTTCCGTCACGTCTGGATTCACATCCGAGAAATTCTGGTTCCTTCCCTTCTGAATTTAGCGCTCGCAGAAATGTTGAGCCTTTGTTCGGATTGGAATACCATTTGCTCTCCTTTATGAACCCAAATCTGACCTTTCAAAAAAATCTCATCTCGTGTCCTTTCCAAGGATGCGATTTGCAACATTTGTGCCTAGCGGTGCTAGTACGCCCTTTTGGGTCTACTGTATTCGCGACCGACAGATTTATATCTCCAACCTTATATCATTTTACCTCGAGTGAGCCTTGCTTCTCGGTAATTTGAATTAAGGTCTACAATTGCTTCTAGCAGTCACTGGAACGCTCACTCTGAGCCTACCAAACTCGCATTTTAGAACAATTGTATCCTATATGGCCTTTTGCCTTCTTCATCGTCCTTGGGTTGGGCCATGTCCCCCCAAGTGATTTGAAAAGACAAAACCATAGTTGTTCTCCATTTATGATCACCATATTCTTGTGATTACTAATGGATTTGGTCTTGTTTCAGAAGTTTTCAAAACTAACAATGGCAGCTTCATTGACCATCACTTTCGATGAGAACAAGTACCAGCTTATGCTTCAAGACAAGTAAAACAAGCATAAGGGCCCTGCCAGTTGCCGAAGCATCATCTCCCTCGACAACTCTCCAAACACCGGATCAACTTCAACTCCCCGGACCATCGTCTTCGGATCACTGGGACCATTCCCACTTCCCGCAGAAGACATTGTACCTGCCAAAAAGTAGAAAACCGTCCCGCAACGTGTCACTAAAATGACACCAAGGGCGAACACCAAGAAGCCTGAAGCCCGTGGCGCTCCCACGAAGCCTCAACCCACAAGAAACCAGGTTTACACCAAAACTTGGTCCCCGAGATCTTCGCCAAAACAACAGAGGTCGCAAACATCTGCAAAGCCAGCATACCTGGCCCCTCTCAAGGAGAATCGGTTCTACCCTCTCTCTTACATGAAAGAGGAGAAACCTACCCTCCACCTAAAAAATAAACAAAATCATCATGAGCTGGCTTGCTCCTACAAGCCTAAAATCAAATCCTGCATTGTTAGGCCTATGCAAAAACATGCTGAAGCCTGCACTCCCGCGAGTCGACCCTTCATCTCAACAGGGGCCGAGCTCGCAAAATTCAAGTCTTCATTGCGACAGGCAAAGGACCGCATCCAGATTCTGTCCTTGCCCAGCTTCAAAGAAGACAAACTCGGCTGCTGCGCACGAGGGACTACATCCTTCATCGCCAGAGCCCAGCCAGAGTTGACCAAAGCTCAAATTGCTCGTCGTATGCGTCGCCGCACTGCATATCGACAAAAGAGACTCGAGAAACAAAGAACCCAGCGTTCTACTCTCCACGTCTCAAACAAATGGGTCGAAAAAGAAAGACCCGACCAATTCGTTGTTGTTCATATGGTTGGCAAAACCAGAAAACGCCAGAAGTCAGCAACCAAAATCAGTGTTAGACGTCCAGTGACTCGCAGCGTCTCTCGGACAAGAACACATCTGGAAGAGTCTTCCACTCCTCCAAGCCAAGAACATCGGAGTAACCACTCCTCAGATTCTTCATCCAGAAGAATGAGACCCATACTCTTGCAACTCAGTAGTTGGATTCTCCATGAATGGATACGAGTCCAGTGATACTGCCAGTGATATAGATGAGTGGAAAGAATCCTTTGAAACAGGAGAATACCTCTCCGACGAGGAATGGATTCCCGAGTCTCATCTTATGCCAGTAATCTGGTATAACCCATTGCAGCCACAAGGATCTTGGTCTGATGATGAAGAAAACCAGGACCCTGTTCAAGAAAACGCTGTCGATCCAGCACCAGCAAATGCTTCAATGGAACCCAACATGGGCGAACCACAAGGAGCAAATGACAAAGAAGATTTGGCTCCCATGCCTGATCTTGGGGAATATGCAAGAATCTTGCAACATCTTGCCATAGAGCAGGAGCAGGATCGCATCAATCTTCGTCATGATCCAGAACTGGAAGTCCCTGAAAATCAACGGGAACTCCCTCCCTCAACTCCTGAAAATGGAGAAAACAGTTGGATCGGTGATCCTCTCACATCTGGGGATGAGTCTGATTCCCAACAGTCTACACTGGGGTCATCTCCTGTCAGGATAACCTGCAATGCAATAGCTCAGGACGAAGTGCCTCTGAAGCTTCCGAAGACACGTACTCCCCAACCGGTAGCGTATCTTCCGGAGCTACATTCTCTCAGGTGACTTCCACTGAGATAACATCCTCTCAGCCCTCGTCTCCTGAAGCTGTGACATCGGAACTCAAGCCTCTCCCGATTGATCATCTTGAAGTAACTTCTGCCAATGAAATCTTCTTCAATGAAAACTCAGTCAATTGGTCCCAGATACCCTATCTCACGGGCGATGTCTGGGCTAATAAAGAAAAGTTGCCGGCTGCTGTTCAGGACTTGTTCCCGGAAATTACTCCGTGCAACACAATCACTGAAGACGCCAATGCTGTTACAGAGACGTCCTCAGCAAAGGATCAACCTCTTGATCCTGAGAACGATCTTCCAAAAGAAGACCCTTCTCTAGAGGCTCTTGAAGTTGGTAGAGGTACCCGTTCTGGCCGGGATTACCATAAAAATTACAATCAACCCTCTTCTTCTTATGTAAATCCTTCGGGAAAACAAGATGTAAGCGTCCCAAGTAGCAATAATAATGAAAATGCAGGCCCGAAGGAGGCTTTCAAGTACGACTTGATTGAGAACTTCAAACACATACCTGCACGTCTGCACATCCTTGACTTATTGCGAATGTCTCCACAAACTCGTGATAGTCTCATTTCAGAATTACAAAAGCTGAATGCGGATGTCGACAAACATGCCCCACAAGTCCTACAAATTGAAATGGACTATAGGGTCAAAAAATCAAATACTCCCTCAAAGGGAAAAAAGAAGAAAATTGGGGGATCAAGCAATGAATGCCTCTCGGTACAAAAAGCAGCAAGTGCAACAATTGCCTTCGACAAGGATGACCTCCTCCTAGGCGAAACAAAGCACAACCGTCCCTCGTACTTTACGGGGTACGTCAAAGAAATGCCGGTACACAGAGTTCAGATCAATCCAGGTTCTGCACTCAACCTCATCTCTACTTCGGCACTCGAAGAGCTGGGCATCCCACCTAGCAAGCTGAGTCACACGTCCGTATCCATCTTCGGATATGACGGGAGCGCTCAAAGGCCTATCGGCAAAATCAGGTTCAAATTGCAAATCGGTGATCTTATTTCTGAAGTCACTGTGTATGCAATAAGGACCCCTTCATGTTACAATATACTCCTTGGACACCCCTGGATACATGAGAATGGTGTCGTCCCTTCAACTCAACATCAGTGCATCAAGTTTGTTGGCAACGATGGCTTGATACATCGAGTATTTGCAGACAAAAAGCCCTTCAAAGGCAGAGATGTTCATTTTGCAGATGCTCAAATGTATAAAGATGGAAAAGAAGAACAGGAGGAAAAAACAATTCGCTTTGTCGACAGTCTCCAGAAAGATAAAGGCAAGGTTCCTCAGCAATCATCGGAGGTAAACAAACCCTCCACCAAACTCGAAGTAAGCGGCCAAGCTCCCTTCGTCGTCTCCTTCAAATCTCCAAAGCCTTTGGTAATCACTACCAAAGCAAATAAGACAAAACAAAAGAATGGGGGCAAGTTCACTGTCTCCTTTGTGTCTATTATGCATGACACAGACTCAGAATCAGATCCAGAAGATGACACAGCATCGAGCCAAGCTGATACTCAGCGAGATCAGCTCGCTCTCACTCCATTGGAGACACTTGCAGACATAGAAGACCCTACATCTGCTTCCTTTATTATTCCGGCAACTTCGCCAGAAGAAAAAGTGATTTACTTCCACAGATCAGGAGCATCTCCACTGAACTCTCTGCTTGAACCTTTCCAAAATGAAGGTATGCCTCAACTATCCCTGTATAGTCCAATGGCACAACCTATCATGAAGAAAATGGGCTACAACGCTCAAAATCCGACTGGTTTGGGAGGTGGCCGTGGTATTCTCACATCATTGGAACCCACCCTGACCAAAAGTCAACCAGAAGATTGGAAAATCCACCTTCACAAAGGCAAGTCTTCATATGGGTTGGGGTATGATCCTACCGCTCGTATGAGACAGTTGACACCATGGCTGCAAAGTCGCTTTACCGACCAAGCCTCAATATCTCATGAAGACATCGATGTCCCTGGATATCTCTCTGAGGAGTTACTCGTCAAAAATCCAGAAAGCTCCTCCAATTGGTATAATTTCTCTGACAATAAAAAGGAATTGTCCGATGACACAGACGAGCTGTTTTCTGACTCAGAAGAACTATCGCCTCCAAAAGAAGTACCTTACTTCAACCCAATTCCAGCAAATGATTGGGACCATCTCATTGCAAGCCTTGAGAAGGATACTGATCAAGAAGATTCATGGACAGAAACAGAGCCTCAGTCTGAAAATGTCTCTGGCACTCCAGAAGGTCTTGTTGAGATGGAAGCCTCCGAAAATACTGTGGAGGAACCACCTTCAAACCTTCCGACAGAAGATCATGTCCAAAAGATAGACTTGGGAACACCTGATAACCCACGTCCTGTATTCATAAGCAAGAATATAAAGGATGATGAGTTACCCGAGTATATCTCTTTTCTTCGTGAGTTCGTTGATTGCTTTGCATGGTCTTATGCCGAAATGCCTGGCTTGGATCCCAAAGTAGCAGTCCACAAGCTCAACTTGCAAAAAGAAATCAAGCCTATTAAACAAGGCCAAAGAAGATTCCGTCCCGACGTGCTGGACAAAATTGAACAAGAAGTTCAGAAACTCAAAAGCGTTGGCTTCATCCGCGAGGAACAGCATCCTGAATGGTTGGCCAACATCGTCCCGGTGACAAAGAAAAATGGGCAGATAAGGGTCTGTATTGACTACAGAGACCTGAATAGTGCATGTCCTAAAGATGAATTCCCGCTCCCCATACCAGAGGTGATGATTGATAACACCTATGGGTTCAAGCGAATGACATTCATGGATGGATTCTCTGGCTATAATCAGATAAAGATGCATCCTGAAGATGAAAGGCATACATCATTTCGGACACCATTTGACGTGTATTGCTACACTGTTATGCCGTTTGGTTTGAAAAATGCAGGTGCAACATATCAGAGGGCTATGATGAAAATATTCCAAGATATGCAGCACAAGATGGTCGAATGCTATGTTGACGACCTCGCCATCAAAAGCAGAAGAAAATAAGACCATCTCGATGATCTTCGAGAAGACTTCCTCCGACTTCGCAAACACAAATTGCGGATGAATCCACTGAAGTGCTTCTTCGGTGTCTCATCGGGTAAGTTTCTCGGATTCATAGTACGGAAAGCTGGAATAGAACTTGACCCCACCAAAGTCAAGGCTATCCTGGAAATGCCATCTCCCAGAACCCTAAGAGAATTAAAAGGGCTTCAAGGAAGGCTGGCCTACATTCGACGGTTCATCTCCAATCTATCAGGGAAATGCCGTCCATTCTCTCGCCTGATGAAGAAAGGCGTGGACTTTGTCTGGGATGCTGAATGTGAAAGTGCATTTCAAGACATCAAAGCATACCTCATCAAACCTCCAGTGCTGGCTGCCCCCACAACTGGAAAACCATTTATCTTGTACACAAGAGCTCTCGACCACTCTTTGGGTGCTCTGCTCGCACAAGAAAACGACGACGGAAAATAAGCTGCTCTATATTACCTTAGCCGCATGATGGTAGGTGCAGAGCATCGCTACTCCCCAGTCGAAAAAGAATGCCTTGCAGTAATGTTCGCTGTACAAAAGCTGCGTCACTATCTGCTGTCGAACACAGTCTACCTGATTTCGAGGATCAACCTCCTAAAGGTCCTTGTCACAAAAGCAGGTTCTTTCAATGCCCGACTGGCAAAATGGTCCATCCTTTTATCACACTTTGATATTAAGTATGTACCACAAAAAGTAATCAAAGGCCAAGCTCTAGCAGACTTCCTCGTAGAGCATCTATTGCCTAAAGATTCTCCACTCAGGGATGATCTCCCAGACGAATTTGTCTACAATGTGGAAACTTCCTTGTCAAACGCTTCCTAGGACATGTACTTTGATGGTGCAACCAGGACAAATGAAAAGGGAAAGCAAATATCGGGAATTGGCATCCTCTTTGTCAGTCCCGACAAATACATGATTCCACATGCCTTCTCGCTACTGGAACCATGCTCAAACAATGCAGCTGAGTACCAAGCCCTGATTGTAGGATTGGAACTCGCCCTCGAATCCGGCATCACCACGCTGGAAGCTTTTGGAGACTCTCAACTGGTCGTCAACCAGATGAATCAGAAATATGAAGTCAGGAAGCCTGATTTGCTACCTTACTATAATAAGGCGCAGTCGCTTCGACAAAAATTCAACATCTGTCACATCACCCACATCCTCAGAGGTGAAAACATCCGTGCAGATGCCCTCGCTGGACTTGCCGCATCCATGGCAATCCAAGAAGGGGAAAACATGCAAGTCACGGTGTGTCAAAGAAGGATTCTCCCTCCTCTCAACATACACCAAGCAGTTGCTGAATGCCACCAAGTGGTTGGAAGTCGGATGTCCATCCTCAAACCTCCGATTGGCGACTGGAGAGATCCGTTCATTGATTATATCATGTTCGGAATACTACCTGAAGATCCAAAAGAGTGGGTAAGCATCCAAAGACGAGCCCCAAACTTTCATTTGGATATATACCTTCAAAAGCACTTTATAGAAAATCCTTCAACGGAGTACTCCTACACTGCTTATCACAACAAGAGGCTGAGGAAACTCTCAAAGAAGTACATGTTGGTCTTTGTGGAGCCCATCAGGCTGGCCCTAAGCTCTACAACCAGATAAAAAGGCTAGGTTACTATTGGCCTACCATGGTAGCTGATGCAATGCAATTTGCCAAGCGCTGCCAAAAATGCCAGATTCACAGAGATTATATCCACATGCCTCCAGAATGGCTACATCCAACAGCAATCTCATGGCCTTTCGAAGCCTGGGGTATGGACATCATATGTCCTATTTCTCCCCCATCATGCAAAGGTCATCGCTTCATCTTCGCCGCTACGGATTATTTCTCCAAGTGGTCAGAAGCATTTGCGCTCAGCGAGATGAAGACTTCTCAGTCCTTCAGTTCTTGTGCACCAACATTATTTGTCGCTTCGGCATACCTAAAAGATTCGTCCATGATAACGGACCACAATTCCGGGATCACAGATTCTACAGGTTTTGCGACAAGTACAAAATCCAAAGTTGTCCTTCGACTCCATATAATCTAGCAGCGAACGGACTAGCAGAAGCCTTCAACAAGACACTCTGCAAAATTCTCAAGAAAATGGTCTCTAGTCACAAAAGAGACTGGGGCGACAAACTACTAGAAGCTTTGTAGGCCTATCAAACCACCGTTCGAGGACCAACCCCATAGCACACCATTCTCTTTGGTCTATGGATGCGAAGCTGTTGTCCCTTTGGAAGTACAAATTCCTTCCTTAAGGGTATCTTTGCAAAATGACATGACGCAAGAAAGCAATGTCAAATTGAGACTCCAAGAGCTGGATAATCTCGATGAAAGACGACTTGAAGCTCTACAAAGCATTGAGTTGTACCAAGCACGCATGGCAGGATCTTTCGACAAGAAGGTCAGGCAACGCGCCTACAAAAAAGGTGACTTGGTTCTTGCAGTAAAAAGACCCATAGTCTTTGCCCACAAATCCAAAGGCAAATTTGAGCCAAAATGGGAGGGACCCTTCGTCATCGACAAAGTCTTCTCCAATGGCGCATACGCTCTTCTAAACATGGAAGGAGACAGATGTTTGCTGCCCATCAACGACAAGTTCTTAAAGCGGTATTACCCTTGAAGACTTCCTCAAACGGGTTAGAGCGATATCTACAGGGCCAAAGCCTATTTCCAAGGTACTTGCTCGTCAAACCCACCCCTTTTGAAATTTTCATCTTTATGTTGAAATTTCCAAAAAAAAACAATCTCTCAAAACAATGCTTACTTCCATTGTTTCATTGTTCAAAAGAAAAATCAATCCAAGTTTAGGAGCCTCTTCCCAGACTTGACCAAAATTTTAGATCCTTGAACCCAAAATTCATGGTTTGAAACAAAAACCAGGATTCAGGAATTTTCACCCTAGTCTACCTTGGCTTTTACAACCAAAATGGTTTTAAGCCAAAATTTATGACCCTCGTGTCTCTAAACAAAAAAAAAAAATTGGTTTTTAGAAACCGTGGGGAAGCGACACTTAGTCGATACTCGCAAAACCCAAAAACCGGAAGGATGCGAACCCCATTCGATACTTCCAAAACCCAAAAATCGGAAGGATGCGAACCCCATTCGATACTTCCAAAACCCAAAAAAACCGGAAGGATGCGAACCCCATTCGATACTTCCAAAACCCAAAAAACTGGAAGGATGCGAATCCCATTCGATACTTCCAAAACCCAAAAAATTGCAAGGAAGCAAACCCCATTCGATACTTGCAAAATTTCAAAAATCGTGGAGAAGCAACATACCAGTTGATATCCACAACCCAAATTTCAAAAATCGTGGAGATGCAACATACCAGTTGCTATCAACAACCCAAATTTCAAATGGTTCGAGAAAACCTCAAATTTCAAAAATCGCGGAGAAACGACATCAAGTCAGTACCCGCAAAACCAAAAGTTTTGGGAAAAGCAGGGAAGCGACGCTTAGTCGATATTTGCACCCCAATTCGCGAGGAAGCGACATTCCATCGATACTTGCAAAACCTAACCCGCAAGGAAGTGACATTCCATCAATACTCGCAGAACCGAATGAGCAGGGAAGCGACATTCCATCGATACTTGCAAGACCATTCAGCGGGGAGGCGACATTTAGTCGATACCTGCATTTTGAAAACCAAAAACCGACTATAAACGCCAAAATCCGGCTATAAATGCCAAAAATTCTGCTATAAATGCCAAAACAAAAAAAAGATTCGGCTATAAGCGCCAAGATCGGCTTTCATGCCAATAAAACAAGACTTGGTTTTCAAAAAACTCGGCTATAAACGCCAAAAACCGGCTATAAACGCCCAAATCCGGCTATAAATGCCAAAACAAAAATTTTTCGGCTATAAACGCCAAAATCGGCTTTCATGCCATCTCAAAATCGACTCTCATGCCACGAACAAAATTTTTGGCTCTCATGCCATCTCAAAATTCGGCTTCTATGCCAATTCAAAATTCGGCTTCGACGCCATCCAAAAAACTTTAGCTCCAATGCCATCTCAAAATTTTGGCTCCCATGCCACAAACAAATTTGGCTCTTACGCCACAAAATTAGGCTTTTATGCCATCCAAAATTTAGGTTTTCAAACCATCAAAAAATCAGGCTTTTCGCCACAAAATTGGCTTTCATGCCCAAAACAACCCTTTGACAAAAGATTTTCACAAAATAATAACCTTTTGATCAAATTCTTAAACAAACATCCCCATCAATCTTTTGCTCAAAATTGTTTTCATCAAAAAATGATTTAAGTGAAAGGAAGGGGATACAAAATATAGTACCAAAATTGTTTATACATGGAGATACCAAAAAAAAAGGGAAAAAAAAGAGTCTGTTACAACTCAGGAGCTCAATCCGACATGGTCTTCAACCAAAGGTTCAACTCTTCAAGAAGACCCATGGCCTTAACTTCCAAAGTTTTTAGGCCACGCTTCTTCAGAATGTCCCCATAAAACGCGGCCGAATGCCGTGACCCATCTGCAGCACGAGGAAGTTCTTCCCAGAGGACCTGCCACTGCTCATGCTCTTGAGTCTTCCTCCGGACATTACCTTCGGCTTCCTCAACCTGGCGAATGAGAGTCCCCTCCTTGTCACGAGCCTCCACAATGGTGGTCCATTTGGCAGCAGCCTCTTCCTCTAAAAGATCAAGACGCTGCCTAACCTCGACGACCTCCTTATCGAGGCGGTCCAAGTCTTGCTTCAGCCCCATGATGGATAACTCAGTAACGTTCTTCTCCCGAACGATCTGCCTCCGAGTCTTCGTGACCTCAGTCAGCTCAGCTTTGACTTTACTGGAAGGTTTTATGAACACCTCATCAAAGAAGTCACCATCTGGGAAACTCTTGGTCTCAGTCCATTTGCTCCCCAAGGTGATGATCTCCTCAACAAAATCCTTGGCGCGTGTGATGTCCAGACCGACTTCTTTGCTATCAGTGAGGATGTCCTGCACATGCTTGATCATGCCAAAACCAGCTTCCAAATGACCTGAAGAAAGAGTCTCAACCCATGAGCTCAAGACAGTCTTCAACACCTTCCTTGCATACTGAAGGTGCGGTGCAGATGAGGATTCACCATGCTCTGGTGCCCGACTGCCCACGTCATGCTCCATTGGAAGAGTAATCAATAAACTCTTTCCAATGGAAGAAGCTGACTCATTGAAAGTGAAAGAAGCCCCTACTTCTGGATCAGCAGCAGATCTCCCCTGTTCTGGCTCTGAAGAAGACGGAGGAATCTCTCCTGCTGCTTCACAATCTGTCAAAAAAAACAGAGAGAAGAAAAAGACAAAAAGGTATGAATATAATCTTGTCAAAAATATATCAAGATTATTATTGCAAATATACCTGTTTCGACGACTGGCGGAGTACTCTCTGCCTCTTTGAGCTCATCCGAAGCATCGTCAAAAGTTGCGTCCATAGATGGCTCGAAATCGTCGGAATCCTCTGGCAAGTCAGCTACATGTTAGCAAATGACAGCAGAAGAAAAAAAAAAAAGCAAAAGCCAAAGCAAATCATACCAGGTGAAGGTTCTGGAACCACTCCAGAGTCCCTGGGCTCTTCCTCAGATGCCATGACTGGATTCGTCATTACCTCATCGGCCGGAACCTCAGGCATCACCAGGTCATCATCCTCTGCTAAACAAAGAAGCAGCGGATCAAAATAAAATCTTTCACCAAAAAAAAGGAAGGAAGAAACAAAAGGAAAGAAAGGGGATCATACCAGCTATCTCCTCTTCTCTGCTTCTCTTCTCCGGAGGCTCGTCAGCATCCTCAGACACCTCCTCAGCAATGGTGAGAGGAACTTCAAGATCAGAAGGACTGTCGTGCTGTCTCATGTTACGGCGTTGTCCTCTCCTCCTCTTGCCTCGGCGGGTCAATCTGCTCGACGATCTTGCCCCACTATCAACATCAGGCGTCTCACAAGAATCCTCACTGGATGGTCTACTTTTCTCAGTAGACTCCATGGAAGCCTTCGTATGCTTTGCCTGTATCATAGCATCGATCTCGGCCTCCTCCTCCTCCATCTGTCTCAGGACCTCACCAGGAATCCCTTGTGCAGCTCCTGATCTGATGATGTCCTGCCCGTTGAGAAAGCCTATCTTGTGCTTCTCTCCAGAAAGGAAGGCCAAAACTTCCTCCCGACGGACACCATCCGATTTGCCAAGACCTTTCCCAGGAGATTGCTTAATATCGAGCTCTTTCTTGGAAAGCCCCCAGTGCACTGAAAAGCTCTCTACGAACCACTTCGTGAAGCCAGCAGTCCGGAAGGTGGGCAGCTCAAGATAGGAAGTCATGGCGGTAGTGTCCTCGGCGCTATAAAAAGCCAATGCATTTCTCCCATCCTGCAAACCTCTAAAACGCTTCACCATACTCGAAGGCGCTCCAACAACGCCTTGAGAGAAGCCAAGCTGCAATGCAAAACACGAAGGGACATACAGTTGGATGTGGACGAAAAGATGTCTGCGGTACACCATCGTACCAACCCGTATGTTGAAGAGCCACCTCTTCTCCGCGTCTGTCAAAGCATAATGTCTTCCCGACCCTGCCCTGGTCGAATCACGGGAGACACCAAAGTCAAAAGCCTTCTTCCACAAGCCCGGAGAAAGCTTCACTGAAGACTGCCCAATCTCGACGTCCCTAAATCGTCATATCCTTAAACGGGCAGATAAAAGTGAATCGTGAACGGCTGTCCCTCTAGCCAAACGAATCATAAAGGGATCTTCGTCCTGTGCAACTCCCAAATGATGGAAGCTAGGACAGTGGTATACATACCACGAATAGAAGATGTGAGCAGAAAATACCCTGTTCATGGGAAGCCCAAGCCGAACCAGGAAAGCAGCAGCCTGCAGTTCAGTACACAAATAGGAGTAAAGAGCAGGTACCAAAGCCAGCCGCTTTCCAAACGCCATCTAACAAGCCGGAAAAATACAGTGCGGCCTGATGTGCGTCCCATCTCCTCCAGCAAAAACAGCCTCACCCAGCCAGTAAGTGAGGTAAACAGCGAGATCTCTCCGCAACGCAATGTCAGGACAAATGGCATTTGCGCTTGCGAAGAACTTCTTCAAATCTTCTCGCATAGCAGCGATCTTCTTCAAACTTGATGCTTTAGCCCTAACATCCTGGGCCATGCCATCAGAAGAATCCCCGCTGTCAAAAAGGTTGGAGCTGTAACTTCTCCAACTGCTGCATCTAACTTTCGTGCCCTCCTTCTCCTTCAAAAAAATCATAGAAGGCGACGAGCTGAAAGTACACAAGCCTAAACTCCTCAGACTGCTCCTCAAGGACGCTGTCAATAGGCATAAACTCCTCATAGAGTTTGCCGAGGATAGGCAATCTGGTGATGGCGTTCAGTTCCTTCAAAGAAAAACCAATCTCACCATTCGTCATAATGAAGGTGTTGGTTTGTGGAAGGAATGACTCCAGCATGGCCATAAAAGCCTCATCGGAGAAAACGACGGTTTGCCGAAAAGCGCGAACCGCGTCAAAAATTTCAGCCTCCCGAAGAACGGCCTCACCAATCCTCAGGGTGTGATCAGTCCATGACTCCCAGCTCGAGTCAGCACTGAAATGGCCACGAAGTCGAAAAGGCTTCACCCAATTGCTGCCGTCACCCCGAAAAACGCCAAGGCCCACCGGTCTCAAATCGACCGATGGATGATCAGGACCTTGGTAGCCACTGGCTGGCATCAACATGCCCATACGGACAGGTGGCTTCTCTGCAAAACCGGAAGGTCCACCAACAAAAACCCCGGTCTTGATCACACTGGTCCTCTTCACCCAGCTCGGAGGATCTTCCCTCTTAGGGCACGTGGGAGAAAGGCTCATGATCGAGATGGTCCGGTCAAAAGACGACGGGGTAGAAATAGTTCTCTCCTCACCATCTGCTGTGTAAGAGAACTGAAAACATCTCCTTTGGTATGTCAAGTCGTCAGGGACTGCATCACCGAAGAAGAAGGTAGGCTTGAGCACAACACTCTGATTGTCCGTAACCCAAGGACGACCGCTTACCATGATCTTATAGAACTCCTCATCTTTGAGAGCGATCAATCGCTGTCTCATCTCATCACGATTGAGGGAATCGCATTCTTCTAAGTTTTTTTCCACAAACTGGACCTTCTCCCAAGCCCGCTGAACGGCAGCATTGGAAGATCTAGCAGACCGACGAGGTGCGTCAGTAACAGGACCCTTACCTTTGTTCGTTCTAGAAGAACTACCTGCAAAAGGTGGAAGAGAAAAGATCAATCAACATCGAAATGACAGAATTCTGCTACAAAAATTCTAGCAAAAATTTTGACATGGTTCTGGGGCAATTCCAGAGAAAAGGAAAATACTCCGACAAAGATAGGAAGCCTGAAGATGAGCTCAACATCGCTGCGAACTCATAGTCAGTGGAGAATTCTCAAAGAAGGCTTAAACTCAACACCGCTGCGAGAACAAGCCAATCTCATCAAACTTCCGCAAAATCTGGTAAAGAGCTCAACATTGATGCGAGCTTCAGAATCCAAAAATTGCAAAACTTCCTCAAAATCCAGCAAGACCGAGAAAGAGCTCAACATCGCTGCGAGCTCAAAATCCCGATACTTGCAAAAGATTTTCAGGTATGCATCATCATACTTCCAAATCCATTTACAAAAATCATGCATCAAAGAATATTATCATGCATTAGATGCTAGGAAAACCTCGACCAAAGTTTGACCAATTCCAACCCAATTTGGTCAAAACCAATCAAACTTTGTCCAAGTCAAAAATCATGTTGGCTTGACCTAGAGACTCTAGCCTTCTATCTTGATGCATCAAATAAAAAAAAATGGATACATATTGAAATTGCATAGCCTCATTATCATAGTGAGCAAACAAGGAAAAAGGAAAAGAGAGAGAGAGAGAGAGAGAAAAAATCTCAGCAAAAAAAAAATAAAAAAATTTGGCCCACAGGCCGTGGCCCACTGCCACGTGGCAGTACGGTCAGGTCCGTACGGACCTGTCTGTATAGCCAGGAAAAAAAAACAGAAAAAAAAAGAGAGTACACGGTTTAAAAAAAAAAAAGAAAACCGTGGAAAGAGAAAAAAAAAGAAAGAAAAAAAAAGAGCTCAAAAAAAAAAAAAGAGAAGGAAAACGTGCATGAAAAGAAAACAAAAAAAAAAAAGAGAAAGAAAAAAAAAGAAGAAGAAAGAAAAGAAGAGAAAAAGAAAACGAGAAGAAAAAAATGATGAAGAAGCTACTTCTACAATGGAGATTCTTGAGGAGAAAGAAAACTTACTTGAAGCCATTGATGGAGAAGAAGAAGAAAAGCTTGGAGATCCTTGAAGAAGAGAAAGCACTTCTTGTCTTGGAGAGCACTCTTGAAGATTTCTTGCAAAAAAGAAAGCAATGGAGCAAAAGCACCAACCCTCTTTGCTTTTATAGAAGAGAGCAAGCCAAAAGAGGAAACAAGGAGAAAGAAAGGAGGTAAGTGCTAAAATTTAGCTACTTTCCAAAAAAGAAAGATATTTTGAGAGAATCTTTCCATAAAAAGAAAACTTGAGAAATTCTCTCCAAGTAAAGATATTTTTAGATATTCTCTACACAAAAGAGATATTTTTAGATATTCTTTACAAATATGACACCATATGAGATCTAGGCCATCTCCAAAGCCTAAGGTCCCATGGGTTAGCCCATATGAGCCATGTTTGACCACCTAGGCACTAAAATTGGCTTTTAGTCAAAATATTCCTCTTACCAAGAGCAAAAAAAAAAAAGAAAAGAGCAAAAAAAGTCCCATGCCTCTTTTGAGTTGATGGGACCATTCAAAAAAAAAAAAAACAAGAAAAGAAAGTCTCATGAGTTTCCAAAAACCAAACCATCCAACCTCATGAACCAAATTGAGCCAAAATCTTGAAATTGACATTTCACAAAACCAAATTCCGGTCCCCTAGCTCGCCACATACAGCTTGTTAGGTCACAAGACCAAAACCAAAATCAAAATCCAAAACCAACAAACCAAATCTGACCCCCCAACCTGCCACATACAGCTTGTTGGGTCACAAGGTCAAAATCAAAATCAAACCCCGACCCCCTAACCTACCACATACAGCTTGTTAGGTCACAAGGTCAAAAACCAAAATCCAAAACCCAAAATCCAAATACCCCATGTCATTTTCAAAACTTTGCCTTGAGATGGTGTGTGATCCCTCTCACTACCATAAAATTCCCTCGGAAACTTAGAAGGCTATCCAAAAAAAAAAAAAAAATGCTCAAGACTCTTGGTCAAGTTGGAATCTCTCCTCCAAGTTTCTCTTCGAGGCACATCGACTCCGAAAAGCTACTCGTCGCTGTACCTCGAGTGGGCATTTGTTGACACAAAAAAAGTCAATATGTCTCCTCAACATCAAGAAGCCTCCTGAAGCTGCATCCTGCTTAAAATAGGCAAGGCTACTTCAAGCATCAGATCTTTTCAGAATCAGACAGAAACTGAGAGATCCTTCAAGACAGCTAAAAGAGGGGTACACCTGAGGTTTCGGGCCATTCCGACAGCGTTTGGCCTAACTTCACTGCTCCGACAACTAAACAAGCGCGCCCGACGGCGACATCATCAAAGACACCAAAACTTTGATCAGAGCCTACGGATGACTCCAGAATGTCTCCAAAGGGCTCCATACCAAATTTCAAGTCAAACCGACAACGTTTGACCCTCCATCAATGCTCGAGCAGCAAAATCAAGCCTCCCGGCGGCGGGAACCACCGAAGCCATCACTCATCAAACAAAATACATGAGTGGTTTCAACATGCCTCCAAAGGGCTGCACGTCAAATTTCAGGTCATTCCGACAACGTTTTACCAGGTTTCGATGCTCCCAGAGAAAATCAAGCATTCCGGCGGCGGAGCAACCCGAGACCATGACATCCAAAACGGAGCCCATGGAACGTCTCAAAATGACTCCAATAGGGTCCCCGTCAAATTTCAGGTCAATCGGACATCGTTTGACCACATATCAAAGCTCGGCATTTTCCCCGTAGCAAAATCAACCAGCTTCAAAATTCAAATAAAAGCCCATGGTTGGTCCTATCCACTGCTCAAGAAGCTTCACCTCAATTTTCAGGTCATTCCGACATCGTTTGACCTAGTTTCGACTCTTGACGAAAAATCGGCTACAAAGTCTTCGGCTTTCCCAAAAAATGGGAAACTTTGTGCTCCGATTTCGTGCGGGTTCTCGTCAAGTTTTCTCCAAGAAAATGAATTCAATAATTGAGGGAAAATGTCAAGAAAAATACAGAAGAAAAAAAGAGCGAAAAAGACGGAAAATCAGCCGAAAACGGAGCTCGGCGACCAAAGGGCAAAAAACCCTAAGGTCGCCGGATTTTGCACCAAATCGTCCGTTTTCCGATTCTTTTCGCGTTTCGGGTGTTCCGGCCTCTGTGATTTTCGGAAAATGCAATGTTTGATGCTTGAAAACGACTGATCTTCGTCGACATCTCGGATCCGCCGTCAAAAGCATGAAATCATCACCGATCGCCTCAAGATCGCCAACCGGCTGACCAAGAAAGTGCACTTTCTGTCCGACGGATCGTGAAATCGACAAGACAGATGTCACCGGCCCGCCAACATCAATCAATGTCTAAAATTGCACTGCAATCCGACATCAAACAATGTGTGGATCCACCTGTGATGATCGCAAGAAGAATCTCAAAAGGCGCAGCGCGGCCCGCGACTCTTCACATGCCCTGGGAACCACTTAATGACATTAATTGACCCATTTATGACAACTTAATGCGGTCATTAACTCATTATTTTGGACGGCCCAATCAGATTCAAGCATTTGGGAGTTACAAATCCAAGTAATCATGGCATTAAACCCATGAAACTCCCATCATCATGAAGCATAAAGGCAATTAAAAGCCCACTACCTTCATCGGCCAATCACAAGCCATGAAAAAGGAGTTACAAAATCAACTTGTAACTCCTCATCAATGTTCTCATCATGGCTATCAATGCCCATAACCATCCCATGGCTACCAAAAACCTATAAAAGGAGATCCATTTCCAAGAGAGAGGGATCATCGAAGGATCATTAGATCAACATCTATCAACTTGAAGTTCTGCACTTCTCCCAAAGAAATCGAGACGAAGTCCTGCTACTTTGCTTCCGAAAGCACCACAAGGTGATCAACGTCCCTTGGGGGGCCACCCCCCCAAAGCCTCCTCCTTCTCCAATATGGCCTAAACGCGGCTTTTCAGCCCGTTTACTCGGTTTTTCATTGGATATAGGACCTTCTCTTGGTCCTTGTCCTTTAAAAAACTGAGGTTAGGAGCCAAGCCAAAGAATGAAAGCATCACATGTTCTCATTTGAAGGACGATGGCGAAGTCCATACATGACTTGCGACCGTCGATCTCAACGTGTCCCCACAATCTCCTGAGAAGTTAGATCCATTTTCTTTCTTTTCTATTGTAGTTTGTATTTCTTAAAGAGACATCAAGATCTCCTGAGAAATCATAATTCTTGTCTTTCATATTTGATGAGTTTTGTAAAATCCCCTTTCACGGCAAGCAAACAAAATGCCTTTTACGGCATTCTAAAAACTTGTCTCTTTTCTTAATATTAATGCAATTTGAAAACTTAGAAAAAATGATTGATTTCCTTTCCACTTGTGAAGGTGAATCTCCGGATTATCACCATTCCAAATTCCAAGTAGAAAGTAAATCTGGCATACCCGTACAAAAATGTTGATGCCCGAGATCTTCCCTCCTCCGCCGAGACCCAGGTCAGCCCCCGGGGTGCGGAGGGAGAGGACGGAAGATTCCCCCTCTTTCGGGTCCATCAGCCCCCTGTCAATTAATGCCAAATAGCTATAAAATTATAATGGGGACAGTAGCGTTGAATAGGCTCTTAGGTATCCACCTCGGTGTCCACGACATCGAGGAAGCATATGACATTTGCAAGTCTACCGGGGAGATCGACGACTGTTATTATCTCCGGAGTAAACCGAAGATGGTCTCCTTCGTCAATGCCCTAGAGGACTCAATGCGCCACGCCAGGAGCGACAGGTTGTTCGTTACCGGCAACTGGGAGTTCGGTGCGGAAGAAACCGAGGCAGAGAGGAGGTACCGGGTACCTCGTCACTTTGGGCTCCCAAGTAAAACACCGAGCTCAAACAGCTTGACTTTTTATCTTTGTTTATCTGCCGAGCTGACATACATTGGTCTGTTTGTGCAGGTCTTGCTGAGAGGAGACAGGCGGCCCTTCATGACGACTGGAAGAAGAATGGAGGTTGGTTTGATAAAGTCCAACGCTACCAGGGGCACAAAGGCAGGTCTGCCTGGTGTGTCATAGGGTACCTGCTGAGGTACAGACATTACAACAAAAGGCAAAGGGTTGAGAACATTGAGGTGGGGCCTAGCTACGCACCAGAGGCGGTTGGGCAGGAGCGGCCGATCTCACCCCTTACCGAGCTGGACGAAGTGACCGAGGAGCACCAGCCCGGCCCCGAGATGGAAAGGGGTTGCTAAGATTTTCGTACCACCAACCTCCGGGAGAAGGTCCTGGGCAAGCGGGCCTCTTCGTCCTCGAGGTCTGCTGGTTCCTCCTCTAGGGATGCCCATAAGGCTCCCCCATCCGACTCCTCCCGAGATGACTCGACCGAGGTGAGGGAGGAGAGGCAGACGAAGAAGGCGAGGGGCGAAGAGCCACGCCAAGCCAGACCCCGGAAGGAGAGGGCTTCTCGGTCAAATCCGACGGAGGAGAGGAGAGAGCCGAGGCAGCGAGAGGAGGTGGAGGAGGAGCCGAGGGAAAAGGAGCAGCCCCTGGTCCGCCGAGCAAGGCAGGAGGAGAGGGTGCCGGTGATGCCCAGAGGAGAGGGTTCATCGCAGCAGGGCCCTGTCCAGCCCTTGGTGCCCCGTGCTTCCGCGGTGGAGCCGTGGATGCCATCTTTTCTTCTGGGGCCAGGGACGCCGCTGACCTCGGGACACCATTTACAAGGTTGCCTAGCAGTGGCTGCCATGCTCGCTGAGGCGTGTGCGCTCCCTGTAGATGTCGAACGTCTCAGGAGAATGGAGGAGAGTGCACTTCATTAAGCCAACCTTTCATCGGCCCTGCTGGTAAGCAATACTTAGTTTATATAAATTTGGAGACATGCTGTGTGATGCTAACCATTATTTCTGCTGCGCAGGTCGTGCAAAGATCTGTAGTGGCATTGGAAAAATCCCGCCAGAGCTGTGCTGCGATCCAATCTTTGCAGGCTGATAAACAGAAGCTCGCAGCAGCTCTGGAAGGGAGTTCGGAGGAGCTGAGGAGGTCTCAGGAAGAATACGCCAAGCTGAACACAGAAAACGAGGCTGCCATGGAGGAGATCACCAAGAAAAGTTCTGAGAACTATGGGCTCCAGGCTGAGGCGTACAGGATAGAGAAGAGGGCCAAAGAGGTGGAGACCGAGATGGAGGCCCTGAGGAAGGAAAAAGCCGAGATCGAAGCTTCGCTGAAAGCCGAGCAGGAAGCCTCAGCCAAACTGAGGGCTGAGCTCGAGGCTTCGCGGCAAGCAGAGATCGAGGCCTCCTTCCGGAAGGGGGTGGCACAGGCGACCAAGGATTATGAAGAACAACTCGTTCCGCTGGGAGAGGAGCTTTTTGAAATGGGATGTCTGGCGGTGCTGAAAGAAATGGGGGTCCCCGAGGATCACCCCATCCTTCAAGACCTGCCCAAGCTCCCTCGTGCCGAGCCCGAATCGCCAGCCCCTTCATTCTTCGAGGCTCCTCTTGACCATCCAGCTGACGAGCCACAGGTCTCGGAGACTCTCCAAGTTCCAGCTGCCGAGACCACCACTGCCGATCTCGGGCCCGATGTCAAGGAGGCCCCTCCTGCTCCGACTGGTGATGGTGAAGTTGAAGATGTGTCTATCATTGACATAGATCAGCTGCCATGATGTTCTTCTTTCTTCTTTTCTTGTGCCCTTGGGGAGATTTATTTTTGATTTGATGTATGTAATTCTTTGGATGGAGAATGAAACTATCATTGTACATGATTTTGAATGAATGGAACTCCTTTTTTGCTCCAATCTTCATATAATGTGATGAATGTCTTTTCCACTTTCCCTGCTCTTTTTATGTGCCTGGCTTTCCAACCAACGATAAATAACAGGAAGACAAGACAAAAGGAAGACAAGTAGCTGAGCTCGGCGCCATGTCCGAACTCAATCGTTCTATGTTTTTACAAGATGAGGTACTGTCAGGTTCTGTAACCATAACAAGCGTTAATCTTGGTGCGAGAAAATGTGTTTAGTCCTATGACCACAGCAAAGTGTTTGACCAGAACTCACGACTAGTCCAATGACCGGGCCGAAGTAGCTGATCTGCAACCAAGCTGAATGAACAGTCCTGTGGATGCGTCGTTTGTAACCCGAGGTGCCGTTAGGTTCTATAACCGTGACAGGCATTGACCTCGGTAAAATTAAATGTACTTGGTCGTTTGACCGTAGTCGAGTTCAATAACTTGACCAGATTTGAGAGTAGAGATGCATTCTAAAAAGGGGTCAATTTTATTAACCTCCAAAATGCAAGTACATCTCAAAAGTAGTATTTCTTGAGGTGTGTGGCATTTCATGGGCGTGGCAGCTCTCTACCTTCCATGTCCTCAAGTTTATATGCAGACTGTCCAGCTAACGAAGTTACTTTGAATGGCCCGTGCCAGTTCGGTGCGAACTTCCCTTCGCTGGGATTTTTGTTTGCTGGAAGTGTCTTCTTCAAGACCAATTCTCCAGGGGAGAACTTTCTTTCTTTGACCTTTAGATTGTAACCCCTGGCCAACTGTTGCTGATAAGAGGCGAGGCGAATGGCTGCTGATTCCCTCCGTTCTTCAGCTAAGTCGAGCTCTGTGGCGAGGTTCATATCGTTTCGGCCGTGATCAAATAGTTCCGACCTAAGGGTTGGTAAGCCGACCTTAAGTGGAATTACGGCTTCCATCCCGTAGGCCAGGGAGAAGGGCGTAGCCGAGGTGGAGCGTCTTGGGGTAGTTTTGTACGCCTAGAGGACACTTGGAAGTTCCTCTACCCATCTCCCTTTGGCTCGATCTAGTCTCTTCTTGAGTCCGTCAAGCACTACCTTGTTGGAAATTTCAGCCTGTCCATTGCTCTGGGGGTATGCTGGGGTAGAATAGTAGTTCCTGATGCCAAGTTCTTGACAGAAGTTTTTGAAGAAGTTGGAGTCGAACTGGGTCCCGTTATCCGTGATCAAGGCTCGAGACACTCCAAACCTTGTTACGATGTTCCTTCATACGAAGTTTTTGGTATCCTTCTCGGTAATAGAGGACAACGCTTCAGCTTCTATCCATTTGGTAAAATAGTCAGTAGCTACTATTAACTATCTTTTGTTCCCCGGAGCTCGGTGGAGGGGTCCCACCAGGTCCAGTCCCCACTGGGCGAAGGGCCAGGGGATGGAAAGAGGACTTAGGTCATGTGCTGGCTGATGGAGAGAGTGAGAGAACTTCTGGCACTTCTCACATTTCCTGGCATAGACTTGTGCGTCCTTCTGCATATAGAGCCACCAGTACCCCTGACTGATGGCTCGGTAAGCCAGTGACTAACCTCCGATGTGGCTGCGGCAGATCCCTTCGTGGATTTCATAAAGGATGTCCTCGACTTCACTTGGGTGAACGCAATGGAGGTAAGGGCCATTGTAGGACTTTTTGTAAAGCTTGCCATCTGGAGAGAGCCAGAATCGGGCTGCTTTTAGCCTGATTTTGTGGGCCTGGTTCTTGTCCTCAGGAAGCTGGTCATTCTTGAGGTAGGAGATGAGCTCATCCATCCAGCTCGGGCCGAGATCAATACACATGATCTGCCGAGGTGGGTGGAGTTCTATACTCGGTCTGTCCAGTGCTTCCACTTCGACAGTTCTTTTTCTTCCTGCCTCGACAGCAGAGGCCAGGTTTGCAAGTGCGTCGGCGTGAGACTTGGAATCTCTGCCGATCTGCCTGACTTCAGCCTTTTGGAACTGAGATAGAAGTTGCTTTGTGTGGGCTAGGTAGGCTGCCATCCTGTCGTCACGGGCCTGGTAATCTCCATTGAGTTGGCTCGTTACCAGCTGTGAATCGCTGAATATCACAAGTTGTTGTGCCCCTAGAATTTTTGCGCTGCCCAGCCCTGCAATTAATGCTTCATACTCAGCTTCGTTGTTTGATGCTTTGAAGTCAAGGGTCAGGGCTTGCTCAATGACGAGGCCCTCCGGAGACTGGAGGACGATGCCAGCGCCAGCCCTTCTGGAGGTTGAGGATCCATCCACGAAGACCTTCCAAGATGAGTCGATGAACTGTTTCCAGGACTGCTCCTGCTCTGTCTCGGTCTCGGTGGTGGCCTCCGCCTCCTTGCCCCCCAGTTCGGTTTCGAGGAGGTTCGATGCCGAACTAGGAAAGGTGAATTCCACAATAAAGTCTGCCAGTACCTGGGCTTTGATGGCCATTCTGGGCTGATATTGGATATCATATTGCCCTAGTTCGACAGCCCATTTAGACACTCTTCCAGAGAAGTCTGCTCTCCTGAAGAGGGACTTGAGTGGGTGTTCTGTCACAACCACTATGGAATATGTTAGGAAGTAGTGGCAGAGCTTGCGGGACGCACTGACGAGTGCAAATGCGAGCTTCTCCAATGGCAGGTATCTCGTTTCAGCATCCAGCAGGATTTTGCTGGTGTAATAGATGGGCTTTTGCTGCATGTTATCTTCTCTTATGAGTACCGAGCTTACTGCATGGTCCGAAACTGCCAGATATAGGTATAAGACCTCGCCCTGTGTCGGAGTGGAAAGCAGGGGAGGTGAGGAGAGGTATACTTTGAGTGCCTGGAGGGTACTTTCGCACTCCGGGGTCTATTGGAATCCTGAGCTCTTTTTCAAGAGCTGGAAGAAGGGACGACATTTGTCTGAAGCTCGGCTAATGAAGCGGTTTAGTGCTGCTGCCATCCCTGTTAGTCTCTGGACCTGTTTTGCAGAGGTTGGACTCTGTAGGGCCTTGATTGCAGAAATTTGATTGGGGTTGGCCTCTATTCCTCGTCTAGTGACCAAGCTGCTCAGGAATTTGCCCGAGCCGACGCCAAATGCACACTTGGAGGCGTTCAGCTTGAGCTTGTATTGTTTGAGGACGGCGAAGGTTTGATGTAAGTCAGTCAAGTGGTCCTGTGACCTTTTAGACTTGACGACCATGTCATCGATGTACACCTCGACCGTCCTACTGAGCTGGGCGTGAAACATTTTCGTCACCATCCTCTGGTAAGTTGCACCGGCGTTTTTTAACCCGAAGGGCATTACTTTGTAACAGTAGATGCCTCTGGGTGTTATGAACGCAGTTTTTTCTTGTTCAGGCTCATACATCGGAATTTGATGGTAACCTCGGTAGGCATCGAGGAAACTCATCCTATCATGCCCGGCAGTGGCGTCGATCAGCTGGTCTATCTTCGGAAGGGGAAAGCTGTCTTTGGGACAGGCTTTGTTAAGATCGATGAAGTCTACGCAGACTCTCCAGCTCCCATTCTTCTTTTTTACCACAACCGTGTTGGCTAACCACACAGGGTAGTGGACTTCTTTGATAGCTTCAACTTCTAACAATTTTTTGACCTCCTCGGTCACAGCCTCTGCTTGTTGGATTCCCGACTTGCGAGTCTTTTGGACAACAGATTTATGCTTGGGATCTACATTCAGTTTGTGGCTCATGACCTCGAGGTTGATGCCAAGCATTTCATATGGGGTCCAAGTGAAGACCTCTCTATTCTGTAACAGGAAGTCGAGCATCTCGGCCCTTTCCTCGCCAGCAAGCTGGCTATCGAGCAGGAAGAACCTTTCCGGATCGTTGGGATCGATCCTGACCTCGGTGAGGTCTTCAACGATCGTTTGCTCGGGAGCTCTGCCAACAGCGTCAAGCTCGGCCTCGAGCTCGGTCACGTGGACTCGCTGCGGCTCTGCTTCTCCTGGGACCACGGCCATGAGACATTCCTTGGCCATTTGTTGGTCACCGCGGACTATGATGACTTCGAAGACCCCGTTTTCGTTCTGTAACGGGAACTTGAGCTTCTGGTGATGGGTGGAGGGAACAACCTCCGTATTATGAAGCCAGGTTCTTCCCATGATGGCATTGTACGGAGATTATGCATCTACCACCAGGAACTCTGCTGTCATGGGGGCTCCTCCCACCTCGACTTTTAGGGAGATCTTCCCTCTCGGATATACTATCTTGGAGCTGAAACCCACCAGCGGGGTGCGAGCTTCCTGCAGGTCCTCCTCTTTCAGATCTATTCTCTTGAAGCAGTCAAAATAGAGGATCTCTGAGGAGCTCCCGGGGTCCACTAGAATCCTTTTGACATTGAAGTTCTGCAACCTCATGGTCAGGAGAAGAGGATCATTGTGGGGTAGCTGGACCCCGGCCAAATCTTTGTCAGAGAACCAAATCTTTGGCCTCTCTAAGCGTGCCTTCTTTGCCGAGGGACCGAGCTCGGCTGCCATTACCTGTTTACCGTGCTAGGCCCTCCTAGCCTCAGCGCGGGCCCGGTCACTGCCTCTAGGGGCGGGGGCCAGGTGGATGACGTCGATGGTCCCTACGGGCTCATCGCTATCTCGGTTATCGGGGTGGCGTTGCTGAGCATGGTTCACTCTACCTTTTTCTTTGACGTGGTCTTTGAGATGCCCGTCTTTCACGAGCCTTTCGAGGTGCGCCTTGAAGGCATGGTAATCCTTGGTTCTGTGTCCTCTATCTTTGTGGTAGGCACAGAACTTGCTCTAATCTCGGGAGGCGGCTTCACTTTTCATAGGCTGGGGCCATTTGAAGAAGGGCTGCGCTTGGATCTTGCCGAGGAGCTTGTAGATAGGCTCCTTGAAGATGGTATTGACGGCCCTGTAAGAAGCGCCACTTGGTTTCGGCTTTGCGCTGCCTCCCGAGGTGGGGACAGAACGTACTGCCGAGCTGGATGGCTCTCTGTTTCGATCCGCCTCTTTCTTAGCAAGCATCCTTTCTTTCCTCGAAGGACGGCCCTCCGGTCGGCCCTCCGGCCAAATATTATGGCTCTCCCGAGCTCGGACTTCGTCCTCATCTTGCTCAACGTACTGGTTTACCCGGGCCATCAGTGCCTTCACCGAAGCCGCGGGGTGACGCACCAATTCCTTCCGAAGCTCATTGCCCGGGAGCAAAGCTTGTTGGAAGGCCGTGGTGGCTACCTCATCGTTGGCATTTTCGATCACGCTGTAGATGGTCCAGAACCTTTTGGAGAATCGAGTGACATTCTCGGTAGGCCTCATCTTGATTGAGATCAGGTCGGCGTCAGTCTTCGGGATGACCCGGTGTGCTTGAAACTTCTCAACGAAGGAATTTCGGAGCTGTCGCCAGCTCGAAATCGATCCCTCGGAGAGTGCACAGAACCACCGAAGTGGGAGGTCACCCAGGCTGGAGGAGAAAACCTTGCAATCAAGGTTGCCGTCACTGCTAAATACCGACATCTTCTGGGTGAAGTGTCGGAGATGAGTCTCGGGGTCTGACGTCCCGTCATAGAGATTGAAGCGTGGGACGCTGAACTTATCAGAGAGAGGATGATCTCTGATTTCCCGAGTAAATGGAGATGTGCCGTGGATGTCACTATGTCTGGTAGCCAACCGACCTCGAGTGAGGCCGACGTACTCCAGGTTCTGCTGCACGGCCAGCTTGATTTGCTGATCAATATAGTCAGCCACGTCGGGGTTGGCCTCGGTCTCCCGCCTTTGTCTCTGGCGCTGCAGCTGGTCAGCGCTGGCGTGGGTGTTACTCGAGCCCTCTTCGCGAGCTCGGGCACGCCTCACGTTTAGTTACTGACTTAGGTCTGGCTGACCCCCGGGACCCCTTCGAGCTTGCTGCCGAGGTGGAGGCGTGTGAGAGGCTCCGGGCGGGGCTCCGTCCTTTGTCTCAAGCTGTCGCTGAAGCTGGAGGATCCGCTCTTTTTGTTCTTCAATGACAAGGTTTTGACCCTTGATTGCTTCGGCTTGAGCCTCAACATCTTCCTCTTGGGCCATGTCGTCGTCACCTTCATCATCGAGGTGGATGTGGTCCTCTTCCATGTGGTCCTCGTGATGAGACGACGAGGATGAGACTGCACAGGAGCCCTGCCTCGTTGGGACTGTTCCTGAGGAGGAATATCCTTACGGGGTGGCTCGGTGAAAACAACTTCCAGACGTGGACGTTCTGCCTGAGAGGTAGTTGGCCGGGCCCGTTCTGTTACAGGATCGTGCCGAGGAGACGCTGCTACATCTCTTGACGATGAGTGTCACCGTGACGGGCGATCCTACACTTCGAATACCAGGTTCCCCACCCGCTCTCCTCGGCTGAGGGTTGGGCGGTGTTTGCCTGGTATCTCTTTGCTGGCTTGTTACCAATGCCCCTGCCTGGTTTGTCACCAGTGGAGGCGACATGAGAGGCAGGAATGTCTCAGGCTGCTTGGACCTGGACGGTCCAGCAACGCTCTTTCCCTTCTTAGCCTTAAGAGGCATGGCTGTTAGGATGAAAATATGGATTTTTCAGATCGTTTCCCACAGACGGCGCCAAATTGTGCGTGCCTAAAAATTACGGACTTGATATAGATGATGATGAGGGTTTACGGAGAAGCTGTTTAGCTGAACAGAAACGTCTCTGACGATCCGAAGCCTGAAAGGAAGGAGAAAACAGAGGTCGGGGCCCGAGGCTGCTGTCAGCCAAAGGCACTCCGACGCCTGAGTTAGTGCAATCACTGAAGTAGGGTGAAGTGAGGAAGAAGATAAGCAAAATAAACAAAGTGCAGGCTATGTATCTTGTGTACCTGTTATGGGATTACCATGCAGGTATATGTAGGGGAGAGTAGAAGGTTCCATAGTGGAGGTAGGTGGGGATACTTGTCCCATCAGCTACTCCTTGGATCCTTAGTGGGGGTAGGTGAGGATGCTTGTCCCATCGGATGTCTCCTCAAATCCCTCACATAAATGTGGAGGTGATAGAGAAGGTCCCTTATCAGTATTCGGCGGCCACCCTATCTGTCAGGGGGACTCTGCAATGTAGCCGTCCCATCTCATAAAAGAGATTTAGACGGACGGTGCCCACCTCGGTCGAGTGGACCGAGATGGACATCACCGAGATCAGGGTTGCTTGAGGTCGGGTATTGGTACCAAGACGTTCGAGGCAGACCCCAGAAAGAACGAGGCTGGTACACTTACCGAGTTCAACTCCAACTCGGTGCCAATTGGCACGTTGCCGAACTGGGTTAATTGAGGTCGGTGTAACCCCTAATCGGTATTTCAGTGTCAAGGTCGAAGATCACCTCGGTATTACACAACCACTCCACACATAGTACAACTCCGGGTTCCACTTGGATACATGTCTCTTAATGAGAGGAGGGCACATAAAAAGATCTCCATAGGAGGGTATATTACTAAAATGTAATACAACTCCGGGTTCCACTTGGATACATGTCTCTTAACGAGAGGAGGGCACATAAAAAGATCTCCATGGGGGGGGGGGGGGGGGGGGGGTGCGGCTTTAATGGCATCTTACCGCAGAAACTTTTTAAAATTCAATCCAACGGTTAGTGAGGGATCAATGCTTATAAAATTGATCTTAGTGCTAAATAATGAGATAACAATGGCATTAAAGGGACTGCATCGATCAGAGGTTAGTCCGAGGGGGGGGGGGGGGGGGGGGCTTTAATGGCATCTTACCGTAGAAACTTTTTAAAATTCAATCCAACGGTTAGTGAGGGATCAATGCTTATAAAATTGATCTTAGTGCTAAATAATGAGATAACAATGGCATTAAAGGGACTGCATCGATCAGAGGTGAGTCCGAGAGGGAGAGGGGGGGGGCGGGGGGGGGGCGGCTTTAATGGCATCTTACCGTAGAAACTTTTTAAAATTCAATCCAACGATTAGTGAGGGATCAATGCTTATAAAATTGATCTTAGTACTAAATAATGAGATAACAATGGCATTAAAGGGACTGCATCGATCAGAGGTGAGTCCAAGAGGGCCTATAGAGCTGGATTGTTCATGCAGTCTATTTATAGGAAAACATTCTCACTATGAAAGCCTCGACTGAGGTAAACGGAGCGAATTTGACCGAAGTGGTTATTTTTTTCCTTTTCTGTTTGTGTTCTTACCGATGAGATATTTGAGTCGGTGCCGTTGAAGTGGGCGACGAGTCCATTCGAGTAGAAGGTGGTGATCTAAATTCCTCTGCTATAGTATGCAAGAAGCAAGGAGGAAGGTAGCCGTTAACAATAATACACATGCACATGGGATCTGCTCAACTGTAGTGCAACGTTACAAATCATTCCGTATGTCGGTGGGCCATGTTACAAAGATCTCACCCTATACTTCTTGTGTTGTTGAAAGCTCACTGCTAATTTCCAAATACTGAAGTGGCTGGCATAGTTTGTGAGGGCCCCATGTCAGCGGGTCGCACATTGTCAATAATTTAATCTAAAGCCATCAAATTAAGAGTAATTGTCTTGATCATCCATAACACAACTTTAAATTAGAAGCTGTTCTTAAAATTCTATTTAGACTTTTTTTTTTCTTCTTATATGGCTAATCATCAATAGGGAGGATCTTTTCTTGTGAGAAGACTGCACACTGGTGTAGGCCATCTTATTGGGCCCACTTAGATGCATGTATGTCTATTGATATGAAGAAAATCGGGACTGGTACTCTCTTAAGCTTTTTAAGAATCAACCAAATCATATGATATCCTTGCACTTTATTTAAGGGCATTATAGTTTAATGGTGTTTTAACCATAAATTATTTTGAGATTCAATTTAATGATGAGCAAAGGTTCAATGAGTGTAAAATTAGGTATGATACCGCATCAAGGGATTAAAAGATTATTGTAGGGACTATACTGATCAAAATGGAGACAAAGTGGGGCCGATACAGATCAATGTGCAGTGGTCTCATTGGAGAATATTTTCCCATCAAATATAGCTTGTATATAATTGTCCATTAGGCCCACATGTTACTTAAAAGAGAAGGTGAGGGCTAAGAAGTAGTGAAGATGGAGAGGAGGAGGTCCGGATGGATCAAAGTACGAAAAAGGAACAACCGCGTCTAAGCGCGTTCTGTTGCTTTAATGACTGGTGTAGTAGTAATAGTATATTCACCGACAACCGCGTCCACTGGCTTGTATAAAACCATGTAGCATGGTCCCCCTTTGAACATTAACAAACGAGAGAAGAGGGAGAAGGGTATTGTGTGCTTTGAATTTTCTTGAAATCTGCCTTTGTTTATTATTAGTTTGTCAAACAGGGAAATGGAGGAAAGTAATGGCAGTCCAATCTTCATCTCATTCTTCATTCTAGTGTGGGTCTTTGGAAGTGGTGCCAATGGACAAGTCAACCGTTGGCTTCCGGGCCATGCCACTTTCTATGGTGCCTCTCAAAATCCTACAACACTTGGTAAGGCTACAGCTCTGGTTGGCTATTGTGGTAATCTTACTTTCATGAGTTATCCAAAAAAATTGTTAGGGCTTTAGTTCTGCATCCATTTCCTTCGGTATCTTTCCTTTCAAAGCAAAAAAGGTTGGGGAAAAAGTCGCTAGGAGAAAATGCTCTCTCTCTCTCTCTCTCTCTCTCTCCATTAAGATGGTGAAAACTAGATAGGATTTCTTATACTTTCTTATGCAGTGAGAGGGGATCAGCTACTAAAATTCAATTAGTTTTCAATAGTTGACACTCTCGGTGTACCTACTAAAATCCAAAATTTGCTCATGACCATTGGCTAATGTGCATGTAGGCATGGGTCGTTTGTTTTTTCGTTTTTATCTCTCTGGTACCTATGCATACACTCTATTGCCAAAGCGGGACTTTTATATTAATTTAACTTGTAAAGTTTCTCTGAAAAAAAAAAAGACTTGTAGAGTTAAAGGAAATGAAATAACACATCATTGGAAATTAACGATGGTTGTTGACTTTATAGTTAAATGAAAAAGGTGTTCGGTTGAGTTCGGATCACCTATCGCATGTGTTATATCTTCACCGTGAGTAGACCAATAACACTCCACCACGTCATACACATCATTGGAAATTAACGGTGGTTGTTGACTTTTTAGTTAAATGAAAAAGGTGTTTGATCGAGTTCGGATCACCTATCGCATTTCTTATACCTTCACCATGAGTGGACTAACAACACTCCGTCACGTTCGTATTTGGTTGGTTGTCATAAAAGAAAAATAACATTGGTTTATTTTGCATTTTTTTTTTCGTAAAACTGCATTTTCTGTACAATATCATACAAATATAATCAATTATGTGATCGATCAATTGGTGGGCTCCACTCCCATTGATATAAATACTTCTCATATATATCATTGAAGGATACGGAATTCATTTTGAACGATCCAAATTATCTTTAAGTGGGCCCCACAAAGGAGTCCCAGTAACATTATCTCGTTTTAGCTAAACATTAATCCAACGGTACTAAAAAGTCGGATCGAACTAAAATTTAAGTAGGTCCCATATAAATAGATGTTCTTTTTGAACTGTTTCTGTTTTAATATGGGCGGGCCCACTATGGGTTCCACAACTTTAAATTTGCATATGTCAATGTTAAAGCTGGCGCAAGCTGCATTTAAAGGTTAGTACACATTACTTGCAACAATTAAAAGGTGCTGAACCGTTGCACAGGGAAACTCTTTTTCCCACACAGAAAATAGACTCCACTGCGGTGGGGATTACTTTCTTTTGTTGATGTTTTACCAAACATAGTACTATGTGAGAAATTTGACACTTGTTTGATCTTTTTACACCACTCTTATACTATAATGACCTCAAATCAGCCCTACAATCAGGGACTATTCTGTTCCCTAATTATTTCTGTGGAGGGGGGCGTGTCTACTCTCCCCACTGCGCTACCAATGACATTGCATTAGTCAGGATTTAACTTTTTGGGGATGGGGCTTATGATTTGATTCATCGCATGCAAATGATGGGGCTTAACACATGAACAATCTCTATTGTAAATTTAGACTACTAATCATGGCCCAATTTGTTAGCATTAAACCCAGCATTTTTCTTGGCAATCGTTTTGGGATCAGATTTGAGTTTACTAATGTCGAAAAAATTCCCATAATAATGTAAAATTTTTTTTTGATTATTTCTATAGTTATTTTATATATTTCTGCCTTTATTATTTTTTAAAAGTAATTGTATTCTCTCCAACATTTTCCAATAACATTTTGAGCCCCCCACCCCCACTGAAATTGAAAATGTACCCATTTTTTTCCAAGAAAAGATATTTCCAAAATCCATATCTGTGACATTGGTTCCAGGAGAACATAATTAGGATATATAAAGAACCGAACAGCACCACTTTGTAGATTGATTTGTGATCAATTTATCCTTTCAACTTGATGGTAATTGCATTGATCTTTCACAGGAGGCGCATGTGGTTATGACAACACATTCCATGCTGGGTTTGGGGTTAACACTGCAGCCGTGAGTGGTCTACTCTTTAGAGAGGGTGAAGCTTGTGGTGCGTGCTTTCAGGTAATGTGTGATGCCCACATGGACCCTAAGTGGTGCCTGCGCCGCACCATTGTCACCGTCACTGCCACCAATTTCTGCCCTCCCAACAACCATGGTGGGTGGTGCGATCCCCCTCACCGGCACTTTGACATGTCTTTACCAGCATTCTCTCGCATTGCCCGTGTGGGTAGTGAAGGAATCATTCCTGTGCTTTATAGAAGGTAGAATTTTCACAAATGAACACTCTGGTTGCTCTAATTTCAATCAAACTGGCTAATGGCTAAATGCAATTCTATTGAAATCTGATATAAGAAAAGACAATCATGAATTTGTTAGCAAATCTGTTTAAATGCAATTCTCATATTCAATGACCAGCATTTATGTCTTACTTAAGGTTTAACTTTCAAAACTAGGAATAAAGGAAGTTGTGACGCCTGATATTTCAAGGCGTTGGCCTGACCGGTATCAGTGTTTTGTAGATTCAGTCGGAACAAATATATGTAGTAAAACACTATTCCCGCAGCCTTTATATTATTTAAATTTAGAACACGCTAAAAGAAATTAAAATTTGAAGATTCACAATTTCTTATTGTTATCGTTTTTTTCAGAAAATTATTTTATATGAACAAAAGAAGCAAAACAAATCGAAAGATGAGTAAGAAATCCACACCGGACAATACATTCCTACAATTGCATTTTAAAAAGTTCGTCCAGTGGACACGAGGGGGTTGCTCGGTTGGCGACACTAGATGTCACCTGGTGATCCCTAGGTATGCCATTATAACCATATTTTTGGACTCCTTTTCCCACTTGTGTAGTCTCTCTTTTTCACATCTACGGGCTACTTTCCCACTCTTGTAGGCTCTCCTAGGTCCCAACTCCAGAGGCTGGGGATATCAGGTGTTGTGTTCTAGGGCCTACGATAAGAGATCAATTATGCACATAAGAAGAACACAGGGATTTACGTGGTTCGGCTTTTGACCTACATCCACGGGGAAAACGGGAGAAATCACTATGCAATCAGAAGAGGTTTTACATCTTAGAGACTCTTGGTCTCTATTTATAATATCAGCCCTAAACCTTGTTACACCCAAATCCTACTTCTAAATCACTTTACAACTTGGGCAATTCAGGGGCCCGGTTAACCAAGACTTACTAATTTTTATTGAACCATACTAATTAACATCAGGAAAAAAAAAGCGCTAACAAACCACTTGCTCCAGTTGCTGGAATGAACTAAAATCTACTGATATATGCATCATCGATGTTGCTGGAATGAACTAAAACCCTAAGGGGTAGCTCAGTTAACCTAGGATCACAGTTTGCACCCGGAGGTTGTGGGTTTGAAACTGCACTACCACACTAGAGCCACAGGGGAATTTTACCCAACTTTCTCTCCTAGGCCCATAGGAATTATTCTGGCCCAAAGAGCCGGGAACCCTGCGTTATCCAAAAAAAATAAAAATGTTAATGCAAGAAGCGATTGGATACCATGGATCCAGGCATAGTGATGTCCGATCCAAATGTGGTGAATCCGAAGTTAGTGACTTGATCTTCAGTGCAAATCCCACAATATTGGTTTCTTTGTCTAATTATCGGTAACCTATAAGCATATACCTATTCTCAAAAGTTCCATAGGTTCAACCTATGGTTCCAAGCCCAAGCTTTTGAGCTAAAGGTATATAAAGTTGGGGTCCTCTCAATCCTTCTCTCCAACATTTTTATTCAGAGCAGCCTTTTCTTTTCTACTAAAAAAAATGGATCAAACTTTGAATGTCAATGAACCCATCAAGCCCAGGGATACATTGAGACTGTGGTTTGGCACAGTATACAGAAATTCGGATCCATTGAATGTTGCTAGCTAGCCCTTTGATTTAAGGACATGAAATTAATTAACAAAAAAAAAAAAATCTATTTTCCCAATTGGTTTTATTTCATGGCTTTAGATGTGATGGATAAGATTGGTAGATAGTTAATCCACAGCTCCCTTTCCACCCGATGGTGCCCATGGGTGTGCCCAATAAACATGCAACCTGCCCTCTTTTATAGAAAGATGGAGAGCTCTTTCCTCTTAGATTCAAGACAATCTGGACTCAGCAATGAAATGATATTGGGGCCGTGCTTTTGAGTACTAATTAGGCCAATTCATGCTCTAAATGGGATGTAATGTGTCACATCCGGATCTTCACATAGACCCATCGGACTCTAATCAATTTCTGTTGGACTTTGAATTCAGACGGCCCTTTTAGAAAGTGACCTGAACTTGGAAAGAGGTTCTAATATCTTGTTTGCATGCATATTGATTGAGTTTTTACAGTAGTAACTTGGTAGGGAATCTTATACTTCGTCATCAAGCAATGCAAACAACTAGAAACATATATGCATCATATCAATTTCCATGACAATCTTGATCTCATGGTATTCTTCTTTTTCCTCTTTTATCTCTCTCTGCTTTGAAGAGTGCCATGCAAGAGGGCCGGGGGAGTGCGATTCACCTTAAAGGGCCAATCAAACTTCAATTTGGTGATGATATCTAATGTCGGTGGGAGCGGCGATGTGAAGGCGGTACAGTTGAAAGGATCCAAGACAAGGGGCTGGGTGGCCATGCATAGGAACTGGGGTGCAAACTGGCAAAGCAACGTCGATGTTCGAAACCAAGTATTGTCATTCAGGCTAACTTTGGTGGATGGCAAAACCCTAGAATTCTCTAATGTAGTCCCTTCTACTTGGAGGTTTGGAGACACTTTTTCTTCTCAATACCAGTTCTCTTACGCAGCAATGCCAGTGGGGGTTGTTCTATGATTGTTATAACTAAAAAAAGTACAATTTAGGACTAACCATTTCAAGTTGGAAGTGGGGGGTAGGGTTTATTGTTGGCAAGAAGTACTACTACCAATTTATTTGTAATGCATTTAAAATAATTAAGAAAAATATGGGAATTTATTTACTGTAATTGTTAGAACAATGTTCTGATTTATGAGGCCGGAACTTGGTTCAGGGCTCTCGAGCTTGGCTGAGTGCTTTGATTATCAAATCTAGTTATACCCATAAAACTATAAATCTACTGGGCACCTGCACTGGACTAAATTTTACCCCTAATTCAAGTTTGGCCCACTGTCAAATGGGCTGATGCTCTTTGACCTAACTCCAATTGGAGTCGAATGGCACAATGCTAACGCATGGGGCAAAGATTATTGAGCGCATGCAACTTAATAAGTGGCCCCACTCGTCGAATATTTTTGTGGGCACCCAAACTGGTCCATATCCAAAGAAGGGCTATTTGATTAATAATAGCACGGAATAAAGATTAGCTTACTATGCCATGTACACGGTTTTTTAAACTTCTGACATGGACTACAAAATAATGCCGAGGAATTTTTCCGTTGCTCACCTAACAAAGGGACCATGGATGCTTGAGTACCAAGTGGAGGAATTTTTCCGAAGAGAGCTGCTACGTGTCCCGACTCTTGTCCGCCCCCTCCCATGTAAATCGGTCCCAACTCCGGGACAGGAGTCGGGACAAGTAGACTTTTTCTTTTCCGAATGTTATAACGGTTGTGCCTAATATCAAACAGTTCAAATAGTCCTACCACCTAATGTAATCAGCTCGAAGTCGAATACCTAAATTACAGAGACTTTTTGAGGATAAATCCAAAGGTGAATAACAGTTGGATGGGTGACGAATCTTAAACCAATGCTTTCAAGGTGTCCAACCCATATTCACTTTTGCTCGATTTCACGTCCTCGCTGCTCATAAACTTCAGCCTACAATGAACATGCTTTTCTTCTCCGAGCAAAACTACTCATTTTAGTCAAAATTAGCATGTGAAGACCTCAAGCGGAAATTCAGCAAAATCTTCGCTTATTAGAATTTCTGAAGATCTCGCCAGCACAAATTCAATGGACATCCATCTTTACAGGTTGTCATAGAGGGTCATCCTCTAACAGATGCCAGCCCTCCCCTGGTCAATCAGTCATAACTCATAATAAATGAAAGTCTCAGTTGAGGAAGAGGGAGCCTTCTTTCTAGTGAGAGTGAGTTTTTAATTCTTTATCTTGATCTTGTTTTATTGTTTTCTTATTTGCTATGTTCTTTTTAAGTCTCTTATAGTCAGGGTTTGCAAATCAGGTGGGCCTTACAAGGGAGTGCACATGGCCCCATACAATGGGTTCGCAGGTGAAGGCAGCCCTTTATTTTGTGCGTATATGACTCCAATTAATTGAACTTAATTATGGTTGGAAAACCCTCCGAGTTGACTCTTGACTCTCTTCAGTCATCTCAATTTGACAAAGGATTGAGTCAAATACAGCAGAGACTCGGCCGAGTCCTCTCATCTTAATAAGTTGTTTGCATTTTGAACTATCTGATAGGTTGGTTTAATTATGAACAATTAATGGTTATGTTAAGATATTGTATATGGGCTAATTCATGGGTTAAACAAAACTCTGGGTCCATTGAATTTTAATTTTTAAATTCTTAGATATGGAGTATGATGGGACTTCACATCGAAGATTGAAACAAGGAAAAAGAAGACAGTCGGAAATTCAAGTGTACAGAAATTCTCCAAACTAGAACTTGGTTTGCTCGAGCGAGCACCTTTCTCGCTCAAGCGAGCTCTGCAAGACGTCGCTTCCTCAAGACAGAATGGCCTCTCGCTCGAGCGAGCCCTTCCTCCACTCGAGTGAGCGTCGCGAAATAGTTTTGCGCGAATTGGACTTCTTTTCCTATTTTCTTTCAACCTGCGTGTTTGAGTCCTAATCATCTTAGGAAACTCTAAGCACTAAGCCTATATAGATGACACTGAGGCTACCAAGGGATGTTAAACGGCTGGCACTGCTCGCTCCAGCCTCGGCCAGCCCATGCCACCCTGCCCGCTAGGGAAAAACCCTGGCACGGCACGGCCCGCCATGGGCCGGGCTGTAATGGGCCGGGCCATGCCAAGCCAGCAGGCCAGGCAGGCCTGTTTTTTTTTTTTTTTTTTTTTTCCTTTTTTTAAGAATTAGAAAAAAATTAGAACACAAGCACGAAGAATGACGAAAATATTTAAGTGGTTCGGTCAAACTCGACCTACTCCACTGAGAAGAGAGAACCATTTGGATCTTAACTTCTTGAGGGTTTCTAAATAGGATTGCCTTCAAAACCTTACAATCATTTTAGAAATTAAAAATAAAAAAAGAATGAAAAACTTATAAATTTAAAAAGTACAATGAAGGAAAAAGTAAAAAATCAGATTCGTAGTTCACTAATGTATTCTGCTGGATCATAATCTTCCATTGATGTCAACCCTTGCTTCCTCTTATATGCCAAATATCAGTCTCGTAGGCAAACACAACACTCCATCGTTTCTTCAGTTAGATTTGTTCTTCTGTCATCCACCACACGTCCACCTGCACTAAAAGCCTGTTCTGATGCTATAGAAGACATTTAAATAGTCAATAGATCACGAGCCATGGCGGCCAACACCGGATAAACGCTTTCTTGTTGCTTCCACCAGGCTAAAAGGTCAAAACTAGATGCATCCTGCACCCGTATTACACCAACGTCAAGATATGATGAAAACTCCGTCACAGTGTTACTTGAGCTTAAGCTGGATGCCATGACAGTAGACAGGAAAGAATACCACACATCTCACTCACCAATACCTATTTGCTGGACTTCTGAATGACCCATACTAAGCCCAGTTGTACCAATTTGCTCACAATTTAAAAGGTGCTTGTAAATTTGCCCTAATATTTGAAAAAATATTTAAATCTATATAATTCATATTTTTAATTAATCCATCAATAAAAAATTGTACACCACTTAATTTTAACCTAGGATCAAATACGGCAGCTAAAGAAAATGTTATTGGAGCCTCTTTACAATATTTATTAAATTTTTCTTCCATGTTTCTAATAGTGCTACTCAGTAAAAAATGATCTCTAAATCTACTGAATTGTAAAGTAATTTTAAAAAGCTTCATTAGATGTGGGATAATATATCCCAGAAAAAAATAATGTTTAAGTATAAAAAGCTTCTAATAAATCTCTTATATGTGTACATAACTCCCATTATTCATCACTAATAATCAAATATTGTGCATGAAAATCACAAAATTCATTCAAAACAGTTTTCCGGTCAAGTGCCTTGTTTAACAAATCATACATAGAATTCCATCTATGTTCTACCTCCTTAGGCATTTTAATAGCTGATATGCCTTGCCTCGCACATATTTGGGCATACAATTGTCTTCTCTGTTCGGAGGAAAATAAATCTAGCAATGTCTTTAATAGCACCTGTGTAATTTACAATATGCTTTAAACTCACCTTTGCAATGAGATTTAAGATCTGACATGCACATCTATTTTGAAAAATAGAGTTATCTATCAAAGTTGCAAGTGGTATCTGCATTCTCATTAATTCAATAGCCACTGTATTATTACTGGCATTATCTAAAGTTATAGATATAACTTATTCTTTAATATTATATTCATCTAGTTTTTCCAAAATAAATGTACTTATTCTATTGCCATTGTGTGGCCATTCAAGACACCTAAAACTAATTATACATTTATTAATAATCCATTTTGCATATATGTTATGTGCAGTAATACAAAGAAAACTATCACCCCCTTTAGATGTCCACATATCTGTGGTTATCGCTATTCTACCAGGTAATTTTTTATATTTGTTTCTCTCTTCCTGCCAAAGTCTAATAGCATCATTTCTAGCCGTATTTCTTGAAATACTGTGAAATTGTGGTTGACAGTATTACCGACCCATTCTTCAAAAGACTTATCTTCAACAAAACAAAATGGTAATTCGGATAATACAATCATTTTAACAAGATTTTGTCTAGCACTTTGAGCATTAAAAGAAAAAAGACCCAAACTGCTACTACTACTACCACCACTAGTACTAGAAATTTGGGTCTGTGAACTAGGCCTTCCTGTCCCTGCATCAGCCGACTTATGTAAGGCTAAACATTTTTGCCTATGTCTTGTCAAATGGCCGGTACCCATTTTTGACTCAGCACCATAAATATTACTACAAAATTTGCATTTTTCCTTTTCAACTGTATTTCCATTTCAACAACCTCAAACCTTGTAAATACATCCCAAACTACTGAAGTTCTATTCCTCTTGGTTGGTTTACAGGAACTCTAAGGAAAGGGGGGTGGTAAATCACCTACTTCATCTTGTAATTCAATAAAATTTTCTTCTTCCCCTAAATTAACTGAAGAAGATTTTGTAGGAAATCTTCCAGCCATATTTCAAAAAATAAAATTTATAAATAATAACAATAATAGGCTCTAATAGCCTTCTTTTGTGATAATTAGTATAAGAAAGGGGATAAAATGAGAGTTAATATAATATAATATAAATTTATATATATGGAATCTCAAATTTAAATAATATAAATGCATCTAAATCTTTGAAGGCCCCTTTAATCTTGTCTCTTAATGACTTGATCTTTGGCCCTCTAGAAACTTCTTAGAGAGAGTGAAAGAGTCGAATGCTTTGAGAGAGAGAGAGCTAGAGAATGTATAAAGAATGAGAGAGTTGTGTAAATTAGTGAGGAATGAGAATGGGAGGGTTATGGTATTTATAGACTTTGTAAAATGGAAAATGACACAAAATACCCTTTATATGATCGATTTATATCTGTTGGGGGGGTAAAATGGACTTTTTTTTTTCAAAAAAAGGGGGGATATGGACGTTGGGCGGGCTTGGAGGGACGGCGGGTGGGCCGGGTTGGTTGGCGAGCCTGTCCCAACAGGCCTGGCGGGCTGGAGGCACCAGCCCACATGCCAGGCAGGCCTGGCGGGCCCGGGCCAAGTGGGCCGTACCGGGCCATAGCCTGTTGACTGTTTTGCCCGGCCCGACCTGGCCCATTTGACATCCCTAAGGCTACCCCAAAAGTGATCTCTCATTGTTCTGAGTATTAAGAGAATTCTTCATCTCTAGAGCTTCCATTGGAGAGCAGTAGTGAGTTGTTCATCTAGAGAGTTGTTGCTTCTACATCTCTTGTAAAAGAACACCTTCTTTCATAGAATAGCTGAGGAGTCAAGCGGTGTTGAATCTGTTATTGTCAACGGAGTAAAGTTGTTGAGGCGTGAAGCTAGACAAGAGGTAACTATAGTCTTTAGGTAGTGATTATCTAGGTAGGGACTTGTCAGTGTATTGTAATTGCGATATTCATAGTGCTTGATTATTGGTCTGGTTTGGATCCCTGGTTTTTCACTCGATTTGGGTTTTCCACGTTAAAAATTCGTCTCTTTTGTAGTGTATTCTTGTTGATTTTTATTTCCGTTGCGTGTTATATTGTTTCCACACATTGTTTGGGCCATTGAGTTGACCAATCTAGAGATCCAAAAACCTTCACGTGGTATCAAAGTGAGTTGTACTAATTGGTTGTGTTTGATCCTCTCAGTTTTTTTTAGAGTGGTACTCAATGAAGAAGGGATATCAAATACAAATACAAAGCCTCCCTTGCTTGATGGGTCAAATTATGCATATTGGAAGAAGGCTTTCTTAAGTCCATTGATAATGATGTTTGGGACATTGTTGAGGAGGGGTACTCTAAACCAACAATTGTGGCTAATGGAAAAACTGTCCCTAAACTGAAAACCCAATGGACTAAGGATGAGAAACGTGCCTCTAATTGCAATAACAAGACTATGAATGGAATCTAAAATAGAGTGACTGCTAAGGAGTCCTGTAGGATTTCCACATGCAAAACTATAAAAGATGCATGGGATGTCTTACATATTGTATATAAGGGTCCGGATATGATGAAGCAATCCAAATTGCAGAGGTTGAATAAAGAATTTGAAACCATTGTGATGGAAGAAGATGAGACCTTTGATCAATTTTATACGAAGTTAAATGATATTATCAATTCTATTTTCAACTTGGTTGAGGAAATACCAGAAAATAAAATTATCAAGAAGATTCTGATGTCTCTACGATCGAGGTTTGGTTCCAAGGTTGATGCAATTGAAGAGAACAAGGACTTAGACACCCTCAAGGATCAAGGTAAATCAATTGGCTGGAAATCTTCAGACCTTCGAAATAAGCCGTCTGGATAAGGGAAAATCTAAGAATAAAGGTCTTGCGTTGAAAGCCATCAAAGAATCAGCAAAGAGACCTGAAAAGAAAATTGAGAGTAATTCTTATTCTGAGCCTGAAGATGATATGGATAAGCTTATGAAGTGATTCAAGAAGTACATGAAGTCAAAGAAAACCACGTGGAAGAATACAAAATCTGAGAAAAATGATTCTCCAAAACGGATTAAGTGTTATTAGTGTTGAGGTTGCAGTCACTTTGCGAATGAGTGTGCTAACAAGAAAAAGAATCCCAAGAAAAAGGTTCTTAGTACGACACGGGATGATGACGCTTTGAAGAAGAGAAAGAAGAGGAAAATGGACATGATCCTAATCCATCTCATATTGTGAATGGCAAGTTTATGGATTTCATGGCTAGATCTTTGCTTGGCGATGATTCTGATGAGGATCATGATGATGATGAGACGACAAATCAAGAAAAGGATTGGGAGGAGGAGTATCACTTTGCATATAATGATTGTGTGAGGATGACCAAGTATGGGAACAAGGTCATAATCAAATTGAAAGTCGCTCAAGAAGAAACTCTACTTTGAAGAATGAGTTAAAGCAAGCACTTGAAAAGGCTCATCTTTTGGAAAGTTAGAAAAACCGCATGGCTGATAAGTTGACTACTAAGAGTCAGAAACTTGAAAAGGCTGAACAAGAGCTTGAGACTTTAAAGATAGAGTTGCAGTCAGTGAAAACCGAGAAAGAAGACTTGAATGGCAGACTGATTATCACTTTGTCTGAGTTATAGGTCAAACTGGCTTCTCTAAACAAGATGAGTCCTGGTTCAAAAATTCTCAAAGACAACTTGTGCAGGAAGAAGTCTCCTTTTGACGAAAGCGGTCTCAATTATGATCATGGTGCATCCACTTCAACAAATAAAGGTAAAACTGTTTTTGTTTCAAGTGTTGCTCACACTACTCCACATACTGCACATGCAAATAATGTGTTGAGTAGTTCCAAGAAAAAGAATGTACATATCACGTACTGAACGCACATCGACTTGTCATCATTGTGGAATGAAAGGAAACATTCGTTCCCATTGAAAGAAGCTGCAAAATCTACCAAAGACCAAGCAATAGCTGAAGAATTTCTCTCCACCAGAGACACTGCAATTTGGGTAAGAAGATTTGATTTGCCTATGGAAGTTGCTCACACTGTGCTGTAAGATCAAATTACACAAGTGTGTGTGGCTACGTACAAAAAGCCTTGATCAAGAAGATCAAGCTCCCTCCCCCAGTTTTGCTACAAAAATACAATGGAGGGGGGAGCTATTGGATCCTAATTGAGAAATATTATGCCTATTGACACCATTAGATTTATCAATTATGGACGAAAAGAGGGAGAGATAGAATTTGCTAGATCAATGGGGAGAACAAGGCACTCAGGTGGAGAATTCAAGTTGATAGTCGATTGCTGCCAAGTGGATGTACATTCAATCTACAATATTCTGAAAGAAAATTCAATGCATTTTGGGCAGATGAATTGTATTGTCCTAGAGAGTTTTGCCCATGAATTGCCAAAGTGGCAAATTGTTAATTAGAATATTGTATATTGGCTAATTCATGGGTTTGACAAAACTCAGGGTCCATTAAAGATTGAAGGAAGGAAAAAGAAGATAATCAGAAACTCAAGTGTGCATAAATTTCCCGAGCCAAAGCCTTGGTTCACTTGAGAGAGCACCTTTCCCACTTGAGCGGGCTCTACAAGACGTCGCCTCCTTAAGAAAGAATGGACTCTTGCTCGAGTGAGCCCTTCCTTCCTTTGAGCGAGCATCGCGAATAGTTCTGCGCGAATTAGACTTCTTTTCCTATTTTCTCTCAAGCTGCCTATTTGAGTCCCAATCATCTTAGGAAACCCTAAGCACATCCCTAAGCCTATTTAAAGGCCTCTAAGGCTACCTATAAGAGATTTCTCATTGTTCAGAGTAAAAAAACCTAATTGAGAGAATTCTTCATCTCTAGAGCTTCCATTGGAGAGTAGCGGTGAGTTGTTCATTGGGAGAGTTGTTGCTTCTACATCTCTTGTAGAAGAACACCTTCTTTCATAGAATAATTGAGGAGTCAAGCGGTGTTGAATCTGTTGTGGTCAACGGTGTAAAGTCGTTGTGACAAGAGGTAACTATAGTCTTTAGGTAGTGATTATCTGGGGAGGGACCTGTTAGTGTCTTGTAACTGCGAGATTCATAGTGCTTGATTATTTGTCCAGTTTGGATCCGTGGTTTTTCACCCGGTTTGGGTTTTCCACGTTAAAAATTGGTGTCTTTTGTGGTGTGTGCTCATTGATTTTTATTTACGTTGCGTGTTATATTGTTTTGCACACATGTTTGCGCTGTTGAGTTGACCAATCTAGAGATCCAAAAACCTTCAGGTTATTCCTAAGTAATTATACATGAGGTTTGGAGTTAGCAATTTAGAAATGATGACCGGAATGTAATTGGAAACTTATACTTGTTTTTTACATTCGATATTTGGACTAAAGAAATCATGTAAGATGAAATATTTTTTATTTTCCTTATTACTGTATCTTTGTCTGTATATAAATTTATTAATTTGAATTGATTATCATGAATGCATGTAAATAGATGTATATTTATATTTTCTCCAGTACTTGACTCATTTAAAATATTTTTGAAGTTATTCTAAAAGAAACATGACTCTCCAGAGTTTCCGCATTGACTATATCCGAGTAAAAAAGAATATTTAGCGTTGGACAAGTCGAGTCTGAGCCATGGGTTTTCTAACCTTGATCCGAACTAATCACTAATCCAATAAAAATATTAGTATATTGGTCCTAAACAATACAAGTTGGTCAAATGTGGTTGGGCCTATAATTAATTATTTAATTATTCTTATTTTTTTTTTTATCATTTTTTATGTCATGGTTGAACAAGGTTTAATCAAATGGTAAATTGGGTTGAAATGAGCTATCCAATCCAATTTGGCCTTGAACCAAGCTCACTTTTTGTTATATACATCTTTTTTTCTTGTTAATTGAGTTACACAGCAACATATAGTACCCACATTACACCACTGTCGAAGATTGTTTATGTAGAGAGGGAGATGCCAAGCAATTGAATAGGCTATTAGTGGATTCACATTGTCAACCTTATATATTTATACCTCATGCTCAACTACCTTTCCAACATAATTTTTTTCATCTATTAGAGTTGCACATTTGTTTTTCATCATAGAGGTATAAAATGGGTTAATCAGCCTAGGCTAGCCCTGGCTCAGCCTAGCACATTGGCCAGCCTAGCGTGGACCAGCTCATCAAATGCACGAGCCGTGCTAGGCCAGGGTGCTATGGCCCGTGGCACTACATGACCTAGCCTTGCACAAGCACATGGCCAGGCCAAGCATGGGATGGGAAAAAGCGCACCAACAAAAAAAAACTGTCAATAAGGGGTGTTTTGGGTCATGTCAACATCTAAGATTCTAATAAATGCCCTCTCCCCTCATTTCTCAACACTCATCTACATTCTCTCTAAATTAGCTCTAAGTTCTCTCTCTCTCTCTCTCTCTCTCTCTCTCTCTCTCTCTCTCTCTTCAAAGTATTTATATATTTAAATCTCGATTTTTACTTAGTAGATACATAGTAATATTATATAATGGGGGATATTCAAGTACACAGTACTTGAAACTTCCCAAAAAGGGGGTTTCCCTCACCACAATGGTGAGGGATGAATGCACTTGAATATTCTCGTTATATAATAACTCTCATCTTCTCTCCTTTCTTATATAAATTAACACAAAAAATACATTAAATATTTATATATAATTATTAATTTATTTTTTCAAAAAAAGTTATTTTTGAAAAATGGCTGGACTATCACCGGAGTTCAATAATGACTATAGTCTAAATGATTTAGATGCTGGAAATTTGGGTGTAGATCAAGATCTAGATGTAGAAAACAATTCTGAATCTATTGGTTGACATCAAACCTCAACTAAAAAGGAAATGAAAATTGACTTCTCTAGTTTGGAAAAATCTTAACCTAATTAAGATTAAAGATCCCACTGGAAACATAGTAAACAAAGGCAAAATGCATATATTCTATAAAGAATTTTATAGTTGTAAGTCAATAGGTGGCAATGGCCGCCTTATTAGACACATGCGAGTTTTATGGCCAAACATGCTGGAGGGAATGTCAATCCGGTGGAAGGGTGTAGTGGCACGTACTCTACTATCTTAAAGTTCTTCATCTTGTAGTTTAGAAGTTTTTAATTATAATTCTTCTAATGTTAGCTACCAACTTGTAAGACTTAATGTAATTAACCAATTACCAATTCTAATTGTTGAGAATGAACCTTAGAAGAGTTTGTGAATGAAGTCTTCACCCCTTTAGTTAAAATGGTTTTTAGAAATACTACAAAAAATGTAGTAAACATATTTAGAAAAGAAAGAGAGAATGTTGGGTACATTTCAATTACTACACGATTAACTTCATAAAAGAATGATTAGCTTTGGATTTTTGAACCTCAAAATAAAATATTGGGTACATTTCGGTAACTGCACACTATATTGATAAGAACGTATTGGATTGTGTAGAAAAGAATGATGTCATTCTCTTTACTTGAGTACCCACATATTGGAGCTAGGATAGGGTCCACTATCCTAAAAAAAAATCAAAGAGTATAATATTGAAAATAAAATTATTTCTATAACTTTAGATAATGCAAGCTCCAACAACAGTGTTATTGAAATACTAAAAACTACGCTCCCACTTAATTTAAATGGGGTATTTTTCATAATAGATATGCTTGCCACATCTTAAATCTTATAATACATGATGGATTAAGATTTTTTAAGCCTATGATAGAAGTGGTTAAACATCTTGTGGATTATATTTTCTCATCTCCTTCAAGGAAATAAAATTAGAAGGAAATGTGTAGAAGTCTTTATAAGAATAGCAAGAAAATACAACCAAATGTAAAGCATATGTGAAATTCTATTTAATCTAATGTTAAGAGAAACTTGCAATTATAAAGATATAATTAACTAGCATTGTGCTTTATATTTAACACGTGTAGAAATTTTTATAGGTGAAGAGAATCTGCAAGTTCTTGAAATAATAAGAGATTTTTTAGAAGCTTTTTACGATGCAACCTTATCCCCCCTCAACTTAGAACCGCTTAATTTTATGAAATTAGTCTTACTTTTGTAAAATATAAAAATATAGTCTTTTAAGGATATGTATACATCAATGACAATGAAGTTTTCATAATATTGAAGAAATACTCCATTAACATTTTATTTAGCCTCTATATTAGATCTTATGTTAAAATTAGTAGGCATATATAGAAACTTTACTTGAAGCAATAAATAATAATATGAAAACCACTAATTTAAATAATATTTCTATCATCAAATCTTACTTAGACTAACTTTCTACTGAGTACTCTACTCAACTGGGTAGACCGGAAACAACCTATACATACCCCTCCCCAACCATAGGCAAGGAAAAAGAAAGGCTCATGGAATCTTCTTACGAGCTCTCAAAGAAGCAGTTCCTTCAAATCTAGTCAAATCATGAATAACTTAACAATGTATCTACAGGCTGGTAGACTTGATGTTGTAGATGACGACACCAGTTTCGACCTTCTGACCAGATCGAAAGTAAGTGCAATTAGATTTCCTATATGTTCTGCAATGACTGGTGATTTACTAACATTGTTAGTGTCCACAGTTGCATCGGAGTAAGTTTTTACTACATTTGGGTGATTTATATATTGACAACAAGAGGACGATACTATAAGAATAAACGGTGGAAACATGCATATACCTATGAGATTGCTTCTTGGCAAAGAAGAGGAGGCAAAACTTGATGTCAGAATAAGAAATAGAAGACGACATTCCAGCATTATAAATATCATAGTATTAAAAAACCATCATAATTACAATTCCTAGATTTTTATCTTAAAATGAAAATTATTGTCATAGTTGCTTTTAGGAATTCTCATACTTGTAAATTATTTATTTATTTATAAGTTTTTTAAAGTTGGAATTATAATCAAACTTTTAAATGATATTTCCAGTTTGAAAATTATCATCAAAGTTGTTGTAAATTTTATTTCAAGGAATACGTCATGCTTAAAACACTACTAGAAAAGGGAGTTTCGGTGGCTGAAATGGCGGGCGACCACCACCATATAACCCCTCTTCCCTTCCCTCTTTTCCATTTTTCCTTTTCCTTCCCACCTTTTTTTTTTCGCCCTTTCCTCTCCCGCGCCCCTACTCCCGCCGCACCAGCGACTATTCCGCCGGAGCCGCCAGTCGCCGGTCCTCTTTCTCCCTCTCTCTATCTCTCTCTCTCTCCCTCCCTCCCTCCCTCCCTCCCTCTCCCTCTCGCTTTGACTCTTCACATCCCGCGCATCACGGGCACCACCGGTTGTCTGTCTCCCTCCCTGCGCCGGAGCCGGATTGCGGTTCTCTCTCTCTCCCTCCCTCTCTTCCTCTCTCTCTCTCTCTCTCTCTCTCTCTCTCTGCACGGCCCTCCCGCGCGCCGGAGCCGCCACCTGAACTCTCTCTCCCCCTCTCTACGCCGGAGCCGCCACCGCCGAAACCCTAGCTCGCACCGTTCAATCTCTTGCTACAGCTGCTGGTATGTAATTTTTTTTTCATTTGCCTTTTCATTTGATTTATGTATATATAGATAAGAAGTCTGGAATCTGTATTTGTGTGATTTTTCCCCTTGGAAGGTATCAGTGGTTTTGTGGGGAGCTGTTTGGTGTCATGTTATTGAGGGTTGCAATGGGAGTGATTTGGATTGGAATGGAAGGCAGAAGGTGTTTAGTTTCATTTATAGCTGTGTATGATGATTATTTTATATTTTAGTAGCACGTCTTGCAAATGGTAGTCTCAAGAAAGGGAATGTTTTTAAAGATTGCATTTGTTTGTCTGCAAGTGATTTTTGAGATATGGTTGATTCATTCTTCTGTGGTATTTATGGGCTTTTGCTTCTTCCAACTTCTTGTTGGAAAGATTTAGAGGCTTGACTCAGATGTTGGTTTGTGTTTTGACGAAGGGTGTTTTCTTTTTTTTGTTGTTTGACTGAGGATGCATTTGTTAGGCTGGAAAGGGTAACTCTAAACTCATACTTAGACTCCCATAATCAAAAAAAGTTGACTACTGATGAGTCATCTTGGGTAAGTCATGATTCAATTTATATCTTAAATAACTGTAAAAATATAAATTTATATTGAAATCTCTTCATTCACGTCTACCAATTCACAAACCATTTTCATAGTTAAAGAGGAGAATTTTAATTATCTCTTTGTATGATTACCATTGAATAAGTCAAGTCCCACCACATACAAAAGTTTCTATAATATGATCATGATGAAATGTAAAGAGAGAAGTAAAACAGCTTTAGTAATCAATATCATAATCAGAAACATATTACAAACAAAACTAATCTATGCTACCAAAAACCAACCACAAAATCAAACTTTTATGTATACATCACTAATGTGTTTCTGGTGCCATTGCTCACATTCAATTTCTATCATTACTGCTGTGAAGGCCAGAGGAATGCACCCACGGCAAATTCTTTTTTTGTTTTGTTTAGTGGATTCTTTCAGTTCTTTGAAAGTAACCCAAAAAAAGAAAAAACTCTTTTAGTTCTTCCATTGTAACGCATTTTTCTTATTTATATTGATCTACTTTTGAAATGCAATTGAATGCATCGATGAGTTCCAGGAGCATCCAAAGTAGAGGATTCCTCATCCCTTCTTAATTCCATTATGCATTCACAAATTAAAGTTTAAAACATGATCATTGTAAGTAATAGAATAGTTTTAATTCACACTTGTCATGTGCATGGCTCCTAGAGAAATTTACTTCTTATCCTGTGCATATCAACAAAATGCACCTAGTTTCTTAGAAATGCAACACATTACTAGCAGAAAGACCACACTGTTAATACATATACAGTTTAACTTCTTTGTCAGTGTACACGCATGTCTGACTCAGTAAGATCCAAGCTAATGCCTTACTATAGATATGCAAGAGCCCCAAAATCATTAAGTAATTGAACTACCTGTAACTCATTAGAGAAATGGGTGTTCTTTTTTTTTTTTTCTTATTTTGCTTTAATCCTTTTTTACTACTGGGCTATGTTTGATTCAGTAGTCTTCTGGGTTCTTCCATACTGATCTTGGAATGCATAATTTCTGGTTGTTGTTTTCCTTGTTTTTATCTTGGTTTGGATTTAGGAATATGAAAGGGCTCCCTTTTTAAGCATTATGGGGAATTGAGTTTTCTTGACTGCCACTTGTTTTTCAAACTGCATTTTGCTCATCAGTTCCTAGACATATTGATGGTTCATTCTTAACAATTAACTTGTTTTTTTTTATTGAAATTGTGAAGAAGGTAGTGGGTTTCATTGTAAAAGTTTCCAAATTTTGGCCTTCAAACCTTCCCAAATAGAACCAATGTAGGGATTGAGCAACCATTTGAAAGCTATTTACAATCTTTGATTGCCCATAGCATCACTGCAACTTAAAAAAAATGAAGGCATTGCCAAGAATGAAGTCAAAAAAGGTTAGGAGGCCTGATGATATTCTAATAGAGGCTTGAAATGCTTAGGTGGAGTTGGATGAAGCCAGTTAACTAAGCTTTTTAATAAAACATTAAAGATACAAAAAAAATCCAAACAAATGGAGAAGAAGTGTTGTAGTACCTATATACAAGAACAAAGAAGACTTATTGATATGTTTGCCAAAAAAAGACTCAACCATTATTGCATTATCTAATTGAAAGTCATCTAATATTTCACCCCTTTTTCTTTGTTAGGCTATATATAGATAGTTAATTTTCTTTTACAGCCAAAGGTCCTCTAGGGTTTTTACATGTGGGTATATCTATTTTTTTTTTCCTTTTTGAGAGAGAGAAAGAGAGAGGGAGAGAGTACGAGAAAAAAAAAATGAGTGAAGAGAAAGACGAAGAGTGGATTTTGGATCTGATTTGGTTTTCATGTGGCATTGTATTTGATCTATCTCTTTTGTTACGTTCTGTTGTGGATTTTGGTTTGATATGGCCTGATGTCAATTGAATGTATGAGCTAGAAGGATTTTTTTTTTCTTTCGATTTGTGTTAAATTGGATGTATCTGGTTTTGATGGTATCGATTAATTTGGTTTGATATGGCCTGACGTTAAACTTTTATTCATTTGCATTAGTTAGTGAAACTTAGACCCGTTTGAGAATTGTGTACGACATCTGTTCGATAATCTTTGATGCGACGGATTGGATCTTTAACTAGATTCGTAGTTCTTGTGATGTATATTCGAACTTTGTCGTATGCGATTCTTGAACTGTCCAGTTCGGACAGTTTAGGAATGCAATTATCAATCTTATACTCAATAGCTCATGCAAGTCCAATGTTAGATAGAGTTTCGGTTGATGTCCCATTGTTCTTTGGGTACATACATAGGTATGACTGATGTTGTATCTGTGTCGTGTACTTGGAGAACCACGCGGGCATGCTGCTGAAATTTTGTCTAACAAGGGGACAAAGCATTGGAGATGTTGAGTGCAAGTTGGATCGTGCATTCTCGAATGGGATAGGACCAACCACCCTGTGGTAAGGAGTTTGCAGTTTATGGATAGGTGACTTGCATGATGCACGGTATTTCGGGCTAATTATACTTGCTCATTTTAGATTTCCACAGAAATAGTTATCGAGATGGACAAGAGCTGGATTGATTTACCGAATAGGATGTCCAGGGAATACATGGAGGGGATTAACCAGTTCATGGAATTTACCAATGGGTTTGATAATGAGTTCATCAGTTGTCCATGTAGAAAATGTACGAATCGGTATTATTACAGAAGAGAGCTTGTCCGAGAGCATCTGATTTTGAACGGATTCTTGAAGCAGTACAAGAATTGGATAAGACATGGAGAAGAGTATGTTTCCTGTCGCAAACGGGCTAGAGATGAAATTGAGGTGGATGATATGTCAGAGACTGATCCGATAATCGCGATGCTAAATGATATCGCATGCGGGTTGGCACCCGAATACACAAGCTGTAAGACTGACGGCGCGGGTGGGAGTAATTCTCACTCCGGTGTCGATGAAGAAGCCATGAGATATTTTGAAATTCTAGACGATGCACAGACAGAATTGTATCCCGAATGCAAGGACTTCAGTAAATTGTTCTTTATTGTTGAGTTGTTGCATTTGAAGGCATTGAATCAGCTGTCTGACACGTCCTTTGATATGCTCCTCCAGTTGTTGCATCGAGTGCTCCCATCCGGTGCAAAACTTGCTGAGTCCTACTATCAGGCCCGCAAGTTAACTGAAAACTTAGGCTTCACGTATGAGACTTTTGATGCATGTCCAAACAATTGTATGTTGTTTAGAAATGAGAATGCCCATCTTGATACGTGCATTGTCTGTCAGTCATCGAGATGGAAAGAGGACGGGGTTGGTCACAATCGTCAGAATAGTTCTACAAGTGTTATCAATCGTGGCAAACATGTGGCAGCAAAGCAAGTGAGATATTTCCCACTTAAGCCCAGGCTGAAGCGGCTTTTTATGTCATCAAAGATTTCTAAACTGATGAGATGGCATGCCGAGAATAGCAGGGACGATGGTAAGTTAATCCATCCAGCAGATTCCCCAGCGTGGAAAGACTTCGATCGGAGGAACCCAGACTTTGCCTTGGATTGTCGCAATGTGCGGATTGGTTTGGCTGCAGATGGTTTTAGTCCATTCCGATCCATGACTGGGGCAAATCATAGTACGTGATCAGTTGTTCTGGTGCCTTATAATCTCCCGCCATGGATGTGTATGAAGCAACCTTTTCTAATCCTATCTACACTGATAGATGGACCACGAGGACCAGGGGACAAGATTGATATATATATATATATATATATATATATGCAACCTTTGATTGATGAATTGAAGGAATTATGGGCTGATGGTCTGATGACATTTGATGCCGAAGGCAATGAAATGTTTAAATTCCACGCCGCATTATTGTGGACAATCAACGACTTCCCTGCTTACGCTAACTTGTCGGGTTGGAGCACAAAAGGAGAGTTTGCATGTCTTTGTTGCAATCAGAAGAAGAAGTCAGTTGGTTAAAGCACGGCAAAAAATGGGCATACACGGGTCATAGACGTTTTCTACCTCCATTGTACAGGTTCAGGAGGGACAGAGTATCATTTGACGGCACTAGAGAATATGGTCCAACACCTCGAACAATGACGGGAGTTGATTTGTTGTCACAGCTGGAGCAGGAGCAAGTACGTACCGTGTATGGTTTTCAAGATTTACTGGCTCTCCCGCTTCCTTCTATTACCGGTGCAAATAGAAGGCGAAGTCATAATTGGAAGAAAAAAATTATTTTCTACGATCTACCATACTGGAAAGATAACTTACTCAGGCACAACTTAGATGTTATGCACATCGAGAAGAATGTATGTCATAATATATTGTGGACCATTCTCGGTGTTCAGGGGAAGATGGTGTCAATGCACGTCGTGAATTGGAAGAAATGGGTTTGAGAAAACCGTTGCACTTGCAGATGAGAGAGTCCAACAAGGCGTACATGCCCCCTGCGCAGTACACGATGAGTAAAGATTAGAAAGATGTCTTCCTCTCTGTTCTGAAGGGTGTCAAGGTTCCTGACGGGTACTATTCGAATATCGCTAAGCATGTGAACATGAAAGATTGAACATTACAGGGTCTGAAGAGTCATGACAATCATATTCTCATTCAACAGTTACTGCCTATCTCCATACGGAACTGTTTGCCTAAGAATGTTGTAGCGCCGTTGATTGAAGTTAGCAACTTCTTCAGACAACTCTATTCTAGAGTTCACCGAATTGATGAGTTGAATGGTCTGCAAGAGAGGATTGCTATGACATTATGTCATCTAGAAAAAATATTTCCACCTGCATTTTTCGATGTCATGGTTCACTTGACCATACACTTAACCAGTGAAGCCCTGCTTGGCGGCCTCGTCCAATTCAGATGGATGTATCCGATCGAGAGGTACATGAACACATTGAAGAGGTATGTTCGTAATAGAGCTCGTCCAGAGGCATCCATAGCTAAGGGGTATTTGATGGATGAGTGCACAAATTTCTGCGCAACATATCTCAATGATAATATTGAAACAAAGTTAACCAGGCCCTCGCGGATTAATGATGGTCCAGTTGGGGAGGGCACGCCATTTGATCTCAACAGTATTGAGTGGATTCAAGCTCACCGGTGGGTGTTGTTCAACACCCCATTTGTTGTGGCTTTGACTCAGTAAGTTATCACTCATTCATAACTGTAACTTGTCAATTTCTTGCCTAAATTATCGTAGTTGTCATTAACACGTGTTATGCATCGCATGACACATATCGATGAACTCAAACGGGACATGCCTCGTGCTACAGCTCATGAAATTCATCAGTCCCATTATCTGTCATTTCACGAATGGTTCAAGAATCACGTACGTATTCAATCATTAGGACAAATTGTCAATTATGTTCCCGTCATATTACTTTCATGTAGTGATATTCAGTGATTACATGCATTGCATAGGTGTGTAATTTACGAAGAACCAACGATCTTAATTTGACCGATGAAATGAATCAGTTAGCTGATGGTCCCTTCAAAACGGCCCGACGTTACACAACTTGTATCGTCAACGGTTTTCGATTTCGCATCAAGGATGTAGATGAGAAACGAGCGACACAAAATAGTGGGCTCGGTTGTCCGTCTGTCGATGCTGGTTACTACTACAGCCGGTTGAAGGATATTGTTAAAGTTGTATACAGTCATGGGTTAAAATTTCTATTGTTTAAGTGTGACTGGGTGGATCCCATCCGAGGGGTGAAAACAGATAATTACCAGTTTACATTGGTAAATTTTAACCAATTGTTACACTGGGATGATCGAATAAGTACCGAAACCTACATACTATCCTCAATGGCGAAGCAAGTTTACTATGTCAGAGATCCGAAAGATCCTAACTGGCAGGTTGCAGTTAAAATGTCAAGGAGGGGAGTGTATCAGATTGAATGTGATGAGCCAGATATTGATGCATTCGCCCAACAAGTTCTTGATCAGAATGCACTTGTTCAACGTGATGAAGATATTAATTGGGTTCGGGAAACCATTGAAGGAGATACAGTTGACTTACACGACCAATAAACGGTTGGGAACTAATTCACCAATGTTAAATTTCAGTGTAATTTTTTTTAAATGTTAATATCAATTATCTCGTTAAATTAATTTATCTTACAAACATTTGAACAGATATGTCACGACGAAAGATGAGAGATCGTCCGCGGACGATCGAGGAGCTGCTGCGTCAGGCCCAGGCCAGTGGGCCATCTGGGGACCCTACTCCTGCACCGAGTGTCGCCCAGCCTAGTGAGATGGCCCCACCGAGTAGGCCATCGACCTCTCAGCTGAGTCCATCAGCTTCACAGACCGGTACACGTTTATATAGTTAGACATTTTAATTCTAGCAAATTAATTTATTTCAATTCAATTAGATTATCTCTAATTTGAATAGATTCTATGATCACAGGCCCATCTTCCAGTAGGGGGAGAGGCCCTGCCAGAGGGATCCGGACGTGGAATTCCGGTAATCCCATTGATGTGGAGTTTGATGAGACGTGGCATCCGGTGGGTCCGCATGCTAGGCAGCTCATCAGCTAGTTGGGACATATGGTCCGGGATCCATATGTATTCCCTTTGACTACACTCGATTGGGAGGCATTCACGGTGGATACACTAGACCGTGACTGGCAGCAGGTTAAGGTAATAAGTTAACATTTCTCAACAGGATGTGTCAATTTAAATCATAACCTAATGAAAAATTATTTGTCCTTTTCAGGACAATTTGAGGACATTTCCTGAGCTTTTCCGGCCAGTGTGCATGTCAAAGTGTAGAAAAATGTGGAAAGATCATAAAAATAAAATAAAGATGCAGCAATGGAAGCCACACCAGGATGCCCCAGACATACTGACGCTAGTTCCGAGGGGCGTTCTTTCGAACTAGTGGACTCAGCTCGTCCGGTACTGGACGAGCAAGGAGGCTCGGGTGAGAAACTTATAATTTTTTTATTTTAATTTTCACAATTTACTAATGACTAACGTAACTAACAAAAGTTCATTGATAAATGTTGAAAACAGAGAGAGGCCGATACGAATGCGAGGAACCGCGCAATGCAGGGTCCCGCACGCAGGTTGGGGACTCGACACATCACGCAGGTCCGCCATGAGGTAAAAAGTTAGATCGTACATGTAATTTATATTTTTGTCATTTTGTATGATATTATACTAATAATATGACTCTCCACCAAACAGTTGCGGACCGAGGCGGTCTGGTCGATAAGATGTCTGTCTGGATACGTTCTCGAGATCCTCGCCACCCGAAGGTTACAGCTATCATCGTAAGTTTTTATATTGAATTGCTTATATTATCTGTCTATTACTATGTCTTGTTATGCATGATAGTATATTAAATGAATCAATTATGCAAGCCCTATTTCAGTCACGTCTGGAGGACTTGCCCGAAGAGGAGCGCAGTTTACCATCACTGAGGGATGAGATATTCCACTCCGTCATTGGCCGGGACGGGCACGGATACACGCTCACGTATGGGACGGGCATTCCATGCTCGCACATCGTGCGAGCGGAGTCATCCGATGTTAGCTCCTCCCAGGGCTTGCGCCTCCGTACAGATGAGGAGGTCGAGCAATTGCTGCAGTCCATGAAGGCAGCGATCAGAGAGGAGGTCAGGGCAGAGATGAGGGCCGAGTGGAGATCCGATATGGCAGAGCTGCAGGCTCGTCTATCATAGAGTCGCGGGCCGCTCGCATCAGACCCGCCACCCACTACTCAGGTTAGTAAGAAAAAAATTTGTATGTTTAAATTGTCAATTATGTCATTGATGTGTCAATATTTATGTTTTTTTAATTGTTTTTAACTGTATAATAAATAATTACAGGCTTCTGACGCTGGCAGCGGCCATAAGGCGAGACATGACTCAGCTGGAGAGGGCAGTCATGATCTAGCATCCTTGACTGATCCTGACCAGGTATAATTATTTTTTTAATTCCAGATTTCAACATGTATAGAAATTTTTTAAATTGTTTTAGAAACTTATAGATTTTGAAACTTAAAAAGTTGGAAACTTATAAATGTCGAAACTTAAAATGTACTCCCGGAATTGACGGCTCGAGAATCGGACTCCTGGATTGGCCATAGAGTCGAAATATAGGTTTAAGTTAAAACGTTAATATAAAAGTTAGGAAATTGGCCTCCGAATGCCCAAAACGGGTAAACGGGTTCCGGTGCCCATGAAGCTGGATGGGCACGGGCCCATCGTCACTCAAGACCTGCTGGAACTGACGGCTCTAGAATTCGACTCTCGGATTGCCCGTAGTGTCGAAACGAAGGTTTAAGTTAAAACGTTAAGCTAAAACTTAGTAAATCGGCCTCCAAGCGCCCAAACCGGGCAAATGGGTCCGGTGCTAGTGAAACTAGACGGGCACGGGCCCATAGTTATTCATTACCTGCTGGAACTGACGGCTCGGGATTCCGACTCCCGGATTGCAAGTAGTGTCGAAAGGTAGGTTTAAATTAAAACGTTAAGTTAAAACTTAGTAAATCGGCCTCCGAGCGCCCAAACCAGGCAAATGGGCTCCGGTGCCCATGAATCTGGACGGACACGGGCCCATAGTCATTCATGACCCGCTGGAACTGACGGCTCGGGATTCCGACTCCTGAATTGCCCGTAGTGTCGAAATGTAGGTTTAAGTTAAAACGTTAAGTTAAAACTTAGTAAATGGGCCTCCGAGCGCCCAAACCGGGCAAGAGGGCTCTGGTGCCCGTGAAACTGGACGGGCAAGGGCCCATCATCATTCATGACCTGCTGGAACTGACGGCTCGAGAATCCGACTCCTCGATTGCCCGTAGTGTCGAAACGTAGGTTTAAGTTAAAACGTTAAGTTAAAACTTAGTAAATCGGCCTCCGAGTGCCCAAACCGGGCAAATGGGCTCCGGTGCTCATGAATCTGGATGGACACGGGCCCATAGTCATTCATGACCCGCTGGAACTGACGGCTCGGGATTCCGACTCCTGGATTGCCCGTAGTGTCGAAATGTAGGTTTAAGTTAAAACGTTAAGTTAAAACTTAGTAAATGGGCCTCCGAGCGCCCAAACCGGGCAAGAGGGCTCTGGTGCCCGTGAAACTGGACGGGCAAGGGCCCATCGTCATTCATGACCTGCTGGAACTGACGGCTCGAGAATCCGACTCCTGGATTGCCCGTAGTGTCGAAACGTAGGTTTAAGTTAAAACGTTAAGTTAAAACTTAGTAAATTGGCCTCCGAGCGCCCAAACCGGACAACTGGGCCCCGGTGCTTGTGAAACTGGACGGACACGGGTCCATAGTCATTCATGACCTGCTGGAACTGACGGCTTGGGATTCCGACTCCCGGATTGCCCGTAGTGTCGAAACATAGGTTTAAGTTAAAAGTTAGTAAATTGGCCTCCAAGCGTCCAAACTGGGCAAACGGGCTCCGATGCCCATGAAACTAGACAGGCATGGGCCCATAGTTATTCATGACCTGCTGGAACTGACGGCTCGAGATTCCGACTCCCGGATTGCCTGTAGTGTCCAAACATAGGTTTAAGTTAAAAGTTAGTAAATTGGCCTCCGACCGCCCAAACCGGGCAAACGGGCTCTGATGCCCTTGAAACTGGACCGGCACGGGCCCATAGTCATTCATGACCTGCTGGAACTGACGGCTCGGAATCCCGACTCCCGGATTGCCCGTAGTGTCGAAATGTAGGTTTAAGTTAAAACGTTAAGTTAAAACTTAGTAAATCGGCCTCCAAGCACCCAAACTGGGCAAACGGGTTCCGGTGCCCATGAAACTGGATGGGCATGGGCCCATAGTCATTCATGACCTGCTGGAACTGACGGTTCGGGATTCCGACTCCCGGATTGCCCGTAGTGTCTAAACGTATATTTAAGTTAAAACGCTAAGTTAAAACTTAGTAAATCGGCCTCCGAGCGCCCAAACCGGGCAAACGAGCTCCGGTGCCTGTGAAACTAGATGGGCACAGGCCGATAGTCATTCATGACCTGCTGGAACTGACGACTCGGGATTCTGACTCACGGATTGCCCGTAGTGTCGAAACATATGTTTAAGTTAAAAGTTAGTAAATTGGCCTCCGATCGCCCAAACCGGTTAAACGGGCTCCAATGCCCGTGAAATTGGACGGGTACGGGCCCATAGTCATTCATGACCTGCTGGAACTGACGGCTAGGGATTCCGACTCCCGGATTGCCCGTAGTATCGAAATGTAGGTTTAAGTTAAAACGTTATGTTAAAACTTAGTAAATCGGCCTCCGAGCTCCCAAACCGGGCAAACGGGCTCTGGTGCCCATGAAACTGGACGGGAACGGGTTCATAGTCATTCATGACCTGCTGGAACTGACGGCTCGGGATTCCGACTCCCGGATTGCCCGTAGTGTCGAAACGTAGGTTTAAGTTAAAACTTAGGAAATCGGCCTCCGAGCGCCCAAAACGGGCAAACGGGCTCTGGTGCCAGTGAAACTGGACGGACACTGGCCCATAGTCATTCATGACCTGCTGGAACTGACGGCTCAGGATTCCAACTCCCGGATTGCCCGTAGTGTCGAAACGTATGTTTAAGTTAAAACGTTAAGTTAAAACTTAATAAATTGGCCTCCGAGCTCCCAAAATGGGCAAACGGGCTCCGGTGCCCGTGAAACTGGACAGGCACGGGCCCATAGTCATTCATGACCTGCTGGAACTGACGGCTCGAGATTCCGACTCCCGGATTGCCCGTAAAGTTGAAACATAGGTTTAACTTTTAAAATTTTAATTTTACTTTTTCATTTTGTTTATATTTACTATATATTGCCAATTTTTATAATTAACTATTAATATTCATTTCCCTTTTTCTCTTCAGGTTTGAGAGCATCGGATCGATCTCGGCACCCTGCTCAGACAATTTGTTTATTTTTGTAATGAATATAATTTGTTGAAACTTTTGTAATGAATTTAATTTGTTGGAACTTTTGTAATGTTTTGAATATCATTAATATAAGAGTTTTTTTTTGGTTTTAGTATTTTTAATATATTTTCGTAGTTTGATATAATATATTCATGTACAGGTATAAAAAGTAGGAAAATTAGCAAAAAAAAAATATTTTAAAAAAAGACTATTAGCGACCGCCACTGGTAAACTTTAAAAAAAATAAAAATTTTTAAAACCATTAGCGACCGCTAATCTAGTATTAGCGACCGCTAATGGCGGTAGCTAATAGTTTTAAAAAATAAAAAAAAATAAAAGAATTAAATTTTTTTTTTCTACGGTGGTCGCTAGCGGTCGCTAATACTATTAGCGACGAAGCTGTTGCGGCCCTTCCTTGGCGGTCGCTGGGCGGTTGCTCCGCTAAAGAGTATTAGCAACCGCCAGTGGACTTTTAGCGACGGCTTGTGGCGGCCGCTAAAAGTCCTTTTTCTAGTAGTGAAAATTGTATGTCCTGTTTGTAAATTAGCACCCATGTTTGTACATTTATTTTATTAATTTTAATTTTATTTCAAGTTGAAAACCCTAAAGTCTCTAAAGTCCCTTTCTATTTATATAATGAAATACTTTTAAAAATAGATTAGAGATATATAAAAAGCCGGCCCGGCCTGGCCCAGCACGGAGCGACCAAAGTTGTGGCCGTACTAGGCGAAGCTTTGCTGCCCTAGGCCCAGCACGGCCAGCCCCATTACAGCCTGTTTTACATCTCAGGTATATTAAGACATGTCAAACCTATGTGGCTACATGGGCTGCACAAGAACAACGGGATCAGAACCCGCTTTGATACCCTGTAAGAAACCATATACAAACCCAAAAACTTATGCTGATAGGTAGAAAGCCTATACAAGTATATTAAGACATGTCAAGCCTATTACTTAGGCGGTGTAGGAGGTGGGACTTCCCAACAATAACATAAGTACTTTCCATTAATAACTTTTCTAAGTTAAAAGATTGATGAAGTTTAAGGCCATGTTGTCATCCATTTGTGCAATTTGTCATCACAAATACCTTTCCTGTGAAATTAAAGTCACATACAAAGTAAAGAATAAAAATAAAAAAATGGGTTTTTTTAACATTATCATGAAAACTTCTTGAAAAATAAATTAACTATTGATCGATAAAAAAAATTGATTAATAAGAGGATGAATATAAAATATCGTTAAAAACTACATCTATAGTTTTACCAAATGTTATGCCTTCTTATTCTAATATTAACAGGATATTTTTAAACCTGATCATATTTTTACAGTAACACAACATTAACAGAAAATTTTCATAATAGCTCCAACATTTCTCACAGCACTGGCTCTAGCTCTAATCTTGTGTACTTCCATTTATGCTTCGGACATTGGAAGAAGTAAAATGATATTTGCAGGATTTCCACCAAAATAAAACATTCAACTAGTCAGTTCATTGAACATTATCATGTTTTCAGTACATAACACTATATATATATATATATATATATATATATATATATTTGGGAAGTGGGATAGATCATATGTATTCTCCAACCAATGCCGCAATCATAGGGTTTTGATATCAGCTTGGCCAACATAGAAATTTAAAAATCTGGACTAGATTCTCTGTACGCAGTGGTTTTCCTTTTTCTTTCCTGAGACGTGCTAAAAAGGAAACCTGAAGTTTCTTCCTCGAGGAAGCTATCACTAAAAATATAGCTCTCGAGGAACCTATGACGTTTCTGTCTCTCTCTGTTGTAGACTTTCTTTTTTCTTTTCCACTAAAAAATTTATTTAGTTTCTAAGGAGTTTTCGCTTTCTTTTTTTTTTTTTTTTCATTCTTCGTGGGAATCTGGGGGGTTGGCGTTTACCGGTTTTTTATGTGACAAGTGGAGTCTAGTGCGTCCTAATCAATTTCATAAACTGACCAATAAAAAGTACTTACAGAGGATTTAAAAAATAAATAAATATATAACTTTACGTGGCCAGTGGGCCGAATAGAGATTGTTAGCCTAACTCACAGCAAACAGGGAATCCGTACAAGAAAACCAACTTTTGCCAAATGAGTTATATCTTGATAATTTGACTCAGCCAAGCTCCACCTCCTCATCATGTAACCCTTGAGGCGGACATGTGAATTTCTCCATCATTGGATAGGATTTGGAGAAGAGAGGAAAAAGGAAAAAGATGATGAAACAAGCCTGCTCAGGGTCGACTGTGGCACTCACTTGTTATAGCGAGGGTCGCCGTCGACTCTCAACACAGGAAAATGAAGGTCAATGTCGACAATAAAAAAACAATGATAAAAAAAAAAAGAGTTATTTTTTCTGTATGGATTCCCTATGTAGTGCGAGTTAGACTAAAGTTCCCTATTCGGTCCACTGGTTACATAAAGTTATTTTTTTGTAAAACCCACTGACTTATAATTGGGAAATTGTTTGAGAGAAGACAAAAGGTTTTGGCTACTTATCTTGTATGGGTAGCCTACTATTATTATTATTACTTATCTTGTTATTTCAACTACGGCCACCACTGAATATGACTTGCTGAGTTTGGCTAGCTCATGTTGCTTGGATATTGGGCTCTAAACTGGGAATTTGGGCAAGCTAATTAGACCCTGCCTAAAAGATAGGGAGAAAAATCCATTCTAATAACCATATGGGATTTCTAACCCAGAAAAAAAAAAAAAAAAAAAAAAAAAAAACAGAGAGAAGAAAAACAGATGGGATTTTCCTTTTGACTAACATGAGATCCACACTAGATTGATTAAGCCATTCATATCACCTTTACCCAAAAAACAAAGCCATTCATATCATGTAACTCTACGGGTAGGAGCTTCCCGTGATGGTCATTGATCAACCTCAGGAAAGACCCATTTTGGGTTAAGACACTATTACAACATACCGATAACAAAGAAATTTTTTGGAATTGTAGGAGAGTTAAAACAGCTGTCACCATCAACGAATTAAAAAGGATTTATGTCATGAACTCCAGCCAATTTTGTTGTTCCTATATTTTTTTTTGCTGAATGGCAATTGAATTAATAAGAAAGGAAAAGAACAAGGCAAAGAGCCCAAGAAAGAAAAAAGCTCAAGGAGCTACAACAAGCAAAGAAAGAAAAGGAAAACAGAGAACAGGCCAAACAGGGCCCAACCATAGCCCAAAACAGAGGCCAAAAAGAGAAGCAAAGCTTAAGAGATAAGAAACAGAAAATTACAAAAGGATTGAAGAGGTCTACCTGTGAAAGGTTTATTAATGCACTTGAGAGAGGCAAAGAGGAGCTCTGACAGGTAGGAGATAACCTTCTGCTGGGAGGCAGCTGAATTGGAGAAGAGAACATTGTTTCTGCAGATCCATATAGCATAGGCTGTGGTGAAGAGAATTGTAGCAGCACCTTTGCAGGCCAAGCGGTCACTGTTGGAAGAAAGAGCTTGCCATATTTTAGAAGGAGAAAGGGGGCCAGACACAGACAAGCCAGCCGCAAAAAGAATCCAGTTCCAAATTGCAGTGGAGAAGGAGCAGAGAAAGAGAAGGTGCAGGGTAGACTCTAGATCACTGAAGCATAGATTGCACCTTGAAGCAAGACTGATGCCAGACTTCTGAGCCCAGGCTTGAGATGGAGTTTTACCGTGCAGCAACCTCCAAGCAAAGAAAGAAACTTCAGGGAGCTGAAATTTATTTCAAATAAGCGGAGCCCAGAAGTTCCAATCAGCTGAAGGCCTGCGGGATCTAATGAGTTGCCAAGCTTCTTGAAGAGAGAGGCCATTATCCTTGTGAGAACTCCAAAGGATAGTATCTTTTGAAGAAGAGTCCAAGGTTAGATGAAGGGTTGCTTGCCTCAGGGTGTCAACAGCAGCAGCAGGAAAATCAGGAGGTATCATCCAGTGGCCACCTTCCCAGAGAGAATGGAGCTTCTGGTTGGGAGGGAATAAAGAGGAAGGGAACATAGCAGCAAAGCTACCTGAATTCATCCAGTTATCATACCAGAGATCAATTTTCTTCCCATCTCCAGCTTTCCACATACTACCAGAGTGGATGTGGTGAGCCAAGTGCCTTATTTTTCTCCAGATACAGGACCCAGACTTGGAGATGGAAGGGTTCCAGATAGAGGAGTTGGGAAAATATCTACCAGCCATCCAGGAAGCCCAGAGAGAGTTTGAAAACATAGCTGTCCAGTCTAACTTCATGAAAGAAGCTTCATTCTGCTCACTGATATGCCTGATGCCCAGTCCTCCTTCTTTGGTGGGGAGAGTGACTGTGGCCCAGTTGATCTGGCTCCTTTTTTGTTTGACAGCCGCCACCCCCCCCCCCCCCCCCCCCCGGACCAAAGGAAATTCCTCATTATAGTCTCCATGTGGTTGGACACAGACTTAGGAATAGGGAGAATCATGACTATGTGAATTGGCATACTACTCAGCACGTGCCTCACTAAGATCCTGCGGTCAGCAAAAGAAAGGAATTTTGATTTCCAACCTGAAAGCTTACGGAGAAATCTGTCTAGCAAGTTGTTGAAGTGCTGCCTTTTTGGGGTACCAATGTTGAGGGGAGCTCCAAGGTAAACAGAGTTTGGAGGTCTTTCCTTAATATTAGTGATATCCTGGACCAGGCTTCTCTTTTTGGGATTGCAATTGCCTAAGAAAATCTTGCTCTTCTCAAAGTTGATATACTGACCAGCACTGGATTGGTAAGAAGAGATAACCTCCTTCAAAGCTAAGATGATACTTTTCTAGGCTTTGAGGAAGAGAAGAATATCATCAGCATAAAGTAAATGGCAAGGGGTATTTGGGGCTGAGGAGAGAGCGAAAATTGAGTTATTGGACACCAGGCTTTGAATGTTGAGGCTTAAGATTTCTTCAGCAAGGATAAAGAGGTAAGGGGATAGGGGATCCCCTTGCCTGAGGCCACAGGAGGAGGAGAAGTAACCAGCAGGAGATCTATTGATGAGGATAGATTCTCTAGCAGTGCAGACACATTCTCTGATAAGGTTGATCCATCTGACAGAGAAGCCAAAGAAGTGAAGGGATTTGAAGAGGAAAGGCCAGCCGAGCTTATCAAAAGCCTTTGAAATGTCCAATTGCATGCATAGGGTACCACCTTTCAGCTTGGAGTGAACTTTTTGAAACAATTCATGAGCCAAAGCTATGTGCTGGTGGATAGATCTACCTTTGACAAAAACAGCCTGGTTAGGAGAGACAAGGTGGCCAATGATCTTGGAGAGTCTAGAGGCCAAGATTTTAGATATAATTTTGTAAGTAAAATTTAGGAGGCTAATTGGCCTATAATCAGCAAAGGTGGAAGGAGATTTTGATTTAGGAATCAGAGAGAGGAAGTAGCTATTAGAGGCTTTGTATAGCTTGCCAGAGATGAAGAACTGCTGAACAGCTTTGACCACAGACAAACCAATGATTTGCTAGGCAGCAGTGAAAAAATATCCTGAGAAGCCATTTGGATCAGGGGCACTGTCTTTTTTAAGAGTAAAAACTGCATTTCTGATTTTTTCTGCATCTGGAGTAATGGAAAGAAAGGAGTTCATATCTTCAGTAACCTTGTTGCTGCCTAACCCAAAAAGGAAATCAGAGGGAGTTAAGTGAGAGGAATTAGCTATAGAAGAGAAGTGGTCCATAGCAAGAGATTGGATATCTTTCTGGCCTTCCACCCAAGAACCCTCTGATTGAATTCTAACAATGCGGTTAACTGCCCCTCTAGATTTTGCAGAGGCATGGAAGAAAGCAGTATTCTTGTCTCCTTCTTTCAGCCATCTAATTATGGACTTCTGCCGCCAATGGATTTCTTGAAGCTGGATACAATTGTGGAGGGAAGCTTTTGCTTCAGCCAGAGAAAGGTGGAGAGAAGGGGAAGGATCATCATCTAGGAGTTGTTGAGTCTCAAGAACAAGCCTTTCTGCTACAACAACCCTTTGTTTTATGTCACCAAAGACGTTTTTGTTAAAAGCTTTAAGAACTTGCTTCAAGTTTTTCAGGTTTAAAGACAAGTCCTTTTGGTAATTTTTTGCAGAGGCTTGGTTCCAAGAATCAGCCACCAGAGAGAGAAAATCAGGGTGTTGGATCCACATGAATTCAAATTTAAAAGGAGCCATGATGGAACGCGCTCCGAGGCGCCGTTGGGGCGGCTATCGGGGTCGGCGGAACGTGGGAGTCCGTCGGGTCCGGTAGCCGCCCCAACGGCGCCTCGGAGCGCGTTCCATCAAGCTGGCACACCCGGTGGGACTCGTTCATTTGAGAACACGGTGCTTGGAAATGAAATATTTGCATACCATATTTTTGCTCTATGCTTATACTTCTTCTCCAGATTCCTTGGCTACTTTCTAGCTGGTGGCCTATGTTGGATTTTGCATCCTAAAAAAAAATGAGATGGGATTTTTTGGAAATTTCTACTTCTTTAAGTTTGTTTCCACTCTTTCTCTTTGCAAAAAAAAAAATAATCAGTTTTCTTAGTTTGAATTCAAAATTGAGAAACTTTGATCCTATCCTATCGTTCTTTGGTGCTTGCAGAAATGTTGAGCCCGTTCGACTAAGGTTTTGGGCCATCGTTTCTCTTCGATGAGTTCATTAGAGATTTCAAAAAAAAATCAGTTTTCTTAGTTTGGATTCAAAATTGAGAAACCTTGATCCTATCCTATCGTTCTTTGGTGCTTGCAGAAATGTTGAGCCCGTTCGACTAAGGTTTTGGACCATCGTTTCTCTTCGATGAGTTCATTAGAGATTTCAAAAAAAAAAAAAAAAATAAATAAATCATCTTTCTTAGTTTGGATTAAAAATTGAGAAACTTTGATCCTATCCTATCGTTCTTTGGTGCTTGCAGAAATGTTGAGCCCGTTCGACTAAGGTTTTGGGCCATCGTTTCTCTTCGATGAGTCTATTTGGGATTTTTATAAAAAAAAAAAGGACATAGACCACTAAGGTTAAACCAATTGCGTTCTTTGATCACGATTGATTCAAGAAAAGCCTTGTCCAGAGTGTGGAGACAGCTTGACTGTTCTAGGCAAGGGTCCTCCAAACGGGTTCATTAAGTAATCCTACCCTTACCTGGGGGCAATTCTATCAATTGAGGTTTCATAAGACCGGGTTAGGAGGCCTATGTGTACTCTCTCGTCTTTAAATCTTAAAAAATTAAAAAAAAATAAAAAAAATAAAAAAAAATTTTCAAAAAAAAAAATCTTACAAAAAAAAAAAACAAAAATTTTCAAAAAAAAATAAAAAAATAAATAAAAATATATATATTTTTTTAAAAAAAATATAATAAAAAAATAAAAATAATAAAATAAAAAAAAATCATTTCAAAAAAAAAAAATCTCCAAAAACTCGTCACTTTTGGATTCAGATTCGAGAAATTGTGGTCTCTTCCCTTCTGAGTACTGGCGCTCGCGGAAATCGTTGAGCCCGTATTTGAATCGGAATGCCACCTGCTCTCTTTGACGAATCCATTTCTGACATTTCAAAACAAAGAATCCCATCTCATGGATGCGATCTCTAACATTTGTGCATAGCAGTACTGGTACGCCCTTTCAGGGTCTACTGTATCTGTGACCGGCACATTTGTAACTCCTACCTTATATTCTTCTTATCTCGAGCAAGCCCTGCTTCTCGATAAGTCGAATTTAGGTTTACAATTGCTTCTAGCAGTCACTGGAACGCTCATTCTGGGCTCACCATACTTGCTGTCAGAACAATTGTACCATCTATGGCTTTTTGCCTTCTTCATGTCGCTTGGGTCATATCCCTTAAGCGATTTGAAAAGACAACCATAGGAATTCCCATTTATGATCATTATATTCTTGTGATTACTAATGGATGTGGTCTTGTTTCAGAACTTTTTCGAAACTAACAATGGCAGCCTTAACCATTATCTTCGATGAGAACAAGCACCAACTCATGCTTCAACAGAAGCAAAGCGCGCGCACTCATAAGCGCCCTGTCAGCTGCCGAAGCGTTAACTCCCTCGGCAGCTCTCTGAACTCCGGGTCGACCTCGACTCCCCGGACTATCTTCTTTGGGACGCTGGGACCATTCCCACTTCCCGAAGAACAAACTGCGCCTGGCAAAAGGCAGAAGATCGCCTCTCAACGTGTCACTCCCGTGACACCAAAGGCGAGCGCCCAAAAGCCCGAAGCCCGCGGCACCCCCGCGAAGCCTCGACCCACAAACAACCAGGTCTATCCCAAGACTTGGTCTCCAAGACCTTCCCCAAAACAAAGGAGGTTTCAAACCTCCACCAAGCCAGCATACCTGGCCCCACTCAAGGAGAACCAGTTCTACCCTCTTGCCTACATGAAAGAGGAAAGACCCATCTCCAACCTGACTCCCAAGTCGACCCAGCATGAACCGGCTTGCTCCCACAAGCCCAAAATCAGATCATGCATCACCAGGCCTCTACAAGCACCTGCCAAGGCCTACACTCCTTCAGTTCGACCCTTCATCTCTACAGGGGCCGAACTCGAAAGGTTCAAAGCTTCGCTGCAACAGGTAAAGGACCGGGTCTGGATCCTGTCCTTGCTTAGCTACAAAGAAGACAGGCTCGGCTGCTGCGCCCGAGGGAGCACATCCTTCATCGTCAGAGCCCAGCCAGAGCTGACTGAAGCTCAAATCGCTCGTCGAGCACGCCGCCGTGCTTCATATCGACAAAAGAGACTAGAGAAGCAACGGACCCAGCCTCCTACACTTCAAGTCTCCCACAAATGGGTCGAAAAAGAAAGACCCGACCAAGTTGCTGCCGTCCATATGGTTGGAAAAACCAGAAGACGCCAAAGGTCAGCATCAAAAATCCATGTCCGACGTCCGGTGACCCGTAGCATCACCAGGACACAAAGACATCCCGAAGAATCTCCTGCCCCTTCCAGCCAAGGACGGGAGAGTAATCCTTCATCAAGCTCTTCATCAAAAAGAATGAGCCCCAGCTCGGTCACCAGGACGATTTCTTCGTTCGAATCCCGAGGGATGAACGTCTTGGCTACAAGTTCTGAGCCGCCACCTCAGAATCCACCTCGAGATGATGCGCTCACACGCATCCAGCAGTTGGAACAAGGCCAGCAGAGGATTGAAACTCTGATGGAAAACCTTCTCCTTGTCGTCCAAAATCAGGTGAACAATGAGCCTCCTCCGAATCATGGCAATAACGAGGAAAATGGAGAAGAAAATGAGTCACGCGCCCTTACCAAAAAGGACGTAGACAGTATCCACGCCAAAGCAAAAGAAGAGGATATACTCAAAGAGCATGGGATCAAGCCACCATATCCTTTATGGATGGACTCGGTCCCGTTCCCCACAAAATTCAAACATCCTACTCTCCAAACATATACGGGGAAAGGATCGGCCAGACAGCACGTCATCCACTTCAAGATCTTGACGGGAGCTATCGCGGATCAAGATGCACTCAAGATTCGCCTCTTTGCAAGTACCCTAAAAGGTACGGCCTTCGATTGGTACTCCACTCCGCCGGAGAACTCCATTCAGAACTGGGCTATGCTGGAGTCACGCTTCCTGACCCACTTCCAAGGTGAGGATCATCCTGTTACTATGGCTCAGCACTGCAGCCTAAAACAGGGAGAGAATGAGTCAACTTATGACTTCATTCACAAGTGGAAAGCAATGGCGTACAAATGCTCAGATGCACTGCCACAAGCGTCGCTAGTCGACATCTGCCGTAACAATATGAGAGCAAAAATACGCTCCATGATCATCGGCAACAAATCAAAAAACCTGGGAGAACTCCTGGAAGCTTCTATGGAAGCTGAAACGGTGATTAAAGACCTCAACAGTCAGAAGTCATCAAGAAAAGAGCCAACCGCCATTGCAACCTCTAAACCAAAGAAGAAAGAGGTCCTTAATGTGCAAACCAAGTCAGCTCCTCAGCAACCAAAGAAAGCTGAAAATAGAGCTGCAGGTAAGAGACCTGAACTCTCTGATGCCTTCAAAGAGCGAGTAGAAAAGAAATATCCGTTCGATGAAGACGTCGAAGAAATCTTTGAGGCTCTCCTAGCAAATGGCAAACTCATTTTGCTAGAGCCCAAAAGACCTGGAGACGTTGGCAAAACCAATGATCCTCGGTACTGTCCATACCACCAGATGGTCTCGCATCCTCTCAATCAATGCTTTGTTGTGAGAGAGAAGATAAACGAGATGTGGAAAAACGGAGTCATCACCTTTGACAAAAATTATGGCCCCGCCTCCGTCAACATGGTGTCATGTGGACAAACACCAAAATCACCGAAGAAGAAGATCACTACTTCCTTCAAGGTGATAAAAAGAATTCAAGCTTCCGAAGTGTTGGTTCCTTGCCCGACACCAGACGGACAACCCATATGGGTACATCCCGATCTCCTGGAAGATGAAAACTGGGAGATCGTAAAAACAAAGCCGACAGCTCAACAGCGAAGGCAGGCTAGGAAACATCTCCTCAGGCTCAAACGGCAAGAGAAGACCCAGCCAAAACAAGAAGTCTATGAAAAGGCAGAGGCCTCCTCTACCACTTCACTCGGGGCAACAGAAACGTCCATTCTAGAGACTTCAAAGGCGGTAAGAAACTTCACTCTCAGTGATTTCATGCCACCTCAATTCAAAAAAGAAGCCATGCAGGGGGTATCATACTCTTGCAACTCGGTAGTTGGATTCTCCATTGATGGATACGAGTCCAGCGACACCGACGATGGATTCGAGCCCAACTACACCGATGAGTGGGAGGAATCTCTTGAAACAGGAGAATATCTCTCCGATGAAGAATGGGTTCCTGAAACTCACCTTATGCCAGTAATCTGGTATAACCCCTTGCAACCACAAGGATCCTGGTCTGATGATGAAGAAGACCAAGAGGCTGCACAAGAAGATGCTGTTAACCCAGCACCTGTCATTGCTCCAGTGGAAATCAACTATGTTGAGCCACACGGAGAAGACGAAGAAGAGGATCTGGCTCCCATGCCTGATCTTGAAGAATATGCAAGGATCTTGCAGCGTCTCGCTCTAGAACAAGATCAAGACCGCGTCAACGAGATTCCTCACAATCCAGAGCCGGAAGTCCCTGAAGCCCATCAGGTACCTCCTCCCTCAACTCCTGAAAATGGAGAACATTGCTGGATTGACGATCCTCTTACATCCGAGGATGAGTCTGACTCCGAGCAGGCAACATCTCCTATCAGAGCTTCCTGTAATGTAATATATCAGGACTATAGCTCTTCTGAAGCGTCGTCTGATGAGATTACCTACACTCCGACGACGCCTAGCAATGTATCCTCTGGAGCTACCTCGTCTCACGTGACTTTCACAGAGATGGCACCCTCTCAGGTTTCTTCTCCTGAGACTGTGACTTCAGGATACACATTCTTCCCGACTCATCATCATGAAGAAAACCCAACTTGGGGTGATGGATGGGTCAACGAAGAAGAAAAGCTGCTGGATGCTGTTCAGGACTTGCTCCCGGAAAATGCTCCGTGCAACACAATCACTGAGGAGGGCAATTCTGCTGCAGATACATCCCCAGTAGATGAAAAACGACAGCCTCTTGATCCTGAAGACAATCTTCCAAACGAAGATCCTTCTCAAGAAGCTCTCGAAGTTGGTAGAGGCACCCGTTCGGGCCGGGACTACCACAAAAATTACAACCAATCTTCCTTTACTTATGTAAATCCTTCGGGAAAAGATGTTGTAAGCGCCCCCAGTGGCAACAATGATGAACACGCAGGCCCTAAGGAGGCTTTCAAGTATGACTTGGTTGAGCACTTCAAACACATACCTGCACGTCTTCACATCCTGGATTTATTACGAATGTCTCCACGCACTCGTGATAATCTCATCTCAGAATTACAAAAACTGAATGAGGATGTCGACAAACATGCCCCGCAAGTCCTCCAAATTGAAATGGACTACCGGGTCAAAAACTCTGAAACTTCCTCAAAGGGAGAACAGAAAACTAAGGGATCATGCATCCAATGCCTCTCGGTTCAAAAGGCAGCCAGTGCAACCATCGCCTTCACTAAGGAAGACCTCCTACTTGGCAAAGCAATGCACAACCGACCCCTGTACTTCACAGGGTACATCAAAGAGATGCCGATACATAGAGTTCAGATCGACCCAGGTTCTGCACTCAACCTTATCTCCACTTCGGCTCTTGAAGAGTTGGGCATCCCACCCGGCAAGCTAAGCCACACATCTGTATCTATCTTTGGATACGATGGGAGCACTCAAAGGCCTATCGGTAAAATCAGATTCAAATTGCAAATCGGTGATCTTATCTCTGAGGTCACTGTGTATGCAATAAAAACCCCCTCATGCTACAACATCCTTCTCGGACGTCCTTGGATACACGAGAACGGTGTTGTCCCGTCAACTCTACATCAATGCATCAAGTTCGTCGGCGAAGACGGCATGGTACATCGTGTCTTTGCGGACAGAAAACCCTTCAAAGGTAAAGAAGTCCACTTCGCAGACTCCCAGATGTATGAAGGAGAAAAAGAAGAAGAGGAAATAGCACCCCCTGCTGAAAATCTCCAGAAAGATAAAGGCAAGGCTCCTCAAAAATCACCGGAAGAAAACAAACCCTCCGGCAAATTAGAAGAGAGTAGTCAATCTCCCTTCGTTATCTCCCTCAAGAATTCAAAACCTTTGGTCATCACGACTAAAGTGAAGAAGGCGAAACAAAAGCCTGGGGGCAAATTTGTTGTCTCTCTCGTGTCTATCATGCAAGACACAGACTCGGACTCAGAGCCAGAAGACGATGCATCGTCAAGCCAAGCTGACACTCAGCAAGTTCAGCCTGCTCTCACTCCGATGGAGACACCTGCTGATGTAGAAGATCCTACGTCTGCTACCTTTGTTGTTCCGGCAACATCACCAAAGCAAAGGTCGATCTTCTTCCATAGATCGGACGCTTCTTCATCAAATTCCATGCTGGAACCTTTCCAAAATGAAGGTATGCCTCAGCTATCTCTATATAGTCCTGTAGCACAAGCAATTATGAAGAAAATGGGCTATGACGCTCAAAACCCAGTCGGTTTGGGAGAAAGACGCGGTATTCTCACGCCATTGGAGCCCGCCTTGACCAAAAGCCAGCTGGAAGATTGGAGACTCTACGGTCATGTAGAAAAGTCTTCATATGGGTTAGGGTATGATCCCGACACTCCTCTGAGACAGTTGACACAAAGGCTTAAAAGTAGTTTTACCGACCAAGCCTCAACATCTAAAGTCCACGAAGACATCGATCTCCCTGGAAATCTCTTTAAAGAGTTACCTGACAAAGATCCAGGAAGCTCATCCAATTGGTATGATTTCTCTGATGATAAAGAGGAATCGTCCGATAATACAAACTTGTGGCATCCTGACCCAGAAGAACCTTCGTCTCCAAAAGAAATACCAGACTCAACAGGCGATTGGGACTATCTCATAGCAAGCCTTGAGGAGATCACCAATCAAGAAAATCCATGGAAAGGAACAGAGCCTTGGTCTGGTAATGCAGTTGAAATTCCAGAAGGTTTCGTTGAGTTGGAAGCCTCCGAAAATATTGTGGAGGAACCACCTTCGAACCTTCCGACAGAAGATCCTGTTCAAAAGATAAACTTGGGAACACCTGATAACCCACGTCCTGTATTCATAAGTAAGAATATAAAGGATGATGAGTTACCCGAGTATATCGCTTTTCTTCGTGAGTTCATTGATTGCTTTGCATGGTCCTATGCTGAAATGCCTGGTTTAGACCCCAAAGTAGCAGTCCACAAACTCAATCTTCAAGAAGACGACAAGCCTGTCAAACAAGGCCAAAGAAGATTCCGTCCAGATGTGATGGATAAAATTGAACAAGAAGTTCAAAAACTCAAAAGTGTCGGCTTCATCCGTGAGGAACAACATCCAGAATGGTTGGCCAACATTGTCCCCGTGACAAAGAAAAATGGGCAGATCAGGGTCTGTATTGACTATAGAGACCTGAATGGCGCTTGCCCTAAAGATGAATTCCCGCTCCCCATACCGGAGGTGATGATTGACAATACCTGCGGATTCGAGCGAATGACATTTATGGATGGCTTCTCTGGTTACAATCAGATAAAGATGCATCCCGAGGATGAAAAACACACTTCATTTCGGACTCCATTTGGCGTGTATTGCTACACTGTCATGCCGTTTGGTCTGAAAAATGCTGGTGCCACATATCAGAGGGCTATGATGAAAATATTCCAAGATATGCAGCACAAGACGGTCGAATGTTACGTTGATGACCTCGCCGTCAAAAGCAGAAGAAAAGAAGACCATCTCAAAGATCTTCGGGAAGTCTTCCTCCGACTCCGCAAACACAAACTGCGGATGAATCCTCTAAAATGCTTCTTCGGCGTCTCGTCGGGTAAGTTTCTCGGATTCCTTGTTCGGAAAGCTGGAATAGAACTTGACCCCATAAAAGTCAAGGCTATTCTAGAAATGCCATCTCCAAGAACCTTGAGAGAACTAAAAGGGCTCCAAGGGAGATTGGCCTACATCAGACGGTTCATCTCCAATCTTTCGGGGAAATGCCGTCCATTCTCTCGATTGATGAAAAAAGGTGTAGACTTTGTCTGGGATGCCGACTGCGAAGCCGCATTTCAAGATATCAAGTCATACCTGACCAAACCTCCAGTGTTAGCTGCCCCTGCCACTGGAAAACCATTCATCTTGTACACAAGAGCTCTTGATCATTCTGTAGGCGCTCTGCTTGCACAAGAGAATGGTGAGGGAAAAGAAGCTGCTCTATACTACCTCAGCCGCATGCTAGTAGGTGCAGAGCATCGCTACTCTCCAGTCGAAAAAGAATGCCTTGCAGTGATGTTTGCCGTACAAAAGCTACGTCACTACTTGCTTTCCAACACAGTCTACCTCGTCTCAAGGATCAACCTCTTGAAGGTCCTTGTCAAAAAGGCAGGTTCTCTTAATGCCCGACTGGCAAAATGGTCCATCCTTCTATCACAATTTGATATTAGGTATGTACCACAAAAAGCAATCAAAGGCCAAGCTCTAGCAGATTTCCTTGCAGAGCATCCATTGCCTAAAGATTCACCACTCAGAGATGATCTCCCAGACGAACCTGTCTACAACGTGGAGACTTCCTCACCAAATGCCTCCTGGGACATGTACTTTGACGGTGCAACCAGGACAAATGAAAACAGAAAGCTGATCTCGGGAGTTGGCATCCTCTTTGTTAGCCCCGACAAATGCATGATTCCACACGCTTTCTCGCTACTGGAACCATGCACAAACAATGCAGCTGAATACCAAGCTCTGATCCTAGGATTGGAACTCGCCATCGAATCCGGTATCACTATGCTGGAAGTCTTTGGAGACTCTCAACTGATCGTCAACCAGATGAATCAGAAATATGAAGTCAGGAAGCCCGATCTGCTGCCTTATTACAACAAGGCACAATCGCTTCTGCAAAAGTTTGACATATGCAACATCACCCACATTCGTAGAGGTGAAAATATCCGTGCAGATGCCCTGGCCGGACTTGCCGCATCAATGGCGATCCAGGAAGGGGAAAACATGCAAATTACAGTGAATGAGAGAAGGATCCTCCCTCCTCTTAACACACACCAAGCAGTTGCTGAATGCCACCGAGTGGTTGGAAGTCGGATCTCTATCCTTCAACCTTCAATCGGCGACTGGAGGGATTCGTTCATTGATTACACTATGTTCGGAATCCTACCTGAAGATCCAAAAGAACGGGTAAGCATTCAAAGGCGAGCCCCAAACTTTCATTTGGATATCCCTTCAAAGATCCTTTACAGGAAATCCTTCAACGGAGTACTTCTACGCTGCTTGTCACAACAAGAGGCCGAAGAAACACTTAAAGAAGTTCATGCTGGTCTTTGTGGAGCCCATCAGGCAGGTCCTAAGCTCTATGATCAGATAAAAAGGTTAGGTTACTATTGGCCTACCATGGTTGCTGATGCAATGCAATTTGCCAAACGCTGCCAGCTATGCCAAGTTCACGGAGATTACATTCACATGCCTCCGGAATGGCTACATCCTACAGTAATCTCATGGCCTTTCGAAGCATGGGGCATGGACATCATAGGTCATATCTCTCCCCCTTCAAGCAAAGGTCATCGCTTCATTTTCGCCGCAACGGATTATTTCTCCAAGTGGTCAGAAGCATTTGCGTTCAACGAAATGAAGACCTCATCAGTTCTTCAGTTCCTGCGCACCAACATCATTTGTCGTTTCGGCATACCCAAGAGATTCGTCCATGATAACGGACCACAATTCCGGGATCATCGATTCTACAGGTTTTGCGACAAATACAAAATCCAAAGCTGTCCTTCGACTCCATACAATCCGGCAGCAAACGGATTAGCAGAAGCCTTCAACAAGACACTCTGCAAAATCCTCAAAAAAATGGTCTCTAGTCACAAAAGAGACTGGAGCGATAAATTGTCTGAAGCTTTGTGGGCCTATCGAACCACCGTTCGAGGACCAACCCATAGCACACCATTCTCACTGGTCTATGGATGCGAAGCTGTCGTGCCCCTAGAGGTACAAATTCCTTCTCTGAGGGTATCTCTACAAAATGACATGACTCAAGAAAGCAATGTCAAATTGCGACTCCATGAGCTGGACAATCTCGACGAGAGACGGCTCGAAGCTCGACAAAGCATTGAACTTTACCAAGCACGCATGGCAGGATCTTTTGACAAAAAGGTCCGGCAACGCGCCTACAAAAAGGGTGACTTGGTTCTTGCGGTAAAAAGACCAATGGTCTTCGCACACAAATCCAAAGGCAAATTTGAACCAAAATGGGAGGGACCCTACGTCATCGACAAAGTCTTCTCCAACGGCGCATATGCCCTCCTAAACATGGAAGGCGACAGATGTATGCTGCCTATCAACGGCAAGTTCTTGAAGCGGTACTACCCTTGAAGACTTACCCAACTGGGTAAGAGCAATGCCTGTATGGCCAAAACCTGTTCTCAGGTAGTCGCTCGTCAAACCCACTCTCTTTAGAATTTTCATATCAAATGTCAAAATTTCTAGAGATTCAAAAACAATGCTTACTTTCATTGTTTCATTGTTCAAAAACAAAAAACAAAAAAAAAAAAAAATCCAAGTTTAGGAGCCTCTCCCTGACTTGACCAAAACTTTCGATCCTTGAACCAAAATTCATGGTTTGAAACAAAAATCCGGATTCAGGGATTTCCACCCTAGTCCACCTTACCTTTTACCGCCAAATGGTTCTAGGTCAAAATTTACGACCCTCGTGTCTTTAAACAAAAAAAAAAATGGTTTTTCAAAAATCGCGGAGAAACGACATCAAGTCAGTACCCGCAAAACCAAAAGTCTTGGGAAAAGCAGGGAAGCGACACTTAGTCGATATTTGCACCCCAATTCGCGAGGAAGCGACATTCCATCGATACTTGCAAAACCTAACCCGCGAGGAAGTGACATTCCATCAATACTCGCAAAACCGAATGAGCAAGGAAGCGACATTCCATCGATACTTGCAAGACCATTCAGCGGGGAGGCGACATTTAGTCGATACCTGCATTTTGAAAACCAAAACTCGGCTATAAATGCCAAAATCCGGCTATGAATGCCAAAACAAAAATTTCCGGCTATAAACGCCAAAATCGGCTTTCATGCCAATAAAACAAAACTTGGTTTTCAAAAAAAATCGGCTATAAATGCCACACAAAAAAAAACTGACTCTCATGTCAAAACCGGCTATAAATGCCACAAACAGGCTATCAATGCCACGAAAAATTGGCTTTCACGCCGACAAACCAAAACTTGGCTTTCAAAAAATGGCTATCAATGCCACAAAACCGGCTATAAATGCCACAAATTGGCTATCAATGCCACCAAACTGGCTGTAAATGCCACAAAATTTCGGCTTCCATGCCAACCCAAATTTTGGCTTTTACGCCATAAAATTTCGGCTTCCATGCCATCTCAAAATCGGCTTTCACGCCACAACCAAAATCAGGCTCCCATGCCAAAACAATTATTTGACAAAAGATTTTCACAAAATGACAAAGCTTTTGATCAAATCCCATTTAGCAATTGCTTTCATCACAAAAAGATTTGAGTGAGCGTAGGGAACAACAAAAAAAAAAAGGGTACCAAAAAATACATGTGGTACCAAAGCAAAAAAAAAAAATAGAAAGTGTTCACAAGCACTACAAAAAAAAAAGAAAAGTACCAAAAAAAAATACATGTGGTACCAAAAAAAAGAAAGTGTTCACAAGCACTACAAAAAAAAGAGTACCAAAAAATACATGTGGTACCAAAAAAAAAAAAAAAGAAGAATGGTTTCTGCTATAAAAAATTAGGAGCTCAACCAAAAATGGTCTCCAGCCAAAGCTTCAGCTTCTCAAGCAAACTTTCGGCCTCAGCCGTCAGAGTTTCCGAGGCACGCTTCTTCAGGAACTTGCCATGAGATGCTGGCGAATGCCGTAACCCTTCTTTTACACCGGGAAGCTCTTCCCCAGCAGTTTGCCATCGTTCGTTTTCTAGAGTCCTCCTCTCGAGAACTTGACCGGCATCTGCAACCCTGCGGATCAGAGTACTCTCCCTGTCACGAGCCTCTGTTATAGCAGCCCACTTCGCATCGACTTGTGCCTTCAAATGCTCAAGACGTTTCCTGGCCTCCTCAACTTCCCTATCAAGGACGTTAAGGTCATGTCTCAATCCGATGATGGCTAGCTCTTCCTTGTTCTTCTCCCGAACTAGCTGCTTCTTGCTTTGTGTAGCCTCATTCAGGTCAGACTTAGCCTTATCAGCAGGGTCCAAGAACATCTCCTTGAAGAATTGGTCGTCAGGGAAACCCATGGTCTCAAACCACTTGTCACCCAGTGCAATGATCCTATCAACGATCGCCCTGGCACCTGTGACATCCAGACCAACCTCTTCGGTGTCGGTCAGAATCTCCTGTACATGTGGGATCATGCCAAATCCTGCCTCCAAGTGTCCAGAAAGGAGAGTCTTGACCCAAGAACTCAAAACCCGAGCCAGCACCTTCTTCGCAAATTGAAGAGACGAACTGGATGAAGATTCAACCTTCTCCGCTGATCGGCTGCTCATGTCATGTCCCATTGGAAGAGTAACAAAAGAACTCTTTTCACTTGGAGCCACTGGAGAGGGAATCTCAACACGAGGCATCTCCTCAATCATGTCAGAACTGGTCTCTACCTCCGGATCGACCTCTGGCATCCCTTGCTCTGGTTCTGAAGAAAGCGATGGACTCTCTTCTGTCACTTCAAAACCTGCAAGTGAAACACAAAAAGGTATGAATATGATCCTGTTAAAAAAAAAAAAAAAAAAAAAAAAAATCAGGCCACGTGGCCGTACGGATCTGTCCGTACGGCCCACAAAAAAAAAAAAAAAAAAAAAAAAAGAGAAAAGAAGAAAAAAAACGTGTGAAAAAAAAAACAAAAGAAGAAATCACGTGAAAAAAAAAAAGAAGAAGAATAGAAAGAAAAAAAAACAAGAAGAAAGAAAAAAAAAGAGAAGAGAAATTTTTTTCCATCCTACATAGAGTTTTCTTGAAAGAAAAAAGAAAGAAAACTTACTTGAAGCCATTGATGGAGAAGAAGAAGGAAAAAGCTTGAAGATCCTTGAAGAAGAAAAACTCTTGGCCTTGGAGCTCTCTTGAGATTGTTGCAAAAGAAACCAATAAGAGCAAGAGATCCTACCCTCCTTGCTTTTATAGAAGAGAGCAAATCAAAGAAGGAAACAAAGAAGAAAGGTAAGTGTTACTAATTAGTAACCTTACCAAAAGAGAAGGAATTAGAAAGATTCTTTCCCAAAAAGAAAGATGTCTTTGAGGGATTTCCTCCCAAAATCAATCAAATGAAAGATTCTCTCCAACAAAAAAGGATATTGGAGATTTCTTCCCAAAAAGAAAGATACCTTGAGATATTCTCTCCCAAATTAAGGGAATATGAGAGATTCTCTCCCATAAAGATATTTTTAGATATTCTCTATCCAAATGAGATATCTTTAGATATTCTTTACAAAAATGACCCCACATGAGAGCTAAGCCATCCTAAAAAGCTTAAGGTCCCATGGGCTAGCCCATATGAGCCAGGTTTGACCACCTAGGCACTAAAAAAAAAAAAAAAAAAAAAAAATGGGCTTTTAGTCAGGAAAAAAATCCCTCTTACCAAGAGCATACAAAAATGGTTCCATGCCTCTTTTGAGTTGATTGAACCATACAAAAAATCCCAAGCCCCATGAGCTTCCAAAAATCAAACCATCCAGCCACATATACCAAATTGAGCCAAAATCTTGAAATTGACATTCCACAAATATCCAAACCACTCCAATGGACCCACACAGTCCCAAAGAGTGACCAAAAACCAAATCCTGGTCCCCTAACTTGCCACATACAGCTTGTTAGGTCACAAGACCAAAACCAAAAACCAAATCATGATCCCCCAACTTGCCACATACAGCTTGTTGGGTCACAAGGTCAAAACCAAAACCCGACCCCCTAACCTGCCACATACAGCTTGTTAGGTCACAAGGTCAAAAACAAAAGCCCAAATCCACATCCCTGATGTCATCTTCAAAACTTTGCCTCGAGATGGTGTGTGATTCCTTTCACTACCATAAAATTCCCCTGGAAGCTCAAAGGCTACTCTACCAAAGGAAGGATTGCTCAAAGACTCTTGGTCAAGACACAAGCTCTCCTTCAAAAATCTCTTCGAGGCACATCGACTACAAAAGTCAAGCAACTCGTCGCTGTACCTCGAGGGGGCATTTGTTGACACCAAAAATGTCACTTTGCCTCTTCAACATCAAGAAAGCTGCATGAAGTCGCAACCTGCCATAAATAGGCAATGCAACTTCTCCAAAAATTCAAATCTTGTCAGAATCAAACAAAAACTGCAAGATCCTTCAAGATAGCCAAGAGAAGAGTACACATGAAGTTTCGGGCCATTTCGACAACATTTGGCCTAACTTCACTTCTCCGACAGCTAAACGGGAGCTCCCGGCGGCGACATCATCGGAGACGTCAAAACTTCGATCAAAGCCTACAGATGACTCTAGCATGTCTCAAAAGGGCTCTATGCCAAATTTCAAGTCAAACCGACAACGTTTGACCCTCCATCAATGCTCGAGCAGCAAAATCAAGCCTCCCGGCGGCGGGAACCACCGAAGCCTTCGCTCATCAAACCAAGTGCATGAGTGGCTTCAACATGCTTCCAAAAGGCTGCACGTCGAATTTCAGGTCATTCCGACAACGTTTGACCAGGATTCGATGCTCCGAGAGAAAACCAAGCCTACCGGCGGCGGAGCAACCCGGGACCATGACATCCAAAACGGAGCCCATGGAACGTCTCAAAATGACTCCAATAGGCTCCCCGTCAAATTTCAGGTCAATCGGACATCGTTTGGCCACATATCAAAGCTCGGCATTTTCCCCGCACCAAAATCAAGTGAAGCATCGACGGGACCCCAAACGGCTTCAAAACTCAAACAAAAGCCTATGGTTGGTCTTATTTATTGCTCAGGAGGTTTCACCTCAAATTTCAGGTCATTCCGACATCGTTTGACCAAGTTTCAGCTTCTGGCGGAAAATCAGCAGCTTTACGCGACAAAGTCTTCGGCTTTCCCGGAAAATTGGAAACTTTGCACTCTAAAAATGCAAGGATTCTCATCAAGTTTTCTACAGGGAAATCAAGCCAATAAATGAGAAGAAATGTCAAGAAAAATACAGAAGAAAACGGCGACGAAAAAGACCTCAAAACGACCGCAAAACGGGCTCCGAAGGGGAAAAATCCCCCAGGGTCGCAGACCCCTGCGACCATGGCCCATGGTCGCAGGCCCCTGCGACCATGGCCCATGGTCGCCGGTCCATGGTCGCCGGCGACCATGGAGGTCCGGGTCACCGGATTTTCCGCCGGTGACCCGTTTTTTCCGTCTTTTTTCGCGTTTCGCGCACTTTGGCCCCTATGGTTTCCTGAAAATGTGATTTTTAGTGCTTTAAATTGACTCATATCCGACGACATCTCGGATCCGCCGTCAAAAGCATAAAATCATCATTGATCGCTCCAAGATCGCCAACCGGTCGACCAAGAAAGTGCACTTTCTGTCCGACCGATCGTGAAATCGACAAGACAGATGTCACCGGCCCACTCTTAGCTATCAATGTCTGAAGTTACATGTTCATCCGATGTCGATCAGCATGTAGATCCATCGATGATCATCGCCAGAAGAATTCCGGAAGACACGCCACGGCCCGCGACTCTTCGACTGCTCGGCGACCAATTAATGTGGTTAATTGACTAACTTTATTATGATCATTAATTCATTTCTTTGAATGGCCCAATCAGAAGCAAGCATTTGGGAGTTATAAGTCAATTGATTCATGGCATTTAAACCATGAAACTCCTCCCATTATGGTAATTAAGGTGATTAAAAGCCCTTAATCTCCATCGGCCAATCAGATTCAAGGAAAAAGGAGTTACAAAATCAAGAAATAAATCTTGTAACTCCTCCCATTAAAGCCATTAAGGCTCATAAACCCTCCTAAATGGCTACCAAAGGCCTATAAATAGGAGAGCATTCCATTGAAATCGGAATCGGAAAAAAGAGGAGAAAATCAGATTTTTAGAGGACAACGACCAAGAGAAGGTCCTATGTCCAATAAAAATCTAAGTAGACGGGCTGAAAAGCCACGCCTAAGCCATTGGAGACAGCAGGAGAAGGCAAGGACCTTGGGGGGGGGGGGGGGTGCCCCCCCCAAGGGACTTTTGTCACCTTGTAGTGGTGGCCGGTGCAGAACTTCAGCAGAGTTTTTCTCTCTTTTTCTTTCTCTCAGATCTCTTTCTGATCCCTTTTTTTCTGATCTTCTGATTTTCTCCTCTTTTTTCCGATTCCGATTTCAATGGAATGCTCTCCTATTTATAGGCCTTTGGTAGCCATTTAGGAGGGTTTATGAGCCTTAATGGCTTTAATGGGAGGAGTTACAAGATTTATTTCTTGATTTTGTAACTCCTTTTTCCTTGAATCTGATTGGCCGATGGAGATTAAGGGCTTTTAATCACCTTAATTACCATAATGGGAGGAGTTTCATGGTTTAAATGCCATGAATCAATTGACTTGTAACTCCCAAATGCTTGCTTCTGATTGGGCCGTTCAAAGAAATGAATTAATGACCATAATAAAGTTAGTCAATTAACCACATTAATTGGTCGCCGAGCAGTCGAAGAGTCGCGGGCCGTGCCGTGTCTTCTGGAATTCTTCTGGCGATGATCATCGATGGATCTACATGCTGATCGACATCGGATGAACATGTAACTTCAGACATTGATAGCTAAGAGTGGGCCGGTGACATCTGTCTTGTCGATTTCACGATCGGTCGGACAGAAAGTGCACTTTCTTGGTCGACCGGTTGGCGATCTTGGAGCGATCAATGATGATTTTATGCTTTTGACGGCGGATCCGAGGTGTCGACGGATATGAGTCAATTTAAAGCACTAAAAATCACATTTTCAGGAAACCACAGGGGCCAAAGTGCGCGAAACGCGAAAAAAGACGGAAAAAACGGGTCACCGGCGGAAAATCCGGTGACCCGGACCTCCATGGTCGCCGGCGACCATGGACCGGCGACCATGGGCCATGGTCGCAGGGGCCTGCGACCATGGGCCATGGTCGCAGGGGTCTGCGACCCTGGGGGATTTTTCCCCTTCGGAGCCCGTTTTGCGGTCGTTTTGAGGTCTTTTTCGTCGCCGTTTTCTTCTGTATTTTTCTTGACATTTCTTCTCATTTATTGGCTTGATTTCCCTGTAGAAAACTTGATGAGAATCCTTGCATTTTTAGAGTGCAAAGTTTCCAATTTTCCGGGAAAGCCGAAGACTTTGTCGCGTAAAGCTGCTGATTTTCCGCCAGAAGCTGAAACTTGGTCAAACGATGTCGGAATGACCTGAAATTTGAGGTGAAGCCTCCTGAGCAATAAATAAGACCAACCATAGGCTTTTGTTTGAGTTTTGAAGCCGTTTGGGGTCCCGTCGATGCTTCACTTGATTTTGGTGCGGGGAAAATGCCGAGCTTTGATATGTGGCCAAACGATGTCCGATTGACCTGAAATTTGACGGGGAGCCTATTGGAGTCATTTTGAGACGTTCCATGGGCTCCGTTTTGGATGTCATGGTCCCGGGTTGCTCCGCCACCGGTAGGCTTGATTTTCTCTCGGAGCATCGAAACCTGGTCAAACGTTGTCGGAATGACCTGAAATTCGACGTGCAGCCTTTTGGAAGCATGTTGAAGCCACTCATGCACTTGGTTTGATGAGCGAAGGCTTCGGTGGTTCCCGCCGCCGGGAGGCTTGATTTTGCTGCTCGAGCATTGATGGAGGGTCAAACGTTGTCGGTTTGACTTGAAATTTGGCATAGAGCCCTTTTGAGACATGCTGGAGTCATCTGTAGGCTTTGATCGAAGTTTTGACGTCTCCGATGATGTCGCCGCCGGGAGCTCCCGTTTAGCTGTCGGAGAAGTGAAGTTAGGCCAAATGTTGTCGAAATGGCCCGAAACTTCATGTGTACTCTTCTCTTGGCTATCTTGAAGGATCTTGCAGTTTTTGTTTGATTCTGACAAGATTTGAATTTTTGGAGAAGTTGCATTGCCTATTTATGGCAGGTTGCGACTTCATGCAGCTTTCTTGATGTTGAAGAGGTAAAGTGACATTTTTGGTGTCAACAAGCCATATGAGCTTGGGGAGGCCTGCTGTGGGAGAGGAGCAAAGGGCAATGGTCAGAGGAGAACTTGGGCAGATGCTAGAGGAGGGGGTCATTGAAGCTGGAAAGCCAAAGATGATTGCAAAGGGTCCTATCCAGCCTAGCTGTTACATAGCCAGGCCCTCTACGGTTGTTGGACCAGGTAAATTTGGAGCCAGAGAAGCCCATGTCCTGCAAGTTAGAGGAGATGATCAGCTGCTGAAATTCCAGGTTGAGGCGAGCGGGCCTTAGACTGAATTTCTCAGGAGCTGAAAAGATGGAGTTGAAATCACCCAAGGCACACCAGGGACAATTGGTTTTAGCCTGAGAGGAAAGATAGCTCCATAGATCTCTTCTCTGGATGTAATTGGTGGAGGCATAGATCCCTGTTAGAAGGCATTTTGTGGTAGTAGAGGGGATGGTGAAAGAGATTGTGAGGAATTGGGAGGAGAAATTAGTTAGGGTAATGCCTAAGTTGGAGTTTGTTTTGAAGAAACACCATATAGAGGAAGAAGAAAGGGGGTTATTGGAGAAGAATCCATCATAACCAAAGTAGGAAAGCAGAGATTTAGGAGGGGCGCCAGTCTTAGGTTCAGCAATGAAGATAACATCAGGGGAATTGGAGGAAGCCAAGTGGTTTAAAGATCTGATGGTTGGGGCATTTGATATGCCCCTGCAATTCCAGTAGAGGATTTTAATCATTTGAAATAGTGAGATGGGAGAGGGGACCTTTCAAGCTCCTTGTTGTTGGCCTGGAATTTGGGACAACCTTTTTACCTTTGATTTTTGCTTTCTTTTTCTTATAGAAAGGAGGGAGGTCCACTTCCAAGGAAATGCCTGCATTTTGGAAAATGGCAATATCCCTACTAGTATCAGAATTCCTAGGATTTGGAAGAGAGAAGGAGAAAGGATCATTGAGGGTACAATTTTCTAGGATGGAAAAAGAGTTAGAAGTATCAAGAATTTGGGCAGGGAAATCTTGGTGCGGATCAGCAGTGCAGTGTTTGGGGAGATGGGTTGAGGTACTATTGTTTGCTGAAATGGAGGGGGCTATGGTCTTCTGGGAGATGGGTAAGGAAGCAGGGAGATCACTGCCAGATGGATCAGTGATCATATGGGTAGGTTGGGTGGGTGCCTGAACAGGGGAGACCAAAGGAGGAGCATGGGAGTCCAAGAGAGGGCCAGGCTGTAGCTGTATATGGTTAACGTCTTCTGAAGATGGAGGACCACTGGGGTGTTTCCCTAATATGCCTTCACTGAACTGTTGATTTGGTTTGGGAGGTTTAGCAGGAGGGGGATTTAGGACAGAGTTTCAAATGCTCTCTGAGTGACCCATGAGAAAGCATTTGGAGCAGGGGATGTTTTCGTAAGAAACTGAGAGAGTAATTCCTGGTTCACCTTCTAAAACCATTTTGATCTCTGATGGTTTAGGTCTTGAGAGGTCCAGCCTCACCAAAATCCTTGCAAAAGTAAGGAGTTTTTGGGAGGCTGTAATGTCATCAAGCTGGAGGGGAGTGCCTATGGAGCTGGCTATGGAGAAAAGGATATTTGAGCTCCAGACTAGGTGCAGGGATGGCCATGTGGAAAGGTCCTGACCAGGCGACCAAGGCAAGATCTGGAAATTCCTATTTATCAAGAGGGCAGGACCATTGGAAAGGGCGATATCTTTATCTTCCTTAGTAGCAAACCTGAATAAGAAGAAGCCTTTGTCTGTAAGAGAGATAAGGCAAGGCTTGGAGAGATTCCACTTGGAGTTAGCCTGGACAGTTAGCCATTCCGCAGTAGGTCGTTTGCCAAAAAATTTTCCAATCGCAGCATTTGAGAAAGAGGATTTGCTGGGTTCAATCAAGGAGTTAGGTATTGTCATTGTTAGCTGACTGTCTATGATGGATGATGAGGGATACTCCGAAGGGGATAAAGGGGCAGAACTAGGAAATAGGTTTAGCCATGGTTTATGTTCAGTATCCAGAGGCTTACTGGGAGGGGGAACCTGGGGAAGAAGGAGGTTAGACAGATAGTCTGAGGAGGGGCGGAGCTGATGAGGAATGGTGTCCGGAGGGTATGGGGGAGGGCCCGAGATCTTACCTTTAGCAGAGCAAAGAATACTAGCTAGATGATGCATCAAGAGCTCCAGCTGGTTGATATCCCAGGTCGGAGATGGAATGACTATGGCTGCAGATCCTGGAGGGTTTTCCTCTGGTTGAAAAGGGGGGACGGTGTCAGCGTAGGGGGTTGCTCTGATGGAAAGATTCTCGGAGTGCATGGGGCTTGGGTTGGGTGAAGGAGATCGCCTGAGGGGAAAGAAGAGCTGGGGGCAGCAGAGCTGGGAGCTTGGGTGGAGGATGCAGGGTTCTGGAGTGGGGGAAAATCAGTGGATAGGAACGGAAGGGGAGGAGGGATTTGGGGGGCAAAGCTCATCACTGAAAATCAATGAATTATTACTTTTGCCTCACCTTTACTGATATTCATTCCAAAGGAAGCATTATCATCATTTCAGGTTGTAGCTCTGGGTCCGAGGGCCAACGCTGGGTGTTTATGAGCGATGGCACTATTTTGAACTTAAAAAATGGAATGGTGATGGAAGCGATAGTTCCTATATGAAACCATGTCTAGTGATCATGGGATCAAATCTCTAGCTAAGAAAACCAAATTCCCCAATGGAGTTAATTATCCTTTTTCCGGAAAGAGCTGGAGGCCTTGCTTTATTCCGGAATGAACAATTGGTTTGCTACATTCATCCAAGGGCCGCCCTATCCTATGGAGAAATCTATTTTTGGGAAAGCCTTATTAAAATAGGTGAAAAGTATTAGAGGTGCTCAGGTGGTCATGGGGAATTTTAGCCAAATTTTTAGCACTAATCGGGCTCGGGGCCGTGACATTGGTTAGCACTGTGAGGCTTTATCCAAATCTCACATCGAAAAATATCCAAGCCAAGACCATGGGCTTATAATGTGCGACGTGGCCTTAACTACACATGAGGCCTTTTATAACTATATAGCAAGATTAGGTTGAAACCCTATGAGCCAAAGCAAACAATATCATGTGGAGAGCGGACCGAGTCGCTATAGATGGCATCAGAGCCAGGTTCGCTCTATTTTCAGTGGGGAAGAGTGTGGCACCCCAATCTGCCTGGGTAATTCCTCCAGTCAAGACCAGGGCAAGTGCTCATGTGGGCCAAGAAAGGGAAGTCCACAGGGGTAAGTGTGGAGTGCTTATGTTAGAACTTTGAGGCTTAGTCTTGTGAGCCAAGAAAGGAAAATCCCCAAGGGTAAGTGTGGATTGCTTCGGTTAGAGCCATGAGGCTTTGTCCAAGTCTAACGTCGGAAATATCCAAGTCTCGACCTTATGCTCATAATGTGCGACCTGACCTTAACTTCGCATGTGGAAGGGAAGTCCGCAGGGGTAAGTGTGGAGTGCTTCGGTTAGAACCATGAGGCTTTGTCTAAGTCCGACGTCGCTAGAACCATGAGGCTTTATCCAAGTCCTGACCTTATGCTTATAACGTGTGACCTAACCTTAACTTCGCATGTGGCATTTTAAAACAGAGCGGTAAGATCGGGTTACATGAGCCAAAGTGGACAATATCATGTAGAAAGCGAGTATGGGTTGTTACAAAACTTGAGCGGGAGAAACTTTGAATAAATCCAGTCCTTTTTGGATGCTCTCAAGGTCATTGCTACCATCAACAACAAGAGAGATTGGTCTATCCTCTTGATTGTGGCTGACATTATAGAAATTTCTAAGTCTTTTCTTTTTATTAAGTTTGCTCATATACCTAGAAGCTCTAATGTGGTTGCCCACCAATTGGCTAAATTGAAGTTGTCATCTCTTCTTTTTATTGTGTTTGGGTTGAGGAGTTCCCAAGGTGGTTAGAGGCCATCTTGGATCTTTATAGGGCGCTATAGACACCTCATTTGTCCCCTTATGTTAGTTCAAAATACCAGTCATAAATAGTGATGCCCCCATTTCACCCATAATTAAATAATTAATGGCATAATTCAAGTTAATTAAAAAGATGAAAATACTTGAGAATGATTTCGATCTTAGTTATGCAAATCCATAAAAATTCATGAGAGAAAGTTAGATCACGTCTAGACTTTGATTCTGTCCCCTTATTCGCATTGAAGACTATAAGAATGGATTATGACATGTTCAAAAATGTTCTGAACCACTTAGAATGCCTTAAAACAAATCCAGACAATGCCCATACCCAATTTATCAAAAAATATAGGGTTTAACATGATTTAAAGGGTTATATTTCATTTGGTCATGTTTTCCACATGGTTTCTGGCTCCTTATCATTTTTATCTATAGACCATCTAAATCTACGCTTCGAGACCTTCCCAACTGCATATAGAACTCTAAAGTTTAATGGACATATATATTAAAAGCTACGACCTACTGAAAACTGCCCTAAAAATACACTGGTAGACCACATAGGCACAGAGACCCATGCGCAGATGTGTGCAAAATGACTTGGGTGCCCACATAGTGGTTCTTACATTACACTTTGACTCCATAAAAGTAAGGATAGGCATAGGGACCATTGCGCTCATGTGGGAAATTATGGTTTTGGTCCGACTTGTATCTAAATCGTACCTAAACTGAGACAGAGATTTCAGATCCCTGAATAATAGGGCTAGGTGCAAGAATCACCGCACTTAGGTCCCAAAATGGACCTAGTGCCCCCACGGTGGCACCTGGTTTTTAACCTTTAACTCAGTAGTTTTCTTCTCGAACCCTTCTAATTTGACTAAAAATGAGGGCATGAGCTACTATACCTACATTTGTCCCTAAAAAACCCTAATTCGAGTCAAACCGACTCTCTCTGTCTTAGAATGCATGAGAATCTTCTAGAAATGCACGAGACAAAATCCTAGTCCCCCTTGTACGCCCTAAGGTCTATAAAAGTATCTCTTTGCCTCTTCTTGAGAAACAACAATAGAAAGATAGCAAATACCTTAGATCTAGAGAACACGGAGTCATGGACTTTTGTGAAAGCAACGACTAGGGATGTCAAATGGGCCGGGCCGGACCGAACCAATCAACCGGCATGGCCCGTGACAAGGGCCGTGCTAGGTCGAGGAGCCTGGGCCCGTTGGCCCGGCCCGCCAGGCCCACCTAGCACATGGGCTGGTGCCATCAACCCGCCAGGCCCTCCAGCCAGCCCGCCAGTGTGCCCAACAGCTGGTCCACCAGCCTGCCAGGCCCACCCAACGTCCATATTTTCCTTTTTTTTTAAAAGAAGTTCATTTTACACCCCCCCCCCCCCCCCCAACAGCTATAAAATGGTCATATAAAGGGTATTTTATGTCATTTTCCATTTTACAAAGTCTATAAATACCATAACCCTCCCATTCTCAATCTTCACCAATTTACACAACTCTCTCATTCTTTATACATTCTTTAGCTCTCTCTCTCTCAAAGCATTCAACTCTTTCACTCTCTCTAAGAAGTTTTTGGAGGGCCAAAGATCAAGTCTGTTGACACCAAAAATGTCACTTTGCCTCTTCAACATCAAGAAACCTGCATGAAGTCGCAACCTGCCATAAATAGGCAATGCAATTTCTCCAAAAAATCAAATCTTGTCAGAATCAAACAAAAACTGCAAGATCCTTCAAGATAGCCAAGAGAAGAGTACACATGAAGTTTCGGGCCATTTCGACAACATTTGGCCTAACTTCACTTCTCCGACAGCTAAACGGGAGCTCCCGGCGGCGACATCATCGGAGATGTCAAAACTTTGATCAAAGCCTACAGATGACTCCAGCATGTCTCAAAAGGGCTCTATGCCAAATTTCAAGTCAAACCGACAACGTTTGACCCTCCATCAATGCTTGAGCAGCAAAATCAAGCCTCCCGGCGGCGGGAACCACCGAAGCCTTCGCTCATCAAACCAAGTGCATGAGTGGCTTCAACATGCTTCCAAAAGGCTGCACGTCGAATTTCAGGTCATTCCGACAACGTTTGACCAGGTTTCGATGCTCCGAGAGAAAATCAAGCCTACCGGCGGCGGAGCAACCCGGGACCATGACATCCAAAACGGAGCCCATGGAACGTCTCAAAATGACTCCAATAGGCTCCCCGTCAAATTTCAGGTCAATCGGACATCGTTTGACCACATATCAAAGCTCGGCATTTTCCCCGCAGCAAAATCAAGTGAAGCATCGACGGGACCCCAAACGGCTTCAAAACTCAAACAAAAGCCTATGGTTGGTCTTATTTATTGCTCAGGAGGCTTCACCTCAAATTTCAGGTCATTCCGACATCGTTTGACCAAGTTTCAGCTTCTGGCGGAAAATCAGCAGCTCTACGCGACAAAGTCTTCGGCTTTCCCGGAAAATTGGAAACTTTGCACTCTAAAAATGCAAGGATTCTCATCAAGTTTTCTACAGGGAAATCAAGCCAATAAATGAGAAGAAATGTCAAGAAAAATACAGAAGAAAACGGCGACGAAAAAGACCTCAAAACGACCGCAAAACGGGCTCCGAAGGGGAAAAATCCCCCAGGGTCGCAGACCCCTGCGACCATGGCCCATGGTCACAGGCCCCTGCGACCATGGCCCATGGTCGCCGGTCCATGGTCGCCGGCGACCATGGAGGTCCGGGTCACCGGATTTTCCGCCGGTGACCCGTTTTTTCCGTCTTTTTTCGCGTTTCGCGCACTTTGGCCCCTGTGGTTTCCTGAAAATGTGATTTTTAGTGCTCTAAATTGACTCATATCCGACGACATCTCGGATCCGCCGTCCAAACCAAACCAAACCAAACCAAGCCTTTTCCCACTAGGTGGGGTCGGCTATATGGATTTGACGACGCCAATCAAATCTGTTTAGGGCCATGTCCTCCGTTAGATCCATGTAGGCAAGGTCATGTTTAATAGTTTCTTTCCAACTTCTCTTGGGTCTCCCTCTCCCTCTCCTACTCCTGGCAATCTCTATGCCTTCACACCTTTTAACAGGTGCTTCCATTGGACGCCTTCTAACATGGCCAAACCATCTTAGTCGATTTTCTCTCATTTTATCTCCAATCGGTGCTATTCCTACTTTGCCCCTAATCTCCTCATTCCTAATCCTATCTCTCCTTGTGATCCCGCACATCCATCTTAGCATTCTCATCTCCGCAACTTCCATCTTCTTAACATGATTATGCTTTACTGCCCAACACTCTGATCCATATAACAATGCTGGTCTTACCGCCACCTTATAATACTTTCCTTTAACCTTGAGGGGGACTTTCCGATCACACAAGACCCCCGAAGCACTCCTCCATTTGGTCCACCCGCCATCTCGGATCCGCCGTCAAAAGCATAAAATCATCATTGATCGCTCCAAGATCGCCAACCGGTCGACCAAGAAAGTGCACTTTCTGTCCGACCGATCGTGAAATCGACAAGACAGATGTCACCGGCCTACTCTTAGCTATCAATGTCTGAAGTTACATGTTCATCCGATGTCGATCAGCATGTAGATCCATCGATGATCATCGCCAGAAGAATTCCAGAAGACACGGCATGGCCCGCGACTCTTCGACTGCTCGGCGACCAATTAATGTGGTTAATTGACTAGCTTTATTGCAGTCATTAATTCATTTCTTTGGACGGCCCAATCAGAAGCAAGCATTTGGGAGTTACAAGTCAATTGATTCATGGCATTTAAACCATGAAACTCCTCCCATTATGGTAATTAAGGTGATTAAAAGCCCTTAATCTCCATCGGCCAATCAGATTCAAGGAAAAAGGAGTTACAAAATCAAGAAATAAATCTTGTAACTCCTCCCATTAAAGCCATTAAGGCTCATAAACCCTCCTAAATGGCTACCAAAGGCCTATAAATAGGAGAGCATTCCATTGAAATGGAGATCGAAAAAGATCGGAAAAAAAAGGAGAAAATCAGGATCAGAGAAAAGATCAGAAAAAAAAGATCAAAAAGAGATCTGAGAGAAAGAAAAAAGAGAGAAAACTCTGCTGAAGTTCTGCACCGGCCACCACTACAAGGTGACAAAACTCCCTTGGGGGGCACCCCCCCCAAGGTCCTTGCCTTCTCCTGCTGCCTCCAATGGCTTAGACGTGGCTTTTCAGCCCGTCTACTTAGCTTTTTATTGGACATAGGACCTTCTCTTGGTCTTTGTCCTCTAAAAACCTGAGGTTATAGCCAAGCCAAGCGAATCAAGAGCATCTTCTGTTCTCATCTGCATGGATGATGGCGAAGCCCATACATGGCTTGCGACCGTCAATCTGAACGAGTCCCCCACAATCTCCTGAAAAGTTAGATCTTCCTTTTCTTGCTTTTCATTGTAATTTGTATTTTTCTAAAGAGACAAAAATCACAACTCTTGTCTTTCATTATTGATAAGAATTGTAAATCGGCTATAAACGCCAAAATCGGCTATAAATGCCAAACAAAATCGCCTTTCACGGCAAACCAAGAAAATGTCTCTTTTCTTAAATATTTGTGCAATGGAAAACTTGAAAGAAGTTGATTTCCTTTTTACTTGCGAAGGTTGATCTCCGGATTACCACTTGCAATTCCAAGTAAAATAGAAAATCTGGCACACCCACATAAAAGAAATGTTGATGCACGCTTCAGGCCCGCCAGGGCGCGAAAGGGCCGGACCCGACGGACTCCCACGTTCCGCCGACCCTGGTAGCCGCCCCACGGCGCCTCGGAGCGCGTTCCATCAAGCTGGCACACCCGGTGGGACTCGTTCATTTGAGAACACGGTGCTTGGAAATGAAATATTTGCATACCATATTTTTGCTCTATGCTTATACTTCTTCTCCAGATTCCTTGGCTACTTTCTAGCTGGTGGCCTATGTTGGATTTTGCATCCTAAAAAAAAATGAGATGGGATTTTTTGGAAATTTCTACTTCTTTAAGTTTGTTTCCACTCTTTCTCTTTGCAAAAAAAAAAATAATCAGTTTTCTTAGTTTGAATTCAAAATTGAGAAACTTTGATCCTATCCTATCGTTCTTTGGTGCTTGCAGAAATGTTGAGCCCGTTCGACTAAGGTTTTGGGCCATCGTTTCTCTTCGATGAGTTCATTAGAGATTTCAAAAAAAAAATAAATAAATAAAAAAATCAGTTTTCTTAGTTTGAATTCAAAATTGAGAAACTTTGATCCTATCCTATCGTTCTTTGGTGCTTGCAGAAATGTTGAGCCCGTTCGACTAAGGTTTTGGACCATCGTTTCTCTTCGATGAGTTCATTAGAGATTTCAAAAAATAAAAAAATAAATAAATAAAAAAATCAGTTTTCTTAGTTTGAATTCAAAATTGAGAAACTTTGATCCTATCCTATCGTTCTTTGGTGCTTGCAGAAATGTTGAGCCCGTTCGACTAAGGTTTTGGACCATCGTTTCTCTTCGATGAGTTCATTAGAGATTTCAAAAAAAAAAAAAAAAAAATAAAAAAATCAGCTTTCTTAGTTTGGATTCAAAATTGAGAAACCTTGATCCTATCCTATCGTTCTTTGGTGCTTGCAGAAATGTTGAGCCCGTTCGACTAAGGTTTTGGGCCATCGTTTCTCTTCGATGAGTCTGTTTGGGATTTTTATAAAAAAAAAAAGGACATAGACCACTAAGGTTAAACCAATTGCGTTCTTTGATCACGATTGATTCAAGAAAAGCCTTGTCCAGAGTGTGGAGACAGCTTGACGGTTCTAGGCAAGGGTCCTCCAAACGGGTTCATTAAGTAATCCTACCCTTACCTGGGGGCAATTCTATCAATTGAGGTTTCATAAGACCGGGTTAGGAGGCCTATGTGTACTCTCTCGTCTTTAAATCTTAAAAAATTAAAAAAAAATAAAAATAAAAAAAAAGATTTTCAAAAAAAAAATCTTAAAAAAAAAAAAAACAAAAATTTTCAAAAAAAAATAAAATAAATAAATAAATAAAAAAAAATATTTAAAAAAAAAAAATAAAAAATAAAATAAAATAAAAATAAAATAAAAAAAATCATTTCAAAAAAAAAAATCTCCAAAAACTCGTCACTTTTTGGATTCAGATTCGAGAAATTGTGGTCTCTTCCCTTCTGAGTACTGGCGCTCGCGGAAATCGTTGAGCCCGTATTTGAATCGGAATGTCACCTGCTCTCTTTGACGAATCCATTTCTGACATTTCAAAACAAAGAATCCCATCTCATGGATGCGATCTCCAACATTTGTGCATAGCAATACTGGTACGCCCTTTCAGGGTCTACTGTATCTGTGACCGGCACATTTGTAACTCCTACCTTATATTCTTCTTATCTCGAGCAAGCCCTGCTTCTCGATAAGTCGAATTTAGGTTTACAATTGCTTCTAGCAGTCACTGGAACGCTCATTCTGGGCTCACCATACTTGCTGTCAGAACAATTGTACCATCTATGGCTTTTTGCCTTCTTCATGTCGCTTGGGTCATATCCCTTAAGCGATTTGAAAAGACAACCATAGGAATTCCCATTTATGATCATTATATTCTTGTGATTACTAATGGATGTGGTCTTGTTTCAGAACTTTTTCGAAACTAACAATGGCAGCTATAACCATTATCTTCGATGAGAACAAGCACCAGCTCATGCTTCAACAGAAGCAAAGCGCGCGCACCCATAAGCGCCCTGTTAGCTGCCGAAGCGTCAACTCCCTCGGCAACTCTCTGAACTCCGGGTCGACCTCGACTCCCCGGACTATCTTCTTTGGGACACTGGGACCATTCCCACTTCCCGAAGAACAAACTGCGCCTGCCAAAAGGCAGAAGATCGCCTCTCAACGTGTCACTCCCGTGACACCAAAGGCGAGCGCCCAAAAGCCTGAAGCCCGCGGCACCCCCGCGAAGCCTCGACCCACAAACAACCAGGTCTATCCCAAGACTTGGTCTCCAAGACCTTCCCCAAAACAAAGAAGGTCTCAAATTTCCACCAAGCCAGCATACCTGGCCCCACTCAAAGAAAACCAGTTCTACCCTCTTGCCTACATGAAAGAGGAGAGACCCATCTCCAACTTGACTCCCAAGTCAACCCAGCATGAGCCGGCTTGTTCCTACAGGCCCAAAATCAGATCATGCATCACTAGGCCTCTACAAGCACCTGCTAGGGCCTACACCCCTTCAGTTCGACCCTTTATCTCTACAGGGGCCGAACTCGAAAGGTTTAAAGCTTCGCTGCAACAGGCAAAGGACCGGGTCCGCATCCTGTCCTTGCCCAACCACAAAGAAGACAAGCTCGGCTGCTGCGCCCGAGGGAGCACATCCTTCATCGTCAGAGCTCAGCCAGAGCTGACCAAAGCTCAAATCGCTCGTCGAGCACGCCGCCGTGCGTCATATCGACAAAAGAGACTAGAGAAGCAAAGGACCCAGCCTCCTACACTTCAAGTCTCCCGCAAATGGGTCGAAAAAGAAAGACCCGACCAAGTTGCTGCCGTCCATATGGTTGGAAAAACCAGAAGACGCCAAAGGTCAGCATCAAAAATCCATGTCCGACGTCCGGTGGCCCGTAGCATCACCAGGACACAAAGACATCCCGAAGAATCTCCTGCCCCTTCCAGCCAAGGACGGGAGAGTAATCCTTCATCAAGCTCTTCATCAAAAAGAATGAGCCCCAGCTCGGTCACCAAGACGATTTCTTCGTTCGAATCCCGAGTGATGAACGTCTTGGCTACAAGTTCTGAGCCGCCACCTCAGAATCCACCTCGAGATGATGCGCTCACACGCATCCAGCAGTTGGAACAAGGCCAGCAGAGGATTGAAACTCTGATGGAAAACCTTCTCCTTGTCGTCCAAAATCAGGTGAACAATGAGCCTCCTCCGAATCATGGCAATAACGAGGAAAATGGAGAAGAAAATGAGTCACGCGCCCTTACCAAAAAGGACGTAGACAGTATCCTCGCCAAAGCAAAAGAAGAGGATATACTCAAAGAGCATGGGATCAAGCCACCATATCCTTTATGGATGGACTCGGTCCCGTTCCCCACAAAATTCAAGCATCCTACTCTCCAAACATATACGGGGAAAGAATCAGCCAGACAGCACGTCATCCACTTCAAGATCTTGACGGGAGCTATCGCGGATCAAGATGCACTCAAGATCCGCCTCTTTGCAAGTACCCTAAAAGGTACGGCCTTCGATTGGTACTCCACTCTGCTGGAGAACTCCATTCAGAACTGGGCTATGCTGGAGACACGCTTCCTGACCCACTTCCAAGGTGAGGATCATCCTGTTACTATGGCTCAGCTCTGCAGCCTAAAACAGGGAGAGAATGAGTCAACTTATGACTTCATTCACAAGTGGAAAGCAATGGCGTACAAATGCTCAGATGTACTGCCACAAGCGTCGCTAGTCGACATCTGCCGAAACAACATGAGAGCTAAAATCCGCTCCATGATCATCGGCAATAAATCAAAGAACCTGGGGGAACTCCTGGAAGCTTCCATGGAAGCTGAAACGGTGATCAAAGACCTCAACAGTCAGAAATCATCAAAGAAAGAGCCGACTGCTGTTGCAACCTCTAAACCAAAGAAGAAGGAGGTTCTCAATGTGCAGACTAAGTCAGCTCCTCAGCAGCCAAAGAAAGCTGAAAATAGAGCTGCAGGTAAGAGACCTGAACTCTCTGATGCCTTCAAAGAGCGAGTAGAAAAGAAATATCCGTTCGATGAAGACGTCGAAGAAATCTTTGAGGCTCTCCTAGCAAATGGCAAACTCATTTTGCCAGAGCCCAAAAGACCTGGAGACGTTGGCAAAACCAATGATCCTCGGTACTGTCCATACCACCAGATGGTCTCGCATCCTCTCAATCAATGCTTTGTTGTGAGAGAGAAGATAAACGAGATGTGGAAAAACGGAGTCATCACCTTTGACAAAAACTATGGGACTGCCTCCGTCAACATGGTGTCATGTGGACAAACACCAAAATCACCGAAGAAGAAGATCACTACTTCCTTCAAGGTGATAAATAGAATTCAAACGTCCGAAGTGTTGGTTCCTTGCCCGACACCAGACGGACAACCCATATGGGTACATCCCGATCTCCTGGAAGATGAAAATTGGGAGATCGTAAAAACAAAGCCGACAGCTCAGCAGCGAAGGCAAGCCAAGAAACATCTCCTCAAGCTCAAACGGCAAGAGAAGACCCAGCCAAAACAAGAAGTTCATGAAAAGGCAGAGGCCTCCTCTACCACTTCACTCGGGGCAACAGAAACGTCCCCTCCAGAGACTTCAAAGGCGGTAAGAAACTTCACTCTTAGTGATTTCATGCCACCTCAATTCAAAAAAGAAGCCATGCAGGGGGCATCATACTCTTGCAACTCGGTAGTTGGATTCTCCATTGATGGATACGAGTCCAGCGACACCGACGATGGATTCGAGCCCAACTACACCGATGAGTGGGAGGAATCTCTTGAAACAGGAGAATATCTCTCCGATGAAGAATGGGTTCCTGAAACTCACCTTATGCCAGTAATCTGGTATAACCCCTTGCAACCACAAGGATCCTGGTCTGATGATGAAGAAGACCAAGAGGCTGCACAAGAAGATGCTGTTAACCCAGCACCTGTCATTGCTCCAGTGGAAATCAACTATGTTGAGCCACACGGAGAAGACGAAGAAGAGGATCTGGCTCCCATGCCTGATCTTGAAGAATATGCAAGGATCTTGCAGCGTCTCGCTCTAGAACAAGAGCAAGACCGCGTCAACGAGATTCCTCACAATCCAGAGCCGGAAGTCCCTGAAGCCCATCAGGTACCTCCTCCCTCAACTCCTGAAAATGGAGAACATTGCTGGATTGACGATCCTCTTACATCCGAGGATGAGTCTGACTCCGAGCAGGCAACATCTTCTATCAGAGCTTCCTGTAATGTAATATATCAGGATTATAGCTCTTCTGAAGTGTCGTCTGATGAGATTACCTACACTCCGACGACGCCTAGCAATGTATCCTCTGGAGCTACCTCGTCTCACGTGACTTTCACAGAGATGACACCCTCTCAGGTTTCTTCTCCTGAGACTGTGACTTCAGGATACACATTCTTCCCGACTCATCATCATGAAGAAAACCCAACTTGGGGTGATGGATGGGTCAACGAAGAAGAAAAGCTGCTGGATGCTGTTCAGGACTTGCTCCCGGAAAATGCTCCGTGCAACACAATCACTGAGGATGGCAACTCTGCTGCTGATACATCCCCAGTAGATGAAAAACGACAGCCTCTTGATCCTGAAGACAATCTTCCAAACGAAGATCCTTCTCAAGAAGCTCTCGAAGTTGGTAGAGGCACCCGTTCGGGCTGGGACTACCACAAAAATTACAACCAATCTTCCTTTACTTATGTAAATCCTTCGGGAAAAGATGTTGTAAGCGCCCCCAGTGGCAACAATGATGAACAGGCAGGCCCTAAGGAGGCTTTCAAGTATGACTTGGTTGAGCACTTCAAACACATACCTGCACGTCTTCACATCCTAGATTTATTGCGAATGTCTCCACGCACTCGTGATAATCTCATATCAGAATTACAAAAACTGAATGAGGATGTCGACAAACATGCCCCACAAGTCCTCCAAATTGAAATGGACTACCGGGTCAAAAACTCAGAAACTTCCTTAAAAGAAGAAAAAAAAGAAAACTGAGGGATCATGCATCCAATGCCTCTCGGTTCAAAAGGCAGCCAGTGCAACCATCGCCTTCACTAAGGAAGACCTCCTACTTGGTGAAGCAAGGCACAACCGACCCCTGTACTTCACAGGGTACATCAAAGAAATGCCGATACATAGAGTTCAGATCGACCCAGGTTCTGCACTCAACCTTATCTCCACTTCGGCTCTTGAAGAGTTGGGCATCCCACCCGGCAAGCTAAGCCACACATCTGTATCTATCTTTGGATACGATGGGAGCACTCAAAGGCCTATCGGCAAAATCAGGTTCAAATTGCAAATCGGTGATCTTATCTCTGAGGTCACTGTGTATGCAATAAAAACCCCCTCTTGCTACAACATCCTTCTCGGACGTCCTTGGATACACGAGAATGGTGTTGTTCCTTCAACTCTACATCAATGCATCAAGTTTGTCGGCGACGACGGCATGGTACATCGAGTCTTTGCGGACAGGAAACCCTTCAAAGGTAAAGAAGTCCACTTCGCAGACTCCCAGATGTATGAAGGAGAAAAAGAAGAAGAGGAAATAGCACCCCCTGCTGAAAATCTCCAGAAAGATAAAGGCAAGGCTCCTCAAAAATCACCGGAAGAAAACAAACCCTCCGGCAAATTAGAAGAGAGTAGTCAATCTCCCTTCGTTATCTCCCTCAAGAATTCAAAACCTTTGGTCATCACGACTAAAGTGAAGAAGGCGAAACAAAAACCTGGGGGCAAATTTGTTGTCTCTCTCGTGTCTATCATGCAAGACGCAGACTCGGACTCAGAGCCAGAAGACGATGCATCGTCAAGCCAAGCTGACACTCAGCAAGTTCAGCCTGCTCTCACTCCGATGGAGACACCTGCTGATGTAGAAGATCCTACGTCTGCTACCTTTGTTGTTCCGGCAACATCACCAAAGCAAAGGCCGATCTTCTTCCATAGATCGGACGCTTCTTCATCAAATTTCGTGCTGGAACCTTTCCAAAATGAAGGTATGCCTCAGCTATCTTTATATAGTCCTGTGGCACAAGCAATTATGAAGAAAATGGGCTATGACGCTCAAAACCCAGTCGGTTTGGGAGAAAGACGCGGTATTCTCACGCCATTGGAGCCCGCCTTGACCAAAAGCCAGCTGGAAGATTGGAGACTCTACGGTTATGTAGAAAAGTCTTCATATGGGTTCGGGTATGATCCCGACACTCCTCTGAGACAGTTGACACAAAAGCTTAAAAGTCGTTTTACCGACCAAGCCTCAACATCTAAAGTCCACGAAGACATCGATCTCCCTGGAAATCTCTTTAAAGAGTTACCTGACAAAAATCCAGGAAGCTCATCCAATTGGTATGATTTCTCTGATGATAAAGAGGAATCGTCCGATAATGCAGACTTGTGCTATTCTGACCCAGAAGAACCCTCGTCTCCAAAAGAAATACCAGACTCAACAGGCGATTGGGACTATCTCATAGCAAGCCTTGAGGAGATCACCAATCAAGAAAATCCATGGAAAGGAACAGAGCCTTGGTCTGGTAATGCAGTTGAAACTCCAGAAGGTTTCGTTGAGTTGGAAGCCTCCGAAAATATTGTGGAGGAACCACCTTTGAACCTTCCGATAGAAGATCCTGTTCAAAAGATAAACTTGGGAACACCTGATAACCCACGTCCTGTATTCATAAGCAAGAATATAAAGGATGATGAGTTACCCGAGTATATCGCTTTTCTTCGTGAGTTCGTTGATTGCTTTGCATGGTCCTACGCTGAAATGCCTGGTTTAGACCCCAAAATAGCAGTCCACAAACTCAATCTTCAAGAAGAAATCAAGCCTGTCAAACAAGGCCAAAGAAGATTCCGTCCAGATGTAATGGATAAAATTGAACAAGAAGTTCAAAAACTCAAAAGCGTTGGCTTCATCCGTGAGGAACAACATCCAGAGTGGTTGGCCAATATTGTCCCCGTGACAAAGAAAACTGGGCAGATCAGAGTCTGTATTGACTATAGAGACTTGAATGGCGCTTGCCCTAAAGATGAATTCCCGCTCCCCATACCGGAGGTGATGATTGACAATACCTGCGGATTCGAGCGAATGACATTCATGGATGGCTTCTTTGGTTACAATCAGATAAAGATGCATCCCGAGGATGAAAAACACACTTCATTTCGGACTCCATTTGGCGTGTATTGCTACACTGTCATGCCATTTGGTCTGAAAAATGCTGGTGCCACATATCAGAGGGCTATGATGAAAATATTCCAAGATATGCAGCACAAGACGGTCGAATGTTACGTTGATGACCTCGCCGTCAAAAGCAGAAGAAAAGAAGACCATCTCAAAGATCTTCGGGAAGTCTTCCTCCGACTCCGCAAACACAAACTGCGGATGAATCCTCTAAAATGCTTCTTCGGCGTCTCGTCGGGTAAGTTTCTCAGATTCCTTGTTCGGAAAGCTGGAATAGAACTTGACCCCATAAAAGTCAAGGCTATTCTAGAAATGCCCTCTCCAAGAACCTTGAGAGAATTAAAAGGGCTTCAAGGGAGATTGGCCTACATCAGACGGTTCATCTCCAATCTTTCGGGGAAATGCCGTCCATTCTCTCGATTGATGAAAAAAGGTGTAGACTTTGTCTGGGATGCCGACTGCGAAGCCGCATTTCAAGATATCAAGTCATACCTGACCAAACCTCCAGTGTTAGCTGCCCCTGCCACTGGAAAACCATTCATCTTGTACACAAGAGCCCTTGATCACTCTCTGGGTGCTCTGCTTGCACAAGAAAATGATGAAAGAAAAGAAGCTGCTCTATACTACCTCAGCCGCATGCTAGTAGGTGCAGAGCATCGCTACTCCCCAGTCGAAAAAGAATGCCTTGCAGTGATGTTCGTCGTACAAAAGCTACGTCACTACTTGCTTTCCAACACAGTCTACCTGGTCTCGAGGATCAACCTCTTGAAGGTCCTTGTCACGAAGGCCGGTTCTCTCAATGCCCGACTGGCAAAATGGTCCATCCTCTTGTCACAATTTGATATTAGGTATGTGCCACAAAAAGCAATCAAAGGCCAAGCTCTAGCAGATTTCCTCGCAGAGCATCCATTGCCTAAAGATTCACCACTCAGAGATGATCTCCCAGATGAACCTGTCTACAACGTGGAGACTTCCTCACCAAATGCCTCCTGGGACATGTACTTTGACGGTGCAACCAGGACAAATGAAAACAGAAAGCTGATCTCGGGAGTTGGCATCCTCTTTGTTAGCCCCGACAAATACATGATTCCACATGCTTTCTCGCTATTGGAACCATGCACAAACAATGCAGCTGAATACCAAGCTCTGATCCTAGGATTGGAACTCGCCATCGAATCTGGTATCACCATGCTGGAAGTCTTTGGAGACTCTCAACTGATCGTCAACCAGATGAATCAGAAATATGAAGTCAGGAAGCCCGATCTGCTGCCTTATTACAACAAGGCACAATCGCTTCTGCAAAAGTTTGACGTCTGCAACATCACCCACATTCGTAGAGGTGAAAATATCCGTGCAGATGCCCTGGCCGGACTTGCCGCATCAATGGCGATCCAGGAAGGGGAAAACATGCAAATTACAGTGTGCGAGAGAAGGATCCTCCCTCCTCTTAACACACACCAAGCAGTTGCCGAATGCCACCGAGTGGTTGGAAGTCGGATCTCTATCCTTCAACCTTCAATCGTCGACTGGAGGGATCCGTTCATTGATTACACTATGTTCGGAATCCTACCTGAAGATCCAAAAGAACGGGTAAGCATACAAAGGCGAGCCCCAAACTTTCATTTGGATATTCCTTCAAAAATCCTCTACAGGAAATCTTTCAACGGAGTACTTCTACGCTGCTTGTCACAACAAGAGGCCGAAGAAACACTTAAAGAAGTTCATACTGGTCTTTGTGGAGCCCATCAGGCAGGTCCTAAGCTCTATGATCAGATAAAAAGGTTAGGTTACTATTGGCCTACCATGGTTGCTGATGCAATGCAATTTGCCAAACGTTGCCAGCTATGCCAAGTTCACGGAGATTACATTCACATGCCTCCGGAATGGCTGCATCCTACAGCAATCTCATGGCCTTTTGAAGCATGGGGCATGGACATCATAGGTCCTATCTCTCCCCCTTCAAGCGAAGGTCATCGCTTCATCTTCGCCGCAACGGATTATTTCTCCAAGTGGTCAGAAGCATTTGCGTTCAACGAAATGAAGACCTCATCAGTTCTTCAATTCCTACGCCCCAACATCATTTGTCGTTTCGGCATACCCAAGAGATTCGTCCATGATAACGGACCACAATTCCGAGATCATCGATTCTACAGGTTTTGCGACAAATACAAAATTCAAAGCTGTCCTTCGACTCCATACAATCCGGCAGCAAACGGATTAGCAGAAGCCTTCAACAAGACACTCTGCAAAATCCTCAAGAAAATGGTCTCTAGTCACAAAAGAGACTGGAGCGACAAACTGTCTGAAGCTTTGTGGGCCTATCGAACCACCGTTCGAGGACCAACCCATAGCACACCATTCTCCTTGGTCTATGGATGCGAAGCTGTCGTGCCCCTAGAGGTACAAATTCCTTCTCTGAGGGTATCTCTACAAAATGACATGACTCAAGAAAGCAATGTCAAATTGCGACTCCATGAGCTGGACAATCTCGACGAGAGACGGCTCGAAGCTCGACAAAGCATTGAACTTTACCAAGCACGCATGGCAGGATCTTTTGACAAAAGGGTCCGGCAACGCGCCTACAAAAAAGGTGACTTGGTTCTTGCGGTAAAAAGACCAATGGTCTTCGCACACAAATCCAAAGGCAAATTTGAACCAAAATGGGAGGGACCCTACGTCATCGACAAAGTCTTCTCCAACGGCGCATATGCCCTCCTAAACATGGAAGGCGACAGATGTATGCTGCCTATCAACGGCAAGTTCTTGAAGCGGTACTACCCTTGAAGACTTACCCAACTGGGTAAGAGCAATGCCTGTATGGCCAAAACCTGTTCTCAGGTACTCGCTCGTCAAACCCACTCTCTTTAGAATTTTCATATCAAATGTCAAAATTTCTAGAGATTCAAAAACAATGCTTACTTTCATTGTTTCATTGTTCAAAAACAAAAAAAATCCAAGTTTAGGAGCCTCTCCCTGACTTGACCAAAACTTTCGATCCTTGAACCAAAATTCATGGTTTGAAACAAAAATCCGGATTCAGGGATTTCCACCCTAGTCCACCTTACCTTTTACAGCCAAATGGTTCTAGGTCAAAATTTACGACCCTCGTGTCTTTAAACAAAAAAAAATGGTTTTTCAAAAATCGTGGGGAAACGACATCAAAGTCAGTACCCGCAAAACAAAAATTTTTGAAAAAAAAGCAAGGATGCGACATTCCATCAATACTTGCATCCAAAATCGCAGGGAAGCGACATTTCGTCGATACTTGCAAAATCCAAAACCGTGGAGAAGCAACAAACCAGTTGATATCCACAACCCAATTTCAAAAATCATGGAAAAGCAACAAACCAGTTGATATCCACAACCCAAATTTCAAAGGTTCGAGAAAACCTAAAATCGTGGAGAAGCAACAAACCAGTTGATATCCACAACCCAATTTCAAAAATCGTGGAGGTGCAACATACCAGTTGCTATCCACAACCCAAAATTACAAATGGTTCGAGAAAACCTCAAATTTCAAAAATCGCGGAGAAACGACATCAAGTCAGTACCCGCAAAACCAAAAGTCTTGGGAAAAGCAGGGAAGCGACGCGTAGTCGATATTTGCACCCCAATTCGCGAGGAAGCGACATTCCATCGATACTTGCAAAACCTAACCCGCGAGAAAGTGACATTCCATCAATACTCGCAAAACCGAATGAGCAAGGAAGCGACATTCCATCGATACTTGCAAGACCATTCAGCGGGGAGGCGACATTTAGTCGATACCTGCATTTTGAAAACCAAAACTCGGCTATAAATGCCAAAATCCGGCTATAAATGCCAAAACAAAAATTTCTGGCTATAAACGCCAAAACCGGCTTTCACGCCGACAAACCAAAACTTGGCTTTCAAAAAATGGCTATCAATGCCACAAAACCGGCTATAAATGCCACAAATTGGCTATCAATGCCACCAAACTGGCTGTAAATGCCACAAAATTTCGGCTTCCATGCCAACCCAAATTTTGGCTTTTACGCCATAAAATTTCGGCTTCCATGCCATCTCAAAATCGGCTTTCACGCCACAACCAAAATCAGGCTCCCATGCCAAAACAATTATTTGACAAAAGATTTTCACAAAATGACAAAGCTTTTGATCAAATCCCATTTAGCAATCGCTTTCATCACAAAAAGATTTGAGTGAGCGTAGGGAAAACAAAAAAAAAAAGGTACCAAAAAAAATACATGTGGTACCAAAGCAAAAAAAAAAAAATAGAAAGTGTTCACAAGCACTACAAAAAAAAAAGAGAAAAGTACCAAAAAAAAATACATGTGGTACCAAAAAAAAAAAAAGAAAGTGTCCACAAGCACTACAAAAAAAGAGTACCAAAAAATACATGTGGTACCAAAAAAAAAGAAGAATGGTTTCTGCTATAAAAAATCAGGAGCTCAGCCAAAAATGGTCTCCAGCCAAAGCTTCAGCTCCTCAAGCGAACTTTTGGCATCAGCCGTCAAAGTTTCCAAGGCATGCTTCTTCAGGAACTTGCCATGAGATGCTGGCGAATGCCGTAACCCTTCTTTTACACCAGGAAGCTCTTCCCCAGCAGTTTGCCATCGTTCGTTTTCTAGAGTCCTCCTCTCGAGAACTTGACCGGCATCTGCAACCCTGCGGATCAGAGTACTCTCCCTGTCACGAGCCTCTGTTATAGCAGCCCACTTAGCATCGACTTGTGCCTTCAAATGCTCAAGACGTTTCCTGGCCTCCTCAACTTCCCTATCAAGGACGTTAAGGTCATGCCTCAATCCGATGATGGCTAGCTCTTCCTTGTTCTTCTCCCGAACTAGCTGCTTCTTGCTTTGTGTAGCCTCATTCAGGTCAGACTTAGCCTTATCAGCAGGGTCCAAGAACATCTCCTTGAAGAATTGGTCGTCAGGGAAACCCATGGTCTCAAACCACTTGTCACCCAGTGCAATGATCCTATCAACGATCGCCTTGGCACCTGTGACATCCAGACCAACCTCTTCGGTGTCAGTCAGAATCTCCTGTACATGTGGGATCATGCCAAATCCTGCCTCCAAGTGTCCAGAAAGGAGAGTCTTGACCCAAGAACTCAAAACCCGAGCCAGCACCTTCTTCGCAAATTGAAGAGACGAACTGGATGAAGATTCAACCTTCTCCGCTGATCGGCTGCTCATGTCATGTCCCATTGGAAGAGTAACAAAAGAACTCTTTCCACTTGGAGCCACTGGAGAGGGAATCTCAACACGAGGCATCTCCTCAATCATGTCAGAACTGGTCTCTACCTCCGGATCGACCTCTGGCATCCCTTGCTCTGGTTCTGAAGAAAGCGATGGACTCTCTTCTGTCACTTCAAAACCTGCAAATGAAACACAAAAAGGTATGATATGATCCTGTTCAAAAAAAAAAATCATCAGGGTCATCACTACCAAGTACCTTCTTCGACGACTGGCGGAACACTCTCTTCCTCCATGAACTCATCAGAAGCATCATCGACATTTGCGTCCATTGATGGTTCAAAGTCATCGGAATCCTGTGGCAAGTCAGCTGACAAGAAAAAATGTTAGCAAATCAAGTCGCAGGCAAAAAAAAAAAGAGAAAGCGAAAGAAGTTATACCAATTGGAGATTCCGGAGTCATTCCAGAGTCCCTCGGTTCTTCTTCAGATGCCATAACCGGCTCCATCACCGCCTCATCGGTCGGAACCTCAGGCATCGGCAAGTCTTCATCCTCTGCTAAAAAAAAAAAAAAGAAAAAAGCAGCAGCAGGGTGAGAAAACAAATCAGAACATGGAAAGCCCCATGAAAGAAGTAGAAAAAGAAAAAGGAAGAATCATACCTTCACCAATGGTCTCTTCCCCACGACTCCTCTTCTCTGGAGGCTCGTCGACAGCCTCTGGCACCTCCTCGTTGATGGTAAGAGGGATTTCCATGTCAGGAGAGTCCTCATGTGGCCCCTCGCTGCGATGATGACTCCTCCTCTTCTTACCTCTACGGGTTCGCTTCCTAGAAGAACCCGCCTCACTATCAGAGTCAGGTTTCTCACTTGACTCCTCACTGGATGGTCTGCTCTCGCCAGTAGACTCCGCGGAAGCTCGTCTCTGTGCCGCTTGCATCCAAGCATCGAGCTCAGCTTCCTCCTGTTCTAGCTGCTCCAAAGCCTCATCAGGTACTTCCCGAACAGCTTCAGAACCAATGACGCCCTGGTCACCGAGAAAGCCTATCTTGTGCTTCTCTCCAGAAAGGAAGGCCCAAACTTCCTCTCGCCGGACGCCATCCGACTTCCCAATGCCTTTTCCAGAAGACAGCTTTACATCAAGCTCCTTCTTGGAAAGCCCCCGATATGCCAAAAAGCTCTCCACAAACCACTTCGTGAAGCCGGCAGTTCGGAAAGTTGACAACTCAGGATAAGAAATCGTGGCAGTAGTGTCTTCAGCACTATAGAAAGCCCATGCATTTCTGCCATCCTGCAAACCCCCAAAACGCTTCACCATACTCGAAGGCGCTCCAACAACGCCTTGAGAGAAGCCCAACTGAAGCGCAAAGCGAGAAGGTACATACGGCTGGATGTCGACGAAAAGATGTCTACAGTACACCATCGTGCCGACTCGTATGCTGAAAAGCCACTCCTTCTCTGCATTGGTCAAAGGGTAATGCCTTCCCGACCCTGCTCTGGTAGAGTCTCGGGAGGCACCAAAATCAAAAGCCTTCTTCCGCAATTCCGGAGAAAGCTTCACTGAAGACTGCCCCATCTCGACGTCCCTGAACCGTCGGATCCTCATGCGGGCAAACAAAAGTGATTCGGATATGGCTTTTCCCTTAGCCAATCGAATCATCAGAGGATCATCATCCTGTGCAGCACCCAGCTGGTGGAAGCCAGGACAGTGGTATACAAACCACGAATAAAAGATATGGGCTGAAAATACCCTATTCATAGGGAGCCCAAGCCGAACCAAGAAAGCAGCAGCCTGCAGTTCGGTACACAGGTAGGAGTAAAGAGCGGGCACCAAAGCAAGCCGCTCTCCAAACGCCATCTGACAAGCCGGAAAAATACAATGCGGCCTGATGTGCGTCCCATCTCCACCAGCAAACACAGCCTCACCTAGCCAATAAGTGAGGTAAAAAGCAAGATCTCTCCGCAATGCAATGTCAGAACAAATGGCATCTGTGCTCGCGAAGAAACCCTTCAACTCTTCCTGCATGACCGAAGTCTTCTTCCTGTCTTCCCGGGTCATGCTATCAGAAGACTCTTTGCTGTCAAAGAAGTTGAAGAATGAAGAGCCATAACTCTTCCAACTGCTGGATCTCACTTTCGAGCCCTCCTTCAAAAAATCATAGAAGGCGACGAGCTGAAAGTATAGGAGCCTGAATTCCTCTGACTGCTCCTCAAGGACGCTGTCAATCGGCATGAACTCCTCGTAGAGTTTGCCAAGGATGGGCAATCCAGTAATAGCACTCAACTCCTTCAGAGAAAAACCAATCTCACCGTTCGTGACAACGAAGGTATTGGTCTGAGGGAGGAAAGACTCCAACATAGCCATGAAGGCATCATCGGAAAAAGTCACGGTCTCCCTAAAAGCGCGGACCGCGTCAAAAATCCCGGCTTCCTTCAAAACGGCGCCCCCAATCAGCAAGGTGTGGTCAGTCCATGACTTCCAATCGGAGTCAACATTGAAACGGCCACGAAGTCGAAAAGGCTTCACCCAAGTACTGCCGTCACCGCTGAAAACGCCAAGGCCCACCGGTCTCAAATCGACCGACGGATAATCAGAGCCCTGGTAGCCGCTGGCTGGCATCAACATGTCCATACGGACAGGTGGCTTCTCCGCATATCCGGAGGGTCCACCAACAAAAACCCCGGTCTTGATCACACTGGCCCTCTTCACCCAGCTCGGAGGATCTTCCCTCTTAGAGCACGTGGAAGCAAGGCTCATGATCGAGATGGTACGATCAAAAGACGACCGGGTAGAAACAGTCTTCTCTTCACCATCTGCTGTGTAAGAGAACTGAAAACATCTCCTTTGGTATGTCAAGTCGTCAGGAACTGCATCTCCAAAGAAGAAGGTAGGCTTGGGTAAAACCCTCAGATCGTCCATAACCCAAGGACGGTTGCTTACCATGATCTTATAGAATTCCTCATTCTTGAGAGCGATCAATCGCTGTCTCATCTCATCGCGATTGAGGGAATCGCACTCTTCCAAGTTCTTCTCAACAAACTGGACCTTCTCCCAGGCCTGCTGAACGGCCACATTGGAAGATCTAGCAGATCGACGAGGTACGCTTGTAGCAGGCTCTTTACCCTTGTTCGCTCTGGAGGAACCACCTGCAAAGGTTGGAAAAGAAAAAGATCGTCATCAAAATGACAGGATTTCGCTAAAAAAATGACTCCGGGGCAATTCCAAAGAAAAAGGAAATACCCCGACGGAAATAGAAAGTTTGAAGATGGGCTCAACATTGCTGCGGGCTCCGAAACTCCAAACTTTCGAAACCTCAAAATCTCCGCAAAATCAAGAAGGGCTCAACATCGCTGCGAGCTCCAAATTCCCAAAATTGCAAAGATTTTCAGGTATGCTATCACATCATGCTACTCAATTCAATTTACAAAAAGTACATGCATGAACATCTAGATTTGCATAAAAACGCATTATCATGATGAGCAAAAAAAAAAAAAAAAAAAAAAAAAAAGAAAAAAAAAAAAAGAAACTTTCTCAAAAAAAAGGAGGGAGAAAGAAAAGAAAAAAAAAGAAACTTTCTCAAAGAAAAAAAAAAAAAAAAAAAAAAAAAAATCAGGCCACGTGGCCGTACGGACAGATCCGTACACAAAAAAAAAAGAAGAAAAAAAACGTGTGAAAAAAAAAAAAGAAAAAAAAAAAAAAAAAAAAAAAAAAACAAAAGAAGAAATCACGTGGAGAAGAAAAAAAAAAGAAGAAGAATAGAAAGAAAAGAAAGAAAGAAAAAAAAGAAGAAAGAAAAAAAAAAAAGAAGAGAAACTTTTTTTTACCATCCTATTCTCTACATAAAGTTTTCTTGAAAGAAAAAGAGAGAAAACTTACTTGAAGCCATTGATGGAGAAGAAGAAGGAAAAAGCTTGAAGATCCTTGAAGAAGAAAAACTCTTGGCCTTGGAGCTCTCTTGAGATTGTTGCAAAAGAAAGCAATAAGAGCAAGAGATCCTACCTCCCTTTGCTTTTATAGGAGAGAGCAAATCAAAGAAGGAAACAAAGAAGAAAGGTAAGTGTTACTAATTAGTAACCTTACCAAAAGAGAAGGAATTAGAAAGATTCTTTCCCAAAAAAGAAAGATGTCTTTGAGAGATTTCCTCCCAAAATCAATCAATGAGAGATTCTCTCCAACAAAATAGGAGATTGGAGATTCTTTCCCAAAAAGAAAGATACCTTGAGATATTCTCTCCCAAATTAAGGGAATATGAGAGATTCTCTCCCATAAAGATATTTTTAGATATTCTCTATCCAAATGAGATATCTTTAGATATTCTTTACAAAAATGGCCCCACATGAGATCTAAGCCATCCTAAAAAGCTTAAGGTCCCATGGGCTAGCCCATATGAGCCAGGTTTGACCACCTAGGCACTAAAAAAAAAAAAAAATGGGCTTTTAGTCAGGAAAAAAAATTCCTCTTACCCAAGAGCATACAAAAATGGTTCCATGCCTCTTTTGAGTTGATTGAACCATACAAAAAATTCCAAGCCCCATGAGCTTCCACAAATCAAACCATCCAGCCTCATATACCAAGTTGAGCCAAAATCTTGAAATTGACATTCCACAAAAATCCAAACCACTCCAATGGACCCACACAGTCCCAAAGAGTGACCAAAAACCAAATCCTGGTCCCCTAACTTGCCACATACAGCTTGTTAGGTCACAAGACCAAAACCAAAAACCAAATCATGATCCCCCAACTTGCCACATACAGCTTGTTGGGTCACAAGGTCAAAACCAAAACCCGATCCCCTAACCTGCCATATATAGCTGGTTAGGTCACAAGATCAAAAACAGAAACCCAAATCCACATCCCTGATGTCATCTTCAAAACTTTGCCTCGAGATCGTGTGTGATTCCTTTCACTACCATAAAATTCCCCTGGAAGCTCAAAGGCTACTATACCAAAGGAAAGATTGCTCAAAGACTCTTGGTCAAGACACAAGCTCTCCTTCAAAAATCTCTTCGAGGCACATCGACTACAAAAGTCAAGCAATTCGTCGCTGTACCTCGAGGGGGCATTTGTTGACACCAAAAATGTCACTTTGCCTCTTCAACATCAAGAAAGCTGCATGAAGTCGCAACCTGCCATAAATAGGCAATGCAATTTCTCCAAAAAATCAAATCTTGTCAGAATCAAACAAAAACTGCAAGATCCTTCAAGATAGCCAAGAGAAGAGTACACATGAAGTTTCGGGCCATTTCGACAACATTTGGCCTAACTTCACTTCTCCGACAGCTAAACGGGAGCTCCCGGCGGCGACATCATCGGAGACGTCAAAACTTTGATCAAAGCCTACAGTTGACTCCAGCATGTCTCAAAAGGGCTCTATGCCAAATTTCAAGTCAAACCGACAACGTTTGACCCTCCATCAATGCTCGAGCAGCAAAATCAAGCCTCCCGGCGGCGGGAACCGCCGAAGCCTTCGCTCATCAAACCAAGTGCATGAGTGGCTTCAACATGCTTCCAAAAGGCTGCACGTCGAATTTCAGGTCATTCCGACAACGTTTGACCAGGTTTCGATGCTCCGAGAGAAAATCAAGCCTACCGGCGGCGGAGCAACCCGGGACAATGACATCCAAAACGGAGCCCATGGAACGTCTCAAAATGACTCCAATAGGCTCCCCGTCAAATTTCAGGTCAATCGGACATCGTTTGACCACATATCAAAGCTCGGCATTTTCCCCGCAGCAAAATCAAGTGAAGCATCGACGGGACCCCAAACGGCTTCAAAACTCAAACAAAAGCCTATGGTTGGTCTTATTTATTGCTCAGGAGGCTTCACCTCAAATTTCAGGTCATTCCGACATCGTTTGACCAAGTTTCAGCTTCTGGCGGAAAATCAGCAGCTCTACGCGACAAAGTCTTCGGCTTTCCCGGAAAATTGGAAACTTTGCACTCTAAAAATGCAAGGATTCTCATCAAGTTTTCTACAGGGAAATCAAGCCAATAAATGAGAAGAAATGTCAAGAAAAATACAGAAGAAAACGGCGACGAAAAAGACCTCAAAACGACCGCAAAACGGGCTCCGAAGGGGAAAAATCCCCCAGGGTCGCAGACCCCTGCGACCATGGCCCATGGTCGCAGGCCCCTGCGACCATGGCCCATGGTCGCCGGTCCATGGTCGCCAGCGACCATGGAGGTCCGGGTCACCGGATTTTCCGCCGGTGACCCGTTTTTTCCGTCTTTTTTCGCGTTTCGCGCACTTTGGCCCCTGTGGTTTCCTGAAAATGTGATTTTTAGTGCTCTAAATTGACTCATATCCGACGACATCTCGGATCCGCCGTCAAAAGCATAAAATCATCATTGATCGCTCCAAGATCGCCAACCGGTCGACCAACAAAGTGCACTTTCTGTCCGACCGATCGTGAAATCGACAAGACAGATGTCACCGGCCCACTCTTAGCTATCAATGTCTGAAGTTACATGTTCATCCGATGTCGATCAGCATGTAGATCCATCGATGATCATCGCCAGAAGAATTCCAGAAGACACGGCATGGCCCGCGACTCTTCGACTGCTCGGCGACCAATTAATGTGGTTAATTGACTAGCTTTATTGCAGTCATTAATTCATTTCTTTGGACGGCCCAATCAGAAGCAAGCATTTGGGAGTTACAAGTCAATTGATTCATGGCATTTAAACCATGAAACTCCTCCCATTATGGTAATTAAGGTGATTAAAAGCCCTTAATCTCCATCGGCCAATCAGATTCAAGGAAAAAGGAGTTACAAAATCAAGAAATAAATCTTGTAACTCCTCCCATTAAAGCCATTAAGGCTCATAAACCCTCCTAAATGGCTACCAAAGGCCTATAAATAGGAGAGCATTCCATTGAAATGGAGATCGAAAAAGATCGGAAAAAAAAGGAGAAAATCAGGATCAGAGAAAAGATCAGAAAAAAAAGATCAGAAAGAGATCTGAGAGAAAGAAAAAAGAGAGAAAACTCTGCTGAAGTTCTGCTCCGGCCACCACTACAAGGTGACAAAACTCCCTTGGGGGGCACCCCCCCCAAGGTCCTTGCCTTCTCCTGCTGCCTCCAATGGCTTAGACGTGGCTTTTCAGCCCGTCTACTTAGCTTTTTATTGGACATAGGACCTTCTCTTGGTCTTTGTCCTCTAAAAACCTGAGGTTATAGCCAAGCCAAGCGAATCAAGAGCATCTTCTGTTCTCATCTGCATGGATGATGGCGAAGCCCATACATGGCTTGCGACCGTCAATCTGAATGAGTCCCCCACAATCTCCTGAAAAGTTAGATCTTCCTTTTCTTGCTTTTCATTGTAATTTGTATTTTTCTAAAGAGACAAAAATCACAACTCTTGTCTTTCATTATTGATAAGAATTGTAAATCGGCTATAAATGCCAAAATCGGCTATAAATGCCAAACAAAATCGCCTTTCACGGCAAACCAAGAAAATGTCTCTTTTCTTAAATATTTGTGAAATGGAAAACTTGAAAGAAGTTGATTTCCTTTTTACTTGCGAAGGTTGATCTCCGGATTACCACTTGCAATTCCAAGTAAAATAGAAAATCTGGCACACCCACATAAAAGAAATGTTGATGCACGCTTCAGGCCCGCCAGGGCGCGAAAGGGCCGGACCCGACGGACTCCCACGTTCCGCCGACCCCGGTAGCCGCCCCACGGCGCCTCGGAGCGCGTTCCATCAAAGTCATTAAGAGACAATATTAAAGGGGCCTTCAAAGATTTAGAGGTATTTATATTATTTAAATTTGAGATTCCATATATATAATTTTATATTATATTATATTAACTCTCATTTTCTCCCCTTTCTTATATTAATTATCACAAAAGAAGGATATTACAGCCTATTACTGTTATTATTTATAAATTTTATTTTTTGAAATATAGCTAGAAGATTTCTCACAGAATCTTCTTTAGTTAATTTAGGGGAAGAATAAAATTTTATTGAATTATAAGATGAAGTAGGTGATTTACCACCCCCCTTTCCTCAGAGTTCCTGTAAACCAACCAAGAGGAATAGAACTTCAGTAGTTTGGAATGTATTTACAAGGTTTGAGGTTATTGAAAATGGAAAAACAGTTGAAAATGCAAAATGCAAATTTTGTAGTAAGATTTATGGTGCTGAGTAAAAAATGGGTACCTGCCATTTGACAAGACATAGGCAAAAATGTTTAGCCTTACATAAGCTAGCGGATGCAGGGACAGGGAGGCCTGGTTCACAGACCCAAATTTCTAATACTGGTGGTGGTGGTCGTAGTAGCAGTTTGGGTCTTTTTTCTTTTAATGCATAAAGTGCTAGACAAAATCTTGTTAAAATGATTGTGTTATCCGAATTACCATTTTGTGTTGTTGAAGATGAGTTTTCTGAAGAATGGGTCCAGAAATACTATCAACCACAATTTCACAGTATTTCAAGAAATACAGCTAGAAATGATGCTGTTAGACTTTGGCAGGAAGAGAAAACAAATATAAAAAATTACCTTATAGAAATTCCTGGTAGAGTAGCCATAACCACAGATATATAGACATCTAAAGGCGGTGATAGTTTTCTTTGTATTACTGCACATAACATAAATGTAAAATGGATTATTAATAAACGTATAATTAGTTCTAGGTGTCTTGAATGGCCACACAATGGCACTAGAATAAGTACATTTATTTTGGAAAAACTAGATGAATATAATATTAAAGAACAAGTTATATCTATAACTTTAGATAATGTCAGTAATAATACATTGGCTATTGAATTACTGAGAATGCAGATGCCACTTGCAACTTTGATAGATAACTCTATCTTTCAAAATAGGTGTGCATGTCACATCTTAAATCTCATTACAAATGTTACTTTAAAGCATATTGTAAATTACACAGATGCTATTAAAGACATTGCTAGATTTATTTTCTCCTCTGCACAAAGAAGACAATTGTATGCCCAAATATGTGCGAGGCAAGGCGTATCAACTATTAAAATGCCTAAGGTGGTAGAACATAGATGGAATTCTATGTATGATTTGTTAAACAAGGCACTTGACCGGAAAATTGTTTTGAATGAATTCTGTGCTTTTCATGCACAAGATTTGATGATTAGTGATGAACATTGGGAGTTATGTGCCCATATAAGAGATTTATTAGAAGCTTTTTATACTTCAACATTATTTTTTCCTGGATATATTATCCCACATCTAATGACGCTTTAATGAAGCCGTTTAAAATTACTTTACAATTCAATAGATTTAGAGATCATTTTTTACTGAGTAGTACTATTAGAAAATGGAAGAAAATTTTAATAAATATTGAAAATAGGCTCCAATGACATTTTCTTTAGCTGCTGTATTTGATCCTAGGTTAAAATTAAGTGGTGTATAGTTTTTTCTTGATGGAATAAATAAAAATATGAATTATATAGATTTAAATATTTTTTCAAATATTAGGGCAAATTTACAAGAACTTTTTCAATTTTAATGTGAGCAAATGGGTACGACTGGGCTTAGTATGGGCCATTCAAAAGTCCAGCAAACAGGTATTGGTGAGTGGGATGTGTGGTATTCTTTCCTGTCTACGGGCATGGCATCCAGCTCAAGCTCAAGTAACACTATGATGGAGTTATCATCGTATCTTGACGTCGATGTAATACGTGTGCATGATGCATCTAGTTTTGACCTTTTAGCATGGTGGAAGCAACAAGAAAGCGTTGATCCGGTGTTGGCCGCTATGGCTCGTGATCTATTGACTATTTCAATGTCTTCTGTAGCATCAGAACATGCTTTTAGTGTAGGTGGACGTGTGGTGGATAACAAAAGTACAAATCTAACTGAAGAAATAGTGGAGTGTTGTGTTTGCCTACGAGACTGGTATTTGGCATTTAAGAGGAAGAAAGAGTTGACATCAATGGAAGATTATGATCCAACAGAATACATTAGTGAACTACGAATCTGATTTTTTACTTTTTCCTTCATTGTAATTTTTGAATTTATAAGTTTTTCATTCTTTTTTTATTTTTATTTTCTAAAAAGATTGTAAGGTTTTGAAGGTAATCCTATTTAGAAACCTTCAAGAACTTAAGATCCAAATGGTTCTCTCTTCTTAGTGGAGTAGGTCGAGTTTGACCGAACCACTTAAATATCTTTTTCATTCTCTGTGCTTGTGTTCTAATTTTTTTTAATAGTGAAAAAAAGGAAAAAGAAAAAAGAACAGGCCTGCTTGGCCTGGCATGGCCCAGCCCGCTCCAGCCGGGCCCATGGCGGGCCGTGCCGTGCCAGGGTTTTTCCCCGGCGGACCGAGGCTGGAGCGGGCTGTGTCGGGCGTTTGACATCCCTAGCTACGACTTTGGATCTTGAGGGATGTATATAAAAACAAGTATTTTGATCCCTTCCTATATAATTTTCTATTCGTCATTAAACACGTATAGAAACATGCTTAGGATCATTAATAGCACATAGATCTACATCACATACATTGATTTAGATCAATATTTCAAGCAAGTGTTGCATATAAGAAATTATCATCTTCATACGCATTGAAAAATCTTGAAAATCCATATTCAGGGGACATAAGCTCCTACATCCCAGTGCCCAGGGGAAACAGATCCCCTGTTTCATCCAAACAGGGGAGCCCTGTTTTGATGAATTAGGGGTCGCCACTTGCTGGTGCGGAAGGCAGGCGGAGGAAACAGAAAAGTAAGTCCGCCCCTGCGCGTGTCACCCTATGATTCGTCCAAACAGTGGAGCAGGGCTGCAGGGGATCCGGATCCGTGTTCAGGTTCCATGGATTTAGGATTTGACCTCTGGATCTCAGACTTTGTATCATTTTCGCGAAGATCTCGTAGCCCCATCACATCTAGATTGTATTAGGATATCCATCTCGACTGCTACACACTAAAAAAAAAAACAAAACAAAAAAAACCCATATAACATTGCACAAAAACATGAGAAAAAAAAGTGCAAAAAATTATCATAAATCACGAAATACACTAGAAAGCCCGATTTTATGGTACATAGGCCCAGGGATCCCTTTGTTGGTTTAATTCTCTTAGGGCATGTTTGTGTAGCCCATTTTCGCGGAAAAGGTTGTAGTTTTCTGCGGAAAACTTCTTTTTCATGTGTTTGGTGCGGTAGTTTTCCGCGGAAATGCTTTTTTGCCACATCAGCTTTTCCTTCCTAAGCATGGAAATAGACTTCCTATGGGGGGTATGGGAAGTTCATTTCCACGGAAAAATGACCCCCCAATTTCCTCTCTCTCCCTCTCACTCCACCCAGCCACCCTCTTTCTTCCTCCTCCCCTCCCTACCCACCCACCCCACACACATACCAACCCACCCACCCAATAGTTTTTACTAAAAAGTGGTTTTCACTAGCTGCACCAAACAACATTATCACTAATTCATCGAGGAAAACCTTTTTGCACCAAACATGAATTTCTAATTTCCTCAGAAAACCATTTCTAAGGAATTTAAAAACCATAGAATTTGCTGATGTGGCAATTTCGTCTTTCCATGGAACTTACCTCTACACAAACGTGCCCTTAGCGTGCATCAGTTGATTTCTTGCATTGCATCAGTAAGGATTCATCATTGCAGTTATAAACTTAGTTGTTTGTTGTGTTTCTACACTCTAAATTCCCACTTTTATCATACACGCATCAAATAAAATCACGAGATACCAAAAAATCATAAAATATAAAAACCCTAAAAATCAGTTCTTCTCGCTTCTTATAGTTGTTTGTTGTGTTTCTACACTCTAAATTCCCACTTTTATCATACACGCATCAAATAAAATCACAAGATACCAAAAATCATAAAATATAAAAACCCTAAAAATCAGTTCTTCTCCCTTCTTATTTTATATATATATATATATATATAAATAGAGCAGGCAATCTAGGTTGTTCGGCCTTGCGCCTAAGTGGACTAAAACCCTAAAACAATTAAAACAAATAAAAACTCACTAATCAATCCATCTTAAAAAATCACAAAACAATGAAAACCCTAAAATAGAAGTCCTTAATTAATTACAACTTAAATTGAATTAACAAAAAAACAAGAATTAACTAAGGACCCTGAAGATACTACATAGGCGCCCATACCTATGCGCCTATGTCTCTTTACCCCCCTAAAATCCACCAATCAAAATTAAAATTCATTAAAACACCCATAATTAAACTAGAAACAGTAAGACACTCCTAATTGAAGACATTAAAACCCTTAAAAACCTGAATTAAAAATAACTAAAAAATGCACAAATGCAAAAAAAAGAAAAAAAAGAAAGAAAAAACCCAAATAGGAACGTAGGCGCCACAAGCCTTGTGCCCATTTCCCTTTTTACCCATAATTAATCAGTTTAATAGAAAAAATTAATTAAAAACACCTAAGAACTTGAAAATGCAATAATACAAAACTTAAATTAACTATATATGAAACTCAAAACACATGATTGAAACCCTATGAAACTTTGCATAACAGTCAGAACCGTTGAAAATGACTGAAAAAGGCACATAATTTAACTGCCACTATAACAGCACCTATATCACTATGAGAACTTGCGTTGTGAATTTTGGATTTATTCTGAATTACGGACTTAAACCATTAAGGTATCCAACAATCAAAACCCTAAACAACCTTAAAAAATGAAATATATTAATAAAAAATCTCTAAAATTCTGAATAATAGTTGAACAGATTGAAAACAATTGAAATAAGAGGATCGGACCCAGTATCCTTTCCTCTATCCCCCTTTGAGATCCCGAATTATGATTTTTGACTTAATTCCTTTCAGGAACCATTAAGAGGAAAATACCTCAAAACATAATACAACTTTAAAACTGAAATTTTCCCTAAGAAAAACCTCTCTAGAATCACGAATAACTGTTGAAAATAAAGAAAACCATTGAAACGGACACATAGGCCCCAAGAACCATGCACTTAAGTCCTTTTGATAAACCACATTGCGCATTTTTGACATAAGTCTAAGTCTTGAAACAAAATTTGAAATCCTAGAAACTTAAAACCCACTGAAAGACACTTAATAGACAAAAAACAAAAAAAAAAAGAAAAAAAAACTCTCAAACCTGAAACTGCGATGGATCAAACTCTCTGAAATTCTGAATTACAGTCGCAAGAGCCAAAAGCCATTGAAATAGGCACATAGGCGCCACACCTATGTGCCTATGTCCTTCTAGATGCTGCGTCACTTATTTCGACATTAATTTGAGTTTTAGATTTAAAGTAAAAAATCGTAGAACCTTAAAACATTAAAGGCACACATAACAAAGAATTAAAACAACTTAAAAGACATTATTATCGAACTACAAGTTAAAATAGGAGATACTCCTGTAAGCTGTAAGAGCATCTCTCACCTTACTATGAGAGATAAGGTGGGAGCCCTCACTTTTAAGTTGTTGGCATTGGACATGGATGTGAGGGCCCTCACCATATCTCTCATATAAGATGAGAGATATCTCTCATAGGAGCATCTCCCACTTAAAATAAACCGAACCAAAACAAAATGACACAGAATAGGCACATAGGCCCTACTATCCTTGCGCCTATGTCCATTTAACACCCTAAAATTCACACCTTTAATCAAAATCCATTAAAAATCAACATCAAGAAACTCAACAGACTAAAACACAATAATAACAAAACATAGTAAAATCAAGCCTTAGAGAAGAACTAACCCATAATTAATTAAATAAACAAATATAAAAATAAAAACATAAAACAAGCCACTTAGGTACCACAGTCCCTGCACCCAGGTTGTCTACACCCAAGGAATAAGCTGGATTTCACCCATTAGGTAAAATTAAATAATTGGCTTCATCCTAACATTTTTCATATTCCATTAGGGGATTTGGAAGGCTGATGTAGGCAGTGTAGGACCTTAGGTCAAGGTTATTCTGGTGATCAATAAAAATGAGTTAATTAATATAAATTCGAGTAACAAGTCATAGCTAGGCCCTTTTAGCCCCAATTATAAAAGAATCCATAAAAATACAAAACCAGCACAATCAACCCAAAAACATCTTCTCTTTTCATCAACTTCCTTTGCCAAATGTTTTAAATGAGCTTAATGATAAAAGGGAATAATGACTAATTGTATAATTGAATGAATGAGAATCATAAGACTAAATGCGTGATTCCAAAAAAACCTCATCAATCAAACAAATCAAACAAACTGACTCGAAAACGGTCCCCTCACGCAAACCAACCCATCAACAATAATTCTCAAATTTATCATACTGAAATTGCACACTACATCTTATTTGCATCATTATTTTGATTTGAAAATTTGACTTTTAAACCCTATTTGTTCAAGGGACTTGAAGGGGATGCCCGGTAATGGGGCCAATCTTCTTCTCAAAATACTTGGCACCAACCCCTTTTCATTTATTTAATTTATTTACATTCTTTTGCTTGAATTTCCTATAATTATGCTCACCTTTATATGTAAGGATTAACCCTTATTTGGACATTTATTTTGACCCTTAGTTGACCCTCATTTTGACCCATATTGAAAAGACCCAAATTAATTGAACAGACAACCATTGTGTATTGCGGGCAACACATTAGACGAGAGGGAACCCACCGCATTCTTCTCCAAATAGTTCTTCGACCCAAAGAACGGTGTTACAACCGCTACCGTGACTGACAATCATAATCCATTGATTTTGAGGGTAGTCAGAATCCTCATTTTTTATGTACAAATGTTACATATCATATATAGATGAATTGCAATCTTTCTCCCCAGAGGATCAAAATTCACATCCGATATGCCCATGTTGTATTTCTTCTTTTCATTTTCAATGACTTGTTTATATATATATATATATATATATATGTATATGTATATGTATCTGTATCTGTATATGTATGTATGTATATGTATGTGTGTATATATATATATATATATATATCATACAAATACCTCATTCGATCTTCACCAATATTGGATCATTTCTCTAAGTTATTTGTTTGAATTCAAATTTAACACATGACGAGTTAAGGCGTAAGCTAGGGCCCAACATGGAACGTGATGCCCCTTTTTTCTCTTTTATTTGACTTCCTTTGTGGGGAGAAAAAAACTCAAAAAACTGAATAAAAGAAAAAAAAAAAGAGTGAAAAAAAAAAATTCATCCTTTTAGATGTAATTTTCCCGACAGCTGGGCTTATAGCATTTATTTGTTATTTAGGTTGCCTTACTATGAAAGATAAGGTGGGGGCTCTCATATCCATATCCAATGCCAACAACTTAAATGTGAGGTCCCCACTCATATCTATCATATAAGGTGAAAGATATCTCTAATAGGAGCATATCTCTTTTAGGTTATATAGAGCGTACCAAACTCGGTCCAAATCAAGTCCTGAACCTGTTTTATTCATGCCTATGTGGTGAAACTGTTTTATTCATGCCTACGTGGCGAAACTTCGGCTATATAGGTTATAGCATTTATTTGTTATTTAGGTTGCCTTACTATGAAAGATAAGGTGGGAGCCCTCACATCCATATCCAATGCCAATAACTTAAATGTGAGGCCCCCACTCATATCTATCATATAAGGTGAAAGTTATCTCTAATAGGAGTATCTCTCTTTTAGGTTATATAGAGCATACCAAACTCGGTCCAAATCAAGTCCTGAACCTGTTTTATTCATGCCTACGTGGCGAAACTGTTTTATTCATGCCTACGTGGCGAAACTTCGGTCCAAATCAAGTCCTGAACCTGTTTTATTCATGCCTACATTGCGAAACTTGTGTCGGACCTTAACTCAATTGAATTAAATTGGTCCAAGACCGGGTCTGGCTGGAATCAAGCCTGAATTGAATCCTTTTACAGCCCCAACTATTTTATTCCAAAAATGTTCGCCGACCAATTGGACTGCTTGAAGTTGGCAATTTTTAGTACATGACCCATCCAAGGTGGAGGCTCTCGGATATACCAACACTGTAGTTTTCTAAAAGGGAAATGGAATCTGGAGTTGGTAACAGACACGATCAACGTAGGAGAAGCAACATATCAACATAAACTGATGAGAAACGAGAAATACATTCTACATACTCCAAAGATGCAGATCTTTTAACTTGGGATTTTGCAAACCACTGCCCTTCTCTCATGCCAATTCTAGAAATGTGCATGAACCCACACCTTGTGCTCTGTAGAAGGCCTTTGGTGCATGAAACCATTTGCCAAAAAGGTGATGAAAAGCCCCTAAAACATTGGGTTTTGGCCATGTGTTTGGCTTTGTAAATATCCGAATACTCCTTTGGATGCTGTTTTCAAAACCTTTTGGGGAAGCATTCTTCACGAACTAAAATCTTCCCGAGCATGAGCTTTAATATTATTCTCATTCATTGGTTGGTAAAACTCTGGAGTACCCCTAGGAGGATTCATGCATGTAGAATCCGGAGCGATGGCAACTCGTTGAGCTTGGTAGGCGTAGGGGTTGAATAGAACTAGCCCGGCTCATGCTCTATGTGAGGTCAGTTTTTAAAGAGAGAAATAAGATGAATCCACTTCTGATACCTCTTGTCTCTCCTCTCCCTGGATCTCCTTTTCTGAGTCAGGTACCTGCTCAAGAAAAGAGAGGCAAGGTGAAACTCGATCGGATAGCCCGATCAAATTTTCTCCAATGCTTAAGTTAGTCTCTGAAGTTGGGAATTTCAATGATCATTCACTATCGGTTTGATTTTTCGTACCCTTTTCTTCATCTCTTTCCCCTTTTTATCTCCTTCTTTCTCTGGACCCCTGAATCTTCTCCAACTTCCCCATTAACTGCCGTCCATGGCGAATGGGGCTTGCATGTGTCTGTTCAAGTCTTTCGTTGTGAGGGAGTGTGTCGCCCCACTTCACATGGTTTCCCTCTCGTTTTGCTAGCTGCGCCAGTCTCCCCTTTTCCTGCGTTAGGCCATTATGGGCCAATTGGGCCTAATCAGTATCTTAGTTCAAATTGGCCTGGCCCTGAAACCCATGATTGGTTTTACAGACTGGACTGGGCTCGCGGGTTAGGTCAGTCTCAACCCGGACTGGGCTTGAACCCAGACCCCTCACAATTGCCCCCCAAGCCTCCCTTTTCCTCTCCGTTTTCAGAAGGAAAAAGGAGGCTTGCCGTGCATGTGCATCCACATGGCGCTTCTGGAATCATCTCCCTGTCTTTCAAGAAGTCTGGCGCCCGTTCGTCTTTATCACTTCGCAACCCTTCCGGGATTTCATATCCCTTCCGAGGAGGCACATCCCACTTCATACGGCTTTTGCGAACTACCCCTTTCTTTCCTTTAAAACCTTTTGCAACAGCTCCACAGCTCACTCTTCTCTCTTGCCTTCGCTCTCTTCACTGTAAGTCTCTCCCCTTTTCTCGTTGTCTTTGTTTTCTTTTTCCTCTCTTCAAATGGGAAATCTAAAGGGTCTTCTCAATAATCCAGAGGGGCTTGTTGAGTTTAGGGAAAAATATAATATTCCTTCGGATGTCCAAATCCAAACCCCTTTCTCAAGGGAATCCCTCGACAGTGGCTCCCGCGATGCCACGCCCTTCCCTACAATCGCCATTGTGGAAGGGGATGCTCGCTTCCCCTTAGACCCTCTTCTCGTTCTCTTTTTCTCTTTTACAACCTTTTTCCCCTCCAATGCACCCCCAATCTATTTCGCATTGTGATGGGGGTGGCCACGCTGAACAAATTGCTCGGCATGAACCTTGGGGTGTTCGACATCCTTTCTTGTTATTCCCTCGTTCCCCTCAACAACAAAAACTCCATCTTCTATCTGAACTCTTGCGATCAAAATAGGATTCTCGTTCATTATCTCCCGGACTCGAACAAGCCGAGCAAGGGAGATTATGTCATTGTTAGTGGCAACTGGGAGGCGTTGACCTCCTGCGGTGGGGTCAGCCGAGAAGTTCCCCTAGTCCCAGGTTTTACAAGTCGGCCCTATCCTGCATCGTACTTTTCTCTTCCTTCATATCATTTTTTTTCTTTTATACTCAGTTGTTCACCTTGTCTCTATTTGCAGATTCGACGGTCAACCAGGTCCCCCACTATCTCCTCCGAGCCGATGATTTGAAAATGGTATTTGACTACCGTGGCCCTCCTGAGTTACGTGGCTGGGGTCGAGCTGCTCACGTTCTACTCGGGTACGAGCGGACCTACGATAGTTTCTTAGCTATTCCACCCTAGCATAATCCTAGGGAGATTCCTGGAGATCAAGCTCACCGTCTGCTCTAGAGGAAGATTCCAGCTGTGAAGACGCAAAGGTCCTTCGGCCGACGTAAGGCGACCAGCGCTCACTCTTCAGGCTCTCAACAATCTTTTGGTCCATCACCTTCTGCCGAGCAGACTCCCCCAGATCGGAGGGGAAGTCTCAGGAAGTCATCCCAGTCTAGCACCTCCTCTTCCTCTTGTTCAAAGCGAGTTCCCATCCTAGAGGTTTTAAACGGCTCCTCTTCCTCGGATCTAGACAAGCCACCCTCTGTCATGTCTAAGCGCAAGGCGAAGGACCTACTTAGCAACCTCGGGGACCTCCCTCTTTCGAGGCGGGAAAAGCTCCTCTCTAGGTCCCCCCTTCAGTTCTGGGCAAAAGGTTTGCGACCGATACTTCACCTGACCTTGGTCCGAGGAAGATGAAGGGTAAGCCTTCGGCAAAGTCGGTTGACGATCCCGATTCATTATCTACCTTGCTAGAAGACTCTCAGCCCCCTCTCCCTCTCAGTCAAGCCCTTCTCTTGGGCGCAAAAGCCCACCGAGCTCCCTTCTTGGGTCCTAGTCTTCTTCGGGCGAAGGAGTTACCAATTCTCTATCAATGGCGTTGCAGCTGGGGAAGTCCGTCCTTCTACCTTCGGATATGGGATTGCATGGAGCCTTGTCCGACTAGGATTTGGTGTCCTCCAGTGTCCAACATTGTCTCCTGGTCAGTTTATATTCCCTGCTTTATCATCCTTGATCAAATTGTTTCCCAGTTTCAACACCAACTTCTTCTTCTCTCTCTCTCTCTCTCTCTCTCTCTTGTAGGGACTGCAAAAGTGGTTCGTTGTTTCGGATCGTTTGGAAAAGAGCCTAAAGCGGGTAGAAAGCCTTGAAATGGAACTTGTGGCCTCTAAAGCTGCTCGGTGCCCAGCTGAGCCTGCCGCCTCGAATTCTTCCAAGGCCCTGAGCTTAGTGGAGGCTAGGCCACTGCAGCCACCAGTCGCTTGGTCGCCAGCGAGATGGAGCTCGAAGCCCTTTGTTGTAAGGTTGCCGAGATGCAGGATGCCGTGGAACAATCGAATGACGCTGCATTTGAGGAAGTCGAGGAGGTTTACTTTGATCAGGTTGAGCGGATGAAGACAATTGTGTTTAAGCGAGGGTGTGATGTGGACTTGAGCGATGTTGGGGTCCCGGGAGATTCTCCCCTCTAGGCCAAGCAGGGAGATTCTCCCCGCTAGGCCAAGCACACTGTTCAGCTCGTCGCCACTCCAGATCAATCACTGCCTGCTAAAATTCCTACTCCAGACCCTGTTGAAAGGCTGAGCTTGCCCGTGGCTGGTGATATTGACACCTCCACTGTTGTCGATCCTACTGCTTCTACTTCTGATGTTCCCAAGGTTGCTTAAAGAATTGAAGAACTCCTCCTTTTTCTTTTGTTTTGATTTTAGCAAGTTGCCCGACCTATGGGCTATATGTTGTATCTTTTCAATGATGTGTCCTTTGTGCTTTAAATGTTTAACTCTTTGCATTCCTTATTTCTTTTCGCATTGTTCATGCCTACTGCCACTGTCGGCCCTTGTCCGAACTCCCCTTAGCCCGGTATTTGCATCGTCATACCAAACACCGGTTAAGGGAAGATCAGTGCAACATACCTAGTTTGGGACTCTCCCAGTTAGGATTTATTTTTCCTTCGGCACGAAGTAGTGGGCTTGTTACTGCCTTTAACTTTCAGGCCTTAGCCTTATTTTGGTGTGGTTGTCCCAATAAGGTTCGGCCCCTACTGCGGGTCCCCACCCTTATAAATCGTAATAAGTTGATTCTTTGACATAAGGTTATAAATCATTCCACATAAATTTTTGACACGGATCATAAGGCAACCTGCATATATTCTTGCAATCTGCATAAGTTTTTGGTACAAGATCATAAGGAAACTTGCATAGACGGAATGCAAGATACAAAAGGTAATCAACTAATTAAATACAAAAGCTTAAAAATAGAATTTCTTCAAATTTACTACATTCCAAGGTCTCTGCAATGCCTTTCCCTCAAGTGTTTCCAAACGGTATGCCCCTGTTCCTCCTGCAGAAATGACTCTATAGGGTCCTTCACAATTTGTCGTGGTTAGGGTTTCTAGTGCCAGGGAGCACTCTTCTCAGGACCAAGTCTCCGACATGAAAAGTTCTCACTTTGACTTTCTTCTGGAAACTTCGTGTCAACTGTTGCTGGTAGGCCGCCAGTTTGATCAGCGCCCGCTCCCTTGTTCCTTGATCATATCAAGATGCTCAGCAATCCTTTCTTTGTTTTGTTCATGGTTGTACGCCTCTGTCCTTGTGGTTGGCAATCCGACCTCCAAAGGGATCACTACTTCCATCCCATACGCTAAGGAAAACGGGGTCTCTCTGGTTGACCTCCTTAGAGTTGTTCGGTAGGCCCACAAGACGCTAGGGAGTTCATTCACCCATGCTCCTTTGGCCTCACCCAACCTTTTCTTCAAGGCATCCAATAGGGTCTTGTTGGAGCTTTTAGCTTAGCCATTACATTGTGGGTAGACTGGGGTCGAAAATAGTGACTAATGCTGAATAGCTCGCATAGGCTTCTGAAGACTTTCCCTTCGAACTGCTTCCAATTATCTGTCACTAACGCTCGAGTTTTCCAAATCTGGTGATGATGTTTCTCCACACCAACCTCTTAGCATCACTTTCCCTAATGTGAATCAAGGGTTCTGCTTCTATCTATTTGGTAAAGTAATCAGTTGCTACTATGAGAAACCTGAAGTTACCTGCTGCTCTAAGCATAGGCCCAACGATGTCGATCCCCCATTTATCAAATGGCCAAGGACTCATAATCGTATTCAGCTGCTTGGTGGGTTGATGATGTCTTTGCCGAAATGCTGACACCTTTCACACTTTTGGACGAACTATAGGAAGTCTTTCTGCATGTACGGCGACCAGTATCCTTACGACATAGCTCGCTGCACCAAACTCCGACCTCCAATGTGACCCCTGCAGCATCCCTCGTGGATCTCCCATAGCAAGCTCGAAACATCGGCTGGGTGGACACACAGGAGGTATGGACCCGAGTAAGACCGCCGATAGAGCTTTTTGGTTGGCGACAACCAAAACCTCGCAGCCTTCCTTCTTATTTTCAAGCTTTCATTGAGTTCTTCCGGGAGAATACCATCCTCTAAGTATGCAATTATCGGTGTCATCCAGCTTGGACTTTCATTCCCTGGGTCGACACACATAACTTGCTGCTCTACAATGCTTGGTTCTGCCTGGAAATTGATGATGATCTCCCTCCTCAGCTCGAATTTCATTATAGTGGCCAAGCGAGCCAGGCTATCAACATGTGAGTTCTGCTCCAGACCGATCTGCTTCTCCTCAACATCTCCTATTTCTTGGATCAAATGCTTCGCTTCGGAGACATCGGCAGCCATTCGATCATCCCGGGCTGCCTATTCTTCAGTAAGCTGGTTGGTGACCAACTGTGAGTCGCAATGGACCAACAATCTTCTTACTCTGAGCTCTTGGGCCATCACTAGTCCAGACAATGGCGCCTCATATTCCGCTTCGTTGTTTGACACGTTAAATTCCAGTGTCATTGCCCGCTCAATTATTTCCCCTTACAGCATTATGAGCACTACGCCAGTGCCAGTCCATCGGGAGTTGGACGCCCCATCCACATACAGTTGCCACTGCTGGTTGTTGCTCGCACTATGCATTTGCTAATTTGACCCGCTTTGCTTGAACATTTCCTTGTGAGTGAACTCAACTATAAAATCGACAACCACCTGGCCCTTTCGCATTTCTAGGGATTATTTTGATGTCTTGTTCACTGAGCTCTATTGCCCATTTCATTAATCTCCCAGAAAGGTCGGCCTTCGGCAGAACCGACTGAAGTAGATGCTCAGTCAGGACTTTGATGGTATGGACCTGAAAGTAGTGTCCTAGCTTCCGAGCTACACATACCAAGGCCAAGGCGAGGTTTTTAAGTGGTAAGTATCTCGTTTCGGCGTCTAGCAAAGTTTTGCTGATGAAATAGATCGGTTGATGGTGCTTTCCTTGCTTCTTCATCAAGGCCGCATTGACCGTGAGCTGAGATACCGCCAAATACAACACCAACTCTTCCCCGGGATTTGGATTAGAGAGGAAATGAGGGGAGCTCAAATACTCTTGAGCTGTATGAGTGCTTTGTCACATTTTTCTTCCCTCACTTTCTCTGCCTTCTTCTTCAAGGTGAGAAACAATGGCCAGCACCTGTTCGAACTCTTTGCTATTAAGCGATTCAGGGCAGCAAGCATCCCTGTCAACTTTTGTACTTCCTTTCTTGAACTTGGCCGCCCTAATCTTTGCACGGCTGCAACTTGGTCGGGATTGGCCTCTATTCCTCTCTGGGTCACGATGTATCCGAAGAATTTCCCCGAGCCAACCTCGAACAAGCATTTCGTAGCGTTTAGCATTAGTTTTGTATTTCCCTAAGATGCCGAACACCCTCTTCAAGTCCTCCTCATGGGTTTCCCTTTTTTTGCCTTTTACTACCATATCATCAACATAGGCTTCCATTGTACTTCCAATCAAGCTCTAAAATATTTTCGTAACTAGCCTTTGGTATGTTGCCCCCGCATTCTTAAGTCCAAAGGGCATTCGTTTATAACAGAAGGTCCCTTTTGGCGTTATGAATGCCCATTTTTCTTGATCGGCTTCCTCCATTGCAATTTGGTGATATCCTCGGTATGCGTTTAAAAAACTCATCAGTTCATGATCCGCTGTGGAGTCCACCAGTTGATAATTTTCGGGAGTGAAAAACTATCCTTAGGACACACTTTGTTCAGGTCGGTGAAGTCTACGCACACCCTCCATTTGTTGTCCTTTTTTGGTACGACAACAGTGTTAGACAACCACTCGGGGTAATGTACCTCCTGGATGGCATCTGCCTCTAGCAGTGTATCAACCTCCTTGCTCACGACTATTTGGCGATCAGGGGCGAGTTTTCTCTATTTCTGAACTACTGGTTTGGCTCTCGGATCCACCCCTAATTTATGGCAGATGACTTCGAGGTCGAACCTGGGCATCTCATGTAGGGCCCAAGCAAAAACGTCGGCGTTTTGGTTGAGGAGTCGAGCCAAGCTTTCCTGCTCTTCGTTGGCCATTGATTTCCCAACCATCCAATATTGTTTAGGGGATGGCACACATCCTCTTTGGACAACAATTCTTTCTAATTCCTTCGCCGCCATACTGGTCAAGTCGGCCATCTGTTTGTCGTCTCCTGACTGACCTGTCGGTAATTACTATTTCTGGTTTGCCCCTATGCCCGGGCAATTGTTTTCTTCCTCAATTTTTGTCGCCTTCCCCTTGATCGCGGCTATCAGGCAGCTTCTGGAAACCACCTGGTTTCCCTTGATTTCCATCGTTCCTTTCAACATCGGAAAGCGGATCCTCTGATGGTACGTCGAGGGAACTGCCTTCTTACGATGGATCCACGTTCATCCCATGATGGCATTGTAGGGGGACGGTACGTCGACCACAAGGAATTCCAAGTCCATGTGAATGGGCCCTGCCCCGACTTGCACTGTGACGAAACCCATCAGGTGTACAGCTTGCCCGCTGAATCCGAACAAAGGTATCGAGGTCGGCTTCAAATCCAACCGCTTTAATCCGAGATTATCAAATAGCTTCGCATAATTTCCGACGAGCTTCCAGGATTAATTAATATTCTTCGGACATCATATTCCTGAACCCTCAGAGTCAGTACTAATGCATCGTTGTGCGGTTGAACCACGTCTCGCAAATCCTCATTTGTGAATGAGATCTCCCCTTCTTTCCGACCTACCTCATAAACAATGCTTGGCTCAGTCATCGTTTGGTACACCTCTCTTAGGTGAGCTACCATCTTTCTCTGGTTCCCGACGGACCGGGCTGTTACCTCGGAAAGGCTGATGGCCCCGTGCACCACATCTATCACTCCAACAGTTTCTCCTTTTCTTGGTCGCCCCTCAGCTCTCTCCTAGCCAAGTTGCCCGTTGCGTTTTTTTATCACGAATCCTCCACATATTCTTTCAAGTGTCCCTCCTTCACAAGATCTTCCAAGTGCTGTTTGGGTATCCTACAGTTCTCTGTCAAGTGCCCGTGCTCCCAATGATACGAACACCCTGGATAACTGATCGTCTTCGAAGGTCTCCTAAAGTATGGTTTGTCCTTAATCTGGGTTAGAATCTTGTAGATTGGCTCCTTGAAGATGGTAAATACTCCTTTATAGGCCGACCTTGTGAGTTCAGCTCGGGCTGCTCTTCGCTCTATCCCCTCCCCAAATTCTCTTCTTCATTTCCGCTTGTTTTCCTCCTTCATTGGGCAAGCCCATCTTGGCTCTGTCATGCCCATATCTTCTTCCAACTTTATGAACTCCTCAATTCGTTTCGTTAGCTCTCCTTGGGTAGTAAAAGAGCGATTTGTCAGTGATTGACGAAGCCGGTTCTCCTTTGGCAGTCTGAGCTTGAAAGTCGCCATTGGCACCTGCTCATTGTTCCCTTCTACTTCATTATAGAGTCGCCAATATCAAGTGCTTAACTCCCTTAAACTCTCCTAGCTTTGCTTCTTGAGTGTTAATAATGCCCCAACGTCCTTCGGCTACTTAGAATTTGTCATGAATCGTGTGACAAAAGCTCTATCGAGCTCCCGAAAGCTGTAAATCGACCTTGGTTCCAAACGAGAGAACCATTTTAAGGCGAGGCCACGCAGGCTCGACGGGAACACCTTACATATAAGCGACTCATTTCCAACACAAAGCGCCATGGAATGTTGGAAGTGTTGAACATGGTCGGTTGGATCCAAGGTCCCATCGTAGACTCTTAGTTTAGGAGTCGTAAATTGCCGAGGTGGTTCCGCCTTTTCTATCTCCTCCGAAAATGGAGATTCGAAATTCTGGGCATTACTCAAGCACCTTTCTTTGGTCGGATTTTCTAGTGGGAGCTTTCGGTCGGTTAATGCCCTCTCTATCAGAGCTTTGACATCTTTCTCAGCAAAGCCTCGCTGTGGGGTTCTCCTTCAAGGGGGCACGTCGCTCCTCATGTTTTGCATTTGGGCTTTAACTTTTCCCTCTTTCCGTGGTCAGGAACTCGAAGTCCGGCTTCCCTTGTCGCCTACCTTTGCTCCAACATGGGAATTTTAAGGTCTCGACCCAGAGCATTGCTTCCTTGGCTGCAACACCGTCGTTCCCCCTCGGCGCCCCTTATCCCGCGTTCCAATGGCCACCTCTGGCTAGGGGAGCGTCTTCCTCCTCTCTTTGCCTTTTCTAGTTCCTGCAACAGATAATTAATCTTTTCTTGTTGCTGCTTGACTCCTTCAGCCATGTCCCGAATGGCATCCCTACAAGTTTGTTCAAGTCGATCATATGTATTAGGTGGCGGGCTTCGCCTTGAAGGTCCACTACTCTATCTTCAATGTGTTTCCTCTCGCAATTTTTCTACAGAAGGCGAAACCTCTGCTCAGGTCGGGCCCGTGAGATGGACCTCCGATCGAATCCGCCCCTTTCCTTCTCCAAATGGAATAGTACGTCCGCTTTCTGCGCACGGGATGCACTTGAAATCTACCCCATCAGAAGGTCCTTGCCCAGCTCTTTGCGTTGTCCTCTGGGTCGCGCTTCCTCTATCCAAGGCGGAGGCCGTTTTGCCTGGGGTGGTGACCCCGCATTCTGTTCCTAGTCTGACATGGATAAGCGGGATGTGAGTGTATTCTTCCTTCTCATTTCCCACATACGGCACCAATTGTGAGGTCAGTTTTTTAATAGAGAAATAAGATGAATCCACTTCTAATACCTCTTGTCTCTCCTCTCGCTGGATCTCCTTTTTGGAGTCAGGTACTTGCTCAAGAAAAGAGAAGCAGGGTGAAACTCAATCTAATAGCCCGATCGAATTTTCTACGATGCTTAAGTTGGTCTCTGAAGTTGGGAATTTCAGTGATCATTCACTATAGGTTTGATTTTTCGTACCTTTTTCTTCATCTCTTTCCCCTTTTTATCTCATTCTTTCTTTGGACCCTTGAATCTTCTCCAACTTCCCCATTAATTGTCGTTCATGGTGAATGGGGTCTGCATGTCTCTGTTCATGTCTTTCGTTGTGAGGGAGTGCGTTGCCCCACTTCACATGGTTTCCCTCTCGTTTTGCCAGCCCCCCAGTCTCTCCTTTTCCCGTATCAGGCCATTATGGGCCAATTGGGCCTAATTAGTATCTCAGTTCAAATTGGCCTAGCCCCAAAACCCATGACTGGTTTTACAGGCTGGAATGGGCTCGCGGGTTAGGTCAGTCTCAGCCCGAACCGAGCTCAGATCCAGACCCCTCACCCACTATATGGATCCGACCCATCCACAACAGGTCCATGACCCTAATACCAAACTCGTCCAGTAAAAGTACAGGTCGGAGCCATAGTGGCTACCTTTTGGTTTAAAATGTTAAAAATTGAGCCATCCTCTCTAAAGAAACATTTCTCATGTCTTATGTGAGAGAATTTCTTGACCACAATATGGGACCCTCATTAATCTAACCTTCCCGCACTAAGTAAATCCCCGCGATTTGGCACTCACCTTAGCATGACACTAAACATAATTATTAAAAGGTCTCGGCCCTTAAATAGTGTAATTATTATTAATTAATTTTATTTTAATTAAGTAAGTGGAATTAGTGGCTAAGCGAGTATGGTTTATTGTTAGAATTGTGTATACAAAGTTTCATAGCGTTCTGAGTTAGTTTGGTGATAGCAGGGGTAGTTTGCAATTTTAAAATGTTTTGAGGGGTTTTTTCATAATTTCAAATCTCCATGATTTTGGGTGCATTGGAAATTCCCGTATTTCCAGTTACCTTTCCCTTTAGGTGTGTTTCAATCTAACTCGCTTAAGCCCATCAAATCAGAAGCGTTAATTGGCCAAGGACTAAACTGTAAATTCACTAAACCTTTCCACCATGTTAAGAGATGAGTAACCCTCCACTTGAAATCAATTTTCTTCCTTTCCTCTGCTCTTTCTCTCTTTTCCCCTTTTCCCTCTCACCTTTCACGCTCCATTAGATATCAAGTGACCTCCAAGCTCCAAGGCATCATCATCTTCGTGTTCCTTAAGCCTCACCAAGCCCATCCATACCATTTTCCAACCTTTTCCCCTTTATCTCAACCCTAGGTGAGTGTTTGACTTTGTTCTAGCTAGGGTTGCTTGCCAACCTAGTTAAAAATATTATTTACTAGCTCACTAGCCATTTTTGCATTTGTTTTATGTTAGGTTTTGGGTATGAGAATGACTTTCCAAGAGTTGGATTGCAAGTGGATATATATATATATATATATATATAGATTTCTATTCGTACGTGTGTTTAATGTTTCATTCTAGCATATCTCTTAGTTACCTTTAAAGCTCATTCATTGTTAATTGTGGAGATGGTAAGTGAATTTGGGGACTTTCTTTAATGGCATTAATTGAGTGTCTATGGAAGGATGGAGTTGGTCTAAGATGTAAATGGAGAGGGCTAAACCCTAGTTGTGAGCTACATAAGTGAGTCTTTGAAAGGGATTAAATTCCCTAAGGTTGGGAGCTTAGAAAGCTTCAGTAACTCATTTTTGGATGCTTACAGCTAGTTGTAAGACTCCTATAGCTAGTTGTGAATCCCTAGACTTCGGTTTTGGAAAGGAGTGTGGTACTACCCTGATTGATTTGACTGACAGGATGGACTACGAGAACTCACGAGCCGTGGCAGTGAGTTGTCGCAGAGTAAATTCACGGTTAACCATGGACCTTTAGGAAGCCAACCTAGATTGCATTAGAATCACTAAGGTAGAACTGGGACTTTTGGCCTTTTTGTATTACATCTAACCATGGCTCACCATAGACTAACCCTATGGATTGCCGTAGAGACCTCACGGCTAATCGTAAAAGCCTAGCCAATTTTCTTTTTGAAAGGAGATTTCAACATTAGTCTTTTGGACTTGCTTTGCAAACCCTAACACTGTATAATGAGGACTAATTGGGAAAGCCTAGAACGAGGGATGTTCAAGCTGAGCTACCCTTACAGACTGTCCGAATAACGTACGACATACAAACCAAGTCGGAGTGTGATGATGTGAGGTAATGTGATGTCATACACTGTATTATACACCAAGGTGATTTGATAAGACATCAATTTCTCATTATCTCCTAGGATTGAGTGGTGATGTATCGAAAAGAGAATGCAACCAATGACTTAGTATTAGTTTGTTATTCTCCTTTAATTATTGCATACTTGAGATTCGTGTGTACTTTTAGTATTGAGATCCAGATGCCTTGAGCATGTTACTTCGCCTTGTAATTGTATTGTGGGATCATATTGAGAACTTAGCCTGATGTAGGACCCCCTTCGTACTTCATATTATTATTGGGATTGCCCAAAGTGTTTAGGTTAGGTGGCTTGGCTGTAAAGGCTTTGAGAGGACTACTGGTATTGTTTTGGACTTTGATTAAATGATTGAATATTATGAGTAATTGATTATGTATGAGTAATTCCTCTTTCGTTTGACGAACCCCTATTCACTCAAGATAAGCCTAGCCCCTTACTGATTCTATCGATATGATTCTTTGAGTCAAACACCGCTCAACTATTAACGTCTAACACAGCTGGGGCACCCCTATTATAGGACTGTCATATTGTGACTACACAAATCGATCTTACGATGGATGTATGCCATTGGATACTGCCTATGAAGCACGGATACAGGACACGGATACGATACGATACGGATACGCCGATACGTCATTTCTCAAAAAAGTAGGATACGATACGCCGGGGATACGTTGAATTTTTATTTTTTTAAATATTTTTTATATGACTTTGTAATAAAAAAATAACATTATTTCAATCAAAATAGCCATAAAATATGCACTTTCCTTGATTTAATCATCATCAAAAAAGAAACAGCAGCAGCAGGCCAGCATAGCATCAAGAAAAAAAAAAGAGCAGTAAACAAAAAAAAAAAAAAGAGCAGCAGAAGCAGTAAACAGCAAAAAAAAAAAAAAAAAAAAAAAATGTCAGCAACAAACAGCAACAACAGCAAACAACAGAAGCAACAAAAAAAATAGCAGCAGAAGCACAGCCACAGCAAAAGAAGCAAAAAAAAAAAGCAGCAGCCACAACCAATCGAAATGAGATAAATTGGGGAAAAAACAGAACCCAGGCTCATGAAGTTTCCCATTTCGGAATTTACCCACGGCCCAAAAACATGCAGTAGATTGGATAAGCATCCAGCAAATCAAAATACTAAAACATGCAGTAGAGTGGATAACCCATTTCAAATCAAAACAGAATTTCGTTCCACTTCCATTTCTTGCTTCCAACCCACATCCAAAACACCTATCTGGCAAAACCCCCAAATTTCATTTTGGGCTTCAAACAGTGATTCATTGCTACTGAATGTAGCAAAAAAAAAAAAATTCAGGGAAAAAGCAGAAGATCAGCAAAAAAAAAAAAGGGAAGAAAAAAAAAACCTAGATTAGAATGATCAGAATAGCGTCAACCCCAACCAAAATCAACCAATACAGATGAAGAGAAAGAAAGAAACAAAAGGAAAGAAAGAAGAGAAAAGAACCTGAGGGTGGAGATGAAACCGCACACAGCACAGTGGATTCGCTCGATTTGGGTGTGATTTTCCTTTTAGTAACAGCAGCAGCACAGAAACAGCAACACGGCCACAACAACAGCACGGCGATGGCAGCAGCACGGCGAAGGAGACAGCGAGGGCGAGGTGAGGCAACAGCAGCACAGTCACTTTCCCTTCCCCTCTCTTCTTCCTTTTTTTTTTCTTCCTTTCTCTCCGAGAGCGTATCCATTCGTCTTTTTAAAAAGACTCCATCGACCATCGTTTTTAAAACATATAAACTTAAAACGTGTCCTGAGGGGGGATACGTGCGTGTCCCGTCCGTGTCCCGCATGTATCCCCCACATATCCGACCCATTAAATAAAAAAATACCTGGATACGGATTGAGCGTATCACAGATGTATCCAGGGCGTATCCGGGCGTATCTGTGTCCGATACGCCGAGGATACGGATACGAGACCCTTTTTTATGTATCCGTGCTTCATAGGATACTGCAAAAAAGAGGGTTTTGGGGTTTGTTGCCCTGAGTATCAATATTGACCAGGCCATTCTCCTTTGTGTATTATATACCACAACTCGGCTCGAGAACGGGAGGGCAATAATGATATCCTGTGTGGATTAGCCTATGTGGACCGTCCTTCTGTTAGGATGTTATCATTTAGATTATTGCCTTCTCTGATTCTTTATTTATCGAAATTCATACATTATTGCCTAATATATCTATTATTGAGACTCCATATGATCACATTGTTTGTACTTCTATTTTATAGTGTTATTTATTGTTATTTATCTATATCCACATATCCACTATTTGTACTTTGATGATACTACTCTTGGTGCCTAATTACAGAGCCCACCACTCTCGAGGAGATGGAGACGTTTCGGGAGCACCACCTCGATGATGGGCATGAGTGGTGTGTGGATGACATAGTTTGAGTCATCTTGACCCCACAACTGAGAGTGTTCACGACACCACGGATAGATTTTTGCATATCATTTTGTTGGGGCTAGATTCTTTATAGAGGCCTTGTAATTAAATATTTTTTGTACATTTTGTTTAAACTCTAACTTTAGTAATGAAAATCTATGCTTGGTACTTTCATGTTTTAATATTGATATCATCTATGATTATGAATTAATGAAGCTTCCGCTATAATTATTTATAAACAAAGAAAAAGTTTATACCTCGTCGCAGACCTCATAGGGACACTGAATTGGGGGACACATGTATTCTAATTATATTAGGAAATTCTAATTAGCACCTAATCTCACGCACCCAATTGTGGGGATGTGACAGATGGTATCAGAGACAACATCTTTGTAGGAACAAAAGATGTTAGAAACTATAGGACGCTTGCGAGGATTCGGTTGGAATAGTTGGTCTTTGTACTGTATGCGTATGGATCCTATGGTTTTGTTTGCTGGTTTGGTATTCTATAGTGCCTAAAATTTTCTATTTTATAGATAATGGCTCAACGTAATACAGGGGGTAGTAGTGGAATAGCGGATGATGACTCATCGCCAAACACTATGGAGGAGAGATTTCATCAATTCCTTTAACCATTGATGCAATACCAGAACACATATAACAAGCATCATGCCAAGAAGAACGAGATCCAAGCCAAACAGAGGGAGGACCAAGTCGCCTTTTAGGCGCAAATGATGATCATCAAGCAGAGAGCTACGCAGCCAGCCCAGGTGGTTCTACCTGCTAAGGAGACAGATGACAATGACCTACTCAGGAAGTTTAGGATTAGGAACCCACTGGAGTTCTATGGGAGTGAGGACCCCATGCAAGCGGACAAGTTCCTAGTCTAGTTAGAGAAGGTGTTTGAGGTCATTTAGTGCATCGGCAAGCGGATGCTGCAATTGACAACATATATGTTTTGGGACATGGTAGAGAGGTGATGGACCACGATCAAGATTCCCTATACTGCAGTGGACAATGGAGATGCTTGGAATATGTTCAAGAAGGAGCTCAACAAGACGTTGATACCGGCCCGCATCAAGACCCAGAAGCATGCGGAGTTCGATTTGTTGACACAGGGAGAGATGACAGTCCGAGATTGTGAGTTAAACTTCACTCGTCTGTACAGATTTGTAGTTGTTTTGATTACCCTAGAGTCGAAGAGGATAAGGCGCTTTTTTGAGAAGTCTAAGGACAGGCCTATTTCTACAAATTGGCAATGCCAATCTACTGACTTACGAGGAAAATGTGAATAATGCATTTTTGGGTAGAGGATTCCCTAAGATCACAGTGATGATTCAAACCAAGTAGAAGAATGCTGCCCGAGTCACAGTATGCAGCACGACCACAGAACAAGAGGCAGAGGAACAATCAGTCATTTAGGGATGGTCAGCAGTGTGGGCATTGTGGCAATAACCATGCCACATTAAAGTGCAGATGGGTCATACGGAAGCCTAAATTACAAAAATCCCCTTGAGATTAAATAAAACTTAAAAGGCATTTTTTAGCAATGCCCCCCCAGCCTATAACCCCATTTTTTTTTTCTTTCCAAAATGAGCCCCCCGCCATTGCCTTTATCCTAGTTCCGCCCTTGCATTCAGGCCACATAAATAGCATCAGGCACAAAAAGGGAAGGTCAGGCCTCTAGTGCCATAGTAGCAGTTCAAATTGGCAGCTCCACAATGACAAAGGAGACAACGAAGACCCTAGGGACCCTAGAGACTGCAGCAGGGGCCTCACAAGTAGGCTTAGTCTATACTTTGACACGGGAGGAGGCAGATGCATCAGGCAACATTTAAAATTTTTTAAACTCTTAACTTTAGTAATTTAAATCTATGCTTTGCTCTTTGATGTTTTAAACTTAGAGTCTAGCATTACTATTAAATGTCTTTCTCACAAACCGCAATTACTGTGGCACTGTGTATTGATATATACAATAAGAGAGTACCTGTTACAAGAGATAAGGATAAGATACAATTTGTTAAGAAGATAAGAGAATAGTTATGAGGTAGAAACGACTCTTGGCTGTTTCTCCTTAACACACCCCCTCAAGCGAGACTAATCAGGCTGAATAATGAGCTTGCTACACAATGTAGTAAAGCGAGTAGAGCTGAGAGGTTTATTAAAGATGTTAGTAAGCTGATCGATAGTAGATAAATTCCAGATCGTAAGTCAACCCCTTTTAACAAGATTGCGTACATAGTGGACATTTATTTCAACGTGATTTGTTCTCCCATCAAAGACAGGATTGGTCGAAATATAAATTGCACCAATTTTATCACACCAAATGATACCTGGAATTCGTAACAAATACCCATGTTCACAAAGAAGTGATTGAACCCGAAGTAACACGCAGGATGTAAGGGCTACACCCCGATATTCAGCCTCGGTATTGGGTCGAGCCACAGTAGCCTACTTCTTAGAGCTCCAACTGATAAGGTTAGACCTAGAAAAATACCATATCCATTAGAAGACTTATGGTCATCTGGGCAACCAACCCAATTTACATTAGTGAAACCATGTAGTTACAGGCGTCAAATAGGTTGAAGAAATTGACCATACGAGATGGTATACTTTAGATAACACGATACATTTTACTGCAACCCAATGGTCTTCAGTTGGTGACTGCATAAATTGTGAGACCTTGTTGACAGCAAAGGCAATGTCGGGTCTTGTAATAGTGAGATATTGCGGCGCCCCCACTGTACTATGTTAGAGATATGGATCAGAGAAAGTGGAACCTGAGAATCGGCTGAGTTGACTGTTTGAAGCCATTGGTGCTCTCATCGGCTTGGCACCATCCATTTTTGTCTTAACTAATTGAGACAACATGAGTCCAGATGATTGTGGTATGATTTCAATACCAAGGAAGAAAATGGGAGAACCCAAGTCTTTAATTGCAAATTCATCACCCAGTGATTGCAATAACATAAAGATCTAACATACATTATTCCCAGTGACAATAATGTCATCAACATATATCAAGATCAGTAGAATGGTGCCATCCTTTCTTCTGTAGAAAAGAGAAGTATCAGAGCGAGAACTTACAAAACCAACTGAGAGAAGAAATGGGCTTAGACGATGGTACCAGGCCCTCGGAGCTTGCTTGAGTTCATGTAAGGCTTTACGCAGTCGGCAAACACGATTAGGAAACTGACTGTCTTTGAAACCTGGTGGTTGACCAATATATACCTCCTCCTTAAAAAAACCCATGTAAAAATGTATTTTGTATGTCTAATTGATGTAGGGGCCATTTGAAGGTCAAGGTCAGACTCAAGATTAGTCGAATGGTAGTAGGCTTGACGATGGGGCTAAAGGTCTTATAAAAGTCAACCTCCGGTTGCTGATGAAAACCTTTGGCCACCAAGCGGGCCTTACACCACACAATCATACCATCAGATGTTCTTTTAACTCTAAAATCCCTTTTGCAACCAATTAAATTTCATGTGGGGATGAGATGGGACTAGAACCATGTACCCATTTCGAATAAGCACATTGAACTCATCCTCCATAGATGCTCGCCATTTGGGGTGCTTGTTTGCTTGAGTGAAACAAGTGGGCTCAATATTATATGAGTTACAATGAGCCACTAGACCACGAGGCAATGGATGGCAAGTGACAAAATCTGGGTATGCCTTAGGTTGCCTGATATTATCACGAGTGCGAGTGACCATCGGATGAGTCGACACAAGTATAGCTGAGAAATTTTGGTTGCTCTTGGAAGGTAATAAATGATTAATAGAATGGGTAGACACAGGTGAACCTGAGCCATGAAGAAAATTGTTGCTTGGGGTACCATTACATGATGTTACTCTCAGGTTCTGTGATGGAATTATGTGCCTACCTAAAGTCATAACAGAATCATGAGCCCTCTCACTATTAGGAGGAAAAGTAGAAACACAAATAGGTGGGGAAGACGACAATGGAGATGAAGTAGTAGGCACTAAAAAAGGATAATCAACTTCGTTGAAAACCACATCTCTAGAAATGTAGAGTCGACCAGTGCTTAAGTGAAGGCATTTATAGCCTTCGTGAATGTCGGAGTAGCCAAGAAAAACAAATCGGACTGATCATGGCTGAAATTTGTGCTTGGTATAGAGCCCGAGGTTTGGATAGCATGCACATTTAAATACACGAAGAAAAGAAGAGTTTGGTGGTTTGCAAAAGAGCCTCTCATAAAGAGATACATTGGATAAAACAGGTGTTGGCATACGGTTAATTAAATAGGCAGCAGTGGCAAAGGAATCCACCTAATAGTTTTGTGGAATATAAGCACGGGCTATGAGTGTGAGTTCCGTTTCAACCAGGTGGCTGTGCTTGCGTTCAACAAGACCATTTTGAGCATGAGTATGTGGACATGAGAACCTATGTGTAATGCCTTGAAAAGCAAGAAAAGGGATAAAAAAAAAATTATTCTCCACCACCATCTGATTGGAATTGTGTAATGAGCAACCCAAGCAGTTTTCTGATTTTTAAGTTAAAATCAATAAAAACAGAGAGTGCATCAGACTTCATATGCAATGGAAAATAGCCACATGAATCGACTAAATTGGTCTGTAAAATGGATATAATAGTGATCACCACCTGTAGCAGTAATTGCAGAAAGACCCCAAAGGTCAAAGTGTAACAACTCAAGTGGATGACTACATATAGATAAAGAAAATGTAAACGGAAAAAATTTACTATTATTATAATTGCAAGCATCACGAAAGGAAAGAACAGATGAGGAAAATGGTAAATTATTTTGAGCCCGAATATCGGCAAGGATTTGAGAAGAAGGATGGCCAAGACAACCATGCCGGACATCAGCAGTAGCACGTTCACCGACCAACGCAAGTGGACGGGCTGAATCCTAGGGGCCTGTTTCTTTGCAAGAATTTCTGATAGGAATTCAGGCTGTCTGGGAATTCCTGAATTCCAATCAGAAATTCCATGTTCATTTATGGGAATTCCCAGCATTTGAGGTAAGTGGCATTTTAAAATTCCAAAAAAGTGGAATTCCCAAATGCTAGCCTTTACTCTAGCATTTACAAATCCAGCCATTCCGGGATACTTCGTTTGCAACTCTAGGCATTCCGATAGAACTCCAGTTCTCCCAACGGTCGATTGTCATCTTCTATTCTATGCGACTGCACAAAAATCAGATCCGGTAATCTTCTTCCTCTGAACTCCTCTTCCCCACCTGATTTATTTTTCTATTTTTTCTTCCATCTTGTCGTATGCCTTTTTTTTTCCTAAAGTGTTTTGATGGAAAGGGAAGAAAATGGTTTTTTGGGGGTTTTTCTTCCAGAGTTGTAACGATTCCAATAAATGATTTAAGGGTGAGTGGAACTTGATCCTAATCTAAATCTGATGGGCAGCAGATGCATTTTCTGAAATGATATGGTAGTCTTTGGAAGTAAACATTTCCATTAGATTGCAGAAAACAAATGAATAATCGAAATTACCTACCTCTCCTTTCTCTTCTCTAGAATCGAAATCGGCTGGACTTCTGTGTTGATCAACTTCAAATCGTGATCAACTTCAACGCATCAAGATTTCAACGATTTTTTTTTGGAAGAAATCACGATCAGAGGCCCACTACCCATCTATTGTTTGCTTCTGAAGTTGATCACTATGTGTGGGTCCCACTTGAATCACCAAAATACCAAATACACATTCTGCCCAGGACTCAAATCCCCAAAATCTCTCTCCTGCTCTGATTCCTGCTTCCGCACTGCTAATAATCTGATGGGCAGCAGATGCTAATAGCCATTATTTGATTTATAATGGTGGTTGTTGGCATTATGGTGGATGTTACTTTGGCTAATATTGGTTTTGATTTATAATGGTTGTTATATTTATGAATATTTTAGCCTTATATAAGCATACATTTATAATGTAATGTATAACTATTTAGAAATTCACTTAGAAATTCAAGTAGTTATGAAACAGGGAATTTATGGAATTCAGGTTAGATGAAATTCTCAGACAGGAATTCCGGTATGAAAGAAACAGGGAATTCAAGAATATCAGGATTCAGTAGCATTTTAGAATTCTAGCACCTCAAATTCTGTAAATTCCAGCAGACATGAATTCCAAGAATTCTTTTAAAGAAACGGGCCCTAGAGATCAAGAACATAGAGACCATCTATAATTTTCCTGTGAAGAAGTGTGCGGCGCTCAGTTATTCCTTGACATAGCAACAGGAAGGGTGAAATTCAAAAATAATGTTATTATCTTTGGTAAATTGATGAATAGAGAGCAAGTTTTTAGTAAATAGGATAAGCGAAAAGACTTAGAAGGAGTGCAAAGAATGGAGGAGCATTGTGTGTAATAGGAAGGGTATTACCATTACCAACGTGGACTTGGTCTCAACCATGATACTCCGAGTGAGTGGACAAGTTGATCATATCAGTAGTGAGATTGTGAATTGTAAGGCCCCGTCCCGAGTTAATCAAGATTAACTCTAATTAATCGAGATTAAAGCTGAATAATCATATTTAAGAAGACTAACGATGGTCAATGACTAAGCTTAATGAGATCAGTCCCAAATGCACTTAATGAAGTGATAATGAAAAGATTAGACAAATTAAATGAGAGTTAGACTTAAACAAAGGAAACAAGGACTTTTTCGTAAATACGAGTTATCTCGTATTTTGTCGAATACGAAAACTCTTGATACCAACGTGTGTATCTCGATGAGTACGTCAACTTTTGTAATAGGCTCGAAGTCGTTTGGCGAGAATCTAGTCAAATGACCCTCCATTTGACTAAAAATGTAAATAAACTTGATGAAGTGGACTTTAATGCAAAGTAGGGCTTATGTAATAGAAGATGAACCCTTTTGAGTTCATTTCCACCGACTCCATTGTAGTAGAAGCCCTAGACACTCATTTCTTCTTCCTCCTTCCATTCTTCTTCGTCAAGAGAGAAAGATTGGAGTGTTTCAAGTAAGTTTTGAAGGAATTTCATCCTCTTCATCTTCTTCTTCAACTTGTCTTCTTCCTCGGAGTGTTGAAGCTTGAGAAAGAACACAAGAACTCTTCTTCTTGGAACTACAAGCTAAGTGAGGGTTTCTTGCTAATAGACTTCAAGAGGCAAGTATAAATGTGCATCTATGATAGAAATGCTAGTTTACCAGCTTTCTTGAATTGTGAGAGTTGAGTTCTCAAACCCTTTCTTTGTTATAGAATGGAAATGGTTAATGGTTGCTCCAAATGTATGAGTTTTCTTAGATTCCGTAGATTATTGAAGAGACTTGAGTTCCAGGAATTCAGTTTCAAGGTTTGCTTCATAAACGAGAAGCTCCAGAAAAGTCATTCTGGGCGAATTTCGGCTAGCCGCAAGGCTAACCGTGAAGCTAACGGCCGAAATCCATAGAGTGGGTGACCTTCTGGAAACCTAACCGCCAAATTTCGGTTAGCCGAAATTGAAATTTCGGCTCTCCGCAAGGTAATCGTGAGGTAACCGAAATTGAGTCAGAATTCATGTCAAAAATGTCAGCTTCTGGAAAGTTTATCGTGAGCTAACCGCGAAATGGCGGTTAACCAAAATTAAGATTTCGGCGAGCCGCCGGCCAAGTTCCGGCTAACCGCCAGTGAACCTGATACTGGCCAAAGATTAGTTGTGAGTAAAAATTTGGATTTTGAAATTGTGTGTGGAAATTTTTGGGAACTAAATGCACACATTAAATATATAAATGTGATGTCCATCGAAGAATAACATGTGCATTCGGTAACCGATGTTTCCACCTAATTAGTTATCTAGATGTGAAAGAAAGGTTGTATTCGCATTGAAGCAATTGAGGCATTATCTGTACGGAGAGACTTTTGAAGTCCATTGTGATCACAGAAGCCTTCAATACTTGTTCACTCAGAAGGATATTAATCTGAGGCAACGCCGTTGGTTAGAGCTGATCAAGGACTATGACTTTCCATTCAAATATGTACCTGGGAAGGGTAATGTCGTGGCAGATACTTTGAGTCGAAAATCAGCTGACTTGGCGTCATTAGTTGGTGAATGGAACATGATCGAAGAATTCAGAGATCTGGATGTGTCTATTGAAATAGTGGACGATAGAGTGATTGTTGCAGCGATGTCTGTATTTGAACCAATCCTCATCAAGCAAATCAAAGATAGACAGTTTGAAGATCCTGAATTGGTAAAAATCAAGGACAATATTGCAGCTAAGCCAGACTTCGTGTTAGTAGAAGGAGTTCTTTATTTCAAAGACCGATTATGTATACCAGCACACGAAGATTTGAAGCATGCAGTGATGTTTGAAGCTCATCACACCAGATATTCTGTGCATCCTGGAAGTACAAAAATGTATAGAAATCTTAAGGACAGATTCTGGTGGAATAACATTAAGCAAGATATAGCAGGTTATGTTTCTTCCTGCCTAACTTGCCAACGTGTGAAGTTTGAGCATTGGAAGCCACCAGGATTACTTCGTCCACTGCATATTCCTAAATGGAAGTGGGAACATATCACCATGGACTTTGTATCTGGTTTACCGAGGATGAGAAAGCAACACGATGCCGTATGGGTGATCGTTGATCATCTTACCAAGTCCGCACACTTCCTCCCAATCAGAAAAGATATAGGATTCAGTGATATGTCCAGATTGTTTGTCAAAGAAGTGACTCAATTGCATGGAACACCGATCTCGATTGTCTCCGATCGGGATAGCAGGTTTGTATCCACATTTTGGCAGTCATTTCAGAATTCCATGGGCACTAAACTTCGGTTTAGCACTGCTTATCACCCACAGACAGATGGACAATCAGAACAGACTATACATACATTGGAAGATCTACTCTGTGCTAGTGTGATTGATTTTGGGAGTGATTGGGATGACCATTTAGCATTGTGTGAATTTGCGTACAATAACAGCTATCACTCCAGCATTGAAATGACACCGTTTGAGGCATTGTATGGTCAAAAGTGTAGGACCCCAGTAAGATAGGAAGAAGTTGGAACTCGGAGTTTCCATGGTCCTACAATCATTGCTGAAGCAGCAGAGAAAGTCCAGAGAATATAGGACAGACTAAAGGTTGCTAGATCAAGGCAGAAGAGCTATGCTGACAATCGCTGGCATGACCTAGAGTTTGCAGTTGATGATTTAGTCTTTTTGAAGACTTCCCCAATGAATGGCACTATTCGATTCAGGCAGAAAGGGAAACTTTCCCCGAGATTCATTGGACCTTTCAAGATCACGAGCCGAATTGGGAATATGGCTTATCGCCTAGACCTTCCACCTAAGCTCTCTGGTATCCACAATGTATTTCATGTTTCAATTCTTCGCAAGTATGTGGCTGATCCTTCACATGTCATTCATCACGAAGAGATCCAAGTGTTACCGAACACCACATATGTTGAGAAGCCGATTCGGAGTATCGATACCAAGGAGGCAGTCTTGCGTACGAGAACGATAAGATGGGTCAAGGTCCTTTGAGATCATCACGAACCTAATGAAGCTACGTGAGAGCTTGAAGAGCAAATGGCCCAGATGTATCCCGAGCTATTCGTTCAGGTAATTTTTAATTAAATTGCTTAATTGACTTACATTGAATTGTATTGCATTCGGAGGACCGGATGGTTCTAAAAGTTTAGAGGAATTGTAAGGCCCCGTCCCTAGTTAATCAAGATTAACTCTAATTAATCGAGATTAAAGCTGAATAATCATATTTAAGAAGACTAACGATGGTCAATGACTAAGCTCAATGAGATTAGTCCCAAATGCACTTAATGAAGTGATAATGAAAAGATTAGACAAATTGAATGAGAGATAGACTTAAACAAAGGAAATAAGGACTTTTTCGTAAATACGAGTTATCTCGTATTTCGTCGAATACGGAAACTCTTGATACCAACGTGTGTATCTCGACGAGTATGTCAACTTTTGTAATAGGCTCGAAGTCGTTTGGCGAGAATCTAGTCAAATGACCCTCCATTTGACTAAAAATGTAAATAAACTTGATGAAGTGGACTTTAATGCAAAGTAGGGCTTATGTAATAGAAGATGAACCCCTTTGAGTTCGTTTCCACCGACTCCATTGTAGTAGAAGCCCTAGACACTCATTTCTTCTTCCTCCTTCCATTCTTCTTCGTCAAGAGAGAAAGATTGGAGTGTTTCAAGTAGGTTTTGAAGGAATTTCATCCTCTTCATCTTCTTCTTCAACTTGTCTTCTTCCTCGGAGTGTTGAAGCTTGAGAAAGAACACAAGAACTCTTCTTCTTGGAACTACGAGCTAAGTGAGGGTTTCTTGCTAATAAACTTCAATAGGCAAGTATAAATGTGCATCTATGATAGAAATGCTAGTTTACCAGCTTTCTTGAATTGTGAGAGTTGGGTTCTCAAACCCTTTCTTTGTTATAGAATGGAAATGGTTAATGGTTGCTCCAAATGTATGAGTTTTCTTAGATTCCATAGATTATTGAAGAGACTTGAGTTCCAGGAATTCAGTTTCAAGGTTTGCTTCATAAACGAGAAGCTCCAGAAAAGTCATTCTGGGCGAATTTCGGCTAGCCGCAAGGCTAACCGTGAAGCTAACCGCCGAAATCCATAAAGTGGGTGACCTTCTAGAAAGCTAACCGCCAAATTTCGGTTAGCCGAAATCTCTTCTGGGATGGAGTCTCACAGAGATAGAGACACACTGAGAGTGTAATATCTTGAGACAAAATCAGTAACGAGGTTGCAGTAGAGATTCAGGAGGGTCTCTGCATGAGAGCATTATAGAGAGTTAGTGGTGTTAATTCTTTGTAAGGGCTTGTCCCACAGTTTTGATTAATAAAAGAGGGCTGGTGCCAAATTAATCAAGTGATCTCCATTGCATAGTGTTGTCTGCAATTGTCTTCTTTCCTATTCCTTTACTACCGTTTATTGGTGTGTTTGTTGGTTGGCTGGTTAAGTGGCCGGTGTCCTTAACGCCACAGGGTGAAAATTTTAGGCGAAAATTTTACCCCGTGACAACTAATAACCGTGAGGTAACCGAAATTGAGTCAGAATTTCAGTAAAAAAATGTTAGCTTCTGGAAAGCTGACCGTGGGCTAACCGCGAAATGGCGGTTAACCGAAATTGAGATTTCGGCTAGCCGCTGACCAGATTTCGGCTAGCCACCTGCCAAGTTCCAGCTAACCACCAGTGAACTTGATACTGGCCAAATATTAGTTGTGAATAAAAATTTGGATTTTGAAATTGTGGGTGGAAATTTTTGGGAACTAAATGCACACATTAAATATATAAATGTGATGTCCATTAAAGAATAACAGTGCATTCGGTAACCGATGTTTCCACCTAATTAGTTGTCTAGATGTGAAAGAAAGCTGTGTAGAAACAGAAATAGATAGGGAGTTTCTAACTCGTATGGAACAACATTGACTAAATACAATGTAATGATTAATGATACAATGAACTAATGAACAGTTACTAAAGGTAACAATGTAATGATTAATGATACAATGAACAATTACTAAAGGTAACAATACAATGATTAAGCCTACTACAGTAGATAAATGGGGTGTTCCGGAGCTCCGTGGTGACGCCGGTGATCCCTGATCAAGACACTGGTAGATCCCGCACATAGACTGAAAAGTCACTGAATTGATAAGCCACCTAATAATAATGGACTAAAGAGTCACATAAGCCATCAAATAAATATTCAGTGTAATGAAATGAATGAATAAACTGACTAACTACTTCCATTGGGGAGAAACTGAATTGAAAGAGAGTAATACTTTTATTGTTGTAATTTAGTCATTGTCTATTAATTGGCTATACTGTACACGATTTCGTGTTGTTCTATATTTAATTATTTAGAGTTATTGTATTGAGAACTGAACAGGTTTAGCATGAATTATCATGAATTGTTATACATTGTTGAACCATCGTGTTCATAGTGTTATTGATGGCATTACAGGCCTAGTTGCCCGTCCCGGCCTTGCATAGGCCGCCCCGCCAGCGGAGGAAGCCAATCTGATTCCTCCAGGAGGATTAGCGGAATAGACATAGATCGGAGGGAAAACGAATAGAATATTTAGGAATTGTTTGGATAAATACTTTTGTAGTAAGATATTTTGAGTTGTAAATAGATGCCACCTGCATTGTATTTTAAGTGTGCAGTGATGGACTTTGTTGGACTGTAATTTTGTATATGTGAACTTTACTTTTAATGTAAAGTTACTTATTGTCAATGTATATATATATTTCCGCAAAAATGTTCATTTGACAGGTATGCAAGATAGATCTCTTGTGAGTCTTGTCTTAACTTCAGTTATTCAGGATTTACGGGAGTAAGTATGATCGCCTTCGCGACCCGGGGTTAGGCCCCGATTAGCCCGGTCTTGGGCCCGGATTGTGACAGAGTTGAACCTGAGTCTGGATACCATGCACTGTCAGGACAGACAGATGAGCCAACCAACATTTAGCAGGAGAATGATTTTCTCCTTGATATTCAGGGTCATACCGGTGATAACAGTAGACAGCAGAGTGGCCTGGCTTGTTGCAAACTTGGCAAGTAGGCCGATTAGTGTTTCGACAACCATGATTTCTATTGTAGTCATTGTTATTGCGCCCACGTCCTCGGCCACGATTGGGGCCAGAAGACGAACGACCTCTTCCGAGATTATTTCCAACAGAGTGAGTCACAACATTGGTTGTGGGAACATCGATTGAGATGGAAGTCTCTTCCAGACGAGCCTCGTTAGTAAGAAGGAATCCGGTCAAATCATCAAGTGGAAGAGGTTCTATACGGGTGGTCATGGAGGTGATGAAGGCTTCATATTCAGAGCCAAGACCACTAAGGAGACTAGAAGACATATATGAATAAAAAACTAGTTGTGCAACAACGGCGACGTTGTCTATAATGGTAAATTGATTATCCTTTTTTAGTGCCTACTACTTCATCTCCATTGTCGTCTTCCCCACCTATTTGTGTTTCTACTTTTCCTCCTAATAGTGAGAGGGCTCATGATTCTGTTATGACTTCAGGTAGGCAAGAATTCCATAACAGAACCTGAGAGTAACTTCATGTAATGGTACCCCTAGCAACAATTTGCTTCATGACTTAGGTTCACCTGTGTCTACCTGTAACATCCTGACCCATAACCCATATTAATTATAATTAATTGCATGATTAGTTAGTAAGTGTGTTTAGAGTCTTAGCGAGTCGGGTTTGACATATGGATCTCACGTGCGAAGTCTCGTGCGATTCGGAATGCGTTTGGGTTCAGTAGGAGTGTGTTTCGCTATCTCCGGAAAGTTTCGAGGGCTTTTTAGTATTTTCCGCTTTTCGATAGATTATCTAATTTCCCGGACTTTATCCTTTTGTTGAATCCCAATTCGGACCCTCGAATGCGACCCAAAACCGGACCTGACCCATACCCATCCAAGCCGATTGTATTAATTCCCTTTTCCCCATCACACTCTCCCCACCTTTAACCCACGTGAGACCCACCCCCTTCCCCATTCCTGTTAGGTCACAAAACCCCCTCTCCCTTATGCATTTCACTCCACTACAGCCCCTCCTCCATCTCATTCTCTCATCCCTCTCGTCCTCTCTCCCTCTTCTAAGCACACTGCCACCCCCATCTCTTCTTTCTCTCTTTATTTCTCCATTTCCTTCTCTCTCTATTTCTTCCCCCATTTTTCCCTTTTCCATTTCTCTTTCTTTCCATGTTTTCTCCCCTCCTTGCTGCCAGCGTGAATCACCCCTCCCCCATTTCCTTTTTCCACTCTCTCTTCCTTCCTTTCTCTCTCACTCCTCCTTGCCAACGAAAATCACCCATACTCATTTCATTCTCTCTCGTTTTCTCTCATCTCATTTCATTCTCTCACATTTTCACTCATCTCTCATTTCATTCTCTCTCATTTTCTCTCATCTCATCTCTCCCTCACCTCACTCCACTCACTTGAACGTTGACTTTCTCCCCACCATCTCACCACTTTATTCTTCCTTCGTTTCTTTATTTCTTTCTTCCATTCTGCCTTTTTCATTTTTCTGTCAATGGGCCACTAATCTAGTGGTCCCCATAACCTCCTCATCGCAATTTCAATTCTTTTCTCTTTTTCTCAATCTCTCTCACCCACCTTGCTAGAAACGGACTACAAAGGCAGCACCTACCTCCGATTATCACCATCATCTCCACGTGGACCCCGTGAGCATCTCTTCCTCAATTTCAAGCCACCAGTCCATCCACCCATCCGTTTGGTAAGCTTCCCTTCCAATAGGTTTGGTTTGTATACTTTGGGTGTTGAGTTGTGTTAAGTTATCTTAGAGCTTTCCATTTTTTTAGTTTTATATTTTAATTTAGTTTTATTTTTGCTAAAGCTTCCTTAGGTTTGGTTTGTTGGGCATTGAGCTAGGATTTTTTGGATTTGGGCATTTTCCACCAAAGGCAAGTAGATATTTATATATATATATATATATATACTTGGATATGTTTGTCTCTCATTTGATTTGATGATTGATGATGATTTAGATGACCACATGCTCATTGATACTTTAAATGTTTGAAAACATGATAATATAAATTGAATGGTTGGATTGGGATGGATGTTGGTTGTAATGGACTTGATGAGAGGGTATGGATGTATGTGGAGAGGGCAAGGCTCTATTTTCTTTGTTTGCAAGATTAGAATGGAAGGTTTAGGCCTTTCATATTGACGGCTTTCATGTTCTAGGATTTTGAAAAGAGGTTTCCACCCATTTCACTTCAGTTACAAAATTGAGGTTCTGTACCTGCAGTGTATGCGATTGACCGACAAGGGACCGGGTCGACCGGCCACACACAATCAGGCTCCCTGGAGCTTGATGAAAAACACTGTGCACTCCATTTGTTTACAACTTCCGATCGACCTGACTGGGTCGGGTCAATCGGGTACTCTGTGTGGAATGTTAACCAGGCCCATTGCTGGATACCTTTTTGAAGGGCCCTTTTTACCCTTTTTCGGTTGGACTTAGGTAGAACTTTGGCTACCCTTTTTTGACTCATTTGACTATATGTGAAAATGTTTTGAGCCGATGTTCTTCACTGTTATTCCGATTGCATCGGGTTTCAACATAGCTCAATCATGAACGGTATGAGACAACGAGATACCCCTTTTATAGCTATGCATGAAGATTGTTTGTTTAGGTATCGTGAATCCTACTTCTCTTTGTTGACTTAGTATGGTTGTACGATGCCTCGGGTTTAACATTGTACCTAGGATTGGATTGCCTATCGCTTCTGATTCCAAATTGTACCGTCAGGTACTTATCTATATGCTATGTTCATGTTCCTTAGCTTCGTTTGCTTTATTTTGTTTTTGGATTACTTAATGAACCTAGGTGTTGAACTTAGGATCCTTTTTGATGTTCCGTTTGATCTGACGATTAATGGAGGTTTTGAGGCTAGGTGCCTTTGATTGTAAAAGCTTGATGATGACTACTTATGGTATTAACGTTTAAAGAAGCCTGCTTGATTGATCTTGACTTGATAGTGGAAAGTAGTTTCTCTTTTGTTGATGAATCTTGTTCACGCAAGAAAGCCTAGCCCCTCACTATTGCTTGTCTAGGAATCTTTGTGTCATGCATCACTCAGCTGTATATCGCCCAACATAGATGGGGCACTATCTGTGTGAGGACCTTGATGAACGTAAGCGCAGTACGACTTGATATCTATCTTGCTTGTTGCCTGGTCATTACCGTGTCTTATTGCCAGGATTTATCTTGTGTCTTGTTTGCCGGGCTTTTTATCTCGTGTCTTGTTGCCAGGTATATCCTATTTCTTGATATCTCTACCACGACTCAATGTGAGTATGGGAGGGCAATGATATTATCCCGTGGTAATTAGCATATGTGGACCGCCTATATTGCTAGATGTTTATGTTAGTTTGTTTATGATTCGTATGCTATGTATTTCTTACGATCGGGATGCTATGCCTGTTTTATGATCTTATCTATCGTCTATTCTGATTCGTTCTGCATATCTATTTATGTTTTATGTTTATATCTGCTTGCCGACAGTTGTATTTGATGATGCTACTCTTTGTGCATAGGTATCGAGCCCTTCTACCTTGAGGAGGAGACAACGGAGGAGATTCAGGCGGATCAGACTGATGACCTCCTAGACTATAGTACGGACATTGTTGTATAGCCGTACCGACCCCATAATCGAGTGCCTCATGCTTATTTTGGATAGATTCATCTTTTGGTTCCTTTGGTTCTCATTTTGGTTAGGCCCAAGTTTTAGCGTGTCCTTTCATGTAATTAATACTTTTGGTTAAACTGTTTTAAACTTAAACTTAGATAATATATTTCCGTATTGCTCTTAACTATACATCTTGAGATACCACTTGTATTTATGAAGCTTCCACTATTGTTTGAAGTATTGAGGAAATGTTTATACCTCACAGCGATCTTCGATCCATTATGGGACACGATTGGGGCCAAGGGTTATTATTATATTGAAAAAATTTTTAATTGGCCCAAATCTCATGCATAACCTTGATTTCACTTATGGGGGCGTGACACTACCAATTCTACTAATCATTTATTACCTACCAACAGCAACCAAAATGTCTTGGCTACACTTGTGTCAACTCATCCGACGGTCACTCGCACTCATGATAATAATACCCAGATTTTGTCACTTGCCATCCATTGCCTCGTGGTCTACTGGCTCACTGTAAGTTAGATGATGTTGAGCCCACTTGTTTCACTCAAGCAAACAAGCACCCCAAATGGCAAGCCTCTATGGAAGATAAGTTTAATGTGCTTATTCTAAATGGGTACATGGCTTCTAGTCCCATCTCATCCCCACATGAATTTAATTGGCTGCAAATGGGTTTTTGGACTTAAAAGAACAAGTAATGGTATGATTGAGTAGTATAAGGCCCGCTTGGTAGCCAAAGGTTTTCATCAACAACCGGGGGTTGACTTTCATAAGACCTTTAGCCCCGTCGTCAAGCCTATTACCTTTCGACTAATCTTGAGTCTGACCTTGACCTTCAAATGACCCCTACATCAAGTAGATGTACAACATGCATTTTAACATGGGGTTTTAAGGAGGAGGTATATATGTTTCAGCCACCAGATTTCAAAGACAATCAGTTTCCTAATCATGTTTGTTGGCTGTGCAAAGCCTTATATGGCCTCAAGAAAGAGTCGCTTCTACCTCATAACTATTCTCTCTTATATGCTTAACCTGTGATTATGTATTATTGAAACTTCCACTATAATTATTATGTAAACTGATAAAATGTTTATACCTTCTCCAAGACTTCGATCCTTAGGGACACCGATTAGGGACCACATGTATTCTAATTATGTTAGAAAATTTTAGTTGGCCACTAATTTCACCCACCCAATTGTGGGCATGTGACAATTATACTCACTGTTGGATGGAATTTCATAATAAGTGTAACTTTAAAAAACTATTTTACTTTACGACCTCTAAGGTAGATGATCAAATTGAGATGACTATTGCCCAAAATCATATTCCTAACGAGGCCTTCTATTACTTTGTCCTCCTATGATTGGTGTGTATTAGGGATGTCAAACGGCCCGGCATGGCCCGCTCCAGCCTCGGCCCTCCAGGGAAAAACCCTAGCACAGCACGGCCCGCCATGGGTCGGGCTGGAGTGGGCCGAGCAGTGCTGGGCCAACGGGTCAAGCGGGCCGGTTCTTTTTTTTTCTTTTTTTTTTCGGTATTGAAAAAAATTAGAACACAAGCACGGAAAATGACAAAGATATTTAAGTGGTTCAGTCAAACTCGACCTACTCCACTGAGAAGAGAGAACCATTTGGATCTTAACTTCTTAAAGGCTTCTAAATAGGATTACCTTCAAAACCTTACAATCTTTTTAGAAAATAAAAATAAAAAAAGAAAGAAAAACTTATAAATTTAAAAATTACAATGAAGGAAAAAGTAAAAAATCAAATGCGTACACCACTAATGTATTCTGCTGGATCATTATCTTCTATTGATGTCAACTCTTGCTTCCTCTAATCTACCAAATACCAATCTCGTAGGCAAACACAACACTCCACAGTTTCTTCAGTTAGATTTGTTCTTCTGTCATCCACCACATGTCCACCTGCACTAAAAACCTATTCTAATGCTACATAAGACATTGAAATAGTCAATAGATCACGAGCCATGGCGGCCAACACCGGATAAATGCTTTCTTATTGCTTCCACCAAGCTAAAAGGTCAAAACTAGATGCATCCTGCACCCATATTACACCGACGTCAAGATACGATGATAACTCCATCACAGTATTACTTGAGCTTGAGCTGGATGCCATGCCCGTAGACAGGGAAGAATACAACACATCTCACTCACCAATACCTGTTTGCTGGACTTCTGAATGGCCAATACTAAGCCCAGTTGTACCCATTTGCTCACAATAAAATTGAAAAAGTGCTTGTAAATTTGCCCTAATATTTGAAAAAAATATTTAAATCTATATAATTCATATTTTTATTTATTCCATCAATAAAAAACTATACACCACTTAATTTTAACCTAAGATCAAATACGGCAGCTAAAGAAAATGTCATTGGAGCCTCTTTCCAATATTTATTAAAATTTTCTTCCATGTTTCTAATAGTGCTACTCAATAAAAAAAATGATCTCTAAATCTACTGAATTATAAAGTAATTTTAAAAAGCTTCATTAGATGTGGGATAATATATCCCGGAAAAAATAATGTTGAAGTAAAAAAAGCTTCTAATAAATCTTTTATATGGGCACATAACTCCCAATGTTCATCACTAATCATCAAATTTTGTGCATGAAAAGCATAAAATTCATTCAAAACAGTTTACCGATCAAGTGCCTTGTTTAACAAATCATACATAAAATTCCATCTATGCTCTACCTCTTTAGGCATTTTAATAGCTGATACCCCTTGCTTCGCACATATTTAGGCATATAATTGTCTTCTCTGTGCAGAGGAGAAAATAAATCTAGCAATGTCTTTAATAGCATCTGTGTAATTTACAATATGCTTTAAACCAACCTTTGCAATGATATTTAAGATGCGACATACACATCTATTTTGAAAGATAAAGCTATCTATCAAAGTTTCAAGTGGCATCTGCATTATCATTAATTCAAGAGCCACTGTATTATTACTGGCATTATCTAAAGTTATAGCTAAAAAATTTTCTTTAATATTATATTCATCTAGTTTTTCCAAAATAAATGTACTTATTCTAGTGCCATTGTGTGGTCATTCAAGACAGCTAAATCTAATTAAACGTTTATTAATATTCTATTTTGCAGCTATGTGATGCGTAGTAATACAAAGAAAACTATCACTCCCTTTAGATGTCCACATATCTGTGGTTATGGCTATTCTACCAAGAATTTCTATAAGGTAATTTTTTATATTTGTTTTCTCGTCCTGCCAAAGTCTAATAGCATCATTTCTGGCTGTATTTCTTGAAATATTGTGAAATTGTGGTTGACGATAGTTCTGGACCCATTCTTCAAAAAACCCATTTTCAACAAAACAAAATGGTAATTCGGATAACACAATCATTTTAATAAGATTTTGTCTAGCACTTGGTGCATTAAAAGAAAAAAAACTACTACCACCACCAGTACTAGAAATTTGGATCTGTGAACCAGGCCTCCCTGTCCCTGCATCCGCCGGCTTATGTAAGGCTAAAAATTTTTACCTATGTCTTGTCAAATGGTTGGTACCCATTTTTGACGCAGCACCATAAATCTTACTACAAAATTTGCATTTTTCCTTTTCAACTGTTTTTCCATTTTCAATAACCTCATACCTTGTAAATACATCCCAAACTACTAAAGTTTTATTCCTCTTTGATGGATTACGGGAACTCTGAGGAAAGGCGGTGGTAAATCACCTACTTCATCTTGTAATTCAATAAAATTTTCTTCTTCCCCTAAATTAATTAAAGAAGATTTTTCTAAGGGAAATCTTCTAGCCATATTTCAAAAAATAAAATTTATAAATAATAACAGTAATAAGCTCTAATAGCCTTCTTTTGTGATAATTAATATAAGAAAGGGGAGAAAATGAAAGTTAATATAATATAATATAAACTTATATGTATGGAATCTCAAATTTAAATAATATAAATACCTTTAAATCTTTGAAGGCCCCTTTAATCTTATCTCTTGATGACTTGATCATTGGCCCTCCAAGAACTTCTTAGAGAGAGAGTAAAAGAGTTGAATGCTTTGATAGAGAGCTAGAGAATGTATAAAGAATGAGAGAGTTGTGTAAATTAGTAAGGAATGAGAATGGGAGGGTTACGGTATTTATAGACTTCGTAAAATGGAAAATGACACAAAATACCCCTTATATGACTGTTTTATAGCTGTTGGGGGGGTAAAATGGACTTTTTTAAAAAAAACAAAAAAGGGATATGGACGTTGGGCAGGCCTAGTGGGCTGGCGGGCTGGCGTGCCAGCCGTTGGGTGGCTGGAGGGTTGGCGGACCGGGCTGGCAGGCTGGCGGGCCTGTCCCAGCGAGCTTGGCAGGCTGGAGGCACTAGCCCACGTGCCAAGCGGGCCTAGCTGGCCCAGGTTCCTCGGCCCAGCACGGCCCGCGTCACGAGCTGTGCAGTTGACCAGGCTGTGCTGGGCCACGGCCCGTTGACTGGCGGGCGGTTTGGCCCGGCCCGTTCCATTTGACATCCCTAGTGTGTATCCAAGTGCCTCAAAAGGTGCTTAAAGTCTTTGTTTCAGGTGAGCCATGAGAGATGTCTCTTAATAGAGGGTGGCCCGTTAAAATTATGATTAAATATTGAATGAATCAAGGAGGAAGAAAATCCTTACCAACACTTTTATTTTGCTCAAATGCCCAATATCATATCATTTTATGAGACGAAAACCCAAAAAAGACTGAAAGTATCTAGCATGAAACCCAAAATTAAACACTATAAAAACTTGCCTCTAATTCTAATAGGAGTGAGTTAGGGCAGGTCATCCATTTAAGCCAACCAATTGCCATCCTTAAAGATTTTGGATAGTTATGGTACATTATTGGAAATATTTTAGTTTGGAGAATAATTGACAGGGATTCTCGAATTTGTGGGTTTTCTTTGAACATTATCAAGAAACTGTTGGGGTGGTAAATTAATAAAATAATAAAAGAGATCAAGCTAATGGTAAAACATTAATGAAATAATTTATAAGGTTATTTTTTTTTTCATTTTCTATATTTCTCTCTGATATTATTAGATCCTCCGGTGGCATTTTGAAATTATTGTGATTTTATCCGAAGATGCCAACTTTACATAGGTATGCCGAACGTAGTCAATCAGGGTGAACTGTGTAAGTGTTATTTTTGATAACAATGCCCTAAAGTTTGCCCATATTCTGTCAAAGGCAGTTTTTGTAGTCTCAACTCATTGAGTGGGCAAATTTACTCATTGAGTGGGCAAATTTACGGTGATTGTTTGTTTCGTAATGGGCTTTTCCCGACTTGATAGGGAGAATATACCTCCTTGTTTTTGTCTCTTTTTTTAATAGAATTCTCTTTCTACCCAAAAAAAAAAAAAAAAAAATCATTGAGTCTCCATGCCTCTCTCCCCCTTCATGTCTCTCTCTCTCTCTCACCCTCCCTCTCGCTTCATCTCCCCCTCCGACGGTGCTAAAGGGGGTGATGGTGGCTGGGGCGGTTGTAGGTGTGGGTAGAAAGAAGTTGGGGATATAAATTTGATAGATATCTTTTTAAATAATTTTCTACAATTGGTATTTTGATAAAAAGAAATTTTCAGAGTGTGCATGGATCAATTTCCAGTGTGTTCAGCAGCTCTCTTACCTAAAAATGTCATCACCAACCCTTTACCTTGACGTGACTTTTTACTGCTTTTACATTCCCAACGTTGCATTCTTCCACCCTCACATGACGATCTCTCTTTTTCCACTGTTCATCATCTGGTACGCAATCGGCATACCAGCAATAGACAACATCCCCTGTCTGAGAATTGAAGTGAGTTTCATGTTTTATTTATTTATTTATTTATTTTGCTAGTTGGCCCAATGACAGGAGAGGTCAAGGAAACCTGCCCACCCAGGAAACGATCCTTGGGTAGAGTTATGGGAGCGAACACCCTTACCACAGGGACAGCTTTGTGATTCTCCACGTTTTATTTATTTATTTATTTACTTTTTAGTAGAAACTTCTTTTCTTGTTTTGTTATTGTGGTACCATGTGCCACCAAATATTTGGACAATTTGAATAATTTCAAAGATTAAGGGATGGATTTGTGAGCCGCATGGATTAATGGTTCTTGACTGAACTTTTTTTTAGGGCATTTGGGTGGAGGTCCCTCAACTGTGGTTTTTATTGCAAACGGTCTACAATATTTTATTATACTGATGGCAGTCCTCTTGTAAAAATATTGCACTGAAAAAGAAAAAAACGCCCTTGTACATGTTAGCAAAAGCAGAATTCAAACAAATTTATCTGAATTTTGGCAAAAACAATGCCCCCAATGGCTCAACATCTTCATACTCTTCTCATTCCATTAAGAGCTGGTTTAGTCATCTCACCAATGGATGCAGCTTTCATGGCCTCCTTATGGAGCGTCATCATCTCAAGGAGCTACCTTGAACTATTCTTAGCCTTATGTGTATGTTTCCTCTTGTATGAATGTTGCAAGAGAAAAGATGAAACTGTTCTGAATTGAACGATCATTGGAATGTTGCCGACAGTTCTACTCAACATCCATCACATTCATGATCGGATGACAGAGGTAGTTCGTGACCATGGTGGTACTTTCAAGTTCAATAGTCCATGGTTCACTCGCATGGATATTCTATGCACGTGTGACCCAGCCAACATCAACTACATGTATAACACCAACTTCTCTAGTTTCGCCAGGGGACCTGAATTTGTAAGAATCTTTGATATCTTTGGAGGATCTACTATCAATTCAGATTCTAAGTCATTGAGAATTCAGCGAAAAATGGCTGACAGTGTTACGAAGAACAAGAAATGTTGCACCTTTGTTAACAGGAAAGCCAAGCAAAGGTGAATGGCCTAATGCATGTTCTCAAGCACAAAGCCAACCAAGACCAAGGCGTCATGAATTTGCAAGATTTGTTTAAAAGATTCACCTTTCACAACATGCATTCTAATCTTTGGAGCTGATCCAGGCTCCCTTTTTGTTGAATTTCCGATGGTTCCATTTGCACAGGAAATGGATGATACAATGGAAGCACTGGCCTTCCGGAAACTCAGACAAGTTTATTTTAGGTTTTCCAGAAACTCAGATAAATTTGCCAAAACTCAAATAAATTTATTTGAGTTTTAGCAAATTTATCTGAGTTTTTGTCCAGTTTATTAGAGATTTTGGGAAATTTATCTGAACTTGGCAACACCAAAAGTCAGAGCATGAAAAATCAAATTCTAATAAAAATCGAAATCCAAAACAAGAACACTTGATGACCATGATCCAATCAAGAAAAGAGAGAGAGGGAAAACAAGCAAAAGAGCAAACTACTCTCTTTCAAATCAGTTGTAGAAATTATAGAGAGAGAGATTTGGAAGAGACTTCAGATGAAAAAGTAAGATAAAGTAAAACCGTTTCTATCTTTGAATAAATGAAAGAGAGAAAATCAGAAGTCATGGTGGTGACGGAAGGCGTTCTGCAACGATACTCCACAACTATGAAAAGGAACGGAAAATGGAAAATGAGAGAGAAGAAGAAGGAATGAGTTCTTTGGGACAACAGAGAATAAGAGAGAACTTGGCCTAGGAATGAGGGTTGAAAGGGGAAAATTAGTTACAAAAATATATGACGTGGCATATTATGGACCTCTCACCAAAATATCTCCAGCTGTCTAGATTATAGACATTAGAGAAAAAGTTGTTATACTAGATGCCTTCGAAGACCGTGCTCAAAGACTGTTGGCTAATTTACCCTTTTTTTTTTCCAAAGCTTATAACAGTCATAAATTATCAACTTAATTAGAGCTATATTCACTATCTATTTCTCTCAACTTAATTACAAAATAATTGCTCGTACGAGTTTGATGTGAGAGAGTGCCCCTAAATAAATCCATCTATCAATCTGGAGCCATTTCGTCAAATCTAAATTGATCATCAGGACAATAAACCCTTGTACTTATAATTATTACTAGCAAAACAAGCTCACGCTTAGCACAAGCAATATAATTTATAATATTAAAAAATAAAAATATATGTAATATCTATTTCGAGTTATATTGAGATATTTGAGATGGTAGAAATTAACAAAATGGGACTCTTATGAAGATAAAGATAGGAACACAGAAATTTGCTGCTTATCTAGATGTTCGAAGAATCTCATCGCAATGAAACTCTAATATTTGCACGAGTGAGAGTCCTAATTCTTTAAAATTGTATTTGGATTTTTAAATTTTGACAGTTGTAGAAGAAATTAGATTGAGAGATGGTTAAATTTCTATCTCTAAGTAAAGATTATCTTTTAAAAACGAGGATTCCAAATTTCCCTTCTATATAAATCCCTAAAGTCTCTCCTCCAAGTTAAAATCACAATTGAGGCTCAATTTCTCAATCAATTAAGAAATCAAGATCCAATTGCAAAACATGCCCACGCTTGGCATGAGCAATATAATTATAATATTAAAAATACATTAAAGAATATAATCAATATGCACAGGCAATATTATTTATAGATAATAAAAGAATTATCTAAATTATATTGAGATGCTAATATTTGCAATCAAAGTGTGCCCATGCCAATGGACAATATTCACAGAGGAAAACGACTAATTATAATTGCAAGAGTAATTTTTATTCACTCCCATTTCCATTGAATCTCTTATTATAATCTTTTTAGAATTTCTTATTATAATTTGTTAGTATTATAAGAAAATGTTAAAAATAATGGGTTGAATAGAGAAAATAGTGAAGAAAGACAAATACATGAGAAAAAAGCAAAGACAATAAAATGGCAAAAATACATTAAAAATCTATTATTAAATTGAATAGATTTGATCTGTCCATTTTCACCACTTGTAGACCCCAATACAATTCATATATTAAATAACAAAGCATCTAAACCACAATACATAATCTAAAGTCTAAACCACAATACATAATCTAAAGTCTAAACCACATTACATAAGTAAAACTACCACCAACATGCTAAAGATTACCATCCCTAAAGAAAAGATATTTATCTAATACCATGAAATTATAATGTTGACAAGTACGCCTGAGTGTTGGATTGAGCACGTATCGTGATTAGGTGGCTCAAAATCCAACTTTATTGATACAAGTTGAATGTTATGCGATAAAAACTACAAACCTAAATTATCCACTTATCGAAGAGCACAATAAAATTTAGTAAATTACAATAACATGTGGGAAGCATGAAATTAAGAAGCGATAATATAAAGTATGGAAAAATCAGAAAGCCATTAAGTTTTTTTCTTCCAAAAAGAAAAAGAAAAGGGAGAGAGAAGAAAGGGATTTGAAGCAGCTGATAGTACATAAAATATGTATGTAGATGTTGAGAATTCCCAAAAAAGTCTACCTGGGATCTAATGTCGAGAGAAAAATAAGCCACAACAAAAACTAATTAAATTCTCAATAACGATAAAAAAGAAAAAGAGACTGAAATTCACAATAAACAAAAAAAAAATTTAATTCATATGTTAGACCGGGAATAAAAACCAAAAAGAGAAAGAAGAAAAGGCGTTCCACTAACAATATAAAAAACAAGGGGTTTTTACTGGAAAAAACACTTTAGGTTGGTACTAGACCGAATAGGGAACATTAGGCAAACATATACCTAATAGGGAATCCGTACAAAAAATAAACTTTTTTACCACTTTTTTTTCTGTGCTCACTATCAACCTTCATTTTCTCTGTCTTCAACCCTCGCTATAACAAGAGAGGGTTGCTATCGACCCTAAGCAAGCATGTACTCCTCATCTTCTTCCTTCTTCCTCTCCTCCTTGTTTCATACGGGAGTTTCTTTTTTATTTTTTATTTTTGCTTTACCACGGGAATTCGATTCACGCATTCTCTCCTCACACACCCACATCCTCGATCAACCGAGCTACTTTTGAGGGACATAAGAGGCTCCTTCATGATCAATCCAATCCTTTGAGAGTAAAGGATACCTATTATCCTTGAACTAGAATGACAATTATAAGAAGGGTCTCATGACAATAGGCTTAGCATATGGAATAATGAGATAAAAGAGAAGGACTTCACTGGGCCTGGACAAGTCAGGCGAGCACTCCAATTACTAATTAGGTTGGAAATGCCGGCTTAGAATTACCAAATCAGGTTTGCAGGCCAGGTCTGTCATTCATGATAGAAACACCTACATCTTACCAAAGAAGACCAGTGATGTTACGAGTAGTGCCTAGGACTTAGAGACTTTCTAGGGATAGGGGCAAGATAAGGGTCCTCTTTCCACAAGCTTGCAGCTTGATGATCATTTAGTTTCCCATGCACATTGCCTATTGGTTTTTTTGTTTGCATAATGAAGCATGTCATATTGTTTTGGAGAGTAGTTACCATCTGAATAAATTCATCCTAACCCACCTGGATAAATCAAAATAAATTAAACATTTGAGGAGACCTCAACAAAAACACATTTGGAAGCAAAAAGGCTAATTATGCTGTGATTTTTTTTTTATTGTGCCCATTTCATTTTAAGCAAAGAGTAAAAAAAAAAGGCCATGATGGAAGTGTGGTCAATGGGTTGTTGGCTATCCCACTCGCTAATCCCAGTCATGGTTGAAATAAGAAGAAAGGAAGAATGAAGAAGATGAGGAGTTTATGCCTGCTCATGGTCGACGACGACCCTCACTTGCTATAGCGAGGGTCGCCGTCGACCCTCAACAGGAAAAATTAAGGTCAATAGCGACCACCCAAAAAAATTCTTTAAAAAATTAGTTTTTCTGTACGGATTCTCTATTAGATGCATGTTTGCCTAATGTTTCCATGTTCAGTTTAGTGCCCATCTAAAGTGTTTTTTCTAGTCAAAACCCAAAAAAACAAACAATTGCCTGTATATACACGATCTTTATATCCAATGTGCCTGCTTTTGAATCGATGAATAAGGGGAGGATTGGTAAAAAGGATTTGGATTGTGAGAGGATTACCATATCAATTTCCATACCTAATTTTTAGGGGACACATGAGATATCTAATATTTGAATTAAAAGCCTAATTAATAGTGGCTCACGAGATTTCTTCATTAGGAAATGGAAGGCGTAGAGAGAGATCACTTTTGGTATGATATTGGTAATGGTAGGTATTGGTAGCGCTGACATGGACTCAAAAATTTAAGGGAAGATGATAGCTTGATATCTTAATTGTATGAGTTTGGATAAAGTAGAGATTTTAGGTGTGGATGATTTTGTTTAAATATAGCCTCTTTAATAAAAGAGAAAATTAGTGAAAGGTCCCTTGACTTAACTGTGTCGTTTAAAGGCTTTGGTCCATAAAAGTTTCGGTTAAGGCCTATAGTCCACACATCTGGACATGTTTCAGGCGGAGGTCCCTAAATACGCCAGATCACAGAACATCATGACTGATTTGCCCCTGTAACCGTCTGAAGTTATATCACGAATTTAATCCCTAGTTTCAAGCTCTTTAACATGATATTTCATGACTGATTTATTCCTCTAACGGATTTTATTTCCTAGTTCTAGATGAAGTTTCGAGATTCAAATGGGAGGGAACGAAATTCCTAGTTTTAGAGGATATTTTGAAATTCCCCGATTTCCTTTTTTTCTTCTAGTTCCTGTTTGTGTTTGATTTTAGCAGTTCATGGATTTCCGCAAGTGGTATTCTTGGTTGCTTCTTGTTCTTTTGGTATTGAGTGCTGGTCTTGTTGAAGGAGGCGACATCGTTCATGATGACGAAGATGCTCCCAACCGGCCCGGTTGTGATAATAACTTTGTTCTGGTACTATTTATGAGATCTGAGTCTCGTTTTTTGTTGTAAAATTTTAGTTGGGGTCTTAAGGTTTTTTTATTTTTTTTATGAGACTGTGGATTTGATCCATCCTTTTCTTAAATTATCTGAGTTTCGTATTGCAAAAGGTCTTAAACAACAATAGTAAGGGACCTATGTACAATCCAATCATGTCATTCGATATAAATTTATCTGAATTTATATGATGAACTCAAATAAATTCATATATCGCTAACTCGGATAAATTTATCTGAGTTTTAGAACAAATTTATCTGAGTTTTGCACAAATTTATCTGAGTTCTGGAACAAATTTATCTGAGTTCTGGACAAATTTATCTGATTTCTGGAACAAATTTATCTTAGTTCTTAGACAAATTTATCTGAGTTCTAAAATAATATAATTGGATACGAGGCAAAGATGCTTCCAATCAAAGCCGTTGATCTGGTGTGCTCTTCTATAAATAGGACATTTTGAGGGACATTGACTTTGATTGGGCAATGTTAGCGTGGGATGTTTTTCACCAATTTGATAGCCACGAAGGCCTGGTTAATTGGATTTGTTGATCGATGATTCATGGTGTGATCCACCTGATGAGCTGTCTCGTTCCTTGATTTACTTTCCCTTCTTCTCCTTGCACCCGATGTTCAAAATCCCTAATTTCTCGCTTTAGTTTATTCTTTGACAAGTTTTTGCAATTTTAGGCTTAGTGCTTTTGAATAAAGAGATAACGAAAATATGAGGGTATTATTGTCCTTTCAAGTATATAAAACGATGGAAGGAACTTTTGCCTCTACAAAATTAATTCATGGACCGTTTTTTTCGTTTGTAATAAAAACTAATATTGAGGGACCTACGGCCAAACGCCCCAATTTATTTTGAATGAAAGAATAAAGAATGGAGGGAAGAACAACTTCTATCTCATGATAGAAACATTCTAAATGGACAGTGGACATCTCCAAGAAAATATAAAAATCATTTGCCATACAAATCCATTGTCTTATATTAGCAGTCGGAAAAAGGAACAGTTCCCAACGTCAAACTTGCATTACAGTGCCCAACTTAACGTGATCTCTCTGTTTTGACATGGGAAGAGATAAAGAGGGATGTGGCCCCACTGATATCTAACGAGGCATAAAATTAGCCATTGGGTAAAATAATAAGAAGAAAGGAAATCTATAAAGATTCCGGTTCATTGGAGACTATTTTTTTAAATTTAAAGTGGGGCTCACGTGAATGTGGTCTAAATCAATTATTGGTAAGGATTTGTGGATCCCATCATAATCTATCGTAGCAAAAGAAAAGTTTAATGTAGAGATCTTTTCTAAAAGATGTATTAATCTCACTAATCAATATCAATTTTTTTTTTATAACGCAGGGTTCCCAGCCCTTTGGGCCAGAATAATCCTTACGGGCCCAGGAGAGAAAGTCAGGTAAAATTCCCCTGTAGCTCCAGTGTGGTAGTGCAGTTTCGAACCCACAACCTCCGGGTGCAAACTGTGGTCCTGGGCCAACTGAGCTACCCCTCGGGGTTACTAATCAATATCAATTGCACACTCCTGTTTAGATTGGACTCTTTGAAAGTAAAACTTTTATTTAGATCGACCTATTTATAAAAAAGAAGTTTATCTTTAGATCAATCAGTTGCAAAAGATTGGACTCTTTAAAATGAGACCTACTTGAGATTGGTCTTTTTATTTAGATAGCTAAAATCAGAAAGAATTTCTCTCCAATCCCTAGAATTTCTCCCTGAAAATTAAAATTAAAATAAAAATTGAGCTCCATTTTAGAAATCAATTGTAAAATTGAGTCTCAGTTTCGAAATCAAGTACTATCCCTATGATATATAATTGTAGGTGCACGAAATTTTACGGACCCGGAGGTGGTGATCTCAAGACCCACTAGAAGAGAAGATGTGATGCCTTGAATATAACCTGAAAGGGGGAAGAAGAAAAGATCAGTTAAAGACCCTGGCTGTGGGCAGTACAAGGCTCTCCGATGCCTAAGTCAGTGTAGAACGTGACAGTAGGGTAGAGATTTTAGAGAGACCGAGTCACAGCTCTGTAAGTAATGGGTTGAATATTTGCATCCCTTCGGAGGAGACTAAGTCCTCTAGTTTATACCGCCGTGAGGATCCAATATTGTGGATAAGTATCACAGCACGATTGAAGCAATTCCCTCAATCAGGGCAACCGTTTCAGTCGATCCTGCTCCTTTAATTGAGGTAGCCGCTCAGTCAATGCCTATCCCTCAATTATATTCGTAACGTTGCTCATTCCCCTTAATGTTCGCTACCTCATAAACCGTTCTGCCACATCTCTCGGTCGTTAAGCCACGTCTCTATCGGGGATGATGGGTGATGCCCTTTGTCCGAGATAGGTGGCCGAGACTGAGGTGAGGATGTCCGAGGTTAGATACATCTGAACTGAGGTAGGACCGAGCTGAGGGAGGTGTGTGAGCAATGCAAGCAAGTCTACCGAACTGCGTGGCAAGGACGAGCTTTCTGCCGAACTGTGAAGGGTCTTTTGGTGCTATAGCCGAGACCGAGACTATTAACAAGTTCGGTTCTGAAGTGGCACATGATTCTCCTTCATTACTGGCAAAGTGGGCCCAATCTCGGTGTTCGAGGAACGCCCCCACACAATTGCCCCCTAGCTCTCGTCCTCCGGGAGTTAAAGAACTCTCCGAGGTCGGGAGCTATAAATAGAGAGATGTCCAAGGCCGAACGACTCGTCTTCTTTGGAGCTCGTCTCTCCATGATGTTGTGCTGACATCATCCTGCCATTTCCCTATACCCTCACGTCATCCCGAAATATCTTGATGACATTAAGTACCGTGGTACGATTGAGGAGGAAAACAAGACGATGATGCCACGTGTCACTGCTCGGATGGTGGCTCGTTAATAGAAAGATCCGTTCCCCGTGTTTAGCGCGCAGAACGATCATTCGTAAATGGAAGAGCGCAGATTTCCTGTGCTTGGGAAAAGCAGCCCAGGTCTATAAATAGGGCCTTTTTTCTTTTGGGCGATTCAATCCTGAACGTAGAAGTTTGGAATTTTTAACTAAAGAAGATTGGGGCTTGGCCTCCATGGAGCTAATATTCGTTGGCAGGAAGAAAAACGTCCGCCCTTACAAACTAACTGAGCCTGAAGCTTTGTCCGGTGTAATAACGATGGCCGGTTCCTCTTCAGCGGGAGGAAATTGCCCCTAGTCGTCATCCGCACGTGCTATCTCTCCTGAGGCTTTTGGCCAACTGTGCTATCTCTCCTGAGATAGATCTTGATCTCTGGGTGACAGGAGATAAGACATCTATATCCAGAGATAGCGCAGGATTTATTCTGGGTAAGAGACCTGGAACTCCTCCAAATTGAATTCCGCTTGTCTCTTGGTGTCGCTCTTCCGTGAAGAACGCGCCTTTCAGGAGGAGGAAGAACACATCCTTTTCTGACAAATTTTATGAGGAAAGAGAGAAATCGAGTGATCAATTGTATTAGACTTCATGTAATGAAAATGACTTAATATGAAATCAAATTTTCTCTGTCGTCCAATCTCTTTCTCTGTGTGTTTGCTTTGCTTGATCATTCCTGTGGCAACAATATCTTTTCTTCATGATGTGGAATGTGCCTTTGGAAGTAATCTTGATAAGGATTGGAATCTTGTCGAGCTGAACATCTGCCGAACTAAGCCGCTGAACTAGGGCTCCTGCCGAACTGGAGCTTTCGCCGAGCTTGAGATCTCTTTGGGAAGCGCAGTGTGAAAAATCTGCTAGGACCCTGGTTCAGTGATGACAGTCCCCAGCTCTTCGAGGTCGGAAGCTGTACTGTCAAGGATTGAATCCGAACTGATGAGATTCCTTGGATACTGAGTTTTTGAATCTGACTTTGGATCAGATCGCTGTCACTTCATGTCCATCCGATGTCGCCTCGCTATCCGCGGTATTAAATGCCTCGCCTTGACCGCGCGCTGGAAATAGGCTGACGGTGCCACGTGTCACTTCTCCACGGGATGTGTAGCCTTTTCAAAACGGCGCATGTGGCGGTCGATCAATAATAAACGCGGTCTTTTTCGAAATTCAAAATGACGCTGTGATGGGTTGTCATTATTAAATGTACCCTTCTTCTTGCTATAAACAAGGGAGCGCCCCTTATCGTTTCTTCTTCTTCTTTACTCCATATTTCGCTGTGAAAGAGAAGAATTTCTTGCAAAGGGTTTCACAAGGAAGACTGTCGATCGACGAGAAGTGTTGTATGAATTTTCTCCATCGAGTCTCATCCTTGCTTTCTGTCTTTGTAAATCTTCTTTTCCCTATCTTGCTCATTTCTGCATCTAGGGTTCCATTCTCCCTTCTGATCTCCGTCTTTACCTCTTCTTTCTCTAGAAAAATGGGCATCTATAGTTACTGGTTAGAATCCGAGGGAGCGCTAAGAGACCTTAGGGCTAGGTATCAGAAATCTGAGGATGTCTTCCTTAAGGTTCCCGAGCCGAATGCCTATATTGATGGTAGCCTCTCCGATGGCTGGATGCCATTCCCCTTAGTAGCCATAATAGAAGGCGGGGTCCGGTTTCCCCTTAATCCCTTGCTCAGGGACTGTCTCCGAGCTTGGCACCTCTGTCCATGTCAGTTGATGCCAAACAGCTTCAAAATCATAATGGGCACTGCCGCGCTCAATAATATTTTAAAGATTGATCTAGGCGTTCATGATATTGAGGACGCCTATGAGCTGTGTAAGTAGAGAGGTAGCATTTACCTCCGAGCTAAGTCCGCCAAACGGGATTCATTCGTGCCTTAGAAGACTCGAACAAATACGTCGGGGACGATCGCCTGCTCGTCTCAGGTAACTGGGAGTTCGGTGATGACGCGCCGATGTCGCAGAGGTTCAATCGGATCCCTCGCCGTCTCGGCACACCACCAAGTAAATATAGTTGTTTTTTAATTCGGTTTTGATTTCTGTTTTATCTTGTTTTCTATGCAGCCGAACTGATATCCTTCTGTTTTGTAGACGCTCATGAAAGGAGAAGGGAGGCTAGGCGAGTGGGCTGGGTGAAGAATGAAGCCTGGTTTCGGTCTGTAGAGATTTACCGAGGCCACGAGGACAAGGCGGCTTTTGCCCTTTTAGATTACGCGCCAAAATACCGCTCTTACAAGAACAGTCTCGCCCATCGCCAAGCTGCCGAAGCCAAGGTTGAGGAGACTGAAGTTAAGGAGGAAGAACAAGAGCAGGCAGCAGACGATACTGAGGGCCGAGCTGCATCAGGGGCTGAAACTTCTGCATCTGGTTCCGATCCCGAGGAGGACCAATCGGCTGAAGAAACCTCAAGAACTTCAACAAGCAGTTCGGGAGAAAAAGAGCTGATGGATAAAAACAAGAACCGCCCGAAGCCACCTGTGAGGAACCTTCGGACTGCGGCCTTCGGGGGTGTGGCTCAAGGCGCTGCTGCTTCTTCTTCCAGGCCTCCTTCTGCCACGCCTGTTACTGTTGCTCCTCCGTCTTCCTCAGCGACTGTAGCCCGAACTCCCGCTGTTGCTACCAACGAGGCAGCGCTGGAAGAGGTCCACCGGGGTAAGAGGGCCAGAACCGAGGGTCAGTCAGCCCCAACGCCTGTGCAGAGGGGAGCTGACCCAGCAACGGCGGTCCTACAGTCTACAGCGGCGCCCTGGAAACCGAGTCATCTGCTTCAATCAGGAAGGCCGTTGACCGTAGAAGATCGCCTTGGTGGGAACCCATATGTGGTGGCTACGCTGGGTGATGCCTGCACTTTGCCCCGGGACATGGAGAAGTATGATGAGCTTGACGACGTCATGCTTCTAGTATCGCAGATGGAATCCGCCCTCAACGTAAGTGTAACCTTTTTCGTCATACTTCTGTGCTGGACTTCGGTAGCAGTCATCTGAAACTTTGTTTTTTTGCAGATTGTGCAAAAATGCCACATCTCAGTGCAAAGGATCCAGCGAGCCAAGAAAAACCTGGCTAACGCTGAGGCCAAAGCTGAGGAGTATAAGAAGTCCTTGGAGGATAACAGAGATAGAATAAAAGAGTATTAAGAAACGTCTCGTGCCATTTTTTCTGAGCTTAATAAAGCGAAAGTCGAGATCGAAGCAGGGAAGAAGAGGGAGGCCAAGCTTCAAAAGAAAACTGCCGAGCTTGAGAAGGAGAAAGCCGAGACCGAATCCAGAACCCGGTCTGATATCAACAATGCATATCTTTAAGGATTCCAGGAAGCTGAAACCGAGTATGCGGCCCAAGTGGCCGGCATAAGGGATGATTCCTGGAAGATGGACTGGAAGGCCGCCCTATTAAAGGCTGGAATCCCCAACGACCATCCGGCTTTCCTGAATCCTGACGAGTTTTCAAGCTCGGCACCTGTGCCGGATTTGCCCCCTACTCCTGAGGTGCCACCCGTAGCGACCGGAGCGGCAGCAGTCGAGCCCCTTCAGCCTGAGATTGAGGTCATCCAGGTAGAAGGCGATGGATCTAGTGCCCCTGCTTCTTGTCTATCTTCATATCTTTCTTTGTAGTTTCTTTTGTTGGGGAATGTCCCTTTTGTTTTCGAGCCATGCTCGTTCGATGTATCTAACACTTGAAGAGTAATGAAAACTGGCTTTGGAACCAAATTGTCTCTGTTGCATTCTTGAACTTCAATGTCTTTAGTAACTTTTTACAGAATTGAATATGTTTACCAAATATGCCCTCGTGGTAGGTTTAGCTCATGAACCAAGAACCTAAAGGAGCAAATTCGGTAAAGATCTTATCCGAACTCCGTGCTGCTTTTGCTAGTCTCAGCACGAGTTTCGACTTAATTAGAACATGACTAGCCGGTTCTTTAACAGTAGTGTAGTCTATATCTGCCAGTGATCTGGTATAAGTACCGAGATCGTCTGTGGCCGAATTTTATCTGACCTGACCAGTTGGTTCTTCACCAATGGTGTAGTCATTACCTTGCCGGTGATCTGGTATATGTACCGAGATCTTCTGTGGCAGAGGTATGGAATCCTGCCAATGATCTGGTAGACATACCGAGATCTTCTATGACGAATGTATGGAATCCTGCCAGTGATCTGGTAGGCGTACCGAGATCTTCTGTGGTAGAGGCGTGGCACATCCTGTTGGTGTATAAACTGAAGCTAGGATACCACATTGGCACTTCGGCTGAACTTCAAGAGGATTTTGCCGAGCTCTATGACTTGTGCTAAATCGAAATGCCAAGGAACAAAAGAAAAGCTTTATTGATGCTTGAAAAGTCGATTACAAGTCAGAAATAGAACTTTTTGAGGTGAGTGGCATTCCATGGTCGTGGCAACTGGTTACCACCATGTCCTCCAATCTATATGCTGATTGACCCGCAGCAGAGATCACTTTGAATGGTCCGAGCCAAGTCGGCGCAAGTTTGCCCTGGTTCGGATCTTTGTCTGCCGGCAATGCCTTTTTCAAGACTAGTTCCCCAATGGAGAACTTTCCTTCCCGGACTTTTTGATTGTAGCCTCTAGCCAACTGTTGTTGGTAGGCTGCTAAGCGAACTGCAGCAGCTTCTCTGCGCTCTTCGGCCAAATCAAGTTCTCGTCCAAGATTGATTTCATTTTGGCCTTGGTCGAAAAGTTCCGACCTCAATGTCGGGAGTCCGACTTAGAGAGGTATCACTGTTTCGGTCCCATATGCCAAGGAAAAAGGTGTCGCCGAAGTGGAACGCCTTGGAGTAGTCCGATATGCCCATAGGACACTCGGAAGTTCTTCCACCCATCTCCATTTAGCTCGGTCGAGTCTTTTCTTAAGGCCATCGAGGATCACCTTGTTAGAAATTTTGGCTTGACCATTGCTCTGAGGGTAGGCTGGCGTGGAATAATGATTTCTGATGCCGAGCTCCTCGCAGAAGTTTTTGAAAAGGTTGGAGTCGAACTGGGTCCCGTTGTCCAAGATCAAAATTCGAGGAATGCCGAACCTGGTGATGATGCTCTTCCATACGAAATTCTTGGTATCTCGTTCATTGATGGAAGAGAGTGGCTCTGCTTCTATCCACTGTGTAAAATAATTAGTAGCTACAATTAGCCACTTCTTACTTCCCGGAGTTCTGTGGAGAGGTCCCACGATGTCCAATCCCCATTGGGCGAAGGGCCAAGGGCTGGAGAGCGGGCTCAAATCCTGTGCTGGTTGATGAAGGGAATGTGAAAATTTCTGACACTTCTCGCATTTCCTTGCATATACCTAAGCATCTTTCTGCATGTATGGCCACCAGTAACCCTGGCTAATAGCCCGGTATGCTAGTGATAGACCTCCAGTGTGGCTTCTGCAGATCCCTTCATCGATTTTGTAGAGAAAGTCCTCAACTTTGCTCGGATGGACGCATTGAAGGTAGGGGCCTTTAAACGACTTCCGGTAGAGCTTGCCTTCTGGAGATAGCCAAAACCTAGCAGATTTTAGCCTGATCTTATGAGCTGCAATTCTGTCTTCCGGAACCTGATCGTCTTTGAGGTAGGAGATGATTGGATCCATCCAACTCGGGCCGAGATTAACACAGAGTACTTGCCGAGGTGGATGAAGCTGAATGCTGGGTTTATCTAAAGATTTCACCTCAATGATTCTTTTTCTTCCGGCTTCGACGGCAGATGCCAGATTAGTCAAGGCGTCAGCATGAGAATTCAACTCTCAGCCGACCTGCTTGACTTCTACTCTTTCAAACTGAGAGAGGTGTTGTTTTGCAAGAGTCAGGTAGGCCGCCATCCTATCGTCACGGGCCTGATATTTTCCGCTCAACTGGCTCGTCACCAGCTGTGAGTAGTAGAAAACGACCAGATGCCGCGCCCCCAGGGTTTTAGCGCTATCAAGTCCTGCAATCAACGCCTCGTACTCTGCTTCATTGTTGGTAGCCTTGAAATCAACTGTCAGGGCCTGCTCGATGACTAATCCTTCTGGAGATTGGAGGACCAAGCCAGCACCAGCCCTTTTAGAGGTCGAAGATCCATCGACGAAAACCTTCCATGCCGAATCGAAGAACTGTTTCTGTAAGACCCCGACCCGAGTGACTCTATTAGTGCTAATTAAGTTATGTGTTAGTGCTAAGCTTGATTAGTGGTTTTGTCTAAGCTTGGATTAGTATAGTTCTTGATAGCTTTGGGGAATTTTTAGTGTCTTGTATTTAGTGGGACCCTTTGGGGGTTTCCTTTTGATAGTCTTGCTCGCTTTTGGAGGTTACTTGATATTCCCTTAATTCTTGTTTTGATCCCGTTTTACTTATTTTATCGATCCTTACAACTTTCATGTTGAGCCTGTAACCGTCCGGAACCCCGAAACCCGATCTTCTTGCTTTGAGGGCAAAACAGTCCTTGTACATGAAATCTGTACCCAAAACTTGATATTCTCGAAACCCGCGAAACATATACTTTTTGGAAACTAGATATTTCGACGATCACTTTTCTCTTATTAGTCGATTTCGTCCGAGGTCCCGAGATTGGTGCTTTCGGCCTCCAAAGATTTCCTAGAGATGGGGACCCACACTCCACTTGTATATAAGGAGATCCTTCTCTTTCATTTCCCCATTTTCCAGCCTTAGAGCAACAAGAGTGATGGACCCGAAAGAAATCTTCCGTCCTCGCCTTCCGCACCCTGGGGGCTGACCTGGGTCTCGGCGGAGGAGTGAAAATCTCGGCAATCAACATTTTTGTACGGGTATGCCAAATTTACTTTCTACTTGGAATTTGGAATGGTGATAATCCGGAGATTCACCTTCGCAAGTGGAAAGGAAATCAATCCTTTTTTCTAACTTTTCAAATTGCATAAATATTAAGAAAAGAGACAAGTTTTTAGAATGCCGTAAGAGGCGTTTTTGTTTGTTTGCCGTGAAAGGCGTTTTTACAAAACTCATCAAATATGAAAGACAAGAATTGTGATTTCTTTTTGTCTCTTTAAGAAATACAAACTACAATAGAAAAGGAAGAAAAGGGATCTAACTTCTCAGGAGATTGTGGGGACACGTTGAAATCGACGGTCGCAAGTCATGTATGGGCTTCGCCATCGTCCTTCAAATGAAAACATGTGATGCTTTGATTATTTGGCTTGGCTCCTAACCTAAGTTTTTTAAAAGACAAGGACCAAGAGAAGGTCCTATATCCAATGAAAAACCAAGTAAACGGGCTGAAAAGCCGCGTTTAGGCCATGTTGGAGAAGGAGGTGACCTTGGGGGGGTGGCCCCCCAAGAGACGTTGATCACCTTGTGGTGCTTTCGGGAGCAAAGTAGCAGAACTTCGTCTCTCTCTTGGATTTTCTGAATTTTCAGAGCTTGCACTTGGGATCTATTTTCATCATGCTTTCTTCTTGGAATGGACCTCCTTTTATAGGCTTTTGGTAGCCATGAGGTGTTTATTGGCATTTATGGCCATGATGAAAGAATCGATGAGGAGTTACAAACCGATTTTCCGTCAAGCGTCGAAACTAGGTCAAACGATGTCGGAATGACCTGAAAATTGAGGTGAAGCTTCTTGAGCAGTGGATAGGACCAACCATGGGCTTTTATTTGAGTTTTGAAGCCGTTTGGGGTCCCATCGATGCTTCACTTGATTTTACTGCGGGGAAAATGCCGAGCTTTGATATGTGGTCAAACGATGTCCGATTGACCTGAAATTTGACGGGGAGCCTATTGGAGTCATTTTGAGATGTTCCATGGGCTCCGTTTTGGATGTCATGGTCCCGGGTTGCTCCGCCGCCGGTAGGCTTGATTTTCTCTCGGAGCATCGAAACCTGGTCAAACGTTGTCGGAATGACCTGAAATTTGACGTGCAGCCTTTTGGAAGCATGTTGAAGCCACTCATGTATTTTGTTTGATGAGTGATGGCTTCGGTGGTTCCCGCCGCCGGGAGGCTTGATTTTGCTGCTCGAGCATTGATGGAGGGTCAAACGTTGTCGGTTTGACTTGAAATTTGGTATGGAGCCCTTTGGAGACATTCTGGAGTCATCTGTAGGCTCTGATAAAAGTTTTGGTGTCTTTGATGATGTCGCCGCCGGGAGCGCTTGTTGAGCTGTCGGAGCAGTGAAGTTAGGCCAAACGCTGTCGGAATGGCCCGAAACCTCAGGTGTACCCCTCTTTTAGCTGTCTTGAAGGATCTCTCAGGTTCTGTCTGATTCTGAAAAGATCTGATGCTTGAAGTAGCCTAGCCTGTTTTGTAGCAGGATGCAGCTTCAGGAGGCTTCTTGATGTGGAGGAGACATAGTGACTTTTTTGGTGTCAACAAATACCCCCTCGAGGTACAGCGACGAGTAGCTTTTTGGAGTTGATGTGCCTCGAAGAGAAACTTGGAGGAGAGATTCCAACTTGACCAAGAGTATTGAGCTTTTTTTTTTTTTTTTAATAGCCTTCTGAGTTTCCGGGGGAAATTTTATGGTAGTGAGAGGGATCACGTACCATCTCAAGGCAAAGTTTTAAAAATGACATGGGGTATTTGGATTTTGGGTTTTGGATTTTGCTTTTTGACCTTGTGACCTAACAAGCTGTATGTGGCAGGTTAGGGGGTCGGGGTTTGATTTTGATTTTGACCTTGTGACCCAACAAGCTGTATGTGGCAGGTTGGGGGGTCAAATTTGGTTTGTTGGTTTTGGATTTTGATTTTGGTTTTGGTCTTGTGACCTAACAAGCTGTATGTTGCGAGCTAGGGGACCGGATTTTGGTTTTGTGAAATGTCAATTTCAAGATTTTGGCTCAATTTGGTTCATGAGGTTGGATGGTTTGGTTTTTGGAAACTCATGGGACTTTCTTTTTTTTTCTTTTGAATGGTCCCATCAACTCAAAAGAGACATGGGACTTTTTTTGCTCTTTTCTTTTTTTTGCTCTTGGTAAGATGAATACTTTGACTAAAAGCCAATTTTAGTGCCTAGGTGGTCAAACCTGGCTCATATGGGCTAACCCATGGGACCTTAGGCTTTGGAGATGGCCTATATCTCATATAGTGTCATATTTGTAAAGAATATCTAAAAATATCTCTTTTGTGTAGAGAATATCTAAAAATATCTTTACTTGGAGAGAGTTTCTCAAGTTTTTTCAAAATATCTTTTTCTTTGGGAAAGTAGCTAAATTTTAGCACTTACCTCCTTTCTTTCTCTTTGTTTCCTCTTTTGACTTGCTCTCTTCTATAAAAGCAAAGAGGGTTGGTGCTTTTACTCCATTACTTTCTTTTTGCAAGAAATCTTCAAGAGTCCTCCCCAAGACAAGAAGTGCTTTCTCATCTTCAAGGATCTCCAAGCTTTTCTTCTTCTTCTCCATCAATGGCTTCAAGTAAGTTTTCTTCCTCGTCAAGAATCTCCATTGTAGAAGTAGCTTCTTCATCAGTTTTTTCTTCTTTTTCTTTTCTTTTCTTTCTTCTTCTCTTTTTTTTTCTTTTCTTTTCTTGTCATGCACGTTTTTTCTTCCCTTTTTTTTTTCGTGCTTCTCTTTTTTTTCTTTCCCTTTTTTTTTCTTTTTTTTCTTCTTTTCACGATTTTCTTTTTTTTTTTTTTTTTCGTGAACTCTTTTTTTTCCTTTCTTTCTGTTTTTTTTTTTCACGCTGATCTTTTTTTTTCAGCGTTTTTCTCTTCTTTTCTTTTTTTTTTTTTTTTTTTTTTTTTTTGCTGTTTTTTTTTTCTGGCTGTACGGACAGGTCCGTACGGACCTGACCGTACTGCCACGTGGCAGTGGGCCACGGCCTGTGGGCCAATTTTTTTTTTTCTTTTTTTTTGCTGAGATTTTTTTTCTCTCTTTCTTTTTCTTTTTCCTTGTTTGCTCACTATGATAATGAGGCTATGCAATTTCAATATGTATGCATTTTTTTGTTTGATGCATCAAAATAGAAGGCTAGAGTCTCTAGGTCAAGCCAACATGATTTTTGACTTGGACAAAGTGTGATTGGTTTTGACCAAATTAGGTTAGAATTGGTCAAACTTTGGTCAAGGTTTTCCTAGCATCTAATGCATGATGATATTTTTTTATGCATGATTTTTGTAAATGGATTAGGAAGTATGATGATGCATACCTAAAAATCTTTTGCAAGTATCAGGATTTTGAGCTCCCAGCGATGTTGAGCTCTTTCTCGGTCTTGCTGGATTTTGAGGAAGTTTGCAACTTTTGGATTCTAAAGCTCGCAGCAATGTTGAGCACTTTTCCAGATTTTGCGGAAGTTTGATGAGATTGGCTTGTTCTCGCAGCGATGTTGAGTTCAAGCCTTCTTTGAGAATTCTCCACTGACTATGAGCTCACAGCGATGTTGAGCTCATCTTCTGGCTTCCTGTCTTTTTCGGAGTATGTTCCTTTTCGTTGGAATTGCCCCGGAACCATGTCAAAATTTTGCTAGAATTTTTGTAGCAGAATTCTGTCAGTTTGATGTTGATTGATCTTGTCTCTTCCACCTTTTGCTGGTAGTTCTTCTAGAATGAACAAAGGTAAAGGTCCTGTTACTGACGCACCTCGTCGGTCTGCTAGATCTTCTAATACTGCCGTTCAGCAGGCTTGGGAGAAGGTCCAGTTTGTGGAGAAAAACTTGGAAGAATGCGATTCCCTCAATCGTGATGAGATAAGACAGCGATTGATCGCTCTCAAGGATGAGGAGTTCTATAAAATCACGATAAGCAGTCGTCCCTGGGTTACGGACGATCAGAGCATTGTGCTCAAGCCTACCTTCTTCTTCGGTGATGCAGTCCCCGACGAGTTGACATACCAAAGGAGATGTTTTCAGTTCTCTTACACAGCGGATGGTGAGGAGAGAACTATTTCTACCCGGTCGTCTTTTGATCGGACCATCTCAATCCTGAGCCTTTCTCCCACGTGCCCTAAGAGGGAAGATCCTCCGAGTTGGGTGAAGAGGACCAGTGTGATCAAGACCGGGGTTTTTGTTGGTGGACCTTCCGATTTTGCAGAGAAGCCACCTGTCCGTATGGACATGTTGATGCCAGCCAGTGGCTACCAAGGTTCTGATCATCCATCGATCGATTTGAGACCGGTGGGCCTTGGCGTTTTTCGGGGTGACGGCAGCAATTGGGTGAAGCCTTTTCGACTTCGTGGCCGTTTCAGTGCTGACTCGAGCTGGGAGTCATGGACTGATCACACCTTGAGGATTGGTGAGGCCGTTCTTCGGGAGGCCGAGATTTTTGACGCGGTTCGCGCTTTTCGGCAAACCGTCGTTTTCTCCGATGAGGCTTTCATGGCCATGCTGGAGTCATTCCTTCCACAAACCAACACCTTCATTGTGACGAATGGTGAGATTGATTTTTCTTTGAAGGAGCTGAGCGCCATCACCGGATTGCCTATCCTCGGCAAACTCTATGAGGAGTTTATGCCTATTGACAGCGTCCTTGAGGAGCAATCTGAGGAGTTTAGGCTTGTGTACTTTCAGCTCGTCGCCTTCTACGATTTTTTGAAGGAGAAAGAGGGCTCGAAAGTTAGATGCAGCAGTTGGAGGAGTTGCAGCTCCAACTTTTTTTACAGCGGGGATTCTTCTGATGGCATGACCCAGGATGTTAGGGCTAAAGCATCAAGTTTGAAGAAGATCGCTGCTATGCGAGAAGATTTGAAGAAGTTCTTCGCAAGCACAGATGCCATTTGTCCTGACATTGCGTTGCGGAGAGATCTCGCTGTTTACCTCACTTACTGGCTGGGTGAGGCTGTTTTTGCTGGAGGAGATGGAACGTACATCAGGCCGCACTGTATTTTTCCGGCTTGTCAAATGGCGTTTGGAGAGCGGCTGGCTTTGGTACCTGCTCTTTACTCCTATTTATGTACCGAACTGCAGGCTGCTGCTTTTCTGGTTCGGCTTGGGCTTCCCATGAACAGGGTATTTTCTGCCCACATCTTCTATTCGTGGTATGTATACCACTGTCCTAGCTTTCATCGTTTGGGAGTTGCACAGGACGAAGATCCCTTTATGATTCGTTTGGCTAGAGGGACAGCCGTTCACGAATCACTTTTATCTGCCCGTTTAAGGATCCGACGATTTAGGGACGTCGAGATTGGGCAGTCTTCAGTGAAGGTTTCTCCGGGCTTGCGGAAGAAGGCTTTTGACTTTGGTGTCTCCCGTGATTCGACCAGGGCAGGGTCGGGAAGACACTATGCTTTGACAGACGCGGAGAAGAGGTGGCTCTTCAACATACGGGTTGGTACGATGGTGTACTGCAGACATCTTTTCGTCGACGTCCAACCGTATGTCCCTTCGCGTTTTGCGTTGCAGCTTGGCTTCTCTCAAGGCGTTGTTGGAGCGCCTTCGAGTATGGTGAAGCGTTTTGGAGGTCTGCAAGATGGGAGAAATGCATGGGCTTTTTATAGCGCCGAGGATACTACCACCATGATTTCTTATCCTGAGCTGCCCACCTTCCGGACTGCTGGCTTCACGAAGTGGTTCGTGGAGAGCTTTTCAGTGTACCGGGGGCTTTCCAAGAAAGAGCTCGATATTAAGCAATCTCCTGGGAAGAGTCTTGGCAAATCGAATGGTGTCCGTCCGGAGGAAGTTTTGGCCTTCCTTTCTGAAGAGAAGCACAAGATAGGCTTTCTCAACGGGCAGGACATCATCAGATTAGGAGCTGCACAGGGGATTCCTGGTGAGGTCCTGAGACAGCTGGAGGAGGAGGAGGCCGAGATCGATGCTATGGTACAGGCAGAGCATACGAAGGCTTCCATGGAGTCTATTGAGAAAAGTAGACCATCCAGTGAGGACTCTTGTGAGAGGCCTGATGTTGATAGTGTGGCAGGATCGTCGAGCAGATTAACCCGCCGAGGCAAAATGAGGAGAGGACAACGCCGTAACATGAGACGGCATAATAGTCCTTCTGGTCTTGACGTTCCTCTCACCATTACTGAGGAGGTGTCTGAGGATGTTGACGAGCCTCCGGAGAAGAGAAGCAGAGAAGAGGAGATAGCTGGTATGATCCCCTTTCTTTCCTTTTGCTTCTTTTTTCCTTTTTTTTGTAAAAGATTTTGTTTTGATCCGCTGCTTCTTTGTTTAGCAGATGATGATGACCTGGTGATGCCTGTGGTTCCGGCCGATGAGGCAATGAAGGATCCAGTCGTGGCATCTGAGGAAGAGCCCAGGGACTCTAGAGTGGTTCCAGAACCTTCACCTGGTATGATTTGCTTTGGCTTTTGCTTTTTTGTCTTCTTTTGCTGTCATTTGCTAACATATAGCTGACTTGCCAGAGGATTCCAACGATTTCGAGCCATCCATGGATGCAACTTTTGACGATGCTTCGGATGAGCTCAAAGAGGCAGAGAGTACTCCGCCGGTCGTCGAAGCAGGTATACTTGCAATAATAATCTTGATATATTTTTGACAAGATTATATTCAAACCTTTTTGTCTTTTTCTTTTTTTCTTTGACAGATTGTGAAGCAGAAGGAGAGATTCCTCCGTCTTCCTCAGAGCCAGAACAGGGGATACCTACGGCTGATGCAGAAGTAGGGGCTTCTTCCACTTTCAATGAGTCAGCTTCTTCCGTTGGAAAGAGTTTATTGATTACTCTTCCAATGGAGCATGACATGGGCAGTCGGGCACCAGAGCATGGCGAATCCTCATCTGCACCGCACCTTCAGTATGCAAGGAAGGTGTTGAAGACTGTCTTGAGCTCATGGGTTGAGACTCTTTCTTCAGGTCATTTGGAAGCTGGTTTTGGCATGATCAAGCATGTGCAGGACATCCTCGCTAATAGCAAAGAAGTCGGTCTGGACATTGCAAGTGCCAAGGATTTTGTTGAGGAGATCATCACCTTGGGGAACAAATGGACTGAGACTAAGAGTTTCCCAGATGGTGACTTCTTTGATGAGATGTTCTTAAAACCTTCCAGCAAAGTCAAAGCTGAGCTGACGGAGGTCACGAAGACTCGGAGGCAGATCGTTCGGGAGAAGAACGTTACCGAGTTATCCATCATGGGGCTGAAGCAAGACTTGGACCGCCTTGATAAGGAGGTCGTTGAGGCTAGGCAACGTCTTGATCTTTTAGAGGAAGAGGTTGCTGCCAAATGGACCGCCATTGTGGAGGCTCGTGGTAACGAGGGGACTCTCATTCGCCAGGTTGAGGAAGCTGAAGGTAATGTCCGGAGGAAGACTCAGGAGCATGAGCAGTGGCAGGTCCTCTCGGAAGAACTTCCTCGTGCTGCAGATGGGTCACGGCATTCGGCCGCGTTTTATGGGGACATTTTCAAGGAGCGTGGCCTAAAAACTTTGGAAGTTAAGGCCAAGGGTCTGCTTGAGGAGTTGAACCTTTGGTTGAAGACCATGTAGGATTGAGCTCCTGAGTTGTAACAAACTCTTTTTCCTTTTTCTTTTCTTTTTTTTTTTGGGTACCTCCATGTAGAAACAATCATTTTTTTTTTTAAACAATTTTGAGCAAAAGTTTGATGGGAATGTTTGTTTAAGGATTTGATCAAAAGGTTGTCATTTTGTGAAAATCTTTTGTCAAAGGGTTGTTTTGGGCATGAAAGCCAATTTTGTGGCGGAAAGCCTTGTTTTTTATGGTTTGAAAACCAAAATTTCGATGGCGAGAAATCCTAATTTTGTGGCGTAAGAGCCAAAATTTGTTTTGCGGCATGGGAGCCAAAATTTTTGAATGGCGTGAAAGCCGAACTTTAGAATGGCATAGAAGCCGAATTTTGTTTTGTTTGTCTTGGCATTTGTAGCCGAATTTTGGCATTTATAGCCAGATTTGGGCGTTTATAGCCGATTTTTTTTTTTTTTTTTTTTGGCATTTATATCCGAATTTTGGGATGACATGAGAGCAAAAAATTTTGTTTGTGGCATGAGAGCCTATTTTGAGATGGCATGGAAGCCGATTTTGGCGTTTATAGCCGAAAAATTTTATTTTTGGCATTTATAGCCGGATTCTGGCATTTATAGCCGAGTTTTGGCGTTTATAGCCAGATTTTGGCGTTTATAGCCGAGTTTTTTGAAAACCAAGTTTTGTTTTATTGGCATGAAAGCCGATTTTGGCGTTTATAGCCGAAAAATTTTTGTTTTGGCATTTATAGCCGAATTTTGGCGTTTATAGCCGGATTTTGGCGTTTATAGCCGAGTTTTGGTTTTCAAAATGCAGGTATCGACTAAATATCGCCTCCCCGCTGAATGGTCTTGCAAGTATCGATGGAATGTCGCTTCCTTGCTCATTCGGTTTTGCGAGTATTGATGGAATGTCACTTCCTCGCGGGCTGGGTTTTGCGAGTATCGATGGAATGTCGCTTCCTCGCGAATTGGGGTGCAAATATCGACTAAGCGTCGCTTCCCTGCTTTTCCCAACACTTTTGGTTTTGCGGGTACTGACTTGATGTCGTTTCTCCGTAATTTTTGAAATTTGAGGTTTTCTCGAACCATTTGAAATTTGGGTTGTGGATAGCAACTGGTATGTTGCATCTCCACGATTTTTGAAATTTGGGTTGTGGATATCAACTGGTTTGTTGCTTCTCCACGATTTTTGAAATTTGGGTTGTGGATATCAACTGGTCTGTTGCTTCTCCACGATTTTTGAAAATTGCAAGTATCGAATGGGGTTCGTTTCCTTGCAATTTTTGGGTTTTGGAAGTATCGAATGGGGTTCGCATCCTTCGAATTTTTGGGTTTTGGAAGTATCGAATGGGGTTCGCATCCTTCCGGTTTTTGGGTTTTGCGAGTATCGACTGAATGTCGCTTCCCCGCGGTTTCAAAGTTTTTGTTTAAAGACACGAAGGTCATAAATTTTGACTTAAAACCATTTTGGTTGTAAAAGCCGAGGAGGTTTAGGGTGAAAATTCCTAAGTCCCGATTTTTGTTTCAAACCATGAATTTTGGGTTCAAGGATCGAAATTTTGGTCAAGTCTGGGAAGAGGCTCCTAAACTTGGATTTTTGGATTTGATTTTTCTTTTGAACAATGAAACGATGAAAGTAAGCATTGTTTTGAGAGATAGTTTTTTTTGGAAACTTCAACATAAAGATGAAAATTTCAAAAGGGGTGGGTTTGATGAGCAAGTACCTTGGAAATACGCTTTAGCCATGTAGATATTGCTCTGACCCGTTTGAGGAAGTCTTCAAGGGTAGTACCGCTTCAAGAACTTGCCGTTGATGGGTAGCATACATCTGTCTCCTTCCATGTTTAGAAGAGCGTATGCACCATTGGAGAAGACTTTGTCGATGACGAAGGGTCCCTCCCATTTTGGTTTGAATTTGCCTTTGGATTTATGGGCAAAGACTATGGGTCTTTTTACTGCAAGAACCAAGTCACCCTTTTTGTAGGCGCGTTGCCTGACCTTTTTGTCGAAAGATCCTGCCATGCGTGCTTGGTACAACTCAATGCTTTGCAGAGCTTCAAGTCGTCTTTCATCGAGATTATCCAGCTCTTGGAGTCTCATTTTGACATTGCTTTCTTGCGTCCTGTCATTTTGCAAAGATACCCTTAAGGAAGGAATTTGTACTTCCAAAGGGACAACAGCTTCGCATCCATAGACCAAAGAGACGGTGTGCTATGGGTTGGTCCTCGAACGGTGGTTCGATAGGCCCACAAAGCTTCTAGTAGTTTGTCGCCCTAGTCTCTTTTGTGACTAGAGACCATTTTCTTGAGAATTTTGCAGAGTGTCTAGTTAAAGGCTTCTGCTAGTCCATTCGCTGTTGGATTATATGGAGTCGAAGGACAACTTTGGATTTTGTACTTGTCGCAAAACCTATAGAATCTATGATCCCGGAATTGTGGTCCGTTATCATGGACGAATCTTTTAGGTATGCCGAAGCGACAAATAATGTTGGTGCGCAAGAACTGAAGGACTGATGAAGTCTTCATTTCGCTGAGCGCAAATGCTTCTGACCACTTGGAGAAATAATCCGTAGCGGCGAAGATAAATCGATGACCTTTGCTTGATGGGGGAGAAATAGGACCTATGATGTCCATACCCCAGGCTTCGAAAGGCCATGAAATTGCTGTTGGATGTAGCCATTCTGGAGGTATGTGGACATAATCTCCGTAAATCTGGCATTTTTGGCAGCACTTGGCAAATTGCATTGTATCAGCTACCATGGTAGGCCAATAGTAACCTAGCCTTTTTATCTGGTTGTAGAGCTTAGGGCCAGCCTGATGGACTCCACAAAGACCAGCATGTACTTCTTCGAGAGTTTCCTCAGCCTCTTGTTGTGATAAGCAGCGTAGGAGTACTCCGTTGAAGGATTTTCTGTAAAGTGCTTTTGAAGGTATATCCAAATGAAAGTTTGGGGCTCGTCTTTGGATGCTTACCCGCTCTTTTGGATCTTCAGGTAGTATTCCGAACATGATATAATCAAAGAACGGATCTCTCCAGTCGCCAATCGAAGGTTTGAGGATGGACATCCGACTTCCAACCACTTGGTGGCATTCAGCAACTGCTTGGTGTGTGTTGAGAGGAGGGAGAATCCTTCTTTGACACACTGTGACTTGCATGTTTTCCCCTTCTTGGATTGCCATGGATGCGGCAAGTCCAGCCAGGGCATTTGCATGGATGTTTTCACCTCTGAGGATGTGGGTGATATGGCAGATGTTGATTTTTTGTCGAAGCGACTGCGCCTTATTGTAGTAAGGTAGCAAATCAGGCTTCCTGACTTCATATTTTTTATTCATCTGGTTGACGACCAGTTGAGAGTCTCCAAAAGCTTCCAGCATGGTGATGCCGGTTTCGAGGGCGAGTTCCAATCCTAAAATCAGGGCTTGGTACTCAGCTGCATTGTTTGAACATGGTTCCAGTAGCGAGAAGGCGTGTGGAATCATGTATTTGTCAGGACCGACAAAGAGGATGCCAATTCCAGATATTTGCTTTCCCTTTTCATTTGTCCTGGTTGCACCGTCAAAGTACATGTCCCAGGAAGCATTTGATAAGGAAGTTTCTACATTGTAGACAAATTCGTCTGGGAGATCATCCCTGAGTGGAGAATCTTTAGGCAATGGATGCTCTGCGAGGAAGTCTGCTAGAGCTTGGCCTTTGATTGCTTTTTGTGGTACATACCTAATATCAAATTGTGATAGAAGAATGGACCATTTTTTCAGTCGGGCATTGAGAGAACCTGCTTTTGTGACAAGGACCTTTAGGAGGTTAATCCTCGAAATCAGGTAGACTGTGTTCGACAGCAGATAGTGACGCAGCTTTTGTATAGCGAACATTACTGCAAGGCATTCTTTTTCGACTGAGGAATAGCGATGCTCTGCACCTACCATCATGCGGCTAAGGTAATATAGAGCAGCTTCTTTTCCGTCATCGTTTTCTTGTGCGAGCAGAGCACCCAAAGAGTGGTCGAGAGCTCTTGTGTACAAGATAAATGGTTTTCCAGTTGTGGGGGCAACCAGCACTGGAGGTTTGATGAGGTATGCTTTGATGTCTTGAAATGCATTTTCACATTCAGCATCCCAGACAAAGTCCACGCCTTTCTTCATCAGGCGAGAGAATGGACGGCATTTCCCTGATAGATTGGAGATGAACCGTCGGATGTAGGCCAGCCTTCCTTGAAGCCCTTTTAATTCTCTTAGGGTTCTGGGAGATGGCATTTCCAGGATAGCCTTGACTTTGGTGGGGTCAAGTTCTATTCCAGCTTTCCGTACTATGAATCCGAGAAACTTACCCGATGAGACACCGAAGAAGCACTTAAGTGGATTCATCCGCAATTTGTGTTTGCGAAGTCGGAGGAAGACTTCTTGAAGATCATTGAGATGGTCTTCTTTTCTTCTGCTTTTTATGGCGAGGTCGTCAACATAGCATTCGACCGTCTTGTGCTGCATATCTTGGAATATTTTCATCATAGCCCTCTGATATGTTGCACCTGCATTTTTCAGACCAAATGGTGTCCGAATGGTGTCCGAAAGGATGTATGCCTTTCATCTTCAGGATGCATTTTTATCTGATTGTAGCCAGAGAATCCATCCATGAATGTCATTCGCTCGAATCCATAGGTGTTGTCAATCATTACCTCTGGTATGGGGAGCGGGAATTCATCTTTAGGACATGCATTATTCAGGTCTCTGTAGTCAATACAGACCCTTATCTGCCCATTTTTCTTTGTCACGGGGATGATGTTGGCCAACCATTCAGGATGCTGTTCCTCGCGGATGAAGTCAACGTTTTTGAGTTTCTGAACTTCTTGTTCAATTTTGTCCATCACGTCGGGACGGAATCTTCTTTGGCCTTGTTTGATAGGCTTGATTTCTTTTTGCAAGTTGAGCTTGTGGACTGCTACTTTGGGATCCAAGCCAGGCATTTCGGCATAAGACCATGCAAAGCAATCAACGAACTCACGAAGAAAAGAGATATACTCGGGTAACTCATCATCCTTTATATTCTTGCTTATGAATACAGGACGTGGGTTATCAGGTGTTCCCAAGTCTATCTTTTGAACAGGGTCTTCTGTCGGAAGGTTTGAAGGTGGTTCCTCCACAGTATTTTCGGAGGCTTCCAACTCAACAAGACCTTCTGGAGTGCCAGAGAAATTTTTAGACTGAGGCTCTGTTTCTGTCCATGAATCTTCTTGATCAGCATGCTTCTCAATGCTATCCTTATCAAGGCTTGCAATGAGATGGTCCGAATCATTTGCAGGAATTGGGTTGAAGTAAGGTACTTCTTTTGGAGACGATGATTCTTCTGGGACAGAGAACCGCTCGTCTACGTCATCGTGCAATTCCTCTCTATTATCAGAGAAATTATACCAATTGGAGGAGCTTTCAGGATTTTTGACGAGAAACTCCTCAAAGAGATATCCAGGGATATCGATGTCTTCATGAGATGTTGAGGCTTGGTCGGTAAAGCGACTTTGCAGCCATGGTGTCAGCTGTCTCATAGGAGCGGTAGGATCATACCCCAACCCATATGAAGACTTGCCTTTTTTAAGGTGGATTTTCCAATCTTCTGGTTGACTTTTGGTCAGGGTGGGTTCCAATGGTGTAAGAATACCACGGCCACCTCCCAAACCAGTCGGGTTTTGAGCATCGTAGCCCATTTTCTTCATGATAGCTTGTGCCATTGGACTATACAGGGATAGCCGAGGCATACCTTCGTTTTGGAAAGGTTCAAGCAGAGAGTTCAGTGGAGATGCTCCCGACCTGTGGAAGAAGATTGTTTTTTCTTCTGGCGAGGTTGCCGGGATAACAAAGGAGGCAGACGTAGGATCTTCTATGTCTGCAAGTGTCTCTAATGGAGTGAGAGTGAGCTGATCTTACTGAGTATCAGCTTGGCTCGATGCTGTGTCATCTTCTGACTCTGACTCTGAGTCTGTGTCATGCATAATAGACACAAAGGAGACAGTGAACTTGCCCCCAGTCTTTTGTTTTGTCTTCTTTGCTTTGGTAGTGATTACCAAAGGCTTTGGAGATTTGAAGGAGACAACGAAGGGAGCTTGGCCGCTTACTTCAAGTTTGGTGGAGGGTTTGTTTTCCTCCGATGATTGCTGAGGAGCCTTGCCTTTATCTTTCTGGAGACTGTCGACAAAGCGAATTGTTTTTTCCTCCTATTCTTCTTTTCCATCTTTATACATTTGAGCATCTGCAAAATGGACGTCTCTGCCTTTGAAGGGCTTTTTGTCTGCAAACACTCGATGTATCAAGCCATCGTTGCCAACGAACTTGATGCACTGATGTAGAGTTGAAGGGACGGCACCATTCTCATGTATCCAGGGGCGTCCTAGGAGTATATTGTAGCATGAAGGGGTCCTTATTGCATACACAGTGACTTCAGAAATAAGATCACCGATTTGCAATTTGAACCTGATTTTGCCGATAGGCCTTTGAGCGCTGCCGTCATATCCAAAGATGGATACGGACGTGTGACTCAGTTTGCTAGGTGGGATGCCCAGCTCATCGAGTGCCGAAGTAGAAATGAGGTTGAGTGCAGAACCTGGATTGATCTGAACTCTGTGTACTGGCATTTCTTTGACGTACCCCGTAAAGTACAAGGGTCGGTTATGCTTTGTTTCGCCAAGGAGGAGGTCATCCTTGTTGAAGGCAATTGTTGCACTTGCTGCTTTTTGTACCGAGAGGCATTCATTGCTTGATCCCTCAGTTTTCTTCTTTTCTCCCTTTGAGGGAGTATTTGATTTTTTGACCCTATAGTCCATTTCAATTTGTAGGACTTGTGGGGCATGTTTGTCGACATCCGCATTCAGCCTTTGCAATTCTGAAATGAGACTATCACGAGTTTGTGGAGACATTCGTAATAGATCAAGGATGTGCAGACGTGCAGGTATGTGTTTGAAGTGCTCAATCAAGTCGTATTTGAAAGCCTCCTTCGGGCCTGCATTTTCATTATTGTTGCCACTTGGGGCGCTTACATCTTGTTTTCCCGAAGGATTTACATAAGAAGAAGAGGGTTGATTGTAATTTTTATGGTAATCCCGGCCAGAACGGGTACCTCTACCAACTTCAAGAGCCTCTAGAGAAGGGTCTTCTTTTGGAAGATCGTTCTCAGGATCAAGAGGTTGATCCTTTACTGAGGACGTCTCTGTAACAGCATTGGCGTCTTTAGTGATTGTGTTGCACGGAGCAATTTCCGGGAACAAGTCCTAAACAGTAGCCGGCAACTTTTCTTTATTAGCCCAGACATTGCCCGTGAGATTGGGTATCTGGGACCAATTGACTGAGTTTTCATTGAAAAAAATTTCATTGGCAGAAGTTTCTTCAAGATGATCAATCGGGAGTGGCTTGAGTTCCGATGTCACAGCTTTAAGAGACGAAGGTTGAGAGGATGTTATCTCAGTGGAAGTCACCTGAGAGGATGTAGCTCCGGAAGATACGCTACCGGTTGGGGAGTACGTGTCTTCGGAAGCTTCAGAGGCACTGTCGTCCTGAGCTATTGCATTGCAGGTTATCCTGACAGGAGATGCCCCCAGTGTAGATTGTTGGGAATCAGATTCATCCTCGGATGTGAGAGGATCATCGATCCAACAGTTTTCTCCATTTTCAAGAGTTAAGGGAGAAAGTTCCCGCTGATTTTCAGAGACTTCCGGTTCTGGGTCATGACAAAGATTGATGCGATCCTGCTCCTGCTCTATGGCAAGATGTTGCAAGATTCTTGCATATTCTTCGAGATCAGGCATGGGAGCTAAATCTTCTTCGTCATTTGCTCCTTGTGGTTCGCCAATGTTCGGTTCCATCGGAGCATTGTTTGGTGCTGGATCGACAGCGTTTTCTTGAACAGGGTCCTGGTCTTCTTCGTCATCAGACCAAGATCCTTGTGGCTGCAATGGGTTATACCAGATTACTGGCATAAGATGAGACTCGGGAATCCATTCCTCGTCGGAGAGGTATTCTCCTGTTTCAAAGGATTCTTCCCACTCATCTATATCACTGGCAGTATCACTGGACTCGTATCCATTCATGGAGAATCCAACTACCGAGTTACAAGAGTATGATGCCCCCTGCACATTTTCATTTTTGTATAGAGGTGGCATGAAATCATCAAGAGTGAATTTTCTTACCGCCTTGGAGGTTTTCGGAAGAGATTCTTCCGTCGTCCTTAGTGAAGCAGTGGAAGAAGTTTCTGCTTTTTCAAGGACTTCTTGTTTTGGTTGAGACTTTTGCTGCTGTTTGAGCTTGCGGAGCTGTCTCTTGGCTTGCCTTCGCTGCTGAGCGGTCGGCTTTGTTTTGACGATCTCCCAGTTTTCATCATCTAGGAGATCGGGATGTACCCATATAGGTTGTCCATCTGGTGTTGGATAGGGAACCAATTCTTGGGACGCTTGAGCCATTTTTATCACCTTGAATGAAGTAGTGATTTTCTCCTTCGGTGACTTTGAAGTTTGCCGACATGACACCATGTTGACAGAGGCGGGGTCATAGTTTTTATCAAAGGTTATAACTCCGTTTTTCCACATCTCATTGATCTTCTCTCTCACAACGAAGCATTGATTGAGAGGATGTGAGATTATCTGATGGTATGGACAGTAACGGGGATCATTGGTTTTGCAAACATCTCCCGGTCTTTTGGGCTCTGGCAAAATGAGTTTGCCATTTGCTAGGAGAGCCTCAAAGATTTCTTCAACGTCTTCATCGAACGGATATTTCTTTTCTACACGTTCTTTGAAGGCATCAGAGAGTTCAGGCCTTTTACCTGCAGTTTTGTTTTCAGGTTACTTTGGCTACTGAGGAGCTGACTTAGTCTGCACATTGAGAACCTTCTTTTTCTTTGGTTTTGAGGTTGTAACAGCAGGCGGCTCTTTCTTTGATGATTTCTGACTGTTGAGGTCTTTGATCACCAATTCAGCTTCCATGGAAGCTTCGAGGAGTTCCCCCAGGTTCTTTGATTTATTGCCGATAATCATGGAGCGGATTTTTGCTCTCATATTGTTACGGCAGATGTCCACCAGCGACGCTTGTGGCAGTACATCTGAGCATTTGTACGCCATTGCCTTCCATTTGTGAATGAAGTCGTATGTTGACTCATTCTCTCCCTATTTTAGGCTGCAGAGTTGAGCCATAGTAACAGGATGATCCTCACCTTGGAAGTGGGTCAGGAAGCGTGTCTCTAGCATAGCCCAGTTCTGGATGGAGTTCTCCGGCAGAGTGGAGTACCAATCAAAGGCTGTACCTTTTAGGGTACTTGCAAAGAGGCGAATCTTGAGGGCATCTTGATTCGCAATAGCTCCCGTTAGGATCTTGAAATGGATAACATGTTGTCTGGCTGAACCTTTCCCAGTATATGTCTGGAGAGTAGGTTGTTTGAATTTTGCAGGGAACGGAACTGAGTCCATCCATAGAGGGTAGGGTGGCTTGATACCATGTTCCTTCAATGTATCCTCTTCTTTTGCTTTTGCGAGGATATCGTCCACATCTTTTCTGATAAGGGCACGAGACTCATTGTTTTCTGCATTGCCCTCGTCATCTTCATGATTCGGAGGGGTTTCATTGTTAGGTGGTGGACGCTGTAGAGTGAGAATCAAATTTTCCATCAGAGTCTCAATTCTCTGCTGTCATTGCTCCAACTGCTGGATGCGTGCAGTTACATCGTCATGTTGTGGAGGTGGCTCAGAACTTGTAGCCAAGACGTTCATCCCTCGGGATTCGAACGAAGAAATCGTCTTGGTGACTGAGCTGGGGCCATTCTTCTGGATGAAGAATCTGAGGAGTGGTTACTCCGATGTCCTTGGCTTGGAGGAGTGGAAGATTCCTCCAGATGTGTTCGTGTCCAAGAGACGCTGCGAGTCACTGGACGTCTAACACTGATTTTGGTTGCTGACTTCTGGCGTTTTCTGGTTTTGCCAACCATATGAACAGCAACGAATTGGTCGGGTCTTTCCTTTTCGACCCATTTGTTTGAGACGTGGAGAGTAGAACGCTGGGTTCTTTGTTTCTCGAGTCTCTTTTGTCGATATGCAGTGCGGCGACGCATACGACGAGCAATTTGAGCTTCAGTCAGCTCTGGCTGGGCTCTGGCGATGAAGGACGTAGTCCCTTGTGTGCAGCAGCCGAGTTTGTCGTCTTTGAAGCTTGGCAAGGACAGAATCTGGACGCGGTCCTTTGTCTGTCGCAATGAAGACTTGAATTTTGCGAGCTCGGCCCCTGTTGAGATGAAGGGTCGACTCGCGGGAGTGCAGGCTTCAGCATGTTTTTGCATAGGCCTAACGATGCAGGATTTGATTTTGGGCTTGTAGGAGCAAGCCGGCTTATGATGATTTTGTTTATTTTTTGGGTGGAGGGTAGGTTTCTCCTCTTTCATGTAAGAGAGAGGGTAGAACCGATTCTCCTTGAGAGGGGCCAGGTATGCTGGCTTTACAGATGTTTGGGACCTCCGTTGCTTTGGCGAAGATCTCGGGGACCAGGTTTTGGTGTAAACCTGGTTTCTTGTGGGCTGAGGCTTCGTGGGAACGCCACGGGCTTCAGGCTTCTTGGGGTTCGCCCTTGGTGCCATTTTAGTGAAACGTTGCGGGGCGGTTTTCTGCTTCTTGGCAGGTACAGTGTCTTCTGCGGGAAGTGGGAATGGTCCCAGCGATCCGAAGACGATGGTCCGGGGAGTTGAAGTTGACCCGGTGTTTGGGGAGTTGTCGAGAGAGATGACGCTTCGGCAACTAGCAAGGCGCTTATGCTTGTTTTGCTTATCTTAAAGCATAAGCTGGTACTTGTTCTCATCGAAAGTGATGGTCAATGAAGCTGCCATTGTTAGTTTTGGAAAACTTCTGAAACAAGACCAAATCCATTAGTAATCACAAGAAAATGGTGATCGTAAATGGAGAACAACTATGGTTTTGTCTTTTCAAATCACTTGAGGGGACATGGCCCAACCCAAGGACGATGAAGAAGGCAAAAAGCCATAGAGGATACAATTGTTCTAAAATGCAAGTATGGTAGGCTCAGAGTGAGCGTTCCAGTGACTACTAGAAGCAATTGTAGACCTTAATTCAAATTACCGAGAAGCAAAGCTCACTCGAGGTAGAATGATATAAATTGGAGATACAAATGTGTCGGTCGCAAATACAGTAGACCCGAAAGGGCGTACTAGCACCGCTAGGCACAAATATTGCAAATCGCATCATTGGGAAGGACACGAGATGGGATTTTTTTTTAAAAGGTCAAATTTGGATTCATAAAGGAGAGCAAATGGTATTCCAATCCGAACAAAGGCTCAACATTTCTGCGAGCGCTAAATTCAGAAGGGAATGAACCATAATTTCTCGGATGTGAATCCAGACGTGACGGAAGTTTTTTTTGAAAGGTCAAGATTGAATTCATCGAAGAGAGGAAATGGTGTTCCATTCCGAACAAGGCTCAACATTTCTGCGAGCGCTAAATCCGAAAGGGAAAGAACTAAGATTTCTCAACTCTAAATTCAAAAGTGACAAAAGTTTTTTTTTTGAAAGGTCAAGATTGAATTCATCGAAGAGAGCAAATGGTGTTCCATTCCGAACAAGGCTCAGCATTTCTGTAAGCGCTAAATCCGAAAGGGAAAGAACCAAGATTTCTCAACTCTGAATTCAAAGTGACAGAAGTTTTTTTTTTTTTTTTAAGGATTTTTTTTTTTAGAATTTTTTTTTTGAAAGGTGCACATAGATTTCCAATTCGATCTTATGAAACCTTAGTAGATAGATCAGCCCCCAAGTAAGGGTAGAATTACTTAATGAACCCGTTTGGAGGACCCTTACCTCGAACAGTCTAGCTGTCTCCACACTCTGGACAAGGCTTTTCTTATATCCACTTTGGTCGAAGAACGCAACTGGTGGAACCTTAGTGTTTTTTTTTTTGAAATCCGTTTTTTTTAAAGGTTTTTTTTTAATGAACTCATCAAAGAGAGCAAATGGTGTTTCAATCCGAATAAAGGCTCAACATTTCTGCGAGCGCTAAATTCGAAGGGAATGAACCAAGGTTTTTCAAATTTAAATGCAGAAGAGAGAAAGCTAAAAAAAATTTTGAATTTATAATTTTTTTTGAAATCCCAATTTGGACTCATCAAAGAGAAAAGATGGCCCAATCCCCGATATGAACGATTGCTGCGATCATTTCTGTGAGCTATCAAGTTCGAAGAGGGAAGGATCAAAATTTCTCAAAGTTGAGTTTTTTAGAAAAAGAGATCAGATTTTTTTTTTTTTTTTGAAGTGAGAAAGAACAATTGAAATCCCATCTCATATTTTTTTTTTAGATGCAAAATGCAACATAGGCCACCAACTAGAAAGGAGCCAAGTGATCAAAGTACCACGTTCTCAAGTCAACGAGTCCCACCGGGTGTGCCAACTTGATGGACCCGAAAGAAATCTTCCGTCCTCTCCTTCCGCACCCCGGGGGCTGACCTGGGTCTCGGCGGAGGAGGGAAAATCTCGGGCATCAACATTTTTGTACGGGTATGCCAGATTTACTATCTACTTGGAATTTGGAATGGTGATAATCCGGAGATTCACCTTCGCAAGTGGAAAGGAAATCAATCCTTTTTTCTAACTTTTCAAATTGCATAAATATTAAGAAGAGAGACAAGTTTTTAGAATGTCGTAAGAGGCGTTTTTGTTTGTTTGCCGTGAAAGGCGATTTTGCCGTGAAAGGCGTTTTTACAAAACTCATCAAATATGAAAGACAAGAATTGTGATTTCTTTTTGTCTCTTTAAGAAATACAAACTACAATAGAAAAGGAAGAAAATGGATCTAACTTCTCAGGAGATTGTGGGGACACGTTGAGATCGACGGTCGCAAGTCATGTATGGGCTTCGCCATCGTCCTTCAAATGAGAACATGTGATGCTTTGATTATTTGGCTTGGCTCCTAACCTCAGTTTTTTAAAGGACAATGACCAAGAGAAGGTCCTATATCCAATGAAAAACCAAGTAAACGGGCTGAAAAGCCGCGTTTAGGCCATGTTGGAGAAGGAGGTGACCTTGGGGGGGTGGCCCCCCAAGGGACGTTGATCACCTTGTGGTGCTTTCGGGAGCAAAGTAGCAGAACTTCGTCTCTCTCTTGGATTTTCTGAATTTTCAGAGCTTGCACTTGGGATCTATTTTCATCATGCTTTCTTCTTGGAATGGACCTCTTTTATAGGCTTTTGGTAGCCATGAGGTGTTTATTGGCATTGATGGCCATGATGAAAGAATCGATGAGGAGTTACAAACCGATTTTCCGTCAAGCGTCGAAACTAGGTCAAACGATGTCGGAATGACCTGAAAATTGAGGTGAAGCTTCTTGAGCAGTGGATAGGACCAACCATGGGCTTTTATTTGAGTTTTGAAGCCGTTTGGGGTCCCATCGATGCTTCACTTGATTTTGCTGCGGGGAAAACGCTGAGCTTTGATATGTGGTCAAACGATGTCCGATTGACCTGAAATTTGACGGGGAGCCTATTGGAGTCATTTTGAGACGTTCCATGGGCTCCGTTTCGGATGTCATGGTCCCGGGTTGCTCCGCCGCCGGTAGGCTTGATTTTCTCTCGGAGCATCGAAACCTAGTCAAACGTTGTCGGAATGACCTGAAATTTGACTTGCAGCCTTTTGGAAGCATGTTGAAGCCACTCATGTATTTTGTTTGATGAGTGATGGCTTCGGTGGTTCCCGCCGCCGGGAGGCTTGATTTTGCTGCTCGAGCATTGATGGAGGGTCAAACGTTGTCGGTTTGACTTGAAATTTGGTATGGAGCCCTTTGGAGACATTCTGGAGTCATCTGTAGGCTCTGATCAAAGTTTTGGTGTCTTTGATGATGTCGCCGCCGGGAGCGCTTGCTTAGCTGTCGGAGCAGTGAAGTTAGGCCAAACGCTGTCGGAATGGCCCGAAACCTCAGGTGTACCCCTCTTTTAGCTGTCTTGAAGGATCTCTCAGGTTCTGTCTGATTCTGAAAAGATCTGATGCTTGAAGTAGCCTTGTCTGTTTTGTAGCAGGATGCAGCTTCAGGAGGCTTCTTGATGTGGAGGAGACATAGTGACTTTTTTGGTGTCAACAAAGAGTCTATGGTTTCCTTCCCTTCCCTTTCTCCTTGCTTCTTCACCACCAAATCCCTATCAAACCTTGCACCAATCAAGAAATGAACTTCACCTTCTCCTTCCTCATTACTAGAGCTATACATTGATGCCATTTTTGGAGGAATCCATCCACCTCAAGACCCTCATTGAACTAGTTTGGTGATTTTGGAAAGCTTCCTAGTAAGTCCTCCTTCCAATCTCTTTGTTTTGTGTTTTTCCTATCCTTAGAGAAGCTCCATTTCCTTTATTGTGAGCTCTCTCTTCTTGTTTCTTGGTTTGACCCATTTTAGGGTTTGGATTTGGGGGTTTTGTGTAGATATCATTCTTGGCTTGGAGGAAGAGATTAATAGCTTGATTTCTTGCGTAGAGAACCTTGAGGCAAGTGGATTGAATGGATAGTTTAGCTTTCAATGATTTTATGATAAATGTGTTTGAATTACTACCTCATTAATGCCTTGTTTTATTGCATTCAATGATGTTAAATGCTTTGAATGGGGTTGGTAAGCCTCTTTACTATCTTGAAACATGATTTCTAGCTTTTGGTTTCATCTATTGCCTTTAAATCATGGATTGTAGTTTTGAGTTCATCTTTTGTACAATGCCTAAGTGAATCCTTGTGATGATGGGTGTCTTCCATCTCTTGATGATTGTATGAATGTAAAGATGGAGAAATTGGTTGATGGTTGAGTAGTGATTGAAGGGAGTTGAGAGTCTCCCATTATGTTGTAGAAAAGAGGCTAAAAAGGGGTTTTGAGAGAAGGGAAGAATGGAAGAGCAGAACCGTCCCGAACTCAGTTCTGGACAGTTCGCTCGAGCGAACTTGACACTTTGCTCAAGCGAACTGCCCAGGAAAGGGTTCGTGCCATTCCAGAGAGCTGTTCGCTCGTGCGAACCCAGTGTCCGCTCGAGTGAACTCTTCCAGCAGCCATCCAGTGAGTGGTTGGGTCGAGCGCACAAATCGTTCGCTCGTGCCATCCTGAACTGGGCAGGTCTGCTCGACCGAACATATGTCCGCTCGAGCGAACCCTCCCAGAAACCATTCCAGAGGCTCATCCGCTCGAGCGAACTGTAATGTCCGCTCGAGCGATGGTTGCTGTTGCACAAGGGATGTGTTTGGAGCTGAAGTGGAACATTTTCATGATTGCGAAAGGTTCATTGGGAGTCTTGCTGTGTCAAGAGAACTATAGGGTGATGTATGGAGCCCGGATGAGAACGAAACCATTATCACAAGCATTCATTGGAGTTTGGAGACTTTCAAATGTATAAGGAGCCGGAATGCCCTCAAACCCAAGGAGTACCAAGTTTTATTAAATAGACATTCAGGATCCCTATGCACTTGAATCAACTTCGAACCTTGATACTCATCCCGATATTTCGAAAGCTTATTTCACTCTTTTATTTCCGAAATCTACGAGTTAGGATTTATGATCCCCGAAAGCACGGAATTGTATTTGTAGCCTTGTGCTATCCCCAATGCGCATGACCCGATACTGAAATGATGATTGTGCCTTGAGCACCCCGCCTTGCCCGCTTATAGCCTTGCACTAGATTTGTTTTATGCTCGTCTCGATTTATGTGATTTGTCCTATGAGTCGGCACCACTAAGCTTGGATGACCTTGTCGGTCTGATCTACCGACTTGGAGATCCCTTCCCGTCCCGCCAGCTGCAGCTTGGATCCGGATACCCGGTTTATTAACAGTGGTCCCGTCCCGATACCCGGCTCGCTCCCGTGGTTCCCGATATCCGATTCGCTACCGTGATTCCCGATACCCGGTTTGCTACCGCGGTCCCGTCCCATATTATTGTATATGTATATGTAACTTGGTTGCACCTCCTCACTTCGATGACTGAGGTCAACACCCATTACTCACGTCACTTCGGTGATAGAGGATTTAGCTTTTTGTGGATGCCATCTTGATTGTTTCCCGATTTCCATGGTTACCTTACATGTTTTATTACTGCATATGTGTTTCAATGAAATGATTCATTTACTTTTGAAAGTCATTGTTTAAATAGGTTTACATGTTTTCCAAGGTTAAGGTTTTATTATTAAATGTTTATATATTTTCATCTACCTGCCAGACAGTCGTGTCTGACCCTTTGCTTTGGTACTCAGGTCCCATTGTCGGTTATCCCGAGGAGGAGCCAGAGGAGGTGGTCGGAGAACCGCAACCGCTAGTTGAGTGGCGTGCCGACGATGTTATGTAAACATCGGGCTACCAAGATGCGAAACATTTTGGGGGTTGTTTGGATAGTTTCTGGTGGTTATTGTTTTGTCTATATTGGCCTTTGTTGGCATTTATTCTTTTGGGAATTGTAATTAAATGTTATAGGTTCCAACCTTAACAGCATTTTGGGTTACGCTTTAGAGCATTGCTCATTATGATACTTGTTATTCAATGCAAACAGTCTTGTTACTATGGAAATGATTTATATGCTTGATTTGCCATACGCTTCCGCAATTATACTAAATGGTTATGTGTGTTGGAAAATCCTCACCGCGGACACCTGTGGGAAATCACGTGCACGGGGAATGTGTGTTCTTTTATTAACCCGTGTACGCTTGATCATAAACATATTTTAATTATTGTCATCACTCCATATGATCACATCTTTGGCTTCACTCAATTAGTCCCGATCCCGGATTTGGTTCCCGAACCTGGTCCGGGGTCGCGACAGTTTCCAAGATTGTTGCTTTTCAAGGTCGGTTTCATTGATCTCTTCGGTACTCCTGCTGCCCCCAAGTTCGGTTTCGAGTTGGCTAGGCGCCGAACTGGGAGAGACGAACTCCACAATGAAATTAGCTAGTACTTGGGCTTTGATTGCCGTTCTGGGCCGATATTGGATATCGTACTGCCCCAATTCGACAGCCCACTTGGACACCCTTCCAGAGAAGTCCGCCTTAGTGAAAAGTTGCCGGAGCGGATATTCTGTTACGACCATGATCGTGTGAGCCTGGAAGCAGTGGTAGAACTTGCGGGAAGCACTGACGAGAGCTAACGCAAGTTTCTCGATTTGCAGGTACCTGGTCTCGGCATCAAGAAGGATTTTGTTGGTGTAGTAAATGGGCTTTTACTGCGTGTCTTCTTCTCTAACCAGCACCGAACTGACCGCGTGATCCGAGACCGCGAGGTATATGTAAAGCATTTCTCCCTGTTTCGCAGTTGAAAGCAGGGGTGGTGAGGAGAGGTAGGTTTTGAGCTCCTGCAGAGCTCAGTTGCATTCCTCAGTCCATTGGAATGAGGCGTTCTTCTTAAGAAGCCGAAAGAAAGGCATGTATTTGTCCGAAGATCGGCTGATGAAGCGGTTGAGTGCGGCTGCCATGCCCATCAATCTTTGGACTTGTTTCGCAGTGGTAGGACTCTACACTGCTTGGATAGCCGCGATTTGGTCTGGATTTGCTTCAATGCCTCGTCTGGTGACAAGACTCCCAAGAAACTTGCCGGAGCCAATCCCAAACGCGCATTTGGCCGCGTTCAGCTTGAGCCGATATCGTTTCAGAATGTCAAATACCTGACGTAGGTCAGCCAGATGATCCTGCGACTTTTTGGATTTGACGACCATATCGTCGACGTAGACCTCCACAGTTTTGCCAGAAGAGCTTAAAACATCATGGTGACAAGCCTTTGGTAAGTCGCACCCGCGTTCTTTAACCCAAAAGGCATTACTTTATAGCAGTAAATTCCTCTTGGTGTTATAAAAGCGGTCTTTTCTTCATCGGGGCCGAACATCGGGATCTGGTGGTATCCTCAATAAGCATCGAGAAAACCCATCCTGTCGTGGCCCGCGGTGGCATCTATCATCTGGTCGATCTTTGGCAGCGGGAAGCAATCCTTCGGACAAGCCTTATTGAGGTCGGTGAAGTCTACACAGACTCACCAGCTGCCATTTTTCTTTTTGACCACCACGGTGTTGGCAACCCACTTCAGATAGTAGACTGCTCTGATCGCCTTGGCTTTCAGTAATTTGTCGACCTCTTCGGCCACAGCTTCTGTCTGTGGGATCCCCGTCCTTCGAGCTTTCTGCACGACCGGCTTCTGATTGGGGTCCACATTCAAATGATGGCATATGACCTCGGGGTCGATGCCGGGCATTTCATTCGAGGACCAAGCAAAAACTTCTTTGTTTTCAATTAAGAAGTTCAAGAGTTCGGACTTCTCGGGCTTAGCAAGCTGACTGCCGAGCAAGAAGTATCTCTCAGGATCGCTAGGATCAATGTTGACCGATGTCAGATCCTCAACGCTTTTCAGCTCGGGAGCTTGGCTGACCTTTTCCAGTTCTTCTTCAAGTTCGGCCATGTTAACCTGCTGGGGTTCTGCTTCTCCCGGGACCACGGCCATCAAACATTACTTGGCCATTTACTGGTCACCTCTGATCGTCACCACCTCAATTTTTCCATCCTTATTTTCTAAGGGAAACTTTATTTTTTGGTGGTACGTAGAGGGTACAGCCTCCATCTGATGCAACCATGTCCTCCCTACGATGGCATTGTAAGGAGACGGTACATCCAGCACGATGAAGTCTACCATGACGATGGCTCCTTCGATTTGGACTTTCAGGGGAATCTTCCCCTTAGGGTATACTGGTTTTATGCTGAAACCCACTAGGAGAGTTCGCGCTTCCAGCAGATCTTCTTCTTTGAGACCCATTCTTTTGAAGCAGTCGTAGTAGAGGATCTCGGATGAACTGCCCGGGTCGACGAGAATCCTCTGGACTCTGCAGTTCTTCAGCTTCAAGGTCACAATGAAAGGTTCATTGTGAGGGAGTTGGACGTCTTCCAAATCCTTTTCTCCGAACCAGATCTTCGGCCTGTCCCTCTGCACTCTTTTTGTAGCTGGCTCGAGCTCGGCTGACAGAACCTGCTTGCCGTGGGAAGCCTTCCTCGCCTCAACACGGGCTTGGTCGTTCCCCTTCGGAGCACTTCCCTTTGGAGTAGACGCCAAATGAATGACGTGGATTATTCTCTCCGACTCATTGCTATCCTGAGCATCATTTCGGCGCGGAGCTCGGTCTTCGTGCTGAGTTTGGTTAACTTCTTCACCTTCTTTAACGTACTCCTGAAGGTGTCCGTCTTTAACGAGCTTCTCCAGATGTGACTTGAAGCTCAAACAATCCTCCGTCATGTGACCATTCTGCTTATGATGGGAGCAGAACTTGTTTTGATCGCGGGTGGACGGGTCACCCCTCATCAGTTGCGGCCACTGAAAGTATATTCGCGTTTTTATTTTGCCAAGGATCCTATAGATTGGCTCCTTGAAAGTTGTGTTGACAGCAGTGAATGCTGAGATGGGCTGTTGTCCTTCTCTGGCTCGTGGAGCCTTCTTGAATTTCTTGCTAGCTCCAAAGGGTGTATATGAAGGTGTCGCCGAACTTGATGGTTTTCGGTCGAAGCCGACATCCTCCCTCCGAGGCGATTTCTTCTCCCTCCTGGAGAATTTTGCTTCTTAGGTGAAGCCGAAGCTCTCCCGAGCTCGGGCGTCGTCTTCTTCTTGCTCTATGAAGCGATTTACCCTGGCCATGAGAGCTTTCATGGAAGTCATAGGGTTCCAGATCAGGTACTTACAGAGCTCATTGCCCTGAAACAGAGCTTGCTGGAAAGATTTGACAGCCACCTCTTCAGTGGAGTTCTCGACCTGACTGTAGATCGTCCAGAATCTCTTGGCAAATTGAGTAATAGACTCGTTCTGCCTCATCCGAAGCGCCATGATGTCGGCATCGGTCTTGGGGATGATTCTGTGTGCTTGAAATTTCTTCAAGAAGGAGCTTTGGAGCTATCGCCAGCTTGTGATTGACTCTTCTGGGAGTGCACAGAACCATCTTAGGGGGAGGTCCCCAAGACTGGAAGAAAAAACTCTACAATTGAGGTGACCGAGGTCACCCCAGATCGACATCCTCTGAATGAAATGTCGAAGATGCCCCCCTGGATCTGAGGTTCTGTCGTACAAGACGAACCATGGGACGCTAAACTTCTCGAGGAGAGTAAACTCCCTTATCTCCTAAGAAAAATGAGATGCACCAAGGTTCTCTACGTCGCCGACATCCAATTGGTCGCAGGCAAATCCGACCGCCTCCATGTTGCGCCGGACCGTCTGTTTGACCTCCCGGGCAAGCCATTCCCTCATGTCATCCTTGTCGTCGAATGTGAGCTCTTGCTTTTCTGGGAACAGCTATCGGCCAAGCCTTCGACGTGATCTCGGGAGCACCTTTTGTGGTTCAGGTGTTGCCGCAAATCATTGTGGACGATAGGACGTATGACGTTGTTCGTGGAAGCCTTTTCCATCTCTTGGAGTTGCTGCCGGAGCTGACGGATCAGCATATCTTTTTCTTGGATGATCAGGTTCTGGGTCCTGATATCCGCGAGTGAGGGGGTGTCGTCATTGTGGGCTTGGTGCACCACTTGGCCTTTGTCCTTCTGAAGCAGCCTTGGCGAAGGGTTGTTTACTTGAGGAGGCCTTGTCTCCTCCATTAGAGGTGAGATAGAGTTAGTATGGTAACTCTCCACCACTACTGGACGCTCGCCAATATTCTCATGTCGAGATACTGCCCGGGATGGTCCAGGAAGTTCCCTCATTTCTGCAGATTTCGTCTTGCCACCTCTCTTGCTCTTTGGAGGCATGGTGTAAGGAAGGATGTTTGAGTAATGAAAAGATTACTGTATCTCTTCCCCCAGACGGCGCCAATTGTAGGTGCACGAAATTTCACGGACCCAGAGGTGGTGATCTCGAGACCCACTAGAAGAGAAGATGTGATGCCTTGAATAGAACCTGAAAGGGGGAAGAAGAAAAGAGCAGTCAAAGACCCTGGCTGTGGGCAGCACAAGGCCCTCCGATGCCTAAGTCAGTGTAGAACGTGACAGTAGGGTAGAGATTTTAGAGAGACCGAGTCACGGCTCTGTAAGTAATGGGTTGAATATATGCGTCCCTTTGGAGGAGACTAAGTCCTCTATTTTATACCGTCGTGAGGATCCAATATTGTGGATAAGTATCACAGCGCGATTGATGCGATTCCCTCAATCAGGGCAACCGTTTCAGTTGATCCCGCTCCTTTAATTGAAGTAACCGCTCAGTCAATGCCTATCCCTCAATTATATTCGTAACGTTGCCCATTCCCCTTAATGTTCGCTACCTCATAAACCGTTCCGCCACATCTCTCAGTCGTTACGCCACGTCTCTATCGGGGATGATGGGTGATGCCCTTTGTCCGAGATAGGTGTCCGAGACTGAGGTGAGGACATCCGAGGTTAGATACATCTGAACTGAGGTAGGACCGAGCTGAGGGAGGTGTGTGAGCAATGCAAGCAAGTCTACCGAGCTGCGTGGCAAGGACGGGCTTCCTGCCGAACTGTGAAGGGTCTTTTGGTGCTATAGCCGAGACCGAGACTATTAACAAGTTCGGTTCTGAAGTGGCACGTAATTCTCCTTCATTACTGGCAAAGTGGGCCCAATCTCGGTGTTCGAGGAACGCCCCCACACAATAATAATTTGAAGTCACCACCTGTCTTCTCTTAAAGTTAATGAAAGCATCTGTCTATACAAGTACAACATAAATACATTTTTAATACAACTCAACAGAAAATATCATTAGTGATTTTTGTCATATTAAGATGTAAGATCCAATTCATGTCACTACTCGCGCATAGTACCTAATCAATATATACTTATGTCGGTATATAAGGATTCAACGGTGCATTATTTATGTAATATGTATTTATCGTTAAAGAGTATTCATGCCAAGCACGGGTGCATTTTGCTAGTATTGTTATATTATTTTATTGAGGAAACAAATGGCATTCTAATCCTATTTTAAATGTCTTTCAAATCTAGCTATAACATCTCTTTTTGTTAGGAAAATATCCAAAATCCAAACAAATCGACGTTACCAATAATAATGAAAAATAACTCCTGAAAATAGCTGACAAAGATGAGATAAAAAAAAAAAAAAAAAAAAGGAAAACAGAAGTTATGGACAACAACACAAAAAACAACGAGCCTCCTACAAAAAAAATAAAATAAAATAAAATAAAACATCAAGCAGTCCAAATAGTCGGCTTACTTATATGCCTCTGTGCTGTTATGGTTAGGTTTGGATTTGGGCTCATATTGGTACTTTTTTAGAGAGTATTAAACCCATGATATTGACTCCAACAAAGTAACATTTATTTTAGACCGGAAATGGCCTAGAGGCAGACTAGTCAAATAAGTGAAGAGAATAGAGTTAAACCAAATAGAGGTAGACATGCCTTGTGACACCATGCTCTGGAAAGCCCGTCGGTGGGACCAGGGAATCCACCATATTTCTTCCTACCTCCACAAGACACCCCCTGTTTTTATTGATTTCAGGAAGTAGTGCTGGTTGTATTGGTGATAGGTGATTTAAACAAGTGTCTGATTTAATGCAGTTATTACATACAGTGCTGGTTGTATTGGTGATAGGTGATTTAAACAAGTGTCTGATTTAATGCAATTCCGACATACAACAAGAGTAACGTCAAATCATCCAACCGAATTTTTCACAGGAGTCGTCTCAGTCCAAAATTAAACTATCATCCTTGGTGTGACGGATGCACAAGACCTCAATCAATGATAGGAAATATTTCCTGCAGGATTGGATGCATTAAAAAAATGCAACCAAATGCAAAGTGTTCAATCCAATGATAAATCCACTAAAAACAGAGAGACTTCTACAGTGGCAGAAAAAAATGGCCTTTTCCGCAGCTAAAAGGTGTTTTTCGTGGCACAAAACTGCTAAAATAGAAGTGACTCCCAAGTATTGGCCTATCTAGAGGTAAAAATCTCGGCAGGCGGCCCAGGCCAGCACGGGCCAGGCACAAAAAAACCGTGCCTAGGCCGTGCTTGGGCCCGATGACTTGGTCAACAGGCCAACCCGGAAGCCCCACTGGGTCGTGCTGGGCCCAGGTCCCCCAGGCCCAAGGCACGGCCCGGCCCGGCACGGCTAAAATCCGTGCCGTGCTGGGCCAGTGCCCAGAGCCCGCGGGCGGCCCGGCCAGGCACGAGGCACGGCCAGGCTCACGGGCGGCCCAGCCCGGGCACGGCCCGCAGAGAGCCCCAACGGCTCCTTTTTTAAAAAAATGCCCCCCACTTCCCAAAAAAGGTCTTTTACATTTTTAACTCCCTCCAACAGCTATAAACGGTCATATGGGAGGGTATTAGTGTCTTTTGATCATTTTTTTGAACTTTTGTAACTTAAATTTCAAGGAAATACAATTTATTTGATGTATTTTTTCAAAACATCATTAGTGTTATTCTACTTGTTATTTCTCTTAATTTCTTTATTTTAGTGAAATTGGTCCAAGACCAAGATTGAAGAGTCTAAGTGTCTAACTATCTAAGTCTCTAAGACATAAAGAACCTAAAAAAAAAAAAAATTTTAAAAAGAGGAGGGGGATATGTGGGCCGCCCATGGGCTGCACAGCCCAGGCCCGACTACGGCCCAACCCAGCACGGCACGACTATGGTCGTGCCCTGGGCCGTGCTGGGCTGACCCCTGAGCCAGTGGGCCAGGCACGACACGGCCCGTGTAATTACATGGGCCGTGCCGGCCCGGCCCAGGCCCTTCTTCAGTGGGCCGTGCCTTTCACCTCTAGGCCTATCCCTTTAATCTCTAATTTGAGTTACTTCATATAAGGTAAATTATTATATATTATAGGAATAGGATTTGATTTTGAAATTGGAGTTTTATTTCGCAATTGATTGAGAAATTGGCTCCATTGGGCAAAATTGATTGAGAAATTCGCTTCCGATTTTAAATTGATTTTAACTAATCTAAAGAGCCCAATTTAGAGAGAATTTCCTATTATGATTCTATCTCTTTCAAATTTCTCTAAAAAGTCTCCTTCCTAAAAACATCTCCTTAATCTAATCAAGTTTTAGAAATTTTGAATTTAAACTTATATATAACTATGGTTTAAAACTTTAAGTTGATTGAGATGATCACATTGAAATATATAAATGGATAAATGCGTCCAAATGAGAAGACACCATCCTCCACGGAAACTTAGCTATACATTAATAAAACCATCCAAATCTCTAAACCCACCAAAGAAACCCGAATTCCTCCATTAATGAAAGAGGCCCACAAGAAACCCGAATTCCTCCATTAATGAAACTGAGCGGGCCTTTTTTGCCCGCACCATTGATTAGCACAAATGAAAGAGCCAACTAAATCATCCAATAATAGTTTAAAAATCTTATTATTTTCTATCTTATAAGTTTAGGTAGTCTTATATTACCACGCACCATTTATTATATTGGGAAGATTTCAGAATAATCAGTGCCTACCGCATAAGGGAAAATAAAATTGCAGGGAGCTGTGGCTTGATCATAAGGTACGTTTAATAGTTATAACTTCTAGAGTAGGATGGCTCTAGAGCATTCAAGATCCGATCACTGTCTACCCTGGGCATGAGACACTTTAAATAGTGGGTTTTGAAAGTTCAGGATCCGAGACGTGGTGAATAGGACGAGACAAATTTCAATCCAAGTATGACCAAATTTAAATTCTTCTTACAATTTAGGCACTAATGAAGTTTAGAGAAATATAAAAATACAAGCATAAGCAATAATCATTCACCCCAAAAAGAAAGCAACCACCGCAACACTGTGACTTATATTAGTTCAACCAAATATGCGTACATTCACTCCCATGTTTTGACACATCAACCCACTGGTATTCCACTAGTCAATTAGAGATTTCCGGTTCACCTCAAAATCTTACGACCATTAAGATTTCCTTTATTGTAAACAATAACATTTACGTCAATGACTTTTTCTTTTAAAAACGTGGCTAGAATATACAAGAAAAGTTAAAATGAAGAACGCAAATATGCCTCTAAAATATGCAGATATTAAAGTAATAGTCCGGCCTAAATGCACACACAATATGAAGATACAAATGTTACAATGCAATGTCTATATGTATTACCATCAATCAAAGAAGGTGATAGTATGTAAAGATAGCCAAATAGAATCAAAACATGCTAAAGTTTAATTTGTCATTTGAAAGATAATAAATCAAGTTATGACTTGATTGAAGCAAAACATCAAGCACATAAGATGCATGATTCAGCTTAAGAAAAGATTGAAAATCGAAAAATTAAAAGTTGATCAAAGATTTAAGAACAAAACATGAGATGTATGTTCTACCAAAAAAAAAAAACATGAGATGTATGAGTATTATTGAATCCAAAACATAAAATAGATTGAAAGCAATTCCTTGGGATGGAATCAAGAATAAAAGGATTCACCCAAGTAATGAAACATGCTAAGAAAGAAATCAAAGATTTTATCAAAGCATGAGAACTTTAGGAAAAGAAAGTTCAAACTAACTTGGTGTGAATGAATCCTTGCTTTAGCTCTCTCTTCATCTATTGCATCCCCCATCTTAGCACCCATTGGCTTGTTCTTTTTTTTTTTTCTATTTTTTTTCCTCTCTCAAAATTCGTTCCACCAAAGCCTTCGAACTAGCTTTGAAATTATAGAAAAAAAAGGGCCAACAATACTACAACAGCGGTATTGTAGTAAAAGTAATGTAGAAAAGAGAAAAAAAAGAAAACTATAACAAAAGTATTGTAGCAATATAACTGTAGCAGTGGACTTCAGATGGATTAACTTAATTGGTCATGGGTTTTAAGGGTCTAATCTAGATTAATCTGAGGTCAAGAAAGCTGAAAAAATTGCATAAATACAGTAGAGGAAACATATGAAAACAATGCAATCCTAAGAAATCTATGATGATGCTTTCAAAAGCATTTTTGCAAGAAAAATCAAGCTCAAGATAAAGAAGCCATTCAAGGAAACCAAGCATAATAAAATATGCATCTGATCGTCAGCCCCAAGTGCAAGGCCGCAATGTAGTAATCACTCAGTGAAGACCGAGGTCGATCCACATGGAGTAATTAATCAAGTAAAACATGTCCTATTGAAACAAGAATCTAGTCTATTAAAAATCTATATAAATAAATATCTACGAAACTGAAATTGAAATTTTATTACAAATCCAAATTAAAAATTACAACCCCAAATAAAAATCCTAATCTAAGAATCCTAATATAAAGACTGCAAAAACATAAAAGACATCACACGACCAATTGCATTAAAGCAAATAAATCATGCATTAAAATAAAAAATCCATTAATAATATCATTCAAAAATAAAGATAAAAAGAATTCTAAATATTCTTATTATGGGAAATCATAACATTATATTGGCAAAATTAATAAAATACTACAAAAACACCGCACCAAGTGTGTACTGTCACAACCCACAAACACATGATGCCGATCCAAGGCGGGACACCTTGACTTCACTAATTGCGTCTTTTAGATTAAAATGAACCAATAAACTAGTAATTCCCCAACATTAATTAGAACTAAAAAAACAAATCTTTCCTTACCCTTGATCAAACACATCAAGAAAGTAGGACTTGCGCATAATCCCATCTTCAAGTCTTTAATCATTCACCAGGACAGAAGTAGATAGCTGGTTGATGATAGAGCTACAGCAGCAACAGCGACGGCATAAAAAAAATCCAAGTGGTGGTGTGCCTTAGGGAAGGCCTTGGATGAAGTAGTGATGGAAGAATGGAGAGATAGAGAAAACTTAATGGAAAAGGAGGGGAAAGGAGTTGCTGGTCGTCCAAGGTAGTATGGGGTATTGGAATTAATGTGCAGCCCCTTATGGCTATTTTTTTATACAAGTTTAATGACTTGGGTTGCAAGATTTTGGTTTGGGTAAGGATTAGTAGTGTGGGGTCCAATTTAGATTGGGATTAGGAGGGTTTTGAGAGATTTTCTAGGGGTTTTCCATCTTGTTATCTTCTTGGATTTCTTGGCACATAATCCTATTAACAATAGGATTCTTTATGTTTCATGAACTTTCCCACTTGGGCCCACTTTAGATTTAATTCAAATTTTGAAACCATAAGGGCAGCCCCTTTCTTGGACGTGTGATAGCATATGGGATGGAGCTGTTGGACGTGTGAATGCTTCTTAGGAAGAATCTTGGGTTGCAAACTTTCAAAATTTGAGGCCTATCCATTTGGAGTTTAAGTGCTAAAATCATGGATTGTTTTGAATTTGTTTCCAACTTGGATTGCTAATCAAGATCTTCCAAGTTTTTTTTAACTCTTCATGGCTGGAAATTATCCTTAGATGGGCCCACTTTCTCTCTTGAAAAGATCCACTCAAATATGAAATTAATTTCATTGCACACATGACATAAGAGTGGGCCCCACTTTGGTGTGTGATTTTTGAATGGAAGGTCTCGGACACCTCATCACATGGCCCACAAATCTAGAACTTATATTCAAGAGATTAAATATGAATTTTTGCATATAAGAGCAGACCCTGCCATTGCCACCCCTACCTTGGAATTTATGCCAAACGTAGATGGGTCCCATGGCGCATTTGCTTCATCAATTCTCTTCCGCGGGCCCTAAGAAATTAATTTTCCTTACAAAAATACAAATAATATAATCAATGATCAATGAATTATCTATTTATATAAAAAAAGTAAAAAAAAATAAAAAAAAAACATTGCAAGACGCCGGCCTAATTTACACTACATGAATGTATAAAATATCACCATTTTATCAAATCTTCAATTAAGTCAATGGTGCAAAGAAAATACATCATTTTATTTGTGAATAAAAGGTTACGAGAAATTTATGACTTCCGATACCAAAAATAGAGAAATTCATGATTTTATGTAAAAATTCAATTTTTGGATGAATTTTGACTTGAATTCATGATTCTTTTACTAAAATGGTCTATGATTTGATGATTAACTCCTTAATTACTCTAAAATGATGAGGAAATTATGCATTTTTAAGGACTTATCAGCATCCAATCAACTTCAACACACAATTCCGCCTATTTGGTAATTTTATCATAAAATAAAGTTAAAGTAAAGCATCAAATCAAGAGAATATAATATATAAAGGGATTATGATGGTATTTTGCATTTAGTGGATTGGTAAGGAATCTTTTTGAATTTTTGTATAAAAAAACTGTTTTTTTTTTTTTTTGGTCATTTAGTGGATAAAGGAGGTTGCTTTTTTATTTTTTATTTAAAAGGAATGAGATAATTTTGAAGATGTGTACTTTTGATGTGATCCATTCTTTGAAAAATGGAGACTTTATATTACTTTTATTTTAATAGTAAATTGACAAACTGGTGCAGTTTTATACGGGAAGTGATCCATCATATGATATTGGCCATGTGGTGAATTAAGGTACACATGTGACTTTGACCTTTTAAAATATAAACCGTTCGTGTTGAGGGCCTATGTGCAAGTCTACATGTAGCATGGTTCATCTCTTCTTGAAATCAAAGCAACATTAACCCTTTAATTGATCAAAAAATTATTAAAGGACTATTTTAAAGTGATTTTGTAATAAACTTACTTTCTAGATACGATGCAGCAATGTTTTTTGTAGTAATAAGATGTGAAGTCTCCTCCCTCATAATTGTATCAAATTTCATCCCAATCAGAATTACATTCACCATTGGATGGAATATACACACTTTAGCCATGTTTTTCACATGTGTCCAATCCCTGAAATTTAGGTTGTGTTTCAAATCATGGAACTATGTCAGGCCCCGTCCCGAGTTAATCAAGATTAACTCTAATTAATTGAAATTAATGCTAGTTAATCACGTTTAATTAGACTAATGATGGTTAACAACCAAACTCAATGAGATTAGTCTCAATGAACTTAATGAAAGGTTAATGAAAGAGATTAAGTGAATTGAATGAGTTTTAAGCATAAACTAAGAGAAAAAGGACTTTTTCGTAAATACGGATTTATACGTATTTTATCGAATACGAAAACTCTTGATGCCAACACGTGTATCTCGATGAGTACGTTAACTTTCATAGAAGGTTCAAAGTTGTTTAACGAGGATTTGGTCAAATGGCCCTTCATTTAACTCGAAATGTGAATAGTCTTGATAATGGGGACTTAAATGCAAAATATCCCTTATAAGGCATTGAAATGAACCCCTTGAGTTCATTCAACTCAAATCCATTGCAATAGAAACCCTAGGCACCTTCTTTCTTCATTTCTTCTTCCTTCTTCTTTATTAAGAGTGGATTTTTAGAGAGATTCAAGTGGATTTTTGAAGAGGTTTCTTCTTCCCCATCATCTTCCTCAACTTGTCCTCTTTCCTTGGAGTGTTGAAACTTGAAAGAAAAGGTCAAGAGTTTCCTACTCACACTACAAATAAGTACTTAGAGCTTTTAAAGGATTTTCAAGTTATAATGAGTGATTAGATATGGTTTCTAGCACAAATAGCTCATAGGATTGTGTTTTTCATGTTTTTATTGAATTAGGGTTTAGATTGTAGGTTTCTCATCTCAAAGTCAAGCTAAGTAAGGATTTCTTGCTAGTAGACTTCAAGAGGCAAGTATAAATGGATATCTATGATGAGAATGCTATTTTACAAGTTTTCTTGAAGTATAAGAGTTGGGTTCTCAAACCCTTTCTTTATTATAGAATGGGGATTGTTATGGAATGAATGGATTGTGGAATAGAAGTGTGATATTGTGTTTAAATGATAAATGAGGAGAGGACAGGAGGTCCTTATGTTTGTATGCAGGTCGTGGTCGAAATGGGAGTGAAATAGTGAATGTTTAGGAATTCCGGAGTTGGAATTCTGAACAATTCGCTAGAGCGAACCATGGGTCCGCTCGAGCAACTAGCCACTGTCTGATGCGAAGAGGCATCTGTAAATGTCCGCTCGAGCGAACATTTGTGCGCTCAAGCGATGAAGTTTCTGTCTGATGGCCTCTGCCATCGTTTGAGAGAGTCATATTGGTCGCTCACGAGACGAATGTTCTGTGATACGTTCGCTCGAGCGAACCTAAATACAAGTCAAATAATTATTGTGAGTAGAAATTTGGGTGAATTTTTATATTGTGGGTGAAATTTTTGGGGACTAAACGCACACATTAAATGTATAAATGTGATGTGCATCGAAGATAACAGTGCATTTAGTAACCAATTATTACACCTAGTAATTGTCTAGTTTTGAGATAGAGACAGGTAGGACTATAAATGACTAAAGATTCTTCTAACTCAATTGGAACTATAATGACTGAATGCAATGAACCATTGAACAATAAATAGATGCAATGAACCATTGAACAATGAATAAATGCAATGAATTAATGAATAATCCTTGCTGCAGCAGATGATTGGGGTGTTCCGGAGCTCCGTGGTGATGCCAGTGATCTCTGATCAAGACACTGGTAGATCCCATACATATAGACTGAAAAGTCACTGAAAAGCCATGTATACGCCATATAATGAAAATACCTATTAAATGCAAATGATATTGGACTAAAAAGTCCCATAAGTCATCTAATAAATACTCAATGAAATCAATGAATGATATGAAATGAAGGAAATGAACTGACTAACTACTTTCCTTGGGGAAGAAACTAATTTGAATGAGAATGATACTATTATAGATGTGATTTAGTCATTGTTTAATAATTGGCTATACTGTACAGCATATGGTACTGTTATAGAATTAATTGTCTAGAATTATTACGTGAGAAATTGACAGATTTAGCATGAACTATCATAGATTGTTTATACATTGCTGAACCGTCGTGTTCATAGTGTTATTGATGGCATTACAGGCCTAGTTGCCCGTCCTGGCCTTGCAGAGGCCATCCCGCCAACAGAGGAGACCCATCCGATACCTCCAAGAGGTCTAGCAGAATGGATATAATAGGAGGGCGAACGAATATGATATTTTGGAAATGTTTGGGAATTGTTTTGATAAAAACTTTTGTAGTAAAATATTTTGAGTTGTAAATAGATACCACCTGCATTGTATTTTAAATGTGCAGTGTTGGACTGTAGTTTTGTATATGTGAACTTTGCTTTTAATGTAAAGTTACTTATTGTCAATATATATACAAATATATTTCTGCAAAAATGTACATTTGACAGGTACGCGTGTTAGATCCCTTGTGAGTCTTGTCTTAAATTCGGTTAATTCAGGATTTATGGGAGTAAGTATGTAGGATTCGCGATCCGGGTCGTGACAAACTAGGATTGAATTAACACTTCGAATCGATATGTTATATTCACCCCATTGTATCAAAGATTCTCTCAATATATGCTTGGACCACATTGTCTAGCCAAATGTTGAGTATTGTAGTGATCATGACCTTATATAAGTAAGTACTAATTGGCACATATTGACCGAATCAGTAAGGAATATAATTATTTCCATTTTTCTCTGTATTCTATTACGTATAAATCAAATGTTTGAATATTGATGTTCAAGAAAGGATTGTTGATCTTTTTATCAAATTTCCTCCACTAACCAATGTTAGAATTGTTGGTCTCAGACGTGTGTCGCAACCGAAACTTGCCGAAATCCCTGCGCATTCCGATATGAGATAGATCCTACAAACTCACTGCGAATGTTCTCAAATCTTCTATATGTTCATCCAAAGGTTCTCATCTCCCTCATTTAAAGCACTCCTAAGAAGTCCCAACTATTCCAAACTCTACCCTTTATAGGATCCCACATCTGTCGACCAACGTGTGAAATTAGCCTCACCTAAGTTAGATGTCGATCACGGAGTCGTTTCCATAGTCTTTTGACCCCAATAAAAACTCTCACAGGGTCACAGATTAAGACTTAATTAGGAAATTCACACATGCTCTTAGCCGCATTCTTAATCCAACATGGGTTATATGGTAGGCAAGCCACATGATTTCTTCAACCAATCCTACCGAAACTTGATGCATGATCGCTACCCCAAGTGCAAGGTTGTCACAATGTAGTAATGATTTGATGAATTCGAGGTCGATACATAGGGAATGTTGTAGCAAAGCACCTGACCTAACTTATTCAAAATCTAAACTTATCCTAACCAAAATCTATACATTAGCTGGGTTCTCAAATAAAATTAATTACATGAATTACATCCCAATTAAAATAAATTCCTAATATAAAACCTAAAACAAAAAGCCCTAGTCTAGAAATTAAGCTGCAACCAAAGAAAACTTAATTAAAACAACCAATTTCAGAAAAATACAAATAAAATCCAGAATTGAGATTAATTATATAAACAAGTAAAAGTAAAGTTTTAAGAGTCCAGTGATCAGTTTTTCTCCTGATAATTAGAAGTGGGAGTAGCTTCATACCTCCTTTTCCAATATGGGTTGTCAATCCATGTAAGAAAAAGAACAAATCAGTTATTTTAAACTACTAACTTGTAGAATGGTTATTCAATTATTCCATGCTCAATAGATCTTTTTGCATGCCATATATATATATCGAACATAAGACATCGTAGAATTTATAGGGTTAAGCAACCATCACCAAAACCATTACTTTAATTTAAAATTTCTAAATAAATCTGATTTTAGTTTTATCTACGCGCAAGACCAATAAAATTACAAAAAATATCACCATTTTCCCCAGAAGAAGAATCCTAGCCTTCCATGCTCTTGATCTTCAACTTCTCCATGTCGAACGCGTCACTGATCTTCAAGAAGCGCGGAGAATGAAGAGGCCAATGGAGGAAGGGGGGTAAGATTCATGAGTGAAGAAAGGAGAGAGATTTTTTTAGGCTTAGAAGAAATAATAATAAGAGAAAGAGAGAGAATGTGGATGGCTGATCTTGGACGTCCCAGTGTGCATGGACGTCCTTGACTTCACATAGAGGGTGGGTCTCCTCGCGTCCAGCACTCGGATCCCCCTTTTATAATTTTGGGGTGTTTGGCTGGAAGCCCCTCAACTTTGGTTTTTATTGTAAACCTTCCATGATTTAATCTCATACAGCCAAAGGTTCCTCCTACCATTTCATAAACTTGAAAAGTCAATAATGCCCTTTTCACCTCTTATCGCATTATTCAAAAAACCCAAAGGCCAAAATAACATAAGCTTGCCAAAGAAGGAGTGCAAGCGGAAAAAAGGGGTTATGAACTTCAACTACATGCAAACTTGGGAAAGTGAATCAGGGAAGCATATTACATCAAGCATTTGTAACATTTTCAAAGACACTGTTTCATCGTCGAGTTGGTGATTGCAGAAGGGATTTCTTTGATTTCAAAACCTAGCGAATACTTAACCTAGACCAATCCAGGCATCTCTTAATACAAATTGTTAACATTCACTCACTATAAGACAAGTTAAAGTCATTTGTGAACCTTAATTGTCTTGGAACCCTATCTATCTGTCTATTGCAAACTCAGATAAATTATTACATAACTCAGATAAATTTCTGCAAAACTCAGATAAATTTGTTCCAAAACTCAAATAAATTTGTCCAGAACTTAGATAAATTTGTGAAAACTCAAATAAATTGAAAAAAACGAGAAGAAAGAAGATTGTGGCATATAGATTGAAATCTAAATCATTTGAATCCTATTTCTTTGACTCGGGCTAATCTGAACCTTATTTCTTTGATTCGAATTGCAAATGCTATATTAAACTAGCAAGGCCGCAGAATCTATCCTTCACAAAAGTTGACTTTGAAAACTCAAAGGTCGCGGAATCTGTCCCTCACACATAAAACGAGTGCATAAGTTTCTTTTGGAAAGTAAATTCTCTAAGAATATCACTATCGATTGCCATTACAATTTGAAATTCAAGACCTGATCTATAGTCAATTACAGGGACAAATCAGTCATAAATGATCGCTTATAAGCTTAAATTGGGTGACATGTTCAGAAGGTTATGCGTGAAGTATTGGGGCAGTTATAGGGGCAAATCAGTCATGACAATGTGTAATATGGCTTATTTAGGGACTTCCAGCTGCATGGACTATAGGCTTTAAATGACACTTTTGTGGACCAGAGCCTTTAAATGACACAGTTAAGGGATTTTTCATTAATTTATCCTATAATGAATTTTTGAATAATTCTTTTTCAAGGATTTTTAGTTTGGGAAGGACAATTGCTTGAGAGCCAAGTTAGGATAGGTTTGTGGAAGGTTTATTGGGCCCAAGGTGCATTAGGATTAGGAAGGGTTTGTTACAGACATCTTAGGGATTTCTATCTTGATTAGCTTCCTCCCCAAGTCCTTCCAACTTTAGACTCTTCTTGAAATTCACTTCTCTAGCAAAAGGGGCCCACTTTGACTAAAGAAATAATTTAAATATGAAATTTTAGGTTTTGTTGCAACTTGGGGCATCTTGGATATGTGAATGCTTGGCTTGCCATTGTTGGACGTATGATGCTTTTGGATAATTCTTGGGTTGCAAAATTTTCGAAACTTTGAATGCCTTGTTGCTCGGAGTAAACTTAGGAAACTATTATGCAAGAATCTTGGGCTTTTGAATTTGTTTCCATATTAAATTCCTTGACTAGCAAGAGTCTTCTATTCTTACAATTCTTTGATTGTTGCAAATCTTCATACTTGGGCCCCCACAATGATTTAAGAAAATCCTCCAATCTGAATTTTTTATTTTTTTTTCTCAAAACAATTGGAATTGGGTGGGACCCATAATGGACAAGCATAACTTGGAACGTCCATACATTCGACGTCCATTTCTTTTGCAATTTCTTCTTCCTTTCTTATCTTTCCTTTCTTCTTTCCTCTTTTAATTTCTTTCTCCCAAAGACTCCCAATTCTTCTTTCTTTTATTGTCTTCAAATTCAAATTTGAAATTCCAAGAATCTCTAAACAAGAGATGGAACTTTCACACATGCAATAAGGAAGAGTGGAACCCCCTTTGGGCATGCTTTATGAGGATTCACACCCCCATATGTGTGGGTCCCACATGGTGGGTCTTCTTCAATTTTCTTTCTCTTTCATTTTTCATTTGATTTATCTCTTCTGTAGGTCCCAATTTCTGAAAATCCATACAAAAATAAAATAATGATCGAGAAAAATATAAATTCATTTAGGAAAGGAATGATGCAATATATGGGACCCAATTCACTTCGTATAGTTGCACATAAATACACAATGTTCATTGATTTTTCATGTTCTACACCATGGTGCGAAGAAATCACATCATTTAACTAGTAAATGAAAAGTTACGAGCAATGATGCTTTGATAATGCAAAAATTATCATTCCACCAAAACATGCAATTTTTTAAGACTTTTGATGATGACTTAAATTCAAACATGAAGGAACAAATGCATGAATTTTTTTAAATTCCTTGAAATCAATGCAATTTATCCTAATTAAATCCACAAATTCTCATGAAAGGATGAATTAAAAGTACATTTTTTGTAGACTTATCAATGCATTAGTAGTTGCAGCGGAAATACTTTTCAACGTTCCCCTCATAAGTTCCACACTGCAATGAAGATATCTCCTATAATTTAAACTCAGGACCGATTGACTCTAATGTCATATTAAATTTCCTCCACTAACCAATTCTACCAAAATCTTGAGGCATTAGTAAATGCAACATAAATGCTTTTCAACACATTTGACTCTCTTGAGGAAGTTGGAATGTTCGTATGAATCTTATAGGCTTAATTCATTAGATATAGTTTGAGAAGCTTTCATCCTCGACTGTTGCTCCATTGGTTATAGACATCATGTGTCCTCAAATTAATCCATATCAATAAATCTATAAATTAAAAGTATAAAACAAGAAGAAATGCATATATAGGGAAATGCTCTTGTGAGAGTAACTCTCACGATACGATTAGAGTAAATGATGTGCCCCCCCTACTCTCACAGGAGCATTGATAAGTCCACAAAACTAGGTCATTAAGTCATCATTTCATTAGCATTTGTGGACTTAATTAGGTTTAATTGCATAGAATTGCATTTTATTTCATGATTACATGCATTTAAGGATATTTTTTGAGAAATGGTCAAAATTGGTCAAAATTCATTGAATTGCATGGCTTTTTGAAATTAAGTTTTTCTCATCTCATTTATCACCCCAAAATTAGGCTTTTGGTTTCATCAATGCATATCTTACTATTTTTGGCACCATATGCTATTTTTGGAAAGTTGGTCATTTTGGTGCATCACTAGGAATGTAGGGTCCCATACATGGTTCATAATTATTTTCTTACATATGATTAATGTTAAAATTGCCTCTTTCAATTTGTAGGAGAAGTCAACATGGGACCTACATTGATGAAATTTGAGAAGAGAGAAGTCAAATAAGCAAGCAAAGAGAGAGTCCAAGCATGCTTGGAAGTCCAACATGGGCCCCACACACCCCATTGCATGTCAACATAGAAGCTTCCATTTTTGCACAATTATTCCCGGATTTTTCAGGGGCAACAACTTAAAATGGCCATAACTCTCAAACTGAGTGTCAGATCGGCGCAATCTAACCACCATTGGAAAGCTCTTTTCGAGTAGATATTCGTGGAGCCCAAGATTGCCTAAATCAGAGCTATATTGAGGGAGATATGACCTCGGGAAGTTGTCTGCTACAGTTTTAGGCGGGAATTGCAAGAAATCTCAATATTTGGGAAGTTTATTTCCTTTACATCATCATGCAATTTTTAGAGATATTCTTGGAATTGTACAAGGAAAGTGTATGCATCAAGAAGCCTAATAAGGCAAGAAGAAGTTTAAAGATGCAATTTTTAACGATAAATCAAGAAGCATTCTTTGCAATGGCGGGCTAATTTTCTTGATTAGAGTGATGGATGAAGGTAAGTAATTGTCTTTTTATTTATTTAGTAATTCTAATTTGTGATCCATGATTATGTGCTTAATGATTAATAGGCTTGTCTTCGTGCCCTAGGCAAATCTCTATTTTTATTTCTAAAAATAAAAATTAGTTTTTGACTACTCATGCTTAGGTTTGATAGGCCATGCTTAGGATTTAGATCTTTTGATGGTTCATGCTTACTTTTAATGGGTGGTGCTTAAATTATTTTTATTCTTTTATGAGATGAAAGAAGTCTTGAGTTTTGAATTTTTATAATTAAAAAGGGATTTTAAAAGTTAGATTTTCCAAATTAAAAACATTGATTTGTCTTTGATTTGAAGTAAAAATTGGAACAAGTTAGGGTTACTTGATAAATAATTGGTGGATGCTTATTGGATTCCTATGCTCTAGTCATCTTCATTAATTAGTAGATTTCGAATATCTATATTAGTTGCTTAATTTTTAAATATAAACTCAAAACTTTTCTTAAATTATTAGTTAATTAGTTTTCTTAATTTAAAAGTTTCTTTAATAGCTCCCTGTGGGTTCGATCCGTTCTTGCCACTGTCTCATCTAAACACCCGTGCACTTGCGGTATTTTATGATTGATATTGATCACATCAAGTTTTTGGCACCGTTGCCGGGGAGCCAATTTGAAAAGAATCTTTTAGTTAGGATTTCTAGCATTATTTGTTCATATCATAGCATACTTTTTAGTTAATTCCATTCATAACATGCATTTGATTTAGTTTTTGTGTTTCTTAATGATTGTGGTTGCTGTTTTTCAAGTTTTTGTTTGTATTCTTTAATTAATTTTCGGACTGATTTCAAGTGGTTACATAGAATACAAATTTCAGCACTATTTTTTTGACAGTTTTGACTTGGTTTTTCTCCAAAAGTTCGCACTGTGAAAACCAGTGAAACGGAATCCTTTTGACTTGAAATTTGGGTGGATAGGACTTTGGTATATTGACTTTGAACCATCAAAATTTTAGGAAAAAAAACGTTTTGAAAGTCCAACTTTTAGTGCCGTGAATAGGGCCAATCAGTCAGGCAGATTCTGCAATCAGCAGAAAAACTGGTTCAAGTAGCCAACTTCATTATAGCATAACTTTTGTGTCTTTTATCCTTTTTAGTCTCTGTTTTTTTTTTTTTTTTTTTTTTTTGTTTGTTTCTTGCATATTAGGAGATTACATCCTAATCATTGCTATCAGTTTTTTTTATTAATACAAGTGGGTCATACAGATCTGTAAACTTGGGCCTGAGCAATAGGTCTCAACACTTAGATTTTTTTCAGCACTTGACAGGAAGGTCTCCATTTAACTTAGGACTGCATTAGGAGTTTTAGAAGTACATCTTTCATTCAAATTGCAGTAGTTTAGGGTTGTGAATTTTATATTAGGTTTATTTTTCAATTTAGGAGTTTTATTGACAACTGTTAGCTATATTTAGTAGATTATTTAGATCTAACATTTTAGTTGTTTTCTTTGAGGTTACATTCTGAATTTTGAAGGACTCTAAAAGGAAGGATATAGCGGGGGTTGCTTTTAAGCAAACAAGTTGCTCTCAGAATTGCAAAGTTCCTAAAAAAAATACAGGTTAAACTTGCACAGTTTAAAGATTTGCGGGGACCAGCTGTAAGAGTTTCTAAACTTTACCCCACGAATCTTTTACTCGCAAGTGGGGCTTGGATGATTTAATTTTTGCAAAGTGTGAATGCTTGATTGACACACACTTAGTTAAGGGCAATTGACCCCAATAAGATAAGGACTGGATTTCATCACCAGATCCTTGCCCAATTAGGTTTAACCACCTCTCACATAGTAACCTAAACATTAATTAAAATAAAGTAGAAACGAGACCATAGGACTCGAGCTCATTAGGACGAAGACCACAAAAGGTCGCACCAATTGCGCTATTTGGTCAAGTCGATGTCTAGGTAAGTCTTGTCCCTCCAAAGGGTGGCAGTCTCAGTTCTAGGAGTTTGGTTATTAAGCGGGACCCTTGCCAAGTGAATTGTGACCCCACCACTCATCCTGGGGACTTACCTGGTCGATTTGGCTTCATAAGACCGGATTGGAGTCCTTAGTGCACTCTTCAAACCAGTTAGGAGCTGTCTAGTGAGTTAGGCTAACCCTAGGATAATTTCTTGTGCTCAATCTTTGTGCTTGACTGCTTGTGCATCATTTAGGAGGACCATTAGGGCCCCGCATATAGATTAGGCTTGCATTTCTTTAAGGTTGAAACTGATGCATGCGCTCTAAACCTGAGAGAGAGAGAGAGAAACTGTAGGTACGCAAGAGTAAAAGATTAGTCAAGATAGAGCCCGAATTATCCTTAATCATTGTCGGAAAGTCTTCAATTTTGAAGAAATTGTTAGAATGGCTGATCAAATGGACCCACCCATGACTTTAAAGGACTACATGTACCCCACCAGGACAACTCAACCATCCTGCATCACCCTTCCTCAGACCAATGCCACATTTGAGCTGAAATCTGGCATGATCCAGATGCTACCAGTATTCATTGGGCTAGACCATGAAAACCCATATCAACATGTTAGGGAATTTGAGGACATCTGTGGGACCATGAGAATCAATCACATGACTGAAGAGGCTCTTAAACTTCGATTATTTCCTTTCTCCCTAAAAGAAAAGGCTAAAGCTTGGCTTTATGCCTTACAGGCCGGGTCCATCACTACATGGGCCAAGCTAGTCGAAGAATTTTACAAAAAATTCTATTCCAAGCAGAAAACCGCTTCAATTAGGCAGGCCATCAATGGATTCCATCAAATGGAAGGGGAGACACTTTACAGTTATTTGGAACGGTTCAAGGATCTTTTAATCCAATGTCCCCACCATGGATTTGAAAAAATCCGATTAGTCCAAATTGTGTATGAAGGCATGGATTACCCAACCAAACAAATGGTAGAATCTTTCTGTAGTGGGCAATCTACACAGAAAACAGCAGAAGAAGCATGGACATTTTTGGAAGATACTGCTGAAAACACATTGCAGTGGGCCCCAATTAAGAGGGAGCCCATCAAACCCACCATTCCTGAAAAGGAGGGGATGTTCAAGATTGAACCCAAAATTGAGGCAGAGGCCAAATTGGCCACACTGGTGAGGAGAATAGAGGCCTTAGAGCTGAACCAAAAGCCCACTCCAATCACTTTGGAGTCATTAAGATATAATCAGGCCATGAATGGAGGGATTGACCCAACAACTTTGGGTCAGACAGAGTCTGTTGAGGAGGTGAATGCACTATATCAAAACTCTCGTTTTGATAATCGTCTGAGGTATGACCCGTACTCTAATACTTACAATCCAGGTTGGAGGGACAATCCGAACTTTTCTTGGACCAAAGGCCCAACTCAAGGTGGCCCATCTCAGTCCACTCAATTTCAGCCCAATCAATCTCAAATTAGTGCCCCACCCGGTTTCCAAAAACCCAATTTCAATCCCAATCCATTGACCCAGAAGGTAGATTCTTTAGAAGAGGCCATGAAACTCATGTCTCAAACCACGGCCCAATTGACCCAGAGTACTGCTCAATTCCAGCAGACCACTACTCAACTTTTGAATGGCAATACTCAAACCCTTGCAAAATTGGAATATCAGATGGGCCAATTGGCCAACTCCATTAGTGTCAGAGACAAGGGAACCTTCCCTAGTCAACCCGAACCTAATCCCAAGGGCCAGGTTGTTCATGATCCTAAAGGAAAAGGGCCGGAACAAGTCAAATCCATAATCATCCTTAGGTCTGGTACACAAGTTGATAACAAGGTCAAACTACCCAAGGAACTTGAGGACGAATCAAGTGAGAAAGTAGAAACTGGAGAACCAAGTGTGAATGCTGAACCTATATTAGAACCAGAGAACCCAGTCAATACTGAACCATCACCTAGTGAGCCTACTCCTAGGACCTATGTTCGCAAGGCACCATACCCACAGAGGCTAGGCCCAGCAAAATCAACTGTTCAATTGGATAAAATGCTAGAAGTATTCAAACAAGTGAGAATTAATATCCCACTACTTGATGCTATCCAACAGATTTCGGCCTATGCAAAATTTCTGAAGGACCTCGCACCTTCAAAAGGACTACCAATGTGCCCAAGAAGGCTTTTCTAGGCCAACAAGCTAGCTCAATCATTTCCTGTCCGACCCCGATCAAATATAAGGACCCAGGGTGTCCTACCATTTCTTGCCAGATAGGGGACCATCACATAGAGAAAGCTTTACTAGACTTGGGTGCAAGTGTGAACCTTCTTCCATACTCTGTTTATGAAGAATTAGGTTTGAGGGAGTTGAAAAAGACTCATGTGACCTTGCAATTGGCTGATGCATCAATTCGATACCCCAAGGGGGTAGTCGAAGACGTTCTAATCAAAGTCGGAGACTTTGTGTTCCCAGTCGATTTTATTGTTTTGGATACCAAACAAACATCTGGGGCTGAACCCAAAATTCTAGTTATCTTGGGGAGACCATTCCTAGCCACCTCAAATGCCTTGATCAATTGTAGGAATGGAGTAATACAAATTTCTTTTGGAACCATGACAGTCCAAGTGAACATTTTTAATGTTAGTAAGCAACCTCCTGATGAGGATGATGGGGTTTTTGAAGTTAGTTACATTCATGAATTGGTGGAAAATCACTTACCCTATTTGAAACTTGAAGATCCACTAGAGGCTTGTCTGTCCCACTTTGGAAGTGATTTTGATGTAGATGGACATATTGAGGAAGTCAACGCACTATTAGACTCAACCCCATCCATGGATTTCTCCAGGTGGCAACCGAAGCAGGAGATTCTAACTCCATCTGCTTCCCCACCTGTCCCATCAATTGTAGAGCCCCCTAAGTTAGAACTCAAACAATTGCCGAATACGTTGAAATATGTATTTTTAGGTCTGCTAGAAACCCTTCCAGTGATTATAGCTTCAGACTTGGACCTTGTCCAAGAGGAAAAACTCGTTAAAATTTTGGAAGAGCATAAGGAAGCTATAGGGTGGTCCATTGCAGATATTAAAGGAATTAGCCCATCTGTGGTCCAACATAGAATCCATTTGGAAGAAAATGCAAAAACTTCTCGTGAACTACAAAGACGACTAAACCCTGCAATGAAGGAAGTGGTCAGGTCGGAAGTCTTAAAATTACTCGATGCAGGAGTACTTTACCCCATATCTGATAGTGCATGGGTGAGCCCAGTTCAAATGGTACCAAAGAAATCTAGAATAACAGTGGTTCAAAATGAGGGCAATGAATTGGTACCCACTCGGATACAGACTGGATGGAAGGTGTGCATTGATTATAGGAAGTTAAACTCAGCCACTCGAAAAGATCATTTTCCCCTCCCATTCATGGATCAGATGCTCGAGAGGCTAGCCGGTCATGCATATTATTGTTTTCTTTATGGTTATTCTGGTTATAATCAAATCCCAATTGCACCCGAGGACCAGGAAAAGACCACTTTTACCTGTCCGTTTGGCACTTTCGCTTACAGATGCATGCCCTTTGGGCTCTGCAATGCACCGGCCACCTTTCAAAGGTGCATGTTAAGCATATTTTCTGACATGGTAGAAAGATTCATTTAAGGAGTGCTTACATCATTTATCCCTTGTGCTTGAAAGATGCAAAGAACGGAATCTAGTATTAAATTGGGAGAAATGTAATTTTATGGTAAAAAGGGGCATAGTTGTGGGACACATTATTTCTGATAATGGAATTGAGGTGGACAAAGCAAAAATTGATTTGATCTCCAAATTGCCACCACCAAAATCAGTTAAGCAGATTCGATCATTCCTGGGCCATGCTAGTTTTTATCGTAGATTCATCAAGGATTTTAGTAAAATTGCTAAACCTTTGTGCCGATTGCTGACAAAAGAGGCCCCGTTTGAATTTGATGAGAAGTGTCTAAAATCTTTTGAAAGACTAAAAAGGGAACTAACTTCAGCCCTTATAATTCAGCCACCTGATTGGACCATTCCATTTGAGCTAATGTGTGATGCATCCGATACTGCTATTGGAGCTGTTTTGGGTCAATGGGTTGGAAAGCTACCTCATGTGATTTACTATGCTAGTAGGACCCTCAACGATGCACGGCTCAATTACACAACCACTGAAAAAGAATTGCTCGCTGTAATTTTTGCCTTGGAGAAATTTCGATCCTACTTAATAGGGTCTAAAGTTATCATTTACACGGATCATGCAGCCCTGAGATACCTTCTGTCCAAAAAGGATGCGAAAGCCCGATTGATCTGGTGGATCCTTTTGCTACAAGAGTTTGATTTGGAAATAAGAGATAAAAAAGGATGTGAGTATGTTGTAGCAGACCATCTTTCGAGGATACCTTTGGAGCCTTCAGATGAGGTCCCACTGAATGAAAATTTTCCTGATGAACAATTGCTCAGTATTTCTCAAATCCCCTAGTTTGCAGATATAATCAATTACCTTGTTACAGGGGAGATGCCCACCCATTGGTCAAAACAAGATCGATCAAAATTTCTAGCTGAGGTCAAGTACTTTTTCTGGAATGACCCGTATCTTTTTAAGTACTGCCCGGATCAGATCATCAGGAGATGCATTCCTGATCATGACCATTACTCGGTCATTTCCTTTTGCCATGATCATACTTGTGGGGGCCACTTTAGTTGGAAAAAGACAGCTGCAAAAGTTTTACAGCGTGGATTTTACTGGCCCACTATCTTTAAAGATTGCCACACATTCTGTTTGAACTGTGAAAGGTGTCAAAAGCTTGGCAAGCTCAAGCGAAAGGACATGATGGCCTTGAATCCTATACTTATAGTGGAAATTTTTTATGTATGGGGAATTGACTTCATGGGTTCATTTCCAAATTCCTTTGGAAATCTTTACATTTTACTAGCAGTAGACTATGTTTCCAAGTGGGTAGAAGCCATACCAACAAAGAAGAATGACCAACATGTGGTGATTAAGTTCGTGAGAGATCATATATTTTCTCGCTTTGGTACACCTAGAGCGATCATTAGTGACGGAGGCACTCACTTTTGTAACCATCCCTTTGAGCATTTGTTAAAAAAATATTCTGTCACCCATAAGGTTGCTACACCTTATCACCCACAAACAAGTGGCCAAGCGGAAATTTCAAATAGGCAAATTAAACAAATTCTGCAAAAGACAGTCAATCCCACTCGGAAAGACTGGTCTTTGCGATTGATCGACGCACTGTGGGCCTATTGAACCGCTTATAAGACACCTATTGGGATGTCCCCATATAGGTTGGTCTATGGTAAGGCATGCCACTTACCTGTTGAATTGGAGCACAGAGCTTATTGGGCCATTAAGAAGTTTAATTTTGACTTACCCACTGCGGGTAATCTGCACAAATTGCAACTCAATGAGTTGGAAGAACTTCAAAATGATGCCTATGAGAATGCCAAGATCTATAAGGAACGAATGAAGTTGAACCATGATAAGTCAATTTTAAGGAAATCATTTGAACCATGTACGAAAGTCCTTTTGTATAATTCCCGGTTACACCTGTTTCCCGGGAAGTTACGAACCTGGTGGACTAGTCCATTCATTGTCAGGACTGTTTACTTTCATTGTACGGTGGAAATTGAAAATCCCAAGAATGGGGATATTTTCAAAGTGAATGGTCAACGGTTGAAACTGTTTTTGGAACTGAAGGATAAAAATATTGAGGATATCCTTTTGGAAGACTCAATTTATCAGGACTAATCATTTTTGTCATGTCAGGCTGACGACATTAAACTTAGCGTTGTTTGGGAGGCAACCCAATTTTGGAAGGTAATTGAGCTGGTTGATCACATTCTTTTGCACTCACCCCACATGGTAAGATGTTCTAATTTTCCTTATTGTTCATTTTCACATTACACATGCATTCATAACATTGAGGACAATGTTAGATTTAGGTTTGGGGGTGTGAGTTAGAACTTGACATGTGATCATTTGTTCAATTTTCATTCTACATTTTCTTTTTCATTTTTATTAGTTAAAAAAAACCAAAAAAAATGTAAAAAAAAATGTTAGAGGGAAACATTCGAGAGAATTTTTATTGGCTGAAGATATTTATTTTGGGCAAAATAAAACAATGGTTCACTATTTTATTTACGGAAAGAGTTTTTGGAAAAGTGCTGAATTTCGATCCCTCACTTTTACACAAATTGTATACGTTTTCAAGGTTTTGAATGTGAAACTATGATTTTCGTTTTTTTTTTATAAAAAAAAAATGGAAAATCGACCCTTAGTGTACAAAGCTTCATTGTTCGACGGGTGGATACATGAAAAGGGCTGCCTATTGTTGGGGACCGCAAAAAAAAAAAAAAAAAGAAAAAGAAAAAACAAAAGAAGAAAAGAAAAAGTGTTTAGTTAAAGTCTTGAAAAAGAAAAGAAAAAAAAACAAATTTTTGTGACTAGTTTGGGTTCGTAGCCTTTTTAACCCGAGTTAGTAAGCCCTTAGGGGTATTTTCATACCTAGTGCCCTAAAGCCATCTAGTTTGGGAGTCATTGGTATAATGCTCGTTACATGGGTTAATTAGAAAGCTTAAGGGACCTAGGCATTGCACAGTCACATGTGTGTATTAAAAAAAAAAGAAAAAGAAAAAAAATGCGCCCTTTGAAAAAACGGTAGTGGGAAAGCCGTCTTTATCGCCTTGAGAGGAAGACTGTTTTTTTTTTTTTTTTTTTTTTTGCTACGTTTAGGCGGCCCTGAACTCAATTTTAAAAAAAATTAATTATTTTTACGAAAATTATTGGTGGATCATTTGATGCTTATTTCGTATGCATGCTCTTCACCGTGCACGATCAATTAGCATGATTTCGAGAATTTCTGACCAAAAGATGGGATTTGTGAACCGAATTTAAGATTTGTCCTTGAAAATTCCGAGAATCAAGAATAGTCAGTGTCTATAGATTTTCTCTTGGAAGAAGTTTCCCTGGATTTTGATAGGTTTTAAACATTCTTTACCAAAAAAAAAAAAAAAAGAATTTTGTGGGTGTATTCACTGCAAACCCTCACGAGGCACAACTCGTCCACTAAGGGGAACCGAGGGATTTAAGGGCTTACTGCATACGCTAAATGCAGTCGAGAGTACCAGCGAAAGTGGTATTTTTCATTTCTGTTTCCTACATTAGTTTGTTTTTTGTAGGATTAGTTTATGTGTTTTCTTCCTTGTCGCTTATTTTGCTAAGGGACTAGCAAAAGGCTGGTTGGGGAGTGTGATAAGTCCACAAAACTAGGTCATTAAGTCATCATTTCATTAGCATTTGTGGACTTAATTAGGTTTAATTGCATAGAATTGCATTTAATTTCATGATTACATGCATTTAAGGATATTTTTGGAGAAATGGTCAAAATTGGTCAAAATTCATTGAATTGCATGGCGTTTTGAAATTAAGTTTTTCTCATCTCATTTATCACCCCAAAATTTAGCTTTTGGTTTCATCAATGCATATCTTGCTATTTTTGGCACCATGTGCTATTTTTGGAAAATTGGTCATTTTGGTGCATCACTAGGAATATAGGGTCCCATACATGGTTCATAATTATTTTCTTAGATATGATTAATGTTAAAATTGCCTCTTTCAATTTGTAAGAGAAGTCAACATGGGACCTACATTGATGAAATTTGAGAAGAGAGAAGTCAAATAAGCAAGCAAAGAGAGAGTCCAAGCATGCTTGGAAGTCCAACATGGACCCCACACACCTCATTGCATGTCAACATAGAAGCTTGCATTTTTGCACAATTATTCCAGGATTTTTCAGGGGCAACAACTTAAAATGGCCATAACTCTCAAACCGAGTGTCAGATCGGCGCAATCTAGCCACCGTTGGAAAGCTCTTTTCGAGTAGATATTCATGGAGCCCAAGATTGCCTAAATCAGAGCTATATTGAGAGAGATATGACCTCGGGAAGTTGTCTGCTACAGTTTTAAGCGGGAATTGCAAGAAATCTCAATATTTGGGAAGTTTATTTCTTTTACATCATCATGCAATTTTTAGAGATATTCTTGGAATTGTACAAGGAAAGTGTATGCATCAAGAAGCCTAATAAGGCAAGGAGATCTCTCAAAGTTAAAAGTCTTTTCAAAGAAAGAAGTTAGCTTGGAGAACAAGAAAGAATCCCTACAAATAAGGAAAAAAGGAGACCTAAAAGGAGGGTACTTCTTTACTAAAAGGGATTTGCAAAAAGCATAAAAGGAAGTATGATGGAGACCCATAAGATATTCCATACGTCCAAATTAAGCTCTCCCTCTCTCCTATTCCTTTCTTTTTCTCTTCCTTTCTTCTTTTCCATTAGTTTATTTGTATTTTTGGTAGCCTTGGGCCATGTCTAAGGATTTATTTTGAAGGAGAAAATTTGTAGAGGAGAAGTTGTAAAGATGCAATTTTTAATGATAAATCAAGAAGCATTCTTTGCAATGGCGGGCTAATTTTCTTGATTAGAGTGATGGATGAATGTAAGTAATTGTCTTTTTATTTATTTAGTAATTCTAATTTGTGTTCCATGATTATGTGCTTAATGATTAATAGGCTTGTCTTCGTGCCCTAGGCAAATCTCTATTTTTATTTCTAAAAATAAAAATTAGTTTTTGACTACTCATGCTTAGGTTTGATAGGCCATGCTTAGGATTTATATCTTTTGATGGTTTATGCTTACTTTTGATGGGTGGTGCTTAAATTATTTTTATTCTTTTATGAGATGAAGGAAGTCTTGAGTTTTGAATTTTTATAATTAAAAAGGGATTTTAAAAGTTAGATTTTCCAAATTAAAAACATTGATTTGTCTTTGATTTGAAGTAAAAATTGGAACAAGTTAGGGTTACTTGATAAATAATTGGTGGATACTTATTGGATTCCTATGCTCTAATCATCTTCATTAATTGGTAGATTTCGAATATTTATATTAGTTGCTTAATTTTTAAATATAAACTCAAAACTTTTCTTAAATTGTTAGTTAATTAGTTTTCTTAATTTAAAAGTTTCTTTAATAGCTCCCTGTGGGTTTGATCCGTTCTTGCCACTGTCTCATCTAGACACCCGTGCACTTGCGGTATTTTATGATTGATATTGATCATATCAAGCATCACAGTGCTGCAACCTTATCAGATGAGATACCCAACCTATCACTAGTTGTGAAAAATATTTTAAGTGTAAGATTTGTGATCCATGTCTCCTGTATGTGATTCTCATCCACACACATTGATTACATCTAATGTACTTGTGGGCTCCAATTCATCTCGTGAACCATCATGTCATTTTGTATTGGTTATGTATAAACATAAAATGAAATAGGGAGGTGCTCCTATTAAAGACACTCTCACCAAGTTTATGAGAGATTGGTGGGGCCCCTCACTTCCATATCCACTCTCATCAACTTAAATGCAAGGACCCCAAATATGTAAGTGAGGCCCTCACCCATCTCTCATAAATTTGGTGAGAGTGTCTCTCATAGGAGCATCTCCCAATAAAATATCATTCATCACATGAATAAAGCATGAGAATATAAATCAATTAATGAAATAACTCAATTTATTTGGATCATGCACTAGACTGAGGACTTGTGGGCATCTTGTGAATCATCATTTCATTTTGTATTGGTTATGTATAAACATAGAATAAAATATCATGCATCATATGAATAAAGCATGAGAATATAAATCAATTAATGAAATAAATCAATTTATTCGGATCATCCACTCGACTGATGACATAACTTAGATTTAGACAGCTTATGAGCCAAACTCTAGGATCCACTTGCACCTATCATAACTGGTAGGGTTGTTGAGTTGTGTTGGAAACTGGTTCTCTGTACTTCTATTTGATAAGAGAAATGTTCAATAATTCAAAACTGTTTTCACCAAATGTTATGTAGATTGCAACTGAAAAGAGGGTCTTGGTATCCTTGGGGGACATTGCATGGCGGTTTTTAACATGGGGGTCTTGCTTTGTGAGGATTGAAAATCCCACAAAATCCCACATCACCATTGTGCCGATCTCTCCAAGGTGAAAAGTCCACTGGAAAAGAATAACTTGGAGTAGCCAAATTCCAAACCGTCAAAATCTATTAACCCCTTTCCGTCCAATCCAACCTAGGAAGGGCATATCGAGCAGTAGCCCGTTTAAGCTAACCCGTTCGCATTCCTAGATTAAGTATTTCGGGGAAAATCACTCAAAATAACTCTCCTTCTCGTTTTTTCTATCATATTTTAGCAAGGTGTTTCAAATGTTATTAATCTGACTGCAGAAATGACTCCAATTAGGGAAAGTCAGGCTTAAACATTATGAGATCCAGATTTTAAACAGTTCCAATGAATGATAATAAAAGTCGGGCCCTTAAGCGCTAGTGAATGATAATAAAAGTGGCCTCAATCAAAGACAGAATTATTTTCCCAGAAAAAAAAATTCAAAAATAGAATTCTTTCTCCAACGACGAAGGGCACTTAAATATGGACTGCAACCATCACAATGACAATCACAATTTAATGCTATGGCTAGCATTTAGGTCGTATCCGCCCTTTTTTTTTGAATTTTCAATTACTCAACATGAGAAGTAGCAAAGGGCATTTAACAGACATCTTAATGGGGGCTTCAAAGAATCTACTAATCCAAATCGTATTATTACCATTCAAAAAAAAAAGTCCAAATCGTATTACCTGATGTTTGTGGTGGGTATTGTCCATCAAAGATACCAACTTTATGATAGTTTACTCCAAGCCTAAAGCATATCAACTCCATGTTCAATTGTCCATCAATGCCTTTATATCCAGTTCTGTTATATTATTTACATCAAAAGCCCCCCCTTAACATTTTTAAATCCCTTTAAAGAAGAGTAGCACTCCACAAGCCCCCTTGTTTTTTAAGTAAAAAATCCAATCCACTGTAGAGTCCACTGAGATTTATGAAAGGAAAAAAAGAATGCACAGTGCTGACAGTGATCTGGACATGGATCAAGGTATATGAAGCATTAAACACATCAAATCACCTAATTAACAATTTAATCAAAGGTGGGTGGGTCCCTTTGTATAAAAACTTAAAAGGCAACTAGAAAGAAAGGGAGTGCCATGAGACCTTATCTAAAATAAATCTGCGTTCCGTTTGTAGAGGAATCGGAATAACTTTTTCCCCAACAAGCAGACAAATTGCATATCCAACGTAATTACCAGTCAACATCAATAACTACACGCGAAACAATGACCAACCGCAGACGTGAGAAAGAAAGAAGAGGGAAAACACAACCCATCTCTCCTCTCTTTTCCCCCTCTTCTTTTTCATTTTTTTTTGCTGAACTTTCACTGTTTTTGTCTCTGTCCCTACTTTCCCCACCTCTCTGACCCCAAACAAACACAGGAAAACAAAATCACCACTACCCCTCTGCAAATATCAAAGCTCTAGCTAGTTATCCTTACACAAGACAATAACCCTAGTGATTGATATTTAAAAGAGCAATTTTTACACAAAACTAGCAATATATCATTACTATATAGTCTATAGCTTCTACCCATTTACACAAACGGACAAATTCTCTTTCTTTCTATTCTTTCTCTCTCTCCTCGCAGAAAAGACCAAAAAGATCTCATGTAACCATGAGAACTCGTTTTCAGCAAATTTTCCTTTCAAATGCAGGCCTTATTTACCCTCTTATGGAATTTCCCAGGCACCCATCAACCGATTTCCCACCTCTAGAATCGCTTGAGGACCTCGGCAGGGAAATCTCCTCCAAAGAATCTGAAACCAAACATGAAATATAATAAGAACAAATGATAAATCAAACTACAGGAATCAATTAACATGAAAGTAGTGAAAACGGTTTCCACAATCTATATATTTTCCCGCATTCGATGATACCTTTAGAGGCGTTGAAAGATCTTTTGCAGTGAGCGATGGCGCTCTGGATCCCGTCCTGCTGCTGCAAGAGCGAATCGTCTCGCCTCTGCGACGAAAGCTGCGGTGCTGCGACGATGGCGGCCGACGCCGATCGGCTTTTTCCCAAATGCTTGCAGACCACTCGCAATCCCGCGGGCAAGTTGCCCTGCTTCTGCTGCTTTGCATTCGCCGGAGGAGCTACGGTTGCCGGTGCTTCCGTTGCAGGTGCTATTGCCTCTGCTTTTGGATCTCCGCTGTCTGCCGCTTCTGCAGCGGCCGCTTCCTGCATCACCACCGCCGTTGACGCCTTTCCTAACCCTAAGCTCAGCTGGCCGGAAAACCTCAGCTTCTCTCCGTATCTTCTCGAAACCTTGACGTAGAGCGGCTTGATCATCTTCAGGTACTTCTGCATAACGACCTTCGCGAACCGCTTCGCGTCGGCGGAGGCGGCGTCGCCAGCGGCCTCTTCCTCCGCCGCCGGCGGTGGCGGCATCTGCTGCTGCTTCTGCGATTTGGCATTGGAGCTCCTCGAGCTGTTGTCTCTGGTGAAGAGCGAGACGATCGGAACCTCCTCCACCTTAAACTTGACTGTGAAGAACCGGCTCGGCTGCTTCTGAGCCGGTGCTCCGCCGGCGGCTTCGGCGGGGGGTTTTGGCTTCTTAAACCCTAGCAGAAAGACGCGGAACTTGGTGGCGGATTTGAGGAGAGAGACAGGGAACTGAGTCCTCGAGTTCGGCTCGGATGAGTTGTACACGATCGAGGAGGGCTCGAGCTGCACGAGCTTCCCCTTGAAGAAAAGATCGTCCGAAGGGGAGAGAGGGAGGTTCGGATCCGTCCGGCAGCCGTCGCTGCCGGCAGACGACACCGTGAAATCGAAGTCTCTGTCCTCATCCGTCTCGATCGAGCCTTCTTCGTCGTCTTCGTCTCTATCGTCGGTGTCGTCAGGAACAGTAAATTCCAGGTCGAAAAAGGAGCCTTCGTCTTCTTCCTCCTCTTCCTCGTCGTCATGCTCTTCAGCTGGCCGTGGAACGGTGGAAGTGATGGTGGTGGAAGCTGGGTTGCGCACAGCGTTAGCAGCAGCTCCTCCTCCACCTCCTCCTCTCCAGTATTTGAGCAAGCTGAAAGCTTCCATGGTTGGGAGAGCCAGAGCAGAGCAATGAAAGTTAATCTCTCTTTTTTATTTCTCTGCTGTGGAACAGATGAAGGATAGTTAAAAAGGGTGAAAGGCTAAAAAAGATAGTCCGTTTGAAAATGGTATGACAGAAGAACAAGCTTTTTAGTTTTTACAGAAAGAGTAGAGAGAGAAAGAGAGGGAGGGTGTATTGGGTATTGTATAGGGGCATTAGCTGACCACTTCTGTTTTATTTATTGGGAGTCTTATCGGCATTGCAGGTAGTCATGTGATGGGTCTAGGTCCGTTCTTGCCGCGTCAGAGAGCTCAGAAGAGAGAGAGAGAGGGAGAGGGAAGAACCGAAGGACTATAGGAGAGAGTAGATGGTAGATTCCGAGGGCTGTGTGTGTGATTGGTAGTGTATGGCTTATGGGCTTGACCAGCATGTATGTATTTTTTAGGGGGCGTGTTGAGAGTTGAGACTTTTTTTTTTTTTTGATATCGAGAGTTGAGATTTGAAAGGGAGGGAAATAGGTGGAGAGGGAGAAAAGTGAAGCGGAATATGTGGAAAGAAGGGCGAGCTTTTCTTTCTTTGCTTTGAATGGGGATCGTGTAGGCGTGCAGATATTGGATGTAGGGTTAGGTCGGCCTTCTATTTTTGAGAATCACGGGAGGTGTTGAGTATGACATGGTTGGGCCTCGTACAGAAGAGGTTATTGATAAGATGTTAATAAATTGGCATTAATGGGTGGATGGCGGACTGTTTAATCAAAGGATTCATTCCTGTTGGTGTGGCCCATAGCAGTCCAAGAAAATTTAGTTCCACTTAATTATCTCCGTCCTTTTTTATATATCGGCCTTTCATGCTGATGCTTGTCTTTTAGATTCAGTATAATTTTAGGGCGTGTTTGGATATGTAGTAAAGTGAGGTAAGGTGAGGTAAAGCCTCCATTATTCAGACAAGAAAAGACAATGGGTCATATCAAAAGTACACAATTTTAAAATTCCCTCCATCTTTTTCAAAAAAAGTAAAAAAAGCACCATCCTTTCTCCACTAAAAGACAAAAAAAAAAAAAAAAACTCCATTTTTCTATACAAAAAGTCAAAAAAATTTTATACTGAATAACTAAAAACAAAACACCATCATAACACCTTATATTTTATTCTCTCTTGATTTGATGCTTCACCTCACTATACTTCAATTCACCATACATCCAAACAGGCCCTTAAGGTATGGGGAAATTCAATATCCACCCACCTATTTTAGTGAGCATATCCATATTTTTAAAAATATTTAAAATATTTTTCTCTCCTTTCTTCTCTCTTCCCTCTCTCTTCCTCACCCACCCGCCTGCCACCGCCCGCCCGCCCTCTCCCTCTCCCCACCTTCGGCCTACCTAGTCTCCCTCTCCCCCCCCCCCCTCTCTCTCTGCCCGTCGCCCGTCGTCGCTGCCCCCACCCTCCGTGTCCCTCTTTCTCCCTTTCTCCCTCTACCTCCCTCTTCTCGCCCGCTCGATCTCCCTCTCCCCCACCCAGTTTCCCTCTCCTCTTTCTCTCCCACTCTCTGTCTCTCGCCCGCCGTCGTAACCCTGCCCACCCTCTCCCACTTTCTACCTTTCTCCTTCTGCCTCCCTCTCCCCCTCTTTCCCTCCCGCTCTCTGCTTCTCACCCGTCGTCGTAACCCAGCCTTGCCCTCTCCCTTTTTCTCCCTTACTCCCTCTCCCTCCCCCCTCCCTTTCTCTCTCTCCCTCCCTCCCTTTCTCTCTGTCGCTCCCTCCCCTTCAACAGCACCGAGGGGATGGCGGCCGGAGGTTGCCAGAGGTCATCGGAGCAGAGAGAGGGAGAGGGATATTTCCATCACGTGTAATTTTTTTTTTTTAAAGGTGGGTGTGCTCAGCAACATTGTGGGTGAGTTTAGAATTTCCCTAAGGTAAAATGAGTGTAAAATTCAATATTCTAATCTCGGGATGAAAAAAGTAATTAACAAAGGGGCTGCAAAACTTAAAGATGGGCACAAGTGGGGCACATGTAATCCGCAAGGAGGATAACATTCTCATGTTTAAAATGTCTTTTAAAAAAGAACTCATTGATGCTGGTCTGGATGAGATGGCATTTTTAACCCGCCCCGCCCCAACCCGGAGTGCCCGCCCCGCCCCGTACGGGTTTTCCCCGCCCCGAATCTTAGACAGTGCGGGGACGGGGCAAAAAAACATACCCCGAAGCCGGGGCGGGGCGGGGATGGGTTTGCCCGTTACCCCGCCCCATTGCCCCGCCCCATGCCCCGCCCCGTTGACCCGCCCCGTTGCCCCGCCCCATGCCCCGCCCCGTAACCCGCCCCGAAATTAATAATCCTCTAAAAAAATATATTTTTTAGATTTCTTTTATAATAAATAAACATATTTATATGTAAATGTATATATTGATTTTATGTTGTTATTAAGGGTTAAGTAGATTGATTGAAGACTTTTTTTAAAGTTAAACATGTAATTGATTGAACCCTAAACATTATAAAAGCATATAATATGATCACATGCCCTCTAATTCAAATTTAATGAAATTAAAGTTGTTAAAAATCTATCTAAGCTTATTTAACTTTAATCATATATAATGTTAAATTGCGACATGATAAATCATATTAAATAAAACGAATATAATAGAATGATAGATCATGCTTTAAGCTTATAATAATATATGTGATTAGAAATAGCAAGGTAAATTATAATTGGTATGATTCTAATCATACTAATAACAATATAAATTATACTAATTTGATATAGCATTACAAGATATATCATGCTATACACTTATAATAACTCATACGATTAGAAATAACAAGGTAAATTATAGTTAGTAACTTAATATGATTCTAATCATACTAACAACACTATACATTATACTAATTTTAATTATATGTGTAATTAACCTCTTTATTAGTGAGTGGAGTTCAATACCAGAAATGAAGTGAAACCATGTATTGATGGAGTTCATGATATTTTAGAGAGATATTGTCTTTTTTATAAAAAATGTCTCAAAGCATATATGATATTTTCAAGTGTATGTTATTGGCCTTCAAGGGTTTAGAGAAAATCTTACATGAATAAATCTCACTTTAAATAGGTAAAATTTTAGGAAAAGGAAAATTTATAATATTAATATTAGATAATTTAAAAATTTTTAAACAATCTAATAGTGCCCCACACTTATAAAATATTTATGCTGGGAGATCTTTTTATTCTATTTTGGGAAAAATGTCATGGTCCCTAGGAAGACTGATGTTTTGAGAGGGGCCTGAGTTTCGGGCAAATGAGTCAGCATGGTTGAGGGTTTTTTTTTATTAATATTATTAAAGGCATGGAGACAACATAGATGAATCATTCATGTGCTTTTTACCATATAAAATAAATGAATTTACCTTTTTCTTTGTAGTCAATCCAAAATTTAATTTATTTTGCCTTGAAAGAAAAATTATGAAGTTAAGAAAATTTTTCTTATTTGGGTCTTGATTTAGAATGGAGAAAAAGAATACATGTAGCCAACACCGTCACAGCTGGGAGCCTGGGACAAGGCTTTGATAATGAGGGTTTCAATATAGTATGTACTTTCAATATAGCCGGGCCTGCTATAGGAGGTTCATGAATTCAGAGCTATACAATAAATAATGATTTAATATTCATATGACAATACTTGAAGTTCATATATAAATTCTATTTTTTTTAAACAAAATTACTAGTATATGTTTTTAGAATTTTTTCTACATTTCAAGACTTTTATAAATTTGAATTGCAAATTGTGTAATTTTCCTTTTGGTGGGTGCTTATCATGTTTTCATCTTAAACAGGCAGGGCATATTATGATTGCACTCCTAATTCATGTGATAAAGATTTCGAAACTTTTATTGAGAAACACAAGAAGAAATAATTAGGCCCAATCCCAATTGATGTCCAAAAAAATATTTCAGAATTTCAAAGGATTCTAGAATTTCCAAGCCATGAGTCCAATAGATATCCAAACAAAATGTTTGATCAGCGAAATTATTATTTTTAAAATAAAGTTCCATTCATTTCACAAAAGCAAAAGATTTCAAAATCCAAGAGATGGAAACGAGCTCAATATAGCTTTAAGGTTTTCAATTAGATTCCTTAGTTGTCTACATTTAACATTTTCCTTTTAAATAAATGATAAATAATATATAAGTCATAATATATATAGTAAGTAAGTGAAGTATGTATATGTGTGTAACAATCTTGAATATATTAATATATTTTAAATAAGGTAAAACATTACAAGAAATGAAGTTTAGTCTAGTGGTAAGGCAAAGCTCTAGTTGCTCTCCCACCCGAGTTCGAATCCCAAGTCTTACACATTTAAAATTTTTACAATTGAGGAGCGGGGCGGGGCGGGGTACCCGCGGGGCATGGCGGGGCGGGGACAGGGAATATAAATTACCCCGAAGGGCGGGGCGGGGCAAGTTCGGGGCGGGGCGGGCCAAGTTCGGGGCGGGGGCGTGGAACCCCAATTCCGTCCCCGATCCGCCCCGTTGCCATCCCTAGTTCATCTACATGTAAATCAAGGGAGGAGAGAGAAGGTTTTCCTGGAGTGCCAAGATGTTTGAAAAGAAATGGAGGGGCCTAAATGTAGATATTAAGTGCCCCAAGTTGTTCGGCTCCTTATATAAATCATTGACACGTTTGTGATCTAGATGGTGATGATTTAGGTGATTTCTCTAAAACTCATTGTCATCTTAAATCTAGGATTTTTTCACTCCTACAGAGATTTAGAGAGTTTTCTTGGGAGTTAGATCACAAGTGGGCCTCACATGTGGCATGAGGAGCTACGCTTACCTCCAATAAATGGGTATAAAAATATGATTAAAAAAAGAGCATTTTGTAAGGACGATATCAAATGGACCATGCCACTGTTAGAGATTTTGTGTATTGCAATTTGATGGATGCACTATTCATTTTATTCATCATTTGAATTCACACACATGCATTGTTTTAGAAAAGCTTGAAATCTTGATTTATACATGCATTGTTTTAAATCTTGTACACCTTATGATTTATGCATGTTTTGGTTTTAAACATTGGATGCATTTTTAGTTTTAAAAAGGATTTTATAAATCAAGTTAGCCATTTGTTTTAAAACTTTCAAATCTATTTAGGCTTTTTATGTTTCATGATTTTAAAGCACTTGGATTGGTTTAAATCATGTTTCCATGCTTGGTTTAATGGCCCAAAGATCTCACAAGAAATTTATTTTGAAAAATATAAAAGTTGGGATTTTTGTCTTAGGCTGTCGGTCAACCGACAAGCTGAGTGTCTGCTAACCGACCATAGAAAATGAACTAACCGAACACCATGTCGGTCAGAAAACCAGAGAGCTGCATTTTCATATAATTTACACGTCGGTCAACTTGTCGGTTAGGTCTTGGTTAACCGACAATAGAAAGTATCTAACCGAAAACATGCTGTCCAGAAGAACAAAAAGTTAGAATTTTACAATCATTTTTCTGTCAGTCAGCATGTCGGTCAGGGCTCGGTTAACCAACCTTACTTCTGAACCTGACCGAAGCCCTCTCGGTTAGAAAACCAGAGAAGAGTTTTCTAACCAAGTTTACATTGTCGGTTAGGGTGTCGGTCAGGTCTCGGTTAACCGAACATGTCGGCTAACCGAACCATGCTTTATGGTCAGCAAATTTTCGAAAATATGACCGTTGGCCTGTGACCGTTGGGGGTGTCGGTTAACCGACCCCTGCATGTCGGCTAACCGACATGTAGCCGTTGGCCCAAAATTTCTATAAAAACAAAGTGTTTCCATGGCCAAATGGGATGATTCTTGATGATCTTTGAAGCCCTTCTTGAGGTATTTTGAGGGAAAAGAAAGGGGATCAAGCTAAGGAAGGCTAAGGGTCATTAAGGAAAGCTAAAGCTTGGATTAATGAAGTTAAACCACCAAGTAAGCTTTGCCTTTTTATAAACATATGTTTTATGCTTTGACTAAACTATTGGTAAATATTTTCTAGCATATAAACTATGTTGTGTTGAATTCTAAACCATTTAAACTTTGATTTAAAACTTTGAATTCTTCACTTTGATTTCAAAACAAGTTTGCTTTAAAAACTTTAATACATGTTCTTGTCAAAATCTTGGATTTGTTTGATAACATGTTTTGTTGAACTTGTTTGAATCATCCATGTTGTTTTCACAATCATAAACCTTTGTTGCACTAGTTTTTGAAAACAACACTTAGCATGCTTACTTGCCTAAACCCTAATTAGTTACAAGTGACATGCTTTAAATTTCAATCAAATCTTTGTATGCATTAAACCCTTGAATGCTTCTTAGCATACATTGATTGATCTTAAACTTTTAATATTGATTGAAGTTTCCACACACTCACTTCATAAGCATACATCGTTGCATTCATAGTGTTTGTGTGAGTTTGATTTTCACTTTCATATTCGCCTAATCTAGAGGCAATTAAATTGAGCTTTAATTGTAATCTCTTAGAGTGCTTTGTGAAAACACTTTCTTGAGAGAAATCATTTGATTGTAAAGGTTATTGCTTAGTCTAATAAAAGCATTGTGTAAAGGTTATTGCTTAGCCTAGAAAAGCATCTTGTATAGGTTGTTGTTAAGCCTCGAAAAACAACATTGTAAGGTTATTGCTTATCCTTGGAAAGCATATTGTAGTGGTTATTGCTTAGCCATTTGAAAAGCATAAATAGTGGAAATCCGGTGGGGTGTGAGATCACAAGCCGGTAGTGGATGTAGGCATTGAGGCCGAACCACTATAAAACATTGTGCAATGATGAATGACTTGTGGTGATTGATTTATTTATCTTTCCGCACCTTTTCATGTAATCATCACTAGTTGAAGTTTAATTTGAAGAAAATTAAAATTGGCAATTAATTTGTAGATCACCCTATTAACACCCCTCCCCCCCCCCAAGGTTAAGATCCGGAACTTTCAGCCACATGCGCTCTACATGAGCTATCCCCCCCAGGGTTAAGATCCGGAACTTTCAGCCACATGCGCTCTACATGAGCTATCCTTCGTTCATATGATAGTGGTAAATTTAAATGTTCCATACAAAATGATGCTCTATGGTGATAACACAAGTGGAGTTTAAGAGAAATCATCTTAATTATTGTATTATGTCATCTATATCAAATTATATTTACGCTCTATGGTGATAACACAAGTGGAGTTTAATAGAAATCATCTTAATTATTGTACTATGTCATCTATATCAAATTATATTTACTTACTCTAGGATTTTAAGCCTTACTCACATGAAAATATTCAGCTGGACACTTGACGGGCCTGATTTAAAAGTTGCCGATTAGTTTTTGAAGGATTTCAATTAACAGCAGCTCTAGATATTGATTTTGATTTGGACAGAGATAAACTTCCCTTACCATAGGGATGGGTCCCAGCGGGATGGGTCCCAGCCGCCCTAAGTTGGGTTAAAAAAAAGAAAAAGAAAACTGAATTTATAATAAAAATATCAAGACATTTACGAGGACTTTTTATAAATAGAAAGACTCCTTTTAAGAGAGCTGAGTATTTACAGCAGAACAGTCTCTTTTTTTTTTTTTTTTCTTATTTTCTCAAACCAACTGCAAAAGCTTTTTAAACAAAATGATAAAGAAAACCCACCTTCACTTTTTTATATCTAAAACACCTATCAAAAGATAAATACCTCTACTTTACCATAGAAAAAAAAGAAGATAAAACCTCGGGTCTTTTGTTTTTCACACATCAGATATAAAAAGTTTTACATATGTTTGTTTGTAAACATCATTTCCTAAAAATATTCCTTTGACCATGTTTGTTCTAATTAGATGTGTAAATATACAAAATTAGAAAATTAACAAAGAGGAAAAAATGATCATTCTCGAGTTTTTGCAAAATTTAATGAGCACCAGGACCCTAAAACTATTCTAAAAAGGAAGTAATGAGTCCCATACACAACTAATGGCTTGGATAATAGATTGGGGGTCACAAGTGACAAGAGTGTAAAAAACTCAAAAAGTTGGATTAAGCTATTTTTATTTAACACACATGTATCCAAGGGCGGATCCAGGAAATTTAACTTGTGGGGGCTTAATGTCAAAGAAATATTATGGGAAGGGGTAAATGTAAAAAAAAAATACTAATTATCATGATTTCTAGGGGGTTCTTTGAAAGTTTCCAAATAGGGTGGGGGCCTTCGGCCAAGATTGTTGTACCCAGGTCCGCCACTGCACGTATCTCGAAATTAGTACCGACTTGAGATAGGGAATGTCCTGCGTTGAGACTTGAGAGAGACTTATCATTTTTATGAAACAATAGAACTCTGTGCGCTAAACTGTTTGACACCTTTTGTAATGTCTATTAGAAACATGATCTAATATAAATGATTTTACATGGGGGAGATTCTTGAGAATTTTTACATGAAAAATGGTGATGGACCCACCATTTTTCATACCTATAATCTTTTACACATATAAGATTCATGAATCAACACACTCTGTGTAAATTCTTCACATGACCAATGATTACTTATTTAAAGTATTGTAAACAAACGAGCTCAAGGATAATATTGAATGGAAAAGCGCCACATATGGAGTGCAGCTAGGGTGTTCATGGATCGGGCCAGCCCGTGACCAGCCTGGGCTTGGGGCTTATGTTCTAGTAGGGCATTTTTACTTGGCCCATTTAATAGATGGGTTGGGCTTGTGCTTAGTAGTAGAGAATCTGAAGCCCAGCCCGATCCGAATATAAAAATAATTATAAGGGAGTGGTAAGGCGGGGAAATGAAATGAATGACCTCTCATACAAAGTGATATGGCTAGACTATTTGAGCTACAGCCTAGGACATAGCAAGAAATGCTTCTTTTATTCTATAACTCTAGCTCGGGACGGGGAACTCGCGTATAAAGTGATATGACTAGACTATTTGAGGTACAACCTAGGACATAGTAAGAAATGCTTCTTTTATTCTATAACTTTAGCTCGGGATATTGGGCTTGGGCTTTATCATTTCTGGGGGAGCCCAACCACTTTTGGCCTGACTTGGGCTTAGGCCGACCTTGGGCTTACAATCTAGAACTCAGGTCGGGACTGGACATTCATCAACCCGGCCCATGAAACATCCCTAAGTACAGCCAAACCCGTTCCGTCAAAGGCGGGCACATTTGGTTGCTTGAACATCTTCGGGAACAATGACACTTGCTCCATCCATGCGGGATAAGGTTTTCCCTTGGCTTGATGGTAGCCTCCTGCTTCCATCATGGTATAATGCCCATTGGTTGGATTTCTACATTTGACACTAGAGGGCAAGAGGTTACCCTATCCCTTTAGTGCTTTAGCTATTACTACTTCCACCCAGTGGCGGACCGAGGAATTTTGTTTGAATGGGGCTAAAATTTTGCTAGACTTAATATTTGGAAAAAAAAAAAGCTGTTGGACCTTTTTTTTTTCACATTACCAAATAGCACCTAAACGCTTTCCTTTAGAAAAAGTCAAACTCATGGAACTCAACTAATGCATGACAGTTATTTAAGACCAGGCAATGATGAGGTCAGGATGTTAATCAAAAGTACCAAAAAGCATTAGATGGATAAAAAAAATGATTCTAACCTTGATTTTAGATACTCAAACTGACATTATCATATTTCACTAAATTTATATCAAAATCAATGCCCAATGGAGATCATTGCAAATTCAAAGTGAGTAAGTGTGTGAGAAAAGACTGAATACAACAACATTTTGACGACACCCACACTTTTCCTTTTCACTTTCTCAAAGCCTCCAACCTTTGGATAATGGGAGTGGAATTCCATCTTTAAATCATAGTGGGGGTAAGAAGACATGATAACACGAATGGATTTGTTCATCTTTGCATTTGTAGATATGCTTGGATTTGGTGGTTTAGGGCTTAGGTTTTGGATTGGGATTTGGGAATTCAGGGTTTGGGATTAGGATTTGGTGGTTAAGATACGTTTAACAGATGAAGATAGGGTAGCCTACATGGTACATAGGGACCGGCAACAAAGAGCTCAATCGACAATCAGCGCGAAGAGGTTTCAAAAGAATAGGTGGAAGAAGAGGGATCTATGTATTGCCGCAATGTTTTCTTTTCATTTCTTTTTTAACCAACGAAGCTTTACATATGTGGGGCTATCTTTAGACATATTTGAAGTGACAAGTTTAGACATGTAGTGCATGCTCCAAGGCCCCATTCAACTCTATGGACATTTGAAATCCGAACTAGGGCAATAGCGCCAGCTCGCTCTAATGTATGTCCACCCTTGATCCAAGGTCCCATTAAATTCTCCCATTAAATTCTAAGAGAGTTTCAACTACGCCCCAGGTTGCAACAACTTAGGTTCGCCTCTGCTTCCACTGTGGTAGACAGGTTGGTGTTGTCTTTCCCCAACCAAGTATTCTTTTACCATAGGAGCTCTTAGATTCCTTGGTGTATTAGCTCCTCCTTCCTTGTGGGAAGAGTTTTTTAGTCTACCTCCATTTTTAACAAATCTCACCAAATCTTTCTTCAAGCATGTTTCCTCCATGATCGTGTTTAGTCTACCTTTCATTTCAAATATCATTTTGGCTAAGAGCAAGATTTGGTCTTCTTGCCTTCTCAAACGAACCTAGAGGTAATCCTCTTGTTCGTATTCTCCAAGACTCACTTCGGTCATCAATGTCTTGGCAATGTGATATTTTGAGGAGGAGACATTGTCTTGATCAACACCTCATTCTTTTGACACGAGGGAAGATGTCTCATTTAAGATTTCAAGCCCTTTGCCTTTCCCTCTCTTCTTTGTGCTCCTTTTGAGCATCGCATTTGCCTTTTCTTTTGTCTTTTTCATCCTTTCTAGCAACCCTGAGACTTGATCGTCCTCCCTTCGAAGGTGGTCTTGGAAATAATCTCCCTACTCATCCCTTCTTAGTTTACTTCTGTCATGAGTGTCGGTACAATGTAGGCAGTGGCGAACCTAAGTGCAACCACGCGAGTGCGACTGCACTATGCAAATGAAAATCCTAAGTCCGCCATTGAGTGTAGGACTTCGAAAATGGGATGACATCCTGGTCGCCATACTTCTGTGAATGTACTTATGTGGAGGCATGTCCCCACACTATTTCATTTCTTTTCTTTCAAGCGGGCTATCTATCTTTATCAATGTCATGACTTGTTCGTCCTTTCCGTTAAGACGGTCTTTGAGATAATCTCTTGACATATCCATCTTCAAGTCCACTCCAGATTGCAATTTGCAAGACCTTGAAAGACTATGTACATCTCACAGTAAAGTAAGCAGTGACCCAGTGGCATATGATCACCTTGAAAGACCCTATCTACAAACGGTAAGTGCATACATAATGATATAGTCCTTGCCACGGGGTGGTACCCAAACTATGGGAGACTAAAACAACTGAGCGGTACCTGACTCAAAGGGTTCAAAGCTCACATACACATTGTGTTAAGATAGAGTCTCACTCCAAAATGTAGCAACCATAGCTAAGAGGAACTACTCCATGCGACACATACATTCAAAGATCACACTGTAAGACCCTGACCCGTTAATCGCATCATTAGTATTGCTTAATTATATTGTTAGTTTTTTAAGTGGGTTTAGATGTTAATTAACTTATTTTGAGGGTTAGAATAGATTTTGAATAACTTTGGGAAGTTTTGAGAACCTTTAAATTTAATTTGGTGCCTTAGGAGCCTATTTGTAATTTTGGATGGGCACAGGGAGATATTCGTAATTTTATAAAAATTTCATTATGGTTTCGTTAGACTGATAAAATTATGCCCAACAACTTTCATGTTTTGCCCGTAACCATTCAATACTCGAAAACCTCTAGTTTTACGATTTCCACTCAACCTGGGGGTCGTCTTTTCTACTAAACCGAGTCAATTTTCCAAATTTCTAGAAATATATCATTCTTGGGATCTTTGGAAAACATATTTAATTTCACAAAACTTTTCCCTTTTGTGGCGAGTCCATCCGAGGTCTAGGTCTTCGGTTATGACCCCACCTTCAATTTTAAGTGGTGGGCCCCAGAACCCCCACTTGTATATAAACCCATTCTCCTCCTTTTTCTGTTGGTTTCTTTCTCCCAAACAAAAAATGTTCCAGTCTCAAGACTCGATCACGCCATCTTCCTCACCTTCTTAGGTTTTCGAAGACTCATTTTCCTACAAATTCGACTTGGGCAGCCGCTCCTTTGAATAAACTCTCTCTAATCAGAGGTATGGAACCCTCTCATCTCTTAGTATGTGGTAAATCAGCCCTAGGTGTGCAAGAAGTCCAACGTGCAAGCCCTATTTCCATCTCCTTCTTAGTTTTTCCAATTTTGGGTGTTCTAAGGGTGTATTTTGGGGGGTTTTGGTTGCTATGTGTTTGGGGACTAATTGAGGAGTTTAGTAGTGTGTTTTTGGAGCTTTAGAGGCCATGGAAAATGATTAATTTGGAATCTTAGTTTGCATGCTTGTCTATCATTTGATTTAGTTTGTACTCTCTGTGTTTCCTAGACATTACATGTTTAATTACTAAGTTTTGTTCTAATTTCTTGATGGATTAGAGTCCCAATTGTAGTGGTTAATTGATGCTAAAAGGACCCTTGAAATGTGACCTCAAAATTCCAAAAATTGGTTGAGGAAATGAGGGAGAAATCGGCCAGAAATTCGGCCATAACAATCTCCTGGACATGGGACTATGTCTGGTCTGGCCATATTATTTTGTGGGGTTTTTGTGGGTTTCTCAGCCCCTTTTCATTTCCATCTTTTCCTGATTCCTTGGTTGTTTTTTGGGAAACTATTTACCACATTTTATGGTTCTAAAATGCCCTTCCTAATGGATCAAAAATTGATTAAATTGGACTAGTTCTATGGGATGGAACTTGATTCCTTAGGTTTAATGTTTCAGTTCCCGACCTAGACTTAGTGACTTGACCTTAGACCATCATAGGGGTGTTGTTTGAGCCTACTATCACTCCCAGGACTATTCGATGTTGTGTTTAAGGCAATGTGAAGCCGAATGCGTGTCCAATTGAGGTCTTGAATGTCTACCAACCTTTAAGCACCATATTTATGAAATGTAAGGACATTGGGACGTTAGTTGTACGTGGATTCGATTTATTTTATGTAAGCATGAACACGAAAATCCTTGGCTCAGATTTAAACTTTTGAATTGATTCCTCGGCCGCTTCACCGATCACTATGTATTATGGCTAGTATACTTGTTATACTCATGCATAGAGGCATGTACCCTTTGTTTGTAATGTTTAGCAACCCGATACGTAATTGATGCCTCACCAAACCTTAGAAATAGTGGTTGGACTTGGAAGTCATGCCTGGAGGTGTAACGTGCTCTCACGGCCGTTATTGAGTTCTAGGATGACAAGATCCTAGGTTTAGAGTATCATGGGGTCGGTAAGGGTGCAATCACACACTGCGTCCTTTCTCGTGCACCAAATCCAAAATCTACTCTTTTTACCTATTAGGGTTCGATCATTTCATGCTAAAATGTTGTCAGTCAACCCTAGACCTTAGGGCTTTATTTAGTCACTATTTAGTCTTTTTTTTATCAGTTCCTGCCCAATATTATTCGAACTTGAGCTTGACTGCTTGTCTTGTTATCTCGCACTCGATGCATGTTATTATTGGGATTCTGGAAACTACTCAACCTCGTAATTATGCTTGGCTTGTCTTAGAGTAGTCCCTATCCTTTTACCATGATCTTGAGGTGGTGTACAACCAACCTGTCTTGGTCATGTTTTCCATTGAGTGAGCACCACTTAGCTTCGATTTCATGTCGGTGGGACCCAACAACCATGGGATCTAGACTTATTATTATCAACTGCAAATGATTTCTTTCTTGACATTTATATTGTGAGCATCTCGCTTGTATCTTGCTCGATAAACTCTCTTCTAGGAGTGTAGCTTACTATTATTATTATACTTGATCTTGCTTACTTGCTCTCTCCACATTTACGATTGTGTATTGAGAGAATATAACTATATGTGGTTTTGCCAATTTGCTAGGGTGTACCAGATGTTTAGCCCTATTATCCATTGTTTCCTTATTTACTGTTGCCGGTTACATTACTCATGCACTTTTACCTAGTTGTAGACTTTACTTTTTCTTGTTTTTTTTTTTTTTTTTTTCCTTGGCTATCGGAGGGTTCCCAACCCTTTGGATTGGACTAATCCCTCCTAGCCTAGAGAGTAGCCGGGTAAACACCCCTGTGGTCCCAAGGTGGTAGCACTAGTGGACTCTACCTTCGATTCCTAAAGAAGGGGGAACCGGGGGTCGATACCAAAACCTCTAGCTCCGGAAGAGGGAGGAACCATGGTCCTAACCACTTTAATTGCCACTTAGTTAAATCTACATGTCTTCACATTCATTGCTTCTACAAACGTATTATGTTGTTCATTTTCAATCGTCTGCTCGGCCGTCGTGCCTGACTTAGCTACTTTTGGTGCTTTAGGTATTGACCCTGTTACCTTTGCAGAGGACCCAATGGCGGCGGCTAAGGAGCCACAATTCGGAGTCAAATGGATTGTAGACGATATCACATAGACATCGGGTTATGCTCAGAGCTGCGAATCATCTTTTAAGGGTAGGATGACATTTTTTTTTTTTTGATGTACTGGCTAATGGCCTTGTTGGACTTTATTTTTGAGATGTTGTAATTAAACTACTTTTGTGTATATATTTGACTTCAAATGATATAGAAATGACACCTTTATATATGTTGCACTCTAATATTGTCTATTCTTGTTATTATCATGTATGTTCGGATGTGATTACCACGAGCCTCCACATAAATGTTTCATCCTCACGCGGAATCCTGTGGGCAATCACATGCATGTGGACGAAATTTTCCTATTCCCTACGTATACGCATCGCGTATCCCAGACGCTGGGGGCTTTTAGCGGTGATCCGGATCGAGGCCGCTACACTCATGTAAGCTCATTACCCTAGAGTAGTCGTCAACAAGCCACACATATAATCCAATTGGCCTGGCACACCTCCAAATATAACATCTCCCATGAGATACGAACATATAAACGAAGGCTTGGCCAAAGGTCCTATGTCCACACCGACTCACATCAACAAAAACGGGCGAAGAGAGAAGATATCTATATGTTCATGTCATGTGCAAAAAGGGAATATAAACATAGCCCATATCTCAATGATTTGTGAGTCAATGAAGTACTTACAAATAGCTAACTTAGGATCATAGTCGCATTGCACATGTGAAAGACCATACCATCCAATCCAGTGGCTTTACAGGTCCCGGATAGTTCGTATAGTACATTGTGTTAGGGATTTTGTGTGTTGTAATTTGATGGATGCATTATCATTTAAGCATCATTCGAATTTTCACATGAGCATTGATTTTGAAAAACTTGAAATCTTCATTTTCATGTGCATTGTTTTGAAACTTTTAGAACTTGTGTTTCATGCATGACTTGGATTTTAACATTGGATGCATAAATTGATTTTGATCATGCATGCCTATGATTTCGTAGGTAAATCATTTTAGGCACATTAGGTTCATGTTTTGAAAACATCTTTTGAATTGATTTAAACATGAGTCTACTCATGATTTCCATGGACAAAACTCCCACTAACAAAATACCTTGGAGTAGCTCTTTACATAATTTCTAAAAATTAGTGATTTCTGAAAGAGGGACAGGGGGAGGGAGCTGGCCGGCCCTTTTCCCTCCCCGCCGGAGACTTGGGGGTGGGGTGGGGGGGGGGTGGTTTCTTTTTTTTGTGTGTGGTGGAAAAGAGAAAAGTGCGTGCCAATAGAAGCTCCATTATTTTACTTTCTGATCAATGCAACAGCAGATGCAGTTCTGACAATGGTCATTGGGCCTGGGCAGTCCCGGGGGTACGAAATATGAGTGAGTTGGATTGATCGTAGATGTCCCTGAGCTCAAGATTCCACCCAACTAACGACATTGTAATGGGTCGGGACTGACGAACTGTAACTATTTCAACTTGGGCTTGAAAATATTGGGTCTGGACCTATGTTTGAACCTGGGTTGGACACTTGGAATTTCATTCAAGGCCCATGATTTAATACATCCCAATTCTTTGAGGATGGATCAAAATCAGATGGAAATATTACTTTTATAATAATTATATATATGTTGGTTATAATAAATTAACCACATCAATTTTGCGCCGAATAGATCCTGGCTGTATGAATCCCAAAATGGGGCCTGACTTGGAGATTGGATCACAGAGAGAGAGAGTGGCAATTCTTGACCCAACCTAGCTAACCCTGGCCAGTAGCTCAAGGATCAGGTCGACTCAGATCAGACACTTCTGACCCTAGTAGCAAATGAGTTGCGTTTGCACTGAACCCACTTTCTTGCCATTCAACCCAATGACCCAATTCAGATATTACCCAACCCACTTACTTGCACTTTAACATGTTAACTTATAAAGGGATCTGACTGTACTAATTATTAAGCGTCTTGGTGTGCCTTTTATACTTTCAGGTGGGATTTGGATTGATATTTTGAGAGAGAGAGAGAGAGAGAGAGGTTCCAGCAGTCAAGTCATATACAATCCCCTGAGCTATGAGTGTGTGGGGGTCATGTACGACCAAATTAAGATGGAGAAAGCTTGCAGTTTGAAAATCAACTTTCGCCATATAATTCCAAAGACTGAAAGGAAAAGTGGATTTGAGTAAGGATAGCCATGATTCCCAATAACAACAGTCCAAAATTGATGATGGGTCGCAGGACATTGCAAAGCTGAGAACTGTGATTCCACCATGATACCGACAGAACTTCATATCTCACACTATTTCCACAGATAATACTCATGTTATTCTTTATCTATTTAAAAAGGTGACCCTCTGTCCATATCCATGTGGCATAGATTCATATGTTATTGTTTATACAATTAACAAACTTAAAAGATATTTGTCATTATGGGTATACTTCAGAACATTGACAACAGGCACTGGCACCTCATTCCTCACCATCATTTTAGCTGATAAGATTAGAGAATTTTCTCGACTGTCCAAGTGGGATGCTAGGTTGTTGTTTGAAGCTGGGTCAAGTTTTAATTCATCCAACCGAGGTCCACATTTTTAATTAGTGGTAAAGTGGTGACTTTCTGCTACAAAAATTCAATCATACATGGAAATTAGGTCCAGCTCCTGGAGCCTATACTGTCTGATCTTCACCTGACCGCCTGATACACTCATGTGGTTCAGCTCACGAGTCCGCTTGGATGCATTGTCTTAATGTAACAAGAAATTAGGAGGAGTTTGTACTAATATTATGGAATTTTGATTTCGAAACAGAAACTGTTTACAAGTCTGCCTATAATTAGTATGTTAAGCCAATGGCCCTATTTTTTAAAGTCATTCTAATTTTCTCCTTCACTTTTCTTGTAGCAAATAACGAACTACTACTTTTCAAGCTTTCGCTCTCTTTGCTATTACTCAGGGTACATACAATAGTAGTATGAAAAGGATTTATTTCCAATCCATTAATAGCTACCAACAACAAACTGACGCTGGTACGCAAAATTCTATTTCTTTTTGTACAAAGCATTCATTACTACTTCACATGTATTATACATGCATGTCTCTGTGTCAAGACCTTCCAATTTATGGGCCCTATTATAAATCAGACATCAGATTTGATGATCTTAATCATATGATCTCCGTCTAATAATAAATCAAGTTGTCTGTTAACTTTTTCTTCATTTATTTATTTCAACAAGGCACGTGCCGGGCTCCACTAGTATATAACAAATATTCTTTATATGCAGCATGGTTTCAACAATCGTCACCATAAATTTGTTCTAATTTCTAATTTGACATTGTTTTATTAATTTCTATTTTCTAATCTATGTGAATATTGATGCCGATAAAATTCTAATTACAATTGATTTATAAAACTAATTATATTGCTACTATGACTAATTTTTATTTTATTTTGATGCCTGTACCTGCCTTCTTTAACCCTAGGTGATTAAGATAGGAAATATTTTTATTGATATGTTTCTTCTTATAATTAGAAGGAAAAGTCTTATAAGGGGTGTGTGATATAAATATATGGGATCAAAAAATAATGTTCCTTACATAAAATCTTGGGTAAATTAGCAAAAAGTTACTCAGCACGGTTTTGTAAGGCATCCAGTCTAACAACTTTTTCTTTAAGGCCTATAGTCCATGCAACTGGACATATTTTGGTGAAGAGTCCCTAGATACGCCACATTAGACATTTTTTTGACTGAATTTTCCTTTCAATTGTTTAGGCATAAATTTTTAAAATTTCAAATCTTTCGTTCTACCTCAGTCTAGGGAAATGTAAAACCCTAAAGTCTTCTTCGATCGATTGGAGAGAAACTGGTTCGACCCGGTGCTTCTCGGTTTCGATCTGTGCAATAACTCTTCGGAAAAGCCGAGAAGAGTTGTAGAGATATCTGGTGGGCCACATAGACTCGTTGGAGTAGATAAGAGAGAAGAAGTCTAGGTTCTTTGTTTTGTAGAGTTCCAAGTACTGATCTCAAGGGTCATGTAGAGTTCCATTGCATCTCTCTTGTCTTGGTTTGCATGGTCAAAAGCACATGGCCTTTTCTCTCATGATCTTGACAAGTGGCAGATAGGGAAAGAGATAGGATAGAAGTTGACTTAATTCAAGCCAACCTACCAGACGAAGATAGAAAAGGGAGAAGGGGAAGAGGACGGGCATCCCCTCTGTATGTTAGCAAAAAGGACTTCTCTCTACGGGTTCTTCTGCAGGTTGGGTCAGGCGTGACCACCCTGAGTTTTTGGAAATTTTATCTAAGTTTTGGAAATATACCTGAGTTTCTGACAAATTTATCTTAGTTTTTGGTAAATTTATTTGAGTTTATGAACAAATCTTTCTGTGTTTTTGGCAAATTTATCTGTGTTTTTGGTACATTTATCTGAGTTTTGGGTAAATTTATCTGAGAGGGTCTGATAGGCATTGAGCAGGTTCTGAAGTAGAACCCAAATCGAAGAAAGAACACCCAGTTGGGGTCTGTTCCAAGGTTAGGTTCAGTTTGGGTTAGGTTTGACCCGCCCAGCCCAATCCAGCCAAGAAGCCCAGTGCAATGCGGTCCTATTTCTGTAACGTGCACTAGGGGTTTATCTCAGTTTTTTTCAAATTCATTTGAGTTTTTAGCAAATTTATCTGAATTTCTGTCAAATTTATCTGAGTTCGTGACAAATTTATCTGAGTATTTGGAAAATTTATTTGAGTTTTTTTTTGCAAATTTATCTCCATTTTGGAAAATCTCACTGAGTTTTTGAACAAATTTTTCTGTGTTTTTGGAAAATTTATCTAACTTTTAAAAAAAAAATTTATCTGAGTTTTTGGAAAATCTACCTGAGTTTTTTGGAAAATTTATTTGTATTTCTTGAAATCTATTTGTGTTTTTGAATCTTATTTGTGTCTTTTGAAATTTATTTAGATTTTTTGAAGTTTATCTACGTCTTTTTAAATTTCTCTATGTTCTTTTGAGATTTATTGCGTTTTTTAAAATTATTGCATTTTTTAAAAATTTATTTGCGTTTTTTGAAATCTATTTGCATTTTTTGAAATTTGTTTGTATTTTTTTAGAATTTATTTGAAAATCTCATTAATGGGGTTTCATTCATCGTGGCCAATTAAATGGTAGTTAAGCATTATTGATGGCATATCCCACTAATCATGTGATATGATTTAAAGAAATGGTAAATTAGATATTTTAGGTCTTTAAATTTGAAAAAATGACTTATATTCCATAAAGTGAAATGTTCCCAAATGCATTTTTTAACTAATGAACACTTTCGACAGTACTTCATGTGAAGTTTGAACATGTCGTTAACAAAATTTAAGAGGGCCCACCCTAAATTCTCAGGTAGGGCCCACCCTAAATTCTCATGATCTTAAGAGGGCCCAAGAATAACTCATTGATCTTTAACCATCTTTCTACATGACCAGCCTTAAATTTTGTTAAGGCTATGTTCAAACTTCACATGAAGTACTGTCGAAAGTGTTCATTAGTTAAAAGAGGCATTCGGGAACATTTCACTTTATGGTATAAGTCCTTTTTCCAAATTTGAAGACCTAAAATATCTAATTTACCCTTTATATCACATGATTAGTGGGAAATGCCATTAATAATGGTCAACTACTATTTAATTGACCACGATTAATGAAACCCCATTAATGAGATTTTCAAATAAATTCTAAAAAAACACAAACAAACTTCAAAAAATGTAAATAAATTTGAAAAGAACACAAATAAATTTTTTAAAAATGCAATAATTTTAAAAAACACAATAAATCTCAAAAGAACGTAGAGAAATTTAAAAAGACGCAGATAAACTTCAAAAGATCCAAATAAATTTCAAAAAATGTAAATAAATTTCAAAAGACACAAATAAGATTAAAAAACACAAATAGATTTCAAGAAATACAAATAGATTTTCCAAAAAACTCAGGTAGATTATCCAAAAACTCAGATAAATTTTTCAAGAAAAGTTAGATAAATTTTCCAAAAACACCGAAAGATTTGTTCAAAAACTCGGTGAAAATTTCCAAAATGGAGATAAATTTGCAAAAAAAAAAACTCAAATAAATTTGCCACAAACTTCGATAAATGTCACGAACTCAGATAAATTTGACAGAAACTCAAATAAATTTGATAAAAACTCAGATGAATTTAACAAAAACTGAGATAAACCCCTAGCGCACGTTACAGAAATAGGACCGCACTGCGCTAGGCTTCTGAGCTGGATTGGGCTGGGCGGGTCAGACCTGACCCAAACTGAACTTGACCTTAGAACAAAACCCAACTGGGTGTTCTTTCTTCGATTTGGGTTCTACTTCAGAACCTGCTCAACGCCTACCAAATCCTCTCGAATAAATTTTTTAAAAAACTCAGATAAATTACCAAAAACACAGATAAATTTGCCAAAAACACAAAAAGATTTTTTTCAGAAACTCAAATAAATTGACCAAAAACTAAGATAAATTTGTTAGAAACTCAGGTATATTGCCAGAAACTCAGATAAATTTTCCAAAAACTCAGGTTGGGTCTGGCAAGAACCCACAGAGAGAAGCCCCTTTTGTTGGCATATGGACCGAGGGGATGTTGGGCATCACAGGTGATCATGTGCAAAAGCTCAGTCGTCCTCTTCCCCCTTTTCTATCTTCGTCTAGTAGCTTGGCTTGAATCAAGCCAACTTCTCTCCTATCTCTTTCCCTATCTGCCACTTGTCAAGATCATGGGAGAAAAAGCCATGTGCTTTTGATTATGCAAACCGAGACAACAGAGATGCGATGGAACTCTACAACCCTTGAGATCAGCACTTGGAACACTACAAAACAAAGAACATGGACTTCTTCTCTTTTATCCGACTCCAACGTATCTATGTGGCCCACCAGGGATCTCCTCTGCAACTCTTCTTGTCTTCTCCGGAGAGTTATTGCATAGATCGAAATCAAGAAGTACCGAGTCAAACCAGTTTCTCTCCAATCTATCGAAGAAGACTTTAGGGTTTACGTTGCCTAGAATGAGGGAGAATGGAATTTTTAAAATTTTAAAATTCAAAATTTTACACCTAAGGGCTTGTTTGGATGCACAAGAAAACACACAAAAATAATATTTTATAGAATATAATCTTTTATTTTCTAAAGAAGAGAATCTTGTGCCTTTGGTAACCAAAGAAAAACTTGAAGAAAATACCATTTTCTTTCAAAAAGCTCAATATTTTCTCTTCTCCGGAGAGTTATTGCACAAATCGAAACCGAGAAGCACGAAGTCTAACCAGTTTCTCTTCAATCTATCGAAGAAGACTTTAGGGTTTTATGTTGCCCCAGAATGAGAGAGAATGGAAGATTTAAAATTTTAAAATTCAAAATTTTATTCCTAAGGGCCTATTTGGATGCACAAGAAAACACATGAAAATAATATTTTATAGAATATAATCTTTTATTTTCTAAAGAAGAGAATCTTGTGCATTTGGTAACCAAAGAAAAACTTGAAGAAAATATCCTTTTCTTTCAAAAAGATCAATATATATTTTCTCTTCTCTGGAGAATTATTGCACAGATCGAAACCTAGAAGCACCGAGTCGAACTAGTTTCTCTCCAATCTATCGAAGATGACTTTAGGGTTTTACGTTGCCCCAGAATAAGGAGGAATGGAAGATTTGAAATTTTAAAATTCAAAATTTTATGCCTAAGTGCCTGTTTGGATGCACAAGAAAACACACGAAAATAATATTTTATAGAATGTAATCTTTATTTTCTAAAGAAGAGAATCTTGTGCGTTTGGTAACCAAAGAAAAACTTGAAGAAAATGTCCTTTTCTTTCAAAAAGCTCAATATTTTCTCCTACAGTCCCCCAAAAAACTTTCTACAGTATAAGAATCTTTCAAAATGACGATTACAAAATGGTAAAGTAAAGTAAAGACTTTAGTTCACCAAATCCATTACGATATTTGTTTACATATATGGTAAAGTAAAATAAAAGCAAATCACAGCATGGTTGTAAATGGGAAAGAAAATATCGTGTGTAATAGTGTAGATGTGAAATAAGAAAAGTGCATGCGTATGGCAATTCTATTTCAACAACTAGAGATCCCGGGCTTTACACTAAGCTTTTGATCTGTTCGATATTCGGACTGCCAGTACTCCGATTTACAGAGAAATTACAGGGATGATCTCTTTTGGAAGGGAAGAAGGCCATTAGAAATATATTTTTTCCCTTCTAGATAGGATTTCCCATACATGACCAATTTTTTTTGTCCTCCCCCTTCTCGGGATGGCACCCCTCCTTTTATAGGGTACTCCACACGCGCCGTTCTTTCTTTTCACCTGCCTTTGTCAGTAGACTAAAGCAGGGCTCCCAGAGTCGGTTGCATCGTCTGCCTTCTTCTCCTTGCCTTTGGCAATATAATAAGAGTGGGGTGCCCCTGCTAAGGAGTCTTCTCCATTCCCCCTTTTTTGTTCATTTGCCTTTGCTGACAGGCGAAGGCAAAGTTTCCAACATGCCTTCACCAATCTGGCGGGAGCGGTCCCCCCTCCTCCTTCTGGTAGATAATGTCTTTCGTTTGAAAGTCTTCTTCGTTCGCTGTGGGTACTCCCCATAATCCCTCAAAAGACCGCGGGCCCGTAGCCATTTATTTTGGCTTATAATTTTCATCGTGTAAGAGAGAGAAGGCATAACAAGAGCTTGTACAATGATAAAAAAAACGGGAAGAGCAGCCAACACGACTGGAGCAGTAGCAAGCATGACTGAAGCAGGCGACGAAGGTCAAAGGATATGACTAGCCCGGTCGAGAAGAGCCCTCAAACTCCTTTCGGCATTTAGCTGAAAATCCCGACCAACGGAAATATTAACGCCAGATTCGACTAGCGGTCCAAAAGGAACACCCTGGGACACGGAATGACGCATTTCGTTGACGCGCCAAAGTAGCCCATCCATCTGGTCAGCGATCTCCCGCTCTCGATCCTCTGCCACGGCGAGACATCCCACGTGCCCATTTTGACCTCGAGGATGGACACAGAGTCTGCGAAGCGCCCCCCGCGCCTCGGTCAACTGCCGCTTTGCAATCATAAGGGTATGGTTCAACTCCACTAACTCGAAATGGGAGTTTAGAGACTCCCATTGGACTATATGGACTGACAAGAGTTTGTTTGACATCCCTTCAATCATCCCGACCACGCCGGCCCAATAACTTAATGGCCGAAGCAGATTCTCAGCGTGAAGGGTAAGGTACCCAGTTCTCTTCAAGAGGCCGAGATAAGGGATCATGAATTCAGGCGCTAAACGAAGCTCATCCGTGCACTAGTTGGCCATATTGCAGAAAAGAACCTGTGTATGGTCGAGCAAAAAGTCCCGACGAGTGTACCTCGGAGGGGCGGTGATTTGAACCTCACAGTGTTCCGTCACCTCAGGAGGGGAATTCGACCCACTCTCAGAAAAAGTACTCTCCTGTACTAGACATCGGGGAAAGGGAAAAGCAGCAGGGAAACTAAAAGAGATTTTTTTCTTTTCCTTCTCATTTCTTTTTCTTCTTTTCTCTTCTTCTTTCCCTACCAAAGAGAAGTGACTAGGTGCTAGTTCTTGTTAGGAACACTAATAAGGAGGCAACACCCCCCTTTATATAGAAGAAGAGACCACTGTGAAGGCAAACCCCCCAGGTAATGCCAATCGACCCCTCGAAAGTGCCACTTCCTCGAACCACGCTCATAAAGGCAAGTCGGAAAAATAAGTCGAAGCGATTTCCCGCCTGCACACGACTGAGGCAATCATGAAAGCAACCCCAACTCGGCCCAAGCAAAACCTGAACTGTCACTTCAGTGTTAGCATCCCTAGAAATGGGCTCTCCTTTAATGAAGAGATGGCGCCTCGATTCTCTAACTGCAGAAGAATGACCCGCAGGCCACCAGACTTCATGGAGGCAAGGGTTGCATACCCAACCCTTCGCCATGATACTTTGCGGAAGCAAGGGAAACGCGCGAAGGCTCGGGTATTGCACTTGACCCTGCAGAAGGATGGCCCATCAGGCCACATCATTGGGAACTCCGCGGAGGCATGGATCATGAGCCCGGGAACTATGCGGAGGCACGGGTCGAACGTCCGACCCTGCGGAGGCATGGCCCACGTGGGCACACAGTCATGGAACTCCGTGGAGGCAAGGGTCATGAGCCTGGGAACTACACGGTGGCATGGGTCGAACGTCTGACCCTGCGGAGGCATGGCCCACGAGGGCACACAATCACAGGACTCTGCGGAGGCAAGGGTCTTGAGCCCGGGAACTACAGGGAGGAGTGGGTAGAACGTCCAACCCTGCAAAGGCATGGCCCACAAAAGCACATAGTCGTGGAACTACGCAAAGGCGTGGGTCGAACTCGACCCTGTGGAGACATGGGCCACAAAGCCACACAGTTGCGGAACTACGTGGAGGCGCGGGTCGAACTCAACATTGTGGAGGCATGGCCCACAAAGTCACACCCCCACAATACGTCGCGGAGGCAAGGGTCACGTGTCGGACCCTGTGGTGGCATGGCCCACAAGGCCACGCAGTCAAGGAAATCCGCAGAGGCAAAGGTCGCTCGCCTGACCCTGTGGGAATATAACTAACAAGACAACCCTTAACAGAATTCTAGCACACAAAACATGGGCCATCACGGAGGCATTCGACCCCACCAGACGCACAGGTCCATCGCCAAATGGAGACCCGCAAAGGCAGAAACCTCCGAACTATGAGTCCATCATTAGTAAAAGGAAAACGTAGAAACAACGACACACGAAAATCAGTGGCTGCGACAACCGCGGAGGCAGAAAGGGGAGCTACATCGGCGACCAAAACAAGAAACTACGGCTGCACCACACCCACACACCATAAAAGAAAAAAAAAACAAAGGAAGAAGAAAAGAGACAAAGATCGAACAATTTTTTCCCTTATTACTTCAATTGCAGCAAGGAAAACAACACATCCTCAATACAACCTCGAGCCTCAGACTCTACAAAGGAGGTATAAGTAGCCTTGACTACATCAACAAAAGCAGGGTCAGAAGATATCTTTCGCAAATTAGAAGAATCAAGCTCTAAAGAACACCGCCGATCTTTCACCAACACATCAAGATCAATGGTCTCCTTTTCCAAAACCGCGCGGCGAGATCGCAAGCATTCAAGCTGAGCCATCAGGTCCCTCTCCAATTTAATAACTTCGTTAAGAGTAGACGCTTTTGGTTAAAGTCCTACGAGACGGATTCTAATTGCAAGGCACCTGTAGCTACCTGATTACAGACAGTGACATATTCAAACTCTATGGTCCCCTTTTTGGCGAGAAAGAGGGGCTCAACTACGGCCATTGCAGGACCCTTTCCAAGTCGTGTGAGTTCAACACACAAAACCAAGATGCGCACAACCTTAGATCCAATAGAGGAAAGGGACTCCCCGGAAGATCGCACCATCTGAAGCGGAGAAACCACGATCCCTTCATAATAGGCTAAGTCCTCTACTAATTCAGATCAAGGAGACTGGCGGGCCACGTCTAAAAAGGATCGGAGGACACCAACGGCCGCCAACAAACGGCGAAGAACAGCAGGAGAACTCCCCCCAAAGGAGGAAAGCACCAGATCGTAGCAAGGATCGCCTAAAAGGGAGGAATGGAAGAAATCCCCTTCACGGCGCAAGGCCTAGCCAGTGGAACTAGGGCATTGGAAACTTTCATCAAAATGTTAGACCCTAAGTTGTGTTTGCAATTTGATGTCCAACACTTGCATCATGATCATCTCATATCATTTCTCAAAGGTTTATCTTGAAAATCACAGGATTTAAATCAACTTGCTCAAACTCTGTTTCAAACCGTTTGGTTGATTTTAGTCTTACTTTGAAAAGCTTTCTTCTTGATAAAACCTTGTCTCAAACACCATTTCATTCTGTGTTTCAAAAGTATTCAAAAGTTAGATTCTTTCTTGTTAACTCAGATCTTCAGAAAACAGTCTGACCAAACTGTCGGTCAGCCTGTCGGTCATGTGTCGGCTAACCGACATTGAACCGAAGCCTAACCGAACTCACTCGGTTAGCGTTTCTGAAGGGTGTCTCTGATGTCGGTCAGTGTGTCGGTTATAGGTCAGTTAACCGACCATAGAAAATGGACTGACCGAACACCTTGTCGGTCAGATTTCAAGAGAGCTGCATTGTCATATATTTTACACGTCGGTCAGCATGTCGGTCAAGGATCGGTTAACCGACGTTACTTTTGATCCTGACCGAAACTCTCTCGGTTAGATTTCCAGAGAGGTGTTTTCTGACCCTATTTTCATTGTCGGTTAGGTTGTCGGTCAGGCCTCGGTTAACCGAACCTGTCGGTTAACCGAACCATACTTTTTGGTCAGCAAAATTTCGAAATTATGACCGTTGGCTTGTGACCGTTAGGGTGTCGGTTAACCGACACTTGGATGTCGGCTAACCGACATATAGCCGTTGGGCCAAAATTTCTATAAAATGAAGTTCATTCCAAGGCCAAAAGAGATGATTCTTGAAGCCATTTCTGAGGTGTACTAAGGCAAATCAAAGGAAATGAACTTAGAAGGCCAAAGGATCATTAAGTAAAGCTAAGCTTGGATTAATGAAGTTCAATCACCAAGTAAGCTTTGACTTTTTCTAATCATATGTTTTTATGCGTTGTCTAAATTATTGGTAAATGATTTTTAGCATATTAACTATGATATGTTGAATCCATTATTCTCTTAATCTTTGATTTAAGTTATTGGATTCTTCACCTTGATTCAAAACAAGTTCGTGGTAGAAAACTTCTTAAACATGTTTATCAAAACCTTCAATTTATGTTATAACATGTTTTACTAACTTGTATGAATCTTCCTTGTTGTTTTCAATCTTTAAAACTTTAGTCAAAATACTTTGATTTTGAAAACAACATATCACATGCAACACATGTTTAGATATAATTAATTTCATACAACTTGCAAGCTTTGGATTTTCATATCATCATTAAGTTTGTACTTTGTTCATGTGATTTGCATATCACTTCATTCAAATCATGATATGTGCATTAAACTTTTAATTGCTTCAAGCATAAACTGATTGAGCTTTTATTTTCAACTTGATTGAAGTTTTTCACACGCACACATCATAAGCATTCATCTTTGCATTTTATAGTGTGTTGTGAGAATTGATTTTCACTTTCTCATTCGCTTATTGAAGAAGCAAATTATATTGTGCTTAATGTATTTCTCTCCTAGTGTTTAGACACTTTCTTGAGAAAGAAAATCAAATTGTATGAAAGGTTATTGCTAAGCCTAAGAAAAGCAAATTGTAAAGGTTATTGCTTATCCTAGAAAAAGCACATAGTTAGGTTGTTGTTTAGCCTTAAAAACATCATTGTAAGGGTTATTGCTTAGCCTTTTGTAAAAGCATAAATAGTGGAAATCCGGTGGGGTGTGTGATCACAAGCCGGTAGTGGATGTAGGCATTGAGGCCGAACCACTATAAATCTTTGTGCAATGATGAATGACTTGTGGTGATTGATTTGTTTATATTCCGCACCTTTTCTTGTAATCATCACTAGTTGGAGTTTAATTTGAAGCAAATTAAAATTGGAAATCAATTTGTAGCTCACCCTATTCATCCCCCCCCCCTCTAGGGTTAGGATCCGGAATTTTCAATTGGTATCAGAGCCTCGTGCTCTATATTTAGGATCAAATGATTTGGAACTCTTGATTAGGTGTAAAAACCTAGAGCTTAGACCCTAGTTGGACTTATCTTGAAAATCATCTTTATGGATTCCACTAAAATAGAGATTGTAGGTTCCCTTGTAGATTCTCCTAGTCACCTTCTTCCATCCATTGGAGATTCAAATCTTGAAATAATGAATATCAACTTGAATCAAGTGAAGAAGAAAATGACAATCAAGATGATCTTCAACAAGCATATGATGATTTGTACACCTTATACTTAAAGCTTGTTAAAAATCATAATAAGTTAAAAGTAGAATCTAAAAGACTAAACAAAGAATTAGTCAAATCAAAAGATGAACTTAGAGAGAAAGATGAAGCTATACAATGCCTAAACTCTAAGTTTATGATCATTTTACACAACTTGTCTAATGCTCAAAATGAACAAAATGAAATAGAAACAAATAATGATGAGCTAAAGAAAGAAAATTTGAGTTTAATAGATACTCTAAAAAGACAAGATAAAAACATTATCCATCTAGAATTAAAATTAAAAATTTCTATGGATAACTTGTCAAAGGTTCAAGAAGAATTAAATGTATCTAAGATAAGTTATGATAAACTTCTCAAAGAAAACACAAATATAAGTGATCATATGAAGAATCAAGTTGAAAACATTTCTAATTTAGAGTCCAAGTTAATTATCACCAAGGAAAATTTATCAAAAACTCTACAACTTGGATCTAATGTGAATGAACTAAAACTTGAATTGAAACTTGCTTATGAAAAGATAAACAAGTTTAATGGAATTGAAATTCAACTCATAAAAGCAAATAATGACAATTCAATTCTTAAAAACAAAGTCACTCAACTTGAGACCCACAAGCAAAAGTTTGAGTGCAAGTTTACCCAAAGTGAAGAGAAATTTGAAAATTTGTTTAAATTGGGTAAATCACATGGAGATAGGACGGGTCTTGGATTTAATAAACATATTTACCATGATCCTAAGTTCATCAACAAGTTTGTAAAAAGTGAGTCCTCTCTCTCTAGCACTCACACCAATTTGCCCAAAACAAAATGTCATTATTGTGGAAAACAAGGGCATTTCAAATTTGAGTGCAAACTAAGAAGAAATCATATGTCAAAACCCATCTATGAATCAAAGAAAGTAAAATCAAATTCTATGAAGAGTAAGACATTTAAATCAAAGGAAGACTCTTTAAAGTTCAAACAAGTCAAATCTATTCAACAAGAGTCTCCTAAGATAGATTTTAAAAGGACAAATCAAGACCAAAGCTATCAAGTTAAATCTATCAACAAGAAACATCTCACTTTACCTCCTTTAACCATGGAAATGAAAGAGATTTTGAAAAAGGTTGAACAATTGAAATTAAAATTCAAAATGCAAAAAGAAGGAGGAAAAGTTAAGAGAAATAAGAATATAAAGGAAAATCATCACCAACCATCAAAGACTAATCATCACTATAAAATTGTCAAACCAAAAATTGATGACAAGTCTACTAAAATTGAAACTTTATCACCCTTGGTTGGTGGAATCTCAAACATAGGCTCAAAGGCTCAAAACCTTAGATGGATAGCTAAGGTTAGAATCTTAGACAAACTTTAAAACCTTTGGAATTAGAATAGACCAATCACTTCTCAAAATATACATCTTTTTATTGGTCCCAAGTCTAGATGATTCTAAGTTTCGTAAGCATTATCTACATGTCTAAAAATTTTTGCTTGTTTGAGTAGTAATGCATTTAAAAAAAAAAAAATTTTTTTATGTTAAAATGCATGTGTTTAATCAATCAATTTTGAAAAAGAATTTATAAGATTGTTCCTTATGATCATTTTAATTGTTCTCTCTAGTCAAATTATCTTAAATATCCTCAGTTTAGCGATCATAAGTCAAAAATGTAGATTAGTGAATTATTTCACATTTCTACAGGTGTCGGTTGACCGACACTTAAGTTGTCGGCTAACCGATAACTCACAGGGATGAATATATCCCTGCGCACGAACTGGAAGACTCTTCACTATTCATCATATTCATTCTTTGTGCCCTAGACGAATATTTCCAGCCTCCAAATCCTCGAATCTCCTTCCCATTGATCGAAAAACTTCTTTCAATCCAATTAAAATCCTCTCTCAATCATCCTCCAAGCAAGTCATCGTCATTCTCATCTCTTTCATCATCGTTGGAGCCTCAAGACCTTGACAGTCAATGAGAATCTGTGAGATCATCAAGTCTTGGTCATTCTCTCTGATTTCTTGCAAGCATTTTCTGATCTCTTCAAAGGAATCATTGTCAACAAAAGAGTCTTCCCTTCCAAGCTGGGATCAATCATTTTTCTCCTAAGATCAAGGTGACTGTTTCATCCAAAAATTCCCAAACTTTCCTTTTTCAAATGTTCTTGGAATGATTGGTTTATTTGAAGTCCTTATGGAATATTTGCATGAATTGTAGGACTTGAGATCCATACTTTGGGGCATCCACAGCTAACTGTGCCTTCATTTCCTTAGTCTGCACACTAGGTGTTTGACAAATTGTCACAACCAAATCTGCTTAATCTTCAGTGACCCTCTTACCTTTGAGCTTTGGGAAAAAGATTTATACTAATTCACATTAAAGAAAAACCTTCAATCTTGACCAACCAATATGCCTCCAAGAATGAAAAAAGCCATGCCAAGGCCATCTAAAAAGGGAAAGGCCACTGCCACATCAAGTAGGCCTATAAATGAACATTCAGACTTTAGTGAATCCCCTCCACCACCATCCATAGAGCTGAGAATTGATGCTGACACTCTGCATCTATTGAGAAATAGGTCTACAGTTATGGAAAGAAGGGTGTTAGTAAATCAAATAAAAAATCATGACTTAATGGGAATAGTTCATAGAGTTGGATGGGATGGAATTCTTCTTTGGGGTGGAGATGCCTACCCCACATTGGTGAAATCTATGTACGCATCAATCTCAAGCACACACATTGGAGAAAATACTTGTTCTTTTACTATCTCCTTTGAAGATAGGAATGTAGAGATCACACCTGAGAGGATAGGGAACATCATGGGGATACCTTGCACCCCGAATGGACTTACATTGGTTTCAGATTCCCCTAATGAAGATGAGAGAACCCAGGCCACTAGGGACATTTGTGGTTTCAATGCCCCTTGGGATAAAAGAAAACATTATCTCACCTTAAATTCTCTCTTTCCCATTTATAGGATTATCCATCATTGCTTCACTTACAATGTCTACCCTAGGATGGGAAATAGGACTGAGCTTACAGCCTATATGGCTAACCTTTTATCCAAGGTGGTAAGTAGTACGCCCATTTGCTTGCCCTCCATCATTTGTTATACGATCATCAAATTTCATAACAATGTAGGTCAGAAAAATGCTATACCTTTTGGATATTTGATGACTCAATTGGCATTCTCATTTGGGATACCCAAGCCTTCTGGGGAGCAACCTATTTTCAAAACTCCATTATCACCAGCTAATGTAAATCAAATGAATCTTATTCCCAACACTCAAATTCCTATAGCTGATGACCCTCCCTTGGCTCAAGCACCCCCATCTCCTTCTCATGGCTCAACATCGATACCATCTCCTCGTCCCTCCTCTTCAGTAGACCGCTTGGCAGCTCTTGAGAGAGACATGGCTTACATGAAGAAAGAGCAAAACAAGAACAAGAAGATGCTAAACAAACTGTTTCAGTATCTCTCAAGAATTTCAAAGAGTTGCAGTCGAGATGATGTTGGAGCTCCTCCTTCTCCGTCACCACCACCTCCTGATTCTGAGTAGAAGATGCTTATTGTCACCACTATTTTTGTTTTCTCATTGGTAGTATGATTGGTGGTGTACTTTGGTTCAATTGGTTTTGATGGATGTGTTGGATGTTGATGATAGTTTTGATTATGACTATGTTTATGGTTTATGTGTTTCACTAATGATGTAAACATTTTCATTTTAGACATGAATGAAAACTTATGAATTCATTTTATCTTTACATGGTAGTTTCTCCTTTGCTTTTATATTCAAAATTTATCAAATGATATCAATATTATGCTATGAGAAAGGTATATGTTTGCATGAGTTGTCTTTGCAGACTTTTTAGCAATTTGATGTCAATGGAGGAGAAGACATGGAAATGGCTAAGTATGATTTCTAAAAACTATGGGGGAGAAAAAGGTTGTAGGAGAGAATTTGTGTGGAAGTACACACAATGGGGGAGTAAAGAAGTGTTGACACCAAAAAAGTCAATATGTCTCCTCAACATCAAGAAGCCTCCTCAAACTGCATCCTGCTACAAAACAGGCAAGGCTACTTCAAGCATCAGATCATTTCAGAATCAGATAGAACCTGAGAGATCCTTCAAGACAGCTAAAAGAGGGGTACACCTGAGGTTTCGAGCCATTCCGACAGCGTTTGGCCTAACTTCACTGCTCCGACAGCTAAACAAGCGCTCCCGGCGGCGACATCATCAAAGATACCAAAACTTTGATCAGAGCCTACGGATGACTCCAGAATGTCTCCAAAGGGCTCCATACCAAATTTCAAGTCAAACCGACAACGTTTGACCCTCCATCAACGCTCGAGCAGCAAAATCAAGCCTCCCGGCGGCGGGAACCACCGAAGCGATCACTCATCAAACAAAATACATGAGAGGCTTCAACATGCTTCCAAAAGGCTGCACGTCAAATTTCAGGTCATTCCGACAACGTTTGACCAGGTTTCGATGCTCCGAGAGAAAATCAAGCCTACCGGCGGCGGAGCAACCCGGGACCATGACATCCAAAATGGAGCCCATGGAACGTCTCAAAATGACTCCAATAGGCTCCCCATCAAATTTCAGGTCAATCGGACATCGTTTGACCACATATCAAAGCTCGGCATTTTCCCCGCAGCAAAATCAAGTGAAGCATCGATGGGACCCCAAACGGCTTCAAAACTCAAATAAAAGCCCATGGTTGGTCCTATCCACTGCTCAAGAAGCTTCACCTCAATTTTCAGGTCATTCCGACATCGTTTGACCTAGTTTCGACGCTTGACGGAAAATCGGCTACAAAGTCTTCGACTTTCCCGAAAAATAGGAAACTTTGTGCTCCGATTTCGCGAGGGTTCTCGTCAAGATTTCTCCAAGAAAATCAAGTCAATAATTGAGGAAAAATGTCAAGAAAAATACAGAAGAAAAAAGGAACGAAAAAGACGAAAAAACGTCCGAAAACGACGCTTGGCGACCAAACAGGCCGAAGCCCTATGGTCGCCGGCGACCCTGGGTGCATGGTCGCCGGATTTTGCACCAAAGTGTCCGTTTTCGATGGTTTTCGCGTTTCGGGTGTTCCGGCCTCTGTGATTTTCGGAAAATGCAATGTTTGATGCTTAAAAACGACTGATCTTCGTCGACATCTCGGATCCGCCATCAAAAGCATGAAATCATCACTGATCGCCTCAAGATCGCCAACCGGCTGACCAAGAAAGTGCACTTTCTGTCCGACCGATCGTGAAATCGACAAGACAGACGTCACCGGCCTGCCAACATCAATCAATGTCTGAAATTGCATCGCAATCCGACATCAAATAATACGTGGATCCACCCGTGATGATCGCAAGAAGAATCTCAAAAGGCGCAACACGGCCCGCGACTCTTCACATGCCTTGACAACCACTTAATGTCGTTAATTGACCCCTTAAAGCAGTCATTAACTCATTATTTTGGACGGCCCAATCAGAACCAAGCATTTGGGAGTTACAAATCCAAGCAATCATGGCATTAAACCCATGAAACTCCCATCATCATGAAGCATAAAGGCGATTAAATGCCCACTACCTTCATCGGCCAATCACAAGCCTTGAAAAAGGAGTTACAAAATCGATTTGTAACTCCTCATCAATTCTTTCATCATGGCCATCAATGCCAATAAACACCTCATGGCTACCAAAAGCCTATAAAAGGAGGTCCATTCCAAGAAGAAAGCATGATGAAAAGAGATCTCAAGTGCAAGCTCTGAAAATTCAGAAAATCCAAGAGAGAGACGAAGTTTTGCTACTTTGCTCCTGAAAGCACCACAAGGTGATCAACGTCCCTTGGGGGGCCACCCCCCCTAAAGTCACCTCCTTCTCCAACATGACCTAAATGCGGCTTTTCAGCCCGTTTACTCGGTTTTTCATTGGATATAGGACCTTCTCTTGGTCCTTGTCCTTTAAAAAACTGAGGTTAGGAGCCAAGCCAAAGAATCAAAGCATCACATGTTCTCATTTGAAGGACGATGGCGAAGCCCATACATGACTTGCGACCGTCGATCTCAACGTGTCCCCACAATCTCCTGAGAAGTTAGATCCATTTTCTTCCTTTTCTATTGTAGTTTGTATTTCTTAAAGAGACAAAAAGAAATCACAATTCTTGTCTTTCATATTTAATGAGTTTTGTAAAAACGCCTTTCACGGCAAAATCGCCTTTCACGGCAAACAAACAAAAACGCCTCTTACGGCATTCTAAAAACTTGTCTCTTTTCTTAATATTTATGCAATTTGAAAAGTTAGAAAAAAGGATTGATTTCCTTTCCACTTGCGAAGGTGAATCTCCGGATTATCACCATTCCAAATTCCAAGTAGAAAGTAAATCTGGCATACCCGTACAAAAATATTGATGCCCGAGATTTTCCCTCCTCCGTCGAGACCCAGGTCAGCCCCGGGGGTGCGGAAGGAGAGGACGGAAGATTTCTTTCGGGTCCATCAAGAAGAGCATAGAAGAAAACAACAAATGGGGGAGCAAAGAGAGGAACAAAGATCATGGAAGATCATGAAGAAGCCACAATTTTCAACTCAGGTGGAGTTGAAATGTATGGAGACCAAGAGTTGAAGAAATGAATGAATGCATGAGTGATGTGTTTTATGTTTCTTAGCATTTGTTAGTATGTTGCCATCAAATTGCAAAGGGGGAGATTGTTAGACCCTAAGTTGTGTTTGCAATTTGATGTCCAACACTTGCATCATGATCATCTCATATCATTTCTCAAAGGTTTATCTTGAAAATCACAGGATTTAAATCAACTTGCTCAAACTCTGTTTCAAACCGTTTGGTTAATTTTAGTCTTACTTTGAAAAGCTTTCTTCTTGATAAAACCTTGTCTCAAACACCATTTCATTCTGTGTTTCAAAAGTATTCAAAAGTTAGATTCTTTCTTGTTAACTCAGATCTTCAGAAAACAGTCTGACCAAACTGTCGGTCAGCCTGTCGGTCATGTGTCGGCTAACCGACATTGAACCGAAGCCTAACCGAACTCACTCGGTTAGCGTTTCTGAAGGGTGTCTCTGATGTCGGTCAGTGTGTCGGTTATAGGTCAGTTAACCGACCATAGAAAATGGACTGACCGAACACCTTGTCGGTCAGATTTCAAGAGAGCTGCATTGTCATATATTTTACACGTCGGTCAGCATGTCGGTCAAGGATCGGTTAACCGACGTTACTTTTGATCCTGACCGAAACTCTCTCGGTTAGATTTCCAGAGAGGTGTTTTCTGACCCTATTTTCATTGTCGGTTAGGTTGTCGGTCAGGCCTCGGTTAACCGAACCTGTCGGTTAACCGAACCATACTTTTTGGTCAGCAAAATTTCGAAATTATGACCGTTGGCTTGTGACCGTTAGGGTGTCGGTTAACCGACACTTGGATGTCGGCTAACCGACATATAGCCGTTGGGCCAAAATTTCTATAAAATGAAGTTCATTCCAAGGCCAAAAGAGATGATTCTTGAAGCCATTTCTGAGGTGTACTAAGGCAAATCAAAGGAAATGAACTAAAAAGGCCAAAGGATCATTAAGTAAAGCTAAGCTTGGATTAATGAAGTTCAATCACCAAGTAAGCTTTGACTTTTTCTAATCATATGTTTTTATGCGTTGTCTAAATTATTGGTAAATGATTTTTAGCATATTAACTATGATATGTTGAATCCATTATTCTCTTAATCTTTGATTTAAGTTATTGGATTCTTCACCTTGATTCAAAACAAGTTCGTGGTAGAAAACTTCTTAAACATGTTTATCAAAACCTTCAATTTATGTTATAACATGTTTTACTAACTTGTATGAATCTTCCTTATTGTTTTCAATCTTTAAAACTTTAGTCAAAATACTTTGATTTTGAAAACAACATATCACATGCAACACATGTTTAGATATAATTAATTTCATACAACTTGCAAGCTTTGGATTTTCATATCATCATTAAGTTTGTACTTTGTTCATGTGATTTGCATATCACTTCATTCAAATCATGATATGTGCATTAAACTTTTAATTGCTTCAAGCATAAACTGATTGAGCTTTCATTTTCAACTTGATTGAAGTTTTTCACACGCACACATCATAAGCATTCATCTTTGCATTTTATAGTGTGTTGTGAGAATTGATTTTCACTTTCTCATTCGCTTATTGAAGAAGCAAATTATATTGTGCTTAATGTATTTCTCTCCTAGTGTTTAGACACTTTCTTGAGAAAGAAAATCAAATTGTATGAAAGGTTATTGCTAAGCCTAAGAAAAGCAAATTGTAAAGGTTATTGCTTATCCTAGAAAAAGCACATAGTTAGGTTGTTGTTTAGCCTTAAAAACATCATTGTAAGGGTTATTGCTTAGCATTTTGTAAAAGCATAAATAGTGGAAATCCGGTGGGGTGTGTGATCACAAGCCGGTAGTGGATGTAGGCATTGAGGCCGAACCACTATAAATCTTTGTGCAATGATGAATGACTTGTGGTGATTGATTTGTTTATATTCCGCACCTTTTCTTGTAATCATCACTAGTTGGAGTTTAATTTGAAGAAAATTAAAATTGGAAATCAATTTGTAGCTCACCCTATTCACCCCCCCTCCCCCCCTCTAGGGTTAGGATCCGGAACTTTCACAAAACACCGTCTTGAGCAATCATAGAAATTGGACAGGAAGCAAGACAAGGAGTAGGGGTCTGGGAACCCTGGGAACACTAAGATTGGGTCTGGACCGGTGGATTTGTTGCCCTCTCACCTAATAAAAATCACACCACTATATGAGCAAAGCACATATATAGAAGAAGAGAACGAGCTTGGTAAAGCACTAGCCTCCCTTCTACCCTTCTTAAATAAATAACATAAAAGGAGGAACGACCACCAATAAGCAAAAGGACAACAAAGGAAGGGTAATAAAAGAAGAGAGAAAAAAAAAAAAAACAAAGACCTAAAGATAATTGCAGAATAGTAGAAGGCAGTGGAGAAGGAAAACTCTCCCCTTTGCCCTCCAGGTAAGTGTGGTGGTCCCCTGACACAATTCCCCTTACACCATCCACATTGCTTTCTTCGCCAGGCAATACACCATCGGGGGGAGGTGAAGGAGAGCCGTCGCCCTCGAAATAATAGAGACACCGACGACCAGCCCCGCAGGATCCATCAGAGTGCGCAAGTCATTGCTAGTCCATTCGGCTGTGTTAGAAGGATCCGCGGAGCTTCGTGCAAGTGACCTGCTAAAGGAAAGAGGAAGGTTGGCCGAGCCCCTAGGAGCGGCCATCGAAGACCGGCACTTCTTCACCACAAGCGTTCCCAGAAAGCTAATGCTTGCGGCCTTCTAACTCCGCTTGTTAGCCAAAATTTTGGTTCCATGTATGCGTGGACAACTAACGCCACTTATAAAGTTCGGGTCCTCACCCAATCGATGATACTTCCCCAGCGAAACAACATACCACCGAAGATGGGAAGACATAGTGTCTCTAATATCCCATCCCACCAGCGAGGGATACAAGAACTAGCCACGGGTGTGTAGGGCAAAGAAATAGCAACAAGCCCTCCGCCCGTTCGAGACAGAACTCTCCCCGTGAAAGAACGTACGAGGCAATCCAACTCTACCTTGAGTATAGCCGAATTGACGAGCAAAGCGACTAAGCCAGTAGGGCTCGATAAAGTTAGACCGCCAGGAACGGAAGACCAGCATAGAGGGCCCACACATAAGAGCCATTCCACTTGAGAATCGCGGTTCAAGGAATGTCTCGGGGAACATACCCTCTCAGCATCGCAGAAGTGGGAAGTATCATCAAAGCTGGTAAACCAGGAATGGTCTCGGAATGTGAAGGATTCGTTGTTCCAGATAATGGAATGAGAACCCAAGAACCCTTTGAAAGGCTTCAATTCAGAGGCCAAAAACTGAGTCGCCAGTCGACACATGAAAGGCGCATCAGAAGAAGGGGGATCCCTAGTACAAGGGTGAAGAGTGCGACAATGAAACACGAACCAGGTGTAGAATTAGTACTCCGGGTAGCGACCGTTTGGGTCAATGCCCCCGATGACGTGATCAACGTTCTCACAAAAGCCATGGCATAATTTCACCACCATAGCAGGTCATAGGGCCATGCAAGATCCCCACACCAATTTACAAGCAGGAAGAAGTGAAGCCCTAGCATTGTCACCATCTTAACCAGGAAAGATTGCCCGACAGAGCCAGACAACAAGAAAGTACGCCAGAAGGGAACGAGAGTCGGAATCCTCGTGAAAAAACATTCCATCTCTGCAGCATTCCCAGGTCGATAAAAAAAGGGTCATTGTGTAAAGATTGGATAGAGGATGGGATTTCCCGACGCAGCTTGTGGGTGTGAAGAACATCCCTCTTGGAACGAGACACGGCCTGGTCTATATTATAATCAAATAAGGTGTCCAGGGTGGCATCAAACTCAGGAGAATCCCTCCTCATATTGGCAAACTCGTCTTCAAAAGGGATGTACTCCTTGTATAGGTCCCCCAAAGTAGGGAAGCCAGTAATGTCTCCAGAAGCGAAAGGCCAAGTTCCCCCACCGGAGTGAGAAATGTCTTGCTAGTATGACAATAAGTCCTTAGCATTGTCCAAAAAGAATGAACGAGAATGAAAAAGGGGACGGCTATGGCCTGAATGGCCCCAAAAATCCCAATATCCCTCAGCAAGGATTCAAAAAAGAAGAGTGTGAACTGAGACCACCACTCCCAACCCGGCGCGGAATTCAGACACTCCTTTGGCTTCAAATCTCCAGGAAAGCCACCATCGGAAGCCCCTAAAACAGTTTTGATAAGCAGGTGGAGTTCTCCTTGATAAGAAGAGGGCAAGTCATCCAAGAAGCAAGGAAAGAGAAAGCGCTCGCGCATAGAAACGAGAGAGGGAGAAGGCTTGTCACCACCAACCAACAAACTCCGATCTAGTTCATGTAGTTCCACCCAGTCAATAGAATCCTCCACCCGAATCAGGGTCTCACCGGAGTAAAGTACGTGAGATGGATGACTTCGGGGGTAAGAAAAGAACTAATCTTCTTTAAAAGATGAGCTGTGAGAAACTCACTCCCCATGACGAACGAAGTCCGGGTGACGATCCCCAAAAATAAAATCGGTACGGGAAGACGAAGCAGGAAACCCTTCCATCATCAAAGCATGATAGAACGGTAGAGGACGCGCTTGAGGAGTCTCCTTCGCATGATCGGGAGAACTAGGAAGCAGATTCCTCAGCTCTGGGAGATTCGGCCCAACAATGGGAACTACGGCCTGGGAAGCCGAGGGGGGCCCGCCTAAAACAAGGGTAAAAGAAGACATCACAGAAGTAAGCCTCAGAACACCGCACACAAAACCCCCAATTAGTCACAAAATCCTTCCCCCAAAGATTGAAAACTTCCCTGACTGATTGAGGGGAGGCAATATGTAAAAATGACAGCATTAAGCAAATGGATAAAGGGGCTTCTGAAAGTATCCGTCATTTTTCTGTTACTGATAATATTTTTTAAGGAACTTGCCGTTGATTAGCAGTTCTTGCTTGGTCCCGTTTACATCCCTTAAGTGATATGCACCATTCGTATAGTATCTATCACGTAGGGTCATTCCCACTTAGTCTCAAACTTTTCGAATGATTTGAATGTGGTTTTCATAGGTTTTCTGACTGCGAGGACAAGATCGCCCTTTTTAAAGTATATCTGCCTGACTGTCCTATCAAAGGAGGCAGAGATTCTCGCCTGATACAGCTCGATGTTTTGCCTGGCCTCTAATCGTGTTTTATCTAGAGACTCGAGTCCTCTTATCCTCAGCATGTCTTTAGCTTCCTCGGTCAGATGATTGCTTATGTCTATAAGTAGGCTTGGTAGCTGTATTTCAACAGGGAACACTGCCTCTACTCCGTACACTAGAGAGAGCAATGTCAAGTCTGTTGGGCCCCTGACGGTCGTGCGGTATGCCCATAGTGCTTCTGTTAGCCGGTTGCTCCACTCCCTCTTATTCCTAGATACCACCTTTTTCAGGATTTTGCATATCATTTTGTCAAATGCCTCTGCTAAGCCATTTGCTGCTGGGTTATAGGGGAGGAGCAATGACTCTTGACTCCAAGTTTTCTGTACAACATCTGGAAATGATAATCCCGGAACTGGGGCCCATTGTCGTGGATGATTCCTCTAGGTATTCCGACTATGTATACTAAGTTTTTCTTTACAAAATCCATTAGACCCGTTGCTTTCACCTGACCGAGAGGGATAGCCTCAGCCCATTTGCTAAAATAGTCGGTAGCGGCCAATATGAACCTGTGACCCTGACTGGAGGGTGGGGTGATAGGTCCAATTACATCGTTACCCCACATGTCAAAAAGCCAAGAGGGGACAGTTGGATGCAATGGCTCTGGTGCATGATGTATGTAGTTCACATGCTTCTGGCATTCTTCGCATCTCTTGGCGAGTTCCATCAAATCCCGAACCATAGTTGGACAATAATACTCTTGTTGCTGCACCCTTTCGTAAAGTTTTGGCCCCGGCTGATGGGCCCCGCATACGCCACTGTGCATTTCGATCAGCATCTTTTTTCCTTCTTCATCGGAGAGGCACCTGAGCAATACTTTGTCGTATGATCTGTAGTACAGAAGTCCCGATGCTTCATTGAAGTAGAGCCGAGGGGTTCTTCTCTTGATACTAACCCTTTCTTTCATGTCTTTCGGGAGGATCCCATATTTCAGGAAGCTTGTGAATGGATGCCTCCAATCTTCCTTTGCAGGGAGGAATTTGACTCTGGCGACCATGGGGCTAGTGCTAATGCAGTCTGCAATGGCCTCCCAAGTTCCCAGATCCGGCTTCAATCACCTTTCTTTGATGAGAATCTCACAATAAGTGCCTTCTGGCACGGTCATGGCGGTTGCAATACTGGCCAAGGCATTAGCCTTCGCATTTAAGTTCTGTGCTATGTGTGTGATTGTTACATGTGAGAATTGCGGCATCAAGGCTCTTGCTCATCGATGGTAGGGCATTATGTCGGACTTCCTTACCTCATATTCCCCATTGATTTGGTTTACTATTAGCTTGGAATCTCCAAAGATTTTCAGTTGCCTGATCCCCATTGTTAGTGCGATTTCCATCCCCATGATCATGGCTTAATATTCCGCGATATTGTTAGAGAAAATTTCGTTATAGTGAACGCGTGGGGTATCAAGTGGCCCTGGGGAGATATAAAAAGGATGCCTATGCCTGGTGCCCCAATTTTGTACTCTGTTGTACGAGAGGCACCATCAAAGAACGGATGCTAGCATGCGTCCTGAGTCGTCAACACTTGCTTAGAAGGGGGAGTCTCGTTCTGTAACGGTTCAGCGAGTTATGATCCTTCCGGCAGCAGGTGTGCTGCTAAGAAGTCAGCCAGTGCCTAGCCTTTCACAACCTTCTGCGGGACATAATCAATATCGAATTGAGAGAGTATAACAATGCCCATTTGGCCATCTTAGGGTTAAGCAAGCCCACCTTGGTCATCAACACTTTGAGCGGGTTTATCCTTGACACTAGTTGCGTTAGATGTAACATTAGGTAATGTCATAACTTGTTCAGAGTGAACATTAAGGCCAAGCATTCCCTTTCTACCGGAGGGTAGTTGTGTTCTGCCCTAATCATGACCCGACTGAAGGAGTAGAGGGCTACCTCTTGTTCGTCGTCAATTTTGTTGAGCCAAGAGTGCGCCCACAGAATGGTCCAGTGCCTTGATGGACTCGCTTTTTCGCGTGGCGCTACTGGGGTCAACGGACGTGAGAGTCCGTGGGGTCTAACCTTTTCGCGACCGGTGTCGAAATGTGAGCATCAACATTTTTTGTACGGGTATTCCAGATTTTCTTCTCTACTTGGAATTGACAAGTGGTGGTTCGGAGATCCACCTTCGCAAGTAGAAAAGGAAATCAACTTTTTTCTAGTTTTCCATTGCACATATATTCAAGAAAAGAGACATGATTTGTTTGCTGTGCAAGGCAATGTTTGTTGTAAAAGGCGGTTTTTTTGCTGTGAAAGGCGATTTACAATTCTTATCAATAATGAAAGACAAGAGTTGTGATTTCTTTTATTTCTCTTCAAAAAATACAAAATACAATGAAAAAGCAAGAAAAGGGATCCAACTTCTCACGAGATTATGGGGACTCGGTTAGATTAATGGTCGAAGCCATGTGTGGACTTTGCCGTCATCCTTCAGATGAGAACAGAGGGTGCTCTTGATTCACTTGGCTTAGCTTAAACCTCAGATTTTTAGAGGACAAAGACCAAGAGGAGGTCCTATGTCCAATAAAAAGCCGAATAGACAGGCTGAAAAGCCACGTCTAAGCCATAGAGGAGGAAAGAGAGGTCCTTGGGGGGAGTGATCCCCAAGGGACTTTGGTCACCTTGTTGTTGCGGTCGCTGCAGAAATTCTTCGAGCGAGGAGAGGTCGTTGTAGCAACTTTTACAGAGTTTTCCCTTTTTGTATGAATTTTCTTCTGGAATCCAGAATCGGGGATCGTTTCTTCTTGGAATGACCTCCTTTTATAGGCCTTTGGTAGCCATTAGGTGGGTTTATAGGCCTTAAATGTATTAAAGTCACATAATGGGAGGAGTTACAAGTTTTTATTTCTTTATTTTGTAACTTCTTTTTCTTGGCTTTTGATTGGCCGATGGAGAATTAAGGGCTTGAATCGCCTTTAAGCCCCATGATGAGAGGAGTTACATGATTTTATTCCGTGTTTATGGCTGACTTGTAACTCCCATTTACTCGCTTTTGAATGGGCCATCCGAAATAACGAGTTAATGACCGCATTTATTTGTCATAAATCGGGTCATTTAACTGCATTAAGTGGTCTTTGAGCCGCATGAAGAGTTGCGGGCCGTGCCGCATCTTTTGGAATTCTTCTTGTGATGGTTGCCGATGGATCTTCATACTGATTGATGTCGGATGACCATGCAACTTCAAACATTGAATGCTACGAGTGTGCCGGTGCCATCTGTCCTGTTGATTTCTCTATCGATCGGGTAGAAAATGTGCTTTCTTGGTCGGCCGATTGGCGATTTGGAAACGATCAATGATGATATGATGCCCTTGACGACGGATCCGTTATGTTGATGAAGATTGACGGATTGCAAAGCTCAAAAGTCAGAATTTTGGAAAACAACAGGGGTCGGACATTTCGAAATGCGAAAAGGGACAAAAAAGGTCTTTCAGCGAAAATCCGGCGACCTGGACTTCTAGGGTCGCTGGCGACCATGCATCCAAGGTCTCCGGCGACCATGGGGCAGGGTCGCCGATGACCATGGGGGATTTTTCCCCTTTTGGTCGCCATTTTTCGGCCGTTTCTCCGATTTTTTCGATTATTTTTTCTCGGGTATTTTTTCTGACATTTTTGTACATGTTTTGGCCCAATTTCCCTGCATAAATCTTGATGAGAAGCCTTGCGTATTAGATAGCAAAGTTTCAGATTTTCTGGGAAAGCCGAAGACTTTGTGGTGCAGAGCTGCCGATTTGTCGTCAAAAGCCAAAACTAGGTCAAACGTTGTCGGAATGACCTGAAATTTGAGATGAAGCCTTCTGAGCAATAAATAAGACCAACCATAGGCTTTTGTTTGAGTTTTGAATCCGTGTGGGGTCCTGTCACCAGTAGACTTAATTTTTTTGCGAGAGAGGTGCAACGCTTTAATGTGCGGTCAATCGATGTCCGATTAACCTAAAATTTGATAAGGAGCCTATTTGAGTCATTTTGAGACGATCCATTAGCTCCGATTTGGAAATCATGGTCCCGGGAGCTTCGCCGCTGGGAGAACTAATTTGGCTTTCGAGAGTTTAAGTCCGGTCGAATGTTGTCGAAATGACCTGAAATTTGACGTGTGACCTTTTGGAAGCCTTTTGAAGTCACCCATGAGCTTTGTTTAATGAGTGATGGCCTCGGTGGTTCTCATCACCGAGAGGCTTGATTTTATTGTTCAAGGGTTGATGTGGGGTCAAACATTGTCGATTCGACCTGAAACTTGAAATGGAACCTTTTGGAAGTATTTTGAGACCATCCATAGGCTCAGATAGGAGATTTGATGTCTTCAACACTGTCGCTGCCAGGGGCGCCTGTTCAGCTGTCGGAGGAGTGAAGTTAGGCCAAATGATGCTGGAATGGCCCGAAACTTCATGTGTGCTCTTCTTTTGGCTGTTTTGAAGGTCCTTGTTGTTTTTGTTTGATTCTGATAAGATTTGACGCTTGAAGTAGCATTGCCTGTTTGTGATAGGATGCGGCTTCATGTAGCTTCTAAATGTTGAAGAGGAAAAGTGACATTTTTTGTGTCAACATGCCTTGGTGTACATGATAAGGTCCCTCTTTGCAATGGGTGCCATTAAGATGGGAGGTCGCGTGAGGTACTGCTTCAAGCATCTGAAGGCGGCTTCGCATTCGGAGTTCTATTCGAACGTGACACCCTTCTTCATGATTTCAGAGAATGGCCTACACCTTCCCGCGAGATTGGATATGAACCTGTGTATGTAGGCTAGCCTTCCCTGCAGGCTTCTTAGTTCCTTTATTGTTAACGAGCTAGGCATTTTTAGTATGGCTTCTACTTTGGCCGGGTCCAATTGTATTCCATCTTTTCGAATTATGAACCGTAAAAACTTTCCCGAGGTCACCCCAAATAAGCACTTGAGCGGGTTCATTTTAAATTATACCTTCTTAGCCACTAGAAGCCTCCCTGAGATCGTCTAGGTGATCGCTCCCTAGCCTGCTTTTTACTACCAGATCATCCATGTTGCTTTCCACTGTTTTATTTTGTAGATCTTTGAAGATCTTCATCATCACTCTTCGATAGGTGGCGCCAGCTTTTTTCAGACCGAATGGCATGACGGTATAGCAATGTACCCCGAGTGGGATCCTAAACGATGTATGCTTTTCATCGGACGGGTTCATCCTAATCTGATTATACCCTAAGAAGTCGTCCATGAACATCATCCTCTCAAATCCGCAGGAATGAAAAAACCATTATCTCCGTGAGAGGTAATGGGAAGTTGTCCTTTGGGCAAGCTTCGCTCAAATCCCTAAAGTCGATGCAGACTCGGATCTGGCCGTTTTTCTTGGTCATTGGGACGACATTGGCCAGCCACTCCGGATGTTGCTCTTCTCTTATGAATCCGACTTTTAGCAGCTTCTTGACCTCTGTTTCTATTTTCTTGATGCGGTCCAGGGCGAATTTTCTCCGTGGCTGCTTGTGGGGGTGAGATCCGGTGAACTACTATCGACGGATCTAGTCCCGGTATTTCTTTATAGCTCCATGCGAAGGCATCCGTGAATTCATTAAGTAGTCTTATGTAGGCATCCCTTTCTTCACTGTTCAGACTACCTTTCATCAGGACTGGGCGAGGGTTCTCCGTGTTTCCTAAGTTCACCTCGTCCATCCGGTCCTCGGTTGGCGATTCCCTTTCTCTTTCTTCTGATGGGTTTGTTTCTTTTGTTTTTACCATATTACAAGTAAATTATGTTCCTTCTTTCCTTTTTGGGTTCCACTTGCTACATGGGTGGACTTCCCTCGGCCCTTTTTCTTCCGGCATATCTTTCTGCTATGAGGGGTGATGACTCGGTTTCGCGGATAAATTTGATCTGTCCCTCGACAATTTGTAGGATTCCTTCTCGAGGTTCGACAACGGTATCTTCTTCCAGCTCTCTTATTTGATATCTGCTCTCTTCCTTCATATAGTGCAACATCCGAGCAATAAACGCCTACCCCTTGGAATGGTTTTCTGTCAGCAAATTGCTTTCTGACTGTGAGGCTATCGTCCACATATTTGACGCATTGATGTAGCGTAGATGGGACTATATGATTTTCATGGATCTCAGGTCTTCCCAGTAATAGGCTGTAGGTAGTGCAGGCTTCAATCACATAATAGTTTGGATGCGCAATCAGGTCACAGATTTGGCATTGGATTTTGATTTTTCCCAATGCTCTACTTGCTTATCCATCATATCCGTGTATGCTCACATTGGTTTCCTTTAGTGACCTCGGTGTCAGACCGACGTGGTTGATCGTCCAGATTGGGAGCACGTTAACAGCCGAGCCCGGGTCGATCTGTATCCTGGACACCTTAGCCTCATGTATGTATCCTATGTAGTAGAGAGGCCTGCCATGCTTGCAATCACCCAACAACATCTCATTCTGATCAAAGGTGATGGGGACACTTTCTTTTAGAAGAGTCGAGAAGCAGTTGACACTTGTCGAGCTCGATTCCTGTCTTTTTTGTTCCGACAGGGTTTCCCACAGGGGTATCCACACTCCTTTATTTATCTTGATTAGGTCCAATAGGGACACCTTTGCTGGGACCCGGGACAAATGGTCGATAATGTCGTATCGGAATCCCTCGTTCTGTGGGAGAGCCATTTCTTCGCCGTCCTGAGGCCGACCGGTTTGCTCCGTCGGATTCTTGGAATAATCCTTTGTGAAGTCCTTCCCCGAGTGGGTATGGAGCACCTCCTTTCTGATTCTTCGGCCCGTGTTTCGATGGCACAGCAACACGCATACAAGACTCATTGGGACTATGGCATTTCCTGGTTCACAGCTGCCATGCGGTGAGTGATCCTAGCATTGATTACATCCGGGGCGAGGTAAACGGCATTCAAAGCATGTGGGAATCCACCTTCCTTGAATGTGAGGACCCAGCTATCAGCAAGATCTTGAATGGCATTCCTCAAGGTGCCACAGGCGTCGGTGGGGTGGCCCACAATCTGATGGTATCTGTAGTATTTGGGGTCATGGACTCGTCCTACCTCCTCTGGTCTTTTAGGTGCGAGAGACTGGATTTTTCCTTTTTTCAAAAGCTCTTCATAGATTCCTTCCATCTCTCAATCCTCGAAGTCGTACTTCCGGGACAGTCTAGTGCCTGGCCCCTTCCTCCCACTAGTCGCTCTCCCATGTTCAAGATTGTCTTTCTTTCTTTTCTCATGCTGGGTGGACGCCACCGTCAGGGAGTCCTTCCTTTTGCTCGAAGGAGCCACCGGGGTTTGGAACGAAAACCTCCTGGGTTCAATTTCCTATTTCTCCCTTCTAATCACTGCTTTTGCGTTTGCGGCTACTTCATATATGTGCACAAATGAGATGGGTTTCACAGTTACGAAATATTTCTGGAACTTGGTTCTCGGTTTCCACACACAAATGTCAAATACTATCTTTTGATTGATTTCTTGGCACTGCATGGAAAGGTTCCTCCATCGGTTAGGGTATGCCTCGACCGATTTGTCTTTCCTCTTATGGGTTTCTAGCAGCACCTTGGATGTTACAGGTGGGGTTTCAGCCCGGAATTGGATTGTGAAGATTGCCATGAGGTCTTGAAACGACTGGATTGATCCCTCGGAGAGGCTTTCGAACCATTTAAATGCATTTCCCACCAACGTGCTGGCGAACAACATTATCCGCTGGGCATCATTTTCGAGCAACCCTCCGACTCTCATAGAGAAGTGCCAGAGATGTTGCATCGCTGGTCTGGATCCGTCAAAGGTCGGTATGTCAGGCCTCCTATACTCTTTGGGAAACTGTACGTTCTCCATCCAGTATGGGTAGGGTTTTCCCTTAACGGGGTGGTATCCACCCACTTCTGCCATAATCCTGTGTACCTCCACATGTACTTCTACTTTTGATGCTACTGCTTTTGCCTCCAAATTTTGTGATCCTCTAGTGCGTTCGTCAGATTATCTGGTAAAGAAGGGTTCTGCTTTCTGCTCTAAAACCCTTTCTTCGGCAGAGCCTCCGTCCGATCTAGCAGACTCCTTCTCGAGGTTCTTTTTCTCCGCAGCATTTTCCAATTTCTCTTTTAATTCCATCAGCATTGCCATTAGGTTACCTAATTGATTATCTTGCATTTGCAGGTGGTTGTGGAGAGGCTCCTCTGCTGGTACCTTCCTGGGTTGCTTTCGAGACTGTCTTCCTCGTTTACCTCAACCATGTAGACGTTGAAGGATTGCACCTTATCTGAAATGTCAGGGATTTTATTTGGGCCTTCTTCCTAGAATTTCCGCCCTGACATTTTTTTCTTTACTATTTTGTTTCGAGTGTGGTTCTTCCTCCCTCTGGAGGTCAGTCGGGCTCCGCCATTTGTTTCTTTGACGTTGGTGGTTTCGTCTATGGGTCGGTGTTAATTCGACCATCCTGGTACTTTGCACAAAACCATCTTTATTAATGCTTATATCCTTTTCTCCACCGGTTATCCCTCTGGACCCTCTTGTGGTAAGGGGTCCATTTGAATCCAGCATATCCTGTTGGTCTAAGGTGAATCGATCAATTCCGTATCGGGCAGTGCTCCTGTCAGGTTGAACCCTAGGAACCCTTTTCCAATCCCGACCCAGGCTATCAAGTTCTTTGTCGATGCTTTCCCGACTGTTCGAGTCGGCTTCCTATGACTTGCTACCATGTTCACGCAGCCGCACGCAACATGGTTTACGCCGTGGTGAATGCATTTTGCACTGATGCTGGCGCTTTTCTAGCCGTGGTTAACGGACCTCCAGTTGCCTTTGAGCAATCCCGCTTGCTTGGTGGTCCCTTCTAGCATGGTACTTCGGCCGAGGTCTCTCTGACAGTCAGGGCTCTTGCCCTGAGGAAGTCCCTTGGACGAAGTATCATTTGATAGTGGAAATGACTAGAATCAATTTTCTTGCAAACGGTCGATCCCTTCCCTTGCGATACCTCGGCCAACGTCCCCTTGGCGGGCGGCGTAATTGCCTAGGCGCCAGAGGGCATCGATCGAGCCGTCGCTTGGTGTCGAGTGCCGTTAGAGGTATAGGATTTTCTATCATGCCTATGAAACGGGTGATTCATCACACTCATCCTCTGTGATTTCTTTGTGGTGTTAGAGCTAACTAACAATTGTAGCCCTTGATCCACAGCAGAGTCACCAAAATATGTAAATGGAAAAGAAAATACCGTGTGTAATAGTGTAGATGTGAAAGAAGAAAAGTACATGCATTTGGCAATTCTATTTCAACAACTAGAGATCTTGGGCTTTATACTAAGCTTTTGATCTGTCTGATATTCGGACTGCCAGTACTCCTATTTACAAAGAAATTACAGGGATGATCTCTTCTGGAAGGGAAGAAGGCCATTAGAAATATCTTTTTCCCTTCTAGATAGGATTTCCCATACATTACCCTTTTTTTCCTCCCCTTTCTCGGGATCAGCGCCCCTCCTTTTATAGGGTACTCTGCAGTGCCTTTCTTTCTTTTCACCTGCCTTTGTCCATAGACGAAGGCAGGGTTCCCAGAGTCGCCTACATCGTCTGCTTTCTTCTCCTTGCCTTTGGCAATATAACAGGAGCCGGGCGTGCCTGCGAAGTCTTCTCCATTCCCCCTTTTTTGTTCATTCACCTTTGCTAACAGCCAAAGGCAAAGTTTCCAACCTGCCTTCGCCAATCTGGCGGAAGCGGGGCCCCCTTCTAGTTGATAATGTCTTTCTTTTGTAAGTCTTCTTCCTTCGCTGTGGGTCCTCCCTATAATCCCTTAAAAGACCACGGGCCCGTGGCCGTTTATTTTGACTCATAATTTTCGTCGTGCCTACAACGGTAAAGGTGGGGGTAAAGTAAAGGTGGGATAAAATATTTGGTAAAGTAAAGTGGGAAAGAATGGTAAAGTAGTTTCTTTTTATTTAACTTTACTTTATCACATTTTATCGTAGTTTTATATGGTAAATAAAAGTGACTTGTTTATAGGTGTGGTAAAGTAAAATAAAGATTGATGTTATACTATAGTAAAACTTGAGGTAAAATAAGGTGAGATGAAGTATATGGTGAAATAAAGTGGGAGAGAGTTGTAAAGTAGTTGTTTTTTGTATTGACTTTACTTTATTATACTTTATCATAGTTTTACGTGATAAAAGAAAAGTAACTTAAGGTAAAAACATGGCAGTTGAACTTTACTTTACCACACTACTTTTTTTTATCCAGATGTGGTAAATTAGAATTTAAATTAAAATATTTAATAAAGAGTTATTCTAATAATTTAATTTACTTTAATCATAGCACCATTCAAACAACTAAATTTAAAAACCTGTAAAATTCTTCAAAAATTGCCAAATAGCAAAAATATTGTTATATTATAATATTATATTATTCTATTCTATACTATTTTATTCTTGAAATAATTAAATCTGTAAATATTTTATTCTGTAAACATCCAAACATACCCTAAACAGTTGAAAGAGAAAATCAGTCATAAAAATGCCTGATGTAGCGTATCTAGGGACTTCTCGCCAAAATATGTCCAGTTGTATGAATTATAGGCCTTAGAGAAAAATTTGTTGGACTGGATGCCCTATAAGACCGTGCTGAGGGACTTTTGGCTAATTTTCCCTAGTTAAAACCTTTCAAAAAAGGGTTTGTATTGTACTGTGGGGTCCACTTGTAACTAGTCAAAACCTTCCAAACACAACTACATGTGTGGATTTACACTCTACTCATTTTGACATTGATTTGACTAGCTGTTGAAACAAATAAAAGAAAAGGGGGCTATAATAGAAAAGGGGGCTATAATACCAATAAATTAATTTAGCCTTAAGATTAAGAGTGAGGATAATTTGATTAGAAAGAATACATAAGATTTATGCCATATGCCATTAAAAATGAAGACGAAAGGTCAATTTGAAAAAAAATGAGAATAAAATAACTTTTATTTTTATGGTAATAGAATCAAAGGAAGATGAGAAATGAATAAGTAATGGTGATCCATTTCATTAATTTCCCATCTTGCTTTGATTCTCATTTTCCATCTTTCTTTGACTTTATTGCCATAAAAGAGAAGTTATTTGATGCTTATTTTCTAATTAAGACTTATGAATTTCATTTTTAATTACTTATGATATAGATCCTATGCATTCAATTTCTATATTTTTTATTACAAACAAATATGCCCTTCAAATAATTTTCATGGAAGAAGAAATTCAATATATTATATATCTAACTTATCCTTCTAGAACTTTCAAGAAGTAAAACTGAGTTTAGACTGTAACCGCAACTTGTTTCTGTCAAGGTTAGCACCCCAAGTCCAAATGACCCAAAATAATAATAATAATAATAATAATAATAATAATAATAACAATAATAATAATAATAATTCTTATATATATAAGAAAAAGAAAGGAGTTGTTTAGGTCATTATTTTTTCTTATAATGAAGTTGACCAACTATTATTGAGAGAAATGTTCTAAAGCAATTTGGATTTATCAAGGTGGGCTAAGAATAATTTGAGTTTGAAAAGAATAATTTAGTTGGTAAAAGAATAGAAATTTAAGTTTTCATGCGTAATTATTTAATTTAACAATTTAATTTAATTAATGCACAAATCATACAGTTCACTTCTTGATTTGAACCGGGTCACAAAACGTCATTTGTAGTGAATTGAACCGGCACAAAAGTAAACAGTTTGAGCCTCGAAGGTTCTATATACCCATTCAAGTTTGATATCAGAACTTCTTATAATGGGTTTAATTTTTTAAGTTGACTCTTTTTCTAATAATAGCATTTATTACAATCTTGAGTCCGGAATTTAACCTGACCTGTTAGGGAAGGTTTGTGAAACACATTCTTTGAGGAAAAGAACAGTAAAATATGTCAGTTTTTTACAAATTTCATCTTTCATCATTTGGTTCAGACAACTTTCGCTCAACTAGGAAAGTATAAGAAAGGTGGAACCCTTTGCACAACACGACACAAATGTGTCCTTTACAAATGGCTTTTACAAATGTGGTTTTTGTTTTTGGTAAAATAGAGATGTCATTAGGAGGGGAAAAAAAAAGACAAGAACAAAGTCACACCAAACCAAAACAACCCCCCTAATTCCAACACCCCTAATCCCAACACCCATAGAATAAGAGTTTTGCTAAGCCGCGAGCAATAGAGTTCAACATCCTTGGAATAATAGAAAATTCAATGGACTCAAAATTAGACGTCAAGGACTCAATGTCATGCAAAATGGTGTCAATAAACCAATCAAAAGATCCATGAATAGCTCGTACCACTTCTAGCACATCAGACAAAACGTGGACTTTACTAAAGTCACGAGCCCCAACTTCAAAAACTACTGCTAGGATCGCCCTAGCCTCAATTTCTTTGTAGGAAGTGACCTTCGGGTCATCCACTGCACCTACACCCACCAACAAACTATTAAACCAAATAGCAAAACCATAATTACATTTACCATCCACAGCTCTAAACGCTGCATCCAAAAAAATATAAGCTGTCTTGAGAAAAAACTCCTATTAAAGTCATGCGATTGATGAATTGATTCTATGCAGGACCCTCCATGCTTATTGTTGGAATTAACGGTCAACTTTGACGCAATATTTAGGGAGGCAAAAGGTTTTATTTCTCTACCTCGAAAGATAAAATCATTCCTGCTTGTCCATAAAGCGCACCAAAGAGCCAAGACCAGTGGCTTTAGAAGAGAGTCTGCCTCGATGCTTTGTCGAATCACATAACACCAAGAAGTGTCTCCACCGATCCATGATGTTAAAAGTAGGATAAGGGTTGGCTAGTATAAAATTTATAAAATTTCTCTTGGTTAGTTTTCACTGAGGAGTCATGTAGTATTTATAATGTTTATAATCATATAGATTATATTAATCTATCCCTACAGTCAAGGGAGGGATTGCGGAGAGTAATTGCAAAATTTCTGCATACAATATGGGTTGCGGATCATTCATAGAGTCGTTACAATATGGCTTTCCTATTTCACAAAATATGACTGATTTAACAAGGATAAGACCATATCTTTGCTGACCCAGTCGATCATGTTCCTTTGACATGCCCCCTCAAACTTGATGGTCGTAGAATGTTGAGTTTGTTACAAAGGTACACAAAACGATTGGTGGATAAGCCCTTAGTCAAAATATCTAATAATTGTTCTTTGGTGGAGATAAATTGAACTATGAGGAGGCGCTTGGCCACTTTAGTGAGATTCAACTTCAATGTGTTTTGTCTGAGTATGAAACACATGATTGGCACATAGATAGGTAGCACCAACATTGTCGCACCACAAGATTGGGGGCTTTGACAAAAAAGAGAAACCACACCAAATTCATGTAGCCAAGTGACTTATGTAGCTGATGGCACTCGTTCAAGAATTGTCTCGGGAGTACCGGGGTCAAGTGGTCAACGGATGTAAGCATCGGCGGGGTCCAACCTTTTTGTGACTGGAGATGAGCGAACCGCATCGATTTCTTTTGTGTATGGGTATGCCAAGTTTTCTATTCTACTTAGAAATAACAAGCGATGATCCATAGATCCACCTTTTCAAGTATAAAATAAAATAATTTTTTTTCTGACTTTCATTGCGCATGTGTTAATAAAATAGACATAATTTAGATGCACATAGGTTTCCAATTCGATTTTATAAAACCTTGGTAGATAGATCAGCCCCCAGGTAAGGGTAGGATTACTTAATGAACCCGTTTGGAGGACCCTTGCCTCGAACAGTCTAGCTGTCTCCACACTCTGGACAAGGCTTTCCTTAAATCTACTTTGGTCAAAGAACGCAATTGGTGGAACCTCAGTGTTTTTTTTTTTTTTTTTTTTTTTTTTTTTTTTTTTTTTTGAACCCTTTTTGAAAGATTTCTAATGAACTCATCAAAGAGAGCGAAAGGTGTTCCAATCCGAACAAAGGCTCAACATTTCTGCGAGCGCTAAATCCGAAAAGGAAAAACCAAAGTTTCTCAAATTTGAATTGAAAAGAGAGAAAACTGATTTTTTTTTTTTTGAAATTATAATTTTTTTTTTTGAAATCCCAATTGGACTCATCAAAGAGAAAAGATGGCCCAATCCCCGATATGAAAGATAGCTGCGAACATTTCTGTGAGCTATCAAGTTCAAAGAGGAGAGGATCAAAATTTCTCAAAGTTGAATCTTGAGAAAGAGAGATCATTTTTTTTTTTTTGAAAGAATTTGAAATGAATTTTTTTTTTTTTTTGAAATCCCAATTGGACTCATCAAAGAGAAAAGATGGCCTAATCCCCGATATGAACGATAGCTGCGAACATTTCTGTGAGCTATCAAGTTCGAAGAGGGAAGGATCAAAGTTTCTCATAGTTGAATCTAAGAAAAGAAATCAATTTTTTTTTTTTTTTTTGAAGTGAGAAAGAACAATTGAAATCCCATCTCATATATATATATATATATATATATATATATATATATATATATATTAGATGCAAAATGCAACATAGGCCACCAACTAGAAAGGAGCCAAGTGATCAAAGCATCACGTTCTTAACTCAACGTGTCCCACCGGGTATGCCAACTTGATGGACCTTCGGAATCTTCCGTCCTCTCCTTCCGCACCCCGGGGGCTGACCTGGGTCTGGGCGGAGGAGGGAAAATCGCGGGTATCAACATTTTTGTACGGGTATGCCAGATTTACTTTCTACTTGGAATTTGGAATGGTGATAATCCGGAGATTCACCTTCACAAATAGAAAGGAAATCAATCCTTTTTTCTAACTTTTCAAATTGCATAAATATTAAGAAAAGAGACAAGTTTGTTTTTTGAGAATGCCGTAGGAGGCGTTTTTGTTTGTTTGCCGTGAAAGGCGATTTTACAAAATTCATCAAATATGAAAGACAAGAATTATGATTTCTTTTTGTCTCTTTAAGAAATACAAACTACAATAGAAAAGTAAGAAAATGAATCTAACTTCTCAGGAGATTGTGGGGACACGTTGAGATCGACGGTCGCAAGTCATGTATGGACTCCGCCATCGTCCTTCAAATGAGAACATGTGATACTTTGATTCTTTGGCTTGGCTCCTAACCTCAGTTTTTTAAAGGACAAGGACCAAGAGGAGGTCCTATATCCAATGAAAAACCAAGTAAACGGGCTGAAAAGCCACGTTTAGGCCATGTTGGAGAAGGAGGAGACCTTGGGGGAATGGCCCCCCAAGGGACGTTGATCACCTTGTGGTGCTTCTTGCAGCAGAGCAGCAGGACTTCGTCTGGATTTCTTTGGGAGAAATGCAGAATTTCAAGTCGATGTGTGTATCGATTTGCCGATAGATGTGTCGATGATGATGATCATTCTCTTGGAAATGGATCTCCTTTTATAGGCTTTTGGTAGCCATGGGGTGGTTATGGGCATTGATAGCCATGATGAGAGCATTGATGAGGAGTTACAAGTTGATTTCGTAACTCCTTTTTCATGGCTTGTGATTGGCCGATGAAGGTAGTGGGCTTTTAATTGCCTTTATGCTTCATGATGATGGGAGTTTCATGGGTTTAATGCCATGATTGCTTGGATTTGTAACTCCCAAATGCTTGAATTTGATTGGGCCATCCAAAATAATGAGTTAATGACCGCATTAAGTTGTCATAAACGGGTCAATTAAAGTCATTAAGTAGTCGCCAAGGCATGTAAAAAGTCGCGGGCCGCGCCGCGTCTTTTGCGATTCTTCTTGCGATCATCACAGGTGGATCCACGCATTGTTTGATGTCGGATTGCGATGCAATTTCAGACATTAGTTGATGTTGGTGGGCCGGTGACATCTGTCTTGTCGATTTCACGATCGGTCGGATAGAAAGTGCACTTTCTTGGTCAGCCGGTTGGCGATCTTGGAACGATCGGTGATGATTTCATGCTTTTGACGGCGGATCCAAGATGTCGACGAAGATCAGTCGTTTTCAAGCATCAAACATTGGATTTTCAGAAAATCATAGAGGCAGGAACACCCAAAACGCGAAAAGGATCGAACATCGGGCATTTTGGTGCAAAATCCGGCGACCCGGATTTGCAGGGTCGCCGGCAACCTTAGGGTTTTGGCCCGTTTGGTCGCCGAGCGTCGTTTTCGGCCGTTTTTCCGTCTTTTTCGTTCCTTCTTTCTTCTGTATTTTTCTTGACATTTTTCCTCAATTATTGACTTGATTTTCTTGGAGAAAATTTGACGAGAACCCACACGAAATCGGAGCACAAAGTTTCCCATTTTTCGGGAAAGCCGAAGACTTTGTAGCCGATTTTCCGTCAAGAGTCGAGACTAGTTCAAACGATGTCGGAATGACCTGAAAATTGAGGTGAAGCTTTTTGAACAGTGGATAGGACCAACCATGGGCTTTTATTTGAGTTTTGAAGCCGTTTGGGGTCCTATCGATGCTTCACTTGATTTTGCTGCGAGGAAAATGCCGAGCTTTGATATGTAGTCAAACGATGTCCGATTGACCTGAAATTTGACAAGGAGCCTATTGGAGTCATTTTGAGACGTTCCATCGCTCCGTTTTGGATGTCATGGTCCCGGGTTGCTCCGCCGCCGGTAGGCTTGATTTTCTCTCGGAGCATCGAAACCTGGTCAAACGTTGTCGGAATGACCTGAAATTTGATGAGGAGCCTATTGGAGTCATTTTGAGACGTTCCATCAACTCCGTTTTGGATTTCATGGTCCCGGGTTGCTCCGCCGCCGGTAGGCTTGATTTTCTCTCGGAGCGTCGAAACCTGGTCAAACGTTGTCAGAATGACCTGAAATTTGACGTGCAGCCTTTTGGAAGCATGTTGAAGCCACTCATGTATTTTGTTTGATGAGTGATGGCTTCGATGTTTTTCGCCGCCGGGAGGCTTGATTTTGCTGTTCGAGCTTTGATGGAGCGTCAAACGTTGTCGGTTTGACTTGAAATTTAGCATAGAGCCCTTTGGAGACATTCTGGAGCCATCCGAAGGCTCTGATCAAAGTTTTGACTTCTTTGATGATGTCGCCGCCGGGAGCGCTTGCTTAGCTGTCGGAGCAGTGAAGTTAGGCCAAACGATGTCGGAATGGCCCGAAACCTCAGGTGTACCCCTCTTTTGGCTGCCTTGAAGGATCCTTCAGTTTCTGTCTGTTTCTGACAAAATCTGATGCTTGAAGTAGCCTTGCCTATTTTTAGAAGGATGCAGCTTCACGAGGCTTCTTATGTTGAGGAGACATATTGACTTTTATGGTGTCAACACAATCCATGAAAAAGGAGTTACAAAATCAACTTGTAACTCCTCATCAATTCTCTCATCATGGCTATTAATGCCCATAATCACCTCATGGCTACCAAAAGCCTAAAAAGGAGGTGAGTTCCAAGAAGAATGCAGGAAGAGAATCCAAAGTGCAATCCCAAGCTCTGAAAATCCAGAAAATTCAAGAGAGAGACGAAGCCCTGCTGCTTCGCTCCCGGAAGCACCACAAGGTGATCAACGTCCCTTGGGGGGGCCACCCCCCCAAGGTCTCCTCATTCTCCAACATGGCCTAAATGCGGCTTTTCAGCCCGTTTACTTGGTTTTTTATTGGATATAGGACCTCCTCTTGGTCCTTGTCCTTTAAAAAACTGAGGTTAGGAGCCAAGCCGAAGAATCAAAGCATCAACCGTTCTCATTTGAAGGACGATGGCGAAGTCCATACATGACTTGCGACCGTCGATCTCAACGTGTCCCCACAATCTCCTGAGAAGTTAGATCCATTTTCTTACTTTTCTATTGTACTTTGTATTTCTTAAAGAGACAAAAAGAAATCACAATTCTTGTCTTTCATATTTGATGAGTTTTGTAAAATCGCCTTTCACGGCAAACAAACAAAAACGCCTCCTACGGTATTCTAAAAAAAAGAAAAAAACTTGTCTCTTTTCTTAATATTTATGCAATTTGAAAAGTTAGAAAAAATGATTGATTTCCTTTCTATTTGTGAAGGTGAATCTCCGAATCATCACCATTCCAAATTCCAAGTAGAAAGTAAATTTTGCATACCCGTATAAAAAATGTTGATACCCGCGATTTTTCCTCCTCTGTCGAGACCCAGGTCAGCCCCCGGGGTGCGAAAGAAGAGGACGGAAGATTCCGAGGGTCCATCAATACTAAGTATTAGATCTACTGTAAAATACTACTACTAATGCAGACCTACAATGTATGGATGGTCCTAAGCATGTTTCTAACTACTAATGGTACTGAATACCAATCAAAAGAACTAGATCTAGAAATACCGGTATGGGTTGCGTCTTTAAGTCCTGAATTGAAGCTCTCGCGCAGATTCGTAGCTTTGGGAGCACTACTAGAAAAAAAGGGTTTTTATATCGGCTAAAAACCGATATAAGTACCCCCGACATAATAGATAACCATAACCGATATAATATGTGTATTATTTCATATCGGTTTTTGGACAACTGATGTCTTTTGAACCTGAAATTATGACACATATTACTGTAAAACCGATATAAAAAAAAAGTGAAACCGATATAAAAAATATTTATAATATCAGTTTTCGAAGAACTGATGTGTTTTGAAACTGAAATTATAGCATACATTACTGTAAAACCGATATAAAAAAGAGTAAAACTGATATAAAAATTATTTATAATATCGGTTTTAAAGGGCTTTGTTATATCGGTTTTTTGGGAAATTGTATTATATCGTTTGTTCTGTAACCGATATAATATTATATATGTATATATTTTTTTTATCAAAAGAATTTGTATTGCTGCAGTATCATATAAAACCTGCAGTACCATAAAATAAACCTACAGTACCATAAAATAAACCTGCAGTATCCTTGCAGTACATTGTACATGCACCATTAATAAAACTTTAATTTGCATATATGTATAAATTGAGAGTTCCAAGGATATGCCACCCATATATGCACAAGTACAAGCTCTATGACATCATTATATTTATCAATATGTATTAACCGTATCACTAGAAAGTATAAAGTAGATGGTCTTTTTTAATGCACATCACCAAATTGTAAATATAAGCTGTGAAGAGCATACAGATAGTCCTAGCTAAAAAAAAAAGTTCAGTATCAGAGCAACCCAAATCAAATATATCCAAAACATTTAAAATACTGGAAAATGTTAGAAACTAAAAAAGACTTATTGGACCCTTCAATGTCATAGAGATTGCATATTGTTGTATGATTTTATATGAATAACACCGATTTAAGTACAACTTACAGATTCTCGGGTTCATGAAAGACTGCCAGGACCATTTGGTCAAAGTCACTTCTAGCATCAACAATATGTCCAGAAAACTAGACACCAAAAAAAAAAAATAAAAAAATGAATGCATTAATCAACTGCTTGTATGAGTATACACACTACAACTTTAAGAGAGAAGCTTTAAAACTGGCCCTTACTTGAGTCGGAATAGAAGGTTGAAGTTTCATTAACCCATTCTGGGAAGGGGTCATCAAACCTGGACCTCGACTTGTTTGAGGCTCATCAGAGCCGGAATTCTGTAAATTGTACTCATTCAAATGTAAGAATCACAAAGGAATGTGCATTTAGAAAAAGATATATCCACACAGAGAGATAGCATCCTATCTGAAGGAAATACCTGTGAGCTTATATTGTGACAATGTATATAAATGCATTCAAGGAAATGGTTAGCAATTAGTTGGATTTTACAATCTGTCTCCAAGATATACTAGCAAATAATCGAGTTAAAGATATGGAGAAAACTATCAAATTTTGTCTACAGTATAAACTCTGTAGATTCTACCTATAAAAAAAATGAGCAGGAAAGAATTATAGGGAATCACTAGTAAGAAATGAAAATAGAAACAAATGCAACAAAACATCACTCCTAACAGAAACAACACAGGAATTTTCAATGGTGAGCAGAATTCAAACCATTTATAATTAACATGGTAATAGAATAATTAAAAATTTAAACACAAGTGGAAGAACAGGAAACAGTTGAAAAATTGAACACATACCTAACAGAGAATGCAACAACTTGCTTTTTGCCTTGGAATTCTTTCAATTGGCCATTAACACGAACATACATCCCATTGCTAATAGAGGGAAAATTTTTCTAAAATCATTAACACATCAATACTAGAATATATAAAGCAAAACCCAGCTACCTATGAACCTAATCACCTGTAACTTTGTTTACAGGTGATTGGTTATGGCAAAGAACAATACTGATGGGGTAACAAGTTACTCAGATTGTCCAAAATGTATGATACTTCTTTTGCATGTAAACCGAGTTACACATGCTCAGTTTACAAGATCCAGACAGCTCCTAACAAAAATTCCAGAAAATGGATTTCTCATCAAATCACTCCTATCCAAAACATACCTTTTACATAAGGAGGGTATAATATAAATAAACACATATTTGAGAAAAACCAACAAGGGTTCATTTCACTACCATTCATTTCCGCCCAAATTTCAAATGAACTTGAAATGGGTCAGACCCAATTCAGCAAGGGTTCATTTCACTACCATTCATTTCACGTCCTCGTGCACCTTCTGCACACACCCTGCATTTCTTACCCTGAAGACACTCCATTTCTTACCCCTCCACCTTCAAGCCTACTGAATAGGCCAACCAATCCATTAACCAGAGGAAATCCTAGTTAATGTTTTTGCATTCATCTTCCATGGGATGTACAAAAAGTTGAACTATATATAAACAAAAAAACCAAAAGAACGTGATTTATATGGAGTATTCATGAACGTGATGGCCCACTACATCAGCTACTTATATAAGAGAATCATATCCATCTCATAGAAAATAAAAGAACACAACAAACACCACAATCATATATACCACATTCTATACAATGAAGTAAACTTATGCTCTTCTGACACCTCCAAGTAAACCTAGCTTCTACAAATCAATTTAAGTACAATAAAATAAAATAAAATAAACAATGGATAAGTTGATAAATCTGCAATACACAAATGATACATATATACATGTACCTGGAATGACTCCTATCCCTTGGCAGTGACAGTGGCAGTGACTCAACTGCAACTACATAGTAGGCTGCAACATCAAACCATAACAACTTTCAATGACCACATAAAATGGAAAACGTCCCTGATAATCCATTCAAGGTTATAATGTTGAATGTAGCCAGTGGGCGTCATGTTTGTTCATCACATACAGAATATCTTAGGATTCATTCTCTTTCCACACAATCATGTCATGTAGCTTTGTTTTCCCATTTCCCCTCCCCTAGTTTCTCTCTTCCTTTCTCTGTTTTCTTTCTTGTTTCTCTTTCTTTATTTCACTCTCTCTCTTTCTGTTGATTGAATGATTGTTGTACATGAGAATTTCATTTCAATCTACTACCCCCACCTGCAGCAAACTCCACCATTAACAAGTTGTAACTTGTAGAAAATGACTGTAACTTCAGTTCAAATCCAACATTCTATGAGTTCATTACAACTTTCAATAAAAGTCATATGAATAAATTGTAACATCTAATTCCACTCCACAACTTTCAACCTCTGTTCATATAATCAATACACACATTCCAAAACCTGTACATGCATTTTCAACTTGTACCACCATTCCAAATCTAAAGGTCACAACAATTGAAGTATAGACCAAAAAATCCATGTCCATTCCATGATTCAAATTGAAACTAAATTTATCAACGCGTACAAAATTCAAAATTCAGTAGAAAGGGATAACTCCCAAAGCTCAATTACTAAAGAAAAAGCCCATTTCAAACTCAATTCTTGAGGACTATGTCTTTAATCTTGCATCATCTAGAAGAAGGAAATTGAATGAAGGAAAACAGAGCCATATAAGAAAAGTTAAGGTTTTGAAGGTCAGGCCATACTAAATTCTGTATATATATATAGTATCTACATTGTCTTCCATGGGATGTACAAGAAGTTGAACTATATATAAACAAAAAAACCAAAAGTATGTATATGTATTATGCAGCATATGATGCCTCCGTGTACCGCTGCTTCCCTGATTAGTTCTCTAATGAAAAATGGACCTACAAGGCATAAATCACTTCATCGATCAATACTTTGCAAGAGAAGCCTAGCTAACATATATATATATGCTTCCTATCTCATGCATGAAGAACTATACAGTAAAATGAGATTTCCTGGTAAAAACAGCCACCATATGCAATCAAACACAGCTTAAACGAAATAAAGTGGTTCATAGAAAAGATGAATTTTCTATCCTGTACTTCCTCAAAACAGATGAATTTTCCACTATTTTCTCACCCAAGCCAGCTCCTATATAAAAGCCTGAGGACATCAACTGCTGGCTGAAACGATCCAGTTAGTACTTCTCTTTCTTTTCTTTAGTTTTTCTTTTCTTTTCTTTTCTCCCTCAACCAAACGACCCTTCACCATTAGTTGCATCACCATTAGTTGCATCACCATTGTTGAGGTTCCGTAAGCCCTGTTCATGTAGATCATCCAATTAAATAATCAATACTATTTCTGATGTGGCATATCACAAAACATAGGATTTGTGGATTCAGCATAGTATTCAAATAAATTTAAAATAAAAACACTAAGAAAACAGGGCACCAATAAAAATTTAAGTACAAATCTTACTTTAAAATATTTAATTGCTTTAAAGAAGGAAATATGTAGTAAAACAAGGTACTGTTTTATCTCCTTGAGTCAGCTGTACATGGGACACATGTAAGTATTTCATGAGTTTACATGTAAATTAAAAAGCTACTACACCAACAGATCAATTGATAATCATATTAAACACATAGCCAAAACAACAAATAATCACAAAACACGGAAAATGTATAAATTTAAAAAAAAAAACCAACAAACCCATCACAACAAATCAGTCAATCATAGTATTGACACTTCCCTTATTCCATGAAGAAAGACAAAACATGCATTCATGACAATTTAGAGGCAAAAGGATAGAATGTATATTCTCCATTGTTGATAAAATCTAAAATGTATTCAACTAAATCCAAACGTAAATCATTAAACTCCTCGTCGCCATATGTCGCTGCCTCCCCAAGTTCTTTCAACTTAGATTTTATCGACACAAGAGGATCTTCCATAAGGTGCTTCATAAATTTCATTACATAAACCCCGCATTCCTTTTTCCCCGTTTGCTTAGGGCACTACATAGAGACCATAAAAAACATACAAAAAGGATTAGGAAGTATGTGTGATATCATAAACACAATTATTCATTGCTCACCTTCACCAATTCCCAAGTCGGATTTCCTTTAATTCTTTTTCCCATTTCCATACTTGCCACTTTCATCACACTTCACACAACGATATCCATTAAGACTTAGTATTTTAAAAGAGAAGCCTTGAAAACAAATGAACAAGAAGAATTAATGAACTACTCACTCATTCACTATGAACTTTACATTCAAGTCAACAACCTTTCGTACCAAGGAGTCCAACCAGAACACTTCCATTGATGTCATATCAATGATTAATAGAAGCCAATGACCCCTAAATCCATAAAAGCGGACAGATTAAATGACAAATAAGATTTAATTACACACAAGTGGATATAAAATGACTACTAAGATAAATTGAAGACACATGAAAATATAGTACACCCTTACATGGTGGAGTATGGAACAAAAATCAGTTGGTCCTTCTTTGCAATTTTCATTCTCTTTATCATGTTGCGTTTCATCTCTTCTTTGTCTCCAAAATCATTGAAATGTGCAGGATGGGAAAATCCATATCTTGCTCGAGAATTTTCAAATCGATCATAGAGAAACCTAAAGAAATAAGGTAAATAAAAGAGTCATAACATCAAATATATTAAAGACTGATAGTTCATCGGGAGAGGCAAATAGTTTACCTTTGGTATGCAGTCATTGAGTTAACCTCTAGCTTCTTCATGTTACAAAGATTTAACAAATCAGATTTTGAAAAATAATTGAATTCTATGTCTTCTTCAAATACCCCTTTCTCAAGTGGAATACTTATTTGACTTGATTTCATCATCTTTTCTATAATCTTGGCAAACTTTTGGAGCTGACTTACCCCTTCACCATTAGTTGCATCACCATTAGCTGCAGAAGAATCATCAACCACACTCTACATGGAAATCCAAATTAAAATGAAAAAGTTAATTACGGCAGTTTAACTTAAGCATAACTAATAAGAGTTGGAGAATACACTTTACCTTATCACCTAATATCACCCATTTTTTCAGGCCAAGCCACAAATGAGTTGTGTGCATCTAAAATAGTGGTCAAAATACCACGTACAGGTATAGGAAGAGGGGAATCGGGACACAATACACAATCAATTGACACTCGTACATTGTGCTCCCCTAAAGAAATATTATGAATTTTTTCCAATGGTCCAATCTTCCCATAAACCTTTCCTTTCGCAACAATCTTGTCCTTTGATCCCAAAGCCAATCTACAATTCTGCATCTTCAAATAATATATATAAGTACTAAATCTAACATCAACTAATGTATATAATACGATGAAACTAATGTTGGTTGTAATTTCATAATTTAATAGCCGACCCATAAAACATACTTGCGGGGAACTAAGAATATTTGATGATGTCTTGTTCACTTTTGAAGTACCACCATCTTCAAGCTGCATGTTATAAGAGTTAAATACGAATTCATATGGTTATTAAGCAATGCATATAGTTAGGTCCCTTAGTTAAGAAATCATGTATTCAACATAATCTACCAAAACAACAAAAAACTATGGTTTGGTAAACTACCTGTTGACCTCTTAAAACGCCGCCACTATTGGATGCAATATTTTCTGAACGGGGAGAGTTCTGATGTGTCTCTTTATCCTTCACAATTTGTTCTAAAATTCTCACCCTTTCCTGAGATTCATGTAACTGGGCCAACAACTCCTCATTATACTTCTTTGTTCCGCGTTTTGGTATTTTGAAATAGGCCATTGGAGTGACATGCTTCCCTTCCCCTCTAACTCGTCCACAATGCTCCGAGGTACCCAAAGCCATAGTAAGAACATCATTGCTCCCCTCAGTCATTACAGCCCCCTCATTTACTTTCTTTTTCAGATCATCCTACAATAACCATGACACCAATGAATCCCGAGCCATATGTATACAGCTAATATTCAAATACCTTGATGCATGGTCATGCAAGGCACTTAGGGAGAATACTCGACCTACAAGTTATAGTGAAGACGTTTGATGCCTCGCATCTACCTTTGATGGACTATTACAAAAAGTCTAAAACAATTTACAATTTTTCTGAGATTGGAAACTTATAATTTTTCCTACTACTTCCCTTGTGGAATCATTTGAATATTCCCCGTTTTTGTTTTGACGAGCCAATTTCCATTTGACGCTCCTATCTTCATGATCAACGAAAATGCCTCTCTCTATGGATTTTTTTTTCTATACATGAATTATGAAAACACAATTAAACATCTAAGTTAGTTTAGTTCAACCGTAAGAAACTATTTAAAATAGTTCTATACTAAATGTACTTACAATATCTTCTTCAAGACCCGCATAGCCCGATCTACTTAGTCGGTGTGTATACACATTATTGGACTGCCTTTTAGATTGTAGAATGTTTAACTCCTTAAAATTACAAAGAAGAAAAGACATTAACGTACATACATCACCATATAAGACAGTGAGTGTCGCCGTTTGGTTGTGTATGTGATGTGTGGTGCGCTGAGTGCTGTGTGGGCAGACTACAGTGCAGCGGTGTGGTGCAGTGTGCAGGGGTATGCTGCAGTGTGCAGGGGTGTGCTGCAGTGCAGTAGTTTGTTATGTGTGGTGTGCGGTGCTGTGTGAGTGAGTGCAATGGTGTGGCTCCATAAGTAATCTATAGAAGTAGATATATACCTGAAACTCTGGGGTCAACCTTGATTGCACAAATTTAGTCCAAACTAATTTGTCGATAAACTTATACTTTGTAGGTGGCTCCACAAGTAGTTCGGGATTATCTTTGAATGGAAGTATGTACTTAGTAGTCAGAGTTGTCTTGAACGTCCTCCACTTTAGGCCAATATAAGATATAACTTGAGCCCTCGTATTTTCATCCAACACAAATCTGGTCTATACCAAATGAATTAAATGGTAAGCGACTTCCCGTAATATTTTCATGCCAATTAATACAACACAAGATGCACATAAGAATCAGGAGAATAAAATGAGGATTCCCGAATCATAGTACGACCATTAATTTGCTTAAAACAAATATTGCAGACTATATAGATGTTTTCACGGAGTCTCATGCAATTAACTTATCGACCTATAGGTAACATTGTGTGTGTGTGTGCGTCTCAAAAATAGGGCATGCATGCTGAAATGAAAGGGGAAACTTATCACATAGACAAATCCCAAATTATGAGCAGCCCAAACATGTAAATAACAAAGACCATAAGTTCTGTTTAGAATGCTTCATAAAACTAAATATTAAGGCAGATGACGGGGACAGTATCAAATAAACATGGAGATATCATATAGAAAAAATATGTTGTGTTAAATAGTAAAAACGACAAATAGCTTAGTAAGGCACATATTATTCTAAGGTCTTCCAAAAGAAACAGGAAATCACATATTTATTTACCTTCATTGTAGCCCATAAATCTCTTTCCAGCTGCCCTTCCCTAAGATCTTTCAATTTACGCCAATCACTAAATGCGTTAAGTGGGACCATCACTCTTGCCAAAGCCCCTTCGTAACCAGCTATTTTCCTGCGTACTTCTTGTGGTGTAGGCCTACCCTTTTGATCATACTCAACAATAATTACATTTCCATCCCAATTCTTGGTCAACTCAAGCATTAAAGTTGTCCCCCTAGCTTTCCTTTTTTCTTTAATGCGGGGTTGACCAACATTACTTATGTTGTCCTGTGATTCACCATTCCTTTCTAGATCCATTACTAGCCGTGAAAAAAAAAAACATACATATCAATAAATATATTGTATGTCATGGAATAGGTAATACATACAACGATGCAATGCATAGCATACTAACACTACCACTAAGTGTGACATCAGTTCAAATAACCTATATATGCTTCTTACAAACAAGTACATAAGGGAATATTTAGCAATAAGAAACACTTACACAAAAAACACAATTTTAATACATTTTCAAAAATCAATGTCAGTCCAAGTCCCCTCGGCATCTTAACGCGTGTACATTGCCTCAGATTCATTTATAGCATCCAATGGTTCATCATATTGCATTACTTCGGGACGAGTTTGATCTTCAATGCCAGCATCAAAGAGGACTTCTTCATTATCATCAACATTATAGGTTCTTTCAGGAGTTGCTAGAGCAATGGACCATTTATGATTGACTGGATCAGGTACATAGAAGGCTTTCTTTGCTTGAGAGGCTAAAATGAAAGAATCAGATTTATAACCAATTCTAGCAAGATCAACTATGGTGAATCCCAGCTCATCTACCTTAAAGCCGGTCTTGTTGTCAACCCAATCACACTTGAACAATGGGATTTTGAAATGACTATAATCAATCAACCATATTTCCACAATAACACCATAGTACCCTGATTCGCAGAAAACAGGATTATTATCCTTTGCACTAGACACGTTCATCGCCGTGGCCACTAGACTTACACCACTATTCTGAGTGACATGTGAAGCATCACGATCCTTTGTGGTAAAATGACAACCATTAATGGTATAACTATGATATTTCATAACATGTATACGAGAACCTTGTGATACCCATCTCAAGATTTCTGAGATGTTGTTACTGGTGACACGCCGATCTTCAAAAACCTGTGTTCCTAAGAAAATTAGTCACATTTAGTAAATAGACACAACACAAGTCTTACGGTTGACAATTGTTACCTCGTTTTTTAGCCAAGAACTAAAAGAATGGTTATGTTCATCTTGTAACCATTTCTGAATTTTGGACTGCCGAGGAAATGTTTTCTTTAGGTGGTTCATGTGTCTCCTGCATAGTTTTCCATACGAACCGCATGTTAGCTCTAAAACTAGTGTAACGCTTTAATTTGTAAGTCAAGAAGTTAAAACATAATTACTCAATATAGGGTTGAACAACACTTGTGTTGTGAAATACATAACAATGTGCTTGCTCCAAGGACTTAGCATCAACTTCAACAAAATCACCTCCTGGAGGATTCTTTCCAGTCACAATTTCAAGGTCTTCAAATGGTGGAATTTCAACTGCATCCAATCCAGAGAAGTGCTCACTACAAAATTCAACCGCTTCCTCCGTAATATAACACTCAGCCATGCAACCTTCTAGACGGTAACGATTTCTTACTTGACCTTTTAAAACCGACATATACCTAAAACATAGTAAACCATTGATTACTTTATATAATTTAAATTAGTAAATTGTACTTGAAGAATATTTAAAGTTATTAATACCTCTCAAATCCATACATCCATCGAAAACAAACAGGGCCCCCAATCTGAACTTCTCGAACGAGATGGACGGTTAAATGAACCATAATATCAAAGAATGATGGTGGGAAATATTTTTCTAGCAAACACAAGGTGACCGCCAGATTCTTCTGAACTTCAAGCAATCGAGGTACATCTATTACCTTTGCACATAATTCATTAAAAAATGAGCAAAATCTGATAAGTACAACTCTCACATGTTTTGGTAGCACGGATCGTATTGCAACAGGAAGTAATTGCTGCATCAACACATGGCAATCATGAGATTTCATACCCTCCAACTTTAAGTCTTGCATAGAAACCAATGCTCTGAAATTTGATGAGTATCCATCTGGAACTTTTAACTTATGCAATGTTTCACACACACCGAATTTCTCTTCTTTGGATAATGAGAAACAAGCTGGTGGTAAGTACGCTCTATTTTGACTTACATTAGGTGCCAGTTCATCCCTTAAACCCATATATTGCAAATCAAGGTGACTATTCCGTCCATCCTTTGTTTTACCTGGAATATTCAGCAAGGTTCCAATAAGACTCTCACAAACATTTTTCTCTATGTGCATCACATCCAAGTTGTGTTGAAGAAGCAAGTATTCCCAGTAATCGAGGTTAAAGAAAATTGACTTCTTCTTCCAACAAATTCTAGCACCATCATCACTAACATCTTCCACTCGCTTCCTCTTCAATGAAGCCGATCTTTTTGATTTTTTATTCTTTTTCTTGGGCTTCTCTTTTGGTACTGGTTTCCCCCACAAGGTTTTGATTCCATTAACCTTTTCTGCCACTTCTTCACCAGTCAAAGGAATTGGTGTTGATCGAAACTCTTGCTCACCATTAAATGCTTTTTTCTGTTTCCGAAAGGAATGATCTTCTGGAAGGAACATTTGATGGGCCATGTATACATTCTTCCTCGAATGTTTTAATCTGCATGATTGTGTCTCTTCACCACATATGGGGCAACCATGATAGCCTTTTACAACACAACCAGACAAATTACCATATGCAGGGAAATCATTAATGGTCCACAACAACACTACTTTCAATGTAAAAGCCTGTTGTCGGTAAGCATCATGAGCTTTAACCCCTGTATCCCATAGTGTTTGTAAGTCATCGATTAATGGTTCTAGGTAAACATCGATGTCGTTTCCAGGTTGTCATGGACCCGATATCAACATCGTTAACATCACAAACTTTCTTTTCATGTACAACCAAGGCGGGAGATTGTAAGTGACTAACATTACTGGCCAACAACTATACTTGCTGCTCATCGTACCATGCGGATTGACCCCATCTGCTGAAAGTGCTAAGCGCAAATTTCGTGGCTCTTGTGCAAACTCCGGCCATTTATCATCAACCAACTTCCATGCAAGGGAGTCAGCTGGGTGGCGTAACTTATCGTCAACCATTCTCTCATCAGCGTGCCAAGTCATCTGTTTTGATGTCTGTACCGACTGAAATAATTTCTTAAACCGAGGGATAGGTGGAAAATACCATAGAACTTTTGCCGGCACCCCTTTATGTTGCTCAGTCATGTTCTTATTCACTTTGTATCTTGACTCACCACAAGTAGGGCAACTAGCTTTATTCTCATTATCAGATCCCTTTCTATAAAGCACTCAATCATTCGGACATGCGTCTATCTTCTCATATCTCATCCCATACATAGACAATGTCTTTTTAACCTCTTTCATACTTCGGGGCAGTAAATTATTATCGTCGGGTAGCATGTCTCCAATGATAATCAACAACCGTGAAAAGCTTATGTTAGACCACCCACTCCTCACTTTCTCATTAAACAATGTAACTACTGAAGATAATTTGGTAAACTTTAGACAACCTTTGTATAAAGGTTCCTCAGCCTCTACAATAATTTTTTTAAACTTTTCAGGATTAGATGAATACAGGTCACAAGCGGTCTGAGCCAATTTTAATGAGCTTGCAGCATCATCTGGGGGTGTAGTATCATCTGGGACATCACTCCCAAAATGGTGTTAGGTGGACCTATTTAAAGGCACACTTGAGGGAGCTTCACCAGGAGATGCTTCTCCATGCCATATCCACCTAGTATAACTTCGATCAATACCATGGAAAAACAGATGGTACTCAACATCCTTAGCAACAAATTTATTGAGATTCCCACATGTTTTGCATGGACATGGCATGGGATTAAGTTCACCAAACTTCTTTTTGGCAAATATCAAAAAACTTTCAACCCCTTCCCCGTATGCAATAGAAAACCGATTCAATGACATCCAAGACTTGTCCATTTCTGTATAGCCCAATAAAATGTTGGAGACAAGCAATAATCAGAAAGTCATTGCCATATAATGCTAATATTACGTAAAAAAAACACGTGTATAACTTATTAAAAATAGATATATTCAAACAAATACACAAAACAAAACTATGTAGTATAATAATTTAAGATTATTGAACTGGTTATAATAATTTATAGATTGCCGAATACAGAAAATTCAACTGGTCAAACTCCCCACTTACAGCTATGGTCTCAATAGGCAAGGATTAGGATAACCAAATGAATTACACCAGCATGCACCTTAACATCATCAGAAACTTTCTTCTAATGTACAACCAATTAATGTGAGAGAGACCTAGGTTGGTCTGCACCAAACGAACTAAATATCCTTGTTTTCAACCTTGGTTTCTACAAACCACAAAAACCCAATTTCAAACAAAAAAAAAAAAAAAAAGATCATCACTTGGTTATTCTCGTTCGGGCAAAGCTTTCAGATTGGTTGAAGATTTGTAGAAATAAATCCATGGACAAAGATTCACCAAACAGCAAAACAAAAGCAACCAAGTTCAGAAATTCACAACTGAAACCAGATAAAAATATTTAAAAAAACTAACCCAGTGATCGTCAATGAAAGAGATAAGAGGTATAGAGACCTTTTTTTTGCTAAATGTTGAGATTGTATTGAGAGAAAAAGGGCTGAAACCCTCAGGAATAGAAGAAATAAAAATACACGGGCATGTTTGGTAATGGGAGGGGAATCCTCTCTTCGGAGGATTCTTGGGTGCCATGGAATCAAACTTTTCTCGATGAGGATTTATGAGGGAGGATTTATCTCATTCCACGTTTGGCTGGCCCTAGTGGATTCAGTGATGATTTCTACAAATCCACATTTGGTAAGCATATCAAAATTCATAGAAAAAAAGATGAAATTCAAAAGATCTAATGACAAACAAATGCCTGAGAAGAGTAATGTAGAAAATCCACAGAAAAAAATGACTAACATTAATAAGATGAAATAAAAAGATCTAATGACAAACAAATGCCTGAGAAGAGTAATGTAGCTGCACACAAAATTTGATGACAACTGCACAGCCCCAATGAACTATTGAATAAGTTGGGTTTGTCACGATTCTATTTCAATCCAAACACTCCAACAATGCAACCAACCAATATAAATCCCATACAATGATTTTGTTCATAAAATGGGTTTGACTATTTGTTTTTTCAGAAAACACAGGTCTATTCATATATGTAAATTGACTTAGAAAATGCAGAGATATAATTGTGCGTTGAAGTCACTATTCATGTCCCACTTACTGTAAATTGTGCATTTGAGGATAACAACTAGCTCAATTGTTCCCCTGTGACCAAAAATAAAAATCATCTTCCAAAACCCAAATAGACAAACACCTACAGTACCAACCAAAACCCCAGACCATAAAACCCAAATAACCAAACGCCCAAACGAAACCCATCTTCCCAAACCAAAACAAACAAAAACCAACTAAACAAACACCAGCACCAACCAAAACTAGAAAACCGAAATAAACAAAACACCAACACACCCCATCCACGACGTCTACCTCTCAAGCCCTGCAAACCCAAGCAAAACACCAAACAAACGAACACCCCTAGATTGTGATGTACATTGGGTTTTGGGGTTTTGAAGGTTTTGGAGATTTTCATTGTGATGAAGAATATGAAAGCACTCAGACAGGGATCAGGCAAAAGACATCTTCAACTCAGAAAGCAAAGCAAAAGGAGCCAGCCCAAAGTAATTGGAAGAAAAACCTGCTACAGAAACAGAGCCATCCCTGCAACTCGCGAGCTATCCAGCAAGCAGAGAATAAAAGACTAAGATGGAGCAGGCAGCAGAAGAAGAACCTTCTAATCGAAATTGCAAAAACCCATGACTTGAACTACTCATAGAGCCCTTCAAAACAGACCACGGAAGGAAGCTGCCAAAACCTGCTGCAGCTACAATCCAGCTGATAATTCACCCCTTCAGACCAAAAAAACACCCTGCAACCAAAAGAGAAAGGAACCTTTCTGCAGGAAGAAAAACTGGGCAACCAGGGGGGGAGAAGAACCGAAGATTTCAACTGCTCAGAAAGCCCTGCAGACCAAACCAAGCAAGAAGGAGCAGAACCCAGATGCAAAATCCACACCAACCCTACATTCCGAAAACCGCCTTGCAACCAAAAACCGAAGGAACTTGCTGACTACTAGGGGAAAAGCCAAAGAGTGTATAGAGACCTACGTACAGATGAGAAAAGCCAAAGACTGTAAACCTTACTGAGCATCGAATCAAAAGAAAAATGAGAAGAGTGATCCCAAAATAGTGCACGAAAGAGAAACCCCAAACAGAGATGGCACGATTGATGGAGAAAGAAAGAAAAGGGAGGGAAGGAAAAAAAAGGAGGGAAAGAAGGAAAAAAAAGGGCACCCGCGGGGAATTAATCTCAATCGTGTGTTGAAATGATCGAGTCTTTGATTAAAAGAAACGTATTCAGCAACCGATATTAGAAAAGTGGAACTGATGGAGGGTATTTTGGTAGACCATATTATATCAGTTTTACTAATAACCGATATTAATAAATTTTTAAAACCGATATAAGTCATTGTTTTTTAATAGTGTATATAATATCGGTTTCATAATAACCGATATAAAATATAGCAATTAATATCACATATTTGTTAACTGATATTATATATATCGATTATTATATTGGTTACTATGTAACCGATATAAAAACAAATTGGCCGATATAAAAAATTATTAACCGATATAAAAAACCATGACTAAAGATATTATATTGGTTATATGAAAAACCGATATAGGGCAGTTTTTGTAACCGATATAAAAGCCCTTTTTCCTAGTAGTGGAGGCTTTCTCTATTGCTGGCCTTGGAGAACCAAAGCAATCTTCTTTCTCCTTTCGTCTAGATCTAAAAACCTCCTTTATTATCTCTCTCTTTTCTCTCTTTTTTACTTTACTTCTTCTCTCTTTTTGGTAGCCTCCTTTGCAAAAGTAGTATATGAGGTCTCTTTATAGTGATTTTGACGTGGAGGAGGGGTTAGGGCTACTACTTGCAAAAGTTTCCAGAGGTTTCACGCAAACCAAGGTGAGATAGGGCTCTCGGACACTTGGGCGCACATGGAGGTGCGCCCAAGTGGGTCCCATGAGTTGGGCGCCCACATGGTGGCGCCCATGTCTAATTTTGAAGCCCAATGGGTCTAGGGTCCGGTTTCAGATTGTTTTTGGGTCTAAATTGAGTCGAAACTGCGAAGAGTAGAGTAAATCATATCTAAGCATACATCAAAGCGCATTTCTAGGGCAGTTTGGGACCTGGGCACACCTGGGGTGGCGCCCAAGTTGATTCCAAGAATGTCTTGGGCCAAATGGGCTCGGGGTTTGGTTCCGATTCGTTTTTTAGGTTGAGATCGGGTCGGAACTATGAAAGGTAAAGTTGGATGCAGTTAAATATGCACCTGAGTGCTTTCTTAGGGCGACCAAGGACCTGGGCGCACCTGTGTGTGCGCCCAAGTGCATCCCTGGGACATGGGTACACCTACAGGGGCGCCCAGGTGTGTGCCTGGTGGGGGTTCGTAAGGTAATCTTTCGACGGCCATATATTTTGACCCGTTCATCGGATTTGGACGTTCTATATATCGACGGAAAGCTCTCGAAATGTAGAATCTTTTGGTCTATACATCCTAATGATTAGAGTTCAGGAAATAGTAGGGATCTCTGGGCCAAAGATTCTAGCCTTTTAAATCATGCTAGTCGCATCACTCTTAGGCAAACTAAGTGTAATCCCTTTAGGATCCACCTGAGCGTGTTCTATGTAGTCTGCAAAGGGACTTGGATGGTGTTGTAGCCTATTCTTTGTATGAGTAGTGGGTTGGACTCGAAATCTCGACACGATTCGGCTTCTCTCACAAATTTCTAGAGACTGTCGAACTAAATATAAATTTTTCAATAAGCATCTTCATCGTCATTACTTAATCTTAATTATACCATTAACCATTCAATTATGGGTGAAATGGGGGCACCGTTATGTATGACAGGTGTTTAAGGCTATTATAGGGGGCCAAATGAGGTGTCTACACCTCCCTTCCTCTCTGCTCCTCTTCCTCTCACTCATCGCCGTTCGCCCGCCAACTCTCCCTCTCCTTGCATCTCTCCCCCTCTCCCCTCTCCCATCTCTCTTGTCCGCCACCCACTCCTGCATGTCCCCCCCTCCCCCTCTCTCACTCCCTCCCCCTCCGGCCATGCTGCTAGAGGGGGCATTGGTGGCTAAGGGTGGGGGTAGGGATGAGGGTGGGTGGGTATAGAAAGAAGTTGGAAGGGAGAGATGTCCTTTTAGGAAACTGTACACGGGGGTATATATGGTCATAAAAACGTGCAGTGTGTGGAGAGCAGAAACCAGTGTGTATTTAGCAGCTCTCTAAAAAAAATCATAAATCTGTTACCCTTATATAAAAGGGAAGAAGTGTGCTGCTTGGCGAATTCTCTACATCACTATGGCCCACTTGCTTGTGGGGTCCACCTGGATGCAAGTAATTAATTATGTTTTGCCAAGACATCTACTCATGGGCCAGCTGTTGACTTAGATGAGGTCTCTTCTCTTAATTTCTCCTTTCGGTTCTTCGCTGCATTGCCCTAAGAAAGGAAAACCAAATACTCTCTGCTCTTTGTTTCTCTTCTCCATGCTTCTTCGATTCTCCTCTCCACTATTTAAAATATATATAAAAAAAAAAAAACCATGATCTCACTTCCTTTCCAAGTTGTAGTCGATGAACTCGAAGAGTTCTCAACTTAGGCTCAAGATTGCAAGATGATTTTCACTCTCGATTGTCCCTGATCTCTTATCAACCCTTCTTTTGAAAAGAAGAGGAAAGGAATGAGAAGATGACCAGAGGCCTAGGAAACTTCTTCCCAAGTCCCAATCAAAGATGCATCTGTAAAAAACTATATACTAACCCAAAAGCTTAAGCTTATAAGTGGAAGGCCCATATAAGAATATTAAAACATGTCAGGCCTATTACTTAGGCCATGTGAGATGTGGGACCAACAGCATCAACTGCAGCAGCCTCGTTTTTCTCCTCCTTCCCTTTCCCATTTCCTTCTCTTCCATGTGTTTCATTAGAGTTTTCGTTTTACTTGTCCCCTTTTGTGTATTCTTTAGTTTTATTTGGTTTGATGATCCTTTTTTTTCAGCTAAAGATCACCTCTTTCACTGTTCTATGACTTAATCTGGGGTAAGTGGGTGTTATTCAACTTTCGCTATTACTCTTACTCCAACATTATTGGGCATTTCCTGCTTTCTGTATTTGTTTCTCTGTAATTTTCTTTTTCTCCCTGATTTTCCCAATTCCTAAGTTAACGAGAAGCCACATGAACTTTCTCCTCACCAATTGATTGATTGGTTGAAAACACGAAGGACTGTCAACTTGAAGCCCTCAAGAGAAATCACTTGTAAATGTTTGATAAAAGTGCCATTTCTAAACTCAATTTCTCATTTGTGTGAATAACAACTTGTTTTTGGGTTGTATTCTTTTGCAAGGGTGAGGCAACCGAAAAAAAAATAATTTCTACAGTTTGATAAAATGCTATCCCATATAACTGAGAAACTGATTTTTTTCTTTGTACACCTCAATTTGTAAAAATGTATGAATTCCATAATTATATAATGAACTGAATTGTATACACATATATAAATACCTCAATTTATATAAATATACGAGTTGCAGTTGCTTGCTCCCTTTCTCCTGGTTCTCTTTCTTCAATTTCAGCTTTGGATTAGTTTCTTAGTTTTCAATTAATTTTATTTTTTCAATTGAATTGACAATTGCATGTAAAAGGAGTAGATTTATCTATCACTTTTATAAGGGCCCAGTTGTCCAAGAGATTGGATTCCTCTTTGAGAGGATTTAGAAGTCACACGGCATGGAATTGGCGTTTGGTAGTGGTGGTCTTTGGAAGTAGTGAAGGAAAAAAAAATACTTTCTGATTTTTCTTCTAACAATGTTTTGGTTGTTGTTTTTACACTTAGTTTCCAACTCTCGTCTTCTCTTTTTATGATTGAATTGAGGTCCTGGGCTTATGTTGTCATTAGGATTTATGTTGAATCAATTATAATGATGAATCATTCATTTGAATGATTGGATCCTTATTATTTTGGGATTTTCGTTGTGTTTTTTCTTTCCCCTCTCAAGCTACATGCTTCCTTAAGTCTTTCACCAACTCGTTCGATAGTCCAGATCTTCAAATCTCAGACCTAAGCTAATTTATATATGGATTGAAATCTAATTAGCGTTACTGGACAAAATGAATAAATTGTAATAGGTTGGCATACTAACGGACTGAATTTTAGATTGTATTTGCATTAATTTCAGTTGGACTTAAAGATTTATCTACATGCAATCGAGTGTACTTCTTGAGTTGAGTGTGAATTACTTAGGAATGTCAATACAGCATGTTTGATTCTTCCTCATTTAGCTAACTGTATCTAAAAGAAATCTTGATTTCAAAATTTTAAATCCATGCAGACTGTGATTTCGAGGAGATTGGTGACTGATCGTGAGCTCCAAGTATAGAGCCGCGATGTCGTAATAAACTGGTGAGACCAGGTCGATCCACAAGGAGCAATGTAAATTAAGGTTCATTCTCAACTTGTACCTGTACTAAATTAAAAATCTAAATCTAGCCTAACAAACTAGAAAATTACAACCATCATTCATACTTTCCAAAAATTAAATTAATTACAATCCAATGAAGATAAAACTCCCTAAATCTAAAAATCCTAAACTAAAAAGCTAAAATTGCTACAAAAGAACACACAAGTTAAAACATGAAGAATAAAAAGTACTAAAAATAAAACTAAGAAACTAAAGTAGAAACAAAAGAAACCTAAGTTAGAAAATTAGTAATGCAATGCATGCCATGAGATGCTGAAAATTCTAAGTCTGAAAAACTAGTATGAAGGGCTTTTCTTATGCATAATTTCTCTTAATCTAATGCAACCTAAAACTGAATTTAATGGCTGGAATTTAAACCACAATGATGAATGAATCAAATAAAAAAAAAAAAAAACGTAAAGTGAAAAAGGATTTAAAACGAAGGAGATATGAGTGTATGAACATGACCTAAAAAAAAACTGTGCAGAAATTCTGCACACAGGTGGGTCCAACCAGCCATGTTTGAGCCACTGGTTCACCATCTTTCCAAAATTATTTTTTCTTGACATTCTGGGATTTGAAAATACACTGATCAAACTTTAATTTTTCCAAGTTTCATCAAAAAATAATGTGTTTTGATCAGGTTTTTAATCACAAACTTTTTTACACAAAATCTGTCCTGAAATTCCTGCAACAATGTGCTGAATTGTGCACTTTATATTGGGATCCAAATTTCCAAAAATTATTTGGCCGAGATTATTGACTCAAATCTCTAATTTTTCTTGCTTATTCAATTTAAAACTCCGATTCCAACAACTTAAACATGCCTAAACTCCATCAATATGAATATGCATGCAATGCTAACTAGTTCCAACCATAAACTATGCAAAAAATAAACATAAAATTGAATTGATCATAAAAATAAAAATAATAAACAAAAGTTCAAGAATTTAAATGTGTGGTGAAAATAAGAAAAATAAATATGTGGTTTTAACAAAAATTTAAATGTGTGGAAAAACATAAATTTAAATGTGTGGAATTGTATTCTCCTCTTTCAAAATTCTTTTCTAAGCGGGGTCATAATTTGAATTATGCTCTTAGGGCCTTTGGGTCATCAATCTAAACACCAACCAAAAAAGAAACATAAAACAAGCAACAATCACCCAAGGACAAGAAAGAAAAATTGAAAGAGTAAGAAACAATTTTACTAATATGCAAAGTCTTACATAAGATATAAAAAATAATAATAACAATTACATACTAGGATGAGAAGCCTCTTCTAGATGAAAAACCCAAGGGTGTAGTGTGATTTCCGGCTAAATCTCCTTGAGGACTCAAATGGAGAGAAATAGAGAGGAAGAAGAAGGAGTGTAGTAGTAATTCTGGAGAGAGTTGGTCTATCTTCCCATGAGAGGAGAGGGATGCTTATGCCTTCAATTTATAGATTTTTATTCTCTTTCTTTCCTTCTTTGTTCTAAGTTTGTAGCATGCAATCTTCTTTGCTGGCAAGTCCCTTCCTTGGTCAACAAGTCTTCAAAGAAATAGCAAAGTGAGTGGGAGATTTTTGGTTCTTTCCATGTACAAAATTGCAATCCCAAGTATAAATTATAGCACCAACTTCCAGAGGCCATATCTTCCTCGTTTTATCTCTAATTGACACAATCTAGGGTTTTAAAGATATCTACTCGAAAAGAGCTTTCCAACGGTGTATGGATTTCACCAATTCAACGGCTGGATTAAGATTTATGGCCATTTTAATCTTGTTGTCCCTGAACAATTCGAAAATAATTGTGCACATATGGAATGTTAGTTGTGCAATGGGGTGAGGGACCCATGTGGACGTCCAAAGGAATCTTGGGATATTTATTTCCTTGTTTCTTGACTCCCCTTCCATCTTTGGTTTGCTTCCAAGCTTCTTTGATTGACTAATCAACTCTTTTAGCACACTTTCATTTCTTGAATTTCTTTTTTGATTTTTGAGTTTTCAAACTTAGTAAGAATTAGATTTTACCAAATCACTACAATAAATTGCACTTTTAGCGTCGCTTTTATAAATTCGTCGGTAAAGAATACTCTTTACCGACGTATATAATTTCGTTGGTAAAAACATGACCTTTACCGACGTTTTTTAAAACACGTCGCTAAAAGTAAGACCTTTACCGACGTTTTCTGAAAAACGTCCCTAAAAGTATGACCTTTACAGACGTTTTCCAAAAAACGTCGGTAAAAGATGAATGTTTAACGTATGAATAAAGTAGAAAATGATGTTCTTTTACCGACGAATTAAAAACGTCGCTAAAAGATTTTACATCTAGCTTATTTTCAAGGAAAAGTAGAAAATGATAGTGCTTTACCAACATTTATTTTGCAGATGAATTAAAAACGTCGGTAAAAAATGAATTTCCAAGGAAATTATAAAAGAAGCATGTTTACCGACGTTTTTTAGGAAACGTTGGTAAAAAACGAATTTTAGACCGACCTCATTTTTTGGGAATGTAGCAAATTGAGTCTTTTACCGACGAATTTAAAACGTCGGTAAATCCCTTAAAATTTTTCCCACGCCCTATTTCCCTCTCCCGCCACCAAAATCCCTCTTTTCTCTTGTCTCTCTCTTTGCTATTTCTCTCTCTCTGCTCGATCGATCTCTCTCTCGCTCGATCTCTCTACGCTCTCTTGCGCTCACTCGGTCTCTCTCTGCTCTCTCTCGCTCTTGGTCTCTCTGCGCTCTCTCTCTCTGTCTTTCTCGCTCTCTCTGCTCTCTCTCTCACTCTCTCTCTCTCTCTCTCGCTCTCGCTCTCGCTCTCTCTGCTCCCTCTCTCTCTCTACCCGAAAGCAATCGCCGCTGCCTCTGCTCGATCCCTCTCTGCCCTCAATTTCCTCTCTCTCTCGCTCTTACCCTCTCTGCCTCGCCGATTCAAGACTAATTTCAGAGAAGGTATACGAAACACTATGAATGTCTGTATTTTTTGGTTTTCCTTCTTTTTCATTGCAATTGATTCACTTGGATTTTCTTCTTTACAAAATTTCAGGTATTCAAGCTGCTCTGAGGAAGCAGGCCGTAGCTGCAGCATTTTAGCTTTGTGAAAGAGCCACTTCTAGACGTAATTTTGGTACTCCTTCTTTAGTTTTTTTAATATGAATAGATTTTTGAAGTGAAGATTTTGTGATTTTACTTTTTGAATGTGTAATTGGGATCAATGTCTTGTTTGGGTTCCTGACCTTTTAGTTAATTTTTGCCATTTCTTGTTTCCATTGGGTGGGATTATATGCAATGAGATGGATTACACGCTTCTTGGCCTGTTTAGATCTTCAGATTTTTTATGTGATGTAAAAAATCATTCCATGTAAGAGTGGGTTATACAACAAGAAAATGATACCTACTACAGACAGATCTATCAATACTTTGTTTTTTTGGCAATGGCATCAGCTATTGTGTTCTTCTCCCAGTTGATCGCTTCATATGGACAAACAATATATTTGAACCATTGGCTTGTGCTTTATCATTTAAAAGAACAGATAACCTTCATAGATCAGAATAAGAACTACATGCCTAAGCAATTACTTTCCATCTCCTTTGATAATTAGGCTTTCAAGTCAAGTAGCTGAACAACTTCCGAAGCCTTCTTTAGCAGAGGATGCCTCTGCCTTCTTAAAGTTGTCCCTGCCCGCCTCCACTTGAATATGGTTGGTCCTGCTGATCCAACCAGAACATGTCCTCTTTGTTCTAATATATATGTTTTTTTCTTCTATGACTGCAGTTTTACCAATTGAATTACCAATCCAATGTGTTGTTGTGATGATAACAATGGTAGAATTTAACGTCACTGATCACAGTTGTTGCAGGGAACTTAGAAGTACTGTGACCAATGCACAATGAATAAATCGTCTTCGCCATCACTGAAGCTTTTTCCAGTCTATCTAGCCATCTAGGGTGTAGGCTTTGAGAGTTATATTTCATACTCATCCCTATCTATAGCTATGTTCTTTGTCACTCCACACCTAAATATGTCACTTCTAACCACTTCACACCAAGTCCTAATAGGCCACTTGTTCCTACAGCCTTACACTTGTAACACTTCAGCTGTGTGTACAGGGGTTGTTTTTGGTCTTCAAAACACATTCCCAAAACTAAAGCCTTGTTTGTTTGTATAAGACTGGAGGAATTGAATACATTGAAAAGGAAGATTAAAAGGTGGATTTTCGAAATGAACATCAAATATAACATTTTAATACAAACAAACAAGGCTTTAATTTTAGATTCTTTTGTTATGAATTTACAACTTGAGTTTGAATTGAATTAGATACTTGGGAGCATGAATTCATCTAATGGGCGAGAATGGAGGATGTTGAGTTGTGGGCTATATGAGATTTATCGCCCCTAGGATCTGTTTGGATGAGGTGAAAATCGTAGTTGAGACAAGAAGTGGATGAAAATGTCCAAAGTTCTAATTTTTATTGTATGCAGCACCCCCCACATACAATTCTTTCATTTAATTTTGTTCCTTGTGGATTGATTATTGTATACAGTGACAATTTGGGTTATAAGTTTTGACTCCTAACATCATAACATAACATGCAAACAACTAGGGGTTTCTTTTTTGCATATTGTGATGATTAAGAAATGGATTCTTGAATATTGATTTGGTTGAGATGCACTGTATACAAATTCAACGAACTATCATTAGTTTTTGTTTCTTTCTGTGTTTTTATTCTACCTTCAGTTGTCATTTGTCAACATTTCTTTTGGGGATCAATAAATATCAACAAATTTCCCTCTTGTGAAGAATGGAATAGTTGCTTTGTATAAAAAATGGGATTTTTAAGAAGACGTCTTTGATTGTGTAGTCTTACAAATTAGTGCACCATATTTTTTTTTAACTTTCCAGAACCATTCTTCTATCCTCTGTCCTTGATAAACATTAGTTTCAAATGATGTTCCAATATTCTTTTGTTATTTTTCTGTTCAGTTTCTTATTGTACATTACTTTAAGAAAATCTTTACTTCTGCCTCTTTTCTTTGATGAAGAATTAAACGCTTCTTGATGCTTCAAGACTTGTAACAATCCAATAGGTAAGGATATTATCCACAGCATATGCAGCTCATTGATATGAGTGTGGAGGATTATACTTAGTGTTGTCAAGCATAGAAAGATTTGGGTTTTTCCGTCACTGTTATATTGCATAGAAATCAATGTGTGCATTTAGTTGCAACTCTATGGTGATGGGGAGAGTAGTAAGATAATCAAAGAAAAAAAAAGACTATACATTAGAAGATGCAAAATGAGAGAGATTTTTCGTCTTAGATAGTCCCCAACTCCACCCCTCTTTGAATCACAATGGATAATCAATTGGTGTAGATTTTTCAAGAAATTAGGACAAAGGAAAAAACCAATAACAAAAAGTTCCTTCTGACAGAGACAAGATATGATCTATGATAAACTCTAGATTATAGAGAACATAGATTTAAATAGAGTATAAGTGCAGATGTTGGACTTAGAACCGCAAAAAACAAATACAGAAAAGGTGAAAGGCCCAAAAAGAGGTACCGTGGGGTCGTGATGGTTGATGGCAGCTGGCTTCTTTTGGGCTGGGCCTATTTAGCAGGACTGGTTTGACCAGCCAGGCCAATTTTTTACCATTAGGCTGGGCCCAGCAATGGCCAAGATGATGACTAGATCATTATTGATCATCGACTTCCATTTCTGCGGATTTTTTCCTTACATCCCCACAATTGAAAACACTTATTGATGCTACCCTTAATACTTGTGAGTGTGCTCATTCCTGATTCTTTTCTAGTGTTACTATACATCCAATTCATGCAACAGATGTGAAGGTGTAAAATATTCATGCAAAACTCTTCCCCTGTCAGTGAGAGTGTGGTGAAAACTCAGCTACTCAGATTCTCAAGAGAGTCATCAGGTTGAGCCCCCCAAGCAACTCTAACTAAATACTTAGTTCAGTGTCGACAGTCATATCCATTACACTTGGTTCAGTATCGGTCAGACCCATTAGACTTACTGACTCAGTGATCCACCGAGCTATCTTTCAGTAACTCGGAAGAATAAAAAAGAGTCATCTAGGATCTGACCTGATAAGCTTTACCCCAAATAGACCTATCATATTCATGACCCTTCATTGTTGGCATAAAGGTATGCACCCGGAAGAACAATGCTAGAACAAGATAAAATAGGCAAGTGAGAGAACAAATTAAAGGCTGGATGCTTCCCAAAATAAACTAAAATACATAGCGTTTTAGTTTCAAGACTTTTGAGATTTATGGGCCATTCCCCTCCTTGTGATGAGGCTTATAGAACTAAATAATTCCTCTTAGCTGGTTTATATTTTTACTCTTACCGACGAAAATCATCGTCGGTAAAGGCCTTTTTATTTTTTATTTGTTTTCTTTTTTACTTTTACCGACGAACTAAAACGTCGGTAAACGTATTTATTTTTATTTATTGTACTTTTACCGACGTTTTTTTCGTCGGTAAAAGTATTTCTTTTATTATTTATATAATTCATTTTACCGGGGAAAAACAATCGTCGGTAAAGTACTTTTTATTTTTTATTTGTTTTTCTTTTTACTTTGACCGACGAAGAAAATCGTCGCTAAAAGTCTCCGTATTTTTATTTGTTTTCTTTTCTCTTTTGCCGACGAAAAAAAACGTCGGTAAAAAGTATTTTTATTTTTTTATTTTTCTACCGACGATAAAAAAACATCGGTAAACATTTTTTATTTTTAATTTATTTACCTTTTTCTTTTCCCGACGAAAATAGAACGTCGGTAAATGTATTTATTAAATATTTAGAAAAGTAAATTAATTTTTACGACGTTTTAAAAACGTCGGTAAAATGAAAATAATCATCGGTAAAAATAGGGCTTTTCTCGACGGGAAAATGTTTCGTCGGTAAAATGTTTTATCCACGTTCTTTTACCAACGTCTGGCCGACGAAAAAGTTTTCGTCGGTAAAGAGTTTTACTGACTTTTACTGACGAAAATTTTCGCGGCTGAATGTGTAAACTGTTGTAGTGTCTAAAGTTTCCTTTCTTGATCTTGAAATCACAAATCTAGCTTTCCATTGTTGACTTTTCAAACTCTCCAAAAATACCACCATTTGTGGGTTCACCATGAAAGATGTTCGACCCTTGATCTCTCTTTCAAATTTCACCAATGTGAGTCCCATTCTTGATTTCTCCTATACAAATTAAAACAAATGGATTCAAGAATAATTCTATGTAAGGAATTTAAATGGACGATGCGTGGGACCCTACTTTATGCATCCAAAATAATCGACTTTCCAAAAATAAATCTCCAAAAATGGTAGGTTTCATGAATTTATACAAAAGTGTGATTTTTAAGCAAATTATGCATGAATACACTACAATGGACCCTAAATGTATAAAAACATGATTTGACACTAAATAAAGCTCTTTGATATCAATAAGCCCATTAAATGGTCTAAAATGTGTATGAAAATGAACACTTTTCAGGACTCATCAGTGACAGCTTCCTTGAGGCGATATTGGAGGCATGTCAAACTTGTAAGTAGTGCTGTTGAATGACTTTTTTTTTACTTTTTCCAATCATTAGGTTAAATGAATTTTTTAGTTCTTATGATTTGTATAATTGAACAAAAGAAAACGTAGCCACCAAATCAATGCTCAAGTTAAAGAGTTTATTAGCCCACTGAACTCATTTTTGAATTGTAGAATGTTCAATCTTTGGTGGTGCTATTTATAAATAGTTGTCAATTTTTTTCTTTACTTATGTCATGTTACTCTGTGTTGACACAAAAAATGTCACTTTGCTTCTTCGTATACTTTCAACATTAAAGAAGCTACATAAAGCTACATCAGGCCACAACGGGCGAAGCTGTTTCAAGCATTGGATCTGGTCGTAACCATCTGAAAATTTCAAGATCCTTCAAAACAGTCATAAGAAGTGGACACATGAAGTTTTGGGCTGTTTCAACATCATTTGGTCCGACTTCCCTCTTCCAGCATCCAAACAAGAGCTCCCGGCAGCAGTGAAGTTGGTGACCTTGTTTCACAAAAGAGAGCGTATACTTAGTCTCAAAATGCCAATAGAAGGCCCCGCATCAAATTCCAGGCCATTCCGACATCGTTTGGCCCAAAATACAAAAGTCGCATTCTCCACACGGCAAAGTAAACCCTTCCGGCGAAAACAATATCAAAGATATCAAATCTTCAATAAAAGCCTATGGATGGTCTTAAAATACTTCCAAAAGGCTTTATGTCAAATTTCAGGTCAATCTGACAACGTTCGACCGAACATCAACCCTGAAGCAGCAAAACCAGTCCTCTCGGCAGTGGAGATCGCTGAAGCCATCACTCATCAAACAAATCACATGGATGATCTAAAAATGCTTCCAAGGGGTACATGTCAAGTTTCAGGTCATTTTTCGACATCATTTAACCCAGCTTTGACCCTTCGAAAGCTAATCCAAGTGTCCTGGTGACGGAACCCCTTAGGACCATATTTTCAAATCAATGCTTATGGATCATCTTAAAATGGTCCCATGAGGCTCCCTATAAAGTTTCAAGTCAATTGGACATTAATTGCACATCAACACACGACATCTTCTTCGTGACAAAATCAAATCTACCATCGATAGGACCCCTAACAGCTTCAAAATCCAAACAAAAGCCTATGGTTTGTCTTATTTCTTTCTCATGACGCTTTACCTCAAATTTCAAGTCATTCTGAGATCGTTTGACCTAGTTTTGGCTTCTGGTGGCAAATCAACACCCCTGCACAACAAAGTCTTCGGCTTTGACGGAAAATTAGAAACTTTGCCCTCCATTTTGCGCGGATTATCATCAAGTTTTATGTAGGAAAATAATGCCAAAGATTGTACAAAAATACCAAGAAAAAATGTCAAAAAGAAAAAATTAGGAAAAACCAGAAAAAGGTCGAAAAAATAGACCAATTGGGCAAAACTACCGTAGTCGCTGGCGACCATGTGTCCAGGGTCATCGCCGGAGACCATGTGTGTAGGGTCATCGCGGTGACCCTGGAAATCCGGGGTCATCGGATTTCGGCGAAAACCCATTTTTGGTTCTTTTTTGCATTTTCGAGCCATCTGGCCTTTATGATTTTTTAAAAATCTAATTTTTGGGGCACGAAATCCATCGATCTTTGACAACATCACAGATTCGCTGTAGAAATCATGGGTTCGTCATGGACAGCTCGAGATCAACTGACCAACCAAAAAAGCATACTTTTTGCCCGACCAATCAAGAAATCGACATGACAGATGGTATCGGCCCACCGACGACAATCAATATTTTAAATTGCATGATCATCCAATGACAATTGATATAAGAAATCCATCCGCAATTAAGGCTCCCTACGTCGCAAGTAGAATTTCAAAAGACGCGGCATGGTCCGTGACTGTTCAAGCACTTTGGTGGCCATTTAACGCAGGTAATGATCCATTTTTATGATAAATTAATGTGGTTAATTGCCTATTATCATAGACGGCCAAATTAGAATCCAAGGAATAAGGGTTACGAGTAAACACAATTATGACATTAAACCATGTAACTCCTCCCATAATGAAGGCTAAGTGCAAATAATTGCCCCATTATTCTCTAATGGCCAATCAAAAATCAAGAAAAATGAGTTATAAAAACATAAATTCAAAATGTGTAACTCCTTTAATCACGAAGCATTAATGCAATTAATGCATTTAAAGCCCATAAACTCTCCCATGGCCACCAAAAGCCTATACAAGGAGGTCATTTCTACCATTCCAAGGCATGATGCTTTTTTCACCATTACACTCAAACTCTCCTTCGTTGCTACGATGCTCTAACGATTGTCTCTCCTTCGTTGAAGAAGTTCTGCAACTGTCACCACAACAAGGTGATTGAAGACCCTAAGGCCATCTCCTTCTCTCTCCATGGCTTAGACGCGGCTCTTTAGCTCGTCTATATTTGGATTTTTATTGGATATAGGATCTCTCCTTGATCCTTATTCTCAAAAAATCTGGGGTTCAAAGCCTAGCCAAGAAAATCAAAAGCATTCACTGTTATCATCAGAAGGATGACGGCGAAGTCCAAACATGACTTGCTATCGTCAATCTAAACGAGTCTCTACAATCTCTTGAGAACTCAGATTTCCTTTTCTTTCTTCTTATTGAGTTTGTATATTTAAAGAGACAAAAAATCACAAGTCTCGTCTTTTTTTATGAGAATTGTAATTCGCCTTTCACGGCACCAAAAAAAGGCCTCTCATGGCAAACATAAAATCGCCTTTCACAGCAATCAAATAAAATTCGCCTTTCACAGCATCCAAAACTTAAATTATGTCTCTTTGTTAACACGTGCAATAAAAGTTAGAAAAAAGTTTAATTTCTTTTCTACATGAAAAGGTTGATCTACGGATCACCGCTTGTTGTTTTCAAGTAAATTAGAAAATTGGCATGCCCGTACACAAAAGAAAACAACGGTTGCTCTCTCGTCTCCGGTCACGAAAGGGTTGGACCCCATGAATTCTCACATCCACCGACCCTAGCAATCCCGAAACAATCCACGAACAAGTTCATTGGCACTACCTGGTGGGACTCGTTCTTTTGATACCATGATGCTCAGAAAAGAAACGTATGCATATCATATGCTTCTTTTCTTGTTACACCCCGACCCGAACTAATCATGATTAAGACTAATTAATTAGAATTAGTGCTAATAAAGCACGAATAATTAGATTAATGAAGGTTAAAGACCAAAGAGAGAAAAATTAGTATCAAATGATGCATTAAGCATAATGGAATGAATTTGAATGGGTTTGAGTTGGTTAAAATGACTTTAGACTCAAACAAGGTAAACTAAGGACTTTTTCTAAAATACAAGTTTTTATGTATTTTGTCAAATACAGAAGTTCTTGATACCAACGTGTGTATCTCGAATAGTACTTTAACTTTCGTAATAGGCGCGATCCCATTTGACCTCAATTGGATCAAGTGAGGTTTCTTTTGACTTAAAATGTAATAATGGGTAATGAGAGGGGGGTTTTAGTGTGAAAAGGCCTTATATTAGAATGAGATGAATCTCATTCATTCATTCATCTCTCTTCAAGCCAAGCCCTAGGTTCATCTTCTTCCTTTCCCTTCCTTTCTCCATCATCAAGAGAGTCTAGGAGTGATTCAAGAGGGTTTTGAGGAGTGCAACTCCACCTTCATCTTCTTCCCCAAGTTATTTCCTCCATTGTTGAAGTGTAGAGCTTGAGAAAGACCTCAAAATCCATTCCTTTGAGCCTCAAGTAAGTAGTTAAGTGCTTTAGTAGAACTTTCAAGTTCCATTGGTTGGTTAGTGAAGGTTTCTAGCACAAATAGTTTAAAGGTTATGTATTTTCATGTTTTCATGGAGTTAGGGTTTCATTTGGGGATTTTTCATCTTAAGAGCAAGCTAAGCAAAGGCCTTTGAGTTCATTGACTTCAAAAGAGGCAAGTATAAACATCACTTGTGATTAGTGTTAATTATTGTAGAAATATATAGAGTTTCCATGGCTTTGTATATATTTTCATTGAGTTTTTGAGTTGTTTATAGATTGATTAGATACTTAATGAATGATTAGAAATTTTATTAGATGTAAATGGATGATGTATGAGGAGGGAACAGGAGGTTCCAACTTTCATTGCAGGTTGTGGGAATGAAGTGGAGAAATGGGAGTAGAAGAAAGAAAAGAATCAGAATTTCGGAATGGATTTCTGATGGGTTCGCTCGAGTGAACAGTAAGTCCGCTCGAGCAAACGCCGTTCTGTTTAGGACGTTCTGATGGGTTCGCTCGAGCGAACAGTAAGTCCGCTCGAGCGAACAATTCTCTGTCTGGGTCCGCTCGAGTGAACAGTAAATCTGCTCGAGTGAACCACTCTCTGTTTGGTCCGCTCGAGTGAACCTGATATTGGCCGACGCGTTAACTGTGAGTGATCTAATGAATTTTGGATTTTTGCGTAGGTTTGGAGTGCTCCTTGTGAGTTTAAATGCTCCCAAAAAAATTAGTTTTAAGACTAATCATGAGGTAAAGTGAGATTGATAAAGAATTATGGATAGCGGAGGAAGAATCTCATGATTGATTAATCGTGGACTAAACTTCCATGGATGTTAATTACAGGGACTATAATGCACACTTTAACTACATAAATGTGATGCCCATCGAGAATAACACGTGCAGTTAGAAACCGTTAGTTACACCAAAATGGTTGTTTAGACTTGAGATAGAATTGAGTAAAACCATAAATGATTAGTAATTCCCTCATTGTACCGTTATGTTTCAATCTAATGAGATTGGTATTACTATCATGCCCTTCCTTTGTCATGAAAGGAATTATAGAGTCGAATTGAATCCAGAAATGGATTGCTTATTGGAAAGTACTGACCCTTGAGTCTGGCACTACCTAGCTATTGTATGAGAACTCTAATGAGTTCAATGAATTAATAAATGAAACAAATGATTAATTCTACTGCAGTAGATGGATTTGGGGGCGTTCCGGAGCTCCGTGGTGATAATAGTTGTCCTTGGCCCGGACACTGGTAAGTCCCACAATTTCCGATCATATCTATGGATATTGATTGATGCCTTCCATTTGGAAGATGAATCCTTCCTTTGAGGGAAGATGGTAAATGAAATGAAATGAAAATGAAAATAAATGCTATGGTAGTGACCATCTTATATATGTCCATGAGATTGACTTTTATGTTCACATATTATCATTGTAGGAATTTTCTAGACTTGTCTAGAATTCAAATCGTCATTGATAGATTAAATGAGTTTAGCTTATTGTTATTACATGCTATTACAAGATTTTTTTTATACATTGTTGAACCGTCGTGTTCACTAGTGTTATTGATGGCATTACACGCCCGTTTGCCCATGCCGGTGCAGCAGCGCCCCCAACGACAGCGGAGGAGACCGCTCCGGTTCCTCCAAGAGGATTAAATGAGTGGAACGGTAGGGATACCATCTGATATGGGTATCCAAGTGCGAAATGGAGTTAGAACATTTTGAGATAATGTTTTTGGAAAATGTTTGAAAAGTTATTCTTTTGTATAATCATTTTGGTATGTAATTAATTGTCATTGCATAATTGTTTTGGATATGCACTGATTGACAAGTAAACGATGGAAATGATACATGTATAAAGAACATTATTTTGTATACATGTAAATCGTAAATTGATATTGTCAAATATAAATATTTCCGCAAATTTGTGTAATTGACAGGTTTATTGATAATGTTATCCCTGGTGGATTTCGTTTTAACTTCGGTTAATTCGGGATTTACGGGAGTAAGTATGGGCTCACGGCTCGGGGTTACCGAATCTCGGGCCCGGGTCGTGACATTTCTACATTCCTTGGTTTCTTTTCTTAGTTGGTGGCCTTGGTTGAATTTGGCATCCAGTAAAAACATAAGGGATTCATGGGTTTTGAATTCTATTTTTGAGTTTGACTCCACCCCTTCTTTTTCAGAAAAAAATGAATCAAGTGATTTTTCAAATTCTTATGTCACTTGTCGTGTTCAAATTGCACACTTATGTTATTGTTTGAATTTCCAAAAAAAAAAAAAATGAAACAAAACTATTCAAAAAAAATTTTTTGATTTCTCACTTTTGGATTCAAATTTGAGAAATTTTGGTTTCTTTTCTTTTCAGGTAAAAGCTCGCAGAAATGTTTGAGTCTGCGCCTGGATTGGGGGGGTCATTTGCTCTCTTTGATGGATCCATTTGTGATATTTCAAAACAAAGAAAAAAATTTTCAAAAAAAAATTTGATTTGTCATTTGAGAAATTTTGGTTTCCTTCATTTTCGGATAAAAGCTCGCAGAAATGTTTGAGTCTGCATCCGGATTGGGGGGGGCCATTTGCTCTTTTTGATGGATCCATTTATAATCTTTTAAAACAAAAATTAAAAAAAAAAAACAAAACTTTCCAAAAAAAAAAATCTGATTTCTCACTTTTGGACTCAAATTTTAGAAATTCTGGTTTCTCCCCTTTACGAATAAAAGCTCACAGAAATGTTTTAGTTTGTATCTGAATCGGATGGGCCATTTGCTCTCTTTGATGGATCCATTTGTGATTTTTCAAAATAAAAAAATAAAACTTTTTTTAAAAAAAAGACAAAACCTTTAAAAAAAAACATTCTAGAAAAAAAATCAGATTTCTCACTTTTGGATTTAGGTTTGACAAATTTTGGTTTCTTCCCTTTTCGGATAAAAACTTACAGAAATGTTTTAGTTTGCATTCAAATTGAAGGGGGGCCATTTGCTCTCTTTGATGGAACTACTTGTAATCTTCCAAAAAAAAAATATGTTCTGTCACTGTTGGATTTGCAGTCAGGAAATTATAAATTCTTCCCTTTTCGGATAAAAGCTCGCAAAAATTTTGGAGCTTGCATTTGGATTGGAGGGCCATTTGCTCTCTTTGATGAATTCATTCATGGCATTTAAAAAAAAAAAAAAAAGAATGCTTCTTGTTTTCACTCCATAGATGCAATCTTCAACATTTGTATCTAGCAGTGCTAGTATGTCCTTTTGGTCCTACTGTATTCGCGACCAACACACTTGTTTCCTCCAACATTTGTATCTAGTGGTGCTAGTACGTCCTTTTGGGTCTACTGTATTCGTGATTGGCACACTTGTTTTCTCCAACATGTTGTCACCAAAAATGTCACTTTGCCTCTTCATATTCTTTCAAACATCAAGAAGCTACATGAAGTTTTGGGCCATTTCGACATAAGAAGAGTACACATGAAGTTTTGGGCCATTTCAACAACATTTGGCCTAACTTCACTCTTCTAGCAGCTGAATAAGAGCTCCCGGTGGCAGTGAAGCTGGAGACCTTGATTCCCAAAACAAAACACATAATTGGCCTCAAAATGCCACTAGAAGGATCTACATCAAATTCTAGGCCATCCAACACTGTTTTGCCCCAAAAGCAAAGAGCCGCATTCTCTATGCAGCAAAGTCAACCCTCTCGGCGAACAGCATCAAAGACATCATATCTTCAATCAGAGCCCATGGATGGTCTTAAAATACGTCTAAGAGGCTCTATGTCAAATTTGAGGTCAAACTGATAATGTTTTGACCCAACATCAACCCTCAAACAACAAAATCAAACATCTCGACGGCGAAAACCACTAAGGCAATCACTCATCAAATAAAGCACATGGATGATCTCAAAATACTTCCAAGGGGCACCATGTCAAGTTTCAGATCATTTCAACATCATTTAACCAGACTTTGACCTCTTGGAAGCTAAATCAGGCCTCCTGGTGGCGGAGCTCCTCCACCAATGATTTCTAAATCGGAACTAATGGATTATCTTAAATGATTCCAATAGGCTCCCTGTCAAATTTCAGGTCAACTGGACATCATTTGAATGTACATCAAAGCGCGAAGTCTTCCTCATAATAAAATCAAGTCTACTGGCGACAGGACCCCACACGACTTCAAAACTCAAACAAAATCCTGTGGTTGGTCTTATTTATTGCCCATGAAGTTTCACCTCAAATTTCAGGTCATTCTGACATCGTCTGACCCAGTTTTGGCTTTTGACGGCAAATCAGAACCTCTGCGCGACAAAGTCTTTGGCTTTCCCGGGAAATCAGAAACTTTTCCATCTGTCCTACATGATTTCTCGACAAGTTTTCTATAGGGAAATCAAGCCAAAATTTGTATGAAAATATCAAGAAAAATTCCAAGGAAGAAAAAATTAGAAAAAAAAGAAGATGGCCGAAAAAGGCGACCAACAGGGGCAAAACTGCCCTATGGTCGCCGGAGACCCTGGAAATCCGGGTCGCCGAGTTTCTGCCAAATACCCTTTTTTGTCTTTTTTTATGTTTAGAGCCGTTTGGCCTCTGTGATTTTCCAAAAATCTGATTTTCAGGGCATGACATGTGTCACGACCCCAAACCCGGGGTCCGTGAAGTAATAATTATGTTTCTCCTAAGATCCGCATGTGTGAGGATTAAAAAAATTCCAACAAACTCTGAATATTTAGCGGAAGTTTTCGTGGTGTTGCGACTCGGAGTCCGTGGCCATTGGATTCCGCACCGCACTCAACCCAAGCATATAGTCATCTTATCAATGGTTCATCTCAGACTGGAATAAACCATTACAATAAAAGTATAGAGCTGACAGTAACAGGGTATTACATTCCCATATATGTTCAAATTACAAATAACAATGTGTATTAATTACAATCCCAAGCAAGAGGCTAATAGAAGCCATACAAAATAAGCTAATGATTACTACCCCATATGTGACGTAATACCGATGTCAAGCTCAATGTCTACATGACATAGCCGACAAACAACCTGCAAACTCATGACTCCAAAGCCAACACGTACACTCATCTCGGGTGAAGAAGTCTGAACCTGAGTACGAAAGTAGTGGGTCAGACACGACGGTCTGGCAGGTGGGTGAAAAGATATAACAATATACTGAACGATAAAACATGCAATAAATCATGCTGTCTGATCAAAATTGTACATAATTACAAATGTATAGGAAATCATGAATATCTGACAAAATCCTGTATTCATATAAAACGGGTATGAAACATAAACATTTGACAAAACATATATTCCTTTAAAACATGTATAAAACATGAACATTTTACAAATCGGGAACTCATTTAAAACATGTATAAATAATGCATCATTTACTAAGAAAAGACATGATCAATATAAAGCAGTAAGGGCATCAAGGATCAGGAACTATCAAGATGGCAACCACACGAAGCTAAATCCTCTATCACCGAGGTGATAAGAGCAAGCATATCAAGGCGTTGGCCTCAATCACCGAAGTGAGGAGGTTCAACGAAATTACATATACATATATATACTATACAGGACGGGACCACGGTGGCAAACTGGGCATCGGGAATCACGGTAGCGAACCGGATATCGGGAACCACGGGAGCGAGCCGGGTATCAGGACGGGACCACGGTTAATAAACCGGGTATCGGGATCCAAACGACAGCTGGCGGGACGGGACGGGATCTCCAAGTCGGTAGATCAGACCGACAAGGTCATCCAAGCTTAGTGGTGCCGACTCATAGGTTATATGCAAGTAAACAAAACAAATACATGTCTGTATCGGGTCGGGCATAAATGGGTTAGCAACATGCTAAAAACAAAACATAAATTTCAATACCTTCGGGGCAAGTCTAGTCATAAAATATGAGATTTAAAGTGTACCAGTGAAATTCGAATTTAAATGAGACATAATGGATTTCTATACTTTTCCGGGCCAATCATTGAGGGTCCTAGATTCATATCGATGTGAATAGAGTCCCATATGTCTAATTTGACATAAACTTGGTACCCATGAAAATTAAGGACATCTCGGATCCCTATGCATATTGACGAGTCTAAGGATCCTTGATGAATCTTCATAATGAGGTTTCTCTTCATCCGGACTCCGTAAAATGCCTTCCAAGTTCTTACATTGCATTGGGGCTCCAAACAATACCTCCCCAAACTTAAAAACAATATTTCAAGTCTCCAAGTATTGTTAGGTCATATGCAAGAAGTCGGGCATGTATAAAACACTTGATGAAATTGTATAAGCGGGCGAAACGGAGTGCTCATTAGCACAAAAACATATCTGTATCGGTCAGGCATGTACGGGCTAGCAACAATGTAAAAAGCATGAATTTCAATACTGTCGGGCAAGTCTAGTCATAAAACACAAGATTTAAAGTGTACAAGTGAAATTCGGGTCGAAATAAAGCATGAATGGATTTGTCATATTCTCCGGGCCAAGTGTTGAAAGTCCAAGATTTGAATCAATGTAAATAGGGTTCCGTATGTCGAATTTGATATGCATTTGGTACTCTTTTAAGAATTGAAAATATTCCGGAGCCTTATATACATTAACAAATCTAAAAGACCTTAACAGCAAAGTCATGATGATGGAATTTCTCCTTCTGTACAGTTCCTCACTCTTCTCCAATATAGTTCCCTATGGTTCTTCAAGAAGAAAACAATACAATTGATGTCGATCAACTCCTCGGTTGGCTGTCGGTCAGCCGAACTGGGGTCTCGGCTAGCCGACAGCTGACCGACGCTGATTGTCAGACCCACACACATCAGGAAGTTTGTTGGTCTCTGGAAAATGAACCGAAAGATCTGTCGGTTGGCTCTCGGTCGACCGAACTAGGGTGTTCGGTCAGCCGACAGATTTCCTGATGGAAATATGCTCTCTGTAATTGGAACCGAGAGATGTTGGTCCATCTCGCTTGTCGGCTGACCGACAGCTAACCGACGTTACTGCGGACACAGAATTCTGAAGCTGTTTTCAGTCCCTTCTTTCTCCCAATACTCCTCATTCTCAAGGGTCAGATCCCTGTAATAAAGTGAGCTCAAGATCCTCCATTTCAAGGAATCAAAACTTCATTCTCAACACTTCAAATTCACCATCCAACTACATCCATTCCATTCACATTCAACCACAAGAAATCCATCACATGAAACAAGTCAAAACTTAATATCATCAAGATACCATTTCCAAGTAAGCAATATACTAGAAAGATACTCTAAAGAGTGTACTTCAAATCTCAATAAAAACATGTCATGAAGTAAAGCATAAGTAATGAAAATCATTAATGAGAGCTACACATTGTATAAAACATGCTCAATGAAAATAAATCATTTCATCCACTTGCCTTAGGTCCAAGCTAATGCAAATCAACCACTAATCACTTCTCCAAGCTATAAACACCAAATTTACACAGAACCTCCAAATACAAGCCCAAATATCAAAACCAAATCAAAACAAAAGGAAAACCTCCAATAATCAAAACAAACGTCTCAAAAGCTAGGAGAACACAAATCCAAAAGATTACAAGAATCCCTTACTTGGATGTTCTTCAAAAAGCAAGAGGTTGCTCAAAGGAAATCTTGAAAAGCTTGGTTTTCTTCAAAAATGGCGTCAATGGATAGCTCTTGATATGAGGATGAAAATGGTAGAGTTCAATCTTGGTTTAGCAATGGTTTGGTGGTGCTATGAGATGGAGAAAGCAAGAAAAGAATGGAGGGAACCATGGCTGCTGGGGCTGCTCCTCTCTTAGAAATTAGGTCAAGAATGGAAGAAGAAGAAGAGATGGGTTCCTTTTATAACAAAGGGGAGATGGGTCCCACAACTTAACATGCATTTCGGGACCTCAAATGGATTCGACAAAGAAGACAAAGTTGATCAACGAAATTTCTAGTTTCCAAAAAGTATATATTTTGCGGGTTTTGGTGACATTGAAAATCATGTCCAGATTTTGGGTGAAAAGACTATTTTGCCCTCAAATTGGGAAAAGTCGGGTTTAGGAGTTTCAAACGAGGACGGGTCCAACATGAAAGTTGTAGGGATTAACAATATAAGCTAAATGGGATGAAAACCCAATTTTTAGGAAATCAAAATAAATCCCAAGTTCACACAAAATCACAATAAGAACCCCCAAAGGGTCTCACAAGTTAGGAAGGTTCTCAAAACTTTTCAAAACCAAAGAAGAGGGTAGTTAAACTAAGAAAGTTAAACAAACAACCACTAAAGCCACTAAGAAAACTAAATCACGATTAAAACCACCCTAAATCAGGAAATTAGGGGTCGGGTTCTCACAACATGAAAAGCTAATGGATCATACATTCATGTTGCTTAGAATAGATGTCCTCTTCTTAAGTGGACTTTTCCCGAATTTTACTCTAATAAAAGTTGGTCCCACCATAAGATTAAGCACATTATATTTTTAAATGGAAATATTGTGGGATCAACTCCTATTTCAATCCAAAGGCTAGCCAATAAGCCAAAATCCAACTAGTTTAAAGAAAGGATTATCTCAAAGTGTTAGTGACAAATGACATAGAAACCACTCTTTTGGAGAGAAAAACTCTTGTTAAAACTCGAAGATGAATTAGTTGCTTTTTGGAAGCAAGCAAAGGACAAAAGTAGCCTCTAATTTTATTTATTTTTAATTCAAAAGCTACTAAATGCACACTGAAAATTTCATTCACACATTGCAGTTTCTTATGACTAATATACCCATGTGGTAAATTACCTAAAAGGACATCTATCAAAGTCTCTCTACCTCCCCAATTTCTTTCTACACTCACACACCCTAAACTAACCCCATCCCACCCCACCCCAGCCACCATCGGCCCCTCTGGCAGCACTGTCGGAGGGGGCGAGGTAGGGGTGCTCATGGGTTGGGCTAGCCCAAGCCTGATTTAGGCCTAGCCCACTTTGGGCCGAGCTTGGATATGTAATTAGGGCCTAATTAATAATTGGATCGAGCTTGGATTAAGTGATGGAAAGCCCATAGCCTGGCCTGGCCGACTTTGTATAAGAAATGCATGTAATTCAATTTAATTTAATTAATGTTTTAGTACCCACGAAAGTGAAAAAAAAAAAAGCCAGGTTTAGCCTAGCTCAATTGATTAAATGGGCGGGTTAAAGCCTAACTTTTATGGCCTGTGTCGGGCATGGGCCGGGCCTGGGCCAGTGTTTCTAAAGTCGGGTTAGGCCTAGATATGACTTAGCCCGGCCTAGCTTGGCCCATGAACACCCCTAGGAAGAGGGAGCGAGAGAAAGAGGGAGAAGGAGAGAGGGAGAGATAGAAGGAGAGGGAAAGAGGTCAGGAAAGGGACAGCAGGTGGGGGCGGGGAGAGGGAGAGAGGTTATTTGGGGAAGGGGATTAGAGAGTAGAGGTTAGGGTAGTTTAGGAAACATGGGGTCTTTAGAAAGTAATTTTGATAATATTTTAATTTAAGTGGTGGGTGTAGAGAGAAGCAGTGTGAGTAAAGAGAAATCATGCATGCATTTAGCAGCTCTCTTAAATACTCTCCTTTTGTAAAAGGAATAAGATAGTGAGGAGGGAAAAAAATATAAAAAACCAAAAGGCTTCCAAACTTTTCCTCATATGATTTATCCAAAAAAAAAAAAAAAATAGAGGAGGGACCTTTTGTCCGACGCTACTTGGATGGGTAGCACTAGTATTCACCTTTTTTTGAATATGAGAGGTGACACTTTCAAATTTCCAAGACTTCAGTCCAGGGGCGGACCCAAGTTGTGACCATATGGGGCGGCCGCCCCAGGTCACATCTTGAAGTCCTAAGAGAATCAAATTGGGCCCTAGGCCATGCCCCACATATGTCTGAAAAATTGCCCCACACGTCTTATGTCTAAGACTTCATCTCCTTCTCTCTTTTTTCTTTTTTTTTTAAATGCACTATTTTAATTTTACACCATTTTCTCTCTTGCTGTCTTCCCACAAAACCCATGGTTCGATCATTCACAAACTATTCAAATCTTAGGAAGTCCATCCTGATCCTATCCAACTTTGTTACCTGTAAGGGTTTTTGGATTTCTTTCCCCCTTTTTCCTTTTTACTTTTCCCTTTTGGATGATTTGATATTAGAAATCAATTATTTCTTTATTTTTTACTAATCCATGGAGAAAAGATAATCAAAACTTTTGCATGTTTCTTCTTCCACTTTCATTACAATTTCAAACACTTCTCTGACATTTCCTTTTGTTGATCCGCGACATAACTCCTATTGTCCTTGTAATTTGTGTCTATTGAATCTTATATTGATGGAAGGGATTTTATTTATAGGTTTTAGGCATAGACTATTTGATTTACATAAATTAAAAACTGGATATGGTGTGAATTATATTTCTTATTTGTTAGTGCCACATTTTCATGAGCGCTGTTTGTGTATTGTCAATTCCATGCCAGAGAGTCCCGAAGACATTGCCTTTTCAACTTCTACAAGGTAGATCTAATTCAAGAGGAATGTCAAGCTTTTGGAAGGCCTGGATTCGTCAAAAGAGAGACTCTGTGTGTGCCAACCTTCTCAGGTAATATGGAACCAAACCAAACCGTCATCCGAACCCTAGAACCCTTAGAAAAATGCTTTTTTTAAACTAGTTTTCGAACTTATATTGTTAGCTCTAAAAAGTCCAGAAGAAGAAGGTTCGGTGACCTTTCGGTCACCTAGCGGCTAGCCTCTTTGCTATAAGTGGCTAACCGCCAGGTAACCAAACTCCTCGGTTACTTTTCCAAAGAGCAGCTCAAATCTGATATGGGAGTTCGGTCACCCAGCGGTTAGCTAACCGCTCGGTAACCAAAATCAGTAGTTGCTTTTCCAGAATGCTCCTCTGTCTCTGGAAATGATCTTCGGTCACCTAGCCGTCACTTCACAACTAATCGCCAAGGCCACCAACGGCTAACAGCGAGCTGACCGAATTTTAAAATATGGCTGCTACCTCTGATCTTTTGAAGAGAGGCTGGCTGAGGTGCTTAGAGGCTGGCCACCATAACTAGCTGTTGGGACTTTGTCTTTAAATAACTAGAGCTCGTTTCGCTCAATGATTGAACACTTTAGAAGAGCTTTCTTTACTATTTCTTCCCAATCAAAACCAAGCTCAAAAATCCTCTTCCAAACACACTTATACATGATCTAGGAAAATCTAAGAGCTTATTCAGCTCCAAGATGAGTGCCTTGAGGAAGACCTTCTACGGTACTTTGATCCCTTAAGTTTTTAATCATCTTAACCCTAGAACTCAAATCTCTTCATCTTGATTGTGGAACTTATTGGAGCATATTCATCCATACCAAGCTAGCATTAAGAGGTTCAAGTTTCAACTGCGGTTAGAGCTTCAATGAACACTTTCCAGACTTCATCAAAGGCAAGTGTTCACCCTCCAATCAAATTCTGCAATCTGTATATGTTGAGATAGTGGATTGAGACTGTGTGTTTCAACAACTCTAAATATTGTGTGTGGGGGATTAGATATGTGTGATCGAACCTTGTTATCAAAATCGAGTAGTGTAAGTGATTGGAATCATTACTTGTGTAGTTTGATTCTTCATAATGGAACCAAGGGACTGTGTGACCCTTGTGAGTGGATGTAGGACATGTGGTCCAAACCACTATAAATTTGTGTGCATCTCTTTATATTGCTTGTTCCAATATCTTGGTTTAGTTTCATATTAATTCTCTATATTGAACATTGCTATTTGCACACACCTTTTCCTACATCTCACTTGTTCACTTTGAAATCTTGTTTAATTTGTTAAAAAATGGTAAAGAAGTTTCATAGTCCTATTCAACTCTCACCCCCCCCCCCCCCCCCCCCCCCTTCGGACTTGTACATTGGCCTTTACTGCATTTTCATTATTGACCATTTAAATTTGGGTATATGATTTGCTTTGATTGTTGTTGTATCATATTTGCCTTAATTGTTACACTTATTGGCTAATTTTCACAATTATGCTCTCCATCTTGTATTCTCGCTCTTACGGAAGCGAGTGATATTGTAGGTTTTCTTGTCAAGGGTATCATTTTTTCAATTGACCATTGTCTACCCCACCTAAATGAAATCCTAGGTCTGCCACTACTTCACTCCACCTTAGGGCATCAAGAAATGACAAGGGGTCATATCAAAAGTACACAATTTAAAATTTCCTCCGAATTTTTCAAAAAAAGTCAAAAAAGCAACATCCTTTCTCCACTAAAAGACAAAAAAGCTCCACTTTTCTATACAAAAAGTCAAAGATTCCATACCAAACAACTAAAAACAAAACACCATCATAACACCTTTTATTTTATTTTCTCTTGATTTGATGCTTCACCTCACCATACTTCAATTCACCATACATCCAAATAGGCTGTGTGCAGAGCTGTGGAAAAAGGAAACTCACGGCTCTACGTTTCAGATTGAGGAGGTAAAAAGATGATTTCCACGGCTAGCGACGAAAAGGAGCGTAAAATAATGGATCTCGTCTTATTTTTATTGCTGCACTGAACAGGAAGGCGAGGGCGACGGATGTCGGCCTACCCAAAATCCCGTGGCACAAGCGCCCCCTAAGAATAATTTTGGTTTCCTCTTTTGCACGAAACAATCACACAACTTGGTTTTTGTACAAGAAAATGTTCACTATTCTCACCCCCAAGAGAAAACCAAAAGAAAAGGACATCAAATCAAGCTAATAATAAGCAAAAATCTGATTAAGAATCAGAAAGAGATATGCTTGCACTACCGCATATAGAGACTAATGAGAAAGAAGAAAAGAAAACTAAAGTTTGCAACGCTAAAATTAGTTCACCAATTTGCTATCATCCTCAATCATTAAAAAAATCAATGAATTTACAATAAGATGCAATCAACATGATAATGATGACATTAATTCTAAATCAATTTGGCCAAACCCTAATATCAATGTATACGATGTTTTTTTCCCTATCTTAACCAGTCCTTCTCACAGATGTTTATAGAATTCCGCTATATTTGTGCCACGCTTTGTTTTTCTTCTCCCTTTGCCTCCATTTTGGTTCCTTCGTCTTAAATGCGATTCCCACCCACCCCGAAAAACTAGCTTGTCTTTCTCTCTCTCCCCCAAAACCCCAAAACCATCATGAAGAAGAAGAAAAATCACCGCCGCCACCACCTCCTCCTCCTCTCCCACCACTGCGACGATGACATCCGGCACCGGCGATACGAGCTACCTCTTACATAGCAACGGCCTCGCTTACGCCGTCGTCTTTGCCGTCATCTTCCTCGTCCTACTGTCATCCTGCCTTCTCATTTACTTCTTCTTCTGCCACCACCGCTTCAACCGCGGGAACTCTTCTAATTTCAGATCCAGCTCCAGTGGCATCATCGCCCCCCGCGTATTCTTCATCCCCCAGATCCACGATCCCGACGACCTCCCCGTCCAAGGCCTCCACCAGTCCGTCATCAACTCCTACCCCAGATTCCCCTTTCGAAGCCGAGCCGCCGGAGATGGAGGCGGAGGCGGAGAAGTCGAAGGGGAGTCTTCTTTGTGCTCGATCTGTCTCTACCATTACAGGGAAGGCGAGGCGCTGAGGATGCTGCCGGATTGTCGCCACTCGTTCCACCTCCGCTGCGTCGACACCTGGCTCCGCCTCAACCCCACCTGCCCGATCTGCCGCACTTCGCCTCTCCCGACACCGGTGCTGACGCCCTTGCCAACACCGCTGTCGGAGCTCGTCCCGCTGTCTCATTACCCTGCGGAGAGGAGGAGCAGCAGGTGATGGTCTTGCATATACCTAGATTTTTGCTGCTCTTTGTGGTTTGGATTTGTGGTGTTTGTGATTGGGGGTTTCATGAATTGGCTATGCATATGTCGCTTTAAGCTTTCTGATGGCAGAGTTGGGTTTGCAGGATTTTAGGATTTATGTTGTTCTTAATGCTTTCATTTGATTTTTTTTTTTTTTATATAGAAAAGGGAAATCTTTGTTAGTGATCAAATGGAGAAACGATTCAATAGTCTTCCCTGAAAGTTGAATGAAGATAAAAAGATACCTTTACATGTTTACATCCTTCACTTGTGTGATAACTTACATGAGACTTGAATTGCTTAGACTTATGTTGGGTTTGCTATATCAGTTGTCTTGTTAGTTGATGGGATGATTCCTGACCTAGGCTGGGTTAGAAGATGGGAAATTTAGATTTCTGGAAAACCCTAATCTCCACCAAAAGCTGTACGAGTGATTGCACAATTAAATTGGATCTTGAGAGATTTTCAAAGTGATATAAGATTAGACAGATACCGTGTAGTAGAGTCAATGAGTAATGATCAAGTTGTTGGATATGCATTCATCGCTTTGATGGATCTGATTTTTCAATCTGGCTGAGATTCTTTCTTATTGTTCGTGATAGTACACTAGCTGATGGGCTAGGGGAGTGTTGGTCTAACCAAAAGAGTCAGCCTAGAGAGAGCCCTATTTATGGCCCCATTAAATCCAATGCAGGAGTAGATTTCTCAACTCTGACTGAGGAGAGAATTGGGAGTTTTGAAAATAAAACTTAAAATACACTCTAGAATGAGTCAGATGGTTTCTTTGCGCCCTTCCATCCTAATCGGGCATATTGGCCACATCTGCTAAAAACAATCCGCCCAAACTCATTAAAGAAGAGCTAAAAAGAAAAATGCATGATCTTAAGGTGAATCAAATTTAGACACCTTAGATGCATTCATCATGCCACAAGACATGACGCTCTCATGTCTTTTCTAGAGGTGACTTAACTCTTATCCCAGGAAGTGGCCACGAAGTGGAGGATTATCCTTCCAAGCAGGGTATATATAGAGATGCGATGTTTGATGATTGTTCCTTGTCTCTCTCTTGTAGTTTCCTTTTATTTTTCTAATTTCTGTCCTGCATTTACCTCTTATGCGCGGACATTTTTTCTTTTTGTATATTGCCTCTGTAGTGATAGAACTTTTTTTTTTTTTTTTTTTGAATAGTGCCACAAAACGCATTTCTAAAACGAACTTGTTGGAGCCATTCATGGCTAAACAAAAAATGTGAGAGAGAGAGAGAGAGAGAGAGAGAGAGAGAGAGAGAGGCTCTTTTAGGTAAAATTGTAATTATCTCTTCTCATTTGAACTTATAGGTAAAACATACCGTTAGTAGCACTAACTTTTTTTGTTCCCTGTTATTTTACTCAATAAGTTACCATATAGAACTCCCTCTAGAACAAAGGAAAAGACACCTTGAAATGTCTTCTTAACACCTCATAAAAAAACACACTTTTCACTATCAAGTACTGTCTGATTGCCATCCCATAGTGTGCTATAACTCCCCTCTAGCCCTTGTGAAGTCTATTGATGTGACTCCGATAGCTAAGGTGGCACAGCTGAGGAACCAGAGCCTGAGCTTGGTTTGAAGGGATTCGAGCCCTTACAAGTTGACTCAGGAGCAAATAGAGAGAGATGAATGTGGACTTTTTTTTTTGGAAGATGGGGGCCTTTTCCTTGCCTTCCATGCATTTGTTTTTTTTTGCTGACCGTCTCACTGGTAGAGAACTAGGTCACGGATCTAGGGGGGCACAAAATCGAACTGTCACTGGGGTAACAGTGCATTGGCTGCCTTCCATGCATTACATGCCTGCTTCTTGGGTTAGTATTTTCCTTATCCCATTTATAGATGTATTTTTCTTAATGTTATAGCTGTGTTGTTGTCTCTCTGTAAGATTTTTATGGATTCTCTTCTTGTTACAACCACTACAACCCTCATTGAGTGTCTTTTACTAATGGGCCCAGCTCTTTTTTATATATGTCATATTGGTGGTTCAAGTAGATCTCTCTTTTCAGAAAAAAAAAATTGAAGAAAAGGAGAAACAAGTTTCTTTTATATTTCTTTTTCTCCGTGCTAAGCCTATCCCTGCTTCGTAAATAGATTTTCTTTTTTGCTCTTAACCCTCAAAAAATGTCTTAAACAACAATAATCTGTCATTGATACATCATTGACATCCTTGACATCTCTACAACCCTTGTATTTATAGTCATCTACGATTATCATTGATCTTAGCAAATCTATATGAAAAGGTGGACTTTCAATATCCGTTGACAATCTAAGGACATCTTTACAAGGCGGGTAACTGTAAATGGTTCCTAAGCCTATCCTGTCATGTTTGTAATATTCAAAAAAGTAATTGAAAATAGATATTTCTTTCTTAATCCACTTTTTTAGAAAAGGAACAGTCAGCTGAAGTTATTGAAATTGCTATTTTATTCCATTTGTCCCTCCTTTACTAATACAATCTTTTAATCTCTTCTTTTAAAAACCGTTGAGATTCTATTCCATTATAGTAACTTTCTATTATATTTTCTTTATCTTTTTTTTAATTTTCTTTTGCATGAGGATTTTTAGCTTTGTTTCATCTTTTTGTAAACCATTAAAATAAAGCTATGAAGTTGAAGGTTTTATTTTATTAAGCTGTATTCGTTGCTTTATTTTAATTTTCTTATTGGTTTTCAGCTTCCTCCTTTCTTTTTATTAATTTTTATTTTTAATTGCCAAGAGAATATTTACATTTTGAGGGCACATTTGTGCAACATCAAATTCATGGAAAAGTAGCAGGATAGGGACCTGGTTTTTTGTGCCTAGTTTTTCTCTTTGTTTGGTGCAGCTGTACTCTCTACGGAAATTCTACTTTTTAGGGCGCTGTTTCTTCGTGAGAGAGGACTTCTGAATCCAGCCTTTCCCCTCATACTTCCATCATCACAGGAGGAAACCCCGGGTTTCCACTTCTGTGGCGTTGCACAAACAAACCTATGGCCATGCAGTTTTTTTAAACTTTTTTCTTTACCAGTAGAATGTTTGGATATTAATTTATTTTAACTTTCTTTTTAATTCCTTATTTTTGTTGCTTCAAGACAGTGACCACCTATGAAATATAGCATTTTTATTTTATTTTATTTGCAAAGCCATTCATGTCACATGTATTTTTGCTAGCTAAGTACCTAAAATGAATACCATAAGTAGATTTCTTTGTCGATTTTGAGGGCTACTTGGATACGGGAAAAAAAAAAGTGGGGGAAAAACTGTTCACAATACAAATTAGAACTGTGAACAGGTTTCTCAACCAAGCTCTCCACATTTTCTTATAATTCAAACTGACCCTAAGTGTTGAAATATTAACTGAAAAAAATCTCCAACCCCTAATGCGTACATTCGATTTGATATAAGTGGGATCTAGCTCGAAACAGGAAACAAGATTTTGTCTCTTTCTTAACCACCCATCAATCCTATCTAATTGTTGGATGCTCTCATTTTGGCCATCTGCCTTCCTTTAAGATTTCCCAACACCCAGAACAATATCTAATCGGCAATAATTAAAACAAAACCCCAATAAAAATAATCCAGCATGATTAATCTGTTGTATAGACAAATTTTCACAATGGGCCCGTTTCCTTATTGGACCAGGATCCACCTCATGATGGAATCAATTTTGACCTTTTATGCCTTTGTCATTATAATTGTGTTAGGACAAGGTGGTGTACATGGTCCCATTAAGTTCCTTAATGAAGTCTCCACAGGAATGTTTATTTTGGACACATTTCCAATTTATTTAAAATAATCATTGCAATTGATGATTCCATTTGATTTTTTCATTATAAATAGCAATAAACCCCACGAAGAAGAAATATAAGGTAGAGAAATTACAAAAAAGTGTGAAAGTATATATTAATGTTGATTAGAACATAATCTAGTTGGACTTTTCAATTTTTATTTATTTTATCTCGTTGAATGAAGTCCTTTTGGAAAAGACTTCAAATCTGGAATAGTTAAAAATCAAACTGAAAAATAGAAACAACAAGTAAAGAAAATAAATAAATAAAAGCTTTAAGAATGTTTGAGAAATCCAAAGATATAAGCATATCAGTTTGATAGATTTCTATATGGAAAAACGAAAAGCCTCTTATTAATTTTTTTTTAAAAGTAAAAAAATGCTCAATAAGAAACTTGATGGCACTTATGAAATGATGTGAACATAATCCATAATTCCATTCTGGTTCCCATTTCATTTTTGACATGAAATGAATGTTCCGGTATCCTTTTGGAGAAAGGCACAATGGAGAAACCATAAATTTTTTTTAATATATTTTAGTAGTTGAAAATTAGAAAAATTAGTAGAATTCTTAGATGACACTAAAAGTCTGTATTAACATAATTTAACTTAAATTACACTGAAGTTTACAACTGCCAGTTTTTACCTTGTATCATGTCAATGCTGCCAAGTCAGCGGTCCTGTGTCTAAATGTCATTATGCAAAGCAGTTGAGGCTTAAGCATTAAGCACTCGACAAGACATGCATATTTGAAGACCATAAAGTAGGCTGAAGAATTAAGGTTTAAACTTTGATGTAACACTTAACTACAATACAGTAGACTGAAAACATCTAGAATTTAGAATTCTAGATGTTCCTCGAGAACTCAATTTCACAAATAAGTACCCCAAAATATGAAAAATGTGCAACCAAATGCTTACCTTTTGAATAAGAAAATAAAAATACTTTTCGCCATAGTGATGCAGCATCACCAATAGACTACTGCAAGAAGGCTCGCGGCCCATGTGTGGGACCACCCAAGATTATTTAAAGATATTATTATTTCTAATTTTATTATTTTCCAAATTCAATTGTAATTAGGAAGTTTCTAAGTTGCTTAAGTTTCCTAGTTTAATTAGTTTTCTTATGGCCTAAGTTTCTTTTACTATTTATATGGCATTGTCTAGATCAAAATCTCAAAGTTTGAGTTGAATAGAATTTTTCCCTTTTGGGATTTATCGTTGGAGAGTGTTCTTCATCGTGTGATTGTTTCTACAGAAACCTCTCATTGTGCTGCCACCTACGATCCAAATCCTAACCCTTGGATTTGCATCACATAGTTATCAGAATCTTATAATTCGCATCACGAATCCCGATTCGTATCCCGAATCTTAATTGAAACGATTTGCATCTATGCAATAAATCCCATTTATAGATAAATCTTTTGATTTATTTATGAATTTTACGATTCGATACTCGTTGGTCGAATCTTACGATTCAAGTGATTCGGCTGAGCGAGAATAGCTACATCCACTAAACTAATATTAATAATTTTTTGCTTTTTTTTTCCTTCCTTTATTCTTTCTCACGGCTTTGGGGAGGTTTTAGAGATAAATAAAGAACATGTATTTTATTAAAGCATTTGATTGTACATTTGGTGCTTGTCTATATCTTTTTTTCTTTTCAAATCTTTTTTTTATTCCTTCACAAACACATTCTTAACTTCAAGGGATATTCTACCATGTAAGATTGATGGTTTGAATTTTATAATTTTATATTTTGATTTAAAGATAACAATAAATATATATATATATATATATACACACACATTGACCTTAAACTTATTAAACTGTTTACACATCATTTATTATGGATTAATATATGTCATGATATTCTTGATATGATTGAATGATAGGCTTATTTGTCATAGCATTTATACTGCTATAAATGGGAAATTGGATGATTATGAATGACTACTTTTTTTTTTTTTTTTAATTTTTAATTATTTTTCATATTTATTAGAAAAATAAAAAATTCTACGATTCACAATACAATTCATAAGTTGATTCGATTTATAGGTATGAATGATTTGCGATACGATTCCAATTTTCAAAACTACGCTTTTCACTACGTTCTTTATATTTTTCAATAGCACTTCAAATAGAGACTAAAAGCCTCTTAGGTTCCTTACACAGCCAAGGTGAGTGACTTCACTCAAATTTGCCGGCCCTTTTCCTTTTCCAACCAGGCCTAGCGTTTTGAGGGTTTAGGGTTTTCTTGTTCAAGTGAATGAAGACAAGGTATTCGCAGGGAAGATAACCATCTCATTGCCTATAGGGGGTCAAAAGACCCTTCTACCCTCATTTTAGGGCTTCAAGAAGGTAAGTATGTAGGAGCAAAAAAATTGTTGTGGCCAGTAGAGACCCAGTTTGTTCTGGCCATAACAAGGCTGTTTCACCTATTCTGGCCAGAAGATACCACGAATTCTGGGTGGAAAGTTTCCTAGGGGTGTTTCCTTTGGGGATTCCTTCTCAACACATTCCATTCCACGAATTCTAGTTAGAACGGAACAATCTTTTTTCCCTGAATGGTAACAAAATTATACCGACATTTGTAACCAGTACAAGAGAATGTACTGAAAGCAACACAAGAGGACACCAAGAGAACGATAAAGTAAACAATGAAGCCTTAATACCCCATTCTGATAAAACTTAAGCTCTGCTGATTTACTCTTTTGGCTAAATGATATGGAACAAAAACAACTATGATAGTCTTTGGTAACAAAATTAGTTGCTGATATGGACTTTATTTAAAAAAAAAAAAAAAAAAAAAAAAAAAAAAGATCAGTAACAATATGTGAAAAAGATAACCACTGATTAAGTCTAGTATCAAAGATAACCACTGAATGCATTTAGGAAATCTAATAACTCAAGTCATGGGTGCCTTTAGATACATTAAACAACCAATCATCTTGTGGGATCCTTTCCCAGATATTAACCAAAGTGGATGATTGTAGCTATTCCTCCCTCTCGTTGGCTCTGAATGAAAATTAAGAGCAGTGTTTGAAACCTTGACAGATTTGGACTCAGTCTGCCCGGCTCAATCGAGTCTTACAGGATTTAGGCCTTTAGGGTTCCCAGCCTCTATGCCCAAACTGATTCACATCCTAACGTCTTTCACCTCCACCTCCTACTCAACTCCCTTTCACTTCCTAACCTCTGTAACCCAACTCTTTCAACCCCTTCCACTTCCCAATTCCTAACCCCTTTTACTTCCCAACCTCTTCTACTTCCAACTCAACTCCCTTTCCCAAGTCCCAACTCCTTTGCCAATTCTCAACCCGCTTCACTTCCCAACCTCTTCCACTTCCAACTTAATTCCCTTACCCACATCCCAACCTTCTTCTACCCCTTCCACTTCAATACCTCTATATCCTAATTCCTAACCACCCCACTTCCCAACCTCTCCCACTTCCAACTAAACTCCCTTTCCCATATCACATCTCTTTCAATCCTTTCCACTTCCCAATCTCTATATCCCAATTTCCAACTCAAAAGGGGGCCATGGTCTCCCAAAACAGATGGCAGAAATAATTAAATCTCAATAAAAATAAACAACTCAGATCTGTGAAACTCCATCTTTTGCTAGCAGGTTTGCTTTCTCATTTGGCCATGCGCTTTATGTGATGGAAGGAGGCATTCAAAGAATTGGATAGCTCGAACACCTCTTCAATTAAAACCACAAGATATCATGGAGGATTAGATGAATTAGAAGCCCACTGTATAACATAAGCAGAATCTCCTTCCACAATAAGGTGCTGAGGATTGAGACTGGAGGCTTCATGAAGGCCAATGTTCAAAGCTAGCAACTAAGCTTTGTTTACCGAGCAAAAACCTGTGGACCAGAGGACAAATGAAAGGTCCCCATTTTATAGTATTTCTGTGAGCTCCATCATCCAGAAGCGAAAGGAAGTGGCAGATTGATGTTCCCATTCTATGCATTATTCTCCCAGATGGCTGCCCCCTCCAGGTTCTTTGAAGCTTAATTTTGATGGTAGTTTGTTTGGAAATCAGGGTATGACAGGTGTGGGAGGCGTGATTCGCAATTTCCAATCCCTTCACTTTCCAACCTCTTACACTTTCAACTCAACTCTCTTTCCCAACCCCTTCCACGTTAGCTCCATCAAACCCTCATCCTTCATTGCTCTCTCTCTCTCTCTCTCTAAATTATAATGTCTTGTTATTTCATCCATTTATTGGAATGAAAGCTATGGAGGGGAGATGAATCGAGACCAAAGCATTCTTCAAATCTGAAGATGAAAATGGCCTTGGTATGGATCTTTGCTTGTGGGGTGAAATCAGGAATTCCCATAGGCTCTGTGTGTGTGTGTGTGTGTGTGTGTGTGTGTGTGTGTGTGTTTTCTTTTTTTCCTCTCTTCTGATCAACCCACTGTGGGAGCACGATTTTTTAAAATTTTTAAAGTTTATCAGAGTTGTTTGTGGTAGAAAAAGGGCCTAAATCCAGACTCCACCAAGTTGACCTGACTTGACCATGGCCAAGTCTGATTTTTCATGCCCGATTAAGAGTGCATTGTATAATATAAAGTGATTACGAGTTTCAACTTATAACATAGATATTTGTTTTTTGAAATGGTTAATTGGTTAAAGATATATACTTTATTTGCATAATACATAATTTTTTACATTAATATTCCTACAAAATCTTCCATTTGTTTTCACCATTTCATTAATGTGAACAAAATGAGCAATTTCTGTCAAAACAACATGCAGGACATTACAGGATCTTAATGATTTTGGGTGTTCAATAGTGTGTTTATAATCTGCCCTAATTGTAAAATCAACATAGGATTCTAGCAGTTCTCAAAAAAAAAAAAAAAAAAAAAAAAAAAAAAACATAGGATTCTGGCAATTTTTAATATTTTTCAAGAAAAGTTGGGTACAAAGAAAAAAATGCATGCGATGACGGGCTGTGATGGTCCTGAACTGCTACATAACACCTCAACGTATTGACTTTTACGGTCTACCACGATGCCTTTTGTGACCACAATTTTCAAACATGATCATATAATTCATAGTTATCCATTCCATTTCATTTTGGCCATTAGACTGAAAGGAATCATAGTTCCATCATATGGCTCATAAGTTCCATTGCTCTGCACTTTGCACTGTTCTGAATGTCTCCTTTGATCTTCTAGAAAGGAATCACATTGCCCTTCCTCAGCTCAAAATTTTGTTGGAAAATTTGGCTAACTATTCAACCCCAATGTTCGTCTACTGAGACTTTAGAATATATAGGTTTACCTTCTTGTCCTACTGTCTGGCTTTCTTCATCCTACCTAATATTGTCTTCTAGTCAAGAGATTTCATTGATCATACATTCATTAGGTTTTGTCTCATAATTAACATCCATTGCTCAATCCATATTTTATAGGTCTTTAAGATACATTATCTATCTTTGACCTCAACTTCTTTGACAAAGGTCCACTTTCATTTTCGTCTTTAGCGCAACCTAACATGCTCCATATCTCTAGCTTTCCTGTCCTGATCTTGGCAAGCCTGTACATACCCTTTTCTCCCCATTACACAAAATTTTTCATAAGCTTCATATTTGTTGTTCAAGAAGTTACCGTAGTTTTTTCTTTTTGCGAACTCATTTATCTTCCCAAGTCTTATCTATTTATTGTCATCCTATTTATTATCATCTTCCATTCAAATAGTGATTTCTTTTCAGCAGAAGCCTTTTGGATTTCTTGATTTCAGAACAAGTTTCCTTATGAAAGTAGTTCTTCATCCCCTTGGACTTCCCAAGTATTTCTTCAGCAACCTGTTTAATAAAATTCATCATTTAATTGTACTTCATTACTATTCATACCCAATTCAAATTGCCTTTGTTTAGTGCCCTTTCTTTATATGTTTCTGTTATTTACCCTTTAAGGTTCCACATTATTTCATGTATTTTATTGCTTCCTTATTTGTGGCTTTACTCTTTATTGCAATATTCAAAATCCTTGGCCTATATTAAGCTGAAAGACTCTCACATGAGTTGACTTTATGATCTTTACTGGTTGAGCTTTCTCTACATCTGAAGTATCTATTTGTGACCTATTTGAGCCACTGTTGAATTTCGTAAGTGTTTGTCCTTTTTTCCTCAAAGTATGTATCATCTTTTACATGGTGCCACAACAAAGTCGAGTAATTCATCCTTAATGTCTTTTGTCCAAAATTATATCCTCCATATACTTAAGTTAGAACCATCTCCAATCTTTCCTACATGATTATTAAAGTCTCTTCTAACTATGGCGCTTTTTATCAAAACTATGATGCTTTCTCCAATAGTTATTATACGACTAACTCAACCATACCAAAAATTCTGTTACACTCAATTAATCCTGCGTTGGGGTGCATGAGCATTATCAACGTTTATGATTTTAGTATACAATACAAGTCTCAAACCTTTTTTTTTGGTTTTGAATGTAACATTGACACGAATCCACAACTTCACTGGTTTTGAATGTAACATTGACATGAATCCACAACTTCACGGGTGCAACAATTGAGCACTATCCACTTGCGATCCCATTTTCTTTTTATTAAGCTCTATAGTTTTTTATGCATTACATCATTGTCAACCAAGGATCAAAACAGCGGTTGTGGCGGGTGTAGCGGCTAGTGGCCAAAACGCTACGTAGTGGCTTAGCAGTGTGAACTTTTTTCAAGTGGTAAAAAAAATTTGGATCTTGTGTAGCGGCCATTCTTCTTCTTTTTTTTTTGGTAATTTGGAACCTATATAAGGGTAGAGACAGCTTCAGGAAAGGTTATTGAGGAGAAGAGATAGGAAAAATAATATTTTAGATTAAAACTGATTGGCTTTACTAGGTTTTAGACCATAGCGCTGCTATTATTTTCAAAATAGCATAGTGGCCTCAACCGCTACGGCAGATAGGGGCCGCTATTTTGAATAATGTTGTCAACTATAATGCCCACCCCATTCTAGAGTTACATTTTCCTAATAGCAAAGCTTATTAAGCCCTTTCCCAAGATCTCTAGCATTCTCCCCGTTTCACATAGTATCTTGTGAGCAAGTTGTTTATCCTCTTTTTCATAAATTGACTCCGAGTTCTTCCCTGTCATGTTGCCCGCATTGCAGGAAGCCAACCGAAGTTCTCAGTGTACATCTTATCCTGTGCCTGCTCTTTGTGGTGGTACTCTTGCTTATTTCTCTTTTTACAGTAAAGTTTTGTTGCCCATTGCTTCTGTACGATGCCCTTTGCTCACTTGACACTGCAACAGGATTCTGTTCACGTAAAATTCTGATGGTATATATTATATACAACTAAATATATCTCATAAAAAAAAATGATGTTTTGATAGTTGGCTGTCGAACTGACACAACCATTTCTTTATCTGGGCTTCAGACCACATGCGGTGATGATTGACCCATGGCGGAGGACGAAAGTGAACTGAAAAAACAAGCAGAGGAAGAAAGTGAAATTAAAGTACTAGTAGTTATATTAAAACACATCTTAATATGCATGACTTCAGAGCTCATCTAGTCCATAAACACAAATGAATAGACCTCTACTAGCAACTACTACAAGGAGAATCAACAGAATCTAGCAACACATCAAGAATGTGTCACCATCAGCTGGATACAATTCATTTGATGTACGTCTAACAAAGAACTTTGTATCAAAATAAACCATAGAGAAACAACAAAATCATGGTAGTTTATGAAGAACACTGAAAATCCAATGAAACCCAGAAACAAATGCATACATATAGGTGTCTAGAGCCTTCTATAGTAGAAAAGTTCATTGTAGATCAGACAGTTTAGAAAGTATAGGTCACAAGAAAAGAGTTTTAACGAATTGCCTACCTTTTTTCTAGTAAAGAGATATACAAGCCTTAAATTCCCTCTATTACATAGAGGGAGGAGAGCCCACCGTCTTAAGTCGCTAGATGGGAAGAGTGCCCAACAAGAAATAAGAGAAAATGCTCCAAATCTCTAATCTGCACCCTTGGAAAATGGAAGCTCCAATCAAAATCCTAACACCAATATGTGGATAACAAAAGTGAAGAAAGCTGTGGGAAGACTAAAGACAGGAAAGACTACGATGCTAGATGGCATTTCAATAGAGGCTTGAAAATTTGCTAGAGAAATTGAATGGGTTTGGTTAACTAGTCTCTTCAATAAGATTTTGAGGACCAAAAAAAAAAAAAAAAAAAAAAAAAAAAACCATTGGATGAATAGAGAAGTGTTATAGTACCAATATACAAGAATGAAGGATATATACAAAGTTGTACCTATTATCGTGGGATTAAACTTATGAGTCACGGTATGAAACTATGTGAGAGAGTAATGGAGCAAAGACTTAGACAAGAGGCCTAGATAGCTGAAAACCAATTTGGTTTTATGTCAGGGAGTTCAACTATGAAAGTTATCTTCTTACTTAGGCAATTAATGGAAAATACCAAGATAACAGGGAAAAAAAAGTCTTCATAAGGTCTTCATCGATTTATTTGGAAGCCCACAACAAGGTACCTAGAGATTTGATTTGGTGGTTTTAGATAAAAGGAGTGTTCCAAGAGGTTATATTAACATCATTAAAGACATGTACAAGGGAGGCAACGAGTGTGAGAACCGCCTGTAAAGAGATAAGTGAGTTTCCTGTAACCATAGGTTTGCATTAGGGCTTTAAGCCCATAATTGGTCATATTCAGGAGGCAGTACCTTCTTGGTCTATGTTTGTAGATGATATAGGTTTTCAGTTTTCTTTTCCTTTACAGATAATATAGTGTTGGTGGATGAATTGAGAGATGGCATGAATGTGAAACTTGAGAGTTGACATGATGCTCTTGAATTTAAGGGCTTTAAAATAAGTCATTCAAAGACAAAATGTGAATTGCAATTTCAGTGAGGATGTGCATAGAGCTGAAACTCAACTCCCATGAGAATTGAAGTTTAAGAGATACCACTAACTCACCAAGAAATTCATTTTGATACCTTGGCTTGATACTTAGTGAGGATGGCTAGATTGAGGAAGGTATCGAACATAGGATAAGAGGAATGGTTGAAGTAGATTCTTGCTTCTGGAGTGCTTTGTGATTGGTGCATAGCAATAAGATCGAAGAAAGAATTTTACAGAACAACAATTAATCCAATTATGACTCATGGAACATAATGTTGGCCAATCAAGAAGCAACACCTATATGAAATGAGTGTAGATGGTTTGAAATGTCCAATGTAGGCAAGCAAAAGAGCCGTTGGAAATGGGTAGGATGAAGAGGACATGGATGGAAGTAGTAAAGATAAATCTGAAGAAGTGCAACCTACTTGAGGATTTGACTTTAGGATAGATCTGAATCCATGTAGTTGACCCCAACATGGTAGGGACAAGGCTTTGATGATGATGACGATGGCGGCAATGATGATAAATGGGCCAGCTTGGGATGGTTCTTGGCGCAACCTCAACCTTGCCCATTGACACCCTTAGGCAAGCAATAAGTTAGTATCATTTCTACTTGACCCATGAAAAAGATTTTTAATTTAGTATTTTACCAGAAAAAAGAAGTGTAGGGGCTTAAAGCTCGTAAAGAGTACCAAAAGTTTACTGTTCACATGGGCTGTTTAGAATACATGATTTAGTCCTTCGTTTCAAATGATTTGGTTTATGGTCAGTGGGCTCAGCCTATACGGTCTATTGACAAGGTAAGATATCTAGTAACCTGGGGTATGGTCAATTGGCACTCGATATATCACTAATTTCAGCAAGTTGAAAGGGCTTGACTGAATCTCAATGAGTTACCTAGTCATGGTTTTTATATATTACACAATGTAGGCAGTTTTTTAATTCGAATTCACATAAAATTAGTACTGAGATAAAAGAAAAGATATTGTTGAACCAACTTGACCCTTAATAGATTTTAAAATTTTAAAACTGAAGTAGTTGCTTTTTTTTTTTTTTTTAATAAAAAAATAATCATTATTTTTCTTTCATTTTATTCCTTAATTTTTGTTTGCAACATCATGTCTCTACGTTAATTGTTACTTTAATTTTTCTTATTTTTAATTCACAATATTAAAATTTTATTGCTTTAAACTTTTCCTGTGTCATACTGTCAATACTATTTTATGACTTTTAAGTAAAAGTGTTTTTTTTTGGCCCCCCAACACATTCTCTAGTTCCTGCCTTAACAAGTAAATAGCTGCAGTACAAAAGATCAGTCCATTATGTTATGAACCGAATACTTTTCATGGATGTACTGTATTGTATGGATGCTAGAAAGTCGACTGCAAGAGTTCTTCTAATCAATCATATATTAGACATTTAGACATTCTTGACTTAAATTCACAGAGAACCACCAGGAAAAGAAAACTTGATAGCACAACCTTATACAGATCTTTAGTGGCATTCTTCCCATATGCATGATCCATGTTCAGATCACAGTTTCGCATTTATCATCCATTTGATTATCGTGTTGCAGAACCTCAACTGTAGGATGGTGGTCCCTAAGAGGGCCATCTGCATCGAATACGAATTTCTAGTAACCGTGCATGTTCCTCAAGCATGAATAGAAAATCCAAGTATCTGAGCAACGAATATGAATTTCTAGTAAAATCCCTTCTTGGAAGATCTGACCTCTCATATTGCTGCACTTGATCCTAGTAGCGAATGAAAATGCCTTTGGACAGATGAAATCTAATGCACGGAATCACTGAAATCATATTTAGTAGCGTTCAGCTGACGGCTGAGAAATTGAATTTGGTTGGTGCAGACCCTAAATATGAGAGACCCTCAAGAATCTGGAATGGAGGGAGATGAGTTAGAGATTGATGATGAGCCCCTCGTGAATTGTGAAAAAAATGGCGTTCACATATATCTTTGTAAAGGCTCAACATCCATGCTTTATATTTAGATTTGAGGAAGTAGTCATATAGAAAGTTGGAAAAACTTGCATGTAAAAGGTGGAAAACATTTGAATCTGCTCCATAAGTTAGATGATTAAGATATCATATTTTAAGTCCGTACTTGTAGTACCTTTTTTTTTTTTTTTTTTATAGAAAAATTTCATGAGGATTCAAATTCACACATCTATACGCACTTCACAAGTTCCTAACGAGCGGACCTATAGCCCAGGACATACTTTTGCTCGTTTCATGATGACATCTGTATGGGGATTATGACAAATTTGATGTTGCTCTGTTGGTGGTGATTTTTTCCCCAATTGACAGAACTTTGGAAGAAGTGGTTATTTGTAAAATAATGAAGTGGTATATTCATTTCCTTTCATGAGTTGCTATTGTGAAAAGACAACTGCAACGGCTTATTAGAATAATTAAAGTAGGAATTAATTGGATGAGTAGAACCTTTCATAACTGAACAAGGAACATGTGAAGATGATAATCGAATTAGCAATTTCCCAAAGCTGCATTTGCAGGTGTCGTGAATGGTGATGGATAAGACGGCGGTTCATGCTTACATGGTTGTGGATCTGCTGGAAACTGCCAAGAAGAAACGTAGCCCATTGGTTGGCACTTCACATCTTGACAGGGCCCTGTACTGGGTCTGTTTCTGCTAATTGTGGGAATGGACTTCGGCCTCCCTCAACGACTGCTCACTATTTTACTCTAAAAGGAAGAAGCAAAGTGTATTACTACCCTTTTTTATTTTAAAATTTCCAAGAAAGAAAGCAGGTTGTTGAATGGTTCATTCAGTTGGGTGGAGTATCCAGCCTGCAAAGGATTCCACCATTCAATTTGGTGTAAAAACATGGATTCCGCCAACGTCACATATTCTGGAGCACTCTTAATGCTGGAGGACCTCTTTTGCTGCTGGTTTATACTGGAGCTTCAGATTATTCATCCTTAAATCGTTTTCCAAAATCCTGTTGATAACGAGTGCACTATGAGAATCTAGAATCAGCTAATACTCCTTTCCATGGCAGAATGACCTACAAGAGTTCCGAATTCTGGTTGATAGTCTTAATCAAAATTGGCGGACGCAAACATGACTTTTAGAGTGCTGTATCTTTCGGGCTTGTTTAATGGGCTCCTTTACTCCAAAGGAAAGAATTAAAAAAAAAAAAAAAAAAAAAGAGCATTTTGCAATAAAAAAAGAAGAAAGAAAACTGTTTCACTATCTGAGGCCAAAGCGATTTTCCACAATTTTTTGATGGAAGCCATGGAGAACTGTCGTCTGTGGTAAGAAATGAAATTTCATTGCAGATAACGTTTTGCTGCAACAAATGATATATAAGCTGAAAATATAGAAAGTGGAGTCTCCAGTTTCATTGTATCGTAGTCAGTGTAAAAATAGACTATCGCAGAAAGGAGTCACGCACAAACATGCTAGGGGAACGTTTGACGTATTGTCTAGTGGAGATGGGGACGAGTGAATGGTATAAAATGCTGGGTAGAGAAGGATGGTCTGTAGTGCAGATCACTAACTTTCCACCTTGTCGAATTTACTTTGAAGGGTTCACGGTCCAATAGAGGCTCTAAGAAAAGGGGATTTATGCAAATCCAATAGAGACAAGTGAATAAATAGTTGTAGCTTTATATTGATCTTGTTTGTTGATTCCATGCGTTTATTGTGTAGCTACCCCTCTTACAAACTCATACAAGTGTTTATGGATGGTGGATAGATGACTAATGTGTTTTAATGGTGATGGAATTAATGACCTTTAACTTGATGGTTAGAGGTGTGATAATCGGAATAGATCCCTTGGACTGCCCTTTGTGTGTGTGTGTATATATATTTAATGGTAACAAGCAGTTTTATTAGAACGATAGATGAAATACAAAGCACACCACCACAAAAGAAAAGAGATGGAGAAGGTGCAAGAGAGATGCACTACCTCTAACCCCAATTTAAAAAATTACGCCCACCCAAGGAACCAACCTCTCAACCCCTTACTTTGCTAACACATCTGCCTTAGAGTTGGTGAATCTAACCTCATGATGGAAAGTAATATTGATTGTGTCCAATAGCTCCCTAATTTCACTGCCCTTAGTATATGTTGGAAACCCCTTTGGATGCTAGGGGAAAGGCACCCCCGCAATCCATCTCAAACCCATTTCAGGTTCGTTTTTGAAGCTCCACGGTCGACCGTGAGCCTTCAGGTAGACAACTGTAGAACACCCTACGGTTAGTTCTCAGCTAACCGTGGAGGTCTCACGGTTAATCATGGAAGGGCCACGTTCAACCATGAGACATCTCCGTCTCAGGTTACTGTAGAACTTGAGACAGTACACCGATAGACCTTGCCTTTCGGTGAACTCACGGTCGACCGTGAAGCTCACCGTAAGACTCCATGGTCAACCATGAGGGCTTCACGGTCCACTGTGGACACATCCTCAGAATTTTGGATTTTGGAGGTTTGGGACCCACACCCCTAGAGTCATGATTCCTAGCCTAGGTGGATTCATGGTGGACCGTGACTCCAAGATGCTAATAACTTCACAAGCACCAAATGATCATGTAAGCATCCCGAGGCTGTGTATCTATTGTGATAGACCATATGGAGCCTACATGTGGAGGACAACCCTAGCCCTATGCATGTGGGGGTAGTCCTCTTGCTTGGCTTGGCTGTTGTGCGTGCCTAAAAATTACAGACTTGGTTTAGATGGTAATGGAGCTTATGAAGATGCTGTTTGATTGGTTAGGAACGTCGCCGATGGCCTGAAACCTGCAAGGGAGAAGAAACGGCGGTCAGGGCCCCGGGCTGCTGTCAGCCGAAGGCACTCCGACGCCTGAGTTAGTGCAGTCACTGAACTAGGGTGAAGTGGGGAAGAAGGTTTAAGCAAGATAGCACAGTGTATAGTATATCTTTGCGTACCTGTTCTTGGCTTACCATGCAGGTATATATAGAAGGAAGTTGAAGATTCCATAGTGGAGGTAGGTGAGGATGCTTGTCCCATCAGCCCATACCTAGGACCCTTAGTGGGGGTGGGTGAGGGTACTGTCCCATCGGATCTCTCCTCAAATCCCTCACATAAATGTGGATGTGATCAGCTGATAGCAAAGAGCCATTATCGATGGCCGGTGGCCACCCTATCTGTTAGGGCTCTTTGTAATGTGGCCGTCCCATCTCATAATGGAGTTTAGACGCTCAATGCCCACCTCGGTCAAGTGGACCGAAGTGGGTGTCACCGAGGTCAGGCTCGCTCGAGGTCGGGTACTGTTACCTAGACGCTCGAGGCAGAGCCCAGAAGGAGCGTGGCCGTTATATTTACCTGGACCAACTCCAAACTGGTGTCAGCTGGCGCGCTGCCGAGCTGGGTGAATGAGGTCGGCGTAGCTCCTACTGGATATTATTAACCAGGTTAGGAATAACCTCGGCATTAGAGAAAACACCTCCACACAATTGCCCCCTAGTTGCTAACCTCATTAGAGCTCTGGAACTTGATTGAGGTTGGGAGCTAAACACATGGGAGTTTTATAAATGCCAAGTACGCAGCATCGTTTTTTGAAATCGGCCTTTGATGTCGGATCCTCATCATGACCGTTCAATTAAGGGCTTCATTACTCCGTCGCCAGCCTGTTTGCCAGAAGGCGCCGAAACCGTTGCGCCTGCCCGAGGCAATCAATCATTCGGACGGTGTTTACTGCGGAAACCGTATTGCTCTCGCCACGTGGCATTGCCTGGTTCGTAGTACGGCTGCTTCGAAGCGGTGCACGTCTTTTTGAGGTGGCGTGTTGAATGCGTGCCCTCGGAATTCGAAAAGGCGTCCTGCTGCCTTATAAAAGCAGCACTCTCCTTCTCCCTTCCTCTACTTTGGTGTTTGATCCTTGGAGAGACTCTGCTCGAACTCAGACCAACCTTCTGTCCTTCTTTCTGCCTCCCCGCTTCTTGTTCTCTTTTTCTGTAAGTCCTTTTCTCTTCGTCTTCCCTTCCAGTATCTTTTCTTCTGTTACTTTTCTCGTTAGGGTTCTGCCTTCTGCAACTTTTTAGCTTTCTGGGATTTATCAGATATGGGTATAGGGGTGTATCGTTGTCTGGCTGACACCAATGGAGCCATGAACAACTTTAGGGAGAAGTACAACATCCCGGACGACGTCCGGGCTAGGTTAGATGACCCGAAAGACCCCTGGGATGGCTACTCCTACCGAGATGGGTGGATGCCCTTTCCTCTGGTCTCGGTGGTAGAGGTAGGAGTTAGATTCCCTGTCCACCCTCTTCTTAGGGAGTGTCTGGCCAAATGGCACCTCGCCCTATGCCAATTAATGCCGAATAGCTATAAGATTATAATGGGGGCGGCAGCACTAAATAAGATCTTAGGCATCCACCTCGGCATGCACGATATCGAAGACGCCTACGATGTTTGTAAATTGACAGGTGAGCCTGACCACTGCTATTACCTCCTGGGAAAATCGAAGATGGTTCCCTTTGTCACTTTCCTCGAGGATTCCATGCGCCACGCCAGGAGCGATAGATTGTTTGATGCCGGTAACTAGGAGTTCGGCGCGGAAGACACCGAGGCGGAGAGGAGGTACAGGGTACCTCGCCACTTCGGGGTTCTCCCAAGTAATTACCAAGTTCGATAGCTTGAGTCTTTCATCTATTTTCTTTTTCTGCCGAACTGACACCTTCTTTATTTGTCACGCAGAGGCCGGTGAGAAGAAGCAGGTAGCTAAGCGTGCTGGCTGGAGGAGGAACAGCGATTGGTTAGACGCCATCCAGCGCTACCACGGTCATCAAGGGAGAAATGCATACCGCCTCTTGGGGTACGAGCCAAGATATAAATCTTACTCGAAGAGGGGGCTCGAGTTTCTGGTGACCGGGGCCAGCTACGCGCCAGAGTCGGTCGAACGACAGCCGAGCTCCTCCGCCACTGACCGAGACCAAACCCACGAAGGACATCCCTCCGGCTCAAAGATGGAGAGGGGCCGTCAGGGATTTGCCACCACCAACCTCAGGGAGAAACTTCTTGGCAAACGGGCCTCCTCTTCTTTGAGACCCGCCGACTCCTCGAGGGATGCCCCTAGGGCTCCACCTTCTAGCTCCTCCCGTCATCAGTTTGCCGAAGTGAGGGAGGAGGAGAGACAAACGAAGAAGGCAAGGGGTGAAGACCTGCGCCAATCCAGACCTCGGAAGGAGAAGGCGTCTCGGTCGACCCTGATGGAGGAGAGGAGGGAGCCGAGGCGGGGGGCCGAGGAGGAGGAGGAGAGAAGGGAGGAACAGAGAACAGAGGTGGAGCAGGGGCGGGAAGAGAGGATGCCGGCGACGCCCATGGGCGAGGGTTCATCTCGGCAGAGCCCTGCTCAGCCCTTGGTGCCCCATGCTCCAGAGTTCGAGCCATGGAGGCCATCCCTCTTCCTAGGGCCAGGGGTGCCGCTGACCACCAAGCATAGGCTATCCAGTAGTTCGGCAGTCGCGGCGGCGCTGGCGGGTGCGTGTGCGCTCCCGGCAAATATTGACCGGCTGAGGAAGATGGATGAGGGCACGCTGCATATGTCAAACCTCACGTCGGCCCTGCTGGTAAAAAGCATCCCGAGTTGTCTAATTCTGTGGACATGCTTTGAGCTCTGCTAACTCTTATCTCTTTCCTTTTCTCAGGTTGTGCAGAGGTCTCAGGTGGCATTGGAGAAGTCTCGCCAGAGCTGTTCTATGATCCAATCACTGCAATCCGATAGGCAAAAGCTCGCAGCAGCTTTAGAGGGAAGTTCGGAGGAGCTGAGGAGGTCACGCGAGGAGTATGCCAAGCTGAACGAAGAAAATGAGGAAGCCATAGAGGAGATCACGAGGATAAGTGCTGAAAATCATAAGCTCCGGGCCGTGGCATACGAGAAAGAAAAGAGGGCAGGCCAGCTGGAGACCGAGATGGCGGCCTTGATGAAAGAAAAGGCCGAGGTCGACGCCCTGCTGCAGGCCGAAAAGGAAGCCTCGGCTAAACTGAGAGCCGACTCCTAGGTCTCGCGGCAAGCAGAGATCGATGCCTCTTTCGAGAATGGGGTGGCCCAGGCGACCAAACAGTATGAAGATCAACTCGTAGGGCTGGGAGAGGAGCCATTTGAAATGGGCTGTCTGGCCGTGCTCAGAGAGATGGGGATCCCCGAGGATCACCCCATATACCAGAGTTTGCCTAAGCTCCCTCGCCCCGAGCCCGAGTCGCCTGCCCCCTCATTCACCGAGGCCTCTCTTGATCCCCCAGATGTCGAGCCCCTGGTTTCCTCCGAGATCCCTCAAGAGACTTTTCAAGCTCCAGCTGCCGAGACCCCAACTGCCGATCTCGGGGCCGACAATGTAGAGGTTCCTCCTTCTGCTCCTACTGGTGGTGATGGTGGTGGAGAGACTGGCGAAGTCTCTGTTATTGATATTGATTAGTTGCCTTGATGTTGTCTTCTTTTATTTTTCTATAGTTGGGGGGAGATTGTATTTTTTTTCTTTTTCAGTTGTACATGTAAACACACTATTTTGATGAATGAAACCTTTTTCCGCACCAATCTCTGTGTTTGAATTTTTCTTCCTTTTATCTCTTTTCATGTTTTGTATTTGGTCTTGCAATCAAGATAAGACAAGTAAAAGGGAAAAGGACAAATAACTGAGCTCGGTTCCGCAACCAGAGCTAAAGAGCCAAGTTTCATAACTGTAGCTAGGTGACTGAGCTAGGCTCCAAAATCAGAGCTGAAGTCATTGAGTTCGGTTTAATAACCAGAACTTGGGGGGGGGGGGGGGGGGGCTGGTCCTGCGACCGAGCCAAAGAAGTTGGTTCTGTAACCGAGCTGAGAGTGGCTAGTCCTATGACTGAGCCTGATGCAAGCCGGTTTCGTAACCGAGCTGTGTGTATATGCCCAGTTTCATAACTGGGCGAAAATTTTCAAAAGTAACAACACTCATTCTTCGACAAGGACTGATTTTATTGACTTTCAGAATTAAGTACAACCTAAAAGTAGTACTTCTTGAGGTGTGTGGCATTCCATGGGCGTGGTAGCTCTCTACCCTCTATGTCCTCAAGTTTGTATGCAGACTGCCCAACTACCAAGGTCACCTTGAATGGCCCATGCCAGTTCGGTGCTAGTTTTCCTTCAGTGGGGTTTTTATCTGCTGGAAGCGTTTTCTTCAAGACCAGTTCTCCAGGTGAGAACTTTCTCTCCTTGACCCTTTGGTTGTATCCTCTGGCCAACTGCTGCTGGTAAGAAGCGAGGCGGATGGCTACTGCATCCCTTCGTTCCTTAGCCAGGTCGAGCTCTGTGACGAGGTTTACATCGTTTTGGCCTCGGTCGAATAGCTCTGATCTAAGGGTCGGGAGGCCGACCTCTAGCGGAATCACAGCTTCCATCCCGTTGGCCAGGGAGAAAGGCGTGGCCAAGGTAGTGCCTTGGGGTAGTTCTGTACGCCCAAAGGACACTCGGAAGTTCCTCTACCCATCTCCCTTTGGCTCGGTCCAGTCTTTTTTTGAGTCCGTCGAGCACTACCTTGTTAGAGATTTCAGCCTGTCCATTACTCTGGGGGTATGCTGGAGTGGAGTAGTAGTTTCTGATGCCAAGCTCTTGACATAAGTTCTTGAAGAAGTTGGAGTCGAACTGAGTCGCGTTGTCCGAGATCAAAGCTCGAAGCACTCCAAATCTTGTCACGATGTTCCTCCATACGAAGTTTTTAGTATCCTTCTCGGTGATGGAGGACAATGCTTCAGCTTCTATCCACTTGGTAAAATAGTCAGTGGCTACTATTAACCACCTTTTATTCCCTGGAGCTCGGTGGAGAGGTCCCACTAGGTCCAGTCCCCATTGGGCGAAAGGCCATGGACTGGAGAGAGGACTTAGGTCGTGTGCTGGTTGATGGAGAGAGTGAGAGAACTTCTGGCACTTCTCACATTTCCTGGCATAGACCTGGGCGTCCTTCTGCATGTAGGGCCACCAGTAGCCTTGGCTGATTGCTCGGTAAACCAGTGACCGACCTCCAATGTGATTGCCGCAGATCCCTTCATGGATTTCATAAAGGAAGTCTTCTACTTTGCTCGGATGAATGCACTGGAAGTAGGGGCCATTGTAGGACTTTTTATAGAGCTTGCCATCTAGAGAGAGCCAAAACCGAGTTGCTTTCATCCTGATTTTATGGGCCTGATTTTTGTCTTCAAGGAGCTGGTCGTCCTTGAGGTAGGAAATGAATTCGTCCATCCAACTCGGACCGAGGTCGGCACATAGGATCTGCCGAGGTGGGCAGAGCTCTATGCTAGGTATGTCTAGTGCTTCTACTTTGACGGTCCGTTTTCTTCCTACCTCGACAGCAGAGGCCAGGTTGGCGAGCGCGTCGGCGTGGGAGTTGTAATCTTTGCCAATCTGCCTGACTTCAGCTTTTTGGAACTGAGAAAAAAGTTGCTTGGCGTGGGCTAGGTAGGCTGCCATCCTATCGTCACGGGCCTGGTAGTCTCCATTCAGTTGGCTCGTCACCAGCTGTGAATCACTGAAGACCACCAGGTGCCGTGCCCCTAGAATTTTTGCGCTGCCCAGTCCTGCGATCAGTGCTTCGTTCTCAGCCTCGTTGTTAGATGCTCTGAAGTCGAGAGTCAGGACTTGCTCGATGACAGGGCCCTCCGGAGATTGGAGAACGATGCCTGCGCCTGTCCTCTTGGAGGTCGAGGATCCATCGATGAAGACCTTCCAGGATGAGTCGAGGAATTGTTTCCAGGACCTCTCCTGTTTTGTCTCGGTCTCGGTGGTTGCCGCCACCTCCTTGCCCCCCAGTTCGGTATCAAGTTGGCTCGGTGCCGAACTAGGAGAGGTGAACTCCACAATGAAGTCTACCAGCACCTGGGCTTTGATTGCCGTTCTGGGTTGATATTGGATATCATATTGTCCCAGCTCGACAGCCCATTTGGACACCCTTCCAGAGAAGTCTGCTTTTCTAAAGAGAGCTTGAGTGGATGTTCCGTCACAACCACTATGGGGTATGTCTGGAAGTAGTGGGAGAGCTTGCGGGAGGCACTGATGAGCGCAAGTGCGAGCTTCTCCAATGGCAGGTATCTTGTCTCGGCATCTAGCAGGATTTTGCTCGTGTAGTAGATAGGCTTTTACTGCCTGTCTTCTTCTCTTATGAGTACCGAGCTCACTGCATGGTCCGAAGATGCCAGATACAAGTATAAGACCTCGCCCTGCGTCGGGGTGGACAGCAGGGGAGGTGAAGAGAGGTATCCTTTGAGCTCCTGAAAGGCACTTTCGCACTCCGGAGTCCACTGGAACCTCGAGCTCTTCTTTAAGAGTTTGAAGAAGAGACGGCATTTATCTGAAGCTCTGCTAATAAAGCGGTTCAGTGCTGTTGCCATCCCTGTAAGCCTTTGGACTTGCTTTGTCGTGGTCGGACTTTGGATGGCCTGGATCGCCGAGATCTGCTCGGGATTGGCCTCTATTCCACGTCTGGTGACCAGGCTGCCCAGGAACTTGCCCGAGCCGACGCCAAATGCGCATTTGGAGGTGTTCAGCTTGAGCTTGTATTGTTTAAGGACGGCGAAGGTTTGATGCAGGTCAGTCAAGTGGTCCTGCGACCTTTTAGTCTTGACGACCATGTCGTCAATGTACACCTCGACCGTCTTGCCGAGCTGGGTCTGAAACATTTTTGTTACCAGCCTCTGGTAAGTGGCACCGTCGTTTTTTAACCCAAAGGGCATCACTTTGTAACTGCAGATGCCTCTGGGTGTTATGAACGCGGTCTTTTCTTCGTCAGGCCCATGCATCAGAATCTGACGGTAACCTTGGTAAGCATCGAGGAAACTTATCCTATCGTGCCCAGTGGTGGCATCGATCAGCTGGTCTATCTTTGGAAGGGGGAAACTGTCTTTGGGACAGGCTTTGTTGAGGTCGGTGAAATCCACGCAGACCCTCCAGCTTCCATTCTTCTTCTTGACAACTATTGTGTTAGCTAACCACACAGGGTAATGGACTTCTTTGAGAGCTTCCGCCTCCAACAGTTTTTTTGCCTCTTCGGTCATGGCCTCTGCTTGCTGGATCCCGGTCCTGCGAGTCTTTTGGACTACAGGTTTGTGCTCGGGATCCACATTCAGCCTGTGGCTCATTACCTCGGGGTCGATGCCGGGCATTTCGTATGGTGTCCAAGCGAAGACCTCCCTGTTCTGTAACAGGAAGTCAAGCAGCTCGGCCCTCTTTTCGTCTGGAAGCTGACTCCCGAGCAGTAAGTACCTCTCTAGATCGTTAGGGTCGATCCTGATCTCGGTGAGGTCCTCTACGCTCTTCTGCTCGGGAGCTTGGCCAACGGCTTCGAGCTCGGCCATGTGGACTCGCTGCGGCTCCGCTTCGCCGGGAACCACGGCCATGAGGCATTCTTTGGCCATCTGCTGGTCGCCGTGGACTACGATCACCTTGAAGCTACCATCTCCGTTCTGCAACGGGAATTTGAGCCTCTGGTGATGGGTGGAGGGAACAACTTCCATGTTATGCAGCCAGGTCCTTCCCATGATGGCATTGTATGGGGACGGTGCATCTACCACCAGGAAGTCTGCCGTCATGGAGGCTCCCGCCACTTCGACTTTAAGGGAGATCTTCCCTTTGGGATATACAGACTTGGAGCTGAAACCCACCAATGGGGTGCGGGCTTCCTGCAGGTCCTCCTCTTTCAGACCCATTTTCTTGAAGCAGTCAAAATAGAGGATTTCCGAGGAGGTCCCGGGGTCCACTAAGATCCTTTTGACATTGAAGTTCTGCAGCCTCAGAGTCAGGAGAAGGGGATCATTGTGGGGTAGCTAGACACCGTCCAAGTCTTCATCAGAGAACCAAATCTTTGGTCTCTCTTTGCGTGCCTTCTTCACTGAGGGATCGAGCTCAGCCGTCATTACTTGTTTGCCGTGCTGGGCCCTCCTGGCCTCAGTACGAGCCCGGCCGCTTCCCTTAGGAGCGGGGGCTAGATGGATGACGTTGATTGTCCCCACCGGCTCATCGCTGTCCCGTTCATCGGACTGGTGTTGTTGAGCATGGTTTACTCTGCCCTCCTCTTTGACGAGGTCCTTCAGATGCCCGTCCTTCACGAGCCTCTCGAGGTGTACCTTGAAGGCGTGGCAGTCCTCGGTTCTGTGCCCATTTTGTTTATGGTAGCCGCATAACTTGTTTTGGTCTCAGGAGGAGGGTTCGCCTTTCATAGGCTGGGGCCATTTGAAGAAGGGTTGCGTTTGGATCTTGCCGAGGAGCTTATAAATAGGCTCCTTGAAGATGGTATTGACGGCCTTATAAGAGGCATCACTTGACTTCGGCTTCGCGCTGCATCCCGAAGTGGGAACAGGATGTGCCGCCGAGCTAGATGGTTCTCTGTTTCGGTTCGCCTCCCTCTTGGCTAACCTTTTGTCCTTCTTGGAGGATCGGCCCTCCTGCCAGAAGTTATGGCTCTCCCGAGCTCGGACTTCGTCTTCTTCTTGCTCAACGAACTGATTCATCCGGGCTATCAGTGCTTTCACCGAAACCACGGGGAACCGTACCAGGTCCCTCCGGAGCTCGTTGCCTAGCAACAGAGCTTGTTGGAAGGACTTGATGGCGACCTCGTCGTTGGCGTCTTCGACCTGGCTGTAAATGGTCCAGAACCTCTTAACGAACCGAGTGATATTTTCGGCTGGCCTCATTCTGATGGCCATCAGGTCGGAGTCCGTCTGTGGGATGACCCGGTGCGCTTGGAACTTCTCGACGAAGGAGTTTCAGAGCTGCTGCCATCTCGAAATTGATCTCTCGGAGAGCGCGCAGAACCACCGAAGTGGGAGGTCACCTAGACTGGAGGAGAGGACCTTGTAGTCCAGGTTGCCGTCGCCGCCATACACCGACATTTTCTGGGTGAAGTGTCGGAGGTGTGCTTCGGGGTCCGTGGTCCCGTCATAGAGGTTGAACCTCGGGACGCTGAACCTTTCGGGGAGGACGTGTTCTCTGATCTCCCAAGAGAAAGGAGACATGCCGTGATTGTCATTGTCTTTGGTAGCCAGCCGACCTCGGGTGAGGCCAGCAAACCCCATATTCTGCTGCACGGCCAGCTTGATTTGTTGATTGATCCAATCAGCCATGTCGGGGTCGGCCCCCTGCCTTGGTCTTTGGCGCTGCTGCTGGTCAGCGCTGGCGTGAGTGCTGCTCGAGCCTTCTTCGTGTGCTCGGTCACGCCTTTTATTATTCAGGACATGCCTCAAATCCATACAGGCTTCAGGAGCCTTCCGGGCTCGCTGCTGTGCAGGAGGCACGAGCGAAGCCTCGGCCGGGGCCTTCTCCTTCCCTTCGAGCTGTTGTTGGAGCTGGAGGATCTGGGCTCTTTGCTCTTCGATGATAAGGTTTTGAGCCCTGATCGCTTCGGCGTGTGCCTTGTCGTCCTCCTCCAAGACCATGTCGTCATCACCCTCGTTGTCAAGGTGCACGTGGTCCTCCTCCATGTGGTCCTGGTGACGAGGCTGGTGTGGATCGGACAGCGCTGGAGTTTTGCCCCGTTAGGACTGTCCCTGAGGAGGAACATCCTTACGGGGTAGTTCCGTGAATACAACGTCCAGACGTACGCTCCGCCTGAGAGGTAATCGGCCTAACCCGTTCCAGTACGGGGTCGTGACGAGGAGATGCTGTTGCACCTCTCGACGACGAATGCGTCTGGTTGACAGGCGATCCCACACTTCTCATCCCAGGTTCTCCGCCAACCCTCCTCTGCTGAGGGTCAGGCGGTGCTTGCCTAGTTGCTCCTGCCTGATTCGTCACCAGTGTAGGTGGCATGAGGGGCAGAAACGTTTCTGGCGGTATGGACCTGGATGGTCCAACAATGCTCTTTCCCTTCCTAGTCTTTGGAGGCATGGCTTTCAAGATGAAAATATGGTTTTTTTAAATCGTTTCCCACAGACGGCACCAAATTGTGCGTGCCTAAAAATTACGGATTTGGTTTAGATGGTAATGGAGCTTATGAAGATGCTGTTTGACTGGTTAGGAACGTCGCTGATGGCCTGAAACGTGAAAGGGAGAAGAAACAACGGTCAGGGCCCAAGGCTGCTGTCAACCAAAGGCACTCCGACGCCTGAGTTAGTGCAGTCACTGAACTAGGGTGAAGTGGGGAAGAAGATTTAAGCAAGATAGCACAGTGTATAGTATATCTTTTCGTACTTGTTTTTGGCTTACCATGCAGGTATATATAGAAGGAAGTGGAAGGTTCTATAGTGGAGGTAGGTGAGGATACTTGTCCCATCAGCCCATACCTAGGACCCTTAGTGGGGGTAGGGAATGGTACTGTCCCATCGGATCTCTCCTCAATTCCCTCACATAAATGTGGATGTGATCAGCTGATAGCAAAGGGCCCTTATCGATGGCCGGCGGCCACCCTATCTGTCAGGGCTCTTTGTAATGTGGCCGTCCCATCTCATAATGGAGATTAGACGCTCAATGCCCACCTTGGTCAAGTGGACCGAAGTGGGTGTCACCGAGGTCAGGCTTGCTCGAGGTCGGGTACTGTTACCGAGACGTTCGAGGCAGAGCCCAGAAGGAGCGTGGCCGGCATATTTACCGGGACCAACTCCAAACTGGTGTCAGCTGGCGCGCTGCCGAGCTGGGTGAATGAGGTCGGCGTAGCTCCTACTGGATATTATTACCCAGGTTAGGAATAACCTGGGCATTAAAGAAAGCACCTCCACACAGCTGTGTATTTAGTGGTGATACCCAAAGAGGTTTGGTTGAGATACTGAGTGAGTAGGATGTATAGTACTTGATTCTTCGAGTCAGACACCCCTAAGTGGATTTAGCCCCCATGGTTTATGGCACCTCCCCGTGGATTAGTGTTATGATGTGTGTGTGTGTGGTTACTGTCTATAGATCAAGAGGTGGCCGTGTACGCCGTCGGGCCAGCATACATTATGTGAGGAGTTTTTTAGCTGGACTATTTGCATTTATTGGTTTGCCACACTTGCCTGAGTTTATTATGATTGGGCCTATGTGGGTTGCCACATTGCTAGAGTGTGTATAGCTAGGGATTTGTCTCCCTATGATTTGTGTGGTTGGCATTTACTTATGCTTTAATGCCTAGTGTCTTGTATGTTGTTACTCTTATAATCTAGTACTGTCCTTACTCTACTTGATGCATATTATATTGTTACTCACATTTATTTGCCTGTCAGAATATTGTAATATGATGATGTTAAAATTTGGTGCTTAGGTACCAATGCTCCAAAGGAGCCGGAGAGTGAGATGGTTATGGAGGTTCTACCGGATGGTGGACATTATGAGTGGAGTGTCGACGACGTAATTTGACCGTTAGAGGACGTCGTGGTGTGCACCGGAGAGCCATTCATTACCCTTGGACTTATTTCATTTTGATGACTTAGATGTGTATTTTGGTTCATGGACATACCTTTGGCCATAAACCTTAACTTAAACTCTTCTGTAATTATATTTGAACATGATGCACTTCTGTTACTTGCTTCCACTCTAGTTTCATATATATTTTGTGTTTATCTCACCATCTGTACAGATTGTATGAATTGATGTTTTCGCGATTTGATTATGGTGACTGATCATCATTCATAACCTCACCGCAAACTTTGATCGACCCGAAATTGGAGCCACCAGCATAATTAGATGGGAAATCTTTAACTGGCATCGATTCTTGCGCCCTAGGGATCAGGTTAGGATCCGACCTAATCTCGGGGCCATGACAAGATGATATGGAGCATGGGAGATGAAGAGAGGGTTTCGAGATAAGATGGATCTTGTGGGATAAAGAGAGGATGGATCGCGTGGGATCTTATCTATCTCACCATCTGCGCAGATTGTACGAATTGATGTTTTCGCAATTTGATTATGGTGACTGATCATCATTCGTGACCTTGCCGCAAACTTTGATCCACCCGAAACTGGAGCCACCAGTGTAATTAGATGGGAAATCTTTAACTGGCATCGATTCTCGCGCCCTAGGGATCAGGTTAGGATCCGACCTAATCTCGGGGGCGTGACGATGATATGGAGCGTGGGAGATGAAGAGAGGGTTTGGAGATAAAATGGATCTTATGAGATAAAGAGAGGATGGATCATGGGAGATGGAGAGTGGGTTTCGAGGTAAGATTGAAGACGATTTGCATATGAGATGCATTATGGGAGATGAGATGGAGGATTTACATATGAGAAAGTCGAATTCCCAAAGTTTCCGAGTCCTCTCTGATTTATACTCATTCTAGGTGTCCCTTTAATTAAACACATAGCCCCCTTATCTTTTATTCATTCCAAGGCAGCAAAAAAAAAAAAAAAAAAAAAAAAAAAAAAAAAAAAACAACAACAACAACAACTGAGAGAATCAATTGAGCATGCTCGGATTTCGATTCGACCCAGTTCAAATTGAGTCTAAGTCCAAGTCCGCTTCTTACCCTACTTATCATTGACCTTCGATCCCTTAGCGTCAATGTAGTTTTCTAGTATAAATAGTAGGGACAATTACCGTACGGACGGTCTTAAAGTTGACAATAGCCCCAGAACAGTGCAAAAATATATATTTACCGCAGAGCTATTCGATCCATAGGATATCGCAGCTTGTGATATCTTAGAGATGTAGGATATCCCATAATCACTTGAACAGTCCGTGTATTTATTTATTTCCTTGACTGTGAGACTATCAAACCACCATCCAAACCGTTTGATAGCTGTATGAGTGTAAGAACTAATATCGCACCAAATTTGAATAGTTGATCTATCACGGTTATTGAGAAATTTACAAGAAAGTCACGTTGTTTTGCAAATTATAAGAACAAATTATAAGTCACGTTTTTTTTATAATTTGTTCTTATAATTTGCAAAATAACGTGACTTTCTTGTAAATTTCTCAATAACCGTGATAGATCAACGGTTCAAATTTGGTGCGATATTAGTTCTTATACTCATATAGCTATCCAACAGTTTGGATGGTGGTTTGGTGGTCCCACAGTCAGGGAAAAAAAAGAAAAAAACGGACTGTTCAACTCTTCCCTCTTCTGATTGTGGGATATCCTACATCCCTTGTGATATTCTACGGGTCGAACAGCTCTACGGTAAATATACATTTTTGCGCTGTTCTGGGGCTATTGTCAGCTTTAAGACCGTCCGTACGAAAATTGTCCCTAAATAGTATGACTGACAGATGTCTCCATTTGAGTCGAATGGCATTTCTTATGGTTCAAGTAGAGTTCAAAGGGCCACTAGATAAAAGCTTGATGTTGATTACAGCCAATTGATGATCATTTTGTCCATATGATGGGAAGTAATCCACATGATCAGGTCCATGTTGGTAATGGTAACACTCGCCTAATCAAACAATTTGGTTCCTCTATTTTTCGCACTCTCCATGCTTCATTCCAATTGCGTAATATACTTCATTCCCCTCAAATTGCTAAAAAACCCATTGTCAGTTTGATAGTTTACCAGTGTCATTGGGTTTTCTTTGAATTTCACCCATCTTTTTGCTACATTAAGGAACATGGGAGCGGCCGGCTTCTTCTCAAAAGCCATTGTAACTAGAGTAAATTAGCGAAAGGTCCCTCATAGTGATCTTATAAGGCACCTCCAGTCCATCAACTTTTTCTCTAGGCCTCTAGTCCATACAACTGAATATATTTTGGCGAAAGGTCCCTAAATACAATTTTGATGACTAATTTACCCTTTCAACTATTATAAAATTTTGAAATTTCAAATCTTCCTTCGTCAAACGAGGTAAAACCAACTATCTAGTCCCATAAGCAGGATCCAACCTCACCGCCTTCTCACACTCCCTCACCGCCTCCTCCCATAAGCAGGACAGGATCCAACCTCACCGCCTCCTCCCACTCCCTCATCGCCTCAGCCAGCAAGTGCTTTTGGAGCTCCCTCACCGCCTCAGCCAGCAGGTGCTTTTGGAGCCGGAGAGATGCATCGGGTGAAGGGAACGGAGATGGTGATTCCAACGACGAAGAAGGGGATGAAGTGATTGGCAGTGAAGGAGATGGAGCGGCCAGCTTCTCTCTTGATATCTCATGCGTTTACCTGCGCCAGAGCGAGAAAAGAATGGTTTCATAAGAATCCCGAGAAATTTCCCGGGTTTCAACATGTGGGTATCAGAAGAAAATTGTGGTTATGATTTGCAGTGTCTGATCAGTGGATATCTGCAAATAACCATCAATCTCAGTAATGGGTCTCTGGTTTTTGGAATTTGTGCGTTCGATAGAGCTTGTTGACGAGTCGATTCGATCGGTTCTTGCAAGCCAAAGATCGATTCTCCTTCGACGAGGAGGAATTTGTATGCGAAAGAGACTTGGATCTGAAGCAAAAGATGCCATCTTCTGCATGCGAACATAACAGAGAAGGTGATCAATCTGTTGACGAGCTGGAGATTTCTCGCAGGTCTGTTGACTTTGCTCAGGTTTTGGGCGCAATTGATTGGACACTGCTCCATGTCTATCATGTTAAAAGCAGCGCGTGCATCGATCCATTCAGTAAGGTGGGCCCCACATGAGAAGGCTAGGTTTTTGCAGGCTTCGATGGAGGAGGAGAGAAGACTAGGGTTTTGCAGGCCACGAAGGAGGGGCGGTTGAAGGAGTGGCAGTGGAGACGATGACAGGATTCGCCAAGAGAGCTATTTGTCACCGTTCATTGCCGGACGTTAACTATTCACATTGCCGAAGATTGATTTTTGCAAATTTATCTGAGTCTTTGATAAATTTAACCGAATTTTTGAAAAATTTATCTTATTTTTTGGCAAATATATCTAAGTTTCTAACAAATTTATCTGAGTATTTGGCAAATTTATCTGAGTTTCTGGCAAATCTATCTAAGTTATGGCAAATCTTTCTTTGTTTTTGGCAAATTTATCTAAATCTTTTTACAAATCTATTTGAATTTATGGAAAATCTTTTTGAGTTTTTTGGAAAATTTATTTACATTTTTTGAAATCCATTTGTATTTTTTAATTTTATTTGTGCCTTTTGAAGTTTATCTGCGTTGTTTTAAATTTATAGTTTCGGGAAAAAATACTTGAGTTTTTGGAAAAATTTTCTAAAATTTGGAAAATTGGTTTATCATAGTTTGGGCAAATGTATTTGCACTTTTTGAAATTTATTTGCGTTTTTGAATTTTATTTATGTCTTTTGAAATTTATTTGTGTCTTTTGAAATTTATTTATATTTTATTTGGATCTTTTGAAATTTAATTGCGTCTTTTTAAATTTATCTTCGTTCTTTTGAAATTTATTGCGTTTTTGGAAATTATTGATTTTTTTGAAATTTTATTTACGTCTTTTGAAATTTATTTGTGTCTTTTCAAATTTATTTATACTTTTTGAATTTTATTTCGATCTATTGAAATTTATTTGTGTTTTGAAGTTTATTGACATTTTTTGAAATTTATTTGGATCTTTTGAGATTTATTTGCATCTTTTTTAAATTTATTTTTGTTCTTCTGAAATTTATTGCCTTTTTTTAAAGTTATTTGCGTTCTTTTTAAATTTATTTGTATTTTTTAAAACTTATTTGAAAATCTCATTAATGGGATTTCATTAATCGTAGTCAATTAAATGGTAGTTGACCATTATTAATGGCATATCCCACTAATAGTGGGATATGATTTTGAAGAAAGGGTAAATTAGACATTTTAGGTCTTCAAATTTAAAAAACAAGACATATCACACTGTGAAAAAAGATTGTAGATCTAAGGCAATAAATTGACATGTTCAAGGACTCGTCGCCGAATGCCCCTTTTAAATATGGCATTTATGTACTGGACTCTTTAGATTCCTACTTACCAGCCGCATATGTTGGTGAGAAGACCTATGTCGATATTTTATATGCTCGTCTTAGTTACCCCTCTCAATGGGTTGTGGACACCATGCGTACCCAGTTTCAACTTCCTTTTTCTAATAAAGCTTTCTCATTTTGTGATGCATGTCGTTGTAGCAAGAGTATGACTTCCATTTCAATCATTTGATTCTCATTGTATTGTTCCATTTGAATTGTTGCATTCTAATCTTTGGGGGTCACCTCCTGTTCCTATAATAAATGGGCACTGCTATTATATTCACTTCACTGATAGTTTTAAATGCTTTGTCTTATTGTTTCCCCTTCTTCATAAATCCGATGCATTATCTATTTTTATTTCATTTAAAGCACATGCTGAAAACTTCTTTGGGTAGCGTTGGGTTCGCTAGAATGGTTTTAGGCAGGAATGGAATGGAGAGTGGAATGAGTCTGGAATGGAATGAGGTAGCAATAGTCATTTCCATTTCACTGTTTGGCTTTACTGAAGAATCAATCCAATAATAGAATTGTTATTCTTGTTCTTGCGTTTGGTACGCTGGAATGATACCTAGAATGGAATAAAATTTACATAAAACTGACCAAAATACCATTGTTAGAATTTTTTATTTTTAGAAATTTTCTTATTTCAAGCTACCCAAAATATAATTATTTACCTATTTTGATATATCATCATTAAAACAACCACAAAATAACACACCTAAAACATCATTTACAATAGCTTAAACATCATCAAAATATCTAAATAACACATTACTAAACTTAAACATCACTTAAAATAGCTAAATAAAGTAATTAAATTAACATTCATCCATAAGTTTAAAAATAAAATCCACATTTTGATGTGATAAAGGGGCATTTTGGTCTCAAGGAAAAATTATAAAGGAATGGAATGACCATTCCTCTACCTCCCCAGTTCAATGATGATTCCATTACATAAAGGAATGGTGATCTCGGAAGTAATGGTCATTCCGCCACTATTTTGCGAACGAAACGCGGAAATGATCATTTCATTGGAATGACCATTCCATTCCGACCTTCATTACAACGAACCAAACACTACCTTAGTTTCCTGATCAAAGCGCTTCAAATGAATGGGGGGTGGTGAATACGAAAAATTTCTCCTTCTTCATGGCATTGCCCATCATTTTTTCTATCCTTATACACATGCTAAGAATGGTCTTGTCGAACGCAAGCATGGTCGTGTGGTTGAAACATGATTAACACTCATGACTCAGGCCTCTCTTCCTACTAGTTTTTGGGTTGAGGCCTTTAAGACGGCTACTTGTTTAATTAACAGAATGCCAACCCCTATCTTGACCAACTCATCCCCATATGAAAAACTATACAAACAGTTGCCCATTTACTCGTTCTTGCGGGTTGTGCATGTTATCCTAATCTCAAGCCTTACAATTCAAATAGATTGTAGCCTTGTTCCTGCCACCATGTCTTTATAGGGTACTCACCTTCCCATAAGGGCTACAAGTGCCTATATCATGCCACTAGTCGGGCATAAAAATCTTGTGATGTTATTTTCAATGACAACGAGTTTTCATTTGGTTCAACATCCCAACTGGCTTCACTACTAGTTAAATAAGTGTGTTCGCCAATCTTCCTCAATCCATTTTCACCAATGATCAAGTCCACTATTGTTGCCCGAGTCAATCCATCTCAGAGTCAATTAGTTCCTTCTAACATGCATCCTGTTAGTTTTGCAACATCATTTGGGCCTTCACCTGAGGCCTCACCTGAGAGGCCAACTGTGACATCCCCTGAGAACCGACATGTTCCTTGATTAGAGAACCAACTTGTGCGCCTCTCTATGAACCAACCTGATATTCATGCTATCCACACTACGTCTTCCACAATTGCTTTGCCTGACCTATGGACCCTGTAAGATCTCGGCCCCACTATGATATTTTATTATATTTTTAATTAGAATATTATTATTATTTTAATTAAATGTATTCTAGTTATTTAAGTGGGTACGATTAATTGGGCCACACGATAGATTAGATGCTTGTATCGGTGAGTTGGGTTAATGGGTAGATGACCTGACCCGTAGTTTGACCCAATAACTTAAGCCCATAAGATCCTATTTTTAACCTAATCCCTATTTTAAAGAACTGTACGTTCTTATCTTCCCTCTTTCGTCTGCAACTCTTCCCGTTTCATCTTCTTCCTCCTTCAGCTTCCCAAACCATTCCAGCTTTAGGATCCAGCCATCAAAACCAAGATCAGAGGACACCACCGTTATTGTCTCGACTTTCTCATCTCAGGTAACCTTCTCCTCAACTCATTAGGAATAGATCTATATTCTTGGGTTTTATCTTCTTTTTCTTCTAATGGTAGATCTGGTTGAGAGAACCATAGATCTGATCACATGGGTATTTCTTTCCCATCTCTTATGTCAGATTGGTGTTGGGATTGTGATCGAGTGCCGTGATAATCTCAGATTGAGTATTGGTTAGGATCTGTCGCTTTCTTTTTCAACCTCGGTAAAAGGCAAGTACCTAATCATGATTTATAAATTTAATATTTGTTTCTCCTTGATTTGTGTGTTAAATGCATGTAGAAACCTTTGATGCCTTTTTTTTTATGATAATATAGTGATGCTATCATGCTTTGTGATGAGATCGGAGATTAGGGGTAATTTTGTTTATTTCACTAATTCTGCGTTACTGTTGCCAATTTGAACCGGAACAGAACCTGTGAATATAGAACATCGGTTCTGTTATCTTGACCATGGAACCCGGGTGGGTCACCGCTTGTAGATCGGGTCCCCACATCTGATAGGGGACCCAGGGGCGAAGCTAATGGTGGTGGACCCGTGGAGATTGAGCCCCATTTGGCCCCTCATCTAAGGGTTTACACAAATTTGGGGCATCAATGATCAAGTGGGTTTTATTTTGAGGATTAGGCAGTGGTGGGGTCCACTGGGTGATGTGATCACAAATCTATTCCGCGCATCCGGCCGCATAGCCTTGGGCGACCATGTAAATGGGGTTTGATTATTTGATCAATGGGTAGCTGACCGGAGTACACAGGGCATAGATGCTGTTGACGATGAACATGTTACATAACTGGTTCTGTTGGTTCTTGTGATAAGAATAAGAGAAAGGAGATGATGATGACGTCATCCCATGTCACTCCCATGTGACATGGTACAGAATTAATGGGATGAATGGAGGGTGGAATATAGTGGTCTGGGTGTCTATGGGAAATAAGATTGGTTTCATTACATTGCATGTGGCCCATTATAGTAAAACAGAAGATGCAGATGAATGACATGTGGGTTACAGAAACAAGATGAGTCACAGCACGTGACATTTGACCCATTACATTATATTCAACATAAAAATGAGTTCTGTGGCTTTATGACTATTGACGCTTGGCCCATTATATTTTAGAGAAAGCACATTTTAATTTTAATGAAATAAATTAGACCTTGGGCCCATTTTATAAAGACTTGAATTTGGGAAATATTATAGACAGAATCTTTAGATTTTCTAAACTATAAACTAAGATTATTATTATATGTACATTAATAATAATTGATATGTTTAGTTTTTAATGTGTTAAAATTATATTTTTGGACTTTATATTTGGATCAATGGACTTGAGTAAATACCGTCTGGGCACACGGTATCTTACTAATGTGGGGTTTAGTACTTAGTATAATCTCGGGAAAATTCTAATGGATTTGAGTTCAACCCATCTCTATTAGAAAACCCTTAATTGGGTCTATGCACCACTGATGGAGAAGAGATGCGTTGATCTTTTATATATTAGAAATTCCTGTAGTTATTGGGTACGAGACCTTATGTTTGACCTTAGGATCGCTTTGTATCTATGTCTTAACCTTCGCATGCATATATATATATATATATATATATGTTGGTTTATGTTCTGTATTCCTTTAGATGCATACCCTATTGTGTGTTATGGACTATAAAGTGGCTTGGCAAATTTTGTATGACGATTCGATTATGATATGGAATGTGGAAAAGCCAGCACTTTACTTTGACTTAGGACTCTTGTGTCGGAGCTTTATTATTCAGGTCTATTATGTTTATATGTTTATGTTTATATTTATGTGGGTCATTTATGGACGACTGCAGATCGATATGTGGACGGTTGATCACCGATGTGACCGGATCACTTATAATCCGTTATGAATGTGAACAGGTTATCCTGATATTTGTTTTATTTGATCGGTTTATGACCACCGACGTTGTGGACGGGCTTTCCCGATTTATTTAGGGCTGACCACCCAAAACGGGGACACTTGTCTTCGTGTGAATCATATTGCTCCATTTGCTTTATTTGGATTATTCTATACGTTCTTTTGTCATTGTCATTGTCATTATTTCGATATGATCACACTTGTCTATATTTTCTCGTTATCGTATTAAATTTCGAATTATGATTATGTTCTTGCTATTTACTTTGTAATAATTGGTGCATAGGTACCGAGCCCTACTTTACCCAGGAGACGGAGGAGGATCAAGTGTTTCAAACGTTTGAGCCAACTGACGAACCCGAGTGGGATGCCGGAGATGGCTTTGGAGCCGTCTGAGCCAGCAAACGAGAGAACGTCATCTTAGAAATTCTCTTTGAATAAACATTCTTTTAGTATTGAGACCCTTTAGAAATTATTGAATTCATTCTGCAACTTTAATTATTAATGTTTATCTGATTTTTATGTTGGGTTTCATTTATGAATCTTCAATACCAATTGAATAAAGCTTCCGTTGCATTTAATGAAATTTATTTTGACTCGCCACATGTTGAAATTTTATGTGGGTCCACTTTTGGAAGCTTGTGTTGTATTAAACACAGGAAATTTGAATTTGTTTTTAATTTTTCACGTTTTCCCAATTCTTATTTTGGGGGACGTGACAGTTGGTATCAGAGCCCAGCACGATCTTCGGATATTAAAAATGGATAGAAACAATAGGACGTGGTGAGGATTATGAATTCCGTTAGACAGGCTTTACGTGCTAATGTAAAGTCTATAGAATTGTTTGTTAGCTTGTTTCATGGAATCTAACCCATCGTTATCCTATTGTAGATCATGGCACAGCGTACGACTAGATCTCAGGATGGAGAACCGGGAAATGGATCGAATAACCCAGATGATCGTTTCAATCAACTTCTGCAAGCTTTTGTGCAAGCCCAGACTACTCAAAATGAGCAGCAGAAAGAACGTGAGACTGAACAAGTTGCAGAAAAACAGCGAGAAAGGGATGAACGAGCTGCTGAGAGAGCACAAGCAGACAGAGACAGGGCAGCATTCCAGGCTCAGATCTTAGCTTTGACTGACAGAGCCGCTCAGCCAGTGCAAGTGGTCATGCCTCCCAGGGAAGTAGATCCAAATGACCTCTATGAGAAATTTAAGAAGAGGGTCCCTCCTGAGTTTCACGGGTCCGAAGATCCTATGGTAGCAGATGATTTTATTGAACAGTTGGAACAGATCTTTGCAGTCTTCAATTGCACTCAAAGGCAGCGAGTTAATTTGACAGCTTATATGTTCAGAGGGATAGCTCTCCAATGGTGGAACTCGGTGAAGGCAGAAGTGCAAGCAGAGGCAATGGCTGAAGAAAATGCATGGGAAACATTCACCACAGAGTTTATGGATAAGTTCATCCCCAAATATGTCAAGGACCAATGGAAGCGGGATTTTCAGAACTTAGTGCAAGGTGATATGTCAGTGCAGCAATATGAACAACAGTTCACAAGATTGGCTAAGTATGCACCTACACTAGTTGTTCCGGAGGAAGAGAAGATCAAACATTTTCTTGATGGGTTATCAGCTGATATCTAATGATGATTGGAGATAATCAACGCCCGACATTCCAAGAGGCTGTGAAAAGTGCATATTGGGCTGAGGGTGCACTAAAGAAGAAGGCAGCAGAACGGCAAGCCAAATACCAGCAACATCAATTGAAGCAATCTTCTAGTCAGGGCAACCCAAAGAAAACGAAGATTCAGGGTCAACCCTCGGTTGGTCAGAGACATCTGTGCAAAAGGTGTGGAAAGAATCACCCTACGGAGAAGTGCTACAAGGAGACAGGGGCATGTTTTCATTATGGGCAGTTTGGCCATAGAATTCGCGATTGTCCCAGTGGTGGTAGTCAGTCGCAAGCGTCTCAGTTAGCAGTTTCTCGTGCTCCTATACAGCAGCCTTGGAGGACAGCACCTCCGCAGGGACCACAGCAGATTCCTCGGGCACCACAACAGCAAATGTATAGAGCACCCGCTCCCCAATACCAGCAATACAGGGGTGTAGCACCACAGCAGCAGAGGCCAGTTATAGGACAGCAGAGGCCGGCTCAGATACAGCAGAGGCCATTCCAGCAACAGAGGCAGCAGCAAGCAGTGGGTCAGCCAAGAGCACCTAGGCCAGTGCAATGGCAGCAGAATCCCGCTCAGCAGATGGGCAGAGTATATGCAGTTACTCATGAGGAGGCAGATGCTTCTGCAGAAGTTGTGGAAGGTATTGTTCTAATCTCAGCTGTAGAAGCTAAGGCCATATTTGACCCTGGCTCTACACATTCATTTGTTTCCCATGATTTTGCTAGACATATTAATGAGGCTGTAGTGAGATTAGATGTTGCTTTAGTAGTGGGTACCCCAGTGGGCAAGTAGGTTCGTTGCCACCAATATTTTCCGAGTACCCGAGTTCAAATTGGGGATTTCATTTTACCTGCAAACCTAATTCTTTTAACGATGAAGGATTTCGATGTCATACTTGGTATGGATTGGTTAGCGACCTATAGAGCAGTGATGGACTGTTTTAATAAAACCATCAAGTTGTCGTTGCATTCGGACACTATTGAATTTGTTGGTCGAAGGAAACCGATTCGGACATGCCGAATCTCGGCATTGAAAGCAGAAAGATTGTTGAAATCTGGATGTGAAGGATATTTGGCGTTTATCACGGAGGATAAACAGTCTAAAGGGGTGGAGGATATTCCAGTGGTCTGTGAGTTCCAGGATGTTTTCCCGGATGAAATTCCAGGCTTACCTCCAGTCAGGGAGATAGACTTTTCTATTGAATTGGTGCCAGGGACAGCTCCGATTTCTAAAGCTCCATATAGAATGGCTCCAGCAGAGCTTAGAGAGTTGAAAACTCAATTGCAGGAATTGTTGGACAAGGGATTTGTGAGACCAAGTGTATCACCTTGGGGTGCACCGGTCCTATTTGTGAAAAAGAAGGATGGCTCTATGAGGATGTGTATAGATTATAGACAACTCAATCAGGTCACAATCAAGAACAAATACCCTCTCCCGAGGATTGATGAATTGTTTGACCAGCTTTAGGGAGCTGAATATTTCTCAAAAATAGACTTGAGATCCGGATATCACCAGCTCAGAGTTCGAGATCAGGACATTCAGAAGACAGCATTCAGAACAAGATATGGCCACTACGGTTTCTAGTAATGCCATTCGGGTTTACTAATGCTCCAGGAGTATTTATGGCCTTAATGAATAAGATATTTGCTCCATTTCTTGACCAGTTTATCGTTGTTTTCATAGACGACGTGTTAGTATATTCTCGGTCTCGAGAAGATCACGAGCAGCATTTGAGGTCGGCATTGCAGACTTTGAGAGATCATCAACTCTATGCCAAGTTGAGTAAGTGCGAATTTTGGCTTCAGGAAGTGATTTTCTTGGGTCACATCATCAACAAGGAAGGTTTGGCAGTAGATCCAGGAAAAATTGAGGCAGTGGTCAAGTGGCAGAGACCCATGTCAGTAACAGAGATTCGTAGTTTCTTGGGTTTAGCAGGTTACTATCGGAGATTTGTGAAAGGATTTTCATCCATTGCTGCTCCATTGACTAGATTGACATGAAAAGATGTACCGTTCGTGTGGACTGACAAATGTGAAGTAAGTTTTCAGGAGTTAAAGAATAGGTTGACTACAGCTCCAGTGCTCACATTGCCTTCGGAGAATGGTAAATTTGTTATTTATACAGATGCCTCAAAAGTTGGATTGGGATGTGTACTTATGCAGGATGGGAAGGTAGTGGCTTATGGCTCTAGACAATTGAGAGAGCATGAGAAAAAGTATGCCACTCATGATTTAGAACTTGCAGCAGTGGTTATGGCATTGAAGATGTGGCGTCACTATCTCTACGGTGAGAAGTTTGAAATTCATTCAGACCACAAAAGTCTTCAATATTTGTTTACCCAGCCTGAATTGAACATGAGACAGACCCGATGGATGGAATACATGAAGGATTTAGATTTTCTAATCAAATATCATCCCGGGAAAGCCAATGTAGTGGCTGATGCATTGAGTCGAAGGGTAGCAACTAATGCATGCTTGAGGGCAGAATGGTCTTGGGCAGAAAATTTCCTCGATTTGGGAGTATCTTTGCAGTCAATTGATGACAAGGTTATGTTAGCCAACATGTTTGTCTGGGAACCAGAGCTCTTGAGCAGGATCAAAAGCAAGCAGTCAGAAGATCCAGAGCTAGCCCGAGTGATTGAGCAGATTGACAGCAGACCAGACTTCAGGATAGTGGAGGGTGTGTTGTACTTTCAGGATCGGTTATGTGTGCCAAATATAGAAGAACTGAAGAATGAGATCATGACAGAGGCACATCATTCCCGTTATACTATTCATCCGGGTAGTACAAAGATGTACCAGAACCTACGTAATCATTATTGGTGGAATAATATGAAGAAGGAAGTAGCAGGATTTACTGCAAGATGCTTGGTGTGTCAACAAGTAAAGGCAGAACGAAAGCAACCCCCGGGACTTTTAAAGCAGTTGGAAGTGCCCGATTGGAAATGGGAACACATAACGATGGATTTTATCTCCGGGTTGCCATCGATGCATAACAAAGATAGTATCTGGGTGATAGTGGACAGGTTGACAAAGGTGGCACATTTCTTACCGATGAATATGAAGACACCTCGAGATGAGTTAGCTAAAATGTATATGGATAAGGTGGTCACAATTCATGGTGTTCCCCTATTGATTGTATCAGACAGAGATCCTAGATTTTTGGGTAAATTCTGGACTGAACTTCAGGAAGCTCTGGGCACGACGTTGAGTTTCAGTACAGCGTATCATCCTCAGACCGATGGACAAACTGAAAGGACTAATCAGACACTGGAGGATATGTTGCGAGCTTGCATTCTCCAATTTGGGAAGGACTGGCAGAAAAGTCTCCCATTGTGCGAGTTTGCATATAATAATAGTTATCATTCCAGTATCGGCATGGCACCATTTGAGGCGTTGTATGGACGTCGATGCAGGACCCCAATCTGTTGGGAGGAGATAGGTGTCATGAGTTTTCATGGTCCATCTATTGTTAGTGATACTAGTGAGAAAGTGAAGCAAATCCATAATCGGTTAAAAATTGCTAGGAGCCGGCAGAAGAGTTATGCTGACTTGAAGAGGAGAGATCTTCAATTCGAGATTGGTGATCACGTGTTTCTAAAGGTTTCACCAACGCGAGGAACATTGAGGTTTGGGCAGAAAGGGAAATTATCTCGGAGATATATTGGTCCATTTGAGATCTTAGAGAGAGTTGGAGAAGTTGCTTACAGATTGGCCTTACCCGCAGCATTGTCAGCGGTGCACAATGTTTTTCATATCTCGATGTTGAAGAAGTATATCGCAAACCCATCTCACGTGTTACAGTATGAGCCATTGGAATTGCAGCCAGATGTTACCTATGTTGAGCGACCGACTCAGATCATCGACACGAAGAAGCAAGTTCTCAGGACTCGGACAATACATTGGGTGAAAGTCCAGTGGGAGCGCCATAGTCCTCGAGAAGCCACTTGGGAACTCCGGGACCAAGTGAAGAAGCTTTACCCGCATCTTCTTCCAGAGGTATGTTTGCATTTGGAGGACCAAATGTCCTAAGGGGGGGAGAATGTAAGATCCTGGCCCCACTATGATATTTTATTATATTTTTAATTAGAATATTATTATTATTTTAATTAAATGTATTCTAGTTATTTAAGTGGGTACGATTAATTGGGCCACACGATAGATTAGATGCTTGTATCGGTGAGTTGGGTTAATGGGTAGATGACCTGACCCGTAGTTTGACCCAATAACTTAAGCCCATAAGATCCCATTTTTAACCTAATCCCTATTTTAAAGAACTGTACATTCTTATCTTCCCTCTTTCGTTTGCAACTCTTCCCGTTTCATCTTCTTCCTCCTTCAGCTTCCCAAACCATTCCAGCTTTAGGATCCAGCCATCAGAACCAAGATCAGAGGACACCACCGTTATTGTCTCGACTTTCTCATCTCAAGTAACCTTCTCCTCAACTCATTAGGAATAGATCTATATTCTTGGGTTTTATCTTCTTTTTCTTCTAATGGTAGATCTGGTTGAGAGAACCATAGATCTGATCACATGGGTATTTCTTTCCCATCTCTTATGTCAGATTGGTGTTGGGATTGTGATCGAGTGCCGTGATAATCTCAGATTGGGTATTGGTTAGGATCTGTCGCTTTCTTTTTCAACCTCGGTAAAAGGCAAGTACCTAATCATGATTTATAAATTTAATATTTGTTTCTCCTTGATTTGTGTGTTAAATGCATGTAGAAACCTTTGATGCCTTTTTTTTATGATAATATAGTGATGCTATCATGCTTTGTGATGAGATCGGAGATTAGGGGTAATTTTGTTTGTTTCACTAATTCTGCGTTACTGTTGCCAACTTGAACCGGAACAGAACCTGTGAATATAGAACATCGGTTCTGTTATCTTGACCATGGAACCCGGGTGGGTCACCGCTTGTAGATCGGGTCCCCACATCTGATAGGGGACCCAGGGGCAAAGCTAATGGTGGTGGACCCATGGAGATTGAGCCCCATTTGGCCCCTCATCTAAGGGTTTACACAAATTTGGGGCGTCAATGATCAAGTGGGTTTTATTTTGAGGATTAGGCAGTGGTGGGGTCCACTGGGTGATGTGATCACAAATCTAGTCCGCGCATCCGACCGCATAGCCTTGGGCGACCATGTAAATGGGGTTTGATTATTTGATCAATGGGTAGCTGACCGGAGTACACAGGGCATAGATGCTGTTGACGATGAACATGTTACAGAACTGGTTCTGTTGGTTCTTGTGATAAGAATAAGAGAAAGGAGATGATGATGACGTCATCCCATGTCACTCCCATGTGACATGGTACAGAATTAATGGGATGAATGGAGGGTGGAATATAGTGGTCTGGGTGTCTATGGGAAATAAGATGGGTTTCATTACATTGCATGTGGCCCATTATAGTAAAACAGAAGATGCAGATGAATGACATGTGGGTTACAGAAACAAGATGAGTCACAGCACGTGACATTTGACCCATTACATTATATTCAACATAAAAATGAGTCATGTGGCTTTATGACTATTGACACTTGGCCCATTATATTTTAGAGAAAGCACATTTTAATTTTAATGAAATAAATTAGACCTTGGGCCCATTTTATAAAGACTTGAATTTGGGAAATATTATAGACAGAATCTTTAGATTTTCTAAACGATAAACTAAGATTATTATTATATGTACATTAATATTAATTGATATCTTTAGTTTTTAATGTGTTAAAATTATATTTTTGGACTTTATATTTGGATCAATGGACTTGAGTAAATACCGTCTGGGCACACGGTATCTTACTAATGTGGGGTTTAGTACTTAGTATAACCTCGGAAAAATTCTAATGGATTTGAGTTCAACCCATCTCTATTAGAAAACCCTTAATTGGGTCTATGCACCACTGATGGAGAAGAGATGCGTTGATCTTTTATATATTAGAAATTTCTGTAGTTATTGGGTACGAGACCTTATGTTTGACCTTAGGATCGCTTTGTATCTATGTCTTAACCTTCGCATGCATATATATATATGTTGGTTTATGATCTGTATTCCTTTAGATGCATACCCTATTGTGTGTTATGGACTATAAAGTGGCTTGGCAAATTTTGTATGACGATTCGATTATGATATGGAATGTGGAAAAGCCAGCACTTTACTTTGACTTAGGACTCTTGTGTCGGAGCTTTATTATTTAGGTCTATTATGTTTATATGTTTATGTTTATGTTTATGTGGGTCATTTATGGACGACTGCAGATCGATATGTGGACGGTTGATCACCGATGTGACCGGATCACTTATAATCCACTATGAATGTGAACAGGTTATCCTGATATTTGTTTTATTTGATCGGTTTATGACCACCGACGTTGTGGACGGGCTTTCCCGATTTATTTAGGGCTGACCACCCAAAACGGGGACACTTGTCTTCGTGTGAATCATATTGCTCCATTTGCTTTATTTGGATTATTCTATACGTTCTTTTGTCATTGTCATTGTCATTATTTCGATATGATCACACTTGTCTATATTTTCTCGTTATCGTATTAAATTTCGAATTATGATTATGTTCTTGCTATTTACTTTGTAATAATTGGTGCATAGGTACCGAGCCCTACTTTACCCAGGAGACGGAGGAGGATCAAGCGTTTCAAACGTTTGAGCCAACTGACGAACCCGAGTGGGATGTCGGAGATGGCTTTGGAGCCGACTGAGCCAGCAAACGAGAGAACGTCATCTTAGAAATTCTCTTTGAATAAACATTCTTTTAGTATTGAGACCCTTTAGAAATTATTGAATTCATTCTGCAACTTTAATTATTAATGTTTATCTGATTTTTATGTTGGGTTTCATTTATGAATCTTCAATACTAATTGAATAAAGCTTCCGTTGCATTTAATGAAATTTATTTTGACTCGCCACATGTTGAAATTTTATGTGGGTCCACTTTTGGAAGCTTGTGTTGTATTAAACACAGGAAATTTGAATTTGTTTTTAATTTTTCACGTTTTCCCAATTCTTGTTTTGGGGGACGTGACAGACCCACTGGTGGCAATACTAGAAAATCATCCCATTGTACTCACACCAAGGAAAATACCAAAAAACCTAAGGACTTTACGAACTTTGTGACCACTCTTTATCCTCTTCTGCGTGGTCTCCTAACTAAGACTTCCTCTACTGACATTGAGGCCACCTGCTATACTCAAGCATCCAAAGGCCCAGATTGGCAGGTTGTGATGACAGAGGAGTTTAATGCTTTGCTTCACAACAAAACATGGCAGCTCATCCCTGCTAGGTCCAATGTCAACCTCGTCGATTATAAATGGCCGGTCTTTTGCATCAAGCGCAAAGCCGATGGCCCATTTGAGTGCTATAAAACCCGTATAATGGGGAAAGGGCTTTGATCGACAACCAAGAGTTGATCAATATATATAAGGATACTTTTAGTCATGTCATCAAGCCGACTACCACCCGGATTGTTATGTTGGCTTGAGGCTACTATTGTTGAACTTGCGATCAACCAGGTGGGCTGCTAACTTACAGAGCATGCACAGATATTAATTGGGAATGATGCAAATGGACAGTTTTCTAATCTAAAGAATAAAAATGAAACAGAGATCAATACGTTGAATATACTGAACTTCTCATTCATCATCTGCACTCAGGTTACACAGAACTCTTTAAATAGAGTTGTTAGATAGAAATAGAATGTAGACAGGTGTCCCATACACACCATGACTCAAGGTGTAAAAAGAGACAACTAATTCAAACGTGTATACACACGTAAAAATACTTATTCAAGAAATGTAACAAACACAAGACTGAGTCACATGACCGTTTGAAGCATTTGAACTACTGTATCTTTTTAACACTTCCATCCCCTTATTCAAAAGTGATAATTCAAATGCGATCAACTCCGATTATTCTCCATAGTTTGTAAAATCTCTCTCTTGAAAGAGCTTTCGTGAAAATGTCGGCAACTTGGTCCTCCGTGCTACAATAGTCCAGTTTGATCTCTTTATTAGCCACAAGCTCCTAAATAAAATGATGACGGACTTTTATATGCCTTGTCCTTCCGTGTTAGACCGGATTCTTTGTCAATTCAATTGTCGACTTGTTATCACAAAGCAACATTGTATCTTCTTTTTGTTTTTCCTTCAAGTCACATAGTATTCATCTAACCCACACAGTTTGACAAGGTGCACTAGTAGCAGCCATATATCCTGCTTCAATGGTAGAAAGTGAGGTAGATTGCTGCTTTTTAGAAGCCCATGATATCATCGCAGTGCCAAGACTCAAAGCATAGCCTGTAGTGCTTTTCCTAAATCTGCACAGCCAACCCAATCACTGTCAGTATAAGAAACAAGTTCACGATCATCTAATTTTTCATACCTGAGTCCGAAATCCAATGTCCCACGAATGTAACGTAGAACACCTTTTGCAGCACCCATGTGAGCTTTGCTAGGACTATTCATGAATCTGGAAATTAAACTCACTACGAACATTATATCCGGCCTTATTTGTGTGAGATATATCAATCCGCCAACCATGCTTCGAATTACTTTTGCATCTCCCTTTCAAACCCCATCTTCTAAAGTAAGCTTCTCATTTGTGTTCATGGGAGTTTTCAAAGACTTATCAAACTTTTTCAACAAGTCCCTTGCATATTTTCATTGGTACAAGAAAATTCCATTTGAGTCTTGAATAATTTCCATTCCCAGAAAATGATTATCACCCTCAATGCATTTAATTCTGTGGAATGTGATGTTTTCACTTTGATACTTCAAAATTGATAATTATCACCTTTGAAAATAGGAACCATTGGTTGGGAAATGCTTACCGCATTGTCGATGTTTGCTGCCATCTTTTTTCTGCTTTGTAAAACCTTTAATAGGTATCTGCAAACGAAATTCATAGCGGAACCCGCAGTTGAGCGTCTGGCTCTGATACCAAAATTGTTGGCTTAAGGCTGCTGCTGTTGAACTTGAGATCAACCAGGTGGCTGCTATCTTACAGAGCATGCACAGGTATTAATTGGGAATGATGCAAATGGACAGTTTTCTAATCTAAAGAATAAAAATGAAACAAAGATCAATACATTGAATATTCTGAACTACTCATTCATCATCTGCACTCAGGTCACACACAACTTTATAAATAGAGTTATTAGATAGAAAAAGAATGCAGACAAGTGTCCCATACACACCAAGACTCAAGGAGTAAAAAAACGCAACTAATACAGACGTGTATACACACGTAGAAAGACTTATTCAAGAAATCATGTAACAAACACATGTACAAGACTAGGTCACATGACCGTTTGGAGCATTTGAATTACTATATTTTTTTTAACATGTTCTCGGTCTTATTGTGACCTTTCAATGGCCCCTAAGATAGATGTGCAAAGTGCATTCTTGAATGGTTGTCTTCATGAGAAGGTTTATAGGTCACAACCCCCTAGTTTCATTGACCCAAACTACTCGAATCACATTTGTCGGTTGCACAAGGCGTTATATGGCCTTTAACAGGCGCCCTGCACTTGGTATCACCATCTCACTTCCTTTCTTCTTCAGCATGGGTTAACTAATCCAAGGAGTGATAATTCTCTATCTTCAAGCACATTGACTCGTCCATTGATGTAACCCAGGATTGGCAAATGATAAAATAGACCAATTCTGTATGTGAAGGTTTAGCCCAATCTACAAAAGATTTAATGATTGAGACCAAGCTCCAAAAGAGGCTTAATTGAATCCCCAAGGGATTCAAGTCACAAGTATTCTCAACCCAGAGAAAAACTCACAACCACAGGAAAAACCCATAGTGATTATTTAATTGAATAATGTAAGCTATCTCTCCCAATGAAGCGATTACATAAATATAGGAAGGGTTTGGGCATACCCTTTCCTAATTAGACTCTACTTTCCTAAACAATGAAGGAACTAAATCACTAAACTTGCTTAACAATCTAAATTAAATAAAAATCTTAATTTTAACTACTTCTGAATAAATTAACTCTCAAAATAAGATTCCTAATTAAATGGATGTCCAGTTGGGCCAATGGATTGGCCGACCCATTGTCTGACCACAACAACTATTCACATCTTGGAAAAACTAGACTTTGGCAAGTTAATAACTTGATAATACCGGAGAGAACTCGACTTCAAGTTCGGTAAATGTCCTCCTGGGTCGAAAATCAATTGTACAAACTTCAAAGTTTTCATGTGATCTTCATTCTCTTAACATGACTTAGAAGCGTGACTCAATCTTTTCCTCCATCTAAAAGTAGATCGGAAGTGTCGCGTGTTCTGATGTTTGCATCTAGGTCAGATGTGTGATTTAACCATTAGACACTTCAATTGTTGTCCTTGTACCAACAAGTCATGATCTTTAACTATCCATCGTTGATCCCCAAAGATGAAGTCATTGCCGGGGACTTCAACTATTGGTTCTTTCTTCGAGTCAACTTGAAGACTATGATTTTCCATTGATGATCCATAAGGCTATTTTGGAATTAGCATCAAATCCAATTGATGATTAGGCTTGTTTCTCTAGATCCATGTCCTCAGTCTCCGCCTTTGCTTCATTTTGATTGATTTCATTCATAGAAGGAAAGCATGGCCTTTTGTGTTCGAATTTTGCTAAGTCCATCTAAGGAGTTTCATATGCTGTTGAAGGCGAAAGAGTTGTTGATTTCAATGGGCAGGGCATAATCCGCTGTCTTTTCCGTAGGAAGGAAAAGATGTTTTTCTCTTTGTCATGGTGCACTTTCTGATAAAAAAAAGCCATGGACATCCAAAAAAGTATATGAGCGATATTAATGTGGATCACATTGCACCAAATCTTGTCCTCATAATTGCCAATCTCAAAGGTAATCAAACATCTGTGAGTCACAGGGTTGACATAAATATTTGACAACATGACTTGGGAGGATTTAAGTAGGTTTTGAATTAGCCATTGAAGCTTGTCGATAACCTTTTTGCAATAAAATTCATTGCATTGCCATTATCAATGACCAAATTAGTTGAATTTTCTTCGACTCCTACTCATGTTTGGAATTTATCTGTCCGTTTCCACTCTTTTCCCACTTCTTATTCGTGGTGAGAAGTCAACGAATGACAAGTGTGGGATTTTGTTCTCCATCAAAATGTCTCTCTACAACATGGGCGCTTCTTCTTTGAGGAAACTTTCTTTCTTCATGCTTACCTTGTCTCACGCAAAACCAAATCAGCATGTGCTCAACATGGGCTGCTTCTCTATATACTTCTTGAATGGTTTTGCAGTTATTCATATTATCTAATATGTCCTCTCTCAAACCCCTGATATAACGACTCAAATCATGTCTTTCGTTCTCCTCTAGTCACGTAAATATTGCAGCTTATATAGATATAATTGACTGGTATATTCATAAACCATTAAGTTTCCTTGCTCCAAACTAAGAAACTGCTCAAAGTAAAACTCATTCTCAAAGTACCAATCGCCATATTTAAGCTAATACAAATTTCCTTGAATTTTAATGGAGCTTCCAAAGATTCTCATGATGACTGTAATGCAAGGATAAAAGTTTAATTCCTCCTTAAGAATGGACTAACCTATTGTATATATCTTATTGATTGGATTATGCTGGTGAAGAGGAATCGTCGATCGCATTGTAGATGGCCCAAATATCAGCCGTTGAAAATTAATGGTTGAGATTGATCAATTGGAAAACTATTGGAGTGGGCGTGCTATGGGCCGGGTTTGCCTAGCCTGATTTGCAATAAAGTTCGATTTGACTTTTTTTTTAGGGATTTTGACATATTTGGCCCTCTAAATCAATGTTATCCCAAAAGCATGACTCATTGTAGGATATTGTCAGCAGAGTCGTTTGACTCTGGTCCCCCCTTTTTCTCTTCCATTTTTGCCTAGGATCCCATGCTATCATGGGATCCCAATGTAAAAAGTCAAAAGGAAATCACCTAAAAAAAACCAACCCCGTTTTTTCCCTCATTTTTCACTTTTCACCTTCCCCTTTCAACATCTCCGGTTGTAAGAAGAGTTTGGACCCTGCTTCTCCAACGATCCAACCAGAACCAAATGGGTCCTTCTTCTCCAGTCAGCAGATTTGGCGTCAACGAGAATGGCTGAAGGAGTCTGGTTCCTCTTCTTTGTCTCTGACTGGCAGCGACCCTTGGGAGTTTTTCTTTTCTTCTCTGGCTACAGCAAGAAGCAAAAGCAAGAAGACTCATTTCTCTCATGTATCAGAGAAAGAGAAAGGAGGCACAATTTGTTAATGTAAAATTTCATTTTCTGTAATTGAATTATTTTTTATGGAGTTTTTCTCTTTTGTGTTGATGTCTAGGAAATGGGTTTTATGTTTATTGATAATAAGAGCTATTTCAGGGTCTTTATCTTTGTCGTTTTATCTTCTTATCTTCTGGGTTAGGTGTGCAAAAAGTGTTGTCTCATTGTGTTTTGGATGAGAGAGATTTTCATGTATTTGGTTCTTTTTCTTTTGGGTTGATGTGTGAAATTACTTTCATGGTCTGGATCATTAGATATGTGAGATATTTTCATAATGGGTTGTTTATCATTTCCCTGTCTCTTTTGGTTTTTATGTGGGAAATGGGGTTATATTTTGGTTGAGAGAAACATTTCCAACTGGCCCCATTGCCGTCCTTGACGACCCCACAGGCAAATGCACTGCAGAGCAACATCATTTCTAGGACAGATAGATCATCTACTTTTGTGAGCTGTTATTTTTTAAAAAAAAATCCAAGTTACAGATTTTACAATGACTTTGTTTGTGACTTCTTGCCCAGAATTCAACCCACAAAAGGAAAGTGAATGCATACATATTCTCATTATCTTCCAATGATTATGTTTCTCATTTTATTTTTTTTATTTTTATGTTTATATGTTGAATCTAGTGTTGGCATAAATGATAAATGAGATTTGATAAATGTGTGGCAAAATGTTTTTTTTTGTTCTTTTATTGTGTTGCTTTGAATTAGGATGGCTCACTATGAATATTACTCCTTTATGTTTCATTTTTTTTGGTGGACAATGTCAACTTCCTTGAAGATGTTGGATGGTGAGCTATTGATAGTGGTCCACTTCGGTGGTCAATTTGAGTGGGATAGAGTTCATCCTAACTACATCGGTGGTGATCAAACTGCTATCTATGTTAATTGTAACTTAACATACATCTCATTGGTCGAAAGTGTCCTACAAGCAATAAATTGGGTAACGTCTGAAGAGCCTCCTCGTATTCAATACCTACATCAAAATAGCAGAGCATTCACCTTGATTGGTATAAAAAATGACAATGATGTTCGGGTAATGATCAAAGCATGTGGAGATGTGACAAATTCTATTTACATATATCTAAGTAGAAATATCAATGACGGTGTAGATCATTACCACTCAATTTCTTGGTAAGCCATTTATGTTTAGAATTAAGAACAATAATTTTCCAAGTTATATACATGTAAAAATTTAATAAATAGATTTACATGCATGAAATGAATGAACGAGTTGAAGAGACTGCCGGAATTAGAGATGGATATTGTTGCAATGAAAATCTACGTGGAAGTAGGCCAAGAACTGATACTCCTAAACATAAGAAGTCTAAGGCTATTGATCATGAGGGTCCACCGAGTAGAGGGCCGACCACCAGGTTCGTTTTCATTCCATATTAAAGATTTTTTGTCATTTGTTGTATTTTTAGATTAATGTAATAATTATGGAGGTTGTTATTTTCCGATTATATTGTCCCGGCAAATCACCTATGAATTTTGATGTGGATGTTTACAGGGCTGAGATTGGTGATATCCGTGAATACACTTATCCAGATGTCAATCTCGCAGAAGATGTAGATGAGCATTTCTCGTACCCAACCAATGAGGTTGTGTATGAGACGAATGCAAGTCATGAAGAAACTGATGATGATATTGATTACAATGAGGACTTGGATGATTTCCTGAATGATGAAAGTGACACTGATCGCAATAGTGAAGGCACCTCACATGATTCTGTCAGATGTGTCAATGGTTTTAGCTACCAACAAGAAGTCTTAGATTTAGAATGCAACAGAGAACAACCCAAAGCTATGGAAAAGTGTAATATTGAGGACACACTAGTGCCAGTGGAAGATGAGGGTGAAGATATTGTGACTCAAGAGGATTCTGCACATAATATGTGGAATGGCAGAACTTTTATTGATCGCAACTCATTTAGGAAAACCTTGAGTAAGTTTGCAATGTACACGAATTTTAGTTTGCGGCATCTGAAGACATCTCGGACACAAGTTACTGCTAAGTGCGAAGTCCAAAGTTGCCCATGGCGTATTCATGCTTCAATAGTGGAATCAGGGCCTCAATTTCGAGTTTGGACATATAATCCTAATCATACTTGTTCAAGACAAATGATGGGCTCATCCTCAAGCAACGGCTAATTTAATAGCAGATTTTATCAAGGAAAAAGTATGTCTTCATCCTGAATATAAACCGAAGCAAATTATAAATGATGTTAGATTAGAGTTCGGTGTTGTTGTTGGCTATAGGAAGGCTCACAGGGCAAAAGAGATTGCGCTGGATGCAATCAGAGGTTCATATGAACAGTCATTCAAGATATTGCCAAATTATTGCGCAGAGTTGATTCAAACAAACCCCGGATCCCATTATCATCTTGATACGGATTGGGACTCTTCATTCTCAAAATTCTTCTTTGCCTTTGGATCAAGTATCCGGTCATTCAAGACCTATATGAGGCCATTGATTGCCATTGATGGAGCGCACCTCCGTGGCAAATATCCAGGAGTCCTATTTGTTGCTGTGACTCAAGACTCCAACCATGGGTTGTTCCCCATCGCATTTGCCATAGTTGAAATCGAACGTTATGACACATGGGTGTGGTTCTTATCTTGCTTTAAGATCGTTGTTGGACCATTACAAGGTTTAACCTTTGTTTCAGACAGACAGAAAGGCCTTGTTGAAGCTGTTAAAAATGTATATCCGGATGCCAACCATTGTTATTGCTGTCGTCATATTGTAGAGAATGTGCGTGAGCGTTTTAAAGACAAAGCAATTGTTTCAAAGTTCTGGTGCGCAGCGAAGTCTACTAGAAGTTGTGATTATGAAAGGCATATGAATGATTTAAGGAATGTGAACGAAGAGGCTTATGCATACATCGAGAATATTGGCAAAGAGCGCTGGGGAATGCGTTTGTACATGCAGGACGATATGACATGTTAACTACAAATTCAGTTGAATGTACAAATAGCTTACTGAAGGACATTCGGGAGCTTCCTATAACAAGGCAGGTAGAGGAAATTCGTATAAAATTAATGGATTTCTTCCAACTCCGCCGCGACAGGTCACAGATGATAGAATCGCGTTTGACTCCATAGTTTGAAAGATTTTTTAGCAAAGAAAAGGATGGTTCTCGTCGACTACATGCAAGGCAAGCTGGTCCTGAAGAATATCAGATTGATTCTGGCTATTTTGTGGATGTTGTCCACCTTGATCGACGTTCTTGCACTTGTCGACAATGGGATTTAATGGGCATTCCATGCTCGCATGCTATGTCAGCAATTAGTTACAGAAGTCGGGACCCATATGATTTTTGTGAAGAATGGTTTTCTGCTGAAACTTACCGTGCAACCTATAGTCAAATCGTGCATGTAACAACAGACATCCAGCAATGGGAGTATAGACAGGAACATCCAATACTACCTCCACACGCAAGGCGTCAAGCTGGACGACCAAAGAAAAAGAGGATTAGAACCAAGGATCGGGTAAGACGACAGGTGACATGCTCAAACTGTAGAGAAGTTGGACATAACCGTCAGTCTTGCCAAAATCCTCCTTTCAGAGATTGAAGTGATTTACATAATATCTTTTTTTCTTGTCATATGTGTATATGGTGTTCTGTATATAATTTTGGTGTTCATTTGTTTTGTTGGAAATGGATAAGCCTCTCCCTGTGTTTTTGGATTCTGTCAATCAGCAGGCCAAACCCAAAATGCTTGAACTTCTCTCCAGAGCTTGTCAGTCGCCAGATGGTTTAGTTTGCCGTGGGGTTGAGCAATCAGTTGTCACAGTTCCATTAGTTCTGATCAAAGGGACATCATCAGAGGTAGTTTGCTTGAACTTTCTTCCTTCTTGTTGTTGTGGATGCTGTTGCTGTGGATGGTTACAACTGTTGTAATCTGATAGTGATTCACATTATATTTTCTTACATAAGTGATGCTATGTTGTCATTGTTGGAAATGTAGAGGTTATTATTCCCATTTACAAGAATGAGGCGTTTCAGAGAGACTTCTGCTTCGAAGAAGGTTGGCCCCTCTCTCTATCTTAGCCTTGTGATTTCAGATTGCTTTTGCCTTATAACTGGATTACTGTTATCATCTTCTCATTAGTGTCAAATATTAGTACAATCTGTTATTTTATTTACTTTTCTTATAGCTAATCCTACAATTGGATTTTTCCTGTCACAGTTGTAGCCAGAATTTCTAACCAATAATCCACGGCCTGCAAAATTGGTCCGTTTTGGTAAGAACACACAATTCCAGATCAAATATTTGTTACGCACACACACGCAAGTTACTGAAACCAATTATCCATTGTATGTTGTCTGTACTAACCTTGGTATCCATCCATTCATTACATAGGAGTTCACGCATTTTGTCGGCAAGGATAACCGTGCAGAATTTGGCTAACGAGGGATCACTGCAATATTGGAACTTATTCAATTGATAACTGATAATTGCATACGACTTATCTATTAGAGTTTTCAGCAGAAGTAACTTACTTTGCTTTATATTCATTCCAAAAAATATCAAGTAAGGCGGCCTCCTCAACTGTAAGACTGTACTCAGCACTGTGGGCACCATAAGTTGTCACTTGGTAAGGCTGAAACCGCACAGGCAGCGTATTCTTCCAGTATCGGGCTTTGATCCTTATTATCTTGGAGGGGAGAGACTCGCCTGGGGATAGTTCTACAACAGATCCCTATGTTAAGACTGGCCGTGGAGGGGTGAGAAAACCACTTGGACTAGATAGGATATCCTCAACAGGTTGGGAGGATATGCTATCTACATGAATTGGACTTGGTGGGATGTGATGTGGAGGCATTTGTAATGGAACATCACTGGGTGTCAGTTGACTGATGATATTGTTCGATGTTTTTGGTCTCTGTAATGCATATAAACATTTATTCAATCATAACCACATAAACATTAATAATTGAGAAAGAGATTAACAACAAATAAGTATGTGCCACGTACCTTCCTCTCCTCCTCGTCTGAGCTGGAGCTAATGCAATCTTGCATCTTAAATTCCTTAAATCTGGAAGCACATGCTGATTTAAATCACATGATCTTACGACCTATTCTAATCAAGAATTCATCAATTTTTTGTTCCTTATCCGGTTGCTTCTTCATATCTTCAACTCCTAACAGTAAATGGGAAGCAAAATCACCAATCTCCATCATAGTTGAGTCAGACAAATTTGTTTGTGGATGCGAATGAGAGGGACCTGGATTTTGTTGTGTGTTATTATGCTCTTGATCAAGGTCAGGGTTAGTGGCACCTTCCACAACTTCAAATCGTCCGATTCTCAATCTGGTGATACCCCGATACCACTCAAAGTACTCATCGGTGTGACGGTTGCTATCAACCTCAACTTCCCCTTCAAGCACCGATTTCTCTCTATCATCCCACTCTTTAATTCCTTCTTTCATTTTCTTTGAATAGTATACGGGGGCCTTCAGGACCCTATCATCCCTATTGAATGCAGGATAGAAGGGAAGGGGAACTATCTGTTGAAGGCCAAATTGCTTCATCACGCGACTGCTATTGTGGCGTTCAACAATCCAGTAGCAGACCAACACAGTCCGTGAGCTAAATACATCCATTTCATGTTCATCAACTATCTTCGCCAATTCCTCTTTAAAACCAACATATGGCCGCCAATTGAACTGCATTTATTAAATAAAATGTCAAGTACATTTATCTACAGTAAAATGTAGTACCATATATACAGATCCCATAAATAAATATTATATGTGAGTGCTTACATTATCTGAATGTTGGTTGTCAAGTTGTTTATGAACAACTTCCACCGTGGAGAAGGTTTTGTGGCTCTTCAAGCGCCGAGACCACATCAGGCTTAGGGGGAACTCGAAGTGATTATCCCATTGTTGGGCTGATTTAATTTCTCGCCCGATTGACATGTGAGATATGGCCCAAATTTGTTTCAAATAATTATTAGGCATTGTTAGAATATTATGGAATAAAATTAGGCAATTCTTAGCACCAGTGTGCACAAATGGGTAAGCGAATTTACTTGCAAGAGCTGAACAGGCCCGCCTAAGGTCTTCTGGTGGTCGGTATGCCTCTTAGAACCTTTATGCTTGCCGGTTGATTTGGCGATTGTTCTTCTTGATAACTGTCGGTAGAGGTTCGCCAAGCAGGCTGGGCCCCAAGCAAATTTTTTAAACTCCCTAAAAAGTTCCAAAATCCATGCGCCCCCCATCGACCCAGAGGTATTTGTAAAAATTTGGCCCGCAACTAAACAAAAAAGATATGCCCTTGTAGCCATTATTTGTTGATTCTTTGAAGCTTTCTTTGTAAGTTTGCTAAAAAATTTCACCAGCCAAGTCAATTTTAGGTTACAGCCATTGCAATCCCTGCCTTCTTGAGGTTGTTTACCCAACAACTCTAAACAAACTTCACTAACTGAGGTAGGGCTACAGAATGTACGTCCTGTGACTACTATCCCATTTATGGGTAGCCCATATATGTAAGCAACGTCTTCAAGAGTGATCGTTGCTTCTCCACTGGCCAAATGGAAAGTGTTTGTCTCAGGCCTCCATCTCTCTACTAATGCAGAAATGAGTGCATGGTCAATCGTGATTTTTTGCAACTTAGAAAGGTGATGGAGGCCTGTTTCTTGAATGAATGCTTCTTGGGTCTCGTTCAAGGACCACTTATCTTGTAGTATGGTTGCTGGCTTACAAACGACAGTTCCCACATCCTGTATCAGAATAATTAATGCAAATATATCATGTACAGTTATATGGGAACTTAAACAAAATGTATTCTTGTATACATAAAATTCAACATACCCTCCCACTCCATATAACTTCAGAAATATGGTAATATTGGTCTTGTAGAATGCTTCTGTCAAGTGGACCAGGGTTGAGTTCCGCCATCTATAATAAAATAAAATCCATCAATACAAGTGTGTACACCAAATGAGAGATAAATTTCAATATGTATGTACAAATTAATGCCACTCCATATGTCAGTCCAAAGGCCATTTGTTCTAGTTATAGTCCGCTTTGGATATATCTGGGAGTGTGTACTGTCATATGCCACATAAAATCAGTTTAGAAAAAAAATTCAATAGAGTCCTTGGAATTGAATCATGGTGTATTGAGTTCTACCATGACACATTGATGAGACATGAAATTCCATATAGAGAGGATAGGTAACCATGACTTATCATCCATGTCGATTATAGCTACCAAACTAGTATACACACTTAGAATTGACGGTAAGAGAAATTTTTACGGTGGAATAAATTTTAATGAATGTAAATTTAAGTTATTTTGAATGGTAGAAAAGTTTCACTGCAATTAAAAAAAATTACTAGAATCTAAAGAGTGATCTTTTATTTCTTCCTTCTATTGTTACGCATAGAGTGTGCTATGATATGAAAGTTACAGAAGCATTGGCAACGTTAAAATAGGAGACTTCAATAAAATTTGGTGAAGCCATATTGAGCCTTCGGAACATGGATGCACAGTTACAAAAGAGAACGTAGATGCAAAGTTACAAATGAGAAGCTGAAGCAATACACTACATTGCAATACTTCCCAGCTGATAGCAGAAAGTTTTGTTATACCTTAAATGTCAACCCAAGGAATGGATACCTTGTAAGAATAACCTTTTTACATATGTAAATCACATTTACGTGGAGATGCATAAAATAAGAATGACCCCTAAAGTATTTCATAATCCTTAATAACCAAGAATTAAAATGTCTTAAAAGATCCTACCTGTTTCCACAAGCATCCACACCACTGATCAAGACAAAGAAAATGGCTAACAATTAACTACTGCAATTTCTCCTATCGTTGGCACCAACACACCAACTACCAGCACCCAATAGAACCCAGTTGATTAAAAAATGAATTAGAAAAGGCATATATATTAGAATACAGGAGACCAATGGGCCAGCTGGTGAGGGATACAATCGAAGCTGCTGGTGACGTGGATTGCACTTAGGAGAGAAGAGACAAAAAGAAGATGGAATAAGACACTGAACCTTTTTTTTTCCAGGACTGGGTTTCTCCGCAATGATAGGCTCCCTTTACACAGAAAGGGTTTCTGTAAAGGGTTTGTCTGCATTGATCAAAACAAAGCAAACATTTTCCAGTTAATCAAACAAAAGCAGACATCACCATCAAATAAAAAAGAAGTCATGTACATTTTCATCTTCCAGAATCAAACGAACACATTTTAATAGAAAACCCATCTCTGACATCATCCAAGAGTTCGAATCCATCTCTCTCTCATCCAAAACACAATGAGAAAACCTTTTTTGCACACCCAACCCAGAAGAAAGCAACAAGGAAAAAGAACCCAATGTTTGAAATAGCTCCGAAAAAAAAACCTCGTACAAAAAGAACAATGGATTTTATGTTTGTTGATGATGAGAGAGATATCTGTAATGTAATGTATTGAGAAAGACTAAAGGAAAAGAAACCCAGTCCCTGAAATATCTCTAAAATTATCAATAAACATGAAACTCATTTCCAAACATTAACACAAAAAAGGAAATATCTCTCAAATTATCAATAAATATAAAACCCATTTCCCAAACATCAACACAAAAGAGGAAAACTACAAGAAAATGAATCCAATTATAGAAACAGAAATTTTACATTAATAAGTCGTTCGTGCCTCCTTTCTCTGATAGACGAAGAAAGAAATTATTGCTTCGTGCTGTAGGCGAGAAGGAAAGAAGACGAACAGAGTGCTTCATGCTGCAAGCGAGAAGGAAAGAAGACGAACAGAGTGCTTGCAGAAGCAGGGGTTTCACTGTTACAGGTGAAAAATTCGAAATGGGTGAAAGGGAAAGGTGAAAAGTGAAAGAACTTTATGCGTATGGTTTTGGTTTTCTTTTAGGTATTGGGTTTTTGACTTTTTACATTGGGATCCCATGATAGCATGGGATCCTGGGCAAAAATGGAAGAAAAAAAGGGGGACCAGAGTCAAACAACTCTACTGACAATATCCTATCCCCGGTCATGATTTTGGGATAAAATTCTTTAAGAGGGGCAAATATGTCAAATCCCCTTTTTTTTTATTGTTGAAGTGATCGGATTTGGGTTGAATCAAGCCCAATTGTAGAAGCTAGACTCAAGTTCGGCACGTGTCAAGAGTTTGAGCACATGTGAGACGGTCTTCTCCCTTTCGATTTCCTTGGTCCCTTATGCAAAAAATAAATAAAGGGGAATAAGGCTCTTTCTTACTGTTCAACTGCAACAAAGACAAGAGAAGAAGGAGCGATGGCATTATGATGAGGTTTGCCGAGGATGCTACTGGAAATGTCCACACCCCGTGATGGTGAGACAACGGTGTAGAGAAGGAGGCGGTGCAAAGGTGGAGTTCTGACAAACTCGATGCTGACAGCGATGATGGCAACGACTTGCTACTAGAGATGCTAATGCCAGTGATTGAAGATGCCACGTGTAAGACCCGACCCCTTTTATTCATGATTAGTGCCTAAGTAATGATAATTAGGTGCTAATCAAGTTGTTTTGTGTGTGTGAACATGATTAGATAGATTATAGGGTTTTAAATCAAACTAGTAGTTAGAGGACCTTTTTGTAATCACAGGAGTAAGAAGTTGGTCATAATTTCATAAATAGGGTGATTCTGGGTTCGTTGGGTATAACATCTCATCCTGAACAATCTTCATTCTTTGACTAAACCCATTTAAGGCCTAAAAAACCCATTTCCAGCCCAATAGCTCAGATCCCATAACTCACTTAAGCTACTGGACTTATTTATAACTTTCGGAATTTTCCACTAAAACACAACCTCAACCAAATCGACCCTCACTCTCTTGGTGCTTGAACTCAGCTAGAGGTGTGTTCTATTTCTCACCACTCCATCACTTCTTTGTTCTAAATAATTAAGGAGTTGTTGCATGTTGGACTCTTCAAGCCTAAGACAACCTCCTTCCTCAACTTCTTCTCCAAGCTCTAGACTTTCTTCCTTTCACTCTATTTGTAAGTTTTTCACTCCCAGATGTTTCCTCTAACTTAAGATCAGTTAGAGAAGCCAGAATTTGGTGCATGCAAGCTCATCCCATCCCATTGTGTTCTATCACCATTGTAGGAGCTTGGTTGAGCTAGAGATTTGGGGGTTTTTTATATTTTTAACTTCACTTGAGTGAAGACTAACTTAGAATCATTTATAATTGTGTAAGCACTCTTCTAAGGCAAGTAAGTACTTATAATGTCATGCATGAAAGTTTATTTGATGATTCTTTACATGATTCATGTCTTAGAAAACCCTTTACAAGCTTAATATTTGATTTTGTTGACTTCATGGAATGGGACTATGAATCCTTTTATGTCTATGTATTTGTAGTTTTAAATGAGCTTCAGAAGTTTTATTTGTGTCCAAATAACATGTACCTAAAGCTTGAATGAAGTGGGAAAGAACCCCACCTAAAACAAACCATTTCAGGTTTGAGCTTCAGAAATCTTGAAGACTCACCATGGATCTCTTCACGGTTAACCATGAGCTGATTGTAAAACCAACTGAAATGCACTATAGTGGCTTTTGCAAAATTGGAATTTTGGGACTTCTGTTCTACAGCTGGCCATAGGTGTCCTCACAATTATCCGCAAAGCTAACCATGAGGTCACTGTGGAACTCATTTGAGTCCCATGGTTGGAAAGACAGAACTGTGTAAATCTTGGGGTTTGAATTATGGCTAACCGTAAGGCTAACCATAGGTCACCCATGACTGATTGTGAGTTGACCTTGCGAGGGCTATGAAACTCAACCTGAGACCTAGGTCCCAAGTTGTGCCTTCACGGCTAGCCATGACCGACACAGGGTTAACCATGGAGCCCTTACAGCTAACCATCAGGTAATTGTGATTTGTGAAGCAACCGTGAAACCCATGATTTTTTTAGAAATCTTTGGACCTAGTTTGGGACCTTAATATTGGAACACATGAACCCTAACTAATGCTTAATGGACCATGCTAGTCATATAGGTGATGTTTGAGCTCACATACACCGACAAGGATGCCCGAAACATGGTATTCGATTATGGTATACAAAATGTGTAAACATAAGGTATTCGATATCCATAAATTCAAGTAACATCAAGGTTAAGGTATAGTCTAGAAACATCAGAGGCCCTTGTACTACACGTAGTTGGATAGTGATGCCAATGGGCACTCTAGACCATAGGATTAGATTGTAATTTACTTCATGGCTCAACCTCAATTTGTAATGCATGCATTTACAATACATTTGGGATATTCGCATCATATGTTCATGCATCTATGTTCCTCATGTCTTCTTGTTATATACTTGGATTATGCATCATGTCCTATATTGTTTTTTACTTAAGTCCTACATGTTTATGTATGTTCACTCATGCTTTGGGGTACTTAATATGCTTATCATCTGTTATGCTTTGTTAGAGTATTCCTTTATGTGTACGCTTTATGTTCATGTAATCCAACCCGGTTATATCATTATTTAAGTCGGCATCACTCAACTTCAATCCTATCACAATTGGACCGAGTTGAGTGTGGGTTTAGATTATCTGTTACACTAGCTATAGCATAGTATCTATTATGGGGGTGTATCTGTGCTCCGGTGCCACTTCGGAGATCTGTTATGTTGGCTAATCTATACTCCTTGTGATACCATCCAGACTATGATATCTGTTTTATGCTCTCATCATTGGTCAAGCGATATGCAACCAACGTGAGAGAATACAGCACATGTAGAATGTCATTATATTAGGACATATTGTTCGACACCATCACACATGATTCGTTATGTCACATGCTTATTCATGCATAATATGCCTAGTTTACACCTCATTGACATCTTTATGATCGTCTATCCATTTTACTCATTTGTGCAAGTAACCATGTACCAACCTAAAAGCTTAAGATGACAGGTGGAAGTCCCAACCAAGTATATGAAGACATGTCCAAGTCAAGACTTAGGCCAACACTCCCCGTTATGTACCTAACCAATGCGTCAAAAGCCGCAAGACTGATGAACTGCATCAAATTAAGTCTTATAACCATTTAGTACCGTAACATACCACCATGCTTCCGTAGCCAATGTCCACGGCAGCTCTCACTCTAGTGGCAGGTAGCCCTTTTTCCTCTCTTAGGACGGCTCACACTCTACTCCAAGTATCCCTCTCCGCTGCGGCTTTCACTCTAGCGGTAAGTAGCCATTTTCTCTATTTTTTTAGACAACTCTCACTCTACTCCAAGTAGCTCTTTCCGTGACTCAAACCTTAGACGTGGAGGTTGACTCTGAAACCAAATGTTATGTACCTAACCAATACGCCAAAAGCCCCAAGACTGATGGAACACGTCAAATTAAGTCTTATAACCATTTAGGACTGTAACATAAAACTGTTGTGGCCATAACTTGTGTGGCTCTACATGGCTTAGGTGTTAGGTGTGGAATAGGTCTCTTGAACAAGTCATATTTTGTTTTCTCCTCTCTTAGTAGTTGTTATTTGTTAGGTGGGTTGTTGCTTATTGCTAGTTTATAGGAGGTGGGTTATCCATTTTCTTTTGTTACCGCTGTATGATGATGCCTATAAGTAAGTAGGCAGCGATCAATAACGATTATCTGCAATTTATGAAATAATATGTGAGTTTGGTTTCCCTCGAAGAGAACTTAGACTGTGAGCCTCAAACCTATGAGGAGGCACACAACACTCCCCCTCACGTGCAGGCCCAATAAATTTCATGAATAGGCCTGCCACATGGGCTACACAAGAACGACGGGATCAGAACCCACTCTGATACCTTGTAAGTAACCATGTAGCAACCCAAAAGCTTAAGTTGATATGTGGAAGGCCCAAACAGGTATATGAAGACATGTCCAACTCAAGACTTAGGCCAACAATTTGATGCTACATGTACATGTTCATTATATCCATTTTAGTTGCTAGATTGTGTAGTCTAGCAATGCTATGCTTAGATTTACTGGTGATGATGCCAAGACCCTTGCCCCAGAAACTGAGGAGGTCAAGGAGACACCTTAGGGGATGGTTGAGTGGACCCTTGACGATAGCTTCTAGATATCATGCCTCGCGAGAGCACGTCGCCTAGATTCATGCTTCCGTTGTTGGATTTTATGTTTGGCCATGTGGCCAATGGGATGTTAAAATTAATTTATCCAATGTTTTGTAAACCTTATTTTAATGCTTTCACTGCACTAACACTTTCTTAACTTTAACTTGAACTTTAAGTTACCAATGGACATGTTTATGCTCATATCTTTTATTTAGTTATACTTTGGAATGAATGTAGATTCCATGCCTTATCATTTTGATTGTTGATAGTATGAATTACACAAGCTTATTAAGTTTTTAAGTTGTGGTGGTTTTGTATGATGTCTCACACGTGGGGATCTTGTAGGAACTCGCGCATGGTGGATAACCATGCATTTGAATTGGGTCGACTCAAATCCCCACTGTGGTCACAACTCGAGGGCCGTACCCAATTTTAGGGGGACTCAGGCTAGGGGTGCGACATCAGGTATGACGTCGAGCATAGACTTCTCTTCACTCTCTTTTTCTTTATTTCTCTTTTTTGCATAGACTTCTCTTCACTCTCTTTTTCTTTCTTTCTCTTTTTTTTTTTTTTTTTGATAAGAGAGTTGGGAGAGCTCAAGACAATGGTTGAGGCTGGGTGTTGTGGGTCATGTTTGATGGGAGAGAATGGGTGATGGGATTGGGATGGAAGAGGGTAGGTTTTCAGTTGGGTTCAGTTGTGTTTGAGTGGGTTCAGGATATTGGCTAGGCCCTTTTGGGAAGTTGGGTGGTTCAGGAAATTGGGGAATTTCGGATGTTGGGGTTTCGATGGCTTTTGGGTAGGTTCGACAAAGAGGGAAGAAGGGGTTAGGGTTTTGGTCGAAGGTGGTGTTGAGGTAGGATAGAAAGGTGGGGTTTTCGAATGGTGTTTTTTTGGTGGGATGTGGTTGGGTTTTTTTCTCTTTAAGAATGAGTCTCGGATTGAAGGGTTTTGGTTTTTGGATGTTCGATTAGTGTTCAATAGGCTGGCTTTGTGGGGTCTAGGTAGGGAGGGAGTTGGGGAGGGCACAGGGATAGTGTAGGTTAACTAGCTTCTAGAAAAGGGATAAGCTATAGAGGGGCTATGGTTGGGAAGGGAGTGAATTTTGAGGCAACAAAGAGTATGGGACATAACTTCGGTATTTTTGGATGGCTTGGGTTTTGATTCAGTCGAGGGCTTTTGGGTTCTGGTATGGTGGGGAATTGGGGACAACGAAGATGAAGAGTATGGATTATGGAAAAAATTGATGACGAGAGGGAGATAAAATACAGAGAAGAAAGTTCATCTTCACGACAATCATAGGACTTTGGCTTTTATATCAATCGATGCAGTTCTGGATCCGCAAACGATAAAATAGACCAATTGTTAAGGTTTGTCCTAATCCACAAAAGACTCAATGATAAAGACCAAGCTCCAAAAGAGGCTTAGTTGAGTCCCCAAGGGATTCAACTCACGAGTATTCTAAATCCAAAGAAAAACTCACAACCATAAGAAAAACCCACAGCAATTCTTTAATTAAGTAATGAAAGCTATCTCTTCCAATGAAGCAATTACATATATATAGGAAGGGTTTGGACATCCCCATTCCTAATTAGGCTCTACCTTCCTAAATAATAAAGGAACTAGTGTGGGACGTTTCCATAATATCAAGTTTATCCTAGTCTCGGTAAAAGTACCAGCTCGGCAAATCTTGACCTCAGTTTTATGCAGTTCGGCAATAGTGCCCTGCAGCTTAGCAATAGTGCCAGTGTACGCCCATACCTGACCTCGGTGTCATGCTTAGTTTGGTTTTGCTAACCGAGATGGACATCGATGCTCGGTCAGTTACAACTGCGTTCCTGTTAAGACTCAGCCACGTTACGGAACATACTAAGAGATAAGTACCGGGTAGGAGAAAAGGGGTTGTCCCTATCCGGTAGTCACATCCCCAATCCCTGAAAGTACGGGATCCACATCAGGGCATGGTCCGATGGGACTGTACCTCCAACTACCTCCACGGATCCAAGGTATGGTCCGATGGGACTGTACCTCCAACTACCAGTATGGTCCGATGGGATTTTCGCCTATATATACTGGGAGACAATCTAGAAAAGGTACGCAACTGTACACAACCTTAAGCAAACACACTTTCATATTCATATCCTCCATTTTTTGCCTTTTCTCTCGGCCTGCTAATCCTTTGTTTAGTGACTGCGCTAACTCAGGCATCGGAGCGCCTTCGGCTGATGTAGCCAGGGTCTCTATCCTTTGTCACTTTCCTCCCCTTTCAGGTCTCAGGCGTTCAATCCTTTCCAAGAAGTTCTATATCCACTTAATCAAGTCTGTGTTAATTTAGGCACTCACAATTGGCGCCGTCTGTAGGAAAGATCAAACCAAGTTCACAAATGCCACGCCTCCAAAAACCAGAAAGGGCGGGGAATCATCGAGAACTCTGTCACCACCGCCAGTAATGCCAAGGCAGTTGCTGTCGATCCCTCACCAGAGGAGAACCGGGGTAAAGTCTGGTATGGTGAGCGTGGAGGGACCTATGACCCAGTCAGGCTCATCTTCAAAGGGGCTGACAGTACCTCCCCAACAAGATGACCTTTTTCTGGAGCATCTTTGACAGAGTGTTCCCCCAGTGGAACGACCCCGACGAGAGGACACACCAATGCCGTCCAAGTTGCATCGATCCCATCCCCAGGTTGGTGACGATGATGACAACGACTCGCTCCTCGCGGATATTGAGGTCCAAAACCTTGTTATCCAAGAGCAGGGAGAGTTAATCCGTCAGCTCCGGCAGCAGCTCCAAGAGAAGACGAAGGCCCCACTTCCTAGGCACAACCGAGCTCCTTCGGTCGAACAGGATTTGAGGCAAATCCTGAACAACAAGAGGAGCGACCGAGCTTACAATGAAGGCTCGAGTAGCAGCCACTTGAATGACGATCCTAAAAGGTCAAAGCCAAAACCAGAGGATAATGACGACCTGAGAGAATGGCTTGACCAGCAGGTCAAGCAAACGGTCCAGCGGAACATGGAGGTGGTTGGCTTTACCCGAGATCGGCTAAAAGCCTATGATACTGAGGATCTTAGCACATCTCCGTTCTCTCAGGAGATAAGGAACTTCTCTCTCCCTGAGAGGTTTACTGTTCAGAGGTTCATCCTTTAAGACGGGACCTCGGACCCGGCAATGCACCTCAGACATTTTACTCAGCGGATGTCGGTATAGGGTGACGTAGGTCACTTGAATTGCAGAGTCTTCTCTTTCAGTTTAGGAGACCTCCCCCTGAATGGTTCTGCGCACTTCCAAAGGGGGGCCAGTTTCGAGCTGGGGGCAGCTCCGGAACTCCTTCGTGGAAAAGTTTCAGGCTCATCAGGTCATCCCCAAGACGGACGATGATCTGATGGCCATCAGAATGAGGTGGACAGAGAATGTCACTCAGTGCTCCAAGAGGTTCTAGACGATCTACAACCAGGTAGAAGACACCACTGACAGATTTTCAAGCAAGCTCTACTGCCAGTCAATGAGCTTAGAAAGGACCTGGTCCGGTTCCCCGTGGTCACTATGAAAGCGTCGATGGCCAGGGTGAACCAGTTTATTGGCAGGAGGAAGACAAGGCCCGGGTTCGGGAGAGCTTTGGCCTCTGGCAAGAAGAAAAACCCTCCAAAAAGGAGATGCAGTCGTCTCGGAAGGAGGTGACAGGTCGAATCTGAGCGTCTCCAAGCCCAGCAACGGTTTCGGCCTCTACCTCCGAGGGCGGAAAGAAGCCCAAGCCAGCTACTACCTCCTATAGAGCTGTGAACAGGTCTCCAAGGAGCCAATCTATAAACTCCTTGGGAGGATCAAGTTGCAGTCGTTCTTCAAATGGCTGCATCCTATGAAAGGCGACCCCTCCACCCGAGATCAAAATAAGTTATGTGCCTACCACAAACAAAACGGGCACAAAACCAAAGACTGCATGGCCTTCAAGTCCCACCTCGAGAAGCTCATCAAGGACGGAAACTTGAGGAACCACATAAAAGAAGAAGGCTTGAATAATATCTGAGCTCATCAGCGCCGAAATGACGATGGTCAAGACAGCGATGAGTTAGAAGGCATCATTAACGTCATCCACCTTGCTCCTGCACCAAAGGGGAGCAATCAGGCTCGTGCCGAGGCCAAAAGGGCTTCTCACAGCAAGCAGGTGATGACGGCCAAGTTGGGACCAGCTGCCAAGAAAGCTCGGAAAGAAAGGCCCAAGATCTGGTTCTCAGATAAGGACCTGGATGGGTTCCAGCTCCCCCACAACGATCCTTTGATTGTAAGCTTGAAGTTAATGAACTTCAAGCCATAGAGGATCCTCATGGACTCTGGAAGTTCATCGGAGATCCTCTAGATTGCTTCAAGAAGATGGGTCTCAGAGAAGAGGATCTGCAGGAGGCGCGCACCCCCTTGGTGGGCTTTAGCTCAAAGCCCGTGTATCCCAAGGGGAAGGTCACCCTCAAAGTCCAATTCGAAGGAGCCAGCATGATAGCCGACTTCCTTGTGGTGGATGCACCATCCCCATACAATGCAATAATGGGGAGGACTTGGCTGCACTGTATGGAAGCAGTGCCTTCCACTCATCACCATAAACTTAAGTTCATATTAGAAAACGAGAACGGCAGAGTCGAGGTCATCACAGTCAGGGGTGACCAGCACATGGCCAAGTAATGCTTGATGGTCGTAGTACCAAGCGAAGTAGAGCCAAAGCAGGTACACATGGCCGAGCTGGACAGAGAAGCCGAGCTCGAAGATGTCGGCCGAGCCCCGGAGCAAAAGAGGATCGAAGACCTGGCCGAAGTCAGGATCGATCCCAATGATCCTGAAAGGTACTTTCTGATTGGGAAGCAGCTTGCAGAAGTTGAACGGTCCAAGCTCCTAGACTTCTTGTTACAGAACAAGGAAGTCTTCGCCTGGACCCCGTATGAGATGCACGACATTGCCCCTGACGTCATGTGCCTTAAGTTGAACGTAGACCCGAAGCACAAGCTTGTAGTCCAAAAGGCTCGGAGAACGGGAGTTCCACAAACGGAGGCTGTGATCGAGGAGGTTGAAAAGCTGCTGGAGGCTAATGCAATCAGGGAAGTGCACTATCCAGATTGGCTTGCCAACACAGTCGTAGTAAAAAAGAAGAGCGGGAAGTGGAGAATCTGTGTCGACTTCACCGACCTCAACAAAGCCCGTCCCAAGGACAACTTCCCGCTCCCAAAGATCGACCAGATGATTGACGCGACTGTTGGGCATGATCGGATGAGTTTCCTCGATGCTTACCTAGGTTACCATCAAATTCCGATGCACGGGCCTGATGAAGAAAAGACCGCATTCATAACACCTAGGGGCATCTACTGTTACAAAGTAATGTCGTTCGGGTTAAAAAAATGCAGGGGCAACTTACCAGAGGCTGGTGGCGGAGATGTTCCAGGCCCAACTAGGAAAGACAATGGAGGTCTACATTGACGACATGGTTGTCAAGTCTAAAAGGTTACAGGACCACTTGACAGACCTAAGTCAAACTTTCGACGTCCTCAAGAAATTTTAGCTCAAACTAAACGCTTCCAAATGTGCGTTTGGTGTCGGCTCCGGCAAATTTCTGGGAAGCCTGGTCACAAGAAGGGGGATTGAAGCAAACTCATACCAGATCTCAGCAATTCAAGGAATACAGAGTCCAACTTCGGCAAAACAAGTTCAAAGACTCACTATTATAGCGGCCGCGCTCAATCGCTTCATCAACAAGCTTTAGACAAATGCCGACCCTTTTTTCAACTTTTGAAGAAAAGTTCGGAATTTCAGTGGACTTCGGAGTGCGACCGAGCTCTCCAAGAGCTCAAAGCCTACTTGGCTTCACCACCTCTACTATCAACGCCAAAGCAGGGAGAGGTGCTCTACCTATACCTGGCCATCTCGGATCATGCAGTGAGCTTGGCACTCATCAGAGAAGAAGACAAGCAACAGAAGCCCATTTATTACATGACAAGGTCCATTTTGATGCCGAGACCAGGTACCTACCGTTGGAGAAACTTGCATTACCACTCGTCAATGTTTCTCGCAAACTTTCTCACTACTTCCAGACATACACCATCGTGGTTGTTACAGAACATCCGCTTAAAACCCTTTTCAGAAAGGAAGATTTTTCTGGAAGAATCTTAAGATGGGCCGTCAAGCTGGGGAAATATGATATCCAGTATCAACCCAGGACAGCGATTAAGGCCCAAATCTTAGCAGACTTCACTGTGGAGTTTGTTTATCCTAGTTCGGCACCAAGACAACTTGATACCAAACTGGGGGACCAGAAGGGTGAGGATGAGGCTACTGAGATAGAAGAAGAACAATCTTAGAAAAAGTTTCTTGATTCATCATGGAAGGTCTTCGTTGATGGATCCTCGACCTCCAAAAGAGCTAGCGCCGGCATAGTCCTCCAATCCCCAGAAGGGCTAGTCGTCGAGCAAGCCTTGACACTTGGCTTCAGGGCGTCCAATAATGAAGCTGATTATGAAGCACTGGTTACAGGGCTCAACAGCGCTAAAATCCTAGGGGCACAACAGCTGGTGATCTTCAGTGACTCTTAGTTGGTGACAAGCCAGCAAAACGGAGACTACCAAACTCGCGACGAAAGGATGGCAGCCTACCTAGCTCATGCGAAGTAGCTCATGTCTCAGTTCGAGAGAGTCGAAGTCAAACAAGTCGGCAGAGATTCTAACTCACATGCCAACGCTCTTGCCAACCTAGCCTCTGTTGTTGAGGCTGGAAGAACAAGAACTGTCGAGGTGGAGACGTTGGAGAGACCAAGTATAGAGCTTCAACCACTTCGACAGGTTTTGTGTATTGATTTCAGTCCAAGCTGGATGGACCCAATCATCTCCTATCTTAAAGATGATCAACTTCCTGAGGACAAGAATGAGGCTCATAAGATTAGGTTGAAAGCAGCTCGGTTTTGGCTGTCTCAAGATAACAAGCTGTACAGGAAGTCCTATACCGGCCCTTACCTCCAGTGTGTTCACGTAAGTAAAGTTGAAGACTTCCTTTATGAGATTCATGAAGGAATATGCGGAAGTCACATTGGAGGTCGGTCACGGGTGTACCGAGCGATTAGTCAAGGCTACTGGTGGCCTTACATGTAGAAAGACGCTCAGCTATATGACAGGAAATGCGAGAAATACCAGAAGTTCTCACTTCTATCCATCAACTGGCATGGGATCTGAGCCCACTATCCAATCCGTGGCCCTTTGCCTAGTGGGGCTTAGACATTGTGGGACCACTTCACCGAGCTCCTCGGAATAAGAGATGGCTAATAGTAGCCACCGATTATTTCACCAAGTGGATAGAAGCCGAGGCCTTGTCCTCCATCATTGAATAAGACTCGAAAAACTTCGTGTGGAGAAACATCATCACAAGATTTGGAGTTCCACGAGCTTTGGTTTCAGACAACGGAACTCAGTTCGACTCCAACTTCTTCAGAAACTTCTGCCGCGAGCTCGGCATCAGAAACTACTATGCCACTCTAGCTTACCCCCAAAGCAACGGCCAGGCCGAGATCTCGAACAAGGTGGTGCTTGATGGGCTTAAGAAGAGGCTTGACCGAGCTAAGGGGAGATGGGAGGAGGAACTTCCAAGTGTCCTTTAGGCTTACAGAACTACTCCAAGGCAATCCACTTTGGAAACTCCTTTCTCCTTGGCCTATGGAATAGAGGTTGTAATCCCACTCGAGGTCGGTCTACTAACCTTGAGGTCCGAGCTCTTCGACCAAGGCCAAAACGAAGTCAATCTAACCCGAGGGTTGGACCTAGCCGAGGAACAAAGAGATGAAGCAGCTATTCGCCTAGCTACCTACCAATGACAATTGGCTAAGGGATACAACCATAAAGACAGAGAGAGGAAGTTCTCAATTGGAGAATTGGTCTTAAAGAAGATGCTTCCCTGAGACAAGAACCCGAATGAAGGCAAGCTAGCACCGAACTAGCATGGGCCATTCAAGGTGTTCTCGGTCTCCAGACAATCAGCATACCGGCTTGAAGACATGGATGGTAAAGAGTTACCATGACCATGGAATGAGAAGCACCTCAAGAAGTATTATTTTTGAATTGTATTCAATTTATGAAATCAATAGAAGACATTGAGAGAATTGCTCTTTGTCACTTTCAGTTTTCGCTAAGTTGTTGAACTCGGCAATTACCTACCTGACTGCTACAGAGCATCAAGGAACTAAAGAAGAGCCTTAAATGGTTAAGGAACACCAAGTTTGAGAACTCGATGGTTACCTCGGCGGTCGGGATTAAAAAAAAACGTTTGGTTACAGAACCAAGTTTAAAGAATCCTATCACCGAGGTATATGCTTTGTATTCCTTAAAGTTAAAGAACTTAGTCTGGTAAGTCCTCGTTGAGCTCGATTAATGAACTAAGCTTATCAGTGCGAACTCGGTGCTTGGATACAAGTTGGTTTTCTTGAGTTAAAGAACTTAAGGTAGCTTTAGTATAAGGGGTCTCGATTATAGAACCGAACCCAATCACTTAAGCGAATTTGAAACTGAACATGTAAAGGGCTTGGTTGAGGAACCAAGGTCAAGCACATGAGATTCTCAAGGAAATGTTTGGAAGTAAGCATGGAAATGAAAGGATAGCAATTGTATTTATAAAATAAAGATACATTGTTGTCATTACATCGATTTCTAAAATAAAATGTAAAAGACAACAAAGAAGATTTTAGCCAGCGGCTTCGGCAGTGGCATCAACCTCGGAGTGAGCAGCTTCGGCCGCAGTGGTTTCGGCTGGGACCTCGACTTCTGTGGACAAAGTGGGGGCAGAGCTCGGTCCCGGCTCCGCACTTGGGAACTTAGGCGGGTTCTTGTATGCCGGATGGTCTTCAAGGATTCCCTCTTCCTTTAGTGCAGCCAGACACCCGAGCTCCCACACTTGTTGACTCACGGTTAGGACCCGAGCCTCATAACTTTTGTCGCCTCCTCCACCCCGTCATTAAAAGCAGCATCGGTCTCAGCCTCAAGTTTGGCTTCAAGCTCGGCCTTTTGCCTCTCCAATGGGGCTTCGAGCCCAACCATCTACTTCTCCAAAGCGACTTCAAGCTCAGCTGCCCTTCTCTCTTGAACCTCAGCCCCGGCCTTCAGTCTGCAGATCTCGGCCATCGCCGTATCGAGCTCAGCAACAAGGCTGGTGTTCTTGTCCTCTTCCTCTTTCAGCTTCTGGTTGCCAGCATCCAGGGCTGCTTGGAGACCCTTCTTCTCTACCTTCAACCCAGAAACCTTGAAGTGGTTCTCCTGAAGCCTCTCCAGAGCAACCTGACATTTTTGCACTACTTGCAAAAGGAATAGGCGTCAAAAGATAATAACCTAGATCAAATACTTAGCAAAATTTATGGAAAACTCACCAAAATCACCAACTGCATCAAAGAGACCGCCAGCGTCACATCATCAAATTCCCTAAGCCTCTGCATGTCCCTTGGTAGGGCATAAGCTTGGCGTACTGCGGCAACAACGAGGGCATCGCCGACTATGTGATCGTCAACCGACAATGGCCTCCCGCGCTCAACTTGAAGGTTCGGTCTCTAAGGAGCTGGCCCAGTGGGCCGGGGTACCTCAGCCACATTAGATGATGGCGAGACCTTAGTCCTTGCCCTTTTCCCCCTTAGGACCTCCTACCGCACGGTCTCGGCAGGGCGCTCCCAAACTCCTGTACTTGGAGAAGTAGCAAGAGCAGGGGTGGAGGCACCAGCAGTAGTTGAGGACGAAGAAGCAGGAGTAGAGGCACCGCAGCAGCCGAGGACGTAGAAGCAGGGATTGGGGCCTTATCAGTAGCAACGGATAAGGGGGCACCAGGGACTCAGCCTCCTAACACTAGAGCCTTCAGGTCCTTGACCGCGGCGGGAGGAAGACGACGCCGCTGCATGTCTCCTTTTCCTTCTGAAGAGCCTTCCTCCGAGCTGGAAGAGTCAACCACTCGCTGCTATCTCCTTGGCCTCGAGGAGGTTTCGGCAGGCTCAACGGTCTCCGAATCAGACCCTGAGGCGGTGACCTCGGCACCAGAAGAGGCCCGGTGCTCAACTTCGGTCAGGGCCCACACCGGTTCTAGCTCTGTCCTTTCTTCTTCTTCCTGAGGTTGACCACTCCTCCTCTTAATGAAAAAGTGGTACCTCGGCTCATAATCCAGCAACGCCCAGGCAGCTCGGCCGCTATGACCTCGATAGTTGTATAATGTCTGAAACCAAGCCTCGTTTCTTGTCTAGCCAACCCGATTCGCCTCCTATCTTCTTTGGCGAACGTCTGTAAGACAAGCAAAAAAGATGTCAGTTCGACGATACAAGAAAAGAAATATACAAGAGCTTAGAAGGGGTCAGTAATTACTCGGGGGGGTCCCAAAGCACAGGGGACCCTGTCTATCCTCGTCGCCTCGGGCTCAACTGCTTCGAATTCCTAATTGCCCAAGGCGAACAAACGATTGTCCCCAGCATATTTGCTCGAATCTTCCAAGTCATGGACGAAGCACTCTCGTCTCGCCTTACCTCGGAGGTAATAGGTGTTATTGCCTCCCCCGGACTTGCAAAGGTCGTAGGCATCCTCGATGTCATGGACACCGAGGTTGATGCCTAAAATCTTATTGAGCTCGATGATGCCCATTAGGACTTTGAAACTGTTGGGCATCAATTGACAAGGACAAAGGTGCCACTTCTTAAGGCAGGTCCTAAGAAGAGGGTGAAGGAGGAATCGGACCCCACCTTCGATTATGGTAACTAGAGGAAACGACATCCAGTCGTTAATGAAGATATGGCCATGAAAGGGGTTCTCGGGGTCATCTAATCTAATCAGGACGTCGTCGGGTATCCCATACTTAGCCCTAAACTCAGCCATGGCCTCTGGGGTTTCTAGCCAGTGCCTGTAAATACCCATCCCTAGGTTTGGAGAAACTCTAAAAGAGGAAAGAAGGGCAGGAAACCCTAGACGAAGCAAGAAAGAAGAAACCCTAGAAGAAGGACAAAAGCAGAGATTAACAGGACGAAGAAGAGGAACTTATAGAAGCTAAACGGGTGGAAACGGACTCAAACGATGTCCTAACCTCTGTAATCTCTCTCTTCTGCAAGTGCTTTTTCTCTTCTGAATAATAAAGTGGAGGAGGGAGAGGCGCCTCTATATATAATAGAAAAGAGGCACCCTTTCAAATTTCAAGGGCACACGTAGTGTTACTTCGAGTACTGTACATGTCTCTTTGAAGTGATTGGACAGCCAACCAAGTGATGACACGCAGTGCCACCAGTTCATCTTCTACATCAATTCAGACGCGTTATTAATTACCCCGAGTAGACAAAGCGACATCGACGTGCCATTAATTATCTCAGACAGATGAAGCAAAGTAATGATAAAGATCAGACGTCAGCAACCGACACCAAGATGAAATACAATAAATGCCTCAGAAGGTCCTCCCATTATAATGTTTAACTTACGACCTCAAAGAGTTAGAGAACTCTATGAAGTCAGAAGCTAGAGGCAATTGTGTGGGACGTTTCCATAATATCAAGTATATCCTTGTCTCGGTAAAAGTACCGGCTCGGCATATCTTGACCTCGGTTTTATGCAGTTCGGCAATAGTGCCCTGCAGCTCGACAATAGTGCCAGTGTGCGCCCATACCTGACCTTGGTGTCATGCTCAGTTCGTTTCGGCTAACCAAGATGGACATCGATGCTCGGTCAGTTACAATTGCACTCCTGTTAAGACTCGGCCATGTTATGAAACGTACTGAGAGGTAAGTACCAGGTAGGAGATAAGGGGTTGTCCCTATCCGGTAGTCACATTCCCAATCCCTGAAAGTACGAGATCCACATCAGGGCATGGTCCGATGGGATTGTACCTCCAACTACCAGTATGGTCCGATGGGATTTCCGCCTATATATACCGGGAGACAATCCAGAAGAGGTACTTAACTGTACACAACCTTAAGCAAACACACTCTCATATTCATATCCTCCATTTTCTGCCTTTTCTCTTGGCCTGTTAATCCTTTGTTTAGTGATTGCACTAACTCAGGCATCGAAGCACTTTCGGCTAAGTGCAGCCAGGGTCTCTGACCTTTGTCTCTCTCCTCCCCTTTCAGGTCCTAGGCGTTCAATCCTTTCCAAGAAGTTCTATATCCACTTAATCAAGTCTGTATCAAGTCCGTGTTAATTTAGGCACTCACAGAACTAAATCACTAAACTTGCTTAACAACCCAAATTAAATAAAACTCTTAATTTTAAATACTTCTAAATAAATCACATCTCAAAATAAGATTTCTAATTAAATGGAAGTCCCGTTGGGCCTATGGATTGTGCCCAATGGGTTGGTTGACCCATCGTCTGGCTTGCATCATCCATCATTCACTTCTTATCTACATCGATAATATAATCATCACTGGGTCCAATTCTCAGCAGGTCAGTACTATTCTATAAGAGTTTGGCAAGGAGTTTGTGATCATGGATCTCGGATCTCTCCATTTCTTTCTGGGTATTGAGGCTACATGGCTATGATCTGGGCTCTTCTTGTCCCAGACCAAATACATTCATAATCTTTTGTTGAAGACCCATATGGATTGAGCTAAACCTATTACAACTCCTATGGCTATTGGTGGTGCATTGTAATGCTACTTAGGGTCCCCTTCTTTACCCGATGCCTATCAATATCATAGCATTGTTGGTGCTTTGCAGCATCTCTCCATTACACTACCTGATAACAGATACTCTATCAATAAGGTCAACCAAGTCATGCTTTCACCGAGGATCATTGGGTTATGGTCAAGCGTATCCTAGGCTATCTCAAAAACACTTTGTCATGGTCAAGTGTGTTTTATGCTATCTCAAAAACAGTCTTACTTAAAGTGTGTTTCTTCACACTGCTATCCCTTTACAACTTCACGGTTACATGGAAGCCTACTAGACTAGCTGCCCTGACAACCGCAAATCTACTAGTAGCTATGTTGTCTACCTTGGTACAAAACTTATTAGCTGGAGTTTGAAGAAGCAAGCATCGTTAGTCCGCTCTAGCATTGAGGCTGCATACAGAGGTATTGTCAATTTCTCATGTGAACTTATTTGGGTTCATTCACTTCTTCGTGAGTTGGGGTTTTGCTTTAAGCTGGCCCGACCACCATATATGTTGTGATAATCTAGGTGCTACTTATTATTAATCCTATTTTTCATGGAGCAACAAAACATGTGGAGGTTGATGTTCATTTCACGCATGATCTTATATCCAGGCACCAGCTCAATGTTCACTATGTCCCCTCTGATGCTCAAATTGCAGACATCTTTACTAAGCCTCTCAACTCTTTCTGATTTGCTCTTCTTTGTGGCAAGCTCATTGTCCTTGATGGCCAATCACACTTGAGAGGGCATGTTAAGGATACTTCGGCTGACAACTCAGCTGCCTAGACTGGGTCTTATCTATCCTAATCTCTCATCTCCTACAAAAAAAAAAAATTTATCTTAATCTTCAACAACTTTTCTTCTTCTTTATAAATAATTATAACAACCTTTGACTGAATACATGGTTGGAAATATATCAGTTCGTAGGTTTAAGCTAGGGGCACTAGATAAGGGGTAAGAGAGCAGAAGTCATGAGGAAGTGAGGTTACTGATTGAAGGCAATTGACACACAACAAAGCTCAGATATGGATGTTTTGGAGTAAGTCCTATGCTTGGGAGTCCATTTAGCCTTCAGCTTATCTTTTCCAACAATATGGTATAATAGTTGGTGCTATCCATCTTGGAATCAAAGGCCCAAATTGTAGATAAACCAGTTGGGACACGGGTGTGTGTGGTGGGATTGCGAGGTGGTCGAGTCTCCAATCGACCCCATCTAGTGTTTTATTTTTCATGTGTCTCTTTCATAAAGGGCATATTTCTTTACAAACATTTCTGACAAGAATTCAGATTGTCTAGGAATTTCTAAATTCCAATCAGAAATTCCATGTTCACCTACTGTAATTCTCAATATTTGGGGCAAGTAGTATTTTGAAATTCCAAAAAGGTGGAATTCCCAAATGCTAGCCTTTACTATAGCATTTGCAAATCTAGTCATTCTGGGGGACTTGGTTGTAACCACAGGTATTCCGAAAGACTTTGTTGCAACTCCAACTCTCTCCAAGGATCCAACGCCATCTTCTCCTCTAGGTGACAGCACAAAAATCAGGTCGGGTCATCTTTTTGCTCTACACTCCCTTTCTCTGTTTTTTTTTTTTTTTTTTTTTTCCCATCTTGTTGCATGCTTTTTTCTGGAGTGTTTTAATGGAAAGGTAAGAAAAAGTGTTTAAGGGGTGATGGAATGGAAAGCGACTCGCCCTTCTCCTCTATCTCTCGCTCATACAACCAAAGGTCGCAAGTTTTAGGTTTTTCTTTGCATTGAGAGAGAGAGGGGGAGAGGAAGTAGAGACATCCTTTTCTTTTGCATTTGTGGAATTCGGCTTGGATGAAGATAAAAGAAGTAGGGAATTCAGGAATGCCAAAATTCAGCTACATTTTAGAATCCCAACATCTCAAATTCTGAAAATTCAAGTAGACATGAATTCCAGGAATTCTTGTAAAGAAACAGGCCCTAACTGATATAAACGAGTCCGATTTTTTATCTTGATGGTAAGAAAATGAGATTGCTCAATGCACTCGTTCAGAACTCTCTTTTACCCCCACCTTACTATCTGTCATCTTTTGAAGAATTATTCTCTAAAGAAGCTCTCCACGGACAATTTTGTTCGCTAAAAGGGTCAGGTATTACCATCTCCATTTCCAATTAGCTATCATCTTATTTATGGTGGTATCTAAATGGAATCTTATAGGCTTAAAACCATGAAAGAGTGCCTAGGGGGATGAAAAAGTGCGCAAAATGAGGAAATAATGCTGGCAGTGATCTTTAATGGTTTAAATGTGTAAGCCACGAAAATGAAAAGGTCAAATTTTTCTACTTTTTTTTAGGTAAAAGGTAAATTTTTTCTACCGTTGGTGGTTTAGAGTGCTGCAAGAACTAAAAAGGCAAAGGTATCTTAGGTCACGTTTAGCAACCAAATCTTTAGGGACAAGATTTTTGGTTTTCTTAAAGTTTCGGTAAATCCATGTTTGGCAATTGTAAATTTCTAAGGATTTGGATGAATGTAAATCTTCATTTGTTAGGATTTTCAAATCCGACCACCCCCCATGAGATTTGAAAATTTTCACTTAAGTGGATTTGCACACCAAATCCTATTTTTCTCAACTATATACATCGATAGACATTAATATCAATGTGAAATCCTCAATTATACAAATCCCCAGCGAGGAATCCTTGTTCCAGTGATAGTGAAGAATCATCAGATCTATGGATTCTTTGCCCGTTACCAAACATGCTCTTAATGATGTGGTGCGCTGAATTTTTGTGAATGCTTTTCAACGATAGAAGGGGAACTTGATGCCCAAAATACTTTATGTGGAAAGAGTTGAGGTAAGCAAAGTGCTCATGCGGAAATATCATTGGCCCTTCAGTTGAAAAGTATTTCTACTGCCTCTAGTAATAACTTGAGGTCTTGGCAAGAATGGTTAGTAGAGGGAATTTAAAATGGTATCAAAGTCAACTGATCACAAGTTCGAATCCCAAGAGCAGTGGCGGAACTAGACTATTATTTGAGTGAGGCTTGAAAGGCAAATCTTTCCTTTTCAAAACAATACCTTAAAAGATGCCTTTTAGTGTCGACCAAATTAACCAATACGTGTTGGCTGAGTTTTAAGAGCTATTACAAAAGATCATATGAGGTTTTGTTAACACAAAAGTCATAGTAGTTAATTAAGTAATATGAGATAAAGAGCCAACATCATATCAAGTTCAGTGTTCTTGTTCTTCTATTTTGAAACGAAGCTCCTTTTGAAATGAATGAACGAAAGACAACCATTGGTTTATTCTTCTTAGCCATTGTATAAAACTAAATAAATATAAGAAAAATGCCCAAAAGAAGGTGTTAATTAGTAGAGTTGAACTATAGTCTTGAATATTGAAGGTCCTAAATAGATAAAAATAGATTTGTGTTCAATATTCAAACCCATTTTAATTTAAGTTGAAAACATTCAGTTTCATATCTTTTGAATTTTAATGGATTTTGAGAATTTCGTGAAATACATCCAAATAACCCAAATACATTTAAACCATTGAATATATTTATTTACTCATATGAAAAGTGAAAATGATAATTTTGAGAAAGATGACAAAGTGCCAAAGGATGCCTAATTCCGCATTACTATTTTAAAATTAGAGGATTTTACCTGAAAAAGCAGATTAGGTGACCACCATACCGAAAAGGTAATTTTAAGTGCCCTTGAAACAAATCAGTCATTTTGCCCGAAATCGTATTTTTTTCTAACATGCTCTACTAGGGTCCCTAGTGACCCTTTTTTTATAATGTTAAGGGTCCCTAGCGACCCTGCGTTTGACCCGTTCATACATTTTAAGGCTTAGAAGCCCAATTTTCTCTCTTGTTTGTTTCCTCCTTCTTTGTCAGCGTCAACTGCAACTCCACATCAGCTGCCAGGCGTATGCACAATGGTTCGCAGTGGTCCACCATTGAGCCATTGTGGTCCCCTCCAATGCCCTCTTTGTCGAAGGTATGTTCCCTCAAAAAACCCCTTTTTTCATTTTCATTTATCATCTCATGGTCGGCTGGGTTGTGCCATTGCCATCCCTTTTGCGATATCACCTTTCGTCTTGCCACACACCTACTCTTCACTTGAGAATGGGATTCTAAAAGGGTGATTTGTGTTAGTTGTGTAGCATAACCTGGAAGAAGAAAAAAAATCCCTAAAAAAGGTTGAAACCCTTCCTAGAAGACAATGGGCAGAGTGCTAAAGTAGGGGATTTCATGTTTGCGGTTTTAAAAAGGTTTTCAAACAGAAATGCCATAGCTTTCATCCACCATGATTTGGGCATCCATTTGAATAGGTTGAACTCAATATTTGTTGCATTTGTGTCTGAAGTTGTCTCTAGTGTTTCCATTTGGTTTCTATTCATTTATTTAAGGTTTGAAATATAGATATTAACTTAACACAGTCGTTGGTATGAAAGCCGCAAGGTCAAGGAAGGTTTTGATGAATCCAGATGGTGGAGATGAAAATCCCATGGTTGCTTTTTTCCAAGAACAAGGAATGAGGGATGAGTTTCGTGTATTTATAAATATACACCGCATGGTCGATAGAAACCCTTAACATTACAAATAAAGGTCAATTGAGGCCCTACAAATAAAGTAAATGGGAGTTCTGTGAAGGTTAGGATGGACTGTAACCCTTAACATTGCAAATGAAGGTCGATAGGGACTCTAGTAGAGAATGTTATAAAAAATTACGTTTTCGGGCGCAAAATGACTAATTTGGTGCAAGGCACTTAAAATTACCTTTTCGGTATGGTGGTCACCTAATCTATTTTTTCCAAATAAATTCTTTTAAAATTAAAATTGAAAGGATAAAAAGAAAAAAAAACTTGCTTCGGGTTAGTCGTGCAGTGAATGAGAGAGATCCTTAGCAAATCTTGAAAGTTTGCGCTCTTCTGCAACACAAAGGAGAAGAGAGGGGACTCGGTTTCTGGCAGGGCTAGTTCAAACAAGGAGAGAGACGGTATCCATTTCTGTTGTGATCAGAACCAGAGATAAGGGTGATGGTGCAAATTTGCATGAGATGGATAGAGAGAGAGAGAGAGAGAGAGAGAGAGAGAGAGAGAGAGAGAGAGAGAGAGAGAGAGAGAGACAAACTAAGAGATCAATGGATAGATTGAAAGAGAGAGATCGATGGATAGATTGAGAGAGAGATCGAGAAAGAGAGAGGGAGAGAGGACTAAGAGCCTGAGAGGGAGAGCTGGGAGGAATACCTACTGAGAGAAGGATAGGGGCGTTGCGTCGATGCCGAGGACGGATAGCGAGTTGGGAGTTTCTTCCATTTTGGAGATTTTTTAGAGACAAAGAAAGATGTGAGGACCCACCCTTGGTGGGCCCTCATTTTGAATTTGAATATTATTAATTATAGTAATAATAGCATAATTGTACTAATTAATAGGAATTAGTAAGGGTAGATAGATATTTCCCTATGTTTTAGCCTATTTTATAGGATTTAGGCCTATTGTGTATTTTTTAAAATCTATAGGGTGTCTTTTATAATTTTTATAGGGTTTTAGGTGTTGAGGCCCTTATGAGTAAATAGATTTTATAGGAGGGGTTTTCCACACTTGAGAACATTCTAGAATCTCTACCAAAGGACCTAAATGCCAATGTCCTTATCCACAGCCCAATACAAACAAAAAGGCCCTTTTAGTAATTATCCAAACCCTATCCTATATAAGCTAAACTATTCCATTGAGAATAGAACCCTAAATTCACTCTCATTTATCTCTCATTTACCTCTCATTTCCCAAAAATCCTAACTCTAGAAACCCTAGCTAAAATCCTAATTCCAAAACCCCAGCTCAAACCCTAATCTAGAAGAAGATTGCCTCAATTTCAGCTACAACCTATCTCAAGTTGCTCATCTCTTCTTCTTCTAAAAAACAAGGTAAGCCTCTTTCCTTAGTCTAATTCCCATGTGATTCTTCAGGATCCCTTTCTCTTTAGATTTCCTTTCTAAGTCTTGGTTCTCTTGTGGATTGGGCATTAGGAGCTGTAGTTTGGATATGTTGAGAACTTGGAGACCCTTAGAGGCTTGGATTGCTTCTTATTGTCTATTTACCTTTGCAAATTTGGATTTGAGGCAAGTGTAATATACTCACTTAGCATAGAATGCATGTTTACTATTTTTTATTCCGAAATTTCATTCCTATGATGTTAGGATGCTTAGATTTACCTTTGAGCTTATGTTTATGGATTTGGCCTTTGATGGATGAGTTTTTCCCATTTGGAAGATCAATGGCCCATTTATTGTTGGATGGTGGATAATTGAAGTGCTTTAATCGTTTCTAATTGTTTATATGATGTATGGAAGTGGTTGGAGATGGTTTGGATGAGAAATGGATTGAAGAGGAGGAAATCCAATTTTCTGGAATTTTGTTGCAGGTACGTGTACTCAGTCGACCGACTTGAGGTCAGGTCCATTGAATACGCTACAAACTGAGAAATCCAAGTCTCAGTTAATTTCTGCGAAAATCTCAAGTCAGCATGCTCAGTCGACCGACTTGAGGTCAGGTCCATTGAATACGCTACAAACTGGGAGTTGCCATTCTCACTCAGAACCAGAAATACTGTGTTCTCAGTCGACCCGACCTTAGCTTGGTCAACCGACAACACAGGGATTCCTAGGAAATGACTGAGAGTTGGGACTTCTTTTTCTTCTAGATTCGCACTCAGTCGACCAACCTAACCAGGAGGTCAACCGAGCACACAGAGAATTTCAGTTAGTGGTTTGTGCCTGCCAGGTGATTGTCTACAGTCCCCAGTGTGCGCGGTCAACCGACCAGGCCAGGAGGTCAACCGAGCACACTGCACTAGGGTCTACCTGGGAGTCAACACCCTGATTTCCCAATGCACTCGGTCGACCGAACCCTGTGCTCGGTCGACCGAATGCACTATGTACAATGAATTCCAGTTTTCAGTTTTATGAGATTGTGATTAGTTGCGGGGCCCATTAACCATTCAAATAGACTTCCATTGATGTGCCATGCATGAGTCAATGGTGTGGCTCAACCTTGACTCATGGGGACCACTAAATAAGGTCTGGGGGTTTGATTTGACGTTGATTCGATCCTTAAACGTCGTCGAAGATGCCCGTAACTTTGGGAGCACCAAATACAGTATCATTGGCATCTGAAACTTCGTTTAGGGATCCAATTAACTAAAATGAACACGGACTTGAATGTGGACCATTCCCTAGGATTGGACTTTGTTATTTCTTCCGTTGATTCTCTGATTTAAAATTTTATTACATTACTATCCCTCTTGTGTCCTTGTCATTTCTTTATACCTATTAATTAAAGGGAAAATGAAGGACCCGAACCTGGGATTACTTCGAGGTGACCTGGTGATGTGTTTGGGTGCACTTTGACCTGTGTCTGTGTCTAGGCAGGCCCTTTTATGGCCTAAGTTTGGATGTGTGGAACCCTAGTTAGGAGAGGTGGTTGGACTAGACTTGTAACTCATTTTGGATGAGAATGGACTAATTGATATAGGATTGAAACTGGTGATCTCTCCTGGACTGTTTAGATTAAGGCCATGGCTTGATTGGCCTTAGTATGGATCCAATGATTGGACTTGGACTTGAACTGCATTCCATGATATTGAAATTGGTGCTTGGACCTCTTAGGGACATGTTAAGACCTTGTTCACGCAAGGTAAAGCCTAGACAGACAGACCTGTATTTGTATTCCTTTGAGTTAGCACGAGCATTCACTCAGTTGTTATAAGCTCAGCCTGTTGACTGATTATCATAGGTATGAGCTATTTATGAGTGTTGAGTGGGCTATCATGATAAGCTATATTTTAGACGGATGGTGTGTTACCGGGTCTGGTCTCTTAAGTGCTGAGTGATGAGTGTTTGAGATTGATGAGTGATTTGTATGGTTAGTCATCCCCAGCACTGGTAAGATTTTCCCGCTGCGACTGTGTTCAGTATGAGAGGGCCGCGGCATAATATCTCGCAATATCCAGCTTGTGTGAATGTGCCATATTGTGTTGATAGATTCGCTTATCTTATTTTCTTGATTCTAAATGTCTATCTTGCTCAACTGCCTAGCATATTTACCTTGGATATTCTTATTAATCATATTACTGTCTCTATTCTTTTGATGCATACATCCTATATTATTTGTATACTATAACTTACCAGATCTTTAGATCTAACTCATTCTTGGTGCTTAGGATTCGACCCGGACTACGAGGATGGTGCGCATGCGCTCGTCAAGGCGCCCATAGCTGGTGACTACAGATGGGGACCAGCAAACCAGGAGGTCGAGTTGGAGGACAGAGAGCCAGCACCGGGGGCTTCAGTGTTTATCTATCTTTTGAATTTGAGTGTCTTTATGTTGTAAGCAGGAGATAGTATGATATGTTTAAAACATGTTCTTAATTATACTCTGAAATCTAGGCTAGATTTCAGCCCTGTTATACTTGATATATCTTTATGATACCTTATTCTTCCACTTTACTCTTTATGCTTTCGCAATTTTAACCATTGATTATATGTCGGTCGAAAAGTTTTAAATTGAACCTTACTGCGGACCTACAATCTTGGAAGTTCTCGGATTTTCCGGAAAGTAGCGCGCCAACTTCGGGCACCTTGACAGTTACCTCAATATCCGAAATTGGGGCCTTACAAAAGGTCTTTTGAAGTTTAGGAAAGGGGATGGGGGCTGGAGGATTTTCAAAGTGGTGGCTAGCCAAACTGGCTTTAGTGGCCACATGAGGTTTTTTCAAGTTGAGGGGCGGAAGGCTCCAGGCACTTAAACATGGGTCCGCCCCTGCCCAAGAGGGATGACTCGGTGCTAAAATGTGTGTCACCAAAAGTGTGCCGACCAGGTTCCTCCTGATGGGGTGTTGGCAGAGAGGTCTCTTGATAAGCTCCATTTCTTGGGAGAGCATATTCCAACATCAGAAATCAATTTCCGGAAGTGACTGGTTCAACTGGCTAATGGGTTTCTATCCCCAAAATGACGTGCATAGAATCACTGGATCAAAAGGCCGGAGGAAATTCACAGAGGAAGAAGCCATGCTCACAGAGTATACTCAACCAAAAAAAGGTTCGTCTCTAATACAATTTCCAAAATGGGGATCATTCGGAGTTTGGAAGAATGTTTGATCAAAGATTTTCTTATGGATAGGCTTCAATCTGGTCTAATTGTTGAAGCCTAAAAGATAAGAAATTAAACAAAAGGTAGAACCATGCTGAAAAATGTCTTACCATGGGGTAGCACGAAAGGGACTACGACTTTTAACTTGGTGAACTTGGCTCTCCCCTAGCCCATCTATCCGCCAAAACAAACTCCTATTTCAGGTCCAGTGGCTCTGCTATTCAAAATCGTCAATAGGTAATACCAGTACCATTAAGGGTGTAAAACCAAGTTAGAATCGACTGCCTATTCAAGGCTTGTCCTCGATTCACCAAGCTCAAGCTCGGAAATAAATGAGCCAAGATTAAGCTTGTACTCGGGCTCATGTGTAATGTTAATTAGGCCGACTCAAACCGAGCCCTTAGTTGAGTTAGGCTCAATTGGCCCGAGCTCGAGCTCTGCCCATAAGCTACTAAGCTAAGCTTGAGCTCATCCCGTGAGCTAATGGAGCCAATCGGTGACTGCTTGAGACAAAGCCTAACCAACCTGGATCAAGCTGACCCAACTTGTGTGACAACCCTAGTGCGTAATACCCCTCAAGACTAATACTTTACCACCCACTGAAGATACTATATGATGTTCGGCAGTTGGCTACCTCTTCAACTTGGCTTATTAGACAACACACTGAGCTCAGTGGTGTTGGCACGTTAGTTTCACTGAAAAGCATCTGTGAGTGAGTTATAGCGTCTCACATGCTGATGAAGAGAGAAAGACCTGCTCTGCCCCCTTGCATGGCATATGTTATTTTGCTTCTGTTTACACTATCTAAACATTCTTTATACCAACACGTTACAATTACCATCCAAACATGTGTGGTGGGACACCTCCGGGTGCCCTGGTCTAAAAATCTCCAAGAGAAACCCAGACAATTTCATGGATGATCTCTCTGCAAACCACCATCCAATTGGGCTATCTTTGGATCATGGGGGGGGACACACAAGACAATATCATGGACAATCCACGCCAAAAAAATGCAAGGAGACAACCGACACTTTCCATTTTCATGAACAGGAAAAGAGCTAAATCTTGATTCACAAATAACTGTATACAAGAATCACCTGGTCAAATCACCATCTCAATCCGACCCTTTTTTTTTTTTTTTTTTGCCAGAGTAGGAAATGGTCACCTAGAAGGTAGGAAGTTTTTTCAGTAGGCAAATGCTCCATATCAGGTCTGATTTTGGAGGAACCTTAACTGGCAGAAAAGAGGATATTCAGGAAACGGCTACAAACAACAGAATAATATGGATATCAATAGCTCACAACATCAGATGAACAATAAAATTTATTTTCACACAGTTTGTATTTTTGTCTATTTTTCTAAAATCTCTACAACCTTTTGAGTCTCACTAGTATGTTGATAAGAAGTGGAAACAAGAAAATCAAAGAGAGGGCTCATAACCTGAGCAGCCTAAAGAACAAAGAAACAAACTTGCAGCAATCACAAGTTTCTAATTTATTATTGCTGGCACGCACTAATAACTTGACAATGATACACGCATACCTAATTGAATAAGGTGAAATATATACTATATCTATTTTCCAGTTTTACAGGGGATTGCAATTTGTGAGGGCTTCCTTAGCAGTTTGTCTTCAGTAGCTTCCATCCCATGCCTCAGATGATGCCTGAGAATGTGTCACCAAAACCCGATGGTTTAAGAAAGTGCTATGCATTCCCCTTGGATTCCTGCACACTCTTGTAGGACTCATGAATGAAAGGGTAAGAGTGATCATACTAAAGGAAGTATGTTAACTGCTGTTTCTTCCTCGAACCTCCTTCCCCATACAAGGCATTCCATTGCTTTAGCTCGTTCATGATTGAACCCTCAGTCGCAAAACTGGCTGCCACCTGCATTAGGACGGAAAAGTGCAATTTTAGAAAATAGCCACCATCTACAAAAATATTGAAAGAATATTTATATCTCAAGTGGCATGAAAGAGAGCACATTTCTGGAACTAAGCGTTCATTGATTATTTTTCTTTTAACTTTCCACAGCTTGCTTTGGCTAATGAAATGACAACAAAAGGCCTTCATGGATGAAAAGGCAGAATAACCACCGTCATCACATGCACCAGATAACGGGATGCAATGTTTCCAACTCCATATCCCGTTGCCAACATGCCCAAAACGCCATCCTTGCCACTTATTCAATCAGAATACAGTTCATGGGAGGTAGGTCTTAAGAAAACTCTAAAGCTCAATTTTCTTCAGGCATGGGAGGGCCAGAAGAATAAAAAAAAAATGCTCGGAAAAAGGGAAAATTTACGAATCCAAAACATATGAATCCAAACAATTTTTAGGTACAAGAATAAGAAGACTATTGACTTAGGTAGCCAATGCACATGATATAGCAGGTTCCATTGTTCAACCAGATATGGGTGCTAAAGAAGGAAGAAGCACAGATCATTTGTGGGGGGCATTTTTGCCCATCACGTGTATGGTTATCATGGGATCCACCCACTAAAGTTTTTAATAAAAAATAAAATAAGTAGCATGATCACATATGAGAAGGAAATAAATACTTTTTGTAAAATAGCCCTAAGAGAGTTTCTAGTACAAACAAAACAGCAAATGCCAGGGTTTCACTTTAGGGTAAGATCAAAGTATCCTTCATTCTCTGACCAAGGTTGTCATTGTCTATAAAGACCAGTGTCTTTACAACGTCTGGCTTCTTCAAGCAAGCTTGATAGTGGTTTGTGGTGAAGAGTACATTTTTGAGTAGAAAAGGCAAATTATATTGTCTTCTATCTGGCATAACCGCTTAAGTTTTGGGCAAAAGCTTGATCAGAAGAAGAAAGACATTGTGCTATCTTATTTTCATAGTTGATTCCTCTTCGATCTACCCCATGTGTTTCCCCTTCTCAATAAGGTATTCCACATAAATCTTCTGTTGTGGTTTGAGCACTTAGTGTGCCTTGTCCTCAATAAGGATTTGGCTATTCATCAGTCAAATGACTACATGGTGAACTTGGCATTGCTAAGGGATCTAGCCATAAAGGGGCAGCTGAAATGTTTGTTAGATTGGACCTCTTCTCTTTTAGAGTGGTTTAATGGGTTCTATCTTCTAATAAAAGTACGAAAATTTCCATTATTAGGTATAGGTATTTTAAGTCAGGTGAAATAGTTTTTCCTTTCTGTATGGTGTGTGTGTGTGTATTTTATAGCAGTTTCTCTAGTGTAATGTGGTCAATTGAAAGACAAATTCTACTCCTTTCTTGTCTTTACGCATGTTTTTTCAGGTTCTCTTTATCCAATAGACAATGTTTTTGTCTTTTCCTATTATTACTATAAGAAAAAAAAATTGTGAGTCACCTCTACTACTCTATGGAAAACATATCTATAATGGTGTGATCATTCAACCATTGACGTCTCATTAACTCATCGGACTAGGGTTAGTGGAGATTAACTTTGGAGATAGCCATTGTGCAGATCTTTGACTAAGTCCACTTCTGGGCATCTATTAGGGGGGGTTGTATCTTGGCAACCCAAATTGCAGAAGTGTATGCTCTTTCTTCGACATAGGCACAATTACTTGTGGCTACCGAACCAGATAAAGAGATGTTGCATATGAAGAAATTTCTGCGAGGATAGGGCTTGAAGCAAGGAACATATGGGGGTCGATTGTGAGTGTCACGGAGTTGAGCAAGAATGCAACATATCATTCCCAAACCAAGCACGTAGATTTGCTATCATTGGATACACAATGTTTAGATGATTAGTTGATAGTTGATACAATAGGAATAGATTCACATGGGCAAAGTTCATCAGATATATTGATAAAGAATGCCCCTGAGAAATATGTCAATATCTAGGCAATACGAATACAAGGTCAGAATCAAAGCTTTAGTGATACCCACTTGATGGGTACTGAGGGAAGATTGTTGTGCTAAGTGGAGATCAGCCCCCTGAGGTGTGGGACCCCCTGACTAGAGTTAAAAATTCATAAATATAAAAAATCGTAAGTCAGACACTGTACATAAAAAGTAAAAGAAATATAATTTCTTTTAATGAGAAAATTCAGAAATGGCCCTAAGAGAGAGTAGAGAAGGAAAAAACAAGGGTGGTGAGATCAAAGCATCCTTCAATTTTTCACCATGGTTATGATCATTGTTGAAGCCTAGTGTCCCAAAGGCATCTAATTTCTTCAAACAAGTTTGATGGATTCCGATTGAAACTGCATCATGGATTTTCCCTTACCATTAAAGGGTTTTCCAAGTATATCATGTTTTTTGGTTTGAGTGCTTTCGTGGCTTTATCTTTAATTTGGCATCTTGTTGAAACTTCTGTCTGATTCCACACAGGAAGGCATCACTTTCCAATATTACATTGACAGAGTTGAAAAAAAAAACCTCTGCCAAACACCACCTTAAATTAAATAAATAAACAAATCTCTAACCCCATTTGCATGAGCTAGACAAAGCATTTGATGACACATGAATCGCAGTGTAACTTGGTGTAAGCTATAAGCATCCACTAAGTGGATTTACTGGATTCATTTCTTGTACTGGACCTTTGGGAGAAAGCAATTGCAGAGAAGGGTAACTGCAAACACATGGAATTTACCAGAAAAAGAGGCATAAACATCTAATTACAAAGATGAACTTCATCCTTTCGGCTTTTAAAAAGATCAAAAGGAAAATTCTTCATTGCACATATGAATTCCTAGGATTATGCAACTGTTTTTTAAAGTTTCAATAGTTACAGTTGCTGAATATATCAATTAGAAAAGAAAATGGACAAAAAAGCTCTAATAATAATGATATTATTACTATTAGTATTCTAATAATCCTATGTTAGTACTGGAAATAAACCCCTTTCTGCAGTCTATTGAGGGAGTTCCCACTTCCCATACCTCCTCATTTAACTTATGAAACCTTGCCCTTCCAAAATATTGTCATATCACAGTCCACAAGAGCAGGCATTGAACAGAATTTCACTCCAACATAGTCAATCAAATGGTGTGTATCACTTTCGTAAACTTCAGGTTACTCCTAATAATGTGGAGTTGTGTGATATGAGATCAAGTAAAGGTGGGCCATTGCATGGTCAAATGAGCTGATGAACATGGGAACTCCAATCAGGTTGTCAACTGCAGTAACTGCTTATCCTTTGGGCACAACTAACGCTTCTGCTCCTGATTCTGCTGCCTATGATTTCCAGATACTTCAATATGGTCAAAATATCCTTATCGTATCGTACTAGCACTTTAGTTTTGTGTAAAATATGTGTCACTGTAGTATCATATCCATGTCATATCTATGCATCGTAGTGTATTCTTGTTGTCGTCGGCGTAATTACCAGATGCAGTATCATCGACCGTGACCATAACAAAATAGGTCCAATAACTATAAATGGTTGTTGCGAATTAAGGAGTGTATTTGACAATACCTTTCCCTTAAGAGAAGGTAATCAGTAAGGATGTCAAAGGGCATCCATTTACCCATTTGCCCAAAGATCCACCCAAAAAATTTGGTCATGGGGCAAACGCAGGGCTTGACTGACAAATGGGTTTGCGTTCCATTACATATTTACGGAACCATCAGGTCCAATGGGTCCATACCTGAATCCCAAATGGCTTGAACGAATTTAGAAGATTCATATGTAATTCGCAAGCCTATACATTTCGATCAACCTGATAAGCAAAAAGAAAAAAAAATCCTGTTTGCCTGACTATGCAAGGAAACTAAGCCACGGAAATCAGAGACATAAGCCTTGATTTTATGCGCAACTGACAACTGGTTCAGGATTCATGTTGACAGCTATGAGACCCACTGGGTATCAGTTCTAACAAAATTAATCGAACCCAGGCATAGTTCCACCACGGGCCCAAGTAGGCATCAGCAAGTAACTCATTTACACTTACTTGATTCTTAGCCTGCCTTAAGTCTTCCATGTTTAATGGCCTGAGTGTAATTACTGTTTCCTCCTTATCTGCTTCTTTATTATCTGAATCCTCTTCTGAATTTTGTCCTTCTGCAGCTTTCCTTTTCCTCTCCTACACAATAATAGAAAATTTCAGTCTACATCTCCAGAAAACATGTGAAATTATGATCCGAAAGGCCACAGAAGTTTTACCAAATCCTTTAGCCTTTCTTTCTGTATTAGTTCCCGAACAGGTCGATATGCTGCTGTCATACACAGGTTCTGCATTCAACAGTTCCTCAAAGTTAAGCATGAGATGATTATTATAATCATAAATGGCATTAATAAAAATACACACCTTAAGATCACTGCCGCTGTATCCTTCTGTCATAACTGCAAGCTCCTTGTAATCAAGGCCGTCTTCAACCTTCTCCTTCGACAAAACTGTTCTCAAAATCTTCTCTCTACTCTCTACAGAAGGCAAGCCTACCATGATTCTGGACATTGCAGAAAGTGTTAGAATCAAATAAACATACCTTTATTTGTCACATGAAAATGTGCACATACCTGCGTTCAAAACGTCTGATGATTGCTTCATCAAGGTCAAACGGTCTATTTGTAGCAGCAAGAACAAGGATTCGTTCACCAGGTTTTGTCATAAGCCCATCCCAATGTGTCATGAACTCATTCTTTATCTTCCGCATTGCTTCATGCTCCCCTACTCGAGTCCGTTGACCAAGCATGCTATCGACCTCATCTACAAAAATGATAGTTGGAGAGACCTTTGCTGCTAGGCTAAACAAAGCCCTGACATTTTTCTCATCTTCACCAAACCATTTTGAAGTGATAGTGGACATGGAAACATTGATAAAACTTGCTCCAGCTTCTCGCGCAATGGCCTTAGCCATCATTGTCTTTCCAGTACCAGGCGGCCCAAACAGCAGTATTCCTCTGCAAGGCTTTAAAAGACCTCCTTTGAAGAGGTCAGGTCGTCGAAGGGGAAGCATGACCAGCTCCTGAAGGGATTCTTTAACTTCATCTAAAGCACCTACATCTTCGAAAGTCACTCCAATTTCACTTGCGGGGATGACCTCATGTCTGATGCGCTTCTCAAACTCATTATCAGGAGGAACTTCCTGTTGGAAAAATCATTGAACATGTATTTTGTGAAGAAAACATTGCTGCAATTCGTTCAAAAGGAAACAAAGGGAAGACAGCAAATGAAAAGCTTGTTTTTGTTCCCATTTGAGCTGACCCTGATAAGCCCTCATTTGGTACTTGCACATTCATAAATGCTTGAATTGAAATATATATATATATATATATATAAACAAGAGAATAATTCCAAGGGTTCCTAAATAATTATTTAATGCAAAGTATGAGACAAAAAAACCATAAATAGAACTATTAGTTGCCAAGCACTGTAAGTACAGTCTTAAGATGGCAATTGATTCAAAACTGGCCCAGTCATACAAGAGTCTTAAGATGGCAATTGATTCAAAACTGGCCCAGTCATACAAGTAGGGCCCGCCATGAATGGGTTGAACTAGAACTAATCAAAAGTATTAAGCCAGGCTCCAAAATACATAAAGGAGCACATCGTTCACCTGAATAAAAGTGAAAGGGGCAGAAATGTTCATGTAAGAGAGGATACTGTTCACATGTAGTCTAGCTCAAGGAGCCCTCTAGGATAATTTAGACTTTCATCTGACCTTCAGTTACCATTGGATTGAATCTCCAAAAACCGTTAGAGGACCATTAAACTTTGAGGGTTTTGAATCAAGGGTCAGTATAATCTGATGGCTGATTTTTCCCCTTACTGCTGTCCATGGCGACAACATTCAGACCCTACTCCACTGAAAGGCATGCCATCTAGATGGGACCCATTCGCTGGACCGCATAGTGAACAGTATGAAGTTCGCTTGTTGGAGGAAGTTCCGCCTCAAAGAAAATATTACATTCAAAGCACAGTGAAATTGGGAACTTAGTGTGGTAAATGAAATTCAAAATCCAGAAGGATCAAAATGTCACAAATTAAATAACAAATGATTAAGAACCAATAACTGTCCATAAGATTTAGACGGGGGGAAACAAACCAATTTATGCAACAAAGTATTTTGATGTCAAACATATTTCAACTAGGATTGCCATGAGACCAGTTTGATATAGGCCAATCCGCACTATAAAGACCTCGAGAACTTATCAACTTCATAATTCCCTTAAGTTCTGAATTCCCAAGATCTATAAATAAACAGAGAAAAAAACTCCAAGCAGGAGTGTACAGGAAGCTTACACAAACTAAGAAAACCATTACTTCAATCATAGTCGAGATAACCTCTATAAATAAACAGAGAAAAAAATCCAAGCAGGAGCGAGTAGGAAGCTTACACAAACTAAGAAAACCACTACTTCAATTATAGCTGAGAATTGAGATAACCTTTCTCCAACCAACTTCAAGGTTCCAATGCTCTCAAGGTTAGGCATGAACAAGCCACAAGATATCAATATTTTCACACAAACCAGAAGTTATGGGTTTCCGCCCTCTTACAAATCATATATGTTTTCACATAAGGAAAACCCTAAACACAATCTTCCCTTTAAAACCTTTGAAAAGGGTATTCATGCATTGTGAATATTTAATATAAATATAGGGCACTCCCTCAAATATGGTACAACAATTTTTATGCCAATTAAGAGATTGTCAAAACTTAGGTCTGAAACCATTAATACGCAACCCTCCCATCTGCACTTCACTAATCTTAGATGCCAACAGTAATTGAGAAATCTTGTTGCACCAAATTTTTAACCTTCGAAAATATTAAATATAAATAAGGTACACCTTGTGACTACGATCCGATTTCGTTCTCCAGCAACTGAATGGAGCATCATTCACTTGTGAAAAAAGGGCCAACAAATGCTTCCCACGCCTCCTTTGGAGTATTAGGTTCGCTAATAAGCTTTATCAACTCCTTCTAGATAAACACCTTTAACACATAGAATGCTATTCCAGATTTAATATTCGAATTCCATGAGGCTTCTGTGTACATATCATCAGGTAAGGCAATGCCATTGTCATTTATGGCTTTCTACAAATTAGGGGTGGCAATGGGGCGGGTCCGGTATGGGTTTAAGCAGGGCCCGAACCGGACACGATTGATATCCACACTGCCCCATACCCATCCCAACCAATGGCAGGTTTTAGTGTTTTACGGCTGTCATACCAAACCCACACCATGATAGTCACGGGTCGGGGCGGGTTTGTGATGTAGGCCAGACCATGGGTCGGCTGACCCACTGGCCCCAGCCCATAGGTCCAACGGGATATCCATTTAATTAGGAACCTCATTTAGAAGTATTTAAAATTAGGAGTTTTATTTAATTTGGATTGTTAAGGAACTTTAGTGATTTTGTTTCCTTATTGTTTAGGAAAGTCTTAAGAGTCCAAGTAAGAGGAACGATTCTATTCCTCTATATATAGATGAATCCCCATTGTAACTGCTAATGTTATTATCGAGTAATCAAAGAACGTTGAGTTTCTCCTCGGTTATGGAGTGTTTCATGATTTTGAGTGAGCCCTAGTGCTGGAATCCACCCTTGGATTCGATCAATCCTTCGGGAGATTGATCTATTTGTCAATCGTGGATCTGGGCAATGTCAAATTGGTATCAGAGTCGGATTCCGATCATCGAGAAGACAATTGTCCTTCCTGGATTCTTGTACCTTCCATTCCAACCCTCCCACCTCAAACTGTCTCCACCATTCCGTGACTAAACCACAACCCTCTCATCAATCCCATCCCATCATCAATCCCAAACTCCACCAAAAAAAAAACAAACCCTTCAAAAACCACAAACCGAGACCCACCACAAATTCCCCTTCACCGAACCATTCCGTCTAACCATTCATATTCTCAAATCCCAACCAGTGCCACCACATCAACCATCAAGCAACCTAACCCCATTCCTCACATCCTAGCTATCTGAAACCCCAAAAAAAAAAAAAAAAAAGTCCCAAACCCCTACTCCCGAACCACCCACGTCCGAACCAAAATCTAACCCGCCGAAAAACCCCCACGGACCCGCAATTGATTCCTTTTGTCATCTTATTAAGTTCTCTGCTATTAAATCGTAATATTCGGTCCATTGAAACTAGGATCAACAAATCGTTTTGGCATGCATGCTCCTACTTAACTGGTTCTACAAAAGGCTAGTCCATTCCTGAAAGCACTTATTTTAAGGGTATTCTTGCATCCAAATCAATATGAAATTTATTGGAAACTCCAATGAAATTCAAGGAATTTTGTATCATCTTAAATATGGGGATTGGTATGTTGAGAATGAGCTCTAGTTTGAACGATTTCTTAGTTTGAAGTAAGAAAAGTTGACAGTTTATGAATAAAGCCGCCAATTTCAAAAGATGCAATTTTTATGTGGACTAGAGGAGAACGAGACGCATGATTTGAGTCGTTATATCAGAGGTTCGCGACACGACATGTTGGAGAATATGAATCACAGCAAAACCATGCAAGAAGTGTATAAAGAAGCCATCCGTGGTGAGCACATGCTTAGATAAGCTCTCATGCATCAATCTAAGACTCAAGAACGAAAGTTTCAACAAATAACAGTAGCCCATGTTGTGGAGACACATTTTGCGGGAGAAAATAATCCCACACTTGTCATTCGTCGACTTCTTACCACGAATGAAAAAGAAGAAGAGTGGAAACAAGTTAAGAAATTCCAAACGCGAGTGCAAGTCGAAGACAAGTCAGCTAATTTGGTTATTGACAATAGTAGTGCAATCAGTTTCGTTGCACAGGAGGTTATCGATCATTGGCCAACTCAGAAGCTACCTAAATCCTTACCAAGTAACATGGTCTAATGGTTATGTTATTCTTGTGACTCACACATGTTTGGTATCCTTTAAAATTAGCAATTATGACAAGATTTGGTGCGATGTAATCCATATGAATATCGCTCATATTGTTTTTTGATGACCATGGCTTTTTTATCGAGAAGTGCACCATGACAAAGAAATGAATACATTTTCCTTCCAGTGGAACGAACAGCAGATTATGCTATGTCCAATGCAATCAACAACCCCATCTTCGTCTACATCATCTCTTTCAACTGAACCAAAGAAAGAGCAAAAAGAAGAAATAGTAGCCATGATTGCACCACAAGAGATACCAGCCCTCCCAACAAACATCGAGGTTGCAATAGATGAACAAGGTCAAGGCAAAGCTAATCTCACGGAAAAAAAAATGAACCAACTGCTGCAGTGCTAACCAAGAGCCACAAAAGGTGGAGGAAGAACAAAGGCAAGCGCACATTGAGGCCTTCGATATGAGGAGGCATCAAAAGAAGAACCAATCATTGAAGCCCCCCACATTGACTTCATCTTTGCGGATCAATGATGGATATTCAAAGATCGTGATTTGTTGGTACAAAGGCAACAATTGAAACATCTAACGGTCAAATCACATATCCGAGCTAAATACAGTCATCCGAAAGAGCGACACCAATTTATTTCTATGTTGAGTACAATATCGAATCAAGTTTCCAAGTCATGTCAAGCAAATGAAGATCAACAAGCGCATCAGAAGTTTGTGCAATTGATTTTGGACCCAGGAGTACATTTACCGAACTTGAGATCGAGTTCTCTCCTATATCATTAAGATATTAACTCGCCGGATTCGAGTATTTCCATGCCGGGAGAATTGATGCAGGGCAAATCATGGGTCAGCCAACCCACTCACCCTAGCCCATCGGTCCAATGGGATATTCATTTAATTAGGAATCTTATTTATAAGTATTTAAAATTAGGAGTTTTATTTAATTTGGATTGTTAAGAAACTTTAGTGATTTAGTTTCGTTTATTGTTTAGGAAAGCCTTAGTCCAAGAGAGGATCGATTTCATTCCTCTGTATATAGATGAGTCCCATTGTAATTGCTAATGCCATTATCAAATAATCAAAGATGAGTCCCTGTTGTAATTCCTCTTCAGTTATGGAATGTTTCATGATTTTGAGTGTGCCCTAATGTTGGAATCCACCCCGGGATTCGATCAATCCTTTGGGAGATTGATCTATTCATCAATCACGGATCCGAGCTACACCAGTTTGTTAGTTGTTGATTTAATATTTTTTTAAAAATATGATGAAGTGGATGTATTGGTGATTTGAACCCATGACATAAAAGGAAAATGTCACTCCTTAGTCCTTACTATCACCCACACTAATGAAATTTAATATGCAAAACCTTAGTTAAAAACGTATAAAATAAAGATATACGGGACGGGGCTGGGTGGGTTAGACACACCCAAAACCCAAACTCGACTCAAGTTAGTGTATGGAAAACCATACCAGACCCAAACCCTACCAACACACTACCAAATCCGCGCCTAATAGGAGCGGGTTGGGGCAGGTCCTCGTTTAAACCCTACCCATCATCCCTACTACAAGTCTTGACCTTGGAAGTGACTCCATGCCAAATTTCCAATACAAATGGTTGGTATTACTGAGCTTCTCAATTCCGGCCAATAATCTACCATTTGTTGTCATTTTGTCACAATCATCTTGTGCTATACACAAAGCACTAAAAAACACAACTCCAGATTTGGTCAAACTCGACACAACCAATATATAACCACTCTCCTAATTTGATTTAAAAACTAATCTTAGCTTCTTATCTCTTAACACAACCAAACTACCAGATCTAACACCAGTGGAGCCTCCTAACAACATTAGATAACATTAAACTAACTATAGATATATAAACAAAAAGAAGAAGAAGAAAAGAAAGGACCTCTAACTCAACTGTAAGTGATCCTATCAGAGAGATGGCAATGTCCCCTCCAATATTTTGTCAGAATTACAGAAACATGTGATTATTTGACAGGTAGTTAATGCTCCCTAATTTGTATCAACTAGACATCATTTGGCATTTAAAATATGGTTCTTCTAAAAAGGAAGAACCACTCTAATGGCCCTACTTAGCCCAATGCATACAGCTGTTCCCTAATGGTGCTACTTAAGACCAATGCATATAGAGAACAGCTACATGAAAAACCCACTCTAATGGTGTGACTTAGCACAATGCATATAAAGAAAGGCTACATGGTGAGCTTTGTGCTTGCATCATTAGCCTTGGAAGAATTGCATTGCATCCAAATAAAAAACATGAAAACAAATTTGCTTAATAAGAACATCGTACAAGTTCAACAGTGGCAACTTTGATAAAGGAACTACAAGGGAGAACGACCATGATATCAAACTTACAGGTAACTTAGGCGGAGATGCATTCTCACCATCCTTCTTCACCACTGGAACTGATTTGTCCTCTTCACTTTTGCTCTCAGAAGCTGAAGCTTCGGCCCTTGTCTCTGGTGGTGCACCACCACTAGCATCTCCTTCTTCAGGTTCCTGAAGTATGTGACAAACACGAAAAGTCAGATTGTAACAAAAACTCCACCTCTATACCAAAATTCAGAGTATCAAGAAAAAAACACACCTTGACAACTCCAGCATTTGCTTCCATCTTTGGAATATTTTTTTCACCAAGCTTACTTTCTTGGAATATGCTCAATCCATGGGACAAACTGTTCCATTGACGAATATTTAGAAAAATAGATTAAAGAAAGCTAACTGAAACCATAACAGAATTACATACTATAATCTGACCTCTTGGATGATATAACTAGCTTTCCATTTCTGTATTCAGGGTCCTTGTTATTCGTCTGGTGATGAAAAATAGCCGATACCACAATCTCTTCTATGTAGTTACTTATAACCATTGCATCCGCCAGGCAGACTGAACCCAGATCATCACAATCAAGATCATTAGCTGCAAGTACCTCCATAATGTGGTTTCTGTTATCCTGAAACTGGATCGTTTTAATGTCTTCTTCCAGTTGGGTTCTCCAGCTGACAAGGTGGGTCTCATCTTCAGGTGGCTTAATCTTAATGTTGTAAGGGAATAAAAGAGTAAGCCTCTCATCAACCTCACTGTAATCATTATCGGGGAGCATCCTCGATCCAAGGATCAATATTGGTCCTGACAGCCTCTGGAACATTTTCTGGAACAAAGTATGTACCCTTTGAGACCTAAAGAGTAGTTTATCAACATCCCTGAGGTAGAGGATGATGGGACTGGTTCTTGATACTGAAACAAGAACCTGTGCCATGAAGAGAATATAACATTAACCTGACATGATCTTGTTGAAAATCTAATTAATCTGGGGCTGAATACATTAAGCCAAGCAACTCAGCTAATCTATTAAGATCCTACACTGTATATTTGATAGAATCTGCAGGGAAAAGAAGTTACCTTGTAAAGGGACTGTATGAGAAGTTTCTCATCAAAAGACCAGCTGCTGCTGCGCTTTAGAGGAGCTGGAAATAGAAACAAATAGGTAAATCTTCTAGTAATCAAAATAAGAGGTTTACTAGCATGAGTTTGTTTAGTGTAATGCTATTTTTGGATATCATACATATTACATACACCAGTTATATCATCGTTTATCTCAAGCTCCTCTGCTACGAAAGAGAGTATGGTACTTTCACTGGCTCAACTAGGAGAATAAGTCGTCAAACTGCTCTAACATTTTTCCGTCATTCTGATAGCAAAAAAGCTCAAATGGCCTTACAGTATATAGTAAAAGTAGGTTAAGAACCTGGATTGATAGGAGCACATTTTTCCGCCATTGTACTGATATCAGCTGCAGCAGAAGAATTTCTTCGAAGCTTTGGAACATTACCAGCACATTCAGATCCACTGCAAGTAGAAGGTTGAGAAACAAATTGTAATGTAAATGCTATAATAACTTAAACCTCAGTATAAATCTCTAATAGCAACCAAAAGTACATTGTACCTTGACCTTATATCCATACCACTGCTTTGCCTACTTAATGTTCCTGCAACAAAACTCTAATTAGACATACAAGAACGAAAATTAAAGAGAAATATATAATTATTACACATTAGAGAAAATAGTTCCACAGAAATACAGTTTTGCCCAAATGGACCATCTTCAACATAGGATAAATAAATTTTCCAAAAAAAAAAAAAAAAACATAGGCCTAAGAATCAGATGATGCCAAATTATGGAGCTTCATCTGTCAAAAGGAAGAAGGCTCTATGCATAATCATCTGTTCCTTTATTGAGATTATATATACTGGTGTTGGCCATTTTCCTTCATTGTTTTCAGTATAAGTTAGGGTATTCTGACATTTCATTTGGTTTTTGGAACAGGTGAACCCCTCAGTATGCTGTGCAGGACGTAGCCCTGCTTGTTTAGGGCCAGGATTGTGTTTGGGCCTAGCAGACCCGGCCTGGAATTCAGGCCAAATTGCTAATTTCCCCAAGCTCCAGCCAAGCTTAACTTCAATTTGAAAGAATTTAAGGTTTTACCATTTTTGACACTTTACAAATTACAAAAAATAAATTGTTTAACATAGAAGCACATTCTCATTATAGTGTACAGAACACACTCACATTCAACTCATACAATCGTACCAAACACCATCATCCTAATCACTATTAAAGCCTTATCCAGTATAAAATCATACTATCAATCATATATATGTAATAATTCGTTTCATTATGAGTGAGCTAAGTTAAGAGTAAGCATTATGTAAAATTCAAAAGTGCTGTAGACTCCTTATTATATTTGATCTATGAAAGTAAATGTGGAAGCTAACTACATAAAATATAAGAGGTCCAGTGCAAGTGGAAAAAATCCTAAAACAGATAAAGGAACATAATAGATTAGAGAAATAAATAAAAGGGAAAAAAATAGAAAGAAATGATGTTGAAATAACGGAACAAAAAAAAGTTAAAACTACCTACATCAACTCATCGCTTTGTACTCAATTCTATCAGGAATTAGTAAAACATTAAGAGAAAATTTGTATTAACCATGATCTGAAGAGTTGACTCTGTATTTATCTCGGTCGTATCAACTGATAGACTTATGCGAAGAGTCAACTCTGTATTCAGGTTAGTAAACTGAAAGACTTAGTAGGATCAACTAAATGACTCAACTAGGCATTCAAAATACAATATAAGAAACTTTTTATTTCACATTAATTATCATAAAATTTTCTACTTTAAAAAGGAAATTTTATAATATTATTTAATACAACCATTGCATAATTAAAGTAAGAAAAATGCTTAAATATTTAGAAATGTAAACCTTTTACATATCTAATTTAAATCAGCTCTGAATCAGCTAATCAGGGCATACAAAATTACTTCGACTCAAAATTCAATCGATGCGGGCTTGGGCAGGCTATTGCTAAGTTGTGTAACAATTATGCTGACTGTGATACAACCAATACTGAATATGTATGACATTCCTATGCAAAATTTGACCTCACTGATAAATACCAATGTGCCGCTGAAATCCTGATGTTTATCATATTGCCTGCTGTATTGAATCCTAGTTTTGTCACCTTGCCTAGTAGTTTATATTTTATAACCAAACAAATGAGAAAAAAGGAGCCCTGATCATCTAAGCAATTAATTCTCAAGTGATGCATGGGTGTGGGCCCAGGGGAGCCCACCTTGGGGATGGGATGAGCTATGTATGGATGGGGGACTACCCAATCCTAGAATAAATAGAGGTCAAGAGTTTGTTGGTCCAAGTGCAATGGTGAGAATTTCCCTTTCAGTACATTTGAAGGACAAACCGCATACTCCAAAAGATAACATGTTGAACTTGTAGAGAGGTATTTTATGTAGCCATAAATAAATTATAACAACTAAATGTCAGTCAGACAAAAAGCTAGTTTTATCTATTACCTAGGTTTGGAATTTTTGTAGTCAGCATATTCAACATTTCGGTTATATTTTGGAACATTTCACTCGTTCCTGATCACTTCAGGCATCATAGGATCAACAGTAAGACATGAAAATTATGCCAGACGTATTCAATCATATATGATCAAGACCAAAAAATAGATATATTCAGCAGCCATAAGATAGTAAATTAGCAACTCAAATCCCTTTCATAGAAAAATAAGCTACCTTGAATGCTGTTGCTTTCCTCTCGCGATGGAAGAATTGAAAATGATCCAAATAAACTGGACATTCGCTCGAGTGTATTCTCAGAGATGGACCTCTTGAAAGACAAGAAAAGTTAAATCAAGTCAGATAAGAAACAAATAATTACCAAGCTATTTCATAGGCTCGGCTCATCTCTCCAATGAAGGCCAAAAGGAAAAAAAAGTAATGAAGAAAGCCTAAATTCATGACACAGACAAATAGAAGCACAGGATCTTGCTTAGAATCTAGCACTCCAGCTTCCCAACTGGATACACTATTGCGCTGTGGATTAGGAATCTAAAAAAAAAAAAAAGAAAACCATTTGAATTTCTATCCATCTAAACTAATGGAATAATATGTTCGGAACTTCGGATGGAATGATTTCATGTCATCATGTTAGATCAGATGGATAGAGATGTCCAGTGAGACCTACTTTTGGATGATCTCTAATCCACAGTCAATCACTTTATTTGGCAAGGTCGCTGGACCACACTAAAGTGTTGTATCTAGCAATATCACCAGACCCTACTAAAGTGCCATGTGTCTCAGCTGAAGATTCATGGGTTCCACAAACCAGAGCTTTCATCCAGCTATAAGGACTACAAAAGCACAATACTGTATGATGAATACCAAAAGAAAAAAAAGAACAAAAAAAAAAAAAGTACATCAATGTGGTTGGAATGTGCAATTTATTTCTAACAATATGTGGAAGTTTGCAGTGGACCATTAATACAGTAGAAGAAACTACTTTACAATTGTTAAATAGATCTTACAGATTCTTTGTTGGGAATTCCATATTTGCTCTGTATCTGTAGCAGAAAACCTATGGTTAGGACCAGTATTATGAATAAATTAAGGGGAAAGAATACCAAAACAAAATTAGTTTCTCACCTTTAGTGAAAAGTCAGTCACATCTAACAATAGCAATTTGGCTTCAAAGTACTCCGCTAAAGCCTTGGCAAGCATTTGATGGTAAAGTTCTTAAAAAACATAAAACACTGTAATTAGGATGGCTATAAAGATAGATGCATGAGCATAAAAATATTTGCAAACCAAATATGATGATCTTTTTTCCCAGATAGCATACCAGCAGGTCCTGAGAGCAAAATTGCCCTACTTGCTGGCGAGAGATTTCTTGTATACTTAGAGATATCAGCTTCGTTCAAATGAACATATGCTGCACTTGTCAATAGCACACGGGTCTGCTCGCTGTCATACATAACACAGCACAGCAAAGATACAAGAATGTTTGCAAACAATTAAAGATGTTACATTGTATAAAATTTCATTGTCGATTACAGACTGTTTAGACTTAAAGACATAACCATAGCAACATAGTTTACAAAAAAAAAAAAAAAAAAACACCTACTGTTACATAAAATGATAACACCATTTTTTAAGTGATTTTTTCTCAGGGATTTGACAAATTGTGCCTGTGGGCAAATGTAACCACCCTTGTAGGACTAATGCTACATATTAGGTTCGGTAAAAACCAAGTACCAGATATGGGTTTGAATATGACATCACAGGCATGCAAAAATGAGGTACAAAGCACCTTTTTGACACCCCTTAAAACATCACATGTTCTCAAAAAAAAAAAAAAAAATTGTGAATATGATAGTATAATTCACTCTCTGTGAACTATCAATTTCTAAAACAGGCAAGTGGGAGAATGATATCAAACCCAGACCTCAACAATTAATCAATAGTGTGAAACAAATCTTAACACATCTTTTGCTCCAACACTTTCCTATTCATTTCCTTTTACTAGCCATGTAAATTATAACATAAGATAAGATAAACGTTATAGTAATTCATCCCATTCAGCAACAACCGTGAATTATCATCAATGCTTTATAGTCATTTACTTAATACTCTGATTTCCAATTTCAAATTACAAAACCACCCCAGTTGGCCAAATCTGTCCAATCAGCCGAGAATCTAATTAACCAGAGCTATGGGTGAAAAATAAAAATCAGTATCAACGACTGAGTGGATGATCTATCTGCCCCATGAATCAGAATCATAGGAGCCCATGAATCAGAATCATAGGAGCAGCATGGCAGGATCCACTGGAAGAGGAGGAAAAAAAAAACTGTCAAATAAATGGAATGGCAGACAGTAGCCAATAGAATAAAAGCTGCATCAAAGTCACCACAACCAAATATTAAATAAATAAATAAATAAACCCTCTCCACAAGCTTTGGAATTCAAGCCAAATAATTGTAAGATACATTTTAAAAAAAGGGGTAGAGAATAAAAGGACAAGATACTCTAAATCATCTTCTCAAGAAAACCACATCTTTCAATTTAGAGGTCTTGTAATGCTTATAAAGTGTGATATTGTAAAATAAACTAAAGCAATCCAAATGAACATAATAATAATAAAATTGATTGATGAATGTTGCCTCACGGCCTCACCTGAGATAGTATGGAAAATCGTCGAAATTAATGTTGCCATCCCTGCCGTTGACGACGAGTCGCCGGAGCTCATGCTCAATCACTTCGGAGGTCACACCAGAAGAAGAGAAGGGGCCGTTCCATCCACTCATTGTCTGTCCAGAAACCCAGCCCAGTCCAAGTCCAACTCCGATGCCGAGCCCACTCAGCGCCGTCATGAGAAGATGCTTCTCCATCAATTCCCCAAATTATTACTGAAACTCTTAAGTACTCTCAAAAACCCAAAACTTCTTCTCTCTCTACCCTTCACATGCAGAGAGAAATGGAACACTTCATCAATTGTCAGATATCAACTATAAGAAATTCAAATCTGAAGAACTAATTATATAAGAGAGAATTGGAACACTTCATCAATTGTAAGATATCAACTATAAGAAATTCAAATCTGAAGAACTAATTGAATAAGAGACCAGTAAATGAGAGTTTTTTTTTTTTTTTTTTCTGTTTTGTTTGAAATTCTCAGTTAGTTCCGACTATAAAATGACTTGAAATCTTTCCTCGGAAAACAAATTCCTGACTGAAAAACACCTTGAACAAGGAGAACGCAGGCGGCCGAGGGTAAATGGTTTCACTCTTCTCGTCATCCAAACAGAACCTTTGAAAGAGTTTTGAAAAAGTTTTTTTTTTATCTGTAAGTGTTTGGGAATTCACACTTGAAACAACCAGACTGAGATTGATGTATCTAACCATTCGATGTCAGAGATCGTCACTCGCATTTCCATCTAGCAATGGGTTTTAAATGATTAGGCTAAAAAATACAATCTCGCCAAATAAAAAAAAACAGAGTCGCAGGATTTTAAAATCCAAGGAAAATCAATCAACGAACTCGTATCGTATCATGAAAAAGTTGGTTATCAAAACACGAAAGGATTGATTTATGAAACGAAAGTGAATCACTGCAATCAGCCTTTCTTCCCAAGAAGAAGTTGGATTGGATCTCGACATGAGTACCTATTGAAGTTGGATTGGATCTCTACACGGGTGGAAATTGATTTTTTTTAATGGAAGGAACCAGATCTCTTGATTCTATCGAGATTCCGACACGAAGATCTTCTTCTCTAGGGCAAAAAACCGCTACCGTATCTCACTCGCTGTCTCTCTCTGTTATTTCAATTATATTGTGTGTTATTGGTCTGTGTGTTGTTTTTGTTGGTTTTCTTACCTATTTATAGAGAGAGAGTTGGTGATCGAGGGCGGCTCGATCAAAAGACGAGGCGGAAAAGGAGGGCGGTTCGGGCGCTTTTCTGAGCTGGCGGTTGTGGGCTGTAGACGTCGTGAAGAGGACTGATAGTAGAGAATTTTCAGAGGAATTTTACAGTCGGTTCCCGCTTTTTATGCCCCCGAGTTTGAGTCTTCCTTTTTCATTTTTCCTTGAAAGGTCACTCAGGTCTCAAGTCTGAACTATGAGGGTGACTTTGATTGACGCGCGCTTGACGCTTTTGATTTTTCCTTTCCTTTTTTTTTTTTTTGGGAATGAGCCCTCCCAACTTTCTTTTCTTCGTGACGAGGACTATCTCCTTCAATACGGAGCCTTTGTTGTGTTGTTGTTTTGCACGTTTTCATTCTTTTTATTTCAAGCTTATTATCCAAAAGAAAGAGCTTAATGAAATTTTACTTTTTCTTGGGTATGAAAATGAAATTTTATTTGTAACCCTCTTTTATCCTATTTGGTAACTTTACTTGTAGAGTTAAAGTGAGGTGAAGCCTTATATTAAGAGAACGTAAAATATGAGGGGGTCTAATTGTAATGTGATGATCTTATGTCTTTAATAGCTTGATGAAGAATTTCTTTTTACTTCTTTGTGTTAAAATAGATGATTCTTTTGTCATTTAGTAGTTTCAATATGTTGATTTTTTACTTTTAAAAAAAATTGAAAATTTTGAATATTTGTACTTTTGGTATGCCCTCTCATCTCTTCAAGTCTCTTAAATGGAGGCTTCACCTCATTTCATTTTAATATTGAAGTTATCGTACGGGATTGCACATTTTCCGCAATGAATAGCATGGAAAATCGACATTTTTTTGCTATTTCAAATTTGGTTTTCTAGGGAATGCAAAATAGAATTTTTTATATTTTTGGATTTCCATAACCTTGGAGAAATATTCCTTAAAAGTGATTTTTCCATCAACCTTAAAAAAGTTGGGTTTTTTTTTTTTATCATTTTCCTCGCCTAAAGGCTGAAGAGTTGCATGCAGCTGAGGAAAAATGATAATATGAAAAATTAAATCATTTTATTGTATTTTCATGTTCTTTTTTGTACCTTGGAACTTTATTTTCTTCTGATAGAGATCCCACACACAACCACTGGAAACCCAAACACATGGGAAGATACCACACTAGTAAGAAGGAGAGCCTACACATGTAAGAAGAGTGGCAAGAATAAGTGAGATATGGGGTTGCCAACTAACTAAACAATCCTAATTATGTCAGGAGTTTGATGGGGTGCAAATAAATTCTAAATTCTTTTTATAAAGTGAAAGAAATGGAGCTTGCTTGTACGGTAACCTTTATTGGAAGTTGACATAATTCCTTATAGGTATTTGTACAATTTATTTGGACTAAAATAACCTAGATTGTGTGATATCACATACCATATTTTACGATTTTGTAAATTTCTAATTTATATTATCTCATAGAAAAGTTTCCTTCACTATTAATGTCATTTTAGTCTATAAAAACTATAAAAATATCTGCAAGAAATTATGTCAAGCTTTCCGTACGGGCAAAACCGAGGGAGAAATTGCAATAACAAGAAGGGAGACGATACGCTTGATTGGTTCACGTTCACTATTAAAGACGGTAGTATGTGAGATAAACAGCGTGACATTAATAAAAGGGACACGTTCCAGTAAGAGCGCAAGGCAGTATTAATTTCATCGGCATAATTAGCACATGATAAATTTGAAAATAGTCCCTGGAATAAAGGTCTCTCTCACAAAAACTCCTCCAACTGTATACATCAACATGTGTGTTAACTATATACCATATAATATATATGTACAATGTAAACCCACCCTGTATTGATCATGTACATCCATCATCCAATCCTGGCAATCAGTAATCACTCCAATAAATAACCCCGATTAGGGTTGTAAATGGGTCGGTTCCGGTCCAAGTTAAGGTTCAGGGTGGAACTGGAACCGTTTTCTAAGAAGGGAAACCGGAACCGGACCCGGACCCGGACCCGGTTCGAAACCAAAAAACTGGTTCCGGAATCGGAACCGATAATATTTATGGGAACCAGAACTATAACCGAAACCATTTGTGAGGTGGGTCTGGTTCTGGTTCCGAGTCTGAGATGTAGAAAAGTAGAAACCCTAATATAGAAAAGTAGAAAAGTAAAAGGGTTCTGTTTTCACATATTAAAGTTACATTATGTTAGTGTATATTGGGTTGGGTCTCGAGTCCAAGGGTCTAAGCCACTGTGGAACCGGAACTGGAACTGTTTAGATATCGGTTCAAAAAAAGGATCCGGAACCGGAACCATTTGCTTATCGGAACCAAAATAAGGACCCAGACTCGGAGCCTAACAGGTCGGAACTTCGGGTAATTGGAGAATCGAGGACCCATTTACAACCCTACTGATATAGCCTATCATCTAACATTAAATTGAGTCAAATATAAAGTATGCACTTATAAAACTATTAAAATTTGAGGTCATAAAACAAAGATCAATTTGATAATATGACCAAACTAATATATATGTTTGATTGCCTCACTTGCATGGAAGTGGAGCACCAAATATAAGAGCGGTCGATGGGCCTAGATGGAGCCCCTTATTGTGGTATGCCTATGCCACTGAACAATCAATACATTTACAAATAAATTAATACGAAGAATAGAGTATATAGCTATTTATATACTAATATAGCACAATGATAAAATAATAAAAATATAAAGATAAGAGAAACAAAAATAGTGAAGTGACCCATTTTAAAGGAGAATATTAGTTTGTATTTATAAATTTAATTATATATAATTATTATTTTTTTGTTGGGAAAAAGCGCCTTCTGCAAAGATAGCTTAAGGGAATTGATCAGTTTGATAAGTTTATGGGGAAATGGGTGTGATGAAATTGCTTAGATCATCCTAGGGACATGAGAATCACGGCGGAGGGGGGGAATGGAAAGATCTCGAAGAGACCTCTACTAGTGCAAAACATCAATCTCTTGATCATCCTAATCCATTGATCTGTGGGCATCAAATGTAACTTTTTTGGAAGACATCAACTTTTGGATTTCAATCCGATTATATATGTGGAGGTTGGATAAGTGTCAATTTTGAGCTTGTGCCGATTTCAAAAGTGATGGATGTCGTGTATGAGGGGAGTAACTTGGCCAAATTAAAGGAGTGCCCAGGTGAGTTCATCACAACATGAGCCCCTCACTGGTCATGGGATATTTGAATCATAGTTGTCAATTCCGTTTTAGTTATCATTTCTATCCAACATTTGGATATTTCAATATTTTAGCAGAACTTTTTGAAAAAATAAGAATTATATATATATAATAGAAAAAAAAAACTTATATATATATATATTGAAATATTTCAGCACGTTTCTTTATATGAATATTGAAATACAGGCAAGGGTTGAAACTAGGGGCCCCATATTTCGGAAACCACCCTATATTTTAAGAAAATCTAATGTTTTTTTTTTTATTATTATATTGCTCCTCCAAGAAGCTCTTTTCACATGGTGGCTCCTCCATGGAAATTTTTTTTATTCTGCCACTCACCGTTTGTGATAAAGGAGATAACTGTTTCTATACAATGAGAATTACGAATTTGGAGCTTATGGCACTTTTTTCACTGGCCTTTCTTTTTTAATTTACACCGTAACTCACTAATGATCAATCCTTTCTCAAACTCCCAAGCTCTATGAGTTGGTTTTTAGTTCTTCATACTAATTCAGACATGAGTAATCTTTGAAATTCACTAAGAACAAATCCGCACAATATATAACTATTAAACTTAGAAAAGTTAAATCAAGACTAAAATTATTTGATGGGAATGATATTGCAATCACACTAGTTGCACGTGCTAATTTATTCAATATTACAATCAACCTAGTTGCATGTGCTGGATCCCCAAGGGGTAGCTCAGTTGGCCTAAGACCACGGTTTGCACTCGGAGGTTGTGGGTTCGAAACTGCACTACCACACTAGGGCTACAGGGGAATTTACCCGGCTTCCCTCTGGGCCCGGAGGGATTAGTCCAGCCCAAAAGATTGAAAACCCTTCAATAGTAAGTAATAAATGCATTCCATATTATTTGGGATTTTACATATGAAATTTATCCAGTGGATTTTATCTTTTTTTAAATCTTTCTGTTGTTTATCGATGACTTATCTTCCAAGCATTGTTAAATACGGCAAGACTCGTCAAACGTCTTATCTTATTCTATAAAGTAGAAATGTTTCTACTTTTTAGATAAGCATACATGTTTGTGCAAATAAAATCAGTAACATGATATTTTATATTAATAGGCGACAATTTACTGGCTTGTACTGAAAACCTGAACATATATGATAAAATGGAAACTTGTATAATTTTTTGAGCTTTTTGTATATACCTCCTCAGGTTTGTAGGATTTGTATATAGGCCCATGAGGTTTTAGTATTTGTAAATAGGCCCTTGCTTTTTTTTAATACCTTTTATGTCTCCAAAATCAATATTTCTAAGAAGAATGGGTAGCAACCATGAGATTTGTGTTAGATTTTTATATAAATGACAGCTTTGCCCTTACATTCATTAAATAGAAATGAGTATATTATTATTTACAAAAATACCATTATTTTATCTCAAGTTTCAATGGCTTATCTCAATAACTCTATCATGCACATGACTAGGGGTGGACTTAGGTATAAGGGCATAGGGACTAAAGCCCCCGCCTATATCTTAGAAAAGTTTAAATTTCCCCCTTTCCCTTGCGCAAATTCTATAAATTATTATTATATATATTTTTTTACATTGGCCCCTTTCCCTAAGATTTCTTTTACATAGAACCAAAACACCGCCCTGCAAATTCGAAAAATTAATATATAATTTTTTTACATATGCCCATTCCTCTAATATTTCTTTTACACCCTCTACACATGAAGTATAATCATATATTTTGAAACTTTCATCAATCCAATAGTGGGTCATGATTGGATTGGATAAATCATAACCAGTTATAAGTACATGTGTTGATTGTCGCAATGATCAATTTGAATTTAATGAAATAAACCTTGTATTGATAAAAAAAAAAAAAGTGAATTTATGTAGGGTTATTCTTAATCCCACTGAGTGCAATTGATAATGGTACATGCTTTATAAAAAAAAAGTTTGAGTCCAAACTTTTGAAATTTTATGTACAAGGATAAAAGAGATTGACGAAAGTGTCATTTTGCTCTAAAAACCTAGGGTGGTTGAAAGACTATTGATTTTGAGGATATGAAAGGTATTAAAATGAAAATACAGGGGCCTATTTGCAAATATTAAAACCTTAGGAGCCTATTTACAAAACCTATAAACCTTAAGGGGGTATATACAAAACGCTCTCATTTTTTTCTTAAAAAGTCGATACATTGATTAAAAAAAATTAAAGAAGCCGAAAGTAGTGGTACATGGTAACTGTAGAAATCACCTGCTCTCCACAAAAAATTTCGTGTTGGGATCTGATGCCAATTGCCAAGAACCTCTAACATGTGCAAATCTGCCACTTTATCGACAACATGTTTCATTGTTCGAAATGCATGATTGGCAGTCTGGGATAAAACAAGGGGAATGAATAAGAATTGCAATGAACAAGCAATACATTTTAGACATGAAAATGGTCCCAATCATTGATCAATATTACCGGACATTTGTTCTGGTCATTGTTCTGAATCCCACATAGAAGAAGTCTTCACAATAACATGTCTTAAGATGATCCATACGGGGTTCATAACCACCATTTTGCATGCTGATTTTAAAGGGCCTGTTTGGATGCACAAGAAAACACAAGAAAATAATATTTTATATAATATAATCTTTCATTTTTTAAAGAAAAAAATCTTGTGCGTTTGGTAACTCAAAAAAAATTTTAAAAAAAGATTCTTTTCTTTCAAAAAGCTTAATATTATCTCCTACAGCTCCCCCCTTAGAAAACTTTCTATAAGATAAAAATCTTTTAAAATGATTATTACAAAGTGGTAGAGTAAAGTAAAGACTTTAGTTCACCAAATCCATCATAATGTGTATGTTTACATATATGATAAAGTAAAGTAAAAGTAAATCTCACAGGATAGTAAAGGTGTGGTAAAGCAAAGGTGAGATAAAGTGCATGGTGAAGTAAAGTGGGAAGGAATGGTAAAGTAATTTCTTTTCTTTACTTTACTTTATCACATTTTATCGTAGTTTTATATGGTAAATAAAAAATGACTTTTGTTTTACAAGTGTAGTAAAGTAAAATAAAGATTGATGTCATATCATGGTAAAAGGTGAGGTAAACTAAGGTCAGATGAAGTATGTGATAAAGCAAACTGAGAGAGAGAGAGAGTTATAAAGTAGTTTTTTTTTTACTTTACTATACTTTACTATGGTTTTATGTGATAAAAGAAAAATAACTTATGATAAAAATATGAAAGTTAAACTTTACTTTACTACATTACTTTTTTAGCTAGACGTGGTAAATTACATATAAATTAAAATATTTAATAAAAAAATATTCTTATAATGTAATTTACTTTAATCATAACACCTTCCAAACTGCTCAATTTGAAATCTATAATATTCTTAAAAAATTGCCAAACAGTAAAAATATTTTACTGTTATAATATTGCATTATTGTATTCTATAATATTTTATTCTTGCAATATTCAAATCTGTAAATATTTTATTCTGTAGACATCCAAACGGACCAAAATATAGTTGGAATTGTTTGATAGTGAGTTTTTTCTAAGGTAGTTTGAAGGCTATATATACCAAACGAAGCCATTCAAATGACAATTGGTTTCCATCACTTTTGGCAGAGTCTATACATCCGTTTGTACCAGCCATACTCTTAAAAGAAAAAAAAAAAAACAAGAGACAACTCTTGGGATCTAATGAGCTTATTTTTTTTCTCTCCGTTTTTTGGTACCCAATCAAGGAGAACTGGACTTAAGAGAGCCTACATAAGTGGGAAGAACAACCCACAAAATGAAAAAAAAAAAAAAAACCCCTCAAACAATTGAAAAGATGGGCATACCCAGGAATCAATTCAACATGTAACAAATGGGGTTGCCACCCAACTGAGCTATCCCTCGTTGTCAGGATCTATCAAACTTAATCACATGAGAACTTGCACTAATATTTTGATAACGGTAACAAAGATTTCATTAAAAAAAAAGGAAGAAAAGAATACTTCAAAACTTCAAAAAAGATGAGTTGGAAGGTGCAAGAGAAAAGCACCCGCCACAACTCCAATTACAAGATGACACCTGCCCAAGGAATTAATCAATCCACCCCTTGCTTTGCTAGCACATCTGCCATTGAGTTGCCGGATCTAATCTTATGAAGCAAAGAGACATTAAAACGAGCTGAGATCTCCCTAATTTTATTGAAGAGGAATTGAAATTTTCATGGATTAGACTTTCTGTTAGATACCGTTGCATTCACATTTGAAGAATTACTTTTTAACAAGAGGGCATCTCCACTTCATTAGAGTCGCACACACCAATATGTTTGAAGAACATAAGAACGACATCACCCTTGCTATTGCGAAGCATGCCTCCAATCCTTGTTGAGCCCGGCTTACCCCTTAAAGCACCACCCAAAACAAACTATAAAACTCCAAAAAAGAGTTTATTATTATGAAAAAAACTGCACTATCCTCTTAAGAAGAACGGGCAAAGCTACACAGCCTAAAAAATGTTTATTATCAAAAATTGCCCACCGACGTCTGACATGGCATTCACGGAGTAGTAAAGGAGAACTCAAATTAGGGATGAGTCCTCATTCTTTCATTGTCTCACTATAACAGGCATTCTGTGAAATGACAGTGAGACCAGCTTTTATTTGAGAAAGATTTGAAGACATTCCATATAAAATTTGTTGCTACAATTTGTGATGGGTAGGCTCCACTATAAAATCTCACTTTTCCACTTACAGGGAGTGAGTGAGACTATCAGAATTCTAAATGTATGCACTCGTTAGGGAGGTCACAATGTCAATTCTGAATTATGATAGCCTTTAATTTGAGTCTAGAAAAAATATAAGGTATGCACTTGTTAGGAAAAAATCATAACCCACGAAAGTTTTTTGTTGTAAATTTCACTGTGCCAAATACAAAATTTGAATTGGGCCCAATACAAATTGTGCTTTGGATTTCAAAAGTAAACTTGATTTCCAAGTAAGTAAAAAGCTTTCGTGCCGACCGTGTCACTTTTAATAGAACTTGTACTTGCCTTTACAGCCGCAAAAAAGGGTGATGAGCGATGGATGAAGAAGAAAGTGTTTCTTGGTAGGAAAGAAGCCTTGACAGTTGAAGGAAGGATCAAGGAAGCCAAAGCGGCAAAGCCTCAAAGCGAAACAAGGGAAGACTCGTCTTTCCACACTCCACAGCTTTTCTTTCTTTCTCTCTGCCCTTTTCTTTACAGGTACAGTCTACGGCACCGAAAAGTCCAATTACACGTTTCTAGCTTTGCTGCTTTACACGTGTCACTCACTGGCCTCTGCAGCCGGCGGCTTCCACGTCAGAGGAGATAATGAAAATTTTCTGAAAAAGAAGTCGAGGGAAGGAGGGAGGGAGAAAATTCATTCCAGCATATTCTGATTTCTTGTCATCGGGAGATAGGGCCCCTAACTGCTTGATATGGGCCCCACTTCTACTTTATCCAAACCGTTCACTAAAATTCAGGCTACTTTACTCTTTATAAACATTTCTTTGAACATTTTTATTATTGCATTGGGACAATTCCAAAAGTCTCTTTTCTTAATGATGTTGGTATATAGCCTGAAGTGTTCAATCCAATGGGACTAACCCGGTGCGTGCCCATTAAATCCACACGAATGCATATAGGATAAATCTGAAATGAGCTGAAACAAAAGATAGTGTAGCAAACTCTAGCCTTACTCCACTCCACAACCGGCATGTGGGTAGCAATTGTAAAAGTTGTAAGGAACACATACATTTGAAGATGATAATTACTCTAATCAAAGGGATATTAGAATCATAGAAAACTAAAAAGCTTGTAAGGTTGCAACCAATGGGGGGAATCTTAGGATATCTTATCTACAGCATTTGGAGAAATTCAAAGTCACGTGCATTTCCGGACGTAAAATGCTCTCAACTAAATAGGCCCTAATAAAATGTTTTTACTTTGATGGAAAGGTCTGGATGAACTAGAGGTGGGCCTCCTTATCATCAGTAAGGGTGATCAGGTCATTCTAGAGAACCGCTCATGGAACAGGGAAAACCCCCAGCCTGAGTATGTTGCTGACTCGGATGGCTCATGGTACATGTCGGTATGATATGCATGCCAAGTCAGAATAGACAAAATGACAAAGGTCCGACAGGGAAGTGGGTGTGAAGCGTGCCTTGTGGGCCTACGACAGCTGGTCTCATGCTTTTGATGGATGGATGGAAGGACGGACTATATTTGCACAGAGTCACATTAACAGTGAGGTTGAGACGGCCCACGGCTGAGATGCTCTCTCGCTCACAGCACGTCCAGCAGGGACGGGGACCCTTTATTTCTTTCTTACATCTCACATGTCACTTATCAGTCATTTTGATTTTTGGTAAGAGTCACTTGTCAGTCATGAAACGGCCATCAGTGTCCACATCTTTGATGTTTGTGGCCCCCACTTGAAGCTGATGTGATCTCTTTTGGAGAAGTGAAACAAACAAGGGTGCACGCACCTTGTTCCTTGTATCTCTAAACTCTCTTGTGGTTGCATGTTTTTTCTATTTGCTAGAAGCGCACAAAGAGGAAGGGTTCCACTTCAAAGGAATGGTTTTTGGTACACCCTCTCATTCATGAGAAACAAGGTGGTGCACCCAATTATCATCTATAGTATATATGGGGGTCCGAAGATAGATTTTTCATTTTACTATATGGGGGTAGACTTTTGGGTGGGTCCATCAAGTCATCTTTCTAGTCGGACCTGGACTGGGTCAAGGACAACTTTGAGATCCATATGTGATTTTGACTGGAGTGTGATTCAGTTCTGTGTAAATAATAATAGATACGGCTCAGAGGCTTGATCAGCAGTGTTCATTAGCCGGTTTGAGTTGGGTTGGAGAATGCCTTTCAGCTATCAGACCTGGATCAAGCCTAGGGCCTGAAAGTCAGGCTCAGGCCCTGGCCCTGCTTATTATTCGCGAAATAAGCACACCACCTTGTGTTAAATTTTTTAGGCTGGGCCAAGCCTTTTAGCATGTGTACAGTCTAGGCCCAGGCCCAGTCCATTCAACAATTACGGTAGAAAAATAGTTCCGCGTAGAGGCCTAAAAGTAGTATCAACGTCCAGCCACATGTGCACCTCAAGGACTGGTTGTTTAAGCCACATTGAGTGTAGAAATTCATTCAACTTCTTTTAGGTTATCCAAATACATGGCCTAGGATTTATATGTGGGGAAGTTTTCTCTTGTGGGCGCTCCTTTTACATAGAAGATGCAAGATAACAATTTGCTAACCCCAGGGGGTCGGCCGAGTGGCCAGGACCACGGTTCCTCCGTCTTCTGGAGCTAGAGGTCTTGGCATTGACCCCCGACTCTCTATTCTTCATAAACCAAAGGTTGAGTCCACTTGTGCTATCACCTGGGGGCCACAGGGGTTCTACCCGGCTTTTCTTTGGGCCCGGAGGGATTAGTCCAGCCCAAAAGATTGGGAACCCTACTCCGTTAGAAACAAAACAAATAAAAAAAAAAAAAAACAAGATTACAGTTTGCTCGATTGGAAGATCACCTTTTTTCCAATTTTACGAGCATGTAATTTTCTCAAGTCTACTCGATATCTCGCTCATGGAAACTCTAGATTTTTAGCACCACATTTACAAAATGGAGTACTTTTTTTTCCTTGCCTTTTGGTCTATTTTGGAAACCAGAATTCACACACTCTAACTTACACACTCATTGACATGCCCCCAAATCCTAATTGTGACTTCCGGTTATGACTGTACACACAAGAAGTGACCAATTTAAAATTTTACCCGCGAACATAGCATGGAGAATATAATAAATTCCATCACAAATCAAGAAATATATGCAGCAAAAGACTAATCAAGCCATCATTATAATTTCCAGGACCGTATATCAATAAAATATAAATCAAGGCTAAGGATCCTTAAATTATATCATGCAACAAACCTAGATGGTTTAAATCCTCCGATGTCATCCAATAAATGGATTAGACCATCCTAATGTAAGGACTGAATGAATATTAATACCTGAGCAGCATATGTACTTATCTTGGAAAAATTAGAGTATGGATTGGGTTGTTCCTATGCAAGATGCCACTTCTAGAAAAAAATTGAAAAGAAAATTGGATTTGTGGTCCTAAAAGGGTCAGTTCGAGTTAGACCATTTATATAGATGTCAGATCAGACGTGGAATCTATGTTATTGGTCCAGACCCAATTACAATTAAAGACCTTGGATCCTGGTTTAACTAGAGGACTGAGATCTAGTTCTAAAACCCGTTCAGACCTGTTTTATTTTTTTATTTTCTTTACTTAATATAAGGATAACATTTAACTATGACAGTGCATAAAGTCTCCTACCACCAAGACTAAAAATAAAAATGTTCAACAAAGGTTGATTTTGAGTTACAATTTACAACATTAAAGACTCAAATGCTCGGTCTCGGGTCCAAAGGTTGGAACCTTTTTTTATCTAAAATCAGACCCATTTTATCAATCGGAACCTAAATAGGGTTCCAGACCTAGACCTGTATAGAATTGGAACCTAAAATAGGTTCCAAACCCTGATTTTTTACGGGTCAAAGCCTTTACATAATTGGAGAACCGGATACCTATTTGCATTCCTATGCTGAGCCAAAAACTGACATGACTAGTGATCTGACCGGTTTCAAATATCTCATGTTTCTATACTGTAAACATTGGGCATGGAACCTGGTTTTGGATCAAATTAAAATTTGAATTTCAATTCTGAATTCATGAACCTGAAACTAGAACGAAGCTAGGAATTGTCCCTTAGGGGGCTATCTTTCTCAAAGATTATCCTTTGGAAGGACTCACATTATCCATAGCTAGGAATGTAATCCACCAATATTATCACCACCAAAGCCTTATCTCAATTGTTGGGTCAGCTCTATTAATTCTGTTTTGTCGTTTTAGACTATTCTGTGTCAAATTCTCGAATAGGTTATACTTCTTCAATTTGATCCTTACTACTTTCATCCGCCTTCTCTCCTGCCTACCACTTTATTTGAGGGGCTAGAAATGCAATTGACTCTCAAAACTTTGGAGGGGAATGAAGGGGGGAACTACGAAGGTTCAATCATTTTGTCTAAAGGAATCTTCTTTTATGAGCAACAAGACTTTATATATGCAATCCATCTTGTGGGGCCCATATGAAGATGTATGCCTATCAATGGGAGAGTCAGGATGGAAGTCTTCATCTAGATTAGGATTAGGGAAAAGATACCCCATTAGATCATGATCAAAATCATACTAAACCAAACTCAAGTTAAAAGCCTCAATGTTTAGTGCTTTCTTGGCTCTCTAATTCTCTGATATTCAATATATCTGTGAATCAAAAGGTCAGAGTCATGTCAAATTCGGTTTGATGCTAATTCAAGTGAGGTTTGAGGCTAGGATTGCAAGCGAATGGGTACCAAATTATCCGACCATATGAAGAAATTCCTAATGAAGTGTGTATGGAACCTATTTTTGGATCCAAGAGACGCAGATCTGGATCCAGAGTGGGATCTAGAGCCATACATATTGGATCCAAGACATTTAGATCTGGAGCCGAATCCCTATTTGTTTTGGCTTGAGGATCTGGATCTAAGAAGAGAAGATTAAACTCACATATTAAAGATATGTATACATTTTAAGGGTCTTATTAGCTTGAGTCATGTTCATTTGACAGTCTAATTGGCTTCGATCACACATCGTTTAATAGCTGTTCTTGTATATATATATTTTTTAAAAAATCTATCTTGAAGCTCTTTTATCCAATTATACTAGTGAACTCCACATTCTATTTTGGATCCAAATCTGAAACTGAATCCCTTTTCTTATGCTAACGGTGGACCGGAATACAACTCATAGGCTCGATGTCGGATCCAAAATCGGATCCAAAATCGAAACTGGATCCGGATTCAAAAAGATGGATCAATTCCGGATCCAACATGGTTCCACCACAGATCTAACGTGTTTGCATCCCAATTTGGGGGTGGTTTGAAGGGCCTGTAGACTCAAAGGCAGGCCCAAGTAGTTCGATGAAGTTTTCTGTATTTTGCAATTTGCCAATATATAGCTTAGATCACTTAGATCCCATTGCCTTTTACGTACAAGAAATGGCATATTGAGTGTGATTATCATGTTTGATAAGGGCATACTAGCTCTTGTAAGATGTGATGATAGATTATTGACTCTTTCCATTCCCTTTTCTATCTACTGAGAAGACTGCTTTCCATTCTCGGCTAATGACTCATTGAATAGAAATGTTTTCGCTTATAAAGTGGAAAGTGAACATATGAGTCACTCTCCACAGTTACAGTGTTTGTCCTTAAAAAAAGGGCCCCATCCTGAAGCCCATGGCCCGCTTTGATTAATGGCAATCAAGAAAGGCAGAAAATGAATTAGTCTGAACTACGGTGAGATGTGTAATATCAGTTAAACTGGAAAAAAAAACGCTCATTCTTAATTTAAGGCTGTCAAAGTTTAAGAGCCATACATGCATGGTGCAAAGTTTCTGGGACAAGATCCATTGGTGACTAATATCTAGATCAATGAGTGCCAATTCAAAATATCTAAGTTTATAAAGAGAATATTTTTATTCTTTCCTACTTCCACTCAAACACCCATGTTCCAACCTGCTGATCAATTGCTTGTGACTCATGGAGAGATTCATAAGTGGGACCCTTTTTTGTTAAAAGAGAAAAAACAAAAATCAGTTTGGTACTTATGTAGGGAAATTCTTTACTGGTGAGTGGGACCCCTTGTTGTAAAAAAAATTATGACCCATAGAGGGGGCCTTTTGGAGAGCAATTCTATGTAGAGTGCAAGGATAGTCTATGATGAAAGAATCAATCAAAATCTCAGCCCCCCATAGCACGCATGTTTGTGAAACAAAAAGAATTTTGCACCATGCAAAATGTTGTTTTTAAGAGAAAAAAATTCTGCATTTTTATCATCAAGAAAATCAAAAATTTCTCTATCGAGAAAATTTTACACCAAAGAAGAGAGAGGAGAGAATATGAACAATTTTTCTCTGTATTGCAAATCCCCTCGTTGCACAGACGTTTCGTTAATCACAGCCCCACTTTAAGATTTCTCTATAGCATAGATATTGTGGGCCCACCTGTTGGGTGGGTTGAGCCACCCAGCCACGTGCGGGCTTACCCCGTGTGTGCGCGCGAGCGTGGGGGAACGGCGGGGTGGGGGACGGACCCCAATCCCAATGTGCCATGTAGTGGTCGGCGGAATAATGTAGCTGTGGAGCCTCTTTTGTCTTTTTAGGCATTACCGACGTTGTGCTCCTGCCGTGCTCTGCTCGTGCGGCTTGCCAATAGGAAATGTGGGATACACGTATGCATTGCCACTACATGTGCTTAGTGCTCTTCCACCTAGGATTCCATGTCACACTCTTTACTTTTCTTCCTTGCCTATCACTCCAATTTGGTGGCCCTACTCCTCTTCTTGTTTTCTTTTCTTCTTTTGGTAAATGCCCTACTCCTCTTTTAAAGCCACTATTAACAGATTCTAGTGCCTTAGTTCACGCTTTCCAAGAGAACCTGGATGGATTTTTTTTTTTAGCTTTTAAAAATATGATGTGTAATTGAGTTTTTTTTTTTCTCTTCCATAAACTTTTGGGGGTTTTACCGGAAAAAGAAATCTTAGATGTGCACCACAAAAAAGAAGCCCTCTTGGTTTTACTCACACAGGAGTGGTCCCCTGAGACCACTTCCATATTTTTCGCATGAAGAGGGTAGACCCTATTTAGGAGAGGGTTGATATCGATGCAAATCTCATTTTACATGAAAAAAAAAAAAAAAAAAGAAAGACCACTTCCGTATGAGGGAAACTAAGAGGTTCTTTTTGGTGTAATCCGCATGATTTTTCTGGTAAAATCTTGTGATTTTTTTTAAAAGTTAGTAATTATTGGAAAGTATTTATGCAGCATTTACTAATGCCTCGTGGTTTTGTTATGAATGGTTAGTTAAAAGAATTTAGTATCAAAGTCAACCGGTCGCGAGTTTGAATCCTAGGAGGAACGACTTGGTGTTAAAAAAATTACGTGCCGTAAAAAATGTCGGCTGACCGGGTTCCACCTGAGGAGGAATATTTAAAAATATTTTCGCTACCTCTACTTAAGTATATTCCAAAAGAAGGGAACTAAAAGGGTTATAATGGTTAGAATGGTTCATGACATGTAATTGATGGCTAGATCTCAAAATTCTTTTTATGTTTCATAGGTCTAATGTTCTCTTGAACTTAATTACATGCCATGAAAAAAAAAGATAAACTACCAAAAAAAATGCCTTAATGTTATAGCTTTCGAACATTCTAAGGTTAGAAAAATCCCTTCAAAATTTCTCTACATAAAAGGATGGAAATGGGTTAAATTTTGAATAAGTCGGTGTGAACTCGAACTTGCCTAAACTCTGAACTCCTCGCTCCATATTAGCCTACTTTATTACGAGTCTTTAATTTGTAATACAAAGTCTAAACTATGATGGTTTTGGGTTGGGCTTGATGTCATAAGTTTTTTTTTTTTTTTTTTTTTTTTTTTTTTTTATTTTATTTTATAATTCTAAAGTATAATAAAAGCAACCAAATTATGTATTTCCTTTGCATACGCCCCCGCCCCCCGCACACACACACACACACACAAAAAAAAAAAAAAAAAAAAAAAAAGAATTTCTGAAAACCCCCTTTCATTTTATATGAAAAATCTTTTACGTTGGCCTCAACAATACCTTTATATTTTGGATAGTGGCTCCTCCATTTCGAACTTTTTATCCGTCAAGGCGGTATCTTATTGGAGTTGAGCCTTGTGTTTGCTCTCCTAAGATCTCACCCACCGGCCCCCCCACCCACCCTCCCACCCCTTGCGTTATCTGGGTACTATCTATCTAGATTGGACTAGCAAGGAATACCTTCGGCAATGAAAAAAAAAAAAAGGCAAGTTTTCTAATTCTACTATGCTCGTATCCACTATACTATATCAATAGTTCGTTAAAAATATATAAGTTAGCTATAAACGGGGCTTGATGGGGTAGATAGTCAAAACCCAAAATCTCTTCGCATTTTCCTTGGCTTAAGAAGTTAAAATCTATAAATTTCAAACTCTGAAAAAAAAAAGAAAAAAAAAAAACATTACAAATCTTGTCCCTCACAAGAGTGGGTCAGGGCAAGTCAGCCTTTTAATTAACCCATCGCCATCCCGACCTGCATAAAAAGCTAAAGAAGAACAACACTATGTCTCTAGTACTTTATGTACAAGAAACTAGCAATTGACGGTTGATATTGCAATGTAGAAAAAGATGACCTAACATTCCATGTGCCCACCATATGTTGGGAGGCTGTGGGTCATATATGAAAATAGGGTGCACCAAAACCACTAGAATTCAATAAAAGAATCACTAAACAAATTGTAAAGCAAATCTCACAACGTAAAAGGCTGCAAATCACATGGATTCCTTTCCTGTCAAATCATTCCATTGGGACCATCCTTCCTCCTAACAATGAGAACTTGAAAGTTGAAACCATAATATATATTTTCTTTAAAAACAAGAAATAAAAAAGAAGAAGGAAAGAAAGAGTTGCTTGTCATTTTGTGCCACCATTAACGTAGGATTCTGGTTTGGCTTTGCAAAGGTAAGGCAGTATCTTCCCCTAGTGTTTGCCATTGTGATTGGAATCTCCTGCTTTTCCTAATCAAGCAACTCATGTTTGTCCCTCATCCCCAACCCCTTTAACATGGTTGGTGCATGGATCTAAGAGGAATGTGTGATCCTCAATTTTAGGTCATGGCAAATCATCTTTAAGTCCTCGTTCGGACTTGGGGTCACCTTTGGTGTCAATTTCGTCATTGGTTTTATCGGTTTCACTTTAGATATAAGGTTTCAAAACTCGGACTCAAGAGGTGGCTCGGCCAGCTTTAAGTTGAGCTAACTCAGCCAAGTTAAATTATAGAAACTCAAAGATCTAAAAAGTTAAAAAAAATAATAATATTTTTAAAAATAATTATTTCACATGAAATACACTGTGTTTATGTGTTTTGGTTATTTTAAATGATTTTTAAGTAACAATAAGTGGTTAAATTTGATTTTCAATCAGTTGGATTAAGATCACCTCTAATCTCTAGCAAATATGGTTTTATCTTCCTATAGATTCTCAAAGCTTCAACCATCTTCTCACAAAAAGGAAAGTGAGAAAATAAAAACTACTTCTGATGTATTCTGCCTTGGACTCAATTGGAGGAAACTCCGAAGGGAGAATCGAATTGCTATTTGCAGGTCCAATTAAATTTCTAGTTGACTTGAACTCGGCCAATTTTTCAAACAGTTATTTAATTGGGCACTATCATTTCATCAATTAAGGTTGGGATGACTGATATATCATGTTCCACTAGCCAAAAGTGAAACACCAAGGATACCCTTCTTTTTTTTCCTATATACTATACATGGACAAGCGAGACAAGTATTAAATTTCCTATGAAAATGATGGGGATGTCCGAAAGATCTTAAGCATGTTAAAAAGGAAAATATGGTGCAAAATGCAAAGTATTCCTAACAAAGTAGCCAACCCAACAAAGTATTGGTTATAATAAACCTGGCCACCGTAGAACCTATCTAGGCAGATCCAAGTGCCCCCACAATTGGATGGGAATGTGGGCCACTTTGAGATTATGCAGCTTTGCAGCCACAAAAAGTTGCAAAGCATGTGGCATCTTTTTTGAAATGATTAACCTTGAGGGTCCTTTCCTTCCCTACAAAACTCGTTGTTAGAAGGAAAGGAAAAAACAGGAAAAAAAAAAAGAAAACTGTTCTGTGCTTTGGTTTCCACTAGTGCACTTATCTTTTGATACATAACATCACTGGTTTGACCATCCACACCAGATCATGCCATGCCACTGAAAACTACCTCTTTCATCTCTATTTGATAAAGTGATGTGAGGCCCACTTGAGATGTGTGCCTATATTGTAGTGTGAAATGAGCTTACGAAGACGGGGGGGAAATGGAATATTTGCTGGAATATATATGAGCTGTCACGGTTTAAAAGGAGAGTCAGTGACTTGCCGTGAGAAAAGATTGACAAAAGATATTCCTTGTGTAGATTTTAGGGTGGCAACTGTCCAGACTCCGGCTGGATGTATATGAGCCTGGGTTCAAGTGTGGACCCAAGTCAAGCCCCGACTCTAGCTGGCCTATTTGACGAAAATGAAAGTCTTATTAGTACGTTTCTTTAGTCTGCAAATATTTTGGGGGAGGGTCTGAGCTTGGACCCATCCCCTCTAACAGTTAGATCCTATCAACCTCTTCTTTTGTATTTGATTAATAATCTACAAATATATGTATCAATATCATGGTGATAGCCTCATAGGGAAGTAAGGAACCAGGAAGAGGGGCCACCTAGTGAAATATCTTTATAATGGGGCATTTTTGTAAATTTATGGAAGTATTTGTAAACATTGGGAGTGCCTGTGGAAGCTTTAAAATAAATAAATAACAATGAAAGTATATATTTTTGGAGCCCCGTGGCCTTGGGTAGTTTACTTGTAAAGTGAATTCAAATGAAGTACCGCTTTAAGAGATAAGAAAATAAGAGGGGTTTTATAAAAAACTACATAAAATTTTAAAATACACCAATCCATCTTTTTGGCTTCTTGTCATTTTGTGGCATGTAAATGAACTCTATTGTTGGACACAAAGAAGAGGCATTTTTTGTCTTTTAGTGTAACTAGCAGCTACTAGCCGGCTAAGCCCAGAACAAAAGTAAAAATATAAGAAAAAAGAAAACCAAAAGGAAAATAAATAAATACTATTGGAATCTAGTATTTTTTAAAATGTTATTGAAAAGAAAATAAATTAAAAAATTAAATATACAATATAGCTAAAAATAATTAAATATTCTATGTACCTTCTTCTCACACAATTCTTCACCATTGGCCAAGTTTAGCACACAGAGAAGAAGAGACACTACCTTTAAAAAAAAAAGATGCTACTTGTGTGGGACCCTCCCACAATGATACTTCGACAACCAAAGGGAGTGCAGGAATGGTTGGAATTAATTTGGATAAGGGATTGCCCCAAATGTAGCATCAATCGATTCTAACTGCCCTTAATATTCCTAACTTTTTAATTTAAGAGACTCTCGGATTTTATTTTTTTAATCTAAAAAAAAAATAAATTAGAATGACGAGTGATAATGGTTGGTCGCATCAGAGTTGAATTGGGATCAATACAAAATTGAAGGAGAAATGTTTTCTTTTCTTTTTCTAAATTTTTTGAAAGAGTACACCTGACTTTGAATGACATAGTTTCAATATATAGCCCAATGATCGGGTGTGCAAGGTGCGTGCCTCCAAGTAAGGCCCAACTGATTGCCCATTCAAGTGGGGCACACAAACAACAATGCTCAACCCCTAAAATGTCATTTATTTAATCTGAATGACTTGGACTATTGGTATGTCGTGACTTCATTTTTTATATATAAATTGTTAAATTTGTGAGCGATAGATGAAGGAGTTAAGATGACCTGATGAGGGTGAAATTTTATACCGAGACAGGGCCCATCCGATCCGGATCTTTCAATCTTCCGTTTTCAACTTACTGGGCTCATTCTACTGTGACGGTCATTTTGGAATCTTCCAAGAGTGTTGTGATTGTGGAGCTGTCATACTTCTAAATATAATATTGTCACCCAAGATTCAAATCATTGTGGAGTTTGGTCATACTTCTAGATATAATATTACGAGGAATTATCTTGAATATTAGATAAGTATGAAGTAAGAGTTTTCATTAGTAGGATAAATACTGATTGTAGATGGAAACTCTCCGTTTTTGTGTGAGAGCAAAAATAGGGAGGATACTATGTTACGGAGAGAGATTTTAAATGACGGATTAAATGAGAGATTTTAGGAGAGAAAAATTGTGCTACCACATGGCATCTGTGAGAGCTCTCATGTGGCAACATGAGGTTTTAGAGTGCTGACGTGGCACCCTTGAGAACATTCCTCCCTATTGCTTTAATATCTGGGAGCTTCTATTGGCACCACAGTTTTTGCTCTTCCCACCACAGGTATTATGCATTTTTTTTATTACAATAATACCATTAGGTGAAATGACTAAAATGAACATTTTTTACCCAAAATCAAAAGCAAACTTTCTCTTCCCACATTGCAATCATCTCTCCCCTTTCGGTCCTCCCATAGCACTCATCTCCCCTTCCTTGCTCCCGTACTCACTTTAGAGTATCTTGTTTAAGCCCAACAATGACTAAAATGGACATTCTATGCTATCGTACCACTCCTCACTCTCTTTAGAGTATTGTATCACTCTCCACCATCGTACTGTTCTTCCTCTTGCTCCCATCAAACTGAAACACAATTTGTGGTAGTTCTTTCGAACCAAACATTGCAATGGAGAAGGAAATGCAAAAGGAAATCATGCCTTTGATTCATAATAGCAGCGAAAAGGTCAATTTTGTTGATTATTTGAGGTTTTCTCGCCACTGTATGGGAGGTGTTCGCATGCTGTTTGACCTAGTATGTTCGAATATATTTACAATGTTTGACCTTACGATACCGAACATATGAATTTTGTTTGGGATATAATAACCGTTCATTTTGACTATGTTCGGGAATTTATAACTGAACATTCAGAATATGTTCGCATATAATATGTTGAACATTTGTATATTGTGCAGCTATATTTTTCCAAACAGTTATGAGAATTTCATAGTTTCTTTTTTCTCATCGTAGATCTCCACAGAAGAAAGTCAAGTTCATTCAGCCTGTTTAATGGACTTTACAAATGTGTTTATCACCAAAGAAGTAAGATATATATTAAATTATGATTTGAATTAATATTGTGTGTTACTAACATTTTATTCAATGGTTATGTGTGTAGATATTTTACAACCGAGATGCATAATTCAACTGAGCTCGTGATGTGGGTAAAAAAAAAAAAAACGGTTTCGTCATTGTCACAAAGGTATCAAATGCAGCAAGGCCTGGAACAAAACCGAGAGTTGTCCTGGCATGTGAGAGAAGCGGACATTACAAGCATGGTAAGACCAATGATGAGGGGCATACTAAGAAGAAGATCAAGCAAATAGAGTCGAATAAATGTGTATGCCCTTTTACATTAAAGGGCAAAAAGTTGGACACTTTTGATGATTGGATGTTGGGAGTTGCATGTGGTATACATAATCATTCTGCTGTAGAGTATCTAGAGGGTTATTCATTCACAGGGAGATTAACAGAGGAAGCAACAAAATTGATGGTTGATACGTCTTAGAGCATGGTACGAACGAAAGATATTTTGGTTACATTAAAACAAAGAAGTGAGTTATATGTAACTACCATGAAGACAATTTACAATACACGTTATAGGCAGAGAAAGTTGTTGAACGAGGTGGGAGGACACAAATGCAGCAACTCTTGGGAAAGTTGGCAAAGTATTAGTACGTTCAATGGCATAGGAACTGTGAGGATAGTGAGATTGTCACTAATCTGGTTTGGGCGCACCCAACCGGCTTACACTTGTTACATGCATTTCCTCATGCCTTGATAATAGATTGCACTTACAAGACCAATCGGTATCACATGCCCTTATTGGAGATTGTAGGAGTGACTTCAACAGATATGACTTTCTCTGTGTGCTTCGCGTATATGAAAGTTGAACGCGAAGGTAACTATGCATGGGCTTTGGGTGTATTACGTTCTATCATTGGTGATGATGCTCTCCCTAATGTTATTGTGACAGACAAAGAATTGTCACTCATGAAACTCATCTATAGTGTATTCCCTAATGCTGCGCATTTATTATACAAATGGCACATAAACAAGATTGTCTTGGCAAAATGTAAGAAGATGAAACAAAGGAGAAGTGGGATAGATTCACATTGTATTGGAATATGTTGGTTTACTCATCCACAAAAGAAGAATATATTTATCAACTGCGTAAGCTAAATGTGAGAACTTGGTCTGGGCGACACCCTTAACCACGGGGCATAGTGTGTCAACCACGGGCTTCAAACGGTAAAGTCTGGTCTCCGTTAGACTACATCGGAAATATCCAAGTTCTGACCCTAGGCTTATAAGTCAAACCCCGTATTAACTTAGCATGAGTCCTTTCAAAACTGTGTAACCCCAAAAACCGTAAGAACTTCGAAATTAAGCGTGCTCAGGCGGGAGCAGTACTAGGATGGGCGACCGCGAGGGCCAAAACGGATAATTTCATGCTGAGTTGGGCGGGGCTATGACAGTTGGTATCAGAGTCGATGACAACTCTATTTTTGGTGGGGGAGAATGTGAGAACTTTGTCCGGGCGGCACCCTTAACCACAGGGCGTAACGTGTCAACCACGGGCTTCAAACAGTTAGTATAGTCTCCGTTAGCCCGCATCGAAAATATCCAAGTTCTGACCCTGGGCTTATAAGTTAAACCCCGTATTAACTTAGCATGAGGCCTTTCAAAACCATGCAGCCCCGGAAATCGTAAGAACTTCGAAGTTAAGCGTGCTTAGGCGGGAGCAGTACTAGGATGGGTGACCTCCTGGGAAGTCTTTGTGCATGCACCTGAGCCAAAGCGGACAACTTCATGCTGAGTTGGGCGGGGCTGTGACACTAAATCAAGAGTTTCATACGTATCCTTCAATATTTCAATACGTCAAATGTAGTTGGTTAGACATTTACAAGGAAAGATTTGCCTCTGTGTGGGTAGATAAATGCATGCATTTCAGAAATACTACAACAAACAGGTATGCTTATACTTTAAGTAGTTGAATTCATGCTTTATGCGTATTTATAAAGTGAAGAATCATTAACTCCTATGTTTTTTTTATAGGATCGAGTCTGCACATGCACAGTTGAAGAGACAACTTAGATCAAATCAGTGTTCTTTTGAGTCTAATTGGGCAAATATCCATAGTCTGCTTGAATTACAGCATACATGTATTAAAGCGTCATTCAGAAAGAGAAAGACAATCGTGCAACATAGTTTCAAGCCCTCCAAATTTGAGGATCTTCGTGGGAACATCTCAAGAAATGCATTGGAAAAAATATTGGCGAAAACTAAGAGATCAAATGTGGTTGAAATTGATAGGAGTGCATGATGGTGTATTATTCGTACAACACACGGGTTATTATGTGCACATGAGAACACACAATATGGTTCAGAAGGACGGCCAAATCCCCTTGAATGTATACACACGCATGTTGACACAAAAAATGTCACTTTGCCTCTTCAACATCAAGAAAGCTGCATGAAGTCGCAACCTGCCATAAATAGGCAATGCAATTTCTCCAAAAAATCAAATCTTGTCAGAATCAAACAAAAACTGCAAGATCCTTCAAGATAGCCAAGAGAAGAGTACACATGAAGTTTCGGGCCATTTCAGAATCATTTGGCCTAACTTCGCTTCTCCGACAGTTAAAATGGTGCTCCCGGCGGCGACATCATCGGAGACGTCAAAACTTCGATTAGAGCCTACAGATGACTCCAGCATGTCCCAAAAGGGCTCCATGCCAAATTTCAAGTCAAACCGACAACGTTTGACCCTCCATCAATGCTCGAGCAGCAAAATCAAGCCTCTCGGCGGCGGGAACCACCGAAGCCTTCGCTCATCAAACCAAGTGCATGAGTGGCTTCAACATGCTTCCAAAAGGCTGCACGTCAAATTTCAGGTCATTCTGACAACGTTTGACCAGGTTTCGATGCTCCGAGAGAAAATCAAGCCTACCGGCGACGGAGCAACCCGGGACCATGACATCCAAAACGGAGCCCATGGAACGTCTCAAAATGACTCCAATAGGCTCCCCGTCAAATTTCAGGTCAATCGGACATCGTTTGACCACATATCAAAGCTCGGCATTTTCCCCGCAGCAAAATCAAGTGAAGCATCGACGGGACCCCAAACGGCTTCAAAACTCAAACAAAAGCCTATGGTTGGTCTTATTTATTGCTCAGGAGGCTCCACCTCAAATTTCGGGTCATTCCGACATCGTTTGACCAAGTTTCAGCTTCTGGCGGAAAATCAGCAGCTTTACGCGACAAAGTCTTCGGCTTTCCCGGAAAATTGGAAACTTTGCACTCTAAAAATGCAAGGATTCTCATCAGGTTTTCTACAGGGAAATCAAGCCAATAAATGAGAAGAAATGTCAGGAAAAATACAGAAGAAAACGGCAACGAAAAAGACCTCAAAACGACCGCAAAACGGGCTCCGAAGGGGAAAATTCCCCCAGGGTCGCAGGCCCCTGCGACCATGGCCCATGGTCGCCGGCGACCATGGAGGTCCGGGTCACCGGATTTTCCGCCGGTGACCCGTTTTTTCCGTCTTTTTTTCGCGTTTCGCGCACTTTGGCCCCTGTGGTTTCCTGAAAATGTGATTTTTAGTGCTTGAAATTGACTCATATCCTCCGACATCCGTCAAAATCACGGGTCAACCTCCAAAAGCATAAAATCATCATTGATCGCTCCAAGATCGCCAACCGGTCGACCAAAAAAAGTGCTCTTTCTGTCCGACCGATCGAGAAATCGACAAGACAGATGTCACCGGCCCGCTCTTAGCTATCAATGTCTGAAGTTACATGTTCATCCGATGTCGATCAGCATGAAGATCCATCGATGATCATCGCCAGAAGAATTCCAGAAGACACGGCACGGCCCGCGACTCTTCGACTGCTCGGCGACCAATTAATGTGGTTAATTGACTAGCTTTATTGCAGTCATTAATTCATTTCTTTGGACGGCCCAATCAGAAGCAAGCATTTGGGAGTTACAAGTCAATTGATTCATGGCATTTAAACCATGAAACTCCTCCCATTATGGTAATTAAGGTGATTAAAAGCCCTTAATCTCCATCGGCCAATCAGATTCAAGGAAAAAGGAGTTACAAAATCAAGAAATAAATCTTGTAACTCCTCCCATTAAAGCCATTAAGGCTCATAAACCCTCCTAAATGGCTACCAAAGGCCTATAAATAGGAGAGCATTCCATTGAAATGGGAGAGAAAATCGAGATCAGAAAATCGAGATCGATCGATCGGAAAGAATCCAGAGCTCGTATCCAGAGAAAGAAAAAAGAGAGAAAAACTCTGCTGAAGTTCTGCACCGGCCACCACTACAAGGTGACAAAAGTCCCTTGGGGGGCACCCCCCCAAGGTCCTTGCCTTCTCCCGCTGCCTCCAATGGCTTAGACGTGGCTTTTCAGCCCGTCTACTTAGCTTTTTATTGGACATAGGACCTTCTCTTGGTCTTTGTCCTCTAAAAACCTGAGGTTATAGCCAAGCCAAGCGAATCAATAGCATCCTCTGTTCTCATCTGCATGGATGACGGCGAAGCCCACACATGGCTTGCGACCGTCAATCTGAACGAGTCCCCCACAATCTCCTGAAAAGTTAGATCTTCCTTTTCTTGCTTTTCATTGTAGTTTGTATTTTTCTAAAGAGACAAAAATCACAACTCTTGTCTTTCATTATTGATAAGAATTGTAAATCGGCTATAAACGCCAAAATCGGCTATAAATGCCAAACAAAATCGCCTTTCACGGCAAATTAAGAAAATGTCTCTTTTCTTAAATATTTGTGCAATGGAAAACTTGAAAGAAGTTGATTTCCTTTTTACTTGCGAAGGTTGATCTCCGGATTACCACTTGCAATTCCAAGTAAAATAGAAAATCTGGCACACCCACATAAAAGAAATGTTGATGCACGCTTCAGGCCCGCCAGGGCGCGAAAGGGTCGGACCCGACGGACTCCCACGTTCCGCCAACCCCGGTAGCCGCCCCACGGCGCCTCGGAGCGCGTTCCATCAAGCTGGCACATCCGGTGGGACTCGTTCATTTGAGAACATGGTGCTTGGAAATGAAATATTTGCATACCATATTTTTGCTCTATGCTTATACTTCTTCTCCAGATTCCTTGGCTACTTTCTAGCTGGTGGCCTATGTTGGATTTTGCACCCAAAAAAAATGAGATGGGATTTTTTGGAAATTTCTACTTCTTTAAGTTTGTTTCCATTCTTTCTTTTTTTTTTAAAAAAAAATTGGTTTTCTTAGTTTGAATTCAAAATTGAGAAGCTTTGATCCTATCCTATCGTTCTTTGGTGCTTGCAGAAATGTTGAGCCCGTTCGACTAAGGTTTTGGACCATTGTTTCTCTTCGATGAGTTCATTAGAGATTTCTTAAAAAAAAAAAAAAAAAAATCAAAAAAATCAGTTTTCTTAGTTCTGATTCAAAATTGAGAAGCTTTGATCCTATCCTATCGTTCTTTGGTGCTTGCAGAAATGTTGAGCCCGTTCGACTAAGGTTTTGGGCCATCGTTTCTCTTCGATGAGTCTATTTGGGATTTTTTTATAAAGAAGGACATAGACCACTAAGGTTAAACCAATTGCGTTCTTTGATCACGATTGATTCAAGAAAAGCCTTGTCCAGAGTGTGGAGACAGCTTGACTGTTTTAGTCAAGGGTCCTCCAAACGGGTTCATTAAGTAATCCTACCCTTACCTGGGGGCAATTCTATCAATTGAGGTTTCATAAGGCCGGGTTAGGAGGCCTATGTGTACTCTCTCGTCTTTAAATCTTAAAAAAATTAAAATAAAAAAAAAAAAAAATAAAAAAAAAGATTTTCAAAAAAAATCTTAAAAAAAAAAAAAAACAAAAATTTTCAAAAAAAAAATAAAATAAAAAAAAAATAAATAAAAAAAAAATAAATAAAAAAATATATTTTTTTAAAAAAATAAAAAAATAAAAAATAAAAAAAAAATAAAATAAAAAAAAATCATTTCAAAAAAAAAATCTCCAAAAACTCGTCACTTTTGATTTCAGATCTGAGAAATTTTGGTTTCTTCTTTTCTGAGCACTGGCGCTCGCGGAAATCGCCGAGACCGTGTTCAGATCAGAATACCATTTGCTCTCCTTGATGGAACCAATCTTGACATTTCAAAAAAAAAAACTCGTCACTTTTGGATTCAGATTCGAGAAATTGTGGTCTCTTCCCTTCTGAGTACTGGCGCTCGCGGAAATCGTTGAGCCCGTATTTGAATCGGAATGCCACCTGCTCTCTTTGACGAATCCATTTCTGACCTTTCAAAACAAAGAATCCCATCTCATGGATGCGATCTCCAACATTTGTGCATAGCAGTACTGGTACGCCCTTTCAGGGTCTACTGTATCTGTGACCGGCACATTTGTAACTCCTACCTTATATTCTTCTTATCTCGAGCAAGCCCTGCTTCTCGATAAGTCGAATTTAGGTTTACAATTGCTTCTAGCAGTCACTGGAACGCTCATTCTGGGCTCACCATACTTGCTGTCAGAACAATTGTACCATCTATGGCTTTTTGCCTTCTTCATGTCGCTTGGGTCATATCCCTTGAGCGATTTGAAAAGACAACCATAGAAATTCCCATTTATGATCATTATATTCTTGTGATTACTAATGGATGTGGTCTTGTTTCAGAACTTTTTTGAAACTAACAATGGCAGCCTTAACCATTATCTTCGATGAGAACAAGCACCAACTCATGCTTCAACAGAAGCAAACCGAGCGCACTTACAAGTGCCCCACCAGCTGCCGAAGCGTCAACTCCCTCGGCAACTCTCTGAACTCAGGGTCGACCTCGACTCCCCGGACCATCGTCTTCGGGACACTGGGACCATTCCCACTTCCCGAAGAACAAACTGCGCCTGCCAAAAGGCAGAAGATCGCCTCTCAACGTGTCACTCCCGTGACACCAAAGGCGAGCGCCCAAAAGCCCGAAGCCCGCGGCACCCCCGCGAAGCCTCGACCCACAAACAACCAGGTCTATCCCAAGACTTGGTCTTCAAGACCTTCCCCAAAACAAAGGAGGTCTCAAACCTCCACCAAGCCAGCATACCTGGCCCCACTCAAGGAGAACCAGTTCTACCCTCTTGCCTACATGAAAGAGGAGAGACCCATCTCCAACCTGACTCCCAAGTCAACCCAGCATGAGCCGGCTTGTTCCTACAGGCCCAAAATCAGATCATGCATCACCAGGCCTCTACAAGCACCTGCCAAGGCCTACACTCCTTCAGTTCGACCCTTCATCTCTACAGGGGCCGAACTCGAAAGGTTTAAAGCTTCGCTGCAACAGGCAAAGGACCGGGTCCGGATCCTGTCCTTGCCTAGCTACAAAGAAGACAGGCTCGGCTGCTGCGCCCGAGGGAGCACATCCTTCATCGTCAGAGCCCAGCCAGAGCTGACTGAAGCTCAAATCGCTCGTCGAGCACGCCGCCGTGCTTCATATCGACAAAAGAGACTAGAGAAGCAACGGACCCAGCCTCCTACACTTCAAGTCTCCCAAAAATGGGTCGAAAAAGAAAGACCCGACCAAGTTGCTGTCGTCCATATGGTTGGAAAAACCAGAAGACGCCAAAGGTCAGCATAAAAAATCCATGTCCAACGTCCGGTGACCCGTAGCGTCACCAGGACACAAAGACATCCCGAAGAATCTCCTGCCCCTTCCAGCCAAGGACGGGAGAGTAATCCTTCATCAAGCTCTTCATCAAAAAGAATGAGCCCCAGCTCGGTCACCAGGACGATTTCTTCGTTCGAATCCCGAGGGATGAACGTCTTGGCTACAAGTTCTGAGCCGCCACCTCAGAATCCACCTCGAGATGATGCGCTCACACGTATCCAGCAGTTGGAACAAGGCCAGCAGAGGATTGAAACTCTGATGGAAAACCTTCTCCTTGTAGTCCAAAATCAGGTGAACAATGAGCCTCCTCCGAATCATAGCAATAACGAGGGAAATGGAGAAGAAAATGAGTCACGCGCCCTCACCAAAAAGGACGTAGACAGTATCCTCGCCAAAGCTAAAGAAGAGGATATACTCAAAGAACATGGGATCAAGCCACCATATCCTTTATGGATGGACTCGGTCCCGTTCCCTACAAAATTCAAACATCCTACTCTCCAAACATATACGGGGAAAGGATCGGCCAGACAGCACGTCATCCACTTCAAGATCTTGACGGGAGCTATCGCGGATCAAGATGCACTCAAGATTCGCCTCTTTGCAAGTACCCTAAAAGGTACGGCCTTCGATTGGTACTCCACTCTGCCGGAGAACTCCATTCAGAACTGGGCTATGCTGGAGACACGCTTCCTGACCCACTTCCAAGGTGAGGATCATCCTGTTACTATGGCTCAGCTCTGCAGCCTAAAACAGGGAGAGAATGAGTCAACTTATGACTTCATTCACAAGTGGAAAGCAATGGCGTACAAATGCTCAGATGTACTGCCACAAGCGTCGCTAGTCGACATCTGCCGAAACAACATGAGAGCTAAAATCCGCTCCATGATCATCGGCAATAAATCAAAGAACCCGGGGGAACTCCTGGAAGCTTCCATGGAAGCTGAAACGGTGATCAAAGACCTCAACAGTCAGAAATCATCGAAGAAAGAGCCGACTGCTGTTGCAACCTCTAAACCAAAGAAGAAGGAGGTTCTCAATGTGCAGACTAAGTCAGCTCCTCAGCAGCCAAAGAAAGCTGAAAATAGAGCTGCAGGTAAGAGACCTGAACTCTCTGATGCCTTCAAAGAGCGAGTAGAAAAGAAATATCCGTTCGATGAAGACGTCGAAGAAATCTTTGAGGCTCTCCTAGCAAATGGCAAACTCATTTTGCCAGAGCCCAAAAGACCTGGAGACGTTGGCAAAACCAATGATCCTCGGTACTGTCCATACCACCAGATGGTCTCGCATCCTCTCAATCAATGCTTTGTTGTGAGAGAGAAGATAAACGAGATGTGGAAAAACGGAGTCATCACCTTTGACAAAAATTATGGCCCCGCCTCCGTCAACATGGTGTCACGTGGACAAACACCAAAATCACCGAAGAAGAAGATCACTACTTCCTTCAAGGTGATAAAAAGAATTCAAACGTCCGAAGTGTTGGTTCCTTGCCCGACACCAGACGGACAACCCATATGGGTACATCCCGATCTCCTGGAAGATGAAAATTGGGAGATTGTCAAAACAAAGCCGACCGCTCAGCAGCGAAGGCAAGCCAAGAAACATCTCCTCAAGCTCAAACGGCAAGAGAAGACCCAGCCAAAACAAGAAGGCCATGAAAAGGCAGAGGCCTCCTCTACCACTTCACTCGGGGCAACAGAAACGTCCCTTCCAGAGACTTCAAAGGCGGTAAGAAACTTCACTCTCAGTGATTTCATGCCACCTCAATTCAAAAAAGAAGCCATGCAGGGGGCATCATACTCTTGCAACTCGGTAGTTGGATTCTCCATTGATGGATACGAGTCCAGCGACACCGACGATGGGTTCGAGCCCAACTACACCGATGAGTGGGAGGAATCTCTTGAAACAGGAGAATATCTCTCCGATGAAGAATGGGTTCCTGAAACTCACCTTATGCCAGTAATCTGGTATAACCCCTTGCAACCACAAGGATCCTGGTTTGATGATGAAGAAGACCAAGAGGCTGCACAAGAAGATGCAGTTAACCCAGCACCTGTCATTGCTCCAGTGGAAATCAACTATGTTGAGCCACACGGAGAAGACGAAGAAGAGGATCTGGATCCCATGCCTGATCTTGAAGAATATGCAAGGATCTTGCAGCGTCTCGCTCTAGAACAAGAGCAAGATCGCGTCAACGAGATTCCTCACAATCCAGAGCCGGAAGTCCCTGAAGCTCATCAGGTACCTTCTCCCTCAACTCCTGAAAATGGAGAACATTGCTGGATTGACGATCCTCTTACATCCGAGGATGAGTCTGACTCCGAGCAGGCAACATCTCCTATCAGAGCTTCATGTAATGTAATATATCAGGACTATAGCTCTTCTGAAGCGTCGTCTGATGAGATTACCTACACTCCGACAACGCCTAGCAATGTATCCTCTGGAGCTACCTCGTCTCACGTGACTTTCACAGAGATGGCACCCTCTCAGGTTTCTTCTCCTGAGACTGTGACTTCAGGATACACATTCTTCCCGACTCATCATCATGAAGAAAACCCAACTTGGGGTGATGGATGGGTCAACGAAGAAGAAAAGCTGCTGGATGCTGTTCAGGACTTGCTCCCGGAAAATGCTCCGTGCAACACAATCACTGAGGATGGCAACTCTGCTGCAGATACATCCCCAGTAGATGAAAACCGACAGCCTCTTGATCCTGAAGACAATCTTCCAAACAAAGATCCTTCTCAAGAAGCTCTCGAAGTTGGTAGAGGCACCCGTTCGGGCCGGGACTACCACAAAAATTACAACCAATCTTCCTTTACTTATGTAAATCCTTCGGGAAAAGATGTTGTAAGCGCCCCTAGTGGCAACAGTGATGAACACGCAGGCCCTAAGGAGGCTTTCAAGTATGACTTGGTTGAGCACTTCAAACACATACCTGCACGTCTTCACATCCTGGATTTATTACGAATGTCTCCACGCACTCGTGATAATCTCATCTCAGAATTACAAAAACTGAATGAGGATGTCGACAAACATGCCCCGCAAGTCCTCCAAATTGAAATGGACTACCGGGTCAAAAACTCTGAAACTTCCTCAAAGGGAGAAAAGAAAACTGAGGGATCATGCATCCAATGCCTCTCGGTTCAAAAGGCAGCCAGTGCAACCATCGCCTTCACTAAGGAAGACCTCCTACTTGGCGAAGCAAGGCACAACCGACCCCTGTACTTCACAGGGTACATCAAAGAAATGCCGATACATAGAGTTCAGATCGACCCAGGTTCTGCACTCAACCTTATCTCCACTTCGGCTCTTGAAGAGTTGGGCATCCCACCCAGCAAGCTAAGCCACACATCTGTATCTATCTTTGGATACGATGGGAGCACTCAAAGGCCTATCGGCAAAATCAGATTCAAATTGCAAATCGGTGATCTTATCTCTGAGGTCACTGTGTATGCAATAAAAACCCCCTCATGCTACAACATCCTTCTCGGACGTCCTTGGATACACGAGAATGGTGTTGTTCCTTCAACTCTACATCAATGCATCAAGTTTGTCGGCGACGACGGCATGGTACATCGAGTTTTTGCGGACAGGAAACCCTTCAAAGGTAAAGAAGTCCACTTCGCAGACTCCCAAATGTATGAAGGCGAAAAAGAAGAAGAAGAGGAAATAACACCCCCTGCTGAAAATCTCCAGAAAGATAAAGGCAAGGCTCCTCAAAAATCACCGGAAGAAAACAAACCCTCCGGCAAATTAGAAGAGAGTAGTCAATCTCCCTTCTTTATCTCCCTCAAGAATTCAAAACCTTTGGTCATCACGACTAAAGTGAAGAAGGCGAAACAAAAGCCTGGGGGCAAATTTGTTGTCTCTCTCGTGTCTATCATGCAAGACACAGACTCGGACTCAGAGCCAGAAGACGATGCATCGTCAAGCCAAGCTGACACTCAGCAAGTTCAGCCTGCTCTCACTCCGATGGAGACACCTGCTGATGTAGAAGATCCTACGTCTGCTACCTTTGTTGTTCCGGCAACATCACCAAAGCAAAGGCCGATCTTCTTCCATAGATCGGACGCTTCTTCATCAAATTTCATGCTGGAACCTTTCCAAAATGAAGGTATGCCTCAGCTATCTCTATATAGTCCTGTGGCACAAGCAATTATGAAGAAAATGGGCTATGACGCTCAAAACCCAGTCGGTTTGGGAGAAAGACGCGGTATTCTCACGCCATTGGAGCCCGCCTTGACCAAAAGCCAGCTGGAAGATTGGAGACTCTACGGTCATGTAGAAAAGTCTTCATATGGGTTAGGGTATGATCCCGACACTCCTCTGAGACAGTTGACACAAAGGCTTAAAAGTCGTTTTACCGACCAAGCCTCAACATCTAAAGTCCACGAAGACATCGATCTCCCTGGAAATCTCTTTAAAGAGTTACCTGACAAAGATCGAGGAAGCTCATCCAATTGGTATGATTTCTCTGATGATAAAGAGGAATCGTCCGATAATACAGACTTGTAGCATCCTGACCCAGAAGAACCCTCGTCTCCAAAAGAAATACCAGACTCAACAGGCGATTGGGACTATCTCATAGTAAGCCTTGAGGAGATCACCAATCAAGAAAATCCATGGAAAGGAACAGAGCCTTGGTCTGGTAATGCAGTTGAAACTCCAGAAGGTGTCGTTGAGTTGGAAGCCTCCGAAAATATTGTGGAGGAACCACCTTCGAACCTTCCGACAGAAGATCCTGTTCAAAAGATAAACTTGGGAACACCTGATAACCCGCGTCCTGTATTCATAAGCAAGAATATAAAGGATGATGAGTTACCCGAGTATATCGCTTTTTTTCGTGAGTTCGTTGATTGCTTTGCATGGTCCTATGCTGAAATGCCTGGTTTAGACCCCAAAGTAGCAGTCCACAAACTCAATCTTCAAGAAGACGTCAAGCCTGTCAAACAAGGCCAAAGAAGATTCCGTCCAGATGTGATGGATAAAATTGAACAAGAAGTTCAAAAGCTCAAAAGCGTCGGCTTCATCCGTGAGGAACAACATCCAGAGTGGTTGGCCAATATTGTCCCCGTGACAAAGAAAACTGGGCAGATCAGAGTCTGTATTGACTATAGAGACTTGAATGGCGCTTGCCCTAAAGATGAATTCCCGCTCCCCATACCGGAGGTGATGATTGACAATACCTGCGGATTCGAGCGAATGACATTCATGGATGGCTTCTCTGGTTACAATCAGATAAAGATGAATCCTACCTGAAGATCCAAAAGAACGGGTAAGCATTCAAAGGCGAGCCCCAAACTTTCATTTGGATATCCCTTCAAAGATCCTTTACAGGAAATCCTTCAACGGAGTACTTCTACGCTGCTTGTCACAACAAGAGGCCGAAGAAACACTTAAAGAAGTTCATGCTGGTCTTTGTGGAGCCCATCAGGCAGGTCCTAAGCTCTATGATCAGATAAAAAGGTTAGGTTACTATTGGCCTACCATGGTTGCTGATGCAATGCAATTTGCCAAACGCTGCCAGCTATGCCAAGTTCACGGAGATTACATTCACATGCCTCCGGAATGGCTGCATCCTACAGCAATCTCATGACCTTTTGAAGCATGGGGCATGGACATCATAGGTCCTATCTCTCCCCCTTCAAGCAAAGGTCATCGCTTCATCTTCGCCGCTACGGATTATTTCTCCAAGTGGTCAGAAGCATTTGCGTTCAACGAAATGAAGACCTCATCAGTTCTTCAGTTCCTGCGCACCAACATCATTTGTCGTTTCGGCATACCCAAGAGATTCGTCCATGATAACGGACCACAATTCCGGGATCATCGATTCTACAGGTTTTGCGACAAATACAAAATTCAAAGCTGTCCTTCGACTCCATACAATCCGGCAGCAAACGGATTAGCAGAAGCCTTCAACAAGACACTCTGCAAAATCCTCAAGAAAATGGTCTCTAGTCACAAAAGAGACTGGAGCGACAAACTGTCTGAAGCTTTGTGGGCCTATCGAACCACCGTTCGAGGACCAACCCATAGCACACCATTCTCCTTGGTCTATGGATGCGAAGCTGTCGTGCCCCAAGAGGTACAAATTCCTTCTCTGAGGGTATCTCTACAAAATGACATGACTCAAGAAAGCAATGTCAAATTGCGACTCCATGAGCTGGACAATCTCGACGAGAGACGGCTCGAAGCTCGACAAAGCATTGAACTTTACCAAGCACGCATGGCAGGATCTTTTGACAAAAGGGTCCGGCAACGCGCCTACAAAAAGGGTGACTTGGTTCTTCCGGTAAAAAGACCAATGGTCTTCGCACACAAATCCAAAGGCAAATTTGAACCAAAATGGGAGGGACCCTACGTCATCGACAAGGTCTTCTCCAACGGCGCATATGCCCTCCTAAACATGAAAGGCGACAGATGTATGCTGCCTATCAACGGCAAGTTCTTGAAGCGGTACTACCCTTGAAGACTTACCCAACTGGGTAAGAGCAATGCCTGTATGGCCAAAACCTGTTCTCAGGTACTCGCTCGTCAAACCCACTCTCTTTAGAATTTTCATATCAAATGTCAAAATTTCTAGAGATTCAAAAACAATGCTTACTTTCATTGTTTCATTGTTCAAAAACAAAAAAAATCCAAGTTTAGGAGCCTCTCCCTGACTTGACCAAAACTTTCGATCCTTGAACCAAAATTCATGGTTTGAAACAAAAATCCGGATTCAGGGATTTCTACCCTAGTCCACCTTACCTTTTACCGCCAAATGGTTCTAGGTCAAAATTTACGATCCTCGTGTCTTTAAACAAAAAAAAAATGGTTTTTCAAAAATCGTGGGGAAACGACATCAAAGTCAGTACCCGCAAAACAAAAATTTTGAAAAAAAGCAAGGATGCGACATTCCATCGATACTTGCACCCAAAATCGCAGGGAAGCGACATTTCGTCGATACTTGCAAAATCCAAAAACCGTGGAGAAGCAACAAACCAGTTGATATCCACAACCCAATTTCGAAAATCGTGGAGAAGCAACAAACCAGTTGATATCCACAACCCAAATTTCAAAGGTTCGAGAAAACCTAAAATCGTGGAGAAGCAACAAACCAGTTGATATCCACAACCCAATTTCAAAAATCGTGGAGATGCAACATACCAGTTGCTATCCACAACCCAAAATTACAAATGGTTCGAGAAAACCTCAAATTTCAAAAATCGCGGAGAAACGACATCAAGTCAGTACCCGCAAAACCAAAAGTCTTGGGAAAAGCAGGGAAGCGACGCTTAGTCGATATTTGCACCCCAATTCGCGAGGAAGCGACATTCCATCGATACTTGCAAAACCTAACCCGCGAGGAAGTGACATTCCATCAATACTCGCAAAACTGAATGAGCAAGGAAGCGACATTCCATCGATATTTGCAAGACCATTCAGCGGGGAGGCGACATTTAGTCGATACCTGCATTTTGAAAAACCAAAACTCGGCTATAAATGCCAAAACAAAAATTTCCGGCTATAAACGCCAAAACCGGCTTTCATGCCAATAAAACAAAACTTGGTTTTCAAAAAACTCGGCTACAAATGCCACACAAAAAAAACCTGACTCTCATGTCAAAACCGGCTATAAATGCCACAAATTTGCTATCAATGCCACCAAACCGGCTATAAATGCCACCAATTGGCTATCAATGCCACCAAACTGGCTGTAAATGCCACAAAAATCCGGCTTTCATGCCAAATTCGTTTCCCCTACCAAAACAACCATTTGACAAAAGATTTTCACAAAATGACAAAGCTTTTGATCAAATCCCATTTAGCAATTGCTTTCATCACAAAAAGATTTGAGTGAGCGTAGGGAACAACAAAAAAAAAAGGTACCAAAAAATACATGTGGTACCAAAGCAAAAAAAAAAAAAAATAGAAAGTGTTCACAAGCACTACAAAAAAAAAAAAAAGAAAAGTACCAAAAAAAATACATGTGGTACCAAAAAAAGAGAAAGTGTTCACAAGCACTACAAAAAAAAGAGTACCAAAAAATACATGTGGTACAAAAAAAAAAGAAGAATGGTTTCTGCTATAAAAAATCAGGAGCTCAGCCAAAAATGGTCTCCAGCCAAAGCTTCAGCTCCTCAAGCAAACTTTTGGCCTCAGCCGTCAGAGTTTCCAAGGCACGCTTCTTCAGGAACTTGCCATGAGATGATGGCGAATGCCGTAACCCTTCTTTTACACCGGGAAGCTCTTCCCCAGCAGTTTGCCATCGTTCGTTTTCTAGAGTCCTCCTCTCGAGAACTTGACCGGCATCTGCAACCCTGCGAATCAGAGTACTCTCCCTGTCACGAGCCTCTGTTATAGCAGCCCACTTCGCATCGACTTGTGCCTTCAAATGCTCAAGACGTTTCCTGGCCTCTTCAACTTCCCTATCAAGGACGTTAAGGTCATGCCTCAATCCGATGATGGCTAGCTCTTCCTTGTTCTTCTCCCGAACTAGCTGCTTCTTGCTTTGTGTAGCCTCATTCAGGTCAGACTTAGCCTTATCAGCAGGGTCCAAGAACATCTCCTTGAAGAATTGGTTGTCAGGGAAACCCATGGTCTCAAACCACTTGTCACCCAGTGCAATGATCCTATCAACGATCGCCCTGGCACCTGTGACATCCAGACCAACCTCTTCGGTGTCGGTCAGAATCTCCTGTACATGTGGGATCATGCCAAATCCTGCCTCCAAGTGTCCAGAAAGGAGAGTCTTGACCCAAGAACTCAAAACCCGAGCCAGCACCTTCTTCGCAAATTGAAGAGACGAACTGGATGAAGATTCACCCTTCTCCGCTGATCGGCTGCTCATGTCATGTCCCATTGGAAGAGTAACAAAAGAACTCTTTTCACTTGGAGCCACTGGAGAGGGAATCTCAACACGAGGCATCTCCTCAATCATGTCTGAACTGGTCTCTACCTCCGGATCGACCTCTGGCATCCCTTGCTCTGGTTCTGAAGAAAGCGATGGACTCTCTTCTGTCACTTCAAAACCTGCAAATGAAACACAAAAAGGTATGAATATGATCCTGTTCAAAAAAAATCATCAGGGTCATCACTACAAAGTACCTTCTTCGACGACTGGCGGAACACTCTCTTCCTCCATGAACTCATCAGAAGCATCATCAACATTTGCGTCCATTGATGGTTCAAAGTCATCGGAATCCTGTGGCAAGTCAGCTGACAAGAAAAAAATGTTAGCAAATCAAGTCGCAGGCAAAAAAAAAAAAAAGAGAGAAAGCGAAAGAAGTTATACCAATTGGAGATTCTGGAATCATTCCAGAGTCCCTCGGTTCTTCTTTAGATGCCATAACCGGCTCCATCACCGCCTCATCGGTCGGAACCTCAGGCATCGGCAAGTCTTCATCCTCTGCTAAAAAAAAAAAAACAGCAGCAGGGTGAGAAAACAAATCAGAACATGGAAAGCCCCATGAAAGAAGCAGAAAAAGGAAAAGGAGGAATCATACCTTCACCGATGGTCTCTTCTTCCCGAATCCTCTTCTCCGGAGGTTCGTCAGCTTCCCCTGGCACCTCCTCATTGACAGTGAGAGGGACTTCCACATTAGGAGAGTCTTCGTACCGCCCCGTGTGACGCTGACTCCTCCTCCTCTTCCTACCTCTACGGGTTCGCTTCCTAGAAGAACCCGCCCCACTATCAGAGTCAGGTTTCTCACTTGACTCCTCACTGGATGGTCTGCTCTTGCCAGTAGACTCCGCAGAAGCTCGCCTCTGTGCCGCTTGCATCCAAGCGTCGAGCTCAGCTTCCTCCTGTTCTAGCTGCTCCAAAGCCTCATCGGGTACTTCCCGAACAGCTTCAGAACCAATGACGCCCTGGTCACCGAGAAAGCCTATCTTGTGCTTCTCTCCAGAAAGGAAGGCCCAAACTTCCTCTCGCCGGACGCCATCCGACTTTCCAGTACCTTTCCCCAAAGACAGCTTTACATCAAGCTCCTTCTTGGAAAGCCCCCGATATGCCAAAAAGCTCTCCGCGAACCACTTTGTGAAGCCGGCAGTTCGGAAAGTCGACAGCTCAGGATAAGAAATCGTGGCAGTAGTGTCTTCAGCACTATAGAAAGCCCATGCATTTCTGCCATCCTGCAAACCTCCAAAACGCTTCACCATACTCAAAGGCGCTCCAACAACGCCTTGAGAGAAGCCCAACTGAAGCGCAAAGCGAGAGGGTACATACGGCTGGATGTCGACGAAAAGATGTCTACGGTACACCATCGTGCCGACTCGTATGCTGAAAAGCCACTCCTTCTCTGCATTGGTCAAAGAGTAATGCCTTCCCGACCCTGCTCTGGTAGAGTCTCGGGAGGCACCAAAATCAAAAGCCTTCTTCCGCAACTCCGGAGAAAGCTTAACTGAAGACTGCCCCATCTCGACGTCCCTGAACCGTCGGATCCTCATGCGGGCAAACAAAAGTGATTCAGATACGGCTTTTCCCTTAGCCAATCGAATCATCAGAGGATCATCATCCTGTGCAGCACCCAGCTGGTGGAAGCCAGGACAGTGGTATACAAACCACGAATAAAAGATATGGGCTGAAAATACCCTATTCATAGGGAGCCCAAGCCGAACCAAGAAAGCAGCAGCCTGCAGTTCGGTACACAGGTAGGAGTAAAGAGCGGGCACCAAAGCAAGCCGCTCTCCAAACGCCATCTGACAAGCCGGAAAAATACAATGCGGCCTGATGTGCGTCCCATCTCCACCAGCAAAAATAGCCTCACCTAGCCAAAAAGTGAGGTAAACAGCAAGATCTCTCCGCAATGCAATGTCAGAACAAATGGCATCTGTGCTCGCGAAGAAACCCTTCAACTCTTCCTGCATGGCCGAAGTCTTCTTCCTGTCTTCCCGGGTCATGCTATCAGAAGACTCTTTGCTGTCAAAGAAGTTGAAGAATGAAGAGCCACAACTCTTCCAACTGCTGGATCTTACTTTCGAGCCATCCTTCAAAAAATCATAGAAGGCGACGAACTGAAAGTATAGGAACCTGAACTCCTCTGACTGCTCCTCAAGGACGCTGTCAATCGGCATGAACTCCTCGTAGAGTTTGCCAAGGATGGGCAATCCAGTAATAGCACTCAACTCCTTCAGAGAAAAACCAATCTCACCGTTCGTGACAACGAAAGTATTGGTCTGAGGGAGGAAAGACTCCAACATAGCCATGAAGGCATCATCGGAAAAAGTCACGGTCTCCCTAAAAGCGCGGACCGCGTCAAAAATCCCGGCTTCCTTCAAAACGGCGCCCCCAATCAGCAAGGTGTGGTCAGTCCATGACTTCCAATCGGAGTCAACATTGAAACGGCCACGAAGTCGAAAAGGCTTCACCCAAGTACTGCCGTCACCGCTGAAAACGCCAAGGCCCACCGGTCTCAAATCGACCGACGGATAATCAGAGCCCTGGTAGCCGCTGGCTGGCATCAACATGTCCATACGGACAGGTGGCTTCTCCGCATATCCGGAGGGTCCACCAACAAAAACCCCGGTCTTGATCACACTGGTCCTCTTCACTCAGCTCGGAGGATCTTCCCTCTTAGGGCACGTGGGAGAAAGGCTCAGGATCGAGATGGTCCGATCAAAAGACGACCGGGTAGAAATAATTCTCTCCTCACCATCTGCTGTGTAAGAGAACTGAAAACATCTCCTTTGGTATGTCAAGTCGTCAGGGACTGCATCTCCAAAGAAGAAGGTAGGCTTGGGTAAAACCCTCAGATCGTCCATAACCCAAGGACGGTTGCTTACCATGATCTTATAGAACTCCTCATCCTTGAGAGCAATCAATCGCTGTCTCATCTCATCGCGATTGAGGGAATCACACTCTTCCAAGTTCTTCTCAACAAACTGGACCTTCTCCCAGGCTTGCTGAACGGCCACATTGGAAGATCTAGCAGATCGACGAGGTACGCTTGTAGCAGGCTCTTTACCCTTGTTCGCTCTGGAGGAACCACCTGCAAAGGTTGGAAAAGAAAAAGATCGTCATCAAAATGACAGGATTTCGCTAAAAAAAAAAAAGGGGTCACTTTGTCCCACCAAAAATCTGGCGAAATTTTGGCATGACTCCGGGGCAATTCCAAAGAAAAAGGAAATACCCCGACGGAAATAGAAAGTTTGAAGATGGGCTCAACATTGCTGCGGGCTCCGAAACTCCAAACTTTCAAAACCTCAAAATCTCCGCAAAATCAAGAAGGGCTCAACATCGCTGCGAGCTCCAAATTCCCAAATTTGCAAAGATTTTCAGGTATGCTATCATGCTCAATCTACAAAAAGTACATGCTTGAACATCTAGATTTGCATAAAAAACGCATTATCATGATGAGCAGAAAAAAAAAACTTTCTCAAAAAAAAAAGAGAAAAAAAAAAAAACTTTCTCAAAAAAAAAAGGGGAGAAAGAAAAGAACAAAAAAAAAGGAAGAAACTTTCTCAAAAAAAAAAGAAGAAAGAAAACAGCAAAAAAAAAAAAAAAAAATATATCTGGCCCATCAGGCCGTGGCCCACAGGCCATGTGGCCGTACGGACCAGATCCGTACGGATCTGTCCGTACGGCCCACAAAAAAAAAAAAAAAAAAAAAAAAGAGAAAAGAGACACGTGAAAAAAAAAACAGAAATCACGTGGAAAAGAAAAAAAAAAAAGAAGAAGAATAGAAAGAAAAAAAAGAAAAAAAAAAAGAGAAGACACTTTTTTTTTCCATCCTATTCTCTACATGGAGTTTTCTTGAAAGAAAAAGAGAGAAAACTTACTTGAAGCCATTGATGGAGAAGAAGAAGGAAAAAGCTTGAAGATCCTTGAAGAAGAAAAACTCTTGGTCTTGGAGCTCTCTTGAGATTGTTGCAAAAGAAAGCAATAAGAGCAAGAGATCCTACCCTCCTTGCTTTTATAGAAGAGAGCAAATCAAAGAAGGAAACAAAAAAGAAAGGTAAGTGCTACTAATTAGTAACCTTACCAAAAGAGAGGGAATTAGAAAGATTCTTTCCCAAAAAGAAAGATGTCTTTGAGAGATTTTCTCCCAAAATCAATCAATGAAAGATTCTCTCCAACAAAATAGGAGATTGGAGATTCTTTCCCAAAAAGAAAGATACCTTGAGATATTCTCTCCCAAATTAAGGGAATATGAGAGATTCTCTCCCATAAAGCTATTTTTAGATATTCTCTATCCAAATGAGATATCTTTAGATATTCTTTACAAAAATGGCCCCACATGTGATCTAAGCCATCCTAAAAAGCTTAAGGTCCCATGGGCTAGCCCATATGAGCCAGGTTTGACCACCTAGGCACTATAAAAAAAAAAAAAAAAAAAAATTGGGCTTTTAGTCAGGAAAAAAATCCCTCTTACCAAGAGCATACAATAATGGTTCCATGCCTCTTTTGAGTTGATTGAACCATACAAAAAAAAATTCCAAGCCCCATGAGCTTCCAAAAATCAAACCATCCAGCCTCATAAACCAAATTGAGCCAAAATCTTGAAATTGACATTCCACAAAAAAAAAATCCAAACCACTCCAATGGACCCACACAGTCCCAAAGAGTGACCAAAAACCAAATCCCGGTCCCCTAACTTGCCACATACAGCTTGTTAGGTCACAAGACCAAAACCAAAAACCAAATCATGATCCCCCAACTTGCCGCATACAACTTGTTGGGTCACAAGGTCAAAATCAAAACCCGATCCCCTAACCTGCCATATATAGCTGGTTAGGTCACAAGATCAAAAACAGAAACCCAAATCCACATCCCTGATGTCATCTTCAAAACTTTGCCTCGAGATGGTGTGTGATTCCTTTCACTACCATAAAATTCCCCTGTAAGCTCAAAGGCTACTATACCAAAGGAAAGATTGCTCAAAGACTCTTGGTCAAGACACAAGCTCTCCTTCAAAAATCTCTTCGAGGCACATCGACTACAAAAGTCAAGCAATTCGTCGCTGTACCTCGAGGGGGCATTTGTTGACACCAAAAATGTCACTTTGCCTCTTCAACATCAAGAAAGCTGCATGAAGTCGCAACCTGCCATAAATAGGCAATGCAATTTCTCCAAAAAATCAAATCTTGTCAGAATCAAACAAAAACTGCAAGATCCTTCAAGATAGCCAAGAGAAGAGTACACATGAAGTTTCGGGCCATTTCAGAATCATTTGGCCTAACTTCGCTTCTCCGATAGCTAAAATAGTGCTCCCGGCGGCGACATCATCGGAGACGTCAAAACTTCGATCAGAGCCTACAGATGACTCCAGCATGTCCCAAAAGGGCTCCATGCCAAATTTCAAGTCAAACCGACAACGTTTGACCCTCCATCAATGCTCGAGCAGCAAAATCAAGCCTCTCGGCGGCGGGAACCACCGAAGCCTTCGTTCATCAAACCAAGTGCATGAGTGGCTTCAACATGCTTCCAAAAGGCTGCACGTCAAATTTCAGGTCATTCTGACAACGTTTGACCAGGTTTCGATGCTCCGAGAGAAAATCAAGCCTACCGGCGACGGAGCAACCCGGGACCATGACATCCAAAACGGAGCCCATGGAACGTCTCAAAATGACTCCAATAGGCTCCCCGTCAAATTTCAGGTCAATCGGACATCGTTTGACCACATATCAAAGCTCGGCATTTTCCCCGCAGCAAAATCAAGTGAAGCATCGACGGGACCCCAAACGGCTTCAAAACTCAAACAAAAGCCTATGGTTGGTCTTATTTATTGCTCAGGAGGCTCCACCTCAAATTTCGGGTCATTCCGACATCGTTTGACCAAGTTTCAGCTTCTGGCGGAAAATCAGCAGCTTTACGCGACAAAGTCTTCGGCTTTCCCGGAAAATTGGAAACTTTGCACTCTAAAAATGCAAGGATTCTCATCAGGTTTTCTACAGGGAAATCAAGCCAATAAATGAGAAGAAATGTCAGGAAAAATACAGAAGAAAACGGCAACGAAAAAGACCTCAAAACGACCGCAAAACGGGCTCCGAAGGGGAAAATTCCCCCAGGGTCGCAGGCCCCTGCGACCATGGCCCATGGTCGCCGGCGACCATGGAGGTCCGGGTCACCGGATTTTCCGCCGGTGACCCGTTTTTCCGTCTTTTTTTCGCGTTTCGCTCACTTTGGCCCCTGTGGTTTCCTGAAAATGTGATTTTTAGTGCTTGAAATTGACTCATATCCTCCGACATCCGTCAAAATCACGGGTCAACCTCCAAAAGCATAAAATCATCATTGATCGCTCCAAGATCGCCAACCGGTCGACCAAAAAAAGTGCTCTTTCTGTCCGACTGATCGAGAAATCGACAAGACAGATGTCACCGGCCCGCTCTTAGCTATCAATGTCTGAAGTTACATGTTCATCCGATGTCGATCAGCATGAAGATCCATCGATGATCATCGCCAGAAGAATTCCAGAAGACACGGCACGGCCCGCGACTCTTCGACTGCTCGGCGACCAATTAATGTGGTTAATTGACTAGCTTTATTGCAGTCATTAATTCATTTCTTTGGACGGCCCAATCAGAAGCAAGCATTTGGGAGTTACAAGTCAATTGATTCATGGCATTTAAACCATGAAACTCCTCCCATTATGGTAATTAAGGTGATTAAAAGCCCTTAATCTCCATCGGCCAATCAGATTCAAGGAAAAAGGAGTTACAAAATCAAGAAATAAATCTTGTAACTCCTCCCATTAAAGCCATTAAGGCTCATAAACCCTCCTAAATGGCTACCAAAGGCCTATAAATAGGAGAGCATTCCATTGAAATGGGAGAGAAAATCGAGATCAGAAAATCGAGATCGATCGATCGGAAGGAATCCAGAGCTCGTATCCAGAGAAAGAAAAAAGAGAGAAAAACTCTGCTGAAGTTCTGCACCGGCCACCACTACAAGGTGACAAAAGTCCCTTGGGGGGCACCCCCCCCCCCAAGGTCCTTGCCTTCTCCCGCTGCCTCCAATGGCTTAGACGTGGCTTTTCAGCCCGTCTACTTAGCTTTTTATTGGACATAGGACCTTCTCTTGGTCTTTGTCCTCTAAAAACCTGAGGTTATAGCCAAGCCAAGCGAATCAAGAGCATCCTCTGTTCTCATCTGCATGGATGACGTCGAAGCCCACACATGGCTTGCGACCGTCAATCTGAACGAGTCCCCCACAATCTCCTGAAAAGTTAGATCTTCCTTTTCTTGCTTTTCATTGTAGTTTGTATTTTTCTAAGGAGACAAAAATCACAACTCTTGTCTTTCATTATTGATAAGAATTGTAAATCGGCTATAAACGCCAAAATCGGCTATAAATGCCAAACAAAATCGCCTTTCACGGCAAATTATGAAAATGTCTCTTTTCTTAAATATTTGTGCAATGGAAAACTTGAAAGAAGTTGATTTCCTTTTTACTTGCGAAGGTTGATCTCCGGATTACCACTTGCAATTCCAAGTAAAATAGAAAATCTGGCACACCCACATAAAAGAAATGTTGATGCACGCTTCAGGCCCGCCAGGGCGCGAAAGGGTCGGACCCGACGGACTCCCACGTTCCGCCGACCCTGGTAGCCGCCCCACGGCGCCTCGGAGCGCGTTCCATCAACGCATTGGGCCAAGCTTAGCATGCAACCTTCTACTAGTTCGAAGAGCTCTATTATGGAGTTAGACTGTATGGCGGAGTTGGGGTTACTTGAAAAAAAATTCAATAAATATGATCATAAAGGAAAACTACAACTCTTAAAAAAGATAAGGAAGCTATCAAAGCCTGATAGTAAATTCTTGTTAGAACCTGAAGTAAAGACCGGAACTCAAGTTGACTGCGTCTTAGGATTGATACATCCACCAGCTGAGAACCAAGTGCTTTTGAGTTGGTACAATCTGCACCGGATAGTCACTCTCTTGCTTTCATTGGAGCTATGGTTCTTAACAGTAAGGCAGTGTTGGAACACAAGCCAAAAAAAAGAGGAAAGCCTAGAGTTGTAAGGATAAGATCATGAAATGCCAGTTCTTATTGTACACAGTTCTTAGAGGGATTGAAGCCTTATATACGCCTTATCAAGGATGTTGCAGCTGATGGTAATTGTGGTTTTAAAGCGATTGCTGCTTTGATTGGCCTCATTGAAGATGGATGGCGACAGGTTAAAAGAGATCTCTTGCAGGAGCTATTGGCACAAGTAGATCATTACAAGCAATTGTATGGAGTGGAAAATATAGCGGAGAAGCTCATCGAGACACTGTCATACTATGAGGATCATCCTTCATATAACCATTGGTTGACTATGCCTGACATGGGGCATATTATTGCATCTCGTTAGAACTTGGTCTTATTCCACTTCAGCATGGAACGGTGTTTAACCTTTCTTCCTCTTAGGTCTCACCTTTGCCTAAGGCTATACTCGGTTGGAGATAACGATAGGTTTTGTTAATCAGAACCATTTCGTTCAGGTATTGAAAAAAAAAAAACTATTGTTTGTTCACACTTGTATCTTTTTTAGATTATATGTTAACATGTTCCCTTCTTTTTTTAGGTTATCATGGTTCCAGATCACCTTATTCCACCTATTGCCAATAAGTGGAGGAATTCCATCTTTTTTGCACGAACAGTTGGGAATTTGCATACAAAGATCAAATCATATGTTTTAAAGAGATTATAAGTCCAAATGTAGCTACATGTGAGACTGTCTCATTGGATTGAGGAGATTTTTTTTAAAATTTTGTACAAACGTTCATTTTGCCATATGGATGGTAAGCTCATGTATTATCTAGCAATTTATGATTCCATGTATGAAAAACAACTTGAACGAGAAATGCATTTGGTTTCTTTTATAAAATTGTAATACAATAACGGTTCCAAAATTCATTGACAAAGCCAACCCATAAAATCCATAATTGCCAAAATGTATGACAATGCCAACTTCTATAGTTCTCCATGATACTAAAACACTGTTACAACCAACACAGTAAGAAACCAACTTCTGTCCTTGCAGGGCCTGCGCGCATAAGCACAAGAAGTCATGCTGGGATGTCGAATGGCGCGCTCCACCTCTTCGATAGACATTCCACGCAGAACATGTGTAGCCGGCTCTGTTATAAACGAGTAGAAATCAGGATCTTTAGATATTGTGTACAGATTACTGTGGAAATAACTATATAAGAATATGATTAAAATCATACCTGCGAGATCTCTTTGATTTGATCTCGATTTCACAGTAACTCGAAAACCTCAAGATCTTCTACTGTATTCCTATATGCTCGAACTTGCACTAGGGAGTGGGCCTCTTCTGCAAATTCTCTTTGCACTCCCAAAACTGGGATTTCTCTTTTTTTATTCTTGTATATTAACTTAGAGCAGTAACATATATTTATAGGCTACAATATGGACTTTAAGAAGGAAATAAGGATAGGCTCCTTATGGAAACAGGAAATCCTAATTCGACCCAAATTAGAATCATAGTTTCATAAATTACAATTCAGTCCACTAAAGAATTGTAATTGCACTCCAGTCCTTATTCTCAAAATTATATTTCGAGCTTCTTATTATTAAATATTTATTGATCTCCCCATATTAAGATTTCAAATATCCATCAATTAAATAATTACTGACATCTATATTTAATTAATATCTTTATAATTGCTTGAGACTTTACACTTAACTTATTTAATATGTTGGACACAAAGTCCACCTGTAGGGTTTGGCATAATCAAAACTTAAAAGCTTCATCAAGGTGATATCATCAATCCTTATCACGGGACTTAAATTCTGTCAATAAACTAATATCCACCATACACACAGTGTAGTCATCCAATGTAATGAGATTGTTGACCCATAAAAGATCTCACTCCTTCGTAAATCAAATGCCAAACACTAAATGTATGTGTTTATTATTTATGTCGGGATTAAGAGTATAAGCACTCGTAATAACCATTTGGATGTTCATTATCTTATATAGTCAGTATAAAGACAATAAACCCAAAAAGCGGTCCTGCTCAATACACACAAAGTGTACTAGCATAATGAGTCAAAACTATACCGTTTCCCGCAGCCAAGACAAGCATGCTGAAACATTATGCTACCATCGTACCAATAGTGTGTCTAAATCCATCTAGATTGTTAACAACAACTTATATTCTATAAGAACCGACAAATAGGTCTTCCGTGTGCAAGTAGAACTCTACACTCCAACTTGTCTACTTTATAGAATAAAAGACACTCACATGCATAATAATTAATAAGGCAACCATTTGTCCATATAAAATCTTAGTTAGATGGGAAGAAAAAATATACTAAAAATGAACCAGTGATCGGTGCAAAACTGCAAGTACACAGTATCGTAGTTTTATAATAAAGTGATGAGAAGAGTATCGTCCTTAGGGATTGGTAACTTAATTTTGACAAATACCGAAATTATACTAATCTCGCTTTATCTAGAGAAGTCACTAAGGTTTTTGTAATTACAATTTAAAATAAAATCAATTCAAAGAAAAATACGCAAAGGAAAAGAAAAATATTGTTCGAAGATCAAATTAATGAGAAGAAAACTTCTCGGAAATCGATTTCACCTAATCCCTAACTGTGCTTTACTCATCTAACTAAATTGAATTTAATTCTCTTTGTTTGTTAGCAAATCCCTACATTCATCCAAAAGCCTCTTTCGACAGTCAATTGGAAATATTCTTGTTCATCATTTTACACAAGAGTATGCAATTAATAAAGCAAGAAAGCATTAAGACCAACGATTTTAATACTACATAGGTTCATACAAGTCTTTCGATCTCTATATTTACCTATGCCGAAATATCCAAGATCTATCCTATAATTCCCTCTTTCGATAGCAAATCACAAGATCAAAATCATCTTATTAATGGCCAGTTAATTAGAAGCAATAAGCTCTATATAAATTACACAAACATGAAAGAGAATTACTTCAAATTAGCATAGAAAATCAAGCATAGATCGGAACTAGATTACATTGTTTTCCTAGAATAAAGAAAATTTAGTTCATGCTAAAAATTAAATTCAACATAAACGGATTCACCATAATTTTTATGAGAATAATGGAAGGAAAATGAACATTGAAAAATGCTCCTCGCAGTTGCACAGTGTCATTCTTCAATGTTTCTTGAAGTCCCTTTTCGTCGGCTCCTTCGATGTTTTTTTTTTATTTTTTATTTTTTATTTTTTTTTTCTTTTTATGCGTCTATGATTCCAGCTGAATCAAAATAATTTCTCCACGTGTCTATTTATGCGTGCAAGATGTGGAACTCGATCAAACGAATGGCTTCAAATATGCTACGTCTTCCGTAAAATAAAAAATGAAAGGCTAAAGCTGCTCCATTCCTTCCATGAAGACCAAGTCAAACTTCATGCATGTCTTGTGTCAATCCAGTTCTCTATTATTTGCATAAAGATAAGGAAATGATGATGGGTCCCGCTCCAAAAAGGCAAGGAAATGATCCATGCGTGAACTCCCTCTTCATTTTTTTTTTTTATATTTCAAAATGCCAAAATTTTCTATTCAAAGAATTTGACTTGATCTTTATCTCTTAAATAGCACCGGTGAAATTTAGATCTTCATTTTCTTCAAATCTGAAATAAAATTTAAATAACAACAATGAAGCCTAAAATCAACAAAAATAAATAAAAATATACTAAACTTTAAGGTTAAGAGTGATAAAATATATTAAATTATGCAAGTCTTCAACCAATCAAAGACAAATACATAAAAGTATGTTTTTAGTATAAATTACCAACATGCTCGACATAAGTGTATAGACCATGGGGGTCTTCAATCCACCCCTCCTATTCCTCTCGCCGCCTCTACCAAGGATGCTTCGGGCATTTGCCTTGAGCTGCAAGTAGGTGATTAATCCATGAGTTCAATGAAACATTAAAGTTAAAATTTGAATAAATACCAATATTAGTGAGTAACTGTACCATCTCATAATCAATGTCTGAACTAAGTTGCAGATCTCGAGCATGTGGGCACCAATTGGATTGGAGGTTAGGGTTTTGAATTAGCCTCCATGAAACTCGTGATTACCAATCCATATAATTTGGAACGCAATTAGAAGGATGTCTAACTGGTATTCGCCAATTCAACCCATACAGTAGGTGATCATTCCACTTTCCAATACTTGATCAAAATATTGATACGCAATGTGGTATGCATTTGCTATCGAACCTCGAGCAGCACGAAGCAGAATTAGTGGGAGTGAAGGAATAGTCTGTACCCTACCAAACTGCTTGAAGATCCTACCTAGATGATATAGCCCAACAACGTCCATGGACTTAATACATCAACAGCAGTAGGAAACCTGATTAAAGGAATGGTGCCGCCTAATATCATGATAAGGATCCCATGTGACCTACAATGACCAAAATAATTATAAGATACTTGTATGTAACTTAAAAACATGATGTCATTCAATCCAAGAACTCATGAACAAGCAATTTTGACTACCTGATCTGCGCCCATGTAATCTAGCCGCTCTTGTAGTGCTTGTATAGGAGGAGCAGTCTTTCTACGAGAGAGCCAGCGATGCACTCGGGGCTAACTAACTCCATAATGAATGTTGGGAGTTGGAGCCAAACACTCAAAATACTCATAAATCCACGTCTCTAGCAGCGTCAAATATCCAGCAATTTATATGACTTCATGACGGGTAGCCAATCTCAATTGTCGATAAAAATAAGTCAGAGTAGCGGCACCCCATGCATATGTACCGACATGCTCTAAGTCTGTCAACAGCGTAAGATATATAATTGGCACACGTATGCCACTTTTGTCCGTGAACAATGTGCAGCCTAATAAATACAAAAGATATGCTCTCACTGCACAATCAATCATGTCATCTCCATCCTCATCAGATATGTTTGAGAACCTCCCTCTTAGCCACCCCAACCTTACAGATTGGCCCCAAACCTATTGCAGCTCATCATTTGCCTCATTTGAATCAACTCCCAATGCATCAACATGGAGTGAATGAGCATCTTGAAATGACATTCTACCACTATATGCACTTGGAATGTACGGTAATTAATTTGTGAACATTAATCTATCGTTCTAAATCTAATGTTCGGAAATAATGTCTGAACATACAAAAATCATACGAGAAATAATGTCCAAACATTATTATGGTGTCCGGACTTTTAGGATTGAACAGATCGCGATGCTAAAAAAAGCCTTTTCCAGAACTTAACACCAGTGCAAATACACAGCAAATAAATTCATTATGTGATAACTATCAATGCATATGTATTCCTTTAATATATTTTTATGCAAAGCAGTTGCTACAATGACCTATTTACAAAAATAAGATAATGAAAATGGTGAAGAGAGAAGATGGGCTTACCCTAGATGAAAATGGACGGTTTGGGACACAAAAGAAGTCGATGAAGAAGTCTGTGGTTCGGTCCCTTTTTCACTTGGCTGTGTGTAGAAGATGAATGCCGGTCCACTGACTTTTTTGTGTGTAGAAGAGGGAACGATGAAGAAAGATGTGGGTAGAGAGGAGAGGAGATTTAAATGGGAATGGGTAGTTTGGGTATATTGGTGGGTGCAAAAAGTAAAATACAAAAAATTCAAATTTTATACATGGGTGTGGAGAGAAATTCAGTGTGTGGGTGCAAAAAGTAAAATACAAAAAATTCAAATTTTATACATGGGTGTGGAGAGAAATTCGGTGTGAAGAGCAAAAATTGTGGTGGCAACAGAAGCTCCCTTATTAGTGTGAGAGGCCCTTGCCCATCACGGGCCAAAAAAAAAAAATACATATTTCAATTTAAAAGCAATAACTGAGCATGTCAAAGAAAACATAAAAAATTATTGAAATATGAATAAAAAAATTATAGAGAAAGCAAGATGAGGGAAGGAGTAAGGGAAAGATAAAGATTTGGATTGATTAGGTGGGCCCATAAAGTGTTGGCCTAGTGGTCCGGAATAAAAAAGATTAACACCACTAAGCTATACAAATTTAGGTTAAAATATTAACATAATTAAAGTCAAATTAATGATAGAGACAACATATTGATCGTTATCAAAATTATTGTATTTAAAAATATAAAATAATAACACTAAAACTATAACATAAAAAACAAAATTAGTATATTTAACTACAAAATATAATGTTATTTTAATTTTATTTTTAATATTAATAGTAATGTTACGTAAAAAATCATTTGACATGTTAATATGTTAATATCAATAATAATTTATATTACATCTTATAACAAGTTTATTTCATGCTATGTGGCCATGGATCGTTAGTCTATTGCATGCCGATCATAAATGAGTGGGCTTATATTGAGCAAGTGGATATTGCTCAATTCATATTATGTGGCCACGTATCATCACCTGATTGCATGCTGGATCCGAAATAAGGGAATGTGCCAGAAACATATTGGGCTATGATATTTAGTAAAATTTATCTAAACTTTAGGAATGGCTGACCCAACATGCTAACCCAACTTTTTAATTGGTGATGAAAGTATAAATCAGATTTCATATCAAATCTCTTTTTTTTTTCTCCTTAAGAGATTGAGATTAATGCGTGTGTTTGGATATTTACCTTGAAGATTTCTTAAAAAACTAAAGAATAGATTCTTTCTCATGGAGCTTTAAGGGTGTGTTTGGCCACTTACTGCGGTTTACCGTGAAGTGGGGTGAACTGTCACTTCCAAGTAAAGTAGTGGAATATTGAAAGTTGAGCTGACGTTGATAAAAATGAAAAGTGTGTTTGGATTCTTGTGGTAAGGGAGATGGCCTCTAACCCACTATGTTTGGATCAACTTACTGTATTGAAGTAAAGTAAGGTGAACTATCATATCAATGGAAAGTTAAAGTTACTGAAAGTTGAGTTGACTTTGGGGTAAATAAAAACTGTGTTTGGATTCTATGGTGTAAAGGTGATGGCTTGTAACTCACCGTATTTGGATCACGTTTTGTGTGATAAGGTGTTTAAAGGGGCAACAACTGGGTATACACATTAGCATGTAAAAAAATTATGCTGTGTGGGGTAATAAAAAAGAAGTCTATTATGTTGGTACTCTGTCGATGAAATCTCGGACTAGCCTTTCCCTTCTACTTTATTCGGTGGGTCTAAAATTGGTAAATGGGGTTAGTGAGAAATTCAAACAATTATCTAGTTTGAATAGCTGAAACATGCTCATCATACAGAATACTATATGAAGATACGTGGGCTGTCGGTGTATGTTTTTCTAATTATAGCATTAACTACACAAAACATGCGATACTGCGGGAACAACTACAGGTGTCCAAATAAGAAACCTCTTTGGATTAGCCAATTAACTAATAGTGAGGGAACTAATATTGAAAAACAATAGGAAAAATGGGGAAGAGATGGATTAGCCAATTAACTAATAGTGAGGGAACTAACATTGAAAAACAATAGTAAAAATGGGGAAGAGATTAGGCCCCAAATCTGATAAAGACTCAATTTGCACAGCACTAACATTAGAACACTTGGCGATGCATAATTTATTCAAAACTCATGTACCACTGTGAGACTTTAATTCCGAAGCTAACCAATGTGTTAATCAAATAAATGTTGTTGATGAATACGTCAGGAATAATTGTGGCACAACGATGTGATTTTTGTCCTAATCTCATGCATTTAGCAATTGAAAATATGAAGAATTTAAAATTATCATGTCTTTCAATGTTACACATGTACAGAAATCTCAATCCATGTAAAAGATCTACAACATGCAGTTCTACTGTCCCTCCGCCTCTAATATCTACTTTCATTTCATTTAAGTAGCCCATTCTGATGCAGAACTAACGAAGTCATGCTCCAAATCAGCAAGGCATAGAAATTCCAAACAGCAACCTAGTGTTCTGGAATCAGCGACCTACAGAAAGTGGAAAAATATAGTTAAACTATATAAATTATCATTCCTGATAGTATGGTTGGTTAAGCAGTAAATGAATGGACATACGATGCACCTGTATAGTTAAATAAACCAGTGCCACCCAAACTCCTAGCTGGCTTGTGATACGGTTCCCAATTTGCAATTGGGAATTCTTGTGAATGTAGACCCTGCACAACGACAATTCTCAGAAGTCAGTCAAACATGTATGTCCCCACTATATACAAATGGCCAATCGGCACATTAAAAAGAGAGTCTCTAGAGTGAAGTGGCACACCACCTCAGTTGATAAATCGATGCGAAAAAACAGTTGCATCTCCTGTGCAGTGTGAGGGCATACTTATCACCTGGGCTATTTTCCAGCAACCTTTTCAAAGCCTTCCATGTATTTTTAATGAAACACGCAGTTGGCAATCAACTACAAATGGTATAGTAATTTTCTTCATTGTTGGGAGAATCCCATAAACTAGCCATAAACTAAGGATAAAAGAAAGCTCAGGTAAACTGGAGCAATAAACCACACATGAATATGAAAGTTATAAGATAAATACATATCTCCCTACTGTAGTTAGAGTTCAAATACAAATGCCAAATAGACCATTAATATACATGGTTCCATGTGCTACCAAGCTACTTTCATGATAGTTGGTGTACATATTATATATGGAACCAAGAGAGTAGTATGCTAGGAACCTGCATATACAGTGGCGCATCCCCCACTGTTCTTCACTAGAAAAATATAGAGAAAGCTAGTTATGGAGAGACAAAGTGGAATGAGACATTAAACATTAAGTGTAAGATAAACACCAAAGCACCACAGAAAGCAATAGGAACGAGAAAGGAGATAGTGATCCACAGTAGTGTCTCTGCTCGACTTGAATCCCGCTGCACTCTTCTACTTACTGTCGGGGTGATGTTAGGTGCAGGTGGCGGTGTAATCCGAACGTGCCCAAAGTAGCTCCTGAAACTTACTTTTGTATCTTCCACACTGCAGAAACCCTTGAACAAGGCATTCGGATACCCATGCACTTGTGCTTTGCACTCATTCCATGTGTGATAAACACTCAGGTGGCGTCCCCTATAAACCACATAATACTAAAAGCGGGCCATTTTCAATTGCAGCAACTTACAAGTTATATAAGCATAGATAAAAATATTATGATAAGCAAATAATAGGATATCGAAAAGCTAATGTTAGTGAAGAAATAAAATAAATACCAGTGCAGACAATCCTACTAGTTCATAAGACTACATATAGCCTACATATTCAGAGTTTTCGTCAGGTGGCAACACATTCACCTAAGAACAAGCTAGCAAAAGATGTCCCTATGGAAAGTAACTAGAGAATAGGGAGGTACATATAGTTAAACCAAGCATAAACACTCCTAACACCACATAACTAATTAATGGGCCTTCCATTAGAAAGTGCCCATCCAAAATATAAATGTTTGCATCCAAGGGACACAACATAACCCATCCAGTAGTTTGAAACCGGTCAGCTACAGATGCTCTTCACGAATCCTTGGCATCTATCTCAGAATCCATTCTTCTTTGTTGCCAGCAGTAATGAAGATAATGGCCATATCTTGATGCACTGCCAGCCATTCATGAGCTAATTCGACATCCAGACCACTCAATTCAGGGATTCCATGCAACTTTGTCAGTATGAAGGTTGTATGCTACTTCTTTGGAAACCTAATGCTATTAGCGACATCACGAATAGTTGTCTGTAGACCTTCAGATGATCTCTCAATGCATGAGATAATTTCAAGCAATTCAGAGTTTTTTGTGCGCATTAGTGCGCCTTGAAGAAGTCTATGCCGGACGACTGAATTCTACACCCCCTAGTTGGTCAGTCAAACCCATGTCAGAATCAATATTAACTAGAGTGAAGTTTGCAGCACCAAATTCAATCGACTGACGACTGGGAGCAGTAGTGGCAAATCTTGCGTATTGGCCTATGGCCACATCCTTCCCAAAATAGATGGTCAATTTCTCATAATCAATCGTACAATTCTTATATGGCTGCACCTTTGGATGACCCTATCTCAAGAGCAACAATACAAATTTTTTTAATGACATATGATGGAAGACAGCAGACAAGGAGTATTACTATTAACTGTAATGAACCTGGATCCAATCAGCCCATACGTCGTCTGAAGCGATAATGCGTTTCATGGTATTATCATACTCAAATCTAGAAGCATTGAGCATTTCGGTCACTATGGCGTAATTCTTTTTCAGGTGTTTGCAACGATTTTGGATGGCTTGGCTTTTCAGTATATGGGCTCCATCACTATGCTCAGTCATGGCTCCATCTTGAAACCATGATCGGCCTTCCGACCAAGCTGCACTCATTCGTACATCAAATCCAACAACTCCTTATCCATGAGTGCATTGAAAGTAATATTCTTCTTCTTTGGCAACATTGCTAGTTGAAAAAAAAAATCTGATTATTCTCATGAAAATAACAGAAGGTTAATTAGTGCTAAATGTAGAAATTAGATTGAGCATTGAATATGACATTATATTTAATTGATAAGATTACATAAGTATAAGACATGAGAACAACTTCTGACTCTCAGGGTGACAACAAAAAACAACATAACATATAGTTACTGCCTCTTGGAATTGCTACAATAGTCATTCCAAAGGCATATTGCAATGCCGTCCTTAAACCTATGCCAATCATCCCTTTCCCACTGTGAGTAAAACATTAGAGGACATGTTGGCTACCATTTGGTTGGGCTGCATTGTCAAGTGGATCATCATTGTAGTCATTTGATGTTGTATTGACCTCGTTATCATTCTCCAAAGTGTCATCTAATCCATCAAGAGAGTCACCACAGAGTGCTCTGATGAAATTGTGCATGACACAGCATGCAACCACAATGGATACCTGGTCTTTATACTCATACTGTGTTGTTGACACCAAAAATGTCACTTTGCCTCTTCAACATCAAGAAAACTGCATGAAGTCGCAACCTGCCATAAATAGGCAATGCAATTTCTCCAAAAAATCAAATCTTGTCAGAATCAAACAAAAACTGCAAGATCCTTCAAGATAGCCAAGAGAAGAGTACACATGAAGTTTCGGGCCATTTCGACAACATTTGGCCTAACTTCACTTCTCCGACAGCTAAACGGGAGCTCCCGGCGGCGACATCATCGGAGACGTCAAAACTTCGATCAAAGCCTACAGATGACTCCAGCATGTCTCAAAAGGGCTCTATGCCAAATTTCAAGTCAAACCGACAACGTTTGACCCTCCATCAATGCTCGAGCAGTAAAATCAAGCCTCCCGGCGGCGGGAACCACCGAAGCCTTTGCTCATCAAACCAAGTGCATGAGTGGCTTCAACATGCTTCCAAAAGGCTGCACGTCGAATTTCAGGTCATTCCGACAACGTTTGACCAGGTTTCGATGCTCCGAGAGAAAATCAAGCCTACCGGCGGCGGAGCAACCCGGGACCATGACATCCAAAACGGAGCCCATGGAACGTCTCAAAATGACTCCAATAGGCTCCCCGTCAAATTTCAGGTCAATCGGACATCGTTTGGCCACATATCAAAGCTCGGCATTTTCCCCGCAGCAAAATCAAGTGAAGCATCGACGGGACCCCAAACGGCTTCAAAACTCAAACAAAAGCCTATGGTTGGTCTTATTTATTGCTCAGGAGGCTTCACCTCAAATTTCAGGTCATTCCGACATCGTTTGACCAAGTTTCAGCTTCTGGCGGAAAATCAGCAGCATTACGCGACAAAGTCTTCGGCTTTCCACGAAAATTGGAAACTTTGCACTCTAAAAATGCAAGGATTCTCATCAAGTTTTCTACAGGGAAATCAAGCCAATAAATGAGAAGAAATGTCAAGAAAAATACAGAAGAAAACGGCGACGAAAAAGACCTCAAAACGACCGCAAAACGGGCTCCGAAGGGGAAAAATCCCCCAGGGTCGCAGACCCCTGCGACCATGGCCCATGGTCGCCGGTCCATGGTCGCCGGCGACCATGGCCCATGGTCGCCGGCGACCATGGAGGTCCGGGTCACCGGATTTTCCGCCGGTGACCCGTTTTTCCGTCTTTTTTCGCGTTTCACGCACTTTGGCCCCTGTGGTTTCCTGAAAATGTGATTTTTAGTGCTTGAAATTGACTCATATCCTCCGACATCCGTCAAAATCACGGGTCAACCTCCAAAAGCATAAAATCATCATTGATCGCTCCAAGATCGCCAACCGGTCGACCAAGAAAGTGCACTTTCTGTCCGACCGATCGTGAAATCGACAAGACAGATGTCACCGGCCCGCTCTTAGCTATCAATGTCTGAAGTTACATGTTCATCCGATGTCGATCAGCATGTAGATCCATCGATGATCATCGCCAAAAGAATTCCAGAAGACACGGCATGGCCCGCGACTCTTCGACTGCTCGGCGACCAATTAATGTGGTTAATTGACTAGCTTTATTGCAGTCATTAATTCATTTCTTTGGACGGCCCAATCAGAAGCAAGCATTTGGGAGTTACAAGTCAATTGATTCATGGCATTTAAACCATGAAACTCCTCCCATTATGGTAATTAAGGTGATTAAAAGCCCTTAATCTCCATCGGCCAATCAGATTCAAGGAAAAAGGAGTTACAAAATCAAGAAATAAATCTTGTAACTCCTCCCATTAAAGCCATTAAGGCTCATAAACCCTCCTAAATGGCTACCAAAAGCCTATAAATAGGAGAGCATTCCATTGAAATGAAAATGGGAAAAAAGGGGAGAAAAGGATCAGAAAATCGGGATCAGAAAATCGAGATCGATCGATCGGAAAGAATCCAGAGCTCGTATCCAGAGAAAGAAAAAAGAGAGAAAAAACTCTGCTGAAGTTCTGCACCGGCCACCACTACAAGGTGACAAAAGTCCCTTGGGGGGCACCCCCCCCAAGGTCCTTGCCTTCTCCTGCTGCCTCCAATGGCTTAGACGTGGCTTTTCAGCCCGTCTACTTAGCTTTTTATTGGACATAGGACCTTCTCTTGGTCTTTGTCCTCTAAAAACCTGAGGTTATAGCCAAGCCAAGTGAATCAAGAGCATCTTCTGTTCTCATCTGCATGGATGATGGCGAAGCCCATACATGGCTTGCGACCGTCAATCTGAACGAGTCCCCCACAATCTCCTGAAAAGTTAGATCTTCCTTTTCTTGCTTTTCATTGTAGTTTGTATTTTTCTAAAAGAGACAAAAATCACAACTCTTGTCTTTTTCATTATTGATGAGAATTGTAAATCGGCTATAAACGCCAAAATCGGCTATAAATGCCAAACAAAATCGCCTTTCACGGCAAACCAAGAAAATGTCTCTTTTCTTAAATATTTGTGCAATGGAAAACTTGAAAGAAGTTGATTTCCTTTTTACTTGCGAAGGTTGATCTCCGGATTACCACTTGCAATTCCAAGTAAAATAGAAAATCTGGCACACCCACACAAAAGAAATGTTGATGCACGCTTCAGGCCCGCCAGGGCGCGAAAGGGCCGGACCCGACGGACTCCCACGTTCCGCCGACCCCGGTAGCCGCCCCACGGCGCCTCGGAGCGCGTTCCATCAAGCTGGCACACCCGGTGGGACTCGTTCATTTGAGAACACGGTGCTTGGAAATGAAATATTTGCATATCATACTTTTTGCTCTATGCTTATACTTCTTTTCCGGATTCCTTGGCTACTTTCTAGCTGGTAGCCTATGTTGGACTTTGCATCCTAAAAAAACATGAGATGGGATTTTTTGGAAATTTCTATTTCTTTGAGTTTGTTTCCATTCTTTGTCTTTTCAAAAAAAAAAAAATCAGTTTTCTTAGTTTGAATTCAAAATTGAGAAACTTTGATCCTATCCTATCGTTCTTTGGTGCTTGCAGAAATGTTGAGCCCGTTCGACTAAGGTTTTGGACCATCGTTTCTCTTCGATGAGTTCATTAGAGATTTCAAAAAAAAAAATAAAAAAAATAAAAAAAAATCAGTTTTCTTAGTTTGAATTCAAAATTGAGAAACTTTGATCCTATCCTATCGTTCTTTGGTGCTTGCAGAAATGTTGAGCCCGTTCGACTAAGGTTTTGGGCCATCGTTTCTCTTCGATGAGTTCATTAGAGATTTCAAAAAAAAAAAAAAATCAGTTTTCTTAGTTTGGATTCAAAATTGAGAAACTTTGATCCTATCCTATCGTTCTTTGGTGCTTGCAGAAATGTTGAGCCCGTTCGACTAAGGTTTTGGACCATCGTTTCTCTTCGATGAGTTCATTAGAGATTTCAAAAAAAAAAATATTAAAAAAAAAAAAAAAAAAAAAAAATCAGTTTTCTTAGTTTGGATTCAAAATTGAGAAACTTTGATCCTATCCTATCGTTCTTTGGTGCTTGCAGAAATGTTGAGCCCGTTCGACTAAGGTTTTGGGCCATCGTTTCTCTTCGATGAGTCTATTTGGGATTTTTTTTATAAAGAAGGACATAGACCACTAAGGTTAAACCAATTGCGTTCTTTGATCACGATTGATTCAAGAAAAGCCTTGTCCAGAGTGTGGAGACAGCTCGACTGTTCTAGGCAAGGGTCCTCCAAACGGGTTCATTAAGTAATCCTACCCTTACCTGGGGGCAATTCTATCAATTGAGGTTTCATAAGACCGGGTTAGGAGGCCTATGTGTACTCTCTCGTCTTTAAATCTTAAAAAATTAAAAAAAAAATAAAAATAAAAAAAAAGATTTTCAAAAAAAAAAATCTTAAAAAAAAAAAAAACAAAAATTTTCAAAAAAAAATAAAAAAAAAATAAATAAAAAAAAATATTTTAAAAAAAATAAAAAATAAAAAAAAATAAAATAAAAATAAAATAAAAAAAAATCATTTCAAAAAAAAATCTCCAAACTCTCGTCATTTTAGATTCAGATCCGAGAAATTGTGGTTCCTTCCCTTCTGGGTACTGGTGCTCGCGGAAATCGTTGAGCCCGTATTCGGATCGGAATGCCATCTGCTCTCTTTGATGAATCCAATCTTGACATTTCAAAAAAAAAAGAGAATCCCATCTCATGGATGCGATCTCCAACATTTGTGCATAGCAGTACTGGTACGCCCTTTCAGGGTCTACTGTATCTGTGACCGGCACATTTGTAACTCCTACCTCTTATTCTTCTTATCTCGAGCAAGCCCTGCTTCTCGATAAGTCGAATTTAGGTTTACAATTGCTTCTAGCAGTCACTGGAACGCTCATTCTGGGCTTACCATACTTGCTGTCAGAACAATTGTACCATCTATGGCTTTTTGCCTTCTTCATGTCGCTTGGGTCATATCCCTTGAGCGATTTGAAAAGACAACCATAGAAATTCACATTTATGATCATTATATTCTTGTGATTACTAATGGATGTGGTCTTGTTTCAGAACTTTTTCGAAACTAACAATGGCAGCCTTAACCATTATCTTCGATGAGAACAAGCACCAACTCATGCTTCAACAGAAGCAAAGCGCGCGCACTCATAAGCGCCCTGTCAGCTGCCGAAGCGTTAACTCCCTCGGCAACTCTCTGAACTCCGGGTCGACCTCGACTCCCCGGACTATCTTCTTTGGGACGCTGGGACCATTCCCACTTCCCGAAGAACAAGCTGCTCCTGCCAAAAAGCAGAAGATCGCCTCTCAACGTGTCACTCTCGTGACACCAAAGGCGAAAGCCCAAAAGCCCGAAGCCCGCGGCACCCCCGCGAAGCCTCGACCCACAAACAACCAGGTCTATCCCAAGACTTGGTCTCCAAGACCTTCCCCAAAACAAAGAAGGTCTCAAATTTCCACCAAGCCAGCATACCTGGCCCCACTCAAAGAAAACCAGTTCTACCCTCTTGCCTACATGAAAGAGGAGAGACCCATCTCCAACCTGACTCCCAAGTCAACCCAGCATGAGCCGGCTTGTTCCTACAGGCCCAAAATCAGATCATGCATCACCAGGCCTCTCCAAGCACCTGCTAAGGCCTACACTCCTTCAGTTCGACCCTTCATCTCTACAGGGGCCGAACTCGAAAGGTTCAAAGCTTCGCTGCAACAGGCAAAGGACCGGGTCCGCATCCTGTCCTTGCCCAACCACAAAGAAGACAAGCTCGGCTGCTGCGCCCGAGGGAGCACATCCTTCATCGTCAGAGCCCAGCCGGAGCTGACCAAAGCTCAAATCGCTCGTCGAGCACGCCGCCGTGCGTCATATCGACAAAAGAGACTAGAGAAGCAAAGGACCCAGCCTCCTACACTTCAAGTCTCCCGCAAATGGGTCGAAAAAGAAAGACCCGACCAAGTTGCTGCCGTCCATATGGTTGGAAAAACTAGAAGACGCCAAAGGTCAGCATAAAAAATCCATGTCCGACCTCCGGTGACCCGTAGCATCACCAGGACACAAAGACATCCCGAAGAATCTCCTGCCCCTTCCAGCCAAGGACGGGAGAGTAATCCTTCATCAAGCTCTTCATCAAAAAGAATGAGCCCCAGCTCGGTCACCAGGACGATTTCTTCGTTCGAATCCCGAGGGATGAACGTCTTGGCTACAAGTTCTGAGCCGCCACCTCAGAATCCACCTCGAGATGATGCGCTCACACGCATCCAGCAGTTGGAACAAGGCCAGCAGAGGATTGAAACTCTGATGGAAAACCTTCTCCTCGTTGTCCAAAATCAGGTGAACAATGAGCCTCCTCCGAATCATGGCAATAACGAGGAAAATGGAGAAGAAAATGAGTCACGCGCCCTTACCAAAAAGGACGTAGACAGTATCCTCGCCAAAGCTAAAGAAGAGGATATACTCAAAGAGCATGGGATCAAGCCACCATATCCTTTATGGATGGACTCGGTCCCGTTCCCCACAAAATTCAAGCATCCTACTCTCCAAACATATACGGGGAAAGGATCAGCCAGACAGCACGTCATCCACTTCAAGATCTTGACGGGAGCTATCGCGGATCAAGATGCACTCAAGATCCGCCTCTTTGCAAGTACCCTAAAAGGTACGGCCTTCGATTGGTACTCCACTCTGCCGGAGAACTCCATTCAGAACTGGGCTATGCTGGAGACACGCTTCCTGACCCACTTCCAAGGTGAGGATCATCCTGTTACTATGGCTCAGCTCTGCAGCCTAAAACAGGGAGAGAATGAGTCAACTTATGACTTCATTCACAAGTGGAAAGCAATGGCGTACAAATGCTCAGATGTACTGCCACAAGCGTCGCTAGTCGACATCTGCCGAAACAACATGAGAGCTAAAATCCGCTCCATGATCATCGGCAATAAATCAAAGAACCCGGGGGAACTCCTGGAAGCTTCCATGGAAGCTGAAACGGTGATCAAAGACCTCAACAGTCAGAAATCATCGAAGAAAGAGCCGACTGCTGTTGCAACCTCTAAACCAAAGAAGAAGGAGGTTCTCAATGTGCAGACTATGTCAGCTCCTCAGCAGCCAAAGAAAGCTGAAAATAGAGCTGCAGGTAAGAGACCTGAACTCTCTGATGCCTTCAAAGAGCGAGTAGAAAAGAAATATCCGTTCGATGAAGACGTCGAAGAAATCTTTGAGGCTCTCCTAGCAAATGGCAAACTCATTTTGCCAGAGCCCAAAAGACCTGGAGACGTTGGCAAAACCAATGATCCTCGGTACTGTCCATACCACCAGATGGTCTCGCATCCTCTCAATCAATGCTTTGTTGTGAGAGAGAAGATAAACGAGATGTGGAAAAACGGAGTCATCGCCTTTGACAAAAACTATGGGACTGCCTCCGTCAACATGGTGTCATGTGGACAAACACCAAAATCACCGAAGAAGAAGATCACTACTTCCTTCAAGGTGATAAAAAGAATTCAAACGTCCGAAGTGTTGGTTCCTTGCCCGACACCAGACGGACAACCCATATGGGTACATCCCGATCTCCTGGAAGATGAAAATTGGGAGATCGTCAAAACAAAGCCGACCGCTCAGCAGCGAAGGCAAGCCAAGAAACATCTCCTCAAGCTCAAACGGCAAGAGAAGACCCAGCCAAAACAAGAAGTCCATGAAAAGGCAGAGGCCTCCTCTACCACTTCACTCGGGGCAACAGAAACGTCCCTTCCAGAGACTTCAAAGGCGGTAAGAAACTTCACTCTCAGTGATTTCATGCCACCTCAATTCAAAAAAGAAGCCATGCAGGGGGCATTATACTCTTGCAACTCGGTAGTTGGATTCTCCATTGATGGATACGAGTCCAGCGACACCGACGATGGATTCGAGCCCAACTACACCGATGAGTGGGAGGAATCTTTTGAAACAGGAGAATATCTCTCCGATGAAGAATGGGTTCCTGAAACTCACCTTATGCCAGTAATCTGGTATAACCCCTTGCAACCACAAGGATCCTGGTCTGATGATGAAGAAGACCAAGAGGCTGCACAAGAAGATGCTGTTAACCCAGCACCTGTCATTGCTCCAGTGGAAATCAACTATGTTGAGCCACACGGAGAAGACGAAGAAGAGGATCTGGCTCCCATGCTTGATCTTGAAGAATATGCAAGGATCTTGCAGCGTCTCGCTCTAGAACAAGAGCAAGACCGCGTCAACGAGATTCCTCACAATCCAGAGCCGGAAGTCCCTGAAGCCCATCAGGTACCTCCTCCCTCAACTCCTGAAAATGGAGAACATTGCTGGATAGATGATCCTCTTACATCCGAGGATGAGTCTGACTCCGAGCAGGCAACATCTCCTATCAGAGCTTCCTGTAATGTAATATATCAGGACTATAGCTCTTCTGAAGCGTCGTCTGATGAGATTACCTACACTCCGACGACGCCTAGCAATGTATCCTCTGGAGCTACCTCGTCTCACGTGACTTTCACAGAGATGACACCCTCTCAGGTTTCTTCTCCTGAGACTTTGACTTCAGGATACACATTCTTCCCGACTCATCATCATGAAGAAAACCCAACTTGGGGTGATGGATGGGTCAACGAAGAAGAAAAGCTGCTGGATGCTGTTCAGGACTTGCTCCCGGAAAATGCTCCGTGCAACACAATCACTGAGGATGGCAACTCTGCTGCAGATACATCCCCAGTAGATGAAAAGCGACAGCCTCTTGATCCTGAAGACAATCTTCCAAACAAAGATCCTTCTCAAGAAGCTCTCGAAGTTGGTAGAGGCACCCGTTCGGGCCGGGACTACCACAAAAATTACAACCAATCTTCCTTTACTTATGTAAATCCTTCGGGAAAAGATGTTGTAAGCGCCCCCAGTGGCAACAAAGATGAACATGCAGGCCCTAAGGAGGCTTTCAAGTATGACTTGGTTGAGCACTTCAAACACATACCTGCACGTCTTCACATCCTGGATTTATTACGAATGTCTCCACGCACTCGTGATAATCTCATCTCAGAATTACAAAAACTGAATGAGGATGTCGACAAACATGCCCCGCAAGTCCTCCAAATTGAAATGGACTACCGGGTCAAAAACTCTGAAACTTCCTCAAAGGGAGAAAAGAAAACTGAGCGATCATGCATCCAATGCCTCTCGGTTCAAAAGGCAGCCAGTGCAACCATCGCCTTCACTAAGGAAGACCTCCTACTTGGCGAAGCAAGGCACAACCGACCCCTGTACTTCACAGGGTACATCAAAGAAATGCCGATACATAGAGTTCAGATCGACCCAGGTTCTGCACTCAACCTTATCTCCACTTCGGCTCTTGAAGAGTTGGGCATCCCACCCAGCAAGCTAAGCCACACATCTGTATCTATCTTTGGATACGATGGGAGCACTCAAAGGCCTATCGGCAAAATCAGGTTCAAATTGCAAATCGGTGATCTTATCTCTGAGGTCACTGTGTATGCAATAAAAACCCCCTCATGCTACAACATCCTTCTCGGACGTCCTTGGATACACGAGAATGGTGTTGTTCCTTCAACTCTACATCAATGCATCAAGTTCGTCGGCGACGACGGCATGGTACATCGAGTCTTTGCGGACAGAAAACCCTTCAAAGGTAAAGAAGTCCACTTCGCAGACTCCCAATTGTATGAAGGCGAAAAAGAAGAAGAAGAGGAAATAGCACCCCCTGCTGAAAATCTCCAGAAAGATAAAGGCAAGGCTCCTCAAAAATCACCGGAAGAAAACAAACCCTCCGGCAAATTAGAAGAGAGTAGTCAATCTCCCTTCGTTATCTCCCTCAAGAATTCAAAACCTTTGGTCATCACGACTAAAGTGAAGAAGGCGAAACAAAAGCCTGGGGGCAAATTTGTTGTCTCTCTCGTGTCTATCATGCAAGACACAGACTCGGACTCAGAGCCAGAAGACGATGCATCGTCAAGCCAAGCTGACACTCAGCAAGTTCAGCCTGCTCTCACTCCGATGGAGACACCTGCTGATGTAGAAGATCCTACGTCTGCTACCTTTGTTGTTCCGGCAACATCACCAAAGCAAAGGCCGATCTTCTTCCATAGATCAGACGCTTCTTCATCAAATTCCATGCTGGAACCTTTCCAAAATAAAGGTATGCCTCAGCTATCTCTATATAGTCCTGTGGCACAAGCAATTATGAAGAAAATGGGCTATGATGCTCAAAACCCAGTCGGTTTGGGAGAAAGACGCGGTATTCTCACGCCATTGGAGCCCGCCTTGACCAAAAGCCAGCTGGAAGATTGGAGACTCTACGGTCATGTAGAAAAGTCTTCATATGGGTTAGGGTATGATCCCGACACTCCTCTGAGACAGTTGACACAAAGGCTTAAAAGTCGTTTTACCGACCAAGCCTCAACATCTAAAGTCCACGAAGACATCGATCTCCCTGGAAATCTCTTTAAAGAGTTACCTGACAAAGATCCAGGAAGCTCATCCAATTGGTATGATTTCTCTGATGATAAAGAGGAATCGTCCGATAATACAGACTTGTGGCATCCTGACCCAGAAGAACCCTCGTCTCCAAAAGAAATACCAGACTCAACAGGCGATTGGGACTATCTCATAGCAAGCCTTGAGGAGATCACCAATCAAGAAAATCCATGGAAAGGAACAGAGCCTTGGTCTGGTAATGCAGTTGAAACTCCAGAAGGTTTCGTTAAGTTGGAAGCCTCCGAAAATATTGTGGAGGAACCACCTTCGAACCTTCAGACAGAAGATCCTGTTCAAAAGATAAACTTGGGAACACCTGATAACCCACGTCCTGTATTCATAAGCAAGAATATAAAGGATGATGAGTTACCCGAGTATATCGCTTTTCTTCGTGAGTTCGTTGATTGCTTTGCATGGTCCTATGCTGAAATGCCTGGTTTAGACCCCAAAGTAGCAGTCCACAAACTCAATCTTCAAGAAGACATCAAGCCTGTCAAACAAGGCCAAAGAAGATTCCGTCCAGATGTGATGGATAAAATTGAACAAGAAGTTCAAAAACTCAAAAGTGTCGGCTTCATCCGTGAGGAACAACATCCAGAATGGTTGGCCAACATTGTCCCCGTGACAAAGAAAAATGGGCAGATCAGGGTCTGTATTGACTATAGAGACCTGAATGGCGCTTGCCCTAAAGATGAATTCCCGCTCCCCATACCGGAGGTGATGATTGACAATACCTGCGGATTCGAGCGAATGACATTCATGGATGGCTTCTCTGGTTACAATCAGATAAAGATGCATCCCGAGGATGAAAAACACACTTCATTTCGGACTCCATTTGGCGTGTATTGCTACACTGTCATGCCATTTGGTCTGAAAAATGCTGGTGCCACATATCAGAGGGCTATGATGAAAATATTCCAAGATATGCAGCACAAGACGGTCGAATGTTACGTTGATGACCTCGCCGTCAAAAGCAGAAGAAAAGAAGACCATCTCAAAGATCTTCGGGAAGTCTTCCTCCGACTCCGCAAACACAAACTGCGGATGAATCCTCTAAAATGCTTCTTCGGCGTCTCGTCGGGTAAGTTTCTCGGATTCCTTGTTCGGAAAGCTGGAATAGAACTTGACCCCATAAAAGTCAAGGCTATTCTAGAAATGCCCTCTCCAAGAACCCTAAGGGAACTAAAAGGGCTTCAAGGGAGATTGGCCTACATCAGACGGTTCATCTCCAATCTTTCGGGGAAATGCCGTCCATTCTCTCGATTGATGAAAAAAGGTGTAGACTTTGTCTGGGATGCCGACTGCGAAGCCGCATTTCAAGATATCAAGTCATACCTGACCAAACCTCCAGTGTTAGCTGCCCCTGCCACTGGAAAACCATTCATCTTGTACACAAGAGCTCTTGATCATTCTGTAGGCGCTCTGCTTGCACAAGAGAATGGTGAGGGAAAAGAAGCTGCTCTATACTACCTTAGCCGCATGCTAGTAGGTGCAGAGCATCGCTACTCTCCAGTCGAAAAAGAATGCCTTGCAGTGATGTTTGCCGTACAAAAGCTACGTCATTACTTGCTTTCCAACACAGTCTACCTCGTCTCAAGGATCAACCTCTTGAAGGTCCTTGTCACAAAGGCAGGTTCTCTTAATGCCCGACTGGCAAAATGGTCCATCCTTCTATCACAATTTGATATTAGGTATGTACCACAAAAAGCAATCAAAGGCCAAGCTCTAGCAGATTTCCTCGCAGAGCATCCATTGCCTAAAGATTCACCACTCAGGGATGATCTCCCAGACGAACCTGTCTACAACGTGGAGACTTCCTCACCAAATGCCTCCTGGGACATGTACTTTGACGGTGCAACCAGGACAAATTAAAACAGAAAGCTGATCTCGGGAGTTGGCATCCTCTTTGTTAGCCCCGACAAATGCATGATTCCACACGCTTTTTCGCTACTGGAACCATGCACAAACAATGCAGCTGAATACCAAGCTCTGATCCTAGGATTGGAACTCGCCATCGAATCCGGTATCACTATGCTGGAAGTCTTTGGAGACTCTCAACTGATCGTCAACCAGATGAATCAGAAATATGAAGTCAGGAAGCCCGATCTGCTGCCTTATTACAACAAGGCACAATCGCTTCTGCAAAAGTTTGACATCTGTCACATCACCCACATTCGTAGAGGTGAAAATATCCGTGCAGATGCCCTGGCCGGACTTGCCGCATCAATGGCGATCCAGGAAGGGGAAAACATGCAAATTACAGTGAATGAGAGAAGGATCCTCCCTCCTCTTAACACACACCAAGCAGTTGCTGAATGCCACCGAGTGGTTGGAAGTCGGATCTCTATCCTTCAACCTTCAATCGGCGACTGGAGGGATTCGTTCATTGATTACACTATGTTCGGAATCCTACCTGAAGATCCAAAAGAACGGGTAAGCATTCAAAGGCGAGCCCCAAACTTTCATTTGGATATCCCTTCAAAGATCCTTTACAGGAAATCCTTCAACGGAGTACTTCTACGCTGCTTGTCACAACAAGAGGCCGAAGAAACACTTAAAGAAGTTCATGCTGGTCTTTGTGGAGCCCATCAGGCAGGTCCTTATGATCAGATAAAAAGGTTAGGTTACTATTGGCCTACCATGGTTGCTGATGCAATGCAATTTGCCAAACGCTGCCAGCTATGCCAAGTTCACGGAGATTACATTCACATGCCTCCGGAATGGCTGCATCCTACAGCAATCTCATGGCCTTTTGAAGCATGGGGCATGGACATCATAGGTCCTATCTCTCCCCCTTCAAGCAAAGGTCATCGCTTCATCTTCGCCGCTACGGATTATTTCTCCAAGTGGTCAGAAGCATTTGCGTTCAACGAAATAAAGACCTCATCAGTTCTTCAGTTCCTGCGCACCAACATCATTTGTCGTTTCGGCATACCCAAGAGATTCGTCCATGATAACGGACCACAATTCCGGGATCATCGATTCTACAGGTTTTGCAACAAATACAAAATTCAAAGCTGTCCTTCGACTCCATACAATCCGGCAGCAAACGGATTAGCAGAAGCCTTCAACAAGACACTCTGCAAAATCCTCAAGAAAATGGTCTCTAGTCACAAAAGAGACTGGAGCGACAAACTGTCTGAAGCTTTGTGGGCCTATCGAACCACCGTTCGAGGACCAACCCATAGCACACCATTCTCCTTGGTCTATGGATGCGAAGCTGTCGTGCCCCTAGAGGTACAAATTCCTTCTCTGAGGGTATCTCTACAAAATGACATGACTCAAGAAAGCAATGTCAAATTGCGACTCCATGAGCTGGACAATCTCGATAAGAGACGGCTCGAAGCTCGACAAAGCATTGAACTTTACCAAGCACGCATGGCAGGATCTTTTGACAAAAGGGTCCGGCAACGCGCCTACAAAAAGGGTGACTTGGTTCTTGCGGTAAAAAGACCAATGGTCTTCGCACACAAATCCAAAGGCAAATTTGAACCAAAATGGGAGGGACCCTACGTCATCGACAAAGTCTTCTCCAACGGCGCATATGCCCTCCTAAACATGGAAGGCGACAGATGTATGCTGCCTATCAACGGCAAGTTCTTGAAGCGGTACTACCCTTGAAGACTTACCCAACTGGGTAAGAGCAATGCCTGTATGGCCAAAACCTGTTCTCAGGTACTCGCTCGTCAAACCCACTCTCTTTAGAATTTTCATATCAAATGTTAAAATTTCTAGAGATTCAAAAACAATGCTTACTTTCATTGTTTCATTGTTCAAAAACAAAAAAAATCCAAGTTTAGGAGCCTCTCCCTGACTTGACCAAAACTTTCGATCCTTGAACCAAAATTCATGGTTTGAAACAAAAATCCGGATTCAGGGATTTCTACCCTAGTCCACCTTACCTTTTACCGCCAAATGGTTCTAGGTCAAAATTTACGACCCTCGTGTCTTTAAACAAAAAAAAAATGGTTTTTCAAAAATCGTGGGGAAACGACATCAAAGTCAGTACCCGCAAAACAAAAAATTTTGAAAAAAAAAGCAAGCATGCGACATTCCATCGATACTTGCACCCAAAATCGCAGGGAAGCGACATTTCGTCGATATTTGTAAAATCCAAAAACCGTGGAGAAGCAACAAACCAGTTGATATCCACAACCCAAATTTCAAAGGTTCGAGAAAACCTAAAATCGTGGAGAAGCAACAAACCAGTTGATATCCACAACCCAAATTTCAAAGGTTCGAGAAAACCTAAAATCGTGGAGAAGCAACAAACCAATTGATATCCACAACCCAATTTCAAAAATCGTGGAGATGCAACATACCAGTTGCTATCCACAACCAAAATTACAAATGGTTCGAGAAAACCTCAAATTTCAAAAATCGCGGAGAAACGACATCAAGTCAGTACCCGCAAAACCAAAAGTCTTGGGAAAAGCAAGGAAGCGACGCTTAGTCGATATTTGCACCCCAATTCGCGAGGAAGCGACATTCCATCGATACTTGCAAAACCTAACCCGCGAGGAAGTGACATTCCATCAATACTCGCAAAACCGAATGAGCAAGGAAGCGACATTCCATCGATACTTGCAAGACCATTCAGCGGGGAGGCGACATTTAGTCGATACCTGCATTTTGAAAACCAAAACTCGGCTATAAATGCCAAAATCCGGCTATAAACGCCAAAATCGGCTTTCATGCCAATAAAACAAAACTTGGTTTTCAAAAAACTCGGCTACAAATGCCACACAAAAAAAACCTGACTCTCATGTCAAAACCGGCTATAAATGCCACAAATTGGCTATCAATGCCACCAAACCGGCTATAAATGCCACCAATTGGCTATCAATGCCACCAAACTGGCTGTAAATGCCACAAAAATCCGGCTTTCATGCCAAATTCGTTTCCCCTACCAAAACAATCATTTGACAAAAGATTTTCACAAAATGACAAAGCTTTTGATCAAATCCCATTTAGCAATTGCTTTCATCACAAAAAGATTTGAGTGAGCGTAGGGAAAACAAAAAAAAAAAGAAGTACCAAAAATACATGTGGTACCAAAGCAAAAAAAGAAAAATAGAAAGTGTTCACAAGCACTACAAAAAAAAAAAAAAAAAGAAAGGTACCAAAAAAAATACATGTGGTACCAAAGCAAAAAAAAAAAAAAAAAAAGAAAGTGTTCACAAGCACTAAAAAAAAAAAAAAAAAGAGTACCAAAAAAATACATGTGGTACCAAAAAAAGAAGAATGGTTTCTGCTATAAAAAATCAGGAGCTCAGCCAAAAATGGTCTCCAGCCAAAGCTTCAGCTCCTCAAGCAAACTTTTGGCCTCAGCCGTCAGAGTTTCCAAGGCACGCTTCTTCAGGAACTTGCCATGAGATGCTGGCGAATGCCGTAACCCTTCTTTTACACCGGGAAGCTCTTCCCCAGCAGTTTGCCATCGTTCGTTTTCTAGAGTCCTCCTCTCGAGAACTTGACCGGCATCTGCAACCCTGCGAATCAGAGTACTCTCCCTGTCACGAGCCTCTGTTATAGCAGCCCACTTCGCATCGACTTGTGCCTTCAAATGCTCAAGACGTTTTCTGGCCTCCTCAACTTCCCTATCAAGGACGTTAAGGTCATGCCTCAATCCGATGATGGCTAGCTCTTCCTTGTTCTTCTCCCGAACTAGCTGCTTCTTGCTTTGTGTAGCCTCATTCAGGTCAGACTTAGCCTTATCAGCAGGGTCCAAGAACATCTCCTTGAAGAATTGGTCGTCAGGGAAACCCATGGTCTCAAACCACTTGTCACCCAGTGCAATGATCCTATCAACGATCGCCCTGGCACCTGTGACATCCAGACCAACCTCTTCGGTGTCGGTCAGAATCTCCTGTACATGTGGGATCATGCCAAATCCTGCCTCCAAGTGTCCAGAAAGGAGAGTCTTGACCCAAGAACTCAAAACCCGAGCCAGCACCTTCTTCGCAAATTGAAGAGACGAACTGGATGAAGATTCACCCTTCTCCGCTGATCGGCTGCTCATGTCATGTCCCATTGGAAGAGTAACAAAAGAACTCTTTTCACTTGGAGCCACTGGAGAGGGAATCTCAACACGAGGCATCTCCTCAATCATGTCAGAACTGGTCTCTACCTCCGGATCGACCTCTGGCATCCCTTGCTCTGGTTCTGAAGAAAGCGATGGACTCTCTTCTGTCACTTCAAAACCTGCAAATGAAACACAAAAAGGTATGAATATGATCCTGTTAAAAAAAAAAAAAAATCATCAGGGTCATCACTACAAAGTACCTTCTTCGACGACTGGCGGAACACTCTCTTCCTGCATGAACTCATCAGAAGCATCATCGACATTTGCGTCCATTGATGGTTCAAAGTCATCGGAATCCTGTGGCAAGTCAGCTGACAAGAAAAAAATGTTAGCAAATCAAGTCACAGGCAAAAAAAAAAAAAAGAGAAAGCGAAAGAAGTTATACCAATTGGAGATTCCGGAGTCATTCCAGAGTCCCTCGGTTCTTCTTCAGATGCCATAACCGGCTCCATCACCGCCTCATCGGTTGGAACCTCAGGCATCGGCAAGTCTTCATCCTCTGCTAAAAGAAAAGCAGCAGCAGGGTGAGAAAACAAATCAGAACATGGAAAGCCCCATGAAAGAAGTAAAGAAAGAAAAAGGAAGAATCATACCTTCACCAATGGTCTCTTCCCCACGACTCCTCTTCTCTGGAGGCTCGTCGACAGCCTCTGGCACCTCCTCGTTGATGGTAAGAGGGATTTCCATGTCAGGAGAGTCCTCATGTGGCCCCTCGCTGCGATGATGACTCCTCCTCTTCTTACCTCTACGGGTTCGCTTCCTAGAAGAACCCGCCCCACTATCAGAGTCAGGTTTCTCACTTGACTCCTCACTGGATGGTCTGCTTTCGCCAGTAGACTCCACGGAAGCTCGTCTCTGTGCCGCTTGCATCCAAGCGTCGAGCTCAGCTTCCTCCTGTTCTAGCTGCTCCAAAGCCTCATCAGGTACTTCCCGAACAGCTTCAGAACCAATGACGCCCTGGTCACCGAGAAAGCCTATCTTGTGCTTCTCTCCAGAAAGGAAGGCCCAAACTTCTTCTCGCCGGACGCCATCCGACTTCCCAATGCCCTTTCCAGAAGACAGCTTTACATCAAGCTCCTTCTTGGAAAGCCCCCGATATGCCAAAAAGCTCTCCGCGAACCACTTCGTGAAGCCGGCAGTTCGGAAAGTCGACAGCTCAGGATAAGAAATCGTGGCAGTAGTGTCTTCAGCACTATAGAAAGCCCATGCATTTCTGCCATCCTGCAAACCCCCAAAACGCTTCACCATACTCGAAGGCGCTCCAACAACGCCTTGAGAGAAGCCCAACTGAAGCGCAAAGCGAGAAGGTACATACGGCTGGATGTCGACGAAAAGATGTCTGCGGTACACCATCGTGCCGACCCGTATGCTGAAAAGCCACTCCTTCTCTGCATTGGTCAAAGAGTAATGCCTTCCCGACCCTGCTCTGGTAGAGTCTCGGGAGGCACCAAAATCAAAAGCCTTCTTCCGCAACTCCGGAGAAAGCTTAACTGAAGACTGCCCCATCTCGACGTCCCTGAACCGTCGGATCCTCATACGGGCAAACAAAAGTGATTCAGATACGGCTTTTCCCTTAGCCAATCGAATCATCAGAGGATCATCATCCTGTGCAGCACCCAGCTGGTGGAAGCCAGGACAGTGGTATACAAACCACGAATAAAAGATATGGGCTGAAAATACCCTATTCATAGGGAGCCCAAGCCGAACCAAGAAAGCTGCTGCCTGCAGTTCGGTACACAGGTAGGAGTAAAGAGCGGGCACCAAAGCAAGCCGCTCTCCAAACGCCATCTGACAAGCCGGAAAAATACAATGCGGCCTGATGTGCGTCCCATCTCCACAAGCAAACACAGCCTCACCTAGCCAATAAGTGAGGTAAACAGCAAGATCTCTCCGCAGTGCAATGTCAGAATAAAGGGCATCTGTGCTCGCGAAGAAACCCTTCAACTCTTCCTGCATGACCGAAGTCTTCTTCCTGTCTTCCCGGGTCATGCTATCAGAAGACTCCTTGCTGTCAAAGAAGTTGAAGAATGAAGAGCCATAACTCTTCCAACTGCTGGATCTCACTTTCGAGCCCTCCTTCAAAAAATCATAGAAGGCGACGAGCTGAAAGTATAGGAGCCTGAACTCCTCTGACTGCTCCTCGAGGACGCTGTCAATCGGCATGAACTCCTCGTAGAGTTTGCCAAGGATGGGCAATCCAGTAATAGCACTTAACTCCTTCAGAGAAAAACCAATCTCACCGTTCGTGACAACGAAGGTATTGGTCTGAGGGAGGAAAGACTCCAACATAGCCATGAAGGCATCATCGGAAAAAGTCACGGTCTCCCTAAAAGCGAGGACCGCGTCAAAAATCCCGGCTTCCTTCAAAACGGCGCCCCCAATCAGCAAGGTGTGGTCAGTCCATGACTTCCAATCGGAGTCAACATTGAAACGGCCACGAAGTCGAAAAGGCTTCACCCAAGTACTGCCGTCACCGCTGAAAACGCCAAGGCCCACCGGTCTCAAATCGACTGACGGATAATCAGAGCCCTGGTAGCCGCTGGCTGGCATCAACATGTCCATACGGACAGGTGGCTTCTCCGCATATCCGGAGGGTCCACCAACAAAAACCCCGGTCTTGATCACACTGGTCCTCTTCACCCAGCTCGGAGAATCTTCCCTCTTAGAGCACGTGGGAGCAAGGCTCATGATCGCGATGGTACGATCAAAAGACGACCGGGTAGAAACAGTCTTCTCTTCACCATCTGCTGTGTAAGAGAACTGAAAACATCTCATTTGGTATGTCAAGTAGTCAGGGACTGCATCTCCAAAGAAGAAGGTAGGCTTGGGTAAAACCCTCAGATCGTCCATAACCCAAGGACGGTTGCTTACCATGATCTTATAGAATTCCTCATTCTTGAGAGCGATCAATCGCTGTCTCATCTCATCGCGATTGAGGGAATCGCACTCTTCCAAGTTCTTCTCAACAAACTGGACCTTCTCCCAGGCCTGCTGAACGGCCACATTGGAAGATCTAGCAGATCGACGAGGTACGCTTGTAGCAGGCTCTTTACCCTTGTTCGCTCTGGAGGAACCACCTGCAAAGGTTGGAAAAGAAAAAGATCGTCATCAAAATGACAGGATTTTGCTAAAAAAAAAAGGGGTCACTTTGTCCCACCAAAAATCTGGCGAAATTTTGGCATGACTCCGGGGCAATTCCAAAGAAAAAGGAAATACCCCGACGGAAATAGAAAGTTTGAAGATGGGCTCAACATTGCTGCGGGCTCCGAAACTCCAAACTTTCGAAACCTCAAAATCTCCGCAAAATCAAGAAGGGCTCAACATCGCTGCAAGCTCCAAATTCCCAAAATTGCAAAGATTTTCAGGTATGCTATCACATCATGCTACTCAATTCAATTTACAAAAAGTACATGCATGAACATCTAGATTTGCATAAAAACGCATTATCATGATGAGCACAAAAAAAAAAAAAAAAAAAAAAAAAAAAGAAACTTTCTCAAAAAAAAGAGGGAGAAAGAAAAGAAAAAAAAAAGAAACTTTCTCAAAAAAAAGAGGGAGAAAGAAAAGAAAAAAAAAAGAAACTTTCTCAAAAAAAAAAAAAAAAAAAAAAAATCAGGCCACGTGGCCGTACGGACCAGATCCGTACGGATCTGTCCGTACGGCCCACAAAAAAAAAAGAAGAAAAAAACGTGTGAAAAAAAAAAAGAAAAAAAAAACAAAAGAAGAAATCACGTGGAGAAGAAAAAAAAAAAAAGAAGAAGAATAGAAAGAAAAGAAAGAAAGAAAAAAAAAAGAAGAAAGAAAAAGAAAAGAAGAGAAACTTTTTTTTACCATCCTATTCTCTACATAAAGTTTTCTTGAAAGAAAAAGAGAGAAAACTTACTTGAAGCCATTGATGGAGAAGAAGAAGAAAAAAGCTTGAAGATCCTTGAAGAAGAAAAACTCTTGGTCTTGGAGCTCTCTTGAGATTGTTGCAAAAGAAAGCAATAAGAGCAAGAGATCCTACCTTCCTTTGCTTTTATAGGAGAGAGCAAATCAAAGAAGGAAACAAAGAAGAAAGGTAAGTGTTACTAATTAGTAACCTTACCAAAAGAGAAGGAATTAGAAAGATTCTTTCCCAAAAAGAAAGATGTCTTTGAGAGATTTCCTCCCAAAATCAATCAATGAGAGATTCTCTCCAACAAAATAGGAGATTGGAGATTCTTTCCCAAAAAGAAAGATACCTTGAGATATTCTCTCCCAAATTAAGGGAAGATGAGAGATTCTCTCCCATAAAAGATATTTTTAGATATTCTCTATCCAAATGAGATATCTTTAGATATTCTTTATAAAAATGGCCCCACATGAGATCTAAGCCATCCTAAAAAGCTTAAGGTCCCATGGGTTAGCCCATATGAGCCAGGTTTGACCACCTAGGCACTAAAAAAAAAAAAAAAAATGGGCTTTTAGTCAGAAAAAAAAAATCCCTCTTACCAAGAGCATACAAAAATGGTTTCATGCCTCTTTTGAGTTTATTAAACCATACAAAAAATCCCAAGCCCCATGAGCTTCCAAAAATCAAACCATCCAGCCTCATAAACCAAATTGAGCCAAAATCTTGAAATTGACATTCCACAAAAAAAAATCCAAACCACTCCAATGGACCCACACAGTCCCAAAGAGTGACCAAAAACCAAATCCTGGTCCCCTAACTTGCCACATACAGCTTGTTAGGTCACAAGACCAAAACCAAAAACCAAATCATGATCCCCCAACTTGCCACATACAGCTTGTTGGGTCACAAGGTCAAAACCAAAACCCGACCCCCTAACCTGCCACATACAGCTTGTTAGGTCACAAGGTCAAAAACAAAAGCCCAAATCCACATCCCTGATGTCATCTTCAAAACTTTGCCTCGAGATGGTGTGTGATTCCTTTCACTACCATAAAATTCCCCTGGAAGCTCAAAGGCTACTCTACCAAAGGAAAGATTGCTCAAAGACTCTTGGTCAAGACACAAGCTCTCCTTCAAAAATCTCTTCGAGGCACATCGACTACAAAAGTCAAGCAATTCGTCGCTGTACCTCGAGGGGGCATTTGTTGACACCAAAAATGTCACTTTGCCTCTTCAACATCAAGAAAACTGCATGAAGTCGCAACCTGCCATAAATAGGCAATGCAATTTCTCCAAAAAATCAAATCTTGTCAGAATCAAACAAAAACTGCAAGATCCTTCAAGATAGCCAAGAGAAGAGTACACATGAAGTTTCGGGCCATTTCGACAACATTTGGCCTAACTTCACTTCTCCGACAGCTAAACGGGAGCTCCCGGCGGCGACATCATCGGAGACGTCAAAACTTCGATCAAAGCCTACAGATGACTCCAGCATGTCTCAAAAGGGCTCTATGCCAAATTTCAAGTCAAACCGACAACGTTTGACCCTCCATCAATGCTCGAGCAGCAAAATCAAGCCTCCCGGCGGCGGGAACCACCGAAGCCTTTGCTCATCAAACCAAGTGTATGAGTGGCTTCAACATGCTTCCAAAAGGTTGCACGTCGAATTTCAGGTCATTCCGACAACGTTTGACCAGGTTTCGATGCTCCGAGAGAAAATCAAGCCTACCGGCGGCGGAGCAACCCGGGACCATGACATCCAAAACGGAGCACATGGAACGTCTCAAAATGACTCCAATAGGCTCCCCGTCAAATTTCAGGTCAATCGGACATCGTTTGGCCACATATCAAAGCTCGGCATTTTCCCCGCAGCAAAATCAAGTGAAGCATCGACGGGACCCCAAACGGCTTCAAAACTCAAACAAAAGCCTATGGTTGGTCTTATTTATTGCTCAGGAGGCTTCGCCTCAAATTTCAGGTCATTCCGACATCGTTTGACCAAGTTTCAGCTTCTGGCGGAAAATCAGCAGCATTACGCGACAAAGTCTTCGGCTTTCTCGGAAAATTGGAAACTTTGCACTCTAAAAATTCAAGGATTCTCATCAAGTTTTCTACAGGGAAATCAAGCCAATAAATGAGAAGAAATGTCAAGAAAAATACAGAAGAAAACGGCGACGAAAAAGACCTCAAAACGACTGCAAAACGGGCTCCGAAGGGGAAAAATCCCCCAGGGTCGCCGGTCCATGGTCGCCGGCGACCATGGCCCATGGTCGCCGGTCCATGGTCGCCGGCGACCATGGAGGTCCGGGTCACCGGATTTTCCGCCGGTGACCCGTTTTTTCCGTCTTTTTTCGCGTTTCGCGCACTTTGGCCCCTGTGGTTTCCTGAAAATGTGATTTTTAGTGCTTGAAATTGACTCATATCCTTCGACATCCGTCAAAATCACGGGTCAACCTCCAAAAGCATAAAATCATCATTGATCGCTCCAAGATCGCCAACCGGTCGACCAAGAAAGTGCACTTTCTGTCCGACCGATCGTGAAATCGACAAGACAGATGTCACCGGCCCGCTCTTAGCTATCAATGTCTGAAGTTACATGTTCATCCGATGTCGATCAGCATGTAGATCCATCGATGATCATCGCCAGAAGAATTCCAGAAGACACGACATGGCCCGCGACTCTTCGACTGCTCGGCGACCAATTAATGTGGTTAATTGACTAGCTTTATTGCAGTCATTAATTCATTTCTTTGGACGGCCCAATCAGAAGCAAGCATTTGGGAGTTACAAGTCAATTGATTCATGGCATTTAAACCATGAAACTCCTCCCATTATGGTAATTAAGGTGATTAAAAGCCCTTAATCTCCATCGGCCAATCAGATTCAAGGAAAAAGGAGTTACAAAATCAAGAAATAAATCTTGTAACTCCTCCCATTAAAGCCATTAAGGCTCATAAACCCTCCTAAATGGCTACCAAAAGCCTATAAATAGGAGAGCATTCCATTGAAATGAAAATGGGAAAAAAGGGGAGAAAAGGATCAGAAAATCGGGATCAGAAAATCGAGATCGATCGATCGGAAAGAATCCAGAGCTCGTATCCAGAGAAAGAAAAAAGAGAGAAAAAACTCTGCTGAAGTTCTGCACCGGCCACCACTACAAGGTGACAAAAGTCCCTTGGGGGGCACCCCCCCCAAGGTCCTTGCCTTCTCCTACTGCCTCCAATGGCTTAGACGTGGCTTTTCAGCCCGTCTACTTAGCTTTTTATTGGACATAGGACCTTCTCTTGGTCTTTGTCCTCTAAAAACCTGAGGTTATAGCCAAGCCAAGCGAATCAAGAGCATCTTCTGTTCTCATCTGCATGGATGATGGCGAAGCCCATACATGGCTTGCGACCGTCAATCTGAACGAGTCCCCCACAATCTCCTGAAAAGTTAGATCTTCCTTTTCTTGCTTTTCATTGTAGTTTGTATTTTTCTAAAAGAGACAAAAATCACAACTCTTGTCTTTTTCATTATTGATGAGAATTGTAAATCGGCTATAAACGCCAAAATCGGCTATAAATGCCAAACAAAATCGCCTTTCACGGCAAACCAAGAAAATGTCTCTTTTCTTAAATATTTGTGCAATGGAAAACTTGAAAGAAGTTGATTTCCTTTTTACTTGCGAAGGTTGATCTCCGGATTACCACTTGCAATTCCAAGTAAAATAGAAAATCTGGCACACCCACACAAAAGAAATGTTGATGCACGCTTCAGGCCCGCCAGGGCGCGAAAGGGCCGGACCCGACGGACTCCCACGTTCCGCCGACCCCGGTAGCCGCCCCACGGCGCCTCGGAGCGCGTTCCATCATGTGTGGCCGTCTTCAAAATACCGAAATGGTTCTTCATTACGCCAAATGTCTTCTCTATGACATTGCGGGTTTACGAGTGCTGCTTGTTGAATAATTCCTTTTCATTTTAGGGATTCATGCCCCTGAATTGGCTCAAACGGTATCTTACTGCATGGTATGGAGCCAAAATACCTAGAGCATTCACATTGCCAGCATCTAGTAAATAATACTTACCTAGTTGTATGATTTGAAAAACAAAGTGTTGTTAAAAATAATAGACATGAGCATAAATAGAATTATGAGGAAACACTGAGAATGCATTTTGTTTACCTTTTGGCACAATGAAGGGATCTTCTCCTAACAGTGCATTTTGTAGGACCCATGCATCAGCTGCGGATCTATCCCATCCAGGTAGAACATATTGAAAATTCATATCAAAGCCACATGCACCCAGAACATTCTGGGATAATACACCCTTCCTATTCCGAAAGGAACCATGTATTTCAGTCCGAACGTGAAACGGAACATGATTTCCATTAAGAGCTCCAATGCAGTCCTATTTGGGAAATTTTTGGACCAATGATTTCTTGATTCAAATAAATTGGCAAATATATAACTTAAACTTGGACAAAGTATATACCTCAAAGCCATATGGCCCTTTGGGAGTATGAGGACCAGCTAGGACAAAATATTCAGGTGCCAATCTATTTATGGTGTAGAGAACTTCTTGGAAGTGTCGACTTATGGTTTCCCTAGACCTAAAAAACCTGACACTATTGGTTCTGTTCTTAACACTATGTGCAATGGTGTGCATGAACTCTACCACAACCTCCTTGACACAAACTTGGTGAGTGTCTCTTAGTAGCTTCTTCTCATGAATGCTCTGACATAGCAACTTAAAGGTTGAAGTTTCCATCCTTAATTGGCTTATACACTCACTGTCCTTCCCATTTATTAAGGTCTTGATGAATTCAGCCCTATCAAGGTCTCTATTTCTTTTCTTGAGCTTTCGCTTCGATGAAGCATATTCACAAGCCAGTACTAATATTTTTTCTCTCCATGCTGATACATAGCCTCATAGTGTCCCTATAAGTGCATGATTTTGGTTCCGAATCTCTTCTTTGCCATCATTGATATCTATATGAATAGATGAAGCACCCTCCATGCTTTTTATGAGTTATATTGTTATTTGGAATTTTCACCAAATTCGGATACCTAGCCAAATTAGATATCTCTCAATTATAGCATTCACAGTGCCACTTTTAATATTCAAGAACTAAGTCTATTCACAGTAAAATAAATAGACCACATAAGGCAATCAACTTCAATTTTTAATCTCGAATATTGCAGAAGAAAAGAATAAAATAATTGCATGGTTATAACATTGGTGACGTTTAATATAAAAATACTTATCAAATCAGCATATGACAATGCATATTCTCAACTTGTGAATAGAAATTCTACCAAAAAAAAAACTTGTGAATAGAAATATGACATAGAACAATTTGGAGGTTTATAGCAATATGAAATACGAATCAGTCTCTAACTGCATAGCATATCTACTAACCAAAAGGTGCATTAGAAATTATAGTATGTATTAGAACATTATATTGGAAGCGATGTAAAATAACAAGTGCATTTAGAAATTGACCTTAAGCTGGATTGACTGACGCTGGAGAGAAATCAATTGCTGGTCATTGTTATCATAATGATATAATGACAAGGTGAAAATAAGATTAATAGTAAGCACTAAACAGAATAAAAAAGTAAATAATAAAAAAGTAACTAACAACACTCTACTTTGAGAAGAGGATCCCAACAGAGATTTAATATATACTATAGATCTATAAAATGAAAGGATAACACTTTTGTTAATGCTAGCAGAAGGAGTTAAAAATGGGTTAACATAACTATAGTTAATGCAAATTGATTTAGAAAACGTGCTAATAATAAAAACAGCTCCATCACCACACGTTCAAATTCCATTTACTGACTAAATTAGTCATCAGCACATGTTCTTTTTGTTTCCTCTGATATGATTCCAAAAACATTATTTACAAAATTAATTATTCAGAGGCAGTAGATCGAGTCCGCATGTCTCTAGATTACATCAAAATCATAAAATATAGAAGATTTGATAATACAAGGAACATCGATCGAAACTGCAAGACTTTCCTTCAAAAAGCGTTTAAAACCCATATTCTACATGAGGGCCGAATCATGAATATTGCCTCCTTCGGCCCACATATTTCGCAAAATAGTCAGAAGAAAAAGTGATGGTCTCTAGTAGGCCCTAGAATCAAAATGATTTCAGGGCGTTCCAAAATGGGAAGAGAAGGTTTAGTGAGGACGCACCTCTTATATGGAAGGAAAGATATTGGTGAATGGCCTCTTCTGGATGCAATGAAGGTGATGAAATTGAACCCAAATCTATCTTCCTTATAAAGACGGTTCCCCTGCTTGGACCATTGATGGAGGTTGTTGAGGGCCTTTATTCCCTCACCAAATCTGCAGGGGGGTTTAGAACAAAAGTGAAGTGATTTTAAGTGTGCTAGCAACGTCGGTTTGGAGATGGCTATATGAAGATCTGATTTAATAGAGATGGTTGTACAAACAAGATGGGATGTAGTGAGCAGAGAAGATTGTGCGAAGATCGCCGCCGTTGAGACGTAGAGTACCTACTACGATCTCCAGTCTCGATTTATAGAAGCAAGCTTTATGAAAGACAACTGTGCATGGCATATGAAGATTTTGTGGGATTTCCTCTCAATGGAAGGGAGAGTTGGTAGGCAAGAGGGGAGTTGGCAAGAGGAAAAGATGAGAGATGAAGTGAGGGCCTCATCAAGATTTTCTATGACGATTGCTTTTCTTCTCGAGAAGCGAAGTGAGCTGGACTTCAAGTCCATTTACTGAACGCCACTAAATGCGGAAGATGTTTATCCTCATCTCGTTGGTGTACGGGTTCACCACACCTGCAGCGAAGATGAGCCTCGTGAGTTGTTCCCTGGCAAACGTGTCTCTCTTCGAGAAGCGAAGCGTCAATGACCTGATGTCTATTTGTTGCACGTCTACAAATGCAATAGCAATGACCTGATGTCCATTTGTTGCATGTCTCCAAATGCAATGGATTATTTTTTCTTTCTGTTGGTGTACGGAATGACCTCACCTCAGCCATTGTGACTTGTCCAAACACGCCCTTGTATTAAGATATTTTTACCCTGTATGATCAAACATTATTTTCATTTTCATGCATTTGAGTTTGAAGAATTAGATGAGCCCACAAACTTCAAGTTGAGTGTTGAAGAATATAATATTATCTGAAAAAAGATTAATCATTTTGGAATTTTTTTTACTTTGCATTTTGCATTCTTAAGTCAATGGTTATGGATATAGCCTTCAAACTTGATGTAAAGATGTAGTGGGCCCTCCAATACCACTATTTACATTGTAGCTTGATGGTGGTCCCATGGGTTTTACATACTTAATTTAACTGTTCATATCCATATTGGGCCTTCAAACTTGATGTAAAGACATGGTGGGCCTCCAATACCACTGTACACGTTGGCCACACATGTGATTGATATATGGCCAATTCCTATACGCAATGCATAAGTACAATTTTGAAACATTTTAGTTTAATTGCATAAACATCATGTTAGTCATATTGTAAGTGGGCCCTACTACTATGAGCTTTAGATAGAAATATGAGCCTTTTGTATATACACTCCTAAGGTTTGTAGGATTTGTAAATAGGCCCCTGAGGTTTTAGTATTTGCAAATAGGCCCCTGCATTTTAATTTTAATACCTTTTGTGTCCTCAACATCAATAGTCTTTCAACCAACATAGGTTTTTAGAGCGAAATGACACTTTTGTCAATCTCTTTTATCCTTGTATGTAATATTTTTTCAAAACCTTAGACTCAATATTTTTTTTATAAAGCATGTAACATTAACAATTGCACTCAGTAGGAGAAAATAGCGTCACATAAAACTACTTTTATCAATTTAGGGCTCATTTCATTAAATTCAAATTGATCGTGACAACAATCAACACCTGTACTTATAATCGGTTATGATTTCTATAATCCATAGATGACCCACAGTTGGATTGATGAAAGTTTCAAAATACAAGATTATGCTTCATATGTAGGGATGTAAAAGAAATATTGGAGGGGAACATGCAAATGTAAAAAACAGAAATATTAATTTTTTGAATTTGGAGGGGTGGTGTTAAACTTTTCTCAAATATGGGTTGGGGATTCAGTCCCCAAGCCCTTGTACCTGGGTCCCCCCTGGTCATGTTCATGAGAGAGTTATTGAAAGAAACCATTGAGGCTTGAGATAAAATAATGGATGTAAGGGCAAAGTTGTCATTTATATAAAAAAAACTAATACAAATCTCATGGTGGCTAGTCATTCTTGTTAGGAATATTGATTTTAGGGACATGAAAGGTATTAAAAAGAAAAGGTCGGGGCCTATTTACAAATACTAAAACCTCAGGGGCCTATTTACAAATCCTATAAACTTTAGGGGGGTATATACAAAAAGCTCTAGAAATATTAAGGATGGTAGAGATTGATATGAAGATATCTTAAGATAAAGGGAAACTGGGGATTTGATTTTGAGAGACAATAAGGATAGATATTGGTTGGTCAAGTAAAATTTAAATTTTGATGGAGGTACGATGGAGATAATTAAGGGAGTTTTTCAAAAAAAATTGAATGGATTATAAGTTATCTATAAGGAGGGTATGCCACGTGTCATTGCGAAACCCAAAGAGGTAGTGCCATGTGTCGCTCTCCCATGAATAGGAGTGCTGCCTTAATAGATATAATGAGAGGTTGACCTTTTGACTTTTTTTTTTTCTAAAAATATATATATTTTTAAAGATTTATACATTTTTATAAGACCCCTCTTCTTTTCTTGTCTCTTAAATAACTCTTCACTTGAATTCACTTTACAAGTGAATTCCCCAAATGTGCCCAAGTGTGTTTTCTTCAAAAGACACTACCCCTTTTGAGGAGGGAAGGCTAGTGAAATAGATGGATTGGGATTTAAGTCTGTTCAAATGACACTCTTCTTAGTGTTAGGGACTTAACAATTTAGTGGCTATATATTTTGTAGATTTTTTTTAATCATGAAATCAACGATGTCATGGGGAGTTTGGATAGTGAACATGTGGCCCCCTTTGTCCAATAAGAAGAGGGAAATTTTCAAATAAGGTCATTAGTTTTTGCCTTAATTTAAAAAAGGACACAAGTTTCAAGAGTTTTCAAATTAGTCCATAAGTCTTCCAGTAAATCAACAATTAAGGATATTCGCCCATTTAAAGGTTTTTTCTAGCGATATTTTCTGAGAGCTGCTATCTGCACACTGCTTTTCACTTTGCAGACACTCACTTTTTTTTAATTCCTAAACTGCCCCTCCATCCCCTTTCCTCCCTCTCTCTCCTTGTTGGCTGGCCGCCCCCTCCACTCGACCCCTGTGACTGCCGTTCGCGACTGACTCCTCTCCTTCTCCATGTCTCTCTTCCTTTTCTTGCTCGTCGCAGGCCGCCGCCCGCGCCACCCTCTCCCTCTCCTCATCTCTCTCCCCCATCCTTATCCCTGTCTCACTGCCGAGATTATTTAATGGTCATAAGTGGATTTTCGCAGTCATCTTAAATGTTAACCAGCATAATAGAAAAACATATTTAGAATTCATAGGAATCCAATTCATGTAAACAAGTTGGTCATAAAGAGGTGAGTGGTGTAGGACCAGGGGTGTTCATGGATTGGGCCAGCCCTATTTGACCTAGGCTTGGGCCTTTATTTTCAGTACTAGGGACTGGCTTGGGCTATTTATCTTGGCCCGCTTGATAGGTGGGCCGGGCTTGGATCCAGTGGCAGAGAGCCCAAGCCCGGCCCGGCTTAAAAATTATTCAGAAGTAAAACTAAGGAGCCTGGGAATCGAACCCATAACGTCCCAAAAAGAAGATCACAAAAACAGACCTGACCTGTGTCAAAGAGCTTTTTCAAACTTTATAATGTAAATTCTGGCGGGCTCGGTCCCCGACTCAGGTTTGGAGTTAGAGTTTCATAGCCGGGCCGGGCCGGGCCCGGGTATTCCTCTGCCTGGCCCATGAACAACCCTATGAAGGATATATGGTGGAATGTAGACAGGACTCTAACTTACCTAGGATTTTATTTACAGGGTTGATGGCTATGTAATCATTTTCCACCTTTAATTATTTGGTAGTCACTTTTTAGATCTTCACCCTTTAATTCTTTAATTTCTGGGACTTTAATGGGAAGATTTTTCTTAGATATTCAATCTATCTAGAAATTGTATTACCATTCAAACCCTTAATTTTTGTGTGGAAAGAAAAGAACTCTTCTCTCCGCCTGCTCATGGTGACCCATTTTAACAGTTTTGATTATTCTTAGCACTTGTTTGGAGGCTGATATTAAACCATGGTCCAGCCCATGTGCCGTAAAAGCCAAAGGAAGCTTTGCCAGCCTAACAGGCCCGACTATGTAAAGTGAGTTGGGCTCTGGTGGGCTAGGCTATGTTTTTCATAAATCTCGACGTTGGTCTGATTAATTATCAAACAAAAAGGTATGGGCCTGAGTAAAGGGCTCAAATCATCATGAAAAAGAGCACAAAGCAAGATCGGCCCTGCCTTGAGAGCCCCAGTTCTGATCCACAACCAGTGGACTACTAGAGTTGAGCCCATTCTAGAATGACCCAAAAATGTGCCCGCGTACTGACTGCTGTTGAAAGAATTTAGATATCTGTGGACGTCCTCTATTATTTTCTTTCTTGATTTGATTCCTGGAAGTTATATGTAGTATATTGGTAGTCTGACCGTCTGACCCGCCCCAAGCCCAGGCTAAGGGATGGGCCAGGGCGTGTTTTGTGGTCCACTAGATAAGCGAACTTAGCCTGGACCTTTGTGTCCAGCTAGTCCTAACAGTTTAATGAAGTGGCCTAATAGATGAGGTCCTGACAAAAGCCTGTGAGCTAGATGGATATTTAATATTAGTACCATGTAATATCAAAAGTTGCCTGGATTGCCAGACTGCAGTTTACCGATCTTAGTTTTGGGCAGCAACTTGCTTCCTGAATCTAAGATTTCATGTGGGTTGCACGTATTTGTGGATCACTCAAAAAGACCTTTTAATTTACCAGTGAAACCATATTTTAAGTCAAAGAAGCAACCCACTGGGCCTAAGCCAATGATATGGAGGAGCTGACTCCAAGGCCTTTTGAAGGTATTTCTGGCCCTTTAGATTTCAGGGTGGCGAAAAATCCCAGAAAACGGAAATAAGCTACTTGGACTTCAAATCCATTGAAAATAGCTTGCTTGGCACATGAATGTCCTATTTTGACTTATTAGAGGATTTTCCACAACTTCAAATAATTTTGATGTTGTTTTTAGACTGAAGGGAAACTTTTCGCATCATGTGCAAGTTTTATGATTTAATATTATAAAGAATTAAGAGGATTTTATGGAAAAAAACCCCATACGACCCCATAGCACTGATGAGGTCCCAGTAGCATAATAGAGATGGGAGGGGTCCTCTGGGTGCGTTTTTGTCTATTTTTTGTCATTTTGTGGGATGATGAATATCGACCTTAACAAAAAGAATTCAAACTAGTGTAATTATGTAACATTTTATCTTCTTCTTTCTGTCATTCTCTTTCTCCTTCCTCTTTCTTCTTCTCTTTCGCAACAACAACAAAAATACACTCAAGCTCCAACCCTAACCCATTTATTAGATCCAAGCCTTTTTGCAATCAAGGGCCGAATCAGGTGTCAACAGTCTCTTCTTCTCCAGCGCCCTGGTGGTAGATCTATCCACATAAACCTGATCACATGGTCTCTCCAAGAACCTTTGAAACCGACTCAAACATTCATTGGATCTATGGCACGTCTAGATCTGGTCCCTTTTTTGAGACCGGCAACAACGATTTTGAATCCTCTTTCATTTTCTTCTTGATTTGCAATAGATCTCCAACAAGCAAGAATATAGATCTCTTTTGCAACGACGCACCTTCTACAACAACCATTCTTTCCAAGATCTGTTTGCTCCTTAAATTTTCACGAGACTCTCTCTTTAGATCTTCTGATATGAGACCGACAACGAGGAGAGTCTGAATCCTCTATCCAGATCTGCAGCAGTCATAGAACCAAGAGAGGAAAACCCACTTTCTATTTGGGTTCTACAAGCCGAGAGCAACCAACCACCTCTCCTTTAAAAAAAAAAAAATTCTTCATCTCTCTCCGCCTTTGATAAAAGGAAAACATTCCTTCTTCCTTTGTTTTCACAAAAAGACAAAGCCCTTTTGTCTAGCTTGCTCTTTCCAATCACAAAACCCAAACATTTTGTGGGTGTCACAGGGTGTTGTTGTGGATAACACACCTGCTCCCACAGCACCCTCTAGTGAATGATCCCCAGCTAAGAACAAGAAATCGAAGCTACCCCTCATGGAACATGACAAAATGGTCAACCATCACAACTTATGCATGATACTCGATATCAACCAATTTGTCAGTCAAATTTCCTTCCACTTGTAACTGGCTTAGTTGTTGAACATAATAGAATGGTCGATATGGACCATCACAACTTAGCCATGATGGTCAATATCGACCAATCTGTCGGTCAAATTTTTTTCCTCCTGTAATTGTCTTATTTGCCGAACACGATATAATGGTCGATATTGACCATCACTGATTAGCTCTAATGGTTGATATTGACCAATTTGTCCGTTAGATTTTCTCCAATATATAACTGTCTTATTTGCTGAATACAACAAAATGGTCGATATCAACTATATCGCTAAACAACAAAAAAGGACAAAAAAGATAAAAACACACCTAGAAGACCCTTCTCGTCTATACTATGCTACTAGGACCTTATCAATGCTATGGGGTCCTATGAGGTTTTTCCCCATAAAATCCTCAAGAATTAATGATAAATAGCATATGAAGAGGTTCCTAAAATTCTTCTGACAACTTTCTCAAACATTGTCATAAAGATATTAAGCCAAGGATGACATGGAGTTGTTTAGTTGGTTGGCAGCCTCAAAATGATCCCTGGGCATGCTACTCTTCTCACATTTGTGGGCAACCTTTCCACATGTGTGGGCTACCTTTTTACTTGATTGAGGTCACAAACTATTAAAGGAGAAGTCACCAATTGTGAAGTTTTGGGACGTCTCTTAAATAGGTCAGTATGAAGTTTGGAAAAACTTTAGTCTAAGACTTGATGGGAGAAAATATGAAAAACAACGATCTAATGGTGAAATGTCCAAGAACATTGATCCAATGGTAATGAAAATGAGGTTCATTGGTCTGATGGTTGAAGAGCCTCAAACAATTGAGCCAACGGCTGAAAGGGCTAGAATTATTGAACGAATGCCAGCCATTGCTCACTCAGACAATACATCCAATAGCAGAAAAGAGTGGATCATTGATCTAATCGTGAACAACCATCATGTTATTGATGCAGTGTCAAAATGGTATGTTGCATGTTCTCACAGTAGATAAGCCTCAAATCATTGATTGAACAGCCAAAAAAAAAAAAAAATATATATATATATATACATATATATATATATATATATATATATATATATATAGAATATGGATTTGATGGTGGAAAAGCCATAGACCATTGATCCAATGATAGAAAGGATATGATGATCGATCAAAATGGTGGATAAACCTCAAATTATTGAATGTACTGATCTCACATAACCTTAGATAACTGTTCCAATAGAAGATATAATGTTACCCTCAGTATAACGGTGGTCCGATAGAGGTGAAAATATGGCACGGCCCACTGTAGAAGGGCCCGGCCCGGCCCATGTAATTACACGGGCTGTGCCGTGCCTGGCCCACTGGCTCAGGGGTCAGCCCAGGGCATGACCAGAGTCGTGCCGTGCTGGGCCGGGCCCTAGTCGGGCCTGGGCCGTGCAGCCCGTGGGCGGCCCACATATCCCCCTCCACTTTTAAATTTTTTTTTTTTAGGTTCTTTATGTCTTAGAGACTTAGATAGTTAGACACTTAGACTCTTCACTCTTGGTCTTGGACCAATTTCACTAAAATAAAAAAATTAAGAGAAATAACAAGTAGAATAACACTAATGATGTTTTGAAAAAATACATCAAATAAATTGTATTTCCTTGAAATTTAAGTTACAAAAGTTCAAAAAAAATGATGAAAAGACATTAATACCCTCCCATATGACCGTTTATAGCTGTTGGAGGGGGTTAAAAATGTAAAAAGACCCTTTTTTGGGAAGTTGGGGGGATTTTTTTAAAAAAAGAGCCGTTGGGGCTCTCTGTGGGCCGTGCCCGGGCCGGGCCGCCCGTGGGCCTGGCCGTGCCTCGTGCCGGGCCGGGCTACCCGCGGGCTCTGGGCACTGGCCCAGCACGGCACGGATTTTAGCCGTTCCGGGCCGTGCCTCGGGCCTGGGGGACCTGGGCCCAACACGGCCCAGTGGGGCTTCCGGGCCGGGCCGTTGACCAAGTCAACGGGCCTAGGCACGGCCCAGGCACGGTTTTTTCGTGTCGGGCCCGTGCTGGGCCTGGGCCGCCCGCCCGGATTTTCACTTCTAACTGTGGAATAGCATCACATCATCTCAAATGATAGACAATATGTGGATAATAAATCTAATGGTGAAAAAGCCTTAGATCATATATCAAACTGAAGAAAGGAAAATGATATTGATCTAATGACTGAAAGGATGTGGATCATTGATCCATTGCTAAAAGCACCAGACTGTTATTAAATGATACAAACAATGAAGATCATTAAAAAAAAAAAAAAAACAGTGGATAAGCCTGAGATCACTGATCCAACAGTAGAAATTGGGTAGATAATTTGCTATAATGGTGGAAATAACTCAGATAGTCACCAACGGCATAAAAAAAGCGTATCGACGATCCAACAGAAGGAAAGTTGTGGAAAAGACAGATGATCGATTTGAAAAGTGAAAATATGATGCAAAAGCTTTGATCATTATCTTTAGGTCAGAATGCCCAACTTGTTCGGCAGAAATCTCCAATCTGCATCAGAAGGTAACTCCTCCTCAGATTTGCCTCCAAGATTTCAACATCCTCTAGGAACTCCTAAATCTAAGGCACCATCTGCAGAAGATCACCTCCTAGGCCAGCCTAACACCCCCACCCACCCCCCTTTAAACCAACTTCACGAAACCGCAGCTAGTCCTAAACTCCATCCAGCTCCTTCAAACTGTCACATCCCGGTCCCAAATCACCCTGGCCTAGGGTAATCTCCGAGGTGTGACATGCGTACTCCCGTGAACTCGCACCTGTTCTAGACCAAGTCCGAATTCACGAAGGAGAAAATTTCCACATTCACTTGTGAGAATTATTCACTGACACCTGTCGATTAACATTTAATTGTGGAAGCTGATACAACATTAATATCAAAGCCATGAGTAGTCCATAAACATAAATGTTACATAATAATTAGTTTTAACAAAGTTAATAATTTAAACCTTCAATGCATACTTAAGCTAATTGCAAGATTAACTATCTAATCTCCAGTCATAAATTTACCACACTTGTACGTACTCCGGCGGTCAAAGCTAACCATGAACCTTAACGATTAAATCTCTAGTCTGAAGGGTTATTAGCTATTCCCTTCGGTATCCTGGATCCCTATGACACAAAGTGTAGCACCATGAATACGACGATTCAACAATATATATGAGCAATTAAGATATATCACATAGTATATCAAATTTGAATTATTGACAGAAGATTAAATGATGTCAAAGAATCGGAAACTAAGCACATTGTGCTTTTGAGAATAAATCATGCTTTATTGAATCACAAAACAAAAGCTTACATTCTAGTTGGCTACTACCTTTGCTCAATCCTCCCTTAATAGAGAGCACGCATTTTGGGATGTCACCAGGGGCCCGGCCAAAGGTCCTCCTGGCTACCCGGGTTCTGGAGTTCCGGTGCTCCAGGCTGTCTACTGCAGTGATGTACACAAATCTAAACTAAGAGTCAACCCCGTCGAGTATCATCCGGTCGAAGCTAAGTAGTGCCGACTCATTCAATTCAATCAATAGGACTTGAGTAAGACTTTTACACTCAATTCGTTTTGCTTCCACTCTATTCATTCAATCAATCTAGTCATATTTACTCAATCCGCTATTCACATCAATTCACGATACATTTATAGAACATTTGTAATAACATTTGAGAAGTAATACAAACAATGTATATAAGCAAATCTCGAGACATTTGAGGGCAATAATAAAGTCAATAACAATATGCAAATGCAATTCGGTTAATAGGATCAAGGAGATTTACTAGCCAAACCTAATCTAATTACCCGCCGACTCTAACCGTCCATTTCGATGTAGTTTTAGGTAATTCGATGCACGTGCTACCTTTTATTGGTGTCACATTGTGTGTGTGCTGATGCATCGAAATCCCTAAATCAACACCCATGGGAAGGTGTTAGACAAACGGATAGGCACATGAGATAATCTCAACCCAGGATTTCTCATGTCTTACAATTTCCATTAGACTTATTTATTTGGTTAAGGGTTCCATGTCTAGGGACCTACGAGGTCACTCCTTTCTCAACCTAAGACATTATTGGTTTAGTGTTTGTGTCACAATCATCCTCGGGGATTGATTATAAGGTTTTGGTCTATGGGTTCCAATCTAAGGTCCAAGCTAAGATTAAAGTCTCTTTTTTTCCCAAAGAGATAGGGCCCGGTTTAATTGTCCCCATACCAACTTCATCTCTCAATCTCTGATCACTAGGAGGTGTGTACCATTGGTTTCTACGTTCCAATAGCTTTCCAACGATATATGGAACTCAAAAATCGGACGTATGGGTCAAAAGTTAGAGCCATTCAAAGTTGGCATTGTTGGGCCCAATGGGCCAACCCACTCGAACGGGCCCAATCCGGCTGGCCCAATTATGGGCAAAATTTGCTCAACAGAACTTGTAAAAATTCTGTTTTGCATTGTTTATCAATCCCCCCATCAATCCAACTTTCTACAACATTCCTAAGAACATGAAATGACCAATTTGAGCCTCCATTTGCTCCTATGGTCCATTTCTTTTCCACACATCCAATTCATTCTTTGCTAATCCATTCAAAAGAAACCACTTAACATTATCAATCTAATTTAAATGAACAAGGCTGAAATTAACATTCAAGAAGACTATAACTTTCAATCAATGAGTCCATTTCATGTATAAATCTAAATTGCTCAATACTTGCCTCATTTGGTGCTTTCCACTCTAATTCTCTTCTTAGACTCAAAGCAAGTAAAACCCCCAATATCTCTTCAGTCTCTACAATGGTGAAATGTAATGTATGGAGATGAATTAACATGCATGTAATTTAAATGAACCAAACAGTCCATCCTAAGTTTAAGGAATCATTTAGAAGGTGGGTGCTTACCAATGGAGAAAGTGAAAATGAATGGGAGGCTAATATCCCGAAGGAGATGATAGTCTTGTTCAAGAAGAATGAATGAGTGCTTCCAATTACACATGCAAGACTCCTTGGTTGTACTTGCAGACAATAAAGAGTGATTGGTGACAATCCTGTCAAATTAGGGGTTTCAAGCCAAACATTCAAGGAGAAATAAAATTTTCTAACATGCATACACGAATCTGATTATTCACTTGCCTCTATCACAAAGGTCTCAAAACACTCCAACAACTCCTCTAATGCAACCAACTGCAGCCCTATCAAAATCCATGGAAGAACCCATTTCAAAAAAATCAACTGAAACTTAGAAAACAATGGAGTTCCATAAAAGAGTCCTTGCATGAATGAAAAGAAGCTTCTTTTGATCCAATAAAACCAAGGTTTGGGAAGGAGAAGCCATTGCTAACCTTTAAAAGCTTTAAGGAAGAAGAAGAGCTTGGAGAAGAGATGAAACCAGCTGAAATCTCACAAAATTTGTATCTTTGGAAAGCTTGGAAGATGGGGAGAAGATTTGTGTAATTTTTTCTTCAATTCGGGTTTGATTTCCACACATGCAAGAGGAGAGAAGGTGAGAAGAAAGAGAGAAAACTCTCTGGTTCAGCTACAGCTACAGAATGTATGAGATGAAGAAGATGAAGACTTTGACCATTTTAAATGGGTATTTGTGGGGCCCATTTGTCTTAAAACTTGAGGGCTTAAAAACTCCTATTTATGGGTCCCGAATGAAGTCGACGAAGAAGACTAAAATGATCCTCATAAAATCTAGTTTTCAAAAAGTATATTTTTTCCAATTTCTGGAATTTTCGAAATTGATGGATAGATTTGGCGTAAAATGTCGTTTTTGCCCCTTTTTCTCGCAAAACGCGATTTCTGAGCCTCAAATCTAAATGGACAAAACATGAAAGTTGTTTATAACAATAAAAATGAGTCAAAAAGGAATAAAAATTGGAATTTTTTTTTTTAGAAATCAAGAAGAATTTCTCACAAAAAATACATTTTGCAAAAGCCGGGTCAAACCAAAGTCAACACTCTCCAAAATCTCCAAAATGGGGAAAATCTATTCAAACACTCAAGCAAGGTCAAACTAATTCTAAACTCACCAAAAAAATCCAAAACCATGATTAAAACAACACTGAATCCGAAAATTGGGGGTCGGGGTCTTACATCACTATATGAAAACATGTGTGGCCCACAATTAGCAAAAAGGTCATAAATTCTACCTAGTTGGATCAACACCTTACTAATCTACCTACTCCATCACAAAACCATCCAAAACAAACATTAAGCACCTAATCGTGATTAATTAGGCGTAAAGCAAACTTAGGCGGGGTCGGGGTCTTACACAAACCACCTTCTAGAAGTTGAAATATAGAAATTCTATTAAATGTCTCTCACATAGCAATCAACTGTGGGACAGTATTGATATATATATATATATATATATATATAATAAGAGAGGAGCTGTTACACGAGATGAGGACGAGATCCAACTTGTTGAACAGATAAAAATAGATAATAACCAATAGCTATTTTGTAGAGAAGATTGTGGATTGATTCTCCTTAACATGCCCCCTTAAGCGAAACTGATCAGGATGAACAGTGAGCTTGTTACGTAGTGTAAAAAGCGAGCAGAGCTGAGAGGCTTTGTAAATATGTCTGCAATCTGATCCATAGTAGATAGGTACCGAACTGTAATCCGACCCTTTTTAACAAGATCTCTTACAAAGTGGACATCTACCTCCACATGTTGGTTCTCCCATGGAAGACATGATTGGCTGAAAGATAAATGGCGCCAATGTTGTCACACCAAACTATAGTTGAGACATGCAACATAAAACCAAGCTCATGAAGAAGAGATTGAACCCAAAGTAACTAGCAGGAACCAAGAGCCACACCACGATATTCAGCTTCTGTACTAGACCGTGCCACGGTAGCCTGCTTCTTGGAGCTCCAATTGAGAAGATTTGGCCCTAGAAAAATGCAATACCCATTAGTAGATTTGTGATCATCTAGGCAACCAGCCCAATTAGCTTCAGTGTAACCATGTAGTTGTAGTCACCGAGTGGGTTGAAGAAATAGACCATAGACAATAGTATGCTTTAGATAACGCAAGATGTGTTTCACAGCAGCCCAATGGTCATCAGTTGGAGACTGCATAAATTGAAAGACCTTGTTGATAGCATAAGCAATGTCAGGTCTGGTAATGGTGAGTTATTGGAGTGCACCCACCATACTGCGATAAAGATAGGTATCAGAGAAGACAGAGCAGAGAAGCGACTGAGATGGCAGTTGGATGCCATTGGTGTGCCGACAGGCTTTTCGCCATCCATTTTTGTCTTAACCAGCAAATCATAAATATATTTACATTAAGACAGCAAGAGTCCAGTTGCATGTGGTATAATTTCAATACCAAGGAAAAAATGAAGAGAGCCCAGGTCTTTAATGGAAAACTCAGCACCCAGCGAATTGAGTAGTAGAGAAATGTGAGGAGCAATGTTTTTGTTGACAATAATGTCATCGACATAAATTAAAATAAGTATAATAGAGCTCCCTGTCCTTTTGTAGAATAGAGAAGTATCAGAGCGAGAATTGACGAAGCCAATGGAGAAAAGAAATGAGGTTAGACGATGGTACCAAGCGCGGGGGACCTATTTGAGACCATAAAAGGCTTTCCGCAACTTACAAACATGGTGGGGAAAATGATTGTCAATGAAGCCTGGTGGTTGAATCATATACACTTCCTCCTTTAGAAAACCATATAAAAATGCATTTTGTACATCTAACTGACGAAGGGGCCATTTAAATGTTAAAGCCAAGCTCAAAACGAGACGAATGGTGGTGGGCTTGACCACAGGGCTAAAGGTCTCATGATAGTCTATCCCCGGTTGTTGATGAAAACCTTTTGCCACCAAGTGGGCCTTATAGCATTCAATTGAACCATCAGCCTTTCACTTAAGGCTAAAAACCCATTTGCATCCCATCAAACTCATGTGGGGATGAGATGGAACCAGATGCCATGTCCCATTACGAATAAGCACATTGAACTCATCTTCCATAACAACTCTCCATTTGGGATGCTTATTAGCTTGAGTGAAATAAGTAGGTTCAACAGTATCTAAGTGGCAATGACCTACGTACCAATCCACGTGGAAGGGGGTGCCGATTGACAAAATCTGGATAAGTTTTGGGTCTCTTGGTATTATCACGAGTGCGAGTGACCATTGGATGGGTGGGTACAATTGCAACTGAGTCAGGGCAAGTAGACAATAGTGGTTTAGTTTGATAAATGGGCATAGATGGGTCTAAGGCACAATGCTCACTGGTGAGAGACAATTGATTGTCTGAAGAGGAACTAGAACCAGCCCCATCTAAAGAAGCTACTGGATTTTGTAAGGAAACAATGGGTCTACATGAAGATATAGCAGAGTTATCTGCCCCCTCATTAGTATGATTAAAAGGAGAAATAAAAGTGGGCCATGATGAAGATGGAGAAGGAATGAGAGGTAAAGAAAATGAGTAATCAACTTCATTGAAGACCACATCCCTGGAAATATATTGTCGGCCTGTGTCCTTATGAAGGCATTTGTAGCCTTTGTGAATATCCGAGTAGCCAAGAAAAACACAACGAACGGAACATGGTTGTATTTTGTTTGAATTAGATGGCCTTAGGTTTGGATAGCACGCATAGGCAAAGATACGAAGAAAAGAATAATCTGGTGGCTTACCAAAAAGTCACCAAATAATTCTTTGGTAAATTGGTGAACAGATAACAAGTTTTTAGTGATACTGGGGACTTGTAGTAAATTGGTCAAATGAAAATAATTTGAAGGAGTGCGGAGAACAGAAGAGCCAACATGTGTAATAGGAAGGGCGTTACCGTTTCCAACATGGACTTGGTCTGGGCCATGGTACTCAGCGTGAGTGGAGAGATTGGCCATATTAGCAGTGAGTTGATGGGTCGCATAAGAATCTGGATACCAGGCACCATCAGGACCAACAGATGAACCAGCCATCATTGCAGCAGGTGTAAGACTTTCTCCTTGACAGTCAGGGTCATATTGGTAATAACAATATTTAGCAGAGTGACCAGGTTTATTGCATACTTGGCAAGTGGGCCGATTGGAGTTGTGACGGCCATAATTTCTGTTGTAGTCATAGGCATTGCGACCACGACCACGGCCGTGACCACGATTGTTGCCAAAAGATGAACGCCCTCATCCACGATTGTTCCCAGCATAATGGGTCATAACATTTGCTGTGGGAACATCAACTGAGATTGAAGTTTCTTCGAGACGAGCCTCTTGGGAGAGAAGAAGCCCAATCAAATCATCAAGAGGAATAGGCTCCATACGAGTGGTCAGGGAGGTAATGAAGGCTTCATATTCCGAGCCAAGACCGCTAAGAAGGCTGGAAGCTAGATCTGAATCTGAAACTAGTTGGGCAACAACGACAAGGTTATTAGCAATAGACTTTTTCTTCTGCACATACTCAGACATGGAGAGAGACCCCTTCTTGAGGGGGTGAAGCTGATACTTTAGTGTCATGATTTTTGCTCTCGATTGAGCTGAGTAGGTCTTCTCAAGGGACTGCCAAACGTCTCCAGCTATAGATGGACCAACTACCTGAGCAAGAACAGGCTCAGTAAGGGAATAAATGAACCAACTGAGTAAAGTTTGATCTTGTGTTTGCCATTTTAGAAAGGCTGGATTGATTGTTTCTGTGGGATTGCCGTGTCTAGCAAGGACAAACTGAGATGGGCAAGGAAATGATCTATCAACATATCCCATGGCATTGTGAAGGCGCATAATCGGAAGGAACTATGAACGCCAGAGCAAATAATTTTGCAATCCTTTTTAACTGGGAGTGCATGGGAGATGGTTGGAGCAAAAGTGTTGAATGTAGTGGGTGTCGGTAATGAAGAGGTTGGGATAGTGGTTGATGAGGATGAAGAGGTAGAGTCAGCCATGTTGAATTGATGGATCTTATGAGCTCTGATACCAAGTCAAAATCTAGAAATTCTATTAAATGTCTTTCTCACACAGCAATCAACTGTGGGACCTTATTGATATATATATATATATATATATATATATGAAATAAGGGAGGAGTTGTTACAAGAGATGAGGATGAGATACAACTTGTTGAACAGATAAGAACAAATAATAACCAATATCCATTTTGTATAGAAGATTGTGGACTGATTCTCCTTAACACTAGAGACCCCGGCAAGTCCTAAACCACAAGCTACTCATCTCTCAGTTTCAACTTCTTCTCAAGAAAAGGAAGGAGAGATTAACATACCAGGCACAGTAGTCACCACTCAACAAAGTAAGGGGAAAAAACATCTTGTGGCTTCAGCTTTTGGTCCAATCACAAGAAGGTCTAGGGGTAGGAAATCCAAACTATCTCCATGATCAAAGCTCTCTACTTGAACTGCCGGGAAATTGCCAACTCCCCTACCATTCGAGTGCTGGCATATCTGGTTCAAGTTCACTCACCTGACGTCATCTTCAACTTAGAACCTATGACCTTTTTCTCCTTAACTCACTCCCTTTAGTTGAGCTATTTTGGCTTTGATATTTTCTTCTTAAATGCTTCTCATCCATGTAACACAAACATTTGGTGCTTCTATAAATTCACCCATCCCCTTACAATCTTTTTTTCTGACTCCTCTTCCCAACACCTTACAATGCTCTTAACCAATCCAACCATAGGCCCCTCAACCTTCATAACTGGAGTTTATGGCTCCAACAACCACTCCCAAAGGAGCGATTTATGGAAAGTGCTCCTTGACTCAGCCCCTTCAGATGCTCTTAAGCAATGGAGAAGAACAACCTTTGGCCTTTTTCACCTAAATATTTAGGCAGCAAAGGCCCAGGTTCTATAGAGATAAAAGCTCCTTGACTCAGCCACTTCAGATGCTCTTAGAGAAGATCTCTTGATAGCCAAGTCTATCCTTCACTAGGCTCTCAAAGCTTAAGAGATTCATTGGAAGCAGAGATCAAGAGTCTCTTTGGCTGAAAGAAGGGGACCAAAACACGAAGCTCTTCCATCAATCAGCTAAGTCCAGAAGCTCTCACAACAAAATTAGCCAAATCTTAATAGCAGGCAACATCTTTGAAGACCCTGTTTCCATCCAGGCAACGGCAGTGGACTTTTACTCCAAACTCTTCCAATCCCAGCAAGTCCACCCCAGTCCCCAGCTCTTCCAGGTTGATAGCCCCAAGGTATCAATCTTAGACAACTTATCCCTTACTTGCATGCCTTCAGCAGAAGAAATCAAAGCGGCAGTTTTCACCTTGAAACACAATAGCTCCCCTGGGCTAGATGGCTTTAATGGAGTGTTCTACAATTCAACTTGGAGCATCATAGGCAAATCAGTTACTCAGGTTGTTTAACATTTTTGCCACTAAAAAAGAATCCTCAAAGCTTCTAATGCTTACTTCCTAGCCCTCATCCCCAGCAACATTTTCTGATTTTAGACCAATCAGCCTGCTCAACTTCTCCTACAAAATTATTTCAAAAATCTTAGCAACTAGGCTATCGAAAATTCTGCCTACCCTTATCCCCCCTTATCAGGCAGCATTCATCAAAGGTAAAAATACTAAACAGCACACTGCTCTGGCCCATGAACTCTATCAGAAACTCAACTCAAAGCTCAAGAAAGGGGCTCTCTGCCTCAAACTGGATATAACCAAAGCATTTGGCAAATTGGAATGGCTTTTTCTCTTTGCAGCTCTCAAATTCTTCAATTTCTTCAAACAATTGGATCTCTCTGATCAAAGAATGTGTATGCACCTCTAGGGGTTTTGTCCTCATCAATCGCCTTTCCCAAGATTTCTTTACCTCCCTTTGTGGCCTTAGACAGGGTGACCCCTTGTCCCCTTACTTATTAATCATAGTTGAAGAACTTCTGAGCCTTCACCTTCACAGCCTCCAAACAAAAAGGATTATTCATCCCTTCTCCACCATCCACTCCACTCCTTGGCACCTTCTCTTTGCAGATGATATCCTTATTTTCATCAAAGGAGCAACTCACAGTGTTAGAGCTTTGCAGGGCCTCCTAGAGCTCTACCAATCAGCATTTGGCCAATTCTTCAATCTCCATAAGAGCCTCCCAAAATTTGGGAAATGTGATCGCAGAAGGAAAAGAAAGATCAGCTCTATTCTTGGGATCCAATTGACCATGGCACAACTCACTTATCTGGGCATCCCAATTGTTTTTGGCACCCCGAAAAAATCTCACTTCCTTCCCCTCTTAGACTCAGCCAACAAGAGGTTGCAGGCTTGAAAAGCAAATATCATTTGCAGGTCGTCTCATTCTCACTAGACATGTGCTCTCAAGCATGGCTATTCACCTGGCTGCCACCTTGCCTCTCCTAGCTTCCATCTGCAACGATCTAGAAAGTGCGATGAGAAAATTCCTTTGGTCGGGGAATGCAAATTCCTCCAAAACCAACTATGTTAATTGGGCCATTGTCTCTCTTCCTAAGGCTAAAGGAGATCTGGGCATTAGAAGGCTCTTTGAAGTTAATGCAGCTCCTTTCATCAAGCTAGGATGACTCAATATGGTCATCCTGATTTCAAGAATAGATACTTCACGCATCATCCCATCTGGAGTTTGGTTAATACCATCTATGGTTTCTACATTTGGAAGAAAATCAGGAATCTAGCTTCTCACATCCAGGAAGGTAGCTCATGGGTCTTTGGTAATGGGCAGGATATCAACGCTTGGCATGATCCTTGGACAGATAACCTTTCGCTTTCATCTAGATTCTTCAATTTCCAATTTCCTCCGGATCAGCGGCTATCTTCCCTGATCCGTTCAGGCGCCTGGTTCATCCCACAACACTTGCCTCCTGAAATCCAGAGTTACCTTTCAACTGCCATCTCCACCCTCTCCCCAGCTCAATCCGCCAAGGACTCTCTCAGATGGAGAGATTCTTTAGATGGTCAACTCACTCTCAAGGCTGCAAGGCACATCATTCGAACTAGAGCAACCACTCTGGTCTGGCCCTCTTTCATCTGGAATGGAATCTGTCTCCACAAAGTATGTTGCTTTGGGTGGCGCCTCATGCTTAACAAGACCCCAACAGAGATTCGCCTGAAGAGATTGGGTTTCTCTTTAGCCTCTAGATACAACATTTGTTGTCAAGATGAAGACTCCTTAGGCCCCTTATTATTCAACTATGAGCAACCCAAAGCACTCTGGACATGGCTCTTCCTTTCAGCTAAGACTGCAGTCCCATGCACTTTCTTTGCCTCTTCAATCTGGGAAGCACTCGCTAGAGGGAATGATTCTGCTAGCTATGGACATATGGCAACCATCTTCATCTACGTTTTCTACTTCCTGTGGAAGGCAAGGAAGATGGCCACCTTTAAAGCTTGGAAGATCCCCCTCTCCTCTATCCAGCAGCAACTCCAGGAATTCCTCTCTTTCTCCTTGGGGAAAATTTCTAAGGCTTTCTGCAGTAATCAACTAAGATCTCTCATCCTCTTCCTTAGAATTTGTAAGTGCCTAAAAATTACGGACTTGATTAGGCGAGTATGAAACTTGTGATATTGCTGTTAAGCTTCTTTGGGGGGACTGAATACCTGAGACCTGAAAGGGAGAAAGAGAACAAAGGTCAGAGCCCTTGACTGCAGTCAGCCGAAGGCACTCTGATGCCTAAGTTAGTGCAGTCACTGAACAAAGGGAGAGTGAGTTTGGAAGAAGAGAGTTCTGGGAGTAAACTCAAGGGATGTGTGTTACATAGTACGTACCTTTCATGGATCTTACCCATGCATATATATAGACGAGTGTCCCATCAGAAGTTCCCTGAGTGGAGTAAGAGCATAGTCTCATCAGCCCATACCTCGGATCCTCAGTCGGGGTAGGTGAGATTACAGTCCCATCGGATCTTTCCTCAATCCCTCAAATAAATGCGGACGTGATTGTCGGATAGGGATAACCTCTTATAGATATCCGGCGGCCACCCTAACTGTCAGTACCATCTGCAACGTATCTGTCCCGTCACATAATTGGGACTCAACGTTCAGTGTTCACCTCGGTCAATAGAGCCGAACTGGAGAAGTCACCGAGGTCGTGGGCATGAGTTCGGGCACTGCTACCGAGATGCGCGAGGCCGAACTTAACGGAGTGTGCTCGGTACTCCTACCGAGGTGGGCTCAAGTCTGGTGCCAGCTGACGCAGTCGCCAAGCTGAACGAGGCCGAGATCAAAGCAAAACCGGTCGGTACTTTTACCCAAAACTAGGAATAATTTCAGTGTCATTAAAATACCCCACACAATTGCCCCCTAGCTCCTGATCTCGAGAGTTCCACAACTTTCTAAGGTCAGGAGCTAAGTATTAGGGAGTTCTCATGCCGAGCTCATAGCTCTTTGTCTTGATATCGATTGCTGACGTCTGGCCCTTATCGCGCCGCTTCGCTTGCCCAAAAGCGTCGATGTCGCTTCGCCTGCCTGAAACAATCAATACCCTGGCAACATAACTATGGAAGGCGTACCGCCCTTGCTAGGTGCCATCATCCGATCGGCTGTTCCGAAGCGACGTGTACAGCTTCCTAAGTGTCGGTTTAAATGCGCATCCATGAAATTCAAAAGGGCACCTTCTTGCTTTATATATTCAGTACACCCTCCTCCATTTTTCTTTTATTTTGGTGTTCAAGAGAGAGAGCCTTCTTACGTAAGAGACTTCCTGCGAAAGCCGATTTGCTCAACGTCCTTAACAAAGAACCCCAGAGCCCTTGGACCTTCCTCGTCTCCGTGAGTCTTTCTTCCACTCCCTTTTCTACTTCAGCGTTCTTGTGTCCTCCTTAGAGTCCCTGTTAGGACTTTCACCCCGTTTTTCTTTGTCCCCTGTCCATCTTCTTTCCGCCCCTAGCCTTAGAAATGGGAGCGTATAGGCACTGGGTAGATACCCCACAGGCTCTAGAAGGGTTTAGGACAATGTACAGGATCCCCGAGGAAGTCCTGATTAGGATAGACGACCCAGAAGATGCCTTTGATGGCAAAACCTTCTGGAATGGCTGGATGCCATTCCTTTTAGTGGTGATTGTAGAGGGGGGAGTTAGGTTTCCCATCCACCCACTTCTGATGACTTGTCTTCGAAAGTGGAATCTTTGCCCCTGTCAGCTAATGCCCAATAGTTTCAAGATAAAAATGGGCACTGCCGAGCTGAACATAATCTTGGGGATCAACCTCGGTGTCCATGACATCGAGGATGTGTACGACCTGTGCAAGTCTGCGAGAGTTGACGACTGCTACTACCTTCGCGGGAAGCTGAGGAGGGAGCCGTTCGTCCATGACTTGGAGGACTCGAACATGCATGCTGGGGATGACCGCCTGTTCGTCTCCGGGAGCTGGGAGTTCGGGGAGTCTGAGCCCGCGGAAGCCAGAGTGCACAAGGTCCCCCATCGTCTCGGGACCACCTCAAGTAAATACCGAGCTCACAGCCTTGTCTCTTTCCTCTGATCTTTTATCTTTGCCGAACTCATGGATCTTGTGTGCCGAGTAGGTCACAGCGAGAGGAAGAAGGAAGCAAACCAGGTCGGGTGGAGGAGGAACGACGAGTGGCTCAAGGCGGTGAAGGTGTACCAGGGCCACCACGGTCGGGCAGCCTGGAACGTACTTGGATACCAGCCTGTGTACCGTTCCTTCATCCCGAGAAGGTCCAAAGCTCCCCTGCTGATCGAAGAACCTGAGGATGTCAAGCCCTTGCTTGCCCTGGGGGCTGGACCTTCCACTTCAAGAGCCAAGCAGGAGCCCGCCGACCTTCAGCAGGCAGTAGAGGCGTACTCCTCCAGTTTCGAAGAAGAAGAGATGATGCTGGAGTGACGTCGGCCCTTTGAAGACTTCGGACCTAAAGTCCAAAGTACTCGGGGGGCCAGCTCCTCCGGTCTCTTTACCCCCGAGCTCCGGCGCCGCTGGACCCTCCGCTGCGCTCGACGCTTCCTCCAGCAGAGCTCAAAAATGCCCTGCTGAGGTCAGCAAGAAAGGAACCTCGGTAGAAAAGAGGCCTAGGCAGGAGGGGCAGGTGGAGAAGGGCTCCGGGAAAGGGAGCAGTCCTCCGGAGAAGAAGGCCCGGTCGGAGGGGCCGGTGGAGAGGGGTCCTGAGCCGGATCCCACATCTTGGCACATTTGCGCGGACCCTTGGCAACCAGACCTCTTGCTGGAGCTCGAGAGGCCGTTGACAGTGGAGGACAGGCCGGCCGCCAGCTCTTCTGTCCTCGCTGCACTCTCCCGGGCCCGTGCTCTCCCACGCAACATGGAGAAGCACAGGAAGGCTGAGGACGTGGGTCTGGTGATGACATCAATGAAGGCGTCTATTGCGGTGAGTCCAGCTCCGTCGTGAATACTGTAGAGTTCTTGTTCTCGGTTTCTCTCTGACTTCAGTCTTCTTTTTGCAAAACATAAAAAGCCTTCAAGTGGTACTGGAGAGGGCCCTTCGGAGCTCCTCTGGGGCGTCCCAGCTGGAGGAGGAAAAGAGGGAACTTGCGTCTGCCCTGGAGGCGAGCGCAGAGAGGTCGCGGGAGCTGGAGGAAAAGAATGCCAAACTTGCTGCAGAGATGGACTCGGCGGCAGCCGAAATCATCAGGCTGAGGCCGAAACGCGAGAGTTGATGGGGGCAGCTGAGGAAAAGGCAAAAAGGGCTGCCCAGCTCGAGGTCGAGATAATGAAACAGAAGACCGAGCTGGCAGCCCTGGCAGAATTGAAAGCCGAAGCCGAAGCCCAGTTGCAGTCTGAGAGGGATGTCGCGGCGAAGAAAAAGGCTGACCTCGAGGAGTCACTGCAGACAGAGGTGGACGCTGCATTTCAAGATGGAGTGGAGTTCGCAACGAGAGACTATGAGGCTCAATTAGAGGGACTGAGCAAAACGCTATTCGAGCTTGGGTGCAGGGCTGCACTAAAAGAAGTGGGGATCTCCGAAGATCACCCAGTATTCCAGAACCCTCCCAAGTTCGTTCCTCGTGTGCCCGAGCTTGAGTCCACTCCTGTTCCTCCCCTCAAGCCTGCAAATGAGGTCCGCGACGCCAGTGCTGGGGCGGCTAAAAAAGATGTTTGTTGATGTATTTGCTTTCTTTTTATTTTCTGTACTTGGGGAAGTCGTAACATTTTCCAGATGTAAATTTTTTGTCCTTTGATGTAAACACATTTTCATATGAATACAATCCTTCTTTCTGTTTTCATCTGTCTGATTGTATATTTTCTGCTTTGATGAATACACTTATTCACTTCTCTTTCTCATTGTTGCCCTCGAGCTCGGTTCCATAACCAGAATAAGATGAGTGACCAAAACATGATAAGCAAATGAGTTTGGTTCTTCAATTAGAACAAGGTAAGTAGTTGAGCTAGGTTCCACAACCAGAGCAAAGTAATTGAGTTCGGTTCCCTAACCAGAACAGAAAGGGGATTTGTGCTAGGTTCCATAACCAGAGCAAGTATTCATACTAGGTTCTACAACCAGAGCATTATAACTAGGCTAGGTTCCATAACCAGAGCACAGTAGTAGAGTTTGGTTCTCTAACCAGAACAAGTGAGCTTGGTTCCATAACCAGAGCTGAGAAGTAACTGAGCTAGGTTCCATAACTAGAGCAAAGTAATTGAGTTCTATTCTTTAACCGGAAAAAGTGAGCTAGGTTCTATAACCAGAATTGTGATGGCTGGTTCTTTAACTGGGCCGATATAGCTGGTTCCGCAACCGAGCTAGCCGAGTTCCGTAACTTTGCCAAAATTTAAAAGCAACAAAACACATCCTTCTACAAGAATTAATTTTATTGATTTTAAAGATTGAGTACAGTCTAGAAATAGTACTTCTTGAGGTGCGTGGCATTCCATGGACGTGGTAGCTCCTTACCTTCTATGTCTTCAAGCTTGTAAGCTGATTGCCTAGTTGCCGAGACCACTTTGAATGGCCCGTGCCAGTTCGGTGCAAGCTTGCCCTCGTTGGGATTCTTATCTGCAGGAAGGGTCTTTTTCAAGACTAATTCTCCAACTAAGAACTTCCTTTCTTTGACCATTTGATTGTACCCTCTGGCTAGTTGCTGTTGGTAAGAAGCTAAGCGAATGGCTGCTGTATCCCTTTGTTCTTCAGCCAGATCAAGCTCTTTAGCGAGGTTTACTTCATTTTGGCCTTGGTCAAACAGTTCTGACCTGAGTGTGGGGAGGTCGACCTCGAGTGGGATCACAGCCTCCATCCCATAAGCTAGGGAGAAAGGCGTTGTCGAAGTGGAGCGCCTCGGGTAGTCCTATAAGCCCAAAGAACACTCGGAAGCTCTTCTACCCATCTCCATTTGGCTCGGTCGAGTCTTCTTGAGCCCGTCGAGCACTACTTTATTGGAGATTTTAGCCTGACCGTTGCTTTGTGGGTAGGTCGGGGTGGAATAGTAGTTTCTGATGCCGAGCTCCTGGCAGAAATTCTTGAAAAAGTTGGAGTCGAACTGGGTTCCGTTATCTGAGATCAGGGCTCGAGGCACTCCAAATCTCGTGACGATGTTCCTCCAAACGAAGTTTTTCGTGTCGAGCTTTGTGATGGAAGATAGTGCTTTGGCTTCTATCCACTTGGTGAAATAATCGTAGCCACCTCTTATTCCCTGGAGCTCGATGAAGTGGCCCCACTAGGTCCAACCCCCACTGGACGAAAGGCCACGGACTAGAGAGCGGGCTCAGGTCCTGTGCTAGTTGATGGAGAGAGTGAGAGAACTTTTGGCACTTCACATTTCCTGGCGTAGAGATGGGCGTCCTTCTGCATGTAAGGCCACCAGTAGCCTTGGTTGATAACTCGACATGCGAGCGATCTACCTCCAATGTGACTGCCGTAGATCCCCTTATGGATTTCATAAAGGAAATCTTCGACCTTGCTTGGGTGAACGTACTGGAGGTAGGGGCCAGTGTTGGACTTCTTGTAGAGTTTGCCATCAGGAGATAACCAAAATAAGCCGCCTTCAGCCTGGTTTTGTGAGTCTCGTTCTTATCTTCAGGAAGCTGGCCATCCCTTAGGTTGGTGGTGATTGGGTCCATCCAGCTCGGGCCAAGGTCAGCGCACAAGACTTGCCGAGGTGGAAGGAGCTCTGTGCTCGGCCTGTCTAGTGCTTCCACTTTGACAGTTCTTTTCCTCCCGGCCTCAACGACAGAGGCTAGATTGGAGAGCGCATTGGCGTGAGAATTGGAGTCTCTGTCGATCTGCTTGACTTCAACCCTTTCGAACTGAGAGAGGAGTCGCTTTACGTGGGCTAAGTACGTTGCCATCCTATCGTCACGGGCTTGGTATTCTCCGCTCAGTTGGCTCGTCACCAGTTGAGGGTCGCTGAAAACTACCAATTACCGTGCCCCCAGGATTTTTGCACTGCCGAGACCCGCGAACAGCGCCTCATACTTCGTTTTGTTATTGGACGCTTTGAAGTCAAGTGTTAGGGCTTGCTCGATGACAAGGCCCTCTAGAGATTGGAGGACTATGACTATGCCAGCCCTTTTCGAGGTTGAGGATCCATCAACGAAGACTTTCCAGGCTGAATCAAGAAACTGCTTCCAAGATCGCTTTTGCTCCATCTCGGTCTCGGTGACTTCTTCACCCTTATTGCCCCCTAGTTCGGTATCTAGCTGTCTCAGTGCCGAACTAGGAGAGGTAAATTCCACAATGAAATATGCCAGAACCTGAGCTTTGATTGCCGTTCTGGGTTGATACTGGATATCATACTGCCCCAGCTCGACGGCCCATTTAGATATTCTTCTAGAGAAGTCTGCCTTTCTAAAAAGAGATTTAAGCGAATGTTCAGTAACAACCACTACGGAGTATGTCTGGAAGTAATTGGAGAGCTTGCGGGAAGCGCTGATGAGCGCCAATGCGAGTTTCTCCAGTGGCAGATATCTTGTCTCGGCGTTCAGTAGGATCTTGCTCACGTAGTATATAGGCCTCTGTTGTGGTCTTCTTCTTTGATTAGCACCGAGCTCACTGCGTGATCCGAGACTGCCAGATATAAGTACAGGGTCTCTCCCTGTTTCGGAGTGGAAAGCGGGGGAGGTGAAGACAAGTAGCCTTTGAGATCCTGAAGGGATCTGTCGCATTCCGAGGTCCATTGGAACTTTAAGCATTTCTTTAAAAGCTGAAAGAAGGGACGACACTTGTCCGAGGCTTTGTTGATGAAGCGATTGAGCGCAGCGGCCATCCCTGTTAGCCTCTGGACTTGTTTTGCTGTGGTCGGACTCTGGATGGCCTGTATTGCCGAGATCTACTCGGGATTGGCTTCAATTCCCCGTTTGGTGACCAGGCTTCCTAGGAACTTACCGGAGCCGACGCCAAACGCGCATTTGGATGTATTCAGCTTGCGTTGGAACTCTTTGAGGACGGCAAACATTTGACTCAGGTCTGCCAAGTGGTCATGTGACCTTTTAGACTTGACAACCATGTCGTCAATGTATACCTCCACGGTTTTACCGAGCTGGGCCTAAAACATTTTCGTCACCAACCTCTGGTAAGTTGTCCCCGCGTTCTTTAACCCAAAGTGCATCACTTTGTAGCAGTAGATGCCTCTAGGTGTTATAAACGCGGTCTTTTCCTCATCAGGCCTATACATCAGGATCTGATGGTAACCTCGGTAGGCATCGAGGAAACTCATTTTGTCATGCCCAGCGGTTGCGTCGATCATCTGGTCGATTTTCGGGAGAGGGAAGCTATCCTTAGGGCAGGCCTTGTTAAGGTCGGTGAAGTCCACGCAGACCCTTCAGCTCCCGTTCTTCTTTTTTACCACTACTGTGTTGGCCAGCCACTCAGGCTAGTTGACTTCCCTAATTGCTTCGTCCTCCAACAGCTTCTTGACCTCTTTGATCACGGTTTCTGCCTATTGCACCCCAGTTTTGCGAGCCTTTCAAACTATGGGTTTGTGCCTAGGATCCACTGATGGACCCTCAGATTTCCGTCCTCTCCTTCCGCACCCGGGGGCTGCCTGGGTCTCGGCAGAGGAGGGAAATCACGGGTATCAACTTTTTGTACGGGTATGCCAGATTTACTATTCTACTTGAAATTTGGAATGGTGATGATCCGGAGATTCACCTTCACAAGTAGAAAGGAAATCATTCCTTCTTTCTAACTTTTCAAATTGCATAAATATTTAAGAAAAGACTCAAGTTTGTTTTTGAGAATGCCGTAGGAGGCGTTTTTTTGTTTGTTTGTCGTGAAAGACGATTTTACAAAACTCATCAAATATGGAAGACAAGAATTGTGATTTCTTTTTGTCTTTTAAAAAAAATACAAATTAGAATAGAAAAGAAAGAAAATGAATCTAACTTCTTAGGAGATTGTGGGGACATGTTCAGATCGACAGTCGCAAGTCATGTATGGACTTCGCCATCATCCTTCAATTGAGAATGTTTGATGCTTCTATTCTTCGGCTTGGCTCCTAACCTCAGTTTTTTAAAGGATAAGGACCAAGAGGAGGTCCTATATCCAATGAAAAATCGAGTAAACGGGCTGAAAAGCTGCGTTTAGGCCATGTTGTAGAAGGAGGGGACCTTGGGGGGGGTGGCCCCCCAAAGGACGTTGATCACCTTGTAGTGTTTCTGGGAGCAAAGCAGCAGGACTTCGTCTCTCTTTTGAATTTTCTGGAATTTCGGGGCTTGGGATCACACTTGGGATTCGTGCTTTCTTCTTGGAATGGATCTCCTTTTATAGGCTTTTGGTAGCCATGAGGTGTTTATTGGCATTGATGGCCATGATGAGAGAATTGATGATATTGATGAGAGGAGTTACAAGTTTTATTTCTTGATTTTGTAACTCCTTTTTCTTGACTTGTGATTGGCCGATGAAGGATAGTGGGCATTTAATCGCCTTTAATCTTCATGATGATGGGAGTTTCATGGGTTTAATGCCATGATTGCTTGGATTTGTAACTCCCAAATGCTTGAATCTGATTGGGCCGTCCAAAATAATGAGTTAATGACCGCATTAAGTTGTCATAAACGGGTCAATTAACGACATTAAGTGGTCGCCAAGGCATGTGAAGAGTCGCGGGCCGCACTGCGTCTTTTGAGATTCTTCTTGTGATCATCACAGGTGGATCCACACATTGTTTGATGTCAGATTGAGATGCAATCTCAGACATTGATTGATGTTGGTGGGCCGATGACATCTGTTTTGTTGATTCACGATCGGTCGGACAGAAAGTGTACTTTCTAGGTCAGCCGGTTGGCGATCTTGAAGCGATCAGTGATGATTTCATGCTTTTGACGGCGGATCCAAGATGTCGGTGAAGATCAGTGGTTTTCAAGCATCAAAGATTGGATTTTCAGAAAATCACAGAGGTAGGAACACTCGAAACGCGAAAAGGATCGGAAAACGGGCCATTCGACGAGAAATCCGGCGACCTGGATTTGCAGGGTCACCGGCGACCATGGGCCATGGTCGCCGGCTACCATAGGGCTTTGGCATTTTGGTCGCCGAGCTTCGTTTTCAGCCGTTTTTCCTTTTTTTTTGCTTCTTTTTTCTTCTGTATTTTTATTGACATCTTTCCTTAATTATTGACTTGATTTTCTTGGAGAAAACTTGACGAGAACCCGCGAAAAACCGGAGCACAAAGTTTCCCATTTTTCGGGAAAGCCGAAGACTTTGTAGCCGATTTTCCGTCAAGAGTCGAAACTAGGTCAAACGATGTCGGAATGACCTAAAAATTGAGGTGAGGCTTCTTGACCAATGAATAGGACTAACCATGGGCTTTTATTTGAGTTTGGAAGCCGTTTGGGGTCCCGTCGATGCTTGACTTGATTTTACTGCGGGGAAAATGCCGAGCTTTGATATGTGGTCAAACGATGTCCGATTGACCTGAAATTTGATGGGGAGCCTATTGGAGTCATTATGAGACAGCCCATTAGCTCCAATTTGGATGTTATTGTCCCGGGGTGCTCCACCGCAGGTAGGCTTGATTTTCTTTCAAAGCATCGAAACCTGGTCAAACGTTGTCGGAATGACCTGAAATTCAACGTACAACCTTTCGGAGGCATGTTGAAGTCATTCATACGCTTTGTTTGATGAGTGATGGCTTCGATGGTTCCCGCCGCCGGGAGGTTTGATTTTGCTGATGGAGGGTCAAACGTTGTCAGTTTGACTTGAAATTTGGCATGGAGCCCTTCGGAGGTATTTTGAAACCATCCATAGGCTCTGATCAAAATTTTGGTGTCTTCGATGATGTCGCCATCGGGAGCGCTTGTTTAGCTGTCGAAGAAGTGATGTTAGGCCAAGCGATGTCAGAATGGCCTGAAACTTCAGGTGTACCCCTCTTTTGGCTGTCTTGAAGGATGTTTTTCAGTTTTTGTCTGATTCTGACAAGATCTGATGCTTGAAGTAGCTTTGCCTGTTTTGTAGCAGGATGCAGCTTCATGTGGCTTCTTGATGTTGAGGAGACATAGTTACTTTTTTAGTGTCAACAAATGCCCCTCGAGGTACAGCACGAGTAGCCTTTTGGAGTCGATGTGCCTCGAAGAGAAACTTGAAGGAGAGCTTCTGACTTGACCAAGAGTCTTGAGCATTTTTTTTAATAGCCTTCTGAGTTTCCGGGGGGATTTTATGGTAGTGAGATGGATCACGTACCATCTCAAGGCAAAGTTTTGAAAACGACGTAGGAGATTTGGATTTTGGGTTTTGACCTTGTGACCTAACAAGCTGTCTGTGGCAGGTTACGGGGTCGGGGTTTGATTTTGGATTCTGTCCTGGTGACCCAACAAGCTGTATGTTGCAAGTTTGGGGGTCAGATTTGGTTTTTTGGTTTCGGTTTTTGGTTTGGATTGGATTTTTATTTTGGTTTTAGTCTTGTGATCCAACAAGCTGTATGTGACGAGCTAGGGGACCGGGGTTTGGTTTTGTGAAATGTCAATTTCAAGATTTTGGCTTAATTTGGTTCATGAGGTTGGATGGTTTGGTTTTTGGAAACTCATGAGGCTTTCCTTTTTTTTTTTTTTTTGAATGGTCCTATCAACTCAAAAGGGAATATTTTGACTAAAAGCCACTTTTAGTGCTTAGGTGGTCAAACCTGGCTCATGTGGGCTAACCCATGGGACCTTAGGCTTTGGAGATGACCTAGATCTCATATGGTGTCATTTTTGTAGAGAGTATCTAAAAATATCTCTTTGGTGTAGAGAATATCTAAAAATATCCTTACTTGGAGAGAATCTCTCAAGTTTCCTTCTTTTTTGGAGAGACTTTCTCAAAATATCTTTCTTTTGGGAAAGTAGCTAAATTTTAGCACTTACATCCTTTCTTTTCTCCTTGTTTCCTCTTTTGATTTGCTCTTTTCTATAAAAGCAACAGGAGTCGAATCTTTTGCTCCATTGCTTTCTTTGTTTGTAAGAGTCTCCAAGGGTGCTCCAAGATCAAGAAGTGCTTTTTCTTCTCCAAGGATCTCCAAGCTTTTTTTTCTTCTTCCCCATCAATGGCTTCAAGTAAGTTTTCTTTTTCAAGAAACTCTATTGTAGAAGTAGTAGTTTCTTTCTTTGCTTTCTTTTTCTCTTCTCTTCTTTCCTTTTTTTTTTCTTTTTCCAAGCACGTTTTTTTTTCCTTTGTTTTTTTTTTTCGTGCTCTTTTTTCTTTTTTTTTTCTTTTCTCTTTTTCTCACGGTTTTCTTTTTTTTTTTTAACCGTGTTTTTTCTTTCTTTTGTTTTTTCCACCGTGTTTCTCTATTTTTTTTCACGGTTTTTGTTTCTCTGTTTTTTTTTTGTTTTTGTTTTTTCACTCGGTGATGATTTTTTTTTTCACCGTTTTTTTTTTCTTTTTTTCTTGGCTGTGCGGTCAGGTCCGTACGGACCTGGCAGTACTGCCACGTGGCAATGGGCCACGGCCTGTGGGCCCATAAACATTTTTTTTTTGCTGAGGTTTCTTTCTCTCCTTTTCTTTTTCTTTTCTTCTTCGTTTGCTCACCATGATAATGAGGTTATGCAATTTCAATATGTTCATGCATTTTTTTTATGCATCAAGATAGAAGGCTAGAGTCTCTACGTCAAGCCAACATGATTTTTGACTTGGACAAAGTTTGATTGGTTTTGACCAAATTGGGTTGGAATTGGTCAAACTTTGGTCAATGTTTTCCTAGCATTTAATGCATGATGATGCTCTTTGATGCTTGATTTTTGGTAAATGGACTTGGAAGCATGATGATGCGTACCTAAAAATCCTTTGCAAGTATTGGGATTTTGAGCTCGCAGCGATGTTGAGCTCTTTCTCGGCCTTGCTGGATTTTGAGGAACTTTGCAATTTTTGGATTTTAAAGCTCGCAACAATGTTGAGTTCTTTTCCAAATTTTACGGAAATTTGATGAGATTGGCTAGTTCTCACAGCAATGTTTGAGTTCGAACCTTCTTCGAGAATTTTACACTAACTATGAGCTCGCAGCGATGTTGAGCTCATCTTCAGGCTTCCTGTCTTTTTCGGAGTATTTCCCTTTTCTTCGGAATTGCCCCGGAACCATGTCAAAATTTCGTTAAATTTTTTTAGCAAAATCCTGTCATTTTGATGATGATTGATCTTTGCTTTTCCTTCCTTTGTACGTAGTTCTTCCAGAACGAACAAGGGTAAAGGTCCTGTTACTGACGCACCTCGTCGATTTGCCAGATCTTCTAATGCGGCCGTTCAGCAGGCTTGGGAGAAGGTCTAGTTTGTCGAGAAAAACTTGGAAGAGTGCGATTCCCTTAATCGTGATGAGATGAGACAGCGATTGATCGCTCTCAAAGATGAGGAATTCTAAAAGATCATGGTAAGCAGCCGTCCTTGGGTTACGGACGATCAGAGTGTTGTGCCCAAGCCTACCTTTTTCTTTGGTGATGCAGTCCCCGACGACTTGACACACCAAAGGAGATGCTTTCAGTTCTCTTACACAGCAGATGGTGAGGAGAGAACTATTTCTACCCGGTCGACTTTTGATCGAACCATCTCGGTCCTGAGCCTTTCTCCCACGTGCCCTAAGAGGGAAGATCCTCCAAGCTGGGTGAAGAGGACCGGTGTGATCAAGACCGGGGTTTTTGTTGGCGGCCTTTCCGGTTTTGCAGAGAAATCTCCTGTCCATATGGACATGTTGATGCCAGCCAATGGCTACCAAGGTTCTGATCATCCGTCGGTCGATTTGAGACCGGTGGGCCTTGGCATTTTTTGGGATGACGGCAGCAATTGGGTGAAGCCTTTTCGACTTCGTAGCCGTTTCAGTGCTGACTGGAGCTGGGAATCATGGACTGATCACACCCTGAAGATTGGCGAGGCCGTTCTGCGGGAGGACGAGATTTTTGATGCGGTTCGCTCTTTTCAGCAAACCGTTGTTTTCTCCGATGAGGCTTTCATGGCCATGCTGGAGTCATTCCTCCCACAAACCAACACCTTCATTGTGACGAATGGTGAGATTGGTTTTTCTTTGAAGGAACTGAGCGCCATCACCGGGTTGCCTATCCTCGGCAAACTTTATGAGGAGTTTATGCCTATCGACAGCGTCCTTGAGGAGCAGTCTGAGGAATTCAGGCTTGTATACTTTCAGCTCGTCACATTCTATGATTTTTTGAAGGAGAAGGAGGGCTCGAAAGTCAGGTGCAGCAGTTGGTGGGGTTGCAGCTCCAACTTTTTTGACAGTGGGGAGTCTTCTGATGGCATGGCCCAGGATGCTAGGGCTAAAGCATCAAGTTTGAAGAAGATCACCGCTATGCGAGAAGAGTTGATGAAGTTCTTTGCAAACACAGATGCCATTTGTTCTGACATTGCATTGTGGAGAGATCTTGCTATTTACCTCACTTATTGGCTGGGTGAGGCTGTTTTTGCTGGAGGAGATGGAACGCACATCAGGCCACATTGTATTTTTCCGGCTTGTCAGATGGCGTTTGGAGAGCGGCTGGCTTTGGTACCTGCTCTTTACTCCTACTTGTGTACCGAATTGCAGGTTGCTGCTTTCCTAGTTCGGCTTGGGCTCCCTATGAACAGGATATTTTCTGCCCACATCTTCTATTCGTGGTATGTATACCACTGTCCTAGCTTCCATCGGTTGGGAGTTGCACAGGACGAAGATCCCTTTATGATTCGTTTGGCTAGAGGGACAGCCGTTTTCGAATCTCTTTTGTCTGCCCGTTTGAGGATCCGACGGTTTAGGGACGTCGAGATTGGGTAGTCTTCAGTGAAGCTTTCTCCCGGTTTGCGGAAGAAGGCTTTTGACTTTGGTGTCTCCTGTGATTCGACCAGGGCAGGGTCGGGAAGACACTATGCTTTGACAAACGCGGAGAAGAGATGGCTTTTCAACATACGGGTTGGTACGATGGTGTACCGTAGACATCTTTTTGTGGATATCCAGCCGTATGTCCCTTCGCGTTTTGAATTGTAGCTTGGCTTCTCTCAAGGCGTTGTTGGAGCGCCTTCGAGCATGGTGAAGCGTTTTGGAGGTCTGCAAGATGGGAGAAATGCATGGGCTTTTTATAGTGCAGAGGACACTACCGCCATGATTTCCTATCCTGAGCTGCCCACTTTCCAGACTTCTGGCTTCACGAAGTGGTTCGTGGAGAGCTTCTCAGTGTACCTGGGGCTTTCCAAGAAGGAGCTTGATGTCAAGCAGTCTCCTGGGAAGAGTCTTGGCAGATCAGATGGTGTCCGTCGGGAGGAAGTTTTGGCCTTTCTTTCTGGAGAGAAGCATAAGATAGGCTTTCTCAACGAGCAGGATATCATCAGATCAGGAGCTACACAAGGGATTCCTGGTGAGGTCTTGAGATAGCTGGCAGAGGAGGAGGCCGAGATTGATGGTTGGATGCAAGCGAAATGCTCAAAGGCTTCCATGGAGTCTACTGGGAAAAACATACCATCCAGTGAGGACTCTAGTGAGAGGCCTGATGTTGATAGTGGGGTAGAATCGTTGAGCAGATTGACCCGCCGAAGGAAGAGGAAGAGAGGACAACACCGTAATATGAGACGGCATGATAGTCCTTCTGATCTTGAAGTTCCTCTCACCATTGCTGAGGAGGTGTCTGAGGATGCTGACGAGCCTCCGAAGAAGAGAAGCAGAGAAGAGGAGACAGCTGGTATGATCCTCTTTCTTTCTTTTGCTACTTCTTTTCTTTTATGAGCGACTTTTGTTTTGATCCGTTGCTTTCTTTTTTTTGGCAAATGATGATGACTTGGTGATGCCCGAGGTTCCGGCGGATGAGGCGATGTCGGATCCAGTTGCGGCATCTGAAGAAGAGCCCAGAGACTCTGGAGTGGTTCCAGAACCTTCACCTGGTATGATTGATTTGGCTTCTCTGTTTTTTTTTTCTTTTTTTGTTTTGTGCTGTCTTTTACCAACATATAGCTTTTGTTTTCTTGTTTGCTGACTTGTCAGAGGGTTCTGATGATTTTGAGCCATCCATGGATGCAACTTTTGACGATGCTTCGGATGAGCTCAAAGAGGCAGAGAGTACTCCACCGATTGTCGAAGAAGGTATTTTGTAATACTAATCTTGATATTGATTTTTTGACAAGATTATATTCATACCTTTTTGTCTTTTCCTTGGCAGATTGTGGAGCAGTAGGAGAGGTCCCTTCGTTTTCCTTAGAGCCAGAATAGGGGATACCTGCGGCTGATCCAGGAGTAGGGGCTTCTTCTTCCTTCAACGAGTCAGCTTCTTCGGTTGGAAAGAGTTTATTGATTACTCTTCCAATGGAGCATGACATGGGCAGTCGGGTGCCGGAGCACGGCGAATCCTCATCTGCGCCGCACCTTCAGTATGCAAAGAAGGTGTTGAAGACTGTTCTGAGCTCATGGGTTGAGACTCTCTCTTCAGGTCACTTGGAAGCTGGCTTTAGCATGATCAAGCATGTACAGGACATTCTTGCTGATAGCAAAGAAGTCGGTCTGGACGTCGCAAGCGCCAAAGATTTTGTTGATGAAGTCATTGCTTTGGGGAACAAGTGGACTGAGACCAAGAGTTTCCCAGATGGTGACTTCTTTGATGAGATGTTTATGAAGCCATCGAGCAAAGTCAAAGTTGAGCTGACTGAGATCACGAAGACTCGGAAGCAGTTTGTTCGGGAGAAGAACATTACCGAGTTATCCATCATGGGGCTGAAGCAAGACTTGAACTGCCTTGATAAGGAGGTTGTCGAGGCTAGGCAATGTCTTGAGCTTTTGGAGGAAGAAGTTACTACCAAATGGACCGCCATTGTGGAGGCTCGTGACAAGGAGGGGACTCTTATTCGTCAGGTTGAGGAAGCTGAAAGTAATTTCCAAAGGAAGACTAAGGAGTAGGATCAGTGGCAGGTCCTCTGAAAAGAACTTCCTCGTGCTGCAGATGGGTCGTGGCGTTCGGCCGCATTTTATGGGAACATTTTGAAGAAGCGTGGCCTGAAAACTTTGGAAGCTAAGGTCAAGGGTCTGCTTGAGGAGTTGAACCTTTGGTTGAAGACCGAGCTAAATTGAGCTCCTGAGTTGTAACAAACTCTTTTTCTTCTTTCTCTTTTTAGTACCTCCATGTATAAACAATTTTGGTACTATATATTTTTTGTATCCCCTTCTTTTCACTTAAGCAAATTTGAGTAAAAGCTGATGGGAATGTTTGTTCAAGAATTTGATCAAAAGGTTGTCATTTTGTGAAAATCTTTTGTCAAAGGGTTGTTTTGGGCATGAAAGCCAATTTTTGCGACAAAGAGCCTGGTTTTTTGATGAATTGAAAATCAAGATTTTGAAATGGCATGGAAGCCAAGTTTTTTTTTTGTGGCATGAAAGCCGAATTTTGTGGCGTAAGAGCCAAAATTTGTTTTGCGGCATGGGAGCCAGAAATTTTGAGATGGCATTAGAGCTAGAATTTTTTGAGATGGCATTAGAGCTAGAATTTTTTACAATGGCATGAAAGCCGAATTTTGGAATGGCATAGAAACCGAATTTTATTTTGTGGCATGGAAGCCAAATTTGTTTGTGGCATGAGAGCTAAAATTTTGTTTGTGGCATGAAAGCCAAAGTTTTTGGTTGGCATGAGAGCCAAAGTTTTTGGTTTGTGGCATGAAAGCCAAAGTTTTTGGATGGCGTGAAAGCCTGAAATTTTGAATTGGCATAAGAGCCAAAATTTTGAGATGGCATGAAAGCCGATTTTTGTTTTGTTGTTGTTTGTTTTGTTTTGGCATGGGAGCCAGATTTTTGAAAATCAAGTTTTGTTTTGTTGGCATGAAAGCCGATTTTTGGCATGTAGAGCCGAATTTTTGGCGTTTATAGCCGATTTTGGCGTTTATAGCCGGGTTTTGGCATTTATAGCCGATTTTTGGCGTTTATAACCAGATTTTGGATTTTATAGCCGAATTTTGGTTTTCAAAATGCAGGTATCGACTAAGTATCCCCTCCCCGCTGAATGGTCTTGCAAGTATCGATGGAATGTCGCTTCCCTACTCATTCGTTTGCTAGTATCGATGGAATGTCACTTCCTCGCGGGCTGGGTTTGCGAGTATCGATGGAATGTCGGTTCCTAGTCGATTGGGGTGCAAGTATCGACTAAGCGTCGCTTCCCTGCTTTTTCCAAAACTTTTGGTTTTGCGGGTACTGACTTGGTGTCGTTTCCCCCCGATTTTTGAAATTTGAGGTTTTCTCGAACCATTTGAAATTTGGGTTGTGGATATCAATTGGAATATTGCGTCTCCGCGATTTTGAGGTTTTGCAAGTATCGATGGGGTTCGCTTCCTTGTGATTTTTTGATTTTGGAAGTATCAAATGGGGTTCACATCCTTCTAGTTTTTGGGTTTTGGAAGTATCGAATGAGGTTCGCATCCTTCCAATTTTTGGATTTTGTGAGTATCGACTAAGTGTCACTTCCCCGCGGTTTCTAAAAACCTCTTTTTTTTTTGTTTAAAGACGCAAGGGTCATAAGTTTTGACTTAAAACCATTTTGGTTTTAAAAGCCGAGGCGGACTAGGGTGAAATTTCCTGAGTCCTGGTTTTTGTTTCAAACCAAGAATTTTTGGGTTCAAGGATTGAAAATTTTGGTCAAATCTGGGAAGAGGCTCCTAAACTTGGATTTTTGAATTTTGATTTTTTTTTTTGAACAATGAAACGATGAAAGTAAGCATTGTTTTGAGGGTTTTTTTTTTTGAAACTTCAACATAAAAATGAAAATTTCAAAAGGGGTGGGTTTGACGAGCAAGTACCTTGAAATAGGCTTTGGTCGTGTAGGCGTTGCTAGGACCCGTTTGAAGAAGTCTTCAAGGATAGTACCGCTTCAAGAACTTGCCATTGATGGGTGGCATACATCTGTCTCCTTCCATGTTTAGAAGAGCGTATGCACCATTGGAGAAGACCTTGTCGATGACGAATGGTCCTTCCCATTTTGGTTCAAATTCGCCTTTGGAATTGTAAGCAAAGACTATGGGTCTTTTACTGCAAGAACCAAGTCACCCTTTTTGTAGGCGCGTTGCCTGACCTTCTTATCGAAAGATCCTGCCATGCGTGCTTGGTACAACTCAATGCTTTGTAGAGCTTCGAGTCGTCTTTTATCGAGATTATTCAGCTCTTGGAGTCTCAATTTGACATTGCTTTCTTGTGTCATGTCATTTTGCAGAGATACCCTTAAGGAAGGAATTTGTACTTCCAAAAGGGCAACAACCTCGCATCCATAGACCAAAGAAAATGGTGTGCTATGGGTTGGTCCTGGAACGGTGGTTCGATAGGCCCACAAAGCTTCTGGTAGTTTGTCGCTCCAGTCTCTTTTGTGACTAGAGACCATTTTCTTGAGAATTTTGCAGAGTGTCTTGTTGAAGGCTTCTACTAGTCCGTTCACTGCTGGATTATATGGAGTCGAAGGACAACTTTGGATTTTGTACTTGTCGCAGAACCTGTAGAATCTGTGATCCCGGAATTGTGGTCCATTATCATGGACGAATCTTTTAGGTATGCCGAAGCGACAAATAATGTTGGTGCTCAAGAACTGAAGGACTGATGAGGTCTTCATTTCGCTGAGTGCAAATGCTTCTGACCACTTGGAGAAATAATCCGTAGCGGCGGAAATGAAGCGATGACCTTTGCTTGATGGTGGAGAAATAGGACCTATGATGTCATACCCCAGGCTTCGAAAGGCCATGCGATTGCTGTTGGATGTAGCCATTATGGAGGCATGTGGACATAATCTCCATGAATTTGGCATTTTTGGTAGCGCTTGGCAAATTGCATTGCATCAGCTACCATGGTAGGCCAATAATAACATAGCCTTTTTATCTGGTTGTAGAGCTTAGGACCAGCCTGATGGGCTCCACAAAGACCAGCATGTACTTCTTTGAGAGTTTCTTCAGCCTCTTGTTGTGATAAGCAATGTAGAAGTACTCCGTTGAAGGATTTTCTGTAAAGTGCTTTTGAAGGTATATCCAAATGAAAGTTCAGGGCTCGTCTTGGGATGCTTACCCGCTCTTTTGGATCTTAAGGTAAGATTCCGAACATGATATAATCAATGAACGGATCTTTCCATTCGCTGATCGGAGGTTTGAAGATGGACATCCGACTTCCAACCACTTGGTGGCATTCAGCAACTGCTTGGTGTGTGTTAAGAGGAGGGAGAATCCTTCTTTGACACACTGTGATTTGCATGTTTTCCCCTTCTAGAATTGCCATGGATGCGGTGAGTCCAGCCAGGGCATCTGTACGGATGTTTTCACCCCTAAGGATGTGGGTGATGTGACAGATATAGAATTTTTGTCGAAGCGACTGCGCCTTGTTGTAATAAGGTAGCAAATCGGGCTTCCTGACTTCAAATTTCTGATTCATCTGGTTGACGATCAGTTGAGAGTCTCCAAAAGCTTCCAGCATGGTGATGCCGGATTCGAGGGCGAGCTCCAATCCTACAATCAGGGCTTGATACTCAGCTGCATTGTTTGAACATGGTTCCAGTAGCGAGAAAGCGTGTGGAATCATGTATTTATCGGGGCTAACAAAGAGGATGCCAATTCCCGATATTTGCTTTCCTTTTTCATTTGTCCTGATTGCACCATCAAAGTACATGTCCCAAGAAGCATTTGATGAGGAAGTTTCCACATTGTAGACAAATTTGTCTGGGAGATCATCCCTGAGTGGAGAATCTTTAGGCAATGGATGCTCTGCGAGGAAGTCTGCTAGAGCTTGGCCTTTGATTGCCATTTTGTGGTACATACCTAATATCAAACTGTGATAGAAGGATGGACCATTTTGCCAGTCGGGCGTTGAGAGAACCTGCTTTTGTGACAAGAACCTTTAAGAGGTTGATCCTCGAAATCAGGTAGACTGTGTTAGACAGCAGGAAGTGACGCATCTTTAAGAAAAACAACGCCGTAGGAATTTATTATGCAGCATAAACCTGTCTCCTTCGAAGTTGAAGAAAGCATATCTCCATTGGAGAAGGCTTTATCAATGATATAAGGCCCTTTCCATCTTGATTCATCGTTGATTTTAGATGTACGAACGAGAATCAATGGCTTTTTAACCGCGAACACAAGGTCACCTTTCTTAAATGACTTTGTGGGGTTTGGATCATCAAGAACGATGTTGAGATCTGGGATGTAGTTGATATCTTCTATCAAGGAGGACTCAACGTCGTCATCTTCTTGTTCGATGGGTTTTCCCACCATGTTGTCAAGAGAGATATTTAAGTCCGGTACACGATACCTTCCTTCAAAAGGTTCGAGTGCTGGACGTGATGAAGATGCTTCAGGATTATGGAAGAAGATTGTTTTTTCTTTTGCCGAAGTTGCCGGAACGACAAAGGAAGTAGACGTAGGATCTTCTACATCAGCAGGTGTCTCCAATGGAGTGAGAGCAAGCTGAACATGCTGAGTATCAGCTTGGCTAGACACTGTTTCGACTTCTGGCTCTGATTCCGAGTTTGTGTCATGCATAATAGACACAAAGGAGATAGTGAACTTGCCCCCAGCCTTTTGTTTTATCTTCTTTGCTTTGGTAGTGATGACCAAAGGCTTTGGAGATTTGAAGGAGACGACGAAGGGAGCTTGACTGCTTACTTCGAGTTTGGTGGAAGGTTTGTTTACCTCTTGATGATTGCTGAGGAGCCTTGCCTTTATCTTTCTGGAGATTCTTGGCAAAGTATATTGTTTCTTCCTCCTGTTCTTCTTTTCCATCTTTGTATATCTAGGCATCTGCAAAATGGACATCCTTGCCTTTGAAGGGCTTTTTATCTGCGAACACTCGATGTATCAAGCCATCGTTGCCAACGAACTTGATACACTGATGTAGAGTTGAAGGGACGACACCATTCTCATGTATCCAGGGGCGCCCAAGGAGGATATTATAACATGAAGGGGTCCTTATTGCATACACGATGACTTCAGAAATAAGATCACCGATTTGCAATTTGAACCTGATTTTGCCGATAGGCCTTTGAGCACTCCCGTCATATCCGAAGATGGATACAGACGTGTGACTCAGCTTGCTAGGTGGGATGCCTAGCTCTTCAAGTGCCGAAGTAGAGATGAGGTTGAGTGCAGAGCCTGGATCGATCTGAACTTTGTGTACTGACATTTCTTTGACGTACCCCATAAAGTATAAGGGTCGGTTGTGCTTTGTATCGCCTAGCAGGAGGTCATCCTTGTCCAAAGCAATTGTTGCACTTGCTGCCTTTTGTACCGAGAGGCATTCATTGCTTGATCCCTCAGTTTTCTTCTCTTCTCCCTTTGAGGGAGTATTTGATTTTTTGACCCTATAGTCCATTTCAATTTGTAGGACTTATGGGGCATGCTTGTTGACATCCGCATTCAGCCTTTGTAATTCTGAAGTGAGACTATCACGAGTTTGTGGAGACATTCGTAATAAGTCAATGATGTGCAGACGTGCAGGTATGTGTTTGAAGTGCTCAATATAGTCGTACTTGAAAGCCTCCTTCGGGCCTGCATTTTCATTATTACCGCCACTTGGGGCGCTTACAACTTGCTTTCCCGAAGGATTTACATAAGAAGAAGAAGGTTGGTTGTAATTTTTGTGGTAATCCCGGTCAGAACGGGTACCTCTACCAACTTCAAGAGCTTCTAGAGAAGGGTCTTCTTTTGGAAGATCACTCTCAGGATCAAGAGGTCGGTCCTTGTCATTTGCTGAAGACGTCTTTGTAGTAGTTTTGGCGTCTTCAGTGATTTTGTTGCACTGAGCAATTTCTGGGAACAAGTCCTGAACAGCATCTGACAATCTTTCTGTATTAGTCCAGACATCGTCTATGAGATCGGGTATCTGGGACCAATCGACTAGGTTTTCATTGAAGAAGATTTCATTGGTAGAAATTTCATCAAGATGATCAACCGGGAGGGGCTCGAGTTTTGATGTCACAGCTTCAGGAGATGAGGCCTGAGAGGATGATATCTCAGTGGAAGTCACCTGCGAAGATGTAGCTCCAGAAGATACACTACCGGTTGGGGAGTACGTGTCTTCGAAGCTTTAGAGGCACTATCGTCCTGAGCTATCGCATTGCAGGTTATCCTGACAGGAGATGCTCCCGGTGTAGACTGTTGGGAATCGGACTCATCCTCGGATGTCAGATGATCATCAATCCAACTGTTTTCTCCATTTTCAGGAGTTGAGGGAGAAAGTTCCCGTTGATTTTCAGGGAATTCTGGTTCTGGATCATGACGAAGATCATTGATGCGATCCTGCTCCTGCTCTATGGCAAGATGTTGCAAGATTCTTGCATATTCTTCAAGATTAGGCATATGAGCCAAATCTTATTCGTCATCTGCTCCTTGTGGTTCACCGTTATTAGGTTCCACTGGAGCATTGGCTGGTGCTGGATCGACAACGTTTTCTTGAACATCGTCTTGGTCTTCTTCATCATCAGACCAAGATCCTTGTGGCTATAATGGGTTATACCAGATTACTAGCATAAGATGAGACTCGGGAATCCATTCCTCGTCAGAGTGGTATTCTCTTGTTTCAAGGGATTCTTCCCACTCATCGATATCACTAGCAGTATCACTGGACTCATATCCATCAATGGAGAATCCAACTACCGAATTGCAGGAGTATGATGCCCCCTGCGCAGTTTCATTTTTTGTATTGAGGTGGCATGAAATCATCAAGGGTGAATTTTCTTACCGCCTTGGAAGCTTTGGGAAGGGTTTCCTCCGTCACCCCTAGTGAAGCAGTGGAAGAGGTTTCTGCCTTTTCAAGGACTTCTTGTTTTGGTTGAGACTTCTTCTGCTGTTTGAGCTTGTGGAGTTGTCTCTTGGCTTGCCTTCGCTGCTGAGCAATCGGCTTTGTTTTGACGATCTCCCAATTTTCATCATCTAGGAGATCAGGATGCACCCATATAGGTTGTCCATCTAGTATTGGATAGGGAACCAACTCTTGGGATGTTTGAGCCATTTTTATCACCTTGAATGAAGTAGTGATCTTCTCCTTTGGTGACTTTGAAGTTTGCCCACATGACACCATGTTGACAGAGGCGGAGCCGTAGCTTTTGTCAAAGGTTATGACTCCGTTTTTCTACATCTCGTTAATCTTCTCTCTCACAACGAAGCATTGATTGAGAGGATGTGAGATTATCTGGTGGTATGGACAGTATCGGAGATCATTGGTTTTGCCAACATCTCCTGGTCTTTTGGGCTCCGGCAAAATGAGTTTGCCATTTACTAGGAGAGCCTCAAAGATTTCTTCAACATCTTCATCGAACGGATATTTCTTTTATACACGTTTTTTGAAGGCATCAGAGAGTTCAGGCCTTTTACCTGTAGCTTTGTTTTCAGCTCTCTTTGGCTGCTGGGGAGCTGACTTAGTCTGCACATTGAGAACCTCCTTTTTCTTTGGTTTTGAGGTCGTAATGGCAGTCGGCTCTTTCTTTGATGATTTTTTACTGTTGAGGTCTTTGATCACCATTTCAGCTTCCATGGAAGCTTCGAGGAGTTCTCTCAGGTTCTTTGATTTGTTGCCAATGATCATGGAGCGAATCCTTGCTCTCATATTGTTACAGCAGATATCGACTAGCGACGCTTGTGGCAGTACATCTGAGCATTTGTATGCCATTGCCTTCCACTTGTGAATGAAGTCATATGTTGACTCATTCTCTCCCTGTTTTAGGCTGCAGAGCTGAGCCATACTAACAAGGTGGTCCTCACGTTGGAAGTGGGTCAGGAAGCGTTTCTCCAGCATAGCCCAGTTCTGGATGGAGTTCTCCGGCAGAGTGGAGTACCAATCAAAGGCTGTACCTTTCAGGGTACTTGCAAAGAGGCGAATCTTGAGGGCATCTTGTTCCGCAATAGCTCCTGTCAGGATTTTAAAGTAGATGACATGCTGTCTGGCTGAAACTTTCTCCGTATATGTTTGGAGAGTAGGTTGTTTGAATTTTGCAGGGAACGGAACCGAGTCCATCCATTGAGGGTATGGTGGCTTGATCCCATGTTCCTTCAATGTATCCTCTTCTTTTGCTTTTGCGAGGATATCGTCCACGTCCTTTTTGGTAAGGGCGCGTGACTCATTGTTTTCTGCATTATCCTCGTCATCTTAATGATTTGGAGGGGTTTCATTGTTAGGTGGTGGATGCTGCAAAGTGAGAAGAAGGTTTTCCATCAGAGCTTCAATTCTCTGTTGTTCTTGTTCCACCTGCTGGACGTGTTCGGTTACGTCATCATGCGGTGGAGGTTGCTCAGAACTTGTAGCCAAGACGTTTATCCCTCGGGATTCGAACAAAGAAATCGTCCTGGTGACTGAGCTGGGGCTCATTCTTCTGGATGAAGAATCTGAGGAGTGGTTACTCTGGTGTCCCTGGCTTAAAGTAGTGGAGGATTCTTCTAGATGTGTTCGTGTCTGAGAGATGCTGCGAGTCACTGGACGCTTAACATTGATTTTGGTCGCTGACTTCTGGCATTTTCTGGTTTTGCCAGCCATATGGACAGCAACGAATTGGTAGGGTCTTTCTTTTTCGAGCCATTTGTTTGAGACATGGAGGGCAGAATGCTGGGTTCTTTACTTCTAAAGTCTCTTTTGTCGATATGCCGCGCGGCAACGCACACAACGAGCAATTTGAGCTTCAGATAGCTCTGGCTAGGCTCTGGCGATGAAGGATGCAGTCCCCCGTGCGCAGCAGCCGAGCTTATATTCTTTGAAGCTTGGCAAGAACAGAATCTGGACGCAGTCCTTTGCCTGTCGCAGTGAAGATTTGAATTTTGCGAGCTCATCCCCTGTTGAGATGAAGTGTCGACTCGCAGGAGTGCAGGCTTCAACATGTTTTTGCGGAGGCCTAACGATGCAGGATTTGATTTTGGGCTTGTAGGAGCAAGCCGGCTCATGCTGATTTTGTTTGTTCTTTGGGCGGAGGATAGGTTTCTCCTCTTTCATGTAAGAGAGAGGGTAGAACCGATTCTCCTTCAGAGGGGCCAGGTATGCTGGCTTTGCAGATGTTCGGGACCTCCGTTGCTTTGGTGAAGATCTCAAGGACCAGGTTTTGGGGCAAACCTGGTTTCTTGTGAGTTGAGGCTTCGTGGGAGCGTCACGGGCTTCAGGCTTCCTTGTATTCACCCTTGGTGCCATAGTAGTGACACGTTGTGGGGCGGTTTTCTGCTTCTTGGCTGGTACAGTTTTTTCTGCAGGGAGTGTTATTGGTCCCAGCGACCCGAAGACGATGGTCCGGGGAGTTGAGGCTGGCCCGGTGTTTTGAGAGTTGTCGAAGGAGATGACGTTTCGGCAACTGGCAGGGCGCTTATGCTTGTTTTGCTTGTCTTGAAGCATAAGCTGGTACTTGTTCTCATCGAAAGTGATGGTCAATGAAGCTGTCATTGTTAGTTTTGAAAAACTTCTAAAACAAAACTAAATCCATTAGTAATCACAAGAATATGGTGATCATAAGTGGAAAACAACTATGGTTTTGTCTTTTCAAATCACTCGAGGGGACATGGCCCAGCCCAAGCAAGATGAAAAAGGCAAAAAGCCATAGAGGATACAATTATTCTAAAATGCAAGTATGGTTGGCTCAGGGTGAGCATTCCAGTGACTGCTAGAAGCAATTGTAGACCTTAATTCAAATTACAGAGAAGCAAGGCTCACTCGAGGTAAAATGATATAAGGTTAGAGATACAAATGTGTCAGTCGCGAATACAGTAGACCCGAAAGGGCGTACTAGTACCGCTAGGCACAAATATTGCAAATCGCATCATTGGAAAGGACAAGAGATGGGATTTTTTTTTTAAAAGTCAAATTTGGATTCATAAAGGAGAGCAAATGATATTCCAATCCGAACAAGGGCTCAAACATTTCTACGAGCGCTAAATCCGAAGCGGAAGGAACCAGAATTTCTCGGATGTGAATCCAGACGTGACAGAAGTTTTTTTTTTTAAAGGTCGAAATTGAATTCATCAAAGAGAGCAAATGGTGTTCCAATCCGAACCACAACTCAACATTTCTGCGAGCGTTAAATCCGAAAAGGAAAGAACCAAGATTTCTCAGTTCTAAACTCAAAAGTGACGAAATTTTTTTTTTTTGAAGGTTTAAGATTGAATTCATCAAAGAGAGCAAATGGTGTTCCAATCCGAACCACAACTCAACATTTCTGCGAGCGTTAAATCCGAAAGAGAAAGAAATCCGAAAGAGAAAGAACCAAGATTTCTGAATTCTGAACTCAAAAGTGAAGATTTTTTTTTGAAAGACGCACATATGTTTCCAATTCGATCTTATGAAACCTTAGTAGATAGATCAGGCCCCAGGTAATGGTAGGATTACTTAATGAACCCGTTTGAAGGACCCTTGCCTCGAACAGTCTAGCTGTCTCCATACTCTGGACAAGGCTTTTCTTAAATCCACTTTAGTCAAAGAGCGCAATTGATGCAACCTTAGTGTTTTTTTTTTTTTTTTTTGAAATTTTTTTTGAAAGGTTTCTAATGAACTCATCAAAGAGAACAAATGGTGTTCCAATCCGAACCACAACTCAACATATCTGCGATCGTTAAATCCGAAAGGGAAAGAACCAAAGTTTCTTTGAATTTGAATTCAAAAGATGAAGAAATTTTTTTTTTTATTTTGAATTTTTTTTTTTTTTGAAATCCCAATTGGACTCATCAAAGAGAAAAGATAGCACAATCCCCGATATGAACAATAGCTGCAAACATTTCTGTGAGCTATCAAGTTCGAAGAGGACATGATCAAAGTTTCTCAAAGTTGAATCTTAAGAAAGAGAGATCTTTTTTTTTTTTAGAGAATTTGAAATGAAGTTTTTTTTTTTTTTTTTTTGTTTTTTTTTTTGAGAACCCCTATCGGACTCATCAAAGAGAAAAGATGGCCCAATCTCCGATACGAACAATAGCAACAAACATTTCTGTGAGCTATCAAATTCAAAGAAGAAATGATCAAAATTTCTCAAAATTGAATCCAAGAAAAGAAATTAGATTTTTTTTTTGAAATAAGAAAGAATAACTAAAATCCCATCTCATGTTTTTTAGATGCAAAATGCAACATAGGCCACCAACTAGAAAGGAGCCATGGGATCAAAACATCACGTTCTCAAGTGAACGGGTCCCACCGGGTTTGCCAACTTGATGGACCCTCGGATTTCCGTCCTCTCCTTCCGCACCCGGAGGCTGCCTGGGTCTCAGCGGAGGAGGGAAATCGCGGGTATCAACTTTTTGTACGGGTATGCAAGATTACTATTCTACTTGGAATTTGGAATGGCGATTATCCGGAGATTCACCTTCACAAGTAGAAGGGAAATCATTCATCTTTCTAACTTTTCAAATTGCATAAATATTTAAGAAAATAGACAAGTTTGTTTTGAGAATGCCATAGGAGGCGGTTTTTTGTTTGTTTGCCGTGAAAGGCGATTTTACAAAACTCATCAAATATGAAATACAAGAATTGTGATTTCTTTCTTGTCTCTTTAAAAAATACAAATTAGAATAGAAAAGAAAAAAAAGGAATCTAACTTCTCAGGAGATTGTGGGGACACGTTCAGATCGACGGTCGCAAGTCATGTATGGACTTCGCCATCGTCCTTCAAATGAGAACGTTTGATGCTTCGATTCTTCGGCTTGGCTCCTAACCTCAATTTTTTAAAGGATAAGGACAATAGGAGGTTCTATATCCAATGAAAAACCGAGTAAACGGGCTGAAAAGCCATGTTTAGGCCATGTTGTAGAAGGAGGGGACCTTGGGGGGGTGGCCCCCCAAGGGACGTTGATCACCTTGTAGTGCTTCTGGGAGCAAAGTAGTAGGACTTCGTCTCTCTTTTGAATTTTCTGGATTTTCGGGGTTTGGGATCACACTTGGGATTCATGCTTTCTTCTTGGAATGGACCTCCTTTTATAGGCTTTTGGTAGCCATGAGGTGTTTATTGGCATTGATGGCCATGATGAGAGAATTGATGATATTGATGAGAGGAGTTACAAGTTTTATTTCTTGATTTTGTAACTCCTTTTTCTTGGCTTGTGATTGGCCGATGAAGGATAGTGGGCATTTAATCGCCTTTAATCTTCATGATGATGGGAGTTTCATGGGTTTAATGCCATGATTGCTTGGATTTGTAACTCCCAAATGCTTGAATCTGATTGGGCCGTCCAAAATAATGAGTTAATGACCGCATTAAGTTGTCATAAACGGATCAATTAACAAGATTAAGTGGTCGCAGGGCATGTGAAGAGTCGCGGGCCGCGCTGCGTCTTTTGAGATTCATCTTGTGATCATCACAGGTGTATCCACACATTGTTTGATGTCGGATTGCGATGGAATTTCATACATTGATTGATGTTGGTGGGACGGTGACATCTGTCTTGTCGATTTCACGATCGGTCGGACAGAAAGTGTACTTTCTCGGTCAGCTGGTTGGCGATCTTGGAGCGATCAGTGATGATTTCATGCTTTTGACGGCGGATCCAAGATGTCGGCGAAGATTAGTGGTTTTCAAACATCAAAGATTGGAATTTCAGAAAATGACAGAGGCAGGAACACTCGAAACGAGAAAAGGATCGGAAAACGGGCCATTCGGCGAGAAATCCGACGACTCGGATTTACAGGGTGGCCGGCGACCATGCACCCAGGGTCACCGGCGACCTTGGGCCATGGTCGCCGGCGACCATAGGGCTTTGGCCTTTTGGTCGCCGAGCTTCGTTTTCGGCCATTTTTCCTTCTTTTTTGCTCCTTTTTTCTTCTGTATTTTTCTTGACATCTTTCCTCAATTATTGACTTGATTTTCTTGGAGAAAACTTGACGAGAACCAGCGCAAAATCGGAGCACAAAGTTTCCCATTTTTCGGGAAAGCCGAAGACTTTGTAGCCGATTTTCCGTCACGAGTCGAAACTAGGTCAAACGATGTCGGAATGACCTAAAAATTACGGTGAAGCTTCTTGACCAGTGGATAGGACCAACCATGGGCTTTTATTTGAGTTTTGAAGCCGTTTGGGGTCCCGTCGATGCTTGACTTGATTTTACTGCGGGGAAAATGCCGAGCTTTGATATGTGGTCAAACAATGTCCGATTGACCTGAAATTTGACGGGGAGCTTATTGGAGTCATTATGAGACAACCCATTAGCTCCAATTTGGATGTTATGGTCTAGGGGTGCTCCGAGTCCGATAGGCTTGATTTTCTTTCGGAGCATCGAAACCTTGTCAAACGTTGTCGGAATGACCTGAAATTCGACGTACAACCTTTTGGAGGCATGTTGAAGTCACTCATATGCTTTGTTTGATGAGTGATGGCTTTGGTGGTTCCCACCGCCGGGAGGCTTGATTTTGCTGCTCGAGCGTTGATGGAAGGTCAAACGTTGTCGGTTTGACTTGAAATTTGGCATGGAGCCCTTTGGAGGTATTTTGAAACCATCCATAGGCTCTGATCGAAGTTTTGGTGTCTTCGATGATGTCGCCGCCAGGAGTGCTTGTTTAGCTGTCGGAGTAGTGATGTTATGCCAAATGATGTCTGAATGGCCCGAAAGTTCAGGTGTACCCTTCTTTTGGCTGTCTTGAAAGATATTTCAGTTTTGTCTGATTCTGACAAGATCTGATGCTTGAAGTAGCTTTGCCTGTTTTGTTGCAGGATCCAGCTTCATGTGGCTTCTTGATGTTGAGGAGACATAGTGACTTTTTTGGTGTCAACATCCACGTTCAGTTTGTGGCACATGATCTCAGAGCTGACGCCGAGCATCTCGTAGGGGGTCCAAACGAAGACTTCCTTGTTCTGTAATAAGAAGTCAAACAGCTCGAACCTTTCGGTCTTTGCGAGCTGACTGCCGAGCAGGAAGTATCTCTCAGGATCGCCGGGATCGATCCTGACCTCGGTGAGGTTTTTGACACTCTTCTGCTCGGGGGCTCGGCCAACAACCTCGAGCTCTGCTTCCAGCTCGGCCATGTGGACCTGTTGTGGTTCTACTTCGTCAGGAACCACAGCCATTAGGCACTGTTTGGCCATTTGCTAGTCCCCCAGCATCGTAATCACCTTGACTCTTCCGTCCCCGTTCTCCAACGGGAACTTGAGTTTCTGGTGGTGGGTGGAGGGCACCGCTTCCATGTTGTGTAGCCAGGTCCTCCCCATTATTACATTATACGGGGATGGTGCATCCTCCACTAGGAAGTCGGCTGTCATGGAGGCTCCCCTAACTTGGTCTTGGAGGGAGATGTTCCCTTTGGAGTACACGGGCTTGGAGCTGAAGCCTACTAGTGGAGTGCGGGCTTCTCGCAGGTCCTTCTCTTTCAGACCCATCTTTTTGAAGCAGTCATAGTAAAGGATTTCCGACAAGCTTCCGGGGTCCACGAGGATTCTCTTGACCTTAAAGTTCTTTAACCTCAAGGTCAGGAGCAATGGAACATTATGGGGAAGCTGGACCCCGTCCAGGTCTTCATCCGAGAACCAGATCTTGGGCCTCTCCTTCCTAGCCTTCTTGGGAGAGGGGCCGAGCTCGGCCGTTATCACCTGCTTGCCGTGCAAGGGCCTCCTGGCCTCGGCATGAGCCTGGTTACTTCCCTTGGGAGCCGGAGCGAGGTGGATGACATTGATGATGCCCTCTGGCTCATTGCTATCCTGATCATCATCGGGTTGGCGCTAGTGAGCTCGGTGGACCTTGCCCTCTTCTTTGATGAGGTCCTTGAGGTGCCTGTCCTTTACGAGCTTTTCGAGGTGGGCCTTGAAGGCCATGCAGTCCTCAGTTCTATGCCCGTTTTACTTGTGGTAAGCAAAAAACTTGCTCTGGTCGCTGGTGGAGGGGTCACCCTTCATGGGCTGGGGCCACTTGAAGAAAAGCTGTGTCCTGATTCTGCCAAGGAGCTTGTAAATGGGCTCCTTGACGATTGTGTTGAAGGCCTTGTAGGAGGCACCGGTTGGTTTCGGCTTCGCGCTTCCCCCCGAGGTGGGAACTGAGCGCATTGCCGAGCTCGTTGGCGCTCTGTCCCGGTCTGCCTCCTCCCTCCTGGATAACTTCTTATTCTTTCTGGAGGGTCTATCTTCTTGCCAGGTGCCGAAGCTTTGTCCTGATTCTGCCAAGGAGCTTGTAAATGGGCTCCTTGACGATTGTGTTGAAGGCCTTGTAGGAGGCACCGGTTGGTTTCGGCTTCGCGCTTCCCCCCGAGGTGGGAACTGAGCGCATTGCCGAGCTCGTTGGCGCTCTGTCTCGGTCTGCCTCCTCCCTCCTGGATAACTTCTTATTCTTTCTGGAGGGTCTATCTTCTTGCCAGGTGCCGAAGCTTTCCCGAGCTCTGGCTTCATTTTCTTCCTGCTCGATGAATTGGTTCACCCGGGCCATCAGTGCTTTCACAGTAACCACGGGGAACTGCACCAGGTCCTTGCGAAGCTCGTTGCCTGGCAGCAGAGCCTGCTTGACGGACCTAATGGCCACTCTGTCGGTGGCGTCTTCCACCTGGCTGTAAATGGTCCAGAATCTTTTGGCGAACTGAGTGATGTTTTCAGTCCGCCTCATTCTGATGGCCATTAGATCATCGCCTGTCTTCGGGATGACCCTGTGCGCTTGGAACTTTTCTACGAAGGAGTGTCGGAGTTGCTGCCAGCTCGAAACCGACCCCTCTGAGAGCGCGCAGAACCAACGAAAGGGAAGATCGCTCAGACTGGAGGAGAAGACCTTGCAGTTCAGATTGCCTACGTCGCCCCATACCGACATTCTCTGGGTGAAATGCCGGAGGTACGCAGCTGGGTCCGAGGTCCCGTCGTACAGATTGAATATCGGGATGCCGAACTTTTCAGGGAGTATATAGTCCCTTATCTCTTGAGAAAATGGAGATGCGCTATGGTCATCGGTGTCGTAGGCGTTTAGCCGGTCTCGGGTGAAACCGACCACCTCCACGTTCTGCTGGACTGTCTGTCTGACCTGTTGATTGAGCCATTCTCTTAGGTCGAACTCACCCTCTGGTTTTTGGAACTGCTTCTTGGGGCCCTCGTTGAGATGACTACTGTTTGAGCCTTCGTCATAGGCTCGGTCGCCCATCTTGTTGGTCAGGACTTGCCTCAAGTCTTTTTTAACCTCTGGGGCCCGCTGGGCGCCGGCTTGTAGGGGGTACGACCGAGGCCATGACCGGGACCTTTGCCTTCTCTCGGAGCTATCTCCGGAGTCGACGAATCAGAAGATCCTGTTCCTGAATATGGTGGTTCTAGGCCCTGATATCTTTGAGGAGTACATCGTTGTCACCCTCGGGGAGCACGCCGTTGTCCTCGGGGAGGACGTCGTTGTCGTCCCCGAGGAACACGTCGTTGTCGTCCACATTGCCTTGGTGACGGGATTAGCGCGACTTGGACGGCATTGGTGTATCTTCCCGTCGAGAACGTTCCGGAGGGACGACAATGTCCTGATGAACGACAATGTCCTGACGAGGTTACTCCAGCGGGAGAACATCCTGATGAGGACGTTCCTCCCGAGGAGGATCCTGCTAGAGGCATTCCAGCAGGGGGCTGTCTCGCTTGGGAGGTGCCGTCACCCCCTTCGAAGATGAGCCTGACCGAGTCACTGGTTCCCCCACGCTCATCACACCGGATCTTCCCCCCGTCCTCTTCTGGCGAGGGATCAATGGCAACTGCCCCGGTATCTCTGGCGGCTGCGTCACCGGTGGTGGTGGCTGGATGGGCAAAAATGGCGGTGGCGGTAACGATCTCTTTCCCTTTCTTAGTCTTTAGAGGCATAGTTTTTTAAGATGAGGATTTGGTTTTTTCAAATATTCCCCACAGACAGCGCCAATTGTAAGTGCCGAAAAATTACGGACTTGATTAGGTGAGTATGAAACTCGTGATATTGTTGTTAAGCTTCTTTGGGGGGACTGAATGCCTGCTACCTGAAAGGGAGAAAGAGAACAAAGGTCAGAGCCCCTGGCTGCAGTCAGGCGAAGGCACTCTGATGCCTAAGTTAGTGCAGTCACTGAACAAAGGGACAGTGAGTTGGGAAAAAGAGAGTTATGGGAGTAAACTCAAGGGATGTGTGTTACATAATGTGCACCTTTCATGGATCTTACCCATGCATATATATAGACGAGTGTCCCATCAGAAGTTCCCTGAGTGGAGGTAGGTGAGAGCATAGTCCCATCAGCCCATACCTTGGATCCTTAGTGGGGGTAGGTGAGAGTACCATCCCATTGGATCTTTCCTCAATCCCTCACATTAATACGGACGTAATTGTCGGATAGGGATAACCCCTTATCGATATCCGGCGGCCACCCTAATTGTTAGTACGTTCTGCAACGTAGCTGTCCCGTCACATAATTGGGATTCGACGTTCAGTGTTCACCTCGGTCAATAGAGCCGAACTGGAGAAGTCACCGAGGTCGTGGGCACGAGTTTGGGCACTGCTGCCGAGATGCGCGAGGCCGAACTTAACGGAGCGTGCTCGGTACTCCTACCGAGGTGGGCTCAAGTCTGGTGCCAGCTGGCGCAGTCGCCCAGCCGAACGAGGCCGAGATCAAAGCAAACCGAGTCGGTAAGCCGCACAGAATTAAAGATGGTTGATCCGGTATGGGGAAGTCCTATTTTGCAGGTAGCCTGCCTCTCTTGGCCTGATCTGGGCTTTGAAGCTTCAGCTTCTTCGGGAAGCCTTCAATTGTAGTTCCGCAACCACTTTTAAGCCGGATCTGGGCTCTGCTACTTCTGCTCCTTTGAGTCCGGATCAGAGTTCTCAAGCTTCAGCTTCTGCTCTCTTTTGGCACGATCAGGGTTATTCCACTCAGATCTCTACTAAAGTTGGGAGATCAGGTCTTCGGAAGTCCTATTTAGGAGATCGCCAGCCTCTTCTGGCCTGATCTGGGCTCTGCAGCTTCTGCTCCTTCAAGTCTGGATCAGGGTTCTCTTGCTTCTGCAGTTCGCAACCCTTTTGCATTTTGCCAGCCATTTTGGCCAGATTAGGGTTCTCTTGGTTCAAGATCTCTTGTAGCTTTCTCTCCCCTTTTTTTTTTTGGCTTCTCTTCATTGCTTTTGAGCTGGTTTTGGGGGTCTGCTTTAGACCCATGTAAATTCTTCTCCCGATTCTGCTTTTCCCTTCCTTCAATACAATTATCCTTATAGCAAAAACAAAAACAAAAAAGGTCAGAAATGATGTCGATATGGGTTTAATGGATCGAATGATCAGTGATCAAATTAGGAAAAAGTGTGAATCACCAATCTAATAGTGATAAAAACTCAGACATCCAACAGTCAAAAATATGTATAATCATTATAAGGGCGGACAAGGCAAAAATCATCAATCTAATGGCTATAATGAAGTAGATCATTGATTTTAACGGCTGTAGAAAAGACTCAGATCAACAGTTTAACAAAATTAAAGACGTGGATCATCAACCCAATAAATGAGAAGCCTTGGATTGTTGGAGGTGGATTCAAAATTAGAACCCAAGTCAATCGGATAGAGCAGAATCTTGACACAATAGCTGATGGGTCTCACAACTATGGGCCTAAAGTCGGAACTATTTATGAGTCGGTCAAAAAGTTCTTGCAGCCTAGGCCCCATGGGATTCAAAAGTATGTGTGTAGAATATTTTCAGTAGACGAAAAACACCAAGTTTTTTTTTTTTTTTTTCCTTAAGTTAACACAAAGTTGTTGCATGATAACATGCTGCATATGCGATTCTTAAGTTCTATGAGTCATTATTACATTATAAACTTAAAATCAAATTAATGAGAGAGATAGATAGAGAGGGGGAAGCCAATCCATTATGCCAACAAACCAACACTTGTCGGGGGGGGGGGGGTTGTTGGTTTTGGTTTCCAATAGAGAGCTTTGTTAATATGTTACAAAGTGAAAAAAACTATATAGAGGGTGACATTTGAGTTTCCAGTTGGAATGATATTGCACCAAAGGTCCGCTTTAAAACCCTTATTTATTTGCCATATTCATGTTAATCTATGATCAGCGCAACCTTAATTGGATCTATATAGTTATAAACTAGGAGATTCGAAAACGAAGTCTTAATATTGAATGTAAAAGGCATGTGATTCCATGACTAACGCTTTCGCTATGAATCCCTCTAGGCTCAATATTTTTATTTGGTATCCCAGCTTGGGGGCGCTGGGGCTCTAGCCCTCTAGAGAGGGGAGTAAACCTCGGGTGAGGTGGGGAGCCCCTTACCCTAGTGGCAAGAGGCACTAATTCTTACCCGCCTGTCTTGGGTTTGAACCCGGCAATCACCTTTCCTCACCCGAGGCTCTGATACCTCACCGGAGGTCTACTTCCCGCCACACTCAAATCAACGGCTATCCTTTAATTGGAGATTTACTGTATTCCTTTTCTTCTACTTAAGATGAGATCCAATGATGGGAAAATCATCAATTTCGAATTGAGGAGTTGCATCCCCTAAAATCCTTTATATAGGTTTTTCTAGAAGCACACTTCCATTATCTCATATTGGAGTCTATTCTTAATTTTTAAAAGCCCTTATCCATTGGCTAATAAGAATGCTAATAAATTAGTGCTTTCTATAATTAAACACCAACGATATCCCATAGAGAGATCTTAAACAATGTGGAAACTCTTTAATGAGTTAGTCATCCAAGTGGGTCACTTGCACAATGGGTGTGTGGTCATGTGAGCTACATTAAGGGATAGGGTTATTTGTTTGTAGCCATTTACATATGTAAACGACTCACATGCATAACAGTTATATCTATTTATTTTTCTTTGTGCTCATTTAAGCATGTGATGAGTAAATCAGTGTGAAAATGGTGTGAAAAGAGGAGTGGTTTTAAGCGTAGAATTTCCACACCTCTATAGATGGTAAAATGAGTTGCAGTTTACTATTACAAGGCAGGGGAACAGTAAAACCGGACGTATAAACAGTACGTGTCTCTAATGTGATCACCATCCAGAATGGTTTCTTTTCATTTCTCCACTGTTGCAGGCCCCGAAATGATAGTCTGAACAACCCATCCTCTTCATAAGGTCGATTACAGTTATGGGATTAGTTCTCAGCTATTAATTCATCCTAAATCTTAAGATACTTATAAGAAAAAAGTCCATGCCGGAAAATTGGCCATTCTAAGAATCTATTGGTCTCATTTTCATGATCCAAGTTTTTCAAACTCTTTAGAAGGGAAAATACAACTATGGGGTCAATTTTTTACTTCTTAACTCATCATGGATTGTGAGCTATTTACACAAAATGTACAACCGTTGGACGAACCTACTAATTTTTTATAATATTTTCACTCCCCTTGAACATAGTCCAGTTTATTCAATTTTTCTATGCATGTGGGCCCAAAATTAAAATCATGATTTGAATCGTTGATCCTCTTTAAATGAACAAAATGGCCATGGGACCAAATTTCAAGTCTAAATCCGTCATGGATTTTAAATATTTGTAAAAAAAAAAAAAAGAGTCCAAAACCTATAATCTATAATTTTGAAATCTATAGGCCATGTTTTCACGATCTAAACCATCCACCCTCTATCAAATGTTATTTGTGCATATGGGTGCATATGGTCAAGTCTTATGCCCCTTTATCGATCATATATTTTAAGAAAATGATTTTTTTTTTTTTGAAAATTGGTGAACCATTGGTTGCACTCATATTCACATGTGAAGAGATGTGAAAATGACAAACTAAATGTGTTTCATATATATATGTGACTCAATTGCATATGAAAATGACTCATATGTAAATCATTTACACACGATGACCATTTTTCTATTCCATGTGAAATTGCCAAATGAGTCGTAAAAGTCTTAATGTTATCTCACTTTACCTATATGAATTCAAACCCAAGAAGAGAATAATGTAATGTAAATATTAGTAAGGTTGTGTTTGTAATCAGTCACTACTAGTGTGTATGTGTCACGACTCGAGCCCGAGACCAGACTAATCGGGGCCTAACCCCGGGTCGCGAATGCGATCATACTTAGTCCCATAAATCTTGAATTAATCGAAATTAAGACAAGACTCATAAGGGATCTATCTTGCATACCTGTCAAATGTACATTTTTGCGGAAATATATATATACACATTGACAATAATTGACTTTACATTAAAAGTAAAGTTCGTATTTACAAAATTACAGTCCAATAAATTAAGTCCACCACTACATATTCAAAATACAATGCAGGTGACATCCATCTACATCTCAAAATGATTTATAACAAAAGTATTTAACAAAATAATCTCAAAACATTCTCTCATCGGCACTCCGACTCAAGCCCATTCGACTAAACCTCCTGGAGGTATCGGATGGGCCTCCTCCGCTGGTGGCGCGGCCTCTACAATGCCGGTACGGGCAACTGGGCCTGTAATGCTATCAATAACACTATGAACACGACGGTTCAGCAATGTATAAACAATTCTATGATAAAACATGCTAAATTATCCATTTCTCACTTAACAACTCTAGATAATTAAATTTAGAACAGTATAAATGTCCTGAACAATGTAGTCAAATAATAAGCAATGACTAAATTACAATTTCAATAGCATTATGCTCATTCAATTCAGTTTCTTCCCAAAGGAAGCAGTTGGTCAGTTCATTTCATTCATTTCATATCATTTCATTCATTTTCTATCATTTTCTATCATTTCATTACATTAAGTATTTATTAGATGGCTTATGGGACATTTTAGTCCAATGTCACTTTTCATTCAGTACGTGTTTTCATCATACGGCTTATATGGCTTTTCAGTGACTTTTCAGTCTATGTGTGGGATCTACCAGTGTCTTGATCAGAGATCATTGGCATCACCACGAAGCTCCGGAACACCACAATCATCTGTTGCAGCAGGATTATTCATTAATTCATTGCATTTATTCATTGTTCAATGGTTCATTGTATCTATTCATTATAGTCCTACTGGTCTCTATCTCAAATCTAGTCAACTACTAGGTGAAATCATTGGTTACTAAATGTACGTGTTATCTTCGATGGACATCACATTTATACATTTAATATGTGCATTTAGTCCCCAAAAATTTCCACCCACAATATCAAAATTCACTCGGTCCGATCGATTGGCCAAATTTTTGCTTACAGATCCTGTTTGGCCAGTAGCACATAAAAGCCGACCAAAATATTGGTCGGGGAAGACCCAAATTTGGTCGGCAATACTTTTCCCGACCAACCACATTTGGTCGGCGAAGCTCTGTCGGGAAAACTTTTACCGACCAAATAATTTATTAGTCGCTGAACTCATTTTTTTTACCAACTAAAGAGTGGTCGGCAATAATTTAGTCTTTGCCGACGAAATAGTCGCGAAATACCAACATTTTAGCGACTAATTAGTTAGCAAATTGGGAAAATTTTTTTGCATATAAACACCCTTTCCCGACTAATTAGTCGGGAAAAACTCACCTTTCCCGACCAATTCGTCGGCAAAACTAACATTTCCCAACCAAAGTTTGGTCGGCAATACTCCTTAACAACAACCTCCGTGTATTTTCCTAATTTATTCCCGACCAATTAGTCGGCGAAACTATCCTTTCCCGACCACAACTTGGTCGGCAATAGTCTTAAAAAACTTTTTCCTAATTTATTACCGACGAACTAGTCGGCAAAAGAGGCCTTTCCCGACCGGGAGTTGGTCGGCAATAGTCTTCAAATACTTTTTCCTAATTTATTACCGACCAATTAGTCGGGAAAAAACTAACCTTTCCCGACCAACACGTTGGTCGGCAATACTCTTTTTAAAAAAAAAAAAAACCTAGCTACAACTATTTTGGTTTTCCTAATTTATTTTTTTCCTGTAACATTTATCACAATCACAACCACACAAACTAACTAAATAAAACAGCATCCACCATCAATACCATCCAAATTAAACCTTCAATACTTTAAAATTAAGTACAAAATGTGTACAACAATTTAAAATTTAGTCCAATATCTACCCACATAAACTAGTTCTTAACTTTTAAAACAAAGTTATATACACCATCCAAAAATATAACATATAGCCATCTAAAAGTCAAAAAAAACTTAGTCAACCATGGATGGCCGCAAAGAACCGCAAACCAGCAATGCATCAGCAACTAGTCCAGAATTCAGCAAACCTGCCACATATCAAGAAAAAAAACATTCAAATTAGGAATATTTTTATATGCTTAAATTTTTATATAGCATCAAAATTTACTAATGATATTTTCCTATGTAGAACATAAGATCATAGAGAATGACAAGAGTACTTAGGATAGTGTTACATTATTACATAGATCCAATGAAAAGACACATCTCATTCAATATCTTCTAAATTTGAAATATTTTGAGAAAGCAAACTCAAGCGCATCTGGAGATTTATTTTAATTGTTGGTTTTTATAAAATATCTAAAATCTCGGGTATGATTATATTCCTGAGTTTCATTTCCACAAATTCATCCATTTTATCTTCTAAATCGTCAACTGTGTCTATTGCAGAATACTATGCATCTTATTTTCTATTCCTTAACATGTTTCTTATTGTACTATACAGTTTTGCTAAAAAGTCTGCTTTTGGTTTTGAGAATACAATCGATCTCGCTCTCATTGCTTGATCTACTGGACAAAGAAACTCACAGGACTTCTCAACAGAAGAGCCTGTCCTAGTGGGTTTAACTTTAGAATAGTACCAAAATGTACCCTGTTTATAGATGCATGGAACCATTTCCTCAACCAGTTTCTCATCAGAAAAATCATGCCCCGTATCCCCATCATTACAACCCAGGGTGGGAAGTAATCCCCCCACAAGTCAAAATAGACCCTACTGAATCTCCTCTCACTCTGAAACCTTGTCCATACAGTGGCAACTTTGCCTATCCAAATCCAACATGGATGTCATGGCTACTGCAACCACAGCTACCCACCAGGTTACTACAGTTACAGACCACCACATTCTTACCTCTCACCTCATCCACCTATGTATTATTATGGACCCTATCCTCCTCATCATGATGTGTACTCTCCCTACTTCATTCCTCCCCCACATTACGCAGCAGATCAGGCTCGGTATGAATATGATAAGAACATGGTGAGAGACCATTGCTGTGGATGTCCAAACCACACTTGCAATGGCAAGGCTGATAGTAAAGTGAGAATTGAAGACGAGAAGCCTGGCCTTGAGAGGAAGGGCAGTGATTCAAATGAGTTAACCAAATTGCAAAGCTACCCATATCCAATCATTTGTATGCCTCCTGGGTGCATCAAGGATGAAGAGACGGCTAAGCCTTTGGAGTCTGAATTGAAGACTTGCAATGGATGGGTTCCTTTGGATTTGAACAGTGTCAGATCTTTGAACAAGGGTGGAGATGAGAACAGAATCAAAGACCAGCAAACTGAAGACAAGAAACCTCAGTTGCAGTGGCCCATAATATGGTTCCCTAATTGTGATAAGGCAGAGGACAAAAAGAAGGATGTAAAAGATATTGAAGTCAGCCCAAAAGTCGAAGAACTAGTATGCCGGTGAAAATATTTTGAGTGAGAGGGACACTGCTCTTACTTTTCATGCTTTTGGGTGCGACCCAGTCTTGGCCAAGTCATATATATGGTTGATAAGGTGGAATGAAAGGTCTTCTTCATATGGTTCAACTGACCATTTTTTTTTTCTCACTACTGATCTAAACCATCAAATCTTTCAAGCCAGATTTCCAAAATACCATATGTTCAATGGTCAAATCAAAAGGTGGTAGTGGCAATAAAAACAATTTAAGGTGATGTTCCAATATTTTACCGAGAAAGTAATATGTGTAAAACGTAAATGTCAAACTGAATTAGTGAGAAGGATAACGGTTGTGGAAAGAAAATATAGCAAGAGAGGACCTAAAGCAGATGGCATATGAGATCTTACCTACAAAATGTTAACTTCAAGTAAATTTCTAAAAAAGAGGCACTAGATGTAACAAATATAAGTGTGCAAAGGATAACAGTCACAGCACTACTTGGCACACGTATTATTTCAGCTTTTTTGTCATTTTGTGGTTAAATTAAGATTTAAAACAAGAGAATAGAGGTCAATTTGGGGAAATCTCAATTTGGGGAAGAAATGCTTCCTTGCTTCATTCTCTCTCTTGCACAACATTAATTGATCAAAACAACAGAAGATTGGAGACAGTATCCAAACAATCCGTAGTGGGGTCAGTACCACTTACATGGATACGCTATGAAACTACAGTTAAAACTAAGGCATCTAACATTCCAACATCCACATTACATTCTAAACTGGGATCACCCAGTTTTTCAAGAAGAGATAGGCTAGGGATTGATATGGACCAAGTTATTAGCATCAGTTGTGCCCAAATAGACCTCAGCCCTATCCAAGTTAAGTTAATTTTTTTTTGCTCTGTTATTCCTCATATAGAGAAGAGAAGTAAACCTGAATGTTTGTGATGGTGGGAGATGTAAGCTTCTTAGGTCCTGGCGTGGACACAACAAGCTTGTACCTATAACATTCCATGGGTAGAATTCAAATGATGACCCTGAAAAGTTACTTCATGAGCACAGAAAACTTCACTCCATTCAAATACCTTATGAGAACTGGCATAATAAAAAGTTTCTTCATGAGCACAGAAAACTTCACCCTGAAAAGTCTTTTAATCGATTGACACTTACTTGATTATGCCCATCTAAATTGTCTATGAATTCCTGCAACCACAAACCAATCACCAGCCAGTTAAATTAGTATTCAACCAGGGAAATCATTACATGAACAATAGAGCTTTCAGTCTTACTGACCACTGTTCCTGATACCAATATATAAATATCAGTTGGAGCCTCATTCTGCAGTAACACATCTTCCTTAGGTGGGAAATACTCAGCCTGCATTTCTGAAACCTTCTCATGACAGGAAAGATTGTGTCATTATTTGTAAGAACTTGAATAAGATGTCATTACATGAAAATTTGAAAAACATTTGAGAGATTTTGAGATCATACCAGTTGAAAAAGGAAGTCTTGAGAAATGCCTTGGAAAATAGGGACGTTTTGAACAGTATTGAGAATTAGTGGGGCCAATTGTAATTCTTATTATATATGCAGGGGAAAGGGTGGTGAGCGGTTGGTCTAGGATTGTGGTGATTATATGCTGCTGTTAGGCTAGCTATATACACAAATGCTGCTGTTAGGCTAGCTATAAACACAAATGCTCAACCAAGCAATCTATAGCATTCCAAAAGCAAAGTTTCTTACAATCAGAAGTCAACTGACATTGCTAATAATATGTGCTACCCTGAAGCAAGAGCACATAGGTGCTTAATCGGAAGGAAAAAAAAAAAAAACAGAGAGACTTCAGAGGAATCCCAAAGCCAATGGAAACGGAGATCATATCTTGTAGACTGATCCAATCCAAAGGCCAATCCATAGCAAAAACAAATTCACCAAAAAAACTAAAAAAGAAGATGAGGATGACAAGACCATCAGAAATTATACACATCATAATAGTAATAATAACAACAATGATGATACTGATAAATGTCAGGAAGAACAAGTAGATGTTTGCAACATATACATGTCTTTGAATATCATTCATTGTTAAGAGAGGAGTCTAGAAAGAGACGAATCTGATCGAGAAAACTAGTATTGGCAGGCCACACATTCTACTTTACCCTCCAACACATTCTAAAAAAAAAATTCTCATGCAACATTTCCAATCTAATCATTATAAAAAGGCCGGGTTTGGGTTGAGGCCACACATTCTAGTTTACCCTCCAATCTAATTTTTGTGGCATTTTTTCCAACAAATGCACATGCTACTGGGCATACTTCAACTCTGAGCTTCTCTCCTTTATTTTTATCAACTTCTCGCTGTACACCTTTGCCCTTCGTGGGGCCACGGGCACATGATTTTATTGAGGAAGCTGGGATAATGTCAAATAATTAATAATAAAATAAGTATAACTGAACAAGAAAATATTAAAAAAAAGAGTTATAAAAAATAACATTACTGCTGCCAACGCATGGTGATTCTCCTGATGTAGGTATCTCTTCGGACAAAGGTGATCCTAATGCCTCAAACGATCTATCAACAGCATTAGGTGACTCGGTAGAAGGGCTGGCATCAGTAGTCGACCGCCGGGTCGATCCTACTCTCTTACCAGCTGGCATATCGACAACCTATAAAGAATATGTTAGTAAACATTCCTATTTAATTACTCAGAATTAGAATGATTATGAAACAAAGTCAAACATAATAAAATAAAATAAGATTATGTAAGTAAACACCAACTTCTAAACGTTAACAAGTTTCTCCAATATACAAAGAACATTTTTCAAACCCAAAAAATAATAAAAGGAAGTGCAACCCTACTTTACTTCGAATCAAGAAAAAAAGACTTACAATAAAATTAAGGTTCCACATCATAATCATTACTAGACTCAGAATCACCCTCAGGCTGATAATGGAACTCATCTTCATCAACATTGTGATCCATTCCCACAAATTCCTCGTCCTCGTCACATATGAAATTATCAACCCCAAAAGCTTCGTCATGCGCCCGCCTCTCTGTGTGAATGAATTCATTTTGAATGATTTCAGCTTCAATATCTGTTCTACATAGCTCATCTCCGATTTGATCTTCAGTGACAATAGGAGGAATATCGGTGGTTTCGTCTTGTTGGAACACATCACCTATTTCATCATTAAGTGGTTCCTCACTTATAATTTCTGGTATATCCCATATTCCGCGTCGTTCAATACGTTGTACAACTTTCCAATTGCCCCCTAATTTTGTATCGTTGACGAAGAAAACTTGTTTCACTTGATTTGGTAAAACAAAGGGGTCATCTTTATACCAACGACTTCCAGTATCTATGACAGTGCAATGTGCATCTGTGCATATAGTCTTACTACTTCCAGTATCAAACCATTCACATTGGAACAAAACTACTTGATGGTTAAATATATATTTCATTTCCAACACTTTACACAAAAACCCATAGAAGTCATGAGTTTGTCCCCCATGATCTCCTTCAACTACCAACCCACTATTTTGACTTCTTCGACGATTTTCCAGATCCTTTGTATGAAATCGAACACCATTAGATATGCAACCTGAATATAAACTTATTATTGGATTAGGTCCATTAGCTAATGACCATAATTCATCAGTGGCTTCTGGCAACCCCTGAGATCTCAAATGATTCATCTACATAATAAAAGTAGTGCACATTAATTGATTATGAAGTAAATTAGGTGAATGAGAAAAGGATATATTACAACTATATCTTACACGACATTTAAACCAGTTGGGGAACAACTCCATTTGCCTCTTCATGATATTCATTGTACTTTCACTCTCCAATATGTGTTTGTGCTCCCTAGTTAAAATAATGAAAATACGTAATAAATATCATAATTAATTGCTCATTCCTTAAATAATAAAAACGTATATGCGAAAACGTACTCTAAATATGGGTCTATTTCAGAGCTATTGTAAAGGACAAACCAATGAACCATATCCCGTTCTTTAGTGGAAACATCATGAGGTCGATACATCGGAAGAATAGGACGAACACTTTGATTGAATATTGCCAATTCCCAGGCCCACGATCACTACGATCATTATTCCGCTCTTTTCTGTTGTACACAGTTTCAGTCTCGTTGAGGTACATTGAGCAGAAGGCTAGACATTCTTTCACAACATATGCCTCTGCAATTGAACCTTCTGGACGAGCTCGATTTGTGACAAACTTTTTCAATGTGCCAAGAAACCTTCAATATAAAAGAGATAAAACCAAGAATTATGTTACGTATTGGACATTATATATTGGCCTTCAACAAATAATCCCATAATTAAAAGTAAATAGCTATTACCGTTCAACTGGGTACATCCACCGGTATTGCACTGGCCCCCCAAGTTTGGCCTCGTGAGGTAAATGAACAGGCAAATGAACCATGACGTCAAAAAATGCAGGAGGAAAAATCTTCTCTAACTTGCAAAGAATTAAAGCAATGCGTTCCTCCAATTTTTCAAGCTGACTTATATTCAATGTCTTAGCACATAATTCTTGGAAAAATTTGCCGAGCTCAAACAATGGAGTGCAAATATCCTTGCTAAGGCACCCACGCATCCCAACCGGAAGAATTTTTTGTAATAGAACATGACAGTCATAACTTTTAAGACCCAACAATCTACCATCCTTTGTATTTACACATCTGGATATGTTTGCTGCATATCCGTCTGGATACTTGATAGTCTGTAAGAAGTCTAGGAACCTTTGTCTTTCTTGTGGAGACAATGTGTACAATGCAGGAGGCATTACAAGCTTGCCATCATGACGCTCCTTGCAATGCAAAGTTTTTCTGATCTTCATATCTTTTAAATCCATGTGAGCTTTTGGGGTATCCTTATTCTTCCCATGAATGCTCAACAGTGTGCCAATCAAACTGTCACATATATTTTTTTCTATGTGCATGACATCAAGATTGTGCCTGAGATTGAGTGTCTTCCAATAAGGTAGCTCAAACATAATGCTTTTTTTGTTCCAGTTCAGGTTGAATTTCTTCATGACAGCTACTTGAGATTTGCTCATCAATTTTTGTCTCTTAAGATTGTTTGGATGCTTCCCAAACGGCTCATACGTACCTGAGGACACTTGTTCAAAGATTTGTTCACCAGTTAAAACCTGTGGCCTTGGCCGATTCTCAACTTTACCATCGAAAAGCTTGCTTTTTCGCCAAGAATGATCCTCAGGAAGGAAACGACGAGCACCCATGTATCCGATCTTACCTCTCAATGATTGGGTTGAATGTTCTTCATTACAATTAGGGCAAGCCATATAGCCTTTCGTTGTCCATCCCGACAAATTACCATAAGCTGGAAAGTCATTAATAGTCCACATAACTGCTGCGCGCATTTGAAAGGTGCATCCCGACGATGCATCATAAGTGCATACACCATTTTCCCACAAGTCCTTTAACTCATCAATTAATGGTCGCATAAAAACATCAATGTTTCGACTTGGCGCACTTGGTCCTGGAATAAGTAATGACATCATGCAAAATTGCTCCTTCATACACTTCCATGGTGGCAAGTTATATGGTGTGACCATGATTGGCCACATACTATATGAATTGCTCAAGTTTCCGAAAGGATTAAAACCATCGGTGGCTAGGCCTAGTCTCACGTTTCTTGATTCTCTAGCAAACTCAGGATGTGTTCTATCAAAATTCTTCCACTCATCACCATCAGCAGGATGCCTCGATATCCCATCATCAACTCGCTTCTCCTTATGCCATCTCATATCTGAAGCCGTTTTTCTCGACATATACAATCGTTTCAATCTCGGTGTAAGTGGGAAGTATCTTAACACCTTATGCGCAATTTTCCTATCATTTCTACCTTCCTGTTTGTATCTCGGCGTCTTACATACTGGACATTTATCTAGTCCTACATTCTCCTTCCAGAACAGTGCACAATCAAATTTACAAGCATCAATGCACTCATACCCCAAGCCCAAATCACGTAACAATTTCTTAGCCTCGTAAACAGTCCAAGGAACCCTCTCATTACAATCAGGCAAAAGTTTCTTTAATGTCTTCAATAAATAGTCTACTGATTTGTTGCTCCACTTAAACATCACCTTTGCATGCATAATAGTGATAACAAATGACAACACGCTATACTCTTTACAACCTGGGTATAACTCACGTCGAGCCTCATGTAATAACTTGTCGAAGTTTTGGACATCATCCACTTCTATGTCGTCAAAGCTTCCTTCTGTATCATCATTTCTCAAATTCCCAAAATAAATATCTTCTAACATATCGGGAAACTCATCGTCATTTCCCCAAAATTCATCATTATCTTCCCTCTCATTGGTTGTCACTCTATCAGCAAAATCATCATCACTATCATCATTCATGACATCGGTTTCTATATTTGAAGAACTAGTAGCAACGGTTTCACCATGATGTAACCAAGTTGTGTATGTTGATGACATTCCTCTCAAGAATATATGGTACTTCACTACATTAATGTCTAGGTATGAAATGTTCATGCAATTCGCACATGGACAACGAATCTTCCCATTCGATCCAACACTTGCAGTAGCAAATTCAATGAATGCATTAACTCCTACTCTGTACTCATCGCTCACTCGATCTTTAAGTTTCATCCAACTTTTATCCATTGTTTGTGACCTACAATAAATAATAAAAAATCAGAAAGACAAAATTGAAAAAAGCTTTAGACAATTTAATGTGAGAAACCCGAAATCCGAAGCCATAAAATTAAGGGTGCTCTGGAAGAAGATAGAGAGGGAGTGAGTGAGAGGAATCTGAGGTTGGATTTAGAAATTTGTAGAGTAGTGAAAAATAAAAATAAAAACATTGAACAAATGTGAACAAATATCAACAAAATCAGAAATACATTGAAGCCATAATCTTGCAAACCTGGGCACAAATTGAGAGCTCTTGGAGTTCTTTCACAACTTTGGAAGGGTCGCAAGAGCGAGATTGGTTTTTTTTTTTTTTTTTCTTAAGTGAGTGGAGAGCAGAAGCAAAGAATGGAGAAGATAAATGAACGTCCGTGAGGATGGATTTGGTGCAAAGAAGAAGGGGAATGACTATAAAATACAGAAACACTTGCATCCAGTGGATCCCACAACTCAAGAGGCTTTATTGCTATCTACCTTCTCATCCCCTCATACAGCTGTTTTATGTTTTTCGCAAAACTTCCCACTTCAATCTTCAAACAAATCACTTTCCAACATTTTCCTTTATAAAATATCAACCCAATGTAGTAAATCTTTTGCAAATCTACTATCTAATGCACCGATGTAAAATTCCACATACTAAATTCCATAAATTTCATTACATTTAAAGTGGGGCCAACCATATGCATCACTGTCATTTGCTGTCTTACTCATTAAGTTAGGTTCACCCAATCATGGAATCATTACATAATAGATGACCACAATTTTTTTAAAAATTTCACTCAATTAGAGTTGGACCCACATAAAAATCTTACATAATCTAATATTAATCTTACAAGCTCTTGGCAGTTTCAACAGTGTGCAGAAATCCAGACAGAAAAACAGCTATTAGGCTTCCTAAGCAAAAGGTAAGTACCTTGAAAACAGTTATAGTTATAACTGGCTTTCAGCAATCAGATAAAAGTCTTCCGAGGAGACCAACTATGCAGAGTCTGAAGACAAAGCCTACTAAAAGGAGAACCTGGCTGACATCTGAGTGCTGGAGAGTTTCCAAAAAAAAAAACCGTAGTACATAATCACCAAAAAAACTTCTTTATGAGATCCACTTGATGATCAACACAGTTGGAAGAGTTGTGGGCTTGTGGCCCTCAGCTGCGCTGTACAATCTAGAATCTTATAAGGAAGGATGAGATAGAAGAAAAGAGAAGAATAGAGTTGGGGCTAGCAACCATGAAATCTGGAACAACAGAAAAAAGAAGAAACCATAATATGGTGGGAATCATTAACAAAAATGAAGAAAATGTGGTGAGTATGTCTTGGCCAGAGGTGTAACCGACATCTCTTGAAAGGCAATGTATTTGCTATTTTAGGTATTTTACAATTTAGAGAAATCCAAAGGAGACTGCAAAGAATGTCGTTGGCCCATTCAACTGTCCCACAATTTATTTCCGTTGGTGTTAGGCAGCCAGCCAGCCATAAATCTCTGCTGCATCAAACTGTTTCTACTAATACTTAGAGGTAGTACTATGCTTTTTTTTTTTTTTTTGGGTAAATAGAGGTAGTACTATGCTTATGCCAGATTGTTGGGAAGGGGTAATGGAAATGATGATCATGATAACAATGAATGTTATGACATACAGGCGTACTTGCTGTAGACAATAAAAAAATATTAGTAGTATACTAAAGAGCAAAACTGCCCTCCAACTTTTACAAGATCACATAACAAATGATAATATTAAGACAGTCATCATAACAGGCATTTATCAACACAGCTTGAAGCACCATGATACTGGTTGATGCAATGTCAACTGATTCTCTTATAACTGTGGCATTGGGCTAAGATAAAGGTAAAAGGACATGTCTGCCAGGAGCATCTCCTTGGACCACACCCACTGCATTTAGAAGCTCTTTTCTTATCACAAGTAGTCACAGTGGTTGACATGTATAATGAAGTATATTTTGAATAAGCACATTTTTCCTACAAAGTTCCCTCATCTTCCTTGAAACATTACTTCGAAGGAATCATTATGTCCTTCTAGTTTGTTCCAGACTACTTCACATATAGTAGAAATAAAAACAAAAGAAAAACTGCGAGCAACCCACTTCAATAAATTGGTTTTCTGACTGCCTTCGTGTGCATTTCATCTGCTCTTTACCTCATTGCTCCCCCCACTGGCTTGGAATGGAACACTCAAGCTCCACTTCCAGCCAGCCACAAAGAAGAACATGAATTTCTTTGCTATTCTGTATGTACTTAAAAACAAACTCTGTTCAAAGATATCGTCTTATATGGGAAATTCAAAATGCTCAACCAAGTCAATGATTGTTCATGAACTCTTGTGCGATGATAAATGGGTTATGGGATATGCTGGCTTTAACAGAATCTCAATCTGCTTGTGCAGCAGAGTCTAACCTTTTGGAACTTATGCCAAGAAATTGGGTAGTTCCACCTTTAATGACTTTGTATCCACATGATCTATAGCCCCCTCCTTTTCAGTTGATGAGGATGTAGATAAGTGAATAGCAAAAGAACACACGAAAATGTTCTGCCGAGGCTCTGGCGAGGTTATGCGCAGGAGGTGTACAGGGCGCGGGTGCAGGAGAGGAGAAGAAGGAGAGAAGGAAAGAAGAGAAGGGGGGAAAGAAATAAAGAAGAAGAGGAGAGAGCAGTGGGGAGAGAAGGCGTGCTGTGGTAGGGAAAGAGAAAACACAAGGAGGAAGAAAGAGAGAAAGAAAGGAAGGAAGAAGAAATGGAGAAGACTGTGCAGGGGGCTGTGGCAGGGCCGAGAAGATGGGTGTGGGGTGCGCAGTGAAGGGAAGATGGGTACGTGCAGGTGGTGGATAAAGAAGAGGAGGAAGAGGAAAGGAAAAAGAAAAGGGGAAAAAGAAAGAAAGAAGAAGAGGAGAAGGCGTGTGGGGTGCAAGTGCAGGCGGAGGAAGAAAACAAGGGAGGAAGGGAGAGAGGAGGAGGAAGAAGAAGGCAGAGGAGAGAGAGGGTGACAAGGGAAGAAGAGAGGCGTGCAGGCGCAGGTGCAGGCGGAGGAAGGGCGAAGAAGAAGAAAGGAAGAGAAGGGAGAAAGAAGGGAGAGGGCGCAGGCGCAGGTGGGCCCGCAGGCCAAGGGAGGAAGAAAGGAAGAGGAAGAAGAAGAAGAGCGGGAGGTGGAGGCACAGGTGCAGGTGGGCGCCAAGGTCAGGGAGGAAGAAGGGAAGAGCAAGGGAGGAAGGAGAGCAGAGGAAGGAAGAGGAAGAGCAGGAAGCGCAGGCGCAGGTGGTGTGTGTGGGGATGCAAGGGTGAGTGCAGGGGGGAGATGGAGGAGAAAGGAAGTACCTGTTCCGGAGTCCGGTGGCGAGGCGGAGGAGGTGGTGCTGCTAGGGGCGATGCTGGAGATGATGGTGAGACCGAAAGGGAGATGGGTTCTGCGCCTGGATGATGAGGACGAAAGAGAGGAACCAGGAGAAGAAGGATGCGGTGATGGATTGACTGGAGGATGAAGAAGGGTTGAAGAGGGATGCGGGTGTTGGGCGTGAGGCTGGAGAGGAACCAGGAGAAGGAGGGAGAGATGGATCGAATGAAGTTCTGACAGAGAGAGGCTGAAGGATGCAGAAGCGTTGATGAGGGATGGAGTTCTGACAGAGAGAGGCTGAAGGATGCAGGCTCTAGAGGGTTTGGTCGCCCTTGCTCGAAAAATAACCGCGAAGCCCATCCGCGCGCGAGAGCAATTTTTTTAACATTCCCGACCAAAAATTTCGGTCGCCAATAATCTAAAATTTTGGCGCAAAAAATTAGCGGGTATATGTTTATTATTAACGACTAGTTGGTCGGTAAAAGAGGTTGAATTTAGATTTTCGATATTCGCCGACCAAAATATTAGTCGCCAAATGATAAAAATTGGTCGGGAAAAGTTCAATTGGATCCAGTTAAATTTACACCCATTGCTGACTGTTTGGTCGGTAAAAACTCCACCTTTAGTGACCAACGCGTCATTGGTCGGCAAAGATGGTCGCCAATTGTGCTATTTGTTGTAGTGGTATCAGGTTCGCTCGAGCGGACTCAAACAGACAGGAGATTCGCTCGAACGGACTCCCAGTTCGCTCGAGCGAACATTTACAAACTACAGTTCGCGTCAGATAGAACCTTCATCGCTCGAGCGCACACATGTTCGCTCGAGCGGACACTTACAGATAGCCTTTCACATCAGACAGTAACCAGTTCGCTCGAGCGAACTGTCCAAAACCCAGATTCCGGATTCCGAACATTTACTCATCTTCCTTCCATTTCATTCACAACCTGCATATCAAATGGAACCTCCTGTTCCCTACTCCATCAACATTCCACATCCACCATAACACTTCTATTCCATCATTTAAACATCATAAAATCCATACAATTTACATTCAACCCATTCTCCATTTCTATAACAAGAGGAACTTGAAAACCTAACTCTCATAGTTCAAGGAAACATACAAGTTAGCATTTTTAACTATAGACAAGTGCTTATACTTGCCTCTTGGAATCTATTAGCAAGAAACCTTCTTCACTTGGCTTGACTTGAGACAAAAACCCCCAATCTCAAACCCTATTTCCATAAAAACATGAAAACACAATCCTATAAGCTATTGGTGCTAAATGCTACTTCAAACTACTCAATAGACTTGGAAATCCTAAGACAAGACCATTTACTTACTTGTAGTTCCAAGAAAAGGGTTCTTGAGTTCTCCTACAAGCTTCAACACTCCACAATGGAACACCTCATGAGGAAGAAGATGAAAATGAAGGTTGAGTTGTTCCAATCTCTACCAAAATCACTCACAACCCTTGCCACTTGATGAGAAATGAAGAAGAAGAAAAGAAGGTGAGGTCTAGGGTTTCTCCTGCAATGGAATTGGGTGGAATGAACTCAAGGGTTCATCTCTTGTATATAAACCCCTTTTTGCATTTAAACCCACCCCTCTAAGGCTATTTACATTTTAAGTCAAATGGAGGGTCATTTGACCAATTTCTCTCAAACGACTTTGAGTCTATTACGAAAGTTAACGTACTCATCGAGATATACGTGTTGGTACCAATAGTTTCCGTATTCGACAAAATACGTATAAATCCGTATTTACGAAAAGGTCTTATTTTCGTAGTTTGAGTCTAAAATCTCATTCAATCCATTCAATTTCCTTTATTATCATTTCATTAAGCTTAATTCAATCATTTGAGACTAATCTCATCTAATTTGGTCATTAACCATCATTAGATTAGTTAAACATGATTAAATAACATTAATTGCGATTAATTAGAGTTAATCTTGATAAACTCAGGGCGGGGTCTTACAGTATGTTATCGCGCGGGTACCAATAGGTAGTGGTTTAGTTCAGTGACAGTAGTTGTACCAAGGTAATGTTTCTATAAGCCGTCCTACTTAATTGGTCTTATGTGGAGAGAGAGAGAGAGAGAGAGAGAGAGAGAGAGAAGAAGAAGAAGAAGAAGAAGAAGAAGAAGAAGAAGAAGAAGAAGAGGAGGAGAAAATCAATCTAAAAGCAGAAAAAGCCTCTCTCTCTAGAACTTAAATGAAAGAAAAGGAAGACTTCTACAATGATATTCAGGTTTTTTCTTTTAGTTATCACAAAGATGGTGGGCTCTGATAGGATATTAAACATTAATAAAATCAAACAACCTTGGAAAAATGATCCTAAACCTGTATCGGCGTCACCTTTGGTTGATTTAGACAATCCATAGCACACTCACTGTGCATTTAAGTGGTCCAAATTTCACCGAACATAGTGAAATAACTTGTCAAATTTAAATTTGTGAAATATGTAACTATATTTTGTAAAATCCATGATCAATCCAATAATGTATACGACTTTAGTTTAAGTGAGATTTGGGCAAGTTACATAAAAATGCAAGCCGACAACATCCCCGGTGGATTTCAACTTTTAATGTTGCATAGAATGCATGTGATAAACATTTAAAATCTTTTATGATTATTTGGTTTCTTACAATTTTGCTCCTCCACATCTTCTTTATCCTTCATAGAAGAAGATAATCTAGGAAAATTTTCAGGTTATTTTTTCTTTTGCTTGCTTTCAAATAGTAAACCAGTCATTCCCCGAATTTTAACATAGTCGTCATCAATTAACTTAAGTAAATCATTTATTGTTTCTCCCATTTTCTCTCCCAAAATGAAAGTTTCCGGCATCTTTATAATTGGATTTGGGCATCTTGGCTATCCTGTTGGATTCAAATAGGAGCGGTCCCACTGTAGTTACATTATAAAGTATGATATGCCCAATCTTATGGTGGGATCAACATCTATTTGAGTAAAACTTAGGGAAAATCAAATTAAGAAGAAGCCATTTATTTTAAGTAGCATGGGTTTTTTTGAGCATTCAACTTTTCATAACATTGTTTAATAGGGCTGTCAGTGGTGTGCTCTCGAACATCCATATCTGCCATAGGTATTGCGACCCATCAAATGATCAATCAATATATCAATTGATTTTCAACCATCTACGTCTACAATAGGAATTATGGACCATTAAATGATGACAAGTAACCAATCAAGATATTTTCATTAAATAATTATGGGTAGTTTGATTTCGACGTGATCAGTCCTATGTAGTCCCTACTTTGATTATAGCATATACAACTCTTAGTCATAAAATAAGGAGTAATTATTATTTTGAATGGTTAGGGTCATTTTCGTGAGCTCTATTATTTTTGCATTTTAAATGTTGTCAAAGCTTGATAAATTATGTCTTTGAAAGTATTGAGGTATTTTTAAGTTTATAATTTCTTCTTTAGATATTTATAAAAAAAATCTGCAAAAAATATAAATTAATTTTTTAATAATAAGTAAAAAAATCAATAAAAATAAAAACATTATTGGTCGCCTCTAGAAAAGAATTCGGTTTCACTGCTATTAGTCGACTATTGTTTGGCCCTCCTGGAAGAAAGTCCTAGCTCCGCCCCTATACAACATAGATCAGACAAAAAGTAGGCATAACCCACACTAAAAAATATGACAGCGTAAGATTAATTCCATTGAGTTTGGCGTCTTCCAAGTCCAACTTCCTTCCATACATAATGTTGATTTTTGTGAAGTTTGCAACCAAGGTTGGCAAACGCATGACTCGAACACGGACTCGACTCGCCCAATTAAAAATTTTTTGACTCGGAAAGTCAATGCAGTGACTTGGGAGAGTCATGTTTTTCTTTTTAAAATAACTTTAAGTATTTATAAAATAAATAAAATCCTAATAAATTATAAATAACATTATTCACATATATTCGTGATAAAAATTCAAATTAATCAATTTATGTATCCAAAAAAATATTAAAGGAAAAATATAACAAAAGATAATTTTGAATAAGTCCAAAAATCTAATTTAAAGATCAAATATATAATCTTGCATATTCCATGATGTTCACGTCCAAATATTGAATCTAAAAAATCAAGTATGAAATTACATTCAAAGTTCCAACCATCATTTCAAATCACTAAAAGAAATCATAAATATCAATTATTTAAAAATAAATATCAATTATCTAAAATTAAATCTAGAGGAATCTACAAGAAAAAACCCCATAGGACCCTATATGACGGACGAGAACCCAATAGCATGTTGAAGACAGGGGGGGGGGGGGGGGGGTGTCGTCTTTTAACCTTTTTGTAGGTTGGTTGATATCGACCATTTTGTAGTGTTTATGACAATCCTTTTATTTCAGTCTTTATTGGAGGCGAGGACGCCACCAGTCTAGATAACGACGACATAGCTTTAGACCTAGGCGAGGATGGGGTCGATGCTTGTGATGGGTATGAGGCTAAGGACGATGGAGGCTCTGCTGTGGATGTCTTCGAGGGAGGTATCGAAGAGGGAGAACTCTTTGCGGAAGTCACCGAGGTTGATGATGGTGACTACGCGGTAGAGGACATTGTTGTGTCAGCACTTGCGGACGAGGGTTATGGAGCGCTCGAGCTTCTTAAGCCGTTGGAGGCGATGCGGCGGATGGGGCGATCGTAGATTGTGGGGGTGGAGTTGGAGATGAAGAAGATGGAGCGGAGAATGTGGGCGAGATGGACAACATGCTTCCAAACCTCGTGAAGTCAGCTTTGTAGGACTCAACCTCCTTTGTTGCAGTGTGGATTGATAAGTCCACAAAACTAGGTCATTAACTCATCATTTTATTAGCATTTGTGGACTTAATTAGGTTTAATTGCATAGAATTGCATTTAATTTCATGATTACATGCATTTGAGGATATTTTTGGAGAAATGGTCAAAATTGGTCAAAATTCATTAAATTGCATGACGTTTTGAAATTAAGTTTTTCTCATCTCATTTATCACCCCAAAATTAGGCTTTTGGTTTCATCAATGCATATATTGCTATTTTTGGCACCATGTGCTATTTTTGGAAAGTTGGTCATTTTGGTGCATCACTAGGAATGTAGGGTCCCATACATGGTTCATAATTATTTTCTTACATATGATAAATGTTAAAATTGCCTCTTTCAATTTGTAGGAGAAATCAACATGGCCCCACACACCCCATTGCATGCCAACATAGAAGCTTCCATTTTTGCACAATTATTCCCGGATTTTTCAGGGGCAGCAACTTAAAATGGCCATAACTCTCAAACTGAGTGTCAGATCGGCGCAATCTAGCCACTGTTGGAAAGCTCTTTTAGATTAGATATCCGTGGAGCCCAAGATTGCCAAAATCAGAGCTATATTGAGGGAGATATGACCTCTAGAAGTTGTTTGCTACAGTTTTAGGCGGGAATTGCAAGAAATCTCAATATTTGGAAAGTTTATTCCATTTACACCATCATGCAATTGTTAGAGATATTCTTGGAATTGTACAAAGAAAGTGTATCACTACAAGAAACTGCACTTTCAGCGACGAATTTTTTCGTCGCCAAAAGTCATAAAAACGTCGGTAAAAGTATTTACCGACGAAATTCATTTCGTCGGCCAGACGTCGGTAAGAAAATGTCAGTGAAAAGTTTCACCGACGAATTGTTTTTCCGTCGGCAATAAGTTAGACTTTTACCGACGTTTTTTTGAATTTTACCGACGTTTTAAATAAGTCGGAAATATTATTTTAGTTTTCTAAAAATTTAGTAAACACTTTTACCGACGTTTATTTTCGTCGGCAAAATAAAAAATTAAAATAAATAAAACATTTCTTCACGTTTACCGACGAAAAAAAACGTCGGTAAAAAAAAGGAAAAAATAAACTAAAACAAAATGACCTTTGCCGACGTTTAGTTTCGTCGGTAAAATAAAAAAAGAAAAAGAAAACTAATTTTACAGACGTTTATTTTCGTCGCTAAAATAAGAAGTAAGAATAAAGCAACTTTTACCGACGTTTATTTTCGTCGGTAAATTAAAAAGGAAAAATAAAACAACATTTACCGACGTTTTTTTGCGTCACTAAAACAATAAGAAAAAATAAAGCAATTTTTACCGACGTTTATTTTCGTCGGTAAAATAAATAGGAAAAACTAAAAAAATAAAACGACTTTTGCCGACGAAAATAAACGTCGGTAAAAATAAATAAACAAAATTTTAAAAATTAAAACTACTTTTGCCGACGTTTATTTTCGTCGGTAAAAGAAAAACGAAAAATAAATCGACTTTTACCGACGAAAATAAAACGTCGGTAAAAGTGATTTTAATTTTTTTAAAAAATATAATATTCGTTTTTTTTATATAATTTTCCTGTCACCTGTATCAGAAGTAAACCTGTTTATTTACCTATATTTAATATGAAAAATACATTAAAACAAAAGTTACTAAATTACCCAACAATCATCGCCATTTTTCATCTAATCATTCTCATTAACCAAATATTATAATCAACAATAATACAGACCATATAAATATCCAATATATACATATACAAATAACCAAAAAAATTAAAACACCCCCAAAAGTCTGCATCCGACCGTAAATCGTCAATCAATCTGCAATGAAAAAAACAACATTAGAATCTTTTCAATGAATTAAATTATAAATGAAAGATAAACATGTACATATATATATATAAATATCTTTTCCTAAGTTTTTCGGCGGCCTATTTTCCTGTCTAAGTGTTGAGAATCGGGCAGTTTTTGTGTCTAATTCGATAACCAGAAGTCCGATTCACTAACCGTAAATTCCAACAAGTTACTTTGCCCTTGAACAAGGGTACCCGTGCTAGTTTCTGAGTTGTCCGATGACCGATTCCCATTTTCATGCTCCAACAGCCTATTTTCAAGACTAAGTGTTAAGAATCCAACGTTTTTAGGTCAAATTCGTTAACCGGGAGTCCGATTTACTAGCCGTCAGTTCCAGCAAGTTAATTTCGACTCGAGCGAGGTGCTAGTGCCGGTTCCCGATTTTTCCAAAGGCCGCTTCCCGTTCCGGAACCTCGGCGGGCCATTTTCAAGCCTAAGTGTTAGAAAATCGTAGATTTTCACTTCTAATTCTCTAACTAGGAGTCCTATCAGCGAACCATCAGATCCTACCAGTCACTCTACCCTCCAGCGAGGTGCTCGTCCCGATTCCCAATTTTTCGGGGGGCCGGTTCCCATTCCGGACCCCCGGCGGGCCATTTTCGAGCCTAAGTGTTGGAAAATCCGACGTTTACGCCTCTAATTCTCTAACCGGAAGTCATATCTGCGAACCGTCAGTTCCTACAAGTCACTCTACCCTCGAGCGAGGTGCTCGTGCCGGTTCCCCATTTTCCGGGATCCTTTTCCAGTTCCGGACCCCCGGCGGGCCGTTTTCGAGCCTAAGTGTTGGAAAATCCGAGGTTTTCACCTCTAATTATCTAACCGGGAGTCCTATCAGCGAACCGTCAGTTCCAACAAGTCACTCTACCCTCCAGCGAGGTGCTCGTGCCGGTTCCGAATTTTTCCGGGGGCCGATTCCCAATCCGGACCCCCGACGGGCCGTTTTCGAGCCTAAGTGTTGGAAAATCCGACGTTTACGCCTCTAATTATCTAACCGGGAGTCATATCTGTGAACCGTCAATTCCTACAAGTCACTCTACCCTCGAGCGAGTTGCTCGTGCCGGTTCCCAATTTTTTCGGCGGCCGTTTCCAGTTCCGGACCCCCGGCGGGCCGTTTTCGAGCCTAAGTGTTGGAACATCCGATGTTTTCGCCTCTAATTCACTAACCGGGAGTCCTATCAGCGAACCGTCAGTTCCAACAAGTCACTCTACCCTCCAACGAGGTACTCGTGCCGGTTCCGAATTTTTCCGGGGGGGCGGTTCCCATTCCGGACCCCCGGCGGGCCATTTTCGAGCCTAAGTGTTGGAAAATCCGAAGTTTATGCCTCTAATTCTCTAACCGGAAGTCATATCTGCGAACCGTCAGTTCCTACAAGTCACTCTACCCTCGACCGAGGTGCTGGTGCCGGTTCCCCATTTTCCGGGAGCCTTTTCCAGTTCCGGACCCCCGGCGGGCAGTTTTCGAGCCTAAGTGTTGGAAAATCCGAGGTTTTCGCCTCTAATTCTCTAACCGGGAGTCCTATCAGCGAACCGTCAGTTTCAACAAGTCACTCTACCCTCTAGCGAGGTGCTCGTGCCGGTTCCGAAATTTTCCAGGGGCCGATTCCCAATCCGGACCCCTGGCGGGCCGTTTTCGAGCCTAAGTGTTGGAAAATCCAACGTTTACGCCTCTAATTATCTAACCGGGAGTCATATCTGCGAACCGTCAGTTCCTGCAAGTCACTCTACCCTCGAGCGAGGTGCTCGTACCGGTTCCCCATTTTCCGGGATCCTTTTCCAGTTCCGGACCCCCGGCGGGCCGTTTTCGAGCCTAAGTGTTGGAAAATCCGAGGTTTTCGCCTCTAATTATCTAACCGAGAGTCCTATCAGCGAACCGTCAGTTCCAACAAGTCACTCTACCCTCCAGCGAGGTGCTCGTGCCGGTTCCGAATTTTTCCAGGGGCCGATTCCCAATCCGGACCCCCGACGGGCCGTTTTCGAGCCTAAGTGTTGGAAAATCCGACGTTTACGCCTCTAATTATCTAACCGGGAGTCATATCTGCGAACCGTCAATTCCTACAAGTCACTCTACCCTCGAGCGAGTTGCTCGTGCCGGTTCCCAATTTTTTCGACGGCCGTTTCCAGTTCCGGATCCCCGGCGGGCCATTTTCGAGCCTATGTGTTGGAAAATCCGATGTTTTCGCCTCTAATTCACTAACCGGGAGTCCTATCAGCGAACCGTCAGTTCCAACAAGTCACTCTACCCTCCAACGAGGTACTCGTACCGGTTCCGAATTTTTCCGGGGGGCGGTTCCCATTCCGGACCCCCGGCGGGCCATTTTCGAGCCTAAGTGTTGGAAAATCCGAAGTTTACGCCTCTAATTCTCTAACCGGGAGCAATATCTGCGAACCGTCAGTTCCTACAACTCACTCTACCCTCGAGCGAGGTGATGGTACCGGTTCCCCATTTTCCAGGAGCCTTTTCCAGTTCCGGACCCCCGGCGGGCCGTTTTCTAGCCTAAGTGTTGGAAAATCCGATGTTTACGCCTCTAATTCTCTAACCGGGAGTCATATCTGCTAACCGTCAGTTCCTACAAGTCACTCTACCCTCCAGCGAGGTGCTCGTGCCGGTTCCCGATTTTTCCGGGAACCTTTTCCAGTTCCGGACCCCCGGCGGGCCGTTTTCCAGCCTAAGTGTTGGAAAATCCGACGTTTACGCCTCTAATTATCTAACCGGGAGTCATATCTGCGAACCGTCAGTTCCTACAAGTCACTCTACCCTCGAGCGAGTTGCTCGTACCGGTTCTCGATTTTTTCGGGGGCCGTTTCCAGTTCCGGACCACCGGCGGGCCGTTTTCGAGCGTAAGTGTTGGAAAATCCGATGTTTTCGCCTCTAATTCTCTAACCGGGAGTCCTATCAGCGAACCGTCAGTTCCAACAAGTCACTCTACCCTCCAACGAGGTGCTCGTGCCGGTTCCGAATTCTTCCAGGGGCCGATTCCCAATCCGGACCCCCGACGGGCCGTTTTCGAGCCTAAGTGTTGGAAAATCCGATGTTTACGCTTCTAATTCTCTAACCGGGAGTGCTATCAGCGAACCGTCAGTTCCTACAAGTCACTCTACCCTCGAGCGAGGTGCTCTTGCCGGTTCCCCATTTTCCGGGATCCTTTTCCAGTTCCGGACCCCCGACGGGCCGTTTTCGAGCCTAAGTGTTGGAAAATCCGAGGTTTTCGCCTCTAATTCTCTAACCGGGAGTCCTATCAGCGAACCGTCAGTTCCAACAAGTCACTCTACCCTCCAGCGAGGTGCTCGTGCCGGTTCCAAATTTTTCCCGGGGCCGATTCCCAATCCGGACCCCCGACGGGCCGTTTTCGAGCCTAAGTGTTGGAAAATCCGACGTTTACGCCTCTAATTATCTAACCGGGAGTCATATCTGCGAACCGTCAATTCCTACAAGTCACTCTACCCTCGAGCGAGTTGCTCGTGCCAATTCCCAATTTTTTCGGCGGCCGTTTCCAGTTCCGGACCCCCGGCGGGCCGTTTTCGAGCCTAAGTGTTGGAAAATCCGATGTTTTCGCCTCTAATTCTCTAACCGGGAGTCCTATCAGCGAACCGTCAGTTCCAACAAGTCACTCTACCCTCCAACGAGGTACTCGTGCTGGTTCCGAATTTTTCCGGGGGGCGGTTCCCATTCCGGACCCCCGGCGGGCCATTTTCAGGCCTAAGTGTTGGAAAATCCGACGCTTACGCCTCTAATTCTCTAACCGGAAGTCATATCTACGAACCGTCAGTTCCTACAAGTCACTCTACCCTCGAGCGAACCGTGCTGGTGACGGTTCCCCATTTTCAGGGAGCCTTTTCCAGTTTCGGACCCCCGGCGGGCCATTTTCGAGCCTAAGTGTTGGAAAATTCGAGGTTTTCGCCTCTAATTCTCTAACCGGGAGTCCTATCAGCGAACCGTCAGTTCCAACAAGTCACTCTACCCTCCAGCGAGGTGCTCGTGCCGGTTCCGAATTTTTCCAGGGGCCGATTCCCAATCCGGACCCCCGACGGGCCGTTTTCGAGCCTAAGTGTTGGAAAATCCGACGTTTACGCCTCTAATTATCTAACCGGGAGTCATATCTGCGAACCGTCAGTTCCTACAAGTCACTCTACCCTCGAGCGAGTTGCTCGTGCGGGTTCCCGATTTTTTCGGGGGCCGTTTCCAGTTCCGGACCCCCGGCGGGCCGTTTTCGAGCCTAAGTGTTGGAAAATCCGATGTTTTTGCCTCTAATTCTCTAACCGGGAGTCCTATCAGCGAACCGTCAGTTCCAACAATTCACTCTAACCTCGAACGAGGTTCTCGTGCCGGTTCCGAATTTTTCCGGGGGACGATTCCCATTCCGGACCCCCGACGGGCCGTTTTCGAGCCTAAGTGTTGGAAAAACCGACGTTTACGCATCTAATTATCTAACCGGGAGCAATATCTACGAACCGTCAGTTCCTACAAGTCACTCTACCCTCGAGCGAGGTGCTCGTGCCAGTTCCCGATTTTTCAGGGAGCCTTTTCCAGTTCCGGACCCCCGGCGGGCCGTTTTCTAGCCTAAGTGTTGGAAGATCCGATGTTTACGCCTCTAATTCTCTAACCGGGAGTCATATCTGCTAACCGTAAGTTCGTACAAGTCACTCTACCCCCGAGCGAGGTGCTTGCGCCGGTTCCCGATTTTTCCGGGAACATTTTCCAGTTCCGGACCCCCGGCGGGCCGTTTTCAAGCCTAAGTGTTGGAAAATCCGACATTTACGCCTCTAATTATCTAACCGGGAGTGATATCTGTGAACCGTCAGTTCCTAGAAGTCACTCTACCCTCGAGCGAGGTGCTCGTGCCGGTTCCCCATTACAACTAATAATACTGATCAATTAAATACTTCTCTGTCATCCAAAAACCAAATCAAATCCATCCAGTAAAAAATCAAATGACAAGAAAAACTACCCCTAATTGATATCCTTATTCATGGCATTAGATTAAATTGTGGCTAAGAAAACGCCCCAAATTCCTACCTGCATTCATCAACTAACCAAAATTCTAAAGCCCCAAATTGTGCAAATGACTTCTCACGGTTGCATAGTCCTGCTTTCGATGGTTACAGCAATCGTTACACGGACAGTTAATCTGCCCCGCCCCGCCCGAATTCGCCTTTGCAAAATCAATAAATGAGATCACCCCAGCTATGTACTCCGCACTAAATCGGTTCTGATAACGTAATATCCAACTCCTGTCCATATCTGACCTAATCACAAGTAATTAGGAATTATAAATAGAATCTGCTCACCAAGTCACATCATGTAATGTAAGTGGAGAATTGCAGTCACCCATGATAGGCATCTATCTTGAAATATGAATCTGTTATTATCTGTTTTAAGCTTAATTCACATGTTTTCTTTCTCTATAAATATCTATTTGATTTTAGGATGTGGTAAAGTTCTGATTTCAACGTCTATTAAAATCTTTAAAATTGACAAATAACTCATCTTCATTGAGTAAAAGTGGACTCTACTCAAAACATTTACTTCACAATAAGCATCCAAATGTAGTGAAGTAGTCTACTTTAACTTCAACCTAGTTCTCCTCATGTGAAATCCACTTCATTTTACTCCACCTCTCGTTTATCCAAACAAGGCTAACTTTGGAACTTCACTAGTAAAATGGAGTGAAGTAAAGCCTCCAATTTTAAGACAAATCATGATATCAAAAGCAAATATTTTCAAAATTCCATCCTTTTAAAATAAAAAAGTCAAAAGACAACCTCCTTTCTCAATTAAAGGATAAAAAAACCCAGAAAATATCATCACAACTTACTTATATTTTATTCTTTCACCTTCTGAGGCTTTACTTCACTTCATTCTTTCACAAGCAAGTATTCGAGTCCCAATAGGGTCAAAAGCTTGGATCCTTTTTATAGCATGGAACTGTTACATCCATGTATAAGCCTGTATAGTTGTAAGGGTCACAAGCCTGTGGGGTTTTAGTTAGGCCCTTTTTTACTTTATTTTGTTAATACATTTATGTTATGTAAACCAATAAAACAATGTTAACATAATACACAGCACACCATGTGATAAAGGATTTTAATTATTTTTGAGTCCCCTAAATTTAAGATCCGAGACGAAATGTCCTAACGAGCATTGAATAGCCAAATCAGTACACCCCAAATCAGCATTTCCGCTAATAAGCTTGATGCCCAAGCACAATCCTAAAACCACGACAAACATAACATATATGGGTCCATGGAAAATGAGTGAGACATGGGCGCAGTTGAAAAGTGTAAAATCATTTGAGTAAGATCCATACTCGATTCACAAATCACAACTGAGAAGGTCCATTCTTTTTGAGTCCTAACTATAACTTCCTCACCAATAATTATTTAAAAAAAAAAAAATAATAAGACACCATCTTCTTTCTTTCTCTCTGTATACATAAATGTACGCAGAAGGTCATATGTTTATCTTCTTGTTCTAAAGTACTTCTCATCTTATTCTTTTTTTTTTCTTTCATTTTCTGTTTTTTTTTTCTTGAATCACAAATTAGTTGTAGGCCATTGGGTCTTTGTAAATTGGAAGTTCAAGGAGTATCTTTGCTATATTGTCTTCTTTACAGAGAAAAACAAGGAAGAAAAATTAAAACCAAGCTTTGAGATGCCTGTACTTTTGAGAGCATAGGGAAAGTTACATCTAGCTTTCCTTGAAAAAAAAAGAGCAAAAAAGAAAAGAAAATTGTAATGGGTCGTGGTTAGGCCTATAATTTATACACCATTTATGTTGAGGCACATCCCAAGGCCTAGTCCAATTTCAACTATAAATGAGAGAGGCTGGTCATGGGCCATGCCTAGCATTTTTACAGCTCTAAAAGGGTAACAGAGTGGGTAGTCACAAAAGAAATGTTAATGTTACTAGTAAAAAGCATACAGTTAAAACATCGGAAAAAGCATGGGAAAACCAAGAGTAAGTTGAAAGCTAGTGAGAGAAGTACATTGTCCTAAGTAAGAAGTTAAAAGAGATGAATAGAATAGAATATACATGGATGGACATTTAGACAATAAATTACACAATTATGGGCCAAACAAGTCCAACCATTCCATGCCATTGATATTGTGGCAATTTTCAGGTATAATAAAGAAATCTATGTTCATAAGTTAAGGGTGGGATGATAAAATGGTTCTTACTTAGCCATTTTGGGGCATATATTTTATATATAAATTGTATATCAAGAATCTAAAGATTGATAGGCCAAAGCATTTAAATAAAACCAATTGAAAAGTTAGCCAAAAATAGAGTTACTAATTTCCTTCAATGCAAAATGAAAAGTTATATTATTTTCATTTTATTACTCATCAAAGCCTTTTTTCAATAACTTCAGCTGCTACATTAGTTTCATTTCATTGTTCTAATCTGTCCTGAGCTGAATCCTCGAATAGAGGTTGCATTTTTTTCTCATGAGTGGTTTGTTACAATTTGAAACTAGCTAGTGCAAGTTCTTAATATCCCTATAAATCATTTTGTAGTAGGACCTTCGTTTGATACCCAATGAAAGGATCCTTACATTCCTCAAAAATCCAAGAAGAAAGGGGATTTTGCGGAGTACAAATGTGATATTCTGGGTTTGAAATGAGAACTTAAAATTTTTATTTGTTTTTACAATTTTCTTTTTTTTTAATTATAGCCAAGATTTTTATGCTTAGTTATGGGCTTAACCTATATTTCTTCAATAGTAGTATGTGTTCTTAATTACTAGTGACATGCCTAAATAAAATCTTAAATAGGAGTATTTATAAAGATTAAAAATAAATACTACCATATCATTCATAACAGAAATACAATTAAATTTGAACTTCAAAACCCAAAGGTTCAAAAAAATGAGTAAAATGATCTAATCAGTTTGTCTAGGTTTAGGACCTTGATTTGATTATATCTGAGCTTGGGCACCAATTTAGTATTAATTAAAAAATTAAATATGGGCCTTGAAATCAATTTGCTTCCATAATGAGCCCCACAGATTGATCATGCTAAATATTGAAACAAAAATAAGGAAAAAAAAAGTAGCAAAATGCAATCGGTGCCTGGAATATTGAAACAAAAATACAATTAATTTTATGTTTGATTGGATTTAGATTTCAATACATCTGACATAAGTTTTTGGTGGATTACAACTGGATGCCTGGAATCTCATGTAACCAAATCAAAACACACATACTGAAGAACAATCCAATCCAATCCAATCCAATCATTCAACCATTCCCTGGAATCTCATGCAACCAAATCAAAACACACATACTAAAGAACAAAAAAAAAATAAATAAAAAATACAAGTAAAGAACAAAGCAAAAACTGAAATACCTTTTTTGATTCTCTGTTACAGAAAATGGCAAATGCTTCTGGAGAAGACAACCCCAAAAGGAGTCGACCCTATGCTGCGTCTGGAGAAACGACCGGAAAAGGGGAACAGCTCGTGCTGGCTTTGGAGAAGACGATCGGAAAAGGGGGCACCTTCCACGAGTGATGGGTTTGCGCCTGATAACAGAGGTGGGTTCTTGGAGATGGAGAGAGCGAGAGACAGAGAGTAGAGAGAGACTGATAGCGAGAGAGAGAAGAGAGAGACCGAGAGACAGAGAGCAGAGGGAGACCGAGAGACAGAGCAGAGGGAGACTGAGAGAGAGAGAAAGAGAGAGAGAGAGAGAGAGAGAGAGAGAGAGAGAGACCGAGTGAGCGAGAGATCGCAGAGAGAGAGAGAGATCGCAGACCGAGAGCGAGTGAGAGCACAGAGAGAGAGAGAGCAGGAGGAACGAGACTGAGAGCGAGAGAGAGAGACCGAGTGAGCGAAAGAGAGCAGAGAAATCGCAAAGACCGGCCGAGAGCGAGAGAGCGAGAGAGCAGAGAGAGATATGAGAAAAGGGGTTTTTAGAAAAGATGGGTCTTGGGGGCGGGAGAGGGAAAAGAAAGAGTGGGAAATTAAGGGGGATTTACCGACGTTTTGAAAAACGTCGGTAAAACATTCTGCTTTTTTAAATTAATTCTACAATAATATTTTGCCGACGTTTAAAATAAAAAACGTCGCTAAAATGCAATTTTACCGACGTTTTTGGGAAACGTCGGTAAAAATCTCTGATTTTTTCCATCCCATTGTTTACAAGTCAATCCTCTAATAACCTTTTACCGACGCTTTTAATAAAATCGTCGGTGAAACCCTAGATTTTACCGACGTTTTCTATAAAACGTCGGTAAAAGTGAAATTTTTACCGACAAAATAATATACGTCGGTAAAGGATAATTTATGAAAACGTCGCTAAAAGTACAGTTTCTTGTAATGTATGCATCAATAAACCTAATAAGGCAAAGAGATCTCTCAAATTTAAAAGTCTTTCCAAAGAAAGAAGTTAACTTGGAGAACAAGAAAGAATCCTACAAATAAGGAAAAAAAGGAGACCTAAAAGGAGGGTACTTCTTTACTAAAAGGGGTTTGCAAAAAGCATAAAAGGAAGCATGATGGAGACCCATAACATATTCCATACGTCCAAAGCTCTCCCTCTCTCTCATTCTTTTCTTTTTCTCTTCCTTTCTTCTTTTCCATTAGTTTATTTTTATTTTTGGTAGCCTCGGGCCATGTCCAAGGATTTATTTTGAAGGAGAAAATTTGTGAAGGAGAAGTTGTAAAGATGCAATTTTTAACGATAAATCAAGAAGCATTCTTTGCAATGGCGGGCTAATTTTCTTGATTAGAGTTATGGATGAAGGTAAGTAATTGTCTTTTTATTTATTTAGTAATTCTAATTTGTGTTCCATGATTATGTGCTTAATGATTAATAGGCTTGTCTTCGTGCCCCAGGCAAATCTCTATTTTTATTTCTAAAATCAAAATTAGTTTTTGACTACTCATGTTTAGGTTTGATAGGCCATGTTTAGGATTTAGATCTTTTGATGGTTTATGCTTACTTTTGATGGGTGATGCTTAAATTATTTTTATTCTTTTATGAGATGAATGAAGTCTTGAGTTTTGGATTTTTATAATTAAAAAGGGATTTTAAAAGTTAGATTTTCCAAATTAAAAACATTGATTTTTCTTTGATTTGAAGTAAAAATTGGAACAAGTTAGGGTTACTTAATAAATAATTGGTGGATGCTTATTGGATTCCTATACTCTAATCATCTTCATTAATTGGTAGATTTCGAATTTCTATATTAGTTGCTTAATTTTTAAATATAAACTCAAAACTTTTCTTAAATTGTTAGTTAATTAGTTTTCTTAATTTAAAAGTTTCTTTAAGTAGCTCCCTGTGGGTTCGACCCGTTCTTGCCATTGTCTTATCTAGACACCCGTGCACTTGCGGTATTTTATGATTGATATTGATCACATCAAGTTTTTGGCGCCGCTGCCGGGGAGCCAATTTGAAAAGAATCTTTTAGTTAGGATTTCTAGCATTATTTGTTCATATCATAGCATACTTTTTAGTTAGTTGCATTCATAACTTGCATTTGGTTTAGTTTTTATGTTTCTTAAAGATTGTGGTTGCTGTTTTTCAAGTTTTTGTCGCTGTTTTTTAATTAATTTTCGGACTGATTTCAAGTGGTTACATAGAAGACAAATTTCAGCACTAATTTTTTGACATATTTGACTTGGTTTTTCTCCAAAAGTTCATACTTGGAAAACCAGTCAAATGGACTCCTTTTGACTTGAAATTTGGGTGGATAGGACTTTGGTATATTGACTTTGAACCATCAAAATTTTAGAAAAAAATACATTTTGGAAGTCCAACTTTTAGTGCTGTGAATAGGGCCAATCAGTCAGGCAGATTCTGCAATCAGCAGAAAAACTGGTTCAAGTAGCCAACTTCATTATAGCAGAACTTCTTTGTCTTTTATCCTTTTTAGTCTCTGTTTTTTTTTATTTATTTTTTTTTTTTATTTATTTTTTTTTTGTTTGTTTGTTTGTTTCTTGCATATTAGGAGATTACATCCCAGTCATTGCTATCAGTTTTTTATTAATACAAGTGGGTAGTATAGATCTGTAAACTTGGGCCTGTGCAACAGGTCCCAACACTTAAATTTTTTTCAGAACTTGCCAGGAAGGTCTCCATTTAACTTAGGAATGCATTAGGAGTTTTAGAAGTGCATCTTTCATTCAAATTGTAGTAGTTTAGGGTTGTGAAATTTATATTAGGTTCATTTTTCAATTTAGGAGTTTTATTGACAATTGTTAGCTATATTTAGTAGATTATTTAGATCTAACATTTTAGTTGTTTTCTTTGAGGTTACATTCTGAATTTTGAAAGACTCTAAAAGGAAGGAAATAGCGGGGATTGCTTTTAAGCAAACAAGTTGCTCTAAGAATTGCAAATTTCTAAAAAGAAATATACAAGTTAAGCTTGCACAGTTTAAAGATTTGCGTGGACCCGCTGTAAGAGTTTCTAAACTTTACCTTACGAATATTTTACTTGCAAGTGGGGCTTGGATGATTTAATTTTTGCAAAGTGTGAATGCTTGATTGACACACCATCTAATTGGACACACACTTAGTTAAGGGCAATTGAACCCAATAAGATAAGGACTGGATTTCATCACCAGATCCTTGCCTAATTAGGTTTAACCACCTCTCACATAGTAACCTAAACATTAATTAAAATAAAGTAGAAACGAGACCATATGACTCGAGCTCGTTAGGACGAAGACCACAAAAGGTTACACAAATTGCGCTCTTTGGTCAAGTTGATGTCTAGATAAGTCCTGTCCCTCCAAAGGGTGGCAGTCTCTGTTCTATGAGTTTGGTTTTTAAGCGGGACCCTTGCCAAGTGCAATGTGACCCCACCACTCATCCTGGGGACTTACCTGGTCGATTTGGCTTCATAAGACCGGATTGGAGGCCTTAGTGTACTCTTTAAACCAGTTAGGAGCTGTCTAGTGAGTTAGGTTAACCCTAAGATAATTTCTTGTGCTCAATCTTTGTGCTTGACTGCTTGTGCATCATTTAGTAGGACCATTAGGGCCCCGCATATAGATTAGGCTTGCATTTCTTTAAGGTTGAAACTGATGCATGCCCATATACGTATGTCACATCCCGGTCCCGAATCACCCTGGCCTAGGGTAATCCCCGAGGTGTGTCATACGTACTCCCGTGTGTTGTACCTGTCTCGAGCCAAGTTAACACACGAAGGAGAGGAAAAGCAACTATCCACATGCGTGAGATTAAACTCACTAAACATAATAAAAACAATTAAACATAGCGGAAGCTGTATTTCATTTATGTGAGGTATCAAATTCCTTCAGTCTATAACAGTTCAAGTTTTAATACAAAAGAATTTTACAATTAATTACATTGTTATACAAAGGAGGGTAGCTAAAGGACACTAAACATCAATACCAAAAATATAATCACAAAGAAGTTCTATAGTCTAAGTGTGGCCCACACAAAAAGGGGCTAACCACACAACAAAATAGTTTGTCCAAAAGAGGTGACGCTCTCCACGGAAGACAAGCTCATGGAACCTCGGGCCACTCTACAAGGCCTGAAGGTACCTCACAGGTAACCTTCTCTCTCTCCTCGGCCTCTGGGGGACCGAAGACTGCACCTGAGACTGTGACACCAAATGTAGTATCATTAATATGACGATTAAGCAAGCACATGCAATAATAAGGAAATACATAAGGTGCAATTGGATTTAAAACAGTTAAATTGATAGAAATCAACAATAGATACCAACTGGGAATTTTGTGCTCAAATGTATAATTTATGCATGATGGATCAAGTAAAAAGGGAAGCGCGCAACTTGGCTACTACCTTAAGCTCATCCTCTCAAAGAGAGCAAATCTAGTTGGGATGTCACCAGCGGCCCGGCCAAAGGTTAGCTGGCTACCCGGTCTGGAGTTCCGGAGCTCCATATGACTTACTGCAGTAGTCTCAATTTATAAACCGAGTGTAACCCCGTCGGGCATCACTGGGTCGAAGATAAGTAGTGCCGACTCGATAGAATCAATAATATTCGGACTAAAAGTAGAATTGAGTAACCTCATATTCATTATTCGTAATCAAATCAAATGGTAATCACATCTTTTCAATTTCTTACTCAATCTTCATTTCTACCAAACATCAATTTGGAAATATTCAAATGGAATTACAATTGAATATAAAAGATAAGATATAAGGGATTACTAAGAATTTATCAATCTATTAAGTAGGATTCTGAGGTTCGAAGGGAATTCACACACCAATATGAAATGCAATTAATTAGAAATCAAGCTATTTTGTTGTACCATTTAACTCTGGATTTTTTTTTTTTATATTTCTAGTGCTCCACCGTCCATTTCAAAATAGGTTGGGAAATCAACGAATTACCACGTTTATTTGGTGTCACCAGTTTACGAAAATACGTTGAATTTCCTAATGAATTTTCATGGCATAGTTTTAGACTAGGAATCATCCATTGGTCCAATTATATGGTTCAAGTTCTCATTTTATGATCATAAGATCTCAAAATTTCCTAATTTCCTATGAAAGTAAGGGTGTACTCCAAAACCCACTAAATGATGAATTAAGGAGGGTTAAAAGACATTAGGAGTATCAATAATCCAGTCACTGGGCCTAAAAAGCCCAAACAAAGAGGGTCAGGTCTGTCTACCGCTAGTACTTCCGGTAGAAACAGCTCTACCGGTAGAACTTCCGGTAGAAGCAGGTGGATTTCCCTCTTCGGGCTCTCTGCCAGATTTTTAACTATTTCTACCGGTAGAAGCAGGTGGATTTCCCTCTTCGGGCTCTCTGCCAGGTTTTTAACTATTTCTACCGGTAGAACTTCTGGTCTGACTAAGGATTCTCAATTCTTCAGCCCTCTGCCAAATTGCGAGCCATTTCTACCGGTAGAACTTCCGGTAGGACGTACGAAAACCCAAAATTATTAAGAGAAAAGAAGAATGCTTGAATCAAATGAAAATGTACTAAGTGTAAACCCAAATTATGCTTATACTTGCCTCAAAAAGAGCTTTCCAAAGCTTCTCACACACTTGACTCAAAGAAAATCTCAAAAGCTCCAAATGAGCAAACCCTAACAACAATAAACACATAAAAATTACATGAACATGCATGTTGTTCAACCAAGAGTCTTTTTGACTCAAATGCAACTCTAAAATCAAATTAGAAAGTGCTTGAAGCCTACCTCTAGTAAGTATTTCGAATTAGAGAAAATTAGAGGAGGATAGAGATAGCTTCTAGTCAACAGTGGGGAGAAGGCAATGAGGAGAAGGAGATGAAGATGTAGTTGAGTCCATTCTCTAGCTCTCCAAGTCTCCAAAGCACAAGCACAACTCCTCCTTGATCGTTTGAGGAAGAGAGAAAAGAAGGAGGAGGAGAATAGTAGTGAAAAAGGAAGGAAGGAATGGAAAAAGGAGGCTACAGGTCATATATATATCTAAAGGTAAAAGTGTTAAATTGCAGGAAAGTCCATTCAATTGATTTATTTCCATTTCGAGTCAAATGAGGGTCCAATTCCACAATGGCTGGTCAAATGAAGAAATGCCTATTATGAAAATCGAGGTACTCATCAAAATACACGCGATGATGTCAAAATGACGATCAAATAATGAAAAACACAAAAACCTATATTTATGGAAAAGTTCCTGACTCAACTCAATTGAGTCAATTCGGTTCTCACTCACCTATACCAGGTGCAAAACTCATCCAACTCAGTCTAAGAGGGTTAATAAACTCTAACCACTATAATTAGCAATTGAACACATTTAATTTAGCCAAAACATGGTTAATTAACACTAATCAGAATTAGATCAGGTCGGGGTGTAACAAAAATCTTAAGATCTTTTTCCACTTTATTTTCTTCTAAAAATTCTTAAAAATAATAATAGTGGATTCTTCTTTTATAGTTTTAATTATTATAATAATTTACTATATCTTTATTTTGGACACGGGTGTTTATTTTTATATAAATATGCATGAATATATGCTTATATGTTTATAATTAATTTTGATACCTTAGAAATTCAAAAATATAATATCTTACTTTTTGTCCCGGGCTAAGTACGGGGCTGTGCTCATAATTAAAATGATTCACTGCATAACCCATTTAGATTGGCCTTCATTTCTGTCTAATAGTACATAATAATAACTTCACTAATTGCACTGCTACCAGCCACTGCTCTTTTTTTTTCCAAAAACAAAACATCATTAAAGGAAAACACAACTGCAACAAGGGAAACAAAGGGGGTATTACAAACAAGAAAAGGAAGCCAAAAAAAAAAAAAAAAAAACCATCAATTAACCTTTAAATGCAAAAAGTAAAAATAAAAAACAGATAGAACTTACAAAAGATTATAAGGGGCAAAGTTACAAAACTACCCTCCTAATTAGCCATTTTTTGCTGTTAGTGGTGGGAAGTTTTGATAAATTCATGAAAAATTAATTAATTGTCCTTATGGTCGGGCAAAGCTTGTTCTGCCCATTCCCAGTCCCATGTTCACTTGGCTTTAAAATCATTGTCCAAGCCCAGCCCGCTAGGCTCGATTTTTTTTCTAAAAGCCCTATATTTTCGGGCTTGGGCCGGGTACCCATTTCAACGGGGCTCAATCAACAAGCCTAGTTGAGTGGTGTTGGCAATTGGCATGATACAATTTCGGGATCAAATCCGACTGATATTCATACCAATTAAAGGAAAATATAAAAATAAGATGGGAAAAGTTAATTCTTTTAGAGTAAAATTGGACTCCTCTTCTGATTGTTAGATAATACTCATCATGATTACAAACCCACTACCAGTCTTTAATTAACTCACATATCTTAATTCAAGACTTAAACAAAGGTAATCATAAATGGAAACTTCTCAAAAACGGCCCACTTTAAAAACGATCATTTTTCTGCCCCTCTTTTCTTTTATGTCATGGGGCCCATGTTGAGTTAATCTAGTCTTTTCAACAAACCCCCACACCCCCACCCCCCCCCCCCCCCCCACCAAAAAAAAAAAAAAAGAATAGTCACTAGTCCAAGTTTGACACTCATCCAACTTTTTCTCATTGTTGGATTGGAATTATGATAAAAAGATGCCTCTAAACCATTAAGTTTTAGCGCCATTGATCAAAAGGTTAGGATGATCTTATGCACTCAAGATTTTGCATTAGGTAGGCCTCATATGGATGTTTCCATCCAATGGACTTCCATTAATATCATCATGCATTTCAGTGGGCCCAACTAGGAGGCATGTTTTTTCTTTAAAAAATGCCCGGGTACTATGTAGCGCTCCCCGTCAGAAATAGACTTTTTATTCAAATATGCAAACTACTAATTGCGAAATGGTTGGCATCGTGTATATGCATGGTTGGGCAACAAATGATCATTTTAAATGCATGGCTAAATAGTATATAAGTGATGGGTAAATGCATGCATGATTGTTGGATTGGGTGGCAAATGATAAATGTTGTATGGAGTAAATGTATGTGTGATCCTTGCATTGGGTAGTCAATGCTAAATGGATAGCTCACAGCTAGAGTGAATGCTTGCATGATTTGTGCATTGGATAGCAAATGCTGCATGTGGGTATCTATCACTCTCCACACCTTAAATGAACGCTTGTCCTCAAGGGTTAATATCCGGCGACCTTACCCGATTGGTGCACCTTTGACCTTTGTCATTGACCTTGTAGGATGGGCGAAGTTGTGTGAACTACCTGAATCGAGGAGAGGAGAACTGTGACTGTTCTCCGTTTGACCATGTCATTGGTTCTCATGTTGCGTGGTCCCGATGATCCGATGAGTGCATAGACCTAGACGAGCATCGCTTGATCATTTGGCTCTTCGTCCTCAAAAGTCAATTCATCGAGGTCGTTGATGCCTTCGATGAGTGCTAAGTGTTCTTGGCAACATGATCAGGACTGAACTTTTCATCACAATTGTAACAAAGACCTCTCTTTTGACATTCAATGATCTCATCTGCTGTGAGTCATTTTCTTGGCCTTGGTCAATCTTGGACTGCTGATGAATTTTCTGGTGGCTTGTCTTGAACGACTAAGGGAATTCTCAAGGACGAGGTCCTGGGCACTAGTCGTTCGAGAAAAACGTCAGTGAACCGAAACGTCTTCGTTAGATTAGTAGGTTGTAGCGTACGTAAACTCACATGGATGTCACCTCATAATCCCAATATGAAACAACTTATGAGAAAAGGCTTTGGTAGATGTGTGAACCTATTAGAGAGCCGCCTAAATTTTGTTTGATATTCTACAACGGTTACGTTTTATTAGAGCTTTGAGAGTCCTCCTCAATGGTTGTCAAATTCTTCGCACCCCATGCCTCGAGTAAATTGCCCCCATGTCAACTCACCCCATGTCTTTTCCATCCCTTGATGCCATTCTATGGGGTCACAACTGAAATAGAGAAGATCCATGGATACCATTTGGTCATTTGAGAGCTTGTTGAAGCGTTTAAAATGTTTCACTTGATGAGCACAACCATATGGGTCTTGCTCTTCAAATCATGGAAACTCCAACCATATAGTATGAGGATGTGTCACATCCCGGTCCTGAGATTGCCCAGCCAAGGCAGCCCCTGAGGTGTGACACACGCTCCCATGACTTTAGCACCTGTCTCGGGTCAAGCAGGTGTCACGAAGGATACCATTTCACTTGTGAGACATGCTCATTTAGAACCATACAATTATTGGTACCATATCATGAATTGTCCATAGCATTCAAGTATATACACAAAAGATGATTTCATACACTATAAAGAAGTAGATATCATAAAACTTACTCTACTTCACTATTACAAAAGTATATTTAAAAGAAAGTATTTTTCAAAAGTATTCTAACAACATATACATAGTAATTAAATTCAAAATCACAAGAGAATATTTTTGTAGATTGCCGTCAAAAGAAAAGACTCATGACGCTCTCCGGCATGTGGCTAAATAGCACCCTCAGCTGTCGACTCTATTAGGCTTGCCGGTACCTTATTGGCCTCCTCTCCCTTCGTGGTCTCCTCAAGACCGAGCGCGGGGTATGCGTCTGTAACACCATGATTAGCTGGTGAATACGACGGTTCAGCAAGTATAAACAATAACAATCTATGCATATTGTATCAATTTAGAATTAATGACAAGTGATTGAAAGAGAGCATATGAAGATAAACAAGGCAATTGTGCAATCGAATAAATCATGCTTTTATGAATCAATAATAAATGGAATTATACTATCTAGTTGGTTACCACATAAGCTAATCCTTCTTCTCAATTAGAAAGGGTATCACGTTGGGATAACACCAGTGACCCGGCCAAAGGTTTAACTGGCTACTCAGTCCTGAAGTTCCGGTACTCCAGACTGTTAACTGCGTAGCGACTTTAACAAGACTAAATCAGAGTCACCCCGTCATGTATCGTCCGGTTGAAGATAAGTGGTACCGACTTATTTGAATCAATCAACAATCTGTACTTGAGTACACCCTCCTATTCGTTCATTCAATACGATCCAATCATTCACTTCCATTCACTAATCTACTCAAGACTTTTCCATTAATATTTAAATTACAATTGAAGTATATCAACAATAAAATGACAGTTAAATTAATAATACGAAAGAAATACAGTTTATGCATATGAACACTAATTTAGTGTATGAAGTCATGAATATTTAAACAATATGTACATGCATTGAAATTCAAGAGAATCAAAGACTTTTACTAGCATTACTAATCTAAGTATTTGTTTCTTATCGCCGTCCAATACGTTATAGAATCATAGTATTCCATGTACTGCTATTCTAAAATTGGTGCCACATGCATTAATTATCAAAAGTACATCAAATTACCATAATTAATAACCATGGTATGAAGATAACTAAACGAATATAGTACAAGTGAGGACTCCTGCGTCTAAGGTTTCCCCCATGCTAATATTAATTTCCAATGGTCATTTTTTAATGAAGAGGTACCATTGGGAAGCCCTACAAGGTCCCCTGGAAATTCCTAAAAAATTGGGGTTCGTTCACCTAGCGGTTGCTTGGCGGCTAGCCGCCTGGTGACCACTTGGCTAACCGCCTGGTCATCGCGGCCCGATCTGCCATTTTTCTTACATTCTGGAATTTTGACCTCCATTTGGCCGGATGACTGCCATTTGGGCAGATAACCGCCTGGAGACCACCCGACTGCGATCATAATCTTGACCGGTTTTGTTTTGAGCTCTTTTTGAAGCTTTAACATTTTCTGTAATTTTCTTTTTTTTTTTTTATGGACTTGCTTGTAATTTGGATGAAATACAGGGGTTTATTTACAATTTCTTGACAATGTTGTTGGAAGATAAAATATATATATATATATGCTCGGACCTTATTAAGCGTGATCTTGACCAAGTGGGACTAAATCAATTTAGCCACCGGACCCATCCCCAAGTTGATGATTGGTAACCACTATATGACATGGAATTAATCCCTGATGAATTTGGTTGGTCCTATCCAGACCTCTTGAATTTACGAGGGAGATTAACATGATTAATATAGGTCCGAGCCAATTTTTTGGGCCTAAAACACATGACCAATTTTGGTTGATTCAAGCACAGGTCGGTTTCTGACCCAAGCCATATAACCAATCTTGGTTGATTCAAGCCAGTTTTTGGGCCTAAACAGCATGACCAATTTTGGTTGATTCAGGCACAAGTCAGTTTTTGACCCAGGCCATCACGACACCAAAAACAACAAATAGGAACGGTCCTAAACCGTTACAAATACCCATGTTCCTAAGACATTGGAACGGGCCAAAACCGTTCCAAATTGAATGTTTTGGAACTGTTGACAACCGTTCCAATTTTTTTAGAACCATTCCAAATTATAAATTTTGGAACGGCTCTAGACACTGCCAGATTTTTCTTGACCGTTCCAAATTCAAATATTTGGAATGCTTCGTAGTCCTTTTTGGAACGGTTCTAAACACTTTTAGAGTTTCTAAAACCGTTCCAAATTTATAATTTTGATACGGTTATAAACACTACCTGATTTTCTAGAACCGTTCCAATTTTAAGCGTCCTTACAATTAGTAGTCTGTTTTGGAACGGTTTTAAACACTTTCAAATTTTTTAAAACCGTTCCAAATTCTAATTTTTAGAACAATTACAAGAAGGATTTAAAACCGTTCTATATTTTGATATTATAACGCTTTTTACCGTGTTAAATGACAATTTTGAACCATCCCTAATTTTATTATTATATTTTAAAAAATAATAATTTTGCTATAAATTTTTTATTTTCCATTAAATTCATTTTTTCTTAAAATCACAAAAAAAAAAATTAAAACCCATAAATTGGAGCATTCTCATCTACACATTAATTTCACACATCATCACAGTTTATTTAAAAAATCAATATACTAGTTTGAATTTAAATGTACAATTTACAATATTTAGAAATACATAAATATATAACACAAAAATCAAAAGCAAACACAAATGGGGGTTGTTTTGCATGTTAACCCTACGTTACATGTATGTGACCTTCATGACTAATAAAAAACATTCACCCGCACTTTGACGCTTTGAACTCCTGTTAATCTGGATTGTATACATGAAGTTTAGAGGGTAGGTCCCGCTTTTGGGACTGGATTAGGAGGTTCATGCATGTTTGCCAAGCTGGCTGAGATTCCCCTTTGCCTTGAAGAGCTAAGAGTGATGGTGCTTGCAATACAGACTTCCTTCAGCCATCTCCTTCTCCATTCTTTTCTTTCCCTTCTCTTTCTTGTCCTTTCTTCCTCTCCCTCACAACCACCCACTGCACTGCCATCACCACCCAGCTTGCATAGCCACTGTCCCAGCCGCCTGAACCCCACCTGCGCTTCATCTCCCTACCAAATCCCCTAGCACACCTTCCCTGCATGCACCCATGACCCACCTGCACACACCACCTGCTGCACCACCCTGCACACACCCACCTTTACAGCCCACTTGCTGCACCACCCTGCACACACCCACCTGCACAGCCCACATAAATCACATAAATCTTTATCACAACATAAAAGGCTTTAAGAGTCTATCGATACTTGCACAGTTGGGGAAAAATGACAGTAATTTCATAACTTATTTACCATCTGATTTTGACTTGCATCTTTTGTGAAGTGGTACACATGAATTAATCGATCTTGTGGACCCAGGTTTTTCTTTTCTTCTGGAATCTGTGGTAACAAGAGTTGGAGGTCAAAACCACTTTTCGGTTCAAACATACAAAAATTCTACTCAGTACTGCATAGTGATTATTCAACTTAAAGCAGAGGGTCCAAAACTAGTAGACTTTGGGTCAGGGCCCATAAGACTAATGAAGCAAAACATGCAAGATCCAAACAAGTTGGTAACCAATTTGTTTGGATCATTGGGTAAATCCAGAGTTTCGGTTCATATTGCCTACTGGCAAGAGCTCGGTTCATCCTTGTGGTTTGGTGTTGATGGCATACTTGGAATCATACAAACCTAACAAGGACAAAAAGCTGCAGATAATTAAAGTTAAGCAGGATCGTCTTCACCCGTCCAGTTCACCCATTCCTAAATCTAAAAGAACCAAACTCAAGTTCTCCAAAATAAGAGAAAGCAACAGATTCTTCACTAATGCTTCAATGCAATAACAAACTACAGGAAGTTAATATTCCTGATGGGTTCATAATAATGCTCATTAATAACGAAAGTACAAGCATTCACAATTCCCCTTTCCAAATGGTAACATGAACCAAGCACACAATATGAGATCAATAATACAAATAAAGAAAAGGGTATTTCTTTTTTAGGCAAATGGGTGAGAAAATGGAAGCCTAATACTAATAGTTTGAAAGCTTTCTTCATACCCTTCTCCAATGCAATCTTCTACCTAGAGGCTGTGTGAATCTAATGGCACACTTGGATTATATAAGCTAAAGGACAATCATACAAGCCTAACAAACCTAAGCAAAAAAAAAAAAAAAAGATCTGAAGCTGCAGGTAATTAAATTAATGTACAGGACTGTTCATCACCACTCCAATTCACCGCTTCCTAAGTATCAGATTTGTTTCCTTCAAAACAAGAGATAAAATTAAAAGAAATTCTCAATCAACACTTCAATTTAATAACAAACTAGAGGAACTTACTATTCCACAAATTGGAAACCACCAGGTAAAACAGTCCAACCAAGAAAGCAGGATAAAAAAAAAAAAAAAAAAGGATTGATTATCAATATCAAAACCTGACAATCATTGTTAATCCTGTATTTATGATTTTGGGTAGCAGATACCATATATGTTTTGCATATCTAACCCTCTGAGGAACACCAACAGGATCGACCTAACCCAACACCTATCATTTCACCATCATTGTTGCTTGGGGTTGCCCTTTCGAAAGTATCTCCAACAACTATGTCCCTACCACTATGATGTAAATAGAACTGCAACTCTATCACAAAAACAGCAATAGGAATAAGATCCAATAGATAAAAACAAAACAAGCCAATAGATAAAAACAAAACGAGTTAGAGAATGAAGGAGAGTCTCTTATAATTTTTCTTATAAATAACCAAAGTCTAGCTTAGTTTCAGATGCGCAGGGATGATGCTAATTTATGTGCGAGTGCCAACTTCCTTCAGAAGTTCGGTGCCTTCGAGACAACATTTGGTGCCAGGTTCAGAGGATAAATAAGAAATCAAATAGATGTGTCAACCATCCAAAGACAAAGATAAGGGAAGAATATAGCTGCTGCAGTACCAAATTCATGCTCGACCTCCATAGAAGACAGCCATAAACAGTACCACCATCAACATAATCTACTCTGGTACACAAAAAACAGTTCTACACAGATAACAGATATGTTCACAATTCAAAATAACAAAATCAAGGCTTGTAGACATCAGTGCTCCACAAGTGACACAGATACAGAGGCTTGTAGACATTAGTGCTCCATAACTATCAATGTATCTGTGTCTTAACTCTTTAGTTACATAAGACAGTGGGCCAGCTACAAATGTAGATGGAAACAGAAAAAGGATATGATTCTGCATTTACTGAAATCCAGGACATAGATACAGAAATGCATATTCCATCTAATGCTCTAATGTTTTGGTACAACTTTTTTTTTTTTTTTTTTTTTTCAAGTTACAACATAACAAAGCTGATACAATCAGATATTTCTTTTATTTGTATCACAAAATATCAATGAAACATTCGGCAACAGGATTGGCATCAAGGTATTACGATGGAAAGCATGCACAGGTGATCCCTTTTCTAACATTAACATATGTGCCCGATAAGATTCTCATCAAACAACTTACCTCCTCCGCACGCAATGTCCAGTATTGATCATTTATGTTCTCAATCTTTTCACCGGGTGGAAAAAATCTACAAGGAAGATTATGAAGTGAACTGCTAAATAAAAATGAAAAACAAACTAATGAAAAGATATGTGACCATTATGGTTGTTTCACCGTAACTTAAAAGTAGGTTGGGCCTACCCACAATCACCTGCCCCATTGTTTTCACAACTCATTTCAAACATCAACAACATTTTTCATTTTGTTATTGCTAGGAAATAGGAGAACTATATATATTAAAGACAGAAACATTATAGAGACATACAAAAGGATCTATAGACATACAAAAGGAAGTACAAAAGGATCACCCAGTGCCATTTTACCTCCAAATTGTACACATCTGCAGCACCAACAAGCTTAAACAAAGATGACTCTCTGATAACTTGATCTTCCTTGTTCTGTTCATTGTTCCCTTTTCTCTGCTTTGCAAGATGCATCACTTCTGCAGTTTCATTTGTGTTGCCCTGGTTTGGTTCAATAAGATGATGAAAGGCAATTTATGATTAGTGTATGAATTAATGTTGAATGGAAAATTGACTCACAACAAGAAGTAGACTATGTTCATGTATTTATGCTAGAATGATACTAATGTATCATCACCTTTATAGTAAAGGCATCATCTATTACCAACTCTGATGTACAACATTTATGGTAAAGGTATCATCACCTTTACCTCTTTATCTGTTAGCTGAATTCAACATCCCAAAATTATCTAGCATCTACAATCTTTTTTTATCAGCAATGTAACCATATTATAGTTATCTATAAATATAATTCTATTTTTTGTAAGTAGTCTCCTAACATATTAAAGGAGAGAGTATAGGTGGAACAGCTGCAGAAATGAGGACTATTGGGCATATTAAAGAATTTTTTTTTTTTTTTTTACCATCTGTGACCATATTAACAAAATCAACTGTAAAGGCCATCAGCTAACAGAACAACCTCACACCATTTCTCCTAAACATTTTCTCCATTAGTAATAGGCTTTCTCATCCTAACCAATACAACTCAAACACCAATGTATACCTAAGCTACCAAATCTCTATCTAGAACATAAATGCTTTGAATTGATAAAAGAAAACAAGCAGCATAAAAAAAAAGGGAACTACAAGAAGAAGTAATACACACAATCTTGTCCAGATAGGTCTTGATAAGGGCGTTCTTTTCCGAAATCTCTATGTTTTCTGCTCCACAAGGTCTAGCAGTTGCCGCTTGGATTTTTTCTGTTCTGCCACTTCGACCTTCAATCTCTCCACATCTCCATCCAAACTCATCTGAAATAAAAAAAACATAATAAATCTACAAAGAAAAAACAAGAAGAAAAAGAAAGAAAAAGAAAAACAATAAAAAAACATAATAAATCTACATAATAATCCTAACTATAATTAAAACCCATTCAAATTGTCTTGATCAGTAAACCTACTCAAATTCTAATTCAATTTTAATTTTAATGGAAACAATCTTAACATTCAAAATGGGATACTTCAACTTGAAGGAACAAAAGAAACTCTTACATAATGTGTGTGTGTGTGTGTGAGAGAGAGAGAGAGAGAGAGAGAGAGAGAGAGAGAGAGAGAGAGAGATTAAGGCCGAGAGAGATTAAGGCCAATCAGTTTAGAACCCAACATGTACTCATAATACATAGTCCGAAAGACAACTGTACATTGTCCTTTGCCCACACAACCCACATAACATTTCTCTTACTCTCTCCATAATACTCATCTCTCCTTACTCTATTCTTCTCCTCCACCAACACCCAACTATCTTTCCATCTCTCCCTCCTCTTCCTCTCATTTGCTTTACACCCTCATGGCTCTAATAACCATCCATTGCTTTTCATGAAAAATGGTTCTGACCTTTACTTTGATTTTCGAGTCTACTGCTTATTAGATTCAAAAACATATTAATATTGACCATTTGTTGTATAGTTGATGCATAGCCAACAGTTTAATACAGGATAGCATACTGACTACAGATTTCCTTGATCTAATTTCAAGCAAAGTTAATGTTTCTTACAAGCATTATAACATACATTTGATATGCAAATTTAAGTTCCATGTTACAGACAACTTACACAAACAAATTGAAATCATTCAAATGAAGATTGATGTGGTATTTGCAGAGACAGAAGAGTTGTATGAAGTACCCACCAAATGAAACCCAAATCTGAAATCAATGCCTTAAAATTAATACCTCAAGACCTACACCAATACCCAAAACAAAATCTGAAGTCAATACATGATTAATCTCCAACACAATTCCCAGATAAAAATCCAAATCTGAAATTAATACCTCAATCTCTGCACACGGGTCAGGTCAGAACTGACCAAGAACTGGACAGGACCTCATCTAGCCCAGGCTCAATCTTCTTCCTTCTTCATTTTCTATTCTGACTGCAACCTAAGCCCTCCTTCCTCTCCGGCCACGGCCTAGCAGCGACAAAGACCACCGATGGAAGGCCTGTCGGGAGCCGAAAGCACTGGATCCTTGGTGAATCTGGGTTCTCTGCAACTTGGGAAAAAAAAAGGGGAAAACCCTTCTTCTCCCTCACATCCTCTCTGCAATAGAAACCTGAAAGAAGTTGTTCTGCAATAGAAAAAAGGGGAAAACCCTCGCAGCCTTCTTCTCCGATCGTTGTTGTTCTGCATGCAGCGCTGCTCCTCAAAGAGATTCGAAGAAGACGCAGCAGTCCAGAACCTCTATTTAGAAGAAGATTGGCGCAAAGGGAATAACGAGGTAAAAAGGGCACGCTTTAGAAGAATGGCGCGAAGGGAATAGAGGAGAGCGGGAATGATGCCTAATACTAAAAGAAGGGGTTTTTTTTCAATTGAAACGGCCTCTTACCTTTGGAGCGGTGTGAGACCGCGTCAAAATAGAAACGGCTAAAGGCCGTTTCAAACCTCCGTTTCTGATTTCAACTTTCGGTGTAGTGCATATAACCAATATTGGTTGATTCAAGCCAGTTTTTGGACCTAAACATTATGACCAATTTTGGTTGATTCAGGCACAAGTCAGTTTTTGACCCAGGCCATATAACCAATCTTGGCTGATTCAAGCCAATTTTTTGGGCCTAAAACACATGACCAATTTTGGTTGATTCAGGCACAAATCAGTTTCTGACCCAGGCCATATAACCAATCTTGGTTGATTCAAGTCCAAGCCAATTTTTGGGCCTAAAACACATGACCAATTTTGGTTAAGTCAGGTTCAAGTCAATTTCTAACCCAAGCCATGTGACCAATCTTTGTTGATGATGGTCCCGGCCTGAGCCATATGAATTAACCCATGCCAATTTCTAGCCTGAGCCATATGAATTAATGCTAATTTGTAGCCAATTTCCGGCCTGAGCCATACGAATTGGTCCGTGGGACCAATCTTTGTTGATGATGGTCCCGGCCTGAGCCATATGAATTAACCCATGCCAATTTCTAGCCTGAGCCATATGAATTAATTTCTGGCCTGAGCCATATGAATTGGTCCATGCGGCCAATTTTAATTGAGTACAGGAGGGTCATTTCTGGCCTAATTATGTGACCAATCTTGGTCTAAGTTAAAGCTTATTTCTGGCCTAGGCCTGACCCAGGCTAAAAAAGACAATCTATGGGACATAAGACCAATTGCTGCGGGACCTGTTTAGATGGGCCTAAACCTAGCTATGCATTGGGCTCACTTATGTACTGACATCCATTTAGCCATTAGATCCACTCCCAAGTTAATGATTACCCACCTGTTTATGTGAGTCACACCCCATGTTATATCCTATGGCTAGAAATGGATCTTTATCCAATTAATTTCCCATAACCCATCAAACTCTCTCATATTTATGTGGTAGTGTGTTGGGACCAATTAATATAAGACCAAGTTTATTTTTGTGATCATATCATGCTAGGCCGGTTTAACCCAATTTTTGGTGATTGTGGGCGAGCTGTTTAGGCATGGTATCAATCGCGTAATAGGGCCCAGGTCTTTTGCAAATATATGGTCAAATGACAAATGGAGTCAAGAGGAGTACCCATTCCTTAGATGAAAATCCCACATGGGTAATGCAACAAAGAAATCAGCCGGTACATGGACCTAACATCCACTCCTTAGAAAAAGCAACTACCCATGAGAAATGGGTAGCCAACATGGCAGCAAAGTAGTTAAGAAGAGACAGATGGGTGCCCATTCATTCCAAGCTACAGGAAATGTGTAGCAAAGTGGAAAACGTGGGCAGCAACTACTTCATGGATAGCTTCAAGAGGCCTTTAAAAGGCCACTACCTGATGAGGAAAAAGAACAAAAAAAAAGGACACAAAGAATTCTGCAGAATTTCATACAAAAAGAGTGTACTACGTTGCCATTTTCCGACGACGTGCTGCCGAGATTATTAAGCGAAGAGATCATTCCTGAAGAGAAGATTTGAAGCAGGTTAAGGACTAGGATCATGCCTCCATCAAGGGATGGAACATAATTTCCTAGTTTTGAGCTATATCCCTACATTTTTTTTATTTGTCTATTTACATTTCATGTAAAGTAAAAAACGGGAATTGCATGCGTAGAATTTCCTTTTGAGTCTACAGCTTCTGATTTTTTTTTCTCTTGAATATCATTGCTTCTAGATAATGTGGCATTGTAAATTTCTATTCATGGATAAAAAAAAAAAAAAAAAAAAAAACCACTAGAAGAAGAAGAATGAATTGATATCTTTATCAGTAAATGTTCATAGTGAGTTTTCTTTTTTTTTTTTTCTTTTATTTGTTTTTGTAGCAATAATAAATTATAAATCACCCAAGTAAGGGCTGTCCTTATATAATAAGAAAAAAAAAAAAAAAAAAAAAAAAACAGAGAGAGTGTGCACAGCACGCATAGTTTCTTATGGCCATGGGTCTTTTTGGCACTCATTTGTGTGAAACGATATGGGATATAAAGTTGACTTGATTCACTCCTGATCTTTGAGGATGGTCAAATACACAGTCAATTCCTAAAGACTGTTTACATACTATTTATAGACTATTCTGTTTGTAGATCGTTTATAGCACAAGCAGGTTAGCTAGTTGACTCATTAAGTCAACAAAAGAACAGGTCCTGTAAACTGATACAAGTCATGTCATTCTAAAAAAATAATAATAATAATCCATGTATGAAGACAAGTATTTTCATACGTTCCATAATATGATGGTGGAATAGTTTGTGGGATCTATTGATTTAAGGGCTCATGAACATTTTATTAAATGTTACTTTTTGTTTATGTTTAATCCAAACATCTTCCTACATCTAATAAGCTTATTAGGTCTTACAAACCCAATAAACTTTCATGATAATTTCTGCGTGTACAGAAATTTGGCACACCCGGTGGGACCTCAGCTCACTGTTTCTTTCTTCTTTTCAGGTTGCATAACATAAAAGTATCTCAAGTTTTGTCATCAAGTTTCATCAATGGCAACTAAGTTGATTATCACATTTGATGATACCAAGTACAAGGATTACCTAGAAGCCAAAATCCAAGCCAGAAATTCCCTGCAAGTGATCAAGACTCATGTAAAAACTGCAAAAAGAAAGTTTGAAGAGTTGCAAGGAGAAAATCCAGTTTTGGAAAATCAGAAATTTGCTTTCTCCAAAACTCATGAAGTGTCAAAAGAAGGCAAATTTCCTCATTTTCGAGTTGATCAGCTAGCTAATGGTCAACAAACTCACAAAGGGTTAGAAAACTACCAAGTTCCAAAGGACATGAAAGGGACATCCCACCATGGAGCTGATCATTGGTTAGCTAACTCTCACCAAACTCCATCAACATATCAATTTCAAAATAAGGTATGTATGAATGGATCCAAGTATAATCAATCCATTAAATTCCAATCAAATATAAAATGTCAAATGAAAAATGATGAAGATAATTTTGTAGTTCCATGCACCCACCCCCACCAGAGCGGTACGGTTTACGGGTCATGGAAGCTCAAAAATGAAACAAAAGCCCCTTGTATCTAGATCTTGCCCCACCAGAGTGGTAAGAAAGACTAGAACTTGGGATGATGTTACCAGGTCCCGTCCTAGTGCATACCCCACCAAAGTGGCTAAGCCTGGCCGGATAAAATGGCCTATGAAGACTTCAGTGTGGGACAGATTGTCAGTACCCATTGAAAATGCTTTCGAGCCTCTCACCTTGCTTAAGGGAAAAAATGTGATAATGGGTGAAAAGGCCCCACAGCGCCCCCCTAAGAAAATGAGAGGTCCTTTAGTTGTCAAATTTTCACCGGGCTCAAATAATCCTCGAATGATAACAAGAAAAAACATGCCAGCAGAATTTAGACCTCGAAGCAAAAAGGATGATTATGACTTCGTTGCAAAAAAACAGGAGGTCCGACCACGAGTTCTATCCAAGAGCCATAAAAGAAGAATTAACAAGCGAGTCAACTCAAGTGAGACTCCACCTATGCAGACCCAATCCCTTCACCAAGTCAAGCAAGACAAAGCTCATCGTTATGCCAAGAGGGATAAAGCAAAGGGTATAATTGATCCAACCCAAGTCAAAATTATGGAGCGACCTTCAAATGATGCCAAACCTCAATTGATTGTAAAGCTTAAAGAAAAGGCACCATCTGATGAGACAAGTGTACAAGTAGCACGCCAACGGGCATCCAGAAAGAAAAGAAGAGTGGCCCACAAGGCCCATGAGTTTAAGATTGCGCCCATGTGGATCCCCAAAGAGCCCGAAGAATCAGTTATGTCGGTCAATATGGTTGGTAAAGGTAAGAAAAAGAAAGAATCATCGGCCTATGTTAAGGAAATGGTGGAGTTATTTGACACTTGACAGCCGCAAACAAGGAGTGTCACGGCTACCAGAGGAAGGAAAGTAACAAAAAAAGATCACATTTGTGATTCAAGTAGTTCACAAGGATCATCTAATGATCAGGCACCAAGAACATTGGGAGTATTAGGCGAGCTCACAGGTCCTCTCTCATCAGAATCAAGTGTAGCTCCTGTCTATATGATAGGCCACGAGGGTAATCCAGAGTTCTCAGAGTCAAATCCCCCGCCAAGTTTCATGCAATATGTCCAGGATACAAACAAACGATTTGAAGAGATGATGACAATGATGGTCACTCTTCAAACCCAATTAACAAAAAGGAGTCCGGAAGACATTCTTGCAATGATCACAACAGACGTGATCCAAGAGATAGTCATGATCATGACATGGACCATAACAATGATGAAGAAGTGTTGAGCAAAACTCGAGTCACGGTTGAAGCAGTCCAAAAGATGATTGAAAATGCTACTGAGGGGGTAACATCATCCAAAAAAGGATCAAACCCACCTTATCCAGCCTGGATGGATGATGAGCCATTTCCACCTAAATTCAAGCAGCCTCATTTGTAATCATATGATGGAAGCACTTCATCTTATCAACATCTATGCCACATCAAGGTGTTGACTGGAGAGATATCTAATAATGATGCATTAAAAATCCGATTGTTCACTAGTACATTGAAAGGAACAGCATTTGATTGGTATAAAAGGCTACCAAGCGGTTCCATAAAGTCATGGAAGGATATAGAACAAAAGTTCACTGATCGTTTTTTCGATGCTGACAGTTCAGTAACTACAGCTCGCCTATGTACAGAAAAACAAGGCAAAGAAGAATCAGCGACTGCCTTTATCAAAAGATGGCAAGCGTTGTCATTCAAATGTCCGGAAAACCTTTCACACGAATCCTTGACGGACATATGTAGGACAAATTTACATTAAAAAATAAGGGCTAAGTTGGTCGGGAATAAAGCAAAGGACCTTGGTGAGTTGTTAGAAGCAGCAATAGAAGCTGAAACAATCATTAAAGATCGAGAAATAGAAAAGAGATCTACCAGGAAGATTGAACCACCCAAAAGTGGGGTCAAAAAGAAAGAAGCTATGGCAGTTCAAGTAGCTTCACCCCTTGACTCAAGGAAGCTCGAAAATAATCAGAAGAGAGATAATGATGACCAAAACAAGATAAAGAGAAGTCAGACTTTAAAAGAAAGAATGTCTCAAGAATATGATTTTGCTATTGAAGACTCTGAGTCAATTTTCCATACTCTCCCAAAAAATGAGAAAATTAAGCTTCCGCCAGAAGAAGAAGGCAAAACAAATGACCCAAAGTATTGCATATACCACAAGGTCATAATTCATGATATAAAAGACTGCTGGGTCTTTAAGAATAAGGTCCAGGAGTTACTTGACAATGGGATCATCACCTTGGCTAAAGAAGACAAAAAGGTGACAACTAACATGGTGTCTGTTCACTTTGGAAGTTTCAAACAACCAGTTAGAATTCCCACCGTGCAAGAAGAAGAGGGAGATGTTGAGTTTCGCTTGGTAAACCCATTGAAAAGTAGGGATGGGTTGGTTCCAGTAGAAATGCCAAAGGGTGCAATGATGTGGGTCCATCCAGATATCTTGTCAGAAGAAGGGTGGGAGACAGTAAGAAGTGAATCATGCTCTGTTGCAATGTCAAATCCCACATGGAGTGACAATTATCCTACGAGAAATGCTATATTGGGGGCAAGAAAACAAAAGAAAAAGCGTAGGCCAAATAACAAGAAAAAGCCTACTAAATCAAAGGAGGTTGTCACCCCAGTAGATTTGTTAATACAAGAGCCTCGGGTTCCATTTACTCTCAAGGACTTCTTGCCACTTAATCTCTTTTTGTCTTTAGAAAATCAAAAGCAGAAAGATGAACCGAGTGAGTCAAAAGATGATATATTCCCATGCAACTGTCTCTCAATGGTAGAATTAAAAGAGGAACTGGATCAAGGTGATGGTAACTATGGCCTTAGATGGGGATATAGAGATGGTGTGAGTTCTTCTGAAAGTTCAGATGAATTAAGTCAAGATTCAACCAGACGACATATTTCTACTCAAGGAAACCACGATGAGCCATACTTTATTTCCGTTTAGCGCATGCGATTAATCCCTGACCCCACATTGACAGAGAGTAATAGTGGCCCATTGGAACCCTCAAGTTTGTCAACCAACCCAGATGATGTCAATGAATTGCTTGATGATGATGATATTAGGAGATGGATTGAAGGTATAGTGAAAATTTCCATTTATACTGCATCCATATGGAATTTGACTCCAGAATGGCAAAAAAAAAAAAAAAAAAGGATCTTCCTACAATTATCATGGGAGAAGTAGCTGATGAAAGTCTAGATATTGATAGGATTGATGAAGTGGACAAATCCTCGGATGTAGGTGATGATTCTCTCGCACTTGATGGGTATGATGCCGATGGTTCAGACTCGGACTCTGATGTGTGGATCTTTTACTCATCCAATAGAGAAAACATAAGATCATACGAATATATGTCAGAGGAAGATGAAGTTTGGGCACATGATGATGTGGCTAGAAGAGAAATCAAAGCAAAAGGGATTATTCACGCAATGAGCCGCATGCCTAGACCAATTAGGCCCCTCGATCCTTCAGACCCAATTCCATGGTGTTTTGCAGGAGGACCCAAGACCCCCCAGGAAATTGAAGCCTTAACATGGGATAATGATACCCCATGGGATGCTGATGAGGATGTTGAAGAATTATATCGGCCATGCAATATGGTCAAGAACGACCATGAAACTTTTGATGAAGAGAAAAATGAAGATGAAGAAAAAGTAGAGAGTTCATCAATGTCTGAACCATCTAATTTAACATCCTCCGAATCTTCGGAAACTACAATAGCAGATAGCGAAGAGATTTCCTTACGTTTTCCTGCGGTACAGGAGGTAGGCAAAGGGACTCGCTCTGGGCTAGATTACCATAAAAATTACGATGCAAATGTTAACCAAGGCAAGGCTACAAAGCCTACAGAAAGAAATGTCAAGACTGGTGGTTTGCCTAGTCTACATGAGCCCTTTAGATTTGATTTGCTTGAACATCTAGCGCGCATCCCCGCACGTATAAGTATGCATGACATGTTGAGGTTGTCTCCAGACATTTGAAAAGCTGTTGCGGCGGCTCTCATGAACCTAGACCAATATACATCTCATGTCCACCAAGTACAAGTAAAGCAAAAGGCGAAATGTAAAGAATGTTTCAATTTAAGAGCAGCCATGGCTGCTACAATTAGCTTCACGAAGGATGACATGTTACTTGGGGACGTAAAGCACAATCCGCCATTATACTTCACAGGATATATTGGTGAGGTTGAATTACGAAGAATACAAATTGACCCTGGATCAGCAATTAACCTCGTGCCATTACGGGCTTTAAAATATTTGGAAATCCCAACTAGCAACCTCATCTATACAAAACTCAGCATATCGGCATACAATGGAGAAACACAAAAGGCTATCGGTAGGATAGTTATTCCATGTCAGATTGGAGACATGAAATATCAGGTCGTGGTCTATGCAATTGATGCCGAAACTTCCTACAGTTTGCTCCTCGGAAGGCCATGGATTCATGAAAACTATGTAGTCCCCTCAACGTTACATCAATGTATAAAAAACATAGATAACAATTCAGAAGTATGTCGAGTCTTTGCCGACAAGAAACCTTTCAAAGGGATGGAAGCATATTGTGTGGATTCTAGATTTTACAAATTAGAACCTAACGGTGAAGCAAATGAAAACACATTGAAAGCGTTGATTGTAAAAAAATCTAAAAAAAAGCACAAAAATTTCAAGGTATCTATACCTCCACCCGCAAAGCTACTAGAGGATGTTGAGATAATAAATGGTGAACCCTCTACTAACATTGCCACAGAAGTACCTGATGCTCCAAGATCAGCATTCGTCCAAAGCTTGAAGAGACAACTTTCATTAAGAAAAGCCTAGTAAAGGTTCCAAGTGCCAGATCAAAAAGAGTCTCAGTCGGCGTAATATCATTTGTGGGAGAAGATGAAGGTAGAGGGAAAGAACCACTTATCGACTCTGTTAAACTCCCTATCTCGATGATATATCTTCCGAGGCCTCCAGAAGAGCTAAAAGGAGCAATATTTGTTGTGCCCATGAAACATCGGCCGCCTATCGTGTTTTATAGAGTATCATACCCTTCACAAGTGATTGTTGGAGAAATTCCTATGGAAGGGACCCCGGATTTCTCTATGTATAGCTATAAGGCTAAATGGATAATACAAAGGATGGGTTATGATGTTGCCAGCTGGCAAGGACTGAAGCAAGGTCGTGGCATTCCAGTTCCATTGGAGACGCATGTAAGATCGTGGAAAAATCATGGACATGTTATATTCATCCCATATGGTCTAGGATATTGTCCGGCATCAACAACAACAGCCAATCACCATTACTGCGATAAGATCTTGACACCCTCCCATGAAGAAGAAGAAAAAGACTTGAACTTCAAAATTAGTTCATCAAGTTGGGCTATATTTTCAATTAATTGCATTTCCATTTTAGGTGAGGATGTAGATGAAAATGAAGAAATGTACTTTGAACTGGAAAAAGAAACGGAAGATGAAAAACCAAGTCCTCCCATGGAAGATAAAGTTAAACAAATTAATCTAGGAACAAAAAGTGATCCCCGTCCAATCTTTGTAAATGTAGAATTGAATAGAGATGAAAATCTGGAGTATACTTGTCTTTTGAATGAATTTAAAGATGTTTTTGCATGGTCTCATTCTGAAATGCCTGGCCTTGATCCAGGAATTGCAATGCATAGGTTAAATTTAAGAAAAGATGTTAAACCCATTAAACAAGCTCAAAGAAGATTCCGACCAGACATAATGGATAAAATCGAAAAAGAGGTTCAAAAGCTAAAAGACATTGGCTTCATTAGGGAGGAACAACACCCTGATTGGTAAGCCAACATAGTTCCAGTTACAAAGAAAAATGGCCAGATTAGAATCTGTATTGATTTTCAAAATTTAAATGAGGCTTGTCCTAAGGATGAATTCCCTTTACCCATTGCAGAAATCATGATTGATAATACTTTTGGTTACGAAAGAATGTCTTTCATGGATGGTTTCTCGGGATATAACCAAATCAAAATGCATCCCGATGACCAGAAGCACACTGCATTTCGAACACCATTTGGAATTTATTGTTACATCGTAATGCCTTTTGGTTTAAAAAATGCAGGGGCCACTTATCAAAGGGCAATGATGAAAATCTTTAAAGATATGCAACATAAAAAGATAGAGTGTTATGTAGATGATCTTGCTGTTAAAAGCAAAAGAAAGGAGGATCACCTCAAAGACCTCAGGGAAGTGTTTGAAAGACTTCGACGGCATAAACTCCGCATGAACCCATTGAAATGTTTTTTTGGTGTTTCTTCGGGAAAGTTCTTGGGGTTTATTGTTCACAAAGATGGAATCGAGCTTGATCCAATCAAGACAAAAGCCATTTTAAAAATAAAATCTCCAAGAAATCTAAAAGAACTAAAAGGACTCCAAGGTCAATTGGCCTATATTCGAAGGTTCATTTCTAATTTATCTGGAAGATGCCGGCCATTCTCACGTCTAATGAAGAAAGGAGTGAATTTTGTATGGGATCAGGCATGTGATGAAGCCTTTGAAGATATCAAGAAATATCTTACTAGGCCTCCTGTTTTAGCTGCTCCAGTGAAAGGGAGACCATTCATTCTGTATACGCGAGCCCTTGATCATTCATTGGGGGCAATCTTGGTACAGAAGAATAACCAAGGGCATGAGGTGGCACTTTACTACTTAAGTAGGATGATGGTAGGAGCAGAACATCGATATTCACCGATAGAGAAAGAATACCTCACGTTAATGTTTGCAATACAGAAACTAAGGCACTACCTGCTATCACAAACAGTTTATCTTGTCTCTCGTGTAAACCCATTAAAGACTTTAGTAACAAAGGCGGGATCTTTGAGTGCAAGATTTGCAAAATGGTCCATTCTCCTTTCCCAGTATGATATCATATATGTCCCACAAAAAGCAGTGAAGGGTCAAGCATTAGCAGATTTCTTAGCCACGCATCCGTTACCACCTGATTCTGAGCTAAGGGATGCTTTTCCAGATGGACCAGTCTTTTATGTTGAAACCTTTCAGACCTCAAAACAAGAAGCTTGGGAAATGTATTTTGATGGTGCTAGTAGGACAGATAGAAACAGAGAAAGGGTCTCTGGGGTAGGAGTTGTCTTCGTAACCCCTGATGGATATATGATCCCTTATTCCTTCTCACTAATCAAATCATGTTCTAATAATATTGCAGAATATTAGGCCCTTATTATGGGAATGGAAATAGCTCATGAGGCACAAATTCGACATTTGGAAATACGTGGATATTCAAAACTCATTGTAAATCAAGTGAATGATCAATATGAAGTTAAGAAACCTGACATTCGCCCCTATCATAAGATAGCTCAACGATTGATGAACAAGTTCATTTATTGCAATATTGAACATATCCCACGAAGCTAGAATGCAAGGGCAGATGCATTAGCAAGTCTAACAGCCTCGATGGCCCTTCCTGAAGGAGAAGTCCTTAAAGTATTGGTTTGTGAAAGAAGGATCATGCCGCCATTAGATACACATGAAGCCATTGCCGAATGCCAATTAGTCAAATCAAGTAGACTTTCTGTATGCGAAATGGTGATTGGAGACTGGCGTGACCCATTTATTGATTATATGCAGTTCGGAATTTTACCAGATGACCCACAAGAACGAACAAGCATAAGGAGGGCTCCAAAATTTTACTATGACGTCAATACCACAACTCTATACAGAAAGTCATATGATGGTATTTTACTTCGTTGTTTATCAAGTCAGGAGGCAAATCAAGTCATGATCGAAACTCATAGTGGAACATGTGGAGCACATCAAACGGGTCCAAAATTATGTGATCGAATTAGAAGGATGGGTTATTATTGGCCAACCATGATTAAAGATACACATGAACTATCCAAAGATGTAAGGTTTGTCAACTTCATGCTGATTACATACACAAGGCCCCTGAACCTTTACACCCTTCAATGACATCCTGGCCATTTGAAGCATGGGGAATGGATATAGTTGGGCCGATTAATCCTCCGTCATCAAAGGGGCATCGGTTCATATTTGTTGTGACAGATTACTTTTCTAAATGGACTGAAGCAGTAGCCTTGAATGAAATTAAGACCGCTGTTGTTCTTAACTTTCTTAAAACCAACATTATATGTAGGTTCGGAATCCCGAATAGGTTTGTCCATGATAATGGACAGCAGTTTCAAGACCATCGTTTTTATATTCTGTGAGAAATATCACATCAAAAGTATTTCCTCTGTAGCTTATTATCCACCTGCTAATGGTTTAGCCGAAGCATTCAATAAGATGATATGCATATTGTTAAAGAAAATGGTCTCTAAAAACAAAAGAGATTGGCACGAGCGATTGCCAGAAGCGCTATGGGCCTATTGTACCATGGTTCGAGGAGCAACTCAATTCACACCTTTCTCACTCGTATATGGCTGTGAAGCTATTCTACCACTCGAAATTAAAATCCCTTCACTTTGAATTGCGTTAGCTAGCGGCATGAATGAAGAAGGGAATGCTAAATTATGACTACAAGAATTGGAATCTCTTGACGAAGAAAGGCTCTTCGCTCATCAAAACATAAAGATCTACCAATCTAGAATGGCAAGTACATTTAATAAAAAAGTACATCATAGGGTCTTTAAAAGGGGGGATTTGGTCCTCGTTGTTAAAAGACCTATGATCATCACCCATAAATCAAAAGGGAAGTTTACGGAAAAATGGGAGGGACCATTTGTTATCGATTCTGTCTACTCTAATGGCTCTTATAGTTTAATTAATCAAGATGGTGATCGATGCCTTATGCCTATCAATGTCAAATTTCTTAAGAAGTATTATCCATGAAAACATGTCCTCTTATCATCTTCGATTTTCGATATGATGCCTCGAGTCACAAAAGTCTCGATATAATGCCTCGAAAACCGAAAAGTTTTGGACCTCGACACCAAGCCTCGGAATATTTAAAAGTTCTGGAATCATGCCTCAAAGTTGATGATATGTCAAACTTTGATATCAAGCCTTAGAACATTTAATGTTTTGATACCAAGCCTCAAAGTTTGCAACATGTTAAGTCTCAGAACCTCTAAAGTTTTGATACTATGCCTTGGAGATCGAAACTCCAAATTTAACATTTCAATATGTCTTGTGAGCCTTGACTATGGCTTTTAAAGAAATGCCGCCAAATAAAAAAAAAGGGGAGGACACACTTTAAGTTGAATCTAGCTTGTCTCAATCGGTCTAGTTGGTATGAAAAGAAATTCCCCAGCTCGTGTCACTCAGTCAACATGTATCTTCAATTTACAACAATTGCTTAGACTAAGTCAGGAAGTCAATCCCACTGCCAAGCTCAAACTTGTAAAATTGAAATGACATATATACTTTGTTTTTTACATGCACAAAGAGGAGTTGTCCAAACATGGTGCAAGTAATATTATTGGCTCCAAATCCAAATGCATTTGTTCAATTTACTATTTACATAGAGCCTTAAAATCAATAAGAATCTAGTCTCTAGAAAGTGATGTTCCTTTCATTTATTCACATAAAAAAATAATGATGTGCAAATGAGTGTCAAAGAAAAAAAAAATGAAGATAATGCATGATGAGCAAAAAAGAAATATATAGGCTTAAACTTGTAAACTTCTCAATTTGTCCAATTGCTGTTCAAATTGACTTTGAAGATCTTCCAATGATGGAGTCTTTACCCGCACCTGGACTTCATTGGTAGCAAGTTCATCATCAATGTGAATAATCTTATCTTCAATACTTTTCTATTCATCGGTGAGGCTAGTAAGAGTACGAGAGCTTGACTCTTCCTGATATGTCAACTTTAGCACAGAAGTGTCCACACGTGCAAGATCCCCTTTTAACTGACGCAATATTGTTTCTGCACTCAAAACTTCAGACAAAATCTTCTCCCGCTGCATTTTATATTCAGATAAACTACTATCGGAAAGAGCTTTCTTTTTTATACAGGCTGCTTCATACACAGTTAACACCTCATCTAAGCGAGTTTGATATGTAACACGTGAAGCTCTAAGTTCCTTCTCTAATAACTCGCGGCCATTCACTTTAAGTTCTTCTGAGTATTTAGTGGCAATTTCAAAAATAGCACCAAATGTAGACTCAACCATGGAAGTGTCAAGGCCAGCCTCCCGTGCATTCCAAAGCACTATTTTCGCTATACCAAAATATGACGAAACGACTTCTAGATTGCTCTCGACGTGACTGTTTTGACGGCATTGTTGAGAATACTTTTTGCGAACATGCGAGTTGGCTCCCGATATACATCTTCGGCTGTGTTGTTTTAGAAAGTGCTCTCAACTGCCAACCAAGGGTTCAAGGCAACCTTACCCTCTAAGGACATAGGTGCAAAAGAAGCACCCTGCTCACTACCAACCGTGGTGGAAGGAGGCATGTCTGTAATTCCCAAACCTTTAGCCGCTTCGCTAGTCGATCCTGCACTCGACATAGGCTTCAAAATTGAACCCACATTTTCTCTCTTTACATTAGTAGAAATTGGTTCATCTGCCTTTAGTAATGACGGCACGTTCCCCTTCTTCACTCCATGCGAGGTATGAATAATATTCTCGCTCTCTCGTACAACGTCAAAATGGGGTTCCGTAAATGTACCATGCATGGGATCTCCACTATTTTGTCTTTCTCAATGGCGAGAGGACGAATGAGCACGGCTTCATTTAAGGAAGTGACGACGCCAACACCCTTAACTAAAATTAAAAAAAGGCAAACTGACTTTTCACATAAATTAGTGTTAAGCAATAGAATCGATAAAACATTGAAAGTTCAATTTATTACCATACTGGCAACCAAGAATAGCAGGGCTTTGACTAGGTCGATCCTCTTTAGCCATGGCTGCACAAGTGACACTAAGTCAAGACTCGCCAATGATATCATTGAGAGCAATGGTACTTCTCTTGTTCTTTGAAAGCAAGGAAGATCCTATTTGTTCACCTGCAGAGAGATTAAAGAATAAATATATACGTATATATGATTCCTACTAATAATATGACACCGAAGATGAGATACACTTACCTTGAGATCCAGCATTATCAGGATGACCATCATCGGGAGAAGATGGATCAGGGTAAGGTGAATCTTCTAAAAAAAAACAGAGAGAGAGAAACATAGGAATCATAAGATCAAGATGTTATTGGAGATCAAGATGTTATTGGAGAAGACAATTTAAAAGCCAAGGGTTAGTCATGTATACCATAATTGACCCTATCATTATATTTGTCTGAAGCTTCATGCTCTGGAGGCTCAGAAATTACCACGGCAACATTTGATGATAAGATATTAGTGCCAGTAGATACTTTCTCCTTTGTGAAAATGCTTCTGTACTTAAACTTCCCGATGATGATTTAGTGGCACTAGTCTTTGAACGAGTTCTCTTTGCTGGCCCATGTTCATCAATAGATACCACTTCTTCTGGTTTCTTCCTTGATCGAGAAGCTTTAGTTTTGATCCCACCCCCATGTGGAAGTTTTGCAGCTGTCGACACATTGGGTATAGAGGGAAACTGTGTATCAGGAAAAGATACATGAATATCAAGTTGACCCTCACCTTCGTTAATAGTATTCCCACAATTAATAGCTTTGGCACCATTGATGTCATTGATGTCCTCATTTGTATTTTCCGTTGACACTTTTCTTTTCTTTTCAGCCTTAAGAGAAGAAGTTGACGATTCAATACCCTTGCGAAAACTCCTCATATTACCAATTTTTAGGTAGTCCTGGAAGACATTTTGAAACCAAGTAGTAAAGGCATGAGATGTACCTGCTTCCGGGTATGGAGTTTGGAATAAACAACCAGTGTGGAAAGCCGAGAAGTCTAGCCAAGCATTGAGGCCATCCATGCTAGTCCCTTGTAATAATGGCTTTAAGCTTGGATTACCCACATAGCCCTGTGAATATCCAAACTGTTGAGCAAATCTACTCGGAAGATATGGCTGAAAGTTTATATGAACTCCTCTCCTACAAACAAGTGTACTGGGCCGGATACACATAAGCCATTCCCGTTCAGCTGATGTTAATGCCTTTTCATCAGGGGATCGTATATTACTTGAAGCACAATCACGTAACCAATATGAGGGGCCATCTCCAGGCTTCGGGAATATATCAAACCTGTAATTTTTAGGGTCTCGAATTATTGTGCGAGCATTTCCAAGAGTCAGATTACTAACTTTAGCCCCATGAAAATGCATCAAAAAAAGGCTTCCGTCAGCTACTTCTTCTAGCCGATGAAGACCATCGCATTGACTTATGAACCAGGCATAGAAAAAGTGAGCAGGATATAAACCATGGAACTGTGCGCCTTTTCCAACAAGCTTTGTATGATGTTCTAGTCCTGTACACATCCAAGTAACCAGGGCAGGGCATAAGGCATACTTAGTTCCTTTTGCAAGCCAGAGAGCAGGTAAAAAAGTTTCAGGTCGAATGTAATCACCAGTAGTCCCAGAAAAGACCATTTTACTCAGCCACATAGACAGATAAGCTACAAATGGCTTCACCTCTGTAATGCTAATGATATCGCTGCCCAACCCCATTGATGGTGTTTCAAAATCAAATAATTCTACACTCCGCATTGGCTTTAGCTTGAAGCGTCTAATCCTTGTTTTATCAGGCCCAAATTTGTCAAGCCATGAAGAAGACGTGACATATCCCTTGTTATTTGATAATGAAGTATATTCATATAACAAGTCTGCATATAAGAGTCTAAAATTTTCTGATTCTCCTTTTATATCATCAACTGTTGGGACATATTCCTCATACAAACCCCCAACCACATGGAGACCTGAAATGTCAGCCATTTCGTGAAGTGCGAACCCTAGTTCTCCATTTGGCACCACGCAAGTATTTGACCTTGAAAGGAAAGTTTCCAACATGGCCTGGTACACTCCATCACAGTAGTCAACGTTGTATTGGGCGGCTCGTATTACCTTCAAGAGACCAACTTGATGTAGCCCATGTCCAAAAGCTTCAACTATTTGAACAGTCCATACCGACCAAGCACGAAAAATATGATACCACCCCTTCAATTTAAATTCACCATTCCAACCTCCCATACCATTCATGATGGAAACAGCTAGGGGTTGAAGTTGTGAACAAGGCCTTATTTGATTCATCATGAGTGCTGGCTCAAGCATAGTGGTCACAATCCTTTTTTAGTCAACTTTGGAATCCAGACCACCCTCTTTGAAAATGCCAAGTTTCATATCACGAGCACTTGGAGTCCAAATTATCCCACTATCAATTCGTTGATAACGAGATGAGAGGGTCTTCAACGAATTAGACATGTGGTGCTTGCTTCTTGTATTGTATGATTCTCCTTCATGTGTAAAAGATATGGTCGATTTCTCTGAAAGAATGTCCTTGTTAGGATGATAGTTGCCAAATAAAAATTCCGGCCTTCGAATGCTATCTATTTTATTTCGACTCTTCCATGTAATATTGGCTGCCATAAATCTGTAGTAACTAATGGTCTTGGTGGCTAAAATATTAGCTCTCTCCCTCGCTAATGCCTCATCAGTTCTCTGTTTGGCTAAATCTTGTTCTGAACGACCATCTCGTACAATAATCTTGTTTACAAAAAAAAAAAAAAAAAAAAGGGGCATCAGGCAAAGCAAACATCAGAATACTAAGATTAGCCTTCATGTCTAGACTTGGTTAAATGTGTACACGGGAGAAAGTGTTGATTGGAATATATTTTCATAGTGAGCCTTCACCATATGGAAAGTTCACTAAAGCACTCAAAAAAACCCTTCCATCGTTGAAGGCATTTATACATATAGGGATCCAACAGAAAAGAAAAAAAAAAACAGAAGAACTACCTACTGCATGTATTCCTGCACCTTTGAAAAAGGATGTACAAGAAAATACATCAAGCCTGTATACCCCTTTCTGTTGAAACCGGTTCCATGGTTGATTCAATCACATGAAACAAGGACAATAATAAAAGAGAAAACTACACTTACCCCCTGACATGAGCTAGATGTGATCCGGGATGAAAACAATGGAAGAAAAGAAGATCACTTCAAAGCTTGGAGAAAGCTAGGGCGAAGAGTTGCAGAGCCTTGATTTGGAGTTTTGAAATAAGAGGTTTCTCTCCACATATGGGTTTTGGGCTCGGTTTGAACTTATATATATATATATATATAAAAAAAAAAAAAACAATGGGGCTTTTAATGGATGAGCCCAATGAGAGAGCCCATGCCGAGAAATAGTGAAGTGACGGGTTCGAGGCACGCCTACATCGGAAAATTCCTCGTCGGCAATCCTCGAAGGGGGCATTTGTTGGAAGATAAAAATATATATATGCTCGGACCTTATTAAGCGTGATCTTGACCAAGTGGGACTAAATCAATTTAGCCACTGGACCCATCCCCAAGTTGATGATTGGTAACCACTATATGACATGGAATTAATCCCTGATGAATTTGGTGGGTCCTATCCAGACCTCTTGAATTTACGAGGGAGATTAACATGATTAATATAGGTCCAAGCCAATTTTTTGGGCCTAAAACACATGACCAATTTTGGTTGATTCAAGCACAAGTTAGTTTCTGACCCAAGCCATATAACCAATCTTAGTTGATTCAAGCCAGTTTTTGGGCCTAAACAGCATGACCAATTTTGGTTGATTCAGGTACAAGTCAGTTTTTGACCCAGGCCATATAACCAATATTGGTTGATTCAAGCCAGTTTTTGGACCTAAACAGCATGACCAATTTTGGTTGATTCAGGCACAAGTCAGTTTTTGACCCAGGCCATATAACCAACATTGGTTGATTCAAGCCAGTTTTTGGACCTAAACAGCATGACCAATTTTGGTTGATTCAGGCACAAGTCAGTTTTTGACCCAGGCCATATAACCAATCTTGGTTGATTCAAGCCAATTTTTTGGGCCTAAAACACATGACCAATTTTGGTTGATTCAGGCACAAATCAGTTTCTGACCCAGGCCTTATAACCAATCTTGGTCGATTCAAGTCCAAGCCAATTTTTGGGCCTAAAACACATGACCAATTTTGGTTAAGTCAGGTTCAAGTCAATTTCTAACCCAAGCCATGTGACCAATCTTTGTTGATGATGGTCCCGGCCTGAGCCATATGAATTAACCCATGCCAATTTCTAGCCTGAGCCATATGAATTAATGCTAATTTGTAGCCAATTTCCGGCCTGAGCCATACGAATTGGTCCGTGGGACCAATCTTTGTTGATGATGGTCCCGGCCTGAGCCATATGAATTAACCCATGCCAATTTCTAGCCTAAGCCATATGAATTAATTTCTGGCCTAAGCCATATGAATTGGTCCATGCGGCCAATTTTAAAAGGCCACTACCTGATGAGGAAAAAGAACAAAAAAAAAAAGGACACAAAGAATTCTGCAGAATTTCATACAAAAAGAGTGTACTACGTTGCCATTTTCCGACGACGTGCTGCCGAGATTATTAAGCGAAGAGATCATTCCTGAAGAGAAGATTTGAAGCAGGTTAAGGACTAGGATCATGCCTCCATCAAGGGATGGAGCATAATTTCCTAGTTTTGAGCTATATCCCTACATTTTTTTTATTTGTCTATTTACATTTCATGTAAAGTAAAAAACGGGAATTGCATGCGTAGAATTTCCTTTTGAGTCTACAGCTTCTGATTTTTTTTTCTCTTGAATATCATTGCTTCTAGATAATGTGGCATTGTAAATTTCTATTCATGGATAAAAAATAAAAAAAAAATAAAAAAAAAGAAGAAGAAGAATGAATTGATATCTTTATCAGTAAATGTTCATAGTGAGTTTTCTTTTTTTTTTTCTTTTATTTGTTTTTGTTGCAATAATAAATTATAAATCACCCAAGTAAGGGCTGTCCTTATATAATAAGAAAAAAAAACAGAGTGTGCACAGCACCCATAGTTTCTTATGGCCATGGGTCTTTTTGGCACTCATTTGTGTGAAACGATATGGGATATAAAGTTGACTTGATTCACTCCTGATCTTTAAGGATGGTCAAACACACAGTCAATTCCTAAAGACTGTTTACATACTGTTTATAGACTATTCTGTTTGTAGATCGTTTATAGCACAAGCAGGTTAGCTAGTTGACTCATTAAGTCAACAAAAGAACAGGTCCTGTAAACTGATACAAGTCATTTCATTCTAAAAAAATAATAATAATAATCCATGTATGAAGACAAGTATTTTCATACGTTACATAATATGATGGTGGAATAGTTTGTGGGATCTATTGATTTAAGGGCTCATGAACATTTTGTTAAATGTTACTTTTTGTTTATGTTTAATCCAAACATCTTCCTACATCTAATAAGCTTATTGGGTCTTACAAAACCAATAAACTTTCATGATAATTTCTACGTGTACAAATGCCACCGTTTATGAATTTCTCCCGCAACTTCTTCCTTCTTCTCCATCTATCTCTCATTTTTTCTCTGGTTCCAGCGAACCTGATCTCCCTCTCTAGCTTTCTTCCTCTATGCTTGATCAGCCCGCAATGAAGACAGCTCCATCATCATCTTTCATCTTCTTATTGATTCTCTCTCTGTTAGATTCCGAGAAAGCTCGAAGACTTGGGTTTTTGATAGAACTTGGAAATATTCAGTTAGAGTTTGATCCAAGGAAGTAGCTGATATGTTAATCATGATCATGTGTTTTAAATTCAATAAATTTAATGAATTTTGTTAATTCAGCCGAATCTTCAGATTTTAGCTTATTTTCACATTATTTTGTATAATTCATGATCTTTTAGACTCCTTTGCTTAAATTATGTTTTAGATCTGTATTCAAGTAGAATAAATCATATTTGATGTGTTTGTAAGTAAAGGAAAACCAAAGAATCAGTTTGGGATCGAAACAGAGGAAATACAGAACTCAAGTTCCGCTTTCCTTTGTTCTCGGTCGACCAACCACACATGACTGGCAGACAGTTGGTGTTCAGCAACTGGAAGTGTTATGTTCCGATTTTCTTCATTGGATGTCAACCTCTTGGTGTATGATGTTGACCAATCATACAACGGTTCGTGCCTGGTCGATCTCCTGGTCAATCGGCCATGCTAGAAATTCTCCGCTTTATTTCTAAACTTAGTTTTATAGCTTGGAGATGTCCCTATGATTGTGCAATGACCTTGATTCTTTAGGAGGCCACAGTAGGTACTGTCTAAATCCAACAATGACCTACGAATAGATCAAATTCACATTTAATTCTAAAATAATACCATTAAACATTAATGTGTCCAAAGAGGTTTTTTTTAATGAAATTAACTTTCGAAACGCCTATGTATGGATCACATTAGTGTCTAATATTGTTATTAACCAACCTAGACCCCCTATGATGGACCTTGTAGCTAACTTTGGATAATTAACTCATATATTCAATCATATCCGTCCAAGACCATCGACCAGGACTCCTTTAATTAAGTGGCCGCCTAGGGATGTGGATTGATGTTCAGATTAACATCTCTTCATGATTTATCAATTATCAGATATTGTTATGAATATAAGTATATTTTAAGTATATTGCAAATACATATTTTCGTTTTATAGGAAATATCTGTATTTTGTTAAAAGTGGATATATGTACACGAGTACACTCGGATATTGGCACCACTTAGCTCAGTTCTTCTGGAACTGACGCAGTGAAGGTTGGACTATTCTGTTCTGCATACTAATTGCAGCTTAGTTCCATTCTCTCTGGAGTATTTATACTCATCGTACCTTTGTATTCTATTTTATAAAATCTATGGCCACCTCTTGCTATACACGGTACTCATTGTATGTTGTTTATTAAATCATCTCTTAATTGGGACCAAGACAAGTTGGCTAATGCAGTATTGCCCTTCAGTTAATTTGATATCTCAAATACACGCATTGCTCAGATTTACAAATTTATCTTGTTTATCAGTTATCATGTTATTTCTGTCATTGTCAAACATTATTTCAAATTTATGCTGTTTGTCTCAGATATCATGATTATCATGTTATTGTTTAGTATATTAATCTCTTGCTAGTTTATATAATGTAACCTCTGGCGTCTCAAGTGTTTTGATCATGATGCCCTACGATTTCGGTTAATTTATGTAGATGTCATATAGACATCGGGTTTCGTGAGTTGTGCTACCATGGGATTGGTTTTCTTTCTGTTCTATTGTACTGACCTCTGTTAGTCTTTTTGTCGGGTTGTAAATTGTAACTAGAAAAGAAAATATCGTGTGTAATAGTGTAGAAGTGAAAGAAGAAAAGTGCATACGTATGACAATTCTATTTCAACAACTAGAGATCCCGGGCTTTACACTAACCTTCTGGTCTGTCCGATATTCGGACTGCCAGTACTCCTATTTACAGAGAAATTACAAGGATGATTTCTTCTGGAAGGGAAAAAGGCCATTAGAAACATCATTTTCCGTTGGCCTTCTTCCCTTCTAGACAGGAATTCCCATACATGACATTTTTTCGTCCCCCTCCTTTTATAGGGTCCTCTGCACGTGCCGTCCTTTCTTTTCACCTTCCTTTGTCCATAGTTGAAGGCAGGGTTCCCAGAGTTAGCTACATCGTCCGCCTTCTCCTTGCCTTTGGCAATATAATAGAAGCGGGGCCCGCCAGCTGGGGAGTCTTCTCAATTCCCTTTTTTTCTTATTTGCCAATCTGGCAGAAGTGGGTCCTCCCTATAATCCGTCAAAAGTCTGCGGGCCCATGGCTGTTTGTCACTACAACAATCTGCACTTTTACCGGCGCTAAATAAGCGCCGGTAAAGGTCTAGAAAACGCCGGGAAAAACTATTACCGGCGATTTCTCTTGCGCCGGCAACCCGCCGGGAAAAGTACGCTAGTAATACCCATTGCCAGCGAAAAATAGGTAACGCCAGGAAAAAAGTATACATTGCCGGTATTTTATTTCACCGGTAAAGGAGGTTTTATTCGCCGGGCAAAGATGTTTATTTTTTCAATAATAAATTTAGAAAAAACTTTTACTGGCGTTTTTTTGCGCCGGGAAAAGAAATTTATTTTTTCACAAATAAATTTTCAAAAAACATTTGCCTGCGTTTTTTTTCGCCAGGAAAAGAAGTTTATTTTTTAAAAAATAAATTTAGAAAAACTTTTGCCGGCGTTAATTTTGCGCCGGGAAAAGATTTACAATTTATGAAAATTCTTTTTAAAAATTTTTTTGCCGGCATTTTATCTCGCCTGGAATAATTTTTTTTAAATATAATTTATTTATTTATTTATTTGATTTTTAATTTTTTTTTCCTGTACATACATCAGTTCATTACAACTTCCAACCCGTGTCACATGAATAAATTGAAATTGCTAATTCCATTATCCAAGACCAAATCTACTACACCCAATATCCATTTCCATTCCAAAATCATCAAAAAATGAAACAAGAAAATTCATTCCACTTCATATTAATATTTAAACATCCTTTCAACATTGAAAGCACTTTTCCATTACCATAACAAAATTAAAACAACTGGTAACATTCTACTCTGTACCAACATTCAAATGCCAATGAAAATTTACATATTCATATATGATCATTTCCTTGTTGCACTATTCCAACACCTGCACCATTGTTTTAAAAAACTTCATGCATCTCATTTTAACATATAGCAATGTGTTACTCTGCATACTTGGCCTTCATGTTGGCTGCATCCTAGCTGCATGGACTCTTTTAACAAATTTTTTTTGTCAATTTTCATTCAATCTGCATAAAAAAAATAGCAAGATTAAAGTGAACAACAATATTTTATTAAAATCATCAAAGTGAACAATTCGGAGCGGGTTAGCAAGAAAATGATTACCACTCTCCACAAACATGGTTGGTGTATTGACAAGAGGTCCATGATGAGTCGCCTCCAAAGAAACCTAAGGGGAAGAAAAGATAGCAAGTTAAGAATATAGATAACCTTTTAATAAAAGAAATGGCTGTAAAATTGAACTGTAAACCAAACTTTGGAGTAGGGACTGTAAAATTGAACTCACTCTTAGATTTATGTTTCCCTTATTCTATGCTTTGCGTCAACTTCTAGAAAGAGGAAGGTATTTGTAACTAAAAATTAAAATATAAGAAAAGAGCCATTGTCTTTAGAAATTGAGGAAATCAGCTCATATGTTAGGAAGTGTGCCATGTGCCCATGTCTCAATGCGTCCACAGTGCGAAGTAGAGAAATGGTTCAATGAACCCACATTTTCTTTTCATCTGACAAGGCCCATTTGAAGGGTGATACGCAAAATCTTCTTAGATCAAGACATCCAAACAACCCAATTTTTAACCTTTCTATTTCTTCTTAAAAGTTGATTCATCAGCCAAAGACTTGATGGACAGGATTAACTATTTAAAAAAAAATTCTTTAAACAGTCCATCCTAAAAGATATTCAAGATAACCACTTCTATGATACACCCCACTAAGCCAAAAAAACAAACTCGTACAACATGTGTGCATCCAGCAACTCAAAACTGATTGGTCTGTTTTGAAATCAAAATAACTTATAAAAAAATGCTTTACCTAGCTCAACATGAAGATGCCTCAAATTCAGGAATAAGATTATGAGTTTCTACGATTGTCTTCAAGAGACTAAACCATGGTCCAATGCAAGGGCTAGGAGGTCCTGCCCATCCAGACTTTCCACCTTGAGGCGGTATATCAGTTTCGCGCAAATGAGGTACACCTAAAGAACATAATGCATAAGAACCATAAGGGCAATGAATCAAAAGAACCAAATTTTAAATTTTGTTTTGTTAACCATAGTCAACTAATTATTACCAGTACATAGAGAAACAAAAACTGAAAAAATTACATCAATGGTTACATTACATACCAATTTGGTAAAATGTGAGTGCAGGCAGGTTTGTCCCCTTCTTCCCCTACTTTTACAGAAGCCATAGCTTTCTTTTATTGTTCTTTTTGGAAATGCATAAGGAGAGATTTTATAGATGTGCAAAAAGGTACATAATCTTCACCAGTTAGAAGGACCAAAGCTAACTACAATGAACACAAAGTTCCATTTCTTCATACATTTCGTTTGTCATACATTTTTCTTTATTAGTAAATGATATCCTTATCCTGATATTCAAGTTCCATTTAACAACAGAAGGCAAATTCTTGACAAATCAAAAGAAACAAATAAAACAGATTCAAGTAATAAGCACTACCTTTTTAACATGGCAAGCAAAGTACTTCCTACCAGCATCTTTCCCATCCTTTTCAGTAAGAAGATTGCACTTTCCAGCCCCACAAGAGCAGGTTGGGTATGAAGACTCAACAACATTTGGAACCCCATTACAAGTAACTGTGTCACCACTTGAAGAAATTGCAACTGCTGGTACACTGTAGACATTTTACAAATTATTAACATAAAACTAGGACTGATCAATATAAAGATATCTAACTACATGTAATGAAATGTGTATGGCAATTCATTGAGAATAAAAAAAGAAATGCTGAAAAAATAGTCCAAATTTGAGTCTATTCAATTCAATTCAATAGCTGTATATGAATAGCAACATCTGTTATGAATTGCATCCTTGCATCATCTTTGTCATCCTCATCCATGCATGATGATGATGCAACCGACATGTCAGGCGACATAGTTTCATAGTTATTGATAATCACTGAGCTGCTCCTTTCTAGAAATGATATGCTACATTGGCCTGGCTCCTCAACTTCCGTACATGGCCCATTTTTTTCTTGAAAACGCGACATAATGCATAAGAATCCTGAAAAGAAAGTATTGGCCTATGACTACATAAAGGTGTGGAATGGGCATTGAAATGGCTGTATGAAGGAAAGGCATGTATGGAATGAAATCGAATGTTATGAATTTCGCTAAAATACTGTGAGTGTTGAGTGAATTGAGTAGAGCGCCTCCATTTCCTACAAATAAGAGTCACAAGTTTTCCAACCTTGATTGGATTAATCTGCAGCCTCAAATGATGCAGGATGTTGCAACTACTTGTATGAACACAGTTATTACATATAGATCAACTCCTCTGCCTCACTCTCCTACAGTAGATACATGCATAAAACTGTTTTTTTTTTTGGATGATAAGTCATTTTTTTACTGAAATCAATGTGTAGAACAACTTCTACTCTTCTTTTTTTTTTTTTTTTTTTTTCCCTTCTTCGTCTTCAATTAATGAAAACCTATGAAATTTGTGATTGCAAGTTGGAAGATATGAAAGGTTTCTTCGATCAGGTCTACCATGTCTAAGTTATAGGACCCTCATACTCAAAAGCCCAGATAAAGGCCTTGCACTTGGACCAAAATCGACGCTGGACATGTAAATGTTTTACATATAATTTACAATGGCAACATGGATGTTTGGATCCTCCGGTTTGAAAACAGAGTACAGGATTCCCGCACGCACAATAGTTGACATGTCTTAATTATGAGTTTTACTAAAAGAGCTTAGCACCTTCCTACCTGTGTGTTCCTCCATATGGTTCAATTTTTTTTTTGCTACGTCCAAGTTGGATTTGACTAGAGCTACAGAAACTAACCTCTTAACTTATGAGTTGGGTTAGTGGTCGCCACCCACATCATTATAAAAAAATAAAAAAAAATAAGAGTTGGGTTTGAGTTGACATTTTTAGTTTTGTATTAAATGGGCACTATAGATGTTATTAGCCTAATTTTAACCTGATCGATCCATTACCAATCCTGTTATACTCTGACCTGTTTGTAAAAACAAAATGAAGAGACTTTAAAGAACATCAACATAAAGCACAGCAAAACATGAACCAATTTAAGATCAGATAACAAACAATGATCACACATAACACTTTAAAAACAAAAGGGAAACACAAAATTCATATACAACTTCTTAAAATGTATACATCACTCTAAATCAAAATGCAATGCCTTCCATATTTTGCTCAATGCAATGCACCATATTATTTGCTACAAAGATTTGAAAAGAAGGGGGAAAGATTCTAAACCTGTAAATTATAAGGAAAACTTCAGGTACAGTTCCTACCAGAGAACCAAGTATGTAAGGACCATAGTTCACATCTGTGGCAACAACAGCATAATTAAAAATAATGTATGGAAACGGAGAAATCCTAAGTAAAGCAACTTGATTCATTTTAAAAAACGCAAAGTAGAAATGCTGAGTAATGCTGCAAGAAGGACCAGTTCCTGAGTAATGCTGCAATAAGGACCACAAGAAGTTGATGTCACCAATATCAATTAAAAAACGCAAAGTCAAAAGTTAAGGCAATGGAAAGGAAGAGAAATTATTGACAGTCACTGAAACTGATGGACCCTCGGAATCTTCCGTCCTCTCCTTCCGCACCCCGGGGGCTGACCTGGGTCTCGGCAGAGGAGGGAAAATCGCGGGTATCAATATTTTTGTACGGGTATGCCAGATTTACTTTCTACTTGGAATTTGGAATGGTGATGATCCCGAGATTCACCTTCACAAGTGGAAAGGAAATCAATCCTTTTTTCTAACTTTTCAAATTGCATAAATATTAAGGAAAAGAGACAAGTTTGTTTTTTTTAGAATGCCGTAGGAGGCGTTTTTTTGTTTGTATGCCGTGAAAGGCGATTTTACAAAACTCATCAAATATGAAAGACAAGAATTGTGATTTCTTTTTTGTTTCTTTAAGAAATACAAACTACAATAGAAAAGTAAGAAAATGGATCTAACTTCTCAGGAGATTGTGGGGACACGTTGAGATCAACGGTCGCAACTCATGTATGGACTTCGCCATCGTCATTCAAAAGAGAACATGTGATGTTTTGATTCTTTGGCTTGGCTCCTAACCTCAGTTTTTTAAAGGACAAGGACCAAGAGGAGGTCCTATATCCAATGAAAAACCAAGTAAACGGGCTGAAAAGCCACGTTTAGGCCATGTTGGAGAAGGAGGAGACCTTGGGGGTGGCCCCCCAAGGGACGTTGATCACCTTGTGGTGCTTCCGGAAGCAAAGCAGCAGGACTTCGTCTCTCTCTTGGATTTTCTTGATTTTCAGATCTTGCACTTGGGATCTATTTTCATCATGCATTCTTCTTGGAATGGACCTCCTTTTATAGGCTTTTGGTAGCCATGAGGTGTTTATTGGCATTGATGGCCATGATGAAAGAATTGATGAGGAGTTACAAGTTGATTTTGTAACTCCTTTTTCATGGCTTGTGATCGCCGATGAAGGTAGTGGGCTTTTAATTACCTTTATGCTTCATGATGATGGGAGTTTCATGAGTTAAATGCCATGATTGCTTGGATTTGTAACTCCCAAATGCTTGAATCTGATTGGGCCGTCTAAAATAATGAGTTAATGACCGCTTTAATTTGTCATAAACGGGTCAATTAACGACATTAAGTGGTCGCCAAGGCATGTGAAGAGTCGCGGGCCGCACCGCGTCTTTTGAGATTCTTCTTGCGATCATCACAGATGGATCCACGCATTGTTTGATGTCGGATTGCGATGCAATCTCAAATATTGGTTGATGTTGGTGGGCCGGTGACATCTGTTTTGTCGATTTCACGATCGGTCGGACAGAAAGTGTACTTTCTTGGTCAGCTGGTTGGCGATCTTGGAGCGATCGGTGATGATTTCATGCTTTTAACGGCGGATCCGAGATGTCGACGAAGATCAGTCGTTTTCAAGCATCAAACATTGGATTTTCAGAAAATCACAGAGGCAGGAACACCCAAAACGCAAAAAGAATCGAAAAACGGACGTTTTGGTGCAAAATCCGGCGACCCGGATTTCCAGGGTCGCCGGGCGACCATGCACCTAGGGTCGCCGGCGACCCTAGGGTTTTGCCCTTTTCGGTCCCCGAGCTTCGTTTTCGGCCGTTTTTCCATCTTTTTCATTCCTTCTTTCTTCTGTATTTTTCTTGACATTTTTCCTCAATTATTGACTTGATTTTCTTAGAGAAAACTTGACGAGAACCCGCGCGAAATCGGAGCACAAAGTTTCCCATTTTTCGGGAAAGCCGAAGACTTTGTAGCCGATTTTCCGTCAAGAGTCAAAACTAGGTCAAACGATGTCGGAATGACCTGAAAATTGAGGTGAGGCTTCTTGAGCAGTGGATAGGACCAACCATGAGCTTTTATTTGAGTTTTGAAGTTGTTTGGGGTCCCATCGATGCTTGACTTGATTTTGCTGCGGGGAAGATGCCGTGCTTTGATATGTGGTCAAACGATATCCGATTGACCTGAAATTTGACGGGGAGCCTATTGGAGTCATTTTGAGACGTTCCATCAGCTCCGTTTTGGATGTCATGGTCCCGGGTTGCTCCGCGGCCGGTAGGCTTGATTTTCTCTCGGAGCGTCGAAACCTGGTCAAACGTTGTCAGAATGACCTGAAATTTGACGTGCAGCCTTTTGGAAGCATGTTGAAGCCACTTATGTATTTTTTTTTATGAGTGATGGCTTCGATGGTTTTCGCAGCCAGGAGGCTTGATTTTGCTGTTCGAGCATTGATGGAGGGTCAAACGTTGTCGGTTTGACTTGAAATTTGGCATGGAGCCCTTTGGAGACATTCTGGAGTCATCCGTAGGCTCTGATCAAAGTTTTGGTGTCTTTGATGATGCCGCAGCCGGGAGAGCTTGTTTAGCTGTCGGAGCAGTGAAGTTAGGCCAAACGATGTCGGAATGGCCCGAAACCTCAGGTGTACCCCTCTTTTGACTGCCTTAAAAGATCTTTCAGTTTTTGTCTGATTCTGACAAGATCTGTTATTTGAAGTAGCTTTGCCTCTTTTGTTGCAGGATGCAGCTTCACGAGGCTTCTTGATGTTGAGGAGACATAGTGACTTTTTTGGTGTCAACAAATGCCCCCTCGAGGTACAGCGACGAGTAGCTTTTTGGAGTCGATGTGCCTCGAAGAGAAACTTGGAGGAGAAATTCCGACTTGACCAAGAGTCTTGAGCATTTTTTTTTTTTTACTAGACTTCTGAGTTTCCTGGGGAATTTTATGGTGGTGAGAGGGATCACACACCATCTCAAGGTAAAGTTTTGAAAATGACATGAGGTATTTGGATTTTGGTTTTTGACCTTGTGACCTAACAAGCTGTATGTGGCAGGTTAGGGGGTCGGGGTTTGATTTTTGATTTTGACCTTGTGACCCAACAAGCTGTATGTGGCAGGTTGGGGGGTCAGATTTGGTTTTTTGGTTTTGGTTTGATTTGAATTTTGATTTTGGTTTTGGTCTTGTGACCTAACAAGCTGTATGTGGCAAGTTAGGGGACCGGAATTTGGTTTTGTGAAATGTCAATTTCAAGATTTTGGCTGAATTTGGTTCATGAGGTTGGATGGTTTGGTTTTTTTGGAAACTCATGAGACTTTTTTCTTTTCTTTTCTTCCCTTTTTTTTTTTTGAATGGTCCCATCAACTCAAAAGAGGCATGGGATTTTTTTGCTCTTTTTCTGCTCTGTTTTTTTTTTTTTTTGCTCTTGGTAAGAGGAATATTTTGACTAAAAGCCACTTTTAGTGTCTAGGTGGTCAAACCTGGCTCATATGGGCTAACCCATGGGACCTTAGGCTTTGGAGATGGCCTAGATCTCATATGGTGTCATATTTATAAAGAATATCTAAAAATATCTCTTTGGTGTAGAGAATATCTAAAAATATCCTTCCTTGGAGAGAATTTCTCAAGTTTTCCTTTTTGTGGAAAGATTTTCTCAAAATATCTCTCTTTTGGGAAAGTAACTAAATTTTAGCACTTACCTCCTTTCTTTTCTCTTTGTTTCCTCTTTTGGCTTGCTCTCTTCTATAAAAGCAAGAGGGTTGGTGCTTTTGCACCATTGCTTTCTTTGTTTACAAGAAATCTTCAAGAGTGCTCTCCAAGATAAGAAGTGCTTTCTCTTCTTCAAAGATCTCCAAGCTTTGCTTCTTCTTCTCCATCAATGGCTTCGAGTAAGTTTTCTTCCTCCACAAGAATCTCCATTGTAGAAGTAGCTTCTTCATTTTTTTTTCTTCTTCGTTTTCTTTTCTTTTCTTTTTTCCTTCAAGCATGTTTTTTTTTTTTCGTGCTTCTTCTTCTTTTTTTTTTCTTCCTTTTTTTTCTCTTCTTTCACGGTTTTCTTTTTTTTTTTCACCGTGTATTTTTTTTTTCAGTTTTTTTTTACACGCTGATTTTCCTTCTCTTTTTTTTTTGTCAGCGATTTTTTTTTTGTTTTTTTTTTCACACTGATTTCTGTTTTTTTTTTTTTTTTTTTTTTTTTTGCACGTTGATTTCCCCTTTTTTTCAGCGTTTTTACTTCTTTTTTTTTTTTTTTTTTTTTTGCTGCTTGTTTTTTTTTCTGTTTTTCTTGGCTGTACGGACAGCCTGCCACGTGGCAGTGGGCCACGGCCTGTGGGCCAGTAAATTTTTTTTTTTCCTTTGTTGTTCACCAAGATAATGAGGCTCATGCAATTTCAATATGTGTATGCAAAATTTTTTTTTTTTGAGATGCATTAAGATAGAAGGCTAGGGTTTCTAGATCAAGTCAACATGATTTTTGACTTGGACAAAGGTTTGATTGGTTTTGACCAAATTGGGTTGGAATTGGTCAAACTTTGGTCAAAGTTTTCCTAACATCTAATGCATGATGATATTCTTTGATGCATGATTTTGTAAATGGATTTGGAAGCATGATGATGCATACATGAAAATCTTTTGTAAGTATTGGGATTTTCAGCTCGCAGCGATGTTGAGCTCTTTCTCGGTCATGCTGGATTTTGAGGAAGTTTGCAATTTTTCGATTCTGAAGCTCGCAACAATGTTGAGCACTTTTCCAGTTTTTGCGGAAGTTTGATGAGATTGGCTCATTCTCGCAGCGATGTTGAGTTCGAACCTTCTTTGAGAATTCTCTACTGAATATGAGCTCGCAGCGATGTTGAGCTCATCTTCAGGCTTCCTGTCTTTTTCGGAATATTTTCCTTTTCTTTGGAATTGCCCCGGAACGATGTCAAAATTTTGCTACAATTTTTGTAGTAGAATTCTGTCATTTTGATGTTGATTGATCTTTTCTCTTCCATCTTTTGCAGGTAGTTCTTCTAGAACGAACAAAGGTAAAGGTCCTGTTACTGACGCACCTCGTCGGTCTGCTAGATCTTCCAATGTGGGCGTTCAGCAGGCTTGGGAGAAGGTCCAATTTGTTGAGAAGAACTTGGAAGAGTGCAATTCCCTCAATCGTGATGAGATGAGACAGCGATTGATCGCTCTCAAAGATGAGGAGTTCTATAAGATCATGGTAAGCAGCCGTCCTTGGGTTACGGACGATCAGAGCGTTGTGCTCAAGCCTACCTTCTTCTTCGGTGATGCAGTCCCTAACGACTTGACATACCAAAGGAGATGTTTTCAGTTCTCTTATACAGCAGATGGTGAGGAGAGAACTATTTCTACCAGGTCGACTTTCGATTAGACCATCTCGATCCTGAGCCTTTCTCCCACGTGCCCTAAGAGGGAAGATCCACCAACCTGGGTGAAGAGGACCAGTGTGATCAAGACCGGGGTTTTTGTTGGCGGACTTTCCGGTTTTGCAGAGAAGTCTCCTGTCTGTATGGACATGTTGATGCCAGCCAGTGGCTACCAAGGTTCTGATCATCCATCGATCGATTTGAGACCGGTGGGCCTTGGCATTTTTCGGGGTGACGGCAGCAATTGGGTGAAGCCTTTTCGACTTCGTGGCCGTTTTAGTGCTGACTCGAGCTGGGAGTCATGGACTGATCACACCCTAAGGATTGGCGAGGCCGTTCTGCGGGAGGCCGAGATTTTTGATGCGGTTCGCGCTTTTCGGCAAATCGTTGTTTTCTCCGATGAGGCTTTCATGGCCATGCTGGAGTCATTCCTTCCTCAAACCAATACCTTCATTGTGGCGAATGGTGAGATTGATTTTTCTTTGCAGGAACTGAGCGCCATCACCGGATTGCCTATCCTCGGCGAACTCTATGAGGAGTTTATGCCTATTGACAGCGTCCTGGAGGAGCAATCTGAGGAGTTTAGGCTTGTGTACTTTCAGCTCGTCGCCTTCTATGATTTTTTGAAGGAGAAGGAGGGCTCGAAAGTTAGGTGCAGCAGTTGGAGAAGTTGCAGCTCCAACTTTTTTTATAGCGGGGATTCTTCTGATGGCATGGCCCAATATGATAGGGCTAAAACATCAAGTTTGAAGAAGATCGCTGCTATGCAAGAAGATTTAAAGAAGTTCTTCGCAAGCACAGATGCCATTTGTTCCGACATTGCGTTGCGGAGAGATCTTGCTGTTTACCTCACTTACTGGCTGGGTGAGGCTGTTTTTGCTGGAGGAGATGGAACGCACATCAGGCCGCACTGTATTTTTCCGACTTGTCAGATGGCGTTTGGAGAGCAGCTGGCTTTGGTACCTGCTCTTTACTCCTATTTGTGCACCGAAATTCAGGCTGCTACTTTCCTGGTTCGGCTTGGGCTCCCCATGAATAGGGTATTTTCTGCCCATATCTTCTATTCGTGGTATGTATACCACTGTCCTAGCTTCCATCGTTTGGGAGTTGCACAGGACGAAGATCCCTTTATGATTCGTTTGGCTAGAGGGACAGCCGTTCCCGAATCACTTTTGTCTTCCCGTTTGAGGATCCGACGATTTAGGGACGTCAAGATTGGGCAGTCTTCGATGAAGCTTTCTCCGAGTTTGCGGAAGAAGGCTTTTGACTTTGGTGTCTCCCGTGATTCGACCAGGGCAGGGTCGGGAAGACACTATACTTTGATAGACGCGGAGAAGAGATGGCTCTTCAACATACGGGTTGGTACGATGGTGTACCGCAGACATCTTTTCGTCGATATCCAACCGTATATCCCTTCGCGTTTTGCATTGCAGCTTGGCTTCTCTCAAGGCGTTGTTGGAGCGCCTTCGAGCATGGTGAAGCGTTTTGGAGGTTCGCAGGATAGGAGAAATGCATGAGCTTTTTATAGCGCAGAGGACACTACTGCCATGATTTCCTATCCTGAGTTGCCCACCTTCCGGACTGCTGGCTTCATGAAGTGGTTCGTGGAGAGCTTTTCAGTGTACCGGGGGCTTTCCAAGAAAGAGCTCGATGTCAAGCAATCTCCTGGGAATGGTCTTGGCAAATCAGATGGTATCCGCCGAGAGGAAGTTTTGGCCTTCCTTTCTGGGGAGAAGCACAAAATAGGCTTTCTCAATGGGCAGGACATCATCAGATCAGGAGCTGCACAAGGGATTCTCGGTGAGGTCTTGAAACAGCTGGAAGAGGAGGAAGCCGAGATCGATGCTATGATACAGGCAGAGCATACGAAGGCTTCCATGGAGTCTACTGAGAAAAGTAGACCATCCAGTGAGGACTCTTGTGAGAGGCCTGATGTTGATAGTGGGGCAGGACCGTCGAGCAGATTGACCTGCCGAGGCAAGAGGAGGAGAGGACAACGCCGTAACATGAGACGGCACAATAGTCCTTCTGATCTTGAAGTTCCTCTCACCATTGCTGAGGAGGTGTCTCAGGATGCTGACGAGCCTCCGGAGAAGAGAAGCAGAGAAGAGGAGACAGCTGGTACAATCCCCTTTCTTTTTTTTGTTTCTTCTTTTCTCTTGTGAAAGATTTCTTTTTTTTTTTTTTGTTTTGATCCGCTGCTTTTCTTTCTTTTGGCAGAGGACGATGATTTGGTGATGCCCGAGGTTCCAGTCGATGAGGCGATGACGAATCCAGTCGTGGCATCTGAGGAAGAGCCCAGGGACTCTAGAGTAGTTCCAGAACCTTCACCTGGTATGATTGCTTGGCTTCTTCTTTTCTTTTTTTTTTTGTTTGTACTGTCATTTGCTAACATGTAGCTTTTGTTTTCTTGTCAGCTAACTTGCCAGAGGATTCTGACGATTTCGAGCCATCTATGGACGCAACTTTTGACGATGCTTCGGATGAGCTCAAAGAGGCAGAGAGTACTCCGCCAGTCGTCGAAGCAGGTATATTTGCAATAATAATCTTGATATATTTTTGACAAGATTATATTCATACCCTTTTGTCTTTTCCTTGGCAGATTGTTGAGCAGCAGGAGAGGTTCCTCCGTCTTCTTTAGAGCCAGAACAGGGGATACCTGCGGCTGATGCAGAAGTAGGCGCTTCTTCCGCTTTCAATGAGTCAGATTCTTCCGTTGGAAAGAGTTTATTGATTATTCTTCCAATGGAGCATGACATGGGCAGTCCAGAGCATGGTGAATCCTCATCTGCACCGCACCTTAAGTATGCAAGGAAGGTGTTGAAGACTGTCTTGAGCTCATGGGTTGAGACTCTCTCTTCAGGTCATTTGGAAGCTGGTTTTGGCATGATCAAGCATGTGGAAGACATCCTTGCTGATAGCAAAGAAGTCGGTCTGGACATCGCAAGCGCCAAGGATTTTGTTGAGGAGATCATTGCCTTGGGGAACAAATGGACTGAGACCAAGAGTTTCCCAGATGGTGACTTCTTTGATGAGATATTTATAAAACCTTCCAGCAGAGTCAAACCTGAGCTGACTGAGGTCACGAAGACTCGGAGGCAGATCGTTCGGGAGAAGAACGTTACCGAGTTATCCATCATAGGGCTGAAGTAAGACTTGGACCACCTTGATAAGGAGGTTGTCGAGGCTAGGCAGCGTCTTGAGCTTTTGGAGGAAGAAGCTGCTGCCAAATGGACCGCCATTGTGGACGCTCGTGACAAGGAGGGGACTCTCATTCGCCAGGTTGAGGAAGCTGAAGGTAATGTTCGGAGGAAGACTTAGGAGCATGAGTAGTGGCAGGTCCTCTGCGAAGAACTTCCTCGTGCGCAAGATGGGTCACGGCATTCAGCCGCGTTTTATGAGGACATTCTAAAGAAGCGTAGCCTAAAAACTTTGGAAGTTAAGGCCAAGGGTCTGCTTGAGGAGTTGAACCTTTGGTTGAAAACCATGTCGGATTGAGCTCCTGAGTTGTAACAAACTCTTTTTCCTTCTTTCCCCTTTTTTTTGGTACCTCCATGTAAGCAATTTTGGTACTATATTTTTTGTATCCCCTTCCTTTCACTTAAATCATTTTTTTGATGAAAACAAATTTGAGCAAAAGTTGATGGGAATGTTTGTTTAAGAATTTGATCAAAAGGTTTTCATTTTGTGAAAATCTTTTGTCAAAGGATTGTTTTGGGCATGAAAGCCAGTTTTGTGGCAAAAAGCCTGGTTTTTTGGTGGCTTGAAAACCAAATTTTGGATGGCATGAAAGCCTAATTTTGTTTGTGGCATGGGAGCCAAATTTTTTTGTGGCATGAGAGCCAAAATTTGTTTTGTGGCATGAGAGCCAAAATTTGTGATGGCATGAAAGCCAAAATTTGTGATGGCATGAAAGCCGAAGTTTTTGATGGCATGAAAGCCGAAGTTTTTTTTTTTTTTGAATGGCGTGAAAGCTGAATTTTTGGATGGCATGAAAGCCTAATTTTGTTTTGTTTGTTGTTTGTTTTGTTTTGGCATGGAAGCCAGATTTTTGAAAACCAAGTTTTTGTTTTGTTGGCATGAAAGCCGATTTTGGCGTTTATAGCCGATTTTGGTGTTTTATAGCCGATTTTGGCGTTTATAACCGGATTTGGCGTTTATAGCCGAGTTTTGGCGTTTATAGCCGGATTTGGCATTTATAGCCGATTTTTGGAGTTTATAGCCGAATTTTGGTTTTCAAAATGCAGGTATCGACTAAATGTCGCCTCCCCGCTGAATAGTCTTGCAAGTATCGATGGAATGTCGCTTCCTTGCTCATTCGGTTTGCGAGTATTGATGGAATGTCACTTCCTCGCAGGCTGGTTTTTGCAAGTATCGATGGAATGTCGCTTCCTCGCGAATTGGGGTGCAAGTATCGACTAAGCGTCGCTTCCCTGATTTTCCCAAAACTTTTGGTTTTCATGGGTACTGACTTGGTGCCGTTTCCCCAAGATTTTTGAAATTTGAGGTTTTCTCGAACCATTTGAAATTTTGGTTGTGGATATCAACCGGTATGTTGCTTCTCCACGATTTTTGAAATTTGGGTTGTGGATATCAACTGGTATATTGCTTCTCCACGATTTTTTAAAATTTGGGTTGTGGATATCAACTGGTATGTTGCTTCTCCACGATTTTTAAAATTTAGGTTGTGGATATCAACTGGTATATTGCTTCTCCACGATTTTTGAAATTTTGGTTGTGGATATCAACTGGTATGTTGCTTCTCCACGATTTTTGAAATTTGGGTTGTGGATATCAACTGGTATGTTGCTTTTCCACGATTTTTGAAATTTGGGTTGTGGATATCAACTGGTATTTGCTTCTCTACGATTTTTGAAATTTGGGTTGTGGATATCAACTGGTATGTTGCTTCTCCACGATTTTTAAAATTTGGGTTGTGGATATCAACTAGTATGTTACTTCTCCACGATCTGAGATTTTGCAAGTATCGAATGGGGTTCGCTTCCTTGCGATTTTTGGGTTTTGCGAGTATCGACTGAATGTCGCTTCCCTGCGGTTTCTAAAAAAAACCATTTTTTTTTTGTTTAGAGACACGAGGGTCATAAATTTTGACTTAAACCATTTTGGTTGTAAAAGCCGAGGCGGACTAGGGTGAAAATTCCTGAGTCCTGGTTTTTGTTTCAAACCATTAATTTTGGGTTCAATGATCGAAATTTTGGTCAAGTCTGGGAGGAGGCTCCTAAACTTGGATTTTTGGATTTTGTTTTTTTTTTTTAACAATGAAACGATGAAAGTAAGCATTGTTTTGAGAGATTTTTTTTTTTAGAAACTTCAACATAAAGATGAAAATTTCAAAAGGGGTGGGTTTGACGAGCAAGTACCTTGGAAATAGGCTTTGGCCGTGTAGATATCGCTCTGACCCGTTTGAGGAAGTTTTCAAGGGTAGTACCGCTTCAAGAGCTTGCCGTTGATGGGTAGCATACATCTGTCTCCTTCCATGTTTAGAAGAACTTCCATGTTTCCCTCCCATTTTGGTTCGAATTTGCCTTTGGAATTGTGGGCAAAGACTATGGGTCTTTTTACTATAAGAACCAAGTCACCATTTTTGTAAACGCGTTGCCTAACCTTTTTGTCGAAAGATCCTGCCATGCGTGCTTGGTACAACTCAATGCTTTTTAGAGCTTCAAGTCGTCTTTCATCGAGATTATCCAGCTCTTGGAGTCTCAATTTGACATTGCTTTCTTGCGTCATGTCATTTTGCAAAGATACCCTTGAGGAAGGAATTTGTACTTCCAAAGGGACAACAGCTTCGCATCCATAGACCAAGGAGAATGGTGTACTATGGGTTGGTCCTCGAACGGTGGTTCGATAGGCCCACAAAGCTTCTGGTAGTTTGTCGCCCCAATCTCTTTTGTGACTAGAGACCATTTTCTTGAGAATTTTGCAGAGTGTCTTGTTGAAAGCTTCTGCTAGTCCGTTCGCTGCTGGATTATATGGAGTCTAAGGACAACTTTGGATTTTGTACTTGTCGCAGAATCGGTAGAATCTGTGATCCCGGAATTGTGGTCCGTTATCATGGACGAATCTTTTAGGTATGCCGAAGCGACAAATAATGTTGGTGCGCAAGAACTAAAAGACTGATGAAGTCTTCATTTCGCTGAGCGCAAATGCTTCTGACCACTTGGAGAAATAATCCGTAGCGGCGAAGATGAAGTGATGACCTTTGCTTGATGGGGGAGAGATACCTATGATGTCCATACCCCAGGCTTCGAAAGGCCATGAGATTGTTGTTGGATGTAGCCATTCTGGAGGCATGTGGACATAATCTTCGTGAATCTGGCATTTTTTGCAGCGCTTGGCAAATTGCATTGCATCAGCTACCATGGTATGCCAATAATAACCTAGCCTTTTTATCTGGTTGTAGAGCGTAGGGCCAGCCTGATGGGCTCCACAAAGACCAGCATATACTTCTTTGAGAGTTACCTCAGCCTCTTGTTGTGACAAGCAGCGTAGGAGTACTCCGTTGAAGGATTTTCTGTAAAGTGTTTTTGAAGGTATATCCAAATAAAAGTTTGGGGCACGTCTTTGGATGCTTACCCGCTCTTTGATGGAACGCGCTCCGAGGCGCCGTGGGGCGGCTACCGGGGTCGGCGGAACGTGGGAGTCCGTCGGGTCCGGCCCTTTCGCGCCCTGGCGGGCCTGAAGCGTGTTTCAACATTTTTTTGTGTGGGTGTGCCAGATTTTCTATTTTACTTGGAATTGCAAGTGGTAATCCGGAGATCAACCTTCGCAAGTAAAAAGGAAATCAACTTCTTTCAAGTTTTCCATTGCGCATATATTTAAGAAAAGAGACATTTTCTTGATTTGCCGTGAAAGGCGATTTTGTTTGGCATTTATAGCCGATTTTGGCGTTTATAGCCGATTTACAATTCTTATCAATAATGAAAGACAAGAGTTGTGATTTTTTGTCTCTTTAGAAAAATACAAACTACAATGAAAAGCAAGAAAAGGAAGATCTAACTTTTCAGGAGATTGTGGGGGACTCGTTCAGATTGACGGTCGCAAGCCATGTATGGGCTTCGCCATCATCCATGCAGATGAGAACAGAAGATGCTCTTGATTCGCTTGGCTTGGCTATAACCTCAGGTTTTTAGAGGACAAAGACCAAGAGAAGGTCCTATGTCCAATAAAAAGCTAAGTAGACGGGTTGAAAAGCCACGTCTAAGCCATTGGAGGCAGCAGGAGAAGGCAAGGACCTTGGGGGGGGGGTGCCCCCCAAGGGACTTTTGTCACCTTGTAGTGGTGGCCGGTGCAGAACTTCAGCAGAGTTTTTCTCTCTTTTTTCTTTCTCTGGATACGAGCTCTGGATTCTTTCCGATCGATCGATCTCGATTTTTTTGATCCCAATTTTCTGATCTCTTTCTCAATGGAATGCTCTCCTATTTATAGGCTTTTGGTAGCCATTTAGGAGGGTTTATGAGCCTTAATGGCTTTAATGGGAGGAGTTACAAGATTTATTTCTTGATTTTGTAACTCCTTTTTCCTTGAATATGATTGGCCGATGGAGATTAAGGGCTTTTAATCACCTTAATTACCATAATGGGAGGAGTTTCATGGTTTAAATGCCATGAATCAATTGACTTGTAACTCCCAAATGCTTGCTTCTGATTGGGCCGTCCAAAGAAATGAATTAATGACTATAATAAAGCTAGTCAATTAACCACATTAATTGGTCGCCGAGCAGTCGAAGAGTCGCGGGCCGTGCCGTGTCTTCTGGAATTCTTCTGGCGATGATCATCGATGGATCTTCATGCTGATCGACATCGGATGAACATGTAACTTCAGACATTGATAGCTAAGAGCGGGCCGGTGACATCTGTCTTGTCGATTTATCGATCGGTCGGACAGAAAGAGCACTTTTTTTGGTCGACCGGTTGGCGATCTTGGAGCGATCAATGATGATTTTGTGCTTTTGGAGGTTGACCCGTGATTTTGACGGATGTCGGAGGATATGAGTCAATTTCAAGCACTAAAAATCACATTTTCAGGAAACCACAGGGGCCAAAGTGCGCGAAACGCGAAAAAAGACGGAAAAAACGGGTCACCGGCGAAAAATCCGGTGACCCGGACTTCCATGGTCGCCGGCGACCATGGGCCATGGTCGCAGGGGCCTGCGACCCTGGGGGAATTTTCCGCTTCGGAGCCCGTTTTGCGGTCGTTTTGAGGTCTTTTTCGTCGCCGTTTTCTTCTGTATTTTTCCTGACATTTCTTCTCATTTATTGGCTTGATTTCCCTGTAGAAAACCTGATGAGAATCCTTGCATTTTTAGAGTGCAAAGTTTCCAATTTTCCGGGAAAGCCGAAGACTTTGTCGCGTAGAGCTGCTGATTTTCCGCCAGAAGTTGAAACTTGGTCAAACGATGTCGGAATGACCTGAAATTTGAGGTGAAGCCTCCTGAGCAATAAATAAGACCAACCATAGGCTTTTGTTTGAGTTTTGAAGCCGTTTGGGGTCCCGTCGATGCTTCACTTGATTTTGCTGCGGGGAAAATGCTGAGCTTTGATATGTGGCCAAACGATGTCCGATTGACCTGAAATTTGACGGGGAGCCAATTGGAGTCATTTTGAGACGTTCCATGGGCTCCGTTTTGGATGTCATGGTCCCGGGTTGCTCCGCCGCCGGTAGGCTTGATTTTCTCTCGGAGCATCGAAACCTGGTCAAACGTTGTCGGAATGATCTGAAATTTGACGTGCAGCCTTTTGGAAGCATGTTGAAGCCACTCATGCACTTGGTTTGATGAGCGAAGGCTTCGGTGGTTCCCGCCGCCGGGAGGCTTGATTTTGCTGCTCGAGCATTGATGGAGGGTCAAACGTTGTCGGTTTGACTTGAAATTTGGCATGGAGCCCTTTTGGGACATGCTGGAGTCATCTGTAGGCTCTGATCGAAGTTTTGACGTCTCCGATGATGTCGTCGCCGGGAGCGCCATTTTAGCTAACGGAGAAGCGAAGTTAGGCCAAATGATTCTGAAATGGCCCGAAACTTCATGTGTACTCTTCTCTTGGCTATCTTGAAGGATCTTGCAGTTTTTGTTTGATTCTGACAAGATTTGATTTTTTGGAGAAATTGCATTGCCTATTTATGGCAGGTTGCGACTTCATGCAGCTTTCTTGATTTGAAGAGGCAAAGTGACATTTTTGGTGTCAACACTCTTTTGGATCTTCAAGTAGGATTCCGAACATGATGTAATCAATGAACGGATCTCTCCAGTCGCCAATTGGAGGTTTGAGGATGGACATCCGACTTCCAACCACTTGGTGGCATTCAACAACTGCTTGGTGTGTGTTGAGAGGAGGGAGAATCCTTCTTTGACACACTGTGACTTGCATGTTTTCCCCTTCTTAGATTGCCATGGATGCGGCGAGTCCAGCCAGGGCATCTGCACGTATGTTTTCACCTTTGAGGATGTGGGTGATGTGACAGATGTTGAATTTTTGTCGAAGCGACTACGCCTTGTTGTAGTAAGGCAGCAAATCAGGCTTCCTGACTTCATATTTCTGATTCATCTGGTTGACGATCAGTTGAGAGTCTCTAAAAGCTTCCAGCATGGTGATGCCGGATTCGAGGGCGAGTTCCAATCCTATAATCAGGGCTTGGTACTCAGCTGCATTGTTTGAACATGGTTCCAGTAGCGAGAAGGCGTGTGGAATCATGTATTTGTCGAGATTGACAAAGAAGATGCCGATTCCCGATATTTGCTTTTCCTTTTCATTTGTCCTAGTTGCACCGTCAAAGTACATATCCCAGGAAGCATTTGATAAAGAAGTTTCCACATTGTAGATAAATTCGTCCGGGAGATCGTCCCTGAGTGGAGAATCTTTTGGCAATGGATGCTCTGCGAGGAAGTCTACTAGAGCTTGGCCTTTGATCGCTTTTTGTGGTACATACCTAATATCAAACTGTGATAGAAGGATGGACCATTTTGCCAATCGGGCATTGGGAGAACTTGCTTTTGTGACAAGGACCTTTAGGAGGTTGATCCTCGAAATCAGGTAGACTGTGTTGGACAGCAAATAGTGACGCAGCTTTTATACAGCGAACATTACTGCAAGGCATTCTTTCTCGACTGGGAAGGGGCGATGCTCTGCACCTACCAACATGCGGCTAAGGTAATATAGAGCAGCTTCTTTTCCATCGTCGTTTTCTTGTGCGAGCAGAGCACCCAAAGAGTGGTCGAGAGCTCTTGTGTACAAGATAAATGGTTTTCCAGTTGTGGGGGCAGCCAGTACTGGAGGTTTGGTGAGGTATGCTTTGATGTCTTGAAATGCATTTTCACATTCAGCATCCCAGACAAAGTCTACGCCTTTCTTCATCAAGCGAGAGAATGGACGGCACTTCCCTGATAGATTGGAGATGAACCGTCGAATGTAGGCCAACCTTCCTTGAAGCCCTTTTAATTCTCTTAGGGTTCTTGGATATGGCATTTACAGGATAGCCTTGACTTTAGTAGGGTCAAGTTCTATTCCAGCTTTCCGTACTATGAATCCAAGAAACTTACTCGATGAGACACCGAATAAGCACTTTAGTGGATTCATCCGCAATTTGTGTTTGCGAAGTCGGAGGAAGACTTCTCGAAGATCATCGAGATGGTCTTCTTTTCTTCTACTTTTGATGGCAAGGTCTTCAACATAGCATTCGACCGTTTTGTGCTACATATCTTGAAATATTTTCATCATAGCCCTCTGATATGTTGCTCCTGCATTTTTCAGACCAAATGACATGACAGTGTAGCAATACACGCCAAATGGTGTGCGAAATGATGTATGTCTTTCGTCTTCAGGATACATCTTAATCTAATTGTAGCCAGACAATCCGTCCATGAATGTCATTCGCTCGAACCCATAGGTGTTGTCAATCATCACCTATGGTATGGGGAGTGGGAATTCATCTTTAGGACATACATTATTCAGGTCTCTACAGTCGATACAGACCCTTATCTGCCCATTTTTCTTTGTCACGGGGACGATGTTGGCCAACCATTCAAGATACTGTTCCTCGCGGATGAAGCCAACGTTTTTGAGTTTCTGAACTTCTTGTTCAATTTTGTCCATCACGTCGGGACGGAATCTTCTTTGGCCTTGTTTGATAAGCTTGATTTCTTTTTGCAAGTTGAGCTTGTGGACTGCTATTTTGGGATCCAAGCCAGGCATTTCAGCATAAGACCACGCAAAACAATCAACGAAATCACGAAGAAAAGAGATATACTCGGGTAACTCATCATCCTTTAAATCTTGCTTATGAATACAGGACGTGGGTTATCAGATGTTCGCAAGTCGATCTTTTGGACAGGGTCTTCTGTCGGAAGGTTTGAAGGTGGTTCCTCCACAATATTTTCGGAGGCTTCCAACTCAACAAGACCTTCTGAAGTGCCAGAGGCATTTTCAGACTGAGGCTCTATTTTTGTCCATGGATCTTCTTGATCAGTATCCTTCTCAAGGCTTGCAATGAGATAGTCCCAATCATTTGCTGGAACTAGGTTGAAGTAGCGTACTTCTTTTGGAGACGACAGTTCTTCTGGGTCAGAAAACCGCCCGTCTGTGTCATCAGGCAATTCCTCTTTATTATCAGAGAAATTATACCAATTGGAGGAGCTTTCTGGATTTTTGACGAGTAACTGCTCAAAGAGATATCCAGGGATATCAATGTCTTCATGAGATGTTGAGGCTTGGTCGGTAAAGCGACTTTGTAGCCATGGTGTCAACTGTCTCATAGGAGCGGTAGAATCATACCCCAACCCATATGAAGACTTGCCTTTATGAAGGTGGATTTTCCAATCTTTTGGTTGACTTTTGGTCAAGGTGGGTTCCAATGGTGTAAGAATACCACAGCCACCTCCCAAACCAGTCGGATTTTGAGCGTCGTAGCCCATTTTCTTCATGATAGCTTGTGCCATTGGACTATACAAGGATAGCTGAGGCATACCTTCGTTTTGGAAAGATTCAAGCAAAGAGTTCAGTGGAGATGCTCCCGATCTATGGAAGAAGATGGCTTTTTCTTTTGGCGAAGTTGCCGGAATAACAAAGGAAGCAGACGTAGGGTCTTCTATGTCTGCAAGTGTCTCCAATGGATTGAGAGGGGGCTGATCTCGCTGAGTATCAGCTTGGCTTGATGCTGTGTCATCTTCTGACTCTGACTCCGAGTCTGTGTCATGCATAATAGACACGAAAGAGACAGTGAACTTGCTCCCAGCCTTTTGTTTTGTCTTCTTTACTTTGGTAGTGATTACCAAAGGCTTTGGAGATTTGAAGGAGACAACGAAGGGAGCTTGACTGCTTACTTCGAGTTTGGTGGAGGGTTTGTTTACCTCCGGTGATTGCTGAGGAGCCTTGCCTTTATCTTTCTGGAGACTGTCGGCAAAGTGAATTGTGTTTTCCTCCTGTTCTTCTTTTTCATCTTTATACATTTGAGCATCTGCAAAATGGACATCTCTGCCTTTGAAGGGCTTTTTGTCTGCAAACACCCGATGTATCAAGCCATTGTTGCCAACGAACTTGATGCACTGATGTAGAGTTGAAGGGACGACACCGTTCTCATGTATCCAGGGGCGTCCAAGGAGTATATTGTAGCATGAAGGGGTCCTTATCGCATATACGGTGATTTCAGAAACAAGATCACCGATTTGCAATTTGAACCTGATTTTGCCGATAGGCCTTTGAGCGCTCCCGTCATATTCGAAAACGGATACGGACGTATGACTCAGCTTGCTAGGTGCGATGCCCAGCTCTTCGAGTGCCGAAGTAGAGATGAGGTTGAGTACAGAACCTGGATCGATCTGAACTCTGCGTACTGGCATTTCTTTGACGTACCATGTAAAGTACAAGGGTCGGTTGTCCTTTGTTTCGCCTAGCAGGAGGTCATCCTTGTCAAAGGCAATTGTTGCACTTGCTGTTTTTTGTACCGAGAGGCATTCATTGCTTGATCCCTCAGTTTTCTTCTTTTCTCCATTTGGGGGAGTATTTGATTTTTTGACCCTGTAGTCCATTTCAAATTGTAGGACTTGTGGAGCGTGTTTGTCGACATCCGTATTCAGCCTTTGTAATTCTAAAATGAGACTATCACGGGTTTATGGAGACATTCGTAATAAGTTAAAGATGTGCAGACGTGCAGGTATGTGTTTGAAGTGCTCAATCAAGTCGTACTTGAAAGCCTCCTTCGGGCCTGTATTTTCATTATTATTGCCACTTGGGGCGCTTACAACTTGCTTTCTCGAAGGATTTACATAAGAAGAAGAAGGTTGGTTGTAATTTTTGTGGTAATCCCTGCCAGAACGGGTACCTCTACCAACTTCAAGAGCTTCTAGAGAAGGGTCTTCTTTTGGAAGATCGCTCTCAGGCTCAAGGGGTTGGTCCTTTGCTGAAGTCGTCTCTGTAACAGCATTGGCGTCTTCAGTGATTGTGTTGCATGGAGCAATTTCCGGGAACAAGTCCTGAGCAGCAGCTGACAACCTTTCTGTCTTGGTCCAGACATCGTCTATGAGATCGGGTATCTGGGACCCATCGACTGGGCTTTCATTGAAGAAGATTTCATTGGCAGGAGTTTCTTCGGGATGATCAACCGAGAGAGGCTTAAGTTCCGATGTCATAGCTTCAGGAGACGAGGGCTGAGAGGATGATATCTCAATGGAAGTCACCTGATAAGATGTAGTTCCGGAAGATACACTACCGGTTGGGGAATACGTGTCTTCAGAAGCTTCAGATGCACTATCGTCCTGAGCTATCGCATTCCAGGTTATCCTGACAGGAGATGCCCCCAGTGTAGACTGTTGGGAATCAGACTCATTCTCAGATGTAAAAGGATCATCGATCCAACTGTTTTCTCCATTTTCAGGAGTAGAGGGAGAAAGTTCCCTTTGATTTTCAGGGAATTCTAGTTCTGGATTATGATGAAGATCATTAACGCGATCCTGCTCCTGCTCTATGGCAAGATGTTGCAAGATTCTTGCATATTCCTCAAGATCAGGCATAGGAGCCAAATCTTCTTCGTCACCTGCTCCTTGTGGTTCACCAATGTTGGGTCTCACTGAAGCATTGGCTGGTGCCAGGTCAACAACATTTTCTTGAACAAGGTCCTGGTCTTCTTCATCATCGGACCAGGATCCTTGTGGCTGCAATGGGTTATACCAGATTACTGGCATAAGATGAGACTCGGGAATCCATTCCTCGTCGGAGAGGTATTCTCCTGTTTCAAGGGATTCTTCCCACTCATCGATATCACTGGCAGTGTCACTGGACTCGTATCCATCCATAAGGAATCCAACTACCGAGTTGCTAGAGTATGATGCCCCCTGCACAATTTCATTTTTGTGTTGAGGTGGCATGAAATCATCAAGGGTGAATTTTCTTACCGCCTTTGAAGTTTTGGGAAGGGATTCTTCCGTCGCCCCTAGTGAAGCAGTGGAAGAGGTATCTGCCTTTTCAAGGACTTCTTGTTTTGGTTGAGACTTCTGCTGCTGTTTGAGCTTGCAGAATTGTCTCTTGGCTTGCCTTCGTTGCTTAGCGGTCGGCTTTGTTTTGACGATCTCCCAATTTTCATCATCTAGGAGATCGAGATGCACCCATATAGGTTGTCCATCTAGTGTTGGATAGGGAACCAACTCTTGGGACGTTTGAGCCATTTTAATCACCTTGAATGAAGTAGTGATCTTCTCCTTCGGTGACTTTGAAGTTTGCCGACATGACACCATGTTGACAGAGGCGGGGCCATAGTTTTTATCAAAGGTTATGACTCCGTTTTTCCACATCTCATTGATCTTCTCTCTCACAACGAAGCATTGATTGAGAGGTTGTGAGATCATCTGATGGTATGGACAGTATCGGGGATCATTGGTTTTGCCAACATCTCCCGGTCTTTTGGGCTCTGGCAAAATGAGTTTGCCATTTGCTAGGAGAGCCTCAAAGATTTCTTCAACATCTTCATCGAACGGATATTTCTTTTCTACATGTTCTTTGAAGGCATTAGAGAGTTCGGGTCTTTTACCTGCAGTTTTGTTTTCAGGTTTCTTTGGCTGCTGAGGAGCTGATTTAGTCTACACATTGAGAACCTCCTTTTTCTTTGGTTTTGAGGTTGTAACAGCAGTCGGCTCTTTCTTTGATGATTTCTGACTGTTGAGGTCTTTGATCACCATTTCAGCTTTCATGGAAGCTTCGAGGAGTTCTCCCAGGTTCTTTGATTTATTGCCGATGATCATGGAGCGAATTTTTGCTCTCATATTGTTACGACAGATGTCGACTAGCGACGCTTGTGGCAGTACATCTGAGCATTTGTACGCCATTGCCTTCCATTTATGAATGAAGTCGTATGTTGACTCATTCTCTCCCTGTTTTAGGCTGCAGAGTTGAGCCATAGTAATAGGATGATCCTCACCTTGGAAGTGGGTCAGGAAGCGTGTCTCGAGCATAGCCCAGTTCTGGATGGAGTTCTTCGGCAGAGTGGAGTACCAATCAAAGGCTGTACCTTTTAGGGTACTTGCAAAGAGGCGAATCTTGAGGGCATCTTGATCCGCAATAGCTCCCGTCAGGATCTTGAAATGGACGACATGCTGTCTGGCTGAACCTTTCCCAGTATATGTCTGGAGAGTAGGTTGTTTGAATTTTGCAGGGAATGGAACGGAGTCCATCCATAAAGGGTAGGGTGGCTTGATCCCATGTTCCTTCAATGTATCCTCTTATTTTGCTTTTGTGAGGATATCGTCTGCGTCCTTTTTGGTAAGGGCGCGAGACTCATTGTTTTCTGCATTGCCTTCGTCATCTTCATGATTCGGAGGGTCTTGGTTGTTAGGTGGTGGACGCTGCAAAGTGAGAATAAGGTTTTCCATCAGAGCCTCAATTCTCTGTTGTCCTTGCTCCAACTGCTGGATGCGTTAAATTACATCATCATGTTGTGGAGGCGGCTCAGAACTTGTAGCCAAGACGTTCATCCCTCGGGATTCGAACGAAGAAATCGTCCTGGTGACTGAGCTGGGGCTCATTCTTCTGGATGAAGAACCTGAGGAGTGATTACTCCGGTGTCCTTGGCTTAGAGGAGTGGAGGATTCTTCCAGATGTGTTCGAGTCCGAGAGACGCTGCGAGTCACTGGACGTTTAACAATGATTTTGGTTGCTGACTTCTGGCGTTTTTTGGTTTTGCCAACCATATGAACAGCAACGAATTGGTCGGGTCTTTCTTTTTCGACCCATTTGTTTGAGACATGGAGAGTAGAACGCTGGGTTCTTTGTTTTTCAAGTCTCTTTTGTCAATATGCAGTGCGGCGACGCATACGACGAGCAATTTGAGCTTCAGTCAGCTCTGGCTGGGCTCTGGCGATGAAGGATGTAGTCCCTCGTGCACAGCAGCCGAGTTTGTCTTCTTTGAAGCTGGGCAAGGACAGAATTTGGACGCGGTCCTTTGTCGGTCGCAATGAAGACTTGAATTTTACGAGCTCGGCCCCTGTTGAGATGAAGGGTCGACTCGCGGGGGTGCAGGCCTCAGCATATTTTTGCATAGGCCTAACGATGCAGGATTTGATTTTGGGCTTGTAGGAGCAAGCCGGCTCATGATGATTTTGTTTGTTCTTTGGGTGGAGGGTAGGTTTCTCCTCTTTCATGTAAGAGAGAGGGTAGAACCGATTCTCGTTGAGAGGGGCCAGGTATGCTGGCTTTAAAGATTTTCGGGACCTCCGTTGCTTTGGTGAAGATCTTGCGGACCAGGTTTTGTGGTGAACCCGGTTTCTTGCGGGTTGAGGCTTCGTGGGAACGCCACGGGCTTCAGGCTTCTTGGTGTTCGCCCTTGGTGCCATTTTAGTGACACGTTGCGGGGCGGTTTTCTTCTTCTTGGCAGGTACAGTGTCTTCTGCGGGGAGTGGGAATGGTCACAGCGACCCGAAGACGATGGTCCGGGGAGTTGAAGTTGACCCGGTGTTTGGAGAGTTGTCGAGGGAGATGACGCTTCAGCAACTGGCAGGGCGCTTATGCTTGTTTTGCATGTCTTGAAGCATAAGCTGGTACTTGTTCTCATCGAAAGTGATGGTCAATAAAGCTGCCATTGTTAGTTTTGAAAAACTTCTGAAACAAGACCAAATCCATTAGTAATCACAAGAATATGGTGATCATAAATGGAGAACAACTATGGTTTTGTCTTTTCAAATCACTTGAGGGGACATGGCCCAACCCAGGGACGATGAAGAAGGCAAAAAGCCATAGAGGATACAATTGTTCTAAAATGCAAGTATGGTAGGCTCAGAGCGAGCGTTCCAGTGATTGCTAGAAGCAATTGTAGACCTTAATTCAAATTACCGAGAAGCAAGGCTCACTCGAGGTAAAATGATATAAGGTTGGAGATACAAATGTGTCGGTCACGAATGCAGTAGACCCGAAAGGGCGTACTAGCACCGCTAGGCACAAATGTTGCAAATCGCATCCTTGGAAAGGACAGGAGATTGGATTTTTTTGAAAGGTCAAATTTGGATTCATAAAGGAGAGCAAATGGTGTTCCAATCCGAACGAAGGCTCAACATTTCTACGAGCGCTAAATTCAGAAGGGAAGGAACCAGAATTTCTCAGATGTGAATCCAATAATGACGGGAGGTTTTTTTTTTTTTGAAGAGTCAAGATTGAATTCATCAAAGAGAGCAAATGGTGTTCCAGTCCGAACAAAGGCTCAACATTTCTGCGAGCGCTAAATCCGAAAGGGAAGGAACCAAGATTTCTCAACTCTGAACTCAAAAGTGACGGAAGTTTTTTTTTTTGAAGATTTTTTTTTTTTTGAAGATGCACATAGGTTTCCAATTCGATCTTATGAAACTTTAGTAGATAGATCAGCCCCCAGGTAAGGGTAGGATTACTTAATGAACCCATTTGAAAGACCCTTGCCTCGAACAGTCTAGTTGTCTCCACACTCTGGACAAGGCTTTTCTTAAATCCACTTTGGTTAAAGAACGCAATTGGTGGAGCCTCAATTTTTTTTTTTTAACTCTTTTTGAAAGATTTCTAATGAACTCATCAAAGAGAGCGAAAGGTGTTCCAATCCGAACAAAGGCTCAACATTTCTGCGAGCGCTAAATCCGAAAAGGAAAAACCAAAGTTTCTCAAATTTGAATTCAAAAGAGAGAAAACTGATTTTTTTTTTGAAATTATAATTTTTTTTTTTTTTTGAAATCCCAATTGGACTCATCAAAGAGAAAAGATGGCCCAATCCCCGATATGAACTATAGCTGCGAACATTTCTGTGAGCTATCAAGTTCAAAGAGGAGAGGATCAAAATTTCTCAAAGTTGAATCTTGAGAAAAAGAGATCATTTTTTTTAAAGAAATTGAAATGAGGTTTTTTTTTTTGAAATCCCAATTGGACTCATCAAAGAGAAAAGATGGACCAATCCCCGATATGAACAATAGCTGCGAACATTTCTGTGAGCTATCAAGTTTGAAGAGGGAAGGATCAAAGTTTCTCATAGTCGAATCTAAGAAAAGAAATCAGATTTGTTTTTTTTTTTTTTTTTTTTTTTTTTTGAAGTGAGAAAGAACAATTGAAATCCCATCTCATATTTTTTTTAGATGCAAAATGCAACATAGACAACCAACTAGAAAGGAGCCAAGGGATCAAAGCATCACGTTCTCAAGTCAACAGGTCCCACCAGGTATGCCAACTTGATGGACCCTCGGAATCTTCCGTCCTCTCCTTCCGCACCCCGAGGGCTGACCTGGGACTCGGCGGAGGAGGGAAAATCGCGGGTATCAACATTTTTGTACGGGTATGCCAGATTTACTTTCTACTTGGAATTTGGAATGGTGACGATCCGGAGATTCACCTTCACAAGTGGAAAAGAAATCAATCCTTTTTTCTAACTTTTCAAATTGCATAAATATTAAGAAAAGAGACAAGTTTGTTTTTTTTAGAATGCCGTAGGATGGGTTTTTTTGTTTGTTTGCCGTGAAAGGCGATTTTACAAAACTCATCAAATATGAAAGACAAGAATTGTGATTTCTTTTTTGTCTCTTTAAGAAATACAAACTACAATAGAAAAGTAAGAAAATGGATCTAACTTCTCAGGAGATTGTGGAGACACGTTGAGATCGACGGTCGCAAGTCATGTATGGACTTCACCATCGTCCTTCAAATGAGAACATGTGATGCTTTGATTCTTTGGCTTGGCTCCTAACCTCAGTTTTTTAAAGGACAAGGACCAAGAGGAGGTCCTATATCCAATGAAAAACCCAGTACACGGTCTGAAAAGCCATGTTTAGGCCATGTTGGAGAAGGAGGAGACCTTGGGGGGGTGGCCCCCCAAGGGACGTTGATCACCTTGTGGTGCTTCCGGGAGCAAAGCAGCAGGACTTCGTCTCTCTCTTGGATTTTATAAATTTTCATAACTTGCACTTGGGAACTATTTTCAGCATTATTCTTGGAATGGACCTCCTTCTATAGGCTTTTGGCAGCCATGAGGTGTTTATTGGCATTGATGGCCATGATGAAAGAATTGATGAGGAGTTACAAGTTGATTTTGTAACTCCTTTTTCATGGCTTGTGATTGGCCGATGAAGGTAGTGGGCTTTTAATTGCCTTTATGCTTCATGATGATGGGAGTTTCATGGGTTAAATGCCATGATTGCTTGGATTTGTAACTCCCAAATGCTTGAATCTGATTGGGCCGTCCAAAATAATGAGTTAATGACCGCTTTAATTTGTCATAAACGGGTCAATTAACGACATTAAGTGGTCGCCAAGGCATGTGAAGAGTCGCGGGCCGCGCCACGTCTTTTGAGATTCTTCTTGCGATCATCACAGGTGGATCCACGCATTGTTTGATGTCGGATTGCGGTGCAATCTCAGACATTTGTTGATGTTGGTGGGCCGGTGACATCTGTCTTGTCAATTTCACGATCGGTCGGACAGAAAGTGTACTTTCTTGGTCAGCCGGTTGGCGATCTTGGAGCGATCGGTGATGATTTCATGCTTTTGATGGCAGATCCGAGATGTCAACGAAGATCATTCGTTTTCAAGCATCAAACATTGGATTTTCAGAAAATCACAGAGGCAGGAACACCCGAAACGCGAAAAGAATCGAAAAACGGACGTTTTGGTGCAAAATCTGGCAACCCGGATTTGCAGGGTTGCCGGGCGACCATGCACCCAGGGTCGCCGGCAACCCTGGGCCTTGCCCTTTTCGGTCGCCGAGCTTCGTTTTCGGCCGTTTTTCCGTCTTTTTCATTCCTTCTTTCTTCTATATTTTTCTTGACATTTTTCCTCAATTATTGACTTGATTTTCTTGGAGAAAACTTGACGAGAACCCGCGCGAAATCGGAGCACAAAGTTTCTCATTTTTCGGGAAAGCCAAAGACTTTGTAGCCGATTTTCCGTCAAGAGTCAAAACTAGGTCAAACGATGTCGGAATGACCTGAAAATTGAGGTGAGGCTTCTTGACTTCTTGAGCAGTGGATAGGACCAACCATGAGCTTTTATTTGAGTTTTGAAGTTGTTTGGGGTCCCATCGATGCTTGACTTGATTTTGCTGCGGGGAAGATGCCGAGCTTTGATATGTGGTCAAACGATGTCCGATTGACCTGAAATTTGACGGGGAGCCTATTGGAGTCATTTTGAGACGTTCCATCAGCTCCGTTTTGGATGTCATGGTCCCGGGTTGCTCCGCTGCCGGTAGGCTTGATTTTCTCTCGGAGCGTCGAAACCTGGTCAAACGTTGTTAGAATGACCTGAAATTTGACGTGCAGCCTTTTGGAAGCATGTTGAAGCCACTTATGTATTTTGTTTGATGAGTGATGGCTTCGATGGTTTTCTTCGCCGGGAGGCTTGATTTTGCTGTTCGAGTATTGATGGAGGGTCAAACGTTGTCGGTTTGACTTGAAATTTGGCATGGAGCCCTCTGGTGGCATTCTGGAGTCATCCGTAGGCTCTGATCAAAGTTTTGGCGTCTTTAATGATGTCACCGCCGGGAGCACTTGTTTAGCTGTCAGAGCAATGAAGTTAGGCCAAACGATGTCGGAATGGCCCGAAACCTCAGGTGTACCCCTCTTTTGGCCGCCTTAAAAGATCTTTCAGTTTTTGTCTGATTCTGACAAGATCTGTTATTTGAAGTAGCTTTGCCTGTTTTGTTGCAGGATGCAGCTTCACGAGGCTTCTTGATGTTGAGGAGACATAGTGACTTTTTTGGTGTCAACAGAAACAAGGTACAATTATCAAGAAGCTACATAATGCCCTTTGGAAGTTAAAGATAAATACCTGTAATTTATTGAGAAGAACACGATATGATGCCATTAAAACATGGCAATTTGGCATATGAAGAGCTAAATGCAATAAAATGAAAAGTTGAACAAAACAACAAAATGAACAAAATGAAAAGTTAAGCTTATGGGCCACCCCAAGTGCATAGGAAAATGGATGCCCATCTGTCTCATGTGGGTTTCTAGTTTAGCCCATAACCTGGACTCTGGACAACATTAGCAAGCAATCCCAATGTTCTACTAGAAGTTCATCCATGATAAAACTAATGAGACAAAAACTCATTTTCCACAAAGCTTGCTCCATCCAAACTAGCATCCACATTGAGCATGCAGAAACACATATACACATGCTTGTTATATCCAGATAAATTTTAGAAGTGAAATGCACCTACACATGCTTGTTATACCCAGATTGCATGATATGCAAAAAAAAAAAAAAAAAAAAAAGATCCATCACACTACAGAAAAAAATAAAGAAAAAAATGCAATGTTCCACACTTGGGTTATAGAAGCTAAGCAAGAAAATGCTCAAATAAAAGGCAAAGAGCTCCCATTTCATTCTGAATATCCAATAACCATGCAATAAAGATGAAAGCACAAAAGACTCAAAATCTAACCTTTATTAGTCCTGCCCATTATTCAAGTTCCAAACGTAATTTTATAGATCAACAACTGAACACTAGTTTTCTAAATGGAAATTAGAGAACAATCGGTTCTTCATATAAACAATGAACGGACGCGCGAATCACGATACAGTGTCAGAGACATTGTAGACAGATTTTTAATACTTCCACCTCATCTGTAGACAAAATGGGTCTTATCCAAACAGAAAGAAGGGCATCAACCAAAAAAACCCAAATCGTCACCTTAATTTCCTAAAGACGGCAACTTTATCATAAAAATCCAAGAGAACCCCAAAAACAGATCTTTAGAAATAGAGATCACAACAAATCTGATTTCAGAGAATTAAGAAGAAGGAACAAAATAGAGCTTCATACTCACAATGGAAGAAGAAGAAGAAGAGATTGAATAGTCATAACCTAAAATCGTGCAGAAAAAAAGATATCTAGATCTGATTAGATGAGAGACGTACTTTTCCAGTTTTGGGCGAGTCCGACCACGAGAGGGAGAAAGGATTGCTGTAAACGAGCGCTGCCTTGGGGTAGAATCTGCGCCTGAGACGAGAGGGATGAGATGAACCCGTTGGGTGTGGACAGAGACAGTGGTGACGATGGTGAGGTGATGGGCTTCTTGCGCTGGAATGGCTGTTGGAGACGACAACTTGCAATGCGAGCTAGAGGGCTGGTTTTCTGCTTGAGACGTTCTGTGTCGGGACGAGGGGTGATGGAGGGTTGATGGAGAGCGTAGGAGGGGTCGTTGTAAGACCCCGCCCCGAGTTAATCAAGATTAACTCTAATTAATTGCAATTAATGCTAATTAATCAAGTCTAATTAGACTAATGATGGTTAATGACCCAACTCAATGAGATTAGTCTCAAATGAACTTAATGAAGTGATAATGAAGAGATTAAGTGAATTGAATGAGTTTTGAGTCTAAATTAAGAAAACAAACCCTTTTACGTAAATACGTATTTATACGCATTTTGTCAAATACGGAAACTCTTGATACCAGCACATATATCTCGACGAGTACATTAACTTTCATAATAAACTCGACGTCGTTTGACGAGGATTTGGTCAAATGACCCTCCATTTGACTTAAGATGTAAATAGCATTAATGGAGTGGACTTAAATGCAAAAAAAAGAGGTTTATATATAAGGAATGAAACCCTTGGGTTCATTCATCTCAAATCCATTGCAAAGGAAACCCTAGGCACCATTTTCCCCTTCCTTCTTTCATTCTTCTTCATCAAAGGGAGAGATTTGGGGTATTTCCATGTGGGTTTGAAGAAGCTTCATCTTCTTCATCTTCTTCCCCATCTTGTTTCCATCTTTGGAGTGTTGGAGCTTGGAGGAAAGGCTCAAGAATTCCCTAACTACACTACAAGTAAGTATTAGGATCTCTTTTAGTGCATTGAAGTTCCCTTGAGTGATTTAGAGTAGTTTTAGCACAAGATGGCTTATAGAGTAGTATTTTGTGTTTTCATGGAGGTTAGGGTTTGGATTTGGGGATTTCTCATCTTAAAGTCAAGCTATCAAAGGATTTCTTGCTAATAGACTTGATGAGGCAAGTATAAATGCTTATTTATGATAAAACATGCTAATTTCTAAGCTTTATTGAGTTATAAGGGATCGGTTCTCAAAACCCCTTCCTTCTCATAGAAATGGAGATTAAATTGAATGTGTTTCATGTGGATTTCATGATGTTTTAGTGATGGAATAGAAGTGTTAATTTGTGTTTGAATGGTGAATGAGGAGAGGACAGGAGGTCCTTGTATTGTATACAAATTGTGGTTTGAAATGGAGAAGAATAAGAGTGAACTGTTCAGAATTCGGAGTCTGGGTTCTGGACAGTTCGCTTGAGCGACCTAGGTTCTGTCTGATGCAAAATGGCATCAGTAAACGTCCGCTCGAGCGAACATTGTGTGCGCTCGAGCGGTGGAGTTTCTGTCTGATACGAACGTCGTTTGTAAATGTCCGCTCGAGCGAACTAGGTTCTGTTTGGGTCCGCTCGAGCGAACTTGGATCCGCTCGAGCGAACCTGATACTGGCCAAACATGAATTATAAGCAAAAAATTTTGGGTCCAGTGGATTTTGATATTGAGGGTGGAAATTTTTGGGGACTAAATGCACATATTAAATGTAAATGTGATGTCCATCGAAAATAACACGTGCATTTAGTAACTAATAATTACACCTAGAAATTGTCTAAATTTGGGATAGAGACAAGTAGGACCGTAAATGATTAATGATTCTTTTAATCCCCTTGGGTCTATAATGATTAAAGGCAATGAACCACTAGACAATGAATAAATGCATTGAACCACTGAACAATAAATAAATGCAATGAACCATTGAATAATGAATAAATGCAATGAATAATGAATAATCCTGCTGCAGTAGATGATTGGGGTGTTCCGGAGCTCCATGGTGATGCCAGTGATCTCTAATCAAGACACTGGTAGATCCCACATATAGACTGAAAAGTCACTGAAAAGCCATGTATAAGCCATGTAATGAAATACGTATTGAATGAAAAATGATATTGGACTAAAGGGTCCCAAAAGCCATCTAATAAATGTTCAATGTAATCCGAATGACACGAAATGAATGAAATGAACTGACTAATGCTTCCTTTGGAAGACACTGAACTGAATGACGATAATATTTTTGTACTGTAATCTAGTCATTGATTATCCATTGACTACACTGTTTAGAATATTGCACTAACCTAGATTAATCGTCTAGAGTTATTACATTGACAAATGGACATATTTAGCATGGATTGTCATAAATGTGTTTATACCTTGTTGAACCGTCGTGTTCATAGTGTTATTGATGGCATTACAGGCCCAGTTGCCCATCCCGGCCTTGCAGAGGCCGCGCCGCTTGCGGAGGAGGCCCGTCCGTTACCTCCAGGAGGTTTAGCGGAGTGGGCATAGTTTGGAGGGTGATGGTTTTGGATACTTTGGATTATTTAGGGAATTGTTTTGGATAGATATATTTGTATATCATTTTGAAATGTAATTAGATGTCCCCTGCATTGTATGTTGAATATGCAATGGTGGACTTCATTGGATTATATTTGTATATGTGAACTTTACTTGTAATGTAAAGTCAATTATTGTCAATGTATATATATGTTTTCGCAAAATTGTACATTTGACAGGTACGTATGATAGATCCCTTGTGAGTCTTGTCTTAACTTCGGTTAATTCAAGATTTACGGGAGTAAGTATGATTACATCGCGATCCGGGTTAGGCCCCGATTAGTCCGGTCTTGGGCCCAGGTCGTGACAGTCGTGCGATGGATGAGGGATGCGAAGAGGATGAGATGAGACGGCTGCTGGGCATGGTGATGAGAGGGATCGTGAGATGGAGATGATGAGAGGGCGCACAAGGGGTTTGTCGATTGAGTATTACAAAGGGAAAATAGAATGGCGCGGAAGGGGTTTGGGCTTTAGTAATAAGAACACTGGCGCAAATAGTGCGCCGGCAAAAATAACTTTGAAAATAGATTGAGAAAAAACATTTCCCGGCGCAATTAATGCGCCAGCAAAAGAAAAATAAAGGCGCAATCATTTGGCAAAATTGGCGGGGTGACATTTGCCGGCGAACTATTTAGAGCATCGGTAAAAAAATGACCTTTGCCGACGAAACAAATAAAACACCGGGAAAATATTGACCTTTGCCGGCGAAAAAGGCAAATCGCTGAGAAAAGTGAAACCTTTGCCCGCAAAAATTTGTTGCCGGGAAAACCCTATCTTTTCCCGGCGAAAGACCCTATTTCGCCGGTAAAAGGTATACTTTTCCCGGCGTTTAATGATTGCGCCGGCAAAAAACGCCGGTAAAAGTGCAAATTGTTGTAGTGTGTTTTAGCTCACAATTTTCATCGTGCCTACATATTGCCTCCCCTCAATCAGTCAAGGAAGGTTTCAATCTTTGGGTGAGGGATTTCGTGACTGATTGGGGTTTTGTGCGTGGCATTCTAAGGTTTACTTCTGTGTTATCTTCTTCTACCCCTGTTTCAGGCGGGGTTCCCTCGTCTTCCCAGGCCGCAGTTCCCACTGTTGGGACGAATCTCCCGGGAGCTGAGGAATCTTCATCTTGGTGCTCCCAACCATGCGAAGGAGACTTCTCGAGCGCGTCCTCTATCGTTCTATCATGCTTTGATGACAGAGGGGTTCCCTGCTTCGTCTTCCTGTACCGATTTTATTTTTAGGGATCGTCACACGGATTCTATTCGTCATGGGGAGTTAGTTCCTCACAGTTCATCTCCTACAAAAGGTTAGTGCTTTTTTTACCCCCGAAATCACCCATCTCACGTTTTTTACTCCGGTGAGACCTCGATTCAGGAGGAGGATTCTATTGACTGGGTGAAACTACATGAACTGGATCGAAGTTTGTTGGTTGGTGGTGACAAGCCTTCTCCCTCTCTCATTTCTGTGCACAAGCGCTTTCTATTTCCTTGTTCTTGGATGACCTACCCTCTTCTTATCGAGAACTCCGTCCGCCTATCAGAACTCTTTTAGGGGCTTCCAATGGAGGCTTTCCCAGGGATTTGAAGCCAAAGGGGTGTCTGAATCCTGCGCTGGGTTGGGAGCGATCGTCTCAGTTCGCATTCATCTTTAATTTTGAACCCCTGTTGAGGGATATTGGGATTTTTGGGGCCATTCAGGCCATAGTCGTTCCCTTCTACATTCCCGTTCATTCTTTTAGGACAATGCTAGGGACTTATTGTCCTGTTAGCAATACATGTCTTACCCCGATGGGGGAACTTGGCCTTTCGCTTCTGGAGATGGAGGCCATTACTGGCTTACCTATTTTAGGGGACTTATACGAGGAGTACATCCCTTCTGAAGATGAGTTTGCCACCCTGGACGCCTTATTTGACTATCATATAGACCATGCTGTGTCTCGTTCCAAGAGGAATGTTCATCACACCCACTGGCTGCGTTGGAAAATCTCATCCTCCCTTCAATCTTTACACAACGAAACTTCCTTTTGTCAATCGAGGAATGCTGTAGAGATGGAACTTTTTTTCCACGAGCATCCCGACTATCGTTCCCTTCTGGCGTACTTTCTTGTTGTCTGGCTTTGTCGGGCAATCTTCCCTGGCTAGGACGGCAACAATGTTAGGGCTTCTTCCTACTTGTAAATTGGCGTGTGGATCCCGCACGGCCGTATGTCCTGCTATGGTGGCAAAATTATGCCACGGTCTTTGTGAGAACATCGATCACGTCATCGAGGGCGTTGATCCAAGCGGTCGCTACCCGGGGCACTACTTTTACGCTTGGTTCATGTTCATTGTCGCGCTCTTCACCCTTGTACCAGGGATCCCCCCTTCTTCCGATGCACCTTTCATGTGCCTGCTAGTGACTCAGTTTTTGGCCTCCGAATTGAAGCCTTTCAAAGGGTTCTCGAATTTGCGTTCCATTATCTGGAACAATGAATCCTTCATAATCCAGGACCATTCCTGCTTTACCAGCTTCAATGATGCTTCCCACTTCGACGATGTTGAGAGGGTTTGTTCCCCGGGACATTCCTTGATGCACGATTCTCAAGTGGAATGGCTTCTATGTGTGCGGCCCTTTATGTTGGTCTTCTGTTCTTGGTGGTTTAGCTTCTTCGAGCCTTACTGGCCTAGTCGCTTTGCTTGTCACTTCGGCTATACTCATGGTAGAGTTGGATTGCCTCGTACATTCTTTCACGGGGAGAGTTCTGTCTCGGACGAGTGGAGGGCTTGGTGCAATTTCTCTGTCTTGCACACTCGCGGTCACTTCTTTTATCCCTCGCTAGTGGGATAGGATATTGGAGATAATATGTCTTCCCATCTCCGCTGGTATGTTGTTTCGCTAGGGAGGTATCTTCGATTGGGCGAGGACCCAAACTTTATAAGTGGCGTTAGTTGTTCACGCATACTTGGAACCAAAATTTTGGCATTATCTTTCTAGGAACGCCCGTGGTGAAGAAGCGCCGATCTTCCATGGCACTCCAAGGGGCTCGGCCGACCTTCCTCTTTCCTTTAGGGCATGTTTGGATGTTAACTTCTATAAAGTGAAGTAGGGTGAAGTGTCACATCGAGGTGAAGGTGAGGAAGGTTGAAAGTAGAGTTGGCCTTGGGGTAAATGAAAAGAGTGTTTGGATTCTTGTGGTAAAGGGTAGGGCCTCCACCTCACCATGTTTGAAACAGTCTTTGTTAAGTAAGCTTTTTAACATCTTATAAAAAAAAATTATGACCTTTTTTTTTTTAAACTCCGTGCACGGTTTCCGATGAGAATTGTACATCTCTGTTAGTTAATTTGGAGATTGGGCATGGATTTGCTACACAAATGGTCTTCCTATGCATTTTTTTCTAGCACCAAAGATAAACATCATACCCTTGTTCCACTGAGAAATACATAGGGCAGAACCATACTATATATCCATGCTGAAAGGAGAAAAGGCCATGGGATGTTAAGGACGTGTTGGGACGTGGCCTAATCAGTTAAAGCATGGGAGATGTTCTGCTCATGTTGGAGTAGTCATACATTCATACTTCCATTTCCCCTATGGTATAATGCTTATTAAGATGAAAAATGAAAGGCAAAGAACACAGCACATAAACTATTGAAGTGTGAATGACCCAATATGCATTTTAAGATATAAACACGTAATAATACATCTTATGATTCCTCTATAAGTCCAGAAACGAGGCGGTTTCAATAGTACGACAGTTTTTACAAGTAAATTCATAGTTGGATACTGATGGAAACAGTGTTCATATACTTGGATACACGGTGCAGAATAGCAGCAGCTTGTTAAATTCACCCTTGTTGACTGCTGCAAGGTCTTCAATGAGTTTCTTCCCAACAGTTGGATACAGATTGAAACTATCATTAGTATTTCAAGATAAATACAAATTTAAGCTATTGAAAGATGGAACTTCAACACATTAACTGTGTCATGTCAACAGAGTTCATATAAGTGGACACAAGGTGAGGAACAGAAGCAGCAGCTATGCATTGTAGGGTCGACTGCTGCAAGGTCTTCATTCATCTTAAAACCATCCCAAGATATAAACAGTGGAGTGAAAGGGTGTTCATCAGCAATGGCTCTACAAAAAAGATTCAAACACATATCATCTGGGAGTTTAAAATAATTTTAAATTGGGGTGATTTCAAAGAAGTAATCATCGTAGGAATAGAAAAGTAGTACCTTCAGTTAAAACAAAACAATCCATTCCCAACTAGTGTACCTATTGGGGGTTGAGATCAGAGCAGTCTGCAATAGAGAAAGAAGAGATACTTCATCTGTAGCTGCTTGTATCTGTATGCCCTGCACCAACACAAAAACCCTTAAAACAGAAATCACAATTTACATAAATAAATGGATCCAATTCAGGAAAGATGATACCCTAGGTGAATGGTACAGGATCTGAATGTGTGGTATCATTAGACAATGAAAGGGTATTCCCTTTACATTTCCAATAATCTAATACAAGAGATAGGTATTTGGATAGAAACCAACTATGTTTGACTTGAAGATTTTACTTACCTCTATCATTGAAACCAGTGAGGGTAGAGACAGACCTGCGATTGACATTCTGTCATAGTAAAACAAAAGTAGTCCTACATTCTCATAACAATGTGTGCACATTTGTGGACTGAACACTAGCAAATATTGAAATAGGGGCCCAAAACTGGTTGAAAACCCAAAATGGGAAAGTCAATTTAGACTCCTAGAGTTCATACAAACATTCTTGCTTGCCAAAAAAGCACAAACTGCGATTGACTAACAAACCCCTGAATTAGATATTGGTAGTGGGCTACCATACAAAATATACACATTGAAACCATCCCCTGAAGCACAGTTGCAGACTTAATTTATAGTCTTGCATCATAACATTCATACAGAATACCATACAAAAGCACATTTACAATGGCCACTCTAATGATAGTCCACCGTAGCAAGGTAAATAGCAAAGCAACTTAAAAGGCATATGAAAACAAGAAGGCCAATAAAGATCCAAAGCAGAGTCTCTGCTAGAACTGAAATATGCTCCGACCTGCCACTTGTCATCAGGGAGAGCACCCTTGCATATTCTGGTTTCAATTTTACCTATCCATGGTAGTTCAAAGACTTACCCTAGCCTCCTCTATATTGTTGAAGCCCTTGAATTCTGCATTTGGATATCCCAGGGCCTGTGCTTTGCATTCATTCCATGTATGATAAATCCCTGGATGGCGTCCCCTATACACCACATAGCAATGAAAGCGAGCCATTTATGGTTGCATCAACCTAGAGATTGACCGGCATAGATTAAAACATGTATAAGACAACATAGTAGGATAAAATATTAAACAGATAGAAGTGCAGGTAAGGTATTAGAAGTGTAAATCACAACAACTACACTAACCACAGCAACTTAATTAGACAAGTAATAAAGACCATATTAGCTTAATTAGATAGTTTAGCTGCATCTTCACAATCAGTTAAGAACACAGCCAGTACAGTCAGCACAAGCAATAGGGAAAGTCATAAAACAGTTTTAAGGTGGCCCATACAGTAGGACCGAGCATAAACATTCAACACAAAAGGGAAATGGTTATTGGGCCTACCATCAAGTGGCCAGCCAAAATATAATGTTTGTATCCATTCCGGGACACAACATAGTATTCCAAATCCCTTCACCAGCCATACAACTTTTGAGCTACACGCGCTCCTGATGAATCCTAGGCATCTGCCTAAGAATCCATTCTCCCTTGTTGTCAGCAGTAATGAAGACAGTAGCCATATCAGCATGCACAGTCAACCACTCATGAGCTAATTCAACATCCAGCCCACTCAGTGCAGGGAATCCACGAAGCTCCATCAATATCATACCAGAGTGCTGCCTTTTCGGTAATCGAATGGTATCAGCTACATCATGAATGGCTGTTGTTAGACCTTCAGACGATCTTTCAATGCAGTGGATAATTTCAAGCAGGTCAGAGTTCCTTTTATGCGGACTCATCCGCCTTGAGTTGGTCTCTACTCTCGTAGACTGGATTCTACAACCCCCTAGTTGGTCAGTCAAACCCACATCAGAATCGGCCTGCAATGTGTTGAAATTGGCAGCACCCGATTCAGTCGACCGGTGACTTGGAGCTGTAGTAGCGAATCTCACGTACTGTCCTATCATCACATCCTTCCCAAAATAGATAGTGGGCTTATCATAAGCAATCGGGGAACTCTTGTATGGTAGTGCCTTCGGATGCCCCTAGGTGAAATGCATTATTGCATATGCAGCTCACCTGGAGCCAAGCAGTCCACACATCGTCTGACGTGATGATTCGCTTCGTCGTATTATCATACCCAAATCCAAAGGCATTAACCATCTCGGTCATTATGGCATAGTTTTTTTTTCAAATTCTTGCACCAATTCTGGACAGCTTGACTTGTCAGTATATAGGCTCCATCACTGTGCTTGGTCATGGTCTCAGCCACGTGCTTATAAGCATCCATCTTAAAACCACGGTTGGCCTTCCAACCTAGCAGCACTTGTTCGTACATCAAGTCTAGCGACTCCTTATCCATCAGTGCCCCCTTATCCATCAGTGCATTAAATGCAATATTCTTCTTCTTCGGCGACATTGCTACTTGAAAAGAAAAGAAAGAATAGAAGATAAAATGAACACAGTGTCAATTGATGCCCAATATAAAATTGAAGTGATGGATTATAATCACATTGTATTTTATTTATTAAAGTACGGTAGGTGACAGCAGGCATACAACAACTAATTACATATTCCAAAAAAGACATTACATGCTACTGCCCCTATTCAGATTGTTACAGTACTCATCCCACAGACGTCTAGCAATACTGCCCCTAAATCTGTACCAGTCATCCCTCTCACTTTGTGAGTAAAGCATTAGAGGCCTTAGTGTGTATCAGCTGCTGCAGCTGTATCTTCTGTTGGGTCATTATCATATTCAGTTGACCCCATGTTGATTTCATCTTGATCCTCTAAACTGTTATCTAATCCATCTACTGAATCGACAGAGTTTGCTCTGATGAAATTGTGCATGACACAATAGGAAACTACAATGGACACTTAGTCTTTATACGCATAATGCATAGCCGACTTCAATATACAGAAACGGTTCTTTAATACCCCAAATGTCCGCTCTATGACATTGCGGGCTTGTGAGTGCCACTTGTTAAATAGTTCCTTTTCATTTTGGGGATTCATGCCCCTAAATTCATTCAGATGGTATCTTACCGCACGGTATGGAGCTAGAAAACCAGGTGCATTCGCGTAACCAGCATCTACTAAGTAATACTTTCCTAGTGGATCGAAATGAAAATGAAAACCTTGTTAAAAAATATACATAGCTGAGCAGAATGGGTTAAGCAAATTATAGAACATCGATTACCTTGTAGCACAATTAAGGGATCTTTTCCCAACAATGCATTTTGCAAGACCCTTGCATCAGCAGCAGATCCCTCCCATCCGGTAGAACATAATGAAAATTCGCATCAAAGCCATATGCACTCAAAACATTTTGGGATAAAACACCTTTCCTGTTCCAAAATGCCCCATGTATTTCTGTCGGAATGTGTACCGAAAGATGAGTTCTGTCAAGTTCTGCAATGCAATCCTATTGGGATATTTAGGATTAATGATATCTTGATTGAAATTAAACAAGAAATTGAAAACAGCTTTAATTTTTGGTAGAAAGTATACCTTGAATCCATTTGGGCGTGTGAGATCCAATTTAGACAAAATAATTAGGTGCCAATCTGTTAATTGCGTAAAGAACTTCTTGGAAGTGGCGGCTAATATGGTTTCCCCAGACCTAAAATATCTGAAACTATTGGTTCTGTTTCTAAGACTGTGCAATAGTGTGCATGAACTTTGCTACAGCCTCCTCTATAGAAACTTGACAAGTGTCTCTTAGTAGCTTCTTGTCACGCAGGTTTTGACATAGCAATCTAAATGTGCTTGTATCCATCCTTAGTTGGCTTCTACATTCACTGTCCCTCCCATTGATTCAGGTCGAGATGAATTATGTTCTGGCAAGGTCCCTATTTCTTTTCTTAAACTTACACTTGGATGAAGCAAACTCAGAACCCAGCACTAACATCTGTTCCCTCCATGCCGATACATTGCCCCACAGTGCACTTAAAATAGTATTATTATGATTCTCATTCTCCTTCTTGTCATTGCACATTTCTATATGAATAGATGGTGCACCCTTCATGCTTCTTACTAGGTTATTTGTTACCAGGTGCATTCAGCTTCTTCACATACCTGGCCACATTATCTATGTCTTATTTTATTTTCAGCCTCGGTGTAGTTGTACATTAACAGCAGGCAACTAACTCTACCCGCACTAAATAAACAATGCCAAAAGAAGAGATTCAAACATTCTTTTCTAATTACGTGCAGTCAATTAGATTGTATAACATGTCAAACATAAATAAGCATGTGAAACAAACAAACTTAGGATTGCAGAAAAACAAACTGCACGAACAGAGTTCATATAGCATTTGAGATATTTAAAAACAAGGAAGAAGACAGTAGTATGCAATAGGACTTCAAATAGAAAGGGTGTGGAGTAACTAATGCTGTAGAGATTGACCTTTAGCTTGAGTGCCTGAGGCTGGAAAAAGATCTCGTGCTGGTCACTGTGGTCATTAGTCAATATAAAAGAAAAAGCCAAATCTCTCGATGTAAAATATTTGTAACTTGCCAATCCTCAAAATAATAATCAAACCCAGTGTCAGAAATAGCATACCAGCATGGTTAAATAATAAAATGAGAAATAATTTTTTTTTCTAAAATTAAGAAGTCGCATATCAACCTCAAACGATGGGTGATTGGTTGCGCAGGTTCCTCAAGCTGACTGCGAAAAGCCTGTTACTACTTCCACAGTCAAGCATACCACCAGATTTCTTGTGGTGCTACTGGCCTCCTAGATCTAATTTATTGATTTTACTATTCGCAACGGATTTAGGAGTTTGTGATTTCTAACCAGCACGCCAGCCTTCACAACAAAATTCAGCTATAACCCACAATGGCAGTTAAGCCCAAATTTGGACCCTAGGTCGATAATTCTGGGCTGAAACTTTGATTCAGGAAGTAGGCATGCATGTTTGGATCTGGCCAAATCTGCGAAGGGTTTTAACCGGTTCTACTAACTGAAAGAAGTTTCTAGCAGGAAAAGATCTGGCCAATATCTTCTGGATGCAGACTTGATTTGAAAAATGGATGAAAGGTTTCTTCATGTACCATGTGTTTCTGATCGCACTATGTGCAATCATTGTGAAGACTGATGTTAAGTAACCTCGTTTCTGCCTCCTGCTCAATGGGATCAAAACGAAGATCTGAAGGACTCTTCAAGAAGATATTGGGACCCTTCTTCGCTGGAGAGGGGAGACTGAGAACGCAAAGAGGGCGTTGGGAAGTCGCCTCGACCTTTTCTACTCTTGAAGACGGTTGCAGCTAAATAGCGCTTTCCAAGAAGCGAATAGATCTGGAGGACTCTGCAAGAAGATATTGGGATTTTTTTGCCGGAGAGGGGAGACTGAGAAGGCAAAGAGGGCGTTGGGAGGTCGCCTCGAACTTTACTCCTCTTGAAGATGCTAGCTGTTGAACTCACGCATTCCGAGAAGCGAATACGTGTGCTCCGCATTTCGCCTTGAAGTGTGTCCGGCCTCCACCTCACTCTGCTCTTAACTTTGCCCACTAAACACAGTGCTTATTAAATTAAATCCGTTGGGGTACGGAAGAAACTCACTTCACTACCAGGTAAGACATCCAAACACGCCCTTAGTGGGTCACTCGCACGGAGCTCTGCGGATCCTCTTGAAGCAGCTGAATGGACTAGAAGTGACTTGCATGCTCTAATGGATCCCGCAAGGGGTGGTCATCGGTGCCTCTATTCTTTCCGAGGGCGGCAGCTCTCCTTCACCTCCTCCCGATGGTGTATTGCCTGGCTAAGAGAGCAACGTGGATGGTGCAAGGGGGAGTCATGTCAGGGGACCACCACGCTTACCTGGAGGGCGAAGGGGAGAGTTTTCCTTTTCCACGGCCAGGTCATTGTTTTTCTTTTTTTTATTCCTTTGTTGTCCTTTTGTTTGTTGGTGGTCGTTCCTCCTTTTATGTCATTTATTAAAAAAGAAGGAAGGGGGGGGGGGGGGGGGGGGCGCCTTACCCAACTCGCTCTTTTCTTCTATATATGTGTTTTGCTCATACAGTGGTGTGATTTTTATTAGGTGAGAGGGCAACAGATCCACTGGTCCAGACCCAATCTTCGTGTTCTCAGGGCTCCCAGACCCCCGCTCCTTGTCCTGCTTCCGGTCCAGTTTCTTTGATTGATTGGGATGGTGTTCCGATGGAGGTTTCCAACACCCTAGTTCCGATGGCTGGGCCTTTCGTCGGGGAGGGGACTTCCTCCATTCCTCCCTTTTTAGCGATCTCTACTGTGACATGGTGCTTTCCTCCTTTTGGGGGAGTTCTCCTGCTGTTATTCGCCGTTTGTCGGTGGCCATTGGTGTCCTCCTATCCTTTTTAGACGTAGCCCGTTAGTCTCCTTTATCTGAATTAGTAGAGGATTTAGCCTATCATGAAGGGATCGTGGCTTCTCCGCTTCACATGTTGCGGTCTTCCTGGGAGTCCTTTTCCTCGATTGAATCTAAGGTCGTGCGCATCTTGGTTTTGTGTGCTGAACTCACACGCCTTGGAAAGGGTCTTGCGTTGGCCGTAGTTCAGCCCCTCCTTCTCGCCAAAAAGGGGACCATAGAGTCCGAATATGCCAATGTCTATGATCAGGTAGCTGCAAGTGCCCCGTAATTAGAATCTGCCTCGCAAGACCATGACCAAAAGCGGTCTAGTCTCAACGAAGTTATTAGATTGGAGAGGGACCTGGTCCATAGGTCAACTGGAATGCTTGCAATCTCGCCGTGCGATTTGGAAAAGGAGACCATCGATCTTGATGTGTTGGTGAAAGATCGGCGGTGTTCTTTAGAGCTTGATTCTTCTAAGATGAAAGGGCTCGAGCAATCTCTGAGTTTATTTATGCCGATTTGCGCAAGATATCTTTCGACCCTGCTTTTGTTGATGAAGTTAGGGCTAGTTATACATCCTCTGTAGAGTCTGAGGTTCGTGGTTGTATTAAGGATGTGTTGTTTTCCTTGCGGCAATTGAAGTAATAAAGGAAAAATTTGTTCTATCTTTGTCTATTTCCTTCTTCCTTTGTTATATATATATATTGGTGTGTGGGTGCAGATAGCTCATTTTGGCACCCTATGAGGGGTAATTAAGTCCACCCTATTTAATGATGTCATGATTAGGTCCCGAGTCAAAGATCATCTGTCATTTTTGGACCTTAAAACGCCCCGGAAGTTAGCCCATTACGATCTTCTTGTCAAAAGCTTTCCGTCCATATATAGAACTCAGAAATCCGACGGATGGATAAAAAATCATAACAGCGGATCCCACACCCCCGGGGTGCCCACCTGAAAAATCACCTACTATTTCTAGACCTTTAATCACCCTAAAAATTGGTTCATCGTGACCTACTCACTAAGAACTTTCTGCCAATGTGTAGAACATCGAAATACGGCAAGCGAATCAAAATCTACGGAGCCTGGGCCCCAGCAATGATAACCCGACCAATCTCCACCAGAACGCAAACCAGTTTCTTTTAAATCCAAACCCAATCCAAACCTCCACCTAGCTCAAGCCCAACCTAAAACCCAATCCACTTGAACTGACCCAGCACCTTGGACCCAATGAACTCTAACCCAGGCTGAACTTGACCCGATCCAACCCTTTAAACTAAGCCCAAACCCCAGCTAACCCAAAACCTAACCCAAGCCCAACTGACCCACAACCCAGGACCTGGCCTAGTTTGCGTGTCCCATCACTTGGATATGCAATGGAGAGCCCCACAATCTGGGAACGAGAGTCCGAGATCCCGATCTCTCTCAAACCCACCCATAAACCCCGTCTCTTCTCTCTATCTCATTCAGATGCGCATATCTCCTCTCATTTCTCCACCCTTACAATCTTCTTCATCTCACGCCACCAGTACCCCCTCTCCATTTTTCGTCGTCCTCTCTAGCCATCCCTACGCAAGACCACCGTCTCCACTTACCTCTCCATTATCCTCTCCTTTTCACCCGTTAGCAGCTCATTTCTCAATCCACCTACGCAGCATCTCAGGCCAACTCCCCCGCATTACCATTTAACTCACGCATCTCCCTCATCACCCTCGTCCATCCCAGAATGCCCAATAGCCCCCACCTTCATCCCCATCTCACGCCGACCCCCTGCTTCATCACATCTCCTCTGCGCGGACATCCCCTGGAACCCATCATCCCCTCTCTGTCTCATCATCTCCATCTTAGAGCCCCGTCATCACATCACCATCCCTCTCGATCCTTTTCCCCTGCACAGAATACCTAGTACCCAACTATCTCAATTAACCTCCCGCCTGTGCAAGCACAAACCCTCACCTTGTTTAGATCTCATCGCCCACCTTCATCTGCCATCTCCCTTCCATCACGCAGAACCCCACCAAAGCCCACGGATCTTACCCTCTCCCATCTCTCTCCATCTCCCCTATCCATTCATTTCCCTCCGCAACAGTGCCTCGCATCGCCGACTGCCGTTCTCCCCTGCACGCAACTCGTTCTTGTAAAATCTGATATGGTTTGCAATATAAATCAAACCTATGGATCTAGATTTATGCATTAAACAATATATAATCTCAAATAATTAAAAACATACCTTGCACCATGATCTTGATGATAAGCGAAACTCTTTTCTCAAATAGGGTTTTCTCCTATCTCCCTTATCACCCACTCCAATATACGTGAAGTTGATGGTTACTTTTCAGATCTTGTGAGTTAAGAAAGAGGACCGGAAAACCATATATATAGATAAGCCCTAGAGAGATTTCTTACCATCAAAGAAATCTAATAAAAGTAATTTTCCTTAATTCCCTCAAATTAGTCAACAAGACTCCTATTTGATTTGGGCTTACTAAAATTGAAACCAGGATAAGATTAGTAAAACCAAAAACCAAAATGGGAAAGTAACTTAAATTAGTGGGCTCAAACCGTGGGTCCCAACGGTGTTGCACACGTAGTCATGAAGACCACTCATGTCTTACAATCTCCTACTTGGTCTGAATGACCACACATATGTGATTTCCCACTTGGTCATGATAACCACCAATATTCAATCCACCTTCTATTTTTATTTTTATTATGAAAACTATGTTTTATAAAATGACTCAACTTGGATTCAATAGATTTTAAAATCCCGACGAGTGGCCACTCATTTGTAAAAACAGCCCAATCATTCTTGTTTATGCTAATTCTTATATAATGTAACAAAATAAAATCAATAATGTGAGTCCTGGCGGTCAAACATCAATTTTGCGGCATAATTCCTTCCATATACCACAACATTAGTGATTTCATTTAATCAAGTCATAAATCGAGAAAAATAATAGGAGTAGGCTAAAAATTCCTATTTATTGGTCCAACTGAAATTTATCTTGCTTTTCAATAATTAATTAGTTGTGCACACAAAAATTGAGCAAGAGAACATAATCATTATTAATGAAAACTGATCAACAAAAATGTCTAAGTAAATAGCATAAATCCTTTCAACCACATACATTAAGGTAACACAATGAGACCCATTGCTTTAACATGATCATTATAGGCCTCTGCGGGTAATATTTTGGTCATAGGATTTGCAATCATAAGCTTTGTACTAATTTGCTCTATAGACACTAAACCATCCTGAACCTTCTTTTTAACGGCAAGATATTTTATCTGAAAGTGTTTTGCAGCGCTAGAACTCTTGTCGTTGTTAGAGAAGCAAACAGATGAGGTGTTACCACAATAAATTTTCAGCGGCTTAGAAATGGAATCCATAATCTGAAGCCCTAAAATAAGATTTTGCAGCCATAGCTTGATTTGTGGCCTCAAAGCATGCCACAAATTCTGTTTGAAATGTGGAAGAACTTGTAGTCTTTGTAATACTTTTCCACAAAATAGCCCCACCAGCAAGGAGAAAAATGTATGTTGATGTAGATCTCCTTATGTCGAGACACCCAGCAAAATCTAAGTCTAAATATCCAATCACTTCCAAGTTATCAGATTTTCTATAAGTGAGCATATGTTCTTTAGTCCCTTGTAAATATCGCATGACCTTCTTTGCTGCTTTCCAATGTACCATGCCAGGGTTAGACTGATACCTTCCTAACATACTAACTGCAAAACTAATGTTTAGACGGGTACAAGTCTGAGCATATAAAAGACTTCCTACAATGGAAGCATATGGAATATCTTGCATCTGTTTTCTCTTCATGTCATTTCTTGGACATTGATCTTTGGAGAATATATCAACTCTTGATATAGGTGCTTTTCCTCCAGAACAATTCTGGATATTGAATCTTTCAAGAACTCTATTTATATAGGCTTTCTGTGAAAGTCCTAGTAGTCATCGAGATCTGTTTCTAATAATCTCGATTCCAAGCACGAATGATGCTTCACCCATATCTTTCATTGCAAAATTCTCTGTGAGGTATTCTTTTGTTGCATGTAATAGGCCAAGATCACTACTAGCAAGTAGAATGTCATCTACATATAGAACTAAAATAATGAACTTGCTCCCACTGATCTTCAGGTATATACAATCATCAACAATGTTTTCCTTAAACCCGAAGGAGGTAATGGTATCATGGAACTTAATATACCATTGCCTTGAAGCTTGTTTAAGTCCATAAATAGATTTTTTTTAATCTACAAACTAGTGTTTCTTTGCCTTTTTCCTCAAATCCTTCTAGTTGTTTCATATATACCTCTTCAGATAAATTCCCATTTAACAACGCTGTTTTCACATCCATTTGATGTAACTCTAAATTAAAATGAGCTACTCATACCATTGTGATTAGAAAATAGTCTTTCGAAGAAACTGGTGAAAATGTCTCTTTATAATCAATATTTTGCCTTTGAGTAAATCCCTTAGCTACAAGTCTGGACTTAAATCGTTTGATTTTGGCCTTTGAGTCTCACTTGGTCTTAAAGATCCATTTGCATCCTATAGTCGCAGACCCTTGAGGCAATTCGACAAGATCCTAAACTTTATTTAATGACATGGATTTTAACTATTCTTGCATGGCATCAATCCATTTACTCGAATCATCTCCTTTAATGGTTGGTGAAAATGTTACCGGATCTTCTTTAACACCTATGTCAAAATCAGATTCTTAAAAATAAACAATATAGTCATCCGACATAGCAGACCTCTTAGATCTTTGAGATCTTCTTAAAGCTTCCGGTTCTGCTAAATTTTGATTCGGATGAATAATATCTTCAATCATATCATTATGAGTGACATTCTCATCTAGTGGTGCATCTAATATGATAGGTTGTATATCCATCGTATCGTTCTGAACGAAGTCATTTGGAATACCAACTCTAATCGTTTCAATCGGTACTTGAAGAGGTATCCGATGTTCTTCAAATACCACATTTCATGGTGCATTGCTCCCACTAATGTCATCATTTTCTACGAATCTGGCATTTCCGGTTTTAACAATTCTAGTGGTATAAGTAGGATAGTAAGATCTAAAACCTTTGGACTTTTCAGGATATCCAATAAAATACCCACTGATAGTCCTAGGGTCCAATTTTCTCTCTTGTGGGTTATAAATTCTAGCTTCCGCTGAACAACCCCAAACATGCAAATGTCCTAAACTTGGCTTCTTAACTGTCCATAACTCGTAAGGAGTATTAGGAACAACTTTAGTGGGTACACGGTTTAGGATATATGTAGTTGTTTTTAGAGCTTCTCCCCACATAGAGTTAGGTAATTTAGAGTTACTTAACATACTCCATACCATTTTCATAAGCGTTCTATTATGTCTTTCAACCACACCATTTTGATATGGGGAGTCAGGCAATGTATATTCAGCACGAATACCATGACTTTCCAGGAATTTTGCAAATGGGCCATGATTTTGACCCGATTCATCATACCTCCCATAATACTCTCCACCCCTGTCAGATCTCAGAACCTTTATTTTTTTGTCTAACTGTTTTTCAACTTTAGCCTTGTAGATTTCAAAGGCTTTTAAAGATTCTGATTTCTCATATAATAGGTAAACATATCCATATCTAGTGAAATCATCAATAAAGGCGATGAAGTATTTTTTATCACAATAACATGGTGTAGGAAAATAACCACAAATATCTGTGTGGATTAATTCAAGTGGTTCTAAACGCTTTGTGGCCTTATGTTTATTGGTGTTTTTGATATGCTTACCTTTTATGCAGTCTATATAAACACCAAAATCAGTAAAATCTAGGGCTCTTAACACCCGGTCATTTACTAATCTCTTTAGTCTCTCTTGAGAGATGTGTCCTAGCCTTTTATGCCACAAAATTGAGGAGTTTTCATTCAAGATTCCTCTCTTAATACCAACATTCATAACATTATTCTCATGAAAGATAAGTAAGGAACTAGCAAAATATGGATCCAAATTCAATTTACAAAGACCATCACATAAAATACCACCACCACTTTAAAACTTGATATATTCTTATAAATACTCAAGGTACTATGTCTAAAAGAAAAGGTATAACCTTCTAAATTAAGTCTAGATAAAGAAATTAAATTTCTATTAATCGGAGGAACATAAAAGGTGGTATTAAGGTCCAACTGGAATCCAGAATCAAGAATCAATTTACAAGTCCCCACCACTTTTACTTCAGCCTCCAGCCAATTTCCCATAAAAATGTTTCTTTGATCATTGTTTCAACTCTGGCTTGAGTGAAAGTTCTGCATGGAATATGCCATATGAACAGTGACGCCAGAATCAATCCACCAAGTATTTGAAGGAACATCTAAAAGATTTGTTTCATAACGAACAAAAAAATTATTTATACCTCTAGATTCCAACCATTTCTGTCTCTTCAATCAGTCTTTCCTCAGATATCTCTTTTTGCGGCAAAAGAAACACCTTGGTTCACTACCTTTCTTACCGACTTGGTCAGTTGAAACAGGTTTCTTGCCTTTCTTTTTCTGACCTTTCTTTCCCTTGGGATATGGTTTCTTGTTCGAAGAGGTGTTGGAGATGAAATTTACTTTGTGTAACTGCCCTTCCTGCCTAAGTCTGCCTTCTTCCTAGACACACATTGAGACCAATTCATTCGTAGTCCATTTATCCTTATGAGTATTATATGAATTTTTCAAAGACCCAAATTGAGGGGGCAATGAGTTCAAAATAAATTGGACTATGTAATTTTCAGAAATTGTCATTTCTAGAGAGTTGAGTTGGGCCGCTATATCCCTCATCTCCATGATATGTTCCCTGATACCGCTAGATCTATCATATTTTATTGAAGATAATTTGACAATCAAAGTAGCTGCTGAAGCCTTATCAGATGCTTGAAATTGCTGCTCCATAGAATCGAGATAGGCCTTTGCATTTTCATTATCCGGGATAGAGCCACGGATATTTTTAGCTATGGATCTTTTGATCATCATGAGACTTAGACGGTGGGCCTTTGTCCATTTTTCATAATATACTCTCGCAACTTGAGAGCTATTTTCAGTAAGATCAGCGGGTTTGGGTTCCATAATTGTAGTGTCCAAGTTTAAACAGCCTAAGGTTAATTAAAGTTCATCTTTCCAATCAGTGAAATTTGATTCATTTAACATTGGAATGCTCGAGAGATGTCCATTCAAGGCAGTGGGAGTCAATGCTAGAATTTGAAAGGAAAAAATGCTCAATTACTTTAATGCTTTGAGTTCACGCTAAAACATTAATCCAAAATGATTTGGTGCATAAATGAAGCATGTCTGGTGAGTGATCCAGTTCATCATCATAGTCCCTCCTTTGGGTCGAATTACAACATGCAATAGGATTGGTCGTGGAGGAATCCTATCCATCCATAGGGCTAATGAGATAGTATGAACGCAATTCGCTAGGCTTTATATCTTTGGGTATAGAAACCAAAACCAATTGGGTACATATATCAAATCACCCTTGTCCGGTCTTATAATTATTTGAGTGGCGATCGAACCTTTGGGCCGATCCTCACTATCATAATTTAGGATCGCAAATCTAATGCTATTATCCTTACACAATAAATAGTGTAAGGGTCTTAAATTTCAATTGATACCTATGAGTTCTTCATAATTAGGCCACTTTGGTGACTACCACACTATTTAAAACTATAGGTATCAATTGAATTAATCGCACTTATAATAAGAGATAAATGAGTCTAATTAAGATTGATTATAATGTCACTAGTGGTGCCTCTAAAAAAAAAAAAAGAAGGTTACGCTTAATTTATAGCATGTATTAGTTATCAAACATCCACCAAAATATATATATTTACATGGATATAAATAAAATGGTGGGCCCCAAGCATATGACCCTAAGCAGGCAAACCCAACAAAAGTGACATAATAAGACCAATCTAAGCAATAAATAATTAAACCCACTAAAAAGAAATTGGAATAATAAAAGCTCAGTAAAATTACAGCAAACAAATTTAATAATCACATTCTTAATGAGTAAAAAGGGTCTAATATAGTTTCATTAAAAACAAAGGGTCCCTTTTCTAAATTCACAAAGTGATGGGGCAAAGTTAGCAATTTTAACAGAATGATAGAAGTCTTGTAGATTCCCTCGTAAAAAAAGGGTAAACGTGCCCAGGTCAAAAGTTCTAAAGAGTTCACAAAAAAAATTGGTGACCGTGTTTTTGCATACACCCCAGACCAATGGATCCGTTGTCTTTTCTTCCTTATCCAGCCATCTTCCCACAGACGTTCTATAATAGAACGTCTGCTATCAAGATCTCATCACCTGAGCTATAAAAAAAAATCTGTCATTGTGGGCTCCACTGATCAAGATCCAGATCAGACCCCACCAAGTAGGTCGCCCAAGCTATGTTTGATTATCAATATAGATCTGATTCATTAAAAGATTTCCCAAACTCCACAATCTAAAACAGTTTCTGTCGGTAAATACCTGCAACTCATGGCTGCAGCCCTTGGTCTGATTGATGACAGGTCAGTTGGGGTCCACTTTTAATGGGTCCACCCCTACCAAGGTCGCCTCTGGGCTCTTGATCAGATGTGGGGTTCTGATTACCCATCAAAACAACCCTAAGATCCTACTAGGGCTATTGATTGTCCACCAGATTTGTGCAAAAGTGTCGCTGTCTATGCTCATTCAACTGGATGATGGCCCAGATGGGACCCACTCCTTATGGGTCCTCGACCCTAAGGGTCGTCCATGGGTCCCATACTAGATGTAGGGTCCCGATCATGGATCAGGTCAATAATGGGTCCCACTACTGTGACTACGAGATAGTCCTCTTCAACTTTCAATCATGTATCGTGAAATAAGTCAATAATCTAGTGGGCCAAACGGGGTCTCCGGGCTGAGGTTTTAGGGAAAGGCTTTCAAAACTGAAAGGCAAAAACTAGTTTCTGTGTGCATAAATCACAACCCAATGCTCTGATACCAATTGTAAAATCTGATACGGTTTGCACTATAAATCAAATCTATGGATCTAGATTTATGCATTAAACAATATATAATCTCAAATAATTAAAAGCTTACCTTGTGCCATGATCTTGATGATGAGAGGCACTCTTTTCTCAAATAGGGTTTTCTCCTATCTCCCTTATCACCTACTCCAATATGCGTGAAGTTGATTGTTACTTTTCAGATCTTGTGGGTTAAGAGAGAGGATCGGAAAACCATATATATAGATAAGCCCTAGAAAGATTTCTTGCCATCAAAGAAATCTAATAAAAGTAATTTTCCTTATATCCCTCAAATTAATCAACAAGAGTTTTATTTGATTTGGGCTTACTAAAATTAAATCTGAAATAAAATTAGTAAAACCAAAAACCAAAAGGGAAAAGTAACTTAAATTAGTGGGCTCAAACCGTGGGTCCCAACAGTGTTGCACAGGTCCTCCCTCTCTTTTCTTCCTTTCCTTCTTCTCTTCTCCTCTTCTTCTGCCTCTACCTTTGCACCTGCACACATCCAGCCACCCATCGTCACCCCTTTTCTGCCCTTTTTTCTTTTTCTTCCATTCTTTTCTTTCTCTTTATTAATTTCTCTTATTCCTCTTCCTCTTTTTTCCTCTTCTCCCCCACCTGCACACACACCCATCTGCGTCCTTGCACTGCCTGCACACCCCCCACCGAGCCATCTCTGATTTTTTTCTTTCCTTTTCTTTCTTCTCTTCTTCTTCTCCGTCTTCTTCTTTCTCCACCAGCAACCCTTAACTCATCGCCTTTTCTTTTTTTCTCTTCCTCATCTTCTCCATCTCCTTCTTGTCCACCCTTGTACCCCACCTACGCACCACCCTACATTACACTCCTTCTTACCCCACACACTCCGCATCTGCTACACCCTGCACTACTCTTCTTCCTCCTCTCTTTTCCTTTCTCTCCTTCTTCTTACTCCCTCTCTCCTTCCCTACACTTGCACTGCACCCACTGTGTTTCCTCACCTGCATGGGCAGACCCTCCTCCATCTCATTGCGACACTCCCTGCAACCCCCTCTCCGTCCAATCCACACATTCATAAACCGGGCCACACTTCTAACCCAACCCATTTATCTGGGCCAGACCCATGCATGCATCTAATGAATTTTCAATTTTATTATGTTCTTTAAATTATCCCCAGTTCATGCATCTCAACCTACCCATGCATTTAAGTTAAGTTTTTTAAGGTCTTGATTTATTTTAAAGAGAAATTTACCTAAAAAAGGACCATAGAGGCCCACTAACCATAGAAGGTACCAATAGTCTGGATGGCATGGAAGTGGTCCCCTAGGACCACTTCCGTTTTTTTTATTATTGACTGGAAGTTGCAATGACGTCGTCATGCAGTCAACCCAATAAATTCCCACGAAACCCAACTTCCTCATTTTCCCCTCCTTCATCGATCGCTTTCCACTGCTCTACCCTGGTGGTTTCTTCCCTTCCCTCATCCAAAGACAGTTTTTGGTGGTCCCAACAGCAGTTATCCAACCTATTGGATGCTTGCGTCAAGGTTTCTAGCGGTTTAACCCCACTACCCCATTTCCCCTTCTTTATGCGTCGCTTTCTCCTTTTCCGCTGGTGGATTCGTCTGCACCTACCTCAAAAGGTAGTGAATGGTCCCAAAGGACCTTTTCCAACCTTTTTGATTGTTACATCAAGCTTCCAGTGGTTTATCAGGCAGAGGTATTTTTCTTGTATGACCTAGCTTTTTCTGTGTTAGAAAATGATGATTTACTGGGGTTTTGTTCATCTTCTTTCCATTTTCTTCACATTCTAAAATGGTTTATTTTCATGCACTATACATGATTTTATGAATCAACTGGATACATCTCAGTCCTTCCGTTTTCCCCCCTCTCGACTGTGTAGTCAGTCCTAGTGGACATCTCAGTCCTGTGTAGTCATAATGTGAAATTTGAAGAGTAGTGATAAGGAAGAACCATAGGGCACTTGAAAACCTTGTGTTGCAGATGGACCAAACACAAGGTTGTATTACAACCCTATGTTGCAGATGGATCAAACCTTGTATTGCAAAGTTGTATTACAACGACGTCGTTACTTCTGTTAAGCAACGACGTCATTGTACAGTTATCCTTTTCGAATCTGAGTTGTTCCTTTGTGAGTATCACCTTGAGCAGTGGATGTCTCTTTGACTGCATTTTGTTTTTGTATTACCTTATAGTTTAATAAAGTTTATCATTGTGGGGAGGACAAACATGCTTATGGAGGAAAGTTAGAGTGAGTGGTTGGGAGCGAAAGACAAGTAGAAGGTCTAGTTGGTAATGTTTATATGAAGAGTAGTGATAAGGAAGAAGAACTACAGATTAATGGAAAACCTTGTGTTGCATATGGACCAAACAGTTTGTATTGCAGAGTTGAATTACAGCGACTTCGTTGCTTCTGCTAAGCAACGACGTCGTCGTACAGTTATCCTTTTCGAAGCTGAGGAAATTACTTGATATGCTGGAGGTTAATATTTGAAAGAAACTAAGCTGAGCTAATGGAGCTGCATATTATCCTGCCAAGGATGGGTTGGACAAGGACTCCATTTTAATGCCCAAAAACCTATACTCACTCTCTCTCAAAAACTCTACACACACATGCATAGAGTTTTTCCTTTGTTTTTTAAACATTTGTTTGTTACACCTTTGTTTGCTACACCTCTGTCGGTTACACCTTTGAGCAGTACTCTACGCACATATTGCAGAGTTGAATTACAACGACGTCGTTGCTTCTGTTAAGTAACGACGTCGTCGTACAGTTATCCTTTTCGAAGCTCAGGAAATTACTTATTTGTCTGGAGGTTAATATTCAAAAGAAACTAAGATGAGCTAATGGAGCTGCATATTATCTTGCCAAGGATGGGTTGGACAAGGATTCCATTTTAATGTCCAAATACCGATACTCTCTCTCTACATGGGATGCATATAGTTTGTCCTTTGTTTGTTACACCTTTGAGCATAACTCTACACACATATTACAGAGTTGAATTACAACGACGTCGTTGTACTGTTACACAGTATTTTATGCAATGAATTCTGTGAAGCAACGACGTCGTCACTGACCATCGCAATAAAAAAAAGTTCTGTCTGGGCCAATGAGGGGGTGACACATGGTATTAGGATGTCAAATCTGCTGACACTTATCTCCTCCAATGATATTAAAATAAAAAATAAGGCATCAAAGTTGCATGTAAAAACTACCTCATTGGCCCTGGATGTCAAATTTTCATATGGTTTATATTTACATCTCAAGCTTGTTATGTTTACATCTAACTCTATTTGTTTTTTTCAGATGGATGCAAGTAAGAATAGAGCAGATAGGCTTCTTTACGATCAGTCGAATCACATTTCAGAAGCAATAAACCATGGAAAAGTATATTCATAGCCACCCTTGACATCTATACTTATATTATTGATTTAAAGCTTTTATTAACTGTATTCACTTGTTAATGTTTGTCAGGAATTCGGCACCTTTAGATGCATACCAATGAACCCAGACAAAGATGTCTGGTTGTTAAATGAAAACCAAAAGGAATACGGGAGGCAATCGGGGCTTCATCATTTGGCGGAAATGGAACATATAAGGATCGATCATGCCCTCATTACGGCATTAGTAGAAAGATAGCGTCCCGAAACAAACACCTTCCACTTCCCATCAGGTGAGGCAACTGTCACTCTCGAAGACGTTGCCTATATATATGGCCTACCAATAGATGGCCCAATTGTCACCGGGAGAACTTTCCCGTTTTCATTGGTTAGTGAAGTATGTCTTGAACTACTTTGGGAGGCCCCTATTCAAGGTGTTGATGTGAACGGGATAAATATTAAATTCACATGGTTGGAATCCAATTTCGCAGCAAATCCAACAAAGGATGTGAAGAAGAAGAAGAAACTTTCTAAAACCGAAGAAATCTACAACACTAGGGCATACCTTTTCTTCTTAGTATCCAGTCAAATTATGTCTAACACATCAGGTGGAAGGGGGCCGGCATATCTTCTCCAGTTGTTCAGGGAATTTAAGTCATATGCATGGGCTCCTGCCTGTCTTGCAAATCTTTATTGGATATTAGCAAAGGCGGTGAAAGTTATGAAGGATAAGGGGGAAGATGTTGATGAAGAGGGAGATGAAATCAAATCTTCAAACACTGAAGGTTCGAGGAAGTTTAGAACCTTGAGTGGACCTCTACAACTTCTCCAAGTAACGCAGTTTATTTGATGATATTTATACCTTTTATACAACTCTTTGAATTGCGTATTTTGTATTGATTGCTATTTTTCGCAGATATGGGCGTACACACGAATGCAAATTGGACGTTGTCCACCGCCAAATGCTACCTGGAAAACAGACATTCAGTTTCCACTGATGAAGACCTGGACAGCTAGATTGAATTCATTCAAAGCTTTAACCACTTTGACAAAGACCAGGCAACAATTGAACAAACTAACGCAGGACGGTGTAAGTTCATCATGTTTGGATTGTATATAGTTGAATGGATGGAATTATAATTTCGTGTTGCTAATATTTTCGTAAACTCATTTTATGTAGTTCAAATGGCAACCATACAAGCAGTTTGGAAAGAAATTCCGTCATTCAATTTCTAAAGCCGACCGTGAACTATTCTCTTCCTCAACAGTTCTGGCTTTTTATTGGGTTGTGGAGCGACATAATACTGGTCGTGTTATGAAACAGTTTGGTCTTCTTCAAGATGTTCCTCCACCTTTCGTTATACCCTTTGCAAGGGTCGAGCGGGTAAAAAAGATTGTGTATGACTACAGTGCAGATGGACGGGTCCCTAATTACAAAATTTGGGACAATAGATGCAAGGGCATTCTGAAAGGAAAGAAATCATCTTCGAAAGCGCATACTGACGAGTATATGCAATGGTACCAGGCCAACACGATCATGTGTATCGGTCGGGCGATTGATACAATAAAGACCAAACCTGATGAACATGAGGGTTGCTGTGATGAGAACCGAGTAAGAGATGAATTCCTCTTTCTTGGCTTTTAGTCTTTTTCCCATCCAAATGTACAAATGCCTATTTGACAAAATTCATGCCCGCGGGTAAATGAGCTTTTACTACATATGGAGAGGTCAGTTGACCGGGCTGTGAGGAAGAAAACCTCAATTGAGCATTTCCGGGAGTCCTAGATCAGGAAGATCTTCATATTCAGATCTGGTTTGAATACAAATTTCGCCAAATTTGCAGACGATTACTTATACAGCTCAGCTTCAAAAGATGTAAGCCACAGCATCATCCATCTTTAATTATTCAATTTTGATTTGTCTTTAACAGTTATCGGCAATTAAAAATTGACAGGATCAAGAGTCTGTAGAGAGGAGGAGGGTCAAAAAGGCTGCGGCGAAAAGTCCTGTAAAACATAAAGGAAAGAAGCAAAAGAGTGTGAAGATGACAACAAATGTGAAGGAGATCTTACCTCGGGTGCACAGCCCCGTTATGGAGGCCCCTGATGCAGCCACAAGTGATTTTTGTATGGAACCAGAGCATGTAGAGAGACACACTTCTACACCTGTCGAGAAGTCCAATGAGCCACCATTGGTTGATATATTCTCCACCCCTCGAGGGGCAACAACCTCACAAGCAATTATAATATCACCAATCAGGGCGTCCATTGATTCACTAGTTTGGAGGTTAAAACGATTGCCCCGAACAAAAAAGATTCTAGAAAAGTATGACGACTATTTACACTCAATGAGTGGATCGGAGTATATTCTCTCCAAAAGGGACAGGTTTCTACTAAAGGGGTTCAAACGATATTTCAATGAGAGGTTCGTCTTTTTTGATACACCTTCCTATTGGTTTCATTACATAAATTGTCTTATGGTTAGTGTATTTTGCAGGAAGGAAGAGTTGGACATTGTATGCACATTGGTATCCAGTGAAGTCCTGAATGCTGCTCTGGAAGAGGGAATTTGGTTAGACACCAATATCTTGTATTATTAGTTTGATGTGTTGAGAGAGAAGTGTCTACGGCCTTTTGGCAGACCCAAGCATTTCTGTAAGTATATACTTAATATCAGCAATTTCATGTATGATCCATAAATTTTGACATCTGCCACTAAAAATGATTGCAGAGCTGGTGGCAGTCTGGGTTGCCAACCGCAGAAGAAGCAGCATTTGGTCCTGGGGGTTCTCGTGTGATGGAGGCTAGAGAATGTAAAACACTCGTCTTCGTTCTCCACTCAGTTAATCATTTCACATTACTTGTTGGATATACGAATGAGATGAAGTGGGAATTCTACAACAGTTCATGCAGTGATCGTCACGCTTTAACGGCTTGTAAACAATTCGTGAGTATATACTGTCTATTTCCAAATTGAAGAAATTATTTTATATCCGTTTTAACAATGTGTGCTGTTCCTGCAGGTTGAATGGCTGACTGCGAAGTACAACGATTATGGATAGCCAGACCCATACATATGGACCATCAATGTAAAAACACACATCCCACTACAGGAGAACGACTACGACTGTGGTGTCTTCGTGGCTGCATTCGCAGAGCACTGTATATTTCAGCGGGAGATTAATTTTACGCAAGCTGACATGAAGTACTATCGGGAACGAATAGTCCTTGAAATCTTTAAGCGCAGCTGGGAATTGAATGCGCATCGGTTGAGTCTTGATGAGATTCCAATTGATTTAATTAAGCCTGATGAGTGATGCAAATTTAGTGACATCCTTGACAGTTCTTGTGACGCCCCGGAGTCCCACATCGACTATAGAGAGGAAAGTAAATGTTGTAAATATTTTATTGTAAATATTCAAACATGAAGCTGGTGACGAGCTGAATGGTCCATACAACTTTTAGGTTGAATGTTACAAATTTGATTTTGTTTTGACAACATTTTTTGGAATGGAAATTGAAGATGTGTGCCCTTGTTGGGTTCTTAGCTGTTTATTTCCTTGTTCTGGTTTACATTTCCTATGGCAATGTGTGACACTATGGCAATGTTGTAATTGATATAGATCTTGTAGTGCGTTCGCACATTAAATTAGTACAGACAGTGTACTCAATATTCTGTCTGTTAAGCGACGACGTCGTCACTTCACAGAACCTACTCTTTACAAATATGTGAAATTCACAACGACGTCGTTTCACAGAACCTAATACAATCAATTTGATAAGAAATGCATGTGATTTTACAACGACGTCGTCGCTACACAGAACCTAGTAGAAGATACAGTTTCTGACTTTACAACGACGTCGTCGCTTCACAGAACCTAATAAAATGGAAATTGAAGAAATGCATGTAATTTTACAACGACGTCGTCGCTTTACAGAACCTACTCTTCTCAAATTCGTTATATTTACAACGATGTCGTCGCTTCACAGAACCTAATGGAATCGATTTGATAAGAAATGCATGTGATTTTACAACGACGTCGTCGCGCCACAGAACCTAGTAGAAGATATAGTATGTGACTTTACAACGACGTCGTCGTTTCACAAAACCTACTATTTTCAATGCAAGTTATATTTACAACGACGTCATCGCTTCACAGAACCTAATACAACAAATTTGATAAGAAATGCATTTGATTTTACAACGACGTCGTCGCTTCACAGAACCTACTCTTTTCAGTGCAAGTTATATTTACAACGACATCGTCGCTTCACAGAATCTATTTTTACAAAATTCTGTGCCAATGTACAAATACGTCGTTTCCAAACATGGAACAAATGGAACAAATTCTACACCTGGTGACTAAATTGACAAATTTTTAATTCTCAAATTTGCTGTAGCTTTCATATATATGAGGTTTTATTACAAAAGTATCATCCATATGGTTCAATACAAGGTTGATTACAATACAAAAATATGATCCACATTCTAAAATGTGAAAGTCAAAAGTACAAACTTATTGTCACTGGAGTAGAAGGCTACCTATATAAAAGTATGATCCATATCCTAAAATGTGAAATTTGAAAGTACAAAATGGTTGTCACTGCAGTAGAAGTCTACCTATACAAAAGTATGATCTACATCCACAAAATGTGAAAGTTGAGAGTACAAAATGGTTGTCACTGTAGTAGAAGCTACCTATACAAAAGCATGATCCACATCAAAAAATGCTATGTAAGTTGGAAGTTTACAAAAGTATGATCCACATCCAGTTTGATCTATGCAACATGATCAGTTGGTGGGTTGCGACAACTCTTTCGGTTGTGTCCCCTATTTTTGCAAATAGAGCAGGTAACAACCCTGCGCTGTCGATTTCTATCTTCAACACGAATTCTGTTTTTCTTTGGATGCCCTGGTTGTTTCGTCGCACGTGCAGGCAACACAATTTCATTTGATGTATGTTCCCATTGTCTGCTATCACGAGTGGCATGTATGACCTCACTGTACGACGCACGATAAGTACTTGTTAGGTAACAGTCTTCAACATAGTCATACGGATTCAAGTGCCTAACCTTCATTGCCGCTAGTGCATGGCAACATGGAATCCCCATTATTTCCCATTTACGGCAATTACACTTCTTTTGTTCAAGATCAACAATATCAATGAATTCTGTTGATTGGACCTGGAACTCAACGAGCCCGGAAACACGTACATGCACGCGGCGTGAGTCTTCAGCCTCTTGGCTCATTAGTTTCTCTGCATAAGGCGTTAACCGCGACATAATATTGAGTGACTCAAGATGTCTTCTCTGGAAGAACTCCATCAACTTGGCACGGATTTCTTCGACTTTCTTTGTAATGGGAAGCACTCTAATGTCCTTTAAAAGCGCATTCGTACACTCAGCTGCGTTGCTGGTTATCATGTCATAGCGCCGACCATCAACATATGCATTCGACCTACGTTGTTTTCCAATGGCATTGATATAAGTGTGCGCCCCTTGGTCTACAGCAAGGATGTTGTTCATATAGGCCTCATACTCACATGGTCTAAAAGCCTTGGCAGCCCGCCAAAATTTCAATACAATGGCACGATCACAGAAGGCTGATTTAATATTTTCTGCAATGTGATGACAACAATAGCAGTGCCTCGCACTTGGAATGATGTTGGACAATGCCGGAACAAGGCCCTTTTGTCGATCAGACACAATTGTTAGGTTCGTTGGACTTCCCAATGCAAGAGCGAGATTGGCAAGGAACCACTCCCCACTGTCACGACGTTCGGCCTCAGCGAAGGCGAAAGCTATGGAAAATAGCTTATGATTACCATCGTAGGTGACAGCCACTAGCAGCACACCGGGATACTTGCCCCGAAGATGTGACCCATCAATAGCGATCATGGGCCTCATTGATGAATGGAATGATCGGATGCAAGGACCGAAAGCCCAGAAGAATCTTCTAAACCTGTCTTCAACTGTCGTGTCGATATTAGTCACAGTGCCTGGATTGGTCATGTGTAATTCTCTACAATAAAGAGGTAGAATTTTAAAGGATTCTTCATATGATCCCCGAACTACATGCAACGACATCTCTTTTGCAATGTGTGCTTTTCTGTAAGTGATACGGGTACCAAACTCCTTTTGGTATTCATTCATAATCTCTTTCAGCTTCAAGTGGTTATTGCATCGGACTCTATCCTCAATGAACTCTTCAATCAGTTTCGATGATGCTTGGGGATGTGTCATTCCCATCATTGGTTTTGAGCAACAATGCCGTGGGTTATAAGTCCACACCTTAAACTCCGGACCAGAATCAACAATGGAAGGATATATACGCCAAGGACAACAATCATCTTTGCAACATGTTGTGACTTTTTCATTTTGGTCGACACATGTCGTAAAGTAAAATTGTTATAAATTGCAAATTTCGCAAGAGATCTTCTGAAGCATTCACGATCAGGAAACTGACGCCTTATCCACATTTCTCGTGCTGAGTCCGTACCAGTTTCGGCTATAACATCTTCAGGGACCATTATGTCAACAAAGTTGACATCTTCCAATACAAGTGAATGATTAACAGCACCATTGGTTGCAGCTCCTTGTTCATTGCCCACAAAATTGAGATCTTCAATAGCAAGTGAATGATTCACAGCATCAATGGTTTCAGCTCCTTGTTCATTACCAACAAAATTGACATCTTCCATAGCAAGTGAGTCATGCACAGCATCAATGGTTTCAGCTCCTTGTTCATTACCAACGAAATTTACATCTTCCATAGCAAATGAATGATTCACGGCATGAATGGTTTCAACGCCTTGTTCATTACCAGCCATCATCCAAAAGGGAGTTTCACGAACCATTGAAATATTGACAGTACCACAGAGAGCATCATTTGCATCAACACCCTCATGATATTAACCCATCATTTGAGTTCCCATCTTCGTATTAACCCAAAGGGGTAAACCCTAATATGCAAATACGTGTATTCACCATATTTATATGCTCTTAATTAGGGGTTGTGACAATAAACAACCTTAGAACAGCCAAAGTTGTTACTTTGGAGATTTAAACACCCAACAATAATGTGTAATCAAGATAATGTCATGAAAAAATTGTATATCAAGAGCCCTAATGAACTTTTCTTGAAAAGGTAAACATGAAACTCAAAATTTATGGTAGCTAATGCATGAAACAACTCTGAAAATGTGTTGTGCCTACCTCTTAATGGAGATCAACAACCGCCAGTTGGGGGGGAGCGTTTTGGTTTTCTCAGCATTCAATCGCATTCAATCGCAGATGAAAAGGGAAGAAGAAAACGCAGCTGTGTCGGGGCACACGGACGCATATATATAGAAGATTAGCGACAACGTCGTCACTTACTCTCGATATTAAGTGACGACGTCGTCGCTTGTTGAAAAAAGGCAAAAAAAATAAAAAAAAACAGGCGAGAATACCCGTTCCGTGCTATAAAAACTATTGGCACCTCCTATGGTTAGTGGGCCTCTTTGGTCCTTTTTTAGGTAAATTTCTTTATTTTAAATCATTCCTAGCTAGCATCAAACCTGTCCCTGCATTTAACATGCCCTCATGCATCATATAATTTAATGGCATCTTTATTCTCTAGATAAAATTTAGTTGAGTTTCTGTGTTAGATAAAACTTGGAATTGCATAATTCAACAGAAAAAAGGAGTTTGTTTAATTTTGAAAACAAAAGAACAAAAAAATAGAACCCTAGATATTAGCTAGATTAATTAAAACAATAAGGTTAGGTTTAGTAATTAATTTCTTCTCGTCCACCCGTCTCATTAGGATTAGGGAATTTATCTAGAGGAGTCTAACTTAGTTAGGTAGATTAATAAATAAAAATTAGTTATTTATCCCCTTCTCTCCTCCTCCCCTTTCATTAGGATTAGGAAATTCTAAATCAGTAAAGTTAATTATTAAATAAAAATTAGTAATTATTTCCTTCTCATCCCATTTCATCAGGATTAGGAAAATTAATTTAGGAAATTTTAGATTCTAAAGAGATAGACTAAAAACTAGAAAAACAAAAATAATAATAATAATAAAAACCAAAAAGACCAAAAAAAAGTAAAAGATATTAACAATTTAAAAAAATAAGGTTAGAAATTAAATAGTGGTTTAGACTGACCAGGTCAGATCTAGGTCTCCCCCTAGCCAGGTTATACTACTTTTAGTTTCTTTCATTCTAATAACTTAGGTCCCACTTTCTCTCTGAGCCCTGCTAAGGGATCAGGAGAGTGGATGAGGGTGGTCAGGACCCTAGGATAGGGTAGAGATCCATTAACAAAATGGATTAGTTTGATTAAATCTAAGTAGGAAAATCCCCTAGTTAGGCCCTTCTAAGCCCAATTATTAAAATCCAAAAAAAAAAAACTATAAAACCAACAAAAATTAACCCCAAAAATATATTCTTCCCTTTTCCTCCACCTCCGGTGCCAAATATATTTTTTCGATCTCAATGATTAAAGAGAATAGAGGCTGATTTCCGAGAACCTAAATTAATGATAATGACGAGACAAGACGAGTGATTTCACACCTCTCAATATCAGTTATTTTGTTTCCGGCCCATCATAGGCCACTCTCAATGAATCCCGGCCCATCATTGGTCATATTTTACTTACTTCCGGCCCATCACCGGCCATGCACTCTTATCACGTACGTATCGCACGCAAACCCACAGAAATCATAACTCAAAGTTTCGTCTGCATCATTCTTTCGATTTGAAGAATCAGCTTTTAAACCCTAGGTCGTCAAAGGACATTGAAGGGGGTACCCAGGAACGAGGTTGATCCTCTTCTAAATATTTGGTACCTTCTCTTTTTGGTCTTAGTTTATTTCCATTTTATTTCATTTAGCCCCTAGAATACTTGGATTTAACTTTAATTAGTTTGCATGGCCTTGAATGTTAATTTCCCCTGCCTAATTCACTATGATCATGCTTTTGAGACCCGTAATTCGACCTAAATTGAAAGACCCAAATTAAGTGACAAGACAATCGTCGCGTGTTGCTGGCAGCACATTAGACAAGAGGGAGAACCCATCCCATTTTCTCCCACTTTCTTTCGGCTTTCGTCGAAGAACGGTGTTACGGCCGTATTTGTAGCTGGCGATCGTGATTCGTTGATTTTGAGGGTAGTCGAGATTCTCATTTTCGATGTATTTTTTTTAATATCTCATGTAGTTGAATGGAGATTTCCCTCCCCGAGGGGATCAAAATTCACATCCGACAGTGAGCGTGGGGCAACCGTAGTTTCTTGTTTTGGTCGCCAATGTAGCTCCCCATTCTACCTCCACAGTTGCCGCAACCACTGATGTTCGTGTGTCGTTGCTTCTACGTTTGCCTTTTACTTTTGATGGACTCATAGTCCAGAGGTTTTCGCCTTTGCGGGTCTCCATTTGGCGATGGGCCTTTGCGTCAGGTGCACGACCTTTGCCTCCGCAGATTTCCTTGACCGTGTGACCTTGTAGGCCATGCCTCCACAGGGTCCGACGCATGACCCTTGCCTCTGCGAAGTATTGTGGGGGTGTGACTTTGTGGGCCATGCCTCCACAGGGTCTAGTTCGACCCACACCTTCACGTAGTTCCGCAACTGTGTGCTTTGGGGGCCATGCCTCCACAGGGTCGAGTTCAACCCATGCCTCCACGTAGCTCATGATCCTTACCTCCACGGCTTTCCGTGACTGTGTACCCTCATGGGCCATGCCTCCATAGGGTCGGATGTTCGACCCATGCCTCTACTTAGTTCCCAGGCTCATGACCCTTGCCTCCGCAAAGTTTCGCGATTGTGTGCCCTCGTGGGCTATGCCCCCGCAGGTTGGACGTTCGACCGTGCCTCCACATAGTTCCCACGCTCATGACCCTTGCCTCCGCGGAGTTCCCCGCACCGTGGTTCGATGGGCCATTCTTCTGCAGGATCGAGTGCGAGACTCGAGCCTTCTCGAAGGCAAGGCGTGTGACCTTTCCTTCCACGAAGTATCATGGCGAAAGGTTGGGCATGCAACCTTTGCCTCCACGAAGTCTTGTGGCCTGTGGGTCATTCTTCCGCAGTTAGAGAATCGAGGAGCCATTTCTTCATAAAAGGAGCTCCCGTTTCTAGGGATGCTGACATTGAAGTGACCATTCAGGTTCTGCCAACGCCGAGTTGGGGCTGCCTTCATGATTGCCTTAATCATGCGCAAGCGGGAAATTTCTTCGACTTCCTTTTCTGACTTGCCTTTATGCACGTGGTTCGAGGAAGCAGCTCTTTCGAGGGGTTGATTGGCATTATCCGGGGGGTTTGCCTCTGTGGTCATCTTTTCTTCTATATTAAGGGGGGTTTCGGCTCCTTTTTGTGTTCCTAAGAAGAACCAGCGCCTCCTCACTTCTCTTCGGTAGGGAAAGAAGAAAAGAAAAGAAGAAAAAGAAAAAAAAAAAAAGAAAGGAGAAAGAAAAAAAAGAAAAAAGAAAAAGATCTCTTGTAGTTTCCCCACTGCTTTTCCCTTTCCCTGATGTTTGGTACCGGAGACAGCACTTTTTCTGAGAGTGGGTCGAGATCCCCTCCCGAGGTGGCGGAACACCATGAGGTTCAGATCACCGCCCCTCCGGGGTACACTCTTCAGGACTTTTTGCTCGATCATACATGGGTTCTTTTCCGCAATATGGTCGACTAGTCCACGAATAAGCTTCGTTTGGCACTAAATACATGGTCCCCTATCTCGGGCTCTTGAGGAGAACTGGGTACCCTATCTTTCACACCAAGAACCTGCTTCGGTTATTAAGTTATTGGGCCGGCGTGATCAATATGATGGAAGGGATGTCGGACGAACTCTTATCAGTCCATATAGTCCAATGGGAGTCTCTGAACTCCCATTTCGAGTTAGTGGAGTTGAACCGTACCCTTATGAATGTAGAGCGGTAGTTGACTGAGGTACGGGGGGTGCTTAACAGACTTCGTGTCCGACCGCTAGGTCAAAACGGGCACGTGGGACGTCTCGCCATGGCAAAGGATCGAGAGTGGAAGATGGCTTACCAGGTGGATGGGCTGCTTCGGCATGCCAACAAAATGCATCATTAGGCATCCCGAGGCGATTCGTTTGGACCGTTAGTCGGATCTTGCGTTGATATTTTCGTTGGTCGGGATTTTTGGCTAAATGTCGAAAGGAGTCTAAGGGCTCTTTTCCACCGGGCTAGTCGTATCCTCTAACCTTCACCACTCGCTTTAGTCGTCCTTGCTGCTGTTCCAGTCGTGCTTACTGCTGCTCCATTTTTTTTATCATTGTACAGGTGCTTGTTACGCCTTCTCTCTCTTTATTTTATCATTGCACAGGTTTTTTTGCCCCTTCTTTTTTTGATCATTGGGCGGGTGCTTATTGCCTCTCTGTATATCGTATCCTCATTTATTTTTTAGAAATGTCGCGGTGCAGGGCCACTTGCTCTTAAGTGAGCCACACCTTTATGCTTCCACCTTTTTGTTATTCTGGAAGTGCTACCCTTATCAAGTTGGGGCTTCTTTTGACGCCCCCATTGTTTGTATTCGGTATTGTTTACTCCAGCTGTATCAACTTGTCCCTGCTTCAGGGCGTACTCTACCCATTTTGTAGCATTGCGCTATCTGCTTTGTCTTTATCGATCAGGGTGCCTTTTTCAGGTGAGTCGCCTTTTGTATGTTGTTTGCCTTGTGCCTTTCTCAGGTATGCCCCTTTTTTAGCTGCGTTATTGGGTCTGATCAGTTTGTGTCCTCTATTCGAAGGAACTAGTAAAAAAAAGGGTAAAGATGATAGTATCAAGCTAATAGATAAAGGGGCTTCTGAAAGTGTCTGTTCTTTTCTTTTATTGGTAATATTTCTTAAGGAACTTGTCGTTGATTGGCAGTTTTTGCTTGGTCCCGTTTACATTCCTTGAGTGTTAAGCACTGTTCGTATAGATGGTATCTATCATGTAGGGTCCTTCCCACTTAGTCTCAAACTTTCAAGTTGATTTGAATGTAGTTTTCATAGTTTTTCTGACTGCGAGGACAAGATCGGCCTTTTTGAAGTATCTTTGCTTGACCGTTCTATCGAAGGAGGCAGAGATTCTCGCCTGATACAGATTGATGTTTTGCCTGGCCTCCAATTGTGTTTCACCTATAGACTCGAGTTCTCTTATCCTCAGCATATCTTTAGTTTCCTCGGTCATACAATCGTTCATCGCTATACGTAGGCTTGGCGGCTATATCTTAATAAGGAGCACGGCCTTTGCTCCGTACACTAGAGAGAATGAGGTCGATCCTGTTGGGCCCCTAACAGTCATGCAATATGCCCATAGGGCTTCTGGTAGCCTCTTGCTCCACTCCCTCCTATTCCTAGATACCACCTTTCTCAGGATTTTGCATATCGTCTTGTTAAATGCCTCTGATAGGCCATTTGTTGCTGGGTTATAAGGGGAGGAGCGATGACTCTCGATTCCAAGTATTCTACACGACCTCTGGAAAAGATATTGCCGGAACTAGGGAATATTGTCATGGATAATTCTTTTGGGTACTCCAAACCTGTATACCAAGTTTTTCTTTACGAAATCCATAAGACATGTTGCTTTCACCTCACTGAGCGGGATGGCCTTGACCCATTTACTAAAATAGTCAGTAGCGGCCAATATAAACCTGTGGCCCTGACTGGAGGGTGGGGTGATAGGTCCAATTACATCGATACCCCACATGACCAAAGGCCAAGAGGCCCTTCATATGCCGCTGTGCATTTCGATCAACATCTTTTTTCCTTCTTCACCGAAGAGGCACTTGAGCAATATTCTGTAGTATGATCTGTAGTAAAGGAGTCCTTATGCTTTATTGAAGTAGAGCCAGGGGCTCTTCTCCTGATGCTAACCTTTTTTTTCATGTCTTCCGAGAGGATCCCATATTTTAGGAAGTTTGTGAGTGGATGCCTCCAATCTTCCTTAGCAGGGAGGATTCCGACTCTAACGACTGTGGGGCTATCGCTAACGCAATTTGCAATGGCCTCCCAACTTCCCAGCTCCAGTATCAATAGCCTTTCCTTGATGAGAATTCCACAACAAGTGCCTTTTGGCACGGCCATGGCGGTTTTAATACCGGCCAAGGCATTAGCCTTGGCATTTAAGCTCTATGCTATGTGCGTGATTGTTACATGTGAGAATCGTAGCATTAAAGCTCTTGCTCGTCGATGGTAGGGCATTATGTCGGGCTTCCTTACCTCCAATTCCCCATTGATCTGGTTTACTATTAGCTTGGAATCTCCAAAGATTTCCAGATGCCAGATCCCCATTGTTAGTGCGATTTCCATCCCAAGCAGAGTCGCCAAAATATGTAAATAGAAAAGAAAATATCGTGTGTAATAGTGTAAATGTGAAACAAGAAAAGTGCATGCATATGGCAATTCTATTTCAACAACTAGAGATCCCGGATTTTACACTAAGCTTCTAGTCTGTCCGATATTCGGACTGCTGGTACTCATATTTACAGAGAAATTATAGGGATGATTTCTTCTGGAAGGGAAGAAGGCCATTAGGAACATCTTTTTCCCTTCTAGACAGGAATTCCCATACATGACATTTTTTCGTCCCCATGATCACGGCTTGATATTCCGCAATATTGTCAAAACAATATTTTGTTATAGTGAATGTATGGGGTATCAAGTCGGCCTGGGGAGATATAAAAAGGATGTCCACGCCTGATGCCCCCATTCCGTACTCTATCGTACGAGAGGCTCCATCAAAGAACAGCTGCCAACATGCTTCATGAGTCGTCAACACTCGCTCAGAAGGGGGAGTCTCGTTCTATAACGGTTATGCGAGTTGGGAACCTTCCGGCAGCGGGTGTGCTGCTAAGAAGTTGGCCAGTGCCTAGCCTTTCACAGCCTTCTGCGGGACATAATCAATATTGAATTGATAGAGTAACAACACCCATTTGGCCATCCTCGGGTTGAGCAGACCCGCCTTTGTCATGCCCCAATATTTGATAACAAGGCTCCGACGTGATGCCAGATGACCCAGTCATCTAAGGCCACTCAATTGTTCAAATAGTGGGCCAAATTTTTTTTTTCTTTTTCTTTTTCAACTAATAATCACGCGTAAACCACATTGCCCAGCCCTATATCAAGTAAGCCAACATCATAACCATAAATAACAATCCAACAATTATTATACCAAATAAACCAAGTATGAGAATTAAATAAATACGTCAATCCCAAAATAAACTAATAAAGTCTTAGACATAACTAAACTTATTGTCATAAATTCTCATAATTTAAATATCTTCATTTTGACCATCCAGAATGGCATCATCATAGCCATACTGTGGTACAAGCTCATATTCCTCTTCACCCTCAATCCTTGGGTCCTGTACATCATCACCCTCCTGCACATCATCTGTGGTAGTGGAATGTAATGAGCACAACGGTACTCCGCAAGATAACAATAACAAACTAAAACATATATTATAAGAGGTATAAGATAATGAGGATGTACATTTGATAAGCAATAAATGACATGACATTACTATAATGACAATATTTCATAAAATAAATATTGGGGCACCAGCATTTCTTAAAATGTCGTACAATATAAGTCACTTCCTAATATGGAATTTAGGGTCCCAACACTACATTTGAACCATTCATTAGAACTGATGTGACAATACACTACAATTAGCACTATTCACTTGTCACTTGGTCATTATAATACATTGAGACCTTTCCTTCCATATTGGTCAATCACTCACTTAAAAATCATTACAAAATATCAATCCCTACACTAGGTTGGGTCTTTGTGTCACTAACCAGTCCAACAATGCACCCATCTACGAAGTGTCTCAAAATTTCTACCCCTCCAAGACAAAGGTCATTTTCGGAATACCCGCTATAGGTAACTGATCACTAATCACTACATTGCACTGGACCACCACACGATAAGACGTCTGCCTGTGGGGGTTATAATTCGTAGTGGGACTGTGGAACTGGGGTCCCTACTTTCGTTTGTTCTCTAGCATTTCATTTATTTTAATTAGTTTAAACCTAATTAGAATAAAGCATATTATATGCATACTTATCCTCAAGCGTCACATGTCACTTGGCTTCCATATGCACTCTTATGGTTCATCCCTTTGGATCAATATTATTAATTAATATTTTATGGAGTGGGTGTTACAATCATTTATCATCAACACATGAGAGGATCATCATACATTTTTCAATGTTAAAAGAATGCCTTACAAACTTTCCATAAATAGCGTTATGCAAAACTTGCCATAAATGACAACATATAGAAATTTCCATAATTTGAATGCTAGGAAACATACCATAATGTCCATAACACTATTACCATATCACCGATTATGTATATACATTTTTAGAAAGTAATTGAAACTTGCCTTTTATGGAGCTTTACTAACCACTTGAGAAAAAGGGTGTTAAAATGTGAATTATACTGCAAAAATAAATTATAATTATTAAACACTAATTATTTAAATTTTAGTTATTAACCACATTTTAGAGCTTTAAAGTTAAACACTAATTATATTGAGAAAGTTTTAGCTATTAGATTGTTAATTTCCATCTTAGAGTTTTAAAGTTATATTTTCCAAATCTATGTATTGATTTGTCATTAGATTTGAGTATTTGTTTGGGAAAAGAGAAGAGCACTAGTGTTGGATTAGTGTTACTTAGTGGATTCTAGATGATTCAATCTATCCATTAGTATTGCTTGTTGCTTATTTTACTTACTTTAGTTAGATTATATTCACATTCCCACATATTTATTCACTTATTTTAATTCTCACACTCCATTTCTCTATTCACACCATCAATTCCACATTTGATTTTACACTTTTAACACATTTCTTTTTATCTCCATCCACTCATTTTCTATCTTGTTCTCCTTATTAATTAGTTTTCATGGATGCTTTTAGTTTCTTTTTATCTTGATATTTCACTTATTTTCACACACTTATTTACTTGATCTATCTAACATTGCTTTGTTCTTGTATTAACCTTGTCATTTTGTTTTTGATTTTTATTAACTTTGTTATTAACTTGTTACTAATCTTGTTCTTGGTTTGTTCTTACTTGAGCTTTTCTATTTTTACTAACATCTCTTTGTTATCTAGTTTCTTGTTTTCTTTTAGTTTGCATTCTTTTATTTCCATTGTTATTATCTTGATTTGTATTTTCATTGTTTTTGTTATCTTCATTTGCATTTGTTAGCTATATTTGAGTTGATACTCCTTTTCATTGATCGTTGTTATTTTCGTTGTAACGATTCCCATGGGAACAATATTCGGACTTCTATAGTATATTACTTGAGACAACCGAATACTTGCGGGAATCGGCAACACCCACCAAGGTCCACTAGGAAACCTAGTCTAGCCATTTAACATTCTAAACTTATTAATTATTAAATGTATGATTTAAGGTGTGCTCCACATGATTTATAAAATGTCCTAAGGTCCATAACAACACCTAATAGAACCACAATGAGGAATTAAGTATAACACATTAGCTACTAAATCACACCAACACTTACCAACCAACTAGCCAATCACCCCTAGTCTAGGTTTGATGGCTATGGCTCCTTTAAATATTTATTCGGGCTTCTTAATCTCCACTAATAAAGAGATTTAACCTACTGACCAGTGACTTAATTAAAGTATATAACTAATGGTTATAGCCCCATTTAATTCAAAAAAAACTCATTTTAACCACCATAACACATAGACCTAGCATAACCAAAACTAGACTAGTCAACTAGTCTAGCCAAAATGGCTTCCAAAATAGCCAAGGGTGTGGCCACACTTCCTAATTCATTTAAACAACTATTATAATTTAATTTGGTCTTTTAATTAAATTTAACATATAAATAACAGAAAATAATAACATTACAATTTGTCCATATGCGATCAATTGGTGCACTAGGGTTAGGTTTTGGGCTTAGCCCAATAAACCAAGACTCATTTAGATTTAAATCCACCATTCCAACACCTTAAAAGCATTAAAACAGAACCTTATGGTTGCTGGAATTTAATTATATTTATACCAAAATTAATATCTAACCCAAGATCTACAATCGGTGCACTAATGGGTCATATAGAGTCAAATTGGTTAACCCAAAAAGGGTCCCAATGATCCAACACCTAAAATCATGATTAAAATAGAAACTAAAAGTTGAATAAAAACCCTTGATTTCTAGTTATCTCAAAGATCCAAACTATTAAAAACTTTTCATATATCGATGAGAATATCCCTAGAATTTTTTGGGTTTGATCCGACCGTTGATTTGTCAAATCCAAGGGTTGAAAAAATTATTTTTCCTTTACCACGAATATTTAGGATATCCAAAATCCATTTTTTTAATCCCTTTTTATTCCCATGATATGGATCTTAAAAATAAACTAGTTTCCAATACAATGGTTGAATGCATAACAATTTCTTTTATAAAAAAAAATAGATTTTAGGAAAAGATGAAATATGATAATTATTAAACTTGATGATCATTAAAACCAATAAATCTAACTCTAATGATTTATTTAAAAAAACAAAATAAATCTAATCTTTAAAAATCTAGTCCCCAAAATACATCTAAACCATAAATTAAGATTTCACCATTTTCCTATCCAAACATTGGTGATGACCCAAGCCTAATCAATAATCGAAACCATGAACTTGGATCCCCTCTTCCTTTGGCCAATCTCAATAAAGAAAATGACATGGGTTGCTTCATCATGGTGCTAAAACACCATTAATAGCCATCAATAAATATGGAAGAGGGAAGGTATTAGAGAAGAAAATGGTGAAAGAAATTAAATAATAAAATATATACGAAAATAAAAAGAAAACCTACCTCAAAGAAGTCCACCTCTAAGCCAAGCTTCTTCCTTCTCTCTTCTCTCTCTCTCTTTCTTCCTTTTCCTTTCTTCCCTTAAGCCACACGTCCAACTTCCTCTCTTTTCTCTCTTTCTCTAATTCTAAAACACACATGATGGAGAATATTTCTAACTGAAAAAGTCTAACCACTCCCTCCCTTTATGGAACTAAATCTAATTGCATTCCCTTGATTAGATATGTAGACTATTATACCCCTCCATTTAAACTCTCTAAAGATCCTAACCCTAAATCAGTCTCCATAGATCCCCAATCATCTCCATTTGAACTAATCAAGGGGTGTTCAATTTGGAGAGAAATCTCCATTCTCTCAATTATAGTTAGGTCAAACCAATTAAGGAAATTTTAGTGCCCTAATTCCTCAATTAGATTAATGATTAACAATTAATTAATAGGGTTTCCAATTAAGTTTGAAATTTAAAATAAAAATGGAAAGTAAAGAGGAGGGAAGCAAAGTGCCACATCACCCTCCACTTGGCACAAGTCAAAGTGGGGCCCTAAGCACACATCATCTACAACAACTTTCGGAAATTAACATTAATTATTATTATTATTATTTTAATAATGTGTGAGGGTCCGCTAAATTAGATTTAAGGATTATTTATAAAAATCAAATCTAATTAAAATGACACTTTAATTAGCAACATAAGAATGAATAATAATTGATGAAAATGAAGAAAATGAAGTGCATGGAGAATTAAATAAAATGCATGAAGTCATAATTAAATGCATGAAAACAATGGATTAAATACATGTAATAATCATAATAATAATTAAATTTCTATTAAAATAATTACCATGAAATAAATTGAAAAACACCCTAGTCATGGGTCTCTAGTGGGTCTAGGGTTGGGCCCAAAGGTGAATCCGGGTTGGGGTCATTATAGCCTTGGTCATCAACACTTTGAGTGGGTTTATCCTTGACACTAGTTGCATTCAATGTAACATCAGGTAGTGTCATAGCTTGTTCAGAGGGAACATTGAGGCTAAGCATTCCTTCTCTACTGGAGGGTAGTTGTGTTTTGCCCCAATCATGACCCGACTGAGGTAGTAGAGAGCTACTTCTTGTCTGTCGTCATTTTTCTAAGCTAGGAGTGCACCCACAGAATGGTCCAGCGCCTTGGTGTACAGGATAAGGTCCCTCTTTGGGATGGGTGCCATTAAGACGGGAGGTCACGTGAGGTACTCCTTCAGGAATCTAAAAGCTACTTCGCATTCGGAGTTCCATTTGAACATGACACCCTTCTTCACGATTTCAAAGAATGGCATGCACCTTCCAGCAAGATTGGATATGAACCTACGTATGTAGGCTAGCCTTCCTTGTAGGCTCCTCAATTCCTCTATTATGGGCTAGGCATTTTTAGTATGTCTTCTACTTTGGCGGGGTTTAATTGTATTCCATCTTTTCGAATTATGAACCTAAAAACTTTCCTGACGTCACCTCAAAGAAGCACTTGAGCGGGTTCATTTTTAAATTATACCTTCTTAGCCACTGGAAGACCTTCCTGAGATCGTCCGGGTGAACATTCCCCAGCCTGTTTTTTACTGCCAGATCATCCACGTAGCTTTCCATTGTTTTGTTTTGTGGATCTTTGAATATCTTCATCATCGCGGTTTGATAGGTGGCGCCGGCGTTTTTGAGACCGAATGGCATGACGGTATAGCAATGTACCCCAAGCGGGGTCCTGAACGACGTATGCTTTCATCAGACGGGTTCATCTTAATCTGATTATACCCCAAGAAGCCGTTCATGAATGTCATCCTCTCGAATCCGCAGGAATTGTCGACCATTATCTCCATGAGAGGTAATGGGAAATCATCATTTGGGCAGGTTTCGTTCAAATCCCTAAAGTGATGCAGACCCGGATATGGCCATCTTTCTTAGTCACTGGGACGACATTGGCCAGCCACTCCGGATGTTGCTCTTTTCTTATGAATCCGACTTTTAGTAGCTTTTGGACCTCTACTTCTATTTTTTAGGTACGGTTCGGCGCGGATTTTCTCTACGGCTGCTTGTGGTGGCGAGATCCTTGCTATATGTTCAAGTGGTGAACTGCAATCGACGAATCTAGTCCCGGCATTTCTATATAGCTCCATGCGAAGAATCATTGAATTCATTAAGTAGTCTTATGTAGGCATCCATTTCTTCACCGTTCAGACTACCACTTATCAGGACCGGGCGCAAGTTCTCCGTGTTTCCTAAGCTCACCTCATCCATCTAGTCGTCAGTTGGCGGTTCCCTTTCTCTTTCTTTTGATTGGGTCGTTTCTTCTGTTTTTACATATTACAAAGGTAAATTCTATTCCTTCTTTCCTTTATGGGTTCTACTTGCTGTGTCGGTGGACTTCCCCCGGCCCTCTTTCTTTCGGCGTAGCTTTCTGCTATGAGGGGTAATGACTTGGTTCCACGGATTAATTCGATCCATCCCTCGACAATTTGTAGGATTCCTTCTCGGGATTCGGCAGCGGTATCCTCTTCCAGCTCACTTAGAGGGTCGCCTTTCAATATCTATTCTCCTTCTTCATATTGTGCCGCAACCGAGAAGTAAACGCCACCCCTTGGAATGGATTTCTATCAGTGAGTTGCCTTCGGATAATGAGACTATCGTCCACATATTTGAAGCATTGTTGTAGCGTGGATGGGACTACGTGATCTTCATGGATCCAGGGTCTTCCTAGTAGTAGGCTGTAGGTAGTGCAAGCTTCGACCACATAACAGCCTGATGCACGATCAAGTCGCCGATTTGGCATTTGATTTTGATTCTTCCCAATGCTTTACTCCTTTGACCATCATATCCGTGAATGCTCATGCTGGTTTCCTTTAGTGACCTCAGCGTCAAACCGACGTGGTTCATTGTGCATATCGGGAGCACGTTAACAGCCAAGCTCGGGCCGATCTATATCTATCATGGCCCCGAACCCGATTAGAGATTAAATCGGATCCGGGGTGTGAAATTTAGGGCTAATTAAAAAAATTTGCCCTTAATACCCAATGATCGAAGTCCGCTATGAGGATTGTGTAGTTGAGCCTCATTAACAAATAATCAACGGGACTTGTCCGATAAACACAACATTAAACCTGTAAGAATATCAAGGCAAGTATGGAATTCATTCCATTATATATCTTCAAGTTTCAAAAGATAAACCATATAAAGTTTACAAACATCAGGACCATCCCAAATATTAGGCCTCGGTGTAAATATATAAATTGATATGATAGGCAAGTCCAAGAGTTCTAAGAAACCAAAAGATGAAATGTAGTGGCACGATAAAAGATATCCCCGTGTAATGCGCACTAGTGCCGGGAGTGACGACGCTAAGCTCTGTCATCCGCACCCCACTCCCGTACCCCGTCCTCCTCCCCCAGTTGAGGATCCTATGGGATTGCCTTGGCATCTGGGTCAATGTAATAGTAGTAGATGTCCCCTGCACAACATGGAATAAAGGATCAATAATATATTGGCAAAGAGATAAGCAATATACATTATTTATAACATGTTTCAAATGAGGATGAAAACAATTACATGATTATAAGATAATAAGGTACAAGCTAGGCATAAAGCATGAGTAATACGAGAATTAAGTAACAATGTAAATCCTAGCAAGATAAACGAGAATAACCATCCATTAAATGCAATGTCAAGTAAGAGGAGACTTCGTCGATGTCCTAGCCATCTCAAAGGGGTATAAGTGATGTCCCAGCCGACTACGAACACCCAAAGTATGGCTCTAGGAGATCCTAACTCCCGGTCCTAGGAATAGCAACAAGGTCCTAGCCTGCTCTCAACTATTCGCACCATGGACGCCGTCCAAAGCTGACTACCCACCCTAGTGTCTAGTATCCGGCTCACTCTGTAATCATCAGTTTACAGCTGGTCATGAATGCAAGATGATGATGATGATTTGTATACCTCACAAGTTCCAAGACAAATACACGTGGATAGGCTCTCAAGTACAAGATAACAAGTTGACGGCTACTCCAAGTCAAGGCAAGATACAAGTCAAGTTCCAGGTTCCATGAGTAGTCCTCTTTCAAGTCTATCCACACGTGTTCATCAATACAAGACATAGGTACCTAAGGATACACTCTAAGTCTGATCAAATCCTAATTCTACAAGTTAAATTACAAGCTATACAAATATACAAGATTAAGGTGTACAAGGTATGATAAGCTACGGATACAAGATTCGGGAGTCAAGAGTGAAGAACAAGCCAATCCTAGGTCAAGAGTTGTCCACCATGTATCGAACGTGTCCACCAATAGAGTACGTATGGAGAATGAGTCGTTGGTGTTCTAATTTCGTGGGCCCATGGTATACGGAAGTTGTTGGTCACCAATTAACTTAATTCCACACGCATTCAGCCAAGTTACGTAAATATACAGAAAATCCCGAACAACTTATGAAGCACACCAAGCTAAACGTACTCCGCTTTCATTTTCCTCAATTGGTCATGCAAGGGTAGGGTCAATGGGTTCCAACCTAAGGTCCAAACTAGGTTTAAAATCCCTTTCCAAAAAAGACAAGGGCTTGGTTCATTGATCCAATACCCACTTCCTTTCCCAATATCTGATCATCAAGATTAGTATACCATTGGATTCTACATCTTAAGGGCTTTCCGACGATATGTAAAACTCCAAATTCCGATGAACGGGTCAAAAGTTATGGCTTCCAAAAGATGGTCATCTTGAGCCCGGAACAGATCCGCTCAAGCTGACCCCAAGTCTGCTCGAGCCGACCTCCCAAAAGCTCCTCCGCTCGAGCCGACCCCAGCTTCTCTTGGGCCGACCCCAGCTTCTCTTGAGCAATCCTCTCGAAAGCTCCCTAGCTCGAGCCAACCCCAGGTCCGCTAAAGCCGACCTCCTAGAACTACAGAAAATGACTCATTTTTTAGTTCAAACCTTGGGGAATCAAATCCGCTCTCCTCCAAGACCATCCCTGCAAGAAAAAGAGCCTCCTGCTCTCTCCACATCCATTCCATTCCTCCCATCAACAAACCCAACCATTCAATTAAGGTCCAATCCCATTAAATACCTAATCTAGCATGTGAAATTCAAATTAATCAAAGAAGCTTGGAATTAGAGGTTGGCTAGACAATTACATTAGCAAGAATGGAAATAAATATACATGCATGCACAACACATAGTGCTATTCTACTTGCCTTCACCAAAGAGAGTGAAGAAATCGAAATATAAGAAGATAAAGGAGGAAGGAGAGCTCTCCACTCACACCCTAGCCAAACCATTTCCCAAAACCCTTCTCCTACACCCAAAGAGCACAATGGAAGAGAAAGAAAGGAAATCTATCAACATGCAATATCTCTACAACAATGAGGAAGGAAATTAAGGAAGAAAGGGTTGAGGAAAACTTACCAATTTGGATCAAGATGTAGAGGAAGAAGAGAGAGAGATTGGTGAGCTTGAATTCTTGAAATCTCTCCCTTAGGTAGCACATGCTAGAAGAGAGATGAAGAGGAAGAATAAAAGAAGTCTCCCAGCAGCTGTAGTTCTTTGCAAATAAAGAAGTGAAACGGTTAATGGTTGGAAGGAGTTTAAAATAAAGATGGAGAGGAAATTACTCAATTGCCTTCCTTGAGTGAAATGAGAGAAATGTGATTAATCGAAGGTCTTCGAGACGTCGAATCATGACGGGTCAAGAACAAAAAATGACGAGCATGACGAGATCTTTCCAACGGACCCAAATTCAGCATAAACGTAATTTTTCGGAAAAATACCCAATTTTTTTATTAATCACAATCTAACCCCCTATTAAGACTAATCACACTCTGAGCCAAACAAAACTTCACAAATCACTTTCTAATGATAAAAGAAACTCTCTTAACCACTAAACCTACCAAATTAACTAGAATGACAATTAATTAGGCTAATCGTGAATATTTGAAAATTAAACACCCTATTAAGGTTAGGGACCTTACAGTATCCTGGACACTTTAGCCTCTTGTATGTATCCTGTGTAGTAAAGAGGCCTGCCGTGCTTGCATTCACCCAACAACATGTCATTCTGATCAAAGGTGATGGGGACACTTTCTTTCAGACGAGTCGCGAAGCAGTTAACACTTGTCAGGCTCGATTCCCGACTCTTTTGTTCCAACAGGGTTTCCCACATAGACATCCACACACCTTTATTCATCTTGATTAGGTCCAATAGGGACACTTTTGCTGGGACCTGGGACAGATGATCGATAATGTCGTATCAGAATCCTTCATCTTGTGGGGGAGCCATTTCTTCATCGTCCTGAGGCCAACTGGTTTGCTCCATCGGATTCTTGGAATAATCCTTTGTTAAGTCCTTCCCTGAGTGGGTATGGAGCACCTCCTTTTCTGAATCTTCGACCCATGTTTCGGTGGCATAGCAACGCGCATACGAGACTCGTTGGGACTGTGGCATTTCCTGGTTCATAGCTGTCATGCGGTGAGTGATCCTAGCACTGAATGCATCTGTGGTGAGGTAGACGGCATTCACAACATCTCGAAATCCACCTTCCTTGAATGTGAGGACCCGACCATCAGCAAGATCTTGAATGGAGTTTCTCAAGGTACCGCAGGCGTTGGTGGGGAGGCCCACACTGCAATATTTGGGGTCTTGGACTCGTCCTACCTCTTCTGGTCTTTTAGGTGCGAGAGGCTGGATTTATCCTTTTTCAAAAGCTCTTCATAGATTCCTTCCATCTCTTGATCCTCAAATTATACTTCAGGGACCTGCTGGTGCTTGGCCCCCTCATCCCACTGGTCGCTCACCCGTGTTCAGGACTATCTTTCTTTCTTTTTTCTTGCTGGGTGGACGCCACCATCAGGGAGTCCTTCCTCATTGCTCGGAGGAGCCACCAGGGTTCGGAAAGAAAACCTCTTGGGTTCAATTTCCTGTTTCTCCCTTTTGATCATTGCTTTTGCGTTTACGGGTACTTTAGATATTTGCGCGAACGAGATGGGTTTCACAGTTACAAAATATTTCTGGAACTCGGTTCTCAGGTCCGCACACAGATGTCAAATACTGTCTTTTGAAGGATTTCTCACACTGCATGGAAAGGTTCTTCCATCAGTTGAGGTATGCCTCGGCCGATTCGTCTTTCCCCTGATGGGTTTTTAGCAACACCTTGGATGTTACAGGTGGGGTTTCAACCTGGAATTGGATTGTGAAGATTCCCTGGAGGTCTTGAAACGACTAGACTGATCCCTCGAGGAAGCTTTCGAACAATTTAAATGCATTTTCCACCAACATGCTGGCGAACAACATTATCCGCTTGGCTTCATTTTTAAGCAACCCTCCGGTTCTCATAGTGAAGTGCCAGAGATGTTGCATCGCTGGTCTGGATCCTTCAAAAGTCGGTATGTCAAGCATCCTATACATTTTGGGGAATTGTACGTTCTCCATCCATTCTGGATAGAGTTTTCACCTAACAGAGTGGTACCCACCCACTTCTGTCATAATTCTATGTACCTCCGCGTGTACTTCCGCTTTTGATGCTACTACTTTTGCCTCAAATTCTGTGATCCTTCAGCGTGTTTGTCAGATTGTCGGGTAAAGAAGGGTTCTGCTTTCTGCCCTAAAACCCTTTCTTTGGCGGGGCCTTCGTCCGACACAGCAGACTCCTTCTCCAGAGTCTTTTTCTCCGCAACACTTTCCAATTTCTCTTTTAATTCCATCAGCATTGCCATTAGGTTACCTATTTGCTTATCTTGCCTTTGCAGGTGGAAGTGGAGAGGCTCCTCATGCAGGTACCTCCCTGGGCTGCTTTCGAGACTGTCTTCCCCGTTTACCTCAAGCATGCAAACATTGAAAGACTACACCTTGTCTGAAATGCTAAGGATTTTATTTGGGCCTCCTGCACGGAATTCCCGTCCTGACATTTTTTTCCTTACTATATTTGTTTCTGGAGTGTGGTTTTTTCAAAACTTCCTCCCTCTATAGGTCAGTCGGGCTCCGCCACTTGTTTCTTCGATGTCGATGGTTTCGTCTCTAGGTCGACGTTAATCCGACCATCCTGGTACTTTGTACGAAACCATCCTTCTTAATGTTTTTGTCCTTTTTGTCCATCGGTTATCCCTTTGAACCCTCTTATAGTAAGGGGTCCGCTTGAATCCCTCATATCTTGTCGGTCTAAGGTGAATCAATCAATTCCATATCGGACAGGGCTCCGGTTAGGTTGAACCCTAGGAACCCTCTTCCAATCTTGACCCGGGCTATCAAGTTCTCTGTTGATGCTTCCCCGACGGTCCAAGTCGGCTTCTTGTGACTCACTACCATGGTCATTTATTTGCTCACTTGTAACCGCACGCACCATGGTTTGCGCCGTAGTGAATGAGTCTTGCGCTGGTGCTGGCTCTTTTCTAGCCATGGTGAACGGACCTTCGGTTGCCTTTGAACATCCCCGCTTGCTCGGTGGTCCCATCTCGCATGGTACTTCGGCCGAGGTCTCCCTGACAGTCAGGGTTCTTGCCTTGAGGGAGTCGCTTGGACGAAGTATCATTTGATAGTAGGAATGAATGGGATCAGTTTTCTTGTAAACAACCGATCCCTTCCCTTGCAATACCTCTGCTAACGTCCCCTTCGCGGCTGGCATAATTGCCTGGGCGCCAAAGGGCGTCAGTCGAACCGTCGCTTGGCATTGTGAACCGTTAGAGTTATAGGACTTTCTGTCATGCCTATGAAAAGGGTGATTCATCACACTCATCCTCTGTGATTTCTATGTGGTGTTAAAGCTAGCTAACAATTGTAGCCTTGGCTCCCCAGTGGAGTCGCCAAAATATGTAAATAGAAAAGAAAATATTGTGTGTAATAGTGTAGATGTGAGAAAAGAAAAGTGCAAGCGTATGGCAATTCTATTTCAACAACTAGAGATCTCGGGCTTTACACTAAGCTTCTGGTCTGTCCGATATTCGAATTGCCAGTACACCTATTTATAGAGAAATTACAGGGATGATTTCTTCTGGAAGGGAAGAATGCCATTCGGAACATCCTTTTCCCTTCTAGATACGAATTCCCATGCATAACATTTTTTCGTCCCCCCTCCTCTCAGGATCGGTGCCTCTCCTTTATAGGGTCCTCCGCACGTGCTGTGCTTTCTTTTCACCCGCCTTTGTCAATAGACAAAGGCAGGGTTCCCAAAGTTGGTTGCATCATCTGCCTTCTTCTCCTTGCCTTCGGCAATATAATAGAAGCAAGGCACGCCTGCTGAGGAGTCTTCTCAATTCCCTTTTTTGCTCATTTGCCTTTGCTAATAGGCGAAGGCAAGGTTTTCTAACCTGCCTTCACCAATCTGGCGGAAAAGGGTCCTCCCTACAATCCGTCAAAAGACCATGGGCCCATGGTCGTTTATTTTGGCTCACAATTTTCGTCGTGCCTACATAAATTAAAATACTATTGTTTTCTATTATTAACTTCAGTGCTATGAATAAAATAGATCTGTATATACTCTGTTATGCTCTATAACTAGGAAATATTATCTTATGGGTAAATCACGTCTCCGGATTTGGTCTACGTAGGTTAATCCGAATCTAGGATGTGACACCCTGGGCAACCAGGTAAGAACTACCACTCCTTGCCACTCGAGTAAGATGCCATTCTCCTTTTTTGTTCAAACATGCAAACTATAATTGCTAAATGGATGAGATGGAGTATATGCATAGCTAGGCAACAAATGGTCATTTTAAATGCATGGCCGTATAAATAAGTGATGGGTAAATGTATGCATGATTATTGGATCGGGTAGCAAATGGTAAATGTTGTATGCCCAAATGTTAGGGGTGTTCATGGGCTAGGTTGGGTCAAGCTAAGGCATATCTAGGCCCGACCCAACTTTAGAAACACTGGCTCAGGCTCGGCCCAAGCCTGACACAGGCCATAAAAGTTAGGCCCAAACACGCCCATTTAATTAATCGGGCTGGCCTGAACATGAACCAGGCTTTTCATCACTTTTGTGGCATTAGAGCACTAATAAAATTAAATTACATGCATTTCTTACACAAGTTGGGCCGGACAAGGATAGGGGCTTTCCATCACTTAATCTAAGATCGGTCCAATTATTAATCAAGCCTTAATTACATATCCAAGCCCAGTCCAATGCGAGCTAGTCTTAGATCAGGCTCGTGCTGCCCATGAGCACCCCTAGTAACTGTATGCATGATCCTTGCATTGCGCAGTGAATATTAAATGGATAGCTAAAGTGAGTGCTTGCATGATTTGTGCACTGGGTAGTGAAATGCTACATGTGGAGATCTTTCATGGCACCTTAATATTGTACGAACGGCTCAGACCTTGGCCTTTCAATTTACAGCATCACTCAGGACTACTTGTCCAACTTAGCATTGAAAATGAGAGAAGAATATAGTCTTGTTGGATTAAAGACCTAAGGGATACCCATGCTATAAAAAATAAAATAAAATAAACTGAAAAGGAAGAAGAATATTAATAATAATAATAATAATAATAAAAAGCTTTAAATCCTCTCTCTCTCTCTCATGTATGTCTATGATTATAAAAATCGAGCCACATATGTTAGGAAGCTCTCTCTCTCTCTCAGACCCCGCCCCAAGTTAATTGAGATTAACTCTAATTGATTAGAATTAGTGTTAATTAATCATGCTTAATTAAGCTAATAATGGTTAATGACCAAATATACTTGAATTAGCCTAAAATGAATGATTTAGGCTTAATGAAATGGTAATGAATGAGATTAAATGAATTGAATGGAGTTTAGACTCAAACAAGGAAATTAAGGACTTTTTCGTAAATATGAATATCCACGTATTTTGTCGAATATGGAAACTCTTGATACCAACACATGTATCTTAATGAGTACGTTAACTTTTGTAATAGATTCGAAGTCGTCCGACGAGAAACGGATCAAATGACCCTTCATTTGACTTAACTTGGAAGTGAGAGTTGAGGTGAAGGGCCTAAACGCAAAAGGGGGCTTATAAGGCTTGAGATGAACTCAAATGAGTTCATTCACTCATTCCAGCACAAACCAAACCCTAGGCTCTTCCTTTTCTTCTTCTTTTCATTCTTCTAATTTTCCTCATCAAGTGGCAAGAGTGGAGCTTGAGTGTGGTTTTGAAAGAGATTTCATCCACTTCATCTCCTCCATCAAGTTGTTCTCCATTTCCTTGGAATTAGAGCAAGGAGAAGATCTCAAACTTCTCTTCACAAGCTACAAGTGTTCCTGAACTCTTAGTAGAGTTTTCAAATTCTATTGGATGTTTAGAAATGGTTTCTAGCTCAAATAACTCATAGAAACTTCAATTTTTGAATGGTGCATTGATCTTAGGTTTAAAAAGGGGTTCAATTGGGGATTTGATCTCAAAAGCCAAGCTAACAAAAGGGTTTCTTGTTGATTTGCTCAAACAAAGGCAAGTATATGCATTTCTAATGATTTAAGATGTTATTTAAGTGACCGAAATTTGTCAGGGATTCCCATCAGAAATTACAAGCTTCTGGAAAACTGACCGAAATATGTTCGGTTAGCTGACCAGCCAAATAGGTGACCGACGAGGTGACCGAATGAAGAGAATATATCAGCAATTGTAAGGTTCTCGAAAACTGATGGAATGTGGTTCGGTTAGCCGTTTTCCATAATTCAGTTAACCGACAAGGTGACCGAACTTAAGGAAAGTTATAGATTGAGGCTTGATTTTTCTGAAATGAAAGCCTAATCACTAAGGTTAGTGTTAGTGGTATCTAAACCTTCATTAGTGTTAGCTTATGTTATCTTAATGTACAAATTCAATTAATGTGAAGCCATCAACAATAAGACGTACATTGATAACGAACGTTTCACTCAATTGCTTGGTTTTAAATAATTGTTTAGAATTTGGTTAGAAGTTTGAATAGAATTAATTGATTTGATTTGATTCTTGAGTCTGGCATTACATAGTAGTTTCTTAAGCTCGTTATAGAGCTAAATTGAACAATGAATGAATGAAGGAAAAGTTACTAAATGTAACAAAGAATTAATGAACAATTCTACTGCAGTATAGATGGATTGTGGGTGTTCCGGAGCTCCGTGGAGTTGCTAGTGATCTCTAATCCAGACACTGATAGATCTCACAATATTATGGACTAAAATGTCCCCATTGATAAACCACTTAATAAAAAGATTACTCACTAAATGACTAACTGTAATTGAATGAATATGAATGACTGAATAGTATTTGTGTTTACAAATACGCTGACTGCTTCCGTTTGGAAGAATTAAATGAAACGAATGCTATTGTAGTTACCAATCTACATTACTTGATATTACTTGACTCACATGCATAGGTACTGTTATTGAATTAAATTGTCTAGAACTGTTAAATTGAAAAATTGACAGATTTAGCATGTGCTATCATAGATCCGTATATACATTGTTGAATCGTGGTGTTCTACAACAAATAGCACAATTGGCGACCATCTTTGCCGACCAATGACGCGTTGGTCACTAAAGGTGGAGTTTTTACCGACCAAACAGTCAGCAATGGGTGTAAATTTAACTGGATCCAATTGAACTTTTCCCGACCAATTTTTATCATTTGGCGAGTAATATTTTGGTCGGCGAATATCGAAAATCTAAATTCAACCTCTTTTACCGACCAACTAGTCGTTAATAATAAACATATACCTGCTAATTTTTTGCGCCAAAATTTTAGATTATTGGCGACCGAAAATTTTGGTCGGGAATGTTAAAAAAAATTGGTCTCTCGCCCAGATCGGCTTCGCGGTTCTTTTTCGAGCAAGGGCGACCAAATGACCTAGTTTGAGTGTTCCCTCTAGAGCCTGCATCCTTCAGCCTCTCTCTGTCAAAACTCCATCCCTCATCAACGCTTTTGCATCCTTCAGCCTCTCTCTGTCAGAACTCCATTCGATCCATCTCTCCCTCCTTCTCCTGGTTCCTCTCCAGCCTCACGCCCAACACCCGCATCCCTCATCAACCCTTCTTCATCCTCCAGTCAATCCATCACCGCATCCTTCTTCTCCTGGTTCCTCTCTTTTGTCCTCATCACCCAGGCACAGAACCCATCTCCCTCTCGGTCTCACCATCATCTCCAGCATCGCCCCTAGCAGCACCACCTCCTCCGCCTCGCCACCGGACTCCGGAACAGGTACTTCCTTTCTCCTCCATCTCCCCCCTGCACTCACCCCTGCATCCCCACACACACCACCTGCGCCTGCGCTTCCTGCTCTTCCTCTTCCTTCCTCTGCTCTCCTTCCTCCCTTGCTCTTCCCTTCTTCCTCCCTGACCTTGGCGTCCACCTGCGCCTATGCCTCCGCCTCCCGCTCTTCTTCTTCTTCCTCTTCCCTTCTTCCTCCCTTGGCCTGCGGGCCCACCTGCGCCTACGCCCTCTCCCTTCTTTCTCCCTTCTCTTCCTCTCTTCTTCTTCGCCTTTCCTTCGCCTGCACCTGTGCCTGCACGCCTCTCTTCTTCCCTTGTCACCCTCTCTCTCCTCTGCCTTCTTCTTCCTCCTCCTCTCTCCCTTCCTCCCCTGTTTTTTTCCTCCGCCTGCACCTGCACCCCGCACGCCTTCTCCTCTTCTTCTTTCTTTCTTTTTCCCCTTTTCTTTTTCCTTTCCTCTTCCTCCTCTTCTTTCTCCACCACCTGCACGTACCCATCTTCCCTTCACTGCGCACCCCACACCCATCTTCGGCCCTGCCACAGCCCCCTGCACAGTCTTTTCCATTTCTTCTTCCTTCCTTCCTTTCTTTCTCTCTTTCTTCCTCCTTGTGTTTTCTCTTTCCCTACCACAGCACGCCCTCTCTCCCCACTGCTCTCTCCTCTTCTTCTTTATTTCTTTCCCCCCTTCTCTTCTTTCCTTCTCTCCTTCTTCTCCTCCCCTGCACCCGCGCCCTGTACACCTCCTGCGCATAACCTTGCCAGAGCCTCGGCAGAACATATCTGGACTCCCCCTTTGGCGCCGATCCCCTCCACCATCACCGACTATACTTCTGCATTGAGGCGACACTCGTTCACGCCCAGACACGCTCCTTTCCCCCCCCCACGCCAAACCGCACCACTACCATCCACAGGTAAGGAACTGTCCCTTCTCTCCTTGTCATCTACACCAACGCACTGCCTCTGCTCCCCGGCTCTGCTCCCTGCAACACCCAGTGCCTTGCACCATTTCACAGCACCTGCGCACAGGCGACAGTAACTTAAAATGAGAAATTATGTGTGCGCAAAAGGTTAAGATACCATTTAAAAAAAACGTATTGTTGCAGAAAGGATGCATGCAGCAATTGAGAAACAACCTTCCAAGATAATAATTTCTGGCACCACCCTATGTCTGACTCAAATTGGAGGTACCTAAAGTAGAATGAACTCATAACTCAGTTGAGTATTAAATAATGTTTAAATGATTTTGAGTAATCCGACTCCATTGTTTTTTAGTGTAAGTTCTTTCAGTTGCCTAGTTGAGTTTTCTTTTTAGTATCCTGATCTGGTTTGAGTTGTCAATCACAGTACCAATTAAGCTTTCTCAGCTAACCAATTTTCTAAAGTAACAGATTATGTAATGCAGTTAATTATTTAAGTCTGCAATACCATGCTCTTCAGTTCACCATGGAAGATTCAAACTCCAACCCAATGGGTGCCAGAATAAATACAAACCAGCTCAAAACTCAAGTGTTAGACAAACTCTTGTTATAAGGCTCAAGCAACTTCTATGTTTTGAATACTCAAATGACTTTCATGATTGGATGATTAAGTTTTCCTGAGTACTAGTTTTAATTCCCTCTCCATTAAGGTGCTTTACAAGAACAATCTCTTTTACTGCAATCACTGTGACTACTTGTGATAAGAAAAGAGCTTCTAAATGCAGTGGGTGTGGTCCAAGGAGATGCTCCTGGCAGACATGTCCTTTTACCTTTATCTTAGCCCAATGCCACAGTTATAAGAGAATCAGTTGACATTGCATCAACCAGTATCATGGTGCTTCAAGCTGTGTTGATAAATGCCAGGTATGATGACTGTCTTAATATTATCATTTGTTATGTGATCTTGTAAAAGTTGGAGGGCAGTTTTGCTCTTTAGTATACTACTAATATTTTTTTGTTGTCTACATCAAGTACGCCTGAATGTCATAACATTCATTGTTATCATGATCATCATTTCCATTACCCCTTCCCAACAATCTGGCATAAGCATAGTACTACCTCTATTTACCCCAAAAAAAAAAAAAAAAAAAAAAAAAGCATACTACTACCTCTAAGTATTAGTAGAAACAGTTTGATGCAGCAGAGATTTATGGCTGGCTGGCTGCCTGACACCAACGGAAATAAATTGTGGGACAGTTGAATGGGCCAACGACATTCTTTGCAGTCTCCTTTGGATTTCTCTAAATTGTAACATACCTAAAATAGCAAATACATTGCCTTGCAAGAGATGTCGGTTACACCTCTGGCCAAGACATACTCACCACATTTTCTTCATTTTTGTTAATGATTCCCACGATATTATGGTTTCTTCTTTTTTCTGTTGTTCCAGATTTCATGGTTGCTAGCCCCAACTCTATTCTTCTCCTTTCTTCTATCTCAATAGCGAGTCATCAAGGCACCAGTGCACACATCCCTTCAAAACAAAATATAAGAAAACAGTCTTACAAACAGCTAGAATCTGAAAAAGGCTTGACAAACAAAACAGTACAAAACTGCAACCAACTTAACAACATCAACTTTAGATAATTAGATTTATGATTGAAGGCCATGAACATTCCTGGGAACAGGGACACTTCTGCTCAGTTCTAGGCAATAAGAAATAGTTATGGCTCCATTCCAATTATAATAATAAATAAATAATAAAGAAAAAGAAAGAAAGAGAGAAAAAACAAAGAAAGCAAGAACGAAAACAAAAGAGAAATAGGGATGTATAAACTTGATTTCCTATAATGTCAGTTTAATATAGGATATGCTTCTTCAAAGCTGTTTTGTACTGTATATTCTTTGGTTTATCAACAATGGAGAATATGTATATTCTATCCTTTTGCCTCTAAATTGTCATGAATGCATGTTTTGTCTTTCTTCATGGAATAGGGGAAGTGTCAATACAAATGATTGACTGATTTGTTGTGATGGGTTTGTTGGTCTTTTTTGAAATTTATACATTTTCCGTGTTTTGTGATTATTTGTTGTTTTGGCTATGTGTTTAACATGATTATCAATTGATCTGTTGGTGTAGTAGCTTTTTAATTTACATGTAAACTCATGAAATACTTACATGTGTCCCATGTCCCGTGAAAGCAACACCTTTGTCTCTTAGTCTCTAATATATGTGAATCTATCTAATAATTTACCATCTTACTGTAAGACTAACATATTGTACAGGAAGTAATCAAATACTATGAAAGAATCAAGGAATGTGTGTGTCTTAAAAGGATTTTTAGATTCCCTTGTCTCTTTTCCCAGTGTCTTTTGGGAACATGGAGGCATGGTCCCTTGTGGGAAATTGGATTCTATGGCATTGGACAAAACAGAGAAAAGAAGAAAAATTAAGAGACCTATAGCTTGTTCTCCCAAGCTATTTGTGCATGTGTGTATATGTGCATGTGCATGTTTGATGCCAAGGAACAGGTGTTGGACTTTATGGGAGTGTCGTCCGCCAAGGTGGGGCCCATATATTTAAGTGCTATGGTTGAATGGTGAACCACTAATGACGTACTGGTGAATGACCTTATGGTGTGTTGGGGCATTGAGATGTTTATATGAAGTGGTTTTTTTTTTTTTTTTTTTTTTTTTTTTTTTTTTGTTATGTATAGGTACTTAACAGGTTGTAAAAAAAAAATTTTAATGTCACATGTACAGGGGAGACTCTGCCGAAATTTCGAGAAATCTTTTACATTCGATATTTCTGTTAGAATCACTTGGTAAGTCACTAAACAGTTATTTCTATTCTTTAGATTTTATAACAAGTTCAAGTAATTTCTTATGATACTAATCTCTCTTTATTTTTATCATATGATTATTCTATCCTTGTAGTTACTATATTTCATGTTTAACCATACGAACTGATAATCTAATTTCATGATGCTGTGTGTGGAGTAAATTTCACATACCATGACAATTATGATGGCATGTACCAGGCATGTCTACAATATTCATTTTCTTTTCCTTTTTTCTTGTAGCTTGGGTGTTGAGTTTTCTCCATTTATCTAATAGATGTTGTTTCTTAATTCTATCAAGACTTCTGAAGTTGAGATTATTGGCTTTTGTCCTTCTTTCTAATTGTATAGGTTTTGTGATAAGAAAGAAACCTTACATCTAAGGGCATAAAACATACCATGAACTGTGAAATTCAATTATAATTGATCTTTTTGCTTATGAACACGAAACTGAGTAAAAATAATAAAAGCTTTTCTAAATTACATACGGTCCTTATAAACTAGATTTCTGATCCAATAGAAAGACAGACACCCAAATCAAGTTCTTATCTAATTCCACTAGTTTTCCCTAAGCAAATCTTTAAAACAACTAGTATTAAATCACACATATGCCAATGGATTTAGGATTCCAGGACCCATTCACACAAGTACATAGAAAAATCACCATTCCAGGACCCATTCACACAAGTACATAGAAAAATCACCTCATTCTAGACTAAGGTTTAGCTGGGCCTGATTCATCCCAACAAATGCCATTGTTAAAGGGTCTGGCCCACGGAGGTTTTGTCATTTTGGTGCATGAACTACCTGCGCTGTCAAGGTTTTAATAGAAAGAGACAATGTTTGGAGCAATTGCCTTTATGATTGACCATTGTATGACTCACTATCAAAGCAAAAACCTGTGTACTATATAAATCAGTCCAATCCACACTGAAGTGTAGTTGGGCCCCAAAAAAAAAAAAAAAACATGCGACGTCTAAGGCTTTAAAACACTGCCAGACCTTTGGAACCCATTGGCAAGGGTATGGATTTGGGTTCCGTGTGTACATATATTAAGAAGGGCATAAAAAGTACTTAAAAATAAAAGTGTATTGATATGAGAAAAACTTATAAATACATCACATACAAAATATATAGTGGAGAACTTTAGGGTCACATTTGTTAAGAGGTGCCTTTCACATTTGTGTGAAAGATAGAATTGTAAGCCCTGTCGGATCCAATGGATATTATCTTTTGCCCTCTGATGCCACAATGAAGTATCTATATTCGTTTGTTTCTAATGGAGGGAGGTAGCTCACCACCGTGCTACCAGCTAATCATTGAGGATAGTGATGGAATGGTCTTATACTAGATATGATTTTGGTTAAAGATCATCTCAATAAGATCAACAAAACCATTAATTTATGGGCTTAAGTTACATTTTTCTATGAAATTTAATCCAACAGTGAGTATAATTCCTGTCAACAGTGTAGATCGACTATCTTGTGGATGAATATCAATGACTGTCAAATTGGTAGTGCCTGTATGGGCAAATTAAAAAAAAAAACCCTATAGACAACACATGGTCTATGTAATAATGTAACACTATCCTAAGTACTCTTGTCATTCTCTATGATCTTATGTTCTACATAGGAAAATATCATTAGTAAATTTTGATGCTATATAAAAATTTAAGCATATAAAAATATTCCTAATTTGAATGTTTTTTTTCTTGATATGTGGCAGGTTTGCTGAATTCTTTTGCTTTTGATGTTTTGTTGCTGATGCCTGCTATGTGTTGCATCTGTTGGTCTAAGTTTGTTGCTGTAATTCTGGACTAGTTGCTGATGCATTGCCGGTTTGCGGTTCTTTGCGGCCATCCATGGTTGACTATGTTTTTTTTTACTTTTAGATGGCTATATGTTATATTTTTGGATGGTGTATATAACTTTGTTTTAAAAGTTAAGAACTAGTTTATGTGGGTAGATATTGGACTAAATTTTAAAGTATTGAAGGTTTAATTTGGATGGTATTGATGGTGGATGCTGTTTTATTTAGTTAGTTTGTGTGGTTGTGATTGTGATAAATGTTATAGGAAAAAAATAAATTAGGAAAACCAAAACAGCTGCAGCTAGGTTTTTTTGTTTTTTTTTCTAAAGAGTATTGCCGACCAAGTTTTGGTCGGGAAAGGTTAGCCTTTTCCCGACTAATTAGTCGGGAATAGATGAGAAAAAGTACGCCTAATATACTTTGAAGACTATTGCCGACCAACTCTCGGTCGGGAAAGGTTACTTTTGCCGACTAGTTAGTCGGGAATAAATTAGCAGACTACCCACCCAGTTGTGTTTTAAGACTATTGCCGACCAAGTTCTAGTCGGGAAAGGTTAGTTTTGCCGACTAATTCGTCGGGAATAAATTAGAAAAAATTTTAAGGGGTATTGCCGACCAAACTTTGGTCGGAAAATGGTAGCTTTTGCCGACGAATTGGTCGGGAAAGGTAGTTTTTCCCGACTAATTAGTCGGGAAAGGTTGCTTATATGCAAATTTTTTTTCCAATTTGCCGACTAACTAGTCGCTAAAATGTTGGTATTTCGCGACTATTTCGTCGGTAAAGATTAAATTATTGCCGACCACACTTAGTCGGTAAAAAAAATGAGTTTAGCGACTAATTAATTATTTGGTCGGTAAAAGTTTTCCCGACTGAGCTTCGCCGACTAAATGCCGACCAAATGTTATTGGTCGGGAAAAGTATTGGCGACCAAATTTGGGCCTTCTCCGACCAATATTTTGGTCGGCATTTATGTGCTATGTTGTAGTGTCATAGTGTTATTGATGGACATTACAGGTCCAATTGCCTGTGCCAATCATGCAGAGACCGAGCCGCCAGCGAAGGAGGCCCATCTGATACCTCTAGGAGGTTTAATTGAATAGACGTAATCGGAGTGTGAATGAACTATGACATTGGAATTGTCTTGGAAACGTTTTGAGAGAACTTTTATGCATATTTATTTTGAGATGTGAATAGTTATCCCTTGCATTGTATTTGAATATGCAGTGGTTGACAGTCATAGTAAATTGAAATGTGTATATGGACTTTACTTTTAATCATACAGATAAATGTTTCGTCAATGTATATAATTCCACAAAAATGCATTTTTGATAGGTTCGTGTGATTGTTATCCCTTGTGAATTTCGTTTTAACTTCGGTTAATTCGGAGTTTACAGGAGTATGTATGGGCATCGCGACTCGGAATCGGATCTCGGGGCCAAGTCTCTCTCTCTCTCTCTCTCTCTCTCTCTCTCTCTCTCTCATGTATGTGAGGATTATAAAAATTGAGGGGTTTTGACATATTAGTCCTTCTTAAATTCAATTTCCCCAATTTCATGACTGGAATTTAGATAATGTCACCAAAGCCACTTGACTTTGGTCAATATTTAAAAAAAAAAAAAAAATTGCCTTGGATCCCATGATATCATTGGAACAATGTATGTCACAAAAACTAATAAATCCTAGTCTCATGATGTGCATGGCTTTTATGTAGCATCTAGGAAAGCTTTTCGTTTTTTTTTTTTTATTTTATTTTTTTTTTTTTTTGAATGATGGAACATGAGAAATGCTGGTCAGATGTATTTACTTATCACAAAATGTCATTTTTGGTAGTATGTGGAAAATGAATAATTTTTTTTATTTATGGTATTATGTAAAAAATGAATAAGTTTGCTGGTTGCAAAAAGTGTATGATAGCAAAACTGATATTCTCATGACATGATGGGACTATCCCATGATATCATAGGAAATGTTACAAAAAAAAAAAAGTTGAATAAAAATATATTGACCAGAATCAAACTACTCTGGTGACAATATCTGAATTTTGCTCTTGAAATTGAAACGAACAGACCTTAAAATTGAGCCCCGACCGTTAGGAAGCTATGTTGTGATCCGTCTACCGAAGTGAAAGAAGAAAAAGAGAAGAAGGAATAATGTAAACAGGTGAGGTTAGGGGTGTAATTTGGGCGAGTCTCTCTAGTATTGGTCCATTGGATCAACTCTGGCCCTACCCGAGCTGCACGAAGGCGAACTTAAACCAAAACCCGACCTGAGTGAAACCAAACATTCCTTTAATGCTGCCGCAATTGTGGCTTTCATACCCGAGTGCAATTCTGGTTCTGTTTGGTTTACTTGGGTCGCATCAGGTACCTAATGTTTGAGTTTGGTCTCCTCTTTAAAGGTATAATATTAAGAAAATGTATCTATATTATTTCATATTAACTATAGTGTATATATTGTATATTATGAAGCATGTTTGCAGCTAATTTGAGTATCTGAAGTCCAAACATGTCCCTGGCCCTAATTTCGTGATTTGTTTTTTCAAATGTAGGTGCAGGCCCTGAGCCCCTAAATTTTATTAGGCCCTACATCAATCAAGATTCTTATAATGTTCTGTAAGAGACCCGATTTGGGCCCAACGCTACTAATTAAAATTAACTTCTTATAAGTGGGTTTAGAATATACAATAAACCAACATGTAACTAAATATCTAATGCATTGGGCTCCACCTTTTTTAACTAGAAAAGTTGAACAATGGCACCGACACAATCCGAAATGTTATGGCATATTATTGGAAATGGAAAATTTTCAAATAAGGCCTTAAGTTTAATTTTGCCAAGTATTCAATTAAGAAAATCTAACAATTTAAAGATATTTTCTGGCGACTTTTCCTCTTAAATCTTTTTTAAATGCCCAAATTGCACTTCATTTGAAGACTTGACGTGGTTCCGACATACAACCGATTATCGTCAGAAGGTCGGTCGTGTATTTATCAATGTGAGGATGCCGGTGAAGGAATTAAGGATAATATAAAGTGAAGTAAAGTCTTATTTCAATGAAGGTAATTTGGGTATTTTTTAAAAATTGAGGAAAAATCCCCTGAAAAAAGCTTTAAATGGATGGGTGTTTTGAATTAAACACTGCCGACAGAACTTAGGTACTAATTTGAAAACTTATGAAACTTATATCCTTTTTTTAAAATAAGATAAAAACTTAAGGCTTGATTCAAAATTTCCCCCACCGGTGTTTTGAGGCTTATTCGACCCTAGTCCTACCATGTTGGCATTGGGTCCAAAACCCCCTAGGTTAATCACTGTTTTGTTCATTTTGATGGATCACCAGACAACCGAAGCAAGCAACAAATAAAACCCACCTGCGCTTCCATAGTGACGTAGATTGATCCTCAATGGGTTGGTAATCCCAGTTCATGTGTCTATGGTCAACTATGACCTTGTGATTATTGACATGGCCGTGTTCACTGCTGCTAATCTTTTTTTTTTTCCTTTTTCCTTTTTTTTTTTTGTTATTTCTCGCGTACCATACACTCCCCGTTTTGGTGACTTTACTGTTAAAATGAATTGAAGTCAAACATCAAATTAAGAAATTAATAAAAAAGAGGAGTCAAATCAAAATGTAATTAATTTTTGTAGTTCAGTAAAAAGAGGAGGTAACTGTTTTACTTTGATTTTTTAAAGTACATGGTTTTTTTTTTTACCATGGATGGAAATGTAACTCTTTCAACATTTTCTTCATTTTCTTTATTAAAAGATAAAGTGATTTTTGAAACATAGCACTTTTTATTGTTTTTGAAATGATCATTCATTCTACTTCGCTCCTGAAGTAAATTTATCAAAGGGTGCGTTTTAAGCTCTGTACCTCCCTTCCTCAGACATGATCATTTCCTACCTCTGCGGGGTTGACTGCTGCTAATCTTTGCCTTGTAAAATGGGTATGAGCCATGCTACTTGTCCTGGGTGTCATGTCCCCGGACTGGCCCGACTCCATAGGAGAAGGGCATTTTGGTCATTTGCCCAGGACATGTAGACTTTTTGAATGGGTATTGGGTACTTACTTAGCTGGGCAATTGTCGGTCAGCTTCAAGAATTTATCATCACATGACTGCCCAGTGCCCAGGCAAAAAACCTAACGTTTCAAGGGTAAAGCTACCGTACTAAGATGCAGCACCATGGATATGCAAGTTGGTAGGGCCCACTTTTAAAAAATCAAATCCGTCCATTGTGCACACATTCTCATCTTTATATATATATATATATATATATATATAAAATATTTAAGTGCATCCATTCCTCACTCCTTTTGGGGAAGTTTCAAATACAAAAGAGAAGTGTACTCTTCTCTTTTGTACTTGAAACTTCCCCAAAAGGGGGTGTCCCTCACCACAATAGTGAGGGATGGATGCACTTAAATATTTTCCATATATATATAATGGGAGATGCTCCTATGAGAGATATCTCTCACCTTATATGACATATATAATTTCAAAGTGTTTTTCATATGGCTTACCGTTAGATTGACATATTGATTTTAAATATGCGTCCAACTTCTATTTCCATAGAAAAAGAGAGAGAGTTAGTAAAGTTGAATCATGTGTTCAGGATTTAGTTAATCCAACGGTGTACTAATTTGAATAATATTTTATGTGTATATCCCACAGTGCGTGTTAGAACCAATGAATGGATTGGATTTCTTAAGGGTGGGGCCCACCCACTATGATGCAGCGCTGCTGTATGGTAGCTTTGCCCACGTTTCAAATGTCGCAGCAGAGCTGGTCTACAGCAGAGTTGGTGGGGTCTAACTTGACATGACCATGCCTAATAGCTGAGGTGCAGAAAGAAAAACAAAAAAAAAGGGCAGATCTATATGACTCTTGTCCCACTTGGGATGGGATCTAATGTTGGCTATTATCCTCTTTAGATTTCATGTTTTCCTATTGTTGCTCTGATTTTGGTAGTATCTGTCTATTATTTTTATGGATTCTCTTCTTTTTTTTTTTCATGGAAGATTTTCAAGTAATGTTAAGTTTTTGCTTTATTAAAAAAATTACATAAGTTTCAAAAGTTTTCAACTTAGTGTCTAATTTTCAATAAGTACTCAATTAAGAACAACGGGCTGGCCATTTTAAGTATTTATTTTCTGACGACTTTTTCTCTACATTTTTAAAAGTACCCAATGCCCCTCATTGAAATAAAACTCACTTTCACTTCTTTCATTTTTTTTTCTTCGGTTCAACACCCCCAAAGTGATTGGTAACATATAGTGACTACTGGAAGCATGTTATGGTTTTGAATGAAGGGAAATTTGGGTGTTTTAAAAAATGAGAAAAAAATCACAGAAAATAACTTTAAATGATTAGTTGTTCTTAATTGAAGACTTACTTAGAAAAAATAGACCCTAATTTGAAAAGTTTTGAAACTTTTATCCTTTTTTGAAATAAGGCAGAAACTTATGGCTTTAGTTGAGATTTTTCCTTATAAACATGATGAATCATATCAGTTGTATGGTGATTGGAGAGATACGACTAGAAAAGACTTGATTGAAAAACCTATGAAAAGTCTTACACTATTTTGAATATTTCAATTTCGGTTAGATTTTTTTGAAAATGAACCAGAAGTTTTATAGCTTTTAAAATTTTTCCCAACAAACAAGAATCCTCTTTTAATGTTTTCATGAGGATGTTTTGTCATTTTTTGAGAAAAGTTGCAGCGATGAAGAAAAAGCATTGGAAAGGACTTGATTGAAAAAACTATGAAAAACTTTATGCTATCTTGGATATCAAATTATCATATTTTTTTTTTTAAAGGGCTAAAAGTTTTATAAGATTTTTTGAAAGTTTCCCTTAATTTAATAGTTGTTATTACTTTGATGGAAGTGATTTTCTTTTTTCCGAGCGATGCCTCAATATTTATATTTGTGTGATATGCGCAACTTAGATATATGCATACTTGCGATGGATTAAAATCTCGGCCGATATCGAGTCATATTGGCCGATATGACTCGGTATCGGCCGATACCGAGCTGATATCTCGCTGAGATATTGGTCTCAGCAAAATATCCCCAATAAATTAAAAAATATCGGGCGATATGATATTTATATCCCGTGAACCGATATCTCGGCCGATATTTTCAAAATATAGGCCGACATGATATAAAAATGGTAAAAACCTTAATTTTTGCAACTTTTTCCCCATCTTCATCTTCTTCTCCTCTCTTCTAATTTCCTTACTACCCATAGCAACAGCCCTACTCCCTCCTGCATATTATCAAATCCCACATTAATTTTTTGAAGAAAATATTATCTAAGTTAAGAGAAAATCAACCTAAAGCATTTTATTATGTAGTTTTTTTTTTAATTTTTTAAATGAAGTATAGAAATCATTGGGTTTATCATTTATGTTGTGTTCTTCATTTAGAAGTTAGATCTACATGCTTTCATACTAGATCTACTCATACACATGATTTTGAATTTTTTTTTTCCAATTTCTTTTTTCAGATTTTTTAATATTTGAATTATTATATATCATTGTTTGGGGATTTCATCATAACTATGTTAGTATCAAATGATGATTGATATGTTATCTTTATTTTCTTATATTTTACACTAATAAATTGATAATGAGCATCAATAATGGTTGCATTATATGAAATACTAAAGAAGACAGCAAATTGCGACACATACAGGACTCATAACTTAAGGTGACCGAGATTTCGATTTATTGTTGTTACTAATGAAAAAAATATTGTATTCCAGCATTTTCTAATATTCTGGATATTTTGGATATTTTTATAATTTTTTTTGGATTAAAAAAAAATTCACACCGCGACTACCACGACGGACCGATATCCACGACCAATATCGATATCATATCGGTTTTTTGGCCCGGCCGATACTGCAACCGAGACCAAAATTTTAAACCATGCTTGCTCCAACTACAGCTTTGACTGAGAAAGAAAGAGAGAATAATTGTTTGCAAACTAGAGCTAGAATTTAAGATATACAACTTGCAACAGGGACCGAGTCAAAAAAAAAAAAAAAAACACGGAAACAATAGTTTGAAGTTAGGGCATTTTAATAGTCCGTACACTGCCCTCATCTACTCATGAAAACCAAGTACCTAGAGGATGATAGGAAAGGAGGGAATCTAAAAGGGCAAAAAAAAAAAGAAAATTGAGAGAGAGAGAGAGAGGCAGAGAAGATATCTTCAAACTCCAACGAACGACATCAGTAAAGAGAAGAGTTTGATGCATTTGAGCTTTTCCTCTTCTCCTCAAATCCTTCCCGATGTCTCATTATCCAAAATCTCTCTATTTCCTCCGGTTTCCTGCCAGGGATCCGACCAGCTATTATAGCCCACCTGTAAATCATTGCATGTTTCATCAGTAAACTCATGCTTGAATAAACTACTGATTGGTAGTGTAAATTATCTTACATGTTCATTTCAAGATTACTGTTGATTAAGAACCCTCTTCGCCAACTACGCATCCACCGGCGGACTTAGGATTTTCATTTGAGTGGGGCCAATAAGGGTCAATTTAAATTATGAGGGATTAATCCCCAAATTTTATATCAAAATCCATCAAAACATGTAAACATCTCTCCCAAATTTTACTACAAAATAAGCTCTATTTATCCCTTTTAAGTAGTCCAATGTGTAAGAAAAAGCACTTTCATACTTGCACATTTTAAATCTAACAGCTACCATCAATCGGATCAAATTAAATTTTTTACCATTTAGTGTAAATAAACATACAAGTTATCTGACCAATTTAGATTAATAAGAGAAAAGAAAATGTAAAATCACAAGGTTTTGATCAGGTAGATTTTCAGTATGTTCACCCACCACATATCCATACCTAAATATGCCCAAGAAATTCCCCCACCACATATTCATACCCAAATCTGTACAAGAGAAAATTCCAAAATCCTGGACTCTGCATAGCACCAAATTGGTTTCCTTTTTAGTTAAAAAACCGGGCCCTCCACCAATATTCCATTTCCAAAATGTCTCTTTCTATGAGTGTCTCTAATTCACAAATGGCTACACCTAATAATAGCACATTGTTCACATACAATTCCTAATCGGGAAGAGGATGGCCAACCATGAGGTTTCATACCAACATTAGAGCTCGAAAAAAGCTTAAGCTAAAGCAGAGTTGACCATTAAAGGTGGGGCGATGTGTACCGAGGGGCGATTGCCGGTATGGAGTTTTCCCATTTCCACTTGGGGCGGATGCACCCAGTGACCAACACATGGGTCCGTCCCTATACGCATCGGACAAAAAATATTTTAGCACGAGCCAAGAGCTATGGTTTAGGTCTAATTGACACTTGGGCCTTGGTTAGTGTTCATGCTACTTTTTTTTTTTTTTTTATGAAAGGGTTCCCAACCCTTTGACCAGAACTAATCCCTCCGGGCCCAGAGGAAAGCCGGGCAAATAGCACTAGTAGACTCAACCTTCAATTCTTGAAGAAGACCGGGGGTTGATACCAAGACCTCTAACTCCGGAAGAGGGAGTTTAGAGGGAGTAACCGTGGTCATGATCACTCGGTCAACCCCTTGGGGTTATCCAAACTACTCATAGCTCTAAATATACAAATTATTTAACGAAAGTCATGTTTCTAAGAAAAATCTGGATCATACTTTTATCATATTATAAATTATAAACTCGAAGGGATAATAAGTTCCATTTTGATAATATAATGTTAGAGATTTTTCTTGGTTGATGAATTCTTTCTAACAAGATTTTATTGATAGATGAATTACTATAACCAAAGGATTACTTGAATTGCAATACATAAAAATATAAATTGAAAATGGAAGAAGGAAAGATATAATCAGATCTTTATCTACGGCCCTCAAGTTTAATAGTTTAAGAAAGTATAATTTTTCTAAATTTCAATCCAATGGTAAGTAAGGATCTACGGAATATCAAATTTGCAGTAGGATAATTAGTCAAACGGCAAAGTGCTATTTAAATACCACGGTAAAATACATTACCTGGGGGATCGATGTCTCTTATCATTTGATCTGTTAAACCCTTTTTCTAATTCTAGTCCGAGGAACACTAATTTGAAGCTTTTTGTAAGTACTATTTTAACAATAATAAGAGTCCATATGAAAGTCATTCTAAACACCTATGTACCAACCCTCAGTATTCAATAGCCAAACATGTGATTGTGTGACACCAACATCTTAAATGATCAAGGGACTGATATGATAGCAAAATTGTGATCTTTGGACGAAGGTTTTTTCTGTCGAAAAGTCCTCTGTTGGGTATTTTTACTGTGTGACATCAACATCTTAAATGATCAAGGGACTGATATAATAGGAAATTGTAATGACAATCTTCCGTACGAAAGGCAGACATAATTTATTGTGGAGAAGGACTTGACTGCAATCCCGGAAGAAAAAGTCTACTTGTCCCGGATTTCATGTCCCGGGACAAGCACGACTCCACAGGCAGGGGCATTTTGGTCATTTTACATGAAATCCGGGACAAGTAGCATGGCTGATCCCGAAATGAGATTCAACTAGTTCCATAAATACTTTAAGTGGGGGCCGCCTTTGAAATGCACGTTGCTAACATCGCCATCACTCTGGCGTCGAGTTTAATGCGGAGGCTGTGATTTTAAGCCGTTAGATTCTGCTCTGGATTTCATTTACTACAGTTACTTATCCGAGCTTTGTTTGTTTGGAATTAATTTTTTAGCAATTCCTGATAAAATAAGCTCCAACAAAGAAACATCAGAGACGTGTGGGATGAAAAGTTTAAGGTCAAGAACTAAGTGAGTAAAAAAAAAAATGAAAAAATCATCTAATTGATCAAACCGAACTGATTGAAGTGTTAATAACCGTATCTCACGATTTAATTATGATTACTGTTATTAAAATCGAAAAACTGCACCTCACAATTACGTATATATTAGAAATTGTAATTTTTGGACTAAGGTCTTTTACGTCGAAAAGTCCTCTGTTGGGTCTTTTACTATTTTTACTGTGTGACATCAACATCTTAAATGACCAAGGGACTGATATAATAGGAAATTGTAATGACAATCTTCTGTACGAAAGGCAGGCATAATTTATTGTGGAGAAGGACTTGACTGCAGTCCCGGAATAGAGATTCATCTAGTTCCACAAATACTTTAACTGGGGGCCGCCTTTGAAATGCACGTGGCTAACATCGCCATCACTCTGGCGTCGAGTTTAATGAGGAAGGCTGTGATTTTAAGCCGTTAGATTCTACTCTGGATTTTATTTACTACAGTTACTTATGTTTGGAATTAAATTTTTAGCAATTCCTGATAAAATAAGCTCCAACAAAGAAACATCAGAGACGTGTGGGATGAAAAGTTTAAGGTCAAGAACTAAGTGCTAAAAAAAATGAAAAAATCATTTAATTGATCAAACCGAACCGACCGAAGTGTTAATAACCGTGTCTCACAATTTAATTACGGTTACTGTTATTAGAATAAAAAAACTACACTTCACGGTTCAGATACGGTTTTCAGTTTCAACTCACGGTTATGAATTGAACCAAACCGCAAAATACGGTTCAATTAGTCATTTTCATAAAACACACAGTTAACCAAACCGTTATACTAATAAGTAAAAAGGCTAAAAGGCCCAAATTTTTCGTAGTATGATTTTAGACTTTTAGTTGTATTTTTTTCGTGAAAAATGATGTATTGTTTTGCATGCACAATCAAAGGGCAAAGACGGAAATTTTTTAAGTGACAATTAACCGTAACTGAACCGTTTAATACGGTTAACCTCGGCTCGGTTTTTAATCATTTTTTAGGGTACAATTGCTGTTTCTAAAAATTAAAAACCATAAAATGCAGATTGGTTAACGGTTTTCCCAAAACAATCAGGTAGCCGAACCCGTGACACCCCTAAAGTAGTAAATCTTTTTTTTTTAAACAAATTTTAGGATATAAAAGAGACACTCAATTTCGTGGGATTTGATTTTCAAGTGTGCTGTACGTGCAAAAGATGTGGAGGAGATGGTTTTCATTTTCCATCTCCCCTTAATTTATTTATCATTGAGGGGAAGATTATTTGAATGCCTTACAGATTATTTTACTTTTACTTCTTCTATTTTAGCAACTTTAGAAATACATTTATTAGGATTTTAAAGAATTTGGTTCCATGCAAATAAAAGGGTCCATAAGATCTATTTACTTGCAAACACACTCATAGCTGAATGGTATTGGCACCTCAATATCACACACATGCATATGGACCAACCCTAACCCCTCAAATTGACAGTATCACTCCTATTAGGCCAACCCAGCCCAAAAAACCCTTTTTTTTTTTTTTCTATTTACTTATTAGTATTGAATTCATACTAAGTAGCTCCGTTCTTTCAAAATGTCTTCAAGGACTCATTTGATTGGGGAAGAAGAAAAAGTTGGAAATAAAACCACTTCTGCGGGATAAAATGGGGCACAAGCAGTGGGCTAACCAAAAAAAAGTTCAGCTGATGGGCGCTTTTGCAGTTGTTTTATAAACGAGAGCGGCAAATTCAAGGAAATTAAAAAGAAAATTTCCAGATTTGTTCTTACACCAATGAAGGTTTGACTGGACTTGAGAAATAAAAATATAAAAGAATAGAAAAAGAATATGTATATGTATATGTTGAAAAGTTAGTTCTAAAAAACGTTCTTTAATTTTTTTTCTTCTTCTATCAGTACTGTTTAGCAACCTGCTCAATTTTCATTGTTATTTTGAAAAATGGTGCGACCTTGTTAGGGAAAAATCTCTCTACAAAAATATTATAATAGCCAAAAAGATATATTTTAAAGGAGAATATTCAAGTGCATCCATCCCTCACCATTTGTGGTGAGGGACACCCCTTTTGGGAAAGTTTCAAGTACAACTTACACCTCTCTTTTGTATTTGAAACTTCCCTAAAAAGAGTGTCCCTCGCCACAAATGATGAGAGATTGATGCACTTGAATATCCCCCTATTTTAAATATCCCCTACATCTGTGCCCATACCTTTCTTTTGTCTTTACTAAGCAGACTCTTAGGGCGTGTTTGGATGTGTGGTGAAGTGAGGTGAGGTGAGGTAAAGCCTTCATTACCCAGACAAGAAAAGACAATGGGTCATATAAAGAATACACAATTTTAAAATTCCCTCCATCTTTTTAAAAAAAAAGTCAAAAAAGCAACCTCCTTTTTCCACTAAAAGACAAAACATCTCCACTTTCTTATATAAAAAGTCAAAAAGATTCCATACTAAACAACTAAAAACAAAACACCATCATAACACCTTATATTTTATTCTATCTTGATTTGATGCTTCACCTCACCATACTTCAATTCACCATACATCCAAACAGGCCCTTATCGATGGCCCAATTGACTTGACTTTCCTGAGGTGGAAGCTGAGAGCCAAACACTACAAGGATCAAAGTGCCCCATCCCCCTATTTTAATCATATCAACCCAATTGAAGAAGAAATTATTTACTAGAAATTTTTAAAATTTCCTAGCTTTTAATTTCAGGATTTTTTGGACGTGACGTGACGTCTTATTTCTTGCAAGTATTTTAAAATCCCATTCGCCTTCTCAAATGACGTTTGGAAATTTAGAACATCCAGCACTTTGCTTTATGATAAAATTTCCATAAGCTTAAATATAAGGGACTATTTAGGAATTTCACCGTATCTAAAAAGTTAAAAATTCTCTAACTCCAACAAAGAAATAGGCCGTAAGACATCATTTCGTAGAAGAATAATCCATAAAAAAAGAAGTTGAATATAACAAACAGATGTAAGCCGCTCACGAGGAATGGGTTTACTGTGAATGCAGGCCAATGAACTCATAAGCAATCACATACATCCCCTTATTGGGTTTTTATTCTCTAAGGTATTTCCCTGATATATTAACCTCGGCAACGGATTCTCCCCTTAAGCATGGGTTTAGAAACTTAATCAAACTTTAACAAGGATAAGCATGACAAGTACTGGAAAAAAGAGCATCTGCTATATCCTTTCACCAAAAATAGAAAAAAAATTCAAAAGAGTTGTGCAGAATATTAAAATATTCTTTTACCAAAAATAGAAAAAAAAATCATATTTAAGAATGCCGAGAACCTACAACCGATTTCCAATGTGATCTTTTCCTTGTCAGAAATCCCAACCCATTCTGCTACAAAACAGCCTAGTGTGACAAACACAGTTCAGACCTTCCGGCCTTTGGATGCGCCTCCTCAACAAGTGTTAATTTTATGAAAAAGCCGAAAACTTTTCCTTCTTTCTTTCTTGGTTTCTGGAAATTTGGGGACTGGGGTGGTGTCCTTTCGTTTGGTTAATTTTATTTTTCTGCTCTTCCAGGTTTTGTTATCGGAGCTCTCTCTCGTATCAAAAACTGGGCCTAGGCTCAGGAAAACACAAATTCCAATTAGGCCTGGCCAGACCTTCCCCTCCTTTATACTACTACACAATGCGTGTGGGTGTGGAATTTTATTTTCTTGAGAACAGAAAGATGAAAGATTATCAAGAGTTTGGATTGTGAATACACCCAAACAACAGATTTTATGTTTTCATGGAAGTGCTTTATTTTCTGCGAATGCACCCAAGGCAAACACAACCCAACCCAATCTGTGAGTGAAAATCATTGTGCATTGAGAACATATCAAGTGCCAATGCATTGTTTTAAACAGAAAGAAAGTTTACCTGTCACCCACAAGCCTATACATTCTATAGATGAGATCTTCTTCTTGATCTGTCATTTTAATGAGTTCCCACTCGATGCTACTAACCTCTGCAAGAAAGAAGAAAACAACCCATATGGCCTTTTGATGAGAAGATCCCAAGTGAAATCACAAGTCAAGCACAGAAAAAGTGATGTAAGAGAAAACCAACCTTCTGAATCATTTGTAGAGGCGTTGGCCTCCTTCCTTCGACGTTTATTATCCATCGAGAGAGAGAGGTGGTAAATTAATCTAGGGAGGGAGAGTGAGTGGATGCAACGGTTTCTACCGTGGGAAAGAAAATATGGAGAGGAGAGAAAATGGATGGAAGTATGAACGACAGCTGCGTAGAAATGCGTGTTGACGAGTAGTTGTCGTCATTTAATGCCTTTTTTTGTTTTTATGTAATTCTTATTATAACTTATACACCCAAAAAAAAAGAAAAAAAAAATAGATGTTGGTCTTTTTTTTTTCTTTTGTGCTGGTTCCAACTTCCAACATACTCCAAGTGTTTTGTTTGTGCAGCAGAGTACACGGTGCGAATTATAATTGTATTGAATTTTCTATATGAATTTGAGTTTTAAACTTACTTTCCAAGATTATTCTTCACATGATGGGCGAGAGGTAAGATTAAATTGTTAATAGCAAGGAATAATCTATTCATAGTTAAGATTCTAATTTATTTCGACAAACATTAATAAATAGCTTGATGAGAAGATTATTTATTGATCAAACGTGTAGAGTTGTTGGACCTTGACGCTAAGAAATTGAGACATGTGGCCCAGAGGCTAAATGGGTCATGTGGCTCATTGGGTAAATGGGTATTCATATAGGGATAATGATGGTACGGACACTCTTATTTATGGCAATTGTTTCAAAATTGTTGAAAAATAAAAAATTCCTGAAGAGATGTTCTTACAAGAATAGAGGTTTTGAACATGACGATTTTATCCTTAATGTTGCGATATCCTAAGAATGTAGGATATCGAACTATGCGATATCCTATAGCCATAGGATATCACATAAATCTATAACATTCTCGCCTTCATCTTTCTACCGAAGACTTTTTAACTTTCCGATAAAAAAAAAAACAAAAACAAAAACAAATGCAGTAAAACCATAAAATAGGTAGGGCCTACATGCGTGATGTGAAGACTGAAATGAGATAGGGCCCACATACCTATTGTGATGATTGAAATGGATGAACACTGAATGATGGAAACTCAATGAGGCCCCACCTAAATGTATAAAGACTAAGGAAGCATATCAATTGAAAGTGGCTTAGGAATATTCAAATGATCCTAGGCTTTGGTTCTTTATACTCAAAGTTTAATGGGCGAATTTATCTTTTTATCTCAAAGAATAAATCATTTGAGTTTCTTTTTAAAGACAAAATGGTATAAAATAAAGAATTAATGGCTGTGTGGGATGTTTCCATGATACCGAGATTACCTCTGGTTCAAGCAAGAGTACCGAGCAGGTTTATCTTGATTTCGGCCTTATTCAGCTCGGCAATAGTGCTAGCTGGTACCGAGCTTGAACTAGCCTCGGTAAGAGTACCGGCCAGACCTTTTTGTGCTCAGTCTTGTGCGTCTCGGCAGCGGTGCCAGAACTAGCCCATGTCTGACTTCGGTGTCTTATTCAGTTTGGTCCAATTAATCGAGATGAACACTGAGCGTTAAATCTCAATTATGTAATGGTACGACTACATTGCAGAACGTATTGTCAGATAGAGTGGCCATTGGATATAGATAAGGGGTTATCCCTATCCGATGGTCATATCCACATTTATGTATGAGATTGAGGAATGATCCGATGGGACAATACTTTCACCTACCTCCACTAAGGATACAAGGTATGGGCTGATGGGACTGTACCTCCACCTACCTCCACTAAGGGAGCTTCTGATGGGACTCCCGCTTATATATATGCATGGATAAGACCCATGGCAAGGTACGCCTTATGCACACATACACCTACTTACACTCATACTTCAAACTCTCTTTTCCTCTCTCTCTCTCTCTCTCTCTCTCTCTCTCTCTCTCTCTCTGTGTGTGTGTGTGTGTTCAGTGACTGCACTAACTTAGGCATCAGAGTGCCTTTGGTTGAGGTTTAAGGCATTCAATCTCTCCAAAAAAGTTTAGCAGCAGTATCACGAGTTTAACACTCGCCTAATCAAGTCCGTAATATTTAGAAACTTACAATGGCCTAATTAATTTTTGTTTAATGTGACTATGAGTCAAGGGAGATTTGAATATAAAAACACAAAATACAATGGTATTTCTTGAGAATATATGGAACTAAAGGGTCCTATATGTAAAAATCTCTTGGAAAGTGAAAAAAAAAAAACTCAAATGTGGGGTTTTGAAATCACGTACAGCAAGAATAGTGACCAAGTTTTTGTGAGAATATGTGAAAACAGAGCCTTCATATGTAAAATCTCATAGAAAGTGAAAAAAAAAAACAAAAAAAAAAAAAAAGAAGAAGGCTAAGAATTCAGTCCACAAACAGTAAGTCTCATGTACGCTTTCACCAGTGAGCTACTGCCACATCATTTTACTGATCTGGCACATCATTAATGTGTTGAATATTAATGAGTGTGATATGTGTTTTAAAATAAGAGTTTGTGATCTGGCACATCATTTTACTTGTGCCAGGGCCTGATTCATTTCGGACAAGGCCGACACTGAGTTGACTCAGGCGAGTCGACCCGGTGCTGAGCAGAATTTAGAACCCCGGTATGCATTCCTGACCACTCATTGTGTGAGGCCTCTACATAGGGGTGGCTTCTCTCATTTGTAGCCATTCTCGAGAACTAGCGATGTGTTTGGGAGGGGAGGGAAAATTTGAGGGGGAAGGAAAATGAAGGGGAGTTAATTTTCCCTCCTCTTGTTTGGGAAGTGAAAAAGTAGGGGAATGGAAGAGAAAAAGTATAATTTTGTTTGTTTGTGAGGTAGGGAGGAAAAGATCATTGTACCCTTATTTTTGAAAAAATTATAATTGGACAAGAAGGGGCAACTGTGTACTTTTCCCAACTTTCCCCTCTCCTCCCCTCATAATTTTTCTCACTAAAAGACAAAAATTCCCCCCCCTCCCCCCCCAATAAACACACTCCCCTCTTCCCCACCCCCATTTTCCCCCCATTTTTTTCCTTCCCCCCATTTTCCTACCTTCCCAAACACACTGTAAAAGATAAAAAAATTTCCCCCTCTTCCCCCCTCCCATCTTCCGCGCCCCGCCCCCCCCCCCCGCCCCCCCACACTCCTCTTCCCTCCCCCCCCATTTTCCCCCCATTTTTTTCCTTTCCCCCATTTTCCTACCTTCCCAAACACACTGTAAGTGACAAGTTCGTTTTCTCCCAAGTGCTCACTGTCATCTTATCTCTCTTGTGTACTTGTGGGGCACAAGTATGGCAAGAATAAGTTAGTTCGATTTCACTAAGTTTGTGTACAACGCTTGGTGCAATGGTAAGTGTACTCTTAGTATGGGAGAGGTTCAAGGATCGAACTCCCAAGGGCCAGCTTACTCTTAAGTTTCTTCATGATAAATCAGAGAAAACAAAATAGCGAAAGCAAGGCTATGGAATTGTTAGAGTTTTGTTTAGGACCTATTTGCAGTTTTTGGATTGTTGGGATCAAATTCATAAAAATTCATATAATGTGGATTGCATTGGAAGAGAAATAAAGGATAAAAGGTGGAGATGGAGATGGGAAGACCAAGTAATTGTTTCCTACTTTCCAACTAAAGGGGAGATTCTTTAATTGTCATTTGTTAATTTTCACCTATAATCCTTTCCTTTAAGCCCCTCTACAAGAAGAAATGTCTAGAATTTCTACAAATTTAGTACGCAAGTAAACATATGGGCCCTTAAAAATCGGCTTTCCTCAAGTAGCTTTGAATATTAGAAGGCAGAGAGGATTTATAAGAGACCATCAAAATATAAGGAATGATTGCTAAACAAACCTTAATGAAATTATTTTGTAGGAATTCGGTGATCTCTTCTAGATCTCTACCCTTGGCCTTTCATTCTTCATCCCTTCATCCAGGGTGATTAATGAGTTGAATTTGAGTGCAAAAGAATTAATAATTTGTACATATAGTTTTGGCCCAACCTTCAAAACTATGGCCATAAAGGAACTCGAGCTCAGCTCATTGACAACCCAGCCATTTGTTGACACAAAAAATATCACTTTGCCTTTTCATACCCTTTCAAATATAAAAAAGCTACTTGAAGCTGTATCCGACCACAACAGGTAATGCTACTTCAAGCATTAGGTCCTGTCAGAACCATCTATAAACTTCAAGATCCTTTAAAACAGTCATAAGAAGAGTAAACACGAAGTTTTGGGTCATTTTGACATCATTTAGCCTACTTTACTCTTCTAGCAGCTAAATAGAAGCTCCTGATGGCGGTGAAACTAGAAATCTTGTTTTACAAAAAAGAGCACACAATTGGCCTCAAAATGCGACAAGAATGCTCTACATCAAATTCCAAGCCATTTCGACACCATTTGATCCAAAATGAAAAAGGCTGCATTCTCAAGACAATAAAGTCAGCCCTCCCGGCGAAAACAGCAACGGAGACATCAAATCTTCAATCAGAGCCTATGGATGGTCTTAAAACACTTTCAAGTGGTTCTATGTCAAATTTCAAGTCAAACCGACAATGTTTGACCCAACATCAACCCTCAAACAACAAAACTAAGCCTCTCGGTGGCAGAAACCACCGAGGTCATCACTCATCAAACAAAGCACATGAATGGTCTCAAAATACTTCCAAGGGACTACATGTCAAATTTTAGGTCATTTCAACAATATTTGACCAAATTTTAACTCGGGAGCTAAATAAGGTCTCTCGACGACGGAGCCCCTCGGGACCATGATTTGCAAATCGGAGCTCATGGATCATCTTAAAATGATTCCAAAAGGTTACATATTTAATTTCTGGTCTCGAACATCGTTTGACTGTACATCAAAGCGCGGCAACTTCTTCGCAATACAATTAAATCTACCAGCAACAGGACCCCACACCGCTTCAAAACTCAAACAAAAACTTATTATTGGTCTTATTTCTTTCCCATAAAGCTTCACCTCAAACTTCAGGTCATTCCGATATCGTTTGACCTAGTTCTGACTTTTGACAACAAATCGGCGCCTCTACGCGACAAAGTCTTCAGCTTTCCCGAAAAATCAGAAACATTGCCCTTTGTTTTGCAAGGCTTCTCGTCAAGTGTTCTGTAGGTAAATCATGCAAAAAATTGTACAAAAATACCAAGAAAAATATACTAAAGAAAAAAAATCAGAAAAAACCAGAAAAAAGGTACCAAGTGGGCCCATGGTCGCAGCAACCTTGGCCCATGGTCGTTGACAACCATGGGTGCATGGTCGCAGGCGAGCCTAGAAATCCGGGTTGCCGGATTTTCGTCGAGAACCCATTTTTGGGTCCCTTTTCGTGTTTCGAGCTGATTGGTCTATGCGATTTTCTAAAAATATGATTTTCGGGGCACAAAATCCGTCAATCTTTGACAACATCACAGATTTGCCATCGAGATCATGGGCTCATCATCGGACACATCAAAACCACCAATCGACCAACTAAGAAAGCACACTTTTTATCTAACCGATCGAGAAATCGATAGGACAGATGATACCGGCCTACTGATAGCAATAAATGTCTGAAATTGCATGATCATCTAACAACAATCGGCATGAAAAGTCCATCGGCAATCAAGGCTCCCTACGTCGTGGATAGAATCCCAAAAGACGCAGCATGGCCTGCGACCCTTCAAGTACTTAGGCGGCCATTTAATGCAGTTAATGACCCATTTTCATTACAAGTTAATGTAGTTAATTGCCCATTATTATGAACATCCCAATTAGAATCCAAGGAATGGGGGTTACAAGTTAAACACAATTATGACATTAAACTATATAACTCCTCCCATCATGGAGTTTAAATGCAAATAAAGGCCCATTATTCTTCAATGGCCAATCAAAATTCAAGAAAAATGAGTTACAAAAATACAAATTTCAAAACATGTAACTCCTTTTATCATGGAGCATTAATGCAATTAAAGCTCATAAACCCCCCATGGTGACTAAAATCCTATAAAAGGAGGACATTCCGACCATTCCAGGGCATAAGGTGCAAATCCCACAAAAAACTCTACAACTTTGTTACGACGCTCCAACGACGATCTTTCCTCTACTGAAGAAACTTTCAGCGACCCCCACTACAAAGTGATCAAAGTCCCACCCCACCCCCCAAACAACGATCTTTCCTCTATTGAAGAAACTTTCAGCGACCCCCACTACAAAGTGATCAAAGTCCCTCCCCCCCCCCCCCCCCGGCCCTCTCTTTCTATCTCCCTGGCTTAGCCACTGCTTTTCAGCCTGTCTACTTAGATTTTTATTGGATATAGGATCTCCTCTTAATTCTTATTCTCTAAAAATCAGAGGTTCAAGGTAAACCAAGAAAATCAAAAGCATCTCCCCAAGGCCCTCTCTTTTTATATCCATGGCTTCGACGCTGATTTTCAGCCGATCTACTTAGATTTTTATTAGATATAGGATCTCCTCTTTATTCTTATTCTCTAAAAATCAGAGGTTCAAGCTAAGCCAACAAAATCAAAAGCATCCTCTGTTATCATCTGAAGGATGACGGCGAAGCCCAAACATTACTTGCGATTGTCAATCTGAGTGAGTCCCTGCAATATCCTGTGAAGTCAGATTCTCTTTTCTTTCTTTTCATCGTATTTTGTATTTTTAAAACATACACAAAAAACACAAGTCCGGTCATTTCTTTTGATGAGAGTTGTAAATCACCTTTCACAACAAAAACACAAAATCGCCATGCACGGCAAAAATATCACATTTCACGGCGAACAAATGAAAATTGCCTTTCACGGAATCCAAATTCAGATTATGTATATTTTCTTAACACATGTACAATGAAAGCTAGGTAAAAGTTAATTTTCTTTTCAACTTGAAAAGTGTGATCTACGGACCACTACTTGTTATTTCCAAGTATAGTAAAAAATTTGGCATACGCCGTACAAGAGGAAATCGCGGTCCGCATGTTTCCGGTCACGAAAGGGTTGGAACCTACGGATTCTCACATCTGCTGACCCCGTTAGTCCCGCGAACATTTAACGAGCCTTCACCATTGAGTCTTGGTTGGAAAAATCTCCGAGTTGATCGCTCTTGATCACTCTCCCGAGTCATCACATTTTAACAAAGGACCGAGTCAAAATTAGAGGATACTCGGCCGAGTCATTTCATTTTCATAAATTGTTTGTATTCTCAACCATTGGATAAGTAAATCTAATTTAAAATAATTTAAAGTAATTTATAAATAATTATGAATGGGGTTTGGAGTAGGGTTAGGGATGAAAGTGGGTCGGGCCGAGCCGGGCTTTGACAGGCCCTAGGCTCGGCCCTAGTATTTTTTAGTAGGCCCTAGCCCGGCCCGAGCTTGAGAGGGCCTAAAAAATCCTGGCTCGGGCTCGGTTCTTATTAAATAGGGCCGGCCCTGGCTTGATTGAGGCCCTAAGCTCGACTTGTGAGCCTGGCCCATTTTATAATGATATAGTTCAATGTTAATGTAGATGACATTATCAAACACTCCAATGTTAAGGGAGCCCAGTTCCAACACTCCATAATAGTTCAATGTTAATTTAGATGAGCATTATCAAACTCCAACAATAATACAAATCAAATTAAACTCCAATAGCATCATAAAATAAAATAAAATATTCGGCTAGCATCATAAAATAAAGGTTTAGGGTTTAGGGTTTATGGATTATTTAGTGCTTAGATTTAGGGTTTAGGATTCATGGATTATTTAGTGCTTAGGGTTTATGGATTATTTATATTGGATTAAAATTAGGGTTTAAGATTTAGCACTTAGGTTTAGGGTTTATGAATTATTTAGTGCTTAGTGTTTAGTGTTTAGGGTTTAGAGATTATTTATATTAGATTAAAACTAAGGTTTAGGATTTATGGATTATGTTATATCATATATGTATTATCCACTGTATAGTGTACATATATATATATATATATATAATATATGTAGGCCCAAGGGCTTACGAGCCGGGCTTCACCAAGCCCGAGCTCGGCCCTTTTAAGCAAACAGGCCTCCTCCTAGGCCCTAGTTCAGCTCTTTTGTTTTTTGAGTCGAGCTCGGGCCGAGCCTATAACGGGCCGTCAGCGGGCCGACACACTTTCACCCCTAGTTTGGAGTCGATAATTTAAAAAAATGACTAAAATGTAACTTGAAACTAATATCTGATCGTTTACATTGGATATTTTGACTAACAAATTATATTATATGCAATATTTTTTCTTTTATTTTCTTTATTGAAGTACTTTTCTTGCATATATAAATTTATTAATTTGCATTGACTATCGTGAATATATGTAAATAAATGCACAATTGTACTTTATAAGAAATGGATTATTTTTAAATTATTTAAAAAGATACGACTCTCCCAAGTGTCCGCGTTGACTCCATCCAAGTTAAATTTTTTGCTTTAGACGAGTTGAGTCCGAGTCACGAGTTTTCCCTTGCATTGAGTAGCTTGTAGACAAAGGCTTATTTTCCATTTTCTAATTCGTCATTGTATGACAAGAAAGTGACGGGAATGGATTCCCCAAAGGGGGCAGAAATGTTAACCATTAATGAAATAATGAGAAGAATTTTCTTTCCGGTAAACTCATCAATTTTCACTATCTTTCGAGTTCACTAATTATAAAAGAGAATTTTAGAGGGAACAAATTTTTTTTTTAAAGAGTCACCCCATTGTGTTTGGATCGTTTTTGTTGTATGGATCTATTTGCATTCGTTTACATATATAAATGTTGCACATCCATAATATTTGCCCTTAGGCCTATTTGTTCGTGCTTATTTACTTGTGTAAATCAGGTCATTCTCCTATAAAAGTATTTATATAAAGAAAAGATATGAAACAAATATACCACCTTGCTGAAGAATGCATCAGTATAATGGGTGCATGGGGAAAGTCGTGATGTCAGATTCCTTAACTACTTTTTACTTTTTATGCTCAATATATGTTTATTTCAAACCATTCAGATACTTCATCGACCCTTTAACCTCAACCGCTTTAATTTCATATCTTAAATATTTATAGATTTTAAATATATGAAGATTTTACATATGTAATCCCAACCCATTCATTTACTCGTGCGAAAATGGTTTCAGATAAATTGATATCATGTTTCACAATTCTTGATCCATATGTACAAAGCTTAATTACATAGGTAAATCCCATTTCATATCTCATGCGTGAAATACGAAAGAAGGGATAATTGGTATATAAAGTTGGAGAGTAAATTATGGTTGGTACGATATCATTTCAATTACTAAGTTTTAAAATTTTGTTTTTAAACTTTAATAATTTTATGTTGCTGTTTACACCAAAAATATTACTTTGCTTTTCATTAACCTAGTGATCTCACTGCGTCCGACGTAAAGCTACCTAAATCATCTCTGTCCCGACTGGAAGGGTAACTGGTAGGTCAAGAAAGAAAGATGTAGAGCAAAAAAAATAGCTAGCAATTGCATTTTACTTATATTTTATAAGGCACTCTTATTGGTGTACCCATCGCATCGGTATCCGTAAAGCCCTTGGCTCCATATCTGCCTGTTCCATCCTATCCATCTGTAACTGTCCCTGAATGGAGCTTGGAATATTCACATACCGAGGATGTTTTAGACAGGCAGGAGTTCGATGACCTGTACCCAGTTTAACATAAACAATTAGGTGAGCCATTCTTCCGATGTCCATATAGGTGGGCTACCTTTCTAGTTCCCACCTGTGTGGACTCCTCTTTCTACAAACATTGACTTCTTCCCACACGTGTGGGACTACTAGGGTCCCAACTACTTAGTTGGTATAAAAAAAATAAAAAAATATAACAATTAGGGATCCGGATCCCCTGTTTGGACCAAACAAGGAAACCTTATTTGGTCCAATCAAGGGGTGCCATATGGGGAAATGAGGTTTTTTTTAACGAGACAGAAATTCTTTTTGAGATGGAATGGGACATCTTTCCCATGTGGCAACCCCTCAAACCTGTTTGGACCAAACAGGAGATTCATTTCCAACAATTAGGTACTAATGGTGACACATCCTAACTTGACCCATCAACTCGACCTGAACATGGCCTATTATTTATTTTGCAATGGTCTATACAACTCACACACCTGAAGTCTCTAACCCTCAATGGTACGGGTAGAGATCAGACCATGATCATTATTGTGGAGAGGAAGGTGGCTCACCATTGAGCTAACAAGAAGCTTGACTTAACCTTTTGTATTTTGAATTAGTTAGGTTGACGTTTCGACCAACCCACTTAATAAATGGTTTGGGTTTGAGTTTGGCCCATATTTGCTAGCTATTGGATCCGCCTACCTGATCTGGTCCCAACAATTGAATGAACCAGATATGGTAATTATGGGAAATTACTTTCAGGCTGGGGATCGATTGGATATTAACAACCCCATTAGACCACTACATCTCATACAAATGTTTACTGTTCCTAACTCTCAGAAGGGTTGTGAATGGGTCACTCTAGGGCCAAGCTGCCCGGCCAGGCCTACCCCATTTATATTGAGGCCTGAAATTTGGGCTATTGCAGATGGTGCTGAGCCCAAACCCAATGTTTTTTTTCTTATTGGTAAAAAGCCCAAACCCAGGTTAGTGCCAGACAATCATCATTTTTGGGTTGCCAATTACAGGCCAAATCATCAAGCAAACTGAGTTTTGGGCCTGATCATATGTATATTCTTGTGTATTATACTAAAGAGTCACATAGGGGTGTCAAGTAGATGGGTTGAGGCTCAAATCTGAGTCCTTGTCCAGCTTGGACCCTGGAATCTGGAACTATAAGTCTGTATTCAACAACAACAGGAAAAAAAAAATGAAGTTTACTTTGGGGCTGAGAAAGAGTGTGATAGAGTTCATTTAGGTCTATTAACTAGCCAATGTTCACAAATTGATGCATTTTCATTTTTCACACACGACATTTTTTCTTTTTTAAACTGCAGTTTTTTTTTTTCTTTTGATTAATGGCCTAGTGGACAGGATTTTGGAAGGAAAGCTACCACTCGAGGGTTCGAATAGGCTGGAGGGATCCGTGGAGGCCGGTGTGCTATCCACAATTAGACAGTGTGATTCCCCCTTTTAAATTGCTGTTACCCCTTCATAGATTTTCAAAGAACCAAATTGATATGAGGTACTCCTACCTGTCCCACCTTGTCTCTTAAACTATCGTAATCTTCAAGGAAATAGATCTTCACAAGATTTGCAACCAGATCCTCCACGGCTACGAATGCAGGAAGCTCCCTCTAGGTAATGTGGTAGAGTTTGTGGGACCATCTTCTATTTACTCAGTTTAAAAGATGTTTCAAACCCTAAGTTTTGGGTTTATTTCAAAAAGGGGAAATTCTCAAATAAGACCTTAAATTTTTTACTTATTTCAAAAAAAAGGCTACAAGTTTTAAAACTTCTCAAATTAGGGCCTAAGTTTTCCATTAAGTTTTCAATTAAGGACAGTTGGCAACTTAAAATTATTTTTCCGTGACTCTCTCTCAATTTTCATAAAAGACACAAGTTGCCCTTCATTGGAATAAAAGCTTCTTTTTTTGTGATTTTCTACTTCATTCTTGTACTAGTGTCCTCGTAGTGATCAATGGCAACCAATGTCCCCATGACAATTGACGGTATGTAGTGGTTCCTTAAAAGCATGTAATGGCTTTAAATGCAAAATATTTTGAAAAATTAGAAGAAAATGTCGCTGAACAATACCTTTAAATGGTCAGATGTCCTTAATTGAAAACTTATGCCCTACTTTTAAAAAGTTTTGAAACTTGTGTTCTTTGTTGAAATAAAGAAAAAATTTTAGGCCTTATTCGATATTTTTCCTTTCAAGAAAAGACAGTAAGAATCAAGGATTTTAAATCAGAGCCTTAGGTCTCCACAAAGATTTCAAATAAAGACAATAGCCGCACAAAAACGCCCTTTTGGGCTTTTAGAACAGAGGAATTTTTGCAAAATAATTAAGCTTATAGCCTAATTAGATAGCTTATGAAGAAAAACAATAAAACTATGGGTCAGTTGTTTGTACCTTTTTTAAGATGAAAACATACCAATTGACGATATCATCAACTGGGTTGACGATATCGCCAATAAAGTCGATGATATCATCAATTGTCTGTATATAAAATTGATGATATCGTCAAATGGGGTTTTTTTTTTTTTTTTTTCAGTTCCAGTCATCATGTAGTTTTATGGAGGTTGGTTTGACAATTAAATTTAATGGGGAAGCCCATCCAACTACAAATGGCACCTATAAAATTATGATACTTTTTATCATACTAGTTCTTGAAGTAGTGATTGATAAGAAATATGAAATACAAATGAGATAGGAGCAATTCATTGTGTAGGCCCATCTATTGAAACCATTGGATGAATTGCAAATGAAGCCAAGCCCTAGTTGAATGTGAAGTTAAACCATTGAGGCCTTGTTATTTAGCCCGTGTATTTGCGAGTCATGGTTCAGGCACTTAAATAACACAACCATAGTAAGGATTTCAAACATTAGATAAAAGAGAGGTGGAGGTAGAAACCAGAAAGACCTCTTGATGCTTTCCAATACTAACGGGCATAACAAAGTTCCCAATAGTGGAAGGAAAGAAACGAGTGGTCTTCTCATACATTAAAAGTGTAAAAACGTCTTTAGTAGAAAACTCCTTTTAGTAGTATTACAAAAAAGTTACAACATCAAACCACTATCGGCACACAAAGAAATTTGATACTACTTTATTCACTTTGACTATTTGCTTTTGGGTTTAGGTAAATTTTGAGGTAGTCCAGAAATTATAGACAAAAGTAGGATCAAAGTGGATACAACTTTTTCCCCTCTTCTCCTTTCTTTTCATTTCATCTTTTCCAAGTAGCCTCTCTTCAAGCCATACAAATAGCTGTTCATTTAATACTTTGAAGGGGTTAGACCCTCAAAATCCTTATTTCATCTTTTCCAAGTAGCCTCTCTTCAAGCCATACAAATAGCTGTTCATTTAATACTTTGAAGGGGTTAGACCCTCAAAATCCTTACTTTAAGGGGGTAATAGTGCTTTGATTCTGACTTTTTAGGTACTAAGGAAATCGACTATAAAAATTCATTTTAATTCTTATCAAGGTGATCCAATGTAGATCCACAAAATCCTTGATTTGTGGCGTTAATGAGAATGGGCCTGTTAGAGAATCTGCACAGGAGGGCAAATGAGGGCGTTTTGGATGTAGCAACCGCTGGAGAATACAAAATTTTTATTTACCTTTTCAGTTCACCCATTCATCTCCAATGTAGCAACCGCTGGAGAATACAAAATTCTTATTTACCTTTTCAGTTCACCCATTCATCTCCAATGTAGCAACCGCTGGAGAACACAAAATTCTTATTTACCTTTTCAGTTCACCCATTCATCTCCACTTCTATCCACCTACTCGACTCCTAAACATTAATGAAGTATACACCAACACCTCACCATCCCTCTGCTAGAGACTCATATAAGACAAACCCGCAAGATCCAATCTGAGAATTGAACTTATTCATCTCCATTACATTAGCAACCACTTCCTTTTTAACATATTTGAATCCACTAACTATGCACCTAGAAAATATCCATCTTCACGGCTAGCCCAGTGGCAGAGCCAGAATTTTCTCTTAGGAGGGGCAAGAAGTTTCTCGAGGAGTTTGACAAATAATTAAAAAAAAATATTCTTTTGCTAATAACAATGATAAAAGATTTAATATAAATTAATTCGTTAACATAGTATCAAGATTTTAAAATCATGTGTTTAATCCAATGTAACTCATAAACTAGTTATTAAATAAATCCAATACTAATAAAAATGATGAACTTGTATTGCCCTCCACATCCAACAACATTTAATAGTGGACCTAGAAGACTGGAAAATAATTGTAAATTGCATGATTTTCAAAAATATACTTGTGAGCACGATATCAAATTTGCAAAAAAATTCAAATTAATAATTTTCTTAAACGTCATAATATGGGTTTCATATTCACATCATTCAGATGTAATTTATTTTTTAATTATCAACCCTTTATAAATGAATGTACCGATGACATTAATATAATTAAATATAGTATTTTATAATGCATAAAATTGTGTTAATTAGAATTTGAGAAAATCCTTTAAGTGGGCCGCATTGTAATTTGTAGCTTCCATTTGAGCACTTCAGATTTTTATTAAGTGGGCTGCATTGTAATTTGTAGGTTCCACTCAAGAGAAGTAAGTTTGTGGAGAAAGAAGAGAGACAAACACTTAAAACTAAACATATGATTCATATGGAAATGGTAGTTGGATAACTTTAATGCGTTGCCTTTTTTTTTTTTTTTTGTAATTTTTATGAAAGTAAATGACTGATCAATTGCCCTCATGTATTTTGAAACTTCTTCTTTAGAGAGGGGAAAAATTGTTTAAGGGCAAACGAGAAGGTAAAAACAAAGTTGAGGAGGGGCAAAGATGATGAGATGGAGAAAGACATAAGAACTTTCAAGATATATTTTCCCTATATTAAAGGAAACCAAGATATTGAGGAGGGGCAATTGGGGACTATGTGGCTCCGCCCGCTGGCCTAGCCCACTCCACACTAAACAATAGAACTTCACATCTTCATTTACCATATACCAAACCTCCAAAAGCAACATCTAAACTCAATTCGAGCTTGGAATTTGTTGGAATTCATTCAGACATTTTACCAAACACTTAGATGGGACCTTGGTTTTACTAGGATTTGAATTACAAGGGGATTGTGTATTCATTTTCCGTTAAGAAAACATTGTATTTCTTTGTTTCTTCTCCCCATTCACATCTTTTCTACATGGCATAATAAGTCATCAAAGCCACCTATCTAAACCACCCTAAGCCACCCTCGTAAGCCACCTAGTAATGCCCGCCCTAAGCCACCGTCCTAAGCCAACTAAGCCACTGTCATGAGTATTTATCACATGAGGTAAATTGGCATGCGTCTCCTCCATGTGTCCTTCCACCAACATTTTCCTTGTGTCTATATAAAGAGGTATTTTGTTTGGTTGCCGTTGTAGTAAGAAGTGAGATTTGAGTGTAGTCGTGTTGACATGTGTTGAGTGTCATAAAATTCGTGTAATATGTATTGTATGTGAGGGTGTTCTCTTGTATTAATTAGGTTAGTGTGTCTTTATATAAGTTATGTTAGCTAGTGACAATAAAAAGTTCATGACTGTTCTCTCACTTGTGTGATGTATTGCCGCACCTCAGTCCACCTTTAATTTCCTACAAGTGGTACCATCCATCCGTTGTGATCAGCAGTGAGAGGAGTCGCGACGCTGTGAAGCTGATTGGTCTGGGACCAAGCTTCTTAGTGGCAGAAATCATTAAGTGATCCCATTAAGCACAATGGAGGATCTTGCCAATTCAAACGGAGGGCTAAAGAAGCTCAACAATAACAACTACAGTCTTCGGCGAACATTGTATCTCCAAGGCCAAGATCTATGGGAGGTTGGCGGTGGCAGCGAGACCACTGCACGCCTGAAAATGTAGAGGCATATTTACCTAAGACGACAATGGCCTATTTACAAATTTTAGAAACCTTAGACTAAAACCTCTTTTTTTAACATTACAAGATTCATAAGAGCAAACCCATGAGACTAAAACTATTCATACTAATTGAGATAAAAAAACGACAAAACTGTGGTGGTTGGTTCTTGCCGGTGGTTGACCGCCGGTGGTCGCTGCTGCTTGCCAGTGAAGATTGGGCAAGGAGGTGAAGGAAGGAGAAAGGGCAGGACCGATCATCCATTTGATAGGCTCGATCAGAAACGATCATACCCATTGGACTTCAAATTTTGTGAATGGCAAAAGTGTATAAGCATTCTACAGCTGGTACCTCATTTATTTATTTGTTTTTGGTATCCAACTTAGGAGGCTGAGACTTAGCTTTCTAGGGAGGCAAGTAAACCTCTAGTGGGTACAACAACCCTCCGATAATGGAAGGTGAGACTGTTTAGTTTCAAACCTTCTGACACCTCTTACCACTGACGTAACAGGCCATTCTTTATAGCTGGCACCTGTTGAGTGCAAAAGAACCAGCCATGAATTTTTCTTTTCTTTTTCTTATTAATAAAAAGAGCCCCACGCGACATGGCCCAGATACTTGGCCTAATATGGAATCGTGACACATAATCACTGTAAAAAACAAAAAAGCAGTGTGTTCTGTTTCGGTTTCTTAATATAGCAATCATCTTTCAGTAACGAACAGTCTCTTCTGGAACGGGAAAGTTATTGGATCCTTAAAACGACTGGTGGTTGGGCCTTCTTCCTACCATGCGCCTGAGTACGCAAATATTGATGCTACATATGATGCACTCTTTTCATATTTATTATCTCTGACAATGTACGAATCCTTGTAGATTTCAAACATATAATACACTCGCAAAAAAGACAAGCTCTTGCGACTCGCATGGTGATATTTGAATTCAAGGAACTCGCACCTTGAACTTGAACGGTTGTTGAATGGTAAGGTTTGGCATTCAATCATTAGTCTCGGATATTGCTAGGAATTTAACTGGATGGGTCATTGTGTGGCTAAATGTGGACAGTCTGGATTTCACTTATTATGATCTGGCACACCGGATAGTGGGGGTTCCTGGTTTGGTACTTTAGTTTTGTTGTTTGGCTTGTTTCTTTTAATTCTTTGCTGAATTGGAATTTTTCTTCTTTGTAATTCTTTTTTAAATATATGACTTTATGCTCATTTTCATAAGAGTACATGAAGATTTGAAAGTCTATAAAAAATTATAAAATTTTGGGAGCTGCTATTGCTATAGCACCACTTGCCACATTTTTTGTTTCAAAAGCTGGATACCCCTGTAAGAAATCTCCAAACTACCCCTCTCTCCTTCCCTCTCTTTCCTTGCTCGTCCCCCTCCCACTCCTTGTCATTCTCCTTCTTTCTCTCTCCCCCTCCCTGCTCACCCCCACCTCCGCTCGTGCTCAACCCTCTTCTTGCTCACCCCCAACCTCCGCCCACCTCCGCAGGTGGCCCGACCCCTCTCCTTCTCCCTGTCTCCCTCCCTCTCCTTGTCGTTCGGCCACTCAAGGCCGAACAAATTAAGATTGTTCAGCCCTGAGCGGCCGAACGGCAGGGAGAAGGACGACGAGCAGGGAGAAGGAGAGGGAGAGAGACAGGGAGAAGGAGAAAGAGGGGGGAAGAGGGAGAGAGAAAGAGGAAGATGGAGATGGAGAGAGGGAGAGGGAGAGGGAGAGGGCGCTGGCAGAGGGGTGGCGAGCAGGGAGAGGGAGAGAGAGATAGAGAGAAGGAGATGGAGAGAGGGAGAGGGCGCGGGCGGAGGTGGCAGCGGCGAGCAGGGAGAGAGAGATAGATAGGGAGAAGGAAAGGGGAGAGGGAGAGCGAGAGGGAGAGGGCGCGGGCAGAAATGGGTGCCGGGCAAGGAGATGGAGAGGGAGAAGGAGAGTTTTAAGATTTCTTATAAGGGTGCCAAGCTTTTGGGAAAAAAAAAAAAGGAGATGTGGAATGAGCAAGTGGAGTTGTGGCAAGAGCAGCTCCCAAAATTTTTCCAGGACTCTTTCAATCATGTCCTCTTCTTAAAAACTAACAAAAATATAAAAACTGACAAAAATAACCTTCCCTTATTATAGGTTTTCCTCTTTTATTAGTCTTTCTTCTCCCAAAACCAACCATTTTGATTTGCTGAAGTGGGCCCCACTAGGTCATGTGGGTTGGACTTCATCAATTTTTTAAATGACTTATTAAAGGGAAATTTCAGAAAATGGCATATCATTTTTTAAACTTTTGTCTTGGAGAGGTCTTTGATTGAAAGAAATATAGAAAACTTTTATACGAAAATGGGGCAGAACTTTTATACCTTTTTGAAAATTTTAATTTCCTTTAAAAAAAAACCAATAACAACAATAACAACAACTTGACTTTTTTTTTTTTTCCTTATCCCGGGCCTAAGACCTAGAAAGAGCTGGGCCCTGCCTACAACTACCATGTACCTCTTGTTAGTGAGTCTAGATCATCCGCGGCACCTATTACACCATCAGAATGTTACACTTTTATTGAACTCCATTTTGGATCCCATATAGTGATAATCCGGACCATTCAAGATAATACCCATCCCCTCCATTAATTGATCTTCAAATTTAAATTCAAGAATAGTGGGTTCCACCATCCAATTGAGCACAATGACAGAAATTGGATTGACACTACTCAACAACGATTCCTAATCATGTTTATGTCATTATGCTCAATCAAACGGTTGGATCGACTCATTTTAAATTGAAACATAATGATCTATCAATGGAAGGGATGGGAGTCATCTTGAGCGGTCCTTAATATCTCTATGTGGGCTCCAAAATGGAGTTAAATGAAAGTTTTACACGCCGTGTATCAGCATTAGCTCTTGTTAGTACGTGGTCTTTATCCGTATGGGCAAAATAATTCTAATGCCTAATAGGGGTGCTCATGGCCGGATCTGGCCAACCTGAGCACGAGCCTTAGCTTTTAATTCTAGGGCTGGGCCTGGATATAATTTTTGGCCTTGTTTAATATATGGGTTGGGCTCGGATTAAGTGATAGAAAGCCCAAAGCCCATCTCGTATGAGAGCCACCGTTTAAGTTAAGTAAAAAAATAATATATATATTTTTTTGGTGGAAAAGAGGAGCAGAACACACTCACTCACCCACAAATAAACATCCTAACTAGGTGAGCTATAAGTTGGGATATTAATCATCTTCCCTTTTATTTATAATATATAATAGACCCGCCCGAGTCGGGCTTGGCCCAGGCTTAGGCCTTTTGTTTAAAATCCGGGCGGGGCCTATATATTGCTCAGCCCAGCCCATGAACACTCCTAATGCCTAAGTGACCACACGTGTGAATCAGGTCTCACATTTATAAGCTTTTCATTTAGTCCTAGGTTTATTATTAACTTTGGATTTCTTGGGGTTTAAAATTATTTAAACTTCAAGAGGCAATATCTCATTTAATCTGAATATTTTATTTTTATTTAGATGTTTTACAATTTTTGTAAAAGATCTATGAGGAATCCTCGAGGATTTAATTGCCAAATGCGAGTACGCACTACACCAAAAACAGAAAATAGGAACTGCCCATAACCGTTCCTAACAAAAATAGGAACGGTCTTAAACCGTTACAAACACCCTTGCTCCTAACACATTGAAACAGGTCAAAAACGTACCAAATGAAATGTTTTGGAACTGTTGAAAACCGTTCCAATATTCATAAAACCGTTCCAAAGTTTAAAATTTGAAACGGTTCTTGACACTGCCAGATTTCCCTTTACCGTTCCAAATTCAAATATTTGTAACGGTTTGTAGTCCTTTTTGGAACGGTCCTAAACAGTTTTATAGTTTCTAAAACCGTTCCAAATTTTAAATTTTGATACAGTTATAAGCACTTTCAGATTTTGTAGAACCGTTCTAGTTTTAAGTGTCCCAGTTAGTTTGTCTATTTTGGAATTGTTTTAAACACTTTCAAATTTTCTAAAATCATTCCAATTTTTAATTTTTGATATTGAAACGGGTTTTTACTATGTTAAATGACGGTTTGGAACCATCACTAATTTAATTATTATTATCTTTTTTAAATAATTTTGCACTAATTTTTTTATTTGCCTAAATTCATTTTTTAAAAATCACAAAAAAAAAACCCATAAATAGTAGCATTCACACCTACACATTAATATCACACACCATCAGTTAGTTTATTTTAAAAATAAATATATTAGCTTGAATTTAAATGTACAATTTATAATGTTTAGAAATACAGAAATAAATAATACAAAATCAACCCACGACTTCTTGAAAAGGTTCATCCAGTTCATTTCTAAAAGAAATAAAATCAAAGAGTTTTCTCGGAAGAGGGATTGGGGCTGTTGGCGGTCTTCAATAGTCAGTCATAAAACCAATAGATGTCCGTTGCACTTCTTTTGATTCCTTCAAGCATTTCTCCACCACATTGCTGCTACACTTTTGAATGGAAAGACTTGCATAGCTCGCTTCAAGCTGCCTTAGTATGCTAGCTGTAACATGTGGTATCTTCAAAACCAGCACAAACTGCATGACGTAGTTGCTGAAACCATGGTGCATGTGTCAAGTGTTAGGATTTACATTATAACCAGTTGATAATTATGAGACCAATAACAAACTTACTTGTTAACAGAGGAATTGTCCCTTGGAGCATTCATTTCAGAGAACCTATTCCGTATCATTACTTCCTCTCTTGCACAAGCTGCCACTGCCCTAACTTCTTCTTCCGAAAGACCCTGTTAAAGGGGACACAACTGACATCACCTTAACAGATAAAAATAAAAATACAGAAAAAAGACAATTTAAAAAACCAAAAATACAGGAAATTCGAACAAAGCATGCTTGTGACCGGGCAGCAGCTGCAGCAGCATTTGTTGCCTCTTCCACCTCTTGGTGATTCTTAGCTGATGTTATTTTTCCTCCAAGCTTATTAAGATAATCTTCTGTCTGGGATAAAAATGATGAGAGAACAGCATATCTCAGAGAAGCATCACCAGGAATGTTGGTCTACTGCTCCAGTAACATTTCCCTATACATGTCAACATCATTATTTTTCAATGCTTCCATTCTCTTGCTCTTGTCTTCATCCTTTCTTTTTGCAAACTCTCTCAACATTTTCAAACTTACATAAAAGTTTATGTTTAAATAAAAGCTTGTATTTACAAATTGTGCGATCATCACTGGCTGATGCCAACATGTGTGGATTTGTTGGATTCCAGCTGACATAGTTGACAGTGCCAGAATGCCCAGACAGTGCCTCTATAAGCTCTCCTATACTCGTATGCCATATATAAACCTGCAGAAGAAAAAATCATCAGTCCGGGGCCAAAAGATTAGATGGAAAAACAATGAGAAAAGAAGAAATTAAAAAAAAAAATCGTAATATTCAATCTGTTAAAAAACAGAGTGAAAAACAGAAGCTGGCATCATCCATTTGTGCTGGTCCTAAACATGGCAAAATGGAAGGGGAATGCACTCGATCAAAACACTGCGGCATGTAGTTTGCGAGACATCAAAACGAACCCTTAGATGACACGGGTGTCCTGATGCAGTAAAGTTCCATCGAAGTAACTCAACTTTTCTTTTTCTTTCGCATTTTAAACAGTATATTACTTCATTGGAATATTTCTAAGTTCAATGAAAGTATTACCAAGTTTTTTCCTTCAAAACATTTGTATGTTGGAACTTGGAAGTAAAAGAGGAAAACGAAAATTCATTGACCAGTACGAAATAATGAACCAAGTACATTAGGATAGGCAAAAACTGTACCCTATACTTTTAGGGAAGTGCTCGTATGAGAGACACTCTCACTAACTTGGTGAGAGATGGGTGGGGGCCCTCACATTTAAGTTGGGGATCTTTGCATTTAAGTTGGTGAGAGTGGATATGGAAGTGACGGCCCCCACCCATCTCTCATAAAGTTGGTGAGAGTGTCTCTCATAGGAGCATTTCCCATACTTTTATAAACAAAAAAAAAATATATATATATATATATATATATACACATTACACGTATGAATGCAATATACAGGGACACCTGGCATAAACAAGAATCTCAGCATCACAGCTGCTGACATGACAGAGCAGACCACACTTGAATACAGGCTAGACCACACTTCACAGGTTGGATCCAAGTCCACATCCTGAGATCTCAGATCTCGTTAGTAGCCCTACCAAATCTTATGGAACTGGAAAAAGTTAGAATGACTTGACTTGGTGATTTGACGGACTAGGTCCAATAGAGATTGATGTTTTGATCGAACCACATTTGGGCCCCGCCAATGGATCTAGTTCAAGGTCATGGGAACCAATTAACATTCAAAGCAGAACTAGGCTGCCCCTGGCCCCATATCATAATCATACTGCATTTAGAGACAATTCTCTTCATGTTTAGAGGCATTCGAGTATTTGGTCAATAAATTCTACATTTAAGGAAAAGGGTATAAAAAAGGACCCAGTTTCATGTAACATATCTCTGATTATGAAGATGACATAAGGATGGGGAAAAACCACTTATAAATCAGGAAAACAAGGCTGCCCAATCAATGGTTTAAAAAATCTCCATGTAGAACTGAAAACCTGGAAAATAGATCACACAAGCAATTATGTTTCCTACCTTCCTAGAAATGATAAACATTTACCAAAATTAGTTTTGAAATGTAGCAATTGCTTAAGAAAAGAATTAACCTTTAGTAGTATCACTAATTATGACCCATTGAAAATGTTACACAAATTGCAAGCAGTTCAGATAGTTTTTAGAATGAGCAACCATACATGACGTAAATAGAAGGATGCAGCACAGAAAACTCAACTTAATTAAAAAGGATGTTGTTTTCCAAGGACTTTGTTTTCCATCTTTTCCAGGTAAAACCTTACAACCTGATGAAAGAGATTTTGAGTGAATCTATTGGGGCCCATTCTCAATATAAGCTTTGCCAAGAGCGACCACCTCTTGCCGCCAAGACATCATTTTGCATGGCCGCAATGTCAATGGAGATTGATTGTCCCGTATGGTGTTGGAAACCACAACGGACTCTTTGTTCTTATGTGGAAGTGATGCACTTGATTGTGATCCTGAAGTCATGCTATGCTACAATAATATTCCAATGCATGTGTTATTCATTAAGTAAATGTAGAAAAAAACTGATATTATGAAACCTTATATAAATAAAAAAAAATCCATAAAAGCATTAATACCTCAATCAATTGTTTAAGACCCTTAAATTCTTCCATTAGGCCTTTTTGTTCAACCCTTATGCAGTCTACTTGGGACTCCAAATTTTTAACCATTGACGACTGCTCGGTTACTTCCTTATCCTTCATTGCTAGTTTTTCTAGAGCTGGCGAGGACGATATAATTTGAGATCTTGATACAATGTTCCCAACACCCCGAACACACCCCCTCTTATCAATGCCAAATACTTTAGTCAGAAGATCGTTTCGGATGTCTTGGGAATCAACTTCTTGGCTGCGAAGTAAGTCTTGTACTCTTTCCTGTCAAATTAAATAATCATCACATAAGTAAACTTTGTAAGTATTTTTTTCTATCCCAACGACTTAACTGTAAGATGATGAACTCACCATGTGTGAAGACACATCAATGGGGATAGAACCATCCTTTCTTTTATGTGCTTTGATCCACACTTCAGCCCTAGTAATCGGGGGGGCATCTTCATTTCTTTGGCGCTTCTATATTTGCAAGAACTACACATTATTAGCTTTTGTGGAATAAAATAATCAATGTTTTCATGTTACATAAAAATGCCAATACTTACCATCATCTCCTCTAGTCTCGCGTGGCCATGCCTGCCACTCGTATGATAAATTTTCATTTTCTTCCTAATCTCTCTATTTTTTTCACGTTGATCTATAGTTTTTGGATCTGCATTATGTTTAATGAACGCCTCCTAATCTTCAAGCCTAACTCCTGGAGGACGATTGTTCAGTTTTTCTTCTTGAGTTTTATGGGGATCGAGGTATTGCATCCTCAATTTGGTCTTGTATTTCCTCATGCTTTCAGCCATGCTTCTAAGGCATTTGTCTTTGTATGATTGAGAAACATCAAAATCTTCCTTTGAAAAAAAAAAAAAAGAGGTTGTTTAGGCTCAACAACTAAATAGATAACAAGTTAAATACCAAGCCATTTCAAAGATATACAAGCTAAGAATTTCATACAAGGAGGAGCTTCCATAGTTCATCTTTTTTCTCATTTGGCACTACACGCCAATCCTTGTATGAGATAGGGACAATGGTGCGAACCAAATGTCCACATCTAGATGACATCTTGGTTGAATTATCTCCCACTGGTAGGCCATGAGCATTTAAGGTAATCACCATTCTTTGTTTTGGCGGCTTGGAAGATTCTGAGACAGAAAATGAATGTTAAATAAAATTAATACCATTTAAAACTTGAGTATGAAACTGTAAAAATAGTGATGAAATGAATTTCTTCTAACCTGCATTCAAATGATCAAATAGGTGAGATTTGAGTGTAGTCGTGTTGACATGTGTTGAGTGTCATAAAATTCGTGTAATATGTATTGTATGTGAGGGTGTTCTCTAGTATTAATTAGGTTAGTGTGTCTTTATATAAGTTATGTTAGCTAGTGACAATAAAAAGTTGATGAGTGTTCTCTCACTTGTGTGATGTATTGCCGCACCTCAGTCCACCTTTATGCTGTGTTTGGGAAGGGGGGAGGGGAGGGGAGGGGAGGGGAGGGAAAATTTGAGGGGCAGGAAAATGAAGGGGAAGAGAGGGGAGGGAAAATTAATTTTACCTCCTCTTGTTTGGGAAGTAAAAAAGTAGGGGGGAGAAAAGTGAAAGAGTAGGGTTTTGTTTGTTTGTAAAGTACATGAAAAATTACCATTTTGCCCTTACTTTTATAAAAGTTTCTAAAGGACAACAGAGAACAAAAAGGGCAAAAATGACTTTTTCCCTCATTTTCCTTCCCCTCCCTCATTTTCCCCCCATTTTTGGGGGGAAAATTTTTGCCACAAGAAGACAAAAATTTTCCCCCCACTTTCCTCTCCCCCCTTTTCCTCCCCCCCTTCCCAAACACCCCCCAAAAAGATTTTCCCCTCCCACTTTCCCCTCCTTTTTTTCCTTCCCCCCTCTTTCCCCCCTTCCCAAACATAGGGTTAATTTCCTACAAGTGGTAGCATCCATCCATTGTGATCAGCAGTGAGAGGAGTCGCGACGCTGTGAAGCTGATTGGTCTGGGACCAAGCTTCTTAGTGGTAGAAATCATTAAGTGATCCCATTAAGCACAATGGAGGATCTTGCCAATTCAAATGGAGGGCTAAAGAAGCTCAACAATAACAACTACAGTCTTCGGCGAACATTGTATCTCCAAGGCCAAGATCTATGGGAGGTTGGCGTTGGCAGCGAGACCACTGCACGCCTGAAAATGTAGAGGCATATTTACCTAAGACGACAGTGGCCTATTTACAAATTTTAGAAATCTTGGACTAAAACCTCTTTTTTTAACATTACAAGATTCATAAGAGCAAACCCATGAGACTAAAACTATTCATACTAATTGAGATAAAAAAACGACAAAACTGTGGTGGTTGGTTCTTGCCGGTGGTTGACCGCCGGTGGTAGCTGCTGCTTGCCAGTGAAGATTGGGCAAGGAGGTGAAGGAAGGAGAAAGGGCAGGACCGATCATCCATTTGATAGGCTCGATCAAAAACGATCATACCCATTGGACTTAAAATTTTCTGAATGGCGAGTGTATAAGCATTCTACAGCTGGTACCTCATTTATTTATTTGTTTTTGGTATCCAACTTAGGAGGCTGAGACTTAGCTTTCTAGGGAGGCAAGTAAACCTCGAGTGAGGTACAACAACCCTCCGATAATGGAAGGTGAGACTGTTTAGTTTCAAACCTTCTGACACCTCTTACCACTGCCGTAAGAGGCCATTTTTATAGCTGGCACCTGTTGAGTGCAAAAGAACCAGCCATGAATTTTTCTTTTCTTTTTCTTATTAATGAAAAGAGCCCCACGCACATGGCCCAGATACTTGGCCTAATATGGAATCGTGACACATAATCACTGTAAAAAACAAAAAAGCAGTGTGTTCTGTTTCGGTTTCTTAATATAGCAATCATCTTTCAGTAACGAACAGTCTCTTCTGGAACGGGAAAGTTATTGCATCCTTAAAACGACTGGTGGTTGGGTCTTCTTCCTACCATGCGCCTGACTACGCAAATATTGATACTACATATGATGCACTCTTTTCATATTTATTATCTCTGACAATGTGCGAATCCTTGTAGATTTCAAACATGTAATAAACTTGCAAAAGACAAGCTCTTGCGACTCGCATGGTGATATTTGAATTCAAGGAACCCGCACCTTGAACTTGAACGGTTGTTGAATGGTAAGGTTTGGCATTCAATCATTAGTCTCGGATATTGCTAGGAATTTAACTGGATGGGTCATTGTGTGGCAAAATGTGGACAGTCTGGATTTCACTTATTATGATCTGGCACACCGGATAGTGGGGGTTCTTGGTTTGGTGGGGGTTCTTGGTTTGGTACTTTAGTTTTGTTGTTTGGCTTGTTTCTTTTAATTCTTTGCTGAATTGGAATTTTTCTTCTTTGTAATTTTTTTTTAAATATAAGACTTTATGCTCATTTTCATAAGAGTACATGAAGATTTGAATGTCTATAAAAAATTTTAAAATTTTGGGAGCTGCTATTGCTACAGCTCCACTTGCCACATTTTTTCTTTCAAAACCTGGACACCCATGTAAGAAATCTCCAAACTACCCCTCTCTCTCTCCTTCCCTCTCTTTCCATGCTCATCCCCCTCCCTCTCCTTCTCCTTCTTTCTCTCTCCCCCTCCCTGCTCACCCCCACCTCCTCTCGTGCTCGACCCTCTTCCTGCTCACCCCCAACCTCCACCCACCTCCTGACCCTGCCCACCTCCGCAGGTGGCCCGACCCCTCTCCTTCTCCCTGTCTCCCTCCCTCTCCTTGGCGTTCGGCCACTCAAGGCCGAACAAATTAAGATTGTTCAGCCCTGAGAGGCCGAACGGCAGGGAGAAGGATGAGGAGCAGGGGAAGGAGAGGGAGAGAGACAGGGAGAAGGAGAAAGAGGGGGGAAGAGGGAGAGAGAAAGAGGGAGATGGAGATGGAGAGAGGGAGAGGGAGAGGGCGCGGGCAGAGGGGTTGCGAGAAGGGAGAGGGAGAGAGAGGTAGGGAGAAGGAGATGGAGAGAGGGAGAGGGCGTGGGTGGAGGTGGCAGCGGCGAGCAGGGAGAGGGAGAGAGATAGGGAGAATGAAAGGGAGAGAGGGAGAGGGAGAGGGCACGGGCAGAGGTGGGTGCCGAGCAAGGAGATGGAGAGGGAGAAGGAGAGTTTTAAGATTTCTTATAAGGGTGCCAAGCTTTTGGAAAAAAAAAAAGAGATGTGGAATGAGCAAGTGGAGCTGTGGCAATAGCAGCTCCCAAAATTTTCCCAGGACTCTTTCAATCAAGTCCTCTTCTTAAAAACTAACAAAAATATAAAAACTAACAAAAATAACCTTCCCTTATTATAGGTTTTCCTCTTTTATTAGCCTTTCTTCTCCCAAAACCAACCATTTTGATTTGCTGAAGTGGGCCCCACTAGGTCATGTGGGTTGGACTTCATCAATTTTTTAAATGACTTATTAAAGGGAAATTTCAGAAAATGGCATATCATTTTTTTAACTTTTTTCTTGGAGAGGTCTTTGATTGAAAGAAATATAGAAAACTTTTATACTTTTATGAAATATTCAAATCTTCTTCTACTTTTTTGAAAATGGGGCAGAACTTTTATACCTTTTTGAAAATTTTAATTTCCTTTAAAAAAACCGATAACAACTTGACTTTTTTTTTTTCTTAGCCCGGGCCTAAGACCTAAAAAGAACTGGGCCCTGCCTACAACTACCATGTACCTCTTGTTAGTGAGTCTAGATCATCCGTGGCACCTATTACACCATCAGAATGTAACACTTTTATTGAACTCCATTTTGGATCCCATATAGTGATAATCCGGACCATTCAAGTTAATACCCATCCCTCCACTAATTGATCTTCAAATTTAAATTCAAGAATAGTGGGTTCCACCATCCAATTGAGCACAATGACATAAATTGGATTGACACTACTCAACAACGATTCCTAGTCATGTTTATGTCATTATGCTCAATCAAACGGTTGGATCGACTCATTTTAAATTGAAACTTAATGACCTATCAATGGAAGGGATGTGAATCATCTTGAGCGGTCCTTAATATGTCTATGTGGGCTCCAAAATGGAGTTAAATGAAAGTGTTACACGCCGTGTAACAGCATTAGCTCTTGTTAGTACATGGTCTTTATCCGTATGGGCAAAATAATTCTAATGCATAATAGGGGTGCTCATGGATCTGGCCAACCCGAGCACGAGCCTTAGCTTTTAATTCTTGGGCTGGGCCTGGATATAATTTTTGGGCTTGTTTAATATATGGGTCGGGCCCGGATTAAGTGATAGAAAGCCCAAAGCCCATCTCGTATATATGAGAGCCACTGTTTAAGTTAAGTAAAAAAATAATATATATATTTTTTTTGGTGGAAAAGTGGAGCAGAACACACACTCTCTCATCCACAAATAAACATCCTAACTAGGTGAGCTATAAGTTGGGATATTAATCATCTTCCCTTTTATTTATAATATATAATAGACCCGCCCGAGTCGGGCTTGGCCCAGGCTCAGGCCTGTTGTTTAAAATCCGGGCGGGGCCTAGATATTGCTCGGCCCAGCCCATGAACACTCCTAACGCCTAAGCTTTTCATTTAGTCCTAGGTTTATTATTAACTTTGGATTTCTTGGGGTTTAAAATTATTTAAACTTCCAGTGGCAATATCTCATTTAATCTGAATATTTTATTTTTAATTAAATGTTTTACAATTTTTGTAAAAGATCTATGAGGAATCCTCAAGGATTTAATTGCCAAATGCGAGTACGTGAAGTTAGAATCCTTAGAGGTCTCCTAGGTGCTTTCTGAGTTGAAATATAAATCTATACAAAGGATTTTTTGTCCCTTTTGTTTACGAATTTTCATTTGAGCTCCATCACTTAAGTATATTTTCTATTGGAGAGTGGGAAAATGCCACATGCAACTCAGGAAAAGAAGCCAACGAATTTAAAAAATAGATATACATCAATGCTTCTGCCCTCATGTGCACAGTAAAATTTGTGATTTTTGTATCGTCTAAGCCTAAATCCAGGTAGTCATGGTTGACTCGAGTTGGTTACTAAAAACACTAAAACAACGATATGGTATTAGAGAAATTTTAGCATTAATGTTTTGATTTTCATAGTAAAAATCATATATATATATATATATATATGAAAAATTCTCAAAAACTCCCCTATCTCAAAAGGGGAGTTTCTGCTCCTATCTATTAGCTAATAATTTAAGAGAATCTGTAAAATATCTATAGTTTTAGGAGAATATTTAGGAGAGAGAATGGATAAGTGTACCGCTGATGACACGTGTCACACTTTCATTGGCTAAAAGAGGGTTTTTTTTTTTTTTTTTTTTTTTTTTTTTTTGTGAAAAAAGCCCGGGAGTTTTGTAGCGTAACTCATATATATATATATAGGCAAACGATCGTGAACATCCAATGTGTACTGTCTTATGATACATACTATTTGTGGGGTCCACTTTATGATCCATCTAAATGGACCACACATGTACAACACCCTTGTTAGTCACCGATTGCATGATGTACTAAGATATAAAAAACGGGTGTCAATCTTATGCACTCAACCCCTTGATCCGTGGCCACAGGTTTAACAGCTTTATAATAAGAAAATTGACCCTCGATCAAACAATCTATTCCATTTGATGGGTGTAAACCCCAGTATTCAGTGACTATGAAGCAGGATCATGCGTGTGCGAATGCTTCGGATGGATCATAAGGTAGACCCTTCTATATTGCCCTTACCCTAACAAGGCGAAAGGAGTTCTCACATAGGGATGAGATCTTTATCGATCCCCCAATTCCCATCACCTGGTGGGCCCTATAAGTGTTTGCTCACTTGAGATGATGAGTTGAGGTGACAGGGCCCTGATAGTCACTAGAACCTTGGATTTGTACCCATCCAAATGGACTGGACAATTGGATCGACTGTGCACCCATTTTGGATTGTTGAAACATGTGGGCCTTTGATCAAGTGGTTAGGATGATCACATGAGCCCTTATCACCATACACCAGTCGGCCCCACCTAACTATTTCGATCCTCGTGATTCCATCCCCAGTTGAGCTGAAGGTGACCCCCATAGACAGCAAGGTCCACATGGAGGTGCCCATGCGCATCGCGCACATGGGGCAGCTCTCCTAAGCTAAAGCTTAGGATAATGTAAGTTCAAGTGTGTGGTAGGGCCCCCCTGGGGAACCACATGGGGATGGGGGTGATTTCAAGGACTCCCTAAAATACTCTTCTTTGCTGAAAATCAGCGCCAACCGTGGTTTCTATCATCTCCATCTGAGCCCAAAAAGTTTAATGGTCAATAGTCTATTTGGATTGGTATATAGTCAATCCAACGGTCTAGTAAATTCGGATATGCCCGAAAGTTAGTGGACATGTGCAATTCAAAGGGTTTGTGTGTTTGGTCCAGTTAAATGGACCAAGGGTGGGCTCCACGAGTGTGAGCTTATAGAATTTTATCCTAAGTTTTAGCTTAGGAGAGCCTTGTCCATATACCATTGGATCGACTGTGTATTTGTATGTGTTTGTATGTATAATTCTCAGAAAATGAAGATTATATATAATCCAATTACATGGGTTTTTATGTAATTATTATTGATATACGATGGCATGAAACCTGGTAAATACCTGTGGACTCCACTTTGTGTGGTTTAGTTGGTCAGTGCACTTTAGTATATATGCAACACTTTTCAGATATGTATAACCTATGATTAACCTAAAACTAGGCATAAATAGATAACTAATATAATTCACTTAGACCACATGCACCAGATGGCCCAACAGAGGTATGCTTGTGCACTCAACACTTTAATGACGAGCAAGTAAGTTACCTTAGATTGACCTTCCTTCTACGATCCTGTCATTTTCATAAAGTTGCGCAAAGGAAAACTTATGAAGAAATCACATGACCAGATATGATCTAGCGGCCATAGCATCAATAGACTTGAACAAAGAGTGGGGAGTGGGATGTGGCAGTAATGGACTTTATTAATTAATGATGATCACCAATAAAATATGACGGTAGTTTCTACCAAATATCTGACATTTTTTTTTCAGAGACCAAGGGCTATTTTTTTTTTTTTTTAATTACCAATCGCATAGGCCCTTTAGTGAAAGGACCATCTGATTGTGGGTGGGTGTTAAAGATATTAGGAAAAGGATAAAGAGGATTATGTTTAATGCATGTTTAGTAACTGTAAGTGCCTAAAAATAACGGACTTGGTTTAGATGATGATGAAGCTTTTAATGGTGCTGCTTATCTGGTTTGAGTATCATTGAATGTCCTGAACCTGAAAGAGAGGAGACAAGAGTCAGGGCCCCGGGCTACTATCAGCCGAAGGCACTCCGACGCCTAAGTTAGTGCTGTCACTGAACAAAGGGTGAAGTAAGGAAGAAGGTTCAGGCAAGAGAGTAGTGTATTGCACAGTGCATAATGCGTACCTTTTATGGGCTTACCATGCAAGTATATATAGATAAGTGTGGAAGGTTCCTGAGTGGGGGCAGGTGAGAGCACTGTCCCATTAGATATTCCTCAATCATTTTCATTAATATAGACGTGATTGATAGGTCGGGATAACCCCTTGCTGGAATCCAACGGCCACCCTACCTGCTGGCACGTTCTGCAACGTAGTTGTCCCATCACATAATGTGGATTAGACACTCAGCGCTCACCTCGGTCAAGTGGGCCGAACTGGAGGAGTCACTGAGGCCAGACTAGCTCGAGCCGGGTACTCCTACCGAGACGCTCGAGGCTGAGCCCAGAAGGAGCATGGTCGGTACCCTTACCGAGACCAACTCTATTTTGGCGCCAGATAACATATTGCCGAACTGGGTGAATGAGATCGAGGCAGTCCCTGATTGGTACTTTTACCTAAGTCAGGGGTAACCTCTGTATTAGGAAAACACCCCACACAGTAATAGATAAGGAATCCGAAAAAAAAAAGGACTCCTCATTGCCATTGGAATAGGAATTCCTTGCTGAGGATTTGAATAGTTTAGAGTTTCACATCAGTATGAGTGCATATTGCTAGAAAATGTGGTTTTGGGGTATGTAAATCAATGGTGAGGATTTTCATATTTTGGGGGGGGGGGGGGGGGGGTGTGTGTGGTTGGTTGAACCTGCAAAATACTCACAAATGAGGATTTTTGTTGCTCCAAATCCTTTGGGATTTTAAAATTGCCAAAGATACATTTAAGAAAAAATCTTTTCGGATTTCATTGCCAAACATGACCTTAAGTTGTTAGTAAATCCTTATCTTGTTTTATTTATAAACTGAGATGATTTTTTCCAATGATTAATGTCACATTGAATTTTTATAAAGTGTAGAGGTTCGTTTGAAAGTAATCAAAGAAGGTGCCTATGCTTGCTTGATGTCAATTATAATCTTTGGTTCTTTGTTTCCTTGGAATACATCAGGTCTAATACTTTATCTGTAAAATATGGTAGAAAACAGAAAATTATACAATCTCTGAATACAACACATAAAAACATCTCTGTAAAATATGTTTATTTTTTCAAACATTAGTTAGTGTAATTTACATCTGTAATGAAACTTTAGTTTTGAAGTTTAATAATATCTTCTTATTTAGATTCTCCTAACACATTCATATAAGTTTTTTGTTTGCTTAATTAACTTCAAATCCACAATGCCAATCTATTGGTAGCTTAGCAATGAGGTACCTCACTAGATCTCCACGTAGGCAATGAGGGATCGATTTCTGGTCGAAGCATTTATGGTTAAACGGATCACTTGGGTCGGGGTAGCAAAGAAGATAAAAGTTTAAATACACAATCAAATGGTACACTTTTCAATCAATTTTATATGTTTGACAAGTTTCTACATAGGTCTTCTGTCCCAGATGCTAATAATAATTTAAGAACATACGAGACGATATAATACTTATGACGAATTTAAGAATTTATATATTTGAAAATCTGAATAATCAAATTTAACTTCTTTGTAATGTCTTGATTTGGGTTCATTTTGTTGGAAGTAGGTGGGCTTCATGAATAGGTATTCAAAATTTTTGACCCACTTAAGACAGGGATCAAATAACCATAAGGCCAAAAACCCAACCCCAAGATCTAAAACCCAGATCCATCAAGAAGACATATAAAGAAACAAACAAGGATAACAAGGTCTATAAAAAAAATAGATAATAGGATTGAGAGTTGGATCAAACTCTCTTAATTTCAACTTGAATGAAGATATGATAAGGATAAAGAATTGGATAAAACTCAAATTATTATTGTCCTTATCACCATGAGACTCCTTGTGAGGGGGCGTCTCTTTGTGAGTGGGTCCACACACATGTAAACACAAGTGGGCCCCATCACAAATGACAACACACATGGTATTCGTGCCGAGTAGGAGATTGTGTGTCTTACTTGCTAAACAAAGACAAGACCTGTTTCCACAAATAAGACTCACAATAGGACAAGAAGGATGTTGATTTCTTGCGAAGAAGTCTTCAGTAAGTTGTGACTCTTTGGGACTTGTCTATATAAGAGATAAAGGAGCCCTAGGATCAGTATTCCATTCCATCTCATAGGTTGAGATGGATACAAAGAGGTTTGGAAAGCTTCCAAAAAATCGGAATGCAGATAGATCTCTGGCCGCGTGTCAGTCTTCACATCCATATCCAACACTATAATCAATCTAATCCCCTCATAGTCACAAACCCTCCATGAATTTGCACCAACCCAAATTGGACACTCATCCAACTATAACTTACCATTGGATTGAAATCCTAAAAAATGATGTCTTAAAAAACCATTAAAATTGAGGGCTATAGATCAAGGGGTTAGGATGATCTAAAGGATTTGAAATTCTACAAACATGTCGGTATCTAAAGATTTCTCAATTTTTGGTAATGGATCGAGTAGATGAACGTTTTGCACATATCTTACCTTAAGATTTGATTGTTAGTCAAAGTACATACCTACCTAAGAGTAGGGCAGACCCATGTTATGATGACGCCCCACGTCAGATCCAAAACTACCAAAATTTCAAATGGGGCCTTGGTCCATCCCCCCACATAAGTGTAAATGGTTGCACCACAAATCCCATCCTTTTCCTCTCTGTTTGCTTGTGGAAAGGAACTAGAAAAAACCACCCTTTTCGCTTTATCTCTGCGGATCACCCAACTTGTCTCCAGTCTACAACTAAAGGAACAAGAAGACTCTCCTCTGTTCTTCTCCGCCTTAATGTGGCCTTGAGTTTGCTGTCATATCTCTCTTTAGCTTGGTTTTATCATTTGGGTCGTCTCCAAATCTACCACTGTAGAAGTTGTCAAGGTTTTGAAAGTTGCGGTGGAGCTTAGAGTTAGCGGTGGCTCAAGAGAAGGGATTGAAAGAACAGTTATTCATGGTTTGTCTGAGATGAGAGAGACAAAGATGTTAGAGCTTCATTCCCTTGAGACGAAGGCAAGGAAAAGAGGCGTCTAGTAAGGCTCAGCCTCGCTTTCTCTCCTAAGAACCCTAATCGAAACCGGATTATGACCAATGGGATTTGAAGAACTAGATCTAAACCTTTAATCTTCAAACCCTAAATCCCTAGATCCTAATCCAAACCCTAAGCCCTAAATTACCAAGTTCTAAATGGAAACCCTTAGCCCTAATTCCTCAAACTCCCTTGATTCGAAAGCTCTAATTCCCAAAGACCCTAGATCTATAAACCCTAAATCCAAATTAAAAGCATTGAAACCTAAACCCCTAAATTGCTAACTCGATAAAGCATGGAAACCTGAATTGCTGGTAAGACTTGCTTAAGCATCGAATCCCTTGAGATTTGAAAAGCAAACCGCCCCCCCCCCCCCCCCCCCCCCCACACACACACACACACACTAGAAATTTTCTCGTAGATAAAAATAGCTAGCAATAAAATTATAGAAATTGAGTTTTAACTATTTATATTTCTTATCGAGTTTTTGGACTAATTTCACTATAGAATGATTATTACTTTTTTAAAGTTCTCTTGACACTACACCATTTGGGTGATTTTGCAACATTTGAGATTTCTTATTAGTAACGCATATTTCTCCGTTAGGTAATTTGTTACATTTATTATCCGTTAGCAATATTCATAACCGTCACTAAATATCTTTGCAAATACTTGAATTATTTTGTAACATTTTTTGGATATTTTATGACGATTAGAAATGTGTTACAGTGGTATCAAAATAAAAAGAGGAAAAATCACAAAAAAAAAGAAAAAAAAAGAAAACAGAAGCTGGAGTTTTTTTAGTTCCCGCGCTGAAAAAGAAGACCTTCTCTCACTCATCCCTCACGGCTCTCATTCTCTCCCCTGCGCTGCCCTCCATCTCTCTCACTCTCTCACCGTCTCTCCCCTGCGCACCCCTCCATCTCCCTCACTCTCTTACTCTGTCACCGTTTTTCCCCTGCGCAACCCTCCATCTCTCTGGCCCTCTCCTTCTCTCTCACACCATCCCTCTCAGCCGATCCCTCTTCTCTCTCACGCCATACCTCTTCTCTCACTCATCCTTCCTCTTCATTCGAAAACCCCCAAAATCTCCAACCCTTACCCTCTCTTGAGAGTTAGAGTCCAATCCTTCTATGCTCCCTCCCTCAAATCGCCCTTGCCCTCTCCGCGCATCTCTCTCTCAATGCACGTAGAGCCATCCACCCGTTGCCATCTCCTTCTCGTCTAGCCCCCGTGCTCATCTCTTTGACCCATCCCTCTCTCGCCCGCCATCCTCTCCATCACTACCCAGCGCAGTGCATCACGATCACTACGTCAAAAGTGGATAATAACGACACAAACATGGTGGGTAAGACCAGTGGTTTGGAGTGTGGTATTTTTAGACGCATGTTTTTTCGAAATCCACAGCTACTCTCTGTGGTTGATTTCATCTAAAAACAACAAGACCCAAAATTATACCCGCTCTTTTCCTCTCCCCCGCCCTCTATTCCTCTCCCGCCCTTTCCCCTCTTTACCTCCCGCCCTCTGCTCTCTTTTTCCTCTCTCTCAAGCACGCCTCTGCAGGTCTGAGCTCTCTCGACTCGCCGATTATGCTCCGGCCATCCATCACCACTGCATTGTCACCACTTCCCATCTTTTCGTTCTTCTCTTCATCCTCATCTATCTCGTTTCTTTCTTCCCTGCATTGGCAGCACTTCCCACCCTTTCTTCTTCTTCTCCTTCATCTCGCCTTCATGATGATTCACAGGTATGTTGATTTCTTCCTTTTCCTCTGCATTTCGTCATTTATCTAGACCCTAAAAGTTCACCCAACTTGGGAAATCTTCGAAGGAGATTCACTTGTAGATCTGACTTTCCGTGTTGTTTTATGCCACAAATCAATGAATGATCGAGAGTTTAAAGATTGTGTTTAAACGGTTGATATTTTCGATTTTGACGAAAATATCAACCGTTCATTATGGACATTGATGGGTTTAAGTGTGAAATCTTTCAAAGATTTTGTTGGATTTTGCTCCGTTCATTATGGACATTGATGGGTTTGTTTGATCCAGTGTCTGAACCCTTTAATCATGTGTTTGTTGGTGGTTGGGTGCTGCTCCATTTACTGGTTTTCTTTCCCTCTGAATTTTGTGTCTTATATTCAAGATTTTCTTGGGGTCATGTTTTGCAGTCTTTCCTGTAAAACAGGGTTTTGGTGGTTTTAAGTGTGAAATCTATGAAAGATTTTGATGGGTTTGGTCCATTCACCCCGGACGTTGATGGGTTTGTTTGATTCAATGTCTGAAAACTTTCATGGGTTTGTTGGTACTTGGGTTTTGGTCCAGTTACAGAGATTTCTTTTTCTAAATTTTGTATCTAATCTTGAATATTTTATTGAGACATGTTTTGGGGTTTTCCCTTTTGAACATATAGGATTTCGATGGGTTTGAGTGTGGAACCTTTTGAGATATTTTGATGGGTTTTGCTCTATTCACCTCATACATTGATGGGTTTGTTGGTGGTGGGTTTTTCCTCTAGTAAAGGGATTTTTTTAATAAATGTTGTGTCTAATTTTGAAGATTTTCTTGGGGCATTTTTCACCGATGGTTCTGTCTTAAATTTTTGGTAGGTTCAAAGGGAGTTCAGCAGTGAAGTTGATTCAGCACTAGCTGCAATTCTTGATATTTCAGCTGATTCGTCTTCACATGAGCATCCAGATCTGAAATCTATTCATTCCTTGTTTCATTTCCTGCTATCAGATTTCTTCTTCACTTTTACAATCAGTACAAAAAATCCCTTCTTTGGTGTTCTTTGCTTCGATTCATTTGAAAAGAATCAGCATTTCTTTTTTGGGTGTCGTTTCTTATCTCGAAATATTTGGTGATTCAGATGGAGAAGGCGTTCTTGAAGCAGCCAAACCAAACCAAACCAAACCAAACCAAGCCTTTTCCCACTAGGTGGGGTCGGCTATATGGATTTGACGACGCCAATCAAGTCTGTTTAGGGCCATGTCCTCCGTTAGATCCATGTAGGCAAGGTCATGTTTAATAGTTTCTTTCCAACTTCTCTTGGGTCTCCCTCTCCCTCTCCTACTCCTGGCAATCTCTATGCCTTCACACCTTTTAACAGGTGCTTCCATTGGACGCCTTCTAACATGGCCAAACCATCTTAGTCGATTTTCTCTCATTTTATCTCCAATCGGTGCTATTCCTACTTTGCCCCTAATCTTCTCATTCCTAATCCTATCTCTCCTTGTGATCCCCTCACCCCTAATCCTATCTCTCCTTGCGTTCTTGAAGCAGCCAAAGGTTTTTTTATGGTAAGAACGGGTAAAAAAAGCGAGATATTGATGGAACGCGCTCCGAGGCGCCGTGGGGCGGCTACCGGGGTCGGCGGAACGTGGGAGTCCGTCGGGTCCGGCCCTTTCGCGCCCTGGCGGGCCCTGAAGCGTGCATCAACATTTCTTTTGTGTGGGTGTGCCAGATTTTCTATTTTACTTGGAATTGCAAGTGGTAATCCGGAGATCAACCTTCGCAAGTAAAAAGGAAATCAACTTCTTTCAAGTTTTCCATTGCACATATATTTAAGAAAAGAGACATTTTCTTGGTTTGCCGTGAAAGGCGATTTTGTTTGGCATTTATAGCCGATTTTGGCGTTTATAGCCGATTTACAATTCTCATCAATAATGAAAAAGACAAGAGTTGTGATTTTTGTCTCTTTTAGAAAAATACAAACTACAATGAAAAGCAAGAAAAGGAAGATCTAACTTTTCAGGAGATTGTGGGGGACTCGTTCAGATTGACGGTCGCAAGCCATGTGTGGTCTTCGCCATCATCCATGCAGATGAGAACAGAGGATGCTCTTGATTCGCTTGGCTTGGCTATAACCTCAGATTTTTAGAGGACAAAGACCAAGAGAAGGTCCTATGTCCAATAAAAAGCTAAGTAGACGGGCTGAAAAGCCACGCCTAAGCCATTGGAGGCAACGGGAGAAGGCAAGGACCTTGGGGGGGGGTGCCCCCCAAGGGACTTTTGTCACCTTGTAGTGGTGGCTGGTGCAGAACTTCAGCAGAGTTTTTCTCTCTTTTTCTTTCTCTCAGATTTTTGGATCTGTGACGCTTTGGAAGTGATGCCCGATTGATCGATCTCGATTTTCTGATTCTTTTCTCCGCTTTTTTCTCTGATCCTGATTTCAATGGAATGCTCTCCTATTTATAGGCTTTTGGTAGCCATTTAGGAGAGTTTATGGGCTTTAATGGCTTTAATGGGAGGAGTTACAAGATTTATTTCTTGATTTTGTAACTCCTTTTTTCTTGAATCTGATTGGCCGATGGAGATTAAGGGCTTTTAATCACCTTAATTACCATAATGGGAGGAGTTTCATGGGTTAAATGCCATGAATCAATTGACTTGTAACTCCCAAATGCTTGCTTCTGATTGGGCCGTCCAAAGAAATGAATTAATGACTGCAATAAAGCTAGTCAATTAACCACATTAATTGGTCGCCGAGCAGTCGAAGAGTCGCGGGCCATGCCGTGTCTTCTGGAATTATTCTGGCGATGATCATCGATGGATCTACATGCTGATCGATATCGGATGAACATGTAACTTCAGACATTGATAGCTAAGAGCGGGCCGGTGACATCTGTCTTGTCGATTTCACGATCGGTCGGACAGAAAGTGCACTTTCTTGGTCAGCCGGTTGGCGATCTTGGAGCGATCACTGATGATTTTATCCTTTTGACGGCGGATCCGAGATGTCGTCGGATATGAGTCAATTTCAAGCATTAAAAATCACATTTTCAGGAAACCACAGGGGCCAAAGTGCGCGAAACGCGAAAAAAGACCGAAAAACGGGTCACCGGCGAAAAATCCGGTGACCCGGACCTCCATGGTCGCCGGCGACCATGGACCGGCGACCATGGGCCATGGTCGCAGGGGCCTGCGACCATGGGCCATGGTCGCAGGGGTCTGCGACCCTGGGGGATTTTTCCCCTTCGGAGCCCGTTTTGCGGTCGTTTTGAGGTCTTTTTCGTCGCCGTTTTCTTCTGTATTTTTCTTGACATTTCTTCTCATTTATTGGCTTGATTTCCCTGTAGAAAACCTGATGAGAATCCTTGCATTTTTAGAGTGCAAAGTTTCCAATTTTCCGGGAAAGCCGAAGACTTTGTCGCGTAGAGCTGCTGATTTTCCGCCAGAAGCTGCGACTTGGTCAAACGATGTCGGAATGACCTGAAATTTGAGGTGAAGCCTCCTAAGCAATAAATAAGACCAACCATAGGCTTTTGTTTGAGTTTTGAAGCCGTTTGGGGTCCCGTCGATGCTTCACTTGATTTTGCTGCGGGGAAAATGCCGAGCGTTGATATGTGGCCAAACGATGTCCGATTGACCTGAAATTTGACGGGGAGCCTATTGGAGTCATTTTGAGACGTTCCATGAGCTCCGTTTTGGATGTCATAGTCCCGGGTTGCTCCGCCGCCGGTAGGCTTGATTTTCTCTCGGAGCATCAAAACCTGGTCAAACGTTGTCGGAATGACCTGAAATTTGACGTGCAGCCTTTTGGAAGCATGTTGAAGCCACTCATGCACTTGGTTTGATGAGCGAAGGCTTCGGCGGTTCCCGCCGCCGGGAGGCTTGATTTTGCTGCTCGAGCATTGATGGAGGGTCAAACGTCGTCGGTTTGACTTGAAATTTGGCATGGAGCCCTTTTGAGACATGCTGGGGTCATCTGTAGGCTCTGATCGAAGTTTTGACGTCTCCGATGATGTCGCCGCCGAGAGCTCCTGTTTAGCTATCGGAGAAGTGAAGTTAGGCCAAATGTTGTCGAAATGGCCCGAAACTTCATGTGTACTCTTCTCTTGGCTATCTTGAAGGATCTTGTAGTTTTTGTTTGATTCTGACAAGATTTGATTTTTTGGAGAAGTTGCATTGCCTTTTTATGGCAGGTTGCGACTTCATGCAGCTTTCTTGATGTTGAAGAGGCAAAGTGACATTTTTGGTGTCAACAAATGCCCCCTCGAGGTACAGCGACGAGTTGCTTGACTTTTGTAGTCGATGTGCCTCGAAGAGTTTTTTGAAGGAGAGCTTGTGTCTTGACCAAGAGTCTTTGAGCAATCTTTCCTTTGGTAGAGTAGCCTTTGAGCTTTCAGGGGAATTTTATGGTAGTGAAAGGAATCACACACCATCTCGAGGCAAAGTTTTGAAGATGACATCAGGGATGTGGATTTGGGCTTTTGTTTTTGACCTTGTGACCTAACCGGCTATATATGGCAGGTTAGGGGATCGGGTTTTGGTTTTGACCTTGTGACCCAACAAGCTGTATGTGGCAAGTTGGGGGATCAGGATTTGGTTTTTTGTTTTGGTCTTGTGACCTAACAAGCTGTATGTGGCAAGTTAGGGGACCAGGATTTGGTTTTTGGTCACTCTTTGGGACTGTGTGGGTCCATTGGAGTGGTTTGGATTTTTGTGAAATGTCAATTTCAAGATTTTGGCTCAATTTGGTATATTAGGCTGGATGGTTTGATTTTTGGAAGCTCATGGGGCTTGGAATTTTTTTTCTTTTCTTTTTTTTTTTTATGGTTCAATCAACTCAAAAGAGGCATGGAACCATTTTTGTATGCTCTTGGTAAGAGGGATTTTTTTCTGACTAAAAGCCCATTTTTTTTTTTTTTTTTTTATAGTGCCTAGGTGGTCAAACCTGGCTCATATGGGCTAGCCCATGGGACCTTAAGCTTTTTAGGATGGCTTAGATCTCATGTGGGGCCATTTTTGTAAAGAATATCTAAAGATATCTCATTTGGATAGAGAATATCTAAAAATATCTTTATGGGAGAGAATCTCTCATCTTCCCTTAATTTGGGAGAGAATATCTCAAGGTATCTTTCTTTATGGGAAAGAATCTTCAATATCCTTTTTTGTTGGAGAGAATCTCTCATTTGATTGATTTTGGGAGGAAATCTCTCAAAGACATCTTTCTTTTTGGGAAAGAATCTTTCTAATTCCTTCTCTTTTGGTAAGGTTACTTAATTAGTAACACTTACCTTTCTTCTTTGTTTCCTTCTTTGATTTGCTCTCTCCTATAAAAGCAAAGGAAGGTAGGATCTCTTGCTCTTATTGCTTTCTTTTGCAACAATCTCAAGAGAGCTCCAAGACCAAGAGTTCTTCTTCTTCAAGGATCTTCAAGCTTTTTCCTTCTTCTTCTCCATCAATGGCTTCGAGTAAGTTTTCTCTCTTTTTCTTTCAAGAAAACTCCATGTAGAGAATAGGATGGAAAAAAAAGTTTCTCTTCTTTTTTTTTTTTCTTTCTTCTTTTTTTTTCTTTCTATTCTTCTTCTCTTTTTTTTTTCCACGTGATTTCTTTTTTTTTCACGTTTTTTTTTTTTTTTTTTTTTTTTTTTTTTTTTTTTTTTTTTTTTTGCGGGCCGTACGGATAGATCCGTACGGATCTGGTCCGTACGGCCACGTGGCCCTTTTTTTTTTTTTTTTTTTTTTTTTGCTGTTTTCTTTCTTCTCTTTTTTTTTGTTTGAGAAAGTTTCTTCTTTTTTTTTTCTTTTCTTTCTCCCCTTTTTTTTCGAGAAAGTTTCTTCTTTTTTTTTTTTTTTTTTTTTTTTGCTCATCATGATAATGCGTTTTTTGTGCAAATCTAGATGTTCATGCATGTACTATTTGTAGATTGAGCATGATAGCATACCTGAAAATCTTTGCAAATTTGGGAATTTGGAGCTCGCAGCGATGTTGAGCCCTTCTTGATTTTGCGGAGATTTTGAGGTTTCGAAAGTTTGGAGTCTCGGAGCTTGCAGCGATGTTGAGCCCATCTTCAAACTTTCTATTTCCGTCGGGGTATTTCCTTTTTCTTTGGAATTGCCCCGGGGTCATGCCAAAATTTCGCCAGATTTTTAGTGGGACAAAGTGACCCTTTTTTCTTTTTTAGCGAAATCCTGTCATTTCGATGACGATTTTTTTCTTTTCCGACCTTTGCAGGTGGTTCCTCCAGAGCGAACAAGGGTAAAGAGCCTGCTACAAGCGTACCTCGTCGATCCGCCAGATCTTCTAATGTGGCCGTTCAGCAGGCCTGGGAGAAGGTCCAGTTTATTGAGAAGAACTTGGAAGAATGCGATTCCCTCAATCGTGATGAGATGAGACAGCGATTGATCGCTCTCAAGGATGAGGAGTTCTATAAGATCATGGCAAGCAACCGTCCTTGGGTTATGGACGATCTGAGGGTTTTGCCCAAGCCTACCTTCTTCTTTGGAGATGCAGTCCCTGACGACTTGACATACCAAAGGAGATGTTTTCAGTTCTCTTACACAGCTGATGGTGAAGAGAGAACTATTTCTACCCGGTCGTCTTTTGACCGGACCATCTCGATCCTGAGCCTTTCTCCCACGTGCCCTAAGAGGGAAGATCCTCCGAGCTGGGTGAAGAGGACCAGTGTGATCAAGACCGGGGTTTTTGTTGGTGGACCCTCCGGATATGCGGAGAAGCCACCTGTCCGTATGGACATGTTGATGCCAGCCAGCGGCTACCAGGGCTCTGATTATCCGTCGGTCGATTTGAGACCGGTGGGCCTTGGCGTTTTCAGCGGTGACGGCAGTACTTGGGTGAAGCCTTTTCGACTTCGTGGCCGTTTCAATGCTGACTCCGATTGGAAGTCATGGACTGACCACACCTTGCTGATTGGGGGCGCCGTTTTGAAGGAAGCCGGGATTTTTGACGCGGTCCGCGCTTTCAGGGAGACCGTGACTTTTTCCGATGATGCCTTCATGGCTATGTTGGAGTCTTTCCTCCCTCAGACCAATACCTTTGTTGTCACGAACGGTGAGATTGGTTTTTCTCTGAAGGAGTTGAGTGCTATTACTGGATTGCCCATCCTTGGCAAACTCTACGAGGAGTTCATGCCGATTGACAGCGTCCTTGAGGAGCAGTCAGAGGAGTTCAGGCTCCTATACTTTCAGCTCGTCGCCTTCTATGATTTTTTGAAGGAGGGCTCGAAAGTAAGATCCAGCAGTTGGAAGAGTTGTGGCTCTTCGTTCCCTAACTTCTTCGACGGTGGAGAACCTTCTGATAGCATGACCCGGGAAGACAGGAAGAAGACTTCGGCCATGCAGGAAGAGTTGAAGGGTTTCTTCGCGAGCACAGATGCCATTTGTTCTGACATTACACTGCGGAGAGATCTTGCTGTTTACCTCACTTTTTGGCTAGGTGAGGCTATTTTTGCTGGAGGAGATGGAACACACATCAGGCCGCATTGTATATTTCCGGCTTGTCAGATGGCGTTTGGAGAGCGGCTTGCTTTGGTGCCCGCTCTTTACTCCTACCTGTGTACCGAACTGCAGGCTGCTGCTTTTTTGGTTCGGCTTGGGCTCCCTATGAATAGGGTATTTTCAGCCCATATCTTTTATTCGTGGTTTGTATACCACTGTCCTGGCTTCCACCAGCTGGGTGCTGCACAGGATGATGATCCTCTGATGATTCGATTGGCTAAGGGAAAAGCCGTATCCGAATCACTTTTGTTTGCCCGCATGAGGATCCAACGGTTCAGGGACGTCGAGATGGGGCAGTCTTCAGTGAAGCTTTCTCCGGAGTTGCGGAAGAAGGCTTTTGATTTTGGTGCCTCCCGAGACTCTACCAGAGCAGGGTCGGGAAGGCATTACCCTTTGACCAATGCAGAGAAGGAGTGGCTTTTCAGCATACGAGTCGGTACGATGGTGTACCGCAGACATCTTTTCGTCGACATCCAGCCGTATGTACCTTCTCGCTTTGCGCTTCAGTTGGGCTTCTCTCAAGGCGTTGTTGGAGCGCCTTCGAGTATGGTGAAGCGTTTTGGGGGTTTGCAGGATGGCAGAAATGCATGGGCTTTCTATAGTGCTGAAGACACTACTGCCGCGATTTCTTATCCTGAGCTGTCGACTTTCCGAACTGCCGGCTTCACGAAGTGGTTCGCGGAGAGCTTTTTGGCATATCGGGGGCTTTCCAAGAAGGAGCTTGATGTAAAGCTGTCTTCTGGAAAAGGCATTGGGAAGTCGGGTGGCATCCGGCGAGAGGAAGTCTGGGCCTTCCTTTCTGGAGAGAAGCACAAGATAGGCTTTCTCGGTGACCAGGGCGTCATTGGTTCTGAAGCTGTTCGGGAAGTACCTGATGAGGCTTTGGAGCAGCTAGAACAGGAGGAAGCTGAGCTCGACGCTTGGATGCAAGCGGCACAGAGGCGAGCTTCCGCGGAGTCTACTGGCGAGAGCAGACCATCCAGTGAGGAGTCAAGTGAGAAACCTGACTCTGATAGTGGGGCGGGTTCTTCTAGGAAGCGAACCCGTAGAGGTAGGAAGAGGAGGAGGAGTCAGCGTCACACGGGGCGGGACGAAGACTCTCCTAATGTGGAAGTCCCTCTCACTGTCAATGAGGAGGTGCCAGGGGAAGCTGACGAACCTCCGGAGAAGAGGATTCGGGAAGAAGAGACCATCGGTGAAGGTATGATTCTTCCTTTTTCTTTTTCTGCTTCTTTCATGGGGCTTTCCATGTTCTGATTTGTTTTCTCACCCTGCTGCTGCTTTTTTTTTTTTTTAGCAGAGGATGAAGACTTGGCGATGCCTGAGGTTCCGACCGATGAGGCGGTGATGGAGCCGGTTATGGCATCTGAAGAAGAACCTAGGGACTCTGGAATGACTCCGGAATCTCCGACTGGTATGACTTCCTTCGCTTTCTCTTTTTTGTGCCTGCGACTTGATTTGCTAACATTTTTCTTGTCAGCTGACTCGCCACAAGATTCCGATGACTTTGAACCATCAATGGACGCAAATGTTGATGATGCTTCCGATGAGTTCATGGAGGAAGAGAGTGTTCCGCCAGTCGTCGAAGAAGGTACTTTGTAGTGATGACCCTGATGGTTTTTTTTTTTTTTTTTGAACAGGATCATATTCATACCTTTTTGTGTTTCATTTGCAGGTTTTGAAGTGACAGAAGAGAGTCCATCGCTTTCTTCAGAACCAGAGCAAGGGATGCCAGAGGTCGATCCGGAGGTAGAGACCAGTTCTGACATGATTGAGGAGATGCCTCGTGTTGAGATTCCCTCTCCAGTGGCTCCAAGTGGAAAGAGTTCTTTTGTTACTCTTCCAATGGGACATGACATGAGCAGCCGATCAGCGGAGAAGGGTGAATCTTCATCCAGTTCGTCTCTTCAATTTGCGAAGAAGGTGCTGGCTCGGGTTTTGAGTTCTTGGGTCAAGACTCTCCTTTCTGGACACTTGGAGGCAGGATTTGGCATGATCCCACATGTACAGGAGATTCTGACCGACACCGAAGAGGTTGGTCTGGATGTCACAGGTGCCAGGGCGATGGTTGATAGGATCATTGCACTGGGTGACAAGTGGTTTGAGACCATGGGTTTCCCTGACGACCAATTCTTCAAGGAGATGTTCTTGGACCCTGCTGATAAGGCTAAGTCTGACCTGAATGAGGCTACACAAAGCAAGAAGCAGCTAGTTCGGGAGAAGAACAAGGAAGAGTTAGCCATCATCGGATTGAGGCATGACCTTAACGTCCTTGATAGGGAAGTTGAGGAGGCCAGAAAACGTCTTGAGCATTTGAAGGCACAAGTCGATGCGAAGTGGGCCGCTATAACAGAGGCTCGTGACAGGGAGAGTACTCTGATCCGCAGGGTTGCAGATGCCGGTCAAGTTCTCGAGAGGAGGACTCTAGAAAACGAACGATGGCAAACTGCTGGGGAAGAGCTTCCCGGTGTAAAAGAAGGGTTACGGCATTCGCCAGCATCTCATGGCAAGTTCCTGAAGAAGCGTGCCTTGGAAACTCTGACGGCTGAGGCCAAAAGTTTGCTTGAGGAGCTGAAGCTTTGGCTGGAGACCATTTTTGGCTGAGCTCCTGATTTTTTATAGCAGAAACCATTCTTCTTTTTTTTTGGTACCACATGTATTTTTTGGTACTCTTTTTTTTTTGTAGTGCTTGTGAACACTTTCTTTTTTTTGGTACCACATGTATTTTTTTGGTACTTTTCTCTTTTTTTTTTTTTTGTTTTCCCTACGCTCACTCAAATCTTTTTGTGATGAAAGCAATTGCTAAATGGGATTTGATCAAAAGTTTTGTCATTTTGTGAAAATCTTTTGTCAAATGATTGTTTTGGTAGGGGAAACGAATTTGGCATGAAAGCCGGATTTTTGTGGCATTGACAGCCAGTTTTGACATGAGAGTCAGGGTTTTTTTTTTTGTGTGGCATTTATAGCCGATTTTTGAGATGGCATAAGAGCCAAAAATTTTGTTCGTGGCATGGGAGCCAATTTTGAGATGGCATGGAAGCCGAAATTTTATGGCGTAAAAGCCAAAATTTGGGTTGGCATGGAAGCCGGTGTTTGTTTTGTGGCATCGATAGCCAGTTTGGTGGCATTGATAGCCAATTTGTGGCATTTATATCCGGTTTGGTGGCATTGATAGCCAATTTTTGAAAGCCAAGTTTTGGTTTGTCGGCGTAAAAGCCAATTTTTGTGGCATTGATAGCCGGTTTGTGGCATTTATAGCCGGTTTTTGACATGAGAGTCAGGTTTTTTTTTTGTGTGGCATTTATAGCCGATTTGGTGGCATTGATAGCCTGTTTTTGGCAAAAGAGCCAGGTTTTGGCATTTATAGCCAGATTTTTTGGCTTTCAAAATGCAGGTATCGACTAAATGTCGCCTCCCCGCTGAATGGTCTTGCAAGTATCGATGGAATGTCGCTTCCTTGCTCATTCGGTTTTGCGAGTATTGATGGAATGTCACTTCCTCGCGGGTTAGGTTTTGCAAGTATCGATGGAATGTCGCTTCCTCGCGAATTGGGGTGCAAATATCGACTAAGCGTCGCTTCCCTGCTTTTCCCAAAACTTTTGATTTTGCGGGTACTGACTTGATGTCGTTTCCCCGTGATTTTTGAAATTTGAGGTTTTCTCGAACCTTTGAAATTTGGGTTGTGGATATCAACTGAAATGTTGCGTCTCCACGATTTTAGAGGTTTTGGAAGTATCGAATGGGGTTCGCATCCTTCCGATTTTTTGAGTTTTGCGAGTATCGACTAAGTGTCACTTCCCCGCGGTTTTTGAAAAATCATTTTTTTTGTTTAAAGACACGAGGGTCGTAAATTTTGACCTAAAACCATTTGGCAGTAAAAGGTAAGGTGGACTAGGGTGGAAATCCCTGAATCCGGATTTTTGTTTCAAACCATGAATTTTGGTTCAAGGATCGAAAGTTTTGGTCAAGTCAGGGAGAGGCTCCTAAACTTGGATTTTTTTTTGTTTTTGAACAATGAAATGATAAAAATAAGCATTGTTTTTTGAATCTCTAGAAATTTTGACATTTGATATGAAAATTCTAAAGAGAGTGGGTTTGACGAGCGAGTACCTGAGAATAGGTTTTGGCCATACAGGCATTGCTCTTACCCAGTTGGGTAAGTCTTCAAGGGTAGTACCGCTTCAAGAACTTGCCGTTGATAGGCAGCATACATCTGTCGCCTTCCATGTTTAGGAGGGCATATGCGCCGTTGGAGAAGACCTTGTCGATGACGTAGGGTCCCTCCCATTTTGGTTCAAACTTGCCTTTGGACTTGTGAGCGAAGACCATTGGTCTTTTTACCGCAAGAACCAAGTCACCCCTTTTGTAGGCGCGTTGCCGGACCCTTTTGTCAAAAGATCCTGCCATGCGTGCTTGGTAAAGTTCAATGCTTTGTCGAGCTTCGAGCCGTCTCTCATCGAGATTGTCCAGCTCATGAAGTCGTAATTTCACATTGCTTTCTTGAGTCATGTCATTTTGTAAAGATACCCTCAGAGAAGGAATTTGTACCTCTAGCGGCACGACAGCTTCGCATCCATAGACCAGCGAGAATGGTGTGCTATGGGTTGGTCCTCGAACGGTGGTTCGATAGGCCCACAAAGCTTCAGACAGTTTGTCGCTCCAGTCTCTTTTGTGACTAGAGACCATTTTCTTGAGGATTTTGCAGAGTGTCTTGTTGAAGGCTTCTGCTAATCCGTTTGCTGCCGGATTGTATGGAGTCGAAGGACAGCTTTGGATTTTGTATTTGTCGCAGAACCTGTAGAATCGATGATCCCGGAATTGTGGTCCGTTATCATGGACGAATCTTTTGGGTATGCCGAAACGACAAATGATGTTGGTGCGTAGGAATTAAAGAACTGATGAGGTCTTCATTTCGTTGAACGCAAATGCTTCTGACCACTTGGAGAAATAATCCATAGCGGCGAAGATGAAGCGATGACCTTTGCTTGAAGGGGGAGAGATAGGACCTATGATGTCCATGCCCCATGCTTCAAAAGGCCATGAGATTGCTGTAGGATGCAGCCATTCCGGAGACATGTGAATGTAGTCTCCATGAACTTGGCATTGTTGGTAGCGCTTAGCAAATTGCATTGCGTCGGGTACCATGGTAGGCCAGTAGTAACCCAACCTTTTGATTTGGTCGTAGAGCTTGGGACCAGCCTGATGAGCTCCACAAAGACCAGCGTGAACTTCTTTGAGTGTTTCTTCAGCTTCTTGTTGTGACAAGCAGCGTAGGAGTACTCCATTGAAGGATTTCCTGTAAAGGATTTTTGAAGGGATATCCAAATGAAAGTTTGGGGCTCGCCTTTGGATGCTTACCCGATCTTTTGGATCTTCAGGTAGGATTCCGAACATAGTGTAATCAATGAACGGATCCCTCCAGTCGCCGATTGAAGGTTGAAGGATAGAGATCCGACTTCCAACCACTCGGTGGCATTCAGCAACTGCTTGGTGTGTGTTAAGAGGAGGGAGGATCCTTCTCTCACTCACTGTAATTTGCATGTTTTTTCCTTCCTGGATCGCCATTGATGCGGCAAGTCCGGCCAGGGCATCTGCACGGATGTTTTCACCTCTACGAATGTGGGTGATGTTGCAGATGTCAAACTTTTGCAGAAGCGATTGTGCCTTGTTGTAATACGGCAGCAGATCGGGCTTCCTGACTTCATATTTCTGATTCATCTGGTTGACGATCAGTTGAGAGTCTCCAAAGACTTCCAGCATAGTGATACCGGATTCGATGGCGAGTTCCAATCCTAGGATCAGAGCTTGGTATTCAGCTGCATTGTTTGTGCATGGTTCCAATAGCAAGAAAGCGTGTGGAATCATGCATTTGTCGGGGCTAACAAAGAGGATGCCAACTCCCGAGATCAGCTTTCTGTTTTCATTTGTCCTAGTTGCACCGTCAAAGTACATGTCCCAGGAGGCATTTGGTGAGGAAGTCTCCACGTTGTAGACAGGTTCGTCTGGGAGATCATCTCTGAGTGGTGAATCTTTAGGCAATGGATGCTCTGCGAGGAAATCTGCTAGAGCTTGGCCTTTGATTGCTTTTTGTGGCACATACCTAATATCAAATTGTGATAGAAGGATGGACCATTTTGCCAGTCGGGCATTGAGAGAACCTGCCTTTGTGACAAGGACCTTCAAGAGGTTGATCCTTGAGACGAGGTAGACTGTGTTGGAAAGCAAGTAGTGACGTAGCTTTTGTACGGCAAACATCACTGCAAGGCATTCCTTTTCGACTGGGGAGTAGCGATGCTCTGCACCTACTAGCATGCGGCTGAGGTAGTATAGAGCAGCTTCTTTTCCCTCACCATTCTCTTGTGCAAACAGAGCGCCTACAGAATGATCAAGAGCTCTTGTGTACAAGATGAATGGTTTTCCAGTGGCAGGGGCAGCTAACACTGGAGGTTTGGTCAGGTATGACTTGATATCTTGAAATGCGGCTTCACAGTCGGCATCCCAGACAAAGTCTACACCCTTTTTCATCAATCGAGAGAATGGACGGCATTTCCCCGAAAGATTGGAGATGAACCGTCTGATGTAGGCCAATCTCCCTTGGAGCCCTTTTAGTTCTCTCAAGGTTCTTGGAGAGGGCATTTCTAGAATAGCCTTGACTTTTATGGGGTCAAGTTCTATTCCAGCTTTCCGAACAAGGAATCCGAGAAACTTACCCGACGAGACGCCGAAGAAGCATTTTAGAGGATTCATCCGCAGTTTGTGTTTGCGGAGTCGGAGGAAGACTTCCCGAAGATCTTTGAGATGGTCTTCTTTTCTTCTGCTTTTGACGGCGAGGTCATCAACGTAACATTCGACCGTCTTGTGCTGCATATCTTGGAATATTTTCATCATAGCCCTCTGATATGTGGCACCAGCATTTTTCAGACCAAATGGCATGACAGTGTAGCAATACACGCCAAATGGAGTCCGAAAAGATGTGTGTTTTTCATCCTCGGGATGCATCTTTATCTGATTGTAGCCAGAGAAGCCATCCATGAATGTCTTTCGCTCGAATCCGCAGGTATTGTCAATCATCACCTCCGGTATGGGGAGCGGGAATTCATCTTTAGGGCAAGCGCCATTCAAGTCTCTATAGTCAATACAGACTCTGATCTGCCCAGTTTTCTTTGTCACGGGGACAATGTTGGCCAACCATTCTGGATGTTGTTCCTCACGGATGAAGCCGACGCTTTTGAGCTTTTGAACTTCTTGTTCAATTTTATCCATCACATCTGGACGGAATCTTCTTTGGCCTTGTTTGACAGGCTTGATGTCTTCTTGAAGATTGAGTTTGTGGACTGCTACTTTGGGGTCTAAACCAGGCATTTCAGCATAGGACCATGCAAAGCAATCAACGAACTCACGAAGAAAAGCGATATACTCGGGTAACTCATCATCCTTTATATTCTTGCTTATGAATACAGGACGTGGGTTATCAGGTGTTCCCAAGTTTATCTTTTGAACAGGATCTTCTGTCGGAAGGTTCGAAGGTGGTTCCTCCACAATATTTTCGGAGGCTTCCAACTCAACGAAACCTTCTGGAGTTTCAACTGCATTACCAGACCAAGGCTCTGTTCCTTTCCATGGATTTTCTTGATTGGTGATCTCCTCAAGGCTTGCTATGAGATAGTCCCAATCGCCTTTTGAGTCTGGTATTTCTTTTGGAGACGAGGGTTCTTCTGGGTCAGGATGCCACAAGTCTGTATTATCGGACGATTCCTCTTTATCATCAGAGAAATCATACCAATTGGATGAGCTTCCTGGATCTTTGTCAGGTAACTCTTCAAAGAGATATCCAGGGAGATCGATGTCTTCGTGGACTTGAGATGTCGAGGCTTGGTCGGTAAAACGACTTTTAAGCTTTTGTGTCAACTGTCTCAGAGGAGTGTCGGGATCATACCCTAACCCATATGAAGACTTTTCTACATGACCGTAGAGTCTCTAATCTTCCAGCTGGCTTTTGGTCAAGGCGGGCCCCAATGGTGTGAGAATACCGCGGCCTTCTCCCAAACCGACTGGGTTCTGAGCGTCAAAGCCCATTTTCTTCATGATAGCTTGTGCCACAGGACTATATAGAGATAGTTGAGGCATACCTTCGTTTTGGAAAGGTTCAAGCAAGGAACTTGATGAAGAAGCATCCGATCTATGAAAGAAGATCGGTCTTTGCTTTGGTGATGTTGCCGGAACAACAAAGGTAGCAGACGTAGGATCTTCTACATCAGCAGGTGTCTCCATCGGAGCGAGAGCAGGCTGAACATGCTGAGTGTCAGCTTGGCTTGACGAGGTGTTGTCTTCTGGCTCTGAGTCCGAATCCGTGTCTTGCTTGATAGACACGAAAGAGACAACAAATTTGCCCCCAGGCTTTTACTTTGCCTTCTTCACTCTGGTTGTGATGACCAAAGGTTTTGAAGATTTGAGGGAGATGACGAAGGGAGATTGACTACTCTCTTCTAATTTGCCGGAGGGGTTGTTTTCTTCCGGTGATTTTTGAGGAGCCTTGCCTTTATCTTTCTGGAGATTTTCAGCAAAGGGTGCTATTTCCTCTTCTTCTTTTTCCCCTTCATACATCTGGGAGTCTGCGAAGTGGACTTCTTTACCTTTGAAAGGTTTTCTGTCCGCAAAGACACGATGTACCATGCCGTCGTCGCCGACGAACTTGATGCATTGATGTAGAGTTGAAGGGACAACACCGTTCTCGTGTATCCAAGGACGTCCGAGAAGGATGTTGTAGCATGAGGGGGTTTTTATTGCATACACAGTGACCTCAGAGATAAGATCACCGATTTGCAATTTGAACCTGATTTTGCCGATAGGCCTTTGAGTGCTCCCATCGTATCCAAAGATAGATACAGATGTGTGGCTTAGCTTGCTGGGTGGGATGCCCAACTCTTCAAGAGCCGAAGTGGAGATAAGGTTGAGTGCAGAACCTGGGTCGATCTGAACTCTATGTATCGGCATTTCTTTGATGTACCCTGTGAAGTACAGGGGTCGGTTGTGCCTTGCTTCGCCAAGTAGGAGGTCTTCCTTAGTGAAGGCGATGGTTGCACTGGCTGCCCTTTGAACCGAGAGGCATTGGATGCATGATCCCTCAGTTTTCTTTTCTCCCTTTGAGGAAGTTTCAGAGTTTTTGACCCGGTAGTCCATTTCAATTTGGAGGACTTGCGGGGCATGTTTGTCGACATCCTCATTCAGTTTTTGCAATTCTGAGATGAGATTATCACGAGTGCGTGGAGACATTCGTAATAAATCCAGGATGTGAAGACGTGCAGGTATGTGTTTGAAGTGCTCAACCAAGTCATACTTGAAAGCCTCCTTAGGGCCTGCATGTTCATTGTTTTTGCCACTGGGGGCGCTTACAACATCTTTTCCCGAAGGATTTACATAAGTAAAGGAAGATTGGTTGTAATTCTTGTGGTAGTCCCGGCCAGAGCGGGTGCCTCTACCAACTTCGAGAGCTTCTTGAGAAGGATCTTCGTTTGGAAGATTGTCTTCAGGATCAAGAGGCTGTCGTTTTTCATCTACTGGGGATGTATCTGCAGCAGAGTTGCCATCCTCAGTGATTGTGTTGCACGGAGCATTTTCCGGGAGCAAGTCCTGAACAGCATCCAGCAGCTTTTCTTCTTCGTTGACCCATCCATCACCCCAAGTTGGGTTTTCTTCATGATGATGAGTCGGGAAGAATGTGTATCTTGAAGTCACAGTCTTGTTGACACCAAAAATGTCACTTTGCCTCTTCAACATCAAGAAAGCTGCATGAAGTCGCAACCTGCCATAAATAGGCAATGCAATTTCTCCAAAAAATCAAATCTTGTCAGAATCAAACAAAAACTGCAAGATCCTTCAAGATAGCCAAGAGAAGAGTACACATGAAGTTTCGGGCCATTTCGACAACATTTGGCCTAACTTCACTTCTCCGACAGCTAAAATGGCGCTCCCGGCGGCGACATCATCGGAGACGTCAAAACTTCGATCAGAGCCTACGGATGACTCCAGCATGTCCCAAAAAGGCTCCATTCCAAATTTCAAGTCAAACCGACAACGTTTGACCCTCCATCAATGCTCGAGCAGCAAAATCAAGCCTCCCGGCGGCGGGAACCACCGAATCCTTCGCTCATCAAACCAAGTGCATGAGTGGCTTCAACATGCTTCCAAAAGGCTGCACGTCAAATTTCAGGTCATTCCGAAAACGTTTGACCAGGTTTCGATGCTCCGAGAGAAAATCAAGCCTACCGGCGGCGGAGCAACCCGGGACCATGACATCCAAAACGGAGCCCATGGAACGTCTCAAAATGACTCCAATAGGCTCCCCGTCAAATTTCAGGTCAATCGGACATCGTTTGACCGCACATCAAAGCTCGGCATTTTCCCCGCAGCAAAATCAAGTGAAGCATCGACGGGACCCCAAACGGCTTCAAAACTCAAACAAAAGCCTATGGTTGGTCTTATTTATTGCTCAGGAGGCTTCACCTCAAATTTCAGGTCATTCCGACATCGTCTGACCAAGTTTCGACTTCTGGCGGAAAATCAGCAGCTCTACGCGACAAAGTCTTCGGCTTTCCCGGAAAATTAGAAACTTTGCACTCTAAAAATGCAAGGATTCTGATCAGGTTTTCTACAGGGAAATCAAGCCAATAAATGAGAAGAAATGTCAAGAAAAATACAGAAGAAAACGGCGACGAAAAAGACCTCAAAACGACCGCAAAACGGGGTCCGAAGGGGAAAAATCCCCCAGGGTCGCAGACCCCTGCGACCATGGCCCATGGTCGCAGGCCCCTGCGACCATGGCCCATGGTCGCCGGTCCATGGTCGCCGGCGACCATGGAGGTCCGGGTCACCGGATTTTCCGCCGGTGACCCGTTTTTCCGTCTTTCTTCGCGTTTCGCGCACTTTGGCCCCTGTGGTTTCCTGAAAATGTGATTTTTAGTGCTCTAAATTGACTCATATCCGACGACATCTCGGATCCGCCGTCAAAAGCATAAAATCATCATTGATCGCTCCAAGATCGCCAACCGGTCGACCAAGAAAGTGCACTTTCTGTCCGACCGATCGTGAAATCGACAAGACAGATGTCACCGGCCCACTCTTAGCTATCAATGTCTGAAGTTACATGTTCATCCGATGTCGATCAGCATGTAGATCCATCGATGATCATCGCCAGAAGAATTCCAGAAGACACGGCATGGCCCGCGACTCTTCGACTGCTCGGCGACCAATTAATGTGGTTAATTGACTAGCTTTATTGCAGTCATTAATTCATTTCTTTGGACGGCCCAATCAGAAGCAAGCATTTGGGAGTTACAAGTCAATTGATTCATGGCATTTAAACCATGAAACTCCTCCCATTATGGTAATTAAGGTGATTAAAAGCCCTTAATCTCCATCGGCCAATCAGATTCAAGGAAAAAGGAGTTACAAAATCAAGAAATAAATCTTGTAACTCCTCCAATTAAAGCCATTAAGGCTCATAAACCCTCCTAAATGGCTACCAAAGGCCTATAAATAGGAGAGCATTCCATTGAAATTGAGATCGAAAAAAAGCGGAAAAAAGAGGAGAAAATCAGAAGATCAGAAAAAAAGGATCAGAAAGAGATCTGAGAGAAAGAAAAAGAGAGAAAAACTCTGCTGAAGTTCTGCACCGGCCACCACTACAAGGTGACAAAAGTCCCTTGGGGGGCACCCCCCCCTAAGGTCCTTGCCTTCTCCTGCTGCCTCCAATGGCTTAGACGTGGCTTTTCAGCCCGTCTACTTAGCTTTTTATTGGACATAGGACCTTCTCTTGGTCTTTGTCCTCTAAAAACCTGAGGTTATAGCCAAGCCAAGCGAATTAAGAGCATCTTCTGTTCTCATCTGCATGGATGATGGCGAAGCCCATACATGGCTTGCGACCGTCAATCTGAACGAGTCCCCCACAATCTCCTGAAAAGTTAGATCTTCCTTTTCTTGCTTTTCATTGTAGTTTGTATTTTTCTAAAAGAGACAAAAATCACAACTCTTGTCTTTCATTATTGATGAGAATTGTAAATCGGCTATAAACGCCAAAATCGGCTATAAATGCCAAACAAAATCGCCTTTCACGGCAAACCAAGAAAATGTCTCTTTTCTTAAATATTTGTGCAATGGAAAACTTGAAAGAAGTTGATTTCCTTTTTACTTGCGAAGGTTGATCTCCGGATTACCACTTGCAATTCCAAGTAAAATAGAAAATCTGGCACACCCACACAAAAAAAATGTTGATGCACGCTTCAGGGCCCGCCAGGGCGCGAAAGGGCCGGACCCGACGGACTCCCACGTTCCGCCGACCCCGGTAGCCGCCCCAGCAGGTGCCTCGGAGCGCGTTCCATCAAGCTGGCACACCCGGTGGGACCCGTTCATTTGAGAACACGGTGCTTGGAAATGAAATATTTGCATATCATACTTTTTGCTCTATGCTTATACTTCTTTTCCGGATTCCTTGGCTACTTTCTAGCTGGTAGCCTATGTTGGATTTTGCATCCTAAAAAAAACATGAGATGGGATTTTTTGGAAATTTCTATTTCTTTGAGTTTGTTTCCATTCTTTCTCTTTTCAAAAAAAAAAATCAGTTTTCTTAGTTTGAATTCAAAATTGAGAAACTTTGATCCTATCCTATCGTTCTTTGGTGCTTGCAGAAATGTTGAGCCCGTTCGACTAAGGTTTTGGGCCATCGTTTCTCTTCGATGAGTTCATTAGAGATTTCAAAAAAAAAAAAATCAGTTTTCTTAGTTTGAATTCAAAATTGAGAAACTTTGATCCTATCCTATCGTTCTTTGGTGCTTGCAGAAATGTTGAGCCCGTTCGACTAAGGTTTTGGGCCATCGTTTCTCTTCGAGGAGTTCATTAGAGATTTCAAAAAAAAAAAAAAAATCAGTTTTCTTAGTTTGGATTCAAAATTGAGAAACCTTGATCCTATCCTATCGTTCTTTGGTGCTTGCAGAAATGTTGAGCCCGTTCGACTAAGGTTTTGGGCCATCGTTTCTCTTCGATGAGTTCATTAGAGATTTCAAAAAAAAAAAAAATCAGTTTTCTAAGTTTGGATTCAAAATTGAGAAACCTTGATCCTATCCTATCGTTCTTTGGTGCTTGCAGAAATGTTGAGCCCGTTCGACTAAGGTTTTGGGCCATCGTTTCTCTTCGATGAGTTCATTAGAGATTTCAAAAAAAAATAAAAAAAAAATCAGTTTTCTTAGTTTGGATTCAAAATTGAGAAACCTTGATCCTATCCTATCGTTCTTTGGTGCTTGCAGAAATGTTGAGCCCGTTCGACTAAGGTTTTGGACCATCGTTTCTCTTCGATGAGTTCATTAGAGATTTCAAAAAAAAAATATTAAAAAAAATAAAAATAAAAAAAATTAGTTTTCTTAGTTTGGATTCAAAATTGAGAAACTTTGTTCCTATCCTATCGTTCTTTGGTGCTTGCAGAAATGTTGAGCCCGTTCGACTAAGGTTTTGGGCCATCGTTTCTCTTCGATGAGTCTATTTGGGATTTTTATAAAAAAAAGGGACATAGACCACTAAGGTTAAACCAATTGCGTTCTTTGATCACGATTGATTCAAGAAAAGCCTTGTCCAGAGTGTGGAGACAGCTTGACTGTTCTAGGCAAGGGTCCTCCAAACGGGTTCATTAAGTAATCCTACCCTTACCTGGGGGCAATTCTATCAATTGAGGTTTCATAAGACCGGGTTAGGAGGCCTATGTGTACTCTCTCGTCTTTAAATCTTAAAAATTTAAAAAAAAAATCAAAAATAAAAAAAAAAGATTTTCAAAAAAAAAAAATCTTAAAAAAATAAAAAAATCAAAATAAAAAAAAATAAAAAAATAAAAAATAAAAAAAAAGATTTTCAAAAAAAAAAATCTTAAACAAAAAAAAAAAGATTTTTTTTTAAAAAAAAAAAATGAAAATCTAAAAAAAAAAATCTTCAAAAAAAAAAAAAAAACTCTCGTCATTTTAGATTCAGATCCGAGAAATTGTGGTTCCTTCCCTTCTGGGTACTGGCGCTCGCGGAAATCGTTGAGCCCGTATTCGGATCGGAATATCATCTGCTCTCTTTGATGAATCCAATCTTGACATTTCAAAAAACAAAGAATCCCATCTCATGGATGCGATCTCCAACATTTGTGCATAGCAATACTGGTATGCCCTTTCAGGGTCTACTGTATCTGTGACCGGCACATTTGTAACTCCTACCTTATATTCTTCTTATCTCGAGCAAGCTCCGCTTCTCGATAAGTCGAATTTAGGTATACAATTACTTCTAGCAGTCATTGGAACGCTCATTTCGAGCCTACCATGTTCGCTGTCAGAACAATTGTACCATCTATGGCTTTTTGCCTTCTTCATGTCGCTTGGGTCATATCCCTTGAGCGATTTGAAAAGACAACCATAGAAATTCCCATTTATGATCATTATATTCTTGTGATTACTAATGGATGTGGTCTTGTTTCAGAACTTTTTCGAAACTAACAATGGCAGCCTTAACCATTATCTTCGATGAGAACAAGCACCAACTCATGCTTCAACAGAAGCAAACCGAGCGCACTTACAAGCGCCCTGCCAGCTGCCGAAGCGTCAACTCCCTCGGCAACTCTCTGAACTCCGGGTCGACCTCGACTCCCCGGACCATCGTCTTCGGGACACTGGGACCATTCCCACTTCTCGAAGAACAAACTGCGCCTGCCAAAAGGCAGAAAATCGCCTCTCAACGTGTCACTCCCGTGACACCAAAGGCGAGCGCCCAAAAGCCCGAAGCCCGCGGCACCCCCGCGAAGCCTCGACCAACAACCAACCAGGTCTACCCTAAGACTTGGTCTCCAAGACCTTCCCCAAAACAAAGAAGGTCTCAAACATCCACCAAGCCAGCATACCTGGCCCCACTCAAAGAGAACCAGTTCTACCCTCTTGCCTACATGAAAGAGGAGAGACCCATCTCCAACTTGACTCCCAAGTCGACCCAGCATGAATCGGCTTGCTCCCACAAGCCCAAAATCAGATCATGCATCACCAGGCCTCTCCAAGCACCTGCTAAGGCCTACACTCCTTCAGTTCGACCCTTCATCTCTACAGGGGCCGAACTCGAAAGGTTTAAAGCTTCGCTGCAACAGGCAAAGGACCGGGTCCGCATCCTGTCCTTGCCCAACCACAAAGAAGACAAGCTCGGCTGCTGCGCCCGAGGGAGCACATCCTTCATCGTCAGAGCCCAGCCAGAGCTGACTGAAGCTCAAATCGCTCGTCGAGCACGCCGCCGTGCGTCATATCGACAAAAGAGACTAGAGAAGCAACGGACCCAGCCTCCTACACTTCAAGTCTCCCACAAATGGGTCGAAAAAGAAAGACCCGACCAAGTTGCTGCCGTCCATATGGTTGGAAAAACCAGAAGACGCCAAAAGTCAGCATAAAAAATCCATGTCCGACGTCCGGTGACCCGTAGCGTCACCGGGACACGAAGACATCCTGAAGAATCTCCTGCCCCTTCAAGCCAAGGACGGGAGAGTAATCCTTCATCAAGCTCTTCATCAAAAAGAATGAGCCCCAGCTCGGTCACCAGGACGATTTCTTCGTTCGAATCCCGAGGGATGAACGTCTTGGCTACAAGTTCTGAGCCACCACCTCAGAATCCACCTCGAGATGATGCGCTCACACGCATCCAGCAGTTGGAACAAGGCCAGCAGAGGATTGAAACTCTGATGGAAAACATTCTCCTTGTCGTCCAAAATCAGGTGAACAATGAGCCTCCTCCGAATCATAACAATAACGAGGAGAATTGTGAAGAAAATGAGTCACGCGCCCTTACCAAAAAGGACGTAGACAGTATCCTCGCCAAAGCTAAAGAAGAGGATATACTCAAAGAGCATGGGATCAAGCCACCATATCCTTTATGGATGGACTCGGTCCCGTTCCCCACAAAATTCAAACATCCTACTCTCCAAACATATACGGGGAAAGGATCGGCCAGACAACACGTCATCCACTTCAAGATCTTGACGGGAGCTATCGCGGATCAAGATGCACTCAAGATTCGCCTCTTTGCAAGTACCCTAAAAGGTACGGCCTTCGATTGGTACTCCACTCTGCCGGAGAACTCCATTCAGAACTGGGCTATGCTGGAGACACGCTTCCTGACCCACTTCCAAGGTGAGGATCATCCTGTTACTATGGCTCAGCTCTGCAGCCTAAAACAGGGAGAGAATGAGTCAACTTATGACTTCATTCACAAGTGGAAAGCAATGGCGTACAAATACTCAGATGTACTGCCACAAGCGTCGCTAGTCGACATCTGCCGAAACAACATGAGAGCTAAAATCCGCTCCATGATCATCGGCAACAAATCAAAAAACCTGGGAGAACTCCTGGAAGCTTCCATGGAAGCTGAAACGGTGATCAAAGACCTCAACAGTCAGAAATCATCAAAGAAAGAGCCGACTGCTGTTGCAACCTCTAAACCAAAGAAGAAAGAGGTTCTCAATGTGCAGACTAAGTCAGCTCCTCAGCAACCAAAGAAAGCTGAAAATAGAGCTGCAGGTAAGAGACCTGAACTCTCTGATGCCTTCAAAGAACGTGTAGAAAAGAAATATCCATTCGATGAAGACGTTGAAGAAATCTTTGAGGCTCTCCTAGCAAATGGCAAACTCATTTTGCCAGAGCCCAAAAGACCTGGAGACGTTGGCAAAACCAATGATCCTCGGTACTGTCCATACCACCAGATGGTCTCCCATCCTCTCAATCAATGCTTTGTTGTGAGAGAGAAGATAAACGAGATGTGGAAAAACGGAGTCATCACCTTTGACAAAAACTATGGGACTGCCTCCGTCAACATGGTGTCATGTGGACAAACACCAAAATCACCGAAGAAGAAGATCACTACTTCCTTCATGGTGATAAACAAAATTCAAGTGTCCGAGAAGCTGGTTCCTTTCCCGACACCAGACGGACAACCCATATGGGTACATCCCGATCTCCTGGAAGATGAAAATTGGGAGATCGTCAAAACAAAGCCGACCGCTCAACAGCGAAGGCAGGCTAGGAAACATCTCCTCAGGCTCAAACGGCAAGAGAAGACCCAGCCAAAACAAGAAGTTCATGAAAAGGCAGAGGCCTCCTCTACCACCTCACTTGGGGCAACAGAAACGTCCCTTCCAGGGACTTCAAAGGCGGTAAGAAACTTCACTCTCAGTGATTTCATGCCACCTCAATTCAAAAAAGAAGCCATGCAGGGGGCATTATACTCTTGCAACTCGGTAGTTGGATTCTCCATTGATGGATACGAGTCCAGCGACACCGACGATGGATTCGAGCCCAACTACACCGATGAGTGGGAGGAATCTCTTGAAACAGGAGAATATCTCTCCGATGAAGAATGGGTTCCTGAAACTCACCTTATGCCAGTAATCTGGTATAACCCCTTGCAACCACAAGGATCCTGGTCTGATGATGAAGAAGACCAAGAGGCTGCACAAGAAGATGCTGTTAACCCAGCACCTGTCATTGCTCCAGTGGTAATCAACTATGTTGAGCCACACGGAGAAGACGAAGAAGAAGATCTGGCTCCCATGCCTGATCTTGAAGAATATGCAAGGATCTTGCAGCGTCTCGCTCTAGAACAAGAGCAAGACCGCGTCAACGAGATTCCTCACAATCCAGAGCCGGAAGTCCCTGAAGCCCATCAGGTACCTCCTCCCTCAACTCCTGAAAATGGAGAACATTGCTGGATTGACGATCCTCTTACATCCGAGGATGAGTCTGACTCCGAGCAGGCAACATCTCCTATCAGAGCTTCCTGTAATGTAATATATCAGGACTATAGCTCGTCTGAAGCGTCGTCTGATGAGATTACCTACACTCCGACAACGCCTAGCAATGTATCCTCTGGAGCTACCTCGTCTCACGTGACTTTCACAGAGATGACACCCTCTCAGGTTTCTTCTCCTGAGACTGTGACTTCAGGATACACATTCTTCCCGACTCATCATCATGAAGAAAACCCAACTTGGGGTGATGGATGGGTCAACGAAGAAGAAAAGCTGCTGGATGCTGTTCAGGACTTGCTCCCGGAAAATGCTCCGTGCAACACAATCACTGAGGATGGCAACTCTGCTGCAGATACATCCCCAGTAGATGAAAAACGACAGCCTCTTGATCCTGAAGACAATCTTCCAAACAAAGATCCTTCTCAAGAAGCTCTCGAAGTTGGTAGAGGCACCCGTTCGGGCCGGGACTACCACAAAAATTACAACCAATCTTCCTTTACTTATGTAAATCCTTCGGGAAAAGATGTTGTAAGCGCCCCCAGTGGCAACAATGATGAACATGCAGGCCCTAAGGAGGCTTTCAAGTATGACTTGGTTGAGCACTTCAAACACATACCTGTACGTCTTCACATCCTGGATTTATTACGAATGTCTCCACGCACTCGTGATAATCTCATCTCAGAATTACAAAAACTGAATGAGGATGTCGACAAACATGCCCCGCAAGTCCTCCAAATTGAAATGGACTACCGGGTCAAAAACTCTGAAACTTCCTCAAAGGGAGAAAAGAAAACTGAGGGATCATGCATCCAATGCCTCTCGGTTCAAAAGGCAGCCAGTGCAACCATCGCCTTCACTAAGGAAGACCTCCTACTTGGCGAAGCAAGGCACAACCGACCCCTGTACTTCACAGGGTACATCAAAGAAATGCCGATACATAGAGTTCAGATCGACCCAGGTTCTGCACTCAACCTTATCTCCACTTCGGCTCTTGAAGAGTTGGGCATCCCACCCAGCAAGCTAAGCCACACATCTGTATCTATCTTTGGATACGATGGGAGCACTCAAAGGCCTATCGGCAAAATCAGGTTCAAATTGCAAATCGGTGATCTTATCTCTGAGGTCACTGTGTATGCAATAAAAACCCCCTCATGCTACAACATCCTTCTCGGACGTCCTTGGATACACGAGAATGGTGTTGTTCCTTCAACTCTACATCAATGCATCAAGTTCGTCGGCGACGACGGCATGGTACATCGAGTCTTTGCGGACAGGAAACCCTTCAAAGGTAAAGAAGTCCACTTCGTAGACTCCTAAATGTATGAAGGCGAAAAAGAAGAAGAAGAGGAAATAGCACCCCCTGCTGAAAATCTCCAGAAAGATAAAGGCAAGGCTCCTCAAAAATCACCGGAAGAAAACAAACCCTCCGGCAAATTAGAAGAGAGTAGTCAATCTCCCTTCATTATCTCCCTCAAGAATTCAAAACCTTTGGTCATCACGACTAAAGTGAAGAAGGCGAAACAAAAGCCTGGGGGCAAATTTGTTGTCTCTCTCGTGTCTATCATGCAAGACACAGACTCGGACTTAGAGCCAGAAGACGATGCATCGTCAAGCCAAGCTGACACTCAGCAAGTTCAGCCTGCTCTCACTCCGATGGAGACACCTGCTGATGTAGAAGATCCTACGTCTGCTACCTTTGTTGTTCCGGCAACATCACCAAAGCAAAGGCCGATCTTCTTCCATAGATCGGACGCTTCTTCATCAAATTCCATGCTGGAACCTTTCCAAAATGAAGGTATGCCTCAGCTATCTTTATATAGTCCTGTGGCACAAGCAATTATGAAGAAAATGGGCTATGACGCTCAAAACCCAGTCGGTTTGGGAGAAAGACGCGGTATTCTCACGCCATTGGAGCCCGCCTTGACCAAAAGCCAGCTGGAAGATTGGAGACTCTACGGTCATGTAGAAAAGTCTTCATATGGGTTAGGGTATGATCCCGACACTCCTCTGAGACAGTTGACACAAAGGCTTAAAAGTCGTTTTACCGACCAAGCCTCAACATCTCAAGTCCATGAAGACATCGATCTCCCTGGATATCTCTTTAAAGAGTTACCTGACAAAAATCCAGGAAGCTCATCCAATTGGTATGATTTCTCTGATGATAAAGAGGAATCGTCCGATAATACAGACTTGTGGCATCCTGACCCAGAAGAACCCTCGTCTCCAAAAGAAATACCAGACTCAACAGGCGATTGGGACTATCTCATAGCAAGCCTTGAGGAGATCACCAATCAAGAAAATCCATGGAAAGGAACAGAGCCTTGGTCTGGTAATGCAGTTGAAACTCCAGAAGGTTTCGTTGAGTTGGAAGCCTCCGAAAATATTGTGGAGAAACCACCTTCGAACCTTCCGACAGAAGATCCTGTTCAAAAGATAAACTTGGGAACACCTGATAACCCACGTCCTGTATTCATAAGCAAGAATATAAAGGATGATGAGTTACCCGAGTATATCGCTTTTCTTCGTGAGTTCGTTGATTGCTTTGCATGGTCCTACGCTGAAATGCCTGGTTTAGACCCCAAAATAGCAGTCCACAAACTCAATCTTCAAGAAGACGTCAAGCCTGTCAAACAAGGCCAAAGCAGATTCCGTCCAGATGTGATGGATAAAATTGAACAAGAAGTTCAAAAGCTCAAAAGCGTCGGCTTCATCCGTGAGGAACAACATCCAGAATGGTTGGCCAACATTGTCCCCGTGACAAAGAAAAATGGGCAGATCAGAGTCTGTATTGACTATAGAGACTTGAATGGCGCTTGCCCTAAAGATGAATTCCCGCTCCCCATACCGGAGGTGATGATTGACAATACCTGCGGATTCGAGCGAATGACATTCATGGATGGCTTCTCTGGTTACAATCAGATAAAGATGCATCCCGAGGATGAAAAACACACTTCATTTCGGACTCCATTTGGCGTGTATTGCTACACTGTCATGCCATTTGGTCTGAAAAATGCTGGTGCCACATATCAGAGGGCTATGATGAAAATATTCCAAGATATGCAGCACAAAACGGTCGAATGTTACGTTGATGACCTCGCCGTCAAAAGCAGAAGAAAAGAAGACCATCTCAAAGATCTTCGGGAAGTCTTCCTCCGACTCCGCAAACACAAACTGCGGATGAATCCTCTAAAATGCTTCTTCGGCGTCTCGTCGGGTAAGTTTCTCGGATTCCTTGTTCGGAAAGCTGGAATAGAACTTGACCCCATAAAAGTCAAGGCTATTCTAGAAATGCCCTCTCCAAAAACCCTAAGGGAACTAAAAGGGCTTCAAGGGAGATTGGCCTACATCAGACGGTTCATCTCCAATCTTTCGGGGAAATGCCGTCCATTCTCTCGATTGATGAAAAAAGGTGTAGACTTTGTCTGGGATGCCGACTGTGAAGCCGCATTTCAAGATATCAAGTCATACCTGACCAAACCTCCAGTGTTAGCTGCCCCTGCCACTGGAAAACCATTCATCTTGTACACAAGAGCTCTTGATCATTCTGTAGGCGCTCTGCTTGCACAAGAGAATGGTGAGGGAAAAGAAGCTGCTCTATACTACCTCAGCCGCATGCTAGTAGGTGCAGAGCATCGCTACTCTCCAGTCGAAAAAGAATGCCTTGCAGTGATGTTCGCCGTACAAAAGCTACGTCACTACTTGCTTTCCAACACAGTCTACCTGGTCTCGAGGATCAACCTCTTGAAGGTCCTTGTCACGAAGGCCGGTTCTCTCAATGCCCGACTGGCAAAATGGTCCATCCTCTTGTCACAATTTGATATTAGGTATGTTCCACAAAAAGCAATCAAAGGCCAAGCTCTAGCAGATTTCCTTGCAGAGCATCCATTGCCTAAAGATTCACCACTCAGAGATGATCTCCCAGACGAACCTGTCTACAACGTGGAGACTTCCTCACCAAATGCCTCCTGGGACATGTACTTTGACGGTGCAACCAGGACAAATGAAAACAGAAAGCTGATCTCGGGAGTTGGCATCCTCTTTGTTAGCCCCGACAAATGCATGATTCCACACGCTTTCTCGCTACTGGAACCATGCACAAACAATGCAGTTGAATACCAAGCTCTGATCCTAGGATTGGAACTCGCCATTGAATCCGGTATCACCATGCTGGAAGTCTTTGGAGACTCTCAACTGATCGTCAACCAGATGAATCAGAAATATGAAGTCAGGAAGCCCGATCTGCTGCCTTATTACAACAAGGCACAATCGCTTCTGCAAAAGTTTGACATCTGCAACATCACCCACATTCGTAGAGGTGAAAATATCCGTGCAGATGCCCTGGCCGGACTTGCCGCATCAATGGCGACCCAGGAAGGGGAAAACATGCAAATTACAGTGTGTGAGAGAAGGATCCTCCCTCCTCTTAACACACACCAAGCAGTTGCTGAATGCCACCGAGTGGTTGGAAGTCGGATCTCTATCCTTCAAACTTCAATCGGCGATTGGAGGGATCCGTTCATTGATTACACTATGTTCGGAATCCTACCTGAAGATCCAAAAGAACGGGTAAGCATACAAAGGCGAGCCCCAAACTTTCATTTGGATATTCCTTCAAAAATCCTCTACAGGAAATCCTTCAACGGAGTACTTCTACGCTGCTTGTCACAACAAGAGGCCGAAGAAACACTTAAAGAAGTTCATGCTGGTCTTTGTGGAGCCCATCAGGCAGGTCCTAAGCTCTATGATCAGATAAAAAGGTTAGGTTACTATTGGCCTACCATGGTACCCGACGCAATGCAATTTGCCAAGCGCTGCCAACAATGCCAAGTTCATGGAGACTACATTCACAGGCCTCCGGAATGGCTACATCCTACAGCAATCTCATGGCCTTTCGAAGCATGGGGCATGGACATCATAGGTCCTATCTCCCCCCCTTCAAGCAAAGGTCATCGCTTCATCTTCGCTGCTACGGATTATTTCTCCAAGTGGTCAGAAGCATTTGCGTTCAACGAAATGAAGACCTCATCAGTTCTTCAGTTCCTGCGCACCAACATCATTTGTCGTTTCGGCATACCCAAGAGATTCGTCCATGATAACGGACCACAATTCCGGGATCATCGATTCTACAGGTTTTGCGACAAATACAAAATTCAAAGCTGTCCTTCGACTCCATACAATCCGGCAGTAAACGGATTAGCAGAAGCCTTCAACAAGACACTCTGCAAAATCCTCAAGAAAATGGTCTCTAGTCACAAAAGAAACTGGAGCGATAAACTGTCTGAAGCTTTGTGGGCCTATCGAACCACCGTTCGAGGACCAACCCATAGCACACCATTCTCCTTGGTCTATGGATGCGAAGCTGTCGTGCCCCTAGAGGTACAAATTCCTTCTCTGAGGGTATCTCTACAAAATGACATGACTCAAGAAAGCAATGCGAAATTACGACTTCATGAGCTGGACAATCTCGATGAGAAACGGCTCGAAGCTCGACAAAGCATTGAACTTTACCAAGCACGCATGGCAGGATCTTTTGACAAAAAGGTCAGGCAACGCGCCTACAAAAAGGGTGACTTGGTTCTTGCGGTAAAAAGACCAATGGTCTTCGCTCACAAGTCCAAAGGCAAGTTTGAACCAAAATGGGAGGGACCCTACGTCATCGACAAGGTCTTCTCCAATGGCGCATATGCCCTCCTAAACATGGAAGGCGACAGATGTATGCTGCCTATCAACGGCAAGTTCTTGAAGCGATACTACCCTTGAAGACTTACCCAACTGGGTAAGAGCAATGCCTGTATGGCCAAAACCTGTTCTCAGGTACTCGCTCATCAAACCCACTCTCTTTAGAATTTTCATATCAAATGTCAAAATTTCTAGAGATTCAAAAACAATGCTTACTTTCATTGTTTCATTGTTCAAAAACAAAAAAAAAAAAATCCAAGTTTAGGAGCCTCTCCCTGACTTGACCAGAACTTTCGATCCTTGAACCAAAATTCATGGTTTGAAACAAAAATTCGGATCCAGGGATTTCCACCCTAGTCCACCTTACCTTTTACCGCCAAATGGTTTTAGGTCAAAATTTACGACCCTCGTGTCTTTAAACAAAAAAATGGTTTTTCAAAAACCGCGGGGAAGTGACACTTAGTCGATACTCGCAAAACTCAAAAAATCGGAAGGATGCGAACCCCATTCGATACTTCCAAAACCCCAAAAATCGTGGAGACGCAACAAATCAGTTGATATCCACAACCCAAATTTCAAAGGTTCGAGAAAACCTAAAATCGTGGAGAAGCAACAAACCAGTTGATATCCACAACCCAATTTCAAAAATCGTGGAGATGTAACATATCAGTTGCTATCCACAACCCAAAATTACAAATGGTTCGAGAAAACCTCAAATTTCAAAAAACGCGGAGAAACGACATCAAGTCAGTACCCGCAAAACCAAAAAGTTTTGGGAAAAGCAGGGAAGCGACGCTTAGTCGATATTTGCACCCCAATTCGCGAGGAAGCGACATTCCATCGATACTTGCAAAACCTAACCCGCGAGGAAGTGACATTCCATCAATACTCGCAAAACCGAATGAGCAAGGAAGCGACATTCCATCGATACTTGCAAGACCATTCAGCGGGGAGGCGACATTTAGTCGATACCTGCATTTTGAAAGCCAAAAAATCTGGCTATAAATGCCAAAACCTGGCTCTTTTGCCAAAAACCGGCTATCAATGCCACCAAATTGGCTATAAATGCCACAAAAAAAAAAACCTGACTCTCATGTCAAAACCGGCTATAAATGCCACAAACCGGCTATCAATGCCACAAAAAATTGGCTTTCACGCCGACAAACCAAAACTTGGCTTTAAAAAAAATGGCTATCAATGCCACCAAACCGGCTATAAATGCCACAAATTGGCTATCAATGCTACCAAACCGGCTATAAATGCCACAAATTGCTATCAATGCTACCAAACCGGCTATAAATGCCACAAATTGGCTATCAATGCCACCAAACTGGCTATAGATGCCACAAAATAAACACCGGCTTCCATGCCAACCAAAATTTTGGCTTTTACGCCATAAAATTTCGGCTTCCATGCCATCTCAAAATTGGCTCCCATGCCACGAACAAAATTTTTGGCTCTTATGCCATCTCAAAAATCGGCTATAAATGCCACACAAAAAAAAACCTGACTCTCATGTCAAAACTGGCTGTAAATGCCACAAAAATCCGGCTTTCACGCCAAATTCGTTTCCCCTACCAAAACAATCATTTGACAAAAGATTTTCACAAAATGACAAAACTTTTGATCAAATCCCATTTAGCAATCGCTTTCATCACAAAAAGATTTGAGTGAGCGTAGGGAAAACAAAAAAAAAAAAAAAAAAAAGAGTACCAAAAAATACATGTGGTACCAAAAAAAAAAAGGGAAAGTGTTCACAAGCATTACAAAAAAAAAAGTACCAAAAAAATACATGTGGTACCAAAAAAAAGTGTTCACAAGCACTGCAAAAAAAAAAAAAGAAGTACCAAAAAAATACATGTGGTACCAAAAAAAAAAAAGAAGAATGGTTTCTGCTATAAAAAATCAGGAGCTCAGCCAAAAATGGTCTCCAGCCAAAGCTTCAGCTCCTCAAGCAAACTTTTGGCCTCATCCGTCAGAGTTTCCAAGGCACGCTTCTTCAGGAACTTGCCATGAGATACTGGCGAATGCCGTAACCCTTCTTTTACACCGGGAAGCCCTTCCCCAGCAGTTTGCCATCGTTCGTTTTCTAGAGTCCTCCTCTCGAGAACTTGACCGGCATCTGCAACCCTGCGAATCAGAGTACTCTCCCTGTCACGAGCCTCTGTTATAGCAGCCCACTTAGCATCGACTTGTGCCTTCAAATGCTCAAGACGTTTCCTGGCCTCCTCAACTTCCCTATCAAGGACGTTAAGGTCATGCCTCAATCCGATGATGGCTAGCTCTTCCTTGTTCCTCTCCCGAACTAGCTGCTTCTTGCTTTGTGTAGCCTCTTTCAGGTCAGACTTAGCCTTATCAGCAGGGTCCAAGAACATCTCCTTGAAGAATTGGTCGTCAGGGAAGCCCATGGTCTCAAACCACTTGTCACCCAGTGCAATGATCCTATCAACGGTCGCCCTGGCACCTGTGACATCCAGACCAACCTCTTCGGTATCAGTGAGAATCTCCTGCACATGTGGGATCATGCCAAATCCTGCTTCCAAGTGTCCAGAAAGGAGAGTCTTGATCCAAGAACTCAAAACCCGAGCCAGCACCTTCTTCGCAAATTGAAGAGGCGAACTGGATGAAGATTCACCCTTCTCCGCTGATCGGCTGCTCATGTCATGTCCCATTGGAAGAGTAACAAAAGAACTCTTTTCACTTGGAGCCACTGGAGAGGGAATCTCAACACGAGGCATCTCCTCAATCATGTCAGAACTGGTCTCTACCTCCGGATCGACCTCTGGCATCCCTTGCTCTGGTTCTGAAGAAAGCGATGGACTCTCTTCTGTCACTTCAAAACCTGCAAATGAAACACAAAAAGGTATGAATATGATCCTGTTAAAAAAAAAAAAAAAAAAAAAAACATCATCAGGGTCATCACTACAAAGTACCTTCTTCGACGACTGGCGGAACACTCTCTTCCTCCACGAACTCATCGGAAGCATCATCAACATTTGCGTCCATTGATGGTTCAAAGTCATCGGAATCCTGTGGCAAGTCAGCTGACAAGAGAAATGTTAGCAAATCAAGTCGCAGGCAAAAAAAAAAAAAAAAAAAAGAGAAAGATGCCATAACCGGCTCCATCACCGCCTCATCGGTCGGAACCTCAGGCATCGCCAAGTCTTCATCCTCTGCTAAAAAAAAAAAGAGCAGCAGCAGGGTGAGAAAACAAATCAGAACATGGAAAGCCCCATGAAAGAAGCAGAAAAAGAAAAAGGAAGAATCATACCTTCTCCCAGGCCTGCTGAACGGCCACATTAGAAGATCTGGCGGATCGACGAGGTACGCTTGTAGCAGGCTCTTTACCCTTGTTCGTTCTGGAGGAACCACCTGCAAAGGTTGGAAAAAAAAAAAAAAAAAAAAAAAAAGATCATCATCAAAATGACAGAATTTCGCTAAAAGCAAATCTGGCGAAATTTTGGCATAGTTCCGGGGCAATTCCGAAGAAAAGGGAAATACCCCGAAAGAAACAGAAAGTTTTGAAGATGGGCTCAACATCGCTGCGAGCTCCGAAACTACAAACTTTCGAAACCTCAAAATCTCCGCAAAATCAAGAAGGGCTCAACATCACTGCAAGCTCCAAATTCCCAAATTTGCAAAGATTTTCAGGTATGCTATCATGCTCAATCTACAAAAAGTACATGCATGAACATCATGATGAGCACAAAAAAAAAAAAGAAACTTTCTCAAAAAAAAAAAGGAGAAAGAAAAGAAAAAGAAAAGAAACTTTCTGAAAAAAAAAAGAAAAAAAAAAAAAAAAAAAAAAGAGACACACGTGTAAAAAAAAGAAATCACGTGGAAAAAAAAAAAAAGAGAAGAAGAATAGAAAGAAAAGAAAAAGAAAAGAAAAAAAAAAAAGAAGAAAAAAAAAAGAGAGAAACTTTCTTCTTTTTACCATCCTATTCTCTACATGGAGTTTTCTTGAAAGAAAAAGAGAGAAAACTTACTCGAAGCCTTTGATGGAGAAGAAGAAGGAAAAAGCTTGAAGATCCTTGAAGAAGAAGCACTCTTGGTCTTGGAGCTCTCTTGAGATTGTTGCAAAAGAAAGCAATAAGAGCAAGAGATCCTACCTTCCTTTGCTTTTATAGGAGAGAGCAAATCAAAGAAGGAAACAAAGAAGAAAGGTAAGTATTACTAATTAAGTAACCTTACCAAAAGAGAAGGAATTAGAAAGATTCTTTCCCAAAAAGAAAGATGTCTTTGAGAGATTTCCTCCCAAAATCAATCAAATGAGAGATTCTCTCCAACAAAAAAGGATATTGAAGATTCTTTCCCAAAAAGAAAGATACCTTGAGATATTCTCTCCCAAATTAAGGGAATATGAGAGATTCTCTCCCATAAAGATATTTTTAGATATTCTCTATCCAAATGAGATATCTTTAGATATTCTTTACAAAAATGGCCCCACATGAGATCTAAGCCATCCTAAAAAGCTTAAGGTCCCATGGGCTAGCCCATATGAGCCAGGTTTGACCACCTAGGCACTAAAAAAAAAAAAAAAAAAAAAAAAAAAAAAAAAAAAAAAAGAAAAAATGGGCTTTTAGTCAGAAAAAATCCCTCTTACCAAGAGCATACAATAATGGTTCCATGCCTCTTTTGAGTTGATTGGACCATACAAAAAAAATCCCAAGCCCCATGAGCTTCCAAAAATCAAACCATCCAGCCTCATATACCAAATTGAGCCAAAATCTTGAAATTGACATTTCACAAAAATCCAAACCACTCCAATGGACCCACACAGTCCCGAAGAGTGACCAAAAACCAAATCTTGGTCCCCTAACTTGCCACATACAGCTTGTTAGGTCACAAGACCAAAACAAAAAACCAAACCCTGATCCCCCAACTTGCCACATACAGCTTGTTGGGTCACAAGATCAAAACCAAAACCCGATCCCCTAACCTGCCATATATAGCTGGTTAGGTCACAAGATCAAAAACAAAAACCCAAATCCATATCCCTGATGTCATCTTCAAAACTTTGCCTCGAGATGGTGTGTGATTCCCCTCACTACCATAAAATTCCCCTGGAAGCTCAAAGGCTACTCTACCAAAGGAAAGATTGCTCAAAGACTCTTGGTCAAGACACAAGCTCTCCTTCAAAAATCTCTTCGAGGCACATCGACTACAAAAGTCAAGCAACTCGTCGCTGTACCTCGAGGGGGCATTTGTTGACACCAAAAATGTCACTTTGCCTCTTCAACATCAAGAAAGCTGCATGAAGTCGCAACCTGCCATAAATAGGCAATGCAATTTCTCCAAAAAATCAAATCTTGTCAGAATCAAACAAAAACTGCAAGATCCTTCAAGATAGCCAAGAGAAGAGTACACATGAAGTTTCGGGCCATTTCGACAACATTTGGCCTAACTTCACTTCTCCGACAGCTAAAATGGCGCTCCCGGCGGCGACATCATCGGAGACGTCAAAACTTCGATCAGAGCCTACGGATGACTCCAGCATGTCCCAAAAAGGCTCCATTCCAAATTTCAAGTCAAACCGACAACGTTTGACCCTCCATCAATGCTCGAGCAGCAAAATCAAGCCTCCCGGCGGCGGGAACCACCGAATCCTTCGCTCATCAAACCAAGTGCATGAGTGGCTTCAACATGCTTCCAAAAGGCTGCACGTCAAATTTCAGGTCATTCCGAAAACGTTTGACCAGGTTTCGATGCTCCGAGAGAAAATCAAGCCTACCGGCGGCGGAGCAACCCGGGACCATGACATCCAAAACGGAGCCCATGGAACGTCTCAAAATGACTCCAATAGGCTCCCCGTCAAATTTCAGGTCAATCGGACATCGTTTGACCGCACATCAAAGCTCGACATTTTCCCCGCAGCAAAATCAAGTGAAGCATCGACGGGACCCCAAACGGCTTCAAAACTCAAACAAAAGCCTATGGTTGGTCTTATTTATTGCTCAGGAGGCTTCACCTCAAATTTCAGGTCATTCCGACATCGTCTGACCAAGTTTCGACTTCTGGCGGAAAATCAGCAGCTCTACGCGACAAAGTCTTCGGCTTTCCCGGAAAATTAGAAACTTTGCACTCTAAAAATGCAAGGATTCTCATCAGGTTTTCTACAGGGAAATCAAGCCAATAAATGAGAAGAAATGTCAAGAAAAATACAGAAGAAAACGGCGACGAAAAAGACCTCAAAACGACCGCAAAACGGGGTCCGAAGGGGAAAAATCCCCCAGGGTCGCAGGCCCCTGCGACCATGGCCCATGGTCGCCGGTCCATGGTCGCCGGCGACCATGGAGGTCCGGGTCACCGGATTTTCCGCCGGTGACCCGTTTTTTCCGTCTTTCTTCGCGTTTCGCGCACTTTGGCCCCTGTGGTTTCCTGAAAATGTGATTTTTAGTGCTCTAAATTGACTCATATCCGACGACATCTCGGATCCGCCGTCAAAAGCATAAAATCATCATTGATCGCTCCAAGATCGCCAACCGGTCGACCAAGAAAGTGCACTTTCTGTCCGACCGATCGTGAAATCGACAAGACAGATGTCACCGGCCCACTCTTAGCTATCAATGTCTGAAGTTACATGTTCATCCGATGTCGATCAGTATGTAGATCCATCGATGATCATCGCCAGAAGAATTCCAGAAGACACGGCATGGCCCGCGACTCTTCGACTGCTCGGCGACCAATTAATGTGGCTAATTGACTAGCTTTATTGCAGTCATTAATTCATTTCTTTGGACGGCCCAATCAGAAGCAAGCATTTGGGAGTTACAAGTCAATTGATTCATGGCATTTAAACCATGAAACTCCTCCCATTATGGTAATTAAGGTGATTAAAAGCCCTTAATCTCCATCGGCCAATCAGATTCAAGGAAAAATGAGTTACAAAATCAAGAAATAAATCTTGTAACTCCTCCCATTAAAGCCATTAAGGCTCATAAACCCTCCTAAATGGCTACCAAAGGCCTATAAATAGGAGAGCATTCCATTGAAATTGAGATCGAAAAAAAGATCAGAAAAAAAAGGAGAAAATCAGAGAAAATCAGAAAAAAAGATCAGAAAGAGATCTGAGAGAAAGAAAAAGAGAGAAAAACTCTGCTGAAGTTCTGCACCGGCCACCACTACAAGGTGACAAAAGTCCCTTGGGGGGCACCCCCCCCCAAGGTCCTTGCCTTCTCCTGCTGCCTCCAATGGCTTAGACGTGGCTTTTCAGCCCGTCTACTTAGCTTTTTATTGGACATAGGACCTTCTCTTGGTCTTTGTCCTCTAAAAACCTGAGGTTATAGCCAAGCCAAGCGAATCAAGAGCATCTTCTGTTCTCATCTGCATGGATGATGGCGAAGCCCATACATGGCTTGCGACCGTCAATCTGAACGAGTCCCCCACAATCTCCTGAAAAGTTAGATCTTCCTTTTCTTGCTTTTCATTGTAATTTGTATTTTTCTAAAGAGACAAAAATCACAACTCTTGTCTTTCATTATTGATAAGAATTGTAAATCGGCTATAAACGCCAAAATCGGCTATAAATGCCAAACAAAATCGCCTTTCACGGCAAACCAAGAAAATGTCTCTTTTCTTAAATATTTGTGCAATGGAAAACTTGAAAGAAGTTGATTTCCTTTTTACTTGCGAAGGTTGATCTCCGGATTACCACTTGCAATTCCAAGTAAAATAGAAAATCTGGCACACCCACACAAAGAAATGTTGATGCACGCTTCAGGCCCGCCAGGGCGCGAAAGGGCCGGACCCGACGGACTCCCACGTTCCGCCAACCCCGGTAGCCGCCCCAGCAGGCGCCTCGGAGCGCGTTCCATCAAGTCTCAGGAGAAGAAACCTGAGAGGGTGTCATCTCTGTGAAAGTCACGTGAGACAAGGTAGCTCCAGAGGATACATTGCTAGGCGTCGTCGGAGTGTAGGTAATCTCATCAGACGACGCTTCAGAAGAGCTATAGTCCTGATATATTACATTACAGGAAGCTCTGATAGGAGATGTTGCCTGCTCGGAGTCAGACTCATCCTCGGATGTAAGAGGATCATCTATCCAGCAATGTTCTCCATTTTCAGGAGTTAAGGGTGGATGTACCTGATTATCTTCAGGGACTTCAGGCTCTGGGTTGCGAGGAGGCTCGTTAACACGATCTTGCTCTTGTTCTAGAGCGAAACGCTGCAAGATCCTTGCATATTCTTCAAGATCCGGCATGGAAGCCAGATCATCTTCTTCGTCTTCTCCGTGTGGCTCAACATAGTTGATTTCCACTGGAGCAATGACAGGTGCTGGGTTAACAGCATCTTCTTGTGCAGCCTCTTGGTCTTCTTCATCATCAGACCAGGATCCTTGTGGTTGCAAGGGGTTATACCATATTACTGGCATAAGGTGAGTTTCAGGAACCCATTCTTCATCGGAGAGATATTCTCCTGTTTCAAGAGATTCCTCCCACTCATCGGTGTAGTTGGGCTCGAACCCATCGTCGGTGTCGCTGGACTCGTATCCATCAATGGAGAATCCAACTACCGAGTTGTAAGAGTATGATGCCCCCTGCATAGCTTCTTCTCTGAATTGAGGTGGCATGAAATCACTGAGAGTGAGTTTTCTTACCCCCTTTGAAGTCTCTGGAAGGGACGTTTCTGTTGCCCCGAGTGAAGTGGTAGAGGAGGCCTCTGCCTTTTCATGGACTTCTTGTTTTGGCTGGGTCTTCTCTTGCCGTTTGAGCCTGAGGAGATGTTTCCTAGCCTGCCTTCGCTGTTGAGCTGTTGGCTTTGTTTTGACGATCTCCCAGTTTTCATCTTCCAGGAGATCGGGGTGTACCCATATAGGTTGTCCGTCTGGTGTCGGGAAAGGAACCAACACTTCGGACGTTTGAATTCTTTTTATCACCTTGAAGGAAGTAGTGATCTTCTTCTTCGGTGATTTTGGTGTTTGTCCACGTGACACCATGTTGACGGAGGCGGGGCCATAGTTTTTATCAAAGGTTATGACTCCGTTCCTCCACATCTCATTGATCTTCTCTCTCACAACGAAGCATTGATTGAGAGGATGTGAGATCATCTGGTGGTATGGACAGTACCGAGGATCGTTGGTTTTGCCAACGTCTCCCGGTCTTTTGGGCTCTGGCAAAATGAGTTTGCCATTTGCTAGGAGAGCCTCAAAGATTTCTTCAACGTCTTCATCGAATGGATATTTCTTTTCTACACGTTCTTTGAAGGCATCAGAGAGTTCAGGCCTTTTACCTGCAGTTTTGTTTTCAGCTTTCTTTGGCTGCTGAGGAGCTGACTTAGTCTGCACATTGAGAACCTCCTTCTTCTTTGGTTTAGAGGTTGCAACAGCAGTCGGCTCTTTCTTTGATGATTTCTGACTGTTGAGGTCTTTGATCACCGTTTCAGCTTCCATGGAAGCTTCCAGGAGTTCTCCCAGGTTTTTTGATTTGTTGCCGATGATCATAGAGCGGATTTTAGCTCTCATGTTGTTTCGGCAAATGTCGACTAGCGACGCTTGTGGCAGTACATCTGAGCATTTGTACGCCATTGCTTTCCACTTGTGAATGAAGTCATAAGTTGACTCATTCTCTCCCTGTTTTAGGCTGCAGAGCTGAGCCATAGTAACAGGATGATCCTCACCTTGGAAGTGGGTCAGGAAGCGTGTCTCCAGCATAGCCCAGTTCTGAATGGAGTTCTCCGGCAGAGTGGAGTACCAATCGAAGGCCGTACCTTTTAGGGTACTTGCAAAGAGGCGAATCTTGAGTGCATCTTGATCCGCGATAGCTCCCGTCAAGATCTTGAAGTGGATGACGTGCTGTCTGGCCGATCCTTTCCCCATATATGTTTGGAGAGTAGGATGTTTGAATTTTGTGGGGAACGGGACCGAGTCCATCCATAAAGGATATGGTGGCTTGATCCCATGCTCTTTGAGTATATCCTCTTCTTTAGCTTTCGCGAGGATACTGTCTACGTCCTTTTTGGTAAGGGCGCGTGACTCATTTTCTTCTCCATTTCCCTCGTTATTGCTATGATTCGGAGGAGGCTCATTGTTCACCTGATTTTGGACGACAAGGAGAAGGTTTTCCATCAGAGTTTCAATCCTCTGCTGGCCTTGTTCCAACTGCTGGATGCGTGTGAGCGCATCATCTCGAGGTGGATTCTGAGGTGGCGGCTCAGAACTTGTAGCCAAGACGTTCATCCCTCGGGATTCGAACGAAGAAATCGTCCTGATGACCGAGCTGGGGCTCATTCTTTTTGATGAAGAGCTTGATGAAGGATTACTCTCCCGTTCTTGGCTTGAAGGGTCAGGAGATTCTTCGGGATGTCTTCGTGTCCCGGTGACGCTACGGGTCACCGGACGTCGGACATGGATTTTTGATGCTGACTTTTGGCGTCTTCTGGTTTTTCCAACCATATGGACGGCAGCAACTTGGTCGGGTCTTTCTTTTACGACCCATTTGTGGGAGACTTGAAGTGTAGGAGGCTGGATCCGTTGCTTCTCTAGTCTCTTTTGTCGATATGACGCACGGCGGCGTGCTCGACGAGCGATTTGAGCTTCAGTCAGCTCTGGCTAGGCTCTGACGATGAAGGATGTGCTCCCTCGGGCGCAGCAGCCGAGCTTGTCTTCTTTGTGGTTGGGCAAGGACAGGATCCGGACCCGGTCCTTTGCCTGTTGCAGCGAAGCTTTGAACCTTTCGAGTTCGGCCCCTGTAGAGATGAAGGGTCGAACTGAAGGAGTGTAGGCCTTGGCAGGTGCTTGTAGAGGCCTGGTGATGCATGATCTGATTTTGGGCCTGTGGGAGCAAGCCGGTTCATGCTGGGTTGACTTGGGAGTCAAGTTGGAGATGGGTCTCTCCTCTTTCATGTAGGCGAGAGGGTAGAACTGGTTCTCCTTGAGTGGGGCCAGGTATGATGGCTTGGTGGATGTTTGAGACCTTCTTTGTTTTGGGGAAGGTCTTGGAGACCAAGTCTTGGGATAGACCTGGTTGGTTGTTGGTCGAGGCTTCGCGGGGGTGCCGCGGGCTTCGGGCTTTTGGGCGCTCGCCTTTGGTGTCACGGGAGTGACACGTTGAGAGGCGATCTTCTGCTTTTTAGCAGGCGCAGCTTGTTCTTCGGGAAGTGGGAATGGTCCCAGTGTCCCGAAGACGATGGTCCGGGGAGTCGAGGTCGACCCGGAGTTCAGAGAGTTGCCGAGGGAGTTGACGCTTCGGCAGCTGACAGGGCGCTTATGGGTGCGCGTGCTTTGCTTCTGTTGAAGCATGAGTTGGTGCTTGTTCTCGTCGAAGATAATGGTTAAGGCTGCCATTGTTAGTTTCGAAAAGGCTCTGAAACACGACCACATCCATTAGTAATCACAAGAATAATGATCATAAATGGGAATTTCTATGCTTTTGTCTTTTCAAATCGCTCAAGGGATATGACCCAAGCGACATGAAGAAGGCAAAAAGCCATAGATAGTACAATTGTTCTGACAGCAAGCATGGTAGGCTCGAAATTAGCGTTCCAATGACTGCTAGAAGCAATTGTATACCTAAATTCGACTTATCGAGAAGCGGAGCTTGCTCGAGATAAGAAGAATATAAGGTAGAAGTCACAAATGTGCCGGTCACAGATACAGTAGACCCTGAAAGGGCGTACCAGTATTGCTATGCACAAATGTTGGAGATCGCATCCACGAGATGGGATTCTCTTTTTTTTTGAAATGTCAAGATTGGATTCATCAAAGAGAGCAGATGGTATTCCGATCCGAATACGGGCTCAACGATTTCCGCAAGCACCAGTACCCAGACGGGAAGTAACCACAATTTCTCGGATCTGAATCTAAAATGACGAGAGTTTTTTTTTTTTGAAGATTTTTTTTTATTTTAAGATTTTCATTTTTTTTTTTTTTTTTAAAAAAAATCTTTTTTTTTGTTTAAGATTTTTTTTTGAAAATCTTTTTTTTATTTTTTTGATTTTTTTTTTAAATTTTTAAGATTTAAAGACGAGAGAGTACACATAGGCCTCCTAACCCGGTCTTATGAAACCTCAATTGATAGAATTGCCCCCAGGTAAGGGTAGGATTACTTAATGAACCCGTTTGGAGGACCCTTGCCTAGAACAGTCAAGCTGTCTCCACACTCTGGACAAGGCTTTTCTTGAATCAATCGTGATCAAAGAACGCAATTGGTTTAACCTTAGTGGTCTATGTCTTTTTTTCAAATCCCAAATAGACTCATCGAAGAGAAACGATGGCCCAAAACCTTAGTCGAACGGGCTCAACATTTCTGCAAGCACCAAAGAACGATAGGATAGGATCAAAGCTTCTCAATTTTGAATCCAAACTAAGAAAACTGATTTTTTTATTTTTTATTTTTTTTAATATATTTTTTTTTGAAATCTCTAATGAACTCATCGAAGAGAAACGATGGTCCAAAACCTTAGTCGAACGGGCTCAACATTTCTGCAAGCACCAAAGAACGATAAGATAGGATCAAAGTTTCTCAATTTTGAATCCAAACTAAGAAAACTGATTTTTTTTTTATTTTTATTTTTTTTAATATATATTTTTTTTGAAATCTCTAATGAACTCATCGAAGAGAAACGATGGCCCAAAACCTTAGTCGAACGGGCTCAACATTTCTGCAAGCACCAAAGAACGATAGGATAGGATCAAAGTTTCTCAATTTTGAATCCAAACTAAGAAAACTGATTTTTGATTTTTTTTTTTTGAAATCTCTAATGAACTCATCGAAGAGAAACGATGGCCCAAAACCTTAGTCGAACGGGCTCAACATTTCTGCAAGCACCAAAGAACGATAAGATAGGATCAAAGTTTCTCAATTTTGAATCCAAACTAAGAAAACTGATTTTTTTTTATTTTTATTTTTTTTAATATATTTTTTTTTTGAAATCTCTAATGAACTCATCGAAGAGAAACGATGGCCCAAAACTTTAGTCGAACGGGCTCAACATTTCTGCAAGCACCAAAGAACGATAGGATAGGATCAAAGTTTCTCAATTTTGAATTCAAACTAAGAAAACTGATTTTTTTTTTTGAAAAGAGAAAGAATGGAAACAAACTCAAAGAAATAGAAATTTCCAAAAAATCCCATCTCATTTTTTTTTTAGGATGCAAAATCCAACATAGGCTACCAGCTAGAAAGTAGCCAAGGAATCCGGAAAAGAAGTATAAGCACAGAGCAAAAAGTATGATATGCAAATATTTCATTTCCAAGCACCGTGTTCTCAAATGAACGAGTCCCACCGGGTGTGCCAGCTTGATGGAACGCACTCCGAGGCGCCGTGGGGCGGCTACCGGGGTCGGCGGAACGTGGGAGTCCGTCGGGTCCGGCCCTTTCGCGCCCTGGCGGGCCCTGAAGCGTGCATCAACATTTCTTTTGTGTGGGTGTGCCAGATTTTCTATTTTACTTGGAATTGCAAGTGGTAATCCGGAGATCAACCTTCGCAAGTAAAAAGGAAATCAACTTCTTTCAAGTTTTCCATTGCACATATATTTAAGAAAAGAGACATTTTCTTGGTTTGCCGTGAAAGGCGATTTTGTTTGGCATTTATAGCCGATTTTGGCGTTTATAGCCGATTTACAATTCTCATCAATAATGAAAAAGACAAGAGTTGTGATTTTTGTCTCTTTTAGAAAAATACAAACTACAATGAAAAGCAAGAAAAGGAAGATCTAACTTTTCAGGAGATTGTGGGGGACTCGTTCAGATTGACGGTCGCAAGCCATGTGTGGGCTTCGCCATCATCCATGCAGATGAGAACAGAGGATGCTCTTGATTCGCTTGGCTTGGCTATAACCTCAGATTTTTAGAGGACAAAGACCAAGAGAAGGTCCTATGTCCAATAAAAAGCTAAGTAGACGGGCTGAAAAGCCACGCCTAAGCCATTGGAGGCAACGGGAGAAGGCAAGGACCTTGGGGGGGGGGGGGGGGGGGGGGGGTTGCCCCCCAAGGGACTTTTGTCACCTTGTAGTGGTGGCTGGTGCAGAACTTCAGCAGAGTTTTTCTCTCTTTTTCTTTCTCTCAGATTTCTGGATCTGTGACGCTTTGGAAGTGATGCCCGATTGATCGATCTCGATTTTCTGATTCTTTTCTCCGCTTTTTTCTCTGATCCTGATTTCAATGGAATGCTCTCCTATTTATAGGCTTTTGGTAGCCATTTAGGAGAGTTTATGGGCTTTAATGGCTTTAATGGGAGGAGTTACAAGATTTATTTCTTGATTTTGTAACTCCTTTTTTCTTGAATCTGATTGGCCGATGGAGATTAAGGGCTTTTAATCACCTTAATTACCATAATGGGAGGAGTTTCATGGGTTAAATGCCATGAATCAATTGACTTGTAACTCCCAAATGCTTGCTTCTGATTGGGCCGTCCAAAGAAATGAATTAATGACTGCAATAAAGCTAGTCAATTAACCACATTAATTGGTCGCCGAGCAGTCGAAGAGTCGCGGGCCATGCCGTGTCTTCTGGAATTCTTCTGGCGATGATCATCGATGGATCTACATGCTGATCGATATCGGATGAACATGTAACTTCAGACATTGATAGCTAAGAGCGGGCCGGTGACATCTGTCTTGTCGATTTCACGATCGGTCGGACAGAAAGTGCACTTTCTTGGTCAGCCGGTTGGCGATCTTGGAGCGATCACTGATGATTTTATCCTTTTGACGGCGGATCCGAGATGTCGTCGGATATGAGTCAATTTCAAGCATTAAAAATCACATTTTCAGGAAACCACAGGGGCCAAAGTGCGCGAAACGCGAAAAAAGACGGAAAAACGAGTCACCGGCGAAAAATCCGGTGACCCGGACCTCCATGGTCGCCGGCGACCATGGGCCATGGTCGCCGGCGACCATGGACCGGCCACCATGGGCCATGGTCGCAGGGGCCTGCGACCATGGGCCATGGTCGCAGGGGTCTGCGACCCTGGGGGATTTTTCCCCTTCGGAGCCCGTTTTGCGGTCGTTTTGAGGTCTTTTTCGTCGCCGTTTTCTTCTGTATTTTTCTTGACATTTCTTCTCATTTATTGGCTTGATTTCCCTGTAGAAAACCTGATGAGAATCCTTGCATTTTTAGAGTGCAAAGTTTCCAATTTTCCGGGAAAGCCGAAGACTTTGTCGCGTAGAGCTGCTGATTTTCCGCCAGAAGCTGAAACTTGGTCAAACGATGTCGGAATGACCTGAAATTTGGGGTGAAGCCTCCTGAGCAATAAATAAGACCAACCATAGGCTTTTGTTTGAGTTTTGAAGCCGTTTGGGGTCCCGTCGATGCTTCACTTGATTTTGCTGCGGGGAAAATGCCGAGCATTGATCTGTGGCCAAACGATGTCCGATTGACCTGAAATTTGACGGGGAGCCTATTGGAGTCATTTTGAGACGTTCCATGGGCTCCGTTTTGGATGTCATGGTCCCGGGTTGCTCCGCCGCCGGTAGGCTTGATTTTCTCTCGGAGCATCAAAACCTGGTCAAACGTTGTCGGAATGACCTGAAATTTGACGTGCAGCCTTTTGGAAGCATGTTGAAGCCACTCATGCACTTGGTTTGATGAGCGAAGGCTTCGGCGGTTCCCGCCGCCGGGAGGCTTGATTTTGCTGCTCGAGCATTGATGGAGGGTCAAACGTTGTCGGTTTGACTTGAAATTTGGCATGGAGCCCTTTTGAGACATGCTGGAGTCATCTGTAGGCTCTGATCGAAGTTTTGACGTCTCCGATGATGTCGCCGCCGAGAGCTCCTGTTTAGCTGTCGGAGAAGTGAAGTTAGGCCAAATGTTGTCGAAATGGCCCGAAACTTCATGTGTACTCTTCTCTTGGCTATCTTGAAGGATCTTGTAGTTTTTGTTTGATTCTGACAAGATTTGATTTTTTGGAGAAGTTGCATTGCCTTTTTATGGCAGGTTGCGACTTCATGCAGCTTTCTTGATGTTGAAGAGGCAAAGTGACATTTTTGGTGTCAACAGATATTTTAGTCTTTTTGTGTGTTTGTTTCTCTAATATGTTTTGATGTATGAAATCCAGTTCTAAGAAGTCTGGAAAGGGGAAGAGGCCGGGGAAAGGCAGAAACTGATACTGGAAAAGTGTCGGGTTGGAATTCAAGACTCCCAGGGAAGCAATCGATGGTATAATTTAATTACTTTGGTGGAACCCCCTTTTTTTGTAATGTCTAATGTGTTGAATTCCTGTAACTTCCTGGCATTGGATGCATGGTTTGTGCTTACTACAGTGAAAGTTTAGTGTCTAAAACCATTTGGGATTTGTGGATTTTTAGTTTGGACGCGGCACAGTGGTCTGCACTAGATTATTACAGATAAGAGCAGGAGCCAAACACTATCTACTAGAGTTAAAAAGACAAGGAGTGGGTGCGTAGGTTCCTCCAAACTGAAATTCAAAGACTCTAGCTATTCTTTGCAGTTAGTCATGTATCAGTGTAACTGATTTTTCTTGAAGTTGTTGAAAGTGTTATTTCAGCATGTTTGAATACTTAGATCTCATCCTAGCAATTTAATTCCATCTGTTTTCTTCCTAATCATTTGAATTTATATGTTCTTTCTTTCTTTCTTTTGATTTTATTTATATCAGAACAAGGTAGCTATTAGTAATTAGTTTTTTTCTTTGTTTTCATTGGGAGAATGAGGATTGTTAATGTACTTTTTCAGCTGCTGGTATTATTCTGCCAATTCTCCAGAACTTCCTGTAGAGACTGAAATTTGGTTGGTTTTACTGGGTTCTGACTTCTGGGTTCCAATCAATGGTTAGGCGGGAGAACCACCTGTCTGTCCTTTCGATCCCGTTCCTTATAAGGTTGGATCATTTGTTTTGAAACTTATTTTGCTTTGCCCTTGCTTGTGGAGATGACTTTACTTAGATCATTAAAATGGATGAGTTGAATGAGTCTGTTCAAATCGAATTGGGCACTTGGTCAGGTGCCTGGGTTGAAACTTGGTGACCCTCTGAGTTGAGTTAATTTCCAGAGTTTTAAAACATTGACTGGGCAGTAGCTTGAGGATTATGCTAGGATCACATAATTAGTAATCCTGTTAGGAGATTATAGTTTGTTTGGGTCGTCTCCATTTTTTTTTTCCAAATGGGGTCCATGGTCAAGCAGTGGCATAAACTGTTGACATGATCAGGCTTAGGGTAGATGTCACTTTCACAGTATGATCCTATTCCTTCAACTGTAGTTTTTTGTTTTTTTATTTTTGTTTTTAGGGCTTGGTTCTTTTTAATGCAGTGTGTTTCCTTTCATTGCATGAATCAAATCAATGTGAGGGTAATGGTGTGAATACTCTTTGAACCAATTTTTTCCCCATCCTAAATGGTAACATGACTCGACCCCACATCCTTATAGTTGTGACAATGTGCACCTTTTACCTGTTAATAACTGAAGCTTGGAACCATGCAAATGAATGCTTGTTCAATCATAACTGAGTGAACGGGGTTAGGGGTAATTATAGGCAGGCTGACTGAAGGGCAGTCATGTTCCAAGGATCTAAATGTGTCTAGAGGAAGAAAATGGTTGGTGCTTTGGCTTAAACAAGAAAACTGTGTCCCCTAGTTTCTTCTCTCTTGAAAGAGGATTTGTTAACAAGGAATAATCAGTAGAGCAACTAAATAAATAAAGGCTATGGAGTATGGAATAACTATCAAATTAACTTAACAGCGCTTTGAACTACTACAACTAACTGGACTCTGCTAGGACTACTCCCGCAATACAAAACCAAGCAAACTGGACTTTAGTTGCTGTTTTTTCTTCTGCCTCGATTGATATTTGTCTTGAAGCCATAGGAAGAGGGCATTCTAATGGCTGTTCATTTCTAGCCTGCAGAGTGTCAATTTGTGGACCTTGCTCTCATTCTGAAAACCACAAGTTCCGGCTAATGATCAATTCAAGCCTTTCCAAAGACAACCACAACTTGCAGCCACTTATCAGTTAAAACCTTTTCTATAGACAATTACTAGTGAATTGGTGTTAATCATTCTTAGTTGACATTTGACAATTGGCTGATCATCATCTACTGTTGGATTGAATTATCATATAAATATATACGCTCTAGCAACGAGTCTGGCTCCGGGGCATCGAAATGTAACATGTATGAATCCTGAATTGGTTCCAGTAAATACATTCAAATCTGGATCTGACCTTTTATTGTAACAAAAATTAGTTCCATACCTACTTTTTTGGGGCAGAAGCCCCGAATAATTGAATTTCTGTTTTCAACCCTAATTGGATCCCATGCTAGCCAACTTGATTGCTGCAGGGTTTTTACTGGAATGAGATTGTCCTCTCCTATTTCTAATTTGGGTTTCTAAAAAAGGGGGTTCCACCAAAGTAATTAAATTATACCATCAAATAGGTGACGGGGTTGAGTTGATTGTTTGATTGGCTTGGGCCTGTAATTGTTATTTTGTGATAGAACAAGGAGCTGATTTCTATGCTTCCAATGGATGACTTGTTCAATTGAGTTGGTGATTGGAAATTATTACCTTCTTACCAAGAGACATGGTTTTCCATCCTTTGTGGGTCTACTAGGTACCCGACAGAGTTCTCAACTGGTCATATATATTGGGTGACTATGTCAGGTGGAACCATGGTTCTAAAAATTGGTTAAGTTTGAGTCGACTTGGCCTAGTATGATTCGGACTTGGTCACTAGTGACTTGAGTCGCCCTTCAATTTACATATATGGTTGAACTTATGTGCATGAGACTTCTTTCCCATGTTATTTAAAGATCAAATTTACTATTCATCCAAACATAAAATATAGCTGCACTGTGTGTTAGATGATTGCAATTGTCATTGTTGTAGTAGTGCTATTAGTTACTGTCTTTTGTTGTAATAAAATTTGATAAAGGGAGGCAATAGGTTGAAACTTTGTTCTGATTAGATCATCCCAGTGCTTAGTTTCTCTCAGAGACTAAATAGGTTGAAACTTTTTTATAAGACTGTGATTTTGTTTTGATGGCACTTCCATTGTTTGCTCAGTACTAGAAAAAAAAAAGTTAAGGAACATTGGTGACATGGCTCATCTAATGCTTTGTCAAATGTTTCTTGAATTTCCCTGCATTTGACTTCAGGTCATGTAAGATGGAGATGTGCTTAAGCTTGCATTTGACTGCAAGGTTGGTAGACATGTCCATTTTTTGTTGATTTAGGTGATGACACTCAGCCAGTACTGAGTCTGATTTGACTTGGACTCGGCTTTCTTTTTTAACCATGGCATGTCTACTTGCCAATGCATTCTACTCCCATCTCACTCACTTTTTTGGAATGACCATACATGATCATTGGTTTTCATATCAGTTATGAATTCTAGATTATGTACACTCGCATGTAGGTAAATTTACAGGTGAAGTCTGGTTGCAAAATCACAAAGTTAGGTCCCCCCAGTGCCCCTTATGATTTTATGCAATCCACTTTACACTCTAAAGCCCGTGAATGATAGGAATACAAAAATTGCATTGTTCACACCACTTAATCACCATTTTCTTTGAATGGTAATCACCAAAAATACAAGTTTATTCAGTGCATAAAAGAAGTAAACTCTGGACCTTTTAATCCAATGGTGATTATTTTTTGATCAAACTGATATATAATTGACCCTAATGCTCCCCAGACCTTTCCAACACCCCCACCCACATGAACACACACAATTGGTATGCATTCAGGTACCTCTCTCTCTCTCTCTATATTTATATATATATAATTATCTAGAACCTACTTTTTTGGTGCCCAAATTGTCTTTTGGTTTCCCTTTATGGCTTTTCATTTGCGTTTGTGCGTGTTCCAATTTCAAATGAATACTTTCAATGAAATCCTTCAGTTCCTTATTTTACCATGTTCCACTCTTATGTATTTCTTATTTGTAAAGTTTTTTCAATAATGTTTGGTAATTATATAGTCATTGCATAATGGTTTTATTCCTTGCTGTTATGATGTCTGAAACCATGTTTTTGAACCACGTGCTTATTGCTTATTTGAAATATACCTTTTTCTACTCATTTATGTGGAGATGATAAGAAACCTGCATTGAACTTATAGTTCTTCATATCCATTCATCATTAAAAAGATTTAGTGCTTATGTGCTTCAGTTGATGTCTCTTTTGCTGACGTGTTGAGAGAGGCCTAAGTAATAATAGATTCTTAATTGTAATCTGGAGTATATTGTGAGTCCTTTTATTTTTGTCCTCTGTAATTCTTGTTCTCTGTTTTGCTTTTGTGCCTTTTGGTATATTTCTTTTATACAATCAGCCGTACTTCTGCATTTTTAATATAATTACTGATACTTCTAAAAAATGCAAGACAAGTCCTTTGGAAATATTCAAGTAATCTTATTAGTGCTTTAGTATTCTCAAAGCCAGGTTGCCGTTAGAAACTGCTATTGTTGGGAAGTGATTATCCAATCTAAATGTCATTATGACTGGCTCTTTTTTTCCCTTTCTCTTGAAATAAGGGGAATTCAATCTTGAAAACCCAAGTGCGTGAATTTATTTTTTACTATACTGTTTTTAAAGAATCTGTGGCCAGTTGTTGTGGAGAGAAACCTTTCCAACTGTTTTCTTTTTGTGTTCTGTCTTTCTCGTCACTGTGTACTCCATCTGGTTGGCAAAGAGCAAATGAGTATTTGAGAAACAGAGGTCATCAATAGTGAAAGTAGTCTCTGACCATCTCTTTGGCATTGATTTATATATCCTCTTTATGGCAGTTTCTTCTTTTGTTTTTGTTACTTTCTTTAAATTAAAAATATGGTTTCATTTTATATTAGGGACTGAGATTTAGTTACTTAGATGAGAGGATATGATCAAATCTAGGGAATTTTAATACTAGTTGTTCTGTATAAACTTGTGAACACTCAATGAACAGGCAGTTTTGTGAATTTTTTAAATTTATTTCAGCAGTATTCTTTGTGAGGTATTCTTTTCTATCTGATTCATTGTTTGTTGCTTTAGTGTCAGGTTGTTCTATCTCTTCCATCTTTATTGTTTATTATGATTTTATTTGCTACTGTTTGTTTGCTGCAATCTTTTTTGCATTCTGTGTTGGTGAGAGATACTGCAAGATAAAAGACTGCAATTTCAAAAATTCCTGCATTGCAGACTTGGTTGTATCTTTAAGACAGTAACTACCATACAGTAGCTACTTTGAAGAATGTGTACGAGCATAGAGTCCTAAAAGAGTAGTATTTCCCTGCCTCTATTTATTCATCATTACCTGCATCAGGCACTAAATTGTAGTCACTGCTTGCTGTAGCATTACTGATGGTCAGGTGAAGATGTTAGCAGAAAGTGAACTTTCTAAATCAATGCTTGAAAACAACAACTGCTATTTACTTGACTGTGGGGCTGAGGTATTTGTTTGGGTTGGCCGGGTAACACAAGTGGAGGATAGAAAATCTGCTAGCGAAGCTGCTGAGGTATAATATCAGTGTTTATTTCCTCAAGCCAAACATACAGGGTGATGCATTAATTCTTATTCCAAAAATGTACAGGAATTTATCAGTAATCAAAATAGACCAAAGTCAACACGTGTGACCCCAGTTATTCAAGGGTTTGAGACGCATTCATTCAAGTCAAACTTTGAGTCTTGGTCTACTGTCACAGGGACCACAGGTGTAGACGATGGAAAAGGAAAAGTAGCAGGTCATGATGACTTCTTCAATATTGGGCTAAGTATGATATTATTCTGGAACATGTTGATTGAAAAGTTGTTTCTTGTTCTGTTTAGCTATGTTGAAGCAGCAAGGAGTTGATGTCAAGGGAATCATGAAAGGTGGATCTGCAAATGAAGAAGCCCCTCATTTGCTTGAAGGTGGTGGGAAAATCGAGGTCTGATTACAAGTCTGCCAGAATGCTTAATCTTCTGTTGTGATATATGGATGTTATAACCTTCTTCTCTTCTTAATTATGGTTAGTTTTCAAATTGTTGGAGAAACCAGTTTAAATCTTTAAGTATGGTTAGTTTTCTTATTGAAATTTGCTAGTCTTTTGGAAACAGGAAAAAACTCGGCACACCAAAGAATGTGTGTTTCCTAAAACAAAGAGAAACTTCTTTCTGCTGCATTGTTATTTGGGAAACTCAATAGGTGAATTCAAATGAATGGCATTTGGATACTTCCATCGTGGCTGCTGGGCGATAAAAAATTCTACAATTTGTGGTGTATACTCTTTCATCTTCTTTCTTCTTTTCTTCTTTTTTTTTTTTTTTTTTTTTGAAAGGGACATGTTATTTGTTTGTAAGAGCATCAGATTATCTTACAATTTGATAATCACATGGTGCAGTTACAAAGCATGGGGTGCTCTTTTGAGTCAACGCTTAGCAGAAAGAGGCACCATTGTGGCATGCATTGATTTCAGGTGTTTCCTCCAACAGATTCTACAGTGATTGTTTGTTCCAAATTCACAAGTTAACATATGATATTGCTTGAGAGAAATGGGTTTTTTTTTTTTTTTTTTCCTCAACCGAAAATTGTAGAGGAGCCATCTTTCAGTAATCTATTCTGTTCATTTTTTGGCTCTCATCATGGTTGAATGGAGATAATATCCCTTACCATTTCCCTCTCAGATGATTATAGCTACATCGGTACAAATGGACAGTTACAACCAACAGTCTTCATTTAACAAAAGCAATTATGATAATGTACCATTCAAAAATAGTTTTAAAAAAATATGATAGTTAGGGTAGTCTATGGGGGATTTTTTTATTTATCCCCATCTGCAGTAAGTTCAGTCATATGGATGGTTTACTCATCAATGATTTGGGACCAAGCAAATAGTTCAAGAAAACATTATGTGTTTCCCCTACTCAAATGTCTATGTGCATATGTTCATGTGTACAATTACAAACGCTAACGAGTACGTCCCAATGTCCCATGTCTAATGGTTGCCAACCTGTATGCAGAAATTTTCCGCAGGGGACTATCAGTGATATGATTAATGATGCTTCTCAAGGAATCTCATTTATCTGCAATAGTATCATAGAGTATGGAGGTGACCCAAATAGGTAATGGACATTTGTCTTATCAATGAACTCGGCTTATTTGGCAGTTTGTTATGGCAACTGCATCCACATTAAATGTGTCTATTGTCACTTTATTCATGTAGAATCTACTTGATTGGACAATCAGCGGGTGCTCATATTGCCTCTTGTGCTCTCTTGAATCAAGCAATAAAAGAAAGTGGAGAGGGAGAGAGTGCTACTTGGAGTGTTTCTCAATTAAAAGCTTATGTTGGCATATCTGGTGGGTAAGGATAAGCTGATCTCAATATTATAAATCTAGTGAGCAGGTTTCCTCATCTGAATGATTCCATTTCTCTTTCTAACCCTCAGTCTTGTTTTTGGCATCTTAAGTAACAGGTAGCCAGTACTGGACAACATGTCACTGTTACATTGTCCTGGATAATCACTAAATATTTGTAGAGGTTTTCTAATTTAAACATATTGTGCTTAAAAAAGGAAAAAAACAAAAAGAAAGGAAAAGGAGAGTAGAGACAAGTTGCAGACATTGCCCACCAAAGATAGAGAATTCCAATGAAGAGAAATGAGAAATCATGGAATTACTCATGTCCATACATGCTGCAGAACAGATAATATGTCTCCAATCAATTCCAGACTTTGACAAGAATATGTCCTTCATAAATGCATTGTGTGTATCTATATATATATCTTATAAATTAAATACATATTTAGAAGTGAATTTACTGATTGCCTCATTGTCCCATCAACAAGTATAACAAGTTGAATTTAGTCGATCACTTCCATGGTCGTGGTTTGTATCGTTCCATATTCCTTAGGTACTCTCTCTCTCTCTCTCTCTCTCTCTCTCTCTATTAATTAGCAGTATTGATGGATTTGAGCGTCATTACAGCATAATGGAAGGTGAGCACTCCCTGGAGAAGTTCTCTCCTGAAGAAATGTTGCAAGACCCAAGTGTTTGTAGCAATCACCTAAATTCATACATAACCCATTTTGTTACTTACAGTTTTTATTATTTTTCCTCTTGATAGGTGATTATAAACTTTGAAGTTTGGGATCTCCAAAAATTCAAGCTCTGGCGCAGCGTACCTTCCTTGGATCAGACGGTGATAACATTCAACACAGCTGGGAATGAGGAAGAGGATGAGGATGATGACTCGGAAGCTGATGAGGACCCCACATTAGGCCCTGACATAGGTCACTTGCATGAGATTTCTCAATGCAGATTGTAACATAATACATCTTTGTAACTGGCTGTCCAATGAGATTGGGCCCCTATTATTCTTTAATAAAATCTTTTCTACTACTTTTTAAAGTGCCTGATTTGTAGCATTTTCAATCTTGCAAAACTGACAAAAGCTACAGGATAAAAATTAAATGGGCCATAAAAGTGAAAAACCAACGCCCAAAAAATGGGCAGAAAAAAAAATCAAATATTTTCAAAAAACGACGGCTCACGAGCAGTCGTTTCATATAAGCTACACACGACTAGCCGTTGTACATTCATGAAAAAACGACAGCCAATTTTTAAATTAAACGACGGCCCCCGGGCAGTCGCTTATGGTAAAAGTTTTTAATTTTTTTTTTTAAATATTTAGTAACGGATATCAACCGTTACAAATAGTTTGACCAAATAGTTATATATGTGTCAGAAACTGGGAATTACCAACAGTTTTATCCGTTGGGAACAAACTATGAACAAAATTAATAACCGTTACTAATAAATTGTAACGATTGCTTATGTGTTGCTGAAATTAATTTCAGTCACATTTTATAACCGTTAGTAATCTTTCTAACGGTTATTAAGTGTTACTAACTTCCGTTACTTTTCATTTGTAACGCAATTGAGTCAACGTATAATAACCGTTACTAATTTTTGTGTAACGGACGCAGATCCATTACTAATCGATTATTATGGTGTAGTGTGAGTTTCTTTATTATTGTTGTAGTGTGGTTGCTAATTGATGTGCTAATTCTTGAGGAATTGGGTGTTAGTAGTAGGATTCCTTTAGAAAAAAAGTTAAACTTATTGAAAACCATGTATTTAATCTATGCTAATGCTATATGTGAGAACTTAGTCCGGGCCGCACCCTTAATCACCGGGCGTAGCGTGTCAACCACGGGCTTCAAACAATAAGTCTACATTAGCCTGCATCGAAAATATCCAAGTCTTTACCCTGAGCTTCTAAGTCAAGCCCCGTATTAACTCAACATGAGGCCTTTTAAAACCATGCGGCTCCGGAAACCGTAAGAACTCTAGAGTTAAACTTGCTCGGGTGGGAGTAGTACTACGATGGGTGACCTCCTAGGAAGTCCTTGCTCATGCACATGGGTCGACAGAGCGGATAATTTCATGCTGAGTTGAGCGGGGGTGTTACAATTAGTATCAGAGCCAAGGATGGCTTATTTTCGGTGGGGGAGAATGCGAGAACATGGTCTATAAAACACTAAGGTTGATATGGGAAAAAAATTTATGCTTGAGACTCTCATTACTAAGTTTGTCTTCTAAAATTAGGCGGTTGATATATTCATAAAAGCCTTAACAAGACGTTAGTTTGATGTTTTATGAGCTAAATTGGGTCTCTCATCGCCACCTAAGCCCATTTTGAGGTTTGTTGGCCCACTAGCCATTAGCTTTAGTCAATGGACTGTTAGTGTTGGCATTTGTGATGGGGCCCACTTGTCTTTACATGTGGGTGACCCCATTTACAAAGAGACATCCCTCATAAGGAATCTCATGGTGATATGGATAAGAATAGTTTGAGTTTCATCCAACTCTCTATCCTTATCATATCTCCATTCAAATTCAAATTGAGAGAGTATGATCCAACCTATTATCCTTGTCATCTCTCCATTTGAATTTGAATAGAGATCTTATCACCCATTAGCCAAAGGGCTATATATAGGCATGAGAGATATTAGTTGGTACAACTTTTACAATTCATCTTCCTTCCACTAGATCTACAATTCTTCATTATCATCTTCTACATCCAAGGGGTCCATCTTTGCCCTTGGATCTTGAAGAGTGAATCATACATGACCGATCTCTCGTAGACAGTCACAGATCTCCATACCAGTATCTGATTCAAATCGGTGTTGTCCTTATCGCGTTTGTAGTAGCTGGCTCTATAGATCTGTGCTTCTGCTGCATCTATCTCCTTCATTGGTATCAGAGCGTTATTTGGATCCACACATATCTTATGGGCCATGTAGTAGTGTTTATGGGACTTCCCTATGGGATTTCGAGCTTAGTAGGACGAAGACCATTTAGTTACACCAATTGCGCTCTTTGATCAAGCCGATTCCAAGAAAAGCCTTGTCCCACTAAAGGGAGACAGCCTATGTTCGAGGAAAATGGTTTTTAAGCGGGACCATTGTGACCCCACTACTTTCCTGGGGGCTTACTTGATCGATTTGATTTCATAAGACCGAATTGGAGGCGTATGTTCAATCTTTAACTAGTTGAGCATTTTTTCATGGACCCTAAGATATGCAGGGGATAATAAACTACTTACAACAATTTTCCCTATTGAAAGGACTCATATTATCCCAAAAAAAATTTATCTTTTGTTGTACTCTTCTAGCATCGTTATAATTGCATAAGGATCATAGTATTGAATTGCATGATGTCATCAAATCACCCATGTAATTACGATAATTGTTTTTTATTACCCCGAATTAGCCCTAAGCGTGAAGGATTTTCACTACAATGTCCTAATTCTCGGAATGATTTGAGTGCAAAAAGGGTAATCAATACGTAAGTGTGCATTGCCAATATTGTGCATTCATTGATTATCATATTTTTTTTATCTTATTTCTTTTTCAGTGATGGCTTGCAAAAATCTCATTGCTGACCTCAATAAGGGAGATAAGTTAGATGGTAATAACTATGATGAATGGTACCGGACCATGATTTACTTGTTCGATGAACAAGATGTCACGTAGACCTTGGAATCGATTAAGACCCGACCCGAATTAGCAAATGATACTGCACCCCGCATTGAATGATTTTGAGAAATGAGATAAAGATAATTGGACTGCTTGCAGCATTATGCTTAGTATGCATTTTGAATTGGTTCCCACTTATAAAGCCTATGGTATGGTTAAGGAGATGTGGGATGCCTTGAAAGAAGAATATGGTGAAATTACCGTCGGTAAGACCCGTGTAATGACCATGGAATTCGATGCGTATAGGATAGCCCCATGTATAAACTTCAGGGACCACCTCCGCAAAATGAGTCAAATGATTACGGATCTTGCAATGGCAGGAAATGTACTAACTGAGGACCAAAAGATCATTCCAGTCCTGCGATCTTTACCCGATTCTTAGTGCACAATAAAACAAATTTTGACCCACTTTGAGGGGTCAACTTTTAAGGATCTGTGCCACAATCTCGAGTTTGAAGTCCAAAGAGTTCAAGTAAAGATCACTGGACAAGCACTATTTGCAAAACAGTAGCCTGTATCAGAGTTGGGGACTAAGGGGACCAAACATAAACGTAAGTTTCAAAATGGGACTTATCAAAATGGGGCAGACCGCCAGCGAAATACGATAATTACCCTAACTTTGTCACTCTCTTTGGTTTTCTCCAAAGTACTTTATATGGATGAAAGGTCTAATGGATGGATATTTGATTCAGGGGCAACCAAGCACGTGACGAAGGATAGGAGTAGTTTTGGGGAGTTTAAGTCAATAGATGTCGGTTGCAACAAGCTCTACATGGGAAATAATTCTTCAGAAGACGTATTGGGAATCGATGGTTATTTTCTTCCAACGTCTATATGAAAAACTATGGTGCTCCATGAGACGCCTTTTGTACCTGGCATGAAGCTCTCCTCTCTATCTGCAGGCTCGCTAGGGACGGTTTTGATTTTCGTTTTACTAGGGATAGAGTTTCCATTAGAAAAAATAGTTCTATTTATGCATGGGGTTTTATTATAGGAGACTTACATGTTTTGGATTTCAATAATTCTATGGTTGGATTTTCTTATTCATTTATGGTGCATGGCACAAGTTCCGAGTCTATTAAGTGGCTTGCTCGATTGGGCCACATAGGAAAAGATCCGATGATTTGATTGACTAAGGAAGGACTTCTTGGGTCTCTCACACAAGTACAGTTGCCCACATGTGAATCTTGTGTGCCAAGCAAAGCAACAAGAAAACCTTTTCCAAAGGCAGAAAGATCTAAGGCCACCCTTGAAATCATTCACTCTGACATTTGTGGACCAATGAATGTGGATAATAGACAAGGAACTCATTATTTTATTACTTTCATTGATGATTATTCTCGTTATGGTAGTGTGTTTTTGATTTCCCACAAAAATGAGACAATTGATTTTTTTTCAAAATTTTTACAAAAGAAGTTCAAAATAAGTTTGACAAAAACATCAAGGCCTTAGGACCAATCGAGGTGGAGAATACACTTCGGAAATTTTTAAAAGTTTTTGTATGCAGAAAATGGGATTTCTCGTCAACTGACTATGGCACACACCCCACAACAAAACGGAGCTGCGGAAAGATGAAATAGGACCCTGTTAGACATAGTTAGATCAATGATGGCTCATGCAAACTTACCTGTCTCCTTTTGGGGAGATGTGTTATTAACTGCAGCATATATATTAAATAGAGCCCATTCTAAGTTTGTTCCAAAGACTCCGTATGAGTTGTGGACTGGTAGAAAACCATTCTTGGGAGACCTACATCCGTGGGGTTCTTTAGGACATGTCCTTATCTTGTATCCTAATAAATTGGAGCGTAAGACAATTCCCAGTATCTTTGTAGGATACTTTGAATTATCAAAAGGATACGTTATGGTTCATGAGGATGTCAACGGCAGATTGATTGAAAAAGAATCTCGTAACGTAGATTTCTTTGAGTTTCAATATCCTGAAAAGAAGAAGACAATGGTGTCCATTGAACTATTTGAAATGGATGACTTCTCCTACCAAGGGGAGCCAACACCACTTGCTGGTTTTAGTGGGAGAGATCTTATGGAGTCACAGGCAAGTGGGAGTGATCATGATGCCCTTCGTCGTTCTTCTCGTGGATTAATTCTAAAGAAGTATCTTGAAATTGAGGGAACTTCTTACATATATTGCAACTGACGAGGACAAACCATGTTCATATCAAGAAGCAATGGAATCGGTAAACTCGAAGAAATGGATGCTTGCGATGAATGATGAGATCAGCTCTATGCGTAATAACCATGTATGGGATCTTGTGGATCTTCCCAAGGATAGAAAAGACATTACAAATAAATGGGTTTTGAAAATTAAGAGAAAAGCTGACGATTCCATTGACAAATTTAAAACTAGGCTTGTGGTTAAGGGATTCACATAAAAAGAAGGTGTGGATTATGAAGAAACTTTCTCCCCTGTGGTGCGATTTTCTTCTGTCCGAATGATCTTATTTATTGTGGCCCACATGGATTTAGAACTACACCAGATGGATGTTAAGACCACTTTTATAAATGGTGATCTTGAGGAGGAAATATACATGAAACAACTAATAGAATATGTGGAAAATGGCGATGACGATAAAGTTTGTAAACTCTATAAATCTATCTATGGCCTTAAACAATCCTCACTACAAAAAGTTCCATAATACAATCATGTAAGATGGTTTCTCCATGTGTCATGAAGATCATTGTGTTTACATTAAGCGATCTAAACATAAATGTGTGTTGCTATCCCTTTACATTGATGATATTCTTTTGGCTTGCAACAATATTGGTTTTTAATTGAGATCAAAGCTTAGTTGTCAACTATTTTTGAAATGAAAGATTTGGGTGAGGCAGAGTTCATTTTAGGGGTTAAAATTACGCAGAATCGTACAAAACACATTCTTGGCTTGTCCCAAACAACTTACATTGAGAAAATTTTAGAGAAATTTAGAATGACCAATGCTAGTCCCGTTGAAACACCGATTGATCAGGGTTGCAAATTAAGTGTAATGCAATATTCTCAAACCGATGCTGAAACAAAAAGAATGGCTTCCATACCCTATGCCAGCGCTGTAGAAAGTTTAATGTATGCTATGTTGTGCACATGCACCGATATTTTCTATGTAGTTGGGTTGGTTAGTTGATTTCAAAGGAACCCGGGTATTGCTCATTGGAATGCCGTCAAACGAATATTTCGATATTTAAAAGGCACAAAAGATATGACGCTTTGTTATCACGATGGTGGCTTGAGTTTATTAGCATACAATGATTTATCCTTTTCGGATGATCCTGACGACGGCAAATCCACATCAAGATATGTGTTCTTAATGGGCGGGGGAGCCATTTCATGGTCCAGTAAGAAGCAAGAGTGCACGGTTTTGTCGACCACAGAGGCCGAATATGTTACTTGCACACTGGCAGCCATGGAGGCCGTATGGATTTGCCTTTTTCTGTTGGATTTTGGACTGGTATCCATTGCCCGTGATACCATTTCATTGAGAACAGATAGCACAACTGCTATATGCTTGACAAAAAAACCCCAGCTTCATCTAAGGGCAAAACATATTAAACGAAAGTGGCATTTTATCTGTGAACAAGTAGAAGCAAAAGAGAGAGCAATATCTCATGTGCCATCTTTGGAAATGATTGCTGACCCGATGACCAAACCCTTGGTGCGAGAACTATTCGCTATTCATGTAAGGCGTATCGAAATGCAATATATGTAATTTTTTTTAGTGGGAGTGTAGTGGACTTATTTTAATAAAAGTTTTTTTCTCATTGTTTGTGGTTATATGCGTGTTATATTTTTTTTCATTCATTCATGTGCATATACTTTACATTGGCAACATACACAATAAGTGTGTGTATTAGATGCACACATGGCACCAAACAGGTGACGTCATCCACTCTCACGGATAAAGACCACCCTTGATGTCTTAGTGACTGATAGGATGAGGTGCATGCATTTGTATGATATACTGAATAGGCCAATATGGATCTTATTGGCGTGTACAGATGTATGAAACGCTGACTCAGTCTTGTATGCATTGGGGGTGATGTGGATCACAAGAATGAATGACACTTAGCATTAGTCGCTGGACAAATCACACCCTAATAAGTTCGATAGCCTATTTTAAAAACCAAGCGTGGTTGTGTTTATGACAATCTTCTTTCGCAGTAGTGAATCGGTGCAATGTTAGCATGGGCTCAGTTGTGGAGCTAATGCATTTTCACACTGCGATGCGTGTCTACAGACATGCGTGTTTAAGGACCTACCTACGAGCAACGGGGTAATACCCTAGAATCCTGTTTGTTGTGCGAGAGTTAGTTTCGTAGGTGACTCTTGAGCTTGGAGTTGGTTATTGTGTAAACTAATTCTTGAGGCTCTTGTGCCCTTATACCGACCTCTACGTTGGAAAGATGAGTTCGGTGATGATACTTTAGCTGCGGTTGTGCCATGGCGACATAGGAGCCTATGAACTACCGTACTAGGAAAGTTGCTTGGTTGATTCTAACCATTGTAAGTCCATGGGAAGACCCCTTGACATCACACTCTAGTTTATACGTGCTCACGATACTTATCAACTCGGGCTATATCGAGTGTTTTTGAACATTTAAGGCAAATAATTCTTTTAAATTATATATATGTATAAATATGTTATTTTATAAAAAGAAATGTTTGTAAAGAGTTTTTTTTTTTTTTTTTTACTCGATAAGTTGAATAAGCACGTATGTGGGTTGAACATGACTCAAGGGTATGAGTCAATATCCAATCCGGTGTGGTCATGCGAGTGTCTAGGGCAGATTGATGTGTCGGTGAGTTGGTGTATTCTATTTAGATGCCGACTTAGTTAACATTCTCTCCGTGGATAGGCATTGTGAAGGTCTCACTCTTCAGGTCCATTTTTACTTTGTGGAATTTGATTATGAAAATTAGTGATCTAATGGGATGAAAATTGTTAGGTGTGAGCGGGAGATGTTGGGATTTGTGATGGGGACCACTTGTGTTTACATGTAGGTGGACCCCATTCACAAAGAGACACCTCTCACAAGAAATCTCATGGTGATATGGGTAAAAATAGTTTGAGTTTCATCCAACTCTCTATCCTTAACATATCTCAATTCAAATTCAAATTGAGAGAGTATGATCCAACCTATTATCCTTATCATCTCTCCATTCGAATTTGAATAAAAATCTTATCACCTATTAGCCAAAGGGCTATATATAGACATGAGAGATATTAGTTGGTATAACTTTTACAATTCATCTTCCTTCCATTAGATTTACAATTCTCCATCATCATTTTTTTACTTCTAGGGTGTCCATCCTTGCCCTTGGATCTTAAAGAGTAAATCATACGTAACTGATCTCTCGTAGACAGTCACAGATCTCCATCCAGTGCCTGATTCAAGCCGACGCTGTACTTATTATGTTTGTAGCAGCCAGCTCTATATATGCGTGCTTCCGCTGCATCTATCTCCTTCAGTTAGCCACATGGGCTGCTGTTGTCTCAGTCAAGGAACACATGGGCTATTGCGATAGATAAGGATCTTTACATGATGGATACATATGCTGATGATTTCAAGGGTTGTTACACTTAGAATTGTTAGGTTGTTGTACAGATATTGTACTTTTTTCATTTGTAAATGAAAACTGAGAATTATCTTTCCCATGAATTCTTATTTAACTCTATCTTTATACTCAGCCAGAATGTCAGTATCCTAGATTTATATATTTGATATTCAGGTGTTTAATCAAGTCCACGCATTTGTTCTTGCTACAGACGAGCAATGGTTTCTTCCTATAGACTTGCAAACCTATGCGTTCTCATGGCAAGTATAGGCTCTAGGGTTCTCCTTGTTGACGAGGAAGCGACTAACCCCACTAAGAGAAGATAGTGTTGGAACTTTTTTAAGAGTCCACAAAATTCATATAAGAGGTTTTCGGGTTACCTCACCGTGTTTACTTACGAATTGATCTTGGTGTGAGCAAACTAGCAAATGCTATGATACCATTTTTGATCTCGATGTCTCCACTTTGAGCCAAGCACGTTGATTGAGATCCAACCATTGAATTGTATCTATTGAAGAGAACAAGATGTACCACATCTTTATTTTCAATTTGAAATGTCAATTGAAAAGATCTGAACATTGGAAGCAAATGTCTGATGATCCATCTGTCGGATACACTCCAACTATTCAGACTAAAACATCTTAAAATTGTTGATGAAAGTTCCTCCAAGATACAATGAAGCCCACTTAAAGCCAATGTTGATCTATGTTTGCTAGCTTAGATATCAACCCTATACTCATTGGCCCATTAAGAACCCAAATACCCAAACCCAAATATAGAAACCACAATGCATGCATGAGAGTAGGGTTGTAAATGGTTGGTTCCGGTCTAGGTCCATGGTGGACCTGGGACCAGAACCGCTAAGGAGAAGATGGAACCGAAACCGGAACCATTTCGGAACCTGTTTCTTGGCTCTGGAACCGGAACCAGAATTATATTTAGGACGGGTTTGGATCTGGGTTCGGGTCTAGGTAGAGATTGATATTAAAAAAATATGATTTTTAGGAGAGATTTTTTAAAATTGAGGTTAATATGTCGGATCTCGGGTCCATAGGTCCGAACCAAGGTCGAATTGGACCTGGATCCGGTTTGTTTTTAACAGGTCAGAACCTCCGGGTAATCGGAGACCCATTTATTCATGTTGTGTCTTCCTCAATAAAAAGAGTATTCAATTTATAGAAATCAATCAGGACCTAGAAGAAAACTAGCTCAACCCAATTAGAGACTTGAGCCTAACCTAAACCTACAAGCCCAAACCCACTACTTAGAATCTAAGTCCATGAAACTAACATTGCGGGTTAAGGAGATCTGTTATAAATGGTTACTTCCTCCTCAACATATCCAATGTGGGATGTGAGGTTACATATAAAAGAATGCAAGTCTCCAAACAAGAAATGGGTTCTAAAAAGTAGTTATTTTCCATGGGTTCTTCAACACTTCTCATATATGGAAAATGCAACACTATATTAAAGTGTTTTCCAAGAAACCAAAACCCAAATCTTGGATTCCTTATTTATGTTACAGATTTCCAAGAAACCTAGCTTAACCCAAGTTGACTAGTCCCCATATCGATTGAGCCAGTTGCTTATAGGTCAAGTTGGACCTGATGGGCCTGGATGGTGGTTATATGTTGTTTTAACTACCAATCTTTCGCAAACCAAGAGTTCAGGAGTTTCCAAAATAACCTACCCATCCTCTTCCAACATTCATGGTTATTGTTTGATTTCTACAAACTGGATACAAATCTAATAAACATAACAAACATATTCATCTTTCTTATGCATGCATTGTGGTTGGTCCAGCAAATACATATCAACATCAGTTTTAGCTGGGCTTCATTGTATCTTGGAGGCAGCCCACCTGTTAACCCATTGCTAACTTGATCCCACCAAGTGGGTGGCCGTACGTCTTAATGAAAAGAATTCGCGCCTTGAAGCATTCTTTGCATCTCTTTTCACAAATCCATGCTAGGCCACATGGTCCTCAAAGAAGTGTACATTTTGTTCTTCTTCTTCTTCCTCCTCCTTGAGAGGCGCATCAATTGGGTGGGAGAAGTGGTTGCTTTTGTTGCAGTTCAGCTCTATTGACAATCAATACATGCATAATTATAAGATATGATGCCGTTGGCTTAAGTAAAGTGGGGTTGGGGTGTTTTAGTTCTGTTAAAGGAACTAATTTCCGAAAGTTCAAATGAAAGGTACAAACAAGCATTGAAGAAGGTGACACTGTATATTACATTACCAAAAAAGGAAAAAAAAAAAAAAGCATGATGAAGTCTAAATAAAACCCATTCATTTCGTTGACCAGTGCTTTTTTTTTTCTATTTAATGACGTAGGGTTCCAACCCTTTGGGCCAAAATAATCTCTATGGGCCCATGAGAAAAAGTCCGATAAAATTCCATCAGTTCATTACTTCAGGAATCAGTTCTCTAACCGGTACGTGCCACCTGGTTCGGAAACTCTTCCCAAACTGGAACAATCCTTGGGTTAATGGCTCTGGTTATGGTTAGGTTCCATGTATGAAAGTAGCCCGGACATGACCTGTTTGCATATGGGTGATTCATTTTGCTTCATTTCGTTTGACTACATTTGTAAACGCACGAAGTTGATTTTACTATTGATATTAGAAAATATATGGATATTTTCATAAGCATATGTATAGTCAATTATAACATATAGACCCATCTGACAATAACGTCTATATATCCCAATTCTTAGCAAACAAATAGACTCATTTCAATTAATTACTTCCTATGTATTTCAATTTCTTTTAAATAAAAAGGCTCATTTGATAATAAATCCCTATATATGCATTTCAATTCCTTGCGAACAATTAACCCATTTGAATCAATTACAGTTTAGTAATCTAATCTGTATATCGATTTATTGAATCTATATTTCTATGCTGCTTTATTGTTTTTACTTAATAAACATTTTCTACTCTGTCACCGATTCTAAGAAAATAGAAAAATATTAACTCCACCATGTTGTTTATTGCATTGCAATGCCGGTTCCAAGCATTGACAAAGGAGGAGCTGAGGGTTATTGTCTTGTTAACACTCAGTACCCGATTTCAGTATAGAAGAAAATCTTAGAAATAAATTTCTTTTCATGAGGTCCTAGGCCTGATATGGGCTGCAGGGGTAGGGCAAGAGCCTAGGTAGTGTAGGCCCATAGAGGGATTTGGAACTTCCTAGGCCCCCACCCACATGTTTTGAGTTAGAACAGCCCCTGGCCGGTCATTTGACAGCCCAATTTGTGAGCGTTGCACATCCTGCATCTTTTCCTATGTAAACATGCCCTAATGAGAGAATGGAGGAATTGTCAAGATCATTCTGGCCGTTCCATTACTACTTATGATTGCATGAAGGTTTTCATCCATTCAATAGTCATATACTTTGATCTATCCTTGAATTTTGGTAGAATATTACATCAAAATTGGTGTTTCCACAAACATCTGTGACCCATTACTCGTTCAGTCATTGGCCGTAATATTCAAGAGTTTCAATGAGCCTAGTCGGGCCAGCCTGATCTAGCCAAGGCACGGAACATTTGAAAATTCTATATAGGCATTGTGCTACGAGGTGGTAAAGCGGCCGGGTCAACATATGGGCCCATATTTAGACCCTAAATGTACCCTCTTTTTTTTAGAATGTGTGAAATTCCTCCAACACGCACCAGAGGGCGGGTCAACCCGATCCGACCTGCCTTTGACCCGTTCCTTGTTCGCTTTTTGCTTTTTTTATTTTTATTTTTATTTTATTTTTTTCAAGCAGCCATTTGCTGTTATGAATATTAACGGTGAGGGGGGCTTTGCATTGTAAAATACACACAGAGAGAATAGTTAGTGACAACTGTTGGATTAAATGGTTGTGGCCCACATGACTACAAGTCCATTAAGGATCTTTAATCATACCCACTTGTCTGCAAATTTAAGATTCCTAATTATTTTAAGCTCATTTGCCAATAAACAAATAATGGGCTGAGATTAAAGGATCAAGTGATAGTTGGGGGTTAATGGTTCTTTCATGGTTAGGAATCTCCTATAAAAGGACCATTTGGGTAACTCCTTTAGTTAATAGCTTCTTGGCCTCCATTACTAAGAAAGAAAGAATAGCAAAGGCAAAGGAGTTGTAAATCCCATGCGAGTTCCAAGCCTTTATCATTTTAAGAAGCTTCTGTCACTTCAAAGAAAGAGCTATGGAGTCACGTAAGCTCCTCCCCATTCTCAGATTATTTGTGTTCACTTCATTGTGTCATTTGGATTAGACCTAAGGAGCTCCTGTGGATTGAGGGATCTTAAGCTTACATGTGGTATCGGATCCATCTTTGTGTATAGCCAAATGATCGCTTTAAGTTTTGTTTTACATATTTTGAGATTTTGGGGCTTTGCGGGTTCTTCTAGGAAATTAAACCAAATGCCCAAATGAAAGAAGTTTTGGGTATTTGGTAAAATAAAATAGATTCCATTTTATTGGAATAAAGAGACTCACAAATCAAGTATTATGGTTCCCAACCCATTCTGGAAGAGATGGGAATAAAAGATCATATTTTGTTTATTTGTATTTTCTTTGTTTAAGAAATTACATAGAGTTGGAACCTCCTTAGTTTTATCACTGCTATTACTTTATTTTGGTTTATATATTTTAAAGTTAAAAAAAAAATGACGAAGAATGGAGACAGCTAGGGCTGTCAATCGAGTCAAGTTAACGAATTCGGGTTAGAATCACCTCAACCCGAACACGACCCATTAAGAAAACGGGTCAAAAAACCAAACACGAACCCAATTCATTTATTTAACGGGTCATACGACCCAACCCGTTAATTTTGAAAAAATATTCATTAAATTTGAAAAGTATCTCTTTTCTAGATCATGGAGCCATACTTTATGTTTTGAGGCTAAGCCCACTTTCTAAGTAACTGTTGTATCTCTTCTGATTAAGTGCATCTTCCACTGAACAAAAGTTATGTCACCCACACTTTGATTTTTTGCATGGTAATATGATGCACACTTGGCAGCATGGCTTTTTGGCGGGTTGTATTGGGTCGTAATGGGCTACCGAGTTTATTCGTTAACGATCCATTAATTTAACGGGTTAACGGGGTCGACCAATTAACGACCCTAACCTATTAAGGGGTCACCCAAACCCGTTAATATCGTGTGGGTTTGTGTCGTGTTAACGGGCCGTGTGACATTTTGATAGCCCTAGAGGCAGCCCTGCCTCTATCATCTTAACTAATTAACTAGTAACACAGGCTTGTGCTAAGCCCGGGCCTAAAAAATAAAAATATTTTTTAATTTAATATTTTATTTAGAATATTATTGATAAATAAAATAAATATATAAATATATTATTTCAAAAAATGGCTTGGGTCATCCCAACAGTACCTATTTAGAAAAAAAAAAAAAAAAACAATGTAGAAATGAATAGAGAGAATCTTTTCTTCATAACCCAAAATAATGTGTAACATGAACCGATAAGAAAAATAAAAATAATAATAAATAACATATATTATCCATTCATGTGCGCATTTCATGAGGTTGAACCTCTTCATGTGCGCATTTCATGAGGTTGAACCTCAAGAAAACACAATGGCCAATGCATCAAGCAAAATCAATATATTGAGTTTTAGATATATTATTCATCTATGAGAAATTCTTAATTTCAAAGAAGAAAAAACTTTTTTCAATCTTCTTATTTGTGGAAAAGAAGGAAAAGAAAGCATAATTGATGAAGTTTTTGCCACTAAACATTAATGATTATCGATGACATTTGGAATTTAATATATATAACTCCAACTCCTAGTGATGCCTCAAAGAAGAAATTAGCATGATTAATAATATGCATTCGCAAATGCATATTATTATTTTTTTTTTGGGCCTATTTGTTTCCCCATTGATCATCCAACTCCCTTGGTCCTCCTTGAATCAAGGTTAATTTCTATGGATCAATGGCATGTACGTGGTGCACCACTTCAAGTATACTTCAAGACTTTGTGAAGTAAAATCTCTCATGTGGGGCTTGGGGATTTATTATAAGATTTCCATTCGAGAAAATCTCAGCGTTTCATGCATATCATTGGGTTATGAGTTTTTTATGTGATTAATGGCATATGGTGGGCAACTTCAATTAGGCTTCTTGCCTTTGTGAAGTAGCAATCTCACATGTCGGCCAGTAGTGCAAGCCTTGTAGCTAATTAAAAACCAACAGGCGTGAAAACTAACAACAAGTGCATACCAATAATTATGTGGGGCCCACCTTGTGGATTTCAATCACATGGTGGTCAATATGCTCCTAGTGAATGCATGCATGCATATGGGTGGGCCCTGATTTGAGCTCATTTTGTCAAGTAATAAATAGCACAGCAGTATGTAATGTGCATGAGAATCCATCATGTAGGTGAATCCAACAATTTACAAAGTTAATATTAAAATTAAAATTATAATGATAAGAGGATTGGTTAGACAGATTTTAAGATGGATGAAGATTAGAGAGTGATTTGAGGATTAAGATAAGAGGATAAAATAGAAAAGTTAGGAAAAGAGAGATTTTAGGGGAAGTTAGAAGGATTTTAGAAATACAGGTTTATAAAAGCATAATCTTAATTTAAATGGAGAGATTTAGGGAGGGATTTGGGAGGTGTAGTGGCCCTCATTAAATCTAAAGCTCCATGTGTTTTTATAAGTATTTTTCCGAAAGGAGAACTCACCTACTAATGACGTGGCACCTCTCACAGCCCACCTCCTTGTTTGCTTTAATATATATAATGGAGGCAACCCTGCCTCCGTCATCTTAAATAGATGACTGTGTCTTGGCAGAGGCAACCCTGCCTCCACCATATGAAATGGCGGTTGGGTCAGACCTGACCTATTACCCTGAGCCCAGTATAGTTTTGAAATAGAATTTTCAGAATGTTCTACTCATTAAATGGTGTCTATTGGCATGGTTAGTTAGCCCAACTCCGTTTTAGAATTGACCCAATTATTAGTATTGATCATTATGGCCAAAATGGGTGATCCAAAAATTGTTTTGATCATATCAAACTCATGGGAACTCGAAATTTCGATTTGTTTTCTCCTATGAATTCCTATTAATGAGATCTTTAATCTGAATAATTTGGATCAATTATGGAGTGTCTCTAGTATTTTGGTATATTCTTTTAAATGTTAAAATAAGTCATTAAAGTTCATGTCCACATCATGGATGATTTATTTTATGCAATCAAATTGTACAATAGCTTGTAACTTAGCTAATTATGTGTTGTTATGTCAAATTTATGTTACCTAATTGGATCATTAAAGGAAAACAAAGATTCCAATTAAGATGTGTCATGATGGAAATACTGTCATTATAATTTCAATTAGAATTGTTCAATTTCTAGATTGAACTAAGGGTACGGCACTATTACTTGTGTGATTATAATAACACTAAATTGCGATTCATAAAAGATGTGGGGGGAGCCAAAAGGTTCAATTTTCATGGAATAGAAATCGAAATAAGATATTTCTGGTAATGTGATGTAATTAAGAATGATTTATGCCCAAAGGAATAGTTCTCTTAATCGCACCATATTATTAACGTAGTCTTATTAATTAAAGAAAAGTGATTAATATGCATGTTGTTTTCATATCCAAAGGTAGATTTACAGTGATATACAATTGCTTTTAGTTTTATTGTTGTTTCATGATTAAGAATAGATTGTAACTTGTGGATATTATTGTTTATTTTCAGTAATTAAGTCAATGGCAGCACTTTCTACATTAGGGACCGTTCCCACCTTAGATGAGTCAAATTTTCTAAAATGGATGGACATGCTAATGATAACCATAACCTTATTGGACTTGGATATAGTCTTTGAAGAGGCGAATCCCCTAACTCCTACACATGAAACATCTAGTGATGAAAAAGCAAAATTTGAGAAATGGACCAAGGCTAAAAAGGTAGCAATCAAGATTATCATGAACTCTATTTCAAAAAGTATTAGGAGATCCCTTGGAACAATAGAAAATGCAAATAATCTCTTAGATACTGTGTAGGATCTTACACCCTATTGAGCTACCACTTATCTCAAAACCAATTGGTGATAAGAAACGGCACAGTGATGATTTTATGATGAGGGCGAGGGCTCGACTGATCTACCAAGCTCTGATACCACTTGTAGGATCATACACCTCATTAAGCTATCACTTATCTCAAAACCAATTGGTGATAGGAAATGACACAACAACAATTTTGGGGTGAAGGTGACGACTCAACTATAATTATGACCACTTAGGAGTGAGGGTGGACGTTGACCTCAACATATTGTAAATGAGCAGTTTAAGCTAACTGCCAAGGCTGTAGGGGTATCACTAATAAGCCGCCTATCAAGCATGAAATATGATGGGACTTTGGGAGTGAGAGAACATATTTTATCAATGCAAAATATTGTTTCAAAATTGGAACAAGTGGATATGAGTGTATCAGAAAAGTACTTGCTACTATTCATTTTGGACTCTCCCTTCCTCTTTTGGTCCGTTTAAGGTTGCCTACAATCAAAGCCCCACACCTTGGACCATAACAGAACTAATTGCTAGATGTGATCAAGAAGAGAAGAGGCTTAAGGTCGAGGGGCAACTGATGGAAAATTTCATCTCTCATAAAAAGTCCAAGGGAAAGGAAAAGAACAAGAAAAGACCAATGTTCAAATTGCAAAATCTAAAAAGAAGGAAAACCGAGATATTAGAAATGCTTCTTCTGTGGAAAGAACGGTCACTTCAAAAAGGATTGCCTAAAGCGAAAAAATTGGTTTGAAAAGAGAGTTTCAAATTTATCTCTAGTATGTCATGAAACCAATTTAAACGATGTTCCACCAAGTTCTTGGTGGGTTGACTTTGGTGCAGTTATTTATATAACTGGTTGTGTGAAGGGATTTCTTTCAAGCCGGAAACCAAATGATGAAGAAAGGACTATTGCCATGGGGAGCCAGAAGGAATCACGAGTCGAAGCAGTAGGCACTTATAGACAAGTGTTGGACACCGGATTTATTTTGGACCTCCATAATGTTTTCCTTATTTTCAAGATTTCTAGACACTTAATTTTTGTTTCAAAGTTGGTTCATGATGGGTTTGAATTTATTTTTGGACAAAACTTCATGAGAATTTCTAGAAATGAATGTTTAATTGGGAATGATTATTTATGTCATGGATTGTATAGATTAAAGTTAAATTTTATGGATGAACAACCATTGCACACACCACACATTAGTTATGAATTGAGCATTGGCATTAAGAGAGGAGCAATTAAAGAGAAATCCTCTATGTGTTAGCATTAAAGGTTAGGGCATATCTCAAAAGAAAGAATGCTCAGATTAATGAAAAATGGATTATTACCTAATCTTGATTTTAATGATTATGGTGTTTGTATAGACTGTATAAAGTGAAAACGGTCAAACAAAAACAAAAGGAGGTGCCACAAGAAGTTCTGAACTCTTGGAAATAATCCATACGGATATATGTGGGAAAAATGGACGTATCATGTTTTACAGGTGAGCAATACTTTATCACCTTTATCGATTTGGTTATGTTTATTTGATTAAAGAGAAATAGGATGCTTTAGGTGTCTTTAAGATATTTAGTGAGATCTGATAGAGATGGTGAGTATTATGGAAGGTACACCGAATTGGGTTGTAACCCAGGTCCATTTGGTAAATTTCTTGGAAAAGGAGGGTATTGTAGCTCAATACACAATGCTTGGAACACTTCAGCAGAATGGTGTTGCTGAGAGAAGAAATAGGACGCTTATAGATATGGTTATGAGCATAGGAAGAAATACCACTTTACCTAAATCAATGTGGGGTGAAGCACTCAAGATGACAATATACATATTAAATTGCGTCCCTAGTAAGGTGGTGCCAAAAACACCATTTGAGCTGTGGATCTGAAGGAAACCCAGCCTAAACCATTTTCGAGTCTGGGGTTGCCAATCTGAAGTGAAAATTTATAGCCCACATGAAAGAAAGTTAGACCATAAAACTGTTAGCAGATGTTTTATTGGTTATCCTGATAGGTCTAAAGGGTATAAGTTTTACTGTCCTAATTATACCACTAGGATTGTAGAATTGGGAAATGCAAAATTTCTAAAAAAATCATGAGAATAGTGAGAGTGTTTAAGAAAGAGATATAGTTTATAAAGAAATTAGAGAAAATATTGAGTTACCTGATATACAAAATAGGTTTGTTCCACTTGATATCATCAATGGTCATCAAGAGATACAACAACCACAAAATCATCAAGTTGAACATAATAATTGTTAGCTCATCAATGATCTACTCCCAGAACATCATAATAATCCACTTCCTGATGATTCGGAATTAAGGAGGCTAACTTGAATAAGTTGTTGGAAATAGGTGGGCCTCTAGGATAGGTTTCAAAACTTTTGACCAACTTGATCTAGTGATCAACTATTTAGAAGGCTATAAAAACCCAATCCAGGATCCATGTCCTCAATCTCAGCCATCATGATCAGTAAATAAACTTATCAAGAAGATAGAACAGCAGCCAACAAGCATCTATAAAAATTTACAATATGAAAAGAACTAGATTATACCTTTGGAGCTCGGTTGTGCTCTAATGAAGAAGTTATTCTTTTCTTTGATGATAAAACTCTTTCACGTATTAAATAGGAATCTCCAAGACCTTTTGATCTTCCACGTTATGACCCGTATCAGATTCTCTTTTCTCAAGAAAATGGGTGGGATCTCCAAGAGAAAGCTCTTAAGAAAACTAGAAGAGAACTAGAAGAGGGAAGAGGAGAAGGAGCATGTGCAACTCTTGCACAAAAAAGGCTTGGGCGTGAATCCCTAGGTGGTGATATCCCATGGACGTCCAACCCTATAATCTCCTATATATAATGCTTAAAAGCAAGCTCTTCTTTGTTATCTAATTGAAATAAAAGTCTCACTTCTTTAACAATTAGTAACTCTCTTCTTTCTAATTTAAATAAAAGTCTCACTTCCATTATAATTAGTAACTTACTATTACCACTATTAGAAGTCTCACTTCAAATAGAAATAGTAACTTTCTATTTCCTTTTAGAGTTCTACTATAATTAGTATCTTTCTAATAACTTGGGCTAACGTGAGGACCACTAGGGATTCCTTATAAAGCTGGCTCCAACTGGGACTCGCGACCCCACATCTCATGTGCAATCCGGGCCTACAGTTAATGACAAATGACTCCACTATATAAATGCAATTGAACTCCAGTCTTAGGAATAAATTACATAGAGGACCCTAAACCTCCTGATTACCACAAGTAGGCCCCTCTATCAATATCCATGGATAATTTGGAATAAATCTGTCTCTTCCAATCTTAGTTCCACATCTTATTATCCTTGAGCCCCAATTAATCACAGTGATCATTAGTACCATCCAATTAACTCTTAATTGAGATGGGTGCTCACTTACTAATGACAAAACCATTAATTGGCACAAGGGAATAATAGAGATAAATTTCATCTTGATCATTCAATGTTTCCACAGTTCTACTACCACATACCCAAGACACCGAGGTGTTGACCTACAGTTGGCCTCACTCATTGGTGACTCAAAGCAAATGAATAGATAGAATCTTGAGTTCATTAATGTCTCAGAATTAAGAGCCTATTATTAGGGAATTATGAGAGCAGACCTTATAATCGAGACAAAATTCCATAAGGTGCTTTTCATGGTCTTTCAATACATCCAATGTACCAGCACCATGATCCAGAATCTTCCATTCTGATGATCGAGACAAATCACACTATCTTATAGTGATCAAAGTGTTGCAACCTTATCAAATGAGATGCCCAGTCTCATCACTGGTTGTGAAGATATTTAAGTATAAGATTTGTGACATATATTTCCCGTGTGTGGATCTTATACATACACATATATCACATCCAATATACTAATGGGACCCGGTTCAACTCATGAACCATTATGTCAAGTGTATTGGTCATGTGTATTAAGTAATAAAATAACATTCATCTCATGAAAGTAAAGAATGATTTTACTGATAAATAAAGAAATTAATCAATTTATCATATCAACTGATGGATTGAGTTCATACAATCTAACATAAGTAGACCTCCCATTTTGGACGATTATGCTGTATATTTAGAGGAAGCCGATATGGGGATAAAAGATGATCCTAGAACATTCAAAGAAACCATAGAAAGTGTGAATTCTGATAAATTGGTGAATGCTATGAAAGAAGAGTTGGAATCAACGGTAAGCAATGAGGTTTGGGATATTATTGAACAACTCAAGGGTTCCAAGGCCGTAGGCTGTAAATGGGTCTTCAAGACCAAAAGGAACTCGAAAGGAATGATAGAACGAATTAAGGATTGGCTTGTGGCCAAAAGTTTTACTTAAAGACAGGGAGTTGACTATAGTGAGACTTATTCTACAATTTCTAAAAAGGGTTCATTTAGGATAATTATGGCTTTTGTAGCTCATTTCAATTTAGAGCTACATCAAATGTTTGTTAAGACATAATTCCTAAATGAAAAGTTAAAAGAAGAGGTATACATTGAACAACCAGAAAGATTTAAAAAAGGAAATAACAGTAAATGAGTTTGCAAATCAAAGAAATCAATATGTGATTTGAAACAAGCTTCCAGCCATTGGTATCTTAAGTTTAACTGCATTATTACATCCTTCGATTTTTTTCAAAAATCCAGTAGACTATTGCATCTATCTCAAGGTTAATGGAAGTAAGTTTATAATTTTGATAATGTATGTCGATATTATTTTGCTAGCTAGTAATGACCTTGGTATAATTCATGAAACCAAGGAATATCTTAACAATAATTTTGATTTAAAAGACATGGAAGAAGCAACCTTTGTAATAAGAATTGAGATAAATCAGGATATATTTTGAGAATTACTTTGGGTTATCACAGGAATCGTATATCAAAACTATTCTTAAAAGATTCTGTATGGAAGGATGTAGGCCCCAAGATTCACTAATAATTAAGGGTAATAAATTTAGTAAAGAGCAAAGTCCAAGAAATGAAATAAAAAAGACGTCAAATGGACCAATGTCCTTATGATGCTGCAGTGGGGAGTCTGATGTATGCACAAACATGCATTAGACTTGATATCAGTTTTACAGCTAGCATGTTTAGTAGATATCATCAAAGTGACCATAGAATGGCATATTGGGTAGGAGTTAAGAAAGTCTTGTGATATCTTAGTGGCACTAGGAATTACAGGCTCTCATACAGAAAGTTTGATCAATTAAAAGTGATCGGTTATTTAAACTTTGATTTCACTGAATGCCTCGATACAAGAAAGTCGACTTCAAGATATATTTTCCTATTAGCTGGTGGGGTAGTATCATGGAGAAGTGTGAAACAGACCCTAGTGACTCCATCCACATTTGATGCCGAATATGTGGCATGTTTTGAAGCAACATGTCATACTGTATGGATGCGAGATTTTATCACAAGTTTACGAATTATGGATACAATTTCTTGTTGGGAATTTATACTAAAAACATTATTTTATGTATTTGTCTTTGACTGATTCACTTTTTAGTATATTTTGTCTTCTCATCTAACTGAGATTTTGTATGGGCAAATGGTTGCATTGTTAATTATTATGCATGTGAGTATCTTTTATTCCATAAAGTAGACAAATTGGTGTGTAGAGTTCTACTTATACACGGAAGACTTATTTGTTGGTTCTTATAGAATATAAGTTGTTGATCATAATCTAGATGGATTTGGACAACCATCAGTATGATTGTAGCATGATGTTTCAGTAAGCTTGTCTTGGCTACGGGAAACGGTATAGTTTCGACTCATTACGCTAGTACTCTTTGTGTGTATTGAACATGATCGTTTTTTGGTTTATTGTCTTTATACTGACTATATAAGATTATTAACATCCAAATGGTTATTATGAGTGCTTGTACTCTTAATTCCGATATAAATAATAGACACATACATTTAGTGTTTGGCATTTTGATTTATGAAGGAGTGAGATCTTTTATGGGTCAATAATCTCAGTAAATTAGATGACTACACTACGTGTATAGTGCTTATTAGTTTATTTACAAAATCCACGTCCCATAATAGGGATTAATGATATCTCCTTGATGAAGCTTTTAAGTTTTGATTATGTCAAACCCTGCAGGTGGACTTTGTGTCTGACATATCAAATAAGTTAAGTGTAAGGTTTCAATAAATTATACAGATATCGATTAAATATATATGTCAGTAATTATTTAATCAATGGAAATTGAAATCTTAACGTGGGGAGATTAATAAGCATTTAATAATAAGAAGCTAGAAATATTATTTTGAAAATAAGGAGACGAGTGCAATTATAATTCTTTAGTGGACTGAATTGTAATTTATGGAACTAGGATTCTAATTTGGGTCGAATTAAGGTTTCTTGTTTCCATAAGAAGCCTATCCTTATTTCCTTCTTAATGTCCATATTATAGGCTATATATATATATATATATGCGCTATTACTCTCTAGGTTAAAATAATAAAAATAAAAAACTAGTATTGGAGAGCAAAGGAGAATTCGCAGAAGATGCCTACACCCTAGTGCGAGTTCAAGCATAGAGGAATACAATAGAAGATCTTGAGATTTTCGGGTTGCTGTAAAACCGAGATCAAATTAGAGAGATCTTGTAGGTATGGTTTTTAATCATATTCGTCTATAGTTATTTTCGCAGTGATATGTACGTAATATCTAGGGTTCCTGGAGGCTGTTCTTTTCTAATATTTCTAAACTTTTTAAAATCTTTGACAATAATGATGCAGCAAGAAGATTTATTTAAAATGACAACGTTTCCAGTAAATCAAAGATTTTGGAAGTTAAGTACCTTGTATTAAAGAAAAGTATACAAGATCGATTGGTGTCTATTGTTGGGGCTCCAACGAGCCAAATGATAGTGGATCTGTTAACAAAGGCATTGGTGCCAAAGGCTTATAGAGAGCACGTGAGAAATATGGGTCTTATTGATTTGCCTTATTATTGAGGACATCATTACAGTAATGACTTCACAATTCTTATTTTGTCAAATATTTACATGTATTAAGGTAAATAAAATAAGAATATTAAAGAGAATGGTGTTATCGCACCTAATTAAATAAGACGGCCATTGAAAATGTCCTATTTTACCATTATCAAGGACTTGGTTAGGTTGGGGTGCTAGTGGAGTGATTATGGAATGAGGCATGTCATTAAACACATGTAACCGCTATGGTTCACATTGGTAAACCAATTTAATTATAGTATTAAGGCTCAACATAAGAGACATGTTGGCAATTATCTTAAAGTCGGTGTGCATCAGTCAAGGTCATTTTCTCGTTTTTCGAAGTACTATTTGAAAATGAATTTCCTTAAACTAAAATTTTGGATTTTATTTTCATGGTCATCATATAGGCGAAGTGGGAGAATGTTGGATTAAATGGGTGTGGCCCACATTACCATAAGCCTACTAAGGATCTTTAATCATACTTACTTGTCTGCACATTTAAGAGACCTAATTATTTTGAGCTCACTTGCCAACAAACTAATAATGGGCTTGATGGAACGCGCTCCGAGGCGCCGTGGGGCGGCTACCGGGGTCGGCGGAACGTGGGAGTCCGTCGGGTCCGGCCCTTTCGCGCCCTGGCGGGCCCTGAAGCGTGCATCAACATTTCTTTGTGTGGGTGTGCCAGATTTTCTACTTTACTTGGAATTGCAAGTGGTCATCCGGAGATCAACCTTCGCAAGTAAAAAGGAAATCAACTTCTTTCAAGTTTTCCATTGCACAAATATTTAAGAAAAGAGACATTTTCTTGGTTTGCCGTGAAAGGCGATTTTGTTTGGCATTTATAGCCGATTTTGGCGTTTATAACCGATTTACAATTCTCATCAATAATGAAAGACAAGAGTTGTGATTTTTGTCTCTTTTAGAAAAATACAAACTACAATGAAAAGCAAGAAAAGGAAGATCTAACTTTTCAGGAGATTGTGGGGGACTCGTTCAGATTGACGGTCGCAAGCCATGTATGGGCTTCGCCATCATCCATGCAGATGAGAACAGAAGATGCTCTTGATTCGCTTGGCTTGGCTATAACCTCAGGTTTTTAGAGGACAAAGACCAAGAGAAGGTCCTATGTCCAATAAAAAGCTAAGTAGACGGGCTGAAAAGCCACGTCTAAGCCATTGGAGGCAGTAGGAGAAGGCAAGGACCTTGGGGGGGGGGGTGCCCCCCAAGGGACTTTTGTCACCTTGTAGTGGTGGCCGGTGCAGAACTTCAGCAGAGTTTTTCTCTCTTTTTCTTTCTCTCAGATCTCTTTCTGATCTTTTTTTCTGATCCTCTGATTTTCTCCTCTTTTTTCTGATCTTCTGATTTTCTCCTCTTTTTTCCGATTTCGATTTCAATGGAATGCTCTCCTATTTATAGGCTTTTGGTAGCCATTTAGGAGGGTTTATGAGCCTTAATGGCTTTAATGGGAGGAGTTACAAGATTTATTTCTTGATTTTGTAACTCCTTTTTCCTTGAATCTGATTGGCCGATGGAGATTAAGGGCTTTTAATCACCTTAATTACCATAATGGGAGGAGTTTCATGGTTTAAATGCCATGAATCAATTGACTTGTAACTCCCAAATGCTTGCTTTTGATTGGGCCGTCCAAAGAAATGAATTAATGACCATAATAAAGATAGTCAATTAACCACATTAATTGGTCGCCGAGCAGTCGAAGAGTCGCGGGCCGTGCCGTGTCTTCTGGAATTCTTCTGGCGATGATCATCGATGGATCTACATGCTGATCGACATCGGATGAACATGTAACTTCAGACATTGATAGCTAAGAGCGGGCCGGTGACATCTGTCTTGTCGATTTCTCGATCGGTCGGACAGAAAGAGCACTTTTTTGGTCAGCCGGTTGACGATCTTGGAGCGATCAATGATGATTTTATGCTTTTGACGGCGGATCCGAGATGTCGTCGGATATGAGTCAATTTAAAGCACTAAAAATCACATTTTCAGGAAACCACAGGGGCCAAAGTGCGCGAAACGCGAAAAAAGACGGAAAAACGGGTCACCGGCGGAAAATCCGGTGACCCGGACCTCCATGGTCGCCGGCGACCATGGGCCATGGTCGCAGGGGCCTGCGACCATGGGCCATGGTCGCAGGGGTCTGCGACCCTGGGGGATTTTTCCCCTTCGGAACCCGTTTTGCGGTCGTTTTGAGGTCTTTTTCGTCGCCGTTTTCTTCTGTATTTTTCTTGACATTTCTTCTCATTTATTGGCTTGATTTCCCTGTAGAAAACCTGATGAGAATCCTTGCATTTTTAGAGTGCAAAGTTTCCAATTTTCCGGGAAAGCCGAAGACTTTGTCGCGTAGAGCTGCTGATTTTCCGCCAGAAGCTGAAACTTGGTCAAACGATGTCGGAATGACTTGAAATTTGAGGTGAAGCCTCCTGAGCAATAAATAAGATCAACCATAGGTTTTTGTTTGAGTTTTGAAGCCGTTTGGGGTCCCGTCGATGCTTCAATTGATTTTGCTGCGGGGAAAATGCCGAGCTTTGATATGTGGCCAAATGATGTCCAATTGACCTGAAATTTGACGGGGAGCCTATTGGAGTCATTTTGAGACGTTCCATGGGCACCGTTTTGGATGTCATGGTCCCGGGTTGCTCCGCCACCGGTAGGCTTGATTTTCTCTCGGAGCATCGAAACCTGGTCAAACGTTGTCGGAATGACCTGAAATTCGACGTGCAGCCTTTTGGAAGCATGTAGAAGCCACTCATGCACTTGGTTTGATGAGCGAAGGCTTCGGTGGTTCTCACCGCCGGGAGGCTTGATTTTGCTGCTCGAGCATTGATGGAGGGTCAAACGTTGTCGGTTTGACTTGAAATTTGGCATGGAGCCCTTTTGGGACATGCTGGAGTCATCTGTAGGCTCTGATCGAAGTTTTGACGTCTCCGATGATGTCGCCGCCGGGAGCGCCATTTTAGCTAACGGAGAAGCGAAGTTAGGCCAAATGATTCTGAAATGGCCCGAAACTTCATGTGTACTCTTCTCTTGGCTATCTTGAAGGATCTTGCAGTTTTTGTTTGATTCTGACAAGATTTGATTTTTTGGAGAAGTTGCATTGCCTATTTATGGCAGGTTGCGACTTCATGCAGCTTTCTTGATTTGGAGAGGCAAAGTGACATTTTTGGTGTCAACAAATGCCCCCTCGAGGTACAGCGACGAGTTGCTTGACTTTTGTAGTCGATGTGCCTCGAAGAGATTTTTGAAGGAGAGCTTGAGTCTTGACCAAGAGTCTTTGAGCAATCTTTCCTTTGGTAGAGTAGCCTTTGAGCTTCCAGGGGAATTTTATGGTAGTGAAAGGAATCACACACCATCTCGAGGCAAAGTTTTGAAGATGACATCAGGGATGTGGATTTGGGTTTCTGTTTTTGATCTTGTGACCTAACCAGCTATATATGGCAGGTTAGGGGATCGGGTTTTGGTTTTGACCTTGTGACCCAACAAGCTGTATGCGGCAAGTTGGGGGATCATGATTTGGTTTTTTGGTTTTGGTCTTGTGACCTAACAAGCTGTATGTGGCAAGTTAGGGGACCAGGATTTGGTTTTTGGTCACTCTTTGGGACTGTGTGGGTCCATTGGAGTGGTTTGGATTTTTGTGAAATGTCAATTTCAAGATTTTGGCTCAATTTGGTTTATGAGGCTAGATGGTTTGATTTTTGGAAGCTCATGGGGCTTGGAATTTTTTTTGTAGGGTTCAATCAACTCAAAAGAGGCATGGAACCATTTTTGTATGCTCTTGGTAAGAGGGATTTTTTCTGACTAAAAGCCCTTTTTTTTTTTTTTTTTTTTAGTGCCTAGGTGGTCAAACCTGGCTCATATGGGCTAGCCCATGGGACCTTAAGCTTTTTAGGATGGCTTAGATCTCATGTGGGGTCATTTTTGTAAAGAATATCTAAAGATATCTCATTTGGATAGAGAATATCTAAAAATATCTTTATGGGAGAGAATCTCTCATATTCCCTTAATTTGGGAGAGAATATCTCAAGGTATCTTTCTTTTTGGGAAAGAATCTTCAATATCCTATTTTGTTGGAGAGAATCTCTCATTGATTGATTTTGGGAGAAAATCTCTCAAAGACATCTTTCTTTTTGGGAAAGAATCTTTCTAATTCCCTCTCTTTTGGTAAGGTTACTAATTAGTAGCACTTACCTTTCTTCTTTGTTTCCTTCTTTGATTTGCTCTCTTCTATAAAAGCAAGGAGGGTAGGATCTCTTGCTCTTATTGCTTTCTTTTGCAACAATCTCAAGAGAGCTCCAAGACCAAGAGTTTTTCTTCTTCAAGGATCTTCAAGCTTTTTCCTTCTTCTTCTCCATCAATGGCTTCAAGTAAGTTTTCTTTCTTTTTTCTTTCAAGAAAACTCTATGTAGGATGGAAAAAAATTTCTCTTCTCTTTTTTTCTTTCTTCTTATTTTTTTTTTTTTTTTTTCTTTCTATTCTTCTTCTCTTTTTTTTTTCTTTTCTTTTTTTTTTTCCACGTGATTTCTGTTTTTTTTTTCACGTGTGTCTCTTTTCTCTTTTTTTTTTTTTTTTTTTTTTTTTTTTTGTGGGCCGTACGGACAAATCCGTACGGATCTGGTCCGTACGGCCACGTGGCCTGATTTGATTTTTTTTTTTTTTTTGAAAGTTTCTCTTTTTTTTTTCTTTTCTTTCTCCCTCTTTTTTTGAGAAAGTTTCTTTTTTTTTTTTTTTTTCTTTTCTTTCTCCCTTTTTTTTTTGAGAAAGTTTCTTTTTTTTTTTTTAGCTCATCATGATAATGCGTTTTTATGCAAATCTAGATGTTCATGCATGTACTTTTTGTAGATTGAGCATGATAGCATACCTGAAAATCTTTGCAAATTTGGGAATTTGGAGCTCGCAGCGATGTTGAGCCCTTCTTGATTTTGCGGAGATTTTGAGGTTTCGAAAGTTTGGAGTTTCGGAGCCCGCAGCAATGTTGAGCCCATCTTCAAACTTTCTATTTCTTTCGGGGTATTTCCCTTTTCTTCGGAATTGCCCCGGAGTCATGCCAAAATTTCGCCAGATTTTTGGTGGGACAAAGTGACCCCTTTTTTTTTTTTTTTTTTTTTTAGCGAAATCCTGTCATTTTGATGACGATCTTTTTCTTTTCCAACCTTTGCAGGTGGTTCCTCCAGAGCGAACAAGGGTAAAGAGCCTGTTACAAGCGTACCTCGTCGATCTGCTAGATCTTCCAATGTGGCCGTTCAGCAAGCCTGGGAGAAGGTCCAGTTTGTTGAGAAGAATTTGGAAGAGTACGATTCCCTCAATCGCGATGAGATGAGACAGCGATTGATCGCTCTCAAGAATGAGGAATTCTATAAGATCATGGTAAGCAACCGTCCTTGGGTTATGGACGATCTGAGGGTTTTACCCAAGCCTACCTTCTTCTTTGGAGATGCAGTCCCTGACGACTTGACATACCAAAGGAGATGTTTTCAGTTCTCTTACACAGCAGATGGTGAAGAGAAGACTGTTTCTACCCGGTCTTCTTTTGATCGTACCATCTCGATCATGAGCCTTGCTCCCACGTGCTCTAAGAGGGAAGATCCTCCGAGCTGGGTGAAGAGGACCAGTGTGATCAAGACCGGGGTTTTTGTTGGTGGACCCTCCGGATATGCGGAGAAGCCACCTGTCCGTATGGACATGTTGATGCCAGCCAGCGGCTACCAGGGCTCTGATTATCCGTCGGTCGATTTGAGACCGGTGGGCCTTGGCGTTTTCAGCGGTGACGGCAGTACTTGGGTGAAGCCTTTTCGACTTCGTGGCCGTTTCAATGTTGACTCCGATTGGAAGTCATGGACTGACCACACCTTGCTGATTGGGGGCGCCGTTTTGAAGGAAGCCGGGATTTTTGACGCGGTCCGCGCTTTTAGGGAGACCGTGACTTTTTCCGATGATGCCTTCATGGCTATGTTGGAGTCTTTCCTCCCTCAGACCAATACCTTCGTTGTCACGAACGGTGAGATTGGTTTTTCTCTGAAGGAGTTGAGTGCTATTACTGGATTGCCCATCCTTGGCAAACTCTACGAGGAGTTCATGCCGATTGACAGCGTCCTTGAGGAGCAGTCAGAGGAGTTCAGGCTCCTATACTTTCAGCTCGTCGCCTTCTATGATTTTTTGAAGGAGGGCTCGAAAGTCAGATCCAGCAGTTGGAAGAGTTATGGCTCTTCATTCTTCAACTTCTTTGACAGCAAAGAGTCTCCTGATAGCATGACCCGGGAAGACAGGAAGAAGACTTTGGCCATGCAGGAAGAGTTGAAGGGTTTCTTCGCGAGCACAGATGCCATTTGTTCTGACATTACACTGCGGAGAGATCTTGCTGTTTACCTCACTTATTGGCTAGGTGAGGCTGTTTTTGCTGGTGGAGATGGGACGCACATCAGGCCGCATTGTATTTTTCCGGCTTGTCAGATGGCGTTTGGAGAGCGGCTTGCTTTGGTGCCCGCTCTTTACTCCTACCTGTGTACCGAACTGCAGGCTGCTGCTTTCTTGGTTCGGCTTGGGCTCCCTATGAATAGGGTATTTTCAGCCCATATCTTTTATTCGTGGTTTGTATACCACTGTCCTGGCTTCCACCAGCTGGGTGTTGCACAGGATGATGATCCTCTGATGATTCGATTGGCTAAGGGAAAAGCCGTATCTGAATCACTTTTGTTTGCCCGTATGAGGATCCGACGGTTCAGGGACGTCGAGATGGGGCAGTCTTCAGTTAAGCTTTCTCCGGAGTTGCGGAAGAAGGCTTTTGATTTTGGTGCCTCCCGAGACTCTACCAGAGCAGGGTCGGGAAGGCATTACTCTTTGACCAATGCAGAGAAGGAGTGGCTTTTCAGCATACGAGTCGGCACGATGGTGTACCGTAGACATCTTTTCGTCGACATCCAGCCGTATGTACCTTCTCGCTTTGCACTTCAGTTGGGCTTCTCTCAAGGCGTTGTTGGAGCGCCTTCGAGTATGGTGAAGCGTTTTGGGGGTTTGCAGGATGGCAGAAATGCATGGGCTTTCTATAGTGCTGAAGACACTACTGCCACGATTTCTTATCCTGAGCTGTCGACTTTCCGAACTGCCGGCTTCACGAAGTGGTTCGCGGAGAGCTTTTTGGCATATCGGGGGCTTTCCAAGAAGGAGCTTGATGTAAAGCTGTCTTCTGGAAAAGGCATTGGGAAGTCGGATGGCGTCCGGCGAGAGGAAGTTTGGGCCTTCCTTTCTGGAGAAAAGCACAAAATAGGCTTTCTCGGTGACCAGGGCGTCATTGGTTCTGAAGCTGTTCGGGAAGTACCTGATGAGGCTTTGGAGCAGCTAGAACAGGAGGAAGCTGAGCTCGACGCTTGGATGCAAGCGGCACAGAGACGAGCTTCCGTGGAGTCTACTGGCGAAAGCAGACCATCCAGTGAGGAGTCAAGTGAGAAACCTGACTCTGATAGTGAGGCGGGTTCTTCTAGGAAGCGAACCCGTAGAGGTAAGAAGAGGAGGAGTCATCATCGCAGCGAGGGGCCACATGAGGACTCTCCTGACATGGAAATCCCTCTTACCATCAACGAGGAGGTGCCAGAGGCTGTCGACGAGCCTCCAGAGAAGAGGAGTCGTGGGGAAGAGACCATTGGTGAAGGTATGATTCTTCCTTTTTCTTTTTCTACTTCTTTCATGGGGCTTTCCATGTTCTGATTTGTTTTCTCACCCTGCTGCTGCTCTTTTTTTTTTAGCAGAGGATGAAGACTTGCCGATGCCTGAGGTTCCGACCGATGAGGCGGTGATGGAGCCGGTTATGGCATCTGAAGAAGAACCGAGGGACTCTGGAATGACTCCGGAATCTCCAATTGGTATAACTTCTTTCGCTTTCTCTTTTTTTTTTTTTTGCCTGCGACTTGATTTGCTAACAGTTTTTTCTTGTCAGCTGACTTGCCACAGGATTCCGATGACTTTGAACCATCAATGGACGCAAATGTCGATGATGCTTCTGATGAGTTCATGGAGGAAGAGAGTGTTCCGCCAGTCGTCGAAGAAGGTACTTTGTAGTGATGACCCTGATGATTTTTTTTTTTTTTTTGAACAGGATCATATTCATACCTTTTTGTGTTTCATTTGCAGGTTTTGAAGTGACAGAAGAGAGTCCATCGCCTCCTTCAGAACCAGAGCAAGGGATGCCAGAGGTCAATCCGGAGGTAGAGACCAGTTCAGACATGATTGAGGAGATGCCTCGTGTTGAGATTCCCTCTCCAGTGGCTCCAAGTGAAAAGAGTTCTTTTGTTACTCTTCCAATGGGACATGACATGAGCAGTCGATCAGCGGAGAAGGGTGAATCTTCATCCAGTTCGTCTCTTCAATTTGCGAAGAAGGTGCTGGCTCGGGTTTTGAGTTCTTGGGTCAAGACTCTCCTTTCTGGACACTTGGAGGCAGGATTTGGCATGATCCCACATGTACAGGAGATTCTGACCGACACCGAAGAGGTTGGTCTGGATGTCACAGGTGCCAGGGCGATCGTTGATAGGATCATTGCACTGGGTGACAAGTGGTTTGAGACCATGGGTTTCCCTGATGACCAATTCTTCAAGGAGATGTTCTTGGACCCTGCTGATAAGGCTAAGTCTGACCTGAATGAGGCTACACAAAGCAAGAAGCAGCTAGTTCGGGAGAAGAACAAGGAAGAGCTAGCCATCATCGGATTGAGGCATGACCTTAACGTCCTTGATAGGGAAGTTGAGGAGGCCAGGAAACGTCTTGAGCATTTGAAGGCACAAGTCGATGCTAAGTGGGCTGCTATAACAGAGGCTCGTGACAGGGAGAGTACTCTGATCCGCAGGGTTGCAGATGCCGGTCAAGTTCTCGAGAGGAGGACTCTAGAAAACGAACGATGGCAAACTGCTGGGGAAGAGCTTCCCGGTGTAAAAGAAGGGTTATGGCATTCGCCAGCATCTCATGGCAAGTTCCTGAAGAAGCGTGCCTTGGAAACTCTGACGGCTGAGGCCAAAAGTTTGCTTGAGGAGCTGAAGCTTTGGCTGGAGAAAATTTTTGGCTAAGCTCCTGATTTTTTATAGCATAAACCATTCTTCTTTTTTTGGTACCACATGTATTTTTTGGTACTCTTTTTTTTTGTAGTGCTTGTGAACACTTTCTTTTTTTTGGTACCACATGTATTTTTTTGGTACTTTTCTTTTCTTTTTTTTTTTTTTTTTTGTTTTCCCTACGCTCACTCAAATCTTTTTGTGATGAAAGCAATTGCTAAATGGGATTTGATCAAAAGCTTTGTCATTTTGTGAAAATCTTTTGTCAAATGGTTGTTTTGGTAGGGGAAACGAATTTGGCATGAAAGCCGGATTTTTGTGGCATTTACAGCCAGTTTGGTGGCATTGATAGCCAATTGGTGGCATTTATAGCCGGTTTGGTGGCATTGATAGCCAATTTGTGGCATTTATAGCCGGTTTTGACATGAGAGTCAGGTTTTTTTTTTTGTGTGGCATTTGTAGCCAAGTTTTTTGAAAACCAAGTTTTGTTTTATTGGCATGAAAGCCGATTTTGGCGTTTATAGCCGGATTTTGGCATTTATAGCCGAGTTTTGGTTTTCAAAATGCAGGTATCGACTAAATGTCGCCTCCCCGCTGAATGGTCTTGCAAGTATCGATGGAATGTCGCTTCCTTGCTCATTCGGTTTTGCGAGTATTGATGGAATGTCACTTCCTCGCGGGTTAGGTTTTGCAAGTATCGATGGAATGTCGCTTCCTCGCGAATTGGGGTGCAAATATCGACTAAGCGTCGCTTCCCTGCTTTTCCCAAGACTTTTGGTTTTGCGGGTACTGACTTGATGTCGTTTCTCCGCGATTTTTGAAATTTGAGGTTTTCTCGAACCATTTGTAATTTTGGGTTGTGGATAGCAACTGGTATATTGCATCTCCACGATTTTTGAAATTGGGTTGTGGATATCAACTGGTTTGCTGCTTCTCCACGATTTTAGGTTTTCTCGAACCTTTGAAATTTGGGTTGTGGATATCAACTGGTTTGTTGCTTCTCCACGATTTTTGAAATTGGGTTGTGGATATCAACTGGTTTGTTGCTTCTCCACGATTTTAGGTTTTCTCGAACCTTTGAAATTTGGGTTGTGGATATCAACTGGTTTGTTGCTTCTCCACGATTTTTGAAATTGGGTTGTGGATATCAACTGGTTTGTTGCTTCTCCACGGTTTTTGGATTTTGCAAGTATCGACGAAATGTCGCTTCCCTGCGATTTTGGGTGCAAGTATCGATGGAATGTCGCATCCTTGCTTTTTTTCAAAATTTTTGTTTTGCGGGTACTGACTTTGATGTCATTTCCCCACGATTTTTGAAAAACCATTTTTTTTGTTTAAAGACACGAGGGTCGTAAATTTTGACCTAGAACCATTTGGCGGTAAAAGGTAAGGTGGACTAGGGTGGAAATCCCTGAATCCGGATTTTTGTTTCAAACCATGAATTTCGGTTCAAGGATCGAAAGTTTTGGTCAAGTCAGGGAGAGGCTCCTAAACTTGGATTTTTTTTTTTTTTTTTTGAACAATGAAACAATGAAAGTAAGCATTGTTTTTGAATCTCTAGAAATTTTGACATTTGATATGAAAATTCTAAAGAGAGTGGGTTTGACGAGCGAGTACCTGAGAACAGGTTTTGGCCATACAGGCATTGCTCTTACCCAGTTGGGTAAGTCTTCAAGGGTAGTACCGCTTCAAGAACTTGCCGTTGATAGGCAGCATACATCTGTCGCCTTCCATGTTTAGGAGGGCATATGCGCCGTTGGAGAAGACTTTGTCGATGACGTAGGGTCCCTCCCATTTTGGTTCAAATTTGCCTTTGGATTTGTGTGCGAAGACCATTGGTCTTTTTACCGCAAGAACCAAGTCACCCTTTTTGTAGGCGCGTTGCCGGACCCTTTTGTCAAAAGATCCTGCCATGCGCGCTTCGTAAAGTTCAATGCTTTGTCGAGCTTCGAGCCGTCTCTCGTCGAGATTGTCTAGCTCATGGAGTCGCAATTTGACATTGCTTTCTTGAGTCATGTCATTTTGTAGAGATACCCTCAGAGAAGGAATTTGTACCTCTAGGGGCACGACAGCTTCGTATCCATAGACCAAGGAGAATGGTGTGCTATGGGTTGGTCCTCGAACGGTGGTTCGATAGGCCCACAAAGCTTCAGACAGTTTGTCGCTCCAGTCTCTTTTGTGACTAGAGACCATTTTCTTGAGGATTTTGCAGAGTGTCTTGTTGAAGGCTTCTGCTAATCCGTTTGCTGCCGGATTGTATGGAGTCGAAGGACAGCTTTGAATTTTGTATTTGTCGCAGAACCTGTAGAATCGATGATCCCGGAATTGTGGTCCGTTATCATGGACGAATCTCTTGGGTATGCCGAAACGACAAATGATGTTGGTGCGTAGGAATTGAAGAACTGATGAGGTCTTCATTTCGTTGAACGCAAATGCTTCTGACCACTTGGAGAAATAATCCGTAGCGGCGAAGATGAAGCGATGACCTTTGCTTGAAGGGGGAGAGATAGGACCTATGATGTCCATGCCCCATGCTTCAAAAGGCCATGAGATTGCTGTAGGATGTAGCCATTCCGGAGGCATGTGAATATAATCTCCGTGAACTTGGCATAGCTGGCAACGTTTGGCAAATTGCATTGCATCAGCAACCATGGTAGGCCAATAGTAACCTAACCTTTTTATCTGATCATAGAGCTTAGGACCTGCCTGATGGGCTCCACAAAGACCAGCATGAACTTCTTTAAGTGTTTCTTCGGCCTCTTGTTGTGACAAGCAGCGTAGAAGTACTCCGTTGAAGGATTTCCTGTAGAGGATTTTTGAAGGAATATCCAAATGAAAGTTTGGGGCTCGCCTTTGTATGCTTACCCGTTCTTTTGGATCTTCAGGTAGGATTCCGAACATAGTGTAATCAATGAACGGATCCCTCCAGTCGCCGATTGAAGGTTGAAGGATAGAGATCCGACTTCCAACCACTCGGTGGCATTCAGCAACTGCTTGGTGTGTGTTAAGAGGAGGGAGGATCCTTCTCTCATTCACTGTAATTTGCATGTTTTCCCCTTCCTGGATCGCCATTGATGCGGCAAGTCCGGCTAGGGCATCTGCACGGATATTTTCACCTCTACGAATGTGGGTGATGTTGCAGATGTCAAACTTTTGCAGAAGCGATTGTGCCTTGTTGTAATAAGGCAGCAGATCGGGCTTCCTGACTTCATATTTCTGATTCATCTGGTTGACGATCAGTTGAGAGTCTCCAAAGACTTCCAGCATAGTGATACCGGATTCGATGGCGAGTTCCAATCCTAGGATCAGAGCTTGGTATTCAGCTGCATTGTTTGTGCATGGTTCCAGTAGCGAGAAAGCGTGTGGAATCATGCATTTGTCGGGGCTAACAAAGAGGATGCCAACTCCCGAGATCAGCTTTCTGTTTTCATTTGTCCTGGTTGCACCGTCAAAGTACATGTCCCAGGAGGCATTTGGTGAGGAAGTCTCCACGTTGTAGACAGGTTCGTCTGGGAGATCATCCCTGAGTGGTGAATCTTTAGGCAATGGATGCTCTGCGAGGAAATCTGCTAGAGCTTGGCCTTTGATTGCCTTTTGTGGCACATACCTAATATCAAATTGTGATAGAAGGATGGACCATTTTGCCAGTCGTGCATTGAGAGAACCTGCTTTTGTAACAAGGACCTTCAAGAGGTTGATCCTTGAGACGAGGTAGACCGTGTTGGAAAGCAAGTAGTGACGTAGCTTTTGTACGGCAAACATCACTGCAAGGCATTCTTTTTCGACTGGAGAGTAGCGATGCTCTGCACCTACTAGCATGCGGCTGAGGTAGTATAGAGCAGCTTCTTTTCCCTCACCATTCTTTTGTGCAAGCAGAGCGCCTACAGAATGATCAAGAGCTCTTGTGTACAAGATGAATGGTTTTCCAGTGGCAGGGGCAGCTAACACTGGAGGTTTGGTCAGGTATGACTTGATATCTTGAAATGCGGCTTCGCAGTCGGCATCCCAGACAAAGTCTACACCTTTTTTCATCAATCGAGAGAATGGACGGCATTTCCCCGAAAGATTGGAGATGAACCGTCTGATGTAGGCCAATCTCCCTTGGAGCCCTTTTAGTTCTCTCAAGGTTCTTGGAGAGGGCATTTCTAGAATAGCCTTGACTTTTATGGGGTCAAGTTCTATTCCAGCTTTCCGAACAAGGAATCCGAGAAACTTACTCGACGAGACGCCGAAGAAGCATTTTAGAGGATTCATCCGCAGTTTGTGTTTGCGGAGTCGGAGGAAGACTTCCCGAAGATCTTTGAGATGGTCTTCTTTTCTTCTGCTTTTGACGGCGAGGTCATCAACGTAACATTCGACCGTCTTGTGCTGCATATCTTGGAATATTTTCATCATAGCCCTCTGATATGTGGCACCAGCATTTTTCAGACCAAATGGCATGACAGTGTAGCAATACACGCCAAATGGAGTCCGAAATGAAGTGTGTTTTTTCATCCTCGGGATGCATCTTTATCTGATTGTAACCAGAGAAGCCATCCATGAATGTCATTCGCTCGAATCCGCAGGTATTGTCAACCATCACCTCCGGTATGGGGAGCGGGAATTCATCTTTAGGGCAAGCGCCATTCAGGTCTCTATAGTCAATACAGACCCTGATCTGCCCATTTTTCTTTGTCACGGGGACAATATTGGCCAACCACTCTGGATGTTGTTCCTCACGGATGAAGCCAACGCTTTTGAGTTTTTGAACTTCTTGTTCAATTTTATCCATCACATCTGGACGGAATCTTCTTTGGCCTTGTTTGACAGGCTTGATGTCTTCTTGAAGATTGAGTTTGTGGACTGCTACTTTGGGGTCTAAACCAGGCATTTCAGCATAGGACCATGCAAAGCAATCAACGAACTCACGAAGAAAAGCTATATACTCGGGTAACTCATCATCCTTTATATTCTTGCTTATGAATAAAGGACGTGGGTTATCTGGTGTTCCCAAGTCTATCTTTTCAACAGGATCTTCTGTCGGAAGGTTCGAAGGTGGTTCCTCCACAATATTTTTGGAGGCTTCCAACTCAACGAAACCTTCTGGAGTTTCAACTGCATTACCAGACCAAGGCTCTGTTCCTTTCCATGGATTTTCTTGATTGGTGATCTCCTCAAGGCTTGCTATGAGATAGTCCCAATCGCCTGTTGAGTCTGGTATTTCTTTTGGAGACGAGGGTTCTTCTGGGTCAGGATGCCACAAGTCTGTATTATCGGACGATTCCTCTTTATCATCAGAGAAATCATACCAATTGGATGAGCTTCCTAGATCTTTGTCAGGTAACTCTTTAAAGAGATTTCCAGGGAGATCGATGTCTTCGTGGACTTTAGATGTTGAGGCTTGGTCGGTAAAACGACTTTTAAGCCTTTGTGTCAACTGTCTCAGAGGAGTGTCGGGATCATACCCTAACCCATATGAAGACTTTTCTACATGACCGTAGAGTCTCCAATCTTCCAGCTGGCTTTTGGTCAAGGCGGGCTCCAATGGCGTGAGAATACCGCGTCTTTCTCCCAAACCGACTGGCTTTTGAGCGTCATAGCCCATTTTCTTCATAATTGCTTGTGCCACAGGACTATATAGAGATAGCTGAGGCATACCTTCATTTTGGAAAGGTTCCAGCATGGAATTTGATGAAGAAGGGTCCGATCTATGGAAGAAGATCGGCCTTTGCTTTGGTGATGTTGCCGGAACAACAAAGGTAGCAGACGTAGGATCTTCTACATTAGCAGGTGTCTCCATCGGAGTGAGAGCAGGCTGAACTTGCTGAGTATCAGCTTGGCTTGACGATGCATTGTCTTCTGGCTCTGAGTCCGAGTCTGATAGACACGAGAGAAACAACAAATTTGCCCCCAGGCTTTTGTTTCGCCTTCTTCACTTTAGTCGTGATGACCAAAGGTTTTGAAGATTTGAGGGAGATGACGAAGGGAGATTGACTACTCTCTTCTAATTTGCCGGAGGGGTTGTTTTCTTCCGGTGATTTTTGAGGAGCCTTGCCTTTATCTTTCTGGAGATTTTCAGCAGGGGGTGCTATTTCCTCTTCTTCTTTTTCTCCTTCATACATCTGGGAGTCTGCGAAGTGGACTTCTTTACCTTTGAAGGGTTTCCTGTCCGCAAAGACTCGATGTACCATGCCGTCGTCGCCGACAAACTTGATGCATTGATGTAGAGTTGAAGGAACAACACCATTCTCGTGTATCCAAGGACGTCCGAGAAGGATGTTGTAGCATGAGGGGGTTTTTATTGCATACACAGTGGCCTCAGAGATAAGATCACCGATTTGCAATTTGAACCTGATTTTGCCGATAGGCCTTTGAGTGCTCCCATCGTATCCAAAGATAGATACAGATGTGTGGCTTAACTTGCTGGGTGGGATGCCCAACTCTTCAAGAGCCGAAGTGGAGATAAGGTTGAGTGCAGAACCTGGGTCGATCTGAACTCTATGTATCGGCATTTCTTTGATGTACCCTGTGAAGTACAGGGGTCGGTTGTGCCTTGCTTCGCCAAGTAGGAGGTCTTCCTTAGTGAAGGCGATGGTTGCACTGGCTGCCTTTTGAACCGAGAGGCATTGGATGCATGATCCCTCAGTTTTCTTTTCTCCCTTTGAGGAAGTTTCAGAGTTTTTGACCCTGTAGTCCATTTCAATTTGGAGGACTTGCGGGGCATGTTTGTCGACATCCTCATTCAGTTTTTGTAATTCTGAGATGAGATTATCACGAGTGCGTGGAGACATTCGTAATAAATCCAGGATGTGAAGACGTGCAGGTATGTGTTTGAAGTGCTCAACCAAGTCATACTTGAAAGCCTCCTTAGGGCCTGCATGTTCATCATTGTTGCCACTGGGGGCGCTTACAACATCTTTTCCCGAAGGATTTACATAAGTAAAGGAAGATTGGTTGTAATTTTTGTGGTAGTCCCGGCCCGAACGGGTGCCTCTACCAACTTCGAGAGCTTCTTGAGAAGGATCTTCGTTTGGAAGATTGTCTTCAGGATCAAGAGGCTGTCGTTTTTCATCTACTGGGGATGTATCTGCAGCAGAGTTGCCATCCTCAGTGATTGTGTTGCACGGAGCATTTTCCGGGAGCAAGTCCTGAACAGCATCCAGCAGCTTTTCTTCTTCGTTGACCCATCCATCACCCCAAGTTGGGTTTTCTTCATGATGATGAGTCGGGAAGAATGTGTATCCTGAAGTCACAGTCTCAGGAGAAGAAACCTGAGAGGGTGTCATCTCTGTGAAAGTCACGTGAGACGAGGTAGCTCCAAAGGATACATTGCTAGGCGTCGTCGGAGTGTAGGTAATCTCATCAGACGACGCTTCAGAAGAGCTATAGTCCTGATATATTACATTACAGGAAGCTCTGATAGGAGATGTTGCCGGCTCGGAGTCAGACTCATCCTCGGATGTAAGAGGATCATCTATCCAGCAATGTTCTCCATTTTCAGGAGTTGAGGGAGGAGGTACCTGATGGGCTTCAGGGACTTCCGGCTCTGGATTGTGAGGAATCTCGTTGACGCGGTCTTGCTCTTGTTCTAGAGCGAGACGCTGCAAGATCCTTGCATATTCTTCAAGATCAGGCATGGGAGCCAGATCCTCTTCTTCGTCTTCTCCGTGTGGCTCAACATAGTTGATTTCCACTGGAGCAATGACAGGTGCTGGGTTAACAACATCTTCTTGTGCAGCCTCTTGGTCTTCTTCATCATCAGACCAGGATCCTTGTGGTTGCAAGGGGTTATACCAGATTACTGGCATAAGGTGAGTTTCAGGAACCCATTCTTCATCGGAGAGATATTCTCCTGTTTCAAGAGATTCCTCCCACTCATCGGTGTAGTTGGGCTCGAACCCATCGTCGGTGTCGCTGGACTCGTATCCATCAATGGAGAATCCAACTACCGAGTTGCAAGAGTATGATGCCCCCTGCATGGCTTCTTTTTTGAATTGAGGTGGCATGAAATCACTGAGAGTGAAGTTTCTTACCGCCTTTGAAGTCTCTGGAAGGGACGTTTCTGTTGCCCCGAGTGAAGTGGTAGAGGAGGCCTCTGCCTTTTCATGGACTTCTTGTTTTGGCTGGGTCTTCTCTTGCCGTTTGAGCTTGAGGAGATGTTTCTTGGCTTGCCTTCGCTGCTGAGCGGTCGGCTTTGTTTTGACGATCTCCCAATTTTCATCTTCCAAGAGATCGGGATGTACCCATATGGGTTGTCCGTCTGGTGTCGGGTAAGGAACCAACACTTCGGACGTTTGAATTCTTTTTATCACCTTGAAGGAAGTAGTGATCTTCTTCTTCGGTGATTTTGGTATTTGTCCACATGACACCATGTTGACGGAGGCAGTCCCATAGTTTTTGTCAAAGGTGATGACTCCGTTTTTCCACATCTCGTTTATCTTCTCTCTCACAACAAAGCATTGATTGAGAGGATGCGAGACCATCTGGTGGTATGGACAGTACCGAGGATCATTGGTTTTGCCAACGTCTCCAGGTCTTTTGGGCTCTGGCAAAATGAGTTTGCCATTTGCTAGGAGAGCCTCAAAGATTTCTTCGACGTCTTCATCGAACGGATATTTCTTTTCTACTCGCTCTTTGAAGGCATCAGAGAGTTCAGGTCTCTTACCTGCAGCTCTATTTTCAGCTTTCTTTGGTTGCTGAGGAGCTGACTTAGTCTGCACATTGAGAACCTCCTTCTTCTTTGGTTTAGAGGTTGCAACAGCAGTCGGCTCTTTCTTTGATGATTTCTGACTGTTGAGGTCTTTGATCACCGTTTCAGCTTCCATGGAAGCTTCCAGGAGTTCCCCCAGGTTCTTTGATTTATTGCCGATGATCATGGAGCGGATTTTAGCTCTCATGTTGCTTCGGCAGATGTCGACTAGCGACGCTTGTGGCAGTACATCTGAGCATTTGTACGCCATTGCTTTCCACTTGTGAATGAAGTCATAAGTTGACTCATTCTCTCCCTGTTTTAGACTGCAGAGCTGAGCCATAGTAACAGGATGATCCTCACCTTGGAAGTGGGTCAGGAAGCGTGTCTCCAGCATAGCCCAGTTCTGAATGGAGTTCTCCGGCAGAGTGGAGTACCAATCGAAGGCCGTACCTTTTAGGGTACTTGCAAAGAGGCGAATCTTGAGTGCATCTTGATCCGCGATAGCTCCCGTCAAGATCTTGAAGTGGATGACGTGCTGTCTGGCCGATCCTTTCCCCGTATATGTTTGGAGAGTAGGATGTTTGAATTTTGTGGGGAACGGGACCGAGTCCATCCATAAAGGATATGGTGGCTTGATCCCATGCTCTTTGAGTATATCCTCTTCTTTAGCTTTGGCGAGGATACTGTCTACGTCCTTTTTGGTGAGGGCGCGTGACTCATTTTCTTCTCCATTTCCCTCGTTATTGCTATGATTCGGAGGAGGCTCATTGTTCACCTGATTTTGGACGACAAGGAGAAGGTTTTCCATCAGAGTTTCAATCCTCTGCTGGCCTTGTTCCAACTGCTGGATGCGTGTGAGCGCATCATCTCGAGGTGGATTCTGAGGTGGCGGCTCAGAACTTGTAGCCAAGACGTTCATCCCTCGGGATTCGAACGAAGAAATCGTCCTGGTGACCGAGCTGGGGCTCATTCTTTTTTATGAAGAGCTTGATGAAGGATTACTCTCCCGTCCTTGGCTTGAAGGGGCAGGAGATTCTTCGGGATGTCTTTGTGTCCTGATGACGCTACGGGTCACCGGACGTCGGACATGGATTTTTTATGCTGACCTTTGGCGTCTTCTGGTTTTTCCAACCATATGGACGGCAGCAACTTGGTCGGGTCTTTCTTTTTCGACCCATTTGTGGGAGACTTGAAGTGTAGGAGGCTGGGTCCGTTGCTTCTCTAGTCTCTTTTGTCGATATGACGCACGGCGGCGTGCTCGACGAGCGATTTGAGCTTTGGTCAGCTCTGGCTGGGCTCTGACGATGAAGGATGTGCTCCCTCGGGCGCAGCAGCCGAGCTTGTCTTCTTTGTGGTTGGGCAAGGACAGGATGCGGACCCGGTCCTTTGCCTGTTGCAGCGAAGCTTTAAACCTTTCGAGTTCGGCCCCTGTAGAGATAAAGGGTCGAACTGAAGGGGTGTAGGCCCTGGCAGGTGCTTGTAGAGGCCTAGTGATGCATGATCTGATTTTGGGCCTGTAGGAACAAGCCGGCTCATGCTGGGTTGACTTGGGAGTCAGGTTGGAGATGGGTCTCTCCTCTTTCATGTAGGCAAGAGGGTAGAACTGGTTTTCTTTAAGTGGGGCCAGGTATGCTGGCTTGGTGGAGGTTTGAAACCTCCTTTGTTTTGGGGAAGGTCTTGGAGACCAAGTCTTGGGATAGACCTGGTTATTTGTGGGTCGAGGCTTCGCGGGGGTGCCGCGGGCTTCGGGCTTTTGGGCGCTCGCCTTTGGTGTCACGGGAGTGACACGTTGAGAGGCGATCTTCTGCCTTTTGGCAGGCGCAGTTTGTTCTTCGGGAAGTGGGAATGGTCCCAGCGTCCCAAAGAAGATAGTCCGGGGAGTCGAGGTCGACCCGGAGTTCAGAGAGTTGCCGAGGGAGTTAACGCTTCGGCAGCTGACAGGGCGATTATGGGTGCGCGTGCTTTGCTTCTGTTGAAGCATGAGTTGGTGCTTGTTCTCATCGAAGATAATGGTTAAGGCTGCCATTGTTAGTTTCGAAAAAGTTCTCTGAAACAAGACCACATCCATTAGTAATCACAAGAATATAATGATCATAAATGGGAATTTCTATGGTTGTCTTTTCAAATCGCTTAAGGGATATGACCCAAGCGACATGAAGAAGGCAAAAAGCCATAGATGGTACAATTGTTCTGACAGCAAGTATGGTGAGCCCAGAATGAGCGTTCCAGTGACTGCTAGAAGCAATTGTAAACCTAAATTCGACTTATCGAGAAGCAGGGCTTGCTCGAGATAAGAAGAATATAAGGTAGGAGTTACAAATGTGCCGGTCACAGATACAGTAGACCCTGAAAGGGCGTACCAGTACTGCTATGCACAAATGTTGGAGATCGCATCAATGAGATGGGATTCTTTGTTTTGAAATGTCAGAAATGGATTCGTCAAAGAGAGCAGGTGGCATTCCGATTCAAATACGGGCTCAACAATTTCCGCGAGCGCCAGTACTCAGAAGGGAAGAGACCACAATTTCTCGAATCTGAATCCAAAAGTGACGAGTTTTTGGAGATTTTTTTTTTGAAATGATTTTTTTTTATTTTAATTTTTTTTTATATATATTTTTTTAAAAATATATTTTTATTTATTTTTTTTTTTATTTTATTTTTTTTTGAAAATTTTTGTTTTTTTTTTTTTAAGATTTTTTTTTTGAAAATTTTTTTTTATTTTTTTTTTAATTTTTTAAGATTTAAAGACGAGAGAGTACACATAGGCCTCCTAACCCGATCTTATGAAACCTCAATTGATAGAATTGCCCCCAGGTAAGGGTAGGATTACTTAATGAACCCGTTTGGAGGACCCTTGCCTAGAACAGTCAAGCTGTCTCCACACTCTGGACAAGGCTTTTCTTGAATCAATCGTGATCAAAGAACGCAATTGGTTTAACCTTAGTGGTCTATGTCCTTCTTTATAAAAATCCCAAATAGACTCATCGAAGAGAAACGATGGCCCAAAACCTTAGTCGAACGGGCTCAACATTTCTGCAAGCACCAAAGAACGATAGGATAGGAACAAAGTTTCTCAATTTTGAATCCAAACTAAGAAAACTAATTTTTTTTATTTTTATTTTTTTTAATATTTTTTTTTTGAAATCTCTAATGAACCCATCGAAGAGAAACGATGGTCCAAAACCTTAGTCGAACGGGCTCAACATTTCTGCAAGCACCAAAGAACGATAGGATAGGATCAAAGTTTCTCAATTTTGAATCCAAACTAAGAAAACTGATTTTTTTTTTATTTTTTTTTTTGAAATCTCTAATGAACTCATCGAAGAGAAACGATGGCCCAAAACCTTAGTCGAACGGGCTCAACATTTCTGCAAGCACCAAAGAACGATAGGATAGGATCAAAGTTTCTCAATTTTGAATTCAAACTAAGAAAACTGATTATTTTTTTTTTGATTTTTTTTTTGCAAAGAAAAAGAGTGGAAACAAACTTAAAGAAGTAGAAATTTCCAAAAAATCCCATCTCATTTTTTTTTTAGAATGCAAAATCCAACATAGGCCACCAGCTAGAAAGTAGCCAAGGAATCTGGAGAAGAAGTATAAGCATAGAGCAAAAATATGGTATGTAAATATTTCATTTCCAAGCACCGTGTTCTCAAATGAACGAGTCCCACCGGGTGTGCCAGCTTGATGGAACGCGCTTCGAGGCGCCGTGGGGCGGCTACCGGGGTCGGCGGAACGTGGGAGTCCGTCGGGTCCGGCCCTTTCGCGCCCTGGCGGGCCCTGAAGCGTGCATCAACATTTCTTTGTGTGGGTGTGCCAGATTTTCTACTTTACTTGGAATTGCAAGTGGTCATCCGGAGATCAACCTTCGCAAGTAAAAAGGAAATCAACTTCTTTCAAGTTTTCCATTGCACAAATATTTAAGAAAAGAGACATTTTCTTGGTTTGCCGTGAAAGGCGATTTTGTTTGGCATTTATAGCCGATTTTGGCGTTTATAGCCGATTTACAATTCTCATCAATAATGAAAGACAAGAGTTGTGATTTTTGTCTCTTTTAGAAAAATACAAACTACAATGAAAAGCAAGAAAAGGAAGATCTAACTTTTCAGGAGATTGTGGGGGACTCGTTCAGATTGACGGTCGCAAGCCATGTATGGGCTTCGCCATCATCCATGCAGATGAGAACAGAAGATGCTCTTGATTCGCTTGGCTTGGCTATAACCTCAGGTTTTTAGAGGACAAAGACCAAGAGAAGGTCCTATGTCCAATAAAAAGCTAAGTAGACGGGCTGAAAAGCCACGTCTAAGCCATTGGAGGCAGCAGGAGAAGGCAAGGACCTTGGGGGGGGGGGGGGGGGGGGGTGCCCCCCAAGGGACTTTTGTCACCTTGTAGTGGTGGCCGGTGCAGAACTTCAGCAGAGTTTTTCTCTCTTTTTCTTTCTCTCAGATCTCTTTCTGATCTTTTTTTCTGATCCTCTGATTTTCTCCTCTTTTTTCTGATCTTCTGATTTTCTCCTCTTTTTTCCGATTTCGATTTCAATGGAATGCTCTCCTATTTATAGGCTTTTGGTATCCATTTAGGAGGGTTTATGAGCCTTAATGGCTTTAATGGGAGGAGTTACAAGATTTATTTCTTGATTTTGTAACTCCTTTTTCCTTGAATCTGATTGGCCGATGGAGATTAAGGGCTTTTAATCACCTTAATTACCATAATGGGAGGAGTTTCATGGTTTAAATGCCATGAATCAATTGACTTGTAACTCCCAAATGCTTGCTTCTGATTGGGCCGTCCAAAGAAATGAATTAATGACCATAATAAAGTTAGTCAATTAACCACATTAATTGGTCGCCGAGCAGTCGAAGAGTCGCGGGCCGTGCCGTGTCTTCTGGAATTCTTCTGGCGATGATCATCGATGGATCTACATGCTGATCGACATCGGATGAACATGTAACTTCAGACATTGATAGCTAAGAGCGGGCCGGTGACATCTGTCTTGTCGATTTCTCGATCGGTCGGACAGAAAGAGCACTTTTTTGGTCAGCCGGTTGACGATCTTGGAGCGATCAATGATGATTTTATGCTTTTGACGGCGGATCCGAGATGTCGTCGGATATGAGTCAATTTAAAGCACTAAAAATCACATTTTCAGGAAACCACAGGGGCCAAAGTGCGCGAAACGCGAAAAAAGACGGAAAAACGGGTCACCGGCGGAAAATCCGGTGACCCGGACCTCCATGGTCGCCGGCGACCATGGACTGGCGACCATGGGCCATGGTCGCAGGGGCCTGCGACCATGGGCCATGGTCGCAGGGGTCTGCGACCCTGGGGGATTTTTCCCCTTCGGAGCCCGTTTTGCGGTCGTTTTGAGGTCTTTTTCGTCGCCGTTTTCTTCTGTATTTTTCTTGACATTTCTTCTCATTTATTGGCTTGATTTCCCTGTAGAAAACCTGATGAGAATCCTTGCATTTTTAGAGTGCAAAGTTTCCAATTTTCCGGGAAAGCCGAAGACTTTGTCGCGTAGAGCTGCTGATTTTCCGCCAGAAGCTGAAACTTGGTCAAACGATGTCGGAATGACCTGAAATTTGAGGTGAAGCCTCCTGAGCAATAAATAAGACCAACCATAGGTTTTTGTTTGAGTTTTGAAGCCGTTTGGGGTCCCGTCGATGCTTCACTTGATTTTGCTGCGGGGAAAATGCCGAGCTTTGATATGTGGCCAAACGATGTCCGATTGACCTGAAATTTGACGGGGAGCCTATTGGAGTCATTTTGAGACGTTCCATGGGCTCTGTCTTGGATGTCATGGTCCCGGGTTGCTCCGCCGCCGGTAGGCTTGATTTTCTCTCGGAGCATCGAAACCTGGTCAAACGTTGTCGGAATGACCTGAAATTCGACGTGCAGCCTTTTGGAAGCATGTAGAAGCCACTCATGCACTTGATTTGATGAGCGAAGGCTTCGGTGGTTCCCACCGCCGGGAGGCTTGATTTTGCTGCTCGAGCATTGATGGAGGGTCAAACGTTGTCGGTTTGACTTGAAATTTGGCATGGAGCCCTTTTGGGACATGCTGGAGTCATCTGTAGGCTCTGATCGAAGTTTTGACGTCTCCGATGATGTCGCCGCCGGGAGCGCCATTTTAGCTAACGGAGAAGCGAAGTTAGGCCAAATGATTCTGAAATGGCCCGAAACTTCATGTGTACTCTTCTCTTGGCTATCTTGAAGGATCTTGCAGTTTTTGTTTGATTCTGACAAGATTTGATTTTTTGGAGAAGTTGCATTGCCTATTTATGACAGGTTGCGACTTCATGCAGCTTTCTTGATTTGGAGAGGCAAAGTGACATTTTTGGTGTCAACAGGGCTGAGATTAAAGGGTTAGGTGATAGTTGAGGGTTAATGGTTCCTTAATGGGTAGGAATCTCCTATAAAAAGACCCCTTGGGTAACTCTTTTGGTTAATAGTTTATTGGTCTCCACCACTAAGCAAGAAATAATAGCAAAGGTAAAGGAGTTGTAAATCCCACGCGAGTTCCAAGCATCTGTCAATTCAAGGAGCTTCTATCACTTCAAAGAAAGAGCTTTGGAGTCGGTAAGCTCCTCCCCATTCTCAGACTATTTATGTTTACTTCATTGTGTCATTTGGATTAGACCCAAGGATAGATCCACCCAAATTACTCATCTTCTTCCTTTGTTCTAAGCAAGAACCATGATACAGGGAACAAAGAGGGGTGAGAAGACAAGCTAAAGATCTACTGAATTGTTGGGTCTGCAACACAATCCAATGAGTCAAATGCACTGCATCTGCTTGAAATGTTATACGGGTAAATCGGTCGAAGTGGATTAAACATGCTAACCCTAACCTAACCCGTTTTTATTTGGGTTGGGAAAACTTGACCTGTGTCTAACCCGTATATTTTCATGTCGGGTTTGACGGGTAAAAACGGTTCGGGTTCTCCAGCTCCGGTAATGGCAGATGTACCGTTGCCGACGAGGACCAAATCGAAGGGCTGCGAGAGATGGAGAGAGGGACAAAAAGGTGAGGGGCTGGTTCTAAATTTATTTAGCCCGTGGAGAGGAGATCTCTACATATGCCCCTTTCCCGCATGAGCCACATCTTGGCATTGCAACAAAGTGGGCCCAGGTGTGCAGAGAAAATGGTATGCAGGAGAAAGCTGGAGAGTTCTTCATTTTTATGTAAGGGTAGTAGATAGATATCTTTTCCTGCAAAAAAGAATTTATCCTATTGAGCTTCGCTACTTTCCCACGGTTTTGTGGCAGTTTTTCTTGAGTTTGCTTAAAACCGATTCTAATCATGAGGTGGGGGATTGTTCACCCCCTATTAGTTACTGATCCGAGGGTTTGGCACACACTCGAATGAACTAGACTATTGGTAAAAATTCGTCGGTCATTGATCAAGTAGTTAGGATCATCATTCAAGGGGTTTGAATCCCCTCGATCCCATCCTAAGTGGGCCCCATATGCATTTAAACACTTGAGTGGACGAGTGGATGCCTTTTGTGGCCCTTTTATTAAAGAACATCCTCCCTCGTTCGGGTTTTTATTTTTTATTTTTTATTTTTTTTATTTAAAATCAATTTACAAATATGCCAATGCCAATATAATATAAGTGGAAAAAAGAAATGAAAATGCCTAGGGGTGCTCTTGTTCTAGGTTGGGCCACCCGAAAGCTCAGCCCACGTAGTGGGCGAAGTATACAGGTCCAGATCCATCCACAGGCTAAAGACTGAATCCCAGACATCTTGTGTTAAATGGGTCAAGTTAGGAGGCCTTTACAAATATAAAGGCATGCCCACACCCCATCTAATACGGTCAGACTGTTAGGCTCGGATACAATTGACAGCCCTAAAATGGAGCTTAAATCTAGCCAACTATTAGTTTACAGTGCTACCCCATTTACATCTATCGACATCTCCAGACCATCATCACTTTTCTTTGATAGTCCATCAACCTTTGTTGAAAAACTTGTGGGATGTGTCCAAACCATCTCAAGCGATTATTTATTAACTAATCACTTATTGATGCTATCTTTGTACAAAGCAAATAAATGTTGATATACGACATCTAATTTAATAATCCATATTTATCACTTTAACTTAGTACTTGGGTAGAGCCTAAATCTAGAATTTGGGCCTGTTTATTCTTTGGTCCAGGCCTGGATTAAGTAAAAGAAAGCCTAAAGCTTAGCTAGGGCTGGCTTAAACAAGTAGTGTTTTTTTTAGTTTTAGTTACTATTTTGTCTAAACATTTAGAAAGCCGGAACGAGCTATTGCCCTGCCTAGCCTGTGGCGTGATTGACAGCATAGGTGGTTTGGGGCTAGACAATTGCGGCCCACCCCATGATAGGTAGGGATGGCAATAAATTAGTTCAGCTTTATTTTAGATTTACCCGAACTAGACCCAAATGGCATATACCCCTTCCCAAATCTGGATTTGACAGGTGGGTGATTTAATTATTGTAAAATCAAGCCTGACCTTTTGGGTTTGATACTGTCAACTTTTTTATTTGAGAGTTTATTTTTTTAATTTTTTTTATTTTTTTTAATTTTTTTTATTTTTTTATACACCCCCTGTGGTTTATATGATTTGTAAATAGGCCCCTGTAGATAACCAACATGAAACTTATATTGAACTTTTATAAAAATGATAGCTTTGCCCTTACACCCATTAAACAAAAGTAAGCATATCATTATTTATAAAAATACCATCATTTTATCCCAAGTCCCAACAATAACTCTTTAATGCACATGGAACCTAATCATGTATTTTGAAATTTTCATCAATTTAGCGGTGGGTGAAGCATGGATTGAATCAATTATAACTAATTATATGCATATGCGTTGATTGTCATTATGATCGTTTTGGATTTAATGAAATAGGCCATGTATTGATAAAATAGATTTACGAGCTGTCATAAATTTACGTGTGGTCAATCTCTTCAACTAAATGTAATTATTAATATTACAAGCTTTAGAGAAAAATAAGCCCATTGAATTTATACATTTATACATATATGGATAAATAGATGGGTAAAAGTGTCATTTCACTCTAAAAATTTTGGTGGTTGGAAGGCTACTGATTTTGGGGACACGAAATGTATTAAAAAGAAAAGACAGGGACCTATTTACTAATACTAAAACCATAGGGGGCTATTTACAAATTCTAAAAACCCGAGAGGGCACTACAAGAATTTACATTTTTGCCGGCGTTTTTTACCGGCGAAATAATTAAACGCCGGGAAAAGTGTAACTTTTGCCGGCGAAAAAGGTTATTTCACCGAGAAAATTTATACTTTTATTTCGCCGATAAAGGTTCAGTTTTGCTCGGTGAACTCATTTTTTCGCTGGTAAACGTTATGTTTTATTGGCGAAATATTTGTGTTGCCGGCAAATGTTATAATTTTTTGTCGGTGAAATACCTATATCGCCTGTAAATGTTAATTTACCAAATTTTGACCATTTATTTTAACTACTGCGCCGGGAAAAATTATATTGTCATTATTTTTGTCTTCCAAAAATAAAAGTTCACTGAGCCTTCAAAATCACTTCAGCCCTAACATTCCAGTGCTTGTGCCCGCCCCATTTCCCATTTCCCATTTCCCGCGCCTGCTAAAGTGCATAGTACCATTTCCAGCGCCCCCTCTGCCTCTTCTCAATCCCTCATCTCTCTTACCCTCTCTCACCCAGCAATCCCTCATCTCTTTGACCTGCGCTCCTCCATCTCTTCATCGAAAAAGGCAAAAGCAGAAACTAGAAGATCAATCCTCAATAGCCGTAGATGAAGAAGACGACAACAACCCTAACAACTCCGAAATCTCCCTCGATGCGCACCACGCTCTATCGTGCCAGGTGACTGCGCAGGTTAATATCCTCGACACCACCTTCTCCTGGCGAGAACCAGACCGATCCGCAGCCAAGCGCGCCACCCATGTCCTCGCCGAGCTCGCCAAGAACGGTTCGGTCTCTCTCTCTCTCTCTCCCTCTCTCTCTTTCTCCATTTCTAGGGTTTTCAAGGTTTCTTTGTTATTGATTGATTGGGTTTTTTTTTTCTTCTAGTTTTGGGTCAGAGGAGGTTGTGAATGTGATAGTGGAGGGAGGGGCGGTGCTGGCGCTGGTGATGGAAGTCAGGAGCTCGCCAAGAACGGTTCGTTTCTTCGTTTCTTCCACTGTTCGATCGATCGATGGATTCTTCATCGAATCGTTTCTTCAACAGACAAAGAACCGTTCATCAGATCCTCGGCGGAGGCACCGGTAATGGAAGTCAGGATCTACAATGTCTTAATTCTTGTGGTTTTCTCTTCTTCTAAATGTTCTTCGATCGTTTAAATGGAAGTTTCCTTAAAATCATGATCCAGAGCTTACATTCTGCTCTTTTTTTTTTTTTTTTTTTTTACGATTTATTGGATAGGTTATATGAAGCATGCTAGTTAGATTCCTGGTGAAGGAAAAACGTCGTCAACAAGTTGATTTATTATATCTTGACGTCTATACAGGAATGCTGATTAGGTTCCTGGTTTAATATTTGAAAAAGATTGGAATGTTATTGATTTATGCTCAATATACCTCAATTCCGACCCTATGTTTTGAGATTATTGAGAAGAAATTCAATAGTGTAATTCACTTTTTTTTATTTTTTGGGCATTTCAGTATTTGATTTCTGAATTTGTTGGATTCATGGTGACTTATGGTTGTCCTTGTCGCTGCTTCTGATCTTTTATGGATAATTTAGGGGTCCCAAAAACCCATCGGATGATCATGAAATGGGTTTTCACGTTGTAACGATTTTCTGAAAGTTCTTTTTTTTTTTTTTTGTGTCATGGTTTTCTATTTGTTTGTATCTGTTTTTTCTTCATCTTGGGTTTATGGACTCTATGTATTATGGTGGTGCGGTGTAACAGTGGCAGATGTAATGCTGTGGAGACGGAAAAATGTAACACTAGGTATACTGTTTGTTACTCTGGCTGCTTGGGTGGTGTTTGAAAGATCTGGTTACACTCTGCTGTCACTTGCTGCAAATGTTCTCCTGCTTTTGATTGTCATCCTTTTCCTTTGGGCTAAAGCCGCAGCCATTCTCAATAGGTAATCCTTTTTTTATCCTTTTCTAATCAATAGAGATCAGTATAAGACAGATTTCAGGATTTCTTTCAAATTATATGGTATTCTCTGTAAATCTGTAGTGCACGCCTTTTATAATCATCAGGACTGGTGTAGGGCTCCATGCCTCCACCTTTCATTACTGCTTTTTTCTACGAATTTATTTTGATCATACCATTCCAACCATTTGATTAATCAGTGATTGTATGTACCCTCAGTTGCAATCGACCTAGACTGCCCTTTCATTTATTGTCGATGATGAGCCTTAGGTTGGACATGCCAATCAATGGGAGTTTTAATCAAACCAGTCTAACCGTCCAGTAAATTGGGGAGAACAATAAAGACTTGGAATGAAGAAGCTGAGAGTGATATATTAGATTGCAAGGCAGCAGAGAACAAGAGATGAGTAGGGAATGGACGAGTAAGAAAGTAGAACTCACCTGGGCTCACCCATTCCACTCAAGAAGAAGTTTTTGATCGAGCGATGTTAGTAGTATCATTTTCAATCTATCATGTAGACCACTTCCTTAGTCATAGTAAGGTGGCAATTTGGTGCAGAATAATTTTTTCTATACATTTGATGCTAATCGTATGTTTGTGTCGCCTAGGAAAGTTGCCAGTTTTTTTTTTTTTTTACAAGCTAGTAAAATTGTTGAATGGAAAACTATTTTTACAAGCTAGTATATCCTTGAATGGCAAACTAACATTTTAAATGGCCTTGAGTACAGGCCACCTCCACCCTTACCAAATATGAAACTCTCAGAAGAAGCGGTGAATGAAGCAGCAACATTTGTGCGTTTGCATGTGAATAGTTTACTCTCGATGTTCAATGATGTTGCCCTTGGGAAGAACTCTAAGCTTTTCTTCAAAGTAGCTGTCTGTCTATGGTTAATCACACTTGTTGGTGGCTGGACTGATTTCCTCACTCTAGGTTACACAAGTAAGTTTATGTTCTCAGAATGTTTTACCTCACTATTATCATCATTGAAGCATTGTCCCATTTACTGGGGTGGAGTTAATTAATTCTATTGTTTCTGAAAATATTCAAAGCTCGCTGATTGGCTGAAAAAACTAGCCTAATCTACTCAATTTGGTCAGGGTAACAGTATCATGTTGATTCTAGAGCTCCTTTTGTTATAACGGCTGGCTAAGTTGATGACTTGTTGGCACAAGTTTTTTTGTGGTTTTTCTTTTACTATGTCAAATAGTATAGTTAACTTAATGACATTTCAATTCCACTGAATTCCAGTCAACATTCAGCCCTAGTATTATCTACATGGTTTTAGATATTGTCCTTAATCTAATAGCTAGGTGGAGAATGTGCATGGAATTGGTTTTGGCACAAAATGTTACGAATCATTACACTGCAACTGCTTTACACCTTATTCTAAGGAGATGTCTACATGACCCTCAAACAGTTCAGGAAATGTCAAATTTGAGTTTTATATTATATTTGCAATGATTATACCTTTTCCCCCTTTCTTTTTGGTCTGCAGGAAAAAGTTATTAATCAAATAAGCAAAATCAGTTTCAAGCTTTTTTGTTTTTAATAACCACGACTTAGGTTCAAGTCATTATCTCTACATAGACCTATAATGTAAATGAGAAAAAAAAAATGCCCCCCAACCCCCATGCAGCGCGTTCTTTTTTTTTTTTATAATATACGGCGTGGGTATCCATGTGGTATTTTCACCCGATAGGACTATTCCCCCCGGCGCATGCATGGCCCTTCAGCATGTGCACCAAGTAAGTCAGGGTTGGGATTCACTTTATCTTATGAGCTAGAAATCAATCCTTCACCTTTTCTCCATCTCTGATTAGAGAACTTCAAAAGATGGTAATTGTGTCTATGTCCACCCCCCCGCTTTGCCAATAGAATAATAGATTCAACTTGATTTGAATTCCTATGCACATGTTTGAAGACCATTGACATTGAAGCCATTAATTCCCAAATCTCCCTTGTATTTTCTCATTTATGCATTCAGTGAGATGGTGTCTTTTCTTTTGCAAATATGATGTTTCATCAAGCATGCTCCCTTCATGTGATGACTCCATGGGCGCTATGGTGATGATTCTAAAGGCCAGAAGGTCGAGAAGACTGTGTGAAGACTCCAACTCCTGACCCTCCATCACTCTATCTGCACCATCTACATTAGCATTGAACTGATGGGAACATGATACTTCCCATTTCACCTTGTTTTGTTTTCTCTTGTTCCCAGCCATCATGATGGTTTCCCAATTCATCATGAATGCTTCTCGCTTTCGTATGGTTGAAGACTTCAATCCACTTGTTTTTCTTTCGCTAGAGCATTATACTTATACTGTTTCAGGAATACAACTGACATGGGACTGTGGTCCCCCTGCCTGTTTTTTGTTGTGTGAACTGTGGGCTTTGGCATATTTGTAGTGCTGTTGTTTTTTGGGTTTGTATCTTTCTATTACTGATTGTTTATTGGCCATAGCATGTCTCTCTTGTTGATTAATAGTAATACTGCTTACCTTCCTGTTTTGTCAAACTCAAACAACGACCGTTATCTTTAGCTGTTATGTGTATGCATTATGTGTAGTCAAAACATCTTCCACATCAGTTACCAGTATCAGTTTCGGTGGCAACAGTTATGCCACCAATACTGCTCCTTAAATTGATGATTATGTGTTATTGTTTTCCAGCTTATTTTTTCTGAATGAGTGACGCATGATGTTTCACTAACATGATCATTCATTGTTATTAACTTGATATTACTATTCAATGTTAATTTCTCAGGCCCTAAAAACAAATGTTTGGAGTTTGCCGAGGCAGTCATATTAGTTTTGAACCACTTGTGTCTTCTGGAATGTTTGGATGCCTGGTTATCAGTGTCCTTTTTTCCCCATGTAGTGTTGTATTGTTGAAAGATTCATGCAACTAAGATGCAGCGAACATAAAGGAAAAAATGGATGCAGAGTAGCAGATTGCTATATATATATATATATATAGGATGTATGAAGTTTTTTTGAACAATGTTGCAGGTGTTGGATTGGTGCAACAATAAGATGATTGTATATGAAGAATGTTAGCATGGATTTTTATTTTGTAATGGTAATGGTAAAATGCTTTTAATATTGTAAGGATATTTGAATATTGATATGAAGTGGAATGAATATTTGGAATTGAAATAGATGTTGGGTGTGTAGTTGATTTGGTCTTAAATAATGGAATAGTAGTTTCATACGATACAGATTGAAAGTTGTAATGATGCAATGATGTATATACAGGAAAGAAAAATTAAAAAATCAAATAAATACAATAAATGAATATTGATTGCTGGCGCAACCTTTGTCGGCGCAATACTTTTGCCGGCAAAACAGCTTCAAAATAATTACTTAAAAAAATTAATGTTTTCCCGGCGAAAAAAATAGAAGTCGGCAAAAAATTTAGAAAAAATAATTTTGGTAAAATATTAATGTTTTGCCGGTTCCAAAAAAACGCTGGCAACAAATTTTGAAAATTTTTTTTTAGTAAAATATAAATGTTTTGCTGGTGCAAAAAAAATGCAGCAAAAGTTTTTAAATCAATTTATTATTAAAAAATAAATGCCTTTTTGCGGCGTTTTATAACCTTTTCCCAGCGAACTAAAATGCCGTTAATGTATATGTTTTTACCGGTGCTAACCTATTTTCGCCGGCAAAGGGTATTGCTGGCACATTTTTCCCGGCGCATTACCTGTGCAAGGGAAATCGCCGGGAAAGTATTTCACCAGCGTTTTATAGACTTAAATAAGCGCCTTAAATAAGCGCCGGCAAAAGTGTAATTTCTTATAGTGGGGGTATGTGCAAAAAGCTTTATATTAAAATAAATGGAATATTACCTATAATATAAGGAAGGAGGGTCTCAAACCTATGAACTCGTGATCAAGGAGGGTACTAGAACCAATTTTGCTACATTTGAATTATGGAAAACATGTTCAAAATGCATACAAAGAGTAATTGGCGCAGAACAGGTTACGCACACCCAAAACCCAGACTTGGCCCAACCCGACTCAAGTTGTCTATAAACTCTCGTTTTTGGAGAACATCTCCATGTGATAACTCAATTAATCTCATGTTTTTGGAGAACATCATCTTACCCCCTTGGTAAAATGCAATTCGAACCTGGCCATCCCCTTCCTTGCATATGCAAGTCCCTATTCCCTCACATGTGCAAGAGTCTTGCTTGCATGTGTGAGCCCCTATTACCTCACATGTACGAGTTGTCCACCCTTTGCATGTTTTTTAAATGTAACACCCAATGCTTTATCATATATGAGGATCACTAATCTCGAAAGAAGCATACACTGATACAAGTCCTAGGTCTACTACTCTACGCTCCTTCCTTAAAACTCATTTTCCCACAAGATCTTGTAACGAGGGCCGGCAAAATGTTAACCGACCTGCTAACCCTACCCGATTTTGACCTGCCAAATATACAAGTCAGCCACGGGTCAGGGTTTCCTTACTTGTACAAACACGGGTTCGGTTGGGTTAGGTTGGCCCACCTAACCCGGCTGACCTGTCTAATTTAACTCTTAAGTTCCTACCTACTCTTAAGTTCATAGTAGTTTTAATGGCTAGGGCCTTTCCTCAGCTGATTAAGCCTTTTTTTTTTTTTTTTTTTTAAATCAATATCTGCATAAAACATTAAGGTGGCATAGTGGTTAAGTTAGTTGTCTTGAAAGGCAAAGGGCCATGAGCTCGAATCCTGAAACCGTGATTTTTAGCAGGCTCAAAATCAGGTGAAAAACTGAGTTACATGGGTCAGGTCCTGTCGGCCTGACCCGACCCACATTTAATGCGAGTTAGGCCGGTTATAGGCCAGTTAGCCTTACTCGAGGCATCATGGGTACTCTGGGTTGTAGGTTTGCAACCTGTTTTAAAAATGGATCAGTCACAGGTTGAAGTTTAAAAAAGTGGCCCCACATTTGATCCAACCCGAATTAACCCAACTTGCCAATCCTACTTGTCACAGAGGAGATTATTGGAGAGTGTATTTTTAAAGATTGGTAAGGATTTTGCAGATTTCTTGGATTCGGGTTTACAATTCAAGAATTTTCATTAGGATCCATTTGTTTGCTCCTTTTGTGAAATTGAATTCTTACGAATTATGGTAAAAGGGGTTCAAAAGAATGAATATCAAAGACCGAACAGGAGTTGGTAGGATGGCATAAGGTGTTGTTTTGCTCTCCACATCTTGTGTTCGAAACCCCCCAGATTTGCCTTGTGTGCGTTTTGTGGGATTGGCAGGTGACACCCCAGAGATTAATCTTATTTGGTCAAAGACCTCATGGATATCCAGATCATCAGAAATATATATATATATATATATATATATATATCTTTTCGCTTTTGTCCTCGTCGTTTTGTCCTTCTTTCATAGAAAAGGAGATTTTAACAAAGTAGTGATGGCATTTTAGTTTCTCAATTATTTTTTAAAGTTATTACAGAACTCACATCTGTGTCTCCTCCATCTTAATTATTTTATCCTTATCCTCTCACTGGAATGTAAGCTAAATGAGTGGATATCTATGATAGAGCTCACCTATTGAATATTCAATTTCAAACCGATCAAAATGACCGCCCTATGATCTTTTGGTGTCATTTATTTTTTCAAATCTTACTTTAGTAAGATCTAAGAGTTAGCATATCATTAAAATTAGCCAAAAGTCCTTCAGCACGGTCTTCTAAGGCATCAAGGACAACTACTTTTTCTCTAATGTCTATGGTCCAGACAGCTGGAGATATTTTGGTGAGAGGTCCCTATCATATATTTTCATGACTAATTTGCCCTTTTCAACCCTCATTCATATGCCAAGTTAGCTCTTATTCTCTGTTGTGCCAGAGGACTCATTCCTTCTTCTCTCTCATTTTCTATTTTTCGTTCCTTTCCATGGTTGTGGAGTAACGTTGTAGAGCACCTTTCGTCGCCACTATGACTTCCGATTTTCTCTCTTTCATTTCTTCAAAGATAGAAACGGTTTTACTTTATCTTACTCTTTCATATGAAGTCTCTTCCAAATCTCTCTCTCTAATTGATTTGAAAGAGAGCATATTGCTCTTTTTCTTGTTTTCACTCTCTCCTTTGTCGATTGGATCATGATCGTCAAGTGTTCTTGTTGTGGATTTTGATTTTTATTAGAATTTGATTTTTCTTATTGTAACTTTTGGTGTCACCGAGCTCAGATAAATTTCTCAGAATCTTTGATAAACTAGACAGAAACTCAGATAAATTTGCCAAAACTCAGATAAATTTTGGCAAATTTATCTGAGTTTCTGGCAAAATTCAAACAAATTTATCTGAGTTTCGAACAACTTTTGGTCATCAGCTACCTCTAACCTCTCTCCAAACCCATCAGAAAGAGACACTGTAAGCTAGAGAGTGTCTCCAAATGGGCGGGTCTCTTTGAAAGCAGCTTGAAATATCATCAAGTCTAGAGTTTGCAAACTGGACTGGGCTAGTATAATCTAGAATGGTATCTCCCTGTACAAAATCAGCTGCTTTGGGTGGCATTTGATGTATAAAAATAATCCAACTGACGAATCCAACCTCAACCTCTTAGTTTTTTACAATTGCACCCAAGAACAATTACCCCAATATCAGTCAATTCCTTGCATCTCCAACCAAACACATCATGATTTTACAAGGTTGAGTTTTACTAGAAGCTTGATGACTTCCTCAAATTTCCCAAAGAAATGCCAATCTTATGCCTCTGTACCTGTTATGATAGAATCCAAGCCCCAGGACAATTACTTGGAGATGATACATAGGGGTTTTCTTCTCAACTGGACTTCACCCAGTTGCAGCAGGTGCTCGGAAAGTGGAGGTCAGTGCGGATACTTGGAGAACTAGTTCTTGCCCCTCTGTAGGAAATTTATTTAAGTTTTCTGAAAAACTTATGTTAACTTCTGGTAAAACTGATCATTTGGCAAATTTATCTAAGTTTTATCTGAGTTTTGCCAAAACTCAGATAAATTTTTCTGAGGTATGCTTTTGCTGACATGTACGTGGGCTTTTTTGTCTTTTTCACTGCCTCGTTTTTATAAGAGGACTTCCGTCGGTACGATAACATATCATGGACCTTAGGCTATAAAAGCAAATGATGAGGGACCTCCGCCCAAATGCCCCTAATTAATAATCTAATTAATACATTATTCATATTAGCAATTGTATTCTCAATCTTATATTGTAAGATGTAAGAAAAGTCTAAATGCTATAAAAGAAATACGTATTTTTATTAAAAAATAAAACCAATACGATATGAAGACCCATCATTAGATATATATTATTAAAAACAATAAGATATGAAGGTCCACCAATAGATATATTTATACGAAAGTTTTAAATTCTTGTAATAGTTTGCTTGAGTGTTATTAGTCGGATGATGGATTGTTAGTGAAATCTGAAGGAGACCAGTATTTTTTATTGATTTAGAGTTTTTATTAGTAGGCCCATGGAGTGGACTAAAAAATTTCTCGTTGGCCACTTCTTTGATTTCTTTTCTCTTGTTTTTTGTATTTAAATGAAAATGACATTGGTGGGCCTTGGACTCATCAGCGAGATGCAAAAAGAAATGCACACTTTCTTTGAGAAATTTCATTCCAATGCATTGGGCCCATTGTCAAATCCTCTTTTCTATGTCTTTTTCTTCTTTTGTAGAAAAGGGAGTAGGGCAAAATTGATATGATTTGTTGACTATCGGTTGGACCCGGCAAGAAAACCCCGGCTCCGCCATTGGCCAGGGGTGAAAGATATAAAGTGTATATGCATATAGGATTTGTCTTTCCTAACATTTAATTTACTAGGGTGATGATTGGGTATTCATTTATCTTTGGGAAGACGGATTATTTGATGGCCATCAGTAAATCTTCATTTATCTCCTTTTATTTTGGCCACTTTGAGAGACTCTTTTCAAATAAATCCTTGGAGTTCATTTCCATGCAAACAGATGGGTCTTCAGTACCAAATATACTAAAAAAATTTGACATTTTCCACCTCTAGGCCCTTTACTGATCTAAGCTTAAACATGAGCTTAAGTTTTAAGAGCCATTTCAGCTTCTTTAGTGCAGGTAGCATTCAAAAATAAATCTCAACTCACCATTTCAAAGGTCCTATTTCAAATCCCTCCTCTCAGTTTACCTGTAAATCTAACTACGTGTAAGTTTATAACTACAGTTTATGTGGATTAATTAGTTATGTCAAAGAGCAAAACCACTCTTACCACCTAAATTTTCCAAATGCTTAGACTCTCATTTAGGGATAATTAAACCAAGTAATCAATATCCAACTGGTTCTAAGATTTGAAAACATTTTAATTTTGTCATGGCCTTAATAATTTTGTTATGCATTTTTTGCTTATATTCTAGGTCTATCACTGAATCATACAGATCATGATAAGCCAACTAGAACTGCTCAATCCGACCTTGAAAGTTAACAGTCCTTAGTTAACTTTCTTATTGTATTCCGCAGTCAATAAAAATCAAGTTTATTTCCACTACCTAAGACTTCATTGGTTATTAACTGTTGACCGAATCTTGTTGAGTCGAAATTAATTTAGATGTGAAGATTAAGTCGGAAAGACACTTAGGGCCTGTTTGGCACTTTACTAATATAATTAAAGTCAAGTAAAGTCTCCATTTTCCAGACAAGATGTCACATCAAATGCACTTTATTCAAAACTCCCTCAATCTTTTTCATAGAAAAAGTCAAAAAGCAATTACCTTTATCCACTAAAATACAAAAAAACTCCACTTTTCCATACAAAAAGTCAAAAAGATTTCATAACAAACAAATAAAAACAAAATACCATCATAAATCACTTATATTTTATTCTTTCTTCAAAATCAACTTTACTTGACTGGACTATATTAGTAAAATTACCAAAGTGGCCCTTACGATATCGGATACTACTCATTTAATGAATCTAGAATTCTAGATCCTCTGCATCTTTTTCTAAAAGCACACGCACATGCCAGTCACATAGAAGGACTTGTTGAGCAGCCAAAACGTTCCGAGAATCAGATCCCAATGAAAATTAAGCATCATAGCGAATGTGGTCACGTATATAGAAACTTTCAGATTTTATGGCTTTAGATTGGACGGCTGCCACTTTTCAATTGATATTATTCTACAGTAGATATGATAGATGGCTTTGACTGTGACTGACGAACCCAAGACATATCACGTGTGCTATGTTTAATAAAAGCTGCAATAGATCTTGTACTACATAGGAGGCTGATCAAGGTACCCCTTACAACTAGAGGGAAGGATGAAGTCAGTCTTCTTCTCACAGTAATCCGGACAGTCAGATACAATACTAACCGGTGGTCAAGGCTCTAGATAGAAGAAAAAGAGCAACAGACGAAACTCGTGACCAGACTTTTTTTTTTTCTTTTTTAGAGACTCGTGACCAGTCTAAATGAAAGAGGTTCGTTCCAGAAGCCGTGAGATAGCAGGATATTTTGATTTGAGATTTAGTATTTGGTTCCTGGATGTTTACGAAAAGGAGCTGGAGCGGATGTTCATTAAGCTGTTCAGTTTGTGTATAGAGCTGATTGATTGCATGCACATTTTTAACTGATCAGAAGCCGTAACAGGATGAAGACCCTTCAAGAAAATATGTGAGGATAATCATGAACCCGCTTTTGGGCCGCAACTGCCACGCCCCTATTTCTAGGATCGGGGATTATGCGTGAAACTAGGGCGCATTAAAATTTTTCAACATTAAATCAATACAATGTGGCCATAATCATATCCCATAGGATCGAAGTCCGCGGTGAGGTATAAATATTTCCTCGGCAACCCTAAAAAACAGCGTAATATCATAATAAACAAATGGTATGATAATAACATTTCAGAGTAAGCAAAACTTTCTTTAATAATATTTGAGTTTAGCAAAAGATGACAAAAGTATATTAATTAATGGCTTCTATCAAAACTTAAGCCAAAAGAAGAATAATACGAAGTAACTAAAGTATGAAGGTACTCGTGTGCTGATCATGACGACAATACTGTCGACACACAACTTGTACTCAACATTAGGCTAAACTGCCTGAAGCTACGCCCCCACTTTCCCAAAGGTGGATGTACCCTCTACCTATGCACCAAGTGCAACATCTGACACAATGGTCAGCAGGCAGATATATATATATATATATAAGGGAGATGTTCCTATGAGAGCACATCTCACTTTACTATGAGAGATAAGGTGAGGGCCCTCACATTCATATCCAATGCCATCAACTTAAATGTGAGGGCCCCCGCTTTTATCTCTCATAGTAAAGTGAGAGTGTCTTTCACAAGAGCACCTATATATATATATATATATATATATATATATATATATATATATATATGGGAACATTCATGTGCATCCATCCCTCACCATAGGGTGAGGGCACTTTCCCTTTTTTGCACATAAATCCCCTTTTTGTACTTCACTCTATGTACTTGAAAGCCTCCTTTTGTACTTGAAAATCTCCATTTTTGGAAGCATCCCTCACCCTATGGTGAGGGATAGATGCACTTGAATATTTTCCATATATATATATATATATATAAAACATCAATAGATATGCACTTCGAAACAGAGTAAACAAATAGACAAAATCATAGAAAATGAATAGCATCTAAATCAAAACGATCTAACATAAATATATAAACAAATAGGCAGTCCACATATACTAATCACCACGGGATAGTTCAACATCTCCCTCCCGGCTTTGCATGTGAGCTGTGGTAGAGATAAGCAGGGCACGGGATAAAAACCCAGTAATTAAACAAAATGATACCCCTTCAAAACTAAACCCTAATACTTCTTTACAAAAGGGGTATCCAATGGTGGACATCCATCTAAAATATAAAAATCTAAACTGCAGACAGCCCAGAATTCCAAAGCCCCCACACAGACGGCCCCGGCTGTGTTGGACGTTAACAGCTGAGTGAAGCGCTAGACTTTCTTGCGTGAACAAAATTCATTAACTAAAAGAGAGACTATTTTTCTATCATCAAATCAAAACTAAAACAAGCAAACTTCTTCGAACATTAATACCATAAGTAGTCCTTATCAAGCTTTTACAATCAAAGCTGCCTAGCCTCAACACTTCAATCAAACTTCAGAACAAACGGAATATCAAAGGGAATCCTAAGTCTATCTAAGTTCTTCATGTGATCCCAAAACAAAACAGTAAATAGAGCTAATGAACATGTCCATTGACGTGTAGATAAAGGTACTAGATGATACAATTTGGAATCAGAAGCGATAGACAATCCAATCCTAAGTACAATGTTTGCCCGCCGCTAAAAGTGATTTTTACCCTAAAAAATAGTGGATGCTGTTAAAAGTTAGAAGCTAAAAAGCCAAAACTTTCCCGCCAAACACTAGGGCTATCGTTGAAATTTTTTTTACCGGCGACCTTTGTTATGGCCGTCGCTTTAAGTTAATAAGAAATTGAATTTTAGCGGGTCCAGCTTTGGCGGAGGGTTAGGAATAAATCGAAGAGTTGAAAGCGACAGAGGGTTGGGAATAAATTAAAGAGTTGAAAACGATGTGCTCAGGTTATTTTGGTAAATTTTTTTTTTTTTTTTTACTAAATGGGGCTTTGCGGACGCAAATCATGCGTTGCCAATGGTGCAGATAAAAAGTCCGAGCTTTCCTAACGCAGACCTGTGCATCACCAATAGGCAAAATAATTGCCAACGTGTTTTCCCCAACTTTTGCCAACGCAGTCTTGTATTAGTAAAAATAGCAATTCTCTGTGACTTTTGCCAACGCAGTCCAAATATACATCGAAAATTAGACTTTACCAACGCAAATTTCCACTACGTCAGCAAATAGTGTCGGGAAAGGTTTTCCATAGCTTTTGCCAACGCGGTCTTACTTGCATCGGTAAAAGTAGCAATTCTCTATGACTTTTGCCAATGCAAATTTTCACTACGTCGGAAAATCGTGTTGGGAAAGGTAAGTTTGCCATAGATAGGGCTTTGCTGACGTAACTCATGCGTCGGCAATGGTGCGAATAAAAACTCAAAGCTTTCCTAACACACACTTTTGCGTCACCAGTAGGCAAGATAATTGCCAAAGCATTATTGCGTTGGCTTTAGAAAAACACGCGTTGGCAAAACTTTCCCTCTCTTTTTGGGGGATTTTTTGTTGGCGCCAATATGGTCAACACAGCTTTTACCAACGCGGTCTTACTTGCGTATGTAAAAATAACAATTTCTGTGACTTTTGCCAATGCAATCCAAATATGCGTTGGAAATAAGACTTTTGCCAACGCAAATTTTCACTGCGTCGGCAAATAGTATCGGGAAAAGTGCAGTTTGTTATAGTGTCTGTCAATGAAATGAATTAGGATTCGCGATACCCAAACAAATCATCTTCTTGCATAGATAAAAAGGAGGGTATCTCGTTGTCCCACACCGTTCATGATTGAGTTAGATTGAATCCCGATACAAACGGAATAATCGTGAGAAAACGTTGGCTCAAAACATTCTCATGCATAGTCAAATGAGTCATCAAAAGGAGTAGCCAAGGTTCCACCTAAGTCCACAAACCAGGGAGACATTCCCTTTTCAAAACAAGGAATTCAATTTAGAATAAATACCATAGTCAGTTAACCGACCAATTCGGTTAACTGAGGGGTTGACCGATTGCACAATTCCACCAAAATGTTGCTCGGTGGAATTGTAACCGACATGTCACCGAGCCGCAGTTCGGTTAACCGACCTATTGCTCCCAAAATTCTGTGTTTGGTTCGGAAATGGGGAGTTCCACTCCCCTCCTCCATCCACATCTGCAGACAAAGAAATTATAGGGCCAAGCCCTCTCCAAGTGCCTTAGAATTCCTCCAATCACAAGTCCATACCCAACCCATCCAATCCAACAATCTTACATTCCAATTAAGAATCCATTTCATTAAACAAATAAGCCTAATTATCATGTTTTCCAAAATCGAAGGCATCAAATGAGCATGTGGTCATCTAAATCATCATCAAACATCAAATCAAAGGAGAGACAAACATATCCAAGCATATATATAATTATCTACTTGCCTTGGTTGAAAATGCTCAAATCCACAAATTCTAGCCCAATGCCCAACAAACCAAACCTAAGGAAGTATTAGCAAAATAAAACTAAATTAAAACATAAACCAAAAGAAAGGGAAAGCTAGCTCTAAGCTATCTTATCACACTACTACACCCAAAGTAAATTAACCCAAACCTAAGGGGAAGAAGAGCTTACCAAACACATGTGTGGATGGAGTGGTAGCTTGTAATTTAGAGATGGATGAGCTCGTGGAGTCCATGAGGAGATTGTGATGGCCATGGTCGTTGGTGACGATCGGAGGTGGCACTGCCTTTGCAGTCCATTTCCAGCAAGGCGGGAGAGAGAGATTGAAAGAAAGAGAATGAGAGAGAGGACTGAAATTGAGATGGGGAGGTTGTGTGGCTCACTTGATTGGTGGCCCAATTGATTGGTGGTGATGGAGGGTCTTGGTGGTCCATTGTCAAGGAGGACAATGAAGACAAAAAAGAAAGAAAGAAAGACAGAATAAGAGAAAGAATTAGAGAGAAAAAGAGTGAAATGGGTAGGGGAAGGAGCTGACTCATGTTGGCAGCAAGAAGGGAGAAAAGAAAATCAAAGCAAAAGAGAGTGAAATGGTGGAATGGGTGGGTGCTCTGTCACATTGGCAAGGAGGGTGATTGAGGAGGAAATAACGAAAGAGAAACAAAGAAAGAAAGAGACAATGAGCGAATGAAATGGTGAGATGGGTGGGGAAGGGGGTTGATCCATGTGGCAGGAGCAGTGAGAGAGAGGAAATAAAGAAAGAAAATAAACAAAGAAAGAGAAACAAATGGGGAAAATGGAGAAAACAGGAGAGAGAGAGAGAGAGAGAGAGAGAGAGAGAGAAATAGAGAGATGGGGTTCGCTGACGAAGATGGTGTAGGTGGTCGCCGACGGCGACGGTGTGGTGCTCCGGGTCGGTGGGGCAGTGAGGTGGCTAGGAAAAGGGAGAGATGGATGAGGGTCATAAGAGATGAGAGAAATGAGAAATAGGAGATGAGATGAGAGAGCGGAGAAGGGAGAGGAGTTCGGTCATGGTTATGACGGCCGACGATGGTGGCAGTAATTCGTGAGGGAGGGGAAGAGAACGAGAGAGCTGAGAGAATGAGGGGGGGGGGGGGGGGGTCCATTGTGACCTAATGAGGGGAATGGGGAAATGAAATGGGGTTGGGCCGGTGGAGGCTTTGCATGTGGATTAAGGGGGTGGGGAAAAGATGGGAATAAGATGGGGAGGTGGGCTTCACATGGGATAAAGGTGGGAATGAGGAAAATTACCAAATGGCCTTTAGAGCCTTAGGGTGGGTCAGGTCAGGTTTTGGGTCGGGTTCGAGGGTCTGACTCGGGATGCGACAAAAGGACAAAGTCCAGGGAATTAGGTAATCTACCCGATGGTGCCTAAATCTCAAAAGGCGAAAAATACTAAAAAGCTCTCGGAACTTTCCGGAAATAGCAACACACACCCCTACAATACCAAAACGGGCTCGGATCTCTACCCAACTTCGTACGCATGATCTTAATGATTTACTGGACCTGTTTGACTTCTAAACGAGCTTAATTAGTTAAAAGTACAATTAACTAGACTAATTACAACCTTAGAATTCTGGGATGTTACACCAACTCTGTCATGCTAATCAGTGTGTAGCTTGGGATCTAAAGGTCTCCTTTGGATTAGCAGTCGAGCCCTAGGGCCCTCAATAAGATGGTTAAGATCATCAGATAGTGCCCGTGTGGGGCTTTTTTGCCAATTGAAAAGAAGAGGGACTTTTCAAGATGAATATTTTGTATATACGTAGTTTAAGGTTTTTGGAATTTAAAAGCATGGTTGGAAAACTCTCTGACATGACTCGTGACTCTCCCGAGTCATCTTAGTTTCATGAAGGACCGAGTAAAAAATATGGGAGACTCGGCCCATTCATCTCACTTTCATGAGGGACCGAGTAAAAGATATGGGAGACTCGTCCCAGTCATCTCATTTTAATAAGTTGTTTGCATTTCAAACGATTTAATATGCAAATCTAATTTTAAGCCATTAAAATTTATTTATAAGTAATTATGCATGAGGTTTGGAGTCAATAACTTGAAAATGATGGCTGGAATGTAATTTGAAACATATATTTAATCTTTTATGTTCAATATTTGGACTAACAAATTATATAATAGGTAATACTCTTTTTATTTTCCTTATTGTAGTACTTTTCTTGCATATATAAACTTATTAAATTGAATTGATTGTCATGAATGCATGTAAATAAATTTATTTTTAGATTTTATAAGTAATGGACTTATTTTTAAGTATTTTTAAAATTCTTTTAAAAAAACATGACTCTCCAGACTCTATCTGAGTCAATTTTGTTGCATTAGACGAGTCGAGCCTGAGTCACAAGTTTTCCAGCTTTGTTTAAAAGTAGGCTCCAAAGTTTTATCCCAACTCCAACTCTCTCTCTCTCTCTCTCTCACGCACATGCATATGATGTCTAATATGTGTGTTGAAACTTTCATCAAACCAATGGTTGGTTATGTATGCATTGCAATCAATTATAACCAAATATATTAATAATGGTTGTTTGTCATTATAGAACGGTCTGGATTTGATGAAATAGGCTCCATATTAATGAAATTAGATTTATGTGGGTTTCCCCTCTCCCATCAATTGTATTACTGTTTTATTATTAAAAGGATAATGTGATTGATTAAAAGAATAGTAGACCACCTGACCTCTAAAACTTAACAGTCAATATCAGGTAGATCATCCTACTTTGTTGCCGATTACTTTCTATCTGTAGAGACTATCACTTTGCATTTCACTCTTTGTTAATCTGTTGATGCTGGTGTCCAAATAGATAAGATCTATCATAATCTCTTCAAGGATCTTTCAATTATGCAACTTGATAAAGACAATGAGATTGCAAGGCTTGGATAAGTGCATGGATAAAAGAGAATGTTTGACTTTTTTTTATTGAAAATGGAGAAATAAGTGATAGTGAGATCATTGTGGAAGCATAATAGGCAGGACCACGGCTTGCCTGATTGTAACTTTGATAGTTGATATTCCCATAAAATCACCATACCTTTTATTACCACAAACTTCTCTCTATATATAGAAGAGGGAAGTTAATGATTCAAATTTAGACGACTCTTATCTCAAACAAGTCCTATCATTTCTAAAAGGGGATATGCAGGAGAAGGACAAAAGATGAATTTTGGCAAAGAAAACCAAATATGCTCAAATGCCCTCTGCAACAAGATCCTATTATGTTCACTTTCTTTCATTAGCATCCTAATTAGAAGAGAAATTGGGTCAGTGATAATGTAATTAACTAAGGGATCTTAACTAAAGCATTTCTCTTAAACATGTTTTTCACCACCTAATGAATTTTTCATGATAAAAGTAACCACAACTAATGATATCGTAAATAACAATATAGTAAGTTATATCGATCTTATCTCTAAATTGAAATAACTCTTTCCCCATTTCCCCATTTTCTTATTTTCTCTCCTTTGCAGTAAGCTTCTTCCTCTTGCTGCTGACCTACCTATGTAATGTATAAATATTTAACTGAAAACTACACAAACAAAATTTCACGAGAAAAAACTTTCAAATATATTAACTACTCTTGTAGAAGGTCTTGCCTTGTGCTTGACAGTAGCCAAAAATGTTTAGAGTAATTTCATACATTGTCGAACTCCTCTAGCCATAATTTTGATTTCGTGTTGTCTAACCCTTGCTGTCAAGCTTCCTCCAAATGTCTCCAAACCTCTCACACTATTAAAGCCTTCAATGCATACATAATAATTTATTAGATGCAGAAATGTATATACTTGGTGTCTTGAAAATGTATGACATAACTGCATACCTTGAAAATGAATGGTGATGATCTGCATCATTATGAAGTGTCACATACAACAATTATCTAAGCTCTAGATGCTTTAAACATTACATTGATGTTGTCATCATTCTTTATAGGGACTTTTATGAAATAACTAAGCTTAAACTTTGATCAAACAGATTTATGAAGAAGAATATATGAACTATGGCACAATGGTATTAGGTTTATGTCTTGTATTCCGGTTTTACTGAATTGGTTCATTGGGTTGGCCAATGACTAAGTTCAGGGTCAGGGTATTTTGGTCTTTGTACTGGGGCTTTCTTGGCCCGGCCAAGAAAGCAGGGGTTATATATTGATATAATCGGTAACCCTAGACTTTGAGTGAGAGAGGTGAAAGCTCTCTCTCCTATGGTTCCCAACCACAAGGGGGGTAGATGTGAGATTGAGACCTATGGGGGAGATAGTAGGCGAAGTGTTAGAGGTTTTAAAATCGTTGTAAAGAGTCGCCTAATTTCTTGCATAGTGAAATTGAGCGGGATGCTCATAGCCCCGTGAATGTAGGCAGTTGCCGAACCACGTAAATCTCTTATGTCGTGTAATTGCTTGTGGTGTGATTGATTGTGTGCGTGTTTGCCTTAGTTAATTCCCAACAAGTGGTTCGTACTTTTTTTGGACCAAATTATCCAATTAACTATTTTTAACCAACTCTTGAAAATAAAACCCAAAATCCTCAATTCCAAATCCACATTCTTCTTCTCCTTGTTGTGAACCACCATAAAGAATCTCACCCTTTTTCGTAGTTTGTGTGAGGCGAATAGGAGTTGTTGAAGTGGTGATAGGGCACTAATGGAGTCACATATATGGTGTCAACGAACATGTTGATGGTTGTTCATTTTCTTTTGAAGATCTAAAAATGACATTGATCAATTAGCTGCCTCACGAGCACATAGAGGTTTTTGTCCCTCTGAATCTCAGTTGTGCATGGAGACTAACCATTGGTGTGGCCTAATATGAGATTTTGATAATTGGGTAAAACCATTAGTGGGTGACATTAAAGTACTTGTAAAAGTTTTAGATTGTATTTTCTCAATTTAGTGGATGATATGAATAGATTAATTTATTCCTCAATTGATTTATAATTCCATGCTTTATTCATGTGATGAATGGTATTTTATTATATGATTGTACATAACTAATACAAAATGACATAATGGTTCATGAGATGAATCGGAGCCCACAAGAATATTGAATGTTATCCATGTATGTGGATGAGATTTACATAAAGTAGACATAGATCATAAATCTTATACTTGAAGGAATTTCACAACCGATGATGAAACTGGGCATTTCATATGTACAAGGTTGTAACACCTCAGTCACTATAAGATAGTGTGGTTTGTCTCAACCATCATAGCGTAAGACTCTGGATTGTTGTGCTAGTACATTGGATGCACTGAAAGGACCGTGAGTAGCACCTTATCCAAATTTGTCAATGATTAAAGGATTGCTCTCATAATTCCCAAGAAATAGGTTCTCAATCCTGAGAGATTAATGGACTGAAGTTTCTATTATGCATTTACTTTGAGTCACCAATGAGTGAAGTCAATTGTAGGTCAACACCTCGGTATCTTAAATACGTGGTAGTGAGACTGTGGGAACATATAATTCTCAAGATGGAATCTATTCTCTAAAAAGAGAAATACCACACTGTGTCAATTAATGGGTTTTATCATTAGTAAGTGCGCACCCATCTCAATTAAGTGTTAATTGGATGGTACTGATGATTACTATGATTAATTGGGTCACAAGGATAATAAGGTGTGGATCTAATTTGGCTGGATAGATTTATTCCAATAGATCAATGTATATAATTGATGGAAGGGCCTAATTGCAGTAATTGAAAAGATTATAGTCTTCTTGCAAATATTCCTAAGACTGGAGTTTAATTGCTTTTCTATAGTGGAATTATTTGTAATTAACTGTGGGTCCAGAGTTCACATGAGATGTGGGGTCCAAATTTTAAGTTGGAGCCAGTTTTGATGGAATCTTAAATGGTCCCATGCTAGCCCTAAGAAGAGAATGTTACTAATTCAATTGGAACTCTTAAGGAAAGGAGGAGTAGGACATATATTAAGAATAGAAGTGAGACTTCTAATTTTGGACAAAAAGGAGGTGTTCCATAAACTATAAATAAGAGGAGAGGGTTAGAGATCTCTACACACAATCTCATTAGCCCCTCTATACTCTTTTGGTTTCCCTCTAGAGTGCCTAGGGTTTTCTTCTCCTTAGAGATCCCACCATTCTCTTTGGGAAGTTCTCTGCAAAAGGGCAATAGTGTGGAAGAATACGAGGCAAATGAGATCAAATCCGCGAAAAGGATTTTCATAGAGATCAAGTCTTTACACACAATCTCATTAGCCCCTCGCTGTTTACCTCACTTATTAGATGGGTGAGGCTGTTTTTGCTGGAGGAAATGGAACACACATCAGGCCGCATTGTATTTTTCCGGCTTGTCAGATGACATTCGGAGAGCGGCTCGCTTTGGTGCCTGCTCTTTACTCTTACTTGTGTACCGAACTGCAGGCTGCTGCTTTCCTGATTTGGCTTTGACTTCCTATGAACAAGGTATTTTCAGCCCATATCTTTTATTCGTGGTACGTATACCACTGTCCTAGCTTCCATCGGTTGGGAGTTGCACAGGACGAAGATCCTTTTATGATTTGTTTGGCTAGAGGGACAGCCGTTTCCAAATCTCTTTTGTCTGCCCGTTTGAGAATCCGACAATTCAGGGACGTCGAGATTGGGCAGTCTTCAGTGAAGCTTTCTCCAGGTTTGAGGAAGAAGGCTTTTGACTTTGGTATCTCCTGTGATTCGACCAGGGCAGGGTCCGGAAGACACTATGCTTTGACAAACGCAGAGAAGAGATGGCTTTTCAACATACGGGTTGGTATGATGGTGTACCGAAGACATCTTTTTGTCGATATCCAGCCGTATGTCCCTTCGCGTTTTGCATTGCAGCTTGGCTTCTCTCAAGGCGTTGTTGGAGTGCCTTCGAGCATGTGAAGCATTGTGGAGGTTTACAGGACGGGAGAAATGCATAGGCCTTTTATAGTGCGGAGGACACTACCGCCATAATTTCCTATCCTGAGTTGCCCACTTTCCGGACTTCTGGCTTCACGAAATGGTTCGTGGAGAGCTTCTCAGTGTACCAGGGGCTTTCTAAGAAGGAGCTTGATGTCAAGCAATCTCCTGGGAAGGGTCTTAGCAGATCAGATGGTGTCCGTCCAGAGGAAGTGTTGGCTTTCCTTTCTGGAGAGAGGCATAAGATAGGCTTTCTCAATGAGCAGGACGTCATCAGATCAAGAGCTGCACAAGGGATTCCTGGTGAGGTCTTGAAACAGCTGGAAGAGGAGGAGGCCGAGATCGACGCTTGGATGCAAGCGGAGCGCACAAAGGCTTCCATGGAGTCTACTGGGAAGGGCAGACCATCCAGTAAGGACTCTAGTGACAGACCTGATGTTGATAGTGGGGCGGGATCTTCAAGCAGAACGTCCCACAGAAGTAAGAGGAAGAGAGAACAGCGCCGTAATGTGAAAGAGGAAGAGAGGACACCGCCGTAATGTGAAACGACAAGAAAGTCCTCCTGATTTGGAAGTTCCTCTCACCATTGTTGAGGAGGTGTCTGGGGATGCTGACGAGCCTCCAAAGAAGAGGAGCCGAGAAGAGGAGACTACTGGTATGATCCTCCTTCTTTCTTTTGCTACTTCTTTTCTTTTATGAGAGATTTTTGTTTTGATCCACTGCTTTCTTTCTTTTGGCAGAGGATGATGATTTGGTGATACCCGAGGTTCCGGCCGATGAGGTGATGACAGATCCGATTGCGGCATCTGAGGATGAACCTAGGGACTCTGGAGTGGTTCCAGAACCTTCACCTGGTATGATTTCTTTGGCTTTTTCTTTTCCTTTTTTTTTTTTGTTGCCATTTGCCAACATGTTGTTTTGTTTTTTTGTTAGCTGACTTGCCAGAGGATTCTGACGACTTCGAGCCATTCATGGATGCAACCTTTGACGATACTTCGGATGAGCTTAAAAAGGAAGAGAGTACTTCGCCGGTCGTCGAAGAAGGTATTTTGTAATAATAAGCTTGATATTTTTTTTGACAAGATCATATTCATACCTTTTTGTCTTTTCATTGACAGATTGTGGAGCAGTAGGAGAAGTTCCTCCGTCTTCTTCAGAGCTAGAACAGGAGATATCTGCAGCCGATCCAGGAGTAGGGGCTTCTTCTACTTTCAACGAGTCAGTTTCTTCGATTGGAAAGAGTTTATCGATTACTCCTCCAATGGGGCATGAGATGGGCAGTCGAGCGCCGGAGCAGGACGAATCCTCATCTGGGCCTCACTTTCAGTATGCAAAGAAGGTGTTGAAGAGTGTTTTGAGCTCATGGGTTGAGACTCTCTCTTCAGGTCACTTGGAAGCTGGTTTTGGCATGATCAAGCATGTGCAAGACATCATTGCTGATAGCGAAGAAGTCGGTCTGGACATTGTAAGCGCCAAGGACTTTGTTGATGAAGTCATCGCTTTGGGGAACAAGTGGACTGAGACCAAGGGTTTCCCAGATGGTGACTTCTTTAATGAGATGTTTGTGAAGCCTTCCAGCAAAGTCAAAGCTGAGCTGACTGAGATCTCGCAGACTCAGAATCAATTTGTTCGGGAGAGGAACATTACCGAGTTGGCCATCATGGAGCTAAAACAAGACATGAACTGCCTTGATAAGGAGGTTGTCGAGGCTAGGCAGCGTCTTGAGCTTTTGGAGGAAGAAACTGCAGCCAAATGGACCGCCATTGTGGAAGCTCGTGACAAGGAGGGGACTCTCATTCGCCAGGTTGAGGAGGCTGAAAGTAATTTCCGGAGGAAGACTCAGGAACATGAATAATGACAGGTTCTCTGGGAAGAACTTCTTCGTGCTGCCGATGGGTCGCAGCGTTCGGCCGCATTTTATGGGAACATTTTGAAGAAGCATGGCTTAAGAACTTTGGAGGCTAAGGCCAAGGGTTTGCTTGAGGAGTTCAACCTTTGGTTAAAGACCATGTTAGACTGAGCTCCTGAGTTGTAACAAACTCCTTTTTCTTCTCTCTTCTTTTGGTACCTCCATATATAAACATTTTTTGTACTATATTTTTTGTATTCCCTCCCTTTACTTAAACCATTTTTTGATGAAAACGGATTTAAGCAAGAGCTGAATGGGAATGTTTGTTTGAGAATTTGATCAAAAGGTTGTCATTTTGTGAAAATCTTTTGTCAAAGGGTTATTTTGGGCATGAAAGCCAATTTTTGTGGCGAAAGCCTGGTTTTTTTATGCCTTGAAAGCCGAATTTTGGAATGGCACAGAAGCTGAATTTTGTTTTGTGGCATGGAAGCCAAAATTTGTTTGTGGCATGGGAGCCGAAACTTTAAGATGGCATGAAAGTTGAATTTTGTGATGGCATGAAAGCCTGAAATTTTAAAATGGCATGAAAGCCACGTTTTGTTTGTTTGTGACATGGAAGCCAAAGTTTGTTTGTTTGTGTTTTTTTTTTTTTTTTTAGATGGAATGAAAGCCGATTTTTTTTTTTTGAAATGGCATGAAAGCCGAATTGGCATAAGAGCCCAAATTTTGAATTGGCATGAGAGCCAGATTTTTGGGATGGCATGAGAGCCAAAGTTTTTTTGTTGTTTTTGGCATGAGAGCCAGATTTTTTTGAAAACCAAGTTTTGTTTTGTTGGCATGAAAGCCGACTTTTGGCATTGATAGCCGATTTTGGCGTTTATAGCCGGATTTTTGGCATTTATAGCTGGATTTTTGGCATTTATAATCGGATTTTTGACATTTATAGCCGGATTTTGGAATTTATAGCTGATTTTTTGGCATTTATAGCCGGGTTTTGGTTTTCAAAATGCAAGTATCGACCAATGTCGCCTCCCCGCTGAATGGTCTTATAAGTATCGATGGAATGTCGCTTCCTTGCTCATTCGGTTTGCGAGTATCGATGGAATGTCGCTTCCTCGCGGATTGGGGTGCAAGTATCGATTAAGCGTCGCTTCCCTACTTTTTTAAAATTTTGGTTTTGTGGGTACTGACTTTGTGTCATTTCCCCACAATTTTTTAAATTTGAGGTTTTCTCGAGCCATTTGAAATTTTGGTTGTGGATATCAACTGGAATGTTACTTCTCCACGATTTTTGAAATTTGAGGTTTTGTAAGTATCGATTAGGGTTCGCTTCCTTGCGATTTTTAGGTTTTGGAAGTATAGAATGGGGTTCGCATCCTTCCGATTTTTGGGTTTTGCGAGTATCGACTAAGCGTTGCTTCCCCGAGGTTTCTAAAAACCATTTTTTGTTTGAAGACACGAGGGTCGTAAATTTTGACTTAAAACCATTTTGGTTGTAAAACCCGAGGTGGACTAGGGTGGAAATTCCTAAGTCCTGATTTTTGTTTCAAACCATGAATTTGGGTTCAAGGATCGAAAAGTTTGGTCAAGTCAGGGAAGAGGCTCCTAAACTTGAATTTTTGGATTTGACTCCTTTTTTTTTTGAACAATGAAACGATGAAAGTAAGCATTGTTTTGAAAGTTTTTTTTTTTTTTTTTTTTTGTTGTAAATTTCAACATAAATATGAAATTTTCAAAAAGGGTGGGTTTAATGAGCAAGTACCTGGGAATAGGCTTTGGCCGTGTTGGTATCGCTCTAACCCGTTTGAGGAAGTCTTCAAGGGTAGTACCGCTTCAAGAACTTGCCGTTGATGGGCAGCATACATCTGTCTCCTTCCATGTTTAGAAGAGCATATACGCCATTGGAGGAGACTTTGTCGATGACGAAGGGTCCCTCCCATTTTGGTTCAAATTTGCCTTTGGAATTGTGGGCAAAGACTATGAGTCTTTTTACTACAAGAACCAAGTCGCCCTTTTTGTAGGCGCGTGGCCTGACTTTCTTGTCGAAAGATCCTGCCATGCGCGCTTGGTATAGCTCAATGCTTTGTAGAGCTTCGAGCCGTCTCTCATCGAGATTATCCAGCTCTTGAAGTCTCAATTTGACATTGCTTTCTTGCGTCATATCATTTTACAGAGATACCCTTAAGGAAGGAATTCGTACTTCCAAAGGGACAACAGTTTCGCATCAATAGACCAAGGAGAATGATGTGCTATGGGTTGGTCCTCGAACGGTGGTTCGATAGGCCCACAAAGCTTCTGGCAGTTTGTCGCCCCAGTCTCTTTTGTGACTAGAGACCATTTTCTTGAGAATTTTGCAAAGTATCTTGTTAAAGGCTTCTGCTAGTCCGTTCGCTGCCGGATTATATGGAGTCGAATGACAACTTTGGACTTTGTACTTGTCGCAGAACCTGTAGATTCTGTGATCCCGAAATTGTGGTCCGTTATCATGGATCAATCTTTTAGGTATGCCGAAGCGACAAATAATGTTGGTGCGCAAGAATTGAAGGACTGATAAGGTCTTCATTTCGCTGAGCGCAAATGCTTCTGACCACTTGGAGAAATAATCCGTAGCGGCGAAGATGAAACGATGACCTCTGCTTGATGGGGGAGAGATAGGACCTATGATGTCCATACCCCAGGCTTCGAAAGGCCATGAGATTGCTGTTGGATGTAGCCATTCCAGAGGCATGTGGACATAATCTCCATGAATTTGGCATTGTTGGCAACGCTTAGCAAATCGCATTGCGCTAGCTACCATAGTAGGGCAATAATAACCTAGCCTTTTTATCTGATCGTAGAGCTTAGGACCAACTTGATGGGCTCCACAAAGACCAGCATGTACTTCTTTGAGAGTCTCCTCAGCCTCTTGTTGTGACAAGCAGCGTAGAAGTACTCCGTTGAAGTTTTTTTGTACAGTGCTTTTGAAGGAATATCCAAATGAAAGCTCGAGGCACGTCTTTGAATGCTTACTCGCTCTTTTGGATCTTCACGTAGGATCCCGAACATGATGTAATCAATGACCGGATCCCTCTAGTCACCGATCGGAGGGTTTAGGATGGACATCCGACTTCCAACCACTTGGTGGCATTCAGCAACTGCTTGGTGTGTGTTAGGATGAGGGAGAATCCTCCTTTGACACACTGTAATTTACATGTTCCTCTTCTTGGATTGCCATAGATGCGGCGAGTCCGGCCAGGGCATCTGCGCGGATGTTTTCACCTCTGAGGATGTGGGTGATGTGACAGATGTTGATTTTTTGTCGAAGCGACTGCTCCTTGTTGTAGTAAGACAGCAAATCGGGCTTCCTGGCTTCAAATTTCTGATTCATCTGGTTGACGATCAGTTGAGAGTCCCCAAAAGCTTCCAGCATGGTGATATCGGGTGAGAGGGCGAGTTTCAATCCTATAATCAGGACTTGGTACTCAGCTGCATTGTTTGAACATGGTTCCAGTAGCGAGAAAGCATGTGGAATCATGTATTTGTCAGGGCTGACAAAGAGGATGCCAATTCCCGATATTTGCTTTCCTTTTTCATTTGTCATGGTTGCGCCGTCAAAGTACATGTCCCAGGAAGCATTTTATAAGGAAGTTTCCACGTTGTAGACAAATTCGTCTGGGAGATCATCCCTGAGTGGAGAATCTTTAGGCAATGGGTGCTCTGCGAGAAAGTCTACTAGAGCTTGGCCTTTGATTGCTTTTTGTGGTACATACCTAATATCAAACTGCGATAGAAGGATGGATCATTTTGCCAGTCGGGATTGAGAGAACCTACTTTTGTGACAAGGACCTTTAAGAGGTTGATCCTCGAAACCAGATAGACTGTGTTGGACAACAGGTAGTGACACAGCTTTAAGAAAAACAACGCCGTAGAAATTTATTATGCAGCATAAACCTGTCTCCTTCGAAGTTGAAGAAAGCATATGCTCCATTGGAGAAGGCTTTGTCAAAGATATAAGGCCCTTTCCATCTTGATTCATCGTTGATTTCAGATGTACGAACGAGAATCAATGGCTTTTTAACTGCGAACACAAGGTCACCTTTCTTCAATGACTTTGTGGGGTTTGGATCATCAAGAGTGATGTTGAGATCTGGGATGTAGTTGATATCTTCTATCAAGGAGGACTCAACGTCGTCATCTTATTGTTTGATGGGTTCGCCCACTGTGTTTTCAAGAGAGATACTTAAGTCTGGTACACGATACCTTCCTTCAAAAGGTTCGAGTGCTGGACGTGATGAAGATGCTTCAGGATTGTGGAAGAAGATTGTTTTTTCTTCTGCCGAAGTTGCCGGAACAACAAAGGAAGCAGACGTAGGATCTTCTATGTCAGCAAGTGTCTCCAATGGAGTGAGAGCGGGACGATCTCGCTGAGTATCAGCTTGGCTTGACGCTGTGTCGTCTTCTAGCTCTGAGTCCGAATCTGTGTCATGCATAATTGACACAAAGGAGACAGTGAACTAGCCCCTAGCCTTTTGTTTTATCCTTTTTGCTTTGGTGGTGATTACCAAAGGTTTTGATGTTTCGAGAGAGATCACGAAGGGAGCTTGACTGCTTACTTCAAGTTTGTGATGGACCCTCGATTTCCGTCCTCTCCTTCCGCCCCGGGGGCTGCCTGGGTCACGGTAGAGGAGGAAATGTGAGTATCAACTTTTTTATACGGGTATGCCAGATTTACTATTCTACTTGGAATTTGGAATGGTGATGATCCGGAGATTCACCTTCATAAGTAGAAAGGAAATCGATCATTCTTTCTAACTTTTCAAATTGCATAAATATTTAAGAAAAGAGACAAGTTTGTTTTTGAGAATGTCGTAGGAGGCATTTTTTTGTTTGTTTGCCGTGAAAGGCAATTTACAAATCTCATCAAAGATGAAAAACAAGAACTGTGATTTTTGTTTGTCTCTTTAAAAAATACAAAGTATAATAGAAAAGAAAGAAAAGGGATCTAACTTCTCAGGAGATTGAGGGGACTCGTTCAGATCGACGGTTGCAAGTCATGTATGGACTTCGTCATTATCCTTCAAATGAGAACGCTTGATGTTTCGATTCTTCGGCTTGGCTCCAACCTCAGTTTTTTAGAGGATAAAGACCAAGGAGAGGTCCTATATCCAATGAAAAACCGAGTAAACGGGCTGAAAAGCCGCGTTTAGGCCATGTTGGATAGAAGAAGAAGACCTTGGGGGGGGGGGGGGGGGGTGGCCCCCCAAGGGACTTTGTTAACCTTGTGGTGTTTCTTGCAGCAGAGCAGCAGGACTTCGTCCGAATTTCTCTGGGATTTTCCAGACTCTGGATGTGTGTTGGTGTGGATGTGCTAGTGTGCCAGTTGGTGTTAATCGGCAAGTGCAAAGTGTCTCTCTCTTTGGAATAGACCTCCTTTTATAGGCTCTTGGTAGCCATGAGGTGGTTTATGGGCATTGATGACCATGATGAGAGAATTGATGGCATTGGTTCATGATGGGAGAAGTTACAAGTTTTTATTTCTTGATTTTGTAACTCCTTTTTCTTGGCTTGTGATTGGCCGATGGAGAATGATGAGCATTTAATCGCCTTTAACCTCCATGATGAGGGGAGTTTCATGGTTTTAATGCCATGATTGCTTGGACTTCTAACTCCCATTTGCTTGAATCTGATTGGGCCGTCCAAAATAATGGGTTAATGACCGCATTAAGTTGTCATAAAACGGGTCAATTAACGACATTAAGTGGTCGCCTGGGCATTTGAAGAGTCGCGGGCCGCGCTGCGTCCTTTGGGATTCTTCTTGTGATGATCGCTGATGGATCCATATGCTATTTGATGTCGGATTGCGATGCAATTTTAGACATTGATTGATGTTGATGGGCCGGTGACATCTGTCTCGTCGATTTTTCGGTCCGTTGGACAGAAATTGTACTTCTGTGGTCAGCCGGTTGGCGATCTTGGAGCTATCAGTGATGACTTCTTGCTTTTGACGGCGGATCTGAGATGTTGGCGAAGATCAGTCGTTTTCAAGCATCAAAAATTGGATTTTCAGAAAACCACAGAGGCAGGAACTCTCGAAACGCAGAAAAGATTGGAAAACGGGCCATCCGATAAAAATCCGGCGACCCGGATTTCCAGGGTCGTCGGCGACCATGCACCCAAGGTCGCCGGCAACCATGGGGGCTTTGTCCCCTTTGGTCGGCGAGTGTTTTTTTTGCCGTTTCTTTTTCTTTTTCGCTTCTTTTTTCTTATGTATTTTTCTTAACATTTTCCTTAATTATGGACTTGATTTTCTTGGAGAAAAATTGACGAGAAGTCACATAAAACCGGAGCACAAAGTTCCCCATTTTTCGGAAAAGCCGAAGACTTTGTAGCCGATTTTCCGTCAAGAATCAAAACTAGGTCAAACGATGTCGAAATGACCTGAAAATTGAGGTGAAGCTTCTTAAGCAGTGGATAGGACCAACCATGGGCTTTTATCTGAGTTTTGAAGCCATTTGATGTCTCGTCGATGCTTAACTTGATATACGGTCAACCGATGTCTGATTGACCTAAAATTTGACAGGGATCCTATTGGAGTCATTTTGAGACGACCCATTAGCTCCGATTTGGATGTCATGGTCCCGGGGTGCTCCGCCACTGATAGGCTTGATTTTCTTTCGGAGCGTCAAAGTCTAGTCAAACGTTGTCGGAATGACCTGAAATTCAACGTGCAGCTATTTTGGAGCATGTTGAAGCCACTCATATGCTTTGTTTGATGAGTGATGGCCTTGGTGGTTCTCGCCGTCGAAATGTTTGATTTTGTTGCTCGAGCATTGATGGAGGGTCAAACGTTGTCGGTTTGACTTGAAATTTGACAAGGAGCCCTTTGGAGGTATTTTGGAACCATCCTTAGGCTCTGATCGAAGTTTTGATGTGTTCGACACTGTCGCCGCCGGAAGCGCCTGTTTAGCTATCGGAAGAGTGAAGTTAGGCCAAACGATGTCGAAATGGCCCGAAACTTCATGTGTGCCCCTCTTTTGGCTGTTTTGAAGGATCTTTCAGTTTTTGTATGATTCTGACAAGATCTGGTGCTTGAAGTAGCTTTGCAGGATTCAGCTTCATGTGGGTTCTTGATATTGAGGAGGAAAAGTGACTTTTTTGGTGTCAACAGTCCGTTGTTAGGTAAGCTAAAGTATGGGGCTTTCACAAGATCCACCTATTCTACGATGCATTAGAAGTGGTTCAAGTGATCAATGGGTCCCTGGATTGCACTATCCATTCTGTTTTGACTAACTTTAAAGAGATGTTTGTTAGTCTTGATGTTATTGTTTTCTCTCATATCCCCAAGAGTCTAAATTTTTTTGCTCATAATCTAACCAATAACTCTTATAGAATGGGTAATTTTGTAGGTTGGGTAGGGTCCCGATTGCATTTACTAGGTTGTATCTGCTTTGTTATTCCCCGTTGTCACTTTTATTGTTGTTTTTGTGCCTAATGAAAGCCTCCTTCTCAGTAAAAAAAAGGACTACATCTCCACCCTATGTCGCTAATGACTCTAACACAAATTAAAACAAATAAAAACACAAATCAAGAAAAAATAAAACTCTAAGAAAGTCAGGATCCCATATGCTTGTCCTGTTTTCCCATTTTACCATCAATTTCTATCTATTCGAAATCATGAAAATAAAGGTATATTGTTTAGGTTTTAAAGAGATTTAAAAAGAGCAATAAAATACATTAGAAAGGCAAAGGAAGGAGCACAGAGGTCAAACAATAGTGAGTTAAAGAGAAGAGAACTTGAGAAATGAAATGTAGAAGCCAGAAGGGAAGAGGGGAAATTGGGAAAGGATTTTAGAGATGGGAGATAAATGACTTGACTCACAATATCGTGAGTCAAGGATAACTCATAAAAAAAAAGAATAAAAGAACAAAAAATAGAAGTGAGTCAAGGGTATCTAATAAAATAAAATAAAAAATAAAAGAACAAAAGAATGAGAAAAAGGAAAAAGAAAAAACTGGACTAGGCACCATCTTTAGATATTTGAAATATTTTTATCAGCTGGTTCAAAACATATTTAAGAGAAATTTTCTGGTTAAAATCATTTTAATTGACAATTTGGATTTAATTTAGTATTGGATTGAGGGCTACAATAATAAATATGATTTATTTGCTGTTAAAATAATTATAAATGCCTTGTTCATCTTGTTTCCAACTGAAAGTTGCATGTGTTTTTTTGGTTTCTTTTTTCTTTCTTGGAAAAATGGGTGGGAGATCCATATTATGATGGTGTGAGGTCTAAAGTGCCTCAAAACAAGCATGATACATAAGGTTGCTAACATTTGGGTTGATGTTCCGGTCTTTTATTTTCTGGTGATTGAAAGCTTAAGTTAGGTTAGCGTGGAAGTTCATTTGATTCTAGCCCACTATTATTTCTACATCTATGCCACTTAAGTAGTTCGAAACTCAGATGTTATCCAATCTTTTGGACTAGATTATTTCTGTAGCAATCCCTATGATTCATTAAAAAAATCCCTACCCACTTGCCTTTTCGCATTCTATGTCTCGGCACTCGTATGTTCTGAGAATGACACCTTACCCTAGCAATAAGAAGCATCAATTCTCACCTAATTGTCCAAGGTTTAAACCCTAGACATGCCGCCTTACCTCACCCGAGGGTGGGATCCTAGCCCCCTATAGCTGGATAGCAAAAAAAAAAAAACTTGTCTATGCTTATGTGTGGAATTTTGTTGTATGTGTATATTGTGGAGGTATGAAAACCCACATTCACATTTCTATTTTCATTGTTTAAGTTTTAATCGAACTTGTTAGTTCGTGATTAATATGTATGATGAGATCAATTGTACTAGCATGAGAGAACCATTTTGGATGGACAATATCTAGACACATTTTTTTTTATCGGGAATTTCTAGACACAATGACAACCTGATCAACTTAAGTTTGATTAGAAGTTACACTGAAATCAAAATACATGAGAATTATAACTTCAATCTTGAGTTGTAGTTTATGAAAGTTTACGGAACTTTTTCTCCTTTTTAATATTTGATACATAGAGTTTGGAAAAGCTTTTAAGAATATATTTTCTTTTATTTTCTATTAGTTTTCTTCTCAATAATATTTCAAGGAGTACTCCAAATTTTCAGTATACTATAGCATCATAATTGCTCATCTTGTTGCTACATTTTATTATTTTAGTCAACCTAAATGAATTGTTAAAATTTATAGATATATTAGTTTATTTTAGGGGCCTGGCTTATCAGAAGCCTTTTTAGCTAGTATGTATATAAGGAAGATTTTCACTCACGAGCAGACCGCATACGGTATGAATTAAGTCCAAATCATGGGGCCCACTTAGTTGCATTTTATCATTAGGGTTGGGATGGATTGAAGGTCTCTTTATCGATAAGGGTCATGCAAAATATTTGCCCCACGGATTATCCAAGCCTTTGTCTTTAATTGCGTGCCTAAAGGTTTAACAGGCTTTTCCATAGATATTTCTTAGATTCAATCCAATGGTGAGCAGCGGTTTGATGAATGTGAAATTGGACATGTAGATTATGAGAAGATAATAGTGTGAAAGGAGTTGTACTTATCAAAGGTGAGATCAAATGGGCTTCATAGAGTTGGACTGCATGTGTAGTTCGTTTGTAAGAGGAAATCTTCATGTATACAAAGAAGAAAATGGTAACATAGCAAAAGTAAACTATGATCATTTAGATGTGTGGAATCTTAGATTCGTAGTAATTTAAGCCCTCCTTTACACATAAAAAGGAGCAGATTGGGCCCAATCAAGTCCCATGCCTACTTAGCATATCCTCATTCCAAAAAAGGAGCAAGTTTTTTTTTCTTTTTCTTTTTGGTAAGGTAAAATATCATTGAAAAAAAACAAAGCCAAAACAACAACTAGAGAGAAGGCATCCAAGGCCTAACCCACTATGGAACAACATCATCCCTAACCTACTACCAAGCCAAGAACAATGCTTGGCCAAAATATGAGTAGCCTCATTCAAAGTTCTAGAAATAAAAAAGAATCTAAATAAGGAAAATCCACTACAATGACTTTTAATGTCCAAAATAATTGGATTAATGGCCCAATCCTTTTGCCCATAGATAGAGTCAATCATTTCTTGAGCATCCGAGAAAAGAGCAATCCTAGAGAAGCCCCCAGAAGAAGCTTTCTTTAGCGTAAAAAAAATGGCTCTCGCTTCTTCTTCAGAAGAAGGGAGTTTTGGCCCATAATGACCTCGTGCACAAATAACATCATTAGATAACCAAAAGAAGATTTTCCATCTTTAGGTTTATATGTTGCATCTATTAAAATCAATAAGGTGTTATTTGAATAGCCCCCGGGCAACCCTGAGGCTTTGGGCCTTGAGAGGCTTTTTTAGAGCCCCCCTCACTATCCAAAGGGTTCGAGTTCTTTATTGTGCCAATAACTTTTATGGGATTAACGGTAACACCTTTAAAAATATAATTATTTCTGGCTTTTCATAAAGCCCACCATATAGATAGAACCATAGAAGTAAGATGTAAATCTTCTTGCATTCCAACCAAATCATTGATTTTCATGAGATTTCCCCACCATTCAACTATATCCATACTCCTTGTTGAATGAGTCAAGAAACCTAAATTAGAACCAAAACAAACTACTATAGCGTGATTACATACGAAAAGAGCATGTTCCACTGTTTCTTCTTCGGAATCACAAATAGGACACATAGTAGATCCTGAACTTGTTTTCGGACCTAACCATTTCTTCACAAGGATGGCCTTATGTAGACATTTCCATCCAAAGAGGAGAATCCTTTAAAGCATGTTTGGGAACATGCGAGGAACCCATAGATCCGATGATTCTTCACTAGCACTGGAATAAGGATTCTTCACTCGGGATTTGTATAATTGATGATTTCACAATAATATTGGTGTATATCGATCATATAACTCAAGAAAATAAGGTTCGATGTGCAAATCCATTTAAATGAGGATTTTCAAATTTTATGGGGTGTGTTTGGATCTGAAAATCATAACAAATGAAGATTTTCATTCGTCCAAGTCCTCAAAAATTTACAATTGCCAAACATGGATTTACCACAACTTTATGGAAACCAAAAATATTTTCCCTAAAGATTTGGTTGCTAAACGTGACCTTAGGGAACTTGATTTTACCAAAAACTTTTCCATTTGACCATACCATCTTTTATTAATAGTATTCAAAGAAGAGATTGTCTTGTAAGCAAATTTGGTAGATATACTTCTATTTTTAGTTAAAGGCCAAATTCTTTTATCATTCAAAACAGAACTTTGGATATAGATTTTGGTAATATCTTCCACATCCTTAGGGCCTGTTTGGATGTTTACATAATATAATACTTACATATTTAAATATTACAAGAGTAAAATAGTATAGAATATAATAGTGTGATATTAAAATATTATAATATTTTGCTGTTTGGGAATTTTTGAAGATTATTGTAGATTTTAAATTGAGTTGTTTGGAAGGTACTATGATTTTAATATCTATTAAAAAATCCAAAATAACAAGTTAATGTTATTGATTATAGTAAAGTTTATTATTATAATATTTTTTTCTTAAATACTTAATTTATATATAATTTACCATGTCTGGATGACTGTGGTAAAGTAAAGTTCAGCTGTTGACTTTTTTAACCATAAGCCATTTTTCTTTATCACATAAAACAATATAAAGTGTAGTAAAGTAAAGTCAATACAAAGGGCAACTACTTTACAACTCTATCTCTCATACTTTACTTCACGACATACTTCATCTTACCATACTTTACCTCATCTTTTAGCATGATGTGACATCAATATTTTTATCTTACTTTACCACACATATAAACAAACATAACTTGAAGTAGATGTGACATATTATCCCTTAATCATGTTTAAATGAAAAAGTAAAGTCAAGTCACCGCCATTTTACCATAAACCTTATCACGAGTCACTTTTCATTTACCATTTAAACTATGGTAAAGTGTAATAAAGGAAAGTCAAATAAAAAGAAACTATTTTACCACTCTCACCCACTTTATTTCACCATATATATTCTTTATCTCACCTTTACTTTACCTCACCTTTACTGTGATGTGACATTTACCTTTACTTTACTTTACCATACATTTAAACAAATACATCATGATAGATTTCTTAAAGTTCTTTACTTTACTCTACCACATTGTAAAACTCATTTTGAAGGATTTTTATATTGTAGAAAGTTTTCTACATGGGAGAGCTGTAGGAAAAAAATTGAGCTTTTTGAAAGAAAATGATATTTATATTTTTTTTGGGTTACCAAACGCACAAAATTTTTTCTTTAAAAAATAAAAGGTTATATTCTATAAAATATTATTTTCTCGTGTTTTTTGGTGCATCCAAACAGGGCCATTATTAAAAAAATTTGAAATAATTGATCTTTAATTTTAAGGTCATTGTTCGAAATTTGAGGAAGAGGTTTTCTAAGCCCTCCCTCACAAAAGAAGAAATAAAGAGGAGCAATTAAACTAAGAAGTTGGTACGGGAGGCCCAAACTGCGCAGATGCAATTTTAATGCCCTGAAACATTTTTATTATATAGGATACAAAAAAAAAAAATCAGAAAAAAACAAGAAAACAACACATGGCAAGGTTTTGGCTTTCAGTGGTACAGTGTCCAAGAAAACCGTGTCCTATACCTATAATAAAAGACTCCTGTACACAGAAGCACCCTTTTGAGCTTCATTTTCAGTTCTACACAGAGAAATGGCAATGAGCCAGGCCTGGAACTATTTTAAGGAGTACAACAATGGGTTGCTCAGTTAGTTCAACCCTGTCAATAGTTTAATTTCTGGATATGTCACTCTTTTCACTTATATTTATGTGGACTATTCTTTCCACGGTAAGGGCTTCCTCTTCCCGCTTAGGAGGGCTCACTTCGATGCGAAGCCCCTTGGCTGGATCCCAAAACATAAAAGATAAATGCCAAGCCCGCTTATATATATCCAACCCCTGAAAATAAACCCAACCTTTTTGGTAAGATTTCACTGCAACAGAAGTTCATTGATCATGCATACAAACACCTGGAACTGCATGTGGTCAATCATAAGGTGGGCCAAACTCCTATGAGAGTGAACATTGAGGAAGTGCTAACAAAAAAATAACTTGTATCTTTGATATTTGATCAATTTTGTTTTTTAAAGGCCCCACTGGTGGGATTTATAAGTCAGCGCACAGGGATTTTGAAGATCTCACTTGTAAGGCCCATCCACGAGGAGTTTGGATCATCCAGCGTTTCACTCAACCTCCCCATGAGTGATGGGGGTGGATTTAGAACTCCACACTAGAGCCTACTTGTATATTGAAAATCCGAACTATTCAAAATGAACATCTTGACTTGTAGAGTGATGTCTTGAAATTTTACTTTAATATAAAATAGTCCCACCATAAGATTGAACATACAATTAATCATATAATTAATGAATGTGACTAATAATACATAAGATTGTATTTACAATATTATTCATCATATGTCAAGTCTTCCGGTAGGACCTATTTTCGTCGATGTGGCATCCCACTAAGGCCTCTTTATATTCCACACAATCCTTTTTTAATCCTTTAGTGCCTGTTTGGTTCATAGCCTTTTTGATAAAGAATTGGGCTTGTTAGGGACTTATGACATCCGTTTGTTGCTAGAATTCAAAATTCCAAACCACTTGAAAAGACACTTCTAGCCTTGTGAATTCTTAGAATTCCAAAATTCTAAATGCTACCCCATCAAACAAGAATTCTCACAATTCTCCTAACCAAACAAGCCATTTGTGAAAGTAAGCTCTTTGCGGAAAATCTCCATTTTATGGCATCTTTTCTGTCTCGGACAAAAGAAAAATTACTCCAACCTTTCCTGTAAGTAGAAACGACCAGTTTGAATTTTGAATAGATGGGTCTTATTTTTGAAGTCTGCCCACCGGATTCACGGCAATGCTGATTGAGATCCGGACTCATCATCATAAGTGTACGCAGGTGGTGATGGTGATGCAACGGCCACACGTAAGCATGAGACTTGGTTGTGTTTTTTTTATTTTTTATTAAGAGGATTTTACCAAAAAAAAAAAAAAAACTTTAGTTGACCAGTGGGCCAAAAAGATCATTTTAACCGACCTTGCACTAGATCAGTTATTTTGCCTAAAAAGGTTTTTTTTTTTTTTTAGCACTTTCAACTAGCGCCCTAGCGACCTTAGTTTTATGACGCTAAGAGTCCCTAGGGATCCTGCCTGTCGCGTGGGAACGACGACTCTGACTCTTCTTCCTTCTTGTTCCTTCTTCCTTTTTATGTTCTGCTCCTTTCCTTTGGCCAAGTCTCTTCTTATTCTTCTTCCGTAGCTACTGATGCCGCCTCTTCATCGCAGAAGCACATCTACACCTCTCCAACTCTCTATCCCACTCTTAATCCCTCACTCGTCCCCAATTCCTCCCCTTCTCCCTATGTCATCAATCGAAAATGCTGCAGCAGTTCTGAAATCCCCCCTCCCCCTCTCGACCTTCAACTCCATGGATTACATGTCAACAACAACTACTACTAAAAGGAGGACGAGGAGGAGGATGAGGGCGAGGTGAAGCAGACAATTAGGGTCAAGGTCAAGGTCAAGAAGAAGAGGAGAACAAGGAAATACGCTTATTTTGTTCTAATTTATATACGCGCAGGGTCCCTAGAGACCCTTAACGTCATAAAACTAAAGTCGCTAGGGACGCTAGTTCGAAGTGCTAAAAAAACCACATTTTTGGGCAAAATGACTAATTTGGTGAAAGGTCGGTTAAAATGATCTTTTAAATCCACTGCTCACCTAAAGTGTCTTTTTTAGTAAAATCCTCTTGTTTTTAAGGAAAAAAAAACAGACTCGTTTCTCTCACTCTCGCGTACTCGGAGTCGGAGAGCGCAGCACTAGCCAACGCGTAATAAGGTTTGAAGATTCTTGGTCATCTCTTTCTCTATCTCTGACTTTCTTCTTCGCGTTTTCTACGAAATCCCGAAAGTGGCCCAAACAACGGCCGCAAATGTGAGAAAATTAGAAAGGCAGAAGAACCAGTCAGCACTCGGAGTCTTTTAGACCCTGTTCTCCTCTCCTCACCAATCCAATACAATCTTCTCGTATGATCATGACCAAAGACCGGTCTAACCCCTCTCCCTAGATCTTCCCCAACACTTTTTTTTTTCCTCAGTCAAACTTCTCCTTCCTTTCAAACCATTCAAACCTTAATGCATTCAATGCAAGGACTCTTCCATCTACAATAAAATGCAAGGACTCTTCCATCTACAATAAAATGCAATCTCCTTCCTTTCATCTCCATCACTCCCTCTCTTCTCCCTAAGACCTTTTTATTTTTTTACACACGTCTGAGAGGGAAAACTCAAGAGAACCCAATTCACCTTTTCAGCTGTTTCATTTGGTTTTAGCTTTGGATTTTTGTTTCTTTGGTGATTCGATAGTAGTTGGATTAGGAGGACTGATTACAATAACCAATTTCATTGATTTAGCTTTTATTCATCAGCCCATAGAAACCCACATCCATAGTGCCTAGTTGTAGCTGTTTGGGTGCTGATTCTGCGGTTTTGCAGCTTATACTGCTCTTCCAAGTTGCCATCGAAATAATTTTGGTTAGCTTTCCTGCATTAGACATAAAAATCTACGTCTATATTGTTTACTTTCGTGTGTTTGGATCCTGTTTCTGTGGCTTTACAGCTTCTCCTGCTCTCCCAGGCTGCCAAAAAAAAAAAAAAACCATTGAAATTTTCTTCTCTCTCGTTGTTATTTTCTAACTCCTTGCTATGATCAACTGTTAATGGTGTCATTCTCATCTCCTTTACATCTGTTCGGACTCAAATTCCATTTTCAGTGAATCTGTTACATCCTCGATCTCTTCCCATATACATCCTTTCAAACCGACTTGAAGATGGAGAGCGCCGGAGATTGGGAGAAAAGGCTGGTCATCAACGAGCTAATGCAAGCGCACGAGCTTACAAAACAGCTCAGAAACCATCTCAGCCCATCTTCTCCTGGTGAATTGCTGACACAAAAGATCTTATCTTCCTTCAACAAAGCTCTCTCCATGCTTAAATCGAGTGATTCCGAGGGAGAGCCCCAGCTCACAGGCCCTGCTTCTGGGACTGATTCTCCCCACTCTGTAAGCGAAAGCCCGCGTAGCGAGAACTCCAATCGGGCCTTCCTGGATCCTGAATGCAGAGATGGCTCCAAGAAGAGGTACCATTCAAGTGTAGAACATGTACCCCTTTCTTCAGATTCATGGATTCTTACATAATTCTGATGAAGACATGTTTGTGTTGCAGAAAGATGCAGCCGAAATGGTCAGAACAGGTTCGGGTCTCCTCAGGACCTAGCCTAGAAGGGCCCCCAGATGATGGAAATAGCTGGAGAAAGTATGGGCAGAAAGACATTCTTGGAGCTAAATATCCAAGGTGAGAGATCTCTACAGCACAATTGAATGGCAAAAGTTCTGAATTGGGTCATCATCACAGATTTCACTTGTTCATGTAAAAGTGGTGGTGCGCTTTTCCCTGATTCACATGCATGCCCCATGGTGCTCCAGTCACTGGTCATGAGCCTGTGGGGCATTCTGCTTTGTCCAAGTCCAAGTGCATAGGGGCTCAGATTTGACCTATGGGAAATTCTATATGCACCCGCCTATTTTGTTGAGCACACCCACATTCCTTTCTCATTCTCATGTGTAATTTTTTTTTTTTTTCAAAAGGTGAGTGTGCTCAGCAAAAATAGGGGTGCATATAGAATTTCCCTTGAGTTATAGGGTTGACATTTTCAACCCTATCAATAATAAGCTAGGTTTGGGTTAGGGTTGGCTACATACAGTCATACCTATCAACCTGTCCCCACTCTTGCCTGCCAACCTGCAACCTAGCCCAAAGCCAACATCTTAATTTGGGGTTCAGGTTAACTCTTAAATTATATCTTATAATTGATAAAGGTTGGCAATTCCAACCAAATTAAAAACCCAGTTAAACCCACAATGCTACATACAGTGAAACCATTTCTTTGCTTCCCCTGTTTGTACAGATGCCACAACTAGCCAAAATTGTAGATAGCCTTTTGTGATGGAAGCGTTACCCATCCGATTTGTGAGTCCTCATGTACATTGGAAGTCAACCCCTCACAACAATACGTTTCTAAAGACAGAATAGCACGCATACATGCACCTGAATTCTGAAGCATCGAGTGCATTATATGTGTGGCAGACACTCCATCTAGAAGTTGCATTAATCTAGTCATGATTCCATAATCCCATCCAGAAATGCTACCTTCTGGCACTTAAAATACCTCTAGTTGCTCACCAAGTTGAGGTATACAAACAAAATAACTATGCACACATACATGTGTAGCTAGATAGAGATTTTTGGACCTTTATTTATTTATTTTTTGTAAACTTAGAGATGTGTAGCTAGATAAGAGATTTTTGGGACCTCCATTTCTAATTTTGAGGCTTTTGAACTCGCAGAGCTTACTATCGGTGCACACACCGCAACGTTCAAGGGTGCGCGGCCAAAAAACAAGTGCAGAGGTCTGAAGATGATCCATCAATATTCCAAGTAATGTATCAAGGACATCATACATGTGTGCAAGCAACAAATGTGATTCGGGGGGCATCTCCGGCCTCACCCGAGCTGAAAGAACAGCAGCAGCAGCAGCAACCGCAACAAGGAGTACTCTTGAACTTCAAAACAGGCCTCAAAGTGAGAACTGAAGATTTGGACACTCAGGGCGTCAATTCTTCTTCCTTCTCCTTCCCTAATACATCAATTCAGGGTGCAAATGTGGGAGAGTGCATCTTCTCTTCCCCGAGTCTCGATAGCCCTTTCATGAGTACATTTTCTCCTCCATTTATGTCACCAGCGACTTCAGGATCAAACTACTTCTCGTCAGTGTCCCCGTGCCACATGAATAGCTACGGAGGAGGAGGCACTAGTATGCCGACATCAGTGACATCCGATATCAATGAAATAATCTCAGCGGTTACTTCTGGGTCGAATTCTTCATTGGTGGACCTTGAGTTCAGTCTCGATCAATTCGACGCCTCCACTTTCCTGTCTTAGATTGCAAGAGCATACGGGAAAAGGAAGCAACACAACTCCAACTCCAACTCCTATGGGTTCAATATTTGTCTACTTGGTGTTGAATTCCTTACAGTTCTTAGTAGAGAGGATTTATTAAAGAGGTGCGTGAAGGGTATAAGGGACAGTCATTTTTGTGAGATTTAATTTACTATGGTGACGGGTGAATAATCTTTTTCCCATAAAAAGATATATTTGATGGCCCATTCTGAATCTTCACCTTTAATTCATCACTTTTTTAGTGTATGACAGAGGCGTTACTCAAAAATCCTAGAAATTCAATATCCAGTGAAACAAATAAGCCTAAGCGAATTTTGTTTTAGAAGTCTACAGATGATGTGTTTAGTATTTTTTTTCTGCTTTTTTCCTTTCCTTATTGTAACTGTCTTCGTAGCCCAGGAGACACCAGTGTGTACTAATCCTCATAAGCAATTTGCATCATTGATCTCTTCAATAATATTAGATGCTTTTATAAAACCTAGGTTTTTATTCAAAGCATTTTTTTAACCCATTTTCTGTCTCTTTATTCTACACACCGCAGCCATCTTTGACAAATCCAAGCTACTCTCTCAATCACTGTTGAAAGGAAAAAAAAAAAAAAAACCTCAAGGTATTAGTAGAGACGGCATAAATACTTTTTAATACTTCTCCCCTCGGGTGGAGCCTACTCATCAACACTTTCCTCAGGTGGAATCCGGTTGGCGCATTTTTGGCTATGCATATTTTTTTTTATGATGCGTCATTCATCCTGAGATTCTAACTCACAGTCCCATTTATAAGTGAGACACGTGGCATGTGTAGAAATAAGGTGACGGAACAACCTAAAAGAGATTGTCCTCTGTTATAGATTCTGTGGTTGGAGGGGAAGAGGAGACTTTGAATTGGATGCCTAGTAATTTGTTCGTATGTGGCAATGGCATCTTCTCTCTGATGTGTTCTTGGGTAGGCCAACCGGATTTTTAAATAATTGAGGTTATTAAGTATTGAAATAGTTCAAGATTATTAAGTGTATTGAGAAGAATTGACATAGTTACATAGGCTATGCCATGACATCACTGTGTTGAGGTCACCTTTTCTATTTCATTGGCTTCCCTTCTTGCATTATCATATTGCAATTTTCTAACCGGACAAGATGTACTACGGAAGATTCCTAGATAACATGGTTCATTGGTTTGGATTTTTTTAACCAAGGGGAGGCATGGGATGGACGGTGTGGATTTCCTGCACATCTTCTACGCGTTTTGGCTAGTGCATAATAAGCAAAGGTTGAGTGTTTATAAAGTTGATGTTTATAGTTATTGTATTTATTTAGTGTGCAAGTGGTACTTACAGCATTGTTTAGGGTGCAAGTGGCAATTACAACATGGTCGGGGGAGTTTGCAACTGAAAACAGCCCCTTTCTTGGACTAAATATGCAATATGTGTGGGCAACATCCTGCTAGATTCCACTGATTAGTTAGGAGTAAGGTGAGAGGAGTCCGGATCCTCTGATGAGGCTTTAACCTGGAGCAAGCATGAGGGTTTTTTCTTTTTTTTTTTTCCTGGTAAGCTTCGGTTAAAAGAGTGTCTAGGCTGTTCCACTATTGGATTAACTGGTTATGAAAATGTGATAATGGTTATGCATAAAATTGTGTTAATCAATATTTTAATCAAAAAGTCAAACCAACGGTGGAGAAAATTTGAATTGATGTAATATTTGAAAATACCATATATAATTGGGGGACAATTATTAAAAATGGTGTAGATTTCAATAGGTGAGGAGGCCCATTGTGAGTTCCTCTCTTTTTACTTAGAATTTCACAACGTTTCAAGCGACACAGGATATGATACAAAGTGTCGGGGTGGAAGCTGTAGGTTGACCAAAATTTGGGCAAGATGGAATTAAAAATGGGTGGTGGACTTGTACTGTAGTGTATTTGAAAAGTCAAAAGAGGCCTTTTGATTTAGTCATCTCTGTATGAGCTTTGTGTCCATGTGGAACTTGAATCCTAGATTGGAAACCAGGAATTAAATAGAAGTTGAACAAGTCTCATGTTAAACACAAATTTTTGACTTTGGTGACTTTTTGTATTTTAATCATTTTGCTATGGTTCCCAGGTTCACACGGAAGTTGGCTCCTGGCAGCAGGGTCGTGGCTTAGACTGGGAACGCGTCAAATGTGTACGTTCATGCGACAGCAATAATTCCAAATAAATAAATATTCAAATGAACCCGTGGGGATGTAAATGAGTCGCTTCTTGGTCCGGGTCCATGGTGGATTCGGATTAAGGAGAATGTGGAATTGGACTCAGAACCGGAGCCATATATGGGGCAGGTTTGGGTCTAGGTCATGATCTCGGTAGAGAATGGTACGGTGGAAAATCTAATTTTAAGGAGTGATTTTCGAAAATTAAGGTAATGTGTTGGGTACTGAGTCCAAATCAATGTGGAATCGGAACCAATGCCATTTATATCATGGGTCCAAACTCGGACCCGAACGCAGGGCCTAAATAAGACCCAAACCAATTTTTAATGGATCAAAACCTCTAGGTAATCAGAGAATCGGTGACCCATTTACATCCCGAGCCTAGACCCAGGAAAGGTCTAGAGTAGCGAATTGGTAGAGCTGGGCCAATTGGGTCGATCAACACATGAGGCATATGTCATGGACCCAACTCATTACCAACCCTTTTTTTAAAAAAAAAAACAGTCAGAATATTCGGACCCACACCCCAGGCAGGTCAAGTTTGGTTGACCCGTCATGAGGCTCATGACCAGTGCATGATGTGGTCATGGTTACTTAAAAGGAAAATTTTCAAATTAGGGCTTAACTTTTGGGCACATTTTAAATAAGGAAAAAATATATAAAAAAAATCTATATTTCAAATCAGGGCTTAAGTTTTTCACTTTTCTTTGGGATCAATCCAAACAGCTGGAATGGATAGTTTAAGGTGATTTTTCCCCTTTTTTCTTAAAAACCCAAAAATGCCCTAGGGCTTTATGCGTTCAACAGTTTTAGAAATTTGGGTATTGGTTTTGCCTCTATCCTTCTTCCTCTTTTTCTCTCAAAATCTCATCTCCCCTAGCGAGCTCCAGGCTAGTGTAGGGGTTAGTTCTTTTGGCCTTTGATCAAGGTTTCCGCTAATTAACTCTATAAAAAAGGGGGATTCGGCGATGGGTTCCTGACATTTCATTTTATTGCCTTAGGTCCACAATCTATTTTCATAGTATGATAGGTCATTTTTTCAAATTTGAAGACCTAAAATGTCTAATTTACCCTTTCTTCATAATCATATCCCACGATTAGTGGGATATGCCATTAATAATTGTCAATACCATTAAATTAGCCAAATGAATTTCAAAATATCCAAATAAATTTCAAAAAATATAAATAAATTTCAAAATATGTAAATAAAATTAAAAAATGCAAATAAATCCGAAAAATACAAATAAATTCAAAAGAATGCAAATAAATTTAAAAAAATGCAATAATTTCAAAAAACGCAATAAATTTCAAAAGAATGTAGAGAAATTTAAAAAGAAGTAAATAAATTTCAAAAGATCCAAACAAGTTTAAAAAAATATAAATAAATTTCAAAAGATGAAAATCATTTTAAAAAGATGCAAATAAATTTCAAAAGATCCAAATAAATTTAAAAAAATAGAAATTAATTTTAGAGGATGAAAATCAATTTCAAAAGATCGAAATAAATTTCAAAAAATGTAAATAAATTTTAAAGGACGCAAATAAAATTAAAAAATGCAAATAAATTTTAAAAATTCAAAATACATTTGTCAAAACTAAGATAACCCAATTTTCCGAATTTCAGAAAAATTTGCCTAAAACTAAAGTATTTTTGCCAAAACTCAGTTAAATTTATTTTAAAAAAATGCAAATAAATTTCAAAGAAACATCATGAGTTTAGTTCAAAAACTCAGTTAAAATTTTCCAAATGGAGATGTATTAGAAAGCCAACTATATTTTTCGAAAAATAAAAAGGTAATTTGTCAAATACTTAGATAAATTTGTCCAGAACTCAGATAAACTTGTTCCAAAACGTAGATAAATTAGCCAAAAACTCAGATAAATTTGTCCAGAACTCAGAAAAATTTGTTTCAGAGCTCAGATAAATTTGCGCAAAACTCAGATAAATTTGACAAAAAAATGTAAATCTCAGATAAATTTGACATAAATTCGCCTGAACTGAACTGCCTCTACTGGGCTTCTTCTGCAAACAGGTCGGGCCGACCTGAACTTGGACAACCCGGACTCCTGCAGGCCCGGCCCACCTCTTCTTCTTCTTGTTGTTCTGTAACAGAACAAGAACAACACTGCAACGGTGACTTGCCTTCTTCTTCCTTCCTCGCTCCGGCCACGGGACGACGGCAGCACGGGGTCGGCGACGTGCAGCGGCGTCGACGACGGCATGCAAGCGGCGGCAGCGAAGGCACACGGCTGATCACGCCAAACGGCTGATCACGTTTTTCCGGTTGTTTTTTTGTTTTTATATAACAAAGGCTATCAGAAGCCTTTCTCTCCGCCACGTGTCTTCACAGATCAAATAAATGGGCAATCACAAGACAAGTTCCTCTCCCCTTCTCGTTTTGGAATAAGAAACATGGAAGACCGCCTTCTCCTCTTCCAGTCTTCTTCTTCCTTGGCGACATGAGGGCGGCAGCGCTCCATCCTCTAACGTCGTGATGTGGGGTCCAGCTGAAAAAATAAGAACCCAAATCACGCCTCTGTTTCGCTGTGATCTGCGGTAGTGGCTAGCGAGGGTATGCGGCCTCTTCTTCCCCGATGACGATGGCAGGGATCCGAACAGAGCTCTCTCTTCTACGTTCACGGTTGCTGAATCAGAAACCAAAAAACCCTCTTCAAACTCCGAGCTATTCACAGAGAACCCTTCTCTTCCTCTAGGCACGGTGAACCCAAATAAACCGGATTCTCTTCGATCTGAAATTGCAGATTCATGTATCCCATGTCTCCCACTGAGCAGCGAAACCGAGAGAAGAAAACACTGCCCAGAAGAAGAGGGATAATGCAAAATGAAAAAGAGGGATAATCCAAAATTTAAAATTTCAAAATTTTATGCCTAAAATGGTTGAAAGGGTAAATCAGTCATATAAATTGTTTCCAAGGACCTCTGGCTGCAAACAGTCTAGCTGCTTGGACCAGTGCTCTTAAAAAGAATTTGCCTGGACTGGAGGCTGGATAGATTCAATTCTTGGGACCTTTCGCTAATTAACTCTATAAAAAAAGGCATTGATCTGATAAGATTCATAGTTTCATTGAGATGGCCCACACGATAGGTGGCTGATTAAAACATTCCCACCCCTCTTTCACCAAGCTTGAGTTGAGACAAGCTGTCAAAATCCCAACAAGGTTATTTGGTCTAGTATCACAAGCCTGAACTGAAACATTCCCACCCCTCTTTCACCGGGGCCAATCACCATGCTTAGCATATGCACTGATGATTGATCAGTTCCACGAAACTAAATCCTACATGTACAAATGCTTGCAGGATTCTAATCAGTGTTATAGAATCAACATAGAAATAAATTTTTATAATGGGTGGAAGCTGATATCTTGGAGTATTTGGATTGAAATTTGTATGAAAGATGCTAAATTATTTCTCTCTGTTAACAGGCCCACAGTGGGGCAGCTGTCCCTTAAAAATGACACTATTCCACCTAAGATCTTTGGATTCAAGCCAAGGAGAACCCAAGCGGTTGGCCGAGTCGTCAGGATAACGGTTCCTCTCTTTTCCATGGTTAAAGGTCCTGGTATTGATCCCCGCTTTCCTGCTCTTTAAGAACCGAAGGTTGAGTCCACTAGTACTACCACCTAGAGCCATGAGGGTTTTGCCCGGCTTCTCTATGGGCCCGAAAGTATTAGTTTAGCCCAAAAGGGTTGGGAACCCTCAGTTAGCAAAAAAAGGGAAAAAAAAAAAAATCAAGGAGATCGAGTTCAACCCTGTAGTGAATGTCACACTAATAAGTCATATTTTTGAGCCCATTGCACTTGCATTTCAATGGTAGATGGCATGATCCATGCTTCTTATTTAATTCTAGGGTTTTAGATGGAAGGAGGAAGGTAGAAGATGGAGAACGAAGAATATTTATACACACACTTGCGCACTGGGGTGGGCCATGTGAGGGCCCATCCGAGGGGACTTAAAAGATTGTTGAAGTCATCGTTGACTCACTACACGTGCCGAAGGGGTTCCGCCGGTGACATAGGGTAGAATTCTATTTTAACATAAGGTTGATTATTTTCATGAAGTTAGGTTTCATATCATGAGTAGATTTCTTACTTAGCAAGTATATTTAACTTTTCCCATTTATATGGGTGAGTGCAATAGGATTCAAAAGAATATAATGCGAGATTGTGTGTTCATCTTTTTTCTCACCCCGAGGAGTAGTTCAGTTGGCCTAGAACCACGGTTTGCACCCAGTGGTTGTGGGTTCGAAACTGCACTACCACACTGGGACTACAAGAGAATTTTATCCGACTTTCTTTCTCGGGCCGTAGAAATTATTCTGGCCCAAAGGGCTGGACGCCTGCGCGTTATCAAAAAAAAAAAAAAAAGAGAAAGAAAAAAATCTTTTTTCTCTCTCAACAAGTGTCAGCAGACCCTTAACAATTGGTATCAGGGGCCTGGGGCTGTTTTGGCTATCTGGGATTGGAAAAGAACAGAGGGTGTCTGGACTCTGTTCTGGTTCCCGAGAAGATCGGATTTGATCTGATTGATGGGCCACACTGGTTCAGATCGACTTGCAGAAAACGAGAAAAGTCACTGTTTGGGTTGCTGCTGGTCACTACAGAGAAGACCGGAGGACGTCTGCCGGAGACGACAGAAAAGGACACGAGAGGAAGGGGCTGCGGTTTCTCCGTTCACTGCACAGAATAGAAAGACGAAGGGAATCAGAGAGGATTCCGGATTCGAATCTGCTATTTCCAGGTCGGTGGAGCATCAAGACTCGGTTTCGATCTGCTTTTCTGGGGAAGATCGTTTTGATATCAAAGTGGGCCACAATCCAATGAACGAATGGGAAAGAAGGCCGGAGTTACAGATCGGAGAAAACAGACGCCGTCACCGGAGAAGGCTTCCGGCATTTCCGCCTCCCGTCGCCGTTCCTGAGCGTTACCGGAGAAGGAGAGGACACCACTTCCTGTTGCAGACCAGGATGATAAAGAAGGAGGCTGGTTCTTTGCCAGGTCGATTCCAGGTTGGGTCTGGATCGGGTCGATCTTACCCACAGTAGGAAGCCCAGCAGTACACAGCAAGCAGGTGACGTCAGCGCCGAGCCGTACGGTCGAAGAAGGTATGGCCAGATCAACAGCCGAAAATTGTTCGGTGATATCTTGATCATCCAGTGTCCAATCTGAGATCCGTCTGTGCCTTAACACCTTGTTTGGAGCAGATCTATGAGAGCATTTTAGGAGATTGGCAATTTTATAGTCAACGAGGGAGTTTGATTGATTAATATGTTTCTGCGATATTGGTGCCATCTGGAGTCGAATCTTAGATCCGTCGTGATCTACAACGTAGTGAAAAAATCTAAGCATATTGACAACTGTGTAGTGGGTGGTACAAAAAAACACTTATTATATCATCAATGAAACTTCAAAGATCGAGGCGGAGAGTATTAATAAGAAAAGGTTTTTACTGGAAAATACCCAGTAAATGTTCGTCGCATGTGTCAGTGCCCTGGATTTTTTTCACTACGGCAATATGCCTCCCGCTAGTTTTCCCTTCTTTTTTTAATTATTTTCCCCGAGCGACGCTAGCGTCTCTTAATTTAAAATTAAGTGACGATATCGTCGCAACTCGTTCTATTTTCCCTTCCCCTAAAGTCACTTTTTCTCATCTATAAGTGTCCGTTTTTTCTTCATACGTGCTTACATGTTTTCGCTCAACAGACCTTCTATGCCTAGAATGCTTAAAATCTCCTATCAATTGCTCGTCTCATTGGTTGTTGGCTTCCATTTAAGAGGTTGGTGCACATTTTTGTACTTTTTTTGACATGTTTTCGCTCAAGAGACCTTCCATGCCTAGAATGTTTAAAATCTCCTATCTATTGCTCATCTCATTGGTTGTTGGCTTCCATTTAAGAGGTTGGTGCACATTTTTGTACATTTTTTTACGCTCTTCAGTGTATTAATAATAGTTGCATGCTGTTCGGAATCCATTTCCTCATTTCCCGCCTTCGAAACCCCCATTTTCTCATCTACATGTTTCTACATCCGATATATACGCTCATGCTTTTCGTACAACAGAACTTTCATTCATAGAATCATGCAAATCTTCTCTTTACTGCTCATCTTAGGGGCTGCTGGCTTCCATTTAAGAGGTCGTTACAAATTTCTTCTCATTTTTTACACTAATCAGAGTATTAATAATATGTTCATGCAATTTGTCATCCATTTCTCCTCGCCTTGTATAATACCCATCACAAATGGCTTATATCGATGGCAATGATGTGGGCCATTTGGAGTAATGTCCTCCGAACCCCAGATAATAATCTGTCAACCCATCTCTTTACTCCATTTTGAACTTGTTGGCAACCGTCTCATCCTCCAATATGTCTATGTAAGTGGAAATTGGAATGGTTTTTCTGGAATCAAAATAAATGCATTGTTTTTCAAGAGCAATGAAAGTACACTTACTGATTTCTACCATTAATGAAATTACCATTATTGTTTAAGAGGTAACATACATTTGTAATTTCTTCTACATTACTGAAATGTTATGTACAGTCTGCTACTGCATTTCTCTCTAATGGATATTCGTTCTTTCAATGATTAGGATGCTAGGAGATGAATTAATAGTCATATTCCACTATGAAGGGGATCTTCAGTTTGACATGATTCACCCAGCATATAAAGGTGGGAAGCAAAAGATGAGGTCTATTCCAAGCGATATAACATTTGAATCGTTAGTTAAAGTTGCTATTGAAGCATCACATTGGGAGGTTAACTCCGAAAACATATGCATTCGTTATCTACATCACAATGGTAAAGTGTTTTCATTGGTTGGCATCGAAGATGATAACGATATTAAGTGCATGTTGACACTCTCCAGTGTTGAAACAAATGGGATTTGTCTATATATCAACAGAACATCATTTGGTTCTGCCCTGGGTATTGGAGAACAACGAAGGTACTCCATGTGACATTATTTTCTTAAGCAAAACATTCATGTCTGTGTAATACATTATTAATTCAGTATCATGTACCTTTTGAAGGTCGCATGGGTTGAATATGCATATGCTGCGAGATGGTAAATGTGCTGTTAAAGCTGGCAGTCGTGATGCAATTCAGAAGGCTCCATCAGAGAAAGACACAAGATGTTTTACTGTAAACCTCGGTGAAGATGACGACATGCACTTCTCTTCTAATCCGAACTTTGCGACCGATGAGCTAGCACAGGAGAGTGAAATCGTCTTTCGAAAGTACCTTGATGCAGTGGAGAGTGATGCTGATGTAGAAGCCATCGATGTAGAAGACTATCAGCCCAGAAGTAGAACTATTAACGGTGCCCTCAAAAGAGCGACCGTGGATGCGAAATCATATGTTTCGGTGCCACCAACCCACATGCGTGAAGTTATTTTTGAAGATACCGTGGTTCCAGAGGAGTCTCACCCTGGAAGTAGTATTCATGGCGGTGCACTCAATAAAGCAACCGTGGGTGCGAAATCATATGCTGCGGATCCATCAACCCATGTGCGTGAAATTATTTTTGAAGATACTGTGGTTCCAGAAGAGTCTGACCCTGGAAGTAGTATTGATGGCTTTGCACTGAATAAAGCGTCCGTTAAAACAAAATCATATGTTGGGGAGCCATCAAGCCATAGGCGTGAAGTTAATTTTGAAGATAACATGGTTCTAGAGGAGTTTCCTACAGAGTTTTACCATAATACTTCTCGCGAGATGTGGCTTGGGCGTGAGTTTCCGGATCGCGAAAATTTCAGGAGGACTATAGCTAAGTTTGTAATATATAACAACTTCACGTTGAAGCATCTAAAGGCGAGTCAGTTCAAAGTCATAGCAAAATGCAAGGACCAGGACTGTCCATGGCGCATCCACGCGTCTATAATTGAGAGTGGACCACGGTTTAAGGTTCGAACCTACAACCCTGTTCATAAATGTTCAAAGCCAATAATGGGTACAACACATAGGCAGGCATCATCAGAGTTAATTGCGGAGTACATTCTGGAGAAAGTTCGTCTAAATAATGATTTGAGACCCAAGGAGATAATGAATGATTATCAAATGGAGTTTGGGGTTTCTATATCGTATAGGAAGGCACATATCGCTAGAGATATTGCACTTCGTACAGTTCGAGGTTCGTACGAAGATTCATTCAAACTCCTTCCGTTGTATTGTGTAGAGTTGAAGATGATGAACCCAGGGAGTGTGACCAACATCGAGACATCCGACGATGATAGATTTAAGAGATTCTTTTTTGCTTTTGCTCCGTCCATAAAAGCTTTCACAACGTCTTTGAGGCCAATGATTGCAGTCGATGGATCACATCTTCGTGGTAAGTACCCAGGTGTGTTGTTAGTAGCCATAACATTGGATGGAAATCACAAGCTCTTTCCAATTGCATTTGCAATTGCTGAAGCCGAGCGACGTGACAACTGGGAGTTGTTCCTCGCAAATGTTAGTGTGTCTCTTGGTGAACCAATGAATCTTACCATCGTTTCTGATCGACAGAAGGGACTTGTCCCTGCGCTTGCGAACGTCATGCCCACTTCAACCCATTCCTACTGTTGTCGCCATCTCACGGAGAATATCAAGTCAAGATTCAGTGATTCGGCAATTGTCATTAAGTTTTGGTGCGCTGCAAAGGCTTATAGGGGTTGTGAACACGAAGCATTTATGGAAGATATTAATGCTGTAAATGTTGAGGCATACAATTATATACATGCATTTGGCAGGCAACATTGGGCAAATGCTCATGTCTAGGGTAGACGGTATGACATGCTTACAAGCAACGCTGCCGAATACACCAATAGCATGTAAAGGATTCCAGAGTTCTTCCAATAGTGAAACAGGTCGAAGATATTGGGGTCAAACTCATGGAGTTCTTTCAAAAACGACATGCCGAATCTTTGGATGTCAGCACTCGTTTGACCCCATATGCTGAGAAACAGTTGAGCAATGAAACTGAAAAAGCACGTAGGTTGCATGTGCGAGCTGCCGGTTTAGAAGAGTTTCAGGTTCAATCCGCAAACTATGTGGATGTTGTTCACCTCGATCAGAGGACTTGCACTTGCCGCAAATGGCAAATTATTGGAATCCCGTGCTCACATGCAATCGCGGGTATGAGGTTGATGAACAAAAATCCATATGACTTTTGTGAGGATTGGTATCTTACAAGTAAGTACCAAGAAACATACAAAGAGGACATTCATGCCACCCGTGATAGCAAACATTGGGAGCACATATCAGATTGAAGGGTCTTGCCTCCCCTTTCTTCTAAACAGCCTCGAAGGCCAAAGAAAAACAGAATACATACAGAAGACCGCTACAGAGAGCGTAGGGTTGTCACTTGCTCTCACTATCATGCGCGAGGTCACAATCGCGCATCATGCAGGAATCCGCCTCTTCCGCACAATACATAGATCTACCGCATCTATATGTCTCAGAATTGTTTTGAAAGCACAGGTCCTTTCGTTGCTCAGTTTTTGGCCTTTTTTTTGGAATATATCATGTTCAAGTTGTATGGTCAAATTTGTATGGTCAATCATTTTTTGGAGAAAGTTGTATAGTCATAAAGTTGTATGGACAAAGTTATATGGTCAAGCCTTTTTGATAGTCAGGTTGTATAGTCCCAAAGTTGTAAGGTTAAAGCATTTTTTGGAGAAAGTTGTTTAGTCAGAAAGTTGTATGGTCAATCATTTTTTGGAGAAAGTTGTATAGTCACAAAGTTGTAAGGTCAAACCTTTGTTGGAGAAACCTTTGTTGTAAGGTCAAACCTGTTTTGTATATAGCACCAGTGTTGGTTATTTAATTGTATGAATTCATGTGCGTGTTTTATCCCAAAGATTGTGATGACACAACAATACAATCTCTTATACACAAAACTGTTTGATTTTTGTAACATGTTAATGAATGTTTGGTTGGTTGATCAAAATACTTCTTTCCAATTGAAAAAGAAACAAGACATCTCCTGTTTACATTATTCTCATGAACTTTATCCATAGTTGAGCATTGTTTGGTTGAGAAAGATTGTTTGCATCAGTTGATGAATGAATGTAGTGACATTCAATCACGAGATTGAAATGTAGTAACCTGGTTACATCACTGGATGCATTGAAATGTTTGGAAGAGTATATTTATTCTATGCAGGGATGAAGAATAGAAATATATGTGCACTTTGCAACTTGTTTCAACTGTGATTTCTAAAAAAAAAAAAAAAAACAGTAATAAGCGTCGCTAGCGTCGTCTAACTGTAATATAAAAAAAGACAGAACGACGATAGCGTCGCTCACCTGAAGCTAAGAAGCGACGCTAGCGTCATTCTGTGTTTTTTTACATTCCAGTTAGACGACGCTAGTGTTGCTTATTACTGTTTTTTTTTTTTTTTTTTTTAGAAATCAGAGATGAAACAAGTTGCAAAGTGCACATACATTTCTATTCTTCATCCTTGCATAGAATATACACTCTTCCAAACATTTCTTTGCATCCAGTGATGCAACCAGGATACTAACAAACTGCTCCTCATCCAAGGTTACTACATTCATTCATCCACTGATGCAAACAATCTTTCTCAACCAAACATTTCTTCAAGAAACATTCATTAACATGCTACAAACATCAAACAGTTTAATGCAACCACTTATAAGGCATTTCTACGGAAATTCATTAATATATATACCGATGAATTGATTCCAATAAACCCAAAACACAATATGAACAATAACATCCGACTACAAACTGATTTCTATACAACCAAAAATTTTCACGAACAATGTTTTATGAACATTTCACTGAGTCAGTGGATCAATATTCAAACGGTCACTATTGAGCTCCCAACTATATCCATATATGTCGACCACAATCCTACTACGAAATGCATTATGTCTGATTATTTAAAATTGATGTCTCTACGTGCAGCACAGTGTTCGGCGAACGCTAATGCAAAGACACCACAATCGTTCCCGTTTTCCTGGTAAGGTATTTTGGTCTTCACGAGCAATGTCCACATATTGGTGTCATACCATCCATAGTTGGAGAACTGGCCGCCCAAGAAATCAATCTTCAACATGTGAAAAAAAAAATGTCAGTTGTGAGCTTTTTTTGTGCAAAGTTGTATCAATACAAGCATGTAAAGATCATGAACTGTGCGGGACAACTCACGAATGTTTTGGCTAACTGAAGTGAAGTCCTGTCCGACACCATGCTGTTGTAAAACTCCCATCTTTTTTCTTCTGTGTACCCAACCAACAATGTGAAATGTGCTTCGTGCCAGAGGACAAAGATCAACATGCTTTTCTCCTTAGCCTCCCAGATTTTGACACCATCCTTACCAAATATATTCTCTTGCAATGCCTTTACGTTATTGTTTTGCCACTAGCTCTGGTATAGGAAAGTGTGATAGTTCCATTGATCAAGATAAATCATGAACAAGGAAACAGTTATAAAAAATGCTGGAAAATCACAAAGAGGACATAGTTTGCTGGAAAAGCATTTAACTAATTAACTTACGCAGACACTAAGGTCGTAGAAAATCACATCCGGATATCGACCCTTTATCGATTGAAACCACCAGTACATAATGTTGGTGTCTAACCATGTGGCCTCTTCGAGGACACTCTTTAGAACCTTTCCGGACACAAGCGTGCAATATATATTGAGCTCATCCCGTCTACCAAAACAGAAACAACAGTTAAGGTCAAATATTTAAAAGATAACACAGACGTCATGAAATGATTAACATTCTCAAATAAAAAATGATTCCATAAAGTTGGGGCGATACTTTTTCGAGTAAAATCCGAGAAATCCCTCTAGTAGGGTCAATTGTTCTTCAGTAAGCACATACTTCGTCCTGCTCAACGAATGGTCGTAGTCCTCAAAATAACGAGGAATCTTTCTTTCACGATGCAAACGCTTTATCCTCCATACCAATGTGTTGATATCCGATTTCGGAGTGTATACAACAATTGACGTGCTAGGAGGTGCATTAACAGGTGTTGTGAAGATATCATCCAATGCTGGAACCAATGGAGAGGCAAATCCAGATGTTAAAGTAGGATCTGATGTAATGTCGTCCACGTTCACCACCTCATCTAAATAGTCAAGCGTTTTGGCCGTGGGTGATATCCCTTTCCCTCTCCTGGTCTTTGGAACAGCTCTCTTCCGTGCTCCATTGGGTGATACCTATATCGAAAGGATAAATTACAAATGCAATGTCATCACAATAATGATGGTTTTTCCAATCACGAACTATTGTGTGGAAATTATTACCTTTGTCTCATCATCCGATTGAGAGGTGGAACATGACTCCCCCCCATAATTTTCAAACGACAAACTAAGTGCATCTCTAATTTTTTTAATTTTTCCCCTCAACCTTGCCGTGAAATCTTCGATCTTGACCTTCTTTTGGACCGCCCGGTCTGAAGACCGTTCCAAGTGGTCCAACAAAGCATGTACCTGAAGCAGAAGATGTTTATGCATTAAGGATGGGTCAAAGGTTATAAACTGGAAAGAAAATAGAGTAAATATGGATGGGTGCTCACGTATTTATCGATCTTGGATGTCTCATCGCAGTGGGTGCTTTCCATAGGCTTTGACCCCTCTTTAGTTTCCACCCCTGCTTCTGGTTTCTCCAAGTGGAGCTCCACTGGTGATTGTCTAGCTCGACCGGCTATCCCACATACAATCTCTTTGATTGTTTCTAATGAATACCAAACATGATAGGAAGGTGAGTGTTTCTTTGAGGAATCCTTCAGTCCGCGTAGGACATTACTGTCCCTCTCCTTCCACAGTCTAGTAACCTCATCTCCATATGTTTGATAGTCCATTTCAAACCTTTCCAAACGCTCAACCCTCTTAAAAGGCATATAGAAGGGTGGGGGGACGGCTTGCCTAATGCCGAACTGTTTAGCTACACGTTCGGGGTTGTGTCTTTCAACAATCCAATAATGTAGAAGGACAGTCGAAGAAGCGAACAACCCCCTATCAACCTTTGGTATCTTCGCAAATAGCTTCTTAAGCATCTTGGCATATGGCTGCCACGTGAACTGCAAAATTAGAGCATGTAAATCAAGATACTCAAAAGGCATAAATATCATCTTAAAAAACAAAATTCATATGTTGAGATTATTATTACCCCGTCCTCTTTCAGACCATTGATGTGCCTCCGAATCTCCTTCATGTTTGTCACTTGATGATTATCTATCAGCCTCAATTCCCATGTCTTGAACAATGGATACTGAAGGTCTTTTTTCCAACTCGGAGATGGTTTTGGACATCTCCCGATTGACATCCTTGTATATGCCCAGATCTGCAAGCCAACAACAGAAATTCAAAAGGAACGTTAATTACAAACTAACATTAGCTAATGAACCATAAAATTATAACAATACCCAAACTGAAAGTATATTCAAGGCACTTTGCATCACCTGCAACAACTGTAGGGGGCCTGTTAGAGTCTTCAAAACAGTAATTTTTGAAGAATCACGTTTTTCTTCACCCTCGTCCCCTTCCTTATCCTCCTCTTCACCTTTTAATAACCTTGTAGCCCTTCCAAGCATTCTATACAGGCTTGCAAGGCAGGCCAGACCCCATGCATAGGGCTTGAATTCCCTAAACAACTCCAAATGCCAAGCTGGCCCTCTGGCACCGGATGAATTGGCAAAGATTTGTCCAGAAATTAGAAAGAATAAATATGCTTTTGTCTTGTAAACCTCGCTCCTCTTCTTAGAGGGCTTGAAGTTGTCTTCTAGCCACTTGAATTTAATTGTGATGCCAATAGTGTCTTTGCCCGGTTGTGGAGCAATGCCAAGCAACTCCTTACACACTTCGGGGACAAGTGACTTCGGGAAAGTCCGACCCGTTACCGGTATACCATCGATCGGGAGCCCATATATGTGTGCAACATCCTGTAAGGTAACCGTGGCTTCACCGGTAGGGAGATGGAACGTGTTGGTCTCAGGCCTCCACCTTTCGACCAAGCCACTAATGAGGGCATGGTCTATTCTCATATAATCAATTTCTGCAAGATGTTCTAGACCAACATCCCTAACAATATCCATTTGCTGTCAGTAAGAACCCATATGTCCTTATCCGGGTTCGTATTTATACATCTATATGACTCTGGCTCCACCCCATTTAATATGGCTTTGGACACATGAGAGTCTTGGCCATATAGCAATTTATCCTCTTGATTCAGCTTCTGTCCTTGCGCCATCTGTTCTGTTTTGGCAAATTGAGACACAAGCACATATAAAACATATGATTACACTTAATTTCAGAAAGAGAGAGCGCATGCAGTAAAGGGAACCTTAAGATATTTCAATCATAAATTCAAAGACAATCCAAGAGTTAGATAATACATTACTAATCAAATGGTATAAATTAAATGCTAAAATTCATTAATGCGAGGAGATTGTATTCATTTCTCTAGATGTATAGAAGCTTGTGGTTGGAATGTTTAGATGTTTAGATAGTACTGATAGTACATTTGAGGGTGATATATAGCATTTGAGGGTAAACCGGATCCAATACTTTTCAGTTCATTCCAAGCCATTCCATTGTCTTATCTTCCCTTCCTTTTAAAATCACTCAAAGACCATACTGTTGTCTGCCTCTCTCTCTCTCTCTCTCTCTCAGGATGGGTGAGATTCAAGAAGTACAACTCTGCATCAAAGGTTAGTGACCAACTTATCTCATGTGTTATCATCATATAATTATGAAAAAAGGCTTGAACCCATGAGAGAAAACTGGGTCTCTAACCAAACTTCTCAAACTTGTTTTTTTTATCAGTAAATCCTGTTTGCCTTACATCACCTACAACAATCAAAACACTAAAATAGGATCTTCAATTGCTTTCAAAACCTTATATTTCTTACCTGTTTCTTCACCAATATAGTGCCAATGACCCAACAAGTAAAACACAGTAGAAAATCTTTTTGAACAGAAAACATGGGCTTCCCTTTTCTTTCAACGTTTTCCACACAAGTGTTTGCAAACTTCAAACATCAAAAGGCTTGATTTGAGATCTTAAAATTCAAGTTCTTAGGAATAAAAACGCAGGGCCTGGTTTTTCATCCCTTTTACCAACAAGAACATGGTATGTGTTCTTTTTCTTGTTCCTCTGGAAATCAAGTGTGGCTTTCAGTTTCATTAAAAGAATAAGATATGTTTTGTTCTACCATATAAACAGAAGAAAAGCTTAGAACATTTTATTTATCATCAAGGAGTTTCATTCCGGAGGTTTGGGTGGTCATTTTGGTAGAGACAAGACTGTTTTGTTGGTCAAGGAGAAGTATTATTGGCCTACTATCTACCGAGATGTTGCTTATTATGTGAAGAGATGCTCTCACTTGTCAAACTTGCAAGGGTCAAGCTCAAAATAATGGTGCATACACTCCATTACCAATTCCTAAGGCTCCATGGGAAGATGTTAGTATGGATTTTGTGGTTGGTTTGCCGAGAACATAAAGAGGTATGGATGCAATCTTTGTTGTTGTTAATAGATTTTCAAAAATGGCTCATTTTATTCCTTGCAAAAAGACTATGGATACTTCTTATATTGCTGATTTATATTTCAAGGAAGTAGTTAAGCATCATGGAATTCCTAAGTCAATCATTTCGGATAGAGATACAAAATTTCTTAGCCATTTTTGGAGGACTTTGTGGAAGAGGATTGTCACTAGCTTGCTTTATAGTAGTGCTTATCATCCTCAAATAGATGGGCAAACTGAAGTTGTCAATCGAACTTTGGGAAATTTGCTTAGATGCCTTGCATCCATAAGACCTAAACAGTGGGACTCAGTATTATCTAGAGCTGAATTTGCATACAATTCAGTTATGAATCGTTCTACAAGGAAGAGTCAATTTGAAGTAGTTTATGGGCGTGTTCCAACTCATTATCTTGATCTTGCTCCCAAACCTGAATCACCCATGACAAGCAAAAAGGCAGAAGATTTTGCTGCTACAATGGCAAGGATCCATGAGGAAGTTAGAAATAATTTAGAAGTCAGTAATAAGGTTTATAGAGAAGCGGCAAATGTTCATCGTCAGATAAAGACTTTCAAGGAAGGTGAACTTGTGTGGGTATATCTGAAGAAAGAGCGACTCCCAGCTGGTTCTTATAACAAGTTGAAGGAAAAGAAGATTGGCCCATGCCGGATTCTTGAGAAGATAAATGACAATGCTTACAAGATTGAGCTTCCTCTTGATGTCCGCACACATCCTACTTTCAATGTTCGTGACTTATCAGCATATCATGGAGAAGAAACAGACAACTCGTGGTCGAGTTCTTTCTCACCCGGAGAGGATGATGCAGTGCCAAAGAGCAAATGCAACATGTATTCCCGCACAGGAAAATCCTGCACAGACACCTTTTGATATTTCGGTCATAACTCAACCTTGGGAGCTCCAAATCGCGCATTGTTTGATGCGTTGGAAAGTAGACTCGAAGACCTTTCCAATGGTATATGGCTTGGAAAGTGAAACCTCACCATTTAATCCAGAATTTGAGCTGAACAGTCCCCATTTTCGTAGTCATAATCTATTTTGTAAATTGTGTCTTTGGAAGGTGTAGTTTGGTGATAATTAATTGCTTTTGAGAGTCTATAAATAGAAGGAAAGTATGACAACGTGGGGATATGTTGTGATTACTTATTTTGTTAATGAAAAGAGATAGAGCTCTGGTCTGATCTATGTTTATCTCCCTTCCTACTTTGTGTTCTTGAATTTCAAGTATCTTTCTCTATATCTCTTCTTAGCCCGCATCAGGATCCCTCTTGTGTTTAGTTCATCAAAGAGAAAACAAAAATAAGTTGTTTATCACTACCATTGGCCTATTAACAGCCACCTTTTTATCTTGGTTAAGTTGTTTATCACTGCTAATGGCATCCAAAGATTGGGTTCTTCTCCCTCTCACCTTATTCCTCTTTACTCTACTCATTGCGTTCCGTTCTCCTCCCTCTGCCCCTCCCCACTATCCCCACAGACATCATTAAGCTGCTGTTCCAAATTATGAAGTAGCACATACTGAGCATAACTTGGCGCTGATAGTATACTTTGATTTTATGATTAGGCCAATGTGTTTCTTTCAGGATGTTGCCCACATGATGTTCATTCCAATGTTTTATGTTGGAAGTGAGTGTTTTGGTCTTGGCAAAAACAAGACCAAATGTAGAACAGTTAGATTAAATCTACTCTCATTGAACATGCTTTGACTCACTGTTGTTAGATTAAATCAAGTTGTTAAAATAAAAACTACATTGTTCCTCACTATTCTATCTAGATAAACCTAACACACAAACCCTAATTCCTTATAAGGAATTGGAATAAAAACCATTGCCAAATGAAAGTTCTTCAAACAACATAAGTAAAAATATTACACCAAAAATACAATAATGAAGTGGTGGAAAGATCATACATTGAAGAGAAGAAGAAAGATGACAGACAATCATAGAACAGAAACGAAGAAATTGCACGTTCGGTGATGGAATCCCATTTCCGGATTTTCATCAATCACCAAACAAGCATTATGAAATGGAAATCATATGTCACAAAACATGTGGAAAAAACAAAAAACACCATTGTGGATGTTTCGTCTTTGATACAAAAACCCACACAGACATTGTTTTCGAAATTATACACAAATGTGCAAACGGAATCAACGGGCCATACCTTAGAGATGGTGTGCGATATTGGAGCAAGGTTGATACAAAGTATGGAAGGAAGGATGCAGAGGAACAGCGGCGACGACGTACTGGTGTAGAGGAAGGAGATGGGAAGGAAAAATGGGAAAACGAAGGGTCAGAGGCTTATGTGAAAGTGGCGATGAGTGACGCTAGCGTCACTCATCTTATAAAGGCAAAAAAAAAAAAAAAAACCAAACGGGGTCCAACGGACCCCGTTTGTGCTGCGCGGTTTCCGAGGCACTCATACGTGCGACGGACATTTACTGGGTATTTTCCAGTAAAATCCTCTAATAAGAATGTTGGTTCAACATATTAAAGTGTTGAATAGACTATGCACCTACCCACGAGGTAGGAAAAAACATTGTTGGTTACTTTCCAGTGGCTCGAGTTGTGTAGAATCTCAAGCTATGGTGGATATTGTTAGGTTTATGTTTTGTATCCGGGGTTACTGGAGTGGTCCATTGGGTTATCCAAAATAAAAAGTTCAAGGTCAATGGTATTTTGGTCATTGTACATGGCTTTCTTAGGATCTAAGAAAGCGGAGATTATATATACTATTTAATCTATAACCCTATACTCTAAATAGAGTCAAAGATGTAAGTAATTGCTCTCGGGCGTATTTGGCAATTAACTAGCTAAAGTAAAATAAACTGAATCCAGACAAGAAATGACAAGGGGTCATATTAAAAGTAGACAATTTCAAAATTCCCTTCGAATTTTCCAAAAAATGTAAAAAAAAAAAAAAAAAAGCAACATCCTTTCTCCACTAAAAGACAAAAAAACTCTATTTTTCTATACAAAAAATCAAAAAGATTTCAAACCAAACAACTAAAAACAAAACACCATCATAACACCTTATATTTTATTCTTTCTTGATTTGATGCTTCACCTCACTATACTCTAATTCACAATACATCCAAACAGGCAGAGGAAAGTTATCCTTTCTCTTTTTGATTTTTTTCTCCTCCCCTCCGTCTCTTTCTAATCTCATTAAAGACACCAACGCCCCTTCTTCTCTTCGCCTCTTTCTCCAACTCACCCAAAATACCATCGCATGCCCCAACCCCTCCTCTTCATCCCTCCAATGACTCTCTTGGAGTTACATTACAGATAAAAGGGAAATAAGAAGATAAGGAAAAGAGGAAAAAAAAAAAATGAGAGAAGTAACGGACTGGCTTAGGTATGGGTTCTCTCTATGTGACTTGGGTTTGGGATTTTTTTCCATTGATCATATGTATTTGGGAGAAAAACTTAGGTTTGGATTTTTTGTGTTTTTCCCATTGATATGTTAAACTGATGGATTTTTTTTATGGGGTAAAATTTGGGGCTATTCTAGTGGAACTTAAGATTTGAGGCTATGTGTGTAAAATTCGAGAGTGTATTGGAGTCGAAATTGAAGGTTTAGGGATTTTATTCTTTGTATACTTCCTTTGAAAGAACAAAGATTTCTTTTTTTCATTTCCTAAACTACCCCTCCTCCCTTTCTCTCTTCCTCTCCCTCCACCCTCTTCCTCTCCCCCACCCTACCTAGGTTTGTTAATGGGACATGTTGAAGCGGGTAAAAAGCCCGGCCCGAACCATCCCAAGCCCGAAAATACAGGGCTTTTTAAAAAAATTTGCGCCCAGTGGACTGGGCTTAGACAATACATTTTAAAGCCTAGCCAAAATGGGACTGGGACTGGGCAGAAACAACCCATCCCATTCAGGCCCGGCCCAGCCCATTCAAGCCCGTTGCAAAGTCATTTAATAATACTTATTTATATATTACTGAAAGTGCCCCTCACTAACAACAAAAAAACGACTATTTAGGTTTTAACCGATCCTACATTACTTTAACTTGACTCATATAGGATACTCATTCTCATTCATTTCTATTGATTTTCTGATTTTCTACTTTCACCGGGAAAAAAGAAAAAAAAAAAAAATTTTAACCATTCCTACATTACTTGACCCATATAGCCTATAGAATATTCATTCATTTATATTGATTCCCGCACCCCACCCCCCAACAAAAAAAAAAGTTTACAAAACCGCAATGTTGCTTGTTACATTGCATTGCCGTTCTCAAGCCCGGAAAAAAGGAGGGTTTAAAGTCTAGTTCACACCGGGTGTCTGATGACAGTAGGAATAATTAGAGAATGGTTTGCTAATGTCCAGGATCGAGCTAAGCCCAGGCTTAGAGGTGAAAATCTGGGCCGGGCTGTGCCGGCACGGCCCACTGAAGAAGGGCCCGGCCCGGACCCGGGTTGGGCACGGCACGGCCCATGTAATTATGCGGGCCGTGCCGTGCCAGGCCCAAGGGCTCTGGGGTCAGCCCAGTACGGCCCAGGGAACGACTCTGGTTGTGCCGTGCTAGGCCGGGCCCTAGTCGGGCCTGGGCCGTGCAGCCCGTGGGCAGCCCACATATCCCCCTCCTCTTTTTTTTAAAATTTTTTTTTTTTAAGGTTCTTTATGTCTTTTTTTTTAGGTTCTTTAAAAAATATGTCTTGGACCAATTTCATTAAAATAAAGAAATTAAGAGAAATAACAAGTAGAATAACGCTAATGATGTTTTGAAAAAATACATCAAATAAATTGTATTTCCTTGAAATTTAAGTTACAAAAGTTCAAAAAAATTACAAGTTTGAACTTGGATCAATATATATAATGAAATTCAAACCTTCTAATAAATGAAAAAAAAATTACAACTTTAGAAACCTATGATACATTCTAAAAAATAAATTACAACTTTAGAAACCTATGATAGATTCTAAAAAATAAATTACAACTTTAGAAACCTATGATACATTCTAAAAAATAAATTACAACTTTAAAAACCTATGATACATTCTAAAAAATAAATTACAAGTTGAAAGCCTATGATACACTATAAAAAAAATTATACTATAATATATGTAACGCTGCTAGCTCGTCTTCTATCTCAATCTCATCATCATCGAGGTGTTGTTCCCTATCCTGTGCTTGATACCAATCCCGTAAGCACATGCAGGTCTCAACGGTTTCTTCTGAAAGCATAGTCCTCCTGGGATCAATAAGGCGCCCACTTGCATTAAATGCCTACTCTGATGCAACTGTAGACACTGGTATTGTTAGTATATCACGGGCTATGGCGGAAAGCACGAGAAACTTAGTTTCGAATGATTTCCACTATGCCGAAAGATCAAAATCATCTTCTTCTTCATCTTCGACTGCAATAGGATCGCTCCCCAAGTACATTGTTAATTCATTAAGGTTGTAAGATCCTCTGGAAGAAGAGGGGTTACTTCCATGAGATTTCTTCATAATACTCCAAATAGCTTTCTTTTTTCCTTTATGTACTTGGGGAGGACCTGTTGGGACCGTGGGTGCTATGGATCTACCTAATCGGGTAGCATAATCCAAATAAAGTGTTTCTAATTGTGTCTTAATTGTTGTCATGTCATTTATATTAGGTGTATTCATATCAGAGTTTATTTCATCAAGAAAGGTTTTTACACCTTTTTATTTCAATTTAGGGTCTAATACAGCAGCTATACAAAATGTTAAAGGAGCTATTCTCCAATATGATGAGAACTTTGCCTCCATTTGTATACACATGAGTTGAAAAATTGGAAAATCTCTATACTTTTTAAAAGTAAGACTTATTTAATAAAAATTAGCTAAAACTTCATTTGATGTGGGATAATATACCCAAAAAAAAAAACAATGTTGCATCATGATAAACTTCTAAAAATCTCTTATTATCTCAAGACGGGTCCATTTATCATCACTTATAAAAATATTTTCATGCTCCAAATAAAGTTGACAATATTGATTTAGTGCCATTTTATAGGCACGTGATTCTTTTAACATTTTATAGGTAAAATTCCATCTATGCTTTACATCATATGATATTTTCTTTGGTCTTAGATTCAAATTTACACATATGTCCCTCCACCATTGTTTTCGCGAGGGAGAACAAAAAATGTATCCTACAATCCATTTAATAGTCTCTAAATCATCTCTAATTAATTTCACCCCTACTTGTACAATAAGATTTATGATGTGGCATACACATCTATTGTGAAATAGATCTCCATTTAAATCAAGTTGAAGTAATTGTTTTAGTAACTCTACTGCGACATTGTTAGTGCTTGCATTATCTAAAGTTATAGAAAATTTTTTATTTTCAATTCTATATTCTCTAAGTTTTTCAAGGATGGTGGACCCTATCCTAACACCAGTGTGTGGAAATTCTAGCATAGAAAACGAAATTATTCTTTTCTGCATCACCCAATCACTATCAATATAACGTGATGTGATTGCAATGTACCCCAGATTTTATTTAGAGGTCCATAAATCTGAAGTTAAAGCTATTTTTCCAGGTAAATTTTTAATTTTTTTTTAAATTCTCTTTTTCTTTAAAAAAAGTTTTTATTGCATCATTTCTAGCAATAACTCTAGATATTTTTTGCCATGAAGGAACAAAGGCTGACCTCAAAAATCTTTCAAAACGTCGGTCTTCGGAAAGTACAAATGGATATTGGGCAGAAATTATATACTTAATAAGTTGATATCTAGCATTAGTAGGGTCATAATTGAAAATTCCTAAACCGCCAGATGAATCTGTTTGAGAAAGTTGTGTTTGAACCATCCCACGGCTCCCACCTTCTCCCCCATCGTTAGCGGCATTCGTGTGTTTAGGTATACACGTTTTCAGGTGTCTATTAAGGTGGCCAGTGCCATTTGATGATTTGCCACTGAGGAGATCTTTGCAAAATTTACATTGTGCATTTTCCTCTGTTCCTCCCGTGGGACATGGGACAGTAACTTTAGCAAAATAAGTCCATACAGGAGAAGTCAATCTTGATTTTCTCTTCTTTTTAGTTGTAGCAACCGAAGATGCAGGATTTTGGGGATTAGTGCTATCTACTTCTATATCCTGATTTTGATCTAAATTAATAAATCCAGGATCTTCCTCATTTAGAGAGAAGTCAAGGTTGAAAGGATGTGATGGTCCAGCCATTTTTCTAAATAAAAGATAATTTTTTTTAATAAATAATTATGTATAATGTGTTGTTTGTGATAATTTATATAAGAAAGGGGAGAAGATGAGACTTAATATATAATATTACTATGTATATTATTACTAAGTAAAACTAAAGATTAAAGATAATAAATACCTTTATGAGAGAGGGAGAGCTAATGGAGAACTTCTTCTTAATTGAATCCTCCACTTTAGAGAAGTCACCCTCACTCTTCACTTCTTAGAAAACTTTGTATAGAGAGCTTAGACTTTAGAATGAGACAATGGAGAGCTTAGAGGAACTTTAGAGGGAGTGTGAGAAATGAGAGAGTAGATGAGTGTAGAGAAATGAGAGGAATGAGGGCTATTTATAGAATTTCTAAGTGATAAAATGACATAAAATACCCCCTCATATGAACGTTTTGTAGCAGTTGAGGGGGTATAATGGTAAAAAATGATCAAAAGACACTAATACCCCCCCATATGACCGTTTATATCTGTTGGAGGGGGTTAAAAATGTAAAAAGACACTTTTTTGAGAAGTGGGGGGGATTTTAAAAAAAAAAGAGCCGTTGGGGGCTCCGTGCCTGGGCCGGGCCGAGCCGCCCGCGGGTTTGGTCTTGCCTCGGGCCGGGCCGGGCCGCCCACGGGCTCTGGGGCACTGGCCTAGCACAGCCCAGTGAGGCTGTCGGGCCGGGCCGGGCCGGTCCGTTGACCAAGTCAACGGGCCCAGGCATGGTTTTTTTGGGTTGGACCCGTGCTGGGCTTGGGCCGCTCGCCCAGATTTTCACCTCTACCTAGGCCCGTAGGGACGGGATTTGAAGTAGGCCCGTTCAATTTAGGGTCGGGATTAGACAACACCCGGCGGGCCCGTCCTATTTTCGGGACGGGATTGGACAATTCAAGCCCAGGCCCGGCCCGTCCCATTGATAGGCCTAACCCTACCCCACCCCACCCTCCTAGTCTCCGGTGGGGAGGGATCCCCGGCCGGACAGTCAGCCGGCAGACTTCCTGTCACGCCTCCAAAACCGGGATCCGATCTCGGGGACGCGAATTTGGGGAATTGTATTTCCCCTCCCAGGATCCGCGTATGTGAGGATGGCAAAATTCACAACACATCAGAATATTTCGCGGAAGCTCTACAAGACGTTACGACCCGGAATCCGTATCCATCGGGTTCCATGTCGTACTCAATCTGTCAGCATAAGATTGTCATAGAAATATTCAAACTCAGACTGGAACAATTCATAATATCAAAATATACAGAGCTGACAGTAACATGCTAGTCATTACCCAAGCATATTCAAGTTATAAATTAACAAATGTTTTAATTACAATTCCCAAGAAAAAGGCTAACAAAAGCCGTACAAGATAGCAAGCTAAACAAATACTACCCATGGGTGTAACGTAACTCCGGAGTCAAGCATGACGTCTACATGACATCGCTGACACAACAAGCCTGCAAAAATCGTGGCTCAACAGCCCTCTGCACACGAACTAGCTCAAACAAGGACGTGCTATCTAGAGCACCAAAGCAGAAGAATATCAGACACGACGGTCTGGCAGGTGATCAATATAGGCCAGAGCATAAACAAAATTAAAGTTTAAAGGAAACAATAACTAAAAACACTTTATTGAACTTGAACAGATTTACAAGATTTAAAAACAATGCATGAACAAGATACTTATCGAGAAATCTCTAGTGCATGAACAATATACGAAACAAGGCATGAATACATATAATATCATGATTAGTAAATCCATACGAGCCCATCCTTTCTCCATCATACACGATGACAAGAGCAAGCACGCACGACAAGCACGACACGATCCCACATATACGGGGAATTTCCGGCCGCGGAACCGGAACACGAACACGCACGATGTGTCATTCAAGACACGACTAGTCTGCAGACAGTCCACATGTTTAAGGACCCCCAGGTAGTGGATCAAGTTAAAAGGGCAGTCCAAGCTCAGTGGTATTCACTTATATCATGAATGCACAAAACACGGCGATACATGTTCGAGAACACGACAAAACAAGAGGGAAATCATTTAACAAGTACGACACGACGAGACTAGCAAAATAGCATAATATAAATGCTTATCAAACTTAAGAAATGATTCCCTTTTTCTTATTCTTGAAACACGTCTTAAAACGAGCTTATTTTTAAAATTCAAACGAATGCACGATGATGCACGAAGTATCAAAACAAGAGAGTCTTGGTTCTTGAAACAAATCTTCAAACAAACTTGTACTTGAAATTCAAGCCCAGTACACGATGATGTACGTAACATCAAAACAGAAGTTCAAATACGAAATCTATCAAGTTTAGGCTAAAGACCATTCATTGACCCTTGTGGAGTTGAAACCCAAATGTCGGAGTTTTAACAAGATTTGGTGCCCCAGGAGTTATAGTGCATTTTGGAATTCCAAGTGTACAAGGTCAATAAAACGGTCTAAAACCTAGTCTAGTTTTCCTTCTCGCAAAAATCATTCAAAAACAGTACTTTTTGTAAATGTCGGTCTGGTTTAAGCATCTTTACCAGTAGAACTTCCGGTTTAAGCATCTCTACCGGTAGAACTTCCGGTTGAAGCACTTCTACCGGTAGAACTTCCGGTTGAAGCACTTCTACCTGTAGAATTTCCGGTAGAACTAAGGGTTTTCAATTTTCCTCAACTCTCTGCCAAAATTCGAGCCACTTCTACCGGTAGAACTTCCGGTAGAACTTAGGGTTCTCAATTTTCCTCAACTCTCTGCCAAAATTCGAGCCACTTCTACCAGTAGAACTTCCGGTAGAACTTATGAAGTTTAATTTTTTTCCACTTCTCTCCACATTTTCACCACTTGCACTCCCGAAGCCTACATGCTTTCCAAGGGATGATTTCCACACAAAAATCCACTCCCATTTCAAACAAAACTTCAAAAATCACAAACCCATTTACATTCAAATCATGTATTACTAACTTGTAAAGTATTCCATTCATTCTATAAAAAAGACATCAAGACATTTTCAAGTATAAAATCATAAAAACTAACAAGATCAAACATGATTCTAAGAGCTTGCAAAATCATGGCTAACAACACAAATGAAGAAGCCAAAACTCATGACTGGAAAGAATATAACATAACTTGCATTATGAAATTAACCGAGAAAACATGTCTTAATGAAATATTGAAACCATAATGAAACATAAAGTAATAAACATGAGAGATCCTATAAAGATCACTTGCCTCAATCCAATGCCAAGGAAAACTCCACAAAAACTCAACCAAAGAGAAGATCCACGAAATCTACACAAAAGCCCCAAAATAGAACACATAAAAATCACATTTTTGGTCATTACAAACCCCCATTTCGAAAATGGGTTTGAAAACATGGAAAACAAGTTCTAAATGAACTAAAAGAACATAAATGAAAAGATGGTTCCAAGCTCTAACCTTGAGCTAGCTGAAAAAGATGAAGAGAGGTTGAAGATGATGAATAGTGAAATGGTTTGGCTCCAAAAACACTCCAAACGAAGCTTGAGAAGAGAGAAAGAGAATGGCGGAGTCGGATTGGGGATTGGAGCTCTTATGCTAGATGATTCAAGGGAAGAAAGACCAAAGGGGAAGCTTTTTCTCTTCTCCACTCTAGGTCAAACACAGTTGCAAGGAAATGAGGAAGAAAGGATTGAGGAGAGAGAATAGGAGGGTATATATAGTGTCTGGAAGGTGGGTCCCAATGCAGTAGAACTTGAAACGATTAAAACATGGTCTTGTGGACCCCGGATGAAATCGACGAAGAAGAACAAAACGATCGTCGAAAAATCTAATTTTCAAAAAGTATATTTTCCCTAAATTTCTGGAATTTTCGAAATTTATGGACAGATTTAGTGAAAATTGTCATTTTTGCCCTTTTTCTCGAAAACGTGATTTCTGAGCCTCAAATCCAAATGGATAAAACATGAAAGTTGTTTATAGCAATAAAATGAGTCAAAAGGAATAAAATTTGGAATTTTTAGAAACCAAGAATAAATTCTCACAAAAATACAATTTACAAGGGTCGGGTCATGTTGACACCAAAAATGTCACTTTGCCTCTTCAACATCAAGAAAGCTGCATGAAGTCGCAACCTGCCATAAATAGGCAATGCAATTTCTCCAAAAATTCAAATCTTGTCAGAATCAAACAAAAACTACAAGATCCTTCAAGATAGCCAAGAGAAGAGTACACATGAAGTTTCGGGCCATTTCGACAACATTTGGCCTAACTTCACTTCTCCGACAGCTAAACAGGAGCTCCCGGCGGCGACATCATCGGAGACGTCAAAACTTCGATCAGAGCCTACGGATGACTCCAGCATGTCTCAAAAGGGCTCCATGCCAAATTTCAAGTCAAACCGACAACGTTTGACCCTCCATCAATGCTCGAGCAGCAAAATCAAGCCTCCCGGCGGCGGGAACCACCGAAGCCTTCGCTCATCAAACCAAGTGCATGAGTGGCTTCAACATGCTTCCAAAAGGCTGCACGTCAAATTTCAGGTCATTCTGACAACGTTTGACCAGGTTTCGATGCTCCGAGAGAAAATCAAGCCTACCGACGGCGGAGCAACCCGGGACCATGACATCCAAAACGGAGCCCATGGAACGTCTCAAAATGACTCCAATAGGCTCCCCGTCAAATTTCAGGTCAATCGGACATCGTTTGGCCACATATCAAAGCTCGGCATTTTCCCCGCAGCAAAATCAAGTGAAGCATCGACGGGACCCCAAACGGCTTCAAAACTCAAACAAAAGCCTATGGTTGGTCTTATTTATTGCTCAGGAGGCTTCACCTCAAATTTCAGGTCATTCCGACATCGTTTGACCAAGTTTCAGCTTCTGGCGGAAAATCAGCAGCTCTACGCGACAAAGTCTTCGGCTTTCCCGGAAAATTGGAAACTTTGCACTCTAAAAATGCAAGGATTCTCATTAAGTTTTCTACAGGGAAATGAAGCCAATAAATGAGAAGAAATGTCAAGAAAAATACAGAAGAAAACGGCGACGAAAAAGACCTCAAAACGACCGCAAAACGGGCTCCGAAGAGGAAAAATCCCCCAGGGTCGCAGGCCCCTGCGACCATGGCCCATGGTCGCCGGTCCATGGTCGCCGGCGACCATGGAGGTCCGGGTCACCGGATTTTCCGCCGGTGACCCGTTTTTCCGTCTTTTTTCGCGTTTCGCGCACTTTGGAATGTGATTTTTAGTGCTCTAAATTGACTCATATCCGACGACATCTCGGATCCGCCGTCAAAAGCATAAAATCATCATTGATCGCTCCAAGATCGCCAACCGGTCGACCAAGAAAGTGCACTTTCTGTCCGACCGATCGTGAAATCGTCAAGACAGATGTCACCGGCCCACTCTTAGCTATCAATGTCTGAAGTTACATGTTCATCCGATGTCGATCAGCATGTAGATCCATCGATGATCGTCGCCAGAAGAATTCCAGAGGACACGGCATGGCCCGCGACTCTTCGACTGCTCGGCGACCAATTAATGTGGTTAATTGACTAGCTTTATTGCAGTCATTAATTCATTTCTTTGGACGGCCCAATCAGAAGCAAGCATTTGGGAGTTACAAGTCAATTGATTCATGGCATTTAAACCATGAAACTCCTCCCATTATGGTAATTAAGGTGATTAAAAGCCCTTAATCTCCATCGGCCAATCAGATTCAAGGAAAAAGGAGTTACAAAATCAAGAAATAAATCTTGTAACTCCTCCCATTAAAGCCATTAAGGCTCATAAACCCTCCTAAATGGCTACCAAAGGCCTATAAATAGGAGAGCATTCCATTGAAATTGAGATCGGAAAAAAGATCAGAAAAAAGAGGAGAAAATCAGAGGATCAGAAAAAAAGATCAGAAAGAGATCTGAGAGAAAGAAAAAGAGAGAAAAACTCTGCTGAAGTTCTGCACCGGCCACCACTACAAGGTGACAAAAGTCCCTTGGGGGGCACCCCCCCCAAGGTCCTTGCCTTCTCCTGCTGCCTCCAATGGCTTAGACGTGGCTTTTCAGCCCGTCTACTTAGCTTTTTATTGGACATAGGACCTTCTCTTGGTCTTTGTCCTCTAAAAACCTGAGGTTATAGCCAAGCCAAGCAAATCAAGAGCATCTTCTGTTCTCATCTGCATGGATGATGGCGAAGCCCACACATGGCTTGCGACCGTCAATCTGAACGAGTCCCCCACAATCTCCTGAAAAGTTAGATCTTCCTTTTCTTGCTTTTCATTGTAATCTGTATTTTTCTAAAGAGACAAAAATCACAACTCTTGTCTTTCATTATTGATGAGAATTGTAAATCGGCTATAAACGCCAAAATCGGCTATAAATGCCAAACAAAATCGCCTTTCACGGCAAACCAAGAAAATGTCTCTTTTCTTAAATATTTGTGCAATGGAAAACTTGAAAGAAGTTGATTTCCTTTTTACTTGCGAAGGTTGATCTCCGGATTACCACTTGCAATTCCAAGTAAAATAGAAAATCTGGCACACCCACAAAAGAAATGTTGATGCACGCTTCAGGGCCCGCCAGGGCGCGAAAGGGCCGGACCCGACGGACTCCCACGTTCCGCCGACCCCGGTAGCCGCCCCACGGCGCCTCGGAGCGCGTTCCATCAAGCTGGCACACCCGGTGGGACTCGTTCATTTGAGAACACGGTGCTTGGAAATGAAATATTTGCATATCATACTTTTTGCTCTATGCTTATACTTCTTTTCCGGATTCCTTGGCTACTTCCTAGCTGGTAGCCTATGTTGGATTTTGCATCCTAAAAAAAAAAAAACATGAGATGGGATTTTTTGGAAATTTCTATTTCTTTGAGTTTGTTTCCATTCTTTCTCTCTTCAAAAAAAAAAAAAAAAAAATTAGTTTTCTTAGTTTGAATTCAAAATTGAGAAACTTTGATCCTATCCTATCGTTCTTTGGTGCTTGCAGAAATGTTGAGCCCGTTCGACTAAGGTTTTGGGCCATCGTTTCTCTTCGATGAGTTCATTAGAGATTTCAAAAAAAAAAAAAAAAAAAAGATCAGTTTTCTTAGTTTGGATTCAAAATTGAGAAACCTTGATCCTATCCTATCGTTCTTTGGTGCTTGCAGAAATGTTGAGCCCGTTCGACTAAGGTTTTGGACCATCGTTTCTCTTCGATGAGTTCATTAGAGTTTCAAAAAAAAAAATATTAAAAAAAAATAAAAATAAAAAAAATTAGTTTTCTTAGTTTGGATTCAAAATTGAGAAACTTTGATCCTATCCTATCGTTCTTTGGTGCTTGCAGAAATGTTGAGCCCGTTCGACTAAGGTTTTGGACCATCGTTTCTCTTCGATGAGTTCATTAGAGATTTCAAAAAAAAATATATTAAAAAAAAATAAAAATAAAAAAAATTAGTTTTCTTAGTTTGGATTCAAAATTGAGAAACTTTGTTCCTATCCTATCGTTCTTTGGTGCTTGCAGAAATGTTGAGCCCGTTCGACTAAGGTTTTGGGCCATCGTTTCTCTTCGATGAGTCTATTTGGGATTTTTATAAAAAAAGGGACATAGACCACTAAGGTTAAACCAATTGCATTCTTTGATCACGATTGATTCAAGAAAAGCCTTGTTCAGAGTGTGGAGACAGCTTGACTGTTCTAGGCAAGGGTCCTCCAAACGGGTTCATTAAGTAATCCTACCCTTACCTGGGGGCAATTCTATCAATTGAGGTTTCATAAGACCGGGTTAGGAGGCCTATGTGTACTCTCTCGTCTTTAAATCTTAAAAAATTAAAAAAAATAAAAAATAAAAAAAAAAGATTTTCAAAAAAAAAATCTTAAAAAAAAAAAAAACAAGAAATTTTCAAAAAAAAAAAATAAAATAAAAAAATAAATAAAAAAAAATATTTAAAAAAAAAATAAAAAATAAAAAAAAAATAAAATAAAAATAAAATAAAATAAAAAAAATCATTTCAAAAAAAAATCTCCAAAAACTCGTCACTTTTGGATTCAGATTCGAGAAATTGTGGTCTCTTCCCTTCTGAGTACTGGCGCTCGCGGAAATCGTTGAGCCCGTATTTGAATCGGAATGCCACCTGCTCTCTTTGACGAATCCATTTCTGACATTTCAAAACAAAGAATCCCATCTCATGGATGCGATCTCCAACATTTGTGCATAGCAGTACTGGTACGCCCTTTCAGGGTCTACTGTATCTGTGACCGGCACATTTGTAACTCCTACCTCTTATTCTTCTTATCTCAAGCAAGCCCTGCTTCTCGATAAGTCGAATTTAGGTTTACAATTGCTTCTAGCAGTCACTGGAACGCTCATTCTGGGCTCACCATACTTGCTGTCAGAACAATTGTACCATCTATGGCTTTTTGCCTTCTTCATGTCGCTTGGGTCATATCCCTTGAGCGATTTGAAAAGACAACCATAGAAATTCCCATTTATGATCATTACATTCTTGTGATTACTAATGGATGTGGTCTTGTTTCAGAACTTTTTCGAAACTAACAATGGCAGCCTTAACCATTATCTTCGATGAGAACAAGCACCAACTCATGCTTCAACAGAAGCAAAGCGCGCGCACTCATAAGCGCCCTGTCAGCTGCCGAAGCGTCAACTCCCTCGGCAACTCTCTGAACTCCGGGTCGACCTCGACTCCCCGGACTATCTTCTTTGGGACACTGGGACCATTCCCACTTCCCGAAGAACAAGCTGCGCCTGCTAAAAAGCAGAAGATCGCCTTTCAACGTGTCACTCCCGTGACACCAAAGGCGAGCGCCCAAAAGCCCGAAGCCCGCGGCACCCCCGCGAAGCCTCGACCCACAAACAACCAGGTCTATCCCAAGACTTGGTCTCCAAGACCTTCCCCAAAACAAAGAAGGTCTCAAATTTCCACCAAGCCATCATACCTGGCCCCACTCAAGGAGAACCAGTTCTACCCTCTTGCCTACATGAAAGAGGAGAGACCCATCTCCAACCTGACTCCCAAGTCAACCCAGCATGAGCTGGCTTGTTCCTACAGGCCCGAAATCAGATCATGCATCACCAGGCCTCTACAAGCACCTGCCAAGGCCTACACTCCTTCAGTTCGACCCTTCATCTCTACAGGGGCCGAACTCGAAAGGTTTAAAGCTTCGCTGCAACAGGCAAAGGACCGGGTCCGGATCCTGTCCTTGCCTAGCTACAAAGAAGACAGGCTTGGCTGCTGCGCCCGAGGGAGCACATCCTTCATCGTCAGAGCCCAGCCAGAGCTGACCGAAGCTCAAGCTGCTTGTCGAGCACGTCGCCGTGCGTCATATCGACAAAAGAGACTAGAGAAGCAACGGACCCAGCCTCCTACACTTCAAGTCTCCCACAAATGGGTCGAAAAAGAAAGACCCGACCAAGTTGCTGCCGTCCATATGGTTGGAAAAACCAGAAGACGCCAAAAGTCAGCATAAAAAATCCATGTCCGACGTCCGGTGACCCGTAGCGTCACCGGGACACGAAGACATCCTGAAGAATCTCCTGACCCTTCAAGCCAAGGACGGGAGAGTAACCCTTCATCGAGCTCTTCATCAAAAAGAATGAGCCCCAGCTCGGTCACCAGGACGATTTCTTCGTTCGAATCCCGAGGGATGAACGTCTTGGCTACAAGTTCTGAGCCGCCACCTCAGAATCCACCTCGAGATGATGCGCTCACACGTATCCAGCAGTTGGAACAAGGCCAGCAGAGGATTGAAACTCTGATGGAAAACATTCTCCTTGTCGTCCAAAATCAGGTGAACAATGAGCCTCCTCCGAATCATAACAATAACGAGGAGAATTGTGAAGAAAATGAGTCACGCGCCCTTACCAAAAAGGACGTAGACAGTATCCTCGCCAAAGCTAAAGAAGAGGATATACTCAAAGAGCATGGGATCAAGCCACCATATCCTTTATGGATGGACTCGGTCCCGTTCCCCACAAAATTCAAACATCCTACTCTCCAAACATATACGGGGAAAGGATCGGCCAGACAACACGTCATCCACTTCAAGATCTTGACGGGAGCTATCGCGGATCAAGATGCACTCAAGATTCGCCTCTTTGCAAGTACCCTAAAAGGTACGGCCTTCGATTGGTACTCCACTCTGCCGGAGAACTCCATTCAGAACTGGGCTATGCTAGAGACACGCTTCCTGACCCACTTCCAAGGTGAGGATCATCCTGTTACTATGGCTCAGCTCTGCAGCCTAAAACAGGGAGAGAATGAGTCAACTTATGACTTCATTCACAAGTGGAAAGCAATGGCGTACAAATGCTCAGATGTACTGCCACAAGCGTTGCTAGTCGTCATCTGCCGAAACAACATGAGAGCTAAAATCCGCTCCATGATCATCGGCAACAAATCAAAAAACCTGGGAGAACTCCTGGAAGCTTCCATGGAAGCTGAAACGGTGATCAAAGACCTCAACAGTCAGAAATCATCAAAGAAAGAGCCGACTGCTGTTGCAACCTCTAAACCAAAGAAGAAAGAGGTTCTCAATGTGCAGACTAAGTCAGCTCCTCAGCAACCAAAGAAAGCTGAAAATAGAGCTGCAGGTAAGAGACCTGAACTCTCTGATGCCTTCAAAGAACGTGTAGAAAAGAAATATCCATTCGATGAAGACGTTGAAGAAATCTTTGAGGCTCTCCTAGCAAATGGCAAACTCATTTTGCCAGAGCCCAAAAGACCTGGAGACGTTGGCAAAACCAATGATCCTCGGTACTGTCCATACCACCAGATGGTCTCGCATCCTCTCAATCAATGCTTTGTTGTGAGAGAGAAGATAAACGAGATGTGGAAAAACGGAGTCATCACCTTTGACAAAAACTATGGGACTGCCTCCGTCAACATGGTGTCATGTGGACAAACACCAAAATCACCGAAGAAGAAGATCACTACTACCTTCATGGTGATAAACAAAATTCAAGTGTCCGAGAAGCTGGTTCCTTTCCCGACACCAGACGGACAACCCATATGGGTACATCCCGATCTCCTGGAAGATGAAAATTGGGAGATCGTCAAAACAAAGCCGACCGCTCAACAGCGAAGGCAGGCTAGGAAACATCTCCTCAGGCTCAAACGGCAAGAGAAGACCCAGCCAAAACAAGAAGTTCATGAAAAGGCAGAGGCCTCCTCTACCACTTCACTTGGGGCAACAGAAACGCCCCTTCCAGGGACTTCAAAGGCGGTAAGAAACTTCACTCTCAGTGATTTCATGCCACCTCAATTCAAAAAAGAAGCCATGCAGGGGGCATTATACTCTTGCAACTCGGTAGTTGGATTCTCCATTGATGGATACGAGTCCAGCGACACCGACGATGGATTCGAGCCCAACTACACCGGCGAGTGGGAGGAATCTCTTGAAACAGGAGAGTATCTCTCCGACGAAGAATGGGTTCCTGAAACTCACCTTATGCCAGTAATCTGGTATAACCCCTTGCAACCACAAGGATCCTGGTCTGATGATGAAGAAGACCAAGAGGCTGCACAAGAAGATGCTGTTAACCCAGCACCTGTCATTGCTCCAGTGGAAATCAACTATGTTGAGCCACACGGAGAAGACGAAGAAGAGGATCTGGCTCCCATGCCTGATCTTGAAGAATATGCAAGGATCTTGCAGCGTCTCGCTCTAGAACAAGAGCAACATCGTGTTAACGAGCCTCCTCGCAACCCAGAGCCTGAGGTCCCTGAAGATAATCAGGTACATCCACCCTTAACTCCTGAAAATGGAGAATATTGCTGGATAGATGATCCTCTTACATCCGAGGATGAGTCTGACTCCGAGCAGGCAACATCTCCTATCAGAGCTTCCTGTAATGTAATATATCAGGACTATAGCTCTTCTGAAGCGTCGTCTGATGAGATTACCTACACTCCGACGACGCCTAGCAATGTATCTTCTGGAGCTACCTCGTCTCACGTGACTTTCACAGAGATGACACCCTCTCAGGTTTCTTCTCCTGAGACTGTGACTTCAGAATACACATTCTTCCCGACTCATCATCATGAAGAAAACCCAACTTGGGGTGATGGATGGGTCAACGAAGAAGAAAAGCTGCTGGATGCTGTTCAGGACTTGCTCCCGGAAAATGCTCCGTGCAACACAATCACTGAGGATGGAAACTCTGCTGCAGATACATCCCCAGTAGATGAAAAACGACAGCCTCTTGATCCTGAAGACAATCTTCCAAACGAAGATCCTTCTCAAGAAGCTCTCGAAGTTGGTAGAGGCACCCGCTCTGGCCGGGACTACCACAAGAATTACAACCAATCTTCCTTTACTTATGTAAATCCTTCGGGAAAAGATGTTGTAAGCGCCCCCAGTGGCAAAAACAATGAACATGCAGGCCCTAAGGAGGCTTTCAAGTATGACTTGGTTGAGCACTTCAAACACATACCTGCACGTCTTCACATCCTGGATTTATTACGAATGTCTCCACGCACTCGTGATAATCTCATCTCAGAATTACAAAAACTGAATGAGGATGTCGACAAACATGCCCCGCAAGTCCTCCAAATTGAAATGGACTACCGGGTCAAAAACTCTGAAACTTCCTTAAAAGAAGAAAAAAAGAAAACTGAGGGATCATGCATCCAATGCCTCTCGGTTCAAAAGGCAGCCAGTGCAACCATCGCCTTCACTAAGGAAGACCTCCTACTTGGCGAAGCAAGGCACAACCGACCCCTGTACTTCACAGGGTACATCAAAGAAATGCCGATACATAGAGTTCAGATCGACCCAGGTTCTGCACTCAACCTTATCTCCACTTCGGCTCTTGAAGAGTTGGGCATCGCACCCAGCAAGCTAAGCCACACATCTGTATCTATCTTTGGATACGATGGGAGCACTCAAAGGCCTATCGGCAAAATCAGGTTCAAATTGCAAATCGGTGATCTTATCTCTGAGGTCACTGTGTATGCAATAAAAACCCCCTCATGCTACAACATCCTTCTCGGACGTCCTTGGATACACGAGAATGGTGTTGTTCCTTCAACTCTACATCAATGCATCAAGTTCGTCGGCGACGACGGCATGGTACATCGAGTCTTTGCGGACAGGAAACCCTTCAAAGGTAAAGAAGTCCACTTCGCAGACTCCCAAATGTATGAAGGAGAAAAAGAAGAAGAGGAAATAGCACCCCCTGCTGAAAATCTCCAGAAAGATAAAGGCAAGGCTCCTCAAAAATCACCGGAAGAAAACAACCCCTCCGGCAAATTAGAAGAGAGTAGTCAATCTCCCTTCGTCATCTCCCTCAAATCTTCAAAACCTTTGGTCATCACGACTAAAGTGAAGAAGGCGAAACAAAAGTCTGGGGGCAAATTTGTTGTTTCTCTCGTGTCTATACTTGGTTGAGCACTTCAAACACATACCTGCACGTCTTCACATCCTGGATTTATTACGAATGTCTCCACGCACTCGTGATAATCTCATCTCAGAATTACAAAAACTGAATGAGGATGTCGACAAACATGCCCCGCAAGTCCTCCAAATTGAAATGGACTACCGGGTCAAAAACTCTGAAACTTCCTTAAAAGAAGAAAAAAAGAAAACTGAGGGATCATGCATCCAATGCCTCTCGGTTCAAAAGGCAGCCAGTGCAACCATCGCCTTCACTAAGGAAGACCTCCTACTTGGCGAAGCAAGGCACAACCGACCCCTGTACTTCACAGGGTACATCAAAGAAATGCCGATACATAGAGTTCAGATCGACCCAGGTTCTGCACTCAACCTTATCTCCACTTCGGCTCTTGAAGAGTTGGGCATCCCACCCAGCAAGCTAAGCCACACATCTGTATCTATCTTTGGATACGATGGGAGCACTCAAAGGCCTATCGGCAAAATCAGGTTCAAATTGCAAATCGGTGATCTTATCTCTGAGGTCACTGTGTATGCAATAAAAACCCCCTCATGCTACAACATCCTTCTCGGACGTCCTTGGATACACGAGAATGGTGTTGTTCCTTCAACTCTACATCAATGCATCAAGTTCGTCGGCGACGACGGCATGGTACATCGAGTCTTTGCGGACAGGAAACCCTTCAAAGGTAAAGAAGTCCACTTCGCAGACTCCCAAATGTATGAAGGAGAAAAAGAAGAAGAGGAAATAGCACCCCCTGCTGAAAATCTCCAGAAAGATAAAGGCAAGGCTCCTCAAAAATCACCGGAAGAAAACAACCCCTCCGGCAAATTAGAAGAGAGTAGTCAATCTCCCTTCGTCATCTCCCTCAAATCTTCAAAACCTTTGGTCATCACGACTAAAGTGAAGAAGGCGAAACAAAAGTCTGGGGGCAAATTTGTTGTTTCTCTCGTGTCTATCATGCAAGACACAGACTCGGACTCAGAGCCAGAAGACGATGCATCGTCAAGCCAAGCTGACACTCAGCAAGTTCAGCCTGCTCTCACTCCGATGGAGACACCTGCTGACGTAGAAGATCCTACGTCTGCTACCTTTGTTGTTCCGAAAACATCACCAAAGCAAAGACCGATCTTCTTTCATAGATCGGATGCTTCTTCATCAAGTTCTCTGCTGGAACCTTTCCAAAACGAAGGTATGCCTCAACTATCTCTATATAGTCCTGTGGCACAAGCTATCATGAAGAAAATGGGCTTTGACGCTCAAAACCCAGTCGGTTTGGGAGAAAGACGCGGTATTCTCACGCCATTGGAGCCCGCCTTGACCAAAAGCCAGCTGGAAGATTGGAGACTCTACGGTCATGTAGAAAAGTCTTCATACGGGTTAGGGTATGATCCTGATACTCCTCTGAGACAGTTGACACAAAGGCTTAAAAGTCGTTTTACCGACCAAGCCTCAACATCTCAAGTCCATGAAGACATTGATCTCCCTGGAAATCTCTTTAAAGAGTTACCTGACAAAAATCCAGGAAGCTCATCCAATTGGTATGATTTCTCTGATGATAAAGAGGAATCGTCCGATAATACAGACTTGTGGCATCCTGACCCAGAAGAACCCTCGTCTCCAAAAGAAATACCAGACTCAACAGGCGATTGGGACTATCTCATAGCAAGCCTTGAGGAGATCACCAATCAAGAAAATCCATGGAAAGGAACAGAGCCTTGGTCTGGTAATGCAGTTGAAACTCCAGAAGGTTTCGTTGAGTTGGAAGCCTCCGAAAATATTGTGGAGGAACCACCTTCGAACCTTCCGACAGAAGATCCTGTTCAAAAGATAAACTTGGGAACACCTGATAACCCACGTCCTGTATTCATAAGTAAGAATATAAAGGATGATGAGTTACCCGAGTATATCGCTTTTCTTCGTGAGTTCGTTGATTGCTTTGCATGGTCCTATGCTGAAATGCCTGGTTTAGACCCCAAAGTAGCAGTCCACAAACTCAATCTTCAAGAAGACGTCAAGCCTGTCAAACAAGGCCAAAGAAGATTCCGTCCAGATGTGATGGATAAAATTGAACAAGAAGTTCAAAAACTCAAAAGTGTCGGCTTCATCCGTGAGGAACAACATCCAGAATGGTTGGCCAACATTGTCCCCGTGACAAAGAAAAATGGGCAGATCAGGGTCTGTATTGACTATAGAGACCTGAATGGCGCTTGCCCTAAAGATGAATTCCCGCTCCCCATACCGGAGGTGATGATTGACAATACCTGCGGATTCGAGCAAATGACATTCATGGATGGCTTCTCTGGTTACAATCAGATAAAGATGCATCCCGAGGATGAAAAACACACTTCATTTCGGACTCCATTTGGCGTGTATTGCTACACTGTCATGCCATTTGGTCTGAAAAATGCTGGTGCCACATATCAGAGGGCTATGATGAAAATATTCCAAGATATGCAGCACAAGACGGTCGAATGTTACGTTGATGACCTCGCCGTCAAAAGCAGAAGAAAAGAAGACCATCTCAAAGATCTTCGGGAAGTCTTCCTCCGACTCCGCAAACACAAACTGCGGATGAATCCTCTAAAATGCTTCTTCGGCGTCTCGTCGGGTAAGTTTCTCGGATTCCTTGTTCGGAAAGCTGGAATAGAACTTGACCCCATAAAAGTCAAGGCTATTCTAGAAATGCCCTCTCCAAGAACCCTAAGGGAACTAAAAGGGCTCCAAGGGAGATTGGCCTACATCAGACGGTTCATCTCCAATCTTTCGGGGAAATGCCGTCCATTCTCTCGATTGATGAAAAAAGGTGTAGACTTTGTCTGGGATACCGACTGCGAAGCCGCATTTCAAGATATCAAGTCATACCTGACCAAACCTCCAGTGTTAGCTGCCCCTGCCACTGGAAAACCATTCATCCTGTACACAAGAGCTCTTGATCATTCTGTAGGCGCTCTGCTTGCACAAGAGAATGGTGAGGGAAAAGAAGCTGCTCTATACTACCTCAGCCGCATGCTAGTAGGTGCAGAGCATCGCTACTCTCCAGTCGAAAAAGAATGCCTTGCAGTGATGTTTGCCGTACAAAAGCTACGTCACTACTTGCTTTCCAACACAGTCTACCTCGTCTCAAGGATCAACCTCTTGAAGGTCCTTGTCACAAAGGCAGGTTCTCTTAATGCCCGACTGGCAAAATGGTCCATCCTCTTGTCACAATTTGATATTAGGTATGTGCCACAAAAAGCAATCAAAGGCCAAGCTCTAGCAGATTTCCTCGCAGAGCATCCATTGCCTAAAGATTCACCACTTAGAGATGATCTCCCAGACGAACCTGTCTACAACGTGGAGACTTCCTCACCAAATGCCTCCTGGGACATGTACTTTGACGGTGCAACCAGGACAAATGAAAACAGAAAGCTGATCTCGGGAGTTGGCATCCTCTTTGTTAGCCCCGACAAATGCATGATTCCACACGCTTTCTCGCTACTGGAACCATGCACAAACAATGCAGCTGAATACCAAGCTCTGATCCTAGGATTGGAACTCGCCATCGAATCCGGTATCACTATGCTGGAAGTCTTTGGAGACTCTCAACTGATCGTCAACCAGATGAATCAGAAATATGAAGTCAGGAAGCCCGATCTGCTGCCTTATTACAACAAGGCACAATCGCTTCTGCAAAAGTTTGACATCTGCAACATCACCCACATTCGTAGAGGTGAAAATATCCGTGCAGATGCCCTGGCCGGACTTGCCGCATCAATGGCGATCCAGGAAGGGGAAAACATGCAAATTACAGTGTGCGAGAGAAGGATCCTCCCTCCTCTTAACACACACCAAGCAGTTGCCGAATGCCACCGAGTGGTTGGAAGTCGGATCTCTATCCTTCAACCTTCAATCGTCGACTGGAGGGATCCGTTCATTGATTACACTATGTTCGGAATCCTACCTGAAGATCCAAAAGAACGGGTAAGCATACAAAGGCGAGCCCCAAACTTTCATTTTGATATTCCTTCAAAAATCCTCTACAGGAAATCCTTCAACGGAGTACTTCTACGCTGCTTGTCACAACAAGAGGCCGAAGAAACACTTAAAGAAGTTCATGCTGGTCTTTGTGGAGCCCATCAGGCAGGTCCTAAGCTCTATGATCAGATAAAAAGGTTAGGTTACTATTGGCCTACCATGGTTGCTGATGCAATGCAATTTGCCAAACGTTGCCAGCTATGCCAAGTTCACGGAGATTACATTCACATGCCTCCGGAATGGCTGCATCCTACAGCAATCTCATGGCCTTTTGAAGCATGGGGCATGGACATCATAGGTCCTATCTCCCCCCCTTCAAGCAAAGGTCATCGCTTCATCTTCGCTGCTACGGATTATTTCTCCAAGTGGTCAGAAGCATTTGCGTTCAACGAAATGAAGACCTCATCAGTTCTTCAGTTCCTGCGCACCAACATCATTTGTCGTTTCGGCATACCCAAGAGATTCGTCCATGATAACGGACCACAATTCCGGGATCATCGATTCTACAGGTTTTGCGACAAATACAAAATTCAAAGCTGTCCTTCGACTCCATACAATCCGGCAGCAAACGGATTAGCAGAAGCCTTCAACAAGACACTCTGCAAAATCCTCAAGAAAATGGTCTCTAGTCACAAAAGAGACTGGAGCGATAAACTGTCTGAAGCTTTGTGGGCCTATCGAACCACCGTTCGAGGACCAACCCATAGCACACCATTCTCCTTGGTCTATGGATGCGAAGCTGTCGTGCCCTTAGAGGTACAAATTCCTTCTCTGAGGGTATCTCTACAAAATGACATGACTCAAGAAAGCAATGCGAAATTACGACTTCATGAGCTGGACAATGTCGATGAGAAACGGCTCGAAGCTCGACAAAGCATTGAACTTTACCAAGCACGCATGGCAGGATCTTTTGACAAAAAGGTCAGGCAACGCGCCTACAAGAAGGGTGACTTGGTTCTTGCGGTAAAAAGACCAATGGTCTTCGCTCACAAGTCCAAAGGCAAGTTTGAACCAAAATGGGAGGGACCCTACGTCATCGACAAGGTCTTCTCCAATGGCGCATATGCCCTCCTAAACATGGAAGGCGACAGATGTATGCTGCCTATCAACGGCAAGTTCTTGAAGCGATACTACCCTTGAAGACTTACCCAACTGGGTAAGAGCAATGCCTGTATGGCCAAAACCTGTTCTCAGGTACTCGCTCGTCAAACCCACTCTCTTTAGAATTTTCATATCAAATGTCAAAATTTCTAGAGATTCAAAAACAATGCTTACTTTCATTGTTTCATTGTTCAAAAACAAAAAAAAAAAAATCCAAGTTTAGGAGCCTCTCCCTGACTTGACCAGAACTTTCGATCCTTGAACCAAAATTCATGGTTTGAAACAAAAATTCGGATCCAGGGATTTCCACCCTAGTCCACCTTACCTTTTACCGCCAAATGGTTTTAGGTCAAAATTTACGACCCTCGTGTCTTTAAACAAAAAAATGGTTTTTCAAAAACCGCGGGGAAGTGACACTTAGTCGATACTCGCAAAACTCAAAAAATCGGAAGGATGCGAACCCCATTCGATACTTCCAAAACCCCAAAAATCGTGGAGACGCAACATATCAGTTGATATCCACAACCCAAATTTCAAAGGTTCGAGAAAACCTAAAATCGTGGAGAAGCAACAAACCAGTTGATATCCACAACCCAATTTCAAAAATTGTGGAGATGTAACATATCAGTTGCTATCCACAACCCAAAATTACAAATGGTTCGAGAAAACCTCAAATTTCAAAAATCGCGGAGAAACGACATCAAGTCAGTACCCGCAAAACCAAAAAGTCTTGGGAAAAGCAGGGAAGCGACGCTTAGTCGATATTTGCACCCCAATTCGCAAGGAAGCGACATTCCATCGATACTTGCAAAACCCAACCCGCGAGGAAGTGACATTCCGTCAATACTCGCAAAACCGAATGAGCAAGGAAGCGACATTCCATCGATACTTGCAAGACCATTCAGCGGGGAGGCGACATTTAGTCGATACCTGCATTTTGAAAGCCAAAAAATCTGGCTATAAATGCCAAAACCTGGCTCTTTTGCCAAAAAACCGGCTATAAATGCCACAAACCGGCTATCAATGCCACAAAAATTGGCTTTCACGCCGACAAACCAAAACTTGGCTTTCAAAAAATGGCTATCAATGCCACCAAACCGGCTATAAATGCCACAAATTGGCTATCAATGCCACCAAACCGGCTATAAATGCCACAAATTGGCTATCAATGCCACCAAACTGGCTATAGATGCCACAAAACAAACACCGGCTTCCATGCCAACCCAAATTTTGGCTTTTACGCCATAAAATTTCGGCTTTCATGCCAACCCAAATTTTGGCTTTTACGCCATAAAATTTCGGCTTCCATGCCATCTCAAAATTGGCTCCCATGCCACGAACAAAATTTTTGGCTCTTATGCCATCTCAAAAATCGGCTATGAATGCCACACAAAAAAAAAACCTGACTCTCATGTCAAAACTGGCTGCAAATGCCACAAAAATCCGGCTTTCATGCCGAATTCGTTTCCCCTACCAAAACAATCATTTGACAAAAGATTTTCACAAAATGACAAAACTTTTGATCAAATCCCATTTAGCAATTGCTTTCATCACAAAAAGATTTGAGTGAGCGTAGGGAAAACAAGAAAAAAAAGAAGTACCAAAAAAATACATGTGGTACCAAAAAAAAAAGTGTTCACAAGCACTGCAAAAAAAAAAAAGAAGTACCAAAAAATACATGTGGTACCAAAAAAAAAAAAAAAAGAAGAATGGTTTCTGCTATAAAAAATCAGGAGCTCAGCCAAAAATGGTCTCCAGCCAAAGCTTCAGCTCCTCGAGCAAACTTTTGGTCTCATCCGTCAGAGTTTCCAAGGCACGCTTCTTCAGGAACTTGCCATGAGATGCTGGCGAATGCCGTAACCCTTCTTTTACACCGGGAAGCTCTTCCCCAGCAGTTTGCCATCGTTCGTTTTCTAGAGTCCTCCTCTCGAGAACTTGACCGGCATCTGCAACCCTGCGAATCAGAGTACTCTCCCTGTCACGAGCCTCTGTTATAGCAGCCCACTTAGCATCGACTTGTGCCTTCAAATGCTCAAGACGTTTCCTGGCCTCCTCAACTTCCCTATCAAGGACGTTAAGGTCATGCCTCAATCCGATGATGGCTAGCTCTTCCTTGTTCCTCTCCCGAACTAGCTGCTTCTTGCTTTGTGTAGCCTCATTCAGGTCAGACTTAGCCTTATCAGCAGGGTCCAAGAACATCTCCTTGAAGAATTGGTCGTCAGGGAAGCCCATGGTCTCAAACCACTTGTCACCCAGTGCAATGATCCTATCAACGGTCGCCCTGGCACCTGTGACATCCAGACCAACCTCTTCGGTATCAGTGAGAATCTCCTGCACATGTGGGATCATGCCAAATCCTGCTTCCAAGTGTCCAGAAAGGAGAGTCTTGATCCAAGAACTCAAAACCCGAGCCAGTACCTTCTTCGCAAATTGAAGAGGCGAACTGGATGAAGATTCACCCTTCTCCGCTGATCGGCTGCTCATGTCATGTCCCATTGGAAGAGTAACAAAAGAACTCTTTTCACTTGGAGCCACTGGAGAGGGAATCTCAACACGAGGCATCTCCTCAATCATGTCAGAACTGGTCTATACCTCCGGATCGACCTCTGGCATCCCTTGCTCTGGTTCTGAAGAAAGCGATGGACTCTCTTCTGTCACTTCAAAACCTGCAAATGAAACACAAAAAGGTATGAATATGATCCTGTTAAAAAAAAAAAAAAAAAAAAAAAAAACATCATCAGGGTCATCACTACAAAGTACCTTCTTCGACGACCGGCGGAACACTCTCTTCCTCCATGAACTCATCGGAAGCATCATCAACATTTGCGTCCATTGATGGTTCAAAGTCATCGGAATCCTGTGGCAAGTCAGCTGACAAGAAAAAATGTTAGCAAATCAAATCGCAGGCACAAAAAAAAAGAGAAAGCGAAAGAAGTTATACCAATTGGAGATTCCGGAATCATTCCAGAGTCCCTAGGTTCTTCTTCAGATGCCATAACCGGCTCCATCACCGCCTCATCGGTCGGAACCTCAGGCGTCGCCAAGTCTTCATCCTCTGCTAAAAAAAAAAAAGAAGCAGCAGCAGGGTGAGAAAACAAATCAGAACATGGAAAGCCCCATGAAAGAAGCAGAAAAAGAAAAAGGAAGAATCATACCTTCACCAATGGTCTCTTCTCCACGGCTCCTCTTCTCTGGAGGCTCGTCAACAGCCTCTGGCACCTCCTCGTTGATGGTAAGAGGGATTTCCATGTCAGGAGAGTCCTCATGTGGCCCCTCGCTGTGATGATGACTCCTCCTCTTCCTACCTCTACGGGTTCGCTTCCTAGAAGAACCCGTCCCACTATCAGAGTCAGGTTTCTCACTTGACTCCTCACTGAATGGTCTGCTCTCGCCCGTAGACTCCGCGGAAGCTCGCCTCTGTGCCGCTTGCATCCAAGCGTCGAGCTCAGCTTCCTCCTGTTCTAGCTGCTCCAAAGCCTCATCAGGTACTTCCCGAACAGCTTCAGAACCAATGACGCCATGGTCACCGAGAAAGCCTATCTTGTGCTTCTCTCCAGAAAGGAAGGCCCAAACTTCCTCTCGCCGGACGCCATCCGACTTCCCAATGCCTTTTCCAGAAGACAGCTTTACATCAAGCTCCTTCTTAGAAAGCCCCCGATATGCCAAAAAGCTCTCCGCGAACCACTTCGTGAAGCCGGCAGTTCGGAAAGTCGACAGCTCAGGATAAGAAATCGTGGCAGTAGTGTCTTCAGCACTATAGAAAGCCCATGCATTTCTGCCATCCTGCAAACCCCCAAAACGCTTCACCATACTCGAAGGCGCTCCAACAACGCCTTGAGAGAAGCCCAACTGAAGTGCAAAGCGAGAAGGTACATACGGCTGGATGTCGACGAAAAGATGTCTACGGTACACCATCGTGCCGACTCGTATGCTGAAAAGCCACTCCCTCTCTGCATTGGTCAAAGAGTAATGCCTTCCCGACCCTGCTCTGGTAGAGTCTCGGGAGGCACCAAAATCAAAAGCCTTCTTCCGCAACTCCGGAGAAAGCTTAACTGAAGACTGCCCCATCTCGACGTCCCTGAATCGTCGGATCCTCATGCGGGCAAACAAAAGTGATTCGGATACGGCTTTTCCCTTAGCCAATCGAATCATCAGAGGATCATCATCCTGTGCAGCACCCAGCTGGTGGAAGCCAGGACAGTGGTATACAAACCACGAATAAAAGATATGGGCTGAAAATACCCTATTCATAGGGAGCCCAAGCCGAACCAAGAAAGCAGCAGCCTGCAGTTCGGTACACAAGTAGGAGTAAAGAGCAGGCACCAAAGCAAGCCGCTCTCCAAACGCCATCTGACAAGCCGGAAAAATACAATGCGGCCTGATGTGCGTCCCATCTCCACCAGCAAAAATAGCCTCACCCAGCCAAAAAGTGAGGTAAACAGCAAGATCTCTCCGCAGTGTAATGTCAGAACAAATGGCATCTGTGCTCGCGAAGAAACCCTTCAACTCTTCCTGCATGGCCGAAGTCTTCTTCCTGTCTTCCCGGGTCATGCTATCAGAAGGTTCTCCACCGTCGAAGAAGTTAGGGAACGAAGAGCCACAACTCTTCCAACTGCTGGATCTTACTTTCGAGCCCTCCTTCAAAAAATCATAGAAGGCGACGAGCTGAAAGTATAGGAGCCTGAACTCCTCTGACTGCTCCTCGAGGACGCTATCAATCGGCATGAACTCCTCGTAGAGTTTGCCAAGGATGGGCAATCCAGTAATAGCACTTAACTCCTTCAGAGAAAAACCAATCTCAACGTTCGTGACAACGAAGGTATTGGTCTGAGGGAGGAAAGACTCCAACATAGCCATGAAGGCATCATCGGAAAAAGTCACGGTCTCCCTAAAAGCGCGGACCGCGTCAAAAATCCCAGCTTCCTTCAAAACGGCGCCCCCAATCAGCAAGGTGTGGTCAGTCCATGACTTCCAATCGGAGTCAACATTGAAACGGCCACGAAGTCGAAAAGGCTTCACCCAAGTACTGCTGTCACCGCTGAAAACGCCAAGGCCCACCGGTCTCAAATCGACCGACGGATAATCAGAGCCCTGGTAGCCGCTGGCTGGCATCAACATGTCCATACGGACAGGTGGCTTCTCCGCATATCCGGAGGGTCCACCAACAAAAACCCCGGTCTTGATCACACTGGTCCTCTTCACCCAGCTCGGAGGATCTTCCCTCTTAGGGCACGTGGGAGAAAGGCTCAGGATCGAGATGGTCCGATCAAAAGACGACCGGGTAGAAATAGTTCTCTCCTCACCATTTGCTGTGTAAGAGAACTGAAAACATCTCCTTTGGTATGTCAAGTCGTCAGGGACTGCATCTCCAAAGAAGAAGGTAGGCTTGGGTAAAACCCTCAGATCGTCCATAACCCAAGGACGGTTGCTTACCATGATCTTATAGAACTCCTCATCCTTGAGAGCGATCAATCGCTGTCTCATCTCATCGCGATTGAGGGAATCGCACTCTTCCAAGTTCTTCTCAACAAACTGGACCTTCTCCCAGGCTTGCTGAACGGCCACATTGGAAGATCTAGCAGATCGACGAGGTACGCTTGTAGCAGGCTCTTTACCCTTGTTCGCTCTGGAGGAACCACCTGCAAAGGTTGGAAAAGAAAAAGATCGTCATCAAAATGACAGGATTTCGCTAAAAAAAAAAAAAAAGGGGTCACTTTGTCCCACCAAAAATCTGGCGAAATTTTGGCATGACTCCGGGGCAATTCCAAAGAAAAAGGAAATACCCCGACGGAAATAGAAAGTTTGAAGATGGGCTCAACATTGCTGCGGGCTCCGAAACTCCAAACTTTCGAAACCTCAAAATCTCCGCAAAATCAAGAAGGGCTCAACATCACTGCAAGCTCCAAATTCCCAAATTTGCAAAGATTTTCAGGTATGTTATCATGCTCTCAAATTCAATTTACAAAAAGTACATGCATGAACATCTAGATTTGCATAAAAACGCATTATCATGATGAGCAAAAAGAAAAAAAAAAAGAAGAAACTTTCTCAAAAAAAAAAGAGGGAGAAAGAAAAGAAAAAAAAAGAAACTTTCTTAAAAAAAAAAAAAAAAATCAGGCCACGTGGCCGTACGGACCAGATCCGTACGGCCCACAAAAAAAAAAAAAAAAAAAAAGAGAGACACACGTGAAAAAAAAAAAAAGAAAAAAAAATCACGTGGAAAAAAAAAAAGAAAAAAAAAAGAGAAGAAGAATAGAAAGAAAGAAAAAAAACAAAAAGAAGAAGAAAGAAAAAGAAAAGAGAAGAGAAACTTTCTTTTTTTTACCATCCTATTCTCTACATAGAGTTTTCTTGAAAGAAAAAGAAAGAAAACTTACTTGAAGCCATTGATGGAGAAGAAGAAGGAACAAGCTTGAAGATCCTTGAAGAAGAAAAACTCTTGGTCTTGGAGCTCTCTTGAGATTGTTGCAAAAGAAAGCAATAAGAGCAAGAGATCCTACCTTCCTTTGCTTTTATAGGAGAGAGCAAATCAAAGAAGGAAACAAAGAAGAAAGGTAAGTGTTACTAATTAGTAACCTTACCAAAAGAGAAGGAATTAGAAAGATTCTTTCCCAAAAAGAAAGATGTCTTTGAGAGATTTTCTCCCAAAATCAATCAATGAGAGATTCTCTCCAACAAAATAGGATATTGAAGATTCTTTCCCAAAAAGAAAGATACCTTGAGATATTCTCTCCCAAATTAAGGGAATATGAGAGATTCTCTCCCATAAAGCTATTTTTAGATATTCTCTATCCAAATGAGATATCTTTAGATATTCTTTACAAAAATGGCCCCACATGTGATCTAAGCCATCCTAAAAAGCTTAAGGTCCCATGGGCTAGCCCATATGAGCCAGGTTTGACCACCTAGGCACTATAAAAAAAAAAAAAAAGGGCTTTTAGTCAGGAAAAAAATCCCTCTTACCAAGAGCATACAATAATGGTTCCATGCCTCTTTTGAGTTGATTGAACCATACAAAAAAATCCCAAGCCCCATGAGCTTCCAAAAATCAAACCATCCAGCCTCATATACCAAATTGAGCCAAAATCTTGAAATTGACATTTCACAAAAATCCAAACCACTCCAATGGACCCACACAGTCCCAAAGAGTGACCAAAAACCAAATCCTGGTCCCCTAACTTGCCACATACAGCTTGTTAGGTCACAAGACCAAAACCAAAAACCAAATCATGATCCCCCAACTTGCCACATACAGCTTGTTGGGTCACAAGGTCAAAACCAAAACCCGACCCCCTAACCTGCCACATACAGCTTGTTAGGTCACAAGGTCAAAAACAAAATCCCAAATCCACATCCAGGATGTCATCTTCAAAACTTTGCCTCGAGATGGTATTTGATTCCTTTCATTACCATAAAATTCCCCTGGAAGCTCAAAGGCTACTCTACCAAAGGAAGGATTGCTCAAAGACTCTTGGTCAAGACACAAGCTCTCCTTCAAAAATCTCTTCGAGGCACATCGACTACAAAAGTCAAGCAACTCGTCGCTGTACCTCGAGGGGGCATTTGTTGACACCAAAAATGTCACTTTGCCTCTTCAACATCAAGAAAGCTGCATGAAGTCGCAACCTGCCATAAATAGGCAATGCAATTTCTCCAAAAATTCAAATCTTGTCAGAATCAAACAAAAACTACAAGATCCTTCAAGATAGCCAAGAGAAGAGTACACATGAAGTTTCGGGCCATTTCGACAACATTTGGCCTAACTTCACTTCTCCGACAGCTAAACAGGAGCTCCCGGCGGCGACATCATCGGAGACGTCAAAACTTCGATCAGAGCCTACGGATGACTCCAGCATGTCTCAAAAGGGCTCCATGCCAAATTTCAAGTCAAACCGACAACGTTTGACCCTCCATCAATGCTCGAGCAGCAAAATCAAGCCTCCCGGCGGCGGGAACCACCGAAGCCTTCGCTCATCAAACCAAGTGCATGAGTGGCTTCAACATGCTTCCAAAAGGCTGCACGTCAAATTTCAGGTCATTCTGACAACGTTTGACCAGGTTTCGATGCTCCGAGAGAAAATCAAGCCTACCGACGGCGGAGCAACCCGGGACCATGACATCCAAAACGGAGCCCATGGAACATCTCAAAATGACTCCAATAGGCTCCCCGTCAAATTTCAGGTCAATCGGACATCGTTTGGCCACATATCAAAGCTCGGCATTTTCCCCGCAGCAAAATCAAGTGAAGCATCGACGGGACCCCAAACGGCTTCAAAACTCAAACAAAAGCCTATGGTTGGTCTTATTTATTGCTCAGGAGGCTTCACCTCAAATTTCAGGTCATTCCGACATCGTTTGACCAAGTTTCAGCTTCTGGCGGAAAATCAGCAGCTCTACGCGACAAAGTCTTCGGCTTTCCCGGAAAATTGGAAACTTTGCACTCTAAAAATGCAAGGATTCTCATTAAGTTTTCTACAGGGAAATCAAGCCAATAAATGAGAAGAAATGTCAAGAAAAATACAGAAGAAAACGGCGACGAAAAAGACCTCAAAACGACCGCAAAACGGGCTCCGAAGAGGAAAAATCCCCCAGGGTCGCAGGCCCCTGCGACCATGGCCCATGGTCGCCGGTCCATGGTCGCCGGCGACCATGGAGGTCCGGGTCACCGGATTTTCCGCCGGTGACCCGTTTTTCCGTCTTTTTTCGCGTTTCGCGCACTTTGGAATGTGATTTTTAGTGCTCTAAATTGACTCATATCCGACGACATCTCGGATCCGCCGTCAAAAGCATAAAATCATCATTGATCGCTCCAAGATCGCCAACCGGTCGACCAAGAAAGTGCACTTTCTGTCCGACCGATCGTGAAATCGTCAAGACAGATGTCACCGGCCCACTCTTAGCTATCAATGTCTGAAGTTACATGTTCATCCGATGTCGATCAGCATGTAGATCCATCGATGATCGTCGCCAGAAGAATTCCAGAGGACACGGCATGGCCCGCGACTCTTCGACTGCTCGGCGACCAATTAATGTGGTTAATTGACTAGCTTTATTGCAGTCATTAATTCATTTCTTTGGACGGCCCAATCAGAAGCAAGCATTTGGGAGTTACAAGTCAATTGATTCATGGCATTTAAACCATGAAACTCCTCCCATTATGGTAATTAAGGTGATTAAAAGCCCTTAATCTCCATCGGCCAATCAGATTCAAGGAAAAAGGAGTTACAAAATCAAGAAATAAATCTTGTAACTCCTCCCATTAAAGCCATTAAGGCTCATAAACCCTCCTAAATGGCTACCAAAGGCCTATAAATAGGAGAGCATTCCATTGAAATTGAGATCGGAAAAAAGATCAGAAAAAAGAGGAGAAAATCAGAGGATCAGAAAAAAAGATCAGAAAGAGATCTGAGAGAAAGAAAAAGAGAGAAAAACTCTGCTGAAGTTCTGCACCGGCCACCACTACAAGGTGACAAAAGTCCCTTGGGGGGCACCCCCCCCAAGGTCCTTGCCTTCTCCTGCTGCCTCCAATGGCTTAGACGTGGCTTTTCAGCCCGTCTACTTAGCTTTTTATTGGACATAGGACCTTCTCTTGGTCTTTGTCCTCTAAAAACCTGAGGTTATAGCCAAGCCAAGCAAATCAAGAGCATCTTCTGTTCTCATCTGCATGGATGATGGCGAAGCCCACACATGGCTTGCGACCGTCAATCTGAACGAGTCCCCCACAATCTCCTGAAAAGTTAGATCTTCCTTTTCTTGCTTTTCATTGTAATCTGTATTTTTCTAAAGAGACAAAAATCACAACTCTTGTCTTTCATTATTGATGAGAATTGTAAATCGGCTATAAACGCCAAAATCGGCTATAAATGCCAAACAAAATCGCCTTTCACGGCAAACCAAGAAAATGTCTCTTTTCTTAAATATTTGTGCAATGGAAAACTTGAAAGAAGTTGATTTCCTTTTTACTTGCGAAGGTTGATCTCCGGATTACCACTTGCAATTCCAAGTAAAATAGAAAATCTGGCACACCCACAAAAGAAATGTTGATGCACGCTTCAGGGCCCGCCAGGGCGCGAAAGGGCCGGACCCGACGGACTCCCACGTTCCGCCGACCCCGGTAGCCGCCCCACGGCGCCTCGGAGCGCGTTCCATCAAGCTGGCACACCCGGTGGGACTCGTTCATTTGAGAACACGGTGCTTGGAAATGAAATATTTGCATATCATACTTTTTGCTCTATGCTTATACTTCTTTTCCGGATTCCTTGGCTACTTCCTAGCTGGTAGCCTATGTTGGATTTTGCATCCTAAAAAAAAAAAAACATGAGATGGGATTTTTTGGAAATTTCTATTTCTTTGAGTTTGTTTCCATTCTTTCTCTCTTCAAAAAAAAAAAAAAAAAAAATTAGTTTTCTTAGTTTGAATTCAAAATTGAGAAACTTTGATCCTATCCTATCGTTCTTTGGTGCTTGCAGAAATGTTGAGCCCGTTCGACTAAGGTTTTGGGCCATCGTTTCTCTTCGATGAGTTCATTAGAGATTTCAAAAAAAAAAAAAAAAAAAAAGATCAGTTTTCTTAGTTTGGATTCAAAATTGAGAAACCTTGATCCTATCCTATCGTTCTTTGGTGCTTGCAGAAATGTTGAGCCCGTTCGACTAAGGTTTTGGACCATCGTTTCTCTTCGATGAGTTCATTAGAGATTTCAAAAAAAAAAATATTAAAAAAAAATAAAAATAAAAAAAATTAGTTTTCTTAGTTTGGATTCAAAATTGAGAAACTTTGATCCTATCCTATCGTTCTTTGGTGCTTGCAGAAATGTTGAGCCCGTTCGACTAAGGTTTTGGACCATCGTTTCTCTTCGATGAGTTCATTAGAGATTTCAAAAAAAAATATATTAAAAAAAAATAAAAATAAAAAAAATTAGTTTTCTTAGTTTGGATTCAAAATTGAGAAACTTTGTTCCTATCCTATCGTTCTTTGGTGCTTGCAGAAATGTTGAGCCCGTTCGACTAAGGTTTTGGGCCATCGTTTCTCTTCGATGAGTCTATTTGGGATTTTTATAAAAAAAGGGACATAGACCACTAAGGTTAAACCAATTGCATTCTTTGATCACGATTGATTCAAGAAAAGCCTTGTTCAGAGTGTGGAGACAGCTTGACTGTTCTAGGCAAGGGTCCTCCAAACGGGTTCATTAAGTAATCCTACCCTTACCTGGGGGCAATTCTATCAATTGAGGTTTCATAAGACCGGGTTAGGAGGCCTATGTGTACTCTCTCGTCTTTAAATCTTAAAAAATTAAAAAAAATAAAAAATAAAAAAAAAAGATTTTCAAAAAAAAAATCTTAAAAAAAAAAAAAACAAGAAATTTTCAAAAAAAAAAAATAAAATAAAAAAATAAATAAAAAAAAATATTTAAAAAAAAATAAAAAATAAAAAAAAATAAAATAAAAATAAAATAAAATAAAAAAAATCATTTCAAAAAAAAATCTCCAAAAACTCGTCACTTTTGGATTCAGATTCGAGAAATTGTGGTCTCTTCCCTTCTGAGTACTGGCGCTCGCGGAAATCGTTGAGCCCGTATTTGAATCGGAATGCCACCTGCTCTCTTTGACGAATCCATTTCTGACATTTCAAAACAAAGAATCCCATCTCATGGATGCGATCTCCAACATTTGTGCATAGCAGTACTGGTACGCCCTTTCAGGGTCTACTGTATCTGTGACCGGCACATTTGTAACTCCTACCTCTTATTCTTCTTATCTCAAGCAAGCCCTGCTTCTCGATAAGTCGAATTTAGGTTTACAATTGCTTCTAGCAGTCACTGGAACGCTCATTCTGGGCTCACCATACTTGCTGTCAGAACAATTGTACCATCTATGGCTTTTTGCCTTCTTCATGTCGCTTGGGTCATATCCCTTGAGCGATTTGAAAAGACAACCATAGAAATTCCCATTTATGATCATTACATTCTTGTGATTACTAATGGATGTGGTCTTGTTTCAGAACTTTTTCGAAACTAACAATGGCAGCCTTAACCATTATCTTCGATGAGAACAAGCACCAACTCATGCTTCAACAGAAGCAAAGCGCGCGCACTCATAAGCGCCCTGTCAGCTGCCGAAGCGTCAACTCCCTCGGCAACTCTCTGAACTCCGGGTCGACCTCGACTCCCCGGACTATCTTCTTTGGGACACTGGGACCATTCCCACTTCCCGAAGAACAAGCTGCGCCTGCTAAAAAGCAGAAGATCGCCTTTCAACGTGTCACTCCCGTGACACCAAAGGCGAGCGCCCAAAAGCCCGAAGCCCGCGGCACCCCCGCGAAGCCTCGACCCACAAACAACCAGGTCTATCCCAAGACTTGGTCTCCAAGACCTTCCCCAAAACAAAGAAGGTCTCAAATTTCCACCAAGCCATCATACCTGGCCCCACTCAAGGAGAACCAGTTCTACCCTCTTGCCTACATGAAAGAGGAGAGACCCATCTCCAACCTGACTCCCAAGTCAACCCAGCATGAGCTGGCTTGTTCCTACAGGCCCGAAATCAGATCATGCATCACCAGGCCTCTACAAGCACCTGCCAAGGCCTACACTCCTTCAGTTCGACCCTTCATCTCTACAGGGGCCGAACTCGAAAGGTTTAAAGCTTCGCTGCAACAGGCAAAGGACCGGGTCCGGATCCTGTCCTTGCCTAGCTACAAAGAAGACAGGCTTGGCTGCTGCGCCCGAGGGAGCACATCCTTCATCGTCAGAGCCCAGCCAGAGCTGACCGAAGCTCAAGCTGCTTGTCGAGCACGTCGCCGTGCGTCATATCGACAAAAGAGACTAGAGAAGCAACGGACCCAGCCTCCTACACTTCAAGTCTCCCACAAATGGGTCGAAAAAGAAAGACCCGACCAAGTTGCTGCCGTCCATATGGTTGGAAAAACCAGAAGATGCCAAAAGTCAGCATCAAAAATCCATGTCCGACGTCCGGTGACCCGTAGCGTCACCGGGACACGAAGACATCCTGAAGAATCTCCTGACCCTTCAAGCCAAGGACGGGAGAGTAACCCTTCATCGAGCTCTTCATCAAAAAGAATGAGCCCCAGCTCGGTCACCAGGACGATTTCTTCGTTCGAATCCCGAGGGATGAACGTCTTGGCTACAAGTTCTGATCCGCCACCTCAGAATCCACCTCGAGATGATGCGCTCACACGTATCCAGCAGTTGGAACAAGGCCAGCAGAGGATTGAAACTCTGATGGAAAACATTCTCCTTGTCGTCCAAAATCAGGTGAACAATGAGCCTCCTCCGAATCATAACAATAACGAGGAGAATTGTGAAGAAAATGAGTCACGCGCCCTTACCAAAAAGGACGTAGACAGTATCCTCGCCAAAGCTAAAGAAGAGGATATACTCAAAGAGCATGGGATCAAGCCACCATATCCTTTATGGATGGACTCGGTCCCGTTCCCCACAAAATTCAAACATCCTACTCTCCAAACATATACGGGGAAAGGATCGGCCAGACAACACGTCATCCACTTCAAGATCTTGACGGGAGCTATCGCGGATCAAGATGCACTCAAGATTCGCCTCTTTGCAAGTACCCTAAAAGGTACGGCCTTCGATTGGTACTCCACTCTGCCGGAGAACTCCATTCAGAACTGGGCTATGCTAGAGACACGCTTCCTGACCCACTTCCAAGGTGAGGATCATCCTGTTACTATGGCTCAGCTCTGCAGCCTAAAACAGGGAGAGAATGAGTCAACTTATGACTTCATTCACAAGTGGAAAGCAATGGCGTACAAATGCTCAGATGTACTGCCACAAGCGTTGCTAGTCGTCATCTGCCGAAACAACATGAGAGCTAAAATCCGCTCCATGATCATCGGCAACAAATCAAAAAACCTGGGAGAACTCCTGGAAGCTTCCATGGAAGCTGAAACGGTGATCAAAGACCTCAACAGTCAGAAATCATCAAAGAAAGAGCCGACTGCTGTTGCAACCTCTAAACCAAAGAAGAAAGAGGTTCTCAATGTGCAGACTAAGTCAGCTCCTCAGCAACCAAAGAAAGCTGAAAATAGAGCTGCAGGTAAGAGACCTGAACTCTCTGATGCCTTCAAAGAACGTGTAGAAAAGAAATATCCATTCGATGAAGACGTTGAAGAAATCTTTGAGGCTCTCCTAGCAAATGGCAAACTCATTTTGCCAGAGCCCAAAAGACCTGGAGACGTTGGCAAAACCAATGATCCTCGGTACTGTCCATACCACCAGATGGTCTCGCATCCTCTCAATCAATGCTTTGTTGTGAGAGAGAAGATAAACGAGATGTGGAAAAACGGAGTCATCACCTTTGACAAAAACTATGGGACTGCCTCCGTCAACATGGTGTCATGTGGACAAACACCAAAATCACCGAAGAAGAAGATCACTACTACCTTCATGGTGATAAACAAAATTCAAGTGTCCGAGAAGCTGGTTCCTTTCCCGACACCAGACGGACAACCCATATGGGTACATCCCGATCTCCTGGAAGATGAAAATTGGGAGATCGTCAAAACAAAGCCGACCGCTCAACAGCGAAGGCAGGCTAGGAAACATCTCCTCAGGCTCAAACGGCAAGAGAAGACCCAGCCAAAACAAGAAGTTCATGAAAAGGCAGAGGCCTCCTCTACCACTTCACTTGGGGCAACAGAAACGCCCCTTCCAGGGACTTCAAAGGCGGTAAGAAACTTCACTCTCAGTGATTTCATGCCACCTCAATTCAAAAAAGAAGCCATGCAGGGGGCATTATACTCTTGCAACTCGGTAGTTGGATTCTCCATTGATGGATACGAGTCCAGCGACACCGACGATGGATTCGAGCCCAACTACACCGGCGAGTGGGAGGAATCTCTTGAAACAGGAGAGTATCTCTCCGACGAAGAATGGGTTCCTGAAACTCACCTTATGCCAGTAATCTGGTATAACCCCTTGCAACCACAAGGATCCTGGTCTGATGATGAAGAAGACCAAGAGGCTGCACAAGAAGATGCTGTTAACCCAGCACCTGTCATTGCTCCAGTGGAAATCAACTATGTTGAGCCACACGGAGAAGACGAAGAAGAGGATCTGGCTCCCATGCCTGATCTTGAAGAATATGCAAGGATCTTGCAGCGTCTCGCTCTAGAACAAGAGCAACATCGTGTTAACGAGCCTCCTCGCAACCCAGAGCCTGAGGTCCCTGAAGATAATCAGGTACATCCACCCTTAACTCCTGAAAATGGAGAATATTGCTGGATAGATGATCCTCTTACATCCGAGGATGAGTCTGACTCCGAGCAGGCAACATCTCCTATCAGAGCTTCCTGTAATGTAATATATCAGGACTATAGCTCTTCTGAAGCGTCGTCTGATGAGATTACCTACACTCCGACGACGCCTAGCAATGTATCTTCTGGAGCTACCTCGTCTCACGTGACTTTCACAGAGATGACACCCTCTCAGGTTTCTTCTCCTGAGACTGTGACTTCAGAATACACATTCTTCCCGACTCATCATCATGAAGAAAACCCAACTTGGGGTGATGGATGGGTCAACGAAGAAGAAAAGCTGCTGGATGCTGTTCAGGACTTGCTCCCGGAAAATGCTCCGTGCAACACAATCACTGAGGATGGAAACTCTGCTGCAGATACATCCCCAGTAGATGAAAAACGACAGCCTCTTGATCCTGAAGACAATCTTCCAAACGAAGATCCTTCTCAAGAAGCTCTCGAAGTTGGTAGAGGCACCCGCTCTGGCCGGGACTACCACAAGAATTACAACCAATCTTCCTTTACTTATGTAAATCCTTCGGGAAAAGATGTTGTAAGCGCCCCCAGTGGCAAAAACAATGAACATGCAGGCCCTAAGGAGGCTTTCAAGTATGACTTGGTTGAGCACTTCAAACACATACCTGCACGTCTTCACATCCTGGATTTATTACGAATGTCTCCACGCACTCGTGATAATCTCATCTCAGAATTACAAAAACTGAATGAGGATGTCGACAAACATGCCCCGCAAGTCCTCCAAATTGAAATGGACTACCGGGTCAAAAACTCTGAAACTTCCTTAAAAGAAGAAAAAAAGAAAACTGAGGGATCATGCATCCAATGCCTCTCGGTTCAAAAGGCAGCCAGTGCAACCATCGCCTTCACTAAGGAAGACCTCCTACTTGGCGAAGCAAGGCACAACCGACCCCTGTACTTCACAGGGTACATCAAAGAAATGCCGATACATAGAGTTCAGATCGACCCAGGTTCTGCACTCAACCTTATCTCCACTTCGGCTCTTGAAGAGTTGGGCATCGCACCCAGCAAGCTAAGCCACACATCTGTATCTATCTTTGGATACGATGGGAGCACTCAAAGGCCTATCGGCAAAATCAGGTTCAAATTGCAAATCGGTGATCTTATCTCTGAGGTCACTGTGTATGCAATAAAAACCCCCTCATGCTACAACATCCTTCTCGGACGTCCTTGGATACACGAGAATGGTGTTGTTCCTTCAACTCTACATCAATGCATCAAGTTCGTCGGCGACGACGGCATGGTACATCGAGTCTTTGCGGACAGGAAACCCTTCAAAGGTAAAGAAGTCCACTTCGCAGACTCCCAAATGTATGAAGGAGAAAAAGAAGAAGAGGAAATAGCACCCCCTGCTGAAAATCTCCAGAAAGATAAAGGCAAGGCTCCTCAAAAATCACCGGAAGAAAACAACCCCTCCGGCAAATTAGAAGAGAGTAGTCAATCTCCCTTCGTCATCTCCCTCAAATCTTCAAAACCTTTGGTCATCACGACTAAAGTGAAGAAGGCGAAACAAAAGTCTGGGGGCAAATTTGTTGTTTCTCTCGTGTCTATACTTGGTTGAGCACTTCAAACACATACCTGCACGTCTTCACATCCTGGATTTATTACGAATGTCTCCACGCACTCGTGATAATCTCATCTCAGAATTACAAAAACTGAATGAGGATGTCGACAAACATGCCCCGCAAGTCCTCCAAATTGAAATGGACTACCGGGTCAAAAACTCTGAAACTTCCTTAAAAGAAGAAAAAAAGAAAACTGAGGGATCATGCATCCAATGCCTCTCGGTTCAAAAGGCAGCCAGTGCAACCATCGCCTTCACTAAGGAAGACCTCCTACTTGGCGAAGCAAGGCACAACCGACCCCTGTACTTCACAGGGTACATCAAAGAAATGCCGATACATAGAGTTCAGATCGACCCAGGTTCTGCACTCAACCTTATCTCCACTTCGGCTCTTGAAGAGTTGGGCATCCCACCCAGCAAGCTAAGCCACACATCTGTATCTATCTTTGGATACGATGGGAGCACTCAAAGGCCTATCGGCAAAATCAGGTTCAAATTGCAAATCGGTGATCTTATCTCTGAGGTCACTGTGTATGCAATAAAAACCCCCTCATGCTACAACATCCTTCTCGGACGTCCTTGGATACACGAGAATGGTGTTGTTCCTTCAACTCTACATCAATGCATCAAGTTCGTCGGCGACGACGGCATGGTACATCGAGTCTTTGCGGACAGGAAACCCTTCAAAGGTAAAGAAGTCCACTTCGCAGACTCCCAAATGTATGAAGGAGAAAAAGAAGAAGAGGAAATAGCACCCCCTGCTGAAAATCTCCAGAAAGATAAAGGCAAGGCTCCTCAAAAATCACCGGAAGAAAACAACCCCTCCGGCAAATTAGAAGAGAGTAGTCAATCTCCCTTCGTCATCTCCCTCAAATCTTCAAAACCTTTGGTCATCACGACTAAAGTGAAGAAGGCGAAACAAAAGTCTGGGGGCAAATTTGTTGTTTCTCTCGTGTCTATCATGCAAGACACAGACTCGGACTCAGAGCCAGAAGACGATGCATCGTCAAGCCAAGCTGACACTCAGCAAGTTCAGCCTGCTCTCACTCCGATGGAGACACCTGCTGACGTAGAAGATCCTACGTCTGCTACCTTTGTTGTTCCGACAACATCACCAAAGCAAAGACCGATCTTCTTTCATAGATCGGATGCTTCTTCATCAAGTTCTCTGCTGGAACCTTTCCAAAACGAAGGTATGCCTCAACTATCTCTATATAGTCCTGTGGCACAAGCTATCATGAAGAAAATGGGCTTTGACGCTCAAAACCCAGTCGGTTTGGGAGAAAGACGCGGTATTCTCACGCCATTGGAGCCCGCCTTGACCAAAAGCCAGCTGGAAGATTGGAGACTCTACGGTCATGTAGAAAAGTCTTCATACGGGTTAGGGTATGATCCTGATACTCCTCTGAGACAGTTGACACAAAGGCTTAAAAGTCGTTTTACCGACCAAGCCTCAACATCTCAAGTCCATGAAGACATCGATCTCCCTGGAAATCTCTTTAAAGAGTTACCTGACAAAAATCCAGGAAGCTCATCCAATTGGTATGATTTCTCTGATGATAAAGAGGAATCGTCCGATAATACAGACTTGTGGCATCCTGACCCAGAAGAACCCTCGTCTCCAAAAGAAATACCAGACTCAACAGGCGATTGGGACTATCTCATAGCAAGCCTTGAGGAGATCACCAATCAAGAAAATCCATGGAAAGGAACAGAGCCTTGGTCTGGTAATGCAGTTGAAACTCCAGAAGGTTTCGTTGAGTTGGAAGCCTCCGAAAATATTGTGGAGGAACCACCTTCGAACCTTCCGACAGAAGATCCTGTTCAAAAGATAAACTTGGGAACACCTGATAACCCACGTCCTGTATTCATAAGTAAGAATATAAAGGATGATGAGTTACCCGAGTATATCGCTTTTCTTCGTGAGTTCGTTGATTGCTTTGCATGGTCCTATGCTGAAATGCCTGGTTTAGACCCCAAAGTAGCAGTCCACAAACTCAATCTTCAAGAAGACGTCAAGCCTGTCAAACAAGGCCAAAGAAGATTCCGTCCAGATGTGATGGATAAAATTGAACAAGAAGTTCAAAAACTCAAAAGTGTCGGCTTCATCCGTGAGGAACAACATCCAGAATGGTTGGCCAACATTGTCCCCGTGACAAAGAAAAATGGGCAGATCAGGGTCTGTATTGACTATAGAGACCTGAATGGCGCTTGCCCTAAAGATGAATTCCCGCTCCCCATACCGGAGGTGATGATTGACAATACCTGCGGATTCGAGCAAATGACATTCATGGATGGCTTCTCTGGTTACAATCAGATAAAGATGCATCCCGAGGATGAAAAACACACTTCATTTCGGACTCCATTTGGCGTGTATTGCTACACTGTCATGCCATTTGGTCTGAAAAATGCTGGTGCCACATATCAGAGGGCTATGATGAAAATATTCCAAGATATGCAGCACAAGACGGTCGAATGTTACGTTGATGACCTCGCCGTCAAAAGCAGAAGAAAAGAAGACCATCTCAAAGATCTTCGGGAAGTCTTCCTCCGACTCCGCAAACACAAACTGCGGATGAATCCTCTAAAATGCTTCTTCGGCGTCTCGTCGGGTAAGTTTCTCGGATTCCTTGTTCGGAAAGCTGGAATAGAACTTGACCCCATAAAAGTCAAGGCTATTCTAGAAATGCCCTCTCCAAGAACCCTAAGGGAACTAAAAGGGCTCCAAGGGAGATTGGCCTACATCAGACGGTTCATCTCCAATCTTTCGGGGAAATGCCGTCCATTCTCTCGATTGATGAAAAAAGGTGTAGACTTTGTCTGGGATACCGACTGCGAAGCCGCATTTCAAGATATCAAGTCATACCTGACCAAACCTCCAGTGTTAGCTGCCCCTGCCACTGGAAAACCATTCATCCTGTACACAAGAGCTCTTGATCATTCTGTAGGCGCTCTGCTTGCACAAGAGAATGGTGAGGGAAAAGAAGCTGCTCTATACTACCTCAGCCGCATGCTAGTAGGTGCAGAGCATCGCTACTCTCCAGTCGAAAAAGAATGCCTTGCAGTGATGTTTGCCGTACAAAAGCTACGTCACTACTTGCTTTCCAACACAGTCTACCTCGTCTCAAGGATCAACCTCTTGAAGGTCCTTGTCACAAAGGCAGGTTCTCTTAATGCCCGACTGGCAAAATGGTCCATCCTCTTGTCACAATTTGATATTAGGTATGTGCCACAAAAAGCAATCAAAGGCCAAGCTCTAGCAGATTTCCTCGCAGAGCATCCATTGCCTAAAGATTCACCACTTAGAGATGATCTCCCAGACGAACCTGTCTACAACGTGGAGACTTCCTCACCAAATGCCTCCTGGGACATGTACTTTGACGGTGCAACCAGGACAAATGAAAACAGAAAGCTGATCTCGGGAGTTGGCATCCTCTTTGTTAGCCCCGACAAATGCATGATTCCACACGCTTTCTCGCTACTGGAACCATGCACAAACAATGCAGCTGAATACCAAGCTCTGATCCTAGGATTGGAACTCGCCATCGAATCCGGTATCACTATGCTGGAAGTCTTTGGAGACTCTCAACTGATCGTCAACCAGATGAATCAGAAATATGAAGTCAGGAAGCCCGATCTGCTGCCTTATTACAACAAGGCACAATCGCTTCTGCAAAAGTTTGACATCTGCAACATCACCCACATTCGTAGAGGTGAAAATATCCGTGCAGATGCCCTGGCCGGACTTGCCGCATCAATGGCGATCCAGGAAGGGGAAAACATGCAAATTACAGTGTGCGAGAGAAGGATCCTCCCTCCTCTTAACACACACCAAGCAGTTGCCGAATGCCACCGAGTGGTTGGAAGTCGGATCTCTATCCTTCAACCTTCAATCGTCGACTGGAGGGATCCGTTCATTGATTACACTATGTTCGGAATCCTACCTGAAGATCCAAAAGAACGGGTAAGCATACAAAGGCGAGCCCCAAACTTTCATTTTGATATTCCTTCAAAAATCCTCTACAGGAAATCCTTCAACGGAGTACTTCTACGCTGCTTGTCACAACAAGAGGCCGAAGAAACACTTAAAGAAGTTCATGCTAGTCTTTGTGGAGCCCATCAGGCAGGTCCTAAGCTCTATGATCAGATAAAAAGGTTAGGTTACTATTGGCCTACCATGGTTGCTGATGCAATGCAATTTGCCAAACGTTGCCAGCTATGCCAAGTTCACGGAGATTACATTCACATGCCTCCGGAATGGCTGCATCCTACAGCAATCTCATGGCCTTTTGAAGCATGGGGCATGGACATCATAGGTCCTATCTCCCCCCCTTCAAGCAAAGGTCATCGCTTCATCTTCGCTGCTACGGATTATTTCTCCAAGTGGTCAGAAGCATTTGCGTTCAACGAAATGAAGACCTCATCAGTTCTTCAGTTCCTGCGCACCAACATCATTTGTCGTTTCGGCATACCCAAGAGATTCGTCCATGATAACGGACCACAATTCCGGGATCATCGATTCTACAGGTTTTGCGACAAATACAAAATTCAAAGCTGTCCTTCGACTCCATACAATCCGGCAGCAAACGGATTAGCAGAAGCTTTCAACAAGACACTCTGCAAAATCCTCAAGAAAATGGTCTCTAGTCACAAAAGAGACTGGAGCGATAAACTGTCTGAAGCTTTGTGGGCCTATCGAACCACCGTTCGAGGACCAACCCATAGCACACCATTCTCCTTGGTCTATGGATGCGAAGCTGTCGTGCCCCTAGAGGTACAAATTCCTTCTCTGAGGGTATCTCTACAAAATGACATGACTCAAGAAAGCAATGCGAAATTACGACTTCATGAGCTGGACAATGTCGATGAGAAACGGCTCGAAGCTCGACAAAGCATTGAACTTTACCAAGCACGCATGGCAGGATCTTTTGACAAAAAGGTCAGGCAACGCGCCTACAAGAAGGGTGACTTGGTTCTTGCGGTAAAAAGACCAATGGTCTTCGCTCACAAGTCCAAAGGCAAGTTTGAACCAAAATGGGAGGGACCCTACGTCATCGACAAGGTCTTCTCCAATGGCGCATATGCCCTCCTAAACATGGAAGGCGACAGATGTATGCTGCCTATCAACGGCAAGTTCTTGAAGCGATACTACCCTTGAAGACTTACCCAACTGGGTAAGAGCAATGCCTGTATGGCCAAAACCTGTTCTCAGGTACTCGCTCGTCAAACCCACTCTCTTTAGAATTTTCATATCAAATGTCAAAATTTCTAGAGATTCAAAAACAATGCTTACTTTCATTGTTTCATTGTTCAAAAACAAAAAAAAAAAAAATCCAAGTTTAGGAGCCTCTCCCTGACTTGACCAGAACTTTCGATCCTTGAACCAAAATTCATGGTTTGAAACAAAAATTCGGATCCAGGGATTTCCACCCTAGTCCACCTTACCTTTTACCGCCAAATGGTTTTAGGTCAAAATTTACGACCCTCGTGTCTTTAAACAAAAAAATGGTTTTTCAAAAACCGCGGGGAAGTGACACTTAGTCGATACTCGCAAAACTCAAAAAATCGGAAGGATGCGAACCCCATTCGATACTTCCAAAACCCCAAAAATCGTGGAGACGCAACATATCAGTTGATATCCACAACCCAAATTTCAAAGGTTCGAGAAAACCTAAAATCGTGGAGAAGCAACAAACCAGTTGATATCCACAACCCAATTTCAAAAATTGTGGAGATGTAACATATCAGTTGCTATCCACAACCCAAAATTACAAATGGTTCGAGAAAACCTCAAATTTCAAAAATCGCGGAGAAACGACATCAAGTCAGTACCCGCAAAACCAAAAAGTCTTGGGAAAAGCAGGGAAGCGACGCTTAGTCGATATTTGCACCCCAATTCGCAAGGAAGCGACATTCCATCGATACTTGCAAAACCCAACCCGCGAGGAAGTGACATTCCGTCAATACTCGCAAAACCGAATGAGCAAGGAAGCGACATTCCATCGATACTTGCAAGACCATTCAGCGGGGAGGCGACATTTAGTCGATACCTGCATTTTGAAAGCCAAAAAATCTGGCTATAAATGCCAAAACCTGGCTCTTTTGCCAAAAAACCGGCTATAAATGCCACAAACCGGCTATCAATGCCACAAAAATTGGCTTTCACGCCGACAAACCAAAACTTGGCTTTCAAAAAATGGCTATCAATGCCACCAAACCGGCTATAAATGCCACAAATTGGCTATCAATGCCACCAAACCGGCTATAAATGCCACAAATTGGCTATCAATGCCACCAAACTGGCTATAGATGCCACAAAACAAACACCGGCTTCCATGCCAACCCAAATTTTGGCTTTTACGCCATAAAATTTCGGCTTTCATGCCAACCCAAATTTTGGCTTTTACGCCATAAAATTTCGGCTTCCATGCCATCTCAAAATTGGCTCCCATGCCACGAACAAAATTTTTGGCTCTTATGCCATCTCAAAAATCGGCTATGAATGCCACACAAAAAAAAAAACCTGACTCTCATGTCAAAACTGGCTGCAAATGCCACAAAAATCCGGCTTTCATGCCGAATTCGTTTCCCCTACCAAAACAATCATTTGACAAAAGATTTTCACAAAATGACAAAACTTTTGATCAAATCCCATTTAGCAATTGCTTTCATCACAAAAAGATTTGAGTGAGCGTAGGGAAAACAAGAAAAAAAAGAAGTACCAAAAAAATACATGTGGTACCAAAAAAAAAAGTGTTCACAAGCACTGCAAAAAAAAAAAAGAAGTACCAAAAAATACATGTGGTACCAAAAAAAAAAAAAAAGAAGAATGGTTTCTGCTATAAAAAATCAGGAGCTCAGCCAAAAATGGTCTCCAGCCAAAGCTTCAGCTCCTCGAGCAAACTTTTGGTCCATCCGTCAGAGTTTCCAAGGCACGCTTCTTCAGGAACTTGCCATGAGATGCTGGCGAATGCCGTAACCCTTCTTTTACACCGGGAAGCTCTTCCCCAGCAGTTTGCCATCGTTCGTTTTCTAGAGTCCTCCTCTCGAGAACTTGACCGGCATCTGCAACCCTGCGAATCAGAGTACTCTCCCTGTCACGAGCCTCTGTTATAGCAGCCCACTTAGCATCGACTTGTGCCTTCAAATGCTCAAGACGTTTCCTGGCCTCCTCAACTTCCCTATCAAGGACGTTAAGGTCATGCCTCAATCCGATGATGGCTAGCTCTTCCTTGTTCCTCTCCCGAACTAGCTGCTTCTTGCTTTGTGTAGCCTCATTCAGGTCAGACTTAGCCTTATCAGCAGGGTCCAAGAACATCTCCTTGAAGAATTGGTCGTCAGGGAAGCCCATGGTCTCAAACCACTTGTCACCCAGTGCAATGATCCTATCAACGGTCGCCCTGGCACCTGTGACATCCAGACCAACCTCTTCGGTATCAGTGAGAATCTCCTGCACATGTGGGATCATGCCAAATCCTGCTTCCAAGTGTCCAGAAAGGAGAGTCTTGATCCAAGAACTCAAAACCCGAGCCAGTACCTTCTTCGCAAATTGAAGAGGCGAACTGGATGAAGATTCACCCTTCTCCGCTGATCGGCTGCTCATGTCATGTCCCATTGGAAGAGTAACAAAAGAACTCTTTTCACTTGGAGCCACTGGAGAGGGAATCTCAACACGAGGCATCTCCTCAATCATGTCAGAACTGGTCTATACCTCCGGATCGACCTCTGGCATCCCTTGCTCTGGTTCTGAAGAAAGCGATGGACTCTCTTCTGTCACTTCAAAACCTGCAAATGAAACACAAAAAGGTATGAATATGATCCTGTTAAAAAAAAAAAAAAAAAAAAAAAAAAACATCATCAGGGTCATCACTACAAAGTACCTTCTTCGACGACCGGCGGAACACTCTCTTCCTCCATGAACTCATCGGAAGCATCATCAACATTTGCGTCCATTGATGGTTCAAAGTCATCGGAATCCTGTGGCAAGTCAGCTGACAAGAAAAAATGTTAGCAAATCAAATCGCAGGCACAAAAAAAAAGAGAAAGCGAAAGAAGTTATACCAATTGGAGATTCCGGAATCATTCCAGAGTCCCTAGGTTCTTCTTCAGATGCCATAACCGGCTCCATCACCGCCTCATCGGTCGGAACCTCAGGCGTCGCCAAGTCTTCATCCTCTGCTAAAAAAAAAAAAGAAGCAGCAGCAGGGTGAGAAAACAAATCAGAACATGGAAAGCCCCATGAAAGAAGCAGAAAAAGAAAAAGGAAGAATCATACCTTCACCAATGGTCTCTTCTCCACGGCTCCTCTTCTCTGGAGGCTCGTCAACAGCCTCTGGCACCTCCTCGTTGATGGTAAGAGGGATTTCCATGTCAGGAGAGTCCTCATGTGGCCCCTCGCTGTGATGATGACTCCTCCTCTTCCTACCTCTACGGGTTCGCTTCCTAGAAGAACCCGTCCCACTATCAGAGTCAGGTTTCTCACTTGACTCCTCACTGAATGGTCTGCTCTCGCCCGTAGACTCCGCGGAAGCTCGCCTCTGTGCCGCTTGCATCCAAGCGTCGAGCTCAGCTTCCTCCTGTTCTAGCTGCTCCAAAGCCTCATCAGGTACTTCCCGAACAGCTTCAGAACCAATGACGCCATGGTCACCGAGAAAGCCTATCTTGTGCTTCTCTCCAGAAAGGAAGGCCCAAACTTCCTCTCGCCGGACGCCATCCGACTTCCCAATGCCTTTTCCAGAAGACAGCTTTACATCAAGCTCCTTCTTAGAAAGCCCCCGATATGCCAAAAAGCTCTCCGCGAACCACTTCGTGAAGCCGGCAGTTCGGAAAGTCGACAGCTCAGGATAAGAAATCGTGGCAGTAGTGTCTTCAGCACTATAGAAAGCCCATGCATTTCTGCCATCCTGCAAACCCCCAAAACGCTTCACCATACTCGAAGGCGCTCCAACAACGCCTTGAGAGAAGCCCAACTGAAGTGCAAAGCGAGAAGGTACATACGGCTGGATGTCGACGAAAAGATGTCTACGGTACACCATCGTGCCGACTCGTATGCTGAAAAGCCACTCCCTCTCTGCATTGGTCAAAGAGTAATGCCTTCCCGACCCTGCTCTGGTAGAGTCTCGGGAGGCACCAAAATCAAAAGCCTTCTTCCGCAACTCCGGAGAAAGCTTAACTGAAGACTGCCCCATCTCGACGTCCCTGAATCGTCGGATCCTCATGCGGGCAAACAAAAGTGATTCGGATACGGCTTTTCCCTTAGCCAATCGAATCATCAGAGGATCATCATCCTGTGCAGCACCCAGCTGGTGGAAGCCAGGACAGTGGTATACAAACCACGAATAAAAGATATGGGCTGAAAATACCCTATTCATAGGGAGCCCAAGCCGAACCAAGAAAGCAGCAGCCTGCAGTTCGGTACACAAGTAGGAGTAAAGAGCAGGCACCAAAGCAAGCCGCTCTCCAAACGCCATCTGACAAGCCGGAAAAATACAATGCGGCCTGATGTGCGTCCCATCTCCACCAGCAAAAATAGCCTCACCCAGCCAAAAAGTGAGGTAAACAGCAAGATCTCTCCGCAGTGTAATGTCAGAACAAATGGCATCTGTGCTCGCGAAGAAACCCTTCAACTCTTCCTGCATGGCCGAAGTCTTCTTCCTGTCTTCCCGGGTCATGCTATCAGAAGGTTCTCCACCGTCGAAGAAGTTAGGGAACGAAGAGCCACAACTCTTCCAACTGCTGGATCTTACTTTCGAGCCCTCCTTCAAAAAATCATAGAAGGCGACGAGCTGAAAGTATAGGAGCCTGAACTCCTCTGACTGCTCCTCGAGGACGCTATCAATCGGCATGAACTCCTCGTAGAGTTTGCCAAGGATGGGCAATCCAGTAATAGCACTTAACTCCTTCAGAGAAAAACCAATCTCAACGTTCGTGACAACGAAGGTATTGGTCTGAGGGAGGAAAGACTCCAACATAGCCATGAAGGCATCATCGGAAAAAGTCACGGTCTCCCTAAAAGCGCGGACCGCGTCAAAAATCCCAGCTTCCTTCAAAACGGCGCCCCCAATCAGCAAGGTGTGGTCAGTCCATGACTTCCAATCGGAGTCAACATTGAAACGGCCACGAAGTCGAAAAGGCTTCACCCAAGTACTGCTGTCCCCGCTGAAAACGCCAAGGCCCACCGGTCTCAAATCGACCGACGGATAATCAGAGCCCTGGTAGCCGCTGGCTGGCATCAACATGTCCATACGGACAGGTGGCTTCTCCGCATATCCGGAGGGTCCACCAACAAAAACCCCGGTCTTGATCACACTGGTCCTCTTCACCCAGCTCGGAGGATCTTCCCTCTTAGGGCACGTGGGAGAAAGGCTCAGGATCGAGATGGTCCGATCAAAAGACGACCGGGTAGAAATAGTTCTCTCCTCACCATTTGCTGTGTAAGAGAACTGAAAACATCTCCTTTGGTATGTCAAGTCGTCAGGGACTGCATCTCCAAAGAAGAAGGTAGGCTTGGGTAAAACCCTCAGATCGTCCATAACCCAAGGACGGTTGCTTACCATGATCTTATAGAACTCCTCATCCTTGAGAGCGATCAATCGCTGTCTCATCTCATCGCGATTGAGGGAATCGCACTCTTCCAAGTTCTTCTCAACAAACTGGACCTTCTCCCAGGCTTGCTGAACGGCCACATTGGAAGATCTAGCAGATCGACGAGGTACGCTTGTAGCAGGCTCTTTACCCTTGTTCGCTCTGGAGGAACCACCTGCAAAGGTTGGAAAAGAAAAAGATCGTCATCAAAATGACAGGATTTCGCTAAAAAAAAAAAAAAGGGGTCACTTTGTCCCACCAAAAATCTGGCGAAATTTTGGCATGACTCCGGGGCAATTCCAAAGAAAAAGGAAATACCCCGACGGAAATAGAAAGTTTGAAGATGGGCTCAACATTGCTGCGGGCTCCGAAACTCCAAACTTTCGAAACCTCAAAATCTCCGCAAAATCAAGAAGGGCTCAACATCACTGCAAGCTCCAAATTCCCAAATTTGCAAAGATTTTCAGGTATGTTATCATGCTCTCAAATTCAATTTACAAAAAGTACATGCATGAACATCTAGATTTGCATAAAAACGCATTATCATGATGAGCAAAAAGAAAAAAAAAAAGAAGAAACTTTCTCAAAAAAAAAAGAGGGAGAAAGAAAAGAAAAAAAAAAGAAACTTTCTTAAAAAAAAAAAAAAAAATCAGGCCACGTGGCCGTACGGACCAGATCCGTACGGCCCACAAAAAAAAAAAAAAAAAAAAGAGAGAGACACACGTGAAAAAAAAAAAAAGAAAAAAAAATCACGTGGAAAAAAAAAAAGAAAAAAAAAAGAGAAGAAGAATAGAAAGAAAGAAAAAAAACAAAAAGAAGAAGAAAGAAAAAGAAAAGAGAAGAGAAACTTTCTTTTTTTTACCATCCTATTCTCTACATAGAGTTTTCTTGAAAGAAAAAGAAAGAAAACTTACTTGAAGCCATTGATGGAGAAGAAGAAGGAACAAGCTTGAAGATCCTTGAAGAAGAAAAACTCTTGGTCTTGGAGCTCTCTTGAGATTGTTGCAAAAGAAAGCAATAAGAGCAAGAGATCCTACCTTCCTTTGCTTTTATAGGAGAGAGCAAATCAAAGAAGGAAACAAAGAAGAAAGGTAAGTGTTACTAATTAGTAACCTTACCAAAAGAGAAGGAATTAGAAAGATTCTTTCCCAAAAAGAAAGATGTCTTTGAGAGATTTTCTCCCAAAATCAATCAATGAGAGATTCTCTCCAACAAAATAGGATATTGAAGATTCTTTCCCAAAAAGAAAGATACCTTGAGATATTCTCTCCCAAATTAAGGGAATATGAGAGATTCTCTCCCATAAAGCTATTTTTAGATATTCTCTATCCAAATGAGATATCTTTAGATATTCTTTACAAAAATGACCCCACATGTGATCTAAGCCATCCTAAAAAGCTTAAGGTCCCATGGGCTAGCCCATATGAGCCAGGTTTGACCACCTAGGCACTATAAAAAAAAAAAAAAAAGGGCTTTTAGTCAGGAAAAAAATCCCTCTTACCAAGAGCATACAATAATGGTTCCATGCCTCTTTTGAGTTGATTGAACCATACAAAAAAATCCCAAGCCCCATGAGCTTCCAAAAATCAAACCATCCAGCCTCATATACCAAATTGAGCCAAAATCTTGAAATTGACATTTCACAAAAATCCAAACCACTCCAATGGACCCACACAGTCCCAAAGAGTGACCAAAAACCAAATCCTGGTCCCCTAACTTGCCACATACAGCTTGTTAGGTCACAAGACCAAAACCAAAAACCAAATCATGATCCCCCAACTTGCCACATACAGCTTGTTGGGTCACAAGGTCAAAACCAAAACCCGACCCCCTAACCTGCCACATACAGCTTGTTAGGTCACAAGGTCAAAAACAAAATCCCAAATCCACATCCAGGATGTCATCTTCAAAACTTTGCCTCGAGATGGTATTTGATTCCTTTCATTACCATAAAATTCCCCTGGAAGCTCAAAGGCTACTCTACCAAAGGAAGGATTGCTCAAAGACTCTTGGTCAAGACACAAGCTCTCCTTCAAAAATCTCTTCGAGGCACATCGACTACAAAAGTCAAGCAACTCGTCGCTGTACCTCGAGGGGGCATTTGTTGACACCAAAAATGTCACTTTGCCTCTTCAACATCAAGAAAGCTGCATGAAGTCGCAACCTGCCATAAATAGGCAATGCAATTTCTCCAAAAATTCAAATCTTGTCAGAATCAAACAAAAACTACAAGATCCTTCAAGATAGCCAAGAGAAGAGTACACATGAAGTTTCGGGCCATTTCGACAACATTTGGCCTAACTTCACTTCTCCGACAGCTAAACAGGAGCTCCCGGCGGCGACATCATCGGAGACGTCAAAACTTCGATCAGAGCCTACGGATGACTCCAGCATGTCTCAAAAGGGCTCCATGCCAAATTTCAAGTCAAACCGACAACGTTTGACCCTCCATCAATGCTCGAGCAGCAAAATCAAGCCTCCCGGCGGCGGGAACCACCGAAGCCTTCGCTCATCAAACCAAGTGCATGAGTGGCTTCAACATGCTTCCAAAAGGCTGCACGTCAAATTTCAGGTCATTCTGACAACGTTTGACCAGGTTTCGATGCTCCGAGAGAAAATCAAGCCTACCGACGGCGGAGCAACCCGGGACCATGACATCCAAAACGGAGCCCATGGAACGTCTCAAAATGACTCCAATAGGCTCCCCGTCAAATTTCAGGTCAATCGGACATCGTTTGGCCACATATCAAAGCTCGGCATTTTCCCCGCAGCAAAATCAAGTGAAGCATCGACGGGACCCCAAACGGCTTCAAAACTCAAACAAAAGCCTATGGTTGGTCTTATTTATTGCTCAGGAGGCTTCACCTCAAATTTCAGGTCATTCCGACATCGTTTGACCAAGTTTCAGCTTCTGGCGGAAAATCAGCAGCTCTACGCGACAAAGTCTTCGGCTTTCCCGGAAAATTGGAAACTTTGCACTCTAAAAATGCAAGGATTCTCATTAAGTTTTCTACAGGGAAATCAAGCCAATAAATGAGAAGAAATGTCAAGAAAAATACAGAAGAAAACGGCGACGAAAAAGACCTCAAAACGACCGCAAAACGGGCTCCGAAGAGGAAAAATCCCCCAGGGTCGCAGGCCCCTGCGACCATGGCCCATGGTCGCCGGTCCATGGTCGCCGGCGACCATGGAGGTCCGGGTCACCGGATTTTCCGCCGGTGACCCGTTTTTCCGTCTTTTTTCGCGTTTCGCGCACTTTGGAATGTGATTTTTAGTGCTCTAAATTGACTCATATCCGACGACATCTCGGATCCGCCGTCAAAAGCATAAAATCATCATTGATCGCTCCAAGATCGCCAACCGGTCGACCAAGAAAGTGCACTTTCTGTCCGACCGATCGTGAAATCGTCAAGACAGATGTCACCGGCCCACTCTTAGCTATCAATGTCTGAAGTTACATGTTCATCCGATGTCGATCAGCATGTAGATCCATCGATGATCGTCGCCAGAAGAATTCCAGAGGACACGGCATGGCCCGCGACTCTTCGACTGCTCGGCGACCAATTAATGTGGTTAATTGACTAGCTTTATTGCAGTCATTAATTCATTTCTTTGGACGGCCCAATCAGAAGCAAGCATTTGGGAGTTACAAGTCAATTGATTCATGGCATTTAAACCATGAAACTCCTCCCATTATGGTAATTAAGGTGATTAAAAGCCCTTAATCTCCATCGGCCAATCAGATTCAAGGAAAAAGGAGTTACAAAATCAAGAAATAAATCTTGTAACTCCTCCCATTAAAGCCATTAAGGCTCATAAACCCTCCTAAATGGCTACCAAAGGCCTATAAATAGGAGAGCATTCCATTGAAATTGAGATCGGAAAAAAGATCAGAAAAAAGAGGAGAAAATCAGAGGATCAGAAAAAAAGATCAGAAAGAGATCTGAGAGAAAGAAAAAGAGAGAATAAACTCTGCTGAAGTTCTGCACCGGCCACCACTACAAGGTGACAAAAGTCCCTTGGGGGGCACCCCCCCCCAAGGTCCTTGCCTTCTCCTGCTGCCTCCAATGGCTTAGACGTGGCTTTTCAGCCCGTCTACTTAGCTTTTTATTGGACATAGGACCTTCTCTTGGTCTTTGTCCTCTAAAAACCTGAGGTTATAGCCAAGCCAAGCAAATCAAGAGCATCTTCTGTTCTCATCTGCATGGATGATGGCGAAGCCCACACATGGCTTGCGACCGTCAATCTGAACGAGTCCCCCACAATCTCCTGAAAAGTTAGATCTTCCTTTTCTTGCTTTTCATTGTAATCTGTATTTTTCTAAAGAGACAAAAATCACAACTCTTGTCTTTCATTATTGATGAGAATTGTAAATCGGCTATAAACGCCAAAATTGGCTATAAATGCCAAACAAAATCGCCTTTCACGGCAAACCAAGAAAATGTCTCTTTTCTTAAATATTTGTGCAATGGAAAACTTGAAAGAAGTTGATTTCCTTTTTACTTGCGAAGGTTGATCTCCGGATTACCACTTGCAATTCCAAGTAAAATAGAAAATCTGGCACACCCACAAAAGAAATGTTGATGCACGCTTCAGGGCCCGCCAGGGCGCGAAAGGGCCGGACCCGACGGACTCCCACGTTCCGCCGACCCCGGTAGCCGCCCCACGGCGCCTCGGAGCGCGTTCCATCAGGTCAAAACAAAGTCGACGGTCTATTAAAATTCTCCAAAGTTATGAAAAGTCTATTCAAACTAAAAAATAAAGTCAAATCAACTCTAATCTTGTTTAAAAAGCTAAATCATAATTAAAATAGTGCTAAACCCGAAAATTGAGGGTGTACACTTCCTCCACTCTCTCTCACTCTTTCTTCCTTCGTCCCCCCTCCTCTATTTTCTCTCCCTATCTCTTCCTCTTCTTCTCTCTCCTTCCCTCCCCGCCCCCCTCTCCCCCTCCAACCACCGATGGGGAGGGAGATAGGGCGGAAGGGTTTCCGCCTGGTGTAGCCCTGCTGCCCGATCTCCCTCCCCTTCGGCGGCCTGGGAGGGGGAGGGTGGGGGAGGGAGAGAGAAGGGGGGTGGGGAGGGAAGGAGAGAGAAGAAGAGGAAGGGAGAAAGGGACAAAAAATGGAGGAGGGGGGAGGGAGGCTGCAGGCCGGGGATCCCTTCTCGCCGGAGACTAGTGGGGTGGGGTGGGGTGGGGTAGGGTGGAGGGAGAGGAAGAGAGAAAGGGAGGAGGGGTAGTTTAGGAAATGAAAAATTTTTTCTTTGTTGTGTGGAGAGACACTCCTGTGGTGCCAATAGAACTCCCCTTCTACTAATTGGCTAGTTCTTACTTCATGCGAAATAACTAAGATTTCTTTCATCTCCTATTATATTCATTGTGATTAGTGGTAAAATATAGTGGAGGATTTTCCTCTCAATCTAAATGCTCATGTAATGTATTTTTTTTTTTTTTGCCATCTGGTAGAGGATATTACATATTAGGTTGATTCTTCTTCCAAATCAACTAGCCCCATCTCAGCTATATCTCTTGAAAAACTGGCCTTAACACGCTTAGGTCCCAATAACAAGCTCTCTGTTAGATTTCAGAATCAAGTGATTAATCTAATAAGTAATCATAATCCAGATTAAGAACAAGAAAACACACAATGATAAGGACACACGATGTATATGTGGAAAACCCTACTAGGAAAAAAATCATGGGCCTTATCTTATAGGCAACTGACGACGAAGCACTAAATAACTTGAAAGTTATAAGAAAACTCACAACCCTTTCCAGTTGCAACTCAACCTAAGGATTGCGTTATCATGCCGATTGCTCGCCGTACACCTTCATCATGCTTGAACCAACCACCTTGAATGCCTCTTCAAGATGAATCTACTTCGGATAGTAGAGGACGAAACTCCAAAGCTTATAACTTCATGGCAAATTTAGGACAGCTGCAGAATCACTATGTTTATGTTTGTAAATTTGGTAATGGCAAATTTCTCATCCTTCTTTTATATGTAGATGATATGTTGATAATTGGAAAGGATAGTAAGATGATTGACATGTTGAAAAGGGACATGTCAAAGACTTTTTACATGAAAGACTTGGGCCCCGCACGATAGATATTGAGAATGCAAATACGTCGTGACAGGAATGCCAAGAAGCTGTGGTTTTCACAGGAGAAATATGTTGAACGGGTGCTAGCAAAGTTCAACATGAAAGATGCTAAGCCAGTTAGCATGCCTTTAGCCAGTCACTTAGAGATAAGTAAGAGATTATGTCCTACTACGAATAAAGAAAAGGAACGGATGACATTTATTCCATACTCCTCAGTAGTTGGGAGTCTTATGTATGCCATGGTGTGTACATGGCCAGACATTGCTCATGCAATGGGTTGAGTGATTAGATTTCTTTCTAACCCTGGGAAAGAGCATTGGGAAGCAGTGACGTGGTTCATCAGATACTTGAGAGGTACATAAGATTTTTTACTTGTGTTTCAGATGTTCAAAAACAGTACTTGAAGGCTTTACAGATGTTGATTTTGGAGGCAATCTTGATCGTCGGTTTTCTACTTCTGGATACTTATTTACTTTTGCAAGGGAGCTATTTCTTGGCAGTCTAAGTTGCAGAAGTGTACAGCATTGTTTACAATCGAAAAAGAATACATAGCTACTAATGATACAGGGAAGGAGATAATTTGGTTGAGGAATTTCTTTCAAGAACTGAGTTTGAAGCAATGAGAGTATGTAGTCTATTGTGATAATCAAAGTATTATGGATATTAGCAAGAACGCTACATACTATGCCCGCACAGAGCACGTTGATGTACGATACTATTGGATTTGTAAGGTCATCGAAAAGAATCTTATGAAGCTGGAGGAGATTCATACTGAAAAGAATCCCTCAGACATGATAACTAAGGTTGTGCCTAAGGAAAAGCTGAAGCTGTGTTCAGAGTTGGCAGGACTGGATTCCTAGTAAGGAGGTTCAGAGGCGTCTTCCCCATGGTCTGGAGGGGGAGAATGTTGGCCCAGTGGGTTCAGACTAATTGAGTTTACGGTCATAAGTATTATGGTAATTGTACCAGGACTTTCTTATTGACGAAGATATGGTTTCCTTAAGGATAAGAAAGAGAGCATTATATATATATATATATATGATGTAATGTGTAACCGATGATGTAATACAATTGATACAGAGAGTGAACCCAATGAGAGTCGAGTTTCTTTTTTGTGGGCGTAGACGTAATTCTCTTATGTGTGATTGCTTTTTCTTATGTGGTTGATTGTTTGCTCGATCGCATTGATTCACGTTTCCTCATACATGCGCACAACAATAAGAACATGGAGAAAGATCAAATGTTTGATCAATCAATATCTTCCGACCTTTTGGTTTCTCCCATGAGTTCCATCCATGTTGTTGCCTAGAGATGAAAATGGGTATCCCAAAGGACTCAACCTGATCGAATGGGGTATGTCTATGTAAGTCCATTTCATGGACTTGAAATAAATTTGGGTATATTCAAGGGTCACCACCATATGCACCATACGGGTATAGAACTTAATGCCAATACGATGCTAACAGTAGTTGATGCCTATTTCACCCATGTGAGCCCCATTGATCAAAATATCGGCCGATACCGATTCATATCAGCCGATATGAACCGCAATCGGCCCATACCGGTTCATATCAGCTGATATGAACCGCTGTCGGCCCATACCGGTACGATATGGCACCGAGATATCGGTATCGGTATCTCGGGGCCATCTATCCCCAAAATATCGACCCATATAGGCCGAGATGAAGTTCATCTCGGTTTTTCCGAGATCTCGGCCGATATTTTGAAAATATCGGCCGAGATCTCATAAAAAGAAATAAAACCCTATTTTTTCTATCTTTTTCTCCTTTTTCATCTTCTTCTCCTCTCCTCTCCTCTCCTTACTCCTTAGGGCAGCAGCCACACTCTTTCACACATCCCTTTTGTATATTTTCAAATCCCATATCTATTTCTTGAAGAAAATATTATTTAAGGTAAAAGAAAATCAATTTAAAGCATTTTATTATGTTTTTTTTATTTTTAATTTTTAGATGAAGTATAGAAATCATTGGGTTTGTCACTTGTGTTGTGTTCTTCATTTAGAAGTTAGATCTACATACTTTCATGCTAGATCTACTTATACACATGATTTTGAATTTTTTTTTCAATTTTTTTTATTTTTGGATTTTTTAATATTTGAATTATAATATATCATTTTTTGTGGAGTTCATCATAAATATGTTCTTTTAATGATTCATGATCATTGTATGGTGTGTAAATGATTGATCTACATACATTTATGCTAGATTTATATATTTAGGATTTTGAAAATGATTTTATTAAATCTTTATATGAAGTACTGGAGAAGACAGCGAACTGCGACACAGATAGAACTCATAACTTAAGGTGACTGAGATTTTGATTTATTGTTGTTACTAATGGAAAAAATATTATTTTCCAGCATTTTCTAATATTCTAGATTTTTTGGATATTTTTGCAAATTTTTTTGGATTAAAAAAAGATTCACACTTCGACGACCGCAATGGACCGATATCAGCGACCGATACCGATATCATATCGGTTTTTCGGCCCCGCCGATACTGCGACCGAGACCGAGATTTTAAACCATGGTGGGCCCACCTTTGTCTGGTTATAATGTGGGATTTTAGTTTAGATAATGGCTTTGACTGACAACAATTAAAGCGATGCACTGTTAGATGGAAAGCGTAAGAAACACAAGTACATTATCTGCACATCAATCCAAGTGCTCACTAGTCAGATAGGAGAGATTTGGTCTAAACAAAGAGTACTGGTTTCTCATAACAGTGGCACACGATTTACATTATAGGTTGTCATCTGCCTTGAACACCAAATTGGTGATTGAATAAGATCATTTCTCATATGTATGTTCTTAAAAACATATATTAAGTACATAACATGGAGTTTGAGCATTCAGGTCTTAATTTTGGTCAAGGATATATACCCTTAATTTGGGTCTGACCAGGTTCCGGTGTTTTAGTTAAAAGCTTAATATGGGTAACAGTCTTTACCTTGTACATATAATGGGAATGAATCCATTTTTAGCAATTCAGTTCTTGGTACAACTACGCTACGGACTCATCGTGATTTCATCCCTTAGACAAGAAATTATCCAAGTGGAAAGGCCGCTATTATTTGATTTATGGGTTGTCTGTAGGCCCATTTTTACCTTTTCTCCATGATTTTATAGTATGTTGAAATTACTAACATCACATTGCATTGGTTAACATCAAGTTAGACATTTGATGGTTGTGAGAAACTATAAAATAAAATAAAATGATTTCTTTCCTTTATAGCTCAAGCAGGGTCTTGAAGGTCGGGTAAGGGCCTAGCTAGTGCAGCCCTGCCAAATCTTGGTGCCGCTCACATTTGTGAGACTAGGATAAGGACAGACCCCAGCTTAGGCCTCGCCCTACAACCCTAAAATTTGGTTTAGGTCTGCCCGCATGTACACCTCATTCAGGCGTATGTCTATGCCAAGTAATGGGATGGAATAGAAAGCTACAAAAAAACTAAGGCCCTGTTTCTTTTGTAGAATTTCTGCCAAGAATTCACCATGTCCAGGAATTCCTGGATATGATGTGACATGTTGTCCCCTGGAATTTCTGAATCCCATGTTTCTTCAATAGCATTTCTGGATTCTAGCCACTTGAAAGTTCTCTTTTGACCAAATGTTTTTCTATGCTTGTGCCTTTTTTGAAGTTTGATGCATCACTATTTATGCAAGGAGGAGATTGACAAGAATTAACTATTTTTCTTGATGTTGTTGAAAACTGTTGTGTAGGGGTTGAAATCTCTCACTAGTGGACATGCATTACACAAAAAACGTGCCTATGAGATAGTCCAAAGTCTAAAAACCATATGTTACGAAGTAAGAATCGCCTGAACAACTCACACCAGCTTCCTATGTGTGGGCTAATAGCATAGCAAAAACTTATCGATCTTCCCATGTCATTCTGATCCACTTAGGAGTTTAAATCCCCACATTTTTCTCACTCATGCTTCCCATGAGTAAAATGATTGGAACTCCACATTAGAGGCCCCCTGTTGAAACTTTGGTTAATCACATTATTAACCATATGATCAAAAAAGTATGATGGGACCAGGCAGTGGTAGACCCAGAATTTTCATTTGAGTGGGGCGGATAATGGTCAATTGAGAAAATGATGCCCTTTGCCAAAAAAAAAAAAAAAAAAACCCAATATCTCTAGCTTCCCAAGAAACAAGAATACAATATGGAGAACATAATTGTGAAAATTAGCCAATAGATTTAATAATTAAGGCACAACATGATACAACTATAATGTAAGCAAATCATAAATCCAAAGGTACATGGTCATTAAGAAATACAATTCACACAAGATCCAATTTTAATTTCTTTAAATTAAATAGTTTATGCACAAAAGCTATAAATTAAAATCACTTTCATCCACGTAAGATTCAACATATACGAATTCCAAGGACAACAGGAGTAATATCACAGATCAACAAAAGAAAATGTTAGACAAGTGTTTGAAATCGCAATGGAAGTTCAAGAAAAAACATTCAAAAGTCTTGATTACCTTTTTCACCATGGGTTATGAAAAAAATTAAGAAATAATCGATTTATGACACTACATCATCTAAAGGGGAATAGGGAAAGGATAAAGAATCCAATAACCCTTATAAGCAACTAAGCTGGATCGGAAAAAGAGGGACTTTTTGATTTTAGTCCATTTCTCATCCATACAGAGCCTTTTATTTATTTCATCCTCTTGATTTTTTAGGATACTAAAAGCTCGTTGTGGTGTCCAATGCTGCTTATTAAGCGCTTCCCGAGGATATCGATAATGTTTTAGTCACGTTGGTCTGAAGCTGAAACTCTATATGGAGTGCCAAGCCAAACTGAAGCCTTATTTAGATGAGCATAATTTCTAATTTGTTGTTATTTTTATTGATTACATAACTTGAGCCAACAACCTCAAAATTGCAATACTAAGCACCTTCCATTAAGCCATGGTTCTTGTCAACGAATTTGATTTCTAATCACGCTTATTCTCAGGTGCCAGTTTGATTTAGGGTGAGCTTTCAAGCTAAGCTTGGCCTAATTCAAGCCAATCCATGCGAAGTTTGAGATAAGTAACTATTATATGTAGTGTAGATGATGATGATGATGATGATGATATTCACAAAACATGCAATAAGTACCAACATTTTTTGTATCTTATTATTACTACCTCAGCATAATCCCGTAGCATGAACAAGGCAACAAAAGCAAAACATACCAAATGTCTTACACCATGCAAACTCAAGAACAAGAGACAACCACACCATCACCCATAAACCTTTCTGAGGCTGATCTCCATACCATTGGGCCAAACTCTGGCGAGACTCTGCCGGAGTTGATGCCCCCCTCGCAAACCTCCGGTATATTAGGGAGCCCTCTCTCACCCTGACATCTTGGAGGGAAGACATACATCCCATTTTCCAACCACCCATCACGGCCAACAACTGTTCCAGAACTGGGCTTCCTGCCAAAGATCGATCTGATCAGCTTCTGTACAGATCGAGAGATCTTCGACGATCTTCTCGTTATGGGATTGGGAGATGGTCGTTGCACCTCCAACAAACGAGGCATGGATAGAGTTCTGGAAGAAATAGCAGAGTCTAGCTGCCTTTTAAATGATCTCAGCTCAAAGGAGTCGTAGAGAGAACTATCACAATCCCATACATGGGATTTGGCCTCTTCTTCCCCATGTCTCAGATTCCCTTCTTGTCTCTTCTCCATCTCTTGTTTTTTCTTAGCACTTCAGAAGATAATGTATTGAGACAGAGAGAGAAGTATATGCATGTGGGTGTATTCATATAGTTAATATATAGAGAGAAAAGGTTTCTTGAGAAATAACCTTGTATTCACGTGGTTGATGGGTGTGAAGTTCACGACGTCTTCTTCACAACCACGAAATACCATCTATGTGGAGCATTTCATACCTCATTTCATACAAAGATTAGGCGTAGCTGATGGCTCTCCTCAGGTCTGATGTGAGTCTTTTTATTATAGATGGTTGAGTGTCCTTTTCTAAGTTATTATTATATGCTCTGCTTGGGGATGAAGTTGAGTAATGGTTGATTCTGTCATTACTTGTTTGTATCATGCTGGCAAGTTAAGCAACATTTCTTTTTTTTTTTTTTGGGAAAGTTTATTTGGCGTTGACCTAAGAAGATAATGTGGCTGTGATCCTGTTCAGTAAGAATTAAACCCTAATCAGAGTCAATGTAAAGGTATAATTCGATTTGGCATTAAAAATAGATAAGCAATTAAAAAATTTATGTCATTAATTTAGTTATGGATATGCCCCTGCTTTGGGATTTTAATACCATTCTTGTCTCTAAATAGGTCAAGTTGATGGTAATAAATAACCACTTTGAGTTTTAAGGATGAGATTTTATTAATTAAAATGACAAGTATGTCCTTACATCCATTAAGATATATGTATAAATGTTGGAAAATGATGTAAGTTAACATATGATTGGTAAAGGTAGCTACCATACCTACCATACCATTGAATGGTTTCCGTAAATTAACCGTCCTCAATGCGGATATTGTTGAACATCTATTCGACTATTCCATACTACACATCAAGGGCCATAAATACATACCAAATGCTTTAACTTCCCCAATGAGGATATTGTTGAACATCTATTCGACTATTCCATACTACACATCAAGGGCCATAAATACATACCAAATGCTTTAACTTCACTAGAAAAAAACATACATGTCAAATGCTTTAGACCCACTAAACTTCACCAAGACAAGAGGGAAGGAAAAGAACACGACACCAACCATCCACATTGATCCATGGGACTTTGAAATCAAAGCCACCAGTCAATACCCGGACCTTAATACAGACACTGTACAACATTGATCTGTACTGAGATATTCCATAAAATAGATGACAAATCTAGCCTATATAAATTCAAGAATATTGCAGATTTGTATACATCCATTCCAACTCTCAAACAACAACATTCTCTTAGCTATTACTCTTGGATTGAAAATGTGAGTCTTTCGTTCTTTATCGATCCTACTCTTTTGACTTTTCATACTTGCCATAAATCTCGAGTCAATTGGCACTCACCCAATTTTAACACTGATTTAGCTATTACGCTTTCTTTGATTGAAAATCCAAAATATTGAAACATTTAGGAGTATTAAAAATTTGAAGGCCAAAGCCTGATGAGTTAGAATGATAGAGTGGAACTGATTGTTTACTCAGCGTAAAGTGTTAAGAATGAAAGCCCGGTGATAAATACTAGGAGGTGACACATCAATTTTTTCACCTTTAATGGTAAATGGTTTCTTATTTTATGGTATTTAGTATGGCCATCCTTCTTTTACCCATTTTCTTCCCCCGGTTAATCCTATTCCAACCTACCCACCTTGAAAATGTCAAACACCCATTAATTGCCTATTTGTTTGCATTAAGATATATAGATATTGAACACATAGGATTCATACAATAAGTGGTTGAAAATAAAAATTAAATGTGAATTTTCAAGATAAGTATTAAATAACCTTTTTCCTTTTGTGAAAATAGAATTAATGAAAGATGGGATATGAATACCCAGCACTCTAATAATTTAATTATAATATTTAAACAGACTAATTTCAATTGAGAAATCAACACAAAACCTCAATTTATTTTCGCCTTTGGTAGTTTATTTTGACTCCCTTCCTTTTAAATCTCTTACCAATTTCATTTAAATGGCTCATCCATCTCTGTTCCACGTTTTTAGATTGTAACATATCTCCCCATCTCTCATCATTTGCTTACAACCCAAACCCATTATTTAATACCATCTATTTAATGCCTTAAAACAGCAGCCATTATTTCCATTTAAGCATTTACAAATCATTCTCAAACACTAAAGAGAAATGGTTCATCACACGAATTTTCATCTATGAGCTCATTCCAAGAATTTCAACATGATCGTATGTGCATCTCTCACAATAAAAAAAAAAAAAACTAATCTCCTCCCTAGCTTTTGTTTTCCAAGATCATTTTGATGAGTGTATTCATCAAGATCTCACTACTAGAGAAAGGACTTTTAGAGGCCGCCAAAAGATGTAAGGTCCGCGACCTTACTGGGTCAGTTGGGCCCAACAGCAGGCCCATTGACCCTTTTTGTTGATAATTATTTTATTAATTGTATTTTAGATATTTAAGTGGGTTTAGAGCATGAGCGAGTTTGTTTTAGCATTAGAATAGTATCTGCGAAGTTTGGTGCGATTCCGAGTTCGTTTGTTGATAGCAGGGGGGTAGTTTGCTATTTAGGGAAAATTGAGTGTTTTCCGAAATATTCCAAACGCCGTGATTTATAGGTTCATTGGAAAGGTTTCGTCGCGCTGATCATTTTTGTCTCTTGACTCATCGTGATCCGACAACTGGAAATCCTTCAAGTGGTCCATTCTTTCACCGGACCCACTTAAAGGGCAACTTAGGTCTTTTCCTCCATATCTTCTTCTTAACCTAATCTCTCTCATTATTCTCTGCAATTGAACGAAAGAAACTGCAGCCCCATTCTTCTTCTTCTTCTTCCTTTCTCAAGCCAGATCTCTAGCCTAGAGAGATCAACTCGAAGATCCGATCCGCTAGTTCTCATTCTCTCAATCTCCTCTTGCTTCCGGTATCAATTTGGTAAGCGTTCTTATACTTTCATCTTTTCATTCGTATTCTTTTGGTTAGATTTAGGTCTGATCTTAATTCTTTTCATTCCAATCTTCTTCTTGGCTTCCTAGGTTTCGTTTTATCGGGTTAGATCGTTGATTTTGGGGTAGAAAGGCTTCTCCTCGAGTTTTGCCCAAATTCTATCATCTTCTTGGTTGAGGCAAGTAGATCTGCATTGTATTTCTAAGCATGTATGTTTGTTTCTATTTGATTGGCTATGATTCCTTGTTAGAATTCCTTAATTCCAAGCCTGTTCTGATTTAGGGATTATTATTGTTAATTATTGGTTTAGGTTGATTAAATGTAAATTGGAAATGGTAGTTAATTGATTCAATTAATGGAGTGGAATGGAATGTGGATGGATTGGATTGTGGGGAGAGCAGGTGGCTCATTTTATGCAGGATAGCCATGAATTGGCCGGAGGAAAAAGGGCCAGAAAAACCAGTTTTCGGCCATTTTCGGGGTTCAGGTTGCAGTTCCGATCGATCGGACCTGCAGTCCGATCGATCGGCACTGTTACTTAACTGTGGGTGATTTCAGACCGATCGATCGGACCTTTTGTCCGATCGATTGGACTGCCTTTTTTGACAGCACAGGCGAACTTCGGAAATGTATAACTTTTAATTCGACCGTTGGAATTCTACATGTAATATACCGTTGGAAAGCTCTCGAGATGTAGAATCCAACGGTTCTAGTTTCATCACGATCGGAGGTTGGGAAGTGATGTAAATGTTCATATTATTGTTTCAGCTCATGTTTTATTGTAAATGAGACTAATAACTTAGGTTTGGGCCTTAGATGTTGGAAACCATGCACCCACACTCATTTGACCATTAATGGGGTTAAAATCGTAGCACGTGGCTTGGTGTGTTTCGATGGGTTGTCTAGGTATTCGTGTATTGCACATGACTTACCCGAATGCGTATGAAATTGTTTCATTAGATGCTTAACATGATTGTACACCAAGGGATTTCCCTAGAAGCATCGTTGATCCATTTCCACACGTACTCTGTTAGAACATGTGAGGTGCAGGGATGACACCATTTACCTAGGACTGGATTGTAATATTCCTTTGACCCGTGACTTGTATCCGTCGTTGTATACCTTGTACGCTCTCTTGACATAAAATGCCTAATTAATTATGAAACATAAATTCTTATAGAATTTAGGCTTGGACTTGACTTAGAGTGTACCGTAGGAACCTTGTCTTGTATTGATGAACATGACTGGCTAGAAATGAAATGGATTATTACGTGATTTGCTTGTCTGGTATTGTTTTGAATGAGATAATCCCTATGATCGTGTCTAGTACATTGAACTAGCCAGACTTGCTTGTCTTGTTTGTCCTTGTGTCAAAACCACTTTATTATTGTTTGCATATCATGGCCATCTGCAGTTTGGGGTTTATTGACGAACCGGTTACTCGGTTGTCGGGATGGGCAGTCGGCTTTGGACGGCGTCCATGGCGTTGAATAGTTGGGAGCGGGCATCGGACCGTGCTGCTATTCCCAGGACCGGGAGCTAGGATCCTACTGGAGCCGGACTTTGGTATCAGTAGTCCAGATTGGGATTGTTACTGGTACCCCGGGAGGTGGCATTGGACATCCTCGGAGTCTCCCTCTTGTTCTTGGTTTGCATTGCATGATAGTGGTTATTGTTAGATGTTGTAAGGATTCCTATTATTATTTCTATCGATCATTATTCTTGCTTTATGCCTAGACTCGCTTTCCTTGTGTTCATATGATGTGTACTTGTCATCACTCTGTATTTGATGCATGTCATGTTTATTATGCTATGCTTATCTATTGCTCAACATGTCGTTGACCCTATTCCTTGGTGTGCAGACACCTCAGGTGGTTACTACTACTATGAGGAGCAGGCCGGTGAGGAGATCCCAGAGGATCTCCAACCAGTCGAGGAGGAACGCGAGTGGCGTGCCGATGACGTAGAGTAGCGTCATCACTCCCGGCACGAGAGAGATTCACATAGACTTCATTAGATATATATTCCTTTATTTATTTCTCTCGTTGGACCTTTCTTTCATTGACTTGGTTTTATTTTTATTGGCCTTGTTTATTGGGTTTGGCCAATGTAATAAATTACTTTAACTCCTTTTATAGTTTTTAATTATTCTTTCTTGCAACTTTTAATTTAATGAGAAGTATTATTCATTGACTGATATTCCATATGCCTAGACTTATATGAGGTTTGAAATGTAATATCCTCACAGCGGATTTACGATCCGTGGGCCCAAAGGACAAAATTTTTAATTAGTCATAAAATTCACTCTCCGGATCCGATTTATTCTTAATCGGGTTCGGGGGACGTGACAGAATGGTATCAGAGCAGTGGATGGTTTCTCAGGGTAAAAATTTTAGAAACCATAGGACGCGTGTGAGGATTCCGTTAGTTAGTAAGTTGGTCTTTTAGTTTTATTTCTAGCATTGTGTTGTTAGCTTGAGGTGTATTGGAACAAGACCGTGAAGTTGCAGAGTGCGGACCGTAGTGTTGAGTTTGTTGGCGCAGAGAAGCCCATCTCCACTCGGTTAATTTCTGCATTGAAGGCAGAACGGTTGATGAGGAGCAGTTGCGAAGGCTTTATTGCATTTATCGTGGAAGACAAAGTGTCCAAGACTGTTGATGAGATTCCTGTGGTGCGAGAATTCCCGGATTTATTTCCGGAGGAGATCCCCGGTTTGCCACCTGTTCGTGAGTTGGATTTCACGATAGAATTGCAACCAGGTATAGCACCTATCTCGAAGGCCCCGTATAGGATGGCACCAGCAGAATTGAAGGAGTTGAAGACTCAGATTGGAGATCTGTTGGATAAAGGTTTCATCAGACCCAGTGTGTCACCGTGGGGAGCTCCGGTGATATTTGTGAAGAAGAAGGACGGGACAATGAGAATGTGTATAGATTATAGACAGTTGAATCAAGTGACTGTTAAGAACAAGTAACCATTACCGAGGATCGATGAGCTATTCGATCAGTTGCAGGGAGCTCAATTCTTTTCAAAGATAGATCTGCGTTCCGGTTATCATCAGTTGCGAGTCAGGAAGGAGGATGTTTCTAAGACTTCATTCCGGATGAGATATGGCCATTTTGAGTTTCTTGTGATGCCTTTCGGGTTGACGAACGCACCAACAGTTTTTATGGCATTGATGAATAAGGTGTTTGCCCCTTTCCTGGATCAGTTTGTGGTTGTCTTCATAGATGATGTGTTGGTGTATTCAAAGACTAAGGAGGAGCATGAGCATCAGTTGAGAACATCTTTCCAGCTCTTGAGGGATAACCAACTGTATGCTAAGTTGAGCAAATGTGAGTTTTGGTTGGAGCAAGTGGCATTTTTAGGCCACATTATCTCTAAGGAAGGACTGACAGTGGATCCTAAGAAGATTGCAGCAGTTGTGAATTGGAGTAGCTCGCGGAATGTAGCAGAGGTTCGCAGTTTTCTCGGACTTGCAGGTTACTACAGGAGGTTTGTGAAAGGGTTTTCTACCATAGCATCTCCACTCACTAAGTCGACGAGAAAGGACATTCCGTTTGTATGGACAGAAGAATGCGAGAAGAGTTTTCAAGAGTTAAAGACTCGGTTGACTACAGCACCCATACTTGCTTTACCCTCAGGAAGTGGAGGATTTGTGGTTTACACAGATGCTTCAGGGATTGGTTTGGGTTGTGTTCTCATGCAGAATGACAAGGTGATAGCCTATGGATCGAGGCAATTGAAGGATCACGAGAAGAAGTATGCCACACATGACTTGGAGTTAGCAGCAGTGGTGTTTGTATTGAAGTTGTGGAGGCATTATTTGTACGGTGAGAAGTTTGAGGTGCATACAGATCATAAGAGCCTGCAATACTTGTTTACACAGGGTGATTTGAATAACAGACAGCGGAGATGGATGGAGTACATAAAGGATTATGATTTCCCGATCAAGTACCATCCTGGGAAGGTGAATGTTGTAGCAGATGCTCTTAGTAGGAAGGCAGCATTCAGTGGATGTATAATGCCTGAATGGAGATGGATGGAGCAGTTCAGAGACATGGATGTCAAAGTCTGGCCTGTTAATGAGAAAGTCCTAGTTGCTACTTTGGGAGTTTGGGAGCCAGAGATTGTTAACAGGATCAAGGAAGCTCAGAAGGATGATCCTGGGTTGCAGAGAATTTTTGACCACATTGAGGACCATTCAGAGTTCAGATTGATTGATGGAGTTCTGTACTGTAAGGATAGGTTGTGTGTGCCCGATGTTCAAGACATCAAGTCAGAGTTGATGACAGATGCGCATCACACCAGATATTCTATTCACCCGGGGAGCACCAAGATGTATCAGAATTTGAAGAATCACTATTGGTAGGTGAAAATGAAGAAAGAGATTGCAGAGTTTGTCGCTAAGTGTATGACTTGTCAGCAGATTAAGGCAGAACACAAGAAGCCCACTGGTTTGCTTCACCCGTTGGAGATTCCTAAGTGGAAATGGGAGTACATCACTATGGATTTTGTATCGGGATTGCCAAACACTAGGAAAGGCAATGATGCTATTTGGGTGATTGTGGATAGATTGACTAAATCAACACATTTTCTGCCATTCAAGACTGGTCAGTTTATGAACAAGATGACGGTGTTGTACAGGGACAATATAGTCAAGCTACATGGAGTGCCTAAGTCCATAGTATCCGATCGAGACCCTAAGTTTGTCTTTCGGTTTTGGTCTACTTTTCAGTCATCTATGGGTACTCAGTTGAACTTCAGTACAGCTTACCACCCTCAGACAGATGGACAGTCAGAGCGTACTATTCAAACTTTGGAAGATCTTCTCAGAGTGTGTGTTTTGGATTTTAAGGAGAGTTGGGATGAGAGTTTACCTCTGTGTGAGTTTGCCTACAATAACAGTTATCATTCAAGTATTGGTATGGCACCATTTGAGGCATTGTATGGACGAAGATACAGAACTCCGGCATGTTGGGAGGAAGTAGGAGTTCGGAGTTTTCATGGCCCCTCAGAGATTGCTGATTCTAGTGAGAAAGTTCGGATTGTTCAGATGAGAATGAAGGAATCACGAGATCGTCAAAAGAGCTATGCAGATAAGAGACGGAGACCTTTGGAATTCCAAGTTGGGGATATGGTATTCCTGAAAATGTCTCCGATGAGAGGTGTTGTAAGATTCGGGCAGAAAGGGAAGCTTGCCAAGAGGTTTGTGGGACCGTTTCAGATCAAGAGTAGGATTGGAGACGTGGCATATCGTTTGGTGCTACCGCCAGAGTTAGCCGGTGTGCACGACATATTTCATGTTTCAATGCTTCGGAAGTATATTCCAGATCCCACTCACGTGTTGCAGCACGAGCCACTTCAGCTTCAGGCAGATGTTACCTACGTAGAGCGGCCGGCACAGATCATCGACACTAAGGAGGTAGTGTTGCGTACCAAGACAATCCAATGGGTCAAGGTACAATGGGAAAACCACAGTCCGGAGGAAGCTACGTGGGAGCTGAAAGAGCAGATTCAGAGGACGTACCCTCATCTTTTTCCTGATGAGGTATGTTTAGGCATTTGGGGGACCAAATGTTCTTTTTAGATGTTAGAGTTGTAAGGTCCGCGACCTTACTGGGTCAGTTGGGCCCAACAGCAGGCCCATTGACCCTTTTTGTTGATAATTATTTTATTAATTGTATTTTAGATATTTAAGTGGGTTTAGAGCATGAACGAGTTTGTTTTAGCATTAGAATAGTATCTGCGAAGTTTGGTGCGATTCCGAGTTCGTTTGTTGATAGCAGGGGGGTAGTTTGCTATTTAGGGAAAATTGAGTGTTTTCCGAAATATTCCAAACGCCGTGATTTATAGGTTCATTGGAAAGATTTCGTCGCGCTGATCATTTTTGTCTCTTGACTCATCGTGATCTGAAAACTGGAAACCCTTCAAATGGTCCATTCTTTCACCGGACCCACTTAAAGGGCAACTTAGGTCTTTTCCTCCCTATCTTCTTCTTAACCTAATCTCTCTCATTATTCTCTGCAATTGAACGAAAGAAACTGCAGCCCCATTCTTCTTCTTCTTCTTCCTTTCTCAAGCCAGATCTCTAGCGTACAGAGATCAACTCGAAGATCCGATCCGCTAGTTCTCATTCTCTCGATCCGCTAGCCCCAATTTAGATATTCTCTGCAATCCGATCGATCGGACTGCCTTTTTTTGACAGCACATGCGAACTTTGGAAATGTATAACTTTTAATCCGACCGTTGGAATTCTACATGTAATATACCGTTGGAAAGCTCTCGAGATGTAGAATCCAAGAGTTCTAGTTTCATCACGATCGGAGGTTGGGAAGTGATGTAAATATTCAGATTATTATTTCAGCTCATGTTTTATTGTAAATGAAACTAATAACTTAGGTTTGGGCCTTAGATGTTGGAAACCATGCACCCACACTCATTTGACCATTAATGGGGTTAAAATCGTAGCACGTGGCTTGGTGTGTTTCGATGGGTTGTCTAGGTATTCGTGTATTGCAAATGACTTACCCGAATGCGTATGAAATTGTTTCATTAGATGCTTAACATGATTGTACACCAAGGGATTTCCCTAGAAGCATCGTTGATCCATTTCCACACGTACTCTGTTAGAACATGTGAGGTGCAGGGATGACACCATTTACCTAGGACTGGATTGTAATATTCCTTTGACCCGTGACTTGTATCCGTCGTTGTATACCTTGTACGCTCTCTTGACATAAAATGCCTAATTAATTATGAAACATAAATTCTTATAGAATTTAGGCTTGGACCTGACTTAGAGTGTACCGTAGGAACCTTGTCTTATATTGATGAACATGACTGGCTAGAAATGAAATGGATTATTACGTGGTTTGCTTGTCTGGTATTGTTTTGAATGAGATAATCCCTATGATCGTGTCTAGTATATTGAACTAGCCAGACTTGCTTGTCTTGTTTGTCCTTGTGTCAAAACCACTTTATTATTGTTTGCATATCATGGCCATCTGCAGTTTGGGGTTTATTGACAAACCGGTTACTCGGTTGTCGGGATGGGCAGTCGGCTTTGGACGGCGTCCATGGCGTTGAATAGCTGGGAGCGGGCATCGGACCGTGCTGCTATTCCCAGGACCGGGAGCTAGGATCCTACTGGAGCCGGACTTTGGTATCAGTAGTCCAGATTGGGATTGTTACTGGTACCCCGGGAGGTGGCATTGGACATCCTCGGAGTCTCCCTCTTGTTCTTGTTTTGCATTGCATGATAGTGGTTATTGTTAGATGGTTGTTAGGATTCCTATTATTATTTCTATCGATCATTATTCTTGCTTTATGCCTAGACTCGCTTTCCTTGTGTTCATATGAAGTGTACTTGTCATTACTCTATATTTGATGCATGTCATGTTTATTATGCTATGCTTATCTATTGCTCAACATGTCGTTGACCCTATTCCTTGGTGTGCAAACACCTCAGGTGGTTACTACTACTATGAGGAGCAGGCCGGTGAGGAGATCCCAGAGGATCTCCAACCAGTCGAGGAGGAACGCGAGTGGCGTGCCGATGACGTAGAGTAGCGTCATCACTCCCGGCACGAGAGAGATTCACATGGACTTCATTAGATATATATTCCTTTATTTATTTCTCTCGTTGGACCTTTCTTTCATTGACTTGGTTTTATTTTTATTGGCCTTGTTTATTGGGTTTGGCCAATGTAATAAATTACTTTAACTCCTTTTATAGTTTTTAATTATTCTTTCTTGCAACTTTTAATTTAATGAGAAGTATTATTCATTGACTGATATTCCATATGCCTAGACTTATATGAGGCTTGAAATGTAATATCCTCACAGCGGACTTACAATTCGTGGGCCCAAAGGACAAAAATTTTAATTAGTCCTAAAATTCACTCTCCGGATCTGATTTATTCTTAATCGGGTTCGGGGGACGTGACAAAAGTCGTCGCTAAAAGTCCAGTATTAGCGACCGCCAAGGAACGGCCGCGGATACTTCGTCGCTAATACTAGTAGCGACCGCAAGCAAATTTTTTTTTTTTTTAATTTTTTAATTTTTTTTAAACTATTACCGACCGCCATTGGCGGTCGCTAATAGTTTTAAATTTACTATTAGCGACCGCCACTGGCGGTCGCTAATAGTCTTTTTTTTTAAATATATTTTTTATTTTTTTTGCTAATTTTCCTGCTTTTTATACCTGTACATGAATATATACATGTATATGAATATATTATATCAAACCATGAAAATCAATTAAAAATACTAATACCAAAACAAAGTCTTATATTAATGATATTCAAAACATGACAAAAGGTCCAACAAATTCCAACAATTACAAAAGTTTCCACAAATTATATTCATTACAAAAATAAACAAATTGTCTGAGGAGGCTGACGAGATCGATCCGATGCTCTCAAACCTGAAGAGAAAAAGGAAAATAAATATTAATAGTCAATTATAAAAATTGGCAATATAAAGTAAAAATGAAAAAATGAAAAAATAAAATTAAAATTTTGAAAGTTAAACCTACGTTTCAACTCTACGGGCAATCCGGGAGTCGGAATCCCGAATTGTCAGTTCCAGCAAGTCATGAATGACTATAGGCCCTTGCCTGTCCAATTTCACGGGCACCGGAGCCCGTTTGCCCGTTTTGGGCGCTCGGAGGTCGATTTACTAAGTTTTAACTTAACGTTTAAACTTAAAACATACGTTTCGACACTACGGGCAATCCGGGAATCGGAATCCCAAGCCGTCAATTCCAGCAGGTCATGAATGACTATGGGCCCGTGTCCGTCCAGTTTCACGGGCACCGGAGCCCGTTTGCCCTGTTTGGGCGCTCGGAGGCCAATGTACTAAGTTTTAACTTAAACCTACGTTTCGACACTACGGGCAATCCGGGAGTCGGAATCCCGAGCCGTCAGTTCCAGCAGGTTATGAATGACTATGGGCCCGTGCCCGTCCAGTTTCATGGGCACCGGAGCCCGTTTTTCCAGTTTGGGCGCTCGGAGGTCAATTTACTAAGTTCTAACTTAACGTTTTAACTTAATCCTACGTTTCGACACTACGGGCAATCCGGGAGTCAGAATCCCGAGCCGTCAGTCCAGCAGGTCATTAATTACTATGGACCCGTGCCCATCCAGTTTCACGGGTACCGGAACCCGTTTGCCAGGTTTGGGCGCTCGGAGGCCAATTTACTAAGTTTTAACTCAACGTTTTAACTTAAACCTACGTTTCGACACTACGGGCAATCCGGGAGTCGGAATCCCGAGCCGTCAGTTCCAACAGGTCATGAATGACTATGGACCCGTGCCCGTCCAGTTTCACAGGCACTGGAGCCCGTTTTCCCGGTTTGAGCACTCGGAGGCCAATTTATTAAGTTTTAACTTAACGTTTTAACTTAAACCTACATTTCAACACTACGGGCAATCCGGGAGTCGGAATCCCGAGCCGTCACTTCCAGCAGGTCATGAAAGACTATGGGCCCGTGCCGGTCCAGTTTAACGGGCACCGAGCCCGTTTTCCCGGTTTGGGCGCTCGGAGGCCAATGTACTAAGTTTTAATGTAAACCTACATTTCGACACTACGGGTAATCCGGGAGTCGGAATCTCGCGCCGTCAGTTCCAACAGGTCATGAATGACTATGGACCCGTGCCTGTCCAGTTTAACGGGCACCGGAGCCTGTTGTTGACACCAAAAAAGTCAATATGTCTCCTCAACATCAAGAAGCCTCCTGAAGCTGCGTCCTGCTAAAAATAGGCAAGGCTACTTCAAGCATCAGATTTTGTCGGAATCAGACAGAAACTGAGAGATCCTACAAGACGGCTAAAAGAGGGGTACACCTGAGGTTTCGGGTCATTCCGACAACGTTTGGCCCAACTTCACCGCTCCGACAGCTAAACAGGCGCTCCCGGCGGCAACATCATCAAAGACACCAAAACTTTGATCAAAGCCTACGGATGACTCCGGAATGTCTCCAAAGGGCTCCATGCCAAATTTCAAGTCAAACCGACAACGTTTGACCCTTCATCAATGCTCGAGCAGCAAAATCAAGCCTCCCGGCGGCGGAAACCACTGAAGCCATCACTTATCAAACAAAATACATGAGTGGCTTCAACATGCTTCCAAAAGGCTGTATGTCGAATTTCAGGTCATTCCGACAACGTTTGACCAGGTTTCGATGCTCCGAGAGAAAATCAAGCCTACCGGCGGCGGAGCAACCCGGGACCATGACATCCAAAACGGAGCCCATGGAACATCTCAAAATGACTCCAATAGGCTCCCCATCAAATTTCAGGTCAATCGGACATCGTTTGATCACATATCAAAGCTCGGCATTTTCCCCGCAGCAAAATCAAGTGAAGCATCGATGGGACCTGAAACGGCTTCAAAACTCAAATAAAAGCCCATGGTTGGTCCTATCCACTGCTCAAGAAGCTTCACCTCAATTTTCAGGTCATTCCGACATCGTTTGACCCAGTTTCGACGCTTGACGAAAAATCGGCTACAAAGTCTTCGGCTTTCCCGAAAAATAGGAAACTTTGTGCTCCGATTTCGCGAGGGTTCTCGTCAAGATTTCTTCAAGAAAATCAAGTCAATAATTAAGGAAAAATTTCAAGAAAAATACAGAAGAAAAAAGGGAAGAAAAAGACGAAAAAACGGCCGAAACGACGCTCGGCGACCAAACAGGCCAAAGCCCCATGGTCGCCGGCGACCCTGGAAATCCGGGTGGCCGGATTTTGCGCCGAAGTGTCCGTTTTCGATGCTTTTCACATTTCGGGTGTTCTGGCCTCTGTGATTTTCTGAAAATCCAATGTTTGGTGCTTCAAAACCACTGATCTTCGTCGACATCTCGGATCCGCCGTCAAAAGCATGAAATCATCACCGATCGCTTCAAGATCGCCAACCGGCTGACCAAGAAAGTGCACTTTCTGTCCGACCGATCGTGAAATCGACAAGACAGATGTCACCGGCCCGCCAACATCAATCAATGTCTGAAATTGCATCGCAATCCGACATCAAATGATGCGTGGATCCACCCGTGATGATTGCAAGAAGAATCTCAAAAGGCGCGGCGCGGCCCGCGACTCTTCACATGCCTTGGCAACCACTTAATGACGTTAATTGACCCATTAAAGCAGTCATTAACTCATTATTTTGGACGGCCCAATCAGAACCAAGCATTTGGGGGTTACAAATCCAAGCAATCATGGCATTAAACCCATGAAACTCCCATCATCATGAAGCATAAAGGTGATTGAATGCCCACTACCTTCATCGGCCAATCACAAGCCTTGAAAAAGGAGTTACAAAATCAACTTGTAACTCCTCATCAATTCCTTCATCATGGCCATTAATGCCAATAAACACCTCATGGCTACCAAAAGCCTATAAAAGGAGGTCCATTCCAAGAGAAAAAAAAAGAAGGAGATCCCAAGTGCAAGCTCTGAAAATTCAAAAAATCCAAGAGAGAGACGAAGTCCTGCCACTTTGCTCCCGGAAGCACCACAAGGTGATCAACGTCCCTTGGGGGGCCACCCCCCCCAAGGTCACCTCCTTCTCCAACATGGCCTAAACGCGGCTTTTCAGCCCGTTTACTTGGTTTTTCATTGGATATAGGACCTTCTCTTGGTCCTTGTCCTTTAAAAAACCGAGGTTAGAAGCCAAGCCAAAGAATCAAAGTATCACATGTTCTCATTTGAAGGACGACGGCAAAGCCCATACATGACTTGCGACCGTCGATCTTAACGTGTCCCCACAATCTCCTGAGAAGTTAGATCCCTTTTCCTCCTTTTCTATTGTAGTTTGTATTTCTTAAAGAGACAAAAAGAAATCACAATTCTTGTCTTTCATATTTGATGAGTTTTGTAAAAACGCCTTTCACGGCAAAATCGCCTTTCACGGCAAACAAACAAAAACGCCTCTTACGGCATTCTAAAAACTTGTCTCTTTTCTTAATATTTATGCAATTTGAAAAGTTAGAAAAAAGGATTGATTTCCTTTCCATTTGTGAAGGTGAATCTCCGGATTATCACTATTCCAAATTCCAAGTAGAAAGTAAATCTGGCATACCCGTACAAAAATGTTGATGCCCGAGATCTTCCCTCCTCCACCGAGACCCAGGACAGCCCCCGGGGTGCGGAGGGAGAGGACGGAAGATTCCCCCTTTCTTTTTTTCGGGTCCATCAAGCTGGCACACCCGGTGGGACACGTTGACTTGAGAACGTGATGCTATGATCACTTGGCTCCTTTCTAGTTGGTGGCCTATGTTGCAGTTTGCATCTAAAAGAATACGAGATGGGATTTCAATTGTTCTTTCTCACTTCAAAAAAAAAAACAAATCTGATCTCTTTTCTTAGATTCAACTTTGAGAAATTTTGATCTTTCCCTCTTCGAACTCGATAGCTCACAGAAATGTTCGCAGCTATCGTTCATATCGGGGGTTGGGCCATCTTTTCTCTTTGATGAGTCCAATTGAGATTTCAAAAAATTTTATTCTTTCAAAAAAAATGATCTCTTTTTCTTAAAAACTCAACTTTGAGAAACTTTGATCCTTCCCTCTTCGAACTTGATAGCTCACAGAAATGTTTGCAGCTATCGTTCGTATCAGGGATTGGGCCATCTTTTCTCTTCGATGAGTCCAATTGAGATTAAATAATATAATTTCAAAAAAAAAAAATCTTCTTTTGAATTCAAATTCACAAAGAAACTTTGGTTCTTTCCTTTTCTGATTTAACGCTCGCAGAAATGTTGAGTTGTGGTTCGGATTGGAACACCACTTGTTCTCTTTGACGAGTTCATTAGAAACCTTTCAAAAAAAAAAAAAAACACTAAGATTCCACCAGTTGCATTCTTTGACCAAAGTGGATTTAAGAAAAGCCTTGTCCAGAGTGTGGAGACAGCTAGACTGTTCGAGGCAAGGGTCCTCCAAACGGGTTCATTAAGTAATCCTACCCTTACCTGGGGGCTGATTTATCTACTAAGGTTTCATAAGATCGAATTGGAAATCTATGTGCACCTTTCAAAAAAAAAAAACTTTTGTCACTTTGAATTCAGAGTTGAGAAATTCTGGGTTCTTTCCCTTTCGGATTTAACGCTCGCAGAAATGTTGAGTTGTGGTTCGGATTGGAAGACCATTTGCTCTCTTTGATGAATTCAATCTTAAAAAAAAAAAAAAAAAAAAAGGAAAAAAAAAAAACACTTCCGTCACTTTTGGATTTAGAATCGAGAAATTTTGGTTCTTTCCCTTTCGGATTTAACGCTCGCAGAAATGTTGAGTTGCGGTTCGGATTGGAATACCATTTGCTCTCTTTGATGAATTCAATCTTGACCTTTCAAAAAAAAACTTCCGTCACGTCTGGATTTACATCCGAGAAATTATGGTTCCTTCCCTTCTGAATTTAGCGCTCGCAGAAATGTTGAGCCCTTGTTCGGATTGGAATACTATTTGCTCTCCTTTATGAATCCAAATTTGACCTTTCAAAAAATCCCATCTCGTGTCCTTCCCGAGGATACGATTTGCAACATTTGTGCCTAGCGGTGCTAGTACGCCCTTTCGGGTCTACTGTATTCACGACCGACACATTTGTATCTCCAACCTTATATCATTTTACCTCGAGTGAGCCTTGCTTCTCGGTAATTTGAATTAAGGTCTACAATTGCTTCTAGCAGTCACTGGAACGCTCGCTCTGAGCCTACCATACTTGCATTTTAGAACAAATGTATCCTCTATGGCTTTTTACCTTCTTCATCGTCTTTGGGTTGGGCCATGTCCCTTCAAGTGATTTGAAAAGACAAAACCATAGTTGTTCTCCATTTACGATCACCATATTCTTGTGATTACTAATGGATTTGGACTTGTTTCAGAAGTTTTCCAAAAACTAACAATGGCAGCTTCATTGACCATCACTTTCGATGAGAACAAGTACCAGCTTATGCTTCAAGATAAGCAAAATAAGCATAAGCGCCCTGCCAGTTGCCGAAGTGTCATCTCTCTCGACAACTCCCCAAACACCGGGTCAACTTCAACTCCCCGGACCATCGTCTTCGGATCGCTGGGACCATTCCCACTTCCCACAGAAGACACTGTACCTGCCAAGAAGCAGAAAACCGCCCCGCAACGTGTCACTAAAATGGCACCAAGGGCGAACACCAAGAAGCCTGAAGCCCGTGGCGTTCCCACAAAGCCTCAACCCACAAGAAACCAGGTTTACACCAAAACTTGGTCCCCAAGATCTTCGCCAAAGCAACGGAGGTCCCAAACATCTGCAAAGCCAGCATACCTGGCCCCTCTCAAGGAGAATCAGGTCTACCCTCTCTCTTACATGAAAGAGGAGAAACCTACCCTCCACCCAAAAAACAAACAAAACCATCATGAGCAGGCTTACTCCTACAAGCCCAAAATCAAATCCTGCATTGTTAGGCCCACGCAAAAACATGCTGAAGCCTGCACTCCTGCGAGTCGACCCTTCATCTCAACAGGGGCCGAGCTCGCAAAATTCAAGTCTTCATTGTGACAGACAAAGGACCGCATCCAGATTCTGTCCTTGCCAAGCTTCAAAGAAGACAAACTCGGCTGCTGTGCACGAGGGACTACATCCTTCATCGCCAGAGCCCAGCCAGAGCTGACTGAAGCTCAAATTGCTCGTCGTATGCGTCGCCGCACTGCATATCGACAAAAGAGACTCGAGAAACAAAGAACCCAGCGTTCTACTCTCCACGTCTCAAACAAATGGGTCGAAAAAGAAAGACCCGACCAAATCGTTGCTGTTCATATGGTTGGTAAAACTAGAAAACGCCGGAAGTCAGCAACCAAAATCAGTGTTAGACGTCCAGTGACTCACAGCATCTCTCGGACACTGATGGAACGCGCTCCGAATGCCGTGGGTGCTACCGGGGTCGGCAGACGTGGGAGTCCGTCGGGTCCGGCCCTTTCGCGCCCGGGGGGCATGAAGCGTGCATCAACATTTCTTTGTGTGGGTGTGCCAGATTTTCTATTTTACTTGGAATTGCAAGTGGTAATCCGGAGATCGACCTTCGCAAGTAAAAAGGAAATCAACTTCTTTCAAGTTTTCCATTGCACAAATATTTAAGAAAAGAGACATTTTCTTGGTTTGCCGTGAAAGGCGATTTTGTTTGGCATTTATAGCCGATTTACAATTCTCATCAATAATGAAAGACAAGAGTTGTGATTTTTGTCTCTTTTAGAAAAATACAAACTACAATGAAAAGCAAGAAAAGGAGGATCTAACTTCTCAGGTGATTGTGGGGGACTCGTTCAGATTGACGGTCGCAAGCCATGTATTGGCTTCGCCATCATCCATGCAGATGAGAACAGAGGATGCTCTTGATTCGCTTGGCTTGGCTATAACCTCAGGTTTTTAGAGGACAAAGACCAAGAGGAGGTCCTATGTCCGATAAAAAGCTAAGTAGACGGACTGAAAAGCCACGTCTAAGCCATTGGAGGCAGCAGGAGAAGGCAAGGACCTTGGGGGGGTACCCCCCAAGGGACTTTTGTCACCTTGTAGTGGTGGCCGGTGCAGAACTTTAGCAGAGTTTTCTCTCTTTTTCTTTCTCTTAGATTTCTGGATCTGTGGTGCTTTGGAAGTGATCTCCGATTTATCGATCCGGATTTCAATGGAATGCTCTCCTATTTATAGGCTTTTGGTAGCCATTTAGGAGAGTTTATGGGCTTTAATGGCTTTAATGGGAGGAGTTACAAGATTTATTTCTTGATTTTGTAACTCCTTTTTCCTTGAATCTGATTGGCCGATGGAGATTAAGGGCTTTTAATCACCTTAATTACCATAATGGGAGGAGTTTCATGGGTTAAATGCCATGAATCAATTGACTTGTAACTCCCAAATGCTTGCTTCTGATTGGGCCGTTCAAAGAAATGAATTAATGACTGCAATAAAGCTAGTCAATTAACCACATTAATTGGTCGCCGAGCAGTCGAAGAGTCGCGGGCCGTGCCGTGTCTTCTGGAATTCTTCTGGCGATGATCATCGATGGATCTTCATGCTGATCGACATCGGATGAACATGTAACTTCAGACAGTGATAACTAAGAGCGGGCCGGTGACATCTGTCCTGTCGATTTTTCGATCGATCGGGCGGAAAGTACACTTTTTTGGTCGACCGGTTGGCGATCAATGTTGATTTTGATACTTTTGGAGGTTGACCCGTGATTTTGACGGATGTCGGAGGACATGAGTCAATTTCAAGCACTAAAAATCACATTTTCAGGAAACCACAGGGGCCAAAGTGCGCGAAACACGAAAAAGGACGGAAAAACGGGTCACCGGCGAAAAATCCGGTGACCCGGACTTCCATGGTCGCGGGCTGCGACCCTGTGGGTTTTTCCCCTGTTTTTGGTCCGTTTTGTGGTCTTTTTCGTCGCCGTTTTCTTCTGTATTTTTCCTGACATTTCTTCTCATTTATTGGCTTGATTTCCCTGTAGAAAACCTGATGAGAATCCTTGCATTTTTAGAGTGCAAAGTTTCCAATTTTCCGGGAAAGCCGAAGACTTTGTCGTGTAGAGCTGCTGATTTTCCGCTAGAAGCTGAAACTTGGTCAAACGATGTCGGAATGACCTGAAATTTGAGGTGAAGCCTCCTGAGTAATAAATAAGACCAACCATAGGCTTTTGTTTGAGTTTTGAAGCCGTTTGGGGTCCCATCGATGCTTCACTTGATTTCGCTGCGGGGAGAATGCTGCGCGTTGATGTACAGTCAAACGATGTCCGATTGACCTGAAATTTGACAGGGAACCTATTGGAGTCATTTTGAGATGATCCACAGGCTCTGTCTTGGAAACCATGGTCCTGGGTTGCTCCGCCGCCGGTAGGCTTGATTTTCTCTCGGAGCATCGAAACCTGGTCAAACGTTGTCGGAATGACCTGAAATTCGACGTGCAGCCTTTTGGAAGCATGTTGAAGCCACTCATACACTTGGTTGGATGAGCGAAGGCTTCGGTGGTTCCCGCCGCCGGGAGGCTTGATTTTGCTGCTCGAGCATTGATGGAGGGTCAAACGTTGTCGGTTTGACTTGAAATTTGGCATGGAGCCTTTTGGATGCATTTTGAGATCATCCACAGGCTCGGATCGGGAATTTGATGTCTCCGATGCTATCGCCGCCGCCGAGAGCTCCTGTTTAGCTGTCGGAGAAGTGAAGTTAGGCCAAATGTTGTCGAAATGGCCCGAAACTTCATGTGTAGTCTTCTCTTGGCTATCTTGAAGGATCTTGCAGTTTTTGTTTGATTCTGACAAGATTTGATTTTTTGGAGAAGTTGCATTGCCTATTTATGGCAGGTTGCGACTTCATGCAGCTTTCTTGATGTTGAAGAGGCAAAGTGACATTTTTGGTGTCAACAGACACGAACACATCTGGAGGAATCTTCCACTCCTCTAAGTCAAGAATGTCGCAGTAACCACTCCTCAGATTCTTCATCCAGAAGAATGAGCCCTAGCTCAATCACCAGGACGATTTCTTCGTTCGAATCCCGAGGGATGAACGTCTTGGTTACAAGTTCTGAGCAGCCTCCACCGCATGATGACGTAACTGCACGCATCCAGCAGTTGGAGTAAGGACAACGAGAATTGAGACTCTGAAGGAAAATTTGATTCTCACTCTACAGCGTCCACCACCTAACAATGAAATCCCTCCGAATCATGAAGATGACGAGGGCAATGCAGAAAACAATGAGTCTCGCGCCCTTACCAGAAAGGACGTGGACGATATCCTCGCAAAAGCAAAAGAAGAGGATACATTGAAGGAACATGGGATCAAGCCACCCTACCCTCTATGGATGGACTCGGTTCCGTTCCCTTCAAAATTCAAACAACCTACTCTCCAGACATATACTGGGAAAGGTTCAGCCAGACAGCATGTCATCCATTTCAAGATCCTGACGGGAGCTATTGCGGATCAAGATGCCCTCAAGATTCGCCTTTTCGCAAGTACCCTAGAAGGTACAGCCTTTGATTGGTACTCCACTCTGCCGGAGAACTCCAGTCAGAACTGGGCTATGCTCGAGACACGCTTCCTGACCCACTTCCAAGGTGAGGATCATCCTATTATTATGGCTCAACTCTGCAGCCTAAAACAGGGAGAGAATGAGTCAACATACGACTTCATTCACAAATGGAAGGCAATGGCGTACAAATGCTCAGATGTGCTGCCACAAGCGTCGCTGGTCGACATCTACCGTAACAATATGAGAGCAAAAATCCGCTCCATGATCATCGGCAACAAATCAAAAAACCTGAGGGAACTCCTCGAAGCTTCCATGGAAGCTGAAATGGTGATCAAAGACCTCAACAGTCAGAAATCATCAAAGAAAGAGCCGACTGCTGTTACAACCTCAAAGCCAAAGAAAAAGGAGGTTCTCAATGTGCAGACTAAGTCAGCTCCTCAGTAGCCTAAGAAACCTGAAAACAAAACTGCAGGTAAAAGGCCTGAACTCTCTGATGCCTTCAAAGAACGTGTAGAAAAGAAATATCCGTTCGATGAAGACATTGAAGAAATCTTTGAGGCTCTCCTAGCAAATGGCAAACTCATTTTGCCAGAGCCCAAAAGACCGGGAGATGTTGGCAAAACCAATGATCCCCGATACTGTCCATACCATCAGATGATCTCATATCCTCTCAATCAATGTTTTGTTGTGAGAGAAAAGATCAATGAGATGTGGAAAAACGGAGTCATAACTTTTGATAAAAACTATGGCCCCGCCTCTGTCAACATGGTGTCATGTCGGCAAACTTCAAAGTCACCGAAGGAGAAGATCACTACTTCATTCAAGGTGATAAAAATGGCTCAAGCGTCCCAAGAATTGGTTCCCTATCCAACACCAAATGGACAACCTATATGGGTGCATCCCGATCTCCTAGATGATGAAAATTGGGAGATCGTCAAAACAAAGCCGACCGCTCAGCAGCGAAGGCAAGCCAAGAGACTGCTCCGCAAGCTCAAACAGCAGCAAAAGTCTCAACCAAAACAAGAAGTCCTTGAAAAAGCAGAAACCTCTTCCACTGCTTCACTAAGGACGACGGAAGAATCTCTTCCCAAAACCTCCAAGGCGGTAAGAAAATTCACTCTTAATGATTTCATGCCACCTCTATACAAAATTGAAAATGTGCAGGGGGCATCATACTCTTGCAACTCGGTAGTTGGATTCTCCATGAATGGATACGAGTCCAGTGACACTGCCAGTGATATCGATGAGTGGGAAGAATCCCTTGAAATAGGAGAATACCTCTCTGATGAGGAATGGATTCCCGAGTCTCATCTTATGCCAATAATCTGGTATAACCCATTACAGCCACAAGGATCTTGGTCTGATGATGAAGAAGACCAGGACCCTATTCAAGAAAACGCTGTGGATCCAGCACCAGTAAATGCTTTAGTGGAACCCAACATGGGCGAACCACAAGGAGCAAATGACGAAGAAAATTTGGCTCCCATGCCTGATCTTGAATAATATGCAAGAATCTTGCAACATCTTGCCATAGAGCAGGAGCAGGATCGCATCAATCTTCGTCATGATCCAGAACTAGAAGTCCCTGAAAATCAACGGGAACTCCCTCCCTCAACTCCTGAAAATGGAGAAAACAGTTGGATCAATGATCCTCTCACATCTGAGGATGAGTCTGATTCCCAACAGTCTACACTGGGGGCATCTCCTATCAGGATAACCTGCAATGCAATAGCTCAGGACGACAGTGCCTCTGAAACTTCCGAAGACACGTACTCCCCAACCGGTAGCGTATCTTCCGGAGCTACATCCTCTCAGGTGACTTCCACTGAGATAACATCCTCTCAACGTTCGTCTCCTGAAGCTGTGACATCGAAGTTCAAGCCACTCCCGATTGATCATCTTGAAGAAACTTCTGCCAATGAAATCTTCTTCAATGAAAACTCAGTCAATTGGTCCCAGATACCCGATCTCACGGGCAATGTCTGGGCTAATAAAGAAAAGTTGCCGGCTGCTGTTCAGGACTTGTTCCCGGAAATTGCTCCGTGCAACACAATCACTGAAGACGCCAATGCTGTTACAGAGACGTCCCCAGCAAAGGAGCAACCCCTTGATCCTGAGAACGATCTTCCAAAAGAAGACCCTTCTCTAGAGGCTCTTGAAGTTGGTAGAGGTACCCGTTCTGGCCGGGATTACCACAAAAATTACAATCAACCCTCTTCTTCTTATGTAAATCCTTCAGGAAAGCAAGCTGTAAACGCCCCAAGTGGCAATAATAATGAAAATGCAGGCCCGAAGGAGGCTTTCAAGTACGACTTGATTGAGCACTTCAAACACATACCTGCACGTCTGCACATCATTGACTTATTGCGAATGTCTCCACAGACTTGTGATAGTCTCATTTCAGAATTACAAAGGCTGAATACGGATGTCGACAAACATGCCCCACAAGTCCTACAAATTGAAATGGACTATAGGGTCAAAAAATCAAAAACTCCCTCAAAGGGAGAAAAGAAGAAAACTGAGGGATCGAGCAATGAATGCCTCTCGGTACAAAAAGCAGCAAGTGCAACAATTGCCTTCGATAAGGGTGACCTCCTCCTAGGCGAAGCAAAGCACAACCGTCCCTTGTACTTTATAGGGTACGTCAAAGAAATGCCAGTACAAAGGGTTCAGATCGATCCAGGTTCTGCACTCAACTTCATCTCTACTTCGGCACTCGAAGAGCTGGGCATCCCACCTAGCAAGCTGAGTCACACGTCCGTATCCATCTTCGGATATGACGGTAGCGTTCAAAGGCCTATCGGCAAAAATCAGGTTCAAATTGCAAATCGGTGATCTTATTTCTGAAGTCATTATGTATGCAATAAGGACCCCTTCATGCTACAATATACTCCTTGGACGCCCCTGGATACATGAGAATGGTGTCGTCCCTTCAACTCTATATCAGTGCATCAAGTTCATTGGCAACGATGGCCTGATACATCGAGTATTTGCAGACAAAAAGCCCTTCAAAGGCAGAGATGTCTATTTTGCAGATGCTCAAATGTATAAAGATGGAAAAGAAGAACAGGAGGAAAAAACAATTCGCTTTGTCGACAGTCTCCAGAAAGATAAAGGCAAGGCTCCTCAGCAATCATCGGAGGAAAACAAACCCTCCACCAAACTCGAAGTAAGCGGCCAAGCTCCCTTCGTCGTCTCCTTCAAATCTCCAAAGCCTTTGGTAATCACTACTAAAGCAAAGAAGACAAAACAAAAGACTGGGGGCAAGTTCACTGTCTCCTTTGTGTCTATTATGCATGACACAGACTCAGAGTCAGAGCCAGAAGATGACACAGCATCGAACCGAGCTGATACTCAGCAAAATCAGCTCAGTCTCACTCCATTGGAGACACCAGCAGACATAGAAGATCCTACGTCTGCTTCCTTTGTTATCCCGGCAACTTCGCCAGAAGAAAAAACAATCTTCTTCCATAGATCGGGAGCATCTCCACTGGACTCTCTGCTTGAACCTTTCCAAAATGAAGGTATGCCTCAGCTATCCCTGTATAGTCCAATGGCACAAGCTATCATGAAGAAAATGGGCTACGACGCTCAAAATCCGACTGGTTTGGGAGGTGGCCATGGTATTCTTACACCATTGGAACCCACCCTGACCAAAAGTCAACCAGAAGATATGAAAATCCACCTTCACAAAGGCAAGTCTTCATCTGGGTTGGGGTATGATCCTACCGTTCCTATGAGACCGTTGACACCATGGCTGCAAAGTCGCTTTACCGACCAAGCCTCAACATCTCATGAAGACATCGATATCCCTGGATATCTCTTTGAGGAGTTACTCGTCAAAAATCCTGAAAGCTCCTCCAATTGGTATAATTTCTCTGATAATAAAGAGGAATTGTCCGATGACGTAGACGAGCGGTTCTCTGTCCCAGAAGAATCATCGTCTCCAAAAGAAGTACCTTACTTCAACCTAATTCCAGCAAATGATTGGGACCATCTCATCGCAAGCCTTGAGACGGATACTGATCAAGAAGATTCATGGACAGAAACAGAGCCTCAGTCTGAAAATGCCTCTGGCACTCCAGAAGGTCTTGTTGAGTTGGAAGCCTCCGAAAATATTGTGGAGGAACCACCTTCAAACCTTCCAACAGAAGATCCTGTTCAAAAGATAGACTTGGGAACACCTGATAACCCACGTCCTGTATTCATAAGCAAGAATATAAAGGATGATGAGTTACCCGAGTATATCTCTTTTCTTCGTGAGTTCGTTGATTGCTTTGCATGGTCTTATGCCGAAATGCCTGGCTTGGATCCCAAAGTAGCAGTCCACAAGCTCAACTTGTAAAAAGAAATCAAGCCTATCAAACAAGGCCAAAGAAGATTCCGTCCCGACGTGATGGACAAAATCGAACAAGAAGTTCAGAAACTCAAAAACGTTGGCTTCATCCGCGAGGAACAGCATCCTGAATGGTTGGCCAATATTGTCCCCGTGACAAAGAAAAATGGGCAGATAAGGGTCTGTATCGACTACAGAGACCTGAATAGTGCATGTCCTAAAGATGAATTCCCGCTCCCCATACCAGAGGTGATGATTGACAACACCTATGGGTTCGAGCGAATGACGTTCATGAATGGATTCTCTAGATACAACCAGATAAAGATGCATCCTGAAGATGAAAGGCATACATCATTTCGGACACCATTCGGCGTGTATTGCTACACTGTTATGCCGTTTGGCCTGAAAAATGCAGGTGCGACATATCAGAGGGCTATGATGAAAATATTCCAAGATATGCAGCACAAGATGGTCGAATGCTATGTTGACGACCTCGCCATAAAAAGCAGAAGAAAAGAAGACCATCTCGATGATCTCCGAGAAGTCTTCTTCCGACTCCGCAAACACAAATTGCAGATGAATCCACTAAAGTGCTTCTTCGGTGTCTCATCGGGTAAGTTTCTCGGATTCATAGTACGGAAAGCTGGAATAGAACTTGACCCCACCAAAGTCAAGGCTATCCTGGAAATGCCATCTCCCAAAACCCTAAGAGAATTAAAAGGGCTTCAAGGAAGGCTGGCCTACATTCGACGGTTCATCTCCAATCTATCAGGGAAATGCCGTCCATTCTCTCGCTTAATGAAGAAAGGCGTGGACTTTGTCTGGGATCCTGAATGTGAAAATGCATTTCAAGACATCAAAGCATACCTCATCAAACCTCCAGTGCTGGCTGCCCCCATAACTGGAAAACCATTTATCTTGTACACAAGAGCTCTCGACCACTCTTTGGGTGCTCTGCTCGCACAAGAAAACGACGACGGAAAAGAAGCTGCTCTATATTACCTTAGCCGCATGATGGTAGGTGCAGAGCATAGCTACTCCCCAGTCGAAAAAGAATGCCTTGCAGTAATGTTCGTTGTACAAAAGCTGCGTCACTATCTGCTGTCAAATACAGTCTACCTGGTTTTGAGGATCAACCTCCTAAAGGTCCTTGTCACAAAAGCAGGTTCTCTCAATGCCCGACTGGCAAAATGGTCCATTCTTCTATCACAATTTGATATTAGGTATGTACCACAAAAAGCAATCAAAGGCCAAGCTCTAGCAGACTTCCTCGCAGAGCATCCATTGCCTAAAGATTCTCCACTCAAGGATGATCTCCCAGACGAATTTGTCTACAATGTGGAAACTTCCTTGTCAAATGCTTCCTGGGACATGTACTTTGACGGTGCAACCAGGACAAATGAAAAAGAAAAGCAAATATCGGGAATCGGCATCCTCTTCGTCAACCCCGACAAATACATGATTCCACACGCCTTCTCGCTACTGGAACCATGTTCAAACAATGCAACTGAGTACCAAGCCCTGATTGTTGGATTGGAACTCGCCCTCGAATCCTGCATGACCATGTTGGAAGCTTTTGGAGACTCTCAACTGGTCGTCAACCAGATGAATCGGAAATATGAAGTCAGGAAGACTGATTTGCTACCTTACTACAATAAGGCGCATTCGCTTTGACAAAAATTCAATATCTGCCATATCACCCATATCCTCAGAGGTGAAAACATCCGTGCAGATGCCTTGGCTGGACTTGCCGCATCCATTGCAATCCAAGAAGGGGAAAACATGCAAGTCACAGTGTGTCAAAGAAGGATTTTCCCTCCTCTCAACACACACCAAGCAGTTGCTGAATGCCACCAAGTGGTTGGAAGTCGGATGTCCATCCTCAAACCTCCGATTGGCGACTGGAGAGATCCGTTCATTGATTATATCATGTTCGGAATACTACCTGAAGATCCAAAAGAGCGGGTAAGCATCCAAAGACGAGCCCCAAACTTTCATTTGGATATACCTTCAAAAGCACTTTACAGAAAATCCTTCAATGGAGTACTCCTACGCTGCTTATCACAACAAGAGGCTGAGGAAACTCTCAAAGAAGTACATGCTGGTCTTTGCGGAGCCCATCAGGCTGGCCCTAAGCTCTTCAACCAGATAAAAAGGCTAGGTTACTATTGGCCTATCATGGTAACTGATGCAATACAATTTGCCAAGCGCTGCCAAAAATGCCAGATTCACGGAGATTATGTCCACATGCCTCCAGAATGGCTACATCCAACAGCAATCTCATGGCCTTTCGAAGCCTGGGGTATGGACATCATAGGTCCTATTTTTCCCCCATCAAGCAAAGGTCATCGCTTCATCTTCGCCGCTACGGATTATTTCTCCAAGTGGCCGGAAGCATTTGCGCTCAGCGAAATGAAGACTTCATCAGTCATTCAGTTCTTGCGCACCAACATTATTTGTCGCTTCGGCATACCTAAAAGATTCGTCCATGATAACGGACCACAATTCCGGGATCACAGATTCTACAGGTTCTGCGACAAGTACAAAATCCAAAGTTGTCCTTCGACTCCATATAATCCAGCAGCGAACGGACTAGCAGAAGCCTTCAACAAGACACTCTGCAAAATTCTCAAGAAAATGGTCTCTAGTCACAAAAGAGACTGGGGCGACAAACTACTAGAAGCTTTGTGGGCCTATCGAACCACCGTTCGAGGACCAACCCATAGCACACCATTCTCTTTGGTCTATGGATGCAAAGCTGTTGTCCCTTTGGAAGTACAAATTCCTTCCTTAAGGGTATCTTTGCAAAATGACATGACGCAAGAAAGCAATGTCAAACTGAGACTCCAAGAGCTGGATAATCTTGATGAAAGACGACTCGAAGCTCTACAAAGCATTGAGTTGTACCAAGCACGCATGGCAAGATCTTTCGACAAAAAGGTCAGGCAACGCGCCTACAAAAAGGGTGACTTGGTTCTTGCAGTAAAAAGACCCATAGTCTTTGCCCACAAATCCAAAGGCAAATTCGAACCAAAATGGGAGGGACCCTTCGTCATCGACAAAGTCTTCTCCAACGGTGCATACGCTCTTCTAAACATGGAAGGAGACAGATGTATGCTACCCATCAACGGCAAGTTCTTGAAGCGGTACTACCCGTGAAGACTTCCTCAAAACGGGTCAGAGCAATATCTACATGGCTAAAGCCTATTTCCAAGGTACTTGCTCGTCAAACCCACCTCTTTTGAAATTTTCATCTTTATGTTGAAGTTTGCAAAAAAAAAACAATCTCTCAAAACAATGCTTACTTTCATCGTTTCATTGTTCAAAAAGAAAAAAAATCAAAATCCAAAAATCCAAGTTTAGGAGCCTCTTCCCAGACTTGACCAAAATTTTCGATCCTTGAACCCAAAATTCATGGTTTGAAACAAAAATCGGGACTTAGGAATTTTCACCCTAAACCGCCTCGGCTTTTACAACCAAAATGGTTTTAAGTCGAAATTTATGACCTCCGTGTCTTTAAACAAAAAATTTTGGTTTTTTAGAAACCGCGAGGAAGCGACATTCAGTCGATACTCACAAAACCCAAAAAACCGGAAGGATACGAACCCCATTCGATACTTCCAAAACCCAAAAATCGCAAGGAACCGAACCCCATTCGATACTTGCAAATTTCAAAAATCTTGGAGATGCAACATACCAGTTGCTATCCACAATCCAAATTTCAAATGGTTCGAGAAAACCTCAAAAATCGCGGAGAAACGACACCAAGTCAGTACCCGCAAAACCAAAAGTTTTGGGAAACGCAGGGAAGCGACGCTTAGTCGATATTTGCACCCCAATCCGCGAGGAAGCGACATTCCATCGATACTCGCAAAACCTAACCCGCGAGGAAATGACATTCCATCAATACTCGCAAAACCGAATGAGCAAGGAAGCGACATTCCATCGATACTTGCAAGACCATTTAGCGGGGAGGCGACATTTAGTCGATACCTGCATTTTGAAAACCAAAATTCGGCTATAAACGCCAAAATCTGGCTATAAACGCCAAAATCTGGCTATAAATGCCAAAAGTCGGCTATAAATGCCAAAACAAAAAAAAAATTCGGCTATAAACGCCAAAATCGGCTTTCATGCCAATAAAACAAAATCTGGTTTTCAAAAAACCCGGCTATAAACGCTAAAATCTGGCTATAAACGCCAAAACTCGGCTATAAATGCCAAATCCGGCTATAAATGCCAAAATTCGGCTATAAATGCCAAAAACAAAATTTTTCGGCTATAAACGCCAAAATCGGCTTTCATGCCATCTCAAAATCGGCTCTCATGCCACAAACAAAATTTTTGGCTCTCATGCCATCTCAAAATTCGGCTATAAATGCCAAAACTAAAAAAAAAAAAAAAACGGCTATAAACGCCAAAATCTGGCTATAAATGCCAAAATTCGGCTATAAACGCCAAGACAAACAAAACAAAATTCGGTTTCTATGCCATTCTAAAATTCGGCTTTCACGCCATTCAAAAATTTTGGCGCCCACACCGCAAAACAAATTTTGGCTCTTACGCCACAAAATTAGGCTTTCATGCCATCCAAAATTTCGGTTTTCAAACCATCAAAAAATCAGGCTTTTCGCCACAATATTGGCTTTCATGCCCAAAACAACCGTTTGACAAAAGATTTTCACAAAATGACAACCTTTTGATCAAATCCTTAAGCAAACATTCCCATCAAACTTTTGCTCAAAATTGTTTTCGTCAAAAATGATTTAAGTGGAAGGAAGGGGATACAAAATATAGTACCAAAATTGTTTATACATGGAGGTACCAAAAAAAAGAAAAAAGGAAAAAGAGTTTGTTACAACTCAGGAGCTCAATCCTACATGGTCTTCAACCAAAGGTTCAACTCCTCAAGCAGACCCTTGGCCTTAACTTCCAAAGTTTTTAGGCCACGCTCCTTCAAAATGTCCCCATAAAACGCGGCCGAATGCCGTGACCCATCTGCAGCACGAGGAAGTTCTTCCCAGAGGACCTGCCACTGGTCATGCTCCTGAGTCTTCCTCCGGACATTACCTTCAGCTTCTTCAACCTGGCGAATGAGAGTCCCCTCTTTCTCCCAAGCCTGCTGAACGGCTGCATTGGAAGATCTAGCAGACCGACGAGGTGCGTCAGTAACAGGACCTTTACCTTTGTTCGTTCTAGAAGAACTACCTGCAAAAGGTGGAAGAGAAAAGATCAATCAACATCAAAATGACAGAATTCTGCTACAAAAATTCTAGCAAAATTTTGACATGGTTCCGGGGCAATTCCAACGAAAAGGAACATACTCCGAAAAAGACAGGAAGCCAGAAGATGAGCTCAACATCGCTGCGAGCTCATAGTCAGTGGAGAATTCTCAAAGAAGGCTGGAACTCAACATCGCTGCGAGAACAAGCCAATCTCATCAAACTTCCGCAAAATCTGGAAAAGAGCTCAACATTGCTGCGAGCTTCAGAATCCAAAAGTTGCAAACTTCCTCAAAATCTAGCAAGACCGAGAAAGAGCTCAACATCGCTTCGAGCTCAAAATCCCGATACTTGCAAAAGATTTTTAGGTATGCATCATCATACTTCCAAATCCATTTACAAAAATCATGCATGAAAAAATATCATCATGCATTAGATGCTAGGAAAACCTTGACCAAAGTTTGACCAATTCCAACCCAATTTGGTCAAAACCAATCAAACTTTGTCCAAGTCAAAAATCATGTTGGCTTGACCTAGAGACTCTAGCCTTCTATCTTGATGCAACAAACAAAAAATGCATACATATTGAAATTGCATAGCCTCATTATCATAGTGAGCAAACAAGGAAAAAGAAAAAGAAAGAGAGAAAAAAAATCTCAGCAAAAAAAAAAAAGAAAAAAAAAATTTGGCCCACTGCCAGGTGGCAGTACGGTCAGGTCCATACGGACCTGTCCGTATAGCCAGAGAAAAAAAAAAACAGAAACAGCAAAAAAAAAGAGAGAAAAGAAAGACGCTGAAAAAAAAAAAAGAAGAGAAATTAGCATGGGAAAAAAAAACAGAAAAAAAAAGAGAGTACACGGTTTTAAAAAAAAAAAAAAAGGAAGAGAAAACCGTGAAAAGAAAAAAGAGAAAAAAAAGAAAGAAAGAAAAAAGAGAAGCACGAAAAAAAAAAAAAAAGTGCATGAGAAGAAAGAAAAGAAAAGAAAAAATGAAGAAGCTACTTCTACAATGGAGATTCTTGATGAGGAAGAAAACTTACTTGAAGCCATTGATGGAGAAGAAGAAGAAAAGCTTGGAGATCCTTGAAGAAGAGAAAGCACTTCTTGCCTTGGGGAGCACTCTTGAAGATTTCTTGCAAAAAGAAAGTAATCGAGCAAAAGCACCAACCCTCTTTGCTTTTATAGAAGAGAGCAAGCCAAAAGAGGAAACAAAGAGAAAGAAAGGAGGTAAGTGCTAAAATTTAGCTACTTTCCCAAAGAGAAAGATATTTTGAGAGAATCTTTCCACAAAAAGAAAACTTGAGAAGTTCTCTCCATTTAAAGATATTTTTAGATATTCTCTACACAAAAGAGATATTTTTGGATATTCTTTACAAATATGACACTATATGAGATCTAGGCCATCTCCAAAGCCTAAGGTCCCATGGGTTAGCCCATATGAGCCAGGTTTGACCACCTAGGCACTAAAAGTGGCTTTTAGTCAAAATATTCCTCTTACCAAGAGCAAAAAAAAAATAAAAGAGCAAAAAAAAAAGAGAGTCCCATGCCTCTTTTGAGTTGATGGGACCATTCAAAAAAAAAAAGAAAAAAAAGAAAGTCCCATGAGTTTCCAAAAACCAAACCATCCAACCTCATGAACCAAATTGAGCCAAAATCTTGAAATTGACATTTCACAAAACCAAATTCCGGTCCCCTAGCTCGCCACATACAGCTTGTTAGGTCACAAGACCAAAACCAAAAATCAAAATCCAAACCAAACCAAACCTAACCCCCCAACCTGCCACATACAGCTTGTTGGGTCACAAGGTCGAAACCAAAATCAAACCCCGACCCCCTAACCTGCCACATACAGCTTGTTAGGTCACAAGGTCAAAAACCAAATTCCAAAACCCAAAATCCAAATACCCCATGTCATTTTCAAAACTTTGCCTTGAGATGGTACGTGATCCCTCTCACTACCATAAAATTCCCCCGGAAACTCAGAAGGCTATTAAAAAAAAAAAAAAAAAAAATCTCAAGACTCTTGGTCAAGTTGGAACCTTTCCTCCAAGTTTCTCTTCGAGGCACATCGACTCGAAAAAGCTACTCGTCGCTGTACCTCGAGGGGGCATTTGTTGACACCAAAAAAGTCAATATGTCTCCTCAACATCAAGAAGCCTCCTGAAGCTGCGTCCTGCTAAAAATAGGCAAGGCTACTTCAAGCATCAGATTTTGTCAGAATCAGACAGAAACTGAGAGATCCTACAAGACAGCTAAAAGAGGGGTACACCTGAGGTTTCGGGTCATTCCGACAACGTTTGGCCCAACTTCACCGCTCTGACAGCTAAACAGGCGCTCCCGGCGGCAACATCATCAAAGACACCAAAACTTTGATCAAAGCCTACGGATGACTCCAGAATGTCTCCAAAGGGCTCCATGCCAAGTTTCAAGTCAAACCGACAACGTTTGACCCTTCATCAATGCTCGAGCAGCAAAATCAAGCCTCCCGGCGGCGGAAACCACCGAAGCCATCACTCATCAAACAAAATACATGAGTGGCTTCAACATGCTTCCAAAAGGCTGCACGTCGAATTTCAGGTCATTCCGACAACGTTTGACCAGGTTTCGATGCTCCGAGAGAAAATCAAGCCTACCGGCGGCGGAGCAACCCGGGACCATGACATCCAAAACGGAGCCCATGGAACGTCTCAAAATGACTCCAATAGGCTCCCCATCAAATTTCAGGTCAATCGGACATCGTTTGACCACATATCAAAGCTCGGCATTTTCCCCGCAGCAAAATCAAGTGAAGCATCGATGGGACCCCAAACGGCTTCAAAACTCAAATAAAAGCCCATGGTTGGTCCTATCCACTGCTCAAGAAGCTTCACCTCAATTTTCAGGTCATTCCGACATCGTTTGACCTAGTTTCGACGCTTGACGGAAAATCGGCTACAAAGTCTTCGGCTTTCCCAAAAAATAGGAAACTTTGTGCTCCGATTTCGCGAGGGTTCTCGTCAAGATTTCTTCAAGAAAATCAAGTCAATAATTGAGGAAAAATTTCAAGAAAAATACAGAAGAAAAAAGGGAAGAAAAAGATGAAAAAACGGCCGAAACGACGCTCGGCGACCAAACGGGCCAAAGCCCCATGGTCGCCGGCGACCCTGGAAATCCGGGTGGCCGGATTTTACGCCGAAGTGTCCGTTTTCGATGCTTTTCGCGTTTCGGGTGTTCTGGCCTCTGTGATTTTCTGAAACTCCAATGTTTGGTGCTTCAAAACCACTGATCTTCGTCGACATCTAGGATCCGCCGTCAAAAGCATGAAATCATCACCGATCGCCTCAAGATCGCCAACCGGCTGACCAAGAAAGTGCACTTTCTGTCCGACCGATCGTGAAATCGACAAGACATATGTCACCGGCCCGCCAACATCAATCAATGTCTGAAATTGCATCGCAATCCGACATCAAATGATGCGTGGATCCACCCGTGATGATTGCAAGAAGAATCTCAAAAGGCGCGGCGCGGCCCGCGACTCTTCACATGCCTTGGCAACCACTTAATGACGTTAATTGACCCATTAAAGCAGTCATTAACTCATTATTTTGGACGGCCCAATCAAAACCAAGCATTTGGGGGTTACAAATCCAAGCAATCATGGCATTAAACCCATGAAACTCCCATCATCATGAAGCATAAAGGTGATTGAATGCCCACTACCTTCATCGGCCAATCACAAGCCTTGAAAAAGGAGTTACAAAATCAACTTGTAACTCCTCATCAATTCCTTCATCATGGCCATTAATGCCAATAAACACCTCATGGCTACCAAAAGCCTATAAAAGGAGGTCCATTCCAAGAGAAAAAAAAAAGAAGGAGATCCCAAGTGCAAGCTCTGAAAATTCAGAAAATCCAAGAGAGAGACGAAGTCCTGCCACTTTGCTCCCGGAAGCACCACAAGGTGATCAACGTCCCTTGGGGGGCCACCCCCCCCCCCCCCCCCCCCAAGGTCACCTCCTTCTCCAACATGGCCTAAACGCGGCTTTTCAGCCCGTTTACTTGGTTTTTCATTGGATATAGGACCTTCTCTTGGTCCTTGTCCTTTAAAAAACCGAGGTTAGGAGCCAAGCCAAAGAATCAAAGCATCACATGTTCTCATTTGAAGGACGACGGCAAAGCCCATACATGACTTGCGACCGTCGATCTTAACGTGTCCCCACAATCTCCTGAGAAGTTAGATCCCTTTTCTTCCTTTTTCTATTGTAGTTTGTATTTCTTAAAGAGACAAAAAGAAATCACAATTCTTGTCTTTCATATTTGATGAGTTTTGTAAAAACGCCTTTCACGGCAAAATCGCCTTTCACGGCAAACAAACAAAAACGCCTCTTACGGCATTCTAAAAACTTGTCTCTTTTCTTAATATTTATGCAATTTGAAAAGTTAGAAAAAAGGATTGATTTCCTTTCCACATGTGAAGGTGAATCTCCGGATTATCACTATTCCAAATTCCAAGTAGAAAGTAAATCTGGCATACCCGTACAAAAATGTTGATGCCCGAGATCTTCCCTCCTCCGCCGAGACCCAGGACAGCCCCCGGGGTGCGGAGGGAGAGGACGGAAGATTCCCCCTTTCTTTTTTTCGGGTCCATCACCTGTTTTCCAAGTTTGGGTGCTCGGAGGCCAATGTACTAAGTTTTAACTTAACTTTTGAATTTCAACCTAAGTTTCGACACTACGGGCATCCCGGGAGTCGAAATCCTGAGCCGTCAGTTCCAGCAGGTCATGAAGGACTATGGGCCCGTGCTTGTCATGTTTCACAGGCACCGGAGCCCGTTTGCCCAGTTTGGGCGCTCGGAGGCGAATTTACTGAGTTTTAACTTAACGTTTTAACGTAAACCTACGTTTCGACACTACGTGCAATCCGGGAGTCGGAATCCTGAGCCGTCAGTTCCAGCAGGTCATGAATGACTATGGGCCCGTGCCCGTCTGGTTTCACGAGCATCGGAGCTCGTTTGCCTGGTTTTGGCGCTCGGAGGCCAATTTACTAAGTTTTAACTTAACGTTTTAACTTAAACCTACGTTTCGACACTACGGGCAATCCGGGAGTCGAAATCCCGAGCCGTCAGTTCCAGCAGGTCATGAATCACTATTGGCCCTTGCCCGTCCAGTTTCACAGGTACCGGAGCTCATATGGCTGGTTTGGACGCTCGGAGGCCCATTTACTAGGTTTTAACTTAACTTTTGAACTTGAACCTACGTTTCGACACTACGGGCAATCCGGGAGTCGGAATCCCGAGCTGTCAGTTCCAGCAGGTCATGAATGACTATGGGCCCGTGTCCATCCAGTTTCACGGGCACCAGAGCCCGTTTATCCGGTTTGGACGTTCGGAGGCCAATTTACTGAGTTTTAACTTAACGGTTTAACTTAAACCTACGTTTCGACACTACGGGCAATCCGGGAGTCAGAATCCCGAGCCGTCAGTTCCAGCAGGTCATGAATGACTATGGTCCAATACCCGTCCAGTTTCACAGGCACCGGAGTCCGTTTGCCCGGTTTGGGCGCTCGGAGGCCAATTTACTGAGTTTTAACTTAAACCTACGTTTCGACACTACGGGCAATCCGGGAGTCGGAATCCCGAGCCGTCAGTTCCAGCAGATCATGAATGACTATGGGCCAGTGTCCGTCTAGTTTCATGGGCACTGGAGCCCGTTTGCCCTGTTTGGGCGCTTGGAGGCCAATTTACTGAGTTTTAACTTAACGTTTTAACTTAAACCTATATTTCGAAACTACGGGTAATCCGGGAGTCGGAATCCCGAGCCGTCAGTTCCAGCAAGTTATGAATGACTATGGGCCAGTGCCCGTCCAGTTTCACGGGCATCGGAGCCCGTTTGCCTTGTTTGGGCGCTCGGAGGCCAATTTACTAAGTTTTAACTTAAACATATATTTCGACACTACGGGCAATCCGGGAGTCGGAATCCCGAGCCGTCAGTTCCAGCAGGTCATGAATGACTATGGGCCCGTGCCCGTCTAGTTTCATGGGCATCGGAGCCCGTTTACCTGGTTTTGGCGCTCGGAGGCCAATTTACTAAGTTTTAACTTAACGTTTTAACTTAAACATATATTTCGACACTACGGGCAATCCGGGAGTCGGAATTCCGAGCCGTCAGTTCCAGCAGGTCATGAATGACTATGGCCCAGTGCCCGTCCAGTTTCACGGGCACCGGAGCCCGTTTGCCCAGTTTGGGCTCTCGGAGGCCAATTTACTGAGTTTTAACTTAACGTTTTAACTTAAACCTAGGTTTCGACACTACGGGCAATCCGGGATTCGGAATCCCGAGCCGTCAGTTCTAGCAGGTCATGAATGACTATGGGCCAGTACCCGTCCAGTTTCATGGGCACCGGAGGCCGTTTACCCGGTTTGGGTGCTCGGAGGCCAATTTACTAAGTTTTAACTTAACGTTTTAACTTAAACCTACATTTCGACACTACGGGTAATCCGGGAGTCGGAATCCCGAGCCGTCAGTTCCAGCAGGTCATGAATGACTATGGGCCCGTGGCCGTCCAGTTTCACGGGCACCGGAGCCCGTTTGCCCGGTTTGGGCGCTCGGAGGCCAATTTACTAAGTTTTAACTTAACGTTTTAACTTAAACCTACATTTCGACACTACGGGTAATCCGGGAGTCGGAATCCCGAGCTGTCAGTTCCAGCAGGTCATGAATGATTATGGGCCCTTGCCTGTCTAGGTTTACGGGCACCAGAGCCTGTTTGCCCGGTTTGGGCGCTCGGAGGCCAATGTAGTTTTAACTTAATTTTTTAACTTAAACGTATGTTTCGACAGTACGGGCAATCCGGGAGTCGGAATCCCGAGCCGTCAGTTCCGGAAGTACTTTCTTGAACTTCTACATTTATAAGTTTCCAACTTTTTAAGTCTCAAAATCTATAAGTTTCTAAAACAACTTAAAAGATTTCTATACAAGTTGAAATCTGGAATTAAAAAAATAATTATACCTGGTCAGGATCAGTCGAGGATGCTGAATCATGACTGCCCTCTCCAGCCGAGTCATGTCTCGCCCTGTGATTGAAGGGCTGTGATTGATGGTACCGCTGGGAGATGCTATCCAGGAGAAAAGGTCCATCAAATCAACAACCTAGATTATCCAGGAGAACATTGGGGGCTGTGTGTGTGTGAAAACTTAAGAAATGATCCCCCACCAAATTCAACTTTAGACAAGCTAGTTGGAGAGTATAATCTTGGTGATTATGTTATAACTGGAGATGGAAACGTGCGTTTACATTCATCAGCATATGAACAGGGAAAAGTATTGGAAAGGAGAAAGGAACCTCCCTGATCAAATGATAGGCAAACAGAAGTATTGAGTAAAAAAAGATACCAATAAGATACTAAAAAACATAAAGCAAACAGTTGGTCCTGGTCAATGGAATTACATTGGACTCCTGAGTTAACACAATAGTTATCAGGATTCAAATCTCAATATGAAAACAAAGAAAACCCATGTAAAATTTATTGAATAGCTATTAAAACCAAAAAGCAAACAGATGGCCCAGGTCAATAAAAATACATTGGACATTTTGACATAACACTCTAGTTACTAGGATTCAAATTCCATAAAGCAAACAGAAAACCCATGCCAAAATAATTACATTGAGCCCTTTGAGCTAGTACCGAAGTTCCAAAGATTCAAATTTTCAATAATTTATGGTGTATTCTTCCTCTGAAGGAAACAAGCCAATGCCTCGTGATTAAGGAAATTGGTTCCATCAACAATAAAAAAGCAAGCTAAGGATCTCAAGTTTAATAAACTTAGGAAAAGAACCTCAAAATAGCTGCAGAGGGCATATGGCAAAGGTTTCCAAGTCAGAAATTTAATGACCAGTATCATTAGGTAATCTAATAAACTTATGCCTTAATATAAAAGTGAAAAAAGAGGAGAAAACTCAACCAACTTGTGATATAAACAATCCCAGACAAGAGAAGATCAATCATGTATAGGATTTACTTAAGGGGAAAAAAGATGATCTTTTGAGTGAAGCAATTACACTTCAAGCTGAAGAAAGCTCTAAAATGAAAATATTTCTCAAACCAAGTATGTTTGAGCAGATGCATATGTTAAACACAAATATGTATAAACACTCTGCAGTATAAGTCAACCCCAAACACTGTAATCTCTGATTCTGTGAACAAATGAAGGGGGGAAGTCATTGTTAACAATATGACCAAAAACACTAATGTGAGAACACATTTGTTAATGACACTGGAATTAGACCTATAACCAAACATAGAGATAATAAAGCTATCAAACTTTCTGGTAGAACAGACATATAAGAATCAATAAAGGTTCGATACCCATCCTCAAACAGAGGACAAGTTTAGTAGAAGATCTTCAAAATTCAAACCCTGTGAAACTCACATTCTATAAAAAGAAAAGAAAGAAAGAAATGAAATGGGAACCAGAGCAATAGACTAAAACAATTATCTCATGGACAAGAAAAAAAATCGACATAGGAAAGTTCATATAATCCAAAACCCAGCTGATATTATTAGAAAATCGAAAAGAAACATAGCCTTATCACAAAGAAATTAAAGACTTAGGTCTTAATAACATCTAAAATTAACATTTTATAACAGACACACACAGAGGAGGGGGGGGGGGGGGGGGGGGGGGCGGCGGAGAACAAATACAAATGTCTTGCAACAATGCAATTAAAACAAGACAATGATCTTATGAATTAAAAAAAGGTAATCCAATAATTCAGGTGGAAAAAAAAAAGATTATCAGATTATATTTGAATGCCCCTTAAAAGCAGATGGGCTAGAAACATTTCCACCCAAATTAATCTGTTGTATTAATTTGGGGCCTACATGCACAAGCATTAATTTAGGGCCCAAGGAGAAACCAGTCCCTTTCCATGCCATCCCAAATGTAGAGCAGAAAAGATAGCCATCGTCTCAAACCAGCGGTAGATTGAGCAGAAACATGGTATTTTTCTTGAACAAAATTAAAGGGCCGGATCTTAGAACGATCTGAAATTCACATTCCAAGTAAAGAAGACAAGAATGAGAAGGAAAAAAAATCACTTCCAAAAGTTTTAACAGATTCACAACTCAATGACACAGTAATCAAAACAAAAGCAAGCTTAGAGTAACCAATCATTCCAAATTCATTTTGGTCACCCAAAGGGAAAGACCAAAGGAAACCTCAAATCAATGATAGTTGACCACCAACATTCGTCTTGTTTAAAGCACAAAGACCTCAAAACCATCTGCCAATCAAACTCCCATAAAACATGTAAGAGTGGGGAAAACCCAACAAAGTACTCTCACAAACCAAGGTTTTGAACGAATCAACCCACCAAAATAAAGCAATCCAAATCTTTCACTAAAAAAGACTTGAAAAAAGAAACCCATGTCAAATCATCCCAGGTTTATGTTCTGGACCAAAAGCTCAAATCAACCCTTTGAACCCCAAGATGCCTTCATCTCCATGTCTTCCAAAACCCCATGAACACAGCACAGATCACCCACCACCTGATGCCTAAACCAAAACGGCATTCTCCAACTTTCAGATCAAGCAGTTTGATTCCAAAATCCACATTTTTTCCTCTTCTAAATGAAAACGAAAGAAAGATTGCTTTTTTCACAGCGAATCCAAACACCCAAAGCCAAAATAGAATCCTAGACTTCTATCAAATGAAAAAGCAAATGAAAAAAAAAATTACATACCAACAGCTGTAGCAGGAGATTGATTGGTGCGAGCTAGGGTTTCGGCGGTGGCGGCTCCGGCGTAGAGAGGGCGAGAGAGAGTTCAGGTAGCGGCTCCGACGCGCGGGAGTGCCGTGCAGAGCGAGAACAGAGGGAGAGTGAGAGAGAGAGGACCGGTGGGTGGCGGCTCCGGCGGAGGAGGGCTCTGGCGGAATAGTCGCTGGTGCGGCGGGAGAGGAAAAAAAAGGGTGCGAAGGAAAAGTGGAAAAGAGGGAAGGAACGATGGGTGATATCGAGGGCTTTAGCGGCCGCCACTGCGGTCGCCCGCGTTTTTTCTGCGCAAAAGGTCATTTTTCTAGTAGTGTCTACAACTGTATCAAGGTAAGAAGAACAAGATTACATTTCATGAAACTCTCCTTTCTCCAATCTTCTCATTCTCTCTTGCATTTACATTCAATCTTCTTCATCTTAAACTAGAAAAATGCAATCGATGCCTTGAGCTTGATCAAGCCAAGTTGGTGTTGCTAACCATGCTTTATTTTCTTTGTCTTGGCAGTTGTTTGAAATCTACTAAGATTTCAAAGAACAATATGTATGAGAACTAGAGATTGTGGATTACCTTTTTTTTTGTGTTTTTTTGTTGTTGTTTATATTATGTTTTGTATATACATTGTCACGTCCCCAAAATATAGCCAAGGGATAACGTGAAAAATAAGAATAAATATTCAATTTCATGTGTTTAATATAACACAAGCTTCCAAAAGTGGACCCACATAGCAAACCGTGGTGAGTCAAAATAAATTTCATTAAATGCAACGGAAGCTTTATTTAATTGGTATTCAAGGTTCATAATTAAGATCAAACACAATCATCAGATGAAGAAGTAATAATTAAAGTTGCAGAGTAAATGAAATAATTACTAAGAAAAAGTTTATCATTAAAGAAAGTTCATTTAAAGAAGTCATAAGATGACGTTCTCTCTCATGCAGGCTCAGACGGCTCCGTAGCCATCTCCGGCTCTTCACTCGGGTTTGTCAATTGGTTCGAACACTTGAAATGTTTGACCATCCTCTGTCTCCACAGTTGATGGACCCGAAAAGGGAATCTTCCGTCCTCTCCCTTTGCACCCCGGGGGCTGACCTGGGTCTCGACGGAGGAGGGAAAATCTCGGGTATCAACATTTTTGTACGGGTATGCCATATTTACTTTCTACTTGGAATTTGGAATGGTGATAATCCAGATATTCACTTTCACAAGTGCAAAGGAAATCAATCCTTTTTTCTAACTTTTCAAATTGCATTAATATTAAGAAAAGAGACAAGTTCGTTTTTTTTAGAATGCCGTAGGAGGCGTTTTTTTTTGTTGGCCGTAAGAGGCGATTTTGTCATGAAAGGCGATTTTACAAAACTCATCAAATGTGAAAGACAAGAATTATGATTTCTTTTTGTCTCTTTAGGAAATACAAACTACAATAGAAAAGCAAGAAAAGGGATCTAACTTCTCAGGAGATTGTGGGGACACGTTGAGATCGACGGTCGCAAGTCATGTGTGGGCTTCGCCATCGTCCTTCAAATGAGAACATGTGATGCTTTGATTCTTTGGCTTGGCTCCTAACCTCGGTTTTTTAAAGGACAAGGACCAAGAGGAGGTCCTATATCCAATGAAAAACCAAGTAAATGGGCTGAAAAGCCGCGTTTAGGCCATGTTGGAGAAGGAAGAGACCTTGGGGGGGTGGCCCCCGAAGGGACGTTGATCACCTTGTGGTGCTTCCGGGAGCAAAGTAGCAGAACTTCGTCTTTCTCTTGGATTTTCTAGATTTTCAAAGCTTGCACTTGGGATCTATTTTCATCATGCTTTCTTCTTGAAATGGATCTCCTTTTATAGGCTTTTGGTAGCCATGAGGTGTTTATTGGCATTGATGGCCATGATGAAAGAATTGATGAGGAGTTACAAATTGATTTTGTAACTCCTTTTTCATAGCTTGTGATTGGCCGATGAAGGTAGTGGGCAATTTTTTTTTATTTTTTTATTTTTTTATGGAATAGCCTTCTAAGTTTCCGAGGGAATTTTATGGTAGTGAGAGGGATCACACACCATCTCAAGGAAAATTTTTGAAAATGACATGGGGTGTTTGGATTTTGGTTTTTGTATTTTGACCTTGTGACCTAACAAGCTGTATGTGGCAGGTTAGGAGGTCGGGGTTTGATTTTGATTTTGACCTTGTGACCCAACAAGCTGTATGTGGCAGGTTGGGGGGTCAGATTTGGTTTGTTGGTTTTGGATTTTGATTTTGATTTTGGTCTTGTGACCTAACAAGCTGTATGTGGCGAGCTAGGGGACCGGAATTTGGTTTTGTGAAATGTCAATTTCAAGATTTTGGCTCAATTTGGTTCATGAGGTTGGATGGTTTGGTTTTTGGAAACTCATGAGACTTTCTTTTATCTTTTTTTTCGAATGGTCCCATCAACTCAAAAGAGGCGTGGGACTTTTTTTTGCTCTTTTCTCTTTTTTTTCTTTTGCTCTTGGTAAGAGGAATATTTTGACTAAAAGCCACTTTTAGTGCCTAGGTGGTCAAACCTGGCTCATATGGGCTAACCCATGGGACCTTAGGCTTTGGAAATGGCCTAGATCTCATATGGTGTCATATTTGTAAAGAATATCTAAAATATCTTTTTTGTGTAGAGAATATCTAAAAATATCTTTACTTGGAGAGATTTCTCAAGTTTTCTTTTTGTGGAAAGATTCTCTCAAAATATCTTTCTTTTTGGGAAAGTAGCTAAATTTTAGCACTTACCTCCTTTCTTTCTCCTTGTTTCCTCTTTTGGCTTGCTCTCTTCTATAAAAGCAAGAGGGTTGGTGCTTTTGCTCCATTGCTTTCTTTTTGCAAGAAATCTTCAAGAGTGCTCTCCAAGATAAGAAGTGCTTTCTCTTCTTCAAGGATCTCCAAGCTTTTCTTCTTCTTCTCCATCAATGGCTTCAAGTAAGTTTTCTTCCTCCTCAAGAATCTCCATTATAGAAGTAGCTTCTTCATTTTTTTCTTTTCTTTTTCTTTTCTTTTTTTTTCTTCTCTCTTCCTTTTTTTTTTCTTTTTTTTCTTCAAGCACGTTTTACTCTTTTTTTTTTCGTGCTTCTTCTTTTTCTTTCTTCCTTCTCTGTTTTTTTTCTCTTTTTTTTTACACGGTTTTCTTCTTCTGTTTTTTTTTCGCGTGCTTTTTTTCCTTCTTTTTTTTTCTTTTTCTCACGGTTTTCTCTTTTTTTTTCCGTGAACTTTTTTTTTCTTTTTGTTTTTTTTTTTCACGCTGATTTTTTTTTCAGCGTTTTTTTTTTGCTGAGATTTTTTTTTCTCTCTCTTTCTTTTTCTTTTTCCTTGTTTTCTCACTATGATAATGAGGCTATGCAATTTCAATATGTATGCATTTTCTTTCTCTTTTTTTCTTTTTGATGCATCAAGATAGAAGGCTAGAGTTTCTAGGTCAAGCCAACATGATTTTTGACTTGGACAAAGTTTGATTGGTTTTGACCAAATTGGGTTGGAATTGGTCAAACTTTGGTCAAGGTTTTCCTAGCATCTAATGCATGATGATATTCTTTGATGCATGATTTTTGTAAATGGATTTGGAAGTATGATAATGCATACCTGAAAATCTTTTGCAAGTATCGGGATTTTGAGCTCGCAGCGATATTGAGCTCTTTCTCGGTCTTGCTGGATTTTGAGGAAGTTTGCAAATTTTGGATTCTGAAGCTCGCAGCAATGTTGAGCTCTTTTCCAGATTTTGCGGAAGTTTGATGAGATTGGCTGGTTCTCGCAGCGATGTTGAGTTCAAGCCTTCTTTGAGAATTATCCACTGACTATGAGCTCGCAGCGATGTTGAGCTCATCTTCAAGCTTCCTATCTTTTTCGGAGTATGTTCCTTTTCGTCGGAATTGTCCCGGAACCATGTCAAAATTTTGCTAGAATTTTTGTAGCAAAATTCTGTCATTTTGATGTTGATTGATCTTTTCTCTTCCATCTTTTGCATGCAGTTCTTCTAGAACAAACAAGGGTAAAGGTCCTGTTACTGACGCACCTCGTCGGTCTGCTAGATCTTCCAATGCTGCCGTTCAGCAGGCTTGGGAGACAGAGGGGACTCTCATTCGCCAGGTTGAGGAAACTGAAGGTAATGTCCGGAGGAAGACTCAGGAGCATGAGCAGTGGCAGGTCCTCTGGGAAGAACTTCCTCGTGCTGCAGATGGGTCACGGCATTCGGCCGCATTTTATGGGGACATTTTGAAGGAGCGTGGCCTAAAAACTTTTGAAGTTAAGGCCAAGGGTCTGCTTGAGGAGTTGAACCTTTGGTTAAAGACCATGTAGGATTGAGCTCCCGAGTTGTAACAAACTCTTTTTCCTTCTTGTTCTTCTTTTTTTTTTTTGGTACCTCCATGTATAAACAGTTTTGGTACTATATTTTGTATCCCCTTCCTTTCACTTAAATCATTTTTTGATGAAAACAATTTTGAGCAAAAGTTGATGGGAATGTTTGTTTAAGAATTTGATCAAAAGGTTGTCATTTTGTGAAAATCTTTTGTCAAAGAGTTGTTTTGGGCATGAAAGCCAATTTTGTGGCGAAAAGCCTGGTTTTTTTTATGGTTTGAAAACCAAATTTTGGATGGCGTGAAAGCCTAATTTTGTGGCGTAAGAGCCAAAATTTTTGGATGGCGTAAAAGCCGAATTTTGGAATGGCATAGAAGCCGAATTTTTGAATGTTTGTCTTGGTATTTATAGCCGAATTTTGGCATTTATAGCCAGATTTTGGCGTTTATAGCCGATTTTTGGCGTTTATAGCCGAATTTTTTTTTTGTTTTGGCATTTATAGCCGACTTTTGGCGTTTATAGCCGAATTTTGTTTTGTTTTGTTTTGGCATAAGAGCCAGATTTTTGAAAACCAAGTTTTTGTTTTGTTGGCATGAAAGCCGATTTTGGCGTTTATAGCCGAAATTTTTTTTTTGTTTTGGCATTTATAGCCGAATTTTGGCATTTATAGCCGGATTTTGGCGTTTATAGCCGAGTTTTGGCATTTATAGCCGAATTTTGGTTTTCAAAATGCAGGTATCGCTAAATGTCGCCTCCCCGCTGAATGGTCTTGCAAGTATCGATGAAATGTCGCTTCCTTGCTCATTCGGTTTTGCGAGTATTGATGGAATGTCACTTCCTCGCGGGCTGGGTTTTGCGAGTATCGACGAAATGTCTCTTTCTCGCGAATTGGGGTGCAAATATCGACTAAGCGTCACTTCCCTTCTTTTCCTAAAACTTTTGGTTTTGCGGGTACTGACTTGGTGTCGTTTCCCCGCGATTTTTGAAATTTGAGGTTTTCTCGAACCATTTGAAATTTGGGTTGTGGATAGCAACTGGTATGTTGCATCTCCACGATTTTTTGAAATTTGGGTTGTGGATATCAACTGGTTTGTTGCTTCTCCACGATTTTTGAAATTTTGCAAGTATCGAATGGGGTTCGCTTCCTTGCGATTTTTTGGGTTTTGGAAGTATCGAATGGGGTTCAGGTCCTTCCGGTTTTTGGGTTTTGCGAGTATCGACTAAGTGTCGCTTCCCCATGGTTTCTAAAAACCAATTTTTTTTTTTGTTTAGAGACACGAGGTCATAAATTTTGGCTTAAAACCATTTCGGTTGTAAAAGCCAAGGTAGACTAGGGTGAAAATTCCTGAGTCCTGGTTTTTGTTTCAAACCATGAATTTTGGGTTCAAGGATCGAAAATTTTGGTCAAGTATGGGAAGAGGCTCCTAAACTTGGATTTTGGATTTGATTTTTCTTTTGAACAATGAAACGATGAAAGTAAGCATTGTTTTGAGAGATTGTTTTTTTGGAAACTTCAACATAAAGATGAAAATTTCAAAAGTGGTGGGTTTGACGAGCAAGTACCTTGGAAATACGCTTTAGCCGTGTAGATATTGCTCTGACCCGTTTGAGGAAGCCTTCAAGGGTAGTACCGCTTCAAGAACTTGTCGTTGATGGGTAGCATACATCTGTCTCCTTCCATGTTTAGAAGAGCGTATGCACCGTTGGAGAAGACTTTGTCGATGACGAAGGGTCCCTCCCATTTTGGTTCGAATTTGCCTTTGGATTTGTGGGCAAAGACTATGGGTCTTTTTACTGCAAGAACCAAGTCACCCTTTTTGTAGGCGCGTTGCCTGACCTTTTTGTCGAAAGATCCTGCCATGCGTGCTTGGTACAACTCAATGCTTTGCAGAGCTTCGAGTCGTTTTTCATCGAGATTATCCAGCTCTTGGAGTCTCAATTTAACATTGCTTTCTTGCGTCATGTCATTTTGCAAAGATACCCTTAAGGAAGGAATTTGTACTTCCAAAGGGACAAGTGCTTCGCATCTATAGACCAAAGAGAATGGTGTACTATGGGTTGGTCCTCGAACGGTGGTTCGATAGGCCCACAAAGCTTCTGGTAGTTTGTCGCCCCAGTCTCTTTTGTGACTAGAGACCATTTTCTTGAGAATTTTGCAGAGTGTCTTGTTGAAGGCTTCTGCTAGTCCATTCGCTGCTGGATTATATGGAGTCGAAGGACAACTTTGGATTTTATACTTGTCGCACAACCTGTAGAATCTGTGATCCCGGAATTGTGGTCCGTTATCATGGACGAATCTTTTAGGTATGCCGAAGCGACAAATAATGTTGGTGCGCAAGAACTGAAGGACTGATGAAGTCTTCATTTCGCTGAGCGCAAATGCTTCTGACCACTTGGAGAAATAATCCGTAGCGGCGAAGATGAAGCGATGACCTTTACTTGATGGGGGAGAAATGGGACCTATGATGTCCATACCCCAGGCTTCGAAAGGCCATGAGATTGTTGTTGGATGTAGCCATTCTGGAGGCATGTGGACATAATCTCCGTGAATCTGGCATTTTTGGCAGCGCTTGGCAAATTGCATTGCATCAGCTACCATGGTAGGCCAATAATAACCTAGCCTTTTTATCTGGTTGTAGAGCTTAGGGCCAGCCTGATGGGCTCCACAAAGACTAGCATGAACTTCTTTGAGAGTTTCCTCAGCCAAGGCCATAATCTCCATTGAAGGACTTTCTGTAAAGTACTTTTGAAGGTATATCCAAATGAAAGTTCGGGGCTCGTCTTTGGATGCTTACCCGCTCTTTTGGATCGTCAGGTAGGATTCCGAACATGATGTAATCAATGAACGGATCTCTCCAGTCGCCAATCAGAGGTTTGAGGATGGACATCCGACTTCCGACCACTTGGTGGCATTCAGCAACTGCTTGGTGTGTGTTGAGAGGAGGGAGAATCCTTCTTTGACACACTGTGACTTACATGTTCTCCCCTTCTTGGATTGCCATGGATGCGGCGAGTCCAGCCAGGGCATCTGCACGGATGTTTTCATCTCTGAGGATGTGGGTGATGTGACAGATGTTGAATTTTTGTTGAAGTGACTGCGCCTTATTGTAGTAAAGTAGCAAATCAGGCTTCCTGACTTCATATTTCTGATTCATCTGGTTGACGATCAGTTGAGAGTCCTCAAAAGCTTCCAACATGGTGATGCCGGATTCGAGGGCGAGTTCCAATCCTACAATCAGGGCTTGGTACTCAACTGCATTGTTTGAACATGGTTCCAGTAGCGAGAAGGCGTGTGGAATCATGTATTTGTCGGGGTTGACAAAGAGGATGCCGATTCCCGATATTTCCTTTCCTTTTTCATTTGTCCTGGTTGCACCGTCAAAGTACATGTCCCAGGAAGTATATGATAAGGAAGTTTCCACGTTGTAGACAAATTTGTCTGGGAGATCATCCCAGAGTGGAGAATCCTTAGGCAATGGATGCTCTGCGAGAAAGTCTGCTAGAGCTTGGCCTTTGGTTGCTTTTTGTGGTACATACTTAATATCAAACTGTGATAGAAGAATGGACCATTTTGCCAGTCGGGCATTGAGAGAACCTGCTTTTGTGACAAGGACTTTTAAGAGGTTGATCCTCGAAATTAGGTAGACTGTGTTCGACAGCAGATAATGACGTAGCTTTTGTACGTCAAACATCACTGCAAGGCATTCTTTTTCGACTGGGGAGTAGCGATGCTCTGCACCTACCAACATGCGGTTAAGGTAATATAGAGCAGCTTCTTTTTCATCGTCGTTTTCTTGTGCGAGCAGAGCACCCAAAGAGTGGTCGAGAGCTCTTGTGTACAAGATAAATGGTTTTCCAGTTGTGGGGGCAGCCAGTACTGGAGGTTTGGTGAGGTATGCTTTGATGTCTTGAAATGCATTTTCACATTCAGCATCCCAGACAAAGTCTACGCCTTTCTTCATCAGGCGAGAGAATGGACGACACTTCCCTGATAGATTGGAGATGAACCGTCGAATGTAAGCCAACCTTCCTTGAAGCCCTTTTAATTCTCTTAGGGTTCTGGGAGATGGCATTTCCAGGATAGCCTTGACTTTGGTAGGGTCAAGTTCTATTCCAGCTTTCCGTACTATGAATCCGAGAAACTTACCCGATGAGACACTGAAGAAGCACTTTAGTGGATTTATTTGCAATTTGTGTTTGCGAAGTCGGAGGAAGATTTCTCGAAGATCGTCGAGATGGTCTTCTTTTCTTCTGCTTTTGATGGCGAGGTCGTCAACATAGCATTCGACCGTCTTGTGCTGTATATCTTGGAATATTTTCATCATAGCCCTCTGATATGTTGCACCTGCATTTTTCAGACCAAATGGCATGACAGTGTAGCAATACACGCCAAATGGTGTGCGAAATGACGTGTGCCTTTCATCTTCAGGATGCATCTTTATCTGATTGTAGCCAGAGAATCCATCCATGAATGTCATTCGCTCGAACCCATAGGTGTTGTCAATCATCACCTCTGGTATGGGGAGCGGGAATTCATCTTTAGGACATGCATTATTCAGGTCTCTGTAGTCAATACAGACCCTTATCTGCCCATTTTTCTTTGTCACGGGGACAATGTTGGCTAACCATTCAGGATGATGTTCTTCGCGGATGAAGCCAACGTTTTTGAGTTTCTGAACTTCTTGTTCGATTTTGTCCATCACGTCGGGATGGAATCTTCTTTGGCCTTGTTTGACAGGCTTGATTTCTTTTTGCAAGTTGAGTTTGTGGACTGCTACTTTGGGATCCAAGCCAGGCATTTCAGCATAAGACCATGCAAAACAATCAACGAACTCGCGAAGAAAAGAGATATACTCGGGTAACTCATCATCCTTTATATTCTTGCTTATGAATACAGGGCGTGGGTTATCAGGTGTTCCCAAGTTTATCTTTTGAACAGGGTCTTCTATCGGAAGGTTTAAAGGTGGTTCCTCCACAATATTTTCGGAGGCTTCCAACTCAACAACGCCTTCTGGAGTGCCAGAGAAATTTTCAGACTAAGGCTCTATTTCCATGGATCTTCTTGATCAGTGTCCTTCTCAAGGCTCGCAATGAGATGGTCCCAATCATTTGCTAGAATTGGGTTGAAGTAGGGTACTTCTTTTGGAGACGATGGTTCTTCTGGGACAGAGAACTGCTCGTCTGTGTCATCGGGCGATTCATCTTTATTATCACAGAAATTATACCAGTTGGAGGACCTTTCTGGATTTTTGACGAGTGACTCCTCAAAGAGATATCCAGGGATATCAATGTCTTCATGAGATGTTGAGGCTCGGTCGGTAAAGCGACTTTGCAGCCATGGTGTCAACGGTCTCATAGGAGCGGTAGGATCATACCCCAACCCATATGAAGACTTGCCTTTGTGAAGGTGGATTTTCCAATCTTCAGGTTGACTTTTGGTCAGGGTGGGTTCCAATGGTGTAAGAATACCACGGCCACCTCCCAAACCAGTCGGATTTTGAGCGTCGTAGCCCATTTTCTTCATGATAGCTTGTGCCATTGGACTATACAGGGATAGCTGAGGCATACCTTCGTTTTCGAAAGGTTCAAGCAGAGAGTTCAGTGGAGATGCTCCCGATCTATGGAAGAAGATTGCCTTTTCTTCCGGCAACGTTGCCGGAATAACAAAGGAAGCAGACGTAGGGTCTTCTATGTTTGCAAGTGTCTCCAATGGAGTGAGAGTGGGCTGATCTAGCTGAGGATCAGCTTGGCTTGATGCTGTGTCATCTTCTGGCTCTGACTCAGAGTCTGTGTCATGCATAATAGACACAAAGGAGACAGTGAACTTGCCCCCAGCCATTTGTTTTGTCTTCTTTACTTTGGTAGTGATTACCAGAGGCTTTGGAGATTTGAAGGAGACGACGAAGGGAGCTTGGCCGCTTACTTCGAGTTTGGTGGAGGGTTTGTTTACCTCCGATAATTGCTGAGGAGCCTTGCCTTTATCTTTCTGGAGACTGTCGGCAAAGTGAATTATTTTTTCCTCCTTTTCTTCTTTTCCATCTTTATACATTTGAGCATCTACAAAATGGACATCTCTGCCTTTGAAGGGCTTTTTGTCTGCAAACACTCGATGTATCAAGCCATCGTTGCCAACGAACTTGATGCACTGATGTAAAGTTGAAGGGACGACACCATTGTCATGTATCCAGGGGTGTCCAAGGAGTATATTGTAGCATGAATGGGTCCTTATTGCGTACACAGTGACTTCAAAAATAAGATCACCGATTTGCAATTTGAACCTGATTTTGCCGGTATGCCTTTGAGTGCTGCCGTCATATCCGAAGATGGATATAGACATGTGACTCAGCTTGCTAGGTGGGATGCCCCGTTCTTCGAGTGCCGAAGTAGAAATAAGGTTGAGTGCAGAACTTGGATCGATCTGAACTCTGTGTACTGGCATTTATTTGACGTACCCCGTAAAGTACAAGGGTCGGTTGTGCTTTGTCTCGCCTAGCAGGAGGTCATCCTTGTCAAAGGCAATTGTTGCACTTGCTGCCTTTTTGTACCGAGAGGCATTCATTGATTGATCCCTCAGCTTTTTTTCTTTTCTCCCTTTGGGGGAGTATTTGATTTTTTGACCCTGTAGTCCATTTCAATTTGTAGGACTTGTGGGGCATGTTTGTCGACATCCGTATTCAGCCTTTGTATTTCTGAAATGAGACTATCACGAGTTTGTGGAGACATTCGTAATAAGTCAAGGATGTGCAAACGTGCAGGTATGTGTTTAAAGTGCTCAATTAGGTCGTACTTGAAAGCCTCCTTCGGGCCTGCATTTTCATTATTGTTGCCACTTGGGACGTTTACAACTTGCTTTCCCGAAGGATTTACATAAGAAGAAGAAGGTTGGTTGTAATTTTTGTGGTAATCCCGGCCAGAACGGGTACCTCTACCAACTTCAAGAGTTTCTAGAGACTGGTCTTCTTTTGGAAGATCGCCCTCAGGATCAAGGGGTTGATCATTTGCCGAAGACGTCTCTGTAACAGCATTGGTGTCTTTAGTAATTGTATTGCACGGAGCAATTTCTGGGAACAAGTCCTGAACAGCAGCCGGCAACTTTTCTTTATTAGCCCAGACATCGCTCGTGGGATCGGGTATCTGGGACCAATTGACTGAGTTTTCATTGAAGAAGATTTCATTGGCAGAAGTTTCTTCAAGATGATCAATCGGGAGAGGCTTGAGATTTGATGTCACAGCTTCAAGAGACGAGGGCTGAGAGGATGTTATATCAGTGGAAGTCACCTGAGAGGATGTAGCTCTGGAAGATACGCTACTGGTTGGGGAGTACGTGTCTTCGGAAGCTTCAGAAGCACTGTCGTCCTGAGCTATTGCATTGCAGGTTATCCTGACAGGAGATGGCCCCAGTGTAGACTTTTGGGAATCGGACTCATCCTCAGATGTAAGAGGATCATCGATCCAGCTGTTTTCTCCATTTTCAGGAGTTGAGGGAGAAAGTTCCCGTTGATCTTCAGGGACTTGCAGTTCTGGATCATGACGAAGATTGATGCGATCCTGCTCCTGCTCTATGGCAAGATGTTGCAAGATTCTTGCATATTCTTCAAGATCAGGCATGGGAGCCAAATCTTCTTCGTCATTTGCTCCTTGTGGTTCACCAATGTTGGGTTCCATCGGAGCATTGTTTGGTGCTGGATTGACAGCATTTTCTTGAACAGGGTCCTGGTCTTCTTCATCATCAGACCAAGATCCTTGTGCCTGTAATGGGTTGTACCAGATTACTGGCATAAGATGAGACTCGGGAATCCATTCCTCGTGGGAGAGGTATTCTCCTGTTTCAAGGGATTCTTCCCACTCATCGATATCACTGGCAGTGTCACTGGACTCGTATCCATCCATAGGGAATCCAACTACCGAATTGCAGGAGTATGATGCCCCCTGCACATTTTCATTTTTGTATAGAGGTGGCATGAAATCATTAAGAGTGAATTTTCTTACCGCCTTGGAGGTTTTGGGAAGAGATTCTTCCATCATCTCAAGTGAAGCAATGGAAGAAGTTTCTGCTTTTTCAAGGACTTCTTGTTTTGGTTGAGACTTCTGTTGCTGTTTGAGCTTGCGGAGTTGTCTCTTGGCTTGCCTTCGCTGCCGAGCGGGCTTTGTTTTCACGATCTCCCAATTTTCATCATCTAGGAGATCAGGATGCACCCATATAGGTTGTCCATCTGATGTTGGATAGGGAACCAACTCTTGGGATGCTTGAGCCATTTTTATCACCTTGAATGAAGTAGTAATCTTCTTCTTTGGTGATTTTGAATCTTGCCCACATGACACCATGTTGACAGAAGTGGAGCCGTAGTTTTTATCAAAGGTTATGACTCCGTTTTTCCACATCTCATTGATCTTCTCTCTCACAACGAAGCATTGATTGAGAGGATGTGAGATCATCTGATGGATGGATAGTATCGGGGATCATTGGTTTTGCCAACATCTCCCGGTCTTTTGGGCTCTGGCAAAATGAGTTTGCCATTTGCTAGGAGAGCCTCAAAGATTTCTTCAACATCTTCATCGAACGGATATTTCTTTTCTACACGTTCTTTGAAGGCATCAGAGAGTTCAGGTCTTTTGCCTGCAGTTTTGTTTTCAGGTTTCTTTGGCTGCTGAGGAGCTGATTTAGTCTGCACATTGAGAACCTCCTTTTTCTTTGGTTTTGAGGTTGTAACAGCAGTCGGCTCTTTCTTTGATGATTTCTGACTGTTGAGGTCTTTGATCACCATTTTAGCTTCCATGGAAGCTTCGAGGAGTTCTCCCAGGTTCTTTGATATTTTGCCGATGATCATGGAGCAAATTTTTGCTCTCATATTGTTACGACAGATGTCGACTAGCGATGCTTGTGGCAGTACATCTGAGCATTTGTACGCCATTGCCTTCCATTTGTGAATGAAGTCGTATGTTGACTCATTCTCTCCCTGTTTTAAGCTGCAAAGTTGAGTCATAGTAACAGGATGATCCTCACCTTGGAAGTGGGTCAGGAAGCGTGTCTCTAGCATAACCCAGTTCTGGATGGAGTTCTCCGGCAGAGTGGAGTACCAATCAAAGGCTGTACCTTTTAGGGTACTTGCAAAGAGGCGAATCTTGAGGGCATCTTGATCCGCAATGGCTCCTGTCAGGATCTTGAAATGGATGACATGCTGTCTGGCCGAACCTTTCCCAGTATATGTCTGGAGAGTAGGTTGCTTGAATTTTGTAGGGAACGGAACCGAGTCCATCCATAGAGGGTAGGGTGGCTTGATCCCATGTTCCTTCAATGTATCCTCTTCTTTTGCTTTTGCGAGGATATCATCCACGTCCTTTCTGGTAAGGGCGCGAGTCATTGTTTTTCGCATTGCCCTCGTCATCTTCATGATTTGGAGGGGTTTCATTGTTAGGTGGTGGACGCTGCAAAGTGAGAATAAGGTTTTCCATCAGAGCCTTAATTCTCTGTTGTCCTTGCTCCAACTGTTGGATACGTGTGGTTACGTCATCATATTGTGGAGGCGGCTCAGAACTTGTAACCAAGACGTTCATCCCTTGGGATTCGAACGAAGAAATCGTCCTGGTGACTGAGCTGGGGCTCATTCTTCTGGATGAAGAATTTGAGGAGTGGTTACTTCGGTGCCCTCGGCTTAGAGGAGTGGAAGATTCTTCCAGATGTGTTCGTGTCCGAGAGACGCTGCGAGTCACTGGACGTCTAACACTGATTTTGGTTGCTGACTTTTAGCATTTTCTGGTTTTGCCAACCATATGAACAGCAACAAATTGGTCGGGTCTTTCTTTTTCGACCCATTTGTTTGAGACATGGAGAGTAGAACGCTGGGTTTTTTGTTTCTCGAGTCTCTTTTGTCGATATGCAGTGCGGCGACGCATACGACGAGCAATTTGAGCTTCAGTCAGCTCTGGCTGGGTTCTGGCGATGAAGGATGTAGTCCCTCGTGCGCAATAGCCGAGTTTGTCTTCTTTGAAGCTTAGCAAGGACAGAATCTGGACGCGGTCCTTTGTCTGTCGCAGTGAAGACTAGAATTTTGCGAGCTTAGCCCCAGTTGAGATGAAGGGTCGACTCGCGGGAGTGCAGGCTTCAGCATGTTTTTGCATAGGCCTAACGATGCAGGATTTGATTTTGGGCTTATAGGAACAAGTCGGCTCATGATGATTTTGTTTGTTTTTTGGGTGGAGGGTAGGTTTCTCCTCTTTCATGTAAGAGAGAGTGTAGAACCGATTCTCCTTGAGAGGGGCCAGGTATGCTAGCTTTGCAGATGTTCGGGACCTCCATTGCTTTGGTGAAGATCTCGGGGACCAAGTTTTGGGGCAAACCTAGTTTCTTGTGGGTTGAGGCTTCATGGGAACGCCACGGGCTTCAGGCTTCTTGGTGTTCGCCCTTGGTGCCATGGTAGTGACACGTTGCGGGGCGGTTTTCTGCTTCTTGGCAGGTACGGTGTCTTCTACGGGGAGTTGAAGTTGACCCGGTGTTTGGAGAATTGTCGAGGGAGATGACTCTTCGGCAACTGGCAGGGCGCTTATGCTTGTTTTGCTTGTCTTGAAGCATAAGCTGGTACTTGCTCTCATCGAAAGTGATGGTCAATGAAGCTGCCATTGTTAGTTTTGGAAAACTTTTGAAACAAGACCAAATCCATTAGTAATCACAAGAATATAGTGATCATAAATGGAGAACAACTATGGTTTTGTCTTTTTAAATCACTTAAGGGGACATGGCCCAGCCCAAGGACGATGAAGAAGGCAAAAAGCCATAGAGGATACAATTGTTCTAAAATGCAAGTATGGTAGGCTCAGAGTGAGCGTTCCAGTGACTGCTAGAAGCAATTGTAGACCTTAATTCAAATTACCGAAAAGCAAGGCTCACTCGAGGTAAAATGATCTAAGGTTGGAGATACAAATGTGTCGGTCGCGGATACAGTAGACCCGAAAGGGCGTACTAGCACCGCTAGGCACAAATGTTGAAAATCGCATCCTTGGAAAGGACACGAGATGGGATTTTTTGAAAAGTCAAATTTGGATTCATAAAGGAGAGCAACTGGTATTCCAATCCGAACCACAACTCAACATTTCTGCGAGCGTTAAATCCGAAAAGGAAGGAAACCAGAATTTCTCAAATGTGAATCCAGACGTGACGGAAGTTTTTTTGAAAGGTCAAGATTGAATTCATCAAAGAGAGCAAATGGTGTTCCGTTCCGAACAAAGGCTCAACATTTCTGCAAGCGCTAAATCCGAAAGGGAGGAAACCAAAATTTCTCAACTCTAAACTCAAAAATGACGGAAGTTTTTTTTTTTTTTTTTTGAAGGGTCAAGGTTAAATTCATCAAAGAGAGCAAATGGTATTCCATTCCGAACAAGGCTCAACTTTTCTGCGAGCGCTAAATCCGAAAGGGAAAGAACCAAGATTTCTCAACTCTGAATTCAAAAGTGACAAAAGTTTTTTTTTTTTTTTTAAAGATTTTTTTTTTAAAAGGAATTTTTTTTTTTAGAAAAAAGGATTTTTTTTTGAAAGGTGCACATAGATTTCCAATTCGATCTTATGAAACCTTAGTGGATAGATCAGCCCCCAGGTAAGGGTAGGATTACTTAATGAACCCGTTTGGAAGACCCTTGCCTCGAGCAGTCTAGCTGTCTCCACACTCTGGACAAGGCTTTTCTTAAATCCACTTTGGTCAAAGAACGCAACTGGTGGAACCACTACACCATTTCAGGCCTTTTACAGCTTTTCATTTACGGCGTGCATTGAATGCAAGCCGTAAATGATATAATAGTACAGCGCGCATGGAATGCGAGCCGTAAAAGGGCCTTTTCTTTTCTTTATTAAGGCGTGCATTTTGCGCACCGTGAAATCTTATCAATTACGGCATTCATTTAGGACGCCGTAAATTATTGAGCATTTGCGGCCCACATTCGCAAGCCGTAAAAATATTAGGGTATCACAGCCCACATGTTGCACGCTGTAAAAGGCCAAGCCATTCAAATTAAATTCACGGCCTGCTTTGAGAAGCTGTAAGATTAATTAGCTTTCACAGCCCACATTTCGCATGCCGTAAAAAATGAAACCCGCCAAATTAATATTCCAAAAATATTTCGCACCCTTTTTTTGACACCCAAAATTTAACCCCAAATTAGGGATAGACGATACCCACTGAGAACCCAAATCTTGACACCAAAAATTTTCGTACCCGCCTTCTTCTTCTCATGAATTTTCAATTAATATTCCAATTTTTTATTTAACTTCATTGTTAGGAAAAGTAAAAATCAGATATTATTACCAACGAATTAGAAAACGTCGGTAAAATTGACTTTTAGCAACGTTTCCTTGAAAACCGTCGGCAAAGTTCAATTTTATTATTAACTTCATTTTTAGGGAAAATAAATATCAAAAACTATTATCGACGAATTTAATGAAGTCTGTAAAATGAACTTTTAGAGACGGTTTTTTTTGTAAAACGTCGGTAAAGTTTAATTTTTTTAGGAAAATTAAAAATAGAGACCTTTACCGACGAGTTTTTGTTTTACTGACGAAAATTAGGTAAAGGTTCAGCTTTGCACGACAAACTCATTTTGTCGCCGGCAAATGTTATGTTTTACCGGTAAAATATTTGTGTCGGCGGCAAATGATATATTTTTTGTCGGGGAAATACCTATATCTCCGGCAAATGTCAATTTGACAAATTTTGACTATTTATTTAACTACTTCACCGGGAAAAATTAAATTTTTATTATTTTTGTTTTGAAGGAATAAAAATTAACTGGCGCAAAATCACTTCAGCCGTGAAAATAAGTTTTAGTGTTGCCGCGCCATTTCCCATTTCCCGCGCCCACTAAAGTAAAACCCATATATTTCAGCGCCTTTTCTCTCTTACCCTCTCTTGCCCAGCAATCCCTCCATTTCCTTCCCTCACGACCTCAGCCATCTCCTCCATCTCCAAGGCGACCTGCGATTCTCCATCTCTCTCTCAACCCTACCTGCCATTGACATTAACGAAGAGAGACATTGCTCGCTGAATTTTTCTCATTCGCAGAAGCCATTTCCGGAACGAGTCTTGATTGGCTTTTTCGTTCTTTTCCTTCCAAGATCACTGAAATATCCGATCTTTTCCACTCCTTGTAAGTGATTGGGACGCCGGTCCCAGGTGTTTTCTTGCTCATTGGGAAATGGGGTTTTGATATGGCAGCTGGGTTTTCTAAAGCAGGAGCTTTTCTCCACGTTAAGCAGCTCATTTTTTCGGAAGACTTGTTTTAAGGATTGAATCTAGAGTTCCCAGCTGGAATTTGGGGTTTTCCTGATTACAAAGTAGAAGGGTTTTCTGGGGTCTGCAAGGATTAAAAAGATACTGTGCTTGGATTCATCATTTTGAGGGGAGATTTGGGTCTTTTTCATCTGGGTTCAGATTAGAACCTCTTCAGCTGCAGAGATCAGATTCCTTTAGGTTTCCGTTCTGGTATTTGAGCTCGAGTTCTCTGTTTTCCCCCTGTTAGAGATCAACCACATTGAATTGAATCGAGAATTTGGGTCTTTTTTCATCTGGGTTCAGATTAGAAACTGTTCAGCTGTAGAGATCAGGTTCCTTTAGGCTTCCGTTCCAGCATTTGAGCTCGAGTCCTCTGCTTTTTCCCTTCTAGATCGATCACATTGAATTGAGTAGAAGACCGGCACCCCTTCTTCCTCCACGCACAGACCGCACCACCAGCAGCAGCAGCGCAGAGCCCATCGTCTCTCCCTCTTCTTCCTTCATTCACAGGTAAGAGCCTCTCTCCCTCCTCTCTGCATCACCATCGCATCCCTCTGCACCTCCCCTGCACGCCAGCGCACCCTCTCCTTCTTTTTTTTCTTTCTTTCCTTTTCTTCCTCCCCTCCCTCTCTTCTTCATCTTCCTCTTCCCAGCGCCCACTGCAAGCCCACGCACCCACCTTCCCTACTATCATGAATCTTCTCAAAAGGCTTGCAGAAGAAGGCCAGAAGCCATTGGCTTCTGATCCTCGGATGAACCCTGAACTAGAATTGAGCAGCTTCAAGAATGGTAAACATAGTGATTCAAAATCAAATGCATCCTCAAATATAACATCATCAAAGAGTAGGGTGGAACATTCAGGCCCTTTAAAGCAAGAACAACATGAAGCAATTAAATCAGAGTAATCTGTGGTCAGTTTTGGCCATAAGAGCTTTGTTTGCAGTGGGATGCCATTTCACTTGCTTCTGGCAGGTGCCAGAGGAAATTGCATATATATAAAAATTTGTTTTAGGTGTTCTTTCAGTTGAGTTGTAGAGATGTTGTTTAAGAAAGGCCAAAAAGGCTGATGATTTTGTTTTTGAGATTTTACATTTATACTACTTTCATTCATGGGGATCTACTCTGATCAGTGTAATGGCCCTGATTAGAGTCTTTTTTTTTCTCCTTTTTCTTTCGTTTATTTTTCCCAAGTCCTGCTAGTTCCATGTGGCTCCTACATTGGGTATTTTTTTTCTAGTTTACTTTCACTTGTATTTTGTCAGACAACAGGGTTTGATCTGGGTGTAATTTCATATGTTCATGAAAAGAGAAGCATTGAAATTTACAGGCATACATGTTCCTATGGTTTTCTTCCTTTTGGGGAACCAAGTAGCAATAAAATGCAGCTCAAGGGAGAGGAATACAGCCCAAGGGGACAATGGAAAACCAGAAGTCCCATCACAGGGCCTATACATTTGTGTCATGAGATTTTTCTTGCACATTTGTTAAGCAATAGGTAACATAACAACTCAATGGCCATCAAATTCACATGGACTGCAGAGACTTGAATTACCCCCACCCATTACCCTCAAAGCTAAACTTCTCACCCTATGTACAGATCTTTCTTATACAACTATATCTTCACTAATAACAATAACGATGATGCACTAAAACAGTCCAAAGAATGCCACATCCAATGGCACACAAATAACATTTTACAGGCATTTCATGCAAGTGTAAACATTTAAGAACGAGTGAGAATTGTTTGGACATGGACTACGTAAACATTTCCCAAAGTTGCACTAGTTTACCCAATCCCTTGTCTTGCTAGAATATCTGTTGCTATTGGTGGTTCTTCTACTATGGATCAATCTTGCTTCAAAACTGACTAGTTATAAAACTCTTTAGCCAATTTGGAACTATATTTGTTTATTGATAAAGAACAAGAGATGTAATTGTTTCATTCCCATTTTAAACACAATACAATGGTGATTGGTGAATGTGCGCTAATCCAAGTGGATTTTGGCCCAGTTGTAATACACCAACTGCTTCTCTTTAAAATTTGGCCCAGCCTACCTTGGTGAGTTGAGGCCCCCACTTTGACAATTTACCCCTGTATCACTACTTGTGATATAGTGAGTTGTGTTTGACCACTTCATTAAAAGATAATATTTAAATTAAGTCTTCCTTGATTACTGTGTTAATATGTCTGAAATGTGCTTTTGATTTGATTGGTAGCCACGATAACTCTATATATAATACTTGTCCCTTTGCAACATGAATGTTGGCATGTTTGATTTTCCTGTGGGAGTCAGGCAACTCTTTTCTGGTGTTATGCTGATTGAGTGGAAATCTTTGACCCATGTGGTCTTCAGTCTTCTATCTTCCAAATCATTCAAAAGAAGAAGAAGATCCACAAGAAAAGAATTGAAAAGAAAAACCCTTGATCTTATCACTTTGAAGGAGTAAAGTTTTTCGTCTTCTGTCAATAGGAAAAAGAGGAAGTGGGACCAGCCTGTAGAGTCCTTGATATCAGCAAAAGTGTTAGTGTCTTTTGGATTAAATGTTACTTGCATCACATAATGTGAATGGCCCTCAAAAATCTGAGTGCACATCCAGCCCTTTTCCCAATCCCAGAGTTTAATAAACATGTCATCAGATGATGACAACAATATGGAAGGGTTGGATGGACAGCCACACACCTGAAGTTTTCTTCAGATTTTTATCATGTTTGAGCAATAGTGAGTTTGATAAGTGAAAATGTGTTTCTTGCTACTTTTAAGTCTTCTATGACCAGAGTTTTTTGGCCATACACTGAAATACTAGGGCATTACTATTGCATGACTTATGATTGATCTTGGTGAATGCATGTTCCATTATCTCTCTCCAATGATTTCATGCCTTTGTTATTTCATTGATTTTCAACTCTTGTCTAAAATCTTTCCTTTTGATTGCATCTGAAAAAGCATGATTAATATGAGTATTCTTTTGCTATATGTGATTGATCCTCTTTGTATTTTGAGTGTTCCATCCAGAATATTTTTGGGGCATGGCCCATTTATTCAATTGTCAAGATTAAAAATAGTGGGCCCAACTCATATAGTCTTAGCCTCTCAGGGTCTCAGAGCACTGTATATGTCCTTGGGCTAAGCCCCATAAAATTATTCTACTTTTTATAAGCTTTCAACTGCCCAGAGATTCATCTTTAGTACATGTACAAATAATAATTTGTTATTCCACCATTACCTGAAAATCATTAACAGATTGGTAACTTTAAGAAACATAGAATCATGCCAATAAAGATTGTGCCTTTGTTTCTCCAAATCATGCTATCCGAGTTGTAGTCAAGTGGGGAGCTTACAATTTAGTTGGGTATATTAAGATTTCAATCTTGGTTGGTATGAGTTTGGGTTTACCTGCATATGGCATATAGCATGTCCTTGATTGAGCCAATAGACGTTGGCCCAACCTGTTCGCATTAACCAACTCAACTCAAAATTGCATTTGTTAATGGAACTCTTACAATTTTTGCTAACTTTCATGTACAGTGCCTTATTTGTGCTTGCTGTGTTTTCCCCAGATTGGAGATTGAGGATTTCTAGTTGCAGGAAAGGATTTCTTGTATTCTCATTTGCATTCTCCTACTCCTTCTGGTTGCTTTTTTTGTTTTTGGGGAGGGGGTATTAGACGATTAATCATTTGGTAAGACTTCCATCACCAACATGTGGTAATTTTGCTTATGAAAGATTCACTTTGTTTTCATTTATTAATTTTTAAATATGTTACTGTTTGTGATTTGGACTTTGGAGTGCATCATGATATGCCTTTAATTCTTGGTTTTCTGCTAGGTAGATTGACATTATCCATGGTTTTTCCCTACCAAATATTTACTGCATTCTGCTTCTTATATAGTTGTTCATGTGGTTGGGTAGGAATAAATGTTGTTGGAGATTAATCTATAGAATTTGGCATTTCAAGGGGCACTTTGTTGATGGATAAAGAATGGACTCATTTATCAAGGTGAATTCCAAAGCCCTAAACTATAAATTTAATGATATCCCACACCTATTCATCAATTTCTAGTTAATGAAAAACTTGAGTTCATTTTATATTTTAGACCATCAAAAGCATATCAGGAGGGAGCACGAAAGTTTGTAGATAAGGTTCAAGAAAAGAAGGGGTATCCAGAGAAGATCCAATGTCCTTGCATCCAATGCTTAAACTTAAAATATCATCATTATGATATAGTATACGATCATCTAGTTATTGCTGGAATTGATCCTACTTACACCACATGGGTTTTTCATGGAGAAAAACCAACTATGGTAGGACAAATTGAAGATGATGAAATTCAAGCATCATATAAAATGTTTAGAGATGCATGTTTCCAAGATGATAATGTGGATCATATAGATGAAAAAAGATACCAAGATTTTGAAAAACTCATCGAGGAGGCAGAACTGCCTTTATATTTAGGATCTACACACACTAAGATGTCTGCAACACTTATTTTATGCAAGGCCAAGGCTCGACACAGTTTGTCTGACAAAGCATTTGATGATGTTCTCAAGATTGTTCATGATTTGCTACCGATTAATAACATACTTCCGGATAGCTTCTACTCGGCCAAAAAGTTATTTAATGCTTTTGATCTAGGTTATGAGAAAATACATGCATGTGAGAACGATTGTTGCTTGTTCCGAAAAGATCTGGAGCATAGTGAGATATGTCCGAAGTGTGGTTCTTCACGGTGGAAACTCAATGAACGGACCAAAAAGATAAGTAAGGGAGTTCCGGCAAAAGTTTTGAGATATTTTCCTATTATTCCAAGATTTAGGAGATTGTTTAAGTCAGTTGAAAGGAGCGAACAATTAACATGGCACTACACAAACAAAAGTCAGGATGGCATTATGCGGCATCCAGTTGACTCATTGGCATGGAATAGAATAGATGATAAGTGGCCTTCTTTTGCATCTGATCCTCGTAATCTCAGACTCGGCCTTTCTTCAGATGGATTTAATCCTTTTGGTGATCTTAGCTCTCGACATAGTTGTTGGCCTGTAATTCTGGTCACATATAATCTTTCTCCCTGGTTATGCATGTCAAAAGAAAATTTGATTTTGACATTACTCATTCCTGGGCCAAAGCAACCTGGAAATGATATAGATGTGTACTTAGCACCTCTTATAGATGATTTGAAAGAGCTTTGGGTGAATGGAGTGAGTGTTTATGATGCATTTACTCAATCCACATTCAACTTGAGAGCTGTTTTGATGTGGACAATAAACGATTTCCCAGCTTATGGAAATCTGTCCGGGTATGCTGTTAAATCTAAGAAAGGATGTCCGGCATGTGGACTTGAGACATGCTCAAAATGGTTGAAAAACAGCCACAAGAACGTATTCATGGGTCATCGGAGATTTCTAGCATACAATCATCCATTTCGCTTAAAAAAATCTTGGTTTGATGGGACTGAAGAACATGGAAGAAAGCCTCGCATTTTAACCGGATCAGAAGTATTTGAAGTGGTCAAAAACATCGAAGATGATTGGGGGAAGGTTAAGAAAAATAAGACAAAGAAAAGGAAGAGAGATGATGAAAATGAAGAGCAAATTGTTGTACAACCTCAATCGGTATGGAAAAAGAAATCAATCTTTTTCAAGCTACCATATTGGGAGGTGGGTCTTTTTTTTTTTTTTGTTATTATTTTTTGGTAGGAATAATATGATTTTTTCCTTTTCAATTTGAGAATGGAATTTAACATGCTTAAGTGTGGTTATTTTGTAGTCATTACTGTTGCGGCACAATTTGGATGTGATGCATGTTGATAAAAATATTTGCGAGAGTATAATAGGCACTCTATTGAATATTAAAGGCAAAACAAAGGATGACTTAAAGTCTCGTGAAGATTTAAAACATATGGGAATTAGAAAGTCATTGCATCCTAACAAAGATGTTGCCGACTCCGGTTATAAAAAAGCACCATATGTGTTGTCAAAGAGTGAGAAAAAGTTGTTCTGTAAAAGGCTATCCGAGTTGAGATTGCCAGATGGCTATAGTTCAAACATTGCAAGTCATGTGTCACTAAAAGATTGTAAAATTTATGGCCTCAAGTCCCATGATTGTCATGTGCTAATGCAACAAGTTTTATCAGTAGCATTAAGGGGACTATTAGACAAGGGGCCTAGGGTTGCAATTTTCAGATTATGTTCTTTTTTTAATTGCCTATGTCAAAGAGAGGTTGATAAAAATAAATTAGAATTACTTGAAGACCACATTGCTGAGACTCTGTGTATGCTTGAAAGGTTTTTTCCCCCATCATTTTTTGACATTATGGTTCACCTTACTGTTCACTTGGTTCGAGAAGCATTGATAGGTGGTCCAGTGCAATTTCGTTGGATGTACCCATTTGAAAGGTGACTCCAATATTTTACTCTTCTATATAGACAATTCTTTGGTTTAGTTATTGCTTGATTTAGCTATTATTAATTTGTTAAACTTACATTTTGAGTTAGGTATATGAAAGTACTTAAAGGCTTTGTGAAAAACCGTTCAAATCCCGAAGGTTGTATAGTTGAAAAGTATAATGCAGAAGAGTGCACAAGTTTTTGTGCTCCTTACATAAAGCAAGCAGCTCAAGTAGGTGCTCAACAGAGCCGATATGAAGAGTATGAAGATGAGAATATATTAGAAGGGAGACCAATTGGTGAGGCTAAATTGAAGGAAATGTCTCCTAACATTCTTAAAGTTGCTCATTTATATGTCCTAGAGAATACAGCAGAAGTAGAACCGTACAGAGAGTAAGTTTCTCATTTATATGCTGGAATAAGATAGGCATGTCTTTGGTGGTTTTAGTCTTTTTTTATTTGCACTTTTTAACTTTATTCTATATATATCTTAATTTTTTTTTCAGAATGCACTTAGAGGAACTTCGACAATCTGATATACGTCTTCGTGGGAATGAAAGCCTTTTAAGAAAGAGGCATAGGGACATGTTTAGTGCGTGGTTAGCAAATAAAGTCAAGGTTGGAAATGCTGGTAACATGTCAGGCCTTGTAAAATGGATAGGGTGTCGACCTAAACCTTATGTTGAATCATATTCAGGTTTTATTATCAATGGTAATCGATTCCATACTAGAGATGTTAAAAATTGCACACAAAATTATGGTGTTTCTCTTGAAGCAGAGACATTATGTCGATCAAGTGCGAGAGATACATCACATGTCAGTGGAAAGATTGTGTTCTATGGTGTTATAAGAGATATAATTTTGCTGGACTATCACAAGTTTAAACTCCCTATCTTTCATTGTGATTGGGCAAACATGGGAAGTGGTGTCAAAGTTGAAGAGTGTTTTACATTAGTTAACCTTCATCAAGGCCAGTATCAATTTGAGAATGATCCGTTTGTATTTGCCTCACAAGCAAACCAAGTCTTTTATTCCAGACATGACGATACTTCAAATTGGTATGTTGTACTAAAAGCACCACGAAGAGGCGTTTATGAGTCTGGCACTAATCGGAATGATTGCATACCATATGCTCCATTAGATGTATCCACTCTTAATCTTGATGATGAAGATTATGAAAGAAATGATTATGTGGTCATGGATGAGTCGGTAATTGTTGCAATGATGATGTTGTTTACTATTTTAATGTTGTCTGAGATAGATTTAAACACTAATACTAATTATTAATTTCCTTTGCAGATTCAGCCATCATAGATCATGAGTGGTGTCGAGGTAAGCATCATTACTTACTTTTATTCTCTTAGATAGACTTCATATTACTGTTTGGTCAATTTAAGAGGATATCTTCTAGCCCATCTGTTTCTCTTTGATGTTCTTTTGTCATATTATGTTAGCATAACCGTTGCTCACTTTTTTCTACGTGAAGTCTTCAAAAAAGAGATTAAAGTTTGCAAAAAAACAACAAATAAATGCAGCAGCTGCAACCATTCAAGATGATAGTCAACATTTACGTATATCGGATGGAGATTCTAATTCTCCAACTACTGAAGTTCCTAATGTCCCAGATGTTCAAGTTGAAAACAATCAACTTGCTACGAAACCAAAACCTAGAGGGAAGGCAAAAGTTTCATGTTTTACCAAAGGAAAAGGAAAGGGGACTCGCCTTGAAGTTGAGTTCAATGAAAAGGGGCAGCCGTTTAGAGTGAATGCAGCAAAATTTGCTTCTTTCCTTGGGATCACAGCGAGAGAGTTAATTCCAGTGACACTTGACAAATGGAGTGATCTTACAGATGACTTTATGATGCAAATATGGGATCACATAATGGTAGTATTTTTTGTAAGTATTTATATACATTTGGTTTAGCTGTATTTCTAATACAATTGTTCATTTTATTTTGTAGCAAAAGTTTAGTTTCTCTGAGTGTTATAAAACGTTTACGATTGGAAAGCTAAGAAAACATTGGAGAGATAACCGGTGTTTGCTGTTAAAGAAAGTGATGGAACAAGCCAAGTTGGTAGGTCTGAAACGTGCTACTACCCTCTTGAAACCTGATAGTGTAGAATCCATGGAAGTTTGGCAAGCTTTTATAAAAAAAAAAGACCAATCCACAACAATTGGTGAGCACTTAACTTGTATCATTATGATTTATGGTACATAGTTGACTATTCGAGCGTCTCTCCCTTAATTGTGAATGTTTCTAGGCGATAAATGGAAAGTATAAAGAGATGCGAGCAAAACAAACTCTGATGCATAGAACGAGTCGTAAAGGATTTGCACGGCTAGAGGATGAAATGGTAAGGAAAATTATTGAATTTGTATTGGTGACACTTAATTTGTTGATATGACAAATATAGTTTCTTGTGTAGAGACAAGAAAGTGAGACACCAGATGTAATATCAAGGGCTGATGTTTGGATTCGTGGGTATGAAGCAAGAAAGAAGAAGAACAATGAGGTTGAAGAAGTTGAGGATGCGGAGATAGTGGTAAGTAGACTTGAATTATGTGGCTATTTATTTGTAAATACTATTTTTTAGTATAAACATTAGCATCTTATTGCTGACATTTTCTTGCTCTATTGTAATACAGCAACAAGTCAAAAGATACAAAGCACAAGAAAATGGTTCTTCTTTTAGAGATGACGCTGTTGCAAAGGTACTCGGTCCTGATCCACGAGGACGAGTAAGAGGGCTTGGGTATGGAGCAACTCCTTCAAAGTTGGAGGGTCAAGCACAAATGAGGGACAAATTTAATAAATTAGAAAAAGAACTTCAGGTCTTGAAAAACCAAATGAACAATTTTATTGCAATGGTTGGAAAAGGAGGAAGTACTATGGTAAGTACCTCAATAGATTTATTTTAATTATTGTGATTCTTTTTATTTATATGCGAAGTTTAACATATATTAATTGCAGCTCAAAGATAATGCAAGTGTTCAAGATTCTGCCAATCACATGACACAAAGCAAGAGAAATGAAACTTCAAGTCCAATACAAAATTCTGTTCATGAGACAACACAAAGCAAGGAAAAGGAACATGCAGTTGTTCACAATTCCATCCAGCTGAGCTCAAGATGCAAGTTGCTAAGTTGGCTAGACACAAATACAGTTGTTGCTACTGGTGAAATACTATCAAGGGATCCCAAATCACTAGTACATCATGTGCCGCTTGGTGCTGAATGTTGGAAAGTTTCCGTGCAACATGTAGTAGAGGGTAATGAGAGAGTGACTCTCTATCGACCAACTCGTGAAGCCTTTCTTTTGAATGAAGCACTGGGAAGCACAGTAGCATGGCCGATCAAGTACATCACAACCTGTTAGAAGCAAGATGAGAGGTAAAATTTATTTCTCTATGGCATCAATACAGTTTGGGTAATCTTCACTATGGCATCAACAACATTACTTTCCATCTCACTCGAACTGTATAATTTCGGACCTGACAGTTTGGGTTTTTTTTTTTTTTTTTAATATTTCTTTATTTCAGACTAGTTGAGCATATATCTAATATTTATTTCATCTCATTTGAGTTTCTAAAGTTATGATTTTCTTGTGAACTTTTTTTACCATTTCTTATTTCAGGTTTGTTGAGCAGAGATGACGCGAAGTGGAAGTGGAGGTCCAGCATATGTTGGTTCTTGTAGAGGTAGTTCTCTTTCTTGGGTGTTTGGTTGTAGAAGGAATCTGCTGATGTTGGTTGCTGCTTGCCTTGTTGGTTCTTTGTGTTTGGGCTGGGGATTTTCTTGCTGCAGTTCTGAGTTTCCAGCTCTGTTTTTTGCTGCAGCTCTCTTTGTTAAAGCTGAGCCTCCCCTGTTTCGCATCGCTCTCGGCTCTGGAGTATTCATTTCTATTTCTGTTGTTGGGGTATTGAGAGTGTAGGAGCTCCTCTGTTTCTTGTTTCAGCATCAACCGCTCAGTGTCGTTTCTGCTGCTGCTTGTGCTTTGATTTTCAGCTGGGGTGCTTTGGTTTTCAGCTGGGTGGGTGTTTCCTGTTTTCCTCCTCCCCGTGTTTTCAGCTGGGGTGTTTTGGGCTTCTGCTGTGCTCTCTGCTAGTGCTGGGGATTGCCATTCTGAGTTTCTTCCTGCAGATGCTGCTTTGTGTTCTGGAGGGTGCTGTTTTGTGCTTGAGTTTGCTAGCCTCTTCCTCTTCTCTTTGCTGCTGTGCTCTTCATCTCCTCTTTGCTGCTGTGCTCTTGTTTTTGCTGTGCTCTCCCCTCCTCTGTTTGCTGTTTGAGGTGGCTGTGTTGTGCTGTTTGCTGTTCAGCAGCAGCAGCTTTGTACTTCTTTGCTGCTTTTGCATTCAGCCTTGTTTCTCTCTCTGTTTTTGCTGTGCTCTCTCTTCCCCCTTGTGCTGCTATTTTGGTTTGGTGCTGCGTTCTGCTGAGTTGCTGGTCAGTCCTCAATTTCGTCCTTTGCTGGTGCTGTTTTTCTCTTCTGCTTTGGTTTAGCTTCTGGTTGTTTCTCTTCTTTCTTTCCTCCTCTTTCTCTAGTTGTAATTTTTCTTTCTTTTCTCCTCTTTCTCTGTATTTTTTTCTTTGTCTCTTGGTGCTGCTGGGGTGGTTCAGTTTGCCACCTTGTGGTATTCTCTCTATCATGTGGTATTCGTGAAGTTTTTCTGTTCTTGTAGGTATGTGGTATCTACAATATGTCTCATTGGATTGGAAAGAAGGAATGAGAGTTCTTTTTCTACTTCTTGAATAAATCTGAGGTTGCAGAGTCCAACTTGAGGTTATTGAATGTTTGAATTCAGAAAAACATTTTTTCCACCTTGCAGTTATTGAATGTTTAAATTCAGATAAAGATTTTTACGACATCATTTTTTTACTTACAGTATAACAATGAAAGTTTAATATCATTTCCTGTTCTGGTTTCATGCGACTCCATTTTTTTAGTTTTCTTGATAGTTAGTCTGTGGATGCCTTGCATTGATCAAGGGTGACCTAATTGTAAGTTAACAGTGTCAGCTGTTATGAGCTTGTCTTTGCAGTCTGACCACCCCTGTGTTTGACTTCGGTGTGGATTCTTTCCTCTCTTTTTTACTTGCATAGGATGGCTAATTTGAACCCACCTTATGTATCTTAAGCTCTTCACTTGGAAGACCTTATTGAGAACTGAGACACATGATCCTTCTAGCCGCTGTGACTGAAACTTAAATAAACTTCTCTCCATGGTATTGGATTGATAATGTTAAGATTAATTGGAAACTTAAGGAGGAGCATGTAACCGAAACTTGAATAAACTTCTCTCCATTGTATTGGATTGATTATGTTAAGATTAATCGGAATTGATGTTATTCTTAGAAATCTTGTTAAGGTTGCAAAATATGATCCTACCAGTTTGCATTGAAAATTCATGGTAAGACTAGATCTGCTGCTACCATGTTAAAGCGTTTCTCTTATGCTATGGTTAACAAGCCGAGTACTGCAATTTGCAAACTTTTGAAATCCTAGTGAGTTGGTTATGTTGAATCAAGAGGAGGTGGGAAATGAATTAATGAATACTTGGTCATCACCCTACAAATTCAAACCCCATGAAAGTGAGGGTTGCATCTCCATAGGCCATAACTACCTTATACCATTTTCTTCTTCCTATTTTTTGCAGGTAATCTTTGTCTTTTGACATCTTCCTGTAGCTGTTGGTCTTGAAAAATGGCTTCCACCTACGTTTCTGCTGCAGAGCAATGCAAGGAGCATGGCAAGAACCCTTCTTTTGGAAAATTCAAACGATCATGGTCGTCCAATGAATCTTCCTGCTTAGCTGGTCAGGGGACCAAGACCTGCGTCTGCGCTCCTGCAACGCATGCCAGATCCTTCAAATGCAGGCTTCACAGGGTAAATTCTCACGGCCATTCATCTCCACCGCCCCCTCCGCGTCTTGCTGTCTCCAACTCCACCGTAGAGGCGCAATGAGTAAACAAATATATGAAACGCATATCTTAATATAGTCATGATGATGATGATACTACTGTCTTCTTCTAAAGTATCATGGGAATCACTACTATACAGAAGAGAATCCTCTGTATTTCTAAAATTCTCGTATGGTTGCTTGTGGAGGAGACTCTTGCTTCTTTCTCTTTTGCCCTCACTTTCTTGGGCTTGTTTCTTTCTTTCTTTGTTTTGTTTTTTTGTTCTTTTTCTGATTTGGGGTTTTGAGTGTATGTACAATATGGGTTGTGTGGCAATGGGTGTAATTAAATGTGAGGTTGTGTGCTGTTCTTTAAGGTATTTGGCAATTGAAGGGCAGTTATGATCATGGACTGTGGATAGACTTTTTGCTCAAAAAAATTGGTAGCGATTAAATCCAAATGAGGTGGTCTGAAATTTGAGGTAGTGCCAGTGAGATGTTGTTTCCTAAAAAAAAAGTTGCAAGAAAGAAACTACTGCCCAGAGTAATTTTGGATGATAGAGATTGGAAACTTCAAAGGCTATCCTCCTTGTACAGCAAAAGGAATGGTCCCCATAACAAAATGGATAAAATAAAATTATAAAATTTAGGGGTTAAATAAAAGAGAATTCAGGGGAGGACTATGTTTCAATAGGAATGACTATATTTTATTTCTACCCTTTCTTTTCTTTTTGATTTTTTGTGTGTTGGGGGTGGTTGTGTCAGTGAGGGTGAAAAGGACTTGTGGTTTGGATTGATTGCTCTTCTGAATGTATGAAGTGTTCAATATTTAATATTGTTCATGGGGAGTGGAAAGGATAATGATCTATCATTGGTGTGGGATTTGTATTGCCTAATTCAATTCCCTGTTCAGTGTGATATTCAGGTCTTTATAACTTTTTAAGGATCAGTTTTTTGTTCCTCTTTAATTTTTTTGTCATATGAATCAAGACATCGATATTTTATTTCTACCCTTTCTTTTCTTTTTGATTTTTTGTGTGTTGGGGATGGTTGTGTCTGCGGGGTGGGGTGTGGGCCCATCTGCTCTCTCTAGTTAACAGTTGGGATTGCACGGGTCGAATAGGAAAGGGCTCACATCATTTGTATTTGTAGCAATAAAAAAATGTGGATTTAATTTTTTTAATTAAAAAAAATTAAATTTTTTTTATAAAGAAAAAACAATTGAGGCCCGTCTTGCGAGCCGTAAATTGAAATTTGCCAATTCTTTAATGGCCTGCATTTGCAAGTCGTAAAAACGTATACTTAATTACGGCTTGCATTTGGAGCCGTTAATCAGATTGTACACAACCCATTTACAGCCTACAAATGCAAGCTGTGTAAAATATTTTTCGTTTTAAGTATTCACGGCGTACTACGTGTGCCATAAACTTAAGTACACCAATGCTTTAACGGCACTCAGTTTGCGTCGTAAAAGTTTAGTATTTACGGCCTGCTTAGTAGGCCATAAATTTGGTCCAAAAGGTCCTAACAGCATCATTTTCGGCGTGCATTGATCCTACTTACGGCCTGTATATGCAGGCTGTAATTACATCGAACCTTTTACGGCAGGAGCTTTTACGGCACAACCCTGTGAGCCGTAAACTTACACTTATGGCGCGCCATGCGCGCCGTAAAAGCCCCCATCTGTTGTAGTGAACCTTTGTGGTTTTTTTTTTTAACTCTTTTTTGAAAGGTTTTTTAATGAACTCATCAAAGAGAACGAATGGTGTTCCAATCCGAACAAAGGCTCAACATTTCTGCGAGCGCTAAATCCGAAAGGGAAGGAAACCAAGGTTTCTCAAATTTGAATTCAAAAGAGAGAAAACTAATAATTTTTTTTGAAATTATAACTTTTTTTTTTTTTTGAAATCCCAATTGGACTCTTCAAAGAGAAAAGATGGCCAAATCCCCGATATGAACGATAGCTGCGAACATTTCTGTGACCTATCAAGTTCAAAGAGGGAAGGATCAAAATTTCTCAAAGTTGAATCTTGAGAAAGAGAGATCATTTTTTTTTAAAGAGTTTGAAATGAAGGTGTTTTTTTTTTTTTTTTTTTTTTGAAATCCCAATTGGACTCATCAAAGAGAAAAGATGGCCCAATCCCCGATATGAACGATAGCTGCGAACATTTCTGTGAGCTATCAAGTTTGAAGAGGAGAGGATCAAAATTTCTCAAAATTGAATCTAAGAAAAGAAATCAGATTTGTTTTTTTTTTTTTTGAAGTGAGAAAGAACAATTGAAATCCCATCTCATATTTTTTTTTAGATGCAAAATGCAACATAGGCCACCAACTAGAAAGGAGCCAAGGAATCAAAGCATCACGTTCTCAAGTCAACGAGTCCCACCGGGTATGCCAACTTGATGGACCCGAAAGGAATCTTCCGTCCTCTCCGTCCGCACCCCGGGGGCTGACCTGGGTCTGGGCGGAGGAGGGAAAATCTCGGGCATCAACATTTTTGTACGGGTATGCCAGATTTACTTTCTACTTGGAATTTGGAATGGTGATAATCCGGAGATTCACCTTCACAAGTGGAAAGGAAATCAATCCTTTTTTCTAACTTTTCAAATTGCACAAATATTAAGAAAAGAGACAAGTTTGTTTTTGAGAATGCCGTAGGAGGCGTTTTTTTGTTTGTTTGCCGTGAAAGGCGATTTTACAAAACTCATCAAATATGAAAGACAAGAATTATGATTTCTTTTTGTCTCTTTAAGAAATACAAACTACAATAGAAAAGTAAGAAAAGAGATCTAACTTCTCAGGAGATTGTGGGGACACGTTGAGATCGACGGTCGCAAGTCATGTATGGACTTCGCCATCGTCCTTCAAATGAGAACGGTTGATGCTTTGATTCTTTGGCTTGGCTCCTAACCTCGGTTTTTTAAAGGACAAGGACCAAGAGGAGGTCCTACATCCAATGAAAAACCAAGTAAACGGGCTGAAAAGCCGCATTTAGGCCATGTTGGAGAAGGAGGGAACCTTGGGGGATGGCCCCCCCCCCCAAGGGACGTTGATCACCTTGTGGTGCTTCCGGGAGCAAAGCAGCAGGACTTCGTCTCTCTCTTGGATTTTCTAGATTTTCAGAACTTGCACTTGGGATCTATTTTTGTCATGCTTTCTTCTTGGGAATGGACCTCCTTTTATAGGCTTTTGGTAGCCATGAGGTGTTTATTGGCATTGATGGCCATGATGAAAGAATTGATGAGGAGTTACAAGTTGATTTTGTAACTCCTTTTTCAAGGCTTGTGATTGGCCGATGAAGGTAGTGGGCATTTAATCACCTTTATGCTTCATGATGATGGGAGTTTCATGGGTTTAATGCCATGATTGCTTGGATTTGTAACTCCCAAATGTTTGAATCTGATTGGGCCGTCCAAAATAATGAGTTAATGACCGCATTAAGTTGTCATAAACGGGTCAATTAACGTCATTAAGTGGTCGCCAAGGCATGTGAAGAGTTGCAGGCCGCGCTGCGCCTTTTGAGATTCTTCTTGCGATCATCACAGGTGGATCCACGCATTGTTTGATGTCGGATTCAGTTCAATTTCAGACATTGATTGACGTTGGTGGGCCGGTGACATCTGTCTTGTCGATTTCACGATTGGTCGGACAGAAAGTGCACTTTCTTGGTCAGCCGGTTGGCAATCTTGAGGCGATCGGTGATGATTTCATGCTTTTGACGGCGGATCCGAGATGTCGACGAAGATTAATGGTTTTCAAGCACCAAACATTGGATTTTCAGAAAGTCACAGAGGCCGGAACACCCGAAACGCGAAAACCATCGAAAAACGGACGTTTTGGTGCAAAATCCGGCGACCCGAATTTGCAGGGTCGCCGGCGACCTTGGGGTTTTTTGCCCTTTGGTCGCCGAGCTCCGTTTTCGGCCGATTTTGCGTCTTTTTCGTTCCTTTTTTCTTTTGTATTTTTCTTGACATTTTTCCTCAATTATTGACTTCATTTTCTTGGAGAAAACTTGACGAGAACCCGCACGAAATCGGAGCACAGAGTTTCCCATTTTTCGGGAAAGCCGAAGACTCTGTAGCCGATTTTCCGTCAAGAGTCGAAACTAGGTCAAACGATGTCGGAATGACCTGAAAATTGAGGTGAAGCTTCTTGAGCAGTGGATAGGACCAACCATGGGCTTTTATTTCAGTTTTGAAGCCGTTTGGGGTCCCATTGATGCTTCACTTGATTTTGCTGCGGGGAAAATGCCGAGGTTTGATATGTGGTCAAACGATGTCCGATTGACCTGAAATTTGACGGGGAGCCTATTGGAGTCATTTTGAGATGTTCCATGGGCTCCGTTTTGGATATCATGGCCCCGGGTTGCTCCGCCGCCGGTAGGCTTGATTTTTCTCTCGGAGCATCGAAACCTGGTCAAACGTTGTCGGAATGACCTGAAATTTGACGTGCAGCCCTTTGGAGGCATGTTGAAGCCACTCATGTACTTTGTTTGATGAGTGATGGCTTCGGTAGTTCCCGCCGCCGGGAGGCATGATTTTGCTGCTCAAGCATTGATGGAGGGTCAAACATTGTCGGTTTGACTTGAAATTTGGCGTGGAGCCCTTTAAAGACATTTTAGAGTCATCCGTAGGCTCTGATCGAAGTTTTGGTGTCTTCGATGATGTCGCCGCCGGGAGCGCTTGTTTAGCTATCGGAGCAGTGAAGTTGGGGCAAACGATGTTGGAATGGCCCGAAACCTCAGGTGTACCCATCTTTTGGCTGCCTTGAAGGATCCTTCAGTTTCTGTCTGATTCTGACAAAATCTGATGCTTGAAGTAGCCTGGCCTATTTTTAGCAGGATGCAGCTTCACGAGGCTTCTTGATGTTGAGGAGACATAGTGACTTTTTTGGTGTCAACAAGCTCGGACCTCGTCTTCTTCCTGCTCAACGAATTGATTCACCCGGGCCATCTGTGCTTTCACCGAGACCACAGGGAACCGCATCAAGTCCCTCCGAAGCTCGTTGCCTGGCAACATAGCTTGTTGGAAGGACTTGATGGCGACTTCGTCGTTGGCTCCTTCAATCTGACTGTAAATGGTCCAGAATCTTTTGGCGAACCAAGTAATATTTTCGGCTGGCCTCATTTTGATGGCCATCAGGTCGGAGTCCGTCTTTGGGATGACCCGGTGCGCTTGGAACTTCTCTACGAAGGAGTTTCATAGCTGCTGCCAGTTCGAAATCGATCCCTCGGGGAGCGCGCAGAACCACCGAAGTGGGAGGTCACCCAAAATGGAGGAGAAGACCTTGCAGTCCAGGTTATCGTCTCCGCCCCACACTGTCATCCTTTGGGTGGAGTGGCGGAGGTGCGCCTCAGGGTCCGAGGTCCCGTTATAAAGATTGAACCTTGAGACGCTGAACTTATCAGGGAGGGCGTGTTCTCTGATCTCTCGAGTGAATGGGGATGTGCCATGGTTGTTGCTGTCACTAGTAGCTAGCCGACCTCGGGTGAGGCCAGCAAACTCCGTGTTTTGCTGCATAGCCAGTTTTCTTTGCTGGCTGATATAATCCCTCATCTCGGGGTCGGCTTCTTGTCTCCTCGGCCTCTGGTACTGCCGCAGAGGATCAGCGCTGGCGTGAGTGCTGCTTGAGCCTTCATCGCAAGCTGGGTCACACCTCTTATTTATAATTTGCCTCAAGTCCCCTTTCCGAGCTTGCTGCCAAGGTGGCACGTGTGAGGTTCGGGCCGGAACTCTCTCCTTTGCCCCGAGCTGTCGCTGGAGCTGGAGGATTTGCTCTTTTTGCTCTTGAATAAGGCGGTTTTGAGCTCTAATTGCTTCAGCGTGTGCCTCGTCATCCTCCTCCAGGACCATGTCGTCATCACCCTTGTCGTCAAGATGTACGTGGTCCTCCTCCATGTGATCTTGGTAATGAGGCTGGCGCGGATCGGACTGTGCTGGAGTTATGCCCCGTTGGGACTGTTCCTGAGGAACATCCTTACGAGGTAGTTCCGTGAAGACAACGTCCGGACGTGGATGCTCTGCCGGGGAGGTAGTTGACCTAACCCGCTCCAGCACGGGTCTGTGACAAGGGGTTGCTGTCGCACCCCTCGACAACGAATGTGTCTGGGTGACAGGCGATCCCACACTTCTCATCCCAGGTTCTCCGCCAACCCTCCTCTGTTGAGGGTCAGGCGGTGCCTACCCGGTCGCTCCTGCCTGGTTTGTCACCAGTGGAGACGGCATGAACGGCAGAAACATCTCTGGCTGTATGAACCTGGATGGTCTGGCAACGCCTTTTCCCTTCCTAGTCTTTGGAGGCATGGCGTTCAAGATGGAAATATGGTTTTTTCAAATCGTTTCCCACAGACGGCACCAATTGTGCGTGCCTAAAAATTACGGACTTGGTTTAGATGTTAATGGGGGTTATGGAGATGCTGTTTAGCTGATCAGGAACGTCGCCGATGGCCTGAATTCTGAAAGGGAGAAGAAATAGAGGTCAGGGCCTCGGGTTGCTGCTAGTCAAAGGCACTCCGACACATGAGTTAGTGCAGTCACTGAACTAGGGTGAAGTGAGGAAGAAGGCTTAAGCAAGATAACAGTGTGTATGTTGTATATTGCGTACTTGTTCATGGCTTACCATGCAAGTATATATAGAAGAGAGTGGAAGGTTCCATAGTGGAGGTAGGTGAGGATACTTGTCCCATCAGCCCATACCTAGGACCCTTTAGTGGGGGTAGGTGAGGGTACTGTCCCATCGGATCTCTCCTCAAATCCCTAACATAAATGTGGATGTGATTAGCTGATAGGAAGGTGCCCTTATCGATGGCCGGCGGCCACCCTATCTGTCAAGGCTCCCTGCAATGTGGCTGTCCCATCTCATAATGGGCATTAGACGCCCAGTGTTCACCTCGGCCAAGAGACCGAATTGGAGAAGGCACTGAGGTCGGCTAGGCCTGAGGTCGGACATGGATGTCGAGACGCACGAGGCTCAGTTCAGAAGGGGTGGTTGGTACTTTTACCTAGACCAATCCCATCTCGATGCCGGCTGGCACGCTGCCGTGCCGGACAGATAAAGCCGAGGCATTCCCTGCTTGGTGCCGTCACCGAAGTCAGGAGTAACCTCGGTTTCGGTAAAAACACTCCACACAATTAACTAATATATGTTTCCCTCTTAACATTTTGAGCATTTCAGAAATGACAGATGAAATAAACATGAAACTCAGGCAAACTGAACTTTCCTATTTTAAGTGAATAGTCTGTGTGAGCTGAAATACACCACCCGCAAGCCTTGGGAGACAAACCAGTGAGCAGAACAGCATATACCATACATATCATGGAACTTCCTTACCCTTCATGGCAGAAAATCACCAGAACCATTTCTGATGCAAGAATCCGAGAAGTCACATAGCTCTGAAGGCATCAAAAGAAGTTCTGATTGTTGGAAGTCGGTGAGCCTCGTGGATAGGTATAGAAAACTTTTGACCCATTTGACTCAGGGATCAAGTACCCATAAGGCCATAATCTACATCCAGGATCCAAGACCTCAAAAACATGATTAAGATCAGCAAGAAAACTATCTCTAATATAGATTATAACAGCAAATAAGCAACCGCGAAATCTACAACATTTAAGGAGTAGATCTTACCTTGGGAGCTCGGTTATGTTTTGATGGAGAAGTTGACAACTTGCTTGATGAATAACTCTTTCTTTCTAGAAAATTAGAATCTCCATTACCTCGTAGTCTTTTATGCTATGACCCTTCTACAGATTTCTTTCTCAAGGAGAATGGTGGGATCTCCAAAAGAAACCAACTAGAACCTCAAAGGCAAACTGGAAGAGAAACTAGAGGAGACAGGGGCGTGCAACAGTTGCACTTGGGCGTATATGGGATGCCCAGCCCTACTCCCTTATTTATAGCATGAGCAACCTTCTCTTCCTATTATTATCAGAGGTTCCACTTTCATAACAATTAGTAACTTTCTATTCCTTTCCTTTTAGAGTTTAAGTAGAACTAGAAACAATTTGATAATTTTTTTAGCGTGGGACCAATAAGGATTTCATAGAAAGCTGGCTTCAACTGGGACGCTCTAACCCCACATCTCATGTGCAACTTGGGCCCACAGTTAATTGCAAATAACTCCATTATATAAATGCAACTGAACCCCAGTCTTAGGAATATATTACAAGAAAACCCCGAACTTCCCTATAACCACAAGTAGGCCCCTCCATCTATATCCATTGATCAATTGGATTATACATGTCCAACCAATTTAGATCCACATCTTATTATCCTTGAGACCTAATCAATCACAGTGATCATCAGTACCACCCAATTAACTCACTACAAGAATTTGCATTTTTGCCAGCGTTTTTTGCCGGCGAAATAATTAAACGCCGGGAAAAGTTATACTTTTACCGTCGAAATAATTTCGCCGGTAAAGGTTCAGCTTTGCCCAGCGAACTCATTTTTTCGCCGGCAAAGGTTATGTTTTACCGGCAAAATATTTGTGTCGCCAGCAAAGGCTATATTTTTTGGCCGACGAAATACCTATATCGCCGGCAAATGTCAATTTGCCAAATTTTGACCATTTATTTAACTTTTGCCAGCGCAGTAAGCGCCGGGAAAAGTTATATTTTCATTATTTTTGTTTTGGAGGAATTAAAGTTAACTGGGACTTCAAATTCACTTCAGCCCTAAAAATAACATTCCATTGTTGTGTCCGCGCCCATTTCCATTTCCCATGCTCGCTCTGCCTCTTCTCAATCCCTCATCTCTCTGACCCTCTCTCGCCCAGCAAAACCATCAGAAATGTGAAATGAAAAAAACAAAAACAAAATACCCGCCCAGCATTTCATTCCCGCACTCCAAACCTATCGACTTTTAGCCCTTTATCCCCCTCCATCTCTCTTCTTCTTCACTCTCCCCCAATCAACGAGCATGGCAGCGGAGATTGACATCGGTTCTCTTCCTCTTTCTCTGCTAATCGACCAGTACGGTAGCGGAGATCGCCACCGTCTCTTGCTCTCTTTCTCTCTCTCTCTCTCAATCAACAGGCTGGGCATGGCATCCATCATAGCACTCAAAGATGGTGTCTTCGCACTGGCCGGCAGTAGCGATCTCTATTCTTCGGCTAAGGAAAGGGCCACCAACAAAGGCGCTTACCATAGCTGCCTTTGCTGCGGCGGATCCAGAGTTCCCTCGGCAATTCTAAGGTCAAGCTCCTCCTTGTCGCCAGCATCGCCTTCGCGCTTCTGCTTATCGCCGGCAGGGTCGACTCGCTGATGGGATGGAGCCCTAATCCCTCTTCTTCTGTCTCCTTTCCTTCTAGATTTGTTTTATTTCCATGATGTTTCTTTTTGGGCCCTTTTGGATGTTCTTGGAATCTCAACAAAACAGAGAGTTGAACATCACATTAGGTTTTATTATTATTATTTTTTTGGGGTTTAGGATTTTTTATTCTTGATAATGATTGAGAAAGGGGACAAGAAGAAGATAAAAATTCTAGGAAACCTGGTTTCTGCTTCAAAAAGAGTTCATGGAAGTAACAGTAAAAGGGTTTTTAATCTAACAGGTTAAAATATGTGATTAGTGAAGAAGAGTTTATGGTGGAGATGTATATGAGAACATCATTTTTATAGGATTTTATTTACCATGGAGATCATTGGGTCTTCATTTGCTAAAAAAAAAAAGGAGAATCTTTGTGTTAGTTTACCCCAGTGAGTCTTCAGGTTGAATCCTTCACTTTTATCCCCTTCTGATGGAAGGAATTGGCTTTGAATTATAAGAAAATATGGAATGAACAAAAGGGACCTAAATGCATATTGGTGTGGATAATAAGACCTCAACATTTGCTAAAGTTGCTTACTATTGTTGAATTTGACGCCCTTCTTAAATGGAATTGTTTCGCAATCCATCACAGTAGTAGTGTTTTCCTTTGAACCCTATGTGAGATCTTTGTCGATGCTCATCTATTGGGAATGACGATGTGGGCCAAGTTCTTGAATGCCAAATAACCCTTAAACCAACCACCATTGAAATAGGCCAATCCAACAATCTTATAATGCAAAACATTGTCAACTTAGGCCTCTGGAATGATGAGGACTGAGGGAGGCGCCAAACAACAACAGAGCACTGCAAAATTTCAGCATCTTAATTGCATATGCCTTGGGAAATTAAGTGTGAGAGAGAGGGTGTCTCGTCCCATCCTTTTAAATTCGTACGTGATTTTTTTGGTTATGTGTTGGTTGCAATGTTGGGAGAGAAGTCATTGCAATGCAACTGATGTAGAGGTGGTTGGTGCCTGTTCTAGAACCTCACATTTGCAGAGTGGTAAGACAGAGTAGACATCTTTTTTTTTTTTGTTTGTGTTTGTGATATATTTGAATTCTGTTGTGAAATGGAACTGGTTAATGAGTATATGAACTTTGATCCTGTTTTTTTTAAGTTCATGAATTGTCTTAAGATTATTAGATTTAAGTTCATGGGTTGTATGGATTATGGACAATGGGGAGAATTGAAAGATATGGGTTCCATGCTCTTCAAAACCCAGAAGGCAAGAAGAAGTCTCTCTCTCTCTAGTTCCCCAATCTCTTAATTCTCTTATCTTTTGTAGTCCCAGATATTCTTCTTCTACTACTAGTGCTTTTTCTAGAGCTACTGCTAGTGAAACTTGCCTTTTGTTGAGTAGAGAGGATGAATGCTTCAAAGTTCATCAAATGTGTGACTTTTGGAGATGGAACAGTTGGGAAGACATGCAGTCTCATTTTTTACACCAGCAACAAGTTTCCTACTGTAACTTTTTTTAGGTCTGAACAGTGAGTCATGGATTTTTTTTTCTAACTTTCTTTATGCTTTTGGGTTTTATTGATAGGATTATGTACCCACAGTTTTTGACAACTTCAGTGCTAATGTTGCTGGGGATGGGAACATTGTCAACTTAGGCCTCTGGAATACTGTAGGTATTGGATTCTGATGCTATGTCCTTAACAGGCATTTTGACTATAATGTTATGTGTTTTTCTTTAGCTTTGTAGCCATATCTTTCTTTATATCTTTTAATTTGTTTGCTTCCCCTCTAGTTCCACATCGTTTCAATATGAATAATGTGGGAAGTTCCAAGTGATTGCTGCAGTTGTTTGAATCATCTCTCAACTTAATTCATCCATGGACCATGTTGATAGTAATCAATAAGAATAGTAAGATGTCATTTTCTATTTTAGTGGACATGTTTATTGTTTTCCACGACAAAATCATGATGCTGGCCCTTGATAATTTTCTTTGTGAATGCTACCGTCATTTTCAACATGTATGGCCCAAGGTGTTTATAGAATTGTGACAGGCTAAGATCCTTGACAGGTTTAGCTATCTTCTCATCTCTTCCTTGTAGCCTATAAATAGATGTAATTCTCTTGATTCAATATCCACTTTCTCAAAAATATTTTACACATATTATCAATGGTTCAAATCACTAGATGATGGGTCTTTAATCTAGGGAATGGGGTTCCTCACAAAAGTGTAACACTTGTTATGCACTGTAGTTAGAAAGATAAACATAGAAGATGGAGGTTTTCCTATAGTTTTATCCAAAAACTCCCATAATGACAGTTTTCCTAATGGGGTCTTTAATTGGAGTATGCACAGCATAAATAACTATTTGCAGGAACATCTATGCTAATAATACAATGCCCTTAAGATCTCAAAATACAATAAAAATCTATTCTATTTTTCTCCATCTTAACTAATGTTGTCTTTATTTCTAATCTGGAAACCATTATCTGAATGGTTCAGATATGAAACTGAACTGAATAAGCAAATAAGTGTATTTCATATAAACTTAGAGAAAGAGTCTCTAATATGAAATGACAGTTTGGATGGTTGAATCCAAACAAAATAATCTCTCCATTATTTCAAATTTCACATATCCTTTAAGTTGAAAAAAGTTTCAATCTTGTATTTCGTAACATAGACATGACATTTGGGGTTATTTTCTTTAAGGAGATAAAAGGTGCTTGTTGGCGTAAAAACTTCTCTGGCTAATATGCAAGGTTGGATCTGGTCACTTACATAATTTCACCCTTTTTAACACAATGGGGCTGCACTGTTACACCATGAGAGAGTTATGAAAGCAAGTCATGTTAAATGTGTTGGACCTGCAAAATAGAAGTACATCACTTCTAGTAATTCTTTGAAAAGATGATACCTGGCCTAGTGGCCTCTATTCTGCTAGAGTTTGCTGGGTATTCATGCATTGATCCAATTCTATCATTTCTATGCATTCCTGTGCTAGTAAATTCTCCAACCTATTAAGAGTTAGCTATACTTTACTGTTTGTTGATGCCAATGTGGGATGACAAACATATCAAGATGTGTTCCAAATTTTTGTCAAGAGACTGTTATAATTGAAAGTTTCCTATCTTCAACACCATTTCCTGACAATATGGGGAAGGGAAAAAAATGTGGGTAATAGCTTGAGTTTTCACTGTTATTGGAGTCAGAATTGTCTCTGATATTCTTGTTTTGAAAATATTTGAGTGTTGATTTTGTTCAATTATGCTTTATAGGCAAAGATTTTCCAGCAAAGGCAAGACAGGCAACAGAAGAACTGGCTTTTTTTTTGTAAAACTTCTTCCCCTTCAAAGTAATGCATGTTGGCAGAAAAGTGTTGCCACTTTACTTTGTGTTCTGCTCAAACCTAGGATTTTCTTTTTTTTTTTTTTTCTTTCCATTCAGTTATCAAAGTTTTTTTTTTTCTTAGTTTTAGCTGCTTGCAATTGAGGTCATTCTAAAATTGCTTCACCCTGATTGTGATTAGAAAAGACCTCCAATAAATGTGTTTGTTATCTGCCCAACTCAAATGATTATCAGTCAAGCTGCTACAGAGCTTATAGTCAAGGTGCTACAGAGCCTCATAAGCTGTTCAAGTGCATCCTTCTATTTATACACAAGTTGTGATAGCAGGGAACAAATTAACTAGAAGAGAAAACACATGCCATCCTATTATTTTTATTTGAGTTCGAATTGTTTGCTAGACATGGGCCTGAAGTTTTTAACTGAAATCCATTTAGAGGACAAAAACTGGGTGTAGGGATCAAAACATCCCAAATGCTACAAGAATTATAACTGAAAAAAATGGATGTGGGCCCAATATTTGGGCATTCTATTAGTTCGGGTCAAGTTTTGGATCAGGTTTTGGGTCCATGAATTCTGTTTGTTTCAGCCCTTTTCCAAAATAAGCAAAGTTATGATAAGATTATGGTTTAAAATAGCGGGCAAGTTGTGATCATAAAAACAGGAGCTTTGATGTGCTGAAAGTGTACGGTGAAAACTGAGCAAGAAGAACTGATCTAATATAGAAAGATTGCCAATCTACTCCAGCTTTTGTAGCACAACTTACATGAGCTTTTTGGAAGGTAAGTGACGTGGGAGGTTGTTAGAATCCACCATCAGACAAAATTCTTTGTCAAAAGATTGGATATGTTATAGTTAGCATTATGATGTGATTAGGAGTAGATTAGATTACATTGAATGTTGTTAAGATTGGATTAAATATTAATGAAAAGCTTTCCATGGAATGAATGGTTAAAAGTTAAAACTTCGGTTTTAACTTATTGCATGTATCTTATTACTTATCTAATATTTGTTTCTTTTACTAAACTCAACTTCACTGTCAGCATATGTATGATTAAAGCTTTTATACCTGCCTTTTTACTGGTATATTGTGCGTGTTGTTTCTCAGGAACTGATCAAGGGGTGCTTATATACTTGTACTTTGACTTGATTCACTAGTGGGCTATTTATAAACAGTTGGGTGTTTATATATAGGTTTTGTGTTATGCACAGGTCATTACTTGTACAGGTCATTACTTGTACTTTGACTTGATTCACTAGTGGGGTGTTTATATACAAGTTTTTTGTTATGTACAGGTCCCTAACAAATTGTAAAAGAAAACTTGTTTAATATTCATGGTGTAAGTGTGATGTAAATTATTGAAGTGCTATGGTTGAATGGTGAATGACTAATGACGCAGTGGTGAATGACTTTGTAGTGTGTTAGGGCATTGGGTTGTTTATATGAATTTTTTTTTTTTTTTTTTTTTTTTTTTGTTTTGTTATGTACTGGTACTTAACAGGTTGTAAAAAAATAAATTAATTAAATGTCACATGTACAGGAAAGACTATGCCGAAATTTCGAAAAATCGTTTACATTAGAAATTTTTCTTAGGAACATTTTTATGAAGTTTACGTTAATGTTTGCCAGAATGTGTTTATGCTTCTTATTTATTCTTTTTTGTTATTGCAGGATGATGTTATTACTGCATACGAATCTGACAGCTCAGTGGCGCATGGTGATTTAGACCATGATGCAGTTACATAGGTATCTTTTTATTGCTTGTTGATCATAATATCTTTTAATGTTAGTAATCTTTAATTTTGTGGGTTTTATGGTATACTCATCTTTTTGTTTATTTTTGAGTCACTATTGGTAAAATTCAATTGCTGATATTTGAACTAATTTTGGCGTTTGACCACCTGACTTTTGATATAGAAATGATCATAGATCATTTATCTGGGTGTTAATATTATCTGAGTGTTATCTTGGGTATATTTCCAAGTTTAGTTACTACAAGCAGTGATATCCTGCTGCTGTTAGAAGAGCATCAATTAGGATTCACTATTATTAGATGATGTTGTGATTGCTATTTGTTACCATTTGTACTATTTCTTGTTGGATTTATTCTAGTAATGTAAAGGGTTTGCTGCATGAATTATGTCAGTAGCTGAATCTGCAAGTCCATGGTTTTGGTGCAAATGTGCCATCTATGAGTTTAATCATATGTTAATCTTGCTCTCTTTCTCTCTCTCTCTCTCTCTTTTTATGCAGGATCAAATGAAAATTGAAGAAAGTTTTTTGTTGAAAGATTCATACAACTAACATGAAGCGAACATGAAGGAAAAATGGATGCAGACTAGCAGATTGCTATATGTTAAAATAGGATGTATGAAGTTTTTTTTAACAATGTTGCAGGTGTTGGATTGGTGCAACAATGAGATGATTGTATATGAAGCTATCAATTTTCATTGGCATTTGAATGTTGGCAAAGAGTAGAATGTTAGCATGGATTCTTATTTTGTAATGGTAATGGTAAAGTGCGTTTAATATTGTAAGGATATTTGTATATTAATATGAAGTGAAATGAATATTTGGAATTGAAATAGATGTTGGGTGTGTAGTTTATTTGGTCTTAAATAATGAAATAGTAGTTTCATACGATACAGGTTGGAAGTTGTAATGATGCAAGGATGTATATATAGCAAAAAAATTAAAAAATGAAATGAATACAAAAAATGAATATTGATTGCTGGAGCACTCTTTACCGGCGCAATATTTTCGCCGGCAAAACACCTTCAAAATAATTACTTAAAAAAATGTTTTCCCAGCGAGAAAAAACGCCGACAAGAAATTTTTGAAAAAATAATTTCGGTGAAATATTAATGTTTTGCCGGCGCAAAAAAAACGTTGGCAACAAATTTTGAAAAAAATAATTTCCGTATAATAGAAATGTTTTGCCAGCGCAAAAAAGACGCCGGTAAGAGTTTTGAAAAAATAAATTACATAAAATATAAATGTTTTGCCGGCGCAAAAAAAACGCCGGTAAAAGTTTTGAAAAAATAATTTACATAAAACATAAATGTTTTGCTTTTTTAATCAATTTATTATTGAAAAATAAAGGCCTTTTCGCGGTGTTTAACACCTCTTTTCCCGGTGAACAAGAACGCCGTTAATGTTTAAAATTTTACCAGTGCAAACCTTTTTTCGCCGGCAAATGGTATTGCTAGCGCACTTTTCCCGGCTCATTGTTGGCACAAGGGAAATCACCGAGAAAGTCTTTCACCGTCGTTTTATAGACTTAAATAAGTGCCGGCAAAACTGCAATTTGTTGTAGTGACTCTTAATTAAGATGGGTGCACACTTACTAATAATAAATCCATTGATTGGCACAAGGGGATAATGAGGATAGATTCCATCTTGACCATTGAATATTCCCACAGTTCTACTACCATGTACCCAAGACACCAAAGTGTTGACCTACAGTTGGCCTCACTCATTGGTGACTTAAAGCAAATGAATAGATAGAAACTTGAGTTCATTAATGTCTTAGGATTAAGAGCCTATTGCTACAGAATTATGAGAGCAGATCTTAAAGTAAAGATAGTGTTTCATAAGGTGCTTCTCATAGTCTTTCAATACATCCAATGTACCACTATGATGATCCAAAGTCTTATACTCTGATGATTGAGACAAATCATAATATCTCATAGTGATCATAATACCCCAATCTCATAATCGGTTGTGAAACAATTTAAGCATAAGATTTGTGACACATGTGTCCTGTATGTGAATCTGATCCACACACATGTATCACATCTAATATATTTGTGAGCTCCGATTCATCTCATGAACTCTCATGTCATTCGTATTGGTTATGTGCAAATAAGTAATAAAATAACATTCAACTCATGAAAAGAAAGCAAAATTATATTGAAATAAAATAATTAATTACATCATCTACTAGATTGAGACCACACAAGCTAACAATCTCCCACTTGGACTCAATACCATTCAGGATTGCATCTCATGCCCATCCCGTCTACATACTACTTAAACACTTTGGTGGTCAAAGGCTTAATAAAGGGATCCATGAGATTGTCTGCAGATGCTATCTTGGTGATGGCTAGCTATGTCACCTTTCTGCACAATCTCTTTGACTAAGTGATACTTCCTCTGTACGTGCTTTTGGCTTTTATGGCTACGTCGCCTAGCATATACACATACCTAGAGGTTGATTTCCCGGAATCCTTATCTGACATGAAGTCAGAATCCGTGCAACTCATCACTGCAGCAAACAACATGTAATCTCTAGTCCTTCTCAAGTATTTGAGAATACACTTCATAGCAGTCCAATGGTTAGAACTTAGGTTAGACTGATATCTGCTGACTAGGCCCACTACATGACAGAAATCCGGTCTAGTAGAAAGCATAGCATACATGAGACTACCAACAGACAAAGCATATGGTATCGCCCTCATCTACTCCTTTTCTTCAGGTGTCTTGAGACACTGATCTTTGGAAAGGTGCATTCTATGCCTAAAAGGTGTGATACCTTTCTTCGAATCCTGCATAACAAACCGTACCGGTACCATATATATGTACGTAGCTTGGGATAAGCCAATAATCCTATTTTTCTAGTCTCAATGGAGTTTGATCTGTAGGATGTAGCAAGCTTTTTCTAAGTCCTTCCTATCAAAAGTCTTGGCTAACCAAACTTTTATCGTTGACAACATTCATATGTCACTCTTTAGGAGAAGGATGTCGTCAACATATAATACCAGAAAAACTACCCTGCCTCCTTCACTTTTTATGTACACACATGACTCATCCAGATTCTGACAAAAACCAAATGACTTGAATGCCTGGTCAAAACGAATGTTCCAGCTCCGGGATGCCTGCTTCAGTCCATAAATAGACTTCTACAGTTTGCAAACTCTTCGCTCTTGATTTTTAGTTACAAAACCGTCTGGCTGCATCATATAGATGTCTTCCTTAAGATGGCCGTTAAGAAACGCTGCCTTAACATCCATTTGCCAAATCTCGTAATTGAGATGAGCCGAAATGGATAAGAGAATCCGGATAGACTTGAGCATGGCTACCGTCGAGAATTGATAAGTCCACAATATCACATATTTAAATAATTAATTCATATAAATTTGTGGACTTAATTAAAACAAAATGCATTGAATTCATAGATTTTCACAAAATCATGCAATTAGACTCTTTTGGTTGAACTTATGTAAAAATCTCATAAAAATACAAGTCTTAGTGAAATTATCAAATTTTACATTTTTGGGCCCCATGCATAACATCAATCATTTTAATAAAAATTATTATTCCTGAATTAGTTTTAATTGTTATGTAGAAATCCAGAAACTAGGACCCACAAGAAGGAAGAATTAAGAAGAGGTCAAAAATCATAACAGTGCGTCTCACGCCCCAGGGGTGCCCACTTGAAAAATCACCTATCATTTCTGAACCTCAGATTGCCTCAAAAGTCAGCTCATCGTGACCTACTCACCAAGATCTTTCCGCCGATGTGTAGAACTCCGAAATCCGACGAGCAGATCGAAATATGCGAAACCTGGGTCCTGGTAATGATAGCCTGGACCAAACTCCACTGTGGCCCACCTTTTGGGGCCCAAACCTCTGATCTAGACCCTGAATTTGGCCCAATGAAATCCTATCTAACCTAACCTGACCCATAGCCCCTACTAGACCTAACCCGTCCAAAACCACTCAAGTACCACCCAAGCCCAACCTAACCTAAACCAACCCAAACCCAACCTGGCCCATTAGCTACATGGGAAAGGAGAGTCCACGAGATCTGGACTCTCCCTCCCCCTAATATCTCTCCCCCTCTCAATCTCTAACTCGCTATCCCTAGCTCCATCTCACGTGAATCCCCAAAAATCCCTCACGTCATTTATATTTTTTCCCCTCTCTCTCTCTCTCTCTCTCTCACTCCCATCTCCACTCTTTCTCACGTGAATCTCTCTACCCTCTTAATTTTTCTCTCTTTATTCTCTCCCATTAACTCTTTTTCAATCTATCTCTCTCATCTACACACTCCCTCACGTCCAATCTCTCTCTCCCCCATTAACTACTTTCCATTTCTCATTCTCTCTCCATCTTCTACATCTCTCACTCACCTATTATACGAGGCCAAAGAAAAAATTGATGTGTGAAGGAAGAAGAAAAAGGATGGAGGGGTAGATTTGTTACTTGTAATCTAAGGAGAAAGGGTGTAAGTTGATTTAGTTTAATTGATTTTATGGGTGAGCAATTTTAATTCAAAATCTAATTTTCAATTTATTAATCTATTTTCTTTATTTATGTCTTTTTAATGCCTTATTTTTTGAATGATATACTGCATGCTTAAAGGCTGCTAAATACTGAAAATCTTCGAAGGAGACTAGAGTCTTTTTGAAATTTCTCAAATATTAATAAATCTGATTTTTCAGATTTTGGGTCTTTAATGAAACTTCCCATATTTTCAGTATTTAGAACACAACTGAACCCTGACCCTTAGATTGCAAGGCTCTCATTCAATCTTGAATTTGAATTCAATTATTTCTTAATTTTTAACATCTACAATTGGTTTTCTGATTATTTTTATGGTGGATGTAGTTTTTAGTATAGTTTTATTAGACTAAGTTTCTAGTTTAGGATTTTTCTTTAAATCGGGTTGTAATTAATTTTTTTCAGATATATAATTAATTTTTAATTAAAGTATGATTTGTGACTTTTATAGATTTTTTATAGGGTAGCACTAGTTTTCCAATAGGATAGTTACATGGCGATCATTGGCTTCCTTTGGATCAACCCGGTTTCACCAGTTATTACTACAATTGTGATGACCCTACACTTGGGGCACGATTAAGTTTATGGCGCCGTTGCCGGGGAGCTTACAAGCGTGTGAAGGTAATTTTCTAAACCTCCTTTTTAATTGCTTTATGGGTGTAGTTTAATTCCGATCATCATTCTAGATTAGGGGTAGCATGCATGGAATGCTTGGACCAGCCCTTGGACATTAAAAGGAGGAATTGAAATTCTGATTTTTTAACTAATTAAAATTGGATAATTTCATATCTGAAAAATAATTCTTGCTGATTTTTTTTTAAATCTCATTTTTTTTCTTGAAAATTGCCTTGATTTCTTGTCCTTTTGATAGCTAGTTTAGGTAGATTATTATTGTTATTCTTTTTCTTTTAGAATTAGTTTATTTACTGTTTTTTTTAATCACTTTTGAGCCACCTACGTTGTTGGAAAATATTCTGGAATTTTCAGAAAAATTTTGGGGGTGAAACCCTCTAATTTCGGCTTTTTGGCAAGGAAATTGCCTAAAAATTTGGAAAGTCCATAATTCTTTTTAGGAACTTAGCTTTCTAAGTTGTTCTTAGTTTATTTACTGTTTTTTTAGGTCCAAAAAAAATTAGAAGTTAAAAAAAAAAAACACAAAAAAGAGTAATCATAAAAATTGGACACCCGCTTTTCTTGATCCCATAGTGCATGGGCACAAAGTCACCACCAGTTTGGTATCGTGACTCATTAAAGCGATTCAGGAGAAAGGACTATCCGATCAAAAGATTCATTGAGATCTATGAAAATCTAGGTTCTCCCGGTTCATCTAAACCATTTAGTCTAATGGCGGAAAGCGGGAATAATAATAACAATAACAATAACAATGATAGAAATCAAAATGAAAATAAAAATGGAGTGGTTAATCAAAGGGGAAGGTCTTTACGTGAATACCTACAACCTACTAGGACCACCACACCCTCATGTATGGTTGTCCCAGCCACCGCGGGAAACTTTGAAATCAAGTCGGGTGTGATCCAACTATTGCCTTAATTCTATGGCCTTGATTCGGGAAGTGCGTACCTGCACTTAAAAGAATTTAAAGAAGTGTACGCTACTCTCCATTTGAACAATGTTAGGGAAGATGTTCTCAAATTTAGTTTATTCCCCTTCTCTTTGAAAGAAAAAGCTAAGGCATGGCTACATTCCCTTAGGGCCAACTCGATTACTACTTGGATTGATATGGTTCACGAATTTTTGAAAAAATTCTTCCCACCTCACAAGACAAACACTTTATGAAAGCACCTCATGCATTTCAAGCAAAAAGAAAAGGAGTCTTTCTTCAAGTATTGGAAACGATTTAATGAGCTTCAACTAGCTTGCCCACATCATGGATTGGAAATTTGGTGCATAACTAATTAGGCTCTTTTATGATGGATTAACATCAGAAATGTGCCAAATCGTTGAGATGATGTGTAATGGGGACTTCTTGAACAAAGATCCCGATGAGGCATCGGAATATCTTGATTCTCTCGCAGTAGGTACTCAAAATTGGGAGACGTCTGATGGGACCGAGCATTTAAAACAATCGAATAACTTTAAGGGAGGGCAAATGTACCTATTGAAAAATGAAGAAGATTATGTTAATGCTAGAATCGCTTCCTTAACAAGAACGATAGAAGCTATAGAATTAGGGAAAGGAAAACAACCCGCCCCGATGTGCGGAATTTGTGAATGCCACAACCATTCTTCTGAGGATTGCCCAACAATCCCCTCATTCAGAGAGGTGTTGCATGAGCAGGCTAATGCTACAAATACTTACCAAAGGCCGTTCACAAATCAAATAGGTAACACGTACAATTCCAACTGACGGAACCACCCCAATTTCAGTTGGAGAAATAGGGAAAATGCTAACCAGGCACCTATCCTCCCAAAACCTACAAATCAAGATGATAACTTTGTACCCCCTAATTAGGGAGTCCCACCACCTCCTCTACAACCTGAAAATAGGTCTTTGGAGGACTTGTTTACCAATTTTATTCAAATTCAGAACTCCATCAACCAAAGCAATCAACAAACATTCCAAGACTTCCAAAAAGAGGTAAGAGCTTAAGTTGGCCAAATCAATAATACCCTTCAGATTAGAGAGAAAGGGACTTTCCCAACCCAACCTCAACCTAACCAAAGGGACAATACGAAGTGGCCAACTTAGGCCCCTCTATCTCACGGCAGCAGGTTCAAGCTGTGACCACCCGTAAAAGTGGCAAAGTGATTCCAGTTGAAGATCCGAAAAAAGATAAACAACCTGCTTCCTCGAATCCAAAACTATCCCAAATTACATCTAACTAAGGAAATCATGGAAGAAACTACTAGTGCTAAGGAAAAGGAGGCTAAACTACCTGTGTACAAGCCTGTAGCTCTATTTCCCCAACGCTTAAATCCGCCAAAACAAATGACCCCTAACCAGGAAATCTTAGATATTTTCAAAGAGGTCAAAATCAACATTCCGCTTTTAGATGCGATCAAACAAATCCCATCTTACGAAAAATTCTTGAAAGATTTATGTACAATCAAGAGTATGATGCATGTCCAGAAGAAAGCATTCTTGACTAAGCAAATTAGCGCTATTTTAAAACAAAACACTCCCCCTAAATACAAGGATCCGAGATGCCCCACTATATCATGCATCATTGGAAATTCCTGAATCGAGCAAGCACTGCTTGACTTAGGGGCCAGTGTTAATCTATTGCCTTACTCGGTATATGAACAGATGGGGCTAGGCGAGCTGAAACATACTTAGGTCACTCTTCAGCTAGCTAATAGATCAATAAAGAAACCGAGAGGGGTACTAAAGGATGTTTTAGCCGAAATCAAGAAACTCTACTTCCTAGTAGATTTTATCATCCTGGACACACAACCAGTGGCCAACCCTAGCGCACAAATTCTAGTAATATTGGGAAGACCCTTCTTGGCCACATCAAATGTGTTGATAAACTGTTTGAACGGAGTCTTGAGACTTTCTTTTGGGAACGTGACAATTGAATTAAATATCTTTAATGTTTGGAAACAAATGCGGGATGATGGTCCTGATGTCGAACAAGTAGATCTAATTGAATCCATTGTTCAAGAAACCCTTGAGGAGTTCTCTGACTCAATTTTTTAGACACAATGGAATCAAGCAAGGCTTTGGCCCATTTTATAGACACTCCAGATGACACTGTTAACATAGTCAATACAACATGGAAACCTCAATTTGAGGAACTCGTACCAACTGGTACTCGGTCTCTTCCTTCTCAGGTGAGGTCACCCAAACCTGAGTTGAAACCCCTTCCTTCGGATCTCCAATATGCATATTTAGGCGAGGATGAGACATACCCAATGGTTATTTCATCACACCTCGATAAGGATCAAAAGATCCAACTTTTGAATATACTTAAGCAGCACAAAGATGCCATAGCATGGACCGTGGCTAATATAAAGGGCATTGACCCTTATGTGTGTACGCATCACATATATCTGGAGGAAAATGCAAAACCCTCTAGACAAATGCAACGCGGACTCAACCCAGCTATGCAAGAAGTGGTTAGGGCTGAAGTGGTTAAACTTCTCGATGTGGGTATAATCTATCCAATTTCGGATAGTCAATGGATTAGCCTTACCCAAGTTGTTCCAAAGAAAGCAGGTGTCACTGTAGTTCGGAATTCAAATGATAAACGTGTCCCAACCCGGGTACCCACTTGTTGGCGAGTGTGCATTGACTATAGAAAATTAAATGCGGTCACGGGTAAGGATCATTTTCCCCTACCCGTCATCGACCAAATCTTAGATAGGGTAGCAAGCCACCCATATTATTGCTTCTTGGATGGGTATTCCGATCATAACTAGATTGAGATAGCACCAGAAGACCAAGAGAAAACCACCTTTACATGTCCATTTGGAACCTTCATTTATCGAACAATGCCATTTAGACTATGTAATGCTCCAGCCACTTTTCAACGATGCATGTTGAGCATATTTAGCAATATGGTGGAGTAGATCCTTGAAGTCTTTATAGATGACTTCTCCGTCTTTATAGATGACTTCTCCGTCTTTGGAAATTCATTTGAGGATTGCTTAAGTAATCTTGAAAAGGTCCTTATGAGATGTGAAGAAAAGAATCTAGTGCTTAATTAGGAATAATGTCATTTCATGGTACGCTAAGGAATAGTCTTAGGTCACATAGTTTCCTCCAAAGGAATGGAGGTCGATATATCTAAGATAGACTTGATTGCCAATCTGCCCATACCCAAGACCGTAAGGGATGTACGATCATTCTTAGGACACATTGGTTTTTATAAAAGGTTCATTAAGGACTTCAGTTCTATATCTAGACCCCTATGCAACCTTCTATTGAAATATGTAGAACTTGAATGGACTAAAGCATGTCAAGAGGCTTTTACTAAGCTAAAAGGCATGCTGACGACTGCTCTTATTATGTAACCTCCAGATTGGAGCATCCCTTCGAATTAATGTGTGATGCCAGTGACTATGCAATTGGAGCAGTCCTTGGGCAACGTAAGGATAAAAAGCCTTACGTAATATATTATACGAGCAGAACATTGAACAATACACAGATTAATTATTCCACTACTGAAAAAGAATTACTGGCAGTAGTCTTTGCATTGGACAAATTCCGCTCGTATCTAATAGGATCCAAAATCGTTATGGTTATAAGTCTTGAAAAGAATAAAAAGTTGTGTGACTAGATTGGGTTCGTAGCCTTTTTAACCCGAGCCAGTAAGCCCATAGGGGTATTTATATACCTAGTGCCCTAAAGACATCTGGATTGAGAGTTATTGGCCTAAAGCTCGTTATATGGGTTAATTAGAAAGCTTAAGGGACCTAGGCATTGCACAGTCACATGTGTATGTAAAAAGGAAAAAAAAAAGATGTATCTCTCAGCCTTTGAAAGAACAGTATTGCGAAAGCCGTCATAGTAGCCTTGAAAGGAGACTTGTATTTACCCCGAATCTAGGAAAGTTGGAAATTCTGAGAGGGAATTCTGTTTTCATGGCATTATCTTAGAATAATTAAAAAATTTTGATTTAATGTATACACTTCACAAAGCACCCAAAGTTGTGGTACAAGTTTTAAAAAGATTTGAAAAAAAAAAAAAAAAAGTGAACCAGATGTTGAAAAGTCTAAAATCTTGATTATTCGAGAATTCAAGGCATCTAATCTGACTCAACCGTCTTTTGAAAAATCATCTGTGGACTGTCTTTTATTTTTAGGTAAATGAATTTTGTGGGCATATTCACTGCAAACGCTCACGAGGCACAACTCGTCCACTAGGGATAACCTAGGCCCGTTTGGCACTAATACAATACAAGTCAAGTAAAGCCTCCATTTTCTAGACAAGACGTCACATCAAATGCACTTTATTCAAAACTCCCCCCATCTTTTTCATACAAAAAGTCAAAAAGCAACTACCTTTATCCACTAAAATACAAAAAAACTCCACTTTTCCATACAAAAAGTCAAAAAGATTCCATAACAAACAACTAAAACAAAAATACCATCATAACCTACTTATATTTTATTCTTTCTTCAAAATCAACTTTACTTGACTTGACTATATTAGTAGAGTTACCAAACTGGCCCTAAGGGTTTAAGGGCTTACTGCATATGCTAAATGCAGTCAATAGTGCCAGCGAAAATGGCTTTTGTTTTATTCCGTTAGATTTGGTTAGATCAGTCAACTTCACCTTTCACATCTTTTGCTAGGGACTAGCAAGACGCTAGTTGGGGGTGTGATAAGTCCACAATATCACATATTTAAATAATTAATTCATATAAATTTGTGCACTTAATTAAAAAAAATGCATTAAATTCATAGATTTTCACAAAATCATGCAATTAGACTCTTTCGGTTGAACTTATGTACAAATCTCATAAAAATGCATGTCTTGGTGAAATTATCAAATTTTGCATTTTTGGGCCCCATGCATAACATCAATCATTCTAATAAAAACTATTATTCATGAATTAGTTTTAATTGTTTTGTAGAAATCTAGAAACTAGGACCCACAAGAAGGGAGAATTAAGAAGAGGTCAAAAATCATAACAGTGTGTCTCACGCCCCAGGGGTGCCCACTTGAAAAATCACATATCATTTCTGAACCTCAGATTGCCTCGAAAGTCAGCTCATCGTGACCTACTCGCCGAGATCTTTCAGCCGATGTGTAGAACTCCGAAATCCGACGAGCAGATCGAAATATGCGAAACCTGGGTCCTGGTAATGATGGCCTGGACCAAACTCCACTGCGACCCACCTTTTGGGGCCCAAACCTCTGATCCAGACCCTGACTTTGGCCCAATGAAATCCTACCTAACCTAACCTGACCCATAGCCCCTACTAGACCTAACTCGTCCAAAACCACTCAAGTACCACCCAAGCCCAACCTAACCTAAACCAACCCAGACCCGACCTGGTCCATTAGCTACATGGGAGAGGAGAGTTCACGAGATTGGACTCTCCCTCCCCCTGATATCTCTCATGCTTTCAATCTCTAACTCCCTATCCCTATCTCCATCTCACACAAATCCCCAAAAATCCCTCCCGTCATTTAATTTTTTTCCTTGCTCTCTCTCTCTCTCTCTCTTCTCTCTCCCCTCCTAATTTTTCTCACTTAATTCTCTCCCATTAACTCTTTTTCAATCTATCTCTCCCATCTACACACTCCCTCACGTCCAATTTCTTTCTCTCCCCCATTAACTACTTTCCATCTCTCATTCTTTCTCTCCATGTTCTACATCTCTCACTCACCGTTTATACGAGGCCAAAGGAAAAAAATTGATGTGTGAAGGAAGAAGAAGAAAGATGGAGGTATAGATTTGCTACTTGTAATCTAAGGAGAAAGGGTGTAAGTTGATTTATTTTAATTTATTTTATGGGTTAATAATTTTAATTCAAAATCTGATTTTTAATTTATTAATCTATTTTCTTTATTTATGTCTTTTTGATGCCTTATTTTTGAATGATATATTGCATGCTTAAAAGCCACTAAATACTGAAAATCTTCGAAGGAGACTAGAGTCTTTCTGAAATTTCTCAAATATTAATAAATCAGATTTTTCAGATTTTGGGTCTTTAATGAAACCGCCCATATTTTCAGTATTTAGAAGACAACTGAACCCTGACCCTTAGATTGCAAGGCTCTCATTCAATCTTGAATTTCAATTCAATTATTTATAAATTTTTAACATCTCCAATTGGTTTTCTGATTATTTTTATGGTGAATGCCGTTTTGAGTATAGTTTTATTAGATTAAGTTTCTAGTTTAGGATTTTTCTTTAAATCAGGTTGTAATTAATTTTATTCAGATTTGTAATTAATTTTTAATTAAAGTATGATTTGTGACTTTTATAGATTTTTGATAGGGGAGCACTAGTTTTCCAATAAGACAGTTATATTGCGATCATTGGCTCCCTATGGACGACCCGGTTTCACCGGTTATTACTACAATCGTGACGACCCTACACTTGGGGTACGATCAAGAATGTCTCCTCATAATCGATAACATCTTTATTAGTATACCCTTTCACAACAAGTCTGGCCTTAAATGTCTCAACTCTTCTATCTGGTCCTCCTTTTCTCTTGTGAACCCACTAGCACCCAATAGGTTTAATATTGGTGGGCAAGTCCACAAGTGTCCAGACCTGATTAGAGTACATGGACTCCATCTCATCTTTCATAGCTTCTTGCCAACGTTTCAAATCGATATAGTTAATTGCTTCATCATAATTACAGGGATCTTATTCCAGTTCTTCCAGGATTGCCTCATAAGACTCCCAGAAACAAGAACCTACCAGGGATGTAACAATTCTCCCACTACGACAAGGCACTAATGTAACCACTAGGTCAGGTATGGGCGTATTTTCTTCAAGTTTGGTTATCCTTGGATTTGGAATTAATTTCTCTTGAATTTCTTTTAAGATAACATTTTCTAAAATTTTCGATTAATCATATAATCTTCCTCCAGAAAAACCGCATTGGCGCTGACTAGCACTTTCTACTCTCTGGGATTATAGAATAACCAGCCTTTAGTCCCTTTAAGATATCCTATAAAAGTGCATACTTCTGACTTCGATTCCAACTTATCTGTCTTAACCTTCAACACGTGTGCCGGACAACCTCAAATTTGTAAATGTTGTAGACTAAGCTTTCGCCCAGACCACAACTTCCGAGGAGTTTTAGGTACATACTTAGATGGTACGAAGTTTAGTATGTACATGGCTGTATCTAAGACATATCCCCAAAAGGATATAGGTAATCCTAAGAAACTCAACATAGACTCGATTATATCTAAAGGAGTCGTGTTCCTTATTTCTGCTACTCCATTTTGTTGAGGCATGCCAAGAGTAGACAAGTGGGATAGAATCTCATTTTCTGATAAGTATCCCATAAAATCAGCAGAGAGATATTCACATCATCGATCTGATCAAAGAGTATTGATACTTTTACCTAATTGCTTTTCCATTTCCGCTCGAAACTCTTTGAACTTTTCAAAGCCTCGGATTTGCGGTGCATAAAGTATATGTATCCATATCTTAAGTAATCATCTATGAAAGTGACGAAGTACTCATATCCTCCTCTCGCTCTAACATTTATGGGTCCACACACATCGGTATGCACTAACTCCAATAAATCTTTAGCCCTGTTGCCCTTAGATGAAAAGGTTCTTTTGGTCATTTTGCCTTCCATACAGGACTCGCAGACAGGCATTGGCTCTACCACCAATGAATGCAAGATACCATCTCTAACTATCCTATCAATCTTGTTTAGGTTAATATGACCTAGAATGAAGTGGCAAAGTTTTGTTGGATGAGATGAAGGTGGTTTTTTCTTTAATGATGGTATATTGATTATTTCGGTGTCATGCATCTCATTCATTGTGAGAGTTAACAAATATAGTCTAATGATTACCTTGCTAGAACATATAAAAGTATTGTTCCTCTTTATGACAACTTCAGTACCAAAAGTAATAGAATAACTTTTATTCACCAAACTAGAAACTAAAATTAAATACCACGTTAAAGACGGTACATATAGAGTATCTAACAAAACCAAATTAATATCTAAAAACAGTAAAGTGACAACTCCCACTCACACCGCTTCTGCCTTAGCTTCCAATCCCAGGTTGACAATGATTTCTCCATCACTAAGTCTGCTGATTTTTCAGAACCCTTGCAACAAATTACATATGTGATTAGCTGTACTAGAGTCAACACACCTAGATTTTGAAGTACTAGTTGCAAAACTAACTTCAGAAACAAGTGACTCAATCATACCTATGGTTTTCTTCTTAGACAGATAATCAGGACAATTCCTCTTCCAATGTCCTGTCATACTACAGTGGAAAGATTTTCCTTTTGCTCCCGTACCTTGGCCACACCACAAGAAGTTCCATTCTCCACCTTAGGATCATTGGGGACCGATTTCTTCTTGCCTTTCTGGCCTTTTCCTTTCTGTTTGGACCTGGCAAATGACTTTTTTTCCATGAGGGCAGTTGGCTTCTTGATAATGCCCTCCGTTGCTACCAGCTGGCTAGATATCTCAGCTAAAGTCAGATTCATCTTATTCACATTATAATTGATCTTGAAATTGTTGAAATGTATCTGGCAGCGATTCGAGGATCATATCAATCTGTGATTCTGCATCAATCGCAACACCCAGTACATCTAACTCATTCAATGAGTCCATCATTTTCAAAGTGTGGTCATGTACTAGAGTTCCCTCAGTCATCTTAGTGCTCATAAGTATCCTCATAGCAGCATGCCTAGCAGGCCTCCCCTGGTCTGCAAACATCTCCTTTAAATTCAATGTAATATCGGATGCAGCCTTATATAGGAACGATGTTGGTGTTGTAAAACATTAGACATGGATGCATGTATATAGTACTTGGCCATCTCATCATCTTTGGTCCATTTGGTGTAGAGGTCCTTTTGGTCCTGTGATGCATCTGGCTCAGGCTCCTCAGGGCAGAGTGTGGTAAGGACATATTTTTATCCTGAAGAAGTCAGGACAATATCTCGGTTCCTTTTCCAGTCCACGTAGTTGGATCGCACCAACTTGTTCTGGTTGAGGATTGTTGCAAGGGGATTGAAGGTTGATGAATTCATGCTGAAAAAAAACTGTAGCACATAACCATATATTCAATAAAAGAATATAAATGTCATTAGGGTTTAGTATTCTACCAAATTTATGTGGGAATCCTTATAACCATTAAATTCAAAATACATCGGAATTCCAATCCCTTGGGGTATGCCTCCTTAGAGAGTGCAGATATCACCTAGATTGGTGAGGATCAATGTTGGTCAAAATTAGGATTAAGACTAACTATCAATTATCCACATCATTCATTATCATCTAAGTATCTCATATCAAATAATGTATAACTCCCGATTAGCTTTGGTTTCTAAAATACATGAGGCAAATCATTGGGGATACTACATCACTATTTTAGTTAAGTGTGACCCATCAGCTAGCATTGCGTGACAATCGTTATGGGCAGCGCCTCCTTGGAGAGTGGGCTCCAACTCTGTCTCACAAACACTATCCTAAGGAGATCCATGTCTAGTAACTAGACAAATAAAAGCCCTCCGTAGGGAACGGCCATTCTAAAAATGGCGTGAGTGGGCCCCCACCTCGTCTTGCCAACATTTTCCTTACAATGGACCTATGGTGAAAAACCATGGGAGTTTCTCAATTTAAATGCCCCGCTCCCACTTAATATTTTAGAATTGAGGATATCCTTTTTAGGTCTTAGGGCCCCACATATATGCAATATCAAATCATCTCATAATATAACGAATGATTGGTTCCAAGTCAAGTTTAAATTTAAGGAAAGTTCAGTTTCTAAGATTAGTGTTATCGATGGATCCATCTCATAGGCCCACCAACACTAATTCTATAATTAGAACTCTTTCCAAAATTTTAAATTGATTTGACTAATTTTGGAAACTGTTATGTTTGGATCAGATTTAGAAACATTCTATAAAAAGCAATCATCCATAAATAGAAAGTGCTAAAAATAGAAACTAGTTATCTCCTCCACATTGCCCAAGTGGAATAGATTTCTTGGACTTCTAGACTTCCAAAATGGATTCCTCAAACTCTTTGGACATCTCCAAAACTTCTTTAGGAAATCTTTAAACTCTTTGATTAGGAGTCCAACTTTACTTTCCTTCTTCATCTTGGACACCGCCAGAAACTAAAAATTTTGAAAAATTACATAAATTCCTATGCCTCGACAATGAGACTTACATGGTAATCTAATAATGAAAATAAAAGGGCTATAGGAAAATTCACCATGCATTGCCCTTTCACGGGAAACCAAAGAAACCACGATGCCCTTTACACTTATCCTTAAATAAACCAATAACCATAAAAAGAAAGTAAAAGACTTGTGGGCCAATAGAGAGAACATGATAACCTGCAAGTTAGTATCCCATACAGCCATATAAATCACAAAACTAGACTACCAAACTATGGTGGAAAAACAAGATGCCAAAGGGAACCCGAATATGAAAAATTGAAATTGACAATCAGCTGTGTCAATGTCCCTAGTCAACATCATCAAGGTCTCAGTCGACTGCACAGAAGGCTCGGTCGACCGGCCTACAGGCACCCTATCGACCGGATATGAGGTCGGGTCGACCGGACTGACGAACCAAAATATTGGGTTTTCTGAGTTCGTGTCCAGTTTTTTCCAAAACAACTTCTAATGGTCTCCAATGGCTTCCTACCATCCTACAATCATAATTAAACCCTTTTGTGACGTTCCAATCATAAGTCTACTACAAAATAAGTAAATCCATCTAAAATTGATCCTTACATAGCCCTAGATCTATCATCTTCGCATCTCACGCAAAGATTAGAACTAGATAACTGATCTAACATGATTAGAGATGAGGTATGGCTCTGATATCATTTGTTGGAAGCAAGTGGGCTTCGTGCATAGGTTTTCAAAACTTTTGATCCACTTGACTCAAGGATCAAGTACCCATAAGGCCATAAACCACATCTAGGATCCAAGAACTCAAACAAATGATTAAGATTAGCAAGAAAACTATCTCTAAGATAGAAAATAGCAGCAAACAAGCAACCACGAACTCTACAACATACAAGGAGTAGATCTTACCTTGGAAGCTCGGTTATGCTCTAATGGAGAAGTTGACAACTTGCTCGATGAAGAACTCTTTCTTTCTAGCAAATTAGAATCTCCAACACCTCGTAGTCTTCTACGCTATGACCCTTCCACAGATTTCTTTCTTAAGGAGAATGGTAGGATCTCCAAAAGAAACCAACTAAAACCTCAAAGGCAAACCGGAAGAGAAACTAGAAGAGAGAGAAGAGAGGGGCGTGCATCACTTGCACTTGCGTGTATGGGATGTCTTGGACGTCCAGCCCTACTCCCTTACTTATAGCATGAACAACCTCTTCCTATTATTATTAGAAGTCTCACTTCCATAATAATTAGTAACTTTTTATTCCTTTCCTTTTAGAGTTCAAGTAGAACAAGTAACAATCTAATAATTGGGTTAGGATGGGGACCATTAGGGATTCCATAAAAAGACGGTTCCAACTAAAATGCCCTGACCCCACATCTCATGTGCAATCTGGGCCCACAGTTAATTGCAAATAACTCCACTATATAAATGTAACTGAACTCCAGTGTTAGGAATATATTACAAAAAGACCCTAAACTTCCCTATGACCACAAAAAGGCCCCTCTATTTATATCCATGGATCAATTAGATTAAACATGTCCAATCAATTTAGATCTACATCTTATTATCCTTAAGATCCAATCAATTACAGTGATCATTAGTATCATCTAATTAACTCTTAATTGAGATGGGTGCGCACTTACCAATGATAACATCATTGATTGGCACAAGGGGATAATGAGGATAGATTCCATCTTGTTGAATGTTCCCACAATCCTACTATCATGTACCCAAGACACCGAAGTGTTGACCTACAGTTGGCCTCACTTATTGGTGATTCAAAGCAAATGAACAGATAGAAACTTGAGTTCATTAATGTCTCGGGATTAAGAGCCTATTGTTAGGGAATTATGATAGCAGACCTTAAAGTAAAGACAACGTTTTATAAGGTGCTTCTCACAGTTCTTCAATACATTCAATGTACCAACATGATTATCCAGAGTCTTATACTGTGATGATTGAGACAAATCACACCATCTCATAGTGATCACAATGCAGTATAGTGATCACAATACTGCAACCTTGTCAGATGAAATGCCCAATCTCATGATCGATTGTGAAAAATTTTTAGAGAAAGTCTATTTGTCCCAGATGATGTCCCGGGACAAATCCCGATCCACACGGGAGGGGTAAACAGGTCAGGCAACAAATGACCTTTTTACCCCTCCCATGTGGATCGGGATTTGTCCCGGGCCATCATCCGGGACAAATAGACGTTCTCAAAAATTTAAGCATAAGAGTTTTGACACGTCTCCTGTGTGTGAATCTCATCCACACACATGTATCACATTTAATATACTTGTGAGCTCCGGTTCATATCATGAACAATCATGTCATTCGTATTTGTTATGTGCAAACAAGTAATAAAACACCATTCAACTCATGAAAAGAAATCATGATTATATTGAAATAAATCAATTTATTACACCATCTACTGGATTGAGACCGCACGTCTAACACTGATAATACCTCACGTTCAATAATCTATTAATTATTCATCACCATCTCCATGACTAAATCATTCCAATTGTCTATTGGCCCAGGCAAGCACCAGTGCAAACAATCATTCTGAACCTTCGCGTTCTTATCCTCTGCAAATGGATGGAAGTGCCTGTAAGGACCCGGATGCCCATCGGGCCTCAACAACGATAGACGGTTAGTGTCCAAAAGCTTAATATTCACTCCCTTCTCCAATCCTACAGCTGCTGCCTTTTCAAATTCCTCTAACTCGATTTTCCGCAGAATCTCATCCAGAGAATTCAGACTTATCTTACCTTCTTTAAATGGCACAGTTCTTTTGCAGGTCCCCCCACTGAACCATTCTCCATTCTCAAAGTGGTCTGGCGTTGAGGTCCTAAAAAATGTCAACCCCTTGTGATTCGATGAAGCTATAAAGTTGAGCACCAACCGAAGGGCCATGCGGTAAGAGTATTCAAAGCCAATTTCTGTCAAGTTCTTTCCCGGACAATAATGGCAGCCAATAATTTCGTTCTTCTCCCAGTAGATAGAGGATTTAAGGAACCACTTTCCGCCAGAAAATATTGTGTAATCATAGCTATAATATTTATCAGCCCATTTCTCGTCAAGTGTGTCAAGATACACCTGGACTTCAGATGTCGAGACACCATTTATGTCTTCAGAGATGACAGCCTTTATCAAGAAAGGGGACCAGATCACTGAGAGAGTGAAGTTGTAGGAGGGGAAGAGCCAGCTTTTGGATTTGAAATCTTTGTCATGGTATACATTGACAGCTTCTTCCACCTGTAGTACACATGCAACAACAACTCAAGTTGATTTCTTACCCAAAAAAATCAAGTTAATAAAAATTTAGCATGCCAGTGGGTATACAATAACGGTGCAGAATTTCAAAGCAGAGGAGTTAGCTGGGTGACCAATTAACAACCAGTTCGTCCATTTCCCATGTCACTAACGCCGTTGGATTTCATTTTTTCCTCACTATGAAAATAAAAAAGGCAAGGTTGTAATAGATGGGATCAAGTCTTTGGTGTCGATAGATGGACAAAGTGTGTTTTTCGGGTCTTCCTGCATGTTTTATGTATGCATGGTATCCTGAGATTTCATGGAAATTCGTAGGCTTGTGTAAATGGTTCCAACAGGGACACCTAATAGTCTATCTACTAGTGTAGACAGACAAGACTATTGGGAATAACATGCAATGGCTGTAACCATGTTGCCGAGGATTGATGTCATGTAAGGCCACTGATGTACTAGTACATGGATGAGTTAAATTCTAAAGCTCGAGGTATTCAAAGTCCCAAACTGTCAATCAATTAGGAGTCATATTAATTGTTTTTATCTTGCATTTATAGAACAGTTGGCCTTGAAGTATATTAGATATCTCATATCGGTGGGAGAATGGACTTGGATGACATCTTGTAAACCTATCAAAACTGGGGAAAAAAGGTATGAGAGGACAACTGAAGGATTATTATTTAGTTTGATGAAAGTAAAATAAAAAAGGCTACTCAAGAAAGTCACATTTTTTTAACATTTATTTCATATAATGCTACAAAAGTCAAAATTAGGCTCATGCACTGATCAGTTCTTTCATATATAGGAGGCTCAAATTTGAAGAAATGGAATTGCTAAGTAATCCATGCGAAGAGCTGGAGAAATCATTACGCTTTGGAATTCAAATGTCATTTAAGTTTGAAGATCATCGCATTGGGCAATTCTCTGTCATGCATTTTCTATTAAGTTAAAAACAGAAGATGGATGGTCTCAAACATATATAGACTAACAGATAACAGATTACAGAAGGAGATGCTCTGTAGAAGGAAATTGTTAAAATAAGAGATAGGTAGAATCGGTTTGGCATTATGTGATTCTATAGAAAGATCTGCAGAAAGTAGCATTGCAACAAGCATTCAAAAGATCAACAAGTTGATAAAAAAACCCCGAATATAATTGACCCCGTGTCCCATGGATGTAAATTACATGTTAAAACAATAGAACGTAAGCTGTATGTGCAAATTAGATCGCTTACTTTTGTGATTCTTGGGATGTTGATTTCCCTTCTGTATTATTGACCTTCATTCCGAGAGTGATGTCAAATAATAATCAAATTTTCTGGACGCGTGGGATTAAAAGTTAAAAGGGAGCCTAGAGGCAGGATTTCTATTTCCAGGAAGGTTACATTTTATCAAATCAAATCGAAAGAATTAAAAAGGAAAGATTTTGGGAAGATGATGGAAAAAGAAAAGGAAATTGATTAAGGACTAAAAGTTGGTGATTGTTCCAGAGAAGATAGCACTTTAAGGAGCAGTATGGAAGGAAAGTTGGAAGAGATTTTAAAGAAAGAGGATATTCCATGCAGGGAGCAAAAATCCAGACTCGGGAGGGGACTTGGCCCCACTCAAGTCAAGTCAAGTTGGCCGAGTCCGAGTCAACTGGCTGAATCAAGCAATGGCAGTTTCTTTACTTTTTGGTAAAAGTTCTTTAGTATTCTTCTTGTGTGTGTGTGCGCGTGTGCATGAGAGAGATAGAGTTCTTTAGTATTCTTCTTTTGTGTGTGTGCGTGTGCATATTAGAGAGAGAGAGAGAGAGAGAGAGAGAGAGAGAGAGAGCTCCTAGGAAAAAAAGCAAAAGTAAAATGCAATTGGGTGAAAGAGGGTTGCAGAAAAACCCTCAAGGAGTAATCCAGCCCAAGAGAGAGGCATTCAAGTTGAGAGTGAGAGAAAGAGGTATTGAGAGAGAGTATTCATTCCTCATATCCTGAACTGGCAGCTGTGGAGGGGCCAAACAGTAGAAAGATTCAGAACTCAGAAAACATATCTTTAAAAAGACTCGGCCGGGTTGCCAGTGAAGCAGCTCAGTAATGGCTGAGTCCGAGTCAACTTGGCCAAGACGACTCAGACTCAGCCGAGTTTTAAAACTCCCATTCCATGGAGACAAGGATCAAGAACACTATGAAAAGGAGACAAAAAAATACCATTTTTCATAGGATAACAAATGGAAGGCAACAAAAGGAACTCTATGACTACATTAATGATTGATGGAACCTGCACGGAGGACACAGTCTGCTTAAGAGGAGTTTGTATGATCCTATGTGAAGCTGTACACTAAAGAGGGATTATCAGAAGACAACTCTAGACCCAGTGAATTTTGACTCATCATCATCATTGTCAAAGCCTTGTCCTTTAGTCCCAATCATAATGGAGTGCATTTTGACTCTATCCGGCTATCCCCTTATATAAGTGTGTGGCTAGAAAAGGCCATTTGAAGAGAAAGATGTCAATGATGTTTTCTCATCCATAGATCAAAATAGCAGCCGCTATGTGGCCGTAGCAGCCAAGACCACCACACTAAATGGTATTTAGGGCCACTACGGTCCGCTAAAGGGTCGCCATGTAGTGAGACAAACTACTACTTTCCAAAAATATTTAAAATACATAATAAGACATTTCTTTTTTTCTTCTCTCCAAAGAACACTCCGCAACTCTTCTACCGTTCTATGCTCAAAAGAGCAGCAAAAAACACATGATCTTGCCGAATTGCAGCCGATATATAGAGTTCCTCTCAAGGGCTCTTCTCTAAGTATATCCCGGTAGATACCACCTTTGGTAGAGATATTCTTTTCTCTACACTCAACAAAAATATATTGTTTGTTTTGATGAAAGGTAATTTGTTATTTCGTTTGAACTTTAAACTTAATTTAAGCATGGTTTTATAATTTATATATCCTTTGTCAAATACAGTTGTACTAAATTGCTTATTTGAATTATGAATTTAAAAATGAATAGTAGAATCTAACTTAGTAATTAGTATGGCTAACCAACATGAATACATGGGAAAAATTAAATCAATATTATTATTTTTTAAATAATCATTCAGCGATAAAGAACTTCTATGGACTGAAGGGATCCCCACCCAAAAAAAAAAAGTCATCTTAGTTATTATTGGAAAAGAGCATCAAATTCTAACATTTTTCAATATTCTGAATTTTTTTATAATCCCCACCCAAAAAAAAAAAGTCATCTTAGTTATTATTGGAAAAGAGCATCAAATTCTAACATTTTTCAATATTCTGAATTTTTTGATAATCCCCACCCAAAAAAAAAAAGTCATCTTAGTTATTATTGGAAAAGAGCATCAAATTCTAACATTTTTCAATATTCTGAATTTTTTGATAATCCCCACCCAAAAAAAAAAGTCATCTTAGTTATTATTGGAAAAGAGCATCAAATTCTAACATTTTTCAATATTCTGAATTTTTTGATAATATTGACAACTTTTTTTATTCACACCTTTACTCTGCTACCACTAAGTATCGGCCGCTACTTAGCGTTTTGGCCACCAGCCGCTATGCCTGCCTTAACCGCTATTTTGATCCTTGTTCTCATCACATAAAGATAAAGCTCTACCAGAAATGGATTCTCCCTTGATTTTATCAAGTTTGTTGGAGCTCTTTGGAGGAAGATTTACTCAAAGCTTTCAATGAACTCTTTAAAAGGGGAAGGATAAATCTAATCCTGAATGCGAAGTTCATGATGCTAATAATATGGAGCAGAGGAAGTAGAGGTTTTATACCCATTAGTTTGGTGGGAAGCCTTTATAAGATTATTAAAAGGGTGTTAAAAATTGAATTAAAGACACTATGGAACACACTACTACCCTTTATCAAGGAGCCATTGGGGACAACCAACAAAGTTTAGATGGCATCCTGGTGGCAAATGAATGCATCTAGAGACGAGCAGGATTACGAACAGGTTTGCAAGATTGATATTGGAAAAATACTTACAACCATCAATAAAGCTTTACTCATTGCCCTATCAGAATGGGCTTTGGAGATGGTGTTCATGGATGTGGGAATGCATTTCTATAGAAGTTATTCTTTTTCTCATTAATGGTTCACCTAACAATTCTTTAAACGTTTGATGTAGATGGAGGCCAGATGTGTAGGGCTCAAGTAGACTTAGGATTTTTATTCACTAATTATGTCATTATTTTTTAATTTTATTTAAAGAATTGTAATTAGGATAAGATTCTACTTTTCTTAGTTTCCTACCTTAATTAGGCTACTTAGGTGGGGCCCGAAGTTATTTTTATTATTTATATGACATTTTAGAACATGAATTTTTAGAGAGTTTGATTAATTGAATTGGTTTTTTCCATTGAGGTGTGTCCCCGTCATCGTCTCTGCAGAGACTTGTTGAAGTGTCTATAGACACGTGCTTTGGCACCGTATTGTGCTTCAACACGCCGCAAGCCCTAACCCTAGGGCCTGCATCGGCTGGTATTCGAAAATCCACACCGCTCTGATCCCCGATCCAAGCCTATCTATCAATTCCATCTCCATTCCTTTTCACCCGACATCCATCCGAACCATAGTCCCACTACCAGTGCACCGAATCCCAACCAATCAAACCCAAATCCCCAACTGTTGTCACAGTAGCAATCATCGTCTCAACCACCTCCTCACATCCTAGCCATCAAAACCCATCCCTACAATCTCATCCAAGATCGTCATCCCAACCCCAAGCCCAAACCAAAACCTATCCCTGCCAAGATCCAGAGCCCATCTTGACTTTTCCAAACCCCAATCGACACCCCCACCAAATCCAATTAGTCCACCGCCTCCCAGAACCCAACCCAGACAAAAAATAAATAATAAATAAATAACCACCCACCGTATTCCCGGATGAAATCCTATTCCCACCAATCCAATCAAACCCCCTTTCAACCCAATCAGCTGAACCCAATTCCCCTCATGAAATCCCAATCGAACCCACCCACAGTCACCACCAACACCAAACCCCCCAAACCGAAGAATTGGGAAAAAAAAGAAAAAAAAACAAGAAGAAGAGAAAATAAACAAAAAAAACAAAAAAGAAGAGAGGGGAGCATAGACGCCGCCGCCGCATCACGTGTTGGACCACAGTTGCACCTTCGAGATCTCCATCATCAAACTATCGTTGCCACTCATCGTTGTCTCCATTGAGTGACAACAAGAAGAGAATAGGCACGTAGACCGAGACACTTCAAAGAGAGCCCAAATGCTTCGGTGCTTACTTCAAGTCAAGTTCGAGTCATGAAGACCTTACCCATATTCCAAAAGCACAGCAAGACAATTGTTGACATCAGCAAATCTGGTCAACGCTCAAATTTGACCAAAATCGAGGTTCCAACATTGTTTTTTAATTGTGAAGCCATCTAAAATCCAATTTTAAATCAATTTTTGCCTGTGTGACCGTGGAGAGCAGATCTACAGAAAGGTCAATCTGTTCTTACATCAGAATCATTATGTAATCGCATATCAGTAAATTCTACAATACACTTCAAACAGCCAAATATGCACTTAAATATGGAACATGGTATGCTGAGAATGAAGACTATTTCGACAATTTCTTGATTTGAAACAAGAAGAGTTGTTTGTTTTTTAATACTCTAACCAAGTATCCATGCTACATGTGGATTAGAAGATGATGAGGAACATGATTTAATAAATTGTCTCAGAAGTTTAAGATCGGATATAGTGGAGAGAAACAATGATTACAAGAATATTCATGAGGCGTGTTGTGGAACCCATGGCAGAGGATATCCAAACTGACATTGAGATGCCATCACCAAATAATGAGCAAAATGACAAAAAAGAGCCTGAATGTCCTTTGATGAGTCTTTATGATCAAGAGGTGCACGCAACAAGGAAAGACGAACAATTTGTTGCAATCCCCCCATTACTTCTCAGTTCTTACATTGATTTTATCTTCAGGGATCAATAATGGTAACTTGGAGATGAACAACAACTAGTCAAAGATTGTGATTTGATGGTTTAGATTCCACACATGAAGTGCCTCAGGGTTCAATCTCACATCCACATAACCTATGATGTACGGATACGGCATGGATATGGTAAGGACCAAGGATGAAAATAGCGGTAGCGGCAGTTGTAATGGCCTGCCACCAAGACGCTACGTAGCGTAGTGGCGCCACGTAGCGGCGTAGCAGTGCAATTTGAAAAAATAGTCAAAAAAATATGAAAAAAATTGTAGAAAATCTAGAATATTGGAAAATGAGAGAAAATGTTTTTTTTTTTTTTTTTTTTTGCAAAAGGAACTAAGATAAGGGGGCGTAGCGGTCCCCTTATGAGGTCCTGTATCGCTATATAATATAAATAGAAAATAATATTAATGATAATTTGTTTTCACATGTGTTCATGTTGCTTAGTTATGCTAACTTAAAAACTAATGAAAGGCTCATTAAAGAAAAAACTATATCATGAAATCAAGACTTACAGAGTACCTAGAGAAAAAAAAATACACCTACCAAATCGGGTGTCTAATAGGATGTACTTAGAGAAGAGTATTAAACAAGAATGTACCGCTGATTCCACATCGGATGCTGAATATGTAGCAGCTTGTGAATCAGCTAAGGAAGCAGTATGGCTCAAGAGATTCCTTATGGAACTTAGAGTGGTACCTTTGGTGCGACAGCTGCTCACAGTTTACTGTGACAGCAGCGGGGTAGTCGCTTAGTCCAAGGAGCCCAGGGGCCATAAGAGCCAAAAGCAAGTACAGATGAAGTATCATTTGGTCAGAGAGATCGTGCAGAGAGGTGATAGCAAGATAGCCTCTGTGGACAATCTGGCAAATCCCTTTACTAAGCCTTTGACTAGCAAAGTCTTTAAGCAACATGTAGACGGGATGGGCATGAGATGCAACCCTGACTGGCATTGAGCCCAAGTGGGAGATTGTTAGTTTGTATGTTCTCAATCCATCAGATGATGTAATAAATTGATTAATGTCTTTATTTATCAATAAAATCATGCTTTCCTTTCATGAGATAAATTGTGTTTTATTACTTTATGCACATAATCAATACATATGACATGATGGTTCATGAGATGAACCAGGTCCCATTAGTATATTAGAGATCTTGAAGATCTCTTGAAGATCTCACCATTCTTCTTAAGAAAAGAGATCTCACCATTCTTTCTAGTTGGTTTTCTCTTGAAGAGAGTTGGTTTTCCCAATGTCCATTCTTTCTAGTTGGTTTTCTCTTTTAGTGTTTTATTACTTTCTAGTTGGTTTTCTCTTGAAGATCTCACCATTCTTCTTAAGAAAAGAGATCTGATAGCGGGTCATAACGTGGAAGACAATAAGGTCTTAAAGATCCTAATTTGCTACAAGAAGAGTTCTTGTTCAAGCTAATTGTCTTCTTCTTCATTAGAGCACTACCGGGCTCCAAAGGTATAATCTATTTCCTTATATGTTGTAGATTTTTGGTTGCTTGATTGTTACTGGTTTCTATCTTCTAGATAAAGTCTATTGCTGTACATGGTTGATGATATTAAGTGATTGGATCCTGGATGTGGTTTATGGCCTTATGGGTACTTGATCCCTAAGTTAAGTGGGTCAAAAAGTTTTGAAAACCTATCCACGAAGCCCACCTACTTCCAACAGGGCCTGCATCAAAGTTGAAAGGTTTTCACCAAGGATACCCCTTACCATCATTGCTTTTCTCCATAGTGGGGGCAAGACTTAGCAGAATGCTCTAAAAGGAAATGGATTTCTCATAGGCTTCAAGATGAGGAGGTCAAAGTGTCACATCTTCACTTTGCAGATGAGATTGTTGTTTTTTGTGATGCCTCTTCCTCAAACAAAGATAATACTTATTGTCTTGAGAAAAAAGTTTCATTACAAGATTAGCAAAAGAGGAGGAAGTCAGTCCCTTAGCAACTTTTGTTGGATGTCATCAGATAATACCTGTTTTGATATTAAATATCTTGGTCTTCCTCTTAGAACTCACTCTAGATCACTTCCTATGTTGAATGCTATTAAAAGAAAACAAATGGCCACATTGGAAAAAACTAAGTACCTCACTTTTGGTGGTAAAATTATTCTCAGAAAATCTAAATTTAAAACTTCCCACTCTACTATGTCTATTTTCCAGATCCCAAAATGCGTAGCAAAATAACTAAAAAGGGAAAAAATCCAACAGGATTTTTGTGGGAAGAAAAAAAATGAAAAGAAAATCCATCTCACCAAATGGAAGATGTAAACAAAGGAGAATGGGGGCTTGGTTATTGGCCATATAATGGAAAATAATTGGGCTTTATTGTCAAAATGGAAATTGTTGTTTGGGAATGAAAGGAAAGTTATTGCTTTAAGATTGGGAAAGTAAAGGTTGGGATGTTGGAAGAAGGATAAAATATAGCAGGAACAAGGGTAGTGAACTAGTTAAGGATATCATCAAGTTGGAAAAATGAGAATTGTAACGTGGGAAATTAGTGAATGAGAATTCTACATTCTTGATGGGTGATAAGATTAGAAAAATGAGTAGAATGTTACATGGATTCTTTGACATGAGCAACATACCCATGTCGGACCTGTCTTGGACACAATACCATCCAGATTCTTACTAATTAAAACATTGCTTTTAAGTAGATAAAACATTGTTGCATTTTTTTTTTTCTTCATTCAAAACCAAATTAAAAAATTGAAACATTTATTACTTGATTACTTTGCAGAACATTTTATTTAAAAAGCAATCATTTATCTAAATTTATATGAATGTTATGCTGAATCCATGAATTCTATCATTTATGGTTTGTCTGGGGCTGCAATTTTGGTCAGGCCTAACTCAAACCCGAGTGACCCAACCCAGCTTTTGCTCAGGTTGAGTAGCCAGTTTGAAATTTGGATACTGATTGGATTGGAAAATGTTAGCAGAACAAAATTTAAGCAGAGCTCAGGTTAAAAGGTTGGGACAAATCAACCTTAAATACCTTTTTTTTGTTGCCCAGTAGTAGAAACTTATCATTAGAATAGAGAAATACAACGAACAGTCCCCCAACCAAAAACAAATTAGAGATTTGAAGGTTTAAAAGCATTATACCCACATCACACCAAGAAAACTACAGCAGAGGAAACACAAAAATGAACTATGTGAAAACAAGAAATGGATGAGATCTTTCTACCCCTTGCTTTGCTAACAAATTGGCAAAGCTATTAGCCAACCACTCCACATGACGGACTCCACAATAATTGAAAAACATAACTCCTTGATCTCATTGAAATAAAACTGAAACCTCCATGGAGGCAAGGCACAACAGTGTTGGCATATCAAATGATAAGCCTTCTAACTCAGCTGATAAGGTCTCTACCCAGGATTAACATCTTAGCAAAGAATTGATCCTCAGCAAACTCAAAATACAAATGACTTCAAATGTTTAAATTTTCAAAAATTGTAACCTACTTGTATCCATCACTATCAGTGTATACCTATATAAATAGCAATACAGAATTCCTCTCAGAATGCTAGAGAGATCGACTCAATATTTTTTAATTGATTACATGGTATCGAACAACCTGAGCGCTCGTGTCACATACCCTATACGACTCCACCTGCGCACTGTCTGCGTTCGTGTTTGGCTTGCTATCCCTCTGCACACTGCCCCATCTGTTCAACCCCTCTGAGTCTTCCATCTGTTCAACCCCTCCTAGTCTTCCCATCTATCACTGCCCCATCTCTGATCCACCCATTCTTTTCCTACAATTTTCTATTCTTCATACACAGCACCATAAAACCTGACCATCTCTTTTGACAAGTTTTATATCAGATCTGCATCTCCAAAGCAAAGCTTGGATTGTTGCCTACTGTAGCGACCCTTCAACACTCAGATTGGGCTCTTCTCAGATCTGTTGTGTTATCTTGCAAGCTGTGATCTGCTCAATGTGCTCCACTGGTTTCTTTCTTCTTCACTAAACTTGCAGCACCATGCATACCACGGCCCATCTGTGTTTCTTGCTGCAGATTCCCACTTTCGTGCTCTTATCGATGGCTAGTTCAGGTACCTCCAGTACTTCTGCTCAATCATTTGTCATCTCTAACGTATCCATCAAACCTGATCGCCATGATTATCTGCTATGGCGCACTCAGTTTGAACCTCTTCCACTTAGTCATGATTTAAGTAATGGGCTCTGTTTATGGTTCCAACCCCTGCCCAGAGAAATATCAACGTGATAAGGATATGAAAGTCACAGCCACTGTTAGTAATGAATTTCTGAACTGGAACCAACAAGATCAAAACCTGCTAAGTTGGATTCGTGCTACTCTCTCTGAGCACGTTTTATCGCAAGTCGTGGGTTTGCGTACATCTCGTGATGTCTGGCATGCCATTGAATAGCACTTTGCTTCACTTTTTCGCTCTCATACTATTGAGTTGAAACGTCAACTCCAAAATCTAGCAAAAAGTAATCTTTCTATTACAGATTACTTGTTAAAACACAACAATCGTTGATGAATTATGTGTGGTCGCTTTGTTGATGAGTCTGATCAAGTGACCTACATATTGGATAGACTTCCTGAGGTATGATCAGGTTGTAATGTATGTGGCGGCTGCGAATCAAGCTGGTCATGTATCTGTCGCTTATGTTCATGGTCTCCTTCTTAATATGGAGATGTGCATAGCCTACCATCGATTTTCTTCCTCTTCTCCCTCATAACAGACTACCACGGCACTTTTTACTTCTAAAGCTGGGAATTCTAATCATTCTGATCATGGCGGAGGCCGCTCCTTTAACCAAGGCCGTGATCGCGGTGCTGGTAATGGGGGCTGCGGTACTGGCAACCTCAATAATTCTCAAGGCTCAGGCAAAAATAACAACTCCACTAGCCAGAATTCTGCATGTGGTCCACCTTGCCCCCATGTCAGATTTGCAGTAGGACTGGCCATTCTGCATTGGACTGTTACCATTGGATGGGCCATACGTATCAAGGCCATCATCCACCAACAAAACTTGCAGCTATGGCCACTTCAAATCAGTTTCCTGATGACCATACCTGGTATAAGGATACCGATGCTACTAATCACAGCACCTCTACATTGGCAATCTGTCTATCTGGTCTGCCTATCAAGGACCTGACAAGGTTTCTGTCGGCACGGTGCAGGTTTGCACATTTCACATATTGAGTCTAGTTCTATTTCCACACCTACTACTCAATTTCACCTATCTAATATGTTGCATGTTCCCAATATTTCTGCCAATTTAATCTCTGCATTAGTTTGCTAGTGATAACAACAATGTTTTTATCTTTTTGATGCATCTGATTTTTGTGTTAAGGACAAGGCTACAGGGAAGACGCTTTTCTACTAGTAGAGTGAAAATGGACTCTTATCTTTTTCCAATTCGCAGGATCTCCAACCATTCTAATAAAACCAGTCTTGTTGCATTTGTCAGTGAGCAAATTTCTGCTTCTTTATTGCATTCGAGGCTTGGACATCGCCATCCACCGTATTACATCATCTTTTTTAGCATATCAGTTGCCAATTCTTGGCCCATCAAAGTTTGAGTCCATTTGTACTGAATGTTAAATGGGCAAAAGTAGGAAATAGCCATTTTTAGTTTTAATTCTTTCTCGTCTCAGCCTTTAGATTTAGTACATTGTGATCTCTGGGGTTCTTCTCCTGAGTTAGTAGTCGGTGGATATAATTATTACATTTCTTTTATTGATGATTACACTAAAAATGTTAGGATGTATCCATTGTCTTCTAAATCTCAAGTGTTTGTCACTTTCTTAAATTCAAAACCCATGTGGAAAATATGTTGTCACTCAAAATTAAGGTGTTTCAATCCGATGACGGTGGGGAATTCACACTTTCAAACATTTTTGGCATCTACTGGCATAGCTAGGCATGAAAACTGGGCCATGCCATATAATTACGGGCCCGCCCGTGCCCGTGCTGAGGCAATTGGGGCTCAGCCCAGCACGGCCCAAGGCACAGATTTATCCATGGGCCGTGCCATCCATGGGCCTGTTCACATACCTCTTCTAATTTAAAAAAAAAATTAAATTTTTTTTATATAAATTGAAAGAGACTTTATGGACTTCTAGGGGTTCTTAACTTGAAATAAAGTTGAAACTATTAAAATAAATGCACAAACATTGAACTAATTTACAAATGAATAATAAATCTTTAATTATTTTAACTTTTATATTTTATTTATATAAAAAAATTAAAAATTATATATGGGCTGTGGCATGCTGTGCCTCGGCCCAAGCTCCCGGCCTAGCACAGCATGGATATTTTCCATGCCATGCCGTGCCAAGGCCCAGGGACCCTTGGCCTTGCATGGCCCAAGTGGGAAAACCGGGTCATGCCGTGTTGGCCCATTGACCAAGTCAACGGGCAAAGCATGGCCCATGCACAATTTTTTCCGTGCTTGCTATGCCGAGACTAGGTGGCCCACCCAGATTTTCATCTCTAGGCATAGCCCATCGTATCTCATGCCCTCACACTCAAGGAATAAAATGGAGTTGTTGAGCGGAAACATCAGCATATTGTCAAAATGTGGCTTATCTTATTGGCTAAAGCACACCTGCACCTATGCTATTGGGTGGAGGCCTTTAATGTAGCTGTTTTTCTCATTAATCGTCTTCCCAAAAAACTTCAAATAGGTCCCCGTGGGAATGTTTATTTCATAGGAAACTTGATTATACATTTCGTTGTTGTTTTGGTTGTTTTCTTTTCCTTGGTTAAGACCATATAACAAAAATAAATTGGAATTTCGGTTCAAGCCTTGTGTTTTTCTTGGTTACAGACTACAGTCTAAACCAACACAACTATAGATGCCTTGATTTAGACATATAGGACATGTTTTCCTTTCCTGACATGTTATTTTAAATGATGGTTTTCCATTCAAGCGTACAGCACCTTCTCCATTACGTCACTTTGCCACAGAAAGTTCTAAACTAATGCTCTTCAACAACATGCTAATGCACCAAAAACAGCCATAAACAATAGCTGTGTCTATCCTACAACTAAGCATACTGAGCCCATTGCCAATCCAGAACAAGCAATCATCACCAGCCTTCTCCTCCCTTGCCACTTAAACCCCGTGACACATCCACCAGCAACATTAACTAGGATATGCCAGCACCTGGTACCCAATTCTCAGTTTCCCTGTATTCGCTGCCCATAAGACACCAGGCCAAAATGTTATCAACACACAACTGCCCATCGTCTCTGGCCCCACGGTTCCCAGTGTACCAGGCCCCATAGTTCCTGCCCACAAAGAAACATGCGTCACAGTTGCTGACCCAATCATACATTCTCAAACACTACATAGAGGACCTTCACCGCCCCAAGTTGATTGCAATGCTGCCACAATTTCTACTGCTGCTACATAACAGTCCAACCCATCCATACATTCAACAGCATCAGCAAATGTTCATAAGCCCACAATTTCTACACCTACTTTATTAGAAAACGGCATCACACCTCATCTGTCCCCGTTTGCACTATGGTGACACAAATTAAAGACGGAACCCGTAAACCCAAAGTGCTATCGACTACTCGGCACCCATTGCCTACTGCTCTTACTGTCACAACTTCTATAGTTGAGCCCACTTGCTTTAATATGGCAGTCGAGTCCTGAATGGCAGGCTACAATGACTCAAGTTTGATGCACTAAAACGTAATGGAACTTGGTCATTGGTACCGACTCGTGCTAATATGAATATTGTTGGGTGCAAATGGGTCTACAGATGGGTCTACTTGGTCATTGGTACCGACTTGTTTTGTGGTATAATGCTTTTATACCATAATTCCCTTTGCCCGGATCTTCTTTGTAATACTCTTTCATTTCTTAATATATTTTCTTCGTTGCCTATCAAAAAAAAAAAAAAACTGATGGATCCATTGAGCATTATAAAGCCATCCTATCGGCAAAAGGTTTTCATAAACAAAGGGTCGATTTCACAGAAACATTTAGTCCAATTGCCAAGCCAACCACTATTTGAATAGTGCAATCTCTCGCGGTTGAGTTTGATTGGGTGATTACACAACTTGATGTTAATAATGCTTTTCTTAATGGAGAACTTAAAGAAGAAGTATATATGCATCAATCGCAAGGCTTTGTTGACTCTCAGCATCCTAACTGTGTCTGTCGCTTGCGTAAATCACTGTATGGGCTCAAACATGCTCCTCGGGCATAGTCTAAACAATTCACAACTCATTTAACATCTTTTGGCCTTAAAGCTGCTTCTGCGGATCCAACATTGTTTGTATGGCATCATGAGAATACATTTATCATCTTGTTACTTGAAGTAGATGATATTATTCTACCAGGAAACAATACTTCAACAATTCATTCCCTCATTCGTTAGTTGGGTTCTACCTTTTCCATGAAGGATCTTGGACCATTACATTATTTTTTGGGTCTTGAGGTGCACATGTCAAATGGCAGTCTATTTCTGCCTTGGACAAAATATTTAATTGATCTATTACGAAAGTACAAGATGGATGATGCAAAACCGTACTCTTCTCTTGTGGTAAATGGAAGTATATTGAGGACATTCGATGGAGATCCCCTTCCTGATCCCTCTGAATATCGTAGTGCAGTTGCCTGGACAAGGCCTTAAATTGCTTTAGTTGTTAAACCAAGCATGTAAGTTTATGCATAATCCAACTACTAATCATTGGACAGCAGTCAAACGGATTCTGAGGTATATTTAGAGCATAATCAATCATGGGTTACTCATTCAAAAATCATTGACCTTGGTGTTAACATGCTTCTCAAATGCTGATTGGGCCAGCCCTCCATATGACTGCAGCTCCACTTCAGGAGAATGTGTCTTTCTTGACTGTAATTTAATCACGTGGAATGCAAACAAATACATCATACCATTGCCAACAAGCACTGAATCAGAATATCGCTCTCTAGCACATTTTGTTGCTAAGTTATCTTGGATACTATACATTCTTAGAGAGTGGAGACCTTCACATTCCTATGGCCCAAACTCACATCATATCATATGATAATGTTGGTTCCATCTCCTTGGCCTCCAATCCTATTTTCTTGCTCGGACAAAGCCTATCGAGATTGATTATCATTATATCCACGAAAAAGTGTTACGCAAAGAGCTAATTGTTCGTTTTATTTCTACACTTGATCAATTGACTGACATCTTCACAATAGGATTAACCTCTAATCAATTCTTATTGGTCAAAGACAAGCTAATGGTTCGTCAATGACCCATCAACTTGACGGGGGATGTGGGCATATCAACTGATAAGACTTCCAACTCAACAGATAAGGTCTCTACCAAGGATAACATCTTAGCAAAGAATCAATCCTCAGAAAAATCAAAATACAAATGACTTCAAATGTTTAGGTTTCCAAAAATTGTAACCTGGCTACGTGTATCCCGTCCTTATCAATGTAAACACCTATATAAAAAGCAATACAGAAATCCTCTCAAAATGCAAGAGAGATTAACTCAATATTTTATTTAATTGATTACAAAGAGAACATATAGGATATAGCATTCAAAGAATCACTCTGATTTTCCACCACTACGTCGTTGGGAAAATAGTGAACAAAAAGCTTAGGCACTTCTAGGATCGCTACCACCTCCGCTTCTTTGGACTCTATTAATCCCACGTACTTAAGACCAAGACCTTAAATACATGTTTCTTATCAAATTCAAATTTCAAACGAAAATTTAGAGAATAGATGAGTTCACTGCCGTAAAGGGAGTGAAGTTTCAATTTCTGAAAGAAAGATGAGAAGGAAGCCACAGAGTCATATTTTGCATAGTTGTTAGGTTTACAAGAAAATTGTTTTAGTTTTGTTAAATGTTTTCTTGTAGAAGGAGCTAATGCTTAAGGAACCAAGGCATAAAACTCTCTCTCTCTCTCTCTCTCTCTCTCTCTCTCTCTCTCTCTCTCTCTCTCTCTCTACAGTACACACACACAACAGTAACCAGGCTTCATTATATGCCTTCATGGAAGGATGCCAAGAGTGATCATGTCACTTGATTGATAAAACTAGCCTTAAGAACAATTACTTATCAAATGGAACCGCTTCTTTCTCCTTGTTTGAATCAACTCCAACAGTAATTTATTGCTCCTATGTTTTTGCTATTTGTTATGCAATTTTGGGGGTTTTGCAACATTTTGTCGAACAAATTTTGAGAATTTATTGATCTGATGCTTCTGTAAGTCCAGGGAAAAAATCTTAGGGCTTTTTTACACTGGCAAGTCAAGTCTTTCTCTGTCACTTCCTTGTAGTCACTTCTCCTATTGCCCTTTTTCAAAAAGCCCCTACTCTTGTTTTTATTTTTCTCTTTTTGACTGATTTCCTGAATGTGCTTGGCTAATCTACATGACTAGATCTTATTTTAAGAAAGCACCCATGCCGAAGGATTTATATATTACAATTTCAGTGTTAATTATCTTCTCTTTGTTGTTATCTTCATTTGAAGATATTATTGAGTGGTGGTAATTTTGGGGCTTTCCTAAAATTTTTACTCTTGCAAGTTGCAACTTTAGGAAATTTGTAATTAAACTTTAAGCTAGTCCAAAATTTGGTAATGTCGCTAATTTTAAAGATTATGGGGTAAGTACTTTTATTCTTTAAATTTTCTGATTTAAAGAATTCGGGTTGGTAGGATTGGGCTTTGGCTAAAGTTTTTGTAATTGGGCGGGCTCTAGTTGACTGCTGGTTAAAGTTGAAGGTGGGTAGGCTATGGTGTTCCTACTAGACCCAAGCTGCAGTCCTAGGTTTGTTGAATCCGCACCTCATATCAGTGTCAAATTCCAACACGTGTATTCATATAGTAGTTCAAATTAGGTGGGTGGATGATGCTTCTATCATCAAGAAATTCAAGACTTTCTATTGTATTAATTGAAAGGAAGTTCAATCAAGGAATGTGTCCTCAATATGCGCCTTCATGGATATGGAATCTTTCTTTTAGAAGGAATCATAGACTTTGGAGAGAAAAATTGACATGGTTGTTAGAGATCCGAAAAAGGAAATTTCATTGCCCTTATAAGGAGAGAGAGGTAGATTTGGAAGTCAGAGTTCATTGGGATCTTTTTTAATATAAGCATGTTTCGTCTCCTTACCTACAATCATTTTGGTCGGTAAATTATAAACCTTGTAATATGACTGAATATGTGCTCTATTTATGTTGGTAAATAAAGGAGCTCATTGATCATTTATTTGCCAATTGTGCTGTGAGCAAAAGTTTTTGGTGGCTTTTCCTTTACATGTTTGGAGTGATGTTCTCTTCTCCCTGTTCTCTCATGATCTCATTGAAGGCCAATCTAGGGGCTTGTTCTCAATTAAGAAGGCAAATCCTATGGAAACTCTCACCATTGGCAATTTCCATCAATCAAACTGATGCCAGAAAACTAAGTACTGTCCTTAGGACCGTCCTCTCTCTTTATAATGATTGTCCTGATTAATCACAGCAAGTATCTTGTATCCCCATAATTGGGGAGATTACAGATCAATAGAAATCATATGAGTCAGCTATAACTAATTACAAGCTTATAACTATCTTATCAATCCAATTCCATGAGTTAGCGTGATTTGGTGGACCCCTCGACCCCAGCCAATGCAACGCTATTCTTAACAATTGCATGGGGCATTTGGAATGAGAGGAGCATAAGAATTTTTAAGCCAAATATAAATGATTGTACTAAGTATCCAAAACACTAATTATTATTGAAATCAGGAGCAACCAAAACACTAATTATTATTGAAAACAGTATTAAGTTGTCATTATTTCCTTCTACACCTCCTTAATAGGGAAAATGTTCTCCTACCTGAAAGTGCAGTCCAGCACTGTGGGGGCCCACCTTTCATCATTGCAGCCCCTTTGATAGTCTTTTCATCTCAAGATCTGGCATTAGGCCCAATTTTACACTCACTAAGCCTTCACGCACCATTGGATTGAATCTCAAGAAAATCTACGGTTGTTAAGATGCTATTAAACTTTCACCATCACCATCATCAAAGCTTTGTCCCAACTATATTGAGGTCACCCACGTGAATTCTGTTTCTCCAAGTCTAAGATGCCATTAAACTTTAAGGGTGTTAAATCAAGGGCTAGGATAATCTGGGGTGGGGCTGATTTTTTGGATCTCCTTTGTGCACAAGGAGGCCTTTCAATCTGCCCTCCTCCCATTGGTAAATTTGCATCTAAGTGGGCTGCACGAGCTAGATAGTATATAAGCTAGATGCAGTATGCTCGTGGGTGAACATTGCCCCCTTAATAAACCTTTTACTTTTATATAGCATTATTATTTTACTAAATTCAACATTCGCTCCCAAAATAAATAAATAAAGGCCCATTTACTTCATATACGAATGGAAGAAAAGTGTGCATGGCATGCTTTCCAAATCATTTAAAAGAGTGTATGGGCAGAAAATGGAGGATAATTGACACAAAAAAAATGGTAATAATTAAAAAAAAAAAAAAAAAACAATTTATAGATACTTTTTAAGAGGACCAGCTTCTCTCCCATAAGTTGAAAACTTTTGAGGGCTCATTATTTGGCGTGTTGAATGTGATCCTTCAATCTTCACAAGGCTCCACAGATTTTCCTTCAACACTTACCAGGCACTTTAGTGATTTTTTTTTCCCTTTGTTGATAGTTGACATGAGTTAGAACACACAACCATGCGACAAGTAAGAAATGTGAAGTACAGACACTTAAAAGTAAGAATTTGGCAGAGCTTCTGCTTCAAGTACATCTTCTGACTAGGTTCTAGCAATCTGTTCAAGAGTACGAAGTTCGCATATTTTAGTGTGAAACAACAAGAGAGTCAAAACGTAAGAGGATAAACTATCTAGGAAGAATAGGTTTGTCACAAAAATGTTGATAACAGCTATTCAGATTCAAAGCCTTAGAATCATGATAGTAGTCAACATGAGACTTGAATTTAATGATCCAGAATGCAAATTCGATATTGGCCAAGAGAAAATCTAGAATAATTTATCTGTATTGATGTTGCATCAATGAGTGATCTTCTGTTTGGTAACCTTCATTGCCCATCAATATCAACAAAAAAGAAAGACAAGGCATTGCTTATATTTATCACAATTCACAGAATTCTTACATAATGTTTCCAAGGATAAGAATCTACTAGATATAACAAACAGAACAAGAGAACAAAATAAGAAGGAAAAATAGCTGTCAGGGATTTGGGAGAACTAGCACGTAATGAGTTTTGCCAGCAACAAAATCATGATTTATAAACAAAAAAACAATGACAGAGAGACCACTAAGATTATAAAACAGTAAAGTAGGGAGAAAACAAACCTTTGAAAGAATGCAGAGCAATGACTGCACATGGTTTCTAGAAATTGAGTCGCCAACAAACGCCCAGGACTTATTCCTCATATTCTCTAAAAACCTCTGCGAATCAAACAGAGGCAAATCGCAATCCCGTGGTTTCCACCTCCAATATAGATAACCCGAATCGGGTCGCCCATTCTTCATGCAATTCTGATGCTCTTCCACAACATGGCAGCTCTCATTAGTGTAAATTGGTCCTAATGGGTTTGGAATCCACTCTCCCGTAAAAAGATCACATTTTCCTGCATTGTCATTTGGTAATTACAGGATGAGAGGTGAAGTTTAGAACAGAATGATATAATCAGATCTGGGAAATGACCTTATATTCAGAATTTAAAAAATCATCAATTCTATGCTTCTAGTATATTCAATGATAAATACTTCCCTTTACTAGAGAACCACCACTGTAATCCAGTCTAGAGCATAAACAAATTCCTCAATACCATTCCAAGTTTCTATAATTTGTAGAGAAGATGAATTGAACTGGAGTAAAATTCACTCAAATTTTCTCATAGTACCAGACAATACTGTTATCAGAGACCCAATAGAAATAACCCAATTACTTGAATTATCAAAGGAAAACAGCACCCACTAAACTACTAATAAAAATTCGATCTTTTTGCATAGGGGTCTCTTCTCTGTGGATTTCTCCAAAACCCAAACTCATAAATATCATAAATTACAAACCTTTCCTAGTTTCTCGCTGCAGGGCCCCGTCAGGAACATGCGTCTCTGCAGCAGCTGTTCTCTCCACGGATGGGCTTTCCGTAACCGATGAAAAGATCATGGATTGAGAGAAGAAGAGGCGAAAAGCAACACACATGAGAAGAATTGAGGCTCCTAATGTCACAAACAAGTGGTTGGGTTTGTGGAGATTCCATGGGTGCTTCCAATCGAACCTCGTCTCCTTCACCATCTCCCTCTCTCTCTCTCTCTCTCTCTCTCTAAAGGTGGCCCAAGTACTACCTGCAACTACTCAATAGGCTGCCTCTCCTCAAAATACAAATACCCAACAAAAATTAGAGCAATTGAGAGAGAGAGAGAGAGAGAGAGAGAGAGAGAACAAAAAAAAGGGGAAAGAAAAGTAACTTAATTGTCATCTGTTCATGCAAGGGTGATGGGAAATTTTCTTTATAGGTGGAAGTGGAGTGGGAGTTCTATTGACCAGGACGAAACTTGTGTCCTCTGTCTGTTGCTTTTTGTGTGTGTGTGGGTTTTTTTTTTTTTTTTTTTTTAAATTAAGGGAATGTGAAGGCAAAAGAAACACGAATCAAACACTTGCCAACTTTGAGTCAAAATATAAAAGTCTACAGAGATTTTTAATGACCATTAAAATAGTTTATTTGGTAACTTGCCTCGAAGCCGACACCACACATAACTGGTGTCAACACCTACCTCAAATTCTTTAATTGTTCCCAATCTTTACCTTTCACCCATTTCTCTGCATCTTCAATCCACCCTTTTCAATTTTTTTGGTAACCCTGCGTTGTGAACGATGTGAAGTAGATGGGATTTTACTTTCTTGAGATGATTATCAAGGTGACAGTGGGTATTGAAAACTCAACCCTAAAAAAAGAAAAAAACAGTCTTTTACTGTGAGATACCAAAATCCTGCTTACTCCCACATTAAAATTGTTGCTTTATGTAAAAAAGATGATTGTCATTGCAATCTTAATGTGTGAAAAACATTTTTTGAACTTTTCATCCATTAATGAAAACCAAAAGAAACTTCTTTTATACCAATTAAGAATTCATTTTATCTGTCTTCAAAGGATGAGATAGGGTCCACATACCTTATATAAAGAGTGAGATTGACGAATTTGAGAACATGACAACGTTGAGTTTGCATTAAGTTTTCATAGAAAGCAAAGAAAACACAGAGATGGGAGTTTCATGATTTAGGGTAGTATAATGGCCAAATTGTTATTATTGCTATTTTCGCACCATTCAAACAATTTTATAAGGGCTTTTAAATGTGTCACCCGTGTGGCAGGGTACCAATATGGCCAAAATCCAAAAAAAAAAAAAAAGGAGCCCTAAGGCCACATAAACCTGCTCTTATCATGTCACATTGGGGAATAGTGAAAAAGTTGAGTTTGGTACGACTCAAACTAAACCCATAACACAGGCCCCGCCGTATGGACACCCAACTTGTGACAGTTTTATATCGGGTTGGAGAAAATGCGTCTTAGATTTATCATATCCAAATCTTACTGCCTTATGAAGGGTCGACCTAAACTTTAACACATGCCCCGTCATAGACCGATCAAACTCGAGATTAGATTTATATAGGAATGGCAATGGAGCAAGTTTGGTAAGATTTGGAGTAAATCCAAACCTGTTCCGTATCAAATCTATCTTATCCAAACATGGCCCACTCCATAATTGGTCATTAGGATGCGATACCAAACCCGCCCCATTTGAGCTGGGGTTAAGTTGACATTAAAAGCTTAAAAGTTAAGAAAATATATAAATGCATGAGAATGACTGGAGGAGATCAAACGCACCACCTTTTCTTCCCATAGGCCTTAAGTTAATGCCTAACACCACCTACAACACATTAGTAACTAATAAGTATATATTATTGTTGACATGTAAATTTTTATTTATTAATTTTAGAAGTCAAACAACGTTTGTCTCCACTAGCCGATGAAGCCTAATGAACGTGACCTGCCAATACATGAAATTCTTGTCCACCGGCCGTTGAAGAGTATGGACCAGTAATTGGTCATCGTTCAGCATTAATGATTGTTGAACGCTTCCCAAAAGCACAATGGCCGGCGTCACGCATTTTCAATGACCAGTTGTCACTAAGGGCGAATGGCCACTAGGTGTCAGTCAAACAAGTCAAATGACCAACGCCATGCAATTCCAATGACTAGTGGGCACTTCCCAGCCATATCCATCACCGGTGAGCGGTTATCAGCAATTAACTCCCACGACGCCCCACCCCACCATCTCCTTCTTTGACAATGTCTTGTGGCTGGTGAATGCATGGAAGAGCAATTACAATATTCTTTACTTCACTTTCTGAAACTGTCCCCCACTCTCCCACAATCTCCGTCAGTTACAACCATCAAAATGCCTCAAAAAGGGCTTTCCAGACAGCATTCAACGCTAAGCATACTTTGCAAAAAGCCAAGAGACTCTGTCAATTTCACTCCAAGAATCCATCCTCGCCTTCTTCACAATGAAAGGGTCGGCCGGTGCTAAATATAGTACAAATGTGGAGTTCTTTCGTTGCTCTATCATTATAAATGATTTCCAACGCCTTTCTTTGTTTTCTCTACTAACGAGAAAGACAAATTCTTGTATGCTTGTGGTGTTCTTTTCACTTTGACTTACCATACTAAGGTTTCAAAGTAGCAACACCTTGAATTATCTCTTCACCAACTATTTTCATCTTGGTGAACCCCTCTAAATTTTCATGTCTTATCCAAGAAAAGCAATAGCAGATTACAAAGATTGACTGAGCGACACATGCTCGAAGAATGGCGCATTAAATATCTTCTTATGGACACTTGGTCATTCTTCTCCAGTCAAGTCAAAGATGATCGGCTCATTCTTCTCCAGTTAAGTCAAACATGATCGGCCACAGGCATCAGTCTCCTTTCTTTCTTTCAATTTTGTATTTTACATTCTTTTGTGTTTGATCTCCTAGGCCTAACGAGGGGGTCATATAAAAAGATTTTATAAATGACCTGTACTCAGAAGGTGAGACGAGTAGAACCCATGTAAAATTCAAAAAACTAGAATAGTCTCTCAATGGACTTTCAAACATCATTGTGCAAGTCATTCTCGTGTCCTTATATATTTGTTGAAATTAAAATAAAAATTGAAAATAGCTTGCTTTCTTTCAATTTTCAACAAATCAAAAGATTGGCGCCGTCTGTGGGAATATACAAAAATTGTCTCATTGATCAAACACTTAAGAACCAAGAAGAAAAGAAGTCGATGTCAGGTCACAACATCTGATTATTTCGAACAAAGGGTTACTGACCATTTGATGCAAAGTATGGTACCATTTGCCATTGTCGCAAACTGTGCCAAATTTTGCACAGTAATCACTAGCCATCACAGGCAGATGATAGCCGGTGACTTCAAGCAGAGACTAGCGAGTGCCCATCGACTGCTGCACTCAACTTCTATCGGCCAGTGCACTTAGCGCCCACCAACCAGTCCATAAAAGGATCGTCGGCCAATCTGTGCATAGAATTGCCGACTATGGCATACATTCTATGGAAAACAGTGTTCTAGAAGAATGATAATTGAACTTTCTGGTGAATTTTCACTCAGATATTCATCGTCTAGAACTTCAGAATCCCTGAGATTTCTCGTATTAGGAAAAACATAAGGGAAACCTTAGGGGATAGAACCATCATGGCACCTAACATTTTTTGAAAGACAGTCTCACCAATGACCAGTCATGGCCGATTGGTTTCTTTTCGATCTAAATTAGTAAGACCAAGCAAAGATCACTCTATTTGACGTATGTAAAGTTAGTCTTTGTGGTTTAGCGGGCATTTGGTTGCCCTACTTTACGCCTTAGATTTGATGGATCCTGGTTAGTCAATTCGGTTAGATGATGCAGGCCTAAAGTCAAATGCATTTCTTCAAATTTGATTGGATCCAATTTATCTTCCTTCCGTTTTGAGGTTTATGTTTATTGTACTGAAATGCTACCTGTTTTACGGCAACCCATTTGGACAAATGACATGGGAATTATGGAACATAAACATGTTTCTGTAAACCATTTTGGTTATTCAATTCAATTGGTTAAAGATCATGTTCCATCATTTGAATATGCCATTATGGCCCATCATGGTGGAGAAATAGATTGATCTAGGATTGAGCTGAAAATACATGAATGCTCTCTTGTTAATTATATCCCACTGGTCTTATTTTACATACCAAACATGGGTCTTATCATCGTCACCTTCGACGAAGCAATAGAGCTCCTTTATAAAGTCTTTGTCTCAAAGAAAATAGCTCTAAGGGTCAGAAAAGACTCCGATCTGAAGCTGAAGTGCCTATTCCCTAGGTGTCTGCATTCTAGAGGCTCGCTTCTGCTACTCTCGAAGTGCAAGTTGTTCCCATTACAACCAAACCGTCTAGGAAAGATGTTCATCTGAGAACTTGGGTGTCTCAGTACGCCAAGAACCCCTTTGGCGTCCATCTTAATGATGCAAAGGACCCCCACATCACTAAACAAATGATGGGAGCAAGGAAAGTGAAGATTATTGAAAGCGCTTTTGACCTCAAAATCAAGAAAGACGATAACAAGGTTAAAACTCGTAAGGGGAAAGATCTTTGTGAGTTCATAGGGAAGAAGAAAATGCAACAGAAGGAGAAAATCCTAGGTTGCACCGCCTGGTCCCCTTAACCACGTAAATACAAGAAGGAGAAGTGCCAAGATAAACCCTTGGCATTGTTGGAAGACAACGCTTTCCACCCACTCACTCAAAAAGAGGGAAATAGGTTTCCATTCTCATGTCTTTATGTATTTATTGAACTTGAAATAAAAATTACAAATAGCTCGCTTTCTTTTAATTTTCAGCAAATCAATTATATTTATGAGGCAAGACGGGGTGGACCAACAAAAATTGAAGCCCACTCAGTGCCAAGAAAAGCACTACCAAGCCCGCCCCTAATAGGAGTAGGTAGGGATGAATTCTCGTTTAAATGTATTATACATGATCAATCCTACCATATAGCTGAAACATATTAGAGTAAAATTTTTCCATATCCCATACAAGAGGGAAGAATTTATCTTGAACAACTTAGATTCTAAGTAATTTGGCCTCATTATTGATAAAACTTACGAGTTTTTTGTAATATTTTGTTCAATTGTACTGTATATGTTCAATGTTATTGTGGGACAAAACACATGGATAGCTTGAGGCTGTGGGTTCAAGTCATATTACTAATAAAAGAATGGCGGGCACCAAACATATAAGAGTGAGATTTAATCACATCTCATACTAAAAAGGATTTCTTTTGAGCAGTTCAAATTTTAAATATGGGTCCCATTGTGGACCCTCATGTATTTCTTCTGAGTTCGAGCATAGAAGATCTCAACTCAGGAAAGAGAAAGGGATGGTTTGGGTTCAAAAAAGAAGGGAACTTTTGTTTTATGCAAAAGGTGGTTGACATACAATGTGAACCATCTTTTGGTCCTTGTGCTAGTAGGAACACTATAGGAAGCTTGAGGGCCTAATTTTGTCAAAGAATTCATGTCTGTAGATTTTACAAGTACTCCAAAAATTTTCCCTTATGTGGAATTCTTGGATCCTTTTGTTGGTTGTAGCATCTAGAAATGCTTAAGGGTTGGAATTTGGGAATTCTGAAAGATGAAAGTTACTGTTTAGGTGGTTGAATTCAAAATTCTAGCAAAAACTTATGGAATTTGGGGATGCCAAAGGAATTTCTATCAAATCATTATATAGAAATCCCCGGCATCACAAATTCTTAAAAGGCATTCTATTAAAGAAATGAGGCTCGAGTGTGGAACGCAAAAGACTAAGAAACATTTGTGTTTTACTTACATATTAGTATTTTCATTCTAAATATCAATGTTCCTATTTTTATCTTCAACCTGATCATCATGATAAAGTCATCATTGACTTAGCACTCACACTAGCGGGGTTGGGCCAGTGACACTATGTAAGTTAGGATAATATTAGGAATACTACTAGGATTATTCTTGTCTTGGTGTTTATGTTACCTATTTAGGCTAGGACTTTATTTAGCATATTGCTTTTAATTATTTATGCAGTTTACATAAAACACAATAATGCAGAGTTAGTATTTTTTGTGTGTTCATGTTTTCTCTCTCCCTTCTCCCTCAACGAGTGGTATCAAAGCGGGCCACCAATTTCGAGAAGATCATGCAAGAGCCAAGGGGGGCAATCTTAGTGGTTGATTTTTCACATTCTGTGGATCTTGGAGATTTTGCACAAATCAAGGGAAGGATCGTGTGTAGATCGGCATGTACATCGAGGCGCGATCACCGTGATCGGATCGACGGATACCATTGCTGGGTTAAGGTGACAAAGGAGTGAGGGTTTCTTTACAGTTGGATTACAAATTGGTAACAAAAACAAGGGACTGGGTTGAATAGAGGAGAAGAATAGATTCGAACTTTGTGAGGGGTTCAGTTTGATCCCAAGTCACTAGGCTTCATTGATCCAAAGGAGAGGACCCAAGGCCTGATTGGCATTGCCTGAGAAGGAAAGAGACAAGGGCGGTGGTGCCGGGATTAAAGGAGCCCGAGAACACAGTTGGGTTCTATTCGGTCTTCTAGGTAGAGTTGCATTAGGTTTATGTGGAGAACGATGTCGAAAAGAGGAGGATCCGGAGCTCCCATCTATAGGAGAAGACAAACAAGATCCGAGGCTATTTCTATTGCCAGACTTGAAGGGGATCAAGGGCGGTACCATGCTGTCATTCACTGCATGCTACTGTCGCTGAACCAAAGAGCTACGGTGCCACCATCATCGGATTCTGTCATTTTAGATCAGAGGAGAATGAGAGAAGTTCTAGAAGGTTCCGGAATCGACTCCTGCCAAAGAAGAAACCAAGGGCTGGAATCGACTTCTCTATTATAGGAAATAGAGGAGAATTCAGCACAATTAGGGTTCAGGCCAGCATCAGTTTAAGGTTAGTTTAACCCGATTTACAAAAAAGTCCATTCCATACGGTCACAGCACTGACATCAGCGACCAACGTCAACAAATCTGATCTGGATAAGGGTTTGACTAAATCGGGCGCACAAAATTTGTTTTTACGATATCGAAGTCATCCAAAGTCAGATTTCAGATCTGTTTGATCTTGTGCTCTCGTGGTAATGAAATCTACACAATGGTGTAGTATTGAGGAAGATCAGAGCATGTCAACATAAGTGGACTTCGGGATGGACGCTTTGTTTCTCTATTTCCCTATTGTACTTCACTATAAGGCAAACTACGATTTTTGGAGGAAGTAAATGAAATCTTTTATGGTGGATCATGACTTATGGGAGACCACGTGTGGGGGAGAAACAACACCACCAAAAGAGACATCCATGCAGAAACAGTGGATAATGAAAGGTACACTGGGAGATGGTGTTGTCTCCACATAGTGTGAAGACAGTTGGATGCATGTAGGTTGACAACCGAGAAAGTCGGCCTGATTGGCCCGCAAATCTTTACACAGCTTGGCTGGAAGGAAAAGGGTTCAACTAACAGTACAAGCATGATCTTGATGTGACCTTTGGTTTGGTGGTGAAAATCAACAATGTACAAGTGTTGATTGGCATTGCAGCTAACATAGGGTGGAAGCTCAAGCAGACGAAACTCAAGAGGTACTTCTTAGCATGGGAGAGTTGACACGGAGATCCACTTGAATAAGCCACATGGTTTCGAAGATGAAGGTTTTAGGGTTCGAGATCTCTAGATTGGTCTCCTCAATAAATCAACCAAAAAGTGTGCAAAAACAATAAACTATACAGCGAGAAATAAATTCAAAAAGCACGCAACACAAGGACACCATATTTAGCGTGGAAAACCCTAACCGGGTGAAAAACCACGGATCCGAACTGGATCAAGAATCAAACACTATGAATCTCGTAATTATAAGAAACTCAGATTTCCTCTCCAGATATCCCCTACCTAAGGACTGAAGTTACCTTATGTCATTTCACGCTTCAACAAGTTCACACCGCTGATCGTAATAGATTCAATCCCGCGCTTGATTCCTTAAATCTTCTACGCAAGAAGATGATCTTCTATAAATGATGTAAAAGAAACTAACTCTAGAAAACTTGGCAGCACAACTTCTTAATAAATCTCTAGAGAATAATTCTATCAATTAAATCTCTAACTCAGAACTTTGAAAGGTGAGGTCTATCTTTAGAATAGCCTTTGAGTCCTTTAAATAGCCCTTGGGACGTGCTTAAGGTTTCCTAACTTGATTAGGACTAAAACAAGCAGTTTGGACACAATTAGAAAGAAGTTTCTAATTTAACTTGGACTCTGCCGCCTTGTCTGCTTGAGTGGACCTTTCATCCGCTTAAGCGGATGAGATTCTGTCTCAGCGGAAATATACTACTGTCAAGCGCGTCTGGCTATTTTGACTGTGTTCGCTCAAGCGAAGCTTTGGGAGCTCAAGCGGACTCCATTCTGGATGATCCGAAATATCAACACTCTTCTTCCAGCTTTCTTCTTAGAGTCCTTCAAGTCTTCTATCTTTAGAGTCCTTTTTCTAAAAAAGAATTATAAATCAATGGACCCCCAGAGTTTTGTCCAACACATGAATTATCCAATATACAAAAACCTAACAAAAGACCAACAAGAGATAACACAGCAAGCATGAAAAATTCTTCATAGATTTAGATAGGAACTTGGTGTAATGATGTTGGGAGTCAGCACTAACGGGGAGTGTTGAAGTTATCGTCGACTTAGCACTCACGCCGGAGGAGTTGGGCTGGTGACGCTATGTAAGTTAGGATAATATTAGAAATATTACTATGACTATTCTTTTCTTGGTGTGATTATGTTTTCTATTTATGTTAGAACTCTATTTAGCAGATTGCTTTTGGTTATCTATTTATATTGGTTGATGTACTGTAATTTACATAGAATACAGTAATACAAAGTTAGTATATATATATATATATATATATTTTTTTTTTTGTGTCCTCTGCACCTACATCATAAGTTATTGGTAGCACATATAATATACAGATACAATGACAGACCCATAAATTCTCCTTGAAGAGGCCACCATATGTGAAAAAAAAAAAAAAAAAAAAAGAGGAGACCTCACATAAAACACCCCCTCCCCTCCCGCTCGTAAAGGGTGCCTATAATCACAAGTTGCCTATCAGACTACAAATGCATGTTGAAACCTAGGTAAGTATATGCAAATCTAATCCAGACTTTAGGATATATTTGTCCAAACACTTTTCTATGGCTATAATGAGGAGCATAAATGCCTTTCCACACGTACTACACTAAAATCCATATCCAGAAAAAACAGAAAAACAAAAAAAGAAGACTATTCTTCAATTCCATGGAAAACCCTTTTCCAATGCAGGTGAGGATCGGACTTGGTTTTCCATGGATTTGGTTTTTTGTTGTGCCAGACAACCGTGCCATTAGCTATTTAGCTCATTTAGGCATTACGTAATGGGAGATTTATAAGGTGAGACAGAGACCGATATGTGAGCTCATCTTGTTTGCTAGAAAAAGGAAGAGCTTTAGATTTCCTTTTCTTTTCCATCAAGAATGTAGAGAGGCTCTCATAAATATGAAAAGGTATTGGCTCTTGCTTGCTTGACATGGAAATGATGATCAGATATCATATTCTTGCTTAATAAATTCACTCAACGGCACCTCAATTATATCCTCTTATCTTACAAGTAAGTTTTAGTTGAGGGTCTCAAGTGAACCCACGCCAACAGGGTTGAATCATAATAATTTCACAAAGTGTCCACTTTGGAATTCTCAAAACCCTTTTTCTGTTTTCAATTGTTTGCAGTCCAGAGTGTTAGAAATTGTACGGCTCATCATGATTCATTCATTTGGAATACGCATGGGATTAAACATTTGATAAGCCAAAGAGGCAATCTCCCCTTCAAAGTCTCAATCCATGTCCCTGGGAAAGTTTGGGATGAGATCCAACTCAGTTTGGTCGTTAAAAATACCAATTCCAGTGGAAGATATTGAGGCATCCGTAGTAGTGGTTGACTACAACAAAGCCCAACCATTGGGATTGCCATTTAAAAAGAGATCAAAATCCTAGTTTGATAAACATACATCAATTGACAAGAGCCGGCACCACCATGGGGCTAGCACAGAGAGGGGTCCAAATGAAGTGGAGAACTCGATTGTTTCGTTTCTTCCCTTGAAGGACAGTCCAGCCTCTATATTTAACACAATGGAATGTATATCTTTTGGAAATGGCTGGACCTTGGTGTGAATTTTAGGTCTTTATAGGCTGGATTCGACGTCAACAATTTTAGGCCTGATTAATAAATGGGCAAGTTGGACATAATTTTCTTTAGCCCAACCGGGTCCATGAACACCCCTAATTCCGACTTTCCAACTTCCAGAAATGAGAAATTCAATTTTAATGATAGAGCAGCAAGATTGCTTTGTTTATCAAGTTTCCTTTGGCACGCCAAACAGCAGAGGAATGAATTGTCGAATTTAGACTATGAACATCCCTAATCACGTGAGGTCATAACTTGTCACAAATCATGTGAGGTTGGGCTTCGACACCTACTTTTTTTCTTCTAATAGAAATGCTGTGGCCACATTTTTTTTTTCATAGGCAATGAATATTTTTAATTCATACTCAACGCCCTTCTAGAACGGAGGTAAAAGTAAAAGATTGAAGATAAAGATCGGCCATCAAATGATCTCCCCTTTATGTCTTTACATGAAAAGGGCTAAAAGTGAATGATTGAAGATAAAAATTAAATTTCTCCAAGTTCGGATCCCCGGTTTCATAGAAACAAGGAGATACTGTTTCATCCGATACACATTCACCACCCATGCAAAATCTTATCCTTGATTTTTTTCATTCAAAGGAAGCAATTTAGATGGTGCATTAGCTGGCATAAAAATTTATATAGGTGGCGAATGTGGATTGTATGAAATAGTATCCGGACTCAATTTCTCCCTATTGATGAGCATGAAAGAATTGCATTAAAAAACTATTTTAAAAATTAGAGCTTCTTTCAATTGGTCCAGGAAAGGAATGTAAATTGCTTAAAATAAAGGATTTTTTACCAAAAGCATCATAAAAAAATCCCATATACCTCCAAAAGCATCCTTAAATACATGTAATGCCCAAAAGCATCTAATACAACATACTCTGATTTTTTTTCCGGACCAAATTGCCCCTCCAACCCCTTTCTTGTGACGTCGAGAATTGAATTGACACGTTAAAGTATTTCGAAGCTAGTTCAACCCCTTTCTCGTGACATCAAGACTTTATTTGGCGCATTGTAGTATTTCTAGGCTAGTTATTTTTTTTCTTTTTTTTTTTCAATTCTGGAACTCCCTAGTTGATTTTTCCCTTTTCTCATTAGCCCTTAGATCTAAGCCTTAGATCTAAGGGCTAATGAGAAAAGGGAAAAATCAACTAGCGGTTTGAGAATTGAAACAAAAAGAAAAGGCCTAGAAATACTGTACTGTGCCAAATCAAGTATCGATGTTGCGAAATCAAATCTCAATGTCGCAAGAAAGGGGTTGAATTAATCTCGAAATACTTCAATGTGCCCTGCTGAATTAAGTCGATGTCGCGAGAAAGGAGTTAAACTAGCCTCAAAATACTTCAATTGCCCCGCCAAATCAAGTCTCGATGTCGCAAAATCAAGTCTCAATATCACGGGAAAGGGGTTGAGCTAGTCTTGAAATTCTTTAACGTGCCAAATCAAGTCTCGTTGTTGCAAGAAAGGGGTTGGAGGGAAAAATTTTTTGGAAAAAATCAGAGTTCGCTGTATAAGATGCTTTTGGGCATTACATTTATTAAGGATGCTTTTGGAGGTATATAGATATTTAAGGATGCTTTTGGTAAAGACCCTAAAATAAATTGCAAATCTCACTTTCAAGTTTTTTTTTTAAATACGAGAATCATTCAACGGGGCCCATTACATTTTTAAATATTTTCTAGTTTTCCTCTTGATCTAGTTCGATGGATTCCATAAAATTGTTGTTTTAATTGGCAATAAAGGATCAAAATTGAATGGAAACTTGAGCATAACTACATAGGGTTCTCAACATTTTAAAGATTTTACATGGGATGTCGTCTTTTAAATTCTTTCAATTGGTAGTTTCGTCTTCTTCCTACTTTTGCCCCTCCTCACTTTTGCTATACAACCAAGTAATAAAATTACAAGAGAACCTTGGGTAGAATTGTCTTTTTATTTCTCAAAAAGCAAGTCATCTTTAGCGAAATTTAGTGTAGAATTGTTTGGTTATTACATACGAAAATGCTATTGGAAGTAGGGGTGCACAAAAAATCCGCCAATCTATAAAACCGATCCGATCTGTGGATTTTTAACCTAACTGAAGGTAAACAGATTGGCGATGGATTGAAAATCTTGTAATTTGTTAGCAACGGATTGGTGACGGGTTTTTCACCCTCAATCCGCGAATTCAATCCGATCCGATCCATTGACATTAAATATAAAAAAAAAAAAACTTAAGGGGTCAAAATGTAAGTTAAGAAGTCTAAATATAAAAGAAGAAAAAACTTCAGGGGTCAAAATGTAATTCACTTTTATATATAAGTATAACAAATGAAACTTTAGACCAAATTTCACCCTAGCCTTTAGAGCATGCTCATCAAATTTTCTTTAACATTAGATTCAACTGTTTGAATGAGTTAAATTGATCCGATCCGGTCCTCCACGGATCGGATCGGTTTTTAATAGCCACGGATATTGATAACGAATTCCAAACCCATCAATCCGTAGGTAACGGATTAGTGACGGATTTGGCATAATCCGCACCATTCCGATCCGCGTACACCCCTAATTGGAAGGACATCTTAATATTCATGAAGAAATTTTATACGGTGGCTATTTTTTGAACGAACATTACTTCACGTAATCAATTCTCTCTTTTTTTTTTTTTTTGTTAGCTCAAGCCTCCTCCCCTTTTAGGCTTATTTTCTGAATAATACTTCTAATTAAATCTTATATTTTAATATATTATTACTCTTAAGCCCATTCCTCTGTTGCTGGTATAAACGTTATAGAAGTCAACCTAGTTGTGAGTGCAATGGGAAGATGTGTGCCATCACTTAATAAGGGCAAACCTACTATCATTAAACAATCCTATCCCAAACCAATTGTTATCACCAAAAACTTCAAGAAATGCAGAACTTTCGGTCCCGAATACATATGACTCTCTAGAAGCAGCCGTCTAAACTAATGAGCAGGCTAAGGGATTAATTGTACATGCTGTGTGGAAATGAAACTGCAGAAAATTTTCCATTATCTGCAGTTTTGCCAAGCAAGGAACTCAAAAATAAAGCTTGTTCACGTTACTTGTGCGTGCCTAAATTGTTATGGGCTTAATGAGATTGTTGTAAAGCTTCTTGGGAAAGATTGAATGCCTGATGCCTGAAACCTGAAAGGAAAGGGGAAAACAAAGATCAAAGACCTTGGCCGGGCTCGGCCAAAGGCACTCTGATGCCTAAGTTAGTTCAGTAACTAAACAAAGGTTGAGTGAGGGTGTATGAATGCGTATCTTTTCCAAATTAGCTCTCTGTATATATAGACTGAGAATCCCATGACTCTCGTCTTGACCTGATCTTTCAGGGATTGAGGATGTAACTACCGGATAAGGATAACTCCTATCTCTATCCGGTCCTTGCCCTTTTCTTTCAACACATTCTGCAATGTAGCTGAGTCTTCATAGGAGTGCAGTTGTAACCGACTAAGCGTCAGTACTCATTTCGGTTAACCGAACCGAACTGAAGACGATACCAAGGTCAAGTATGACCTTATAATGGACGCATTCTGGCACCATTGCAGAGATACATTTAACCGAGATCAAGACATGCCTAGCTGATACTTTTACTAAAACTAGAACAATCTCGGTATTGTGAAAATATCCGCACACAATTGCCCCCTAGCTTCTGACTTCTTAGAGTTCTCTAACTCTTTGAGGTCGGAAGCTAAGCATTATGAAAAGAGAATCTTCTGAACATTGAGTTTGAAGCTCGTACTATATTTTATCTCGGTGTTGGTTAGTGATATCTGATCCCTATCACGGTGTCGCTTCATCTGCCCGAGATAATTAATAGCATGTCTCAATCAATGCAGAAGACCTATCGGCAGCACCACGTATCATCGCCTGGTTGGTTGTTCAATCGCTTCGAAGTGACGCGCACAATACTCGAGGCGACGCCTCGCACGTGCGTTGTCAGAATTCGAAGCGGTGCCTCTTTTCCCATTATATACAGAGGCGCCTCTTCTTCATTCTTCACTTTCACATTCGTCAGGTAAGAGAGAGGATTTGCTAAAGAGAGAAATCCACCGAGGTCGAGTTCTTCCAAATCCGAGCTCAGAATCCTTCAAATCCAGTCTCATTCGTCTCGTGTTTGTAATTCCCTTCTTCTTATCTTATTTATTTGCGCTTTCTGGCTTTCTTTAGGATTCCTTGATCTTTTCCCCTTTTCGACTTCTCGTTCTTTATTTCTTCAATTTCTTCAAACCCGAGCTTTGATAATGGGTATTTATACGGAGAGATTAGAGACCCCAGAGGCTATAGCCAAATTTAGGACTGATTACAGGATCCCCGATGATGTCCTCATTAGGCTAAATAACCCTGAAATCCCTTTGATGACTATTCCTTCATTAATGGTTGGATGCCCTTTTACTTGGTCACCATAGTCAAAGGTGGGGTTCGATTCCCCCTTCATCCCCTCCTTAGAACTTGTCTTAGGAAATGGTATCTTTGCCCTTGTCAGTTGATGCCGAACAACTTTAAAATCATCATGGGAGTAGTCGAGTTCAATAGAATCTTAGGTATTAACCTCGGTATCCATGATATCGAGGAGGTTTATGACCTCTGCAAGTCCGGTGGTGATAACACCTATTACCTCCAAGCCAAGGCAAACCGGGAGTGTATCATCAATAATTTGGAGGACTCCAACAAATATGCTGGGGATGATTGCCTGTTTGTTTCAGGCCACCGGGAATATGAAGGAACCGTGCCCGAAGTGGCAAGATTAACAAGATTCCTCGTGACTTCAGTAGCCCTCCAAGTAACCACTGACCTCTTAGCCTTTAAGTTTTCCTTGTATTTTCCTCTTCTTGTCTGCCGAGGTATGACACTTGACACATTTTCTGTTTGTCGTGCAGACGCCCGCCAAAGAAGACAAGAAGCCCGCCGAGTCGGTTGGGTAAGGAACGACGCGTGGTTTCGGGTGGTGTAACGTTACCGAGGCCACCAAGTCCAAGCCGCCTAGTCGCTTCTCAACAATGAACCGAGGTACCATTCCTACATAAAGAGGAAAACTGGTTAACCCCGGGTAGGGGGAAGGCATCAAGCATCTCCTCCACCGGCTCCCCAAATAGTTCAGGCTCAGGCAAAAGTGGTAAGGGCAGAGCACGTGCAGGCCCTAACTGACGTTGAATATAGGGCTGCTTCTTGTACCAAGGCCACCACTTCTGGGACTGATTCAGAGTCCACTGAGTCTGTCGAAGCCGACATTGTTATTGTAGGACCTGAGACCTCCTCGAGGTCAAGAAGTTCAAAGCGAGTCGTGCTTTCCTCCAATTCTTCATCTAGCTCGGAGGAAGAAGAGGATATGTTAAGGCGTCGACCTGCCGTGGTGGTTGAAGATTTGGGGGCTCTAGAACTGGGAAGCCGAGCTCCTCGTGCCCCCACGCCACATGCCGCTGTTGTTGCTCTTGCTTCTGCCCCCGCTTCAAGTTCAGGAGTTTAGCAACGTTCAACAATGGCTACCGAAACCTCACAGGAGGAAGCTCAAAGAGGGAAAAGGCCTAGGACCGAGGCCCCCTCCGAGAGGAGTCCTAGCGTCGATGCGGCACCCCTTTCCACCGGGCCGGCTCCTTGGAGACCAAGCCTCCAGGTTGAGCCAGGAAGACCAATGACGGTAAAGGACCGTGTTGCCGGCAATGCTTTCATCATTGCTGCACTTGGTCAAGCCTGTGCTCTACCATTGGACATGGCAGAGCACAGGGAGCTCGACAACGCAAGGCTAGTTCTGCCAACGATACAGTCAGCGATCTCAATAAGCTTTCTCAAATTTTACCAAGTATTTCATTTCGATCACTGCTCTCTGATGCCCGTTTCTTCTACAGGTGGTGCAAAAGGGCCAGGTCGCCTTGGAGAGGATTTAACAGTATGGCTCCAAGGTTCCGAGGTTGGAGGTAGAGAAGAAAGAGCTTCAGATAGCCCTGAATGCCACCAATCAGAAAATGAGGGAGCAAGTGGATATAAACCATGGCCTCAACACCGAGCTCAAAGCGGCAATGGCTGAAAGTCGCACGCTGGAGGCTAAGGTTGAGAATCAAAAGAAGCAGGTAGCCGAACCTGAGGCCACCTAGGAAAAGCAAAGAAATGAGTTCGAGGCCAAACTCCAAGCCGGAACCGACATTGCTTTCAACGAAGGGGTGGCAGAGGCGACAACTATTTATACGGCTCAGGTCCTCGCTGTGAGTGACCAAGTGTGGGAGCTCGGGTGGTTGGCCTCACTAAAGGAAGCAGGAGTCCCTGAGGACCACCCTGGTTACAAGAATCCCCCGAAGTACTAGAGCTCAGAGCCAGAATCAAGCTCTGCCGCCACTCCGTCCACTGAAGCCGAGGCTCGAGCTGAAGTTTCCACGACTGAAGCCACTCCAGCTACGACCGAAGCTGTTCAATCCAAGGCTGATGCTACCACCGAGGCCACTGCTTGAAGATGTTGTTTGTTGTTTCTCTTTCTTTTGGATTTGATTATGATGTAGTGATGAACAATTTTAGTTCTGTAAATATAACTGCGCCTTTCTTTTTTCATGCTTGCAACCAAACATTACTTTGAAAATTGCATGTGTTTCATCTCAGTTGATCGAGCTCTCTATATGTTTGGGAGATCAATTTATTTAAGTAATTGAGTTCGGTTTAATAGTCGAAATCCTGTATATTAAAATTATCTTAAGTTCCCTAACTCAAGAAAACAAACTTGTATCCAAATACCAAATTTGCCCGTACTGTAGCTTAATTCATTAACCGAGCTTAACAAGAGCAAACTGGATTAAGTTCTTTAACTTTAAGGAATACAAGGTATTGCAATTTTTACCTCGGTGATAGAATACTTCAGACTTAGTTCCGTAACCAAACATATATTAATTCCGAACACCAAGGTACCCACCGAGTTCTCTAACTTGGTGTTTCATCTGTGCCTTAGCTATTTAAGGTTTTTCTCTACTTCCCTAATGCTCCATAGCAGTTAGGTAGGTAATTGCCGAGTTATACAACTTAGCGAGAATTGAAAGCAACAAACAACAATTCTTCCAAAAGAATAACTTTTATTGATTTCAAAAATTGACTACAATTTGTAAGGAAAATTTAGAAATAATACTTCTTGAGGTGCATCGCATTCCATGGCCGTGGTAACTCTTTACCATCCATGTCCTCAAGTCTGTATGCAAATTGCCTGGCAACCGACCACCTTGAATGGATTGTGCTAGTTTGGTGCCAGCTCGCCTTCATTCGGGTTCTTATCCCCGGAAAATGTCTTCTTAAAGACCAATTCTCCAACTGAGAACTTCCTCTCTCTGACCTTTTTGTTATACCCCTTGGCTAATTGTTGCTGGTAGGCAGTTAAGCGGATTGCTGCTGTGTCCCTTCGCTCTTTGGCTAGGTCTAATTCTCGAGCCACGTTCACTTCGTTTTGGCCATGATCAAAGAGCTCCGACCTTAGGATTGGGAGACCGATCTCAAGTGGGATCACGGCCTCCATTCCATAGGCCAAAGAGAAGGGTGTTTCCGAAGTGGAGCGTCTTAGAGTAGTTCTATATGCGCAGAGGACACTCGGAAGTTTCTCCACTCATCTCCCCTTAGCTCGGTCAAGCCTCTTCTTGATCCCATCGAGGACCACCTTGTTCGAAATTTCGACTTGACCACTGCTTTGTGGGTAACCCGGAGTTGAATAGTAATTTCTGATGTCAAGCTCCTGGTAGAAGTTTCGAAAGAAATTGTAGTCGAACTGAGTCCCGTTGTCCGAGACCAAAGCTCGTGGAATTCCAAACCTTGTGATGACGTTCTTCTACATAAAGTTTTTCAAGTCTTGTTCAGTGATGGAGGACAACGGTTCGGCTTCTATTCACTTGGTGAAATAATAGTAGACACCTCTTGTTCCCTAGACCTCGGTGGAGCGGCCCCACAATGTCCAAGCCCCACTGGGCAAAGGGCCATGGACTGGAGAGTGGGCTCAGATCCTGTGCTGGCTGATGGATGGAGTGTGAGAATTTCTGACACTTCTCACATTTCTTGGCGTATAGTTGAGCGTCCTTCGGCATGTAAGGCTACCAATAGCCTTGGCTTATAGCTCGGTAAGCCAGTGACCTTCCTCCAATGTGGCTTCCGCAGATTCCTTCATGAATTTCATAGAGGAAGTCTTCAACCTTGCTTGAGTGAACACACCGGAGGTAAAGGCCGGTATAGGACTTCCTGTAAAGCTTGCCATCCGGAGACAACCAAAACCGAGCTGCTTTCAGCCTGATTTTGTGGGCTTCATTCTTGTCTTCAGGAAGTTGATCATCCCTAAAATAGGAGATGATTGGGTCCATTCAGCTCGAACTGAGATCAATACACAGAACCTGTCGAGGCGGTTGAAGCTCTATACTTGGTCTTTCCAACGTCTCCACCTCGACAGTTCTTTTTCTCCCAGCCTCAACAGTAGAGGCCAGGCTGGCAAGAGCATCAGCATGAGAATTAGAATCTCTGCCAACCTATTTAACTTCAATGCTCTCGAACTGAGAAAGGAGCTGCTTTGCATGAGCTAGGTAGGCCGCCATCCTTTCGTCCTGAGGTTGGTAGTTTCTGTTCAATTGGCTCGTCACTAATTGAGAGTTACTGTAGACCACCAACTGCCGTGCCCCCAGGATTTTAGTGCTGTTGAGCCCTACAATCAATGCTTCGTACTCAGCTTCGTTATTGGACGTCTTGAAGCCAAGTGTTATGGCTTGCTCGATGATTAGGCCCTCTGGAGATTGGAGGACTATGCCGGCACCAGCCCTTTTGAAGGTCGAGGATCCGTCGACGAAGACCTTCTATGATGAACGAAGGAACTGCTTCCAAGATTGTTCTTTTTCTCTTTCGGTAACTTCATCCTTATCCTCCTTGCCCCCCAGTTCGGTATCAGGTTGGCTTGGTGCCAAACTAGGAGAAACAAACTCCACAATGAAGTCTGCTAAAACTTGGGCCTTTATTGCCGTTCTGGGTTTATATTGGATATTGTATTGCCCCAGCTCGACAGCCCATATTGAGATTCTTCCAGAAAAATATGATTTTCTCAAAAGGGACTTAAGTGGATGTTCTGTAACAACCACTATAATGTATGTCTGGAAGTAATGAGAAAGTTTGCGAGAAGCACTGACAAGTGCTAATGCAAGTTTCTCCAATGGTAAATTCCTGGTCTCGGCATCAAGAAGGATTTTGCTGGTGTAGTAAATAGGCTTCTGTTGCCTGTCTTCTTCCCTGATGAGCACCGAGCTCACAGCGTGATCCGAGACGGCCAGCTAGAGATAGAGCACTTCTCCTTGCTTCGGCGTTAACAACAAGGGCGGTGAAGCTAAGTAGTTTTTGAGCTCCTGCAGAGCTCGATCGCACTCCGGAATCCATTGAAATTTTAAACTTTTCTTCAGAAGTTGAAAAAAAGGTCTGCATTTGTCTGAAGCTCGGTTGATGAAACGATTGAGCGCGGCAGCCATTCCAGTGAGCCTCTGAACTTGTTTCGCCGTAGTTGGACTCTGCATCCCCTGAATTGCAGAGATCTGGTCTGGATTTGCTTCAATTCCTCTTTTGGTGACCAAGCTTCCCACAAATTTACTGGAGCCGACGCCAAATGCCCACTTGGATGCATTCAGTTTAAGCTAAAACTTTTTTAGAATGTCAAACGTTTGACTTAGGTCTGTCAAGTGGTCCTGTGACCTTTTAGACTTGACAACCATGTCGTCAATATAGACTTCCATTGTCTTTCCTAGCTAGGCCTGGAACATTCTAGTTACCAGCCTTCGATAAGTTGCCCTTGCATTCTTTAACCCAAATGGCATCACTTTATAACAGTAGATGCCTCTAGGTGCTATGAATGTGGTCTTCTATTCATTAGGCCCGTGCATTGGAATTTGATGGTAACCTCGGTAAGCATTAAGGAAACTCATCCTTTCATGCCCAGCGGTTGCATCAATCATCTGATCGATCTTGGGAAGTGAAAAGCTATCATTGGGGCAAGCTTTTGTTGAGGTCGGTGAAATCGACACAGACCCTCCACTTTCCATTCTTTTTCTTGACCACAAATGTATTGGCCAACCAATCCGGGTAGTGAACCTCTCTGATTGCCTTAGCCTCTAGTAGCTTTTCAACCTCCTCGATCACTGCCTCGGTTTGTGGAACCCCCGTTCTCCGAGCTTTTTGAACCACATGCTTGTGTTTTGGGTCCACATTCAATTTGTGGTGCATGACCTCAGGGTTGACACCGGGCATCTCGTAAGGTGTCCATGCAAAAACTTTCCTGTTCTACAACAAGAAGTTCAAGAGCTTGGACCTCTCAGCTTCAATGAGTTGACTTCCAAGAAAAAAAATATCTTTCAGGATCATTCGGATCGATCCTGATCTCGGTTAGATCTTCAATGCTTTTTTTTTTTTGAAACTCGGCCAACGTCCTCGAGCTCTGCTTCCTTCTCCAGCTCGGCCATATGCACCTGCTTTGGTTCTGCTTCACCAGGTACTACTGTCATCAAGCACTGCTTAGCCATGTGTTGGTCACCTCGGACCGTGATCACCTTAATTCTACCGTTCTCGTTCTCTGACGGCAACTTTAATTTTTGGTGATGAGTGGAAGGCACTGCTTCCATGTTGTGCAGCCTAGTTCTCCTCATTATTGCATTGTATGGGGATGGTGCATTCACCACAAGGAAGTCAGCTAGCATAGAAGCTCTTTCAACTTGGACTTTTATGGAAAATTTTTCCTTGGGATATACCGGCTTCGAGCTGAAACCCACCAAGGGAGTTCTCACTTCCTGCAAATCTTTTTCTTTCAGACCTAACTTCTTAAAGCAGTCGAAGTAAAGGATCTCGGATGAACTCCCGGGATCTACAAGAATCCTTTGTACCTTGAAGTTCTTTAACTTCAAGGTTACAACCAAAGGATTGTTGTGGGGGAACTGGACCCCATTTAGATCTTTATCTGAAAACCAGATTTTGGGCCTCTCCTTCCGAGCTTTCTCCGCAACTGGTTCTAGTTCGGCTGCCATCACTTGCTTATTGTGCAAAGCCTTCCTAGCCTTAGCACGAGCTTGATTGCTCCCCTTAGGTGTGGAAGGTAGGTGAATGACATTGATGATGCCCTCCGGCTCATCGCTATCCAGATCATCATCATTTCGGCGCGGATGCGCTCGGTTGTTATTTTTGCCATCCTCTTTGATGTAATCCTTGAAATGTTTGTCCTTAACGAGCTTTTCAAGGTGGGACTTGAAGGCCATGCAATCTTCGGTTCTGTGCCCATTTTGCTTGTGATAAGCATAGAACATGTTCAGATCTCGGGTTGAGGCATCTCCTTTCATTGGCTGCAGCCACTTGAAGTATGATTGTGACTTGATCCTACCAAGGAGCTTGTAGATCGGCTCCTTAAAAACCGTATTCATAGCCTTATAGGAGGTAGCAGCTGGTTTGGTCTTCTTTCCGCCCCCCGAGGTGGAGGCCGAGACCATTGCTGAGCTCGTTATTGCCTCGCTTCGGTCTACTTCCTCCTTCCGAGATGATTTCTTGTCTTTCTTAGAGACTTTATCTTCCTACCAAAGGCCGAAGCTTTCCTGAGCTTGGGCCTCATCTTCCTCCTGCTCAATGAACTGATTCACCCTGGCCATCGGTGCCTTCACCGTGGCCACGGGGAACTGAACCAAGTCCTTCTGAAGCTCATTACCTGGTTGTAAAGCTTGTTTGAAGGACCTGATTGCCACCCTATCAGTGGCGTCTTCGACTTGGCTATATACAGTCCAAGACCTTTTGGGGAATTGAGTGATGTTTTCGGTCCGCCTCATTCTGATGGCCATTGGGTCATCGTCCGTCTTGGGGATGACCCTGTGAGCCTAAAATTTCTCCACGAAGGAATTCCGGAGCTGCCGCCGGCTCGAAATTGACCCCTTTGGAAGTGCATAGAACCACTTTAGGGGAAGGTCTCCCAAACTGGAAGAGACCAATATCAACCCATACTGACATCCTTTGAGTAAAATGTCGGAGATGTGTTGCTGGATCTGAGGTCCCATCGTAAAGGACGAACCTCGGAACATTGAACTTTTCGGGGAGAGAAAAGTTCCTTATTTCCTGAGAGAAGGGGGATGTACCGAGATCTTCAGTCTCGTAAGCGTTTAGCCGATCTCGGGTGAAATCGACCACGTCTATATTCTACCGGACTGTTTGTTTGACTTTTCAGTCAAGCCATTCTCTCAGGTCATCTTTGTCCTCCGGTCTTTGTTTCGGTTTCTTTAAGGCATCATTCAAGTGGCTGCTACTCGAGCCCTCGTTGTAAGCTCAGCCGCGCCTCTTGTTATTCAGGACGTGCCTCAAATCTTGCTCAATAGGGGGAGACCCAGGGGGTGGAACCGGGGTCGTGGCCCTTTCTTGGAGCTGTTGCTGGAGTTGATGAATCAACTTGTCCTTTTCTTGGATAACAAGGTTTTGGGCCCTAATATCCGCGAGAAGTGGGCTGTTATCATCATAGCCATCGATCCGGTGATGAGATTGAAGTGATCTGGTCGGTACTGGGGAATTATCTCGTCGGGGACGCTCCAGCAGCAGATCATCTTGTCGGGGACGCTCCAGTAGAGGATCATCTTGCCGGGGAGGTGCCGTCAACCCCCTTGAAGATGAACCTGACTGAATCTCAAGCCTTATCGGAAAGCTTTCCGCTCCAGATCTTGCCCTGGATATCCTCTGGCAAGGGATCAGCGGCAATCGCATTAGAAATGTTGATGGTGGTGGCAGGGTCCTTGATGATTCTTCACCCTTTCTAGTCTTTGGAGGTATGGTTTTTGTGAATTTGATTTAATCCTCCCCACAGACGGCGCCAATTGTGCGTGCCTAAATTGTTATGGGCTTAATGAGATTGTTGTAAAGCTTCTTGGGAAAGATTGAATGCCTGAAACCTGAAAGGGAAGGGGAAAACAAAGATCAAAGACCTTGGCCGGGCTCGGCCAAAGGCACTCTGATGCCTAAGTTAGTTTAGTAACTAAACAAAGGTTGAGTGGGGGTGTATAAATGCGTACCTTTTCCAGATTAGCTCTCTGTATATATAGGCCGAGAATCCCATGACTCTCGTCCTGACTCGATTTTTCAGGGATTGAGGATGTAACTATCGGATAAGGATAACTCCTTATCTCTATACAGTCCTTGCCCTTTTCTCTCAACACGTTCTACAACGTGGCTGAGTCTTCATAGGATTGCAGTTGTAACTGACTAAGCATCAGTACTCATTTCGGTTAACCGGACCGAACTGAAGACAATACCGAGGTCAAGTATGACCTTATAATGGACGCATTTTGGCACCATTGCCGAGATGCATTTAACCGAGATCAAGATATGCCTAGCTAATACTTTTACTAAAACTAGAACAATCTCGATACTGTGAAAATATCCCAGCACATTATTGATTTATTTATTTTAACATGGGAGGAATGGTAAACTATTTTTGTCTTTTTTCTATGTTTTTTTTTTTTTTTTTTAATCAATAGGAATGGCAAACTACCATAATCCTAAACTACAATATCAAGGCTCATCCCTAGGTGCTCCACATCATAGCTCCACATTCCCACTATAGTGCTCTGCGAATGCATTACCATTGCTGTGTGTTGTTTTGTCTTAAATTTCTTTCTAGGAGGAACATATTTTTTTCGCGTCCAGTCGTTCCTCCTGGGATTCAAATTCGGGACCGATTGACTCTGATATCATCTTAAATTTTCTTCGGCTAACTATTCCTACCAAAACCTCTAGACATTAGTTAGTAGAGGCAACATAAATACTTTTCAATACTCCCCCTCGGGTGGAAGCACACTCCTTAACATTTCGTAGTGTGCTTTACATCACTGCTACTATAGAGGGTGCTTTGACATCAGTACTTTTGTGGAAATGAGACGCCCTTACCACTGGCTGTCTCAGGACTTGCACTAATGTTGATTTTTCATTTTTCCATTGAGTGAAATTCTCATTTCTAAGTACAAGGGTTGAAATTTGAAAACTGCCCTACCAATGAGTTTCCCCTTCAAGATTGAACATGTGCAGTAATTTGGGGACATGTTGGAGCTTGTATTTCAGAGGACTCAGCATACTTTTAACTCCTTGTAGCTCAAATATAAATACTAGCACTATAGCCAAAAATATGAGTACAGAAATAGGGAGGTCAATGGATCTCCAAAGGTTCCAACTCAAAAAATCAGAGAGCAGGCCCTCATTTTGACTTGGTTGATAATCGGGGACAGGTCTAGGTCCAGTTTGGCCATTTTAATCTGACTCCTAGTTACATTTATTTCTTACAAGCATGCTACAGGTAACAGGATGTCACAGCAGTGAATGACTCCTATTTTAATGAAGTTTTAGTATATACTTATTCAGTGTTCTGGGCCCAATAGAGTTCCATTGGAGTCGGGCACAGGTCCAGATATATAAATCTTATTGTTCTAACTATTTGAGAAGACAATTGTTCTAGGAAATTTGGAATTCATCATTCTCTTTGATCTTTCCATATACTACAGGTACCCGAATTCGGTTACATGTCTGCCATTAACCCACCCCCAACTTAGGCTCTGTTTTCATCTATAATGGCTAGAATCATCCTGCAGGTGTGGCTATCGATAGCACTATGAGTTGGCCAACAGGCATTAACTCAGTGTGAGATCCATAAAACAGAGCTTACCAGCTCTTACATTAATGATTCTTACTAATGTATTCTCACCCACAAACCTCCCCTCACAAGATGGAGATGATGTTGTCTAGTTAATTAATGTATTATTGATATCATTGCCAATACATAAAAAAGGATAATCACCATGTAAAACTATGAGAGAGAGAGAGAGAGAGAGAGAGAGAGAGAGAGAGAGAGAGCGCATGTACATGGACCCATCGCATCTACTGTCAGGATCACATAAACATAGTCACAACATGCGGAGAACATTGCACCCCAGCAAACCATACAATTGAAGAGGCTCAAATACCATGCACTTCAGAATCATAACTCGTTAGCCTATCCAAGCATGGGCGCTATAAACAGGTTAAAAAAATACCCAAGATAAATACAAGCTATTGCCAAATTACAGTTTTTCACAACATACATAATTTGAACATGGGAGAATCAGTTAAAGATTTCGACCATTTACTATGATGATTGGGCGATTTCAACAACCTAAAAACAAAACTCCTTGAGAAGAAACAACAGAAATAACTGGCACACGTCGCAATACTTCACACACATCTATAACATGCACTTCAATTATTATTATTATTATTATTATTATTATTATTGTTAATAGAAGGAAGAGAACCACTAGAAGAAGATTCAGTGATTATACCCCCTTTGCTACCCCAAGCATCCTCAACTTCATAGTTTACTTGTTCTGTAGCAGTTGAAACAGAACTCTTAAACATCAATGCCACCTGACAAGTAAATCATTTACGCCATTGATCCAGGAAACCGCATGCCAAATCCATGTCCCATCTTTTCAACCCTGCTCAAATAAGTATCACGCTTCAATTCAATATAATGCAGTTATGGCACAGAAAATTCCATTTCAATTAGTTATACTTGGTTGAAAGTGATGGTAGAGAACACTGACGCAATACAGTTTTGGCCATAACATCATGTTCATTTGCAATAAATCCTTAGAAACTGTAAAGTAAAAACACGAAATACAACTTTTAGAATCACTAGGAACCATAATCCAAAAAAGAATTACAAGGCTTATCTGGCAACTTCCTATTGAATTCTTTGGTATTCTTAGGAAAGGGGCTTAAATTAAAAGGAAATTCAAGGTTGGCGATCTAAAAGGAAAAAAAATTTCCCATCTTTGATAAGAAATGTAGGGACTGCTCAACTTATGAAACCGAGTCCTAGTATTGATGGTCCCTTGTAGATCTCCATCCTCGGACTCTTAATTCTCAGCTCTTTTGATAAAAGCCCATTCCTTCCTAGGAATTCAATAGTAGATGCCTAAATTCTGTAAAGAACCATTAAGCGATCGAAATAGAAATTTGCTTCATTCATCCCAGTCTGGATTCATTATCACATAGAAGCATCTCAACCCATTTCTAAAACAGCTTCACTATAGTTTCAGAACAGATTCCTAGCAAAAGATGGACATCCAGCCACAACTGATAGGCCCATCAAGATGTAGTTGCTTAACTTGCTTAACATGAGCAAGTCCCACAACACCAAGCCCAAATCGATGGAATAATGCTCCATTGATGATATTGTTACGCAGAAATGTGAACAGGTTCAACTGTTGAGTGATTAACAAGCATCTAATCACCAGAAAAAAAATTCCCTAAAAAAAAAACAAAAGAGGAAGAAGAAGAAAAAGAAATGAAACAATTTATACAAGAAGCCAAAACCAACACGTAAGTAGGTTTTCAGGAAAATGAAACATTTAGTAGAGAATCACTGTCATTGGTTATCCTGATTATTTTAGTTAGAAATCTTCATTTATCAGGGATGCATGCAGACATTATTCAGTTATTTAGCAACTCCATGGCTACCAAATTTCTCAACCTTCTGTTAACTACTGCATCTTAGCATTTTTTTAAAGTAATTTTTATGAAATTATTGGCAGATTATAAAGATCACCAATCATCTGTAATTTAACATACCAAAACCAAAACAAATTCCAACCTGACTACCGCTAACAGGGAATGTGCCACTCCAATAAAACCATATAGACTACACATTACAATTTCATAAACTGATACAGAGAACCAACTTCTTGACATTTCATCAGATGCTGTAGAAACTAGTTACCACTGTGATGCAAGCAAACAATGTGCAAGTATCAATCATAGTAGGAGTACTGTATACTGATTTCATGGTGACAAAAGAAGACAGCTAATCAATATTAGTTTTGTAAAATGGGCCAAATTGAGTACTGGTTGTTAAAGGTAGCTCAATGTTTTTTTAGAGACCACATGTGAAAGGAGGTTACCGAGATTAGAATGATTACAGTTTCTAACTGCAACTCCCCCCCAAATAGAAACATATTTCAGCGTCCAACTTTGTTAGAACAAACACAATAATTTGGCTCTTTCCAGGAATCACTTGTGTTTTTGTATGGTTCTGCTCCCATATTTAGCATTAATCAAAATAGAAGATGCAACAAGATGAATTGCATATTGGAAAAAACTATAACTAATGATTTGTAAAAAATTACAATGAAAATGGTAGATATTATCAACAGGAAGAATGTTCAATTTTTTATACAATTACTTATCCAATTACGCATTATACAAGGGGAAAAGGCAAAAATGTGGTTCTTTGCAGTCTGTAAGGACTTACGTTGGGGCAAGTTTGCCAAGATTCTCTAGCTCTTCACCAGAGGCCTCATCAAAAACTCTCCCAGAAATGTCAACAAGATAAGATTTATCCCTAGTAATTGGGAGTCCCCTGTCAGAAAGCAAATCCAAATCTTGTTGATGAAGCTCCCTTCCATTCACAAAAACACCAGTATCTCCACCTGAACAATTCTTGGGTATAGGATAATTGAACTCTTCAATAAATGGCTGCAAAATATATGAGAATGCTTCATTAACATATGAAGAAAATAAAATTCAATGGCATATGCACAATAAATAATGTCTTCATAGCTCTCACAGGAATTATGCCTAGACACTGATAGCCCATGGCGCCCCAGAATCCAGCCCGATAATCATACCTGGTTAGGGTAGGCATAAAAAATAAAATATAAAAAAGGGAGAATATGAGCACTTCAGAACAAAGAATGAAAAATTGACAAGTGCATAAAACACTATTCAGATTAAGAAACTTTTTCATAATAAACAACATATGGCCAGTAGTGTCAGATCTGGATGCATCTCACAAACAATTCTCAAGATAGTTATGCCCATAGCAGATGAATAGGTTAGCATTTAAGTGTTTCCTACTACAAAGTTACAGCATGCTCAAAACTGACGACTTCTTCAAACACCAAACACAACTTACTGGCTGCATACATGTCATTGAAAAGTAAACAAAAATGCAAGTGGGCAATGCATGCACATGTACAAAAAGTTTCACTCCAATTCAACAGCATGTTTTATTCAAATTTTCTTATTGTGTATCATGCCATTGTTATCCAGAGAGGAACCAGTATTTGAGCAGCAAATTGCTTTCAAGCCCACATCATTTCCTGGTTATTGAATTGAGTAACTGCAATGAAGTTTGACCAAAATACATGAATTCATACACACAAACTTATCCATATCAATGTTTTTAAAACCAGACTGAACCAGCCAGCCTAATGGGGTTCACCCTGTACCATTACATGTTATAGTTCTATTCAAGCAACAGCTAAATAACCATGTTATTCAACTGCCAAACTGTTAAAAGAACCCATTTTTCAGAAATAGGAACAGCAGTGGTGCACCATGATGGGGAAAAGACCCAATGATGATCAAATATTAACATGAACTTGGCAGCTGTCACATGTTCATTAGATTCTGAAGGAGCGGATTCTTTCACACAAAGTCGGCCACTGTCTCATCATAACAAGCATGTCACCAATGGATATTACTTTCACTTAATTATCCAAGGACAAAGGACCTGGCCAGAGAAATGGACCCATTCTTGGGTTCAGTTTAACAATAAGGCCCCGTTGGTTAAGTAATTGAATTCCTAGGCATTCTAAGACTTGTATTTCTAAAAATGGTTAAAACTAAAGAAACAAAGGTGAATATCCAAAAATGACCATCTACACCTAAATCTACATCTCCACCTTACAACTGTCACCACTCACCTCTTAATAATCATTTCTCGGAGCCCATTTTCCCATGAATTCCTATGCATTCCATTCCATGCAAACATATTAAGATTCTAATGCAGATCCATGAATTGAGATCCCATTATAATAAGGTTAGATCATACTAATTTTCCAATGGAATTGTCACAAATATCAGTTCTAATCTTCCTTCTAAATCTTGAATCTGGAGTCTAATTTGGAAAATCAAGACATAACCAGATCTGAATCAGGGACCCTAAATAGCCAATTAATCTAGCTATACCCTTGATTCAACCCTTTAACTGCCTATTACTCAGGGAATGTTCGTTTGCATGAGTGAAGTGAAATAAAATTAAAGGTCAAATCAAAAGAAAGAGAAAGAAGAGGGAGTTGAGGGTAAAAGAAACTAAAGACCAAAAAAAAAGAAATTTCACTCCTCCCCTTCTTGTAAATTAGTGACTTTTATTTTATTCTTTTTGTCATTATTTGTCTTTATTTTCAACCCCTTCCTCTTACTTTTTCTCTTGATTTGAACACTTAATTTTATTTTATTTCAGCCCTCATGCAACTAAACATCTGCTTTTTCTCTAGATAATGCAGAGACTACACCTGGGCCACATTGTGAGACGTAGGAAATAGGAACAGTAGTGATGCACCCTAGTAAGGTCGAAAACACAGTGGTGGTTAAATGTAACATGGAACTATCTGCTTTTCCAGTGCTCCATGTGGCAACTTAGGATATGCTTCCCTTGAGGTTTTGTCACATTGTCCAGGAATGTCAGTTGTTCATGATTGATAGAAATTGGGAAATCCATAAGATAGCAGTGAGACCTATTAATGTCTTATGCAAATCTAAATGTTTACAAAAAAAAAAAAAAAAAAAAAAGGAGTTCGGGGGATTTGGTGGATCAAGGAATGCCATTGGAGATGAGTTGTGCAAGTTCGCAGAGAAACTGAAAATACCTTCCCTATTGAGAATTGAAGGGTAACAACTAGGAGATGGGGCATAGCAATAAAGATTTCGAAGGAAATAGTGAAAAGTAACATGCTGTACACTTGTACTTAAAAGAGTGTATAGTTCAATTAAATAAGGAAAAAAAAGAGTGATAAGGGTACATAGACTAAATAAGGATAATTGGAAATGTGTAACTTATAAAGTTGGCATCAAACCTATGATGCCCACATACGGATACAGATACGGTCATTGATACGGGGATTAGGGATAGAACTCACTTTTAAAAATATAGGACATGTATATGAATATGGGTGTCCAAATTTTCTTTCTTCTTTAGATCACTTTTGAATCAATGAAATCATCAGTGTTTACATTGTCAAATCTTTTATGTTGAGGAGTAGGAAAATTAGAATAGCTATATGAAATAAAGGACTTGGTAAGTACAATATGTTAAACTTGTACCCTAGAAGTATCGGTGCAATATCGGGTACCAATGCAAGTGTCGTATCGGTCTGACACGGATACGTTGGGCTTGTACAAGTATCCGGGTATCATAGCATCAAATAGATGGAGCAACTAGCAAGGCTTCAATGATGATGATGATTAAGCACATTAGGAAATAAGTCAAACACTTATTGGATGGGATCAAATGGAAACCAAAAAAAAAAAAAAATTAAGAACAGGGGTTTTAACTGAGAAAAAAAAAATTAAAACCTTTCAAAGATGGCGGTGGGGCCAAACATTTATTGACACCAAAGGGCCTCCTGCCAATTTTCACTTATTTTTTGACTTTCTTGCCCATATCCCGTGATATCATTGGATGTTGGAAAACCATGATAATGATAGTATGTTGGAATTCCCAACTTCAAAAAAATAAAATAAACCAGTTGTTTTATTTTCTCTGTTTCAGTCTGTAAACAATGATGGAAAGTGGCCTTTCAAACTCTCCAATCATCTCAACTTGCTTTCACTCTTTCCATTTCCAAGATTCTGATCAGTTTTCAAAGAGCCTGCAACTCCTTAACATCCACGCGGGAGAAAACACCACATAGAGGTGGAAGAGAGCATCGGTACCACCCAGGAGAAATTCTAACACAAACTCAGGGAGTCAATTTTGATAATGGAAGCCGATAATGGTTTTGGTTGTTACATATTGATGCCAAGAGGTGGAAGGTATCATCTGTCTTCCAGCTGGCTTTGAGCTCTTTTGGCTATGTTAGTCTTACAAACCAACGCCAAGAGGTGGAAGGGATCATCTGTCATCCAGCAAGCTTCAAGCCTTTTTTGGCTTTGTTAGTGTTGGAAACTGAAATACCTTGATTGTAGCCTCAAATTGGCAAGTAGAAACCAGCTTCTTTCTTACTGTGAAACAGAAGCTCAAAGATAGGATAGGCTTTGTGTGATCTGAGCTATTAATCAAGGTCATTTTTTGTCCTTGTCTACAGATGGAAACATAGAAAAAACACAAGTGGGTTTTTTTCTTAAAAAAAAGTTGGGGATTCTGAAATACAGCGATATCATGGTTTATTCAACATCCTGTGATATCATAGAATATGGGCAAAAGAGTAAATATATATATATATATATATATATATATATTGGTGGGAGGCCCTCTGAGATGAATATGAAATGTTTGGGCCCTCTGCCATTTTTTAGGGGTTTAAACGGTCTTTTCCCATAAAATCCCTTTAAATAAAAAACTGATAATGCTAGAGAAGAGAGTAACCGAACCTTTATTCCGAAACTTCATGTTTATCTTTCTGTTTTCATTTTTATACTGAACAGGCTGTGACAATTTCTATGTTGAAGTATAAATTAAATTAATTTTGAAATTAAATAAAAAATAACAGAGGCAGCATTTACTAATTTAGTTCATGCAGTTGTATGCAAAATATTGTGCATTAAAGACATTTATAGTAAGAGATGTTACAAAAAAGAAGAAGAAAAAGAAGAAGCATCTCCTACTACAAATGTTAGAATTTAGTAACAACAACATGGAATAAAGCATGAACTCGATCTTTTAAATACAAATTTACAGGAAAAGATTAAAGGCTACAGGCCAGGAATATGCTCTTAAAAATTCTCTTAGTTTATTGCAGTGTGCATGTGCATGCATGAGGAAAACAAAAAGTTCACCCACAGATGCACATAATATTTGCATGTTAAGCACACAAAAATACACTTAAGATATGCACATGATTCATGTATATAAATATCAGTGATATCACACTTCTATACTCTTAAGCTAGTCAGGTTACCATAGGAACCATAAAACTCAACACGTCTTATTGTAAATATTTAATTGCCACATGCAGAACCTACTTTTTTAGAACCATCAAAATGAATGCATGTAGCATATGTGAGACGAAATTACCAATATTGACCAGGGTGGATTTGTCCTGCTTTCTTCTCCGCCTTCCTAACTAAACGATCTGGTATAGGCTGACCGTTTATTGAAACATTAGGTTGATCATTCTCCAATGATTGATTTGACCTACTAAAGTCTTTGAAGCTCTTCTTGATGAGCCCCACAAGGAAAGATTCACCGCCTTTGCGGAATTTACTCCGATCTTCTTCTTTGCTTGCCTCCATAGAATCTTGAGAAATACCAGTATTTGGATACTCATTGTAGGAACAATCTATCTCAGTTGCCACTGATGCATCTTTCACAGAATTCTGTCTGATAGTGCCCTTACCTGGAAATACACTTTCTTGATCAGAGCGTTTACTACTGTTTCCTTTCCCAAACTTGTCTATAACTTGATTAGCTGGAGAGTGTTCAAAATGCTCTCGGAGACGCAAACCTGCTACCGGTGAAGACATATCCACCTTTAAAGGATGCACCATAGAGTTTGACACATGAGCAATCATACTGTCAGGCTGCTCCTCATCTTCAGAAGAAAAAGACGATGAAGAGAGTAGCCCTTGCCTGTTCTCAGACTCACTTAAGTTCAGCATGCTTTCCTTTCCCATCTGATCGTCACTAGCTAGAACAAAAGAAGGTGGAGAAATGGGTTTACCATATCTAGATTGGATGTTATAAATAGAGCTTTCATAATTATACAAATTAGAGTTTAGAGCCCCATTTGTTGCATAACCATTCAAATGTAAACCTTCTTTCATTGCATCGCCTGGGTCCTTATTATCAGCTTTAAGCAGCAAGTCCTCGGTCTGTGAAGCAAATGCAAAAACAAATCTTTTCCCGTCAAGGGTAAATGAGATTTGATTTGAGCATGCTCCACATCGCAGCTTACACTGATTCCTTTCTCTCAATGAAAAATTCTGTGGAAGTTGCAGTAATTTTAAGCAATTACAACATGTTATGAACGGAGCGCCATCAGCTATAGGCTGACAACTACGCCGATTCCCCTTCGTAAGAACAGACCTCTGCTGTGGTTGCGACCTTGGAAAAGCACCCATATCATACTCAAGATCACTTGGCTTTCTCATATGCGACTGTGGCTCAAAAGAATAAAACTGAGCATTAGCATGGTTATAAACCCCTGGACCATATGTATTTGAATTGTCGAGATGGTAGAACATGTGATTTGTTGTAGCACTTGGCAATTGCTGATTGCAGAAAACAGCGGGGGACATTTGTTGCGGCATTTGACAGTGTTTGGTGTAGCAATGCAAACCAGAGCAAGGGCGTTGTTGTCCATAGAAGCCATATGGAGGATGCAAGACAATGGGTTCTCTCCTGGGCACTTGAGGCCCAAATGATTCCCTGTACCCCATAATATCATTAGGGGTATGCATTGGAGGATAACAGTCCTGCACATCCACATCATGCCTACCCACCAAAGGAACAGGTTGATCATTGTTCAAGTACAACGGTCTCCGAATTGGGTTATCTGGGTACAGGCTTCCATTGGCCACAGGGGCACCTTCTGTAGGCCAAACCTCATGTACATTATGAGAGTTTGGAGGAACCATCCTTCTAATTGCAGGAACCTTTTCTCTTGGGTTGTCTGATACATCACGAGACCTGCTAAGTTGGTTCCGCAGCTCATCTACCCTTCTCAGAAGCTCTGCTCGATCTTTCTCAAGGGTGAGTACCCTATCAGATTGGTTGAGGTTCTGATTCTTGTTCTTCTCACGATTCTCATAAGCAGAACGAAGGTGGTGATTCGAAGGTCCTTCATCAGGATAAGGGCCATACCATGAGCCTTCAACTGCAGCTCTACATTCTCTAAGAAATGCCAATGACCCATCTCTCTTAGCAGCCCGCTGAAGCTCACTTGCCTCTCCATTTTCTTTTACATTTGCTTTAACAAATTCATCTGAATGAGAGTTCAAATTGTTTGAAGCCCAATTTTCAACAGGAGTTTTTGAGGGGCGCCTATATCTACCTTGATCATATCTAGAGGGCTCTGGTTCTTCAAACCCTCTGCTGCCACTACAATCATTTAGAATGTCCCTATTTTCGCCCCTAGACGACAAACTACTGCTCGAATTTTCCTTTCTTTCAGGCAAGAGTCCCTCTTTTCCCCTAACTTCCACTCCATCACTCTTCCTTTCTATCTCAGACATTTCATTCAAAACATCCCTCCTCTTCCCAGAAATACTGTCAGAATTATCACAAAACCTGACCTTTTCTTCATCAGATTTTTCTGAAGAAGTATCTGCTCTTGCAGATTGTTGGTTTTTTGCTGAAACAGAAGGGGGGAAAACCAAAACTTCTGCATGAAAAAACTACTGGAAACCAAAACCAAAAAAGAAGACTCCATGAAAAAACCATAAAATGGGGGAAACCCAAAAGATGGATTGGTTACCTTCAAGGGTAGTATCGCAACCACCGCAACGATAGACAGGAATGTCAGGTAGCTCCGGAAGAAGCTTATGGCACTTGGGGCAACGAACTACTCGAACTATCCCACCTTCCTCCATCTTCCACCCACAAACAAAGAAACCCAAATCAAGAAACTTCAAAACAGAGCAATCTTCATGAAAAAGATACCATTTTTCAAGCACAAAGTCTGCGCCTTAAAGAAGCAGAGTAACCCTAAAACCCTTGAAAAAACCCAGAAAATAAAAAAGACAGAAAGAAATCTGCCAAGTGGTATATAACATTAAATGCTGCCATTTCAACTGCAATAGCAGAAAAAGGAAAGAAAACTTCTGTATCCAATGCATTATACAGGAAAATGGAAATCACAAGTCAAGAAAAACTCTATAAAGTAGGCATTTGGAGTTGCAGCTAGCCTTACATGTTCTTCTTCCTTGAGAGAGAGAGAGACAGAGACAGAGACAGAGACAGAGACAGAGAGAGAACGCTTTGCCTTTTCAAGGTGTGGTTTTCCCAATAAAAGAGAAGCTTCAGTGGGTTCTATTTCCAAAGGCGGAGAAGTAGGAAAATAAGTAGAAAATGATCAAAAAGCGAAAGCAATGAAATGTCATGGTGAGAGAACCAGTCCTGCTTTGTGTTTTTCGCTACTTTTTCGGTTAACGAGTTGAGTCCTACATCAAAATTGCCGCGTTATGGCGCGAAGGACGGGCATCTAAACGTGGGGCCTGAACATGTTGATGGCTTGGGGGCAAATATTGATTCAACGGTGAAAAGGCACCGAGGGACTGAATTTGGCAGATCAGACCAGTTGGTTGATTACACTCTTTCCTTGGTTTGCATCAGAAGCTGATCTATAGTCATTAAATGGTTGTTAGTTTGATTTGGACTTTAATTCCCAACCTCCTATATCTGGTCCAAAAACCTGACTCTGTATCATTCACACTTCAGCTGTTTTCCTCTAATGGAGCTTATTTGATCAGCAGTTTCCTCTTCTTCAATTCCTATGTATTTTAATGTAAATAAACATACCCACATCTTTTTATTGTATTTGCTGGGAGTCAGTACTAGTGGGTTTCGCTTAAGTGAAAATTCACGTGCTAATAAACCCTTAAAAATTTGCTGCCTTTTCTCCTTCAGTAGGCCAGCATACTGGCTGCCAAGTGCCAATAGCAAAATTTTCAACTCACTAAGAATGTTTCTCAGAGCTTGGGCCCTGTGACTCTTATATAAGGAATGTTTACTCAACACAACCGGAAAAAAAAAGTACCTAATTAAATTAGTGCTTGTGTGGCAGATCGAATGCAACTTAGAATTTTTTTCCTTTTTAAGTTTGTTTTCTTCTGTTAGTGAGACTGTTTTGTTTTGTTAACTTATCTTTAATGGAAAGTTGAGAATATTATTTTTTAGGTTACTAGCATTTGAAAGTACCCTTTTTACCTTCATTTATATACAATAGTTTTTTAGATGGATTTAATGATAAATTGATAATTTTGGATCCTTATTGGTGGTGTTCCTGTTCACTTTTGTTCAATTTAGAGGATCAACTTGGGTTAGACCATGCACAAGTTTACATGCTAGGTATGCATGAATGCCTTCCTTACTCAGGCTGGACATGTTTGAGCTCAACTTTGAAGCCTGAAAGAAATTTGGACCAAGATCAGGCTTGGTATTAATATTATGTGAGTTTATAAAACACATGATAAATGCAACATACACATATATAGTAATATAATACATAGTGTATGCTCTTAATATCACTTGTGCTTGGGCTTGGGTCTATTTCAAAACTCTGATATGCTTGAATAGAACTGATTCAATTAGATCCATTTGAAACAGAGTAATCTCAATTAGTATTTTAAAAACAAAACTAACGAGAGTTCAATCCCTAATTCTTTATACCTTGCATGTGTATGTGGTCTTTTCTCCGGCATGTATTGGTTTTCACTCCCACGTAGGTTAGGTTTGTCGAGTTTCACCACATTTGTGGGTACCAAAGAATAAAACAGTCAAATAGATCATATTTTTAGACCTAGCCAAGTCGCAGCTAGGTAAATACCAGGCCGGGCTTCACTTGCACAAGTTGCACACTTGCACCCAATAGATCAATTTCTGTATGTCACGCTCACCTACTTTGAGGAATGGAAGTCATCACAAATTATCACTGATCCGACCCTAAGTCAACCTTGGATCTGAGTTACAAAAGTTATGTACAGTAAGAGATTTTTTTTAAAGGCCAAAACTAGGTAGTTGGATGGTTGTTTAAACTTGGACTTTGTTGTAACAGCAGGACATTTATGTGGGACTTGGTGGGTAGCACCAAAATCTACCTCACTCTTGATCCCCCAGTGTGTAATACTCATGCATACATTTGTAGGTCGTATGATGATCAAATGCCAGCCTAAGCAAATTATCAACATTATTTTGTCTTTTAGTTTGTTTTTGAAGAGTGAGTCAACAAAATCTGGCATTTCAACTTCTTAGTTTCCTTTTACCCCGTCAATTCGGAATTGCTCATTTATCACTTTTATGCACATATATAATTGTGTCTGTTTATATGCAGGACAAAGTCTTTGTCCCAAATTCTCTTAAGTGGGTCCCATATTAGGGCAAAAATATATAATAAGAAATATGTTTGGATATAATTGGATTTGGGTAGAAAAAAGTAAGGGAATAACGCAATGAAAGCAGCACAAGGAGCTATCACTTGTTTTTCAACTTGCAAGGCCTCGAGAGGACTATTTATTTATAGCTATATTATATAAGGGAAATGCTCACCTACAAGCAGACTTTGCTTATATGCAGTCTATTTGTGGGGCCCACATAAATGTAAGTCTATCATTGGAAGGAGAGTAGATTGAAAGGTTTCCTCATGGTCAAAGTAGACCCAAGAAATCAGCCCCGTGAGATTCTCCTGGCCCTTGATTTAATAACCGTAAAGTTTAATGGCATCTTAACCATAAATTTTCATGAAGTGAATGTTCACTGAGTGTATAATTGAGCCTCATGCCAAATTAAAGGATGAAAAGACTATTAAAGAGGTTGAGCTGATGAAAGGTGGGCCCCATAGTGCTATAGTGCACTGGCAGCTGCTCATAGGAGAACATTTCCCATTATCACTTGCAGAACCAGGGGGCTGGTAAGGGCATACCCTCAAAATTTCTGAAAACCCAAATAAGTTTAAAACTTTTTTATAATATTTATATGTGGCCCCCAAAATTAAAAAAAGAAAAAAAAATTCAATATATTTTGACAACTACACTCTTTTTTTTAGTCCCAATCCCCTCTTCCCTAGCAACAGGTGATGCTGTTTGATCCAACCCAAACTTGCCACCTATATAAAATCTTTTGTCAGCTAATGCACCATCTCAATTGTTTTTTTGGATTGAAGAAAATTAAGGAAGAAATTTTATATAGCTGGCGAGTTTGGATTGGATGAAACAACACTCCTTTTGTTTATAGGACACATCCCAAATTTCTTTTCACGCGGCATCACAAATTTGCCTAGGGTGTTGGAGTTCCCCGTCTCCACCCCAAGCAAAAATTGTTAGATAGAGCCACTCATAGGAAAATAAACAGAAAAACAACTAAGATCCCCAACTCAAGATTTTTGACGTTCCATAATTTTGACCTTCTCTTATCAGGAGTGGTGGGCCCATCAGACAAGTTGTGCAGAATTAAAAAATAAGTCTAAAACCCAAATAAGTTTAAAACTTTTTTATAATATTTATATATGGCCCCCAAAAATTAAAAAAGAAAAAAAACCCAATATATTTTGACAACTACACTCTTTTTTTTTAGTCCCGATCCGCTCTTTCCTAGCAACAGGTGATGCTGTTTGATCCAACCCAAACTAGCTCGCCACCTATATAAAAATCTTATGTCAGCTAATGTACCCTCTCAATTGTTTCTTTGGATTGAAAAAAATCAAGGAAGAAATTTTATGTAGTTGGCGAGTTTGGATTGGATAAAACAACACTCTTTTGTTTCCTATTGTTTATAGGAAACGGTCCAAATTTCTTTTGCGGCATCGCAAATGCGCCCATCTCCACCCCAAGAAAAAATTGTTGGATAGAGCCACTAATAGGTGGAACCGACTCTGATACCATGTAAGAAACCATCTACCAACCCATAAGCTTAGGCTCATAGGTGGAAGGCGCATACAGGTATATTAAGACATGTCAAGCCTATTACTTAATTAGGCGACGTGGGATGCGGGACTTTCCTATACTGATTCCATGAATTTGTTTTCATGTTCCATCACCTGCTATCAAGCTCACATCTGATTAACATTCATTATTTGCATTTGCTTTTGTGGGAGGAGTGAAGGAAGAAGGAAGAAGGAAGAAGGAAGAAGGAAGAAGGAAGAGTCACTTTCATTGGAAAAGAATCAGAGACTTGCTTTCTCTGAAAAAAAGTCTGATAAAGCCGGGTTTTGGCTGTGTACTGAAACGAATGGGAGGGCCTCTCTCGCTTTTTACGGTTGAAAGATTCTGCCATGATGTTCACAGTTCACCTCCTTTGATTTTCTTTCAGAAACCATGAGTCCACCTGCTCTCAGAGATGAGTTCCTAGGAACCTAAAAAGGTAAAATGGTTTCAAGTTCCAACCAGTAATAATGTGAAGGATATAAGGTGGAGGTATTTATTTTTCATCTCCTTGATTTATTTTGCCTTGAAGAGTAGACTATTTAACGGTTATTTACGGATTTTCCCTTATTTCTTCAATTTTAACCTCTTCATCTAGAATGCCAATTTTATGCAACTGAACTAGTCCCTTCGAGCGTGGGTGGATCCTTCACAAATGTGATACTTATGGGACTATATACGAGTATACAGGGATTTGATCCAGTGTGATGAATCCTGTCTAGCCCACCTAGGGCCATGACAATGATGGTGGACATAGGGAAGGGAAAGAGCTCTATGAGCCTATCAGTGTACAAAGTAACAAGTCCGATGGATTATCCTAATCCTTTGGTCTATGACCCTTAAATCTAATGCTTTTGAAAAGATCTTTTTCTTTATTATTATTAATTTCAATCCACCAATAAGTAACCATTGGATGAATGTAAAATTTGGACTTGCGCCAGTTATGGGGTAGTTACTATGTGTAAGGGGATAATCGCACCGGATCATTTTCAAGAAGATGAAGGGGACAATGATTGTAAAAAGAAAAGCCACAATCAGGGTCTTCAAACTCTCTCATTTGTAGTATGACCCATTAGATAAGCAGGGCAGATTTTACTGGCCACAATGTTAGTGGGGACTAATTAATGGCTGATTTAATTAGAAGATCATGACCCTTCTTCAATCGAATGGGTGGGGTTAAGAAAATTGTCGCGGATATCCAAGTGCCAACATGAATTTGTTCACTATATTCCATCTCCCTCTACTTGCAGTCAAATTTCCTCATGCGGTCAAACGTGGAAAGGCTTCATTTGCTTTTCTGAGAGGTCTAACAAGTAAGATTCGTTCAGTCGTTCTCCTCAGGAAAAAATTCAGCATTCGCTTTCTCGCTTTCTCACAGTTACGTCTGATAAAGCAGAGTTCTTGCTGTACTGAAAGTTACAGGAGAACAGGAGAGCGTATCTCTCTCTGTCAATAGGCCCGTGAATTCCGCCATGAGACAAAAGGCCTGAGGGTTTCTTCTCTGCTTTCAAAAAAAAGCCCTAGGGCCAGGTTTGGATAATACCAGCTTGCGGTCTGACCCTGGCCTTGCCCCAATCCTTTTACTTTTCTATATTTTATAATATATATATAGGGTAATATTCAGGTAGAAATTGTTCTCACATATTATGTGAGAACTTTTTGTGGGGGCCACATTTGGGGATAGGACCAAGAGAAATGAAAAGATCTATATGAGACCACCTCAAGTATCAAGTTTGACCTCAAACCCATACCCCTAACTCCTTCATCCGTGGCCCACAAGTTTAATGGTTTCATATTCAAAAAAATATTCAACCCTCGATCCAACTGTCCAATCCATTCGGATGTGTGCCAATCCTTGGGATTAGTGACTATCAGGGGGTTCCCTATTGGTTGCTAGGTTTGGATGGGTTGCTGGTTGGGCCCTGCAAAAAAATTCTCATATAATATGTGAGAACTAGTGTGTTTCCTATTGGTTGCTGGGTTAGGATGAGTTGCTGGTTGGGCCCCGCAAAAAAAATCTTATATAATAGGTGAGACCTAGTTCGTTCCCTATTGGTTGCTAAGTTTGGATGGGTTGCTGGTTGGGCCCCGCAAAAAAATTCTCATATAATAGGTAAGAACTAGTTCTCACTTGAATATTTCTCATATATATATATATATATATGGGAGATGCATATCTCACGTTATTATGAGAGATAAAGGTGGGAGCCATCACATTTAATTTGTTGATATTGAATATAGATGTGAGGGCCCCACCTTTCTCTCATAGTAAGGTGAGAGATGCTCTCATAAGAGCACCTTTATATATATATATATATATATATATATATATATATAGGAGAATATTCATATGCATCCATCACTCACCATAACGTGAAAGACACATACATAATTGAAAATATTCATGTGCAAAGAGGAAAAGTCATGTAAGTGTCCCTCACCCTATAGTAAGGGATGGATGCACATACATGTCCCTTATATATATATTTATATATATAGGGAGGTGCTCCTATGAGAGCATCTCTCACCTTACTATGAGAGATAAGGGGTGGAGGAAGATGAGAGATAGGGGTGGGAGCCCTTACATAGGTGAGAGCATCTTCCAGATATATACATACACCCACGCACACTAAAATGCCCAAATAATATTCACATAAGAGTAATAAAAGGGGAATATGAAGGTAATTTCACACCCTTCCCGTACCCATTACAAAATGTCCTAAAAACTCATAAGTACACTTAGTTCATTTCATCTCTATTTAATTATTTAATTTACGTATTATATTAAATGCATAAGCAATAAGGATTATACGGTTGCTTTTGTTCCTTTGAGTTTTATTACTTTTTATTTAGGAGTTTTATATTGCTTTTATATATTCTTATTAGTGAAATAGAGGTGTACTCTTGTTAACAAGGGTACACCTTTTCTTCTGTAGAGTGACTTGGGATACCACTCGATTTATAAAGGTTATTTGTGTTTGCATAGAATTTCAAGGATATGAGGTGATCTATATATCCTTATAATTATATAATTGTGACACTCAATTTTTTTAACTGTAAACTAATAGTGATTTTTAATTGTATTTATTTTTATGACTGAAATCCAACAATGCTTAATAGTTAGATCAGTGTTAAATTAAAAATAATTTCAAATCATAAAAGGTAGGTGAACGTAAATATTTTAAAATTTCTCGAAGATAAGACTACTAGAAAGATGTGGAACGTGAAAATTCCTACGAAAGGTATAAAATAGAACATTCTTTTTAACTATTTTTTTTCTTTAACAAAATAAATAAAACTGTACGTTTAGAACCCATGTTGCCAAAGCATATATGATTTTTTCAGATGAAAGAAAGTTTTTAGAGATAGCTTTTTATTCTCCAAACGTTTTCTTAGTGATGCCTTTGCAATAGAGGTTAGACAAAATTATAGTAGTAGACATTCGATATTTGGCAATAGGATTAATGAAAATAAATAATGGCTTTCTTGTTTTGAGGCCTAAGCCTTGCTTTGGCACATCCCTTACCCTCAAGGGTAGGATAAGGGCTTTGGTAGGGTAGGCCTTTTGAGGATTTTAGTGGGTAGCCCTAAATTTGACTGGTAACCTTTAAGGGCATTTGTTTGAATGGAAATAAATTTCTAAACTTGACTGGTAGCCTTAAGGGCATTTGTTTGAATGGAGTTAAATTCTTTAGAATGAATTACTGAAATTCACAAACATTAAAAAACAAAGCTGATGATTCATAAATGGACATAAAATAATCTCTCCATTAGTAGAAAATAAATTTTGGATAAATAGAAAATGAATACCCAGCCATCAACCCTATAAAATAAATCATAGGAAAGTCAAGGTCACATATGTATTTCCACTTGATATCCTCTATCCTCTACCTCTTTAATAACCCTTACATTAGTTTTTTATATTTTTTGTAAAAGAAAATCTTATTGCTGAAACCAAAAAAAGACTAAAATGGACTAATCAGCGACAGCCGACCAAATAAAGTTTTCCCACCACTCATCAAAACATTTAGAGAAAACTACCAAAAAAGGACTCTAAATGGCCACTAAGCAAAAGAGGTACCCATAGTTTTTATATAATAGAACCGGTGTTCCCGCCAGAATATTCAATTTTCTTTGCCTTTTTTCAACAAGTGACGACGTCATCGCTTAATATAGAGAGTTAGCGACGACGTCGTCGCTAATTTGTCAAATCTAGATCTTTTCCAACCTTCATCATCTACGATTGCTGGTTTTCTGTACCAAAATGAATTAGAACTCTATGTTACTGTTTTTTATACACATGTATATGAGTGTGGGTCACAGATATGAAAGAGCAAGGGAGAGGCTCAAGAGGCAGCTAAGAAAAAGTCCATCGACTGCTTGAAACTATTGAAAAGAGAGCTTGAAGACAAGCCGTTTTACGGTGGCAAGAGCTTGGGGTATGTGGATGTGGTGCTTGTTGCATTTGCCTGCTGGTTCTACACGTATGAGACCAATGGCAATTTCAGCATAGAGAATGAGTGCCCTAAGCTAATTGCTTTGGTGAAGAGATGCATGGAAAAGGAGAGTTTCTCCAAGGTCCTTCCAGATCCTCACAAGATCTATGACTTTATTGGCGATTTGAAGAAGTATGGAGCAGAGTTATGGTAAATGGGGTTTATGGGGGAAAATGATGGGAGGAAGAAGGCATCAATGGGGGAAATACATGCTCAAAAGGACCCTAGATTCACCCCATTAATGCCTTTTTCCTCACATCGTTTTCTCCTATAAACTCCATTGACCCTCTCCCTTGCTCTTCCATATCCGTGACCCATACTCATATATCTGTGTATAAAAAATAATAACATGGAGTTCTGATTCATTTTGGTATGGAAAACCAGCAATTGCAGATGATGAAAGTCGGAGAAGATGCAGATTTGATGAATTAGAAAAGACGTCGTCACACATTTAAATCTTTAATAAAAAAAAACGAAAGTGGTCACAAGGAACCACTTCCGTGCAATATTAATTAGTGACCTCTTTTTCGGCTATGGGCCATCTAGGGTCCTTTTTTTGGTAGTTTTCTCAAACAATTAAAACCCACTATTTAGTCGGAAACTCAGTTTCCATAAATTCCTAGGAATTCCATCCCGCACAATAAAACCAGCCTTTAGGGACTGATATGCTTCAATTCTTTTTTCCATTTATATGGCCCTTTCTTTCTTACTTTAACACCTTGAGAAATCAAGATAGTAATGTTCTCAGCATTTTGTCAAGATTTTGTAAGCAAAGTGCTGTGACTGATGGTCAAATGTTTTGACATTGTTTTAAAAACTTTGGACTGATCTCTTTTTGCAACAAAAAAAATAATAAATCAGTTAGAATACTCTTATACTTCATAAAAAAGGAGGGCCATGCTCCCGAATTAGGGATGTAAATGGGCCTGATTTTGGATGAAACCATACTGGACCTAAAATCGGAAATGTTTTTAAATGACAGTTTGGTTCTACCTTAAAACCTATTCTGTTGGTTAATTCCCGACCCAGTTCCAATTAGGAGACCGAAATCCGGTTCCGAAAACCGATTCTAACTAGAGGATCGGGATCCGGTTCCAAAACCAATTGACTTCATTTCCAGTTTTTTAATTTTTAATTTTTCACTTAAAATATGGCTATCATGCAACTTAAAATATTGAATCAAGTCTACTACCTCGAGGATTAAACATAGAAATGCCCAGCCAAAGTTGATTTTGAGCTACAATATACAATATTAAAGACTCGTATGTTGGGTCGTGGGTCCAAAAGTCAAAACTTGTATGGACCGTGACCAGACCCATTTATCAATCATAACTTAAATTAGGATTTGGACCTGGACCCGTTTGTTAATCATAACTTAAAACAAGTTGCAGATCCAATTTTTTATAGGTCAAAACCTTTGGATAATTAGAGAACCAGATACCCATTTACATCCCTATTCCTGATAAAGAAAATGTGATTAGGTCACTCAAATGATCCAAACAACAAGGTGGGTCCATCAAAATCGTCAATCAATATCCACAACTCACATCATTATCAATCGTAAATCACGCAATACATCCACCAAAAAAACTTCTAGCTTTACTGTGATAGAATACAATGGTAACTAGCACCGTCAAAGCATAGTCCCTCTCAAGGGTGTAGTGTTTATGAAAGAATTAGATTACTGTTTACTAGGTTGGGTGCCTTAAACGCAAAAGGATGTTTAGGACAATTTTCAAAGTTTCTATGGGTGTCTGGATTATGGAAAGGGATCCAGACTATGCAGGACATCTAGGGGTCTTTTGTTTACACTTATGTATATATATAAATGATTCACGCGAGTAATAATTATACATCATGACATTTGTTTGCACTGATTTGGGTACATCATGTGCAAATAAGGTGTGCAAATAAGGCCATTTACAACATAACTCTCACTTACAAAGGTGTGAGAGTAGGGTTGTCAAAGGGCAGGGCAGGGCTAGACCTAAACGAGCAAAAGCAATTGACTTTTATAGCAGGCGTATAAATTTTAGGCCCTTACCCTACACTCAAGGGCTAGGGCTAGGCTAGGGTCGGGCCAGGGCCAAAAGAAAGGGAGATTTTTTTTTTCTTTAAAGAAAATAAATCTTTCATATGCTACCACTGACTTCCAACTAAATGCATACCCTCCTCCTTTATTCGGACTAGAGACTGGCAATACAATGCAAAAGGTAGCATGGCAGAGTTAAAATGGTTTTTTAATTAGAAGGTTGGCGGTGGGATAAAATAATTTATATAGTTTAAAACATAAAACACAACAATAATTCCATAAAGGGGAGAGCCACAAAACGCCTAGGGCGTTTTGTGAAGCAAAAACACCCGAATGAGATGGAGTTATGTGCTACTTTTTCTCCCTCTTTTATTGACTTTACAACTTCAAAATGCTTTCATATCTGGAATGCCTAAAAACGCCTAGGGCGTTTTGTGAAGCAAAAACACCCGAATGAGATGGAGTTATGTGCTACTTTTTCTCCCTCTTTTATTGACTTTACAACTTCAAAATGCTTTCATATCTGGAATGCCTAAAAATTTGGTAAACCGGAGATAATGATGAATCCTATCTTAAGAGGTTGTTTAAATTTAAATACTTGTAGATCTTTAATGACTAAAAACATGCTTCAAGTTACCTGATTTGTTTTACCAAAACAGGTAGAAGCAACACCCATTCATCATGTGTGTAAGTCATTTTTTCAATGGGGGCCACTTATAAAAAATGAAAAATGATCAAAGCAAACTGTGATTTTCACAAGTTGATACGGACCCACTTATAAAAAAACTTAATGATCAAAACAGGTGGTGATTTGGACAAATTGTTACGGGCCACTTATAAAAAATCCAATTCAATCAAAATGAATGCCCTCATCTTTTATGGGCCCGCAAAATTTTTTTCCAAATAGGTTTGGCCCACCATCAAAATGCTTATTATAGAATACTTAAAATCCCAAAATCTAACAGTGGGCCAAACACTTATTTGTGTAAATAGGGGCTCATAAAAATCTAGCCATTTATTTTCATCGATTTGGAGACCCCATGGGGGGGGGGGTGGGGGTGTTACAAATAAATGAGTCCCTAAAATCTTGTACAGCTAACGGTAATGATTCCTTGTTTTTCTCTTCATGTCTCCTGATTTAGCTGAGCATTCAATCAAAGATCATACTCAACAATAAATAAACGATTCTTATTGGATGTTTTAGAGGGGTGTAAACGGCCCTTTTTAACATGGGGAGTTTTTGAGAGTTCCCCTTCTATAAATGATAATACATATAAAACAAATAGCCATAGTTCTTTATTTAATTATTCAATCTACCTTTAGAATATCTAATAGATCAGGTAATGCATTATTATCATTGTGTTGCTGCAAACGTATCCAATCTTGTGCACAAATTAAGACTTGCTTACGGTCTTAGCATTTAAACAACTCCTATACTGGTCAAGTACGTTTCCTCTTGTACTAAATGCCAATTCAAAAGCAACTGTAGAAGCTGGAATTGCTAAAATGTCATGAGTTATTTTTAAAATAACTAAATATTTTTCTGAATTAACTTCCTAATCCGATTTATTGAAATCTATATATTTATCCCCTGGCTCCTCCAAATAACAAACTAATTCAGGTTTTTCTCTAAAAATATTTATTTGAGTCATTTGTTCCTCAAACATTAAAAAATCGTCTTCAAACTTAGTAACTTTTTTCTCTTTACTAAATTGACTTTATCTACATTTGACAATGTCGTGGTAGGTGTGATCAATTCAAGCCATATAAATTCAATCATCTTCAAACTTAGTATGGTTATATTTCTTTCAATATTTATCAAATTTTTCTTCATTTTTCAAGCCATATTTCTACAAAAGATATCTACACTATCTAACTTTTGTACCAACAAACTATCTATTCTAATCACTTTTGGTAAAAATAAATGAATAGATGGGTACTTACTTCTTACAAATTTTAAAATAGGTTTATAATAACTCTACAAAAATTTCAAACTTCTATAAACTGAGGGTTGGGCCAGGCCCTCTCAAACTGGATGAGTCAAACCCTAGCTCGGCTCTTAAGATTTCGGGCTTTTCAAAATAGGGCCCTACCCTACCCTCGGGCTTTAGGACAAAAAAAAGATGCCCTCGCTTTAAGGGCTTTTGCAGGCCAAGCCCCCTCATCAAAGGTTTGGATTGACGTTCCTCTTGCAAAAATGCACCTGTGCAATCCAAAATATGGTATTTTTTTTTCTTGTAGACCCATCAACAACCCTTTTTATTCCTACGGGCCCCATATTTTGTAATCCAAATTGTTGAATTTACTTAGTGAACTAATTCACCCCACAATCTTGAAGCTAATTGTTTTAAATCTTCATAGATTTTGAGTAATTTGTGTAGAAGTCCAAAAGAGATTTAATTTTGTACACATTTATAGGCCCCTAATCCATGATCCAAACCATCCAATATCTTTGTAGTAATGGTAAACATATGGGCATATAATTTCAGATCTAAATACTTCATGGATTTTGAAAATTTTGTGAAAAATCCAAAAAACACAAATACAACTAAAACCACTAGATGTACTCATTTACTGATGTAAAAATGGTGGTTTTAAGAAATAAGGTAATGTGTTTCACATTTATAACATCTCCATATGGGCAATTTACATATGTAAAGCCCATCTTCCTATGACTATCCCATGCATAAAAGGCAAACAACCCTAAGAGTTATATTTAATTAGGAGGGTCTTGATTAAAAAATAGAGGTGTTTGGTCGGAGGTCCCTCAAAGTATGACTTAGTTGCAAACATGCCACCAAAAAGTCATGTACCCAAAGGTCTTCTAACACATTCTCATGCCTGATATGTCTAATTTACCCTTTCTTTAAATCAAATCCCATGATTGGTGGGATATGCCATTAATAATGGTCAACTACCATCTAATTGACCACGATTAATGAAATCCCATTAATGAGATTTTCAAATAAGTTTTTAAAAAAACAAATAAATTTCAAAAGAACGCAAATAACTTTCAAAAAAACGCAAAAAATTACAAAAGAACACAAATAAATTTAAAAAGATGAAAATAAATCTCAAAAGATCCAAATAAATTTCAAAAAATCTAAATAAATTTCAAAAGACACAAATAAATTTCAAAAGATCCAAATAAAATTAAAAAAATATAAATAAATTTCAAAATATGCAAATAAATTTCAAAAGTCGTAAATAAAATTCCAAAAAACACAATAATTTCAAAAGAACGAAGATAAATTTAAAAAGACGCAAACAAATCTCAAAAGATCCAAATAAATTTCAAAAAATGGAAATGAATTTCAAAATACGTAAATAAATTTCAAAAGATCCAAATAAAAATAAAAAAATGTAAATAAATTTCAAAAGACGCACATAAATTTCAAAAGACATAAATAAAATTAAAAAACACAAATAAATTTCAAAAGTGCAAATACATTTGCCCAAACTACGATAAACCAATTTTCCAAAATTTTTTCCAAAACTATAAATTTAAAACAACGAATATAAACTTCAAAAGACATAAATAAAATTAAAAAATGCAAATAGATTTCAAGAAATGTAAATTAATTTCCCAGAAAACTCAGATAGATTTTCCATAAACTTAGCTTAATTAAAAAAAAAAAACTCAGACAAATTTGACAAAAACTCAGATAAATTACACTAGAACTCAGATAAATAAAAAAAACTCAAATAAATTTGAGAAAAACATAGATAAATTTGACAAAAACTTAGATAAATTTTACTAGAACTCAGATAAATTTGACAAAAATTCAAAGAAACCGAGTTCTGCTCAACTAGGCTTGGGCAAAGTGGGTTGGGTTGAACCTTGTCAACTTTGACCGTTGACCGTACTGCTGGCGTGACTTTGCTAAACTGGGCTTTCTAAACAGGGTCGGGTCAAACTGACCTAGAACTGATCAGGAATCGACCCGACTTGAACTATTCTAGTGAACAGTTGTCTTCTTCGCAGCGACAGCCAAGCCTCAGGCTGCTTCTTCTCTGCAACGATCTCGTTCACTAAGATCGATCTTGAACTTCTGTGCTGCTCCGATATCCTTTTCACCCCTGGCGTCGAACGCAGTCCGGCTAATCTCCTCTGACCAATCAAGGTTGTGGCCCACTGCTGTATCAAGCTATCAGATGCAAAACCGACGAACGCTATCTTCTCCGATTCAAACTACATAGAGATCTATGCGTCTTCTCAGATCAAGCAGTTGTGGCCCACTCTGAATTTCAATCCGGAATTGAGAAACCAGATCCTTTTGAGACTTGCAGAAAACAGGACAGGGAGAGGTCCTCTCTTTCTTCTCTTTAAGGGTTCCTCTGTGTATCTGCTAATCCGTCGCACAGTTTGAGATTGATATGCATCGGGGATCGATTTGCTGGGGAATGAAAGATGCGAGAAGAAGAAAAAGGAGAAGGGGTTCTTTCGTAGTGGGAGCCCGTGATCCTTCTGCATCTACAGATTGTGCAAGAAGAATATGGAGAAGAGGTTCTTTTGCAGTGGTAGCCTGTGATCCTTCTGCATCTACAGATTGTGCAACGGTAGCCCATGATCCTTTTGAATCTACAGATAGTACAGTGACAGTCGAGGATGAGGTAATGATCGACTATCTTTTTCTTCCGAGGGGGTTTTCCAGGAGAATCGAAAATGAGAGATAACGAACAAGGGAGAATGGAAGATTTGAATTTTTAAAATTCAAAATTTCATGCCTAAACAGTTAAAAAGGCAAATCAGTCTTGAAAATGTATGAAGTGGCGCATCTAAGGACCTCGGACCTCTCGCCGAAATATGTCCAAGCTGAATGCACTAGAGGCCTTAAAGGAAAAGTTGATGGACTGGATGCCTTACAATACCTTTATGAGGGGCCTTTCGCTAATTATCTATCCATTAGTGTCAGCTCTACTGATTTATTTTGTGAGCCCTCCGTGATGGCCATGTTAGTCCACGACTGTTCCTTTACTATGATACTCAATATAGATCATCCATTTTGCCCAAGCCTTGATTAGTGGGTAGGGACAAACCATGGGGCTACAACGTAATTTTATGAAAAAATTATTTATGAAGTTATTTTTTCGTTTATGCTTCTCCAGAACAGCTAAGATTGGGCAATTTTGATTGTAAGCAAAATGGCTGCCCATGCCAAATGTGATGATCTTGACCACACTTCACAAGGGACACCAATGAAAACACCCATCATTTGTTGAGCACTTCGTATCCCTTCCTGCATTCTGAGAATCACTTTGATCTGTGATATCAACCTTAGAAATTAGAATCAATGGCCAACCAAATGGACTTAACTCTATTGTCATAAAACGTATATAATTGATATAAACCATTTACGGTGGCCATCAAAACTAGGCCTGTCAATGGGACGAGCCGGGCCTGGGCTTGGGTTGTCCAATCCCGTCCCGAAAATAGGACGGGCCTGTTAGGTGTTGTCCAATCCCGGCCCTAAATTGAAACGACCCACATCTAATCCCGACCCGTACAGGCCCGGGCCGGGATAGGGCTGAGCCTGGGCTTAGCCCGATCATGGAGATAAGCAAAAAATTCTCTAATTATTCCTACTGTCACCAGACACCGGGTGTGAACCGGACTTTAAACCCTCCTCCTTTTTCCTGGCTTGGGACTGGCAATGCAATGCAACAAGAATCATGGCGGAGTTAAAAACTTTTTTTTTCTTTTTTTATGCTGTTAGTGAGGGGCAGTTTAGGTAATATAAGTTTTTTTATCAAAATTAGCTTGGAGCGGGCCAGGCCGGGCCTGAACGGGCTGGGCATCCTTTGCCCAGTCCTAGTCCCATTTTGCCCGGGCTTTAAAATTATTGACCAAGCCCAACCCACTGGGCTCAAATTTTTTTAAAAATCCTTGTATTTTCAGGCTTAGGACGGGCCGGACCGGGCTTTCTACCTGTTTCAACGTGTCTTATTGACAGGCCTAATCAAAACTTATGGCAGTGGGATAAAAAATCCATCGTTCATCCAATGTTTCTTGCTTTGGATTGTTTTTGTTGTTGGGAAAGTGGCGTAGCGGAAAAACATCCATGATCGATGGTCTAAACACGATGAACACACACAATAACACCATCAAGCAATCACATAAAAACTCTCCTAATATTCAAGTCCATAAATTCAAATGAAATAATGACTTAATGATACAATTTTGTGGACTTATCACAGCTGGCCAACCTGCATTTCTAGAGCAAACTGCCGGCCAAGCCATGCAACAATCGACAGTCTTCCAAAGTATATTCTTTCTACATTGTTTTGTATTTTCATGTACTTTTCCTGGAACTTGATCTCCCAAGACAAGATGAAAGCGGTGGGGACATATAAAAAACTTGTACCCGAGAGGTGAGACATGTTGAACCTACATAAAAATAAAAATAGATATAATTATACGTGCATTTTGACATTTTCTCATGCAAATTTGTTTCTTCTCCTATTCTTTGCTTGTTCTTTAAATTGTGGCATTATCCCACGTTCACAATTCTCGGGGCAACACATTGGTGTACTTTCATAGTTTGGTTTTGAGATATTCAAGACTCGATTTTCGTTGCTTTTGCATTACATAGCTTTACTGTTTTGGACTTACCTGATATAACCTGCACACCTGTTTTCCCCATCTCGGCTCCACTTAGCCTGATACGGTGCAATTGGTGCACGACTGCGTGCTGGTTTGGCCAGGTTATTATTAACTCACTGCAGTGTAGTTCTCGTGAGGCAATCACAGATTTATGGCCGCTTAGTATCATTTATGCTTGTATATTATGTCATATTATATGGCCATACTGATCGATTTAAAACAAGGTTTGCAGCTATAATTTATACTCAGCTACTATCTCTACTCGTCAAAGTAAAGATGTCAACCAGGTGTCGTATCCTTTGGGAAAAAAAGGCTAAGTTGTGTTGATTTCATAATTCCAGACTAATCCTAATAGAAAACGAAATGTTAATTGATGAGTATTGGTTCCTAAATTAGCAATTTAAAAGATAAGGTTTTGATTCAATCAGAGAAAAGATCTCAGAGTGCGAATCCACTCTAACCTTGCACAATGGCAAGTATAAACCTAGGGTTTTACTATCAACGCTGAAACGACTCGTTCTGACTACAAACCTTCACAGAGTCAACAAATAAGAGATGTCGATGTAGATCAGGATATAACCTATCTTTATGGCATAGATTATCCAAAATCTAACAATACATTCATTCAGACATCGTTATATGACTACGAATCTACAAGATTAAAACACCAAAGAAAGAGATATTGCATTAATAAAATGCACTCAATGGATAACATCATGTCATATAACCAAATGACGTTCAAAGTAAGACCATAGAACTTATACATCACCAAAATAAAGACTAGGGCTTCATCGCAACCCAAAGATAGAGATTTAGTTACGCATGGCAAGAGGTTGACGAAGAATCTCTGACAAAATCCCCATTAGCGCTCTCCTAAAGCTCCAAAACTAGCCTCAAAATCTTCTCCCAAGATGTAAATCATGTTAAAATTGAGTTTGGATGCTTTATATAGACTTTGGACCTCAATAAATCCCTTAAAAACTCGCTGGAGGCGGACTCCACCCGGTTCGGGCTTCTGGACGTCCGGAGGGAGTGGCCTTCGGGTGCTCTCTGTGGCCGGGCGTTCGGACGCCAGGACACAATATGTCAGAGTCAACTCACGAATAGCCAACTTCCCAAGGTCATAACTCCCTCAATATAGCTCCAATTTATACAATCTTAGGTTCTACAGATATCTACTCGGAAAGAACTTTCCAACAGTACATAGATTGTACTAGTCCGATACTAGGGTTGAAAGTTATGACCATTTCAGTTTGCTTCACCTAAAAATTCCAAGAATAATGGTGCAATTAAAGGAATTTCCATCCGGGCATGCTATGGAGAGAGTGGGACCCATGTTGGACATCCAAGGCATGTTTGGACTCTTGGTTTGCTTTCTTATTTGATTCTTTTCCCATATTTGGCACGCTTTTTCACTTGGAACTCTGGTTTGTCATGCTTTGTGAAGTTTCTTCCATTTTAGCTCTGAATTTCGCTCCTTATATCTGTAGTACCTACAAACAATAAAATAACATAATTAAGCTAATTAATCTCATCCGACGGTATAACCAAGTTCTCATTGCGGGGCCTAAAATGTATCTTTTAGGCTCTCATCACACCCCGAACTTACACTTTGATAAACCTTGAGTGAAGTTAAAACAAAAGGAAAAACTAAGGCCGCTTTTGTAGGGAGCACGACTGCATTTAGCATGTGTAGCTAACCTTTAAACCTCTAAGTTCCCTTTAGAGGATGAGTTATAGTCTCGTGAGGGTTTGTAGTGAATCTACCCACAAAATTCCTAAAACACAAAAGTAGGGGGGTCTTTTCCAAAATGACGTCTACGAATACCGGATATTCTTGATTTTGGAGTTTTCAATACACATCTCAAAGTTGGTTCACAAATCCTATCTGTTGGTCAGAAATCCTAAAAATCTTGCTTGAATAATTGATCGTGGACAGTTAAAATTGTGCACATATAGAAGCATGAAAGCATAAAGCGATCCACTAAGAATTTCTGTTAAAACACATCTTTTTCTTCTTTTTTCAAAATTCTAGGCCACCTAACCTCGGTAAAAGATAACATGATTCCTCTCAAGGCATTTATGGTAGCCTTCACACTATGGTTTTTCCAAAGGTCGTGACAACACTATTTTAGTGATTTTTTTAACACACATATTTGACTGTGCAATGCCTAGGTTCTTTAAGCTTTCTAATTAACCCATATAACAAGCATTAGGCCAATGACTTCCAAACTAGATGGCTTTAGGGCGCTAGGTATGTAAATACCCCTACAGTCTTACTGGCCCGGGTTAAAAATGTTACGAACTCAAAGTAGTCCCAACTCTTTATTCTTTTCAAGACTTCTAACTAAACACTTTTTTTTCCTTTTTTTTTTTCAATACCGTCCCCAACAATAGGCAGCCCTTTCCATATGCCCGAATTAATTCACCGATTTGTGGATAAATCCACTCAGTTGAACCAGGACATTGTATGACCGAAGGTCGGCTTTCTATCATAATTGTTCTGAAGTTCTCACAAGTATGGAAATTATAGCTTCACATTTCAAATTTTCTATATAATACGTGTTAAGTGAGATATTAACAATTCAACAATTTCTCAAAAACTCTTCCTTAAAAACAAGATAGTGAACCCTTTTTCTCTTTTTCTTTACAAAATAAAATGTTCCAAAAATCAAGGTATTTTCGTTTCATAAAAATCCTCTTATATACCTCTGAAAAACTAACAAAAGGAGCAAAAATCTAACTCTTCTTTTTAAACTAAAAATAAAGGAAAAGAATAAAGGAAAATAACAAAAACTACTAAGACTAACTCAAAGGTTAATACCCCAACCCCCAACTTAACCTAACATTGTCCACAATGTGAATCACAAAAACAATGAGATATAAAGGACAAGAAAAGAAAAGGAAAAGGAAGGATATCACCTGGGTACCGCTTAACATAAGGTGGAATGGAGGAAAACAGGACACCCCCCAACTTAGACCAAAGTACCTACAAAATGTTAGTGGCAAGCAAAAGAAATTTTTTTTTTAAAAATGAAGAAAACCTACTAAATACACTCCAAACCTGCATAAATACATTACTCAACACTTCCTTCATGTCCACCTCCTTTATATGATCTTCCTAATCGTCAGACAGATCAGGAGCAACGATAACTGGCAAGGTATCCTTAGGTTGAAGAACTTTTTCCACTAGCTCACCAACAACTTTGACTGCAAAGCAGTCTTCCTTGTCTGGAGGTTGATGAAAGGCCCTAAAAGCATTCAGCCTCACTTTCATATTACCAAAGGAAACATCCATAACTTCGGTGCGGCAATTAATGTTTGCATTGGCTGTGGTCAAAAAGGGGCGGCCAAGAATGATAGGAGTGTGTTTCCTCAAGTCTTGCACGGGTTCAGTGTCAAGGACGATGAAATCGACAGGGAAAAAGAACTTGTCGACCTTGACCAGCACATCCTCAATTATGCCCCGGGGTACCCTGAAAGATCTATCAGCAAGTTGCAAGGTAACTTGAGTGGGCTTTAATTCCCCTAGCCCAATCTGCGCATACACCTAGTAAGGCAAGTGATTGACACTCGCTCCAAGATCCAATAATGCATGATCAATTATGTGACTCCCAATTGTACAAGTACTGGTGAGAGTGCCAGGATCTTTCAGCTTAGGAGGAGTGTCATTATGGATAATCGAGCTCACTTGCTCAGTGAGCAAAACTTTCTTTGGCACATGAGATTTAGATTTGCTCTTTTGAGTGCACAAATCTTTCAGAAATTTCGCATAAGAAGGCACCTGCTTGATAGCATCTTGCAAAGGTAGGTTGATCTTTACTTGCTTAAACACATCTAGAATTTCATCCATGGTCGCTCCCGTTATACTAAAGGGAGAGGGTGTGTCACAACAAGTGGAGAAAGGGGCTTTAGGCACATATGGGGGTGCCACAGCCGGGATAGATGAAGAATTGGGAGGGGTGACCTCCTTTCCCTTAGAAACCCGTTCAGCCCTAGAATCCTTAAGGTTTGGGGCAGGCTCTCTAACAGCCTTCGTAGGCTCCTGAGGCCTAGCTTCAACCTCACACCCATTCCGCAATGTGACAACCATTTTTGCTTGCTCATGATAAGTATCATGGGGTTGCGAGCCATTACCCACCTCAATTGTATTTTTGCAGTTGACCGTGGGTTGGCCGGGCAAACGTCCCTCATCTCTTCTGTTAAAAGCATTAGCTATTTGGCCTATTTGGGCCTCTAGCTTGGCTATGGACTAGGAGTGGGAATGGACCAGTTGAGTGGCTGCTTTGAGTTCTTGCAGCACGGTCTCTTCAAAGGATGGATTCCTTTGCGGTGGTTAAGGGGTGGGGTATTGGTTGGATTGTTGGGAATGGTAGGTTGCACGATTAATAGGAAAATTCTGCTTGGGAAGTTTAGAATATAAAGTGCCCTGGCTGGGCGACTTCCAGGCAAAATTGGGGTGATTGCACCATCCCGAGTTATAAGTATAAAAAAATTGTTCATTAACCTGTTTGGAAACCCCTGTGCAACATTCACTTGCTCTTGCACAAATTCAGGGAGCTGAGAGGTTGTAGGGTGATTGCACACAAAATGAGCGAGACTGGAGCACAAAGCACAAACACCCTGAGTAGATGGAGATTGGAGAGATTGACCCACAGACAATAGTTGATCCAACTTTTGGGTCAAGGCAGCCACTTGAGTGGTGAGTTCATTAGAAGGTTGAATCTCAAACATCCCTCTAGGTTTTTGAGAGTTAGAGGCTACCGGCCTCTCCAATCTAGCAGTGGAAACATGGTGTTGAAAGGTCTCACTCATATTCTCAAAAAGCTCCCATGCCTCATCCTCATTTTTAACATAATAGATCCCCCACTGGCGGTGACTACCATGTTTCTCCATTCAGGAGACAATCCATTATAAAAGAATTGCACCAATTGCCACTTAGTAATTTGGTAACGAGGACACTTTCTAATGAGATCCTTGAATATATTCCATGCCCTAAATTGTTCACCATCAGTTTAGGTGAACGATGTGATGGATCACCTGTATTGATTGGTTTTGCCCACTGAGAAATATTTGTCTAAGAACTTTTGTTGCAGTTGAGCCCAAGTAGTGATGGAGTTTGCAGGTAAAGTAGTTAGGCAATACTTAGCCTTGTCTTTAGTGAAAACAGAAAGAGAAACATTTTTAGGGCCTCACTACTGAAATTATTTATTTTCACAGTGGAGCAAATAACCAGAAAGTTATCAACATGATTTTATGGGTCTTCATTGTTCAAATCATAGAAAGAGGGAATGAGATTTATTGTACTAGGTTTGATTTCATATTGAGTTGCCTGAATTGTAGGCAGCTGAATACACGATGGTGACGCGTATTTTGAAGGAGTATAGTGCTCTTTTAAGGGCCGGAGAGTGGGTGTACCGGGTGGAGCCTACTCTTCCTTTCATTCCTCAGCCATTTGTGAATTTGTATGTGAAAAATTAGATAAGTGCGCTAACATACAACTCTTATGCAAGTTATGAAAAAAAAATAATTTAAAAAGTTTAGAATGTACAATTCTTTTGGTAGAGAAGAGAGATTTCCTTGAGTAAAACTTTTTTCTTTGTGAATTCTCTTGGATCCCTGCATAAACTCTAAGATTTTTTTTTTTTAGAATCAATAACCTACAATAAGGATAGTATACGTTGTGAGAAAAGATGATAAAGTAAAATAAAAAAAATTGGAAAAGCTAAACTAATGTTAGAATTAAAAGAAACAAACAATCGTGCTAATTGTTCTTGGCAACGACGCCAAAATTTGACCGTTCTAAAACTAGGTTTTCAAATATAATTTATACCTAGCTACTATCTCTACTCGTGAGAGCAAAGATGTCAACCGGGTGTCATCTCTTCTGGGACAAAAATGCTAAGTTGTGTTGATTCCAGAATTCCTAAACTAATCCTAATAGAAAACGAAGTGTTGATTGATGGGTATTGGTTCCTAAATTAGCAATTTAAAAGACAAGGTTTTGATTCAATCAGAGAAAGGATCTCAAGGTACGAATCCACTTTAACCTCATACAATGGCAAGTATAGACCTAAAGTTTCACTATCAACACCGAAAAGACTCGTTCTGGTTACAAACCTTCACAGAGTCAACAAATAAGGGATGTCAATGTCGATCGGAGCATAACCTATCTCTATGGCATTGATTATTCTAAATCTAATAGTACATTCATTCAAGCTTCTTTATATGACTAGTATTCGAATCTACAAGATTAGAACACCAAAGAAAGAGATATTGCATTATTAAAATCCAATCAATGGATAACATCATGTCATATAACCAAATAACGTTCAAAGTAAAACCCTAGTACTTATACATCACCAAAATGCAAGACTGAGGCTTCATTGCAATCTAAAGATAGAGATTTAGTTACGCATGGCGAGAGGTTGACAAAAAATATCTAACGAAATCTCCATTAGTACTCTTCCAAAGCTTCCAAACTAGCCTCCAAATCTTCTCCCCAGATGTAAATCATGTTAAAATTGAGTTTGGATGCTTTATATAGACTTTGGACCTCGAAAAATCCCTTAAAAACGCACTGGAGGCGGACTCCACCCGGTCCGGGCATCCACAAACCCCATACTAGGCGCCCGGACGCCCGGAGGCAGTGGCCTCCAGCTGGTCTCTGTGCCACTGAACTTCCGACGCCCGGACACAGTATGTCCGGGTCATCTCGCGAACAGCTAACTTTCTGAGGTGATATCTCCCTCAATATAGCTCCAATTTATACAATCTTGGGCTCCACAGATATCTACTCGAAAAGAGCTTTCCAACGGTATATAGGTTGTACTAATAAGACATTCGGGTTGAAAGTTATGACTATTTCATTTGCTTTTCTTGAAAATTCCGAGAATAATGGTGTAATTAAAGGAACTTCCATGTTGGCATGCTATGGAGTGAGTGGGACCCATGTTGAATGTCCAAGGCATGTTTGGACTCTTGCTTTGCTTTCTCATTTGATTCTCTTCCCATATTTGGTACGCTTCCTCACTTGCAACTCCAGTTTGTCATGCTTTGTGAGGTTTCTTCCATTTTAGCTCTTATATCTGTAGTACCAACAAACAATAAAATAACATAATTAAGCTAATTAATCTCATTCGACGGTATAACCAAGTCCTCATTGAGGGGCCTAAAATGTATCTTTTAGGTTCTCATCACACTTGGCGTCCGAATGCCCAAAGGTAGTGGCCTCCGAGTGCTCTCTGTCGCCGGGAGTCTGGACGCCCGGACAAGGTATGTCTGGGTCATCTCGCGAACTACCAAATTCCAGAGGTCATATCTCCCCCAATATAGCTTTGATTTATACAATCTTGGGCTCTACGGATATCTACTCGAAAGAGGCTTTTCAACGGTATATAGATTGCACTAATCCGACACTCAGGTTGAAAGTTATGACCATTTCAATTTGTTTCTTCTGAAAATTCCAAGAATAATGTTGCAATTAAAGGAACTTCCATGCGGGGTGAGTGGGACCCATATTGGATGTCCAAGGCATGTTTGGACTCTTGCTTTGCTTTCTTATTTGATTCTCTTCCCATATTTGACATGCTTCCTCACTTGCAACTTTGGTTTGTCATGCTCTGTAAGGTTTGTTCTATTTTATCTTTGAATTTCGCTCCTAATATCTGTAGTACGTACAAATAATAAAATAACATAATTAAGCTAATTAATCTCATCCGACGGTATAACCAAGTCCACATTGAGGGGCCTAAAATGTATCTTTTAGGCTCTCATAACACTGGGCGTTTGGACGCCCGAAGGCAATGGCCTCTGGGTGCCCTCTGTGGTCGGGCGTCCAGATATCCGGACAAGTATATCCGGGTCATCTCGCGAACTGCTGACTTTTCGAGGTCACATATCCCTCAATATAGCTCTGATTTTTATAATCTTGGGCTTCACGGATATCTATTCGAAAAGAGCTTTCCAATGGTATGTAGATTGCACTAATTCTACACTCGGGCTGAAAGTTACGGCCATTTCAATTTGCTGCCCCTGAAAAATTTTGAGAATAATGTTGCAATTGAAGGAACTTCCATATTGGCATGCTATGGGGTGAGTGGGACCTATGTTGGATGTCCAAGGCATGTTTGGACTCTTGCTTTGCTTTCTTATTTGATTCTCTTCCCATATTTGGCACGCTTCCTCACTTATAACTCCGGTTTGTCATACTTTGTAAGGTTTCTTTCCTTTTAGCTCTGAATTTCGCTCCTAATATCTGTAGTACCTACAAACAATAAAATAACATAATTAAGCTAATTAATTTCATTCGACGATATAACCAAGTCCTTATTGAGGGGCCTAAAATGTATCTTTTAGGCTCTCACCACACTGGGCGATCGAACGCCCGGAGGCAGGGGCCTCTGGGTGCTCTCTGTGGACACAGTATGCATGTCCGGGTCATCTCGTGAACAGCTAACTTCCCGGGGTCATATTTCCTTCAATGTAGCTCCGATTTATATAATCTTGGGCTCCACGTATATCAATTTGAAAAGAGCTTTCCAACGGTATGTAGATTACATTAATCCGAGACTCGGGTTGAAAGTTATGACCATTTCAATTTTTTGCCTCTAAAAATTCCAAGAATAATGGTGCAATTAAAGGAACTTCAATGTTGGCATGCTATGGGGTGAGTGGGACCCATGTTGGATGTTTAAGGCATGTTTAGACTCTTGCTTTACTTTCTTATTTGATTCTCTTCTCATATTTGGTACGTTTTCTCACTTGCAACTTTGGTTTGTCATGCTTTGTGAGGTTTCTTCCATTTTAGCTCCGAATTTCGCTCCTTTTATTTTTAGTACCTACAAATAATAAAATAACATAATTAAGCTAATTAATTTCATTCGACGGTATAACCAAGTCCTCATTGAGGGGCCTAAAATGTATCATTTAGGCTCTTATCACATTCTGAGTCCTATTTAGGGTGCTTGCTTAATGGTACTCATGCTTGTTCATGTGGCGATGTTCCTACTGCGACTTAGCCAATGGTGGTTGGACAGTAAGACGACTTAGCCTGGTAGATGGATGTCACTGTGCCTAGGACATTTCAGTTTCTATAGATCTTTCACTTACATGCTTATGTTATCTTGCATCATCCATGCCGATTTTATATGTTCATGATTATTCATTTGAATTCCTGCTTTTGTCAATACTACTTCACATCTGTTTACTACTGAGACTAATTCCATAGTCTCGCTTAGTGCCTCTCTGACTACTCCACTTCTCCTTCCAAGGAGAATGCAGCGGTTTTTGAGACCCCGAAGAGACTGAATGAGTGGATCGAGCGCTGACGACGTGTAATATGACATCGCTTAAGCGCGGAGTTGATCGACTTGTTCGGAGATAGTTAGTTACCTTTAGATAGTTTATACATTTGAACTCCTTTAATTGGCCATTTTGTTGGCTCAGGATGTAACTAAGACAATTTGACCTTGTTTCAATGTAAAATGTTATTGACTACTGTTTACTCAATGCTATGCTCTGTTATTATCTGATACTGCTATTTTACTTTTCTGTTGGATGAATGCCATAATTTCCCTTTTTGGTTTGAGCAGTTTGACCCAGCTCACACACGGTCCTACGTGGGCCTAATTACCTATTAACTAGTGTTTTATGTGGTGATCACCATCCACACCAACCAATCACGGCCGGACGTGAGGATCAACATTGCTTTTTTTTGGAGACCCCTGGGGCCAGGTCGTGACACAAATAGAATTTCGACAAGCCTCACCTAAATTTCAGGCTAGTAGGGTTGTGCTTGGTTGAGTTGCAGGCTAGTGGATTGGTTGCTGTAACCGCCAGAGATGTCAGGGATGAATGAGTGCTAGCTTGGTTTCTAAGTGGGTTAAAGAGTTCTACCAAAAAAACAAAAGTGGGTTAGGGAGTTGTATTAGTGTGATGAGTGAAGTTGTGATGCATTCAAATGAAAGACTTTGAGTTGGTGATGATGAAGATGATGTTGAGGAGAGAGAAAAGTGCAGCGGTGAGAATGAAAGATTAAAGAATGGGGATTTGACATTTCAATGTCCCTTAAACACTCAATCCCAATTTCATAACTATAATTCTGTAAATGTCACCACAGTCGTTAGGCTCTGGTACACTTTTTTTTTTTTTTTTTTTATACTTTTTTGCCCTCGATCCCATGATATTATGGGAGTTTAAAAATCAATGATACCATGGGATCCAAATGTTAATAGTAAAAAAAAAAAGGTTGAAATTGGGGATTGGGTTTATAAGGGGCATTGAAATGTCAAATCCCCTAAAAAAAATGGGTTTGATGGTTTTCGGAGAAGAGCAAAGAGAAGATTATAGGGGAAGAGAGATAAGGGGAAAGAAAAGAAGGAGAGAGGGAGAGGGAGAGAGAGGTGATGGGATCCAGGAGTGATGAAAAGAAGTGGGCAATGGGCTGTTTGTTTGGGAGGATTCAGGTGAGAAAAGGGCCTAAAATGGTGCTGAAGATGATGATGGGAGAAGCATGTGCTCAGTGATGCAGTTGCAGAAATAATGCTGGCCCATGTGCCGGGCTGTGCCCAGGTTTGGGTACCTTGCCCAGCACAAGCTAGGCTGGAATGGACCCTGCCTAGCTCTCTTGGCCGGGGAAACCAGAAAAAAAAAAAAAGGATAAAAGACAAAAAAAGTTAAAAAAAAAAAAAGCAAAGACTATACTTAAGAAGAGGCCAACAGGGAGGTGTGTACAAATTTTTTTTCATCAAATATCAGCACAAAATTCTTGAATTTTCGTTTTTATCTCGTAAAAGTATTGTCGGCTGCAAATATTTGAACAGTGACCTTAATCATTGAGCCGAAATCTACTAGTGGGTGGGACCTTTTCCTTTATTATTGTGATTGTGTGAACACGGTCGGGGGCCCTTTATTAGTATGAAGTGTGAACCTGGGGTTGGACCATTTATACTTATGCATTCGACATTGTTTGATTGTGACATCCAAACGGCTCCAGCATCCCCCGTCAAGTCAAGCTTATTTATACTTTATTATTTTCACCTAGCAATCGGACCCATTTGTGTGGCATAGGGTTCGACTAGCTATGCATTCTGCGGATGCCATAACAAACGACTATTTGGATTCTTATTCTGCAGAAAATGGGCCCTAACCCCTTTTCCAGGGTGGTGATGGTCTCGGCCAGCTTGAGTCCCACCCCAACCTAGGCATTAGGCTAGTCTTGTTCGGTGTTTTTGGTCTGACGAATAGACCAGGGCTTACTATGGCCTTACAGTTAAAACTGGCTGGGCCTAGGCATATATATTCTTGAAGGGCTTGGCCTGTTGCGGTTGGAATATTAACCTCGCAAACTACAAGGGCCGTGCTTCGACAATCTTCAGCCTGGCCTGACTGGCTCATGGACACCGCTAATTCATGGCTTTTGAGATAGAAAAATGCCCAAAAGTATTGCAGTTTGAACGGGCCATACCGGAATCTGGATTGCAAGGCTAAACGACCTGAAAAATCTCAGGCTTAAGACTGTTGTTCAGCCCACTTTATAATAAAGTCCAGACCTTTCTCAATTCTGGTCCATATATGTATTATTACCAATTCACCTGAGTATATTTATGATAAACATATATTTTCTAACAGTTTAGTCACACCATATATCATATATTACAGACTAATATATTTTGAGATAGTCGGATAAATTATATGAGTGCCGATCCAATGAAAGATCTGGGTCCGTATACTGTACCCAACTAATAATAGAGCCTCGCTCCAGGCACTACAGGGACCTAAAACGAACCGCCCCTTTTAGAGCCCTAGAAATACTTGTTGCGGTTGGATCTGGGGCTGAACTATTGGGCCTTTGATGAATTCACACTTTCTCATTAATGATTCATAATGTTATGGGCTAATTACCACTCAATGGCTGAATAAGCTCGTCTAGATCCATTATTGGCTTCATGGTAAATTGGTGTGCAAGGTCAAGCATGGATGGGCTTTGGCCTGTGAAAACCAAAATCATTAAAAAAAAAAAAAAAGAAAAATCTGGAGTGAAATCCTAGACTACTTGTTTGTCATCTCTACTCTTTTTTTCATAGATCCATCTAAAAAAGAGCCATAAAAAAAAGAGGCTAGAATAAAAAAAAAACGAGTTTGGTAACGCACGAATCTATTTTAAATACCTCGTCTCTATATTTTAAGACCCAAAAGCTCTATTTCTCATCTACCCATTTTTGGAGCATTTGGATTTTAGAGGATTTGCCTCTAAATGTCTAAAGCGGACAGAGTCTAGAATCTTGTGCCAAATACTCTAATTGTTTAAACCTCTGTCCAATTTAGACATTTAGAGAAATAGAGGCATGAAATAGAGATGCCAAACATGGGCTTATCAGTCAGTTAAAACTCTTGGGCTCAGCCAGGCGCGCGCGGATACAACCCCTAATGGCACAGGCTGAATCAGGGCTCACATGGGCTGATACTACTATGCAAAGCCTCTGTCAGCTAAATTTACCCTCACCAGAGGGTTATCAAGCTAAATTTGCATGATGAAATAGCCTCTAACTTGGTAGTTGGCATTCCTAATTACGGATAGCAATGGGTCGGGTTAAGCAGGTGATCCTGACCCTCTCCTATCAGTGATGGGCTCAAGTTAGAGGCGGGTATGGGTTTTTGACTTTCACCTGAGTCAGGTTCGAGGCAAGTTCAAGTTTTGGTTGCACTTTGCTCGCTACCCTGGTTGTAACTATTCTATATGTATACTTCTTATTATAACTTCAAATACAATGTATCTATAGCAGAAGTGGCAATAGATTGAACATAACAGGATGAGGTTGCAAGTTTAATTCCTGCTGTCATCAGCAATTCTTAATAAATCAGTACAACCCGATCTTAACTGACCCGTTGCCATCCCTCGCTAGTCCTAATAACCTCAAGAACTTTCTGAAGAATGTTGGATCCATTTCCTGACGAACACCCTTAAAATGTCATTTAGATCAACCAAATCAAACCAGTTGGATTAGCCTTCTAATAATTTTTCTTCCTTTGATTGAATTGAGGGCCCAAGGACGTGATTTAACAAGTGATCTAGAAGCAGCTCTTTAGAGACTTTATCTTGAAACTCTACCCTCATATAGGGCCCGTTTGCCTCCTTTGTATTTAATTTCTAAGAATTCATGCAATTCACAATAGAATGGGTTCTAAAAAAGAAGTGTAAAAGAGTTTGAGAAGTGAAAGATAAAAGACAGAGGTTGATGGGAGGCATGCGACACTCACTTTTCTAAGATTTTTTTTTTAATAGTAAGTATGATTCTATTAAAAAAGGGGAAACCCCAAAAGCAATGCACTTAACTCCGAAGAGTGTAGTAAGGCAAAAAAAGAAAGTTTAAAGGCATGAAAACAATAAAAGCCCACAACCTGGTCTAAAGTAAAGTGAAAGAAACCCACATCCTAGGTACTTTTCCAAGATTCGAATTACTAGGACAGTGGCTGGGTAATAGTTTCCTACCAAAGGGAGAGACTATTTGATGGTCATTTGTTTATTTTTTCATTTTTTGCAGAGGAAGACGTCATTGGAATTCATTACCAAGCACACAAATGGGCCCCCGATTGTGCAAGGAAACCATCCAAATGTATAAATCAAAGCAAATTAATCAAGAAACAAATGGTCATTGCCAAACCTCTGTTCCCAAACGCTCCCAGCACTCTCATTTCTCTTTCATTTCCTGTCAGTTGATCTTGCTTCGAAGTATTTTCATCACACTCCAGCCCCTTGTGAAAGAAGCTCAAGTGAGTGGTTAAAAAGGGGACCGAGAAATTCAGCACTTAATTTGGTATATATTCTTCTGCTTTTTCTACTGTTATTCATATTTTTGCTTAGTCTTGTCCGTCTTTTCAATGCATGGCAGTCTTTTCAAAATTTCCTCATTTCTTTCCATCGATGCAACGTGATCTTTCATTTCCATGGTGCATATCTGATTGTCAGTGACTTGATTTCCAATAATAATCGTCTGAATTTTGCTATTCTACATGTTTTCTGCACTTCCAACTGCACTTTCAGTAGTTTTATGGTGAGGGCTATCTATTTGGTGTTTCTCTCAATCCGAAGATATACATGAAAAGTTAATTATCTATCTTGATTTGAGGTTAGAATACCCTAGAGAGATTTCCTTGTTTCTCTAGAGCCATTTAGAGATTGTTCTGAAGAGCTGTTCTAAAAGGTTTTGTTGCCTCTACTTTCTTATAGAAGATTGATCATCTTGTCTGACAAGGTGCGAGGAGATCAAGTAAGGAGAACGATGCACAGTGAATGTCGTGTTAGTGAATTCTGTGCAAGAACAACTATAGTCCTTAGGTCGAGGTACAAACTAAGGTAAAGGAAATGGGAGATGTTGGCATTTGTGATGGGGCCCACTTGTGTTTACATGTGGGTGGACCCCACTCACAAAGATACACCCCTCACAATTTGGATCTCATGGTGATATGGATAAGAATAGTTTGAGTTTTATTTAAACTCTCTATCCTTATCATATCTCCATTTAAAATTCTAATTGAGAGAGTTTGACCCAATCTATTCTCCTTATCATCTCTCATTTTGAATTTGAATGGAGATCTTATCATCCATTAGCCAAAGGGCTATATATAGACATGAGAATAATGGTTGGGTCTAACTTTTCAATAATACATCTTCCACTAGACCTACTATTCTCCATCATCATCTTCTACATCCAAGGTATCCATCCTTGCCATTGGATCTTGAAGAGTGAATCACATGTGACTGATTTCTTGTAGACAGTCACAGATCTCCACAACTGGTGCTTGATTCAAGCTGACGCAGTCCTGATCACGTTTGTAGCAGCCAGCTTATTTAGATCCGTGCTTCCGCTACATTTACATCCTTCAAGTATATTTTGTAACTGTTCATGGAATCTTGATTTTTAGATCGTAGTTTTTCTTCCTGAAAAGGGTTTCCACGTTAAATTTGTATCTGCCTTCGCGTGGTAATTACTTGGTAGATTATTTGCTAGTTCTATATTATGTGATTAGTTACATCAACTGCATTGATTTGATTAATTAGACTAGCATTCGTTCTAGTAGGTCCTACAAAACCTTCAATTGATATCAAAGTGGGTTGCACTATTCTATTGTGTAGATCCTATTTTTGCTAAAATGGATATCTACCGCGAAGGTACTTCAACCAATAACCCTCCCTTGTTGGATAGTAACAATTATGTTTATTGGAAAGCCATGATGATTGCCTTCTTGAAAGCCATATAATTGAAAGTTTGGAAATCTGTTGTGAATGGCTATTCCTTGCCCACTATTACTGCTGATGGGGCAACTGGTACCAAACCAAAAGATAAGTAGACTAAGGAAGAAGAGTTGGCTAACACTTGTAACTCTAGGGTTTTGAATGCTATTTATAATGGAGTTACTATCTTTGAGTTTCAAAGAATTTCGATATGCACTACTACAAAAGAAGCTTGGGATATCCTACAGACTGTGCATGAAGGGACTGGCACTGTCAAATAGTCGAAACTTCAGAAATTGTATAAAGCCTTTGAAACCATAAAGATGGAAGAAGATGAGTCTTTCAATGAATTTAATGGAAAGGTTGTGGCCATAGAGGAAAATAAAAATCTAAATACGCTCAAAGTTGATGAGTTGGTTGGCAACCTACAAACTTTTGAAGCAAACCTTAGGTCTAATGGGAAGACACAATCGAAAGGTATTGCTTTGAAAGCGTCCAAGGAGTCATACAAGAAAACTGCAAGTGATTCAGATTCATATTCAAATTCCGAGGAAATTGATCTCCAAGTTGTTGTACAGTTTATGAAGCAATTCAAACTTTTCATGAAGGGGAACAAAACCAATTTGAAAATCCCTAAAAATTCTAGAAAGAATAAATCTTTTAAAGGGATTCGATGCTATAAGTGTCAAGTCTATGGACACATTGCCAATGATTGCGAAAATAAAAAATCAAGAAGGCTTTGAGTACTACTTGGGAAGATGAAACTTCTGATGAGAATGATGAAAAATCCTGAGTCTGACAAGCCTGACACTGGCGAGGGGAAGTTTATTGCTTTTTTGGCAACTTCTGGTTCTATTACTTCTCATGTTTCTTCCGAAACTAAGACTGATCAAGATACTGCATCAGAGGAAGAACCAGATTGGAAAGCTGAATTTGACATACTTTTCAAGAAAACCATGAAGATGGTTAAAGTGAATGAAAAAGTTGCTATAAACCGAAAAGTGTTTGAAGAGTAGAATACCTCCTCTAAAGCTGAACATGCAAAAGCACTTGCTAAAGTACAAAAATCGAAGGATGAAAATAATAGATTGACTGACAAATTGACTATAGACTCATAAAAGTGTGACTTGATTCTGATACTAACACTTTGAAAGCGGAGAATTCTGATCTGAATGGAAGACTCAAGATGGTTCTATCTGAGTTAGATAGTGGTCAAGCTTCATTGAATAGGATGAACACTGGATTAAAGAAATTAGATGACATCCTGCGCAGTCAAAAGGTACACACGGACAAGCACGGCATTGGCTACGTTGACAGAGCATCCATTTCGAATTCCAAATGTATAAACTGTTTTGTTAAGAATTAAGTTATTACTAATCCTGTTATTAGTGTTACAAAGAAAGCTCCAAAGAAGACGAATGTGTCACGTCCTGAACGAATCCCCACTTGTCATCATTATGGAATTAAAGGAAAAATTCGACCCCATTGTAATAAGCTACGATGTTTATCGAATCAAAAGCAATGGAAAACGTAGAGGCTAAATTAAAAAGGAAGAATACTAATGCTGTTTGGGTCAAGAAAGAAGACCTACCTTCTGTATTGGTACACACTTTGCTGAAATATTTAAATTTGTAAATGTGTGCACCTAAGCTTCATCACCCCTGATTTGCAAGATCAAGCCCCCACCCCAGTGCTGATACTACGAAGATCATATTTAGAAGGAGTCAACATTGAGGGAGAGATACTATATCCAGAATGACAGAAGATGCATGATGATATTTGTTTGTCAATTATGGACAAATGCAGGGGGAGAAGAATGGAGCTATGGGGAGCTTTATAAGCTAAGGCAATTCAAGATCTAAAAGTTCAAGCAAAGGCAATACAAGATCTACAATGCTGAAATTTTTTTATTTTAAACTCAATGTATATTGGGTTTTTATTTTGGGTAGATAAAATTATATTGTTCTAGGGAGTTTTATCCAAGAATTACCAAAAGGGGGAGATTGTTAGGCCAAAAGTCAAAGTGATAGATGGTTGTCAGGCCATGAGGCAGAAATATGGCTCGCTATAGCGAGCATGGACATGAAACCCAGTTTGATCCGGACTCTATGAAAGAGTTTGATGATGAGTGATGTTCTGATTGGAGTTTAATTAGAATACTCATGCACATATTTGGGGCTATATATTGGGTGTTTCTCTTAACCCAAGGATATACACAAGTAATTAATTATCTCTCTTGATCTGAGGTCAAAATACCCTAAGAGAGATTTCTTTTTTTCTCTAGAGCCATTGAGAGATTGTTCTGAAGGGCAGCTCTAGAAGGTTTTGTTGTTTCTACTCTCTTGTAGAAGATTGATCATTTTATCTGACAAGATAGGAGGAGATCAAGTAAGAAGAACGGTACATGGTGGACGTCGTGTTAGTGGATTATGTGCAAGAACAACTACAGTCCTTAGATCGAGGTACAGACTGGGGTAAATGAGCTGTGAGTATATCTTATAACTATCCGTGAAATCTTAATTTCTAGATCATGTTTTTTCTCCTTGGAAAGGGTTTCCACGTTAAATTTGTGTATGCCTTTTTGCAGTGTTTGCTTGGTAGATTTATTTGCTAGTTTTATATTATGTGATTGGTTACATCCGCTGCATTAATTTAATTAATTAGACTGGCATCCATTCTAGTGGCTCCTACAAAACCTTCACTTGTTAATATCCACAGCACTCTGACTATCACAATAGACTATATACTCTCCTTGCTTCAAACCCCGTTCCCGAAGAAACATCTTCAATCAAAGCATCTTCTTCCTTCATTAGCAACTATATATTCCACTTCAGTTGTAGACAATGCTGTAGACTTTTGCAACTTAGACTGTCAAGAAATAGCTCCCCCGACATAAGTGAATAAATACCCAGAAGTCAACAACCTGCGATCAAGATCGCCTGCAAAATCAACTAAAGTTTCATCAATGCATGAACGAGAAACATAAAATGCACTAAAATCCTTAATGAGTTAGAACCCAGTATCATAGCAAATGTAGGTACACTTTCATATATATTTTTACATATGAATAAGAAGATGTTTGTCTATTGTTCTGTCTGTATATGTTTTTATATCTATTTATTTCTTATCATATATTTTTGTGTATGGGTTATGTTATCAATGTGGCATCAATGTCTCCACTTCTTACTGTGCTGCAGAAATATTTTCATAGAGACTTTCAATTGGAAAATAATTTGATGGAAGCAATGCCACGCCTCAAAATATGAGACCTTAATGGTTACAACAAGGTGAGAAGCAAAAACTAATGTGCTCAAGGAATTTCTACTTGATAACCATTAGAAGAGATTCTCTAAGTTGAAAGGGCGACCATGAAAATCAAAGTTTTCACAAAATATGCTCAATCAAAGATCCTTTTTAAGTCATCCTTAGTTACATCCATGAGTGGGCCATATGAGGTGACGGAGTTGTTAGATTTGTAAGCAAACATATTGTCAATGTATTGAACTTGTAAAAGCTTAATTTTATATTTAGTTATTGCTATCGGATTGTGTTAAATCTAACCTCATTCCCATTTTATTTAAGATCCCTTGTGCCATTTTTAAGATTATTTAAATTTGAACATCCACAAGATGATATCGTCAATATAGACAATTGACTCTATAGCTAGATCTTTTGCTTCTCGTTTTTGATGTTTACTTCCATTTTGATTTTCTCAATTCTTTTCTCACATTGATTATCTTCTACATTAGGTTGATGTAATTTGGTTTTTCTTTTCCAATACATGAAGTTAATAAATAAATTATTGATTTTTTTATTAGGGTTACACTCTAAATTACCCATATTGATTTCTTATTTTAGGCCTTTGAATTGTAAATACCACTAATTATGTTGCTTGTGCTCAGCACGAGGGCTTTTTGCTAGTAATATATAATCCTTTAATTGAACCTTCAATTCAATGTTTATACATATTGAACAACCCAATGACATAATTTAAATTTAATTAGTAGATCCTACTACAATAACAACTTTAATTAATAGGTATACTTTATAGATTAATAGTCCGAAATAACCTTGAATTTATATAACAATATTTAAAAGCAATATGTATATGTGATAAAGTTAGTCCCTTTGGTTATAGAGAATAAAAGATCAATGGTTTATTGATCCATATACACAATTATTTTATATGTGGAAAAAATTGATATTTGATATCCAAATAACTACATAATATCACATTTAAATTGATTAGGAATCCTTACATGAATCAATGGTCCAAAACTACTTTGATTGGTCATCGATTATCGCCTAATTTTTTTTAATTGATTCATCATAAAGACACACCCATCCGATCCAAAAAATAAATAACTCTAAATTTTAAACATAAATGATAATATATGCATATTCACAACCAAACATAACTTTGATTTTGCAACACAAGTCAGATTAGCAACGGAAGTAATAATAATGAGTTAAACATAACATTAAATTAAAATATGCTCTAATTTAGAGTCATTTACGAGTCCATCAGATCCGTTCAACTGATAGATCTCATTACCATCAAAACATGGAAGAAAACGGATTGCCAATTCGTGTCTACATGTATTTTTTATGATCAAAATAAGATCTGGACCATTTATTATTGATCAATCTGTTCAATTCTGATGTTGACCAATGAATTCAAAAAATTATTAATGTCCAATAAAATTAGTTTAACGGTTCTAATCAGATTGGATAAACAGTATGTAAGAATAATCAAAATGATATAATGATAATTTAGTGATCAATTACACTTGATTTTAACCAATCAATGCCCGATACGTATAACCAGAATTCAATTAGTCTCTATATGTGTCTAATAGAATGATTGGATGGTCAGGAATTTCATCAGAATAATTGGAACAATGGGTCACACGACAGCTTAAAAGTACTAGTACATACACTTTTATGGTTCACAGCAGGGCTAACTATAGGCTTTAATTGGGTTGCTTTTGGGTCTCATTTGGATCAATTGAACATACCATTATGTAATGTTCAATGAGTGGGTCTAACTGAAAGATTTTGCCTAAAACTGACTCGGGCTTAGTGGGCCCTTACCGGGTCAGGCCCAACCCATGACTGACCTATATATGATGCAGCCCAGTGCTCTACCCAGTATAACCCGAGACCGGGCAGACCGGGTCAGGCTGGCCAGACTGGATCCAGACCCGGCCCATACAGCCGAGTAGCCAGTCTGGGCAGGCGAGGTCGGGTTAGCCCGACTTGGCTGGCCTGGCCCAGTCACCCAACATAGGCAGTGGCAGATTTCTTTCCATCTGGCTATGTGATGTCTCACGTACTGTACAAGCGCTGGACAACGCACGATACCTCCCTTTTTATTTTTTGTTTCATTATTAAACTTTAATAAATAAATAATAATAATAAAACATCATAACTAAGATCATTTCTTCCTCTCTATCTCTTTCATGGCCCTTTTAAGGTGCAAAAACTCTACGGTTGCAAATGGGTATCCGGTTCTCTAACTACTCGAAAGTTTATACCTGAAAAAAATCGGGTTTGGAATTAATTTTAAGTTTCGATTCATAAACGGGTTTGGGTCCGGAACCTAATTTAGGTTCCGATTGATAAACGGGTCCGGTTCTGGGTCCATATAGGTTCTGACTCATACGTGGACTCGTGACCTGGCATATGAGTCTTTGATTTGCAAACTGTACCTCAAAATAAACTTTTTTTGGACATTTTTATGTATAATATTGGGGGTAATAGACTTGATGAACTGATATAATTTGAGTGAAACAGTTATTTTAAGAAAAAATAAAAAAGTTGAAGAGAAGTTAGAACCAATTTTGGAACTAGAACCAGTCGTCTAGGTTGACCCGGTTCCGGAATCGGATCCTGGTTATTTTATTGGAACCGGGTTTGGAACCAACAAAATAGGTTCTGAGTCAAAATTGAATCCAGAATCGAAACCATTATTTAAGAATGGGTCTGAGTAGGGTCCAATATAGTTCCGACTGTAAACTGTTCCGTTTGCAACCCTAAACACCATCATGTCATGCCCAAAGCCAGATTACAATGATAAAAAAAATCCCAATGATGTTGAACCTCTTTTTAATTTCTTAAACCAAAAGACATAAGATGAACATAAAATAAATCTTTCATTCTCATCTCTTTCAGAATGGTTTGGGTCTATAAACCTCATTTTGAGGCCTATCATTCCAATAAGTGGAATATCTTTTATTAAATACCCAAAAATATCTTTCATTTGGGTATTTGGATTTTATTCCCTCAAGACCCCATAAGCCGATCATTGGATTGAAACCAATGTTGGAATATTTTAGATTTGCAACCATTAAAGATCTCTCTAGAAACAATCCAACAATGCCACAAAAAATAAATCTAAACCTTTGATAGTCTCGATCGCTTATTCGCTCGCGGGACTACTAGGGTCAACGGACGTGAGAATCCGTAGGGTCCAACCCTTTCGTGATCGGAGACAAAGTGAACATTAACTTTTTTTTTGTACGGGTATGCCAAATTTTCTACTCTACATGGAATTGACAAGTGGTGGTCCATAGATCCACCTTCACAAGTAGAAAAGAAAATTAATTTTTTTTCTAACTTTCATTGCACATGTATTAAGAAAAGATTCATGATTTGATTTGAATGCTGTGAAAGGCGGTTTTTCATTTGTTTGCCGTGACAGGCAATGTTTTTGACGGGAAAGGCGATTTACTATTCTTATCAAAAGGAAAGACAAGAGTTGTGTTTTTATTTTTTTATTTCTCTTTAAGAAATATAAAATAGAATGAAAAGTAAGAAAGGAGGATCTAACTTCTCAGGAGATTGCGGGGACTCGTTCAGATTGACCGTCACAAGTCATGTTTGGACTTTGCCGTTATTCTTCAGATGATAACAGAGGATGCCTTCGATTCTCTTGGCTCGGCTTGAACCTCATATTTTTAGAGAATAAGGACCAAGAGGGGGGCCCTATATCCAATAAAAATCTAAGTAGACGGGCTAAAAAGCCGCATCTAAACCATGGAGACAGAACGAGAAGGCCTTGGGGGGTCCGCTCCCTAAGGGACTTTGGTCACCTTGTAGTGGTGGTTGGTGCGGAGCTTCCTCAATAGAGGAGAGATCTTTGTTGGAGCGTCGTAGCAACTCTTATAGACTTTTTTCTAGAATTTGTATGTTGTGTCCTTTTTTTGCCTTGGAATGACTTCCTTTCATAGGCTTTTGATGGCCATGCCATGAGGGGAGTTTATGGGCTTTTAATGCATTAATTGCATTAATGCTCCATGATTGGAAGAGTTACAATTTTTAAATTTGTATTTTGTAAATCCTTTTTCTTTGATTTTGATTGGCCGTTGGAGAATAATGGGCTTTTAATTGCTTTTAAACTCCATGATGGGAGTGTTTTGCCCAAAAAGGGAGTAGAAAGGGAGAAATGTAAAACGAAGGCTCTGGTGTTGAAACTTCTTTTATTCCATCCTTTAAACGTTACAAAAAGATGTGAAGATGATTGGCGCGAATGATTGCTCATGTAAGAGGAGTCGTCCTCACTTTTATTTACATGGGTTCTTCGTTGCTTTACTTTCTGAGTGTAGGTTGTTTACAAATTTTCATACAACCCCCTCATTAGGCCTAGGATATCAAAACAAACGAGATGTACATTGAAGGGATAGAAGAGGAGTCTGCTATTTTCAAGAGTTTGTTGGAGAAGGAATTGGAGAAGATATGCAATTTGGCTTCTTCGGGCAACCTTTATAGTTCACCACCACATTAAAGAAAAAGGATTAATCAGAGAAGTCTGCTTCAAAACAGCAAAGACAATCTTCGTCCTTTCTCCATGGTGGGATGAACAAATGCCGCATTTCGGAAACCGTCGCCTAGGTCCAAAAAGAAACGTCTACTACTTCCTGATTCTCACCTTTCTGATGAAGGAGGCGAGAGTTTCAAAAATAGCAGAGTTTCTGGTCTTTTTCGCTGGATCCGAAAGGATTTTACGCTCTCCCAAGTCTTCCTTTTTTTATCTTTTCAGGAGTCATAATTGCTGGAGATCATGGAGGAGTGGAGGTGGTTTCAAAATTGTCTTCAATGGGAGATGTTGCAGGTACAACGGCCACGAGAAGAAGGAACTAGCCAGTTTGTGGGAGATCATGGGCGTCATGTAGCCGGGAGGAAAGAAGTGTGGTGGCTAGCGTACATGACATCCAGCGGTCACTTCTTGACTGGAGACCAGCGGCTGCTTCATTGCTTTGAGCAGCCAGTGTGTTCAAGTGTTGCAACGGCCGATGGGCCGTGTAGTTAGTAGCCGCTAAGGGGTTCTCTTGTTGTGGTCGACCAGACTTTAATGTCATCATTTCCTTATGGAGAAATGAGTATTTTGCCTTGGGGAAGGTTGCGTACGGGCAGATGGATTTTTTTTTTTGTATGTCAACAAGTGCGCCCCACAAGGTACAATGATTGAAGTGTGTTATGGTAATCATTGTGTCTCGAGAATCTCACAAATCTGTACTTTTAATGGAAATGTGTAGAGAATGTCTTGATAGCTACTCATGCCCTGCTTTTTCGCATATATCATTTATTTGCATCTCTGCGGGGATTATGGGGAAAAACCCAAGGACGGATCCCAAGAGGTGTATAACAACTTTTTTTGAAGCATTTATCTGTTGGAGGATTTTGCCAGGAATGAATGAAAAAGCTTAGGATTTTTGGCATTGACTGCATTTTGATTGAATTTGGGTGGTTGTGTAGGCAAATTAACTCCAAATTGAGCATATGACTAGTCTATTCGAAGGTATTTCCGAATGGATCATTATGATGATGTCACTTTTGAATTTTTACGGCTTTGCAGATTTCAAAAAGTAGTTGGGAACCCAAACGACGTCTTTTTGAATTGCGCGCTAACTGGTCAATCTTTAGTTTCTGCTAGCTTTAGACCTTGGCCATTGAAGTGATTTCGGGATGGCCGTTGGACGTCGTTTCGTTTCCAGAATGGCCGCAGGGCGTCGTTCTATTTATAGAGTAGCCACTGGGCTCTTAGCTCCACAGCTGGTGCCTTTTGTGAAAATCGAGTCTTCAAATATTATAAAGGAGGGATCTTCACCTTTTTGTTTCACTTCACCTTTTTAGATTTCCAAAATCTCCAAACTTCTCAGAGCTTTCCGCGCACCACTGTCTTCTTCTGGTCTCTCCTTCTTTTTCAAGTCTCTTCTGCAATTTCTTTCCCTTCGCTTAGGAGACAATGGTTGGTAAGCATCCTTTTTCAGATGTGTAACTTCTCTCTCTGTGGTTTTTTTTTTTTTTTTGTAATGCACTTGCATATTCCTTTTTCGGCACCTAAGAGGAGGAAATCTCCTTTCTGTTGAAGATTTTGATCTTTTTCCTCTCCTTTTGCTTGCTCTGTGACGCCTTGATGCATGGTCTGAATTTGGCATAGATTTCCTATCTTTTTGGATTTGGCTTGAACACAAAACCCATTTAGGGTTTTGATTTTCTGTCGCAGCGGTCTAAGTTAGTGATTTCAAACCAACAGTTCGAGCATAATGGCCATCTGGTTTCAGTGAAGGACTCTACCTTCCGCCGTTTGTGGGAAATTTCTTTTTTATTTTTTTTGTTATCTTTTTCTTTAGGCAGGAGATGGAGAGTTCCAGGGTTTTATCCCTTTTCTGATTTCTCGGAACACACACCCTATCAGTGTGGTTTTCGAGCGATGGCCTGACACTTGAACAATAATGTTGCCGGGAAAGATAAGTGGCCGTACAATTTTGTGGGTGAGCGCTAGGTATTTTGCGGCTTGGATACAGAATAGTTGATTGCTGAGCCTCTGTTATTTGGGGCTTTTGGCCGTCGGGGGCTTTAAGGCAGATACTAATCGCTGATGAGTGGGCCTTAGCCTCTAGATGTTGGGGATGAATGGCTATCAATTGTGGGAATTTTTGCCGCTCGGCCTCAAAGCAATGATATAGCGGCTGTTAGGGTTTTTCTTAAAGAAATCTGGTGATTGACCGCGGAGTCATGGATGTTGACTACTGATGAAGCAGCTGTGCTTTAGCTGCTAAGAGTTGAAATGGCACAACTTTAGCCGCTGAGCACTAGGACGTAAAAACCTTAGCCGCCAACTCTTGTTTTTGACTTAGACGCTAGGTATTTGAATTGACAGAGCTCTAGCCGCTAGCTATTTGTCTCTGCTTTGATTTTCTTTTCTACATTCATCCATCTTCATGCATGTCTCCATATGGTTTTTAGCGCGCACTTGTTGCCCTGCTTGACCGAAGACCTTGGTTCGAAAATATTTGAGCATGCACTTGTTGCCCTGCCGAGGTTTAGAACCAAATGCATCTCTTTCCTCTGGGTTTTCTGCCCGCCTTCAAAGTGAGGGGAGGTGCTGCCAAAATTTTACAAAATTCTGTAATCTAACATTTTCTTTTCTTTTCATTAAATAAGAATGTTCTTTCCTCCTCATCTGTTGTTGATGCTACTGCCATTGCCAAAGGCAAGTAGCCTACTATTGAGGCTTCGCAGGCTCCGGCTACTGAAGCTACATAAGCCCCTCCTTCTCCTCACAGTATAATGCGAGAAGGCCATGCCAGAATGGAGCACATCTCTCGGAATGTGGACAACATCGTCCGGAATAAGTGGACTCTCTTGCTTAGCGACACCTGGAGTGACAGGGATCAAGGATTTTTGCAGAAGCTTGGCCATGCTTTTGATGATAGTAGTGGTTGTAAGGGGCGTCACTCCATTGTTTGGGATGACAGCAAACAAGTGTGCTTGATTTACAGATGGAATTACATAAACAAACCGAGTGCACCGAGCATATGTGTAGCACAAAATATTGGTCAAAATTTGCAATGAATCTACAGAAATCTTATTTTCATCCCACATGACATGATAATGTGTGGGCCGACTAGTTCCCTGTATGCCTGCATGGATGCCCGCTAGATTGCATTGACCTTTTGCTAATATCACCCCATAAAATATGGCATGCTGGGGTTTGTGCTATCGCCTTCCTGGAAGAAAGAAGAAGCTCTCTGATCAAGCTTCTTGATGAGGTTGTCCACAAACCAAGCCAGCATATTTGGTCACCTCTGTCCAATCTTGTGACGCCACAACCGCTTCTATAGGAAGGCTAGAATCCTCCCCAGGTGGTAGATGTGTGACATCAGTGTAGAGATACATTGCAGTAAAGAAAGAAGCGTTGATGAGGCATGTAGAAGACTTCAATGCCAAGTGTCATCTATTGATGTATCCGGATGTAGAAGCGTTGAGCAGGCATGTAGAAGACTTCAATGCTAGACTATCTTCATTCCTGTTTCCCTTCTGTCATCCATTGATGTATCCGGATGTGCATGTGTAATCACTTTTGAAAGGTTTATAATGAAAGTGACAATTTTGAATGTCAGTCTTCATGGCTTTCTGATATGGAAAAGATGTATGATTTTGATTTTCAGATTCAAATGACTCGCTATTCTTAAAAATAATAGTAAATCGTAATGAAGTGGGATGGGAAATAGACATTAGCCGGGGTCTGAGTTTGATAAATCTGATTCTAAAGTTATTCAAGTAAAATGAACATTAGCCGGGGCCTTGTAGGGGCATTAGCCGGGGTTCAACATTGATTCTTCGGAATCAAATAAAGGAAATTTGAAGGTCAAATGGGGTTTGATTGTTTCAAATTGCCAATTTCAAATATAAATCAGCAAATCTAATCCGTGTTGAAGATAACAAGCCCAGCCCAAAGGCCCATGTACAAGCCCACACGTGGGATATATACTCAAGATTGTATAGGATAGGATTTAGTCCTTGATTTCTCTCTTTCTATGTATAGGATATAATTTATTCTTTCCATTCTTTTGTTATTCTAATTTGTATCTAATTTGTACTCTTTGCATAATTAGAGCCTTGATTACGGCATAATATCATTATAAATAGAACTATCGATGCTCAATAGATGCACGACCTTCTCCCACTGTTCTTCCTATTCTTCCTCTTCTGTCTTCACATACTGTTACATGGTGTCAGAGCACTGTGGGCTCTCCTCACATCACCACAATCTCTTCTCAAGGATCTGAAGACTCTCTCTCTCTCTCTGTGCAGAATCTCTCTGTCATCATTCTGCACGTGAATATCAAAGGTGGGCCATCTTCAAATCATTCAGAAATCAACGCTAATCTCCACCACAAGGGTTGCCCATTTTCACTAAGATTTATGGGAATTTTTTTAGGATTTTTGGTACATCTGAGGTAGGCCATCTACTGCTGATTGTGTCTTCCCAGTTTTACAGGATAGTTTTCATCAGATCCGTTCAATTTTGCGGATTTTAATCAGTTTGTCTTGGAACCTTATCTGAAAGTTAGTAAAAGTTCTCATACAAAGGACTCCATTCTGTGATTAGAGGTCTGATCCCATTGTGGGCCCCATGTGCCCACTCCAGCATCAAAATAGTGGTCATCTGGCATTGTTTTTCTCACTGTTGGGTTATTTTCTTGTTTGGAGTTCATCTTTTTGCTCCAGTTAACCATCTAAACTAGTCATTCAGCCTCTCTTGCTGGTTTTTGCTGACTAGTTGCTATTTAGTCCTCCCCATCCCTCTTTGTCAAAGGGTTTTGTGGTTGGACATCTTCCTGCTAATCCAGCAACCAATCTGAACTAGATTTCAGATTCTGTTTGCTGCTTATTTTTGTTGAATTACTGTTTCGGCGTGGTTAGTGACAAGTAGCACTACTGTTTTGCTGAAATTCCTTCTTTGTGACACATTCTACTACTTTTGAGAACATGGAAAAGTATGATGTTATTCTTGTTAAGTTTAATGGGAAAAATTATATGGCTTGGTCTTTCCATCTGAAGAACTTCGGAGAAGGACAGGGGCTATCTGGTTATCTGGATGGAACAGTTACTAAACCTCCTACTCAAAGTACCACAGACTCCAAAGCCATAGCCACTTGGTCCAAGGAAAATTCCAAAGTGATTACTTAGATACTCAACTCTATTGATTCCTCCCTTGCCGTGGTTCTTCAAGCCTATGCTACAGCAACATAGATGTAGGCTCACCTCAAGAAAATCTACCATCAAACCAACAAAGCCTAAAAATTTCACTTGGATAGTGAAATTGCTAAATTTACTCAAGAGGATAGATCTGTGCAGGAATACTTTAATAACTTCCTCACCTTATGGACCGAATGGGATTCCATGTTGATTCAGACAGTCTCTCCTGGCTTTCTCTTCGAGGCTCTTAAACCCCAAGAGGAAACTCACATTAGCTAGTTTCTTATGAATCTACGACCAGACTTTGAATCGGTTTGGTCTGCCCTCATTAACAAAGAACTTTCGGCTAATCTTGATTCCTACTTTCAAGAAGTACTTCGTGAAGAACTTCATCTCACCTCACAACGTGCTATTCTTAAAGAACCGAAAGCTTTCCTCGCACCCCTTCTGGCTAACTCTGCTCTTCTAGCTACCCCCAATCGAAAGCTCACTCAATGCTATATAAATGCAAAGGCTTTGGTCATATTGCCAAGAATTGTAGTATGAAGTTGGTTTGCCGATACTGCAAATGGTCTGGTCATCTTATTGATAACTGCCACTGCCTCCAGCGAAGGAATGAGACACAGCCTAAAAAGCCTCCATCCAATCTGCCAAGATAGAATATTCCATCTGCATTCTAGGCTTGAGCACCATTATCTGATATGGGAAGCACTTCATTTGGAGCGGTATCCATGACTCCTGCTCAAATTCAAGAACATATTCAAAGCACAGCTACCTCGGCATATGCATCTATGGGCTTCTTTGGTGGTCAGCATCAAACTCCTTCTCATAAAGCTTTTCCTACCTTTCATTCTTTTGCATCTCTTTCTTCTCCTATTACCTCATCCTCATGGTTTTTAGATTCAGAAGCCTCAAATCACATGACATATATAGAACATAGCTTTACAAATTCCGGCGCTTACCTTGGAAAAGAAAAAATAACCTCTGCTAATGGTGATCAACTACTCATTTCTAGAGTCGGTACCATTACTTTATCTAGTATATCTGGCCAATCCGCCACCCTTCCCAATGTTTACTTTGTTCCCAAATTATTCGCCAATCTACATTCTGTAGGATAATTTATTGATGATGGTTATCTTGTTTACTTTTCTTCCTCTGGTTGTATTATACAGGGGTGGCAAACTCGGAAGGTGATCGCGACGGGTAGTAAATATGAGCGCCTGTTCTTGCTGGACATTGGACATCATTTTCTCTTTGCTTCTTATTCTAATTTTAATAAATTGTGGACTGTTTGGCATAAACGTCTTGGTCATGTGAACAATACACATTTGATTTCTTTGTTTAAAATTGGTTGTTTGGATTCCACCATTGATAATAAAATGAAGTCTTCTTTATCTCAATCAAAGTTTGAAATTTGTTGCTTAAGTAAAAGTCACATTTGCCCTTTTCTGTTCATAATTCTCATGCTTTGGCATCATTTGACGTTCATTCAAATGTTTGGAGAATTACTCCTATCTTGAGTAGGACAAGTTTTAAGTACTATGTGACCTTTATCAATGACCATTCTCGACATACTTGAATTTACTTTATGTGCTTGAAATCTGAAGACTTCTCTACTTTTCAAAAATTTTATAACATGGTCCAAACCCAATTTTAGAAAACAATCAAGATTCTTAGATCAGATTCCGGTGGAGAATACATTTCTCATGAATTCTCGGCCTTCCTTTCTGATAAAGGAATTCTTCACCAAAAATCTTGTCTGCACACTCCTCAGCAAAATGGGATTGCAGAAAGAAAAAACAGACATATTCTTGAAACTGTTCTTACTCTATTAATTGCATCCTTAGTCCCTCCCCAATTTTGGAATGATGCTGCACAGACTACCGTGTACCTTATCAACCATCTTCCTAGCACTGTTCTAGGAAAGACTACTCCTTACGGAGTTCTCTTGGGTCATACCCCCTCATACTCTTACTTATATGTTTTTTGTTGCTTGTGTTTTATTCATTTATGGCCTACTGAGTGCACTAAGTTACCTCAGGATGCTAAATGCCTTTTTCTGGGTTATAGTAATGAACGCAAAGGGTTATTGTGTTATGATCAATTTGAAAAATGCATGTGCATCTCTCGTAATGTGATTTTCTTGGAACAGATTCCCTTCTTTTCTTTACATTTGGATAGTCATCCTATTGCTGTGTCCTATCTACCACAATTCTCGGAGTCAGTTTCTCCATCATCTCTTCTCAAAGTCTATGTCCGGCGGCACACGATCCATCCTCTAGTGATTCCCTCTCCTGATCCTCTACCAGACCGCCTATTGACTCTTCAGCTTTAGGTAATAATACTTCTTCTAATAGTACCATCTCTCTGCGACGCTCTAGTCGTCCTTCTATTGCCCCTAACCGCTATGGATTTCCTGCTCTTCTTACTTACTTTGATAGTACTCCTATACCCACCTCATATTCACAGGCCTCAAAGATTGCTGACTGGTAGGATGCTATGATTGAGGAATTGGTTGCTCTTGAAGCAAACCAAACATGGGAATTAGTACCGGCCCTTGATGGAGCTTTTGTGACTAGCAACAAATGATATACTTCGTCAAAGTACATTCTGATGGGAGTCTTGATTGCTACAAAGGTAGATTGGCTGCACAGGGTTATAAATAGGAGTATGGAATTGACTATGAGGAAACATTTGCAAACAGCGGCTAAAATGAGCACCATTCGTACTCTTCTTTGTGTTGCGGTAGCCCGCAACTGGCCTATATGGCAAAATGGACGTAAAAAATACTTTTCTGCATGACGACTTACGAGAGATTGTTTATTTAAAACCTCCTCTAGGATATGCTTGTCCTCCAAAGCATGTTTGTAAATTGCAGAAAGCTCTTTATGGACTTAAACAAGCTCCCAGTGCTTGGTTCGATAAATTCCGAGTAGCAATCCTTTAAGCCGGATTTCGTCAAAGTCACTCTGATAGTTCCCTTTTCCTGTGATGGGCACCGAAGGGCTACACATTCCTCTTGGTCTATGTTGATGATATGATTCTTAGTAGGAATGATACTGTCGGCATTACAGATCTTAAACACCACCTTACTCGCCACTTCAGAATGAAGGATCTTGGTCCCCTCACCTACTTTCTAGGGTGTTGGCACTAAAAATGTCACTTTACCTCTTCAAGCCACATGAAGCCGCAGCCTACCAAAATAGGCAATGCTGCTTCCAAAAAACCAAATCTTGTCAGAATCAAACAACTGCAAGATCCTTCAAGATAGCCAAGAAAAGAGTACACATGAAGTTTCGGGCCATTTCAACAACATTTGGCCTAACTTCACTTCTCCGACAGTTAAACAGGAGCTCTCGGCGGCGACAGCATCGGAGACATCAAATTCCCGATTAGAGCCTGTGGATGATCTCAAAATGCATCCAAAAGGCTCCACGTCAAGTTCCAAGTCAAACCGACAACGTTTGACCCTACATCAACCCTCAAGCAGCTAGATCAAGCCTCTCGGCGGCGAAAACCACCGAAACCATTACTCATCAAACAGAGCACATGGGCAGCTTCAAAATGCTTACAAAGGGCTACACGTCAAGTTTCAGGTCATTTCGACAACATTTGACCAGACTTTGACTCTCGGAAGCCAAATCAGGCCTCTCGGCGGCGGAGCTCCCCGGGACCATGGTTTCCAAGACAGAGCCTGTGGATCATCTCAAAATGACTCCAATAGGTTCCCTGTCAAATTTCAAGTCAATCGGACATCGGTCGACCGCACATCAAAGCGCGATATCTACCTCGCGGCAGAATCAAGCCTACTGGCGACGGGACCCTATACGGCTTCAAAACTCAAACAAAAGCCTATGGTTGGTCTTATTTATTACTCAGGAGGCTCCACCTCAAATTTCAGGTCATTCGGACATCGTTTGACCCAGTTTCAGCTTCTGACGGAAAATCGGCAACCCTGCGCGACAAAGTCTTCGGCTTTCCTGGAAAATTGGAAACTTTGTAACCCAAATTGCAAGGATCCTCATCAATTTTCTACAAGGGAATAAGGCCAACAAATGAGCAAAAATGTTAAAGAAAAATACAGAAGAAAAAACGAAGGAAAAAGACCTCAAAACGACCGCAAAACGGGCTCCGAAGGGGAAAATTCCCCCAGGGTTGCAGACCCCCGCGACCCTGGCCCAGGGTCGCAGGCCCCTGCGACCCTGGGCCAAGGTCGCAGGCCCCTGCGACCCTGGAAGCCCGGAATCTCCGGTTTCGCCCCGGGAGCTCCGTTTTCCGTCGTTTTTCGCGATTCGAAGCTTCCAACCCCTGGGACTTTCCAAAATTCATACTTTTGAGGCGCCAAATCCTTCGACATCCGTCAAAATCACGGGTCAACCTCCAAAAGTATCAAAATCAACATTGATCGCCAACCGGTCGACCAAAAAAGTGTGCTTTCCGCCCGATCGATCGAAAAATCGACAGGACAGATGTCACCGGCCCGCTCTTAGCTATCAATGTCTGAAGTTACATGTTCATCCAATGTCGATCAGCATGAAGATCCATCGATGATCATCGCCAGAAGAATTCTAGAAGACACGGCACGGCCCGCGACTCTTCAACTTCTCGGCGACCAATTAATGTGGTTAATTGGCTAGCTTTATGGCAGTCATTAACTCATTCTATTGGACGACCCAATCAGAAGCAAGCATTTGGGAGTTACAAGTCAATTGATTCATGGCATTTAACCCATGAAACTCCTCCCATCATGGCGATCAAAGGCGATTAAATGCCCTCAATCTCCACCGGCGAATCAGAAGCCAAGATCCAGGAGTTACGAAATAAAGGAATTAAACCCTGTAACTCCTCCATTTATGCGGCTTAAGTGCAATTAAAGCCCATAAAAGCTCTCCTAAATGGCTACCAAAAGCCTATAAATAGGAGAGCATTCCATTGAAATCCATATCGGAAAGAATCCAGAGCTCGTATCCAGAAGATAATCGAATCCAGACGGATCAAACACAGAAAATCCAGAGAAAGAAAAAGAGAGAAAAACTCTGCTGAAGTTCTGCACCGGCCACCATTACAAGGTGACAAAAGTCCCTTGGGGGGTACCTCCCCCCTAAGGTCCTTCGCCTTCTCCTCCTGCTTCCAAATGGCTTAGACGTGGCTTTTCAGCCCGTCTACTTAGCTTTTTATTGGACATAGGACCTCCTCTTGGTCTTTGTCCTCTAAAAATCTGAGGTTATAACCAAGCCAAGCGAATCAAGAGCATCCATTGTTCTCATCTGCATGGATGATGGCGAAGCCCACACATGGCTTGCGACCGTCAATCTGAACGAGTCCACCACAATCTCCTGAGAAGTTAGATCCTCCTTTTCTTGCTTTTCATTGTAGTTTGTATTTTTCTAAAGAGACAAAAAAAATCACAACTCTTGTCTTTCATTATTGATAAGAATTGTAAATCGGCTATAAATGCCAAAATCGGCTATAAACGCCACAAAATCGGCTATAAATGCCAAAAAAAAACCGCCTTTCACGGCAAATCAAGAAAATGTCTCTTTTCTTAAATATATGTGCAATGGAAAACTTGAAAGAAGTTGATTTCCTTTTTACTTGCGAAGGTCGATCTCCGGATCACCACTTGCAATTCCAAGTAAAATAGAAAATCTGGCACACCCACCCAAAAAAAATATTGATACACGCCTTCGGCCCCCACGGGCGCGAAAGGGTCGTACCCAATGGGCTCCCACGCCCGCCGACCCCGGTAGCATCCCGGCACCGAATGTCGCTGTCCATCATAGGGCTTGAGTTTGTACTCAACAAATCAAGCATTAGGGTCTTTCAGCGCAAATATGTGACAGATTTGATCACTTCACCCGACTTGATGATGCTCACACATTTGATACGCCTCTGGAATCGAACAACAAAATCAGTTCAGATGATAGCACTCCCCTAGATGATCCTCCTGTTTTCTGAAGGATAGTTGGTAGTTTGCTCTACTTAACTATGACTCGGCCGGATATTTCTCATTCAGTTCATGCGGTTAGCCAGTTTATTAACAATCCCTACAAGCCTCACCTTGCTGCTGCATTGCGCATCTTCTGCTATGTTTAAGGGACACCTCATCATGGTCTCTTATTCCTTTCTGATACTTCTCTGTAATTATTAACTTATGCGGATGCTGACTGGGTTGGCTGTCCGGACTCTCGGAGGTCTGCCACTGGCTGGTGTATGTTTCTTGAGAATCTCTAATTTCATAAAAGTGCAAGAAGCAAACCATTATATCAAAGTCTTCTGCTGAGGCGGAACATCAGGCGATATCATCTGCCAGTGCTGAAATTATCTGGCTATGCCACCTTCTGTGTGAATTAGTGTTCTTGTTAGTAGTTCCACACCTCTCCAACAGGACAATACCAGTGCTACCAAAATTGGCAACAACCCGGTCTTCCATGAAAGAACAAAGCACATTGACATTGACTGTCACTTCATCCGTCAATATGTTGTTACTGAGAAGATTACTCTACCTTATGTCTCTTCATTTAACCAGTTGGCGGATATCTTCACCAAAGCCCTTCCCAAAACACGTCATCAGGATCTAACCAGCAAATTGACGTTTTCTTAACCTTACCACATCATTTTGAGGGAGAGTGTAGAAGATAACAGGCCCAGCCCAAAAGCCCATGTACTAGCCCACATATGGGATTTATAATCAAGATTGTATAGGATAGGATTTAGTCCCTGGTTTCTCTCTTTCTATGTATAGGATAGAATTTATTCATTCCATTTTTCTGTTATTCTAATTTGTACTCATTACACAATTAGAGACTTGATTAAGGCATAATATCATTATAAATAGAACTGTCAATGCTCAATGGATGCACGACCTTCTCCCGCTATTCTTCTTCTTCCTCTCCCTTCTTCAAATACTATTACAATCCGCTGGTTATACAAGTATATATTTACATAGATGTCATAGTCTGTACAATGTGTTATGATGTCTTGGTGCTTTTCCACCCTAATAAACTAGGGCATAAGATGTAATGAGATTCTTTTTTGGGAAAGAAAGAATATTATGCACCGCCAAATCCCAAAATGGTCTTATTTGTCTAGTAACGAGGATACTACTCACTTGATGAAATGGGATGTGGGATGTAACAAAGACTAAAGGTATTGAAACGTGAAACATGAGAAATCCTCTGCTATAAAATCTTTGGTGAGGATCTTCCTTTTTTATGAGTGCTGAGGAATCTATAGATCTGCTAATTCCTCATTTGTTACCAAAGGTAATCTAATAATTGGATATTTCTGGGTTTGGGTCCTTACACCTATTGAAATAGAACCCATTTTGGATCAGATAAACTCGTCATGAGGCATAAAACAATGATCTTTTCACTTATTGTAACAAGAAGGGGCTACACCAACAACACCATAAACCTCCAACAAGAAGTAACTTCAACATTATAGAGCTATGAAGTGGCAACAAGATATGAATCCATATGAGAGATAGGAGAAATGAATTTGAGACAGTTCATCGATATCAACTAATCTATCCTAAGCTACGAATGACCAATTAGTTGAAATTGATGAATCGTGAGAGCAAACACTGTTATTGCCTAAAGTATTGATCATCAATGTAGACTATCTATTCATCAATATCAATGACAATTAGCAAGCGTGGATGGATATCTGAGTTGCTTATTTTGGATGGAAAGAGTTGATAGAAGTTTGTATTGCTAAATTGAGAGTTTTGTATATAGACAGAGATATGGGTTGCTTCTAGATGGAGAGCTTATCCCTATCCTTCTAATTTTAAAATTGAGAAGTGAAAAGTAAAAGCAATTAGAATAGTCAAAATTGGGCCACATCTCTCTTTCTGAATTTGAAGAGCAAAGATAGATGTGAGTTCCTCTCTGTCCTCAGTTTTAAATAAATGATAAAAAAGCCCAACTGTATCTCTATCTCTTTCATTTGGAAATAACCCATTTTTAGAGGTTTCAAAATTGGGCCACATCTTGAAAGAATCTCCTCTTTAGGTTGGCCTCTTTAATCGGTTAAAATCAATTCATTCGATTAAAATTAAAAAAAAAATTGAGTTGAAATTATATATTTCTCAGTCAATTAAAAAATTGAGCAATCAGTTGCGAGATTGAGGAAACAACTTTCATATATAAGAGAGGTGCTCCTTTGAGAGTATCTCTCACCTTACTATGAGAGATAGGGGTGGGAGCCCTCACATTCCCTATCTCTCATAGCAAGGTGAGAGCATCTCCTCATATATAATAATTAGAAACAAGCATGATAATCAAAGATAATTTAAAATTAAAGTACCATTGAAAATAGACTCAATATTTAGTTTAGTGATTCATTGTTTTTATTTATTTTATAACTGACTGTCAGTCCGACTCAATCCACTAAACTACAGCTACACGTACGTACAAATTAAGGGACATGACAATGTCTGATGTGGACCTCTCACCAAAATATGTCTAGCTGTATGGACCTGATGTGGACCTCTCACCAAAATATATCAGCTGTATGAACTATAGGCCTTAGAGAAAAAGTTATTGGACTGAAGACCTTACAAGACTGCTTTAAGGTACCTTTCGCTAATTTACTCTTTTTTTTTTTCTAATTTTATAGCTGATTGTCCGTATGACACATTCAACTGCAGCCATATGTATTATAAAGGACAAACATATGGTAGAAAAATACTTTTCTAAAAGTAGACTCAATATTTAGTTTAGCGATTCACCTTCTATTTTTCTTGCTTTATAATTGAATGTCAGTGGACGCAATCAACGACAGCCACACGGCGTAGAGAAAACCATTCTTCATCAGGAGCAATGTTCATAAGAAAAATAAGAAAACAAGAGTGCTATCATGGAAAGTGAATGAGAACATATCCATGTTAATTATAATCTAATCAGCAAAAATAGAGAAAATTAAATTCTAATAAAAGACAACAATATCAATGTTGTTCATATGAACCCATGATTTCATTTTCTCCAAAAAGCTAAAGTATTGCAAAATGCATGTAAACTAGTCTTCATCTTCTTAACCTTGTAACTCTTCATCCATCCTCCATCAGCCTTCCTTTTCTTCCTCATGTTCCCTCCAACAAACCCATCCAACACCACCACCTTAGATTGTCCTCTGCTATCTCCATTGAACCCCACCTCACCACTCCTTGACGACAAAGATCCGCTCGGAAATGGATGCGCCATCAGGTTTCGATCGAGTAGATTATATAGAGAAGTCAATTCAAAGGAGTCATACAAGGGGCTCCCACAGTCCCAAAGAGCATTTGCTTCACCATCTTCTTTCTCCTCTTCTTCCTTCATTTGGGCTCAGGCACCTCAGATGGAATCCTCAGGATCTTAAAGCTGGTTCATGACATGCCCACGAAAGCTTCTCTTTTTGTTATAGGGATGTTGCAGGCCTTTGATTTGGATTTGGTGGAGCAACTATTTGAATAAGCCAGCTAATTTGAGCGATGTTTGCGTCTTTGGGTCATGTACGTGTCTAGTATATTCTTTGGACTTGGGCTTATTTTAGCGAGGGTATTAAAATATAATTAATGCCTAGCAATTGTAACGCCATAACTTTAGGGTTGTGAAATTTTTGAAATTTTATGTTTGAAGATACTGGACTTCCTTTGTACTTGAGGCACACCAAAAATGTCGGTCCCTCTCAGGCCTAAGTTTTATAAGTGTGCTGGCTTACAGAAGAATGAAGATTATAACGAGTTTACTTGGATCACTTGATTGCAATTCAGGATTAGTGGATCGATGCCCACCACATGTGATCAGGAGCGGATCCAAGTAGAGGCGTGTGTGTGCGGTTAACCTGTTCAACGGTAGTGTGCTTCCAAAATCTATATGAGAATTCTAGATCTACTTCCAAAAATCCAATAAAAATCGTGGGTCCACCTTAAAAACCCACATGAAAATACCTCAGTTTGCCCCCAAACAAAACTACCTACTACGGTCCGCACCCCTCAAACGAAAATCATGGGTTTGCCACTGCATGTGATTCGTCTCAAATTCAATGCATTGATAAATTTACAAGTGCTATTAATCTGATGGGCATGTTCCTTTCCTAATGAATCTTGATTTGGATATTGCTTTAGGAAAACTTGGATGACAGTTCAAGAGTACCTAGATTTCAATGCATTGATAAACTGAATCCTGAGTTAAAATCATAAATCCTTAACATTGCAATCGGTTAGAGAACCAGCCCTGCATGATCTAGATCTCAATGACACAAATGGGGTAGTAATCTAGATCACCCGCTAATCTAAATCGTTTATCTTTTGGGCCTAGCATGAATTGTCATTTCCAAAAGGTCATATGAATTCGATTTTCTTAAATTCAATGATGGATACTGTTTTATTTGGTGCTTTTGCCCCTGCTTTTTTATTTTTTTTCAAATGTCTATTATTATCATTAGGGCTTATCTCATCTAGATCTTAATGACACAAATGGCGTTTTTTGTTTTAGATTCAAGGGCAACATATTTCTACGATTGAGCCTTCAGACATCGAGACACAATTATCATAAGATTAGATAGTTTTGAACCTGCATTCTCACGCATGACACCCAAGACTTTTACCATTGCTCAAAATCAATGACCCTACACTAGTGGCATTCATAGTCTTATTTATTTATTAAGTCAAGTCTCTATGCATGTTAATTTTAACGTAGGATCTAATACAAAAGCTAAATACTATGTTAATGGAATAATTACACAATATTGTATAAATCTCAATTCCATTGCATTACATATATCTTTAAAAGACTACATTTTATATTTTACAAAAACAAGAATAATCTCATGAAGTGCTTTAAAATTTTAGTTGAGGTGGGGGCAATATACCCCAGAAAAGAATAAAGTTGCTTCATACAAAACTTCTAAAAACTCATTTATTATTTCAAGAATTTTTGAAATCTTCACCTCTAAAGACGTTGATCATAGCCCCAAGTGAAAGGCCGCGATTGTAGTAATAACAGGTGAAACCGAGTCGATCCACATGGAGTTATTTATCGCAAAACCTGTTCTATTAAAAAAAAACTTGTTCTAGCCTGGAAAAAAAGAATATACAAATCAAATGTCCTACTTTAATAAAAAAATTAATTACAAGTCTGAAAAATTAATTACAACCAAAGAAAAAAAAATCCTAATCTAGAAACCTAATCTAACTACTACATTCACCATAAGATTTGTCAGTCCAACCAATTGTAATAATTATAAAGATACATAAAAATAAAATAAAATAAAATAAAATTAGAGAATAAAAAAATGGATTTTAATTTTCAAACTTTACAACGGTTACTTTGCTAAATGCCATCAAGAAAAATCAAGACCACCGCACTAAGTGCGCACTGTCACTACGCACAAAAATTCAATGTTCACCCATTGGTGAAGACCAAGACCCCATAAACTTGATTTATTAATGAAAGATCCATTACAAGAAAATAACCATTACAAATTTTTTTTGAATCAAAATAAAGTGCATCCAACCTTACTCTAGACACATGAAACATTAAACGAAGGAGAAGGACTCGCGGTCTCGAATGGCTATCCAACCGGCTCTCGTTTTGCGATCGGAAATTCAAGCAAAGGAAGATGATGAATGGCTGGTCCAATGGTGGAGCGATGGTAACAGCGGCGGCGGCGCGATGGTGGCGTAGAAATCCAAGTGGTGGAGTGCCTTAGGGAAGGCCTTGGATGAAATATTGATGGAAAGATGAAAGATGGAGAAAAATTAATAAAAAAAGGGGGGAAATAATGTTGTTGGTTGTCCAAGGGAATAGGGGGAGATGGGAATGCACGTCCAGCCCTTTTTTCGCTCTTTTTATACAATTTTGATGTCTTGGGTTGCAAGATTTTGGTTTGGGTAAGGATTAGTAGTGTGGGGTCCAAGTTGGAGTAGGATTAGAAGGGTTTTGAGAGAGTTTCTAGGGGTTTTTCATCTTGTTATCTTCTTAGATTTCTTGGTACATAATCCTATTAAAAATAGGATTCTTTATGTCTCATGTAACTTTTTGGGCCCAATTTAGATTTAATTCAAATTTTGAAACAATATGGCCAGCCCCCTGTTTGGATGTATTTTATCTCCTTTCGAGGTGTTGGACGTGCAACTCCATCTTTGGAAGAATCTTGGGCTACAAACTTTCAAAATTTGAGGCCTATCTTCCTAGATTCTCTCATGAAATCTCCTTATGCACCCTTCCTTAAAATATTCAAACTCCTTTGGCAGCTTCCCATATCTCCACTTCTCTTCCAAATAAATTTCAAATCTGAAAATCAGATTTGATGTGCAATTTTTGAATGCATGCGGACGCCACTTGGGGTGTGTGATTCTTGAAACAAAATGCATGGACGTCCTCTGCTTGGCTTGATTTTCTTTTGCGAGTTTCTTTCTTCTTTGTTTGGCTTGAATTGAGTCTTAGCCATCCATCATGACATGTAAGCAATATCTGTTGGAGAGTAGAGAGGGACACCTCACATCACATGGCCCGCAAATTTGGAACTTATCTTCAAGAGATTAAATCTGAATTTTTGCATATGAGAGCGGACCCTGCCATGGCCACCCCTACCTTGGAATTTATGCCAAACATAGATGGGTCCCATGGTGCATTTGCTTCATCAGTTCTCTTCCGCGGGCCCCAATTAATTTCCTCTACAAAAATAAAAATAATATAATCAATGATCAAAGAATTATCTATTTATGTAGGAAAAGAACATTGCAAGATGCTGGCCCAATTCACACTAAATGGATGCATAAACTGTCACCATTTTATCAATTTTTCCTTAATTAAATCAATGGTGCAAAGATAATTCATCATTTCATATGTGAATAAAAAGTAATCAGAAATTTGTGACTTTCAATGCCAAGAAATAGAGAAATTCATGATTGTATCTGAAAATGAGATTTTTCAATGAATTTTGACTCAAACTCAAACTTTGATGCCCACAAACACAGAATCATGATATTTTACTAAAATGGTGCATGATTTGAAGATTAAGTCCATAATTACTCTAAAATGATGAGGAAATTATACATTTTTAAGGACTTATTAGACGTATGTACTTGCTAAATATAAAGCACAATATTAATTAATACATATTTATATGTCAAAGTTTCCCTTAACATAGATCAGGTGGCAATCTACCTATGCTTAACATCTGGTTGTATTTTTTTTAAGACCTCTTCATATATGTTCCCAATTTTTTCTTACAAGAAGGAGATGAAGAAAATGTGACCTACAAGATACTTAATAATTTCTAAAACATGATAAACGAACCTTAAATCATCTTGAACTATAAGACTTAAGATGTGGCATGCACATCTATTGTGAAAAATAGCGCCATTTAGACTAGGTGGGAATAGAGATTTTAGAAAGTCAACATCGCTATTATTAGTGCTTGCATTAACTAAAGTTATAAAAATAATCTTATTTTCAATATTATGTTCTTTAGTTTTTTTTTTTTTTTTTTAGACTTGCAATTGTATTGCTCTTTACAATATTTGCATTCGGCCTTTATCTCCAAATTTCCAACTGCATCTTTAACCTTAACTCTATCAAAAATTTTCCAAACCAGGAAGATTAACTTCCTTTTTGGTTTTTTTTTTTTTTTTTTTTTTTTTTGGAGAATTAGTTTGGCTCGGGACTGTGTATTTCTTTACCATGCGCAACTTCTTCCAATTTTTCATGAATTGAGTCATTTAGGCTAAAGTCAAGGTTGTATTGTTGTGATGATCCAACCATTTTCCAAAAAAATAATTCTATGAAATAGAAATTAGAAAATCATACAGAAATATGTAATGTATTTGTTGTGAAATTTTATATAAGAAAGGGGAGAAGATGAGACTTACTTATATATAATATTACTATGTATATATTTAAATAAAATCTGAAATGTAAATAAATAAATACCTTGAAGAGAGAGAAAGCGCTTTGAAAAATTCTTAAAGAGATCCTTGATTCTTGATCTTGGCCCCCCCCACAATATTCTAGTTGAATTTCTTAGCCTTAATTAGAGAGAGAAGTTTGAGCTAGAGCTTTAGAGAGAGAGAGAGGGAGAGAGAAGTTAGACTCACTAGAGCCTTAGTGAGAGACAGAGAGCTTAGAGAAAGAGGGAGTGTAGATGTTTGTTGAGAACTGGGGATAGGTATTTATATAGGTTCCAAATATTGAAATGACACCCTATATCCTTAAAAATGACCGTTTTCTGTTGTTTTTTTTTAAACGGTCAAAACAGCCCCTACTGTTTTTCACCGTTGGGTTTGTGGGTTTTGGGGTGGGGGGTGCGGCTGCGGCTGCGGCTGCGGCTGCAGCTGGTGTTGTGTTTCTGACTGGCAATGCCGCCTGGGTGGCTCAGCCCATTTTACATCCCTAATCTCATCATTCTTGGTCTATACAGTGTACTATTAAATTCCAAGATATTCTACTGCTCAGGAGGCAAAAGGTAAAGGATATGAAGTGCAGATATAGATAGGACCTAAACTTAATTCCCTAGAAAGAATTACTAGGGTGATGATGGGTATTTATTTCCCTTCTACCCTTGATTCTATTTTTATAGAAGGAAATATTATTTGATGCTCATTTTTTTAAAAATCACCTTTTGTGTTCACTTTTAACCACTTATGGTATAAAATTCTATGTATTCCAATGCAAATAAACAACCGTTTGCTTAATCTTTTATGACGTTTTTGTGGAAAGCCCCATTTTATAGAAGAAAAACAAAGAAGCTACAGATTTTCTGTGTCGTCTCTCTAAACAACTGTGAAGGCTGATATCTCTTGCGATAAAGTGTCAAAAAATAACTATTTTTACTCATCAATGGGACATTTTAAGTCCAAGACCTCATGGGAAAAGTGTTTCTACAAAACGCACATTTTCTCTTACACGACATTTTGGGGACATGACATACCCTTCATGTGCAATAGCAAATGCCACTGCTAGATTTTGTTTTATATTATCTTAACCTTCAAAACTTTCTCCCCGTATTTGCTTTTCGATTTGGCATGGCCTTTTTGGTTTTTCTTTGTTTTTTTTTTTATTTCTTTAATGTTTCAACTTAGCAAGATTCTCTTAGACTCAATAGTTTAAAAATCGACTGATACCTATTTGATATTAGAATGGCCAAGTTGGGGACTAGGTGCGATGCACTTATTGCTGTGTATAAATGTATCTTCAAATGACCGAGTCATGGTATCGTGCAATACATGTATTTTCGAATGACCACCAGGCTATCTTTTGGATTTCTTATTGAATTTTTCTTGTTGCATTATTTATATAGCTAATAGAGCCATCACCATTGTGTGGGATGTTTCCATGATATCGAGATTACCATTTGTTCAAGTAAGAGTACCGACCAGGTTTATCTTGATCTCGGCTTTATTTAGCTCGATAATAGTGCCAGCTAGTACTGAGCTTGAACTAGCCTCGGTAAGAGTACCGGCTAGACCTTTTTTTGCTCGGCCTTATGCGTCTCGGCAACAGTGCCAGAACTCGCCCATGTCTGACCTCGGTGCTTTCTTCAGTTCGGTCCAATTAACCAAAATGAACACTTACTGTCAAGTCTCAATTATGTAATGGTACGGCTATGTTGCAGAACGTACTGTCAGATAGGGTGGCCGCCAGATATAGATAAGGGTTTTCATATCCGACGGTCATATCCACATTTATGTATGAGATTGAAGTATGATCCGATGAGACAGTACTTTCACCTACCTCCACTAAGGATTCGAGGAATGGTTCGATGGGACAATTCCTCCAACTACCTCCACTTAGGGAAGACTCGATGGGACTTCCGCCTATATATATACCATAGGTAAAACCCAGAAGAGGTACGCCTAATGCACACATACGCCTACATACACTCATACTCTGAACTCTTTCTTCTTCCCTACTCACTCTCCTTCTCTTCAGTGATTGCACTAACTTAGGCATCAGAGTGCCTTCGGTTGACTGCAGCCAAGGTCTCTGACCTTTGCTCCCTCTTCCCCTTTCAAGTTTAAGGCATTCAATCTTTTCGAAGAAGTTTAGCAGCAACATCACAAGGTTAACACTCGCCTAATCAAGTACGTAATATTTAGGCACTTACAATTGGCGCTGTCTGTGAGAAAAGATCAAATCAAATTCTCAAAAACCATGCCTCTGAAAACCAGGAAAGGTGAAGGATCATCCAGGTCCCTACCACCATCGTCGTTCTTGCCAACACCACCACCGATCCCCTGCCAGAAAAGGAGCGGGGGGAAATCTGACGCAATAAATGTGGAAGGACCCATAACTAAGTCAGGCTTGTCATCGAAGGGGGTGACAGAACCTCCTCAGCGAAACGCCTTTTGCTACATCGCCTCCGGCAGGATCCCCCTCTGACAAAGCGTCCCCGTCAAGATGCTCCCCTACCAAAACAACCCTGTCAGGGTATTCCTCCTCCGGAGCGTTCTCGACAAGACGATACACCGATGCCATCCAAGTCACGCCAATCCCGTCACCAGGACGACGTAGACGACGACAACGACTTGCTCCTTCAGATATCAGGGCCCAAAACCTTGTTATCCAGGAGCAAGAAGAACTATTCGCCAACCCCGGAGGCAGCTCCGGGAAAAAGCGAAGACCCCAATCAAAATGCAGGTGGTACCTTCGCCACGCCACCAAGCCCCGGAGAGCAAACAGGACTTGAGGCAAGTCCTGACCAACAAAAGGAGTGACCGAGCCTATGACGAAGGCTTGAGCAGCAGTCACTTTAATGATGACCCCAAGGGGTCACGCCAGAAACCAGAGGACAACAATGACTTGAGAGAATGACTCAATCGACAGGTCAAACAGACAGTCCAGCAGAATATGGAGGTGGTCGGTTTCACCCGAGATCGGTTGAACACCTACAACATCAAGGACCATGGCACATCTCCATTCTCTCAGGAGATAAGGGACTATTCACTCCTTGAGAAGTTCAGCGTCCCAAGATTCGGTCTTTATGACGGGACCTTAGATCCAGCCGCACATCTCCGGCATTTCACCCAGAGAATGTCGGTATGGGGCGACATCGGACACCTATACTACAGGATCTTCTCCTCCAGTTTGGGCGACCTCCCCCTAAAATGGTTTTACGCGCTCCCGGAGGGGTCAGTTTCGAGTTGGCGGCAACTCCGAAACTCCTTTGTAGAGAAGTTCCAGGCGCACAGGGTCATCCCGAAGATGGACGATGACCTGATAGCAATCAAAATGAGGCGGACTTAAAGCATCACTCAGTTCACAAAAAGATTCTGGACCGTCTACAGCCAAGTAGAAGATGCCACCGACAGAGTGGCCATCAGATCCTTCAAGCAGGCTTTGCAGCCAGGCAATGAGCTTCGCAAAGACCTGGTGCGGTTCCTCGTGGTCACTGTGAAAGCACTGATGGCCCGGATGAACCAGTTCATCGAGCAAGAAGAAGATGAGTCCCAAGCTCGGGAAAGCTTCGGCCTCTGGCAAGAAGACGAGCCCTCCAAAAAAGATAAGAAGTTATCTTGGAGAGAAGAGGTAGACCGCGGCAGGACGTCAACAAGTTCGGCGATGGCCCCGGTACCCATCTCAGGGGGCAGCAAGAAGCCTGAGCCAACCGTTGCCTCCTACAAGGCTGTCAACACGATCTTCAAGGACCCCACTTACAAACTCCTCGGCAGAATCAAGTTACAGCCTTTCTTTAAATGGCGGGAGCCGATGAAGGGTGATCCTTCCACCCGAGATCAAAATAAGTTCTATGCCTACCATAAGCAAAATGGGCACATAACCGAAGACTGCATGGCCTTCAAGGCCCATATCGAGAAGCCCGTGAAGGACGAACACTTAAAAAACTTCATAAAAGAGGAGGGTAGAGTCAACCGAGCTCATCAACGCCAACCTGATGACGATCGGGACATCGATGAGCTAGAGGGCATCATCAATGTCATTCACCTAGCCCCTTCGCCTAAGGGAAGCAACCAGGCTCGTGCCAACGCCAGGCGGGCCTCACACGACAAGCAGGTGGTGACGGCCGAGCTTGGACCCTCCTCCAAAAAGGCTCCGAAAAAGAAACCCAAGATCTAGTTCTCGGACGAAGATTTAGATGGGGTCCAGCTCCCCCATAACGATCCATTGATCCTGACCTTGAGGCTAAAAAACCTCAAGGTCAAGAGGATTCTCGTGGACCCCGGGAGCTCATTGAAAATCCTCTTCTATGACTGCTTCAAAAGGATGGGTCTGACAAAGGAGGACCTGCAAGAAGCCCACACTCCGCTGATGGGCTTCAGCTCCAAACTAGTATACCCTAAAGGGAAAATCTCCTTCCAAGTCCAAGTTGAGGGCGCTACCATGACAGCCGACTTCCTAGTGGTGGATGCACCATCCCAATACAACACAATAATGGGTAGGAGTTGGCTACACAACATGGAAGTGGTGCCCTCCACCCATCACCAAAAGCTCAAGTTCCGGTTGGAGAATGCGAACGGAAGAATCGAAGTGATCACAGCTCGGGGTGACCATCAAATGGCCAAGTAGTGCCTGATGGCTGTGGTCCCTGGCGAAGCAGCACCACAACAGGTACACATGGCCGAATTAGAAGCGGAACTCGAAGCTGTTGGCCGAGCTCCCGAACAAAAAAGCATCGAAGAACTTGCCGAGATCAAGATCAGTCCCAACGACCCTGAAAGGTATTTCATGCTCGGAAGTCAGCTTGCTGAAGCTGAAAAGTCTAAGCTGTTTGACTTCTTGTTGCGGAACAAAGAAGTTTTCGCTTAGACCCCCTACAAAATGCCTGGTGTCGGCCCCGAAATCATGTGCCACAAGCTAAATGTGGACCCCAAGCACAAACCTGTAGTTAAAAAAGCTCACAGAACTGGGGTCCAACAAACCGAGGCCGTGATAGAGGAGGTTGAAAAACTGTTGGAAGCTGAAGCAATAAAGGAAATCCATTACCCGGAGTGGTTGGCCAACACGACGGTGGTCAAAAAGAAGAATAGGAAGTGGAGGGTCTGCGTGGACTTCACCGACCTCGACAAGGCATGCCCCAAGGACAACTTCTCGCTCCAAAAAATCGACCCGATGATTGATGCCACTGCCAGGCATGATAGGATGAGTTTTCTCGACGCCTACCGAGGTTATCATTAGATCCCGATGTATGGGCCTAACGAAGAAAAAGCCGCATTCATAACACCTAGAGGCATTTACTGATACGAAGTATGCTGTTTGGGTTAAAAAATGCAGGGGCGACTTACCAGAGGCTGGTAACCAAGATGTTCCACGCCCAGCTCGGCAAGACCATGGAAGTGTACATTGACGACATGGTTCTCAAGTCTAAAAGGTCACAGGACCACTTGGTAGACCTAAGTCAAACATTCGCCGTCCTCAAAAAATTCCAGCTCAAGCTGAACGCGTCCAAGTGCACATTTGGTGTCGGCTCTAGCAAATTCTTGGGAAGCCTGGTCACCAGAAGAGGAATTGAAGCCAATCCAGAATAGATCTCGGCGATCCAGGCTACCCAATGTCCGACCACGGCGAAACAAGTCCAGAGGCTCACAGGGATGGTGGCCGCACTTAACCGCTTCATCAGCAGAACTTTGGACAAGTGTCATCCCTTCTTCTAGCTTTTAAAGAATAGTTCAAAATTCCAATGGACCCCGGAATGCAACTGAGCTCTCCAGAAGCTCAAAAATTATTTGTCTTCACCACCCCTGCTATCCACTCCAAAGCAGGGGTAGACTCTATATATATACCTGGCTGTCTCGGATCACGTGATGAGCTTGGTGCTCTTCAGAGAAGAAGACAGGCAGCAAAGACCTATATACTACGCGAGCAAGATCATGCTTGACGCCGAGACAAGGTATTTGTCGTTGGAAAAACTCGCACTGGTGCTCGTCATCGCTTCCCGTAAACTCTCCCATACACTATATAGTGGTTGTTACAGAACATCCACTTAAGTCCCTTTTCAAAAAAGCAGACTTCTCTGGAAGGATCTCGAAATGGGTCGTCGAACTGGGGCAATATGATATCCAGTATCAACCCAAAATGGCGATCGAAGCCCAAGTTTTGGCGGATTTCATCGTGCAGTTTACTTCTCCTAGTTCAGCACCGAGACAGCTCGATATCGATCTGGGGGGGCAACAGGATGAAGAAGAGATTACCAAGACGGAGCAAGAGCAATCTTGGAAGCATTCATCGATTCAGCATGGAAGGTCTTCGTTGACAGATCTTCAACCTCAAAAGGGGCTGGCGCTGGCATAGTCCTCAAATCTCCAAAGGGCCTTGTCATCGAGCAAGCCTTAACACTTGACTTCAAGACGTCCAATAACGAAGTTGAGTATGAATCACTGATCGCTGGGCTCGGCAGCACTAAAATCCTAGGGGCACTACAACTTGTGGTCTTCATTGATTCTCAGCTGGTGACGAGCCAGCTGAGTGGGGAATACCAAGCCCGCGACGAGAGAATGGCAGCCTACTTAGCTCGCGCAAAGCAGCTCCTTTCTCAGTTCGAGAAGGTTGAAGTCAAACAAATTGGCAGAGATTCAAATTCTCATTCCGACGCCCTCGCCAACCTAGCCTCTGCTGTTGAGGTTGGGAGAAAAAGAACTGTCGAAGTGAAGACACTGGATAGACCGAGCACGGAGCACCAGCCACCTCGACAAGTCTTGTGTGCTGATCTCGGTTCGAGCTGGATGGACCCAATCGTCACCTACCTAAGGGATGACCAGCTTCCCGAAAATAAGAGCGAGGCTCACAAAATCAGGCTGAAAGCATCTCGATTTTGGTTATCTCCAGATGACAAACTCTATAATAAGTCCTACATTGGCCCTTACCTCCAGTGCGTCCACCCAAGCAAAGTCGAAGACTTCCTTTATGAAATCCATGAGAAAATCTGCGACAGCCATATTGGAGGTTGGTCACTGGCATATTGAGCTATTAACCAAGGCTACTAGTGGCCTTACATGCAAAAAGACGCCCAACTCTATGCCAAAAAATGTTAAAGTGTCAGAAGTTCTCTCACTCTCTCCATCAGCAAGCACAGGACCTGAGCCCACTCTCTAGCCCATGGCCCTTCGCCCAGTGGGGGTTGGACATCGTGGGACCACTTCACCGAGCTCCAGGGAACAAGAGGTGGCTAATAGTAGCCATCGATTATTTCACTAAGTGGATAAAAGCCAAAGCACTATCTTCCATCACCGAACAGGACACGAAAAGCTTCGTATGGAAGAACATTGTCACAAGATTTGGAGTATCACGAGCCCTGATCTCGGACAACGGGACCCAGTTCGACTCCAATTTCTTTAAGAACTTCTACCAAGAGTTCGGCATCAAAAACTATTATTTCACCCCAGCCTACCCACAAAGTAACGGTCAGGCTGAAATCTCTACCAAAGTGGTTCTCAATAGACTCAAGAAAAGGCTCGACCAAGCCAAAGGGAGATGGGTAGAAGAACTTCCGAGTGTTCTTTGGGCGTGTAGGACTACCCAGAGGCGCTCCTCTTCGGCAACACCTTTCTCTCTAGCCTATGGTATGGAAGCTGTAATCCCACTTGAGGTTGGCCTCCCGACCCTGAGGTTAGGACTGTTTGACGAGGGCCAAAATGATGTAAACCTGGCTCGAGAACTTAACCTAGTTGAGGAGTGAAAAGATACAGCAGCCATCTGTCTAGCCTCTTACCAGCAGCAGCTAGCTAGAGGATACAATCAAAGGGTCAAAGAAATGAAGTTTTCAGTTGGAGAATTGGTCTTGAAGAAAACGCTCCCTGCAGATAAGAATCCCAGCGAAGGCAAGCTCGTACCGAACTAGCACGGGCCATTCAAAGTAATCTCGGCTGCTAGGCAGTCAGCTTACGAGCTTGAGGACATAAAAGGTAGGGAGCTACGACGGCCATGGAACGCCACGCACCTCAAGAAATACTCTCTAAGTTGTATTCAAATTCCTTGAATCAATATAAATAACTCTTGTGGAAAGATGTACTTTTAATTCTCGCTAAGATATGGGGCTCGGCAACTACCTTCCTAACTGCTAGGGAGCATTAGGGAAATAAGGAAAGACCTTGAAAAGTTAAGGCGCATCGAGTTGAAGAACTCGGTGTGTTCCTTGGTATTCAGAAATACAAATGGTTGCGGAACCATGTATTCTGTCACCGGGACTAATATCTTGTATTGGAGATCTCGACCCAGTCTTGTTTGAGCTCGATTAAAGAACTAAGCTACGGAACAGATAGGGTTGACATTCAAATACAAGCATATTAAGTTAGAGAACTTGAGATCATACACAGCTCTGGTTATTGAACCGAGCTCAATTACTTGTATAGTTCTGGTTATGGAACCGAGCTCAGTTTCTCGTATCGCTTTGGTTATTGAACCGAGCTCGATTACTTGTTTTGTTTTGGTTATTGAACGAAAATCAATTTCTTACAATGTTTTGGTTGTTGAACCGAAACTAATTTCTTGCGGAGTTTTGGTTGCTGAACCGAACTCAACTACTTGTTTTGGTTACTGGACCGAACTCACCTACTTAATATTTTGGTCATTGAACCGAGCTCAGTTCCTTGAAAGTTCTGGTTGCTGAACCAAACTCAGTTTCTTGTATTGTTCCAGTTATTACATCAAATTCAATGGTTTACAATTTCTTTACAAGACCTAAGACTATGGCCTTGGTTAGTGGACCACGCCAAATTAGTCAAAACATGCGTGGGCTCAGTTAGAGAACTGGGATCAGACACATGCACGCAAAGCTTAAAAGCAAGAATGGAAAAGAGAAATGGATAGTTATATTCATTGAGTAAAAAGAAGAGTTACAATATCCAGTCGCTACATGCTCCCCAAAGAACGGAAAAATAAAAAGATACAAGGTATCAACATCTTTACAAATAAAAAGCAAAAACAGATAGAGTCAGGTGGTGGCGGCCTCAGTGTCAGCGATCTCGATTACCAGGGTCTCGATCGCACCGCTAGTAGGGGTAACCTCGGACGGAGGAGGAAGGACCAAGGGAACTTCAGCAAGGGCTCGGAGGCAACAGGGGCGGGATTCAGCTTCGACTTCGGGCTGGGAAACTTAGGCAAGTTCTTGTATACTGGGTGATCCTCGGGGATCCCCACTTCTTTAAACACTGCCCGACACCCAAGCTCGAACAGCTAGGAGCTTATCTGCTGCACTTGAGCTTCGTACAGATTTGTAGCCTCATCCACACCATCCTGAAATGCGACCTTCGTTTCAGCTTGGACAAAAGCCTCAAGGTCGGCCTTTTGTTTTGATATGGCCTCGACCTCGGTCTTCTGCTTGCCCAACTCAGCCTTGAGTTCAACCGCCATCTTCTCTCTGGCCCTCGCCTCGGCCCTCTGCTTGTGGGTCTCAACCTTTAGCATGCAGATTTCTGCCAGTGCTGCGTCAAGCTTTGCTGCAAGACTGATGTTCCTCTCCTCCGCCTCCTTCAGTTTTTTGTTCTTAGCCTCCAAAGCCTCCTTGAGTTCTTTCTTTTCGGCTTCCTGCTGCGCGGCCTTAGAGACGCTCCGATGGGCTCTATCCATGACCACCTAGACCCTTTGTACAATCTACAAAACAAGCAAGGATCAGCGAAAGGCAACTAGAATTGGACACCATAAGCAATCTAAAAAGCAGAACTTACCACGATTGCCAACTGTAACGACGACATCAGCAACCCTGTGTCGTCAAAATCTTGTGCCTCTCCATGTCTCAGGGCAGGGCACAAGTGTGGGCAAGCGCCCCGATGACCAGGGGTCGCTGGCCAGACGGTTCTCCACCGTCAGTTGATTTTTGGGCCCCAGCTGAAAGCTTGGCCTCCAAGGTACCGGCCTGGCGCTCTATCCTGTAGGCAGGCCCTCTGACCTGGACCTGCTATCGGGCGGGACCTTTTCGTTCGACCCTTCAGTCGGGCGTTGCCGGGCACTGGGAGTAAGACCTTCGATCGACAGCCTCTTTTTCGGCCGGCCTTCTTCCTTTGGGACCTCGGCAAAGCGCTGCCGAGCTCATGTACTTAAAGAAGTAGTAGGAGAGGAGGTCCCCCCGGCACCGGAGAACGTGGGGGCCGCGGCGGGATCAGAAGCAGGGACGAGGAGGAGGGCGGAGCTCGGTTTTTGAACAGCTCGACCGACATGTGCTTTGCCTTTACAAGAGGCCAACGATGCTCCATCTATGCTTCCTCTTCAGAGATTGAGGAGGATGTATAGGCCTCAACGGCTTGCTGCAAGTCCACGGGCTCCGGATCGACCCCGAGGTGGAGGCCTCAGCTCCTAAGGTTACCCGAGGCTTGACGTCGGCGGGCTCGAGTGCTGACTCCTTAACCATCAAAGATAGGCCAGTCCTCCTCTTCATGAAGGAGTGGTACCTCGGCTCGTATCCCAGTAGGTCCCAAGCTACTCGACCGTGGTGACCTTGGTAAGCTTTCACCGCCTTTAGCCAATCGTCATTCCTTTTCCACCCGACCCGCTTCACCTCCTCACTTCTCTGGCTGAAACCTGCTCAGCAAACAGAACTTGTGAGCTCGGCGAAAACAAAAAAGAAAAGAGGGAATAAGAGACTATATAAAGTCGGTATTTACTTGGAGGGGTCCCGAAGCGACGGGGGACCCTGTACGCCTTTCCCGCCTCGGGCTCAAACTCTCCGAACTCCCAGTTTCTGGAGACGAACAGGTGGTCGTCCCCGGCATGCCTATTCGAATCCTCGAAATCGTATACAAAAGGTTCCCTCCTCGATTTCCTTCAAAGGTAATAACTATTGTCACTCCCTACGGATTTGCATAAGTCATATACATCCTCGATGTCGTGGACACCGAGGTTGGTACCAAGGATTCTTTTCAGTTCGGCCACGCCCATTATTATTTTAAAGCTGTTTGGCATAAATTGGCAAGGGCAGAGTCGCCACTTATACAGACACGACCTAAGAAGAAGGTGGACGGGGGAATCTAACCCAGCCTTCTATTATTACAACTAATGGAAATGGCATCCCAACATTCCAAAAGTTCCGGCCGTCGATGGCATCCTCCGGGTCGTCTAATCTAATAAGGACCTCGTCCGGGATCCCGTACATGGCCCTGAATCCTATTATGGCCTGTGGGGTGTCAAGCCAATGTCTATAGATCCCCATTTTGAAGGCTGGGAAGGATTGAGAAGACGAATGGCAGAAGATAGAGAAAAAGGGGTAGAGGCCCTAGTAGATGGGCAAAAACCCTAACAGAAAGGCACAGAAACCCTAAAGGGCATAAACCCTAAGAAGGACCTTAAAGAGAATAGAAAACGCAAAAACAAAGAGAAGAAGGGGGAAGAGAAACTCATGAGGACAAGGAAGACGCGAGGGCTCCGAGGTTTGATTTGCTAAGAACGCTATGGAGGTTTCTTTCGCAGGAGGGTTTTTTCTCTTCTGAAGACGCCAAAATAGGAGAAGAGGGGAAGGGGGTCTGTATATATAAAGAGAGAAGCGCGCCCTTTCAAATTTCGAGGACACACATACGAATTGTCGCCTCAGAAGCCGTACGTGTCACTTCGAAGACTTCGTACAGCCGACCAGATGATGAAACGTAGTAGTGACGGTACGTCTTTTGCAGCAATCCAGCCAAGCTAATCGATTACCTCGAACAAATGAAGTGACATTGGCGCGTTCGGGCAGATAAAGTGACGTGATAAGGATAGGACGTCAGCAACCGTCGATGTCAAGATGAGGAGCTCCGAGCTCAACATAGGAAAACTCTCCCATTATAATATTTAGCTCTCGGCCTCAAAAAGTTACAGAACTCTTAAGAGATCAGGAGCTAGGAGGCAATTGTGTGGGATGTTTCCATGATATCAATGTTAGAGTATTTATTTTGTTGCAATTTGTTAGGATGCATTCATCTTCATAAGCTTGTCCTCTCATTCATTCATGTTCTCCCTTCTAGGATCATCATGCATATTTCTCTTTCTTGGTTTTTGTTTTTACAAAGTTATGCATGGTATTCTTCTTTTTAATTGCTTTGAATTTGTTCAACCCTTTAAAATCTTTCAGATCTTCAGTTTTTTCTGTGTGTTTGGCATGTCGGTCACCTGTCGGTTAGGTGTCGGCTAACCGACAGTGAACCGAGTTTAACCGAGACAGTGTTGGTTAGAATTCCAGAGAGCTTCATTTTCAAACATTTGTTGATACTCTCTGGTCGGTCAAGGTGTCGGTTAGGGATCTGTTAACCGACCGTCATTCAGAACCTGACCGAAGTTCTCTCGGTTAGAATTCCAGAGAGCTGTTTTCTGAACTGATTTGATCTGTCAGTTAATGTGTCGGTCAACTTTCGGTTAACCGAACATGTTCGGTCGACCGACCATGCTTTATGGTCAGCTAAAAATTTGAAAATATGACCGTTGGCAAGTGACCGTTGGGGGTGTCGGTTAACCGACCCCTGTATGTCGGCTAATCGACGCCTAGCCGTTAGAACAACTTTTTCTATAAAAAGTGGTTTTCTCTTTTGGAAAAGTTGTTGAACTTTGGGGGATTTTCAAGAGCAAGAAAGAGCAACTTTTCAAGCACCTTTGTGAAGGGATTATGAAGCCATCTCATTAGTTTCAACCTTTGATCTTCAAAATGAGTGTGCTTCTCTTCTCTTTAAATTTCAAAAACATGCTCTTTTTTTAAACCTTTGTGTTTCTTTTTAAGGCATGATCATAGAGTTGCTTGTATCGTTGTGTAGTTGATTTTCATAACATGTTTCATCTTTTAAAGTCTATTTGATTTATGAAATTAACTTATGTTTTGTTTTCACATGAGTGTTTCAAAACCTAGTGTTCAAAATCAACTTGTTTATCTTGTGATTACATCCTTCAAAATACAAGTTGGATCTTTATAAAAATCATGTGTAAATCATTCTACTCTTTGTCTTACATATGATTAGCATCTTTGAATCATCTTGAATTTCCTTTTCTAAAAAGAGTTTGAATGTTTTTCTAGAACTTGCATCTACTATACTCTGTCATTCTTTTGCATGCATCTAGAAGTTTAGTTTTCCATTTTCATATCAGCCTTTTTAAAGGCTAATCTTAGTGCTTGATTTGTTCTCTTATCCATGCATGTTGAGGCATATTTCATAAGAGAAAAGTCTAAGTTGTAAAGGTTAGTGCTTAGCCTTGAAAAGCATTTTGTTGTGGTTATAAAGGTTTATGCTTATCCTTGAAAAGCATAATGATGTATGTGTAAGGTTTGAGGTGATCCTAAACCTTAAATTGATTAGTGAAAATCCGGTAGGGTTACCGGGAGTGGATGTAGGCAATTTGGCCGAACCACTATAATTGATTGTGTTATGGTGGTTGATCTTTTACTTTTATTTCATGAATGGTATACTTATGCTTAAGTAGTCATTAAATAGAGAATGTGGCTATATGAATGCTTAGGATTGAATATCTAGGAGTCCTTTCTCTTCATCAAAGCATAATGTATTTAAAAGTGAAAGAAATTTAAAAGTTGTATAAGTTCTTAGGAGTAATCCTATTCACACCCCCCCCCCCCCCCCCCCCCTTTAGGATTCGATGTTGGACTTTCAATTGGTATCAGAGAAAGGTTGCTCTTGTTTAGGTCTTACCACCTAGAGTTAGAATCCTAGTAAGTACTTTTATTTTGTTGCCACCATGCAATCTCATTTGGGTGAGGGAAATGCCACAAATAGACCACCCTTGTTTAATGGAACACACTATCGGTATTGGAAAATTCGAATGCAAGTATTCTTAGAATCCCAAAGCCTAGATGTTTGGAACATTATTGAAGAAGGCTACCATCTTCCCACTACCACAGAAAAAGATTCTGAAGGAAATGATATTTCCATAAAACTCAAACCCAAAAGTGCTTGGACTCAAGGGGAAAAGGATAGAGCCAACTTGAATGCTAAAGCAAAGAACTCTCTATATTGTGCTTTGTCTCAAGAAGAATTTAATAGAGTAGTAAATTGCAATACTGCTAAAGAAGTTTGGGATACTCTAGAGACCACTCATGAAGGAACGGATCAAGTCAAGATAGCTAAAATTCAAATGTTGACCTCTAAATTAGAAGACATTAAAATGCTTGAGGAAGAAACATTTGATGAGTTCTACACAAAGATAATGGAATTTGTCAACTCTCTCATAGGTCTAGGAGAAGTCATGGATGAAGCTAAAACTGTTAGAAAAATTTTGAGATCTCTCCCTAAAAGATTCAAACCAAAAATTGTGGTCATAACTGAGAGTAAAGATGTTGACAAAATTAAAATTGAAGAACTAAGAGGAAATCTACTCACTTATGAATTAGATTTTGAAGTGCAAGACAAAAAGAAAGGAGTAGCCTTCTCATCTCAATTTAAGGAAAATAAAAGTGAATGTGATAGTGATGAGGACAATGCTCTGTTTGTTAAAAAATTTAAGAAATTCTTTAGAACAAACAAGAACATTAGAAATTCCGATGAAAGCAAGTATCCTAAATTTCAAAGAAGCCCTAAGAGATCATTTGTTAAAAAAGATGTGCAATGTTACAATTGCAAAGGGTTTGGACATATTGCACAAAATTGCTCCACTCCTAAAGAATTTGAAAGAGGAGATAAGAAAGGAAAGAAAGCCTTAAACATAACTTGGGATGATGAAGATGAAGAAAGTGATAAAAATGAATCCTAAGATGATGAAGATGAAAATTCCCCTAATTGGCTTCTCATGACACATACTGAAGAAACTAATGAATATAATTCATTAATAGATGAACTATTAGGGCAAGAAGAAACTAAAAATGAAAATGAAGATAATGAATTGCAACAAGCTTATGATGAACTCTATGAAAATTGGGAGATTGTGATTAAGAAAAAAAATCACTAAAAAAAGAGTCTAAAAAGCTTGTGAATGAATTAAGCATCTTGAAGGATGACTTGAAATTAACAATTGTTGAGAAAGAGAGCATAGAACAAAAATTCACCACTCTAAATGAAGATCTAAAGCTTGCTCAAAACAAAATTCATAATTTACAATCCAAGTTAGAATCTAGTCAACTTGAAATCAACTCTCTTCAATCAAAACTTAACAAAGGAAAATTCATTGTTAATAAATGCACCTTGGGAAGTGATAAAGCTTATCAAATGTTGGACATGCATAAAATCTATGGTGATAAGAGTGGACTTGGGTTTGAAGGTTCCTCGAATAACATAAAGAATAACTTTCAAAATTTCACCAAAAATTTACACAAACCCTTAGTTGAAAGAAACTATCTCTCTAGATGGATTTGCCACTTTTGCAATCGTAGTGGACATTTAGTTCCTAATTGTCCCTATAAGATTAGGTTGTCACTCAAAAATACCTCTACGATCCCGTTCAAATTTGTTCCCAAGACCATTACTTCTAAACCCTTGTTAGCTAGTTGGGTTGTTGAAGAAACAAACCTTATAGTTCAAACTGCCTTGAAAGCCAAGGAAAACCCCACCTGGTTCTTAGATAGTGGGTGTTCTAAACATATGACCGGAGACCGATCTAAGTTCAGCTCCATAGTGGAATATGATGGTGGAAATGTTTCTTTTGGAGATAATAGCAAAGCTCAAATCATTGGCATAGGAAGTGTGAAAGGAGATCAAATACCAACTCTAAATGATGTATTTCTAGTGGAAGGATTAAAACACAATCTTCTTAGCATAAGCCAATTGTGTGATAAGGGAAACAAGGTAGTCTTTGACAGTCTTTCATACAAAGTGGTTAATGACAAAACCAATCAAGTCATTCTTATTGGATCAAGAACAAAAGGAAACATTTACATTATTGAAGAATGTGATGACAATGAATCGAGGTGCTTGATAACCAAAGATCAAGAAAATTATTTATGGCATCAAAGCATGGGTCACATAAATTTCAAGTTGATGAAAATGTTGTCGAAAAACGAAATTGTGAAAGGTATACCCAAGTTAAGTGATGAAAGATCAGAAATATGCAAAGCTTGTCAGTTGGGTAAACAAATCAAGAAAATTTTCAAAGGCTTAAAGGATATATCGTCTTCTCGTCCTCTTGAACTAATCCACATGGACTTGATTGGACCTGCACCTGTACAAAGTATTGGAGGAAAGAAGTTCATATTGGTTATGGTAGATGATTATTCTCGCTTTGGATGGGTTGTATTTCTTCATGCAAAATCTGATGCTGTAGACAATATTATAAGGATTTGCAACAAGATTCAAATTGAAAAGGATTGTAAAATTCAGAAAATTAGAAGTGATCATGGAGGAGAGTTTGAAAATGAAAAATTTGCAAATTTTTGTGAGAATCATGGGATCAATCATCAATTTTCAGCTCCTAAGACTCCTCAGCAAAATGGAGTGGCAGAAAGGAGAAATAGAGTGATTCAAGAAATGGCGAGGACCATGTTAAATGAAAAGAATCTCCCTCGAAATCTATGGGCTGAAGCTGTTAATACTGCTTGCTATCTTATAAACAAAGTTTATCTCACCAAGAATACCAACAAAACCCCCTATGAACTTTACTTTGAAAGGAAACCTAATTTGGGGTATTTGAAAGTGTTTGGAAGCAAATGTTATATTCTAAGAGATAGGGAGCAGCTGGAGAAATTTGAGCCTAAATCTGATGAAGGAATTTTCCTAGACTATTCTGAAAGAAGCAAAGCCTATAGAGTATTCAATCATAGAACCATGACTATTATGGACTCAGCTCATGTGGTTATTGATGATATGAATCAAGCTGGAAGAACTCTACAAGAAGATGATGAAGTTGAGATTGATTGTGAACAAACATCTCCTAAAGATATAAGTGATATCATTCCATCCAAAGCAATTGTACCAATCAAACTAATGAAAGATCATACCTTGGATGATATCATTGGAAATATCAGCAGTGGGGTTATGACCCGAAAACAAGTACAAAATCTTTGTGCTCATTATTCCTTTGTTTCTCAAATTGAGCCCAAATTTTTTTTCTGAGGCTGAATCTAAATCAAAATGGATGGAAGCAATGCAAGAAGAATTAAATCAATTCAAGAAAAATGACGTTTGGGATCTTGTACCTTTACCTGTAGAGAAAATTCCCATAGGCACTAAGTGGATTTACAAGAATAAATCAGATGAGTCTGGTAATGTTGTGAGAAACAAGGCAAGACTTGTAGCAAAAGGATATGCTCAAATAGAAGGTATTGATTTTGAAGAAACCTTTGCTCCTGTAGCCAGACTGGAATCCATAAGAATCCTATTGAGCTATACTAGTAGCATGAAAATCAAATTGTTTCAAATGGATGTCAAGAGTGCCTTCTTGAATGGAGAGATTGAGGAAGATGTATATGTTACTCAACCAGAAGGTTTTGAAGATCCCCATCATCCTGAATACGTTTATAAGCTCAAGAAAGCGCTTTATGGATTAAAACAAGCCCCTAGGGCTTGGTATGAGAAGCTTACAAATCATCTGATTGAAAATGAATTTGACTGTGGAAAGGTTGATAAGACACTGTTTATCAAGAAAATTGATCAAGATATTCTTGTTGCTCAAATCTATGTTGATGACATTGTAGTTGGATCCACATCAGAGAAGCTTGCACAAGGATTTTCAGAATTAATGAGTTCCACTTTTGAGATGAGCCTAGTCGGTCCCCTTCAATTTTTCCTTGGTCTTCAGGTTAATCAAACTGAGAAAGGAATTTTTCTTAGCCAGTCTAAATTTGCCTTAGATATCATTAAGAAATTTGGCCTAGAAAACTCCAAACCTAATGGCAAACCCATGGGATCCACTTCAAAACTTTCTAGTGATCCAAATGGCATTAAAGTGGACCAAAAACTTTACCGTAGTATGATAGGAAGTCTTCTCTACCTCACAGCTAGTAGACCGGATCTCTCCTTTAGTGTTGGGATCTGTGCTAGATATCAATCGGATCCTCGAGAGTCCCATCTCAAAGCAGTTAAGCGTATTATCAAATATGTCAATGGTACTTCTCATTATGGTATCTGGTATCATTGTGATTCAACCTTACAATTAATTGGATACAGTGATGCTGATTGGGCCGGATCAATCGATGATAAGAAAAGCACCAGTGAATGTTGTTACTTCATAGGTAGTTGCTTAGTAGCTTGGCATAGCAAAAAGCAAAATTCTGTATCCCTCTCCACTGCAGAAGCTGAATACATTGCTGCAGGGAGCTATTGTGCTCAATTGTTGTGGATGAAACAAACCTTGTTGGATTATAATGTTCCACAACAATGTATGCCTATCATGTGCGATAACTCTAGTGCAATCAGCATTTCTAAAAATCCTATTCAGGATTCTCGCACTAAACATATTGACATTCGCTACCACTTTTTGCGTGATCATGCTGATCAAGGATCTATTGAGTTACTATTTGTTTCGACAGATTCTCAATTGGATGAACTATTTACAAAGCCCTAGGAAATGAAAGGTTCATCAAATTGAGACATCAATTGGGCATTGGCCCTTGCTCTGAATTTTAAACCTCTTGTTGGCATATCACCTGTTATTTCATTTCATTTTTATTACATCTCTTATAAACAGGTGCTACTAACAAGGTTATGTGCGTTTCTTGTGGTTGGGCATGCTCCTTTGCAATTAGATGTCAAAGGAGGAGAGAGTGTCTCAAGTCAAATCAAGTGGTCTCCAATTGAGGAGGAGAAGAATCAAGGTCTATCAAGTTGAGGGGGAGAAATTTCTGGCCTAGTTGCTCCTTTAAGGAAAATCCAAAGCTCCAGAATATCCAAATGCTCCCAAGCATCCAAAGCTCCTTAATATCCAAAGAAGTTAGTTTTCAAGTTTCAAGGAGATTGAGAGAGAGAGAGTTCAAGCTTCTAGAGTTACCATCAAATTGCAAAGGGGGAGATTGTTAGAGTATTTATTTTGTTGCAATTTGTTAGGATGCATTCATCTTCGTAAGCTTGTCCTCTCATTCATTCATGTTCTCCCTTCTAGGATCATCATGCATATTTCTCTTTCTTGGGTTTTGTTTTTACAAAGTTATGCATGGTATTCTTTTTTTTAATTGCTTTGAATTTGTTCAGCCCTTTAAAATCTTTCAGATCTTTAGTTTTTTCTGTGTGTTTGGCATGTCGGTCACCTGTCGATCAGGTGTGGGCTAACCGACAGTGAACCGAGTTTAACCGAGACAGTGTCGGTTAGAATTCCAGAGAGCTTCATTTTCAAACATTTGCTGATACTCTCTGGTAGGTCAAAGTGTCGGTTAGGCATCGGTTAACCGACCGTCATTCAGAACCTGACCGAAGTTCTCTCGGTTAGAATTCCAGAGAGCTGTTTTCTGAACTGATTTGATCTGTCGGTTAATGTGTCGGTTAGCTTACGGTTAACCGAACATGTTCGGTCGACCGACCATGCTTTATGGTCAGCTAAAAATTTGAAAATATGACCGTTGGCAAGTGACCGTTGGGGGTGTCGGTTAACCGACCCCTGTATGTCGGCTAACCGACGCCTAGCCGTTAGAACAACTTTTTCTATAAAAAGTGGTTTTCTCTTTCGGAAAAGTTGTTGAACTTTGGGGGATTTTCAAGAGCAAGAAAGAGCAACTTTTCAAGCACCTTTGTGAAGGGATTATGAAGCCATCTCATTAGTTTCAACCTTTGATCTTCAAAATGAGTGTGCTTCTCTTCTCTTTAAATTTCAAAAACATGCTCTTTTTTTAAACCTTTGTGTTTCTTTTTAAGGCATGATCATAGAGTTGCTTGTATCGTTGTGTAGTTGATTTTCATAACATGTTTCATCTTTTAAAGTCTATTTGATTTATGAAATTAACTTATGTTTTGTTTTCACATGAGTGTTTCAAAACCTAGTGTTCAAAATCAACTTGTTTATCTTGTGATTACATCCTTCAAAATACAAGTTGGATCTTTATAAAAAATCATGTGTAAATCATTCTACTCTTTGTCTCACATATGATTAGCATCTTTGAATCATCTTGAATTTCCTTTTCTAAAAAGAGTTTGAATGTTTTTCTAGAACTTGCATCTACTACACTCTGTCATTCTTTTGCATGCATCTAGAAGTTTAGTTTTCCATTTTCATATCAGCCTATTTAGAGGCTAATCTTAGTGCGTGATTTTTTCTCTTATCCATGCATGTTGAGGCATATTTCATAAGAGAAAAGTCTAAGTTGTAAAGGTTAGTGCTTAGCCTTGAAAAGCATTTTGTTGTGGTTATAAAGGTTTATGCTTAGCCTTGAAAAGCATAATGATGTATGTGTAAGGTTTGAGGTGATCCTAAACCTTAAATTGATTAGTGAAAATCCGGTAGGGTTACCGGGAGTGGATGTAGGCAATTTGGCCGAACCACTATAATTGATTGTGTTATGGTGGTTGATCTTTTACTTTTATTTCATGAATGGTATACTTATGCTTAAGTAGTAATTAAATAGAGAATGTGGCTATATGAATGCTTAGGATTGAATATCTAGGAGTTCTCTCTCTTCATCAAAGCATAATGTATTTAAAAGTGAAAGAAATTTAAAAGTTGTATAAGGTCTTAGGAGTAATCCTATTCCCCCCCCCCCCCCGCCCCCCTCTCTAGGATTCGATCTTGGACTTTCAATCAAGATTACCCTTGGTTCAAGTAAGAGTACCGATCAGGTTTATCGTGATCTCGACTTTATTTAGCTCGGCAATAGTGCCAGTTGGTACCGAACTTGAACTAGCCTCGGTAAGAGTACCGGCTAGACCTTTTTGTACTCGGCCTTGTGCGTCTCGGCAACAGCGCAAAAACTCGCCCATGTCTGACCTCAGTGCCTTCTTCAGTTCGGTCCAATTAACCGAAACGAACACTGAGTGTCAAGTCTCAATTATGCAATGATACGACTACTTTGCATAACGTACTATTAGATAGGGTAGCCACTAGATATAGATAATGAGTTATCCCTATCCGACGGTCATATCCACATTTATGTATGAGATTAAGGTATGATCCGATAGGACAGTACTTCCACCTACCTCCACTAAGGATTCAAGGAATGGTCCGATGGGACAACTCCTCCGACTACCTCCACTCAGGTTAGACTCGATGGGACTTCCACCTATATATATATATATGTACCAGAGGTAAAACCCAGAAGAGGTATGCCTTATGCACACATACGCCTATATACACTCATACTCTAAACTCTCTCTCCTTCCCTACTCACTCTCCTTCTCTTCAGTGACTACACTAACTTGGGCGTCAGAGTGCATTCGGCTGACTGCAACAAGGGTCTCTGACCTTTGCTCCCTCTTCCCCTTTCAGGTTTAAGGCATTCAATCTCTCCAAAGAAGTTTAGCAGCAGCATCACGAGGTTAACACTCGCCTAATCAAGTCTGTAATATTTAGGCACTTACAACCATGAACAACCATGTCTTTTCTATATTTGAACAACTCAGTCTATAAGGCATTTCTAAAGTCAAAAAAATTAGAGGTTTTTCCCTATAAGTTACCTTTAGAGATGCTTTTCCCTCCACCTTAATTACCAAATTAAAGTCTGAATATTTCCCCCTAACTACAATTAAACCATTTTAGGACTAAAATACCCATATTGGGGGTTATAATATAAGAAAAACGCATTCTCGTAAATATGTTCGGAATTGGTCAATGAAAGCACTCAAACTTATATTATTGCATTTGTTGGTTGAAAATGCGATGGTGTAAATGGTTTTGGATGAAAGTATATAGCATTATTATATAATTGAAAAGTGGTGATTTAATATGCATTTTCTTATATTCTTTTAAATTTCAGGGAATGCTTGGATGGATACGTACAGAATAAATTATTTCTAGATTTAAATACAAGAAAAATTATTTCAATATTGTTGTTGTTTGGAAATTTCCAAAACATTCAATAGAGTTTGAGCTAAGAAGTTTGTAAATTATCCCATATTATAATATACGCTAAATCCAAGATTGACCTTAATTTCTAAATGAAGGAAATGGTCAATAAATTTATAATTTTTTAATATTTTTTTAAATGACAAGATGATGACACCATTTTGTAGGAATTCAATTAAAAGAAAACAAAAATCTCCAATTATATTTTCAAGATAACGAATCCATGATAAAATGGGTTTCTTTGATTTTCTCAGAATTATATTCATGCAAACAAACATCTTATAAATTCTCAAGAGAAGGGATTCTATGGTAAAATAAATTCCTTTGAATTTGTAGGAATTTAATTTCATGTGAACAAATAGGTCTTATATTTCACGGCATAATGGGTTCTTTTGAATTCTAAGAAATTCAGACTCATACTAATAGATTATATCTTAATAATAATAAATTTATTTCTTTAAAATACTTGATAGTTCAATTCCATGCAAATAAGTAAACCATGTTATATGTTCAGGCTAAGATATTAGTGGTAAAGTGGTTCCATGTAATTTCTAAGGATTATTTTCATGCAATAAAATCGGCCCTAATCAAGACAAGCAACTAAAGTTTCATGAGCCTCTATTACTACTATCTATCAATTAATGTGATTTTTGATGTTATGACCTAGAAAATGCACGAATCATGGAAAAAAGACCAATTTGTATAAAAAAGAAAAAATGGAGATATAATAAATTTATCCTATTTGAGCCCCATTTTTCATTTTTTAAAGTTTTGATCATGAACAACCACTCCAAATATATTCATTGTTTCGTATTTCACTTTAATAGGTAAAGGCGGATTGTACACATAGAGGTAGGCCACACAGAGTGCAATAACAAAATATTTGATAAAGAAAGAGGAAAAACAAAATCATACCAAGAGGGGAAAAAAAGTAAAAATCAAGGAATGAGGATACCTCAATAAAAGGTTTGGATAGTTTTGACATTTCCCATAGCATCGAGAAAGTGTAGGGAAAATTAGAGTTTTTGGGAAGGTGGAAGGAAAACCCATCTCTAAAGGTAAGCTATAGGGAAAAACCTATAAAAATTAAGGAGATCCCAGGGTTTAAAAGATATCCCTAGAACTTACTTTCGTGCAAAATATAAGATCCATCCACATATGGGAGGAATTATTTTGAGGGACTCAAAATTGACCAAAATTTACTCTTTTTTAATTGACCAAAATTTAATATTTTTTATAAAATCATATGGATGTAAAATTTTGCATAATCAATTGGGTCGGCAGTGGGCTACAAAGTTCAAAAGAGTGTCAAATTTGGGCTGATGGAAACTCAAGAGAAGGAGCAATGGGTATGAAGGGGTTAGATTGATAATAAGGGAGGCAGGCCCCACATGCCGGGTACTTCTTCACTTAAAATTCTTGGAAAATTTAAAACCTTTTTTATTTGCTTCTTTGAAATGAAAAAAATAACATATTAGATTTTATATAGCTGGCGAATGTTAATAAGATAAAACAGTATCTCCTGCTTCAATAAAACAAGGGATTTGGACTCTTACCTATGTAGCCCACCTGTTAACTCAATTCCGGCCCCGGTTACAGAGGCATTAAACATTGATAACTGAAATCAAGGGCTAGGGTCAATTGATCTAAAATTTGAGGCTACCCCAAATCTACATGCTAAAACGTTATCGTCATTGATTGTCATCCATCCAAAATGGGGTGGGAAGAGGATAAAAAGGACATTGCATGAATAGGAAATGACCCAAAAATCAACATGATTGGATTACTAAAAGTATAGATTCTTAATCTTAAAATCAAGAGTAAATTAGTGAAAGGTCCCTGAAATGGAACGTTTAAAGGCTCTGGGCCTGAGAGAGTCATAATTTGAATCCAATCCTAAATACAGTTTAGATGAATCTCAAAGTAGAGATTGGCTGAATAAAACACTGTATACAAATTACAAAGTCTCTCATCCTGGAGAATTTGGCTAAATTATGTCTTGGTGAAATTTAGGATATTAAGAGGGGCCTCTAAACTTGTTTTCGAGTAATCAGTATCTAACCTACTATTGGTTTGCCAGGAAAACAACAGTCAGGCTATCAGCCATATTTGCAAGGTTTTAAAAGAAGAAATCAAGAAAAATGAGAAATTCATAAAAATTTAACCTTCTAAAAATTACATACCCCATTTGTGTGCATAGTAGTGATCGCCAGTCCCAAGTGCAAGGCCGCGATTGTAGTAATAACTCGGCGAAATCTGAGGTCGATCCACAGGGAGTAATTAATCGCATAAACCTGTCCTATTGAAAAACTAATTTAGCCTATAAAAGATCTATATAAATAAATCTCTACGAAGCTGAAATTGAAATTTTATTACAAATCCAAATTAAGAATTACAATCCCAAATAAAAATTCCTAATTTAAAAATCCTAGTCTAAAGACTGCAAAAACATAAAAGACATCAAACCACCAATTGCATAAAAGTAAATAAATCATGCATTATAATAAAAATTCATTAATAATATCATTCAGAAATAAGGATAAAAATAATTCTAAATATTCTTATTATGGGAAATTACAATATTATATTGGCAAAATTAATAAAAGACTGCAAAAACACCGCACTAAGTGCGTACTATCACTACCCAAAAACACGCGATGCCGATCCAAGGTGGGACACCTTGACCTCACTAATTGCGTCTTTTAAATTAAATTGAACCAATAAACTAGTAATTTCCTAACATTAATCAAAACTAAAAAATAAATCTTTCCTTACCCTAGATCGAACACATCAAGAAAATAGGACTTGTGCATAATCTCATCTTCAAGTCTTTAATCCTTAATCAATGGAGAAGTATATGGCTGGTTAATGATGGAGCGACGGAACAACGGCAGCAGCGCAGCGGCATAGAAATCCAAGTGGCGGTGTGCCTTAGGGAAGGCCTTGGATGAAGTATTAATGGAAGAAGGGAGATGGAGAAAAATTAATGTAGTATGGGCTGGTTGCTAGTCTCCAAGGTAATGTTGTGGGGTAAGGAATTCAGTTGGATATATATATATATATATATATATATGATGAGTGGGCCCAGGAGAGAGTTTTGTGTGGTAAGCCAAGAAAAATTGTTAAACAAAACGTTTATTAATTTCCAAGGAGGAATGTGTTGCATGTCCAACACTTTTGATGGATTTTTGAATTTTTGTTTGGTATGGCTTGGGTTCCCCTTTTTGTTTGGAAGGATTCTTATCTTAATCTCCAAGTCAGGATAGGATTTTTAGTAGATTTAGGAGACTTTTGTGGGAATTTCAGATTTGAAACAAATTTTGGAACTCATGTGGACAGCCCATTTTTTTTTTTTTTTTTTTTGACATGTGAAGTAATGGGATAGAAGTTGGACGTGTGATGGCTTTTTGGAAAAGTCTTGGACGTGTGAAGCTTTGGGAGAATCTTGGTTTGCAAGATTTCAATTCTTGGAAGCCTATCTTTTAAGAGATCTTAGTGCTAAAAATCTTGCACTCTTTTGGAGTTAATTTCTATCTTGGATTACTTTGGCTAACAAAAGTCTTGTAAATCTCCTTACATGGTCCCCACCTTCGTTCGAAGATTTCCAAAATATTTGAACTTCTTAATTTTATTCCCAACTTGCAATGGAGGTGGGCCCATGTGTAGCTTCAACCTTGGTTTTCCCTCTTTAGTTCTTTATTTGATTTATCTCTTCCGCAAGTCCCAATTTTTGAAATTCCCTACAAAAATAAAAACAAATATCAAAGAATAATTTATTCATATAGGGAAGGAATTATGCAAGATGTGGGCCCAATTCACACTAAATAGATATATAAAATGTCACCATTTTATCAAATCTTCAATTAAATCAATGGTGCAACTAAAATTCATCATTTTATTTCTGAATAAAAAGTTATGAGCAATTTATGACCTCCAATGCCAAAAACAGAGAAATTCGTGATTTTATGTGAAAATGCAATTTTGGATGAATTTTGATTGGAATTTAGACTTTGATGCCCATAAATATAAAATCATGATTTTTTACTAAAATGGTCCATAATTTGATGATTTAGTCCTTAATTAATTCTAAATTGATTATGAAATTATGTATTTTTAAGGTATTATCAAGTAGTTGTTACACTATTATAAAAATGTCTTTTTCACCGAACATTAGATACATGCAGGGCCCTCCAGGTGGATGAATTAATGAAGGAGATAGGTGATGGATGGCCGATAAAATTTCATAAGCTCATGCCTCTAGGGTCTACCCTTGGTCCATCCAAATGGACCAAACAAACGACCCCCTTGAATTGCACTTGTCCACCAACGTTCGGTCTGATCCAAATTTACTGGACCGTTGGATCGACTATGTATCAATCCAAATGGACTGTTGATCATTAAACTTTTGGGGCCTAGATGGAGATGATAGAAATCACGATTGAGGCTGATTTTTTTTTTTTTTGCAAAAAGGAGGTTCGTAGGGAGTCCTTGAAATCCCCCCATCCCCATCCCCATGTGGGTCCCCAGGTGGGCCCCACCACCTACTTGAGCTTACCTTATCTTAAGCTCAAGCTTAGGAGAATTGGCCCCTATATATATATATATATATGTACATAATGTATATACATGCGTATACATGTACTTGAATATTTTCCTATAATATGTGTGAAAGATCTACATGAGACCACCCCAAGTATCAAGTTTGACCCCAAACCCATGCGCTTAATCCCTTCATCCATGGCCCACAAGTTTATTGGCTTCATATTAAAAAAAAAAAAATTCAACCGTCAATCCAACGGTTCAGTCCATTCGGATGTGTGTCAATTCTTGGGATTAGTGACTATTTGGGGTTCCCTATTGGTTGCTAGGTTTGAATGGGTTGCTAGTTGGGCCCTGCAAAAAAGTTCTCATATAATCTCACTTGAATATTTCGCTATAATATATATAGGGGCCAGCTCTCATAAACTGAAGCTTAGCTTATCTTAATTTGAAATAGTGCCGGCCCCACAAATTAAAGTCGATTATCGTTGTTTTTTACATGATGATCATCTCCAAAATCAAAATAAATCCAATCAGAACTGAATTTTTCAGTTCTATCATGCAGAAAAAAAAGATATAATCAACTTTGATTTGTAGGACCAGTACTATTCCAGCTTAAGATAGCCCTACTCACACACACACTAGCATAAAGCCCCTGTACATCGCACATGTTAAGTCCTGAATAATATATTAAAACTAATATCCCATTCCTATAAATCTATTTATAACAAACTAATTAAAAAATTCAAATCAACAAAAAAATTATGAAAACCAAAACTTTCATCGCTTAATCCACGCCAGCATACACAAAATAAAGGATTCATATGCATTTATGTTCATTTTGAATACTAAATAAAACTTTTAAAATAACTATTTATAGAGTTGGAAGGCATCCCTTTGAATTGGGTTACATCCACACAAATGGGCCCAAGATACATTTTATTAAAAAGGCACATATTATGCATTTTTGAAAAGACGCATCCACAAATGAGCCCTAATAAGCTTATGTGGCTTCTCCGAAGGCAAAGATTGAGGGTTTCTTTTTAGGTTTTTTTTGCAACCAACATTCAACTTGAAAGAGAAAGAATATATATTTATATATATGGGGTCAGCTCTCCTAAGCTGCAGTTTAGCTTATCCTAAGCTGAAATAGGGCTGGTCCCACAAATCAAAGTTCATTATGTTGTTTTTTGCATGATGATCGTCTCCAAAATCAAGATAAATCCAATCAGAGCTGTATTTTTTAGTTCCATCATGCAAAAAAATAAATATAATCAAATTTGATTTGTGAGACCATAACTATTCCAACTTAGGATAAGTTAAGCTGCAGCTTAGGAGAGCCATGTTATATATATTTATATGGATAATATTCAAATGCATTCATCCCTCACCACAATGGTGAGGGATGGATGCACTTGATCATATCCCCATATATATATATATATATATATATATATATATGGGGATACTCCTATGAGAGCATCTCTCACCTTACTATGATATATTAGATGGGGACGCTCAGATTTGAGTTGTTGGCATTGGTTATAGATGTGAGGGACCCCACCTTATCTCTCATAGTAAGGTGAGAAATGCTCCTATAGGAACATCTCCCATATATATAAATATATATATAAGCTGTCAAATTTGTGAGCCACAAATGAAGGGGCTAGAGGCATTAGATTGACTTCAAATCTGATATCTAGGGTGGTCCTACTTCAATCTTTCAATCCCCCCCTTATCCCATGACCTGTCAGGTCCCAAGTGTGCCCCAAGAACCAGTATGTATTGTAAGTATGTACACGACTTTATATGTATGTTCGAGGTATGTACGAGATAGCCGTATCTCCGTCAATGCTATTACACGAAAACCATGAAACACATGCTAGGAACTCCTCTATGGGGACCGGCCACATAAAGATAACCCCAACTGATCAAGATCAATCTCATCCCCTTCAGTCACATATCCTCAAATCTAATATGAGTGGGTCCCATTGTCCGATTCATGAGCACGTGGTTGAAAATGTGACTAGGTGTTGGTGTGGCATCACTACTGATGTGGCATTAATCACATTTCCTTAAGCTCAATTAGACGGTGGGATCCACTGTTATCGAACTGAAATTTGAAGATATATAATCCCGAAGGAGATGGGATTCATCTTCAACAGTCTAGATTTTCTCTATGTGGACCCTACGATGAAAATCTCAGCATGTGTTACACGGTTCCGTGTAATAGCATGAGAGGGATCCGGGCTATATATAGAATTCAATTTCTTATTATATTATTCAAACTTGTCAAATTTTATATGCTATACTGAAGAAAGCATGGGGCACGAGTCAACAAGTCAACTTAGTTGAAAGCAAGGCGTCCACTAAGTCCTACTGACAGTTTTTTACTTGCAGGCAAACATGTTATTAGCCTGTCATATTACCACTTATATGTGTGGGTGGTGGGTTGTTTATTTAATTTCCTTCTTGTTGCTAAGACACCCAACAATCATAATAGAACCGGTCTATTGGAAATAAAGAAAGAAAAAGCTGTCCACCTTCTATCGAGGTTCATATGGATGCTAGACTAATAAGGAAAGAAGGGGATGATTAGATTTAGACATATATGATGTATTACGTGTGGGTTGAACATTAGCCCCATAAAATATTTTAGACCCTTAATTCTCGAGCCTAATAGGTTAATGATTTTAAACAGTACTTGTTATTTATTATTAATCCAACATGAATAAAGATTGAATCACTGTCAAATTAGAATTAGAGTCATTCAGTATGAGTAGGGTGTACGTGGATCGGATTGGGCCAAATCCATCACTAATCATTTACCTATGGATTGACGGATTTGAAATCCGTCACCGATCCGTAGCTATTAAAATCCGATCCGATCCATGGATGACCGGATCGGATCGGATCGGATTAATCCGTTCAATCCGTCCCTGTACATTACATGGAGAAAAAAAAAACGGGGTAATTCAAGTCTGGTTCAATCTGTTAATCCATCCCTGTACATTATTTCTTTCATCAAATTTACCAGACTCTAGTTTGACACTAGGTGATAATTCAAGTCTCTCTTTCGAAGCAGGTTGAGACTTTGGACTGAAAAAATAAGCGTATTGTTTTGATTTGGTATCATAGCAAGAATTTACATCATTCTGTTCATGTGTTTGGCGAGGAAGTGTCTCAAAAGTAGCCTTCCTTGTTCTTTCAATCAATGGCTTGCTGGATGACTTGATGTTGGGTGGAAAGGAATAATAACATTTGAGCCCCTATAATTTTTCTTTTTTTTTTTTTTTTTATATTTAGACATCTTAATTTATATCTAGACCCCTTATTTTTTTTATGTATATATATTTAATGTCAACGGATTGGATTGGATTGAATCCGCGGATTGAGGATGAAATCCTCCACCGATCCATTGCTAACGGATTACAAGATTTTCAATCCGTCACCAATTCGTTTACCTTCGGATCGGATTAAAATCCGCGGATCAGATCGGATCGGATCGGATTGACGGATTTTTTGTACACTCCTAAGTATGAGCATAGAGAGTTGGTGGTGATCATCGTTTTCTCATTATATTGAAGCAATTGAAGTGGACATTAGAAAAGGAGGGAATCTCTCTCTCTCTCTCTCTCTCTCTCTCTCTCTCATTCACTAGCTACTAGCTAGCAAAACATGTCCATTATAGCACAGGCAATATAGTTCATCATATTATAAATTAGTGAAAAAAATTTAAGTAATTAAGTTTTTTTATTTGAATTATATTTGACACGGTAAAAATTGGAATCAAAATCAATACTTATACTTTCAGCAAAAACATATAATTAGTTAATGGGGTTTTTACCAAAAACATCATCAAATATCCCTATACCTCCAAAAGCGTCCTCAAATACATGTAATGTCCAAAAGCATCTTATACAATAGAATTTATTTTTTTCTAAACCAAATTGCCATTTATTTTATTTGTTGAGAGTTTAATACATGACACTCGCGAGCTTGGGATATGGCTCGTGAGCTCGAGACATAACACCCGCGAGCTTGAGATATGGCTCGTGAGGTCGAGACATAACACTTGCAAGCTTAAGATTTTGTGTCTATATATGTGTCCAATATCATTCGTGGGCTTGGGTAAAAACTGAACATTAACATGAATAAGGCGCGATGTCGAGAAACAACTTGCTATGTCAAAAAGAGACTCAACAATTCAATAGTTAAAGTTAACAAAAATATGATATATATATATATATGGAGGTGTATTTAGATTGACTAATAATTCTGAATCTGAAGGAATTATTTATGTAGATGTATCACTTCAGCAATTTTATTATGCGTTTCTTCAATAATGAATCTAGTCACTACAAGCATTCTCTTACTACAATTTGTGGACATTTTGCTCAAAAAATCTGTTGTTTTCATTTTTACAAAAAAAATAATACAAGTATTTGTGCTCTACTCCATTCCCTATTCGTAACCATACTTTTACTACAGTTATGGAGAGAATTACCTTCAAAATTGAGGATCTTTTTCCTAAACGCTTATTGCTTTAGATTATGAGTCTAAAATAAATATACTACTTATAATGTCATGAATAAACTAGCGAGTTCAAAAATTGAAAAAAAAATAACAATTCTCGAAATTCTTCAATGTACGAATGCGGTTGAGTCTTGATATCGCAAGAAAGGCATTAAAGGGCAATTTAGTTAAAGAAAAATCTCGTATAAGATGCTTTTGGGCATTACATGTATTTGAGGATGCTTTTGAATGTATAGGAATATTTGATGTTGCTTTTGGAAAAAAATAAAAAAACCTTAGTTGATGTCAAAATGAGAGCAAGTCAATTTGTTTAATTTTACTTCAACATTCTTTTGAAATCATAAGAATCATTTGAGTAAGCCCATCACATTTTCATCTCTTTTTTAGTTCTTTCCTCAATCTGACTTAGTGTACCTCATATTTCTCATAGTAGTTTCGTTTGGTTTCTAAAAAAGTTATTTTAAAGTTATTTGAGTAAGCCCACAGACGGCGCCAATAGTAAGGTCAAATTTTGCAGGATCAGGTCAGGTGGAAGTTGTTTCGAGTGCTCCTCCTTCCTCCTGTAATGGGCTTTCACTACCTGATTTGGATCCTGTTCAAGAAATCAAAAGCGAGATGAGATTCGATCGGATCGTCCGATCGAACACACTTCGATGCTTAAATCAGTCAATGAAAAATGGAATCAGCCCTCCTTCTTGCTGTCAAATGTATATCTTTTTCATACCTGGTTTTCCTCGTTTTCTCCCATTTTATCTTCTCCCTCAGCTGCCATTCGTGGTCTGGGAGGTTTGCACGTCTCTCATCGTGTCTTTCGATATGGGGGAGGACGCCTCCTCCCACTTCGCACGTCCTCCCTCTCGTTCTGCAAGTTACCCAGTTCTTCCCCTTTTTCTGCATCGAGCCTTCATGAGCCAATTGGGCTTAATCAGTAGCTCAACCCGAGTTGGCTTGGCCCAAAACCCATAAGTTGGTTTTACAGGCTGGATCAGATCCGCGAATTGGGTCAAGCCTTGTCAGGTTCAAGCCCATTACTCTCACAATTGCCCCCCAAGCCTACCTTTTCCTTTCCATTCCCGAGGAAAAGGGATGCTTGGTATATCAATACATCCACGTGGCGTTGCTTAATTCGTTTCCCCGTCCATCAAGCCACCAAACGTATCTTCATCTTTATCTCTTCCCATCCCTTTCGGGTTTTCAAATCTTTTCCGAGGAGACGCGTCTCCCCTCGCATCCCTTCCTGCGAATCATCATCTCCTTCTTCTTTAAATCCTTCGCGGCAATCCTTCTTCTTGTTTTCCTCTTCTGCCTTCGATCCTTCCACTGTAAGTCTCTTTCTTCTCCTCGTTTTTTTGGTTTTCTTTCTTTCCCTTTTTTCTTTTTTTTTTTTTTTTTTTTTTTTTTTTTGAAACATGGGAAACTTGAAGGGTCTTATTAATGATCCAGTAACACTCGCCGAGTTCAGGCGAAGATACAATATCCCCTTAGATGTTCTAGTCAGAGCACCTCTCCCTGGGGAGTCCCTTGAAAGTGGATCCTGTGATGCCATGCCCTTTCCCACTATTGTTATTATGGAATGGGGGTGCGTTTTCCTTTAGACCCTCTCCTCGTTTAGTTTATGCCTTTTACAAATCTTTTTCCCGTCCAATGTGCCCCCAATCTGTTTCGCATTGTAATGGGGGTGGTTGCATTGAATAAATTGCTCGGCACCAACCTTGGGGTATTTGACATTCTTTCCTATTACTCTCTCGTCCCTCTCAACAATCAGAAATCCATTTTTATTTGAAATCCCGCAATCAGAACAGGCTCCTTGTCCATTATCTCCCGGACTCGAATAAGTCGAGCAAAGGGGACTTTGTTATTGTGGGCGGCAACTGGGAGGCGTCGACCTCCTAAGGCAGGGTCAGCCGAGAAGTTCCCCAAGTCCCAGGCTTTCCAGGTCGACCCCTGCTACATCATGCTTTTCCCATCCTGCATATCGTCTTTTTTCTTACACACAACATTTCACTTTTTCCTTGGATGCAGGTCCATCGATCAACCAGATCCCTCACAATCTTCTTCAGGCTGACGACCTGAAAACTGTCTTTGAATATCGAGGCCCCCCCAAGCTGCGTGGTTGTGGTCGAGCCGCCCACATTCTGCTCGGATATGAGAGGTCATATGACAGCTTCTTTGCCGTCCCACCTTGGCATACCCCTGGGGAAGTTCATGGAGAACTAGCCCTTCGCCCTCTTCAAAGGAAGATCCCTATTGTGAAAACATCGAGGTCTTCCAGTCGAGGGAGAGCACCCAGTGTGAAATCCTCGGGTTCCCAGAAGTCTTCCGGTCTATCACCTTCTACCGAATTAGATTTTTCTAATCGGAAACGCAGTCTCAGGAGATCGGCTCCATCCAGTACATCCTTTTCCTCTTACTCCAAAGAAATTCCTGTCTTAGAGGTTTCAAACGGTTCTTCTTCTTCGGACCCCGACAAGCCCTCCTCCACCATGTCCAAGAGCAAGGCAAAGAACCTACTCGACAGCCTCGTGGACCTTCCTTGCCCCGAAGCAGGGAAGGCTCCTCCCCAAGTATCCTCTTCATCTTTAGGCAAAAGGTCCGTGGACGATTCTTTATTCGATCTTGGTCCTAGGAAGTCTAAGAGTAAGTCCTCGCCAAGGTCGGCCGATGACCCCGAGCCGTTCTCTACCTGGATGGACGACTCCTTGCCCCCTATCCCACCTTAGCCAAGTCCCTCTTTTGGGCACAAGAGCTCACCGAGCTCGCTCCCGTGATCCCAATCTTCTTCAGGTGAGGGAGTCGCAGAATCTTTGTCAGTGGCGTTCTGGCTAGGGAAGTTTGTCCTCCTCCCTTCAGATATGGGGTTATAGGGGGCTCTGTCTGACCAAGATTTGATGTCCTCCAGCATCCAGCACTGCCTTTTGGTCAATTTTACTTTAGATTGTACCCCTGGCAGGTGTTCCAGTTTTTACTTTAACTTCTTTCTTTTGTTGTTCCAGAGGGGCTTCAAAAGTGGTTTGTCATTTCAGATCGTCTGGAGAAAAGTCTGAAACGGGTAGAAAGTCTTGAGATGGAACTGGTGGCGTCTAAAGCTGCTCGGCGATTAGCCGAGACCTCTGCCTCAAATTCTTCAAAGGCTCTGAGCCTTGCAAAGGCTAAGGCCGCCGCTGCCACCAATCGTCTGGTCGCCAGCAAGATGGAGCTCGAGGCCCTTCGCAACAAGATCGCCGAGATGCAGGAGTCCATTTAGCACTCAAAAGACACTGCCTTTGAGGAGGTTGAGGCGATGTATCTTGGTCAAGTGGAGCAGATGAAGGCCATTGTGTTCAAGCATGGGTATGACGTGGGTTTGAGTGATGCCGAGGTCCTAAGAGACTCGCCTCTCTGGACCAAGCATGCTGTTCAGTCTGTCTCTGCTTCCGACCACCATCTTCTGCCGGGACCCCTGCTTCGGAACCTATTGAAAAGCCAAGCTCGCCTGTTGCCCGAGATACTGATGCCACTCCTTATGTTGATCCCGTTGTTCCTACCCTCGATGTTTCCAAGGCTGTCTGAAGGATTGCTGGATGTTTTGATGAACTATTGAACACCCTTTCTTTTATTTTGTTCTGCTTTTGGGAAGATGCCCGACCTGTGGGCTTTGTACTTGCTTTTCCTTCTTTCTTTTAAACATATCCTTTGTGCTCCAAATGTTTAACTTCTCGTGTTTCAAGTAATCTCGCATGGTTCATGCCTACTACCACTGTCGGCCCTTGCCGAACTCCACTCAGCCTGGTGTTCGCATATTCACGCCCAACATCAAGTAAGGGAAGATCAATGCAGCATACCTAGTTAGGGACTATCCCAGTTAGGATTTTTATTTCCTTCGGTACGAAGTAGTGGGCTTGTTATTGCCCTGAATTCCTCAGGCCTTAGCCCCTTTTGTGGTTGTCCCGATAGGGCGTGGCCCTCACAGCGGGTCCACTCTCATGATGGATTGGTCCTTTGGCACAAAGTTATGTAAAATCTAAAGGTGAAATGTCACACAATTCATAAGATAACCTGCATAAATTTTAAATTCTACATAGGTTTTCAGTACATGGTCATAATAAAAACTTGCATAAACTGGACGACAAATTCAATTAAGCAGTCATTCAAATACGAAAGGCTTAAAAATAGAATTTCTTCAAATTTGCCACGTTCCAAGGTCTCAGCAACGCCTTTCCCTCCAACGTTTCTAGGTGATATGCCCCTGTTTTTCCTATAGAAGTGACTCTATAAGGTCCCTCCCAATTTGGTCCCAATTTGTCATGCTCTGGGTTTCTAGTGCCAGGCAACACTCTTCTAAGGACCAAGTCTCCAACCTGAAAGGTTCTCTTCTTGACCTTCTTTTGGAAGCACTGCGTCAACTGTTGTTGGTAGGCCGCCAGCTTGATCAATGCCAACTCCCTTCGCTCTTCCACCATATCAAGCTGCTCGGCAATCCTTTCTTTGTTCTGTGCATGGTCATATGCCTCTATCCACGTGGTCGGCAATCTGACCTCCAGGGGAATCACGGCTTCCATATCATGCGCCAATGAAAATGAGGTTTCCCTGGTCGACCTTCTTGGAGTCGTTCGGTAGGCCCATGACGCTTGGCAGCTCATTCACCCACGCTCCCTTGGCCTCGTCCAACCTTTTCTTCAATCCGTCCAGCAAGGTCTTATTGGAGCTCTCAGCTTGGCCATTGCACTGTGGGTAGACCGGGGTCGAAAAATTGTGATTGATGTTAAACCGCTCACATAAGCTCCTAAAGGCTTTTCCCTCAAACTGTTTTCCATTATCCGTCACTATCACCCAAGGTATCCCAAATCTGGTGATGATATTTTTCCATATGATTTTTTCAGCATCACTTTCCCTAATATGAATTAGGGGTTCAGCCTCTATCCATTTGGTAAAATAATCAGTTGCCACTATAAGGAATGTAAAGTTACCTGCCGCCCTTGGCATTGGTCCAACAATGTCGATCCCCCACCTATCAAATGGCCAAGGACTTGTAATCATGCTCAGCTGCTCGGCAGGCTAATGAATGTCTTTGCCAAAGCGCTGACACTTTTCACACTTTTGAACGAACTGCAGGAAATCTTTCTGCATGTATGGCCATCAGTATCCTTGCGACATAGCTCGATGAACCAAGCTCCGTCCCCCAACGTGGCTCCCACAGCATCCCTCATGGATTTCCCATAGTAAGTTCGGTACATCAGCTGGGTGGATGCCAAGAGATATGGTCCTGAATAGGACCATCGATAAGATTTCTTGTTTGGTGACAGCCAAAACTTCACAGCTTTCCTTCTTACCTTTACACCTTCATTGGGCTCTTCCTGGAGAGTACCATCTGCTAAGTACGCAGTTATCGGTGTCATCCATCTCGGACTCTCATTTCCCAGATCGATAAACATGACCTACTGTTCCACGATGCTTGGCTCTAGCCTGAAATCTACGATGATCTCCCTCCTTAGTTTAGATTTCACTGCTGTGGCCAAACAAGCCAACCTGTCAGCATGTGAATTTTGTTCCCGAGCAATCTGTTTCACTACAACATCTCCTATTTCTTGGATCAATCACTTTGCTTCAGAGACATAGGCGGCCATCCGATCATCCCATGCTATGTATTCTCCAGTTAGCTGGTTGGCGACCAATTGTGAGTTACAATGGACCAGCAATTTTCCTATCTGGAGGTCTTTGGCCATTACTAACCCAGACAATAGTGCTTCATATTCTGCCTCATTGTTCGAAGCATCGAATCCTAGCGTTACTGCTTGCTCAATTATCACCCCTTCTGGCATTATGAGTACTATGCCGGAACCAGATCCTTGAGAATTGGATGTCCCATCCATATATAACTGCCACTGCTGGTCGTCATTGGCACGACGCATTTGCCAATCCGGACTGCCTTGCTCGGTCATTTCCTTATAAGTGAATTCAGTTATAAAATCAGCTATCACCTGTCCTTTTATAGCATTTATAGGGACTATCTTGATGTCGTGTTCGCTGAGTTCTATCGCCCATTTCATTACCCTCCCCGAGAGGTCGGCCTTCTGAAGGACTGACCGAAGCAGATGCACAGTCAAGACTTTGATGGTGTGGGCCTGAAAGTAGTGTCTCAATTTCTGAACTGCACACACCAAAGCTAATGCAAGCTTTTCCAGCTGTAGGTACCTTGTCTTGGCGTCTAGCAAGGTTCTGCTTACGAAATAGATCGGCTGATGGTGCTTTCCTTGCTCCCTCATCAAGGCCGCGCTAACCACATGCTGAGATACCGCCAGATACAACACCAACTCTTCCCCTTGATCGGGAATGGAAAGGACAGGAGAGGAACTCAAATATTGCTTAAACTGTGCGAATGCTTCATCGCACCTTTCATCCCATACTTGTTCTGCCTTCTTTTTTAGAGCAAGGAACAATGGCCTGCACTTGTCCGAACTCCTTACTATAAAGCGATTTAGGGCAGCAAGCATCCCTGTCAACCTCTGTACCTCCTTCATCGAGCTTGGTCGATCCAACCTCTGCACTGCTTCCACTTAATCAAGGTTAGCCTCTATTCCATTCTGGGTCACGATGTATCCAAGGAATTTCCCCTAACTAACCCCAAATGAGCATTTTGTGGCATTCAACTTCAGCTTGTATTTCCACAAGATATCGAATACCATCCTCAAGTCTTCCTCATGAGCTTCCTTTTCCTGCTTTTCACTACCATATATCAACATAAGCCTCTACCGTACTTCCGATTATGCTCTGAAATATTTTCATAACCAATCTTTGATATGTTGCCCCTGCATTCTTGAGCCCAAAGGGCATTCACTTATAACAGAAGGTTCCCTTTGGGGTAATGAATGTTGTCTTCTCCTGGTCGGCCTCTGCCATTACAATCTGGTGGTATCCCTGATACGCATCCAAGAAGCTCATCCACTCATGTCCCGCCGTAGAGTCCACCAGTTGGTCGATTTTAGGGAGCGGAAAGTTATCCTTAGGACATGCTTTATTTAAGTCGGTGAAGTCCACGCAGACCCTCCATTTGTTGTCCTTTTTTGGTACGACCACAGTATTAGATAACCACTCTGGGTACTGTACCTCCCGGATGGCGTCCGCTTCTAGTAGTCTGTCCACCTCCTCATTCACAACTGCTTGGCGCTCGGGGGCCAGCTTTCTCTATTTTTGAACTATCGGCTTAGCTCTAGGGTCCACCCCCAACTTGTGACTGATGACCTCAGGGTCAACCCCAGGCATCTCATGTAGGGCCCAGGTGAAGATGTCAGCTTTCTCATTGAGTAGCCGAGCTAGGCTATCCTGTTTGCCTTCGGTCATCGACTTCCCCATCATCTAATGTTGCTTGGGGGATGGCACACCTCCCTTTTGGACAACAAATTTCTCCAGCTCTTCCACCACCGAACTGGTCTGATCGGATTTCTACTTGCCCTCCTCCGATCGACCTGTCTGTAGTTGTTATTTCTGGTCTGCCCTCATGTTCAGGCAATCGCTCTCCTCGACCTTTAGTGCCTTCCCCTTGATCGCAGCTATCAGGCAATTCCTAGAAACAGCCTAGTCTCCCTTGATCTCCATCATCCCCTTCAACGATGGAAAGTGGATCATCTGATGGTAAGTTGAAGGGACTTCCTTCATACGATGGGTCCATGTCCGACCCATGATGGCATTGTACGGTGATGGCAAGTCGACCACGAAAAATTCTACATCCGAATGAATTGGTCCAGCCCAACCTGTACCGTGATGAGGCCCATCGGATGTACAGCTTGTCCGTTGAATCCAAACAAGGGTATCGAGGCCGGCTTTAAGTCTGAGTGTTTTAATCCAAGCTTATCAAATAGCTCGGCGTACATGATTTCTGACGAGCTCCCTGGGTCAACTAATATCCTCCGAACATCATGTTCCTATATCCTCAAAGTTAACACCAACACATCATTGTGTGGTTGTACTACGTCCCATAAATCCTCGTCTATGAATGAGATTTCTCCACCCTTCCGTCCTTCCTCACGAACCATGCTAGGCTCATTGGTTGTTTGGTATACCTCCTTTAGGTGCGCAACCATTTTTCTCTGTTGGCGAATGAATCTGGTAGTCACCTCAGAAGGGTTGGTGGCCCCATGTACCAAGTCTATCACTCCCACTGGCTTCTCCTTTTGCTGGTTGAGGTCACTCCTCAACTCTTTCCTTGCCAAGCTGCCCTGGGCGTTCTTTGGTCAGGAATCCTCCACATATTATTTCAAGTGTCCTTCCTTTACGAGGTCTTCCAAGTGTTGTTTGAAAATCCTGCAATCTTCTATTAAGTGCCCATGTTCCCGGTGGTAGGAACACCATAGGTTAGGATTACGACACCCTGGGTCGCTGACTATCTTTGAAGGTCTCCTGAAGTACGGCTTATCCTTGATCTGGGTCAGAATCCGGTAGGTCGGCTCTTTGAAGATGGTGTACACCCCCTCATAAGCCGACCTCGTGGGTTGAGGTCGGGCTGATCTTCGCTCCGACCTTTCACCAAATTCTCTTCTTCGCTTCCGCTTACTCTCCTCCTCCGTTGGCAGGCCCATCCTTGGGTGACGGGAGAGCGCTTTGTCAGGGATTGACGAAGCTGGCTCTCCTTTGGCAGTCCGAGCTTGAATGTCGCCATCGCAACATGCTCACTGTTCCCTTCTACTTCATTATAAAGCCGCCAATAACGGGTGCTATACTCCCTTAGGCTCTCTAAACTCTACTTTTTTAGGGTTAATAGTGCTCCCACATCCTTTGGCTGTTTTGAATTCTTCACAAACCGTGTGACAAAGGCCCCAACAAGCTCCAGAAAACTGCATATTGATTTTGGCTATAGACGAGAGAACCATTTCAAGGCGAGGTCGCCAACACTTGACGAGAACACCTTACACATGAGGTATTCATTTCCGGCCCACAGTGTCATAGAATACTGGAAGTGCCGGACGTGGCCGGCAAGGTCCGAGGTCCAATCGTAGACCCTTAACTTCGGGATTGTAAACCGCCGAGGTGGATCCATCTTCTCTATTTTTTCCGAGAATGGGGATTCGAAGCTCTGGGCGTTTCGTAAGCATCTCGTGCTGGTCGGATTCTCCTTTCTGTAGACCAGTGCCCTCTCTATCAGAGCTTTGACGTCCTTCTCGGCAAGACCATGCTGTGGAGCCCTCCTTTGCAATGGAACATCCCCTCTTGCGCTCTGAGCTCGGGCCTTATTTTTCTTCTTCTTTCCGTGGCCAGGAGCTTGAAGTCCGGCTCCCTTCGTCGCCCGCCTCCGTTCTGGCATGGGAGCTTCGAGGTCTTGACCCGGAAAGGGGTTTCCTTGGCTGCAGCACCGCCATTCGCCCGCGGCGCTCCCTGTCCAGGGTCTCCAAGATTTCCTCCGGGGTTAGGGAGCGTCTTTTTGCTTTCTCCAGCTCCTGCAACAGATAGTTAATTCTCTCTTGTTGTTGCCTGACTCCTTCAGCCATATCCCGTACAGCATCCCTACAGGCTTGCTCAAGTCGAGCATATGTGCCGTGCGACGGGCTTTTTTCCAGAAGTCCCTTGCCCAGCCTTTGGTGCGCTTTCTCCTGCGGTTTTTCTATAGAGGGAGAAACCTCTACTCAGGTCGGGCCTGTGCAGTGAATCTCCAATCGAATCCGCCCCTTCTCCCCTCCAGGTGGAATAGTAAGCCCACTTTCTGTGCACGGGACGTACTCAAAATCCACCTCATTGGGATGACGGGTGTGGTGATCCCTACCCAACTCCTCACACTGTCCTCCAGGCCACGTCTCCCCTTTCTGAGGAGGGGACTGTTTTGGCCGGGACGGAGACCCTGGACGGTGCTCTTGCTCCGACATTGACTCAGCAAAGTGTGAGCGTTTTCCTTTCGTTCCCATAGACGGCGTTAATTGTAAGGTCAAATTTTGCAAGATCAGGTCAGGTGGAAGTTGTTTCGAGTGCTCTCCTTCCTCCTATAATGGGCTTTCACTACCTGATTTGGATCCTGTTCAAGAAATCAGAAGCAAGATGAGATTCGATCGGATCGTCCGATCGAACACACTTCAATGCTTAAATCAGTCAATGAAAAATGGAATCAGCCCTCCTTCTTGCTGTCAAATGTATATCTTTTTCATACCTGGTTTTCCTCGTTTTCTCCCATTTTATCTTCTCCCTCAGCTGCCATTCGTGGTCTGGGAGGTTTGCACCTCTCTCATCGTGTCTTCCGATATGGGGGAGGACGCCTCCCCCCACTTCGCACGTCCTCCCTCTCGTTCTGCAAGTTACCCACTTCTTCCCCCTTTTCTACATCAAGCCTTCATGAGCCAGTTGGGCTTAATCAGCAGCTCAACCCGAGTTGGCTTGGCCCAAAACCCATAAGCTGGTTTTACAGGCCAGATCAGGTCCGTGAATTGGGTCAGGCCATGTCAGGTTCAAGCCCGTTACTCTCACATCCAGTAAGCATAATGAGACTTCTGTTGAAGTCATCGTTGACTCAACAAATGCACAAGAGGGTTAGGGACGTTGATGCTATATAGATTAGGATTAGGTTTAGGTTTACTTTCGTTATCAAATTAGGCTTATTTATTTATCAGGAAGAGAGATCATCCTTGTGCGACCAGCTGAAGAGAGACGAAGATCAAATCAGGGGCCACTAACCGAATCAATTCGGTGGTCTTGCACACAAGAGGTGCGAACCAAAGAACGATCCAAGCTTGCGACTACCTACGAAGGGTTTCTTATCTCAAAGTGCAGATTTAAAGGTGGACCATGATCTGTACTAGCAATCAAGGTAGAGATTCTCAATTTCCACGTGGGCAAAGAAAGAGAGAGTTCTCTCTCGGTACATCGACCATCGTCCAACAACCATCAACACCAGCAACTCGTAGTAGCCATTGAAACGTGTGTCACCACTCACTAGAAAATGCTATTTGTCATAGCAGCCGACCACCACTCGGTCTTCTGTTCTAGAATATAGGAGAAGAATGAGATCGGTGTCTATGATTCAGGCCTATTGTTAGGTTTCAAGTGTTGGCATAATTCATGGGATTGGGCAAAATTTGAGTTTGCTCTATGTATTTTTTTTCTAAAATGGACTGTAAAATTCTCATAGCTTGAGGATTTTCATTGGACATTCGAACATCCCATGTTCACGTTCGAATGGACTATGAGAAAGCAGTCTATAAGCCAAATTTAAGAGAGCACCAGAGTTTGAACGCTCAACAGACATGTTCGAACGTGATTGTCCGTAGTCTTATCAAGCCAAAATTCCAGAGAGCTTCAGAGCTCAACTACTCAGCAGCCGTGTTTGGACGTGATCGGTCGTAGCCTTATGAAGTCAAGATTCCAGAAAGCTTTAGAGTCCAAACGCTCAGCAGCCGGATTCGAACGTGATTGTGTAGTGCCTTTCCAAGCCAAAAAGACCAAAAAGCTCCAATGTTTGAACACTCAGAAGTCACATTCAAACGTGATGTTCAGTGCTTTCCAAGCCAATGTCCAGGCAGCTTCATAGTTCGAACGTTCAGTGGGCACAATCAAACGGTCGTAGTGCTAAATTGTTTATGGGATGTTTCAAACGTTCGAACGTTCTTTTAGTTGCATTCGAACGCATGTAACTATTTCCTTTTTTGGCAGACTCTAGTGGAACAACTATATAAGGATCGTTACGTTTTTCCCCAATGACCTCTCTCTGATATTCCAAGGACTATTGCAGACGTTTGAAAGAGCTTTTCATTCTCTATAGAGATTCATTCCTTTTGCATTGAGAATTCCATCTTTAGAGTCCAGATCTTCCATTCTTTGTCTTGTTCCGATCTGGAAGTGGCTTCGAGGTTGAAGACGAAGAGTCACGCACGTTTGAAGGTGAACGGGGAGTGGTCGGCAAGAGGTTTGCAGTCCGTAGGTTGAGATACAAGTGGGGGAGGGTTGTAAGTGTTCTTATAATGTTCTAATTCATAGTGCTTGATTATTTCCCTAGATTGGGTTCTAGGTCCTGTGGTTTTTTCACAAGTTTGGGTTTTTCCACGTATATCATTGTCTCTCTTGTGGTGTTCGATTCTTAAGTTTCTGATTGTTTGTTGTGTTGATTGAATTACATATTAGAGATCTGATTAGGGGCCTTAAACCTTAAATTGGAAGTATTCAAACCTTCACCATTTTTCTAAAACTAGGTCGGTCCAAGTATAGGTACGAGTTAGGAGGACCCAATCCAGCAGAGAAGAGCCTAGTTAGTCAGCGGGGTGGTAATAATCTTGACTAGATTTGAGGGCCAAAATTCAATCTTCAATTGCGAGGCCATCCACTTTCAGATTTGAGATCCATTTCCACCTATACACTCATGATGACAAGATCTACATATTGGTGTAGCAATCAAGGTAGATTAGGCAGATCAACACACGTGGACTTCGAAATGTATTTATTTCTCTTTTTCCCAAGGACACTCCAGTACAAGTCCAATTCTGACTTATGGAGAAAGCAAATGCAATCTTACCTAGTGAGTAACATGTTATGAGAAATAACTTGTGGAGGAGAAACGACACCGCCTGAAGAGGCAACCGCAAAGGAAAAGTGGACCGTAGGAGGAGCAAGGGCTTTGCTTACAACCAAAGTGTCAGTGGACGGTGGCACTTTAGCTAGATCATATATGGGATGTGAAAACTCGAACGAAAGCATGAGAGACTTTTGAAAGCATGTTCGCTAAGAAGCCAAAAATCACGGAGGACAAGGCATATTACCAATGTGGAAAACTAGGACACACTGCACGAGATCGCAAGTGAAGATAGCAGTCGTTGAAGGAAATTCAGCCATAGAGGATTTAAGGCAAGAGGAAGCAAATGAGGGAGGGTAAGCTAGTTATATGGTTGGGACCCAGCAGCAAATTTCATGACCACCGTCGAAAATTGTGAGTATAAATTAACATAAAAAATATGTGATATTGATTGTAAGGTCCCCGGCCTTACTAGTGTATTCGCTTTTCTAATTTCATGATTATCATAATTAATCTCTATATTAATTAACTGTGTGGGTTTAGTCCTTGAACGAGTTTCTTCTATCATTAGGAAGCTGTTCGCGAAGTTTCATGTGATTCCGAACACGTTTGAGCATAGCAGGGAGGTAGGTTGCAATTTTCCAAAAAATTTCGTTTTCATGAAGTTTGGGTTCGTTGGGAAGGCCTCGATGTGCTCATCGATTATCGATGTGCTCATCGATTTTCCCTCTTGGAGCATCGCGACTCGATGACTGTAAGCCCGTTAAATAACGTTGTTTTCGCCGTTTTGCTCAATTGAGCCGAAAACTCAAATTCCAAAAATACCCTCACTTAAATCCATATACAACCCATCGGTCCCTTCTCCTTTTCATCTCTTCCATTTCCTTCACAAAAAGAGGCTGCTAGAACCCTATCTCCTTCTTATCCTCTCCATCCTCAAGCTCAGTCAAGTCAAGAGAAAGCTTTCTTCAAAGCCATTCAAGAGCATCTTCTTCTTCTTGATCTCCTCTTTCCATAGATCTCATTTTTGGTAAGTTTTCCTCTTTCTTTCTCCCTCCATTTCTCTTTTGATCAACGTTGGAGATTTGCATGTGATTTCCCCTCTTCTTCATTCTTCTCCGTTGTGTTATAGGTGTGGATTAGAAGCTATTGAGAGTGGGTTTGGTGGTGAGAGTGGGTCTCTGTCTTCTTCTTTTCCCCCAATTTCTCTTTCAAGCTAGCGAGGCAAGTTGATTAGCATTGTATACGAGACATGCATGAATGCTTATTTGATATCTTGATGATTTATTTTCTTAGCCACCTATAAATTCCAAACTTGATCATGTAGTGAGAAAATCATATGTGAGATTAGGGTTTGATTATGATTTGGACCTAATTTGTGGAATGGGTTGGGAGATTTGTATGTAGATGATGAAAGGTGGTTTTGGAGAGTAAGGTCTTTTCGTGAAAGTGAAAAGCCCTAGGAAGGCTTGCAGAAAACCAACTGAGTAGGGCAAGCCTTGATCTTAGTCAAGCAGGAACCTGAAGGTTCACTCAACCCAAACTACCCTGGGTCCAACAAACTTAGCAACTGGCTAAGGGAGCCAGGCAGCATACCCGCTTGCTCGACCAAGGTCTTTCTTAGGTCAAACGAGTGTGGTCAATGTCCCATTTATGAAAGGGACTTTAACCCTAGTTTGGAGTTAGGTGTGGGACCCTTTGACCTTACCCTTACATGTCCAACACGAGGGAATGAAAACAAAGCACATTGGCTTGGTGGCTTCATCGATTTTCCTGGATTCCAATGTATTGATCGTGGCTTGGCCGAATGCGCATGGAATTGAGTAGATTGGTGCCCAATAACTCTCGTGCACCAAGTGCTCACTAAATAGTGAATCGTTGACTCAACTTCCATGTGCACTCCATTGGGAACATGTACGATACACGGTGGACAACCCTTAACCTAGGATTGGCTGGTACTTTCTCCCTTGACTTGCAATCTTGTATCCATTACTTGTCGTAACTTATACACTCTATCCATAAAACACTCATATAAGTTGAAGATATAGTTTGCCTAGAATTAGGACTTAGACCAGACTTAGAATGAATACCTAGGTACCTTGTTTACCTTGTACTTGATGGACACATGTGGCTAGATGTACCTTGATGCATGAATGTTATTAGAGGACTACTCGATGGGGATTCTTAATTAGTCTTGCTTGAGAACTAGGCTCGTTTGGAGGAGCCCTCATTATATGGTCTTGTACCTTGGAATGTAGCCAGATATGGTTGTCTTAAATCTTGTATTAAGCTGTAAGACCCCGCCCCGAGTTAATCAAGATTAACTCTAATTAATTGTAATTAATGCTAATTAATCAAGTCTAATTAGACTAATGATGGTTAATGACCCAACTCAAGGAGATTAGTCTTAAATGGACTTAATGAAGTGATAATGAAGAGATTAAGTGAATTGAATGAGTTTTAAGTCTAAACTAAGAGAACAAGACCTTTTTCGTAAATACGGATTTATACGTATTTTGTTGAATACGGAAACTCTTGATACCAACGCGTGTATCTCGACGAGTACATTAACTTTCATAATAGACTCGAAGTCGTTTGACGAGGATTTCGTCAAGTGGTCCTTCTTTTGACTCGAAATACAAATAACCTTAGTGAAATGGACTTAAATGCAAAAGAGGACTTATGTTAATGAAATGAACCCTCCTTGAGTTCATTTTACTCCTTTGCATTGAAGAGAAGCCCTAGGCACCTCCCTTCTTCATTTCTTCTTCCTTCTTCCTCATCAAGAGTGGATTTTAGAGAGATTCAAGAGGATTTTTTAAGAGGTTTCTTCTTCCCCATCATCTTCCTCATCTTATTTCCCCATTTGGAGTGCTTGGAACTTGAAGAAAAGCTCAAGAATCCCTTTTCTTAGAACTGCAAGTAAGTAGTTACTCATTTTTGTGAGTTTCCAAGTTGTAATGGGTGGTTAGACATGGATTCTAGCACAAATAGCTCATAGGATTGTGTTTTTCATGTTTTTATGGAGTTAGGGTTTGGATTTGGGGATTTCTCATTTCAAAGGCAAGCCAAAGAAGGTTTATTGCTTATTAACTTTAAGAGGCAAGTATAAATGCTCATTTATGATTCAAATGCTAGTCTACAAGTTTCTTTGAATTATAAGAGTGTGTTCTCAAACCCTATTGTTAGAAATGGAGATTTTGTGGATTTGGTTTAGTTCTATGGATTTTATGATGCTTTAATAATGGAATAGAAGTGTGATTCTGGTATTTAAATGATGAATGAGGAGAGGACATGAGATTCTTAAATGGGTATATAGATGGTGGTTGAAATGGATGAATGAAAGAATGAATGTTCAGAGTTCCAGAAATGGAGTTCTGGACAGTTCGCTCGAGCGAACTAGTTACTGTCTGACCCGAAAAGTCCTCTGTAAGTGTCCGCTCGAGCGAACTTTAGGTGCGCTCGAGCGATGAAGGTTCTGTCTGATACGAGCGTCGTTTGTAAATGTCCGATCGAGCGAGCTGGGTTCTGTTTAAGTCCGTTCGAGCGAACTTGGATCCGCTCGAGCGAACCTAAATACTGGCCAAATAATTATTGTGACTGAAAATTTGGGTGGATTTTGATATTGTGGGTGGAAATTTTTGGGGACTAAATGCACATATTAAATGCAAATGTGATGTCCATCGAAAATAATACATGCATTTAATAACTAATGATTACACCTAGAAATTGTCTAAATTTGGGATAGAGACAAGTAGGACCGTGAATGACTAATGATTCCTCTAATCCCCTTGGGTCTACAATGAATAAATGCATTTAACCACTGAATAATGAATAAATGCAATGAATAATGAATAATGAATAAATGCAATGAATAATGAATAATCCTGCTGCAGCAGATGATTGGGGTGTTCCGGAGCTCCGTGGTGATGCCAGTGATCTCTGATCAAGACACTGGTAGATCCCACACATAAACTGAAAAGTCAATGAATTGATATGCCATGTAATGAAAAGTAATATGTATTGGACTGAAGAGTCCCAAAAGCCATCTAATAAATGTTCAATGTAATCCGAATAATACGAAATAAATGAAATGAATTGACTAATGCTTCCTTTGGAAGACACTGAACTGAATGACGATAATATTATTGTACTTGTAATCTAGTCATTGATTATCCATTGACTACACTGTTCAGAATATTGCATTAACCTAGATTTAATTGTCTAGAGTTCTTATATTGACAATGGACAAGATTAGCATGAGCTATCATAAATGTGTTTATACCTTGTTGAACTGTCGTGTTCATAGTGTTATTGATGGCATTACAGGCCCAGTTGCCCATCCCGGTCTTGCAGAGGCCGCGCCGCTTGCGGAGGAGGCCCGTCCGTTACCTCCAGGAGGTTTAGCGGAGTGGGCATAGTTCGGAGGGCGATGGTTTTGGATACTTTGGATTATTTTTGGGAATTGTTTTGGATAGATATTTTTTTTGTGAATCATTTTGAGATGTAATTAGATGTCCCCTGCATTGTAATTGAATATGCAGTGGTGGACTTTATTGGATTATCATTTTGTATATGTGGACTTTACTTTTAATGTAAAGTTACTTATTGTCAATGTATGTATATTTCCGCAAAAATGTACATTTGACAGGTATGCAGGTTAGATCCCTTATGAGTCTTGTCTTAACTTCGGTTAATACAGGATTTACGGGAGTAAGTATGTTGACATCGCGATCCGGGGTTAGGCCCCGATTAGTCCGGTCTCGGGCCCGGGTCGTGACATAAGCACAGCATCACTATATCGTATCCAATCACGGTAGGATCCACTATGGGGACGACTACATTCATGACAAGCTACACGGTCACCGGTCACCGAGGTGGGTAGTTGGCTTGGACAGCATACAGAACGTAGAATAACTCGGAGTGGGCTTGGACTGTGTTGTTATTCCCATGACAAAGAGCTTACCTCCCACAGGAGCCGGACTTTGGTATCAATGGTCCAAATAAGATTGCTACTAGTACCCCGGGAGGTAGCTTGGACATCCTTGGAATCTCCCCTTGCTTGAGCATTGCATATTATGTGTTTGTGCTTGCTCTTGCTAGATGATTCTAGGATCTGCTATTTACTTGATTCTTCTACTTATTCTTTCTTTCATGCCTAACTTCTTACCTTAATGTCTTATGATCTCTTTACTTATCGTTACTCACATATTGAAACATGCTATGCACTTTCTACACTGCTTATCCTCTTGTCAACACGTCGTTGACTTTTTTTCCTCGCGTGTAGATGACACCACCTACATCGACCCTGACATTGAGGCAATTCCATATGATCCTCATCCGAAGGAGGACAAGCAATAAGAGCGGTGTGCCGATGAAGTAAAGTAGTGTCATCTCCCCCGACACGAGTGAGCGCTTCATGGGAACATCTAGAATCTATCTTGGTCTTTTGGTCTTTTGATCTGTTGGACTTATCATACTCTATTCTGTATATCTTTTGGTTCAAGGCTTAGGCTTTTGGGATAACCTTGTTGTTTAGAAAGTTTATATGTCCTTTGACTCCTTTCTATTTCGAAACTTGAATATTTAAATAAGAATGAAATACATACTTTCCTTTGGCATATGTACAAGAAATGATGTGTGTATTACATGCCAAGTCTCGCAGGTTATTTTGTTCAAGGAGGTTCATAAACATAATCCTCACCGCGGTCTTCATTCTTCGGGCTTAAAGGCAATAATTTTTAATTAGCCCTAATTTTCACACCATGGATCCGATTTAATTAGCCACTAATAGGGTTCAAGGACGTGACATTGATGATGTGATATCTTCAGATTCTTTGGAGTTTAAAAATCAAGCACAAGATGAGTTTCGAAGAAGAGGAATCATTAGTGGAGGAGATTAATCAATTGTGGATTGGATTAAATCCTCGAGTGATGCCAAATTCCCATGAGCTTGAAGATCATGTGCCAGACTATTTCAATGAGAATGAGTCAGAAAAGGAGGATGATGATTAATGAGTCAGAAAAGGAGGAGGATGATTAGTCCGGAATTGGATCCGATCCTCAAGAGATGGTTGGTGAAACGGTTGTAGAAGTCATTATTTGCAATGTTTTAGATACTCACGTTGATACAAAATTGATCATAAAAGCGATTAAGGAGTGACAAGACACAATTTGTGATCAAATTGCAACCTTGATTAGGGATGAGACATGGGACATGGCACTATATCTAGATGGCATAACGACAATTGAGTGCATGGTTGACAATCGAGAAAGTCAGTCCAGTGGGTCCAAAGATCATTAGAGAGCATGGTTGGAAGCAAAGGGGTTCAACCAACAGTACAAGTTAGATCTTGACGAGACATTCGGTCCAAGTCTCATCACTACCATACAAGTGCATATTAGCATCGCAGTTAGCAAAGGGTGGAAGCTCAGGCAGATGAAAGTCAAAGATGCTTTTTAGCATTGGGGAGCTGACATGAGGACCTACTTAGAGAGGCCATGTGGTTTTGAGGTCCAGCAAAAGATAGCACTACGGACATGGAACATGTTTCATTAATTCGAATGGAAACTTGATGTGATAATGCTGGGAGTCAGCACTGCAGGGAAGTATTGAAATCATTACTGACTCGGCACACCCACTAAAGGGGTTAGGCCGATGATGTTATGTAGATTAGGATTAGGTTTACTTTCATTATCTAATTAGGCTTCTTTATTTGTGTTTATCTTTTATGGTGTGTTTCCAATTTTGATTAGGACTCTTTATTTATTAGGTTTACTTAAGATTTCCTATTTATATTGTTGTACGTAATTCAATCTAGTAAAATGCAATAAATTAGTTTTGCTTGTGTTCTCAATTCCTCTCGTCCCTTCTTGCTCAACATCTTTAACCAAATATATACTATATATTAGGAGAAGTCAACAAGTCAAAAACATAATCAAATTAGGTATAAATAATACAAAATATAGTCATTGTACAAATATATAATGTTGTTAATTCAAATGCAAACCTAAGCATCCATTACACCTTCACAAAAGAAAACTTCTAAGAACAATAGGATATGTCATTCATAAAAGCAATGCACTATCATAGAAAACTATCATGGAGAATATGATCAAGAAGAAGGAAGCAATATAGATAAACAAAAGAATAAAAATGAGAGCAAAGACAAACTAATAAATAATTTAATTATTCATAAAATAATTCTTGCCTCATATTCGCCCTCACCACAATCTTTTTCATACTCACATCTACTTCGACTTCTTTCTCAACCTCTTCCCCAGTCTCAACATTTAGTCTCAATATTTTCATTGTTCCCTTCTTTATCATCCCTTTTTTTCACTCTCGCTCTATTAAGAGAAAAAATGAAACTCATTAAAAAAATCGTTAACAGAAAATCTGAAGGGCATACGCGGATAGGAGTTTTCAAGAACAGGAAATGCTCACATAAAATAACATTAAAATTATAGAAAAAAAAGAATTGAAGGTTTTGTATAGAGAACCATACCTTGTCCTTTTGAATAGTCCAATCCAAATAAAATTGAAAGAAGAACCAATTAATTAACGAACACATGAAATTCAAAATTGGGAACAAATTCAAATTTTTACAAAATTGACAGTTTTCTAAGTTTCTATAATCGCATGCACAATATGCAAAATTCCAAAACCAAAATCCATGTAGCATATATAATGTAAATGCAATGGAGAAATACTCAAAACCATGACATTATTTCCACATATCATAATCTAATTTTTTTAAATGAAAAGGGGCTCATTAATAAAAACAACATAGTACATTAACAAAAGCAAAATGGCAAAATGGGATTCTATACTCCTTTCACAACTAAAACCAAGGTCTTGTAGATCCTGTAATGAAACTTGGCGAAAGTTCATCAGGATTGTGGAACACTTGTTGTGAAAATAATAAAAAGTCTAGCCATCAGTTTGACGGTCAGTGTTTATGTGATGGATGGTGGTTCCTAAGCCAAGGGTCACCTGTAGACCAGGGTGAGATGGATGACTCAAGATGTTTCATGTGAAGTAGACATGATCCAAAGATACGCAAGCTTACAATCTTAACAACGACATTTGTGGTAGTTTTAAATTTTAAACTCAAAGAGCAGATTTGAGAAGGGGAATTTGATGGAGCAATTACATCATGGTGAGGATTGGATGATCCTACTTTGTTGATTTTTTTAGGGTCCTATTTGTCGATTTTCTATGTTAAACGATGCATTCATGAGCCACAATAAAGAGGATGCTACCATACATTGCATATTTTCAATTTCCACTGTATAGTTAAATCATCACAAGAGAGGCATCAAAATAAATGGCTACAGGAAATTAGTTTGTATGATCTTCATTCAACCGTTCTGATTATTAAACATTTTTTTGTAAATGAGTACTACCTTCACCTGTGAATGGACAGAATAATCTGAAAAAAAAAAAAAAAAAAAAAATGAATCCTTCAACTAATTTGGACTGGCCACTCGAAATGGGACTTTGATCATTAAAAAACCAAAAACACAAGTTTTATATATAGATGTGTAATAGGGGAGAATGAAAGTGTAAGAAGGTGGAGTCGTGTATATAAATATAAATACCACATGGCCTCTGGAAATGTCCATGGAAGAGGAGGAATATACAAAATAAACAATTACAAAAAAAGCAATAGGCTATGGACTTAAATTAACCACAACAGAGAACAAAGTGGGTACAGTGTCTAGATTCTAGATGGTTGACGATATGTTGAAACTTGGAAAGTCAATTTTAGTTGAAAGGTCACTGAGCCGAGTAACTGGGGTGAGTTGAATGAGGACTTAATGAGACTTGAGCGGACTAATTCAACTCGCCCCACACGGTGACACCAAGCTTAATCAACTTGGCTAAGCAAAACAAGTTGTTAAACTGTTAGATTGAGTTCTTTAAGATGGTATTAGATCATGGGTGAACTCACCTAACACCAAATCTCACTGGCTTGGCCCAGGCCCAAATGTATGGTCCATGTAACAAACAAATTCAGGACTGATAAATGGCAGTGCGGGGATTGACTTTTCTAGGTCACCACTATCTGTGAGGTCCACTCCACATTGTGGTGCATGCAACTATCTGCAACTCATGGTGCAGAAAGGATGATCTGGATTATCCATCTACAGTCCTAGAACCATATTCCAAGCCTACCATCCTCAAAATGTGATCAGAGGCCTTCAAATGGGAAGTGAAATGCAAAAATGATGGAACTTCCACAGTTTTTATAGACATTGTATCCACTGCTGTGATAGTTTGATTGACCCTTAATCTGATAAACGGTTGAGATCAACCCATCTTATACAAAAACACCTAAATAATACAAAATCAAACTTACAAGCTTAATGTCATTTCAACCAAATATTGTACTGAAACAACTGGTAATAACATTGTTACAGAGGATCTGCAACACCGTGCTGTTGGAGGTGCCAATGCAGCGTGGCGTCTTGTACTGGCTGAATGCGCCCCCAAGACCCAGATAATGATCTAGAATCTTCTGGAAGGTTCCTCTTCGAACAACCCGGAGCTCAAGAGGTCCAATTGCCTTTACCTTTCTAGAGCTGACATAACCTGCATCCACAAAGGAACGATCCATACAGTTGCTGCACTCAAACAAGACTTCTTCACACGACTCACCGCTGAGCTCCCAGAAGATCACATAGTGACCAGGCTCCTTTGACAAGTCTACGTAGCTCGTGAAGTCAACAACTTCCAGTTTGTTTTCTGCCAAAAGCTTGGAGGCCGCTTCTACCGCCGACTGCAGGTCTTTCTCAGTGTTCTTGTCTATGTTGATAGTCAGTAATAGATTCCTCCGGCATACAAATTGCAGCTCTGGTGTCGAATTGTAAAAGCCCATCACCTTCACCACATCCCCTAACCTATACCTGTATAAACCTGCAATTAAATAGCAAATATCTATTGGAATTTTGGTGATCACAATGGCACTTGCATCTAAAGCTTCAAAGATTACTAACATGTTATGTAGAATGACATCAAGAATCAATGTATTCGTTTACATTTTATCAACATGTCATCAGCAGGTTTGAGAAAAAAAACACTGGATACTCTTCTGGTTCTGTTGACTATGCCATTTTAAATACTTGTGTGGAAGTTTCTGTAATTTGCTGCAATGAGAGGAGTGCAAAAATTCATAGAAGAAAGCAAGTTCTTTCATTTTCAGGGTTGCCAGAAGACTCCAATCTGCCTTCTTCTCAAGTTCAGAAAATTTAATCTTTTCTGAAGGAATTCCAGATAATTTGCTTCGAGAAAGAAGTGCCTCTGATATTTACATTGGAAAAGAAGGATAAAATTCAATTTACTGGGTTTCTGATTTCTCTTGCTCACTGCAGAATACATATGAAGGTAGCTACATATTGCAATACTGAGTGAGAATAGATTCCGTAAGAACATAATTGATGCATGAAATATTGAAGGCTTCAAAATTGTCTATAGAAACTAATAAGTTAAACAAACACTATTAAATTTAAAACTTTTCAAATGCTGTCTAATGTGTACCATAAATGCCAGATTGTTCCTGATACCATTTTATGCATTGTTGCAATTTCAAGAATCGGATATGTGAAACCAAATAAATGAAAGGTGCAAAGGCAATTAAGTAATATTACTTGCTGAAATATATGTCTTTTTTTCAAAAATTTCAATGTGAGGGAAGATAAGTAGGCATTTATGTTAGTTACTTCAAATGGGAAAGCAGGAGGGAAAACGATGGCCTCTGCAACAGTTGCTTAAATGGCTATCTACTAGTATGAAATGTGAATGAGTTTGAATTAAGATGGTTTTATAAAAGTATCAAGAGGGGAATGAAAACAAAACAATGGACCAAATAGGCAAATATACGTTTAAAAAAATTACAAAACCAACACAAAATTATCATCAAGATCAAAGCATTATCCCATCTACATGGGGTCGGCTTTGTAATTTCCAGTTAACCCTGGTTAAACCCAGTGATATTCTGTGTAATCTACAATCCACCATGTCTTTTCTACTTCTATCACTTCCCTCTACTTGAGGTTGTAACACTTGGGCTGTTTGTAAACTTCTATTTACACGTCCTCTCCATCTCAAATGTAATCCTTTATCTTGTCTTCTATCAGCACCACTCTTAAATTTTTACTTACACGCAAATTCATTCAAAGTTCTATGTTCTTCTCCTATTGGTACCTTATTCTATCTATTCTTGTTACACATGAACAGCTGGTACACAATTCAGTCAACTGAAAATGAAACAATTGAGTTAAATATCCACTTTACTAAATACCATTCTAATACCTTCTTTTCAATCTTCAAATCTTTCTTATCATTAGTAGCAAACTGTGGCAATGAACCAGAAGGAAAGCAAAGCATCCAAAGACTACAATATGCTCAAAACAGTTCCATTAGAAAGTTCTGAATTAGTGACCCAGGTTACATAAACCTCAATATTGGAGCACTTTGTACATATTTATTATAGAATATAACAACTATTTATCCATGTGCCCCAAATAGATTTTATGTGAGCAATCAGTGAGTGCACCAAAAATCATAAATCTTGCAGCAAGTACGGCGAAAACATCAGGAAATGAAACTAGAAGTTTCAAGAATGCATCCCTCTGCACATATACTGATGGGGAGTTTTATTTGGAGCAGTCCATTGGCCCCATTTGGATCGTTGGTGCTCAGTAGTTCCCTTGAAATCAAGTTACTTGTAACCCCAATTACCTGTAACTCTGATTACATGTAATTGGTTGTGGCAAAGAATAAACAACAGTGATGTAGAGGTAACTCAAGGCACAAAAATCATGACAGGCATACTAGAAGCTGTTTCTGTAATAGGATAACTTCAGTAGAGTCATCACATGGAAGTGATGGTATTCTTCAATTACTCTAACCCATTTTGTGGTTTACAACTCTCCTGGCTGCTTATTTATGTGAATGCACTTCCAATAATACATAAGCAAGGTGTTTTGGTCTATTATAACCAAGACAGATAATAGATATTTGTAATCAATCCTAGATCATTTTAGGGATAAACTATAGTATTTTATTTCTATAAATATACTTATAAACCACATTACCTGCAATGAACATCCAGACAGGAGGACCATTAGTGCATGTCTTGTACTCATGAATATGTCTATTTATTTAGGGATAGTTTATATTATTCACGAAGGAAAACATGGATTGACTTCAACAATTTGGTAAACAGCAGTGAGAGATTCTCTATTAACTTGCAGCCGCCCAAGATGCATTAGACAAGAGTTGAAAGAGGGGGCCACCTACTATGCATCTTTATAATATAAGTAATATATTATATATGTCTAGTTTATATACACATATAGATATATATATATATATGGGAGATGCTCCTATGAAAGATACCTCTCACTTTATATGATAGATCGGGGTGGGGGCCCTCACATCCATATCCAATGCCAACAACTTAAATGTGAGCACCCCCACCTTATCTCTCATAGTAAGGTGAGAGATGTTCTCATAGGAGCATCTCCCTATATATATATATATATATATATATATAAAATAGAGCTCACTCCACACCTTACAATGGTTTTGATTTTACCTTAATAATACAGTATTCAATTAAACAAAGAAAAACAGCAAACATGGACACAATCCTTGAGAGCATTCATGCCGCATAGCCACCCTGTTCTTCAGTCTGATGATGCTGATGGACCTTTGAACTTCGTATCCATGTTTCACATAATCCTTTTTTTTAATATATATATATATATATATATTGCATAGCCATTCTGACTTTTCACTATTTGATGGCCTTGGTGCTGGACCAGACAAATAAACCATTCATCTTGTTGTATTGCTAATGAAATGTTTCAGGGCATCACAATACAATAGTAACGGCCATAAGTGAAGAGTTTATACAATATTTAGACAAATACTGTTACAATTGTTGAGGTGGTCCTTAATAGAAATCGATAGAGGAACTGGAAGAAGCTTTATAAAATGTCATTTTGCCAATAAATCCAGAGCAGAGGAAAATGCTAAACTGGCCTTTCAGAATGTTTTATGAATCATGTCAATATTATTGAAAAGATGTATGTACCATTCCTATGCAGGTTTCAGAGAGTATATTTTTTTCATTCATAAAATCCGAGGGGCAGTTACCATTTTCTTGAAACTCAAGAATAGTCTCAATAGTTAATAGTTTAAATACAGGGAGCTGTAGTTTTCATCTTGAAATAATTGAAAGAAACTGAACCTTATGTTTTCCTAGTATTATATTCTTTTTGTCTCGCGTGCAATTAATCTAATCCAAAATTCTAAGTTCCAAGGACAATAGACTTGGAAAAGGAAAAGAAATCAAGCCCTCAAGGACAAGGGTATTAAAAAAATAGGTTCAGCCTTCCAGGATTTAGAACTTAACAGGCACAAAGGCAAGTGACAGTATGAACACAACAAACACAAGCAGAAAAAAGTAATATTAAACAAAAGACTAAACATGTTACCTTCCATTATCTTATACTGACAGAAAGTACAAAAAATTCAAATGAGAGAACGAGAGAGAAAGAAAAGCTTATCTATGTCGCTTGAGCTCTCATATAAGGACGACAGAAAACAGTCTTCTTGCCATTGGTTTTTTACCTTCTCTTTTATTATTATTTTGTTACAGAGTTCAAAAAGAATCATGGTCAAAGGCATGTTATGTTAGAATTGGCATGACATAAAAACAATATTGAAACAAAAGATTTCATACAAAATACTAGAAAGAGAAGAATACATGAGCTCTTACCTGCAAAATTTGTGACAATGATTTCATACTCTTCACCAACCTTCACCTCCGTCAAACCAACCGGCTCTGATTCCATATAGAGTACGGTAGATGAAGTCTTGTCAACCACCTGCTCCTCAATTCTCTCCTTAAGAGGGATAAATTCAAAGTAACCAATATCAGGAAGCACAACATAAGTGACCAATTCAGGAGGCAATCTAGGATGGACATTCGCACCAATCCATCCTTCAGAAGACCCATAATCAGCACTTATCAACGGCAAACCACCTGCATAGTGTCTCAGTTTCTTCAGATAAGGCTCCATTGACCCTGTCATTATGCCATAGATGTATTTGGCATTGGGCCAAAGCTCTGGTATTACTCCATACCATTCATTCAACCCCAAGAATTTCTTGGATATAGAATCTGCCAGTTCTGGATTGGGCTTGAGGAGTTTAGAAACAGCTGCACGGATTGAAGGGACGGTAACTATGCTAGAGAGGACCCCTTCTCTTATATCGCTGCAGAGTTCTTCCCATACATGCTCGAGAGTTTGGAACACGCGGACAATAGTGTGGGCGAAGGCAGACGATATGAACTGCACTTCATCACAGAAGATGAGGCCACATAAGAGATGGCAGTATAAGGACTGGTGGAAGTCAGGGCCGAATATCACTTCATCAGGGCTGCAACATTGAGATTGGAGGTCGCGCATCGTCTTCTTGAACTGCTCATTGCGATAGACATTGGTCGTTGCTGTTCCAGCTGTAAGTCCCCCTCCTGTTTTAAACTGCTTGCTGCTGAAGATGAATTGCAGGGCCTTTCCATTTGCAATTGGGAATTCTCTGCCATACATAAAAACATTTAGTATTATATAGTATTGTTTCAAAATAAGTACATTAATAATACTAAAAGTAAGATATTTTAATAACATCCAGAAAGGAACTAAAGTAGATACTATACAAGGTACACTACTGATCAGTTAAAAACACTTTGTTAATAAAATTGAAATGTAAATTGGCACATGACTAATACTAGATGCACTTAAAATCATTGAAAAGAAACCAATTTTGATATTCCAGATTTCAAACATTTAATCTAACCATCGAAGAAGGCGAAAGAAACGGAACCCAAATTTCAGAAGAGTCCATCTAATTGAAATAAAATATAGAAAACCAAGCGATATGAAATGGTTTTTTTTTTTTTTTTAAATGAATACACTGAAAGATGAACTCCTTTTGAAAACCCATGTTTAAAAGCATTAAATCAAATCATCATTCAAGGCAACAAAAGCATAACAAAATTTTCAGAAAAAGCCTATCCCAGCAAACAGCAAATGACTTTTTTTTTTTTTTTTTTTTTTGGAGAACGAACACGCTGATATACAGGAACTCCTTTCTTAAGTCAAGGTTTCAAATCTACAAATCAAATCGCCCAAGAAAGCAACTAAGCATACCCCAATTTTAGGGGGTGAGGGGAAGCCATGTGGTATAGATCAAATCAAAAGGTATTTTATCCTTTTCCTTCTAGATGAATATACTGAAACAGGAGCTCCTTCCAAAGTCAAGGTTCCAAAACATCAAACCCAGTCTTCCAAGAAAGCAACAAAAGCAGAGATTGATTTTCAGAAAAAAAACAGCCCACCCAGAGATGAAACCCAAGAAAATTTTCAAATGGGTTTTCTAAAAGCCACTACACTGAAACAGGAACTCCTTTCCAAAGTCAAGCTCAGATCTATTCACCTGTTTCTGAAAGCGAAGGAGGTGCAAAAAATTTGCATTGTGGAATTCATCAGTTCCTCATTGAAAGGCAAGAACTTGGGCTTCCCTTGAGTAGTCCCAGAGCTGCAACAACAGACTAATCTCATTACAAATCTCCCAAAACCAACACAAACAACAACAGATAAGATATTAAAATATATATAAATTAAAAAAAAAAAAAAAAACACCCAAAATCCAACACCTCAAAGAAATGGTCTCGATGGGCTTCCCAGTTAGAATAGGAGAGCCATCCCCATCCGCAATTCTCTGGATGTAAACCTCCAAATCCTTATGGGTCACAAGTGGAACACAGGACTTGAAGCTCTCTGTGTCTGTCCTGCCCCCCAACCCCAGTCCCTGCAAGTACTCTGATTCTCCATTCGCTTCAAGAATCTTTGTAAGGGTCTCTCTCTGAACTCTCTCTGCATCCTTTGTAGCTGCTTCGAAGTCTTCAATCACTCTCTGCTGCTTGAACTCCTCCATCTTCTCCAACATCCTCAAAGCCCTTCTAGACCCTTTTCAAGAAAGCCTGAAGCTTTGTGGTTTAATCACAGGAAGACTGCAAAAGAAACAAGATACAGTTTGGAAAAGTCAAGCAGGCGACTTTGGATAGAGACCTCCCAAGTATCTCCAATAAGCTCTAGACATAGAAACAGAGCAAAAGAACTGAGAGAGAGAGAGTCAGAGAGAGATTTGTGTGGGAGCTTATGATGGGTGGAGGTCATTTTATAGAGGTGAATGTCAGATCCCATTATAGATTCGGTTCTATCTGGTACCCAAGTGGGTCCCACTTAAAAACCTCTATGTGAATTTTAATGGGCCAGTTGGGCCAGTGGCCACGATCACATGCGACGTGATCTCTTTGTAAGGTTAGTTATCAGTTGGTCAGGCCCGAGCCCCGAGGGTTCCTTACGCGGCTTCCACATTACCGCACGTGGATTCTGACCCCTCAAAATGCACTAAAGTATTTCAGCAAAAAAAAAAATGCCCTAAAGTATATGGATTGGCAACTGGAGGTGGTCGGTTTGTAGGGCTCCTGCCGACTCTGGTTTTTCACTTTTTTTTTTCTTTCTGATCTTGTGATAATTGTCACAGCTCTAGGAATTCTGTGGTAGGGGAAAATTGTTAGACATTTTCTATTTTTTTTTTAGATATTTTAGTGGAGATATCGTGGAAGATTTTAAATATGTATTGTATTTTACAATTAAGAAAAGATTAGAAAAGAAAAAAGAAAAAAAAAATATACAAATAAAAAAGGTAGGCTTATAGGTGGTTTGATAATTAAAGTTGTTGGTTTATCCAATTATAATATATTAAAGCCAAGACTATTGGATTTAATTTTGACAGGCAGTTTTAAGTTTGACCGACAATTATGCATTTTAGTTCAAATATTCCACATTCTTTCTCCAGTAGTCATGCAACCATTCACGTTTCAATTCTTTCTTTATGTAACTATTCCCTTTCTTCTGTAAATTTTCTATTTTCATTTTATACAACTTACATTATGAAAAGAGGTTAACTTGCTTTATGGAAATAGATTACTTTTTTAATGTATGATTATTTATTTTGTAATATATGGAGATACCGTGCTAAGCACGGGTTATTGTCCTAATCCTTAATTAACTTTAATTAAGGAAAGGGAGTAGTTAATTTAATCTTCAATGATTATATCATCCAATGAAGAAGAGAGAGAATAAAAGGAGAAGGCTTTTTTAGCTTTCTACTTTGATTGTAAAGTAGTTTGACTCGGGCCTACAAATGTATCTCAAAGCCCGACTTGACCCAAAAATTTAGAAGTGGGGTCATATTATCATATATTTAGCAAATGGACTGTCCTGGGCTTCAAATTCTGGAGGTTGGACTATAACAAATCCCCAATATTGAGCCGACAAGTAAAAACAGCCGGGCTCCGACTTGCTTCTGGCAAGCCTGACCCAACGCATAATGACTCGTATCTATTGTACATTTGTTTCTCTTTTAAGTCTGTACTACGTCACTTTTGGATTTCAGTATAGTTTGATTTGAGGAGAACTAGGGGTTGCTTACCGAATTTCACTCAATTGCTTAGAGATCGATCTTTTGGTTTGCCTCTCTTTTCTCCATTTGTGGTATGTGGGCTCTCATTCTCACTTTTATGGACTTCTCTTTCCACGCGAGTAGGCTCTCCTTCCCATGGTGTGGGCTTCCTCTTCCCATGTGTATAGACCCTCTTGGGTCCCAACCCCCTTGGTTAGGGTACAAAAAAAAAAGAGTATAGTATCAAGAATAAAGGGATAGACTAGCGGTGTCTCGTTCTCACCCAACTCCCAACTATCCAAAGTTTGATCCCTGGGTCCTCTCTCCTATATGTGCAAGGGGCATTTCTCCCAGCATGTGCTAAAGATTCACTCCCATGTTTGTGAGCTATCTCAAGGATGCAACCACGTAGGCTGGTAAGAAAAATTAAGGATTTTGACGAAATGGCTGCCCTAAAACTTGACTTTTACCCATCAATTGTTGAAGTTTAAAAATCCAAGTAGAGTTGTTTGTGTGATATCCTAGGGCCATCAGATATCGCACTATGTGATGTCGTAGGGTATCGCAATTCCCCTTCATTTTTCTAACTTTTTAGCCCTTTTATTGTAAGAGGAACTTTGGGAAAACTTGTTAAATTTAACCATTTATTGGCAAACGTTAGTTCACAAGGCAGTTTAACAGTGAGAATCCCGAGAAAAAAAATCTGACAAAAATGGTAGAAATTCGATTATACTACTTGCAAAATATGCCCGTAGTTAGTACAAGCAATATAATTCATAATATAAAAACTTCTAAAAGAGATTATTAAAAAAGTAAAATATGATATTTACATGTATAAAATAAGAAAAAAATTTCATCACCAAATCAACTTATCTTTACCCATTTTTCAAGTATTATATCTGCAAATGTCAACAAAGCAGTACATCAATAGACTTGTCAAAGTTATTTATTGGAGAAAAAGGAGTGAGGAAAATAGATTTCTAAAATATAAAAAATACATATGTGTGTGTGTGTGTGTGTGTGAGAGAGAGAGAGAGAGAGATAAGGCAATTTAATTATTTAAAGATACAGCCCAACAAAATAAAAAAATTTATCTAATAGGCAAAATAAGCAGAACTGAAAATCAATTATAAAATAAAAATAATTCTGCTAAAGAAAATCAATTTCTTTCTTGTTAATAGAAAGAATAAAAATAATAATAAAATTGACATTTATCTCTATGATTAAAATAAAAACCTTCTTAGTGAAAGGTAAATCTTTCTTGATAATCATAACTTATGTTGAGATTTTAAAATAAGATTATAGCTATGTTATAATTAAACTAAAATATATTTATAATATCATTCTTACTTTAAAGATTCATAGTACTTCTTAGATAATTGGATTTCTATAAAAAAATAATAATAATCTTAATGAAAAGAAAACCTATTTATGAAATATTAAAATAATATATTTGATATTATCTTTTCCATTTTCACTCACGATGATTATTCTATGCTATGAATAAAAAAGAACTAACCTAATTTGAAATGAGAATTTCCTAAAGTAGGCCCAATGAAAGAACCATGAATTTCTCATAAGTTTTTCAGAACCGTACTCCATTTAGCACACTTTTTGCTATGTCATCCCTTAAACATATCAAAGAAGATCCCTGCAATATTTGTAAATTCATTTTAAATTAAAATTTCACATATATGGCAAGATTTAACGTTTATAAAAATTTTACATATCAAAAATTTAAAATTTAATGTGTGTAGCCTTTAATAATATTAGATGAGCCAAATCAACTGAAGCACTTAATGTAGGCACGATGAAAGTTATAAGCCAAAAAATAATTGGACATGGGCCCACAATCATTTGATTGATTATAGGGAGGGCCCATTTCGATAATATCGGCCAGGGCAAGTTGGAAATGATTGCCTCCGCCTGTCAGCAAAAGCAAATGAGCAAATAAAAGAAGGGAATATAGAAGACTTCGAAGGAGGCGCCCCACTGTGTCTATATTGCCAAGGCAAGGAGAAGAAGGCAGAGGAGGCACCCAACTCTGGAAACCCTGATGAAGGTAGGTGAAAAGAAAAGAGAGGCACGTGCGAAGAACCTTATATAAGGAAGGGACACTGATCCCGAAAAGGGGGGAAAAGGATGGAGGGAGAAATCTCATTGAGAGGGGAAAAAGGTGCCCCTAGAGGGTTTCTTCCCTTCCAGAAGAAATCATTGCTGTAATTTATTTGTAAACAGGAGTACTGGCAATCCAAATTTCGGAAAAACCAAAAGCTTAGTGAAAAGCCTGGGATCTCTAGTTGTTGAAATAGAATTGCCATGCGCATGCACTTTCCTTCTTTCACATTTACACTATATTGCATCGCATTTATCTTTTCTATTTACACCTGATCGACACTAAAATGTGTAATGCTTAACCGCAAGACTACAATATCATCAAGTAGTAAAGGAATAAAGAGTCTGAATTATCGATCCCATGGAGAGATGATGGAACAAGCAATGAATCCAATTAAAATAGAATTGAACTAAGATATAGCTAATAAAGACAATTGAATTGAGCAATTAAAACTATTAAACTATGCAATGTAAATAATTAATTAACAATCTAAGATATGAAATTAATTAGATCTAAGCTAATCTAACAATCTACACTAATCTAGTGGATGAATAGTGGTGGAAATGGAAGATCTAAAGTTAAGATGTGGTATGAAATATGTTGGATTTTAAAATAAGTGATATGAAATGTAAATCTAACAATCTAGAAGTGCAAATAACAAATCAAATAAAGATTAAAATTAACAAAAATCAAAATAAGAGATTAGACAATCCAAAATCCACTAAGTATGTAATTAATCCAACTAATGCATGTTCTAATTTAACTCTCAAATGTATAATCCAATTAGCAATCCCTTGCCTAATTGGATTGGATGATATATATAGCAATGGAGATTAAAGTAAAAAAAAAAAATCAAAAGTCAAGATCGTGGATCACCATCTAGCTACCCTAACAATAAATTATCAAAATCAAGTAACAAAATATCAAAGATAAGAGCTCTAGAGCATGCTATGTGAGAGAACTTAATTCCACTATAAAGCATCATAATTGAACTAATCACATTACTTGGCTTCAAAATGAGAGCTTAACCAAAGAGCTTTAGTAGCTAAACATCAAGAAAGAGCTCCAAATATTTATTAATGATCTTCAATTACACACTCTCTCTAAAAGACTTTTTCTTTCTCTACAAATCAATTCCAATTTATAGAAATATTTGAAAATATGTAATAGTTGGGGTTTGAAATCAGGACGTATTTCATAAGCAACCAAGCTCTAACCAATACACCAACCAATCTTTTGTGTTAGAAAATGACTTCTTTTGTCCTTAAAGTCTTCTCCTTTTATTTTGGAATTCTTCAACTCTTCCTAAGATCTCTTCACCAAGATTTCTTTATATAACTTCTTTATTGAAATCTCTTCTTGATGCCTCGGGACACTAGCTGGAAGGTTAGTGTAGTCACGAGGCCCACCTACACAAGAGAAATTACACAAAAAGTCGCTATAAATAATCGAATTTATGCATGATAATCCGATAATCCATTAATGTAATAAAAGGATAAAATCTCCGTGTAAAGCAAATGATATGCATATGAGATGCCGATAAAATCCAGACTAATGAGGGGTAAAATATGTACTATTTAACACTCATCACACCCCCAAACTTACATTTTGCTAGTCCCGAGCAAAAACTATAAAGAAAGACTAAACTATATGCAAGAAAACACTGTATAAAACTCCTAACTCACTTTCACAAGAATCGCGACTACACTTAGCTCGAGCAACAAGCTGTTAAACCCCTACGTTTCCCCTAGTAGAAGAGTTTTATCTTGTGAGGGTTTTCAGCGAATAAATCCTACAAAATTCTTTTTATTTTGGAAAGAAAATATTTTTGGTGTCCAACGGTAAGTTAATAAGAATGAGTTCTAAGTTAGGAATACTAGCCAACTCCTGAAGATATGCCAATCAATACCTAAGTCTCATTGTGTATGTGTGTATATTTAGCCAATAATCATGCAATCTTCATATCGAAGCTCACACAACCTTAGTCCCCTTCGGAATACATTTCGCCTTGACTATTGTCTTACAAGTCATACTCTCAACAATGGACGCATATAGATTTTACTTACTAACTCTCAGTATGTGAGTATGAACAACGCTATGGACTCACATAATTGATCAAGAACGGAGCTTATGTATAGAAGGATTGATCTCATAGAACAAAATATAACCAATAGAATGTGAAAATGCTTACTCAACTTCTCACTTATTCAGCACCTAACCTTTCCTAGGATCCAATAGATCTTTCATAGGTTGTAATGGGGTTAGAGTTAAAAGGTAGGATAAGGGTTCAATGTGGCTAAGGGTTTTTGAGAAGGTAAGGGTCTTTAAGTCATCATAGAATGGTCTTCTACTGTCTTCACTTCTTCATTTTGCTTTGTGTTCTTTATTACACTATCTCTTTTTGGTACTGTCTTTTCTTTGGTTTCCCATATCTTTTTCTTTTTCTTTTATTTTCCTTTGATTCTCATTTCTCTTCTTTTTTTTTTCTTTTCTTTTCTTTCTACTTTTCTCTTTGATTCAACTTTCAAATTTCTTTATTCTTTTGTCATTCCTTTGTAAAACATCTATGTTTTGGTAGCCCATGTGAAGTCTTCTTCATTAATGCTCAAATCCTTGCTTACCTCATGTATCCTTACCCTCCTAAAAAAAAAAAAGGTTAAAAAGGATTATATACATGTGGATGACAGCTTGGGACAATAAAAGAAGGTTTCTTGTAAAACAGGCTCAAGAGGACTACAAAGGGTATAAAATGTAATAAGTGGGTTCAAAATTTTGGCCATTGGTGTTTTTTTTTTTTTTTTTTTTTTTTTTAAGAATGCCTATTATCTTCTCCTTAGTTCGGAAAAGTGTATCATAAGCTACAAGTTAAGGCTTCTTTGCATTTTGATGTCGCCTCTATGGTTAGAACAAGGAATAGCACTTATGATATCAGAAGTGCTGGACTAAGAAGCTCTACAAGTAGCTCTTCATTCTACTCAGAAATAGCACAAAAGAATCCTCACCCAAACGGATATAGATAGGCTCAATCACTCAATGAGTTTTAGTCTTTACTAATGATTTTTTCGGGTCTCTTAGAAATAATTTACTCTTCTCTAGGACTACACTCATATGGCTAAATGTGTAAAAAGGTTATAGAACTTGTATCTATGACAACTCTTCAAGCTAAAATCCATGGACGATTTTTAAATTTTTTTTAAATTTTTAGTGATTTTGGAGTTTTTCAAATTTTAAGGGTTTTTAGTATAAATGGAAAATAAGATAACTTATGCACATACAAAATGTAATGAAATGCAATGCGTGAAATATAGTGCCTCACCCCCAAACCTATCCTAAACATTGTCCCTAATGTTTATGCAGAACAGAAATAAAGTAGGATAAGGAAAATAAATTGAAATTTCTCACCATAGGGTGCCGACACACGAGTATATTGGATTACCTCCCAACAAGTGCTAAGTTTAACGTATTGAGCCAGACACAACTAACATGGTATGAGGCCAGTATATCGAGGGTCCACAAGAAGGACCTCCTTACCAACATTCTCGTGATCCACAAACTTAAGGTACTTTTTTAATCTATGCTCGTTCACTTAAAAGGTGCTACCATTTCTGGGATTCAAAAGTTAAAATGCACCCTAGGAATAGACTGTCTGAATGACATAGGGTCCCGATCATCAAGACTTCAGCTTGTTTGGAAACAAGTGCAATCTGGATTTATATTGCAAAACTTTCTGGCCAGGATGGAACTCTTTCCTTATAATCCTCTTATCATGAAACATTTTGGTCCTAGCCTTATAACTCCTCACACATTCATATGATTCATTCCTCATTTCCTCCAATTCAGCAAGCTGCAGTTTTCATTAGACCCCGGCCTTTTCTAAGTCAAAGTTTAGGTGCTTGATCGCCCAATATGCTCGATGTTCTAGCTCAACCGGCAAGTGGCATGCCTTGCCAAAGATCAACCTGTACGAAAACATTCCAATAGGTGTCTTAAACACAATCTTATACGCCCACAGTGCATCGTGCAAACACAAAGACCAATCTTTTTTATTTGGGTTGACTGTCTTCTTCAGGATGTTCTTGATCTCACGATTTGAGATTTCTACTTGTCAGCTAGTCTATGGATGATATGGTGCCGCAACTTTGTGCGTGATGTGGTACTTCCCCATTAAAGTTTCAAATACTCGGTTGTAAAAGTGCTTACCACCATCGTTGATGATTGCGTGGGGTATACCAAAGCGAGTGAAAACTTGGTTCTTTAAAGATTCAACCACAACCTTGTGGTCATTGGTCTTGCAAGGAATGACCTCTACCCATTTAGACACATAATCAACTGCAACAAGAATATACTGATAACTAAAAGAAATAGGAAATGGACCCATAGTCTATACCCCAAACGTCAAACAACTCAACAATCAAGATAGGTTGTTGGGGCATTTCATTCCTCTTAGAGATCCTTCCTAACCGTTGACACCGGTCACAGTTTCTATAGTACTCATGTGCGTCCTTGGAAAGAGTAGGCTAAATAAACCCAGATTACAGCACCTTTGCTGTTGTCTTTTTACTAGAAAAATGTCCCTCGCAAGCGTAGTTATGACAGAATTCAAATATGCTCTTCTAGTCCATTTCAGAAACACACTTTCTAATGATTTGGTCAGGACATTGTTTAAACAAATAGGGATCATCCCAAAAATAGTATTTAGCCCTAGACAAGAAGCGAAATTGGATATTTTTCAACCAACTGCTCGGTGTTTTCCCAGTCACCAAATAGTTAACTATATCTGCATACCATGGTGTTTTACTATCAACAAATAACAATTGCTCATCTAGGAAGGTTTTTAAAATTGGATGGCCGTCAGAGAAATCGACAATCAAATGTGAAATATGGTCAGCTACCATGTTTTCAAATCCCTTTTTATCCCGTATCTCTAAGTCAAATTCTTGCAAAAGTAGTATCCACTTGATCAGTCGAGATTTAACATCTTTCTTATTCAACAAATATTTCAATGCGGCATGATCAATAAACACAATGACTTTTGACCCTATAAGATAAGATCTAAACTTATCCAATGCGAAGACGACAGCCAGCAATTCCTTCTATGTGGTGGTATAGTTAAGCTGTGTGTTGTTAAGGGTCCTACTAGCATAGTAGATGACATGAGGTAACATGTCTATCCTCTGTCCCAATACAGCTTCAGGAGCATAGTTGGAAGCATCGTACGTCAATTCAAAAGGTTTCGTCCAATCAGGGAGACGGATAATGGGGGCAGATGTCAACTCTCGTTTCAAACGATCAAATGATTCTAAACATGTAGTAAAAGAAATCAAAATTAGCATTCTTTGCCAAGAGATCACAGAGAGGGCGAGCAATTTTACTGAAGTCCTTGATAAAGCGCCGATAAAAGTCCGCGTGGCCCAAAAAGGCTCTCACTTCTCGCACGGTTTTAGGAGGGGGCAGTTCACAATCAAGTTGACCTTTGGCTTTATCTAGTTCAATGCCTTTAATCGACACAATATGACCCAAAATAATGCCCGACTTGACCGTAAAAGACACTTCTCCCAGTTGAAGACTATGTTCTTTTCCAAACATCTTTGCAATACCAGGGTTAAGTAGTGTAGACAACTATCAAAACTCGAGCAAAAAACCAAAAAAGTCATCCATGAAGACTTCTAGAAATCTCTCCACCATGTCCGAGAAAATGCTCAACATACACCTTTGAAAAGTCATAAGTACGTTGCACAAGCCAAACGGCATATGCCTATAGGAAAATGTGTCAAAAGGACAGGTGAAAATTGTCTTCTCTTGGTCATCGTGGGAGATATGGATCTGGTTATACCCTGAATAACCATTCAAGAAGCAATAAAAAGCGTGGCTAGCTAATCTTTCCAACATTTAATCAATGAAGGATAATGGAAATTGGTCCTTCCTAGTCATTGAATTCAATTTTCTGTAATCAATACAGACTATCCAACCTGTTTGAACACAGGTTGGGACCAGTTCATTGTCCTTGTTGGCGACAATGGTCACGCCAGATTTCTTAGGTACTACTTGGACAGGACTCACCCATTGACTGTCATAAATCGGGTAGATAATGCCAGCATCTAAAAGCTTGATTACTTATCCCCTCACTACTTCCTTTAGGACCAGATTCAATCGCCTCTGTATTCACGAGGTGGTTTGGCACATTCTTCTAGATGAATTTGGTGCATACTACAGAGGGACTGATTCCTTTAATGTCCAAGATGGTCCAACCTAGGGTACTCTGATGGTCTTTCAGCACATCCGGCTAATTTTTTTTTCCTACTCTTCCTCAAGGTCTGAGGCAGTAATTACTGATTGTTAGCAAAGCGTCCGAAGTAGGCATACTTTAAATTCTCGGGTAATGGTTTCACTTCTAACTTTGGTGGCTCAACAATAACTGATTCTTCTTTTACCTTAGATTCAGAGGTAGATGTAAAGACAGGCTCGATGTTCTTCTTCCATTGGCAAACATCGGCTGGGCTGAATCCAATAATGCATTACTTTCGTTTTTCCATGTCTATGTCAGCATTGAAGTGAGCCAGACATTCCCCAGTGGGTCTGTATAACATGACGATTGAACTGCTTGGTCAATTAATGTGTCAATCATATTCACTTCCTCATCATTATCTAGGTCTGATGCCTGGAGTTCGTTACGAAAAACATTTAACTCCAACTTCAAGTTCCTGAAACTAAGTGTCACAACCCATTTCTACATCTAATCACTGAATCTGATGTTGTAAGGAATGGTCAACCAAGAAAGATAGGAATATGTCGGTTGGGAATGGGATAATCTCTCTCGTTGTTGAATTTGAGTTAGATGGGTGGGGATTTGCAGTTGGGGGTGGTGGTGCTTTTCAGGTTGATGGGTGGTCGGTTGATGGTTTTGGGGAATGATGGCTGGGCGGGGCAATGTGGTGGTTTATGGCTTCGGTGTGACATGGGCTTGATCCAAGGACGATCATGATGATGGCCAGCTTGATGAGGAGGAGGAGATGATGATGGATTATGATGGGTTGTGTAGTGGGACTCAATTACGGTCTAGGCAAAAATGTGGCAGGGCATGTAAGTAGGGATGTGTTGGGACTCATTTGGTGGCTTTCAAGATCATGGTTGAACAGAGATATGGTGGGACTCAATTGATGGATTTGGTGGGAATCAAGATAATGGTTGGACAGAGATGTGGTGGGACTTAATTAATGGCTTTAATGGGACTCAAGATCATGTTTTGGTTGAAATGTCCTTCAAACCAAGGAATCCACAGCCGCACCAAATACAATAAGCACCAATTCATTGAGGAAGAAAAAATTATACCAAACATGAATTTCCAACTTCCATTGAAATCTATTTTTATGGTATTCATTTACCGTGGGATTTGCTGACATGGCAAATTCTTCATTCCGTGGAAAAGGCTTGTATACGAACGTGCCCTTGAAGTTTTATATCATTAGAAAGGTCACGGCGAGTAGAAAAGTATGAAATATAGATTTGGTTCCATGTTGGAATACATGTGGTTAAAAGAAGGGACATCAATAACATGAATACTGACTATTGGTATCATTCATTGATGCTAAAATGAGATGTACATATTGGGTTCATGGGTATCCAGAATTTGCCACCTCTTGCAAGAGGGAAAGACACAGGCAACAACCAAAATAACTGGTATTAAAGGTTGGATCTGGATCCCCTGTTTGGACCAAACAGGAAACCCTGATTGGTCCAATCGGGGGGTGCCACATGGGGAAAGGAGGGTTTTTTTTTTTTTTTTTTTTTTAAGGAAATAGAATTTTTTTCTTTTATTTTTTTTAAATGGGATGTGACACCTTTCTTCATACAAAAAGTCTATTTGTCCCGGGACTTGTCCCGACTCCACATGGGAGGGGCTTGCCCCTCCCATGTGGAGTCGGGACAAAGTCCCGGGACAAGTAGCATGTCCCTTCTTCATATGTCACCCCCTCAACCCGGTTTGGATCGAATAGGGGATCCATTTCCTTAAAGGTTGCACCCATGGTTTAAAATCTCGGTCTCGGTCTCGGTCGCGGTATCGGCCGGGCCGAAAAACCGATATGATATCGGTATCGGTCGCGGATATCGGTCCGTCGCGGTGTGAATTTTTTTTTAATCCAAAAAAATTTGCAAAAATATCCAAAAAATCCAGAATATTAGAAAATGCTGGAATACAATACTTTTTTTCATTAGTAATAACAATAAATCAAAATCTCGATCACCTTATGTTATGAGACCTATTTGTGTCGCAGTTCGCTATCTTTTTTAGTATTTCATATAATGCAACCATTATTAATGCTCATGATCAATTTATTAGTGTAAAATATAAGAAAATAAAGATAACATATCAATCATCATTTAATGCTAACTCAATCATCAAATAAGTTGTGAAATTCAAGACCCTGAAGATGACACATTAAAATCAGAAACATAATAGTGAGATAGATAAATCATAAAGCACTAGGGCATCAAAAGGTTCATGGTTCACCTGAAATTAGAGGGGACTAGTACTAGGGAGAGATTGATGAGTATGAGTGAATGACAGATTGACAACCTAATTCCAAGTGGAATGTCGTCCTGGCTCGATATCATCATCATCATCATTTCTTCGGTATTGGCTAAAAAGATATGCTTCATACTGTTGCGCAGCACTACCATAGCCATGACCATATTCATATTGGTCTTGATAAGATGATGAACTATCCTGATCTCCTGTGGATTGAGATGACTGGTTGTAGTCAAATGGCATGAAATAGGCATGAGGGGCATATAAAGGTCGTTGGCTAACTGGTGGGTTAAGCCTCCCCTGCTCAATTAACATCTGTTCAATAGAAATAATGGGTGTTGGAGAAGGGGGCACCCAATTAGGGTCATATGAATAACCCTCATGCTGTCCATACATGGCACCTTGTTGGCTAACATAACCCCCATGCTGTCCATACATGGCACCTTGGCCAACATAACTCCCATAATGACCATGAGTACCAGCGCTACTACTACCCCCTGCCTCAGTCTGTCCAACATGTCTCACATAGCCACGGCGAGGATCTAACTCAGTAGCATCAGGAAAATTCTCAACTGTCTTATAAGTGACAGGCTCATCATCTCTATAATGACCCTCATCCTCGGGAGAGTCAGGTGGAATTCCTGCTGATGATGAAGAAGTAGAAATATTTGACCTACTCTCCTCGTCTACCTCCTTTCCCCTTGGCTCACTTGTATTAGGTGCGCGCCCCTGCTACATTGTCAAGTTTATTTCTTCTATCCTTTCTGCAGCCCTCACTGGCTCAGGCCTATCCCCAGTCAAATCCTGCACCAACTCCTCAAACTCCGGGTCTTGGTCTAACAGCGGTTCTTCTTGTTCCTCCAGCCATTGACCTAACACAGTATCCTCATCTGAAAAGATATAGTCCAAATTAATTGGACAGAAATAATCTCGATGATCCTCAAATTGTCTTCTCCTTCTATTTCTACTTCGGAGCTTGAGCTTGTAGTGGATGTAGACCAATTTATTTAGCTTATGCATTGTCAATCTATTTCTTGGTCTAGTGTGGATAAATGAGAAGGTGCTCCAGTTTCTTTCACAATTGGAAGACGATGTAGTTTGACTTAGGACTTTAATAGCAATTATCCTTAGTGCAGGAGCACTCTCTCCATAATTTAACCACCATTCAGCTGAAAAAAAAAATAGAAATGATATTAGAGTTAATAAAATAATAGTAAGTCCTTGAATAATATAGAGATGACATTACAATCAATACCAGGATAGGTCTGTGTGATAGCTCTCCGCGCAGTCGTCGTTCGAAAGCTTCCCGCACGTACGTTATATATGTCAATCTGAAGACATTAATGTAGAAAAATAAATTAGAGAAATTACAATGTTATATGCTTTTTTCCTTAATTATCCTACTTCCTACAATCCTACCTGATTAGTAGCCCAAATTGCTTCATCTGTACTCTCTACCAGTCTTTCAATTACATTTTTTAGTCCTACACGGATTTCATCTGATATGTGTCCATCCGTAAATTGGGGATTAAAGAAGTATCCTGTAAAACCAATGAATCTTAGTCATTGATAAATTAATATAGTGAAGAGAGACTAGAGAGTTGAGTACAACAATTCAAGTATTAAAGGAAATAGCCTTCACTTACCAGCAGTGTGTAAATCATGTTTCAATTGTCGTCCCCATCGATCGTCGATGATTTCCAATACTTTTTGTAATATCTACAATCTGCTTGGATAGCTAGCTTTGATCTCTCCATGGCCTCATGTAAGAAGCCCATTGTTGGCTTATCATCACCATCAACCAATCGAAGAACCTTTATTAGGGGATCAAAAACATTCAAAACACCCTTCACATGAGGCCAAAATTTGTTGGACTCAATTATTTTACATACTTCAAGAGTAATGGGATTTGGCCTCTTTCCCCATTTTGAATTCAGGAACTCATGTGATTTTAATCAATTGGAGAAGTCCTTCTCTATAATTGTAAATACTTTCGATAGCAATGAAGTGGGTGACAAATCTAGTGATGCCAGGCCGTAGTAATTCATGGTTGTCTGTATATGTTTTCATCATAGAAATGAATCTATATGATTGATAAAAAAAATTGGTAATCTTCTTTATCTTACCTATCACTTACTGCATGACTTTTCCTTTTGCAATATCTTCAAGCATTAAATCCAGGCAATGTGCTGCACATGGAGACCAGAAAATTCTTGGCCTTTGTTTCATAAGCATCATTCCTGCAGCCTTCATGTTTGCAGCATTGTCAGTAACAACCTGAATTACAGAATCTTCCCCAACTTCTTCAATCACCTCATTCAATAACTTATTAATATATTTTGCATCTTGGACGTAATCAGTTGCATCAACTGATTTGATAAACACCGTGCCCATAGACGAGTAGACTAGAAAATTCAAGAGATGACGATGTGTGATGGTCGTCCACCCATCGCACATTAGTGTGCAACCTCTTTCCTTCCATGCCCATTTGAAAGTTTGCACCCAAGCTTGCAACTCTTCATACTCTTTCTCAACACAGACATGCCCAATCTTATAAGGGGTGGGTGCCTTTATACCTAGACCATGTTCTGCGGTTGCATCTAACATGATGGTGAAATAAGGAGAAGATGCCTTCTTGGGTGGAATGCCTCCATCCAAAAAAAATTTCCCAGTGGCTCTCACTAGATTTTCTCTTGCTTTACTAAACTTTCCCTTTAATGCTTTCATAATGCTGGGCTGCTTTGATGTTGGTTTTCTATAAGTAAATGGGTCAGTTGGCCCCACCACATCCGGCCTACGAGGTGCGTGTGTAGGAGGTTTTTCAATCTCCTCAATGTCTGGATCTTGACGTGGTTATTTTTTACTAAATGCCCGTTGCAAACTCGCTCCCCCAAGTTCGGATGACCCACCCTGCTCATATTGGCTACCTCTAGTAGCTGCTTCATATTGCATTATTCTCCTCTCTTCTTCCTCCTGAAGGGACCTCACACTTTCTCTCCTAGCCCTCCTCATTTCCGGGCCTTCATCGTCATCATCTGAGGAACCAAATACTTATTCTCTGCATGCATCAAACTCCTCAGTTCTTCTTCTTTCTTGTACAACTTTTTTTTTTTTTTTTGTGCAGATGCATTAAGGAGCTCCTGCATTTCAGCTCTCACATTTGGTAGCACTTTATTACATTTTTGCACCTGTCCTGATACACGTGCCAAATGTTGTTTCAATCGAGTAATCCCGCCATTGAGCACTCGTCCACAATAATTACATTTTACTTTACTTTTACTTCCGACTGCTTCACCATGGCTCCATCCCGCATCTATGTTACGCACCATCTTGTTCCTATAAAATAAGAAATTCATATAATAGTAATACTCTAACAACAATTATTTTTAGAAAATTTTTTTTAATAAAATCATTTTCAAAATCCTAAATATATAGATCTAGCATGAAAGTATGTAGATTAATCATTTATACATATACACCATACAATGATCATGAATCATTAAAAGAACATATTTATGATGAAATCCTCAAAAAATGATATATTATAATTCAAATATTAAAAAATCCGAAAATAAAATAATTAAAATAAAAATCTAAATCATGTTTATGACTATGAGTAGATGTAGATCTATCATCTACACACTATTAATAAGCCTTTGGTATGACAACTAACAACTAAAAAGTAACAACAATTATTTTTAGGAAAGAAAATAATAAAATCATTTTCAAAATCCTAAATATATAGATCTAGCATAAAAGTATGTAGATTAATCATATACACACCATACAATGATCATGAATCATTAAAGGAATATATTTATGATGAAATCCCCAAAAAATGATATATTATAATTCAAATATTAAAAAATCCGAAAATAAAATAATTAAAATAAAAATCTAAATCATATTTATGAGTCTATGACTATGAGTAGATGTAGATCTATCATCTACACACTATTAATAAGCCTTTGGTATCACAAATATTCTAACAAGTTACAAGTAACAACAATTATTTTCAAGAAATTTTTTTTAATAAAATCATTTTCAAAATCCTAAATACATAGATCAAGCATAAAAGTTTGTAAATCAATCATTTATACACCATACAATGATCATGAATCATTAAAAGAACATAGTTATGATGAAATCCCTAAAAAATGATATATAATAATTCAAATATTAAAAAATCCGAAAATAAAAAAATTGGACAAAAAATTTCAAAATCATGTGTATGAGTAGATCTAGCATGAAAGTATGTAGATCTAACCTCTAAATGAAGAACACAACACAAATGGCAAACCTAATGATTTCTATACTTCATCTAAAAAAAAACAACGTGATAAAATGCTTTGGGTTGATTTTCTCATACCTTAGATAATATTTTCTTCAAAAAATTAATGTGGGATTTGAAAATGTTGAAGAGGGAGTGGCTGGGCTGCTGGCTACTGCTATGGTTGGAGAAGAGAAGAGAAGAAGAGGAAGATGGGGAAAAAGTAGAAAAAATTAGAGCTTTCCATCATTATATATCATCTCGGCTGATATTTTCAAACTATCGGCCGAGATATCGGTTCACAGCGATATGATATCGTCGCGGCCGATATCTCGGATTTTTTAGGGGATATTTAACCCAGTCCGATATCTCACTAATATATCGGTGCGGTATCGGCCAAGCCGATATGACTCGGTATCGGTAAATATTTTATACCACGGTTGCACCACTTTTTCATTGGAAGACCAGAGAAAGGCAAGATATGGGATGCAGTCTCAATGACAAAAAATGTCATAGATTCTGTCAATCCACTGCTCATGTGGGCAGGAGGTGGGCCCCTCTCCTTTCTTCCTGACCGATCAAAAATCAAACGTACATTAATTCATACCAAATACTGACGGCTTTTCTTTTTATAAAGTAATCAATGAGGTTGGTGAGACTTAGACACCCGAGACCCGACTGCTGCTCTGTCTCTTGCTTCTTTTGTCAATTCCGCTGAATGGAGATCGGCAGTTCTTCACCATGCATGCATTCATTTATTCGTATCTTCTTTGCAATTACACCTGTGTGGTGAAGATGTATATTTCAAAATCCAGGCCAGAGGGCCGTGATTATATTGAATTAATTGAATCAAAGAAGATGATAGAACAGTGGTGAGTTGTAACCATTCAATTGGTGCAAGGTTCTAAAAATAAGCCAATTATAAGAACCTTATTATGTAATACAGGATATTGATGTTACACCCCTTTTGGTATGTTTCAACAAAAAGTCTATTTGGACAAATTCTATGGACAGAATTTGAGACAAACTGTCCACGTGGCGCAACGTGATTGGGCTCTCTCAAAAGTTAAAATGCATTGTCCCAATCACGTTGCGCCACGTGGACAGTTTATCCCAAATTTTATCCATGAGTTTGTCCATATAGACAAACTGATGTTTCAATTGGTGCAAGGTCCTAAAAATCAGCCAATAAGAACCTTGTCTAATACAGGACATTGATAGATAACCTTATTGGTATGTATGGGTCGTTAATTCATGGAAATGTATCATAATATAACCATTGATATTGTGAATTCTTAATTTACTTTCCTTTTTTTTAAGCCCTTTCCTTTCAGAAATCAACGAGACTCTAAATTTCAAGTTTCACATTTGAATTTATTTACTTGAGTGCATTTTCATCTTATTCATATTATTGGTTTCTAGATTTTTTCTATTACCAGAACAAGGATTTTTTTCCCATTTCTGATATATACCTTTTTTAATAAAAATATTAACTCCTCTCCTTCTTTCTCATAAATTCTGAAAATCCAAATTCTAAGCTCCAGCCTTTTTTCTCATCATTCATCATGAGTTACATATCCACTATTCTTATAGATTTTAACCTTTTGTTTTCATTTATTAGCTAATTCAATTTTAAAATTTGCCAATAAGATCCCATTCCCTTTTCCTCTTCAAAGTCCATGAAGACTTAGATATTAATAAAATCTGGGTTCTTTTTGTTGTATTTTTTTTACATTCTAATTGATTTTTATTTTTTTTATAAAATAATAAATTATCAACATATTAAGAGAATGTGCACCCATTTCCCTTTTTTCTCAAGTTAAGGTTGTGGTATCTCTTCCCAGAATTAATACTCATTCTTAGATAAGTTATATGGGGACCTGTCAACTTGAACGTCAATTAAGAGGATGGGTTGAGGCTGGGTTGGTAGATCATTGTAAATGAGGTAGGTTGGGTTGGGTTGACACTTGACGGGGCAACATAGCAAATATGAACTTAACCAATCGTAGCCCATTAATTAATTGTATTAGATATTTGATAAAAGGTTGGATAGCCCAGTGGTTAGGCCTATCAATTAAATCCGTTAAAACGGGTATCCGGCTCGGACCGGCCCATCCCAAGCCCAAAACTATATGGTTTTAAAAACAATCTGAGCCCGGCAAGCTGGGTTTGGACAATGGTTTTAAAGCCAAGCTAAAATGGGACTGGAAATAGGTAGAAAAAGCCCAGTCCGTCTAGACTTGGCTCGTCCATGAGATGGATTCTCATTTTCTATATGAAACAAATAAAGATGCATTTGTTTGGAAAAAGAATTCAATAAATCTCAAAGAAATAACAGACATGTGATTCATATAGTCTTGAATTCAATTTCTCATGAAGTGAACAACACACATTAAGGTTGGATTGTCAGTTGTCATTTTGTTATATAAAACGTCTTGCAAGGAACAAAAAGTCTCCTATAACTCTACTCCTAATACTGATTACTGACATATATACAAAGGCCATGACTTAATGATATCATGGTTTTCTCATCGTAATAATAATGTTGTGCAACTCTTTGCATCAATAAGAGGGGGAATGGGGAACTGATTCATGAAAGACTATGCTCATGGAAAGGCTTATTTTCTTTTTTTAAAGTATCGAAAAGAAATTACCAATAAAGCAGTTGTAGAAAAAAATTGAATTAGATTGTTATTTTGATAACAGAGTAGATATAAACAATAGTGAAAATTGAATTCAGTTAAGTATCCTGTTGTATCTTGTTTTATCTTATATGGCTCACAATATTTTAGCTATTCATGTGTCCATAGTTGCTTCAAAGTCAGCATTCGGCACTGGAGGGAGTGTACTTGACTCACATAAGACTTCTTTGATACCGGATACGATAGAAGCATTAGTTTGTGCCCAGAATTGGTTCAATCATGACCCAATTAGTGATGATGATTCATACAATGATGGAAATGCACTAAATGATCTTTTAGATATATTAAAATAAAATTGATTTTTGTTGATTTCTGCTAAATTCTTTTAGACATTACTTGACCAACATAGGATTTTACTTGACCAACATAGGATACTTAGTTGATTTCTGTTAGTTTTTTATTTTCCACTTTGCCACCAGGAAAAAAAAAACCATGTTGCTTGTTGCATTGCATTGCTAGCCCCAAGCTCGAGAAAAAGGGGGAGGGTTTAAAGTCCGGTTCACACCTGGTGTCTGGTGGTAGTATAAGAATAATTAGAGAGTGTTTAGCTTATATTAAGATTGTAAGCTATAGCTCAGTTTAGGCCTGCACGGGACGGGATTTGCTATGGGCCCGTTCAATTTAGGGCCGAGATTGGACAACTCCCGACAGGTCAGCCCAATATTTGAAATGGGATTAGACAGCCCAGGCACAAACCCATTGACAGGCCTACCAATGTTAAAAAAAAAAAAAAAAAAAAAAAAAAAAAAGAAAAAAACATCCTAGCTCACCTTTTTAGCACCAGTGATTGACCTTTGGTGCCTCACTAGGGAAGAAACCCCCACCCACCGGATTGACCCTCGGCGCAGAAAAAAAAAAAAAAAAAAATGAAATTTTTATATATTGGCTCCTCAAAGGACTATTTTATTCTAGAACAAAGCACGTGCAACAATGAAATGAAGCACCCCAAGGCTGAGCCCTATTTTAGATTAGGCGAATTTAGAATTAGGATAGTTTATAATTACTCTCATGTAATAAATAAAAAATGTATTACATATATGTCATCTAAAGAATAAGAAGGAAAAGACAAAACCCTGAATTAGTAGGTCATATTGAAGTTGGGTTCATGGTTTTGTCAGAATTCGCTCCCCCCACCAGAGAGAGAGACACAGGAGACCACCAAAATAACTGGTATTAAGGTTTGCACTAACTTTTCATTGTTAGACTAGGCAAGGGCTGGATATGAGGTACAGTCTCAATGTCATCGGTTCTATCAACCCACTACTGATGTGGGTCAGTAGGTTGGCCCCTCTCTTGCCTTCCCCACCAAAGACTGCCAGCTTTTATTTTAGAAGGTTTCTACTTTCTAATTAGGAAGATGAGAATGCCGCTCTGCTTGTTGCATTTCTGTCAGTTCAACTGATAGGAGATGCATGGGACTTCTCTCAGCCTTTCACAATTCATACTTCCACTCATTCGAATCTTTGATTCTTTGTACTCTCAACTGCGGGGTGAACATGTAAATTTCAAAACCCAGTACCAATACATGAAAGTTGAAACCATATTATTGACAGTCAAATCACATAAATGGCCCCGAAAGAAAACTCAAACGCTTAGATGATAAGATGGGAAAATGTTCAAGAAGTTTAAAAATCAATTTGGCTTCAAAAGCTACTGAAGAAAATTATTTCTCTTGAGTTGCAAAAGTGTTATTAGTTCTCACCCAGTCACAATTTTGAATCGACTTTGTCTAGTAAGTGTTTGTCGAGGACTCAACCAATTACTCACTTAATTGAAAATTGTTGTCAACACGGCTGAGCCTAGTCGAGCTTGTATGAGTTTTCAATCGTTGAATAGAATCACGCAATCAGCACCCAGTTCATGAATAAGGCCATACTGCAAATATCGCTGATAATTTGAGTTTATCATAATTATTACGATATTTTTGTAAAAATGCTTTTATTCAGTTTCTGAGCTAACCATCCACACCAAAATCTTGAGTTGAAAAACCTTTTCAATAGTGTAAGCAGCATAAATACTTTTCAATATTCTCCCTCGAGTGGAACTCACTCTTCAACACTCCCCCTCAAGTGCAATCTAGTTGACACACTTTTGAAAACATACTTACATTTGCGGTGAGTCATTCCTTTGCGATTCAAACTCGCGACCAGTTGGCTTGATATCATCATATTAAGCTTTCTTAGCTAACCATTCCTACCAAAACCTCAACGCGTAATGTCCTGAGGTGTTAGTAAAGACGGCATAAATACATTCCAATAGTTTTATATGATAATATCAAGGTGAATTCAGTTTATTTTATTAAATTTAACTTTAATTGTGATATTCTCATTATCGCAATATTTACGATAATATCATGTTATTATCACAAACGGTCTGTTTGTTTGCATAATATATTGGAATTGAATACATAGGAGTTTGTACTAAAATGAGCTTCACTTATTAAAAAGGTGAAGGATATTGTTGTGATCTAGGGCCTATCAGAAGAGATCAAGCACGCACAAGGAGAACACAAATTACGTGGTTCGACTTTTGGCCTACGTCCACAGCGAAGACGAGAGAAATCATTGTGCAATCACAATAGAGGTGTACATCGTAGAGACTCTGGGTCTCTATTTATAATATCAGCCCCAAACCACGTTACTCCCAAACCCTACTTCTAATCATAATACAACTTGGGCAATCCAGGGGGCCCGATTAACGAAGACTTACTAATTTCTATTGAGCCATACTAATTAACAAATCTCTACCTTGGCGAATTTTGAGGCTGATCCTCATGCACAAGACACGTCTCACCATCTCCACCTGCCCCTTAGGCGACTCAGGTACTGACCACATTGATCAAGTCCAACCAATACTTGAATATTCTTGGTCACCATGTCTGTTGGATTCTCCGCCGTAGCAATCTTAATCATTGATATAGCACCCTCGTCGATGACATCTCGAATGAAGTGTGCCCTAACATCAATGTGTTTGGTCTTTTCATGATACTTAGGATTGTGTATCAGATCAATCGCACTTTGACTGTCACAGAAAATAGTAGTTAGCTTTTATTCCAATCCCAGATCTCCAACCAAGCCTGTCAGCCAAATAGATTCCTTCACTGCCTCTGTAGCTACCATATATTTGGCTTTAGTGGTAGACAAGACAGCTTTTGATTGCAATGCTGCCTTTCAACTAATGGCACTGCTAGCAAAAGTAAAGACATAACCTGTTAAGGACCTTCTTCTGTATAAATCTCCAGCAAAATCTGAATCAACATATCCAATAACACTTCTAGAAGTATTGTTGCTTTTATCATACACTATCCCAACATCAGTAGTACCTTTCAAGTAACAGAGTATTCATTTCACTGCCTGCCAATGGGCCTTCCCAGGGTTATCCATGTATCTGCTAACTACAGTAACCTCATGATAAATATCCGGCCTCATGCAAACCATGGCATACATGATACTCTCAACTGCACTAGCATAAGGAACATGAGACATGTGCTTCGCCTCTTCCTCAGTTTGTGGTGACAAGGCAGCGAAAAATTTGAAATGGGCTACCAATGGAGTGTTCATAGGTTTTGAACTTTGCATACCAAAGTGCTCCAGAACATTCTCAAGGTATCCCTTTCGTGACAAAGACAATTTGAAATGGGCTGCCAATGGAGTGCTCATATGTTTCGAACTTTGCATACCAAAGCACTCCAGAACCTTCTCAAGCTACTACTTTTGTGACAAAGACAATTTGCCCGCTTTCCGGTCCCTTCGAATCTCCATTCCAAGAATTTTCTTCTCAACACCTAAGTCCTTCATCTCAAATCACCATTTAACTGAGCCTTTAACTTGTTGATCTCAGGCATGTCCTTTGCAACAATCAACATGTTATCAATATATAATAGCAAATAGACATTCGAGCCATTTGAGTACTTCTTATGATAGACACAACCGTCGTATACACTCCTGCAATAACCGTTTCCAGCCATAAAGGTATCGAAATGCTTGTACCACTGCCTAGGAGATTGCTTCAGGCCATACAGCGATTTCTTCAATAAACATACGCAGTCTTCCTTTCCATGAATTTCAAACCCCTCTGGTTGATGCATATAAATATGTTCATATATAGCCATGTAACAATGTTGTCTTGACATCAAGCTCCTCCAGCTCTAAATTCAATTTAGCAACCATAGCAAGTAGCACCCGGATAGAACTATGCTTCATCACAGGAGAGAACACTTCATTAAAGTCAACACCCTCCCTCTGAGTATCGCCTTTTGAACCAGTCGTGCTTTGAACCTAGTATCTTCCACCCCTGGAGTTCCTTCCTTTTCCTTGAAAATCCATTTGCAACCAACAATCTTCTAACCTTTCGGAGGTTTCACCAGCTCCCAAGTTTGATTCTTGTGAAGAGATTCAATCTCTCTCTGTCCCTGGTAATCATGTAGTCATTTGGAACTGCAGTTTCCCCATTTGAGCTTTGCATATCCTCTATATCCTGTCGAACTGGGACATCTTCTTGTACCTTATCCTGCAAGTTTTCTGAAGCTTCCTTCTCAAGATCCACCTGTTTATTGACACCGTTTTTATCCTCCACCTTTTTACTACATCATTTTCGTTTTCAGCATCATGACACTCCTTCGGTTTGAACATAGCAAACTCATCAAATTTCACATCTCTACTTATAATGTATTTGGGAGATTTTCCATCTAAGCACCACACCCTATATCCTTTCACACCATCTGCATATCTTAGAAATATGCACTTTCTTGCCTTTGGTTCAAGCTTTCCTTCATTCACATGAGCATAGGCAGAACAACCAAATATCCGCAAGTTGCTGTAATCAGCAGGAGATCCAGACCATACCTCTATAGAAGTTTTACATTCTATAATTGTTGATGGAGACCGGTTAATCAAATAACAAGCTGTGTTAACAACTTCTGTTTGACCCTAAGTTGTGTTTGCAATTTGATGTCCAACATTTGCATCATATTCATCTCATCTCTTAATCACTCATTTCACTATTTTTATCTTGAAAATCATTTCTTTAAATTAACCTACACATGTTTTGTTAAAACTACTTTATGGTTAATTTAAATTTATTTTTAATTATATTTTCTTGTGGAATTAATTTGCCAAGTCACCCTTCATTACTGAGTTTTCAAAAATGATTTCAAAGTTAGACTTTTTCAAAACTGAAGGAACTCAGAAATTCAACTGACCTGTTGTCGGTCAGCTTGTCGGTTCATGTAGGCTAATCGAGAAAGTGAGCCGAGGTCAACCGATGGATTTGTCGGTCCGAATTCCAGAGAGCTACAAATTTCAGATCTTCTCTGCCGGTCCACTCCGTTGTTGTCGGTCAACCGACAGTACATAAAAATTCAGACCGAGAACTTGTCGGTTCAAAATCTAGACAGCATCATTTCATACATCTTTGAGCTGTCGGTTCGGCTGTCGGTCCATAGTCGGTCGACTGATAATCACGGTCAACCGACAAGAGCAATTTGGTCAAAAAAATTTCAAAAATATGACCGTTGCCTTTAGACCGTTGAGCCGTCGGTCAACCGAGCCCTGGTTGTCGGCTGACCGACAGGTATCCGTTGGATTACTTTTTTCATAAAGAGCAAGGTCTTTCCAAAGCAAAAGAGAGGAATTGGAGAGTCCATATTTGGTGTTTTGAGAGCCCAAGCAAGGAGAATGAACTAAGGATGCTTTAAGGACCAAATGGAAAGCTAAAGCTTGAAGTTTAAAACTCTAGTAAGCTTTAATTTCCTCTTATATGTTTCATGCTTCTAGTCACTAACCTTTGGAAAATGTTTTATAGCATGATAACTATGTTGTGTGGAATTCATAACACATTTAATCTTTGATTTACTTATTTGGATTCCATATCTTGACTCAAAGCAAGTTATTTTTCAATCTTTGGTAATCATATATGCTTTGAAAAATCTTTGTTTTCTTTTAAAGCACGTGTTATTAACTTGTTTGAATCTTTCTCTGTTGTTTTCAATCATTTAAACTTTAGTTAAATCTTGATCTTTGAAAACAATATTGATTTAGCATCACATGTTTTGTCATGACTTTTGATACAACTTGAATCCTAGATTTTCATATCTTCTTTAAGTTAATTTTATACATGTGATTTGCAAAACCCTTCAATCAAAATCTTTTACTTGCTTTTAACTCACAAATGCTTCTAGCATACATTGTTGGAGTTTTATTTTAAATTGATTGAAGGTTTCACACACACTCGTAATGACCATTCATCTTTGCATTTTCATAGTGTTTGTGTGAGTTTGATTTTCACTTTCATATTTGCCTAATCTAGAGGCATTTCAATTGAGCCTAATTGTATTCTCTTGAAGTGTTTTGTAGACACTAATATTGAGAAGAAAACCCTTGTGTGTAAATGTTGTTGTTTAGCCTTGAAAAACACCATTGTAAGGTAATTGCTTATCCTTGGAAAGCATAGTGTAGAGGTTACTGCTTAGCCTATTGAAAAGCACAAATAGTGAAAATCCGGTGGGGTGTGAGATCACAAGCCGGTAGTGGATGTAGGCATTGAGGCCAAACCACTATAAAACATTGTGCAATGGTGAATGACTTGTGGTGATTGATTTGTTTATCTTCCGCACCTTTTCATATAATCATCACTAGTTGAAGTTTAATTTGAAGAAAATTAAATTTGGCAATTATTTGTAGATCACCCTATTCACCCCCCACCCCCCCTCTAGGGTTCGGATCCGGAACTTTCAATTGGTATCAGAGCCTCGTGCTCTATATTTTAGGATCAAGTGTTTGGAACTCTTGATTAGGTGTAAAAAGCTAGAGTTTAGACCCTAGTTGTATCTATCTAGAAAATCATTAGAATGGATTCCACTAAGTTAGAATGTGTAGATTCCTCTAGTCTCCTTCTTCCATCCATTGGAGATTCAAATCTTGAACATAATGAATATCAACTTGAATCAAGTGAAGAAGAAAATGAAAATCAAGATGATCTTCAACAAGCATATGATGATTTGTATACCTTATACTTAAAGCTTGTTAAAAATCATAATAAGTTAAAAGTAGAATCTAAAAGACTAAACAAAAAAATTAGTCACTTCAAAAGATGAACTTAGAGAGAAAGATGAAGTCATAAAATGCCTAAACTCTAAGTTTATGATCACTTTACACAACTTGTCTAATGCTCAAAATGAACAAAATGAAATTGAAACAAATAATGATGAGCTAAAGAAATAAAATTTGAGTTTAATAGATACAATAAAAAAGACAAGATGAAAACATTATCTATCTAGAATCAAAATTAAAATTTTCTATGGATAACTTGTCAAAGGTTCAAGAAAAATTAAATGTATCTAAGAAAAGTTGTGGTAATCTTCTCAAAGAAAACACTAATATATGTGATCATGTGAAGAATCAAGTTGAAGACATTTCTAACTTAGAATCCAAGTTAATAATCACCAAAGAAAATTTATCTAAAACTCAAAATGATTTAAAAACTTTACAACTTGGATCTAATGTGAATGAACTAAAACTTGAATTGAAACTTGCTTATGAAAAGGTAAACAAGTTTAATGGAATTGAATTTAAACTAATGAAAGTTATAAATGAAAATTCAACTCTTAAAAATCAAGTCACTCAACTTGAGTCCCACAAACATAAGTATGAGTGCAAATTTACCCAAGGTGAAGAAAAATTTGAAAAACTATTTAGATTGGGTAAATCTCAAGGAGATAGGACGGGCCTTGGATTTAATAAGTATACTTCACATGGTCCTAAATTCACCAACACCTTTGTGAAAGGTGAGTCCTCTCTCTCTAGCACTCACACTAAGATGCCCACACAAAAATGTCATTATTGTGGTAATGAAGGGCATTTCAAATTTGAGTGCAAACTAAGAAGAAGTCATTTGTCTAAACCCATCTATGAATCTAGAAAGGAAAATTCAAGTGCAATGAAGGGAAAGACATTTGAAACAAAGAAAGACTCTTTAAAGTTCAAACAAATTAATTCAATTCAACAAGAGTCTCCTAAGATAGATTTTAAAAGGACCAATCAAGTCCAAAGTTATCAAGTTAAATCTATCAACAAGAAACCTCTCACTTTATCTCCTTTAACCTTGGAAATGAAAGAAATTGTGAAAAATGTTGAACAATTGAAATTAAAATTCAAAATGCAAAAAGAAGGAGGAAAAGTTAAAAGAAGTAAGAACATAAAGAAAAATCATCACCAACCACCAAGGAGTAATCATCATTATAAAATTGTCAAACCAAGATTTGATGACAAGTCTACTAAAATTGAAAAATTATCTCCTTTTGTTGGTGGAATTTCAAACATAGGCTTAAAGATTCAAGACCTTAGATAGATACCTAAGGTTATATTTTTAGACAAACATTAAGGCCTTTGGAATTAGAATAGACCAATCACTTCTCATAATTTACATCTTTATATTGGTCCTAAGTATAGTTGATTATAATTCCCTTGACATTCTCTACATGTTTAAAGTGTTACTTGTTTGAGAACTAATTGTTGAAAATGCATTTTTAAAAAAAATTTCAAAAGGTATTTTATGATAAAATGCATATGTTTAATCAATCTATTTAATAAAAAAAAGATTCTATTTTTGATTAGATTGTTTCTTATGATCATCTTAAACTGCTCTCTATAGTCAAATTACCTCAAATATCCTCAAACTAGTGATCATAAGTCAAAAATGTAGATTAATGGATTATTTCACTTCTCTACAGGTGTCGGCTGACCGACACTTAAGTTGTCGGCTAACCGACAACTCACAGGGACGATAAATTAAAACCCTGTGCGCAGAACTGTTATCAGTTCATGTTTCTCTGCCTTGTCTTCGAAACCCTAGTTCTCTATTCCCTTCTCTTCAATCTGCTGGAACTCCTCTTTCAAAGGCTGTAATCTTCAATATTTTCGAGAAATGAGTCCATTCATCTTCATCAGCTGAGCGTCATCGTCCATTGACCAATCTCGTGGTCACTGTTCATCTTCCTGATATTGTACATCGCCGAGTTCTTCTTCAAAAGTGCAGATACCTCGATTCTGCATGTGCATTGCTTCTAGCCTCTACAAAAATCACTCAATCGCATTATCCATTACAGGACATGTGCTAATCTCTCCTTTTTGGTCTCGTGTGTAAATTCTGGTATAAATCCAACGAGACTTAAATCCTCTGCTTCATCATCATTTGATACTTTCTTGTCTTTGAATGATGTTGCAATCATTTGCTAAATGTTTGTAGACCATTAAGGTCAGATGTATGCAATCAAATTTGGTATTTCCTTCAGTCTTCAATTTTTGCCTGCCAACTGTTTGACAAAATTCTTGAACCATTGTTATTATTTTCTTGTCAGCTATGTGTAGTCTTTTGAAGCTAGGACATTGAGCATTTGTTTTTCCTCATCTTCTTGCACGATTTTTCTCAACATTGTCAAATCCTTCTGTTTAAACATCACTGTGCAATCCAAGCATTTGTGACAATGCCTCCTAAGAAGATGACCACTTCTCGTCCTTCCAAGAAAGGAAAAGTCACAGCTTCCTCTAGCAAACCCATTCAAGAAAATCCTGAGGATAACTCATCCCCATCTCCTCCACCTCCCTCTATTGAATTGAGATCAAGCTCAACCATTTTAAACAGTCTTAAAGATCGATCTGTAGTTGTGGAAAGGAGAGCTCTTGTCAAGACCATCAAACAAAATCTGACTGAAATTGTGGCTAAAACAGGTTGGGAAAGAATTTTACATTGGGGTGAAAATGCATATCCTTCGTTAGTCAAACTCATGTATGCATCCATCACTAACACTGACGATACTGTTGGTGCTTGCTCATTCACCATCTCTTTTGAGGATAGAGATGAAGTATTCACACCTAAAAGGATAGGAGCTATCATGGACATCTCTTGCACCCCTCATGGTATTACATTTGTGCCTGACCCTCCCTCTGAAGATGAGAGAATCAAAGCTACCATTGACATATGTGGTTTTAATGCTCCTTGGAATACGAAGAAACACCATCTAACCATCAATTCTCTCATTCCCATCTATAGGATCATCCACAATCTCTTCACATATAATGTTTATCCTAGAGGTGGAAACGGGACTGAACTTACTGCCTTCATGGTAAGTATTCTGTCAAAAGTGGTCTCAGGTACACCCATTTGTCTACCCTCGCTCATTTGCCACAATATCATAAAATTTCGTAATTCTTTGGCTCAAAAGAATGCTATTCCCTATGGGTATCTGATAACGCAGATTGTCATCTCTTTTGGAATTCCAATACCCACTGGTGAAAGACCCATTTTCAAAGCTCCTTTGTCCATGACCAGTATAAATCAAATGAATCTTATTCCAAACCCAAATATTCCCATAACAGAAGAAGTTCCTTTGGCTCAAGAACCACCTGCTCACCCTTCACCTCCTCCTCGTGCCTCATCTTCTAGGCACACTTCTGGTCCCTCCTCATCTGGCACATCTCAAGACCGCTTGGCAGCCCTTGAGAGAGACATGGCTTATATGAAGAAAGAGCAAAAGAAGAACAAGAAGACACTAAACAAATTGTTTCAGTATCTCTCCAGAATTTCAAAAAGTTGTAGTTGAGATGATGTTGCAGCTCCACCTTCTCCGTCCCTCCACCTCCGGATTCTAACTAGGAGCCATTAAAGTTGGAATGAAATGTCCTTCACCACATTTTGTCATGATTGGTGTATTTTTTGTGGTGTTTATTTTGTTGGAAAAAAGAATGAAACTTTTGTTTTAAATTTTTTTTGGATGGTTTATAGTATCATGTCTGTGGTTATGACATTATGACAAGTGCAAGACTTTTTAGTTTACATTATATATGAATGACATCTTTCTGTCCAATGAGCCATCCAATTGATTTTTTTTTCCTTCAATTTCATGATATCAATATTATGCTGTGAGAAAGGTATATGTTTGCATGAGCTTTGTTTGCAGACTATTTAGCAATTTGATGTCAATGGGGGAGAAGAAATAAGGACTAAGTGTGATTTCTAAGGCAATGGGGGAGAAAAGGTAGAAAAATGATGTGGGAGAGAATTTGTGTAGAAGCAAACACTATGGGGGAGTAGAGAATAGTACAGAAGAAAAGAGTAAAGAAATCTCTTACAACAAAGTGGGAAAGCTAGAAGAATGGGAGACCAAAGAAAGAAAGGAAGAACATGAAGAAGCCAAGCCAGCCTCAACTCAGGTGGAGTTGAAATTAAAATGAATGTAGACCAAGAAATATAGAAATGAATGAATGTATGAATGATGTGTTTTATGTTTCTTAGCCTTTTTAGTGTGTTGCTATCAAATTGCAAAGGGGGAGATTGTTAGACCCTGAGTTGTGTTTGCAATTTGATGTCCAACATTTGCATCATATTCATCTCATCTCTTAATCACTCATTTCACTATTTTTATCTTGAAAATCATTTCTTTAAATTAACCTACACATGTTTTGTTAAAACTACTTTATGGTTAATTTAAATTTATTTTTAATTATATTTTCTTGTTGAATTAGTTTGCCAAGTCACCCTTCATTACTGAGTTTTCAAAAATGATTTCACAGTTAGACTTTTTCAAAACTGAAAGAACTCAGAAATTCAACTGACCTGTTGTCGGTTAGCTTGTCGGTTCATGTCGGCTAACCGAGAAAGTGAGCCGAGGTCAACCGATGGATCTGTCGGTCCGAATTTTAGAGAGCTACAAATTTCAAATCTTCTCTGCCGGTCCACTCCTCGGTTACTGTCGGTCAACCGACAGTACATAAAAATTCAGACCGAGAACTTGTTGGTTCAAAATCCAGACAGAATCATTTCATACATCTTTGAGCTGTCGGTCCATAGTCGGTCAATCGATAATGGCGGTCAATCGACAAGAGCAATTTGGTCAAAAAAATTTCAAAAATATGACCGTTGCCTTTAGACTGTTGAGCTGACAGTCATCCGAGCCCTGGTTGTCGGCTGACTGACAGGTATCCGTTGGATTACTTTTTTCATAAAGAGCAAGGTCTTTCCAAAGCAAAAGAGAGGAATTGGAGAGTCCATATTTGGTGTTTTGAGAGCCCAAGCAAGGAGAATGAACTAAGGATGCTTTAAGGACCAAATGGAAAGCTAAAGCTTAAAGTTTAAAACTCTAGTAAGCTTTAATTTCCTCTTGTATGTTTCATGCTTCCAGTCACTAACCTTTGGAAAATGTTTTATAGCTGATCGATCCGAAAGGAATCTTCCGTCCTCTCCTTCCGCACCCCAGGGGCTGACCTGGGTCTTGGCGGAGGAGGGAAAATCTCGGTCATCAACATTTTTGTACGGGTATGCCAGATTTACTTTTTACTTGGAATTTGGAATAGTGATAATCCGGAGATTCACCTTCACAAGTGGAAAGGAAATCAATCCTCTTTTCTAACTTTTCAAATTGCATTAATATTAAGAAAAGAGACAAGTTTGTTTTTTTTTAGAATGCCGTAAGTGGCGTTTTTGTTTGTTTGCCGTAAAAGGCGATTTTGCCGTGAAAGACGATTTTACAAAACCCATCAAATGTGAAAGACAAGAATTGTGATTTCTTTTTGTCTCTTTAGGAAATACAAACTACAATAGAAAAGTAAGAAAAGAGATCTCACTTCTCAGGAGATTGTGGGGACACGTTCAGATCGACGGTCGCAAGTCATGTATGGGCTTCGCCATCGTCCTTCAAATGAGAACATGTGATGCTTTGATTCTTTGGCTTGGCTCCTAACCTTGGTTTTTTAAAGGATAAGGACCAAGAGGAGGTCCTATATCCAATGAAAAACCGAGTAAACGGGCTGAAAAGCCGCGTTTAGGCCATGTTGGAGAAGGAGGTGACCTTGGGGGGGTGGCCCCCCAAGGGACGTTGATCACCTTGTGGTGCTTCTGGGTACTGACCTGGTGTCGTTTCCCCGCGATTTTTGAAATTTGAGGTTTTCTCAAACCATTTGAAGTTTGGGTTGTGGATAGCAACTGGTATGTTGCGTCTCCATGATTTTTGAATTTTGGGTTGTGGATATCAACTGGTATGTTGCTTCTCCATGATTTTTGAAATTTTGCAAGTATCAAATGGGGTTCGCTTCCTTGCGATTTTTGGGTTTTGCGAGTATCGACTAAGTTTCGCTTCTCCGCGGTTTCTAAAAAAACCATTTTTTGTTCAGAGACATGAGGGTCATAAATTTTGGCTTAAAACCATTTTGGTGGTAAGAGCCAAGGCAGACTAGGGTGAAAATTCCTGAGTCCTGGTTTTTGTTTCAAACCATGAATTTTTGGTTTCAAGGATCGAAAATTTTGGTCAAGTCCGGGAAGAGGCTCCTAAACTTGGATTTTTGGATTTTGATTGATTTTTTTTTTAAACAATGAAACGATGAAAGTAAGCATTATTTGAAAGTTTTTTTTTTTTTTTTTGGAAACTTCAACATAAAGATGAAAATTTCAAAAGGGGTGGGTTTGACGAGCAAGTACCTTGGAAATAGGGTTTGGCCGTGTAGATATCGCTCTGACCCGTTTGAGGAAGTCTTCAAGGGTAGTACCGCTTCAACAACTTGCCGTTGATGGGTAGCATACATCAGTCTCCTTCCATGTTTAGAAGAGCGTATGCACCGTTGGAGAAGACTTTGTCGATGACGAAGGGTCCCTCCCATTTTGGTTCAAATTTGCCTTTGGATTTGTGGGCAAAGACTATGGGTCTTTTTACTGCAAGAACCAAGTCACCCTTTTTGTAGGCGCGTTGCCTGACCTTCTTGTCGAAAGATCCTTCCATGCGTGCTTGGTACAACTCAATGCTTTGTAGAGCTTCAAGTCGTCTTTCATCGAGATTATCTAGCTCTTGGAGTCTCAATTTGACATTGCTTTCTTGCGTCATGTTATTTTGCAAAGATACCCTTAAGGAAGGAATTTGTACTTCCAAAGGGACAACAGCTTCACATCCATAGACCAAAGAGAATGGTGTGCTATGGGTTGGTCCTCGAACAGTGGTTCGATAGGCCCACAAGGCTTCTGGTAGTTTGTCGCCCCAGTCTCTTTTATGACTAGAAACTATTTTCTTGAGAATTTTGCAGAGTGTCTTGTTGAAGGCTTTTGCTAGTCCATTCGCTCCTGGATTATATGGAGTCGAAGGACAACTTTGGATTTTGTACTTGTCGTAAAACCTGTAGAATCTGTGATCCCGGAATTGTGGTCTGTTATCATGGACGAATCTTTTAGGTATGCCGAAGCGACAAATAATGTTGGTGCCTAAGGACTGAAGGACTGATGAGGTCTTCATTTCGCTGAGCGCAAATGCTTCTGACCACTTGGAGAAATAATCCGTAGCGGCAAAGATGAAGCGATGACCTTTGCTTGATGGGGGAGAAATAGGACCTACGATGTCCATACCCCAGGCTTCGAAAGGCCGTGAGATTGCTGTTGGATGTAGCCATTCTGGAGGCATGTGGACATAATCTCCGTGAATCTGGCATTTTTGGCAGCGCTTAGCAAATTGCATTGCATCAGCTACCATGGTAGGTCAATAATAACCTAGCCTTTTTATCTGGTTGTAGAGCTTAGGGCCAGCCTGATGGGCTCCACAAAGACCAGCATGTACTTCTTTGAGAATTTCCTCAGCCTCTTGTTGTGACAAGTAGCGTAGGAGTACTCCGTTGAAGGATTTTCTGTAAAGTGCTTTTGAAGGTATATCCAAATGAAAGTTTGGGGTTCGTCTTTGGATGCTTACCCGCTCTTTTGGATCTTCAGGTAGGATTCCGAACATGATGTAATCAATGAACGGATCTCTCCAGTCGCCAATCGGAGGTTTGAGGATGGACATCCGACTTCCGACCACTTTGTGGCATTCAGCAACTGCTTGGTGTGTGTTGAGAGGAGGGAGAATCCTTTTTTGACACACTGTGACTTGCATATTCTCCTATTCTTGGATTGCCATGGATGCGGCGAGTCCGGCCATGGCATCTGCACGGATGTTTTCACCTCTGAGGATGTGGGTGATAAGGCAGATGTTGAATTTTTGTCGAAGTGACTGCACCTTATTGTAGTAAGGTAGCAAATCAGGCTTCCTGACTTCATATTTCTGATTCATCTGGTTGACGATCAGTTGAGAGTCTCCAAAATCTTCCAGCATGGTGATGCCGGATTCGAGGGCGAGTTCTAATCCTACAATCAGGGCTTGGTACTCAGCTGCATTGTTTGAACTTGGTTCCAGTAGCGAGAAGGCGTGTGGAATCATGTATTTGTCGGGGTTGACAAAGAGGATGCCGATTCCCGATATTTGCTTTCCTTTTTCATTTGTCCTGGTTGCACCGTCAAAGTACATGTCCCAGGAGGCATTTGATAAGGAAGTTACCACATTGTAGACAAATTCGTCTGGGAGATCATCCCTGAGTGGAGAATCTTTAGGCAATGGATGCTCTGCGATGTAGTCTGCTAGAGCTTGTCCTTTGATTGTTTTTTGTGGCACATACCTAATATCAAACTGTGATAGAAGAATAGACCATTTTGCCAGTCGGGCATTGAGAGAACCTGCTTTTGTGACAAGGACCTTTAGGAGGTTGATCCTCGAAATCAGGTAGACTGTGTTTGACAGCAGATAGTGACGCAGCTTTTGTACAGCGAACATTACTGCAAGGCATTCTTTTTCGACTGGGGAGTAACGATGCTCTGTACCTACCATCATGCGGCTAAGGTAATATAGAGCAGCTTCTTTTCCGTCGTCGTTTTCTTGTGCAAGCAGAGCACTCAAAGAGTGGTCGAGAGCTCTTGTGTACAAGATAAATGGTTTTCCAGTTATGGGGGCAGCCAGCACTGGAGGTTTGGTGAGGTATGCTTTGATGTCTTGAAATGCATTTTGACATTCTGCATCCCAGACAAAGTCGACGCCTTTCTTCATCAGGCGAGAGAATGGACGGCATTTCCCTGATAGATTGGAGATGAACCGTCGAATGTAGGCTAGCCTTCCTTGAAGCCCTTTTAATTCTCTTAGGGTTCTTGGAGATGGCATTTCCAGGATAGCCTTGACTTTAGTGGGGTCAAGTTCTATTCCAGCTTTCCGTAATATGAATCCGAGAAACTTACCCGATGAGACACCGAAGAAGCATTTTAGTGGATTCATCCGCAATTTGTGTTTGCGAAGTCGGAGGAAGACTTCTCGAAGATCTTCGAGACGGTCTTCTTTTCTTCTGCTTTTGATGGCGAGGTCGTCAACATAGCATTCGATCATTTTGTGCTGTATATCTTGGAATATTTTCATCATAACCCTCTGATATGTTGCACCTGCATTTTTTAGACCAAATGGCATGACAGTGTAGCAATACACGCCAAATGGTGTGCGAAATGACGTATGCCTTTCGTCTTCAGGATGCATCTTCATCTGATTGTAGCCAGAGAATCCATCCATGAATGTCATTCGCTCGAACCCGTAGGTGTTGTCGATCATCACCTCTAGTATGGGGAGCGGGAATTCATCTTTAGGACATGCATTATTCAGGTCTATATAGTCGATACAGACCCTTATCTGCCCATTTTTCTGTCACGGGGACGATGTTGGCCAACCATTCAGGATGCTCTTCCTCGCGGATGAAGCCAACGTTTTTGAGTTTCTGAACTTTTTGTTCGATTTTGTCTATCACGTCGGGATGGAATCTTCTTTGGCCTTGTTTGATAGGCTTGATTTCTTTTTGCAAGTTGAGCTTGTGGACTGCTACTTTGGGATCCAGGCCAGGCATTTCGGCATAAGACCATGCAAAGCAATCAACGAACTCGCGAAGAAAAGAGATATACTCGGGTAACTCATCATCCTTTATATTCTTGCTTATGAATACAGGACGTGGGTTATCAGATGTTCCCGAGTCTATCTTTTGGACATGATCTTCTGTCAGAAGGTTTGAAGGTGGTTCCTCCACAGTATTTTCGGAGGCTTCCAACTCAACAAGACCTTCTGGAGTGCCAGAGAAGTTTTCAGACTGAGGCTCTGTTTCTGTCCACGGATCTTCTTAATCAGTGTCCTTCTCAAGGCTCGCAATGAGATGGTCCCAATCATTTGCTGGAATTGGGTTGAAGTAAGGTACTTCTTTTGGAGACGATGGTTCTTCTGAGTCAGAAAACCGCTCGTCTGTATCATCGGGCAATTCCTCTTTATTATCAGAGAAATCATACCAATTGGAGGAGCTTTTTGGGTCCTTGACGAGTGACTCCTCAAAGAGATATCCAGGGATATCAATGTCTTCATGAGATGTTGAGGCTCGGTCGGTAAAGCGACTTTGCAGCCATGGTGTCAACTGTCTCATAGGAGCGGTAGGATCATACCCCAACCCATATGAAGACTTGCCTTTATGAAGGTGGATTTTCCAATCTTCTGGTTGACTTTTGATCAGGGTGGGTTCCAATGGTGTGAGAATACCACGGCCACCTCCCAAACCAGTCGGATGTTAAGCGTCATAGCCCATTTTCTTCATGATAGCTTGTGCCATCGGACTATATAGGGATAGCTGAGGCATACCTTTGTTTTGGAAAGGTTCAAGCAAAGAGTTCAGTGGAGATGCTCCTGATCTGTGGAAGTAAATCACTTTTTCTTCTGGCGAGGTTGCCGGAATAACAAAGGAAGCAGACGTAGGGTCTTATATGTCTGCAGGTGTCTCCAATGAAGTGAGAGCGGGCTGATCTTGCTGAGTATTAGCTTGGCTCGATGCTGTGTCATCTTCTGGCTCTGAGTCTGTGTCATGCATAATAGACACAAAGGAGATAGTGAACTTGCCCCCAGCCTTTTGTTTTGTCTTCTTTGCTTTGGTAGTGATTACCAAAGGCTTTGGAGATTTGAAGGAGACGACGAAGGGAGCTTGGTCGCTTACTTCGAGTTTGGTGGAGGGTTTGTTTACCTCCAATGATTGCTGAGGAGCCTTGCCTTTATCTTTCTGGAGACTGTCGGCAAAGTGAATTGTTTTTTCCTCCTGTTCTTCTTTTCCATCTTTATACATTTGAGCATCTGCAAAATGGACATCTCTGCGTTTGAAGGGCTTCTTGTCTGCAAACACTCGGTGTATCAAGCCATCGTTGCCAACGAACTTGATGCACTGATGTAGAGTTGAAGGGACGACACCATTCTCATGTATCCAGGGGCGTCCAAGGAGTATATTGTAGCATGAAAGGGTCCTTATTGCATACACGGTGACTTCAGAAATAAGATCACCGATTTGCAATTTGAACCTGATTTTGCCGATAGGCCTTTGAGCGCTCCCGTCATATCCGAAGATGGATACGGACGTGTGACTCAGCTTGTTAGGTGGGATGCCCAGCTCTTCGAGTGCCGAAGTAGAGATGAGGTTGAGTGCAGAACCTGGATCGATCTGAACTCTATGTACTGGCATTTCTTTGACGTACCCCGTAAAGTACAAGGGACGGTTGTACTTTGTTTCGCCTAGGAGGAGGTCATCTTTGTCGAAGGCAATTGTTGCACTTGCTGCTTTTTATACTGAGAGGCATTCATTGCTTGATCCCTCAGTTTTCTTCTTTTCTCCCTTTGAGGGAGTATTTGATTTTTTGACACTATAGTCCATTTCAATTTGTAGGACTTGTGGGGCATGTTTGTCGACATCCGCATTTAACATTTGTATTTCTGAAATGAGACTATCACGAGTTTGTGGAGACATTCGTAATAAGTCAAGGATGTGCAGGTATGTGTTTGAAGTGCTCAATCAAGTTGTACTTGAAAGCCTCCTTCGGGCCTGCATTTTCATTATTGTTGCCACTTGGGGTGCTTACAACTTTCTTTCCCGAAGGATTTACATAAGAAGAAGAAGGTTGGTTGTAATTTTTGTAGTAATCCCGGCCAGAACGGGTACCTCTACCAACTTCAAGAGTTTCTAGAGACTGGTTTTCTTTTGGAAGATCACCCTCAGGATCAAGGGGTTGATCCTTTGCTGAAGATGTCTCTGTAATAGCATTGGTTTCTTCAGTAATTGTGTTACACGGAGCAATTTCTGGGAACAAGTCCTGAACAGCAGCCGGCAACTTTTCTTTATTAGCCCAGACATCGCCCGTGAGATCGGGTATTTGGGACCAATTGACTGAGTTTTCATTGAAGAAGATTTCATTGGCAGAAGTTTCTTCAAGATGATCAATCGGGAGAAGCTTGAGTTCTGATGTCACAGCTTCAGGAGACGAGGGCTGAGAGGATGTTATCTCAGTGGAAGTCACCTGAGAGGATGTAGCTCTGGAAGATACGCTACCAGTTGGGGTGTACGTGTCTTCGGAAGCTTCAGAGGCACTGTCGTCCTCAGCTATTGCATTGCAGGTTATCCTGACAGGAGATGCCCCCAGTGGAGACTGTTGGGAATCGGACTCATCCTCAGATGTAAGAGGATCATCGATCCAACTGTTTTCTTCATTTTCAGGAGTTGAGGGAGAAAGTTCCCGTTGATTTTCAGGGACTTCCAGTTCTGGATCATGACGAAGATTGATGCGATCCTGCTCCTGCTCTATGGCAAGTTGTTGCAAGATTCTTGCATATTCTTCAAGATCAGGCATGGGAGCCAAATCTTCTTCGTCATTTGCGCCTTGTGGTTCGTCCATGTTGGGTTCCACTGAAGCATTTGCTGGTGCTGGATCAATATCATTTTCTTGAACATGGTCCTGGTCTTCTTCATCATCAGACCAGGATCCTTGTGGCTGCAATGGGTTATACCAAATTACTGGCATAAGATGAGACTCGGGAATCCATTCCTCGTCGGAGAGGTATTCTCCTGTTTCAAGGGATTCTTCCCACTCATCGATATCACTGGCAGTGTCACTGGACTTGTGTCCATTCATGGAGAATCCAACTACCGAGTTGCAAGAGTATGATGGCCCCTGCACTTTTTCATTTTTGTATAGAGGTGGCATGAAATCATCAAGAGTGAATTTTCTTACCGCCTTGGAGGTTTTGGGAAGAGATTCTTCCATCGTCCCAAGTGAAGCAATGGAAGAAGTTTCTGCTTTTCAAGGACTTCTTATTTTGGTTGAGACTTCTGCTGCTGTTTGAGCTTGCGGAGTTGTCTCTTGGCTTGCCTTCGCTGCTGAGCGGTCGGCTTTGTTTTGACGATCTCCCAATTTTCATCATCTAGGAGATCGGGATGTACCCATATAGGTTGTCCATATGGTGTTGGATAGGGAACCAATTCTTGAGACGTTTGAGCCAATTTAATCACCTTGAATGAAGTAATGGTCTTCTTCTTTGGTGATTTTGAAACTTGCCCACATGACACCATGTTGACAGAAGTGGAGCCGTAGTTTTTATCAAAGGTTATGAATCCATTTTTCCACATCTCATTGATCTTCTCTCTTACAACGAAGTATTGATTGAGAGGATGTGAGATCATCTGATGGTATGAACAGTATCGGGGATCATTGGTTTTGCCAACATTTCCCTGTCTTTTGGGCTTTGGCAAAATGAGTTTGCCATTTGCTAGGAGTGCCTCAAAGATTTCTTCAACATCTTCATCAAACGGATATTTCTTTTCTACACGTTCTTTGAAGGCATCAGAGAGTTCAGGTCTTTTACCTGTAGTTTTGTTTTCAAGTTTCTTTGGTTGCTGAGGAGCTGATTTAGTCTGCACATTGAGAACCTCCTTTTTCTTTGGTTTTGAGGTTGTAATAGCAGTCGGCTCTTTCTTTGATGATTTCTGACTGTTGAGGTCTTTGATCACCATTTCAACTTCCATGGAAGCTTCGAGGAGTTCTCCCAGGTTCTTTGATTTGTTGCCGATGATCATGGAGCGAATTTTTGCTCTCATATTGTTACGGCAGATGTCAACTAGCGACGCTTATGGCAGTACATCTGAGCATTTGTACGCCATTGCCTTCCATTTATGAATAAAGTTGTATGTTGACTCATTCTCTCCCTATTTTAAGCTGCAGAGTTGAGCCAAAGTAACAGGATGATCCTCACCTTGGAAGTGGGTCAGGAAGCGTGTCTCTAGCATAGCCCAGTTCTGGATGGAGTTCTTCGGCAGAGTGGAGTACCAATCAAAGGCTGTACCTTTTAGGGTACTTACAAAGAGGAAAATCTTGAGGGCATCTTGATCCGCAATGGCTCCCATCAGGATCTTGAAATGGATGATATGCTGTCTGGCTGAACCTTTCCCAGTATATGTTTGAAGAGTAGGTTGCTTGAATTTTGCAGGGAACGGAACCGAGTCCATCCATAGAGGGTAGGGTGGCTTGATCCCATGTTCCTTCAATGTATCCTCTTCTTTTGCTTTTGCGAGGATATCGTCCACGTCTTTTCTGGTAAGGGTGCGAGACTCATTGTTTTCCGCATTGCCCTCGTCATCTTCATGATTCGGAGGGGTTTCATTGTTAGGTGGTGGACGCTGCAAAGTGAGAATAAGGTTTTCCATTAGAGCCTCAATTCTCTGTTGTCCTTGCTCCAACTGTTGGATGCGTGCGGTTACGTCATCATGTTGTGGAGGTGGCTCAGAACTTGTAGCAAGACGTTCATCCCTCGGGATTCGAACGAAGAAATCGTCCTGGTGACTGAGCTGGGGCTCATTCTTCTGGATGAAGAATTTGAGAAGTGGTTACTCCGGTGTCCTCGGCTTGGAGGAGTGGAAGATTCTTCCAGATGTGTTCGTGTTCGAGAGACGCTGCGAGTTACTGGACGTCTAACACTGATTTTGGTTACTGACTTCTGACGTTTTCTGGTTTTTCCAACCATATGAACGGCAACGAATTGGTCGTGTCTTTCTTTTTCGACCCATTTGTTTGAGACATGGAGAGTAGAACGCTGGGTTTTTTGTTTCTCAAGTCTCTTTTGTCGATATGCAGTGCGGCAACGCATACGACGATCAATTTGAGCTTCAGTCAGCTCTGGCTGGGCTTTGGCGATGAAGGATGTGGTCCCTCGTGCGCAGCAGCCGAGTTTGTCTTCTTTGAAGCTGGGCAAGGACAGGATCTGGACGCGGTCCTTTGTCTGTCGCAATGAAGACTTGAATTTTGCGAGTTCGGCCCCTGTTGAGATGAAGGGTCGACTCACGGGAGTGCAGGCTTCAGCATATTTTTGCGGAGGCCTAACGATGCAGGATTTGATTTTGGGCTTGTAAGAGCAAGCCGGCTCATGATGATTTTGTTTGTTTTTTGGGTGGGTAGGTCTCTCCTCTTTCATGTAAGAGAGGGTAGAACCGAGTCTCCTTGAGAGGGGCCAGGTATGCTGGCTTTACAGATGTTCGGGACCTCCGTTGCTTTGGTGAAGATCTCGGTGACCAGGTTTTGGGGTAAACCTGGTTTCTTGTGGGTTGAAGCTTTGTGGGAACACCACGGGCTTCAGGCTTCTTGGTGTTCGCCCTTGGTGCCATGTTAGTGACACGTTGTGGGGCGGTTTTCTGCTTTTTGGTAGGTACAATGTCTTCTGCGGGGAGTGGGAATGGTCCCAGCGACCCGAAGACGATGGTCCGGGGAGTTGAAGTTGACCCGGTATTTGGAGAGTTCTCGAGGGAGATGACGCTTCGGCAACTGGCAGGGCTCTTATGCTTGTTTTGCTTGTCCTGAAGCATAAGCTGGTACTTGTTCTCATCGAAAGTGATGGTTAATGAAGCTGCCATTGTTAGTTTTGGAAAACTTCTGAAACAAGACCAAATCCATTAGTAATCACAAGAATATGGTGATCAAAAATGGAGAACGACTATGGTTTTGTCTTTTCAAATCACTTGAGGGGACATGGCCTAACCCAAGAACGATGAAGAAGGCAAAAAGTCATAGAGGATACAATTGTTCTAAAATGCAAGTATGGTAGGCTCAGGGTGAGCGTACCAGTGACTGCTAGAAGCAATTGTAGACCTTAATTCAAATTACCGAGAAGTAAGGCTCACTCGAGGTAAAATGATATAAGGTTGTAGATACAAATGTGTCGATCGCAAATACAGTAGATCCGAAAGGGCGTACTAGCACCGCTAGGCACAAATGTTGCAAATCGCATCCTTGGAAAGGACACAAGATATGATTTTTTTGAAAGGTCAAATTTGGGTTCATAAAGGAGAGCAAATGGTATTCCAATTCGAACAAAGGCTCAACATTTCTATGAGCGCTAAATTCAGAAGGGAATGAACCAGAATTTCTCGGATGTGAATCCAGATGTGACGGAAGGTTTTTTTTTTTTTTTTTTTTTGAAAGGTCAAGATTGAATTCATCAAAGAGACCAAATGGTGTTCCGTTTCGAACAAAGGCTCAACATTTCTGCGAGCGCTAAATCCGAAAGGGAGGGAACCAAGATTTCTCAACTCTGAATTCAAAAGTGACGGAAGTTTTTTTTTTTTTTTGAAAGGTCAAGATTGAATTCATCGAAGAGAGCAAATGGTGTTCCATTCCGAACAATGCTCAACTTTTCTGCGAGCGCTAAATCCGAAAGGGAAAGAACCAAGATTTCTCAACTCTGAATTCAAAAGTAACAGAAGTTTTTTTTTTTTTTTTTAAAGATTTTTTTTTTAAAAGGTGCACATAGATTTCCAATTCGATCTTATGAAACCTTAGTGGATAGATCAGCCCCCAGGTAAGGGTAGGATTACTTAATGAACCCGTTTGGAGGACCCTTGTCTCGAACAGTCTAGCTGTCTCCACACTCTGGACAAGGCTTTTCTTAAATCCAATTTGGTCAAAGAACGCAATTGGTGGAACCTTAGTGTTTTTTTTTTTTTTTTTTATAGCTCTTTTTTTTTTTTTGAAAGGTTTTTTAATGAACTCATCAAAGAGAGCGAATGGTGTTCCAATCCGAACAAAAGCTCAACATTTCTGCGAGTGCTAAATCCGAAAGGGAAGGAAACCAAGGTTTCTCAAATTTGAATTCAAAAGAGAGAAAACTAATTTTTTTTTGAAATTATAACTTCTTTTTTTTTGAAATCCCAATTGGACTCATCAAAGAGAAAAGATGGCCCAATCCCTGATATGAACGATAGCTGCGAACATTTCTGTGAGCTATCAAGTTCAAAGAGGGAAGGATCAAAATTTCTCAAAGTTGAATCTTGAAAAAGAGAGATCATTTTTTTTTTTTTTGAAAGAGTTTGAAATGAAGGTGTTTTTTTTTTTTTTTTGAAATCCCAATTGGACTCATCAAAGAGAAAAGATGGCCCAATCCCCGATATGAACGATAGCTGCGAACAGTTCTGTGAGTTATCAAGTTCGAAGAGGAGATGATCAAAATTTCTCAAAGTTGAATCTAAGAAAAGAAATCAGATTCTTTTTTTCTTTTTTGAAATGAGAAAGAAAAATTGAAATCCCATCTCATATTTTTTTAGATGCAAAATGCAACATAGGCCACCAACTAGAAAGGAGCCAAGTGATCAAAGCATCACGTTCTCAAGTCAACGTGTCCCACCGGGTATGCCAACTTGATGGACCCGAAAGGAATCTTCCGTCCTCTCCTTCCGCACCCCAGGGGCTGACCTGGGTCTCGACGGAGGAGGGAAAATCTCGGTCATCAACATTTTTGTACGGGTATGCCATATTTACTTTCTACTTGGAATTTGGAATAGTGATAATCCGGAGATTCACCTTCACAAGTGGAAAGGAAATCAATCATTTTTTCTAACTTTTCAAATTGCATTAATATTAAGAAAAGAGACAAGTTTGTTTTTTTTTAGAATGCCGTAGGAGGCGTTTTTGTTTGTTTGCCGTAAAAGGCGATTTTGCCGTGAAAGACGATTTTACAAAACTCATCAAATGTGAAAGACAAGAATTGTGATTTCTTTTTGTCTCTTTAGGAAATACAAACTACAATAGAAAAGTAAGAAAAGGGATCTAACTTCTCAGGAGATTGTGGGGACACGTTGAGATAAACGGTCGCAAGTCATGTATGGGCTTCGCCATCGTCCTTCAAATGAGAACATGTGATGCTTTGATTCTTTGGCTTGGCTCCTAACCTCGGTTTTTTAAAGGATAAGGACCAAGAGGAGGTCCTATATCCAATGAAAAACCGAGTAAACGGGCTGAAAAGCCGCATTTAGGCCATGTTGGAGAAGGAGGTGACCTTGGGGGGTGGCCCCCCAAGGGACGTTGATCACCTTGTGGTGCTTCCGGGAGCAAAGTAGCAGGACTTCGTCTCTCTCTTGGATTTTCTGGATTTTCAGAGCTTGCACTTGGGATCTCTTTTCATCATGCTTTCTTCTTGGAATTGACCTCCTTTTATAGGCTTTTGGTAGCCATGAGGTGTTTATTGGCATTGATGGCCATGATGAAAGAATTGATGAGGAGTTACAAGTTGATTTTGTAACTCCTTTTTCAAGGCTTGTGATTGGTCGAAGAAGGTAGTGGGCATTTAATCACCTTTATGCTTCATGATGATGGGAGTTTCATGGGTTAATGCATGATTGCTTGGATTTGTAACTCTCAAATGCTTGAATCTGATTAGGCCGTCCAAAATAATGAGTTAATGACCGCATTAAGTTGTCATAAATGGGTCAATTAACGTCATTAAGTGGTTGCCAAGGCATGTGAAGAGCCGCGGCCCGCGCTGCGCCTTTTGAGATTCTTCTTGCAATCATCACAGGTGGATCCACGTATTGTTTGATGTCGGATTGCAGTACAATTTTAGACATTGATTGATGTTGGTGGGCCGGTGACATCTGTCTTGTCGATTTCACGATCAGTCGGACAGAAAGTGCACTTTCTTGGTCAGCCGGTTAGCGATCTTGAGGCGATCGGTGATGATTTCATGCTTTCGACGGCGGATCCGAGATGTCGACGAAGATCAGTCGTTTTCAAGCATCAAACATTGAATTTTTAGAAAATCACAGAGGTAGGAACACTCGAAACGCGAAAAGGATCGAAAATCGGGCATTTTGGTGCAAAATCCGGCGACCCGAATTTGCAGGGTCGCCGGCGACCTTAGGGTTTTTTGCCCTTTGGTCGCTGAGCTTCGTTTTCAGCCGATTTTGCGTCTTTTTTGTTCCTTTTTTTCTTCTGTATTTTTCTTGACATTTTTCCTCAATTATTGACTTAATTTTCTTGGAGAAATCTTGATGAGAACCCGCGCGAAATTGGAGCACAAATTTCCCATTTTTCGGGAAAGCCGAAGACTTTGTAGCCGGTTTTCCGTCAAGCGTCGAAACTAGGTCAAACGATGTCGGAATGACCTGAAAATTGAGGCGAAGCTTCTTGAGCAGTGGATAGGACCAACCATGGGCTTTTATTTGAGTTTTGAAGCCGTTTGGGGTCCCATCGATACTTCACTTGATTTTGCTACGGGGAAAATGCCGAGCTTTGATATGTGGTCAAACGATGTCCAATTGACCTGAAATTTGACAGGGAGCCTATTGGAGTCATTTTGAGATGTTCCATGGGCTCCGTTTTCGATATCATGGTCCCGGGTTGCTCCGCCGCCGGTAGACTTGATTTTTTCTCGGAGCATCGAAACCTGGTCAAACGTTGTCGGAATGACCTGAAATTTGACGTGCAGCCCTTTGGAGGCATGTTGAAGGCACTCATGTACTTTGTTTGATGAGTGATGGCTTCGGTAGTTCCCACCGCCGGGAGGCTTGATTTTGCTATCGGAGCAGTGAAGTTGGACCAAACGATGTCGGAATGGCCCGAAACCTCAGGTGTACCCATCTTTTGGCTGCCTTGAAGGATCTTTCAGTTTCTGTCTGATTCTGACAAAATCTGATTCTTGAAGTAGCCTTGCCTGTTTTGTAGCAGGATGCAGCTTCACGAGGCTTCTTATGTTGAGGAGACTTAGTGACTTTTTTGGTGTCAACAATAGCATGATAACTATGTTGTGTGGAATTCATAACACATTTAATCTTTGATTTACTTATTTGGATTCCATATCTTGACTTAAAGCAAGTTATTTTTCAATCTTTGGTACTCATATATGCTTTGAAAAATCTTTGTTTTCTTTTAAAGCATGTCTTATTAACTTGTTTGAATCTTTCTCTGTTGTTTTCAATCATTTAAACTTTAGTTAAATCTTGATCTTTGAAAACAATATTGATTTAGCATCACATGTTTTGTCATGACTTTTGATACAATTTGAATCCTAGATTTTCATATCTTCTTTAAGTTAATTTTATACATGTGATTTGCAAAACCCTTCAATCAAAATCTTTTACTTGCTTTTAACTCACAAATGCTTCTAGCATACATTGTTGGAGTTTTATTTTAAATTGATTGAAGGTTTCACACACACTCATAATGACCATTCATCTTTGCATTTTCATAGTGTTTGTGTGAGTTTGATTTTCACTTTCATATTTGCCTAATCTAGAGGCATTTCAATTGAGCCTAATTGTATTCTCTTGAAGTGTTTTGTAGACACTAATATTGAGAAGAAAACCCTTGTGTGTAAAGGTTGTTGTTTAGCCTTGAAAAACACCATTGTAAGGTTATTGCTTATCCTTGGAAAGCATAGTGTAGAGGTTACTGCTTAGCCTATTAAAAAGCACAAATAGTGAAAATCCGGTGGGGTGTGGGATCACAAACCGGTAGTGGATGTAGGCATTGAGGCCGAACCACTATAAAACATTGTGCAATGGTGAATGACTTGTGGTGATTGATTTGTTTATCTTCCGTACCTTTTCATATAATCATCACTAGTTGAAGTTTAATTTGAAGAAAATTAAATTTGGCAATTATTTGTAGATCGTCTTATTCACCGCCGCCACCCCCCCCCCCCCCCCCCCCTCGGGTTCGGATCCGGAACTTTCAACTTCCACTTAGAACTTCCTAGGTAACCCTGCATTAGAGAAAATGCACTGGGTCTTCTTTATAATAATGTTGTTCATCCGTTCTGCAACTTCGTTTTATTGCGGTGTATTTCTGACTGTGCGATGTCTCATAATCCCTTTATTCTTGCAGAACTCATTAAAAGTACTATTACAGAATTCCAAGCCATTGTCGATTCTCAAGTGCTTGATTTGTTTACCTGTCTGCTTCTCAATCATAGCCTTCCATGGCTTGAACTGTGCAAAAGCTTTGTATTTGTGCTTTAAGATAGACACTCAGGCCTTCCGAGAATAGCCATCAATAAATGTCAACATGTATAAGTCACCACCAAGAGACGGAACACGAGAGGGACAACAAAGATCAGAGTGGATGTAATCCAAAGTACGTTTGGTCCGACGAACAGCTGTCCTGAACTTGACCCTACACTGCTTTCCAAAGACACAATGCTCACAAAAGTCCAGCTTTCTTGTTTTCTGACCATACAGCAAACCCTATTTAGTCAACTCATCCATACCCCTCTCACTCATATGCCCAAGTCGCATATGCCATAACTTGGTAGTTTCTGAATCTGAGGATGACACAGTTGCAACACCTGTAATTGTACTACCTTGAAGAAAGTAAAGGTCATTCTGCTTCAGTCCATTCATCACTACAAGAACACTCTTCGAAATTCTCATAACTCCACCTCCAGCTTTATAGGTACAACCATTAGAGTCAAGCATACCGAAGGAAATCAAATTTTTCTTCAACTCTAGAACATGCCTAACATCTGACAAAGTTCTCACAATACCGTCATACATCTTAATTTTGATTGCACATATCCTAATAACCTTACAGGCTGCATTATTTCCCATAAGCACTTTACCACTATCAATAAATTGATAATTGGTAAACCAATCTCTGTAAGGGCATATATGATAAGAACACTCCGAATCAATAACCACTTAGTAGCTTAGCTACCAACAATAACTGAAAGAACTTCTGCACCATCAGAATTACTCTCTGCAATTCGGTTGCAATTCCGGCAATTTCTCCAGAATCAGATTTCTCATTCCCTTTACGCTCTGGACAATCTTTTCTAAAGTGTCATTCCTTGTGACATTTGAAGCACTTTAATTTTCTAATTTTTTATTTTGACCTAGATAGGCCTCTTCTATTCTGCTCTTTCTTCTTTGTTCTGCCACAAACTATCAAACCCTCACCAGAACTGTCAGTGTTTTCGGTTGAAACCTTTTTCTTCAACTCCTTAGAGTTCAAGGCTGACTCAACATCTTCCTTAGAAAGAGTCTCTCTACCATACATCATGGTATCATTAAAGTTCTCATACGATGGTGGTAAAGAGCATATCAACATGATGGCTTGGTCCTCATCATCGATTTTAACATCTATGTTTTCAAGATCTATAACAGCTTTTGTAATCAAGATGGGTTAAAACAGATGTACCTTCCTGCATTTCTAAGATGAACAATAGCTTCTTCAGATACAAGCGATTCGTGAGAGACTTCGTGATGTACAAGTTCTCCAACTTCTGCCATATGCCAGCAACAGTTTTTTCTTGAGCAACTTTTCACAGTACACCATCGTTAAAAAATAGCAGAATTTGACCGTACGCCTTCTCCAGCAACTCATCATTTTTATCATCTGACAGTTTGTCAGGCAAAGCATTCTTTCCTTTCAAAGCTTTTTGTAACCTATTCTGAACCAGCAAAGCGTGCATCTTCAAACGCCATGGTTCGAAATCATTGTTTCAATCGAATTTCTCAATCTCAAATTTATTAGTCATTCTACGAATCTTCCACTATACTTATGTAGATCTCCTCGAGACGGGTTCACAGGTTCAAACGGATCTTAGATCGGACTCCGGATCATCAAGATATCGCGAAAACAATTTTCACCCATCGATTGGTCAAATCTGCCATTGACCATACAAAATTGCTGACATCAGCACTAACGTCGGCGCTTTTATGCTTCTGGGCTTCACTGCACGTGGGTCGGGCTGATCTGGACCGGCCCTCGCTAGGACCGACCCAAACAGGTCGTCCTCTTCTCTGGGCTCTACTGCAAACAGGTCGGCCTGATCTGGATTGGCCCGCGTTGGAACCGACTAGATAAAGGTCTTCCTCTTCCCCCTTCAGTGGTTTCTATTGCAGAAGACCAGACGTCTTCTTCCTCTTCACAAATCCTCGAACCAACACAGCGACACAGCACGGGGCTCCGGCAACACGCAACGACGGCGGCGATGCGGGACCTAGCCAGAAAAACAAAAAAACCTAAATCACAGAACCCCTAGTCGATCTTGCCCTTCCTCTGTTCTTCTTCTCCTGCTCTGGTACAACGACAGCGGCAGTGAGGCTGCAGCGATTGCAGCGGTGAGGCTGCGATTCCGGAGTGCTGTCGACAACAATATTCACAGGTCACGGATCACAGAACCACCATCCTTTGCTACTCCAGTTTCTGATCTGACGTCCACCCTTCTCCGATCAAACCCTCTAAGATCCGACCCTTCGAATCTCCTCCGATCATGCGTAACTCTTTGATACCAGTTTGTTGTGATTTAGGGGCCTATTAGAAGAGATCAACACATACGAGGAGAACACAGATTTACGTGGTTCGGCTTTTGGCCTGCGTCCACGGTGAAGACGAGAGAAATCACTATGCAATCAGAATAGCGGTGTACATCTTAGACACTCTAGGTCTCTATTTATAATATCAACCCCAAACATTGTTACACCCAAATCCTATTTCTAATCACAGTACAACTTAGGCAATCTAGGGGCCCGATTAACCAAGACTTACTAATTTCTATTGAGCCATACTAATTAACAGATATCATGAGATAGCAATGTAAATGGCACCTATAATTTCCTAGGATTTTAATACTAGGGTGATGGTTGTATTCATATTGTATCTTCCCCTAATCCAATTCCCATTTGATGGTTATATTTTTAATATTCCATTTTGATCTTCATGTTTAACCAATTAGGGCATGAATTCCTATATAGTAAAGTCCTATATATCCCATGTGAATGAATATTTATTTGCATGAAATTGAGTTCTTAGAAATTTGTGGTAATTAAAATGGGTTCTAGAAAATAATAATTAAAGAAGTGGGGGTGAAGGATATAAGTTGGACCCATAAATAGACCCTGACCACTAGACCCCATTTATAGGGTGATGATTTGCATTCTCCACAAAAGAAGAGATTGTTGACATTTATTTGTGAGTTTTCACCCTTGTTTCTTTAATTTTATTTGATTTTAAGAATACATGTCTAAAATTTAATCTCGTGCTCTCATGCAGACTAACAAGTTCTCAAAAATAATCACCAAAAGGTAAAAGCAAGAAGTCTCTAGCTCATTGCTTATGCAGTATCCTCACGATAATGTTAAATGAGTTCTCAACATATCTTTCTAACTTGGCTGCCAATTTTGGCAAATTTTGTGTCAAGGCTGTTGATTGGTTGGACGGCTTCCAAGAGTGGATGGTCAAGTCCCTTCCTCGTTAGTGTTATTTGTTTGCTTGCTTTGTGTAGTTTTATTATATGTGTTGCCCAAAAATATAAAAATTGTCTCTATCTAAGGATTTTCCTTTTTCATTGTATTCAAATCATTTATACAATATCTTGTTGTATTCTTTCAACCATACATCTTATTTTCATTTGATGATGTTTTTCAATGATTTTATATGCAAACACAAAATTTAAAAGTACTGGGATATTACATTGCACGAGGGCTACATCCCATGTCAACAATAGACTAGCTAGCTAGCACCCTTTACCTTTCAAAAAAAAAAAAAAATACACCGACGGACAACCCACATGCCTAGGTGCAAGACTAACAAAAGTATGAAACGAAGTACCTTGGATTGGATATTCTTCCTGTGGCTGGCCGGCATGTATTGTTGGGTTTGCGTATGTCATTGATAACGTTGCCTAAGCACAAGAAAAATGCGCCTTATGCTAAGAATTCTATCCTCGGCGCGTGCGACGACATATTACAAGGCTTTAAAAAACCTTCATCCGGATGGTCCACCGTTCCGTCCACATCGCTTTCATTATCATCTAACATTGGTTGCAGAGAACCCATGGTTTCGATCCCAAGAAAGAGGTTTCTTTCTTGCATGTGCAATCGATCTTTTTCTTAACGCATGATGGGTTCACTCTATATCAATTGGGTCTCTCAAGGGTCAATATTTCATTCAAGTCTTAAACTTGGAATATTCATTTGTATCGACTTACTTTGAATGCAAAGCAATGAAAATGTTGGATTCACTGTAAGATAAGTTGGTGTCCTTAGAATACACTAATTACTATAACAAAACCCCATCATATTACACCGACTGAGTTTGTCTATTTGATTCAGTCAAGACACAGCTGCATGAGTTCAACTAGAAAAATGATCTCCCATTTGGCCCAAACAGGGAAACCTATTTCGATCAATCGGGGGTGCCACGTGGGGGAGATGAATGTTCTTTTATTCATTGGAGGAGATGGGATTTGATATCTCCTCCATGTGCCACCCCTTGATTGGTCCAAACAGAGTTTTCCTATTTGGTCTAAACAAGAGATCTGGTTCTATTCAACTATCAATATCCAACCCCTATACATATCAAAGATGTAATCAATACGCCTCACATCAATGTAGCTTTATAGGCATGATTTCCATTTTAGTTGGAAAAAAGTTGAAGAAGATGTGGACATGTCTTTAAATGTATCTGTGAATAAGATGCCATTTGGTAAGTAAAATTTTGGGTCTATTTAAATTAAATAGTTGTTTGAGTGCTTATGTGTACGTCCATTTCATTCTGCTTTTAGACCGTCTTTCTTTCAAAGATAAAAATGGTAACTTAATTGTTCAAATAGCTAGACATAGATATCTAAAGCACTCCAACAATTCCAGCTTTTTTATACTTTTTTACAAATTTATTTGTATAACTTTGATAACGTGATAAGTCTACCTGTATTAAATTGTCCTTTTTAGTAAGTTTGTTTCACTATTTTCAACTATATAACAAGTTTGTTCATGTTCTTTTTAGAATATGAAGAGTTTGCTTTTCAAATTGATCAATAAGATGATGCTAAATCTTTCATTTGCTAAAGAGTCTAATTAAAACAGCTTTATTTCAAACGAATCTAATTGAATCGGGTAAAATGACATATATATTGTACCGTGGATATCTTATATATAATATTACTCTTGAATCTTCAAATTGGCTGTACCGTAGTGGATAAGTTTATGGACCCAGTCAAATCGCCCAAGTAAATGAACAAACGTCACCAAGGATAGTGGTTCCATGCACTTGGTGCGTGGTGCTGATGCGCTATTTTCCATTGTTGCGTCCAAGATGGCCGGCTCAACAAGGTGGGTGGGGACACTCTCTCTCACTCTCTCCCGAAGTGATGCAAATGCGTGTGATGTATTGACATGGTCCCATGTTCACCTGTTCCTTTCTGCCGAATTCCAAGTCAAATGGCACTTTATTTGCCTGCAAATGGTTTTGGTGAAAGCTCCTTTCAGTGGGAATCAATCTGTAAAGCAGATTCACACTTATTTTATGTCTGCTCAGTATGGATTTTCCTATATGCACGCACAAATCGCATTGAGATCAACCAATCTTAATTGACCATCTAATTAAGGCTTCCGCCCACCTTGATGACACAAGACTTAGGCTTAAATTGGGAGAGAGAGAGAGAGAGAGAGAGAGAGAGAGAGAGAGAGAGAGAGAGACTGCTCAGTATGGATTTTCCTATATGCGCGCACAAATCGCATTGAGATCAACCAATCTTAATTGACCATCTAATTAAGGCTTCCGCCCACCTTGATGACACAAGACTTAGGCTTAAATTGGGAGAGAGAGAGAAAGAGAGCGAGAAAAGTGATAACACTTATGTATCATTTAGTACTTTTAAAGTTCTATTCTCTTTTTGTGAAAGTTACTGGAATTCAAACTCCACTTGTCATGATAGTATTGGCCACCCAAGTAACATTGTTGAGATGAATCATGATGTAGGGCATGATAAGATGATTTAATCAGATAATCCCAAAGGGAAAAGGCCGAAGACTAATATTTGCAACTTTGATTTGCAACCCCAATACTTATGATGGGAATTGAGTGTACAGTGAAGGCTTGCGTTTCACATTAGAACACATAGAAATTGAAAACATAAGAATTCATGGTCTAATGTGTTCTACCTAGGATTTTGAAGGTAAGGTGTGATTGATATAGGGTGAGGGGTGAAGGACATAAGATGGAAATGTAGACTGGACCTTGACTTTTCGAGAATTTGAATTACTAAGGTGATGGGTAGGTATTCATTTTCCATTTTTTCTTATTCACTTTGCATTAAAAGGAAGATCATTGGAAGCTCAATTTTGTATATATTCAAGCTGGATTTTCAATTTTAATCAAATAGAGGTAAGCACATGAGATAATTATTTGGGCATGTATGACTGTCACGTCCCCAAAATACAGCCAAGGGATAACGTGAAAAATATGAATAAATAATTATTTTCCTGTGTTTTATGCAACACAAGCTCCTAAATATGGACCCACAAAATTTTGAAATATAATGAGTCATAATAAAATATTTGCGGAAGCATTAAACCAATTGGTATCAATATCCAAAATTAAACCAACACATAACTACTGAATATTAAGGTTTAAAGTTTTCAAAAAAATTGAATAAAACAACAAAATAAAATATATTATGGAATTAAATCAACTACGGACTCTAAGATGTCGATATCTCATGCGCAGATTTAGAGGGTTCCGTAGCCATCTCCGGCTCTCTACTCAGATTCGTCAACTGGTTCAAACACTTGAAACGTTTGATCATCCTCCGTGTCCACAGTAGGGTAGGGGTCGGTACTTATGCACTAATAAACAAAGTAAACAGCAAGTACGAAAGCATAATTCATAAATAAAACACAAGATCAATGTGAGTAATGACATGTAAAGTTCATACGAGATTAACAACAGAACAATAATGAAAAGAACGTACAATCTAAATCCATTCTACACAATAGAACAATACAATAATCACATAGAAGCACTGCTACTGTTTTGGGTGGTCAGCCCTAACTATAAAGCGGGAAAACTCGTTCGAAGGCCGGCAGTCATAAACCGGTTCGTACTTGTAGGCCGAATAAACCGGTTTGAAATTCAAATATTACAATGTCCGCACACATCAGTAATCAGCCGTTCAAATACAACTGCAGTCGTTCGAATATGACCCAATCAATATACATATATATATATATATATCATAGTATAATAGACCTAATGATCTATAAAGCTCTAACACATAATCCTAAGTCAAAGTGAAGGGCTGACTGCACAATAATCCATAATCGAATACCGATCAAATCATTTGAATAAACTTCTACAATATCTCAATCTATTGCCACGCCATATCCAATCAACATAGGGTGTGCAACTAATAGACCAACATCAATCTCAATCATGTATACAAACCCGAAGGTCAAAGGATAATCACAAGTCAATCCTAAGGTCAAACATAAGTTCTCGTACCTAGCAACCACATGAATCTCTAATAGATAAAAGATTAACGCACCCCTTCTCAATTAATGGTGCATAGACCCAATTAAGGGTTTTCCGATAGAGATGGGTTGAGCTCGAATCCATTAGGATTTTGTAAGACCCCGCCCCGAGTTAATCAAGATTAACTCTAATTAATTGAAGTTAATGCTAATTAATCACGTTTAATGAGGCTAATGATGGCTAATGACTAAGCTCGATGAGATTAGTCTCAAATGATTGAATTAAGCTTAATGAAATGATAATGAAGGGGATTGAATGGATTGAATGAGATTTTAGACTCAAACTAAGAGAACAAGGCCTTTTTCTGTAAATACGGATTTATACGTATTTTGTCGAATACGGAAACTCTTGATACCAACACGTGTATCTCGACGAGTACGTTAACTTTCATAATAGACTCGAAGCCGTTTGACGAGGATTTCGTCAAGTGGCCCTTCGATTGACTCAGAACGTAAATAACCTTAGTGGAATGGACTTAAGTGCAAAAGAGAGTTATATAAGAGGAAATGAGCTTCTTTGAGTACATCCATCTCAAGACCATTGTAGAGAAACCCTAGACACCCTTCTTTCTTCATTTCCTCTTCCATTTTCCTCTGTCAAGGTGGAGCATTGGTTTGATTAGAAGGACTTTTGAGGGATTTCCATCATCTTCATCTTCTTCCTTAGCTTGTCTTCCATTGTGGAGTGTTTGGAACTTGAAAGAGAAGCTCAAGAACTCCCTACTCACACTACAAGTAAGTACTTAGAGCTTTCAAAGGATTTTCAAATTATAATGAATGGTTAGGAGTGATTCCTAGCTCATTTAGCTCATAAGGTTTGTGTTTTTGATGTTTCCATGGAAATAGGCTTGAAGAGGGTTTTCATTTGGGGGTTTTTGCCTTAAAGTCAAGCTATCAAGGGATTTCTTGCTAATAGGCTTTAAGAAGCAAGTATAAATGCTTTCTTATGATCAAATATGATAATCTTCAAGTTCTCTTGAGTTATTAGAGATGGGTTCTCAAAACCCTTTTTCTTTCTTATGAAATGGAGATTATGTTGAATGTGATTTGTATGGATTTTATGATGTATTAATGATGGAATAGAAGTGCTATTTGTGTATTAAATGATGGATGAGGGGAGGATAGAAGATCCTTAAATGGGCATGCAAATGGTGGTTGAAATGAATGAATGGAGGAGTGAATGTTCGGAGTTCCAGAAATGGAGTTCTGGACAGTTCGCTCGAGCGAACCCCCAGTTCGCTCGAGCGAACCAATTACTGTCTGACGCAAAAAGTGTCCGCACGAGCGAACATTATGTGCGCTCGTGCGATGAAGGTTCTGTTTGGGTCCGCTCGAGCGAACTTGGATCCGCTCGAGCGAACCTGATACTGGCCCAAACATGAAATTGTAAGCAAAAATTTGACCAATCGATCGGACCGTATTAAATGTAAATGTGATGTTCATCGAAAATAACACGTGCATTTAGTAACTAATAATTACACCCAGAATTTGTCTAAATTGGGATAGAGACAAGTAGGACCGTGAATAATTAATGATTCAGCTAATCCCCTTGAGTCTATAATGACTGCATACAATGAACCACTGAACAATGAATAAATGCAATGAACCATTGAATAATGAATAAATGCAATGAATAATGAATAATCCTGCTGCAGCAGATGATTGGGGTGTTCCGGAGCTCCGTGGTGATGCCAGTGATCTCTGATCAAGACACTGGTAGATCCCACATATAGACTGAAAAGTCAATGAATTGATAAGCCATGTAAGAAAACTGAAATAATATTGAAGCCCCGGCCATGAATAGTTCGCCCTTCCGCCTTGTGCTTAATTAAATTGATTAAACGAAAGTGAAATAAAGCCAGGCCATGAACGGTTTGCCCTTCCGCCTTGTGCTTAAGTTTCTTCCGTTGGGAGACACGAAATGAAACGAAATGACATGAAATAAATGAAATAGATTGAATAATGCTTCCTTTGGAAAGACGTTGAACTGAATGATAGTAACACTATTGTATTTGTAAATTTAGCCATTGAGTATCAATGGGCTACACTGTACAGGATGTTGCATTAACCTAGATGTAATTGTCTAGAGTTGTTATATTGATAATTGACAAGTTTAGCATGTGTTATCATAAATGTGTTTATACATTGTTGAACCGTCGTGTTCATAGTGTTATTGATGGCATTACAAGCCCAGTTGCCCCTCCCGGTCTTGCAGAGGCCGCGCCGCGTGTGGAGGAGGCCCATCCGATACCTCCAGGAGGTTTAGCCGAATGGGCATAGTTCAGAGGGCGTTGATTTTTAATGTTTTGAGATTATTTTGGGAATTCATTGATAGATACTTTTGTACATCATTTTGAAGTGTAATTAAAGGTCCCCTGCATTGTATTGTGAATATGCAGTGGTGGACTTCATTGGATTATATTTTTGTATATGGGAACTTTACTGGTAATGTAAAGTCAATTATTGTCAATGTACGTATATGTTTCCGCAAAAAATGTACATTTGACAGGTATGCAGGTTAGATCCCTTGTGAGTCTTGTCTTAACTTCGGTTAATTCAAGATTTACGGGAGTAAGTATGCTGACATCGCGATCCGGGTTATGCCCCGATTAGTCCAGCCTCGGGCCCGGGTCGTGACAGATTTCCCCGAGGTCATACCAAGCACTAAACCTCACGTTAGTAAGATATCATTTGCTTGGACGGTATTTACTCAGATCCAAAGCTCTAATTAAGAAAGTATAAAATATAATTTTAACACATTAAAAACCAAAAATATGATTTAATATTAATTTATAGATAATAATAAATTATAATCTTAATTTATAATTTTAGAAAACTTGAGGACCTCATCCAAAACATTTTCCACATCTAAATAGTCAAAGGATTTAATTTGGATTTATAAAACAAAAAGGGCATTTTCTAATTTTAGAAACATGGGGGATAAGGTGATATAATAATAACCTACTTACTTATAATTTCTCTCACAACAAAACTTTCCTCATTTTAATTTTTTTTGTTTTCAAAACATGTACATGTGAATTGTGTATTTAATTAAAATACAATCAATTATATAATAATAAAATAAATAATGTATATAATGAAAAAACCAAAACGTGACAATGACTTTCCGAAGGCTAAAAAAGCATTCCAGAGCTTTTACCTAGGCTGTGGCTATCTTTCTGCATGTGCCTTATCTGTAGGTTTCTTTTAGCTTGATTTTAGGCTATGAGATCTTCTTGTTTTAACCTTTTGTTTTTCAAGTCAGTGGGGTTTTTACTTTTTCCCCATTGGGTCTTTTATAATTTTTTTTGTTGCCTAGTCTTAGAACGCTTGTAGTATAATTTTCTATAGCCGATCTCTTTTCCAGTGCATTTTCACCATCTTCTCAATATAGTCTTGCTTTAACTTTAAACGAAAAGCGTGTTTAAAAGCACCATTTTGGATGAAAGACAAACAGCTAAGATTCCTTAAAACAGGTCATTTATTATTTTCCTTAAGACATGCATGTTGATGTCTTTGACATCAACATCATCCTGCTTGGAATCGCAAACAGGCTAATTATGAACCTTTCGCTCTGTCATATCCATTAAAGTTTTAGTTTTAACCTACATGAGACTCTGTTCAAACAGTAGATCAATGAGCACTTCCACATTAGGTACAGTGTGCATTGCTTTTTAGGGAAAAAAGAGAAGAAAAAGGCTTAGGATTACTTTTATAAAAAAAAAAGATTTTCTTGAGAAATCCTTAATTGAAGCATGGAATTTTCAGAACTTGCAAAATCAGTCTGAAATGAAAGAGAAAATCTGAAGCATGGAAACCACACATTTCACAGCTATCAACAACTAATACAGCAAAGGTCCCATCATCTGAAATGTGTTGAGAAAAATGAAAAAAACAGAATACAATCAAACGAAAAATTACCCTTCATCCCAGTGGTGGACCCAGAATTTTTATTTGGGTAGGGCTAAATTTTTGCTCAGCTTTTGCTAGACTTTTTTCACATTAACAATATCAAAAGAAAAAATGTATTTTATTTAAATATACAGAAACTTTTTCCATAATCGGATCTCCTTCCCAATTGAAGGTTCTTCCCACTGTTTCTCCCAAGTGATCATCAAAACAACCTAAGACAACATTTTCTTTAATCATAGGTGTTTGGATGCCCTGAAACAATGATTTGGGTGAGCACCTAATTACCCAATTTGGGTTTCCAAAGAAGTTATATTTGGATCTAAAGAATTTGGTTGCCTACAATTAATTTAACTGTAAAAATAATTTTCTATAGTTGGTTGTGGGTTCATGGCAGAGAAGAAAGGTTTTCAATTAAATATACCTCAAGTTATCCAAACATATGAACCCTAAGGCCTAATTTGTCTATGAGTTGAAGAATAAAGTGTGCCCAATGGTGATTTGGTCATCTTCGGACCTGTAGATTTGCTCTGATTTAGTGATTTAGGCTTAGGGTTTGGATTACGATTTGGTGATTTAGGATTTGAAATTTTGATTTTGGAGATTAAGAATTCAAATTTAGGTATAGAGTGATTAGGATTATACTAGATCTAAGGGGGGAGGGAGGTACTTTATTTAGGATTATTTGTTGAGAGAAAGAGACTAACCATGAGAAGACCTGCGATAAGAAGCTCGATCGGTGCAACGAGCACCTTAGACTCTCAATAAAAAAAAGGATATTGAGAGAGAACGACGCAAAAAGAATTCAGTACTCTCGGCAAAAAGATGTCAAAAAAGAAGATGAGTGTTTTCAATAAGAATTTATGACGTGGGGCAAGATCAAGGTTTACACGTGGAGCAACTGTTTATTAAAAATATGTGGGACAGATCTAGGCCATTCAAATCTTTAAATTATTTTCAAAATTGACCTGGGGCGTGATTTATATGTAGGTCTGCCCCTGCATCATCCTATTGTTCTATTTCACTGTGCATGAAAGAAGGTGCATGACAAGCAATTAGTAGTCATTTTGGGATTGTTACAATGATGAAGAAATAGACTTGCAACAGTATCTAAATAATAATCTCTTTCATTGTACTCAAACATGAATGTGAATAATGGTTGGTGCATGTATGTTCATCTGATCTCTCTCTCTCTCTCTCTCTCTCTCTCTCCTGGAGATCTTTTGTTTGTGGGTGCGCTTGGAAAACTCTCATTTATGGGTAGAAATTGCCGGGAATCTGGTTGCTTTTTTTCTCTTTTGGTACAAAAGGAATGCCAAGAAAATGGACATGCAAACTGAACATCCCAACATGCAAAACACACACAGAGAGAGCATACCAAAAGGACTCTCTAGCAATTTTACCAAAAAAGGAAAAAAAAAAAAAAAAAAAAAAAACAAACCATATTGTCCATCTTAGCGATGTAGTGAGCAATCCTGTCTCTACTTAACATCACAAAGATTAAACATACCTTTCAAAGTCATAGATCAAATTAGTATGAATAATTAATGAAATTGCCTTTTGATGGATGAAAAATTCATGCCTCATTTTAGAATATTCTTTTGGGCTCTCTTAGACTTTGGTTTAATTTAAATTAGAAATTCAAGTAAGTTTGAACTTGTTTAATACATAGGTCAGATTCAAGTCGAACCTGTTCTTTTTATCTAACCTGTAGATCTAATCCAACCTGACCAGTTGCATTATTACCCGCCAACCCAACCCAAACCCAGTCTATTAGTTAAGGGTTTGAGTTACCATTTTAACTTCCATATTTGGCAGGTTCCTATTAAACCAATGGATGTCACCCATGGTTTTTAACTTAATCGGGGGCTGACTATTTCTATTCCTACTGCCAAAAGCTTATTAGAATATGTTCACCCATTATAAACCTCAATTTGAGCTGTTTGTACTTATGCATGGTCTTCACATGCAAAGAGTGTTGACGAAACGAAGAAGAAAAATAGTATTGACAATATAGTGGAAGGAGCTTAAACCAAAGATTGTAAAGAGTTGTTACACAATTAACACTATCTTATTTTTAATAATCTCTAGATTATCATCATAGATTTAAAAAAAAAAAAAAAAACCTTAGTGTTTTGCAATTTTTCAATTCTACATCAATTTCGTTAGTTTTATGCTTAAATGAAAACTGATTAATTTGTTGAATTGAAATACTCAAGGCATTAAAATTACATAATTGTTACTATATTTGTATTAATTTTATTTTTTCAATAATTCACAAATTCTTAAAATTATAATTTAAATGAGAAACTGACACTCTGCTCTCCAAGTTAACTATCTGAGTTGCTTAGTTGACTCCAATCCTTAGCTTGCCGACTTGTCACGACCCGGGCCCGAGGTCGGACTAATCGGGACCTAACCCGGATCGCGATGTCATCATACTTACTCCCATAAATCTTGAATTAACCGAAGTTAAGACAAGACTCACAAGGGATCTATCACACATACCTGTCAAATGTACATCTTTGCGGAAATATACATATACATTGACAATAAGTAAGTTTACATTAAAAGTAAAGTTTACATACACAAAATTACAGTCCAATAAAGTCCACCACTGCATATTCAAAATATAATGCAGGGGACATCTAATTAAATCTCAAAATGATTTACAAAAGTATCTATTAAAATAATTCTCAAAATAATTCCAAAATATTCAAAACCAAGGCCCTCCGAACTATGCTCATTCGATTAAACCTCCTAGAGGTATCGGATGGGCCTCCTCTGCTGGCGGCGCGGCCTTTACAAAGCCGGGACGGGCAACTGGGCCTGTTATGCCATCAATAACACTATGAACACGACGGTTCAGCAATGTATAAACAATTCTATGATAAACCATGCTAAATTATCAATTTCTCTTGTAACAACTCTAGATAATTAAATCTAGAACAGTATAATATTCTGAACAGTGTAGTCAAATAATAAGCAATGACTAAATTACAATTTCAATAGAATTATTCTTATTCAATTCAGTTGCTTCCGAAAGGAAGTGGTTAATCAGTTCATTTCGTTCCTTTCGCATCATTTCATTCATTTCACTACATTGAGTATTTATTAGATGGCTTATGGGACATTTTAGTCCAATGTCACTTTTCATTCAATACGCGTTTTCATTATATGGCTTTTCAGTGACCTTTCAGTCTATATGTGGGATCTACCAGTGTCTTGATCAGAGATCACTGGCATCACCACGGAGCTCCGGAACACCCCAATCATATGCTGCAGCAGGATTATTCATTAATTCATTGCATTTATTCATTGTTCAATGTTCATTGTATCTATTTATTGTTCAATGGTTCATTGCATTTAGTCATTATAGTTCCTATTGAGTTAGAAGAATCTTAGTCATTTATAGCCCCACCGGCCTCTATCTCAACTCTAGACAACTACTGGGTGTAATCCTTGGTTACCAAATGCACGTGCTATTTTCGATGGACATCACATTCATATATTTAATATGTACATTTAGTCCCCAAAAATCTCCACCCACAATATCAAAATCCACTGGACCCAAATTTTCACTTATAATAATTACTTGGCTTATATTTAGGTTCGCTCTAGCGGACTCAACACAGAACGTTAGTCGCGCGAGTGACCAACATACTTCTCTCTAGCGAATACAGAGGCTCCCAGACAGAACCTCCATCGCTCGAGCGGACATATGTTCGCTCGAGCGAACACTTACAGACAACGTTTTGTATCGGACAGTAACTAGTTCGCTCGAGCGAACTGTCCAGAACTCCAAATCCAGAATTCTGAACATTCACTCTTCTTCTTCCAGTTCCATTCAAATCCCTTCCAAACCTGCAATAAACACTTGGAACCTCCTGTTCCCTCCTCCTTTTACATTTTATAACACTTCTATTCTATCCAATCATCATGAAATCCATATTAAACACATTCAATCTATTCTCCATTTCTATAACAAATAAGGGGTTTGAGAACCCACCTCTTACAACTCAAGAAAACTTGTAACTAGCATGTTTAATCATGATTAGCATTTATACTTGCCTCTTGAAGTCTATTAGCAAGAAACCTTTACCTAGCTTGAGCTTGAGGTGAGAAATCCCCCAATTCCAAACCCTAACTTCCATGAAAACACAAAATGTTTCTCTATAAGCTATTTTGTGCTAAAAACTATTCTAAATCATCCAATGGAACTTCAAAGCACTAAAGGAAATCCTAACACTTACTTGTGACTCCAAGAAAAGGGGCTTTTGAGTTCTTTCTCAAGCTTTGACACTCCCAAATAGAAAACAAGATGAGGAAGATGAAGTCTCACTCCAACCACTTGACAAGCCTTCAATCTTCACTATAGATGGAGAGAAATGGAGGGAGAAATGAAGAGGAAATAGTTGCCCAGGGTTTTCTCTACAATGGGGGGGGTGAAGTAGAATGAACTCAAAAGAGTTCATCTCATTTATACAAATCACCCAGTTTTGCATTTAAGTCCATTCCACTAGGGTTATTTACATCTTGAGTCAAATGGAGGGTCATTTGACCAAATTCTCGTCAATCGACTTCGAGTCTATTATGAAAGTTAACGTACTCGTTAAAATACACGCGTTGGTACTAAGAGTTTCCGTATTTGACAAAATACGTATAAATCCGTATTTATGAAAAAGGTCTTGTTTTCTTAGTTCGAGTCTAAAATCTCATTCAATCCATTCAATTTCCTTCATTATCATTTCATTAAGCTTAATTCAATCATTTGAGACTAATCTTGTCTAATTTGGTCATTAACCATCATTATGTTAATTAAACATGATTAAATAATATTAATTGTGATTAATTAGAGTTAATCTTGATTAACTTGGGACGGGGCCTGACACGACTTGAACCCGAGTTATGAGTCAACAAGCTAAGAAATAAGGGTGAAAAGGGGTTGGGAAGGGATATATACCTCTTAATGACCAGCCAAGAATGTTAAAGCTGCCAGGACCAGGACCATGATGGTAGCAGTGATGATGTTAGAATAGTCTGATTAACCTCAACCTCAACAGTTAAATATATCTTGATGGGAAATCATGATTGGATTATGAGGATGTCGGCAAGTACTGTTCACATGCAGTCATTTTTTTCTAGACTGTTTTATATTTTTTGGTAATAATTTTTTTCGAGACTGTTGGGATTCTGTTGAAGCTTGGTTTCTCTTTCTGTGTTGCTGTTGTTGCTTTCTTATTTTTAGTGAATCTTCTCTTTTCAAAACCAAAAATAAAATAAAATGCAATCATTTTGTATTAGAGTGATCGGTAAAACAAAGTGTTAATTAACTTTGAAAAGATGTGCATTTTACATGAATTGTATTTGATCTAGAAGAGTCAATGCTCTCATGCACACTGGCTTAGATGTTGACATGAGTGCTTCTTTTCAGTGTCCGCACTAGCAACTGATGAAAAACACTCTTCAATAATCTCATACATGAATGTTAATGAAGTCATGTCTATCCGAAAGGACAAAACTTACTTCAGGATAATAAGATACATTTAGGACCTAAAGCATTCATGAACCTACAAATTAGATGATAACCCAACGTACCAACCCATTCAGTCATTTTCCCTCGGATCTAAGTCAGTGCATTCATCTTTTTCTTGGGGCTTTTGTAGATAACCAAGTGGGCCACAGGGTAAGAACTTTCCGTCCTAATTAGCTCTTAACTTACTCTAAATCCATGTCACAAGTATCACCAAATTTTGGAAATCTGTCAGTTATTTCACTGAAAAATGCTTGAGATAAATTCGATGTTGTAATAATACCACCGCATCTCATTAAATCCTCTTCAGACTTTGCCTTAAGGACCTATTTGTTTCCATTTAAATACATAGGAATTCACTATCAAATGAGCTCCATCAAAAGATTATGAAAGAGGAAAAGTGTAAATGAAATGAGGTGCGGGTGAAGGATATAAGGTAGAAATTTAGATGGGACATTTTGACTTTTGTGGGATTTGAATTGCTAGAGTGATGTCTGGATATTTATTTCTCATCTTTCCTTAGTACACTTTCCATTCTAGGGGAGGTTAATTATTTAATAGTCATTTTTTGTATATTCACCTTAGATCTTCATTTTTAACCACTTGTGGGATCAATTAATATGCATTATATCTAAACAGACATGATTATTTTTTTTATAAGCTATATCTTCTTGGTTCTTTTTTCCACAATTGCTCTATTTTTATCTTAAGATTATTTAATGTTTTTCAAAAATTCCCATATACACCAAAAAAACTTACCCAGAATCTTGAAAACTTTTTGGAGAGGGATTAAGACCATTGGAGTTTAATACAATGCATTCACCTTTTTCTTGTTTTGAGGAGCTTAAGAATATCCTAAACCATGAATCTGATGTAGTATGAGACAAGAGTAATCATTTGGACTTTTTGGCAGCTAACTATTACACTATTCAAAACACTTAACTTATTCATATGCTTTCCTTGCCAATTGTCATGGATTCCGGATTAAGGGCCCTCTGACTCCTATCATGTACACTGCTCTTCTATGATGTTTCTGCCCACAGCTTTGGAATTTGTTATTCTCCAGAGGGACCGGCCTTTCCTGGGACTTGTTTTGTCGCCCTTCCATGCATGCTGATTAGCAAACATATGCTCCTCCTCCTTTCTGAGAACCCAATAAAGGTCAATTCAAGATGGTACTAAATGATTGCATCATGAGGAAAAGATGGCAGCTAGGTGTAAGAGTTATCTTTGCAAACCGGCAATTAGATCCAGCCTTAAACAACTGAAAAAAAAAAAAAAAAAATGCAGCCATGAAGAAGTTGGCTTAGAACATCATACATGGCCTTGGCCCAATTCATCGTTACCTAGTTCGTAGTTCAATTAATTCACATTCGATTTTGTAATTCATAACTTGATACTTAACTTCATCGGAAAATTTGATCCAATAAGTTTCATTTGATTTGCTTCTCAATTCATTTGATTTGGAGTTTGACCTCAACATACTAAATCAACTAATTCATCTGTGCTCTTGCTGCCGGTCCATCACTAGCCTACATCTCAAATTCAAACCACTCAAAGTAATTGTTATTTACATTACTCCAGGTGAAATTTTACTTCAATCAGTGGCCTACATTCAAATTGATTGTGTGTAGAACACACCAGCACAATAACCCCTACCAAGCACACGCATCTTTTCCTCATGATGGCATATTAACCGCTCTGTCTGACTACTTTGGACGGGTTTCTAATAAACAATTACACATTGGTATATTGTGGTGTACGGGATAAGTTAGTTATTTAAAGAGGTCAAAGATCATAAGTCTAAGATTGAATCCAAAACCCTTATAGCTTTAATATATTATAATATTATTAAAATAAATACCAAAGTAAATAGCATGTTTTACATCTTTAGGTGGGGCCACTCTTATTGTAGATAGATATAAATTAGGATTAATACACAGGGGTGCAATGATTTTGAATGGCTTGAGCTTTTAGGTAGGATTTACAAGACTCGACAAACTCTGACTTAGAGAACTACTTGAGTTTAATTCACTAACTTGCACAATAAACCATGCTCGTCACAGAATCTCCATGCATTGCAAAATGAATAATCATACATTAAAAATTAGTACCTACTTCCATAGAGCAAGTTGCATAAAATGGAAACATGAAAGTTGGAACACAAAGATATTAGAAGAGATGGAGAAGAAGAGGGTTTTTACAGAAAAGAAGAATTGAAGCTTTAAAAAGTGAAAGAGTTGATGTGAGTGGTTTAGAGGAGAGTAGATGTGAGAGATTTTATGAAAAAAATATATATGAGTGGATACTTGCATGAGATAAGTAATGGAGAGAGAATATGGACCATTTGAACAAAAACGCGAGAAATTCAAAACTCACCTGCATGGTTTGCTGAGCACACCCACCTTTTTAAAAAAAAAAAATTACACATAACAAAAATACCCCTCTTCCTCTCCTTCCTTCTCTTTTCCTCTCCCTGCTCCGGCAACGTCCGCCCGCCATCCCCTTGATGCTACCGAAGGAGAGGGAATGACAGAGAGAAAGGGAGGGAGAGAGGGAGATGGAGAGTGCGGAGGGGGGTAGGGGGTGGGGGGAGGGAGTAAGGGAGAAAGAGGGAGAGGGCGGGCAGGGGCTGCGAAGACAGGCGGTGGGCGAGAGGCAGAGAGTGGGAGGAAAGCGGGGGAAAGGGAGACCAGGTAGGGAGAGGAAGATGTAGCAGGCGGGGAGAGGGAGGCAGAAGGAGAAAATGACAAAGAGGGAGAGGGCGGGCGGGGAGAGGGAGTCAGAGGGAAAAAGAGGGAGAGGGCGGGCAGGGGTTGCGAAGGCGGGCGGCGGGTGAGAGCCAGAGAGCAAGAGAGAAAGAGGGGGAGAGGGAGACTAGGCAAGAAGAGGGAGATGGAGCGGGCGGGGAAAGGGAGGCAGAGGGAGAAAGGGAGAAAGAGGGAGAGGGAGAGGGCGGGAGGGGGCTGCAACGACAGGCGGCCGACAAGAGGCAGAGAGAGGGAGACCGGGCAGGCAGAGGGCGGGGAGAGGGAGAAAGAGGGAGAGGGCGGGCGGGGGCTACGGCGGTGGGCGAGGGCCGGTAGTGGGTAAGAGGGAGAGGAAGAGAGAGGGAAGGGAGTATTTTGGTATTTTTAGGAATGTGGGTGGGCTCGGCAAAATAGGTGGGTGAGTATAGAATTTCCCCAAAAACGCATATAATTATTTGTCAAAATTAGAACTATCAGTCAAAATTCAAGCCAAAACACTTTCCTTTAATGTATTATAATAGTTTCCGAACTGAACCGCAAATTGTTGGAAATGAAATGAACTATTCCCAGTTGGAAGGTCTTCTGAGCGAACTAGTTAACTATGGCCTAATTCGATGTCGAATGGTACACCTTCCAGTTGGATTCAAGTCGACAAAACTTAATTGGGTGGGATTTGAGCCACATATTAGGGGTCGTTTGTCTTTTACGCGTGGGATATGTAAATACAATTTACACATGTAAATGATGAAGGGAAATATTCAAGTGAGAAGTAGTTCTCACCTATTATAAGAGAACTTTTTTGCGGGGCCGAACCAGCAACCCATCCAAACCTAACAACCAATAGGGAACCCCTGATAGTCACTAATCCCACGGATTGGCATACATCCGAATGGACTGAACCGTTGGATTGAGGGTTAAATATTTTTTTTAATATGAACCCAATAATATGGGCCATTAATGAAGGAGTAGAGGCATGGGTTTGGGGTCAAACTTGATACTTGGGGTGGTCTCACATAGATCTTTCCATGCCCCCTAGTCCCATACTCAAATGGGGCCCACAATTGGGCCCCATAAAAAAGTTATCATATAATATGTGAGAACTAGTTCTCACATGAATATTACTCAATGATGAATATTCAAATTTTAAGTATGTAACGTTTACACATGTGTTTCTTTTTACAACATTTGTCTAATAACACTACTTTCGCATCATTTACACTTGTGATTCATTTTTGTATGTTTGTTTCAATGAAATGTGTATATGTATTAAACGATTTTGTAAATATTACTTATTAATCATTAAATTATATTCTACTATAATGATATGAAAAGGAGACAAAAAAAGGTCTAATTTATATCAAAGTCTTCATTTGCATTTTAGATCCTTAAAAAAGAACATGTATTTTCACATGAAATATACTTTCAAAAATATATATTTCTATCAATGATCACCTTAAAAAAATGCATTCAAATTTCCAACATGTTTGGTTAAGGAAATATGAGTTTACAGTCTGATGGTTAAGAAAATAGTATTATTATTAACACTTTTATTAATTAATATTTAGTTTAATATTATCTTAATTCATTATTCAATTTGCATAAAACTTAATCCATGCATCTCACCAGCTTTATGCTAATATTAATCAATTATAGAAATAGATTTTATAAAGGTTTTTTTTTTATAGCAAGGCAAGAGAGAGAATAGAGAGGCTACATTTATAAAAGGGGATGAGATGCAAGGAGGGTTTTCATTGGAGGGGGGTTCGAACCCAGAACCTCTTTATGGAAATGCCTCTTTTATTATTATTTTTCTAAATGCATTGGAGAGGGTTTCGAACCCGCAACCTCTTTTGATAGAAATTGCCCCAAAACCAAACCATCCACCTCCCACGGGTATTCTTTGAAATCACATCTGGCTTGATATTCTCTTTTCCCACCTGAACAGATGTTCAAATCTTGGTGAGAAAATGGGCTCATTTTCATACCATTTACACATCTAATTCACACACAAGATACGTAAATACTTGTAGACAAATATGACTGATTCATAAATATTACGCATATTCACCATTTACATACGTAAATGGGTGTAGGCAAACGACCCCTTAATAGACTAGGCCCCCGGAGGCTGGGCATCCTCAAACCATTCATCTTGTCAGCCCAAAGTGGATTGGACTATCCATGATCTGAAAAATCCGGACTCCTACAATTCATGAACAAGGATGAACAACAAAGCAACCAAATTCCTACTAGGATAACAATGAGGAATGAAAACCGCATAACATTTCTGACTCGCCACCCAACCCAACTTGAGACTGATATAGTAATTCACGGTTTGGGTTTTTCAATTTCGGGTTGCATTTGTGTAGACATGTAACTTCATTCATTAAAAGGGCCAAAAGCTCGTTGGCCTCATTGCGAGTCATGCCTATGGACAAAGCTTGGAGAAATAGGCTGGGCCTCCTCATATTGATATATAAATGGGATGGTCCAGGACTTGTGCATGCTTAAAGGCCAATTATATGTCTTACCCCACAAAAAATAAATTAAAAGGGCCCTAACCGAACCTTCAGATTAATGGCTAGACGAGGGCCTGCAAATGAGACCCAGGAAAAAGGCTGGGGGCTTCGACAAATCGGGTCTGATTTAGTCCAGTGGGACCTAGCCCATGCCCGGCCCTACCCATGAGGAGCCTTAAAACTGAACTAATATAGACCTGTGCGAGCACTCACATCATCTAATTTTGTATTTGAGACAGATTCATAACAAGGCAGTATATCATCTCTTGGATAAAACATGGCCCAGAAATCACACTGCTCAGATCTTCAATGGACAACAACTTAGGCAATACAATAATCCATAGTAGGGCCCACAATTCGGATGTTTTAGGTTGAAGAAGGCATGTCAGTATGTCACTGATGTGGTTTATCATATGGTTCTGTCACAAATATCCTTGCAAAATTATCATCTTGTAAAAATGTCCTAATATTCCCAAATGGGAATATCATTGAGAGAAAATATGAATTTCAATAAAATTTGAATTTATACAAATTTTACTATTTCTATTCCTATAAACATCAAACATTCTATTGTTGGGAACCTGAAGTTTTCATTATATAGCATGATATTTTAAAATATCACCAAGTTTGTAACAATTATATTGTTGAAGGGAGATGTGTAAATCCTCCCAGCTGCAGTAGCAGGTCGGGCAACAGCCCAATTGATTAGGCTTTGAGGCCCAAGCCCAATTCACCTTTCCTAGGCCCCAAGCTACAAACTACTGAAAGTAAAACTTAATCCTGGGCCGTAATTGGGCCAGTTATTTCAACTGCTTCTACAAAAGGAAAAATAACAATAATGTTTAGCCCGAGTTTTAGGAAACTAGTTCAAAACCTCAGCCTTAAGAGACCCAGACCTGGCCTGCTGAAAGCCCTAATGTTTTGCCCAAATCGGTTTGACTGTTCTTACTGTTCTGACTGTGACCCTATTTATTTAAAAATTACTTAATAAAACAAAATTTATGAAAGGAAGAACTTTATGAAAATCTTATGAAGAACTTTATGAAAATCTATCTTGACTTGTTAAAGGAGAATTATCAAAAAAGAAGCATGACAGTAAAAAGAGGGTTAAGAAAGAACACAAAACTTTTGTAATAATTTATTATTTTCTCAATACTTACTGAATGCAACAATTACAATAAATATAGATAACACAGTAGGTTAGGATAGACTTGCCATGTATCTTAAGATGAGCAATCATAGCATCATTAATTTGAATGAATCATTTGATGCTTTGGTAGATGGTTTGGATAAACGTTGAATGGGTACAGTTGTCACAAAATCTTAACCCTTGTTACTCCCCCTCAAACTGGAAGGTGGGAGCCAGAGTCCAAGTTTGGTCCTCAAAGCACTAAATGGAGCCCGCGGGAGTGGTTTTGTGAAAATATTAGCAAATATAATTGTTGATCAGAATTGATGAACTTGTCTCCAAGGGCCACCTTCTCACGAACAAAGTGGTAATCAATCTCAATGTGCTTGGTTCGTGCATGAAAGACAGGATTAATTGTCATATAGAGAGCACTCATATTGTCACAACATAGTGTAGGAGGCTTATAAAGAGTTATACTTATATCACGAAGAATGCACCCAAGCCATGTTACCTCAGCCGCAATAGAGGCCATGGCTCGATACTCAGCCTCAACACTAGAGCGAGCTATTGTGGGTTGCTTTTTAGCACTCCAGGACAAACAATTTCCTCCCAAGAATGTACATAATCCGGTCGTGGACCAATGTGTACTGTGACACCCAGCCCAATTTGCATCAGAGAATGCATATAGATCTATTGGACTATTTGCAAGAATTCGTATCCCATAGTCTATAGTACCGTGGATATATCGTAGAATCCATTTGACTTCTTGATAATGATGCATCTTAGGCTTGTCCATGAATTGACACACAGAATTGACCACAAAAGCGATGTCTGGACAGGTCATAGTGAGGTACTGTACCACCAAAAATACTTCTATAAAGTGTGGGATAAGGAAATAGATCATCTGTAGAGGAGAGGAGCTGAATTTTTGTTGCCATTGGTGTACTAATAGTTTTGCAATTCTTCATCTGAGCACGAGCAATCAAATCATTTGCATACTTTTGCTGAAACAGGAATAAACCCCTAGAAAATGATGTAGCTTCAATCCCTAAGAAATAGTGAAGCGGACAGAGGTCCTTCATGGCAAACTCAGTGCTTAAGGTAGAGATGAGAGACTGTAGAATAATAGGATCATCGCCTGTTAACACTATATCATTAACATACAGGAGTATAATAATGATGCTTTGAGCACTAAGGCTAACAAAGAGAGAGGAGTCTGCCACACTACAGAAAAAACCAAGTGTCAACAGAAACGAGCTAAATCGATCAAACCATGCCCTTGGGGCCTGTTTAAGACCATAGAGAGCTCAATGCAGATAGCACACATGATTTGGATGACACGGGTCTACAAATCCTGGTGGTTGATCCATGTAAATAATGTCATTGAGTTTACCATGTAAAAATGCATTCTTTACATCCAGCTACCGTATAGGGGTAGCAATAGTGAGAATGGCCCGAATGTTGCCTGGCTTAACAACCGGGCTAAAAGTTTCGAAGAAGTCAATGCCCTCTTTGGATTACAGCCTTTGGCAACTAAATGTGCTTTAAGTCTCTCTAAGGACCCATCAGCCTTCAACTTGGTTTTAAAAACCCATTTGCATCCTACCATATTCATGGATGGATCTCGTGGTACCAACGTCTATGTATTATTATTTTTTAAGGCCTGCATTTCCTCCTCCATGGCTACACGCCAACCAAAGTGTCTAAGAGTTATTTTGTAGCCTTTGGGTTTAGGCGGTACACATGAAGATGTGGAGCAATGAAGGGCGTAGTCAGATGATGAGTACTTGGGATTCGGTTTGACAATCCCATGTTGGCCACGAGTAGCCATGCGAGATGAAGCCAGCATGCCATGTGTATCATGGACAGTTGTTGTAGAGCTTAAAGAATCATTGTGCCAAGCTTCAATTGCAATGGTTGATGTTTGGATGGCAGCCAGGGTTGTGGCAGTAGCAACCATGGATGTACCCTCATCGAGTTCCGAAGATGGTATGTTATAGCAACGGGTGGTGCACTATAGTAGATGGGCGAATGTGTTGGAGCTCATCATCATGGTTCTCAAGGGAGAACCTAGGACCATCAAATGAGTGATCAACATTTGGAGATATATCCTCAAGAGGATTAAGCTATTCATTAAATGTGGTAATGGCGAGTTCTTCTTGTCACTGTGAGCAAAAAAGTGTAATGGGACATGCATTTGGAAATAATTCTTCATCGAACACAACATGCCGTGAGATGTACATTTTTCGTGTTTGTAGATGGAAGCAATGGTACCCTTTATGCTTGCCACTACAGCCCAAAAATACACATGGAAGAGATCGAGGTGAAAACTTATCAGCTGTATAATGCCACAAATATGGAAAGCAACGACATCCAAAAATCCTTAAACAAGAATAATCCGGGACCTTCTGATATATCAAATTATAAGGACCTCTCATTTCTAATTTAGCTGATGGTTATTGAAGAAAAGGTTCAGCAAATGAAGAAATCGGGACCCTATGATGATCCACCCCAGCAAATCCAGTCAAACAATAATCAAGCTCAATCAAAACCTAAATGCAACAATCAAGGACGCTTGATTGTAGGATCTAAATTAATTCCACAAAAGCCTCAGATTGCCATAGTAGACAACAATCAAGGACGCTTGATTGTTGACATAGCAGAATGCAACAATCAAGGGATCAGAATGCTTGATTGTAGGATCTGAATAGGGACAATTTATATCAAATACAGAGCACTGATGTTATCACAAAATAATTGAAGACGCCGAGACAACGGGATCCCTATATCTCTAAGAAGAAATGTAGTCCAAATGAGTTCAGCAGTAGTTGATGCCATGGCCCTATATTCAGACAGTGCTAGAGCGAGCAACTATAGGTTGCTTTTTAGCACTCCATAATATGCAATTAGCACCCAAAAAAAAGACAATACCCAGTTGTGGAACGTCGCGTTAAAAAGCACCCAGCCCAATCGGCGTCAGAAAAACCATACAAATCCAGAGAATTGTGAGAGAGAATTTGATTTCCCAAATTTAGAGTACCACGAATGTAACGTAAAATACGTTTGACCGCCTGAAACTGGCCAATTGTAGGATTCTGCATAAACTGACATGCGGAATTGACCGAAAATGATAGTTCAGGCCTGGTCAAGGTAAGATACTGAAAGGCACCCATAATACTCCTGTAATGATATGGATCAGGATAAGGAGCTTCATCATCCTTAAGGAGAAGCTTTGTGCGTACAGCCATGGGAGTAGCAGTGCTTTTGCATGACTCCATTCCTGATCTGACTAGTAGATCTCTGGCATACTTTGATTAAGATAGAGACCGATTGGACTTCTATGTACTTCAATGCCAAGAAAATAATGCAAAGGCCCAAGATCCTTCATTTGAAATTCAGTGCTTAAGACACTAATGAAGGAACCTAAAGTCTCAGAATTATCCCCTGTCAAGATAATATCATCAACATACAATAATAATAGCAGTAGACCATTTGGTGCCCTGCGGACAAATAAAGAGGAATCAGCTGTGCTGCAAATAAATCCATGATAAAGTAGAAATATACTAAATCGATCGAACCAAGCCCGTGGTGCCTACTTCAGTCCATACAAAGCTCTTTTTAGATGGCACACATGGGAAGGTCAATTTTCATCAATGAAGCCCTTAGGCTGTTCCATAAATACTTGCTCAGTCAGAAAGACATTTAGAAATGCACTTTTCACGTCAAGTTGCTGAATGGGCCACTGTTTGACAGTCGCAACTGTTAAAATAATTCTAATGCTACTTGGCTTGATGACAGGGCTAAAGGTTTCGAAGAAATCTAGACCCTCTTGTTGATTGTAGCCCTTGGCAACTAACCGAGCTTTAAGTCGTTCAATGCTGCCATTTGCATGTAGTTTGGTTTTAAAGACCCATTTACAGCCAATAATATTCATCGATGGTGAGCGCGGGACAAGAACCCATGTTTGATTCGCATCAAGAGCATCAATTTCATCCATCATGGCCGCACGCCAACCAGGATGTTTAAGGGCTGATTTCACTGATTTAGGTTCACTTGGAATATCTGTAACAGTGGCTGCAAGAATATATTTAGGATTTGGCTTATACACTCCACTCTGACTCCTTGTAAACATAGGGTGCTGGTTACTAGAACTCACATCATGTGGGGCCAAGAGATGTTCGACTGTTGGATTATTTGAACCCAAATTTGATAGAGACAGCATGTTAGGAGCATCCATAGTATCATTATCAACTGCTTGAACACCGGTAGAATTAGTAGCTCGGGCATTGACAGCAGGCAAATATGCAGGGGCACATGGAATATGCACCAATGGTTCACATTCACCAACTACCTGGAAGCATGTCATGTTATCAAGTGACTGTTGTGGAGAAGATATTAAATCTAGATCCAAATGAGTAGTGGTTTGAGATGGTGAAACTATTGGTACGGTAGCATTGATACTTGGCAGATTCACCAATGAAGTAGGTTGAGGTGTATAAGGCATACATGAGGTAGTTGGGGTACATGGTATACAAGGTACACTTGATAAAGGGGTTAAGGTCTAACTTGTTGGATCAGGGGATAGTTCGGGTATGGAATTTTCTCTAAAAAGTTGGGATATTTGTAGTGGATTTAAAGGACTAGAGGGAGTGGGGAGAAGAGCATCAGTTGGATCAGTCCAATCAGAGTATGTAGACAACTCTCCATCAACCTGTGTCAATGCAAACAAATCAGAAGGTTGTTTGAAAGGATATAAGGACTCATCAAACACCACATGACGAGAAATGTAGACCCTCCCTGTTGGAGGATAAAGACATCTATAGCCTTTATATTTCTCACTGTAACCAAGAAGTACACATGGAAGAGATCTTGGGTCAGATTTTCTTGTGGTGTAATTCCATAAATATGGAAAACGACGACTTCCAACAACTCGAAGTGATGAATACTCCGGCTTTTTATTTGTCAATTTTTGCAATGGTGAAATCATCTCCAAGCGTGGAGTTGGTAATCTATTAGTGAGATAAATTGCTGTCCCGAATGCCTCAACCCAATACCTTCTTGGTATACATGCATGATACATCATTGCCAAACCCAACTCAATAACATGACGATGTTTGCACTCAGCTACCCCATTTTGCTCAGGTGTGCCTGGGCATGATAGTTGGTGTATAATGCCATGATCAGAGAGATAATTAAGAAAATCCTTGCTAGAAAATCCACCACCACCATCTGATTGAAAAACCTTAATTGATTTATCAAGTTGTTTCTCCACAAGCTTATGAAAAAGGACAAAGCATCTTAAAAATTCTGACTTTTGTTTCAATGGATATAACCAACTGGACCTAGTAAAATCATCAACAAAGAGAGCATAATATTTGAATCCTTGAACAGACTTAATAGGGGCAGGTCCCCAAAGATCACAATGGATTTTGAACAAAGGTTCATTGGACTCATTATTTGAAGCATAAAAGGGAAGCTTAACACTTTTACTCATCTCACAACTGCTGCAAATAGAGGATTTTGTTTTATTTATACTAATAGACTCATTATTATGCAGATGCTGTATGATGTGCGCTTGAGGGTGGCCAAGTCATTGGTGCCAGGTGTCTGCTGAAGCTCTTTTGAAGCGATAGGAGAAGTTCGCCTCTAGAATTCCTCCTTGTCCGTCAAGCGCATTTAAGCCATCACGTTTACTCCCCCACGCTAGTACCCTTTTTGTCATCAGATCCTTTATAGTGAACTGAGATTTGTTAAACTCAAAGTAACATGGAAAATCTGAAGTCAACTGAGAAACAGAGAGCAGACTCTTTTTAATGTTAGGAACCAAGAGAACATTTCTTTAAAGGAATAGAAGTGTTCCCATGATGGACTATCCCAACTCCAATATGTGAAATTTTGAGAAGATCACCATTTCCAACCATAACTGAGTCAGTCCCTTTATATGGTATCAAATTAAAAAGCTTACCAGGATTGTCAGTTATATGAGCAGTTGCGCCGGTATCAGGAAACCATTCAGCATCTTGTGTACCAGAGAGATTGATAGCAGCCAAGGCTTGAGGGAAGTCATCAGACTGATACGTGTGATTAAATCGATGCCAGCACTTAACTGCATCATGCACAAGTTTATGACATATTTGACATGTCAAAATAGGCTTACTAACTATGTTAGGATAAGTAGTACCCGGCTTGTCTTTAGCATCTAAACCTTGATTTTGTGACTGCTGAGGTGGCTTTTGACCAGATTGTAGAAACCCTCTTCCCTTAGGGGTAAAATTATTTTCCCCCTTTCTATTTCCACCACTATTTTTCAGACCATAAAAGTCCATAGAAGGATTCACTGAAAAATTTGGATGGCCTCTATTACGAAGTTCATGACTTTGTAATAGTGGAATAACGTCATCATAGGAAGGAACTGGTGGTTTGAGCATAGTTGTAGTAAATGTCTCATAGCTTGGTCCCAAGCCATTTAATATCCAGAACACCTTGCTTTGATCAGGTACAGGTTTTCTACCATTTAATTCATCACATATGGCTTTGAAATCACGAAGATATTCAGAAAGAGGAGTCATACCCTTCTTGAGAAGTTGTAGTTTTGAAAGAAGTTCAAACTCTCGAGCTAGCAAGTTTTGAGCACAGGCTGCCGCAAGAGCTTGCCATACATCTGCAGAAGTTTCAAGACCCATAGCAAGGCCGAGTACGTCTTCAGAAAGAGTGCCCGTGATCCAGGCCTTCACCAATCTGTCAGTTCGAATCCATGACATGAAGTCTGGATTCTTAACAGTTGTTTTTCCATCGTCGGAGACTATTTCCTCTGCTGGAATCTCCATTTTGCCATTGATAAAGTCACTAACCTCCTGACTTTCAATCAGTGACATGATCTGTGTTTTCCACAGAAGATAGTTTGTCTGTGTAAGTTTCAAAGACACAAAGTTGGCAACATTGATAGAGGATGGGTAGGCGTATTTGGAAGCGGAAGCCATTTGAATAAGAGGAGTTATCTGTAGTATCTTGACTTTGAATAAGAGAGCTCTGATACCATGAAAACGTAAATCTCAAGTTCTGTTTGAACAACCTTTCTCTTCATGGTTTGAAGAGATAAGGAATTTGAATTTATAATACTATTATGGATAGATTACATAAAATTAGGGATTGTTAATTGATACAAATTGTCCTATTCAGATCCTACAATCAAGCATTCTGATCCTTGATTGTTGCATTTAGCTATGTCAACAATCAAGCATCCTTGATTGTTGTCTGCTATGACAATCTGAGGCTTTTGTGGTCTTAATTCAAATTCTATAATCAAGGAGCTTCCTTGATTGTTGCATTCAGGCTTTGATTGAGGTTGTTGGACTTGATCTTTTTTTAACTGGATTTGCTGGGGTGGATCATCATAGGGTGTCCCCATTTCTTCATTTGCTGAACCTTTTCTTCAATAATGGTAGCCTGTTTATTAGAAAAACAGCTGTAAAAAAGCCTCCACCCAATAATGTCTTGGTATGGAAGCTTTGGACATCATTGCCAATCCAAGTTCCACAATATGGTGATGTTCCCTTTCAGCCACACTGTTTTGTTCAGGAGTTCCAGGACAAGAAATTTGTCGTTTAATGCCATCATTTTCCAAATGATTTTTGAATGCTCTACTAAAGAATTCTCCCCCTCCATCTGACTGAAATATTTGAATTTTCTTGTCCATTTGCCTTTCAATAAATTTTTGAAAAATCTTAAAGCAGTCATAAGAATAAAATTTATGTCTCAATGGAAACCACCAAACATAATGCGAAAAATCATCCACAAAAATAGTATAGAAGCGATAACCCTGAGTGGAGCGAGTGGGAGCTGGTCCCCACAAATCACAATGTATCTTATTCAAAACTCTAATTATTCGAGGATGTGGATGGCCCAATTGCTGATGCCACTTGTCCTCAGAAGTGGTTTTGAAACGAGTTAAGAATAGAGCCTCCTCTGGTTTACTGTCACTCAGAGTATAGAGTCCTCCTTGCTTAATTCCCGATGCTAGTATCTGTCTTGTTCTCTAATCCTTGATCACAAATCCACAATTAACAATTAGTAAATTCGAAAAGACTAGGAAACTCAGTAGTAAGTTGTGAGACAGATAATAGATTCCTTTTCATTTGTGGAACAAATAAAACCTTATTTAATGGAATGGTTCCATTTGCAGTAGTAATAGCAGAGTCACCCATATGTGTGATTTTTAACTTGTTACCATTGCCAACCATAACACAATTAGAACCAGAATAAGGTACCAAGTTTCTTACCTTACCTGTATCTCCTATCATATGGGCTGTAGCGCCTATCTGGAAGCCATTCTTCCAACTCTTGTGACACATTCATTGCAATCAATGCTTTGGGTATGTCTTCTGGCATAAAATTCTGGTTAAATCTATTCCATAGCTGAGTGTCCAGGTTTCATGCAAATTTGAAATTGAACTTGCCCGCCTCCTCTCTTTTGTTGCTATCCACCAGGAGCCATCTTTTGCTTTCTTCAGCATTTTGAGCATTAGATTGTCTACTAGTTTGCACAAAACCATGCCCCCTTGATGTAAATTGCTGACTTCCTTTATTCCTCTTTTTGTTATCAAACTTTTGACCAAAAAGAGCCATGGAACAATTGGTGTAGTCATTGGCATAACTCTAAGATCATGTCTCATGACTTTGCAGAAGAGGGACGATTTCCTTGTATGAAAGGACTGGTGGTTTTGACATAGCAGAAGTGAAAGATTCATACTGTGGACCAAGTCCACGAAGTAGACAAAACACTTTGATTCGATCATTGACTGGTTTTCCGATAGCACTTAAATTATCAATTATAGATTTAAAATGACGAAGATAATCTTCCATAGAGTTGCTGCCTTTTTTGAGTTGTTGGAGCTGCTGTAGGAGATCAAATTCTATGGACTCTAAGTCCTGGGCAAAGGCATCAACCAACGCTTGCCATACGTCTGCGGAGTTAACACAATCTACTACTAAGGCAAGCACTTCTTCAGTTAAGGTGGCAGTTATCCAACCTTTTACCATTTGATCAGTCCGAATCCATGACACATGGTCTGGATTCACGCTTCTCTCTCCTCTTGAGAATTCAATTTCATGATTCGGCATTCATTCCGAACCATTGATAAAGCCTAGCAACTCTTGGCTTTCAATCAATGCAAGGATTTGTGTTTTCCATAGCAGAAAATTTGTTCGTGACAACTTAATTGAAACATAGTTTGCAATATTAATATTAGATGGATACAGATACCTGTTAGCAAAGGAAGACGATCTGGACGTTGCCATGATTAACTTCGACACAGGATTGAGTACCACACACTAGTCAATGTGGTAAGCTCTGATACCATAAGAAAGAACACAAAACTTTTGTAATAATTTAATATTTTCTCCATACTTACTGAATGCAACAATTACAATATATATAGATTACGCAGTTGGTTAGGATAGACTTGCCATGTGTCTTAAGATGAGCAATCGTAGCATCATTTGAATGAATCATATGATACTTTGATAGATGGTTTGGATAAAGGTTGAATGGGTCTATAACTGCATACGGTTGTCACAAAATCTTAACCGTTGTTATTCCTTCTTACAAACTCCTGGAGATTCTAGAAGCTATAACTATAGCTTCAACGTCAGTTAAGGGATACAAAAAGAAAAGACACTAAGATAATCAAAGTAAACTAGAGAACATAAAAAAAAGTAGAAAAATGATTGAAATTACAAAAAAAATAAAACTTGGAAATCAGAAAGAAGCTATCAAACTTTTCTAAGTGATTGTTTTAGAGGATGATAGCATCTTTTCCTTTCCAAGGAAAAGAATCCCAAGAAGTAAAAGTGGTTTTACTGTAAAAGCTTTTCAAAAAAAAAAAAAAAAATCAAAAGAGAGACATGACGGCTATTAATACCCTTTGTACGAACTCAAGAGATCAACAAAGATACTCGCAGTTTATGAGATCTAAATGAAATCCTCAATTCAAATATCCTCAGAAAAACCTCCAACTTATGGATATTTTAGACACTTTGGGAGTATGAACACCGAGAGAAGCTGTCTAAATGTAGTTCTGAGACCCAAGTGGAGACCACAACGGAGAACGCACATGCACCCAAATGGGTTTCTTAGACTTATTGTGAGGATCATAAAGGACATGTATTCTTCTCCAAAGGGCTCCAAGAAATGAGGTAAGGAGGCCGCAGTGGAGAAGGTGACACTACACTCCAATGGACACTCCAATGGTGTTTCAAGTCGATGCTAGAACTGTAGAGGGAAAAGTGCCAAGTCCAATGAGGTTCCAAAGCTAAGACAAGGAATACCACGGTGGAGAAGGCAAATGTTTCTGAAGGGATTTACTATATTACCTAAGGGAGAAGATGCAAACACTGGGACTCAACAAAACAAGAGCTAAAACCTAAGGCATCCAACTCTAGCTCTTTGGCGTTTCAAGACTAAGTAAGGATTGCGGAGGAGAAGACTAAAATGTCTCGCAAGAGTTGTAGCAAGAGAGCAAGTGTACGTGAGAATGGGAACCTTTAGAGGTATTAATAGCCTCTGAAATGGGAACCTTTGGAGGTATTAATAGCCCTGGAGGGTCTCCCGTCTGCAAAAAGAAGGAAAAATGGTAGGGGTGCGAGAGAATTCAAGCCCTTTTTTTTTTACAAATTTCAGCCCACATGAAGCACAAAAATATCTGCCAACATCTTCGTGATCTTCTAATCCTCACCACAACTTAGATAAATACAAAAACAATAGCAATAGCATTCAGAAAGAAGGGAACTAAAAAAATCACTAATCTATTTAAAATTGAACCATGGGGTACAACAAAGCACACCCAAAACAATGATCGAATATAAGAATGGAAATTCTCTCAGCTACCAGTGCAAAAATGACTACACCATACAAAATAATTTGGCTAGGTAGTTGGGTCTACTTTTAAGGGAGTTCTCAATGCTGGAGAAGGATGGACTCTATGAATTCATAAAGAGGTGCGAGCTCAGCTCCGTCTTCTCAATCAATTACAGGGATCCAAAAGGATGCTTACCAACTACTTAATCATTGAAACACAAGGGTTGTAACGTACAACTACTTATTAAATTTCAAGAACTAATAATAAAATCAGTTCAAAGACAAAGAGACAAAAGAAATTGTGCTTAGTATAGAAAAATACTATTTTTCTTACAGCCTCTGTAGTTCAAAGAGGCTAGATCTAGGACGTCTTCTGTGGGGGTTACTCTGCCGAAGAAAGTATTTTTGGGCATGACTTGCAAACTAGGTCGGCATACGGGTCTTTACAAAGTTTCTGGAGATACCTCTCCAATCCCCTTTCCCAACCTTCTGTATGCCCAACAGGAAAAGCTTTTGTTCTTCCTCTGTCCATGGAACTCCTGAGAAGACACGATGAAGTACATACCATATTAACCATTTTTCAATTGAGATAACCTGAAAATGATTCTCAGATAGGCAATTTCTTATAGTATCCTAAAAACGTTTTGAAAAATGTGTTACTATAGAAGAACATGGAAGTACATTCATTAAAGAGCCAGCAGCATATAGGTAGAAAAGTTCAAATTCATGCACAAAGATCTAACATTACTTGCCCCTCTAAAAATATGGGTGCCTACGCTATTCAATAAAAATTTAAAGATGATTTCAATGAGTCGCAATTTGTTTCAACATTTTGTCAAGGAAGCCACAACTCTCTCTAGATTCAAGATGTTAGAAAACATATATGTGAAGGAAGGGGTCCATCATTCGTCAATGAGATAAATTCCATATTTGCCAGGTCTCAGACAAAAGAGAGAATTGTGAAAAAATGGTCAGAACTTGCAAGACTTTTGTAGAAAACCTACCCGCTAAGCCCATCAAATTCATGGTATACATTGAGCTAATCTAATTGTAATTACCAAGTTATTTTAAAGCACCCTTTGTAATTACCATGGAAATAGAATCACCCTTTGTTCTTTTCCACAATTTTAAAGCACTCATAAGCTGGATATGTATATCCCAAGACCATCCTGCAAACTGAAATTCACCCACCAAATAGAAACTCACACAATGGAGATAATAACAAGACAAGTGAAGCATTTCAGTAAGTAGCAATGTGACGTACATGTCAATCCAAGCCCAGGCCCATTTTTGGCCCAGTCATCATATCTTACTTAGTCAATTGTAAAACTGATATTTAGGATCTATATTAGATGAGATAATGATAGTTGCATGTAATCAGGGCATTCAGCCCCTTTATAATGGGAGAACAGTCGACCCTAAGGGGACACTGAATTACTTTGTATTTTCTTTGGTTGGTTTCCATCTCTTTTTCTATGCCACACATCTACAGGGGTTACTGTACTTCTGGTGTATGTTGACGATATTATTATCACTGGCACGGATAATGGTATGATCAAATCTCTCCAAGATTCCCTCCGGAATTACTTTCATATGAAGGATTTGGGTCCTTTGCATTATTTCTTGGGCTTAGAGGTGAATCAATCTCCCAAAGGTCTCTTTGTTAATCAACACAAATACACATCGGACCTTATCGAGTTGGCTGACCTCCATGATTCTTCGCCTGTTGGTACCCCTGTCGAGGTAAATCTCAAGCTGAGTAAAGATGATGGAGACCTTCTTCCTGATCCTCATACATATCGGCGTCTGGTGGGAAGTCTTGTCTATCTCACCATCACTAGACCTGACATATCCTATGTTGTTAATCTTGTGAACCAGTTCATGACCGCTCCTCGACACCTTCATTTGACAGCTGTGAAGCGCATTATCCGCTATCTGCTAAGAACTGTCCCTCGTGGTTTATATTATCCAAAGGATAATCCTCTTCATCTGACTGCTTACGCGGATGCTGACTGGGCAGGCTGTCAAGACACACGTCGTTCTACTACTAGTTGGAGCATGTACCTTGGAAATTCGCTCATTTCTTGGAAATGCAAGAAACAAGAACGTGTGTCCAGATCTTCCACAGAAGCTGAATATAGGGCAATGTCTTCTGCTTGTTTTGAAGTCTTATGGCTACGGGGCCTTCTTTCGGAACTTGGGTTCACTCAAACATCTCATACTCCATTGCATACCGACAATACTGGGGCTATCCGAATCATTGAAAATCCAGTCTTCCATGAACATACCAAACATATCGAAGTTGATTGTCACTTTATTCGGGATGAATATAAACGGGATGTCATTAGTCTACCTCATGTCCCTACAGAGTTTCAGTTTGCAGATATCTTCACAAAGGGACTTCCTCGGCCTCGACATCAATTTCTTGTTTCCAAATTGCTGCTTTATGACTCCCCAGCATCAATTTGAGGGGGGGGTGTCAATCCAAGCCCAGGCCCATTTTGGGCCCAATCATCATATCTTACTTAGTCAATTGTAAAACTGATTTTTAGGATCTATATTAGATGAGATAATGATAGTTGCATGTAATCAGGGCATTCAGCCCCTTTATAATGGGAGAACAGTCGACCCTAAGGGGACACTGAATTACTTTGTATTTTCTTTGGTTGGTTTCCATCTCTTTGAATGATAGTACACAAGCCCTCTGGTGAGGAATGATCCCATCATTTCTGATACCTAAGATGCAATATAGAAAACACAATTTCAAAAGTTACTTGAGGGCAGAGAGTAATAATTAGTTAAAGGAAAAAAAAGCAAAGAAAGAAAAGGAATTGAATTAACCCTCAAAAGTTCAACCAAAGAGCTTTTGTTCTAACTAGAACTGGGAAATCTGAGATGAATGTAACCTTCTTTCAGCTATAGTTTTCATATAAATATTTCTGAGCAAGTTCATGCAAGTAAATCTGACCCAGAATCAGCATTTGGGTATATAGCCAAAATCTGAGATGAATGTAACAAGTCCCAGTTGGGCTACAGCCGAATTCGTCCAAAAACTACAATTCTGCAAGTCTTCTTACTCCTGCAATATCAAATGGCCGTCCTTCCCACCCAATGACAGAAACGAAGAGATACGTTAGCATATGTTCAATCAGAAGGCCCTGACCGCCGGTAAAAGAAAAAGATTTCTTGACATGCAAACTCTTCTAAACTCAACCCCAAAGCTTATGACAGAATTTAATTAAAGCAAATTCATATAAAAAGCCATTCCATTGAAAAAGTCGGATGACACTTACCTCATGCTTGCTGAGTTTTTGGCTTCTCCAACATCCAGATAAATTGAATTCAACTCCATATGCAATGTAACAACTTATCAATAAAAAACAAAGACACAAAGTAAAGCGCACGATTGAAACGATAAAAATGTTTGAAATAAAGCTGATCCAACTAGACCATTTCACAAATAGACCCTTTGGTATGTGATCAATTGAAAAAACATAAACTTTTTTTTATCAGTACAATTCCTAAAACTAATTTCACAAATAGACCCTTTGGCATGTGATCAATTGAAAAAACACAAACTTTTTTTTATCAGTACAATTCCTAAAACTAATTTCACAAATAGACCCTTTGGTATGTGATCAATTGAAAAAACACAAACTTTTTTTTATCAGTACAATTCCTAAAACTAACAGCAGCATAGGAGAACACTAATTAAAATGGAAAAGAGGGGGGAGGGGGGTGGTGTTTCGGTTATTTATGGATGAAATCATGTTGAATCCATGATATAATTGAACTAAGACCAAATTACTGCTACAACATTAACTAAAACCAAAAAAAGAAGATAAAATTAGAGTGAAAAGGGATGGACCCAAATTACTGCCAGGAAGACCTTTATCTCTCATAGGAAGGTGAGAGATACTCTCGCATGAGCACCTCCCTATATATATATATATATATATATATGTATATGCTCTCAGAAGATAACCACTCAAAATCAATAAGCAGGAAAAGATCATAAAAAGAAAAAGAAAAGAGCACAGAATCTAACACATTCAACTTAAATCAATCAGTGGGTTAAAAGAGCAACAAATTGAGCCTTTGTTAATGAATTAAAAAAAAAAAAAGAATACCTGTTACTATTGAAGGCCGAGAAAAAGAAGCTGTCCCAGAGAGGAATAAAGAAGAAGAAATGTTAGGACAGAGGGACCAATCTATTCTATGATATGATATGATGGCTTATGGGCCACCCCAAGTGCATGGGAAAATGGGTGCCCATCTGTCTCATGTGGGTATCCGGTTTAGCCCATAACCTGGATTCTGGACAACATCAGCAAGCAATCCCAATGTTCTACTGGAAGTTCATCCATGATAAAACTAATGAAACAAAAAGTCATCTTCCTCTAAGCTTGCTCCATCCAAACTAGCATCCACATTGAGCATGCAGAAACACATATAAACACTTCTCATCCTAAAAATAAAAAAGGAAACTGTGCAAATAATAGCCAAGTCCATATCTCCACTTCTGATTCTATATTTTAGTAGCATTTGTTCAATTTATATAGATCATAGCTCTATTTATATTCACAGTTTTTTATTAGAACAACTATAATTATCATTTATACTAACTCTTTAAGATATATTCATATACATTATAGGGGTGTCGGTATAGTTTTTTAGTATCTGTTTATAACACCAACATCCATGCTGTGTCAAAGCAACACTTGGAAGTTGTAATGACATATCTAAACAAGTCCAACTTTGGTCATCACTACAAAAGGACCATAAACAAAAGAACTGAATAAAATCTAAAAACAGTCTGCTCATCATACTCTTTGACTATAAACACACCAACCCTGGTTGTTAATCAGTATAATTAAAGACTGCTTCTGATTTCTTATCGAAACCCCAATTACATATAAAGTTTTGCAAATGATTCCACTCTAAATACAAGAAGAAAAACAAACAAACAAATAATCAAGAAAGAAAATTGACATTAGAACCAACAAAATATCTCAACCCACAACTCAATTGAAGTTTCTAAATAAAGCACTGAAATTCATTAAAAACATACACAACACCTGAGACAAAAGTAGAGAGCATGCCCCGAGTGCTTTGATCGAGCAGTGTGCGAATTTTTTCAAGGGGTGGAAGCCGAGCTGCCGCTGCCTAAAAACATTGTAAAAAAATCAAAATCAAGAAGCCGAATACAGTAATCTGAGAAAAATAAATAGAGGAACATGCACTTGGTGAGCCTGAACTAATTGGTGGAAATCAGCGCTGCTATCAACATCTCCAGGTGCCACGCTCTGAATTGGGGAAGAAAAGAAAATACCTATTTCAATTCATGTGATGAAATTGAGAAATCAAGGGTCATATGCAATAATTAATCATACAGGGTGTAACCCTTTTGCTAAGAACCCAAATGGAAAACTCCTCTTTTTTTTATCTGAGTTGATGAGAGAAGAAGAAGAGATGTGTATATATATACAAACTAAAGAGTTGTTGCATATGATAGATAGGATTAAAGGAAAAGGGAGAAAAGGATGCAGGAAGGGATTTAGAGAGTTGCCCCCCCCCCACCCAAATTCATTAAGCATGGAGTCTCTTTCTTCTTTTTTTTTTCTTTTTCCTTTATTGGTCTGTTCACTGTAGGTTCAACTGAAGCCAAGAATCTCTTCTTCTGCATCATTCCAGCATGCTTCTTACGTACCAACCCACACACATCATCATCTGCTTCCTCATGTATCTATCCACCCAAAACAAACACTTTCGCTTTCCATCATCTTAGGGCAATTACAGCCATCTCAGCCATTCATCATCACCACCTTTATCCCTCTTCTCTCTCAAACAACACCCATCTCTCTCACATTTCCAAACCCAACTGCAAACACCCTCATAGAACCCAACACAAAACAAACCCACACTCGGCTCATACATCTGCAACTCTCTCACACCTTCACCCACATCACCTTCAAATCCAACACCCATCACCTTTTCTCCCTTTCCCTGCATCCAAACTACCCAGTCACCATCTTCACCCATTTTCAACAACATTGGGAAAAAAAAAAATAGAAACCAGCATTGTTTCTATTACTCAGTAGAATATCATGTCTTTTAAAAGACACTAACCATAAAGCTAACAGAATCTAGTACTCCATAATCATGCACTAACAAAGAACTCAAACTTAACTCAATCAACGAGTGAAATGAATGGCCATTCAATCTGCCAGTATATTCAAACTCACTGTAAATAGCAAATGCCCAATACAAACTTGCACAGATGCCAGAAAATTATCTTATGGTATATAAATAAAATTACTGTTGTGATCTAGGGCCTACCAAAAGAGATCAAGCACACACAAGAAGAACACGGATTTACGTGATTCGGCTTTTGGCCTACGTCCACGGGGAAGACGAGAGAAATCACTATATGCAATCAGAGGTATACATCCTAGAGCCTCTGGTCTCTATTTAAAATATCAGCCCCAAACCCTGTTATACCCAAACCCAACTTCTAATCCCCAAACCCTGTTACACCCAAACTCAACTTCTAATCACAGTAGAACTACTATAATAGACCTACTTCTAATCAGAGTACATCTTGGGCAATCCAGGGGCCTAGTTAACCAATACTTGTTAATTTCTAGTGAGCCATACAAACTAACAAATCTCCACCTTGGTGAACATTGAAGCTGATCCTTAAGCACAAAACATGTCTCACCGTCTCCACCTGCCTCTGAGGGCACTCAGGTACTGAGCACACCGACCAAGTCCAAACAATGCTTGAACTTGAATTTAACCCATTCTTTCATGAATCCACCAAATCGCTTGTACCATTGTCCAGAAGCTTGCTTCGACCCGTACAATGATTTCTTCAAACTGCATACATGACTAGGAACCTTTGTCTGCACTCTACCTGCACAGGAAGCTCCTTCCTCTTCCTCGTAGAACCGCTTGCATCCGATGGCCCATGATATAAAATATCGGCCGATACCGAACCGATATCTCACTGAGATATCGGATTCGGTTAAATATCCACAAAAAATCCCGATATCTCGGCCGAGACGAGATGAACTCGCTGTGAACCGATATCTCGGCCGATATTTTCAAAATATCGGCCGAGATGATATAAAATGATTGAAAACCCTATTTTTTGCCACTTTTTCCCCATCTTCCTCTTCTTCTCTTCTCTTCTCCAACCATAGTAGCAGCCCAGCCAGCCCTACTCCCTCTTCAACATTTTCAAATCCCACATTAATTTTTTGAAGAAAATATTATCTAAGGTATGAGAAAATCAACCCAAAGCATTTTATCATGTGGTTTTTTTTTTTTTTTTTTTTTAATTTTTTAGATGAAGTATAGAAATCATTAGATTTGTCATTTGTGTTGTGTTCTTCATTTAGAAGTTAGATCTACATACTTTCATGCTAGATCTATTCATACACATGATTTTGAACTTTTTTTTTTCCATTTTTTTTTATTTTCTGACTTTTTGATATTTGAATTATTATATATCATTTTTTGGGGATTTCATCATAACTATGTTCTTTTAATGATTCATGATCATTGTATAGTGTATAAATGATTGATTTACAAACTTTTATGCTAGATCTATGTATTTAGGATTTTGAAAATGATTTTATTAAAAAAAATCTTAAAAATAATTGTTGTTACTAACTTACTTGTAACTTGTTAGAATATTTGTGATACCAAAGGCTTATTAATAGTGTGTAGATGATAGATCTACATCTACTCATAGTCATAGACTCATAAACATGATTTAGATTTTTATTTTAATTATTTTATTTTCGGATTTTTTAATATTTGAATTATAATATATCATTTTTTGGGGATTTCATCATATATAAGTTCCTTTAATGATTCATGATCATTGTATGGTGTGTAAATGATTAATCTACATACTTTTATGCTAGATCTATATATTTAGGATTTTGAAAATGATTTTATTATTTTTTTTTCCTAAAAATAATTGTTGTTACTTGTTAGTTGTTACCTCATACCAAAGGCTTATTAATAGTGTGTAGATGATAGATCTACATCTACTCATAGTCATAAACATGATTTAGATTTTTATTTTAATTATTTTATTTTCGAATTTTTTAATATTTGAATTATAATATATCATTTTTTGGGGATTTCTTCATAAATATGTTCTTTTAATGATTCATGATCATTGTATGGTGTGTAAATGATTAATCTACATACTTTCATGCTAGATCTATATATATTTAGGATTTTGAAAATGATTTTATTAAATTTTTTTCCTAAAAATAATTGTTGTTAGAGTATTACTATTACATGAATTTCTTATTTTATAGGAACAAGATGGTGCGTAACATAGATGCGGGATGGAGCCATGGTGAAGCAGTCGAAAGTAAAAGTAAAGTAAAATGTAATTATTGTGGACGAGTGCTCAATGGCGGGATTACTCGATTGAAACAACATTTGGCACATGTATCAGGACAGGTGCAAAAATGTAATAAAGTGCCACCAAATGTGAGAGCTGAAATGCAGGAGCTCCTTAATGCATCTGCACAAAAAAAAAAAGTTGTACAAGAAAGAAGAAGAACTGAGGAACTTGATGCATGCAGAGAAGAAGTATTTGGTTCCTCAGATGATGACGATGAAGACCCGGAAATGAGAAGGGCTAGGAGAGAAAGTGTGAGGTCCCTTCAGGAGGAGGAAGAGAGGAGAAGAATGCAATATGAAGCAGCTACTAGAGGTAGCCAATATGAGCAGGGTGGGTCATCCGGACTTGGGGGAGAGAGTTTGCGTCAGGCATTTAGTTAAAAACAACCGCGTCAAGATCCAGACATTGAGGAGATTGAAAGACCTCCTACACATGCAACTCGTAGGCCGGATGTGGTGGGGCCAACTGACCCATTCGCTTATAGAAAACCAACATCAAAGCAGCCCAGCATTATGAAAGCATTAAAGGGCAAGTTTAGTAAAGCAAAAGAACATCTAGTGAGAGCCACTGGGAAGTTTTTTTTGGATGGAGGCATTCCACCCAACAAGGCATCTTCTCCTTATTTCACCACCATGTTAGATGCAGCTGCAGAACATGGTCCAGATATAAAGGCACCCACCCCTTATGAGATTGGGCATGTCTGTGTTGAGAAAGAGTATGAAGAGTTGCAAGCTTGGGTGCAAACTTTCAAATGGGCATGGAAGGAAAGAGGTTGCACACTAATGTGCGATGGGTGGACGACCATCACACGTCGTCATCTCTTGAATTTTCTAGTCTACTCGTCTATGGGCACGGTGTTTATTAAATCAGTTGATGCAACTGATTACATCCAAGATACAAAATATATTAATAAGTTATTGAATGAGGTGATTGAAGAAGTTGGGGCAGATTCTGTAATTCAGGTTGTTACTGACAATGCTGCAAACATGAAGGCCGCAGGAATGATGCTTATGAAACAAAGGCCAAGGATTTTCTGGTCTCCATGTGCAGCACATTGCCTGGATTTAATGCTTGAAGATATTGCAAAAGGAAAAGTCATGCAGCAAGTGATTGATAAGATAAAGAAGATTACCAATTTTTTTTATCAGTCATATAGACTCATTTCCGTGATGAAAACATATACAGACAACTATGAATTACTACGGCCTGGCATCACTAGATTTGCTACCCACTTCATTGCTATCGAAAGTGTTTACAAGTATAAAGGACTTCTCCAATTGATAAAATCACATGAGTTCCTGAATTCAAAATGGAGAAAGAGGCCAAGTCCCATTACTCTTGAAGTATGTAAAATAATTGAGTCCAACAAATTTTGGCCTCATGTGAAGGGTGTTTTGAATGTTTTTGATCCCCTAATAATGGTTCTTCGATTGGTTGATGGCGATGATAAGCCAACAATGGGCTTCTTACATGAGGCCATGGAGAGATCAAAGCTGGCTATTCAAGCAGATTGCAGATATTACAAAAAGTATTGGAAGATCATCGACGATCGATGGGTCCGACAATTGAAACATGATTTACACACTGCTGGTAAGTGAAGGCTATTTCCTTTAATACTTGAATTGTTGTATTCAACTCTCTAGTTTCTCCTCACTATATTAATTTATCAATGACTAAAATTCATTGGTTTTACAGGATACTTCTTTAATCCCCAATTTACGGATAGACACATATCTGATGAAATCCGTGTGGGACTAAAAAATGTAATTGAAAGACTGGCAAAGAGTACAAATGAAGCAATTGGGGCTACTAATCAGGTAGGATTGTAGGAAGTAAAAATAATTAAGGAAAAAAGTATATAACATTGTAATTTCTCTAATTTATTTTTCTACATTAATATCTTCAGATTGACATATACAATGTACGTGCTGGAAGCTTTGGAACGACGACTGCGCAGAGAGCTATCACACAGACCTATCCTGGTATTGATTGTAATGTCATCTCTATATTATTCAAGGACTTACTATTATTTTATTAACTCTAATATCATTTCTATTTTTTTCAGCTGAATGGTGGTTGAATTATGGAGAGAGTGCTCCTGCACTAAGGATGATTGCTATTAAAGTCCTTAGTCAAACTACGTCGTCTTCCAATTGTGAAAGAAACTGGAGCACCTTCTCATTTATCCACACTAGACCAAGAATTAGATTGACAATGCAGAAGCTAAATAAATTGGTCTACATCCACTACAATCTCAAGCTCCGGAGTAGAAATAGAAGGAGAAGACAGTTTGAGGATCATCGAGATTTTTTCTTTCCAATTAATTTGGACTATATCTTTTTAGATGAGGATACTGTGTTAGGTCAATGGCTGGAGGAACAAGAAGAACCGCTGTTAGACAAGACCTGGAGTTTGAGGAGTTGATGCATGATTTGACTGGGGATAGGCCTGAGCCAGTGAGGGCTGCAGAAAGGATAGAAAAAATAAACTTGACAATGCAGCAGGGGCGCGCACCTAATACAAGTGAGCCAAGGGGAAAGGAGGTGGACGAGGAGAGTGAGTCAAGTATTTCTACTTCTTCTTCATCAGCAGGAATTCCACTTGACTCTCCCGGGGATGAGGGTCATTATAGAGATGATGAGCCTGTCACTTATGAGACAGTTGAGCATTTTCTTGATGCTACTGAGTTAGATCATCGCCGTGGCTATGTCAGACATGTTGGACAGACTGAGGCAGGGGGTAGTAGTAGCGCCGATACTCATGGTCATCATGGGAGTTATGTTGGCAAAGATGCCATGTATGGACAGCATGGGGGTTATGTTGGCCAATAAGGTGCCATGTATGGATAGCATGAGGGTTATTCATATGACCCTAATTGGGTACCCCCTTCTCCAACACCCATTATTTCTATTGAGTAGATGTTAATTGAGCAAGGGAGGCTTAACCCACCAGTTAGCCAATGACCTTTATATGCCCATCATGCCTATTTCATGCCATTTGACTACAACCAGCCATCTCAATCCACATGAGATCATGATAGTTCATCATCTTATCAAGACCAATATGAATATGGTCATGGCTATGGTAGTGCTGCACAACAGTATGGAGCATATCTTTTTAGCCAATACCGAAGAAATGATGATGATGATGATATCGAGCCAGGGCGACATTCCACTTGGAATTAGGCTATCAATCTGTCATACACTCATACTCATCAATCTCTCCCTAGTACTAGTCCCCTCTAATTTCAGGTGAACCATGAACCTTTTGATGCTCAAGTACTTTATGATTTATCTATCTCACTATTATGTTTCTGATTTTAATGTGTCATCTCAGGGTCTTGAATTTCACAACTTATTTGATGATTGAGTTAGCATTAAATGATGATTGATATGTTATCTTTATTTTCTTATATTTTACACTAATAAATTGATCATGAGCATCAATAATGGTTGCATTATATGAATACTAAAAAAGATAGCGAACTGCGACACAGACAGGACTCATAACTTAAGGTGACCGAGATTTTGATTTATTGTTATTACTAATGGAAAAAAATATTGTATTCCAGCACTTTCTAATATTCTGGATTTTTTGGATATTTTTTCAAATTTTTTTGGACTAAAAAAAAATTCACACCGCGACGACTGCGACGGACCGATATCCGCGACCGATACCGATATCATATCGGTTTTTCGGCCCGGCCGATACCGCGACCGAGATCGAGATTATAAACCATGCGATGGCCTGATCTTCCTCATCAAGAGACTCCATCTCCTCAGTCATAGTTGCTGCATGTTGACTACTTTTCAGCCCTTCCATTGAATCAAGAGATTCAGTCGTCAATGCGTATGCAACCATATCATCACGACCACTATTTGATGTCGACGCGTACGTCGTCATATCCTCGAAACCGTATCTAACTGGCGGTTTCCTTTCTCTCTGCGGTCTATCCGTCTGCGGCATCTGCGACTCTGTCCGCTGCATCTGCTGCACAGTCTGACTATCCCCTGTATCTCGGGAGGAGTCGGATGCACTCTCCTTCCTCACTAGGATGTCAAACTCCACATGAACTGTGTCATTGCTGCTACCTACTTTTGTCTCCTCCACCTGCTTTCTCGTTTCGAGTAAAGCATCCTCATGAAATGTAACATCCTTGCTGATGATAAATCTGGGTGAATCCTGATCGGTACACCACAATCTGTATCCTTTCACCCTAGAAGCATATCCCACCAAGATGCACTTCACAGCCCTTGGTTCTAACTTATCGGTTTTCACGCGAGCATAAGCTGGAAAACCGAAGATCCTCAAGTTAGAATAATCAGTTGGATTACCTGACCACATTTCTTCCGGTGTTTTGCAACTAATCTTTGTGTGTGAAGACCTATTTATCAAGTAGCCTGCAACATTTACTGCCTCAACCCAAAAGCCATGGACAATCCTGCAGTAAACAACATACAACGAGCTCTTTCCAAGATCGTTTTGTTCATCCTCTTTGCAACTACATTCTGCTGTGGAGTTTCTGTAGTGGTGTAATGCCGAACTATGCCATGATCCGTGCAATAGTTCTCAAACTTTGTCGATCTGTACTCCTTGCCATTACCTGTCCTCAACTTTTTCACCTTTCTGTCAGTCTGTTTCTCAACCATTTCCTTCCATCGCTTGAATGTAACAAAGGTCTGATCCTTCGTCTTCAGAGTATAAACCCAGACTTTTCTTGAATAACCATCAATAAAAGTCAGCATAAACCGGGACTTGCCCTTGGAGCAAACCTTAGAAGGCCCCCATACATCTGAGTGAACATAATCAAGGATACCTTTCGTGCGATGAATACCTGTCTTGAAACTGACCTTTCGATGCTTTTTGAAGATGCATCTCTCACAGAAATCCAACTTGCCTGTCTTCGTGCCACATAGCAAATTCCGATTGCTCAGTATTGTCAATCCCTTCTCACTCATGTGACCCAGGCGCAAGTGTCATAAGCGCGTTGAGACAGATTCATAGTCTAGTGAGGAAGACATTGCAGCTCCACCTGTAACAGTATTTCCGGACAAAAAATACAAATTTTTAACTCTATTGCCTCTCATAAGAATCAGAGCACCCTTCACAACTTTCATAACTCCACCTTCAGTTGAGAACTTACAGCCGTCAGAGTCCAAGGCACCAAGAGAAACAAGATTCTTTTTCAGATCAGGAATATGCCGAACTTCTACCAACGTTCTAATGATTCCATCATGCATCTTGATTTTCACTGTTCCAATTCCAATCGTCTTACATACAACATTATTGCCTAGCAAGACACTACCACCGTCGATTTCTCTATAAGTCGTAAACCAGTCCCTATTGGGACACATGTGGTAGGAACAACCCGAATCAAGAATCCATTCATCCTGACGACGAATTTCATTTTCAATCACAGAAAGTGCATTCTCGGAAGCATAATCTGATCTTCCATCTGCAACACTGACCGAATCATCAAATGACGAATCTTCTATTATTTCTTTCCCTTTCCTCTGCCTTTCAGGACAATTTTTTTCTGATGTGCCCTTTCTTATGGCAATAATAACATTCAATGTTTTTTTTGCTGGATCTACGTTTGCCCTTACTACTGGAGTCTCTTGTTCTTCCTCGTATTACCAAACCCTCACCCGAACCATCATTTTCAGCCACAACCTTTTTCTTCAACTCCTTAGAGTTCAAGGTTGCCTCTACATCCTCTTTGGACAGAGTATCTCTACCATACATCATGGTATCAACAAAATGCTCATATGAGGGTGGTAACGAGCACAACAACATGATAGCTTGGTCCTCATCATCAATTTCAACATTGATATTTTCTAGATCCATAATAACTTTTGTGAAAGAATCAAGGTAAGTTGAAACAGACGTACCTTCCTGCATTTGTAGGGTGAACAATCGCTTCTTCAAGTACAAGCGATTCGTGAGAGATTTCGTGATGTACAAGTTCTCCAACTTCTGCCATATTCTAGCAACAGTTCTCTCCTGAGCAACCTTTCGCAGTGCACCATCGCTCAGAAACAGCAGAATCTGATCATACGCCTTCTCCAGCAACTCTTCCTTCTCTTCATCTGACAATTTTTCAGGCAAAGCATTCTTTCCTTTCAAAGCTTTCTGCAGCCCATTCTGAACAAGCAAAGCATACATCTTCAGACGCCATAGACCGAAGTCATTGTTTCCGACAAATTTTTTAATTTCAAATTTAGCAGCCATTCTGTGAAACTTTCACAGTACCAGTGTAGATCTGGTCACCACGAGCACGCCGGAAGAAATGGATCTGAAATCCGACTTCGGATGGCTAAGATATCGCAGAAATAAGTTTCTACGCTCCAATCAGTCAATCTCCTTTGTTGACCGTTGAACAGCCAATCTTCTTCTACAACCGTGTAGATCTGCTCGCAACGAGTTTGTAGGTTCAAACGGATCTCAAATCGGACTCCGGATCGTCAAGATATCGCGAAAACAATTTCTGCCGTTGATTTGGTCAAACCTGTCTTTGACCGTACCGCGCTGATGTCAGCGATGACGTCAGCTTGTGCTTCTTCTTCCTTAAACGTTCTGTTCTGGTTCAAAAACAGAACAACGCACGGAACCTCCTTTTATTTATTTATTTATTTTTTCCTCGCTTGTACCACAGGACGACTTCGGCACAGCGTCCGGCGACGACGGCGGCAGGCAAGCGGCGGCGGCAGCAGTGTGGGACCCACCGGAAAATCAAAGAAACAAATCAGACCGAAGCGCCCAAATTGATCTCGCCCCCTGGTGTTCTTCTTCTCCGGTTCCGGTACAATAGCAGCAGAGCGATCTTCTCCCTTCAATCAACAACAGCGGCAGCCTTCTTCTTCAGATTGCTCCGACCAAGAATAAGGCAGCAGCGGTTCCGTCGTGCGTGCTGTACTCTATGATACCTATTCTTCGATGAACCCTCTTCAATCTGACCCGTCAAATTTCTTCCAATCACTTCAGATTTCTCTGATACCAGTTTGCTGTGATCTAGGGTCTACCAGAAGAGATCAAGCATACACAAGAAGAACACGGATTTATGTGGTTCGGCTTTTGGCCTACGTCCACGGGGAAGATGGGAGAAATCACTATATGCAATCAGAGGTATACATCCTAGAGACTCTGGTCTCTATTTAAAATATCAGCCCCAAACCCTGTTACACCCAAACCCAACTTCTAATCATAGTAGAACTACTATAATAGACCTACTTCTAATCAGAGTAAATCTTGGGCAATCCAGGGGCCTAGTTAACCAATACTTGCTAATTTCTAGTGAGCCATACAAACTAACAATTACCATATGAGATTTAGAATATACCGAGAGAGAAACTCACTCATATAAACCCACAAGTGGACCCGAGCCTAACTTTCAGGCCCTTGGATGGAAAATGCCAAATCCCCAACAAAAGAAATGCACAAAATGAGCTCATCCCAACACCCCAAAACATAAATCTGGCATTTCCAAGAGATCAATAGCAAACACAAATCACAAAAACGGAGAGATCTAATCTATGAAGCACGGATACATAAAAAGGGCCCCATATCTGTATCTCGGGTGTATCGGACACGGATATGCTCAGATACTGGTTGGATAAGTCTGGGATATGCAAAATCCGTATCGGAAATTTTTTTTTATTGCCGGATACGTGAGGGACATGTGCAGGATATGTTAAAGTATTTATTTTGTTGCAATTTGATAGGATGCATTCATCTTTGTAAGCTTGTCCTCTCATTCATTCATGGATCATCATGCATTTTTATCTTCATGGTTTTTGTTCTTTCAAAGTTATGCATGGTTTTTCATCATATTCTTAGTTATCAAAGCTTTCAGTTCAGTCTTGGTATTCTTCCTTGTTTTCAAAAGCTTTGAATTTGTTCAGCTCTTTCAGAATTTTCTGAATGTTTGGCCTGTCGGTCAGGTGTCGGCTAACCGACAGTGAACCGAGCTTAACCGAGACATTGTCGGTTAGAAATCCAGAGAGCTTCATTTTCAAATATTTGCTGATACTCTCTGGTCGGTCAAGGTGTCGGTTAGGTATCGGTTAACCGACCTTCACTCAGAGCCTGACCGAAGTTCTCTCGGTTGGAATTCCAGAGAGCTGTTTTCTGAACTATTTTGATCTGTCGGTCAATGTGTCGGTCAGCCCTCAGTTAACCGAACAAGTTCGGTCAACCGACCATGCTATTTGGTCATCTAAATTTTGAAAATATGACCGTTGGCAAGTGACCGTTGGGGGTGTCGGTTAACCGACACATATATGTCGGCTAACCGACTCCTAGCCGTTAGAACAAGTTTTTCTATAAAAAGTGGTTTTCTCTTTTGGAAAAGCTGCTGAACTTTGGGGGATTTTCAAGAGCAAGGAAGAGCAACTTTTCAACCATCTTTGTGAAGGGATTATGAAGCCATCTCATTAGACTCAACCTTTGATCTTCAAAATGGGTGTGCTTCTCTTCTCTTTAAATTTCAAAAACATGCTCTTTTCTTAAATCTTTGTGTTTCTATTTAAAGCATAATCATAGAGTTGCTTGTTTCCTTGTGTAGTTGATTTTCATAACATGTTTCATCTTTTAAAGTCTATTTGATTTATGAAATCAACTTAAGTCTTGTTTTCACATGAGTTTTTCAAAACCTAGTTTTCAAAATCAACTTGTTTATCTTGTGATTACATCCTTCAATATACAAGTTGAATCTTTATGAAAACCATGCGTAAATCATTCTACTCTTTGTCTCACATATGATTAGCATCTTTGAATCATCTTGAATTTACTTTTCTAAAAAGAGTTTGAATGTATTTCTAGAACTTGCATCTACTACACTCTTTGTCATTCATTTGCATGCATCTAGAAGTTTAGTTTTTCACCTTCATCTCAGCCTATTTAGAGGCAAATCTTAGTGCTTGATTAGTTCTCTTATTCATGCATGTTGAGGCATAATTCACAAGAGAAAAATCTAAGTTGTAAAGGTTAGCGCTTAGCCTTGAAAAGCATTTGTTGTGGTTGTAAAGGTTTATGCTTAGCCTTGAAAAGCATAGTGTTGTATGTGTAAGGTTTGAGGTGATCCTAAACCTTAAAATTGATTAGTGAAAATTCGGTAGGATTACCGGGAGTGGATGTAGCCATTTTGGCCGAACCACTATAATTGATTGTGTTATGGTGGTTGATCTTTTACTTTTATTTCATGAATGGTATATGAATGCTTAGGATTGAATATCTAGGAGTTCTCCCTTTTCATCAAAGCATAATGTATTTAAAAAGTGAAAGAAATTTAAAAGTTGTATAAGTTCTTAGGAGTAATCCTATTCACCCCCCCCCCCCCCCCCCCCCCCTCTAGGATTCGATCTTGGACTTTTAATTGGTATCAGAGCTTGGTTGCTCTTGATTAGGTCTTACCACCTAGAGTTAAAATCCTAGTGAGTGCTTGTATTTTGTTGCCACCATGCAGTCTCATTTGGGAGAGGGAAATGCCACAAATAGACCACCCTTGTTTAATGGAACACACTATAGGTATTGGAAAATTCGAATGCAAGTGTTCTTAGAATCCCAAAGCCTAGATGTTTGGAACATTATTGAAGAAGGCTACCATCTTCCCACTACCACAGAAAAAGATTCTGAAGGAAATGATATTTCCATAAAACTCAAGCCCAAGAGTACTTGGACTCAAGGGGAAAAGGATAGAGCCAACTTGAATGCTAAAGCAAAGAACTCTCTATATTGTGCTTTATCTCAAGAAGAATTTAATAGAGTAGTAAATTGCAATACTGCTAAAGAAGTTTGGGATACACTAGAGACCACTCATGAAGGAACGGATCAAGTCAAGATAGCTAAAATTCAAATGTTGACCTCTAAATTAGAAGACATTAAAATGCTTGAGGAAGAAACATTTGATGAGTTCTACACAAAGATAATGGAACTTGTCAACTCTCTCATAGGTCTAGGAGAAGTCATGGATGAAGCTAAAACTGTTAGAAAAATTTTGAGATCTCTCCCTAAAAGATTCAAACCAAAAATTGTGGCCATAACTGAGAGTAAAGATGTTGACAAAATTAAAATTGAAGAACTAAGAGGAAATCTACTCACTTATGAATTAGATTTTGAAGTGCAAGACAAAAGAAAGGAGTAGCTTTCTCATCTCAATTTAAGGAAAATAAAAGTGAATGTGATAGTGATGAGGACAATGCTCTGTTTGTTAAAAAATTTAAGAAATTCTTTAGAACAAACAAGAACATTAGAAATTCTGATGAAAGCAAGTCTTCTAAATTTCAAAGAAGCCCCATGAGATCATTTGTTAAAAGGGATGTGCAATGTTAAAATTGCAAAGGGTTTGGACACATTGCACAAAATTGCTCTACTCCTAAAGAATTTGAAAGAGGAGACAAGAAAGGAAAGAAAGCTTTAAACATAACTTGGGATGATGAAGATGAAGAAAGTGATAAAAATGAATCCCAAGATGATGAAGATGAAAATTCCCCTAATTAGCTTCTCATGACACATATTGAAGAAATTAATGAGCATAATTCATTAATAGATGATCTATTAGGGCAAGAAGAAACCAAAAATGAAAATGAAGATAATGAATTACAACAAGCTTATGATGAACTCTATGAAAATTGGGAGATTGTGATTAAGAAAAACAAATCACTCAAAGAAGAGTCTAAAAAGCTTGTCAATGAATTAAGCATCTTGAAGGATGACTTAAAATTGAAAATTATTGAGAAAGAAAGCATAGAACAAAAATTCATCACTCAAAATGAAGATCTAAAGCTTGCTCAAAACAACATTCATAATTTACAATCCAAGTTAGAATCTAGTCAACTTGAAATCAACTCTCTTCAATCAAAACTTAACAAAGGAAAATTCATTGTTGATAAATTCACCTTGGGAAGCGATAAAGCTTATCAAATGTTGGGCATGCATAAAATCTATGGTGATAAGAGTGGACTTGGGTTTGAAGGTTCCTCGAATAACATAAAGAATAACACTCAAAACTTCACAAAAAATTCACACAAACCCTTAGTTGAAAGAAACTATCTCTCTAGATGGATTTGCCACTTTTGCAATCGTAGTGGACATTTAGTTCCTAATTGTCCCTACAAGATTAGGTTGTCACTTAAAAATCCCTCTAGGATCCCATTCAAATTTGTCCCCAAGATCATTACTTCTAAACCTTTGTTAGCTAGTTGGGTTGTTGAAGAAACTAATCTTAAGAATCTTATAGTCCAAACTGCTTTGAAAGCTAAGGAAAACCCCACTTGATTCTTAGATAGTGGGTGTTCTAAACATATGACCGGAGACCGATCTAGGTTCAGCTCTATAGTGGAATATGATGGTGGAAATGTTTCTTTTGGAGATAATAGCAAGGTTCAAATCATTGGCAAAGGAAGTGTGAAAGGAGATCAAATACCAACTCTAAATGATGTATTTCTAGTGGAAGGATTAAAACACAATCTTCTTAGCATAAGCCAATATGTGACAAGGGAAACAAAATAGTCTTTGACAGTCTTTCATGCAAAGTGGTTAATGACAAAACCAAACAAGTCATTCTTACTGGATCAAGGACAAAAGGAAACATTTACATTATTGAAGAATGTGATGACAATGAATCGAGGTGCTTGATAACCAAAGATCAAGAAAATTATTTATGGCATCAAAGGATGGGTCACATAAATTTCAAGTTGATGAAAATGTTGTTGAAAAATGAAATTGTGAAAGGTATACCCAAGTTAAGTGATGAAAGATCAGAAATATGCAAAGCTTGTCAGTTGGGTAAACAAATCAAAAAAAATTTCAAAGGATTAAAGGATATATCGTCTTCTCGTCCTCTTGAACTAATCCACATGGACTTGATTGGACCTGCACCTGTGCAGAGTATTGGAGGAAAGAAGTTCATATTGGTTATGGTAGATGATTTTTCTCGTTTTGGATGGGTTGCATTTCTTCATGCAAAGTCTGATGCTGTAGACAATATTATAAGGATTTACAACAAGATTCAAATTGAAAAGGATTGTAAAATTCAGAAAATTAGAAGTGATCATGGAGGAGAGTTTGAAAATGAAAAATTCACAAATTTTTGTGAGAATCATGGAATCAATCATCAATTTTCAGCTCCTAAGACTCCTCAACAAAATGGAGTGGCAGAAAGGAGAAATAGAGTAATTCAAGAAATGGCGAGGACCATGTTAAATGAAAAGAATCTTCCTCGAAATCTATGGACTGAAGCTGTTAATACTGCTTGCTATCTTATAAACAGAGTTTATCTCACCAAGAATACCAACAAAACCCCCTATGAACTGTACTTTGAAAGGAAACCTAATTTGGGGTATTTGAAAGTGTTTGGAAGCAAATTTTATATTCTAAGAGATAGGGAGCAGCTGGAGAAATTTGAGCCTAAATCCGATGAAGGAATTTTCGTAGGATATTCTGAAAGAAGCAAAGCCTATAGAGTATTCAATCATAGAACCATGACTATTATGGAATCAGCTCATGTGGTTATTGATGATATGAATCAAGTTGGAAGAACACTACAAGAAGATGATGAAGTCGAGATTGAGTGTGAACAAACATCTCCTACAGATAAAAGTGATATCATTCCATCCAAAGCAATTGTACCAATCAAACTAATGAAAGATCATACCTTGGATGATATCATTGGAAATATCAGCAGTGGGGTTATGACCCGGAAACAAGTACAAAACCTTTGTGCTCATTATTCTTTTGTTTCTCAAATTGAGCCCAAAAATTTTTCTGAGGCTGAATCTAAATCAGAATGGATGGAAGCAATTCAAGAAGAGTTAAATCAATTCAAGAAAAATGATGTTTAGGATCTTGTACTATTACCTGCAGAGAAAAATCCCATAGGCACTAAGTGGATTTACAAGAATAAATCAGATGAGTCTGGAAATGTTGTGAGAAACAAGGCAAGACTTGTAGCTAAAGGATATGCTCAAATAGAAGGTATTGATTTTGAAGAAAACTTTGCTCCTGTAGCCAGACTAGAATCCATAAGAATCCTATTGAGCTATGCTAGTAGCATGAAAATCAAATTGTTTCAAATGGATGTCAAGAGTGCCTTCTTAAATGGAGAGATTGAGGAAGACGTATATGTTACTCAACCAGAAGGTTTTGAAGATCCTCACCATCCTGAATATGTTTATAAGCTCAAGAAAGCTCTTTATGGATTAAAACAAGCCCCTAGGGCCTGGTATGAGAAGCTTACAAATTATCTGATCGAAAATGAATTTGACTGTGGGAAGGTTGATAAGACACTGTTTATCAAGAAAATTGATCAAGATATTCTTGTTGCTCAAATCTATGTTGATGACATTGTTTTTGGATCCACATCAGAGAAGCTTGCACAAGGATTTTCAGAATTTATGAGTTCCACTTTTGAGATGAGCCTGGTCGGTCCCCTTCAATTCTTCCTTGGTCTTCAGGTTAATCAAATTGAGAAAGGGATTTTTCTTAGCCAGTCCAAATTTGCCTTAGACATCATTAAGAAATTTGGCCTAGAAAACTCTGAACCTAGTAGCAATCCCATGGGATCCACCTCAAAACTTTTCAGTGATCCAAGTGGCATTAAAGTGGACCAAAAACTTTACCGTAGTCTGATAGGAAGTCTTCTCTACCTCATAGCTAGTAGACCGGATCTCTCCTTTAGTGTTGGGATTTGTGCTAGATATCAATCAGATCCTCGAGAGTCCCATCTCAAAGCAGTTAAACGTATTATCAAATATGTCAATGGTACATCTCATTATGGTATCTGGTATCCTTGTGACTCAACCTTACAATTACTTGGTTACAGTGATGCTGATTGGGCCGGATCAATTGATGATAGGAAAAGCACCAGTGGATGTTGTTACTTCATAGGTAGTTGCTTAGTAGCTTGGCATAGCAAAAAGCAAAATTCTGTATCCCTCTCCACTGCAGAAGCTGAATACATTGCTGCAGGGAGCTGTTGTGCTCAATTGTTGAGAATGAAACAAACCTTGTTGGATTATAATGTTCCACAACAATGTATGCCTATCATGTGTGATAACTCTAGTGCAATCAGCATTTCTAAAAATCCTGTTCAGCATTCTCGCACTAAACATATTGACATTCGCTATCACTTTTTGCGTGATCATACTGATCAAGGATCTATTGAGTTACTATTTGTTCCGACAGATTTTCAATTGGCTGACCTATTTACAAAGCCCTTAGGAAATGAAAGGTTCATCAAATTGAGACATCAATTGGGCATTGGCCTGAATTTTAAACCTCTTGTTGACATATCCCCTGTTATTTTATTTTTTTTATCTTATAAACAGGTGCTACTAACAAGGTTATGTGCTTTTCTTGTGGTTGGGCAGGCTCCTTTGCAATTAGATGTCAAAGGGGGAGAGAGTGTCTCAAGTCAAATCAAGTGGTCTCCAATTGAGGGGGAGAAGAATCAAGGTCTATCAAGTTGAGGGGGAGAATTTCTGACCTATAGTTGCTCCTACAAGGAAAATCCAAAGCTCCAGAATATCCAAATGCTCCCAAGCATCCAAAGCTCCTTAATATCCAAAGAAGTTAGTTTTTCAAGTTTCAAGGAGATTGAGAGAGAGAGTTCAAGTTTCAAGGAGATTGAGAGAGAGAGTTCAAGCTTCTAAAGTTGCCATCAAATTGCAAAGGGGGAGATTGTTGGAGTATTTATTTTGTTGCAATTTGATAGGATGCATTCATCTTCGTAAGCTCGTCCTCTCATTCATTCATGGATCATCATGCATTTTTATCTTCATGGTTTTTGTTCTTTCAAAGTTATGCATGGTTTTTCATCATATTCTTAGTTATCAAAGCTTTCAGTTCAGTCTTGGTATTCTTCCTTGTTTTCGAAAGCTTTGAATTTGTTCAGCTCTTTCAGAATTTTCTGGATGTTTGGCCTATTGGTCAGGTGTCGGCTAACCGACAATGAACCAAGCTTAACCGAGACATTGTCGGTTAGAAATCCAGAGAGCTTCATTTTCAAACATTTGTTGATACTCTCTGGTCGGTCAAGGTGTCGGTTAGGTATCGGTTAACCAACCTTCACTCAGAACCTGACCGAAGTTCTCTCGGTTGGAATTCCAGAGAGCTGTTTTCTGAACTATTTTGATCTGTCGGTCAATGTGTCGGTCAGCCCTCAGTTAACCGAACAAGTTCGGTCAACCGACCATGCTATTTGGTCATCTAAATTTTGAAAATATGACCGTTGGCAAGTGACCGTTGGGGGTGTCGGTTAACCGACACATATATGTCGGCTAACCGACTCCTAGCCGTTAGAACAAGTTTTTCTATAAAAAGTGGTTTTCTCTTTTGGAAAAGTTGCTGAACTTTGGGGGATTTTCAAGAGCAAGGAAGAGCAACTTTTCAAGCATCTTTGTGAAGGGATTATGAGGCCATCTCATTAGACTCAACCTTTGATCTTCAAAATGGGTGTGCTTCTCTTCTCTTTAAATTTCAAAAACATGCTCTTTTCTTAAATCTTTGTGTTTCTATTTAAGGCATGATCATAGAGTTGCTTGTTTCCTTGTGTAGTTGATTTTCATAACATGTTTCATCTTTTAAAGTCTATTTGATTTATGAAATCAACTTAAGTCTTGTTTTCACATGAGTTTTTCAAAACCTAGTTTTCAAAATCAACTTGTTTATCTTGTGATTACATCTTTCAATATACAAGTTGAATCTTTATGAAAACCATGTGTAAATCATTCTACTCTTTGTCTCACATATGATTAGCATCTTTGAATCATCTTGAATTTACTTTTCTAAAAAGAGTTTGAATGCATTTCTAGAACTTGCATCTACTGCACTCTTTGTCATTCATTTGCATGCATCTAGAAGTTTAGTTTTTCACCTTCATCTCAGCCTATTTAGAGGCAAATCTTAGTGCTTGATTAGTTCTCTTATTCATGCATGTTGAGGCATAATTCGCAAGAGAAAAATCTAAGTTGTAAAGGTTAGCGCTTAGCCTTGAAAAGCATTTGTTGTGGTTGTAAAGGTTTATGCTTAGCCTTGAAAAACATAGTGTTGTATGTGTAAGGTTTGAGGTGATCCTAAACCTTAAAATTGATTAGTGAAAATCCGGTAGGGTTACCGGGAGTGGATGTAGGCATTTTGGCCGAACCACTATAATTGATTGTGTTATGGTGGTTGATCTTTTACTTTTATTTCATGAATGGTATATGAATGCTTAGGATTGAATATCTAGGAGTTCTCCCTTTTCATCAAAGCATAATGTATTTAAAAAGTGAAAGAAATTTAAAAGTTGTATAAGTTCTTAGGAGTAATCCTATTCACCCCCCCCCCCCCCCCCCCCCCCCCCCCCCCCCACCCCCCCCCTCTAGGATTCGATCTTGGACTTTCAGGATACGTGCGGGACAGGCAGGGGACACGTTTTTAAGTGGGATATAAAAAAAAGGGGGACGGGGGAGAGAGAGGAAGAAAACGTGGGAGAGAAAGAAAGGAAAAAAGAAAAAGAAGAAGAAGAGAGGGGAACGAAAGAAAGTCGCCAGTCGCCTCCGCCTCATTGTCACCTCGCTGTTGCAGTGCCGCTGTAGTCGTCAAGCCCTACCGTCATACAGCAGCTGTGCTGTGCTGTGCTGTTGCAGCCTGTGAAATCAAACACTAACCGAGTCACTGTGTTGTGCTGTGCCGTTTCATCTCCACCTTCAGGTTCTTTTCTCTTATTTCTTTCCTTTTGTTTCTTTCTTTCTCTTCATCTGTATTGGTTAGTTGTTGTTGGGGTTGATGCAATTCCCCCTTAAATCATTTGGATTTTAGGGTTTTTTTTTTGTGATGCTTTGTTTACTGATCTTCTGTCTTTGCTTTCGATTGGCTGTTGCTGCAATTTTTTTTTTTTTTTTTGGTTTGCTGCTTCTTTTTTTATGTAATGTTTTCTGCTGCTGCTGTTTCATTTTTTGTTTGCTGCTTCTTTTTTTTGTGTAATGTGTTCTGCTGCTGCTGTTTCTTTTTTTTTTTTTTTCTTATTTGGCTGTATATTGTATCCTAGCTCCAACACTAATAATAGATATATGCTGTTGCTGCTGTTTCTCTTTTTCTTGATGCTATGTTGTTGCTGCTACTGTTTCTTTTTTTTTTTCTTTTTTTCTTAATGCCATGATTTTAGGTGGCCTGATGGGGCCAATATTTTGTTTTCCAGCAACCAAAGTTTATTGTAATGGCTTCTAGTACGGGTGGTAGTACTAGTGTGTCTTCTCCAGCTATTGAAGAAGACGCTCACAATCCTCTTTAGAGGTATGTGACAAAATAGAAAAAACTTGGTAATGGAGGGGGAAATTTGTCGTGGCAATGCAATTTTTGTCATCAAACCAAGAGAAGCATATACACAAGGGTGAGGGCTCATTTGATACCTGAGCATGGTTGTGCTGTTGCATTCTGTCCAAAAGTTAAGAGTAGTGATATTGCGGATATGAAAAGGTTAGAGAACGAATGCAATGAGAAATCGAGGAAAAATGCACCCAAGAAAGTACTATTGCCAACTTCTATTGTGGATTATGATTCACAAAAAAAAAAAAAGGAAGGCGAGTGGAAGTGGGAGTTGGAGTACAAGTGATAGTAATACGGCTATTGGGAAGTCATTTAACCTGAAGTTGCGTGACCAAATGGATGCGAAGATTGCTAGTATGTTTTATGCATCAGGCTTATCATTTCTCCTAGCAAGGAGCCCTTATTATGTGAGTTGTATCCAATTTGCTGCAAACAATGCTCTTACAAGCTATGTGCCACTGGGGTATAATAAGCTAAGGATAAGTCTACTCCAACAAGAAAGGGCTCATGCTGACAGATTGCTACAACCAATTAAAGGCACATGGAAAGAAAAGGGTGTAAGCATTGTAAGTGATGGATGGAGTGACTCACAAAGGAGGCCCTTGATTAATTTTATGGTGGTGACAAAAAGTGGGCCTATGTTCCTTAAAGCCGTGGATTGTACGGGTGAAATTAAAGATAGGTACTTCATTTATGGTTTGTTGAAAGAAGTGATAGAAGAGGTTGGTCCCCAAAATGTGATTCAAGTGATAACTGATAATGCTAAGAATTGTGCGGGTGCAGGGCATCTCATTTAAGCACAATTTGAAAATATTTTTTGGACACCATGTGTGGTTCATACACTCAAGCTTGCCTTGCAAAACATTTGTATGGTAAAGAATATTGAAAACAATGCTCTAACATATGAGGAGTGTTGTTGGATCACGGACTTGGCCAAAGATGTTGTGTTTGTTAAGAACTTTATCATGAATCACTCCATGAGATTGGCTATTTTTAATGAATTTGTCCCTTTGAAGTTGCATTCGGTTGCAAGTACACGTTTTGCTTCGGTCCTTGTCATGCTTAAGAGATTCAAGCTCATAAAAGGTAGTCTTCAAGCCATGGTTATTAGTGAAAGGTGGAATTTCCACAGAGAGGATGATAAGGAGAGAGCCAAGGCTGTGAAAGAGTTTGTGTTAGATGACATTTGGTGGGACAAAATGAAAGAGTTTGTGTTAGATGACACTTGGTGGGACAAAATGACTTACATACTTTCTTTTACGGCTCCTATATATGATATGCTAAGGGTTTGTGACACGGATAGGCCTTGTCTTCACTTGGTGTATGACATGTGGGATACCATGATAGAAGAAGTGAAGGGTGCATTATATAGGCATGGAGGAAAGAGACTCGATGAGACATCTACCTTTTATGAAGTGGTGCATAAAATTCTTGTGGATCGTTGGAATAAGAACAACACTCCTCTCCATTGCTTAGCTCATTCACTAAATCCAAGATGACTTCTAGTCTTAAACTTTCTTTTCTCCCTCTTAGTCTTAAACCCTTAAATCATAAACTTATTCTTTATTCTTTTTTTTCCTATTCAAGGTACTATAGTGAGCATTGGCTTCATTAGGATCCTAGTCGAGTTGCTTCACATAGAGATATTGTGGTTGCTAGCGAAACAATGAAAATCCTTAAAAAATATTTTCCTAATTTGGTGGAGCGCAAAAGGATAACCACAGAATTTGCTGATTTCTCTAGCAAGTCAGGAGAGTTTACGGATATTGATTCTATTCGTGATCGCTATGAAATGGATCCTAAAAATTGGTGGGTCACCTATGGTGCATGTGCACCTTTGCTTTAAACTTTAGATTTCAATCTACTTGTGCAACTTTCCTTGTCGTCATGTGCATAGAGAAATTGGAGTACTTATTCCTTTGTGCACTCGGTGAGAAGGAATAAGATGACACCAAAACGTGCTGAAGACTTGGTTTTCATTCATAGTGATCTTCGCCTTCTTTCAAAAAGAAATCCACAATATATGAAAGGGGAAACCAAGATGTGGGATATTGCTGGAGATGCTTTTGATTCGTTTGAGGATGATGGAGAGCTTAAGATTGCACAACTCTCCCTTGATGAACCGGAATTGGAGGCCGTGTTCTTTCGTGAAGATGGTGATGGAGGTGATGGCGGTGGACCTGGTGGTCAGGCAATTGAAGTTTAAGTAGATGCATTGTCTGTTTGTTTGGGTTATATGCTTATGTTTTTATGGTAGTTGGTGAAACTTGGATTTTGAACTTGGAAGTATCGAATGTAATGTTTAATGATGATTAAATCAATGAAAGTGAATATTTTATGGCTATTTTGATTGAAATAATGTTAGTTTTTTTATTACATAGTCATATAAAAAATATTTTAAAAAAATAAAAATTCAACGTATCCCTGGCGTATCGTATCCTATTTTTTTAGAAATGGCATATCTACATATCCCTATCATATTGTATCCGTGTCCTGTATCCGTGTCCGTGCTTCATAGGATCTAATCAAAAGAGCCAAGAAACCCCAACAAATCCAAACAAGCACAAAGAAATCCCAAGATCAGGCCTTTAACAGATCAAAACACCCTAAATCTTAGATTGAAACACCATTTCCACAACCGATTTCTACATTTCCTCAAACAAATTCAAAACTCTAGTGATTAAAGAAAAAAAAACACAGAGAAAAGAGAGCAAAGTACTTACCACAGCGACAGAAAGAGAGAGATAGTGATTGGGAAGAAGTGAGACAGGAAAATGGGAAAATCTAGGGTTTTAAATCCCGTGAGGACTCACGACTTTCCTGAAGTTAGTGCACAGAGAGAAAAGAGAGAGGCTTTATGGTTGTTATAAGTCGTAACCGGCGAGAAGAGGAGAGCAGTTAATATGGAGAGAGAGAGAGAGAGATAGAAAGGGGCGATCGTACCGGGAGAGACTTAGAGAGAGAATATATCGGTCGGTCGCTGAAAGGAAGAGGAGAGACTCAGAGTGAGTGAGAGAGAGTATATTGAATGGTAAAAATTAGGGCATCTTTTGTTTGGAAACTTTAAAAAATAGGTTCTCTGCCAATCCAACCTGAATAATGCCATCCGGATTGTCCGATACGCGACTGAAGAAGCCCTAGAGGAGATTTGGGCAGGCGCGAGAGCTGGTGCGATGGATTTTGACAAAAGGAGAAGGAGAAGGAGCAGGGGAAGGAGAAGAAGAGCGATTTTTCTTGATGTAGAGCGGCAACAAGTAGAAGATGACCAAAAAAGGGAGAGATGCGCCTCCGCCTGGTGGGTCTGCGACAGAGATGGGTTTTTTTGGAGATGGTGGGAGAGGGTAAGAGCTGCGTGATGGAGATAAGGTGAGAGCGAGAGAGGGAGATGAGGGCCAGAGAGGGAGAGAGCGAAAGAGGGATGAGCAAGAGAGTGAGACAAGGGTGAGGAAGAGGGGGATATTAGGGCGAAGGAGATTAGGGCTTGCGCTTATAATTTAACTTTTAGCGGCAGTCACTTAAGGCCACTGCTAAAAACAATTTTTTGCGTCCGCCAAAACTTGATGGACGCTACAAACTCATTTTACCATCAAAAGTATTGGCCACCGCTATATATTTGACAGTAAAAATAAAAAATTTCGCGCCAGGCATTGGCACCATTGGATCGATAATTTTACCCACGGTTACAGTGGAGGCCGCCGGTAAAAGTAACTTAAAAATTGAGTTACAGCGGGGGGGGGGGGGGGGGGGGGGCAACTTGGCCGCCGGTATAAGTGTCCTATAGCATCACATTTCAGCGGCTGCCGCTATAAGTTCACACTAAAAAAGTATTTTCTGGTAGTGTAAAAGAAATAAAAAGCAAAGAGTTCCATCTAATCACATTTGATGTGCCATATCACTTTCTCCAAAGTTGTTTGCCAAGTCTTGTCTTTTTTTTTTTTTGTTGAAGAAACCCTCCAATAAAAAAACAGCAATCAAAGCTCTTTCAAACATAAATGAAGATCCTGCAAAAGAAGAAAAAACCGAAGACAATTTTTTTAGCACATTCTAAGAATTGAGTCCACAGCATAGTCAATCTAGAACCTTAAGAAACAATGAACTAAGATTTCAATGCAATTACATCTATGAAAATGGTTTACCTGGGCTGCCAAAATAAATCACTCAATTCGTGGAAAACATAAACAACATGAAACTCCTTTGTAGGAATATATTTCCAGGCTCCAACATCTTCAGTCATCAATCCTAGTTATTAACAGCGCCTTCACAGAAATATCACTTCTCCAACATTAGATTATGTATAAATTGTGTTGTAGATAGATCTCCTGAACGTCACGGATCAGCCTGCAGAAGATGATCTTCCCCGAATTTTTTTCTTAACCAAAAAACTAGAATCATGAAAAACAAAGTAACAATCATTATCACATGTAAACTAATAGACAAATAAAAGATTTTGTGAGATGGAAGGTGTTAGACCTATCTTTAGCTTTTCAATTTGATGTTCGCATATGCATTCATTTTTAACATATCTTGAATTCTCACTTGTGCATCATTATTTGGAAAATCATGAAATCTATACTTGATTTTGGATTGCATAGTTTGATAAATTCATGTCTTTGAAAACATCTTGTAGTAGATTTGAGCATGAATTCAAACTTGCCTTCAATGGCCCCAAATTTCCTCCTAGATCAACTTTACCAAGGTTATCTTTTTCCAGAGAATTTTCGGGCAAAACTTTAGGTTGCCAAAAATGCTCAGTTACACCTACAGTCATAGTTTGGCTAACCGGCCTTCACCGAACCCACTTCGAGTCATAAACCAGAGAGCTTGTTTTTCTGTCATTTTCTGTGGCCGGTTCAAATTTGGTTAACCGAACTAATTTGGTTAACCGACAGTGAACCGTTATTTGAAAAATATTACCGTTGCGAATATAACCGCTGGGAGTTCAGTTAACCAAACTCTAAGAGGGTTAACCAACAACTAGCCGTTGGAACAGTTTTTTTATTTAAACTTGTTGATCCCAATTCCTAAAAGAGGAACTTTTGAAGAGAAATCAGGCCAAGGATTGGGAAGCAGGTTAAGGAAGGCTAGTGGGTCATTTGGAAAGCGAAGCCTTGGATTTAATAAGTCAAATCTCTTAGTAAGCTTTGTTTTCAATATCATATATTACATGCTTTGTTTAAAATATTGGTAAACCTGTTTTAGCATGTTAACTATGGTTTGATTAAATCCACTACTCATATTTCATTTTGAATTTCTTTGTTGTTTTCGATTCCACATTTAGATTCAAACAAAGTTAGTTTTAACTTTCATATCATAATGGTTTCATGCTTGAGTCAAAATTTGATTTCTCATATAAGCATAAATCTCATACTTGGTTGAATCACATTCTTGTTGTTTTTCTATCATTGAAGCATATCGTTAAATTAGTTTGTGTTGGAAACAAGAAGTTTACTTTAATTGTATTTAAAATTCATACATCTTGCATTACTTGATAAGTCATGTCTTTACAAGTTGTCCATTTCAATCAAAACACTTGTGTTTTTAATCTTTCAAAAGCCTTAGGCTTACATTTATTGAATTCTCATTTTCTAAACTTGATTGAAGTTTTCACACAAACTCAATGAGTCATTCATCTTTGCATTTCATAGAGTGTTGTGTGAGTTGTACTTTCATTTTATATTTGCCTAAGTTAGAGGCTTTGTATTTGAGCTTAAATTGTAATCCCTTCTAGTATATTGTAGACACATCCTGGAGAGAACCAACTTCATGGTGTTAGGTTAGTGCTTAGCATTAGAAAAGCATTTGTGTGAGCTTAGGGGTGAATCATAAAACGCAAGAGGTTATTGCTTAGTCTTGCGAAGTATAATTGTAGATAGTTATTGCTTAGCCTATTGAAAAGCATGGATAGTAAAAATCCGGTGGGGGTGTAGGATCAGAAGCCAGAAGTAGATGTAGGCATTAAGGCCGAACCACTATAAATCATCGTGTAATGAGGTCTGATTGTGGTGATTGTCTTTATTAGCTTCCACATTTTATTTCATAATCATCAATAGTGACTAATTAATTTTAAAAAATTTAAAAATTATTTTAATTGGTCATTAATTCAAGCTCACCCTTTTCACCCCCCTTAGGGTTTGGATCCTAGACTTTCAGAAGGGACATTAAGTATATCACGCTGACAAATAATAGATCCATTTGAATGGTATTATGAGTTCCCAATTGTAGATCCATTACCAACTGCAAGTCCGTCTGTACCCATAAAATCAGAATGAAGTGACAGGTTGCCAAGATCTAAGCCACATGATTCGTGGCCCCTATATCCGTGAACCAGGTGGTTTCTCCTTGCTTAGCAGCAACCACGGCTTGAGACTTCTTAGGTGGTTGTCTTCCTTGGAACAAAAGATCCAAACGATTGAAGCATTCAAGGGCTAGATGTCCAACTCTGTTACAGATCTAACATAAAGGGCGTGACTTTGATGACTGAGATTGATTAGTAGAAGAAGATCCACCGCAATTATTCTAATTTTGTCAATGGGCACAACCTTGACTTTGACCACATCCACGACCTTTTGTATTGGTTGCTCTGCAAGAAGAGTAGAATGGTGCAACTCTAGTCGTAGCTCAAATGCCAAGAGCTAACCAAAAAGGTGGTCAAATGTGATAGGGGAATCACGGTTCACAATTGAATTATGAACCAAATCATATTCCGGACCAAGGCCATTGAGAATTTGATTGCGAAGATCATACTCTGAGATGGATTGAGCAATAGCTTCAAGTGCATTGGAAATGCCTTTCATTTTGTCAAGATATTTTGTAATACAAAGGCCCCTTTTCTTAAGTGTATGAAATTATTTTTTTTAATTGCAGTACCCTTGATTGCAATTGAATTAGATGGAGCTTCTTCAACCCTGCTAGACCTTATGAGTAGACTGGGGACCCTCAACCCTCTGTAACATCGACAGTGTGAGAGTTGCATTGATTTAGAGAAGAACTAAAGCATCTTGTTCTACCCACAGTTCATAGTTCGGGTTGATAACAGATGTAGGTGTACCATTCTTATCCTTTATGAATTTCTCCAGACAAGTAGAACTTCCATCAACATATTTAAGTAGTTTATTTCCTTGAAGGACTGGAAGAAATTGACTCCTCCACAATAGGTAATTGTCTCTATCCAAACGAATGGAGACAATGCTGGCGATATTTGAAATAGAAATCGTGCCAGAAGAGTTACTTGACATAGCCACGGTGAATCAGAGCGGATCTCAAAACCCACACACGGAATGTTATGTAGGAACAATAGTCAAACAAGCATTTAATTGCAAAAGTGTGCACAACTATGTGTTCTAATCGCACAACATATAGATGGATATTGCACAGTGATATAGGCCGCAACAAGAAGCATGTATCACAAATCTGATCCGTGAAGGGTATGATAGATACCACTCTGCGCCCATCTACACTTAAGCCCACATATTGTAAAGTTGACTATTTTCTCTTTCCTTAACAACCTCTACCCATTTTACCAATTCTGTAGGGTTGTTTCCACCATTGTGTCATTTGTTACAACTGTTTGTAATGTGTTTATATATGGCCAATAAACTTATCCAGCTCAAGAAAGATTGAGTTAGATTTCATCAAAAGCTCCCTTGGATTATGGTGTCAGAGCAGGAAAATCTGAGGCCTCTCTTTTCAATTTTTTCTAATTCTCATATTTGTCATTTCAACATTTTTTTATATATCCTCACTGTTACAACTCCATCACCATCCCATATTGATCTCAACTATCCTTATCCTATAATACCATTCCAGCAACCATCACCATGCCAACACATCAGCCATCCTTATCCTCTCACACCGTTCCAGCAACCATCACCATCGCAACATACCATTTTCTTACACGGATTCCATAATATCTTCCATGGCTACATCGGCATCATCATCCACCACAGTCACGGCATCAACATCCCCTTCATCAACCCCAAATCTGATCACCTCTAACGATGCAAATCTTATCCCTATTTAAGATGGACAGTACCAACTTCCTACTATGGAAGTCACTATTCAAGCCCATCCTATGCAGTCATCATTTGGAACACTTCATTGACATTTCCAAGCTTGTTCCACCTTAAGAAATTGTGGGCTCGAATGGTAAATTCACTTTGAATCAAGCCTTCACGGAGTGGTTTGGACGTGGTCAAACCCTTCTTTCCTGGATTAATGCCTCCCTTTCAGACTCTGCACTTCCTTATATTGTTGGCAATGAAACTACAAAAGATACATGGGAGTCTTTGGAACGTCGTTACAGCTCACTCTCTCATTTTCATGTTATTGAACTTAAGAAGCATCTTCGGCACGTGAAGAAAGGTACTTCTACAATGCAATAATATCTTCATCAACTCAAGGTCGTTGCTAATCAGCTTGCGATGCGCAATGCTCCAATCGGTGAGGAAGATCTCATTCTTTATACCTTCTTCGGTCTTCGCTTTGTTTATCGTCCATTTCAAACATCAATTCATACAACTGCTTAGACGTCCAGCCCCACTACAAACCACACCCTCTCCTAAACCACCCTCTCCATCCCTATTGGAATTAGATGGGCCTCGTGGATAGGTTTTCAAAACTTTTGACCCACTTGACTCAAGGATCAAGTACTCATAAGGCCATAAACTACATCCAGGATGCAATCCCTCAATCTCATCAACCATGTACAGCAATAAACTTTATCTAAAAGATAGAAATCAGCAACAAACAAGCCACCAAAACAATCTACAATATACAAGGAAGTATATTATACCTTTGGAGCCCGGTAATACTCTAATGGAGAAGAAGACAGTTAGTTTTAACAAGAACTCTTCCTGTAGCAAATTAGGATCTCCAAGTCCTCTTAGTCTTCCACGCTATGACCCGTATCAGATCTCTTTTCTCAAGAAGATTGGTGGAAACTTAAAAAGAAAAACCAATAGAAGCTCTAAGGAACTAAAAGAGAGAGAGGAGAGAGAGATGTGCAACTATTGCACAAAAAGGGCTGGGTGTGAATTCCTTGTTATGGACGTCCAAAGGGGACTCTCTCCTCTATTTATAGCACAAAGCAACTCCTCTTACTAATTAAAATAGAAGTCTAACTTCCATTAATAATTAGTAACTTTCTTATTTCTAATTATTATAGAAGTCTCACTTCCACAACAATTAGTAATTACTACTATTAGAAGTCCTACTTTAAAAAAGAAATAGTAACTTTCTAATTCCTTCTTTTTAGTGTTCAAGTAGGATTAGTATCTTTCTAATAACTTGGGATAGCGTTGGGACCATTAGGGATTCCATAGAAAGCTGGCTCCAACTGGGACACCGCAACCCCCACAACTCATTTGCAATCCGGGTCTACAATTAATTGCAAATAATACCACTATATAAATGCTATTGCTCTTCAGTCTTAGAAATAAATTACAAAGAATACCCTAAACTTCCCAATTTCCACAAGTAGGCCCCTCTATCAATATCCATGAACCAATTGGATTAAATATGTCCCTTCCAGTATTAAATCCACATCTTATTATCCTTGAGCCCCAATTAATCATAGTGATCATCAGTACCATCTAATTAACTCTTAATCGAGATGGGTGCGCACTTATTAATGACAAATCCATTAATTGGCACAATGGGATAATAAAGATAGATTCCATCTTGATCATTCAATATTCCCACAATTCTACTACCACGTACCCAAGACACCAAGGTGTTGACTTACAGTTGGCCTCACTCATTGGTGACTTAAAGCAAATGAATAGACAGAAACTTGAGTTCATCAATGTTTCAGGATTGAGAGCCTATTGCTAGAGAATTATGAGAGTAGACCTTAAAATCGAGACAATATTCCATAAGGTACTTCTCATGGTCCTTCAAAACATCCAATGTACAAGCACAATGATCCAGAATATTACATTCTGATGATCGAGACAAATCACACTATTTCATAGTAATCAAAGTGCTGCAACCTTATCAGATGAGATACCCAGTCTCATCACTGGTTGTGAAGATATTTAAATATAAGATTTGCGACACATGTCTCCCGTATGTGGATCTCATCCATACACATATATCACATCTAATATACTAATTGGACCCGGTTCATCTCATGAACCATTATGTCATATGTATTGGTCATGTGCATTAAGTAATAAAACACCATTCATCTTATAGAAGGAAAGCATGATTTTATTGAAGAAACTAATCAATTTATTAGATCATATGATGGATTGAGTCCATACAATCCAACAATCCCTTCATAGAGTAAGCCCAGTTCTGCTGCTACACTCAGACATACCTTAACAACCCCTTACCCACTATCCCTGTAGCCGGTCCAAATCACAGTCCCATTCCAGCCCCACCACAAGTCCCTGTTCTCACCCATCCCATGTGGACTCGATCATAGTCTGCGATCTTTAATAAGAAAATATGGATAGCACCAAACATCCTTTACCTTTGCATTGTTGGTTGCTACCATGGTCGAGGAACCTGCATGTTACATGCAGGCTGCAAAATATCCCGAGCGGCAAGTTGCAATGGATCTTGAATTCACCTCTTTACAGGGCAATGGCACTTGGACTTTGGTACCACATGAGCCACACATGAATGTGGTGGGTTGCAAATTGGTGTACGAGATTAAACGCAACCTCGACGGGTCCATCAATCGTTATAAGGCACGTTTAGTTGCTAAAGGATTTAATCGATAACCTGGCATTGACTTCATTGATACATTTAGCCAACTCGAGCACAACGCTATTCACATGGTGCTTGCTTTGGCCAGTGCTTATACTTGGCCACTCTTTCAATTGGATGTCAAATGTGCCTTTTTGCATCGTAATCTTCGCGAGGCTGTCTTCATGTCTCAACAACAGGGTTACATAGACCCCACTGTTGGCACATAAAAATTCATTTGCCCATACATAACATTCCCCAAGGCAAAATACTCATTTTTCCATAAAAAAATGATGACATTGATGACCACTGGAGTCTGGTCGGCTACAATAAGGGAATTCCCCAATGGTTACTGTCTGCATGGCCCACCAACCGTTGAAACATTCAGCACACCAGCCGTTCAATGCGACGAAGCAGCCGCTAGACCTCGACCGAAAGATGACCGTTGGATGCTGCAAACACTAGCCGTCGAGCTTCTTCTCTCCTGGCTACCTAACGCCCACGATCCCCCATGAACTAGCCAGTTATCTCTTCTGATAGTCGCTGAACCTGCAAAAGGGGAACCAGTAACGTTTCCCATTGAAGACAGTTTTGAAACCACCTCCACTCCTTTACGATCTGCGGCCGTTATGGCTCCTCAAAGGCTATAAAAGGAAGACTTGGGAGAGCAAGAATGTAACGCCCCAATTCCGAATACCGAAGTTACCGCCAAGGTACCCGAATTTGGTGCGCTACTTCCCGGAAAATCCGAGAACTTCCAAGATCATAGTCCGCAGTGAGGTCATATTTTTAAAACTTTTTGAACAAATAGATAATCAACAGTTAAATTGTGGAAGCATAAGAAAAGATAGCGGAAGCAACATGTATCATATAAGATAGATCAAGTAAGGCAGAGCTAAAGTCTAACAAAATCTCAAAGAGTGAATAACAAATATATACATAAGATTCTACTTCCCGCTCACTACAAGTTCACTCAAAATCCCAAAATAAAACTACTCTCAGACACCCGGTGCAGGCACTCCATCCTCTGGCCCGACCACCTGGTCAACCATTCCCCGCTCAAAATCGCCGGCTACAGGCGCCTCATAGTACGCATCATCCACGGGGTCAAGGTCGAGACCTAAGCACCAAAGATAAGTCAGATCCAAGGATCTGGCAAGGCACCATATACAGATAACACATGATGTATGCATCAAAGAGAATGAAGACGATCATTTAATCATAAGAATAACAATGAAACATAAACTAGGCAATTGTGCAGAAAATAACAATTTAGAATCAGAGATATCAAGTAATCTAATCTAACAGATATCAAAATGGCACATTCACACAAGCTGGATACCGCGGGATATTATGCCGCGGCCCTTCAATATTGAACACAGTCGCGGTGGGGAAAAGTAAAGTAACAATGTAAGGGATAACAGCCCTGCTAATCATAATATATAAATAACACCGATCACACCCCTTTATCGCACCGATCACACCCCTTTATCGCACCAATCACACCCCTTTATCAGGTTAGACCGGACCCGGTATCACACCGTCCGTCTAATCATAGCTCATCATGATGGATCTATCATAACCAATATAGCTCCTACCAGCGATGATCAGTCAACAGGCTGAGCTTAGATCAACTGAGTGAATGTTTAGTGCCGACCCGGGGAACAAGTACAGGTCTGTGTCTGTCTAGGCTTATCTCGCGCAAGCGAGGTCCTAACCAAGTCTCTAAGATGTTCAAGTACAATTCCTTAGGATATAATCCAAATCCAAATCCAATCATAATTGGATCCATACTAGGCCCATAAACCCTGGCCTGAAACAATATAGAGGAATTTACAGGTAAAATCCCTTTTACGACGGCATACGTCCCAGCAGGACCCGGTTCAATTTCCGATACGTAAGGGATCCTCGTATGGGCTTTTTTTAATTTTTTTGGTCGTTTTGCGATGTTGTCGATATCGACCATTTATAATTGTCGATATCGACAATTATGCGAGTATCCACTTATATCTCGGCCCGATTCCACTTTTCGCATTTCTCCATTTGGGTTGTCTTCAACACTGCTCTGGAGTTTTTTTCTTCTAGAAACCACCGTAAATCGCCATATGGTGGTTGAATTCCATTAAGACAAAGGTACACACGTTATCTACCACCTTAAAGTGCTTTATGTACCCTAAAACACTATAACCTAGATTCTTGCCCAATATGTAATTGTTAGAAACCCTAGAAACCGTGGGAAATCTTCTTTCTATGCCCTAGGGAGCTGTGGTTTGTGGGGTTTGAAGGGTTTGTTTTGTGATTGCGTTAACGTCCATTGCAATTAGAAAAAATGTATTATGAATAAATCCAGCAGTGGGAGAACTGTTTGGTCATGAGTTGGTTTCTTTTAGAGAATGGGTGGAATAATGTGTGAGGGATAGCCACTGGCACTCAATAGCATTGTTTGAAAGCATTGTTCCAAGCTTTATAATAAATAGACTATTGATGAAAATGCCTTTTCTTTCTTTTGATAAAACTATTATTGTAAATGTTTAGCTAGTCGTAAACGTTTTTGAACAGCTGCTTAATCTTTTTATTTGGCATGGTGTGCGGAGTATTTATCAATGAATGTGAAGACATTTTCTCTACTCTCAGAAGCATACAAATGCTGTTAATATAGATCTGTATTAACTGACATTTGTACCTAATGTTCATCTGATATAATGACAACATGTCAGATAGAGAGGTGTTGTTCGTCTTCCACTATAGCGGTGACTTTGAATTCGATATAAGTCGTCCTGTGTACAATGGAGGAAAACGAAAGATGAGATTTTTAGCTATAGACATAACACATGAATCTCTTGTTAAAGAAGCAATTGAAGCATCTAATGGGGACTTATCCATCCAGAATTTAAGCATGCAATACCTACATCACAACGGACGGGCATACTCTTTGGCCAGCGTTGATGATGATGATGATATTAGGAGTATGTTCAAAGCGTCGGGTTATGAATCGAATGGGATATATTTATATGTCTTCAACAGTCTGAAGAAGGAGCAATGCATAGAAGGAGATGATTGGAGGTACACTTGTTTGCATAAGTAGATTGTACAACACCAATTACTATATTCTCCTTCCTACTTGCTTGTTCATATAACGATTCATTGTAGGTTTCAAAGGAGCTCTGTTCGTCGCTCTTGTCCGGACAAAACAAGGAAGTCAACAGGAACTTCAAACAGAAAACAAGTTTTTAATTCAACTAGCTCTGGATACGTACCTACCATCAACATCCGCGAAAACAAAGACATGTTTTTTCCTTCTGTGCGGGTCGATTGCAGTCCAAGTCAGACGGTCAGACAAGACACTATCTATGATGATTTGGTATTTGGGACAGATCGTGGTGGTGATATCCATTTTGATGGGCCTCCGTCTATAAGCCAAATCCATTCGATTCCATTGGCGAATGCCGAAAGTAAAGTTGAAGTAGCCAGTCTAATCAATGAGAATGTTCACTGTAATGAAACTCCGGCTGAAGTTGCAGGAGCCGGTCGAAGCAATGAGGCATTTCGTTGTAATGAAAATCCAGCTGTCGATCTTGAGGATAAAATGAAGCCCGAGGACATAAACACAGATGTTGGAAACAACTCGGCACGGGAAATGTGGATCAGCCGTGATTTCCAAGATCAAAAAACGTTCCGGATAACTTTGGCTAAGTTCGCAATTTATGGCAACTTCACCCTTAAATCCCTGAAGACCAACACGACCAAAGTAACTGCACACTGCAGAGATCAGGAATGTCCATGGCGTATTCACGCTTCAATCGTCGAATCAGGCCCAAAATTTAAAGTAAGGACGTACAATCCTAACCATAAATGCTCAAGGCCAATGATGGGCATGGCACATCGACAAGCATCTTCGGCACTTATTACAGACTTCATCATGGATAGAGTTAGACAGAATGTCAATTTGAAACCGAAGGAGATCATGAATGACTATCAAATGGAGTTTGGGGTGACCATTACCTACAGGAAGGCTTATATAGCAAGGGAGATGGCACTGAATATTATTCGTGGATCGTATGAAGAATCCTTCCAGCAGCTACCTCTGTACTGTAAAGAACTTCATTTGAGCAACCCTGGCACTGTAACAAACATAGACACCACAATAGAGGACCGTTTCAGAAGATTTTTTTAGGCATTCGGACCTTATTTAAGGACTTTCACGTCTTCGTTGAGACCGGTGATTGTTGTTGACGGTTCACATCTCCGAGGCAAGTATCCAGGTGTATTACTTGTAGCAGTAACACATGATGCCAATCAAAAGCTGCTTCCAATAGCATTCGCCTATGCGGAAGCCGAACGCCGTGATAGCTGGGAGTGGTTCCTTGCTAATTTGTTCATTTCGTTCGGGGAGCCCACCAACTTGACTATTGTTTCAGACCGTCAGAAGGGCCTCATTCCAGCGTTGAGGAACACCATGCCATCCGCATTTCACTGTTATTGCTGTCACCACATTGCTGAAAATATCAAGGTTGCTTTTAGTGATGGCGCAATTGTAAGTAAATTTTGGGGGGCAGCAAAGTCGTATAAGCCTTATGAGTACGATGCTTACATGATGGATATCTGTGCAATAAGCCAAGAGGCGTTCAACTACATTGAGGCAATTGAGCGGCAACATTGGGCGAATGCATATGTAGAAGGCCGTCGGTGTGACATGCTTACTAGCAACGTGGCCGAGTGTACTAACAGCCTCTTAAGAGACACAAGAGTCCTGCCTATCACAAAGCAGGTAGAGGAAATACGTGCCAAGTTAATGGAATTCTATCATAAACGACACCTCCTTTCAGAAAGCATAACAACTCGTCTAACTCCGTATGCAGAGAAACTACTAAGCAAAGAAATGGAGGATGCTCGCAGAGTGCACGTTCGAATAGCTGGGCTTGTTGAATTTCAGGTTCAATCTGCGGAGTACGTAGATGTTGTTGACCTCGAACGGAAAACCTGCACATGTCGGAAATGGCAGCTCTTAGGCATCCCGTGTTGTCACGCATTGGCTTCAATGAAGGTCAGAGATTATGATCCGTACGCATTTTGCGAGCATTGGTATTATTCAAGCACTTACCGTACATCGTACAGTGAAGTCTTACATACTACTCGTGACATTAAACAATGGGAGCACACATATGATGTTAGGGTTCTTCCACCGAGAGCCACTAAACAGCCCGGACGTCCAAAAAAGAATAGGATCCGTACTGAAGATAGTGGTCGCCAGAGGAGGGTCGTTACTTGTTCAAATTGCAAAGGAAGAGGGCATAACCGTGGAGGGTGTCGCAATCCTCCAGTAATAAGCTAATGGAATAGTTGTACAATATTTTTTGGAATGAGCCACTATTGTTTTGGTAGTATTTTTTGGGTGGTCTCATTTGATGCATATAGTCTCGTTGGAAGTAAGAACAGTTGTGCAGGATTAGTTGTGCAGGAATAATTGGTCTCATTTTTTTGTTGTATTTTTTTGGTGGTCTCATTTGTCTATAAATTTGGAGAGACTATATGCATGACAGTAGTTGTCTTCCATTGTAATTATAAACCTAATTAAGTAAGAACAGTTGTACAGGAATTTTTTTGAAAGCTTTAGAACCATAATAGTTGGTTCTATTGTAGATGAATATCTCTGTATGTATATTTTGTATGGTTGTCCTGTTATGTAAGTGGATATTGGAAATGTAGCAATGGTATTTGTCCTTTTGTGTTTTGATTTAAGCTTACTTCAGTTGCACTGGAATGGTGGTTTTTACAGCTCTTGTATCTGTTATTAAGAATTTATATGAAGTTTGTATGTACAGAGTTTGATGGTTTCACCTGGGTTTTAGTTGATTCCAGAATATGTTGTCGATATCGACAACTTAACTGGAACATTTAATTTCAGAAAAATGACAGTATTTGTCGATATCGACAACAAAAGTTATCGATATCAACAACTTAACTGAAACATTAAATTTCAGAAAAATGACAGTAGTTGTCGATCTCGACAACTTAACTGAAACATTGAATTTCAGAAAAAAGACAGTGCTTGTCGATATCGACAACTTAACTGAAACATTGAATTTTAGAAAAAAAAACAGTACTTGTTGATATCGACAAGTTATATTGCCGATATCGACAATATAACTGCAAGTTGTAAGATAACATGTAGTGATCCATTTGGGAAAACAAGACCTGTAAGATACCTACAAGCTGGTAATTGAATGTTCACATAATAACATGAAAACCTGTAAAGATTACACATAATATGGCACAGTTTTAAACAAAATGAATCCACTATCAAAGAAAGGACTCCATTCACAATAAAGTTACCATTCAACTCTTGCTTTACATGGAAGTAACATCAAAATAAACCATTCATAACATCCGAATGTCTATCAAAAGTAAAAGTCTTGTACATCCAAAACTGTACACTAGGGACAAACTGCTGACAACTTCTATAACTCTTTACACAAAAATCTGTTTAATTGGACAAGCCTAACCATCACTGGTCTATCCATCACTCAGCTGGTTCATCTTGATGCGGAGTCTGTCGTCAGTTCAGTCAATCCCAACCTGTTTGCATTTAATTTTCAACTCCTCTTAAAGATCTCTACAACAATTTTGCTCCGAAAGTATGGGATATGAGACTGATTGAAATTAAAGGGCAATCGGTGCACACAGTGAGCAGCGAAAGCCATTGTAAATACTCCACAGTCATTGCTATTTTACTGGCGAGGATGTCCGTCCTCTCTACCTATGACCACAAAAACGGGTCGTTCCAACCGAATTGACTGTATTTCTCATTCAACCATTCCGCCTGGCATTTTGCAAACAAAAAATTAGCATTAGAATATGTAAATCAATGAAAGTAAACGCGAATGTTCACTATATTGCGCTTCCGAAAGAGACAACTAAAAACACAATGTGACACAATAACTCAAAATAACATACAAATTTTTCAGCATGTTGCATGTGACACAATAACTCAAAATTAGCATTAGAATATGTAAATCAATGAAAGTAAACGCGAATGTTCACTATATTGCGCTTTCGAAAGAGACAATTAAAAAAACAATGTGACACAATAACTCAAAAAAACATACAAATTTTTCAGCATGTTGCATTGACCGACGATCTTTTTCCAAGCTATTGTAGAACTCCCACCTCTTCTCATCAACGTAACCCACTAGTAGGGTGAAATGAGACCTGTGGTAGACGATGAAGATCAGCGTGCGTGCTTCCTTCGAATCCCACACCCTATGCCCTTCTTTCCCGAATACAGCTTCCACCGCGGAATCACTCCCATCCCGCCACCAACTCTGCATGCATTATTAACAAATTTCACTTCATTCAACGCGAATTAGAAGATGTACAACACTACTTGCACAAGCAAAGTGGCATCATTACTTACACAAATACTTGGGTCGGCAATGAAACAGTTGTCACACACTTCCCGTAAGATTTCAAAATAAAAGTATATGATGTTCGTGTCCATCCATGTTCCCTCTTCAAGGATCTTCGCCAAATCATCCGCCTTTACTAACGTACAAATCTGTTCCAGCTCATCTTTCCTAAGGTAGTAGAGGAGATGTTGATGAAACAAAACAATAGAAATTGTTGATTTCTATGTGTACACAGACATTTATAACATGTGGAAGCCATTTCATACCTGGTGGCATGATATTCTTTGAAGCCTTTGAAAAAGAACTTGTCACATTCGGACAACACGTAGTCATCTTGAACAAGCGAATGAGCGCAGTCTTCAAACTTCACCGGTATCTTGCGCATCCGCGGTAGCCGTTTTATCCTCCCACTAGTGACACAAGTGTGGCCATAGGGGCTGAGACCACTTGGGCGGATGAACTAGAGACCGGCAATGGCGAAGCGAACAATGTTCTGCTTAAGGGTGAGGTACAAACAGGTTCTTCGAATGGTGGAACACCGAATCCAAGTGTAGATTCTAGAACAGGCGGGGCCTCGGGTCCTTGTACAGATTCTTGATGTAGTACTTGCAATTCAACCGGTGTCTGTGGCCTGCTACCGGAACCTTCTATCATCAATAGCGGAGTTTCATCGAAAACGGCTGTTTTCCTTTTTTGACGTTTGTTTTTTGGTTTTGCCCAAGCTTTTGGTTGCGGGCCTCTTCTTATGTGTGAATGTGATTGTAATCTTCTTCTTCCTCACATCGTCATCGGACTGTGAGCTGCTACAGCCATCAAATGAGAATTCCTCCCAATTTGACCCAAAACCGGACCAAAACTTATCCAATTTCTTTCCAATTGACAGGGTCAGCTTCTCTAGAGGAGTGTTCCTGTGGGCAGCCCGTTTGAGCGAGCGCTCTATCCGGTCGACCAAATCTTTAGCCTGAAAAGAAAGACAGAAATGCAACATATTACAATTTGCATGGTAGTTTAGTTTGAACTATTGCTTTAATAACAGACAAGCAAAGATGAAATGCAAAACCACTTAAACAACTAAAGAGGAATTGGCTATACATGTTTCTGTGGGATGGTGGCTTCATCTTGTTTGCCGGATCCCTCTGCCTGGACAGCCTCTTGCTCAGCCACAGTGGGCTGCTTCGGTTCCTCTCCCCTACCAATAAACATGACTGTCTTTTCACTATACCATTCCATATACTCAGTTGGTTGCTCAGCTGCAATACATTCCTCACCATGTAGTCCAAGCTGGGCTCTTGCAGCCCACGACACTTTAATCTCTTCATCAATCATTTTTTCATAATCAACAACAATAAAGTAGGTCATTTCCTGTCTCGGAAATGGCACTGTGAATGGTGGTGGGACTAATTACTTTAGTCCAAACTGTTTCATAACCCTCCAAGTATTATGTCGCTCGACGATCCAATAGAAGACAAGGACGGTAGACGAGCTGATGAGACTGCGATCAACTTTTGACAGCTTCGAGTGAAACTTCTTGTCGTACTGCTTATAAGGTTGCCAAATGAACTGCAATTAAGATAAACAACGGCTCATCAAGCATTGGATTAGCTAACATATTAACTTCGAAAGCAAGGGTGTTAAAAACATGAATTTCGATGCTTACCCCATCAGGTTTCAAATTGTTTAATTGCATTCTCACTTCCTTCACCTTAGATTTGGGTGGGGTTTAAGGCAATCTTCTTCGCCACGTCTTAAAGAGTGGGAATTGAATGTCGTTCTTCCAACTGTCCTTTGGCTTAGGACACTTTCCGATAGACATCCTAGTATAGGCCCATATCTGCGCCACAACATACAAGAAAACGAGTTACGTACAATATAATTAATAAGGAAAATATTATTATTAATGAAAACGATCACCTGTAATAGCTGTAGAGGACCGGTTGGTGTCCTCAGTTGGTGACCCTCAATCTCTCCAATCTTTTCCTCCTTCTCACCTCCATCACTTATCTTCTCCGTATTCCAAAGCGAAGCATTGGTCAACATCCTATAGAGATTGGCAAGACAAGCCGGTGCCTATGCGTAACGTTTGAACTCTTTAAAAAGCTCGAGTAGGTAAGCGGGTCCACGGGCACCGGAAGTCTGCTTAATAATTTGACCGCAGACTAAAAATAATAAATAGGCCCGTGTTGCACGAATCTCTTCGTCTCTATAATTTTCGTCCTCTATTTTTTTCTTTAGTTCCTCAACCTTGAAATTGTTTTCAAGCCACTTAAACTTCACTGTTAAGCCAACGTAGTCTAACTTATTCCGTGGGGTAAGCCCAAGGACCTCCTCACACACTGGCACTACATATTTCCCCGCGAAAGTATGTCCAACAACTATGGGCCCATCTATTGGAAGGCCGTATATGTATGTAACATCTTCTAGCGTGACAGTAGCTTCGCCCGATGGAAAGTGGAATGAGTTTGTCTCCGGCCGCCACCTCTCCACTAGAGCAGTGATAAGCGCATGATCTATGACCATGTGATCTATGTTTGCAAGATGGTGAAGGCCCGTCCGCCTCACGTAGTCCTTCTGCTGCTTTGTAAGTGACCATGTATCCTTGTCCGGATTTGTAGGTATGCACCTCAGCCTCCCGAAGTCCTAGTGTGTACAATAATCGGATCAGGTTGTTAGCATGTAGATGAGTAACAAAAAAACAAAGTATATCGATGCTATGAATTAAGTTGTGGGGATATACCTCTCCGCGGCGGATTCCTTCGAATACATGAAAGCGTTGGTTGTATAGGAGAGTTTTCGGAGCTTCGAGTGCTTGTTCATCATTCCTCTGCACATACAAAAGCAATTAGTGAAGATGAGTATATACATTGGAAAGCAAATTTGTTGTGAACAAGTTACACATCCCTATTTGAGTATAAATTATGTGCATTCCAATGTGTTGTAAACAAGTTACAAGAAAATTCTATACAGGTAAATAATGCAAGGGATGGTGGATTCATTGGAGATTTATGCATTAGATGTAATGCATACAACATAAGTTATACAAGATACAGACACAAACCCTATCTATCTTAGATAGGAAGTTGTAAGCCGCCCAAATGAATCCAAGCCAAACTCACCCAAAATTTAAAAATCTGGGTCCATCCATTCAGGCTCAGGTTATAGCACATGTGGCTGAGTTGGGTTCAGGTTGAAGGTTACATTCAGGCTTGGGTTGTCTCCAACCTGACAAGAATTTTAGCCCTAAAATGGCTACTTTGAGCAACCCCAACGACACAAGTTTACATCCCTAGTCATAACGCACATCAAAAAGGATTTCGACCACACTGCAATTATGGTGAGTTCCATATCGAACTTCCTGATCACAAAAGAAATGTTCTCTTGCTCATTTCCTGCATCTCAGGACCCTGTAATTCCTTCATAAACAGTTATATTTATTGGCTAAAGGAAAAAATAGGTTGCTTTCTCTAGTTCTAGTACTTCTTTCATTAAATACCTGTCTCTAAATTTTCTTGATCTTATATGGAAGAGGATACAATTTTTTCAATAAAAGGACGACTTGTATATAGCCAAACAATTAGTACAAACATATAGATCTTTGAACGTTTTGTCAACTCAGAGCAAGTCACAAATATAGACTTTTTTAAGCTACAGATGGCATGAAAGAGAAGCTCCACGAGACAAATATTGACTATTTGGCATTTTTCCAATAGAAATGAGCGGCTTAGTAGTAAGTTGACATAGTCTCTAAATGTTTCTCTTTGAAATCGATGATTGGGAATTTTCATCAAATGCTTCTACAAATTGCCAACTTAAATTTTTTGAAGAAAGATTTGTTTTGGAAGAACTCCATCCAAGGTCTCACATAGATACAGTAATTGTGGTATTGTCAATAAAGTAATTGAGACATTCCCACTGTAGGGTTTTGTTTTAAAGTTACACAGACAAACAGCCTTCCTTTTCGCCTTTCGGCTATTAGTGTTTATTTCATAGGACTGAACACCAATTTACCACCCTTTACGCCCTTAGGTGTGTCTACTTTGAAATGCTAACATCTTCTTACCTTTCAGGACTACAAGCCTAACCATCTCCCACATAATGGTAAAATTCAGTTAGAACATGGATTCCATAATACTGAAGATCTTAAACAATGTTCTAGCAATGCACAAACAATGTATTCCTAAAATGAATGTTGCCTTTATTAACCACCAAATCTTAAATATGAAGAAGACATATTAAGTGGTAGACATATCATTTTTTTCCTTTCCAAAACAGATCATCTAATATGACAAATCATTCATGCTAAAACATAAGCATGAGGTGTTCAGAGAGAGAGAGAGAAGTCATCTTCTCTGTTAAATATTTACGTCTAGTTTGGGTTTTGATTGGTCCTTACATAGATAGATTCGAGGACCTGGTAGCAAGTTCCTCTAAGGGGTTGATGCCTTTATCTTGGCATCAGAAGTGTGCTTGAACCTCCAAAGGGGTGGAAACAGTTGGTTCTATAATGTAATATCTAAAATATCGATTGAAACCAATGACCCAAAAAAATCCAAAGTGAGGGCAAGAAGTTCTAATCATTAGTCCAAGATAACGGTTATGACAAGTGTGATCACCTCCAATATGGGAGATTACTAGTTACAACACTCATCATGATGCCACCAACGATGTATGATGGGCTCAATGTATGTAGACATATGCAGCATCTTAATTTTCTTCTTGTCATGGTAGGAAGGAGATAAATGTTTGAAAGAAATTTCCTTTCTAGTGCTTACAAAGTACGGAAAACATCAGTTGTCTTATATAATTACTATAGATGAGTTTGATTTAGAAACCACGAATATGCGTAATATTGTTGAATTATGATACTGAGAAACAAGACAATGTCACCTTGATCACTTTTATCTGTTGCCGTATTATGTCAACTCTAGAAACCACCCATTTGAAAAACTAGAATACCTGTAAGCAACTTTTGTGACGATTTCAAGATTAGGTTCCTCACTTGAATTTATTTACTAGACATAAACCAATTCTCCTTCATGTCTGTTTTCTTCTTTTGCGTGGTTGTAAACTCTTGACTAAAAACAATCAAGTGAAGATGTTCACAAAGGTTTCCAAGAAAGCAAGAAGATATGGATTGCTGATTGGTTTGCACAGCTGAACAATAAAATGGGTGGTGATATAAAGAAAATACAGACCATTGGTGGGAAATGAAGGTTTTTTCTTTCTTCTAATTGATTGGCAGGGTGTTGTGAAGGCAATAAACGTGAACAAACTTACTTCTGCAGGCTGCAGAGTGAAGATATGGATTGCTGATTGGTTTGCACAGCTGAACAATAAAATGGGTGGTGATATAAAGAAAATACAGACTGTTGGTCTTTATCTAATTGAGATTTGTAAAGCTGTTGGAATGAATCTAGACAAAGTGGAGTTCTTATTGTTTTTAGAACAAATTAACTCAACGGCACATGAATACTGGCCTCTTGTAATGGATATAGCTAGAAGGAACAAGCTTCCAAGGATTGTGAGGTTCATGATAATTTTTCCTCACATTCTTGCTATGTTCTTATTATTATTGCTTAATTCAACATATGTTTATGTGTATGGGTATGTGTATGTATATGAACATGTGCTTACTATTTCAAAAGAATGAGTCAGAAAGATCAGCCATTTTCATGTAAGAAGAAGATGAGCAGGGGTCCGTTTGCATAGATGAGGAGAAGAAGAACAGCTCATAGCACGTCCCCCATTTGGGTAGATGAGGAAAAGAAGAACAATGCAGGGGACGTCCCAGAGCCATCAAAACAGAGCCTATGAAAACCTCTGATACCATTCAAAATCTAGGGCTAAAAAATAGGAAACAAAAAACGTAAAGAGAAAACGAGAAAACGCACCTCCATGTGAACCCTTTTGAAATTTGGCGCCAAGCTTCCTGGGACCACAAACCTGGGACCACTGCAACAGGGAGGCGTCGACCGTGTGGAGAAGAAAGGGACAGGGGAAAAGTGGGTGGAAAAGGGTTGTTGATAGAAAGGGGAAAATGAACCTCTACGCGAAAGATAAACTCATTGACTTGTCGATATCGACAATGCCACTAGACGACAAAAAAAATTACAAAATCACTCCTTCGTGGCCATATCCATGTCCGTTGTGAATGTGGGGCCTGTAGAGTGGTATAAGGTCCTACGGGGGTGTGCATGGTAAATTCCTCAACAATATAAGTACAATACCATATTCATTCAACAAGTAACCAATCCATACTCATACACAATATGTCATCAATCCATCATAACTGACCTCTCCATTCTAGGGTACCACACACCTAACTTAGGTCGTATGAGGGCTCGCCTAGCCACAGACACGGGTCATTTATCTCCGATTATATCACCAGGTCACCACTACGTAATCCTAGGTTCAGGTCCTCCAATTTCCATTTAATTAACAGTTTTATAACAATAACAAGGATATGAGAGAAGTGCAATGAATAATAATCTCCAAGCAATAGAATCAAATGGAATAAAGCAAGGGTCCAACTTAGGTAATGGTCCACTCTCAGGTTCAGGGCCTCATCAGATAATTGGATCCCTAACTGCAGTCTCAAATGCCAAAATATTATATTTGGAGGTCCTGAAGTTACGGGCATCTTTGACTACATTTAAGGGTCGAATCACTGACAATTCTAATCCCTAAAACCTACTTGGTGGTCCCCATGAGTCAAAGTCGAGCAACACCATTGACTCGTGCTTGGCACATTGATGGAAGTTCATTTGGATGGTCAATGGGCCCCACAATCGATCAATCACAAAACATAAACTAAACTCACAACTTACTATCCACAGTGTGGCAGGTTGACCTGGCGAAGGTTGGGTCGACCTGCTCCACAGGAATCAAGGTTGGGACTTAGTTTGGATTCTGGAATTTCCAGTGTACCCGGTCGACCAAGTGGCCAACCGGTCGACCTGGTACACAGGTCTACCTACAACAGATTCTAGGCCAGATCTCAACTTCTGTGGTTTTCAGTGTGTCCGGTCGGCCGGGACAGGGTCCGGTCGACCACGCACACTGAATTCTGGATTTGAGGAAAAATCTAGGTTATACATAAAAATTCCAATTGGGTTCAATAAAATACTCAGGGCTTATTCTAATTCTAAAATCTAATGTAATTTCCAAAAAAAAAAAAAATCTTAAGGGTCTAAACTCCATTTAGGTTCATTAAAGACTAAGGGGTCTTATATTTCTAATTTCTAAAACTAATGGGTCAAGGTATTAAAATTAAAAGTTAAAAGGTTAAAAGAAAAAGGCAGAAAGTCAAAAGCTATAAGAAGGTTCTATTTTTATCACTCAACACACTTATCTCACCTATATATATATTTTATTCCAATCATATGTCAAAGTCCTCTCTCTCTCTCCTCTCTTTTGTTTTTCCTTCCAACAAAGGTACGAGTCAACCTTACCTACCTGAGTCTCTCTCTTTCTTTTCTCTCTTACCTATCCCACACGTGGCATCTCCATACTACTTTCTACTTTTCCTCACTTTTTCCCGTGCAACCACGGACCACCATACTTCCTTCATCTTCCTATCTTCTTTCTTATCCCCACATGTCAGGCTCTGTGAAAATTGCCCAGTCTACGCCTCACGCCTGCAGCAACTGCGAGGCTTGGATGGTGGGTCCCACTGGGCCCCACTCAAAATCAACCCCTACTCTCAAGGTCGCCCAAGGTCCCTCTACATGATGTACGGTCCGGATTTTGAAAGGTGGCCCACCTGGGCCCACAGTTTCAAAAAAAAAACGGAATTATACTTTCCACGGTTTTGGGTTTAACAGATGGGGGTTCACTACATGGATTGTGGCCCCTCCCTGACCAAATTCAGATCAGACTTCACATAAATAGTCGTCCAACCACTTGCGGCCCAAGGATCGGACCTGATCCATGATCAAATCGCCATGTGGGTCCCACAACCGATCGAAGCTAAATCTGGTTTTCTTTTAAAACATTTCTATCCTTTTTATCAAATGCTGAATAGTGGGCCAAGGGGTGTCCTCTCACCATGGGACCAGCCCCTCTAGGGTCGCCGTGGGTCCCCCTTCGGATCCACGGATTAGATCGGCAATCGGGTGGCCCACCTGGGTTCCGATATCGATGAAACAAACGACCCATTCATTGTTTCATCTCCGGGGTCTGTTACACTAAGTAAATCCCTGAATTTCTCTTCAACCCATTTACCATTCATCACATAAACATCAACAAGCATGAAAATCACTTCTATAATTATCCATCAATCACCAAACCGGGCCATTGATCTTCCAAATGGAAGGACCCATCCATCAAATGGCCAAAAGCCCATGAAACAAAGCTCAAATGGTAATTCTAGACATATACATACATCAATTGAATTAATATTGCAGAATCAACAGAAATAAATCATGCATTCTATGATATTAGTATAGGGTACTTGCCTTAATTCGAAATTGTAAAGAGAATTGACAGGAACATAGGAAATCCAAGCTCCTAGAAGGTTGATAATGCAATAGAGGGAGGTCTTCTACTCTTCTTATGCTGGGATTTGGGAAATTAGGGTTTCTTGGGGAGAAAGATAGGGGAAGATGAGAGATGAGAGTGAATTAGGGTTTAGGGTTCATGTTATTGCAACAGTTAGTATATATATATAGGTTAGGGTGTAGTGGTCATTTACTAGAAAGCCCTTAGAGTTAAAATGGAAAAGAGGTTTAGAGTAAGGGTAAGTTGGTCAAACTTAGGAATTCTGGAAGGTTCTCTCAAGTAACACCCCTCCTAATAATACTAAATTACTAACTAAGTCCTATTCTAACTAAAACCCTAATTAAACTACAAAAATCGCCCTATAACTATAAAGAAGTAAATAAAAAGCCTAATCTTAAGACTTAGGAATATTAATAAACTATTCTAATAAATCCTAGTAAATAGTATAATAAAATAACTATTAATATATTAATAATTATTCAAATCAAACTGAGGGCCCACAAGGGGTGGGGCCTCACAAAGAAGGGAGGTCGGGTCCAACGCAAAGAAGTCCAGAAACTCTGCCATTTTCAAAACTCTCTCCTCCTCATCAGCAAGGTGAGAATCAAGTAGTGGTGAGCGCTTCTTCTTGGACCTGGGCGATAGCCTCTGAAAGTCAGCCTTTGTTCCTCTCACCATTAGGTAAGGATAGAAATTGTCTCTGTTGTTTTGAAGCAGACTTCTCTGATTAATCATTTTTTCCTAAATAGTGGTGATGAACTACGAAGACTGACAGAAGAAGCTAAATTGCAAACTTCTCAAATTCCGTCTCCAGCATTTCTCCTTTCAATTTAGATTTCCATTGTCTTGATTTCCTAAACCTAACGAGGAGGTTGTATAAAAAATTGTAAACAACCTGCACTCAGAAGGTGAAGCAAAAAAGAACCCATGTAAACAAAACTGGAGATGACTCTTTTTGCGCGAGCAAACATCCGTGCAAGTCATTTTCACATCTTTCTGTAATGTTCAAAGGATGAAAAAAAAAAAAAAAAAGCTTCTTCACAGGAACCTTCATTTTCTTTTTTCCTCTTTTAGGCGAAACACCCACTAAACCTACTCATGTGTGTCGCATGGTCAGATCAATTTATGGTTTCTGCCAAGCACCTCGGGCGTGGCGTGAGAGACTGTTATCAAAGCTACTGGAGTTGGGCTTTCTTTTATCAAAGCTACATGTAAAATTACCAATTGGGCCCTAAAGGTACCTATTTGGAGTTCAAGATTAAAACAAGTGGAATAGGCCTTTGATAAGCCTGGCCCTAAAAAAAAAGGATTGTATTTAGTAAAGTTAGATATATTTTTATTTCTCTTCATATAAAAAAGTTAGAAAAGTAAAAAACTAATATAAGAATTACAAATAAGTTAAACATAAAGAACTTTGTTAAATTTAGTCTTGTGACTAAATTAGGTTATAAAGAATTTATTGTAATAATAGTACTATAATCAAAAGGTCAAATACATTTTTGATTTTGTATTTTCCTTGTAATCAATCTACATTGGGCCATCTCCAATCGTTATCAACGTTCTCTCACATCATGAAATTAATTTTTATAATAAACCTAAAGGGGTTAACTCATAAATAAAATGTACGTGTCATAACTTTAATTTTTTTTTACTCCCCTAACCATAGTAATAGGAAGATTTGTCCAAATTCTTTAACGTAAATCATAAGTAATAAGATGATGTGCTCTATTACAATAAGATCATATTATCAATGAAATCATAAAATATTGTTAACAAAATGGTTATTTATCATAATATATAAATTAGTAAGATGTCATTGATATTATTGCCGGTTATCATTATTATTATTGCAAGATTAAGATACCTGCCTTTTTATTTATGGGAAGATGCTCCTATGAGAGATGCTCTCACCTTAGTATGAGAGATAAGGTGGGGGCCCTCACATCCATATCTAATGCCAACAACTTAAATGTGAGGGTCCCCACCCCTATCTCTTATATAAGGTGAGAGATATCTCTCATAAGAGCATCTCCTTTATTTATGATAATAAATTTTAAATCATATGGTAATGATTACAAGAGCTTTTATATTTTTGTAAGATCTTGTTCTTAATAATAATATCATTTATAAGATCCTAATGTGATTGAGATCTTATGCTTATTATTATAATCATGAGATTTTGTTATGATAATAATTAATAATGATAGTAGCATCTCATTGTAAATCACAGTAATAGGATATAATTAAGATCTTATGATCTTAACATTATTATATTGATAGTATTATTTAATGAAATCATTAAAGCGGCTTTTTGGAAGTGAAAAGGTCTGGTCCATAACTAATTTTTTTATTTTACTTGTGACAAATTGTAAGGACCTAAACTCATATTTTCAATATATATATATTTATATATATTATAATCCAATTATAAGAATTTTTCTGCAATTGATACTATTCAGTTTTCGATTTTCTTTGAAGCCGGTTCACCCCAGGTCCACCCTGGTCGACCGACTACTTTGAAAATTTTATTAACAATTCCTAAAAAATTAATTTAAATTCAAATGTGTATTATTTGATTATTGAGGATTTAACCGGAAAAAACACTTTATCCACGCGTGTTACGCAATCAAACACTTTAGCAAGTGGGGCACCAATTAGAGCAATTGGGCCCCTTTTTCATTTTTTTACCTATTTGGCACATCGTCGACGCTGACCTTATTTATACTGAATAAGGTCGGCGATGACCCTGCTCGCGAACGATTTTAGAGCTCAAATCCCTGTTTCTTCTCAATTTTTTTCTTCTCTCTTCCAGCATACCGTCGAGACTGACTTTAGGCGACTGAGGAAGAGCAGTTGCTTCAATTTCCACAACCACCAGCCTTCAAACCGAAATCCTCAAGTGCTTCTCTTTGCTTCCATCGTTTTTTCCATTGTCCTTGCTTTCGATCGACACTCCAGAGGTATATATCTCCTTCCTTTTTAAATCCTTTTCAATGTTTTTGTATTTTCCCTCCATTTTGTTTTTCCACCATCTCGCTTATGATATCGAAGTGCATGGTTTGTTATCTTGAATGTCATATTCATTTTGTACATTGTTTGTTTGCTTTGATTAGGGTTTGTAGATTCCGAATTTAGGGTATTTTCGGTTGAGAAGGATGATGTAGGATTGAGGTTTGTTTTAAGTGAGTTTGAGTGAGTTATTTTTGTTTTCCAAGCTTGAGGATGTTGTATGCGATCAAAGATTTATACATTATTATGTGGCTATTTTTTATCTTCAACTCATTGCATTGGATATTCAAGGACTCACACTTGAAATGGATCCAAGAATAATTGGTTTTATCAATAATCCTTGTTCAGCTCCATGGTTGTATTAGTTTTGACATTAAAAAATGGTCTTGCTTCTACAGCAGTTTAAAAATGTGCATTTGGTTCAATTGCATCCACAATGAAGTCGTTTTAGTAGAACAAACTACGTGTGATAGGCATTCTCTTGCATGGTTAATCTTTATAGAGATGGAGATGATTTTACATGAGTTATGATTATCTCTTTGTTTTTCTTGATGCCTCGAATGTGGGTTGATTAACTATGATTTTTAATTGTGATGCATTTCTCTTTATTCGACTGGGATATGCCCCGTCGGAGTTTTCTTTCTGACTTGGAAGGACTATTCCCCTTTCTATAACATATGTTCATTATAAATAATGTCTTCCAAAAAAAGATTAGTGTATAATGACATGTGTAACATAGATTGATAGACATACCTGTAAGGCATATGGCTGAGACTTCTCTGACAGAGGACACTATTGCTTGACATGGGCTCAACCAGAAAGGCAACTTTCCTTTATAATGTTCCACAAGTATTGCAAGCACACGTTCAATGGATCCAAGGATAGCCCTATGTATCATCACAGGTCGCTCCCTTTTAGCTTCATCCTCTGCTGAGTAAGTCAAGTTAAAGCGAGAAGGGAGTTGAAAGTCCAGCCGGCACATGTACATTCATCAATTAAGAAGCAGAACAGACAATTGACAATGAGTATGACTACATTATATCATAAGAACCTGTAGTGTTGCACACTGGAATTTCCTCTTCAAAGCATCAAATACATTAATATCTATTTTTGGTCCATAAAATGCTCCATCTCCTTCATTGATCTGTACCCAAAGATTAAAGTAATTAGTAGGTAGGAAGCTATTCAGAATGAAACATCAAGCACTGTTAAAACGTACATATCAAAAGAGAAATTAAACTTTAATGACAATTACATGACAATAAAGACTGTTGCAATTCTCCTTTTTTATTTTATATATTAGGCTACTGATCACACAAACATGCTCACGTGTAATTGTCATACTTGTTACTACTTACTACCCCTTGACATATGTCGAATAACAATTAGTGATGCAATCTTCATCGACTTTTTTTTTAAAGTAATGAAAACACTATGTATAGTCTTCCTCTCTTTTTATACTTTTGCATGAATTGTATTAATAAGAAAATTGCTTATGCTTTGGTTACTAACATAAGCATTGCTCAATCACAAATTACCATAATATGATGAATAAGTTTGATAGTTCATAGTTTGTAAAGATCTGAATATCTTCTTGTTTGTACAGAAAGAGACCAAAGTGCTCCATTAATCAGGCATTTTTCCTCTACTCAAGTTTTTGTTTAATAAATTGGTTAATCAATCATTTGCAATCTTGCATAATGATCTATGCGTCTTGTTGATTTGCCATTGAGAGGAGCAGATTTCACTTGGTCAAACATGCAGAAGGAGCCTGAAGTGCCCCGCAACGAGGCTACTACCTCAAATGCACAACCAGCAGTTCTTTTATGCGACCAAGAGCATCACATCTCCGCCGCTATTCAACACGGTTTGGTATACTCTCTTCCCAACAACTAGTAATCAATTGAACTTCCTTTCGATTTATGGCTAACGTTATTCAAACTTTCATTTTTCTCGCAGGAGTTAGGGACTTACACATGCTTTCCCACTAACCCCGACTATGGGCAGTGGGTTGCCGATGCCGGGTTGTATCATCTCGCTCAAATGAGGTGGATGAGGATAGACCGTGCATTGATCATGGGTTTGATCGAGCGGTGAAGGCCGGAGACGAACACATTTCATTTCCCATCCGCAAGGCAACCATCACATTAGAGGACGTAGCATACATCTACGGCCACCTATTGATGGTCTGCCCGTAACGGGCCGGACATACACCCACTACGAGATCGATGATCTCTATCAGTAGCTTCTTGGTGTGGTGCCCCTAATGAAAGAAGACTACAATGGGGTCTCCCTTAAGTTCACGTGGCTGGAACGCATCTTCGCTCCCACTAAAGAGGAGTTGAGGGAGAAGGAGAAGCCAAAGCCAAAGGGAAAGAAGAAAAAAGGCAAAGGAGATGCGAAGAAAAAGACCACAGAGGCCGATGATATATATAAAACTCGGACCTATTTGTTTGTTTTTTTTTTTTTTTTTTTGTGGTGGGCCAGATTCTTTGCAATTCTTCAGGGGCATGAGGCCCCTTTTATATTTTAGAGCTTTTTAGAGAGTTTAGGCCCTACTCATGGGCCTCCGCCTGTTTAGCGAACCTGTACAGAATGCTAAACAAGGGTGTATATTGGAAACGGGTCTAGAGGCGTGAGATGCCCGAGCCTACCAATGAGGGGGATGCTGTGGAGAAGAAGTTTAAGTCTCTTTCTGGCCCCCTCTAGCTTCTTCAGATGAGCTTGATATATTTCCCCTTCATACTTTCACTATTTAGTCCTTAATGTTCTAATGAATCCCTATCTTTTAATAGATCTAGGCTTACACCAGAATGAAGATTGATAGAGGTCTAAGTCCAAACAACCGCTTAGACCATGACATACAGTTTCCCCTCATGGTTACATGGGCCAACCAACTTTTAGGAATGACCCATCTTACGACCTTGAGAGAAGTGCGAAAGCAACTCAATTACATCACGTCCAAAAAAGTACAAAGATTTCATTTTAATTTTCCATTAATGTTCAAACTTACTTTAATAGTTCTAACTCACTCAATACTTCATGCACAGTTTGAGTGGCAGCCGTATAAGAAATACGGAAAGGATTTTGTGAGGCATGTCTCGAAGGCTGACCAAGCACTCTTCACAACAGACTCTCCCCTTATATCATGCTGGGTGTTGGAGCGTCACCCTACCCCTAAGGTCATGAGGCAGTTTGGCCTGAGATAGACGGTGCCTCCATGCTTCGTCAGGCCCATATTGTGAAAAGAAAATAAGGGGAGATCTGTGATAGATTGGAGTCTAGTGAATGAGGAGGAGGTGAAGGCATGGGAAGCTCGGGCAAGCAATGTGCTCAAGAGAAAATGAAAAAAATCAAAAGGCGGGTAGGATGAAGAAGAATACATGAGATGGTATGAAGCGAATACCATCATGCATATTGGTCGTGTCAGGGAACGCAACAAGCCACAAAGGGATCCTCCCCCACAACCCGATGCCCAAGCTCCCACAAACCCGAGTATGACGTTCACACCAATTGCATCCCTTACTTTGCTTCACATTGATTTAGTTAATATATTTTCTAACATGATCCTTTCAATATGTCCACTGCAGGTCTCTCTCTTCCTCGACCACGTGGTACGATCATGCGATCGTTCGATCGCTGCAAATGTGGACCTACTCACCTTCATAACTTCGATTAAGAAAAAGGCCAAAAGATTTAGGTCCACATTTTGGACTACGTACCAGGACTATGTCGAGACATGTACTTCATCCGATGAGGAAGTTGATGATACTCTCGTAAGGATTTAATTAAATTCGAGCATTTCATTTTGTGAATTGATGAATGTTTTTTGTGATTTTCTCACCATAACTTACTTCATTATGCAGACCATCAAATCGCAAAAGCGTGCAAGGATTAAGGGAAAGTCCTCAAAAAGCCCCGCTAAGAAGCCTCGACCTAGTTTCGAGGCTCCCTTGATGATAGAGGACTCCCTCATCAAGGCATTAGCCTCCCACACTTTAGATGAGGAGAAAAAAAATGAAGCTGATGCCGACAATTTTGATGCAGCTTTTGGCGATGTGGATGACATCCCTATCGAGGATCTTAGCTCCGTCTCGCCCAGTCCTCAATGATACAGCACTCCACCGAAGGTCACTAGCCAGGCAATCTACACAGGGTACAATCGATTCATTGATATGGAGGTGCAAGCATATACCGAGGCTGAGGAAGATCCCGGATATGTTTCTGGATTATCAACATCCATTGCCCCAAACGGGTTATGTTTTGTCGGATGTTGAGAAGGAACTGTTGATGGATTTCTGTAAATATTACATGCATAGGTAACTGCAATTATTGAAAACAGTTCCGTAGTAATGCAGTCTTTGTTGGGTTTTTTTACTAATTCAACGTCCCAATACTCATTGCATTGACAGGAAAAAGGAGTTGCATATGATAATCTCGTGCATCGATCCAAAGTCCCTAAGAGATTTATTGGACGAGGGCACTTGGATGGACTCGAGTATCATATATTTTTGGTTTGAAGTTCTACGGGAAATGTGCAAAAATGCATACTTGGCTGACCCTAATATATGCGTAAGTTCAATAAAAATTGAAAGCCACTTTGACTTTGTACTAGCTTACGTAAATGTCCTCTCTTGTTTGATGTCTGAAATGCTTGTCTTTTAGAGTTACTGGGAAAAGGGTCTCAAAACTGGGGATGACATGGCCTTTGGGCCAAAGGGAGAACGTGTACTGGACGTGATGGAGTGTAAAACTCTAGTCTACGTGATTCACGCTCACAACCATTAGTCCTTACTCGTTGGATAAGTCGATGAGAGCCGCTGTGAGTACTATAACAACTCAAAGGGAGAGATCTGGGGCCTAAAGACCTGTAAAAGATTCGTAAGTACATATTTGCTCCTCTCTTGGCAGCATAATGTTTGGATAGTACATAAATTTCAAAATTGAGGTATCATGCAATTTCACTTTGTTTGGACAGAGATTGTGGCTTCAACAAAAATTTCTGGATCACGGGTGGTCGCAGCCTATGATGTGGACGATGACCACAAAAATGGACATCCCATTTCAAGACAATGGAAATGACTGCGGGTTGTTCGCCTGTGCGTTCGCAAAACATTGTGTATATCGTTGTCCCATCGTGTTCACCCAGGCGGACATCCCGTACTACCGGCGGAGAGTTGTCATTGACAGATTTGAGCAAAACTGGGTTCGAAATGCTTCAAGGCTTAACCTCCCTCCACTCCCGGTCTTACCCCCTGACCTGCAGTGAACCTTTCCTTGTGCTACATGTGTTCTTCCAAATGCGTTGTAATGTAACTTGTATGCTGTGAATGTTGCGAATTTCTAACTGTAAACTTGAAGTGTTCTTGAAGTGTTATTTTGTAATGTAACTTGTATATTGGATGTTGATTGAAACTCAATTTCTAACTATAAACTTGAAGTAGTATTTTGTAATATAACTTGTAATTGAAGTGTTCTTCCAAATGCATTGTAATGTAATTGTATATTGGATGTTGATTGAAACTCAATTGAATGCAAGTTTTGTTTTTTCTTGTTACACATAGTTGTTGTATTTTGATGTAAATGTCATAGTCCCAGCATAATTTTTTTTCCTCCTTCATACAGCTTCATCACCGACCATGTAGCTCTCAAAATACCTGAGAGGATGTATGAAAAAATTACAACTTTTTCTTAGAAATTTATGAAACTTGCGTCGTTGATGAGCTTATTTACAATGATAAGGTCATCACCGACCCTGTACGTCTAAAACATACTCGAAAAGTTACTACTCCATGTAGAAAAATTAGGAAACCTGCATCGGTGATGACTTTATTTACAGCGCTAAGGTCATCACCGACCCTGTTCCACTAAATTCAACTGGAAAAGTTACAACTTTTGGCTAAAAAATATGGAAACCTGCGTCGGTGATGACCTTATTTTACAAAGCTAAGGTCATCGCGGACCAGTACTTGGAAATTTTGCAACAAGCCTCTTTGAAAAGTTACAACTTTTGGTAAAAAAATAGAAACCTGCGTCGGTGATGATCTTATTTTACAAAAGGTAAGGTCATCGCCCATCCGTACTTTGAAATTATGCCACAAGCCTCTTTGAAAAGTTACAACTTTTGGTAAAAAAAAATAGAAACCTGCGTCGGTGATGAGTTTATTTTACAAAGGTAAGGTCATCACTGACCCGTACTTGGAAATTTTACCACAAGCCTCTTTGAAAAGTTACAACTTTTGGCCAAAAAGGGCAACCTACGTCGGTGATGACCTTATTTTACAAAGGTAAGGTCATTGCCGACCCTTGCTTTGAAAATTTTGCACAAACATTCTGGAAAAGTTACAACTCCTGGTTAAAAAAAAGGAACCTGCGTTGGTGGTGACCTTATTTTACAGAGATAAGGTCATCTCCGACCCTGTAATCAATTTATTCCTGATGACTTATAACTTCTTTTCAAAAAAATAGCTAGCCTGCGTCGGTGGTGACCTTATTTAACACTACTAAGGTCATCACTGACCCTGTAAAGAGACATTCCACATGCATTAGATAAAAATCCATGCAGTATCGTTACGTTGCATAAATACATTACATCATTTTCCACTACAAAAAATTGGGTTCCACACCTCTTTTCAAAAGAAATGATAAATTATACAAAAACATCCAAATGTGCCAAAACATTGTTTCAAAAGAAATGATAATTTATACACAAACTTCCAAAAATGCAACAAAAAACAATACTTCCATGTTAATAAGACAACCCACAAGCATACATACCAAAAAAAAAAAAAAAAAACTATAAAAAACATACCCCAAAACAAAAGAAATTACATGAGCGGCCCCAAAACAGAAAATCCATCAACGTCATTGTTGAATTGGCGGATTTTTACAGCTACCACGGTTTTGACCCCTCTCTCTACAGCAAGAACAAGTTACTACTCTACGCTTGCGATGTCGATCTTCAACTCAGATCCTATTCTTTGGTCAACCCGGTTGCTCAAAAAGATTACATGAGTAGACCCAAAGTAAAAAATCCATCAACGTCATTGTTCAATTGGCGGATTTTTGCAGCTTCCACTGTTGTGACCCCTCTCTCTACAGCACGAACAAGTTACCACTCTTTGCTTACGATGTCGATCTTTTACTCGGATCCTGTTTTTCTTTGGTCGACCCGGTTGCTTGCTAGCCAATGGTGGGAGGATTCTCCCGGTGGTTAAATGCTGTTCCCATTGCTTTCTATCACGGGTGGCATGAATGACATCAGTGTACGTTTTCTTGTACGTGCTTGTGAGGTACCAGTGCCCGCAATACTCATATGGATTCATATTCCTCGCTTTCATGGCGGCAACAGCATGGCAACATGGGATCCCAATCACGTCCCATTTGCGGCACGAGCATGACCTGTGATCTAGATTAACTACATCAACATACTCTGAAGATTGCACTTGATATTCATTCAATGCTGCTATCCGTACCATCAACCTTCGCGATTCTTCCATCTCCGTGGCTAGGTACTTCTCTGCGTACGGTGTTAATAGTGAAGTGATGCTTTGTACTTGAGTTGACCGTCTCTGAAAGAATTCCATAAGTTTTGCATGTATCTCTTCCACTTGTTTCGTAATCGGGAGCACTCGGGTGTCTTTTAGGAGACTATTTGTGCACTCTGCAGCATTGTTGGTAAGCATGTCATACCTGCGTCCATGAGCAAATGCCGTTGCCCAGAATTGACGGCCGATCGCATGGATGTAATTATATGCACTCTCATCTACACTTTTTATGTGGTCCATGCATGCATCAAACTCATAAGGTCGGTATGCCTTCGCTACGCTCCAAAACTTTCTTATAATGCCGTGGTCATTGAAAGTCGCCTTTATGTTTTCGGCTATATGATGGCAACAAAAGCAATGCTTTGCGCTTGGCATTATGGCTTGTACTGCAAGAATCAGACATTTCTGACGGTCAGATACGATTGTCAGATTCTTTGGCTCACCCAACTACAAAGACAAGTGTGCAAGAAACCACTCCCAACTATCATGCTGCTCCGCTTCAGCAAAGGCAAATGCAATGGGGAACAATTGATGATTTGCATCTTGTGTTACGGCCACCATTAGCACTCCTGGATATTTGCCACGAAGGTGTGATCCATCCACCCCTATCAATGGCCTTAGAGTGGTTTGGAATGACCTTAAGCATTGATCGAAGGACCAAAAGAAGCGTCTGAATCGGTCATCCTCCCTGATTTCCAACGTAGTGTACGAACCGGGGTTGGTTCTATGAAGCTCGTTGCAATAGAACAGCAATATCACAAAAGACTCCTCGTACGATCCACGCACTTTGCACAGTGCAAGCTCCTTTGCCATATGTGCTCTCGTTTATGTAATGCGGGTCCCAAACTCAATCTGACATTCATTGATAATCTCCTTCGGCCTAAGATTGTTATGGCATCGCACATTCTCTTTAATGAACTCTGCCACTAGCTTCGCGGTTGCTTGCCGATGTGCAGTTCCCATGAGTGGTTTAAAGCAACAATGTTTGGAATTATACTTTCGAACTTTGAAGGGTGGACCAGAATCTACCATGGAGGCATGTATACGTTAGGGACAATCTACTCCTTTATAACTCACTGTCACCATCTTCATGTTAGTCCTCTCGTGTTTCAAGGTGAAGTTGTTGTATATTGCGCACTTTGCTATGGCTCTTCTAAAAGCCTCACGATCAGGAAACTCCATACCTAGCCACATCTCCCTACCTGAACCGGTCCCTTCTTCGGGCACGACATTATCAGGGACCATCGTGTCCACGAGGGGAGCTTTTGAAAAGCTATCTTCTTCATTTCTGCTTATAGTATCTCTTTCGACACCTGATTTAATTAGTTCGGTAGCTGCTGAACTTCCATTCCCAACCACATTAGTTGCGGGAGCACCTATCAAGCTGTGCACACTTTCACTTCCATGCACATTAACCATTTCTACATTGATTTCTTCGAACATGGAGTCATCATCGTCTGCAAAATAAGACAATGTCATTGGGAATTTTATATTGTGATCCTCTTGTATATCGATCGTGGGAAATTCTTTAAAAGGTGGAGGTGATGGTGGTAGCTCGCCCTTTAATTTATTATCAGGCTTTCCAATGCTAGGAGCGTCTTGAATGATTTCGTTCCTTTCATCTTGTAAAGACCTGCAATATATATAGTTATGAAAAAAAAATTACTTTCGATCCAGGCTGAAAATGTTGAATTATAGTTTTAACTTCAGAACATACCTATTGTCACGGGTGTGTTGGAAACTATCTTCATCGCATAGCCTTCTTGAAATGAATAATAATAACCCCTTTGCTTCGCTTCTTGACGATCTTAACAAACCATTGATATCATTATCATCATCGATATCTATCAACGAAAAAATTGCCATTGTGTAGAAGATACTTTAGAGTTATCTCATCGGAAGTTGTTGCCCAACTCGATGCTTCCAAAGCAATTTTGAACAACTCCTTAAATGTAACATTGCTCGGGAGATATCTCATCTTCTGCCTTCCACCCTTGTAATGAGGACGATTGAGCTCAAATTCAAACTCACCGTCATAGTGAAAGATTATGAGGTGCTCAACGTCTGCCATGCTATTAGAACATCATAAAAAACATAAATTACTTAGACCATCCTTCTCACGCAATAATGCATGGGTTGTAGATTAAATTTGTGAACATTTTCCTCCTTATTAGAAACTAATTATGTATAAAGTACTTTGAACAGTGTAAAACAGTAAATAGGGCTCCTGTGCAATGTATACCATATTCAATGAAACAGACAATAAACACAATACAATGAAAGAGAACATGTATCCATGCATTGAATGATAGTATATGTATTATATGTTGTCAATACAAAGAGGGGATTGATTTCTAGGGTTCCATCATGTGAAGAGAAAAAATTTCATTACCTCATTTGTGTAGACCCTATCAATAGTAAGAGGAGATTGATTGAAAATTAATGGTGATATCAATGGTGGAAAAATACAATTGTCATCATGTTTCGCAGCTACACGATATTGAAGGAAGGCGACCTCTGCGTTTTTTGTGAAGTGGGACGAATGAAGCTTGAAATCGGACTATATAAAGTTCGCAGATAGGGTCATCGCCGACCTTATTCAGTGTAAATAAGGTTGGCGCCGACGATATGATAAATTGGTGAAAAAAAAAAATGAAAATCGGGCTCAATTGCTCTAATTGGTGCACCAATGGCTAAAGTGTTTCATTGCGTAATACATCCGCATTAAGTGTTTCTTCCGGTTAAATTCTCTTGATTATTTAATGATTCTTCAACAGAGACTAACAATGTTTTTAGTAATTAAACATTGTTATCTATAATTTCTGAATTTATTGAAATTAATGATTTTTATTAATTAAATTTTGAACTCATGATTTATATCTGAAATTTTGTAATTCTCCGAATTTCCGGAAAATTTGACATATGATATCATCATTGCCCAGCCTCTCGGTATTAATCAAGTTTATGCTAAATTATTGTAAAGAAATATGTATTTATATTATATATTGTTATCTGTACACAAGTACTCTGAAATTGACACCACTTAGCTTAGTCGTTCTTGAATTGGACGTAGTGAAGGTTGGACTGTTCCATTTTGTTACTTGCTGCAGCTTAGTTCTGTTCTGTTGGAGTATTCTGCACTTCTGGTACCTCTATATGTGGCGACCTTCTGACATACATGATACCCACTATTATTCTGTATTTCTAATTATTTAGATAACGTGTTATTGCCCTCGTGGACTAATGTTGTTTTAGTTCTTTTGATATTTTATATATCAGTATCATGTTTTGCTCAATTTAGCATTATTTATGTTGTTTTGTTTATTATCAGTTCACTTACTTAGTTTTACTAATGTAACATTTAATGTTATAGAAGATAACATCAGTGCACAGGGAACTAAGACGTTCCAAGAGACTGACACAGCGGAAGGTGAGTGGACATCCGATGAGATCATGTGAACTTGATGAAAAACCTGACTCTCGTGATGACTGTAAAAGTGTTCCGAGGAGAAAATGTTCGGAAAAGTTTAGTTGGTGGTGTGATGAGTAGTCAAAGAACTTTTAGACTTTTGTATTTATGTATCATATCTGTAAATTTTACAAACTAACCAGTTGTAAATAACTTAGTGACACTCATGCTCTGTTATTATTTGTTTATGAATAAATGTCATCACCGTCTTTATGCTTCCATAGGAAAGTTTTCGAATTGCTCATATTTACTCACCCGTGATATCCTATGGGTTGGTGTGGGATTCATTATTTATTAAATTGAAGGACTTCAAATCCTACACTAGTTACGTCATGAAATTGGAAGCATTAATGACACCCAAATTTGAGATGTGACAAGTGCCCCCATCACCCAGCACTTGAGCCTGTCCTTGCCAATGTGACACTTTAACTTTCATTAACCATTATAAGTGATAATATCATACCTAAATTTTTATGAAGCATTGATGTGGATCTTCAGTTTTTAACTAAGGGCATGTTGTGTAAGCTTATTTCATTGGAAACTCGTGGAAAATATTTTGCTTTTCTATTTTCACCCTCAGTAGTCCCAGATGGGGTCATCATATGGTCTTCTCCAAATGTTTTTCTACATTTTGATGGTCCTAGGTATCTGAAGATGGCTTGCATTGCCAAGGATATTTGGATACTCGAAATAAGGCCCCATCTCCCTATAAATACATGCTTTATTTAGAAGAGTACTACTAGTCACAAACTCCGTATCTGTGGACGAGGATGAGAAGATAATGTGGATCTAAAACTCTCTATCAAGAGTTTGATTCCAATTTAATCTCTTTATGATTAAAATTTCAGACTTTAAGTTAGAGATGATCTCTTGGTAAATAAGCATCTGCTTAATCCTCCCTAAGATCCACGGAAAATGGCCAAACAGATCTTAACATTAGCTGTGAGTAAAAAAAAGGCCAAAACCAAAAGAAGAAATGTTGGTATTTAGCGATGTCGTGGCAAGCTAGTTTTTTAGGGAGTCTATGGAAAAACCCATAGGTGGTCAATGGACAGTGAATGACCCAATAAAATCGTGTAATCGGAAGGGGTCCTTTGGGTCACTGGAGTTGAAGAAGCAGCAAGATTTGCTATTGCAAATTCTTTCGGAGAAGATAGATCTTGGGGTTCTGTCCACGGGAAAATCGGAGTAATCAATAGATCAATGTCGGAGCAGAAGGCCCGAGGATCCGGTGGTTTCATACTCTTGGAAAAAGGTTTACCGAACTCTGGTCCGCTCGGTGCACCTTGCAGAAACAACAACAGAGGAGGAAAGAGAAGACCTAGTTCTTAGGTTGGCTATAGGTTTGGGCAAGTTGCAAATTGGAGGAGTTGTAGAGGGATTGGCCCTTGACTCGAGATGGGATAAAAAGTCTCAATCCTTGACTAGTTTTAGGAGAGGAGTGGGGGCGACTTTGGAGTTAGAGTCCATGTGTTCGATATTTTGTCTCTAAGAGAGAGGCTTTAGGGAACGAGGGGGTTCGGAAGTGGATTCTTCCATGTGTTTGATGTTATCACCGAGACATAGAAAAAAGGAAGAGGAAGGAAGACCGGACTAAAATTTTTAGGTGAGGGGTTATGACTTGTAAGATTATTTCAGATTGGAAATGCAAAATTTCATATCACTGTTTTTTATTTTCTCTTGAATTTAGAGACATGAGTTTGATTTTTGTAGACTTATAAGATTCATTCTAGTTGGAATTCAATGATTCATAAACCTCTTCTTCATTTTCTCTGAATTACATTGTAGTCATTTTTTTTTCCTGTTTTTCTTGTTTTCTTGTAATAGGCGGTCAATGAAGTGAAAATGTGAGAATGTGACAAGAGATAAACCGGGCCATACAATTTCTATTAGAAGTTTTGCTGAAAATAGGGTAGAAAATAAAACATTGATGTTTAGGGTGTATTTGTGTAGCGCCACCGAAGAGAAAACCCGCACTTTCTCTTTCGTGACACTCGCTTTTTGACGGGAGAGATGAGAGAGCCGGATGAAACAAAGCACTAAAAATCATGGAATGTTGAAATCATCACTACTGCACCACACAAGTAGAGGATTTTCCAGTGCCTTGTCTCATCCCTTTTCCGCGGCAACTTACTGCTGCATAAAAGCACCCTTTAGTGATGTGGTGAAAAGCCAAAATTTTTATTTATTTTTTCAATATTGATCATAAGGCCATTGTGCAAGTAGAAGTCACTTTTTGTGGTCTAAATAACCTAAAAGGACACACCAAGGTAGCGTTTGGTTCGCTGGAATGGTTGTAGGCAGGAATGGAATGGAGACCGAAATGATAATGGAATGGAATGAGGCAGGAATAGTCAATTCCATTCCAGCGTTTGGTACGCTGATGAATCAACCCAGTAATGGAATTCTGATTCCTATTCATGCGTTTGGTACGCTGGAATGTTGCTTGGAATGGAATCAAATTTACATAAGATTGACCAAAATACCCTTATTAGATTCTACTGTCACATTTGCATTGTTTGTGGTGGATAATTTGGGGGTGGGCCCCATAAAGGTGTAGTGAAAAAGTTTGTAATTTCTCATAATAATATATTATTATATTATATCATACTATTTTGGGGTGGGCCCCACAATGTGTAGTGAAAAAGTTTGCATTATAATATTTTGGGGTGGGCCCCACAAATGTGTAGTGAAAAATTTTCAATTTCTCAAAATAATATATTCTTATATTATATTATAATATTTGGCGGTGGGCCCCACAATAGTAGGTTGAAAAAACCATGCAACATAGCTTCTTTTATAATAGTAGATAAATAGATAGATATAATATTTTAGGTGGGCCCCACAATGGTTGGGTGAAAAAGATATTATATTATTATTATTATGATATAATATTATATTATTATATTTTATTATAATATTTTGGGTGGGCCCCACAATGGTTGGGTGAAAACGATATTATATTATTATTATTATGATATAATAATATATTATTATATTTTATTATAATATTTTGTGTGGGCCCCACAAGGGTTGGGTGAAAAAGATATTATTATTATTATTATGATATAATAATATATTATTATATTTTATTATAATATTTTGGGTGGGCCCCACAATAGTTGGGTGAAAAAGATATTATATTATTATTATTATAATATAATAATAATATTACAAGTGAGGGTATTTTGGTTTCAACAAAAAGTTAGAAAGAAATAAAATGGTGATTCTTTTCATTTCCCAATTGAATGGTGATTCCCTCATATAAAGGAATGAGATTCCAAAGGTAATGGCCGTTCCGCCTTTTTTGGCGACTGAAGCGCTGGAATGGTCACCCAAGGTTCCGAGTTTCCATCCTTTTCAATTTTCTATTCTACATCAGGAAAAGAGGCACAAGAAAACAAGAAGAGCGCACACTTTTTTTCTCCCCCACCCATGAATTGTGGCCAGTCCCACCACGAGGCCCCCGCTCTCTCTCTCTGTCCCTCCCTCCCTCCAATCGTAAGTCCCAAAGAACCAGACCACCCTATAAACAAAATATAAAAGCCCCAAAAGTCGCCGTTTCGGCCTTTCCGCCCTCCCTTTCCAAATCAACCTAAAACCCCGTCGGTCACATTTCAATTTTCCACAGAACCCATTCAACAAGATTTAAGATTCAAAGCGGTGGCTTTCTTCTCTTGTGTAGGTCTTCCTTTCTTTTCTACACTTTCTCTTTTTCAACCACACATTTGTGCTAGTCGTCCCAGATTTAATCAATGTAAATATGTTCATACATGTAACACATTCCACACAATTTAAGGGCCATTTTCCATCTTTCCAGGGAGATTTTTTTATATACACTGCAATCCCTTTTCTTAGGGTATGTGATTGTAACCCATTTCGATTCTTACATATCAAAGGCCTTGTAACGTTTCTCGGTCATTTTATAATACACTGCAATCCCTTTTTTTTAGGGTATGTGATTGTCACCCATTTCATTTCATTTCATGCAAATCAAAGGCCTGCTTTTCCTTGTAACAATTCTTGGGTCATTTTATAATATATATAGGGTTTATGCTTGTCACCCATTTCATTTTGATGCAGAGCAAAAGGCTTCTATCATTGTAACAATCCTTGTTTGTTGTTTTTCTTCTTGTTGTTATCTATAGGAAGATAGAAGGGATGGTATGCTCAAGGCCTACCGTTCCCTCATGGTTGAGTGCTGCATCAAGGGTCGATTTCGACGGTGGGGCCTCCGCGGCGATGCCGGAGGCTGTGTTCTTGGACGGAAGGGACCAATCCAACTCCCTCTCCGACTTTGACATGGGTTTCTCTGAACGTGTCCTTTCTGCCACTGGTGCTGCTTTTCTCTCTGCAATCATAGTTAATCCGCTGGATGTTGCTAAGGTGTCTTTATCTGTTCATTTTTTGTTCGGGTTCTTGTTTTTTTTTTTTCCTCTTATTTGTTTGGTTGATTGTAGTCATTTTTATTTTCTAATGCAGTTTTCAGATTGTTAGTTTAGATGATAAAATCTGCCAGAAGCCCAGGGTTATTATTAGTTTTTTTTTCAACTTATAATTTTGGTTTTGTATTAGAATGTTTTATGTGGAATTTCTGTCATATTTTTGATTGATTGTAATTTTTTTTGAAATGCAATCTTTGGCTAGAAATCTAGTTTATTCTTTTTGTCATTTTGATTTACATTGACATGTTTTTATTTGTAATCTTGGAGAAGATGTCCTGTCAGTATTCCATTTTATATTTCTCTCTATCTGCATTCATTTGTTATTGATTGCAATGTGAGTTTGGCTGATCATTTTGTTGGTAGCGATGCTGGATTCTGTGAGAAACATGGTGGTTGGTACTGTTCATGTTTGATATGGGATTTTGGAGAAAACTCAATTGTTTTGTGTCTTTTTTTGTTGTTGTCTCCATTTGTTGTTGATTGATAGTATTGTGACTTCGAATTGTCTGGTTGTGAGTTGTTATGATGCGTTTCATGAGAAGCTCAATTGTACTTCTCATTTTTTATGTGGGATATCACTATACCAGAGAAACCTGCCTTTTGGTATTGATATCTTTCATTCCTTTTGTTTATTTGAATGTAACGTGACTTGGGACTGATTTGATTTGCCTTTTGGATTCTGTAGCCAAGATATTTGTGTATTCTGCATTAATTTTAGAGATCTTGTTGAAGTGTTGTGGTGAGCTTAGGCATTTGTTATTCCTCTTCAGACAAGGCTACAAGCACAGGCAGCAGGAGTTCCTTATTCACATCCACAGCATCACATTAGTAGGTGTATGGCATCTCTTGGGCCAAACATGGTATGATAGAATTGTTTTATTTATTTATTTATTTTTGTTTTTGGGAAATCCCTAGCTAATTGCCCCTTTCTGCTTGTGGTTCGAATATCTCTCATAAGTTGAATCATATCTCATAAGATTGAATTCATATCTTATCATAGACATTGATGACGATGACTGACATTTGTTATCATCATCAAATCCTTATCCCATCTAGGTAGAGTCTCTTTGTGAGTTCTACTTTTCAACTGACCCCTATTTTGAGCCATGCTATATATAAGCCATCCCCATTTATTGACCTACTTTTGATCCGTTATGGGGAATCTTTTAAACAATGAGTGCAGAAGTTGCACCTCACTATGCAATGAAGATGCCTCTTCATTTGCAATTAGCATCTTTGTTGATTTTAGGCTTCAGCATCCCCAGAAGTGAGTTAAAAGGAAGAAAATACAACCTCATGTATTGTGAAGAAGCAGAAACCTTCTCGAGGGATCTACGCAGATGCAACAATATATAAGATCCTCTTTTGGCAGGCACCTCAGGAAAAATCAAGTTTCACCTTTTTGACTGAGCATGCAATGACTCTAGTTTTCAGCTGTGAAAATATAAGTGTCGTTGAAATAGACCAGAAAAAGTGTCCTATCAACTTTGGGCAAATAGTTATTCATTAAGGTTTTTAGAACAATGCGAGTGCATGCCTTAAATTTGTTAGTGTTTAGAAGTACTGATATTTGCAGTTGCTGAGTGCCTTTATACGTTTGTAGAGTGATGAGATGCTCACAATCATCTTTCTGTCCTTTCCATTGTAGTTCCAGTTTCTGCAATTTAACCATTAGATTTACTGAATTCCTTTATCTCTTTTATGTGGGATATTGGGAAGTTAGTTGCTTTTATTGTGTGATTCATGTACTTAGTAGTCATTGACTGAAAATTATGCTGTTCAGATATTTCCAGATGTGAGATGTTCTCCATCGTGTACCCATGGTGGACTTCTTGGAACTGGATCATTTTGTCCTCCTGAATGTTCTCGGTACAAGGGAACAATGGATGTCTTCTACAAAATCATCCGACAGGTACATTGCTAATGTTAATAGAAAAAAAAAGTTCGTAGGCTTATTAATGCCTGTGCATGCTTATAATCATAGTCATTATGGGCAACATTTATGGATCTGACTTTTTCAGGAAGGATTTGCCAGGCTTTGGAGAGGGACAAATGCAGGTTTAGCATTGGCCATACCAACTGTAAGCTTCTTTACTCTTCCATGTTTGGAAGTCCGAGCTTTATCCTTTAGGGTGCTTTTTTACAACGAGCGGAATCTGCGGTAGAGAAGAAAATTGTTTTGGATTTCTTTGCAACTCCTTTTTTGATTGTTTGGTGTGACACATTTTCCTTGTGGAAAAGGGAAAAAAAAAAAATGAACTAAATTTCTTTGACAGAGAGGATTTCAATTTCCAATGTTGGGTGGAAATGCAGGATTCCCCTCTATTGCAGAAATGGAAATTGAGGGAGAGCGGAATCCTTTTGCTTTACAAATGCACCCGAGCTTTTACAAAATGATATGATATTCAATATTGCCACAAAATTTTTATTTATTTTTATTTTTTTAATTTTTTAATGGTTTAATTTTATTAGGGAACCTTAGAGTACAAAAGAGCTATACTGATAAGTCCATTGAATGACTGGTAAGACTCCCAAGGGGTTGCACCTGCTAGAAAGCCCATTGACTGACACATGAATCACCCTCCACAATAAGTGAGAGGCTTCCTGCAATCCTTCCCTTAAAGCCAGCAACTCTGCTTTATTAATAGAGCAATAACCATAAGGCTTGAAAAAAGAGAGCACATGCAAAGAATGACAATCTCGAATGATTCCCTCAATACCAGCATGCCATGGATTTCCATTTGCGCTACCGCCAAAATTCAACTGGAGACAACTTTCCCAAGGAGGGGACCAAGGAGGGCAACTCTGGGCGGCGGCATGATAAGAATGAGTGGACCTCCTTCCAATGAACATCACATTATCTGCAGAGAGGTCTTGAAAGAGAGGACAATGAGATACCCATAAAGCCACAGATTTTAGCCAATCCGTAAGAGACTCCATTGAAAAAATTTTGCATTCAAAGCATCTTTGGCTTATTTTCTTCCAAATAATCCACAATATGGCGAGAAAGGACAATTTCCACTTAATTTTACCCCAGATGAACTAACAACCATCTTCCATGATTCAACAAACTTGAAGAAAGATCCAAATAAACTGCGCGCTACCTTGCAATTGAACTAGGAAATAGGAAGAACTAACCAATGAATTAATGTGGGACCCAAGTTCACTTAGGAGGTTGCAATGCTAGAAACCAAGGCCTCCTAGTGTAGACGCGGGGTCCAGGTGGGCCTGGCATTAGCCCATGGGTCTTCAGCCCACTTAGATGGGCTCGGTCATTGACTCAAAATATTTCAGTTCTTCCTTGCTTGGAGAGAACTCGCCCTCAAAGTTCCTTGGTAAGCCCTGAGGTAATTAGATCCACCTGGCAAATTGATAACTTGATGGTTGATCTTCCTTCTTCTCAAGCAATTTAGATTCTTGGCTAGATCTTTTCCTTGAACAGGAAGTGCAGTGGAGGTGTTGCTTCTTTTGATGGTTGGACTTTGCTTTGATGCCTTTGGGCCTATTGATGACCACTTGCTGAATTTGCACCATCAGATTGCAATCTTCATCCATTCCTCGTTGATCCCTGGAGATAAAGTCAATATGGGGGACTTTAACAGTTGGTATTCTTGTGGAATGAGCGGGACAATATAATTTTCATCCAATGATGCAACCATTTCTTTTAGAACCTTTAGTTTAATCAAATTCGTCGAAGGTGTAGCGTTTCCATCTTTAGGTGTAACTTATCCTCTACCTCTCCTATTGTCTATCCTCCCTTTCGGTGACATGGCTCTTTGACGTTTTCTTTGATCTCGATGTTGCTCCATCAACTCCTTGATCCTCATTTTGTTTTAGAAGAATTTAGTGGCAAATGCTTCTCTGTAGTAGTGAAGAATTTCTGCTGTCTCATCATTTTTTCTTGCTTCTTTATTATCAGTTGGACTTGGAAGCTTATGATATTGCAATGGTGATGAGGACATCAGAGCTCCTCCAAACAAATTCTACAAGAGGAAGGAGACCAAGAAGACTCGCATATAGGCCTCTTTGTGGTTAGATAATCACTGCCCAGTGTTGGATCACGGTTTTGGCAAAGATTCACCTTTGGATCTTAATTCTGAGAAAGATCAATGGTTGGATATAGTTTGATCTAGCACTTGACCAAGATGAACACCCTGAGTGGAAAAATTAGGAAGACCTCACATTGGGATGTGCAATATGGGAGGGACTGGCAAAGAGATAGAGGATTGAAGATCAAGAGGGGTCCGTCTAGGGGCGTCACGAAAGTGACTGTACGGCCCAATTCGCCCAAGCCATTTGCAGATATTTCTATTCTGTGTTTATTTTTTTTTATTTTTACAAGATTTTAAGGGAAAAAAATCCCTTAGATGGCCCGTGCACGAAAAAAGACCTCAATAGTTTCTAATGCACAAAAAAAGCCCTTCCGCCAATTTTAACCTCTTTTTTTTTTTTTTTTTTACCTTTTACATTGAGCGATGATATCGTCACTCGTTTCAATTGAGCAACGATATTGTCATTCGGGTCATCTTCTCCTTTCTCCTTCTCCCCACTCCATTTCCCGCCCAACCCACCACCCACAACACCTCCATCATCCTCAACACGTCTGTGCCAGCCAACTCATTCCTATTCTTACCTTCTCACACCATCTATCTTCATCTTAACCTTGCCTAGAACCCATCCAAATCAAATGGGCTAAAATTGAAGACAAAATTGAAACCCATACTCTCCCTCATTTTCGCGACCTCCTCCGGGGTCCCATTTATCACAACAATATAAATCAAATGGTGTGCTTCCAAGATGGCTTGGCAGATATCCTCCCAACACTTCTCATGCTGGAAAACCCTCCCATTCTCCAATTCGATCTCCGACAGCGTCCCCTCCGGCACATGTGCGTCCTGGTACAGGGTAACCATTTCGCCCTTCCTTACTGGAAAATATGTGCCCTGGATCCCCTTTTTTGAAGGATCTGCTGCAATGCTTCGTCGAATGGTGTGAACTTGGTGGACACATGAAGGGCAGAATCCAGGGCATTTGATTCTAGGAAGGCTAGCCATTAAGAATGGCAGATGATGAAAATGTGGGCGAGGAAATACCTGTGGAAATGAATGGGAAGTTGTCACTTACTGCATCAACATGTGCTGCTGCACCTGGTCCCAAAGAAATTAAATCAACTGATGATGATAATGACCTTACTGGAACTAGTGAAGAATCCTCTCAAGCTTTGTTCATGTCTCATCATTTTGTATTTTCAGCTTGCTAGCACGAGAATCTGACATTGGAGCCTGATATCAGCAAAATCTGTAGTGAACTTGGGGTTGAAACTGACAGTGCAGATTTCACCCAAAAATGTGGAATAGAATCAGAAAAAGGGGATATGCTGGACAAATTTACTGATGAAAATGTAGGAGTTATAGGCTCTCTCCTGCCAATATGAATTTCGAGGAAGGGAAGGAGTTGTGATGGCTTGATTTTCTAGAAGAGCACCATTTGTATGGAGCTTCTAAATCTAGTTCTTTCCATACTGAAGCAAATAGAAGCGGATCAACTTCATTTGATGAGAGCACTATTAATCCTGAGGAGTGTGATCATCCTTAGAAGAATTTAGATGCTTCATTAGATTCGCTGAAGGAGGTGTTGAGGACGATGGAGGTGCTCTGGATGATGGAGGTGCTCTGGGTAGTGGGTAGGGTGGAAATGGAGTGGGGGAGATGGAGAAAGAGGAAGGAGAAGAGGAAGAAGAAGACACGAGCGACGATATCGTTACTCAGTGTAAAAGGTTAAAAAAGAGGTTAAAATTGGCGGGAGGTCTTTTTCGTGCACTCGAAACTATGAGGTCCTTTTTCGTGCATGGGCCATCTAAGGGTTTTTTTCTCTTAAAATCCTCTTATTTTTATTAGTTGGAGTTTAAGGCCTATTTGGATGCAAAACACAAGAATGTAATATTTTAGAGCATATAATCTTTCGTTTTTTAAAGAAAAAACCTTGTACGTTTGCCAACCCAAGAAAAATAAGAAAAAAAAATCATTTTCTTTCAAAAAGCTTACCCAATAAGAAAACTTTCTACAATATAAAAATCTTTCAAAATGCGGTTTACAAAATGGTGAAGTAAAGTCTTTACTTAAACAAATCTACTGTGATGTATTTTTTTGCATGTGTAGTAAAGGTAGATCTCACATCACAGTAAGGATGGGGTAAAGTAAAGGTGAGATAAAGTATGTGGTGAAGTAAAGTGAAAGACTGGTAAAATTGTCATTTTTTGTTTTGACTTTACTTTATTAACACTTTACATGGTTTTATGCGGTAAAGAAAAAGTGGCAGTTAGACTTTTCTTTACCACACTACCTTTTCATCTAAACTTGGTAAAGTGAGAATAGGTCACATGACAGTAAAGGAGAGGTTAACTAAAGGCGAGATAAAGTATGTGGTGAAGTAAAGTGGGAGAGGGTCATAAAATTGTTACCTTTTGTTTTGACTTTATTTTGTCACAATACTTTACCATGGCTTGTGATAAAGAAAAAGTGGCTTGTGGTAAAGTTTGCGGTAAAAAATTGGTGGCCAATCTTGACTTTACTACAATACTTTTTCATCTAAACTTGGTAAAGAAAGAGCGGGTCACATTTGGGTCAAGGCATGTAAGGCATTTCTTTACCACGCTTATGGTAAAGGCATTTACATGGTGGGTAAAGTAAAGTAAAGGTAAATGCCACATTATGGTAAAAGGTGAGGTAATGCAAAGTGAGATAAAGTATGCGATGAAATATAGTAGGGGGAGAGAAAGAAAAAGAGTGGTAAGATAGTTGCCTTTTATATTGACTTTTCTTTACCACACTTTACCAAACAACTATTATAATTTGTGACACTCGTCAAACAACTCAATTAAAAATACGTTACATTCTTCAAAGAGTGCCAAACAACAAAAATACTGCAATTTTCAAATATTACACTATTCTATTATGTACTATTTTATTCTTGCAATATATAAAACTGTAAATATTTTATTCTGTAAACATCCAAACGGGCCCTTATTGTGCAGGGGCTAGTAGTCTAATATTAATGTTTTAATCTCAGCCCTTTAAGTGTTTTAACGGTTGAGATCAAGTCTAGGATTAGGTTTCCTCTATTTAAAGTGTTGTAAAGAGTCTTTCACAATGAATGAAAAGATTTGAAACTTTTGGATTTATCTCCTGTGATAAGATCTGGTGTGAGACCATCAGGCATGAAGCCTTTTGCGTGAGGCTACAAATCTAGGTAATTTTCTACTTCTCCCGTTTCCATTATTGAGTTGTTGGTTTTTTTCTAATCCCAAGTTCTTCCATTTTCATCAACCCAAACCATAACCAAAGAATCCTAAAACCATCACATTCCAAGCCATATCTTTCACATCCCATCTAGAAGCATTTAATTATTCAACCATCGACCAACCAAAAACAATCCACATACCTATATCCATCAACCTTACCTCAAACATCCTTATAATGTTGATTTGGAGGAGCAAAAGTGGGTGAACGGGACTAAGAGTAGGGTTGTCTTAGGGTTTTGATTTGGATCCAATTGGGATGGATAAGTCGGAAAACAGGGAGCAGCAGGCCCGTGCAGGGCATAGTCACCTAGTTTATGGTTAAATTAGTTCGCATCTGAATTCTTAGTTTGCAGTTCAATGGGGTGGGTTCATTTTGTTTGCTAATTTGATTAATTCGTAGTTTGAATTCGACAAGTTCGATGTGATAGTTCGAATAAAAGAATTGATAGGTGTGTGTGATGAATTGAGTTGAGCATGGGTGGGCTGCTTTAAGAAAGAATAGTGAAATAGAGTGTTTTTTTTTTTTTTTTAATTTTTAAAGGCATTATTTTAGAAGTCCTCTTTTGATGTTGTTTCCCATCTCTGATTTTTTTTTTGTTTGAGTCAAATTCAATATATCCTCATCGAATCCATCGGTAGGGCCCATCTTAAAAATTATTGAGAGTTAACATCGCCCCCAGAATTGGTCCCCTAAAAAATTACTTTAATCAAGTTACGCCCTCATTCAAATTTATCGCATCTAAAATAGTAGGATTTGATTCCTTTGCATTGTTACTTTACAATGCATTTGACAAATCTGACTGTTGATCTGACTCAGATTGGGGTATAGTATTTTCCAACATCCATGAATGTAGAAATATCAATTTTCATTGGTGTGGATTGAAAACAGAGTCCCCCCTTCAAGTAAAGAAAAAAGAAAAGAAAAGAAAAGAAACAAAGTCCCCCCAGTCATGTATTTATATATATATATAGCATAGACTACTTTTTTAGGTCATAACTGAGGATCCAGACTCTAGCATTTGCAAGATATCTATTGTGCATATGGATGATAGCTAAGAGAGAGAAGAGGGTAAGGAGAAACTTCCTCTCTTTCCCAGTTGTATGCTGAGACAGAGGGGGAGGGGTGAAAAATTAGAATGTTTGGCAGTTGTTTTTTTTTTTTTTGGGGGGGGGGGGGGGGGGGGGGGGGGGGTTGTGTTTAAGACGGATCAGATTGGGGGTTTCTAGGGTTCCAGAATTCTGGGGGAAAATCAGGTGTCGACGGGGTGCAGTTAGTGGTTAATATGAGCCTTTACAATAACAGCAATTGTGCAGTTTGTTCCTGTTATGTGCAGATACTTGGGGAATTTTGGGTGATTTGGCAAAAATTAGAGATTCTCGAACTTGGTATTTTGGCCTGGGTTTGTTGGGCATGTTCTTCGTGGGGTTGCCCCTGGTCCATAGGCTTGAGGCCACTTGGATGAGCTTGATCATGGACCTGACCTACATCAGTTTTGCTGAAACTGGCTAGCATCAGATGATTCTAACTTCAATTTAACGGTCTTGAAGTTACCCCAATCAAGGCCAAATTTGGAGATGTGCTCATGATGAATGTCACTTCAATCAAGATAAAATCAAGAATTTAATTGAATTTCTAATGGTGAATATTACTCCAATCAAGATCAAAATTGGGGCAGTGCCATTGGGAAGAGTGGTTGAAATGGGGATGGATTCGATCAATGTTGGCCACATAAGAGGGTCCTATCATGGTGCTGGCTGTCTAAAAGTTTGCAATATGTATTGTTGGACACTATGATGCACGGATACTTCAAAATGGGCAAGGTATCGTGTCGTATCGTATCCGTTACTTCACTTTTTATGTTTAAAATCCGTGTCCCTGCCGTGTCTATGGCGTGTCCTTGCCGTATCCATGACGTATCTGTGCATCATAGGTTGGACATAGGAGTCTTATCTTCTTCTTCTTCTTCTTCTTTTTTTATTTTTATTTATTTTTTATTTTTTTATTTTTATAGAGTGCATCTCGGGACCTACTTGTGGATTTAGACCTGGTCATGGATGTCATTGTTTCCAATATTCATGTGCCTGTCCGAATAAAATGATTTTCTTTACCATGAAGTATATTTTGACGTCATTACAATGAACATTTTAGATCCACATTAACAAATGTATATTTCTCAACCAAGAGGTTATTATTGGTCTGCTCTTAGTGAAATTTGGGCAGCCACAATCATGAGTGTATTTGGTAAACTGTGTGGACATTGGCAAGAAATGTGGACATAGTGCATACTTTAATGGGATAGTCATACAAGATACGTGCCATATGCTTTTATAAATGCTTCATACTAATGCATAATTGATAATTCAATATCAATACTGGCATGTGGGATTTATTTGGCTACCCTGCAGGACCGCTGTATTTATATCTATGCCACATATCTTTTATATTCAATATAGTGGAAATATTTAAACATCACTTATATTATGACAAAAGTTGCAACTTCTATTCATTTTTTTTTTTTTATTGTGAAGGAATTTTCATTCTTGTTTTCCAGTTGAATTCTCTGATTTGTTGCTTGGTGTAATTGTCAACTAGGTGGGAATTTATTTACCCTGCTATGACATTTTCCGCAACTGGATTGAAGAATTCACAACCCAGTATTCTCCTAAGCTGACACCATATGCCCCTCTAGTTGCAGGCTCAGTTGCTCGCTCATTAGCATGCATTGCTTGTTCTCCTATTGAACTAGCAAGAACTCGCATGCAGGTATACAAAATTTGCCCATTTTTTCCATTTATTTTCATCGTTTGGCAGTAGAAACTTATGCAATGGATTAAGGTGTGTGCTTGTTATTGACCATGGGTATTCATTTGCTTGGACTGATTTCATGCATTAAACTTATGATATTTTCTTAGTTCAATTGTTCGACTACAAGCCTCTTGTATTTATCAGCTCTCAAGGTTAGATTTTTTGGCTGTATGAGCTACTTTTCGAAAATTTATGGGTTCATTAGTGCATATTAGCAGCTACTTTCTGATACATTTCGACAAGGCAATACAGCTGAACCAACTGATGAATAACATTTGGTTGTTGATAAGGGTTATAATATTAACTACTTGGTTATAATCTAAAATTAAGTAGCCTAGAATTATATCGCCATACTGAATGGAAGAACGGATGGAGACAATATCTTCATAGACATCCAATAAAATTGGAATGATACAGAGAAGGTATGATGACAGGTTGGATCATAAATATACCCTACTCATTTTGGCGTCTAGGGACCTGGACCTGACTCTGGACTTGAACCCGTTTCATGATGATAATATCTGGACACGGCTGCATATTACATTCATGGCTGCACATCTGCAGGTACACCTCTAAACTTTTGGGCCTGTGCCATGGACATGATCAATTCAGTCAAGCTGTTACCATGAGATTTCTAAAGTGACGAGTGATGCTCTAATGGAGCCCCCTGAGTTCAAAATTTTCATCTTCAAGGTTCTTTGTAAATGATAATGTCATCATTTTCAAAATAAAATCTCCTGCTGCTTATGATTCAAATCAATGTTGCGAATTTCGTTTCGGTTCTTCGAAATTATGCGGTTCCGACAGTAAACCGAACTGAAACACCCACCCAAAGAAATTCATTTCAAAATTCAGTCCGATTCGGCCGAAACCAGTGATTTCGGTCCAAAATCACTAATTTCGGCTGAATCTAACTGAAGTCGTCCAGTTCAGTTGATTTTTTTTTTTTTTTGGGGGAAAGAAGCAGTACCAGTTGGTTCGATTGAAAAGGAAAAAAAAAAAAAAAAACAAAAGAAGAAGAAGAGGAGGGAGGAGGGGTGCCTACCTGGACTTGCTGGACCTCCTCCTCACTAAGCTGCTGCTGGCTGCCAAACCTCACATCTTCTTCGTTGAGGCTGCTGCCGACTGCCGAACCTTATCTTCCTTCTTGTTGAATCAACTGCTGAGCTACAGAGCTGCCAAGTTGCCCCTCTGAAAATCTCGATCAGCAACTGCGAAAAGGGGCAAATGCCCTTTCGAGAGAAGCTTTGCCCTTTTAACGGGCTTTCCTGTCCTTTTTTAATTTTTATCTTTTGATCGTGGAAGGACCATTTGAACCTTATAAAGGGCCCATTTAATTGAGATTTATGGGTCCACAATATGGCTCCCCTGTTAAAATTTAAGGCAGACGGCCCATTTTGACCTTACAGAAGACCCATTGTAATAAGATTTCCTGGGTCCACAATACGGTCCATCTATTAAATATTTATACAGTCTAATAGAAATCAGGTCTTTGGCCAAGTTTCATTTTAACAGAAATCAGGTTTTTTGCCAAATTTTAAATGGGCTCAAGCCAAAAGTTCACTCTAATTAGAAATGGGCTCTAACCAAATTTTTTGAATTTTAAATGTATATATATATATATAATTTTTATATTCTGTTAAAATCGGAAATTTGAAATATTTCACCGAAATACCGAATCGACCGAAACATTTCAGTTTGGAGGCCCAACTGAAACAGGGATCTGAAATGAATTTCACAACACTCAATTTCAAATCCAGAAACCTACACTGCATAGTATGTGCCTTAACCAAATTGCCACTTCCATTGTTGACTTCTAAAAGCTTTTCCTAGTCCTATGGATGGACTCTGTCATGTAGCATTCCTTGCGATGCTGCCTAGTACAGGGATACATGTAAATGTGTGAGCCGGTGATTTGGGCAGCATCAGGTGCCCATGCATATGCAGCACCTTGTCAGTTGATCTGCTGTGGTGAAAGAGCTCGGGCCAAATTGATGCCGCCTCAATGGGCCTGAAACTAGTCTAAGATCTGGAATGAACCACTATCCATGTGGGCACTAAACGTCATCACCATTTGCAAGTTGTGCACTTTCCCTGCGAGGGTGGTTTTCCCTTCTAATTAGGTTTTTTCCCCTCCATTTGGTAGGTTAGGAACTTAGGATTCCTTGTTTAGAAAGGCCTTTAATATTGATAGCTTGGATTTAGTTTCCTATTGATAATTGATGACTCTCTTAAAGCAATCACAAGTTTGCCATATATAGAAATCTCATTGAGGAAGGTTTTGCCTTAGCATGGCACTGGGTGAGAGCTAAACCCAATCAATGATGGTGGTTATGCTCCTGCTCTGATTCATTGATCGAACCCACAACTGAAACTAATTTTAGGTTGGACATAATCGGATCATGGTTTCCATGTTTCCTTCTTTGGATTATATATCTACCTATTGCAGTAGTAAGACAGCCCTGAACACAGATTCCATGTTTCCTGCTTAATTTCACCCTGAACACAGATTCCATGTTTCCTGCTTAATTTCATCAAGTTATTTGTTTAACCGTTGGGCCTTTTGTAGGTGTGATCCCTCAATGGCAGGAAAGCAAATCTACCATTCTATTTGAGATGATTCTCTATCCTTTGATTCTAAAGGAACCTTGGACCTGGGCCTGGACAAGATAATAGTGATGTGGGGTGGAAACATTGTTATTTGTTAAAGAACAGTTTTCTTTATTTCTCAGAAAACATTTTGTTGGAACTTTGGTTACATACACTGAAGTTTGCTTGGAGTGCATAAAATTCAAAATTAGAGGATATTTGAATGGTCTATACTAAATTTGAGTTTGTGGCAGGAATGACCCTTGGCCTGCAACACCACTTGAGTCTTGACATAGTTTTAAACTCCGATCAACTAGGGATCGACCTTTGCAAGATGGAGTGGTCTTCATCTATAAGCTTTGTTTGGTCATAATTAATTCTAACTAGGCCATATTTCTAAGCTTGAAATCAGGCTTGAGCCTAGCATAGCCTATGGGGGAAGGATAAGAGGAACAAGGAAAGAGCAAAGAATAAAGAGGAACGAAAAGAAGAAGAAAGAGGGAGTAGTAGGAGGAGAATTGGAATGAAAAGAATGGAGGAGAAAGATATCTTTACGCCAATGTTGTGGTAGGGTAGGTGATGCAGGCCCTAGGGTTAGGGCTTGCGTAGATGCCGAAGCACGTGTCAAAGACACCTCAAATTATCTCCGTAGAGATTTCTAACACGAGGAATAACCTCTCCAAGGGAAAACCCCAATTTTATTCAACTCTAATTCTCCGATTATCATCTCTACATTGTAGTATAAATAGGCAAAGTAACTTAGTGCCTAAGAAAACCTAATCTAATAATAGAAAGTATCCTAATCAAACTAGGAAACCAAATAAATTAGCATACCAATCCTAATTACAATAAAATTAAGAAGTTACTAAAAAATAAGCATCTGCTCTGCATCATTCGCCCCAGGTTGAAAGAAGAGTTCGACCTCGAACTCGGGTCTTCTTCAAATTGCCTCTGTATACATGATGTACATGAAGCACTTCCTTTGTAGCATGGGCTCTGGAGGTTTTCTTTGGTGATTCTGGCTTCTTTGGATGGAGCGTTACTTCTTTTCCACTGTGCATGAAGGTATATGTGTTGTTTCGCATCCCATGAGTGCCATTCTTGTCATACATCCATGGGCGACCCAATAGGATATCTCCACTGTCCATTGGTAGCACATCGCACCAAATTGTATCTTTGTAATCATTACCAACGGAAAAAGTAACTTGACATGTATGTCGCACGTGTGCTTCATCACCGGTCATTAGCCATTTAACAAAGTATGGACGATTGTGCTTGAAAACCTTCAACTTCAAGCGATCAACAAAAGATTGGGAGATAATATTCTCACAACTTCCACCATCAATCACAACTGTACAATTGTGTCCCTGTATTGTACCAGTGGAACGAAAAATATTTTTCCGCAACCATTTCTTCTCAACAGTGGGTAAAGACGCTTGTTGCACCAAGAGAAGTGCACCATCAGTTTCGGCTGCAATTTCCTCCACTTCTTCGGATTCTTCACTTTTAGGATCATCTGGTGTTTCCGGTTCTTCTGGTGCACCTTCCAATAAATTAATTCTTTTTGGGCATTCAAACGCACGGTGACCCTTTTGCTTACAATGAAAACATGTGAACTTGTTTTGATCTTCAAACTTGGAGGACAACTTTTCTGAGGAACTTGTACTTGGATTGATGTCCGACTTGGCGGGGGTCTTTTGTGCAGGCCATTTAGGGACACCAAACTTTCGAGCTTGATAATTAGCAATGTCTTCAGCTTTGATGGCGTGTTGGATGATCTCATCAACAGTATCAAAATTTTTGAATGTAAGGATATGTTGTATGTCAATGCGCAGCCCATGAAAATATCGATCAACCAACACATCATCGGCTTCATTCAAGCCACAACGAGCTTGCATGGTTAAGAACTCCTCAGAATATTCAATAACAGTTTTGGAACCTTGCTTCAAATCTTGAAAATTTGAACGAAGATCTCTTGAATAATTCACAGGGAGGAATTTTTGCTTTAACAAATTCTTCATCTCGATCCATGTGTCAACAGGGTCAATATTTTGATTTCTTCTTTTCTTTTGCAACTCGGCCCACCAAATCGCAGCATAATTGCGAAATCGAGTTGCCACCAATGTAATCTTATGACCATCCGTCATTGGTTTGTGCGCAAAAATATTTTCAACGCACACTAACCAATCCATGAATTCATCTGGTTTCAATTTTCCATCATATTCAGGAATTACGAGCTTAATACCCATATCACGATCAACATTAATTACATGTGGATCTCGTTGATTCCGAATATATCCTCCATCAGCCCGATGATTATCCTCACGCCGATTAGTTTCCAAAGTAGTTAATCGGGTTTCAATCCGTGCAAGAGTGTCTTGCATTTGAACCATCATTGTGGATAGTTGGTTAACATTTACGGATAATTCCGCAACGGTTCCCCTCAAATCATCATCATTATTGGAGGAAGACTCCACTTCTACATGCTTTTTAGGAGGCATTTTATTGTTTATGCAAATTCAAAACTTTGACTGACCTGATGTGTAGATCTGCTCTCGACGATCACGTTGATAAAAACGGATTGAAAATCTGACGGCGGATAGCTGTGATAGTGCGGAAACAAGATCCAACGGTTGATCTTGGCAAAATCTACCGTTGATCAGATGTGCTGATGTCTGCCCTCTGCCTGAGTTTTTTTTAGTTGTTTATAAACTACTGGGCTCTGAAAAACAGGTCGGGCCCTGAACTGGCTGGACAGTAGATGGGGAACAAGTCGGGTCGGGTCAAACCCAAACTAAAGAAAGGCCCACAAAACTTTTTTTTTTTTGTTTTTCTGCTGCCTCGATGCTGGCTCCCAAAAGATAAGAGAAAAGCGTTGAAGCTTCCTTTCAGCTTGGCTTCAACGAGACGAAGGGAGGATGGGGAATGTGTTCGACCAGTGACCAGCGACGATGAGGACGCTAGGTGCCGGACGATCGGGCTGCAGTAGATGATGCGCGATGGATGCGCGCTGCTGGTGGGGTGCTAGGCCGAGTGGAGAGAGGTGGTGCTGGCGCTAATGGAAAGAGGGCGATCGTGGTGAACGGTACACTTCGTTTCCTTCTTTCTTCTTCTTTCTCCTGTTTTCTGTCTTTCTGCTACTTCTCTTCTTCTTCTTCTGTTTTCTGATTTTTTTTTTTATACTGGCTGGAGGAAGGAGGGGTATGGGACGATGACGGTTCAAATGCAAGACACTCTTGCACGGATTGAAACCCGATTAACTACTTTGGAAACTAATCGGCGTGAGAATAATCATCGGGCTGATGGAGGATATATTCGGAATCAACGAGATCCACATGTAATTAATGTTGATCGTGATATGGGTATTAAGCTCGTAATTCCTGAATATGATGGAAAATTGAAACCAGATGAATTCATGGATTGGTTAGTGTGCGTTGAAAATATTTTTGCGCACAAACCAATGACGGATGGTCATAAGATTACATTGGTGGCAACTCGATTTCGCAATTATGCTGCGATTTGGTGGGCCGAGTTGCAAAAGAAAAGAAGAAATCAAAATATTGACCCTGTTGACACATGGATCGAGATGAAGAATTTGTTAAAGCAAAAATTCCTCCCTGTGAATTATTCAAGAGATCTTCGTTCAAATTTTCAAGATTTGAAGCAAGGTTCCAAAACTGTTATTGAATATTCTGAGGAGTTCTTAACCATGCAAGCTCGTTGTGGCTTGAATGAAGCCGATGATGTGTTGGTTGATCGATATTTTCATGGGCTGCGCATTGACATACAACATATCCTTACATTCAAAAATTTTGATACTGTTGATGAGATCATCCAACATGCCATCAAAGCTGAAGACATTGCTAATTATCAAGCTCGAAAGTTTGGTGTCCCTAAATGGCCTGCACAAAAGACCCCCGCCAAGTCGGACATCAATCCAAGTACAAGTTCTTCAGAAAAGTTGTCCTCCAAGTTTGAAGATCAAAACAAGTTCACATGTTTTCATTGTAAGCAAAAGGGTCACCGTGCGTTTGAATGCCCAAAAAGAATTAATTTATTGGAAGGTGCACCAGAAGAACCGGAAACACCAGATGATCCTAAAAGTGAAGAATCCGAAGAAGTGGAGGAAGTTGCAGCCGAAACTGATGGTGCACTTCTCTTGGTGCAACAAGCGTCTTTACCCACTGTTGAGAAGAAATGGTTGCGGAAAAATATTTTTCGTTCCACTGGTACAATACAGGGACACAATTGTACAGTTGTGATTGATGGTGGAAGTTGTGAGAATATTATCTCCCAATCTTTTGTTGATCGCTTGAAGTTGAAGGTTTTCAAGCACAATCGTCCATACTTTGTTAAATGGCTAATGACCGGTGATGAAGCACACGTGCGACATACATGTCAAGTTACTTTTTCCGTTGGTAATGATTACAAAGATACAATTTGGTGCGATGTGCTACCAATGGACAGTGGAGATATCCTATTGGGTCGCCCATGGATGTATGACAAGAATGGCACTCATGGGATGCGAAACAACACATATACCTTCATGCACAGTGGAAAGGAAGTAACGCTCCATCCAAAGAAGCCAGAATCACCAAAGAAGAACTCCAGAGCCCATGCTACAAAGGAAGTGCTTCATGTACATCATGTATACAGAGGCAATTTGAAGAAGACCCGAGTTCGAGGTCGAACTCTTCTTTCAACCTGGGGCGAATGATGCAGAGCAGATGCTTATTTTTTAGTAACTTCTTAATTTTATTGTAATTAGGATTGGTATGCTAATTTATTTGGTTTCCTAGTTTGATTAGGATACTTTCTATTATTAGATTAGGTTTTCTTAGGCCCTAAGTTACTTTGCCTATTTATACTACAATGTAGAGATGATAATCTGAGAATTAGAGTTGAATAAAATTGGGGTTTTCCCTTGGAGAGGTTATTCCTCGTGTTAGAAATCTCTACGGAGATAATTTGAGGTGTCTTTGACACGTGCTTCGGCATCTACGCAAGCCCTAACCCTAGGGCCTGCATCAGTTGGTATCAGTAGGTTTTGCTGATGGTGTGTCGTGATGGTTCAAGTGAGGAAAGGGGACTAATGATTGTGAGAGGGAGGGTATTGCATGTTTACTCTTGCAAATGAGAATACTTCAGGGCTATTGATGAGTGATCCTTGCGTTTGAGAATACTTTAGGGCTATTGAGGAGTTATGGAATCACTTCTGCTAATTGGTTCTGATTATCCAAATTTGGAACCACATGGACCTAGGCCCAGCCTGAAATCTTTTTGGCCCAATGCTGCAAACCTGAACTTGGACCCAAAATAATACAAACAGGTCCAAGTTTAAGATGTATAGCAGTTTTTACGGTCTGGTTCCGTCGTATAATCGGGCATTCATTACCATCTCTTACTGGAAGGATCCTTTGTATACATAGAGAAAAGAGTTTTGGAATTGGCAAAATTAGAAGGTTTTACTTGGAGGTTTGATGTAGTGGCCGTATGGTCTGCTCTGGGTGGGGTGGGGTTGGACTTTGGGTCGATAATAAAGTTGCCTGAGCTTGTTTTAATCTTGTTTTCAATGGAGTTCTTACTTTGTTTTATGTTGGCCTCTTTCTGTGTAATGGGAATTCAAGGATGAGCTTATAGAACTGATGGCAAAGCAGCTTTAAAGAAACCTATCCCCTTGGAAAAATAAGCTTTTGCTTTTGTTGGTAGATGACAATAGCATAAAGTTGAACCACTTTCTCCCTGGGGTTTGCATCAGCTATCACATTTATAATGTATTATTTTCAAGTATCTAAAGGTGAAGTGGCTGGAAAGGAACTTTGAAGAGGAGGAAGTTCGTAAGGCGGTCTTTGATCTAGCAGGAGACAAAGGCCCTAGGCCCATATGGCTTCCCGATGGCCTTCTTTCAACTCTTCTGGAAAATGGTGAAAAAGGATGTCATGGATTTTATAGAGGAATTCTCTTGAAGGGGTAAATTGTCCAAAGGATTGGGGGGCTCTTTCATCGCATTAATCCCAAAGAAGACAGGAGACCTTGGCATCAAAGATTACAAACCCATTAGTCTTCTGGGAAGCCTCTATAAAATCCTAACCAAAGTACTAGCAGGGATTCAAAAGGTTATGCCAAAGATTATCTCCAGTGAGCAAGGGGCTTTTGTAGAGGGAAGGCAAATCTTAGATGACATCTTGGTGGCCAATGAATGTGTGCATTCAAGACTTAAGGAAAGGGCTTCGAGGATCATCTGCAAGCTAGACCTGGAGAAAGCTTATGATAGGGTGGACTGGAAATTCCTTCAATACATGTTAGGAAGAATGGGGTTTGGGGAAAAATGGAGGAGGTGAATACAGGAGTGTGTCTCGTCAGCTTGGTTCTCTATCTTGGTGAATGAGTCTCCAAAGGGATACTTCAAGGTTGGAAGGGGGATCCGACAAGGGGACCCACCCTCCCCTTTTCTCTTCCTAATTGTAGCAGAAGTGCTAGGAATAATGATTAAAAAGGTTGTGAATGCAGGAATGTTCGAAGGCTTCAGAGTGGCTAGAAATTCCCTAGTTATCAGCCACTTACAATATGCTGATGATACTCTCATCTTCTGTGGAGCAGAGGAAGCTCAGATTAGAAATGTTAAAGCCACTATCCACTGCTTTGAAGCAGTGTCAGGGCTAAAAGTCAATTTATTCAAGAGTGAGGTGATTGGCCTACGTACAGAGAAGCCCCTTCTCCTTAAAGTGTCAGGTATAATGGGCTGCAAGACTGGGGATCTTCCTATCTCATACTTGGGAATGCCACTATGCTCGGGGCGGGTTACTAAATCTCTTTGGAACTCAGTTGTGGAAAGGGTAGAGAGGAAGTTGTCTAATTGGAAAGCAAATTACCTATCAATAGGTGGAAGGGTAACCCTCATCAACTAAGTCCTTTCCAACTGCCAGTTTATTACTTCTCCATCTTTAGATGCCTGACCTCAATTATAAAGCGGTTGGAAAGAGTGCAGAGAGATTTCTTATGGCATGGCACAAGCTCTCAGAAGAAGATTCACCTGGTAGATTGGGAATCCATATGTAAGCTGAAGGAAGGAGGAGGTCTGGGAATTAGACCCCTAAATAAGATGAATCAAGCCCTTCTGGGCAAATAGCTGTGGAGGATTGGAGATGGTTCGAAAGGTCTTTGGAGATAGGTGTTGGAAAGGAAATACAAACTTCCAAGACATGGGTGGGATGTCCAGGACCCCCCTTGGAATTCATCTGCTATATGGAAAGGTACCCTCTTGGTTAAGGAACTTTTCATGGAGAACATCAGGTATCAAATTGGATCGGGGGAGAGATAGGTGGGTAGGTGAGAGGGAGTTCTGTGTTCAGTTCCCAGACCTGTTTAGGTGTGCTCAAGACAAGGGAGTAACGGTCAGCTCTTATATGAGTACTACTGGTGGCCAGAGAGTTTGGTGTCCCACCTTCAGAAGGAATTTGAAGTACAACGAAGAATCCCAGTTCTTCGATCTCCTGAATTCCTTGAACAGTTTTATCATTCAAGACAGCAAAGCAGATGATAGGGTGTGGATTGCCTCTAAGAATGGTTCCTTTTCAGTGTCTTCTTTCTTCAAGACAATCCTAAACAATCCAAGGGATACGAGCAGGGTGTATGGCATTTGGAAGATGAAAGCTCCTCCTAGGGTGCTTGTATTTGGGTGGCTTGCTCTTAGGAAAAGGATCCCTACTATGGACCTTTTGAGGAGGAGAGGGATGATCATAGTGAATGGATGCCCGATGTGCTTGAAGGACGAAGAATCCATGGAGCATCTCTTGCTAAACTGTAAATCAACTCAGACTATTTGGATGGCTTTAATAGGAGGGTTTGGTTGCTACTGAGCTCTTTATCATTCTCTCAATGAGCTTTTCCAAGCTTGGAAGGCTCCAACTGGGGACCCCAGAGCCAAAACGATGTGGCGGTTGTCATTCCTAGTGGTGATCTGGACGATTTGGAAGGAAAGAAACTCAAGATGTTTTGAAGGAATTGCAGCTAGTGAAAGCATTTTGGTTGAGAAATTGAAGTTTTTGGTCGCTTTTTGGTGTCTATTCTCCCTTCTTTTAAGGGTTACTCTTTAGACCAAATTGTGTATCATTGGAAAGAGGTAGCCTTTCCTATGACAAGGCCTTAGTGTGTCCTGTGTTGTGTTCTTTTGCTTTCTGTACTTTTCTCTTGTATTGTTTGCTCCTTTTAATGAAGGTAGCTATAAAAAAAAAAAAAAAAAAAGTATCTGAAGGAGTGGTATACTCTCTAGAAAGGTTGTGTGCCATATGGCAATGCCAAGTGGAGAAATCACAAGTTTTATCTCTTCGATTAGGGAGTTGGAAAGTTAATGAAGTTGGATTTTTAGAGATCAAAAGTTTAGAGCATATGAAGATCGCTTTTATTTTTAAAGGAAACAAATGTTATATTAAAAAGAAAAGCACCTACAAAGAGCAAAGCACAAACAAAAAGCAAACCAGGGAAAATTCCTAGGAATGCCAATCGCAAGATGGAAAGAGAGAATAAAGTCACAAACAGCACATTACAAGTCAAGCATCAACACATCATTCAAAACACCGCCGTTCACTAGTGAATCTGTGTCAAAAGTTGGGAAAAGGATCCCCTGTTTGGTCCAAACAGGGAAACCCAGTTTGGACCACTCAGGGGGTGCCACATGGAGACAGATTTTTTTTTTTTTTTTTTTTTTTTTTTTTTTGAGGAGGAGATGAGATGTCATTGATTTGACATCTCTCCCCCATGTGGCACCCCCGAGTGGTCCAAACAGGGAAACACGGGATCCGTTTCCCAAAAGTCGAGCCTCTCTTAGCACATGGGAAGTGGTGCCATCGTGATCAATGGAGAGATCCCTCAATTCATCTAGGCAGATATTTTGGTGTCCTTTCATATTCATTTGATGACTCAGGAACCCTGTGATAGTTCGATATCAAATGCCTTGTTTAAGATGAAAGCAGTTTGAATTCAATTAATCTAGCCAGATATCTTGGCCTTTCTGTCCTTTCATATTCATTTCATGACTCAAGAATCTTGTGATAGTTTAATATAGAATCCCTTGTTTAAGGTGAGAACAGTTTGAATTGTGGGTCTTGCACTTTAACATTTTTAAGGAGTATTAAAGACCCAACATTCTCGGTAAGTATCCTGTTCTGGTAATGAATGCACACATCAAGAAAAATGCACGTTTGTTGTCTCTTAAAACTGATAATTTACTGTGAGATGCGTTTTATTTTTCCCCTACCATATTTGTTCAGCACCATAGTTGGGACAAGGCTTTGATTATGATGATATTTGTTCAGAAGCAAGGATAAAAATAAGCACAAGGCTTTGATGATGATGATATTTGTTCAGAAGCAAGGATAAAAATAAGCATGTAGCTGCCAAGACTGAACTGATAAAATGATTTATTATATATTAAAGCTGATGGTTTTTGGATTCAGTTTTGACCAATTTGTGTTAACTTTGACTTGGCAATTGGTTGGGTTTTGTACGGGTCAGGTTAAATCCTAACCCGTCTTGAGACACCTGCCCCAAGTAGGTTCAGGTTGAATTTAATACTCAATACTGATTTATCAAATTGGCTTTAATATATAATTTTTTTTTTGTTTTAATATTAAATCTTGTAGTTGTTGGAATTGAACTCACAACCTCTTACTTTTTTAACCCTTTCAGATGTAGCACCACAAAATCTTTGTATAGAAATTTGAAACTCATTAGAAAATATCTAATGAGAATGTCTAATTAACTTGAAATTCTATTTAATGTTTCATGTGTAGGTTACTATGCATAGTTTTAAATATAGTCGGCTTTGCATATTTGGAATGAACTTCTAGCCAAAAAAAAGAAAAAAAAAGAAAAAAGCACACGAAAGGATGAGCTGTAAAATGTGTTGTTTAGTAAAAACATTTTATCTCATCAGTTGCACAATTGGTCGCAGCACAGTTAGGCAATGCATCTGGGCCATTTAGATGATGAGTTTGATCATGGAAAAATCTATCTTTCCACCCACACACTTGCATACTTATTCTGTGTATAATGCAAATTTGATGATCCAGAAGTCAATGGTTTACTGCCTGTGCCAGGCACCATTTGCTTACATCTATTATTTTCTAGTACAAAAAATGAAATTAACTTTCAAAAGTAAAATTTCTAATATTAGAGATTTTTTTTTCAGATATTTTTTTTACCTCAAGTAAAATTTACGCTAATACCTGATATGTATCATTTTGGGATGAGGCTATACGCCCTCCACAATTGCTTTTTTAATCCTTGTTTAGACCTTCATAGGCATGATGACACTTATCAGTTCTGGTTTCATTTCTTGTTTTATGATATGTCTATATAACTAACAAGTGTTTTTTAGTTGCATTTTATATCACATAGCCACCGTAAGTTATCGTGTACTAACTGTTTCCTGTTACGTGGATTCTGGTTTTGTTTAATTTCAATGCAAGTTAGATGCAATCCGTTTTTTTTTAAATAATTCTTTCTCCCATGGAATTTTATCTTTTCTTATTAAATTTTACCATTTGGTTTCAAAATCTTCAATTTTTAACAGCTGTCTTACCTGTGTTGTTGGCAACAGGCATATAAAGAGTTCCAAGTGGGAGGAAAGCCTCCGGGAATGTGGAAGACTTTACTTGACGTCCTTTCATCTGTCAGGAGTACTAATAACCACCAGAGCAGTATGTTGTTTCCCACCTGTGTAATATAGTCTTATTGGGCTTTGTATAGAGCGTATTAGTTTACTTTCCCTCCACAAAGAAAGAAAATTAGCTTAGAGCCCATAGCACAGTTGGTGCTCAGTGTCTCAGTCACATGGTGGAGGATTCAAGTCATATTACCATTCGAGGAAAATGGAATTAGCTTGATTCTCCCATTATTTTCCTTTCTTGCACGTGCACATGTGCACAGCTACTTCCTTTTCTTTTCCTTTTTTTCCTTATCAGGAGTCAGTGCTGCAGATGCTTTACCTGAGTTGCACATATGCATGCATGAAATGGTTTCATATTTCTAGTAAAAAAAGAAAAAGAAATGGTGTCATATTATGTATTTACGTATTCTGTATTTTGAATGACATGAAGTGTGTTTTACCCATTCAATCCTGATGCACATGTGGATTTTTCTTTTTCCTATAGATATGTTTTACCATTTATTGTCAAATTGGCAAAATGGAAATTAAAAATTAGAAGGTTAAATTCCGACAGTTTTTTAGATTTTTTAGATTGATTCAACCCATATGTCGACTTCAATTGCATGAAGAACATAATTTGCTTCACTTTATTATTTCAGGCGGTCTTCCCTGTTTCACTAATAAATTATGATTATGCCCTTTAAACAGTGTATAGCTATAGAGTCTTATGGACTGGTGTTGGAGCACAACTTGCACGTGATGTTCCCTACTCTGCAATTTGCTGGTCAACTCTTGAGCCTGTAAGGTTTCTTCTCCAGCTTTCTATGTAAACCATTGTCACAAACCATGCTCGAAGAAATTTTTTGTATTGGGATTTTTTTGGTAAATTCTCCAAATTTGGTTCTTTTATTCTGATATGTGAGAAATATCTTGCTAAAGATAAACTAATTACAGAATGGAAAGAATTTAGAACACATTAAAGACTGCTTTAAATAGATGTACTTAAATTTTAGAGATTTACAGATTCTCATGAAGGATTTTGAAACTTCAAAAAAATCCTGACAATGCTAAGAGAATCTCATGATGTTCTTAGGATAAATTCTCTCTCTCTCTCTCTCTCTCTCTCTCTCTCTCTCTCTCTCTGTGTGTGTGTGTGTAAGTAAAAATTGTCTTTTTTTTTTTAAATGCTGCAGTATTTGTGACAATGTTATAAATCATGTGTTTGCAGTTTTACTAATTTATTTTGCTATTTTGTAATCATATCTGCTATTGTCATACAGATTAGAAGAAGATTACTTAGGCTGGTTGGTGAGGATGCCAATGCAGCAAGTGTTGTTGGGGCAAACTTCACTGCAGGTTTTGTTGCAGGAAGCCTTGCTGCTGCAGCTACATGCCCACTAGATGTAGCCAAAACACGAAGACAAATACAGGTGGGTTCTTAAAGTAGAATACTTTGTTCTGAAAGATCATATTATTTATTTATTTATTTGAAAATCCATATTATTGAATTATTACTCAGCTTAAACTGTGGGACTAGATTTTAAAACTCTCTCTACACTTCTTTTGTTTATTTATTTATTTATTTTTGTGGGAACTGTTTATTTTAATCAAAACTAATATATGCAAAAGGCTATCCAAAGAGGCAGCATGCAGATTGCTATTATATACAAAATAAAATCTCACACTAATCAATAACATCTATCCCACACCAATTTTCCAACATTGTAGAATATTTGGTTCTTAAACTAGAATACTTTGTTCTGAAAGTCAGATCATATATTGAATATTGGTCAGCTTGATCTGTGAGCCCTAGGATTTTCAGAACTTTCTCTATAATTTCTTTACTTTTTTATTTTTCTGAAATGGGAACTAGTTACTGTCGGCAGGACTAAAATATACAAAAGGACTATCCAAGGAGGCAACACACAGATCACTATTATATATATTTATCATCATCGTCGTCGTCGTCGTCGTCGTCGTCATCATCATCATTATCAAAGCCTTGTCCCAACTATGTTATATAACACTCTTGCCCTAACCAATAACATCTATCCCACACCAATTTTCCAACATTCTAGGGACAAAAACTCCAGTAGTCTCTTTTTAGAAGTGACCACCAAGTCATCTTTGTTTGCGCCTTGCAACATCAATGGCAGTCTCCACCTTATTGTCGAAGTTAATCCATTTTCTCAGTGGACTTATTAGACTAGGCCAGTTACCTGGTCAATTTGACCAAGAAACTCAGCGGGTTTAATTTATTTATGTATACTAGAAATATGTACATTTATAATAATTAAAATAAATAAAGCATGAAGAAAAACCCATAAAACTAGATATATTCTCATAGAAAGATTAGATAAAATCCAAGTAATCTAGTGCATATCCAGGTTTACATAATTTTGCAGATTATTGTAAGAGTTTAACAGAAGCATGGACGAGCAAATGGAAAACCAGATTTGCTGAAAGCATTGCCAATTACAGAGCTACAAAATCATATTTCATTGATAGAGAAAAATTTGAAATTGTATTTCAAAATCCTTTACCACATCCCTCTCAGTGCTTATAAATAATCGACAAAATTGGAGAACAAATTGAATGGAATAGTTACAGAAGGCACAAAAAATTTATTTAATGATCACTCTCTTTTAATCTTTTAAATAATAAGAAAGAGAGGAAAAGGATTTCCATTTTTTATTTTTGTGTGTGGGTGTGGGTTTTGTGGGTGGTCCTTTTGACCTACCTATGGAAAAAAAAAAGAGGAACCATTTGATGAAAAGAGGTACGTTCTTAGAGAGGTCAATGTGATAACTGATGGTTTTGCAAAGGAAGGACTTACTCAAGAAACTATCTTTTTGATGTCTAATGTTGTTTTTTGTTGTTTGTCTCTTATGTAGTTTGTCCTTTTTTCTTTGTATTTTCCCTTTGCATTGAAATAAAATTTTATTGTTATAAAAAAAAGAGGTACGTTCTGAGGATCTCAAATCCGTCCTAAGTATCAAATTTTGCATGATCAATTGGGGACCTGCTATATTAGGGCTAGATTGATCATAACGTGGGCCATTCCTATTAATTTCTCATAGTAGGGTCTGTCTGGATTTGTATTTATCCACTAGAAAGAGTGACGATCTGGAAATAAATCTTAAGATATCTGCAATTGCGCAGAAGCTGGGCTTTGAAAAATCAAATTAAAACGATCATGTCTTTTTCTATAAAGAAGAGATTGTTGACTACAGTTAGGGATGTAAATGGTTCGGTTTTGGTCCGGTGGTTCTGACTCGGAACTTGGAACATGTCTCTGGAACCAATTCTGATTGGAGGACCGGGTTCCGGTTTTGGAACCGGTTCTGATTGAAGATCTGAAAAGGAAATAAAAAACACAAAAAATTGCATAAATTAAATATTTTAAACAGAGAAAATTGTCAAGATCTGAAAAGAAAATTATCTGGGACTCAGATGTTAAAATAAAAAACTCGAACAGTGACACTATTGTATTAGAGAAGACAACACTGAGCAGACCCATCTGCATGTTTTCACTGTGTTGTATGAGAGAGAGAGAGAGAGAGAGAGAGAGAGAGAGAGAGAGAGAGCCTAGTCATCGACTCTGTTGTGTGAATGGAAAGAGGGAAATGAATGGAAGTGGGGGCTGGAAAACTCTAGTCGTCGACTCTGTTGTGTGAATGGAAAGAGGGAAACGAATGGAAGTGGGGGCTGGAAACAATTATCTGGGATTTTAGTGGAAATGGGCGGGTCCAAGGGTCGGAACCAGGTTGGTTCCTGAACTGGACCCGTTTAGGTCCTAACCAGACCCATTTAATTATCTGAACCAAAATAAGGACCCAAACACTGTTTTCCTCTGGTCGGAACCTCCGATCCCTTGCTACAGGGCTCTTATTTTGAAATATATCTCTCAGAGTTTTTTTTCTTCATTTCATGGTTCCAACCCCAATGGAAAAATATCTCTCCCTCAATCCTTTCATATAATTTTACTTTTCTCCTTTCCTCTTCCACCAGCACCTTTTTTTGGTCCCTTCCCCATCATCATCTCCTCACCATCTCCCCCTCAAATGCAACCCCCTTGATGAAGCTGATTTGGCTCCTTTCCTGTCATTCTCTCCACTGAAAATGGCCAAGCAAATCCTTAAAACCCAAGACCTCAAGCTCGTCTCGTGACCCAAGACAATGGCCGGCTAGTGCACCACTTTGTTATGGTGAGAGGAGTGTGAGTAGGTACCCTGGGTCTTTTCCTGTTCTGTTTCCGAACACGCACGATCAAGCATGCTCCTTTACATGCAGTCTCCAATTTGACACTCACGGGACTGACATTCACCATTGCATCGAGACACCCTTTGTTTTAACATTTTTTCTGCAATTCACTTTGATACCTTATAGTCCACACTAAACCCAACACAATCAAACTTATTTTGGTGCATCCCTTATCCGTGCATATACCTTCATTGGATCTAGGTTTCAATTTCTAACATTTGAACTTTTTCCCCTGCAATCAATATAATCAATGTAATTTTTACCCTTCTAGTATTTGGTTTAAAATAGTTTTAAAAGTTACAGTTCATTAGGAATGCATAATCCTTTTGAATATACCCTATTTTTGGGTAATGAAAATCAATCTGTGAAGTAGCATGGAAAATGGGAATGTCTTGTGTGGTGCTGTCTTGAGTCTCTGCTCGAAATGCTACCGATATCAATTTAGTTAGAAAGGAATCCATCAAAATAAACAGTTGTTACCTTCCAAATTCATCATAATCTGGTATGTTGTTGAAAATCTGAATTAGCAACTACAATGGCAGCGTATGATTTCTAAAGATAGATTGGGGTTTGGTGTGGTGTAACAAACTGTTAATCTTCTGTTCAATTCTGAAATAGGAGATTTTAAAATGCTGTGTGCTATGATACCAGATACTTGTACATGCCCAATGAATCTGTATTGGACTGTACGAGATGCTGCCCCGATACTTCGAGAGTACAGGTTTATCATATTGTACTTAACAAGTGCATTGTTTCATATGAATATTTCTTTTCTTAATTTTTTACATAATAAAATGTTGGAAGGGAATGTGGACAATTATAATTTCATTAATTCAGAAATAATTTTAAAAAATAATAAAGACAGCCATGTCAGTATCCAGTCCTTGTCTGTGTCCGTATCTGGGCATCATAGCATGCGTGCATAACTGGAGCACTTGTCTTAGTTTACTAATGTATGAAGGTGTCATTGTTTGTTTTTTTTTTTTTTTTCAGAAGGATCCAGCAAAAACATGGAGAATGACAACAAAGCAAACACTAATTGATGTATGGAGGTATGCATCACTTGTTTCTTCGATGCTTTCATACTGTTGTTTCCTAGAAATTGTCAATTTCACTTGGTAAAGAACTATTATATCTTCATTCTTAAAAATAAAATAAAAATACTATGTCTTTATTCTCATTCACCCAATGGACTGAATTGGCTTATTGTTGATCCGCTGTACGAATAACAAATCAATGGACTTTGTTGATCCCCATGTGCATGCATATATAGGGGCAAAAAAAAAGGCATAATAGTTATCCTTTCGAAAAAGCAAGCTGCGTTCATTATTTTTATTTTTATTTTTTATTACAATGGGGATAGTCATGATCAACCTCCTTACCTAACGCAATGAACGACACTCATCCCTGACATGCACGATTGGTTTGAATAACAATAAAAAGAAGTGCAGCAGAACTTTGAAGCCCTAAGATCAAAGGTTATGATGATCTGATTAGAGTACTAGTTAGCCACCCATAATCCACATTAGACATCACACCCTCTGCCTTCAAACTTTGATTGGATGTATCCAGGTGTGCCCCATGCAAACAGGCCTAACTTTTGAAAAATGAAATTGGGTCCTCACATAAAATTAGTTTTCCCAGCCCTTCTTTTACTCATTTAGTAGAGTTTGGTCATTAGAACGGAGATGGGCAGGTATCCACCTGATGCTAGGGGATGGTAGTGGGTCCAGTTGGGCACTTTGGATAACATGTAAATGATTCAATCCAAGGCCAACCCGTTTGTTAATCGAGTTGAAAATGACAACTCAAGCCCAATACAAGGGTAAAAAAAAACTCTTTATTGACAGGATGGGATTGAATTGGATTGGCAGGTCATAGTGCAATTAGTTAGTTTGGGTGGGTTGAGTAGCAACAAAAGGGCTCAGCCTAAATCCAATCCATTTTTTAATCATGTCAGAAATGTAGTACATGAAATCCATCCTAAAAATGAAATGGGTCAACCCAAACCAGGAATTACTGTTGAGGTGGTTTATGTCAGGAATTGTCATGTCTACTGATGCACATGTACATATATATGCATGTATGAATTGCAGATCTAAAGCCAACTTTGTGAAAATTGTCCTCTGCTGCTGTCAGTATCATATTGAGCAACTAATTATTGGACAATGTTCTCCTATGAGCGGACTGCAGTGCAGTCTAGCTCTATGGGGCCCACTTTAGCCCACCTTTGATCTATGTCACCCCCACCACCGCCCCCCCCCCCCCTTTTTTTTTTTTTGAGTTATTATGATATTTATTATTATTTTTCTTTACTTATTCCCCAAGCATCATTCCTTCTGTGTTGGCCCTTTGATACTCTTGTCATCTCATAATCTGCCATCAGGACCAAATTTGCACTCATTGAACCTTTACTCAACAACGTTGGATTGAATCTAATAAACTTCTACGGTTAAGAGGCCATTAAATTTCAAGGGTGTTAAATCAAGGGCTAGGATAATCTGGTGGGCCTATTTTTTTTAGCTTCTCCTTGTCCATAAGGAGACCTGTTCATCTTCCTGCCTCCCATTGATAGACATGTAACTTTGTTGGCCCCATGGGCTGTAGTGCATTTTATCAATCTGCAGTCTGCTCCGAGAACATTGTGCTTAATTATTTGGTTTATCCTGCGCCCACGTTTGCTTTTTGAAACCTGCTCATGTGACAACACCCCTCCGTATTATTAAGTAAATGGCCAAATTTCACTCCAGAGTTATGTATGCCATTGGACTGATCTTTGTAGAAAACTATATATTAAACATTTGATCAATCTAAAATTGCATCACTTCATCTGGAACGGAATTTGTGTGCGCACCTAACCTAGGGAGGCTTGTGATAGGAGCAACTTGGATCATACAGAGGTGGGGAATGCATAGGTTAAATCAGGTTTTAGCTGCTGTCAGCTCTTTCTGACATTGCAACATAATATCATTTCTCTTACAATAGACATGACTGATGGGTTAGTGAAGCCTGATCTAGACTTTAGTTCTTATAGGGGTTTATCTGTAATTTGTCAATTTAATCTGGACCATCTGTTATAAGGCCAGATCCGACGGTTGTGGGTGTCTAGAGGTTTAGGGTTTCATATATTTATACTAGGTGGTGAGAACACTGTAATTTAGAGGGTGATATTGAAAGAGAACAAGAGAGACAGTGAGTGCTTGTACTCTTGTGGAAATCTCTAATAGTGAACGGCGTAAATCTCCCGTGGACGTAGGCAATCTTGCCGAACCACGTAAATCCGTGTCTCGTGGATTGGTTGATTGTGTGTGATTGTGATTGTCTCGTAGATCGTGTGTTCTCGATCCTAACAACTGGTATCAGAGCTATTTGGCGTGATCAGAGGAGATTCGACGGATCGGATCTTGGAGGGCTGGAGTTGTGGCTGTGTGATCGGCGGATTAGATCTCAATATTGAGATAGTGTTTTCCTTGATCGTACAAAAGGAGATCGTCTGATCTCGGTGGGTCACACTAATCGAAGAGGAGTATTGCTGCCGGAGGGTTTTGCTCTGTTACAGAGAACCGAACTAGCAGGTTGCAATCGTGCGCCGTTAACGAAGAAGAAGACCGGAATCCGGATTGTTCTGTGTCTGTTGCAGATCGAGGAGAGGAGAGGCGAATCGCCGTCCCTAGGCGAATCCGGAATCCCGTCGCCGCCACGAGTCACCGCCGCTGCAAGTCGCCGTCGCCCGTCGTAGCCGCCGCGTGTCGCCGGACGCCGTGCTGAAGTCGTGCCGTGGCCAGAGCGAGGAAGGAAGAGGAACGGAAGTCGTCATGGTTTCTGGGTTTCTGTTTCAGAAACAGAAACTTGAAGAAGAAGGAGAGGTGGGCCGGGCCTGCAGGAGTCCGGGTTGGTCCAAGTTCAGGTCGGCCCGACCTGTTTGCAGAAGAAGCCCAGTGAGGCAGTTCAGTTCGGGCAAGTTCAAGTCAGCCCGACCTGCGTGCAGCGAAGCCCAGCAGCATTAAGGTGTTGACCTCAGTGCTGACGTCAGCGCAGTACGGTCAAAGGCAGTTTGACCAAATCAACGGCAGAAATTGTTTTCGCGATATCTTGACGATCCGGAGTTCGATTTGAGATCCGTTTGAACCTACGGACTCGTTGCGAGCAGATCTACGCGGTTGTGGAAGAAGATTGGCTGTTCAAACGGTCAACGAAGGAGTTTGACTGATTGGAGCGTAGAAACTTGTTTCTGCGATATCTTAGCCATCAGGAGTTGGATTTCAGATCCGTTTCTTCCAGCGTGCTCGTGGTGACCAAATCTACACAGGTACTGTGAAAGATTCACGAAATGGCCACTAAATTCGAGATTGAAAAATTCGACGGAAACGACGACTTCGGTCTATGGCATTTGAAGATGTATGCTTTGCTGGTTCAGAATGGGCTGCAGAAAGCTTTGAAGGGAAAGAATGCTTTACCTGAAAAATTGTCAGATGAAGAGAAGGATGAGTTGTTGGAAAAGGCATACGGTCAGATTCTGCTGTTTCTGAGCGATGGTGTACTGCGAAAGGTTGCTCAAGAGAGAACTGTTGCTAGCATATGACAGAAGTTGGAGAACTTGTACATCACGAAATCTCTCACGAATCGCTTGTACTTGAAGAAGCGGTTGTTCACGTTATAAATGCAGGAAGGTACGTCTGTTTTAACTCACCTTGATTCTTTCACAAAAGCTATTATGGATCTGGAAAATATCAATGTTAAAATTGATGATGAGGACCAAGCTATCATGTTGTTGTGCTCGTTACCACCCTCATATGAACATTTTGTTGATACCATGATGTATGGTAGAGATACTCTATCCAAAGAGGATGTAGAGGCAGCCTTGAACTCTAAGGAGTTGAAGAAAAAGGTTGCGGTTAACAATGATGGTTCGGGTGAGGGTTTGGTAGTACGAGGAAGAACAAAAGTTTCCAGTAGTAGGGGCAAACATAGATCCAACAGAAAAAACATTGAATGTTATTATTGCCATAAGAAAGGGCACATCAGAAAAAACTGTCCTGAAAGGCAGAAGAAAGGGAAAGAAATAATAGAAGATTCCTCATTTGATGATTCAGTCAGTGATGCAGATGAAAGATCAAATTATGTTTCCAATAATGCACTTTCTGTGATTGAAAATGGAATTCGTCGTCAAGATGAATGGATTATTGATTCGGGTTGTTCCTACCACGTGTCCCAATAGGGACTGGTTTACCACTTATAGAGAAATCGACGGTGGTAGTATCTTGTTGGGCAACAATGTTGCATGTAAGACGGTTGGAATTGGAATAGTGAAAATCAAGATGCATGATGGAATCGTCAGAACGTTGGCAGAAGTTCGGCATGTTCCTGATCTGAAAAAGAATCTTATTTCTCTTGGTACCTTGGACTCCGACGGTTGTAAGTTCTCAGCTGAAGGTGGAGTTATGAAGGTTGTGAAGGGTACTCTGGTTCTTATGAGAGGCAATAGAGTTGGAAACTTGTATGTTTTGTCCGAAAATACTGTTGTAGGTAGTAGCAGTGGCACCGTTCAGGTGGAGTCCGACATCCTAGTGAGGAAGGAGAGTGCATCCGACTTCTCCCGAGATACAAGGGATAGTCGGACTGTGCAGCAGATGCAGCGGACAGAGCTGCAGACGGGTAGATCGCAGACAGAAAGGAAACCGCCGGTTAGATACGGTTTCGAGGATATGACGACGTACGCGTCGACATTAGATAGTGGCCGTGATGATATGTTGCATACGCACTGACGACTGAGTCTCTTGATTCAATGGAGGGGCTGAAAAGTAGTCAACAGGCAGCAACTATGACTGAAGAGATGGAGTCTCTTGATGAGGAAGATCGGGCCATCGGATGCAAGAGGTTCTACGAGGAAGAAGAAGGAGCTTTCTGTGCAGGTAGAGTGCAGACAAAGGTTCCTGGTTATGTATGCAGTTTGAAGAAATCATTGTACGGGTCGAAGCAAGCTTCTGGACAATGGTACAAGCGATTTGGTGCATTAATGAATGAATGGGTTAAATTCAAGTTCAAGCATTGCTTGGACTTGATTGATGTGCTCGGTACCTGAGTGCCCTCAGGGGCAGGTGGAGACAGTGAGATGTGTTTTGTGGATGAGGATCAGCTTCAATGTTCGCCAAGGTGGAGATTTGTTAGTTTGTATAGCTCAATTGATGTTAGCAAGTCTTAGTTAACCGAGCCCCTGGATTGCCCAAGATGTACTCTGATTAGAAGTAGGTCTATTATAGTAGTTATACTGTGATTAGAAGTTGGGTTTGGGTGTAACAGGGTTTGGGGCTAATATTATAATTAGAGACCTAGAGTCTTTAGGATGTACACCTCTCTTCTTGCATAGTGATTTCTCGCCTTCCCCGTGGACGTAGGCCAAAATCCGAACCACGTAAATCTCATGTGTTCTTCTTGTGCGTGCTTGATCTCTTCTTAGGCCCTAGATCCCAACAAACTGGTCTCAGATATCTGAGAATCCACTTAACTGCCTCCCAATGCATTTTTCCAGGATTACTCATAAATCTGCTTACAACTCCCACTGCATGAGCAATGTCTGGTCTAGTCCAAAGCATAGCATACATCAAGCTGCCAACAGCTGAAGCATATGGGACCTTGGACATGTTCTCCTTCTCCTGCTTTGTCTTAGGAGACAACTCTTTTGAAAGTTTGAAGTGACTGGCTAGTGGAGTGCTAACTGGCTTAGCATTCTGCATGTTCAGTCTTTAAGTGGGAGATTGATGGGTTAGTGAAGCCTGACCTAGACTTTAGTTATTACAGGGGTTTATCTGTAATTTGTCGATTTAATCTGGACCATCTGTTATAAGGCCAGATCCGACGGTTGTGGGTGTCTAGAGATTTAGGGTTTCATATATTTATACTGGGTGGTGAGAACACTGTAATTTAGAGGGTGATATTGAGAGAGAACAAGAGAGACAGTGAGTGCTTATACTCTTGTGGAAATCTCCAATAGTGACCGGCGTGAATCTCCCGTGGACGTAGGCAATCTTGCCGAACCACGTAAATCCGTGTCTCGTGGATTGGTTGATTGTGTGATTGTGATTGTCTCGTAGATCGTGTGTATTCTTGATCCTAACAACGACACTTGTGTACATGCCATTGCAGAGCCACATAGTGCCGAGAGGGGGCAACTGCCCCCACTCAGTTTCTGTCTTTCCTTTAAAATAGGAAAAGGATACATGAAAATTCAACTGCAAACCACCCCCCACCCGCCCCCCCAAAACTTAATTTTTTTGACATCAAACTTTTTTATTTCCTTTTCCTAAATTACAGAAATTTTTAGAGCACTGAGGGCAGTTATGTGTTTTACTATTATCAAGAAGACAACTCATTAAATGACTTTAAGTAGTTTTTATTTTGCCCCTCTCCTTCCTTTCTTGTTCCTTCAATAACATGTGTACAGTACTTCTCTTTCTTCCCTTTTATTTTCCTTCTCCTTTTCTTTTTATTGAGCTTATTATCCATATCCTCTCAAGTTTGGCATTCATAATTAACACATTTTGAATACTTGTCCATTTAAGCTGTCATCAGATCTGAATTTTTGAAAATTTGATTTAAAACCTCAATTAAATTAGATCTACTTGTTATAAGATATGGATCTTGGGTGGATGCCCACTTGAGATGAGTTAGGGTTAGATTTTGGTTTCCTCTTTTGTATGGTTACTTTGCCTATATATAGGTATCTCTACCTTTGTATTGATACACACATATGAGATAATAGAAAACCCTCTTTATTCTCCCTCTAATATTCTCTCTTGATTTCTCTTTTTTCCACTACACGTTATCAGCACGAAACACAAAAGCCCTTCAAAGATTTCCAAAAACCTTTCTGTGTGTTTGAGAAGAAAAAAAAAAAAAAACAAAGTCTTTTGCCTCGATCTGCGTGCCTTGAAGAAAAAGAAAACCAAAGGTCTTTCACTTCCTGCTTCGGTTTGCGTACGTGGTAGTAGTAAGCAAGGTGAGACTTTTTGAGACTTTTGCTCAGTTTAGAATCAGAAGACACGTTACAAAGCAAGTAGCTTTTTTTTTGTTTTGCGTGCGCTTAACAAACCAAGTCAAGCCTTCCTCCTCCTCGGGGCTCGCGCAACACAAATTCCTTTTCTTGTTTTCTGGTTTCTGTTCATGAAGAAACCAACAGCGTTTTTTTCCGGCAACTACTGTATTGTTGGAAAGAGTATTTCAACTCTCAGAAATTTCTTCTGCTATAATTACGGAATTGTAGTCGAACATCCTGTCCCCCATGTCCACACCCAGAATGGCTTAGCTGAATCCATGATCAAGCGCATCCAACTTATTTCTAGGACTCTGCTGATGCAGTCCAACTTACCGGTTAATGCTTGGGGACATGCTGTGTTGCATGCAACAATATTAATTCGACTTCGGCCCACGGCCTATCATCAATATTCTCCTGCACAACTTATATCAGGACATCAACCCAATATTTTTCACTTGCGCAAGTTTGGTTGTGCAGTTCAAGTCCCAATACCACCCCCTAAGCGTACTAAAATGGGACCACAACGTAGATTGGGAATATATGTAGGTTATGACTCTCCTTCGATTAATCGATATCTAGAACCAAGGACAGGAGATGTCTTCACTGCGCGTTTTCCCGATTGTCAATTCGATGAGACAATCTTCCCGCCGTTAGGGGGAGATAAGATAGTTCCTGAAGCACGTATTGTTCCTGTAGAACAAACCGTTCATGAAGAATGGCGAGAATTAACATGGAATACTTCCACTTTGTCTCATCTGGATCCCCGAACTTCACAATGTGAGAATGAAGTACGGAGAATTGTGCACTTGCAAGAAATTGCAAACAAATTGCCTGATGAATTTAACGATGCAGCAAAAGTGACGAAGTCACATGTGCCAGCTATGAATGCACCTGCAAGGATTAATGTCCCTGTAAGGCAAAGTCAAAATACGGCAACAAAAGAATCTGCGATACGCCAGAAGCGTGGCAGACCTATAGGTTCAAAAGACTCAGCTCCGCGGAAAAGGAGAAATGAGCAATCATCATCATATCCTCTCGAAGAGGCACGTAATGCTCCTGAAGAGGTTCCTCTCGAAGAGGCACATAATGCTCCTGAAGAGGTTATGGAAAAGTCCGTTCTCTCTAGAATAATGAAAGTCCCTGATGAGACTTTGGAAGCCCCTGAAGAGGCACCGGTACCGGAAAATGAAGAGATCTCTATACTTTACAATTATTCAAGAGAGAGATGGATGAGAAATGAGATTATCATCGATGACGCATTTGCATATGCGGTAGCTACACAAATATCAAAGGAAAATGATGATGATTGGGACACAGAACCACGTTCTATAAATGAATGTCGACAAAGAAAGGATTGGCCACAATGGGAAAATGCCATCAAAACGGAGTTAGAGTCTCTTAACAAACGTGGTGTGTTCGGGCCTATTGTACAAACCCCAAAAGATGTTAACCCTGTAGGTTACAAGTGGGTGTTTGTAAGAAAAATGAATGAGCTGAATGAAATTACCAGATATAAGGCACGATTAGTGGCACAAGGTTTCCTGCAGAAACCTGGGATTGATTATGAGGAAACATACTCCCCTGTTATGGATATAACGACATTCAGATACTTGATAAGTTTAGCAGTTTCTCAAAATCTAGAAATGAGACTCATGGATGTTGTAACTGCTTACTTGTATGGGGATTTAGACACAGAAATTCACATGAAAATCCCGGAAGGATTTCCTTTGCCTGAAGCAAAGCCCAGGAGTATATACTCAATCCAATTAAAACGATCATTGTACGGCCTGAAGCAATCCGGAAGAATGTGGTACAATCGTCTTAGTGAATACTTGTCTAAAAGGGGGTATGCAAACGATCCCATTTGCCCGTGTCTATTTATAAAGAAATTCTTGAAAGGATTTGCAATATTAGCAGTTTATGTGGATGACATAAATTTGATAGGGACTCCAGAAGAGCTCGAAGAAACTGATGATAATTTAAAGAAAGAGTTTGAAATGAAAGACCTTGGAAAAACGAGATTCTGTCTTGGCTTGCAAATCGAGAGAAACTCTAATGGGATGTTGGTCCATCAATCTAATTATACCGAGAAGGTTTTAAAACGATTTGGTATGGACAAGGCACATCCATTAAGCACCCCTATGGTTGTTCGATCTCTTGATATAAATAAAGATCCATACCGTCCTATCGAGGAAAATGAAAAGATATTGGGTCCCGAAGTACCATACTTAAGTGCTATTGGAGCTTTGATGTACTTGGCACAATGCACTAGACCAGATATTGCATTTTCTGTGAATCTACTTGCCAGGTATAGCTCCGCACCAACTCAAAGGCACTGGATTGACATTAAACACATCCTGCGATATCTGCGTGGAACAACTGATTTGGAAATATTTTATGCTTACGATCATAAAGATTCCAGTTTAGTAGGATATGCAGATTCAGGTTATCTCTCTGATCCTCATAAGGGTCGATCACAGACAGGTTATTTGTTTTTAAATTGTAATGCCGCCATTTCTTGGCGTTCTACTAAACAGACTTTGGTAGCTACTTCCTCCAATCATGCTGAAATTTTGGCTCTTTATGAAGCCAGTAGGGAATGTGTGTGGCTAAAATCTTTGATTCAGCATGTTCGTAGTTCTTGTCAATTACCTTCTATTGCAGGTATTCCAAATATTATCTATGAAGATAATGAAGCATGCATAAGACAGATTCGAGAAGGTTTCATCAAAGGAGACAAGACTAAGCATATAGCACCGAAGTTCTTTTTCACTCATGAACTTCAGAAGAACAATGAAATTGAAGTCAAGCAAGTTTGTTCGAGTAACAACCTGGCTGATCTGTTTACCAAATCTTTGCCAAAATCAGCATTCCAGAAGTTTGTATATGAGATTGGCATGCGTAGAGTTCACCATCAAACTATGTAAATGGTTGCTATCATCAGGGGGAGTAGTTTATCAAGGAGCATCTTGAAGTATGCTACCCATGGACATTTGTGCGCTGTACTCTTTTTCCTTCTCTAGGTTTTTTCCCACTGGGTTTTCCTAGTTAAGGTTTTAACGAGGCAGCATTATGCATGTCCAAACACCAATTCAATGATCTTGAAGAATGTTGTACTCTTTTTCCCTTTGCTTTGGTTTTCTCCCACTGGGTTTTTCCTTAGCAAAGTTTTTAATGAGGCAACTATCATTGAATGGTGGTCATCCAAGGGGGAGTGTTATAAGATATGGATCTTGGGTGGATGCCCACTTGAGATGAGTTAGGGTTAGATTTTGGTTTCCTCTTTTGTAGGGTTACTTTGCCTATATATAGGTATCTCTACCTTTGTATTGATACACACATATGAGATAATAGAAAACCCTCTTTATTCTCCCTCTAATATTCTCTCTTGATTCTACACTAATTCTTAAGTAAGGAATTTCATGTGGCTATAACTAGAGGTGCTTAAGGGTTCTCTACACTAGTCACATGCCCAAAAGTTCTATCAACCGTAGCATTTTTGTCTTAAGTAGTGTAGGATTTGAGCTCTAAACAAAGGGCCAAAGATCAACACTTCGTTGGTGAACATCATCCCCCCATAATATGACATTCAAGAAAATAAAGTAATTTTTTTTTTTTTTTGTTACTATAAAACTCCGCCTATGTTGGGGTATCCTTGACATAGCCGGTCCCAAGCCCGGACAAAGGAGGAGGGTTGTGCGTTAGGTAGCCGACAGCCAGCACAATACTCAGTCGGATTTCTTTATGGATTTGAGACCTAATGATATTTCGTTGGGGCGTCCCCTACTTAGCGACGCGCTGTATAGTTCGAGTACAGTGATAAGTGAGTAAGGACCGCTGCATCGGCGCCCGGGTGCAGTGCTAAATAGGCAAGGGTCCCCACACTTTATTGGACGAGTGCGGGGGGTAAGGAAGCTAGCCCAAAATAGAAGGCTGAGATTAGGTACTTGGAACATTAGGAGCCTAACTGGAAAACTCATGGAAGTGGTGGATACAATGGAAAGGAGACGAACCGCAATTTCCTGTTCGCAAGAGACAAGGTGGGTGGGACAGAAAGCTAAAGAGATCGAGAGGACTGGGTATAAGTTATGGTATACGGGACTTAATAGAGCGAGGAATGGGGTTGGCATAGTAGTGAGCAAGGACTTAAAGGAAGATATAGTTAATGTAAAGCGCTGTGGAGATAGGATTATTGCAATTAAGTTAGTGTTAGGAGAAGAGATAGTGAACGTAATTAGTGCTTATGCCGCCCAGGTGGGCTTAGGAGATGGACATAAGGAGAAGTTTTGGGAAGACTTGGAAGGAGTGCTACTAGAGATGCCCCAAGGTGAGATGGTCTTCATAGGAGGAGATTTGAATGGCCATGTAGGACGCGACGTAGATGGATATATATGAGTACATGGGGGACTTGGATACGGTAATAGAAATGAAGAAGGGATGGATATTTTGGACTTTTCAGTGGCTTATGATCTCATGGTGACTAACACCTTTTTTAGGAAGAGAGAGGAGCATTTGGTGACTTATAAGAGTGGCTCCTCAAGGACACAGATTGACTTCTTCTTAACTAGGAAAAGAGACCGCTTAGCTTGTAAAGATTGCAAGGTGATACCGGGGGAGAGCTTGACTTCCCAACATAGGTTGTTGATCATAGATGTGCAGCTATAAAGGTGGACTACAAAAAAGAAGTTGTATAGATGCTCAAAGACTAAATGGTGGAACTTGAAAGGTGATAAGCAACTAGCATTTAGGGATAGAGTACTAGAGGAAGACGTTTGGGCGATAAATGAGAGTGCAAATAATATGTGGGATAAGGTAGCAGAGTGTATTAGGAGGGTAGGGAAAGAAGTCTTAGGAGAATCCAAAGGGGGTGCTCCGGCACAGAAGGAGGCATGGTGGTGGAGCAAGGCCGTTCAAGACAAGATAAGAGTTAAAAGAGAGCTTTAAAACTTGGCAAAAGGATCGAAATGCAGCAAACTTGGAAAAGTATAAAGAAGCAAAAAGAGAAACCAAAAAGGCAGTTAGTGAGGCCAAGGCAAAGGCATTTGAGGAGATATATAGGCGACTTGACACTAAGGAAGGCGAAAGAGAGATATTCAAGCTTGCTAAAGCCAGAGATAGGCGGACCAAGGACTTAAACCAAGTTAAATGCATTAAGGATGAGGATGAAAAGGTATTAGTAAAGGACGATGAGATAAAGGAGCGTTGGAAGAGCTACTTCTACAAGTTATTTAACGAAAGCAGTAGTAGTGACATACAATTGGGACAGCTTACCATTTCTAGGGAAGAATCGAATCATATGTTCTATAGGAGAATCAGTAGGGAAGAAGTTATAGAAGTATTGAAAATGATGAAGAATGAGAAAGCGGTTGGGCCAGATGGTATCCCTATTGAGGTCTGAAGGTGCTTGGGGGAGAATGGCATAAGTTGGTTGACAAAACTTTTTAATGTAGTGCTAAAGAGCAAGAAGATGACTGATGCATGGAGGAAAAGTATTCTTATACTCATATACAAGAACAAAGGAGATATTCAGAACTGTGCGAACTATCGCGGGATTAAATTGATGAGCCATACGATGAAATTATGGGAGAGTTATTGAGAGAAGACTAAGAAGAACAACAAACGTTTCAGAAAATCAATTTGGTTTCATGCCTGGGAGATCAACCATGGAGGCTATCTTTCTCCTGAGGAGGTTAATGGAACAGTATAGAGAAGGCCAAAGAGATTTACATATGGCGTTCATTGGCTTGGAGAAGGCCTATGACCGGGTTCCTAGGGAGATTCTATGGGGAGTACTGGAAAAGAAAAGAGTGTGTCGCTTATATTGAGGCAATAAAGGATATGTATGATAGAGCCGTGACATCTATAAGGATGACTGGCGGAGAGACTAAGGAGTTTCCTATCACGATTGGTCTACACCAAGGCTCAGCGTTAAGCCCGTACTTGTTTGCCCTAGTTATCGATGAGATAACAAGACATATTCAGGATGAGGTGCCATGGTGTATGCTATTTGCAGATGACATTGTTTTAGTAGATGAGACGAGAGAAGGAGTGAATGCTAAGCTAGAACTATGGCGGAAAACGTTAGAGACAAAAGGGTTTAGGCTAAGTCGATGCAAGACGGAATATATGGAGTGCAAGTTTAGCCAAATTAGGACACTTGGTAACATAGAAGTAAGTCTAGGCACACAAAAGATTGTGGAGAAAGAAAACTTTAGGTACCTTGGATCGATGGTGCAACATGATGCAGGGATTGATACTGATGTAAGTCACAGGATTCAGGTCGATACTGATGTAAGTCACAGGATTCAGGTCGGGTGGACCAAATGGAGGAGTGCTTCGGGGGTCTTGTGTGATCGGAAAGTCCCCCTCAGGGTTAAAGGAAAGTATTATAAGGTGGCGGTAAGACCAGCATTGTTATATGGATCAGAGTGTTGGGCAGTAAAGCATAATCATGTTAAGAAGATGGAAGTTGCGGAGATGAGAATGCTAAGATGGATGTGCGGGATCACAAGGAGAGATAGGATTAGGAATGAGGAGATTAGGGGCAAAGCAGGAATAGCACCGATTGGAGATAAAATGAGAGAAAATCGACTAAGATGGTTTGGCCATGTTAAAAGGCGTCCAATGGAAGCACCTGTTAAAAGGTGTGAAGGCATAGAGATTGCCAGGAGTAGGAGAGGGAGAGGGAGACCCAAGAGAAGTTGGAAAGAAACTATTAAACATGACCTTGCCTACATGGATCTAACGGAAGACATGGCCCTAAACAGACTTGATTGTCGTTGTCAAATCCATATAGCCGACCCCACCTAGTGGGAAAAGGCTTGGCTTGGTTTGGTTTGGTTTGGTTTTTTTGTTACTATAATCATGTGCTCACAAATAAATATGCTAAAATCAAACAATTTGTAATTCTTCTCTAATCTCCCAGACCCATTATTAAATGTTCTTGGATGTGGGGCAACACAAATTCATCAGATTTTCAATATTATATTAAGATTTTTTTTTTTAAGTTCGTTTTTGAATTCATTGTTTAGATGTACTGGATAATCTATTCATCGGGCAAATGTTCATTAGACCCACCATCATTGGCATCCTAGTCATATAAATGTTTAAAATGGTAAATATACCATTTTGGAATTCACAGAAACTGTAGTGTTGTGATCGCTTCTATGAATGGGTGGACCTCTTGACAAATTGGCAAGCTTAATTTATATTTATTCTTGACATATAAATCTTGTGACAGGGATGGAGGGATGAAGGGACTCTTTACAGGTATTGGCCCACGGGTAGCACGTGCGGGCCCATCAGTTGGAATCGTGGTTTCCTTTTATGAAGTAGTGAAATATGCCTTACATCAAAGACACACAAGTTCATGAGGACAAATTCTTGAACTATCAGTCCATCTCATTAATTTCCTTTTTACAAGATATTGGGGTTGGTTGCCCATTCATTCTGAGGTGCACCATTCTGAGGTCTCAGCTTGCACAAAGTTGGCGGCAGAGAGAGCGCCATTTTAAGAGCAGTTCACCACCTTGCAGTGACTGTAAAGCATCTGCAATTGGAAATAATTTTGCACTAACGTCTAAAATCATGTTTGGTAACAGGATTTTGAGGTTCATTTATATCGGGGAAGAGGATATATGTTTGAGGTTCATTTATAGCAGGGAAGAGGATATATGTTATCTCTGATGTCATGTTCCATGTTCTATATGAGGGAGGGATATTCTTTTTTATTCTTCCTGTTTCTGCCCCCATTGGGTGGGTTTTTGTCTTGATATGAATACAGATCCAAATGAAACTCAATTAAGTTCTCATAATGCTCAATAGGGTGCAATGCATTTTGGGGTTAAATTCTTCGTTATATTTGTAAATGGTGATTTGAATTTTAGAAATGATCAGCATGGAAGTTCCGATGCAGTCAACCCCATTTCAACCTATGTGGTGGGGCCTTCTTTTGATCCAAGTCATTCACATTCACACATCACTTTTATGGAAACAAAATGCAACTTAACATTTAATTTCGTTTTTTTTCACACATAATTGAATTAATGTTGTACATTACTCGAGTGAAATCTGGGGTGCTACCTATTCATTGGGAAGCTTGAAGAGTTAAAGGCTTGGATCAATCTAGGGTGTGCCCCAAGAAAATTAAATAGAAGTCGTGATAGAAATGCCCATCCGCACGCGCATCAATATATGCTTAGCTCTCATTTGTTTTTCATTTTTATTACAAAGTTAATGGATTTCTTGACTAGTTAAATTTGGGGAAAATTCTCGTCTCCTTATGGGTTATCGAATTGGGATTAAAGTACTCCATTTGAAGTGAAATTTGAGGAGTGCATTTTTACAGGAGGCTGTTGATGTAAATGGCTTGGGAGGTGGTCGAAAGGTGGTATGCTGATTGAGGCTTTTATCTATTGCAAGTTAATTTGGCGAGGCCTCCCATTGGACCGCACCAAAAAACATGGGTGTTGGGCTTCACAACAGCATCTTAGGTCAGAACATTTTATAATGTGTGTACTCGTAAGGGGTTTCTCTCTTGGGATGTATTTTTGATTGGTGCCTTTAATTTAGGAGCATTCTTGTGTTCACGTTGGTGTTATTGAAAGAGAAGGAATAGGCTTCTTGGAAGAGAAGGTTTTGCCTATTCGTTAAGACACTAATCATAGTGGGCTGGTATGTGGGCCTAATAGGGCCTATCAATGATCAATGCTGCCCCTCTATAGTCCAAACCTAATACTAGCTATGATCTCTACTTGTAAAACAAACCATGCGTGAAACTCAATGCCCAGCATTAATGCAGGTGGGACCCTTCTGCGTTAATGGCAGAGATTAAGTCTCAGGTATGGTTATTCATGCAGATCTCCGCAGGAGAAAATTCGGTGCTAAGTTTGTATCGATTTAAAACTTGTCAGATTCAACTCGGGCAAGGTCATGGACAGTTTGACAAGATTTGGGTGGAGTTAATGTGAGATTAGTGCAAAAACTGTCCAATGCCCTTCTTCTGAAAGAGATGTTTTGGATTTGAGTATCTTGAGGTAAGGTTTTGAGCTTCATCGAGTAAGGTTTCAGGTCCCCATTTCTATAATAAGTTCAGGTCTCCCATATAATGAGGCATGTTTTCCCTAAAGATAAATTTTTTTTTTTTTCATATAAATAGCTATATAAGAAAATGATTTCTTTGTAATAAAATGCATTTTTCCAATAAATTATGAATAAAGTGTCTTTTTATTTTTTTTAATAATTTCTAAGGCTTTGAGATGAAAGAGTATCTACCACATTGGTCTAAAAGAGGCGAAAACTCACACATTCTCTTGGATGCTTCCGGCAACCTAAATTGTAAGAAATACTTAAACATCAAAGGGTGGGAAACCATTTCTTATTGTTTAAGAAACCATTGTTTATTGTTTATCTTAGTAGTTAAAAAAAAAACCCACTTGTAACTATCCCAAATTTGGATGACCCACGTTTTCTCCAATGGACTCAATGTGTAGATAGAAAAAATTAAAACAAAAAAGAGAAAAAAATGGAGGCTCTACTCGGCAAGTTCAACCCGACTTTCGATTCAAACTTGACTATAGCTGAGTGTAGGACTAAGTCCAATTTCTCATTCCCCAAGTTGTAGCTCTGCCAGCAAGGGATATGGGTGTGTGCGTGGGAATGCAATAGTTTGAATCCCCAGTGTAGAAAAAAAAAGTTCAATGTTTCAAACCCTGTAAGTATAACGGGGACGTTGCATGTTTCAAGTGTCACGTTGATTGGCAAAGTTCAGTACTGTCCTCTTACAAGTTGAGAAATTTAGAAAACTTACAAGTTGAAGGACTTGAACGTGGGAAGTACTCCTATGAGAGACACTCTCACCAACTTGGTGAGAGATGGGTGGGGCCCCTCACATTTAAGTTGGAGGTCCTTGCATTTAAGTTGGTGACAGTGGATATGGAAGTGAGGGCCCCACCCATCTCTAATAAAGTTGGTGAGAGTGTCTCTCATAGGAGCACTTCCCCTTGAACGTCTAATGAAAATCAAATTTCTAAATAATTCTTGTTTAGCCTGGAAACCTTTCATGTATTAGCTAATATAACTACTTAACCAAATGGTGCATGCGCCCAATGAATATTGCAAGTGGACACTGCATCATTGATCAACGGTTATGATCGTGGTAGTGTCACAAATATAGGTGATAGGGGTGTACACGGATCGGATTGGTGCGGATTGGGCCAAATCCGTCACCAATCCGTTACCTACGGATTGACGGATTTGAAATTCGTCACCAATCTGTGGCTATTAAAATCTGATCCAATCCGATCCGTGGATGACCGGATCGGATCGGATTAATCCGTTCAATCCGTCCCTGTACATGACATGGAAAAAAAAACCCATGAACTACTCTCTCAGCAGCAACACATCTTGTCAAAGAAAACCCCATCAAACATGCAACAAATGAACACAAATAACTTACTAAATGGAAAAAAAAAAAACCATATTTCAATCAAAATATGCAACCCAAATATACAAGCAACAACACAGACCCAGATATATAGTAAGGCAAAGATGATGCAAGAGTGACAAATACAAGAAAAACCAATAAAAGAGATCCATAGAACCTTCAAACTACACTTTAATCTACAACTTTTTGTGACCATGTAAAAATCAAACTCCATTACAAGAAAGACAAAGATCAGCTTCAAAGCTACAAGAAGCCAATTTAAACAAATGACGTTGCTCAGAGGAACCATAGACAAAAGCCCAACAAAACTAACAATAAAAAGGAAACTAGTCATCCAACCAATCCCAGGCTCCTTAGAGCTTCATGGTGTATTGAGAGAGATAGAGAGATGCCTGCACCGAAGAAGAAGCCTGGGACGAGTTTTGGAGATGGGAGATGAAGGTCTGCGGTCTGCCGCTGGGAGCCTGGGACGACTTTTGGAGATGAAGTTCGGGTTTTGGCCTTTTGGGGATAAAGGTTCGAAAGGAATAATTTTGACCTTTATATATATTTTTAATATTTAATGACAATGGATCAGATCGGATTTAATCCGGGGATTAAGGGTCAAATCCGCCACTGATCCATTGATAACGGATTACACAATTTCCAATCCACCACCGATCCGTTGGCCTTCGGATCGGATCGGATCGACGGATCAACGGATTTTTTGTGCACCCCTAATAGGTGATATATGAAAACACCTTGAGATAAGGTGGGGCCCCTCACATCCATATCTAATGCCAACAACTTAAATGTGAGGGGCCCCACCCATATCTCTCATAGTAAGGTGAGAGATGCTCTCATAGGAGCATCATATATATATATATATATATATATGAGGCCAACTCTCCTAAGCTGCAGCTTAGCTTATCTTAAGCTGAAACAGGGCTGGTCCTACAAAATCAAAGTCAATTATGCTGTTTTTTGCATGATGATCATCTTCAAAATCAAGATAAATCCAATCAGAACTGGATTTTTTAGTTCCATCATGCAAAAACCAAATATAATCAACTTTGATTTATGGAACCAGCACCATTCCAGCTTAGAATAAGCTAAGCTGCAGCTTAGGAGAGCCCTGCTTTATATATATATATATATATATATATATATATATATGGGGCTAGCTCTCCTAAGATGAAGCTTAGGATAAGGTAAGCTGAAGTAAGCTCAATTGCGTGGTGGAGCCCACTTGGGGACCCATACGGGGATGGGGGTGGTGGGGTTTTCAAGGACTCCCTAGGACCCTCATTCCTATAAAAAATCAGTTACAACCGTGGTTTCTATCATCTCCATCTAAGCACTAAAAGTTTAATGGTTAATGGTCCATTCGGATCGGTGCATAGTCGATCCAACGGTCTAGTAAATTTGGATCTGACCAAAAGTAGGTGGGCATGTGCAATTTAGAGGGGTCGTGTGTTTGGTCTAGTTAGATGGACCAAGGATGGGCCTCAGAAGCGTTAGCTTACGGAATCTTATCCTAAGCTTAAGCTTAGGAGAGCAAGCTTAGGAGAGCCTTGCTCTCTCTCTCTCTCTCTCTCTCTCTCTCTCTCTCTCTCTTTCTCTCTCTCTCTCTCTCTATATATATATATATATATATATATATATATATGGGGACATTCATGTGCATCCATCCCTCACCATAGGGTGAGGGACACTTGCATGGCTTTCTCCCTTTGCACATAAACATTCTTTTGCATATGAATATTTCCAATTATGTAAGTGTCCCTCCCTCACCATAGGGTGAGGGATGGATGCAAATGAATATTCTCCATATATATATATATATATATATATATATATATATATAGGGACGGTACAAAACGCCCATAGTGTTTAAAAAATGAAAAAGGAACATGTGGCTGATGTGGATTGGTATAAATAAATGATAGCAAAGAATCTAACTAAGCTCCTAATTTTTCTCTTTAGTTCCTTTTTTCTCTCTTTCTCATGAAAGCACACGTGGAAACCTTTTCAACTAAAGACATACGGCTATAAATCTACGAATGGGCCCTAATAATGGAAATCATGGGATTTGCTTTCATGGAACCACTAAAAAAATCCATTAATGGGGCACCACTCTGTCAAGTCGGGTTTAGATGGATGCAAAGGCGGATTTGGTTTATCCAAAGGTGTGTCCCATTATGCAAAATAAAGAAGGGTGAAACAATTTGTATTACATTCATTAGTGGGGCCCTTTTAGTTTTATGAGTTTATCCAAATGATGTTTTCAAATTAATGTCAATTAATGGGAGTGAATGAATTTGAAGGATTTGGATTTTTCTAAAAGTGCCTCCCCCCCCCCCCCACACCCTGCAAACACGTATGAAGGTCTTCTCTCCTTCTCAAACTCAAATATCTCCCATCCTATTTTCTCTCCTAGATAAACTCCTAATAAGATGCCCTCTACAACCACATATGAAGGTCTTCTCTCCTTCTCAAATTTAAATCTCTCCCATCCTATTTTCTCTCTTAGATAAACTCCTAATAAGATGATTCATATTTAGCAAATTTTTAGGCATGAGTATCAATATCTATCCAATCATATAACTTACTTGTGAGGTGGCATCATTTAAATGGACAAGTAAAAAGGGGTGTTTATTCCCCTTTTTGACAAGGGGAGTTTTTGAGAATTACTCACACACACAATCTATATATATATATATATATTGGAATCCAATTAAACCCATCTACCCTATTGAGATTGAAACCAAACACCAAACCAAGTCCCAAAGAATACCCTAAAAATCATCAAATAAAATTGCAGTAAATAGAATTCCAGGAAACCCATTAGCTCCACAAAGATTCAAGGAAAATCCCCCATATAATCAAGTAAAACTACAGAATTTGGAAACCAAATGGGAATCCAATAAAACCCCATTTCCTTTTCCTAGGTTCAAAGTAAAACCCATAAATAAAAAGAAGATTGAACCCAATTTTTTTTTTTTACCTCAGCTGGTAGATATTCAAGCACAGCCGCGAGATACTAGGTGATCGAGAGAGGGAGTGGTGAGAGGGAGTTGATGAGAGGGAGAGGGGGACGAGGTCGCCTACGAGATGGAGGAGAGGGCTGAGGTCGTGAGGGAGATGGCTTGCGTGGGTGATGGAACGCGCTCCGAGGCGCCTGCTGGGGCGGCTACCGGGGTCGGCGGAACGTGGGAGTCCGTCGGGTCCGGCCCTTTCGCGCCCTGGCGGGCCCTGAAGCGTGCATCAACATTTCTTTGTATGGGTGTGCCAGATTTTCTATTTTACTTGGAATTACAAGTGGTAATCCGGAGATCAACCTTCGCAAGTAAAAAGGAAATCAACTTCTTTCAAGTTTTCCATTGCACAAATATTTAAGAAAAGAGACATTTTCTTGGTTTGCCGTGAAAGGCGATTTTGTTTGGCATTTATAGCCGATTTTGGCGTTTATAGCCGATTTACAATTCTTATCAATAATGAAAGACAAGAGTTGTGATTTTTGTCTCTTTAGAAAAATACAAATTACAATGAAAAGCAAGAAAAAGAAGATCTAACTTTTCAGGAGATTGTGGGGGACTCGTTCAGATTGACGGTCGCAAGCCATGTATGGGCTTCGCCATCATCCATGCAGATGAGAACAGAAGATGCTCTTGATTCGCTTGGCTTGGCTATGACCTCAGGTTTTTAGAGGACAAAGACCAAGAGAAGGTCCTATGTCCAATAAAAAGCTAAGTAGACGGGCTGAAAAGCCACGTCTAAGCCATTGGAGGCAGCAGGAGAAGGCAAGGACCTTGGGGGGGGGTGCCCCCCAAGGGACTTTTGTCACCTTGTAGTGGTGGCCGGTGCAGAACTTCAGCAGAGTTTTTCTCTCTTTTTCTTTCTCTCAGATCTCTTTCTGATCTTTTTTTCTGATTTTCTCTCTGATTTTCTCCTCTTTTTTCTGATCTTTTTCGATCTGAATTTCAATGGAATGCTCTCCTATTTATAGGCCTTTGGTAGCCATTTAGGAGGGTTTATGAGCCTTAATGGCTTTAATGGGAGGAGTTACAAGATTTATTTCTTGATTTTGTAACTCCTTTTTCCTTGAATCTGATTGGCCGATGGAGATTAAGGGCTTTTAATCACCTTAATTACCATAATGGGAGGAGTTTCATGGTTTAAATGCCATGAATCAATTGACTTGTAACTCCCAAATGCTTGCTTCTGATTGGGCCGTCCAAAGAAATGAATTAATGACTGCAATAAAGCTAGTCAATTAACCACATTAATTGGTCGCCGAGCAGTCGAAGAGTCGCGGGCCATGCCGTGTCTTCTGGAATTCTTCTGGCGATGATCATCGATGGATCTACATGCTGATCGACATCGGATGAACATGTAACTTCAGACATTGATAGCTAAGAGCGGGCCGGTGACATCTGTCTTGTCGATTTCACGATCGGTCGGACAGAAAGTGCACTTTCTTGGTCGACCGGTTGGCGATCTTGGAGCGATCAATGATGATTTTATGCTTTTGGAGGTTGACCCGTGATTTTGACGGATGTCGGAGGATATGAGTCAATTTCAAGCACTAAAAATCACATTTTCAGGAAACCACAGGGGCCAAAGTGCGCGAAACGCGAAGAAAGACGGAAAAACGAGTCACCGGCGGAAAATCCGGTGACCCGGACCTCCATGGTCGCCGGCGACCATGGGCCATGGTCGCCTGCGACCATGGACCGGCGACCATGGGCCATGGTCGCAGGGGCTTGCGACCATGGGCCATGGTCGCAGGGGTCTGCGACCCTGGGGGATTTTTCCCCTTCGGAGCCCGTTTTGCGGTCGTTTTGAGGTCTTTTTCGTCGCCGTTTTCTTCTGTATTTTTCTTGACATTTCTTCTCATTTATTGGCTTGATTTCCCTGTAGAAAACTTGATGAGAATCCTTGCATTTTTAGAGTGCAAAGTTTCCAATTTTCTGGGAAAGCCGAAGACTTTGTCGCGTAGAGCTGCTGATTTTCCGCCAGAAGCTGAAACTTGGTCAAACGATGTCGGAATGACCTGAAATTTGAGGTGAAGCCTCATGAGCAATAAATAAGACCAACCATAGGCTTTTGTTTGAGTTTTGAAGCCGTTTGGGGTCCCGTCGATGCTTCACTTGATTTTGCTGCGGGGAAAATGCCGAGCTTTGATATGTGGCCAAACGATGTCCGATTGACCTGAAATTTGACGGGGAGCCTATTGGAGTCATTTTGAGACGTTCCATGGGCTCCGTTTTGGATGTCATGGTCCCGGGTTGCTCCGCCGCCGGTAGGCTTGATTTTCTCTCGGAGAATCGAAACCTGGTCAAACGTTGTCAGAATGACCTGAAATTTGACGTGCAGCCTTTTGGAAGCATGTTGAAGCCACTTATGCACTTGGTTTGATGAGCGAAGGCTTCGGTGGTTCCCGCCGCCGGGAGGCTAGATTTTGCTGCTCGAGCATTGATGGAGGGTCAAACGTTGTCGGTTTGACTTGAAATTTGGCATAGAGCCCTTTTGAGACATGCTGGAGTCATCTGTAGGCTCTGATCGAAGTTTTGACGTCTCCGATGATGTCGCCGCCGGGAGCTCCCGTTTAGCTGTCGGAGAAGTGAAGTTAGGCCAAATGTTGTCGAAATGGCCTGAAACTTCATGTGTACTCTTCTCTTGGCTATCTTGAAGGATCTTGCAGTTTTTGTTTGATTCTGACAAGATTTGAATTTTTGGAGAAATTGCATTGCCTATTTATGGCAGGTTGCGACTTCATGCAGCTTTCTTGATTTGAAGAGGCAAAGTGACATTTTTGGTGTCAACAAATGCCCCCTCGAGGTACAGCGACGAGTTGCTTGACTTTTGTAGTCGATGTGCCTCGAAGATATTTTTGAAGGAGAGCTTGTGTCTTGACCAAGAGTCTTTGAGCAATCTTTCCTTTGGTATAGTAGCCTTTGAGCTTCCAGGGGAATTTTATGGTAGTGAAAGGAATCACACACCATCTCGAGGCAAAGTTTTGAAGATGACATCAGGGATGTGGATTTGGGCTTTTGTTTTTGACCTTGTGACCTAACAAGCTGTATGTGGCAGGTTAGGGGGTCGGGTTTTGGTTTTGACCTTGTGACCCAACAAGCTGTATGCGGCAAGTTGGGGGATCATGATTTGGTTTTTGGTTTTGGTCTTGTGACCTAACAAGCTGTATGTGGCAAGTTAGGGGACCAGGATTTGGTTTTTGGTCACTCTTTGGGACTGTGTGGGTCCATTGGAGTGGTTTGGATTTTTGTGAAATGTCAATTTCAAGATTTTGGCTCAACTTGGTATATGAGGCTGGATGGTTTGATTTTTGGAAGCTCATGGGGCTTGGAATTTTTTGTATGGTTCAATCAACTCAAAAGAGGCATGGAACCATTTTTGTATGCTCTTGGGTAAGAGGGATTTTTTTTCCTGACTAAAAGCCCATTTTTTTTTTTTTAGTGCCTAGGTGGTCAAACCTGGCTCATATGGGCTAGCCCATGGGACCTTAAGCTTTTTAGGATGGCTTAGATCTCATGTGGGGTCATTTTTGTAAAGAATATCTAAAGATATCTCATTTGGATAGAGAATATCTAAAAATATCTTTATGGGAGAGAATCTCTCATATTCCCTTAATTTGGGAGAGAATATCTTAAGGTATCTTTCTTTTTGGGAAGAAATCTCCAATATCCTTTTTTGTTGGAGAGAATCTCTCATTTGATTGATTTTGGGAGGAAATCTCTCAAAGACATCTTTCTTTTTGGGAAAGAATCTTTCTAATTCCTTCTCATTTGGTAAGGTTACTAATTAGTAACACTTACCTTTCTTCTTTGTTTCCTTCTTTGATTTGCTCTCTCCTATAAAAGCAAAGGGAGGTAGGATCTCTTGCTCTTATTGCTTTCTTTTGCAACAATCTCAAGAGAGCTCCAAGACCAAGAGTTCTTCTTCTTCAAGGATCTTCAAGCTTTTTCCTTCTTCTTCTCCATCAATGGCTTCAAGTAAGTTTTCTCTCTTTTTCTTTCAAGAAAACTTTATGTAGAGAATAGGATGGTAAAAAAAGAAAGTTTCTCTTCTTTTTTTTTTCTTCTTTTTTTTTTTCTTTTCTTTTTCTTTTCTTTCTATTCTTCTTCTCTTTTTTTTTTCTTTTCCACGTGATTTCTTTTTTTTTTTCACGTTTTTTTTTTTTTTTCTTTTTTTTTCTTTTTTTTTTTGTGGGCCGTACGGACAGATCCGTACGGATCTGGTCCGTACGGCCACGTGGCCTTTTTTTTTTTTTTTTTTTTTTTTTTTTTTTTGCTGTTTTCTTTCTTCTCTTTTTTTTGTTTGAGAAAGTTTCTTTTTTTTTTCTTTTCTTTCTCCCCTTTTTTTTTCGAGAAAGTTTCTTCTTCTTTTTTTTTTTTTTTTTTTTTTTGCTCATCATGATAATGCGTTTTTTGTGCAAATCTAGATGTTCATGCATGTACTATTTGTAGATTGAGCATGATAGCATACCTGAAAATCTTTGCAAATTTGGGAATTTGGAGCTCGCAGCGATGTTGAGCCCTTCTTGATTTTGCGGAGATTTTGAGGTTTCGAAAGTTTGGAGTTTCGGAGCCCGCAGCAATGTTGAGCCCATCTTCAAACTTTCTATTTCCGTCGGGGTATTTCCTTTTTCTTTGGAATTGCCCCGGGGTCATGCCAAAATTTCGCCAGATTTTTAGTGGGACAAAGTGACCCTTTTTTTTTTCTTTCTTTAGCGAAATCCTGTCATTTTGATGACGATCTTTTTCTTTTCCGACCTTTGCAGGTGGTTCCTCCAGAGCGACCAAGGGTAAAGAGCCTGCTACAAGCGTACCTCGTCGATCCGCCAGATCTTCTAATGTGGCCGTTCAGCAGGCCTGGGAGAAGGTCCAGTTTGTTGAGAAGAACTTGGAAGAGTGCGATTCCCTCAATCGTGATGAGATGAGACAGCGATTGATCGCTCTCAAGGACGAGGAGTTCTATAAGATCATGGCAAGCAACCGTCCTTGGGTTATGGACGATCTGAGGGTTTTGCCCAAGCCTACCTTCTTCTTTGGAGATGCAGTCCCTGACGACTTGACATACCAAAGGAGATGTTTTCAGTTCTCTTACACAACTGATGGTGAAGAGAGAACTATTTCTACCCGGTCGTCTTTTGACCGGACCATCTCGATCCTGAGCCTTTCTCCCACGTGCCCTAAGAGGGAAGATCCTCCGAGCTGGGTGAAGAGGACCAGTGTGATCAAGACCGGGGTTTTTGTTGGTGGACCTTCCGGTTTTGCAGAGAAGCCACCTGTCCGTATGGACATGTTGATGCCAGCCAGCGGCTACCAGGGCTCTGATTATCCGTCGGTCGATTTGAGACCGGTGGGCCATGGCGTTTTCAGCGGTGACGGCAGTACTTGGGTGAAGCCCTTTCGACTTCGTGGCCGTTTCAATGCTGACTCCGATTGGAAGTCATGGACTGACCACACCTTGCTGATTGGGGGCGCCGTTTTGAAGGAAGCCGGGATTTTTGACGCGGTCCGCACTTTTAGGGAGACCGTGACTTTTTCCGATGATGCCTTCATGGCTATGTTGGAGTCTTTCCTCCCTCAGACCAATACCTTCGTTGTTACGAACGGTGAGATTGGTTTTTCTCTGAAGGAGTTAAGTGCTATTACTGGATTGCACATCCTTGGCAAACTCTACGAGGAGTTCATGCCGATTGACAGCGTCCTTGAGGAGCAGTCAGAGGAATTCAGGCTCCTATACTTTCAGCTCGTCGCCTTCTATGATTTTTTGAAGGAGGGCTCGAAAGTGAGATCCAGCAGTTGGAAGAGTTATGGCTCTTCATTCTTCAACTTCTTTGACAGCAAAGAGTCTTCTGATAGCATGACCCGGGAAGACAGGAAGAAGACTTCGGTCATGCAGGAAGAGTTGAAGGGTTTCTTCGCGAGCACAGATGCCCTTTATTCTGACATTGCACTGCGGAGAGATCTTGCTTTTTACCTCACTTATTGGCTAGGTGAGGCTGTGTTTGCTGGTGGAGATGGGACGCACATCAGGCCGCATTGTATTTTTCCGGCTTGTCAGATGGCGTTTGGAGAGCGGCTTGCTTTGGTGCCCGCTCTTTACTCCTACCTGTGTACCGAACTGCAGGCTGCTGCTTTCTTGGTTCGGCTTGGGCTCCCTATGAATAGGGTATTTTCAGCCCATATCTTTTATTCGTGGTTTGTATACCACTGTCCTGGCTTCCACCAGCTGGGTGCTGCACAGGATGATGATCCTCTGATGATTCGATTGGCTAAGGGAAAAGCCGTATCTGAATCACTTTTGTTTGCCCGCATGAGGATCCGACGGTTCAGGGACGTCGAGATGGGGCAGTCTTCAGTTAAGCTTTCTCCGGAGTTGCGGAAGAAGGCTTTTGATTTTGGTGCCTCCCGAGACTCTACCAGAGCAGGGTCGGGAAGGCATTACTCTTTGACCAATGCAGAGAAGGAGTGGCTTTTCAGCATACGAGTCGGCACGATGGTGTACCGTAGACATCTTTTCGTCGACATCCAGCCGTATGTACCTTCTCGCTTTGCACTTCAGTTGGGCTTCTCTCAGGGCGTTGTTGGAGCGCCTTCGAGTATGGTGAAGCGTTTTGGGGGTTTGCAGGATGGCAGAAATGCATGGGCTTTCTATAGTGCTGAAGACACTACTGCCACGATTTCTTATCCTGAGCTGTCGACTTTCCGAACTGCCGGCTTCACGAAGTGGTTCGCGGAGAGCTTTTTGGCATATCGGGGGCTTTCCAAGAAGGAGCTTGATGTAAAGCTGTCTTCTGGAAAAGGCATTGGGAAGTCGGATGGCGTCCGGCGAGAGGAAGTTTGGGCCTTCCTTTCTGGAGAGAAGCACAAGATAGGCTTTCTCGGTGACCAGGGCGTCATTGGTTCTGAAGCTGCTCGGGAAGTACCTGATGAGGCTTTGGAGCAGCTAGAACAGGAGGAAGCTGAGCTCGACGCTTGGATGCAAGCGGCACAGAAACGAGCTTCCGTGGAGTCTACTGGCGAAAGCAGACCATCCAGTGAGGAGTCAAGTGAGAAACCTGACTCTGATAGTGAGGCGGGTTCTTCTAGGAAGCGAACCCGTAGAGGTAAGAAGAGGAGGAGGAGTCAGCGTCACACGGGGCGGGACGAAGACTCTCCTAATGTGGAAGTCCCTCTCACTGTCAATGAGGAGGTGCCAGGGGAAGTTGACGAACCTCCGGAGAAGAGGATTCGGGAAGAAGAGACCATCGGTGAAGGTATGATTCCTCCTTTTCCTTTTTCTACTTCTTTCATGGGGCTTTCCATGTTCTGATTTGTTTTCTCACCCTGCTGCTGCTTCTTTTTTTTTTTTAGCAGAGGATGAAGACTTGGCGACGCCTGAGGTTCCGACCGATGAGGCGGTGATGGAGCCGGTTATGGCATCTGAAGAAGAACCTAGGGACTCTGGAATGATTCCGGAATCTCCAATTGGTATAACTTCTTTCGCTTTCTCTTTTTTTTTGTGCCTGCGATTTGATTTGCTAACATTTTTTCTTGTCAGCTGACTTGCCACAGGATTCCGATGACTTTGAACCATCAATGGACGCAAATGTTGATGATGCTTCCGATGAGTTCATGGAGGAAGAGAGTGTTCCGCCGGTCGTCGAAGAAGGTACTTTGTAGTGATGACCCTGATGATTTTTTTTTTTTTCTTTTTTTTTTTTTTTTTTTTTTTGAACAGGATCATATTCATACCTTTTTGTGTTTCATTTGCAGGTTTTGAAGTGACAGAAGAGAGTCCATCGCTTCCTTCAGAACCAGAGCAAGGGATGTCAGAGGTCGATCCGGAGGTAGAGACCAGTTCAGACATGATTGAGGAGATGCCTCGTGTTGAGATTCCCTCTCCAGTGGCTCCAAGTGAAAAGAGTTCTTTTGTTACTCTTCCAATGGGACATGACATGAGCAGCCGATCAGCGGAGAAGGGTGAATCTTCATCCAGTTCGTCTCTTCAATTTGCGAAGAAGGTGCTGGCTCGGGTTTTGAGTTCTTGGGTCAAGACTCTCCTTTCTGGACACTTGGAGGCAGGATTTGGCATGATCCCACATGTACAGGAGATTCTGACCGACACCGAAGAGGTTGGTCTGGATGTCACAGGTGCCAGGGCGATCGTTGATAGGATCATTGCACTGTGTGACAAGTGGTTTGAGACCATGGGTTTCCCTGACGACCAATTCTTCAAGGAGATGTTCTTGGACCCTGCTGATAAGGCTAAGTCTGACCTGAATGAGGCTACACAAAGCAAGAAGCAGCTAGTTCGGGAGAAGAACAAGGAAGAGCTAGCCATCATCGGATTGAGGCATGACCTTAACGTCCTTGATAGGGAAGTTGAGGAGGCCAGGAAACGTCTTGAGCATTTGAAGGCACAAGTCGATGCGAAGTGGGCTGCTATAACAGAGGCTCGTGACAGGGAGAGTACTCTGATCCGCAGGGTTGCAGATGCCGGTCAAGTTCTCGAGAGGAGGACTCTAGAAAACGAACGATGGCAAACTGCTGGGGAAGAGCTTCCCGGTGTAAAAGAAGGGTTACGGCATTCGCCAGCATCACATGGCAAGTTCCTGAAGAAGCGTGCCTTGGAAACTCTGACGGCTGATGCCAAAAGTTTGCTTGAGGAGTTGAAGCTTTGGCTGGAGACCATTTTTGGCTGAGCTCCTGTAGCAGAAACTATTCTTCTTTTTTTTGGTACCACATGTATTTTTTTTGGTACTTCTTTTTTTCTTTTGCAGTGCTTGTGAACACTTTTTTTTGGTACCACATGTATTTTTTTGGTACTTTTTTTTTTGTAATGCTTGTGAACACTTTCCTTTTTTTTGGTACCACATGTATTTTTTTGGTACTCTTTTTTTTTTTGTTTTCCCTACGCTCACTCAAATCTTTTTGTGATGAAAGCGATTGCTAAATGGGATTTGATCAAAAGTTTTGTCATTTTGTGAAAATCTTTTGTCAAATGATTGTTTTGGTAGGGGAAACGAATTTGGCATGAAAGCCGGATTTTTGTGGCATTTGCAGCCAGTTTTGACATGAGAGTCAGGTTTTTTTTTGTGGGTGGCATTTATAGCCGATTTTTGAGATGGCATAAGAGCCAAAAATTTTGTTCGTGGCATGGGAGCCAATTTTGAGATGGCATGGAAGCCGAAATTTTATGGCGTAAAAGCCAAAATTTTGGTTGGCATGGAAGCCGGTGTTTGTTTTGTGGCATCTATAGCCAGTTTGGTGGCATTGATAGCCAATTTGTGGCATTTATAGCCGGTTTGGTGGCATTGATAGCCAATTTGTGGCATTTATAGCCGGTTTGGTGGCATTGATAGCCATTTTTTGAAAGCCAAGTTTTGGTTTGCCGGCGTGAAAGCCAATTTTTTGTGGCATTGATAGCCGGTTTGTGGCGTTTATAGCCGGTTTTGACATGAGAGTCAGGTTTTTTTTTGTGTGGCATTTATAGCCGATTTGGTGGCATTGATAGCCGGTTTTTGGCAAAAGAGCCAGGTTTTGGCATTTATAGCCAGATTTTTTGGCTTTCAAAATGCAGGTATCGACTAAATGTCGCCTCCCCGCTGAATGGTCTTGCAAGTATCGATGGAATGTCGCTTCCTTGCTCATTCGGTTTTGCGAGTATTGATGGAATGTCACTTCCTCGCGGGTTGGGTTTTGCAAGTATCGATGGAATGTCGCTTCCTTGCGAATTGGGGTGCAAATATCGACTAAGCGTCGCTTCCCTGCTTTTCCCAAAACTTTTGATTTTGCGGGTACTGACTTGATGTCGTTTCCCCGTGATTTTTGAAATTTGAGGTTTTCTCGAACCTTTGAAATTTGGGTTGTGGATATCAACTGAAATGTTGCGTCTCCACGATTTTAGAGGTTTTGGAAGTATCGAATGGGGTTCGCATCCTTCCGATTTTTTTGAGTTTTGCGAGTATCGACTAAGTGTCACTTCCCCGCGGTTTTTGAAAAACCATTTTTTTTGTTTAAAGACACGAGGGTCGTAAATTTTGACCTAAAACCATTTGGCGGTAAAAGGTAAGGTGGACTAGGGTGGAAATCCCTGAATCCGAATTTTTGTTTCAAACCATGAATTTTGGTTCAAGGATCGAAAGTTTTGGTCAAGTCAGGGAGAGGCTCCTAAACTTGGATTTTTTTGTTTTTTTTTTTTTTTGAACAATGAAACGGTAAAAGTAAGCATTGTTTTTGAATCTCTAGAAATTTTGACATTTGATATGAAAATTCTAAAGAGAGTGGGTTTGACGAGCGAGTACCTGAGAACAGGTTTTGGCCATACAGGCATTGCTCTTACCCAGTTGGGTAAGTCTTCAAGGGTAGTACCGCTTCAAGAACTTGCCGTTGATAGGCAGCATACATCTGTCGCCTTCCATGTTTAGGAGGGCATATGCGCCGTTGGAGAAGACCTTATCGATGACGTAGGGTCCCTCCCATTTTGGTTCAAACTTGCCTTTGGACTTGTGAGCGAAGACCATTGGTCTTTTTACCGCAAGAACCAAGTCACCCCTTTTGTAGGCGCGCTGCCGGACCCTTTTGTCAAAAGATCCTGCCATGCGTGCTTGGTAAAGTTCAATGCTTTGTCGAGCTTCGAGCCGTCTCTCATCGAGATTGTCCAGCTCATGGAGTCGTAATTTGACATTGCTTTCTTGAGTCATGTCATTTTGTAGAGATACCCTCAGAGAAGGAATTTGTACCTCTAGGGGCACAACAGCTTCGCATCCATAGACCAAGGAGAATGGTGTGCTATGGGTTGGTCCTCGAACGGTGGTTCGATAGGCCCACAAAGCTTCAGACAATTTGTCGCTCCAGTCTCTTTTGCGACTAGAGACCATTTTCTTGAGGATTTTGCAGAGTGTCTTGTTGAAGGCTTCTGCTAATCCGTTTGCTGCCGGATTGTATGGAGTCGAAGGACAGCTTTGAATTTTGTATTTGTCGCAGAACCTGTAGAATCGATGATCCCGGAATTGTGGTCCGTTATCATGGACGAATCTCTTGGGTATGCCGAAACGACAAATGATATTGGTGCGCAGGAACTGAAGAACTGATGAGGTCTTCATTTCGTTGAACGCAAATGCTTCTGACCACTTGGAGAAATAATCCGTTGTGGCGAAGATGAAGCGATGACCTTTGCTTGAAGGGGGAGAGATAGGACCTATGATGTCCATGCCCCATGCTTCGAAAGGCCATGAGATTGCTGTAGGATGTAGCCATTCCGGAGGCATATGAATGTAGTCTCCATGAACTTGGCATTGTTGGCAGCGCTTAGCAAATTGCATTGCGTCGGGTATCATGGTAGGCCAGTAGTAACCCAACCTTTTGATTTGGTCGTAGAGCTTGGGACCAGCCTGATGAGCTCCACAAAGACCAGCGTGAACTTCTTTGAGTGTTTCTTCAGCTTCTTGTTGTGACAAGCAGCGTAGGAGTACTCCATTGAAGGATTTCCTGTAAAGGATTTTTGAAGGGATATCCAAATGAAAGTTTGGGGCTCGCCTTTGGATGCTTACCCGTTCTTTTGGATCTTCAGGTAGGATTCCGAACATAGTGTAATCAATGAACGGATCCCTCCAGTCGCCGATTGAAGTTTGAAGGATAGAGATCCGACTTCCAACCAATCGGTGGCATTCAGCAACTGCTTGGTGTGTGTTAAGAGGAGGGAGGATCCTTCTCTCACTCACTGTAATTTGCATGTTTTTTCCTTCCTGGATCGCCATTGATGCGGCAAGTCCAGCCAGGGCATCTGCACGGATGTTTTCACCTCTACGAATGTGGGTGATGTGACAGATGTCAAACTTTTGCAGAAGTGATTGTGCCTTGTTGTAGTAAGGCAGCAAATCAGGCTTCCTGACTTCATATTTCTGATTCATCTGGTTGACGATCAGTTGAGAGTCTCCAAAGACTTCCAGCATAGTGATACCGGATTCGATGGCGAGTTCCAATCCTAGGATCAGAGCTTGGTATTCAGCTGCATTGTTTGTGTATGGTTCCAGTAGCGAGAAAGCGTGTGGAATCATGCATTTGTCGGGGCTAACAAAGAGGATGCCAACTCCCGAGATCAGCTTTCTGTTTTCATTTGTCCTGGTTGCACCGTCAAAGTACATGTCCCAGGAGGCATTTGGTGAGGAAGTCTCCACGTTGTAGACAGGTTCGTCTGGGAGATCATCTCTGAGTGGTGAATCTTTAGGCAATGGATGCTCTGCGAGGAAATCTGCTAGAGCTTGGCCTTTGATTGCTTTTTGTGGCACATACCTAATATCAAATTGTGACAAGAGGATGGACCATTTTGCCAGTCGGGCATTAAGAGAACCTGCCTTTGTGACAAGGACCTTCAAGAGGTTGATCCTTGAGACGAGGTAGACTGTGTTGGAAAGCAAGTAGTGACGTAGCTTTTGTACGGCAAACATCACTGCAAGGCATTCTTTTTCGACTGGAGAGTAGCGATGCTCTGCACCTACTAGCATGCGGCTGAGGTAGTACAGAGCAGCTTCTTTTCCCTCACCATTCTCTTGTGCAAGCAGAGCGCCTACAGAATGATCAAGAGCTCTTGTGTACAAGATGAATGGTTTTCCAGTGGCAGGGGCAGCTAACACTGGAGGTTTGGTCAGGTATGACTTGATATCTTGAAATGCGGCTTCGCAGTCGGTATCCCAGACAAAGTCTACACCTTTTTTCATCAATCGAGAGAATGGATGGCATTTCCCCGAAAGATTGGAGATGAACCGTCTGATGTAGGCCAATCTCCCTTGGAGCCCTTTTAGTTCTCTCAAGGTTCTTGGAGAGGGCATTTCTAGAATAGCCTTGACTTTTATGGGGTCAAGTTCTATTCCAGCTTTCCGAACAAGGAATCCGAGAAACTTACCCGACGAGACGCCGAAGAAGCATTTTAGAGGATTCATCCGCAGTTTGTGTTTGCGAAGTCGGAGGAAGACTTCCCGAAGATCTTTGAGATGTCTTCTTTTCTTCTGCTTTTGACGGCGAGGTCATCAACGTAACATTCGACCGTTTTGTGCTGCATATCTTGGAATATTTTCATCATAGCCCTCTGATATGTGGCACCAGCATTTTTCAGACCAAATGGCATGACAGTGTAGCAATACACGCCAAATGGAGTCCGAAATGAAGTGTGTTTTTCATCCTCGGGATGCATCTTTATCTGATTGTAACCAGAGAAGCCATCCATGAATGTCATTCGCTCGAATCCGCAGGTATTGTCAATCATCACCTCCGGTATGGGGAGCGGGAATTCATCTTTAGGGCAAGCGCCATTCAAGTCTCTATAGTCAATACAGACTCTGATCTGCCCATTTTTCTTTGTCACGGGGACAATGTTGGCCAACCATTCTGGATGTTGTTCCTCACGGATGAAGCCAACGCTTTTGAGTTTTTGAACTTCTTGTTCAATTTTATCCATCACATCTGGACGGAATCTTCTTTGGCCTTGTTTGACAGGCTTGACGTCTTCTTGAAGATTGAGTTTGTGGACTGCTACTTTGGGGTCTAAACCAGGCATTTCAGCATAGGACCATGCAAAGCAATCAACGAACTCACGAAGAAAAGCGATATACTCGGGTAACTCATCATCCTTTATATTCTTGCTTATGAATACAGGACGTGGGTTATCAGGTGTTCCCAAGTTTATCTTTTGAACAGGATCTTCTGTCGGAAGGTTCGAAGGTGGTTCCTCCACAATATTTTCGGAGGCTTCCAACTCAACGAAACCTTCTGGAGTTTCAACTGCATTACCAGACCAAGGCTCTGTTCCTTTCCATGGATTTTCTTGATTGGTGATCCCCTCAAGGCTTGCTATGAGATAGTCCCAATCGCCTGTTGAGTCTGGTATTTCTTTTGGAGACGAGGGTTCTTCTGGGTCAGAATAGCACAAGTCTGTATTATCGGGCGATTCCTCTTCATCATCAGAGAAATCGTACCAATTGGATGAGCTTCCTGGATCTTTGTCAGGTAACTCTTTAAAGAGATATCCGGGGAGATCGATGTCTTCGTGGACTTGAGATGTTGAGGCTTGGTCGGTAAAACGACTTTTAAGCTTTTGTGTCAACTGTCTCAGAGGAGTGTCGGGATCATACCCTAATCCATATGAAGACTTTTCTACATGACCGTAGAGTCTCCAATCTTCCAGCTGGCTTTTGGTCAAGGCGGGCTCCAATGGCGTGAGAATACCGCGTCTTTCTCCCAAACCGACTGGGTTTTGAGCGTCAAAGCCCATTTTCTTCATGATAGCTTGTGCCACAGGACTATATAGAGATAGTTGAGGCATACCTTCGTTTTGGAAAGGTTCCAGCAGAGAACTTGATGAAGAAGCATCCGATCTATGAAAGAAGATCGGTCTTTGCTTTGGTGATGTTGCCGGAACAACAAAGGTAGCAGACGTAGGATCTTCTACATCAGCAGGTGTCTCCATCGGAGTGAGAGCAGGCTGAACTTGCTGAGTGTCAGCTTGGCTTGACGATGCATCGTCTTCTGGCTCTGAGTCCGAGTCTGTGTCTTGCATGATAGACACGAGAGAAACAACAAATTTGCCCCCAGACTTTTGTTTCGCCTTCTTCACTTTAGTCGTGATGACCAAAGGTTTTGAAGATTTGAGGGAGATGACGAAGGGAGATTGACTACTCTCTTCTAATTTGCCGGAGGGTTTGTTTTCTTCCGGTGATTTTTGAGGAGGCTTGCCTTTATCTTTCTGGAGATTTTCAGCAGGGGGTGCTGTTTCCTCTTCTTATTTTTCTCCTTCATACATCTGGGAGTCTGCGAAGTGGACTTCTTTACCTTTGAAGGGTTTTCTGTCCGCAAAGACACGATGTACCATGCCGTCGTCGCCGACGAACTTGATGCATTGATGTAGAGTTGAAGGAACAACACCATTCTCGTGTATCCAAGGACGTCCGAGAAGGATGTTGTAGCATGAGGGGGTTTTTATTGCATACACAGTGACCTCAGAGATAAGATCACCGATTTGCAATTTGAACCTGATTTTGCCGATAGGCCTTTGAGCGCTCCCATCGTATCCAAAGATAGATACAGATGTGTGGCTTAGCTTGCTGGGTGGGATGCCCAACTCTTCAAGAGCCGAAGTGGAGATAAGGTTGAGTGCAGAACCTGGGTCGATCTGAACTCTATGTATCGGCATTTCTTTGATGTACCCTGTGAAGTACAGGGGTCGGTTGTGCCTTGCTTCGCCAAGTAGGAGGTCTTCCTTAGTGAAGGCGATGGTTGCACTGGCTGCCTTTTGAACCGAGAGGCATTGGATGCATGATCCCTCAGTTTTCTTTTCTCCCTTTGAGGAAGTTTCAGAGTTTTTGACCCGGTAGTCCATTTCAATTTGGAGGACTTGCGGGGCATGTTTGTCGACATCCTCATTCAGTTTTTGTAGTTCTGAGATGAGATTATCACGAGTGCGTGGAGACATTCGTAATAAATCCAGGATGTGAAGACGTGCAGGTATGTGTTTGAAGTGCTCAACCAAATCATACTTGAAAGCCTCCTTAGGGCCTGCGTGTTCATCATTGTTGCCACTGGGGGCGCTTACAACATCTTTTCCCGAAGGATTTACATAAGTAAAGGAAGATTGGTTGTAATTTTTGTGGTAGTCCCGGCCCGAACGGGTGCCTCTACCAACTTCGAGAGCTTCTTGAGAAGGATCTTCGTTTGGAAGATTGTCTTCAGGATCAAGAGGCTGTCGTTTTTCATCTACTGGGGATGTATCTGCAGCAGAGTTGCCATCCTCAGTGATTGTGTTGCACGGAGCATTTTCCGGGAGCAAGTCCTGAACAGCATCCAGCAGCTTTTCTTCTTCGTTGACCCATCCATCACCCCAAGTTGGGTTTTCTTCATGATGATGAGTCGGGAAGAATGTGTATCCTGAAGTCACAGTTTCAGGAGAAGAAACCTGAGAGGGTGTCATCTCTGTGAAAGTCACGTGAGACGAGGTAGCTCCAGAGGATACATTGCTAGGCGTCGTCGGAGTGTAGGTAATCTCATCAGACGACGCTTCAGAAGAGCTATAATCCTGATATATTACATTACAGGAAGCTCTGATAGAAGATGTTGCCTGCTCGGAGTCAGACTCATCCTCGGATGTAAGAGGATCGTCAATCCAGCAATGTTCTCCATTTTCAGGAGTTGAGGGAGGAGGTACCTGATGGGCTTCAGGGACTTCCGGCTCTGGATTGTGAGGAATCTCGTTGACGCGGTCTTGCTCTTGTTCTAGAGCGAGACGCTGCAAGATCCTTGCATATTTTTCAAGATCAGGCATGGGAGCCAGATCCTCTTCTTCGTCTTCTCCGTGTGGCTCAACATAGTTGATTTCCACTGGAGCAATGACAGGTGCTGGGTTAACAGCATCTTCTTGTGCAGCCTCTTGGTCTTCTTCATCATCAGACCAGGATCCTTGTGGTTGCAAGGGGTTATACCAGATTACTGGTATAAGGTGAGTTTCAGGAACCCATTCTTCATCGGAGAGATATTCTCCTGTTTCAAGAGATTCCTCCCACTCATCGGTGTAGTTGGGCTCGAATCCATCGTCGGTGTCGCTGGACTCGTATCCATCAATGGAGAATCCAACTACCGAGTTGCAAGAGTATGATGCCCCCTGCATGGCTTCTTTTTTGAATTGAGGTGGCATGAAATCACTGAGAGTGAAGTTTCTTACCGCCTTTGAAGTCTCTGGAGGGGACGTTTCTGTTGCCCCGAGTGAAGTGGTAGAGGAGGCCTCTGCCTTTTCATGAACTTCTTGTTTTGGATGGGTCTTCTCTTGCCGTTTCAGCCTGATGAGATGTTTCCTAGCCTGCCTTCGCTGTTGAGCGGTCGGCTTTGTTTTGACGATCTCCCAATTTTCATCTTCCAGGAGATCGGGATGTACCCATATGGGTTGTCCGTCTGGTGTCGGGCAAGGAACCAACACTTCGGACGTTTGAATTCTTTTTATCACCTTGAAGGAAGTAGTGATCTTCTTCTTCGGTGATTTTGGTGTTTGTCCACATGACACCATATTGACGGAGGCAGTCCCATAGTTTTTGTCAAAGGTGATGACTCCGTTTTTCCACATCTCGTTTATCTTCTCTCTCACAACAAAGCATTGATTGAGAGGATGCGAGACCATCTGGTGGTATGGACAGTACCGAGGATCATTGGTTTTGCCAACGTCTCCAGGTCTTTTGGGCTCTGGCAAAATGAGTTTGCCATTTGCTAGGAGAGCCTCAAAGATTTCTTCAACGTCTTCATCGAACGGATATTTCTTTTCTACGCGTTCTTTGAAGGCATCAGAGAGTTCAGGCCTTTTACCTGCAGTTTTGTTTTCAGCTTTCTTTGGCTGCTGAGGAGCTGACTTGGTTTGCACATTGAGGACCTCTTTCTTCTTTGGTTTAGAGGTTGCAACAGCAGTCGGCTCTTTCTTTGATGATTTCTGACTGTTGAGGTCTTTGATCACCGTTTCAGCTTCCATGGAAGCTTCGAGGAGTTCCCCCAGGTTCTTTGATTTGTTGCCGATGATCATGGAGCGGATTTTAGCTCTCATGTTGTTTCGGCAGATGTCGACTAGCGACGCTTGTGGCAGTACATCTGAACATTTGTACGCCATTGCTTTCCACTTGTGAATGAAGTCATAAGTTGACTCATTCTCTCCCTGTTTTAGGCTGCAGAGCTGAGCCATAGTAACAGGATGATCCTCACCTTGGAAGTGGGTCAGGAAGCGTGTCTCCAGCATAGCCCAGTTCTGAATGGAGTTCTCCGGCAGAGTGGAGTACCAATCGAAGGCCGTACCTTTTAGGGTACTTGCAAAGAGGCGAATCTTGAGTGCATCTTGATCCGCGATAGCTCCCGTCAAGATCTTGAAGTGGATGACGTGCTGTCTGGCTGATCCTTTCCCCGTATATGTTTGGAGAGTAGGATGTTTGAATTTTGTGGGGAACGGGACCGAGTCCATCCATAAAGGATATGGTGGATTGATCCCATGCTCGTTGAGTATATCCTCTTCTTTTGCTTTGGCGAGGATACTGTCTACGTCCTTTTTGGTAAGGGCGCGCGACTCATTTTCTTCTCCATTTTCCTCGTTATTGCCATGATTCGGAGGAGGCTCATTGTTCACCTGATTTTGGACAACGAGGAGAAGGTTTTCCATCAGAGTTTCAATCCTCTGCTGGCCTTGTTCGAACTGCTGGATGCGTGTGAGCGCATCATCTCGAGGTGGATTCTGAGGTGGCGGCTCAGAACTTGTAGCCAAGACGTTCATCCCTCGGGATTCGAACGAAGAAATCGTCCTGGTGACCGAGCTGGGGCTCATTCTTTTTGATGAAGAGCTTGATGAAGGATTACTCTCCCGTCCTTGGCTGGAAGGGGCAGGAGATTCTTCGGGATGTCTTTGTGTCCTGGTGATGCTACGGGTCACCGGACGTCGGACATGGATTTTTGATGCTGACCTTTGGCGTCTTCTGGTTTTTCCAACCATATGGATGGCAGCAACTTGGTCGGGTCTTTCTTTTTCGACCCATTTGTGGGAGACTTGAAGTGTAGGAGGCTGGGTCCTTTGCTTCTCTAGTCTCTTTTGTCGATATGACGCACGGCGGCGTGCTCGACGAGTGATTTGAGCTTTGGTCAGCTCCGGCTGGGCTCTGACGATGAAGGATGTGCTCCCTCGGGCGCAGCAGCCGAGCTTGTCTTCTTTGTGGTTGGGCAAGGACAGGATGCGGACCCGGTCCTTTGCCTGTTGCAGCGAAGCTTTAAACCTTTCGAGTTCGGCCCCTGTAGAGATGAAGGGTCGAACTGAAGGAGTGTAGGCCTTGGCAGGTGCTTGTAGAGGCCTGGTGATGCATGATCTAATTTTGGGCCTGTAGGAACAAGCCGGCTCATGCTGGGTTGACTTGGGAGTCAAGTTGGAGATGGGTCTCTCCTCTTTCATGTAGGCAAGAGGGTAGAACTGGTTTTCTTTGAGTGGGGCCAGGTATGCTGGCTTGGTGGAAATTTGAGACCTTCTTTGTTTTGGGGAAGGTCTTGGAGACCAAGTCTTGGGATAGACCTGGTTGTTTGTGGGTCGAGGCTTCGCGGGGGTGCCGCGGGCTTCAGGCTTTTGGGCGCTCGCCTTTGGTGTCACGGGAGTGACACGTTGAGAGGCGATCTTCTGCCTTTTGGCAGGCGCAGTTTGTTCTTCGGGAAGTGGGAATGGTCCCAGTGTCCCGAAGACGATGGTCCGGGGAGTCGAGGTCGACCCGGAGTTCAGAGAGTTGCCGAGGGAGTTGATGCTTCGGCAGCTGGCAGGGCGCTTATGGGTGCGCGTGCTTTGCTTCTGTTGAAGCATGAGTTGGTGCTTGTTCTCATCGAAGATAATGGTTAAGGCTGCCATTGTTAGTTTCGAAAAAGTTCTGAAACAAGACCACATCCATTAGTAATCACAAGAATAATGATCATAAATGGGAATTTCTATGCTTTTGTCTTTTCAAATCGCTCAAGGGACATAACCCAAGCAATATGAGGAAGGCAAAAAGCCATAGAGGGTACAACTGTTCTGACAGCAAGTATGGTGAGCCCAGAATGAGCGTTCCAGTGACTGCTAGAAGCAATTGTAAACCTAAATTCGACTTATCGAGAAGCAGGGCTTGCTCGAGATAAGAAGAATATAAGGTAGGAGTTACAAATGTGCCGGTCACAGATACAGTAGACCCTGAAAGGGCGTACCAGTACTGCTATGCACAAATGTTGGAGATCGCATCCATGAGATGGGATTCTTTGTTTTGAAATGTCAGAAATGGATTCGTCAAAGAGAGCAGGTGGCATTCCGATTCAAATACGGGCTCAACGATTTCCGCGAGCGCCAGTACTTAGAAGGGAAGAGACCACAATTTCTCGAATCTGAATCCAAAAGGTGACGAGTTTTTGGAGATTTTTTTTTTGAAATGATTTTTTTTTATTTTATTTTTATTTTTTTATTTTTTTATTTTTTTTTTTAAAAATATTTTTTTATTTATTTTATTTTATTTTATTTTTTTTTGAAAATTTTTGTTTTTTTTTTTTTTTAAGATTTTTTTTTGAAAATCTTTTTTTTTTATTTTTTTTATTTTTTTTTCAATTTTTTAAGATTTAAAGACGAGAGAGTACACATAGGCCTCCTAACCCGGTCTTATGAAACCTCAATTGATAGAATTGCCCCCAGGTAAGGGTAGGATTACTTAATGAACCCGTTTGGAGGACCCTTGCCTAGAACAGTCAAGCTGTCTCCACACTCTGGACAAGGCTTTTCTTGAATCAATCGTGATCAAAGAACGCAATTGGTTTAACCTTAGTGGTCTATGTCCCCTTTTTTTTTTATAAAAATCCCAAATAGACTCATCGAAGAGAAACGATGGCCCAAAACCTTAGTCGAACGGGCTCAACATTTCTGCAAGCACCAAAGAACGATAGGATAGGAACAAAGTTTCTCAATTTTGAATCCAAACTAAGAAAACTAAAATTTTTTTATTTTATTTTTTTTTAATATTTTTTTTTTGAAATCTCTAATGAACTCATCGAAGAGAAACGATGGTCCAAAACCTTAGTCGAACGGGCTCAACATTTCTGCAAGCACCAAAGAACGATAGGATAGGATCAAGGTTTCTCAATTTTGAATCCAAACTAAGAAAACTGATTTTTTTTTTATTTTTTTATTTTGAAATCTCTAATGAACTCATCGAAGAGAAACGATGGTCCAAAACCTTAGTCGAACGGGCTCAACATTTCTGCAAGCACCAAAGAACGATAGGATAGGATCAAAGTTTCTCAATTTTGAATTCAAACTAAGAAAACTGATTTTTTTTTAATATTTTTTTTTTTGAAATCTCTAATGAACTCATCGAAGAGAAACGATGGTCCAAAACCTTAGTCGAACGGGCTCAACATTTCTGCAAGCACCAAAGAACGATAGGATAGGATCAAGGTTTCTCAATTTTGAATCCAAACTAAGAAAACTGATTTTTTTTTATTTTTTTTGAAAAGAGAAAGAATGGAAACAAACTCAAAGAAATAGAAATTTCCAAAAAATCCCATCTCATGTTTTTTTTTTTTTTAGGATGCAAAATCCAACATAGGCTACCAGCTAGGAAGTAGCCAAGGAATCCGGAAAAGAAGTATAAGCATAGAGCAAAAAGTATGATATGCAAATATTTCATTTCCAAGCACCGTGTTCTCAAATGAACGAGTCCCACCGGGTGTGCCAGCTTGATGGAACGCGCTCCGAGGCGCCTGCTGGGGCCGCTACCGGGGTCGGCGGAACGTGGGAGTCCGTCGGGTCCGGCCCTTTCGCGCCCTGGCGGGCCCTGAAGCGTGCATCAACATTTCTTTGTGTGGGTGTGCCAGATTTTCTATTTTACTTGGAATTACAAGTGGTAATCCGGAGATCAACCTTCGCAAGTAAAAAGGAAATCAACTTCTTTCAAGTTTTCCATTGCACAAATATTTAAGAAAAGAGACATTTTCTTGGTTTGCCGTGAAAGGCGATTTTGTTTGGCATTTATAGCCGATTTTGGCGTTTATAGCCGATTTACAATTCTTATCAATAATGAAAGACAAGAGTTGTGATTTTTGTCTCTTTAGAAAAATACAAATTACAATGAAAAGCAAGAAAAGGAAGATCTAACTTTTCAGGAGATTGTGGGGGACTCGTTCAGATTGACGGTCGCAAGCCATGTATGGGCTTCGCCATCATCCATGCAGATGAGAACAGAAGATGCTCTTGATTCGCTTGGCTTGGCTATGACCTCAGGTTTTTAGAGGACAAAGACCAAGAGAAGGTCCTATGTCCAATAAAAAGCTAAGTAGACGGGCTGAAAAGCCACGTCTAAGCCATTGGAGGCAGCAGGAGAAGGCAAGGACCTTGGGGGGGGGGTGCCCCCCAAGGGACTTTTGTCACCTTGTAGTGGTGGCCGGTGCAGAACTTCAGCAGAGTTTTTCTCTCTTTTTCTTTCTCTCAGATCTCTTTCTGATCTTTTTTTCTGATTTTCTCTCTGATTTTCTCCTCTTTTTTCTGATCTTTTTCGATCTGAATTTCAATGGAATGCTCTCCTATTTATAGGCCTTTGGTAGCCATTTAGGAGGGTTTATGAGCCTTAATGGCTTTAATGGGAGGAGTTACAAGATTTATTTCTTGATTTTGTAACTCCTTTTTCCTTGAATCTGATTGGCCGATGGAGATTAAGGGCTTTTAATCACCTTAATTACCATAATGGGAGGAGTTTCATGGTTTAAATGCCATGAATCAATTGACTTGTAACTCCCAAATGCTTGCTTCTGATTGGGCCGTCCGAAGAAATGAATTAATGACTGCAATAAAGCTAGTCAATTAACCACATTAATTGGTCGCCGAGCAGTCGAAGAGTCGCGGGCCATGCCGTGTCTTCTGGAATTCTTCTGGCGATGATCATCGATGGATCTACATGCTGATCGACATCGGATGAACATGTAACTTCAGACATTGATAGCTAAGAGCGGGCCGGTGACATCTGTCTTGTCGATTTCACGATCGGTCGGACAGAAAGTGCACTTTCTTGGTCGACCGGTTGGCGATCTTGGAGCGATCAATGATGATTTTATGCTTTTGGAGGTTGACCCGTGATTTTGACGGATGTCGTCGGATACGAGTCAATTTCAAGCACTAAAAATCACATTTTCAGGAAACCACAGGGGCCAAAGTGCGCGAAACGCGAAGAAAGACGGAAAAACGAGTCACCGGCGGAAAATCCGGTGACCCGGACCTCCATGGTCGCCGGCGACCATGGGCCATGGTCGCAGGGGCTTGCGACCATGGGCCATGGTCGCAGGGGTCTGCGACCCTGGGGGATTTTTCCCCTTCGGAGCCCGTTTTGCGGTCGTTTTGAGGTCTTTTTCGTCGCCGTTTTCTTCTGTATTTTTCTTGACATTTCTTCTCATTTATTGGCTTGATTTCCCTATAGAAAACTTGATGAGAATCCTTGCATTTTTAGAGTGCAAAGTTTCCAATTTTCCGGGAAAGCCGAAGACTTTGTCGCGTAGAGCTGCTGATTTTCCGCCAGAAGCTGAAACTTGGTCAAACGATGTCGGAATGACCTGAAATTTGAGGTGAAGCCTCATGAGCAATAAATAAGACCAACCATAGGCTTTTGTTTGAGTTTTGAAGCCGTTTGGGGTCCCGTCGATGCTTCACTTGATTTTGCTGTGGGGAAAATGCCGAGCTTTGATATGTGGCCAAACGATGTCCGATTGACCTGAAATTTGACGGGGAGCCTATTGGAGTCATTTTGAGACGTTCCATGGGCTCCGTTTTGGATGTCATGGTCCCGGATTGCTCCGCCGCCGGTAGGCTTGATTTTCTCTCGGAGCATCGAAACCTGGTCAAACGTTGTCAGAATGACCTGAAATTTGACGTGCAGCCTTTTGGAAGCATGTTGAAGCCACTTATGCACTTGGTTTGATGAGCGAAGGCTTCGGTGGTTCCCGCCGCCGGGAGGCTAGATTTTGCTGCTCGAGCATTGATGGAGGGTCAAACGTTGTCGGTTTGACTTGAAATTTGGCATAGAGCCCTTTTGAGACATGCTGGAGTCATCTGTAGGCTCTGATCGAAGTTTTGACGTCTCCGATGATGTCGCCGCCGGGAGCTCCCGTTTAGCTGTCGGAGAAGTGAAGTTAGGCCAAATGTTGTCGAAATGGCCTGAAACTTCATGTGTACTCTTCTCTTGGCTATCTTGAAGGATCTTGCAGTTTTTGTTTGATTCTGACAAGATTTGAATTTTTGGAGAAATTGCATTGCCTATTTATGGCAGGTTGCGACTTCATGCAGCTTTCTTGATTTGAAGAGGCAAAGTGACATTTTTGGTGTCAACAGTGGGAGAGGGAGATGGTGGTCTGCGCATGTGATGGGTAGGTCAATTTTGGAGGGAGAAACAAGAAGGAACAACCTTGCTGCTTTGTTTGATGCTTTTCCTTCTTCTCTTGGTGTGATCTCCTCACTTTGAACGAAACCCTTGTTTAAAAGAAAAGAAACTTGTTGAAAATCGATCGGTTGGCCCGATCAAAGTTTCTCTGATGATTAAGTCAGAATCTGATGTTTTTTCCTTATGCATTTTTCTCCTTTTTATCTTCTTTTACCTGGATTCCAGGATCTCTCCTAGCTTTTGGATCAATTGTCGATCATGGCGACTGGGGTGTTTGTGTTTCCATTCGTATCCTTCCATTGTGGGAGGAGTGCCTTACCCCACTCCGTTCCCTACTTTTCTGGTTTTGCCAGCTGCCCCCTTGTTTCCCCATTTCCAGTGTTGGGTGGTTTGGTTCGGCTTGGGCCTGTTCTGCGAATTGGTCTAGGATCAGCTTGAGCCTGGATCAGTTTCACAGGTTGGACCGACCTTGCTCCAACCCTTGACTGGTTCTACATGTCGGGCTAGTCTCGCAAGTCGGGTTAGCTTCGACCTAGACCTGGCTCGAATCTAGAGCCCTTACAATTGCCCCCCTAAGCGTCCTTTTTCCTCTCCGTTTATCGAGGAGAAAGGAGGCTTGTTGTACCTCCATGTCCATGTGGCGTTTCAGGGATTGTCACCTTGTCACACAAGCCGCCCATCATCCTTTCATCTCTATCCCTTCGCATCTCTTTCGGGATTTCATATCCCTTATGAGGAAATGCATCTCATTCAATCCACCCCATACGAACCGTTTCATTCCTTCCTTTAAGATCCTCCGCGATAACTCCAATCCTCGATCTTCCCTTCCGCATCCGCGTTCTTGACTGTAAGTCTTTCTTCCTTTCTTGCTCTCTTTGTTTTTCTCTTTTTGAATGGGTAATCTGAAGGGTCTTCTTAATAGCCTGGAGGGGCTCATCGAATTTAGGCGCAAATATGATATCCGCCCGTGATGGAACGCGCTCCGAGGCGCCCGCTGGGGCGGCTACCGGGGTCGGCGGAACGTGGGAGTCCGTCGGGTCCGGCCCTTTCGCGCCCTGGCGGGCCCTGAAGCGTGCATCAACATTTCTTTTGTGTGGGTGGGTGTGCCAGATTTTCTATTTTACTTGGAATTGCAAGTGGTAATCCGAAGATCAACCTTCGCAAGTAAAAAGGAAATCAACTTCTTTCAAGTTTTCCATTGCACAAATATTTAAGAAAAGAGACATTTTCTTGGTTTGCCGTGAAAGGCGATTTTGTTTGGCATTTATAGCCGATTTTGGCGTTTATAGCCGATTAACAATTCTCATCAATAATGAAAGACAAGAGTTGTGATTTTTGTCTCTTTTAGAAAAATACAAACTACAATGAAAAGCAAGAAAAGGAAGATCTAACTTTTCAGGAGATTGTGGGGGACTCGTTCAGATTGACGGTCGCAAGCCATGTATGGGCTTCGCCATCATCCATGCAGATGAGAACAGAAGATGCTCTTGATTCGCTTGGCTTGGCTATAACCTCAGGTTTTTAGGGGACAAAGACCAAGAGAAGGTCCTATGTCCAATAAAAAGCTAAGTAGACGGGCTGAAAAGCCATGTCTAAGCCATTGGAGGTAGCGGGAGAAGGCAAGGACCTTGGGGGGGGGTGCCCCCCAAGGGACTCTCTTCACCTTGTAGTGGTGGCCGGTGCAGAACTTCAGCAGAGTTTTCTCTCTTTTTTCTTTCTCTGGATTCTTTCTGATCCCTTTTTTTCTGATCTTCTGATTTTCTCCTCTTTTTTCCAATCTTTTTTTCCGATCCCCATTTCAATGGAATGCTCTCCTATTTATAGGCTTTTGGTAGCCATTTAGGAGGGTTTATGAGCCTTAATGGCTTTAATGGGAGGAGTTACAAGATTTATTTCTTGATTTTGTAACTCCTTTTTCCTTGAATCTGATTGGCCGATGGAGATTAAGGGCTTTTAATCACCTTAATTACCATAATGGGAGGAGTTTCATGGTTTAAATGCCATGAATCAATTGACTTGTAACTCCCAAATGCTTGCTTCTGATTGGGCCGTCCAAAGAAATGAATTAATGACTGCAATAAAGCTAGTCAATTAACCACATTAATTGGTCGCCGAGCAGTCGAAGAGTCGCGGGCCATGCCGTGTCTTCTGGAATTCTTCTGGCGACGATCATCGATGGATCTACATGCTGATCGACATCGGATGAACATGTAACTTCAGACATTGATAGCTAAGAGCGGGCCGGTGACATCTGTCTTGTCGATTTCACGATCGGTCGGACAGAAAGTGCACTTTCTTGGTCAGCCGGTTGGCGATCTTGGAGCGATCACTGATGATTTTATGCTTTTGGAGGTTGACCCGTGATTTTGACGGATGTCGTCGGATACGAGTCAATTTCAAGCACTAAAAATCACATTTTCAGGAAACCACAGGGGCCAAAGTGCGCGAAACGCGAAAAAAGACGGAAAAACGGGTCACCGGCGGAAAATCCGGTGACCCGGACCTCCATGGTCGCCGGCGACCATGGGCCATGGTCGCCGGCGACCATGGACCGGCGACCATGGGCCATGGTCGCAGGGGCCTGCGACCATGGGCCATGGTCGCAGGGGTCTGCGACCCTGGGGGATTTTTCCCCTTCGGAGCCCGTTTTGCGGTCGTTTTGAGGTCTTTTTCGTCGCCGTTTTCTTCTGTATTTTTCTTGACATTTCTTCTCATTTATTGGCTTGATTTCCCTGTAGAAAACTTGATGAGAATCCTTGCATTTTTAGAGTGCAAAGTTTCTAATTTTCCGGGAAAGCCGAAGACTTTGTCGCGTAGAGCTGCTGATTTTCCGCCAGAAGTCGAAACTTGGTCAAACGATGTCGGAATGACCTGAAATTTGAGGTGAAGCCTCCTGAGCAATAAATAAGACCAACCATAGGCTTTTGTTTGAGTTTTGAAGCCGTTTGGGGTCCCGTCGATGCTTCACTTGATTTTGCTGCGGGGAAAATGCCGAGCTTTGATGTGCGGTCAAGCGATGTCCGATTGACCTGAAATTTGACGGGGAGCCTATTGGAGTCATTTTGAGACGTTCCATGGGCTCCGTTTTGGATGTCATGGTCCCGGGTTGCTCTGCCGCCGGTAGGCTTGATTTTCTCTCGGAGCATCGAAACCTGGTCAAATGTTTTCGGAATGACCTGAAATTTGACGTGCAGCCTTTTGGAAGCATGTTGAAGCCACTCATGCACTTGGTTTGATGAGCGAAGGCTCCGGTGGTTTCCGCCGCCGGGAGGCTTGATTTTGCTGCTCGAGCATTGATGGAGGGTCAAACGTTGTCGGTTTGACTTGAAATTTGGCATGGAGCCTTTTTGAGACATGCTGGAGTCATCTGTAGGCTCTGATCGAAGTTTTGACGTCTCCGATGATGTCGCCGCCGGGAGCTCCCGTTTAGCTGTCGGAGAAGTGAAGTTAGGCCAAATGTTGTCGAAATGGCCCGAAACTTCATGTGTACTCTTCTCTTGGCTATCTTGAAGGATCTTGCAGTTTTTGTTTGATTCTGACAAGATTTGAATTTTTGGAGAAATTGCATTGCCTATTTATGGCAGGTTGCGACTTCATGCAGCTTTCTTGATTTGAAGAGGCAAAGTGACATTTTTGGTGTCAACAAATGCCCCCTCGAGGTACAGCGACGAATTGCTTGACTTTTGTAGTCGATGTGCCTCGAAGAGATTTCTGAAGGAGAGCTTGTGTCTTGACCAAGAGTCTTTGAGCAATCTTTCCTTTGGTAAAGTAGCCTTTGAGCTTCCAGGGGAATTTTATGGTAGTGAAAGGAATCACACACCATCTCGAGGCAAAGTTTTGAAGATGACATCAGGGATGTGGATTTGGGCTTTTGTTTTTGACCTTGTGACCTAACAAGCTATATATGGCAGGTTAGGGGATCGGGTTTTGGTTTTGACCTTGTGACCCAACAAGCTGTATGTGGCAAGTTGGGGGATCAGGATTTGGTTTTTGGTTTTGGTCTTGTGACCTAACAAGCTGTATGTGGCAAGTTAGGGGACCAGGATTTGGTTTTTGGTCACTCTTTGGGACTGTGTGGGTCCATTGGAGTGGTTTGGATTTTTGTGAAATGTCAATTTCAAGATTTTGGCTCAATTTGGTATATGAGGCTGGATGGTTTGATTTTTGGAAGCTCATGGGGCTTGGGATTTTTTTGTATGGTTCAATCAACTCAAAAGAGGCATGGAACCATTATTGTATGCTCTTGGTAAGAGGATTTTTTTCTGACTAAAAGCCCATTTTTTTTTTTTTTTTTTTCTTTTTTTTTTTTTTTAGTGCCTAGGTGGTCAAACCTGGCTCATATGGGCTAACCCATGGGACCTTAAGCTTTTTAGGATGGCTTAGATCTCATGTGGGGCCATTTTTGTAAAGAATATCTAAAGATATCTCATTTGGATAGAGAATATCTAAAAATATCTTTATGGGAGAGAATCTCTCATCTTCCCTTAATTTGGGAGAGAATATCTCAAGGTATCTTTCTTTTTGGGAAGAAATCTCCAATATCCTTTTTTGTTGGAGAGAATCTCTCATTTGATTGATTTTGGGAGGAAATCTCTCAAAGACATCTTTCTTTTTGGGAAAGAATCTTTCTAATTCCTTCTCTTTTGGTAAGGTTACTAATTCTAATTAGTAACACTTACCTTTCTTCTTTGTTTCCTTCTTTGATTTGCTCTCTCCTATAAAAGCAAAGGGAGGTAGGATCTCTTGCTCTTATTACTTTCTTTTGCAACAATCTCAAGAGAGCTCCAAGGCCAAGAGTTTTTCTTCTTCAAGGATCTTCAAGCTTTTTCCTTCTTCTTCTCCATCAATGGCTTCAAGTAAGTTTTCTCTCTTTTTCTTTCAAGAAAACTCTATGTAGAGAATAGGATGGTAAAAAAAAAGTTTCTCTTCTTTTTTTTTCTTTCTTCTTTTTTTTTTTGTCTTTCTTTCTTTTCTTTCTATTCTTCTTCTCTTTTTTTTTCTTCTCCACGTGATTTCTTCTTTTGTTTTTTTTTTTTTTTTACGTTTTTTTTTTTCTCTTTTTTTTTTTTTTTTTTTTTTTTTTTTTTTGCTCATCATGATAATGCGTTTTTTGTGCAAATCTAGATGTTCATGCATATACTATTTGTAGATTGAGCATGATAGCATACCTAAAAATCTTTGCAAATTTGGGAATTTGGAGCTTGCAGTGATGTTGAGCCCTTCTTGATTTTGCGGAGATTTTGAGGTTTCGAAAGTTTGGAGTTTCGGAGCTCGCAGCGATGTTGAGCCCATCTTCAAAACTTTCTATTTCTTTCGGGGTATTTCCTTTTTCTTTGGAATTGCCCCGGGGTCATGCCAAAATTTCGCCAGATTTTTGGTGGGACAAAGTGACCCTTTTTTCTTTTTTTAGCGAAATCCTGTCATTTTGATGACGATCTTTTTCTTTTCCAACCTTTGCAGGTGGTTCCTCCAGAGCGAACAAGGGTAAAGAGCCTGCTACAAGCGTACCTCGTCGATCCGCCAGATCTTCTAATGTGGCCGTTCAGCAGGCCTGGGAGAAGGTCCAGTTTATTGAGAAGAACTTGGAAGAATGCGATTCCCTCAATCGTGATGAGATGAGACAGCGATTGATCGCTCTCAAGGACGAGGAGTTCTATAAGATCATGGTAAGCAACCGTCCTTGGGTTATGGACGATCTGAGGGTTTTGCCCAAGCCTACCTTCTTCTTTGGAGATGCAGTCCCTGACGACTTGACATACCAAAGGAGATGTTTTCAGTTCTCTTACACAGCTGATGGTGAAGAGAGAACTATTTCTACCCGGTCGTCTTTTGACCGGACCATCTCGATCCTGAGCCTTTCTCCCACGTGCCCTAAGAGGGAAGATCCTCCGAGCTGGGTGAAGAGGACCAGTGTGATCAAGACCGGGGTTTTTGTTGGTGGACCTTCCGGTTTTGCGGAGAAGCCACCTGTCCGTATGGACATGTTGATGCCAGCCAGCGGCTACCAGGGCTCTGATTATCCGTCAGTCGATTTGAGACCGGTGGGCCTTGGCGTTTTCAGCGGTGACGGCAGTACCTGGGTGAAGCCTTTTCGACTTCGTGGCCGTTTCAATGCTGACTCCGATTGGAAGTCATGGACTGACCGCACCTTGCTGATTGGGGGCGCCGTTTTGAAGGAAGTCGGGATTTTTGACGCGGTCCGCGCTTTCAGGGAGACCGTGACTTTTTCCGATGATGCCTTCATGGCTATGTTGGAGTCTTTCCTCCCTCAGACCAATACCTTCGTTGTCACGAACGGTGAGATTGGTTTTTCTCTGAAGGAGTTGAGTGCTATTACTGGATTGCCCATCCTTGGCAAACTCTACGAGGAGTTCATGCCGATTGACAGCGTCCTTGAGGAGCAGTCAGAGGAGTTCAGGCTCCTATACTTTCAGCTCGTCGCCTTCTATGATTTTTTGAAGGAGGGCTCGAAAGTGAGATCCAGCAGTTGGAAGAGTTGTGGCTTTTCATTCTTCAACTCCTTTGACGGTCGAGAACCTTCTGATAGCATGACCCGGGAAGACAGGAAGAAGACTTCGGCCATGCAGGAAGAGTTGAAGGGTTTCTTCGCGAGCACAGATGCCATTTGTTCTGACATTACACTGTGGAGGGATCTTGCTGTTTACCTCACTTTTTGGCTGGGTGAGGCTATTTTTGCTGGTGGAGATGGGACGCACATCAGGCCGCATTGTATTTTTCCGGCTTGTCAGATGGCGTTTGGAGAGCGGCTTGCTTTGGTGCCCGCTCTTTACTCCTACCTGTGTACCGAACTGCAGGCTGCTGCTTTTTTGGTTCGGCTTGGGCTCCCTATGAATAGGGTATTTTCAGCCCATATCTTTTATTCGTGGTTTGTATACCACTGTCCTGGCTTCCACCGGCTGGGTGCTGCACAGGATGATGATCCTCTGATGATTCGATTGGCTATGGGAAAAGCCGTATCCGAATCACTTTTGTTTGCCCGCATGAGGATCCGACGGTTCAGGGACGTCGAGATGGGGCAGTCTTCAGTTAAGCTTTCTCCGGAGTTGCGGAAGAAGGCTTTTGATTTTGGTGCCTCCCGAGACTCTACCAGAGCAGGGTCGGGAAGGCATTACTCTTTGACCAATGCAGAGAAAGAGTGGCTTTTCAGCATACGAGTCGGCACGATGGTGTACCGTAGACATCTTTTTGTCGACATCCAGCCGTATGTACCTTCTCGTTTTGCGCTTCAGTTGGGCTTCTCTCAAGGCGTTGTTGGAGCGCCTTCGAGTATGGTGAAGCGTTTTGGGGGTTTGCAGGATGGCAGAAATGCATGGGCTTTCTATAGTGCTGAAGACACTACTGCCACGATTTCTTATCCTGAGCTGTCGACTTTCCGAACTGCCGGCTTCACGAAGTGGTTCGCGGAGAGCTTTTTGGCATATCGGGGGCTTTCCAAGAAGGAGCTTGATGTAAAGCTGTCTTCTGGAAAAGGCATTGGGAAGTCGGATGGCGTCCGGCGAGAGGAAGTTTGGGCCTTCCTTTCTGGAGAGAAGCACAAGATAGGCTTTCTCGGTGACCAGGGCGTCATTGGTTCTGAAGCTGTTCGGGAAGTACCTGATGAGGCTTTGGAGCAGCTAGAACAGGAGGAAGCCGAGCTCGACGCTTGGATGCAAGCGGCACAGAGGCGAGCTTCCGCGGAGTCTACTGGCGAGAGCAGACCATCCAGTGAGGAGTCAAGTGAGAAACCTGACTCTGATAGTGGGGCGGGTTCTTCTAGGAAGCGAACCCGTAGAGGTAAGAAGAGGAGGAGTCATCATCGCAGCGAGGGGCCACATGAGGACTCTCCTGACATGGAAATCCCTCTTACCATCAACGAGGAGGTGCCAGAGGCTGTCGACGAGCCTCCAGAGAAGAGGAGTCGTGGGGAAGAGACCATTGGTGAAGGTATGATTCTTCCTTTTTCGTTTTCTGCTTCTTTCATAGGGCTTTCCATGTTCTGATTTGTTTTCTCACCCTGCTGCTGCTTTTTTTTTTTTAGCAGAGGATGAAGACTTGGCGATGCCTGAGGTTCCGACCGATGAGGCGGTGATGGAGCCGGTTATGGCATCTGAAGAAGAACCTAGGGACTCTGGAATGACTCCGGAATCTCCGACTGGTATGACTTCTTTCGCTTTCTCTGTTTTTTTTTTTTGCATGCGACTTGATTTGCTAACATTTTTCTTGTCAGCTGACTTGCCACAGGATTCCGATGACTTTGAACCATCAATGGACGCAAATGTTGATGATGCTTCCGATGAGTTCATGGAGGAAGAGAGTGTTCCGCCAGTCGTCGAAGAAGGTACTTTGTAGTGATGACCCTGATGATTTTTTTTTAACAGGATCATATTCATACCTTTTTGTGTTTCATTTGCAGGTTTTGAAGTGACAGAAGAGAGTCCATCGCTTTCTTCAGAACCAGAGCAAGGGATGCCAGAGGTCGATCCGGAGGTAGAGACCAGTTCTGACATGATTGAGGAGATGCCTCGTGTTGAGATTCCCTCTCCAGTGGCTCCAAGTGAAAAGAGTTCTTTTGTTACTCTTCCAATGGGACATGACATGAGCAGCCGATCAGCGGAGAAGGGTGAATCTTCATCCAGTTCGTCTCTTCAATTTACGAAGAAGGTGCTGGCTCGGGTTTTGAGTTCTTGGGTCAAGACTCTCCTTTCTGGACACTTGGAGGCAGGATTTGGCATGATCCCACATGTACAGGAGATTCTGACCGACACCGAAGAGGTTGGTCTGGATGTCACAGGTGCCAGGGCGATCGTTGATAGGATCATTGCACTGGGTGACAAGTGGTTTGAGACCATGGGTTTCCCTGACGACCAATTCTTCAAGGAGATGTTCTTGGACCCTGTTGATAAGGCTAAGTCTGACCTGAATGAGGCTACACAAAGCAAGAAGCAGCTAGTTCGGGAGAAGAACAAGGAAGAGCTAGCCATCATCGGATTGAGGCATGACCTTAACGTCCTTGATAGGGAAGTTGAGGAGGCCAGGAAACGTCTTGAGCATTTGAAGGCACAAGTCGATGCGAAGTGGGCTGCTATAACAGAGGCTCGTGACAGGGAGAGTACTCTGATCCGCAGGGTTGCAGATGCCGGTCAAGTTCTCGAGAGGAGGACTCTAGAAAACGAACAATGGCAAACTGCTGGGGAAGAGCTTCCCGGTGTAAAAGAAGGGTTACGGCATTCGCCAGCATCTCATGGCAAGTTCCTGAAGAAGCGTGCCTTGGAAACTCTGACGGCTGAGGCCAAAAGTTTGCTTGAAGAGCTGAAGCTTTGGCTGGAGACCATTTTTGGCTGAGCTCCTGATTTTTTATAGCAGAAACCATTCTTCTTTTTTTTTGGTACCACATGTATTTTTTGGTACTCTTTTTTTTTGTAGTGCTTGTGGACACTTTCTTTTTTTTTTTTGGTACTTTTCTTTTTTTTTTTTGTAGTGCTTGTGAACACTTTCTATTTTTTTTTTATTTTTTTTTTTTTGCTTTGGTACCACATGTATTTTTTTGGTACCTTTTTTTTTTGTTTTGGTACCACATGTATTTTTTGGTACTCTCTTTTTTTTTTTGTTTTCCCTACGCTCACTCAAATCTTTTTGTGATGAAAGCGATTGCTAAATGGGATTTGATCAAAAGTTTTGTCATTTTGTGAAAATCTTTTGTCAAATGGTTGTTTTGGTAGGGGAAACGAATTTGGCATGAAAGCCGGATTTTTGTGGCATTTACAGCCAGTTTGGTGGCATTAATAGCCAATTGGTGGCATTTATAGCCGGTTTGGTGGCATTGATAGCCAATTTGTGGCATTTATAGCCGGTTTTGACATGAGAGTCAGGTTTTTTTTGTGTGGCATTTATAGCCGATTTTTGAGATGGCATAAGAGCCAAAAATTTTGTTCGTGGCATGGGAGCCAATTTTGAGATGGCATGGAAGCCGAAATTTTATGGCGTAAAAGCCAAAATTTGGGTTGGCATGGAAGCCGGTGTTTGTTTTGTGGCATCTATAGCCAGTTTGGTGGCATTGATAGCCAATTTGTGGCATTTATAGCCGGTTTGGTGGCATTGATAGCCAATTTGTGGCATTTATAGCCGGTTTGGTGGCATTGATAGCCATTTTTCGAAAGCCAAGTTTTAGTTTGTCGGCGTGAAAGCCAATTTTTCGTGGCATTGATAGCCGGTTTGTGGCATTTATAGCCGGTTTGGTGGCATTGATAGCCGGTTTTTGGGCAAAAGAGCCAGGTTTTGGCGTTTATAGCCAGATTTTTTTTTTGCTTTCAAAATGCAGGTATCGACTAAATGTCGCCTCCCCGCTGAATGGTCTTGCAAGTATCGATGGAATGTCGCTTCCTTGCTCATTCGGTTTTGCGAGTATTGATGGAATGTCACTTCCTCGCGGGTTAGGTTTTGCAAGTATCGATGGAATGTCGCTTCCTCGCGAATTGGGGTGCAAATATCGACTAAGCGTCGCTTCCCTGCTTTTCCCAAAACTTTTGATTTTGCGGGTACTGACTTGATGTCGTTTCCCCGTGATTTTTGAAATTTGAGGTTTTCTCGAACCTTTGAAATTTGGGTTGTGGATAGCAACTGGTATGTTGCATCTCCACGATTTTTGGAATTGGGTTGTGGATATCAACTGGTTTGTTGCTTCTCCACGGTTTTTGGATTTTGCAAGTATCGACGAAATGTCGCTTCCCTGCGATTTAGGGTGCAAGTATCGATGGAATGTCGCATCCTTGCTTTTTTCAAAATTTTTGTTTTGCGGGTACTGACTTTGATGTCATATCCCCACGATTTTTGAAAAACCATTTTTTTTGTTTAAAGACACGAGGGTCGTAAATTTTGACCTAGAACCATTTGGCGGTAAAAGGTAAGGTGGACTAGGGTGGAAATCCCTGAATCCGGATTTTTGTTTCAAACCATGAATTTTGGTTCAAGGATCGAAAGCTTTGGTCAAGTCAGGGAGAGGCTCCTAAACTTGGATTTTTTTTTTGTTTTTGAACAATGAAACGATGAAAGTAAGCATTGTTTTTGAATCTCTAGAAATTTTGACATTTGATATGAAAATTCTAAAGAGAGTGGGTTTGACGAGCGAGTACCTGAGAACAGGTTTTGGCCATACAGGCATTGCTCTTACCCAGTTGGGTAAGTCTTCAAGGGTAGTACCGCTTCAAGAACTTGCCGTTGATAGGCAGCATACATCTGTCGCCTTCCATGTTTAGGAGGCCATATGCGCCGTTGGAGAAGACCTTGTCGATGACGTAGGGTCCCTCCCATTTTGGTTCAAACTTGCCTTTGGACTTGTGAGCGAAGACCATTGGTCTTTTTACCGCAAGAACCAAGTCACCCTTTTTGTAGGCGCGTTGCCTGACCCTTTTGTCAAAAGATCCTGCCATGCGTGCTTGGTAAAGTTCAATGCTTTGTCGAGCTTCGAGCCGTCTTTCATCGAGATTGTCCAGCTCATGGAGTCGCAATTTCGCATTGCTTTCTTGAGTCATGTCATTTTGTAGAGATACCCTCAGAGAAGGAATTTGTACCTCTAGGGGCACGACAGCTTCGCATCCATAGACCAAGGAGAATGGTGTGCTATGGGTTGGTCCTCGAACGGTGGTTCGATAGGCCCACAAAGCTTCAGACAGTTTATCGCTCCAGTCTCTTTTGTGACTAGAGACCATTTTCTTAAGGATTTTGCAGAGTGTCTTGTTGAAGGCTTCTGCCAATCCGTTTGCTGCCGGATTGTATGGAGTCGAAGGACAGCTTTGGATTTTGTATTTGTCGCAAAACCTGTAGAATCGATGATCCCGGAATTGTGGTCCGTTATCATGGACGAATCTCTTGGGTATGCCGAAACGACAAATGATGTTGGTGCGCAGGAACTGAAGAACTGATGAGGTCTTCATTTCGTTGAACGCAAATGCTTCTGACCAGTTGGAGAAATAATCCGTTGCGGCGAAGATGAAGCGATGACCTTTGCTTGAAGGGGGAGAGATAAGACCTATGATGTCCATGCCCCATGCTTCGAAAGGCCATGAGATTGCTGTAGGATGCAGCCATTCTGGAGGCATGTGAATGTAATCTCCGTGAACTTGGCATAGCTGGCAGCGTTTGGCAAATTGCATTGCATCAGCAACCATGGTAGGCCAATAGTAACCTAACCTTTTTATCTGATCATAGAGCTTAGGACCTGCCTGATGGGCTCCACAAAGACCAGCATGAACTTCTTTAAGTGTTTCTTCGGCCTCTTGTTGTGACAAGCAGCGTAGGAGTACTCCATTGAAGGATTTCCTGTAAAGGATTTTCGAAGGGATATCCAAATGAAAGTTTGGGGCTCGCCTTTGGATGCTTACCCGTTCTTTTGGATCTTCAGGTAGGATTCCGAACATAGTGTAATCAATGAACGGGTCCCTCCAGTCGCCGATTGAAGTTTGAAGGATAGAGATCCGACTTCCAACCACTCGGTGGCATTCAGCAACTGCTTGGTGTGTGTTAAGAGGAGGGAGGATCCTTCTCTCACTCACTGTAATTTGCATGTTTTCCCCTTCCTGGGTCGCCATTGATGCGGCAAGTCCGGCCAGGGCATCTGCACGGATGTTTTCACCTCTACGAATGTGGGTGATGTTGCAGATGTCAAACTTTTGCAGAAGTGATTGTGCCTTGTTGTAGTAAGGCAGCAGATCAGGCTTCCTGACTTCATATTTCTGATTCATCTGGTTGACGATCAGTTGAGAGTCTCCAAAGACTTCCAGCATAGTGATACCAGATTCGATGGCGAGTTCCAATCCTAGGATCAGAGCTTGGTATTCAGCTGCATTGTTTGTGCATGGTTCCAGTAGCGAGAAAGCGTGTGGAATCATGCATTTGTCGGGGCTAACAAAGAGGATGCCAACTCCCGAGATCAGCTTTCTGTTTTCATTTGTCCTGGTTGCACCGTCAAAGTACATGTCCCAGGAGGCATTTGGTGAGGAAGTCTCCACGTTGTAGACAGGTTCGTCTGGGAGATCATCTCTGAGTGGAGAATCTTTAGGCAATGGATGCTCTGCGAGAAAATCTGCTAGAGCTTGGCCTTTGATTGCTTTTTGTGGCACATACCTTATATCAAATTGTGATAGAAGGATGGACCATTTTGCCAGTCGGGCATTGAGAGAACCTGCCTTTGTGACAAGAACCTTCAAGAGATTGATCCTTGAGACCAGGTAGACTGTGTTGGAAAGCAAGTAGTGACGTAGCTTTTGTACGGCGAACATCACTGCAAGGCATTCCTTTTCGACTGGAGAGTAGCGATGCTCTGCACCTACTAGCATGCGGCTGAGGTAGTATAGAGCAGCTTCTTTTCCCTCACCATTCTCTTGTGCAAGCAGAGCGCCTACAGAATGATCAAGAGCTCTTGTGTACAAGATGAATGGTTTTCCAGTGGCAGGGGCAGCTAACACTGGAGGTTTGGTCAGGTATGACTTGATATCTTGAAATGCGGCTTCACAGTCGGCATCCCAGACAAAGTCTACACCTTTTTTCATCAATCGAGAGAATGGACGGCATTTCCCCGAAAGATTGGAGATGAACCGTCTCATGTAGGCCAATCTCCCTTGAAGCCCTTTTAGTTCCCTTAGGGTTCTTGGAGAGGGCATTTCTAGAATAGCCTTGACTTTTATGGGGTCAAGTTCTATTCCAGCTTTCCGAACAAGGAATCCAAGAAACTTACCCGACGAGACGCCGAAGAAGCATTTTAGAGGATTCATCCGCAGTTTGTGTTTGCGGAGTCGGAGGAAGACTTCCCGAAGATCTTTGAGATGGTCTTCTTTTTTTCTGCTTTTGACGGCGAGGTCATCAACGTAACATTCGACCGTCTTGTGCTGCATATCTTGGAATATTTTCATCATAGCCCTCTGATATGTGGCACCAGCATTTTTCAGACCAAATGGCATGACAGTGTAGCAATACACGCCAAATGGAGTCCGAAATGAAGTGTGTTTTTCATCCTCGGGATGCATCTTTATCTGATTGTAACCAGAGAAGCCATCCATGAATGTCATTCGCTCGAATCCGCAGGTATTGTCAATCATCACCTCCGGTATGGGGAGCGGGAATTCATCTTTAGGGCAAGCGCCATTCAAGTCTCTATAGTCAATACAGACTCTGATCTGCCCATTTTTCTTTGTCACGGGGACAATGTTGGCCAACCATTCTGGATGTTGTTCCTCACGGATGAAGCCGACGCTTTTGAGCTTTTGAACTTCTTGATCAATTTTATCCATCACATCTGGACGGAATCTTCTTTGGCCTTGTTTGACAGGCTTGATGTCTTCTTGAAGATTGAGTTTGTGGACTGCTATTTTGGGGTCTAAACCAGGCATTTCAGCATAGGACCATGCAAAGCAATCAACGAACTCACGAAGAAAAGCGATATACTCGGGTAACTCATCATCCTTTATATTCTTGCTTATGAATACAGGACGTGGGTTATCTGGTGTTCCCAAGTTTATCTTTTCAACAGAATCTTCTGTCGGAAGGTTCGAAGGTGGTTCCTCCACAATATTTTCGGAGGCTTCCAACTCAACGAAACCTTCTGGAGTTTCAACTGCATTACCAGACCAAGGCTCTGTTCCTTTCCATGGATTTTCTTGATTGGTGATCTCCTCAAGGCTTGCTATGAGATAGTCCCAATCGCCTGTTGAGTCTGGTATTTCTTTTGGAGACGAGGGTTCTTCTGGGTCAGAATAGCACAAGTCTGCATTATCGGACGATTCCTCTTTATCATCAGAGAAATCATACCAATTGGATGAGCTTCCTGGATTTTTGTCAGGTAACTCTTTAAAGAGATATCCAGGGAGATCGATGTCTTCATGGATTTGAGATGTTGAGGCTTGGTCGGTAAAACGACTTTTAAGCCTTTGTGTCAACTGTCTCAGAGGAGTGTCGGGATCATATCCTAACCCATATGAAGACTTTTCTACATGACCATAGAGTCTCCAATCTTCCAGCTGGCTTTTGGTCAAGGCGGGCTCCAATGGCGTGAGAATACCGCGTCTTTCTCCCAAACCGACTGGGTTTTGAGCGTCAAAGCCCATTTTCTTCATAATTGCTTGTGCCACAGGACTATATAGAGATAGCTGAGGCATACCTTCATTTTGAAAAGGTTCAAGCAGAGAACTTGATGAAGAAGCATCCGATCTATGAAAGAAGATCGGTCTTTGCTTTGGTGATGTTGCCGGAACAACAAAGGTAGCAGACGTAGGATCTTCTACATCAGCAGGTGTCTCCATCGGAGTGAGAGCAGGCTGAACTTGCTGAGTGTCAGCTTGGCTTGACGATGCATCGTCTTCTGGCTCTGAGTCCGAGTCTGTGTCTTGCATGATAGACACGAGAGAGACAACAAATTTGCCCCCAGGCTTTTGTTTCGCCTTCTTCACTTTAGTCGTGATGACCAAAGGTTTTGAAGATTTGAGGGAGATGAGGAAGGGAGATTGACTACTCTCTTCTAATTTGCCGGAGGGTTTGTTTTCTTCCGGTGATTTTTGAGGAGCCTTGCCTTTATCTTTCTGGAGATTTTCAGCAGGGGGTGCTGTTTCCTCTTCTTCTTTTTCTCCTTCATACATCTGGGAGTCTGCGAAGTGGACTTCTTTACCTTTGAAGGGTTTTCTGTCCGCAAAGACACGATGTACCATGCTGTCGTCGCCGACGAACTTGATGCATTGATGTAGAGTTGAAGGGACAACACCGTTCTCGTGTATCCAAGGACGTCCGAGAAGAATGTTGTAGCATGAGGGGGTTTTTATTGCATACACAGTGAGCTCAGAGATAAGATCACCGATTTGCAATTTGAACCTGATTTTGCCGATAGGCCTTTGAGCGCTCCCATCGTATCCAAAGATAGATACAGATGTGTGGCTTAGCTTGCTGGGTGGGATGCCCAACTCTTCAAGAGCCGAAGTGGAGATAAGGTTGAGTGCAGAACCTGGGTCGATCTGAACTCTGTGTATCGGTATTTCTTTGATGTACCCTGTAAAGTACAGGGGTCGGTTGTGCCTTGCTTCGCCAAGTAGGAGGTCTTCCTTAGTGAAGGCGATGGTTGCATTGGCTGCCTTTTGAACCGAGAGGCATTGGATGCATGATCCCTCAGTTTTCTTTTCTCCCTTTGAGGAAGTTTCAGAGTTTTTGACCCGGTAGTCCATTTCAATTTGGAGGACTTGCGGGGCATGTTTGTCGACATCCTCATTCAGTTTTTGCAATTCTGAGATGAGATTATCACGAGTGCGTGGAGACATTCGTAATAAATCCAGGATGTGAAGACGTGCAGGTATGTGTTTGAAGTGCTCAACCAAGTCATACTTGAAAGCCTCCTTAGGGCCTGCATGTTCATCATTGTTGCCACTGGGGGCGCTTACAACATCTTTTCCCGAAGGATTTACATAAGTAAAGGAAGATTGGTTGTAACTCTTGTGGTAGTCCCGGCCCGAACGGGTGCCTCTACCAACTTCGAGAGCTTCTTGAGAAGGATCTTCGTTTGGAAGATTGTCTTCAGGATCAAGAGGCTGTCGTTTTTCATCTACTGGGGATGTATCTGCAGCAGAGTTACCATCCTCAGTGATTGTGTTGCACGGAGCATTTTCCGGGAGCAAGTCCTGAACAGCATCCAGCAGCTTTTCTTCTTCGTTGACCCATCCATCACCCCAAGTTGGGTTTTCTTCATGATGATGAGTCGGGAAGAATGTGTATCCTGAAGTCACAGTCTCAGGAGAAGAAACCTGAGAGGGTGTCATCTCTGTGAAAGTCACGTGAGACAAGGTAGCTCCAGAGGATACATTGCTAGGCGTCGTCGGAGTCTAGGTAATCTCATCAGACGACGCTTCAGAAGAGCTATAGTCCTGATATATTACATTACAGGAAGCTCTGATAGGAGATGTTGCCTGCTCGGAGTCAGACTCATCCTCGGATGTAAGAGGATCGTCTATCCAGCAATGTTCTCCATTTTCAGGAGTTGAGGGAGGAGGTACCTGATGGGCTTCAGGGACTTCCGGCTCTGGATTGTGAGGAATCTCGTTGACGCGGTCTTGCTCTTGTTCTAGAGCGAGACGCTGCAAGATCCTTGCATATTCTTCAAGATCAGGCATGGGAGCCAGATCTTCTTCTTCGTCTTCTCCGTGTGGCTCAACATAGTTGATTTCCACTGGAGCAATGACAGGTGCTGGGTTAACAGCATCTTCTTGTGCAGCCTCTTGGTCTTCTTCATCATCAGACCAGGATCCTTGTGGTTGCAAGGGGTTATACCAGATTACTGGCATAAGGTGAGTTTCAGGAACCCATTCTTCATCGGAGAGATATTCTCCTGTTTCAAGAGATTCCTCCCACTCATCGGTGTAGTTGGGCTCGAATCCATCGTCGGTGTCGCTGGACTCGTATCCATCAATGGAGAATCCAACTACCGAGTTGCAAGAGTATGATGCCCCCTGCATGGCTTCTTTTTTGAATTGAGGTGGCATGAAATCACTGAGAGTGAAGTTTCTTACCGCCTTTGAAGTCTCTGGAAGGGACGTTTCTGTTGCCCCGAGTGAAGTGGTAGAGGAGCCCTCTGCCTTTTCAGGGACTGCTTGTTTTGGCTGGGTCTTCTCTTGCCGTTTGAGCCTGAGGAGATGTTTCCTAGCCTGCCTTCGCTGTTGAGCTGTTGGCTTTGTTTTGACGATCTCCCAATTTTCATCTTCCAGGAGATCGGGATGTACCCATATAGGTTGTCCGTCTGGTGTCGGGAAAGGAACCAACACTTCGGACGTTTGAATTCTTTTTATCACCTTGAAGGAAGTAGTGATCTTCTTCTTCGGTGATTTTGGTGTTTGTCCACGTGACACCATGTTGACGGAGGCGGGGCCATAGTTTTTATCAAAGGTTATGACTCCGTTCCTCCACATCTCATTTATCTTCTCTCTCACAACGAAGCATTGATTGAGAGGATGCGAGACCATCTGGTGGTATGGACAGTACCAAGGATCGTTGGTTTTGCCAACGTCTCCCGGTCTTTTGGGCTCTGGCAAAATGAGTTTGCCATTTGCTAGGAGAGCCTCAAAGATTTCTTCGACGTCTTCATCGAACGGATATTTCTTTTCTACTCGCTCTTTGAAGGCATCAGAGAGTTCAGGCCTTTTACCTGCAGTTTTGTTTTCAGCTTTCTTTGGCTGCTGAGGAGCTGACTTGGTTCGCACATTGAGGACCTCTTTCTTCTTTGGTCTAGAGGTTGCAACAGCAGTCGGCTCTTTCTTTGATGATTTCTGACTGTTGAGGTCTTTGATCACCGTTTCAGCTTCCATGGAAGCTTCGAGGAGCTCCCCCAGGTTCTTTGATTTGTTGCCGATGATCATGGAGTGGATTTTAGCTCTCATGTTGTTTCGGCAGATGTCGACTAGCGACGCTTGTGGCAGTACATCTGAGCATTTGTACGCCATTGCTTTCCACTTGTGAATGAAGTCATAAGTTGACTCATTCTCTCCCTGTTTTAGGCTGCAGAGCTGAGCCATAGTAACAGGATGATCCTCACCTTGGAAGTGGGTCAGGAAGCGTGTCTCCAGCATAGCCCAGTTCTGAATGGAGTTCTCCGGCAGAGTGGAGTACCAATCGAAGGCCGTACCTTTTAGGGTACTTGCAAAGAGGCGAATCTTGAGTGCATCTTGATCCGCGATAGCTCCCGTCAAGATCTTGAAGTGGATGACGTGCTGTCTGGCCGATCTTTCCCCGTATATGTTTGGAGAGTAGGATGTTTGAATTTTGTGGGGAACGGGACCGAGTCCATCCATAAAGGATATGGTGGCTTGATCCCATGCTCTTTGAGTATATCCTCTTCTTTAGCTTTGGCGAGGATACTGTCTACGTCCTTTTTGGTAAGGGCGCGTGACTCATTTTCTTCACAATTCTCCTCGTTATTGTTATGATTCGGAGGAGGCTCATTGTTCACCTGATTTTGGACGACAAGGAGAATGTTTTCCATCAGAGTTTCAATCCTCTGCTGGCCTTGTTCCAACTGCTGGATGCGTGTGAGAGCATCATCTCGAGGTGGATTCTGAGGTGGTGGCTCAGAACTTGTAGCCAAGACGTTCATCCCTCGGGATTCGAACGAAGAAATCGTCCTGGTGACCGAGCTGGGGCTCATTCTTTTTGACGAAGAGCTTGATGAAGGATTACTCTCCCGTCCTTGGCTTGAAGGGGCAGGAGATTCTTCAGGATGTCTTCGTGTCCCGGTGACGCTACGGGTCACCGGACGTCGGACATGGATTTTTGATGTTGACTTTTGGCGTCTTCTGGTTTTTCCAACCATATGGACGGCAGCAACTTGGTCGGGTCTTTCTTTTTCGACCCATTTGTGGGAGACTTGAAGTGTAGGAGGCTGGGTCCGTTGCTTCTCTAGTCTCTTTTGTCGATATGACGCACGGCGGCGTGCTCGATGAGCGATTTGAGCTTCAGTCAGCTCTGGCTGGGCTCTGACGATGAAGGATGTGCTCCCTCGGGCGCAGCAGCCGAGCCTGTCTTCTTTGTAGCTAGGCAAGGACAGGATCCGGACCCGGTCCTTTGCCTGTTGCAGCGAAGCTTTGAACCTTTCGAGTTCGGCCCCTGTAGAGATGAAGGGTCGATTTGAAGGAGTGTAGGCCTTAGCAGGTGCTTGTAGAGGCCTGGTGATGCATGATCTAATTTTGGGCCTGTAGGAACAAGCCGGCTCATGCTGGGTTGACTTGGGAGTCAAGTTGGAGATGGGTCTCTCCTCTTTCATGTAGGCAAGAGGGTAGAACTGGTTTTCTTTGAGTGGGGCCAGGTATGCTGGCTTGGTGGAAATTTGAACCTTCTTTGTTTTGGGGAAGGTCTTGGAGACCAAGTCTTGGGATAGACCTGGTTGTTTGTTGGTCGAGGCTTCGCGGGGGTGCCGCGGGCTTCGGGCTTTTGGGCGCTCGGCTTTGGTGTCACGGGAGTGACACGTTGAGAGGCGATCTTCTGCTTTTTAGCAGGCGCAGCTTGTTCTTCGGGAAGTGGGAATGGTCCCAGTGTCCCGAAGACGATGGTCCGGGGAGTCGAGGTCGACCCGGAGTTCAGAGAGTTGCCGAGGGAGTTGATGCTTCGGCAGCTGGCAGGGCGCTTATGGGTGCGCGTGTTTTGCTTCTGTTGAAGCATGAGTTGGTGCTTGTTCTCATCGAAGATAATGGTTAAGGCTGCCATTGTTAGTTTCGAAAAAGTTCTGAAACAAGACCACATCCATTAGTAATCACAAGAATAATGATCATAAATGGGAATTTCTATGCTTTTGTCTTTTCAAATCGCTCAAGGGACATAACCCAAGCAATATGAGGAAGGCAAAAAGCCATAGAGGGTACAATTGTTCTGACAGCAAGTATGGTGAGCCCAGAATGAGCGTTCCAGTGACTGCTAGAAGCAATTGTAAACCTAAATTCGACTTATCGAGAAGCAGGGCTTGCTCGAGATAAGAAGAATATAAGGTAGGAGTTACAAATGTGCCGGTCACAGATACAGTAGACCCTGAAAGGGCGTACCAGTATTGCTATGCACAAATGTTGGAGATCGCATCCACGAGATGGGATTCTCTTTTTTTTTTTGAAATGTCAAGATTGGATTCATCAAAGAGAGCAGATGGTATTCCGATCCGAATACGGGCTCAACGATTTCCGCGAGCACCAGTACCCAGAAGGGAAGGAACCACAATTTCTCGGATCTGAATCTAAAATGACGAGAGTTTTTTTTTTTGAAGATTTTTTTTTTTTTAAGATTTTCTTTTTTTTTTTTTTTAAAAAAAATCTTTTTTTTGTTTAAGATTTTTTTTTTGAAAATCCTTTTTTTTTATTTTTTATTTTTTATTTTTTTTTTATTTTGATTTTTTTTTTTTTTTTAAGATTTTTTTTTTTTGAAAATCTTTTTTTTTTATTTTTGATTTTTTTTTATTTTTAAGATTTAAAGACGAGAGAGTACACATAGGCCTCCTAACCCGGTCTTATGAAACCTCAATTGATAGAATTGCCCCCAGGTAAGGGTAGGATTACTTAATGAACCCGTTTGGAGGACCCTTGCCTAGAACAGTCAAGCTGTCTCCACACTCTGGACAAGGCTTTTCTTGAATCAATCGTGATCAAAGAACGCAATTGGTTTAACCTTAGTGGTCTATGTCCCCTTTTTTTTTTATAAAAATCCCAAATAGACTCATCGAAGAGAAACGATGGCCCAAAACCTTAGTCGAACGGGCTCAACATTTCTGCAAGCACCAAAGAACGATAGGATAGGAACAAAGTTTCTCAATTTTGAATCCAAACTAAGAAAACTAATTTTTTTTTATTTTTATTTTTTTTTGAAATCTCTAATGAACTCATCGAAGAGAAACGATGGCCCAAAACCTTAGTCGAACGGGCTCAACATTTCTGCAAGCGCCAAAGAACGATAGGATAGGATCAAAGTTTCTCAATTTTGAATTCAAACTAAGAAAACTGATTTTTTGATTTTTTTTTTCTTTGAAATCTCTAATGAACTCATCGAAGAGAAACGATGGCCCAAAACCTTAGTCGAACGGGCTCAACATTTCTGCAAGCGCCAAAGAACGATAGGATAGGATCAAAGTTTCTCAATTTTGAATTCAAACTAAGAAAACTGATTTTTTTTTTTTGAAAAGAGAAAGAATGGAAACAAACTCAAAGAAATAGAAATTTCCAAAAAATCCCATCTCATTTTTTTTAGGATGCAAAATCCAACATAGGCTACCAGCTAGAAAGTAGCCAAGGAATCCGGAAAAGAAGTATAAGCATAGAGCAAAAAGTATGATATGCAAATATTTCATTTCCAAGCACCGTGTTCTCAAATGAACGAGTCCCACCGGGTGTGCCAGCTTGATGGAACGCGCTCCGAGGCGCCCGCTGGGGCGGCTACCGGGGTCGGCGGAACGTGGGAGTCCGTCGGGTCCGGCCCTTTCGCGCCCTGGCGGGCCCTGAAGCGTGCATCAACATTTCTTTTGTGTGGGTGGGTGTGCCAGCTTTTCTATTTTACTTGGAATTGCAAGTGGTAATCCGAAGATCAACCTTCGCAAGTAAAAAGGAAATCAACTTCTTTCAAGTTTTCCATTGCACAAATATTTAAGAAAAGAGACATTTTCTTGGTTTGCCGTGAAAGGCGATTTTGTTTGGCATTTATAGCCGATTTTGGCGTTTATAGCCGATTTACAATTCTCATCAATAATGAAAGACAAGAGTTGTGATTTTTGTCTCTTTTAGAAAAATACAAACTACAATGAAAAGCAAGAAAAGGAAGATCTAACTTTTCAGGAGATTGTGGGGGACTCGTTCAGATTGACGGTCGCAAGCCATGTATGGGCTTCGCCATCATCCATGCAGATGAGAACAGAAGATGCTCTTGATTCGCTTGGCTTGGCTATAACCTCAGGTTTTTAGGGGACAAAGACCAAGAGAAGGTCCTATGTCCAATAAAAAGCTAAGTAGACGGGCTGAAAAGCCATGTCTAAGCCATTGGAGGTAGTGGGAGAAGGCAAGGACCTTGGGGGGGGGTGCCCCCCAAGGGACTCTCTTCACCTTGTAGTGGTGGCCGGTGCAGAACTTCAGCAGAGTTTTCTCTCTTTTTTCTTTCTCTGGATTCTTTCTGATCCCTTTTTTTCTGATCTTCTGATTTTCTCCTCTTTTTTCCAATCTTTTTTTCCGATCCCCATTTCAATGGAATGCTCTCCTATTTATAGGCTTTTGGTAGCCATTTAGGAGGGTTTATGAGCCTTAATGGCTTTAATGGGAGGAGTTACAAGATTTATTTCTTGATTTTGTAACTCCTTTTTCCTTGAATCTGATTGGCCGATGGAGATTAAGGGCTTTTAATCACCTTAATTACCATAATGGGAGGAGTTTCATGGTTTAAATGCCATGAATCAATTGACTTGTAACTCCCAAATGCTTGCTTCTGATTGGGCCGTCCAAAGAAATGAATTAATGACTGCAATAAAGCTAGTCAATTAACCACATTAATTGGTCGCCGAGCAGTCGAAGAGTCGCGGGCCATGCCGTGTCTTCTGGAATTCTTCTGGCGACGATCATCGATGGATCTACATGCTGATCGACATCGGATGAACATGTAACTTCAGACATTGATAGCTAAGAGCGGGCCGGTGACATCTGTCTTGTCGATTTCACGATCGGTCGGACAGAAAGTGCACTTTCTTGGTCAGCCGGTTGGCGATCTTGGAGCGATCACTGATGATTTTATGCTTTTGGAGGTTGACCCGTGATTTTGACGGATGTCGTCGGATACGAGTCAATTTCAAGCACTAAAAATCACATTTTCAGGAAACCACAGGGGCCAAAGTGCGCGAAACGCGAAAAAAGACGGAAAAACGGGTCACCGGCGGAAAATCCGGTGACCCGGACCTCCATGGTCGCCGGCGACCATGGGCCATGGTCGCCGGCGACCATGGACCGGCGACCATGGGCCATGGTCGCAGGGGCCTGCGACCATGGGCCATGGTCGCAGGGGCCTGCGACCATGGGCCATGGTCGCAGGGGTCTGCGACCCTGGGGGATTTTTCCCCTTCGGAGCCCGTTTTGCGGTCGTTTTGAGGTCTTTTTCGTCGCCGTTTTCTTCTGTATTTTTCTTGACATTTCTTCTCATTTATTGGCTTGATTTCCATGTAGAAAACTTGATGAGAATCCTTGCATTTTTAGAGTGCAAAGTTTCTAATTTTCCGGGAAAGCCGAAGACTTTGTCGCGTAGAGCTGCTGATTTTCCGCCAGAAGTCGAAACTTGGTCAAACGATGTCGGAATGACCTGAAATTTGAGGTGAAGCCTCCTGAGCAATAAATAAGACCAACCATAGGCTTTTGTTTGAGTTTTGAAGCCGTTTGGGGTCCCGTCGATGCTTCACTTGATTTTGCTGCGGGGAAAATGCCGAGCTTTGATGTGCGGTCAAGCGATGTCCGATTGACCTGAAATTTGACGGGGAGCCTATTGGAGTCATTTTGAGACGTTCCATGGGCTCCGTTTTGGATGTCATGGTCCCGGGTTGCTCTGCCGCCGGTAGGCTTGATTTTCTCTCGGAGCATCGAAACCTGGTCAAATGTTTTCGGAATGACCTGAAATTTGACGTGCAGCCTTTTGGAAGCATGTTGAAGCCACTCATGCACTTGGTTTGATGAGCGAAGGCTCCGGTGGTTTCCGCCGCCGGGAGGCTTGATTTTGCTGCTCGAGCATTGATGGAGGGTCAAACGTTGTCGGTTTGACTTGAAATTTGGCATGGAGCCTTTTTGAGACATGCTGGAGTCATCTGTAGGCTCTGATCGAAGTTTTGACGTCTCCGATGATGTCGCCGCCGGGAGCTCCCGTTTAGCTGTCGGAGAAGTGAAGTTAGGCCAAATGTTGTCGAAATGGCCCGAAACTTCATGTGTACTCTTCTCTTGGCTATCTTGAAGGATCTTGCAGTTTTTGTTTGATTCTGACAAGATTTGAATTTTTGGAGAAATTGCATTGCCTATTTATGGCAGGTTGCGACTTCATGCAGCTTTCTTGATTTGAAGAGGCAAAGTGACATTTTTGGTGTCAACAGCCCGGATGTTCAAATCTGAGCCCATTTTTCCGGAGAATCCCTAGGCAGTGGTTCCCGCGAAGCCATGCCTTTCTCTACAATCGCCGTTGTGGAAGGGTGCATTCGCTTCCCCTTGGATCCTTTTCTCGTTCGCTTCCTTTCCTTTATAAATCTTTTTCCCCTTCAATGTACCCCAAACTTATTTCGCATCGTGATGGGGGTAGCCGCGCTGAACAAACTGCTCGGCACCAACCTTGGGGTATTTGATATTCTCTCCTGCTATTCAATCGTTCCCCTCAATAACCAAAAAACGATCTTCTATTTGAAGTCTCGCGACCAGAGTAGGCTTCTCATTCATTACCTCCCGGACTTGAACAAGCGAGCAAGGGAGATTTTACCATTGTTAGCGGCAACTGGGAGGTGCCAACCTCCTGGGGTGGGGTAAGGAGGTCTGCGTCCTCCTGCATCGTGTTTTTCTCTTACTATGTGCTACTTTTTCTCTTTTACTCAGTTTTTTAGCTTGTCTCTATCTGCAAATCCAACAATCAACCAAGTCCCCCAATGTCTTCTCCGGGCTGATGATTTAAAGACAGTTCCTGACTATCGTATTCCTCTCGAATTACATGGTTGGGGTCAGGCTGCTCACATTCTGCTCGGGTATGAGCGATCTTACAACTTCTTAGCTACCCCGACTTAGTATTATCTTGGAGACAATCTAGGGGAGCCAGTCCACCGTCCACTTCGGAGGAAGATTCCTGCCGTAAAGACGCCAAGATCTTCTAGTCGAGGTGGGACGATCAATGCCCACTCTTCGGGCTCCCAACGATCCTCTGGTCCGTCACATACCGCTAAGCAGACTCCCCTTGGTCGGAGGCAAAGTCCTAGGAGGTCATCTCAGTCCAGCACTTCCTCTTCTTCTTATTCAAAGCAAGCTCCTGTCCTAGATATATCGGACGGCTCCTCTTCTTCTTCGGATCCAGACAGACCGCTTTCCGTCATGTCCAAGCGTAAGGCGAAGGACTTACTTAGCAACCTTGGCGACCTCCCCTCTTCCAAGGTGGGCAAAGATTCTCTCCAAGATCCCCTTCCGTTCTTAGCAAAAGATCTACGATTGATCCTCCCCTTGACCTTGGTCGGAGGAAGATGAAGGGTAAATCATTGGCAAAGTTGGCTGACAATTCCAACCCACTGTCTGCTTGGCTGTAAGACACGCTGCCTCCTCTACCTCCTCAATCGAGCCTTTCTTTTGAGAGTAGAAGCTCGCCGAGCTCCCTTCCTGGGTCCCAGTCCTCTTTAGGGGATGGAGTAACTAATTCCCTGTCGGTGGCGCTGCAGTTAGGAAAGTTTGTCCTTCTACCTTTAGATATGGGTTTGCACGGAATCTTGTTTGACCATGATCTCGTGTCTTCCAGTGTCCAACACTGTCTCTTGGTTAGTTGGCATACCCTGTTTATCATCTTTGATCGGATGGTTTCATAGTTACAACATCTACATTTTCTTTTCTTCAGGGACTTTCAAAGTGGTTTGTTGCATCAGACCGTATGGAAAAGAATCAAAAGTGGGTGGAAAGTCTTGAAATGGAGCTTGTTGCTTTTAAGGCTGCTAGGTGCCAGGCGGAGACCGCTGCCTCTAATTCTTTTAAGGCCGTGAATGTCGTGGAGGCTAAGGCCGTTGCAGCCACGAGTAGCTTGGTTGCAAGCGAAATGGAACTCGAAGCCCCCTGTTGTTGGGTCGCCGAAATGCTGGATGCTATGGAACAATCGAAGGATGTTGCGTTTGAGGAGGTCGAGGCGGTTTATCTTGATCAGGTTGAACAGATGAAGACTCTCGTGTTCAAACGGGGGTATGATGTGAGCTTAAGTGATGCTGGTGTTCCAGGAGATTCTCCCCTTTGGGCCAAGCACACAATTCAGCCCGTTGTCGCTCCAGCTCAACCATCGCCTGCTGAAACTCTTGCTCAAGATCCTATTAGAAGGTCCAGCTCGCTCGTCGCTGGTGATAATGATGCTCTCCTATTGCCGACCCTGCCGCTTCTGCTTCTTATGTCCCTAAGGTTGTCTAGAGAATTAAAGAACTCTCCTCCTTTTCTAGTATTTTGGTTTTAGCAAGTCGCCCGACCTGTGGGCCAAACATTATATCTTTTCAATGTTGTTTCTTTTGTGCTTTAAATACTCAACTCTTTGCATCTCTTTTGTTAAATCTGCATTATTTATGACTACTGCCACTGTCGGCCCTTGTCCGAACTCCCTTTGGACCAATGTTTGCATTGTCATGCCAGACATTGATTAAAGGTAGATCAGTGCAGTATACCTAGTATAGGACTTTCCCAGTTAGGATTTGTTTTCCTTTCAGCACGAAGCAATGGTTCTGTTACTAGCCTTAATTTTCAGGCTTAGCCTTATCGTGGCACGATTATCGCGACAGGGTTTGGCCCCTACTACGGGTTCTCGTCCTTATATAAGTCGTAATTAATTTATTCCTTGGCACAAGGTCATAAAGCAACTTGCATAAATTCTTGGCAGAAGATCATACTTTCATAAATTCTTGGCACAAGATCATAAGGCAACTTTCATAAATAAAATGCAAGATACAAAGGTGATAACTACTGGGTATGGAAGTTTAAAAATAGAATTTCTTCAAATTTGCCACATTCCAAGGTCTCAATAGTGCTTTTCCCTCAGGTGTTTCTAGGCGATATGCTCCTATTCCCCCTATAGAGATGACTCTGTAGGGTCCTTCCCAATTTGGTCCCAGTTTGCCATGGCTAGGCTTCCTAGTGCCAGGGAGTACTCTTCTTAGGACCAAGTCTTTGACCTGAAAAGTTCTCACTTTGACTTTTTTCTGGAAGGTTCGTGCCAATTGTTGCTGGTAGGCCACTAGTTTGATTAGCGCCCGTTCCATTCGCTCTTCGATCATGTCGAGTTGCTCGGCAACCTTTTCCTTGTTTCGCTCATGGTTGTATGCCTCTGTCCTTGTGGTTGGTAGTCCGACCTCCAAGGGGATCACCGTTTCCATTCCATATGCTAAGGAGAATGAGGTCTCCCCAGTAGACCTCCTCGGGGTTGTTCAGTAGGCCCACAAGACACTAGGGAGTTCGTTCACCCACGCTCCTTTGGCCTCATCCAACCTTTTCTTTATATCATCTAACAAGGTTTTGTTGGAGCTTTCAGCTTGGCTATTACATTGTAGGTAGACTGGGGTCGAGAAATGGTGGCTGATGCTGAATCACTCACATAGGTTTATGAAAAATTTTCCTTCGAACTGCTTCCCATTATCCGTTGCTAATGCTCAAGGTATTCGGAACCTGGTGATGATGTTTTTCCATACGAATCTCTCGGCATCACTTTCCCTGATGTGGATCAAGGGTTTTGTTTCTATCCACTTGGTAAAATAACCAGTTGCTACTATGAGGAACCTGAAGTTACCTGCTACTCTTGGCATAAGCCCAACGATGTCGATCCCCCATTTATCAAACGGCCAAGAACTTGTAATCGAATTCAGCTGCTCGGCTGGTTAATGGATATCTTTGCCAAAACGTTGACATCTTTCGCACTTTTGGACGAACTGCAGGGCGTCTTTTTGCATGTATGGCCACCAATATCCCTGTAACATGGCCTGGTGGGCCAAACTTAGACCTCCAATATGACCCCCATAGCATCCCTCGTGGAATTCCCATAGAAAGCTTGGAACATCGACTGTGTTGACGCACTGGAGGTAAGGTCTTGAATAAGATCGCCGATAAAGCTTGTTGGTTGGTGACAACCAAAACCTTGCAGCCTTTCTTCTGATTTTCAAACTTTCATTAAGGTCTTTCGGAAGAATACCATCCTTCAAGTACGCAATTATCAGCGTCATCCAGCTCGGAGTTTCATCTTCCTGATTGGCACACATAACTTGTTGCCCTACAATGCTCGGCTCTGCCTGGTAGTCGACAATGATTTCTCTCATTAGCTCAGATTTTACTGCATTAGCCAAACTAGCCAGGCTATCGGCATGCGAATTCTGCTCCAGACCGATCTGCTTCACCTCAACATTCCCTATTTCCTGGATCAAGCGCTTTGCCCGAACATCTCGAGCCGCGTACTCTCCAGTTAGCTGGTTGGTGACCAATTGTGAGTCACAATGGATCGCCAATTTCCTAACTCCAAGTTCTTGGGCCATCCTGAGTCCTGATAATAATGCCTCATATTTTTCTTCGTTATTTGACGCGTCAAACCCCATTGTGATAACCTGCTCAATTATTGCCCCTTCCATAATTATAAGCACTACGCCGGTGCCGAATCCTCGGGAGTTGGATGCTTCATCCACATATACTTGCCACTGCTAGTTGGTGCTCGTCCCGTGCATCTGCCAATCTGACTCACTTTGCTTGGGTATTTCCCTGTGAGTGAACTTGGCTATGAAATCGGCCACCACCTAGCCCTTTATCACGTTTCTGGGAACTATTTTGATGTCATGTTCGCTGAGCTCTATTGCCCACTTCATTAGTCTCCCAGAAAGGTCAGCCTTCTGAAGAACCGACCAAAGTGGATGTTCAGTCAGGACTTTGATGGTATGGGCCTAAAAGTAGTGCCTTAGCTTCCGAGCTGCACACACCAAAGCCAAGGCGAGCTTCTTAAGTGGTAGGTATCTCGTTTTGGCATCTAGCAGGGTTTGCTGACGAAATAAATTGGCTGAAGGTGCTTCCCCTGCTCCCTCATCAAGACTGCACTAACTGCGTGCTGAGATACCGCCAAATACAACACCAGCTCTTCCCCAGGATTTGGAATAGAGAGGACAGGAGGGGAGCTCAAATATTGCCTAAGTTGTGCGAATGCTTCATCGCATTTTTTGTCCCACACTTTTTCTGCCCTTTTTCTTCAGGGCGAAAAACATTGGTCGTCACCTGTTTGAACTCTTTGCTATAAAATGATTCAGGGCAGTAAGCATACCTGTCAACTTTTGTACTTCTTTACTTGAACTAGGTCTCTCCAACCTTCGCACAGTTGCCAATTAGTCGGGATTGGCCTTATTCCCCTTTGAGTTACAATGTAACCCAGAAATTTTCCGGAACTAATCCCAAATGAACATTTTGTGGTGTTCAGCGCTAACTTGTATTTCCGTAGGATGCTGAACACTGTCTTCAAGTCCTCCTTAACGGTCACCCTTTCTTTACATTTTACCATCATATCATTAACAAAAGCTTTAACCGTAATTTCAATTAGGTTCTGAAATATTTTCGTAACCAACCTTTTATATGTTGCCCCGGCATTCTTAAGTCCAAAGGGCATTCGTTTGTAACAAAACGTCCCCTTTGGTGTTATGAATGGTGTTTTCTCTTGATCAGGTTCCTCCATTGAAATTTGGTGATATCCCCGATACGCATCCAATAAACTCATCCGTTCATGTCTCGCCGTAGAGTCCACCAGTTGATCAATGTCACGTCCCCCGAACCCGATTAAGAATAAACCGGATCCGGAGAGTGAATTTTAGGGCTAATTAAAATTTTTGTCCTTTGGGCCCACGGATCGTAAGTCCGCTGTGAGGATATTACATTTCAGACCTCATATAAGTCTAGGCATATGGAATATCAGTCAATGAATAATAACTTCTCATTAAATTAAAAGTTGCAAGAATGAATAATTAAAAACTACGAAAGGAGTTAAAGTAATTTATTACATTGGCCAATCCCAATAAACAAGGCCAATAAAAATAAAACCAAGTCAATGAAAGAAAGGTCCAACGAGAGAAATAAATAAAGGAATATATCTAATGAAATCTGTGTGAATCTCTCTCGTGCCGGGAGTGATGACGCTACTCTACGTCATCGGCACGTCACTCGCGTTCCTCCTCGACTGGTTGGAGATCCTCTGAGATCTCCTCACCGGCATGCTCCTCATAGTAGTAGTAACCACCTGAGGTGTCTGCACACCAAGGAATAGAGTCAACAACATGTTGAGTAATAGATAAGCATAGTATAATAAACATAACATGCATCAAATATAGAGTAATGACAAGTACACATCATATGAATACAAGAAAAGCGAGTCTAGGCATAAAGCAAGAATAATGATCGACAGAAATCATAATAGGAATCCTAACAACCATCTAACAATAACTACTATCATGCAATGCAAGACAAGAACAAGAGGGAGACTCCGAGGATGTCCAATGCCACCTCCCGGGATACCAGTAACAATCCCAATCTGGACTACTAATACCAAAGTCCGGCTCCAGTAGGATCCTAACTCCCGGTCCTGGGAATAGCAGCACGGTCCAATGCCCGCTCCTAGCTATTCAACACCATGGACGCCGTCCAAAGCCGACTGCCCATCCCGACAACCGAGTAACCGGTTCGTCAATAAACCCCAAACTGCAGATGACCATGATATGCAAATAATAATAAAGTGGTTTTGACACAAGGACAAACAAGACAAGCAAGTCTGGCTAGTTCAATGTACAAGACATGATCATAGGGATTATCTCATTTAAGACAATACCATACAAGCAAACCACGTAATAATCCCTTTCATTGCTAGCCAGTCATGTTCATCAATACAAGACAAGGTTCCTACGGTACACTCTAAGTCAGGTCCAAGCCTAAATTCTATAAGAATTTATGTTTCACAATTAGTTAGGTATTTTATGTCAAGAGAGTATACAAGGAATACAACGACGGATACAAGTCACGGGTCAAAGGAATATTACAATCCAGTCCTAGGTAAATGGTGTCATCCCTGCACCTCACATATTCTAACGGAGTACGTGTGGAAATGGATCAACGATGCTTCTAGGGAATCCCTTGGTGTACAATCATGTTAAGCATCTAATGAAACAATTTCATACGCATTCGGTTAAATCATGTGCAATACACGAATACCTAGACAACCCATCGAAATACACCAAGCCACGTGCTACGATTTTAACCCCATTAATGGTCAAATGAGTGTGGGTGCATGGTTTCCAACATCTAAAGCCCAAACCTAAGTTATTAGTCTCATTTACAATAAAACATGAGCTGAAACAATAATCTGAACATTTACATCACTTTCCGACCTCCGATCGTTATAAAACTAGAACCATTGGATTCTACATCTCGAGATCTTTCCAACGGTATATTACATGTAGAATTCCAACGGTCGGATTAAAAGTTATGCATTTCCGAAGTTCGCCTGTGCTGTCAAAAAAGGCAGTCCGATCGATCGGACCTGAAATCAGCCACAGTTAAGTAACAGTGCCGATCGATCGGAACTGCAACTTGAACCCCGAAAATGGCCGAAAACTGGTTTTCTTGCCCTTTTTCCTCCGGCCAATCCATGGCTAACCTGCATACAATGAGCCACCATGCTCCCCAATCATCACATTCAACATTTCCATCGTCTCCAACAATTTAAAGGCAACCTATACTTACCAATTACAATATTTTATTTAACCCAAAACCCCTCAAAAACCCAATCTAGCATATAATCCCAATCAATAACAAACAGGCTTGGAATTAAGGTAATTCTAACAAGAAAACATAGCCAATCAAATAGAAATAAACATACATGCTTAAAAATACAATGCAGATCTACTTGCCTCAACCAAGAAGATGATAGAATTTGGGCAAAACTCGAGGAGAAGCCTTTCTACCCCAAATCCACGATCTAACTCGATAAAACGAAATCTAGGAAGCCAAGAAGAAGATAGAAAGGAAAAGAATTAAGATCAGACCTAAATCTAACCAAAGAGAATACGAATGAAAAGATAAAAGTATGAGAATGCTTACCAAACTGATACCGGAAGCAAGAGGAGATCGAGAGAATGAGAACTAGCGGATCGGATCTTCGAATTGATCTCTCTAGGCTAGAGATCTGGCTTGAGAAAGGAAGAAGGAGAAGAATGGGCTGCAGTTGCTTTTGTTCAGTTGCAGAGAATAATGAGAGAGATTAGGGTTAATCTCGTTTAAGAAGAATATAGGGAGGAAAAGACCAAAGTTGCCCTTTAAGTGGGTCCGGTGAAAGAATGGACTACTTGAAGGGTTTCCAGTTGTCGGATCACGATGAGTCAAGAGATAAAAATGATCAACGCGACGAAACCTTTCCAACGAACCCATAAATCACGGTGTTTGGAATACTTCGGAAAACACTCAATTTTCCCTAAATTGCAAACTACCTCCCTGCTATTAACAAACGAACTCGGAATCGCACAAAACTTCGCAGCTACTATTCTAATGCTAAAAGAAACTCGGTCATGATCTAAACCCACTTAAATATAAAAAATACAATTAATTATAATAATTATCAACAAAACGGGTCAATGGGCCTGTTGTTGGGCCCAACTGACCCAGTAAGGTCGTGGACCTTACAATCAATTTTTGGGAGTGGAAAACTATCCTTAGGACATGCTTTGTTCAGGTCGGTGAAGTCCACACACACCCTCCACTTCTTGTCCTTCTTTAGTACGGCAACGGTGTTGGATAACCATTCGGGGTAATGTACCTCCTAGATGGTATCCACTTCTAGTTGCTTGTCGATTTCTTCGTTCACAGCTGCTTGGTGATCAGGGGCAATCGAGTCGGTAATGTACCTGAAGCATTTTTCAATTGTGAATCCTCCATATATTCTTTCAAGTGTCCCTCTTTTACAAGGTCCTCTAAGTGCCGCTTGAATATTCTGCAGTTCTCTGTCAGGTGCCCGTGTTCTCGATGGTAGGAACACCATAGGTTAGGATTCCGGCTCCCCGGATCATTGACTATCTTTGAAGGTCTCTTGAAGTACGATTTAGCTTTGATCTGGGTCAGGATCTTGTAGATTGGCTCCTTGAAGATGGTAAATACTCCTTCATAGGCTGACCTTGTGGGTTCAGCTTGGGCTGCTCTTCGCTCCGACCCCTCCTCAAACTCTTTTCTTAGTTTCCGCTTGCGAGCCCATCTTGGTTATGTCATGCCCATATCTTTTTCTAACTTTATAAACTCCTCGATTTGTTCCATTAGCTCTCCTTGGGTGGTAGGAGAGCGCTTTGTCAGTGATTGGCAAATCTGGCTCTCTTTTGGCAGTTCGAGCTTGAACGTCGCCACTGCCACGTGCTCATTGTTCCCTTCTACTTCATTCTAGAGTCGCCAGTAATGAGTGCCAAACTCCTTTAAGCTCTCCGAGCTTTGTTTCTTGAGCGATAACAGCACCCTAACATCCTTCGGCTGCTTAGAATTCATCACAAATCAGGTGACAAAAGCCTAAGCGAGCTCTCGAAAGTTGTAGATCGACCTCGGTTCTAGGCGGGAGAAACATTTTAAGGTGAGGTCCCCCAGGCTCGATGGGAACACCTTACACATAAGCGGTTCATTCCCAACCCACAGTGCCATGGAATCCTGAAAGTGCTGGACATGGTCGGTGGGATCCGAGGTCCCATCATAGACCCTTAATTTGGGAGTCGTAAACCGCCAAGGTGGGTCCGCCTTTTCTATCTCTTCTGAAAATGGAGATTCAAAATTCTGAGCATTCCTCAAGCACCTTGCTTTGGTCAGAGTTTCTGGTGGGAGCTTTCGGTCAGTTAGCGCCCTCTCTATTAGAGCTTTGACATCTTTCTCAGCAAGACCCTGTTGTGGGGCTCTCCTCCTTGGGGGTGCGTCGCTCCTCATTCTTCGTGTTTGGGCTTTAACATTTCCTTCTCTCTGAGGTCGGGAGCTCGAAGTCCTGCTTCCCTCGTCGCCTGTCCCAATTCTTATATGGGTATGTTGAGGCCTCGACCCAGAGCGCTGTTTCCTTAGTTGCCACATTGTTGTTCGTCCTCGGTGTCCCTATCCCGTGCTTCAAGAGTTTCCTCCAAGTTAGGGGAGCGTCTTCTTTCTCTTTTTGCTTTCTCCAACTCTTGCAACTAACAACTAATTTTCTTTTGCTGTCGCTTGACTCCTTCAGCCATGTTCCGAACGGCATCATTGCAGGTTTGTTCAAGCCGGTCATATGTATTACGCGGTGGGCTTCGCCTTGAGGGTCCATTACTCTGTCTTTGATACGTTTCTTCTTGCAATTTTTGTACAGAGGATGAAACCTTTGCTCGGCTCGGGCCTATGCAGTGGACCTCCGATCGAACCCGCTCCTTTCCTTCTCTGGATGGAATGGTACGACCACTTTCCGTGCACGGGACTTACTCGAAGTCTACCCCATCGGAGTGATTGGTTAGGGGGTCCTTGCCCAACTCTTGGTGCTACCCTTTGGTTTGCGCTTCCTTTACCTGAGGTGGAGGTTGTTTCGTTCGGGGGGGTGATCTTGGATTTTGTTCCTGGTCTGACATTATCTTTGGCAAAGCGGAGCATGAGCGAACCTTTCCTTCCCGTTTCCCACAGATGGTGCCAATTGTAAGATCAAGTTTGGAGGAAGAAACAAGAAGGAACTACCTTCCTGCTCTGTTTGATGCTTTTCCTTCTTCTCCTGGCGGGATCATAGTTGTTAAGTTTGTTTTGGACCCCATTTCGGTCTATCCTGTAAAATGAAAAGTCTCGGTCATTTTGGAATTTCGGGGAAGAATTTTGGAGTTCTATTTATGAAAAATAAAAAATAAAATATATACAATTAAAAAATAAAAACATGCAATTAGAAAAATGTTACAACATAGTTGGCACTAGGCTTAAGCTCCAACCCTTTTACAAAACCTGCCCCAAGGAAGGCCCAACCTTATAACTAGCCCCATCCCAACAGTAGCCCAAACCCAGCCCAAAACCCGGCTAGCCTGAGGCCCAATCCCAATCCCTTTTCTACACTTCTCTAGAAGACTCTAATTGTCCAACACTCCAGGGTCCCATCAATCACTTCCAAAACATATCTCGATGAAAAGTAAAAAGAAATGATACAAGAGGGTAACAAGGAAGAAGAAAGAGAGAGAAAGAAGAAGAGGAGTGGCGCAGCGAGTCGATGGTGAGGTAGAGACGATGGAGAAGCAAGGCGGAGCATAAGCAATGACAACAGCGAGATGAGACATCAAGAATAGGTACTTTCAGCCCTCTTCCTTCCTCATTTTTTCCCAGCAACCTCCCATCTCTCTCCTTCTTCTTCTTTCTATTTTTATTTATTTTTTTCCTGCCAACCTACTTTTTAAAAAAAAAAAATGAGAAATCCAAATTTTGGCCATTTCGGGAGAAATATGTGATTTTCGGTCGAGAAATCCAAGATAATCTGAAATCCAGTCCGAAAAGTTTTCGCATACATTTCGTTTCGGTTGCATGGCTGAAATGAGATTTTTCGGCCATTTCAGCTGAAACGAAATGAGATCGATAACTATGGGCGGGATCTCCTCACTTTGAACGAAACCCATGTTTAAGAGAAAAGAAATACGATGAAAATCAATTGTTTGGCCCGATCGAAGTTTCTTTGATGATTAAGTCAGAATCTGATTGCTTTTCCTTATGCATTTTCCCCCTTTTATCTTCTTTTAACTGGATTCCCAAGTCTCTCCTAGCTTTTGGATAAACAATCGATCATGGCAAGTAGGGTGTTTGTGTTTCCGTTCATATCCTCCCATCGTGGGAGGAGTGCCTTACCCCACTCTGTTCCTTACTTTTCTGGTTTCACCAGCTGGCCCCCCCCATTTCCCCATTTCCCGTGTCGGGTGGTTTGGTTCAGCTTGGGCCTATTTTGCAAATCGGGCTGAGATCAGTTTGAGATTGGATCAGTTTCGCAGGTTGGACTGACCTTGCCCCAACCCTTGACTGCTTCTGCAGGTTGGGCTGGTCTCGCAGGTCGGCTTAGCTTCGACCCAGACCTGGCTCGAATCTAGAGCCCTTACAATGGGGAAGCTTTGCACAGGGGAGACGGAGGGATCGAGAGAGATGGGGATTGAGACACAGGGGAGCGGGTGGAGAGGATGGCGGGCGAGAGAGATGAGGGATCGAGATGGGTGACGGGACCGAGAGCAAGGGAGATGCAGAAGGGGTTTGTCCGGGTCGGGTTGTGCTAAATGGGTTGGACTTGTTTATTAAACGGGTTATGCAAATCAAACCCGCAACCAACCCGTTTAAACCCCTAACTTGCACCCACCACGGGTCAACCCGACTCGACCCACTTAAACCCGCATAACCATTGCGGGTTATACAGGTCAAGTCGACTCGCATAACCCACATCCATCTAGTGAATCAATTGACTCAACTATGGTTCCCTGCCTAACCAAAACTGACTTTTAAGCTCAAATTTGGTCTAATCTCATTTCAACAATCATTTGATGCGCATTACCTTGCTTTCCATAAATAAAAAGGGTGGGGTTGAATTGTTTAAGGTCCATTCATCCGTTTTTAGCCTATGCATTATAAAACAATCAAATTCAATTTTAGCTTAAATAAGCGGGTTCTGCGGGTCAAATGGGTCAACCCTAATCCGACATGCTTAATTACGGGTTATGAATACTTGACCCGTGACCGACCCTCCTATCAAACGGGTCGGGTTACGTGGGTAATACGCGGGTTGGGTCGGGTCGGTTTGGCGGGTCGGGTCATATTTTGGCACCTCTAGGTTTGTCGATTGAGAATCCGGCTAGGGTATTAGTAATAAATAATTTCTAAAGTATATTGTGAAAAAACATTGCCCGGCGAGTTAAGAAAAATAAAGGCGTAGACATTTGGCCGGAGTGGGCGGGTGAAATTTGACGGCGAAAAAAAAATCGCCAGGAAAAATCGAATATTTGCTGGCGAAAATCTATCTCTAGGGAAACTCCATCTTTTCCCGGCATTTAATGATTGCACCGGGAAAAAATGCCGGTAAAAGTGCAGATTGTTGCAGTGAATATAAATAAATAAATAAATTCCACATATAAGAATCCACCCATTTGAGGACTTTTTAAAGTGTTCAACCATTTTTCCATCATGAATCTAGTCTCCCTCTTTGCTGCACTATATCAAACACAAATCATAGATCCCATAACTACACTCTACAATGTCCACACAAACAAGAACATTCAGAGCTCTCCAAAGGTATCCATTTTTTTTCGCCATACAAGGAAGAGATACAACAAGACCCAACAATACAACGACAACAACTACAGACTAAACCAAACTCAAACCAACCAACTACGACTGACAGGGAAGGAGCTATCTACAAAAGACCAAAATAAAAGCCAGCTCCTTTAATACAACCTAGTAGTAAGCATCAGAACTGGAGGTGCCATTATTATCTTTAGCAGAGTGCAGAAGAACATGGCAGTGAATAGTATCTCCCTGGCAGGTTGTTGTCCTTCTTAGAGAAGCGTGTAACTTGAGGCTTGCTGCATATCCCTGAGATGCAAGTCATGAACTGGTGCAGGAAGACAGGTGGTGTAAGTAGTCAGAAGCGGGAAGGAAATCTTAGCCAAACCATCAGCTACTCTGTTGGCTTCATAGTTACAGTAGATGATGTTCCAATGTGTGAATGAAGAGAGGCCATCCACACCATTTTTCCAGGTAAGCATGAGATCTCATGAGAGATGCTTTGATGGGTGGATAGAGGAGATGATAACGAGCAGAGTCACCTTCAATGATTTTATCCGTGAAGCCCCACTCCTTGCAGATTAGCAGTCTGAAGGTCTAGTAGCTCTGCTTCTATTGGAGTTTCTGCTATGATTGCTTTAGAGAAAGCAATTTTGAGAGCTAACATTCATCACGAACTATTCTGCCGATTCCCGCCGTTCCCAAAATGGGTTTAAAGATCCATCAAAACTCAATTTCAGGCGTCCGCAGGGTGGAGGCAGCCACCAGTCTGGGCTGGGTCCTGTGGAAGTAACTGAGGATCGCACCAATTGGTTAGGTTAAAGTACTTTTAATGGTCTAAGCCAAAACCCTTCTGGGCCAAATAGGACAAAGAGTAAAAATATAATAATTTTGAAGTTTCCATATTTACCAATTACCAACAGACCACCACCCCTATCCTCTGGTGGTTAGGTGATGCTTTTTCCCAAAACCATTCCCTGGAGGTGATTTCCTTTTTTCTCTAGAAAATAGGAGCAAGGTTTGGAGGCCCGTTGGTTTTTCTTAATTTTGCCCCTCCTCGTTATCTTGTTCCTTCATAAAAAAGGGTGAATTTAAAAATTCTTTGAGGCTACTTTTGTCCTTTGCTTATTAAAAGAAAAGCAAGTAAATCATCTCCATGTTTTAAGGAGAGTTTTTCTCTCCAGAGGAGTGGTTTTTTCGGTATACAATTTGAGATAATCCTTTCTTTAAAACTAGTTGGGTTTTGGCTTATTGGATTTCCTTTGGATTGAAATAGGAAAATAGGCATAGCAATGAAGGCGCGCACCAACAATTCTAAGGTCAAAACAGGCTCAAGGAGAGTTTAGGGTCTGAATATGCATAAGAAAAAGATGCAAACACCCTCTACGTTATATCAAAATTGAAATTCAAAGCAATTATGAACTTGTATGTAAAGTGAACAGTGAGTCCCACCAGGTGTGTCAAAATAAATGTTCGACCTTTTTTTAATTTTTTGTAGATTTTGTGGCATGGGAGATACCATCAGAAGGCGGCAAACGCTTATTTAAAACAAGATGTACTTGACTTAGACAAAGGGAAAACATAATGTGAAAAATGTTTTCGTCATTATATTTCATTTTTCAAGCACAAGTTTAAATATTTACATCAAGAGATTCCGGACACAACATTTGGACTCTTAAGTGATAGGTCATTTATAGAACTTATGAACCCCCCCACCCCCCCAACTCCCGGTCGGTCCTCCAATACACAAAGTTACACGCTTGCTCTGAATTACAATTTGATGATAGAAAAAGCTACAAACTTGTGAAAAGGGGGCTGAAAATCCATTTCAAGGTCTTGAAGACCGTAAGATGCATAGGAGTCCAATTCCTTGTAATTTTCCATTTTCTATGCCAATTTCAGTTTTAACCTCCAAAGTTGGCATTCCATAGGGAGTCCGAGTTATGAGCCATTTTGTCCCTAAGTAGATAAAGGAACCAAGATTTAAAAGAAATGGAAGGAAGTTAATATCATTTAGGAAATCAAAATACCCTTTGGGGGAACACCCAGAAGGTTCTAAGAACCTTGAGGGTCTTGGGAGACCAAGTTGAAGTTATTGCAGAGCTTCTTCTATTGCTTGTGCCGGAAGCTTCTTTTTTCTCCCCTTGTTTTTGCATTATACCTTTGAAGTCTTTTGCTCTTTCTTTTAGGCTGCATTTAGATCCCTTTTATGGCTTAAAAGACTTACAAGTGGGGTTGGGGATTAATCCCAATGCGCCCCTCCCCCAGTCTTTTGCTCTTTCTTTCAGGCCGCATTTAGATCCCTTTTCTGGCTTAAAGTGGCCTGTTTATAGGCTTAAAAGACTTACAAGTGGGGTTGAGGATAAATTCCAATGCCCCCCACCCCCCAACCGCTTTCGCCACTAAAACATAGTTTTTTGGAACAATAAGTCTATCTGTCCTGACCGTATATCTCGACCGTATGGCCCGATCCAACGTGGCCGACCCACCTGGCGCTGACTGTATGAAGGGCCCATTCATCTTTTGTTTGGGCGGGAGAAAGCTGAAAAGAAAAGGGGGAAATCGTTGGAGAGAGAAATCGTTGGAGGAAAAAGAAAACCTTGAGTGTAGCTCTTCTCTCCTTTCTCTCTTGAAGCCCAACGAAGGAAACAAGTGCTCTGTTTTTTCCCCCTCCCAAAAGAGACTCCACATCGCTGGAAGCCTTTGAAGGAAACCCTTGAAGCCCTCTCTTGCTTTTCTCCTCTCTCTCTTGAAGCCCTTGAAGCCAACGAAGGAAACCCTTGTAGCGTCCATCTCTTCTATCTCTCGAGTTGCAGTGCAAAACCATCTCCTCTGTCGTTCTGGTATGTGACCGTTCTCTCTCCATACATTCTCATCATCTCTTTCTCTCTCTCCTGAAACCTAGATAAGTATTGATTCAAGAAAAACATTCATATGAAAATACACAGATGTCAGATTCTTGAAGGAAGAAGGGAATACATGTATTTCTTGAATGTTCCCAATATCTGTTATTTAAACACCACTGGGTTTAAAGTGGGTTTAAAGAAGGGAATAGATGTGGGTCGGCCACTGGGTGTTCTTGATGTGCATGGATGTGATTAGAGCTTTTGAGCTCTTGTCTGTTTGAAGCGGGTTTTCTTCATCCTATTGGATTATTTTTTAATTGTTTTATCTTCTCCCATTCATATTAAAATTTTGGTTTTTACTGTTCATGGTTCTGTTGTCAATGTGTTGGATCTATGTTTTGTGTTTCTTTTTTTTGGGTCATTTATAGAAGGCTGGGAATTCAAGAAATATGAGAACTTGGAACTCATTTATTTTTTCCATTACAGTTGGAATTTATGTGTGAAATTGTGATTGACAATTGGATATTTGGTATGGAATTTTTCTATGGGAGAATGGAGAACTGTATCTTTTTGCCTACAGCCAACTGTCATCTTTTGGTTTCTTCCATGGTTGATTTTGTAGCTTTTGATTGAATTGAGGGCTTGAATTTCCACGTTCTTTGATTTCTTACCAGTAAAACAGCATAAATCAGTGAGTTTTTGGTTCACTGTATTTCTAAAACCTGTATGTGCTTTGAAAATTTTTTATAGTTTCTCAAGGATTTTCAACTTGAATACAAATGAGAACAGGGCCATTTTTGTAGACAACTTCTAAAAGAATTTTTACTGGAATGTAAATGAGAGTGAGGCTCTGTTTAATCAATTTCTCATACACTGCACTACTTATGGAGCATGGTGCCCCCTTTTTTTCTCAATGCTAGTGACTTTCCTTAACATTGGTTATATCTCCCAAACCCTCTTTTATAAGGTAGAACCGCCCAAACTACATGCTATGTGTCCTGTATTTCAACTGTCATTATTGTGACAATGGAAGTACATCATTGTGCTAGAATTTTTCGATATAATTCTCATAGGTCAAGTGGTCTTGACCATCAAAGCATTGAACATAGAAATACCCATGAACTGGATGGGGAGGATTGTTCAACTCTTATCTTTTTTGTATCCTGTGGTGCACTTATGGAACGACCTTATCAATCTATGGCTCAGACCATGAACCAATTTCTCATCCAATTTGAGTTCAACGCACCAGATACCATAGCTGAACTCTGCGTTCAGGTTACATATTTTCTTTCTTTTTATCCATTGCGAATAGATTCTTAAACGTCAGAATGATCTTTTGCAGTTGGTGAACATATTTTTGAAGATAAAGTATATAGCTTTTGTATTGCAAATATATCTATTATACTTTGGTATTTGGAACAAACCTTTGTTACATATAAGAAAAACAACCTTATCTATATCAGACTTTTAGTTGAACTGGTGTTCTTTTGTCATTTTATCTTTTTGATTGGTTTAATTGTCTTTGGTTGGCTCAACTTTATTAGCTATCCATCCTTCAAGATGGCAGTGCATATACTAAGGTTGATATCTTGATATACCGAGGTTGAAGCCCAGATTGAAGGTTGTATGAATGAAATACTGAGGTTTCACTGTGGTAATTTGACAAAGTCCACCTCTATTCGGTATAAATTCATCACTAAAAATCTTCGGACTTCAAGATGGCAGGGCATATTCCGAGGTTTGAATCATTATATACTGAGGTTGAAGCCCCTCATCCCTATCCCCTTTATACACAATGGGAATAACAATGGAAGTGGGCATTTCAACTATTTTGCAAATGGGATGTTTAAAGGGGATAGGGATGATGGGATACAAGTAACAACATGAAATCACTATCTCATTCCTACGCATTTTCTTTCATCTTTGATTAGATTATTAAAAGAGTATGTCAGGGATTTGATGTATGAAGATGGAAACCGATTGTTTTTTATTCACTAGAACTTCAATCACTAGGCTTCATTTTTTTTTTTTTTTTCTAAATAGAGATGTATTCATAAGTCCTATGGCATTTAAGTGTGATTTGTGAATAACCCAAGACCCAGCAATCATCTAGTGTCCTTTCTAAACTCAATATCTTACACTAATGAGTATTGACTGAAATGGGTAGTTGGCTAGTTGCAGTTTGATTTAGGACAGAACAAAATCTATTTAGTTTTTCCAAGTGTTCTTATTTCTTTTTTTTTTTCTGTCTCATTTGTACCTCCCAACATGCTCCCTACTGCTTCTTATGCTTAATTGATTGTGCAATTGGCAGATGCTCTACAACATCCCATGAATATCATTTAAAGCCCTGGTTCCATGATTAGCCTCCATTCACTTCACCACACACCACCTAAATTAGTTGAACTATAGTCAGATTATTAGTATACAAAGCCTCTTTCCACCTTAATAAATACATGGTGCATGTTTCTGGCGGCATTACATTATATAGGAAGTGAATGCATAAAAATTCATGTTAAAAATAGTACCGTCAAAGAATTATTAAAGAGGTAATATGTGAAAGATATGAGCTGAGAGGTTAAGGGTCTAAGGCATATCAATAAGACCTGGACTTTCTTAGGATTTGAATTAGGAGGATGATGACTGAATATCTATTTTCTATCTTTTCTTGATCCAGGTATATCAATAAGGCCTATGGCATTTAAGTGTGATTTGTGAATAACTCAAACTGTGTGTCCATGTATAGACAAACAGCTGCAGCTTTCCTCATTTAACTTTTGTTTAATTATAAAGGAATAATGCAATTTTTTACCTTTGCACTGTGGGAGCATGATGTCTTTACGCTGGATACCAGGCCCCACCTCTGTCACCTTTTGTTGATGATTGTTACCGTATATCAAGAGATTAAAATATTGATGTTTAGACCAATGTGGCAAAGATGCTATTTTTGTTGATTTATATCATAGTCAACAAAGACTTTCCATTCATATAGAGGATGGTATACTGATCAATGAATGAAAAATTTGTTGAAAAGTGAAATTTATGTTGCTGTGACACATGGATTTGTATAGACATGCAAATTTCTTGACCTTAGGTATTTGTATAAAATCTTAAGATGACTACTCTATCTCATTGTGGTTCATTTTCTTATTACAGGGACATTGATTCTGTTTGAGGATAACAAAATAGCATTATAGTAATCACTGAACATGACTTCAATTCATTAGTATCTTCTCATTTGAATTTTGTGTTTATTTTATTTTTCTTTTATTGTAATTTGATACAGGCCAACCAAAATACAACTGAAATTGTAAAATTAGATACTAAATGCTGCCCTTCAAGGTTTGTCAAGTTCATAGAAGATTTAAAGTTAGAGGATGTTCATATTGATGCGATTGGAGAAACACCTTTTAAGCACTTTATAGAGCTGCCTGCGAACTTGAAATGCCAGCGTACTTTTTTTATCAACGATAATAACTAGGTGGGATAATGAAAAAAGTGCATTTCAACTTGGAGGAAAGCTCATTTGAATTCTACCTCAAGACGTCGCGCTTATAATGGGGTTGAATATGAATGGAGAAATAATACAATTAGGGACAAGAGTTTCGACAGAAGAATGTGAATTTTTGGAGAAATATATCGAAAACAACTATATAGGAACGGAAACTTTAGAGAAGCATTTAAAAGTAATCTCGAAGAAGATTGCATCGAACAAAAAGAAGTCGTTGGATAAGAAGGGGTTGGATTTGATTGCTGATTTCAAGAAGCTTTACATGCTGTATGTTTGTAGTACCCTCCTTTTTCCAAAATCATGTCGGTTATTTCCATTCAATATCATATTCATGGTGGATAAGTTGGAAAAAGTTAATGATTGTGCATGGGCTATTGCTGTACATGAGTTCTTGATAAAAAGTATACGCGAGAGCTCGAGGAAGACAACTGGATTTATAAATGGATGTGTCATGCTCTTGGAAGTAAGTAGTTATCCTTTTTTTTTTTGGTAATAATTGTTCCAATACAATGGAACTTGTGACTTTCACATCTTCACTTACATTCTTATACCTTTTCTTACAGCCTTGGTTTTATGAACATGTTAACCGATATGCTCCTATTCGTGCCAATTCTTATCCACGTTATATGCGATGGGCTAAGAGTTCGAAATACATGCAAAGTAAGTCTTTTAAAGCTATATTGGACAATCTTAGCTATACGGAGGTATGTATACCTTCACTTTTCTCTATGATTTACTTCTTGTAGTAATTTATGATATTGACTGCAATAAATAAAATGAATACTCTATTTCTTAGGTCATTGAGGAAATCACTCCAACCAAAGAAGAAATGACCTTGTTATCTCCCCCAAAAGTGTCTCAGGTATTTTTAACTAATATTTATTCTTTAATTTAAAGTACTTGGTCATGGTTGTATGGTTGCATCCTTCTTGTGACTTATACTTGTTTCACTTATGGGTTACAGGAGACAACGGCGATGGCTGATTTCATAGTCAGCAGAATGGAGGAACACATGCCAGATATCACTGTAATTTTATTCATATTTGCTTAAAAGTGGAAAATGCTATTCAAAATCTTTAATATGAACTTCATGTTTTAAATCTATTTTTCACTTACTATTTGAAATTAACATAGGGTGATCGCGAGAGCTATATGACGAAGATTAAGGATTTGGAGCTAAGGGTTTCCATATTGGAGGAAGAGAACGAACGATTAAAGAGTGAAAATATGGAGTTGCGAAAAGCAGGTATCTCGGTGCCTCACTCACCTGTGGATATTGTTGATGATTCACCCTGTCGTATGGATCATCCTTCTTCTCCAATGCCGTCAATGTCTGGTTGCGTTGAGACATCAAGAGTCGCCGAGAATATTTCAAAGAAAAATGGGGGTAGAGTTCGGAAGCCATCAAAGATGTTACGGACCCCATATGATCCATGCACAAAAGCAACATTGAAAAGAACGAAGAATAAAGCAACTTGCCATAAGAGAGAAAGATTGATTGCGGATGAAATCCAATCAAAGATTTTTATTTCGAAAGAAGAGGAGGACACAATTGCAAGTTTTGAAGCTAAAGTTGGAAAAGAGTATGAACCATTATATACCTAGTAACTTTACACCATAGTACTCACACTAGATAATCAGTATTTATATTTATTAATTACTAAATAATAAGTTCTATTTCTTTAGTGCTGAGGAGGTGGGCAAGTTAAAGATTTGGCGTTCAGAAATCAAGGCTTTATTGGATGAAGAAGGTTGGATATCTGATAAGGTTGGTAGTTAATTTCACATCTTATTATAAGCAAACAATCATGTATACAATTTGGAACCTTGACAATTAACACTGAGCATGCTATCTTGACTTCTAGATTATTGACAGCTATGCTACGCTGATGAGTGGGAGAAAGCCAACTGAGAAGTTGAATTCATTGAAGTGTTACTTCTTCACTTCGTGGTTTAATGTAATTATTCTTCTTAATATTTGTAGTGATTTTTATTTTTTGAATATTAGTGCTAACATGTAGCTTACTAACTCCCAGACGGCATTACATTCCAACAATGATGAATCAATTAAAAAGCATTTAAAAGTGAAGAACTTGAAGCCCATCTTAACCTTGTGGGACAGAATATTCATCCCAATGAATTGGGCTTCAAAACATTGGCTTCTCCTTGTACTTGATTCAAACAAGAAGTTGTTTTGTATATACAACTCTTTGAAGTCCTGTGGTGACGTTGCATACGTGAATGAAACGGTGAGTACCCATATTCAGGTATATTCTCCCGTGAAATGATCGAAATAAACAATGCACCTGTATATATAACTTAACTGTTATATTTCCTTTATGCAGGTATCTGTCTTAAAAGAACAATTTAAACAAAGGAAGATTCATAAATGGGATAAGGCTGATATTCATTTCGTTGATGACTGCCCTCAACAAGACAATGGGTATGTCTCTCTATTAGAGGCTCGTATGTGAATTACATTTTCTATTCTAATTGGTATAATAATCCATCTTATATCACTATTTTAACAGTTACGATTGTGGCATCTTCGTGATGAAATTTATGGATTGTCTATCGCGTGGCGATACATTTGATTTTCAGCCGGTAAATACTGTGATTTGTTAGTGATGATTTACGTATACTTCGAATGAATCTTATTGTTCTAATTTTTTGTCTGTTTCTTTGATTCTTTCTTAGTATCTCTCTTTTTTCTTTGTTCTTGGAATAGGATGGAATCCAGTCTTATAGAAGAAAAATAGCAGCACATTTATTACTTGGTCGAATACAGAATGACAAACATGAGGACTCATAGGCTGACCTTGCAGAGTTTCTTATGGAAAGGGTATTAACAAAAACTCTCGTCTGTTTAAAATTTCTTCTTAATGGTGTTGGTGATCAAATTAATACTCTCTTACATTTTTATTGTCCGGTGATTCCTTTTTCTGTTTTCTAACATTCATCTCATATTTATTGCAGGTGGCGTACAGAATTTCTTGTATAGAAATGTGTGCTGATGTGAGGGAGTTCAAGAGACTCTAAACGATGATGTCCCTATTTTGGGATTTCAGAACTTCAGTCGTTCAATCTTTTTTTGTATCGATTACAACCTAGGCTGACTTGAGAATTTTGTATATTAACTAGCCACACTCCAGGCTCACTTGACATGGAGATATTGTAATTTTATTGAATTATATTCGTTGAATGTAATTGGAAACTTGGCATCTCTGTGAGTGTTAGAATTAAATTCAAGAATAAAAAGCGGATTTAGTACTTGACAATGGATGTTGGCACCGGGTGTTGATTGTCATTGATTAATTGTTAATGCACGTATTTTGATCAATTGATAATGGAATATTCGATGCATTTCCCCGGCTAACGAAACACTGGAGCCTCAGTATTTCACTCAAACAACCTTCTTAAACTGGGTTTCAACCTTAGTATTTCATGATTCAAACCATAGTATACTATGCCCTAACATGAGACGGATACTTCTTTAGACCTTTATACTAGCCTTCGCCCTTTTTGGTACAGGAAGTCTCCTGGCTAATACTGAGGCTAATGATTGGATCGAAACATCAGTATTTCATTAGAACGAACTTCTCACACTATAACATGATTCAAACCATTGTATACGCTGCCATCATCTGAGACAATAACCAAAGTATTTCATTTAATCAACCTTAGTACATAGAATTGAAACCTGTGAATATTGTGAGTCATACCTACAAATTGTAACATGTGAATTAGTTACACTGAAACCTCAGTATTTTATTCATTCAACCTTCTCAAACTGGATTCAACCTCAGTATATCACGATTCACACCTTAGTATATGCCCTGTCATCTTAAGATTTTATATTGGAAAAAAAAACACCAGTCTTAGCCTTAACACAGGCTTAGGTCCCAACCATCCTATTAGATTTCAATACAGAAGAAATATTCTCATCCCATGCACGCGCTTGAGCGCGTTAGCCTACTGTTTTTTGCATCGTGCATATTTTTTTTGATGCGCTCGAGCGCAGGTATGCGCGCTCGAGCGCGTCCAGCCACTGTTTGAAAACGATGCATGATGCGCTCGAGTGCATATACATGCGCTCGAGCGCACACAGCCTCTGGATGCAATGCCTCCTGTATGCGCTCGAGCACATATAAGCGCGCTCAAGCGGCATGCGTACTGTTTCTTGCATCATGCATATTATTTGCTGTGCTCGAGCGCAGTTATGCGCGCTCGAGCGCGTCCAGCCATTGTTTGAAAACTATGCATGATGCGCTCGAGCGCATGTATATGTGCTTGAGCGCACACAGCCTCTGGATGCAATGCTTCCTGTATGCGCTCGAGCACATATACGCGCGCTCGAGCGCGCATGCCTACTGTTTCTTGCATCATGCATATTATTTGATGCGCTCGAGCGCGTCCAGACATTGTTTGAAAACTATGCATACATGCGCTCGAGCGCACACAGCCTCTGGATACAATGCTTCCTGTATGCGCTCGAGCACATATATGTGCGCTCGAGCGCGGCCAGCCACTGACCGAAAACATATACATGATGCGCTCGAGCGCATATACGTGCGCTCGAGCGCACATTGTCTGTCTGGAATTGTGAAAACAAGTCACTCATCCACAACATTCAAAAATTCAAACCAAGTTTTGTCCACAACACATTGAATTTGCCAACTCACTCATAAAACCTAACAAACACAGCCTTTGGCAATTCATGGACAAAACTTCCTAATTACAAGATAAATCTACCCAAAATAATATCCACAGACAAAGAAACAGATAGATCTTGGACGTTAAGCTTCGAAGATAGTACCTGCAAGTATACTCATCCACAATTTAAGATCAAGTGTAAAATATCTTGTTATAGAAACAAGAGGATATATGATAAACAAAATGACAATGACAAAGTGCCCAAAATGATCATGATAATGATCTCCCCCTTTTTGTTCATGAATAACAAAGAGAAAGAATTGCATAGTTTTCAATGTAAAATCCTACGGAAGATTGATTAGATTATAACACGAAACCAAAAGTCATTGATGTGTTAAACGAGCTAGAATGGTAGTGAGGGATTCATCCACAGAGGAAAATCGAGCATTAATGTTGTCACGAAGAGCATGTACTTCATTTTCCAGTTGGGTGATGCGATCCGACACACCGTCCTGCTCCCCCTCAGCAGCTTCATCAATATTCTCTTCATCATCCGCTTCAGCAATGTGAGCTTCTGATTGTTGCAAAGAGTGGCGATTGATGGCACCCCTAATTTTGCGAACCTCATCAAGTTCACGCCAGTCGACTTCCTTAGAGAGCAGAAATCTAGTAATCAACACCCCGAATGGTAAAGTGGCATTTTGAACTGCACTGGGAATTTTGACCATAACATTGTAAATCATGATGGGAATATTCACCGGATTTCCCATCCCAATATGATATAAAGCCATTCCATGTTGATGATTTACAGTTGCAGTGTGTCCCCGAGGTTCTAAATTGGCGGAGTAGAACCAGTTGAGGAACCGATACTTTGGTGTTAAGAGGCCATGAGAGATGGTCCCTGTTGCCCATGGGTGCATAGCACCAACCAATTCAGTGCCAAAAACACGAAACATGCTTTGAGGAAGAGGCTGATTTGGTGGAAGGGGATAATCCCAGTGCTCAGGCTGTTCAATGCCAATGAAGGATGCAATCACATAAGGAGAAATAACTAGAGTCTTTCCACGCACAAAGGTAGTGAAATCAACATCTCGAAGTGTAATGTTACAGTAGAATTCCCGAACCCAGCTGACATTGATTTCATTGACGTCGAAAGTGTAGAGAAAATTCCAACGACGACGCATGATTGATCCATACTCATCAGTAGAGGTAAATGAGGCATCAATCTCTCTTTCAGAACCAACTGAACGATGCGCAAAAAAGGCCGCAAAAGCTTCTGATTTTGCGATAGAAGGAAACAATGTTGTATCAAATTTTGGTGTAGATGAAGAGCCGGCAACGTTTTTACGTTTCTTCGGAGCCATTGAACCAACTACCTCGTTGAGAGAATTTCACAAACACCTGGTGAGCAGTAGATAGTTAATGTAGAGCATAGAGGCAAGAGATGAGAAACAGAACCAGGCAAAACACATCTTGCATAAGATAGAGATTGTGATATCAATGTAAGAAAAATTTCCATCTTATTTCAAACCAAATAGTAAATGATCAACCCATTTCCAACCTCCAAATAGCCTCAAACCAAAAGTCATACCAACAACAAAGTCAATCCATCAATCGGAAGACAATGAGCAATGCAACAAGCATAGAAGATCAAAAGAGATTGCAAACCCCAACATTGTTCAAATATAGTGCCTAAACGAAATCCCAAAAACATTACCCAAACCAAAACATTTGAAAGGAAAACTCCCCAACAGCTAAGCACAAGGACATTGAGAAGACTCTAAACGATCAAAAGAAGAGATATAGGAAAAAGGAGTACCTCTTTGATGGTAATGAGTGTGATGCCCTAAGATGGAACCAGGAAGAAGACTTACCAATGAAAAAGAAGATGAAACAGAGAAATAATGAGACAGGACGAGCTTTATAAAAATGAAGAGTACGCGCGCAGGTTTTTACGCTCGAGCGCATATATATGTTGAATTTTTTTTTGTTAAGTAACAAATGGGAATGATAGAGAAAGAGTACCACACCACCAAAAATATTTTTAACCAAGCTCAGACATAAACACATTAATTTGTAAATCAGTTTTTTCAAACACAGCTGTTAAAAAAAATATTTTGAATGGAAATTCCAGAATAGAGGAGTATTTCATTCAACCGATCTTAGTATACAGAGTTTAAACCACTGAATATGTTTTGTCAGACCTACGCATACCATCTAATAAATAGATTTTATATCGAATAGAGGTAGACTTTGCCAACTGACCACACTGAAACCTCAGTATTTCATTCATAAAACCTTCTCATGCTGGGCTTCAACCTCAGTATATAACGAATCAAACCTTAGTATATTGTATTCTGAAGATTTTTAGTGATGATTTTATGCCTTAGTATATGCCCTGCCATATTGGAATCTGAAGATTTTTAGTGATGATTTTATACCGAATAAAGGTGGAGTTTGCCAAATGACCACCCTGAAACCTCAGTATATAATTCATAAAACCTTCTCATACTGGGCTTCAACCTCAGTATATAAAGAATCAAACCTTAGTATACCCTGCCATATTGGATTCTGAAGATTTTTAGTGATGATTTTATACCTTAGTATATGCCCTGCCATATTGGAGTCTGAAGATTTTTAGTGATGATTTTATACCGAATAAAGGTGGAGTTTGCCAAATGACCACCCTGAAACCTCAGTATATCATTCATACAACCTTCTCATACTGGGCTTCAACCTCATTATATAACGAATCAAACCTTAGTATCCCTGCCATATTGGATTCTGAAGATTTTTAGTGATGATTTTATACCGAATAAAGGTGGAGTTTGCCAAATGACCACCCTGAAACCTCAGTATATAATTCATACAACCTTCTCATACTGGGCTTCAACCTCAGTATATAAAGAATCAAACCTTAGTATACCCTGCCATATTGGATTCTGAAGATTTTTAGTGATGATTTTATACCTTAGTATATGCCCTGCCATATTGGAGTCTGAAGATTTTTAGTGATGATTTTATACCGAATAAAGGTGGAGTTTGCCAAATGACCACCTTGAACCCTCAGTATATCATTCATAGAACCTTCTCATACTGGGCTTCAACCTCAGTATATAACGAATCAAACCTTAGTATCCCTGCCATATTGGATTTTGAAGATTTTTAGTGATGATTTTATACCGAATAAAGGTGGAGTTTGCCAAATGACCACCCTGAAATCTCAGTATATAATTCATACAACCTTCTCATACTGGGCTTCAACCTCAGTATATAAAGAATCAAACCTTAGTATACCCTGCCATATTGGATTCTGAAGACTTTTAGTGATGATTTTATACCTTAGTATATGCCCTGCCATATTGGAGTCTAAAGATTTTTAGTGATGATTTTATACCGAATAAAGGTGGAGTTTGCCAAATGACCACCCTGAAACCTCAGTATATCATTCACACAACCTTCTCATATTGGGCTTCAACCTTAGTATATAGCGAATCAAACCTTAGTATATTGGATTCTGAAGATTTTTAGTGATGATTTTATGCCTTAGTATATGCCCTGCCATATTGGAGTCTGAAGATTTTTAGTGATGATTTTATACCGAATAAAGGTGGAGTTTGCCAAATGACCACCCTGAAACCTCAGTATAGCATTCATACAACCTTCTCATACTGGGCTTCAACCTCAGTATATAGCGAATCAAACCTTAGTATATGCCCTGCCATATTGGATTCTGAAGATTTTTAGTGATGATTTTATGCCTTAGTATATGCCCTGCCATATTGGAGTCTGAAGATTTTTAGTGATGATTTTATACCGAATAAAGGTGGAGGTTGCCAAATGACCACACTGAAACCTCAGTATATCATTCATGCAACCTTCTCATACTGGGTTTCAACCTCAGTATATAACGAATCAAACCTTCTATCTTAATATTTTATCTCGAATACAAGGGTCTGCTGAGTGAAACAATTCAACCTCAGTATTTATTGCATATATCCCTTAGTATACAGTTTTAAAACCTCAGTATTTCATTCATACAACCTTCTCAATCTGGGTTTCAACCTCAGTATATAAAGATATGGACCATATGCCCTGCCCTATTATATTGGAGTCTGAATGTCAGACCTTCGTATATGCCATCTAATACCAAGATTTTACGTCGAATACAAAAGAGGACTAATTAGCAAAGCAAGTACTCTAATGAAGCACTGCTTACATTGATCAAATTTACAATACTTACATTAATCAGATCCAATCTGAAAGATAGTTCCAGTCATATACAAGAGATTAATTAATAGATATCTGCAAATTGTCTGTATAAAAGATTTTCCTTGTGAACACAAAAAATCTGTCATAAGGAGCTCAAACTAGCAGAGCATGTGCCAAAAATCCATCTTGTGAAGAACCGTCTTCTAAAACTTGGTCCTGCAACACGAAATATCTTGAATTAATTTCAAGCAAAATAAAAGTTTACTAAGAAAGTATGAACTGCATTTTAAACAATGCTTCTCAAATTGAGATTATTTACCCAATTGGTTGAAACTGCAACAGTGGGAAAAAATTAGAGATGGTAAGTTGGTACATGGATAGCCAGGCTTCATACGGATTTAACAAAAGAAGATAAGAAAGCATGGGAGTGTCCAGTGGAAAAAATCCCAACATATGCATGCAAATACCACGATTAACATTGCAAAATCCATGTTTCATTCTTACAGATCTTCTTAAAGATTCAATTCAAGATCTACTGCCGAAACCTGCATATGTAACAAAAGGATATGAGGCCATATGCAAAAAGGTATTGCACAACATATAGGAAATAGGGGGCATTCTTACGGTTAAATTCATAGAATCTTCCGTGGTGATCTCGTCTCCCTGATTGCTCACCGTCGTACCCTGCACATGCACGAAGTTGATATCAATCACATTGTGAGTAACTGAATGATGTGTTTATTTGATTTATAGAAGAAAAATCTTAGACTAACCTTCTTGGTCAAAGATTTGCTTGTTTTCCGACACTTCTTCATAATTGTCTCAATCTTAGACTGTCTTCTTTTTTCTGGCGGCCGGCCCTTCTGGCGGCGTTTGATTGGATCACACACGCGATTATTGCTCTCATGCCAAGAAAGACTATCATCATGACATGACGTTGAAGCTTTATGTACACCTATAGACATTGGTCTATTGCATACAACAACCTCTTTAGTCACATCTAGCTCAGCTTCCACTTCTAGCAACGAGGACACTACCATCTGACACTTTTCATCGGAATCCATGGCCTTATCGCTGACCCGATTGAAAATAGTCAACATCTTGTCGTAACGACGTCCTTCAGGCTTCCTCTCCCAATTGTCATACTTGATCTTGATTTTTGTGTGGCTTCTTCTCACATTTTTACTCCACCTTTCTAGAATGTATTTTCCCGGTATTTGATAAACCTTCTTCTTCAAATAAACAACGATGATAAGCTTACAGAGAATACCTCTAAACTCAAACAACCGGCAACTACAATTAGATTCTCTTGATATCTCATCAAAATGAACATAGAAAGTAAAATGTCTGATATTGTCTTCTCCCACTATCACATCTTCCTCGACATCAAATTCAGAAAACTCAAATCCTACCTTAACTGAGGAAATATTGCGACGGATCGTACCGGCTATTTCATTCTGAAACTCCTTAAATTTAGCAAGAGTATACGCTTCTTGAAATTGCCTTTCAAACTCGTAAGGGGTCACACGTGGAATGTATACATTGAAACAACGGGCGTCTTCCTCAGCTTCTATTTGCACCTTTTTAGACAAAGCATTATCATATTGCTCGACAAACTGCTTCAAGGTGGTCTTAGAGTTAATGTAGCCATCAAAAAAGGCATGCATGCTTTCACTACGCTGGGTTGTTGACATCCCTACCCAAAAAATATCCTTCACAAAAGCTGGCACCCATCGGTACCTCTCATCATACAATCCCGCTAGCCAATCGTTGTCCTTTAGATGATATGCCCTAACAAACTTGTCCCAATTAACTTCAAACTCCTCTTTTTTCATCGAATCGTAGACAACATTAAGAAGATGAAATTTAATTGAATCATAATCATTATACCCTCTCAATTTTTCAGGCACCTTTTTCAAGATATGCCACAAACACCACCGATGTCGTGCTTCAGGAAATACTATTCCTATCGCAATTTGCATAGCCTTATCTTGGTTAGTGATTATGGCACTAGGAGGACACCCAGACATGCAATCAAGCCAGGACTGAAACAACCAAACAAATGTATCTGTGTCCTCCTGTGATATCAATCCACAACCTAATAGCACCGACTGTCCATGGTGATTCACACCCACAAAAGGAGCAAAAGGCATGTTATATTTGTTAACCAAGTAAGAGGTGTCAAATGTGACAACATCACCAAATTCAGCAAATGCCGCTCTACTTCTCGCGTCAGCCCAAAAGATGTTCCTTACTCGATGCTCTATATCAAGATCTATGACATAAAAAAAGGATCCGTTGTCTTGCTGCATTTTTCTGAAATAGCTTAGCATTGCCTCGGCATCCCCTTCCTTGAGTTCTAAACGTCTGAGTTTATCCATGTAATTTCGTGCATCCTTTGCTAACCATGTTAGATTCTCATGCCCCCCTGCCTCTACCACACATGAGCTAACAGTCTTATTCAATCCAATACCCGCTTTGTCATTCAACTCAAGTTGCCTCTTCACATGTGGTGGGATTTTCCGATTACTCTTGTGATATCGAGCTTTGTTCGGACTCATATCATGGTTACGCTCAAGCACAAACGAGTTCAGAAGCCACTTCCCGTCCAATTGCAGAGAAAGATTCAACGCTGCTTTGCAATTTGTTCTTGATTGTGGACGGGGTTTAACTGGGTTAGTTGCACTTGGGTTTGGCTTTTTACCCTTAGTGCAAGCAATTGTAATAAACCTCTTCTTTCCATCTGATCATTTTTTAGAGGTTTTTTGGGCGACAGCAAACCCGATTCGCCTACCATATCTTGCATAATATTCATGTACTTCTTCAATGGAACCAAATTTCATTCCCCTCTTAGGTTCCATTACTACCTCTTCTAAGTTTTCGCCTCCCTCCAAGGGCTTCTCCATCTCAACAATGTTTAATTCATGCCCAACCATCCCCATTTCAATTTCATTGTTGTCTCCATCAAATTCACGTGATAATCCATCTTCTTCCATGCTCCTAAAAAACAAATAAAGCATTCAGGTGTTTAGAATAACTCGATAAAAGAAATGCATGGTGTTGAGAAAATGAAGCAGCATTTTGTAAATCTCTGCTATAGCATTCACTTTTTATTCTTTTTCATTAGCAACTTAACTTGAGCCTACATACCATTCATACCAAACCACCAATGCACCTGTAAGCACATTGTGAGTAAGTGTGAGAGCGAGCCAATAAACTCGTCAAACAAATTTGAGAAAACATCATTTTATTTCATTTCAACAACGGAAGCAAACGTGATAATGTGGAAAAGAAATGGAATAACATGTAAGGGTATTAACAAATTCATCGGGGAAAAGAAACGCCCAAAAATATTTCTTTTTAGTAAAAATAAATAATAAAGGGAATTGATTGTGGTCTAATTCTAACTGATGCTTGATGACTTGGTTGCCTAGTTAGCTATTTAAGGAGTTTGGAAGGTTAGGAGATTGTGGTAGTAAGGAGTTTGGGAGGTGACGAGATTCTGTGGTGGTGTGAAGGAAAAAAAGCTTGCAAAAGAGTCTCTTAAGACTCTCTCTCTATCTCTCTCTCTCTCTCACCTTTTTATGTTAGTTTTGGATTTATCAGTTTTGGATTTATCAATCCATTGGGTAATCCTTTTTTTTTTTTTTGGGGAGGGCTTATGCTATCTTGATTTTGAAAAAATCATACTGGGGTTGTGAGGTTCTCAATTTGGGAAACGAGGTAGAACAGAAAAGAAGAAAAGATGGTAGCTCCCCTGTCAGCTTGGACTTGGGACAACTTGGGTAGCTTCAATGCATGGATGTTCATATCACAGCCAATACTTTCTATTTCCATTTCATGTTTCTTATAGTTTCTTTATTGAATTATGTTATTTTTTTTCTAATGTGCTCTAGTTCTCTTCTGCAGTATGTATTATATGGCCCTCTTGTTGCAAAGACTTTCCACTCATTGGTGTATGAAGATGGCCAAAGAGAATTCAAGTGTATGCTCATTCTCATCCTATGTGGTCTCAGTGGCCTCATTTTATCAGCTCTGGAGTTCATATTCAAACATGCTATTCTTTACTAGAAACCGTAGAGTTCTTAAGCAGGGTTTATTTGAAGCAAATAGACAGAGAATGGAACTAGTAATGCTAGTTGGATCCAACTCTCTTGGTTTTCCATTCAATCAAATACTATTTTGAAATGGGTTAGTTATATTTGTATTGATGGTTTTGGAATTGTGTCTGTATTCTATCTTATGTTTGGGCAGGGATAATTTCATACTACTTCATGGTCTGATGGCAGCAATGGCATGTTACACTTTGCCATTCCTCACAACTCTTCCTCTTTGGAATTGGAAATGGTGTATCTATGCATTCATTCTCCACATGGGAGTCTTAGAGCCTTTGTATTACTGGATACACAAGAGATTACATACTGGCTATCTAAAACAGGGTAGTCATGTAAAGACTAGTTACTGAGGTGTGTGCTTTCTAAACCATTACTGGCAAACATTAGGAAAAAAATTTTGGTACAAAAAATGATCAATGGTCTACATTCAATGGTTGGAAGTTAACTGATTAAATGGCTAGGATTGTCCAAGTTACAAGATTATGTCCCAAAACATGGTGCATATAGGATCAATGGTGTTCATTCCCCACAGGCCCGAGAAAGCAGCCTATGGTGGGTCAACTGAGAAATCGTCATTGACAGCTCTTCTTAGCTAAATCTGAGCTTCCTGAATTCAAATGTCAAATTTCTGATAGAGAGGGAAATTTAGACATTGAAGGATGATTGATTTGTATGAATGGAAGGCCACAGGTTGGTCTCTTGTTTAACGAAACAGTGAAACCGCAGTATTTCATTCAACCAACCTGAGTATACAGAGTTCAAACCACTGAATATGTTTTGTGAGACCTACACATCCATCTAATAAATAGATTTTATATCGAATAGAGGTGGACTGCCAAATGACCACACTGAAACCTCAATATTTCATTCATACAACCTTCTCAATCTAGGCTTCAACCTCAGTATATAACGATTCAAACCTTAGTATATGCCCTGTCATCTTAAGATTTTGAACTGTTTGGATTTAAAACTACTATCGATGAAACATGTCAAGTTTCAATCTTTCACTCTTGTTTCAAACAAATGCCACAAATTCCGGGATATCCAGGTACAAACGAATGCATCGTCTCAATAACAAAGAAACATAATGGAATTGTGAAAGACCGACTCTATACTAATTGTGGAAGTCCACGTATTGTAGAATAATGCAACATCCCCAATTCTCACATATTAATCCACATAAATAGGAAGTCAGATTTCTGAATGGGCTCTCTCAAACTGTCCATCTCCTTCCAATCCTCAAACCTAAAACCCTCAAAAGTTGAAAATCCCATTCAACTTGTTGATGGAGAGGAAATAGGAAGTCCTGTAGGTGAAAAGCCCATTCAACATTTTTATAATTTAATTAAATAATAAACAGAGATCTGATGAGAGTGAAACAGATACTGGGAACATTCAAGAAATACATGTATTCCCTTCTTCCTTCAAGAATCTGACATCTGTGTATTTTCATATGAATGTTTCTCTTGTATCAATACTTATCTAGGGTTCAGGAGAGAGAGAAAGAGATGATGAGAATGTATGGAGAGAGAACGGTCACATACCAGAACGACAGAGGAGATGGTTTTGCACTGCAACTCGAGAGAGAGAGGAGATGGACGCTACAAGGGTTTTCTTCGTTGGCTTCAAGGGCTTCAAGAGAGAGAGGAGAAAAGCAAGAGAGGGCTTCAATGGTTTCCTTCAAAGGCTTCCAGCGATGTGGAGTCTCTTTTGGGAGGGGAGAAAAAACAGAGCACTTGTTTCCTTCGTTGGGCTTCAAGAGAGAAAGGAGAGAAGAGCTGCACTCAAGGTTTTCTTTTTCCTCCAACGATTTCTCTCTCCAACGATTTCCCCCTTTTCTTTTCAGCTTTCTCCCTCCCAAACAAAAGATGAATGGGCCCTTCATACAGTCAGTGCCAGGTGGGTCGGCCACGTCGGATCGGGCCATACAGTCGGGATATACGGTCAGGACAGATAGACTTATTGGTTGTTATCTGAGACCCATGATGTTGAACATGGTGTAACCGCCATTAACAACCAAGAAGTGGCTGAGAAGCATGAAAGGGCCAGGGAGAAATAGACCCCCTAAGTAGCACATGTTGAATTTTTATTTGTGACACATATCATGCATTTTGACATTTTCTTGGATTTATTTTGGTCAAACTAGAGTGCCACGTGTCACACATTAATTGGAACACGTACCTTTTTGTGACAACAGTGTTAGACATTCTATTTCCAAAAGATGAGCACATGGTTGGACTCAAAATGCCACCGAGAGGCTCAATGTTAAACTTTGGGTCATTCCAACATCATTTAACCCAACTTTATTCTTCTTGCTGTGAGGCGTGTTCTTCTGGCAACGGCATCCCAAAAGATCATGTTTCTGCAATGCAGGTTCATAGATGGTCTTAAAAACTTCCAAGAGACCTTGTGTCAAATTTTAGGTCATTCCAATATCATTTGACCCCACTTTCTTCATCTAGCCATGAAGCAGGTCCTTTTGGGGACGACACCCTATAAGATCATGATTCTCCGATCAAAGTGCCGTGCATGGTCTTAAAACACATCCAAGAGACTCAATGTCAAATCTTGGGTCATCCTGACATTGTTTTGCCCAACTTCTATCTTCTTGCCATGAACCAAAGCACCTTAGAAAATCATGATTCTACAATCAGAGCCATGGACAACCTTAATAGTATCTCTAAGAGGATCCATGCCAAACTTTGGGTCATTTTGACATCATTTGTGCCAATTTCACTTTTCTTGCTGTGAAGTATACCCTTATGGCGATGGCAGCCTACAATATTTTGATTGTACAATCGGAGCCCATGGACGGTCTTAACATACCTCCAAGAGGCTCCACATCAAATTTCATGTCATTCTGACCTCATTTGATCCAACTTCGTTCTTCTTGCCTCAAAGTGTGTTCTAGCGATGGCACCCTAAAAGATCATAATTGTCCAATCAAAGTTCTTGAATGTTGTTGGAACACTTCCAAGAGGCTCCACATTAAATTTTGAGTCTTGGTGCTGCGAGGCTTATTCTTCTCTCGACGATGCCCCGGAAGACCTTATTTTTGCAATCAAAACCCAAGGTTCGGTCTTGTTTTACCTCCAAGAGGGCTCACATCAAATTTCAGGTCATCTAACACTATTTGACCAAAATTCAGCTTTGCGACAAAGGCAACATCTTCTTGCGACGAACCCCCTTTGAAGACTTAGTTTCCCACGGACTTAGAAACTTCGCATTTTGCACATCATCTCATTAGTTTTGTTAATGGGAAAACTTAGCATTAAACTCCCAAAATGTCAAGAAAGCATGGAAAGGAGAAAAATCCGAAAAATTGGAAGAACAAGTCAAACCAGGCATTTGGGCCCTATGGTCACCGTGACCGCTCCCTAATGGTCGCCGACTACCACATTGGGACCGGATCCCTTTTTCTTGAAAACAAAAACCCGATTCTCGAGAGTTTGTATTTTGGCCCATTTTTGCCTATGGAGCCTTCGGAAAATACATTTGTTGGGTTTATGCTCGTCTAGATCCATCAACATTTGTAGTTCACATCCGATCAACTCAAAGGTCCACATATGGTCAATCCAAAGCTTACATCTCCCCAAAATTGGTCAAAAGTCAACTTATGGATGATCATAGTTTGTCATCAACAAATGATTTCTTGTTAATCTGATGAGAGTTAATCGGATGTTGTCCTCTTGCAACTAGAGCTACTGATCGCTAGAGCTTCCTGCAAAATAATTCCAAGAGTTCGCGCAAGTTCATTTTTTGGCACACGTCTGACAGCCATTCAATGCACTAAATACCGCTATCATGCAACAATCAATGAGAGACCAAGAGGCGTATGAGCTACAAATGAATGGTCATTAATTCATAACCTCCACATGATGGGAGATTAAATGCATTCGATGCATTAAAGAAGAACGAAGGTGGCACCCCTTGGCTTTCACCTCTTCTCATGCCTTCTCTAGCCTCCCCCAAGCCTATAAAAGGAGACCTTTCAAGAAGAGCTACACCACTACAATAACCACATCCATACTTGACTACACAAGAAGCTCTACACAACCTCCACTTCCAAAGTGATCGAAGACCTTTGGGGTCCCCCCCTAAGTTGTTTATCTTTTTCTCCAATGACTTCAACCCATCACTTCGTTTTTTTATTAAGTATAGGATCTACACCATGTGATGATCCGTATTCTTTAAAAATCTAAAGTTCAAGCCAATCAAAGAATCCAAGCATCGCGTTGCCAATCAGAGGAATGTCAGAGAAGCAAACATATATGGCTTGCGTCCACCACTCCGAGCATGTCCCTACAATCATCTTGATGTATTTTCACATTTTTATGTGTTTGTGTTGAAAGAGACAAAAAAAATCACAAATCTTATCTTTTCTAACAAGACATGTAATTCGCCTTTCATGGCACCCAAATTTGCCTTTCATAATAAAATAAACAAAAAAAAAAAAAATGCCTACCTCGGCACCAAAATCAAACTATCTCTTTTTCTCAACATGTGCAAAGGAATCCCAATTTTTTATTTTGTGTCGTGCGATAGAATTTCCTTCTCTCGGACCAAAAAGAGAATCTCGCATACCCAAAATTATTGTTTGCCCGTTTCGCGAAGAGAGCTGATCTCTGGATCATTCCTTACTGTCCCGTGGAGCGTATCTAATTAACGGATCACCATCAACTGCAATTCAGTTCCAGGCACTCAAATAGGAACGGTCTGGCAAGCCTGTCGATTATTCAAATCTTAGAATACTTGGATGTTCTGCATATGTACATATTTTGGGTGATGAGGGAAGCAAACTTGATCCCAAGTCAAAGAAGTTATATTTCTTGGGCATGCAAGAGGTGTAAAGGGTTGAAGTTAGTTGTGATGTAGTGTTGATGAAGCAGCTATGTTATAAAAAAGAGAAGCATCAAAAGGATGTTTCCGGTAGTGGAGCAGATTTAATTAAGGTGGAGCTAGACATCTCGGATACTCCACAAGGTGAAGATAAAATAGAAAAACCTTCACAACAAGAGATAGCCATTGAAGCACCTCAACAAGAAGGCCACAACAGACAAGAAAGAAACCAAAGGGATTTAGAGATAAAGATGAAGACACAATGGCTTTTGTGCTCATTACTGAGAATGGTTAACTATCATATTACGTAAAAGCAACCTTAGATGAAAATCAAAACAAGTGGTTGGATGCTATGAACAGTGAAGTTACTTGAGGAAAAGAAGGGAATTGGTTGTAAGTATGTTTTCAGGAAGAAAAAGTCTTCATAAAACAAGGAAATCAAATTCAAAGCCAGACTAGTGGCGAAGAGAATTGCACTGGGGAAGGTATAGATTTCGATGAAACTTTTTCCCCAGTTGTCAAGCATACTTCTATTTGTTCTCTATTATCAATAGTAGTTATGCAAGACCTCGAGTTAGAGCACCTTGATGTGACAACAACTTTTATACGTGGAGAGCTAGAGGAAGAGATTTGCCTCTAACAACCAAAAGGATTTCAAGAAAAAGGCAAAGAAGATTATGTTTGCAGGTTAAAAGAGTTCCTAATGATTTAAAACAGACTCCACGATAGTGGTACAAATGCTTTGACACCTTCATCTTGAAGAAGGGCTACATCACAAGTGGGTGTGATTCATGCGTTTGCTTCAAGAGTACCTTTGAGAGAAAGCATTGTTGAGATGCATAATCTTTGAGAGAAAGCGAGTCTCCATAATCTTTTGCTTTTCTCAGTGAAGATGAAGATCGTCTCCTTGTATATGGCCCTCATTTAATCTTGTGTGCTTGTGATGGCCCTCATTTAATCTTGTGTGCTTATGATGGATTTGATCGATTTCTGTCTTTTTTTTTTTTTAAAGCTCATTGACCTACAAAAAAGAATGATACTTGAAGCTTCATTGCAATTTCAATCCCTGTCGACTAAAAACCAAAATGAAAATCCAACAAGCTATTCATGAAAGCCAAGAAAGTCAATTTATCCACCAGAAGGGGTGATTGCAGTTACTGTAGCAATTATGGAAAACAACCTGCTACAGCCAATTAGTTACCGTCCATTGGAATCTGAAACCCCAAAACCATCAGAATTGAAAGCAATTAACATCTAAATGACAAAGCAAAATCAACCAAATATATTTTACAGAACCGAACAACTCTGCCCATCCTTCCAAGCCCAGCATCAACCATTCATTCAATCAACAAAATCAGAAGAGCTTGTAGGGGAAGGAAGAAGCATCCATGGGATGGATGAGGTATGTAAGAACAAGGGCGACGAGCATCAGCATATACGCAACCCCTTGGTCGATTGACATGCCTGAAAACCAAAGCCCGTGTAAAGAAATAATTCAGAGCCAAAAAATAATTATAGTTGAATTGAAGGAAGGTGGAAATTATTGCAAATTAGAAAGTCATGTAAACAAAAGCTACTTTTTTGCAGGTACTACAGCAAAGCCAAATAACAGATCAAGATAATAGTTCTAATGGACATAGAATAACCAACGAGAAAAGAATCACCAAGATTTGCAGAACATCTTCAGCAAACAGTTGCCATAATTCAAATGTTTAAAATACAGTCTCTTGTAAAGATCTCAAATCCCATGGAAAACCTAAACTTAAATGAACCTAAGACCATAAATCGAACAAATTTAAACTTTATACTGTTTGAGGTACCCTAGAAATGAATATAAAGAGGATTTTAAAAAAGCAGAATCACAGTGATTTTGAATAAAATTTTGGCAGCTGTTAAAAAAATTTAAAAATTAAATTGGCCATTCCAATTGCAGGAATCAGTATGGACTTCGGCCAAAACTGTCACCTAACAATAAGAGACACTCTTCGTTGAGAAAGTCCTTCGGTAGTGATGCAGTGTAGACCTCATGGCCACAAGTGTTGAGCCCACTTAGATTTAGGATATTTTATTAACTAATTATAGGTCATTAGTTTCTGATTTTATTTAAAGAATGTTATTTAGGATTAAGTTTCCTATTTTAATTAGGTTTTTTAGAGCTTAAGTTGTGTTTTCCTATTTATATGGCATTGTAGAGAATTATTTCTCAGAGAGTTGATTAATAAAATTAGGTTTTCCCATTGAGGTGCGACCTCGTTTATTATCTCTGCGGAGATTGATTGTCTTCGGACACGTGCTTCAACACCCATTGTGCTTTTAGCACTATCCACGCAAGCCCTAACCCTAGAGCCTACATAAGGTAGGTCTACAAGTTAGACACAAACAACCCAACAAGAACTCCCTACAACCATTCGACTGGCAACATGGTTGAATAATGCTTAAACATCAAATCCTATGAGGTGTTGACTGCTATGGTTACTGAATGGAAACAGAAATGAAGGAGAATGTTCGCCTGTGAGCAGATTGCATATCATTTATACGAAGTCCAGCTTGTGGGGTCCACTTAAATGGGAGATGGGTAGAAAGAAAAGTCGCATTATAGCCCTTGATTTAAGGCTCTTAAATTTTAATTTTAAAGACATATGAAGCAACATTAATGAATGTGAGAACTATACCTATGGAGAGACAGGTGAGTTCCCAGTGATCCTAAGCACTTATCTCTTTGTAATGATTAGGTCAAGGTTCCCAGTGACCTTTGAGTATGTTATTTGAGTGGAGGAATCAAGAGATAGTGTGAATCCAAAACTCGAGAGATAGCAGAAGGCTTTAGAATCCAAAGGTTTTAAAATAAGTCATACAAAAGCAGAATATATAGATTGCAACTTTAGTGGGTATTTACAAAGAGCTGAAACTACTGCAAAAATTGAAGCCTGGGAGATACCGCAAAGAAATTCATTTTATTATCTTGGCTTGATAATGAGCAATGATGGGGGTTTTAATGAAGATGCTGAATATTAGATAAAAGCAGGATAGTTGAAGTGAAGACTTGATTCTAAAGTGCTTTGTAATTGACGAATGCCAACAAGATTGAAGGGAAAGCTTTATAGGATAGTGATTAGACCAGTCATGACCTATGGAGGAGAATGTTGGCCAATCAAAAAGTAACATATGCACAAAATAGAGGTAGCAGAGATTAGAATGTTGAGGTGGATGTGTTGTAAAACTAGGAAGGATAAAATTAAAATTAAGCAATTTCAAGAGCATTTAGAGGTAGCATCAATAGGGATAAAATTAGAAAAACCATTTTGAGATGGTTTGGGCATGTCCAACGCAGGCTAGCAACTATGCCGGTAATAAAAATTTGGCTATGCAAGTTGATTGCCCACCAAGGGAAAGGGATACGCCTTAGAGGACATAGGTGGTGGTAGTAAAAATAGATTTGAAGAAGTGCAACTTAACTGAAGATTTGACTTAAAATAAATTAGAATGGAGAAACAAAATTAATGTAGCCGACCCCAACATAGTTGGGACAAGGCTTTGAAGATCTTTAGCATGTTTGTTTGGATGAGAGATGTAAGGGAAAATAAAGTCTCCATGATTGTAGAATTGGGAGTGATGCCAAATCATGGGATTACTAGAGTATCAATTCAAATGGGCTGCACTTATCAAAGGTGGGCCCACCAGGGCCCCATAGGGCGGGACTGCAATGTAGGAGAGTATTTTCCATGATAAGAGCATCTATTTTTACAAATTAAAAATAAAATATCAAAAACTAAATTAGGGCCCTGTTCTCTCCTGCAAGTATGATTTTTTCTCAACTTCAAGAAAAGTTAAAAAAATATTGGAAAAATACTAAAAAACAGTATTTTTCCCATTAAAAAATGTATAAATCAAAATATCAATATCTTTGTATCGTAACATTCTACATCATTGTTGGATGATTAACTATTAAAAGAGTTAATCTTTTAGTATTAATTTCTAAACCATTTTTGTAATTTATAAATCAATCAGTGTGGCTCTCATTTAAAATCTAAACCACTAATAATAACATCACCCCCCAGAGTTGGATCGCCATGAATTGGAGTTGGATCACCATCAAATCGGCCATGGTACATGATTAGGAAAAAAAAAAAAAAAAAAACTCTAAACTATTCGAAATAAATATTCTCCTATTGTATGGCTCTTCCTCAAATTTCACTTTTTATAAGTGATTAATTTGACAGTAAGCTCAACTACTATTGAACTACAATTTCTTGAAAGCTCATTCAAGAATGGGCTTTTCTTTTTGGGACAATTAGATTTTAAATAAGTGCCTTGAAAGATACAAGAAGCAAGCCAAGAAAAAATGGATGCACCAAGGCTTGGACTCATGGAAAGTTTGTAGGATCTATAATTGGGCCAACCTATTAACAATCTTAACCCCTCTAATGAAAAATCCTATATTTTTATGGGCCTTGATCAAATTTCACTTAATGAATATGGTCCACCATCAAATCCATCAATGTATAAATTTAATCAATCAAATAGTGGATCCATCTCTTATTTGAGTAAATTTAGTCAAGGCCGATTAGAAAAAAGTAGGGCATTTATTTTCAGATTGTTAATAAGTGGGATCGACTCTGGAGCCCACATATTTTACATTATTTTGAAGACCATACCTTTGTTATCGAATAAAGGGGACAAGGGTTTTGCACTTTTCATTTGAGAGCGACAGGAGAAGAGAGACATAAGAAGAAGATGCTGTAGTCTGTAGACATAGCATGCAACAATTGCAGCAGCAGGAGTTTGCTCTTTCTCCTCCACCCCACCCCCACCCCTACCCCCACCTCCTCCTGCTTTTCTCTTTTCCTTATTTTTATGCGTCCTCCACCCCACCCCACCCCACCCCCACCCCTACCCCCACCTCCTCCTGCTTTTCTCTTTTCCTTATTTTTATGCGCCCTCCCTCCCTCCCTCTATCAATTACAGAAATTCCTTAACCGATGCAGCCGATATTTTAAACCATGGCTGGAAAGGCCTGCTATGATGGATGAGTTTTAGAGAGAGAAAAAAAAGGATTAGACACTTGAAATATTCCCAACCCTCGTTCTAATGGCATCAAATTTCTAATGTTATCACTAACCAGATTTTTGGGATTGAATGCCATGATGAATGGAGCATAGACGAGTGTCGACAAAATGAGTCTGGCACCAAAGTTCTAGAAGTAAGTGTGAGGTGCTGGGGCCATAGAGATGGAGTGCATATAAAACAATGTGATCTGTTCTTTTTAGGGGAATAGTTTTGTACCATAACATATGGATAGAATGTACACGCTGAAGTATCCGCGCATAACAATTCAGCCCAAGTAGGCTGTATATAGAGCAGCAACTGTGTAATTATTTATATGAGATTGAGCATGGTATAAAATATCGGCTGATACCGAGTCATATCGGCCGATATGACTCGGTATCGGCCGAGACCGAGCCGATATCTCAGTGAGATATCGGTCTCGGTCATATATCCCTTGAAAATTCCGATATATCGGCCGAGATGATATCATCTCGGCCCTAACCGATATCTCGGCCGATATTTTCAAAATATCGGCCGAAATGATATATAATGAAAGAAAGCCCTAATTTTTTCTACTTTTTCCCCATCTTCCTCTTCTTCTCTTCTCTTCTCCAACCATAGTAGCAGCCAGCAGCCCAGCCACTCCCTCTTCAACATTTCAAAATCCCACATTAATTTTTTGAAGAAAATATTATCTAAGGTATGAGAAAATCAACCCAAAGCATTTTATCATGTGGTTTTTTTTTTTTTTTTTAATATTTTAGATGAAGTATAGAAATCATTAGGTTTGTCATTTATTTATGTTCTTCATTTAGAAGTTAGATCTACATACTTTCATGCTAGATCTACTCATACACATGATTTTGAACTTTTTTTTCCAATTTTTTTTATTTTCGGATTTTTTGATATTTGAATTATTATATATCATTTTTTAGGGATTTCATCATAACTATATTCTTTTAATGATTCATGATCATTGTATGGTGTATAAATGATTGATTTACAAACTTTTATGCTAGATCTATGTATTTTGAATTTTGAAAATGATTTTATTAAAAAAAAAATTCTTAAAAATAATTGTTGATACTTGTGACTTGTTAGAATATTTGTGATACCAAAGGCTTATTAATTCAGGGTCTTGAATTTCACAACTTATTTGATGATTGAGTTAGCATTAAATGATGATTGATATGTTATCTTTATTTTCTTATATTTTACACTAATAAATTGATCATGAGCATTACTAATAGTTGCATTATATGAAATACTAAAAAAGATAGCGAACTGCAACACAGACAGGACTCATAACTTAAGGTGACCGAGATTTTGATTTATTGTTATTACTAATGGAAAAAAGTATTGTATTCCAGCATTTTCTAATATTCTGGATTTTTTGGATATTTTTGCAAATTTTTTTGGATTAAAAAAAAAATTCACACCGCGATGACCGCGACGGACCGATATCCGCGACCGATACCGATATCATATCGGTTTTTCGGCCCGGCCGATACCGCGACCGAGACCGAGATTTTAAACCATGAGATTGAGAGTTCTAGCATAAATCTCTACCGCACTAATCATATAGGAGGGAATGTTACTTTGACAGGAGCAGGTTGCAAATTGCAATAATACCAAGGTACATTTAACACAGGATCTAGACGAGCAGGCGAATGCTGATATACATGGTCCAACTTAATCACTGCCCATTACACCTATGATGTGCACTCCATGGACACAGCAGGGATAAGACACTGGTAAGTTGCGAAATCTGGATATCAAAGCATTCAACACAGCGAATGAGATCTAGACCACCAATCTAAATTCTATCTCTATTGCAAGATTAGAAGCATCCTAAGAGGCCAAGCATTCAAGTATTGGTGCAAAACCTCTTCTAAATAAAATATTAAAAAAAAGAGAGATCTAGACAAGATTACCACAATAATAAGGTGGATCAAAACCGAGAATACAATTGCATTGATTACTAACACAGCAGCATCAGTAACTCATAATATCACTAGTAAAGAAAACATAAAAAACTATTATTTCCATCTATAATTATATCCAATACATACCACCATTATACCCAATTTATATCAAAATAGATGGACATGCAGGAACAGATTTTGAATTTTCAGCATGTAGACGCTGACACCCATGTAAAAAGAATGGACATTGAACGGATTCTTATAAGGGGTTAAAAACAGGATTACTGCTACACAGAACATGCAGGAAAAATTCATCGGTGATTAGAATGCAGAATCAGGAGGTGAAATCGGCCAATATTTGCAGGAGAGATCAAAGCCTAAAAGAAGATACAGAGAACAACAATAATTAAAAAAAAAAAAAAAAAACCAAATCAAAACTTTTCTCAAAGGTCACATCTGTTTCAACAGATCATATGCAAAAATAATCAGATTGTCACAATCAGAAGCATCCGGCGTAAGATTTTCAGAACTTGTAATGAAATCACAAGATCCAGATGCAAAACACATGGTGATATTTCACAAAAGAAACAGAAAATCCCTACAATAGAAAATAAAGCAAAAGAAGGATGGGATGGAAAGAAGAAATGAAATGGGAGAGGACTCACCATCACTTGCAGGGGCGGGAGCAGGAGCAAGGATCTGAGCCTGAATCATAGGCAAAATGAGATCGAAAATGAGGTAGACGAGAACGAAAGCACCGAAAGGAAGCCTAGACTGAACCATTTTTTCCGAAGAATCCCTTGATCTATCTCCCCTCTCTCTCTCTCTGTGTGTGGAAAAGGGAATTAATCTTGAAATGCCTCTTCTGCTTCTAGAGAGAGGAGAAGGGAGAAGAGAGAAGGGAGGCGGCGAGAGGAAGAAACCCCGATCAGACAAATAACGACACTTAGAGATCAATCGCGGTCGTTAAAATTGGCTTCGTTTGATGGACGGTCATAGATCTACAGGGGACCGTTTGTGGGGTCCACTCAGATGCACCAAGCACGAGTTAGGGAAGGATGAGTTTTCATGTGGACATTGGACAACCACTAGGATGCACCAAACACGAGTTGGGGAAGGACGAGTTTGGTGTGGACCGTGGTTGGCCACGTGTGTGTTTTGTAAGGATCTAGCTCATTCTCCCGTTTTGGGGAGAATTCCCAATAATGTCCCTCAACAACGAGAATTCGGATGGCTGAAAATCAAAGAGCTTTGCAATGTCATCTTACTTTGTGCATTGATCTAATCTCTCCTAAAATCTCTCTTTTTTAAAATTCTCTATCTGTCATATTTATTATACTAATCTCTCTAAAATCTCCATTACTCCCATTTTAAAGCAATCATTGTCTCATTTTTCTTATAAAAATCAACTCCATTTAAGCAACAATTAAATCCTAATCTCTACATTTGAAATCTTTCTTAAAACTTACTAACGTACGCAACGGATGGATTTCAATTGATTGGGGAGAGGCAGTTCTTGAGAGGCCTAATGAATTATCTCAATCAAGACAAGCTGCAATCGGTTAAATTATCGCCTGTACTGCAAAGATGATACAGGTTCAAGTAGAGGTTGTGGATAGGAAGGTTGAGAATGAGATTGGAAGTTTAAGAAAGGAGTTAACGAAGTAAGTTGATGAGAAATGTGTTAGAAAATGAGTCGAAGAAGTTGGGAGATGGGACCATAAAATGGACAAGTCTTTGGCTGAACTCAAGGACAACTGCTTCCACTAAAAGAGTGAAATTGAGAATTTTTTTGAATGAGTTGAAAAAGTGTACAGGTTTGAAAGGAGGAGAAGATTATTTGAGTTTGGATAAAATCAGGGTTGTTGCCAAGGAGATTGTCAAAAAGGAGATTGAGAAGCATGCTGCTTATGGGCTTGGAAGGGTAGATTATGCACCGGCTTCTGGTGGTGCCGGAGTTGTTAGTCATTCAGAATCATTCCAAGGAAAGGGTACCAGTTGGTTGCCTACGGTTAAAGCTAAAAATAATGTTCATTTCTTTGCAGCGAAGATGTTGGAGCCTAGTCTGTGTCTTCCCTTCAAAGGAAGGGACAGGTTTGTCATGACCAGGACACCTATCATTCCAGAGGCTGTTCCTTTAGACCATGTTGCAAAGGTGATCTTCTCTTTTGCTAGTTTGACTTCGGTTTATGTACCGTATGCATATAATATTTACTTAATGCCTAGTTTATGACTACACGATTTTTTTTTTTTTTTTTTAATACCGGGGTGGTGCTTGTGTACTCGAGGCCCAAGCCTGGCCTGATTTCTAAGAGTTGGGCTTTGAAAAAAGCATGCCCGACCCTACAATGAACCAAGTGAATTGTATATTTTTTGTTTAGAGGTCAGGCCAGGCAGGCTCTGGCTTGGCGGCCTAACCCAATGAATACAATAATTTATATATTTTGGAAATTGGAAGCAATCAACTTTGATTTTTTAAAGTAATTTAACTATGAGATTATATAACATCATATTATATTTTTTTCTTTATTTTAAATTTTTATTATATAATTTTATTTTATACTCAACTTCTCATTTATGCTTGGCTTACCACGGTCTGTGTTGCTAGTTTTATTTTGTACTCCACTTCTCATTTAAGCCGGGCTCTGTTGCTAGTGTCAAACTTCCCACCCCATCCCATCCCATGAAAGGGTGAAAATCAAGGTGGGCCACAAATACAAAACCTTTCTCCATCACTAGCTAATGACAGCGCCGGGCTCCCAACAATGAAACTCAACAGGACAGCATAGGCACACATCCAAAGCCCCATCATCATGACGACGAAGAGGACAATGAGACGAACTTACCAGAATGCAAAGAGGAACCAGGGCAGTGGTTTTTTGGATGAGAGGAACATTGGAATTGAACATACATTGCGGCGGCGTTATAGTCTAAATGAACTCGAGAGTTCTGAATGCGAAAAGATTGATAAAGAGGATGAAGAGGAATAGTACGATTTTTCATTGAAATTTCCCTAGTTGGAGAGGTTGCCATCTGCTGGTCTTATTCAACACATAGAGACAAGTAATCTTATGCATAAGAACATTCCTCCCGATGCACAGAGCTGGCTGAATAAAGCTCGAGCTATACATGAAGAGAAAGAGGGCCGGGGCACATATGCGTGGTCAAATGAATGTGGAGTGCTTCGTTGCACAGCTGCAGCAGCGTGATAGTATCATTCATTCCTTGGAGAGAAGTGTGCTGGAGGAACAGTGTAAAAAACAAGTGGAGATTTATTAGCTCAAGCAGGAACTTTGCATCATGACCCAACTAGTATATGGCTATAGGAAGGCTTTGAAGGAAACTGAGGTTGCATTCGCTGAGTACACAGAACGATTTCAGCAACCTGATGATCCAATTTACAAGGATATTGGTGGAAATGGTGGTGCTGTTTATAGTGTGATGGAATTGGACAAGCAGAGGTTAGAGAAAGAGGAGGAAGAGAGGGAAATGTATGTTGAAATTGAAGAAAAGCTCAAGGCTTTTGAACACGAATGTCTCTGTAAATTTGATTTACATGTTAACCAGGTGGATTTGTCTGGTAAGAGGTTACTGAATATTGTGAAGGAAGCTGCGCTTCTCAAAGAAAATAGCAAGACAGATCATCTCTCAACATGAATGTAAGACTTTCAATCATTACCCTTTTAGATCTGACACTTTTAAAAATTGAAATCCAATTTCTGTTTCCTACTTTCCTTTGCCAACCTCTCAACCAAAGGATCCATATCTCCATGTCTCTAAAGATCAAACTCTAGTGCGCAACTGTTAAATAAAAATTGAAACCCAAACACTCACTAGTTGTGGCTGTTGTCTATTATTTGTTATGAATCTCTTTTTCATGTTTATGGAAAACTTCTTTCATGCGATGGCATTAACTCGTATGAACCCTTTTATATAATAAAATAAAAATGAAATAGAAAATTAGAATGGGGAAGAAATGGTCCACTTCAAGGGGGACAGAGACCTCCTAAGGTTTAACTTTAGGAAAACATGCATCCAGTTCATTCATTCCAGATAAATTTTATTGATTGATGTCTACTTACTTATAAACTTTATCATACAAAGGTAACAAAAGAAACTAGATAACTGACCACCTATAAAGTAGCCATAAGCAACAACCCACCTAACAAATAGCAACTGTTAACAGAGTGAAGAGTAGAGAAAACAAAATAGGACTTGTTCAAAAGGCTTATTCCACACCTAACAACTATGTCTACAAAATAAGTACATATCATTCCATCCCCGTTCGAAAAACCTTGTCCTCAAGGTTTTATTCGTATCAATATACCATAATATACCAAGATCCCAAAGTTTGTTAGAAAATAACTCTGCAAACAAACAAACTTTTTTATCTTGGTAACAGAAAACACGAGCATGATCAAGGTTGATTGTGTTAGCTATTGTTGGACCAAATTTCTGCTTCAAGAGTTGTACATTAGTTGCATTCCGTTGCTTTTTTCTACAAGTGTGGAGGATAGAATACTAGAATAAATAGGCTCTTCTTATGACAAACTTGCTTGCTTGACATCTTGAAATTCTTTGTGATGAATTTTTCTAAGATTGTTAAAGCCTTCTTGCATTAGTTGATTATCCTCGAACAATTTCATGAAGCCACTTTGAAAATCATAATGCATTAACAACAAAATCTCTATAAGTGTAGCCATGGTAAGGATCAACCGCTCTGATACCAACTGATACGTACCATTTTATATAATAAAATAAAAATAAAACAAAAAATTAGAATGGGGAAAAAAGGGTCCACTTCGAGGGAGACAGAGACCTCCTAAGGTTTAATTTGAGGAAACCTGCCTCCAGTTCATTCATTCCCGATAACTTTTATTGATTGCTGCCTACTTACTGATTGGCTTTATCACACAAAGGTAACAAAAGAAAGTGGATAACCCACATTCTATAAAGTATCCATAAGCAACAACCCACCTAACAAATAGTAACTGGTAAAAGAGTGGAGAGTAGAGAAAACATAGTAGGACTTAATCAATAGGCTTATTCCACATCTAACACCTATGTCCACAAAATAGCTACGTATCATTCCATCCCCGTTCGAAAAACCTTGTCTTCAAGGTTTTAATCTTACCAATATACCACAATATACCAGGATCCCAAAGTTTGTTAGAAAATAACTATGCAAATATATAAACTTTTTTATCTTAGTAACAGAAAACATGAGCATGATCAAGGTTGATTGTGTTAGCTGTTGTTGGACCAAATTTCTGCTTCAAGAGTTGTACATTAGTTGCATTCCGTTGGCTTTTTTCCACATGTTTGGCGGATATACTACCATAATAAATAGGCTCTTCTTGTGACGTTGCTTGACATCTTGAAAATCTTCTTGAAGAAGTTTTCTAAGATTGCTGAAGCCCTATTGCATGCGTTGATTATCCTCGAGCAATTTCTTGAAGTCTCTTTGAAAATCATCACGCATTAACTGCAAAATCTCCATAGGTGTCACCATTGTAAGGATCAGCCGCTCTGATATCAACTGATACGTACCCTTTTATATAAAAAATAAAACTAAAAATAAAACAGAAAATTAGAATATGGAAGAAAGGGTCCACTTCGAGGGGGAAAGAGACTTCCTAAGGTTTAATTTAAGGAAAACCTACCTCCAGTTCATTCATTTCAGATAACTTTCATTGATTGCTGCCTACTTACTTATAGGCTTTATCATGCAAAGGTAACAAAAGAAAGTGGAAAACCCACTTCTTATAAAATAGCCATAAGCAGAACCCACCTAACAAATAGCAACAGCTAACAGAGTGGAGAGTAAAGAAAACATAATAGGACTTGTTCAATAGGTTAATTCCACACCTAACACCTATGTCCACAAAATAGGAACGTATCATTTCATCCTTGTTCGAAAAACCTTGTCTTCAGGGTTTTATTAGTATCAATATACCACAATATACCAAGATCCCAAAGTTTGTTAGAAAATAACTCAGCAAATATTCAAATATTTTTTTTTTTATCATGGTAACAGAAAACACGAGCATGATCAAGGTTGATTGTGTTAGTTGTTGTTGGACCAAATTTCTGCTTCAAGAGTTGTACATTAGATGTATTCCGTAGGCTTTTTTCTACATGTCTGGAGGATAGACTATGAGAATAAATAGGTTCTGTATATGACAAACTTACTTGCTTGACATTCTGAAATTCTTCTTGAAGAATTTTTTTAAGATTGTTGAAGCCCTCTTGCATTCGTTGATTATCCTCGAGCAATTTCTTGAAGCCTCTTTGAAAATCATCACGCATTAACTGCAAAGTCTCCAGAGGTGTTGCCATTGTAAGGAGCAGCTACTCTGATACCAACTGATACGTACCCTTTTATATAATAAAAATAATATAAAACATAAAATTAGAATGGCGAAGAAAGGGTCCACTTCGAGGGGGACAGAGACTTCCTAAGGTTTAATTTGCTGAAAACCTGCCTCCAGTTCATTCATTCTAGATAACTTTTATTGATTACTACCTACTCACTTATAGGCTTTATCATACAAAGGTGACAACAGAAAGTGGATAACCCACATCTTATAAAGTAGCCATAAGCAATAACCCACCCAACAAATAGTAACTGCTAACAGAGTGGAGAGTAGAGAAAACAGAATAGGACTTATTCAAGAGGCTTATTCCACACCTAACACCTATGCCGACAAAATAGGTACGTATCATTCCATCCCCGTTCAAAAAACTTTGTTCTCAAGGTTTTATTCGTACCAATATACCAGGATCCCAAAGTTTGTTAGAAAATAACTATGCAAACATACAAACTTTTTTTATCTTGGTAACAGAAAACACGAGCATGATCAAGGTTGATTGTGTTAGCTGTTGTTGGACCAAATTTTTGCTCCAAGAATTGTACATTAGTTGCATTTCGTTGGCTTTTTTCTACACGGCTGGAGGATATGCTACCATAATAAATAGGCTCTTCTTATGAAGAACTTGCTTGCTTGACATCCTGAAAATCTTCTTGAAGAAGTTTTCTAAGATTGCTGAAGCCCATTGCATGCGTTGATTATCCTCGAGCAATTTCTTGAAGTCTCTTTAAAAATCATCACGCATTAACTGCAAAATCTCCATAAGTGTTACCATTGTAAAGATCAGCTGCTCTGATAACAACTGATACGTACTCTTTTATATAAAAAATAAAAATAAAACTATTAAATTAGAATGAGGAAGAGAGGGTCCACTTCGAAGGGGACAAAGACCTCCTATGGTTTAATTTGAGGGAAACCTGCTTCCAGTTCATTCATTCTAGATAACTTTCATTGATTGCTGTCTACTTACTTATAGGCTTTATCATACAAAGGTAACAAAAGAAAGTGGATAACCCACTTCCTATAAAGTAGCCATAAGCAGCAATCCACCTAACAAATAGCAACTACTAATAGAGTGGAGAGTAGAGAAAACATAATAGAACTTGTTCAAGAGGGTTTATTCCACAACTAACACTTATGTCTTCAAAATAGGTACGTATCATTCCATTCCCGTTCGAAAAACCTTGTCTTCAAGGATTTATTCGTACTAATATACCACAATATACCAGGATCCCAAAGTTTGTCATAAAATAACTATGCAAACAAACAAAGTTTTTTTTTATCTTGGTAACAGAAAACACGAGCATGATCAAGGTTGATTGTGTTAGTTGTTGTTGGACCAAATTTCTGCTTTACGAGTTGTACATTAGTTGCATTCCGTAGCGTTTTTCTACACATCTGGAAGATAGACTACCATAATAAATAGGTTCTTCTTGTGACGAACCTGCTTGCTTTACATCCTAAAAATCTTTTTGAAGAAGTTTTCTAAGATTGCTGAAGCCCTATTACATGTGTTGATTATCCTCGAGCAATTTCTTGAAGCCTCTTTGAAAATCATCACGCATTAACAGCTAAATTTCCATAGATGTAGCCATAGTAAGGATCGACCGCTTTGATACCAACTGATACGTACCCTTTTACATGATAAAATAAAAATAAAAGAGGAAATTAGAATGGGGAAAAATGGGTCCACTTCGAGCGGGACAAAGACCTCCTAAGGTTTAATTTGAGGAAAACCTACTTCCAGTTCATTCATTCCAAATAACTTTTATTGATTGCTGCTTACTTACTTATTGTCTTTATGATACGAAGGTAACACAAGAAAGTGGATCACCCGCCTCCTATAAAGTATCAATAAGCAACAACCTACCTAACAAATAGCAACTGCTAACAGAGTGGAGAGTGTAGAAAACAGAATAGGACTTATTCAAGAGGCTTATTCCACAACTAACACTTATGTCCTCAAAATAGGTATGTATCATTTCATCCCCGTTCAAAAAACCTTGTCTTCAAGTATTTATTCGTACCAAATACCACAATATACCAGGATCCCCAAGTTTGTCATAAAATAACAATGCAAACAAACAAACTTTTTTTTTTTTTTTAATCTTGGTAACAGAAAACACGAGCATGATCAAGGTTGATTGTGTTAGCTATTGTTGGACCAAATTTCTGCTTCAAGAGTTGTACATTAGCTGCATTCCGTTAGCTTTTTTCTACACATTAGGAGGACAGACTACCAGAATAAATAGGTTGTTCTTGTGACAAACTTCTTGCTTAACATACTGAAATTCTTCTTGAAGAAATTTTCTAAGATTGATGAAGCCTTTTTGCATACGTTTATTATCCTCGAGCAATTACTTGAAGCCTCTTTGAAAATCTTCACACATTAACTGCAAAATCCCTATAGGTGTAGCCATTGTAAGGATCAGCCGCTCTGATACCAATTGATACATACCATTTTATATAATAAAATAAAAATAAAACAGAAAATTAGAATGGGGAAGAAAAGGTCCATTTCGAGAGTGATAGAGACCTCCTAAGGTTTAATTTGAGGAAAACCTGCCTCCAGTTCATTCATTCCAGATAACTTTTATTGATTACTGCCTACTTACTTATTGGCTTTATCATACAAAGGTAACAAAAGAAAGTGGATAACCCACATCCTATAAAGTAGCCATAAGTAACGACCCACCTAACAAATAGCAATTGCTAATAGAGTGGAGAGTGGAGAAAATAGAATAGGACTTGTTCAAGAGCCTTATTCCACAACTAACACTTATGTCGACAAAATAGGTAAGTATCACTCCATCCCCATTCGAAAAACCTTGTCCTCAATGTTTTATTCGTACTAATATACCGCAATATACTAGAATCCCAAAGTTTGTTAGAAAATAACTCTTCAAACATACAAACTTTTTTTTATCTTGGTAACAGAAAACACGAGCATGATCAAGCTTGATTGTGTTAGCTGTTGTTGAACCAAATTTCTGCTTCAAGACTTGTACATTAATTGCATTCTATTCGCATTTTTCTACACGTCTGGAGGATAGACTACCATAACAAATAGGTTCTTCTTGTGACGAACTTGCTGAAATGATATGAAATAAGGAGACGAGAGTTGGAGAAAAACTGATACTCCAAAGGGAGGATCGTCTATCAATTTATATTATCATTATACCCTAATCAAGGGCCCTAAACATGCTAATTAATACAATCAGAATAAATAATGAATCAATCTCCTAATCTATCTAAGGAAGTAATACAGGGAAATCAGCAACATAATCTTTATATACAATTGAGTGGGCTGGGCCTAAGCCACACTATCTTCTACACTCCCCCTCAAATTGATGTGGTAATGCAGAAAACCTGCACAACCAATCGGGCTTTGTAGCGATCAAGACTCCCATCGGAGTTAACCTTTACAGAGTAGATCCATTTACTGCCAATCACAGAGGCGCGTTCAGGAGTCGGTACCAAGTCCCATGTGTTGTTTGCTTTAAGAGCAAGCAATTCCTCAGTCATAGCATCCTGCCAGTATACAATCTTCGAGGCCTGTGAATAACAGGTGGGTATAGGAGCACTATCCAAAGAAGTGAAAAGAGCAGGAAAAACATATCTATCAGGAGCAACAGAAGGACGACTAGAGCGTCGCAGAGGTATGACACTATCAGTAGAGGAAGCATTAATACCTGAGGGTGCAGTAGGTGACATTGGGAGAGGATCAGGAGAAGGAGTCCCCACAGGAGAAACCGTGTTCCGCCGAACATAGACATTGGTAATAGTGGTGGAGAAGTCGCAGGGAAGTGCGGCATATAAAACACAGCAACAGGGTGATTATCCAAATGCAAAGAAAAGAAAGGAATGTGTTCCAAGAAGATCACATTACGAGATATTCGCATGCGTTTCTCGGATTGATCATAACACAGAAATCCCTTGTGTTCAGTATTGTAGCCTAAAAAGATACATTTGGCAGCCTGAGGAGACAACTTCGTGCGCTCTGTAGGTGGAAGATGAACAAAGCACATGCAGCCAAAAACTCGTAAGTGAGAATATGAAGGGGCATGACCAAAGAGAGTTTCATAAGAAGTAGTCTTTCCTAGAACGAAGCAAGGATGACGATTGAGGAGATAAATAGCAGTTTGTGCAGCATCACACCAAAAGGAGGGAGGAACTAAAGATGCAATCAACAGAGTACGAATAGTTTCAAGAATGTCCGTTCTTTCTTTCCGCAATCCCATTTTTCTGAGGAGTATGCAGACAAGATTTTTGGTGAAGAATTCCTTTATCAGAAAGGAATGCAGAGAAGTCATGAGACATGTATTCTCCACCAGAATCTGATCTTAGAATTTTGATTGCTTTCTGAAATTGGGTTTGGACTATGTTATAAAATTTTTGAAAAATGGAGAAGACTTCAGATTTCATACACATAAAGTAAATCCAAGTATAACGAGAATGGTCATCAATAAAAGTCACATAGTATTTGAATCTCGTCCTACTCAAGGTAGGAGCGATTCCCCAAACATCTGAATGAATGATGTCAAATGATGCCAAAGCACGAGCATTATGAACAGGAAAAAGCAAGATGTGACTTTTACTTAAGCAACAAGTTTCACACTTAGATTGAGATAAAGAAGACATCATCGTATGATTAATAGTAGAATCCAAATAACCAAATTTAAACAAGGAAAGCAAATATGCATTGTTCACATGACCAAGACGTTTATGCCAAACAGTCCACAATTTATTGAAAGTAGAAGAAGAAGCAAAGAAGGAATGATGTCCAATGTCTAGAAAGAACAGGCGCCCATGTTTACTCCCCGTCGCGATCACCTTTCCAATGTGTCGCTCCTGTATTACACAACCAGAGGAAGAAAAGTGAACAAGATAGCCATCATCTATAAGTTGTCCTACAGAAAGAAGATTGACTGATAATTTGGGAACAAAATAAACATTGGAAAGAGTGATGGACTGGCTAGAAACACTAAATAAAGTAATGGTACCAACTCCTGAAATGAGTAGTTGACCACCATTAGCAGTGATTATTTTCTCTTTGCCAAGGTAAGGGTGAGAATCTGTAAAGCTATGTTCTACAGATGTCATGTGATTGGAGGCTCCTGAATCTAAAAACCATGTGGAAGAGGTAATAGGAGAAGAAAGAGATGCAGATGAATGAAAAGCAGGAGATGCTATATGATAATGAGTTTGATACTGACCACTAGAGATGCCTATAGACGCATATGCAGAAGTAACCGTGCTCATAACATCATACTTGTCCATTGCAGAAGAAAGTGGAAGAGGGTCAACAGAGAGCAGCAGCACACCCAATCAGCAGTGGGTAAAGAAGAGAACAACCTCAGATATGCCTTTGATCCAGCACTGATCAGTCATTAATCCGTAACAAGTAGCTTCCACAGCATATACTAGCAATCAGAATGATCAATAGAAGAAGAAAATAGAAGAAGACAATAGTGGACAGCACAACAGTGCAATTTTGTTCCAAACAGAGCCAGACGAACTGGAAATTTGGACCTGGATCTGTGCGTGGGCCCCACAAGATTGTCTAATCACAGATCAGGTTTGATCTCTGTAAAGTGGATCAAATTGGCTTCCTTCAGTCAAATCTAATGAGATTTGGAAAAAGATCCACAAATCTGGATGGTGGTGATGAAATCCTTTTGAGAAAATCGTCAGATGATGAAGAGGTTGGAAACTACCTCAAAGGTGATGGAAAAAATCCAGAAAAATCACCATAATTCCCACAAAACCCAGTCGACCATTCCTGTATGTAGGGATGGAGGCTTCTTGATGATCGTCAGTAGTCCACAGTTGCAAACCGTGAAGCAGCGACGTCAGACGACAATGTCGTCAGTGGATCGATCTCCACGTGGGGTCCATTAGAGGATCAGTGACCAGATCTGAGGTTGGGGATGGAAGGACAAAGTATTTTCGCAACTCCAGGCCAAAGTCTTACTCAAAACGGATCAAAATCCACAAATTTGAACGGCTGTGATGAAAATTGTTGCACAAAACTGAAATATCACAAAATCAGGTGGATATCCTACCTCTGATGACCCAAAAATCTTGAAAAAATATTCATAAATAAGAGGAGAACCAGATGATCAACATGGGCTGCTTCCGCTGCTATGATGATGATGATCGCTGGTGGGCCACTTCTGATCTGAGATGATCAGGCACTATTAGAGAGAAGATTTTCACTCCAGGAAGAAGATCCAAGCCAGGAATAATGATTGGATCAATGAGAGAAGAAGAAGATCAATGATAATTGATCATAACCTAGCTCTGATACCATGAAATGATATGAAATAAGGAGACGAGAGTTGGAGAAAAACTGATACTCCAAAGGGAGGATCGTCTGTCAATTTATATTATCATTATACCCTAATCAAGGGCTCTAAACATGCTAATTAATACAATCAGAATAAATAATGAATCAATCTCCTAATCTATGTAAGGAAGTAATACAGAGAAATCAGCAACATAATCTTTATATACAATTGAGTGGGCTGGGCCTAAGCCACACTATCTTCTACACTTGCTTCCTTGACATCGAGAAATTCTTCTTGAAGAAGTTTTCTAAGATTGCTGAAGCCCTTTTGCATGCGTTGATTATCCTTGAGCAATTTCTTGAAGTCTCTTTGAAAATCATCACGCATTAACTGCAAAATCTCCAAATGTGTTGCCATTGAAAGGATCAACCGCTCTAATACCAACCGATACGTACCTTGTTATATAAAAAAATAAAATAAAGCAGAAAAATAGAATGGGGAAGAAAGGGTCCACTTCGAGGGGGACAGAAACCTCCTATGGTATAATTTGAGGAAAACCTGCCTCCAGTTCATTCATTCCAATTGATTGTTGCCTACTTACTTATAGGCTTTGTCATACAACGGTAATAAAATATAGTGGATAACCCACCACCTATAAAGTATCTATAAGCAACAACCCACTTAACAAATAACAACTGCTAACAGAGTGGAGAGTAGAAAAAACATAATAGAACTTGTTCAAGAGGCTTATTCCACACCTAATACCTATATCGACAAAATAGGTACGTATCATTCCATCCATGTTCGAAAAACCTTGCGGTCTCAAGGTTTTATTCGTACCAATATACCACAATATACCAATATCCCAAAGTTTGTTTGAAAATAACTCTACAAGCATACAGAATTTTTTTTTATATATATATTTTTTTTATCTTGGTAACAGAAAACATGAGCACGATCAAGGTTGATTGTGTTAACGATTGTTGGAACAAATTTTTGCTTCAAAAGTTGTACATTTGTTGTATTCCGTTGGCTTTTTTCTACACGTCTGGATAATAGACTACCAGAATAAATAGGCATTTCTTTTGACGAATTTGCTTGCTTGACATTCTGAAATTCACCGGAAGAATTTTTCTAAGATTGTTGAATTCTTCTTGCGTGCGTTGATTATCCTCGAGCAATTGCTTGAAGCCTCTTTGAAAATCATCATGCATTAACTGCAAAATCCCCATAGGTGTAGCCACCGTAAGGATCAGCCGCTTTGATACCAACCGATACGTACCATTTTATATAATAAAATAAAAATAAAAAAGAAAATTATAATGGGGAAGAAAGTGTCCACTTTGAGCGGGACAGGGACCTCCTAAGGTTTAATTTGAGGAAAACCTACCTCCAGTTCGTTTGTTCTAGATAACTTTTATTTATTGCTGCTTACTTACTTATTGGCTTTATCATACAAAGGTAACACAAGAAAGTGGATAACCCACCTCCTATAAAGTATCCATAAGCAACAACCCACCTAACAAATAGCAACTACTAATAGAATGGAGAGTGGAGAAAACAGAATATGACTTGTTCAAGAGGCTTATTCCACACCTAACACCTATGTCCACAAAATAAGTACGTATCATTCCATCCCCATTCAAAAAACCTTGTCTTCAAAGTTTTATTCATACCAATATACCACAATATACCGGAATCCCAAAGTTTGTTAGAAAATAACTCTAGAAACATACAAATTTTTTTTTTTTATCTTGGTAATAGAAAACACGAGCATGATCGAGGTTGATTGTGTTAGCTGATGTTGGACCAAATTTCTGCTTCAAGAGTTGTACATTAGTTGCATTCCATTGGCTATTTTCTACACATCTAGAAGATAGACTACCATAATAAATATGCTCTTCTTGTGACGAACTTGCTTGCTTGACATCCTGAAATTCTTCTTGAATAAGCTTTCTAAGATTTTTCAAGCCTTCTTTCATGCATTGATTATCCTCAAGCAACTTCTTGAAGTCTCTTTGTAAATCATCATGCATTAACTGCAAAATCTCCATATGTGTAGCCATTGTAAAGATCAGCCACTCTAATAACAACTGATACGTACCCTTTTATATAATAAAATAAAAAAAATTAGAATGGGGAAGAAAGGGTCAACTTCGAGGGGGACAGAGACCTCCTAAGGTTTAATTTGAGGAAAACCTGCATCCAGTTCATTCATTCTAGATAACTTTTATTGATTGCTGCCTAATACTTATAGTCTTTATCATACAAAGCTAACAAAAAAAAAGTGGATAACCCACCTCCTATAAAGTATCCATAAGCAACAATCCACCTAACAAATAGCAACGGCTAACAGAGTGGAGAAACATACTAGGACTTGTTCAAGAGGCTCATTCCACACCTAACACCTAAATCCACAAAATAGGTACGTATCATTAAGGTGTTAGCGTTATTATATCTTTGTAAATATGCTTGATGTTGGAGTTGGGAAGTTGGTACATTTTAGTGGAATGGCTTAAGCCTGAAGATTGGCGCATCAATATGACATGCCACATCACCTTGATTTTCTCTTTAACCAAAGGTGAAATTGCTGTTGTTGTTTATTAGGTGATTACTATATTACCTTAACATCCGAGGATGCATGACATGTCAAATTCTCCCTGTACCCTTAAGGGTGAAATTATGGAATAGGTAAGTATGCAATCACCATTGCTTCAATTATTAGTCCAAAATTTTGAATTTGGATATAACATGATTTGTTATGGTATTTGTAAACTGCCGCCAGTTTGTTGTGATTATGAATGTTAAGCCCAGATAAAAAGAATAGGAAGAGGGTGAAGGGGAAAGTGGGGGGGGGGGGGGGGGGGGGGGGGGGGGGGGGGGGGGCGGGGGAAACTGTTATTACAACTACAACATGAATTGTGAGATGCTAAAAACATCCCATTATCAATACGTTTTAACAACAAGGTCAAAAAGGTCATCAGCCAGTGCGTCCCGCAGAAGCAGGGTACTGGGAGGGTCCAGATTAGAGATAGACCTAACCTTTGGTAATTTTGGACAAAGTAGCTGTGTAATGCCCCAAGATCTGGACGCTTCGAATCTCGGGACGCTACGAAAAAGTGCCCAAGAGATGTGGAAAATCCAATAATATAATCAAGTGTAAATCTCATATGAGCAAGTAAATGGCCATAGCCCTATAATTTTATTTCACTCTAAGGGATTACAAGTTACTTTCTGTAATTAAACTAACTATTCAATCCTAAGCCAACACGACCAGCTATAAGAAAAGGAAAGAATAGAGATCTAAGTGATAGACGCCTCTCGATGCACCAACTGCATCATTCTTTGAACCCTGCAATAATGGATCAACCACCAAGCAAACCACCAATCAAAGAAAGCGGAAGATAAGATACCTGAAAGTACTAAGGATTGGGTCAGAGCCAGGCAAGTAGGCATGTTTAGATGGCAATACATTATATCAATAGATATGGAAGAGACCATACTTGATCCCAGCTGTACCCGTGTGATTAATATCTCAGTAATAATATAGAATATCAGAGTGCAATAGACAACGGTATGGAGTGTAGTGCGTGAACGATAATTGAGATATTTATATAACAGATGTTTGATACATCATATTAGGTAGATAAGAGAAACAATCATCACCAAGATATCATATAAACCATACAAGCACATTAGGGTTACCAGTAACAAGAGTAATTTGCGGAAGTAGCCTTACCATATTTGTAACCATCGTATCCAGATTCAACAATAACAATGTCGACAGTTAAAGACAATAAACAACGACTTTCACAATACATAATAATCATACATCCAATATATATCCACAACAGAACATAAAGGCATGTTCACAGTTGAAGTACAAGGGACGTGGGAGGTCAAAGCCAGCCCATCATTGTCGTCTCAACAACTATCAATGGACATCAACCATGGGGGATCATAGCCACCCATCGCTGCTGTCACATCGAATAGGAGCGCACAAGAATCCATCAATATCTATAGCCACAGACAAGTCCCAGCCATTGGTCTTATGTGCTAGATCTACCTTAACACTCATTCATAGCCACGGCCAAGTCCCAGTCATTGGTCTTACGTGCTAGATCAACCTCACCGTCCATCCACACCTAGTACGAGCGACGGTGGTCTCAGTACCCCTTCCACACAGTACCTACTGTGTCATTCACTCAGTCACTCAACCACTCAATCTCTCAATATCAATGTCCATGCCGGCATCATATCCATCGACAGACCACTCATACATCCACAAATCTGACAGATCACTAGGTGGGGGTACTCCGAATTGGATAGCCTTATTATCCTTAATATGAGATGATAATAATCAAGGGTACGAGGCACGAAGTTCGAGTATAGCTAATCCATCATTGTGACTCCCAACGGTTAATAATGCATACCTTTATAAACTTTACTTCTCTATACGCATAATTAGTATTATATCATTATATAGTTTGACTATCAATATCTGCCGTTAAGTTCCCAATATTACAGGTCAAGACTTCAAGTGCCATGTCCTGACATCTCATCCAATGCGGACCGTGATAATGGATCAGAGCTTAAGTGCAATGCCCTGATTTATAGTACCTTATAAGGTCAACATCCAAGGTTCGGACTTACCAGCTAGCCTCAGTGTCCGTTTCCACAATATAAGTCCACATATCATAAATCCATTGGTGATCGCTGCCCTTCTCTTTAGGTCCAGGGTCCCACTTCACCTAAGACAATGATCACGGAGTCCCAGATGCTGATTAACTATCTCTGGTGCTCATGTAGGTATTTAGCATCATAAGACATCCATAACCTTGAATCGGATTCCGTTTACAACCCAAGACCCTACTTAGGTGGCTACACGGGTCAAGGTTAAGCTTGGCCATTGACTCGTGTCTAGCGTATCCCAAAAAATCCAAATGGAAGGTCAACAGGCCCACACATGATCGGATCAAGAAAGGAAACTAAATCTGGGAAATGGCTATCTATAGTGTACCGGGTCGACATCATGGGTCCACGGGTTGACCTGGTATACGGTGAAAGGGGACAGTTAACTGAGAGTCAGAAAACACTATATGTAATGTCCCTTGTCAACCTAGAGGGTCCCCTGGTTAACCGAGTACACTATGGGCATTTCCACAAAAATCTGGCAGGTGGGAAAAATTGCAGTGTGGCCAGTCGACTGGGCCTCTTGGTCGGTCGACCGGGTACACTGGGTCAGGTACCCTGTGACCCTTTTCTACTCCCAACTAAGGAGAAGTCTCCTGTGTGCCCGATCGACATCCTGGGTGACCAGGTCGACCTGATACACACGAAATCCTTATTTTTAGTATTCTGCCCTTCTTCCATTTCTCATCAAAACTCTATCGAATGGATCCTAGATCTTCACCAATCACCTCCAAACATCAAACACACCTCCCACAATAGGATCTCATCACAGATGGGCCATTGATATTCCAAATGGGGGATTCCCATCCATTAATGGCCAATAACACATAAGAAAAGAGCTTAGAATAACAATCCATGCATAATACTATCCAATCAACCATCTAGATATAGAAATCATGCCAAATAACTATAAAAGACAGTAATTACCAATCTAAGCATATTAAACAAATTAATTAGAGAATCTAAGTATGTCTACTTGCCTAATTAGGAAGGAAACTCCTCAACTAGCTTGGGCTTCTCTCCAAATGCTCTAAGATTACCCCAACTGCTGGATCTACAATCTCTACACCTATTCCCAAAGAGAGAAATGCATAAGGAAGAGAAATCTAAGAGAAAAGACTATTTTACAAGGAGATTGAAAAGGGAGATGAAGATTACCTTTACTTGGAGAGGGAAGAGAGGTCTAGGAGATGAGGCTGGCTTTTTAGCTTGTAGATGGCTACATGTAGATGAGGCTCTTGCTTCTAGTAGTTGGAGGACTAAGATCTAGAGAGAGAAACCCTAATCTCTAACTTAGAAAGAGAGAGATGGGAGGGAATTATAGTGAAATGAGAGGGAGAGAGTGTATGAAATGTTTGGGAAGCTTATAGTGGGTTTCTTTTATAGCAATAGGTGGAATGGAAAATGTCCAAGGTGCCCTCCCTTACTAGTGTAATTTTAGGATAAGGATGGGGGTATTTAGGGAAGGTTAAAAATGAAATGACCAAATGGTCCTTGGTTGCTAATAGAAATAAAGGATAATGACTAGGGTAGTTTTGGTGTTCTTATTTAATGACTAAAGTATCCTCAAATGAGTGGTTGTGAATAAAGGAACTTAAGGACAATAAAGGTAGGCTATTTATTATGACAAAAGCGCCCATATTTACTTGGTAGAGTATAAAGGAGGCCAAGGTCATTTAAGGTATTGAGATTTCCAAAAAAGAGGAAAAAGGTGTGGTTGGAAAGAGTAGAGTGCCCTCATGTCATTAATGGGCTAATGGGTTAGTGTCATGACCCGGGCCCGAGATCGGGGCTAACCCGGATCGCAATGCCTTCATACTTACTCCCGTAAATCCTGAATTAACCGAAGTTAAGACAAGACTCACAAGGGATCTATCTTGCATACCTGTCAAATGTACATTTTTACGGAAATATATATATATATTGACAATAAGTAACTTTACACTAAAAGTAAAGTTCACATATGCAAAACTACAGTCCAATAAAGTCCATCACTGCACATTTAAAATACAATGCAGGTGGCATCTCTTTACAACTCAAAATGATTCACTACAAAAGTATTTATCAAAATATTCAAGTTCAATCGGCCTCCGAACTATGTCCATTCCGCTAATCCTCTTGGAGGAATCGGATGGGCCTCCTCTGGAGGTGGCGCGGCCTCTGCAAGGCAGTGACAGGCAAATGGGCCTGTAATGCCATCAATAACACTATGAACACGACGGTTCAGCAATGTATAAACAAATCTATGATATATCACGCTAAATCTGTCTATTTCCCATGTAACAATTCTAAACATTTAAATATGGATATTACAATATCCTGAACAGTGTAGCCAATCAATAATCAATGACTAAACTACAAATATGGTAGTATTATTATCATTCATTTCGTTCATTTCATTCATTTCATTGATTGCATTGAATATTCATTAGATGGCTTATGGAACTATTCAGTCCAATATTATTAGGTGGCTTATCAATTCAGTGACGTTTCGGTCTATGTGTGGGATCTACCAGTGTCTTGATAAGAGATCACTGGCATCACCACGGAGCTCCGGAACACCCCAATCATCTACTGCAGTAGGATTAATCATTAATCATTATAATTGTTACCTTTAGTAACTGTTCATTAGTTCATTGTATCATTAATCATTACGTTGTATTTAGTCAATGTTGTTCCCTACGAGTTAGAAACTCCCTATCTATTCCGTTTCTACTCAACTTTCTTTCACATCTAGACAACTAATTAGGTGTGAATATTGGTTACCAAATGCATGTGTTATTCTCGATGGACATCACATTTATATGCTTAATGTGTGCGTTTGGTTCCCAAAATTTTCACCAACAATTTCAAAATCCAAATTTTTACTCACAATTAGTATTTGGCCAGTATCAGGTTCACTGGCGGTTAGCCAGAACTTGGGCGGTGGGTAGCCGAAATGTGGCCTGCGGCTAGCCGAAATCTCAATTTCGGTTAACCGCCATTTCGCGGTTAGCTCACGGTCAGCTTTCCAGAAGCTGGCATTTTTGACAGAAATTCTGACTCGATTTCGGTTACCTTGCGGCAAGCCGAAATTTGAATTTCGGCCAAATTTCGGCTAGCCGAAAATTGGCGGTTAGCTTTCCAGAAGCTCGCCCATTTTACAGATTTTGATGGTTGGCTTCATGGTTAGCCTTGTGGCTAGCCGAAACTCGCCCAGAATAATTTTTCTGAAGCTTCACATTTCTGAAGCAAATCTTAAAACTGAGTTTCTGGAACTTAAACCTCTCTAATACCTTATGGAATCCAAGAAAACACATACATTGGGACAGTCATCGACTCATTTCCATTCAATCCATGACAATCTCCATTCTACAACAAAGAATGGTTGAGAATCCATCTCCTATAATTTAAGAAAACTTGTAATCTAGCATTTCAATCATAAATGTGCATTTATACTTGCCTCTTAAGTCAACTAGCAAGAAACTCTCTTCACCGGTAGCTCCAAGAAGGAACCCTTGAGTCCTCCTACAAGCTTAACTACTCCGAAAATGGAAACCAAGATGAGGAAGAAGATGAAGAAGGTGAAGAAGATGAAGTTCTCCTCACCTAAATCACTTCAAATCCCGTTTTTGTGCTTGATGGAGTTGAAATGGAAGAAAGAAGGAGAAAAAGGAAAAGGAGATGAGCCTAGTGTTTAGAATGAGCTGGAGATGAGTTGAATGAACTCATTTCACTCTTATAAGCCCTTTTTTTTTGCACCAAAGCCCCTAATTTCTCTCTCATTTACAATTCAAGTCAAATAAAGGCCCACTTGGCCAATTCTTTGTCAAATGACATCGAGTCTATTACGGAAGTCAGTGTACTTGTCGAGATACACATGTTGGTATCACGAGTTTCCGTATCCGACAAAATACTCGTAAACCCGTATTTACGAAAAAGGTCTCGTTTTCTTAGTTTGAGTCTAAACTCTCATTCAATCCATTCAATTTCCTTTATTATCATTTCATTAAGTCTAAATCAATCCTTTGAGACTAATCTCATCCAATTTGATCATTAGCCATCATTAGTCTAATTAAACATGATTAATTAGCATTAACTTCAATTAATTAGAGTTAATCCTGATTAACTCGGGGCGGGGCCTTACAGTTAGGCCATGGGTAGTTGGGTCATTCTAAGGTTAATTGCACAACTCTCTAAAGGAAACCCATCTATAAGTAGGATTACAACTAAGCCCTTTAATTGGCTACCTAATTCTAGGGAATCCACTATTAATCTCACAAGGGTCTTAACCCTATAAACTAGGCTTAATTAATGGGAATTACTAACTACTCATGCCAATCACCTATTAAATAGGATATCCTAGGGTTGACTTGGTCAAATTGGGCCCTACTAGGTATTTCTAGGAACGGGTCCTTATAGGTTGCTCACAGGTCTCGAACCTGCATTATCACTCATGACACCCGATACTTTTACAATTGCACCAAAGCGAAGTCCTTGATCAATATATATTTTTTTGAGATGGGAATATCAATACTTGATCCTTTTATCTTTCGGTCTATTTTCGTGGAGACAACTATAAGACCAAAGAAGAAATTGGTTTGATCAACATGTTTTAACAACATGAATTATAATTATATGGAGGCTTATTCACAAGAGGTTTGTATATGCTAGAGGAAGCTTGCATAGGATGATGAGTGGAGCTTCAAGGTGGGCAGTAACTACTATAACACAAATGCGGGGACGTGGACTATATGTTTTTTTTTTTTTTTTTTTTTTAGGGTCATTTCTATTATGTTGTTGTAAGGGTCTCAGGTATTTGTATGTGTCTCAGTTCTTTTGTTTCCTCTTAATGTAATTCCTTCTCTTGGTTGCGAAAAAAACACATGCCCAGGATTGACTGGAGTGGAGAGTTAGATAAAGTGCCTAAGATGTGGCCATGCCTCATGTGACATCTTCAGTTTAATATGGGGCAGTCTTGGGCGCAAATTTTAAAGCTTAGATAGTTTTCTTTTTTAAGAATATAATGCTTAGATTGCACATTTTTATTGTGAACTATTTGCATTGCATCTTAATGAGCTTAAGGATACAGATATTGGATTTCTAGGAATTAAAGAGTGTATGAGCTCAAGCCTTCAAAGAGGAAGGTGAGTGTTCTTATTCTTTCCAGTTTGCTTTGCACTTCTTCTGGTCCTTTGTGTTTGTATGTTTTTTTTTTTTTTTTTTTCGGGGGGGGTGTAGCTTTTTTACAGCATTAAAACAAATTTAATTATATAAAGTGTAGAGTACAAGGAAATCAGGAAAAAAGTGGTATAAGAGGGGCACACTCGAGATAACTGAGGACATCAAAATGTTAAGTAAAAGGTCACAGATTATAAGGTATGGCCTAAAGTACATATAATCAATCCTACCTATCCCTTGGCAGCGAAAGAGTCTGTAACTATGCTGCCTTTCCTCAATGTAGGTGAAATTCCACTGTATCTTGCTCTAGAGTTCTCTTATTGGAGATGTACATTCCAAAGCGATTTTTAGAGTTCTGGAAATGGCATTAGCAGAACATTTTTCTATTATTACCCCTCCTTATAAGGATCCTCGCAAACAACTAGAGTGTGTCCTTTATGGCTTTCTGCGTTAGCCATTGCCCTTTCCACCTTTTAATTAGTTACGTGGACCACATTGTATGGTAATCCTCTCTCCCTCAATTGTGGTGTGGTGCTGCTGATTATTTAGAGTTGGTCTACGGAACTACTAATTCTGAGATTGATTGGTTGATTTCCACCACACAGGCAATGGAAGAAACTTGGATAAGGAGGGTTTCAAAAAAAAAAAAAAAAAAAGAAAGAAAGAAAGAAAGAAAGAAAGAGGATAACAAATTATAATATATTAAAGTAGAAGGTTACGAATATGATTTTGACCGTATCTTCTATTTTTTCAGGAAGTTACATTCAGTTTTTACATCTGTATAGCATATTCTCTCTCATGCACTCCCTCACTCATATAACTCCCATCTACCCCGCCACTTCTAACAAACATGCAACCTGTATAATTCTACCTCCTCATGCATTACCTCCTCTCATCAACTACTCATTTCAACTCTTGTTCTTCCTCTTTATATGTTTCTTTTGCTCCTTTATTTTGTTAAGTTACACAAACGATTTTAGAGATTTAGAGAGGAAGTGGGAACCAGGAAGTGAACTATTTATTTTCCTGGTTTACAGTATATTTGATTTGCATCTTCCACATCATGTATATACATTTTTTTTAATTGTTCAAGATAAGAAAAAACAATTATGAATTTGAATGTATGATATTCACTCTCGCTCTCTGATATTTAGTCTCTTTCATATTTAAGACTTGATTATGATGTATTTACCAAAAACGACTTTATTATGATGTTCATTCCATACTTAATGAGAAATGATAGAGGGCATAACCTTTTGCAACCTACCGCCAAGACCTTAGCCAACATTTTATATATGCTTCCAAGCAAAATAATTGGTCTAAAGTCTTTCACACTATCTGCTCTAGGTTTCTTAGGAATTAGAGCGATGAAGGAAGCACCCATATTTTTAGAAAGTTTGCCCCTCTCATGAAATTCCCTCAAGAAGTACAAAATATCCTTTTTGTTGATATCCCAAAAGCGCTGAAAGAATGCTATTGGAAACCCATCTAGACCCGGCGCTTTGTCACTTTCAAGATCAAAGACCACAGATTTAACTTCTTCCTCTTCAAATTCTCCCCCAAGCAAAGAGACTTAATCCCCGCTTAAAACCGTGAGAGCCAAATTGTTCAACGAAGGTCTATCCCAATCTTCTTTTGTGTACAACTTAGACAAGAAGCCAATGCTGTGGTTGATGATATCCTCTCGGTCATCCAACCTGACATTGCATGCCTTTAGATGAGCCATCCTATTCCTTCTCAATCTATTAGAAGCCATTCTATGAAAAAACATAGAATTCTTATTCCCCCTCCTTAAGCCACCGACACCTTCATCTTTGTCTCCATTTAACTTCTTCCTCGCTTACTTTCCTAGCAAAACTCTTTTTCAAAAAGAGTCTTCTTGCTTTCTCATCCTCAGATAATGGATGAGTTTCTTCTCGGATGTTTATATATGCTTTGAATTTCTTCCAAGATTTTGGCTTTGGCAATCTTCACGCCCTCAAAATTCTCTTTGGCCCATTCTTTGATTTTGTCTATCAACTTTTTGAGTTTGATCACTATTTTGAAGGGTGCCCAACCCTTCACAAGTATTTCCTTCCACCACTTCTTGATAAGACCAGCAAGAAGGTTATCTTCTAGCCACATTAGTTCAAAATGAAAAGGAGAGGGGCCCATCTTTCACTCTTAGTGTCAAGTATGATCAGATAGTGGTCTAAAACAAGATTTGGAAGAACAAGTTGCAAACTTATGGGAAAAGATCTAAGCAATCAGTGGAAATACACAAAACTTATCAAGACGAGACACGGAAGGAGGTGATTGGTGATTTGATCAAGTATAATTTGCATCACTCAATTGAAGATCCACCAAAAGAGTGTTTATTTATCCACTCAGAGAAAGCAATCATGTCTACAGTGAATCTACTACGTCCCAACCTCTCTAATGGGAATTTGATTACATTCCAATCCCCTCCTATACACCAAGGGCCTCTTCAGCTGCTCCTAATTGCATCCGACCCCTCCCCAGAAAGAAGTCTGTAGACTTCTATCAGTGGGACCCTAGATAGTGGTCAACATCCAAACAGTGTTGCTGGCTATCTCTTCCAATAGAACTGACAACGAAACACTCCAATCCTCTGGTGTAAGGCCCCATCCCGAGTTAATCAAGATTAACTCTAGTTAATTGAAGTTAATGCTAGTTAATCGTGTTTAACTAGACTAATGATGAATAATGACTAAACTAAATGAGATTAGTCCCAAATGAACTTAGTGAAGTGGTAATGAAGAGATTAAGTAAATGGATTGTGCTTAAGGCTAATTAACTGTGGTTAACTGAACTAATAGTGGTTTATGACCAAATGATATCGAATTAGCCTCAAATGAATGAGTCGGATTTAATGGAATAGTAAGAAATGGAATTGTATAGTTTAAATGGGGTTTTAGACTCAAACATTGAAAGAAAGGACTTTCATGTAAATACGAATTTTCGCGTATTTCGTCGAATACGGAAACTCTTGATACCAACACGCGTATCTCGACGAGTACGTCAACTTTCGTAATAGGCTGGAAGTCGTTTGACGAGAATTCGGTCAAATGACCCTTCATTTGACTCAAATTGTAATTTAGTGAGAATATTGGGCTTAAATGTAGTTCTAGGGCTTATATAAGCTAAAATAGCCTCTAATGAGATCATTCATCTCATTTCCAACTTGTTCCAAACCCTAGGCAACCATTTTCTTTTCCTTTTCTCTTCTTTCCTTCCAATCTCACTCTATCAAGTGTCAAACAAGGAGCTTGCAAGTGTTTTCAAGAAGCTTTCATCCTCCACTTCATCTTCCCCAACTTTGTTTTCAATTTGTGAAAGTGTGAAGTTGGATTCAAGGTTTTCTTCTTGGAATCAAGCTCTAGAAAGAGGTTTTCATCCATTCAACCTTCACTAGAGGCAAGTACATATATATTCTTATGAATTGTAATGTTTTAGAGAGTTTGGAGTTCATTTGGCTCATTTTTGGGATTTTTGCTTTAGAGAATCTAAAGCTCAGAACTGACTGGACATGTGTCGGTCGACCGATGGGTGAACCGACAGCTCTGGGAGTTGTATCAGAGAGTTTTCAGCTCTCTGGAATTATGACCGACATTGTATCGGTTAGCCGACATAGGAGTGTCGGTCGATCGATGATCTGACTGACAGATCAGAAGTTGTTCAGTGAATTCCAGCTCTCTGGAATTCGAACCGACAAGGTGTCGGTCAACCGATGTGGTATCGTCGGTCAACCGAGGAATGACCGAGACTAGACCGACAAATCTGTCAGGAAATGGACTGAAAATCCAGCTTCTGGAATTTGAACCGATGATGTGTCGGTCAACCGACGTTGTATTGTCGGTCAGCCGACAGGCCAACCGACAGCTGAGTTGAGCTTAGAGAATTGTTAGGGTGAAGCCTAATTTTCACAGGCTGTTTCTTGTTAATGTCTAAGCCTACATAGGTGTTAGCTAAAGTCGTCCTAATGTACGAATTAAATACATAACGTGATATTCATCGAAAATAACACGTACATTGGATAACGAACGCTTCACTCATTTGTTTGGCTTAGAAGTATGAATGGGATTGGGTAGATATGAATGGAGTCCTTGAAGTGACACAGAGATGAACTTCCCTGACATAATGCACGAATTGACATAATGCCAATGTAATGAAATGAATAGTCACTAAAGGTAACAGTAAAGTGAATAAATGAATAATTCCTACTGCAGTAGATGTTGGGGCGTTCCGGAGCCTCGTGGAATGCTAGTGCTCTCTGATCAAGACACTGGTAAATTTCCACCATATATGATAAGCCATGTAATGGAAACCGAAACAATCTTGAAGCCTCGGCCATGAATGGTTTGCCCTTCCGCCTTGTACTTAATTAAATTGAATAAAGGAAAAATGAAATACTCTTGAAGCTTAGGCCATGAATGGTTTGCCCTTCCGCCTTGTGCTTAAACTACTTCTATTGGAAGACATGAAATGAAAAGAAATGAATTGACATAGATATTTGTTATTGAACTGAATTAGGTTATATAGAACTATTGAATTCTTGCATTGGTAAATTCTTGTATAGAATTGATAAATAACATGAGAATTCATGAAAATGCATATGTCTTGTTGAACCGTTGTGTTCACGTATTATTGATGATGTCACAGGCCCAGATGCCCATGCCGGTCTTGCAGAAGCCGCGTCGGTTGCGGAGGAGGCCCATCCGATACCTCCAGGAGGTTTAGCGGAGTGGACGTAGTTCGGAGGGCGAATGTAAATGAATACTTTTGTAATATTTAGTTGGAGATGTAATTAGATACCAACTGCATTGTATTTTAAATGTGCAGTGTTGGTCTTAATGAACTGTGATTTTGTGTATATGAACTTTACTTCTGATGTAAAGTTACTTGTTGTCAATATATATATATATATATATTCCGCAATTTGTACATTGGCAGGTTTTGTGATTTGATATCCCTTGTGAATTTCGTTTTAAGCTATGCTAATTCGAAGTTTATGGGAGTAAGTATGATCTCGCGACTCGGGATTCGTCCAAAGTAATCAGATCTTGGGTCCGGGTCGTGACATCTGGTCTCTGGCACTAAAAGACCTACTATTCCAGATTACTAGCATGTATCCGGCGGAACCAATGACGTCACTACCACACCAACCAGCAGAGCCATTACCCCATATTTCTTTCACAGTCGAATCCTACAAAGCACTGGGTTTCGCCTCTTGAAGCAAAATGATCTCAGAATTGAAGGTACAAATTACCTCTTTGACAGTCGCCCCTCTTCATGCGATTGCCCAAACTACGCACATTCTAGGAGCAGATCTTCATGAACAACAGATGTCAGATCCCTTCAATCTCCTGACGGTCCTATTGAAGTGCTTGAATATGCCACCATGAGTGTCAAGCCGTTCATAATTTATGGAGCAAGCTAGACCTTGTAGCTCCCTGGACCAAAGTAACTACATTACCACATATCAAGAATCAAATGATGATATCTAGTGTCTTAACAATTCTTCATATTCAACTTTAGTTGAGTATTCTTCATAATATACAGGATCAAATGTTTTGTGGTGCTTACCTTTCATGTGGACAAAATATTGGATCTCACTCTCTAGTTAATTTGCCTAGCTAGGCCTGAATATCAATCTAATGAAGATTGGGGTTCATCATATTCTTTTGAGTAATTAACCCAATGATGGATACCACTCTGTTTGGAGTTCATATTGAAGCCAATCAACTATCATGGCAGAAGGGCGAGGTCTACTGGCGGCTACTTCAAGAAAGGTCGACTACATGAATGAAGACCTGAACATTTCTTGCTTATGTGGGATAATCAGATGGGGATTTCTTAACTAAGCAACTGGCATGATGGTTGAGCCATTGAGATAATATTTAGGGCATGTTTGTGTAACATTTTTCTGCAGAAAATCCATTTTTCAAGCATTTGGTGCGGAACAATTTCACGGAAACGCTTTCCTACCTTGTCAACATTTTCCTTGATAATAGTGGAAATGAGTTTTCTGGGGGGGGGGGGGGGGGTTATAGGAAATGGATTTCCTCAGAAAACTTCTCCCTCTTTTCCTCACTCTTGTCCATTTCAACCCAAAACCCTAGAACTCTTTCATTTTTTAGTCTTTAAATAAATTATTATTTGATGTTGAATAAGTAATATATATGTTATGTTATTTTTTTTCAAAAAATTATTTCACCAAATAAGAAAATCTGATTTTTTATAAGGAATCCATAGCCGCACTAAACAACATTAGCACCAATTCAATGAGGAAATTTTTTTTTGCACCAAACATGAATTTCTAAATTCTACGGAAATCTTTTTCTAAGGTTTCCATTTTTATGGAATTTGCTAATGTGGCAATTTCCCCTTTCCGCATAAAGGGTGTGTACACAAACGTACCCATAAAAAGAAGTTTGCTCTTGTTTCACTACTTTAAAACTGTAGATGAAAAGTCCATTTTAGTCTAATCTATCATCTCTCTTAAATAATGCATGACTTGATCAAGATTCGGCAACAAATTCCTACTCTAACTTAGTCCTTCTAATGACTTGTAATTGAAAACTTGAAGGGGTCCTTTGCTTGCATGTGAAAGTATTACACATGTGAAACATTTACAAATGATTATGTTTGTTTGCATGGATAGATTAATCATTCGCATATGTAATTCTCATGTTAAAATGACCCCATTTTCATAGCAAGATTTTCAGATACCCTGCCCTGGTAAACCATTTCACACTCGGAGAGGAGAGGCTCTAGTACAGATTGCTATAGTGAAAAGATGGTGATATAGCCCTGACTAGCTAGACTTTTGCATTTTTGCAATCTTGAGAGCACCTAAGTCACAATCTAAACCGTTCGTCCTCTTAAGAAACTCAAACATGGCTATTGGATCAAGTTTCAGATGTTGATTCAACATGGATTGTGAGAAATATGTGAAAAAACTCTATATCACTTTATTCACAATTATGGATTGGGCTTCATTTTCATTATCTAAACCGTTCATCTTCTTTAAAGGGCTGAAAATGGCAATGGGGTCAACTTTCACGTCACGATCCATTTTGGATTTTGAGAAATGAATGAAAACCATATGGCCATCGGATGTACAACCTATCACCGAGTTGATTTTCATGTGAGTTTTGCCTAGTCCCTTTTTTGCAATTTTTTCATTCTGGTGGGCCTATAAACCATGATCCCAACCATCCATCCACTTCCTAACGTCAAAGACAGTTAAAAGGTCAATCTTCAACCATTGATTCTTCTTGGATTGCGAGAAATTTGTGGAAAACTTCAGACCATTAAATCTACAATTTCAGACTTCTATGGGCCCCATTTTCACAATCCAAAAGAGGCCAAAAAAGGCTGGGGGACCAAATTTCATGAATTCTGAGAAATTTGTGAAAAAGAAAGAAAAGAAAACATTGTTGGATGTACTCATATTCATATGTGAAAGGAGGTGAAATTGAGAAACAGTGAAATTCGGTTCACATATGTATCATTTTCCCATGTAAATTGATTCAAATGTGATGCATTTTCATAAAATTAAAAAAAAAGAAAAAAGAAAAACAAACGAGTCCTACTATGCAACAATAACTTGGTCTATTGCTAAAATCCTCATTTGGGTGTGGCCCACTGTTCTTTACATAATTGAGAGCAGGCCTACCATGACTCCCATGTCATAGGGTGGCTCCACAATGTTTTAATCATGTTTCAATAATTGATGCTTTTTTTATGTTTATTTATTTATTTATTTATTTTATTATTATTATTATTTTTTATCGTTGGTCCATCCAATGGATGGGCATGAAACAAAGGGATGTTGCATGACTTCGAAATCTATGAAAGATGATTCATCCAATTAATGAGGCCTGCAATGGGGGGCCAATGTTTCAGGACCGGGACCTACGAGAGATTTTGCACGCACTTTTGCATGGTCTGATAATTCAAGATTACTAGTAGGTGCTCTGTTTTTCTAATCATTCCATGAGCCGATTTGTGATTGCACCAATCGGCGGTTCCACCATTCTAAATTACAAAATTGGGTGGCTGACTATGATTCCTGTAGTAGGATGGCTAAGCCCATAATTTAACCATAGGTTACTCGAGTTGCTTTAACCCATAACTATTTGGGCATTGACCACCTTTGTTACTGACCGGGGCTGACAACTGCTTGCACCGGAATTCGAAAATTACTGTAAGGCTGTAATAGTTTGGTTAACCATTTTTTATAATTTTTAAAATTTAAAAACAGTAATCGTAATCGTAACTATATCTTAAAAATCCATTAAAATTTGAACTGCAGTTAACCGTATTAGACGGTCTGGTAACGGTTAATTCCAATACGGGCTAAAAAAGAAAAAAAAAATTTCAATATAAAAGCAATATCTATACATATCAAAGAGAACATAAACAAAAAATATTCAAATAAAAAAAAAAAAGATTTCCAGAGGAAGCAAGATGAGAAAAGGGAGCTTAACTTAAGTCATTTTATTTCATTTATGCCCTTTAGTTTTATTTTTATTAGTATAACTGTTTGGTTAACCATGTGTTTTGGAAAAACGGTTAATCGAACTGTATTTTACAGTTTGGTTCGGTTAAGAGCCGTGAGTCGAGACTGAAAACCGTAATCGAATCGTAAAGCACGATTTTTCTATTTTAATAACCGTAACTGTAACTGAACCGAACCGAACCGTGAAACACGGTTATTAATAGTCGGTTCAGTTCGGTTTGATCGGTTAGACGGTTTTCCTTTTTTATTTTTTTATTTTTATACCGCCCTAGATATTAGACTTGAAATAACTTGGTATATATGACTCTGACATCCCAGTACATAACCTAAGCAATGGGCTGTATTATCACATTTGATTTTTTAATCATGTATTTCTTTTTTTTTTCTGTGCTGATGAGGGCTCTTTTTTGTTATTTTTATTTTATTTAGGTCTTTCACCCATGATAAGTAACACTCGATAAGTAATTCCTTGAGGTCTTTCACCCAAGAGAACTAATCCCCACACCCCACCCAAACTAGGGAGGGGTGTTCATGGCCCGGATTGAGGAATATCCTAGCTCAACCTAGCTTCTAAAATGTAGGTCCGAGCCCAACATATGCCTAAGAGCCATGCTACTTGTCCCGAGGGACTTGTCCCGAGCCTGGTCCGACTCCACATGGGAGGGGTATTTTGGTCATTTGGCAAATGACCAAAATACCCCTCCCATGTGGAGTCGGGCCAGGCTCGGGACAAGTCCCTCGGGACAAGTAGAGTTTTTGTATGCCTAAATCAAGCCATAACTAGTTGGCCGAAGCCCGAGCCTGCCCCAAGTTCGGTTTAAAATTAAGAAAAGGGTAACTTCTACTGCCTCAACGGTATCTTGATAGGTTTGGTCAAGTATTTGTGCGTTAGAGTGCAAGTGTTCGAATCAATCCCTATACTACCTTTTTGCTACCGCCATTTATATTTGGGCTGGACTAGGCTCTCTACAACTGAATCTAGCCTGGTCCACCTATTAAACAGGTTCGAATGAAGAAACCTAGCCCGACCTGAGTACTATAACCCAAGGACCAAGCCTGGCCCAAACCTAGCTGGGATCGGGCCGGCTAGGTCCATGAACAACCCTATGCTAAATCCACACAAATATACACCGGGCAAATCCGATGCTGGTTTCTTTGTTTTTGTTGGGTGGGGTGGGGAAATGGGGTGTTTAAAACATATAAAGTTGTTATTGACGATTAAATGAGCTCAAGGTTCATATATATGTGCTGCTTTTAGTCAGTCATAATTTCAAAGAGAGAGTTGGTCTATGTTTTCCTATTCTGACATGTCTTTCCTATCCCTACTGTTATAACATCTTGTGAATTTCACATTCCAAATCATAAGAGCCGAAATCCAAAGGAGCTATATCATATATAAATAGTATATTATATTTTTAGATGTTTTTTAATTGTATAACTTCCACAAAAAAATAGAACAAATCTTCCATCATCCAGAATTCTTTGAACATGATCTTCAAAATAAAATGACACTAAACCAACAGATATGTACATGCTGTTACATTGTCCATTGCATAGCAATTTAGTTCCTGGCCTCTTTGGGTACCAAACCTTATTTTTGAGCCATCATAATAACCTGAAAATGTTAAAAAGGTTATTATCATAAGGTTGCTTTCATCATTTATGCCAATATAGGTAGGTGGTTAGGAGGAGTAGATAAGATTAGACAAAATATCAAAGGAATCTGATATTAGTGTTGATTGAGATAGAGAGGGACTTATTCAATGCAAACAAGGAACTGGAATAATGTGGGTGTTCCCATCTCACCTTCAGATATACAGAAGGGTCGGTGTGTTCAACATCGCAACGAAAGTTACTAAAGAAGGGATACAGTGAACTGTCTTAGTACTACAGTACCATTTTCCATGCACTGTTAGGAATGTCGGCAATGAATGCAACCTCCATCAAAGGCAATTGCAAGCTACCACACACGCAAAACATATTCCGAGTCAACTGTCACCTGTGGCTCCATTACATTGGACGTTTGTAACATCCAAATCCAATGTATGGACAGCGATGGAACATGTCTTTTAACTCTTATCAATCGATTGATTGCTTACAATATTGTTCACCTATATTGCTTTTTCAATTTTTTGCCTAATTGGTCACTAGTCCACGTTGATTCTCCTTCAAGATTTAGGGCTAGAAAGGGTTGCGATATCATTCTAGTTAACAAAAATTTTAGAAGTTTAAGTGGAACTTAACCGATTATGATATGATCATATCCTCGTCAACTTTTTTTTCACACATGAATCAAAATTCAAGTACAAAATGTCAGTAGAATGGAAACAGATTTAGCATGGCATTTCATCACACGGAATAACTTGATTAAAAATCCACACTAGCAGATAGCCTAAATTCCTTGCCAAATAAGACCAGTTTTATTCCAGAAGTCGACAGAATTCCTCAATCAAACGGGCCCCTGGACCTTGTTGCAGAGATGAAAATGGTCCTTGAAGACCCTGAACTAAAACACTCAGGTGTGGCTCGAACCAATTTTTAATTCATGTCCGGGTTCAGGTCCCACCGCATGGACTCAAAATTATGTATGTGCGGTTCTTATGCAAGTATTATACAAAATTCTAATTCATGTCTGGGTTAACGTCCGGATTCAGGTCTTCTATTTAGATTTGGGTATGGCTCTGGTCCTGTAATCCAGACCGGGCTGGTACGCTATGAATCCAAACCTGACTCAATTTCATCCTTACAATCAGGTCTAGTGTCCAATTCTCAGAGTGATACCTAAATCTAATTGGGTCATTTCCACGTGAAGTTTGATTTGAGTTGTAAGTTATTATCTAATAATGTGTCAACTTTGAAATGGTAGTATTCACAACATCAGGTCACCTACCCTGTTAGGTTGTATGGCTCAATAGAAGTAATGAATTTGGTAAACCGAGCCCATACATGGTCCATATTCTACTATGATTAGAAGTAGGTCTATTATAGTAGGTCTACTGTGATTAAGAAGTAGTGTTTGGGTGTAACAGGGTTTTGGGGCTGATATTGTAAATAAAGACTAAGAGTCTTTATAATGTACACCTTTTCTGATTGCATAGTGAATTTTCCCGTCTTCCCCGTGGACGTAGGTCAAAAGTCGAACGACGTAAATATCTGTGTTCTCTTGTGCGTGCTTGATCTCTTCTCGTAGGCCTTAGATCACAACAAACTGGTATCAAAGCGTTGCACGTGATCGGAGGAGATTCGACGGATCGGATCTCAAAGGGTTGGAGCTGTGGCTGCGTGATCGACGGATTAGATCTCAAGATTGAGATAGTGTTTTCTAGATCGTGCAGAGGGAGATCGTTTGATCTCAGTGGGCCACACAAGATTACAAAGAAGTGAGAAGTGAGACAATCTCTGCTGGTTTTCTTGATCTCTGATCGCCGGAATCGGAGAAGAAAACCGGTGAGCCACTTCCATAGAAACCTGGGTTCGGTCTCTGTGCAGAATTGGAGAATTGGTGGAGAAGACTGATCCGAACTGTGGGCATTCATCGAAACAAAGGGATAGTGCGGAGAAGGAGTCGACGGGCCACACAATCGAAGTAACAGAGGATCGGACTTTATTCTTGTCGCCACCGCTGCCCGTGCGTGGCCAGAGAGGAAGAAGAAAACCGCAAGGGTTTTCTGTTACTGTCGTTGCCGGAGAAGAGGACGGAAGTCGGAGGAGGAGGCTCTCGAACGTCGCCGCTGCCCGTGTCGTTGCCGTGGAAGGAGAAGAAGACCGGAAGAGGGGAAGCCTTTGGTTTTCTGGCTTCCTGTTGCAAAACGTGGGAGAAGAGGAAGAACACCTTTGTTGGGTTGGTTACAGGTCAATTCAAGTCAGGTCCTTTTTGACCTGACCCGTTCCAGGAGCCCATCCGCTACATCAATTCAGGTTGGGTCAAGTCCAGGTTGACCTAACTTGTGCAACAGAAGCCTAGAAGCAAAGCCCGCAAGAAGCGCTGACGTAAGCAAATCCGTACGGTCAAAGGAAGTTTTGACCAGATCTAAGGCTGAAATTTGTCTGCGCGATATCTTGGAGATCCAGAGTTTGATTGGAGATCCGTTTGAACCTATGGACTCGTTGCGAATAGATTTACGCGGTTGTGGAAAAAGATTTGTCGTTCAATAGCCAATGAAAGAGATTGACTAATCGGAGCATAGAAATATATTTTTGTGATATCTTAGCCATTTAGAGTCAAATTTCAGATCCGTTTCTTCCAGCGTGCTCGTAGTGACTAGATCTACACAGGTACTGTGAAAGATTCACGAAATGACTACGAAGTTTGAAATTGAAAAATTCAATGGAAACAGCGATTTCTGTCTGTGGTGTTTGAAGATGTATGCTTTACTTGTTCAAAATGAGTTGCAGAAAGCTTTGAAAGGAAAGAATACTTTGTCTAACAAATTTTTAGATGATAAAAAGGATGAGTTACTATAGAAGTTGTATGGTTAGATTCTTCTGTTCTTAAACGATGGTGTACTGCGAAAGGTTGCTCATGAGAAAATTGCTGCTGGCATATGACAGAAGTTGGAGAACTTGTTTATTACGAAGTTTCTCACGAATCGCTTATATTTGAAGAAGCGGTTGTTCACGTTACAAATGCAGGAAGGTATGTCTGTTTCAACTCACCTTGATTCTTTCATAAAAGTTATCATGGATCTGGAAAATATCAATATTGAAATTGATGATGAGGACCAAGCTATTATGGTGTTGCGCTCGTTACCACCCTCATATGAGCATTTTGTTGATACCATGATGTATGGTAGAGATACTTTATCCAAAGATGATGCAGAGGCGGCCTTGAACTCTAAGGAGTTGAAGAAAAAGGTTGCGGTTGACAATGATGGTTTGGGTGAGGGTTTGGTAGTACGAGGAAGAACAAAAGACTCCAGTAGTAAGGGCAAACATAGATCCAACAGGAAAATTATTGAATGTTATTATTGCCATAAGAAATGGCACAGCAGAAAAAATTGTCTTGAAAGTCAGAGTGTTACACCCTGACCTGAATTAATTGTGATTAAGGCTAATTAATTAAGATTAAGGCTAATTAAGCATGAATAATTAAGCTAATGAAGATCGACAAATTATTCTCAATCGATGCATTAATCATAATGGAATGAATTTGAACGGAATTGAGTTGAATAAAATGAGTGTAGACTCGAAATAAGATAGGCTAAGGACTTTTACGTAAATACGGGTTTTCGCGTATTTCGCCGAATACGGATATTCTTGATACCAACGTGTGTATCTCGAATAGTACGTTAACTTTCATAATAGGTATGATTTCATTTGACCTCAAATGGGCCAAGTGAGACTTCATTTGACTCAAAATGTAATAATGATAATGGGATGGGGGTTTTAGAGAGAAAGACACTTATAATAGAATGAAATGAGTCATTCCCTCATCTCACCTCATCAAAAACCCTAGCCTCGTTCTTCGCTATCTTCTCCTTTTTCCTCTTTCATTCTCCTTCATCAAGAGTAAGATTAGGAGAGATTCAAGGAGGTTCTTGAGGAGTGTAGCACCATCTTCATCTTCTTCCTCAAGCCATTCCTCCATTTGTGAAGTGTGAAGCTTGAAAGAGAAACCAAACTCCCTTTACTTAGAGCTACAAGTAAGTAGTTGGCCTTCTCCTAGGATTTCCAAGTTATATGGAGTAGTGAGGAGAGGTTCCTAACATGAGTAGCTCATAAGTGGTGTTTTTGGTGTTTTCTTACATTAGGGTTTGAGATTTGGGAGTCTCCATCCCAAAAGCAAGCTAGTAAAGAGGGCATTAAGTGCATTGACTTTAAGAGGCAAGTATAAACATTTTCTTTGTGATTAATGTTAACCATGGTAGAAATTTGTAGAATTTCTATGGATTGAATGTGAAGATTAATGGATATTAGAGGTACTATTAGTGAATGGATGATGTGTGAGGAGGGAACTTGAAGTTCCAATGGCCATTCCCAAGAGTATGCATTTTCTTGGATTTTTATAGATTGTTGAAGAGACTGGAGTTCAAAGAACTCAGTTTTCAGAAATTGCTTCAGAAGTTTTGAAGCTTGAAATGGGATTCTTGGTGAGTTCCGGCTAGCCGCGAGGCTAATCGTGAAGCTAACCGCCAAAATCCATAAAATGGGTGAGCTTCTGGAAAGCTAACCGCATAATTTAGGCTAGCCACAAGGTAACCGTGACTTGACCGAATTAAGTTGAGTCAGAAATTCTTGCCAAAAATCCAGCTTCTGGAAAGCTGATTGTGAGCTGACCGCCGAAATTCGGCTAGCCGTCAGCCAAATTTCGGCTAGCCACCAGTTAGAAGTCAGCTAGCCGCCAACTAGATTTCGGCTAGTCGCTAGCCAGATTCGGCTAGCCGCCGACCAAGTTTCGGCTAACCGCCAGGTAACCGCCAAGTGAACTTGATACTGGCCAATACATTAATTGTGAGTAAAAATTTGGCTAACGGTCCGATCAATTGGGGTACTCAGTTTGAGTCCAGTGAATTTTGGATTTTTGCATAAGCTTGGAGCACTCCTTGTGAGTATAAATGCTCCCTAAATTAGCTTTAAGACTAATTATGGGGTAAAGTGAGACCGATAAGAATTATGGATAATAAATGAGGAATCTCATAGATAGTTTATTGTGGACTAAACTTCCATGGGTGATAATTATGGGAACTATAATGCACACATTAAAAATTACTAATGTAATGTCCATCAAGAATAACACGTGCATTTGGTGACCAATGGTTACACTTATATGGTTGTTAGATTTGAGAAAGAATTAAATAGAATCATAATTGATTATAGATTCCCTCATTGTAACATCGTGTCCCAATCTAATGAGATTGGTATTACTGTTATTCCCTTCCCTTCTTATGAAGGGAACTATAGAATTGAATTGAATCTAGAAATGGATTACTTATTGAAAAGTATTGACCCCGAGTCTGGCACTACCTAACTATTGTATTAGAACTCTAAATGAGTTCAATGAATGAATAAATGAGACAAATGATTAATCCTACTGCAGTAGATGGATTTGGGGGCGTTCTGGAGCTCCGTGGTGATGCTAGTTGTCCCTGGCCCGGACACTAGTAAGTCCCACTAAATTTTGATGGTATCTATGGGTATTGATCGATACCTTCCATTTGGAAGAAGAATCCTTCTTTTGAGAGAAGATGGTAAATGAAATGAATGTTATGTTAGTGACCACCCTATACATGTCCACAGGATTGACTTTTATGTATGCTTATTGTTATTGTAGGAACTTTCTAGACTTATCTAAAATTGGAACTGTTATTGATAGATTGAATGAGTCTAACTCATGGATTAGCATGCTATTGCAAGATCTATTTATACATTGTTGAACCGTCGTGTTCATTAGTATTATTGATGGCATTACAGGCCCATTTGCCCCTGCCGGTGCAGCAACGCCCCAGGCGGGAGCGGAGGAGACTGCTCAGGTTCCTCCAGGAGGACTGAACGAGTGGAATGGCCGGGATACCATTTGATATGGGTACCCGAGAGCGAAACAGAGATTGGAACATTTTGAGAGAATGTTAAGGAAAAGTGTTTTGAGAGGTTATTCTTTTGTATAATCATTTTGGTATGTAATTAATTAACACTGTACAATGTTTTGGATATGCACTAATTGACAAGTAAACTATGGAAATGATACATGTATAAGGAACATTACTTTATATACATGTAAATCGTAAATTGATATTGTCAAATATAAATGTTTTCTGCAAGTTGTGTATTTGACAGGTTTATTGAGATTTTTATCCCTTGTGGATTTCGTTTTAACTAGGTTAATTCGGGATTTACGGGAGTAAGTATGGGCTCACGGCTCGGGGTTACCGGATCTCGGGCCCGGGTTGTGACACAGAGGAAATGGAAAGAAATAATAAAAGATTCGCCATCTGATGATTCAGTCAGTATTGCAGATGGAAGATTAGATTATGTTTCCGATAATGCACTTTCTGTGATTGAAAATGGAAATCGTTAGAATGAATGGATTCTTGATTCTGGTTGTTCCTATGATCCTATCACATGTGTCCCAATAGGGACTAGTTTACCGCTTATAGAGAAATCGACGGTGGTAGTGTCTTACTAGGTAACAATGTTGCATGTAAGATGGTTGGAATTGGAACAGTGAAAATCAAGATGCATGATGGAATCGTCAGAATGTTGGCAGATGTTCAGCATGTTCCTAATTTGGAAAAGAATCTTGTTTCTCTTGGTGCCTTGAACTCTGATGATTGTAAATTCTTAGCTGAAGGTGGAGTTATGAAGGTAGTGAATGGTGCTCTGGTTCTTATGAGAGGTAATAGAGTTGGAAACTTATATGTTTTGTCTGGAAATACAGTTACAGGTGGAGCTGCAGTGTCTTCCTCAGATGGCTGTGAACCTGTCTCAACGCGCTTATAGAACTTACGCTTAGGTCACATGAATGAGAAGGGATTGACAATACTGAGCAATCGGAATTTGCTATTTGGCATGAAGATAGGCAAGCTGGATTTCTGTGAGAGATGCATCTTCGGAAAGCATTGAAAGGTCAGTTTCAAGACATGTATTCATCGCACGAAAAGTATCATTGATTATGTTCATTCAGATGCATGGAGGCCTTCTAAGGTTTAATCCAAGGGCGAGTCTCAGTTTATGCTAACTTTTATTGATGATTATTCAAAGAAAGGCTGGGTTTATACTATGAAGACGAAGGATTAGACTTTTGTTACATTCAAGCGATGGAAGGAAATGGTTGAGAAACATACTGGCAGGAAGGTGAAGAAGTTGAGGACAGGTAATGGCAAGAAGTATAGATCGACAGAGTTTAAGAGCTATTGCACGGATCATGGCATAGTTCGGCATTATGCCACTATAGAAACTCCACAGCAGGATGGAGCTGTAAAGAGGATGAACAGAATGATTTTGGAAAGAGCTCATTGTATGTTGTTAACTGCAGGATTGTCCAAGGACTTTTGAGCTAAGGCAGTAAATGCTACAAGCTACTTGATAAATAGGTCTCCACACACAATTGCAAAACATCGGAAGAAATGTGGTTAGGTAATCCAGCTGATTATTTTAACTTGAGGATCTTCGGTTGTCCAGCTTATGCTCGGGTGAAAACCGATAAGTTAGAACCAAGGGTTGTGAAGTGCATCTTGGTGGGATATGCTTCTGAGGTGAAATGATACAGGTTGTGGTGTACCGATCAGGATTCACCTAGATTTATCATCAATAGTGATGTTACATTTCTTGAGGATGCTTTACTCGAGGCAAGAAAGCAGGTGGAGGAGACAAAAGTAGGTAGCAATAGTGACACCTTTCAGGTGGAGTCCAACATCCTAGTGAGGAAGGAGAGTGTATCCAGTTCCTCCCGGGATACAGGGATAGTCAGACTGTGCAATAGATATAGTGGATAGAGCCGCAAATGCCGCAGACGGGTAGACTGTAGAGAGAAAAGAAACCGCCGGTTAGGTACGGTTTCGAGGATATGACGACCTATGCATCGACATCAGACAGTGGCCATGATGATATGGTTGCATACGCATTGACGAATTAGTCTTTGAATTAATGGAAGGAGCTGGAAAGTAGTCAACAGGCAGCAACTATGACTGAAGAGATGGAGTCTCTTGATGAGGAAAATCAGGCCATCGGATGCAAGTGGTTCTATAAGCAAGAGGAAGGAGCTTTCAGTGCAGGTAGAGTGCAGTTTAATGTTTATGATCATGTATGCAGTTTGAAGAAATTATTGTACGGGTTGAAGCAAGCTTCTAGACAATAGTACAAGCGATTTGGTGCATTCATGAAGGAATGGGTTAAATTCAAGTTCAAGCATTGCTTGGATTTGATCAACGTGCTCGGTACTTAAGTGACCTCAGGGGCAGGTGGAGACGGTGAGACGTGTTATGTACATAAGGATCAGCTTCAATGTTCGCCAAGGTGGAGATTTGTTAGGTTGTATGGCTCAATAGAAGTAATGAATATGGTAAATTAGGCCCCTGCATTGTCCATGTTCTACTGTGATTAGAAGTAGGTCTATTATAGTGGGTCTACTGTGATTAAGAAGTAGTGTTTGGGTGTAACAGGGTTTTGGGGCTGATATTATAAATAGAGACTAAGAGTCTCTATAATGTACACCTCTTCTGATTGCATAATGAATTCTTCCGTCTTCCACATGGACGTAGGCCAAAAGCCGAACCACGTAAATCTCTATGTTCTCTTGTGCGTGCTTGATCTCTTTTCGTAGGCCTTAGATCACAACATACCCCATAAGATTTAGGCTTGGCCCTGGACCTCGACCCAGTGTTTTGTGATCCAGTCGCAGTTTGGCATTGGAGCTCAATAAAACCAACAAGTTTATAACCCTATTAATTTCACTGATATAAATGATAATGTAGTTAAGTGCAGACAACAACAAATTGAAGATGTGCTAAAGGCCTCATCTGGATCAAGTTACACAAGTACACCCAATATAGTTTACAGGCAAATTAGAGCTCATGTGTTAGGATAAACTTAAATGCCTCTGAGTAAACGTTGTTGCTTTCTACTGTAACTAATTATAAGTGAAGGAGTTATTGGTCTTTAATGTTGATGGGGCTGCAAGAGGAAAGTCAGGCCAGCAAGTATTGGTGGTGTGTTACGTAAGATTAGTGGTGAGCTTTTATTTATGTTTCTAAGCATGTAGGGGTATGTGAGTCTAGTGAAGCAAACGTGTTAGCTATTTTAGAAGCCCTTCCAAATTTCTCAAAATTGTTGCATAGAGTTCTTTTAGTGGAGAGCGACTCTTCTAATGCCATTGCTTGGGTGTCAAATCGGAAGGCTTTCTTTGGAAATTTCAATTTCATTTTAATGAAATCCGTGGCTTATCTTCTACCTTGGATGTTGTTTTAGCTCATATAGTCATGAGTTAAGATCGGCCAATTTTATAATAGATGCTTTAGCCAAGCAGGGGTTGATAGGTGTCTACTTGGGAGGGAAATGTTTTGTAATTGGAGTGCGTACGCCTGTCTTATACCTTTTTTTTTTTTTTTATGCTACTTGTTTTCCTTATGTCCTTTTAAAGAAAGTTTTATAACCGATAAAAAAAAGTTCTTTAGATTCACATGTAATTGAGTGCAGGGCAGCTGATTTCAAGGACCCAAACGGGGTCTAAAGATATGATTCTAATGTTGAAACTTATATTTAAAATGTTGCACTTTTACTGTCAAATTTGATTAAAGGCACTTTCAAATTTTTGAAGGATTCAAACGGATTAATTATGATTAGAGGCACCTTCAACTGATTTCAAGTATCCAAACGGTTTAGATATGATTCAGATTTTCTAAGTCGTTTTGAGGAGAGTTACAACTTACAATCATGTCTGTAAGGTCAATTTTCAAAGAGAGGAATAAGATGGAACAACCTTACTTCTCGATTTGTGGCTTTCTCTTCTTCTCCTAGCGTGATCTCCTTCCTTGACCGAAATTCCTGTTTAAGAAGAAAGAAACACAGTGAAACTCGATTGGTTGTCCCGATCGAACTTAGAATCATATCCCCTTCAATTAGGGATGTAAATGGGTCCCCGATTCTCCGATTACCCGAAGGTTCCGACCCTTTAAAAACTGGGTCTGGGTCCTTATTTAGGCCCCGATAAGTAAATGGGCCCGGTTCCGGTTTCACCTTGGTTCAGACCCGTGGACCCAAGACTCGACATATTATCTCAATTTTCGAAAATCACTCATAAAAACCATATTTTTAAAATATAATTCTCTACCTAGACTCGAACCCGGATCCAAAGCCACCCCATATATGGTTTTGGTTCCGGTTCCAAAACCAAGAAGTAGGTTCCGAAATGGTTCTGGGCCCGGATCCGGTTCCACCTTCTCCTTAACGGTTCCGGTTTTGGGTCCACCATGGACCCGAACCGGAACCGACCCGTTTACAACCCTACCTTCAATCATCAATTTTCCCCCTTTTATGCTGTTTTACTTGGATTCCCAGATCTCTTCTTGCCTTCGAATCAACCGTCGATCATGGCGACTGGGGCGTTTATGTTTTCGTTCGTGTCCTCCCGTCGTGAGAGGAGTGCGTCGCCCCATTCCGTATCTTCCACCTTTGGTTCTGCCAGCTCCCCCCTGTTTCCCCATTTCCTGCGTCGTGTGGGTTGGGTTAGCCTGGGCCTGTTCCACAGATCGGGCTGGGGTCTGTTTGAGCCTGGATCAATTTCGCATGTTGGGCCGAACTTAATCCGAGCCTCGACTGGTTTTGCAGGTCTGGCTGGCCTCGCAGGTTGGGTCAATTTCAACCTTGACCTGGGTCGAATCTGGAGCCCTTACAATGTCAATTTAAGTTGTGTCCTAATCTTCATTTGTTGATCAAAGGGTTACTTAAGCACAGCACAACAGTGGAACTGCTGTAACAATCATATATATTTAATTAAGCCATAGTATCATTCATAAGTGAACTTGGAAGGGATGTTCAAGATAAATATCTGATTTACCTGAGTTTTTACCTCAATACTTCCTCTCAAGAGGAAGGATGATTGTCTGATGGAAATTGTTAGTGTTGGCACCTGTTGATGGGGCCCACTTGTGATTACACCCGGCTATAGGCCCCCTAAGGCATATCTTTAGTTTTCAAATTTGATAGTTTTTAACATACTGTTAGGACTGATCCTTGTTTCGGTCCAATTTTATTACAAATGTGAGCTCCAATTATGGAAAACATAGCCCATTTTTGCAGTTATCCGCAAAGAAAGCAGCGGCACCTTACATAGATTTCACTGTAGCATGGAAAACCATTTCTACAGTGCTCACTTCTTCTTTTTTTTTTGGTTGGAAAACCATAAGGTTTTCAAAATTCTGGGTGGCCAAGCCAATAACTATATAAAAAGGTTTTCACTTTTAATAAACTTTGCATCATAGGTTGTGATGTTGAAGATGGAAATGAGAAAGCCAAAAGAAACCGAAGTTTATTGACATAGAAGTAAGCAAGACTACAGCACATGAACCCACATCATAAGACAACTATGTTCTGCTCTTTAACTGGAGAGGGAAAAGAAAAAGGAAATACTACCCACAGCCAAACACACAGATACATGCCTATATATCTCTGTTATACTGCTATTAAGGAGGCTGCTGCTCAGATTGTTCGTGCATAATTCACTTGTCATGTGAAGAATAAGAAGGCCAGAGGAAGGCACCCATAGCAAACTTCCTTTTCTCATCCAAGTTTCCCATCACTGGCAGCCCATATTCTTTGAGCAGGCAGTCGATCTTCCACTCGGGCATGCTCTCGTAGTCTGCCTTGGTGTATCTGGGGTAGTGCAATGGCATTTGAAAGTACCCACCACAGCTCTTCTTCTCCTTCTGCACTTCTTGTTTTCCAAAATTCGGTAGTGTTGGGGCAGAAACACTTGATCCCAGACTCCCCATCTCTGCTTTCTCACTCTCTTGATTTTAGAAGATGTTAAGAATTATTTTAGTCTCTCTTTCTACACTGAGCGAAATCTCAAACACCCCATTTCACCTTTATATAATAGAAAGAGTTGCAGGGAGTCTCAAACTCGAGAATAGACTCGAATTATCTCGTCTGTTCAAGAAACCCATGCATTAATGATTTGGAAAATCATGTCTTGGCAAAAGACAAAGCATCCACGTTTTTGTGAAAGCCAAGCGGTTTCAATCCTATCAAAAAGGCCTGTGGTTAGTCATCAAAGTGGAAGTTCAATAATTATATATATAATAGAGAACAGGGGACTTCTTCGGAGAGCGACACGTGCCACTAGGAAATCTCTCTCCCTATTCAATTGAAAATTTAAAATCTAATTACACGTTTTCATTCTCCAAATATTAGATGGGCTCATAACCATAGTTTCAAAAATCCCTACAATCTCTCTCTCTTTTATCAAGATTTCGATTGTATCCCCATGAATCTCTTTTATCAACCGATTTCTTTGACACTTTTATTTCCTCCGCATGTCAAGACAGACCTAACCTATGTAGCACTTGGGGTTGGAAAATAAGCTTCGGTTATAGCCCACAATCCAAAATTCACTCCTAGTTAAGGGTTTAGGAGGACCTTTTTCTGAGGATATCCCATTCATCATTTGCCTATCACATTAACCATAAAGTTAACAGAAGAGGCCAAACAAATGGTCCATCAAGCACCATAAAGTTAACAGATGAGGCCCAACAAATGGTACATCAAGCCTATCCCATTCATCATTGGCCTATCAAATTAACCATAAAGTTAACAGAAGAGGCCCAAGCAAATGGTCCATCAAGCATTGCATATGCAGCAGGTAGAGGGACAACAATTCCGACAGACCCATCAAGCCAAGCCAAGCTAAACCGAACCAATTAATTTAGGGTTCTGGTTTGCATTTCCAAACCAATTATAGAAGATTGAGACTTGGGATGTAGATACTTTCACACAAATTGTGGTCAACCTGGCTTGACCAGTAGCCAGTGCCAGGTGTGGGCCTTCCATTTTTACAATCCTGAGTAAATGGGCTTACTTCTTTTGTGGCCTGAATCGATCTATTAAGTGGGCCCATAACCATAGTTTCAAAAATCCCTACAATCTCTCTCTCACTACACGTTCTCTCTCCTTCTCTCCCTAAAATACCATAGTTTCAAAAATCTCCTCCTCTAATCAAAATCCTCACCTAAAATCTCTCCTTCTCTAACATATCTCCCTAAGCACATCGGTTTCTCCCCTAAAATCCTCACCGCACACCGGTTTCTCCCCTAAAATCCTTACCTAAAATATCTCCTTCTCTAATCACGTTCTTTTAATTACCCTCAAATCACACGCTCCTTCTCTAATCAAAATCCTCACCTAAAATCTCTCCTTCTCCCCGAAAATCTCTCCCTAACCACACCAGTTTCTCCCCTAAGGGGTTGTTTGGTTGAGAGCATTTACGTATGTAAATAACTCATATGCGAATCATTTACACACCTTCATGTTTGGTTGAGGTCATTTACGCATCAAGTGTGAAATTTTAACGTGTAAATGATGTGTAAAAAGGGGCCATTTTCATACTCAGATTTTCACATGTGAGGGGGTAGTAGAATGAATCACATGTGATTTGCACATGAAAAAAAAACCACATCAAAAGGGCGGATGGTGAGAACCAAGTGACGTTCCATCACAGGAATGCACAGTTCGAAACCCTTTTGCCTTTTCTTTTTTTTTTTTTATTCTCCTGTGTTATTTAAAGCACCCTAGCATATGTTTGCAACCCAGTTTCCGTTCGAAACCCTCTCTTCTGCGATTCATCTTCCTTGCTCAAGAACTCCAGGTATGGCCCTTCTCTCTCTCTCTCTCTCTCTCTCTCTCTCATTTTGGTCATCTGGTTATTTTTTGGAACGTGCTTCTTGTTTGGTCAAGAACTCTCTGTAACCATCCCACCTCTCCACCTCTCCTCTCTCATTACCAATTCCTAACAACAACTTTGAGATTTTCTTCTTCATATTTGATCTCTGTTTGTTTGTATGTCCATGAACTTTGTTTTATTTTATTTTTGTGATGGGTTTTAGGTGTTTTTTCTTTGACCTTTTAGAAACCCAATCATAGTTGCAGAGATTGCATGATTTCAAAATGAGGGTGGAATCAGAAGATTGTGTTTTTTTTTTTTTTTTTTATCAGAAGATTGCATTTGTTCTAGTTTGAAAAACATAGTGAAGAATTAACACAGATTGAATATTTTTGAAGAGTTGTTGAGTGATAAATATGTAAATGGTTAGGAACAAAATCACTTTTGGCAGAAGATGGTTGTGGGCCCAGGTGGGTCACCAATGGTAATCTGAATCATACATCTTGTAGTGGGGGCATGGGCGACCTTGATGATGGAGTCTGATCTAAAGTTTGATCAGTGGAGCCCATGATGGCAGCTGATTAATATCCCACGCAAGAAACTTTGGTCTCTGTTTCGTTTGGGAAGTGCTCTGCTACAAGACAGAGTGTGGATGGGAAGAAAAGAAGGGTTGGCCCAGTAGTCTGTGAGTGTATGAGAAATGGTGTCTATAACTTTTGTATATAACTTTTGAGTGGGAATTCTCATACTTTGAGTGGGAAGAAGAGATAACTAGGCCCAGTGGTCTATTAATAACTTTTGAGTGGGAATTCTATTACATTGTTTGGATAGAATTAGAATATGCAAAAGAAAAGGCCTTATATTCTGCTGTGTTGTGATTAATTTTTTAAATATCTTTGGGGAACAGGAGAAGATCTGAAGTACTCTCCAAGTTTGAACTCAAAATTTGTACTGTTCATAGTATTTGACTCCACTTTCAAAATAGCCCTTTATTAAAAAAAAGAGAAAAAAAGAAAACAACAAGTAGGACACCTTTTTTTATTAATTTTCTTTTGTTAGTTTGTGATCTCAAGTCAAAGTGAGGACCATAATCTATTTAAACTTTCTCCAATCTGGTGGTTTCCAAAGTGAGGACCATTATCTATATAGGGTACCAAATGCTATAGGCATTTTAAAGTTGTTTCAACTTTTAAATATAAACACAAAATTTTTTCCATGCATTTACATATGTGTTCGAAACAAACGTGGTATAACGAACCACATGCGTAAATCATGTGAAAATGGTGCTATTTGCCAAACATCGTCAATAGAAACGCATGTGAAAAGCTTACATACTCACCATTTACATATTTAACATTTACATATGTAATTTGCATTTATGAATATCATGCGTAAAAGCCAAACAACCCCTAAATTCCTCACCTAAAATATCTCTCCTTTTCCACTAAAATCTCTCCCTAAGTACACTGGTTTCTCCCCTAAAATCCTCACCTAAAATCGCTCATTCTCTAATCAAAATCCTCACCTAAAATCTCTCACGTTCTTTTAATCACCCTCAAATCACTCCATTTAAAGTACAGTAAAATATTTTAATCATGCGTTTTCCATAAGCCTGAGCAATAACCTAGAAGAATTCAAAAACTTTTCTGATCAGTTGTATGTGTTGGATTGTTAAGGTGCAGGATCTCTTCTATCTCATCATAAAGTCAAGATCACTATTTCTAAAGAGTGGAGATTGTAGTAATGGCCATAGAGAGATTGTAGACCTTAGGATTGATTGATCGGACTGCCCTTTCCTCTTTATCTTTTGTCTCTCGTGGGTTTAGCTGTGTGGATCATCAGGCAAGTCTCCCTTTAATCACACATTTATTTTTTATTTGATTGGTAATTGTAATGTCTAATATGTATTTTTTTCTATCTCATCCAATAATTACCTGTGTGGAATTGCTAAGATTCAGTAACCTTAAAGAGTTTTGGCTTGGAATTCATGAACTAAGAAATGGTGCTTTTGGCAGGATGACGATGATGAAAAAATTAAAAGTATTAACATTGTATTATTGTCCTGCTGCTAAAAATCACCTTTTGATTTTTTTTAATGGTTCCACATCTTCCTATTTTTTTTAATGGTTCCATACCTTCCTAATTGCTTTCCAACTTTCTTGGAAAGAGATCTCATTTTAACATGATTCACTATTTTAACAAGATTTCGTGTGATTATGAACAATGGTACTCAAGCTCAACTCAGTTCAGTTGTTCAAAGTTTTTCTTTATTCAGTAGCAGATGTCCATATTATAGCACATCATCACATACCACTGCTAAAAATTAACCATGTTCTGAAAAAAAAATTTAATGGTTCCAGAATTTCCTATTTTTATTAATGGTTCCATACCTTTCTAATAGCATGCTTTCCATAATATAGATGGGTCACAGAAAAGAAATCAGTTTTTTCTTTTTATTATTATTATTTTTTACATTGATGGCTTTCTGATTATTGATTGATAGGCTTCAAATAAATAAATAAATAAATAAATAAATAAATAAATAAATAAATAAATATTTGTGCATTGTTTAGAACGAATGTAAGAGTGAACTGAATCCTTATGTGGGAACCTCGGGTCAGTTTTGTAAAAAAAAAAAAAAAAAAAGACAATTATAACCCTATATGAGTGAAATCTAATGCATGCAGTGCTTCTATCAAACTTTCATAAGGTTTCTTTAAACTCAACTGTGATGAGTTACATTACAAAAATAAAAATAAAATCAACTCAACTATTAGTCGGACTGATTGCCTTCATTGTGGATGCGGTAAGTCTATTTATGCAAAATCCACAACAGCCGTAGTTGGCCTTAATTATTTATCTATAGAATTCTAAGGTACATTAAATACTCACTTGCAGTGGTTTTGTATTCTAGAAACAAGAATCTCAATGTGGAAATTGAGCAAGAAGACAGACAGACTAATAGAAGGTCTACTACATGTTATAGTTCATAGTAGAGTAAGAGACCTCATTTCACGCTGAGGTAATGTGTGTAGGCAAAGTATTAAGCAATTCTAAAGGTGATCATAATATTAAAAACAAAAACATGGGCAGATGCCTATACTATGAATATGTATTTGCTATATATATATATATATATATATATTAAGACCCACTTGGTATGTAGGTCAGCTTCTAATTCATGTGAAAATTGAATATGCAGTATCAAACAAGAGAGAAATTTGGACAAGTGAGGATGTTGGAGCAAATACTTTGGAAGCAATAATAAATAGAAATAATATTGCTCAGACAAGCGCAAGTGCTAAGACCAACAATTACTTCCTATTTATACTTAAATTTACATTCAACTAACCTCTCTCTCTATCAAATATCCACGTCACATGAACCGGAAGGCATTAAGGTATATGGGGTTCTCCAAAAGATGGTGACCATTCTTGAATTTCCTATACAATTGTATTAAATGTAGTTTGTTTGTTTACTTGGTGTCTACTTTCAATTTAAATTAGATTTTCTTAAACTAGGTTTTCCTTCGATGAATTAACGGCTCACTTTGGGCACGGGCCCTGACGAGCCCTGAAGCGCTAGTCTTATTTGTTAAACCACAAAGAACGGCTCACAAAGATGCATTAAGAAAAGTAAAGAAAACATATGAAACAATCACACAAAAGTCAAGCCTATTATTGTGGGACAAATTTTCAATGCAAATAATCAAAAGGGGTTTTGACATGTTAGACCTCCTTAAATGTGGTTTTTCCAATTTCATGACCGAGATTCAAATAATGTCGGCGGAGTTACTTGACGCTAGTCAATATTTTTTTTTAATACTTTTTTGCATCATATCTCACGATATCATGAGTTTTATTAGTTTTTTTTTTATCATACCCTTTTTGCAACCAGCAAGTGAATTCGTATCATACAGAATAAGAAAAATGATATTTTGTGAAAAATAAATACACATCTAACCACAATGCCTTTTAGGTTCTATCATTCTAGAAAAATTTTCTCCAAAAAATGCGGAATAAAAGCTATGACATCATGGGACAGCTCCATTGTATCATGCAACTTATCAGTTTATGTAATAATTGAGGCAAAGAAGTTTTTGAAAAATTGTTGGCCATAAACTCTGGTGATATTATCTGAATCTCAGTTATAAAATTGGAAAAAATTAAAAAAAGTAAAGTGGAGGAGTACTTACTATGCCTTGAATCTTGAAGTCAATGTCCCATTCAATTAAATGAGACTTCTTCTCTAATAAATTATGAATGATTTTAAACTAATGCGCTTCCTTTAAATTTGTGTATGATATCAGAGCAATTGTGATCTTGTGTTCAATCCAACCATGAAATTGTCTCTCCTATTTCCATGATATTTTTCCCAAATAAGAGAAAATCACGCATCCTCCCTTACGCACACATTTATTTAAACCTTAAGATCTCGTTATATTCATCAAGCCATATAAAACAATTGATTTAATACATATAGAATTCCTTTAGATTTTTTCCGGTAGGTTGCTATTAGTACCACCATAGGCCCGCTAGAGGCCAATGGTCGACTGGTGGGTGCCACTCGGCCATTGGCCGTTGCTAATGGCCGAATGGCCCTCATCTCCCTCCCCTGTTGTGCATTTTGTTTGGCACTTAAGCCAATCACTCATGGACCATCGTAAGCCCCCTCTAACTGACCAAGTAGTGATTTAAAACTCCAGTTCGTCGGATATCAAACTTATTAGATATTAGGATTGGATCTTAACTTCCATATTTGGACTCAGTGTCAGCCTAATGGTCCAAACCAAGTGGGTTTAGGGTCATGGGCATTTTGGTAATTATATTAGAGTTTTTTATTGGCTAATATAGAATTTGAAAGAAAGTAGTATATATGTATTGATATAACTTGTAACCCATGAGACATACCGTACACAGAGAGTAGAACCCAAGGAAAGTTGCTTTTCTTTACCGTGGATGTAGATGAGTTTGCCGAACCATGTAAATTATCAGTGTGTGATTTTCTTTTTCTTGTGTGGTTGATTTTGATTAATCGTTCGATCACGATGATTCACACTTCTGTACATTCACAGCAAGTGGTATCAGAGCCAATAGTTTTCTGGGACTAGATTGTGCTGCGTTGCGACAAAAGGATTGAATCAAAGGCTCAATTCGAATTTCAACATGAGGTCGGATTTGATTTCCGGTCGGCCACACGGATCGGATTTTGTGGAAGGAATCCGAAGCAAAGGGTTTTCGGTTTTGGTGGCTGAATGGTGGAATATCTTGATTTGCTACAGCATCTCGTCTCGGTTGCATTTGTTCATGCAAAGGCAGCCGACAGTAAGACAGGGGTTTTGATTTGGAACCCGTCTTGTTTTGACAAGTGGCAAACTTGAGATTAAAAAATAATAATAAACAATGTGTGGGTTCACCGTTCTCAGAGAAGAATTCCAAAGCAGAGGACCGGATTTGTAAGGCGATCGTCGCCGCACCAAAAGACCTGAATCTGCGCCGCTGCCGCCACCTCATTGTCGCCGGTTGCCATTGCTGCTTCTTCTCCCTTCACCGTTGCCGGAGAGGATCACCGGAGAAAAGGAGAAGGAAACGAGGTTTACAAGTTCGGGTAGCAGAGCCAGAACAGGAAACAGGAAGAAGAAAAGGAATCTGGACCAGGTTTTTTCCGGGTTGACCTAACGTGTGAAGCAGAGCCCAGGATAACAAAAGCGATGACGTAAGTGCCACGTCACCGGAACAGTACGGTTAAGTGCTTTGCCTGGGAATTGATGGCTAAAATTGTTTCATCCATCGATATCTTGATCATCTGAAGTCTGATCGGAAGTCTGTTTGTGTCTATGGACTCGTTGCAAGCAGATCTATGCAGTTTTGGAAGGAGATTGGAAGTTTAACAATTAACAAGGGAGTTTGACTGAACGGAGCGCAGAAAATCGTTTTGGCGATATCGGAGCCATCCGGAGTCGGATTTCAAGTTCATTTCTTCTAGTGTGCTCATAGCAATGAGATTTACAGCTTAGTTTAGAAAAATGTTTTTGTAATATCGGAGCCATCCGGAGGTTAGTGGATGTTGTTTGTTTGTTTTTTTAGATTATTTAATTGAAATGGAGAACAACACTATGAATACTACCATGATCAAATTGAACCATACAAATTAGTTGATTTGGAAACCTAAGATAGAAGACATCCTCTATTGCAAAGACCTCTATGATCCCATTGAAGGGGATAAAGTCCGACCAAAATATATGTCTGATGCATATTGGAATAAGATGCATAAAAAGGTCATTGATCACATCAGACAGTGTGTGGATAACAATATATTCCATCATGTGGCTAATGAAACCAATGCGTGTACCCTTTCGAAAAGGTTAGAAGCAATATATGAGAAGAAAACTGCGGTGAACAAACCTTTTTTTTTTAGAAAGTTTGTGACCATGAAATTTAAGGAGGTGGTCAAATTGAAGATCACATAAATGAGTTCTAAGGTGTTGTGAACCTATTAGCAAATATGAAGATGACTCTTGATGATGATATACAAGCTTTGTTGCTTCTAAATTCTTTGTTAGATACATGAGAGACATTGGTTGTTTCCGTGAGCAACTCTACTCTAGATGGTGTATTGATTTGGAACCCGTCTTGTTTTGACAAGTGGCAAACTTGAGATTAAAAAAAAATAATAAACAACGTGTGGTTTCACTGTTCTCAGAGAAGAATTCCAAAGCAGAGGTCCGGATTTGTAAGGCGATCGTCGCCGCACCAAAAGACCTGAATCTGCGCCGCTGCCGCCACCTCATTGTCGCCGGTTGCCATTGCTGCTTCTTCTCCCTTCACCGTTGCCGGAGAGGATCACCGGAGAAAAGGAGAAGGAAACGAGGTTTACAAGTTCGGGTAGCAGAGCCAGAACAGGAAACAGGAAGAAGAAAAGGAATCTGGACCAGGTTTTTTCCGGGTTGACCTAACCTGTGAAGCAGAGCCCAGGATAACAAAAGCGATGACGTAAGTGCCACCTAACCGGAACAGTACGGTTAAGTGCTTTGCCTGGGAATTGATGGCTAAAATTGTTTCATCCATCGATATCTTGATCATCTGAAGTCTGATCGGAAGTCTGTTTGTGTCTATGGACTCGTTGCAAGCAGATCTTTGCAGTTTTGGAAGGAGATTGGAAGTTTAACAATTAACAAGGGAGTTTGACTGAACGGAGCGCAGAAAATCGTTTCGGCGATATCGGAGCCATCCGGAGTCGAATTTCAAGTTCATTTCTTCTAGTGTGCTCATAGCAATGAGATTTACAGCTTAGTTTAGAAAAATGTTTTTGTAATATCGGAGCCATCTGGAGGTTAGTGGATGTTGTTTTTTTGTTTTTTTATATTATTTAATTGAAATGGAGAACAACACTATGAATACTACCATGATCAAATTGAACCATACAAATTAGTTGATTTGGAAACCTAAGATAGAAGACATCCTCTATTGCAAAGACCTCTATGATCCCATTGAAGGGGATAAAGTCCGACCAAAATATATGTCTGATGCATATTGGAATAAGATGCATAAAAAGGTCATTGATCACATCAGACAGTGTGTGGATAACAATATATTCCATCATGTGGCTAATGAAACCAATGCGTGTACCCTTTCGAAAAGGTTAGAAGCAATATATGAGAAGAAAACTGCAGTGAACAAACCTTTTTTTTTTAGAAAGTTTGTGACCATGAAATTTAAGGAGGTGGTCAAATTGAAGATCACATAAATGAGTTCTAAGGTGTTGTGAACCTATTAGCAAATATGAAGATGACTCTTGATGATGATATACAAGCTTTGTTGCTTCTAAATTCTTTGTTAGATACATGAGAGACATTGGTTGTTTCCGTGAGCAACTCTACTCTAGATGGTGTATTATCTATGAGTCAAGTTACTAGCATCTTGTTGAATGAAGAAGCAAGGAGAAAAACTACAGGGACAGAAAATACAGGGCATTTATTACAAAGAAAAATGGGAGGAGTAAGAGTAGGGGACCAAAGGGAGGCCATGGCAAGTTTAGAGGTGGATCGTATACTAGGAGAAAGTCTGAAAAATGCTTTAACTATGGCAAGGAGGGTCACATTAAGAAGAATTATGTTACCTTAAAGGAATATAAAGAAGGCAACAATGAGAATAAGAATGACATTAACACTACAGCTGCTTTGGATAATGTAGTGATACGGGCCGGTGAAGATGAAGAGTGTTTGAGTGTTGCAAATGATCATTTTGAGTGGGTCGTTGACATAGAGGCATCCTACCTTGCTACTCCTTGTAAGGAGATGTTCGCGATATACAAAATAGGGGACTTTGGTACCGTGAAGATGGGCAACACATGTCATTCGAAGATTGTTGGGATCGGTGATGTCTGCATTCAAGCTGATATTGGTTGCACATTGACACTGAAAGATGTACAACATGTTCCTGGTTTGCGGTTAAATCTAATTTCCGGGACTTCATTGGACCGTGCAGGTTATGACAATTACTTCGGAAATGGCAGGTGGAAGTCACTAGAGGGTCTCTTGTTATTGCTGCAGGGAAGGCGTGCAATACACTCTACAAGACACATGTGACGCTGTGTAAATATATGTTAAATGCTGTTAAAGACAGATCCTTTCCAAATTTGTGCCCAAAAGACTGGGACATATGAGTGAGAAATGACTGCAGTCATTGGCAAAGAAAGATCTGACTCATTACTCCAAAGGTACATCTCTTGGACCTTGTGATTATTGCTTGTTTGGTAAAAACACATGGTTTCTCCCTCTAAAACATCAATGATAAAATTTAATGTGTTGGAGTTGGTATATTCTGATGTTTGTGGTCCCACGGAGGTGGAGTCATTGGGTGGTAATAAGTTTTTTGTCACAATTATTGATGATGAATCCAGGAAAGTTTGGGTTTATCTGTGTAAACCAAATGATCAAGTGTTCCAAATATTTCAACAGTTTCATGTCATGGTTGAAAGAGAGGCTAGGAAATTCTTGAAGTGTCTCCGCATAGATAATGGTGGTGAGTACACATCCAACTATTTTAAAGGCTATTGCTTGAAGCATGGTATTCGAAATGAAAGGACAATTCTTAGTGCTCAACAGTTCAATTATGTAGCAGAGAGAATGAACCACATTATTTTTAAGAAATGAGATGCATGATTAGAGTGACAAAGTTACCCAAGCCATTTTGGGGTGAATCTGTTCTGAGTGTTGTTTACCTGATTAACAGGTCTCCCTCAATTCCTTTGGATTTTGATCTTCCGGAGAGGATATGAATAGGTAAAGATATTTCTTATTCTTATTTGAATTGAGTAAAGGCTTTTGCATATGTACCAAAGGAGCATCATTCAAAGTTGGATGATAAGGGAGTATGTTGCATCTTTGTTGGCTATGGTGGAGATGAATTTGGGTATAGGTGATGGGATCCAGAGAAGCGAAGAACTATCAAAAGTATGGATGTGGTGTTTCATGAAGACCGGTTTTTGGCGATATTGAGAGGACCAAAAAGTCTAAAAAATTTGTTGATGGAGTGGTTGATCTCACACTGACTCCTTCTCCAATGCAAACTATAGGTAGAAAAGGTGGACAAAACGATCCGGATCGTGATGAGGCACAAGAGTTGCCAGATGAATAGGGTGGTGAGTAGGGGGAGCAGTCTCCTTAGTTAGAAACCACGGAACCTCTGGTTAGGAGGTCTAATCAAGAGTGTCTCAACCATCAACAAGATATCCTATAGCTGATTTTATTTTGCTTACTAATGAGGGGGAGCTAGAGAGCTACCAAGAAGTAAAGAATCATTAAGATAAAGATGAGTAGGTGAAGGCTATATAGGATTAGATGAGTTCTTTGAAAAGAACAACACTTATGAGCTGGTGGAACTTCCGAAAGGCAGGAATGTTTTGAAGAATAAGTGAGTGTTTAAGCTGAAGAGAGATGACAATGGAAACTGATGAAGCACAAAGCACGGCTAGTGGTTAAAGGTTTTGCGCGAACGAAAAGAATTGACTTTGATGAGATTTTCTCTCTAGTCGTGAACATGACTTCTATCAAAGTTGTTTTGGGTCTAGCCGCCAGCATGGACCTTGGGCTTAACAAATGGATGTGAAGACTGCACTTTTTCACAGTGATTTGAATGAAGAGATCTACATAACTCATCGGAGGGGTTTGAGGTAGAAGGAAAAGAACAATTGGTTTATAGATTGAAAGAGAGTCTTTGCGAGCTGAAGCAAGCACCGAGAGAGTGGTACAAGAAGTTTGATTCATCAATAGTGAGTCACAGTTACTCGAGGACTGCTACAAATCACTCTGTTTATGTTCGTTAGTTTGGTAATGGAAGATTTATCATCCTTCTTTTATATGTAAATGATATGTTGATAGTTGGACATGATAACAAGATGATTGGCAGGTTGAAAAAAGATATGTCAAAGACTTTTGATATGAAAGACTTGGGTCCCCACGAAAGGTATTGGGAATGCAAATACGTCGTGACAGTAATGCCAAGAAGATGTGGCTGTCACAGGAGAACTATGTTTAATGGGTTCTAACAAAGTTCAACATTAAAGATGCTAAGAACCTATAGTCGGTCACTTCAAGCTCAGTAAGAGATTATATCCTATTTTTTATGAAGAAAAGGAACGGATGATGTTTGTTCCATATTCCTCAGTAGTTGGGAGTCTTATGTACGTCATGGTGTGTACATGGCCAAACAGTGCTCATGCAATGGGTTTAGTGAATAGATTCTTTTCTAGCCCTGGGACAGACAGAGCATTGGAAAGCATTGAAGTGGATCTTCAGATATTTGAGAAGTACATCTAAGTTGTACTTGTGTTTCGGAGGCTCAAAACTAGTGCTTGAAGGCTTTATAGATGCTAATTTTGCAGGCGATCTTGTTCGTCGGTTGTTTACTTCTGGGTAATTATTTACGTTTACAGGGAGAGTTAGCTATTTCCTAGCAGTCTAAGTTATAGAAGTCCACATCATTGTCTACAACCAATGCATAATACATAGCTTCTAATGAAGCAACGAAAGAGATGATTTGGTTGAAGAACTTTCTTCGAGAACTGGGTTTGTAGAAGGAGAGTATTTAGTCTACCGTGATAGTTAGAGTGCTATGGATCTCAGCAATAATGCTACATACCATGCCCGCACGAAGCATGTTGATGTGAGATACCATTGGATTCGTGAGGTCATTGACAAGAATCTCATGAAGCTGGAAAAGATTCATACTGACAAGTATCTCTCAAACATGATGACAAAGGTCGTGTCTAAGGGAAAGCTGGAGCTGTGTTCGGAGTTGGTATGATTAAACTTCTAGTAAGGTGGCTCAGAGGCGTCTTCCACATGGTTTGGAGGGGGGGTTGTTGACCTAATGGATCAAGATCAAGTGAGTTAAGGGTCATGGGTATTTTGGTACTTGTATTGGGACTTTCTTATCGACTAAGATAAGGTTTCATGAGGAATTAAAAAGAGAGCATTATATATATTGATGTAATGTGTAACCCATGAGAAGCACTACACATGAGAGAGTGGAACCTGAGGACAGTCCTGTTTCTTTCCAGTGGACATAGGCGAGTTTGCTGAACCACGTAAATTATCTGTATGTGATTTTCTCCTTCTTGTGTGGTTGATTGCTCATTCGATCATGGTGAATCACGTTTCCGCTTACACACGCACAACACTTAGCCGAAAGTATAAGCTTGAGACCAATAGGAAGTGATTGTTTGAGCTAACTTTCACCTCAAGAACTGTTCGAAGATATGTAGTGCACAATACTAAGTTGGAGGTATGTGAACTTAGGGTTGGGATGTTGATCACCTTTAGAAGCACCATGAGTCTTGTCAATCCTGACATTTGAGTCCATGGAGCACACACTGTTGAATATTATTGTGCTTGCCAATCTAAGACTTAGTATGATTATTTGTAATGATTCCTTGAATGATGGTCAATTTAATATTAGTTTTGGCATGTTGTATTTGTCTATTCGTGTGCCTAGATCGTAATACAATGAACAACTTATGAAAATCTAGTTCAACTCTTGTTGATTTGAATAATTGCATTAGTAGTATTTGTATCTCATTTAGTTACAACAGAAGCGAGAATACAGTGAGTAGTTTCTCAATAATATCCAGATTAGGTATAGATAAGTATTGGTGGTTAGGGTACATGGGCTAGAATACATGGGCCTTAGATGAGCCAGGAATGTTATCTATCACCCCCCTTCGAGCTGATGCGGGCTTGGCTGAACGCAAAGCTTGGCTTGAAGATTACGTACACGGGCTGAATGTAAACCTTTGGTGAAGATATTTGCGACTTGATCCAATGTTGAAATAAAGCGAACTTCAAGTAATTTTTGAGCCACCTTCTCACGGACAAAGTGTTAGTCAAGTTCGATGTGTTTAGTCCGATCATGAAACACCGGGTTAAAGGTAAGGGAGATGGCACTGACATTGTCACACCAAATAACAAGTATGGTTGACAACGGTATGTGAAGATCGCGGATGGGGGAGTATAGTCAAGTGACTTCAGCAGCAGTATGTGCCAAACACCGATATTCAGCTTCGGTAGATGAACAGGCCACTGTGGGTTGCTTCTTAGCACTCCAAGAAATTGGATTAGGACCCAAGAAAATACAGAACCTGCTAGTGGAGGGACGATCATGTGGAGAACCGGCCCAATCAAAATCACAATAGGCCTTGAGGGGAAATGGACGGGGTCAAAATAAGAGCCCATAGTGGATGGTTCCTTTGAGGAAGCGAAGAACTCCCCCTCACATGCAGGCCCAACAGATCAATTTCATAGATGGGGCCTATCACGTGAGCTACACAAGAACAACGTGACCAGAACCTACTCTGATACCATAATACAGTGAACAGCTTATGAAAATCCAGTTCAACTCTTGTTGGTTTGGATAATTGCATTAATAGTATTTGTATCTCATTTAGTTACAACAGAAGCGAGAATCAAGTGAGTAGTTTCTCTACAGTATCCAGATTAGGTATAGATAAGTATTGGTGGTTAGAGTACATGGGCTAGAATACATGGGCCTCAGATGAGCCAGGAATATTATCTATCACCTCGCACATGCTTCTTTATGTGTTTATAGTTGTATTTTCTGTCTTACCATTTGACGTACCCAACCTTAGCTAAGCTATTTGACTCTTTTAAGTCACACCTTAGGCTATATATACTATGCATATAATATGCATTAAACTTCTTGCCTTCTCCTTTAGACTGAAAAAACTCATATGGTTGGCAAGTCCGAATTCCCTCCATTGCTACCTCCTGAGTTGCCCAAATTCAACTTTCCACTTTTTACCCTTTTCAAGCTAGCCATTTTGCTCCAAAATGTTGCCTGATTGACTTAATTGTTTACCTTAGTATAGTCCATCTTGTCAAGTCTTGTCTTGTCCATTTTGGATCAAGTTTTGTCTGAATAATTTGCTGGTTTGTCTGATCTCATTTGATAATTGTCCAAGTTAGATAGATCGAGATTTGTAAAGGGCTACTCATTGAGGACCATGATTTTAGTCAGACTTGCTCAGTATTTGGAGTACTTTTCCTATTTGGTTATTAATTTCATGTCAAAGTCTAGTAGACTCTTTTTGCCTTGAAAAACTGAGTTGATGCAGAGCAAACTATCACTCCACCAATGGTCCCACCCAGCATGTTTTAGTGGCGTCCTAATTTTATTGTAATTAGGACTAGTATTCTAATTTATTTGGTTTCCTAGTTTGATTAGGATAGTTTCTATTATTAGATTATGTTTTCTTAGGCCTTAAGTTACTTTGCCTATTTATATTACAATGTAGAGTTGATAATTTGGGATTTTGGAGTTAATAAAATTGGGATTTTTCCTTGGAGAGGTTATTCCTCATGTCAGAAATTTCTGCGGAGATAATTTGAATTGTCTTTGACACGTGCTTTGGCATCTATGTTGACACCAAAAAAATGTCACTTTGCCTCTTCAACATCAAGAAAGCTGCATGAAGTCGCAACCTGCCATAAATAGGCAATGCAACTTCTCCAAAAAATCAAATCTTGTCAGAATCAAACAAAAACTGCAAGATCCTTCAAGATAGCTAAGAGAAGAGTACACATGAAGTTTCGGGCCATTTCAGAATCATTTGGCCTAACTTCACCGCTCCGACAGCTAAAATGGCGCTCCCGGCGGCGACATCATCGGAGACGTCAAAACTTCGATCAGAGCCTACGGATGACTCCAGCATGTCTCAAAAGGGCTCCATGCCAAATTTCAAGTCAAACCGACAACGTTTGACCCTCCATCAATGCTCGAGCAGCAAAATCAAGCCTCCCGGCGGCGGGAACCACCGAAGCCTTCACTCATCAAACCAAGTGCATGAGTGGCTTCAACATGCTTCCAAAAGGCTGCACGTCAAATTTCAGGTCATTCTGATAACGTTTGACCAGGTTTCGATGCTCCGAGAGAAAATCAAGCCTACCGGCGGCGGAGCAACCCGGGACCATGAAATCCAAAACGGAGCCCATGGAACGTCTCAAAATGACTCCAATAGGCTCCCCGTCAAATTTCAGGTCAATCGGACATCGTTTGGCCACATATCAAAGCTCGGCATTTTCCCCGCAGCAAAATCAAGTGAAGCATCGACGGGACCCCAAACGGCTTCGAAACTCAAACAAAAGCCTATGGTTGGTCTTATTTATTGCTCAAGAGGCTTCACCTCAAATTTCAGGTCATTCCGACATCGTTTGACCAAGTTTCAGCTTCTGGCGGAAAATCAGCAGCTCTACACGACAAAGTCGTCGGCTTTCCCGGAAAATTGGAAACTTTGCACTCTAAAAATGCAAGGATTCTCATCAGGTTTTCTACAGGGAAATCAAGCCAATAAATGAGAAGAAATGTCAGGAAAAATACAGAAGAAAACGGCGACGAAAAAGACCTCAAAACGACCGCAAAACGGGCTCCGAAGGGAAAAAATTCCCCCAAGGTCGCAGGCCCCTGCGACCATGGAAGTCCGGGTCACCGGATTTTCCGCCGGTGACCCGTTTGTCCGTCTTTTTTCGCGTTTCGCGCACTTTGGCCCCTGTGGTTTCCTGAAAATGTGATTTTTAGTGCTTGAAATTGACTCATATCCTCCGACATCCGTCAAAATCATGGGTCAACCTCCAAAAGCATAAAATCATCATTGATCGCTCCAAGATCGCAAACTGGTCGACCAAAAAAAAGTGCTCTTTCTGTCCGACCGATCGAGAAATCGACAGGACAGATGTCACCGGCCCGCTCTTAGCTATCAATGTCTGAAGTTACATGTTCATCCGATGTCGATCAGCATGAAGATCCATCGATGATCATCGCCAGAAGAATTCCAGAAGACACGGCACGGCCCGCGACTCTTCGACTGCTCGGTGACCAATTAATGTGGTTAATTGACTAGCTTTATTGCAGTCATTAATTCATTCCTTTGGACGGCCCAATCAGAAGCAAGCATTCGGGAGTTACAAGTCAATTGATTCATGGCATTTAACCCATGAAACTCCTCCCATTATGGTAATTAAGGTGATTAAAAGCCCTTAATCTCCATCGGCCAATCAGATTCAAGGAAAAAGGAGTTACAAAATCAAGAAATAAATTTTGTAACTCCTCCCATTAAAGCAATTAAAGCTCATAAACTCTCCTAAATGGCTACCAAAAGCCTATAAATAGGAGAGCATTCCATTGAAATCGGGATCGGAGAAAAAAAGATCAGAAAGGGATCAGAAAATCGAGATCGATCGATCGGAAAGAATCCAGAACTCGTATCCAGAGAAAGAAAAAAGAGAGAAAAACTCTGCTGAAGTTCTACACCGGCCACCACTACAAGGTGACAAAAGTCCCTTGGGGGGCACCCCCCCCCCCCCCCCAAGGTCCTTGCCTTCTCCTGCTACCTCCAATGGCTTAGACATGGCTTTTCAGCCCGTCTACTTAGCTTTTTATTGGACATAGGACCTTCTCTTGGTCTTTGTCCTCTAAAAATCTGAGGTTATAGCCAAGCCAAGCGAATCAAGAGCATCCTCTGTTCTCATCTGCATGGATGACGGCGAAGCCCATACATGACTTGCGACCGTCAATCTGAACGAGTCCCCCACAATCTCCTGAGAAGTTAGATCCTCCTTTTCTTGCTTTTCATTGTAGTTTGTATTTTTCTAAAAGAGACAAAAATTACAACTCTTGTCTTTCATTATTGATGAGAATTGTAAATCGGCCATAAACGCCAAAATCGGCTATAAATGCCAAACAAAATCGCCTTTCACGGCAAACCAAGAAAATGTCTCTTTTCTTAAATATTTGTGCAATGGAAAACTTGAAAGAAGTTGATTTCCTTTTTACTTGCGAAGGTTGATCTCCGGATTACCACTTGCAATTCCAAGTAAAATAGAAAATCTGGCACACCCACACAAAAAAAAAAATGTTGATGCACGCTTCAGGCCCGCCAGGGCGCGAAAGGGCCGGACCCGACGGACTCCCACGTTCCGCCGACCCCGGTAGCCGCCCCACGGCGCCTCGGAGCGCGTTCCATCAAGCTGGCACACCCGGTGGGACTCGTTCATTTGAGAACACGGTGCTCGGAAATGAAATATTTGCATATCATACTTTTTGCTCTATGCTTATACTTCTTTTCCGGATTCCTTGGTTACTTTCTAGCTGGTAGCCTATGTTGGATTTTGCATCCTAAAAAAAATGAGATGGGATTTTTTGGAAATTTCTATTTCTTTGAGTTTGTTTCCATTCTTTCTCTTTTCAAAAAAAAAAAAATAAGTTTTCTTAGTTTGAATTCAAAATTGAGAAACTTTGATCCTATCCTATCGTTCTTTGGTGCTTGCAGAAATGTTGAGCCCGTTCGACTAAGGTTTTGGACCATCGTTTCTCTTCGATGAGTTCATTAGAGATTTCAAAAAAAAAATTAAAAAAAAAAACAAAAAAAAATCAGTTTTCTTAGTTTGAATTCAAAATTGAGAAACTTTGATCCTATCCTATCGTTCTTTGGTGCTTGCAGAAATGTTGAGCCCGTTCGACTAAGGTTTTGGGCCATCGTTTCTCTTCGATGAGTCTATTTGGGATTTAAAAAAAAAATAAAAAGACATAGACTACTAAGGTTAAGCCAATTGCGTTCTTTAATCACGATTGATTCAAGAAAAGCCTTGTCCAGAGTGTGGAGACAGCTTGACTGTTCTAGGCAAGGGTCCTCCAAACGGGTTCATTAAGTAATCCTACCCTTACCTGGGGGCAATTCTATCAATTGAGGTTTCATAAGACCGGGTTAGGAGGCCTATGTGTACTCTCTCGTCTTTAAATCTTAAAAAAAAAAAAATAAAAAAAAAAGATTTTCAAAAAAAAAATCTTAAAAAAACAAAAATTTTCAAAAAAAAATAATAAAAATAAAAAAAAAATAAAAATATATTTTTAAAAAAAAATTAAAAAAAAATAAAAATAATAAAATAAAAAAAATCATTTCAAAAAAAAAAAATCTCCAAAAACTCGTCACTTTTGATTTCAGATCTGAGAAATTTTGGTTTCTTCTTTTCTGAGCACTGGCGCTCGCGGAAATCGCCGAGACCGTGTTCAGATCAGAATACCATTTGCTCTCCTTGATGGAACCAATCTTGACATTTCAAAAAAAAAAAAAAAAAAAAAAAAAAAAAAAAAAAAAAAAAAAACTCGTCACTTTTGGATTCAGATTCGAGAAATTGTGGTCTCTTCCCTTCTGAGTACTGGCGCTCGCGGAAATCGTTGAGCCCGTATTTGAATCGGAATGCCACCTGCTCTCTTTGACGAATCCATTTCTGACCTTTCAAAACAAAGAATCCCATCTCATGGATGCGATCTCCAACATTTGTGCATAGCAGTACTGGTACGCCCTTTCAGGGTCTACTGTATCTGTGACCGGCACATTTGTAACTCCTACGTTATATTCTTCTTATCTCGAGCAAGCCCTGCTTCTCGATAAGTCGAATTTAGGTTTACAATTGCTTCTAGCAGTCACTGGAACGCTCATTCTGGGCTCACCATACTTGCTGTCAGAACAATTGTACCATCTATGGCTTTTTACCTTCTTCATGTCGCTTGGGTCATATCCCTTGAGCGATTTGAAAAGACAACCATAGAAATTCCCATTTATGATCATTATATTCTTGTGATTACTAATGGATGTGGTCTTGTTTCAGAAAACTTTTTCGAAACTAACAATGGCAGCCTTAACCATTATCTTCGATGAAAACAAGCACCGGCTCATGCTTCAACAGAAGCAAACCGAGCGCACTTACAAGAGCCCTGCCAGCTGCCGAAGCGTCAACTCCCTCGGCAACTCTCTGAACTCCGGGTCTACCTCGACTCCCCGGACCATCGTCTTCGGGACACTGGGACCATTCCCACTTCCCGAAGAACAAGCTGCGCCTGCTAAAAAGCAGAAGATCGCCTCTCAACGTGTCACTCCCGTGACACCAAAGGCGAGCGCCCAAAAGCCCGAAGCCCGCGGCACCCCCGCGAAGCCTCGACCAACAACCAACCAGGTCTACCCTAAGACTTGGTCTCCAAGACCTTCCCCAAAACAAAGAAGGTCTCAAACTTCCACCAAGCCAGCATACCTGGCCCCACTCAAAGAGAACCAGTTCTACCCTCTTGCCTACATGAAAGAGGAGAGACCCATCTCCAACCTGACTCCCAAGTCAACCCAGCATGAGCCGGCTTGTTCCTACAGGCCAAAAATTAGATCATGCATCACCAGGCCTCTACAAGCACCTGCCAAGGCCTACACTCCTTCAGTTCGACCCTTCATCTCTACAGGGGCCGAACTCGAAAGGTTCAAAGCTTCCCTGCAACAGGCAAAGGACCGGGTCCGGATCCTATCCTTGCCTAGCTACAAAGAAGACAGGCTCGGCTGCTGCGCCCGAGGGAGCATATCCTTCATCGTCAGAGCCCAGCCAGAGCTGACTGAAGCTCAAATCGCTCGTCGAGCACGCCACCGTGCTTCATATCGACAAAAGAGACTAGAGAAGCAACGGACCCAGCCTCCTACACTTCAAGTCTCCCACAAATGGGTCGAAAAAGAAAAACCCGACCAAGTTGCTGCCGTCCATATGGTTGGAAAAACCAGAAGACGCCAAAGGTCAGCATCAAAAATCCATGTCCGACGTCCGGTGACCCGTAGCGTCACCAGGACACAAGGACATCCCGAAGAATCTCCTGCCCCTTCCAGCCAAGGACGGGAGAGTAATCCTTCATCAAGCTCTTCATCAAAAAGAATGAGCCTCAGCTCAGTCACCAGGACGGTTTCTTCGTTCGAATCCCGAGGGATGAACGTCTTGGCTACAAGTTCTGAGCCACCACCTCAGAATCCACCTCAAGATGATGCGCTCACACGCATCCAGCAGTTGGAACAAGGCCAGCTGAGGATTGAAACTCTGATGGAAAACCTTCTCCTTGTTGTCCAAAATCAGGTGAACAATGAGCCTCCTCCGAATCATAGCAATAACGAGGGAAATGGAGAAGAAAATGAGTCACGCGCCCTTACCAAAAAGGACGTAGACAGTATCCTCGCCAAAGCTAAAGAAGAGGATATACTCAAGGAGCATGGGATCAAGCCACCATATCCTTTATGGATGGACTCGGTCCCGTTCCCCACAAAATTCAAACATCCCACTCTCCAAACATATACGGGGAAAGGATCAGCCAGACAGCACGTCATCCACTTCAAGATTTTGACGGTAGCTATCGCGGATCAAGATGCACTCAAGATCCGCCTCTTTGCAAGTACCCAAAAAGGTACGGCCTTCGATTGGTACTCCACTCTTCCGGAGAACTCCATTCAGAACTGGGCTATGCTGGAGACACATTTCCTGACCCACTTCCAAGGTGAGGATCATCCTGTTACTATGGCTCAGCTCTGCAGCCTAAAACAGGGAGAGAATGAGTCAACTTATGACTTCATTCACAAGTGGAAAGCAATGGCATACAAATGTTCAGATGTATTGCCGCAGGCGTCGCTAGTCGACATCTGCCGAAACAACATGAGAGCCAGAATACGCTCCATGATCATCGGCAACAAATCAAAAAACCTGGGAGAACTCCTGGAAGCTTCTATGGAAGCTGAAACGGTGATTAAAGACCTCAACAGTCAGAAGTCATCAAGAAAAGAGCCAACCGCCATTGCAACCTCTAAACCAAAGAAGAAAGAGGTCCTCAATGTGCAAACCAAGTCAGCTCCTCAGCAATCAAAGAAAGCTGAAAACAGAGCTGCAGGTAAGAGACCTGAACTCTCTGATGCCTTCAACGAGCGAGTAGAAAAGAAATACCCGTTCGATGAAGATATTGACGAAATCTTCAAGGCTCTCGTGGCAAACGACAAGCTCACCTTGCCTGAACCCAAAAGACCGGGCGATGTTGGCAAAACCAACGATCCTCGGTACTGTCCATACCACCAGATGGTCTCGCATCCTCTCAATCAATGCTTTGTTGTGAGAGAGAAGATAAACGAGATGTGGAAAAACGGAGTCATCACCTTTGACAAAAACTATGGGACTGCCTCCGTCAACATGGTGTCATGTGGACAAACACCAAAATCACCGAAGAAGAAGATCACTACTTCCTTCATGGTGATAAACAAAATTCAAACGTCCGAAGTGTTGGTTCCTTGCCCGACACCAGACGGACAACCCATATGGGTACATCCCGATCTCCTGGAAGATGAAAACTGGGAGATCGTAAAAACAAAGCCGACAGCTCAACAGCGAAGGCAGGCTAGGAAACATCTCCTCAGGCTCAAATGGCAAGAGAAGACCCAGCCAAAACAAGAAGTCCATGAAAAAGCAGAGGCCTCCTCTACCACTTCACTCGGGGCAACAAAAACGTCCCTTCCAGAGACTTCAAAGGCGGTAATAAACTTCACTCTCAGTGATTTCATGCCACTTCAATTCAAAAAAGAAGCCATGCAGGGGGCATCATACTCTTGCAACTAGGTAGTTGGATTCTCCATTAATGGATACGAGTCCAGCGACACCGACGATGGATTCGAGCCCAACTACACCGGCGAGTGGGAGGAATCTCTTGAAACAGGAGAGTATCTCTCCGACGAAGAATGGGTTCCTGAAACTCACCTTATGCCAGTAATCTGGTATAACCCCTTGCAACCACAAGGATCCTGGTCTGATGATGAAGAAGACCAAGAGGCTGCACAAGAAGATGTTGTTAACCCAACACCTGTCATTGCTCCAGTGGAAATCAACTATGTTGAGCCACACGGAGAAGACGAAGAAGAGGATCTGGCTCCCATGCCTGATCTTGAAGAATATGCAAGGATCTTGCAGCGTCTCGCTCTAGAACAAGAGCAAGATCGTGTTAACGAGCCTCCTCGCAACCCAGAGCCTGAAGTCCCTGAAGATAATCAGGTACATCCACCCTTAACTCCTGAAAATGGAGAAAATTGCTGGGTAGACGATCCTCTTACATCTGAGGATGAGTCTGACTCCGAGCAGGCAACATCTCCTATCAGAGCTTCCTGTAATGTAATATATCAGGACTATAGCTCTTCTGAAGCGTCGTCTGATGAGATTACCTATACTCCGACAACGCCTAGCAATGTATTCTCTGGAGCTATCTCGTCTCACGTGACTTTCACAGAGATGACACCCTCTCAGGTTTCTTCTCCTGAGACTGTGACTTCAGGATACACATTCTTCCTGACTCATCATCATGAAGAAAACCCAACTTGGGATGATGGATGGGTCAACGAAGAAGAAAAGCTGCTGGATGCTGTTCAGGACTCGCTCCCGGAAAATGCTCAGTGCAACACAATCACTGAGGATGGCAACTCTGCTGCAGATGCATCCCCAGTAGATGAAAAACGACAGCCTCTTGATCATGAAGACAATCTTCCAAGCGAAGATCCTTCTCAAGAAGCTCTCGAAGTTGGTAGAGGCACCCGCTCGGGCCGGGACTACCACAAAAATTACAACCAATCTTCCTTTACTTATGTAAATCCTTTGGGAAAAGATGTTGTAAGCGCCCCCAGTGGCAAAAACAATGAACATGCAGGCCCCAAGGAGGCTTTCAAGTATGACTTGGTTGAGCACTTCAAACACATACCTGCACGTCTTCACATCCTAGACTTATTGCGAATGTCTCCACGCACTCGTGATAATCTCATCTCAGAATTACAAAAACTGAATGAGGATGTCGACAAACATGCCCCACAAGTCCTCCAAATTGAAATGGACTACCGGGTCAAAAACTCAGAAACCTCCTTAAAAGGAGAAAAAAAGAAAAGCGAGGGATCATGCATCCAATGCCTCTCGGTTCAAAAGGCAGCCAGTGCAACCATCGCCTTCACTAAGGAAGACCTCCTACTTGGCGAAGCAAGGCACAACCGACCACTGTACTTCACAGGGTACATCAAGGAAATGCCTATACACAGAGTTCAGATCGACCCAGGTTCTGCACTCAACCTCATCTCCACTTCGGCTCTCGAAGAGTTGGGCATCCCACCCAGCAAGCTAAGCCACACATCTGTATCTATCTTTGGATACGATGGGAGCGCTCAAAGGCCTATCAGCAAAATCAGGTTCAAATTGCAAATCGGTGATCTTATCTCTGAGGTCACTGTGTATGCAATAAAAACCCCCTCATGCTACAACATCCTTCTCGGACGTCCTTGGATACACGAGAACGGTGTTGTCCCTTCAACTCTACATCAATGCATCAAGTTCGTCGGCGACGACGGCATGGTACATCGTGTCTTTGCGGACAGAAAACCCTTCAAAGGTAAAGAAGTCCACTTCGCAGACTCCCAGATGTATGAAGGAGAAAAAGAAGAAGAGGAAATAGCACCCCCTGCTGAAAATCTCCAGAAAGATAAAGGCAAGGCTCCTAAAAAATCACCGGAAGAAAACAAACCCTCCGGCAAATTAGAAGAGAGTAGTCAATCTCCCTTCCTCATCTCCCTCAAATCTTCAAAACCTTTGGTCATCACAACCAGAGTGAAGAAGGCAAAGCAAAAGCCTGGGGGCAAATTTGTTGTTTCTCTCGTGTCTATCATGCAAGACACAGACTCGGACTCAGAGCCAGAAGACGATGCATCGTCAAGCCAAGCTGAGGCTCAGCATGTTCAGCCTGCTCTCACTCCGACGGAGACACCTGCTGATGTAGAAGATCCTACGTCTGTTACCTTTGTTGTTCCGACAACATCACCAAAGCAAAAGCCGATCTTCTTCCATAGATTGGATGCTTCTTCATCAAATTCCTTGCTTGAACCCTTCCAAAATGAAGGTATGCCTCAACTATCTCTATATAGTCCTGTGGCACAAGCTATCATGAAGAAAATGGGCTTTGACGCTCAGAACCCAGTCGGTTTGGGAGAAGGCCGCAGTATTCTCACGCCATTGGGGCCCGCCTTGACCAAAAAGCCAGCTGGAAGATTGGAGACTCTACGGTCATGTAGAAAAGTCTTCATATGGGTTAGGGTATGATCCAGACACTCCTCTGAGACAGTTGACACAAAAGCTTAAAAGTCGTTTTACCGACTAAGCCTCAACATCTCAAGTCCATAAAGACATCGATCTCCCTGGATATCTCTTTAAAGAGTTACCTGACAAAGATCCAGGAAGCTCATCCAATTGGTACGATTTCTCTGATGATAAAGAGGAATCGTCCGATAATACAGACTTGTGCTATTCTGACCCAGAAGAACCCTCGTCTCCAAAAGAAATACCAGACTCAACAGGCGATTGGGACTATCTCATAGCAAGCCTTGAGGAGATCACCAATCAAGAAAATCCATGGAAAGGAACAGAGCCTTGGTCTGGTAATGCAGTTGAAACTCCAGAAGGTTTCGTTGAGTTGGAAGCCTCCGAAAATATTGTGGAGGAACCACCTTCGAACCTTCCGACAGAAGATCCTGTTCAAAAGATAAACTTGGGAACACCTGATAACCCACGTCCTGTATTCATAAGCAAGAATATAAAGGATGATGAGTTACCCGAGTATATCGCTTTTCTTCGTGAGTTCGTTGATTGCTTTGCATGGTCCTATGCTGAAATGCCTGGTACCCCAAAGTAGCAGTCCACAAACTCAATCTTCAAGAAGACATCAAGCCTGTCAAACAAGGCCAAAGAAGATTCCGTCCAGATGTGATGGATAAAATTGAACAAGAAGTTCAAAAGCTCAAAAGCGTCGGCTTCATCCGTGAGGAACAACATCCAGAATGGTTGGCCAACATTGTCCCCGTGACAAAGAAAAATGGGCAGATCAGAGTCTGTATTGACTATAGAGACTTGAATGGCGCTTGCCCTAAAGATGAATTCCCGCTCCCCATACCGGAGGTGATGATTGACAATACCTGCGGATTCGAGCGAATGACATTCATGGATGGATTCTCTGGTTACAATCAGATAAAGATGCATCCCGAGGATGAAAAACACACTTCATTTCGGACTCCATTTGGTGTGTATTGCTACACTGTCATGCCATTTGGTCTGAAAAATGCTGGTGCCACATATCAGAGGGCTATGATGAAAATATTCCAAGATATGCAGCACAAGACGGTCGAATGTTACGTTGATGACCTCGCCGTCAAAAGCAGAAGAAAAGAAGACCATCTCAAAGATCTTCGGGAAGTCTTCCTCCGACTTCGCAAACACAAACTGTGGATGAATCCTCTAAAATGCTTCTTCGGCGTCTCGTCGGGTAAGTTTCTCGGATTCCTAGTTCGGAAAGCTGGAATAGAACTTGACCCCATAAAAGTCAAGGCTATTCTAGAAATGCCCTCTCCAAGAACCTTGAGAGAACTAAAAGGGCTCCAAGGGAGATTGGCCTACATCAGACGGTTCATCTCCAATCTTTCGGGGAAATGCCGTCCATTCTCTCGATTGATGAAAAAGGGTGTAGACTTTGTCTGGGATGCCGACTGTGAAGCCGCATTTCAAGATATCAAGTCATACCTGACCAAACCTCCAGTGTTAGCTGCCCCTGCCACTGGAAAACCATTCATCTTGTACACAAGAGCCCTTGATCACTCTCTGGGTGCTCTGCTTGCACAAGAAAATGATGAGGGAAAGGAAGCTGCTCTATACTACCTCAGCCGCATGCTAGTAGGTGCAGAGCATCGCTACTCTCCAGTCGAAAAGGAATGCCTTGCAGTGATGTTTGCCGTACAAAAGCTACGTCACTACTTGCTTTCCAACACAGTCTACCTCGTCTCAAGGATCAACCTCTTGAAGGTCCTTGTCACAAAGGCAGGTTCTCTCAATGCCCGACTGGCAAAATGGTCCATCCTTCTATCACAATTTGATATTAGGTATGTACCACAAAAAGCAATCAAAGGCCAAGCTCTAGCAGATTTCCTCGCAGAGCATCCATTGCCTAAAGATTCACCACTCAGAGATGATCTCCCAGACGAACCTATCTACAACGTGGAGACTTTCTCGCTAAATGCCTCCTGGGACATGTACTTTGACGGTGCAACCAGGACAAATGAAAACAGAAAGCTGATCTCGGGTGTTAGCCCCGACAAATACATGATTCCACACGCTTTCTCGCTACTGGAACCATGCACAAACAATGCAGCTGAATACCAAGCTCTGATCCTAGGATTGGAACTCGCCATTGAATCTGGTATCACTATGCTGGAAGTCTTTGGAGACTCTCAACTGATCGTCAACCAGATGAATCAGAAATATGAAGTCAGGAAGTCCGATCTGCTGCCTTATTACAACAAGGCACAATCGCTTCTGCAAAAGTTTGACATCTGCAACATCACCCACATTCGTAGAGGTGAAAACATCCGTGCAGATGCCCTGGCCGGACTTGCCGCATCAATGACGATCCAGGAAGGGGAAAACATGCAAATTACAGTGTGCGAGAGAAGGATCCTCCCTCCTCTTAACACACACCAAGCAGTTGCTGAATGCCACCGAGTGGTTGGAAGTCGGATTTCTATCCTTCAACCTTCAATCGGCGACTGGAGGGATCCGTTCATTGATTACACTATGTTCGGAATCCTACCTGAAGATCCAAAAGAACGGGTAAGCATACAAAGGCGAGCCCCAAACTTTCATTTGGATATCCCTTCAAAGATCCTTTACAGGAAATCCTTCAATGGAGTACTCCTACGCTGCTTGTCACAACAAGAAGCTGAAGAAACACTCAAAGAAGTTCACGCTGGTCTCTGTGGAGCTCATCAGGCTGGTCCCAAGCTCTACGACCAAATCAAAAGGTTAGGTTACTATTGGCCTTCCATGGTACCCGACGCAATGCAATTTGCTAAGCGCTGCCAACAATGCCAAGTTCATGGAGATTACATTCACATGCCTCCGGAATGGCTGCATCCTACAGCAATCTCATGGCCTTTCGAAGCCTGGGGCATGGACATCATAGGTCCTATCTCTCCCCCTTCAAGCAAAGGTCATCGCTTCATCTTCGCCGCTACGGATTATTTCTCCAAGTGGTCAGAAGCATTTGCGTTCAACGAAATGAAGACCTCATCAGTTCTTCAGTTCCTGCGCACCAACATCATTTGTCGTTTCGGCATACCCAAAAGATTCGTCCATGATAACGGACCACAATTCCGGGATCATCGATTCTACAGGTTCTGCGACAAATACAAAATTCAAATCTGTCCTTCGACTCCATACAATCCGGCAGCAAACGGATTAGCAGAAGCCTTCAACAAGACACTCTGCAAAATCCTCAAGAAAATGGTCTCTAGTCACAAAAGAGACTGGAGCGATAAACTGTCTGAAGCTTTGTGGGCCTATCGAACCACCGTTCGAGGACCAACCCATAGCACACCATTCTCCTTGGTCTATGGATGCGAAGCTGTCGTGCCCCTAGAGGTACAAATTCCTTCTCTGAGGGTATCTCTACAAAATGACATGACTCAAGAAAGCAATGTCAAATTGCGACTCCATGAGCTGGACAATCTCGACGAGAGACGGCTCGAAGCTCGACAAAGCATTGAACTTTACCAAGCACGCATGGCAGGATCTTTTGACAAAAGGGTCCGGCAACGAGCCTACAAAAAGGGTGACTTGGTTCTTGCGGTAAAAAGACCAATGGTCTTCGCACACAAGTCCAAAGGCAAGTTTGAACCAAAATGGGAGGGACCCTACGTCATCGACAAGGTCTTCTCCAACGGCGCATATGCCCTCCTAAACATGGAAGACGACAGATGTATGCTGCCTATCAACGGCAAGTTCTTGAAGCGGTACTACCCTTGAAGACTTACCCAACTGGGTAAGAGCAATGCCTGTATGGCCAAAACCTGTTCTCAGGTACTCGCTCGTCAAACCCACTCTCTTTCGAATTTTCATATCAAATGTCAAAATTTCTAGAGATTCAAAAACAATGCTTACTTTCATCGTTTCATTGTTCAAAAACAAAAAAAAATCCAAGTTTAGGAGCCTCTCCCTGACTTGACCAAAACTTTCGATCCTTGAACAAAAATTCATGGTTTGAAACAAAAATCCGGATTCAGGGATTTCCACCCTAGTCCACCTTACCTTTTACCGCCAAATGGTTCTAGGTCAAAATTTACGACCCTCGTGTCTTTAAACAAAAAAAAAAATGGTTTTTCAAAAATCGTGGGGAAACGACATCAAAGTCAGTACCCGCAAAACAAAAATTTTGAAAAAAAGCAAGGATACGACATTCCATCGATACTTGCACCCAAAATCGCAGGGAAGCGACATTTCGTCGATACTTGCAAAATCCAAAAATCGTGGAGAAGCAACAAACCAGTTGATATCCACAACCCAATTTCAAAAATCGTGGAGATGTAACATATCAGTTGCTATCCACAACCCAAAATTACAAATGGTTCGAGAAAACCTCAAATTTCAAAAATCGCGGAGAAACGACATCAAGTCAGTACCCGCAAAACCAAAAGTTTTGGGAAAAGCAGGGAAGCGACGCTTAGTCGATATTTGCACCCCAATTCGCGAGGAAGCGACATTCCATCGATACTTGCAAAACCTAACCCGCGAGGAAGTGACATTCCATCAATACTCGCAAAACCGAATGAGCAAGGAAGCGACATTCCATCGATACTTGCAAGACCATTCAGCGGGGAGGCGACATTTAGTCGATACCTGCATTTTGAAAACCAAAACTCGGCTATAAATGCCAAAATCCGGCTATAAATGCCAAAACAAAAATTTCCAGCTATAAATGCCAAAATCGGCTTTCATGCCAATAAAACAAAACTTGGTTTTCAAAAAACTCGGCTACAAATGCCACACAAAAAAAAAAAAAAAACCTGACTCTCATGTTAAAACCGGCTATAAATGCCACAAATTGGCTATCAATGCCACCAAACCGGCTATAAATGCCACAAATTGGCTATCAATGCCACCAAACCGGCTATAAATGCCACCAATTGGCTATCAATGCCACCAAACTGGCTGTAAATGCCACAAAAATCCGGCTTTCATGCCAAATTCGTTTCCCCTACCAAAACAACCATTTGACAAAAGATTTTCACAAAATGCCAAAGCTTTTGATCAAATCCCATTTAGCAATTGCTTTCATCACAAAAAGATTTGAGTGAGCGTAGGGAAAACAAAACAAAAAAAAAAAAAAAAGTACCAAAAAAATACATGTGGTACCAAAAAAAAAAGAAAAGTGTTCACAAGCACTACACAAAAAAAAAAGAGTACCAAAAATATACATGTGGTACCAAAAAAAAGAAGAATAGTTTCTGCTACAAAAAATCAGGAGCTTAGCCAAAAATGGTCTCCAGCCAAAGCTTCAGCTCCTCAAGCAAACTTTTGGCATCAGCCGTCAGAGTTTCCAAGGCACGGTTCTTCAGGAACTTGCCATGAGATGCTGGCGAATGCCGTAATCCTTCTTTTACACCGGGAAGCTCTTCCCCAGCAGTTTGCCATTGCTCGTTCTCTAGAGTCCTCCTCTCAAGAACTTGACCGGCATCTGCAACCCTGCGAATCAAGAGTACTCTCCCTGTCACGAGCCTCTTTTATAGCAGTCCACTTAGCATCAACTTGTGCCTTCAAATGCTCGAGATGCTTCCTGGCCATTTCGACCTCTCCATCAAGGATGTCAAGGTCGCGATTTAATCCAAGGATGACTAGCTCTTCCTTATTCTTCTCTCGGACTACCTGCTTCCTGCTCTGTGTAGCCTCATTCAGGTCAGACTTAGCCTTATCAGCAGGGTCCAAGAACATCTCCTTGAAGAATTGGTCGTCAGGGAAATCTATGGTCTCAAACCACTTGTCACCCAGTGCAATGATCCTATCAATGATCGCCCTGGCACCTGTGACATCCAGACCAACCTCTTCGGTATCAGTGAGAATCTCCTGTACATGTGGGATCATGCCAAATCCTGCCTCCAAGTGTCCAGAAAGGAGAGTCTTGACCCAAGAACTCAAAACCCGAGCCAGCACCTTCTTCGCAAATTGAAGAGACGAACTGGATGAAGATTCACCCTTCTCCGCTGATTGGCTGCTCATGTCATGTCCCATTGGAAGAGTAACAAAAGAATTCTTTCCACTTGGAGCCACTGGAGAAGGAATCTCAGCACGAGGTATCTTCTCTATCGCGTCAGAACTGGTTGTAGGAGTCTCTACCTCCGGATCGACCTCTGGCATCCCTTGCTCTGGTTCTGAAGAAGGCGATGGACTCTCTTCTGTCACTTCAAAACCTGCAAATGAAACACAAAAAGGTATGAATATGATCCTGTTAAAAAAAAAATCATCAGGGTCATCACTACAAAGTACCTTCTTCGACGACTGGCGGAACACTCTCTTCCTCCATGAACTCATCAGAAGCATCATCAACATTTGCGTCCATTGATGGTTCAAAGTCATCGGAATCCTGTGGCAAGTCAGCTGATAAGAGAAATGTTAGCAAATCAAGTCGCAGGCAAAAAAAAAAAAGAAAAGAGAAAGCGAAAGAAGTTATACCAATTGGAGATTCCGGAGTCATTCCAGAGTCCCTCAGTTCTTCTTCAGATGCCATAACCGGCTCCATCACCGCCTCATCGGTCGGAACCTCAGGCACCAGCAAGTCTTCATCCTCTGCTAAAAAAAAAAAGCAGCAGCAGGGTGAGAAAACAAATCAGAACATGGAAAGCCCCATGAAAGAAGTAGAAAAAGAAAAAGGAAGAATCATACCTTCACCAATGGTCTCTTCTCCACGGCTCCTCTTCTCTGGAGGCTCGTCAACAGCCTCTGGCACCTCCTCGTTGATGGTAAGAGGGATTTCCATGTCAGGAGAGTCCTCATGTGGCCCCTCGCTATGATGATGACTCCTCCTCTTCTTACCTCTACGGGTTCGCTTCCTAGAAGAACCCGCTCCACTGTCAGAGTCAGGTTTCTCACTTGGCTCCTCACTGGATGGTCTGCTCTCGCCAGTAGACTCTGCGGAAGCTCGCCTCTGTGCCGCTTGCATCCAAGCATCGAGCTCAGCTTCCTCCTGTTCTAGCTGCTCCAAAGCCTCATCAGGTACTTCCCGAACAGCTTCAGAACCAATGACGCCCTGGTCACCGAGAAAGCCTATCTTATGCTTCTCTCCAGAAAGGAAGGCCCAAACTTCCTCTCGCCGGACGCCATCCGACTTTCCAGTACCTTTCCCCGAAGACAGCTTTATATCAAGCTCCTTCTTGGAAAGCCCCTGATATGCCAAAAAGCTCTCCGCGAACCACTTCGTGAAGCCGGCAGTTCGGAAAGTCGACAGCTCAGGATAAGAAATCGTGGCAGTAGTGTCTTCAGCACTATAAAAAGCCCATGCATTTCTGCCATCCTGCAAACCCCCAAAACGCTTCACCATACTTGAAGGCTCTCCAACAACGCCTTGAGAGAAGCCTAATTGAAGCGCAAAGCGAGAAGGTACATACGGCTGGATGTCGACGAAAAGATGTCTGCGGTACACCATCGTACCGACTCGTATGCTGAAAAGCCACTCCTTCTCTGCATTGGTCAAAGGGTAATGCCTTCCCGACCCTGCTCTGGTAGAGTCTCGGGAGGCACCAAAATCAAAAGCCTTCTTCCGCAACTCCGGAGAAAGCTTCACTGAAGACTGCCCCATCTCGACGTCCCTTAACCGTCGGATCCTCATGTGGGCAAACAAAAGTGATTCGGATACGGCTTTTCCCTTAGCCCATCGAATCATCAGAGGATCATCATCCTGTGCAGTACCCAGCTGGTGGAAGCCAGGACAGTGGTATACAAACCACGAATAAAAGATATAGGCTGAAAATACCCTATTCATAGGGAGCCCAAGCCGAACCAAGAAAGCAGCAGCCTGCAGTTCGGTACACAAGTAGGAGTAAAGAGCAGGTACCAAAGCCAGCCGCTCTCCAAATGCCATCTGACAAGCCGGAAAAATACAATGCGGCCTGATGTGCGTCCCATCTCCACCAGCAAACACAGCCTCACCTAGCCAATAAGTGAGGTAAACAGCAAGATCTCTCCGCAGTGCAATGTCAGAACAAATGACATCTGTGCTCGCGAAGAAACCCTTCAACTCTTCCTGCATGGCCGAAGTCTTCTTCCTGTCTTCCCGGGTCATGCTATCAGAAGACTCTTTGCTGTCAAAGAAGTTGAAGAATGAAGAGCCATAACTCTTCCAACTGCTGGATCTCACTTTCGAGCCCTCCTTAAAAAAATCATAGAAGGCGACGAGCTGAAAGTATAAGAGCCTGAACTCCTCTGACTGCTCCTCAAGGACGCTGTCAATCGGCATGAACTCCTCGTAGAGTTTGCCAAGGATGGGCAATCCGGTGATGGCGCTCAACTCCTTCAGAGAAAAACCAATCTCACCGTTCGTGACAACGAAGGTATTGGTCTGAGGGAGGAAAGATTCCAACATAGCCATGAAGGCATCATCGGAAAAAGTCACGGTCTCCCTAAAAGCGCGGACCGCGTCAAAAATCCCGGCTTCCTTCAAAATGGTGCCACCAATCAGCAAGGTGTGGTCAGTCCATGACTTCCAATCGGAGTCAGCATTGAAACGGCCACGAAGTCGAAAAGGCTTCACCCAAGTACTGCCGTCACCGCTGAAAACGCCAAGGCCCACCGGTCTCAAATCGACCGATGGATGATCAGAACCTTGGTAACCACTGGCTGGCATCAACATGTCCATACGGACAGGTGGCTTCTCTGCAAAACCGGAGGGACCGCCAACAAAAACCCCGGTCTTGATCACACTGGTCCTCTTCACCCAGCTCGGAGGATCTTCCCGCTTAGGGCACGTGGGAGAAAGGCTCAGGATCGAGATGGTCCGGTCAAAAGACGACCGGGTAGAAGCAGTCTTCTCTTCACCATCAGCTGTGTAAGAGAACTGAAAACATCTCCTTTGGTATGTCAAGTCGTCAGGGACTGCATCTCCAAAGAAGAAGGTAGGCTTAGGCAAAACCCTCAGATCGTCCATAACCCAAGGACGGTTGCTTACCATGATCTTATAGAACTCCTCATCCTTGAGAGCGATCAATCGCTGTCACATCTCATCGCGATTAAGGGAATCACACTCTTACAAGTTCTTCTCAACAAACTGGACCTTCTCCAGGCCTGCTGAACGGCCACATTAGAAGATCTGGCGGATCGACGAGGTACGCTTGTAACAGGCTCTTTACCCTTGTTCGTTCTGGAGGAACCACCTGCAAAGGTTGGAAAAGAAAAAGATCGTCATCAAAATGACAGAATTTCGCTAAAAAAGGGGTCACTTAGTCTCACCAAAAATCTGGCGAAATTTTGGCATGACTCCGGGGCAATTCCGAAGAAAAAGGGAAATACCCCGAAAGAAATAGAAAGTTTGAAGATGGGCTCAACATCGCTGCGAGCTCCGAAACTCCAAACTTTCGAAACCTCAAAATCTCCGCAAAATCAAGAAGGGCTCAACATCGCTGCGAGCTCCAAATTCCCAAATTTGCAAAGATTTTCAGGTATGCTATCACATCATGCTACTCAATTCAATTTACAAAAAGTACATGCATGAACATCTAGATTTGCATAAAACGCATTATCATGATGAGCAAAAAAAAAAAAAAAAAAAAGAAACTTTCTCAAAAAGAAAAGGGGGAGAAAGAAAAGAACAAAAAAAAAAAGCAAGAAACTTTCTCAAAAAAAAAGAAGAAAGAAAGAAAAAAAAAAGAGAAAAGAGACACACGTGAAAAAAAAAAGAGAAATCACGTGGAAAAGAAAAGAAAAAAAAAAGAGAAGAAGAATAGAAAGAAAAGAAAGAAAAAAAAGAAGAGAAACTTTCTTTTTTTTTACCATCCTATTCTCTACATAGAGTTTTCTTGAAAGAAAAAGAAAGAAAACTTACTTGAAGCCATTGATGGAGAAGAAGAAGGAAAAAGCTTGAAGATCCTTGAAGAAGAAGAACTCTTGGTCTTGGAGCTCTCTTGAGATTGTTGCAAAAGAAAGCAATAAGGGCAAGAGATCTAGCCTCCTCCTTGCTTTTATAGAAGAGAGAAAATCAAAGAAGGAAACAAAAAGAGAAAGGTAAGTGCTACTAATTAGTAACCTTACCAAAAGAAAAAAGTTAGAAAGGTTCTTTCCTAAAAGAAAGATGCCTTGAGATATTCTCTCCAAAAAAGAAAGCAATTAGAGAGATTTTCTCCCAAAAAGGAGGGGATTTGAGATATTCTCTCCCAAAGAGATACCTTGAGATATTCTCTCCCAAAATAAAGGGAAGATGAGAGATTCTCTCCAATTAAAGATATTTTTAGATATTCTCTATCCAAATGAGATATCTTTAGATATTCTTTACAAAAATGGCCCCACATGAGATCTAAGCAATTCTAAAAAGCTTAAGGTCCCATGGGTTAGCCCATATGAGCCAGGTTTGACCACCTAGGCACTAAAAAAAAAAAAAAATGGGCTTTTAGTCAGAGAAAAAAAATCCCTCTTACCAAGAGCATACAAAAATGGTTCCATGCCTCTTTTGAGTTGATTGAACCATACAAAAAAAAAATCCCAAGCCCCATGAGCTTCCAAAAATCAAACCATCCAGCCTCATATACCAAATTGAGCCAAAATCTTGAAATTGACATTCCACAAAAATCCAAACCACTCCAATGGACCCACACAGTCCCAAAGAGTGACCAAAAACCAAATCATGGTCCCCTAACTTGCCACATACAGCTTGTTAGGTAACAAGACCAAAGCCAAAAACCAAATCCTGATCCTCTAACTTGCCACATACAGCCTGTTAGGTCTACAAGATCAAAACCAAAACCCGACCCCCTAACCTGCCACATACAGCTTGTTAGGTCACAAGGTCAAAAACAAAAGCCCAAATCCACATCCCTGATGTCATCTTCAAAACTTTGCCTCGAGATGGTATTTGATTCCTTTCATTACCATAAAATTCCCCTGGAAGCTCAAAGGCTACTCTACCAAAGGAAAGATTGCTCAAAGACTCTTGGTCAAGACACAAGCTCTCCTTCAAAAAAATCTCTTCGAGGCACATCGACTACAAAAGTCAAGCAACTCGTCGCTGTACCTCGAGGGGGCATTTGTTGACACCAAAAAAATGTCACTTTGCCTCTTCAACATCAAGAAAGCTGCATGAAGTCACAACCTGCCATAAATAGGCAATGCAACTTCTCCAAAAAATCAAATCTTGTCAGAATCAAACAAAAACTGCAAGATCCTTCAAGATAGCTAAGAGAAGAGTACACATGAAGTTTCGGGCCATTTCAGAATCATTTGGCCTAACTTCACCGCTCCGACAGCTAAAATGGCGCTCCCGGCGGCGACATCATCGGAGACGTCAAAACTTCGATCAGAGCCTACGGATGACTCCAGCATGTCTCAAAAGGGCTCCATGCCAAATTTCAAGTCAAACCGACAACGTTTGACCCTCCATCAATGCTCGAGCAGCAAAATCAAGCCTCCCGGCGGCCGGAACCACCGAAGCCTTCACTCATCAAACCAAGTGCATGAGTGGCTTCAACATGCTTCCAAAAGGCTGCACGTCAAATTTCAGGTCATTCTGACAACGTTTGACCAGGTTTCGATGCTCCGAGAGAAAATCAAGCCTACCGGCGGCGGAGCAACCCGGGACCATGACATCCAAAACGGAGCCCATGGAACGTCTCAAAATGACTCCAATAGGCTCCCCGTCAAATTTCAGGTCAATCGGACATCGTTTGGCCACATATCAAAGCTCGGCATTTTCCCCGCAGCAAAATCAAGTGAAGCATCGACGGGACCCCAAACGGCTTCGAAACTCAAACAAAAGCCTATGGCTGGTCTTATTTATTGCTCAGGAGGCTTCACCTCAAATTTCAGGTCATTCCGACATCGTTTGACCAAGTTTCAGCTTCTGGCGGAAAATCAGCAGCTCTACACGACAAAGTCGTCGGCTTTCCCGGAAAATTGGAAACTTTGCACTCTAAAAATGCAAGGATTCTCATCAGGTTTTCTACAGGGAAATCAACCCAATAAATGAGAAGAAATGTCAGGAAAAATACAGAAGAAAACGGCGACGAAAAAGACCTCAAAACGACCGCAAAACGGGCTTCGAAGGGAAAAAATTCCCCCAAGGTCGCCGGCGACCATGGAAGTCCGGGTCACCGGATTTTCCGCCGGTGACCCGTTTTTCCGTCTTTTTTCGCGTTTCGCGCACTTTGGCCCCTGTGGTTTCCTGAAAATGTGATTTTTAGTGCTTGAAATTGACTCATATCCTCCGACATCCGTCAAAATCACGGGTCAACCTCCAAAAGCATAAAATCATCATTGATCGCTCCAAGATCGCCAACCGGTCGACCAAAAAAAAGTGCTCTTTCTGTCCGACCGATCGAGAAATCGACAGGACAGATGTCACCGGCCCGCTCTTAGCTATCAATGTCTGAAGTTACATGTTCATCCGATGTCGATCAGCATGAAGATCCATCGATGATCATCGCCAGAAGAATTCCAGAAGACACGGCACGGCCCGCGACTCTTCGACTGCTCGGTGACCAATTAATGTGGTTAATTGACTAGCTTTATTGCAGTCATTAATTCATTCCTTTGACGGCCCAATCAGAAGCAAGCATTCGGGAGTTACAAGTCAATTGATTCATGGCATTTAACCCATGAAACTCCTCCCATTATGGTAATTAAGGTGATTAAAAGCCCTTAATCTCCATCGGCCAATCAGATTCAAGGAAAAAGGAGTTACAAAATCAAGAAATAAATCTTGTAACTCCTCCCATTAAAGCAATTAAAGCTCATAAACTCTCCTAAATGGCTACCAAAAGCCTATAAATAGGAGAGCATTCCATTGAAATCGGGATCGGAGAAAAAAAGATCAGAAAGGGATCAGAAAATCGAGATCGATCGATCGGAAAGAATCCAGAGCTCGTATCCAGAGAAAGAAAAAAGAGAGAAAAACTCTGCTGAAGTTCTACACCGACCACCACTACAAGGTGACAAAAGTCCCTTGGGGGGCACCCCCCCCCCCCCCCCAAGGTCCTTGCCTTCTCCTGCTACCTCCAATGGCTTAGATATGGCTTTTCAGCCCGTCTACTTAGCTTTTTATTGGACATAGGACCTTCTCTTGGTCTTTGTCCTCTAAAAATCTGAGGTTATAGCCAAGCCAAGCGAATCAAGAGCATCCTCTATTCTCATCTGCATGGATGACGGCGAAGCCCATACATGACTTGCGACCGTCAATCTGAACGAGTCCCCCACAATCTCCTGAGAAGTTAGATCCTCCTTTTCTTGCTTTTCATTGTAGTTTGTATTTTTCTAAAAGAGACAAAAATCACAACTCTTGTCTTTCATTATTGATGAGAATTGTAAATCGGCCATAAACGCCAAAATCGGCTATAAATGCCAAACAAAATCACCTTTCACGGCAAACCAAGAAAATGTCTCTTTTCTTTAATATTTGTGCAATGGAAAACTTGAAAGAAGTTGATTTCCTTTTTACTTGCGAAGGTTGATCTCCGGATTACCACTTGCAATTCCAAGTAAAATAGAAAATCTGGCACACCCACACAAAAAAAAAAATGTTGATGCACGCTTCAGGCCCGCCAGGGCGCGAAAGGGCCGGACCCGACGGACTCCCACGTTCCGCCGACCCCGGTAGCCGCCCCACGGCGCCTCGGAGCGCGTTCCATCAATCTATGCAAGCCCTAACCCTAGGGCCTGCATCACTTAGTATCAGAGTGAAGATCCACGTCGCTCTAATCCGTCTCCGGTCACCGATCGGAGTACATGCCCCTTTCCACCCCCGTACCATCATCGCCCCTTCCCTGTGGAAACCCCACTCAACTGAACACTGTTCATCCATTCCACCCCCTACCGATCACCTTTTCCTAGCCTCCCTTTTCCAGCAAACCTACCCGCTGCCCAGAACCCACTTCGACTACCCTGTCATCTCGGAACGCCCAGCCCAATCACTCGCAACCCACCACCCAGCAGAGACCACCATCCTTGCTTGGATCCCAAACCCTCACGCCCTCTATCGGTGTCCACCCCAACTCCAAAAAAAAACCGTAACTTCTGCAATGGGCTTCTTGTTGAAACTGGTCAATTTGGTTATTAAACTCGTGATCCGCGAGTATGATGAAAAATTAAAACCAGTTGAATTCGTGGATTGGTTACTATGTGTTGAAAAAAATTTCGCACACAAGCCAATGACGGATGGTCTTAAGGTTACACTGGTGGCAACTCATTTTCGCAATTATGCTGCAATATGGTGGGCCGAGTTGCAAAAGAAAAAAATCAAAATATTGACCCCGTTGACACAGGATCGAGATGAAGAATTTGTTGAAGAAAAAATTCCTCCCTGTGAATGATTCAACAGATCTTCGTTCAAGTTTTCAAGATTTGAAACAAGGTTCCAAAAATATTATTGAATATTTTGAGGAGTTCCTAACCATGCAAGCTCATTGTGGCTTGAATGAAGATGATGATGTGTTGGTTGATCGATATTTTCAATGGTTGCGTATTGACATACAACATATCCTTACATTTAAGAATTTTGATAATGTTGATGAGATCATCCAACATGCCATGAAAGCAGAGGACATTGCGAATTATCAAGCTCGAAAGCTTAGTGTGTCTAAATGGCCTGCACAAAAGACCCCTGCAAAGCTAGACTTCAATCCAAGTGCCAGTTCCTCAGAAAACTTTTCCTCCAAGTTTGAAGATCAAAACAAATTCACATGTTTTCATTGTAAGCAAAATGGTCACTGTGCATTTGAATGCCCAAAAAGAATAAATTTAATGGAAGGTACACAAAAGGAACTGGAAACAAAAGATGATCCTAAATGTGAAGAATCCGATGAAGTGGAGGAAATTGCAGCTGAAATAGATGGTGCACTTCTCTTGGTGCAACAAGAGTCTATACCCACAGTTGTGAAGAAATGGTTGCTTAAGAATAATTTTCGTTCCACAGGTACCTTACATGGACAGAATTGTACAGTTGTAATTGATGGTGGAAGTTGTGAGAATATTATCTCTCAAACTCTTGTTGATTGCTTGAAGTTGAAGGTTTACAAGCACAATTGTCCCTACTTTGTCAAATGGCTAATGACAGGTGATGAAGCGCAGGTGCGACATACATGTCAGGTTACTTTTTTAGTTGGTGATGATTATAAAGATACAATTTGGTGCGATGTGCTACCAATGGACAGTGGAGATATCCTATTGGGTCACCCATGGATATATGACAAGAATGGCACTCATGGGATGCGCAACAACACATATACCTTCATGCACGGTGGACAAGAAGTTACTCTTCATCCAAAGAAGCCATAATCACTGAAGGAGAAATCAAGAGACCATGCTACAAAGGAAGTGCTTCATGTACATCATATATACAGAGGCAACTTGAAGAAGACTCGAGTTTGAGGTCGAACTCTTCTTTCAACCTGGGGGAAATGATGCAGAGCAGACTACCACTCCACCAATGGTCCCACCCAGCAAATAGCTTCCTAATTTTATTGTAATTAGGATTAGTATTCTAATTTATTTGATTTCCTAATTTGATTATGATAGTTTCTATTATTAGATTAGGTTTTCTTAGGTCTTAAGTTACTTTGCCTATTTATATTACAGTGTAGAGTTGATAATTTGAGATTTTGGAGTTGGATAAAATTGGGATTTTTCCTTGGAGAGGTTATTCCTTGTGTTAAAAATCTCTACGGAGATAATTTGAAGTGTCTTTGACATGTGCTTCTGCATCTACGCAAGCCCTAACCCTAGGGCCTGCATCATGAGTCAACACCATTTAACTTTGATCCCTCTCAATTGTTATTATTTATGCTCACTGCAGTGTAGTTCTCATTAAAGTAACTCGGGGTCGCTTTAGTACCAAACCTGATGGTCATACTTAAACTCCCAGTGGAGTCTAGTGGTACCAGTGCTTGTCTTCTCATTTGCTGACTCTTGGCCATGGTCACGCTGCTTGCAACCGTGATTGACGGGAGAATTTCGCCTTGTATTTTCTCATTTCACTAGTGTTTTGTCATGTTATAGCTTTGTCTTCAATCATTCTTTAATGTTATTATTATTCTTTCGCTTTCTTGCCTAGTTGTTCATATCATTAAAATTCTTTAATTTCCTGTCTTTGATTCTCTATGCGAGGCTGATTATATTGATCACTAGTCAGATTATGGTAAACGTGACCTGCTACACTTGGTGTTGTGGGTGACAAGCCATTTACCCTAGAGCAGAAAGCTACAACGATCCAAAAGGAAATACAAGGTTTGAGAAAATAGTGTGCAGATGATGTCATCTAGAGCATCGAACTAGTGCGGGAGATCTCCACACATTTTGGGATAATATTTGGGTTTCATCTTTTGTACTTTTATTAGTCGTCATTTTTGTAGGCCTTTGTTTTTGGGAATCAGGATCTTCTGAGTGGGTCTATGTATGGTGACCGTGAGTGGGCCACTCAGGTTCTGCCACATCACGCGGGCAGCCCCTAGCTGCGTGCATGACAAGTTGCCCACAGTGACATGGCGGACCGTGAGTGGTCCACTCATGGTCACGTGGGGTTTTGGTTAGAACCTCACCAGATGCAAACTCTTATTTGGGAAGTTGTAACTAATAATTTTGTACATGTTGAATTTTGATATTCAGTACTATTTAATGTTGTTCTTATTAAACTACCATGTATGATCCCTTTTTTTAAAATACTTGTCGATATTATCAGGTTCACACAGGCTTCCGCTAAATGTTTATTAGCCTCACGCAAAATCCTGTGGCAACTATAGCCGCAGAAAAATTTTAAATTGTCCCCCAATAGATATTTGTGCTAATCCGGTTTGGGAGTGTGACAGAGGCTCGAGTGGCTCAAATAAGTGAGGTTTTGCATGATTTCAAAATGGCACATCTCTCTTAAAGTGCATGAAGAAATTTACAAATGTGATTTCTAGATGATCTAGACCTTGAAATGGCACACACACTGTACAAAAAGTTCTATGAAACAATTATCTTTATCTAATGAGCCCAGTGTTTCTATACTTCTGAAAGTATAGACAAGCCCCAAGAATTCCCTAAAATTACGAAAAGGCTCTTCTAAGCACAAAACTTAGGTTAAAAACTCGCAAACCAACACAACTGCTAATCTAGGAAGCGAATCTACTCAATTACCATCTAAATTCAATGAATTAACCTTAAAACATGATTAATTTGGGTCAGATCTTACAAGTTGCTCCAAAGAACTCACACGCACTTCTGTTGATCAAAACAAAGCTTTTGGTAGAACAAATAAGTTCTTTAATCTTGCTAATCCAAGAATTTGAAAACGGGAAAATTTTTAAGCCTCTAAGGGGAAGGACCATTGAAACTTGTCAAAAGCTTTGGCTTATTATGACATTATGATCTATTATCTATTATTCCAGAATTTTATCCTCCACTGTGGTTATGTATCCACATTTATTTTCTTGCCTTCATTTTTTCACTATAAATAGATGAGAAGTTAATCGATTAGACACATGTTAACATGTTTAGATGTCTTGTCCTAAAATATTATTATGTTTGAAAAAGGGTATATTAGCCGAAAGTCTCTCACCACTGTCCTGTATGGCCTCCAGTCGAACAACTTGTTCTCTTAGGCCTATAGTCCATAGCACTGGACATATTTTGGCAAGAAGAACCTAGATACTCAACATCAGATATTTTCATTGCTGATTTGCCCTTTCAACTATTTTAGTCATAAAATTTAATCCTTTCAATCTTTGCTACCCCTAGAGGATCGTAACTCTGTGCTGCGATCCAGTCCAGAGAAGAAGAACAGCAGAAGAGGATGTGCCACCTTCTTGAATCGCCACCAGTGCTATCTACATCGCAAAGGAGCAGAAGCAGAGGCAGATCCAGAGGTAGATTCGGTCTTCCGAATTTGCAGAAGTTGGGGCCATCGCAAAACAAAGGATCGACCATGCGGGTCTATGCGGACCAGCTTTTAGAAACTACAACTGGAGAAAACAGCACAGGATCCTTATCTGGTAGTTGTTTTAGATTGGAAGCCACAGACAACTCCCTCGTGATCGTTGAGGAAGAAGAGTCATTGGAGAAGAAGGGTCACATAGAGCCTGATCACCAAAGGTGGCCCACAACCGTTGATCGGAGAAGATCACGGAGTTTTCAGAAAAGCAGATGGAACTAGTTTCGGTTTAGTTCAAAGAGGATCAATGGTGGGCAAGTCGCTGACAAAGGAGATTTAGAGGATCCGGACTCTATGATCGTCATTGCAAATTTGCAGCAGAAGACTTTGTTCATAGGGTTGGTTCCAAGTTGGTTTGGATTATGTTGGAATCGACGAGGAATCCAATTTATTTGATTTTTTATCAAGTTTATCTGAGTTTTTGGCAAATTTATCTGCATTTTAATCTAATTCATCTAAGTTTTTGTCAAATTTATTAAAGCTTTTTCGAAAATCTCTTTTAGTTTTTGGCAAACTTATCTGAGTTTTTGGCAAATATATCTGAGTTTCTGACAAATTGATCACATTTTAGAAAACTAAACTGATTTTTTGAACAAATCTTCTTGTGCTTTTGAAAATTTTATCTGAGTTTTTTTTTAAATTTATTTGAGTTTTTTGACAAATTTATTTGCATTTTATTAAATCTATTTGTATTTTTGAACTTTATTTGTGTCTTTTGAAATTTATTTGCATCTTTTCAAATTTATTTCCTTTTTTGTGGAATTTATGTGTCTTTTCAAAAAAATTTGAGTTTTATGGAAAATTTATTTGCATCTTTTGAGATTTATTTATATTTTTTAAAATTTATTTGAGTCTTTTGAAATTTATTTGCTCTTTTTAAATTTATTTGCGTTCTTTTGAAACTTATTTGCGTCTTTTCAAATTTATTTACATTCTTTTGAAATTTATTTCCTTTTTTTGAAATTTATTTTAAAAATCTCAGTAATGGGATTTTTATTAATCGTGGCCAATTAAATGGTAGTTGACCATTATCAATGGCATACCCCACTAATCATGGGATATGATTTTTGTTTAAATAATAAGAACTTATAAAGAAAGGGTAATTCTTGGATATATAGGCCTCAAATTTGGAAAAAGGACCGACCACACTGTGAAAAAAGATTGTGGACCTAAGGTCAGAATGTGAAATGTTAGAGACCTGTCGCCGAATGCCCCATTTGAAAAATAGCATCAATTTTACTCAACAATTGCATTGCAGCAAAAGTAACCACTAAAAAGATTATGCTCGCTGATTTATGCCTGTCTCTCTATCTCTTTTTCTCTACAACTTTCATATTGCAAATGACGTTTCTCGCTGGCCCGTGCTTAGTGCGAGCATCCTTTGCTTGTACTTCAATATAAAAGCTCGTCCAAATTTATACCAAATTGTGCCCAGGCATTCTTTGCTAGTGCTTCAATATAGAAGCTGGTTCAAGTTGGTAGCAAATTGTATGTATATATATTAACAAAATATTTTTAAGTACAATTTTTACCATCTCAGTGTAATTCATACTGAAAGATAGAATCAGGTTTTCTAAGTTTTTTTTTTATAAACTATTAATGTCTTTTAAAACATTAATATTATAAATTAGATTGTTCGTGCTAAATACGGGGACATTTTGCTAGTCATTACATGATAGGTGAAGCATTAGCATGAGCATAATTAAATTTAAGCTTCTTTATCAACTAGATAAATCAAATTCATAAAAAAAAAAAAAACATAATAAACTAGAAGATCACTGGTCTTATTACATGTCCATAATTAATAACAAAGTAAACTTGAAAATCAAATTAATAAGCTGTCTTTAGTAGGTTATAAACGAATATCCGATTCTCCGATTACCCGAAAGTTCCGACCCGCAAAAAACCAGGTCTGGAACCTATTTTAGGTCCCGATTCATAAAGGGGTTCTCGTCTGGAACCTAATTTAGGTTCCGATTGATAAATGGGTCCGCTTCAGAGTCCATAAAGGTTTCGACCTGTGGACCCTAGACCCGGTATATGAGTTGATAATATTGCAATTTGTACTTTAAAACCAACTATTTTTGGGCATTCTTATATATAATACTAGATGTTGTAGACTTGATGCACTAAGTTGAATGATATGCTTATTTTAAGAATAAAGAGAAAATGTAATAGATTTTAGAACTAGATTCGAGTTCTCTAGGTGGACCTGGTTCCAAAATCGGATCCGGATTTTCTTATCGAAACCAGGTCTGGAACCAACAAAACAGGTTCCGATTCAAAACCGGATCCAAAACCGGAATCGTTATTTAAAAGGGTTCGGGTCCACTATGGTTCCAATCCGGAACCGTCCTGTTTGCAACTCTAGTCTTTGGCGTTCTGAGCAATATCCTCTACACTACTCTTTGCTTCCCGCAAGATCACCGTCGTTCTCATCTTCAACATAAGGGTATCTACTTCATTAATGATGTCCACTGAGACAATCGTTAGAAATCCATCATCATACCCTTTATCAGCAATTTGATTAACATAGAATCATTTTTTCTTCTTTTATATCACCTATTCGACAAATATTACTCTAACTGCAATGGTTTAAAATTGCGATATCTGTCAACCCCCAAAAATTGATACAGTATCGGTATAAGTTGCGGGTCGTGATCTGTCACGTTCATTGTGGCATGAATTATTTTTATCCCAAAGAAATTTGAAGAAATATTTAGAAAATCCAGAATATTGAAAAATGCTAGAAAATAAAGAAAAATTCATTATTACACACAATAAACCAAAATATTTGTCCCCCAAAGTCATAGCACCCTGTATCACTATTTAATCTTTAATTGTAAGTTTAATCTTTGTGTTTATCCTTATAATTTATAAATCAATTATTAATGCAGTCCATATTTAAAATCCAAATCATTCAAAATAATTATCACCACTTATATTAACTTTGTAAAGGATTTACTCAAATTGGAGTTAGGCCCTCAACTGAATTGCTCCAGTTACATTACTAGAAACATCAATAATTAGCCTATTCATATATATATATATATATATATAACTTCATGATCTAGTCATCTACAAAAGTCACAAAAAAAATTAGATTTCAAATGGGGGATTTGTTGTAGAGTAGTTTAGATTTTCCTCAAGTGGGCCTTATTAATAAGGTAACATTAAGGAAAAGAGTAAATATATCTTGAAAATCTTGTAGGCTCCATACTTCATAGTGGGGCCCACCTACACAAAACTTAAACTGCTCAAAATCATTTCCCTCCTCTTAAATGGGTTTTGGCCAAATTTCATTTTACTTGGAGATTTGGTACTATTATATTGATTGATATTTCTAAACTTGATCAACTGGTCAACTTGATGGTGGGCTGATCTCTTAATTATGAGAGTGAAACTTGTCCACGGCCCATATTAAAGAGGGACAATTCTTTTGAGCAGCTTTGATTTTCTATATATGGGTCTAACCGTGGAGCCCACATGCTTGTTCTAACTTGTAACTAACAATTAAAAAATTAAGAGCTTTTTGTATATGCCCCCTAAGGTTTGTAGGAATTGTAAATAGGACCTCGAGGTTTTATTATTTATAAATAGGCTCGTGTATTTTCTTTTTAATACTTTTCATGCCCCCAAAATCAATATTCTTGATAAGAATGGGTAGCCACTATGAGATTTATGTTAGATTCTTATATAAATGACAACTTTGCCCTTACATCTATTAAACAAAAATGAGTAATATATTATTATTTACAAAAATACCACCATTATTTTATCTCAAGTTCCAATGATTTCTCTCAATAACTCTCTCATGGACATGACCAAGCCGGGGTGGAACAAGGTACAAGGCCCTGGGCTAAAGCCCCCACCCATATCTAAGAAAAGTTTAAAATTATCACCCCTAAAAATTAATATATATATATATATATATTTACATTTTCCCCTTCCCCAATATTTCTTTTACCCGGAGCCAAACAACACCCCCCCCCCCCCCCCCCCCTCGTAAATCCTAATATATATATATATATTTACATTTGTCGGTTCCTCCATTATTTCTTTTACACCCCCCTTACATATGAAGCAAGATCGTGTATTTTGAGACGTTCATTAATCCAACGGTGGGTATTGTATGGATTGGATAAATCATAACCGGTTATAAGTGTAGGTGTTGATTTTCGTCATGATCAATTTGGATTTAATGAAATGAGCCATGCATTGATAAAAAAAAAAAAAAAATTGTGTAGGGTTATTCTTTCCCACTAAATGCAATTGTAAATGTTATTTGCTATATAAAAAAAATTGAGTACAAGCTTTTGAAATTATGCATATAGGGATAAAAGAGACGGACAAACATGCCATTTCACTCTAAAACATATGGTAGTTGGAAGACTGTTGATTATGGGGGCACAGAAGGTATTAAAAGGAAAATGCAGAGGCCTATTTGCAAATACTAAAACTTTAGGGGTCTATTTACAAATCCTACAAACTTTAGGGGGTATATACAAAAAGCTTAAAAATTAAAAAAAAGGACCATAAAAGGGGCTTATGCTCACCTATACAAAAAAAGGCAAAACATAAAAATAAAAATAAAAAAAAAAAAGAAAAAAGGAAAGGGGGAGGGAAGGAAAATATAGGAGGGGGGCTTCCCTACAGTGGAGTACTGCAACTCCAGCATACTGAGATTCGAGTTCCAAGCTTCAGTGAACCGTAACTCCAAGTACACTGCGTTTTCTTCTCTTGTCATTCTTCGACCTCTCTATTCCTTTTTTCGTCTTCTATTTTCTTTTCTTTTTATCCTCCTCAGTTTTCTGCTACGTGTCGAGATCAGGGAAGAAAGGCGGTAAGGAAGAGGGCCTTGTTCATCAGTCGATATGTAGGAAATATTGGTTATCATTTGATATTGTCAAAATATTGATTGATTTTTTGAGCACACACGTATAATCGATACTGGTTCCATGTGTGCGTGCTTTTATTCCCACGTGTGTGGGTTTCCTTTGCCATGTGTGTGGGTCTCTCATGGGACCCAACCCGCTTGGCTAGGATGCACAAAAAGAAAAAGAAAAACTTTTCCAACATTTGTGGCCACTTTTTCCCACTTGCGTGGGCTACCTCAAGTCCCAGCCCCCTTGGCTAGGGTAGAGATGTCAAACACCCGGCTTGGCTGGCCTAAATCTCGGCTTGAGGCGGCCATGGGCCGACACAGCCTGCCAGGGATTTACCTTGGCACGGCACGGCCCTCCATGAGCCTTGCCTGAAGCGGACTGGACTGTGCCGTGCCTTTTTGCTAGCCCTGCTCGGTGTGCCTCTTTAATTTTATTTTTTCCTGGTCAATTTTTCTTCATTTTTCTGTATAAAAATCAAGGTCATATACACTGTCCATGCCTCATACGGACTTCATGATCTCTTCGTCTACATCAATGATGGACTCTAGTAGACAGATATTAGGTGAGAAATTTGAGTTTTAAGTTTCTCCTTCAGTTTCCTCTATATAAATTGGGATTTAGGATGATTAAGATAAAAGGATAAAAAATTTGTAGGATATCTATTGGTGTATTACTAAACTAAATTGTGAAATTTTAGATTAGAAACGAGGAAGTGCCTGCGGGCTTGGTGGGCTGACCATTATGAATAGGTGCCCGCAGCGGGCTGTGCCCATTCTCTCAGCCCAGCACAGGCCGGGCCGTTGACCGAGTCGTGCGATGCCGTGGGCCGTTGACTGCACGGCCCAGCCCGGCCCATTTGACATCTCTAGGCTAGGGTGCCAAAATAGAGAAAGTAGAAAACTGAAAGAAACCTAGTTAGAGCCAAATTTGACCTATACAAAGAGGTAATTACAAGTGGTTTGGAGTGGTTTTTTATTCAAATGTGTACCCTATTGATATGGAACCGGATCTCCTGTTCCGCTCAAACAGGGAAACCAAGTTTGGACGAATCAAGGGGAGACACGCAGGGGGCAGATGAAAGAGAAAAAATCCGACCACTCATGCGCCCCCTTGCGTGTCAAACAACAACCCCCCCCCCCCCCCCCCCCCCCCGTTTGGACGAAACAGGGGATCTAGATCCTATTGATATTGTTTGAGTCAGCAAATTCTTGAAGTTAGTCCTTAGAGGATCTGTACTCAAAAGTCAATAGAATCTTTATAGAGAGGATACAAATATCACATTTGGAAGGTTCACATTCAACCACAACATTGGGAATTAAAGTGAACATTACTTGTTGAAAAAATAAAAATGCAATTTTTATTACCCTAGCTAAGGGGTTGAGAGATGCTGTGGGACTTAGGGGTGATGAAAACTCGCATGTGCATGGAGATACAACTCACGCATGTGAGGTGATGGGCATACATACAAGGTAATAGCAACTTACATGTGCAAGGAGGAGGGATGCCAGGTTCAAAGTCTAGACCGTCTAATAAAAACAACTGCTCCTTACCACTAGTGTAGGAGCCGTTCTCAAATGCACGTTGGACAATAAATTGTGTGAGTCCGCAGAGACAATTATGTTAGTTTAAAACATACCTCTTTCGTTTAAAAGATTCTTCTGCGGGAGAAACTTTGTCTAGCATAAGAGACAAGAGACTGTCAGTAAGCCAAGAAGAGGACTGCCCATGAATGATGTAACGATCTCAAATCTGATGGATCGACATCCACTAAATTTGTAGGGCTAGGTATATGCATTTAAAAGGCAGGTCCACAGATGGCTCGTTTTACACTCCATCAAGAAAATACTAATCCTGGGTATGGTCCATGGTTTGGCACAATGATGGGTCTCCTGGTAGGAGCAGCCTTTATCTGTGTGTTTCATATGAAAGTTGAAAACATTACAACTACTTCGGGGCAAGTCATTCTTGGCTTGTCTAACGAGGCTCCGGTCTTCATGTTAGACCTTCTCCCCCTCTCACTGTGCGTGTGGACCAGGAACCTCCTCTGCTAATTATTGATTCCTGAATGCCTATTTATAGTATTTTTCACATTTGATACAAAGTTCTTGTTCTGCATCATCCCTTGCTTTTCTATAGTCCTCCTGTGCGAATAAATTCTCAAATGGGAATAGGGAACATTATCTCAGTTGAGTTTTTCATGATAGTAATTTGCGCACTCCATCAAGTGGGGGTTGACTGTTTTGGAGATAGGTTTTATTCCAAAGTCCAAACACTATGGCCTTTACCCAAAAATTTGGGGTTTTGACATATTAGTTCTTGCTAGACTCAGCTTTCTCAATTTTATGATCGAAATTCAGATAATGTCTCTAGAGTCAAGTGACTTTGCTAAACATTTTTTTTCTAAGTTGTTTTTAGTCATTTTCCATAGTATCATGGGATAATCCCATGTTATCGTAGAATTTATCAGTTTCTGTATCATACACTTTCTGCAACCAGCAAGAATTTTAATTTATTTTTTACAAAAAATAAAAAATAAAATTTCATAAAAGGTAAATGTACATCTTACCACCATTTCTCAAGTTCTATCATCGGGGGAATTCTTCTCTAAGATGCTGCATAAAAGCCATCACATCATGGGGCAGTCTCATGATATAATGGATTTTATTAGTTTCTGTGACATACACTGCTCCCATGATATCATGGGATCTGAGGTAGAAAAGTTATAAAAAAAAAAAAAAAAATGTTAACCAAAGTCACTTGACTCTGGTGATATTATCTGAATTTCGGTCATGAAATTGAGAAAACCGTGATGAAGGAGGACTTTTATGCCAAAACTTTTGAATCTTTTCCTTATCCAAAGAACAATGACCATTCTTCGTTTGGAATTTTTCCAAAGAAAGCTCCTAGAATCAGTATATGAAAGCCAAACTGTCGGCAGAAGCATCTAACTAAAAGAGAATATCTATATGAGAAATTCTCTTTATGGAAGATCAACTAGCAATGACTTCCTTTTAGTTCTTTCAGATGCCAACCATTAAGACTGGATATTGGTGGTTCTGAAGATGCTTGAAGAGAGAGATCTATGAATTTCTTTTATTATATGTTTGATTTCGCCCATGGAGTATTTGCTTAGTCTATGATGAGAACGCCTACCACGCAGGGGAATTCATGTAAAGTTCCTTCTCTTTTCTTCCTTTTTGCATTATTTATTATGCCTTCGCAGCATTACTCATTTCAAGGGTCAATGGCAACTGCCACTAATAAAGTGTTGTTCCATTGAATAATGTTATGACTTTTCTTTTCCATCCCCGAGAATTGAAACCATATTCCAATCTTCATCACTTAAAAAGGCAACCTCCTGCAAATGTTATAACAGACGAAGGGGTGCCACTTAAAATTTTGTTTGTGGAAGGTGGACTTTTGACGTGGGAAATCAGCTGTTTTTTTTTTTTTTTTTTTTTTTGTTCTGCAAAATATGGTATCCCCTATCCTTAGTCCTTCCATACACGAATTGGATAAGTTCCACATCACCAAGGTTCTTTTACTTTCTCAATTTTCCTCATTGCTTCAAATGATATGGAGAAAATATTATGCCTTTCTCTTTCCTTTGCATGAGCAAACCATCACTTTGGCCCATTTTTCCGCACTGAATTGAATACATATCAACTCATGATCAGGGCAGTTGGTAGTTCTCACCTATGTGCCCGAGAATAGACCCTTGGCAGGCCACCTTCCCTAACCCGAGGGCTTGATGGGGTCCCAATTCCCTTAGCTAGGGTATCAAAAAGAATCAAGGTCAAATGAGCTCCAATAAAAGATTATAAGCCATGAAGGATACAAGGTGGTGATGTCAATGAGACATTAACTTTTCTCATAGTTAATTACTGTGGTGGTGGGCTCAATTCATTTCACATCTCTATTCAAGGGGGTGATTATTTGATTGTCATTTTTGGATGTTCAATTTTGAACCTTAGTTTTCAACCACTTTTAAAAATACAAATCTTATAAGTCCTTGGAATTCAATTACATGAAACAAAGTGGTGCCATTAGCATATTTTTGATTAATTTTAGTCTGACTTCTATATGTCACACCCCAGGCTGGATCACCATAATGAGTTCGCATCCCGAGGTACGACATGTGTGAGGATTCATGTAACAACGGGATATTTTTTTTTTTCCACGATTCTCATAGGATTCCACGTGTGAGGATATGTAGAGGTTTCCATAACAATTTAAAAAAAAAAAAAAAGAAAACTTTCAGCGGAAACTTATGTAACAAGAAACAGCATAAACCATAAATCATCATTATAGAACATATAATCAGAATATAAACACATCCCAAAATATATTGCAATGCATATAAGTAGACATCCCAAATGGCCGACAAGGCCAATACCAGAAACTCAAAATATATATATATATATATATATATATATATAAAAGAATCAATTATATCAAAATGTGATGTCACTCGCAAACCTACATAATGTCTAAATGACATCATCTGGAGCTCACTGCTAGCCCATACATCATCTCCTCAACAGCCTATGCCTCCTTGTCAAGGGGTAATGGTGTCAGTCACCTACAATGATAAGTGTAGCAATATTAGGTTTACACAACCTATCAAGTAAGCAAGTATAGTACACATAAACATGTTGCATCAAATTTAGAATTAAAGACAACCGAATCGCAAGAGAAACAATAATGTCTACAACTAGGCATGATTATGTAAGAAATGCAATTAACACAAGTGAATCAATTAAGACAAGTGTAGGACCATGATTACCAAGTCGGAGCTAATGGATCATCTTCAAATGACTCCAAAAGGCTCCCTGTCAAAATCCAAGTCAATTGGACATCGATTGACCATATATCAAAGCATGGCATCTTCCTCGCCACAAAAGCAAATCTACTGCAACAGGACCCGCTTCAAAACTCAAATAAAACCCTATGGGGTTTCGCCGCCGGGAGGCTTGATTTAGCTTCCGGGAGTCGAAGTCTAGTCAAATGTAGTTGAAATGACCTTAAACTTGACATGTAGCCCATTTGAAGTATTTTGAAATCACCATGTGCTTTATTTGATGAATGATGGCTTCGGTGGTTCCCGCCGCTAAGAGGCTTGGTTTTGCTGTTTGAGGGTTGATGTAGGATCAAACGTTGTCGAATTGACCTGAAACAAAACGTAGAGCCTTTTGAAAGTATTTTTGAACCATCCATAGGTTCTGATTGAAGATCTGATCTCCTTGATGCTGTCGCCGCCAGGAGAGCTCATTTTGCTGCGGCTTTTGCTTTTGGGGCCAAACAGTGTCAGAATAGCTTGGAATTTGATGTAGAGCCTTCTAGTGCATTTTGAGGCCAACTACGTGCTCTATTTTGTGAATTAGGGTTTCCAGTTTTACCGCTACCGGGAGCTCCTACTCAGCTGCTGGAAGAGTGAAGTTAGGCCAAATAATATTGAAATGGCCCCAAAATTCATTTGTACTCTTCTTATAGCTTTTTAAAAGAATATTGCTATTTTTGTTTGATTCTAACAAGATTTGGTGCTTGAAGTAAGATGCGGCTTCATGTAGCTTGTTGATGCTGAAAGTGTATGAAGAGGTAAAGTCACATATTTGGTGTCAACAGTCACCGTGGGGTTTTTCCTCACTAGATCCAGACTCTTTTTTGAGAAGTTGTAACTAATAATTTTGTACATGTTAAATTTTGATGTTTAGTACTATGAAAATGTTGTTCTTATTACCATGTCTGATCCCTTTTTATTTTAAGTACCTGTTGATATTATAAGGTTCACGCAAGCTTCCGTTGAATGTTTATTAGCCTCTCATCGCAGAATCCTATGGCAACTGTAACCGCAGAAAAATTTTAAATTGTCCACCCCGTAGTAGCAGTGGCATCACTCCTCATGATGCGGATATCTGTGCTAATCTAGTTTGGGAGTGTGACAGAGGCTCGAGTGGCTCAAATAAGTGGGGTTTTGCAGGATTTCAAAAAGGCACATCTCTCTTAAAGTGCATGAAGAAATTTACAAATGTGATTTCTAGATGATCTAGACCTTGAAATGGCACGCACCGTGTACAAAAGTTCTATGAAACAATTATCTCTATCTATTGAGCCCAGTACTTCTATGCTTCTGAAATTACAGACAAGCCCCAACAATTCCCAAAATTACCAAAAGGCTCTTTGAAGCACTAAACTTAGGTTAAAAACTCGCAAACCAACGCAACTACTATTCTAGCAAGCGAATGTACTCAATTACCATCTAAATTCAATAAATTAACCTTAAAACATAATTAATTAGGGTCAAAACTTACAAGTTGCTCCAAAGAACCCACACGCACTTCTGTTGATCAAAACAGAGCCTTTGGTAGAACAAATAAGCTCTTTAATCTTGCTAATCCAAGAATCTGAAAACTGGAAGAAATTTAAGCCTTTAAGAGGAAGGACCATTGAAACTTGTCAAAAGCTTTGGGGATATCAAGTTTCATACAATGACTAACTCCCTTGACTTCGAATGCAATTTTGAAACAGGTCATGCGCTAGCACACAGTGTTGATGAATTGACCTCCCTTTTATAAAAAGTAGCCTCGTTGTTGCAAATGAGGAAACAGAGAATTTTGACTAGCCGTGTGGCAAGGACCTTGGCCATTATTTTACAGGAGATGCTGAAGAGTCTAATCGGACGAAATCCAGAACATTTTGGGGGATGGGTTCTGTGGAACTAATGCCAGCAAATATGTGTTCCATACTTGCATGACCTCAAAAGCAAATCTGAGATGAAGAAGTTTTGGATTACATTGATGTTAGAGTTTTAAATTCAGATTTGGAAATAGGAATTAAATGGGCAAAAAATGGAATTAAATAGGGTGGATTGGGCGTCCAAGTGGGCCGGCCCAAGTGGAATGGGCTGGGTTTGGCTCGGCCAAGTGGGTTTTCAAAACGGCAAATATGAGTTTTCAATGTCTCGGGAGAAACCATGCTTTGGAATTCATTCCTTCTTTTTTTTTTTTAATAGAGAGTTTCAAGTTTTTTTCTTGATGGATATCAGTTTAGAAGTTAATGTCATCATAAGATTGTGATCTTTTTTTTTAGCCTTTCGTAAACACATAATTTCTTTAAATTGACTACTAATACAAATATTATACCCATCTCTCTCGATCTCTGCTACCCCCAGAAGATCATTTGAAGGTCAGAGGAAGTGATCTTTTTAATTCATTAATATTTTTTTGTGTGTGTGTGTGTGTGAAATACTCATATGGTTTTCACAAAATTACGTTTAAAGATAGCTTATTTGATCCAAGAGCATGTCCACAAGCAAATTTTATCACGTTGGCATCTTATAGATCAATTGTTTAACGACTTCTTATGGAGGTTTATTATGACATTATGCTCTATTATCTATTATTCCAGAATTTTATCCCCCACTGTGGTTATGTATCCACATTTATTTTCTTGCCTTTATTTTTTCACTATAAATAGATGAGAAGTTAATCAATTAGACACATGTTAACATGTTTAGATGTTTTGTCTTAAAATATTATAATGTTTGAAAAAAAAGTATATTAGCCAAAAGTGCCTCAGCAATGTCTTGTAAGGCCTCCAGCCCAACAACTTGTTCTCTTAAGCCTATAGTCCATACCGATGGACATATTTTGGCAAGAAGACCCTAGATAGGCCACATCAGATCATATTTTAATTAATGATTTGTGCTTTCAACTATTTTAATCATAAAATTTTGAATTTAATTTAAAATTTCAAATCCCCCATTCTCTTCTTTCAGCGATCGAGTCCAAAGAAGTAGAACAGTAGAAAAGGACGTGGCACCTCCCAGAATCGCTGCCAGTGTTATCTTGACTGCAGAGGAGCAGAAAGCAGATGCAGATTCGGTCTTTCGAATTTGCAAAAGTTGGGGCCATTGCAAAAGAAAGGATCGCCCGTGCGGATCTGTGCGGACTATCGTTGCAGAAACCGCAACCAGAGAAGAAAGCACAGAGGATCCTAATCTGGTAGTTGTTCTAGATCGGAAGCCATAGACAACTCCCTCGTGATTGTCGAGGAAGAAGAGTCATAGGAGACGAAGGGTCACATAGAGCCTGATCACCAAAGGTGGCCCACAACTGTTGATCGGAGAAGATCACGGAGTTTGCAGAAAAGCAGATGGAACTAGTTTCGGTTTAGTTCAAAAATGATCAACCGTGGGCAAGTCGCTGCCAGAGGAGATTTAGAGGATCCGGACTCTGTGATCGTCGTTGCAGATTTTCAGCAGCAGCCTCGCCGCCACCGAGCAAAAGAACTAGAAGCAGTCGAAGTTGCAGCAGGAAGAAGAAGGATCCGAAATTATTACGCCACCACTGCAAACCAATGCCAGAGAGGCAGGGCTGCGAGGCTGTCGTCGCTGCCACCATCTGGTGCTACATCTTCGACGATGAAGGAGGATAATGGCCAGAGAATCCGCCCTGGGCTGGTTGCGAAGGCTCTGTTGGAGAGATTATGTTGTATGACATAATCGAGGAGGAAGATAAGAAGACTCTGTTCACAGGGTTGTCCCCAAGTTGGTTTGGGTCAGGCCGGAATCGACGTGGATTCAAATTTATTTTAGTTTTTGGTGGATTTATCGAAGTTTTTGTTAAGTTTATCTGACTTTCCTCAAAAATCTATTTTAGTTTTTTTGCAAAATTTTCAGAATTTTTGGCAAATATCTGGGTTCCTGACAAATTTATCTCCATTTTGGAGAATTTAATTGAGTTTTTGAAGAAATCTTTTTGTGTTTTTGGAAAATTTATCTATGTGTTTTTCTTAAAATTTATCTGAATTTTTTAACAAATTTATTTGTGATTTTTTAAATCTATTTGTGTTTTTTAATTTTACTTGTGTCTTTTGAGATTTATTTGCGTCTTTTCAAATTTATTTGCGTTTTTTTTAAGTTCTTTGCGTCTTTTAAAAAAATTTTGAGTTTTTTGGGAAGAGCATTTGTGTCTTCTGAAATTTATTTACTTTTTTGAAATTTATTTGAGTATTTTGAAATTTATTTAAATTTAATTAAATTTATCCGCGTTCTTTTGAGATTTATTTGCGTCTTTTGAAATTTATTTACATTCTTTTGAAAATTATTTCTTTTTTTTAAATTTTATTTGTATTTTTTAAAATTTCTTTGAAAATCTTATTAATGTGATTTTCATTAATTACGACCAATTAAATGGTAGTTGACCATTATTAATGGCATATCCCACTAATCATGGGATATGATTTATGTTTAAGTAAATAAGAACTTTTAACGAAAGGTAACTTGGACATTTAGGTCTTAAAATTTGGAAAAAGGACCGACCACACTATGCAAAAAGATTGTGAATCTAAGGCCAGAAAGTGGAATGTTTACAGATCTGTCACCGATTGCCCCGTTTGAAAAATAGCATCAATTTTACTCAACAACTGCATTGCGGCAAAAGTAAGCACTAAAAAGATTATGCTCGCCCATTTATGCCTGTCTCTATCTCTCTCTCTCTCTCTACAGCTTTCATATTGCAAATGAGGTTGCTCGCTTGCCCGTGCTTAGTTCGGGCATCCTTTGCTAGTGCTTCAATATAGAAGCTGATTCAAGTTGGTACCAAATTGTATGTATATATATTAACAAAATATTTTAAGTACAATTTTGACCGTCTCAGTGCAATTCCTACCGAAAGATAGAATTGGGTTTTCTAAGTTTTTTTTATAAACTATTAATATCTTTTAAAATATTAATATTATAAATTAGATTGTCCATGCTAAATACGAGGACATTTTGCTAGTCATTACATGATAGGTGAAGCATTAGCATGAGCATAATTAAATTTAAGGTTCTTTCTCAACTAGATAAATCAAATTAATAGAAAAAAAATCTTAATAAACTTGAAGATCATTGGTCTTATTACATGTCCATAATTAATAACAAAGTAAACTTGAAAATCAAATTAATAAGTTGTATTTGTGACTCTGAGCAATATACTCCGCAATACTCTTGGTTTCTCGCAAGATCACTGTCGTTCTCATCTTCAACATAAGGGGATCTACTTCATTAAGGATGTCCTCTCCGACAATCGTTAGAAATCCATCATCAGGCCCTTTATCAGCAATTTGATAAACATAGAATCATTTTTTTTTCTTTTATACCTCTTCGATAAATATTACTCCAACCCATGGTTTAAAATTGTGATATCGGTTAACCCCCAAAAATTGATACAATATCGGCATCAGTGGCGGTTCGTGATCCGTCACATTCATTACGGTGTGAATTATTTTTATCCCAATGAAATTTGAAGAAATATTCAGAAAATCCAGAATATTGAAAAATGCAAGAAAATAAAGAAAAATTCATTAGCACACACCATAAACCAAAATATTTGTCCCCCAAAGTCATAACACCCCTTTATCACTATTTACTCTTTAACCGTAAGTTTAATCTTTGTGTTTATCCTTATAATTTATAAATCTATTATTAATGCAATCCATATTTAGAATCCAAATCATCCAAAATAACTATCACCACTTATATTAACTTTGTAAAGGATTTACTCAAATTGGAGTTAGGCCCTCAACTGAATTGCTCCAGTTACATTACTAGAAACATCAATAATTAGCCTATCATATATATAACTTCATGATCTAGTCATCGACAAAAGTCACAAAAAAATTAAATTTTAAAGGGGGCATTTGTTTTAGAGTAGTTTAGATTTTCCTTAAGTTGGCCTTATTAATAAGGTAAAACTAAGGAAAAGAGTAAGGATATCTTGAAAATCTTGTAGGCTCCATACTTCATAGTGGGGCCCACCTACACAAAATTTAACTGCTCAAAAATCATTTCCCTCCTCTTATATGGGTTTTGGCAAAATTTTCATTTTAATTGGAGATTTGGTACTAATAGATTGATTGATATTTTTAAACTTGACCAACTGATCAAGTTGATGGTGGGGCTAATCTCTTATGAGAGTGAAGCTTGTCCAAGGCCCATATAAAAGAGGGACAATTATTTTGAACAGCTTTGATTTTCTATATATGGGTCTAACCGTGGAGTCCCCATGCTTGTTCTAACTTGTAACTAACAATTAAAAAATTAAGAGCTTTTTGTATATACCCCCCTAAGGTTTGTAGGATTTGTAAATTGGCCCCTGAGGTTTTAATATTTATAAATAGGCCCTTACCTTTTCTTTTTAATGCCTTTCATGTCCCCCAAATCAATATTCCTGACAATAATGGGTAGCCACTATGCGATTTATGTTGGATTTTTATATAAATGATAACTTTGCCCTTACATCCATTAAATAGAAAATAAGTAGTATTGATGTGAATTTAAACTCCATCTTTTAATATGGCAAGTGCACAGCTGTCTTTTTTAGACCATGGCAAGTACAGGTCGAATCCCATAGGGAGCACTACTAAGTTAAAATTTAAAATTTGATTTTTTTTTCAATGATAATGACAAGAGAGATAAAGAAAAAAAAGACAATAATAAGATTGAGAAAATTCTAGATCTAAAGTGCAGAAATAAAATATGAGAAAATGAAGATCAGAATATCATGAATCCATTAAGTAGTCCCACCATCATTCTATATATGCAATAAATAAAATAAATTTATCCAAAAAATCCTTCAAATCAGAAACAAATCAATTTTTTTGATTCGGATAATTTTTCTATCAAAGAGCACAATTTTCACAATTTATTTAAGGCAAAAATCTCCTTCACCTAATGAAATTATGAACTTAACTAAATATCACATATTAATCAAAGAATTTCAATCTAAGAATAATCTCCTTCACATATTAAAGCATTGTTCAAATAACAAAATTGAATAACATAGGTTGTAAATGACAGAAGGCAGATTTATTATTATAATTAATATGCAAGAGACAAAAATATCATATAGATTAACGATGAGAAACACTTAACTTCATCTGACACTTTGATACTGGGATCTACTCCTATGTTGCAAAAGATGTGATTTTCATTGAGAACTTCATCGCAATTACAATTTTGTCTCACACTCTTCTAACCTAGTTCTGGAACAGGGATCCAGAATACCCAAAAATAACTTTTAAATTGTATTGATTAGGGAAAGAAGAGAAAGAGGAAATAATGGACGTCCAAGGGAGGTAATCTTACGTATGCTTCCTTTGGGTTCCTTTTATAACTCCGGTTATCCTACAGCATTGAATCTGGACACCTTCTATGTAGATTTGATTTATCTTCATTAATAAGATATAACTCTTATCCTTTTTGAATTTGAATGAGGTGGAAGGGCCCATAACTTTATCAATATAGCTCTGATTTGCACATTCTTGGGATCCACGTCATATCTACTCTGAATAAGCTTTCCAACGGTAGGTAAATTTCATGAATCGGACGGTCGGATTGAAAGTTATAGCCATTTGAAGATGAGTTATTCTTAAAAAAAATGGATTAACTTTTGAAATTTGATTTGCGCAATGGATTCTATCTCTGCACAACTTTCATTTTCAAAAGGATATCAGATGTGAATGATTCAAACTCTTCTTCTTTTATTCTAATCAAAATTGTACTCTTTGAATTATCCATTAATAGTTTCAAATTTACAACTACTGCGGATCCTGCCATGTGGGACATTTCATCTGCTTGAACAATGGGCTCTATGAGAAGTCTTCTACTATTGTTAGGACTCTTCAATTGACATGATGAGTGGACGTACCCTCCTTTGATTGATTTTCACATGGTTTGTGTGTGGGGTCCACGTGGTGAATTCTTCAATTTACTTCTTTTCAAGCTTCAATTTAGCATTGTAGGGCCCATGATGAATATGTGTGCTTGAAAGTGGGTTCCGTGACAGAGGCCTGCAATTCTTCTTTTCTGCATATTTTAATTCAACACATCAAATATTGAAGAGCTTATATTGAAGCGAGACCCATCTGGACAGAGTTCTACTTCAACTAGGAATCTTTGAAGAAAATTTGCAAAACATTCTAAGTTAATGCAGAAAATGTATGAACAATATGAAACTTCAGGTTCCTAGGTGAAAATGTATTAAATGATGAAATTAGATGAATAATGATGCAATTCACCTAATTAAACCCCTAATTCTACCTAAAATGATGCGTAAATGTTTAAATTCATGAACTCAACACACCCCAACCAGCATTTTGCGAGTCCCTTAGCAAAAATTGCGAACAAAAAGGTTTGAAGTTCTTTCGCCTAATCTAAGAAAAAAAAGTAAATATGAAAACAAAACCACTTTTGCTGGTATTCTCGGTTGCATTTAGTGTATGCAACAAGCCCTTGAACCCCTAGGTTCCCCCTAGTGAACGAGTTGTGCCTTGTGAGGGTTTGCAGTGAATATATCCACAAACTTCTTTTTTTTTTGTCAAAAGAATGATTAAGACCTATCAAAATTGAGGGAAACTTCTTCCAAGAGAAAATTTATAGACACGGACTATTCTCGGTTCTCGGAATTTTCAAAGACAAATCTTAAATTCGGTTCATCAATCTCATCTTTTGGTTAGAAATTCTCGAAATCATGCTAATTTGATCAGGCACGGGGAAAAGTACGTATACGTAATAAGCATAAAATAATCCACCAGGAATTTCCGTGAATATTTTTTTTTCATTCTAGGCCACCTAAACTTTGCAAAGAAAAACAGTCTTCCTCTCAAGATGCCAATGACGGCTTTCGCACTACTATTTTTTCAAAGGCCGCAAATTTTATTTTATTTTTTTCAAACATACACATGTGACTATGCAATGTTTAGGTCCCTTAAGCTTTCTAATCAACCCATGTAACGAGCATTAGGCCAATGAGTCCCAAACCAGAGGTCTTCAGGGCACTAGGTATGTAAATACCTCTACAGGCTTACTGGCTCGGGTTAAAAAAACTACGAACTCAACCTGACAAAACTTTTTATTCTTTTCAAGACTTCTAACTAAACACTTTTTTTTTTTTTGCGGTCCCCAATAATAGGCAACCCTTTCCATGTATCCACTCGTCGATCCAGGAAGCTTTGTAACTCTAAGGGTCGATTTTTCATCTTTTTCTTTAATTTTCAAAGAAAAACGAAAATCATAGCTTCACATTCAAAACCTTGAAAACGTTTACAACCCATATAAAAGAGAGGGATCAAAATTCAGTACTTCTCCAAAAACCATTTCCATAAATAAAATAGTGAACCATTGTTTTATTTAGCCCAAAATAAATATCTTTAGCCAATAAAAATTCTCTCTAAAGTTTCCCTCTAACCTAACAATAGCCAAAAAAAATTTTAAATATCCTAAAAAAATGAAAAAGAAAATGTATAATGAAAATTGAAAAATGATCACATGTTAAGTTCTAACTCACACCTGCAAACCTAAATTCAACGTTGTCCTTAATGTTATGAATGCATGTGTAGTGTGAAAATGGACAATAAGGAAAATTGGAACATCTTACCATGTGAGGTGAGTGTAAAAGAATGTGATCAGCCAGCTCAATTATCTTCCCAAACAACGCTAAGTTTAATGTCGTTAGCCTGACGTGACCAAAAAATGATTAGTCCTGGTAAATTGGGTCTTCTAGAAGGATATCCATAATGTTTTTATCCTTCAGTTCCAGAAACAGTTTCAACCGCTGACCATTCACTTCGAAAACATCTCCATTCTTGGGATTTTCAATTTCCACAACACCATGAAAATAAACAGTCCTAACAATCAATGGACCAGTCCACCGGGTTCGTAACTTCCCTGGAAACAGGTGTAACCGGGAGTTATACAAAAGGACTTTCATACCGGGTTCAAAGGCGTTTCTTAAAATTGACTTATCATGGTTCAACTTCATCCGTTCCTTATAAATTTTGGCATTTTCATAAGCATCATTTCTCAATTCATCAAGCTTATTGAGTTGCAACTTACAATGGTTACCTACCAAGGGAAAATTAAAATTGAAAGTGTTGATGACCCAGTAAGCTCTATGTTCCAACTCAACAGGCAAATGGCAAGCCTTACCATAGACCATCCTATATGAGGACATCCCAATAGGAGTCTTGTAAGCGGTTTAATGGGCACATAATGCATCCAATAGTCGAATAGACCAGTCTTTCCTATTAGGATTGATTGTCTTCTCCAAAATTTGTTTAATCTGCTTATTTGAAACTTCTACTTGGTCACTTGTTTGTGGGTGGTAGGGCATAGCAACCTTATGAGTAAAATAGTACTTTTTCATCAGATGGTCAAAGGTCCTATTGCAAAAATGGGTTCCGCCGTCAATGATAATTGCCCAGGGTGTACCAAACCTAGAAAATATATATTCCTTCAAAAATTTGATCACCACATGGCAATCATTCTTTCTGCTAGGTATTGCTTCCACCCATTTTGAAACATAGTCAACCGAAAGTAAAATATACAAATTGCCAAAGGAACTTGGAAATGGTCCCATAAAATCGATCCCCCAAACATCAAAGATTTCCACTATCAAGATTGGATTCAAGGGCATCATATTCCTACAATTGATTTTTCCAAGCTTTTGACACCTATGAAACTTAAACAAAACACATGACAATCCTTGAAGATTGTGGGCCAATAGAAACCACACTACAAAACTTTTACAACAGTCTTTTTTGAACAAGCATGATCATAGCAGAATAAAATGACTGAGTACTGGTCATGATCAGGAATGCATCTCTTAATGATCTGGTCAGGGCAATACTTAACAAGATCATCCCAGAAAAAGTACTTGACCTAAGCTATAAATTTTGATTGATCCTGTTTTGACCAATGGGCGGGCATCTCCCCTGTAATAAGATAATTGATTATATCTGCAAACCAGGGGATTTGGGAAATACTGAGCAATTGTTTATCAGGAAAATTTTCATACGCAGAGACCTCATCTGATGGCTCTAAAGGTAACCATGAAAGATGTTCTCCTACAACATTCTCACATTCTTTTTTATCTTTTATTTCCAAATCAAACTCTTGAAGATGAAGGATTCACACTATCAATTGGGCTTTTGCATCCTTTTTGAACAGAAGGTTTCTTAGAGCTGCTTGATCGATGTAGATGATGACTTTGGACCCTATCAAGTAGGATCGAAATTTTTCCAATGCAAAAATCACAGCTAGCAATTCTTTTTTAGTGGTTGTGTAATTTAGCTATGCATCATTGAGGGCCCTACTTGCATAGTAAATCACATGCGGTAACCTCCCAACTGGTTGACCGAAAACATCTCCAATAGCAGTATCGGATGCATCACACGTTAGCTAAAATGGAATGGTCCAGTTAGGTGGCTGAATGATAGGGGATGAAGTTAGTTCCCTTTTCAGTCTTTCAAAAGCCTTTAGACACTTCTCATCAAATTTAAACGAGGCCTCTTTTGTCAGCAATTGGCATAAAGGTTTAGCAATTTTACTAAATTCCTTAATGAATCTTCGATAAAAACCAACATGACCCAGGAATAATCGAATCTGCTTAACTGATTTTGGTGGTGGCAATTTGGAGATCAAATCGATTTTTGCTTTGTCCACTTCAATTCCATTTTCAGAAATAATGTGTCCCAGAACTATGCCCTGTTTTACCATAAAATGACATTTCTCTCAATTTAAGACTAGATTTTTTTTCTTTGCATCTTTCAAGCACAAGGGACAAATGATGTAAGCACTCCTCAAAAGAATTGCCAAAGACCGAAAAATCATCCATTAAAATCTCAATAAATCTTTCTACCATATCAGAAAATATGCTCAACATGCACCTTTGAAAGGTACGTGGTCGGTGCATTGCATAGCCCAATGGGCATACGTCTGTAAGCAAAAGTGCCAAACGGACAAGTGAAGGTGGGCTTTTCTTGATCCTCAAGTGCAATTGGAATTTGATTGTAACTGGAATAACTTGAATGTTCGGGATCCTTACTCTAGAGGGGGGCTGGATAGGGTGAGCTACAACTTAGTGACAAATTAAAACCAATTTTCAACCTCTTTAAATTAACTAGTCACTTGTGATGATAATAAAACTAAATGCAGAAGCTAACTAAATCAATCACCATAAGAATCACCACAACACAAGGATTTATAGTGGTTCGGCCTCAATGCATACATCCACTACCGGCTTGTGATCCAACACCCCACCGGATTTCCACTATCTATGCTTTTCAATAGGCTAGGCAATAACCTTTAAATAGATGTTTTTCAAGGCTTATCAACAACCTATCAATGTGCTTTTTTAGGCTAAGCAATAACCTTTACAAGATACTTTTCCAAGGCTAAGCAATAACCTCTACACTATGCTTTTCTTAGGCTAAGCAATAACCTTTATAAGATGCTTTTCCAAGGCTAAGCAATAACCTCTACACTATATTTTTTTTAGGCTAAGCAATAACCTTTACAAGATAATCTTCTCAAAGAAGTGTCTACACAAACACTTTAAGAGATATAATTAAAGCTCGATCAATACATTTGCCTCTTAATTAGGCTGATATGAAAGTTAAAACAAGTTACCAACATACACTAACAAGTAGCTAAGGTGAGTGCTCAAAGTGTATGAATGTTTACTTCAATCAATTTCTAAAATGAAGCTCTTTAATGAATGTTTGATGCATTTAAACATTTAAGCACAGAAATCTAGGATTGAAGTGATGAACTAATCACATGAGTTAATCAAAACAACTTGGAAAGACATTCCTATCAAACTACACAAGTTTTATGAAAGTTTAAAGATCAAAATACATGTGATTGAGACATGAGTGTTTGCAAAACAATCTAATATACTAAAGTGATTTGAAGTTTGCAAAACAACTTAGTCAAGGCTAGAAATCATGCTAATATAGAGCTTCAAAGATTTGAACATGCATGGATTCCGAAAGGATGGAAATCAAACTTAACTTGGAAAGATATACCTTTAAATCTCAAGATTTTGGATTTTTATTTTCCCTCTAGTTCTCAGCTCATTCCCCTTCGTTAGGCTTCAAAACAGTTCCAAAGATTCAACCAACAAGCCTCTTGAAAGTGAGGAATGAAATGGACTTAAATTGAGAAACCAGTCCAATGGCTAGTTGTCCCGGTCGATCCCATGCACCTTCGGTCGACCGGGTCCAACGGTCATATTGACCAACGGCTAGTTTGCCTAGTCTACCTAGAGTAGGGCTCGGTAGACCAGGTACAATGGCCTGGCTAGAGTTCCTTTCAGATTTTGAACTTTCTGATTAATGAAACAAGGAACTTAAGGCCAATATGTTTCATGTATACTAAAATGATTCTAAAAATGAAAGATGTATGAAAAACATAAACCTTGATGTCTAACTTGATTTTTCAAAGCCATGCATGAAGAACTAATCATTCAAAAGCACATTTTGAGTTCTAAAACATGCAGGATGCAGTCTTTGAAAATCAAATGCATGTACAAGTGTAAGCTCCAGATTTTAAGGCCCAAACTACTATGCATGAATGTGTTATCAATTGACGGTGAAAGTGATAGTGCATCCATCAAATTAGCAACATACAAAAACCCTAACATAACCATTAAGAAAACAATAATATGCATATATGACCAGCTAGCCTTTCAAGCATCTGATCCATGAAAGGGAGGGGAAAATGCTCTTTTCGAGTGACTGAGTTTAACTTCCTATAATCAATGCATACCCTTCATCCAGTCTGTATCCAAGTGGGTACCAATTCATTGCCTTCATATTGAACCACAGTTATTCTAGATTTCTTTGGTTCCACTTGAATCGGGCTCACCCATGCACTATCAGATATGGGGTGAAGCACCCCTGCATCGAGTGATTTTAAGACTTTCGACCTAACCACTTCCTTCATTGCAGGGTTCAGTCGCCTTTGTGGTTCACGAGAAGTTTTTACATTTTCTTCCAAATGGATTCTATATTGGACCACAGATGGGCTAATTCTTTTGAAATCTACAATAGACCACCCTATAGCTTCCTTGTGCTTATCCAAAATTTTTACGAGTTTTTTTATCTTGGACAGGGTCCAAGTCTGAAGTTATAAGCACTGGAAGGGTTTCTAACGGGCCTAAAACCATATATTTCAAGGTATCTAGCAACTGCTTGAATTCTAACTTAGGGGGCTCTACAATCGATGGGACAGGTGGGGAAGCAGATGGAGTTAGAGTCTCATACTTTGGTTGCCACCTGGAGCAGTCCATGGGTGGGTGGAGTCTAACAGTGCATTGACTTCCTCAATATGTCCATCAAAATCACTTCCAAAGTGGGCAAGAAAAGCCTCTAGTGAATCTTCAAGTTTCAAATGGGGTAAGTGATTTTCTACCAATTCATGCATGTAACTAACTTAAAAAAACCCCACCATCCTCATCGGGAGGTTGCTTACTGACATTAAAAATGTTCACTTGGACTGTCATGGTCCCAAAAGAAATTTGCATCACTCTATTCCTACAATTGATCAAGGCATTTAAAGTGGCTAGGAATGATCTCCTCAAGATTACGAGATTCTTAGGTTTTGCCCCAGTTGTGTATTTGGTATCCAAGATAACAAAATCGACAGGAAACACAAAGTCCCTGACTTTGATCAGAACATCTTCGACTACCCCCTTGGGGTATCGAATCGATGCATCAGCCAATTACAATGTCACATGTGTCCTTTTCAACTCCCCCAAACCTAATTCTTCATAAACAAAGTACGGAAGAAGGTTCACACTTGCACTCCAAGTCTAGCAAAGCTTTCTCTATGTGATAGTCCCCTATCTGGCAAGAGATGGTAGGACACCCTGGGTCTTTGTATTTAATTAGGGTTGGACAGGAAATGATTGAGCTAGCTTGTTGGGCTAGAAAAGCCTTCTTGGGCACATTGGTAGTCTTTTTGAAGGTGCAAACACTAATAGAAAAAGGACTTTTAGCGGCCGCCAAAAGCCGTCGCTAAAAGTCCCCTGGTGGTCGCTAATACCCTTTAACGACGGCACAACGACCGCCAAGAACAGGCCGCAACAAATTCATCGCTAATACTATTAGAGAACGCAGTGTGGCGGTCATTAATACTATTAGCGACCGCTAGCGACCGCCGCAAATAATTTTTTTTTTATTTTTTTAATTTTTTTTATTTTCGTAATTAACGGTCGCTAATACATCATTAGCGACCGCAACTGGCGGTCACTAATAATTTTAATTTTTTTATTTTTTTAAATTTTCCATTAGCGACCACCATGGTCAAAAAAAATTTTAAATATATATGTTTTTTGATAATTTTCCTACTTTTTATACCTGTACATAAATATATTATATCAAACTACGAGAATCAATTAAAAATACTAATACCAAAACAAAGTCTTATGGTAATGATATTCAAAACATTACAAAAGTTCCAACAAATTAAATTCATTACAATTCATTACAAAAGTTTCAACAAATTATATTCATTACAAAAATAAAACAAATTGTCTGAGAAGGGTGCCGAGATCGATCCGATGCTCTCAAACCTGAAGAGAAAAAGGGAAATAAATATTAATAGTTAATTATAAAAATTGGCAACATATAGTAAATATAAACAAAATGAAAAATTAAAATTAAAATTTTGAAAGTTAAACTTACGTTTCAACTCTACGGGCAATCTGGGAGTCGGAATTTCGAGCCGTCAATTCCGACAGGTCAGGAAAGACTATGGGCCCGTGCCCGTCCAGTTTCACGGGCATCGGAGCCCGTTTGCCCGGTTTGGGCGCTCGGAGGCCAATTTAGTAACTTTTAACTTAAACCTATGCTTCGACACTATGGGCAATCCGGGAGTCGGAATCCCGAGCCGTCAGTTCCAGCAGGTCATGAATGACTATGGGCTCGTGCCCGTCCAGTTTCATAGGCACCGGAGCCCGTTTGCCCAGTTTGGGCACTCGGAGGCCGATTTCCTAAGTTTTAACTTAACATTCTAACTTAAACTTACGTTTCGACACTACGGGCAATCCGGGAGTCGGAATCCCGAGCCGTCAGTTCCAGCAAGTCATGAAAGACTATGGGCCCGTGCCTGTCCAGTTTAAAGGGCACCAGATCCCATTTGCCCTGTTTCGGCGCTCGGAGGCCCATTTACTAAGTTTTAATTTAACGTTTTAACTTAAACCTACCTTTCGACACTGCGGGCAATCCGGGAGTCAGAATCCCGAGCCGTCAGTTCTAGCAGGTCATGAATGACTATGGGCCAGTGCCCGTATTGTTTCACTGGCACTAGAGCCCGTCTGCCCGGTTTGGGCACTCGGTGGCGCATTTACTAAGTTTTAACTTAAACCTACGTTTCGACACTACGGGCAATCCGGGAGTCGGAATCCCGAGCCGTCAGTTCCAGCAAGGTCATGAATGACTATGGTCCCGTACCTGTGCAGTTTCAGGGGCATCGGAGCCCGTTTGCCCGATTTGGGCCCTCAGAGGCCGATTTCCTAAGTTTTAACTTAACGTTTTAACTTAAACATACGTTTTGACACTACGGGCAATCCGGGAGTCGGAATCCCGAGCCGTCTGTTCCAGCAGGTCATGAATGACTATGGGCCAGTGTCGGTCCAGTTTCATGGGCACCGGAGCCTGTTTTCCCGGTTTGGGCCCTCGGAGGCCGATTTCCTAAGTTCTAACTTAACGTTTTAACTTAAACCTACGTTTCGACACTACAGGCAATCCGGGAGTCGGAATCCCGAGCCGTCAGTTCCAGTAGTCATGAATGACTATGGGCCCGTGTCGGTCCAGTTTGACGGGTACTGGAGCCCGTTTGCCCGGTTTGGGCGCTCAGAGGCCAATTTACTAATTTCTAACTTAACGTTTTAACTTAAACCTACATTTCGACACTACGGGCAATCCGGGAGTCGGAATCCCGAGCCGTCAGTTCCAGCAGGTCATGAATGACTATGGGCTCGTGCCCGTCCAGTTTCACGGGCACCGGAGCTCGTTTGCCCGGTTTGGGCGCTCGGAGGCCAATTTACTAAGTTTTAACTTAACGTTTTAACTTAAACCTACATTTCGACACTACGGGCAATCTGGGAGTCGGAATCCTGAGCTGTCAGTTCCAGTAGGTCATGAATGACTACAGGCCCATGCCCATCCAGTTTCACAGGCACCGGAACCCGTTTGTCCAGTCTGGGCGATCGGAGGCCGATTTCCTAAGTTTTAACTTAATGTTTTCACTTAAACCTACGTTTCGACACTACGGGCAATCTGAGAGTCGGAATCCCGAGCCGTCAGTTCCAACAGGTCATAATTGACTATGGGCCCGTGCCTGTCTAGTTTAACGGACACCGGATCCTGTTTGCCCGATTTGGGCGCTCGGAGGCCCATTTACTAAGTTTTAATTTAACGTTTTAACTTAAACATACCTTTCGACACTATGGGCAATCTGGGAGTCAGAATCCCGAGCCGTCAATTCCAGCAGGTCATGAATGATTATGGGCCAATGTCCGTATTGTTTCAATGGCACCGGAGCCCGTCTGCCCGGTTTGGGCACTCAGAGGCCCATTTACTAAGTTTTAACTTAAACCTACATTTCGACACTACGGGCAATCCGGGAGTCGGAATCCTTAACCGTCAGTTCCAGTAGGTCATGAATGATTATCGGCCCGTGCCCGTCAAGTTTCACGAGCACCGGAGCCCGTTTGCCCGGTTTGGGCACTTGGAAGCCCATTTACTAAGTTTTAACTTAACGTTTTAACTTAAACCTACATTTTGACACTACGGGCAATCCGGGAGTAGGAATCCCGAGCCGTCAGTTCCAGCAGGTCATGAATGACTATGGGTCCATGCTCGTCCAGTTTCATGGGTACCGGAGCCCGTTTGCATGGCTTGGGCGCTCGGAGGCCGATTTCCTAAGTTTTAACTTAACGCTTTAACTTAAACCTACATTTCGACACTACGGACAATCCGAGAGTCGGAATCCTGAGCCGTTAATTCCAGCAGGTCATGATTGACTATGGACCCGTGGTCGTCCAATTTCATGGGCATCGGAGCCTGTTTGCCCAGTTTGGACGCTCGGAGGCCAATTTACTAAGTTTTAACTTAACGTTTTAATTTAAACCTACATTTCGACTCTACGGCCAATTCAGGAGTCCGATTCTCGAGCCGTCAGTTCCAGCAGGTCATGAATGACTATGGGCCCGTGCCCGTCCAGCTTCACGGGCACCGGAGCCCGTTTACCCGATTTGGGCGTTCGGAGGCCAATTTCCTAACTTTTATATTAACGTTTTAACTTAAACCTATATTTCGACTCTACGGCCAATCCAGGAGTCCGATTCTCGAGCCGTCAGTTCCGGGAGTACTTTCTAAGTTTCTACATTTATAAGTTTCCAACTTTTTAAGTTTCAAAATCTATAAGTTTCTAAAACAACTTCAAAAATTTCTATACATGTTGAAATCTGGAATTAAAAAAATAATTATACCTGGTCAGGATCAGTCGAGGATGCTGGATCATGATTGCCCTCTCCAGCCGAGTCATGTCTTGCCCTATGGCCGCTGCCAGCGTCACGTGCCTGTAATTATTTATTATACAGTTAAAAACAATTAAAAAAACATAAATATTGACACATCAATGACATAATTGACAATTTAAATGTACAAAATTTTTTCTTACTAACTTGAGTAGTGGGTGGCGGGTCTGATGCGAGCGGGCCGCAACTCTGTGATAAACGAGCCTCCAGCTCTGCTATATCGGATCTGTACTCGGCCCTCATCTCTACCTTGACCCCCTCTCTAATCGCTGCCTTCATGGATTGCAGCAACTGCTCGACCTCCTCATCTGTACGGAGGCGCAAGCCTTGGGAGGAGCTAGCACCGGATGACTCCGCTCACGCGATGTGCGAGCGTGGAATGCCCATCCCATACGTGAGTGTGTATCCGTGCCCGTCCCGGCCAATGACGGAGTGGAATATCTCATCCCTCCGCGATGGCAAACTGCGCTCCTTCTCGGGCAAGTCCTCCAGACGTGACTGAAACAGGGCCTGCGTAATTGATTCATTTAATATACTATCATGCATAACAAGAGATAGTAACAGACAGATAATATAAGTGGTTTAATATAAAAACTTACGATGATAGCTACAACCTCCGGGTGGCGAGGATCTCGAGAACGCATCCAGACAGACATCCTGTCGACCGGACCGCCCTCGGTCCGCAACTGTTTGGTGGAGAGTCATATTATTAGTATAGTATCTGATCGACACTTAAATGTGCAATATTTAACAGCAAGATTACGGTGTCGTCAAGTAGTAAAGGACTCAAGAGTTTGGATTATCGATCCCACGAGGAGAGGATGGAGAAAGCAATAAATCCAATTTAAATGAGAGTTGAACTAAGATATAGCTAATAAAGACAATTGAAGTGAACAATTAAAACTATTAAACTATATGTGAAAAATGAAATTAAATAAATTGAAATGTGAAACAAAATTAAAACTACTCTAATTAACAATCTAAAGTATGAAATGAATGAGATCTAAGCCAACCTAACAAACTACACTAAAGTAGTAGATGAATAGTGATGGAAATGAAAGATTTAAGGTGAAGATGTGGTGTGAAATGTGTAGGATTTTAAAACAAGTGATTTGAAATGTGGATCTAACAATCTAAAAGTGAAAATAACAAATTAAACAAAGATTTTAAATTAATAACAATAAAAAAAAAAGAGATTAGGCAATCCTAAATCTACTAAGTAAGTAATTAATTCAAACAATGCATGTTCTAATTCAATTCCCAAATCTACAATCCAATTAGCAATCTCTTGCCTAATTGGATTGGATGATATAGTAATGAAGATTAAAGTAAAGAAAGTAAAAAGCCAAGATCTTAGATCATAACCCAACTACCCTAACAATTAATCATCAAAATCAAGCCACAAAAGATCAAAGATAAGGGCTCTAGAGCATGCTATATGAGAGAACTTAATCAAACTATAAAACATCAATTGAGATTATCCAAGCATCAAGTGTAAAGATAGAACATGAGAAATGAGAGAGATTAGTACAATTAGATCTAAAATCTACTAATTAATCAAGGCACAAATAGGGAATTTAAACTAAAACATGCATGTAAATGAACTAATCACATTACTTAGCTTCAAAAGGAGAGCCTAATCCAAGAGCTTTAGCCACTAAACATCAATAAAGAGCTCCAAAACTTCATTAATGATCTTCAATTACACACACTTTCTAAATTAGTTACAAAGAAACTCCTAAATACAATCTAAAAATAAAAATGCAAAAAGACTCACTTGCCAAAGGATCCTTCACTCTACAAACACATTCCAATTTATAGGAACATTGAAGACATTTGATTGGCTCATTTCATTTCACAAGGATTGCTTCCACTTGATTGGTTGCAACTTGAAGGCTTTTGATTGGCTCATTTGCTTTCACATGGATTGCTTGAATTTGATTTGGAGGCTTTTCATTGGCTCTTTTGCTTTCACATGGATAGCTTCAATGTGATTGGTTGCAACAAACTTTTCTTCCAAAAGGATATGTGCTTTTTGCTTTATGTGGTCCTTCTTTTGATTGGCTCATATCCTTTCACATGGATTTGTGACATGGTAAGCTTTCATTGGTGGAGAGGTGCACCACTTCTTTCAGAACAGTAGACAAGTAACATTTCTTCTTTTTCTTCAACCATGCATTATTGATTGCAATCTTATGCATACTCTTTTTTTTTTTTTTTTAAGAGCAGGAGTATGCCATTCTTTAAGTAGTGATGAATATCATAAAAGAAAACCATGATAAAACTATCCTAACCCACTGTCCATTATCAATGATCATTCATCAAAAAAAAAAAAAAAAAAATGAGATAATTAATAATAACCACAGATCCAATACAAATTTTTGATAAAATGGAAGACCCAGTTCTCAATTTGATAAAAAGTTTTCAACCTCTATATTCTCGTTGCTCTTGCAATGTCTTGAGGGGTTTGTGTAGACGCCACATTAATTGTAATTTAAAATCTAAGAGGCAGCGCAAGTGCCCAATAAAACTTTGTGATTTTTTGGTATTGTTGGAGTATTTCTAATAGTGTTATATATCATTATAGTTAGCTTACATTTCAAAAAACAGTTGATTTATTTACTACATTACATGACTTCTAAAACTGATTCTCTCCAAAGTGTATGCCCGTTTTGGAGGATTGATTTTAAGAAGCTTGGTCTTCCATTAAGGTCCCTTTTGTTTGATTGATATTGAATTCCTAAGAATCCTAAGCAATGCCTTCCAGTTTAATGGGGATAAAATTGAAGAGGTGAAGGTGAAGATCTACAAATCGCCTTTCAAATCGTGTCCACTTTAGTAGGAAGTAATTACCTTGTCATCATCCTAAGCAACAAGGGGGAAAATTATCAATCCAAGCAACAAACCTCACTACCAAATTTTAGAATTATCATAGCAAAGCTACAACCCCCATCCGACCTTTAAATCAACAATCTGGGTTTGGATAAAAGAGTTTCAATGTAGTTATCAACGGCTATTTTCATCAAGACACCCAAATCAAGAACACCAGTGCAATAGTGAGCCTCATCAAGTTGGTCACCTAGACAAAAATTATGTAGGCACCTTGCATCAGATGGATCAATCATACGCAGGTCCAAAAGCTTGTTTTGATCTTGATTAAACTGACAAGGTGAATGTCGTTTGGGAAATGGCCGATGATCATGTGATTATATGATTAGCTTGCCTTACAAATTCTTTAAATTCATTTTTACAAGTCCTGAGGTCATTATCAAGATCCTAATTCGTGACACAAAAAAAACACCAAACGCAATTGATCAATACAATTGTCACTTTATGTCATGATTGAAGACAAAGCAAAATAATAAAATTGAAGGCTGCAACAGAAATGATAGAAAAATAGCAAAGAATGATACTTAAACTTAACAATAAGGATAACAGCAACAGTGAATACAAATTAGAAAATTTAAGATGTAATACTACATGGCCATGTAATTTGGGATCCAATGACAGTAAAGTGAACCAAAAGTAACTCTTGAGGCAAATATAAGGAATCAAAAGTATTTAAGACCAAGTCAAGCAACCTGCATCAACTCAATATCTTATTAAAAGAAACCAAAACTAACCCTTTCAAATGAGTACATGCAAGGTAACTCATCTAGTTTGGGCCATTTTAAAATCTTTAAGATATAAATATTATTTATAACTCAGGTTCAATATTTCTGCATAATAAATAGCAGACACAAACAAGTGTACAGCCTAGCCCATACATAATTTATATATATAGAGGCCCTCAATGCTTTTGTCAATGGGCATGCATATAAACAGACTCTTAGAAATGACTGAGAATGAAAAATCTAATAGATCCTGAGTCGTTGCCTTTGATGCCAAGATATGGCATCAAATGGAAAGGGCATGCCATGGGTAAGGTAAGGGCATGGACTTTTCACATTAAATAAATAAATACACATAAATGAAGTACAAATAGGATTAACATTGATAAATTGCCTATCTTTTAAGTATCCCAGTACAACCTTTGTTCAGGACGTGTTCGTGCAGCAGGACTTCCATGACAGGAGAGCAGAAAATCAGTCCAAAAATCCACACACTCTTTTTCCCCATCAAGGAAAGGCGCAAAAAAGTGTTGACTTTCCTAGACGGTGAGGATATATATAGATTTCCCATGGGGGCAGTGAGAAAACCATTACCACCATGGGAACAGGTTCCACGATGGCTGCATGGGAAAAATGAAAGCCATTACTCCAACAAGCCTGCTTTAACACCATGGGCGCACCTGCTTCACAACCTACTCATCCCCCTTCACAAACATCAATTCTTCTCGCCTCCCGATTTCACGTACCCCTTTTCACATTTGGGTAATTTCTACAAATAATCCACTCTTCCAACAAACACATTACCCACAAACACAATACCTAGATGCAGAGATTCCTTGTCAACAACTATGTCTTGTATGACACTTAAACGCAGAATGGCTAACTCAGCCAATGCATCTTCATAATATAATCCTCAAGCAACAATCCAAAGTAACTGACTGATCACATGAAAAGAATACAAATCAAAGCAATAGAACTCAACAAGCCCCTCATATGAAAAGTTTTAGATCAATGCACAGGCAACAACAAGGCATGAATGATGCATCTAGGGCAAAAAAAACCCAGTAAGATCCACCCAAATCACATTTGTACCGACACAAAAGAAAGCTCAATATCAGTATATTAAACATACCACAAACGTACTGCCAAAAAAAAAAGGCCACATAGAGATCCTAAACTCATCTTAGATTAGATCGATCATGGAACAACCAAACGGATCTAATGAAATCCAAATGAGGAAGAAAAACCCTAAACCCTAGAAATCAGAGAAATGAGTGAGAGAGAGAGGGAGAGTTTGGTTGACCTTGACTTCATCGAAGGACCATATGCATATAAATCAAATGAAATGTATAGAAGAAAATTGGAGAAATACATAAATCAAATGAAAATAAAAAAAAAATACATACCAGCAGCTGTAGCGAGAGATCCGGCGGTGGCAGCTCCGGCGGGCGGGGGGGGGGGGGGGGGGGCGGGCACAGTGCAGAGCGAGAACAGAGGGAGGGAGGGAGAGAGAGAGATATAGAGATAGAGGGAGAGGGAGAGGGAGGGAGAGAGAGAACCGGTGGCGGCTCCGGCACAGGGAGGGAGAGAGACAACCAGTGGAGCGCGGAAGGGCACAGTGCAGAGCGAGAGGGAGAGGGAGGGAGGGAGGGACGGAGAGAGAGAAATAGAGAGAGAGAGAGAGAAAGGGAGAGGCAGAGGGAAAGGGAGAGAGAGAACAGTTTCACGGCTCCGGCGCAGGCGGTCCGGCGAACGTCGCTGGTGCGGCGGGAATGCAGAGCGCGGGAGCAAGGTCGATAGTGCAGAGCGCGGGAGGGGAAAGGGAAAAGGGGGAAGGGGGAAAAAAGTGGGAAGGAAAAGTGGGTTTGGCTGGGGTAAAGTACAAGAGCAATGGCGGTCGCCCGCCTTTTCAGCTGCGAAAGCCTAAATCTTTAGTAGTGAAAGGTCCTTCAGAAATTTTGCATAGGCCGGAATCTGTTGGATAGAATCAAGTAGTGGGATATTGATCCTCACTTGTTTGAATACTTCTATCATTTTATCCAACTGAACAGTTGATTTTGCTGGGCCTTGCCTTTGTGGATATGGTGCCTTGGGAACATAAGTACTAGTAGTGGGCTCACTAGGTGATGGTTCAACATTGACTGGGTTCTCTTGTTCTATTATAGGTTCAGCATTTACACTTGGTTCCTCAGTTTCTACTATCTCACTTGATTATTCCTCAGGTTCCTTGGGTAGTTCCCCTTTGTTATCAATTTGTGTACCCGACCTAAGAGTAATGATGGACTTAACTTGTTGTGGTCCTTTTCCTTTTATATCATGAACGACTTGGCCCTTGGGATTGGGTTCAGGTTGACTAGGGAAGGTTCCCTTGTCTCTAGCACTCAATGAATTGGCCAGGTGGCCCATTTGGTATTCCAATTTTGCAAGGGTTTGAGTGTGGCCATTCAAAAGTTGAGTAGTGGTTTGCTGGAATTGAGCAGTACTCTGAGACAATTGGGTTGTGGTTTAAGACATGAGTTTCATGGCCTCTTTTAAAGAATCTACCTTCTGGGTCAATTGAATGGGGTTGAAGTTTGATTTTTGGAAACCGGGTGAGGTATTGACTTGAGATTGATTGGGCTGAAATTGAGTGGACTGAGATGGGCCATCTTGAGTTGGGCCTTTGGTCCAAGAAAAGTTCGGGTTGTCCCTTCAACCTGAATTGTATGTGTTAGAATACGAGTCATACTTCTGACGATTATCAAAGCCTCTAACATCCTCATCATTGTGGCTAGCATGGCTTCTGCCTCGATTTTTTGTTCAAGTTTGAACATTCCCCCTTTATTGACAATGGTGGTTTTAGTGGGCTCCCTCTTGATTGGGGCCCACTGCAATGTATTCTCAGCGATATCTTCCAAAAATGTCCAAGCTTTTTCTGCTGTTTTCTATGCAAATTTCCAACTACAGAAAGATTTCATCATTTTTTTGGTTGGGTAATCCATGCCTTCATACACAATTTGGACTAATCGGATTTTTTCAAATCCATGGTGGGAACACTGGATTAAGAGGTCCTTGAACCGTTCTAAATAACTGTAAAGCGTTTCCCTTTCCATTTGATGAAATCCATTGATGGCTTGCCTAATTGAAGCAGTTTTCTGCTTGGAGTAGATTTTTTTGTAAAATTCTTCGATTAGCTTGGCCCATGTAGTGATGAACCCAGCCTGTAAGGCATAAAGCTAAGCTTTAGCCTTCTCTTTTAAGGAAAAAGGAAATAATCTAAGTTTAAGGGCCTCCTTAGTCATGTGATTGATTCTCATGGTCCCACAAATGTCCTCAAATTCCCTAACATGTTAATATGGGCTTTCTTGGTCTAGACCACGAAATACTGGGAGCATTTGGATCATGCCAGATTTCAGTTCAAATGCGGCATTGGTCTGAGGCAAGGTGATGCAAGACGGTTGAGTTGTCTTGATGGGGTACATATAGTCCTTCAAAGTCATGGGTGGGACCATTTGATCAGCCATCCTAACAATTTCTTCAAAGATGGAAGACTTTTCGACAACGGTTAAGGCTAATTCGGGCTCTATCCTAACTAACCTTTTACTCTTGCATACCACAGTTTCTCTCTCAGGTCTAGAGCGCATGCGTTAGGTTCAACCTTAAAGAAATGCAAGCCTAATCTATAGGCGGGGCCCTAATGGTCTTATTAGATGATGCACAAGCATCAAGTACAAAGATTGAGCACAAGAAATTATCCTAGGGTTAGCCTAACTCACTAGATAGCTACTAACTGGTTTAAAGAGTACACTAAGGCCTCCAATTCGGTCTTATGAAGCAAAATCGACCAGGTAAGTCCCCAGGATGAGTGGTGGGGTCACAATGCACTTGGCAAGGGTCCCGCTTAAGAACCAAACTCCTAGAACAAAGACTGCCACCCTTTAGAGGGACAGGACTTACCTAGACATTGACTTGACAAAATAGCGCAATTGGTGCAACCTTTTGTGGTCTTCATCCTAATGAACTAGAGCCTTATGGTCTCGTTTCTGCTTGATTTTAATTAATGGTTAGGTTACTATGTGAGAGGCGGTTAAACCTAATTGGGTAAGGATCTGGTGATGAAATCCCGTCCTTATCTTATTATGGTCAATTTCCCTTAACTATGTGTGTGGGTCCAGTTTACTTGGTGTGTCGATCACACAATCATACTTGCTGAAATTTAAATCACCCAAGCCCACTTGCAAGTAAAAGATTTGTGGAGTAAAGTTTTGAAACTCTTGCAGTGGGCCCACATTAATCCTTAAACTGTGTAAGCTTAACCTCTTTTAACAAATTTTGCAATTCCAAGAGCAATTTGTTTCTAGCAATTTTGAGAGCAACTTGTATTCTTAGAGCAAATCCATGCAGTTTCCTATTGTTGTGACTCTCCTCTTAGCAAGGTAGCATATCCAAAAGAAACTCTTGTTAGAAAATCCTAAGTTAACAAATCAACTCAAAACTCTATCTTATCCTAATTTTAGAATAAAACAAGAAAATTCAAAAGGCGACTCTAAGTTATTGAAACAAATCAAAAATTCCATCTAAAAAATAAATAAATAAAATCAAAAATTCTAAATTATTCAAACAAGTGTCCAAATATGGTTAGAGTTTTCAAAAAGTTCTCAATTATAAGAAATCCAATCTTATCCAATTCAAATTTCAGATTTTAAAACTCTAACTAATTTAAACAACTTAAGAGAAAGAATTTTAAATTTACTAACTACCTAATTTTAGAATTCAAATTTCAAAGGTTAACATATTATTAAAAAAAAACTAGTCCTAAAGATTTTAAACTCTATCTTACCAATCCTAATCTAATCAAAACATTAGTTAAGCTAATCTAAAATATTTTTTTGTTTTTATTTACTGAAATTTGGAATTAATATAAATCCTTCAAAACAATATTTTTTTTGTTTTTTTATTCCAAAAATTCAATTAATTATAAAAAAATCAGAAAAATCCAAAAAAACAGAAAAGTCAGAAAAATTAGCAAAGTGAAATAAACTAATACTAATTGCAAAGAACACTACTAATGCAAATTAGATAACTAAATAACTAATGAAACCTAAATATGAGGATGCATATGAATTTAATAAAAAAAATTCAGATTTTTAACAAAAATTCAGATTTGGCTCCTCGGCAACGGCGCCAAAAACTGGATGTAAATTTAAACTCAATATTTTAATACAACAAGTGCACAGCTATCTTTTTGAGACAATGACAAGTACAGGTCGAATCCCACAGGGAGCACTACTATGTTAAAATTTAAAATCTAATTTTTGTTCAATGATAATAACAAGAGAGATAAAGAAAAAAAAAAGGCAATAATAAGATAGAGAAAATTCTACATCTAAAGTATAGAAATAAAATATGACAAAATACATATCAGAATATCATGAATCCATTAAGTAGTCCCACCATCATTCTATGTAATAGATAAAAAGAATTAATCCCAAAAATCCTTCAAATCAGAAACAAATCAATATTTTTTATTCTGATAATTTCTCTATCAAAGAGCATAGTTTTTCACAATTTATTTAAGGCAAGAATCTCCTTCACCTAATGAAATTATGAACTTAACTAAATGTCACATCTTAATCAAAGATAGATTATCAAAAAATTTCAATCTAAGAATAATCTATTAAGAAAACATACATGATTAAAGCATTGTTCAAATAAAAATAAATAAATAACATAGGTTGTCAATGACAAAAAGAAAATTTATTATTATAATCAATACGCAAGAGACAAAAATATCACATAGATTAACGATGAGAAACACTTAACTTCATCTGAGACTCTGATCCAGGGATCTACTCCTACATTGCAAAAGATGTGATTTTCATTGAGAACTTCATGGCAATTACAATTTTGTCTCACTCTTCTAACCTAGTTATGGAACAAGGATCCAGAATACCAAAAACTAACTCTTAAATTGTATTAATTAGTGAAAGAAAAGAAAGAGGAAATAATGGACATTCAAAGTAGGTAATCTCACGTATGCTTCCCCTGGGTTTCTTTTATAACTCCGATTATCTTACAGATACATTAAATCTAGACACCTTCTCTGTAGATTTGATTTATCTTCATTAATAAGGTATATCTCTTATCCTTTTTGAATTTAAATGAGGTGGAAGCTTCTCAAAACCTCTAGATGTCTTGGCTAATCTTCAGATGGGGTCCCAAAAAGGGATGGATTCTAATTGCAACCTTGTCTAAAAAAAAACATGAAGATCTCCAGGCCCATAACTTTGTCATTATAGCTTTGATTTGCACATTCTTAGGCTCCGAGAATATCTACTTTGAATAAGCTTTGCAACGATAGGTAAATTTCATCGATCGAACGGTCGGATTGAAAGTTATGTTCGTTTAAAGATGAGTTATTCTGAGAAAAACGAAATTAACTTTTGAAATTTGATTTGCAATGGATTCTATCTCTGCACAACTTTTATTTTCGAAAGGAGATCAGATGTGGACGATTCAAACTCTTCTTCTTTTATTCCAATCAAAATTGTACTCTTTGAATTATCAATTAATAATTTCAAATTTGCAACCATTGCGGACCCTGTCATGTGGGACATTTCATCTGACTGAACAGTGGGCCCTATGAGAAGTCTTCTACTATTGTTAGGACTCTTCAATTGACATGATGAGTGGACCCCTCCTTTGATTGATTTGCACATGGCTTGTGTGTGGGGTCCACATGGTGAATTCTTCAATTCACTTCTTTTCAAGCTTTAATTTACCAATGCAGGGCCCAAGATGACTATGTGTGCTTGAAAGTGGGTTCTGTGACAGAGGCCTGCAATTCTCATTTTCTGTACATTACATACTGAAGAGCCCATATTGAAGCGGGATCCATTCAGACAGAGTTTTACTCCAACTGAAACTCTTCGGAGAAAATTTGCAAAATATTCTAAGTTAATGCAGAAAATTTATGAGTTGTATAAAATTTCAGGTTCCTAAGTGAAAATGATGAAATGATGGAATTAGATGAATAATGATGCAATTCACCTAATTAAACCCCTAATTCATCTTAAAATGATGCGTAAATGTGAAAATTCATGAACTCAACAAGTATATTATTATTTACAAAAATACCATTATTTTATCTCATGTTCCATTGATTTCTCTCAATAACTCTCTCATGGACATGACCAGGGGTGGACCTAGGTACAAGGGCCTGGGCTGAAGCCCCCACTCATATCTAAGAAAAGTTTAATTATCACCCCTAAAAGTTAATATGTTTTCTTTTCTTTTTTTTTTTTTACATTTTCCCCTTTCCCCAATATTTCTTTTACACCCCCCTTACACATGAAGCAAAATCGTGTCTTTTAAGACTTTCATTAATCCAATGGTGGGTAATGTATGGATTGGATAAATCATAACCGGTTATAAGTACAGTTGTTGATTTTCGTCATGATTGATTTGGATTGAATTAAATGAGCCATGCATTGATAAAAAAAAAATATGTAGGGTTATTCTTTCCCACTAAATGCAATTGTTAATATTATTTACTTTACAAAAAATATCGAGTACAAGCTTTTGAATTTATGCATATAGGGATATAAGAGATCAACAAACAAGTCATTTCACACTGAAAACATTTGGTGGTTGGAAGACTATAATTTATGGGGGCACAGAAGGTATTAAAAGGAAAACGCATGAGCCTATTTGCAAATACTAAAACTTCAGGAGCCTATTTACAAATCTTACAAACTTAAGGGGGGTATATACAAAAGTCTCAAAAACAAAAAAAAAAAAAAAAAAGTACCATAAAAGGGGCTTATGCACTAATCACCGATACGGAAAAGGGGCGGAGATTGTAGTGGAGACACCAAAAGGAACAAAGGCAAAAAAGAAAAAAATAGAACAAAGTAAAGTGGGAGGGAAAGGACAATGAAAAGGAAGGGGAGGAAAATGGGGGAGGGGGGCTTACCTGCAGTGGAGTGCTGCAACTATAGTGTACTGAGATTCTAGTTCCAACCTTCAGGGAACCACAACTCCAGGTACACTCCCTTCTCTTCTCTCGTCATTCTTCCACCTCTCTATTTCTTTCTTAGTTTTCTATTTGTTTTTTTTTTTTATCCTCCTCAGTTATCTACTACGTGCAGAGATCAGGGAAGAAAGGGGGTAAGGAAGAGGACCTTGTTCATCAGTTGATATGTTGGAAATATTGGTTATCATCTATTGATTTTTTGAAACACGTACATTCGATATCGGTTCCCATGAGATATTCGAACGATGATGGCTGATATGTGCTTGGTTCGGTTGCTTTTTCTAACCATACTCCAATCAGAGATGGGTGAGCCATCATATATGTTAAACGATCAACCTTACAGTGAGCATAACTACTCCAACAAGAACGGCTCCTTTTTTAACTTGTGAGGAGTGTCAGTTATCACATGTCTGTTTAGGGTTTGAATCCTGGATGTGCCACCTTTCCCACGTGTGCGGGCTTCTTTTTCCACATGTGTGGGCTTTTATTCCCACGTGTGCGGGCTTCCTTTTCCATGTGTGCGTGCTTTTATTCCGGCATGTGCGGGCTTCCTTTGCCATGTGTGCGGGCACTCTAGCTGCGTGTGTGGGCTTTTGTTTTGTGTATCCCGCTTGGTTGGGATACACAAAAAGAAAAAGAAAAACTCTTCCCACATTTGTCGCCACTTCTTCCCACTTGCGTGGGCTACCTTAAATCCCAGCCCCTTTGGCTAGGGTAGAGATGTCAAATGTGCAAGCCACGGGCCGGCACGGCGTACCACGAGCCGTGCCTGAAGCGGACTGGGATGTGCAGTGCTCGACGTGCCTCTTTAATTTTTTTTCCCGGTTTATTTTTCTTCATTCTTCTGTATAAAAATCAAGGTCGTATACATTGTCCCTGCATCATACGGACTTCACAATCTCATCATCTACATCAATGATGGACTCTAGCAGACAGATATTAGGAGAGAAATTTGAGTTTTAAGTTTCTCCTTCAATTTTCTTTGTATAAATTGGGATTTAGGATGATTAAGTTAAAAAGAAAAAAAAAATTGTAGGATGTCCATTGGTATATTACTCAATTGAAATGTGAAGATTTATATTAGAAAAGAGGAAGTGCCTACAGGCTAGATGGGCCCGGAAGGTCGACCATAGTGAATAGGGGCACGTTGTGGGCCGTGCCTGTTCCCTCGGCCCATCACACGGGCCGTGCCTGCTGGGCCATGCCATTGACCGGATCGTGCCATCTCTAGGCTAGAGTGCCAAAATAGAAAAGTAGAAAACTGAAAGAAACCTGGTTAGAATCAAGTTTTTACACATACAAAGAGGTAATTACAAGTGGTTTGGAGTGCTTTTTTATTCAACTGTGTACCCTATTGATTTTGTTTGAGTCAGCAAATTCTTGAAGTTAGTCCTAAGAGGATCTGTACTGAAAAGTGAATCGAATCTTTATAGAGAGGATACAATATCACAATTGGAAGGTTCACATTCAACCACAACAATGGGGAATAAAGTGAACATTACTTGTTGAAAAAATAAAAATGCAATTTTTCTAATCCCAGGTGAGGGGCTGAGAGACACTGTGAGACTTGTACGTGCGAGGTGATCAAAACTCACATGTGCATGGAGATACAACTCACTCATGCGACGTGATGGGCATACATACAAGGTAATACCAACTTACATGTGCAAGGAGGAGGGATGCCAGGTTCGAAGTCTAGACCGTCTAATGAAACCTGCTGATCCTTACCACTGGTGCAGAAGCCGTTCTCAAATGCAGGTTGGACAATAAATTCCCTGAGTCCGCAGAGACAATTATGTTGGTTTAAAACATACCTCTTTTGTTTAAAAGGTTCTTTTGTGGGAGAAACTTGGTCTAGCATGAGAGACGAGACTGTCAGTAAGCCAAGAAGAGGACTTCCCATGAATGATGTAATGATCTCAAATCTGATGGATCAATATCCAGGATACAAAACATCAGTTGGTTCAAGTCTTCAGTTGTTTCCAGTGGGTCCTTTTTGGGTTGAATTCTATGGATAAATTGTGTAAATCAATTGCTTGGTAAACAAGGTCCGTTGCCATCCCTATGTTTAGATTCATGTGCCAGGCTGAAGCTGGCCTTAACTCATGCAATTTGGTTATCGGGCCTAATTATTCAGGTCAGATTCAGTATTTGCAAAACACTCACACTTCCACTAAATTTGTTGGGCTGGGTATGCATTTAAAAGGTAGGTCCACAGATGGCTTCGTTTAACACTCCATCAAGTATATACCAATCCTGGTTATGGTCCATGGTTTAGCACAATGACGGGTCTCATGGCAGGACCCTTAACTGTGTTTCAAATGAAAGTTGAAAACAATACAACCTCGGCAAGTCATTCTTGGCTTGTCTAACCAGGCTCCTGTCTTCATGTTAGACCGTCTCCCCATCTCACTATGCGTGTGGACCAGGAACCTCCTCTGCCAATTACTGATTCCTGAATGCCTATTTATAGTATTTTTCACATTTAATACGAAGTTCTTGTTCTGCTTCATCCCTTGCTTTTCTATGATCCTCTTTGTGCGAATAAATTCTCAAATGGGAATAGGGAACATTATCTCAGTTGAGTTTTTAGTGATAATAACCTGCGCACTCCATCAAGTGGGGGTTGACTGTTTTGGAGATCGGTTTTATTCCAAAGTCCAAACACTATGGCCTTTACCCAAATTTTTGGGGTTTTGACACATTAGTTCATGTTCGAAATTTAGATAATCTCACCAAAGGTGCTTGACTTTGGTAAACATTTGTTTTTTTTAATTCTTTTTAGTCCTTTCCCATAGTATCATGGGATAGTATGATGATATCATATAATTTATCAATATCTGTATCATACACTTTCTGCAACCAGCAAGAATTTATTTTTTTAACAAAAAAATAAAAAATAAAATTTTATAAAAAGTAAATGCACATCTTACCACCATTTCTCAAGTTCTGTCCTTCGAGGGAATTCTTCTCTAAGATGCTACATAAAAGCCATCACATCATGGGGCAGTCTCATGATATCATGTATTTTATTAGTTTTTGTGACATATGCCCATAATATCATGGGATCTGAGGCAGAAAAGTTTTTAAAAAAAAATGTTAACCAAAGGCACTTGACTAATTATATGTCAAAAACCCCGACTCTTTTACTTATCCAAAGAACAATGACAGAGCTTCGTTTGAAATTTTTCCAAAGAGAGCTCCTAGAATCAGTATATGAAAGCCAAACTGTCAGCACAAGCATCTAACTAAAAGAGAATAACTATATGAGAAATTCTCTTAATGGAAGAGCAGCTGGCAATGAATCCTTTTAGTTCTTTCAGATGCCAACCATTAAGACTCGATATAGGTGGTTCTGAAGATGCTTGAAAAGAGAGAAATCTATGAAATCTTTTCTTATATGTTTGATTTCGCCCATGGAGTATTTGCTTAGACTATGATGACAATGTCTACTACGCAGGGGAATTCATATAAAGTTCCTTCTCTTTTCTTCTTTTTTGCATTATTTATTATGCCTTCGCAGGATGACTCATTTCAAGGGTCAAAGCAACTGCCACTAGTAAAGTATTGTTCCATTGAATAAGGCTATGGCTTTTCTTTTCCATCCCCGAGAATTGAAATCATATTCCAACCATCTTCACTTAAGAAGGCAACCTCCTGCAAATGTTATAACAAATGAAGAGGCGCCACTTAAAATTTTGGGATGTTTGTGGAAGGTCGACTTTTGACGTGGGACATCAGCTTTTTTTCTGTAAAATATGGTATCCCCTGTCCTTAGTCCTTCCATGCACGAATTGGATAAGTTCCACATCACCAAGGTTCTTTTACTTTCTCAATTTTCCTCATTGCTTCAAATGATATGGAGAAAAAATTCTGTCTTTTCTCTTTCCATTGCATGAGCAAACCATCACTTTGGCCCATTTTTCCGCACTGAATTGAATACATATCAACTCATGGTCAAATGAGCACCAACAAAAGATTATAAGACATAAAGGATACAAGGTGGTGATGTAAATGAGACATTTACTATTCTCATAGTTATTTACTGTGGTGGTGGGCTCAATTCATTTCACATCTCTATTCAGAGGGATGATTATTTGATTGTCATTTTTTTATGTTCAACTTTGAGCCTTAGTTTTCAACCACTTTTAAAAATTACAAATCTTATAAGTCCTTGGAATTCAATTACATGAAACAAAGTGGGGCCATTAGCATATGTTTCATTAATTTTAGTAGGACTTCAGAGAAATGAGGGGTGAAACTATATGTCACACCCCAGACTGGATCACCATAATGAGTTCTCATCCCGAGGTGCGACATGTGCGAGGATTTGTGTAACAACAGTATATTTTTTTCCACAATTCTCACAATATTCCGCATGTGAGGATACGTAGAGGTTTCCATAACAAAAGAGAAAAAAAAAAAAAAAAAACTTTTCAGCGGAAACTTATGTAGCAAGGAATAGCATAAACCATAAATCGTCATTATAGAACATATAATCAGAATTTAAACACATCCCAAAATATATTGCAATGCATTTAAGTAGACATCCCAAATTGCTGGCAAGTCCAATGCCAACAAATATATATATATATATATATATATATATATATATATATATATATATATAAGAAGCAGGTTTATCAAAATGTGATGTCCCTCGCGCACCTACATAATATCTAGATGACATCATCTGGAGCTCATTGCTAGCCCATACAGCATCTCATCAACCGCCTATGCCTCCTTGTCAAGGGGTAATGATGTCGTCACCTACAATGACAAGTGTAGCAATATTTGGTTTACACAACCTATCAAGTAAGCAAGTATAGTAAACATAAACATGTGTCATCAAATATAAAATTAAAGACAACTGAATCACAAGAGTAACAATAATATCTACAACTCGGCATGATTATGCATGTAAGAAATGTAAATAACACAAGTGAATCAGTTAAGAAAAGGGTATGACCATGATTTCTAAATTGGAGCTAATGGATTATCTTAAAATGACTCCAAAAGGCTCCCTGTCAAATTCCAGATCAATAGGACATCGATTGACCGTACATCAAAGCGCGGCGTCTTCCCTATGACAAAATCAAGTCCACTGGCGACAGAACCCCACATGGCTTCAAAACTCAAAAAAAATCCTGTGGGGCGCCGCCGCCGGAGGCTTGATTTAGCTTCCGGGAGTCAAAATCTGGTCAAATGTTGTCGAAATGACCGGAAACTTGACATATAGCCCGTTTGAAGTATTTTGAAATCACCCATGTGCTTTGTTTGATGAGTGATGGCCTCAATACTTCTCGCCGCCAAAAGGCTTGGTTTTGCTGTTTGAGGGTTAATGTATTTCGAAATGACCTGAAACTTGACATATTGCCTTTTGGAAGTATTTTTGAACCCTCCATAGGCTCTGATTAAAAATCTGATGTCCTCGATGCTGTCGCCACCGAGAGAGTTGATTTTGCTAATGCTTTTGGTTTTAGGGCCAAACGGTGTCAGAATAGCCTGGAATTTGATGTAGAGCCTTCTAGTGACATTTTGAGGCCAATTGCGAGTTCTGTTTTGTGAATCCGAGTTTCCAGCTGTATCGCCGCTGGACGCTCCTGTTCAGCTGCTGGAAGAATGAAGTTAGGCAAAATAATGTTGAAATGGCCCGAAACTTCATTTGTACTCTTCTTGTAGCTTTTTTTGAAGAATCTTGCAGTTTTTGTTTGAGACTAACAAGATTTGATGCTTGAAATAGTATTGTCTGCTTGTGGTAGGATGCTGCTTCATTTAGCTTCTCTTGATGCTGAAAGTGTATGAAGAGACAAAGTGACATTTTTTGTGTCAACAGTCACCGTTGGGTTTTACCTCACCAAATCCGAACTCTTTTTTTGAAAGTTGTAACTAATAATTTTGTACATGTTAAATTTTGATGTTTAGTACTATGGAAGTGCTGTTCTTATTCAACTACCACGTCTGATGCCTTTCTATTTTAAGTACTTGACGATATTATAATGTTCACGCAACCTTCCGCTAAATGTTTATTAGCCTCTTATCACATAATCCTGTGGCAACTATAACTGCAGAAAAATTTTAAATTGTCCACCCCGTAGTAGCAGCGGCATCACTCCTCGTGATGCGAATATTTGTGATAATCCGTTTTGGGAGTTTGACGGAGGCTCGAGTGGCTCAAATAAGCGAGGTTTTGCAGGATTTCGAAAAGGCACATCTAACGTAAAGTGCATGAAGAAATTTACAAATGTGATCTCTAGATGATCTAGACCTTGAAATAGCACACAAATTTACAAAAGTTCTATGAAAGATTTATCTCTATCTAATGAGCCCAGTACTTCTATACTTCTGAAATTACAGACAAGCCCCAACAATTCCCAAAATTACCAAAAGGCTCTTCGAAGCGCTAAACTTAGGTTAAAAAAAGGCAAACCAACGCAACTGCTAATCTAGCAAGCGAATCTACTCAATTACGATCTAAATTCAATGAATTAACCTTAAAACATAATTAATTAGGGTCGGAACTTACAAGTTGCTCCAAAGAACCTACACGCACTTCTGTTGATCAAAACAGAGCCTTTAGTAGAACAAATAAGCTCTTTATTCTTACTAATCGAATAATCTAAAAAGGGGAAAAATCTTAAGCCTTTAAGAGGAAGGACCATTGAAACTTGTCAAAAGCTTTGGTGATATCAAGTTTTATACAATGACTCACTCCCTTGACCTTGAATGCAATTTTGAAACAGGTCATGGGCTAGCACATAGTGTTGATGAATTGACCTCCCTATTATAAAAACTAGCCTCGTTGTTGCAAATGAGGGAACAGAGAATTTTGGCTAGCCGTGGTGCAGCAAGGACCTTGGCCATTATTTTACAGGAGAAGTTCAAGAGTGTAATCGGACGAAATCCAGAGAACATTTTGGGGGATGGATTCTTTGGAACTAAAGCCAGAAAATATGTGTTCCATGACCTCAAAAGAAAAAATCAGAAAATATGGATTCTCTGGATTACATTGATGTTAGAATTTTAAATTCAGATTTGGAAATAGGAATTTAATGGGCTAAAAATGGGCTTAAATAGGCTGGCTTGGGCCTCAAAGTGGGCCGGCCCAAGTGGAATGGGCTGGACTTGGCTCGGCCTAGTGGGTTTTCATAACCACAAATATGAGTTTTCAATTTCTCGGGAGAAACCATGCTTTGAAATTCATTCCTTCTTCCTCTTCTTCTTCTTCTTCTTCTTTTATAATAGAGAGTTTCAAGTTTTTTTCTTGATCGATATCAGTTTAGAAGTTAATCTGATCATAAGATTCTGATCTTCTTTTTTGATTTAACGTAGAAGCTTGCAGCCTTTCCTAAACACATAATTTCTTTAAATTGACTACTAATACAAATATTATACCCATCTCTCTCGATCTCCATTATTGATATGGGTAGCTTTAAAGGTGAGTTTTGAATGTGGCAAACTAGAAAGGTAAGAGAAAGTGATCTTTTTATTTCATTAACGTGTGTGTGTGTGTGTGAAAGACTTGTATGCTTTTCACAATACCACGTTTAAAGATAGCTTATTTGATCCAAAAGCATGTCCATAAGCAATCTTATCACGCTGTCATCAAATTGTTTAATGACTTCTTATGGAGGTTTATTCTAACATTATGCTCTATTATCTATTATTCCAGAATTTTATCCCCCACTGTGGTTATGTATCCACATTTATTTTCTTGCCTTCATTTTTTCACTACAAATAGATGAGAAGTTAATCGATTAGACACAAGTTAACACGTTTTGATGTTTTCTTAAAATATTATAATGTTTGAAAAAGGGTATATTAGCCAAAAGTCCCTCATCATTGTCTTCTAAGGCCTCTCGTCCAACAACCTTTTCTTTAATGCCTATAGGTCATACAGCTGGAAATATTTTGGCAAAAAGACTCTAGATACGCCACATCAGATATTTTCATTATACATTTGCCGTTTCAACTATTTTAGTCATAAAATTTTCAATTTTAAAATTTCAAATCATCCATTCTCCCTCATTCTTATATCCTCTCGATCTCTGCTACCACCAGAGGATCGTAACTATGTGCTACAATCCAGTCCAGAGAAGAAGAACAGCATAAGAGGACGTGCCACCTCTTCAAATCGCTGCCCTAGTGCTATCTACACTGCAAAGGAGCAGAAGCAGGGGCGGATCCCAGAGGCGGATTCTGTATTCCGGATTTGCAGAAGTTGGGGCCATCGCAAAACAAAGGATCGCCCGTGCGGATCTGTGCGGACCATTGTTGCAGAAATCACAACCGGAGAAGAGAGCATAAAGGATCCTAATCTGGTAATTGTTCTAGATTGGAAGCCACAGAAAACTCCCTCGCGATCGTCGAGGAAGAAGAGTGATAGGAGAAGAAGGGTCACATAGAGCCTGATCACTAGAGGTGGGCCACGACTGTTGATCGGAGAATATCACGGCGTTTGCAGAAAAGCAGATGGAACTAGTTTGGGTTCAATTCGAAGATGATTAAAGGTGGGCCAGTTGTTGCCGAAGGAGATTTAGATGATCTGGACTATGTGATCGTTGTTGCAAATTTGCAACCGCAGGCTCGCTGTCGCCGAGCAAGAGAACTAGAAGTAGTCAATGTTGCAACAGGAAGAAAAAGGTTGGGGTAGTTGCGAGGTCCACCTACACAAAACATCAACCACTCATTTGTATTAGAAAATAACTTCTTTTATCCTTAAAGTCTTCTCCTCTTATTTTGGAATTCTTCAACACTTCACCAAGATTTCTTCATGTAATTTCTTTATTGAAATCTCTTCTTGATGCCATGAGACACTAGCCGAAAAGTTGGGGTAGTCGCAAGGTCCACCTACACAAGAGAATGTTGTGATCTAGGGCTAACGAGAAGAGATCAATTACGCACAAGAAGTATGCAAAGATTTACGTGGTTCGACTTTTGGCCTACGTCCACGGAGAATACGAGAGAAATCACTATGCAATCAGAAGAGATGTACATCCTAGAGAGTCTTAGTCTCTATTTATAATATCAGCCCCAAAACCCTGTTACACCCAAACACTGCCTTTTAATTACAGTAGACCTACTATAATAAACATACTTCTAATCACAGTAGAACATGGACAATGCAGGGGCCCGGTTTACCAGATTCATTACTTCTATTGAGCCATACAACCTAACGGAGAAATTAAATAAAAATGCACCATAAATAATCGGATTTATGCACGATAATCCGATAATCTGTTAGTGTGATAGAAGGATAAAATCTCCGGACAAAGCGAATGATATGCATATGAGATGCTAATGAAACACAGACTAATGAGGGGTAAAATATGCAATATTAAACACTCATCAATCACCGTCGTTCTCATTTTCAACATAAGGGGATCTACTTCATTAATGATGTCCTCTGAGACAATCGTTAGAAATCCATCATCATGCCCTTTATCAACAATTTGATTAACATAGAATCATTTTTTTTCTTTTATATCACCTCTTCGACAAATATTACTCCAACCCATGGTTTAAAATTGCGATATCGGTCAACCCCAAAAAATTGATACAGTATCAGTAATAATTGCGGTTCATGATCCATCACGGTCATTGCGGAGTGAATTATTTTTATCCCAAAGAAATTTAAAGAAAATTCAGAAAACCTAGAATATTGAAAAATGCTAGAAAATAAAGAAAAATCCATTAGTACACACTATAAACCAAAATATATGTCCCCCAAAGTCGTAGCACCCTGTATCATTATTTAATATTTAACTGTAAGTTTAATCTTTGTGTTTACCCCTGTAATTTATAAATCTATTAATGTAGCCCATATTTAAAATCCAAATCATTCAAAATAACTATCACCACTTATATTAACTTTGTAAAAGGTTTAATCCAATTGGAGTTAGGCCCTCAACTGAATTGCTCCTGTTACATTATTAGAAACATCAGTACTTAGCCTATTCATATATATAACTTCATGATCTAGTCATCTACAAAAGTCACAAAAAAATTAGATTTCAAAGGGGGCATTTGTTTTAGAGTAGTTTAGATTTTCCTTAAGCGGGCCTTATTAATAAGGTAAAATTAAGAAAAAGAGTAAGGATATCTTGAAAATCTTATAGGCTCCATACTTCATAGTGGGGCCCACCTACACAAAATTTAAAGTGCTCAAAATAATTTTCCTCCTCTTATATGGGTTTTGGCTAAATTTTATTTTAATTGGAGATTTAGGACTATTAGATTGATTGATATTTTTAAACTCAATCAACTGATGAACCTGATGGTGGGCTAGTCTCTTATGAGAGTGAAACTTGTCCAGGGCCCATATAAAAGAGAGACAATTATTTTGATCAGCTTCGATTTTCTATAGATTGGTTTGATTGTGGAGTCCCCATGCTTGTTCTAACCTGTAACTAACAATTAAAAAATGAAAAAAAGGACCATAAAGGGGTTTATACCCTAGTCACTGAAATAGAAAAGGGGAGGAGACTGGAGTGGAGACACCGAAAAGAAAAAGGGCAAAAATGAAATAGAAGAGAGGAATGGGGGAGGGAAAGGAAAACGAAAAGGACGGGAGGAAAATGGAGGACGGAAGCTTACCTACAATGGAGTGCTGCAACTCCATCGTACTAAGATTTTAGTTCCAAGCTTCAGTGAACCGCAACTCCAGGCACACTCCCTTCTCTTCTCTCGCCATTCTTCCACCTCTCTATCTCTTTCTTCGTCTTCTATTTTCTTTTCTTTTTATCCTCAGTTTTCTGCTACGTGCAGAGATCAGGGAAGAAAGGGGAAACGAAGAGGGCCTTGTTCATTGGCCGAAATGTTGAAAATATTGGTTATCATCTGATATTGTCAAAATATCGATTGAATTTTTTAAGCACATACAATCGATGCCGATTCCCATGTGATTATTGGAACCATGATGGCTAATATGTACTGGGTTCAGTCGCTTTTTTAACCATATACTCCAACCAGAGATGGGTGAGCCATCATATATGTTAAACGATCAACCTTACAGGGAGCATAACTCCTCCCTCGGGAAGAGCTCCTTACTCAATTGGCAAGCAGTGTCAGTTCTCACATGCTTGCTTAGGGTTCGAATCCGGATATGCCACCTTTCCCGCGTGTGTATGGCAGTAGGCTTCTTTTTCCACATGTGTGGGATTTTATCCCCGCGTGTGTGGGCTTCCTTTTCCATGTGTGTGCGCTATCTCATGGGACCCAACCCCCTTGCTTGGGATACAAAAAAACTAAAAGAAAAATTCTTCCCCACATTTGTCGCCTCTTCTTCCCACTTGTGTAGGCTACCTCTAGTCCGAGCCCCCTTAGCTAGGGTGCCAAAAAAGAAAAAGTAGAAAACAGAAAGAAACCTGGTTAGAGTCAAATTTGACCTAGACAATATACAAAGAGGTAATTACAAGTGGTTTGGAGTGGTTTTTTATTCAAATGTGTACCCTACTGATATTGTTTTAGTCAGAAAATTCTTGAAGTTAGTCCTAGCAGTATTTGTACTGAAAAGCGAATAGAATCTTTATAGAGAGGATACAAATATCACAATTGGAAGGTTCACATTCAACCATAACATTGGGGAATAAAGTGAACATTACTTGTTGAAAATATAAGAATGCAAATTTTCTTATCCCCGGTGAGGGCTGAGAGTCGCTATGAGACTTGCACGTGCGAGGTGATGAAAACTCACATGTGCATGGAAATATAACTCACGCATGTCAGGTGATGGGCATACATACAAGGTAATAGCAACTTACATGTGCAAGGAGGAGGATGCCAAGTTTGAAGTCTAGACCATCTAATGAAACCCGCTGCTCCTTACCACCGGTGTAGGAGCCGTTCTCAAATGCAGGCTGGACAATAAATTGCCTGAGTCTGCAGAGACAATTATGTTAGTTTAAAACACACCTCTTTTGTTTAAAAGATTCTTCTGCGGGAGAAACTTGGTCTAGCATAAGAGACAAGAGACTGTCAGTAAGCCAAGAAGAGGACTGCCCAAGAATGATGTAATGATCTCAAATCTGATGGATTTGTTGGGCTAGGTATATGCATTTAAAAGGTAGGTCCACAGATGGCTCGTTTAACACTCCATCAAGAAAATACTAATCCTAGATATGGTCCATGGTTTAGCACAATGATGGGTCCCTTGGCAGGAGCAGCCCACCCTTACCTGTGTTTCATATGAAAGTTGAAAACATTACAACTACTTCGGGGCAAGTCATTCTTGGCTTGTCTAACCAGGCTCCTGTCTTCATGTTAGACCGTCTCCCCCTCTCACTATGCGCATGGGCCGGGAAACTCCTCTGCCAATTACTGATTCTTGAATGCCTATTTATAGTATTTTTCACATTAGATATAAAGTTCTTGTTCCGCTTCATCCCTTGCTTTTCTATAATCCTCTTGTGCGAATAAATCCTCAAATGGGAATAGGGAACATTATCTCAGTTGAGTTTTTCATGATAGCAATGTACGCACTCCATCAAGTGGGGGTTGACTTATTTGGAGATAGGTTTTATTCCAGAGTCCAAACACTATGGCCTTTAGCCAAATTTTTGGGTTTTTGTCATATTAGTCCTTTTTAGACTCGGTTTTCTCAATTTCACGATCAAAATTCAGATAATATCTCTAGAGTTGCATGACTTTCGTAAGCTTTTTTGTTTTAAAAAAAAAAAATAATCATTTCCCATGGTATCGTGGGATAGTGCCATGATATCATAGAATTTATCTGTTTCTGTATAATACACTTTTTCCAACCAGCAAGAAATTTAGTTATTTTTACAAAAAATAAAAAATAAAATTTTATAAAAAATAATGCACATCGTACCACCATTTCTGAAGTTCTGTCATTTGGAGGAATTCTTCTCAAAGATGCTGCATAAAAGCCATCACATCATGGCGCAGTCTCATGATATCATGGATTTTATTAGTTTTTGTGGAATGCACTGTTCGCATGATATCATGGCATTTGAGGTAGAAAAGTTTTTTAAGAAAGTGTTAACCAAAGTCACTTGATTCTGGTGATATTATCTGAATTTAGATTATGAAATTGAGAAAACCGTGTTTAAAGAGGACTAATATGTTAAAACCCCTGAGTCTTTTCCTTATCCAAAGAACAATGACCGAGCTCCATTTGGAATTTTTCCAAAGAGAGCTCCTAGAATCAGTATACGAAAGCCAAACGATCAGCACAAGCATCTAACTAAAAGAGAATAACTATATGAGAAATCCTCTTAATGGAAGAGCAACTAGCAATGAATTCCTTTTAAGTTCTTTCAATTGCCAACCATTAAGACTGTATATAGGGGGTTCTCAAGGTGCTTGAAGAGAGAGATCTATGAAATCTTTTCTTATATGTTTGATTTCGTCCATGGAGTATTTGCTTAGACTATGATGACAATGTCTACTAAGCAGGGGAATTCATGTAAAGTTCCTTCTCTTTTCTTCTTTTTCGCATTTTTTATTATGGCTTCGCAGCATGACTCATTTCAAGGGTCAAAGGCAACTGCCACTAGTAAAGTGTTGTTCCATTGAATAATGTTATGACTTTTCTTTTTCAACCTCGAGAATTGAAACCATATTCCAATCTTCTTCACTTAAAAAGGCAACCTCCTGCAAATGTTATAACAGATGAAGAGGCGCCACTTAAAATTTTGGGATGTTTGTGGAAGGTGGACTTTTGACGTGGGACATCAGCTTTTATCTCCAAAATATGGTATCCCTTGTCTTTAGTCCTTCCATACACAAATTGGATGAGTTCCACATCACCAAGGTTCTTTTACTTTCTCAATTTTCCTCATTGCTTCAAATGATATGGAGAAGAAATTATGCCTTTTCTCTTTCCATTGCATGAGCAAACCATCACTTAGGCCCATTTTTCCTCATAGAATTGAATACATATCAACTCGTGGTCAGGGCACTTGGCAGTTCTCACCTGAGTGCCCGAGAACCGACCCTTGGCCGACCACCTTCCCTAATCCTAGGGCTTGAAGGGGTCCCAGCTCCCTTAGCTGGGGTATAAATAAGCCTCATGGTCAAATGAGCTCCAACAAAAGATTATAAGCCGTGAAGGATACAAGGTGGTGATGTAAATAGGACATTTACTTTTCTCATAGTTAATTACTGTGGTGGTGGGCTCAATTCATTTCACATCACTGGCAAGGGGGTGATTATTTGATTGTCATTCTTTGATATTCAACTTTGAGCCTTAATTTTCAACCACTTTTAAAAATACAAATTTTATAAGTCCTTGGAATTCAATTACATGAAACAAAATGCCATTAGCATGTGTTTCATTAATTTTAGTCTGATTTCAACCCCAGACTGGATCACCATAATGAGTTCGCATCCCGAGGTGCGACATGTGCGAGGATTCGTTTAACAATGGTGTATGTTTTTCCACAATTCTCACAAGATTCCACATGTAAGGATACGTAGAGGTTTCCATAACAATTTAAAAAATAAATTTCTGCGAAAACTTATGTAACAAGAAACAGAATAAACCATAAATCATCATTATAAAACATATAATCTGAACGTAAACTCATCCCAAAATATATTGCAAGTAGACATCCCAAATGGCCGACAAGGCCAATACCAACAACTCAAAATAAATAAATATATATAAAAGAAGCAGTTATATCAAAATGTCATGTCACTTGCACACCTACATAATGTGTAGATGACATCATCTGGAGCGCATTACTAGCCCATACAGCATCTCAACCGTCTGTGCCTCCCTGTCAAGGGGTAATGGTTTCGTCACCTAAAATGACAAGTGTAGCACTATTAGGATTACACAACCTATCAAGTAGGCACGTATAGTAAACATAAACATGTTGCGTCAAATATAGAATCAAAGACAACCAAATCACAAGAGTAACAATAATGTCTACAATTAGGCATGATTATGTAAGAAACGTAAATAACACAAGTGAACCAATTAAGACAAGTGTAGGACCATGATTTCTAAATCGGAGCGAATAGATCATCTTAAAATGACTTCAAAAGGCTCCCTATCAAATTCCAAGTCAATTGGACATCGGTTGACCATAAATCGAAGCGCCGCAACTTCCTCGTGACAAAATCAAGTCTTCTGGTGACAAGACCCCACACGGCTTCAAAACTCAAACAAAACCCTATGGGGCTCCGCCACCGGGAGGCCTAATTTAGCTTCTGCGAATCAAAGTCTGGTCAAATATTGTCAAAATGACCTAATATTTGACATGTAGCCCCTTTGAAGTATTTTGAAATCACCCATGTGTTTTGTTTATTAGTGATTGCTTCGGTGGTTCCCATCGTCGAGAGGCTTGGTTTTGTTGTTTGAGGGTTCATGTAAGGTCAAACATTGTCTGTTCGACTTGAAACCCAACATAGTGCCTTCCGAAAATATTTTTGAACCATCCATAGGCTCTGATTGAAGATCTGATGCCCTCGATGCTGTCACCACCGGGAAAGCTGATTTTGATGCGGCTTTTGCTTTTGGGGTCAAACAGTGTCGGAATGGCCTGGAATTTGATGTAGAGCCTTCTAGTGGCATTTTGAGGCCAACTACGTGCTCTATTTTGTGAATTAGGGTTTCCAGCTCTACCACCGACGAGAGCTCTCATTCAGATGCTGGAAGAGTGAAGTTTGGCCAAGTAATGTTGAAATGGCCCGAAACTTTATTTTTTCACTTCTTATGGCTTTCTTTAAGAATCTTATAGTTTTTGTTTGATTCTTCCAAGATTTGATGCTAGAAATAGCATTGCCTGCTCGTGGTAGGATGCGGCTTCGTGTAGCTTCTTGATGCTGAAAATGTATGAAGAAGCGATGTAACATTTTTGGTGTCAACAGTCACCGCGGGGTTTTACCTCACCAGATTTGGACTCTTTTTTCGGGAGTAGTAACCAGTAATTTTGTACATGCTAAATTTCGATGTTTAGTACTACCAAGTCCGATGCCTTATTTTAAGTAATTGTCGATATCAAAAGGGTCACACAAGCTTCCGCTAAATGTTTATTAGCCTCTCATCGCAGAATCCTGTGGGAATTGTAATCACAGAAAAATTTTAAATTGTCCACCCGGTAGTAGAAGCGGCGTCACTCCACGTGATGCGGATATCTGTGCTAATCCGGTTTGGGAGTGTGACAGAGGCTCGAGTGGCTCAAATATGTGAAGTTTTGCAGGATTTCGAAAAGGCACATCTCTCTTAAAGTGCATGAAGAAATTTATAAATGTGATTTCTAGTTGAGCTAAACATTGAAATATATGGCACGCACCCTATACAAAAGTTCTATGAAACAATTATCTCTATCTAATGAGCCCAGTATTTCTGTACTTCTGAAGTTACAGACAAGCCCCAACAATTCCCAAAATTACCAAAAGGCTCTTCTAAGCACTAAACGTAGGTTAAAAACTCACAAACCAACACAACTACTAATCTACTCAATTACCGTCTAAATTCAAGGAATTAACCTTAAAACATAATTAATTAGGGTCAGAACTTACAACTTTCTGCAAAGAACCCACACACATTTCTGTTGATCAAAACAGAGCCTTTGGTAGAACAAAGAAGCTCTTTAATCTTGCTAATCCAAGAATCTGAAAACGGGAAAAATCTTAAGCCTTTAAGAGGAAGGACCATTGAAACTTGTCAAAAGCTTTGGTGATATCAAGTTTTATACAATGACTCACTCCCTTGGAACTTTGAATGCAATTTTGAAACAGGTCATGGGCTAGCACATAGTGTTGATGAATTGACCTCCCTATTATAAAAACTAGCCTCGTTGTTGCAAATGAGGGAACAGAGAATTTTGGCTAGCCGTGGTGCAGCAAGGACCTTGGCCATTATTTTACAGGAGAAGTTCAAGAGTGTAACCGGATGAAATCCAGAGAACATTTTGGGGATGGATTCTTTCGAACTAAAGCCAGAAAATATGTGTTCCATGACCTCAAAAGAAAATCTGAGATGAAGAAGTTTTGGATTACATTGATGTTAGAATTTTACATTCAGATTTGGAAATAGGAATTTAATGGGCTAAAAATGGGCTTAAATAGGCTGGCTTGGGCCTCAAAGTGGGGTGGCCCAAGTGGAATGGGCTGGACTTGTCTCGGCCTAGTGGGTTTTCATAACCACAAATATGAGTTTTCAATTTCTCGGGAGAAACCATGCTGTGAAATTCATTCCTTCTTCTTCTTCTTCTTCTTCTTCTTCTTTTTTTTTTAATAGAGAGTTTCAAGTTTTTTTCTTGATGGATATCAGTTTAGAAGTTAATCTGATCATAAGATTCTGATCTTCTTTTGTTTTAACGTAGAAGCTTGCAGCCTTTCCTAAACACATAATTTCTTTAAATTGACTACTAATACAAATATTATACCCATCTCTCTCGATGTCCATTATTGATATGGGTGGCTTTAAAGGTGAGTCTTGAATGTGGCAAACTAGAAAGGTCAGAGAGAGTGATCTTTTTAATTCATTAACATTTTTGTGGGTGTGTGTGTGAAATACTTGTATGCTTTTCACAAAATCACGTTTAAAGATAGCTTATTTGATCCAAGAGCATGTCCTGAAGCAATCTTATCACGTTGCCATCTTATAGATCAATTGTTTAATGACTTCTTATGGAGGTTTATTATGACATTATGCTCTCTTATCTATTATTCCATAATTTTATCCCCTACTGTGGTTATGTATCGACATTTATTTTCTTGCCTTCATTTTTTCACTATAAATAGATGAGAAGTTAATCGATTAGACACAAGTTAACATGTGTAGTTGTTTTCTTAAAATATTATAATGTTTGAAAAAGGGTATATTAGCCAAAAATCCCTCATCACTGTCTTGTAAGGCCTCATGTCCAACAACCTTTTCTCTAAGGCCTATAGTTCATACAGCTGGAAATAGTTTGGCAAGAAGACTCTAGATACGCCACATCAGATATTTTCATTATACATTTGCCCATTCAACTATTTTAGTCATAAAATTTTCAATTTTAAAATTTCAAATCTTCCATTCTCCCTCATTCCTATATCCTCTCGATCTCTGCTACTGCCAGAGGATCGTAACTTTATGCTACAATCCAGTCCAGAGAAGAAGAACAACATAAGAGGACGTGCCACCTCCTGGAATCGCCGCCCTAGTGCTATCTACACCGCAAAGGAGCAGAAGCAGGGGCAGATCCCAAAGGCGGATTCGGTATTCCGGATTTGCAGAAGTTGGGGCCATCGCAAAACAAAGGATCGCCCATGCGGATCTGTGCGGACCATCGTTGCAAAAATCACAACCGGAGAAGAGAGCATAAAGGATCCTAATCTGGTAATTGTTCTAGATTGGAAGCCACAGACAACTCCCTCGCGATCGTCGAGGAAGAAGAGTCATAGGAGAAGAAGGGTCAACATAGAGCCTGATCACCAGAGGTGGGCCACGACTGTTGATCGGAGAAGATCACTGAGTTTGCAGAAAAGCAGATGGAACTAGTTTGGGTTCAATTCGAAGATGATTAAAGGTGGGCCAGTCGTTGCCAAAGGAGATTCAGAGGATCCAGACTATGTGATCGTCGTTGCAAATTTGCAACCGCAGGCTTGCCGTCGCCGAGCAAGAGAACTAGAAGTAGTCAAAGTTGCAACAGGAAGAAGAAGGTTTCGGAATTATTGCGCCACTGCTGCAAACCATTGTCATTGCCACCACCATCCAGTGCTACATCTCCGACGTTGAAGGATGATAGTGGCCAGAGAATCCGCCCTACGCGGGTTGCAAAGGCTCTTGCAGAGATTTTGTTGTAAGACAGAATCGACGAGGAAGAGAAGAAGATTATGTTCACATGTTTGGCTCCAGGTTGGTTCGGGTTATTATCAAATGTATCTGAGTTTTTGTCAAATTTATTTGAGTTTTTATCAAATTTATCTGAGTTTTTGTAAATTTTATCAGAGTTTTTTCAAAAATGTATTTTAGTTTTTGTAAATTTTATCCGAGTTTTTGGCAAATATATCTGAGCTTCTGATAAATTTATCACCATTTTAGAAATTTTAATTGAGTTTTTGAACAAATCTTTCTGTCTTTTTGAAAATTTTATTTGAGTTTTTTTTTAATTTATCTGAGTTTTTTGACAAATTTATTTGCGTTTTTTTAAATCTGTTTGTATTTTTTATTTTTATTTGTGTCTTTTGAAATTTATTTGCATCTTTTCAAAATTATTTCCTTTTTTTGGAATTTATTTGTGTCTTTTCAAAAGAATTTTGAGTTTTTTGGGATATTTTTTCATCTTTTGAAATTTATTTGGATCTTTTGAAATTTATTTGCGTCTTTCTAAATTTATCTGTGTTCTTTAGAAACTTATTTGCGTCATTTCAAATTTATTTACCTTCTTTTGAAATTTATTTTTATTTTTTTAAAGTTTATTTGAAAATCTCAATAATGGGGTTTTCATTAATCGTGGCCAATTAAATGATAGTTGACCATTATTAATGGCATATCCCACTAATCATTGGATATGACTTCTGTTTAAATAAATAAGAGCTTTTATATAAAGGGTGACTTGGACATTTAGGTCTTCAAATTTGAAAAAAGAAATGACCACACTATGATAAAAGATATTGGATCTAAGGCGAGAAAGTAAAATGTTTAAGGATCTGTCGCCGAATGCCCTCCTTGAAAAATAGCATCAACTTTACTCAACAATTGCATTGAAGGAAAAGTTAGCACTAAAAAGATTATGCTCGCTGATTTATGCATGTCTCTCTATCTCTCTTTATCTACATGTCATGACCCGGGCCCGAGATCGGATTACTCGGGGCTAAACCCGGATCGCGAATCCACATACTTAGTCCCGTAAATCCTGAATTAACCGAAGTTAAGACGAGACTCACAAGGAATCTAACATACGTACCTGTCAATGTACATTTGCGGAATACATATATCGACCAACAATTTAAAACGATACGAGTCATTTGCATTAAAAGTCCGTATATACATATTAACATCCTAATAAAGTTCACCACTGTATATACAACACATAATGCAGGGAATATCATTCTTTACAGTTCCACAAAGAATGAATATACAAAATATCATTCAAACGTTTCCAAAATGTTCTACTACTTTCGCCCTCCGATACTACGCCCATTCGATCAATCCTCCTGGAGGAATCAGATTGGCTTTTTCCGCATGCGCCGCGGCCTCTGCAAGACCGGGACGAGCAACTGGGCCTGTAATGCCATCAACAACACTATGAACACGACGGTTCAGCAATGTATAAACATATCTATGATATTTCATGCCAAACATATCCACTTATTAATATAACAACTTTAGACAATTAAAACTAGAATAGAATAACATCATGTACAGTATGGCCACTTAATAATCAATGACTAATTGACAATCAATATAGTTTTATCCTCATTCAATTCAGCTCCTTCTCGAGGAAGTAGTTAGTCGGTTCATTTCATTAGTTTCATATCATTCATTGATTACATTGAACATTTATTAGATGGCTTATGAGACTCTTCAGTCCAATATATATTACTTTTCATTACATGGCTTATCAATTCGTTGACTTTGCAGTCTAATATGTGGGATCTACTAGCGTCTTGATTAGAGATCACTGGCATCACCACGGAGCTCCGGAACACCCCAATCTTCTGCTGCAGCAGGATTATTCATTAGTTCATTGCATTTGTTCATTGTTCAATGGTTCATTGCATTCAGTCATTATAGTTCCAATTGAGTTAGAAGAATCATTAGTTATTTATGGTCCTACTTGTCTCTATCTCAAATCTAGACAACTACTAGGTGTAATCATTGGTTACTAAATACACTTGTTATCTTCGATGGACATCACATTTACATTTAATGTGTGCATTTAGTTCCCAAAATTACCACCCATAAATCCAAAATTCATTGGGCTCAACCTGAGCTCCCAATCAATCAGACTGCTAGGTCTGATCGATTGGCCAAGTTTTACTTACAATAATTATTTGGCTTGTATTCAGGTTCGCTCGAGCAGACTCCCAGTTTGCTCGAGCGAACGTCTCACAGAACTTTGGTCATGCGAGCGACCAACATTTCTCTCTCTAGCGAAGAAAGAGGCCCCCAGACAAAACTTCCATCGCTCGAGCGCACATATGTTTGCTCGAGCGGACACTTACAGATGCTATTTCGCATCAGACAGTAGCTAGTTCGCTCGAGCGAACTGTCCAGAACTCCAATTCCGAAATTCTGAACATTCACTCTTTCAGTCCCATTTCAACTCCAATCCAATCAAAACCTGCAATAAAGACTTGGAACCTCCTGTTCCCTTCATTAATCATATTCAAATACAATCACAACACTTCTATTCCCTCATTCCATCAATCCACAAAAATCTCCATTCTACAATAAAGAAGGGTTTGAGAACCCAACTCTTACAATTCAAGAAAAACTTGTAAACTAGCATTTAAATCATAAAGGTACATTTATACTTGCCTCTTGAAGTCTATTAGCAAGAAACCCCTCTTTACTTAGCTTGCCTTGATAATAAAATCCCCAATCCAAACCCTAATTCCATGAAAACATGTAAAAAAAACATATCTCTATAAGTTACTTGTGCTAGCTACTACTCCAAACCATTTATTAGAACATCAAAGCTCTTAAAATGATCTAAGTACTCACTTGTAGCTCCAAGAAAAGGAATCCTTGAGTTCTTTCTCAAGCTTTGACCCTTCAATAATGGAAAACCAGATGAGGAAGAAGATGGAGAAGATGAAGCTTATTCAAAATCCACTTGAACACTCCAAATCTCACTCTCTTGATGAAGAAGGATGGAAGAAGTAAGGAGGAATGGTGTCTAGGGCTTTCTCTTCAATAAGGATGAGTTGAATGAACTCAAAGGGTTCATCTTAAGCCTTATAAGGATCTTTTTGCAACTAAACCCTCTCTTTCTTTCCTATTTTCGATTCAAGTCAATAGAAGGTTCACTTGGCCAATTCCTAGTCCAATGACTTCGAGCCTATTACGAAAGTTAACGTACTCGTCGAAATACACGTGTTGGCACTATGAGTTCCCGTATTCGACAAAATACGTATAAATCTGTATTTACGAAAAAGGCCTTGTTTTCTTCGTTTGAGTCTAAACCCTCACTCAATCCATTCAATTTCTTTTATTATCATTTCATTAAGCCTAAATCAATCCCTTGAGATTAATCTCAACCAATTTGATCATTAGCCATCATTAGTCTAATTAAACATGATTAATTAGCATTAACTTTAATTAATTAGAGTTTATCTCGATTAACTCGGGTCTTACACTACAACTTTCATATTGTTAATGATGTTGCTCACTTGCCCATGCTTAGCGCGGGCATCCTTTGCTAGTACTTCAATATAGAAGCTGGTCCAAATTCATACTGTGCCCGAGCATCCTTTGTTAGTGCTTCAATATAGAAGCTGGTTCAAGTTGGTACCAAATTGTGTGTATATATATTAACAAAATATTTTAAGTACAATTTTGACCATCTTAGTGTAATTCATACCAAAAGATAGAATTAGGTTTTCTAAGTTTTTTTAAAAAACTATTAATGTTTTTTAAAATATTAATATTATAAATTAGATTGTCCATGCTAAATATGGGGACATTTTGCTAGCCATTACATGATAGGTGAACCATTACCATGAGCATAATTAAATTTAAGCTTCTTTGTCAACTAGATAAATCAAATTCATCAAAAATAAAAAAAAATCTTAATAAAAGTGAAGATCACTGGTCTTATTACATTTCCATAACTAATAACAAAGTAAACTTGAAAATCAAATTAATAAGTTGTCTTTGGGGCTCTGAGCAATACCATCCGCACTACTCTTGGTTTCCCCGCAAGATCACTGATCGACGCTAAAATATGCAATGCTTAACCGCAAGACTACGGTGTCGTCAAGTAGTAAAGGACTAAAGAGTCCGGATTATCGATCCCACGGAGAGAGGATGGAACAAGCAATGAATCCAATTAAAATAGAATTGAACTAATTAAGATATAGGTAATATAGACAATTGAAGTAAAGAATTAAAATTATTAAACTATGTGTGAAAAATGAAATTAAACTAATTGGAATGTGAAACGAAACTAAGATAGCAACTAAACTATTCTAACTAACAATCTAGAATATGAAATCAATAAGATCTAACAAACTACACTAAACTAGTGGATGAATGGTGGTGGAAATTGAAGATTTAAGGTGAAGATGTGTGAAATGCGAAGGATTTTAAAACAAATGATGTGAAGTGTAGATCTAACAATCTAGAAGCGAAAAAAATAAATCAAATTAAAAATAAAACTAACTACAATAAAAATAAGAGATTAGTAAATACAAAATCCACTAAGTATGTAATTAATCCAATCAATGTATGTTCTAATTCAACTCCCAAATCTACAATCCAATTAGCAATCTCTTGCCGAATTGGATTGGAAGATATAACAATGAAGATCAAAGTAAAGAAAATCAAAGGCAAAGATCTTAGATCACCATCTAACTACCCTAACAATAATTCATCAAAATCAAGCTACAAAAGATCAAAAATAAGGGCTCTAGAGTATGCTATGTGAGAGAACTTAATCCAACTATGAAGCATCAATTGAGATTATCCAAGCATCAAGTGTAGAGATAGAGCATGAGAAATAAGAGAGATTAGCACAATTAGATCTAAAATTTACTAATCAATCAAGGCACAAGTAGGGAATTTAAACTAAAACATGCATGTAATTGAATTAATTACATTACTTAGCTTCAAAAGAAGAGCCTAATTCAAGAGCTTTATCCACTAAACATCAAGAAAGAGCTCTAAATCTTCATTAATGAACTTTAATTACACACTTTCTCTAGATTAGTTACAAAGAAGCTCCTAATTACAATCTAAAAGTAAAAATAAAATTGCAAAAAGACCAACTTGCCAAAAGATTTTATTTTTCTCTTTACAAAAACAATCTAATTTATAGAAACTTTGAAGACATTTGATTGGCTCATTTCCTTCCACAATGATTTCTTCCATTTGATTGGTTGCAACTTGAAATCTTTTGATTGGCTCATTTGCTTTCACATGGATTGCTTCAATTTGATTTAGAGGCTTTTCATTGGATCTTTTGCTTTCACATGAATTGCTTCAATTTAATTAGTTGCAACAAACTTTCCTTCTAAAAGGTAAAAGCATATGTCTCATAACCTATTTCATACCAACCTAAACCCTAACCAATACATCAACCACTCCTTTATACTAGAAAATAACTTCTTCTATCCTTAAAGTCTTCTCATCTTATTTTGGAATTCTTCAACACTTCACCGAGATTTCTTTATATAACTTCTTTATTGAAATCTCTTCTTGATGCCATGGGACACTAGCCGAAAGGTTAGGGTAGTCGCAGGGTCCATGTACACAAGAGAATGTTGTGATCTAGGGCCGACGAGAAGAGATCAATCACGCACAAGAAGTACACAAAAATTTACGTGGTTCGACTTTTGGCCTACGTCCACGGAGAATACGAGAGAAATCACTATGCAATCAGAAGAGATGGACATCCTAGAGAGTCTTAGTCTCTATTTATAATATCACCCACAAACCTTGTTACACCCAAACACTACCTCTTAATCACAATAGACCTACTATAATAAACCTACTTCTAATCACAGTAGAACATGGACAATGTAGGGGCCCGGTTTACCAAATTCATTACTTCTATTGAGCCATACAACCTAACAGAGAAATTACATAAAATGTGCTATAAATATTCGGATTTATGTATGATAATCCGATAATCCGTTAATGTGATAAAAGGATAAAATCTCCGTGTAAAGCGAATGATATGCATATGAGATGCTAATGAAACACGGACAAATTAGGGGTAAAATATGCAAAATTTAACACTTATCAATCACCGTCGTTCTCATCTTCAACATAAGGGGATCTACTTCATTAATGATGTCCTCTGAGACAATCATTAGAAATCCATCGTCATGCCCTTTATCAGCAATCTGATTAACATAGCATCATATTTTTTTTATATCATCTCTTCGACAAATATAACTCCAACCCATGGTTTAAAATTGTGATATCCGTCAACCCCCAAAAATTGATACAGGATCAGTAACAGTTGTGGTTCATGATCCATCACGGTCATTGCGGAGTGAATTATTTTTATCCCAAAGAAATTTGAAGAAATATTCAGTAAACCCAGAATATTGAAAAATGCTAGAAAATAAAGAAAAATCAATTAGTCCACACTAGAAACCAAAATATCTGTCCCCCAAAGTCGTAGCACCCTCTATCACTATTTAATCTTTGTGTTTATCCTTGTAATTTATAAATCTATTAATGTAGCCCATATTTAAAATCCAAATCATTCAAAATAACTATCACCACATATATTAACTTTGTAAAAGATTTAATCCAATTGGAGTTAGGCCCTCAACTGAATTGCTCTTGTTACATTATTAGAAACATCAATAATTAGCCAATTCATATATATAACTTCATGATCTAGTCATCTACAAAAGTCACAAAAAAATTAGATTTCAAAGGGGACATTTGTTTTAGAGTAGTTTAGATTTTCCTTAAGCGGGCCTTATTAATAAGGTAAAATTAAGAAAAAGAGTAAGGATATCTTAAAAATCTTATAGGCTCCATACTTCATAGTGGGGCCCACCTACACAAAATTTAAACTGCTCAAAATAATTTTCCTCCTCTTATATGGGTTTTGGCCAAATTTTATTTTAATTGGAGATTTAGGACTATTAGATTGATTGATATTTTTAAACTCAATCAACTGATGAACCTGATGGTGGGCTAGTCTCTTATGAGAGTGAAACTTGTCCAGGGCCCATATAATAGAGAGACAATTATTTTGATCAGCTTCGATTTTCTATAGATTGGTTTGATTGTGGAGTCCCCATGCTTCTTCTAACTTGTAGCTAACAATTAAAAAATGAAAAAAAGGACCATAAAAGGGGTTTATACCCTAGTCACCGATATAGAAAAGGGGAGGAGACTGGAGTGGAGACACCGAAAAGAAAAAGGGAAAGGAGAAAATAGAAGAAAGGAATGGGGGCGGGAAAGGAAAATGAAAAGCGGAGGGAGGAAAATGGAGGAGGGAAGCTTACCTACAGTGGAGTGCTGCAACTCCGTCGTACTAAGATTTTAGTTCCAAGCTTCAGTGGACCGCAACTCCAGGTATACTCCCTTCTCTTCTCTCGCCAATCTTCCACCTCTCTATCTCTTTCTTCGTCTTTTATTTTCTTTTCTTTTTATCCTCAGTTTTCTGCTACGTGCAAAGATCAGGGAAGAAAGGGGGATAGGAAGAGGGCCTTGTTCATCGGCCGAAATGTTGAAAATATTAGTTATCATCTGATATTGTCAAAATATCGATTGAATTTTTGAAGCACATACAATCGATGCCAATTCCCATGTGATTATTGGAACGATGATGGCTAATATGTACTGGGTTCGGTCGCTTTTTTAACCATATACTCCAACCAGAGATGGGTGAGCCATCATATATGTTCAACGATCAACCATATAGGGAGCATAACTACTACTCCCACGGGAAGAGCTCCTTACTCAGTTGGCAAGGAGTTTCAGTTCTCACATGCCTGTTTAGGGTTCGAATTCGGATATGCAACCTTTCCTGTGTGTGTAGGGCAGTAGGCTTCTTTTTCCACATGTGTGGGCTTTTATCTCCGCGTGTGTGGACTTCCTTTTCCATGTGTGTGGGCTATCTCATGGGACCCAACCCCCTTGCTTGGGATACAAAAATAAAAAGAAAAATTCTTCCCCACATTTGTGGCCTCTTCTTCCCACTTGTGTGGGCTACCTCTAGTCCGAGCCCCCTTAGCTAGGGTGCCAAAAAAGAAAAAGTAGAAAACAGAAAGATACCAGGTTAGAGTCAAATTTGACCTAGACAATATACAAAGAGGTAATTGCAAGTGGTTTGGAGTGGTTTTTCATTCAAATGTTAACCCTATTGATATTGTTTGAGTCAGCAAATTCTGAAGTTAGTCCTGGGAGTATCTGTACTGAAAAGTGAATAGAATCTTTATAGAGAGGATACAAATATCACAATTGGAAGGTTCACATTCAACCATAACATTGGGGAATAAAGTGAACATTACTTGTTGAAAAAATAAGAATGCAAATTTTCTTATCCCCGGTGAGGGCTGAGAGTCGCTATGAGACTTGCACGTGCGAGGTGATGACAACTCACATGTGCATGGAGATACAACTCACGCATGCGAGGTGATGGGCATATGTACGAGGTAACAGCAACTTACATTAGCAAGGAGGAGGGATGCCAAGTTTGAAGTCTAGACCGTCTAATGAAACCCGCTGCTCCTTACCACCAGTGTAGGAGCCGTTCTAAAATGCAGGTTGGACAATAAATTGCCTGAGTCCGCAAAGACAATTATGTTAGTTTAAAACATACCTCTTTTGTTTAAAAGATTCTTCTGCTAGAGAAACTTGGTCTAGCATAAGAGACAAGAGACTGTCAGTAAGCCAAGAAGAGGACTGCCCAAGAATGATATAATGATCTCAAATCTGATGGATCAATATCCATTAAATTTGTTGGGCTAGGTATATGCATTTGAAAGGTAGGTCCACAGATGGCTCGTTTAACACTCCATCAAGAAAATACTAATCCTGGATATGGTCCATGGTTTAACACAATGATGGGTCCCCTGGCAGGAGCAGCCCGCCCTTACCTATGTTTCATATGAAAGTTGAAAACATTATAACTACTTCGGGGCAAGTCATTCTTGGCTTGTCTAACCAGGCTCCTGTCTTCATGTTAGACCGTCTCCCACTCTCACTATGCGTGTGGGCCGGGAAACTCCTCTGCCAATTACTAATTCCTGAATGCCTATTTATAGTATTTTTCACATTTGATATAAAGTTCTTGTTTTGCTTCATCCCTTGCTTTTCTATAATCCTCTTGTGCGAATAAATTCTCAAATGGGAATGGGGAAAATTATCTCAGTTGAGTTTTTCATGATAGCAATCTACTCACTCCATCAAGTGGGGGTTGACTTATTTGGAGATAGGTTTTATTCCAAAGTCCAAACACTATGGCCTTTAGCTAAATTTTTGGGCTTTTGACATATTAGTCCTTTTTAGACTCGGTTTTCTCAATTTCACGATCAAAATTCAGATAATGTCTCTGGAGTTGCATGACTTTGGTAAGCTTTTTTTTTTTTTTTTTTTTTTTTTCAGAAAAGTCATGGGCTTTTTTCCCATGGTATATCATGGGATAGTGCCAAGATATCATAGAATTTATCTGTTTCTGTATAATACACTTTCTTCAACCAGCAAGAAATTTATTTATTTTTACAAAAAATAAAATTTAAAATTTTATAAAAAATAATGCACATCTTACCACCATTTCTGAAGTTATGACGTTCGGGGGAATTCTTCTCTAAGATGCTGCATAAAAGCCATCACATCATGGGGCAGTCTCATGATATCATGGATTTTATTAGTTTCTGTGGCATGCACTGTTCGCATGATATCATGGGATCTGAGGTAGAAAAGTTTTTTAAAAAAGTGTTAACCAAGTCACTTGATTCTGGTGATATTATCTGAATTTCGATTATGAAATTGAGAAAACCGTGTTTAAGGAGGACTAATATGTCAAAACCCCTGAGTCTTTTTCTTATCCAAAGAACAATGACCGAGCTCCATTTGGAATTTTTTCAAAGATAGCTCCTAGAATCAGTATATGAAAGCCAAACTGTCAGCACAAGCATCTAACTAAAAGATAATAACTATATGAGAAATTCTCTTAATGGAAGAGCAACTCGCAATGAATTCCTTTTAAGTTCCTTCATTTGCCAACCGTTAAGACGGTATATAGGGGGTTCTGAAGATGCTTGAAGAGAGAGATATATGAAATCTTTTATTATATGTTTGATTTCGTCCATGGAGTATTTGCTTTGACTATGAGAATGTCTACTACGCAGGGGAATTCATGTAAAGTTCCTTCTCTTTTCTTCTTTTTTGCATTATTTATTATGGCTTCACAGCATGACTCATTTCAAGGGTCAAAGGCAAAGTGTAGTTCCATTGAATAATGTTATGACTTTTCTTTTTCATCCTCGAGAATTGAAACCATATTCCAATCTTCTTCACTTAAAAAGGCAACCTCCTGCAAATGTTATAACAGATGAAGAGGCGCCACTTAAAATTTTGGGATGTTTGTGGAAGATGGACTTTTGAAGTGGGACATCAGCTTTTATATGCCAAATATGGTATCCCCTGTCTTTAGTCCTTCCATACACAAATTGGATAAGTTCCACATCACCAAGGTTCTTTTACTTTCTCAATTTTCCTCATTGCTTCAAATGATATGGAGAAGAAATTATGCCTTTTCTCTTTCCATTGCATGAGCAAACCATCACTTAGGCCCATTTTTCCTCATAGAATTGAATACATATCAACTCATGGTCAGGGCACTTGGCAGTTCTCGCCTGAGTGCCCGTGAATATACCCTTGGCCGACCACCTTCCCTAATCCTAGGGCTTGATGGGGTCCCAGCTCCCTTAGCTGGGGTATCAATAGACTCATGGTCAAATGAGCTCCAACAAAAGATTATAAGCCGTGAAGGATACAAGGTGGTGACGTAAATAAGACATTTACTTTTCTCATAGTTAATTACTGTGGTGGTGGGCTCAATTCATTTCACATCACTAGTCAAGGGGGTGATTATTTGATTGTCATTTTTGGATATTCAACTTTGAGCCTTAATTTTCAACCACTTCTAAAAATACAAATTTTCTAAGTCCATGGAATTCAATTACATGAAACAAAGTCCTATTAGCATATGTTTCATTAATTTTACTTTGATTTCAAAGAAATGAGGGCTGAAACTGTTTGTCATACCCCAAACTGGATCACCAGAATGAGTTCGCATCCCGAGGTGCGACATTTGCAAGGATTCGTGTAACAACGGTATATGTTTTTCCACAATTCTCACAAGATTCCGCATGTGAGGATACGTAGAGGTTTCCATAACAATTAAAAAAAAGAAAAAAAAAAAGAAAAAAAAAACAGATTTCTGTGAAAACTTATGTAACAAGAAACAGAATAAACCATAAATCAACATTATAAAACATATAATCTGAACATAAACTCATCCCAAAATATATTGCAATGTATTTAAGTAGACATCCCAAATGGCCGGCAAGGCCAATACCAACAACTCAAAATATATATATATATATATATATATATGGGAGGTGCTCTAGTGAGAGACACTCTCACCAAGTTGGTGAGAGATGGGTGGGGGCCCTCACATTTAAGTTGGGGGTCCTTACATTTAAGTTAGTGAGAGTGGATATGGAAATGAGGGCCCCCACCCATCTCTCATAAACTTGGTGAAAGTGTCTCTCATAGAAGCATCTCCCTATATATATAAAATATATATATATATATATATCAGAAGCAGTTATATCAAAATGTGATGTCACTCGCGCACCTACATAATGTGTAGACGACATCATCTGGAGCTCATTACTAGCCCATACAGCATCTCAACCGCCAATGCCTCCTGGTCAAGGGGTAATGGTCTCGTCACCTACAATAACAAGTGTAGCAATATTAGGTTTACACAACCTATCAAGTAAGCACGTATAGTAAACATAAACATGTTGCGTCAAATATAGAATTAAAGACAACCGAATCACAAGAGTAACAATTACTAATGTCTACAACTAGGCATGATTATGTAAGAAATGTAAATAACACAAGTGAACCAATTAAGACAAGTGTAGGACCATGATTTCCAAATCGGAGCTAATAGATAATCTTAAAATGACTCCAAAAGGCTTCATGTCAAATTCCAAGTCAATCGGACATCGGTTGACCATAAATCGAAGCGCGGCAACTTCCTCGCGACAAAATGAAGTCTTCTGGCGGCAAGACCCCCACACAGCTTCAAAACTCAAACAAAACCCTGTGGGGCTTCGTCACCGGGCGGCCTGATTTAGCTTCTGGGAATCAAAGTCTGGTCAAATATTGTCGAAATGACCAAAAACTTGACATGTAACCCCTTTGAAGCAGTTTGAAATCACCCATATGCTTTGTTTATTAGTGATTGCGTCAGTGGTTCCCACCGCCAAGAGGCTTGGTTTTGTTTTTTGAGGGTTGATGTAAGGTCAAACATTGTCTGTTTGACCTAAAACCCAACATAGTGCCTTCCGGAAATATTTTTGAACCATCCATAAACTCTGATGGAAGATCTAATGCCCTCGATGTTGTCACCGCCGGGAAAGCTGATTTTGATGGCGGCTTTTGCTTTTATGGTCAAACGGTGTTGAAATGGCCTGAAATTTGATGTAGAGCATTCTAGTGGCATTAATTTAAGGTCAGCTGCGTGCTCTATTTTGTGAATAAGGGTTTCCAACTCCACCACCGCCGAGAGCTCCTATTCAGCTTCTGGAAGAGTAAAGTTAGGCCAAGTAATGTTGAAATGGCCCGAAACTTCATTTTTACACTTCTTATGGATTTTTTGAAAAATCTTATAGTTTTTGTTTGATTCTTCCAAGATTTGATGCTAGAAGTAGCATTGCCTGCTCGTGGTAGGATGCGGCTTCATGTAGTTTCTTGATGCTAAAAGTGCATGAAGAAACAAAGTGACATTTTTGGTGTCAACAGTCAGCGTGAGGTTTTATCCCACCAGATCTAGACTCTTTTTTGGGGAGTTGTAACCAATAATTTTGTACATGTTAAATTTTGATGTTTAGTACTACCAAGTCCGATGCCTTATTTTAAGTACTTGTCGATATCATAAGGTTCATGCAACCTTCTGCTAAATGTTTATTACCCTCTCATCGCATAATCCTGTGGCAACTGTAACCACAAAAAAATTTTAAATTGTCCACCCGGTAGCAAAAGCGGCGTCAGTCCTCGTGATGCGGATATTTTTGCTAATCCGGTTTGGGAGTGTGACAGAGGCTCGTGTTGCTCAAATAAGTGAGGTTTTGCAGGATTTCAAAAGGCATATCTCTCTTAAAGTGCATGAAGAAATTTATAAATGTGATTTCTAGATGAGCTAAACATTGAAATGGCACGCACCCTATGCAAAAGTTCTATGAAACAATTATCTCTATCTAATGAGCCCAGTATTTCTATACTTCTGAAATTACAGACAAGCCCCAACAATTCCCAAAATTACCAAAAGGCTCTTCTAAGCACTAAACTTAGATTAAAAACTGGCAAACCAACACAACTACTAATCTAGCAAGCGAATCTACTCAATTACCATCTAAATTCAATGAATTAACCTTAAAACATAATTAATTAGGGTCTGAACTTACAAGTTGCTGCAAAGAACTCACGCATTTCTGTTCATCAAAACAGAGCCTTTGGTAGAACAAATAAGCTCTTTAATCTTGCTAATCCAAGAATCTGAAAACGGGAAAAATCTTAAGCCTTTAAGAGGAAGGACCATTGAAACTTGTCAAAAGCTTTGGTGATATCAAGTTTCATACAATGACTAGCTCCCATGAACTTTGAATGCAATTTTGAAACAGGTCATGGGCTAGCACATATATAGTGTTGATGAATTGAACTCCCTTTAAAAAAAAGTAGCCTCGTTGTTGCAAATGAGGGAACAGAGAATTTTGGCTAGCAGTGTAGCAAGGACCTTGGCCATTATTTTACAGGAGAAGTTCAAGAGTGTAATCGGACGAAATCCAGAGAACATTTTGGGGGATGGATTCTTTGGAACTAAAGCCAGAAATTATGTGTTCCATGACCTCAAAAGAAAATCTGAGATGAAGTTTTGGATTACATTGATGTTAGAATTTTAAATTCAGATTTGGAAATAGGAATTTAATGGGCTTAAAATGGGCTTAAACAGGCTGGATTGGCCTCAAAGTGGGCCGGCCCAAGTGGAATGGGCTGGGCTTGGCTCGGCCTAGTGGGTTTTCATAACCACAAATATGAGTTTTCAATGTCTCGGGAGAAACCATGATTTGAAATTCATTCCATCTTCTTCTTTTTCTTTTTTTTTTTTTTTAATAGAGAGTTTCAAGTTTTTTTCTTGATGGATATCAATTTAGAAGTTAATCTGATCATAAGATTGTGATTTTCTTTTGTTTTAACGTAGAAGCTTGCAGCCTTTCCTCAACACATAATTTCTTTAAATTGACTACTGATACAAATATTATACCCATCTCTCTCGATGCCCATTATTGATATGGCAATAATACTTGAATGTGGCAAACTAGAAAGGCCAGAGAGAGTGATCTTTTTAATTCATTAACATTTGTGTGTGTGTGTGTGAAATACTTGTAAGCTTTTCACAAAATCACGTTTAAAGACAGCTTATTTGATCCAAGAGCATTTCCACAAGCAATCTTATCACGTTGGCATCTTATAGATCAATTGTTTAACGACTTCTTATGGAATTTTATTATGACATTATGCTCTATTATCTATTATTCCAGAATTTTATCCCCCACTGTGGTTATGTATCCACATTTATTTTCTTGCCTTCATTTTTTCACTATAAATAGATGAGAAGTTAATCTAGTAGACACATGTTAATATGTTTAGATGTTTGTCTTAAAATATTATAATGTTTGAAAAAGGGCATATTAGCCAAAAGTCCCTCCGAATGTCTTGTAACGCCCTCAGCCCAACAACTTTTCTGGTAGGCCTATAGTCCATACCATTTCAACTATTTTAGTCAATAAAATTTTGAATTTTAAAATTTCAAATCTTCCGTTTCAAATCTTCCGTTCTCCATCATCGTTCATAAATCCTCTCGGTCTCGGCTACCCCCATAGGATCAGAACTTTGTGCTGCGATCCAATCCTAAGAAGCAGAACAGCAAAAAAGGACGTGGCAACCTCCCAGAATCGCCGCCAGTGTTATCAACACCACAGAGGAGCAGAAGAAGAGGCATATTCGGTCTTCCGAATTTGCAGAAGTTAGGGCCATTGCAAAAGAAAGGATCGCCCTTGCGGATCTGTGCGGACCATCATTGCAGAAATCACAACCGGAGAAGAAAGCACAGAGGACCCTAATCTGGTAGTTGTTCTAGATCGGAAGCCATAGAAGCCATAGACAACTCCATCGTGATCGTCGAGGAAGAAGAGTCATAGGAGAAGAAGGGTCACATAGAGCCTGATTACCAAAGGTGGGCCACAACTGTTGATCGGAGAAGATCACGGAGTTTGCAGAAAAGCAGATGGAACTAGTTTGGGTCCAGTTCAAAGACGATCAAAGGTGGGCAGTCGCTGCTGGAGGAGATTCAAAGGATCCGGAGTCAATGATCGTCGTTGCAGATTTACAGCAACAGCCTCGTCGTCGCTGAGCAAAAGAACTAGAAGCAGTCGAAGTTGCAGCAGGAAGAAGGATCCAAAATTATTGCGCCACCGCTGCATACCATTGCTGGAGAAGTAGGGCTACGAGGCTGTCGTCGCCGCCACCATCGGTGCTACATCTTCGACGGTGAAGGAGGATAATGGCCAGAGAATCCTCCCTGGGCTGGCTGCAAAGACTGTTGTAGAGACTACGTTGTAAGACGGAATCGACGAGGAAGAGAAGAGGACTTTGTTCGCAACGTTGGTCCGAAATTGGTTCGGTGCAGGCCAAAATCGATGTGGAATTAAATTTACCTGAGTTTTTGGTAAATTTATTCAAATTATTGTCAAATTTATCAGACTTTTCTCGAAAATCTATTTTAGTTTTTGGCTTATTTATCTAAGTTTTTGGCAAATATCTCTGAGTTTTTGATAAATTTATCTCCATTTTGGAGAATTTAACTGAGTTTTTGAGAAATCTTTTTGTGCTTTTGGAAAATTTATATATGTGTTTTTCTTAAAATTTATCTTAGTTTTTTGACGAATTTATTTATGGTTTCTTAAATCTATTTGCGTTTTTTAATTTTATTTGTGTCTTTTGAGATTTATTTGAGGCTTTTGAAATTTATTTACTTTTTTAAACATTATTTGAGTCTTTTGAAATTTATTTGCATTTATTTAAATTTATCTTCGTCCTTTTGAGATTTATTTGCATCTTTTGAAATTTATTTGCATTCTTTTGAAAATTATTTCTGTTTTTTAGATTTTATTTGAAAATCTTATTAATGGGATTTTCATTAATCGTGGGCAATTAAATGGTAGTTGACATTATTAATTGCATATCCCACTAATCATGGGATATGATTTATGTTTAAATAAATAACAACTTTGAAAGAAAGGGTAACTTGGACATTTAGGTCTTCAAATTTGGAAAAAGGACCGACCATACAATAAAAAAAGACAGTGGATCTAAGGCGAGACCTGTCGCCGAATGCCCCGTTTGAAAAATAGCATCAATTTTACTCAACAATTGCATTGTAGCAAAAGTAAGCACTAAAAAGATTATGCTCGCTGATTTATGCATGTCTCTCTATCTCTCTTTCTCTACAACTTTCATATTGCAAATGACGTTGCTCGCTTGCGCGTGCTTAGTACGGGCATCCTTTGCTAGTACTTCAATATAGAAGCTGGTCCAAATTCATACCAAATTGTGCCTGGGTGTGCCCGGGCATCCTTTGCTAGTTCTTCAATATAGAAGCTTGTTCAAGTTGGTACCAAATTGTTTGTATATATATTAACAAAATATTTTAAGTACAATTTTGACCATCTCAGTGTAATTCATACCGAAAGATAGAATTAGGTTTTCTAAGTTTTTTTTTATAAACTATTAATGTCTTTTAAAATATTAATATTATAAATTAGATTGTCCGTGCCAAACACGGGGACATTTTGCTAGTCATTACATGATAGTGAAGCATTAGCATGAGCATAATTAAATTTAAGCTTCTTTATCAACTAGATAAATCAAATTCATAAAAAAATCTTAATAAACTTGAAGATCACTGGTCTTATTACATGCCCATAATTAATAACAAAGTAAACTTGAAAATCAAATTAATAAGCTGCTTTGGGGCTCTGAGCAATATACTTCGCACTACTCTTGGTTTCCCGCAAGATCACCGTCGTTCTCATCTTCAACATAAGGGGATCTACTTCATTAATGATGTCCTCTGAGACAATCGTTAGAAATCCATCATCATGCCCTTTATAAGCAATTTGATTAACATAGAATCTTTTTTTTTCCTTTTATATCACTTCTTCGACAAATAGTACTCCAACCCATGGTTTAAAATTGCGATATCGGTTAACCTCCAAAAATTGATATAGTATTGGTATCAGTTGCGGTTCGTGATCCGTCACATCCATTGTGGCGTGAATTATTTTTATCCCAAAGAAATTTGAAGAAATACTCAGAAAACCCAGAATATTGAAAAATGCTAGAAAGTAAAGAAAAATCCATTAGTGCACACTATAAACCAAAATATATGTCCCCCAAAAGTCGTAGCACCCTGTATCACTATTTAATCTTTAACTGTAAGTTTAATCTTTGTGTTTATCCTTATAATTTAGAAATCTATTACTAGTGCAGTCTATATTTAAAATCGAAATCATTCAAAATAACTATCACCAGTTAATTAACTTTGTAAAGGATTTACTCGAATTGGTGTTAGGCCCTCAACTGAATTGCTCATGTTACATTATTAGAAACATCAATAATTAGCCTATTCATATATATAACTTCATGATCTAGTCATCTACAAAAGTCATAAAAAATTTAGATTTCAAAGGGGGCATTTGTTTTAGAGTAGTTTAGATTTTCCTTAAGTGGGCCTTGTTAATAAGGTAAAATTAAGGAAACGAGTAAGGATATCTTGAAAATCTTGTAGGCTCCATACTTCATGTGGGGCCCACCTACACAAAGCTTAAAATGCTCAAAATCATTTTCCTCCTCTTCTATGGGTTTTGGCCAAATTTCATTTTAATTGGAGATTTGGTACTATTAGATTGATTAATATTTTTAAACTTGATCAACTGATCAACTTGATAGTGGGCTAATCTCTTATGAGAGTGAAACTTGTCCAAGGCCCATATAAAAGAGGGACAATTATTTTGAGCAACTTTGATATTTTCTATATAAGGGTCTAACTGTGGAGCCCCCATGCTTGTTCTAACTTGTAACTAACAATTAAAAAATTAAGAGCTTTTCGTATATACCCTCCCTAAGGTTTGTAGGATTTGTAATAGGCCCCCAAGGTTTTAATATTTATAAATAGGCCCCTGCCTTTTCTTTTTAATGCCTCTCATGTCCCCAAAATCAATATTCCTGAGAAGAATGGGTAGCCACTATGAGATTTATGTTCAATTTTTATATAAATGACAACTTTGCCATTACATCTATTAAACAAAAATGAGTATTATAATATTATTTATAAAAATACCATTTTTTATCTTAAGTTCCAATGATTTCTCTCATAGACATGACTAGGGGTGGACCCAAGTATAAGGGCCTGGGCTGAAACCCCCACCCATATCTAAGAAAAGTTTTAAATTATCCACCCTAAAAATTAATATTTTTCTTTCTTTTACATTTTCCCATTCCCCCACTATTTCTTTTACATGGAGGCAAACACCCCATACACACCCCCCCCCCCCCCCCCCCCTAAATTCTAAAAAATAATATTTATATTTTACAATTGTCGGTTCCTTCAATATTTCTTTTACACCCCCCTTACACATGAAGCAAAATCATGTATTTTAGGACTTTCATTAATCCAACGGTGGGCAATGTATGGATTGGATAAATCAGAATTGGTTATAAGTACAGGTGCTGATTTTCGTCATGATCAATTTGGATTGAATTAAATGAGCCATGCATTGATAAAAAAAAAAAATTATGTAGGGTTATTCTTAACCACTAAATGCAATTGTTAAAGTTATTCGCTTTATAAAAAAAATCGAGTACAAGCTTTTGAAATTATACATATAGGGATAAAAGAGATGAACAAACATGTCATTTCACTCTAAAAACATATGGTTGTTGGAAGACTATTAATCATGGGGACACAGAAGGTGTTAAAAAGAAAATGCAGGGGCCTACTTGTAAATACTAAAACTTCAGGGGCCTATTTACAAATCCTATAAACTTTAGGACGGTATATTCAAAAAGCTCAAAACTAAAAAAAGGACCATAAAAGGGGCTTATGCCCTAATCACTGATACATAAAAGCGGAGGAGACTGTAGTGGAGACACCGAAAAGAACGAAGGCAAAAAAAAAAAAAAAATAGAAGAAAGGAAAGGGGGAGGGAAAGGAAAACGAAAAGGAAGGCGAGGAAAATGGAGGAGGAGGGCTACATACATACAAGGTAATAGCAACTTACAATTGCTAGGAAGAGGGGTGCTAGTTTCGAAGTCTAGACCATCTAATGAAAACTGCTGCTTACCACTGGTGTAGGAGCCGTTCTCAAATGCAGGTTAGACAATAAACTGCCTGAGTCCGCAGAGACAATTATGTTAGTTTAAAACATACCTCTTTTGTTTAAAAGGTTCTTCTGTGGGAGAAACTTGGTCTAGCATAGGAGACAAGAGACTGTCAGTAAGCCAAGAAGAGGACTGCCCATGAATGAAGTAATGATCTCAAATCTGATGGATCAATATCCAGGATACAAAACATCGGTTGGTTCAGGTCTTTGGCTGTTTCCAGTGGATCCTTTCTGGGTTGAATTCTATGGATAAATTGTGTAAATCAATTGTTTGGTAAACAAGGTCCGTTGCCATCCCTATGTTTACATTCATGTGCCAGGCTGAAGCTTGCCTTAACCGATGCAATTTGGTTATCGGGTCTAATTTGCAGCCCAGATCCAGCATTTGCATAACACTCGCACTTCCACCAAATTTGTTGGGCTGGGTATAGGCATTTAAAAGGTAGGTCCACAGATGGCTCATTTTAACACTCCATCAAGAAAATACTAATCCTGGATATGGTCCATGGTTTAGCACAATGATGGGTCTCCTAGCAGCAGCAGCCGTTACTTGTGTTCATATGAAAGTTGAAAACATTACAACTACTTCGGGGCAAGTCATTCTTGGCTTGTCTAACCAGGCTCCTGTCTTCATGTTAGACCTTCTCCCCCTCTCACTATGCGTGTGGACCAGGAACCTCCTTTGCCAATTACTGATTCCTGAATGCTTATTTATAGTATTTTTCACATTTGATACAAATTTCTTTTTCTGCTTCATCCCTTGCTTTTCTATGATCCTCTTGTGCGAATAAATTCTCAAATGGGAATAGGGAACATTATCTCAGTTGAGTTTTTCGTGATAGTAACCTGCGCACTCCATCAAGTGGGGGTTGACTGTTTTGGAGATCGGTTTTATTCCAACGTCCAAACACTATGGCGTTTACCCAAATTTTTGGGGTTTTGACACATTAGTTCATGTTCGAAATTTAGATAATGTCATCAAAGGTGCTCGACTTTGGTAAACATTTTTTTTTTAATTCTTTTTAGTCCATTCCCATAGTATCATGGGATAGTCTGATGATATCATAGAATTTATCAATTTCTGTATCATACACTTTCTACAACCAACAAGAATTTATCTTTTTTTACAAAAAGTAAAAAATAAAATTTTATAAAAAGTAAATGCACATCTTACCATCATTTCTCAACTTCTGTCATTCGGGGGAATTCTTCTCTAAGATGCTGCATAAAAGCCATCACATCATGGGGCAGTCTCATGATATCATGGATTTTATTAGTTTTTGTGACATACGCCCATAATATCATGGGATCTGAGGTAGAAAAGTTTTTAAAAAAAAATGTTAACCAAAGGCACTTTACTCTAGTGATATTATCTAAGTTTCGGCCATGAAATTGAGAAAACCGTATTTAAGGAGGACTAATATGTCAAAACCCCCGAATCTTTTCCTTATCCAAAGAACAATGACAGAGCTTCGTTTGAAATTTTTCCAAAGAGAGCTCCTAGAATCAGTATATGAAAGCCGAACTGTCAGCACAAGCATCTAACTAAAAGAGAATAACTATATGAGAAATTCTCTTAATGGAAGAGCAGCTGGCAATGAATCCTTTTAGTTCTTTCAGATGCCAACCATTAAGACTCGATATAGGTGGTTCTGAAGATGCTTGAAGAGAGAGATCTATGAAATCTTTTCTTATATGTTTGATTTCGCCCATGCAGTATTTGCTTAGACTATGATGGCAATGTCTACTACGCAGGGGAATTTATGGAAAGTTCCTTCTGTTTTCTTCTTTTTTGCATTATTTATTATGCCTTCGCAGGATGACTCATTTCAAGAGTCAAAGCAACTGCCACTAGTAAAGTATTGTTCCATTGAATAATGTTATGGCTTTTCTTTTCCATCCCCGAGAATTGAAATCATATTCCAATCTTCTTCACTTAAGAAGGCAACCTCCTGCAAATGTTATAACAAATGAAGAGGCGCCACTTAAAATTTTGGGATGTTTGTGGAAGGTGGACTTTTGACGTGGGACATCAGCCTTTTTTTTGTAAAATATGGTATCCCCTGTCCTTAGTCCTTCCATACACGAATTGGATAAGTTCCACATCACCAAGGTTCTTTTACTTTCTCAATTTTCCTCATTGCTTCAAATGATAGGGAGAAAAAAATTATGCCTTTCTCTTTCCATTGCATGAGCAAACCATCACTTTGGCCCATTTTTCCTCATAGAATTGAATACATATCAACTCATGGTCAGGGCACTTGGCAGTTCTCGCCTGAGTGCCCGTGAATATACCCTTGGCCGACCACCTTCCCTAATCCTAGGGCTTGATGGGGTCCCAGCTCCCTTAGCTGGGGTATCAAATAGACTCATGGTCAAATGAGCTCCAACAAAAGATTATAAGCCGTGAAGGATACAAGGTGGTGATGTAAATGAGACATTTACGATTCTCATAGTTATTTACTATGGTGGTGGGCACAATTCATTTCACATCTCTATTAAGGGGGATGATTATTTGATTGTCACTTTTTTATGTTCAACTTTGAGCGTTAGTTTTCAACCACTTTTAAAAATACAAATCTTATAAGTCCTTGGAATTTAATTACATGAAACAAAGTGGTGCCATTAGCATATGTTTCATTAATTTTAGTACGACTTCAGAGAAATGAGGGGTGAAACTATATGTCACACCCCAGACTGGATCACCATAATGAGTTCGCATCCCTAGGCACGACATGTGCAAGGATTCATGTAACAACGGTATATTTTTTTCCACAATTCTCACAATACACTACTAGAGAAATCACTATTTGCGGAAGAAGAAAGCGGGCGACCACCTCTAAAAAAACTATTAGCGACCGCTATTGCGGCCGCAATAGCGGTCGCTAAAAGTCTCGTTATAAGCCCCCAGCGAACTCCTTCTTTCCCACTCTCTTTTTTCCTTCCCACTCTCTTTTTCCCCTTTTCCCCTCCCACGCCCTGCTCCCGCGTTCTGCACCAGCGATTTCCTTCCCTGCGAACTTCTTCTTTCCCACTTTCTTTTTTCCTTCCCACTCTCTTTTTCCACTCTTCCCCTCCCGCGCCCCTGCTCCCGCGTTCTGCACCAGCGACGAATCAATCTCTCCTGCGGTTCTCTCTCTTCCTTTCCCTCTCCCGGATTCCCTCTCTCTCTATTTCTCTCCCTCCCTCCCTCCCTCTCGCTCTCCCTCTCTCTCTCTATTTCTCTCTCCCTCTCCCCCTTCCTCCCTCTGTTCTCGCTCTGCACTCCCGCGCGCCGGATCGCTCTGCACTGCTGGTATGTATGGTTTTTTTTTTTTTTTTTTTTCATTTGATTTATGTATTTCTCCAATTTTCTTCTACACATTTCATTTGATTTTTTTTTCATATGATTTTTCATTTGATTTATGTAAAAAAAAAAAAAAGTCCTTTTTCTAGTAGTGAATATTCCGCATGTGAGGATACGTAGAGGTTTCCATAACAAAAGGAAAAAAAAAAAGAAAACATTTCAGCGGAAACTTATATAACAAGGAATAGCATAAACCATAAATCATCATTATAGAACATATAATCAGAATTTAAACACATCCCAAAATATATTGCAATGCATTTAAGTAGACATCCCAAATTGCTGGCAAGGCCAATGCCAACAAATTTATATATATATATATATATATATAAGAAGCAGGTCTATCAAAATGTGATGTCCCTCGCGCACCTACATAATGTCTAGGTGGCATCATCTGGAGCTCATTGCTAGCCCATACAGCATCTCATCAACCGCCTATGCCTCCTTGTCAAGGGGTAATGATGTCGTCACCTACAATGACAAGTGTAGCAATATTTGGTTTACACAACCTATCAAGTAAGCAAGTACAGTGAACATAAACATGTGTCATCAAATATAGAATTAAAGACAACCGAATCACAAGAGTAACAAAAATATCTACAACTCGGCATGATTATGTAAGAAATGTAAATAACACAAGTGAATCAATTAAGACAAGGGTATGACCATGATTTCTAAATTGGAGCTAATGGATTATCTTAAAATGACTCCAAAAGACTCCCTGTCAAATTCCAGGTCAATAGGACATCGGTTGACCATACATCAAAGCGTGGCGTCTTCCCTACAACAAAATCAAGTCTACTAACGACAGAACCCCTCATGGCTTCAAAACTCAAACAAAACCCTGTGGGGCTCCGCTATCGGAAGGCCTGATTTAGCTTCCGGGAGTCAAAGTCTGGTCAAATGTTGTCGAAATGACCGGAAACTTGACATGTAGCCCGTTTGAAGTATTTTGAAATCACCCATGTGCTTTGCTTGATGAGTGATGGCCTCAATGGTTCCCGCTGCCGAGAGGCTTGGTTTTGTTGTTTGAGGGTTAATGTATTCCGAAATGACCTGAAACTTGACATATTGCCTTTTGGAAGTACTTTTGAACCCTCCATAGGCTTTGATTAAAAATCTGATGTCCTCGATGCTGTCGCCACTGAGAGAGTTGATTTTGCTACGGCTTTTGCTTTTAGGGCCAAATGGTGTCAGAATAGCCTAGAATTTGATGTAGAGCCTTCTAGTGACATTTTGAGGCCAACTGCGAGTTCTGTTTTGTGAATCCGAGTTTCCAGTTGTATCGCCGCTGGATGCTCCTGTTCAGATGCTGGAAGAGTGAAGTTAGGCCAAATAATGTTGAAATGGTTCAAAACTTCATTTGTACTCTTCTTGTAGCTTTTTTGAAGAATCTCGCAGTTTTTGTTTGAGTTTGACAAGATTTGATGCTTGAAGTAGCATTGCCTGCTTATGGTAGGATGTAGCTTCATTTAGCTTCCCTTGATGCTAAAAGTGTATGAAGAGGCAAAGTGAAATTTTTGGTGTCAACAGTCACCTTTGGGTTTTACCTCACCAGATCCGAACTCTTTTTTGGAAAGTTGTAACTAATAATTTGTACATGTTAAATTTTGATGTTTAGTACTATGGAAGTGCTGTTCTTATTCAACTACCACGTCTGAATCTGATGCCTTTTTATTTTAAGTACTTGTCGATATTATAAGGTTCACGCAAGCTTCCGCTAAATGTTTATTAGCCTCTTATCACCGAATCCTGTATTCCTGTGGCAACTATAACCGCAGAAAAATTTTAAATTGTCCACCCCGTAGTAGCAGCGGCATCACTCCTCGTGATGCGGATATTTGTGATAATCCGGTTTGGGAGTTTGACAGAGGCTCGAGTGGCTCAAATAAGTGAGGTTTTGCAGGATTTCGAAAAGGCACATCTAACTTAAAGTGCATGAAGAAATTTACAAATGTGATCTCTAGATGATCTAGACCTTGAAATAGCAAGCACCCTGTACAAAAGTTCTATGAAACAATTATCTCTATCTAATGAACCCAGTACTTCTATACTTCTGAAATTACAGACAAGCCCCAACAATTCCCAAAATTACCAAAAGGCTCTTCGAAGCACTGAACTTAGGTTAAAAAAACGCAAACCAACGCAACTACTAATCTAGCAAGCGAACCTACTCAATTACGATCTAAACTCAATGAATTAACCTTAAAACATAATTAATTAGGGTCGGAACTTACAAGTTGCTCCAAAGAACCTACACGCACTTCTGTTGATCAAAACAGAGCCTTTGGTAGAACAAATAAGCTCTTTAATCTTGCTAATCGAATAATCTAAGAGGGGGAAAAATCTTAAGCCTTTAAGAGGACGGACCATTGAAACTTGTCAAAAGCTTTGGTGATATCAAGTTTCATACAATGACCGACTCCCTTGACCTTGAATGCAATTTTGAAACAGGTCATGGGCTAGCACACAGTGTTGATGAATTGACCTCCCTATTATAAAAACTAGCCTTGTTGTTGCAAATGAGTGAACAGAGAATTTTGGCTAGCCGTGGTGTAGCAAGGACCTTGGCCATTATTTTACAGGAGAAGTTGAAGAGTGTAATCGGACGAAATCCAGAGAACATTTTGGGGGATGGATTCTTTGGAACTAAAGCCAGAAAATGTGTTCCATGACCTCAAAAGAAAAAATCAGAAAATATGGATTCTCTGGATTACATTGATGTTAGAATTTTAAATTCAGATTTGGAAATAGGAATTTAATGGGCTAAAAATGGGCTTAAATAGGCTGGCTTGGGCCTCAAAGTGGGGCGGCCCAAGTGGAATGGGCTGGACTTGGCTCGGCCTAGTGGGTTTTCATAACCACAAATATGAGTTTTCAATTTCTCGGGAGAAACCATGCTTTGAAATTCGTTCCTTCTTCTTTTTTTTTTTTGTTTTTAATAGAGAGTTTCAAGTTTTTTTCTTGATGGATATCAGTTTAGAAGTTAATATGATCATAAGATTCTGATCTTCTTTTTTGATTTAACATAGAAGCTTGCAGCCTTTCCTAAACACATAATTTCTTTAAATTGATTACTAATACAAATATTTTACCCGTCTCTCTCGATCTTCATTATTGATATGGGTAGCTTTAAGGGCCCGTTTCTTTACAAGAATTCTTGGAATTCATGTCTGCTGGAATTTACAGAATTCGAGGTGCTAGAATTCTAAAATGCTGATGAATCTTGATATTCTTGAATTCCCTGTTTCTTTCATATCGGAATTCCTATCTGAGAATTTCATCTAACCTGAATTCCATAAATTCCCTGTTTTATAACTACTTGAATTTCTAAGTGGATTTCTAAATATTTATACATTACATTATAAATGTATGCTTATATAAGGCTAAAATATTCATAAATATAACAACCATTATAAATCAAAACCAATATTAGCCAAAGTAACATCCACCATAATACCAACAAAACAACAACCACCATTATAAATCAAATAACCTAATATAAGTCCAATCAAATCCAAATTTGAACTTCAAATCTACCTCATAATCAACTACATCCACAACATTAACAAATGACAAAAGTATGAAATAAGTACCTAGTAATTCTAACATTAAAAGGTTTTCAACAGTCACTCCTCATCACTATAAGCATTGTTTAAACACTTAACAAAACCATAATCAAAATACCACTCATCCATTGATGAACTACGTTTTAAATTCACTGAGCACCACTTGACGATCCTGGTTGAAAATGCATCTCTAGCCATCGCATCTTCTCATCATCATTGAAGCTTAGAAATGTTTCCGCCTTTCTGTCATCACTAGCGAGAAAGTCAATGATATGCATTTTCATATTAGATGGTATAAAAGAAAGCGAATGAACAACTCCCGTGATCGTTGGGATTAATATGCTATGGTATGGGTTGTTCATACGCTTTGCAAGCTCATGGACAGCATTTGCAACATCTTTCAATGTTTCTTTCACTTCATCGCTTGTTGTTGACTTACGTTTCTTCCTCATTCGGCCACTACTATTTTGATGTGCTGAAGCTGGTCCATTCTCTGGTGAGTTCACATTAGTATGAGGTAACTGAGGCTCGTCAATGTCATCCAATCCAGCCGTCTGGTTGTCAAAAGTGCTGGGGATGATGAAATCTTCTTCTTCTATCATGATTGAATCAACATTTACTTGGCTTCGTTCAGATCCAGTCATGGCTATATCACCTTCAGCAGTATCGTTAGCAATAAGATCATGTATTTCATCATAAAACTTGATGGTAATATTCTTATATATATTTAGCCAATTTGCTCTTAGCCTGCATCAAGTTAAATCAACTAGAACATTATTTATTTACCCAAAATTGCAATTAAGTAATGAGTTAAATGAAAGTAAAGGTAATTTACTTGCTCCAAAGCTCCCCAAACATCTTCTGGAGCAGTAACCATCTTTGTTGCATCGTCCCATCCAAAACCAGACATAGTAAAAAGTTGTTTTACTTCTCTATATCGTTGACGCCAATTTTTGAACTTATTTTTTGCATTATTTATACTTGGTTCCAACCCGGTTTTTTCCTTCACTTTAGCTATAGCTTGTGCCCAACAAGCAGTGTTGAAGTTTTTTTCAACCTTTCTTCCTTCCAGCTTCATTTCTAGGAGTGTATCCATTAGAACCCTTTCTGTTGTTGGGCTCCATTTGTAATTTTCTTTCCTTTGGGATCCTAATGAAATGTCAATGAAAATTATTTACTAAAAATGGACTGAAAAATGAGAATGAACTGCAAAATAGACATGAAAGACATCAAGAATTTTCATTAAGACAATAAAAAGGATAACCATAACATCATGTCAATTATTCTCCAATAAGACAAAACATGGTGCCCAAAACATCATGTCAAACATGGTAGCAAGAAACATCATGTCAAATTCTCTCATTGTTACTGTTGATTTCTTTGTTGTTGTTGCTCATAATCTATCCACATTTGCTCTGCTATGGAATCTCGAAATGCAGGCCAAGTATATCTATTCCACATTGGGATAGTTGTTGTATTTCTGGCCCTTGTTAAGGGAGGATCGATCTTGGATGCATTTGTCGTGGAAATAGTTTCAAGCATTGAGTCTCCAACACCATGCATAACTATATGGTTGTGTAAAACACAACAAGCAATTACAATGTCCCGTTGGGTGGTCAATGAATACCCATGTGGCATTCTCAGACTTGAAAAGCGATTTTTAACCACTCCGAACACCCTTTCTATGGTGGTACGCAATGAGGAGTGTTGCAAATTAAAAACCTCCTGAGAATTCGTTGGCGGATGTTCTTCAAACTCTTTGAGATGGTAGCGTACCCCTCTATATGGTTTTAGGAACCCAGGTGCATTACCATAACCGGCATCGACTAGATAAAATTTACCTACATTTGAAAAGTAAAACAGTGGTAACTATAAATTAGTTTGTCATAAGTAAAAATGTACAACTAAACTAGGCACTTCACATATGAATGGTTCCATTACCATCCGGAACCACTAATATATCGCCTCTGTTCAACGCAGAGAAAAGAACAGTAGCATCAGTTGCAGACCCCTCCCATCCTGCATGCACATACTGGAACTTCATATCAAATCCACTTACCATGAGACAATTTTGAGATAGTTGGCCGTGCCTATTTCGATATTTTGCCTGCTTTGGAAATGGTACATGAGCGGGTACATGTGTACCATCTATTGCCCCTATGCAATCCTATTGAGCGAAAGAGCAAGTTTAGGATCGCATCAACATATCACTTAATCTAAGAACTATATTAAAAATAAAAACTATATAATACACTAACCTTAAAATATGGGTAGAATCTAGTATTTGTTCTAATCTGTTGTGGAGTAGGTGCATTTTCTGGAATTTGAACATAGTGTGGATAAACTTTGCAAATCGCATCTAACACAGTATGAAAATACCGACTAACGGTGGCTCCTGAATGGTTGAACCGATTGGTCATGACTCTGTTAGTGACATTATGGGCCAAAATGTGTAAAAGCATGGCTAGCTGCTCATCCACGGACATAATTCTTGTATGTTGAAGGAGTCCTCGTTGCATAAGTGTATCACGCAGTCTCATAAAACAATCAAGGCTCATACGAAGGTTTTCATGACACTGAGGCCCCTCGCTTGACAAAAGTTCTTTCACCCATGTCTTGCCCGACAATGATGAGACACGACGTTTTTTCCTAGACTGCTCCTCTTCTAAAGTTAGCCATAGTGTAGCCAACCTGCAACATGCGGCCACAGCAGAAACAACAGCGGATATGATTTGATTGTCTGATTCTGTTGTTATGTAATTGCACATTTTGTTATATACAAGCATTTTAAAGTGAAGGAACTAAAATCATTATATACAAAGAGCTCAAATCGTTCCATAACATATTCCATAACAACATCATATTAAATTGAATAAACAATTAAGGAAGACTAAATACCTTCCATTGAGAAATAATCCTTCAAATTTAAAATATTGTTGACCTTCTACAGCAAATGAGCACTGTCGTAGAATTCCTTATTTACTCTCCTATAATGATATAAAAAAAAAATGAAACTCTTAAAATGGTGTAAATCCATATGAAAACTTGCTCACATGGAATTAATATGATAAAATAGTCCTCTGTTCAACATGGAATTTTGTCACTCACCTGTTGGCTACCAACCCATATTTTATGTTATGGGTGTAGTAGCCTTTTAAAGGTGTGTAAGTTTTGGATGCATGTTATACATGTGCCTTCTTAGATTCACATGATGATCCTTCATTTGTGTTGGACATGGCAAGTGGTGTGAAAGACACTTTCATCAATATGATCATCAAAGAGCGATGTATTATCATCCAAAGAAATGTTTGAGACAGGTGGTGTGAGAGACACACTTTCTTCACCATTTGTGTTACATGAATGACAATCAACAAAATCACGATCAATGGATACATTGAACATCTAAGGCGAAAGACTAAAATAGAATATTAAACCAGAGCACGTTATCCCAGTCCTAGACATAGGTCTGCAAAATCTAACGGACATTATAGTCTAAATATTGACGGTCCTAAATCCTCACAATGACTGATCTCTTTATGGGAGTTATTGGGATTCTTTGAACCTCCCTGGGAGAAGATATCCGTGTGCAGAGTTTTGATCAATTTCCTAACAGAGCAAGATTTGAGAATTAAATGACTGGCCCTGATTAGGACCGCATACAAAGAATTCATACAAACATGGAAATTTCCAAAAAAAAATCGTGATCAACTTCAGAAACAAACAATAGATGGGTAGTGGGCCTCTGATCGTGATTTCTTCCAAAAGAAAATCGTTAGAATCTTGATGCGTTGAAGTTAATCAACACAGAAGTCCGGCCGATTTCGAGATGGGTAGTGGGCCTCTGATCGTGATTTCTTCCAAAAAAAATCATTGAAATCTTGATGCGTTGAAGTTGATCAACACAGAAGTCCAGCCAATTTCAAGATGGGTAGTGGGCCTCTGATCGTGATTTCTTCCAAAAAAAAATCGTTGAGATCTTGATGCGTTGAAGTTGATCACGATTTGAAGTTGATCAACACAGAAGTCACGCACAGTACAAGAAAGGTTGGAGATGACTTTTTTGGAATCGTTACAACTCTGGAAGAAAAACCCCCAAAAAACCATTTTCTTCCCTTTCCATCAAAACACATTAGGAAAAAAAAAAGCATAAGACAAGATGGAAGAAAAATAAAAAAATAAATCAGGTGGGGAAGAGGAGTTCAGAGGAAGAAGATTACCGGATCTGATTTTTGTGCAGTCGCATAGAATAGAAGATGACAATCAACCGTTGGGAGAACCGGAGTTCTATCGGAATGCCTAGAGTTGCAAACGAAGTATCCCGGAATGGCTGGATTTCTAAATGCTAGAGTAAAGGCTAGCATTTGGGAATTCCACCTTTTTGGAATTTTAAAATGCCACTTACCTCAAATGCTGGGAATTCCCATAAATGAACATGGAATTTCTGACTGGAATTCAGGAATTCCCAAACAACCTAAATTCTTGTCAGAAATTCTTGCAAAGAAACAGGCCCTAAAGGTGAGTTTTGAATGTGGCAAACTAGAAAGGTCAGAGAAAGTGATCTTTTTAATTCTTTTTTTTTTTTTGGTTAAAGGGTAAGATTATTGAGAAAAGGGGAAGGAGAACAGAAACAAGCCCTAATTGGGCAAAAAGAAAACAAAGAAACAAGAAGAGAGGAAAAAGCCACAGAGAAGCAACAAAGAGAAGCTACAAGAGAGATCATAGAACCGAAACAGTAGAGGAGAGCAACCACTGGCAGAGCTTCACAACAAGAAAACCAAAATGCTGGGCCTTCCAAAAAGAGAGGGAAGATCGCTGCAAAGAGGAGATCCAAACAGAGACGCAGCAAGGAGGAAACGCATGGCAGAGAATCGCTTCTGGAAACTGGCTATCACCTAGAGGAGGAGCTTCTGCGCGAGAACAACAACTGAACAGAATGATCGCAGATCGATCTGTTGGGCCTTCCACGAAGAGAGAGAAGATCGCTGAAAGGATGAACCCAAACAGAGACGCTGCAAAGAGGAGACCCAGGCAAAGAAGACCTCTTCCAGAAACTGGTTAACACCGAGAGGATGAGCAACTGCACGAGAACACCAACTAGCTATCATCGGCCTGAACTGGAAGGCTGAGCAGCCGGGGTGGCTGCAGACATGTGCTGGTGGGAGCAGAGGTCAATGTGAGCAGACCGGAAGTGCTCGGAACGGAGATCGGAGATCGCCTGAGGCAGCTGGGGCGATTGAAGACATTAATCGCCTAGGACTTGAGATGGGCAGAGATGAAGACTCCGATCGGCTGGGATGTTTGCAGGCCAGAGATCGCCTTGGACGAATGCGTTCGATAGATCGCTTGGGCCTGCAGCAGAGCAGGGATGCTGGGAACGATCTATAGGCATATGCTGCTGGGAATCGGTGCAAGTTGCTGGGTGATCATCAAGATGCAGCAGAGAGATGATTGAGTTGATCTGAGGGCTAACGAATGGTCTGGAGATCTTCTTCAGGGAGAAGCAAAGCTCCTCAAGGAGTTGAGCAGTTATCTGATTGAAGGTGAGAGGGTGATTTTCAAATATTACAGAATGCCTAGCTTTCCAAATTGAGAATATCACAGAGAGGAAGATAGATGCCATGAACTTCTGGCTTTTCTTGTCATTCCCTGAAGACAGAGAGATCCAAAGAGAAGCAGCTGAGAAGGTGAAGGGCTGCTGAGCATTAGATGCTTGAAGGATCCAATTCCAGATGGAGTGGACAAAGGTACAGTAAAAGAAGAGGTGGTTGGTAGTGTCTTCTCCTTCTTTGCAAAGACTGCATCTGGAAACCAAGGAGAACCCAATTTGCTGCAGGTAAGACTCTGTAGGAGTGCGGTTTAGTATAAGACGCCATCTAAGCAGTTAATTCTAGGGAGGGAAATACCGTTCCAGATCAAAGGGGGCCAAAGAAGGGGGGTGCCCCTTGGTCTGATGGAATTCCATACACTGGACATGGAGATTTGGCCAGAAGGAGCCTCCTTCCAAATTAACTGATCACTGATGAATGGGTTTGGAACGAGAAGAGAAGACGCTGACGAAATGTATGCTTGCACTGCAGCTGGCTGAGAAGATGGAGAGTGCCAGGAGCCAGAGTGGAAGAGGGAGGCCAGTCTCTGGTTGGAAGGGAAATGGATGTTGGGGAAAGTAGCAGATATAGGCCTATCTCCACACCAGGTATCATGCCAAATATCTATGAGGTTGCCATTACCAAAAATCCAGGAACTGCCATGGTGGATGTGGTGAGCTAGCCTCCGGGTCCTCCTCCAGATGCATGAGCCATATCTGGAGGTGGCTGTGCTCCAAATGGTGTCATTTTTGAAGTATCTGTTTCGGAACCAGGAAGACCAAATGGTTGTTGTGGTGCAAGCCTGCCAACCCAATTTGATCATAGAAGCATCGTTCATGTCCGAGATCCTCCTAATGCCAAGGCCCCCTTCTAGATTAGGAAGGGAAACTTAAGACCACTTGACGTAGTGAATCTTGGGAGAAGAGGAGTTGCCTGACCAAAGAAAATTCCTCATAAGGCATTCTATGTCTTTACAAATGGAGATTGGGATGGGAAGGATGGAGGCTGTGTATGTGGGGATGCAAGAAAGAACATGCTTGATGAGAATCAATCGACCTGCAAAAGAGAAAAAATTTTCTTTCCAAGCAGTTAGTCTAGAATTAATAGAGTCCAAAAAAGGTAGGAAGTGTAGTTTCTTCGGGCAAAGATCCAGGATCTCTTGGCTTAAGGAAGGTGACAAAAACACCAGTTTCTTCCACCAATCTGCCAAAGCCAGAAGCTCCATCAATAGAATCAAGCACATCTCTGTAAATGGCAGCCTCACTGATGACCCTCTTATCATCCAAGACCAAGCTGTCGACTACTTCTCCAAGCTTTACACTCCCAACTCTGGCCAGCTCCACCACACCCTCTTCCAGACCAACAGCCCAAAGATCTCAGACTCCGAAAACTTCTTCCTAGTTTCAACCCCCACAGCTTCTGAGATCAAATCTGCAGTCTGTGCTCTCAAAAAGAACAACTCTCCTGGCCCTGATGGCTTCAATGGTGCTTTCTACACCTCAGCCTGGGACATCATTGGTCTTACGGTTACCAAAGTTGTGCAACACTTTTTTTTCTCCAGAAAACTCCTTAAAGTCTCTAATGCTTTCTTCCTTACCCTCATTCCTAAATCAAACTCCCCCACCACTTTTGTAGATTTCAGACCTATAAGTCTTTTGAACTTCTCCTACAAAATTATCTCAAAAATCCTCTCCTCCAGACTTTCCTCCCTCCTTCCTAATCTGATCACCTCTAACCAGGCAGCTTTCATTTCTGGAAGGCCAATCCACCACCACTCAGCTTTGACTCTTGAACTTTTTCAAAAGCTCGATTCTAAGCTCAGCAAGGGCTCTCTCTGTCTTAAACTAGACATCTCCAAAGCTTTTGATAAACTCAGCTGGCCCTTCCTCTTTTCAGCTCTCAGATTCTTCATCTTCTCTGAAGCCTGGATATCCATTATCCAGGAGTGTGTTTGCTCTTCTACTTGTTCTGTTTTGATAAACAGGTCTCCCCAAGGCTTCTTCAATCCTTCTTGTGGGTTAAGACAAGGAGGCCCCCTTTCCCCTTACCTGTTCGTTATTGCAGAGGAAATCATGTGTGTGTGTGTGTGTGTGAAATACTTGTATGCTTTTCACAATACCATGTTTAAAGATAGCTTATTTGATCCAAGAGCATGTCCATAAGCAATCTTATCACGTTGTCATCTTATAGATCAATTGTTTAATGACTTCTTATGGAGGTTTATTATGACATTATGCTCTATTATCTATTATTCCAGAATTCTATCCCCCACTGTGGCTATGTATCCACATTTTTTTTCTTGCCTTCATTTTTTCACTACAAATAGATGAGAAGTTAATCGATTAGACACAAGTTAACATGTTTAGATGTTTTCTTAAAATATTATAATGTTTGAAAAAGGGTATATTAGCCAAAAGTCCCTCATCACTGTCTTCTAAGGCCTCCCGTCCAACAACCTTTTCTCTAAGGCCTATAGTTCATACAGCTGGAAATATTTTGGCAAGAAGACTTTAGATATGCCACATCAGATATTTTCATTATACATTTGTTGTTTCAACTATTTTAGTCATACAATTTTCAATTTTAAAATTTCAAATCTTCCATTCTCCCTCATTCCTATATCCTCTTGATCTCTGCTACCCCCAGAGGATTGTAACTTTGTGCAACAATCCAGTCCAGAGAAGCAGTACAACATAAGAGGATGTGGCACCTCCTGGAATCGCCGCCCAAGTGCTATCTACACCGCAAAGGAGCAGAAGCAGGGGCGGATCCCAGAGGCGGATTTGGTATTCCGGATTTGCAGAAGTTGGGGCCATCGAAAAAAATAGGATCGCCCGTGCGGATCTGTGCGGACCATCGTTGCAGAAATCACAACTGGAGAAGAGAGCATAAAGGGTCCTAATTTGGTAATTGTTCTAGATTGGAAGCCACAAACAACTCCCTCGCAATCGTCGAGGAAGAAGAGTCATAGGAGAAGAAGGGTCACATAGAGCCTGATCACCAGAGGTGGGCCACGACTGTTGATTGGAGAAGATCACGAAGTTTGCGGAAAAGCATATGGAACTAGTTTGGGTTCAATTCGAAGATGATTAAAGGTGGGTCAGTCGTTACCGAAGGAGATTCAGAGGATCCGGACTATGTGATCTTGCAAATTTGCAACCGCAGCCTTGCTATCGCCGAGCAAGAGAACTAGAAGTAGTCAATGTTGCAACAGGAAGAAAAAGGTTTCAGAATTATTGCACCACCGTCGCAAACCATTGTCGTTGCCACCACCATCCAGTGTTACATCTTCGATGTTGAAGGAGGATAGTGGCCAAAGAATCTACCCTACCCGCTCTTGCAGAGATTCTATTGTAAGACATAATCAACAAGGAAGATAAGAAGACTATGTTCACAGAGTTGGTTCCAGGTTGGTTTGGGTTAGGGCGGAATCGACGAGGAATCAAATTTATCTAAGTTTTTGTCAAATTTATCTAAGTTTTTATCAAATTTCTCTGATTTTTTGTAAAATTTATCAAAGTTTTTTCAAAAATAAATTTTAGTTTTTGGAAAATTTATCTGCGTTTTTGGCAAATATATCTAAATTTCTGACAAATTTATCACCATTTTTGAAATTTTAATTGAGTTTTTGAGCAAATCTTTCTGTGTTTTTGAAAATTTTATTTGAGTTATTTTTTTAAATTTATCTAAGTTTTTTGAGAAATTTATTTTCCTTTTTTAAAATCTATTTGTATTTTTGAATTTTATTTGTGTCTTTTGAAATTTATTTGCATCTGTTCAAATTTATTTCCTTTTTTTAATATATTTGTGTCTTTGCAAAAAAAATTTGAGTTTTTTGGGATATTTTTTTTCTTCTTTTGAAATTTATTTGGATCGTTTGAAATTTATTTGCGTTTTTCTAAATTTATCTGCGTTCTTTAGAAACTTATTTGCGTTATTTAAAATTTTTTTACATTCTTTTGAAATTTATTTTTATTTTTTTAAAATTTCTTTGAAAATCTCAATAATAGGATTTTCATTAATCGTGGCCAATTAAATGATGGTTGACCATTATTAATGGCATATCCCACTAATCATGGGATATGAGTTATGTTTAAACAAATAAGAACTTTTAAAGAAAGGGTGACTTGGACATTTAGGTCTTCAAATTCGAAAAAAGAACTCACCACACTATCAAAATAGATATTGGATCTAAAGCGAGAAAGTGAAATGTTTAAGGACCTGTCGTCGAATGCCCTGCTTGAAAAATATCATCAACTTTACTCAACAATTGCATTGAAGCAAAAGTAAGCACTAAAAAGATTATGCTCGTTGATTTATGACTAAAAAGATTATGCTCGCTGATTTATGCATGTCTCTCTATCTCTCTTTCTCTACAACTTTCATATTGTAAATGATATTGCTCGCTTGCCCATGCTTAGAGCAGGCATCCTTTGCTAGTACTTCAATATAGAAGCTGGTCCAAATTCATACTATGCCCGAGCATTCTTTGCTAATACTTCAATATAGAAACTGGTTCAAGTTGGTACCAAATTGTGTGTATATATATTAACAAAATATTTTAAGTACAATTTGGACCATCTCAGTGTAATTCATATCGAAAGATAGAATCAGGTTTTCTAAGTTTTTTTAAAAAAATATTAATGTCTTTTAAAATATTAATATTATAAATTAGATTGTCCGTGCTAAATACTGGGACATTTTTCTAGTCATTACATGATAGTTGAAGCATTAGCATGAGCATAATTAAATTTAAGCTTCTTTGTCAACTAGATAAATCAAATTCATAAAAAAAAAAAAAATTCTTAATAAACGTGAAGATCACTGGTCTTATTACATGTCCATAACTAATAACAAAGTAAACTTGAAAATAAATTTAATAAGTTGTGTTTGGGGCTCTGAGCAATATCATCCTTACTACTCTTGGTTTCCCCCAAGATCACTGATCGACACTAAAATATGCAACACTTAATCGCAAGACTACAGTGTCGTCAAGTAGTAAAGGACTAAAAAGTCCGGATTATCGATCCCACGGAGAGATGATGGAACAAGCAATGAATCCAATTAAAATAGAATTGAACTAATTAAGATATAGCTAATATAGACAATTAAAATTGTTAAACTATGTGTGAAAAATGAAATTAAACTAATTGGAATGGGAAACAAAACTAAAATAGCGACTAAACTATTTTAACTAACAATCTAGAATATGAAATCAATAAGATCTAACAAACTACACTAAACCAGTGGATGAATGGTGGTGGAAATTGAAGATTTAAGGTGAAGATGTGGTGTGAAATGTGTAGGACTTTAGAACAAGTGATGTAAAGTGTATATCTAACAATCTAAAAGTGAAAAAAAATAAATCAAATTAAAAATAAAATTAACTACAATAAAAATAAGATATTAGGCAATACAAAATCCACTAAGTATGTAATTAATCCAACCAATGTATGCTCTAATTCAACTCCCAAGTCTACAATCCAATTAGCTATCTGTTACCTAATTGGATTGGATGATATAACAATGAAGATCAAAGTAAAGAAAATCAAAGGACAAGATCTTAGATCATGATCTAACTACCCTAATAATAATTCATCAAAATCAAGCTATAAAAGATCAAAGATAAAGGCTCTAGAGCATGCTATGTGAGAGACCTTAATCCAACTACAAAGCATCAATTGGGATTATCCAAGCATCAAGTGTAGAGATAAAGCATGAGAAATAAGAGAGATTAGCACAATTAGATCTAAAATCTACTAATCAATCAAGGCACAAGTAGGGAATTTAAACTAAAACATGCATCTAATTGAATTAATCACATTACTTAGCTTCAAAAGGAGAGCCTAATCTAACAGCTTTAACCACTAAACATCAAGAAAGAGCTTCAAATCTTCGTTAATGATCTTCAATTACATACTCTCTCTAGGTTAGTTACAAAGAAGCTCCTAATTACAATCTAAAAGTAAAAATAAAAGTGCAAAAAGACTAACTTGCCAAAAGATTTTCTTTTTCTCTTCACAAAAACAATCTAATTTATAGAAACATTGAATACATTTGATTGGCTCATTTACTTTCACAAGGATTTCTTCCATTTAATTGGTTGCAACTTGAGGGCTTTTGATTGGCTCATTTGTTTTCACATGGATTGCTTCAATTTGATTTAGAGACTTTTCATTGGATCTTTTGCTTTCACATGGATTGCTTCAATTTAATTGGTTGCAACAAAGTTTCTTTCTAAAAGCTAAAAGCATATGTGCCATAATCTATTTCATACCAACCCAAGCTCTAACCAATACATCAACCACTCCTTTGTATTAGAAAATAACTTCTTTTATCTTTAAAGTCTTCTCCTCCTATTTTGGAATTATTCAACACTTCACCAAGATTTCTTCATGTGACTTCTTTATTGAAATATCTTCTTGATGTCATGGGACACTAGCCGAAAGGTTGGGGTAGTCGCGGGGTCCACCTACACAAGAGAATGTTGTGATCTAGGGCCAACGAGAAGAGATCAATCACTTACAAGAAGTACACAAAGATTTACGTGGTTCGACTTTTGGCCTACGTCCACGGAGAATACGAGAGAAATCACTATGCAATCAGAAGAGATGTACATCCTAGAGAGTCTTAGTCTCTATTTATAATATCAGCCCCAAATCCCTGTTACACCCAAACACTACCTCTTAATCACAGTAGACCTACTATAATAATCCTACTTCTAATCATAGTAGAACATTGACAATGCAGGGGCACGGTTTACCAGATGCATTACTACTATTGAGCCATACAACCTAACGGAGAAATTACATAAAAATGCACTATAAATAATTGGATTTATGCATGATAATCCGATAATCCGTTAGTGTGATAGAATGATAAAATCTCTCTTATAAAGCGAATGATATGCATATGAGATGCTAATGAAACATGGACTAATGAGGGGTAAAATATGCAATATTTAACACTCATCAATCACCGTTGTTCTCATTTTCAACATAAGGGGATCTACTTCATTAATGATGTCCTCTAAGACAATCGTTAGAAATCCATCATCATGCCCGTTATCAGCAATTTGATTAACATAGAATCATTTTTTTTTCTTTTATATCACCTCTTCGACAAATATTACTCCAACCCATGTTTTAAAATTGCGATATCGGTCAACCCCCAAAAATTGATACAGTATCAATAACAGTTGCGGTTCATGATCCATCACGGTCATTGCGGAGTGAATTATTTTTTTCTTAAAGAAATTTGAAGAAATATTCAGAAAGCCCAGAATATTGAAAATGCTAGAAAATAAAGAAAAATCCATTAGTACACACTATAAACCAAAATATATGTCCCCCAAAGTCATAGCACCCTGTATCACTATTTAATCTTTAACTGTAAGTTTAATCTTTGTGTTTATCCTTGTAATTTATAAATCTATTAATGTAGCCCATATTTAAAATCCAAATCATCAAAAATAACTATCACCACTTATATTAACCTTGTAAAAGATTTAATCCAATTGGAGTTAGGCCCTCAACTGAATTGCTCCTGTCACATTATTAGAAACATCAATAATTAGCCTATTCATATATATACCTTCATGATCTAGTCATCTACAAAAGTCACAAAAAAAAGGGGGCATTTGTTTTAGAGAAGTTTAGATTTTCGTTAAGCAGGCCTGATTAATAAGGTAAAATTAAGAAAAAGAGTAAGGATATCTTGAAAATCTTATAGGCTCCATACTTCATAGTGGGGCCCACCAACACAAAATTTAAACTCCTCAAAATAATTTCCCCCCTCTTATATGGGTTTTGGCCAAATTTTATTTTAATTGGAGATTTGGTACTATTAGATTGATTGATATTTTTAAACTTGATCAACTGATCAACCTGATGGTGGGCTAGTCTCTTATGAGAGTGAAACTTGTCCAGGGCCCATATAAAAGAGAGACAACTATTTTGATCAGCTTTGATTTTCTATAGATTGGTTTGATTGTGGAGCCCCATGCTTGTGCTAACTTGTAACTAACAATTAAAAAATTAAAAAAGGACCATAAAAGGGGTTTATACGCTAGTCACCGATATAGAAAAGGGGAGGAGACTGGAGTGGAGACACCGAAAAGAAAAAGGGCAAAAAGAAAATAGAAGAAAGGAATGGGGGAGGGAAAGGAAAACGAAAAGGGAAAGGAGGAAAATGGAGGAGGGAAGCTTACCAACAGTGGAGTGCTGCAACTCCATCGTACTGAGATTTTAGTTCCAAGCTTCAGTGAACGCAACTCCAGGTACACTCCCTTCTCTTCTCTAGCCATTCTTCCACCTCTCTATCTCTTTCTTCGTCTTCTATTTTCTTTTCTTTTTATCCTCAGTTTTCTACTACGTGCATAGATCAGGGAAGAAAGGGGGAAAGGAAGAGGGCCTTGTTCATCGGACGAAATGTTGAAAATATTGGTTATCATCTGATATTATCAAAATATCGATTAAATTTTTGAAGCACGTACAATCGATACCAATTCCCATGAGATTATTGGAACAATGATGGCTAATATGTACCGGGTTCGGTCTCTTTTTTAACCATATACTCCAACCAGAGATGGGTGAGCCATCATATATGTTAAACGATCAACCTTACAGGGAGCATAACTCCTCCCACGGGAAGAGCTCCTTACTCAATTGGCAAGCAGTGTCAGTTCTCACATGCCTGTTTAGGGTTCGAATCCAGATACGCCACCTTTCCCGCATGTGTAGGGCAGTAGGCTTCTTTTTCCATATGTGTGGGCTTTTATCCCCGCGTGTGTGGACTTCCTTTTCCATGTGTGTGGGCTATCTCATGGGACCCAACCCCCTTGCTTGGGATACAAAAATAAAAAGAAAAATTCTTCCCCACATTTGTGGCCTCTTCTTCCCACTTGTGTGGGCTACCTCTAGTCCGAGCCCCCTTAGCTAGGGTGCCAAAAAAGAAAAAGTAGAAAACAAAAAGAAACCTGGTTAGAGTCAAATTTGACCTAGACAATATACAAAGAGGTAATTGCAAGTGGTTTGGAGTGGTTTTTCATTCAAATGTTAACCCTATTGATATTGTTTGAGTCAGCAAATTCTGAAGTTAGTCCTGGGAGTATCTGTACTGAAAAGTGAATAGAATCTTTATAGAGAGGATACAAATATCACAATTGGAAGGTTCACATTCAACTATAACATTGGGGAAAAAAGTGAACAATACTTGTTGAAAAAATAAGAATGCAAATTTTCTTATCCCCGGTGAGGGCTGAGAGTCGCTATGAGACTTGCACGTGCGAGGTGATGACAACTCACATGTGCATGGAGATACAACTCACGCATGCGAGTTGATGGGCATATGTACGAGGTAACAGCAACTTACATTAGCAAGGAGGAGGGATGCCAAGTTTGAAGTCTAGACCGTCTAATGAAACCCGCTGCTCCTTACCACCAGTGTAGGAGCCGTTCTAAAATGCAGGTTGGACAATAAATTGCCTGAGTCCGCAAAGACAATTATGTTAGTTTAAAACATACCTCTTTTGTTTAAAAGATTCTTCTGCTAGAGAAACTTGGTCTAGCATAAGAGACAAGAGACTGTCAGTAAGCCAAGAAGAGGACTGCCCAAGAATGATATAATGATCTCAAATCTGATGGATCAATATCCATTAAATTTGTTGGGCTAGGTATATGCATTTGAAAGGTAGGTCCACAGATGGCTCGTTTAACACTCCATCAAGAAAATACTAATCCTGGATATGGTCCATGGTTTAACACAATGATGGGTCCCCTGGCAGGAGCAGCCCGCCCTTACCTATGTTTCATATGAAAGTTGAAAACATTATAACTACTTCGGGGCAAGTCATTCTTGGCTTGTCTAACCAGGCTCCTGTCTTCATGTTAGACCGTCTCCCCCTCTCACTATGCGTGTGGGCCAAGAACCTCCTCTTCCAATTACTGATTCATGAATGCCTATTTATAGTATTTTTCACATTAGATATAAAGTTCTTGTTCTGCTTCATCCCTTGCTTTTCTATAATCCTCTTGTGCGAATAAATTCTCTAATGGGAATAGGGAACATTATCTCAGTTGAGTTTTTCATGATAGCAATCTACTCACTCCATCAAGTGGGGGTTGACTTATTTGGAGATAGGTTTTATTCCAAAGTCCAAACACTATGGCCTTTAGCCAAATTTTTGGGCTTTTGACATATTAGTCCTTTTTAGACTCGGTTTTCTCAATTTCACGATCAAAATTCAGATAATGTCTCTAGAGTTGCAAGACTTTGGTAAGCTTTTAAAAAAAAAAAAAAATTAATCATTTCCCATGGTATCATGGGATAGTGTCATGATATCATAGAATTTATTTGTTTCTGTATAATACACTTTCTGCAACCAGCAAGAAATTTAGTTATTTTTACAAAAAATAAAAAAATAAAAAATAAAATTTTATATAAAATAATGCACATCTTACCACCATTTTTGAAGTTCTATCTTTCGGGGGAATTCTTCTCTAAGATGCTGCATAAAAGCCATCACATCATGGGGCAGTCTCATGATATCATGGATTTTATTAGTTTCTGTGGCATGCACTGTTCGCATGATATCATGGGATCTGAGGTAGAAAAGTTTTTTTAAGAACGTGTTAACCAAAGTCACTTGATTCTGGTGATATTATCTGAATTTCGATTATGAAACTGAGAAAACCGTGTTTAAGGAGGACTAATATGTCAAAACCCCCGAGTCTTTTCCTTATCCAAAGAACAATGACCGAGTTCCATTTGGAATTTTTCCAAAGAGAACTTCTAGAATCAGTTTACGAAAGCCAAACTATCAACACAAGCATCTAACTAAAAGAGAATAACTATATGAGAAATCCTCTTAATGGAAGAGCAACTAGCAATGAAATCCTTTTGAGTTCTTTCATTTGCCAACCATTAAGACTGTATATAGGGGGTTCTGAAGATGCTTGCAAGAGAGAGATCTATGAAATCTTTTCTTATATGTTTGATTTCGTCCATGGAGTATTTGCTTAGACTATGATGACAATGTCTACTACGCAGGGGAATTCATGTAAAGTTCCTTCTCTTTTCTTCTTTTTTGCATTATTTATTATGGCTTCGCAGCATGACTCATTTCAAGGGTCAAAGGCAACTCCCACTAGTAAAGTGTTGTTCCATTGAATAATGTTATAACTTTTCTTTTTCATTCTCGAGAATTGAAACCATATTCCAATCTTCTTCACTTAAAAAGGCAACCTCCTGCAAATGTTATAACAGATGAAGAGGCGCCACTTAAAATTTTGGGATGCTTGTAGAAGGTGGACTTTTGACGTGGGACATCAGCTTTTATCTGCAAAATATGGTATCCCTTGTATTTAGCCCTTCCATACACAAATTGGATAAGTTCCACATCACAAAGGTTCTTTTACTTTCTCAATTTTCCTCATTGCTTCAAATGATATGGAGAAGAAATTAAGCCTTTTCTCTTTCCATTGCAAGAGCAAACCATCACTGTAAGACCCCGACCCGAGTGACCTCGATTAGTACTAATTTGTTGCGTATTAGTGCTAAGCTCGATTAGTGATTTTTGACTAAGCTTGGACTAGAATAGCTCTTTTATGATTTTGGGAGAGTTTTAGTGCTTTGTGTGGGTGGGACCCTTTGGGGGTTCCCTTTTTGGTTGGTTTTACTTTTGTGTGGGGGATTGTTCGTATTCCAGTGATTTGCAATTATATTCCGTTTTACTCGTCTTGTTAATCCCTACAACTTTCGTGTTGATCCCGTACCCGTTCGGAACCCCAAAACCCGATTTTTCTTGCATTGAGGGCAAAACAGTCATTATACATGAAATCTGTACCCAAAAGTCGACATCCTCAAAACCCGCGAAACATATACTTTTTGGAAACTAGATATTTCGACGATCACTTTTCTCTTCTTCGTCGATTTCGTCCGAGGTCCCGATAATAGTGATTTCAGCCCAAAGAGTTTCTAGATGGTGGAGCCCACTCCAAATAGCTTTAAGTAGAGAACCCTTCTTCCATTTCCTTTTTCCAGCCCAAGCACAAGAGAAACCTAGGGTTTTCCTTCCCTCTTTTCTTCTTCTTCTTGCTTCTCCACCATCAAGCACCACCCCACCTTACTCAATCAAGGAATGGAGATCTCAACCTTCTTCCCCTCCTTGCAAGCTTCTCTTTGATACCATTTGAGGAAGGAAGCCACCCATTTTAGACCCTCATTGAGCTCACCTCATCTATTTGAAGAACCTACAAGTAAGCTTCCTCCCTAATCTCTTAGATTCTTGTTTTTCTAGTCTTAGGAGAGCTCTATCTTCTTTGTTGAGAGTTATCTCTTCTTGTTTCTTGGTTTGACCCATTTTAGGGTTTGGATTTGGGGGTTTTGTGTAGATAGCATTCTTGACTTGGAGGAAGAGATTATAGCTTGATTTTCTTGCATAGAGAACCTTGAGGCAAGTGGATGATTTGATATTTACATGTTTTATGAGAAATTGTGGTTTTCCTATTTCATACATTGATGTTTCACTTTTTCACTATTCATGTTTTCTTATGACTCACCTTGATCTAGAAATGCATATTGTTAGTCTATTCCTTTCTTGTTCATATTAAAAATGTCATAGCCTTTGATTGAAAATTTAATTTATGATTGGAATGGATTTCTTTGGTTGATTGCGAATGGAATGGAAGGATTTGAGGGAAGAATGGATGAGATTGCATGTGGATGGAAAGGGGTTGATTGGGGTGATTGTATTGGTAGGTTTAATGGGCTTGAATGAGGTTTTGAAACCCTCAAAATGTACAAGGAAGGGTGCCCAGGTCGTATGTGAATAAGGGAAGAAAGGCAGCAGAAATCTGACTCGAAACTGACCTGACCGTGTGCGTCGGTCAGCTGTCGGTCAGCTGTCGGCTGACCGAAGTCTCCACTTCGGTCGACCGACAGCTAACCGAGTTCTGTCGGTCTCAATTCCAGAGACGGGTTTTCGATCAGATTTCCAACAGGACATCTGTCGGTCAGCTGTCGGCTGACCGAACTCCCTGTTCGGCTGACCGAAAGCCAACCGACAACCTATCGGCTCAAATAACAGCAAGCTGCAATTTTGCCAAAATCTGTGTCAGTCATCTGTCGGCTGATCGAGACCTCAACGTCGGTCGACCGACAAACATCTGTCGATCAGCCGACACACCCACCTCGGCTGACCGACAGACAACTGACGAACTGATCAAATCCCAATCTGAATCAATTCTTTTGGAGGAATCATATGGTAGAAGAAGTCCCTTTATGACTTTGTGTTTAGGTCTTTTAAATTCGTCAATGTGTATAAGGCCCCGGAATGTTTTCAATTCTTAAAAGAGTACCAAATGTATACCAACCTAACATACGGGACCCTATTTACATTGATTCAAATCTTGGACCTTCAACACTTAGCCCGGAGAATATGAGAAGATCCATTCATACTTTAATGCGAACCGAATTTCACTTGTGCATTTTAAATCCCGTGGTTTATGACTAGACTTGTCGACAGTATTGAAACTCATGTTTTTAGCATTGTTGCTAGCCCGTACATGCCCGACCGATACAGTTATGTTTTGTACTGATGAGAACCCCGTTTTGTTATATGTATTTGTTTTGTTTTCCCGCTTGTGACCCATGCGTCGGCACCACTAAGCTTGGATAACCTTGTCAGTCTGATCCACTGACTTGGAGATTCCCTCTCCCGTCCCGCCAGCTGCAGTTTGGATCCCGATACCCGGTTTATTAACTGTGGTCCCGTCCCGATACCCGGCTCGCTCCCGTGGCTCCTGATATCCGGTTCGCTACCGTGATTCCCGATACCCGGTTTGCTACCGCGGTCCCGTCCCGTATTATTGTATATGTATATGAAACTTGGTTGCACCTCCTCACTTCGGTGACTGAGGTCAACACCCGATACTCACGTCACTTCGGTGATAGAGGATTTAGCTTCTTGTGGATGCCATCTTGATTGTTTCCGATTTCCTTGGTTACCTTACATGTTTTATTACTGCATGTGTGTTTTCAATGAAATGATTCATTTACTTTTGAAAGCCATTGTTTAAACAGGTTTACATGTTTTCCAAGGTAAAGGTCTTTATTATTAGATGTTCATATCTTTTCATCTACCTGCCAGACCGTCGTGTCTGACCCTTTGTTTTGGTACTCAGGTCCTGTTGTCGGTTATCCCGAGGAGGAGCCAGAGGAGGCGGTCGGAGAACCGCAGCCGCTAGTTGAGTGGCGTGCTGACGATGTTATGTAAACATCGGGCTGCCGAGCTGCGAAACATTTTGGGGGATTGGTTGGATAGTTTTCTGGTGGTTATTGTTTTGTTTATATTGGCCTTTATTGGCCTCTATTTTTGGGAATTGTAATTAACTGATCTTCTGATTAAACTTGAATATGTACTTTTGGGTTATGCTTTAGGACATTGCTCATTCTGATACTCATATTCAAATGTAATCAGCCTTGATATTTTGGGAAATGAAATACATGCATGATTTACCATACGCTTCCGCAATTTTACTATATGGTTATGTGTGTTGGAAAAATCCTCACCGCGGACACCTGTGGGAAATCACGTGCACGGGAAATGTGTATTCTTTTATTAACCCGTGTACGCTTGATCATAAACATACTTTTAATTATTGTCATCTTTCCCATATGATCACAACTATTGGCTTCATCTTAATCAGTCCCGATCCCGGATTTGGTTCCCGAACCCGGTCCGGGGTCGCGACAATCACTTAGGCCCATTTTTCCCCATAGAATTAAATACATATCAACTCATGGTCAGGGCACTTGGCAGTTCTCACCTGAGTGCCCGAGAACCGACCCTTGGCCGACCACCTTCCCTAATCCTAGGGCTTGAAGGGGTCCCAGCTCCCTTAGCTAGGATATCAAAAAGACTCATGGTCAAATGAGCTCCAACAAAAGATTATAAGCCATGAAGGATACAAGGTGGTGCTGTAAATAGGACATTTACTTTTCTCATAGTTAATTACTGTGGTGGTGTGCTCAATTCATTTCACATCACTAGTCAAGGGGTGATTATTTGATTTTCATTTTTGGATATTCAACTTTGAGCCTTAATTTTCAAGCACTTTTAAAAATACAAATTCTATAAGTCCTTGGAATTCAATTAGATGAAACAAAGTGCCATTAGCATATGTTTCATTAATTTTAGTCTGATTTCAGAGAAATGAGGGCTAAAACTGTATGTCATACCCCAGACTGGATCACCATAATGAGTTCGCATCCCGAGGTGCTACATGTGTGAGGATTCGTTTAACAACGGTGTATGTTTTTCCACAATTCTCACAAGGTTCCACATGTGAGGATACGTAGAGGTTTCCATAACTCTTTAAAAAATAAATTTCTGTGCAAACTTATGCAACAAGAAACGGAATAAACCATAAATCATCATTATAGAACATATAATCTGAACGTAAACTCATCCCAAAATATATTGCAATGCATTTAAGTAGACATCCCAGATGGCCGGCAAGGCCTATACAAACAACTCAAAATAAATAAATAAATAAATAAATATATATATATATAAAGAGCAGGGCTCTCCTAAGCTGCAGCTTAACTTATCCTAAGCTGAAATAGGGCTGGTCCTACAAATCAAACTTGATTATATCTTTTTTTTGCATAATGGAACTGAAAAATCCAGTTTTGATTGGATTTATCTTGATTTTGGAGACGGTCATCATCCAAAAAAATAAAATATTGAACTTTGATTTTGTGACTAGCCCTGTTTCAGCTTAGGATAAGCTAAACTGCAGCTTAGGAGAGCTGGCCCCTATATAAGAAGCAGTTATATCAAAATGTAATGTCACTTGAGCACCTACATAATGTGTAGATGACATCATCTAGAGCGCATTACTAGCCCATACAGCATCTCAACCGCCTGTGCCTCCTTGTCAAGGGGTAATGGTGTCGTCACCTACAATGACAAGTGTAGCAATATTAGGTTTACACAACCTATCAAGTAGGCACGTATAGTAAATATAAACATGTTGCATCAAATATAGAATTAAAGACAACCAAATCACAAGAGTAACAATAATGTCTACAACTAGGCATGATTATGTAAGAAATGTAAATAACACAAGTGAACCAATTAAGACAAGTGTAGGACCATGATTTCTAAATCGGAGCTAATAGATCATCTTAAAATGACTCCAAAAGGCTCCCTATCAAATTCCAGGTCAATCGGACATCGGTTGACCATAAATCGAAGTGCGGCAACTTCCTCGTGACAAAATCAAGTCTTCTGGTGACAAGACCCCACACGGCTTCAAAACTCAAACAAAACCCTATGGGGCTCCGCCACCGGGAGGCCTAATTTAGCTTCTGGGAAACAAAGTCTGGTCAAATGTTGTCAAAATGACCTAAAACTTGACATGTTGCCCCTTTGAAGTATTTTGAAATCACCCATGTGCTTTGTTTATTAGTGATTGCGTCAGTGGTTCCCACCGCCGAGAGGCTTGGTTTTGTTGTTTGAGGGTTGATGTAAGGTCAAATGTTGTCGGTTCGACCTGAAACCCAACATAGTGCCTTTTGGAAGTATTTTTTAACCATCCATAAGCTATGATTGAATATCTGATGCCCTCGATGCTGTCACCACTGGGAAAGCTGATTTTGCTGCGGCTTTTGCTTTTGGGGTCAAACAATGTTGAAATGGCCTGGAATTTAATGTAGAGCCTTCTAGTGGCATTTTAAGGTCAACTGCGTGCTCTATTTTATGAATCGGGGTTTCTAGCTCTATCGCCGACGAGAGCTTTCATTCAGCCGCTGGAAGAGTAAAGTTTGGCCAAGTAATGTTGAAATGGCCCGAAACTTCATTTTTTCACTTCTTATGGCTTTTTTGAAGAATCATATAATTTTTGTTTGATTCTTCCAAGATTTGATGCTAGAAGTAGCATTGCTTGCTCTTGGTAGGATGCGACTTCGTGTAGCTTCTTGATGATGAAAGTACATGAAGAAACAAAGTGACATTTTTGTTGTCAATAGTCACCGCGAGGTTTTACCTCACCAGATCTGGACTCTTTTTTGGGGAGTTGTAACCAATAATTTTGTACATGTTAAATTTTGATGTTTAGTACTACCAAGTCCAATGCCTTATTTTAAGTACTTGTCGATATCATAAGGTTCATGCAAGCTTCTGCTAAATGTTTATTACCCTCTCATCGCAGAATCCTGTGGCAACTGTAACCACAGAAAAATTTTAAATTGTCCACCTGGTAGTAAAAGCGGCATCACACCTCGTGATGCAGATATTTTTGCTAATCCGGTTTGGGAGTGTGACAGAGGCTCGAGTGGCTCAAATAAGTGAGGTTTTGCAGGATTTCGAAAAGGCACATCTCTCTTAAAGTGCATGAAGAAATTTATGAATGTGATTTCTAGATGAACTAAACATTGAAATGGCACGCATCCTATACAAAAGCTCTATGAAACAATTATCTCTATCTAATGAGCCCAGTATTTCTATACTCCTGAAATTACAGACAAGCCCCAACAATTTCCAAAATTACCAAAAGGCTCTTCTAAGCACTAAACTTAGGTTAAAAACTCACAAACCAACACAACTACTAATCTTGCAAGCGAATCTACTCAATTACCATCTAAATTCAATGAATTAACCTTAAAACATAATTAATTAGGGTCAGAATTTACAAGTTGCTGCAAAGAACCCACACGCATTTCTGTTGATCAAAACAGAGCCTTTGGTAGAACAAATAAGCTCTTTAATCTTGCTAATCCAAGAATCTGAAAACCGGAAAAATCTTAAGCCTTTAAGAGGAAGGACCATTGAAACTTGTCAAAAGCTTTGGTGATATCAAGTTTTATACAATGACCAACTCCCTTGAACTTTGAATGCAATTTTGAAACGGGTCGTGGGCTAGGAATAGTGTTGATGAATTGAACTCCCTTTTATAAAAAATAGCCTCGTTGTTGCGAATGAGGGAACAGAGAATTTTGGCTAGCAGTGTAGCAAGGACCTTGGCCATTATTTTACAGGAGAAGTTCAAGAGTGTAATCAGACGAAATCCGGAGAACATTTTGGGGGATGGATTCTTTGGAACTAAAGCCAGAAAATATGTGTTCCATGACCTCAAAAGAAAATCTGAGATGAAGAAGTTTTGGATTACATTGATGTTAGAATTTTAAATTCAGATTTGGAAATAGGAATTTAATGGGCTAAAAAATGGGCTTAAACAGGCTGGATTGGGCCTCAACGTGGGCCGGCCCCTGTGGAATGGACTGGGCTTGGCTCGGCCTAGTGGGTCTTCATAACCACAAATATGAGTTTTCAATGTCTCGGGAGAAACCTTGCTTTGAAATTCATTCCTTCTTTTTTTTTTTTTAATAGAGTTTCAAGTTTTCTTCTTGATGGATATCAGTTTAGAAGTTAATCTGATCATAAGATTGTGATTTTCTTTTGTTTTAACGTAGAAGCTTGCAGCATTTCCTAAACACATAATTTCTTTAAATTGACTATGAATACAAATATTATACCCATCTCTCTCGATGTCCATTATTGATATGGGTGGCTTTAAAGGTGAGTCTTGAATGTGGCAAACTAGAAAGGTCAGAGAGAGTGATCTTTTTAATTCATTAACATTTTTGTGTGTGTGTGTGTGTGAAATACTTGTATGCTTTTCACAAAATCACGTTTAAAGATAGCTTATTTGATCCAAGAGCATGTCCAGAAGCAATCTTATCACGTTGTCATCTTATAGATCAGCTTATTTGATCCAAGAGCATGTCCAGAAGCAATCTTATCACGTTGTCATCTTATAGATCAATTGTTTAATGACTTCTTATGGAGGTTTATTATGACATTATGCTCTATTATCTATTATTCCAGAATTTTATCCCCTACTGTGGTTATGTATCCACATTTATTTTCTTGCCTTCATTTTTTCACTATAAATAGATGAGAAGTTAATCGATTAGACACAAGTTAACATGTGTAGATGTTTTCTTAAAATATTATAATGTTTGTAAAAGGGTATATTAGCCAAAAGTCCCTCACCACTGTCTTGTAAGGCCTCCCGTCCAACAACCTTTTCTGTAAGGCTTATAGTTCATACAGCTGGACATATTTTGGCAAGAAGACTCTAGATACACCACATCAGATTTTTTCATTATACATTTACCCTTTCAACTATTTTAGTCATAAAATCTTCAATTTTAAAATTTCAAATCTTCCGTTCTCCCCCATTCCTATATCCTCTCGATCTCTGTTACCCCTAGAGGATCGTAACTTTGTGCTGCGATCCAGTACAGAGAAGAAGAACAACATAAGAGGACGTGCCACCTCCTGGAATAGCCGCCAGTTCCGTCTACACTTCAAAGGAGCAAAAGTAAGGGCGGATCCCAGAGGTGGATTCGGTATTCCGGATTTGTAGAAGTTGGGGCCATCGCAAAACAAAGGATCGCCCGTGCGGATCTGTGCAGACCATTGTTGCATAAATCACAACCGGCGAAAAGAGCATAAAGGATACTAATCTTGTAGTTGTTCTAGATTGGAAGCCACAGACAACTCCCTCGCCATCGTTGAGGAAGAAGAGTCATAGGAGAAGAAGGGTCACATAGAATTTGATCACCAGAGGTGGGCCATGACTGTTGATCGGAGAAGATCACGGAGCTTGCAGAAAAGCAGATGGAACTAGTTTGGGTTCAATTCGAAGATGATTAAAGGTGGGCCAGTCGTTGCCGAAGGAGATTCAGAGGATCCGGAATATGTGATCGTCGTTGCAAATTTGCAACCGCAACCTCGCTGTCGCCAAGCAAGAGACCTAGAAGTAGTCAAAGTTGCAGTAGGAAGAAGAAGGTTTCGGAATTATTGCGCCATCGCTGCAAACCATTGTCCTTGCCGCCACCATCCAGTGCTCCATCTCCGACGCTGAAGGAGGATAGTGGCCAGAGAATCTACCCTAGGCGGGCTGCAAAGGCTCTTGCAGAGATTTTGTTGTAAGATAGAATCGACAAGGAAGAGAAAAAGATTATGTTCGCAGGGTTGGTTCCTGCAGGTTGGTTCGGGTTAGGGAAGAATCGACGAGGAATCAAATGTATCTGAGTTTTTATCAAATTTATTTGAGTTTTTATCAAATTTATCTGAGTTTTTGTAAATTTTATCAGAGTTTTTTCAAAAATCTATTTTAGTTTTTGGAAAATTTATCTGAGTTTTTGGCAAATATATCTGAGCTTCTGACAAATTTACCACCATTTTGGAAATCTTAATTGAGTTTTTGAACCAATCTTTCTGTGTTTTTGAAAATTCTATTTGAGTTTTTTTTTTAATTTATCTGAGTTTTTTGTTTACGTTTTTTAAAATCTGTTTGTATTTTTTAATTTTATTTGTGTCTTTTGAAATTTATTTGCATCTTTTCAAAATTATTTCCTTTTTTTGGAATTTATTTGTGCCTTTTCAAAATATTTTTGAGTTTTTTGGGATATTTTTTTCATCTTTTGAAATTTATTTGGATCTTTTGAAATTTATTTGCGTCTTTCTAAATTTATCTGTGTTCTTTAGAAACTTATTTGCGTCATTTAAAATTTATTTACCTTCTTTTGAAATTTATTTTTATTTTTTTAAAGTTTATTTGAAAATCTCAATAATGGGATTTTCATTAATCGTGGCCAATTAAATGGTAGTTGACCATTATTAATGGCATATCCCACTAAATATGGAAGTTGACAATTAAAGAAGAGCTTTTATAGAAAGGGTGACTTGGACATTTAGGTCTTCAAATTTGAAAAAAGAACTGACCACACTATGATAAAAGATATTGATCTAAGGCGAGAAAGTGAAATGTTTAGGGATCTGTCGCCGAATGCCCTGCTTGAAAAATAGCATCAACTTTACTCAACAATTGCATTGAAGCAAAAGTAAGCACTAAAAAGATTATGCTCGCTGATTTATGCATGTCTCTCTATCTCTCTTTCTCTATAACTTTCATATTGTAAATGACGTTGCTCGCTTGCCCGTGCTTATCGCGGGCAGCCCTTGCTAGTACTTCAATATAGAAGCTGGTCCAAATTCATACTGTGCTCGAGCATCCTTTGTTAGTGCTTCAATATAGAAGCTGGTTCAAGTTGGTACCAAATTGTGTGTATATATATTAACAAAATATTTTAAATACAATTTTGACCATCGATCTCAGTGTAATTCATACCGAAAGATAGAATCAGGTTTTCCAAGTTTTTTTAAAAAAAACTATTAATGTTTTTTAAAATATTAATATTATAAATTAGATTGTCCGTGCTAAATATGGGGACATTTTGCTAGCCATTACATGATAGGTGAAGCATTAGCATGAGCATAATTAAATTTAAGCTTCTTTGTCAACTAGATAAATCAAATTCATAAAAAAAAAAAAAAAAAAAATCTTAATAAACGTGAAGATCACTAGTCTTATTACATGTCCATAACTAATAACAAAGTAAACTTGAAAATCAAATTAATAAGCTGTCTTTGGGGCTCTGAGCAATATCATCCGCACTACTCTTGGTTTCCCCGCAAGATCACTGATCGACACTAAAATATGGAACGCTTAACCTCAAGACTACGGTGTCGTCAAGTAGTAAAGGACTAAAGAGTCCTGATTATCGATCCAACGGAGAGAGGATGGAACAAGCAATGAATCCAATTAAAATAGAATTGAACTAATTAAGATTTAGCTAATATAAACAATTGAAGTAAACAATTAAAATTATTAAACTATGTGTGAAAAATGAAATTAAACTAATTGGAATGTGAAACGAAACTAAGATAGCAACTAAACTATTCTAACTAACAATCTAGAAACTGAAGATTTAAGGTGAAGATGTGATGTGAAATATATAGGATTTTAAAACAAGTAATGTGAAGTGTAAATCTAACAATCTAGAAGTGAAAAAAAATCAAATTAAAAATAAAATTAACTACAATTAAAATAAGAGATTAGTAAATACAAAATCCACTAAGTATGTAATTAATTCAATCAATGTATGTTCTAATTCAACTCCCAAATCTACAATCCAATTAGCAATTTCTTGCCTAATTGGATTGGAAGATATAACAATGAAGATCAAAGTAAAGAAAATCAAAGGCAAAGATCTTAGATCATCATCTAACTACCCTAACAATAATTCATCAAAATCAAGCTACAAAAGATCAAAGATAAGGGCTCTAGAGCATGCTATGTGAGAGAACTTAATCCAACTATAAAGCATCAATTGAAATTATCCAAGCATCAAGTGTAGAGATAGAGCATGAGAAATAAGAGAGATTAGCACAATTAGATCTAAAATTTACTAATCAATCAAGGCACAAGTAGGGAATTTAAACTAAAATATGCATGTAATTGAATATTTGAATTAATCACATTACTTAGCTTCAAAAGGAGAGCCTAATTCAAGAGCTTTATCCACTAAACATCAAGAAAGAGCTTCAAATCTTCATTAATGATCTTCAATTACACACTCTCTCTAGATTAGTTACAAAGAAGCTCTTAATTACAATCTAAAAGTAAAAATAAAAATACAAAAAGACTAACTTGCCAAAAGATTTTATTTTTCTCTTTACAAAAACAATCTAATTTATAGAAACTTTGAAGACATTTGATTGTCTCATTTCCTGTCATAAGGATTTCTTCCATTTTATTGGTTGCAACTTGAAGGCTTTTGATTGGCTCATTTGCTTTCACGTAGATTGCTTCAATTTGATTTAGAGGCTTTTCATTGGATCTTTTGCTTTCACATGGATTGATTCAATTTAATTGATTGCAACAAACTTTCCTTCTAAAAGCTAAAAGCATATGTGCCATAACCTATTTCAAACCAACCCAAACTCTAACCAATACATCAACCACTCCTTTGTATTAGAAAATAACTTCTTCTATCCTTAAAGTCATCTCATCTTATTTTGGAATTATTCAACACTTTACCGAGATTTCTTCATGTAACTTCTTTATTGAAATCTCTTCTTGATGCCATGGGACACTAGCCGAAAGGTTGGGGTAGTCGCGGGGTCCACCTACACAGGAGAATGTTGTGATCTAGGGCCAACGAGAAGAGACCAATCACGCACAAGAAGTACACAAAAATTTACGTGGTTCGACTTTTGGCCTACACAAGAGAATGTTGTGATCTAGGGCCAACAAGAAGAGACCAATCATGCACAAGAAGTACACAAAAATTTACGTTGTTCGACTTTTGGCCTACGTCCATGGATAATACGAGAGAAATCACTATGCAATCAGAAGAGTTGTACATCCTAGAGAGTCTTAGTCTCTATTTATAATATCAGTCACAAACCTTGTTACACCCAAACACTACCACTTAATCACAGTAGACCTACTAAAATAAACCTACTTCTAATCACGGTAGAACATGGACAATGCAGGGGCCCGGTTTACCAAATTCATTACTTCTATTGGGCCATACAATCTAACGGAGAAATTACATAAAATGCGCTATAAATAATCGGATTTATGCATGATAATCCGATAATCCGTTAATGTGATAAAAGGATAAAATCTCCGTGTAAAGCGAATGATATGCATATGAGATGCTAATGAAACACTGACTAATTAGGAGTAAAATATGCAAAATTTAACACTCATCAATCACCGTCGTTCTCATCTTCAACATATATAAGGGGATCTACTTCATTAATGATGTCCTCTGAGACAATCGTTAGAAATCCATCATCATGCCCTTTATCAGCAATTTCATTAACATTGCATCATATTTTTTTCATATCTCCTCTTTGACAAATATTACTCCAACCCATGGTTTAAAATTGCGATATCGGTCAACCCCCAAAAATTGATACAGTATCAGTAACAGTTGCGGTTCATGACCATCACGGTCATTGAGGAGTGAATTATTTTTATCCCAAAGAAATTTGAAGAAATATTCAGAAAACCCAGAATATTGAAAAATGCTAGAAAACAAAGAATAATCCATTAGTACACACTATGAACCAAAATATCTGTCCCCCAATGTCGTAGCACCCTGTATCACTATTTAACCTTTAACTGCAAGTTTAATCTTTGTGTTTATCCTTGTAATTTATAAATCTATTAATGTAGCCCATATTTAAAATCCAAATCATTCAAATTAACTATCACCACATATATTAACTTTGTAAAAGATTTAATCCAATTGGAGTTAGGCCCTCAACTGAATTGCTCTTGTTACATTATTAGAAACATCAATAATTAGCCTATTCATATATATAACTTCATGATCTAGTCATCTACAAAAGTCACAAAAAAATTAGATTTCAAGGGGGGCATTTTTTTTAGAGTAGTTTAGATTTTCCTTAAGCGGGCCTTATTAATAAGGTAAAATTAAGAAAAAGAGTAAGGATATCTTGAAAATCGTATAGGCTCCATACTTCATAGTAGGGCCCACCTACACAAAATTTAAACTGCTAAAAATAATTTGCCTCCTCTTATATGGGTTTTGGCCAAATTTTATTTTGATTGGAGATTTGGGACTATTAGATTGATTGATATTTTTAAACTCGATCAACTGATGAACCTGATGGTGGGCTAGTCTCTTATGAGAGTGAAACTTGTCCAGGGCCCAATAAAAGAGAGACAATTATTATGTTCAGCTTCTATTTTCAATAGATTGGTTTGATTGTGCAGCCCCCATGCTTGTCCTAACTTGTAACTAACAATTAAAAAATTAAAAAAAGGACCATAAAAGGGATTTATACCCTAGTCACCGATATAGAAAAGGGGAGGAGACAGGAGTGGAGACACCGAAAAGAAAAAGGGAAAGGAGAAAATAGAAGAAAGGAATGTGGGAGGGAAACGAAAATGAAAAGCGAAGGGAGGAAAATGGAGGAGGGAAGCCTACCGACAGTGGAGTGCTGCAACTTCATCGTACGGAGATTTTAGTTCGAAGCTTCAGTGAACCGCAACTCTAGGTACACTCCCTTCTCTTCTTTCACCATTCTTCCACCTCTCTATCTATTTCTTCGTCTTCTATTTTCTTTTCTTTTTATCCTCAATTTTCTGCTACGTGCAGAGATCAGGGAAGAAAGGGGGAAAGGAAGAGGGCCTTGTTTATTGGCCGAAATGTTGAAAATATTGGTTATCATCTGATATTGTCAAAATATTGATTGATTTTTTGAAGCACATACAATCGATGCCGATTCCCATGTGATTATTGGAACGATGATGGCTAATATGTACTAGGTTCGGTCGCTTTCTTAAGCATATACTCCAACCAGAGATGGGTGAGCCATCATATATGTTAAACGATCAACCTTACAGGGAGCATAACTACTCCTCCCACGGGAAGAGCTCCTTACTCAATTGGCAAGGAGTGTCAGTTCCCACAAGCCTGTTTAGGGTTCGAATCTGGATATGCCACCTTTCCCGCATGTGTAGGGCAGTAGGCTTCTTTTTCCACATGTGTGGGCTTTTATCTCTGCGCGCGTGTGTGGGCTTCCTTTTCCATGTGTGTGGGCTATCTAATGGGACCCAACCCCCTTGGTTGGGATACACAAAAATAAAAAGAAAAATTCTTCCCCATTTGTGGCCTCTTCTTCCCACTGGTGTGGACTACCTCTAGTCCGAGCCCCCTTAGCTAGGGTGCCAAACAAGAAAGGGATTTTTTAAATGCACCCACCCTATTCAATACTTGCACCCACTCTATACCTATAGGTGCATTTAAAAAATAATTTCCTTGAGCGTGACCACCTGAGAGAGAGAAACTCTATATACTAGCCTATCCTATGGAACAGGGCTGTCATGGCAGTACCCTTGGCTGCTGTCTGCTATGAGCATCATCATCCACCTGTCCGTACCATCTTTTGGTTTAATAGGATCGTGCTTTTTCAGTTGCAATCGCTGTTTGCTATCAGCATCATCGCCTTACACGTGTCACCTTCCCCGGCCCCACTTGCACCTGCTTACATGACACCGCACACGTGACACCGACCCTTTCCATCCCATTGGGTGCTTGTAGGGCTGTTAATCAAACTGAGCTACTCGAGCTTGGCTTGAGTTCGGCTCGGGTTCGGCTCGTTCAAGCTCAGTTCGTTTTCTAAACGAGCCCGAGCTTAAACAAGTTTTTAAGCTCGTTTAAAAAATAAGCCCTACAAGCTCGGCTCAAATTCGACAGGCTCGGCTCGTTTATGTGCAAATACTCGGGCTCGGCTCGGGCTTGGCTCGTTCAGGCTCGGCTCGTTTCCTAAACGAGCAGAGCTTGAACAATTTTTGAGGCTCGATTAAGAAACAAGATTTTTAAGCTCGGCTCGAACTGGGCTCGGACTCGTTCGACTAACAGCCCTAGGTGCTTGGGTGTTTTTAAAAGATGCATGATGGATTTAAAAATGGTGGGTGTGAAAACCACATGGCCCACGCACCATACGCCGGACCATCAAAACCACACAATTCATTGGATTGTAATGCAACAGTGGCGACAGAGGCGAAGCGAGCTCTGAAAATATTGAGATCGTTCAAGCTTCCACCGTCGCCTTCCACCTCTCTATAAAACAACACACCGGATAATACGAAAGTGACCCGATCTTTCTTCTTCGGGATAAGTGATTTAACTTGTTTTGGTTAGGGGTGCATTTCCCTAGGGGTGCATTTCCCAATTTTACACCATCGCCTTCTACCTCTCTATAAAATAAGATACCGCATAGCCCAGGGATGCATTTCCCAATTTTACATCACCCAATACTGAACTTCGAAATTTGAAACAATTAAGAGACCCATGTCTCTTGTGGAAGTCAGGGAGAATAAAATTATGTATCTTTTGAAATCATAGATTCAATAGTTATGATTACACAATCCAATGAATTGTGTGGTTTTGATGGTCCGGCGTATGCTGCGTGAGCTATGTGATTTTCACAACCACCATTTTTAAATGCATCATGCATCTTTTAAAAACACCCAAGCACCCAATGAGATGGAAAGGGTCGGTGTCGCGTGTGGGGTGTCATGTAAGCACGTGCAAGTGGGGCTGGGGGAAGTGACACTTGTAGGGCGATGATGCTGATAGCAAAAGCAATTGCAACTGGAAATGCATGATCGTATCAAATCAAAAGATGGCACGGGCAGGTGGGTGATGATGTTGATAGCAGACAGCAGCCAAAGGCATTTGGCTTTGTACACATCATTATTATAACATTTCTGATAATGATAAGACTACACACATTTAGATTGATTACATAGGCATAAAAAAACAAGAGCTTAATGATGTACCACGTGAAAGAGGACAAAAACCAAGGCAACAAAATACTGCCATGACACCCCTATCCCATAGGCTAGTACATAGAGTGGGTGCATTTAGCAGCACCCAAAAAAAAAAGTAGAAAACAGAAAGATACCTGGTTAGAGTCAAAATTGACCTAGACAATATACAAAGAGGTAATTACAAGTGGTTTAGAGTGGTTTTTTATTCAAATGTGTACCCTATTGATATTGTTTGAGTCAACGAATTCTTGAAGTTTGTCCTGGGAGGATCTGTACTGAAAAGTGAATAGAATCTTTATAGAGAGGACACAAATATCACAATTGGAAGGTTCACCTTCAACCATAACATTGGGGAATAAAGTGAACATTACTTGTTGAAAAAATAAAAATGCAATTTTTCTTATCCCAGGTGAGGGCTGAGAGACGCTGTGAGACTTACACGTGCGAGGTGATGAAAACTCACATGTGCATGGAGATACAACTCACGCATGCTAGGTGATGGGCATACGTACAAGGTAATAGCAACTTACATGTGCAAGGAGGAGGGATGCCAAGTTTGAAGTCTAGACCGTCTAATGAAACCCGCTGCTCCTTACCACCGGTGTAGGAGCCGTTTTCAAATGCAGGTTTGTAAGTTTTTGAGAGTTGGCTACTTCATGTGGATGGACAAAACATGGGAATAAATGTAATTTTATGATTTTTAGATTGGACTGTAGCCTCATGGAAGAAATCTGAAGACGAAGAATTTCGAAGACTTGATCGGATGTCAACATGCAGAATGGGCCGAGCTTCTATTTTTCACAGTCCGATCGATCGATCCTTTGGTCCGATCGATCGCCTCTGAGAAGCTCTCAGTTATTTACAGTCCGATCGATCGGACATATTGGCCGATCGATCGGACCTGAATAACTCTCAGTTATTCTCAGTCTGATCGATCGGACAGCGGCGAACTTAAGCCTATTTTTGTGGATCTCCCTCTGTCCTATCTCTATCCAAGTCTAATGCAATCTCTCCCATTCATTTTAAAAGAGTCCCTTATAAGGGTTAAGCCTTGAATGAGATGGGGTGTGGTTTTTACTGTATCTCTCCCAAAAACCCTAGATCATCCTAGAGAGATTGCTCCCCTCCAGAGAGAACTTATGAGAATCATGTGCTGAAGCCTTCATTCTCTGGAGACTCATCCTCAACATACTTGCAGATTCGCCTTGTTCAAGGCGTGGAGATCAAAGTGCTGGAGAAGGTGAACGGCGTGTTCGTCGACTAGATCTACTACGGTCTTAGGTTGTGTTCAACTGTAAAAGGGGTAGTGAGTATCTTGTAACCTTCGTTTTCATTAGTGCTTTGATCATTTCGGACCAGGGTGAGGTCCCGTGGTTTTTTCCCTATTTTGGGTTTTCCACGTATAAAATTGAAGTGTCCATCTTGTGATTGATTGATTGATTAAATTAGATTTCTTAATTCCGCAAATCCATATTGGAATCTGTATTGGGACTTATTTATGATTAGGGTGGATTCGTGATCGACACTTTTGGAATTTCAATTGGTATCAGAGCTTGTTCACACTATCTTATTGTGTGAGATCTCTGCAGTTTTTCATATATGAATTTTAATAGAGATGGAACTTCTATTTCCAAACCCCCTCTTTTGGATGGGTCAAATTACCCTTATTGGAAAGTTAGAATGACCGCTTTCCTTCAATCCATAGATGTGGATGTTTGGAATTGTGTTGAATTTGGTTATACCAAGCCTACTGTTGCTACTGATGACAACGAAACCATTGAAAAACTCATGCCTCAATGGACCAAGGAGGACAAACAAGCTTTTAATTGTAACAGTAAAGCTTTGAATTCTATATTCAATGGTGTTACTCCTTCTGAATTCCGTCGTATTTCTATTTGTAAACTTGCTAAGGAAGCATGGGATATTTTAGAAACTGTTCAAGAAGGTACTGATAAAGTTAAATAGGCTAAACTTCAGAATTTGACTTCTGCTTTTGAAAATTTGAAAATGAATGACAATGAAGTTTTTGCTGATTTTAATGGTAATTTATTTGCTCTTGTGAATTCTAGCTTCTACTTGGGTAAAATCATTCCTGAACACAAAATTGTCAAAAAGATTTTATGATCTCTACCTGAGAGACTTGACCCAAAAGTAGTAGCCATTGAGGAGTCCAGCAATTTGGATTCGATCAAGGTTGATCAGTTAGTTGGAAATTTGCAAACCTTTGAAGCAAATCTGAGGTCAACCAAGAAAGCCAAAGGAATGGCTTTAATTTCTTCAAGATCCTCCTTGGAACATGATGACTCAGAATCAGAAACTGAGGATCCAGATCTTGATGCTTTCTTTGTTAAAAAGTTTAAGAAATTTCTGAAAGATGACAAAAAGGGTTTCAAAAAATCTTTTCAAAAGTTCAAAGGACAGAATAACCCTACTTCTTCATTCAAAGCAAATCCTGGAACAAAACCTGAGAAATTTGTATCCAAAATTCCATCAAAGGATACTCACTATTATGAATGCAAAGGTTTTGGTCATTATGCATCTCAATGTGTAAATAGAACCTTCAAACCTCAAGGCAAAGTTCTTAATGTCACATGGGATGATGATTCAGATCAAGATGGAAATGATACTGAATCTGAATCTTTCTCTGGTCATGGAAAATTCATGGCCTTTATGGCAGCATCTAATGATCTTCCATTGCAGGATCCTTCGGAAAAATATGATGATGACAGTGAGAAGAATCTTAATTCTTTCTCAGACAATGAACAGGATTTAGTTGATGCGTATGAAAGTCTCATGAATGACTCAAGAAGAATGACTCAACTGAATGACATTCTGAAGGGAAAATGGAAAGTTGCTGATAAAGAAAATTCAGCACTTAGAAAGGGGCTTCAAGAAACTCAAGGTCAAGTATTACAATTTGAATCTCAATGTACCAACTTATCTAATAAGTTGATTGATGCAGGAAATGAATGTGACAATCTACATGCACAATCTGTCAAAGTTGAAATAGAGATACAAACTCTAAAGAAAACTCTCTACTCTTGCACAGTTGAAAATGCTGATTTGACCAGAAAATTACAGATGACTACCTCTGAACTAGCCACCACCAAAGCTGATCTAAACCGAATGAATAAAGGGTCAAAGAAACTTGATGAAATTCTGGGTGCACAAATCCAATCAAGCAACAGGCATGGTCTCGGATTTGAATATGGTGCATCTACCTCTCAGACATCAGGTAAATTTGTTCAAGGAAATACTTTATATTCTCTTGACACTACTGATCATCATACTACACTTGTGAATCCCACACCAAAAACTTATATGCTCAAATGCAAAAGTGTTCCTACCTGTCATTTCTGTGGGATCATTGGTCATATTAGACCACATTGCAACAAATTGCGATATAAAATCCGAAATCAGTGGAGGATAAAAAATTCAATTCCTCGTCAGGTCAAAACAAAATACATATGGGTACGCAAGACTGATCTTAGGTGCAATGTGGTTCTAACTGCTCTTAGAGCACAAAGTTCACAAGTTTGGTATTTAGACAGTGGGTACTCTAGAAACATGTCAGGGGATAAGTCACTTTTCACATCTCTTGAAAAACATCATGTTGGTAATGTTCAATTTGGAGATGGAAGCAAATCAAAAGTCATTGGTAAAGGATCCATCAACATACCAGGTATGTCCACTATAAAAAATGTTTTTCTGGTTGATGGTCTAAGGGCAAATTTGCTAAGTATAAGTCAATTTTGTGAGTCTGGAAATGAGGTTCATTTCTCTCTAAATGCTTGCACCATTGTTGATAATCATGGCAAACATGTTCTTTCTGGTAAAAAGAATTCCGATAATTGTTATGTGGTTGTCATTGAAGATAACTTGAACTGCAATTCTGCTACTGTTAATGATGTTGACCTATGGCATCAAAGACTAGGTCACATTAACCATACTGATTTGGAAAAACTACATTAACCATACTGATTTGGAAAAACTTTCTCAGCAAGAATTGGTTTGAGGACTTCCCAAACTTAATAAACCCCATAACCATGTATGTGGTCCTTGCCAACTGGGAAAAAAAATTCGAACACCACATAAAAAATTGGATATGCTGACTACCAAAAGACCATTAGAGTTACTTCATATGGATCTTATGGGTCCTTCTCAGGTTGAAAGCATTGGTGGCAAAAAGTATATTTTTCTCACTGTTGATGATTTCTCAAGATTCACATGGGTTCGCTTTCTTAGAGAGAAATCTGAAACTTTTGATGTTTTCTATTACTTATGGCTTCACCTTATTGCAGATAAGGGAGCTCAATTTGGTGGAGTGGCCAGAATCAGATCTGATCATGGAACTGAATTTCAGAACTCATCTTTTAATTCTTTCTGTACTGAAAATGGCATAAAACATGAGTTCTCAGCTCCTAAGACTCCTCAGCAAAATGGAGTTGTTGAAAGAAAAAATCGAGTAGTACAAGAAATGGCTCGTGTTATGATTCATAGTAAGAAAGTGCCACAAAGATTTTGGGCTGAGGCAGTCAACACTGCCGTCTATGTTATCAATCGAGTATACATAAGGGCTGGAACAAAGAATACACCATATGAAATATGGAATGGTAGAAAACCTACGATTAAATATTTCAAAACTTTCGGGAGTAAGTGTTATATCTTGAAAGACCGAGAGCATCTCGGAAAATTTGACTCCCGAAGCAATGAAGGGATTTTTCTTGGGTATTCTTTAAACAGTAGAGCTTATCGAGTCTTTCATTTGAATAATTCTACTGTCATGGAATCTATCAATGTTGTCATAGATGATGCTGGACCCTCTTATTTTTCAGATGATGAAGATGAATTCCCACAAATTACCATCTCTTCTCCGCAGGTTACGCTTGAAGGACAACAAAGTAAGGAACCGGAAGATCCAGCAACATCGAGTCCGGATATTGTTGTTCCTGATTCAGATTCCGAATCTGAAGTTGACGTATCTGGATTAAAATTGAAAAGCTCTTCTCCGGTAACACCAAGTCATCAACCTTCTCAAAGCAAGGAAGTTCATCCTCGATCTCAAAAAGGTCAAGTACAAAAAGATCACCCCCTTGACAAAGTCATTGGTGATATAAAAGCTCCAATGCAAACTCGAAGGCAGGTACAACATGAGGTAAATTTTCTATGTTATGTTTCCTTTCTTGAACCCAAAAATGTTCATGAAGCACTTATTGATGACTCTTGGATTAATGCCATGCATGAGGAATTAGGTCAATTTGAGCGTAACAGTGTTTGGGAACTTGTCCCAAGGCCAAATCATACCAATGTCATCGGGACAAAATGGATTTTCAAAAATAAAACCGATGAACTTGGTCAAGTCATTAGAAACAAGGCCAGACTCGTAGCACAGGGATACACACAGGTGGAGGGCATTGATTTTGATGAAACATTCGCCCCTGTTGCTCGTCTTGAGTCCATCCGTATTCTCTTAGCTATAGCTTGTTCCTTGAGGATCAAGTTATATCAGATGGATGTTAAGAGTGCTTTTTTGAATGGTTATTTGAATGATGAGGTGTATATTGAACAACCTAAAGGCTTTCAGGATCCTCATTTTCCTAACCATGTTTTTAAATTGAATAAAGCTTTGTATGGTTTGAAACAGGCTCCCAGAGCATGGTATGAAAGATTAACAACATTTTTGCTTCAAAATTCCTTCCAAAGAGGAAGTGTCGATAAAACTCTATTCATCAAGAGAGAGAAAGAGAATCTCCTGATTGCTCAAATCTATGTGGATGATATCGTTTTCAGATCCACATCTGAAAATTTGTTTAAATCTTTTGCCACATGTATGTCAAAAGAATTTGAAATGAGCATGGTCGGAGAATTATCTTTCTTTCTCGGTCTTCAAATCAAGCAATGTGAAAATGGGATATTTCTGTCTCAAACTAAATATGCTCAAAATATTTTGAAGAAGTTTGGGATGGAATCCTCTAAGCCGTCCAGTACTCCTATGAGCACCACTGTCAAGCTCAGCTTAGATTCATCAGGGAAAGACTTCAATGAAAGACTGTATCGAAGTATGATAGGAAGTCTGTTGTATCTCACTGCTAGTCGACCAGACATCTCTTTCAGTGTCTATGTTTGTGCTAGATATCAGGCAAAACCGAAGGAGTCACATGTTCAAGCTGTCAAGAGGATTCTGAAATATGTGAGTGGCACCACTGGTTTTGGAATATGGCTTTCCAAAGATTCTACCATGAGTGTTGTAGGTTTCTCAGATGCTGACTGGGCAGGTTGTGTTGAAGATAGAAAAAGTACATCAAGAGGCTGTTTTATGATTGGAAACAATTTGGTTGCTTGGCACAGCAAGAAACAAACTTCAACTTCCTTATCTATAGCTGAGGCAGAATACATCGCAGCTGGAAGCTGTTGCACACAATTGCTATGGATGAAACAAATGCTCTTTGACTATGGCATTGCTCAACCCACAATGATAGTATATTGTGATAACAAGAGTGCTATTGACATATCTAAGAATCCGGTGCAACACTCGAGGACCAAATATATAGACATCAGGCACCACTTCATTCGCAATTTGGTTGAAGAGAAAGTCCTTTGCTTGGAGCACATTTCCACAGAGCACCAATTGGCTGATATCCTAAACAATCCTTTGGATCCTACTAGGTTTGATTCCCTACGTAAATCCCTTGGTATTTGCTCTTACCCATGATTCATATTTTCTCTTGCACAGTCATTCATTGTTCATTATTTGATCTCTTATCATGTGATTCACTTTAGTTTACCAAGTTAATTTTTTTTTTTTCACATCAAAATTCAATGTTTGATGGGTATGGTGTGTCTGCATAATTTCAGATCTCCTCTCCTGGCAATTTTTTTTTCATTAATAACCGAAGGAATAGGGCTACCTAAGAGTATGTGTGATAGCCACCAAATGATTGAAAAGTTTCTTTGGAAAAGGCTACCATATTCATTTAGTGTGAAAGTCACCAATGATGGTTAGCAACTGAGAAAAGAAGCAAGAGCTCAAAGTACAAAAAAAAAAAAAGAAAAAAAAAAAACTGAAATTCAGGGGGAGCATTGCGATGCTTATTTGTGCCAGAGAGGGTGATTCTATATTCTGTGAATATCTCATTTATCCTAGCACAAATATTATTTCTTTTTTCATCTTCACTCACAAAAAATATCAAGCTTGGTATAATATTTTGTGCATGATCATTAAGGGATCTTATTTTTGATACTTTGGTTTGTGTTTGTGCAATGTTTTTTTTTTTTTTTTTTTGTCTATTTTTTCTCCTAGAAAATTTTGTTTTCAGCCCAGGTCCGATCGATCGGACCTCCTTATCCGATCAATCGGACTGCGTACCTGGCCCTGTTTTAAATGCTCACGGTTTTTCTTTTTTTTCCCATTCATTCCTTCTCCAAGCCCTAGCTCTTCTTCTCCCCATTTTACCAAGGCATCCTCCATTGTGCTCCCAAGCTTTTTGCAAGGTATTTTCTTCTCCATTTCTCGCTCAATCTTTCTATTTGATTCATATTGTTTGGTTTTTGTTGTTGGATTGGAAGATTGGATTGTGTGAATAGTAGAGCTTGTGTGTTTGTGGTTGTGAAGGATTTTCTTGTGCTGCTATTGAGGAGCATAGACAAGGGAATTGTGGTTTCTTCTTGTGGGTGTAGTGTGTAAAGAGTTGTTTTAGAAAAATTGTGGAGGTTGGGTTCTCCTTCTACTGTCACGTCCCCCGAACCCGATTAAGAATAAACCGGATCCGGAGAGTGAATTTTAGGACTAATTAAAATTTTTGTCCTTTGGGCCCACGGATCGTAAGTCCGCTGTGAGGATATTACATTTCAAACCTCATATAAGTCTAGGCATATGGAATATCAGCCAATGAATAATACTTCTCATTAAATTAAAAGTTGCAAGAAAGAATAATTAAAAACTATGAAAGGAGTTAAAGTAATTTATTACATTGGCCAATCCCAATAAACAAGGCCAATAAAATTAAATCAAGTCAATGAAAGAAAAGGTCCAACGAGAGAAATAAAATAAATGAATATATCTAATGAGTCCATGTGAATCTCTCTCGTGCCGGGAGTGATGACGCTACTCTACGTCATCGGCACGCCACTCGCGTTCCTCCTCGACTGGTTGGAGATCCTCTTGGATCTCCTCACCGGCCTGCTCCTCATAGTAGTAGTAATCACCTGAGGTGTCTGCACACCAAGGAATAGCGTCAACGACATGTTGAGCAATAGATAAGCATAGCATAATAAACATGACATGCATCAAATATAGAGTAATGACAAGTACACATCATATGAACACAAGGAAAGCGAGTCTAAGCATAAAGTAAGAATAATGATCGATAGAAATCATAATAAGAATCCAAACAACCATCTAACAATAACCACTATCATGCAATGCAAAACAAGAACAAGAGGGAGACTCCGAGGATGTCCAATGCCACCTCCCGGGGTACCAGTAACAATCCCAATCTGGACTACTGATACCAAAGTCCGGCTCCAGTAGGATCCTAGCTCCCGGTCCTGGGAATAGCAGCACGGTCCGATGCCCGCTCCCAGCTATTCAACGCCATGGACGCCGTCTAAAGCCAGTCGCCCATCCCGACAACCGAGTAACCGGTTCGTCAGTAAACCCCAAACTGCAGATGGCCATGATATGCAATAATAATAAAGTGGTTTTGACACAAGGACAAACAAGACAAGCAAGTCTGGCTAGTTCAATGTACCAGACACGATCATAGGGATTATCTCATTCAAAACAATACCATACAAGCAAACCACGTAATAATCCCTTTCATTGCTAGCCAGTCATGTTCATCAATACAAGACGAGGTTCCTACGATACATTCTAAGTCAGGTCCAAGCCTAAATTCTATAAGAATTTATGTTTCATAATTAGTTAAGTGTTTTATGCCAAAAGAGTATACAAGGAATAATATCAACGGATAGAATTCACAAGTCAAGGGGGAATTACAATCCAACCTAGGCAAGTGGTGTCATCCTTGTATTCCACATGTTCTAGCGGAGTACGTGTGGAAATGGATCAACGATGCTTCTAGGGAAATCCCCTGGTGTACAATCATGTTAAGCATCTAATGAAACAATTTCATACGCATTCGGTTAATTCATGTGCAATACACGAATACCTAGACAACCCATCGAAACACACCAAGCCACGTGCTACGATTTTAACCCCATTAATGGTCAAATGAGTGTGGGTACATGGTTTCCAACATCTAAGGCCCAAACCTAAGTTATTAGTCTCATTTACAATAAAACATGAGCTGAAACAATAATTTGGACATTTACATAACTTCCCTACCTCCGATCGTGATGAAACTAGAACCATTGGATTCTACATCTCGAGAGCTTTCCAACGGTATATTATATGTAGAATTCCAACGGACGGATTAAAAGTTATGCATTTCCGAAGTTCGCCTGTGCTGTCAAAAAAAGGCAGTCCGATCGATCGGACAAAAGGTCCGATCGATCAGTCTGAAATCAGCCACAGTTAAGTAACAGTGCCGATCGATCGGACTACAGGTCCGATCGATCGGAACTGCAACCTGAACCCCGAAAATGGCCGAAAACTGGTTTTTCTTGCCCTTTTTCCTCCGGCCAATCCATGGCTAACCTGCATAAAATGAGCCACCTGCTCTCCCCACAATCCAATCCATCCACATTCCATTCCACTCCATTAATTGACTCAAATAACTACCATTTCCAATTTACATTTAATCAACCTAAACCAATAATTAACAATAATAATCCCTAAATCATAACAGGCTTGGAATTAAGGAATTCTAACAAGGAATCATAGCCAATCAAATAGAAACAAACATACATGCTTAAAAATACAATGCAAATCTACTTGCCTCAACGAAGAAGATGATAGAATTTGGGCAAAACTCGAGGAGAAGCCTTTCTACCCCAAAATCCACGATCTAACCCGATAAAACGAAATCTAGGAAGCCAAGAAGAAGATAGGAAGAAAAAGAATTAAGATCAGACCTAAATCTAACCAAAAGAATACGAATGAAAAGATGAAAGTATAAGAACGCTTACCAAATTGATACCGGAAGCAAGAGGAGATCGAGAGAATGAGAACTAGCGGATCGGATCTTCGAGTTGATCTCTCTAGGCTAGAGATCTGGCTTGAGAAAGGAAGAAGAAGAATGGGGCTGCAGTTTCTTTCGTTCAATTGCAGAGAATAAAGAGAGAGATTAGGTTAAGAAGAAGATAGGGAGGAAAAAGACCTAAGTTGCCCTTTAAGTGGGTCCGATGAAAGAATGGACCACTTGAAGGGTTTCCGGTTGTCGGATCGTGATGAGTCAAGAGACAAAAATGATCAGCGCGACGAAACCTTTCCAACGAACCCATAATTCACGGCGTTTGGAATATTTCGGAAAACACTCAATTTTTCCTAAATGGCAAACTACCCCCCTGCTATCAACAAACGAACTCGGAATCGCACGAAACTTCGCAGATACTTTTCTAATGCTAAAAGAAACTCGCTCATGCTCTAAACCCACTTAAATATCTAAAATAAAATTAATAAAATAATTAACAACAAAAAGGGTCAATGGGCCTGTTGTTGGGCCCAACTGACCCAGTAAGGTCACGGACCTTACAACTCTAACATCTAAAAAGAACATTTGGTCCCCCAAATGCCTAAACATACCTCATCAGGAAAAAGATAAGGGTACGTCCTCTGAATCTGCTCTTTCAGCTCCCACGTAGCTTCCTCCGGACTGTGGTTTTCCCATTGTACCTTGACCCATTGGATTGACTTGGTACGCAACACTACCTCCTTAGTGTCGATGATCTGTGCCGGACGCTCCACATAGGTTGCATCTGCCTGAAGCTGAAGTGGCTCATGCTGCAACACGTGAGTGGGATCTGGAATATACTTCCGAAGCATCGAAACATGGAAAACGTCATGCACACCGGCTAACTCTGGCGGTAGCACCAAACGATATGCCACGTCTCCAATCCTACTCTTGATCTCAAACGGTCCCACAAACCTCTTGGCAAGCTTCCCTTTCTGACCGAATCGAACAACACCTCTCATCGGAGACACTTTCAGGAATACCATATCCCCAACTTGGAATTCCAAAGGTCTCCGTCTCTTATCTGCATAGCTCTTTTGACGATCCCGTGATTCCTTCATTCTCATCTGAACAATCCTGACTTTCTCACTAGAATCAGCAATCTCAGAGGGGCCATGAAAACTCCGAACTCCTACTTCCTCCCAACATGCCGGAGTTCTGCATCTTCGTCCATACAATGCCTCAAATGGTGCCATACCAATACTTGAATGATAACTGTTATTGTAGGCAAACTCACACAAAGGCAAACTCTCATCCCAACTCTCCTTGAAATCTAATACACTCGCTCTGAGAAGATCTTCCAAAGTTTGAATAGTACGCTCTGACTGTCCATCTGTCTGAGGGTGGTAAGCTGTACTGAATTTCAACTGAGTACCCATAGATGACTGAAAAGTAGACCAAAACCGAGAGACAAACTTAGGGTCTCGATCGGACACTATGGACTTAGGCACTCCATGTAGCTTGACTATATTGTCCCTATACAACACAGTCATCTTGTTCATAAACTGACCAGTCTTGAATGGCAGAAAATGTGCTGATTTAGTCAATCTATCCACAATCACCCAAATAGCATCATTGCCCTTCCTGGTGTTTGGCAATCCCGATACAAAATCCATGGTGATGTGCTCCCATTTCCACTTAGGAATCTCCAACGGGTGAAGCAAACCAGGGGGCTTCTTGTGTTCTGCCTTAATCTGCTGACAAGTCATACACTTAGCGACAAATTCTGCAATCTCTTTCTTCATTTTCACCCACCAATAGTGATTCTTCAAATTCTGATACATCTTGGTGCTCCCCGGGTGAATAGAATATCTGGTGTGGTGCGCATCTGTCATCAACTCTGACTTGATGTCTTGAACATCGGGCACACACAACCTATCCTTACAGTACAAAATTCCTTCAATCAATCTGAACTCTGAATGGTCATCAATGTGGTCAATAATTCTCTGCAACCCAGGATCATCCTTCTGAGCTTCCTTGATCCTGTTAACAATCTCTGGCTCCCAAACTCCCAAAGTAGCAACTAGGACTTTCTCATTAACAGGCCAGACTTCGACATCCATGTCTCTGAACTGCTCCATCCATCTCCATTCAGGCATTATACATCCACTGAATGCTGCCTTCCTACTAAGAGCATCTGCTACAACATTCACTTTCCCAGGATGGTACTTGATCGGGAAATCATAATCCTTTATGTACTCCATCCACCTCCGCTGTCTGTTATTCAATTCACCCTGTGTAAACAGGTATTGCAGGCTCTTATGATCTGTATGCACCTCAAACTTTTCACCGTACAAATAATGCCTCCACAACTTCAATGCAAACACCACTGCTGCTAACTCCAAGTCATGTGTGGCATACTTCTTCTCGTGATCCTTCAATTGTTTCGATCCATAGGCTATCACCTTGTCATTCTGCATGAGAACACAACCCAAACCAATCCCTGAAGCATCTGTGTAAACCACAAATCCTCCACTTCCTGAGGGTAAAGCAAGTATGGGTGCTGTAGTCAACCGAGTCTTTAACTCTTGGAAACTCTTCTCGCATTCTTCTATCCATACAAATGGAACGTCCTTTCTCGTCAATTTAGTGAGTGGAGATGCTATGGTAGAAAACCTTTTCACAAACCTCCTGTAGTAACCTGCAAGTCCGAGAAAACTGCGAACCTCCGCTACATTCCGCGGGCTACTCCAATTCACAACTGCTGCAATCTTCTTAGGATCCACTGTCAGTCCTTCCTTAGAGATAATGTGGCCTAAAAATGCCACTTGCTCCAACCAAAACTCACATTTGCTCAACTTAGCATACAGTTGGTTATCCCTCAAGAGCTGCAAAGATGTTCTCAATTGATGCTCATGCTCCTCCTTAGTCTTCGAATACACCAACACATCATCTATGAAGACAACCACAAACTGATCTAGGAAAGGGGCAAACACCTTATTCATCAATGCCATAAAAACTGCTGGGGCGTTCGTCAACCCGAAAGGCATCACAAGAAACTCAAAATGGCCATATCTCGTCCGGAATGCAGTCTTAGAAACATCCTCCTTCCTGACTCACAACTGATGATAACCGGAACGCAGATCTATCTTCGAAAAGAATTGAGCTCCCTGCAACTGATCGAATAGCTCATCAATCCTCGGTAGCGGGTACTTATTCTTAACAGTCACTTGATTCAACTGTCTATAATCTATACACATTCTCATTGTCCCGTCCTTCTTCTTCACAAATATCACCGGAGCTCCCCATGGTGAAACACTGGGTCTAATGAAATCTTTATCCAACAGATCTCCAATCTGAGTCTTCAACTCCTTCAATTCTGCTGGTGCCATCCTATACGGGGCCTTCGAGATAGGTGCTGTACCTGGTTGCAATTCTATCGTGAAATCCAACTCACGAACAGGTGGCAAACCGGGGATCTCCTCCGGAAATAAATCCGGGAATTCTCGCACCACAGGAATCTCATCAACAGTCTTGGACTCTTTGTCTTCCACGATAAATGCAATAAAGCCTTCGCAACCGCTCCTCATCAACCGTTCTGCCTTCAATGCAGAAATTAACCGAGTGGAGATGGGCTTCTCTGCGCCAACGAACTCAACACTACGGTCCTCACTCTGCAACTTCACGGTCTTGTTCCAATACACCTCAAGCTAACAACACAATGCTAGAAATAAAACTAAAAGACCAACCTACTAACTAACGGAATCCTCACACGCGTCCTATGGTTTCTAAAAATTTTACCCTGAAGAAACCATCCACTGCTCTGATACCATTCTGTCACGTCCCCCGAACCCGATTAAGAATAAACCGGATCCGGAGAGTGAATTTTAGGACTAATTAAAATTTTTGTCCTTTGGGCCCACGGATCGTAAGTCCGCTGTGAGGATATTACATTTCAAACCTCATATAAGTCTAGGCATATGGAATATCAGTCAATGAATAATACTTCTCATTAAATTAAAAGTTGCAAGAAAGAATAATTAAAAACTATGAAAGGAGTTAAAGTAATTTATTACATTGGCCAATCCCAATAAACAAGGCCAATAAAATTAAATCAAGTCAATGAAAGAAAAGGTCCAACGAGAGAAATAAAATAAATGAATATATCTAATGAGTCCATGTGAATCTCTCTCGTGCCGGGAGTGATGACGCTACTCTACGTCATCGGCACGCCACTCGCGTTCCTCCTCGACTGGTTGGAGATCCTCTTGGATCTCCTCACCGGCCTGCTCCTCATAGTAGTAGTAATCACCTGAGGTGTCTGCACACCAAGGAATAGAGTCAACGACATGTTGAGCAATAGATAAGCATAGCATAATAAACATGACATGCATCAAATATAGAGTAATGACAAGTACACATCATATGAACACAAGGAAAGCGAGTCTAAGCATAAAGCAAGAATAATGATCGATAGAAATCATAATAAGAATCCAAACAACCATCTAACAATAACCACTATCATGCAATGCAAAACAAGAACAAGAGGGAGACTCCGAGGATGTCCAATGCCACCTCCCGGGGTACCAGTAACAATCCCAATCTGGACTACTGATACCAAAGTCCGGCTCCAGTAGGATCCTAGCTCCCGGTCCTGGGAATAGCAGCACGGTCCGATGCCCGCTCCCAGCTATTCAACGCCATGGACGCCGTCCAAAGCCGACTGCCCATCCCGACAACCGAGTAACCGGTTCGTCAGTAAACCCCAAACTGCAGATGGCCATGATATGCAATAATAATAAAGTGGTTTTGACACAAGGACAAACAAGACAAGCAAGTCTGGCTAGTTCAATGTACCAGACACGATCATAGGGATTATCTCATTCAAAACAATACCATACAAGCAAACCACGTAATAATCCCTTTCATTGCTAGCCAGTCATGTTCATCAATACAAGACGAGGTTCCTACGATACATTCTAAGTCAGGTCCAAGCCTAAATTCTATAAGAATTTATGTTTCATAATTAGTTAAGTGTTTTATGCCAAAAGAGTATACAAGGAATAATATCAACGGATAGAATTCACAAGTCAAGGGGGAATTACAATCCAACTTAGGCAAGTGGTGTCATCCTTGTATTCCACATGTTCTAGCGGAGTACGTGTGGAAATGGATCAACGATGCTTCTAGGGAAATCCCCTGGTGTACAATCATGTTAAGCATCTAATGAAACAATTTCATACGCATTCGGTTAATTCATGTGCAATACACGAATACCTAGACAACCCATCGAAACACACCAAGCCACGTGCTACGATTTTAACCCCATTAATGGTCAAATGAGTGTGGGTACATGGTTTCCAACATCTAAGGCCCAAACCTAAGTTATTAGTCTCATTTACAATAAAACATGAGCTGCAACAATAATTTGGACATTTACATAACTTCCCTACCTCCGATCGTGATGAAACTAGAACCATTGGATTCTACATCTCGAGAGCTTTCCAACGGTATATTATATGTAGAATTCCAACGGACGGATTAAAAGTTATGCATTTCCGAAGTTCGCCTGTGCTGTCCAAAAAAGGCAGTCCGATCGATCGGACAAAAGGTCCGATCGATCGGTCTGAAATCAGCCACAGTTAAGTAACAGTGCCGATTGATCGGACTACAGGTCCGATCGATCGGAACTGCAACCTGAACCCCGAAAATGGCCGAAAACTGGTTTTTCTTGCCCTTTTTCCTCCGGCCAATCCATGGCTAACCTGCATAAAATGAGCCACCTGCTCTCCCCACAATCCAATCCATCCACATTCCATTCCACTCCATTAATTGACTCAAATAACTACCATTTCCAATTTACATTTAATCAACCTAAACCAATAATTAACAATAATAATCCCTAAATCATAACAGGCTTGGAATTAAGGAATTCTAACAAGGAATCATAGCCAATCAAATAGAAACAAACATACATGCTTAAAAATACAATGCAAATCTACTTGCCTCAACGAAGAAGATGATAGAATTTGGGCAAAACTCGAGGAGAAGCCTTTCTACCCCAAAATCCACGATCTAACCCGATAAAACGAAATCTAGGAAGCCAAGAAGAAGATAGGAAGAAAAAGAATTAAGATCAGACCTAAATCTAACCAAAAGAATACGAATGAAAAGATGAAAGTATAAGAACGCTTACCAAATTGATACCGGAAGCAAGAGGAGATCGAGAGAATGAGAACTAGCGGATCGGATCTTCGAGTTGATCTCTCTAGGCTAGAGATCTGGCTTGAGAAAGGAAGAAGAAGAATGGGGCTGCAGTTTCTTTCGTTCAATTGCAGAGAATAAAGAGAGAGATTAGGTTAAGAAGAAGATAGGGAGGAAAAAGACCTAAGTTGCCCTTTAAGTGGGTCCGATGAAAGAATGGACCACTTGAAGGGTTTCCGGTTGTCGGATCGTGATGAGTCAAGAGACAAAAATGATCAGCGCGACGAAACCTTTCCAACGAACCCATAATTCACGGCGTTTGGAATATTTCGGAAAACACTCAATTTTTCCTAAATGGCAAACTACCCCCTGCTATCAACAAACGAACTCGGAATCGCACGAAACTTCGCAGATACTTTTCTAATGCTAAAAGAAACTCGCTCATGCTCTAAACCCACTTAAATATCTAAAATAAAATTAATAAAATAATTAACAACAAAAAGGGTCAATGGGCCTGTTGTTGGGCCCAACTGACCCAGTAAGGTCACGGACCTTACATCTACAGTGCACACCAAGTGTTTGTTTCTTTGCCTATAAGAAAACATGCCTCCTAAAGCATCTCAACCTCGCAAGAGAACTATTCAACGTGGAAGTTCTTCTTCTTCTACACCTTTTGATGCTCACAGGTTTCAGAGTCTTTCCAAAGAAACATCTTTTGATAATGTTTTTTCAAAGAAGCAGACAGGTTAAATTTGCTAAAATGAATATTGACTTCCGGGCTTGGCTTCTACAAAGAGAATGGAATTCCCTGTATGACTTTGACACAACTGCTTATGGATCTTTGGTGAGAGAGTTTTACAATAACATTCATGGTATTGCAAAAGAATCTTTCAAATCATTTGTTCGTGGATATATAATTGAGATTGATCCCAATTTTCTCAGTCAATTCCTTCAAATTGACCGAAGTCTAGATGCAGTGTATCCTGAACCTGAACCTAATTCAGATGATATGGAAGATCCGGTGGATGACACGGATTGGAGTGCGGTGGTTACAACTCTAGCTGGTGGTCGTCGTTGTGAGTGGGTTGGGGGAGTTCTTAAACAAAAAGATCTTACTCCCTCTTACCGCATGCTCAATCTTTTTGTCTGTTCCAACCTTGAACCAAAGGGAAGGACTTATGAAGTGATTAGGGAGACTGGTTATCTTCTCTATGTAATTGGGACAGGTCAGGCCATTGATGTTCCTCTTTCTATTTTCAAGCATATGATGGCTGCCCTTCCAAGTGCATTAACTACTTCTCTTCCATTTGGGGTCCTTATTACTAGGATTCTTCTTTCAATTGGTGTTGCTGTCAGCCCACATGATAGCATTGTGAAAGGGAGAGGACCAATTACATTTCGCACCATCAGTCAGTCTACCTCTCATGTCGATGACAGTGGTGACGAAGTTCCAGATCAGGGTGAAGCTGCAAGAGAGTTTGATGCTCCATATGAGTCACAGATGCCAGTGTATTTTCAGGACTTTGAGAACCGTTTATTTGATCAATCGACTCAGATTGAATTGCTTGAACATCGTATGAATTCTCAATTTCAAGATGTGTTTGCTCAGATGGAGCAGTTGAATCTTGGCAGTCAAAGATTCGAGGGAAAACTTGATACTCTCCTACATCATTTCCCTCCTTCTCAGTAGTCGCTGACTTCAGACGCTTTTCTATGACATGCTTATTGCTCTCTATTGCTTTTATGATGATCTTGTGATTTCTTTTCGCTTTCTCCTCTTATTGTCTAACTTCTCTTGATGCAACATTTTGTTCTACCATTTGCATCATTCGGCTAATAGAATTTTAATTATCCTTGTCAATTTATGTCCAAAACGGGGGAAATGGATGGTGATGTTTGTTTATGTTAGTTTATGATTTATGATTTACGTATGTTCTTCTTTTAATCATGATCTTTTGTCAAGATTGGTTGTGATAGGATTTTTAGGTATGTTAAGCTGAAGCTGAAGAATCTGAAGAATCTTTTTAATTTATGGGTAGTTGTCATGTATTAGATGTTTTGTCCATGAATTGCCAAAGGAGGAGATTGTAAGTTTTTGAGAGTTGGCTACTTCATGTGGATGGACAAAACATGGGAATAAATGTAATTTTATGATTTTTAGATTGGACTGTAGCCTCATGGAAGAAATCCGAAGACGAAGAATTTCGAAGACTTGATCGGATGTCAACATGCAGAATGGGCTGAGCTTCTGTTTTTCACAATCCGATCGATCGGTCCTTTGGTCCGATCGATCGCCTCTGAGAAGCTCTCAGTTATTTACAGTCCGATCGATAGGACAGATTGGCCGATCGATCGGACCTGAATAACTCTCAGTTATTCTCAGTCCGATCGATCGGACAGCGGCGAACTGAAGCCTATTTTTGTGGATCTCCCTTTGTCCTATCTCTATCCAAGTCTAATGCAATCTCTCCCATTCATTTTAAAAGAGTCCCTTATAAGGGTTAAGCCTTGAATGAGATGGGGTGTGGTTTTTACTGTATCTCTCCCAAAAACCCTAGATCATCCTAGAGAGATTGCTCCCCTCCAGAGAGCACTTATGAGAATCATGTGCTAAGCCTTCATTCTCTAGAGACTCATCCTCAACATACTTGCAGATTCGCCTTGTTCAAGGCGTGGAGATCAAAGTGCTTGAGAAGGTGAACGGCGTGTTCGTCGACTAGATCTACTATGGTCTTAGGTTGTGTTCAACTGTAAAAGGGGTAGTAAGTATCTTGTAACCTTCGTTTTCATTAGTGCTTTGATCATTTCGGACCAGGGTGAGGTCCCGTGGTTTTTTCCCTATTTTGGGTTTTCCACGTATAAAATTGAAGTGCCCATCTTGTGATTGATTGATTGATTAAATTAGATTTCTTAATTCCGCAAATCCATATTGGAATCTGTATTGGAACTTATTTATCATTAGGGTGGATTCGTGATCGACCCTTTTGGAATTTCAAGGTTGGACAATAAATTGCCTGAGTCCACAGAGACAATTATGTTAGTTTAAAACATACCTCTTTTGTTTAAAAGATTCATCTGCGGGAGAAACTTTGTCTAGCATAAGAGACAAGAGACTGTCAGTAAGCCAAGAAGAGGACTGCCCAAGAATGATGTAATGATCTCAAATCTGATGGATTTGTTGGGCTAGGTATATGCATTTAAAAGATAGGTCCACAGATGGCTCGTTTAACACTCCATCAAGAAAATACTAATCCTGGATATGGTCCATGGTTTAGCACAATGATGGGTCCCCTGCAGGAGCAGCCTGCCCTTACCTGTGTTTCATATGAAAATTGAAAACATTACAACTACTTCTGGGCAAGTCATTCTTGGCTTGTCTAACCAGGCTCCTGTCTTCATGTTAGACCGTCTCCCCCTCTCACTATGCGTGTGGGCCGGGAAACTCCTCTGCCAGTTACTGATTCTTGAATTCCTATTTATAGTATTTTTCACATTTGATATAAAGTTCTTGTTCTGCTTCATCCCTTGCTTTTCTATAATCCTCTTGTGCGAATAAATTCTCAAATGGGAATAGGGAGCATTATCTCAGTTTAGTTTTCAGATAGCAATCTATGCACTCCATCAAGTGGGGGTTGACTTATTTGGAGATAGGTTTTATTCCAAAGTCCAAACACTAGGTTTTATTCCAAAGTCCAAACACTATGTCCTTTAGCCAAATTTTTGGGTTTTTGACATATTAGTCCTTTTTAGATTCGATTTTCTCAATTTCACAATCAAAATTCAGATAATGTCTCTAGAGTTGCATGACTTTGTTAAACTTTTTTCTTTTTTAAATTTTGTCATTCCCATGGTATATCATGGGATAGTGCCATGATATAATAGAATTTATCTATTTCTGTATAATACACTTTCTGCAACCAGCAAGAAATTTATTTATTTTTACAAAAAATTAAAATTAAAATTTTATAAAAAATAATGCACATCTTACCACCATTTCTGAAGTTCTGTCGTTCGGGGGAATTCTTCTCTAAGATGCTGCATAAAAGCCATCACATCATGGGGCAGTCTCATGATATCATGGATTTTATTAGTTTCTGTGGCTTGCACTGTTCGCATGATATCATGGGATCTGAGGTAGAAAAGTTTTTTAAATAACTGTTAACCAAGTGATCACTTGATTCTGGTGATATTATCTGAATTTCGATTATGAAATTGAGAAAACCTTGTTTAAGGTGGACTAATATGTCAAAACGCCCGTGTCTTTTTCTTATCCAAAGAACAATGACCGAGCTCCATTTGGAATTTTTCCAAAGAGAGCTCCTAGAATCAGTATATGAAAGCCAAACTGCCAGCACAAGCATCTAACTAAAAGAGAATAACTATATGAGAAATTCTCTTAATGGAAGAGCAACTAGCAATGAATTCCTTTTAAGTTCCTTTATTTGCCAACCATTAAGATCGACTGTATATAGGGGGTTCTGAAGATGCTTGAAGAGAGAGATATATGAAAGGTTTTCTTAAATGTTTGATTTCGTCCATGGAGTATTTGCTTTGACTATGATGACAATGTCTACTACGCAGGGGAATTCATGTAAAGTTCCTTCTCTTTTCTTCTTTTTTGCATTATTTATTATGGCTTCACAGCATGACTCATTTCAAGGGTCAAAGGCAACTGCCACTAGTAAAGTGTTGTTCCATTGAATAATGTTATGACTTTTCTTTTTCATCCTCGAGAATTGAAACCATATTCCAATCTTCTTCACTTAAAAAGGCAACCTCCAGCAAATGTTATAACAGATGAAGGGCGCCACTTAAAATTATGGGATGTTTGTGGAAGATGGACTTTTGAAGTGGGACATCAGCTTTTATTTGCCAAATATGGTATCCCCTGTCTTTAGTCCTTCCATACACAAATTGGATAAGTTCCACATCACCAAGGTTCTTTTACTTTCTTAATTTTCCTCATTACTTCAAACGATTTGGAGAAGAAATTATGCCTTTTCTTTTTCCATTGCATGAGCAAACCATCACTTAGGCCCAATTTTTCCTCATAGAATTGAATACATATCAACTCATGGTCAGGGCACTTGGCAGTTCTCACCTGAGTGCCCGTGAATATACCCTTGGCCAACCACCTTCCCTAATCCAAGGGCTTGATGGGGTCCGAGCTCCCTTAGCTGGGGTCTCAAACAGACTCATGGTCAAATGAGCTCCAACAAAAGATTATAAGTCGTGAAGGATACAAGGTGGTGATGTAAATAAAACATTTACTTTTCTCATAGTTAATTACTGTGATGGTGGGCTCAATTCATTTCACATCACTAGTCAAGGGGGTGATTATTTGATTGTCATTTTTGGATATTCAACTTTGAGCCTTAATGTTCAACCACTTCTAAAAATACAAATTTTCTAAGTCCTTGGAATTCAATTACATGAAACAAAGTGCCATTAGCATATGTTTCATTAATTTTAGTCTGATTTCATAGAAATGAGGGCTGAAACTGTTTGTCATACCCCAGACTAGATCACCATAATGAGGCCGCATCCCGAGGTGCGACATTTGCAAGGATTCATGTAACAACGGTATATGTTTTACCACAATTCTCACAAAACTCCGCATGTGAGGATACGTAGAGGTTCCATAACAATTTAAAAAAAAAAAAAAAAAAAACATTTTTGCGAAAACTTATGTAACAAGAAATAGAATAAACCATAAATCATCATTATAAAACATATAATCTGAACATAAACTCATCCCAAAATATATTGCAATGCATTTAAGTAGATATTCCAAATGGCCGGCAAGGCCAATACCAACAACTCAAAAAAAAAAAAAAATATATATATATATATATATATATATATATAAAAGAAGCAGTTATATCAAAATGTGATGTCACTCGCGCACCTACATAAGGTGTAGATGACATAATCTGGAGCTCATTACTAGCCCATACAGCATCTCAACCGCCTATGCCTCCTTGTCAAGGGGTAATGGTGTCGTCACCTACAATAACAAGTGTAGCAATATTAGGTTTACACAACTTATCAAGTAAGCACGTATAGTAAACATAAACATGTTGCGTCAAATATAGAATTAAAGACAACCGAATCACAAGAGTAACAATAATGTCTACAACTAGGCATGATTATGTAAGAAATGTAAATAACACAAGTGAACCAATTAAGACAAGTGTAGGACCATGATTTCTAAATCGGAGCTAATAGATCATTTTCAAATGACTCCAAAAGGCTCCATGTCAAATTCCAGGTCAATCGAACATCGATTGACCATATATCAAGGCGCGACAACTTTCTCGCGACAAAATGAAGTCTTCTAGCGGCAAGAGCCCCACACGACTTCAAAACTCAAACAAAACCTTGTAGGGCTCCGCCACCAGGAGGCCTGATTTAGCTTCTGGCAATCAAAGTTTGGTCAAATGTTGACGAAATGACCTAAAACTTGACATGTTGCCCCTTTGAAGTATTTTGAAATCACCCATGTGCTTTGTTTATTAGTGATTGCGTCGGTGGTTCCCACCGCCGAGAGGCTTGGTTTTGTTGTTTGAGGGTTGATGTAAGGTCAAATGTTGTCGGTTCGACCTGAAACCCAACATAGTGCCTTTTGGAAGTATTTTTTAACCATCCATAAGCTATGATTGAATATCTGATGCCCTCGATGCTGTCACCACTGGGAAAGCTGATTTTGCTGTGGCTTTTGCTTTTGGGGTCAAACAATGTTGAAATGGCCTGGAATTTAATGTAGAGCCTTCTAGTGGCATTTTAAGGTCAACTGCGTGCTCTATTTTATGAATCGGGGTTTCCAGCTCTATCGCCGACGAGAGCTCTCATTCAGCCGCTGGAAGAGTAAAGTTTGGCCAAGTAATGTTGAAATGGCCCGAAACTTCATTTTCTCACTTCTTATGGCTTTTTTGAAGAATCATATAGTTTTTGTTTGATTCTTCCAAGATTTGATGCTAGAAGTAGCATTGCTTGCTCTTGGTAGGATGCGACTTCGTGTAGCTTCTTGATGATGAAAGTACATGAAGAAACAAAGTGACATTTTTGTTGTCAACAGTCACCGCGAGGTTTTACCTCACCAGATCTGAACTCTTTTTTGGGGAGTTGTAACCAATAATTTTGTACATGTTAAATTTTGATGTTTAGTACTACCAAGTCCAATGCCTTATTTTAAGTACTTGTCGATATCATAAGGTTCATGCAAGCTTCTGCTAAATGTTTATTACCCTCTCATCGAAGAATCCTGTGGCAACTGTAACCACAGAAAAATTTTAAATTGTCCACCTGGTAGTAAAACCGGCGTCACACCTCGTGATGCAGATATTTTTGCTAATCCGGTTTGGGAGTGTGACAGAGGCTCGAGTGGCTCAAATAAGTGAGGTTTTGCAGGATTTCGAAAAGGCACATCTCTCTTAAAGTGCATGAAGAAATTTATGAATGTGATTTCTAGATGAGCTAAACATTGAAATGGCACGCATCCTATACAAAAGCTCTATGAAACAATTATTTCTATCTAATGAGCCCAGTATTTCTATACTTCTGAAATTACAGACAAGCCCCAACAATTTCCAAAATTACCAAAAGGCTCTTCTAAGCACTAAACTTAGGTTAAAAACTCACAAACCAACACAACTACTAATCTTGCAAGCGAATCTACTCAATTACCATCTAAATTCAATGAATTAACCTTAAAACATAATTAATTAGGGTCAGAACTTACAAGTTGCTGCAAAGAACCCACACGCATTTCTGTTGATCAAAACAGAGCCTTTGGTAGAACAAATAAGCTCTTTAATCTTGCTAATCCAAGAATCTGAAAACCGGAAAAATCTTAAGCCTTTAAGAGGAAGGACCATTGAAACTTGTCAAAAGCTTTGGTGATATCAAGTTTTATACAATGACTAACTCCCTTGAACTTTGAATGCAATTTTGAAACAGGTCGTGGGCTAGCACATAGTGTTGATGAATTGAACCCCAAATAGCCTCGTTGTTGCGAATGAGGGAACAGAGAATTTTGGCTAGCAGTGTATCAAGGACCTTGGCCATTATTTTACAGGAGAAGTTCAAGAGTGTAATCGGACGAAATCCAGAGAACATTTTGGGGGATGGATTCTTTCGAACTAAAGCCAGAAAATATGTGTTCCATGACCTCAAAAGAAAATCTGAGATGAAGAAGTTTTGGATTACATTGATGTTAGAATTTTAAATTCAGATTTGGAAATAGGAATTTAATGGGCTAAAAATGGGCTTAAACAGGCTGGATTGGGCCTCAAAGTGGGCCGGCCCCTGTGGAATGGGCTGGGCTTGGCTCGGCCTAGTGGGTCTTCATAACCACAAATATGAGTTTTCAATGTCTCGGGGAGAAACCATGCTTTGAAATTCCTTCCTTCTTCTTTTTTTTTTTTTTTAATAGAGTTTCAAGTTTTCTTCCTGATGGATATTAGTTTTGAAGTTAATCTGATCGTAAGATTGTGATTTTCTTTTGTTTTAACGTAGAAGCTTGCAGCCTTTCCTAAACACATAATTTCTTGAGATAATTAGCGAAAGCTCACTAGAATTGAATCTATCCAGCCTCCAGTCCAGGCAAATTCTTTTTAAGGGCTGTGGTCCAAGCAGCTAGATTGTTTGCAGCCAGAGGTCCCTAAATCAACACAATCACATATTTCAAAACTAATTTGCCCTTTCAACTGTTTTAGGCGTAAAATTTTGAAATTTCAAATTTCAAATCTTGAAATTTCCCTCTTCTTCTTCAACCCAGAGTCTTGGGTCGTCAGATTGGATCTTAAAGGGGCTAAGATCAGATCGATTGCTTCATCAAAGAAGAAGAGAGCAAGAGATCATTTGATCTCCAAAGGGCCATACGAATCAGAGATATAGTTGATCCAGACCATGTGTGTTCTGAGGAGATCTCAGAGGCTCGGAGAAGATCGAGAGGCCATTAGGCCGTCTCCGTCACCGCTACTGCCGCCCCGGTGTCGTGCCATCATCGGAGAAAAGACCAAGGCAGCAACGTTGTCTTCCTCTTCTGGTTGCAGAGAGTTGAGTATGGGGAAGGAGACTTGGCCAACCCAGGCCAGGCTAATTCCAGATCCACGTTCGGGTCAGGTTGACCTGATACACATGAGGTGTAGTTGGAGAGGAGGAGAACGCGGTGCTCGCGCTGGTTGCGGACGTTGTCAGCCTAGAAGCCGAAGAAGATGCCTAGCCAGTCGAGAAGGTCCATGCCATCCCGCCAGGGGACGAAGGGGGGCTTGCGGAGGTCGCCAACGGAGCGGAGGCCGGAGATGGCAGCGTGGACTTCAGGGAACCAGAGGGATGGGTGGTCGGCGAGGTGGTTGTGGATGGGGATGATGTTGTAGATCTCTTCGTTAGGGACGTCGATGGATGAGGAGCGGCGGTTTGGAGGGCGTCCGCCATGGGATGGCGGCAGTTGGCGTTGCCTCAGGCTCATAGCATCGAAGAAATTCTTCTAATAAGAAGAAGAAGAAAAGAGGAGAAGAGAGAGAGAGAGAGAGACAACTGCTGTCAGTAGTGATGGAAGGTCTCATCAGGTGATCTCATCAGGCGACCGCAGCGATGGGGGTTTGATCAATTGAGAAGGAAGAAGGCCTACCGGTCTCGTTGTAGCCGCCACTGTAGTTTTCTAATCGTTATCGAACATAGCGTAGCACCACTAAAGAAGGAAGGCAGTAGGGCTATTATATTGTTTTTGACAAATCCATATGAGTTTTTATGAACTTTATCTGAGTTTTTGTAAAATTTATCTAAGTTTTTGTCAAGTTTATCTAAGTTTCTAACAAATTTATCTGAGTTTTTGTCAAATTTATCTGAGTTTTTCATTTTCTTTTTGTCAAATTTATTTGAGTTTTGCGTCAATTTATCTGAGTTCTGAAAAAATTTCTCTAACTTCTGAATAAATCTATCTGAGTTTTTGGATAATTTATCTAAGTTCTTGAACAAATTTATTTGAGTTCTAGACAAATCTAACTGATTTTTTAGCAAATTTATTGGAGTTTTTGGCAATTTTTTTGGAAAATTAGTTTATCTTAGTTTGGGCAAATGTATTTGCGAGTTTTTAAAATTTATTTGCATTATTTAATTTTATTTACGTTTTTTGAAATTTATTTGCATTTTTTGAAATTTATTTACATTTTTTGAATTTTATTTGGATCTTTTGAAATTGATTTTCATCAATTGAAAATTATTATATTTTTTAAAATTTATTTGGATCTTTTGAAATTTATTTGCGTCTTTTTAAATTTCTCTGCGTTCTTTTGAAATTTATTTCTTTTTTAAAAAAAAATTATTGCTTTTTTTGAAATTATTGCATTTTTTTTTTCAATTTATTTGTGTTATTTTGAAATGCACTTGTGTTTTTTTAGAATTTATTTGAAAATATCATTAATGGGATTCCTTTAATTGTGGGCAATTAAGTGATAAGATATGATTCCTTTAATCTAGGGCAATTAATGGGATTTCCTACTAATCATGGGATATGATTTAACAAAAGGGCAAATTGGACATTTCAAGTATGAGAAAGTGTGTGAGGGACCTTTGGCTTCATGATTTTTTTTTGTGGACTGTTTGCATTAAAGTCACACTTTGAGGGACCTCTCGCCGAATCCCCCTAATTTCTTTAAATTGACTACTAATACAAATATTATACCCATCTCTCTCGATGTCCATTATTGATATGGGTGGCTTTAAAGGTGAGTCTTGAATGTGGCAAACTAGAAAGGTCAGGGAGAGTGATCTTTTTAATTCATTAACATTTTTTTGTGTGTGTGTGAATACTTGTATGTTTTTCACAAAATCACGTTTAAAGACAGCTTATTTGATCCAAGAGTATGTCCACAAGCAATCTTATCACGTTGGCATCTTATAGATCAATTGTTTAACGACTTCTTATGGAAGTTTATTATGACATTATGCTCTATTATCTATTATTCCAGAATTTTATCCCCCACTGTGGTTATGTATCCACATTTATTTTCTTGCCTTCATTTTTTCACTATAAATAGATGAGAAGTTAATCTCGTAGACACATGTTAATATGTTTAGGTAGCGTTTGGTTCGCTGGAATGGTTGTAGGCAGGAATGGAATGGAGACCAGAATGACAATGAAATGGAATGAGGCAGGAATAGTCAATTCCATTCCAGCATTTGGTACGCTGAGGAATCAAATCAGTAATGGAATTCTAATTCCTATTCCTGTGTTTGGTACACTAGAATGTTGCCCGGAATGGAATCAAATTTAAATAAGATTGACCAAAATACCATTGTTAGATTCTACTGTCACATTTGAATTGTTTGTGGTGGATGATCTGAGGGTGGGCCCCATAAAGGTGTAGTGAAAAAGTTTGTAATTTCTCATAATAATATATTATTATATTATATTATACTATTTGGGGGTGGGCTGGGAATGTGTAGTGAAAAAGTTTGCATTATAATATTTTGGGGTGGGCCCTACAAAGGTGTAGTGAAAAATTTTGCAATTTCTCAAAATAATATATTCTTATATTATATTATAATATTTGGGGGTGGACCCCACAATGGTTGGTTGAAAAAACCATGCAACTTAGCCTCTTTTATAATAGTAGATAGATAGATAGATATAATATTTTGAGTGGGCCCCATAATGGTTGGGTGAAAAAGATATTATATTATTATTATGATATAATAATATATTATTATATTTTATTATAATATTTTGGGTGGGCCCCACATTGGTTGGGTGAAAAAGATATTATATTATTATTATGATATAATAATATATTATTATATTTTATTATAATATTTTGGGTGGGCCCCACAATAGTTGGGTGAAAAAGATATTATATTATTATTATTATTATTATTATATAATAATATATTATTATATTTTATTATAATATTCTGGGTGGGCCCCACAATGGTTGGGTGAAAAAGATATTATTTTATTATTATTATATAATAATATATTATTATATTTTTTTATAATATTTTGGGTGGGGCCCACAATGGTTGGGTGAAAAAGATATTATATTATTATTATTATTATTATTATATAATATATTATTATATTTTATTATAATATTTTGGGTGGGCCCCACAATGGTTGGATGAAAAAGATATTATATTATTATTATTATTATATAATAATAATATTACAAGCGAGGATATTTTGGTCTCAACAAAAAGTTAGAAAGGAATGGAATGGTGATTCCTTCCCCTCCCCAATGGAATGGTAATTCCCTCACATAAAGGAATGGGATTCCGAAGGTAATGGTCATTCCGCCCCTTTAAAGAAAGGGTAACTTGGACATTTAGGTCTTCAAATTTGGAAAAATGACAGACCACACAATAAAAAAAGACTATGGATCTAAGGCAAGACCTGTCGCCGAATGCCCCGTTTGAAAAATAGCATCGATTTTACTCAACAATTGCATTGTAGCAAAAGTAAGCACTAAAAAGATTATGCTCGCTGATTTATGCCTGTCTCTCTATCTCTCTTTCTCTACAACTTTCATATTGCAAATGACGGTGCTCGCTTGCTCGTGCTTAGTGCGGGCATCCTTTGCTAGTACTTCAATATAGAAGCTAGTCACAATTCATACCAAATTGTGCCCGGGCATCCTTTGCTAGTTCTTCAATATAGAAGCTGGTTCAAGTTGGTACCAAATTGTATGTATATATATTAACAAAATATTTTAAGTACAATTTTGACCATCTCAGTGTAATTCATACCGAAAGATAGAATTAGGTTTTCTAAGTATTTTTTTATAAACTATTAATGTCTTTTAAAATATTAATATTATAAATTAGATTGTCCGTGCCAAACACGGGGACATTTTGCTAGTCATTACATGATAGTGAAGCATTAGCATGAGCATAATTAAATTTAAGCTTCTTTATCAACTAGATAAATAAAATTCATAAAAAAAATCTTAATAAACTTGAAGATCACTGGTCTTATTACATGTCCATAATTAATAACAAAGTAAACTTGAAAATCAAATTAATAAGCTGTCTTTGGGGCTCTGAGCAATATACTTCGCACTACTCTTGGTTTCCCGCAAGATTACCGTCGTTCTCATCTTCAACATAAGGGGATCTACTTCATTAATGATGTCCTCTGAGACAATCGTTAGAAATCCATCATCATGCCCTTTATCAGCAATTTGATTAACATAGAATCTTTTTTTTTTCTTTTATATCACTTCTTCGACAAATAGTACTCCAACCCATGGTTTAAAATTGCGATATCGGTTAACCCCCAAAAATTGATATAGTATCGGTATCAGTTGCGGTTCGTGATCCGTCACATCCATTGTGGCGTGAATTATTTTTATCCCAAAGAAATTTGAAGAAATATTCAGAAAACCCAGAATATTGAAAAATGCTAAAAAGTAAAGAAAAATTCATTAGTACACACTATAAACCAAAATATATGTCCCCCAAAAGTCGTAGCACCCTGTATCACTATTTAATCTTTAACTGCAAGTTTAATCTTTGTGTTTATCCTTATAATTTAGAAATCTATTACTAGTGCAGTCTATATTAGTGCAGTCTATATTTAAAATCCAAATCATTCAAAATAACTATCACCAGTTAATTAACTTTGTAAAGGATTTACTCAAATTGGTGTTAGGCCCTCAACTGAATTGCTCCTGTTACATTATTAGAAACATCAATAATTAGCCTATTCATATATATAACTTCATGATCTAGTCATCTACAAAAGTCATAAAAAAATTTATATTTCAAAGGTGGCATTTATTTTATAGTAGTTTAGATTTTCCTTAAGTGGGCCTTATTAATAAGGTAAAATTAAGGAAACGAGTAAGGATATCTTGAAAATCTTGTAGGCTCCATACTTCTTGTGGGGCCCACCTACACAAAACTTAAAATGCTCAAAATCATTTTCCTCCTCTTCTATGGGTTTTGGCCAAATTTCATTTTAATTGGAGATTTGGTACTATTAGATTGATTAATATTTTTAAACTTGATCAACTGATCAACTTGATAGTGGGCTAATCTCTTATGAGAGTGAAACTTGTCCAAGGCCCATATAAAAGAGGGACAATTATTTTGAGCAACTTTGATATTTTCTATATAAGGGTCTAACTGTGGAGCCCCCATGCTTGTTCTAACTTGTAACTAACAATTAAAAAATTAAGAGCTTTTCGTATATACCCTCCCTAAGGTTTGTAGGATTTGTAATAGGCCCCCAAGGTTTTAATATTTATAAATAGGCCCCTGCCTTTTCTTTTTAATGCCTCTCATGTCCCCAAAATCAATATTCCTGAGAAGAATGGGTAGCCACTATGAGATTTATGTTCAATTTTTATATAAATGACAACTTTGCCATTACATCTATTAAACAAAAATGAGTATTATAATATTATTTATAAAAATACCATTTTTTATCTTAAGTTCCAATGATTTCTCTCATAGACATGACTAGGGGTGGACCCAAGTATAAGGGCCTGGGCTGAAACCCCCACCCATATCTAAGAAAAGTTTTAAATTATCCACCCTAAAAATTAATATTTTTCTTTCTTTTACATTTTCCCATTCCCCCACTATTTCTTTTACATGGAGGCAAACACCCCCCCCCCCCCCCCCCCCCCCCCTAAATTCTAAAAAATAATATTTATATTTTACAATTGTCGGTTCCTTCAATATTTCTTTTACACCCCCCTTACACATGAAGCAAAATCATGTATTTTAGGACTTTCATTAATCCAACGGTGGGCAATGTATGGATTGGATAAATCATAATTGGTTATAAGTACAGGTGCTGATTTTCGTCATGATCAATTTGGATTGAATTAAATGAGCCATGCATTGATAAAAAAAAAAAATTATGTAGGGTTATTCTTAACCACTAAATGCAATTGTTAAAGTTATTCGCTTTATAAAAAAAATCGAGTACAAGCTTTTGAAATTATACATATAGGGATAAAAGAGATGAACAAACATGTCATTTCACTCTAAAAACATATGGTTGTTGGAAGACTATTAATCATGGGGACACAGAAGGTGTTAAAAAGAAAATGCAGGGGCCTACTTGTAAATACTAAAACTTCAGGGGCCTATTTACAAATCCTATAAACTTTAGGACGGTATATTCAAAAAGCTCAAAACTAAAAAAAGGACCATAAAAGGGGCTTATGCCCTAATCACTGATACATAAAAGCGGAGGAGACTGTAGTGGAGACACCGAAAAGAACGAAGGCAAAAAAAAAAAAAAAATAGAAGAAAGGAAAGGGGGAGGGAAAGGAAAACGAAAAGGAAGGCGAGGAAAATGGAGGAGGAGGGCTACATACATACAAGGTAATAGCAACTTACAATTGCTAGGAAGAGGGGTGCTAGTTTCGAAGTCTAGACCATCTAACGAAAACTGCTGCTTACCACTGGTGTAGGAGCCGTTCTCAAATGCAGGTTAGACAATAAACTGCCTGAGTCCGCAGAGACAATTATGTTAGTTTAAAACATACCTCTTTTGTTTAAAAGGTTCTTCTGTGGGAGAAACTTGGTCTAGCATAGGAGACAAGAGACTGTCAGTAAGCCAAGAAGAGGACTGCCCATGAATGAAGTAATGATCTCAAATCTGATGGATCAATATCCAGGATACAAAACATCGGTTGGTTCAGGTCTTTGGCTGTTTCCAGTGGATCCTTTCTGGGTTGAATTCTATGGATAAATTGTGTAAATCAATTGTTTGGTAAACAAGGTCCGTTGCCATCCCTATGTTTACATTCATGTGCCAGGCTGAAGCTTGCCTTAACCCATGCAATTTGGTTATCGGGTCTAATTTGCAGCCCAGATCCAGCATTTGCATAACACTCGCACTTCCACCAAATTTGTTGGGCTGGGTATAGGCATTTAAAAGGTAGGTCCACAGATGGCTCATTTTAACACTCCATCAAGAAAATACTAATCCTGGATATGGTCCATGGTTTAGCACAATGATGGGTCTCCTAGCAGCAGCAGCCGTTACTTGTGTTCATATGAAAGTTGAAAACATTACAACTACTTCGGGGCAAGTCATTCTTGGCTTGTCTAACCAGGCTCCTGTCTTCATGTTAGACCTTCTCCCCCTCTCACTATGCGTGTGGACCAGGAACCTCCTTTGCCAATTACTGATTCCTGAATGCTTATTTATAGTATTTTTCACATTTGATACAAATTTCTTTTTCTGCTTCATCCCTTGCTTTTCTATGATCCTCTTGTGCGAATAAATTCTCAAATGGGAATAGGGAACATTATCTCAGTTGAGTTTTTCGTGATAGTAACCTGCGCACTCCATCAAGTGGGGGTTGACTGTTTTGGAGATCGGTTTTATTCCAACGTCCAAACACTATGGCGTTTACCCAAATTTTTGGGGTTTTGACACATTAGTTCATGTTCGAAATTTAGATAATGTCATCAAAGGTGCTTGACTTTGGTAAACATTTTTTTTTTAATTCTTTTTAGTCCATTCCCATAGTATCATGGGATACTCTGATGATATCATAGAATTTATCAATTTCTGTATCATACACTTTCTACAACCAACAAGAATTTATCTTTTTTTACAAAAAATAAAAAATAAAATTTTATAAAAAGTAAATGCACATCTTACCATCATTTCTCAAGTTCTGTCATTCGGGGGAATTCTTCTCTAAGATGCTGCATAAAAGCCATCACATCATGGGGCAGTCTCATGATATCATGGATTTTATTAGTTTTTGTGACATACGCCCATAATATCATAGGATCTGAGGCAGGAAAGTTTTAAAAAAAAATGTTAACCAAAGTCACTTTACTCTAGTGATATTATCTAAGTTTCGGCCATGAAATTGAGAAAACCGTGTTTAAGGAGGACTAATATGTCAAAACCCCCGAATCTTTTCCTTATCCAAAGAACAATGACAGAGCTTCGTCTGAAATCTTTCCAAAGAGAGCTCCTAGAATCAGTATATGAAAGCCAAACTGTCGGCACAAGCATCTAACTAAAAGAGAATAACTATATGAGAAATTCTTTTAATGGAAGAGTAACTAGCAATGAATTCCTTTTAGTTCTTTCAGATGCCAACCATTAAGACTCGATATAGGTGGTTCTGAAGATGCTTGAAGAGAGAGATCTATGAAATCTTTTCTTATATGTTTGATTTCGCCCATGCAGTATTTGCTTAGACTATGATGGCAATGTCTACTACGCAGGGGAATTTATGGAAAGTTCCTTCTGTTTTCTTCTTTTTTGCATTATTTATTATGCCTTCGCAGCATGAGTCATTAATTTGAAGGGTCAAAGGCAACTGCCACTAGTAAAGAGTTGTTCCATTCAATAATGCTATGACTTTTCATTTCCATCCCCGAGAATTGAAACCATATTCCAATCTTCTTCACTTAAAAGGGCAACCTCCTGCAAATGTTATAACAAATGAAGAGGTGCCACTTAAAATTTTGACGTGGGACATCAGCTTTTTTCCTGCAAAATATGTTATCCCCTGTCCTTAGTCCTTCAATACATGAATAGGATGAGTTCCACATCACCAGGATCTTTTACTTTCTCAATTTTCCTCATTGCTTCAAATGATATGGAGAAAATTTTATGCCTTTTCTCTTTCCATTGCATGAGCAAACCATCACTTTGGCCCATTTTTCCACACTGAATTGAATACATATCAACTCATGGTCAGGGCACTTGGCAGTTCTCACCTAAGTGCCCGAGAATCGACCCTGGGTAGACCACTTTCCCTAACCCTAGGGCTTGATGGGGTCCCAAGCTCCCTTAGCTGGGGAATCAAAAAGACTTATGGTCAAATGAGCTCCAACAAAAGATTATAAGCCGTGAAGGATACAAGGTGGTGATGTAAATGAGACATTTAATTTTCTCATAGTTAATTACTGTGGCAGCGGGCTCAATTCATTTCACATCTCTATTCAAGGGGGTGATTATTTGATTGTCATTTTTGGATATTCAACTTTGAGCCTTAATTTTCAACCACTTTTAAAAATACAAAACTTATAAGTCCTTGGAATTCAATTACATGAAACAAAGTGCCATTAGCATATTTTTCATTAATTTTAGTCTAACTTCAGAGAAATGAGGGGGAAACTATATGTCACACCCCAGACTGGATCACCACAATGAGTTCGCATCCCGAGGTGCGACATGTGTGTGGATTCATGGAACAATGGGATATTTTTTCCACAATTCTCACAGGATTCCGCGTGTGGGGATACATAGAGGTTTCCATAACAATTAAAAAAAAAAAGAAAAACATTTCAGCGGAAACTTATGTAACAAGAAACAACATAATGTTAGACGTAAGTGGTCCCCATGACCACATGTCTAATAGTTGAAGGGCCCCAGTACTCCAAGTCAACTAATTAGCTTTCCCCTTTAGTTTTGATTTAATTAAATCTTTCTTGGATTCAGTTTGGGAAAGCCCAGTCAATCAAGACTCTTGGTGGACTAATCATTGAGGAAACTAAGGAAACTTATTGCTAATTGATTTCTTTGATGGGAAGAAATCTCTCTTGGGTTATTTTATTAAAAGGGTTTTCCGGTCCTCTCTCTTGACCTACGTTATTTGCAAAGTACCCATTAACTCTCACACATCTTGGAGTGAGTGACAAGGGAGATAGGAGAAAACCCAAAAGGCTGTTGATCTCGCAGTGGAAAAGGCTTTAGATCCATTCATACATTCTCAAGATCATAGCTCAAGGTACGCTTTTAGTCTTTTAGATTATCAATTGTTTATACATATATCAAGATCCATAGGTTTGATTTGTATTGCAAATCATATTAGATTTAAGACATAAACCATAAATCATCATTATAGAACATATAATCAGAATATAAACTGTCACGACCCCAAACCCGGGGTCCGTGAAGTAATAATTATGTTTCTCCCAAGATCCGCGTGTGTGAGGATTACAAATTCCAACACCCTCTGAATATTTAGTGGAAGCTTTCGTGGTGTTGCGACTCGGAGTCCGTGGCCATTGGATTATGCACCGCACTCAACCCAAGCATAAAGTCATCTTATCAATGATCCATCTCAGACTAGAATAAACCATCACAATAAAAGTACAGAGCTGACAGTAATAGGGTATTACATTCTCATATATGTTCAAGTTACAAATAACAATGTGTATTAATTATAATCCCAAGCAAGAGGCTAATAGAAGCCATACAAAACAAGCTAATGATTACTACCCCATGCATGATGTAATACCAATGTCAAGCTCGATGTCTACATGACATAGCCGACAAACAACTTGCAAACTCATGGCTCCAAAGCCAACACGTTCACTCATCTCGGGTGAAGAAGTCTGAATCTGAATACCAAAGTAGTGGGTCAGACACGACGGTCTGGCAGGTGGGTGAAAAGATATAACAATATACTGAACGATAAAACATGCAATAAATCATGCTGTCTGATCAAAATTGTACATAATTACAAATGTATAAGAAATCATGAATATTTGACAAAATCCTGTATTCATATAAAACGGGTATGAAACATAAACATTTGACAAAACATATAGTCCTTTAAAGCGTGTATAAAACATGAAAATTTCACAAATCGGGAACTCATTTAAAACATGTATAAATAATGCATCATTTACTAAGAAAAGACATGATCAATATAAAGCAATAAGGGTATCAAGGATCAGGAACTATCAAGATGGCAACCACACAAAGCTAAATTATCTATAACCGAAGTGAGAGAGCAAGCATATCAAGGCGTTGACCACTGTCACCGAAGTGAGGAGGAACAACGAAATTTACATATACATATACTATATACGGGACATGACCACGGTAGCGAGCCGGGCATCAGGAACCACAGTAGCAATCTGCGGTATCGGGACAAGACCACGGTTAATAAACCGGGTAGCGGGATCCAAGCTGCAGCTGGCGGAACAAGAAGGGATCTCCAAGTCGGTATATCAGACCGACAAGGTCGTCCAAGCTTAGTGGTGCCGACTCATAGGTTATATGCAAGTAAACAAAACAAATACATGCATGCATGTTCTCTTTTTGGCTCATGGGCTCACACTACAAAGCTCTGGCCCATATTGCCTCAAGGTTTTATTCTCATGGGTCATATACAAGAAATCAGGTCAAATAAATACATATGACGGGACGGGGTACCCATAGGCACAAAACATGTCTGTATCGGGTCGGGCATAAACGGGTTAGCAACATGCTAAAAAGAAACATAAATCTCAATACCTTCGGGGCAAGTCTAGTCATAAAATATGAGATTTAAAGTGTACAAGTGAAATTCGAGTTTAAATAAGACATAATGGATTTCTATACTTTCCTGAGTCAAACATTGAGGGTCCTAGATTGAAATCAATGTGAATGGGGTCCCGTATGTCTAATTTGACATATACTTGGTACTCCATTAGAATTAAGGACATCTCGGATCCCTATGCACATTGACGAGTCTAATGATCCTTAACGAATCTCCATAATGGGGTTTCTCTTCATCCGGACTCCATACAATGCCTTTCAAGTTCTTACATTGCATTGGGGCTCCAAACAATACCTCCTCAAGCTTAAAAACAATGTTTCAAGTCTCCAAGTATTGACCCAGGCCTGTCAGGCAGTTCGCTCTAGCGGACTGGAAAGTTCGCTCGGGCAAACTGCTCTCTGCCTAGGGTTCGTTTGCTCTCTGGGAGGGTTTGCTCGAGCGATGTGTCATAGTCGCTTGAGCGAACTGTCCAGAAAGTGATTTCTGGGTGCAGTTCGGCTCTTCTTCTTTACTCTCCTTTCATGCACTTTGAGCACCCCTTCTTACACCACTTTGGAGGTCTCAAAACCTCATTCAAAACTCCAAGAAATCCTTTCACCAAACGAACCCAACCTCTTCATCCCATTCACATTCAACCATAAGAAATCCATAATATAAAATCAATCAGGACTTATACATTCAAGATGTCATTTTCAATCGTGGCGAACCACTCAAGTACATTTCAAATCGATTTACAAAAGAGCATATAACTTTTCTAACATGGAATGGAATAATGTATGTGATTCAATGGCCTACCAAGGGGAGTCTCAATGCATAATTAATATATAAATATTGATTTATAATAATGAGTTTGGCACCAATGAAAATCCACAACACTTAAGATTATAAAGTATGCTTTAAGACTCATAAGAATTCTCGGGTAAAATCCCATGTCAAAACTTTCTTTCATGTTTCCATTCAATTGATACAAATATTCACTTTCATTACAAATCCTTGATCACTAAGATAAGTATACCATTGGATTCCTCGCTTCGAGAACTTTCCAACGGTATATAGAACGTCCAATTCCGACATGGGAATCAAAAGTTATGGGCGTTTCAAAATGGAGAATAAAAGAGAGTTGAAACGGGCTCAGGCTGAGCCCAGGTCCGCTCGAGCGGACCTGGCTACTGTTTGGCCCGAAATTAAGTGCAGGAATGCACTCTTTGAGCATTCTTTTGATTCTTTTCCCCATTCCTTCTCTTCTACAATCATTCTCAAAGTTTTTAGGCTCCTCCTTACCACAACAAGTCCATTAGAAACATCAATACACTAATCCATTCCATTTCTTTTCAAAAATCAAATATAAACATAATCATCTCCTTCATCAAATCTCTAAAACTCTAGAGAAGTAAATGACAAATCATAAGATGATTATATAAGGAGCAAAATCCAAGATTATTATAAACAATAATTTCATGAAGATTAAAGATAAACCATTGTTTAAACATTTCAAAGATAAATCCATAGATTATAAGGAAGCATAAGATAAAATGGGAATTCAATAAAAATCATTCATATTAAGCAATTATCATCACATTAGCTGAATATTTAACTTGCATTTGAAATATTTAACATTTTCAAAAGAGTAATATGCTAGAAAGTACACTAATTAGTGCATTTGAAATCTCAATAAAAGCATGAATGAACCAAGCTTAAGTAATGAAAAATCATTCATAAAAGCTAATCATTTGCATAAAACATGATTAATGAAAATAAATCATTTCATTCACTTGCCTTAGGTCCAAGCTAATGCAAATCAACCACTAATCACTTCTCCAAGCTATAAACACCAAATCTAAACAAAACCCCCAAATACAAGCCCAAGTATAAAAAACCAAATCAAAACAAAAGGAAAACCTCCAATAATCAAAACAAAGCTTCTCAAAGGCTAGGAGAACACAAATCCAAAAGATTACAAGGATCCCTTACTTGGAAGTTCTCCAAAAAGCAAGAGGTTGCTCAAAGGAAATCTTGAAAAGCTTGGTTTTCTTCAAAAATGGTGTCCAATGGTAGCTCTTGAGATGAGGATGAAGATGGTAGAGTCCAATCTTGGTTTGGTTGTGCTATGAGATGGAGAAAGCAAGAAAGGAATGGAGGGAACCATGGTTGCTGGGATTCCTCTCTTAGAATAGTGATTAGGGCAAGGAAGAAGAGAAGAGAAGAGATTGGTTCATTTTATAACAAAGGAGAGATGGGTCCCACTTCTTAAAGTACTAGTCGGGCTAAAAACATGCATTTTGGACCTCAAATGGATTCGACGAAGAAGACAAAGTTGATCAACAAAATTTCTAGTTTCCAAAAAGTATATATTTTGCGGGTTTTGGTGACATTGAAAATCGTGTCCATATTTTGGGTGAAAAGACTGTTTTGCCCTCAAATTGAGAAAAGTCAGGTTTAGGAGTTTCAAACAAGGACGGGTCCAACATGAAAGTTGTAGGGATTAACAATATAAGTTAAATGGGATGAAAACACAATTTTTAGGAAATCAAAATAAATCCCAAGCTCACACAAAATCGCAATAAGAACCCCCAAAGGGTCCCACAAGTTAAGAAGGTTCCCAAAACTTTTCAAAACCAAAGAAAATGGCAGTTAAACTAAAAAAGTTAAACAAACGACCATTAAAACCACTGAGAAAACTAAATCACGATTAAAATCACACTAAATCAAGAAATTAGGGGTCGGGTTCTCACATAAACACATCCCAAAATATATTGCAAAGCATTTAAGTAGACATTCCAAATGGCCAGCAAGGCCAATACCAACAACTCAAAATATATATATATATATATATATATGGGGGACATTCATGTGCATCTATCCCTCACCATAGGGTGAGGGCACTTTCCCTTTTTGCGCATGAAGATAAGGAAGTGTACCTCACCCTATATACTTGAAAATTCACTTTTGTACTTGAAATTTCTCATTTATAGAAGTGTCCCTCACCCTATGGTGAGGGATGAATGAACTTGAATATTTCCATACATACATACATATATATATAAAAGAAGCAGTTATATCAAAATGTGATGTCACTCGCGAACCTCCATAATATCTAGATGACACATTTGGAGTTCACTGCTAGCCCATACAACATCTCCTCAACCACCTATGCCTCCTTGTCAGGGGTAATGGTGCCGTCACCTACAGTGTAGCAATATTGGGTTTATACAACCTATCAAGTAAGCAAGTATAGTAACATAAACATGTTGCATCAAATGTAGAATTAAAGACAACTGAATCACAAGAGTTACAATGTCTACAACTAGGCATGATTATGTAAGAAATGTAAATAACACAAGTGAATCAGTTAAGACAAGTCTATGCAAGTATATCCTAGCAAAATGGATAACTGCATGGCCTATCTTCTCTCAACTTCACAATTGCAAGTGGCATGACTGTTGCAAACGATAAGCAAGCCAATCGTTCTACATGAACTGAATTCGGTCCCGAATTTGGGACTGAACTCCATGCCCATGCTTTTTCTCTCTCTCGCTCCCCCAAAAGTCAAATGCCCTCATTGTTCACAGCTGTACCACGTGGTGATTCGGTCCCGGATTCGGGACCGAATTCGATCCATTTAGACATTTTGTAAGCAAGATATATAAGAGACCGGTGCCGCTAGACATGAAAAATATAAGTAACTGGATTCCTATGTACTTAACGGTCTTCGAGACCTAAACGTGACACTTCAGCTATTTCTTTTATATTTTTTGTAGTTGTTTCCATCATTGTGTTGTAATTTAGAGCAAGTATAGTATTTTGTGTATCGAAGGGCAGATGACAGGGGGATCATGTGACTTGTTACGAGCGAGTCCAAAGGTCAAATCCACAATCTCTTTTTAAAACACAAATTTGTACTAGAAAAATGAAATCCAATAACAAATAGGTTTTAATATTCTGTTTCTCCTCTGACTTGGGTCAAGTATATTTTTTTTCTTTTTATAAATGTTTGTTGCTTTCTGTGAATGCATCTCCCATGCTGCCCAAGTATTGCGGGAAAGGTGAAACGTAGTGCAAGACATTAAATCTCTGTTTTTAGGTTTGAAGCACTTTGATTCCCTATTATTAGGTGTGCATCGGTTACTTCTTCAAATCCACCCCACCCTTATATCAATCAACTGTTTTGTCCAATATGCATTTGCCAACTGTGCAAAACCCCTTCCTTTATTTTTATTTTTTTTTATTTTTTTTTCCATTCTTGGAAGGGTGCATTAGCTGGCATAAGATTTTGCACAGTTGGCAACTACATATTAGACGAAATAGTTACTCCCTGTTTCTACAAAATAGAGGATCCGATCCAGACTCATCAACAATAAAGCACGGTTTCTCCTAATTCCATAAAACATGTCCTACACTCATGAAGATTTAAATTGGTTATTTTTCCTAAATTGTAGATCTTTTAAAGTCGTCAAAAGATCTAATACTAATTACTTTCCTATATTTTAGCTTAACTAAATTATTTTCTTATACAAGATACACCATCTTCTTCTTACTTACCCTCAATTTTTTAGGGCTTAAAGTTAAATAGTTTTAGGGCTCCCTATGATCCAGCGACAGTAAAATGCAGCTCCACTACTATCCAATGAGGGTATGCCACCTCATTGTTGGAGTTTTTATTTTATTTTTCCCAAAACTACCCTTATCAATTTCCAAACAAAACACTTTCCAACAATAATACCCTTTTTATAAACTCTCAGCCCACTCTACTAAATCCAACCCACGATCTGCAGGCTAAATTTCATTATGTTTAAAGCGGGCTCAACTATAAACATGTTGTATAACTCTTATTTGCAGTCTAACTCCTGGTTTAGGTTCGCCTCGTCATGGACTCATTACATAATAAATGACCATGATTTCATTAGAAATCTCACTTAATTTGAGTTGGACCCACTTAAAATCCTCACATAATCTAACATTAGTCTTACAAATTCATGGCCATTTTCAATAGGCCCACTTATAAAAGATTCAGATAAATCACGCTATATTTTATGAATCCTTATCAAATTTAATTTAATTTGAATAGTACCCACCAAGAATTCCCACATAATCTAACAGTGGATGATAATTCATTGCTCTCCTTCATAGGACCCACTCATGGGTACTTATTTTTTTTATAGAGACATGCACCCCATATAAACTTTTTTAATTAAAATTAAAATCAAAATTAGTTGCAGTTCACAATTTAAGCTTGTCACATGAATATTAGTCCAATAATTTATTTGTGCTTCTTCAAGATTAAAACTACCCACTTTGGTCTAGCTTATTATCATATTTACTGACTACTCCCACCTTGAAGAAATTGAGGTTTTTAATGCTTCTTATCATCAGATATGAAAAGATTTAAATTAAATTTGAGAAGATATTTTTTGAGGGAAAGAATTGGACCCATTGTGTGGATCATTGAGGAACTGCACACCGCCCCTCATGTTCTCTATTTAAATCTTGAATCAATTAGTTTTCGAGTTTGGCCAAATGGATATGCAGAGAAGAGGATTAGGAAGGAGTCTGAATCGTTCATGAGTATGTTCTCATGGATTTGACTTGGAAGACTGCCTTCGCTTAGATGAGGGGGAAAAAAAGAAAAAAGAAAAACATATGGCAAAAAAGTATAAAGTCCATTAGCTGTAGATGTTATGATATGGCAAGTACGGATCTTCATTGGTTGTAGTAATGAAATAGGAGAGTGGTGGGCTTGGCGGATGGTAAGTTAATGAGGGGCGAAGGGTTTCAGGATTCATGTGATGAAATCTCCTTCTTATTAAACTGTGCTATCACTATATTAGCAGAACTGTATCATATTAAAGTTCATTATTATACAGTGATACAAATCATCCAACGCGACCCTACTGGTTTAATATAGGAAAATTTTCAAACAAGTCCTTCAGTTTTTGCCTTATTTAAAAGAGGACATAAGTTTTAAAACTTTTCAAATTAGTCCCTAAGTTTTCCATGAAGTTTTCAATTAAGGACATCTAGTCATTTAAAGTTATTTCTCGGCAACTTTTTTCTTCAATTTTCTTAAACTACCAAAATTATCTTTCAATGAAATAAAATCCTCCTTCACTTCCTCTATATTTTCTTCCTTTTTTCTTTTCACTAGCGGCCTTATGGTGATCGAGGAAAACTAGGTACTTCAGCTAAATTTAGTGGCTGCCAGAACCATGTCATGGCTTTAAATGAAGGTACTTCAGGTATTTTTAAAAAAATTGAGAGAAAATACCATAAAAAATACCTTTAAATGACCAGATGTCCTTAATTGAAAACTTCATGGAAAACTTAGGAACTAATTTGAAAGGTTTTAAAACTTGTGTCCTTTTTAGAAATAAGGCAAAAATCTATGGCCTTATTTGAAAATTCCCCTTTAATATATATACACACACTAGCAACAAAGGCCCGGGCTTATGAAAATATGTAAAAATTTAAGAATTCTTTTGAAATATTGTTAAGAAAAAATAAATATAAAATAACTTTTTTATTATCTTTGAATATTAAAAAAATTTATGTATGAAAATAAATATAAAATAAAGTAAATTTACATAACACGACAACCCTTTAAATTTAAAGGCATTGACCATTACAACCATATCATTTACGGATATATTATACAATTGATGATTGAAAATATAAGAAAAAAAAAAACAAACCGGATGGATCTACATCTACTAAAAAAAACCAAAAGAAAGGGATAAAAAAATTAAAGTGTTTGATCTATCAGTGGGGGCGACCCTTGAAATGTTTTTAACGTGTGGGACCCACTGATGGCTTTGCATCCAGAGAAGAAAAATGGAAGATAAGAATAAAGGAAATGGAAATCAAATGATTTCATCCTCAATGGGTCACACACCGCATCTGGATTTATGGTGATGGAACAGTTGGTCCCCCACAAATGATTGATTGTATAAGAAAAAAATTAAAAGAGAGGGGGCGAACAAGTGTAAGAGAAGTAAAAAACATAAAAGACGTACATCGCATGAGATAAGTGTACGTGGATATAGATATGAGTCATCATATTATGTTTCTAATAGTTCTAACCCATATGCACACAAATCACATGCTAACAATTATCAAAGAAATTAAGCTTGTGTATGACACCAAGCCCAGTCTGATTGCCTACTACGAATACATATTGACCTAGAAAACTAATATCTATGCATAATCCATGAGTGGGTCCCACTGCAGAAATAAGTTAAATGTGCGAGGCCCACTAATTGATTTGCATCCATTAAGAACCCAGACAACTACCAATAGGCTTGCCTCCCTCCATTAGTGGGGCCCACTCTTAGCAAAAAGGGGTTAAGAGAAGGTCATTGGGATTTCATCAAATACTGGAGTCCAATCTTGAAATATATGAATACGAACCAGTGCCCACTATTGGATATATCCGTTTAGGGAAAAAAACTGAAAGAAGAGTAAAGGATTGAAGATTGAAGATCTAAGGAAAAGAAAACAAACTGACTGTAAAAATTTGCTTATAATTTGGATAATGGCAAGAAATATGACTCAAATTCAAACATTCTTAAAAATCTTTTATGAAAGAGGTTTTAGGCGAGAGAGTAACCCAAACCGAGGTGGCACCTTAAAACAATGTGGGTTTTTTGTGCATATTTCTTTAAAATGAGTGACTTTTTAGGGATCAGGTGGCACACCTCACATCCCACTTCTCCCTTTGCTTTAATATATATAATATGCAAGACAATCCACATCTCTGTACTAATCCAATTCCAGCCAAACAAACACCATACAATATCCTCACCACTTTACATAAAACCCACTTCGCAAATTCCAACATCAAAGAGCCACCATAGCCATCTTCCATTTCACTCCCTTATCCTCCTAACCAAACAATCTCACAAATCCAGCCCACCTGCTGCTCGACTTCACTCGAAACCATCTCAAGAGTAAATGTTTTGATTGAGTTTCTGTTGGATCGATTTGGCACAAAAATTGTAATATCTTACAGTTTAATTTGGTGGCCCAATCGATAATTTTTTTACGATCAAGATCAGCTCAGGCCGCATCTGCAACTCCAGCGGCCTCTCTAGCCGCGGATCCGTCGAAACCATGGAAGAGTGCGGCATGCTCATGTCGATCCAATGCAGGCCGGCGTGACGAGGAACGCATGGCCGGAGGAGGTGCAAGTGCTGTGGAGAGGATGTGAAGCAATTTTCTGTAATTGTATAAAGACTCACTTTTTTTTTTCTTTTTTCTTTTTTTTTTTCATTCCAAGGAAGCTTGAGAAGGTACAATGTTGAGTCAGCATTTTGTCCCGCCGGCGTAAGGGAATTGGGCAAAACAGTGATCCCTGATTTGTTGAAATAGAGGACTCGGAGACGAATAGTTTTGGAGAAAAATAGTGGAATGTGATGACATGGCTCCTTAAATCACTATAAGTTTTTTGTGTATGTATATTTATTTAAAAAGAAAGCTCCTTCAATGATGAAGTGGCACCTTCCACAGCACATCTCCCTGTTTCCTTTAATATATATATATAAGAAAATATTTATGTGCATCCATTCCTCACCAAATTATGGTGAGGGACAACACAGTAGGTTTGACTTGATAACACATCCAAACCATTCACACACAAAGAACCCTTAAGTACACTAAATTTTATATATATATGGAAGATGCTCTTATCTCTCACCTTACTATGAGAGATAAGGTGGGGCCCTCATATCCATATCTAATGCCAACAACTTAAATGTGAGGGCTCCTACCTTATCTCTCATCAGTAAGGTGAAAGATGCTCTCATAGGAGTATGTATATATATATATATATAATTTAGTGTCATAGACTCCAAATAGGCATACGAGCCCCCTCAATTTCTCTTGATTTTTCATTGAGGTCATCTGCTTGTTAAATATAATAATCTTCAAACTATATGAATCTAAACTTAGCGAGGCAATCAGATGAGAGACAGAGAGAGAGAGAGAGAGAGAGAGAGAGAGAGAGGAGAAATTGTCCAAAATCATTTAATGAGAGCGAGAGGAAGTGTCTTGTGGAAGGGACACAATGGCTTTGCATTATTAATGGGGTCTCTAATCCGTGGAGGATCGCAGTTTCATGAAATGTCTAGATCACATTATGATATAGCTAGATTGAAGAGTTTTCATAGAAATATATAGAAAAAACTAAGTGTAGGTGTAGGGTTTTTTTTATTCTTACAAAGAATCTCTGCCCCATATGTGTATTTTATAATACACTTTGCAATGTAAAAAAAAAAAAGCTTTCAATGTTTCTGTAAGGGGTGAACACCCCCCACAGGGAGATAGGCGGGGCCCAGAGCCCCGGGCCTATTGTATACACTTCAGGCGTCAGGGAGTTGCCCCTAGCCCTATTCATGCATTTGTCCCTGGCTCGTCACCAGGGGGCCTCCCCGGGTTTCGATCCCGTGATCACTCCCTTAAGAGGATTTTAGGGAGAAACCAGGTACCACTTGGGCTATACAATAGGCCCGGGGCTCTGGGCCCCGCCTATCTCCCTGTGGGGGGTGTTCACCCCTTACAAAAAGGCCGGCTTTTAATGCAGGGGGGTCGCCCCCACAGCCAATTGTATACACTTCAGGCGATCGAAGGCGCATGGCCCCTAGCCCTAATCATGAGTTTGTCCTTCGATCCCGCATGGCGGGAGAGGAGGCCTCCCCGGGACTCGAACTCGAAACCTCTCGGTTGAGTGAGGAACCCGGTACCACTTGGGCTACTAGTTCAAGTGGTACCGGGTTTCTCCCTAAAATCCTCTTAAGGGAGTGATCACGGGATCAAAACCCGGGGAGGCCCCCTGGTGACGAGCCAGGGACAAATGCATGAATAGGGCTAGGGGCAACTCCCTGACGCCTGAAGTGTATACAATAGGCCCGGGGCTCTGGGCCCCGCCTATCTCCCTGTGGGGGGTGTTCACCCCTTACAGTTTCCTTTTTCATATTTGAGTTGAGTAGGTTACAGTGGCATTTAGATTGTGGAGCGTAAAAGAAAAAAAATCCTAATTAAATGTGAATGTAGAGTTAGAGTGAATTACATAGGATTTTGCCAACCAAACTTGAAGAAGAGAGTTATTATGGGGCGGTTTGAGTTCAATAATATAGGTCTTCTCAATTAAGAAAACAATAACAAAATATCCAAAAGAAAAAAAAAAGAAACACCCACCACCCACACACTATTGATAAGTTTTAAATAAGTGTTTTAAATCTCTCTCTCTCTCTCTCGGATTTCATTATCATATTTATATAGAAATATCACACTTAGTGAAGATTATTACAGATGAGTTACAACTCCTGAATATCAGGAAGACATTTGAAAAATCAAATGTTCAAAACATGGCCTCTCTCATAATCTTTTGAATTGGCTAAGATTCTACATGTTGCTGAAAGCTTATCTTTGTTTGAGATTGTATTTCCTATGGTAGAGATCTTATCTCCTTTTTATCTCAACATGCCCCCTCAAGCTGGTGGGTCAAGAGCGAACCATGAGCTTGTCCCGGAGTAATGAGAACCGAGTATATGATACCCCTTTGGTGAAGATGCATGTCAGCCAGCTAATCAATTGTGGAGACAAAGCGGACAACAAGTTCTTTGCGTAGTACTTTTTCCCGAATATAATGATAATCAATACTCAATGTGCTTTGTCCTAGCATGAAAAATGGGATTTTATGCTAATGAGATAGCACCTACATTGTCACACCATATGATTGGGGTATGAACCATAGGAATGTGAAGATCCTTGAGGATATATAAGATCCAAGATAATTCAACCGCAAAATTGCAAGAGAGCGGTATTCAGACTCCGTGCTAGATTTTGCAACGGTAGGTTGCTTCTTGGCACTCCACGAGATTATATCATTGCCAAGAAACAAACATTGGCCTGAGGTAGAGCGGTGATCATCTGGATTGCCTGCCCAATCAACATCGAAAAAGCATGTCAATGCCAAGCTAGATGATCTTTGGAACCCCATGACTGACTGTTCCCTTAATATATCGTAGAATCCGTTTGACTGTTGTCCAATGGCTAGTAGTTGGTTTGTGCATAAATTGACAGACTTGGTTAACAACATAAGCAATGTCAGGTCTTGTCCATGTCAAATATTGGAGAGCACCAACGGCACTACGATACTCTGAAGGATCAAGGAGAGGATCTCCATCAAATATACTTAACTTGCTTCCACTTAGCACTGGGGAGGAATATGGTTTAACAGCATCCATCTTGTGTTTCTTTAGTAAATCAATGGCATACTTTGTTTGGGGAAGAAACAAACATTCATTAGTCTTTGTGACCTCTAGTCCCAAAAAATAGTGGAGTGGGCCAAGGTCTTTCATGGCAAAAACAAACGCCAACTGATGAATAAAGGATTGAACATCCGATTGATTATTACCCATGATAATAATATCATCTACATAAAGTAATAAGATGATAAAAGTATGTCCATAGTGCCACACAAATAATAATGGATCTACAGATGATGGCTGGAAACCAACTGATGTCAAATGGGTTATGAATTTTTCAAACCAAACCCCGGGAGCTTGTTTTAACCCATATATGCAAATGACAAATATAATATGGAGGTTGTGGATTGACAAAGCCTTGTAGTTGATGCATGTATACCTCTTCTTTTAATTCTCCATTTTGTAAAGCATTGTTAGCATCAAGTTGGCAAATTTTCCAACCAAACCTAATTGCAGGAGAGAGGACATTGCGAATAGTTATGGGCTTGGCGACTGGGCTAAAAGTTTCCGTTAAGTCAATACCCACACGTTGATGAAATCGCTTCGCCACAAAGCGCGCTTTATAGCGCTCAATGGATCCATCTGCTCTATGCTTTAACTTGTATACCTATTTACACCCAACTACATTCATGTTTTTTTGTGTGCAGGAACTAGTCACCAGGTTCCATTACGTTGAAGAGCATCAAACTCCAGGGCCATGCCGGCTCTCCATTCCGAACTTTTGACGGCCACACTGAAGCAAGTTGGTTCCACCAAGGAGGTGATTACAACAAGAGCAGTGGCCAAAGGATGACGAGTGGTCAAGGGCGGAGCCACAGTAAGGCCCGGGGGGCCCTGGAAAATCCTCTTATAGGTACAAACACCCCACCCCCCCCCCCCCCCCCCCCCACCCGGTTTTTGGAGCAAAAGGAAAATTAAAATAAAAGGAGGGGGCATATAGTAATTTTTGAAATATAAAGAATCCCTTGTCCTAACTCTTCTCATTCGATCATTCACCCATTTCATTTCATTCCATATTGCCAAAGAGTCAAAGACCGAAAGAGAGAGAGAGAGAGAGAGTGAAGAAGAAGAAGAAAGAAGGGGACTTTCGGTCTCACCATAAGCTGTCGCAAGTCGCAACTGCCATGCTCTCTCTCTCTCATTCACCCATTTCATTTCATTCCAGATTTCCAGAGAGTCATAGACCGAGAGAGAGAGAGAGAGAGAGAGAGAGAGAGAGAGAGAGAGTGAAGAAGAAAAAGAAGAAAGAAAGGGACTTCCAGTTTCACCATAAGCTATCGCAAATCGCAACTGTCGTACTCTCTCAGGGTATATTTTTCTGCTTCGATTGCCCCTCTTTTTCTGTCTTTTCTTGCAATTGATTGATGAAAATTGAAAACCATATCCTTCTTATTGCATTGAGATTTTAATTTTGATGTTAGGTCGTTTCCACATGATCGAGTCCTACATTAAATGTTTTTTACTTGTTAGAGCCCTTCTGAACCCTTGTTTTGTTGATCAATCTCAGTTGTTCTTCCTATCTATAATTCTAGCTTTATAAACAAAGATACACACAACTGTTCTTTTTCATCATTGCTTTTTGAAGAGCTCATCTTTTCAACTTGGTCTCATGTATGTTAGATGAATGATGAAATGAATGATGAAGGGATGTGATTGTTTGGATCACCAAAGTCATGAATGATGAAATTGACTTCTATTAAGTTTTAGGATAATTATTAATCAATCTATCCCAATGCAAGGTTGTTTGATATGAATGGTTCATATTTTGAGACAAGGAATACTTTTTATTTGATTTTGGATGTATAATAAATATGATTTTTATTTGTTTTGTAGATGGGAAAGTCATCTACAGTTGATGGATTTTTTAAAAGAAAAAATCCTCCAAAATTAGAAGCCGATGCATCATTGCCGACCTCTAACGTTAAGACTCTAATTTCTAAAGATCGACTTACAAAATCACAAAGAACTGAAATCAATAAAGTTTATATTAGTTTTTTAGAGCGTGATCCAGGATTGCGTCCATAGATATGGGATTATGATATTAATCAGCGTGATGAAATTCAACGGAAGTACATTACGGTTGGTCTATACCAACATATGCTTTCAAAGTATCCGAAATCTGGATCAACAACTCATCTTCGTAGCTTTCAACATTCATGATTCAAGCTATTTCCTTCGTGGTTGGAATATTCTCCAGAGAAAGATGCTATTTTTTGTCTACCATGCTATCTTTTAAATAACAAAACTGGACTTGCTTCCCAAAATGCATTCACTCTTACTGGATTTAAGAATTGGAAGAAAGTTAAAGATTGCAAAAATTGTGCTTTATTGAGTCATGTGGAGAAGGATCCTAACTCTCCTCATAAAGTTGCCGAGAGATTATATAAAGACTTGATGAATCAATCTCAACACATACAGAAAGTGCTTAACAAATTCACTTCGGAAGAAATTGCAAACAATCGACTGTGGTTTATGGCTTCAATTGATACAATTTGATGGCTTACATTTCAAGGTTGTGCTTTTAGAGGCCATGATAAAAGTCATAATTCAATCAATCACAGAAATTATATTGAAATGTTGAATTTATTGAGTTCTTATAATGAGAAAGTTGCAGAAGTTGTGTTAGATAAAACTCCAAAAAATACTTCTTACACATCACCAAAGATCCAAAAAGAAATTCTATATGTTTTTGCAACCAAAGTGAAGAAAATAATTCGTGAAAAAGTTGGTGATGCAAAATTTTGTATAATTGTTGACGAAGCTCGTGATGAGCCAAAGAAGGAGCAAATGGCTATATTTTTTAGATTCGGTGACAAAGATGGCTTTGTTCGAGAGCCTTTTTTTGGGCTTATTCATGTCTCCGACACTGCAGCATTGACCTTAAAAAATAAGATATATGCTGTATTGCCTTATCTTAATCTAGATATTCAGAATATTCAAGGGCAAGGATACGATGGTGCAAGCAATGTGCGGAATGAGTGGAATGGATTACAAGCTTTGATTTTGATTAATTGTCCATACGCTTACTGTGTCCATTGTTTAGAACATCGCTTGCAATTGGCATTAGTTGCAGCAACAAAAGAAGTTACTTCAATTCATCATTTTTTTTACTAAATTGACTTCTATTGTCGATATTGTTGGTGCTTTATGCAAGCGTAATGATGAGTTAAAAGTTGCTCAAGCTGCTGAAATTGCACATTTGATTGCTATTGATGAGCTCGAGAGTGAGAGAAGACTTAATCAGATTGGTTCTTTACAACGGGCAGGAGATACTCGTTGGAGTTCTCACTTGAAATCAGTTTCTAGCTTGATAAAGATGTTTAGACGAACATGTGTAGTTCTATTTAACATCATTGAGGATGGAACTACTTTTTCTCAACGAGGAGATGTGGACTTAGCTTACGAGGCAATGACTTAATTTGAATTTGTCTTCATCTTGCATCTTGATAAGTCCACAAAACTAGGTCATTAACTCATCATTTCATTAGCATTTGTGGACTTAATTAGGTTTAACTGCATAGAATTGCATTTAATTTTATGATTACATGCATTTGAGGATATTTTTGGAGAAATGGTCAAAATTGGTCAAAATTCATTGAATTGCATGGCTTTTTGAAATTAAGTTTTTCTCATCTCATTTATCACCCCAAAATTAGGCTTTTGGTTTCATCAATGCATATCTTGTTATTTTTGGCACCATGTGCTATTTTTGGAAAGTTGGTCATTTTGGTGCATCACTAGGAATGGAGGGTCCCATACATGGTTCATAATTATTTCCATATATATGATTAATGTTAAAATTGCCTCTTTCAATTTGTAGGAGAAATCAACATAGGACCTACATTGATGAAATTTGAGAAGAGAGAAGTCAAATAAGCAAGCAAAGAGAGAGTCCAAGCATGCTTGGAAGTCCACAATGGGCCCCACACACCCCATTGCATGCCAACATAGAAGCTTCCATTTTTGCACAATTATTCCTGGATTTTTCAGGGGCAGGAATTTAAAATGGCCATAACTCTCAAACCGAGTGTCGGATCGCCGCAATTTGCCACCGTTGGAAAGCTCTTTTCAAGTAGATATTCGTAGAGCCCAAGATTACCTAAATCAGAGCTATATTGAGGGAGATATGACCTCGGGACGTTATCTGCTACAGTTTTAGGCGGGAATTGCAAGAAATCTCAATATTTGGGAAGTTTATTCCCTTTACATCATCATATAATTTTTAGAGATATTCTTGGAATTGTACAAGGAAAGTGTATGCATCAAGAAACCTAATAAGGCAAGGAGATCTCTCAAATTTAAAAGTCTTTCCAAAGAAAGAAGTTAACTTGGAGAACAAGAAAGAATCCTTACCCAATAAGGAAAAAGGAGACCTAAAAGGAGGGCACTTCTTTACTAAAAGGGGTTTGCAAAAAGCATAAAAGGAGGCATGATGGAGACCCATAACATATTCAATACGTCCAAGCTCTCCCTCTCTCCTATTCCTTTCTTTTTCTCTTCCTTTCTTCTTTTTCATTAGTTTATTTTTATTTTTGGTAGCCTTGGGCCATGTCCAAGGGTTTATTTTGAAGGAGAAAATTTGTGAAGGAGAAGTTGTAAAGATGCAATTTTTAACGATAAATCAAGAAGCATTCTTTACAATGGCGGGCTAATTTTCTTGATTAGAGTTATGGATGAAGGTAAGTAATTGTCTTTTTATTTGTTTAGTAATTCTAATTTGTGTTCCATGATTATGTGCTTAATGATTAATAGGCTTGTCTTCGTGCCCTAGGCAAATCTCTATTTTTATTTCTAAAAATAAAAATTAGTTTTTGACTACTCATGCTTAGGTTTGATAGGCCATGCTTAGGATTTAAATCTTTTGATGGTTTATGCTTACTTTTGATGGATTGTGCTTAAATTATTTTTATTCTTTTATGAGATGAAGGAAGTCTTGAGTTTTGGATTTTTATAATTAAAAAGGGATTTTAAAAGTTAGATTTTTCAAATTAAAACCATTGATTTGTCTTTGATTTGAAGTAAAAATTGGAACAAGTTAGGGTTACTTAATAAATAATTGGTGGATGCTTATTGGATTTCTATGCTCTAATCATCTTCATTAATTGGTAGATTTCGAATTTCTAAATTAGTTGCTTATTTTTTTATCTAAGAACTCAAAACTTTTCTTAAATTGTTAGTTAATTAGTTTTCTTAATTTAAAAGTTTCTTTAACTAGCTCCCTGTGGGTTCGACCCGTTCTTGCCACTGTCTCATCTAGACACCCGTGCACTTGCGATATTTTATGATTGATTTTGATCACATCAAGTTTTTAGCGCCGTTGCCGGGGAGCCAATTTGAAAAGAATCTTTTAGTTAGGATTTCTAGCATTATTTGTTCATATCATAGCATACTTTTTAGTTAGTTGCATTCATAACTTGCATTTAGTTTAGTTTTTGTGTTTCTTAATGATATTGGTTGCTGTTTTTCAAGTTTTTGTTACTGTTCTTTAATTAATTTTCGGACTGATTTCAAGTGGTTACATAGAAGACAAATTTCAGCACTAATTTTTTGACAGTTTTAACTTGATTTTTCTCCAAAAGTTCGTACTTTCAAAACCAGTCAAACGGACTCCTTTTGACTTGAAATTTGGATGGATAGGACTTTGGTATATTGACTTTGAACCATCAAAATTTCAGAAAAAAATATGTTCTCGAAGTCCAACTTTTAGTGCTGTGAATAGGGCCAATCAGTCAGGCAGATTCTGCAATCAGCAGAAAAACTGGTTCAAGTAGCCAACTTCATTATAGCATAACTTCTTTGTCTTTTATCCTTTTTAGTCTCTGTTTTTTTTTTTTTTTTTGTTTGTTTCTTGCAAATTAGGAGATTACATCCCAGTCACTACTATTAGTTTTTTATTAATACAAGTGGGTCATACAGATCTGTAAACTTGGGCCTGTGCAACAGGTCCCAACACTTTGATTTTTTTTCAGCACTTGACAGGAAGGTCTCCATTTAACTTGGGACTGCATTAGGAGTTTTAGAAGTGCATCTTTCATTCAAATTGCAGTAGTTTAGGGTTGTGAAATTTATATTAGGTTCATTTTTCAATTTAGGAGTTTTATTGACAATTGTTATCTATATTTAGTAGATTATTTAGATCTAACATTTTAGTTGTTTTCTTTGAGGTTACATTCTGATTTTTGAAGGACTCTAAAAGGAAGGAAATAGCGGGGATTGCTTTTAAGCAAACAAGTTGCTCTCAGAATTGCAAAGTTGCTAAAAAAATATAGGTTAAGCTTGCACAGTTTAAAGATTTGCGTGGACCCGCTGTAAGAGTTTCTAAACTTTACCCCACGAATCTTTTACTTGCAAGTGGGGCTTGGATGATTTAATTTTTGCAAAGTGTGAATGCTTGATTGACACACCATCTAATTGGACACACACTTAGTTAAGGGCAATTGACCCCAATAAGATAAGGACTGGATTTCATTACCAGATCCTTGCCCAATTAGGTTTAACCACCTCTCACATAGTAACCTAAACATTAATTAAAATAAAGTAGAAACGAGACCATAGGACTCGAGCTCATTAGGATGAAGACCACAAAAGGTTACACCAATTGCGCTCTTTGGTCAAGTTGATGTTTAGGTAAGTCCTGTCCCTCCAAAGGGTGGCAGTCTCTGTTCTAGGAGTTTGGTTTTTAAGCGAGACCCTTGCCAAGTGCATTGTGACCCCACCACTCATCCTGGGGACTTACCTGGTCGATTTGGCTTCATAAGACCGGATTGGAGGCCTTAGTGCACTCTTCAAACCAGTTAGGAGCTGTCTAGTGAGTTAGGTTAACCCTAGGATAATTTCTTGTGCTCAATCTTTGTGCTTGACTGCTTGTGCATCATTTAGTAGGATCATTAGGGCCCCGCATATAGATTAGGCTTGCATTTCTTTAAGGTTGAAACTAATGCATGCGCTCTAGACCTGAGAGAGAGAAACTGTGGGTACGCAAGGGTAAAAGATTAGTCAAGATAGAGCCCGAATTAGCCTTAACCATTGTCGGAAAGTCTTCAATTTTTGAAGAAATTGTTAGAATGGCTGATCAAATGGACCCACCCATGACTTTAAAGGACTACATGTACCCCACCAGGACAACTCAACCGTCCTGCATCACCCTTCCTCAGACCAATGCCACATTTGAGCTGAAATCTGGCATGATCCAGATGCTCCAAGTATTCCTTGGGCTAGACCATGAAAACCCATATCAACATGTTAGGGAATTTGAGGACATCTGTGGGACCATGAGAATCAATCACATGACTGAAGAGGCCCTTAAACTTAGATTATTTCCTTTCTCCCTAAAAGAAAAGGCTAAAGCTTGGCTTTATGCCTTACAGGCCGGGTCCATCACTACATGGGCCAAGTTAGTCGAAGAATTTTACAAAAAATTCTATTCCAAGCAAAAAACCGCTTCGATTAGGCAGGCCATCAACGGATTCCATCAAATGGAAGGGGAGACACTTTACAGTTATTTGGAACGGTTCAAGGATCTCTTAATCCAATGTCCCCACCATGGATTTAAAAAAATCCGATTAGTCCAAATTGTGTATGAAGGCATGGATTACCCAACCAAACAAATGGTAGAATCTTTCTGTAGTGGGAAATTTACACAGAAAACAGCAGAAGAAGCATGGACATTTTTGGAAGATACCGCTGAAAACACATTGCAGTGGGCCCCAATTAAGAGGGAGCCCATCAAACCCACCATTCCTGAAAAAGGGGGGATGTTCAAGATTGAACCCAAAATTGAGGCAGAGGCCAAATTGGCCACACTGGTGAGGAGAATAGAGGCCTTAGAGCTGAACCAAAAGCCCACTCCAAACACTTTGGAGTCATTAAGATATAATCAGGCCATGAATGGAGGGATTGACCTAACAACTTTGGGTCAGACCAAGTCTGTTGAGGAGGTGAATGCATTATATCAAAACTCTCGTTTTGATAATCGTCTGAGGTATGACCCGTACTCTAACACTTACAATCCAGGTTGGAGGGACAACCCGAACTTTTCTTGGACCAAAGGCCCAACTCAAGGTGGCCCATCTCAGTCCACTCAATTTCAACCCAATCAATCTCACGTGAGTGCCCCACCCGGTTTTCAAAAACCCAATTTCAATCCCAATCCATTGACTCAGAGGGTAGATTCTTTAGAAGAGGCCATGAAACTCATGTCTCAAACCACGGCCCAATTGACACAAACCATTGCTCAATTCCAGCAGACCACTACTCAACTTTTGAATGGCCATACTCAAACCCTTGCAAAATTGGAATATCATATGGGCCAATTGGCCAACTTCATTAGTGTCAGAGACAAGCGAACCTTCCCTAGTCAACCCGAACCTAATCCCAAGGGCCAGGTTGTTCATGATCCTACAGGAAAAGGGCCGGAACAAGTCAAATCCATAATCACCCTTAGGTCTGGTACACAGGTTGATAACAAGGTCAAACTACCCAAGGAACTTGAGGACGAATCAAGTGAGAAAGTAGAAACTAGAGAACCAAGTGTGAATACTGAACCTATATTAGAACCAAAGAACCCATTCAATGCTGAACCATCACCTAGTGAGCCTACTCTTAGGACCTATGTTCCCAAGGCACCATACCCACAGAGGCTAGGCCCAGCAAAATCAACTATTCAATTGGATAAAATGCTAGAAGTATTCAAACAAGTGAGGATTAATATCCCACTACTTAATGCTATCCAACAGATTCCGGCCTATGCCAAATTTCTGAAGGACCTTTGCACCTTCAAAAGGACTACCAATGTGCCCAAGAAGGCTTTTCTAGCCCAACAAGTTAGCTCAATCATTTCCTGTCCAACCCCGATCAAATATAAGGACCCAGGGTGTCCTACCATTTCTTGCCAGATAGGGGATCATCACATAGAGAAAGCTTTGCTAGACTTGGGTGCAAGTGTGAACCTTCTTCCATACTCTGTTTATGAAGAATTAGGTTTGGGGGAGTTGAAAAAGACCCATGTGACCTTGTAGTTGGCTGATGCATCAATTCGATACCCCAAGGGGGTAGTCGAAGACGTTCTTATCAAAGTTGGAGACTTTGTGTTCCCAGTCGATTTTATTGTTTTGGATACCAAACAAACATCGGGGGCTGAACCCAAAATTCCAGTTATCTTGGGGAGACCATTCCTAGCCACCTCAAATGCCTTGATCAATTGTAGGAATGGAGTTATGCAAATTTCTTTTGGGACCATGACAATCCAAGTGAACATTTTTAATGTTAGTAAGCAACCTCCTAATGAGGATGATGGGGTTTTTTAAGTTAGTTACATTCATGAATTGGTGGAAAATCACTTACCCCATTTGAAACTTGAAGATCCACTAGAGGCTTGTCTGGCCTACTTTGGAAGTGAATTTGATATAGATGGACATATTGAGGAAGTCAACGCACTATTAGACTCAACCCCATCCATTGATTTCTCCAGGTGGCAACCGAAGCATGAAATTCTAACTCCATCTGCTTCCCCACTTGTCCCATCAATTGTAGAGCCCCCTAAGTTAGAACTCAAGCAATTGCCGGATACCTTGAAATATGTATTTTTAGGTCCGCTAGAAACCCTTCCAGTGATTATAGCTTCAGACTTGGACCCTGTCCAAGAGGAAAAACTCGTTAAAATTTTGGAAGAGCATAAGGAAGCTATAGGGTGGTCCATTGCAGATATTAAAGGAATTAGCCCATCTGTGGTCCAACATAGAATCCATTTGGAAGAAAATGCAAAAACTTCTCGTGAACCACAAAGGCGACTAAACCCTGCAATGAAGGAAGTGGTCAGGTCGGAAGTCTTAAAATTACTCGATGCAGAAGTGCTTTACCCCATATCTGATAGTGCATGGGTGAGCCCGGTTCAAGTGGTACCAAAGAAATTTGGAATAACAGTGGTTCAAAATGAGGGCAATGAATTGGTACCCACTCGGATACAGACTGGATGGAGGGTGTGCATTTATTATAGGAAGTTGAACTCAGCCACTCGAAAAGATCATTTTCCCCTCCCATTCATGGATCAGATGCTCGAAAGGTTAACCGGTCATGCATATTATTGTTTTCTTGATGGTTATTCTGGTTATAATCAAATCCCAATTGCACCCGAGGACCAGGAAAAGACCACCTTCACCTGTCCGTTTGGCACTTTCGCTTACAGACGCATGCCCTTTGCGTTATGCAATGCACCGGCCACCTTTCAAAGGTGCATGTTGAGCATATTTTCTGACATGGTAGAAAAATTCATTGAGGTTTTTATGGATGATTTTTCGGTCTTTGGTAATTCTTTTGAAGAGTGCTTACATCATTTGTCCCTTGTGCTTGAAAGATGCAAAGAACGGAATCTAGTATTAAATTGGGAGAAATGTCATTTTATGGTAAAAAGGGGCATAGTTCTGGGACACATTATTTCTGATAATGGAATTGAGGTGGACAAAGCAAAAATTGATTTGATCTCGAAACTGCCACCACCAAAATCAATTAAGCAGATTCGATCATTCCTGGGCCATGCTGGTTTTTATCGTAGATTCATCAAGGATTTTAGTAAAATTGCTAAACCTTTATGCCAATTACTGACAAAAGAGGCCCCGTTTGAATTTGATGAGAAGTGTCTAAAATCTTTTGAAAGACTAAAAAAGGAACTAACTTCAGCCCCTATAATTCAGCCACCTGATTGGACCATTCCATTTGAGCTAATGTGTGATGCATCCGATATTGCTATTGGAGCTGTTTTGGGTCAACGGGTTGGAAAGCTACCTCATGTGATTTATTATACTAGTAGGACCCTCAATGATGCACAGCTCAATTACACAACCACTGAAAAAGAATTGTTAGCTGTAATTTTTGCCTTGGAGAAATTTCGGTCCTACTTAATAGGGTCTAAAGTCATTATCTACACGGATCATGCAGCTCTGAGATACCTTATGTCAAAAAAGGATGCGAAAGCCCGATTGATCCGGTGGATCCTTCTGCTACAAGAGTTTGATTTGGAAATAAGAGATAAAAAAGGATGTGAGAATGTTGTAGCAGACCATCTTTCGAGGATACCTTTAGAGCCTTCAGATGAGGTCCCACTGAATGAAAATTTTCCTGATGAACAATTGCTCAATATTTCTCAAATCCCCTGGTTTGCAGATATAATCAATTACCTTGTTATAGGGGAGATGCCCACCCATTGGTCAAAACAAGATCGATCAAAATTTCTAACTGAGGTCAAGTACTTTTTCTGGGATGACCCGTATCTTTTTAAGTATTGCCCGGATCAGATCATCAGGAGATGCATTCCTGATCATGACCATTACCCGGTCATTTCGTTCTGCCATGAACATACCTGTGGGGGCCACTTTAGTTCGAAAAAGACAGCTGCAAAAGTTTTACAGTGTGGATTTTACTGGCCCACTATCTTTAAAGATTATCACACATTCTGTTTGAACTGTGAAAGGTGTCAAAAGCTTGGCAAGCTCAATCAAAGGAGCATGATGCCCTTGAATCCTATACTTATAGTGGAAATTTTTTATGTATGGGAAATTGACTTCATGGGGCCATTTCCAAATTCCTTTGGAAATCTTTACATTTTACTAGCAGTAGACTATGTTTCCAAGTGGGTAGAAGCCATACCAACACAGAAGAATGACCACCATGTGGTGATTAAGTTCGTGAGAGATCATATATTTTCTCGCTTTGGTACACCTAGAGCGATCATTAGTGACGGAGGCACTCACTTTTGCAACCGTCCCTTTGAACATTTGTTAAAACAATATTCTGTCACCCATAAGGTTGCTACACCTTATCACCCACAAACAAGTGGCCAAGCGGAAATTTCAAATAGGCAAATTAAACAAATTCTGGAAAAGACGGTCAATCCCACTCGGAAAGACTGGTCTTTGCGATTGATCGACGCACTGTGGGCCTATCGAACCGCTTATAAGACACCTATTGGGATGTCCCCATATAGGTTGGTCTATGGTAAGGCATGCCACTTTCCTGTTGAATTGGAGCACAGAGCTTATTAGGCCATTAAGAAGTTTAATTTTGACTTACCCACTGCGGGTAATTTGCGCAAATTGCAACTCAATGAGTTGGAAGAACTTCGAAATGATGCCTATGAGAATGCAAAGATCTATAAGGAACAAATGAAGTTGAACCATGATAAGTCAATTTTAAGGAAATCATTTGAACCAGGTATGAAAGTCCTTTTGTATAATTCCCGGTTACACCTGTTTCCCGGGAAGTTACGAACCCGATGGACTGGTCCATTCATTATCAGGACTGTTTACTTTCATGGTGCAGTGGAAATTGAAAATCCCAAGAATGGGGATATTTTCAAAGTGAATGGTCAACGGTTGAAACCGTTTCTGGAACTGAAGGATAAAAACATTGAGGATATCCTTCTGGAAGACCAAATTTACCAGGACTAATCATTTTTGTCATGTCGGGCTGACGACATTAAACTTAGCGTTGTTTGGGAGGCAACCCAATTTTGGAAGGTAATTGAGCTAGTTGATCACATTCTTTTGCAATCACCCCACATGGTAAGATGTTCTAATTTTCCTTATTGTTCAATTTCACATTGCACATGCATTCATAACATTGAGGACAATGTTAGATTTAGGTTTGGGGGTGTGAGTTAGAACTTGACATATGATCATTTGTTCAATTTTCATTCTACATTTTCTTTTTCGTTTTTCTTAGTAAAAAAAAAGAAAAAAGAAAAATTTGTTAGAGGGAAACATCCGAGAGAATTTTTATTGGCTGAAGATATTTATTTTGGGCAAAAGAAAACAATGGTTCACTATTTTATTTACGAAAAGAGTTTTTGGAAAAGTGCTGAATTTCGATCCCTCACTTTTACACAGATTGTATATGTTTTCAAGGTTTTGAATGTGAAGCTATGATTTTCGTTTTTCTTTGATAAAAAAAAATATTTTGGAAAATCGACCCTTAGTGTACAAAGCTTCATTATTCGACGGATGGATACATGAAAAGGGCTGCATATTATTGGGGACCGCAAAAAAAAATAATAAATAAAAAATAAAAAATAAAAAATAAAAAAAATTGTTTAGTTAAAGTCTTGAAAAAAAAAAGAAAAAAAAAATTTTGTGACTAGTTTGGGTTCGTAGCCTTTTTAACCCGAGTTAGTAAACCCTTAGGGGTATTTTCATACCTAGTGCCCTAAAGCCATCTAGTTTGGGAGTCATTGGCCTAATGCTCGTTACATGGGTTTATTAGAAAGCTTAATGGACCTTGGCATTGCACAGTCACATGTGTGTGTTAGAAAAAAAAAATTTGTGCCCTTTGAAAAAACAGTAGTGCGAAAGCCGTCATTATCGCCTTGAGAGGAAGACTGTTTTTTTGCTACGTTTAGGCAGCCCTGAACTCAAAAAAAATATATATATATATTTTCACGAAAATTATTGGTGGATCATTTGATGCTTGTTTCGTATACATGCTCTTCACCGTGCACGATCAATTAGCATGATTTCGAGAATTTCTGACCAAAAGATGGGATTTGTGAACCGAATTTAAGATTTGTCCTTGAAAATTTCGAGAATCAAGAATAGTCAGTGTCTATAGATTTTCTCTTGGAAGAAGTTTCCCTAGATTTTGATAAGTTTTAAACATTATTTGCAAACAAAACCAAAAAAAAAAAAGAGAATTTTGTGGGTGTATTCACTACAAACCCTCACGAGGCACAACTCGTCCACTAGGGGGAACCTAGGGGTTTAAGGGCTTACTGCATATGCTAAATGCAGTCGAGAATACCAGCGAAAGTGGTGTTTTTCATTTTTGTTTTCTACATTAGTTTGTTTTCTTTAGGATTAGTTTATGTGTTTTATTCTTTGTCGCTTATTTTGCTAAGGGACTAGCAAAAGGGTGGTTGGGGAGTGTGATAAGTCCACAAAACTAGGTCATTAACTCATCATTTCATTAGCATTTGTGGACTTCATTAGGTTTAACTGCATAGAATTGCATTTAATTTTATGATTACATGCATTTGAGGATATTTTTGGAGAAATGGTCAAAATTGGTCAAAATTCATTGAATTGCATGGCTTTTTGAAATTAAGTTTTTCTCATCTCATTTATCACCCCAAAATTAGGCTTTTGGTTTCATCAATGCATATCTTGTTATTTTTGGCACCATGTGCTATTTTTGGAAAGTTGGTCATTTTGGTGCATCATTAGGAATGTAGGGTCCCATACATGGTTCATAATTATTTTCATATATATGATTAATGTTAAAATTGCCTCTTTCAATTTGTAGGAGAAATCAACATAGGACCTACATTGATGAAATTTGAGAAGAGAGAAGTCAAATAAGCAAGCAAAGAGAGAGTCCAAGCATGCTTGGAAGTCCACAATGGGCCCCACACACCCCATTGCATGCCAACATAGAAGCTTCCATTTTTGCACAATTATTCCCGGATTTTTCAGGGGCAGCAACTTAAAATGGCCATAACTCTCAAACCGAGTGTCGGATCGACGCAATTTAGCCACCGTTGGAAAGCTCTTTTTGAGTAGATATCCGTAGAGCCCAAGATTACCTAAATCAGAGCTATATTGAGGGAGATATGACCTCTGGAAGTTATCTGCTACAGTTTTAGGCGGGAATTGCAAGAAATCTCAATATTTGGGAAGTTTATTCCCTTTACATCATCATATAATTTTTAGAGATATTCTTGGAATTGTACAAGGAAAGTGTATGCATCAAGAAACCTAATAAGGCAAGGAGATCTCTCAAATTTAAAAGTCTTTCCAAAGAAAGAAGTTAACTTGGAGAACAAGAAAGAATCCTTACCCAATAAGGAAAAAGGAGACCTACAAGGAGGGCACTTCTTTACTAAAAGGGGTTTGCAAAAAGTATAAAAGGAGGCATGATGGAGACCCATAACATATTCAATACGTCCAAGCTCTCCCTCTCTCCTATTCCTTTCTTTTTCTCTTCCTTTCTTCTTTTTCATTAGTTTATTTTTATTTTTGGTAGCCTTGGGCCATGTCCAAGGGTTTATTTTGAAGGAGAAAATTTGTGAAGGAGAAGTTGTAAAGATGCAATTTTTAACGATAAATCAAGAATCATTCTTTACAATGGCGGGCTAATTTTCTTGATTAGAGTTATGGATGAAGGTAAGTAATTGTCTTTTTATTTGTTTAGTAATTCTAATTTATGTTCCATGATTATGTGCTTAATGATTAATAGGCTTGTCTTCGTGCCCTAGGCAAATCTCTATTTTTATTTCTAAAAATAAAAATTAGTTTTTGACTACTCATGCTTAGGTTTGATAGGCCATGCTTAGGATTTAGATCTTTTGATGGTTTATGCTTACTTTTGATGGATTGTGCTTAAATTATTTTTATTCTTTTATGAGATGAAGGAAGTCTTGAGTTTTGAATTTTTATAATTAAAAAGGGATTTTAAAAGTTAGATTTTCCAAATTAAAACCATTGATTTGTCTTTGATTTGAAGTAAAAATTGGAACAAGTTAGGGTTACTTAATAAATAATTGGTGGATGCTTATTGGATTCCTATGCTCTAATCATCTTCATTAATTGGTAGATTTCGAATTTCTAAATTAGTTGCTTATTTTTTTATCTAAGAACTCAAAACTTTTCTTAAATTGTTAGTTAATTAGTTTTCTTAATTTAAAAGTTTCTTTAACTAGCTCCCTGTGGGTTCGACCCGTTCTTGCCACTGTCTCATCTAGACACCCGTGCACTTGCGGTATTTTATGATTGATTTTGATCACATCACATCTCATGAAAGAAATCATGGAGATCACTGAATTACTTTGTCAAGCTTTGTAATGTCAACCTCAAGACATTTTAAATGACATGCATCTTGGTTCATCTACTAAAGTACTTTTTCAAAAATTGAAAGATGTTGGGTGGGATGCTTTACTTACAAAGGTGAAATCATTTTGTGAGGCACGCAATATAGATATCCCAGATATGAATGCTCGTTATGTTGCGTGACGAGGTCGAGCCCACCATAAACAAAATGAGTTTACAATTGAGCATCATTATCGAATAGAAGTTTTTAATGATGCAATTGATTCTCAATTACAAGAATTAAATTGTCGATTTAGTGAGCATGCAATAGAGTTGCTTATTCTTAGCTCAGCTTTGGATCCTCAAAATGCACATGAATCTTTTAGAGGCGATAATATTTGTAAGTTGGTAGACAATTTTTATCCTCAAGACTTCACAGAAAATGAAAACATGCAATTAAGAATGCAACTTCACCATTATGAGTATAATGTAGTTTGACATTCAAACTTTCAAAAATTGTCAACTATTTATGATCTGTGTCAACAGTTGGTAAAGACTAGAAGATCAACAGTCTACCAACTAGTTTTTAGAATGATTGAACTTGTGCTTACTCTTCAAGCTCCTACTGCAACTACTAAACGATCATTTTCAGCCATGAATATTGTCAAAACTAGGCTTCGCAGCAAAATGGAGGATGATTTTCTCTAACTCTTTGATTGTGTACATTGAAAAAGAAATTGCTGAAAAGCTTAGCACAGAATCAATCATAGACGATTTCGAAGATTTGAAACAACGTCAAGTTCCATTTTTATAGATGATTGAGTTGAAATGTACTAAGAAACAATTATTTTACGACTTTTCTTTGCTTATATTTTGTTAAGGCTGAACAGATACTGGTTTTAATTTTCATGTAAAATTTAGTCTTGAATCATAATATATTTTTCATGCTTGAACTTACCACTATGTCAAAAGAAAACTTAAAAATATGATAGTTATAATAATTGGTGAAATAAAAATTTTATTCAAGTTTTGCGCCCACCCCCCCAACTTCACCATTATGAGTATAATGTAGTTTGACATTCAGACTTTCAAAAATTGTCAACTGTTTATGATCTGTGTCAATAGTTGGTAAAAACTAGAAGATCAACAATCTAGTTTTTAGAGTGATTGAACTTGTGCTTACTCTTCAAGTTCCTACTGCAACTACTAAACGATCATTTTCAGCCATGAATATTGTCAAAACTAGGCTTCGCAGCAAAATGGAGGATGATTTTCTCTAACTCTTTGATTGTATACATTGAAAAAGAAATTGTTGAAAAGCTTAGCATAGAATCAATCATAGACGATTTCGAAGATTTGAAACAACGTCGAGTTACATTTTTATAGATGATTGAGTTGAAATGTATTAAGAAACAATTATTTTACGACTTTTCTTTGCTTATATTTTGTTAAGGCTGAACAGATACTGGTTTTAATTTTCATGTAAAATTTAGTCTTGAATCATAATATATTTTTCATGCTTGAACTTACACCTATGTCAAAAGAAAACTTAAAAATATGATAGTTATAATAATTGGTGAAATAAAAATTTTATTCAAGTTTTGCCCCCCCACCCCCACCACCCCCCCCCCCCCCCCCCCCCCCCCCCCCGCCCCCCGCCTCCGAGATGAAATCCTAGTTCAGCGCATGCGAGTGGTGGATAGGATTTTGGGCTTACGTGTACCATCCTTGGAACGAGTCACCATAGTGTGCGTAGGGATCGTTGATTTTCCACGTGACTTAGTGCCTCCCATGGGTTGAGATGTGTGTGAAGGGCTAGTAACAACAATAGTAGGCTCAAGCGACGAGACAAATGTTGGAACCAGTGAGGTGGGTTGCTGCGTGTTTCTTGACACTTTATGTTGCATGTCAGTTGGTAAAGACAATTGACCAGTGGGCCTAGATTATGATATCAATAACATTGAGGGTGCGCCCAAATCGGTGGGATTGCTTGCAGTATCTATGGGCCTTAGTGCAGATGGAGGACAGGAAGTAGGATCCGGTAATGCAACAATATTGTTACTATTTGAATTAATGGGAGTTGATGCAATGGGTGATGATTATGCACACGGGTTGCTTGTTAGTAGGGTGTTTTCATTTGGTTTTTGGCGAAGGAGAACCATTGTTTCAGTGCTTTCCAGGGTAGAGTTGTATGATGAAGAAGAAACAATATTTTGGAAGGGAAAATTTTGTTCATTGAAAACCACATGATGCGAGGGAAAAACACAACCAGTGTCTAAATCAAGACATCGAGACCTACGATGATTCAGGCTATAGTGAAGAAAAACACAAGGGCGAGAACGGAACTCTAACTTGTTTTTCTTATAAGAACTAAACCACGGAAAGCATAAACATCCAAAGCACTTAAAAAACTTATAATCCGGTGGGTGATGTAACAAGCATTCCCATGGGGACTGATTATTGAGTAATTTTGAAGGAAGCTGATTAATTTACTAACATTGCAGTGTTAAATGCCTCAACCCAATAACGAATCAACATATGAGCTTTGGCTAATAAGGTAAGCCCCATATCTACAATATGTCGATGTTTTCGTTCGGCAGTCCCATTTTCTTTTGGAGTGTGTGGACATGACTCACGATGGGCAATGCATGAAATGCCAAAAAAATTTGGAATTGTGTACTCATGAACTCACCACCACCATCGGATTGAAAAGCCTTAATTTTAGTGGAGAACATGTTCTCCACATATGATTTGAATTTAAGAAATGTGACAAAAGCTTGTGACTTCACTGTTAATGGATACAACCACACATATCTAGTAAAATCATTAATGAAAGAAATATAATAGCTATACCCACTAACAGATAATTCAGGAGAAGGCCCCCAAACATCACAATGGATCAAATCTAATGGTTGAGAAGACAAAGAAGAAGAAATTAAAAGTGGAAACCTTTTACTTTTACCCATTTGACACTCAGTACAGACCGAGGTAAATTTTGAAAGACCATCAACTGGTAATTGAAAGGCTAAAAGTAGACGATGTAAGACATTAGATGCTAGATGGCCAAGCCGTGAATGCCACACAGAGGTAGAAATTTTTTCACCAAAAAAGGCAGTAGGACGAACTTTATTTGAGTGATTCGAAATCCTACAGATGGGAAAGGGATAGAGTCCATTTTCACTCTGCCCGCGGAAAAACATCTTCCCCGTAGCTTTGTCCTTAACACAAAAACCAGATGCGTCAAACTCAAAAACACAATTGTTACCATAAGGAAAACGATTCACAAAAAGGAGATTAGCAAAGATATGAGGAACATGTAATAAATTAGAAAGATGAAAGCGAGCAGAAGGAGTTGTAATGGAACTAGAGCCAACATGAGAAATATGCAAACCTGCTCCATTGCCGACAAACACCTTATCAGACCCATGATAATTAGTTTGAAGCGAGAAATTGTTGATACCATAAGTGATGTGATCAGTTGCACCAGTATTTGTATACCAAGTCTGGTCAACAGGAAATTGATTTGAAGCAACCATTGCAGCAAGCTTCGGTGGAGGATTACACCCTTGATACGCATAATCGATGCGATGGTGACAGTCCAACGCAGAGTGTCCAACCCGATTGCAAATTTGACAACAGATACGAGAAGGGCCACGTGTGGAACTAGAGCCAGTAGAATTTGCATTTTTGTTGGAACTTTGAGAATTTCCCACGCTACCCACTGTCATTTTGAGAGGAAAACAGAATATGTGAATGTGCTGAAATGCCGTGCCCATGAAGGTCGACTACTCTAATATTATATAGGGGCTGAATGCCCTGATTACATGCAATTACTAGTATCTTATCTTATATAGATCCAAAATGTAGCTTTACAAACTAAGTATGTACAGTTACCTTTGACTCAGTAAAATATAATGATTGGGCCTAAAGGGGCCTGGTCTTGGATTGACAAACCACCCCCCCCCCCCCCCCCCGGAGAGTAATAAAGCATCAATTTGGAGTTAAGAAATTGATGTCGAGGCCGAGGAAGTCTCTTTATGAAGATATCTGCAAACTGAAACTCTATACGGATATGAGGTAAACTAATGACATCCTGCTTATATTCATCATGAATAAAGTGGCAGTCAACTTCGATATGTTTGGTGCATTCATGGAAGACTCAGTAATTCGGATAACCCCAGTATTGTCAGCATGCAATAAAGTATGAGAGGTTTGAGTGAACCCAAGTTCTGAAAGAAGTCATCGTAGCCATAAGATCTCAGAACAAGCAGAAGACATTGCCCTATATTCAGCTTCCGTGGAAGATCTGGACACACATTCTTATTTCTTGGATTTCCAAGAAATGAGGAAATTTTCAAGGTACATGCACCAACCAGTAGTAGAACGACGTATGTCTTGACAGCCTGCCCAGTTCGCATCTACATAAGCGGTTAGATGAAGAGGATTATCCTTTGGATAATATAAACCACGAGGGACAATTCTCAACAGATTGTGGATAATGCGCTTCACAGCTGTCAAATGAAGGTGTTTAGGAGCGGTCATGAACTGGCTGACAAGATTTACAGAATATGATATGTTAGGTCTGGTGATGGTGAGATAGACAAGACTTCCCACCAGGAGCCGGTAGGTATGAGGATTAGGAAGAAAATCGCCATCGTCTTTACTTAACTTGAGATTTACCTCTACAGGTGTATCAACGGGCAAAGAATCATTGAGGGCAGCCAATTCGATAAGGTCTGATGTGTATTTGTGTTGATTAACAAATAAACCTTTAGGAGATTGATGCACCTATTAGCCCAAAAAATAATGCAAAGGGCCCAAATCCTTCATATGGAAGTAGTTTATGAGGGAATCTTGGAGAGATTTGACCATATCATCATCGGTGCCAGTGATAATAATATCGCCAACATATACCAGAAGCACAGCAGCCCCAATAGATGTGTGGCATAGATTGAGAGATGGATCATAAAGGCTCTGAGTAAAGCCACTTTCGCATAAGCGACCCCTAAAGGTTTTGAACCATGTCCGAGGAGCTTGCTTTAGACCATTAAGCGATTTTCGCAGTTGACAAATCGACCTCTTGGAGGGAGAGTAGACGCCTTGTGATATACGCATATAGGCTTCTTCTTGTAGATCCCTATGGAGAAATGCATTTTTGACATCCATTCGGTATAATGTCCAAGATTTAGATGCAACAATGGCGAAAAGTAACCAAACAGATGTCATTTTTTCCATAGGTACAAACGTTTCCTCATAGTCAATGCCATACTCTTGTCTATTTCTGAGTGCCACAAGTCGAGCTTTGTGTCTATCCAAGGACCTATCAAATTTAATTTTGATCGAGTAGATCCATTTGCAACCAATGGGTTTAACTGCTAAAGGACACTAGACAATATCCAAATGTGATTCTGATCCAATGCATCCAATTCCTCCTTCATGGCCTGGTTCCAACAATATTGTTGTACAGCTTGCAAATAAGAACTTGGGATAGAGACAGAAGATAGGGTGGTCATCAAAGAAGTAAGGGTAAATCCATACCGCTTAGGCAGTCTAGAGTTTTTGGAGGAGTCACGCAAGGCATGAGTAGGCGTGGAACCATTTGGCTGTGAAGATTAGGAGGACGACCATCTATAGTGGTAGGTTTTTCCCATCGGTGATATACAAAAGCAAGATTAAACTTAGTAACAGTTGTTTGATCCAAAAAACCTGGTAAAAGAGCTTGTGAAGATGGATGAGGACAGTCCATGTGATTTTGGAAGAAATATTGATTTTCAAAGAAAATAACATTTCCAGAAACCCTGATATGACGACTAATGGGATCATAACAAACAAAACCTTTTTTTATTAGTGGCATAACCCAAAAAGGCACACCTGCAAGATTACGCTGTTAGTTTCGTTCTTTCTGTGGGAGGTAGATGAACGAAGCAAACACAGCCAAAGGTATATAGGTGATCAAACACAGAATGATGACCAAACAGTTTAAAATGAGGCGTGAGATGTGTGATAGTAAGTGATGGAAGGAGTTTTATGAGATAGACTTCCGTGGTGAGAGCTTCAGTCCAAAAACGAGGGGGAACAAATGATTCAATCAAAAAAGCTCTAGTTACATCAAGAAGATGTCTGTATTTCCATTCCACGACTTTATTTTGTTGTGGAGTATACAAAAAGGTACGTTGAGAAATGATTCCTTTATTGTTTAGAAAATATTGAAAATCATTGGAAACATACTACCCCCTAAGTCTGAGCGCAAAGTTTTAATGCATTTGGAAAATTGATTTTCAACATAATTAACAAAAAATTGAAATGCATTAAAAACATCAGACTTCAAATGTAATAAATAAATCTAAGTAATCATCAATGAATGTTACAAAGTACTTGAAATGACTATGGGAAAGGGTCGGAACAATGCCCCAAACATCATTGTGAATCAAGTCAAAGCATGCAATGCTCTGTGTTTTGGAGTGTGGAAAAGGTAAAGTTTTACTCTTTCCTAATTTACAAGCACCAAATTCAAAAGAAGCAGAGTCAATAGGTTTATTTAATAATCCAGATTGAAATAAAGTAGACAACGTAGAGGCATTCGAATGACCAAGTCTATTATGCCACAACTGGGAATTATTCTGAATAAAAAAACAAAATAACTGATGTAAAGTTTTATTCTGAATAACTGAAGACATTGGTAAGGAAAAGAGTCTTCCATGCTTAGGCCCCCTCACGATCACTTCCCCCGACTCTTGGTCCTACACAAGAGACATTGTAATTTTTTTTTCAACAAATTGACCCACAAAAACCAAATTGGTAGCAAGATGAGGAGAAACTAAAACATTGGTTAATGGTAAGGGGCCAGGGATATTCCCAACAAATGTGATGGGAAGATGATCGCCGTTGACAGCTTGAACAGTGAGATGACCAGTGTAAGGAACGACATTTTGTAATTTTATGGGTGAAGCTGTCATATGGTTACTTGCACTAAAATTTAAGTACCATGTATTGGAAAGAGAGGAATCAGTACTTGCGATGTTCATGGATGCCAAAGCATTGATGATCATTTAGTTTATCATCTTAGGTGTAAGAGGAGCTGGGGAAGCAGATTATTATGAGGAACAAGCTGTGAGGATGAATTATACTGCAGAGAACAACTGAAGTCAAAGGATGCATATTGTGGAGTGGTCACTTTGTAAACACTAGGAGCTGACGGCACTGTGTAAGTACCAGGGGCTGACTGCACATAGTTACGGGAAGTAGAATTGCGAGCCTTCTTCTGACATTCGTCAATAACATAACCAGTGGCCTTACAATATCTGCAAATTTTTTCCTTGCATTGATTTGTATAGTGACCATATTTTATACAGTTATGGCACTGAACTTTACTGATGTCCCAGGGAGGTTGTCTGGTTGTAACAACATAGGAAAACGGAGCCTCAGCAAATCTCTGTTGTTCCAAAGTAGTTTTAGTAACCAGACGTTGTTCTTCATACAGAAGTTCCTTAAGGCAGTCATCCAAGCTAGGAAGAGAAGCCCTGCTCATCAAGTTCGGTCTAATTATCTCAAACTCCAGATGAAATTTCATGAGAAGCCGATCCCGATAGCTACTTTACAGTAATGAAAGTAATTCAGGTAGGAGTACTGCAAACACTGTGGCAAACTTAATCTCATCATATTCAAACCACAGTTTGCGGAAGCCATTGTAATACTTCTAAATAGACCGGGTGTCTTGAGTGAATTGAGAAACTCCAAGTTCCAATTGAAACTGGCAAGCAGCATTGCCTTGTTGATAAATCTTCTTAAAATAGTCCTACATTTCACGGGCAGTTTTGCAAGGTTTGGAGTTGAGGATAAAATGTAATTCAACAGAACCCAGCAACCAAGTTTTAATTTTAGCATCCTTAGTTTTCCAAGCTAAAGTCTTCTTGTCATCTTCCTCGGGTTGAGGTTCAGATCAATCAATGTGTGCCTAGAGTTCTTTTCCTTCCAAGTAAATTTGAAATTAGAAGGCCCATGAGGTATAATTTTTTCCATCAAAGCAAACCAAGGCAATCTCATATTTTTCCATTACTAAAGACTCATAAGAAGCACAAACAAATCAGTCTTGTGAAGATACTATTAAGGAAGACAGGGTGCTGGTCCACTATTTTTTTAGAAAATATTGTCGTAGCACTGTTGCAATCTGTCAATCCAATCATAGATGGATCAGTAATCCAATCGTAGATGGATCATATCACTAACAATATTTAAGGGACACAATCAAATCAAGTGTTGCAGCAAACAGTAACCAATGGCCAAGATCTAATATGAGAAGATGCCCAAAACTGTTCCCAGAAGACAGATGATGAACAGTGCACAATTGTAGTGCAAACAGGACACAGACGACCCTATCGTAAGTGTGTAGTTCTGTATGTGGGGCCCACCAAGTGATCTGTTGACAAATCTGATGATGGGGATAGGTGACCAGTAGATTTCTACAACTACTAGAAGTGGTCTTAGGGAGAACGAATCCAAATCCAAGATTCTGGACGGCTATGATGAAAAGAAATAGACAAAACAGATTTTCTACAAAAAATGGTTGATGGCCTACCTCTAATGATCCATAAATCTTGAGAAAATCTTCATAAATATGCATATATATCCACGCAACCAAGATGGGCTACTTTCGCTGAGCTATTGATGATGATCGCAGGTGGGCCATGTCTAATCTGACACTATCAGGGATGATCAAAGACAATCAGGCTGGAGATATGATCTCCGAAGGGCTTCCAGATCTTGGAAGATGACTAGGAGAACCCACAATTCCTTGGATCTTGAAGAATAAAATTAGCTGAAGCACTAATTTTTTACTTGGTTCTGATACCATGTCATTTTGAGAGAGGAAAACAGAATATGTGATTGTGCTGAAATGCCGTGCCCATGAGGGTCGACTGTTCTCATATTATATGGGGGTCGAATGCCCTGATTACATGCAATTACTAGTATCTCATCTTATCTAGATCCTAAAATGTAGCTTTACAAACTAAGCATGTACAGTTGTCTTTGACTAAGTAAAATATAATGACTAGGCCTAAATGGGCTTGGGCTTGGGTTGACAACCATGGCCTCTAACATGGCCTTGATTTGAAGAGCGCCCCACACCACGACTAGTGTAATTATGTTGCCCATTTTTAGGAGTAAAATGGGCGATGGAAGTCTGATCGGAAGGCAAAGAGGATGAGGAACAATGACCGGCAATCTGCATTTCCATATTGAGTAGCTGTCCATGAACAATGCCCATTTTTAGGAGTAAAATGGGCGATGGAAGTCTGATCGGAAGGCAAAGAGGATGAGGAACAATGACCGGCAATCTGCATTTCCATATTGAGTAGCAGTCCATGAACATATGCGACTGATACGTCATCAATTTGGTTGGCGACAGCAACATTCATTACAACAGGGTCATACTCCTCAAGAAGACCATCCAGAATATGGGTTACTTGATCAGACTCATCAACGAAGTGACCAACAGCAAAAAGTTCACCAACAATTGTCTTATATTTTTGTTGGCATGCAAAAAATTCATTCATCAATGTATCATATTTACCAAGGAAAAATACTCGTTTTACATAAAAGTGACATTTTCTGATCACTGGAATCTGACCAGGTATAGTGAAGGTGTTCCAGCAGCTACTGTCTACAGGGCACTCTGGCCACTTCAGTCTTCAATGCAGTAGCCATTCAGCGCAATGATGCAACCGCTAATCTTCGTCCAAGGGATGACCGATGGACGTTACATGTCTTCAAGCATTGGCCGCCGAACCTCTTCCTTCCTGGCTGCCTGTCGCCCACAATCTCCTATGATCTTTGGCCAGTTACTTCTTCTGATGGCTGCGGGACCTACAAAATGGGAACAGTTACACTTCCCATTAATGGCAGTTTTCAAAACCACCTCCACTCCTCCATGATTTCCGACAGTTATGGATCCCCAAGGATTATAAAATGAAGACTTGGGAGAGCAACAAGGCACCTCCGATCCAACGCAAAGAAAGTCTAGAAACTCTGCCATTTTCGAAACTTTCTCATCCTTCCACCCGCAAGGTGGGAATCAGGCAGCAATAAACACTTTTATCTGGATCTGGGTGATAGCTTCTGAAAGCCAGTCTTTGTTCCTCTCACCGTAGAATAATGACAGAAAGTGTCTTTGCTGTTTTGAAGCAGACCTCTCTGTTAATCTTTCTTCCTGAATAATGATGATGAACTACAAAGATTGAGAAAAGAATCTAAATTGCATACTTCTCCAATTTCGTCTCCAGCAAACTCCCGAAGGTAGCAAATTTCTCATGTCTTCTTTCAATTCAAATTTCCCTTGTTCTGATCTCCTAGGCCAGACGAGGGAGTTGTATAAAAATTTGTAAACAACTTGCACTCTGAATATGAAGCAAAGAAGAACCCATGTAAATGAAAATGGAGATGACTCTCCCTGCACGATCAAACACACGTGGGTCATTTCCACATCTTTCTTTAATGTTCAAAGGATGAATAAAAGCTTCTTCAATAGGACTTTCATATTCTCCTCTTTTGGAAGAAACAGTTTTAATATGTAATTTGTTATAGAAAGATTACCTTTTTGGAGGTTTTGTAACTGACACTTCACTCGATTGTATGTGCGCAAGAGAGGGACGCGAAGGATTGCTCGATATATAGCATTCCAAACAGTGCGAGAAGTGGTCGGAGCGAGTAGCTCGGATCCAGCTAAGCAAGTTCTGATCTTGCCGATTCCAGTCCAAATAAGCTTGAGACACACAGAAGTGACCTTTTGTTCCTTGTCACGTTGATATTTCTCCGGGCAAGGGTTAGATCCATCAACAAAATCCATTAAATTTGGCTAAGGAGAAGCGGTTCAAATTGGGATCGCCACAATAGATAGTTGTGGCGGTCAAGCTTGAAAGAGACAAGGTATGATATATTAGATATAACAAAGGATGGAGAGGTATTAGCATTGGTGGTACCTGAATGATGACCTATACCGGCCATGGAGACATAAACCAACAGATATATAAAAGTCAAAATAATTGTAGCAGAGCAGAGGAGGATAAATGCTACACCAGGATAGTGTAGACAAATGGCTCTCAGATGTGCAGACAAGTGCTGAGAACAGAGGGTTTTCAACGTGTAGATGCTGCAATGTGCTGGAAGTGAAGGGACGACGTGAGTCTACCTAATCTGATATTAGGGGTGCACAAAAAATCCGTCGATTTGAAAATCCGATCTAATCCGATCCGATATACAGATTTTTATCCGATCCAAACGTAAACGGATTGGTGATGGATTGAAAATTTTGTAATTTGTTAGCAACGGATCGGTGGCGGATTTCACCCTTAATCCTCGGATTCAATCCCATCCGATCCGTTGACATTAAATATAAAATATATATAAGGGGTCTAAATATAAATTAAGATGTCTAAGTTAAAATAAGAAATAAATTTAAGAGGCCAAAATGTAATTTTTTCACAATATATTTGATATTTTTCTTTTAACATTTGATTGAACGGTTTAATCCGATCCGATCCGGTCCTCCACGGATCGGATCGGATCGGATTTTAACAGTCACGGATTGGTGACGGATTCCAAATCCGTCAATCCGTAAGTAACGGATTGGTGACGGCTTTGGCCCGATCCGATCCGATCCGTGTACACCCCTATCTGATACCATGATAAGTTTTAAATAAGTGTTTTAAATCTATCTCTCTCTCTCTCTCTGATTTCATTATCATATTTATATAGAAATATTACACTTGATGAGAATTCTTACAGATGAGTTACAACTCCTGAATATGGGGAAGACATTTGAAAAATCAAATGTTCAAACCATCCCTCTGTCATTATCTTTTGAATTGGCTAAGACTCTACTTGTTGTTGAAAGCTTATCTTTATTTGAGATTGTGTTTCCTATGGTGGAGATCTTATCTCTTTTTATCTCAACAACCATCAAAGCTACATTTGATTCCTGATTTATTATGTTAAAAGGGAAGTGCCTCACCAGCTGAGCCACCAGTGGATCAACAAAACAGAATAAACAGCAAAAGATTCACACCCAACAAAATAGAATAAAAAACGGAAGGGTCAAATTACCCACCCAAGCAGAAATGTCTCATTTCCAACAAAAATCCTTTCTTAATGGCTTTATATGGAGCTATGGCAATCGTAAATCCAATTAATGATGGGTAACGACCAATCACCAGCCAATATGATCAGAGTTGTTTTGATTTTCTAGAAGTAGATGCGTGAGAAAGAATTAGATTGAGTAAAAGAGGGGCAGAACTACCATGCAGCGTCACTGCATGGTAGTATGGTAAGTGCCCAAGTATGCAGCGTCACTGCACATGGGTGGGGCCCACATTTGGAAAATTCAAATCTTTCTATAGCCCTAGGGCCCATTGTTTACTCTCTATCTAAATATCCAAAGTCGATTTCAGTGGGCCAACCGATGGATTGATCACCAGATTTCACACATGAGAGACTCATTCCATTTCTGCCCATTAAAAAGAGAAGTAAAAAAAAGTTAATGACAGTTTTCAAATTTAGTTGATCCAAAAGTGGCCATCTCACTAATTTGAATAATAATTTATTATTTGATCACTACAATGGGTGCTAGGGCTAATAAGAGTTTTAGATTTTTCCAAAGGTGGGCCCCACCCAAGCTATTAACATGGGCGCTACACCATACTTAAAGATGTCAATTGGGCCGTGTCGTGACAGCATGGCTGGCCAGGGGATCGGCCCAGCAAGGCCTACCGGCGTAGCACGAACCATGCTGGGTCGTATCGTGTCACCGTGCCTTTCGTGCCGTGCGACTTCGTCTCCTTGGTGACCTTTTGGTCTTACACTAAAAAAGTTAAAACATACACACAAAGAAGAGTATGGCACACAGATTTAAGTGGTTCGGTCAAACTCGACCTACTCCACTGAGAAAAGAACCATTTGGGTCTTTTCTGCTTTAAGGTTTTTCAATAGGATTACCTTCAAAGCCTTTACGGTTTTTTTGGATAATAAAAATATTAGAAAATAAAAAGACTATGTGTTTTATATTTACAATGAATACAAGGAAAAAAAATAGACTTGTAGTCTGCTAATGTATTCGGTTGGATAATAATCTTCAATTTGTGTCATCTCCTACTTTCTCTTATTTGCCAAATATCAGTCTCGTAGGCAAACACAATGCTCCACTATTTCTTTAACAAAATTCGTCATCTTGTCATCCACTACACGCCCACATGCACTTGAATCCTATTCTGATGCTGCAGAAGACATTGGAATAATCCGTAGATCACAAGCCATAGTCGATAACACCGGAAATCTGCTTTCATATACTTTATACCAGGCTAAAAGGTCATAACTAGATGTATCCTGCATCTCCAATGCACTCGAGTTAAGATATGAGAATAACTCTGTCACAACATGATTTCAGGTGGAGGATCTACCCATTTTGTGATAAAGGTAATACCAAGAAATTTCACCGGATAGCTACACTAATTGTTGAGGGGACATACTAGTCGCTGATATACCCATTTAGTCACAATAAGATTCAAAAAGTGATTTTAATTTTGCCCTTAAATGTTCAAAAGTATTTATAACTCTGTGTTTTCTATATTATTATTTATTTCTTAAAGAAAAATATGTACACTGGTTAATTTTGACCTAGGATCTAATGAAGAAGTTAAACAAAATGTCATTGGAGCATCTTTTCAATATTTATTAAATTCTTCTTCCATTTTTTTTTACAAATGTCCTTAAGTAAAGCTTGATCTCTAATTTTTTTTAAATTGTAAACTAATTACAAAAATAAAGTTTAGAGCTTGATTAGAGATAGGATAACACACCCTGGAGAAAAATAGCGTTGCATTATTCAAAAAAAAAAAAAAACCTTGTAGTAAATCTCTTATTTGGCCACACAATTCCCAATGTGCAACAGTCATCAAGGGTTCTTGTGCATTAAAAGCACAATATTCATACAAAACTTCTTTTCTTGAAATAACCTTATTTAACAAATCATACATAGAATTCCATCTAGATTTATCTTTATGGTTGACACATTATGCCTCACACATATTGTCTTCTTTGTGCAGAGAGGAAAATTTATTTAGCAATACTGTTAATTTTTTCTGTAACAATTAAAATATGTTTCAAATCAACTTGGGCAATGAGATTTAAGATATTATATACACATCTATTTTGAAAAATAGAACCCTCTATCAAATTTACAAGTGGCATTATAGTTTTCATTAGTTCAATAGCCACATTATTATTTGTTGCATTATCAAAAGTTACAACTATAACTTTTTCAAAAATATTCTATTCTTAAAGTTTTTTCCGAAATAAGGGACCATATTCTATGGCGAATGTGTGACCATTCAAGTTTAGAAAAAGTTATAATTAATTCATTTATTAATAACTCATTTTGCATCTATGTTATGGAAAGTAATACAAAGAATGCTATCATCACTTCTAGATTACCATAAATCTCTAGTTATAGCTATTCTACCAGGACTATCTGTAAAGTAATTGTTTATATTTTCCTTCTAACTTTGCCAAAGCCTAATAGCATTATTTCTATCAGTATTTCTATAAATCTTTCTAAATTGTGGGCATAAGGCATTTTATACATATTCTTCGGAAAATTCATTTTCAACAAACACAAATGGTAGGTCAAGTTGTACAATCATTTTAGCAAGGAATTGTCTAGCATTAAAAGGAAAAAAAAAATAGTCCTAAACTATTACCACCAGTGGTAGAATTTTATGTATATACCCCTGACCCCACTTCGCCTTGAGGCCTTGCAATATGTTTGGGTTCATATTTATTCATATGCCTCATCAAATGGCCGGCACCCCCACCTGAATTGGCAATATAAATCTTACCACAATATTTACCATCTGCCTTATCAATCTCCTTTCCATGTTTGTCTTTAACCTTAATTAAATGTAGTATATGCTTCCCAAACTTTGGAAGTTCTGGGTTTCTTATATGTTCTACGGCCACTAATAGCTGCTACTTGGGTTTCTTTCTCTACTTCTTCTTCTTCCAATTCGACAAGTTTGTCTTCTTCCTCTAAATGAACATAAGAAAACTCTTGGGGAGGATTTCTTGAAGACCATCCAGCCATATCCAATAATATTTAAGAAAGGGGAAAATATGAGAATTAATATAATATATTATAGACTATATAGAAATATGGAATTCCAAATTTAAATGAAAGAAGTACATCAAAATCTTTGAAGGCCCCTTAATCTTGTCTCTGGATGACTTGATCTTTGGCCCCCAAAAGCTTCTTAGAAATATGATTAGAGAGAGATTTGGATGCTTTGAGAGAGTTAGATAGTGTTGAGAGAGAGTTTTGGGTGAGTGAGACACTTTTGGATGCTTTAAGAGAGTTAGATAGTGTTGAGAGAGAGTGTTGGGTGAGTGAGACAGTATGGTGAGAAATGGGAATAGACCCCCCCACCCCACAATTTCTATACTTTTGAAATTTCAAAATTTTATGGTTGTTGGGTGGAGGCAAAATGGTCAAAACGGCCCTTACAACCGTTTTATGACCGTTGGGGGTAAAATGACCACACGCCCCCGCCATCATGTCTTGTGTGCCCTGCTGGGCCGACACCGCAGAGGTGAGTCGTGCCACAGCACGTTCACTGCCGTGCTGGATCGTGCCGTGCTAGGCCAGTCTGGCTCATTTGACATCTTTAACCAATTTACCATGCAGTGACGCTCATGGTAGTTCTGCCCACAAAGAGTAGGAAAGGGGAACATTTTTGAAGAAGTTCGCCCTGACTTAATTGCCCTGAGAAAGAACTGGAGTAATGTGGTAAGAAAAAGTGATAAAAGTACAATTAATGCACCTGATAACTTAGGCAACTTAACGGAATGGATATTTTAAATTAGAGTTTCTTTTTACAAAAAGGCCCATATATTTTATTAAAATTCAAAAAAGAGATTTTTACAAAAAGGCCAATATGTTTTCATGAAACCTCAAAAATACCCCTACACTTTGTATTTTTACTTCAAAGGCCCTTGACTGGAAGTAAGTTCAGTGAAAAGCAACTGTTGTTCCACTCTTCCCTTCTTCTTTTCTAGTTTCCAGTTTTACCCCTTACATTTGTTAATTAGATGAAATGGCAAGTTTAACACTAGGGCTTCTTTTTTTCTAATAAAACCAAACACTGATGGGCTATAATTGGGATTTTTTTTTTAACTATTTTCGCTCTTCGGACTTGCCTCTCTGTTTTGTTGGATGAACCATTGGTTTCTAATGCTATTGCAAGATCTGAGCAATCATAAAGGTGGCGACACCAAAGTGATGCCCTGAGTCAATAGTCATCAAGTGGGAGGATGTGTATCTAAACACCTATTCAGTGTAATTTTCATTGACCGTTGCCCATCAAATATAATGACTAGGTGAAAAGAAGAATTATTTTCTCTTTTACACGCCAAGAACTTAATAAATTATAAATCATTTACAACAAAGTAATCCAGGATCATCACTTTATGGTTGGTGCCTTGAAATGAAACAAAAATTGAGTCTGGTCACTCTTCTTCCTCCTCAAGGTTTTCTTTTTCTTTTCTTATTTTTTTTTTTTTTAGTTTGAACTGATTTTGAACAACAATGGTCAAGGATAAAATCATTAAGTAATGGTTTAAATTTTTTACGTCAAACTGTATTACATTTTTGTTTCTTTGTTTCGCTTAAAAGAAAAAAGAAGTGATTCATAAAAGCATCAATGATAAATTCCTTTTAGGTCATTATTTTTAGGGGTGGGCACTGGCAATCATGTAACTGACTCAGGCTTTGTACTGTCACTAACCATGATTCCCAAGGGCCCATTTGAAGAGAAGATTATTTAATACCTTTATGTAGGGCATGTTTATTAGCTGGGAATTGAATGCATGGGATTTATAGTGAAATGATCGAGCTCATCAAAAGATTACTAAGAGGTAAAGGGGTGAAGGGTGAGGGCTAGATATTCATTTCTCTTCTTCTCAGTATTCGATTTTTTATTTCTATTAAAAGGAGATTATGTGAAGATCATTTTTGGAATACTAGATATTCAATTCCTTGAACCAAACAGGCTCTAAAAGTGAATGTCTCTCTCTCTTTATTAGTTCAAAAAAATGTTTGATTTATCATTGAATTTCGGTAGTCATGCGGAAGATACTATGCAATCTCGAAATTTATCCAGGCTTCATATTGTCACTGGCCATGGCACTTGGCAGGAACGTAGGTGGCTACTGGAGTTACTGAAGTGCCATTGTAATGGACCCATCTGGCATTCTAGTTTCATAGAACTGAAAATTAGAATGGCCAGATGGGTTTTACAATGGCAATTCTAAGAAGCCAGGACGGAACCAGGATATAGGCATTGGGCCCATTGTTTAAAAAAAAAAAAAAAATAGGGGGGGCACTGCTAAAACTCGATCGCATTGAGTTCTCATATAACTGAAGGGGTTTTTTTGCAACTTAGGGGGAGGTGGGGCTAAGAACAACTCCTTAACGGTTCTTACCTAGCTGTCCATAGTTCAAATCCTGAATATGCCAGCATTCCCGCGTGTGGGGGTTTCTTTTTCCACGCGTGCGGGATTTCTTTCCTGCGTGTGCGGGCTCTTTCATAGACTCAACCCCCTTCACTGTGATACCCAAAAAATTATCTTAATAGAAGTGATCCAAAATGACTCCTATTATAGTTGGGAGGTGCTCTTGTGATAGACACTCTCACCTTACAATGAAAGATTAGGTGAGGGCCCTCACATCCATATCCAATGTCAACAACTTAAATGTGAGGCCCCTACTTTTATCTCTCATAGTAATCAAGGTGAGAGTGTCTCTCACAAGAGCACCTCCCATTATAGTTTATCTTCTTCTGCGGTCTTCGATGCTTCATAATTCTTTTTGTTCTATAAAATTAAACTGTGAAAATAACCCTTGAGTGGGCTGCAACCGGCAACACTAGTTCCTTGACCCGGCTTAAGAGGGAACTGGTGTATGCACTGAAGTGACTTCTGTGCTTCTAAATTACATGAAATTGAACCCAAAATGAATTCCCTTATATTCTTCATTACCTTTAAGTCCTCTACTTGGTTACTTCTTGAAAAGGGTGATAAATGTCCATACACTTCATATTGGGTTATGATTTCCTACATGGGTCCTCTCTTGCTGCTAAGTTCATAATTTTCCCTCCAGTTTGAAGACTGATTTCTTCAATAATGGTTCTTTACAAGTTACAACTTTTACCTAAAATGGTACGTAATGGGGACCACCCCATCATGATGCTACTAATATCCAATTTTCAAAAGCAAATTATTCTTAGTCCATACAACAAGGCCCACCAATGGTCAATTTAAACACCCCCCACCAAACCCAGCCAGCCAGCCAGCCACCACAAACTACTTCCATATTGGCATCCATCCAAATCAGACAAGGACATGGCCATCATCCACCACGAATTGAGTCAAAAATCACATTAGATATTCAATTAAAATAATATCAGAGTTATGTCCCGATAGCAAAATTTGCTATAAAGATGGCTATGGCATGACTCCACACTTCTTCAATTAGGTTTGTAGGGCCTGAGTCCACTCTGGGTCTGATGCAGACCCTGAACCTAGGTCTGAGCTTGCTCGGTTAGAAATATAGGAGGCCTGAGTCTGATAAAAGCCCAGTCTAATTAAAGCCCGAACTAAATCCATTAAAATCACATTTTCATTCAAAGAGTAATTCACTCTATATCATTCTAATAATTACTTAAAAAAATAAGATTAGATATATTATATATATAGTATTCATATCCATTGACATATATATACATGCTATATGTGTGTATTAAAGTTATGGATTAGTAGTGTCCATTGGGCTAAGATCCTAAGGCCTGAGTCAGCCTCATAAGAGGTCTTGACCCTAATTATGGATCCGGGTCCAACCCATTGGATCCATTGGACAATCCGCAGATTTGATCTGGACCTGGTCCTCTTCGCACGCAATATTAGGTCGCATTAGATTAAGGGTTTTTACAAAGAACACACTATATTTTCACAAAGCGTCGAAAAAGCCCCTATATTCTGAGTTTTTACTAAAAAGTTCTAAATGCCCAGAGCGCGGAGTGGGAGCGGGAACGGAGAAGCGCAAAATTTTAAAATAATTATATAGCCGGAGCACCTATACAACATAGTGCTTGTGGGTTTACAAACAATTAACTAATGCGAACAAATACATCTTATCCATATATTTAAGTATCAAAAATGAAGAAAAAGTTTATCTTTGCAATTTGATAACATAAAATAGACAATAATTAATAAGTCAGATAAATTTTCTTCATTCAAAAGATAAATGTCAAGCTTCCGGAAAAAGAAAATGCATAAAAAAAAAAAAAAAAAACCAAAGATGATGCGCGGTCCGTTCCATATTCGGTCTAACTGTGCTCCGAGAATGGTTAAACCGCGCTCTGAAAATGGCTGAACCGAGCTCCGAGGACGGATTCGCTGAGAAATTAAATGCCTTTCGAAGCGGGATCGAGAAGGCCGAGAGAAGGTTCCGGGCACTACAAAAAGCAACTACCCAATGGTTTTTTGTTGTTGGATTTACCGCTAAGTGTAGTTTCCATCTAAGTAGAGAACAAAGACCTTTGAGTGATGACTGAGAACTTCCTTTTTTCCCTTCAAATCTGTTACTTATACATAATACATGAGTGGGTTCTTGGTTGAAAGTAAGGCTAGAATTAACAAGTTTCTCACTCTCGAATTGGTGAGTGGGTTCTCGGTTGAAAGTAAGGCCAGCATTAACAAGTTTGTCACTCTCGAATTGGTGATGGTCTCCATCTACATCGATCTCTGGTTCAAACCCTTACTATTCTACCCAAAAAAGCTACCAAATAAGAAGAAAAAAACTCACCTTTACTTCCTCACCTTTTTAATACTCCCGTCGAGAGAGTGGACTCCACCCGAGAGGGAGTATTTAAAAGAATTTATGCAGCCTCTACTAATGACTAAAGGTTTTGACAGAAATAGTTAACTAAAGAAACTATATATGGTATAGAATCAACTAGTCGCGAGTTCAAATCTCGGGAGAAAGAAGAAACAACTCAGTGTGGAAAAAAATATGCACGTCACCACCCAAAGTTTTGGTAGAAATCGTTAATTAGCCGAAGAAACTTAATAACTCCGGAGAAGATCTTCCTTTTACTATCACGGCCATAATTATTAGGAGGTGGGGTAATAATTACTCTGTGGGACTCAACTGTTAAAAATAAACGGATTCAGTTTTTCCAATGGTGAGGAGATCTATGTTCCTTTGCTTATCAAACGATTTGGGTCGTCGAATATGGCCCAACAATTGATGGATGCTACACGTGTTCATGAGGGAGGATAATTTCCAAAATCCAGTTATGAAAGTTAAATTTATGATTGTCTTTGAGAGTTACATGGTATAATGATATATATACTAATGGGGCTTCACTCTGAATTTAACGATTTAAGTGAATGAAAGGATTTCTGGATCCTGATAGGACTGGACTCCAAGCGCATTTCTATTATTCTATCAGCATGGTCTACCTGTTAACTCCTTGCCGTGTTTTATCTCAAATACAAATTTCACTTTAATCAAAGTTATATCTTTAAGCGCACAAAAATTCACAGACCCGGGGGAGTGATTTTGAGGCCCACTGGAGGAGGACGGAGACTGCAGCTCCTTGGTGATGATAGAAGAACCACTGCCTTGAGCCTGAAAGGGGAAGAAGAAGAAGGTCATAGGGTCCTGGCTTGGGCAGCGCAGGGCTCTCCGATGCCTAAGTTAGTTGCAGGACTAATCAAAGGTTGGAGATGGGGTTGGGGAAGAAATGGATACCAGTGTATGTGGTGTTTCTTGGCCCCCTATTCTGGAGCTGTGGCTATGCTTACATAAAGGAAGAGAGGAGACAAGAGGGTGGCTCTGTCTGAGCTTGATCCCATCACAGTCCTCTCTTTTAATTGCAGTCCCATCGGGCCTCACTTCTGGGCCCAGTCCCATCAGGCCCTATCTTGAGCCATGCATTTGGCAGGGGTGGAATATGGGGGATGAAATATCCTCCACACAAAGCCCCCCAGCTTTTAACTTCTTAGAGTGCTCTTAACTCTTGGAAGTTGAAAGCTAAATAGCCTGATGGTTTATCCGAGCTTGATTTTTTCGACGCTGGTGCCATCACCGAGCGTGATTTTTTCGAAGTTGGTGCCATCACCGAGCTTGAGTTTTTCGACGCTGGTGCCATCACTAAGCGTGATTTTTTCGACGCTGGTGCCATCACCGAGCGTGATTTTTTCGAAGCCGGTGCCATCACTGAGCTTGATTTTTTAGACGCTGGTGCCATCACCGAGCTTGATTTTTTCGACGCTGGTGCCATCACCGAGCTTGATTTTTTTGACGCTGGTGCCATCATCGAGCGTGATTTTTTCGAAGCTGGTGCCATCACCGAGCTGAGCGACACGACCTCCTGGCTCGTCACCAGAGGTGTAGTCTTTTGCCGTGTAGGCGGAAACTGGCGCATGGCCGAAATGAGGGACACGACCTGCTGGCTCGTCACCAGAGGTGTAGTCCTTCGTCGTGTAAGCAGAAACTGGCGCATGGCCGAAATGAGGAACACAACCTGCTGGCTCATCACCAGAGGTGTAGTCCTTCGCCGTGTAGGCGGAAACTGGCACGTGGCTAAAATGAGGGACACGACCTACTGGCTCGTCACCAGAGGTGTAGTCCTTCGCCGTGTAGGCGGAAACTGGCGCATGGCCGAAATGAGGGACACGACCTGCTGGCTCGTCACCAGAGGTGTCATCGAAGCTAGAGGCTGCATCGAAGCTGATGGTAGAGGAACGTGCCGCATGACGGCAGAGGATCGTGCCATCAAAGCTGATGGGCCATCGAAGCGGAGTGACGGTGGGAGACATCTAGCAGCCCCCCTAGCGGGAGGAGACTTCTGCTGAGTTGGTGAAGATCGACCTGGTGATCTGGCCGAAGTCAAGACATGGTGCCAAGGCGGGAGCTCCTGGCAATGCTGAGATGAAAGTTGGAAGCGAGACCGAGACCGATTGGCACTTTTGCCGAAGTGGGCTTTTTGCTGAGGCCAAGGGCTAAGGTCGGCACTTATGCCTTTGCCTACGCCGAGACCTGAGGTCGGTCGTCTTGGGGAATATCCCACACATTTATGAATTTTATAAGGCTAAAAAGGACACGGCATTCGAAACAAAACCCGATTGCTCTGATCCATGGCCAAATCAGACCCACCATTCCTCTCCGGCGTGGCAGGTCTCCACTCGCAATTTGATCCCTTCTGCTGCCCTTGGTCCAAATCCCTCTCCAGCATCTCCGCCAGTTGCTGCGAAATCGCTTGCCCCCGTTTTCCACCGCCCGAGTTCTCCACCTTCCGTGCCGGTTGTGGCTGTGGAGGCAACGACACCTCCTTCCCCAGATCCCTCACCCACGAATGATCCACAGGAAGAATCGAATGAGAGAGTCCCAATTCGAGAATACTGAATCGAAAACCCTCACCTAATCTCTTGTCGGATAAATCGAGGCCCCGGACGATTGATGGCGCATCGGTCGGCGACGGGCTGGCCGCGGCAATTGTCGCAGATCTGAGAGCCACGTGCTTGCGGGAGAGCGCATTGGCCGCGTGGACGACTCTGTCGCAGGAGAGGCAGAGAGCGCCATCGTCCTGGCAGAAGAGAACGGCGACCGAGTTGCTGCAGAAATCGCAAGGGAAAAAGCTCGATGTACCAGTTCAACTGGTTTCTACAGGAGGAGGAGAAGTGATCTTCTCCATGTTATCACAACTTTTGACTGGTCAACGAGAAGCATGAGGTGGAATTACAGTGAGAATGAGACAGGGAGAGAAGGCTGGAGGGGGTCTCTGCCGAGCTGACTGTGGCTGCTGAAATGCAGAGTTCAGCCAGCTGGGATGCAGTTTTCTGCCGAGATGGTGGGCCTGCCGAACTGGAGACGTCTGCCAGCTGTCCTCTGTCGATATGGAGGCCCTGCCGGAATGCTGTGCTGACGAGATGGGCACGCTGAAATGGAGTTTGCTGCCGAGCTGGAGGATCCGCCGAGGTGGACCTCTGCCGACACAAGGACCTGCCGATCTAGGAGTCTGCCGAGATGGGACGAGATGCAGTCTTTGCCGAGCTGAGACGAGATGGGGGTTTGGCCGAGATGGTGGACCTGCTGGTCTAGAGATGTCTGCCAGCCTGGGACCTCTGCCGAGATGGAGTATCCGAGCTGGTCGTTCTGCCAAATTGGTCGTGCTGCCGAGATGGTGGACCTGCTGGTGACGTCGGCCAACCTGGGACCTCTGCCAAGATGGAGGAGTCTGATCTGCTCGTGGGAGATCCTAACGCGGGGGTTGACGGCGACTACTAGCGCCGACATCTCCTCCCAATCGAGGCCGCGGTCGGCATTGGCGTCGAACTGCTGGAAGATCCGCTTCATCTTCTCAGCTCTTCTGCCTCTTAAAGAGGCCATGGATAATATGGAGAAGGAGATGGAAATGGCTTCACAGTCATAGACTTCTCCAGCTGAAGAAAAGGAAGGGAAAGAGAAAGAAAAAGAGAAAGAGTTGCTGCTGAAATCGTCCCTCTCTGGCTCTTCGAGGCATGCTGTTTGGGAAGATGGTTTTTTGATCTTTTCCCACAGACGGCGCCAATTGTAAGCGCACAAAAATTCACAGACCCGGGGGAGTGATTTTGAGGCCCACTGGAGGAGGATGGAGACTGCAGCTCCTTGGTGATGATAAAAGAACCGCTGCCTTGAGCCTGAAAGGGAAAGAAGAAGAAGGTCATAGGACCCTGGCTTGGGCAGCGCAGGGCTCTCCGATGCCTAAGTTAGTTGCAGGACTAATCAAAGGTTGGAGATGGGGTTGGAGAAGAAATGGCATACCAGTGTATGTGGTGTTTCTTGGCCCTCTGTTCTGGAGCTGTGGCTATGCTTACATAGAGGAAGAGAGGAGACAAGAGAGTGGCTCTGTCAGAGCCTGATCCCATCACAGTCCTCTCTTTTAATTGCAGTCCCATCGGGCCTGACTTCTGGGCCCAGTCCCATCAGGCTCTATCTTGAGCCATGCATTTGGCAGAGGTGGAATATGGGGGATGAAATATCCTCCACACAATATCCATTGACAAATTAATCATTGAAATATATATACACACACACACACACATATATGACTAATAGCGGTTATAAATTCAAATGAGTTGAAATTTCGCTCAAAGATAAAACAGGGACGTGAGAAAATATGTATGTTTGAAATTTCAGATGTGAGCCCTACTAGTCAGTGGCGGAACCAGAAAATATACCTTAAGGGGGCCAAGAGGAAAACAAAATTTTCTTGGAGAGCCAATGTAAAAAAATTCTAAAATTTTCTATGAGATTTGGGATCTATCTTAGCACCTTTTCGAGCCATCTCTCATCAATCCATCCCCCTCACATACATTGCCATTGTGTTTTAACACTTCTGTGGATTAAGGAGATTGCATTTCAACTTGGATCAATGGCTAAAATGTCTTAAGCTCTAGATCAGCTGGTTAACACATGAGTGTTTGAGTAGGGCAGCAATTATTGGAGCAACTATTGAAGCAATAAAAATAAATAAATAAAATAAAAATAATGGTTGCAATGATTCAGTAAATCCCTATGTAAGTAGCATGCTGCCTGTTGGATCCCATAAAGGGATTTAAATTTTTAACTCTCATTGAAAGCTACATTCTAGGTGAAAATTACTAATTATGTATACATGTTCATATATTTATCTATTATGTCTTATATGATATAACCCTGTCATCTGATAAGGATATTTTAGTAGTTTTAATATATTTAAGTTGTCAAAACGCATGGAGATCTGCTAAATGCATATTGGTTTTTGCTCCCCACACACTGTGCTTTTTTTTATGACCATAACTACCCATGTAAAATTAACTAAAAGGACATCTCTCCCTCCCTCCCAACCTACGCACCCGGCTAGAGGGGAGGGTGGGCGGGCGGTGGCATGCGAGGGGGAGAGAGGCATGGAGAGGGAGAGAAAGAGGGATATATTGAATATTTCAAAAGGGTATGAATATTTTAAAAGAGAATTTTCAAAGAAATCCTAAACTTGTTATGTGGTTTTCAAAAAAGGACCAAGGAATTGAATATTTCAAAAGGGTATGAAAGTTTTCAAGACTTCTTTCAATTAGGTCCTGTTGGGAGATCTCCATCCACTATTGGCAGTTTTTTTTTTTTTTAATTTCAAAATGAAAAAAAAATCCATTTGGTTTCATTTCTTCTCCAAAATGTTGGACCAACTATAAGATCACTTTTGCTTGTTCCAAGTCACTTATATAACATAATGCATTGATTGCACTGAAATTTAACTTAAAAATTAGAGTGCCCAAATATTGGATTAATCATGACGTAAAAACTGAAATTAACTATTGACTAGGTTATAAGTAATTAGAGTGTCCACGTAAAAAGTTTAGGATTGTTTTGAAATTTTCCTTTTTACCTACTTACTACTCACTAGGGAAACTTTTGTCCTTTTGAGTTTTTGTTCATACAAAATTACCGACAGTGGGTATGGATTGCCTGATTAGACTTGAGTGAAAAAAGTCTTGTAAACTTTCATACATTTTTGAAATATCGAATTATTTTGAATTGATCACGACGTGAAAACCGAAATTAACTATTGACTAAGTTAATAATTAGAGTACCCACGTGAAAAGTTTAGGACTGTTTTGAAAATTTCCTTTTTACCTACTTACTACTCACTAGGGGAACTTTTGTCCTTTTGAGTTTTTGTTTATATAAAATTACCGGCAGTGGGTATGGATTGCCTGATTGGACTTGAGTGAAAAAAGTCTTGTAAACTTTCATATATTTTTGAAATATTGAATTCTTTTGACCCTTTTTTGAAATTCACCAAAAAGTTAAGGGCTTTTTTGAAAATTTCCCTTTGTTTACTTAGGCATCAGCAGAAAGCACGCTTGGAACAGGTTGCAGTTTTAAATCCCTTCACATTATTCTATATTTTGCAACTCAATTAATGTGTCCTAATTTTTAACCCAAACCGTTTAAATCTTTTATTGACTAATTAAACCCCAAAATATTTAATTTCATGTCTTTAACATCCATAAATTTTAAAATATTTTGAAGATTTTACATATCTTACGTGAACAGTTAAACAACATTCGTGTGAAAATAGTGCTTATAGACAAATATAGTATTGTGCTTCACATGTTTTTACACATGCAAAATTCATATTCTGATTTTACGTAAGTAAATTCCATCTTTATGCTCCCTGCATAAAAGACAAACGTCCCCATGGTGTTGTAAAAACCACAGACTTTAAGTGTAAATTTCGTATGATTTAGTAGAGCACTATCTTTCACATGGAAAGAAAAATGAAATTAAACCAATCATCTTCAATTTCACAATTAACTCTTTCCATGAAGCACAGAAATCCAGCGTTACACAAATAGGTCCTAAAATCTAGGTTAGGGAAGGCCCTCTTTGAATCCTTGAGCTTAGTTGCTTGCACTATAATTAGATATAAATTCAATCACATATAATTATATAAACCTATAAATAGGAGAACACATCCAATTACATATAATTATATAAACCCATAACTAGGAGAAATGTCCTCCTACAAGCAATATATGCAGTCCAGCTCTATAGGGCCCACTTAGGCCTAACTGTGATCAGTGCAAGCCTTTTCACAACCTCATCCCCTGTGATCAAGCACCAGGCTCAATTTCACTCTCATCCAACTTTTATCTATGGTTGGATTGACCTCAAAGAAATCCACTGTTAAAATTACCACTGAACTTTGGGGCTATTAATTCAAGGTCTAAGATGATCTGGCGGACCCTTATGCATAAGGAGACATTCCTACTCCTACTTATAAGTAGGCATCTAAGTGGGCCCGAAGAGCTGGGCTGCATTGCTCATAAGAGAACAATGCCCTGTATTAACTAAAACCGCCCATCTTTTAGCCAATAAAAGTGTGACACGTGTCATCAGAGATATGCATATCCGATTCTCTCTCCTAAATATTCTCCTACAAAGGTGGATCTCTAAAAATACTAAGAAATCATTTGCTATTAGATAGGAACAAAAACTTCCCTTTTGAGATAAAGGAGTTTTTGAGAATTTCCCATTAACTAATTGTGGCAAAAGAACAAAATTAGAATAACTTTGGGGCATTTGGGCGGAGGTCCCTCAACTGTGATTTTTATTGCAAGCGGTCCACAATAATTTATCATACTGACAGCAGTCCTCTTATAACTGAAAAGGACAAAAACGCCCTTATACATGTCAGCAAAAGCAAAACTCAAACAAATTTATCTGAGTTTTCAAAACTCAGATAAAACTCAGATAAATTTATCGGTCTTCTAAGGCAGTCTTTTTCACTGTTTAAACCATGGTTATAATCAGATATGTAGCTTGTGGACTGTGGTCCTGGACCATCCTTTCACATGTTAAAACCACTTACAGATTGACTGACTTGGGCTTTCTTGAAATTAGGACACAGGATACCTTGTGAATACAACAACCAAAACATGTTTGGTTTCTCCCATAGTTCCCTGCTCCTGCTCCTTCTCCTTCTATCTGCTGGTGGAGAAAGAAAACGCGAATCATAAATCACAACCACTGCAATAAGAAAGGAGAGATGGATGTGGGTCGTCGGATGGCACCACTTCACATAGCTATTTGTTTGAAACTCAGAAAAGTTCTTCAAAACTCAGATAAATTTGTCTGAGTTCTGCCAGAAACTCAGATAAATTTATCTGAGTTGTGCCAGAAACTCAGATAAATTTGCCAAAACTCAGATAAATTTGGCAAATTTATCTGAGTTCTGCCAGAAACTCAGATAAATTTATCTGAGTTTCTTGCAGAACTTCGACAAATTTATCTGAGTTTCTGTCCAGTTTATCAGAGATTCTAGGAAATTTATCTGAGGTCGGCGACACTAAAAGTTAGAATACGGAAAATCAGATTCTAATAAAAATCGAAATCCAAAACAAAAACACTTGATGACCACAATCCAATCGAGAAAAGAGAGGGAGGAAACAAGAAAAAATGCAAAATGCTCTCTTTCAAATCAGTTGTAGAGAGAAAGAGAGATTTGGAAGAGACTTCAAATGAAAGAGCAAGATAAAGTAAAACTGTGTCTATCTTTGAAGAAATAAAAGAGAGGGAATCGGAAGTCATGGTGGCGACGGAAGGTGCTGCAACGATATTCTGCAACTATGGAAAGGAATGGAAAATGGAAAATGAGAGAAGAAGAAAGAAGGAGTTTTCTGGCACAGTTGAATGGGGCAAAGTAGTCATGAAAATACATGACGTGGCCTATTAGGGACCTCTCACTAAAGTATCTCCAACTGTCTGGACTATAGACATTAGAGAAAAAGTAGTTGTCCTTGATGCCTTAGAAGACCGTGCTCAAGGACTTTTGGCTAATTTACCCAATAACTTTCTCTTACACTTGAGATTTGAGAACGGCTCCTTACCAGAGTGGTAAGGAGTTGCAATTCTCACGTGCTGCAACCCTTGGTACTCCACCTTGACTGGGTTATCAAAAAATATCTCTCTTTTGCACTTTTTCAAAACATTTGAACCCTCATTTACGAGGAGACAAATTAAGCTACCTGCACTAGGTTTAGAGTCTGGACCTCTGGGCCTTATTAGGAGTCCTATTGAAAAAAAGAGGGCCCACCTATTAAATCCAAATAGTATAAAATAAATGTCCCAATTCTTACTATAGTGAATTTAATTACCCGGAGGGAAACAAGAAGGGGACATTTATTTTCAGCATTTTAGATTTTAAAAGGGTTGGTCTCATTGAGGAGCCGTATTAGATTTCACTAAATCATTGGCCTCAGAAGATCTGGGCTTCTGGTCTATGAAGATCCAAAATAGCCCAAATGATCCTCAAGTTTAAGGTGAGTAACTTGAGTTGGAAGGCTTATATAGTGACGTTTATTTTTATTCTACTTCTTTCCTTAGTTTTTCCTGTGCAATATAGGCTCATGAATCTCACTGAAAGATTCATGTGACCAACCATGTGACTAACGTGAAGGTTAACGCATCTAATTAAATGAGAGTTGTTTATGGGAAGAGAGGGAACAAAGTTTACATAGAGGAAAATTGAAAGCCCTGGATCTTTCTTCTTTTGTTTTTTGTTTGGTCAACTGCCTTGCCAAATGCATTGGTAATTTGGGTTAATGTCACTAAGCCCATATCCTTTTCCAAAAGTTTGGTGGAGCTATTTGCTCATATACTATTTTGCAAAATTACATATCAGCATAAAACATTTAAATCTTTATTTTCTAGAACAACATATTATATGATAAGATTCTTTTTAATTATACACTCCCAAAACCATTAAAGAAACTGCCAAGTATGAAAGCTTGAATAAATTTTCCTAATTTTTCACAATTTTTTTTAGAAAATCATAATATTTTTAACATTCTGAATTGGGGAATTCAGCCACTCCATTGAAAGCATTAGAGTAATCAAGCATGAGAAAGATCATGAGTCCAAATATTTATACTAGTTGTAGGAGGATGGAATGCTACAATCATAAATGGCCAATTGCTCAAAGATGTATTCTCCTCGTTTATACAAACAAAACCAGAAGCCAACACAAAGTACTAATCATATTGTATGAAATTAGTTGTATCATACATTTAGCTGTATGGCAGATTCCATAATACAAAGCTTATGATAGTTCCTCCTCACTACTAAAATATAAGCTAGCTAGCATTACAGACCCATTAGACTTAATTATAGATTATGAAACATCAAACCCACATCACAAAAACATGAAAGCCGGGCTAACAAAAAACAAACCATGGATGATGATTCAACAGAAGAACATGCATAGAGAGACCAATAAACATGGTTCTTCTTGTTTATTTGTAATAGCTGATAGTTTTAATGAGGAGGCCAGAGGAAGGCACCCATAGCGAATTTTCTCTTCTCAGAAACATCTCCTGCATTGGGCAGTCCGTACTCTTTGAGTAGGCAGTCGAGCTTCCACTCAGGCATGGTCTCGTAGTCAGCTCTTGTGTATCTGGGGTAGTGCAGAGGCATCTGAAAGTATCCACGCCTCTCTCTTCCTTTCTTCCCATCTCTTCTCCCCACTTCTGGCAACTGTCTTGCAACAGACTCCATGCTAATGCTAATGCTAATGCTAATGCTCTCTCTCTCTCTCTGTGTGTGGTGTGTGTTGCAAATCTCAATCAGAAATAATCTAAAGCAGGGTGCCCCTTTTATAGAGATTTGGAGAGTGAATAAAGAAAAGAGTCGGTGAAGAAAAGAAAGGTTAATATTGATGAAAGGAAAGGGAGCATTGTCGAGGAAGAATAAGTTAGTAGAGAGATCGAGGAAATCGAAGTTTTCCAACAGAAAGATGTCATTAATGGCCTTATAATTAACCATTTCAACCAGCTGGTGAAGATGTAAAACGGGTGACTCGTTATAGGTGGGTTTTCCTTTTGAGTCCAATGCTGTTTTTGGTCCGGTGCCATTTAGGTCGCCCCTATTTAGGGCACATTTGGTAATTTGACATAGAAAATAAAGTGTAGTAAAACATCAAATCAAGAGAGAATAAAATATAAAAAAGTAGAGCTTTTTTGTATTTCTATGGAGAAAGGAGGTTGCTTTTTTACCTTATTTTTTTAAAGACAGAGGAGATTTTGAATTAAAGTGTTATTGATGTGTCCCCTTGTCTGAAAAATGAATGCTTTACTTTATTTTTACTAATCTAATAAAGTGTCAGAAACGAGGATTATTTGAACCATGATTTGGGCCGCTTATTCTCCTTGAGATTTGGGTTTGGGCTATTAATTCAAGCACGGGTGTGCCTGACCCATAAAAAATTTAGGAAATGAAATACTAAACTTGCGGCCGTGTGAGATAAGAAACCCTTACTATTTGGTATCCCCCATGTATTTCTCAATTATTTGTTATATGTTGTGATTATAAACAAATATTTAAATTGCTGATAAGTAGGACAAAATGGGTTGGAACACTCAAAACTCAAATGCAACTCGGGTCAAAACCTACATAAACTCATTATTTAGTTGGAACCCACAAAATCACTACCAAACTCACCTCTAATAGAGGTGGGTCACCCAGTTAACTTGAGCTGATTTCAAATTTTTATGACCCTAGTCGGATAAAGTTGATCATATACAATTATACATTAGTAGTTTGGGCCTGTTTTGAGTAGGTGTATTTTGGTCATTTACTAAATTTCAACTGCTTGAATGAAACAATAATAACATGCTGGACTTGCAGTTGCGTCGAGTCGTCGGTCGTCGGTCGTCCACCCACTCACTTTGTTTTTAGCTCCTGAAAATGATGTGTGCTCTCTGGACTACAGAAGTTCATGGCCTTCCAGCTGTGGCCACTTGCAGTTTTACTCAACAATCCACAATTTTTACCTTCCCTAAACCTCATCATTCACCATCATTGCACACAATCAACAATCAAAGTTTTCATCATATATATAGTTAGGGTTAGTTTTATCTATTTTCTATAGTGATATGTGGCACATCCCCATATTCTTAAATGGGGTTTCATTTCTATAGATTCCAATTCCCAACCAACTTATTTACTGGATGTGTTAATAGACTTCCAGTTGAGCTCCATCCACATCTTTTTTAGCTTGCTTTCATTTAATCTAATTTCCCTAAAAGGATTTTTCATCTGCCAAAAGTTTTTCATAATGTGGTGTAGGCAAAGGTCGATTGTTATTTTCTAATAAAATAAAGTTATGATTCGATTTGATGGTGTCTTGTGCCAGTGTTAGTCCTTTGTTTCTCGTTTGGTCTTACACATGCCTAAACGATAGAATTTTAGAGACAAGGGTTTCATTCAAATGTGCTCATTGGTCCCTTCCCTGACTTTTTTTCTGATTGATTGATTTAGTCTAGAGAAGATGGGCCGACTCAAAAGGTCAAGTCTTTTTTAAGCCTAATCTTAGATAAAAGTTCCACTAAAAGATTTTTAAAAAAATGTAGATATACGTCATTCAATAGGTGCATGAACTCGTTTGAGCGAGTCTTACGTTTGAGAAATCTATAAAATAACAAGAGGTCACGTAATTGGGGGCAATTGGATGTGTTACCCACTTAAATCCTCATAGTTAAATGCAAGAACAATCATCACATCAAATGCCCAAACGTATGAGAGTTTATTCTAATTGATTTTGATTGCCCATGAATCAAGATTAAAAACTTCAGAGATTGTCTCTAAAGATCCTATTTCTTCGCATTGAGATAAATGGCAATTGAATACATGAGAACTCATGAAGAAATGAACTATACCCAAGAAATTATTATAGAAGTGACGGGTGAAGTAAGATGGAGATATTAGGGATGTAACAATTTAGTTATTCGTGTGTTTTTTTTTAAATCGTCAACCGAACCATATTTTACCATTTTTAGTTTTTAAAAATTGTAAACCTAACCCGTACCCTAAAAGAGTGTTAAGAAATCGAACCATGATTAAATATATTAGGCGATTCGGTTACCGTTAATTATCACTTAAAATACTTTTTTTTTTGTCTGAATGCAAAATACATCTTCTTCCGTTTTTCCTCTTGTTTTTTTATTCCAACGATTATGGCTCAAAAGTTAAAAGGGGTTATTTAAGTTATAAAATTACATAATACCCCCTTTCTTCTTTTTTTTCTTTTAAATTAGGATATAACCATTCGGTTAACCCTATGTTTTGGGAAAATGGTTAACCCAATCACAATTTACGGTTCAGTTTGATTAATAACCTTGAGTCGAGACTGAAAACCAAAATCGAACCGTGAAGCATGGTTTTTCAATTTTAATAATGGTAACTGTAATTGAAACCGTGAAACACAGTTGTTAACTATCGGTTCGGTTCTGTTCGGTCGGTTAAACGGTTTTTCGATTTTTTTTTTTTTTCTCTTTTTACACCCCTAGGAGATATGGATAGGACATTCACTTTCTTATGTATTGAATTATTAAGGTGATTGCTGGGTATTCATTTCTCATCTTCACTTAATTCTATTTCCATAAAAAGGAAAGGACATTTGTTATATTTTGAGAGTCACTTTTGATATTCATTTTTAACGCTTATTATATGAAATCTTATGTTATTTTAATGCAAACAAATAGGCCCCAAGTGATCTTGATCTTGAATCATGGTCATAACTCTGTTCTAAATCCTTCTTTTATTGATCCAATGGCCACCCAAGATTGTCATTTACTGGCTTTGATTTAAGTTTCATGATCATATGTTAAATAGTCTTATAAAGTCTTTATTTCCATAAAAAAAATGTGAAATAGTCTTTTAAAGTCCTTATTTTCTAGTATTAAGTTTTGCTAATCTGTATTTAGATCCACTTTACTTTATTATGATTTATATGTCTGTCTGTCTTAATAGGATTTTCATTTGGAAACATACTATAACAATATTTTGTTTAGTTATTTTCTGATCACCATTCTCCGTTCATCATATCAGCTTTACGTACAATGCTATTACACTAGGAAAGATGTGCCTTCCATCTTTACTTGAGGAACAAGTCTATTAAGGGCTAATTTCCTTTTCCTATTGGCATAAAAAGCAGTGAGCTGCTACTTTTTAGGGTACTTTGGATCAAGAGAACATGCGTAATACATTCTTAATCTTCTTTAATTGTTGACGAGAGTAATATTTTTTCATTGTTGGAGTGGAGTTAGCTTCATTAGCAGTGAACCATGTGAATCCTGTCTTCTTTTATTTGCACATTATTGCTTGCTGTTTTTTAGCACTCTTCACGTTGAAACATTTAATGCATTATATCTAAACTGGTCTGATTTGTATAAATTTTATAGAATCTGAATTCTCTTAATACAAGATGGCTTTCAATCTATCCATTTAAAATAAAAAATTAGAACCCATTATATAATCTATTTCTAAAATTCATGAGAAAATGGATAGTGAACAAATAGAGAGCACACTTTCTGTTTGGACATTTCAGTTTGTGGCCTATAAATGGTAATCAATATTTGTAACCAAAAGAAGAAGTTTAAAGTTCCCCACATCTAAAAGGATTGGAAAGCTTACAAACTCAACCGCGTACCCTATTTTAAAACACAACATGATAAGTCCAAATTTACATGCCAACAAATTGAAGAATAGTTTCAAAGTGAAGGGATGGCGTGTCTCCTAGGTGATTGAGTTGAAAATCTTGAGAAATATTTCTAAACGTGAAAGATATTTAGTATCCAAAGTCTCAACTTGAGTGAGTATCCGCAATCCAAATTGCCGTCCCTTGCCCTTGGTTTTGATGTCTATTTTAAAACCACTTCCCCCCTCGATCTCTCCATGTGCATGAGGAATATGGTGTCCCGCGGGATTGTATTTTGGGAATAAGTGGAAAGTTACTTTTCAACCCTGTATGCTTCTAATTGAAAGGTGGAAGAAGCATTCACAGGCAGATTCAAATAATGTAAAGGCAACCACAACACAATCTAGAGTCAGAATCTGGTGAAGCTGAGAGGAGTTGTTTCATCTTATCCACGATCGCTAATCTATAATATCTCTTCTTTTTTTTTTTTCTTTTTCTATTCCAAAGAAGCAATTGAGAATGTGCATTAGCTGGTATGATATTTTATACAGTTGACAAATACGGATTGAATGAAACAGTATTTCACTATTTCGTCCAAACGGGGGATCCGGATTTGACGGTAAGCGCAGATGGACCAATCACAGTCCACCACATCACCATGGGTCAAATCGCTCGAAGGATACCGATTCCACAATCTATGGTGCCCTGGTCCATAGCATTGACTTGCATTATCCCATAAGGGATTTTTCTTTTTTACCATATGGGAGGAATTGTAAACTATATTAGTCCTAAACTAGCCTAATCTATGAGCAAAGGATGACTCTGAGTTGCTCCACTCCTTCGGCTTGAGTGCTCCGTGCTCTATGTTTCACCGCAGGACACATTCCAATTGTACTATGCTGCCAAATACTATTTAATTTAGATTTGATTAAAAGAATTAGAGGAATAATTATAAGATATTAAATCTTTAGATACTTTAATTTTTTTATTAATTTTAAAATGAGCTGAAAGAGAAATATACATCAAGTAAAAAGCAATATATCAACCAATACATAAGACTTTGTGGCATTGGCTGATAAGTGTTCAAAATTGTGGTTTAAATCCATGATTTCCTCCTCTCTATCCATCAATAGGGTGGGGGCAGCGAAGACCTGAATTTAACCCAATTTTGAATCAGAGTCAAAATCTAAAAGCTCGTACCTGCAGTAGAATTGAGTTGGGCCAGGTCTCTGCAGGTTTAACCCGGCTAGTTGCGATCCCATCACCCATCCACATTGGAATGGGCCATTTACCCTCCTGAGGTTCCAACTCTGTAACAGGAAATTATAGCCAGTGATTAAGTGGGCCAGCAAATACCCCTGTCCACTGCTTCTCTCTCATAATCTCTGATTTATGATTTATGATTTGTACTATTGCCACCAATACAAGAGCCTATGGTCATTGCACCTAACAGTAGGCCCATATCTATTAGCACATGATCCGGAACCCTCTTAAGGGGTGGCCCTATTTATATCCATAAGTGGGGCCTGCATTGGAAATTGAAAATCACCATCCCCATTGAATTAGCTATAAGCCAATTTCACTCTAATCAATCATAGATGGATCCATCATCAAATTAATTATGTGTTAATATGTGATTAGCATATGAAAAACAGGAGGAATCAAATCGTGCGTTTGACATATGATCAGACTCTTGGTGGGCCCAACTTTGATAAGAGTGGCATTTCGCCTAAGCTAATACAATTGAGATGGTGATTTAGGTACCCCATGTGCCACTAATTAAATACATATCACTGTTCAATTGATTATCTGCAAAGTGTTTTTTTTTTTTTTTTTTTCCTGTTTATAATCAATCCAAAAGAGTAAATCAATTCGGAAAGCTTTCTTCACGAGGGATACATATGGCCTGAACAATTTGGATCAGTTAATCATGGCCCTACAAAAGTTAAATTTGATTATACATGTGATGAGCACCATCCAGGGGATTTCTCTAAGATGAAATGTCTAGCTCACATCACATCATCTGCATGAAACTGACCAGTAACCTATATGAGAAGCCACTTGGAACTTATTGCCACTGATAACTAAGAACAACAACTAGTCTAATGGGCCAGGTCTGTCCAGTCCACAGCTCCTCCATAATGATCTGTCTGTGTATGTATCATGTATGTTCTGTTGTCAACATTTAAATCTCTAAGGTCGTTGCACCTAACATGGGGTTACCCAATATTACTGAATTGGTTTCGTCCACACACATAAATATACACAAATCTTGGATCCTTTTCTCACTGCACTAGAGGAGGGCCCAATCTTCTCAACTTTCTCTTCCAATGAGTAATTATTGAATGTCACCCTCATAGCACTTGGGCCACTCATTTATGTCTCAAGTGCTCCCACCACCATAAATAATGCAGCCGCATTGTATGTGGCAGGGAATTAGTTGGAGAGTTGCCTTCGTTGATGCCATTAATGCCAGTCCTAAGCAATATCTCAAAACGAATCCGAATATGGGTCCAGATCATCTAAGGGTGCACCTAGTGAAAAGATAAGTGGGGCCTTATAAAAAAGATTCAGCTAATCATGTTTTCTATATGCGTTCAATCATGCAGTGAAGCCAACTCCAATCAGAGCAAAGAATTTAAACAGACCTAGTTATTTTGAGCTGTTTGAATTTATTAATAGACCTCTACTCATGATGATAAGGATGGTCTCAGAATTCTAAGCCTACCTTCAAAGGATCCGGCTGCCAAAACTATCCTCAAAATTCTGTCTTATTTATAAAAAAAAAAAGACAAAACTTTTCAATTAGTCCTTAAATTTCTAACAATAATAAGGGTATTTTAGTGTGTGCTTAGTAAATAAAAGCAGGAGGGCCAGGGCCGGGCTGGGCGAGTAATGTCCACGCCCACAAATCTCATGACCTGTAAAAAATTGTTCAAGTCCAGACCCAAGGCTTTTCGTTAGAAATAAAAACCCTCATTTTAAGGGCTTTTTAAGGGCCGAGCTGAGCCCCTTGCACAGTTGTTAATATCGTTTCGGATCCCATTTCGGTCTGTCCTCTAGAATGAAATTTTTCGGCCAATTCGGAATTTCGGCGAAACTTTTCGAATTTACATTTCGGGAAAATATTTAAAATAAATAAATATATATAAATAGATAAAAAGTAAAAATATTGATTATGGATTTAATCTATTTTAGTAAAATAATACTATAACACACAAGCATAATATTCAAACACATTCCTTACACAACAAAGTTTAAACACAACTCTTACAATAATAAAAGTTAACATCATGTGGAAAGTTCATAAAGTTAAATATTGAACTGTAAAGTGGACATATTCAATAGACGGTGAGAGAATATTAAAAAGGCCTGCCTTGACAAAACGTATTACCATCCACATTCCTTGCAGGACCATTGGATGCATCCATCCAATTTAATGCCACTAGTTTGTTAGTAACCTAGCATGGACCACCCAGTTGGGAGACATTAGGAAAGATACTTGTTACCAAATCTGTGCCCGTTTTAGACCTGGCCTGACCTGACCCAATAGTTAGGGCAAGTTTGTCTAACACGAGAATCATATCCCTGGCTCTACATGTTGCTCTCAGAACTCACACCCCCAGCCATCTCTGTCACACTCCCCAACCATATCTCCCCTTGTTAATTCAGTTTCATTTTTTCCAATCTACTCATCATCAAAATCTCATCTGGGCTAGGGCAGGCCGGGCTCCAACTGGGCGTGGCGGTGGCACCGGCGATCGGCAACGGAGAGGAGGGAGACCGAGAGGTGAGAGGAGAGATGAGGAGGGAGACTGGGAGAGCCAGAGAGGCGAGATGAGAGATGAGAGATGAGGAGGGAGACTGGGAGAGCCAGAGAGGGGACTGACCTAGGGCTTCGTTTGGAAGGAATGAAATGGGTCTTCAGCTTAAGTATTTTTTTTTTTTTTTCATTTTACCCCCTTCAGTTTTTTTTTTTCTTTGAAATATCCTAAAAACCCATTTCGGCCGATATTCAGATTTCGTAAATATCGGCCGAAATTTAACATTTCGGTCATTTCCGCCGATATTAACCGATATTCAAAACGAAAAGTTTTGAATGTCATTTCGTTTCGGCCACTTGACCGAAACGAAATTTTTCGATAATTACGGCCGAAAAGGCACGAAATTGATAACTATGGCCCCCTTGTCTCGGCCAAATTTACAGGCCTACTCTACAGCAAAGGCCATAGAGGATCTGGTTGATACTTGATAGACAGCACGTGTCTACGAAAACCGTGGGCCGTTGGCTTCTGGTACTCGGTTCTTAACAATCTATGGGTTGCTACAGAGCAGACATTTACTTCCATTGAATTTACTTGGTGATCACGGAATTGAATCAGCAGGAATTCATGCTAAAAATTGAACCGGCCAACAAGAAGTGAGTGGGTGAAGGATGGAGATGTACATGGAAACCCATTTCCTTGGATTTGATTTTCTTGGGTAATGGCTGGTTCTTTATTTCCTTTAAATGAGAGAGATGATTCAATGGCCTTTTATGGATCTTCACATTATTTCTACAATTTCAACCACTTTTAAAAATACATTCTCTGGTTTGGAAAAATAAAAAGGGCTAAAGTAAAAGGCACTTTTTATCCAAATTTATTTTACTACAATTTATCACACTTTATTAGAGTAAAAAAAAAAAAAAAAAAACAACTGGCACGAGAGGAGTAAAAGGGCCGGAGTGTCACATCAAAATTTTACTGCTCCACTCCATTTCTTGCCTACAGTAACACAAAATTCACATCATGTCTCTACATTTTTACTTCACTTCTTCGTCCAAACAGATCGTATATGAGGCCGACATATGGGAAACAGCCATGTAGTCATTTCCCACAAAGGTTATTTCAGGATCATCCGAATTTACCTTTATTTCTTCAATTTTAGCTCCGATTATATATCGAATTACTTAGCCCATGTTTGGTATCTCTATTTCTTACATCTATTTCTCTAAATGTCTAAATCGGACATATGTTTGAACAATTAAAGCGTTTGGTACGAGATTCTAGACTCTGTCCGCTTTAGACATTTAGAGGCAAATCCTCTAAAATCCAAATGCTCCAAAAGTGGGCAGATAAGAAATAGAGTTTTTGAGTCTTAAAATATAGAGGCGAGGTATTTAAAATAAATTCGTGCGTTAACAAACACATTTTTTTCATTATAGCCTCTCTTTTTTTATGGCTCTCTTTTTAATGACTCTATTTTATATGGATCTATATAAAAAAAGAGTAGAGATACCAAACAAGCCCTTAAACTTCCTAAATACTCAAATGAGCAAACCCAAGTTTGAATCACTGATTCGGGGTTTCAGGTGGACCTTCGAATTTTCAGGTTAGGTACGAGTGGCAACTCTTCGTTTATATATGTATGACATTTGGGTGGCATTTCTTAATGAGTTAAGTAGAAGGTAAGCCCATACATTCTACTTATTTCTACTGGACCCACCAACACAGCCTGAACCTCACCTGTTAAATTAAGCGTTCAGATTGACCCACCTAACCTCTAGGTTTGATTCATATTAATATTTTCGACTCGAGTAATAAATGGGTTAAGTTTTGACTGAGCCTATACATGTTAATAAACAGTGCCTGACTAGACCCAAACTACCCACAGCCACCCCATATGCAGTCTTTTACCCATCTATTATATCCAAAGCCTGGCCCAGTTTAGTGAGTAGGCAGGACAGGAAGACTGACCAGGAAGAAATCCATAAACACATGCTATTATGATTAAAGAACACATTTTCACCACTCGAAAATGGCAAAGAACCAGAGTGTAGCAGAACTTGACTGGAGCAATCGTATTTTGCTCATTTTAACCTAAAGTTGTTTCATGCAAGGGCCCTTTCTGGATCCTCAAAACCCAGTAGCTCTGCAATAAGTTCACCTGTAAGCATAATCACAGGCGACGCCATTCACCTGGAATTCATCAAGGGAAAGAATAAAACAATTGTCACTTACATGTTACTCAGGTTATCCAACACATGAACCCTGATTTCTGCATAAATTGAGTTATACCTGCACTTGGTTTACAAAATCCACACACCCCAAAGCATTTTGTTGTCTCTCCTCTCCCTACTCCCATGCAAAAGCTCCAATAAATCTCCCGCGGAGCTCTCTCATTCATCAAGCCCCTTTATCTCATTCTGTTGCAGCCTCTTTTATTTGAACTCACTAGATGTCAAGATGCATATGCAAAAAATCAGCTGTGGGGTGTTTTGTGAGGATTAAAAGGATTGACTAATAGCAAGACGACCCTAGTTATGATTCAGCAAAAAAAAAAAAAACAAAAAGAAAAAGAAAAAAAAGAAAAAAAAAAAACTACAGTTGTGAAGCCACTGCAAGTTAAAATAGACATGTTAGATCAAAACCCAGCAGGGGAATATTGCAACTGCCCAACCATCGCTTGGTTCAGTACAATATCTGAAATGAGAGAAAACTCTAAGACCAGCATCTGACAGAGATTCTATAGTTTGGAGACCACCCCCATCCAAGGGAACTTGGACCAGTCACAATTGTTCTGAACCATTTTGGCCTCCTGTGATGAGAAGTGAGAATCATGCCACTTACATAGTTACTAGCAAGAGTGGCAACTGTCTTTAACCATTCCATTGCATCACAACCTGAAAATTCAAAAGGCACAGTTTTTCAAAAACCTCATTCAGCATGGAAGTCAACTACTTAAAAAAGGACTTGACCATTGAAAAATAATTGGGTTACAAACATCAGGAAGCTGTTGTTCGTTCAAAAGCAACATCATTCTTTGTCTCGGGGATCACTTTATTCGTAACTGGCAAATCTACAAGCATTTTAGCAGGAGCAAAGTACATGTGCAAGGACATCATGCAGATGAAAATACCCAAGAAAAGCTGCAATAGCATGAGAAAAATATCAAACAATTTCACTTGAGAGAAAATAAGAAATTCAAGAAAGAACTGTCCACAACAGGAGAATGCAATATGACATGCCATGCTTTACATGCCCATTTAAAGCCACATATCTAGTTGCGCTCACCATATAGATCAGAGGCCCCAAAAATAAGGCTGGTCCACTAGTCAGGCGGTCGTACATGTACACACAATGTAGATCATAAACCAATTACTGTTTCCAACTGTCCCTTTGATCATCTACAAGATGGGCCCACATTGGAAACAGTCTGATCTCATTCATGTCATTCACCTTGGCACACATTCATCCATATGGAAATCAATCTCCTTTTCACTTGCACTTAGATCAACAAAAATTACTCAAAAGGGTCCATGAAAACATGGGCACCTCAGTGGTTTTCAATTGATGCTGTGCAGACATACCTGGATAGTAGGTTTGAAACTGAAGAGATAGATGGAGAGAACCATCGTTAGCAGCATTGCCATTGATGTTGAATACACCTAAACAAGGCAAAGAACAAATACTATTAAAGATCAACCAAAATCAAATCATCCAATTATTTAACATAAGAACAAAACTAGACTTCCAACAAAGGAAAAGAGAATATACAGACGCAGAAGATGATAATATATATATATATATATACATATATATATTGAGAGATAGCAATAATTTTATTAAACAGAAAATGGACAACAAGAAAAGGATCCATCAATTATGAGGGGAACATTTTTAAAGGAGGTAAACAAAACTTTAAATAAAGGACCAAAAGCTCAATAGAGGCAAAAACAGAATCAAGACATAGAAGACCACAATACGGAACATTAGATGTCAAAAATCGAAGTCTTACACAAGAAACCATCCATTGCTAAGAACCAACTGCAGAGTTCGCTAATCTATTCACATGAGAAAAAAAGGCACCACAACAGCCTCAAGGACATCGCTCAGCACATCTAACCACAGATCTTCCTAGGACCAGTACACCTCTTACATGCCCAGGTAACAACTAACAACACGTGCCGAGTCCCCGTCTAATACAATGGAAAACATCCGGGTTGTGAATTTCGCTCACCCGACACAGGATCCCAAGGGTATTTCCCACATGCTTCCAATGATTGGAAGGAGTGGAACTCCACAGTGGGGCCCACCTATTGAGAACCCAAGGTGCTCAAAATGAATGCCCTCCTTGTGCATCAGATGTCCGCAAATTTTACCACAATAGAGTTGGTCCCAACATGAGATTGAGCATACAATTAAGAACTTGATTAATGCATATGACTAATAATGGATAAGATTTTGTTAATCATATTCTTAATCATTGCTCATTCTACTTTTGTTAATGCATAAGATTTTGTTAATCACGTTCTCAATCTATTTTCGGAATTTGCATGCGTATGAGTCTATTAACACATCACATATTGATAGATCTGTGAGATCAGATTGTATCTTCTTTTGAATTAAGCCTTCCTTTTCAACTTCACCAGCAAACTCTTTTTCAAGTTCTGTAGCATACCGTGCTACCACTTCTCTCTTTTTCTCTCTTCTGGGGAAGTACATGGAATTTTTGTATTGATCCCAAAAGTCCATAGTGATTCCTCGAAGTGTTCCTTCAAGAAATGTTCTGACTGCATTATCAGACCACTGTTTGTTTACTTTTATTACAGGGTCATTTCCTTGTTCCCAGTCATCAATATCTAGACTAGGGTCTTTTGAGCAATCTAGGTCTAGATATATTCCTGTAATGGATACCATTTTTGGACCCTTTTCATTTTATGGGATAAATTCAGGTTTTGTTTGGCATTTATATTTTCCATTACCCATTTCTTTAAAGTTTCCTTCCCGATTCTCAAAGAGAGGTCTTTCTCTTTCTAATTTATCTTCTAACAAATCCGGCCTAGGAGGTACATCAGGACCAGATCCGGTTCCTCCTTCACCTTTTTTTGCTTTTTCTCAATCTGTTTGTAGCTTTTGGAAGTATTCAGCTGCTTGCCTTCTTTCTTCATCAATGAGGATTCGATATGATCCATTATTTTATCATTTGGGTCATGGGGACATCAACCCGAATCCCTTCAAGATCTACCAGCGATGGAGGCGTAGAGTTGTAGACCACCCTACTCTAGAGGTGTCAAACGTGTCGTGTCGTGCCGGCACGCCTGACCGCACTGTCATGTCAAGCGTGTCGTTTCGTGCTTCTATTTTTAGGGTCTTGATAAGTGCTTAATTGTTTATAATCTAAGCCCTAATATTTGATTCATTTTGTGCTAGTCATAGTTATTTTATTTGATTTTACATATTCTTTGTGTTTTTTTATGTAAAGGTAAAAAGGAGCCAAAAGAAAAGAAATTTAAGCAATTGATTAATTGAGAGATTCAGGTGGGTCCCATCCAAGCTATTCCAGATTTCAAGATTAATTTCTAATTCTTTGGGAACTTACAATTCAAAGAAGAAAAGCAAAAGAAAGAAAGAAGAAAAAGGAAGAAATCCAATCTAGGGTTACATGCCCAAGAGGGGTCCACATCTATTGCAAATAGAAGAATTTCAGAAATTAGAAGTCCTATTCAAGTTGAAGTGAGCCCAAGATTGGAGAAAAACAAGGAGAAAAAGAAGGAAAGTTTGGAGTAAGTCTTGTTCAAGTCAAGATAGAAGTCCTAAAAGAGGGGTCCCACACTCATTGTGCAAGCATTATATGGGCCCACTTTTATTATAAAAGCTTCAGATTTAGTTATTGCAATTAATTCTCAGATTGTGGGTCCATGTGAATAAGTTTCTAGAAGATACAAGTGGGACCAGATTTAGAAAGCTTGTTAATCAAGAAAGAAGACTCCTATTTCATTCTAATTAGGAAGCCAATTGTAAAGAAAGATGGAGACCTAAACATACAAGGGAACTATTACTAAAGGGGCTGTTGCAAAAGTATAAAAAGACATCCAATGAACAGCCACGTCCATCCACAATAGAGCCACCATTCAGCCACCAGAAAAGCATAAAAATTAGTTATTATCATCCCATAAACCCTATTTTCCATACAGCCACCTTTGGAGCATTCTTTGGAGCATCTTGGAGGGCTTTTGGAGCAAGAAAAAGGGGAAAAAGCTGCTGGACATCCATTGCATCTTCATCATCTTCTAGTTTTCTTCTTATGACTCTACTTTTTAGTTTATTTTTCATTAAAGACATGAGTAGCTAAACTTATTAGGGCTAGGGTGTAATTGAAACCCTAGCCTAGTTCTATGTAGTCTCTTTTGGCGTCTTTTAATTCAGATTTCAGTTTTGTTGGTTGAGATTCTAAACCATGTTATTAATTGATGAGTTGTGTATATGCCATGCCAACCATGTGATGTTCAATTAATCTTAAGAGTAGCTAACTTAATTTTGATTGATCTTGATGTTATGCATCTAGGGTTTAGAACCATGAATAATCTAAGTATATGCCATGCTTAGACTCATGCATTTATCTTTCCCATTGTTTTATGCATTATGTTTGTTTTGACTAGGACATATGCCATGCTTAGTTTTTGCATCATGATGAACAATTCATGTAGTATGCCACTCATGAATTAGGTTTAGGGGAATAATAATTTAGACGCATATGCCATGGTCTAGGTTGATAGATGTCACTAATAAAATCTGATTTTTGATTAAAAGATAATAAGGGACATACATAGGATTGGTTAGGGGAGTAGATGAAACCCTAGTTCATTCATTATTACTGTTTTTCAATTCTCATACTAGTTTTGTGTTTTAAGTATTTTCCAATTATCTTTTGATAGTTTAATTTACTGTTTTTAATAGTTTAATTCAGTTTTCATCATTCAATTATTCCATTTAATATTCTGATTTTTAGTTAATTTTGACATTGTTTTATCACAAGTCTTCGTGGGATCGACCTCGTACTTACAATTCACTACACTACATAGTGATCTTGTGCGCTTGCGAGTTTTAAGTTGTGTGCATATTAAGTAGCTTATTTCTAGGTTGCTTGGTGCATACCAAGTTTTTGGCGCCGTTGCCGGGGACTTGTTTGCATAGAATAGTGTCAAAACTTGTGTTTAGTGTAGTGTCATAGTCTAGTTTAGTTTTTAATTCAGTTTTAAAGTGCTGTTATTTGCTGTTTTACCATAGTATTTCAGCTATTTAATTTCAGATTTCTATTTTTTTTACATTACTTCTTTCATAGGTGCTTACTTGTAGTCGTAAATTCTGTATATGCAAGGTAGGCGATCTCAGGTCTTAGCCATCATTGTCTACGATCCAGAAATTGAACGAACTTTTAGAAGATTGCGAAGACAAGCTCAGAGGGCAAGATCCAATACACAACCCTCATCTGACTCAGAACTTGAAGAAATCAGTGTTAACGGAAATCAAGGTCCTGAAGGAAAAATGGCTGGCAGAGAAGGAGAAGAAGAAGAAGAAGAAGTGATAGTGAACAATCAAAAGAGACCAATGAAGGAATCTTACATACCCTTGCACACCGAACAGCCGTCCACCATTCTTTATCCACCTAATACGGCTGGAAATTTCACCCTCCATGCACAACTGCTGAATATGGTGCCACACTATCATGGGCTACCTAATGAAGATCCTTATCTTCACATTAAGGAATTCTTTGAGCTGTGCGCGACACAACAGATACAGGGAGTTACTGCAGAGGGCATCAGGCTACGTCTATTTCCTTTCTCTCTTAAGGATAAAGCAAAAATATGGTTAAACTCCTTAGATGCTGGTTCTATCAACTCTTGGCAGCAGCTAGCCAGTAAGTTTCTGAAGAAATTTTTTCCGGCTCAAAAGACAAGGCAGTTAAGAAGAGAGATCCAAACATTTCAGCAAAAAGATGGAGATCAGTTCTGGGAAGCGTGGGAGCATTTTAAGGATTTATTATTGAAGTGTCCACATCACAACCTCACTAAAGAAGATCAGGTTCAAGCTTTCTATGAAGGACTGAACGAGCTGAATAAAGGAATAGTTGACTCTGCATGTGGAGGGGCCCTGATGGAGAAAAATAGTGAGGAAGCTTATGATCTCTTTGAAACTCTTAGTGAAAACTCACAACAATTTTCTTGTAGAAACAGACAGATGGGTAAGAAGCAAGGAATGTATGAGATCCAGTCTCAAGGAAATATAGCTGCCCAGATGGCGGCAATGGATAAAAAAATGGACCTGCTCATCAAAGCAATGGCTTCCAATAGCATGCTCGGACAACCATCAAAAGAAGTATGTGCTATATGTTCTCACACTAACCACACTACTGAATGCTGCCCCATGTCATCTTTTACAGACCAGGAACATACCAACTATGTTGGTAACACTTTTCCTAAGCAAAACAATCCTTACAGCAATACTTACAATTCTGGATGGAGGAATCATCCAAACTTTTCTTGGGGAGGGAATCAGAACAATCAAGGAAATCAAGGGAATCAGAACCAGTATCAAGGACAGCAGAGAAGCTCCCAATACCCACAGAATAACAACTTTTCTCAGAACAGTGCACAAAAACCACAAGAAGATGAGTTCAAAAGTTTGGTGACCCAGTTTATTCAATCATCTCAGGTTAATTTCCAGCAACATAGCCAAGCAATTACAAATACTCAGCAGAGTTTGGCCAAGCTAGAAGCACAAGTGGGTCAGATAGCTAATGCCTTGAGCAAAAGGGAGGACGGTAAGTTTCCAAGTCAGACTGAAATCAACCCTAAAAATCTTGAGCATCTGAAGGCCATAACTACCGTCACCAAAGAGCCAGAGAAGGTCTACAGGAGAATGAGGCAGCATGGTACAGCCATAAACACCAGCGTGAATGGGCCACATGAAAATCCGAAAACTGTAGACATTGAGCCACAGGACAGTGCACAGCAAACTGAGACTAATGTGAATCAGAAATGTGACAAGAAGAGCATAGACACTGTGGCCACTCCTATTCAGGAAACAACTTCTAAAGAGCCAGAGAGTGTCTATAAGCCAGTTCCACCTTATCCTCAAAGGCTGGGACAGGTGAAGAAAAATCAGTTCACGCATGACATCTTTGAGACACTAAGGAAGGTAGAGATTAACATTCCGCTGATTGATGCTATCAAGCAGATACCTTCTTATGCAAAGTTTATCAAAGAGTTATGTACAAACAAGAGGAGATTCAGAGATCATGAAGAGGTTAAGTTAACTGAGGAGGTCAGTGCAGTTTTTTCCAGAAAGCTTCCTCCAAAACTGAAGGACCCTGGGAGCTTTACTATACCTTGCAAGATAGGAGATCATACATTTGAGAGAGCCTTACTAGACTTGGGTTCGAGTATCAATTTGCTGCCATTCTCAGTCTATGAGTATTTGGGTTTGGGGGAGCTCAAACCAACTTCAATTACATTGCAATTGGCGGATAGGAGTGTGAAGCACCCAAGGGGCATTCTGGAGGATATTTTGGTGAAGGTAGGAGAAATCATATTACCTGCTGACTTTGTGGTACTGGACATGGAGAGTGTATCGCTGCCTCACGACCTTTCTATTATACTCGGCCGACCTTTCATGGCCACTGCAGGTTCAAAGATAGATGTACAGAAAGGCACAATTGAAATGAAAGTCAATGGGCAGAAAATTGAGTTCAAAGTGTTCGAAGCTATGAAAATGCCGAGAGATGAAGATTGCTTTCAGATTGAGGTAATTAAACAGGCTATAGTAGAGGTGTTTCCAATAGCACATGGGTGCAAGGAGGAGTTGGACACATGCATTCAGCAAGGCCTCACCAAATCTGAAATCAAGCATGATTGTGATGAGCTTGAGGCAGCACTTATGGAGATTGTAAATCAACTAGAAGTACTCCCCTCTATCCTAGGTAAATATTCTAACTCTTTCGAAATTCTTGGTTCTTCCACAAAGCAACCCGTTCCTTCTGTTATAATAGCACCAGAGTTAGAATTGAAGCCATTACCTGAACATCTCAAGTATCACTTCCCACTACCATTCATTGACCCCTTCGAGGTCACTCGGGTTTTTGAGCATGGGGCTATTGAGATCTATAATCCAAAGAATGGTAACAAGTTCAAAGTCAATGGACATAGGCTCAAGCCCTATTGGGAGCAGAATTTTGACAAGGATGTGGATGTGATTACATTCACAGATTCCCCTTTAGCTTGATAGAGAAGCACAGTCTGGCTGACGACTATAAAGCAAGCACTACTGGGAGGTAGCCCAGATCTTTGCAAGGAAAAGTTGAGGATGGCGATTCAGAGCTGGCAATGTACTCCATATCCAGCTGAGTTCTTTTACCCTTTTCCTTGTGTTTTTACTTACTTTTTTGTTATGTTTTTAGTGTTTCCTTCTTACTTTCTTTTACAACATTGGGGACAATGTTTAATTTTAGTTTGGGGGAAGAGTCTTAGTTAAGATAGAGTCATTATAGTCCAAAAATACATAAAAATTTCAAAAAAATTTCGAAAATCACAAAAATATTTTTTTTTTCTTTGAGTCATAGTTCCTTCCTACCACAATGATGAGTAATGATGATTTGTCTTGCATGGTTCATTGAACTTAATTATGCTAGTTCTTTTTATTATTCAATTGCAGTAAATCTCATTTAAGCATGTTTGAGATATCACTGTGTGGATTACAATGCTGATATAGTCTGAGGTTGAAAGCTCGTGCATAATTGAATGATTAGATGCTTTTGGTGAAAACTTGTGCAACCTAGTGAGATTTGAGCCTAAATGCTTATTCTTGAGAGGGTTATATGCTGAGTGATATGATCTTTCATTTCTTGATCTATATGATGCAGATGATTTCATTATAATTCTTTGATCACATGTTCTGAATTTTATATGGAATACACATGCTAGAACTCTCATTTTTATCCGATTGAGGCAAATTTCGACTTCATGAACCATAGGAGATGATTTTAGGCCATGTTTGACTAGTTTGTGCTTTTCTATCCGTTCCTTTTGATGTTTATCACTAGTTATCAATGTTGAGCCTTAATTAAGCCATTTCTTGCACCCATACCAACCCCTAAGTTTGGGGGAGTTACCTTACCAAATGTATAGCCTTACCTTATCTAAGGAAGTATAAAGATGAATTCAAGGTTCACTACAAAATGTGTGCAAGGCTCGAGAAAAAGAAAATAAAAAGAAAGGTTGCCGTTACCCTGCCACTCCATAGTTTCAGCTATGTTTAAAAAAAATAAAAATAAAAAAGAAAAAAAATAGAAAAGATAAAGAAAAAGAAAAAGAAAAAAAAACAGAGAATAATACAATAAAGGAGGGTATATGTGTGACTCTAGAAGGTGGAAATTCAAAATGCAAGCCTTAGTCGCCAAAAATCAGAAGTGTAAAAGGAACCTGAAGTGTGATTCTACGCAAAATTCCTTAGATCTTGTTATCCATTTCCTTTCATTCTTAACCCTTCACCCTAGCCCCATGATAACCCATGTGTGAAAGTCCTAATTGATCCTAGGTGAAGTGTAGTCCCAGTGTGGAGATGAGATGGAATGGGAGCCTATGGTGTGTGATTTCACTTCAAGCATGTGGTATTTTTCATGAGATCATTGTCTGTTCAATCTTAGCCAATTATTGAGTGTTTTATTGTGAGTGTATGCATGGTGAGGATTGAAGTTAAACTGAATTGCAAAAAAATGATTGTTTGGTTGTGTGAAAGCCTAAACTGAAAGTTATGTTGGTATTGTTTTACACACGACCTTGTGAGCATGTGGATTGTGAACTGGTTGCGACTCTTGCTTCTTTGAATCATGTATTGATCAGACATCTCTGAGACAAATGGTGGAAGGATAGGTTTCATATTTTAGTGTTTTGATTTTCTACCTTGTTATTTTATTGTTTTGCTCGAGGACTAGCAAAAGGTAAGTTTGGGGGAATTTGATAAGTGCTTAATTGTTTATAATCTAAGCCCTAATATTTGATTCATTTTGTGCTAGTCATAGTTATTTTATTTGATTTTACATATTCTTTGTGTTTTTTTATGTAAAGGTAAAAAGGAGCCAAAAGAAAAGAAATTTAAGCAATTGATTAATTGAGAGATTCAGGTGGGTCCCATCCAAGCTATTCCAGATTTCAAGATTAATTTCTAATTCTTTGGGAACTTACAATTCAAAGAAGAAAAGCAAAAGAAAGAAAGAAGAAAAAGGAAGAAATCCAATCTAGGGTTACATGCCCAAGAGGGGTCCACATCTATTGCAAATAGAAGAATTTCAGAAATTAGAAGTCCTATTCAAGTTGAAGTGAGCCCAAGATTGGAGAAAAACAAGGAGAAAAAGAAGGAAAGTTTGGAGTAAGTCTTGTTCAAGTCAAGATAGAAGTCCTAAAAGAGGGGTCCCACACTCATTGTGCAAGCATTATATGGGCCCACTTTTATTATAAAAGCTTCAGATTTAGTTATTGCAATTAATTCTCAGATTGTGGGTCCATGTGAATAAGTTTCTAGAAGATACAAGTGGGACCAGATTTAGAAAGCTTGTTAATCAAGAAAGAAGACTCCTATTTCATTCTAATTAGGAAGCCAATTGTAAAGAAAGATGGAGACCTAAACATACAAGGGAACTATTACTAAAGGGGCTGTTGCAAAAGTATAAAAAGACATCCAATGAACAGCCACGTCCATCCACAATAGAGCCACCATTCAGCCACCAGAAAAGCATAAAAATTAGTTATTATCATCCCATAAACCCTATTTTCCATACAGCCACCTTTGGAGCATTCTTTGGAGCATCTTGGAGGGCTTTTGGAGCAAGAAAAAGGGGAAAAAGCTGCTGGACATCCATTGCATCTTCATCATCTTCTAGTTTTCTTCTTATGACTCTACTTTTTAGTTTATTTTTCATTAAAGACATGAGTAGCTAAACTTATTAGGGCTAGGGTGTAATTGAAACCCTAGCCTAGTTCTATGTAGTCTCTTTTGGCGTCTTTTAATTCAGATTTCAGTTTTGTTGGTTGAGATTCTAAACCATGTTATTAATTGATGAGTTGTGTATATGCCATGCCAACCATGTGATGTTCAATTAATCTTAAGAGTAGCTAACTTAATTTTGATTGATCTTGATGTTATGCATCTAGGGTTTAGAACCATGAATAATCTAAGTATATGCCATGCTTAGACTCATGCATTTATCTTTCCCATTGTTTTATGCATTATGTTTGTTTTGACTAGGACATATGCCATGCTTAGTTTTTGCATCATGATGAACAATTCATGTAGTATGCCACTCATGAATTAGGTTTAGGGGAATAATAATTTAGACGCATATGCCATGGTCTAGGTTGATAGATGTCACTAATAAAATCTGATTTTTGATTAAAAGATAATAAGGGACATACATAGGATTGGTTAGGGGAGTAGATGAAACCCTAGTTCATTCATTATTACTGTTTTTCAATTCTCATACTAGTTTTGTGTTTTAAGTATTTTCCAATTATCTTTTGATAGTTTAATTTACTGTTTTTAATAGTTTAATTCAGTTTTCATCATTCAATTATTCCATTTAATATTCTGATTTTTAGTTAATTTTGACATTGTTTTATCACAAGTCTTCGTGGGATCGACCTCGTACTTACAATTCACTACACTACATAGTGATCTTGTGCGCTTGCGAGTTTTAAGTTGTGTGCATATTAAGTAGCTTATTTCTAGGTTGCTTGGTGCATACCAGGTCTTAGACTACAAAATTTAAAAGATACACGCAAAGAAGAGTATGACACACATATTTAAGTGGTTCGGTCAAACTCAACCTACTCCACTGAGAAGAGAACCATTTGGATCTTTTCTACTTGAAGGTTTTTCAACATGATTACTTTCAAAACCTCTACAATTTTTGTAGATAATAAAAAAAGTGAAAGACTACATTTTTTTCCATTTACACTAAAGAAAAGAAAAGAAAACTATATTTGTAGTCCGGCGATGTATACGCTTGGATCATAATCTTCAATTTCTATCATCTCTTGCTTTCTCTCGTCCACCAAATACCAGTCTCGTAGGCAGCCGCAGCACTCCACTCTATCATTCGCTAATTTCATCCTCATGTCATCCACCACACGTCCACATGCACTTAAACGCTTGTTTTGATGCTATAGAAGACATTGGAATTGTTATTAGATCACGAGCCATGGCGGAAAACACAGGAAATCTGCTTTCATATGCTTTCCACCAGGCTAAAATGTTAAAACCAGATGCATCATGCATCTCCAATACACTTGAGCCAAGATATGACGATAACTCCGTCACAACATGACCTGAGGTGGAGGATCTACCCCATTATGTGATAAAGGACATTCCAAGAAACTCCACCTGATGGCTAGACTTGTTGAGGGGCCATAGTAGCCCCTGATCTACCCATTTAGACACAATAAAATTGAAAAAGTGATTCTAAATATTAACTTAAATTTTCAAAATTATTTAAGTTTTTTGTTTCCAAATTATTATTTATTTCTTCAAGAAAATTTATACACCAATTAAATTTATCCTAGAATCTAATGCGGCGGCCAAACAAAATGCCATTGGAGCTTCTCTCCAATATTTATTAAATTTATCTTCCATTTTTTTACAAATTTCATCAAGTAGTTCATTATTTCTGTATCTTTTAATTTGTAAACTAATTTCAAAAAGATAGTTTAGAGCTTGATTAGAGGTGGGATAATGCACCTGAGAAAAAAATTACATTGCATTATAAAAAAAATAAATAAATAACCCTTCTCATAAACCTCTTATTTCTTAACCCACACCCCAATGTGCATCAGTCATCATGTATTCTTGTGCATGAAAAGCATAAAATTCAGTAAAAACTTATTTTCTAGAAATAGCCTTATTTAACAGTTCATACAGTGAATTCCATCTATGTTCAACATCCGTATTTATTTTTATAACTAATACGCCATGCCTCGCACATATTGAAGAATATAATTGTCTTCTAGGTGCAGAGGAAAAAATATATCTAGCAATATCTTTGATTTTTTCTGTTATAATTTCAATATGTTTTAAACCAACTTGGGCAATGAGATTTAAGATGTGACATACACATCTATTTTGAAAAATAGATCCATCAATCAAATTTGAAATTGGCATGGTAGTTTTCTTTAGGTTAATAGCCACTTTATTATTGGTTGCATTATCTAAAGTTACAGATAAAAAATTTTCCAAAATATTATATTCTTTAAGTTTTTCCAAAATAAGGGATCCTATTCTTTGGCCAATGTGCGCCATTCTAGTTTATTAGCAAAAGTAATAATTCGTTTATTCATAACCCATTTTTTTCATCTATGTTATGGGCAGCTAGCTATACAAAGAAAGCTATCACCACTTCTAGCTTTTCATACATATGTAGTTATAATTATGCTACCAAGACTATTTGCTAAGTAATTTTTTTATAGTTTCCTTTTCACTTCGCCACGGTCTAATAGCATCATTTCTAGCAGGATTTCTAGAAATCTTTTAAACTGAGGATTTAGGGCATTTTCGATGTATTTTTCGAAAAAATTGTTTTCAGCAAAAGTAACTGGTGATTCATGTAGTACAATCATTTTTACAAGTAATTGTCTAGAACAGTGGCATTATAAGAAAAAACTCATAAACTACCACCACTAGTTGAAATTTGGGTATGTACCAATGTTGCGAGTTTCATTTTGGTTCACCCGAAATTCCCGAAATTATTCGGTTCGGACAGTAAACCGAACCAAAACACCTACCCAAAGAAATTCGGTTCAAATTTCGGTCTGATTCAGTGATTTCAGTCCAAAATCACTGATTTCGTCCGGATTGGACTGAAATCATCCAGTTCGGCTGAAACATTAAAAAAAAAACAAAGAAAGAAAGAATGGGGTACCTTTGGTTCCACTGAAAAAGAAGAAGAAGAGGCGGCGGCGGAGGGGGGTACCCACCCAGAGCTGCCGGACAGACCTCCTCCTTGCCAAGCTACTGCCGAACCTCATCCCCCAAGCTAGGGCTATTGCCGACTACCGAACCTCATCCAAGCTAGGGCTGTTGCCAACTACTGAACCTCATCCTCCTCACTGGAGCTATTGCCGAGCTGCCGAGTCGCCTCGTCTCTCAAACTCTCCATCGCCAACGAAGTTGACTAGGAAAAGGGGCAAATGCCCTATGAAAGGAGTTTTGCCCTTTTGTACCCTTTTTTGACTTTCATTTTTTTCTTTTTATTAATCGTGGATGGACTGTTTGGACCTTATGAAAGGCCCATTTTAATTGAGATTCATGGGTCAACAATATGTCCCATCTATTATATCGCATTTCTTTTATAAGATGAGCTTTGTGAGATTCGTGTGGTCCCCACGATGGGGCCAGCTAGTAAACATCGAAACCATTAAATATTGACGTCCTACTCCTACCACCCTCTCTCTCTCTCTCTCTCTCTCTCTACATATGAATGTAGCCAATTTCACTCTAATGGAAAAATGGGTCTAGCCATATCTCACCTTTAATAGAAAGTAGGTTAGTGAAATTCTAAATGGGTCCCAACCAAACTTTCACTTTACTAATATATAGGGCTTTCCCAATAATAGGAAATTGAGCACTATCCAAAAATTCTCTCTAATAATGTATAGGGCTCTACCTAAATTTCTCTCAAATAAAAAATTGGCCCTACCCAATTTATGTTTTTTTTTTTTAATTTACATGTTTGTTTCCTATATATAAATATATATATATTCTGAAACATAAATCCGGAACATTTTTCCAAAATCCCAAATCAGCCGAAATATTTCAGTTTGGACGCCAAACCGAAACGGCGTCCGAAACGAATTTCTCAACACTGGTCTGTACCCCTAACCCCCCCTTCCCCTTGGGTCCCAATATGTTTGGGTTCACAAGTGTCCTTGTGGCTTTTCAAATGGGCGGTACCGCCACCTGAATCGCGACTATAATAATTACCGCAATATTTACAAATTTTTTTCTATTTTTACATTTTTGTTTTTAATCTTAATAATCTCAAATGCTTCCCAAACTTTAGAAGTTTGGGGTTTCTTAGATGTTCTACAGCCACTACTAGTCCCTACCTAGGCTTCTTCCTCCTCTGCTTCTTCCACTTCCACTTCCACATTATCGTCTTCTTCCCCTAAATTAATGGAAGAAAACTCTTGAGGGAAATTTCTTAAAGGTCCAACCATATTCAAAAAATTAAATTTGAAAAAAAAGATATATAATTATAGTAATTAATACAAGGGGAGAAAATGAGAGTTAATATAATATATAGACTATATAGAAATATGAAATTTGATATTTAAATGAAATAAATACCTCAATTTTTTAAGGCCCCTTTATCTTATCTCTTGATGACTTAATCTTTGGTCCCCCAAAAGCTTATTAGATATATGATTTGAGAGAGATTTGGATGCTTTGAGAAAGTTAAGAGAGTTTTGAGAGAGTAAGAGAGCTTTTGGATGAGTTGTTGAACTTGGTGGCAAGAAATGATAAGAGACGTGGTATTCATAGACTTTTGAAATATCAAAATGACCTCAAATGCCCAAAATATAACCGTTTTATGGTTGTTGGGGGGTAAGAGAGTTGAAACACAAAAACTAACCTCGAAACACAAAAACTAACCTTTTTTTATCGTTGGAGAGCTAAAACAGTCAAAATACACAAAATATGACCATTTGCACAGTATGTCGTGCCGTGAAACGTGTTGTGCCGTGCCGTGCCAAGAAACAGGTCGTGCCTTATCGTGCCTAAGGGCCTGGGTACCAAGCCCGGCATGGCCCATGCTTGTGGGCCGTGCCTTGCCTGGGCCCATTGGACACAACCCATTTGACACCAACACCCTAATCTATGGAGGGATAATGCATATCCAGACTTTGACCGCCGAGATACTGGAAATTCACTAGTGGACTACCATTCTGACAACATTTAATGATTGGATCTGTTCAGATCAAGCATTTGATGGACTAACAGCCCCATGTGTGCAATCACACTGAAGACCCCACATTAGGAGGTACCACATGGGAGGAATTAAAAAAATAAAATAGATTCATAGGGGCCCAAGAGGAATTAAAAAGAGATATAAAGAGGGGGGTCCAAGGGGGGCCCACAACTTTTGCGAAAAGTCAGCCCGGGATTCGTGCGAGGGTATCATTGTTTGCTGTGACAGGAGTCACCTAGACAATAATGCAAGCACTCCTTGCTGGATTGACACTCTTGCTGACCACAGAGCCCAAAAAGATATCGTTGCGGCCCAATTGTATCACAGGGGTGGCAACATAAGCAGCTGCAGAATGCACAACATGATGCTTGCTGAGTTAGTTGATCTGAATGACAAGATCATAATGGGTGGAGATATTCTTGGTGAAAAAGAAGATATTGTCATCGTCCATGTTTGTGGAGCCTGAAGCCCCCACAATAGCATTGAACTGCTTGGCAACCTAGATGATGTTTCTGGAGCAGGCTTCATACTTTGTCATAATCATGGCGAACCCTTTCTGAAATGATAGGAGGACTGATGAGGTTGCAGAAGCCACAAGAAAAAAAATGGGGATGCAGAAGTGGTCATCAATGCGGTTCTCGTTGTTGGACAATGAGGACCTCATTCTCGTAATTGCCAATGGCCTTGAAAATCTAAGCCTCCGATTGACTGATCCATACTAGGTATGGTGATGATTTCTTCGATCTTGACGAGACCAGGGTCTGTCATCCAATAGGCCAGAGAGAGAGAGAGAGAGAGATATATGTAGATGTAGATGGGAGGAAGGGGAACATAATGCAGTTGGGTTTTTTATTTTAGAACTTACCAACCAGTTGAGTAGCTTATACCATCTTGTGGATTTACCTCGCACGGAGCAATCAGTGAAACATAGCACCTGGGGCCCACCTGGGCATTGATCCGAATGGACCATCAAAACCTTCACTCCCTATTGACACCAGATTTGCTGCATTTACACCCCATCTAAATGGACCGGACAATCGGATCAAGGGTCATATATATTAAGCCGTTTAACTTGTGTCACAGATCAAGGGGTTAGATGCATGGGATTGACCTCAAATTCTCTATTTTGTTTGAAGGTAACTATAATTTTAGTAAATAGTACAAGAAAGATTTTGATGGGCAAAGATATACCTTCACAATATTGTCTGCATATTTCATCAACCATGACACCAGCAACCCAGTAGACCCCAAGTTTAGCACAACCATCCATGTTGTAAGATTGTAACCATTAAGAAGGCGTTGCCACCAGGGCCCCCTTTCAAATCCGCCCCTAAAATCATCCAAAAGAAGTTTCGCCATATTGAAAATTGCACCAAACCTGCAACAGAGCTTAAGGAAATGACAAACTTAAGTCATAAACTCTTGAACAGCGTATTGAATACTAATCACATAAACCAGACATTGTGGCCCATAAAACAAGGAAATAGGAATAATGAGGATACCTACGTATATAGTTGTACATTCTGCCAATAAAGACTGTCATTATTCTTCTTCATTAGAAATTCTGTATAAACACCTGCTAGAGCTGACATACAAGCAGACAGAACTCCTAGCAAGTACCCTTGTATTGGAGCTGAGAAAAGAGAATCACATGAGGCCTCACCGCAACCTTTCACCTACATCAATGAAACAGATGAGTGACATAATGAGTATTAAGCAAGTGCAGATATATTTCAATTGGCCATTTGGGAGAATAAGGTGGAATTCAGAGAAACTAATTAACAAACTATATAGTATATAGGCATTTATGTTATGCCAAGAGATGAAAACTCCAAATCATCATTGAGGCAACTTTAACATGCCCTTCAGTAAAAAAATTATCAGATCATACCAAACACCAACAAAAAAAGTCATTTCAAGAGGAATATATGTGTGCAGAAGACGATCCCAATTCTGTCTTGAACTTCTACAGTTGATATTAAGTTAATTTCTCAGCTGGTAAAAGATGTTTTTATTGATTATAAAATTTACCTAAAGTTATGTAGCATAAATTAACCATCATCACATATGGACACACTCAATAGCATCCGTCAAACAGAAGACCACCAAAAATTATTTCAATGGGGTGAAAGGAACAGATCAAACTTTAGCGGCACCACTCTTTTCTGATTTGATGTTCTGTGGAGGGCTGCAAGCAAAAAGGCCGAGATCTTTATTCCATAGTTAACTTTTGCCATCTTTTAGATTTGTCTACCTCAAAGGAAGAATTCATTAACTTGTAGACCGCTTAAGATTATGTAGATCACATTGCTACACAATTTGAAATCGGCTTAAAGAGGTTCTCTATATTTGGCAAGGATACGGCCACAGTTTGACTTGAGATTTCACAGAGCCCATCAAAAATACTTTGACTTGAGATTTCATAGAGCCAGCAGTTTCAAGGATTCAGGAGGAAAAAAGTAATGCACTTGTGCTAGGTTTTCTTAGACCCGAGAGGAGATTCTATGGCAGTAGGTGGCCTCTCCATTTGTCTAGGTGTTGATATATTACTCCAGAACTTCTTGTCACAATAACAATGTTACCTAAAGCTTTGTGACTTTGCAGGTGCAGTATTGGCCAGTTGGGTTGCCTTTAGAGGCCTGATGCTTTTCAGTAGTTTTCCCGATTTAAATTAAGCGGGCTTTACAGGAGGAAGATTGTGTTCAGCATGTTCTATTCAATACTGGTAGGAGAAGAACCCAGCTCGATTTTGTGAAACTAAAAAAAAAAAGGAACAAAAAAAGAGAGGAGGAAGCAGAACCAATTCAGGATGATATAGATCAACCCTTTCTTCTTGCAAAAAAGATCTTACCATTTCCAAAGGAACTAGAGCTACATCTCTTTTCAATTTCCATTCAAGAGATTTTGTGTGTTTCCACGTCCTTTTGAGACCTTGAAAAATGGACAAATTCCTTTTCTTAGGAATACATGCAAGATTCGTCACTAGCCACTACTCACTAAAAAATGGATAATGGTAACCACAACATTAACTACTTCATTTCTGAATTTAATAGTAATAGAAATACATGTCCTATCAAGGCAGAATTTGTAACTTGCTATCATCTTGCTTATAGTAGGCAAAGATTTACCTCCATGGAAAGACGATTCATTCAAATCAAAATGAGGGTCCAACTACAATGCATTGCCAGAATCCATTTGTATACTTGAAACAGGTTGACCTCCTTGCTTCTCTCACTGTACAATCCTCTTCCCCATAAATCCCATTCGCCCCCTCCCTCCTCAAATGTAGGACCGGTGGCAACAGTTCACCGTGGTAGAAAGGACTCACCAAGCTGAGATCACGAACTAATACTAATATAACAGAAAAAGAATCGCCTTTTCTTTACACTTTCCCCGGCTCTGTTGCTATCACTAGCCTTACACAATCGATCAGAACATATAGATATCCTACAACACAACATAGGTCATCAAAACTCAAAAGGATCTCGGACAACCCGCCCAATCACAAAAGCCAGGATCTTTCAAAAGGTTACAAAAACTATAAAACAATTATGATGGTTGTCTTGTTCAAACCCGTTCCGGCAAAAATGAACTATTTTGCCACAGCGATGTCATCAAATTTTCTTGATACCAAGGGTACAGAAAATCCACAATTAGGTTGCACTTCTTCAGATCTATTGTTACTACTTCCATCCACATCCTCTTTGGCCAAACCTTTCCCCTTGGTGGGCCATCATGAGCACACTGTCTGAAAGAATTTCAGATGTGAGATCAAAATTAGTGAGTATAATGGTGGTGGATGACCGCCAGATGCTTCAAAATAAGTAACTTGTCTGTCCATTTTTTGCAATGCTCAAGAACTTCAAATTGTAGCAGCTGAACAGAAACCGGGATGATTTACTCTATATATACAACCATTCAATACTGCTCCACATCTTTAATGGGTATTCATTTGCAGCTTCTTCTATGTTCAATGCAAATACAATGTGAATCAATGGTGGTGATGATTTATGGGACTTCATTTTAACTCTAGTGTCATGAAAAGGAATTCTATAAATTCTGTTGGACTTACGATCCGCTGTCAACATTCTACTAGTGCAACAGATTTCTTCTCAAGTGATACAGATTCAAATCAAAAAAAGAAGCCAAGGAAAAATGTGCTATTGAAGCCTGCATATGGGCCTGTTTCTTTACTATAATTTATGACAAGAATTTGGGATTTTGGGGTTTTTTGGACATGATGTGATAGCTTGTCCTCTGGGCATTTGAAATGACATGTTTCACCAGAATTTCAATTTCCAGCCACCTAAAAGCTCTCAAATGAACTTTTGGAATTCCTAGAATTCCACGCTCTATGCATTTGATTGGAATTTCAAATGCTCCACCAAGAGGAGGGAGTTGGAATTCCACCTCAAGGGGGCAACTTTTGGACTTTGGAGAATTTGAAATTCCCCCAGACATGAATTCTTGGAATTCTGGTAAAGAAACAGGCCCCATTGTAACGCCCCACCCCATGCCCATGCATGATATTGATGGGCCGCAACCCATCAAAAGGCCTCATGTAAGGTAAGGGTGTAAGCTCTACATAAAACCCCATTCACTTTGGGTGTAAGCTTTGCTCTACATATAACCCCATTCACTTTCCTCTCTATAGTCGATGTGGGATTCCGGGACGTCACAATCCACCCCTCGTAAGGCTACACGTCCTTGTGCAGTAGCCTGCCAGTCTCTATAGCCTGTCCGCTCACATGGAGACCCGCCCACTTGCACCAGACCACGGCAAGGGACCCACACTCGAACTAGTTGAGAGTCGATTCTGATACCATTTGTAACGCCCCACCCCATACCCATGCAAAATATTGTCCGCTTTGGCCTACAGGCCTCACAGTTTTGCTTCTGATGGGCCTCAACCCATCAAAAGGCCTGATGCAAGGTAAGGGTGTAAGCTCTACATATAACCACATTCACTTTGGGTGTAAGCTTTACTCTACATATAACCCCATTCACTTTCCTCTCTATGGTCAATGTAGGACTTCGGAGCGTCACACCTATAGACAGAAACAGGCTATACTGCTAGCGTGGAGCATGTCATGACTTTGATACGTAAACACTCTCTCTCTCTATATATATATATATTTATTTATATATATGGGGCCAACTCTCCTAAGCTGAAGCTTTGCTTATCCTAAGCTGAAACAGTGCGGGTCCCACAAATTAAAGTCGATTATCATTGTTTTTTACATAATGATCGTCTCCAAAATCAAGATAAATCCAATCAGAACTGAATTTTCTAGTTCCGTTATTCAAAAAAAAAAAAAAAAAGATATAATCAACTTTGATTTGTGGGACCAGCACTATTCTAGCTTAGGATAAGCTAAGCATTATATATGTTTTTTGCATGATGGTCATGGAACTGGAAACTCAAGTTCTGATTGGATTTATCTTGATTTTGGAGACGATCATCATGCAAAAATGGATGAAAATATCAGCGCTACGCTACATTGGCCGTGGCGGCCGAGCCTGCCACACTACATAGGATTTACGGGTATCGCATCCCGTGGCGCCCGTACAGGCCGCTGAAGCAACGCAGTTAGAATGAGAGTAACCAACGGGTTATTCCTCAAGCCAAAAGGCTTATGGTAGGTTGTCTAAGTCTCACACCAAAGACAGAGAGAATCACATGTTTGAGACATCTCAATTTCATTCAAATTTCTGTATATCCCAAGAGGGGATTACATCCTATATATAATATAGTCCCAATCATAATTTTAGTAATCAATCTCTACTGGGAAACTGCCGATAGAAATCTTTCAATTTATGTACTTATAGGCTTGGACTTTGGGCCTTCTGGAATAAACCTTCAAATGGGGCATATTGGTCTGGCCTGCATCAGCTCTCCCCGGCTTGGAGAAACTCGACTCCAGCGAGTTATCAGCTTGGTACCTCTCATACAAATCTAGGTTGAGGAGCTGAAAATCTGTGGCGGTGATATATGTAGCTTCAGAAAATGGTTTTCCTTTCCACTTGACCAAAAACTTGGTGATACCCGCCAATCTTTGTTGACACGAGCTAGTCATCATAGACATTCTCAATTTCCTCTTAAGGAAATGGAACTATGGGAAGCCGGATATCTTGCCCGTCAAATGATTCGTCTTGATAATGCCCATGATAAATTGTGAGATCTTTGACATTGAATGTAGAACTGATATTCATGTCTGAAGGAAGATCGAGCACATAGGCATTGGAGCTTATTTTCTTCAAAATCTTGAACGGACTTGCACTTCTGGGATAGAGCTTTTTGTAAGTGCCTGTGGAAAACTGTTCGGGCTTGATTCGCACCATGTCCATGTCTCCTTCATTAAATTCAACATGGCGCCTGTGAGTGTCCGCGTGTTGTTTGTAAGTGTCATTGCTTTTAGCAATCTACTGACGGACCTCATCATGAACATTCTTCATGTGTTGGGCAAATTATTTCGCTTCTCGGCTAGGCCTGGATTCAGTTGGTAAAGGACTCAGGTTAATCGGAAGACATGGCTAAATGCCGATGACAACTTTAAATGGTGATCTTCCAGTTGATCTATTTACGGAGTTATTATAGGCAAACTCCGCCATGGGTAAAATAAGATCCCATCAGGCAATGTGTTCTCCAACGAGACATGGAAGAAGATTACTTAAGCTGCGATTGACGACCTCAGTCTGGCCATCAGTCCGAAGATAGTAGGCACTGGAGTACTGGAGCTTTGTCTTCATCATATGCCATAAAGTTTTCCAGAAGAAGCTCATGAACTTAGTATCTCTATCGGACACTATAGTCTTGGGTAGGCCATGAAAACGAACAATCTCTTTGAAGAAAAGTGTGGCAACTTTTCTTGCATCTACTGTGGTCATACAAGAAATAAAGTGTGCCATTTGGAGAATCTGTCCACCACAACAAAAATAGAATCTACCCTTCTTGCAGTCTTTGGTAAACCCAAGACAAAATCCATGCTCAGATCTTGCCACGGTTCATGTGGAATAGGAAAGGGCTGATACAATCCCGTATTCTTCTTTGGTCTCCTTGCAAGCTGGCATACCCGGCTTAATTCACAAATTCGGGCAACATCTGTCTTCAGGCGGGGCCAAAAGAAGCAGTCTTCCACAAGTGCCAAAGTCTTATCTCGCCCTAGATGTCCACTACATCCACCTCCATGCAACTCTCAGAGGACAAACTCGCAGATGGAAGTAGCTGGCAAACACAACTGATTTCCACGAAACAAATAACCATCAATGATTGAAAACTTGGGATGGTTAGAAAACTCACCATTAAGAAGATCTTTATAAATGCAGCCAAAGTCATGATCATCAAGATCTTCTCTGCGAATTTCTTCAAAGCCTAGGACGGTGACGGAAATCGTCGTGAGCAGGTGAGATCGACGGCTTAAAGCATCTACGACCTTGTTTTCCGCTCCTGACTTACAACGCAAGACAAATGTGAATTCCTGCAGAAAGGCGCTCCATTTGACACGGTTAACGCTCATCTTTTTCTGTGAGTTCAGAGGCTGTCACGCTTCATGATTAGAGTACAACACAAACTCTTTCTCGATCAAATAATGACGCCAATGACGAAGAGCTTGAACAACTGCATAATATTCCAAGTCATACGGCAAATATTTCTTGCGAGAGTCATTCAATTTCTCGCTAAAGTAAGCAACTAGGGTGACCATCTTGACTTAAGACGCCGCCAACACCAACTTGCGAAGCATCACATCTGACTTCAAAGACCTTGTCAAAATCTGGAAGTTTCAAAATAAGTGCCTCTGTCATTTTTTGCTTGATTTGTTCAAAAGCACGAGTAGCTGCCTTAGTCCAAGTGAAGTCACCTTTCTTCATGCAATCAGTTATAGGAGTCATAATGGTGCTGAAATTGCGAATAAATCTCCTATAAAAAGTGGCCAATCCATGGAAACTCCATACTTCATTAATAGTTTTGAGAAGGGGCCAATCAACGATTGCATTGATTTTCTCTGGATTAGCTTCTACTCCTTAGGCCGAGACAACAAATCCCAAGAATATAACTTTGAGACTTAAGAATGTATACTTCTTCAAATTAATGCAAAACTTATCTTTGCGAAGTGCACACATCACATACATGAGGTGATCAAGATGTGCATCCTTGGTTTCACTGAAGATCAAGATGTCGTCGTAATACACAATGACGAATTTACCAAGGAAGGGCCGTAGAAGCTGTGTCATAAATTCTCATGAAAGTGCTAGGAGCATTGGATAAACCGAACGGCATGACTAACAATTTGTATAATCCATCTTTAGTCTTGAAAGCTGTCTTCCATTCATCGCCTGCACGAACACGGATTTGATGATATCCGCTTCTAAGATCAATTTTGGAGAAGACAGAAGATCCGGCCATTATATCAAGCATATCATCCAACCGAGGTATTGGAAACCTGTACTTAATGGTGATCTTGTTAATTGCTCGGCTGTCGACACACATTCTCCAAGAACCATCTTTCTTGGGTGTTAAGAGGGTTGGTACCGAACAAGGACTCATGATTTCACGAATGTAGCCTTTCTGGAGTAGCTCTTCAACTTGCCTTTTCAATTCTGTGTGCTCTGTAAGGCTCATGCGATAAGGAGGTAAATTGGGAAGCGATGATCCGGGGACCAGATTAATTGCATGCTAGATGTTCCTCATAGGCGGTAGCTCTTTTGGAAAATCTAAAGGAATCAAGTCTTTAAAATCATGCAACAAGGACTTTATTTCTTGTGGTGTAAAAACTGCCGGTTTATCTTCTGCCACTTTGAATTCTTGTGGGATAAGGGCATAAACAACTCCTTGCTCTTTACTTTCTTCTTCAAATTTCCGCATTTGAAGGATGCAAGAACTTGACTGTGAAGCAGTTTGTCTTGCCGGAACTGATAGTGATTGCTTTGCCGGGGCAGTAGGAGGCTTAAGTGGAAGAAGAGTAACCTTGCGACCTTTATACTTAAAAGTATAGGTGTTTTTTTCTCCATCACTTTGGACTTTGTTATCAAAAAGCCAATGCCTTCCCAATAGGATAGGAGTACCATTCATGGGGATAATATCACACCAAATGGAATCTGCATAACCACCAATTCGGAATGTTTTTTTCTCTGATACCAATTGAAGCAACGCAAGGAGAATGAGGGTAACCAACGGGTTATTCCTCAAGCCAGAAGGCTTATGGTAGGTTGTCTGAGTCTCACACCAAAGACAGAGAGAATCACATGTTTGAGAAAGCTCAATCTCATTCAAATTTCTGTATATCCCAAGAGAAGGGATTACATCCTACATATAATAGAGTCTCAGTCATAATTTTAGTAATCAATCTCTACTGAGAAACTTCTAATTCTAAGAATCTTTGAAATTAGAAACTACCTAATCAAAGATATTAAAGAAATCTACTAATTCTAGAACTCTATTAAAATAGGAAACTACCGATAGAAATCTTTCAATTTCTTTACTTATGAGCTTGGACTTTCGGCCTTCTGGAATAAACCTTCAAACGGGGCCCATTGGTCTTGCCTGCATCAGCCACCACGTTTCGTGGCACCCGCTATGACTCAGCTGCCCAAAAAAGAAAAAAATCCCAAAGAGACCCAAAGAGATCAGACATTGTTGTAGAAAAAAAGCAATGAAAGAAAGGAAAAATACCAACCTGTTTCTTCTTCCTTTGTAGCATGCAGAACTGAAATGTAAAAAATAAAAAATAAAAAAAAGTAAAAAAAAAAAAGGAAAACTCTGCTTGACCGAAAGATGAAGAAATGGAAAAAAAAAAAAAAAAGACAGCAGATGGAGAAACGTACCTTGAACTAGCAGCGGCGGCGGCAGCAACGGCAGCACCGCTTTTCTTCTCCTTCTTCTTCTTCTTCTTTTCTTTCTTCTCTTTTCCTTCCCCTCTTCTTCTTTTCTTTCTTCCTCTTTTCTCGATCCTTCTATTTCGGGAGAAGGAAGTAGGGCAACAAAAGCCTCTTTCGGTCCCTCTTTATTTAGCCAGTTGGGTAGATAAAAATAGGCCCACATTGGGCTCACCTTACGAAAGCTATAACTAAAGATTAAATGGGCCCACAGTGGCTCACCTAATCAAAGTTATAAATAAACTCAATTGGCCCCTCAGAAAAAATAAAGCTGATGCACCCAATGTTATTACCATTGGTGGGCTCCACGATGGGTCCTAAATATTAAAATAAAACAAAAATCATGGCTTAGCCAAATAAATAAAAATTAGGAGCTTAGCAAAATTTTACTCTAATTAGACATAGAGACCAATCAAATTTCACTCTAACCGGAAATAGGGCCATGGCCAATTTCACACTAATTGAAGATAGGCTCTAGCAAAATTTTCTCTAATAGGAAATAGGGCTCAACCAAATTTCATTTTAATAGGAAATAGGAATCTAACTAAATCATGCTCTGATAGGACACAGTGAACCAAATTAATTTTACTCTGATAAGAAATAGGGCCCTAATCAAATTTTTCTTTAATAGAAAATTTTAAAATATATATATATATACATTTCAAAATACAACTCAGAAATGTGATATTCTAAGCAATGATGGTGACAATATTTTGATGACACTGTTTGATTACAAACATGAATACATATGAAAAAAAAATGATTATTCCTACTATTTTATATTCATACAGCAATACAAGACCTCGTACAATGAAGGGACCGCTATGCCCCCTTATCTCAATTACTTTTGCAAAAAAAAACTCTACGCTACGTAGCGCCCACTTCATAGCGTTTTGGTGGCGGACCGCTAGCCCGCAGCTACCACTATTTTCACCCTCGATATATATATATATATATATAGATATATATGTGTGTGTGTGTGTGCAAAGAACAACTACGTCACTTGACACTAGATGTATCTTATAAAAGCTCCCGGAAAGCCTACTTGGACAAGAATTTCTCTCCTGAGCTTGACTTTGATATTTCAAGTTTCAAGGTTGCCATGCCCGGTTAAAGTACTTCATGACCCAGGTTGGCAGTGTTAATAACCGGAAACACCAAAAGCTCAAGTTGGTAGTGAACGACACAACAATGTATAGACCACCCCCCCCCCCCCCCCCCCCCCCGAACGGGAGGCCGTTCGAACTCGAAACCCAACAAACAGACGGAACTAAATAGACCAGAAAGATGGATGGAGGTAACATGCCTCCCAGGGGTTACTCGTAACCTCTGGTTCTTATACCATGTTAATAACCGGAAACACCAAAAGCTCAAGCTGGTAGTGAACGACACAACAATGTAGATCAAAAGGTAGCAAGCTTGAAGAGAGTACAATGACATTCGGAGACATGACGTAAGTCCAGGCAGCTGGTCTTCTTTCTTCCTTCACCAGCTGGGGCAGGTCAAGAGTCTTGATTGCTAACAGCCTGGCTACATTTATTTTTCTTCTTTTTCCAAGAAAATAATATCAGGAGACAACTGGTATGGTGGAGGTGATCTGCGACTACTCAAAAATATAACTGCAGATGGTACAGTTCTGCAGACAGAACAGAGTGGCTAGGGCTGGTGGAATCAGAATTCATCAGTCCCTAGTTTCTATACATATATGTCGTCACTCGTCAGAATAATCTTGAAACAAGGTAAGTGAGGAATGTGGTGGGATGGTTTGTCAGTCTTAGAATTCTTAGAATCTGAAGAACCATGTAATACACTGCATCATGGTGAAGGGTTAACAAGTGGATTATGATAAGGCACTTGAGAATTTCAAGGTTGACGACATCATTTGCAAATGGAAGGCATGCAGAGACTGTAGAGAGAAAAGGGCTCAGAACAAATTGGTTTTCTCCTCCATTAGGTGTTCTGAAGTTCCATGTTGATGGATGACTAGAGGCAAGCAGGTGACAGAAAGTATTTAGGTTGGGGGAGAGGGGGGTATCTTTGCAATGCCGGGTATGTACTGATAGCATTTTTTGCACCAATCAGTATTAAAGCATCTAATGAAATCATATGTACAAAGCAACCTAAAATACAAGGCATAAATACTAGTAATTAAAGGGGTTTTGAAAAATCCTTTCACAGTCCTTATTGGCTGTCTGGAAGTGGAAAGTAATTCACGAATTGCGACCTCTTGGGTATCAGCTTCATCTTGGGATCTTTAGAAACTCCAGTTTATCTTAAATGAGATTAGGGCTGTGTTGTCTGATCTTCAAATGGAAACTTATCATGTGGGTAGACAGGACAGTAACATGGCTAATATGTTAGCAAAACAAAAAGGGTCAAGGATGATTATTATGTAGGGCCTTCATTGTAGTTCTTTGTTTTCTGTTGTCTCTGTGTTTTTTTTTTTTTTTTTGCAAAGCCAATGGGCTAATGCAACCGGACTCGTGGACCCAAAAAAGTCGAGGATTTTGTTTCTTATTTCATATCTTTATTGAGTTGTAATTACAATTAGCTTTCTATTCAGTAGGAGTCTTTTATTAGTTTCCTAGTTTAATTAGGAGCCTTGGGTTTTGGGGTTTGTTTTCCTATATATGTGTAATGTAAGACATTAAAGGTAGTTTGGGAGATTAATAAAATCTCCCTTCTTGGATTGAGGTTCATTCCTCTTCGTGAGAGATTTTTTTTATGACATCTCAATGCAGAGACACCTTTTCCATGCTTCGGCACTACAATCCAAACCCTTTTAGAGGGTTTTCATCAATTTGGTATCATAGCGCTAGGTTGTACAATCGACAAAATCGGATATGGAAGTGGCCCATGATTGTGAGATTAAGGAAAAATGAGACTCATTAGACTTGCAGATGAGACAGGTTCTGTCCCCGTTTTGATTGTGGCATATAGGCAAAAACCCTTCTCCAGTTTTTTGTTTGGACGACTTCGACTGGTAGCAAAAACTAGGAGTAAAAAAAAAAAAAAAAAAAGATGTTTGAGAAAGAAACAACAAAGAGTGAAAAAAAAATAGAAGACCTCAGTACTGCTTGGAACAGATCAGAACACACACACACACACACACACACACACACACGGGGTGAAACCCTCTACCGAAATCTCCTTCACACAGATGACCACTGTGATGCCTGAAGAGAAAACTATATCAGTCCTAGCGAAAGAGAAGAAGAGCACACTCCCACTCTTGGTAGCAGAACAACTGAGAAACAACAAAAGAAAGAAAGTAAGAGAAAAAGGAATGACAAGAGGCTAGGCTTTCCGGTTACAAAGAGAAGAGGAGAAGAGAGAGCTTAGACAAGCCCTCTGCAAATCAAATCCAATAGAAAAGAGGACCCTTCTTACCTTTTTTCTTCTGGTTTGGAAAAGAATTGCAGAAAAGGCAAAACAGAAGAAATAAGTTAAAAAAAAAAAAAAAGAAAAAAAGAAAACAGAAAACAGAAAGCAGAAAGCAGAAAGCAGAAAAGAAAGGAGGAAAAAGAATGAAAAGAGGTTTTCTAGGCACGATAAGTGAAAAGGGACACATGTCATCCCTTCCACCTTGGCATACATGACGCCAAGCGGCCCATGTAGTTGCAAGCCCAAATTAGAACCGGGTCTGACCTGTTTTTGCTGGAACGACCTGCTAAAAATTCAGGTTCACTTCAAGTTGGTATGGCCCAACCTACATCAAACCCAACAAGGAGAGGACACAGCTTCAACATGGATATCATTATTGACATCAGCACTACATCAACATCACATCGGTTAATGATCGGTTGACCAGACCAACGGTCATAATTGTTTCGTGATTTCTTAAAAAACCTAAAACATTTGTGGATTGGCTATTGTATGTGAAGAATGTGTTTGAACACAAACGAATGACAGATGGCCACAGGGTGACATTAGTGACTACCAGATTCCGTGGATATACAGTTATTTGGCTGACAGTTGCATCAATAACGTAGACCCAAATATGGATCCAGTGGAAGCATGAGCAAAGATGCAGAATATAATGAAACAGAAATTCCTTTCAGTCAATTACCAAGGGGACTTATTCTCTAAAAGCTACAGGACTTGAAGCAAGGCAGCAAGTCAATGGTCAAGTATATGATGGAATTTTTCCTAGTCTAGGCAAGGTGTGAAATTAGACAAATCAGAAGATGTTGTAGCCTGCAGTTATTATCATGGTCTTATATTGGACAGCCAATATCTCTTAGCTTCTCAGAACTTCACGACCATCAATGAGATGATGGAACATGCATTAAAAGGAGAAGAGTTTTTGCAATAAAATAAGATTGTTTAGTTGTTTTAATACATTTTCCATGAAAAAGCCAAGAACCCCATTGATACAATAATTGCAGCTTTCTGTATTAACTACACAAAGCATGAAAAATTTGTCAAGATATGCAGTCAACTTCATTGTTAAAGATAGGCATGTTTTTAATAACACCTGGCTTGTGGTTGTTCCGATAGTTAAAAGAACAATTGCCATCCACTGCAGGTTCGTCAATTTCCTCTTCAAGAATAGCCTGAAACATCAAATAAACAACATTAGCCAGCCAAAAACAATTACAATCAGACAAAACAAAATATGGAGAACCTAATTCCAATTTTATTAGGCGGATCAATACACGCAATAGAAAATAGCACAAATGCTTCTGTTGACACTCATAAATAAACGTAGATCACATCCATGCAAAGCCCAAAGGGAGCACCTGAATAATATACCAGTTGTCACAATCTTCAGGTTGCCCATTATCTGATACGTTGATGTATCAACATAAGTTAACGTAGCAAATTGAATATTATTGTGAATTAGGTATATGATGGATGGAATGGGGAACAGCCGCACGTTCTTCCAATCTGTAGTCATCCTTGGTGGACATGATGATCGGCACTCTCTCCAAAGAAGATAACTTGATACAACGAGCTGCAATTTAACCCAAAAAAAAAAATTGAAAAATGAACAATGCAAGTCAGCTAAGAAAGCAACAGCTTAAAAAAGTATTGCCTCCCTGCATGCTGAGCCAAATTGGTGTCCCAGCTGAGTCGACTTAGTTAGGCCAGTTTATGAGTCACTTTAGCCACTCTTGAAACATAAACAAAAAGAAATCAAAATGGGAGGGTAAGCTTGAACCTGTCCCAGCTAAGTCAACTTAGTTAGGCCAGTTTATGAGTCATTTTAGCCACTCTTGAAACATATAGAAAAGAAATCAAAATGGGAGGGGAAGCTTGAACCCATGACCTGTTGATCTTTCACTACCCACTAAGCTATGAATTTCATAGGTTCTTTTAGTGAGATTTTTCCTGTGAATGTTGTAGGTTATTTAGTTAGATAAATGTATAGTAATCCAATCCATTAAAAATCATTGATACGATAAGCGATAGCGTAGATGGCCGATTATATCTAAACATAAAAAAGATGAAAAGTGAAACAATCCAATAGTCAGTACCAAGGATGAAAATAGTGGTTGCAGCGGGCATAGTGGCCTGCCGCCAAAACGCTACATAGCGGGCGCTACGTAGCGGCATAGCAGTGCGATTTGGAAAAATCGTCAAAAAAACCTGAAAAAAAAAATTGTAGAAAATCTAGAATATTGAAAAACGAGAGAAAATATTTTTTTTTTTTTTTTTGCACAAATAACTAAAATAAGGGGGCGTAGCGGTCCCCTCACTGTATGAGGTCCTATATCGCTGTATAAATAGAAAATAATAGTAATGATCATTTTTTTCACATGTATTAATGTTTCTTAGTTATGCTAACTTAGAAGCTAATGAAAGGCTCGTAACAAATATATATATGTCATGAAGTCAAGACTTAAGACTTGAGAGTACCTAGGGAAAAGAATACACCTACCAAAGGGGGTGTCTAATGGATGTACTTAGAGAATAATCCTTGAGAAAAACTCTTTGTATCGACTGAAATTCGGCGAGATTATGTGCTTTTTGTGTTCTTTTAAACATAAAAGGGTGTAAGAGTTGCGTAGAAATGTTATTTGGAGATAAAAAGAAAAGAAATAAGTCTTATTATGGATTTTTAAAAAATTTAAAAAGTAGGAATCTGTCTCACTCCGTAGTGGCCCGTAAAGGGCGTAGCGGCCCGTAACGGGCGTAGCGGCCGCTACGGATGTGAACGGCGATAGATGCCATTTAGCATAGCAGTATTCACCGCTAAGCCCGATATAGCGGCCACTACGTATTTTGATCCATGGTCGGCACATGATCAATGTATATGAAAGTCAAATGTAAGATGGGTAGATTTCTTCCACATGTAACTTTTCAGCCATCATCCATCTATTGGTAACCATCAACTCAACAGATACTCTATCTACAAAATAGTCATGTATTGTAGCCTAATTGCATTACAACAAGACCAAGTAAAATAAAAGAAGTCGAGTTCTTTGACACCCATAACCAGGCACAGCTTTGTTTGGCACCTTTGGGTCTTTAATGCCACATGAGTAGTGCTCTTCTTGACCATGGCCATCACCCTACCACAGTTTGACATTTAGCTGACCTATCTTAATTGTTAAATTAAACTTCAGATAACAAAACTCAAAAAAGTTAAACTCTGCAGCCTTGAATGAAGGTTTAGAATAATTAGAAGGCCTTTTTTTTCCAAAATGAGTCCTTTACATCCCTATCTCCCTCCCCCCACCCCACCCCTCAACTGGAATACATTCAATTGGACCCTACTGTCCCTACACAAATAACTCATCTGTGCACGATGCACATATGGTCAGCCCTACACATGCCCACTTTGAGAGAGAGAGAGAGAATTTTGAGCTAAATGAGATAAGACCACGAGTGTGGTGGTGATGATTCAATGCAGACCAAGCAAGCAAGCTTGCTACATATGGTCATCCCTACACAAGCCCATTATGAGAGAGGGAGAGAGAGAGAGATGGAAATTTTTTAGCTAAATGACAAAGACTACGAGGGTGGTGATGTTGATCGTTCTTGCTTGCTCAGGCATGCACAAAAGTAGCATGCTTAGTCTAATGCAAGACAATTTGGCAATTTGAAAATTTGTCCGGCTGTATAATAGATGTCTTACCTTAAATACTTCAGCAAGAAACGGCACTGTTGCATAGTCATACCTATATCCACCATTATTTTGTGATAGAGTAGTCAAAATTCCCTACCAAGGAAAGAAAATGACAGTTATTGGTATTTAAAAGGTATATCAACACTTCAACAGACTGCCAAATTAACAAAAAAAATTCACAATCACTTATTATTAACTGCCAGCATACTTGAAGATTATTGATAAAACAACAAACTCACAACACAAACACACACATACACACATTACATAGTTGCCATGCAGTCACAAAGTCGAATTCTTCAATCCGTGGTTCAAAGTCATCATCAAGTATTTCATAATAAGTCCACCCACTCAAGTAGGGCCCAAGGTTCACTATCCAAACCCATAGATTTGACCAACCAAAGGCAATAAGGGATACCATAAAAGCCTTTTAGATTGGAAGAGATCATAGTTACCCAACATTGGCCTTTCTAAAAAAGTAACAAGAAATAATGAAATATTAACAGTGAAAATATATAATACAAAATGGGAGCACTATACCGAAGGCAAACTGCTCAAAAGCTACAAAAGGAGCCAAATAGAAACAACAACAGAAAAAACCAAAAAGAAAAAAAGAGTTGACCAGCCAATGGCGATGAGGGGTACCCCAAAAGCCTTCTAGATTGGTAGAGATCATAGTTACCCAATCATTGGCCTTTCTAAAATAGTAACAAGATATATTAATAGTAAAAAGATATAATGCAAAATGGTGTAGGAGCAGTGTACCAAAGGCAGGCTGCCCAAAGCTACAAAAGGAGCCAAATAGAAACAACAACAACAACAACAACAAAAAAAAAAAGAAAAAAAAAGAAAGAAAGAGCACATGGTAACAGAGCAAAATACAAAGCTTATCAGGATATTCCTTGCTCTTCTAATCAACCACCTCATTAGCACCCTTAAGAGTATGATGGAAAGCTACATGAAGAGAGGAAGAATGACCCTGTAACATATCCACCCAGTTTGTCAAAAAAAAAAATGTCGGAAATGATGCAAAGAAAGATGTCTTTGTGTAGGACCAAAAAACTATCCCCCGAAGATCTATATAATCACTGATTTATACCAATGAACAAGAAAGGTACAGCTTGAGGAATGAATTCATAAATTGAATTGAATTTCTAAACAAGATATCTCTTAGTATGGATGTGCTTGAAAAAAGGACCCAATTGTACAATGACAAGAATAAACAAGAATGTGTTCCTAGAATGTATGATCCTTTTTTAAAAGGACCGTATTGTGGAACAACCCAAAAAGTGTATTCACATTCAATGATGGATGAGTCAATCACTTCAACAGAAGATTTAATTGGAATGGTTTGGACAAATAAAATTAGATAGTCAAAAACTTCAAGCAGCAAGATGTTTCAGGAAACCCTCCATCCATAACAGGCCACAAAAGGAAAACACTTCCTCCCCCTCCCCCTCCCCCTGCCCATGTCCTGTTGGAGACTTGGACCCAATTTGCATCATGTCGATTGAGAAGCAAGACTGCCTTTGTTGCACAATCAAATATCCGAATCAAGTGGCCTTTTCTAAATATAAAAGCGGTAAGCTAGCAATCTGAATTTTTTTTCAATTGGTAATTGTTTTTATTAAGGAAGAATCAATTACGCAGTGAACAAAGAGAAGGCAAGAAATCTGCCATGCTGTATGAAGAAGAATGTTCAGCGATGAAGAAACAAGTAGCTGAAGTACATGTGGAAAAGATGCGCATGCTAAAATCAAAGTGTAGAGTTACAAGGATAGAGACAGTGTTTTTCTTTTTTTTCCTTTTTTTTTTTTTGAATGGAGGATAGGAATAGGAATTAGTACATGAGACAAAATCTATGGGCAGCATCAATAGAAGAGGGGGGAAAATCAAGGAATAATGTATAAAATTGTTTTCAGTATAAGTCTCTAGTACTAGTTCTTTTATTAATAAAATCTTTGTTGCCATTCCCAAGATAATAATAAAAGTTTTGGTCAGATAATGTCCTACATCATCATCATTATCAAAGCCTTCTTCCAACTATATTGGGGTCAGCTACACAAATTCTATTTCTACATTCCGATCTATCTTGAGCCAAATCCTCAGATAAGTTGCTTTTCTTCAGATCTATTTTTATTGCCTCCATCCATGTTCTCTTTGGCCTACCTCTTCCCTTTGGTGGGCCATCAACCTTCATAGCCAAATTTTTCCTTACCAGCACTGTTGCCGGCCTGTTTGAGATGGTTTGGGCATGTCCAACGCAGATAATGTCCTACTTATGGGATTTTTTTTCTTTTTCCTTTTTTTTTATGTAATTTCCTTCCTTCTTTATCAATTATCACTATTAGTCTCTTGGAAGCTCTTTATTTTCAAAAAATACACAATCATTTCCACAAGCGGTAACAAGATGATAGTTTTGGTGGTAGGTATCTTATGCAGAAACTCATAGTTCAATTCTATTACCTACTTTTTTTATTAAAATTCTGTTACCTACTTAATTAGAGAGAGAGAGAGAGAGAGAGAGAGAGAGAGAGAGAGAGAGAGAGGGAAACTTCTTATAGTTTGATTCCATTTTAGTGTTGTAGGAGATTTTGCATGTAACATTCACTGTGGAAACCCACGGTGGCAGAAATATCAATATTATTGAGGAGATCCAAGATTCTAATAGTAGTTTTCTTTCTTTCTTTCCTTATTTCCTTCTTACCTTTTCTTTCTTTTTATTTGAAAGTGAGCTTTCAATTTTATTTCGTTAATTCATATTCTGTAGAAAAGAGAGGTAGACCATTTGATCATTGCGGGTCGGGTGGGGGTGATTCATCTTCTCTCTTTCAATGTTATTACTAATAATAAACTTAAAAATAAAATTGCATAATAAACTTAAAAATAAAATTGCCATATAATTGCAAGAAAAACTCTTCCCCTTATCATTTCAATATACGCACTTCATATCATATCAAATACATGTTTCTTCAGAAATCGGAGTAGCTTGTCATAGAATGGGTGGAAAAAATTATGATTTTTGATATAATTTCTAGTGAATTGCGGGGTAGTTTTCTATTTTATACTACCGAGCACACTCATTTCAATTTTTGGGTGGACTCACGCCATTCCATGGATGCTGTGCAAAGGCACAGAGACACCCACACAAGTTTCTACCAACACATATTTTTGTATAACATTACATACTATGGCTACCGGAACAATAGCTAACTTTCCCTACTACACATAGACAGAAAAATGTGCAGAAGACAAAATTCTGATACAAAGAAAGCGCATGGAACTGCCCAAGAAGAAGGAAGAAAACCCACCAATTACAAGTCACTAACAGAGTGATCCAAGATTTTCCTTCTTTAGTTTTGTACAGAAAGGGTTGGAGGGTGGATGGGTGGGTGTGTTTGGGTGGGCGCTTGGTTGGATGCAACAATATACCACTGATTCTCTCTACTAAGTGGGAGTCTTACAATCACCCTTTCTACCATGTGGGAATCTCACAATCATTCTGATTGAAAATTCTATCACTTTCTAGTCAAATCTCTTAAATGATAGCATAGAGGATCATCTATCAGAAATCCTCTCTTATACCAAAGAGACCCAAAACGTATCTTTTAGGGGTCAATGACTCAATGCACATACATACACATGATTACTAAAGTAAAAGTCTTTAAGTGACTACCATTCATCAGGACACCAGAACCCACCAACAGAAGGTTTTAATTCAACAAGCTCCACGAAAGAAGATTTGATTGATAACACACACACACACACACAAAGGTTTTTAATTCAACGAACACCTTCAACACCCCATGAATTAAATTTAAAACATAGAACAATCATCACCTCATTATCAAATGACAGAATCTACATTTTAAAAAACATCAAAAAGTCTTCTTGCAATTCCGTTTCACTCCAACAACAAAATAACCCTAGGACGATAGATAAATAAATTACATGGATCTAAATAAGACCTTTAAAAGAATCAGATATGAGATGATGAAGTTGATTGTTCAGTAATGGATCGAGGAGTTAATTATTAGGGATCTGATTCTGACCTGAGAACTGGTGAGAAGAGTGAGAAGCCCCGCAACAAAGTACCACTTCATCTTCTCCTTCTCCTTCTCCTCCTCCTCCTCCTCTCTTTTTTTTCACAGATTCAACGCCACTCGACTCAAAACTCAACTGAGTACCCCATCATCGACTCGTATTCCTTTTTACATTAACATGGTCGAGTTGTTGCAATTTACACAAGTACCCTTCCCCCATTTGCTTTGGGCTCTCTCTCTCCTTTTTCTCAGCAATTGCAAGGAAAAATTAGTGACTTCAAAGGTGTTTTTTTTTTTTTTTTTTTTTTTTTTTTCTTTCTAACAGAGGGTGTCCCAGTCCTTTTGACCAGAATAATTTCTACGAACCCTCAACCTTTGGTGCAGACCGTAGTCCTTTGCCTTACCCATCAGGACTAATGAGTTGAAAGTTTGAAATTGCATTCTCACTGTCTTTGCATGTAAATTCAAGCTCACTTTGGGCCACCTTAGATATATGGTGTTGTCCCCATGTTCTAGCATTATGTGTAATTTTACGCTCATCAAACATTTCCTTACTACTGGATTGAATTTCCCAAAAAGGATTGTGTTATTAAAAGATTATTAAACTTAAGAATGTAAAGTCAAGGGTGGGGATAATATGATGGAGCTAATTTTATGAACATAAAAAATTCTTTTCATCCATCCTACCCCTGGATTGATAGGAATGCATCAAAATAAGCCCCATGAATTGGACAACATAAATGCAGCATGCAGTCTATTCACAGGTAAAATCTCTCCTTTTTATATTATATTATATTGTTTATTTTCATTTAAAATAGAGTTTAAAAGCAATAACTAATGAAAATTCACAATTTCATTTTGTCTTGTGATTTTTTTTAATATTATTTTTCTAGAAAAAAGGATTGGAATAAATCTCAAATATCAGTCGTACTCCGATGTTTAATAGCCGATAAAAGGTTTAGGCAATGGCTTTTGGATGCAAACTAGTCGAACCATGGTGAATATTGATGTGGATCCAAACCAATTTGTCTCCATATATAAGATCTTGATCCAATATAGAACCTATGTATTGTCAAGATATGTCTTCAATTGAAAATTCAGATCTGATTTGGGGTTCAAATCCACAATAAGAAGTGTGTTTATCAGTATAATTGGATAACAGGGCTTCAAAATAATTTTTTAAAGGGATTTTTACCAAATAATTAAGCTTATATTGTAAACATCAATTTTATGAAGAATAATAACAAAATCACCATTTAGTTGTTCGTACCTCTTTTTTTGATGAAATTGCCCTAGTTGACGATATCGCCAACTGAGTTTACGATATCGCCAACTGAGTTGGCGCCAACTGAGTTGGCGATATCGCCAACTTCCTGTATAAGATTCAACGCATTTTCTTCTTCTTTTTTGTGAAACAGTCTTCTCTCTTGCTCCCATTCATCTGTTTTATGGGTTCCCCATGTGGTGCTGGTTTCTATGGGTTGTATTGTCCAGTACACTTGGGTCTTGTTGACAAATGATGTTTTTTCATTTGTAATAAAGGATACATGTAGGGACAGAGTCTCTCTCTCATCGGTTTTGTTTTGTTGCTGTCTCTTTATTTCAGGGACGGCGGATCTGCTGGTGTTATTCTTGCATGTTGTGTTTGATAGTGTGATACCTTGTTCAAGGTCTTTCCCATTCTCCATCATAGCTTTACTGATCTCACAAAGAAGATGGCCAGAGGAGAATTTTTTCGTTTTCATTTGCGAGAACTAATCATAGCCTAATTGCACATGCTTCTTTTGTTAAATTGTTACATGACAATGATTAAACCCGACCAATTCATGTTATGAAACCAATCTCAATGTGCAAGCATCATGTGTTTACAGCACAGTGACATTTTGAAGCTTGCAAGAATTGGACAAGCTCTTAAAACCTTTCTGACTGGTGTACCCTTCCACAACAAGGACTTGGCTATTTCATTGATTAGAAGAAAGAACAATATCTTTGATCCTGTCAAAAGGGGTCGTGGGCCAGGATAAAAGGAAAAAAAAATAGTTTGATTTCATTGCCTTGCTCACCAAACGAATCACATATGTGCCCATTTCACACTATGGCATCAATGTCTTCATTTGAACTCTTTCCATGGCTCAAGGTTCGTTCAAACATTTCATCGAACACGTTAAGTACCATTTACCCCATTTCATATTTTCTCTCCATCTTGCTCAACTAAGATGAACAAAAGAAGATGAAAAATAAAAGGGGTTTTTACAAAATAATTAAGGTTAGACTCTGATTATTCAATTTTATGAATAAAAATCAGAAAACGACAGGTTAGTAATAGAAAACGGATGAATGGGAGCAAGAGAGAAGACTGTTTCACAAAAAAGAAGAAGAAAATGCGTTGATTCTTATACAGGAAGTTGGCGATATCGTCAACTAGAGCAATTTTGTCAAAAAAAGAGGTACGAACAACTAAATGGTGATTTTGTTATTATTCTTCATAAAATCGATGATTTACAATATAAGCTTAATTATTTGGTAAAAATCCCTTTTTTAAATATACAGATAGGGCTATTAAAGGGTATATGATTAAAACAATGGGTTTTTTTCTATAAAATTGTAAAGAAATCCTTTAATAAACAATTAATGATAGAAACTTAACACTATGCCAGATAATGATAACTAAACCTTAGGTAACATTTTTCTTTTACAGACCAATAGATTGCGATATTAAAACCTATGTTTAACTTTTAACCTTGTTGGAAGTCTTCTTTTCCCTTCTACCATAAAACCCCCGGTGAAAACTCCAACGATTAATTTAAAAAATTCGGCAAAGAGGAAATCTAATATCTAGGTTACAAACTAAATAAATAAAAATAACATAATCTCATCCAAAACTACATAATTTTATCAATTATTAAAAAGAACAATGTGGAATTATTATAAATCTTAAAGCGATAGGATTTGTTTTGCCATGTCAACACCCAAAGAGCTCTCCTTTCAAAGAAAAAATACTAATGAAAATATATAGGCGCTTTGCCTTTTAAGTGGCCCACTGCACCAATCCATATTTATCTTAGCTCATTATATCATATTCAAATTTAAACATTTTTTTTCATATTTATCCTTTCTTAACCTCACTCTATCCCACACCCCCATCCCTTTTTTTTTTTTATAACGCAGGGTTCCCAGCCCTTTGGGCCAGAATAATCCCTACGGGCCTAGGAGAGAAAGCCGGGTAAAATTCCCCTGTACCCCAGTGTAGTAGTGCAGTTTCGAACCCACAAACTCCAGGTGCAAACCGTGGTCCTAGGCCAACTAAGCTACCCCTCGGGGTTCCATACCCCCATCCCTCTCTTGCGTAAGTCTCTTCTTTCCATAATACTCCTCTCCACTAAAGTTTTCCTTTCCAATACAAATCTGCCGCATAATACTCAAATACAAATTTGGCACATGTTTCCATTGTGAACTCTCTGTAGAGTAGAATTGATTAACCTAATGTAGGCAGTGTGACTTGATTTTCATATTAAAGTTTTGGGGTCAGTTTTATTTGCACACCCTATCCACATTATTTTCCTCTTTGGATATGCTTAAATGCAAGGATCCTCATGCTGTGCCCAATGGCAAACGTGGGTCCCTTCTCTTTTCCATGAGGGCTTATTGACTCATCATATTTGGATTTTCAATCCAATGGTGAGCAATAGTCCTGCAGGGCCCTTATTTTATTTTATTTTTTACAGATCCCTAGGGAAAAACTAAGTCGTTCCAGTACCCGTACCCCCATTCTCCAAAAATAAATAAATAATGCTATTCATCCTGGTTGGCCAAAAGTATACAGACATACATGTGTCTGGTACTTTTTGGGCTTGGTGGTGGTTGATAAATGGTATCTTATTAAAATGGGCTAATGTACATTGTATTCTTATTAAATTTAAAGAATAAATTTTAAGTATGATAGATAATAGATTTATTTCTTTTAGAATTATTTTTTTCTAAAATATCTCAAAAATTCTTTAAGTTTAATTTATTTTCATTTTTGGGTCTTGACTTAGCACGGGCCTTTGTTGCTAGTTCCTATACAAACAAATACAATTAAGAACCCCTAAAAACCATTCTTCCCTTCTCAGATCTTCTTTAGCTTTTTAAGTGAAGAAAAAAAGTTTTTATGCGCCCATTGGAGCAGCATAGAAAGCGATCTGCCACTTCCTTTTTCATTTATATGCCTTTTGGTTTGAGGCTCGATAAGTAGTTTGCTAACTACGTCAAGAGACTCCCATTATTATTGAGGTTGAAGGGAATTTTTTTTTTTATTAGGGGTCTACATGGGCGGTTCGGATCTATTTAGAGGGAAAACCATCGACCAAACTTAACCCATCAGTTTGCTATTATTTCAAACCGAACTGAACTGCCCATGTGCTCTAACCGAGCTGAACCAAACCGAAAGGAACCGGTTCGGTTCGGTTACAGGGTTTTTTTTCACAAAAAAAATGGCAGTTGAATTGGGGAGAGACGTTGGACTTCAAGTAACGGAGTGAGGGTTCGAGTCTTCTTCAAGTGATTTTTCGTATTCCTTTATATATTTTATAAAAAATATTTATTTATATAATTGGTTCGGTTCGGTTCAGTTTGGGCGGTTTAATCGCACCTTCAAACCGAAACCTGAACCGAACCTAACCGAACCGTTTGGAATGGTGGAAATGCCCTCCTTTTATAGGCTTTTGGTGGTCATGAGGGGAGTTTATGAGTTTTAAATGCATTAATTGCATTATTGCTCTATGATGGGTGGAGTTATAAATTTGTATTTTTGTAACTCTTTTTTCTTGACTTTTGATTAGCCATTGGAGAATAATGGGCTTTTTTTATCCATCATTGTACATCACGGATGAAGTGGAGGTACTTAGTGGTAGACCCAAGTGTCCCATGAGGGTGTCATCACACCTGTGAGATTTGAGAATTTCTTTATATAATACTTTAAATTTTCTATATAATTGTTTAACTTTTTCACTTGACCAATGCCCGCATCACCCAAATGAAGATCATGGGTCCACCATTGGAGGTACTGGGGTTGTTAAAGAGAAAACATATCATTTCCAGTGAAAGAGGTATGAAATGCAGGCCAAATAGGCCCTAAGTTACTCTATCAATTGGGCAATAATAATGGGAAGGCAATGAAGTGTAGGATTTGAAAATGAGGTGTTTGGAGTATTATTATAGTTGTTGTTGTTGTTGTATAAGGGACATTTACAATATCATCGATCAATGAATTGACGATACCGTTAATATGGGTAATCTTATCCAACAAAATGCACAAATAACTCTTTCATCATTTTTTTAGTTTCTATTTATAAAACTATTTAATGAAGTTTTTTAAGCTTACTTTTTTTTGTGAAGATCTCTCATTTCAAAATATCACAATAATATTACGAGACATTTGAATGATGAATTCTTAGTATTGCAACATTTTAAAAATAGTACTAGAGAGTGAAAATATAACAAGATAATTGCCTTAAAAGTAATAAAAATGAACACAAGAAAAATTATATATAAGAAAACATATACTTTTCTAAGAGTATTTCATGTTTGTTTTAAATTAACTATCGTTTTATTTATTCAAAAATGCTTGTTTTCTGTTATACTTGCTAGTAAAACCATGAGAAAACCCTAATTAAAAAATATCTCAAAATTCTCCAGAGATAATTTTCAAATAAAAAAACTGAGATAATAGGCTTGGTTATCTATTAGACGATGATCAATACTTTATGATCCTTCTATGTTTGCCTTTTGTTTTGTCTCTAAATAAAAGCAGCTCACCTATGATCTGTCTAAGCTCACCTATGATCCATCTAACTTCTACTTATATTGTCCCTTAAATTAGCAATGATTTTATTTTTATGTTTCTCCTTCGTAATCATCACACACAATTATTATTATTATTATATATATATATATATATATATATATATGTAATGAAAGAGACAATTTCAGACTTACAATTTTGACCACCCATGTTAATTTTGACCAACCCCATAATGCTCAACTGTAACTGTTGGTTCTAGATTATTAATTCATCTAACCATATTAGTGAAAGAATCTAAACGGCCATAGCAAATGCAAATCTAAACGGGTCCATGATATCTACTCTTAATTACATGGCTATTGTAATTAAGGCCCATTATGGGAGGAGTTACATGCAATTTAAACTCCATGAATGGGTTGTGGGGCTCAAATTAGACTATAGTAGTCGTCGTGGGGCTCAAATTAGAGCTAGCAAAAGCCAGCCCGACCCACCAATCTGACCTTGGCCCAACTTGCATGATATATAGGTCGGTTGCGGGTCAAATTTTCCTAACCCATAGAATGGGTCATTCACTGCACTAAGTGGCCGCCAAAGCACTTGAAGAGTCGCGGGCCGCGCCGCGTTTTTTGGAATTCTACCCGCGATGTAGAAAGCCTTGATTGCCAATGGATTTTCATGCTGATTAATGTCGGATGATCATGCAATTTCAGACATTGATTGCTACCAGTGGGCCGATACCGTCTGTCCTGTCGATTTCTCAATCGGTCGGGCAGAAACTGTGCTTTTTTTGTCGGCCGGTTGGCAATTTCAAAGCGTCCGATGACTATCCCATGATTTTGACGACGGATCCGTGATATTGACGAAGATCGATGGATTTCGTGCCCTAAAAATTAGATTTTTAGAAAATTACATGGGCCAAACATCTCAAAACGCGAAAAGGGGGTGAAAATCCGGCGACTCAAATAACCATGGGGCATTTTTGCCCCTTTTGGTCACCTTTTTCGGCCGTTTTCTAGTTTTTTTTCGCTTCTTTCTTCTTTGATATTTTTCTTGGCATTTTTGCACATGTTTTGGCATGATTTCCTTGCAAACAACATGATGAGAAACCGTGCAGATCAGAGGACAAAGTTTCTAAATTTCCGGGAAAGCCGAAGACTTTGTCGTGCCGTTAGAAGCCAAAACTAGGCCAAACGATGTCGGAATGACCTGAAATTTGAGGTAAAGCCTCCTGAGCAATAAATAAGACCTACCACAGGCTTTTGTTTGAGTTTTGGATCCATGTGGGGTCATGTCACCAACAGACTTGATTTTGTCGTGAGGAAGATGCCGCGCTTTGATGTACAGTCAACCGATGTTCGATTGACCTAAAATTTGATAAGGGGCCTATTGAAGTCATTTTAAGATGATCCATTAGCTCCGATTTGGAAATCATGTTCCCGAGGAACTCTGCCATCGGGAGGCCTGATTTAGCTTCCGAGAGGTTAAAGTCTGATCAAATGTTGTCGAAACGACCTGAAACTTGACATGTAGCTAGGCTTGCAAGCGGATACCCAATTACCAGTTTACCCGGGGTTTCCGACCCGATAGGAAACGGTTCTGGAACCTAAAACAGGTTCTGTTTTGATTTTGGATCCGAAGTCGGAACCCATTTATGGACCAGGAACAAAATCGGGTCTGATTCCGGATATTTAATGTCCCGACCCACGGACCCGCTTATAGACCCGCCACATTTATTAGGGTTTTTTAATGTTTTTATAAAATCTCCTTAGTCTTTCCCAAAAGAAGTCATCGTTTCTTATTCTTTTCCTCTAAAATCCTCCCTTTTTTACTCTATCTCACGTCCAACTGTAGAAGAGAACCCCAATCTCTCTCTTGGTATCTCGGACGAGCCCTCCTCTCTTGATTGATCTTCTCTCTCTCGGTATCTCAGATGAGTGCAACAAACACCCCATCTTGTCAGTACAGACTGTAGAGGTATATCAAATGCATATTTAGTTCTTCATTTTTCATGGGTTTTTTATTGTGTAGATGATGATGCTAGTAATATTGCAATGATGACTTATCTATTGTTTCGATGAGATGAGTGATTGCATCCATTAGTTGTAGTAAGATTGATTAAAGAGAGATTTGGAATAGTCTAAATGCCATTTGCTTTTTGCAGTATTTGTATCAATGTTGTAATATGAAGTGAATGCCTTTTTTCTCTTAAATATTGTCTCAAATCTGCCACGTTTAATTTAGATTTTATTTCAAATCTGCCTTTAACGGTTTAACCCCTTTAATAAAACCAAAGTATTGGAGTAATTAATGAATCAGCCTATATAATGATAATTAATGATATAAGTAAAGCTGAATGTAATACTAATTCATTAATTACTCCAATACCTTTATTTATATAAATAAAACCAAAGTATATGATGTGCAGATTTATTTATATCACATCTTATATCATCAATATAATTATATTGAATGCAATAATTGTGATATGTTTTGTAATCTCTTAAATTGCAGGTCATTTCAAAATGCCTGAACGGATTCATATTGATGATGAAAAAACTAATGAGGAAGTTGTAGTTGTGGCAACATCTTCAAAAAAGCGAAAAATTAAATCTCTGATCTGGATAGATTTCCATAGGATTACTAAAAATGGGAAAAAATTGCACAGTATAAACATTGCAACAAAATATTGAATGGAGATAGTAAGGATGGTACATCCCATTTGAAGAAACACTTGGACCATTGTTTATCATTTAAGAGATCAAGGAAAGGTCAGCTAGATGTAGGACTACAAATCATAAAGATAAGTGAAGTGAAAGAAGATGATAGCTGTGCGGTACAAAACTTCAAATTTGATCAAGAAAATAGTAGGATTGATCTTGTACGTATGATTATTTTACATGATCTTCCATTTCGTTTTGTTGAGTATGAAGGTTTTAGAAATTATGTAAAGGGGCTTCAACCAATGTTTAAAATGACTTCTCGCACTACTGTCAAAGCTGATTGTATGAAAATTTTCTATGAGAAAAAGAAAAAATTATCTAATTTGTTGGACAATCTAAAGTGTCGAGTTAGTTTGACATCTGAGATGTGAAATTCAAATCAGAATCTTGGATATATATCTTTGACATGTCACTACATTGATGATGAATGGAATCTGCAGAAGAGAATCCTTGTGTTTAGTTCTCTTAAAGCTCCCTACACTGGAGAACCGATTAGCAATTGCATTTTGGATAACTTGTATAGTTGGAATATTGACAAGAAATTGTGTAGCATTGTTCTAGACAATTGTTCTACAAATGATGTCGTAGCTCATGAGCTTACGTCAAAGCTCGTAACAAAGGGACTGCTTTTGTCAAAGGGAGATTCGTTCCATGTGCGTTGTTGTGCACATATTCTGAATTTAATAGTTCAAGATGGATTAGACTCAATCCGTGAGATGATTTTCAAAATACATGAAAGCGTCAAATATATTAATCACTCACAAGCGAGAGAGCAGAGATTCAATGAGATAGCACAACAGGTACGGGCTCCAAAAAAAATTAGTCCTGATAGTTCAACTAGATGGAACTCCGCTTATGAGATGTTGGAAGTTGCCTTACAATTTAAAGAGGCATTTGAACATTTAAGCGATCACGACCGTTCATACAAATCTGCCCCAAGTGATGAAGAATGGAAGAATGCAAAATGTATATGCAAATGCTTAAAGATTTTTTATGACATCACAGATCTTTTTTCCGGCACAAAGTATCCAACATCAAATTTATATTTTCCTCAAGTTTGTAGGCTCTATTTATATTTAAAAGATTTGTGTTATAGTCTAGAGCCTTTTCTTCTATCCATGGCCTAAAAAATGATGGTCAAGTTTCATAAATATTGAAATATCACTTGCATACCTCTAGCAACGGCTGCAATATTTGATCCACGGTTGAAATATAAATTACTTGAGTATTACTTCCCATTACTATATAGTGATGATTCAAATGCAAGGATTACAGAGGTTAAGCAAGGTTTGATGAACCTGTATACTAAATATACGGTTGGCTCTACAAACAATCCTTTTGATAAAGGATTTTCTTGGAATGATGAGAGCAACAGTGGGGCTATGAGTTCATTGAATGTTCCTTCTACAGATGAAGTTACAATGGAATTGGATGATGGATTAGATATGTTTCTTCAAGAAAGTTCATCTTTTGAAAGAAAGTCTGATTTGGATTTATATTTGGAGGAAGCAACTCATCCAATGAGAAAGGGCAAAGGTTTTGATGTCTTAGCTTGGTGGAGACTGAATGTGTAAGACCCCGACCCGAGTGTCCACGATTAGTGCTAATTAAGTCGCGTGTTAGTGCTAAGCGTGATTAGTAGATTTGACTAAGTTGGGACTGGAATAGTTCTTTTATAGCTTTTAGGGAATTTTAGTGTCTTGTGTTTAGTAGGACTCTTTGGGGGTTCCTTTTCGATAGTCTTGCGTTACTTTGGGGATTTATCCGAGATTCTGGTGTTTTGTATTTCAACCCCGTTTCACTTATCTCGTTAACTCCTACAACTTTCATGTTGATCCCGTACTCGTCCGGAACCCCGAAACCCGACTTTCCTAGCCTTGAAGGCAAAACAGTCTTTTTACACTAAATATGTACCCAAAACTTAATATCCCCAAAACCCACGAAAAATATACTTTTTGGAAGCTAGAGATTTCGGTGATCACTTTTCCCTTCTTCGTCGATTTCGTTCGAGGTCCCGAGAGTAGTGTTTTCAGCCCCAAAGAGATTTCCCATGGTGGAGCCCACACTCAACTTGTATATATAAGACCCCTCTCTTTTATTCCCTCTTTTTCCAGCACAACCCAAAAAGCTGGGGCTTTTCTCTCTTCTTCTTCCTCTTGCTTTCCATCATCAAATCATCACCAACCTTGCACAAATTGAGAGATGGGAGCCATCATCTTCTTCTTTATCACTTGGGCTCTCCATTGATACAACTCTTGAAGAGAGAACTCCATTCTAAGACCTTCCTTGAGCTAGTCTTACCCATTTGAAGAGTTTCCAAGTAAGTAATCCTCCTAATATTTTGATATTGTGTTCTCCTAGCTATAGAGAAGCCCCATCTTCCTTATCGAGAGTTTCTTCTTCTTCATTCCTTGTTTGACCCATTTTAGGGTTTGTATTTGGGGGTTTTGTGTGTAGTTGTGATCTTGGCTTGGAGAGGTGATTTGAGGCTTGATTTCCTTGAGTAGAGACCTTGAGCCAAGTGGATGAATGGATGTTTTGAGCATTAAATAGTTTTTATGACAAATGTGGTTGATTTGGTTATCTCCATTAATGTTCATCTATCTTGCATTCATGTGAAGTAAATGCTCATATAAAGGGGTTTTGTTAGCTTGTTTATTGCTTTGGAAAAGTGGTTTGTATCTCTCTATTTTCACTTCTTGCTTTTGATTTTAATGAATCCTTGTAATTGTGGACTCTTTCTCCTTCTCTTTGTGATTGAATGTGGAAAAGAATGGAGATGAATGGATGGAGTCTCGGTGGGTGTTGTGAGGAGTTTGATGGTGATTTGAAGGTGGTATTGAGGTGCTTATATGCCCTACAATGGGTGTAGGATGGAACCTCAAAAAGGGCTTGTGAGAAGAGAGGACAAGCAGAGTAGAACTGTCCCCGGAACTGACACTTCACTCGAGAGAACTGACCAAAAAGGGACTCGTTTCGTTCCAGAGAACGACTCGCTCGAGCAAACCCTGATCTGCTCGAGCGAACATTCCCAGCGTTCCAACCAGAGAGTGGTTAGCTCAAGCGAACTACTCTTTCGCTCGAGCCAGCCTGAACTGGGCAAGTCCACTTGAGCGACTCCTGGTCCGTTCGAGCGAACCCTTCCAGAACCATTCCAGAGACCACTCCGCTTGAGCAAACTGTAATGTCTACTCGAGCGATGGGCACTGTTTCACTGGAGACATGTGTGGAGCTAAAGTGAAACATTTATATGATTGTGAGAGGTTCATTGGAAGCCTCGTTGTGTCGGAAGATTTATTAAGTGATGTATGAAGCCCGGGTGAGAAAGAAACTATAATCACAAAGAATTCATTGAAGTTTGGAAACTCCCAAGGTGTATAAAGAACCCGGAATGTCTATAAACCCAAGGAGTACCAAGTTTTTATCAAATAGACATACGAGATCGCTATTCACCTTGAACTAGTTTTGAACCCCGATACTTGTCCTGATATTTCGAAAGTTTATTTCACCCCATCATTTCCGAAAGTTATGATTTATGATCTATCAATCCCGAAAACATTGAAAGTGTACTTATACCATTTTGCTAGTCCTGACATGCATGCCCAACATGATATGATAGTTGTGCCCTTGAGCACCCCCACATTGCCCGGTTATATTCTTGCATTGGATTTATTTTACACATGTCTTGATTTTTATGATTTGACCTATGAGTCGGCACCACTAAGCTTGGATAACCTTGCCAGTCTGATCCACTGACTTGGAGATCCCCCACTTGACCCGACAGCTGCAGTTTGGATCCCGCGACCCGGTTAATTAACCGTGGTCTTGTTCCGATACCGTGGATTGCTACTGTGGTTCCTGATGCCCGGTTCGCTACCGTGGTCATGTCCCGTATCTTATATTATATGTATATGTAAATTTCGTTGTACCTCCTCACCTCGGTGACTAGGTCAACGCCTTGATTGCTTGCTCTTGTTACTTTAGTGATAGAGGATTTAGCTTCGTGTGGATGTCATCTTGTTTGTTTCCCGTCCTCCTTGGTACCTTTACTAGTTTTACCTTGCACACATGTTTTGAATAAATGATTTATCTTTTCATGAAAATTATTGTTTATATAGATTTAAATGCTTTCGAAGGTAAATTCATTTATTGTTGTATTGTCACATCTGTAAGGTCCGTGACCTTACTGGGTCGGTTGGGCCCAACAACAGGCCCATTGACCCTTTTTGTTGATAATTATTTTATTAATTGTATTTTAGATATTTAAGTGGGTTTAGAGCATGAGTGAGTTTCTTTTAGCATTAGAATAGTATCTGCGAAGTTTCGTGCGATTCCGAGTTCGTTTGTTGATAGCAGGGGGGTAGTTTGCAATTTAGGGAAAATTGAGTGTTTTCCGAAATATTCCAAACGCCGTGATTTATGGGTTCGTTGGAAAGGTTTCGTCGCGCTGATCATTTTTGTCTCTTGACTCATCATGATCCGACAACTGGAAACCCTTCAAGTGGTCCATTCTTTCACCGGACCCACTTAAAGGGCAACTTTGGTCTTTTCCTCCCTATCTTCTTCTTAACCTAATCTCTCTCATTATTCTCTGCAATTGAACGAAAGAAACTGCAGCCCCATTCTTCTTCTTCTTCCTTTCTCAAGCCAGATCTCTAGCCTAGAGAGATCAACTCGAAGATCCGATCCGCTAGTTCTCATTCTCTCGATCTCCTCTTGCTTCCGGTATCAGTTTGGTAAGCATTCTCATACTTTCATCTTTTCATTCGTATTCTCTTTGGTTAGATTTAGGTTTGATCTTAATTCTTTTTCTTCCTATCTTCTTCTTGGCTTCCTAGATTTCGTTTTATCGGGTTAGATCGTGGATTTTGGGGTAGAAAGGCTTCTCCTCGAGTTTCGCCCAAATTCTATCATCTTCTTGGTTGAGGCAAGTAGATTTGCATTGTATTTTTAAGCATGTATGTTTGTTTCTATTTGATTGGCTATGATTCCTTGTTAGAATTCCTTAATTCCAAGCCTGTTATGATTTAGGGATTATTATTGTTAATTATTGGTTTAGGTTGATTAAATGTAAATTGGAAATGATAGTTATTTGATTCAATTAATGGAGTGGAATGGAATGTGGATGGATTGGATTGTGGGGAGAGCAGGTGGCTCATTTTATGCAGGTTAGCCACGGATTGGCCGGAGGAAAAAGGGCCAGAAAAACCAGTTTTCAGCCATTTTCGGGGTTCAAGTTGCAGTTCCGATCGATCGGACCTGCAGTCCGATCGATCGGCACTGTTACTTAACTGTGGCTGATTTCAGATCGATCGATCGGACCTTTTGTCCGATCGATCGGACTGCCTTTTTTTTGACAGCACAGGCGAACTTCGGAAATGTATAACTTTTAATCCGACCGTTGGAATTATACATATAATATACCGTTGGAAAGATCTCGAGATGTAGAATCCAATGGTTCTAGTTTCATCACGATCGGAGGTCGGGAAGTTATGTAAATGTCCAAATTATTGCTTCAGCCCATGTTTTATTGTAAATGAGACTAATAACTTAGGTTTGGGCCTTAGATGTTGGAAACCATGCACCCACACTCATTTGACCATTAATGGGGTTAAAATCGTAGCACGTGGCTTGGTGTGTTTCGATTGGTTGTCTAGGTATTCGTGTATTGCACATGAATTAACCGATTGCGTATGAAATTGTTTCATTAGATGCTTAACATGATTGTACACCAGGGGATTTCCCTAGAAGCATCGTTGATCCATTTCCACACGTACTCCGCTAGAACATGTGGAATACAAGGATGACACCACTGGCCTAGGTTGGATTGTAATTCCCCCTTGACTTGTGAATTCTATCCGTTGATATTATTCCTTGTATACTCTTTAGGCATAAAACACTTAACTAATTATGAAACATAAATTCTTATAGAATTTAGGCTTGGACCTGACTTAGAGTGTACCGTAGGAACCTTGTCTTGTATTTATGAACATGACTGGCTAGAAATGAAAGGGATTATTACGTGGTTTGCTTGTCTGGTATTGTTTTGAATGAGATAATCCCTATGATCGTGTCTGGTACATTGAACTAGCTAGACTTGCTTGTCTTGTTTGTCCTTGTGTCAAAACCACTTTATTATTGTTTGCATATCATGGCCATCTGCAGTTTGGGGTTTATTGACGAACCGGTTACTCGGTTGTCGGGATGGGCAGTCGGCTTTGGACGGCGTCCATGGCGTTGAATAGCTGGGAGCGGGCATCGGACCGTGCTGCTATTCCCAGGACCGGGAGCTGGGATCCTACTGGAGCCGGACTTTGGTATCAGTAGTCCAGATTGGGACTGTTACTGGTACCCCGGGAGGTGGCATTGGACATCCTCGGAGTCTCCCTCTTGTTCTTGTTTTGCATTGCATGATAGTGGTTATTGTTAGATGGTTGTTTGGATTCCTATTATGATTCTATCGATCATTATTCTTGCTTTATGCCTAGACTCGCTTTCCTTGTGTTCATATGATGTGTACTTGTCATTACTCTATATTTGATGCATGTCATGTTTATTATGCTATGCTTATCTATTGCTCAACATGTCGTTGACTCTATTCCTTGGTGTGCAGACACCTCAGGTGGTTACTACTACCATGAGGAGCAGGCCGGTGAGGAGATCTCAGAGGATCTCCAACCAGTCGAGGAGGAACGCTAGTGGCGTGCCGATGACGTAGAGTAGCGTCATCACTCCCGGCACGAGAGAGATTCACATGGACTCATTAGATATATTCATTTATTTATTTTCTCTCGTTGGACCTTTCTTTCATTGACTTGATTTAATTTTATTGGCCTTGTTTATTGGGATTGGCCAATGTAATAAATTACTTTAACTCCTTTAATAGTTTTTAATTATTCTTTCTTGCAACTTTTAATTTAATGAGAAGTATTATTCATTGACTGATATTCCATATGCCTAGACTTATATGAGGTTTGAAATGTAATATCCTCACAGCGGACTTACGATCCGTGGGCCCAAAGGACAAAAATTTTAATTAGTCCTAAAATTCACTCTCCGGATCCGGTTATTCTTAATCGGGTTCGGGGGACGTGACAACATCTTTTCACCCACCTGCCAGACCGTCGTGTCCGATCCATTTCTTTGGTACTCAGGTCCCGTTGTTGGTTACCCGAGGAGGAGCTCGAGGAGGCGGTCGGAGAACCGCAGCAGTTAGTTGAGTGGCACGCCATGATGTTGTTTAAACATCTGGTTGCCGAGATGCGTATCATTTTGGAGATTGTTATTAACTATTCTTTTGGTGGATATTGTTTTGTTTATATTGGCCTTTGTTGGCCTTTATTTTTTGGGATTGTAATTAAATGATCTTTTGTTTAAACTTTAACAATACTTTTGGGTTACGCTAATGATCATTGCTCATTCTGATACTTGTTACTCTATTGCAAACAATCTTATTAATATGGAAATGAACTACATACTTGATTTGCTACACGCTTCTGCACTTAAACAAAAATATGTATGTTGTTGTTGAGAAATCCTCACCGCGGACACATATGGGAAATCACGTGCACGGATAATATGCGTTCTTTATTAACCCGTGTACGCATTGACACTAAACATACTCATATCATTTATCTCTATCATTCCATTGTTACTATTATTATTTAGTCCCGATCCCGGATTAGGCCGTGGGTCCGGTCCAGGGTTGCGACAGAATGCACCCAAATATCGTGATGTTGCATGAATGGCTCATGACATTTTTGCTATTCCCGTATCCACTGTTGCATCGGAGTCTGCATTTAGTACAGGTGGCAGAACAACTAACGATTATCGGAGTAAATTACTCCCAAAAACAGTGGAGAGCTTAATATGCACTCAAGATTGGTTGAGAAATGAAAAAAAAAGGTAATCATGTACTTACTCTTATTTAATTTCTTCATGAACTTTATTAAGCCTTCTAATATTTTAGTTAAATTTTTAGATATTCAATCATACCTCAATACTGCCACGAATGCCACCGAAGTTGAAGTTGCGGATAACGAAAGCGTGATAACAAATCATGTTGAGAATTTAGAATAAATTGTGAGTTGTTTGCCTTTTCTTTCCGACAATTATTATGTTCCTTATAAATTACACAAATTTTGCATGCATTAAACTAATGTTCCTTGTCAATTAGATCTCAAATTTTATTCTTTTTTTAAAATCTCCATTTGCAGATAATTTTATTAGTTTGTATTTTACGGGTTTTATGCTTCTTGAGTTTATGTAATTATAGCTTTACGTTTCTCCTTGGAGGTAATCCAACTTTACTAATGATGGTTTTAAATTGACCATTTATATGTAGAATTTTACTAAATGATACTTTCTTTGTTTTTAGGCAATGAATAAGAAAGCATGGGGATCTTCAAAGTTGATGAACAAGAAAAGGCATGGATTTAGATTCTTATTATTCCACATCATTATTATTGGGCAAATTTATTATTGATCTTTTATTTTGAGTATATTAATTGACTCTTTCTTTTAGGTGATGAATAAGATAGCATAGATTGCTTATTTGAGTTAAATAAAAGTTGTATTTTTTTATTTTGATATCACAGACAATGATTTGCTATCTATTTTTTTATTTGAAGATTCATTGAATGTGCACATGTGTGAATGGTTTTGTGCCCATGAATAAATGTTTGCAGCATTAATAAGCTTAAGTTTTGCACAGATCACGTGGTAAGTTGGCCAAGAGTCCTAAGAAGTGCTGGCCTTCATCAGATAGGTTTACCCAATAGAATATATAAACACAACTCTAAACTTTTCCTCCTTGTACCGTGGTGCTATATAGACTACTTGGGCCATTGACTTAATACATTTTTTTTTTTTTTGTTTTTTTTTATTTTCAGGAGTCTAGCTGATGTAAATTATAATTGGGTCTAAGTGTTTCTAGAACCGAACTCGAAACCGGACATGAGTCGGAACCGGAACTGGTTTCGGATCTCTAGCTTCTTGGCGGTACCGGAATTGGAACAAGGACACAGGTTCTGATTCAGAACCAGAACCAGAACCGGTTCCGGTTCCTTCATTTACATAGTGGGTCTGGATCCAGTATGTTTCCGGGCCGAACCCGACCCGTTTGCAACCCTACATGTAGCCCTTTGAAAGTATTTTGAGATCACCCATGTGTTTTGTTTGATGAGTGATGACCTCAGTGGTTCTTGCCACTGAGATGCTTGATTTTGATGTTTGAGGGTTGTTGTAGGGTCAAACGTTGCTGGTTCGACCTGAAATTTAACATCAAGCCTTTTGGAAGTATTTTGAGACCATTCACAGGCTCTAATTGAAGATCTAACGTCCTGGATGCTGTCGCCGCCAAGAAAGCTGATTTTCCTACGACTTTTGCTTTTTGGGCCAAATGGTGTTGAAATGGCCTGGAATTTGATGTAGAGCATTCTACTGGCATTTTGAGGCCAACTGTGTGCTATGTTTTCTGAATCAGGGTCTCCAGCTTCACCACCATCGGGAGCTCCTGTTGAGCTGCTGGAAGAGTGAAGTTAGGCCAAATAGTGTCGAAATGGCCGAAAACTTCATGTGTACTCTTCTTATGGCTTTTTGAAGAATCTTGCAGTTTTTGTTTGATTCTGACAAGATTTGATGTTTTGAAGTAGCTTTGTCTGTTTGTAATAGGATGCGGCTTCATGTAGTTTCTTGATGCTGAAAGTGTATGAATAGGCAAAGTAACATTTTTGTGTCAACAATAAGCATCGATCTTTCCTTATAAAATTGAGTAGTGTTTTGAGAAATTGCAACGGAAAAGAAGTGAAAGAGCCTATGTTTGTTTGAGAGCTTCATACAATCGATCTCCATGAAGATAATGACAAAAAGCTACTTCATAGATAACTTCATAGAAGTAGAAGTTAGATGGATCATTTTAGAGACAAAACAAAAAGGCAAAAAATAAAAGGATCATTAAATATTGATCCTCGTCCAATAGATAACCAAGCCTATTGTCTCAATTTTTTTATCTGAAAATTATATCGGGAGAATTCTAAGATATTTTTTAATTAGGGTTTTCTTGTGGTTTTACTAGCAAATATAACAAGCATTTTTGGATAAATAAAACGATAATTAATTTAAAAAAAAAACATGAAATACTCTTAGAAAAGTATATTTGTTCTTATATATAATTTTCTTTGTGTTCATTTTTATTACTTTTAAGGCAATTATCTTGTTATATTTTCACTCTCTAGCACTATTTTTAAAATATTACAATACTAAGAATTCATAATTCAAATGTCTCGTAATATATTGTGATATTTTGAAATTAGAGATTTTTATAAAAATAAGTAAGCTTAAAAAACTTCATTAAATAGTTTTATAAATAGAAACTAAAAAATGATGAGAGAGCTATTTGTGCATTTTGTTGGATAAGATTACCCATATTAACGGTATCGTCAATTCATTGATGATATTGTAAACATCCCTTACACAACAGCAGCAACTATAATAATACTCCAAACCCCTCATTTTCAAATCCTACACTTCATTGCCTTCCTATTGTTATTGCTCAATCGATAGAGTAACTTAGGGCTTATTTGGCCTGCATTTCATACCTCTTTCACTAGGAATGATATGAATGATATGTTTTCTCTTTAACAGCCCTAGTACCTCCAATGGTGGACCCAGGATCTTCATTTGGGTGGTGCGGGCAATGGTCAAGTGAGAAAGTTAAACAATAATATAGAAATTTTAAGGTATTATATAAAGAAATTCTCAAATCTCACAGGTACGATGATACCCTCATGGGGACAATTGGGTATGCCATTAAGTACCTCCACTTCATCCATGATGTACAATGATGGATAAAAAAAAAAAGCCCATTATTCTCCAACGGCCAATCACAAGCCAAGAAAATGGAGTTGCAAAAACACAAATTTAAAAACTTGTAACTCCTCCCCCCATCATGGAGTATTAATGCAATTAATGCATTTAAAACTCATAAACTCCCCTCATGGCCACCAAAAGCCTATAAAAGGAGGGCATTTCCACCATTCCAAAGCATGATGATGATGATGATGCACACGACATGCAAATCCTAGAAAGAGAAAACTCTGCAAAAGTTGCTACAACAACCTTTCCTCCGTTGAAGAAGCTCTACATCGACCACGACTATAAAGTGACCTCCACCCCCCACCCCCCCCCCCCCAGGCCTTGTCCTTCTACCTTCATGGCATAGACGTGGCTTTTCAGCCCGTCTACTTAGTTTTTTATTGGATATAGGACCTCCTCTTGGTCTTTATCCTCTAAAAATCTGAGGTTTAAGCCGAGCCAAGAGAATCAAAAGCCTCCACTATTCTCATCTGAAGGATGACGGCGAAGTCCAAACATGACTTGCGACTGTCAATCTGAACAAGTCCCCGCAATTTCCTGATTAGATCCCCTTTTCTTACTTTTCATTGTATTTTTATTTTTAAAATGAGACCAAAAAATCACAACTCTTGTCTTCTCTTTTTTTTATAAGAATTGTAAATCGAGTTTCACGGCAAAAAACCGTCTTTCACAGCAGAAATCACCTTTCACGGCAAACAAATGAAAATTGCCTTTCACGGCATTCAAATCAAACCATATCTCTTTTCTTAAATCATGTGCAATGAAAGTTAGATAAAAAAGTTAATTTTCTTTTCTACTTGTGAACGTGGATCTACGGATCACCACTTACCATTTCCAAGTAGAGTAGAAAATTTGGCATGCCGTACATGAAAAGTTGATATTCTCTTTGTTTCTAGTCACAAAAGGGTTGGGCCCTACGAACTCTCATATTCGATGACCCGATGTTAGACCCCGACCCAGACCAACGCGATTAGTGCTAATTAAGTGAACGTTTAGTCTTAAGTGAGTCTTAGTACTAGTTGGGTTAGAATGTGATTAGACTTAGTCTGGATTATAGATTTGGGGATTTTGAGGACATTTAGTATGAGTCAGACACGCTCAGGGACGCCCTGAGTACACGAGTAAGAATGGGGTTTTGTGCTAGATCTTTGATGTGGATGTGATCTTTATTTCTCTTGAGTGATTTTATTATTTGTGACAACTTTTGTTTTCAAGCTGCATGCATGTGAGGCCCAGAAGCCCAAGTTTTGGCCTAATAGGGTAAATCTGTCTTTTCATGCAAAATCTGGGCACACTTTTCGAAGTCGTGAAACCATGTCAAAAGTATACTTTTCTGAAACTAGATTTTTCGACGATCGTTTTGTTCTTCTTCGTCGATTTCATCCGGGGTCCACAAAGACCATGTTTTAAGCGTTTCTAGTTCAGCTAGAGAGGGACCCACCTCTCAACCCATATAAAAGGTCTCTTACTCTCTCTCCTCCATTTTCTTCTTCCTTTTTCCTGCAACGGTTGCCCTAGAGTGGAGTGGAGAAGGCAGCCCTCTTCTTGACCTTTTCTTCCTTGGATCATCTAGCAAGAAGACTCCAATCTTCGATTCGTTTCCGCCATTCTCTTCCTCTCTTCGCGAGCTTCGATTGGGCACGTTTTAGAGCCAAACCCTTTCCACTATTCATCATCTTCAACCTCCATTCTTCTTGTTTGGCTAGCAAAAGGTCAGAGCTTGGACCCATCTTTCTATTTGATGTTCTTAGGCTCACCAAGAGCTTGTTTATCATGATTTCAAACCCATTTTCGAAATGGGGGTTTGTAATGGCTAAAATGTTGATTTTTGTATGCTCCATTTTGGGGGTTTTGTGTAGATCTCGTGGAGCACCCCTCATTGTTGGTTTTTGTGAAGCTTCCTTTGACTTTGATTTGAGGCAAGTAAACTTTATAGGATTTTCATATACATTGTGTTGTAGTTTCACTACTTCCATTTAAGACATGGTTTTTATGCTTGAACCTATTAATGTAGGTTATGTTTATTTTCTCTCAAGTCATTAGTTTGAGTTCCTTTACTTGTGTTATTGTTGATGATTCATCCAAGTTCTTAGAATCATGTTGGTTTTGTAAGTTTCATGAAATCGTTATGGGAATGCCTTGATGTTTCTCTTTGGAATAAATGGACAAATTGTGGATGGAATGCTCTTTAATGTGTGTAATGAACCCCTTGGAAAGCATGGAGGCTTGGGGAGTGCAGGTGGTAAAAGTGTGGAAGTGAAGAAGGGAGAAAAAGTTGTGAAAATTCTGAACAGAATGCACTGCCCGTGCCTGTCGGTCAGCTGTCGGTCAGACTTCGGTCGACCGACAGGTCGACCGACACCAACCGAAATCTGTCGGTTCGAATTCCAGAGAGCAGCATTTCTGTCAGGACATCCCTCGGTTCGCTGTCGGTCAACCGACAGGTCGACCGACAACCAACCGAGGATCTGTCGGTTCAATTTCCAGAGAGCAACATTTTCTGTCTGGTCATCTGTCGGTTCACATTCGGTCAACCGAGGATCTGTCGGTTCAATTTCCAGAGAGCAGCAATTCTGGGCTGGGATCTGTCGGTCAAGCCTTCGGTCGACCGACAGATCGACCTCGGTTAACCGACGGTTAACCGAGCGTTGACCGACAGTTACAAAAAGAACTGTGTTTGGAGAAATTTTGCAGGAATGAAAACTAGACTATGCTTTAGACCTCCATTTGACATTGTGCACTTGAAATTCCTAAATGTATCTTACCTTCGGGGACACCAAGTTATATAGAGTTTCGACGTTTGGATTTCCAAGTCCACAAGGGTCAAAGTTTTGGTCTTAGCCTATGCTTGATAGATTTTGTTCGGACTCTTGTTTTGATGCTTTATGCGTCCTCATGTTCTTGTTTGATCTTTTTCAAGTATAAGCTTGTATTTAAGACGTGTTTCAAGAATCGTGTTTCAAGAAAGAAAAAGGGAATCATTTCTTAAGTTTTGTTAAGCATTTATATAATGCTATTTTTGCTAGCCTGTCGTGACGTGTTTGATAAATGATTTCCCTCTTGCTTTGACGTGTTCTCGGATAAGTTTTGTCGTGTTTTATGCATTCATGATATAAGTGATTACCACTGAGCTTGGACTGCCCTTTTAGCTTGATCCACTACCTGGGGGTCCTTAAACATGTGGACTGTCTGCAGACTAGTCGTGTCTTGAATTGACACATCGTGCGTGTTCGTGGTCCGGTTCCGCGGCCGGACACCCCGTCTACCTTGTGTGGCGTGGGATCGTGTTTATCGTGTTGTGCTTATCGTGCTTGTCGTGCGTGCTTACTCTTATCATCATGTATGATGGAGAAAGGATGGGCTCTTTGTGGATTTACTAATCATGATATTATAAGTATACATGCTAGTTTCGAAAACGTGAAACGTGTATTCAACTCTTGAACTGTTTTAGCATTATTTTAACTATTCATGCCTAAATGGTTTATTTGCCAAACCGTCGTGTTTGATGCTTGTTATTTTGGTGTCCAGGTGCAGGAGTGTTCACGCGTGACGAGGAGTGCCCGGAGGAGGCTGTTGAGCCACCCCCAGCACTCGAGTGGCAGCCCAACGACGTCATCTAGACGCCGGTCGGGATCTTGATTTTCGTTTCACCTAGCTTGGGTTATGTTGGGTTGTTCTTTTGGGGTTCCATTGTTGTATTGGCCTTTGTTGGCCTCTTTGGGTTGTGTAACTTGAATTAATATACTTTTGTTAAACCTTGAAATGTTAATCATGATAGGAATGCTTGATGACTTTCCTTTTTGATACCTTGTCTCCATATTATATATGCTTCTTGTACCTTATCGTTCAAGATTGTATGAATTGTTTTGCTACACGCTTCCGCATACCCATTCGTGTGAGCTCGACCCGTGTCTTGGGATCCTCACCGCGGAAACCTGTGGGAAATCAAACAACAGCCGGCGGCGGCGTGCTTTGGTTGTCGGTTAATCATGCCGCCGCGCAGTCGCGGGCCCGGGTCCCGGTCCGGGGTCGCGACACCCGACTAGTCCAGCAAGCGAATAAGCAAGACCATCACTTATCATTCCTTTGAAACCTACAGTGCATAAATGTTACAAAATGCAAGTAAAGAATTGGAACTAATATTTGAAAAAAGTATAATTTAGAATTCAATAAATACCCAGCTTGTCTTCTTCCTCTATATTGTCCATTGTTCTGACTGTTAGATACATATAACTATATTCCATTTGTATCATGTCCCGATGCTTTGATCATTATGTTCACATCATTATCATCTTCAGTGCTTGCCAGGAAAAATGCTCGTCCATTGTGATGAAGGTATTATATGATTAAACTTTCAGTAAATGAATCTCAATTAAATGCTTCAATTGCTTCGGCAATCAATGACCCATATGTTACATCGGTTAATAAATGCCTCATCTTTTACTTTCCTCCATTATAGACGGGACGCATAATATCAAATTCAAAACTTTCATCGTAGTGGAATATGATTAGGAACCTTGCGATCTGACGTGCTATTTATAAATAAAAAAATAGTTTATAATAGTGATAGGAACAAAAGGTAAATACGTATACATATACAATGGCCATCATGAAAGGGCAAATATATGTTTAAAATAAATGCATCATGATATTCTAAGCTCTGTATTAATTGTATTGTTAAACAATGACATAGAGAAACTATGTACATTTTAAACCCTAAACCCAAAAAGAAATATGAAAAGTAAAGATGATAGTGTCACTCTAGGAGCATATCCACCTTTTATAACAATTTCATAAGACAAGGCAAAAGTGTTGTTAACATTTCTAGGACTTGTAACAGGAAAGAAATGAAAAAGAATTAACATGGGGCATGAATGTTATGTTTTAGGGTAAATAATATAGTAAAGAAGAGAAATGATGTTTGTACTGTAAAACAATGCACATTTTAAACCCTAAACCCAAAAAGGTATATGAAAATTAAAGATGATAGTGTCACTTTTGGAGCATATCCACCATTTACAACTATAAGATACAAAAATGGATAATAGACGCACTTCAATACCATTTTCTAGGATAGAGAAAAAGTGTTGTGTAGATATACAAGGCTTGTAACATATAAGAAATGAAAATGAATCAACAAGGTGGATGCATGTTATCTTTTGGGGTAAATTATCAAATTGAGAAGAAAAAGTAATGTATGTACCTGCTTCTTAAAGGAGTGCGACCATCACCCTAATAGAGTAAATAAGGACCTACAACAGATGTTTGTCTCCAGTTGCTCTCGCAGAAATAAGACGAATGATAAAAAAATGAAAAATCGGATTCGAGACTAGATATAAAGTAGTTATTAGTGAGCATTGATATTGACCATCACGCTAAACGACAAAAAAAAAAACATAGCGGTGGGTCTCAGTGGCGGAGCTAGGCATTTCTCTTAAGAGGGGGCAGAAAATTTCTCTTAGCAAGAATTTTGAGAAATTATAAGAAAATTATTTTTTTTGCTCACAAGAAATGAAATAAAAATTTAACATAAATTTAATATGAAGAATTTTAAATCATATATGTATTCAATCCAATTTAACTCATATGCTAGTTATGAAATTATCCTCAAAATGATAAAAAAATAATGAATTTGTATTGCTTTCCACGTCCAACAACATTCAATAGTGGGTCCAGTAGACTACAAAAGAATTGCCAATTCCATGATTTTAACAAATTTACTTGTGAGCACATGACTATAAATATGAAAAATAAAACTAAATATTTTTTAAATGTCATAATATGGGTTTGATAATCACATTATTCATATGTAATTTACTTTTTAATTATCAATCCTATGTAAATGCATATACATGTGAGATTATTATTATCAGTGTAGATTTTATAATGCATAAGATTGTGTCAATTAAAATTTGAGAAAACCCCATTGATGGGGTAAGAAATCCATTTTGCATGGATCGGATTTTCATTAAGTGGGCCGTACTATGGGTTCCACTCACTTATTGTATCTAGGCATTAGTGAGAAATAAATGGGCAGAGAAAAGAAAGAGAAACAATTGAAACCATATAATTGGAATGGAATTGATAAGTAGATAGCTTTGATGAGTTATCTTTTGGACAAAAGTAAATGTCAAAATTGTCCTTTGTGTTTGGAAGTTCTATTGGAATGTGGTTTTCCTTTGGTTAACCACAAGCCTCCAAAGTACAATTCCTCATTTCATAAAATACATCAGGCCATCTATGAGAATGTATGTCAACCCTCCACTCCCCTCTCTCTCCATTGTCCTCTCTCTCTCTCTCTCTCTCTCTCCAATCTCCTCTCTCTAAAATAATTGAACAACCCAACACCCCCTTCCTCCCCCCCCCCAAAAAAAAAAAAAAAAAACCTCAATTCCCAAGCAACTTACGTAAACACTATTGATAAGAAAAGTTGATGGAAATTTTGAAGGAACAAGACCATGTAAAACTGTTTACACCAAATCTCAGAAACTTGTGTGTTTTTTTTTTTCTTTGGGTGTGGGGTGGATCTCTATACGTAACTTTTTAAAATTAAAACACGTGGCAAATTGGTAAAGACGGTCGGTCCAATTTTTTGATTTACAAGAGGACTCAGGGGATTATTATACACAAATTATCAGATTTAATTAAGTTTCAAATGTCCAATCTAATTGAAGGCATATTCCACTTCATATATAAACTCCTATCTACTATTCCAAATACATAAACGGGAACCAGCGAGAAACGGAAACTAGTGGGACCCACTATATTTTATACCAAGGTTTATTCAGGCGTGGAACACTTTTTTTTTTCTATGTTCTATATGTGAAATTAAGGCCTGGGTGGGACTTATAGATGGGGACAGCCCTATACCTGATAGGTAATTAACATATGATCATTCCATCTAAGTTATTTAAGGTATATTTATTGATCTGGTGATGAATCAGATCCACTGGTATTTTAGATCAGAGCAGCGGGACCCACCGGATTTTACACCAATGTATATTCAGGCGTGGAACACAAAAGATTAATGATATAAAAATATATAAACAAAAAAATACAGGTCGAACAAAAGAATTAATAATATAAAAAATATATATTACACAATATTTAATGTTGAATTATATGTTAACATCACCAAAGACGAACAATCAGCCTAAATATAATAAAAAAAAACATCAACCAAAATAAAATAATTACTGTTCATAAACTAAAAATGACATAGGATTTAATGCCTTTCCAAATTAAAAACTTAAGGAAATGGGTACTGGATCTAACTGCAAGCCTGTGATGAATTAGAGACCTAAGCCTGATATTAGGCCAAGTAATTTATATTTTGAAATTATTTATTTAATATATTTTAACTTTGAAAGAAAAATAAATTTTATTGAGCTATCTTCAAACAGGAGCTTCACTAGGGAAAAATAAAAAATAATAACATAACTATCTTTGCATATGGACCGGGGCCTGGAGTAAAAAAATTTCAACTGCAGTTAGGGGTTTAGATAGATAATTCCACGTGATCATTTTTTTTATTAATAATATGAGTGATGTTCTAAAGCCTTTTAATTTTGGTATGTAACTCATTAATAATATTGTCCGAACATAATTTATATGTTTGTTGTACCTTTTTAAGTGCGAATATCTAGCGTTGGGTCCCTATATGGCAAGGGTTTTCATAAGTATAAGGAGTCAATAAAAAAAGAGAAATAAATTTAAAAAAAAGACTTATCATCGAAAATGAACATAAAAAAATAATGACCATATCCAAAAAACAAAAGAAATAAAATAAAAGGAGAAAAAATAATTAGGTCAAACAAAAAAATAATAAAAATATATATATTATACAATATTGACAAAATGAACCTTGATGGCAATACATGTAGTTGAAACACACTCTGACAGAAAGGCAATGATATAAATTAACTAAAAGATGTTGGAGAAATTTTTAAAAAGAATGACTCACAAGTTTAATAATTAATATTTTTTTAAAAAATTTGTTTTAGTGTGTGCATTTGGTGGTTCCGTGGTCCGTGCATAGCACGAGGTTTTGCTAGCTCTATTGGAATGTGTTTGCCTTCGGTTAACCACATGCCTCCAAACTACGCATACTGATTTAAAAAATACCTCAAAACAATTGTCAAAATCTCCTTTCTGCCAACTCTCCTCTCTCTAGAGTAACTAAAAACTTCCTCCCAAAAAAAAAAAAAAAAAAAACACTTCCCACTATCATCTCTTCACACATGCATAGCAATCCGCATCAACAGCGACAGTGTATCTCACAACTAATAATATAAAAATATTATATTACACAGCTACAGTGTATCTCACAACTTAGGTCAAACAAAAAAAAATAATATAAAAAAGATACATTACACAATATTGACAAAATGAACCTTAACGTTCAATTATATGTTAGCATCACCAAAGACGAACAACCAGCCTAAATATAGTAAAAAAAAAGCATCAACCAAAATGAAATAATTACTGTTCATAAACAAAAAATGACATAGGATTTAATGCCTTTCTAAACTAAAGAAAGAATTAAGGAATTGGGTACTGGGTCTAACTGCAAGTCTGTGATGAATTAGAGACTCAGACCTGATATTAGGCCAAGAAATTTATATTTTGAAATTATTTATTTAATATATTTTAACATAACAGAAATATCTTCGCATATGGAACGGGGCCTACAGTAAACAAATTTCAACTGCAGTTAGGGGTTTAGTTAGATAATTCCGCATTACCTTTTTTTATTTTTTTAATGATATAAGTGATATTATACAGCCTTTTAATATTGGTATGTAACTCATTGACAATATTATCCATGTATAACTTTATTGTTTGTCGTAACTTTCTAAGTACGAATCACTAGCATTGGGTCCCTGTAAAATATGAGGTTTCATAAGTATAATGACTAGAAAAAAAATCAACGAAAATGAACATAAAAAATATATAATGATGATATTAAAAAAAATTTTAAATAAAAGGAGAAAAAACAAACTTAGGTCAAAGAAAAAAATTAATAATATAAAAAAGATATATTACACAATATTGATAAAATGAACCTTAATGTTGAATTATATGTTAGCATCACCAAAGACGAACAACCAGCCTAAATATAGTAAAAAAAAAAAAAAGCATCAACCAAAATGAAATAATTACGTACTGTTCATAAACTAAAAATGACATAGGATTTAATGCCTTTTCAAATTAAAAAACTTAAGGAATTGGGTACTGGGTCTAACTGCAAGCCTACGATGAATTAGAGATCTAAGCCTGATATTAGGCCAAGTAATTTATATTTTGAAATTATTTATTTAATATATTTTAACTTTGAAAGAAAAATAAATTTTATTGAGCTATCTTTAAACGGGAGCTTCGCTCGGTACAAATAAAAAAAATAACATAATTATCTTCGCATATGGATCGGGGCCTAGAGTAAAAAAATTTCAACTGCAGTTAGGGGTTTAGGTAGATAATTCCGCATGATCTTTTTTTTATATTAATGATATAAGTGATGTTATAAAGCCTTTTAATTTGGTGTGTAACTCATTGACAATATTATCCGAGTATAATTTATATGTTTGTCGTATCTTTCTAAGTACGAATCTCTAGCATTGGGTCCCTATATGGCAAGGGGTTTCATAAGTATAATGACTCGATTAAAAAAAGAGAAATAAAAAAAAGACTCATCACCGAAAATGAACATAAAACAAATATAATGACCATATCCAAAAAACAAAAGAAATAAAATAAAAGGAGAAAAACCCAACTTAGGTCAAACCAAAAAATAATAATAAAATATATATGTTATACGATATTGACAAAATGAACCTTAATGGTAATACATGTAGCTGAAACACACTCTGGCAGAAAGGACAATGATATAAAAATAACTAAAAAATATTTGAGAAATTTAAAAAGGGACTCACAAGTTTACTAATTAATAAATTTATTAAAAAAATAATATTAGTATGTGCATTTGCTGGTTTAGTGGTCCGTGCATAGCACAGGGTTTTGCTAGTTATTTACTATGAGGAAAACAAATTTGTTGAGGGGCAAATAAAAAAAACAACAAAATTGAGGAGGGGGAAAAAAAAAAAAAAGATAAGATCACAATACCCATGTGACATGCCTACTATTTTCTCCTAGGCAAATGGAAATTGAAGAGTTGATGAGGGGCAAGTGGCTCTGCCACTGGCATGACTAGGGGTGTAACGGTTTGGTTAACCGGTCATGCTAAGAAAACCGTTAACCGAACCGTAACCGCGGTTTTCAATCTTTCAAAACCGTAACCGTAACCGTATCCACAAAAACCGTGGAAAACCGAACCGCGGTTAACCGAATTAGACGGTTCGGTTACGGTTAATAACCGTGGAAAAAAATTGTTCTCATTTCTTGTTTCTCATTTGTAGAAACCACAATTATCTCAATATGCATGACAAACACCCAAGAAAAGATGCACCTTTATCATTTTACCAATTGAGAAACAAAACCCATGAACTGAATGTTGAAACAAAACCGAATTCCAAACTACATATTGTTCAATGGGTAATCCATATTCAATTGCAAAAGATAATGAGTTAGACTACTAGGATCATTCAAGTGCAGATTCTCATTCCACCTACTACTCACAAAGGGTCCTGAACTTTGGTCTATTGACACAATGATGGGCTCCACCTTCAAAAAATACTTGGTCCAAATAAAATTGTGCAGATTCACTCATCCAGTGGATGGCCTGCTAAGTCTCTCAAGTACCTATTAATACAATAGGTATTGTTCTGAATCCTATAGCAATTTCAGTTTGATGAAATGTACACTTCAACGAGTATGCACTTTGATTCATGTAGGGTCTGTGTTTTGGTTATCCACAGTTACAAAATGATGCGCCTGTTGTGGGATTCAGAGAAGCTACTGGAATTAGAAGATCAAAAAGTCCCTATTTTTTCTTTGTATCAAAATAGTTGTTATGTTCTGTTTCAACTGTGTTTGTTCTGTTTTGTCAGAAATTGAAGGTCTAATTCAGAGAAACAGAATTAAAAATCACCATGCCCACTGAAGACCCACCATTTCAATAGTATGAATCTCAAGCAATGTAACCCCAAATCTGACTTGTGAGGATTACTTATGGAATGACACCCCTCATAACCATTAGTTTGTTATGAGATGATACGATTGAGATAGAAAGTATGGACTTTGAATATCAAAGCATAAATACAATCTGCAACTTAGATAAGCCTCTTATTTTTAATAATCATATATTTCCAAATCACTTCAACAGTCAAATACATACCTAATTAACAGAAGGTACAGTGATGGGTAGGTTTAATTGTCCAAAGATGAAATAAACCCACTAAGATACATGGGAAAAAAATAAAAGGGTAAAAAACAAACAAAAAATAAAAGGGTAAAAAAACACAAACACCTAAACAGAATCATAACTTACACTTCTTCTATTGGGTATTGAAAAGAAAAAAAAAAAACCCCAAATCAGTTGGGTGTGAAAAGGGCCAAAATTGGAAGGGGCGTTTCATATGGAATATGCAAACTGGGTGTGTCCTCTTTTTTGTCTTCTTTTCTTCTTCTGAGCTGTGAGATGGAGAATAGAAGAGAGATGAGAAATCCGATGTAAAGAGGTGAAAAACTCGATGGACAGATGGGGTTCGAACAGCCAATTACCACTACTAGACGAGGGATGATTTTCTAAAGCATAGAGGCTGTAAGATGAAAAAAATTAGAAAAAGAAGGAGAAGAAGAAGAAGAAGAAGAAGAAGAGAGAAACCGTTCACATTAGGGTTGTTGACACCAAAAATGTCACTTTGCCTCTTCAACATCAAGAAAGCTGCATGAAGTCGCAACCTGCTATAAATAGGCAATGCAATTTCTCCAAAAAATCAAATCTTGTCAGAATCAAACAAAAACTGCAAGATCCTTCAAGATAGCCAAGAGAAGAGTACACATGAAGTTTCGGGCCATTTCGACAACATTTGGCCTAACTTCACTTCTCCGACAGCTAAAATGGCGCTCCCGGCGGCGACATCACCGGAGACGTCAAAACTTCGATCAGAGCCTACGGATGACTCCAGCATGTCCCAAAAAGGCTCCATTCCAAATTTCAAGTCAAACCGACAACGTTTGACCCTCCATCAATGCTCGAGCAGCAAAATCAAGCCTCCCGGCGGCGGGAACCACCGAATCCTTCGCTCATCAAACCAAGTGCATGAGTGGCTTCAACATGCTTCCAAAAGGCTGCACGTCAAATTTCAGGTCATTCCGAAAACGTTTGACCAGGTTTCGATGCTCCGAGAGAAAATCAAGCCTACCGGCGGCGGAGCAACCCGGGACCATGACATCCAAAACGGAGCCCATGGAACGTCTCAAAATGACTCCAATAGGCTCCCCGTCAAATTTCAGGTCAATCGGACATCGTTTGACCGCACATCAAAGCTCGGCATTTTCCCCGCAGCAAAATCAAGTGAAGCATCGACGGGACCCCAAACGGCTTCAAAACTCAAACAAAAGCCTATGGTTGGTCTTATTTATTGCTCAGGAGGCTTCACCTCAAATTTCAGGTCATTCCGACATCGTTTGACCAAGTTTCGACTTCTGGCGGAAAATCAGCAGCTCTACGCGACAAAGTCTTCGGCTTTCCCGGAAAATTAGAAACTTTGCACTCTAAAAATGCAAGGATTCTCATCAAGTTTTCTACAGGGAAATCAAGCCAATAAATGAGAAGAAATGTCAAGAAAAATACAGAAGAAAACGGCGACGAAAAAGACCTCAAAACGACCGCAAAACGGGCTCCGAAGGGGAAAAATCCCCCAGGGTCGCAGACCCCTGCGACCATGGCCCATGGTCGCAGGCCCCTGCGACCATGGCCCATGGTCGCCGGTCCATGGTCGCCGGCGACCATGGAGGTCCGGGTCACCGGATTTTCCGCCGGTGACCCGTTTTTCCGTCTTTTTTCGCGTTTCGCGCACTTTGGCCCCTGTGGTTCCCTGAAAATGTGATTTTTAGTGCTTGAAATTGACTCATATCCGACGACATCCGTCAAAATCACGGGTCAACCTCCAAAAGCATAAAATCATCAGTGATCGCTCCAAGATCGCCAACCGGCTGACCAAGAAAGTGCACTTTCTGTCCGACCGATCGTGAAATCGACAAGACAGATGTCACCGGCCCACTCTTAGCTATCAATGTCTGAAGTTACATGTTCATCCGATGTCGATCAGCATGTAGATCCATCGATGATCATCGCCAGAAGAATTCCAGAAGACACGGCATGGCCCGCGACTCTTCGACTGCTCGGCGACCAATTAATGTGGTTAATTGACTAGCTATATTGCAGTCATTAATTCATTTCTTTGGACGGCCCAATCAGAAGCAAGCATTTGGGAGTTACAAGTCAATTGATTCATGGCATTTAAACCATGAAACTCCTCCCATTATGGTAATTAAGGTGATTAAAAGCCCTTAATCTCCATCGGCCAATCAGATTCAAGGAAAAAGGAGTTACAAAATCAAGAAATAAATCTTGTAACTCCTCCCATTAAAGCCATTAAGGCTCATAAACCCTCCTAAATGGCTACCAAAAGCCTATAAATAGGAGAGCATTCCATTGAAATTGAAAGGATCGGGAAAAAGAGGAGAAAATCAGAGGATCAGAAAAAAAGGGATCAGAAAGAGATCTGAGAGAAAGAAAAAGAGAGAAAAACTCTGCTGAAGTTCTGCACCGGCCACCACTACAAGGTGACAAAAGTCCCTTGGGGGGCACCCCCCCCAAGGTCTTTGCCTTCTCCTGCTGCCTCCAATGGCTTAGACGTGGCTTTTCAGCCCGTCTACTTAGCTTTTTATTGGACATAGGACCTTCTCTTGGTCTTTGTCCTCTAAAAACCTGAGGTTATAGCCAAGCCAAGCGAATCAAGAGCATCTTCTGTTCTCATCTGCATGGATGATGGCGAAGCCCATACATGGCTTGCGACCGTCAATCTGAACGAGTCCCCCACAATCTCCTGAAAAGTTAGATCTTCCTTTTCTTGCTTTTCATTGTAGTTTGTATTTTTCTAAAAGAGACAAAAATCACAACTCTTGTCTTTCATTATTGATAAGAATTGTAAATCGGCTATAAACGCCAAAATCGGCTATAAATGCCAAACAAAATCGCCTTTCACGGCAAATAAAGAAAATGTCTCTTTTCTTAAATATTTGTGCAATGGAAAACTTGAAAGAAGTTGATTTCCTTTTTACTTGCGAAGGTTGATCTCCGGATTACCACTTGAAATTCCAAGTAAAATAGAAAATCTGGCACACCCATAAAAGAAATGTTGATGCACGCTTCAGGGCCCGCCAGGGCGCGAAAGGGCCGGACCCGACGGACTCCCACGTTCCGCCGACCCCGGTAGCCGCCCCACGGCGCCTCGGAGCGCGTTCCATCAAGCTGGCACACCCGGTGGGACTCGTTCATTTGAGAACACGGTGCTTGGAAATGAAATATTTGCATATCATACTTTTTGCTCTATGCTTATACTTCTTTTCCGGATTCCTTGGCTACTTTCTAGCTGGTGGCCTATGTTGGATTTTGCACCCAAAAAAAATGAGATGGGATTTTTTGGAAATTTCTATTTCTTTGAGTTTGTTTCCATTCTTTCTCTTTTCAAAAAAAAAAATCAGTTTTCTTAGTTTGAATTCAAAATTGAGAAACTTTGATCCTATCCTATCGTTCTTTGGTGCTTGCAGAAATGTTGAGCCCGTTCGACTAAGGTTTTGGGCCATCGTTTCTCTTCGATGAGTTCATTAGAGATTTCAAAGAAAAAAAATCAAAAAATCAGTTTTCTTAGTTCTGAATTCAAAATTGAGAAACTTTGATCCTATCCTATCGTTCTTTGGTGCTTGCAGAAATGTTGAGCCCGTTCGACTAAGGTTTTGGGCCATCGTTTCTCTTCGATGAGTTCATTAGAGATTTCAAAAAAAAAATATATTAAAAAAAAAAAAAAAAAAAAATCAGTTTTCTTAGTTTGGATTCAAAATTGAGAAACTTTGATCCTATCCTATCGTTCTTTGGTGCTTGCAGAAATGTTGAGCCCGTTCGACTAAGGTTTTGGGCCATCGTTTCTCTTCGATGAGTTCATTAGAGATTTCAAAGAAAAAAAATCAAAAAATCAGTTTTCTCAGTTCTGATTCAAAATTGAGAAGCTTTGATCCTATCCTATCGTTCTTTGGTGCTTGCAGAAATGTTGAGCCCGTTCGACTAAGGTTTTGGGCCATCGTTTCTCTTCGATGAGTCTATTTGGGATTTGAAAAAAAAGACATAGACCACTAAGGTTAAACCAATTGCGTTCTTTGATCACGATTGATTCAAGAAAAGCCTTGTCCAGAGTGTGGAGACAGCTTGACTGTTCTAGGCAAGGGTCCTCCAAACGGGTTCATTAAGTAATCCTACCTTTACCTGGGGGCAATTCTATCAATTGAGGTTTCATAAGACCGGGTTAGGAGGCCTATGTGTACTCTCTCGTCTTTAAATCTTAAAAATTTAAAAAAAAATCAAAAATAAAAAAAAAGATTTTCAAAAAAAAAAATCTTAAAAAAATAAAAAAATCAAAATAAAAAAAAAATAAAAAATAAAAAAAAGATTTTCAAAAAAAAAAATCTTAAACAAAAAAAAAAGATTTTTTTAAAAAAAAAAAAATGAAAATCTAAAAAAAAAAATCTTCAAAAAAAAAAAAAAACTCTCGTCATTTTAGATTCAGATCCGAGAAATTGTGGTTCCTTCCCTTCTGGGTACTGGCGCTCGCGGAAATCGTTGAGCCCGTATTCGGATCGGAATATCATCTGCTCTCTTTGATGAATCCAATCTTGACATTTCAAAAAAATAAAGAATCCCATCTCATGGATGCGATCTCCAACATTTGTGCATAGCAATACTGGTACGCCCTTTCAGGGTCTACTGTATCTGTGACCGGCACATTTGTAACTCCTACCTTATATTCTTCTTATCTCGAGCAAGCTCCGCTTCTCGATAAGTCGAATTTAGGTATACAATTACTTCTAGCAGTCATTGGAATGCTCATTTTGAGCCTACCATGTTCGCTGTCAGAACAATTGTACCATCTATGGCTTTTTGCCTTCTTCATGTCGCTTGGGTCATATCCCTTGAGCGATTTGAAAAGACAACCATAGAAATTCCCATTTATGATCATTATATTCTTGTGATTACTAATGGATGTGGTCTTGTTTCAGAACTTTTTCGAAACTAACAATGGCAGCCTTAACCATTATCTTCGATGAGAACAAGCACCAACTCATGCTTCAACAGAAGCAAACCGAGCGCACTTACAAGCGCCCTGCCAGCTGCCGAAGCGTCAACTCCCTCGGCAACTCTCTGAACTCCGAGTCGACCTCGACTCCCCGGACCATCGTCTTCGGGACACTGGGACCATTCTCACTTCCCGAAGAACAAACTGCGCCTGCCAAAAGGCAGAAAATCGCCTCTCAACGTGTCACTCCCGTGACACCAAAGGCGAGCGCCCAAAAGCCCGAAGCCCGCGGCACCCCCGCGAAGCCTCGACCAACAACCAACCAGGTCTACCCTAAGACTTGGTCTCCAAGACCTTCCCCAAAACAAAGAAGGTCTCAAACATCCACCAAGCCAGCATACCTGGCCCCACTCAAAGAGAACCAGTTCTACCCTCTTGCCTACATGAAAGAGGAGAGACCCATCTCCAACTTGACTCCCAAGTCGACCCAGCATGAATCGGCTTGCTCCCACAAGCCCAAAATCAGATCATGCATCACCAGGCCTCTCCAAGCACCTGCTAAGGCCTACACTCCTTCAGTTCGACCCTTCATCTCTACAGGGGCCGAACTCGAAAGGTTTAAAGCTTCGCTGCAACAGGCAAAGGACCGGGTCCGCAACCTGTCCTTGCCCAACCACAAAGAAGACAAGCTCGGCTGCTGCGCCCGAGGGAGCACATCCTTCATCGTCAGAGCCCAGCCAGAGCTGACTGAAGCTCAAATCGCTCGTCGAGCACGCCGCCGTGCGTCATATCGACAAAAGAGACTAGAGAAGCAACGGACCCAGCCTCCTACACTTCAAGTCTCCCACAAATGGGTCGAAAAAGAAAGACCCGACCAAGTTGCTGCCGTCCATATGGTTGGAAAAACCAGAAGACGCCAAAAGTCAGCATCAAAAATCCATGTCCGACGTCCGGTGACCCGTAGCGTCACCGGGACACGAAGACATCCTGAAGAATCTCCTGCCCCTTCAAGCCAAGGACGGGAGAGTAATCCTTCATCAAGCTCTTCATCAAAAAGAATGAGCCCCAGCTCGGTCACCAGGACGATTTCTTCGTTCGAATCCCGAGGGATGAACGTCTTGGCTACAAGTTCTGAGCCACCACCTCAGAATCCACCTCGAGATGATGCGCTCACACGCATCCAGCAGTTGGAACAAGGCCAGCAGAGGATTGAAACTCTGATGGAAAACATTCTCCTTGTCGTCCAAAATCAGGTGAACAATGAGCCTCCTCCGAATCATAACAATAACGAGGAGAATTGTGAAGAAAATGAGTCACGCGCCCTTACCAAAAAGGACGTAGACAGTATCCTCGCCAAAGCTAAAGAAGAGGATATACTCAAAGAGCATGGGATCAAGCCACCATATCCTTTATGGATGGACTCGGTCCCGTTCCCCACAAAATTCAAACATCCTACTCTCCAAACATATACGGGGAAAGGATCGGCCAGACAACACGTCATCCACTTCAAGATCTTGACGGGAGCTATCGCGGATCAAGATGCACTCAAGATTCGCCTCTTTGCAAGTACCCTAAAAGGTACGGCCTTCGATTGGTACTCCACTCTGCCGGAGAACTCCATTCAGAACTGGGCTATGCTGGAGACACGCTTCCTGACCCACTTCCAAGGTGAGGATCATCCTGTTACTATGGCTCAGCTCTGCAGCCTAAAACAGGGAGAGAATGAGTCAACTTATGACTTCATTCACAAGTGGAAAGCAATGGCGTACAAATGCTCAGATGTACTGCCACAAGCGTCGCTAGTCGACATCTGCCGAAACAACATGAGAGCTAAAATCCGCTCCATGATCATCGGCAACAAATCAAAAAACCTGGGAGAACTCCTGGAAGCTTCCATGGAAGCTGAAACGGTGATCAAAGACCTCAACAGTCAGAAATCATCAAAGAAAGAGCCGACTGCTGTTGCAACCTCTAAACCAAAGAAGAAAGAGGTTCTCAATGTGCAGACTAAGTCAGCTCCTCAGCAACCAAAGAAAGCTGAAAATAGAGCTGCAGGTAAGAGACCTGAACTCTCTGATGCCTTCAAAGAACGTGTAGAAAAGAAATATCCATTCGATGAAGACGTTGAAGAAATCTTTGAGGCTCTCCTAGCAAATGGCAAACTCATTTTGCCAGAGCCCAAAAGACCTGGAGACGTTGGCAAAACCAATGATCCTCGGTACTGTCCATACCACCAGATGGTCTCGCATCCTCTCAATCAATGCTTTGTTGTGAGAGAGAAGATAAACGAGATGTGGAAAAACGGAGTCATCACCTTTGACAAAAACTATGGGACTGCCTCCGTCAACATGGTGTCATGTGGACAAACACCAAAATCACCGAAGAAGAAGATCACTACTTCCTTCATGGTGATAAACAAAATTCAAGTGTCCGAGAAGCTGGTTCCTTTCCCGACACCAGACGGACAACCCATATGGGTACATCCCGATCTCCTGGAAGATGAAAATTGGGAGATCGTCAAAACAAAGCCGACCGCTCAACAGCGAAGGCAGGCTAGGAAACATCTCCTCAGGCTCAAACGGCAAGAGAAGACCCAGCCAAAACAAGAAGTTCATGAAAAGGCAGAGGCCTCCTCTACCACTTCACTTGGGGCAACAGAAACGTCCCTTCCAGGGACTTCAAAGGCGGTAAGAAACTTTACTCTCAGTGATTTCATGCCACCTCAATTCAAAAAAGAAGCCATGCAGGGGGCATTATACTCTTGCAACTCGGTAGTTGGATTCTCCATTGATGGATACGAGTCCAGCGACACCGACGATGGATTCGAGCCCAACTACACCGGCGAGTGGGAGGAATCTCTTGAAACAGGAGAGTATCTCTCCGACGAAGAATGGGTTCCTGAAACTCACCTTATGCCAGTAATCTGGTATAACCCCTTGCAACCACAAGGATCCTGGTCTGATGATGAAGAAGACCAAGAGGCTGCACAAGAAGATGCTGTTAACCCAGCACCTGCCATTGCTCCAGTGGAAATCAACTATGTTGAGCCACACGGAGAAGACGAAGAAGAGGATCTGGCTCCCATGCCTGATCTTGAAGAATATGCAAGGATCTTGCAGCGTCTCGCTCTAGAACAAGAGCAAGATCATGTTAACGAGCCTCCTCGCAACCCAGAGCCTGAGGTCCCTGAAGATAATCAGGTACATCCACCCTTAACTCCTGAAAATGGAGAATATTGCTGGATAGATGATCCTCTTACATCCGAGGATGAGTCTGACTCCGAGCAGGCAACATCTCCTATCAGAGCTTCCTGTAATGTAATATATCAGGACTATAGCTCTTCTGAAGCGTCGTCTGATGAGATTACCTACACTCCGACGACGCCTAGCAATGTATCCTCTGGAGCTACCTCGTCTCACGTGACTTTCACAGAGATGACACCCTCTCAGGTTTCTTCTCCTGAGACTGTGACTTCAGAATACACATTCTTCCCGACTCATCATCATCAAGAAAACCCAACTTGGGGTGATGGATGGGTCAACGAAGAAGAAAAGCTGCTGGATGCTGTTCAGGACTTGCTCCCGGAAAATGCTCCGTGCAACACAATCACTGAGGATGGAAACTCTGCTGCAGATACATCCCCAGTAGATGAAAAACGACAGCCTCTTGATCCTGAAGACAATCTTCCAAACGAAGATCCTTCTCAAGAAGCTCTCGAAGTTGGTAGAGGCACCCGCTCTGGCCGGGACTACCACAAGAATTACAACCAATCTTCCTTTACTTATGTAAATCCTTCTGGAAAAGATGTTGTAAGCGCCCCCAGTGGCAAAAACAATGAACATGCAGGCCCTAAGGAGGCTTTCAAGTATGACTTAGTTGAGCACTTCAAACACATACCTGCACGTCTTCACATCCTAGATTTATTACGAATGTCTCCACGCACTCGTGATAATCTCATCTCAGAATTACAAAAACTGAATGAGGATGTCGACAAACATGCCCCGCAAGTCCTCCAAATTGAAATGGACTACCGGATCAAAAACTCTGAAAGTTCCTCAAAGGGAGAAAAGAAAACTGAGGGATCATGCATCCAATGCCTCTCGGTTCAAAAGGCAGCCAGTGCAACCATCGCCTTCACTAAGGAAGACCTCCTACTTGGCGAAGCAAGGCACAACCGACCCCTGTACTTCACAGGGTACATCAAAGAAATGCCGATACATAGAGTTCAGATCGACCCAGGTTCTGCACTCAACCTTATCTCCACTTCGGCTCTTGAAGAGTTGGGCATCCCACCCAGCAAGCTAAGCCACACATCTGTATCTATCTTTGGATACGATGGGAGCACTCAAAGGCCTATCGGCAAAATCAGGTTCAAATTGCAAATCGGTGATCTTATCTCTGAGGTCACTGTGTATGCAATAAAAACCCCCTCATGCTACAACATCCTTCTCGGACGTCCTTGGATACACGAGAACGGTGTTGTCCCTTCAACTCTACATCAATGCATCAAGTTCGTCGGCGACGACGGCATTGTACATCGTGTCTTTGCGGACAGAAAACCCTTCAAAGGTAAAGAAGTCCACTTCGCAGACTCCCAAATGTATGAAGGAGAAAAAGAAGAAGAGGAAACAGCACCCCCTGCTGAAAATCTCCAGAAAGATAAAGGCAAGGCTCCTCAAAAATCACCGGAAGAAAACAACCCCTCCGGCAAATTAGAAGAGAGTAGTCAATCTCCCTTCGTCATCTCCCTCAAATCTTCAAAACCTTTGGTCATCACGACTAAAGTGAAGAAGGCGAAACAAAAGTCTGGGGGCAAATTTGTTGTTTCTCTCGTGTCTATCATGCAAGACACAGACTCGGACTCAGAGCCAGAAGACGATGCATCGTCAAGCCAAGCTGACACTCAGCAAGTTCAGCCTGCTCTCACTCCGATGGAGACACCTGCTGACGTAGAAGATCCTAAGTCTGCTACCTTTGTTGTTCCGACAACATCACCAAAGCAAAGACCGATCTTCTTTCATAGATCGGATGCTTCTTCATCAAGTTCTCTGCTGGAACCTTTCCAAAACGAAGGTATGGCTCAACTATCTCTATATAGTCCTGTGGCACAAGCCATCATGAAGAAAATGGGCTTTGACGCTCAAAACCCAGTCGGTTTGGGAGAAAGACGCGGTATTCTCACGCCATTGGAGCCCGCCTTGACCAAAAGCCAGCTGGAAGATTGGAGACTCTACAGTCATGTAGAAAAGTCTTCATATGGGTTAGGGTATGATCCTGATACTCCTCTGAGACAGTTGACACAAAGGCTTAAAAGTCGTTTTACCGACCAAGCCTCAACATCTCAAGTCCATGAAGACATCGATCTCCCTGGATATCTCTTTAAAGAGTTACCTGACAAAAATCCAGGAAGCTCATCCAATTGGTATGATTTCTCTGATGATAAAGAGGAATCGTCCGATAATACAGACTTGTGGCATCCTGACCCAGAAGAACCCTCGTCTCCAAAAGAAATACCAGACTCAACAGGCGATTGGGACTATCTCATAGCAAGCCTTGAGGAGATCACCAATCAAGAAAATCCATGGAAAGGAACAGAGCCTTGGTCTGGTAATGCAGTTGAAACTCCAGAAGGTTTCGTTGAGTTGGAAGCCTCCGAAAATATTGTGGAGGAACCACCTTCGAACCTTCCGACAGAAGATCCTGTTCAAAAGATAAACTTGGGAACACCTGATAACCCACGTCCTGTATTCATAAGCAAGAATATAAAGGATGATGAGTTACCCGAGTATATCGCTTTTCTTCGTGAGTTCGTTGATTGCTTTGCATGGTCCTATGCTGAAATGCCTGGTTTAGACCCCAAAGTAGCAGTCCACAAACTCAATCTTCAAGAAGACGTCAAGCCTGTCAAACAAGGCCAAAGAAGATTCCGTCCAGATGTGATGGATAAAATTGAACAAGAAGTTCAAAAACTCAAAAGCGTTGGCTTCATCCGTGAGGAACAACATCCAGAATGGTTGGCCAACATTGTCCCCGTGACAAAGAAAAATGGGCAGATCAGAGTCTGTATTGACTATAGAGACTTGAATGGCGCTTGCCCTAAAGATGAATTCCCGCTCCCCATACCGGAGGTGATGATTGACAATACCTGCGGATTCGAGCGAATGACATTCATGGATGGCTTCTCTGGTTACAATCAGATAAAGATGCATCCCGAGGATGAAAAACACACTTCATTTCGGACTCCATTTGGCGTGTATTGCTACACTGTCATGCCATTTGGTCTGAAAAATGCTGGTGCCACATATCAGAGGGCTATGATGAAAATATTCCAAGATATGCAGCACAAAACGGTCGAATGTTACGTTGATGACCTCGCCGTCAAAAACAGAAGAAAAGAAGACCATCTCAAAGATCTTCGGGAAGTCTTCCTCCGACTCCGCAAACACAAACTGCGGATGAATCCTCTAAAATGCTTCTTCGGCGTCTCGTCGGGTAAGTTTCTCGGATTCCTTGTTCGGAAAGCTGGAATAGAACTTGACCCCATAAAAGTCAAGGCTATTCTAGAAATGCCCTCTCCAAGAACCCTAAGGGAACTAAAAGGGCTTCAAGGGAGATTGGCCTACATCAGACGGTTCATCTCCAATCTTTCGGGGAAATGCCGTCCATTCTCTCGATTGATGAAAAAAGGTGTAGACTTTGTCTGGGATGCCGACTGTGAAGCCGCATTTCAAGATATCAAGTCATACCTGACCAAACCTCCAGTGTTAGCTGCCCCTGCCACTGGAAAACCATTCATCTTGTACACAAGAGCTCTTAATCATTCTGTAGGCACTCTGCTTGCACAAGAGAATGGTGAGGGAAAAGAAGCTGCTCTATACTACCTCAGCCGCATACTAGTAGGTGCAGAGCATCGCTACTCTCCAGTCGAAAAAGAATGCCTTGCAGTGATGTTCGCCGTACAAAAGCTACGTCACTACTTGCTTTCCAACACAATCTACCTGGTCTCGAGGATCAACCTCTTGAAGGTCCTTGTCACGAAGGCCGGTTCTCTCAATGCCCGACTGGCAAAATGGTCCATCCTCTTGTCACAATTTGATATTAGGTATGTTCCACAAAAAGCAATCAAAGGCCAAGCTCTAGCAGATTTCCTTGCAGAGCATCCATTGCCTAAAGATTCACCACTCAGAGATGATCTCCAAGACGAACCTGTCTACAACGTGGAGACTTCCTCACCAAATGCCTCCTGGGACATGTACTTTGACGGTGCAACCAGGACAAATGAAAACAGAAAGCTGATCTCGGGAGTTGGCATCCTCTTTGTTAGCCCCGACAAATGCATGATTCCACACGCTTTCTCGCTACTGGAACCATGCACAAACAATGCAGCTGAATACCAAGCTCTGATCCTAGGATTGGAACTCGCCATTGAATCCGGTATCACCATGCTGGAAGTCTTTGGAGACTCTCAACTGATCGTCAACCAGATGAATCAGAAATATGAAGTCAGGAAGCCCGATCTGCTGCCTTATTACAACAAGGCACAATCGCTTCTGCAAAAGTTTGACATCTGCAACATCACCCACATTCGTAGAGGTGAAAACATCCGTGCAGATGCCCTGGCCGGACTTGCCGCATCAATGGCGATCCAGGAAGGGGAAAACATGCAAATTACAGTGTGCGAGAGAAGGACCCTCCCTCCTCTTAACACACACCAAGCAGTTGCTGAATGCCACCGGGTGGTTGGAAGTCGGATCTCTATCCTTCAACCTTCAATCGGCGACTGGAGGGATCCGTTCATTGATTACACTATGTTCGGAATCCTACCTGAAGATCCAAAAGAACGGGTAAGCATCCAAAGGCGAGCCCCAAACTTTCATTTGGATATCCCTTCAAAGATCCTTTACAGGAAATCCTTCAACGGAGTACTTCTACGCTGCTTGTCACAACAAGAAGCTGAAGAAACACTCAAAGAAGTTCACGCTGGTCTTTGTGGAGCTCATCAGGCTGGTCCTAAGCTCTACGACCAAATCAAAAGGTTAGGTTACTACTGGCCTACCATGGTACCCGACGCAATGCAATTTGCTAAGCGCTGCCAACAATGCCAAGTTCATGGAGACTACATTCACATGCCTCCGGAATGGCTACATCCTACAGCAATCTCATGGCCTTTCGAAGCATGGGGCATGGACATCATAGGTCCTATCTCCCCCCCTTCAAGCAAAGGTCATCGCTTCATCTTCGCTGCTACGGATTATTTCTCCAAGTGGTCAGAAGCATTTGCGTTCAACGAAATGAAGACCTCATCAGTTCTTCAGTTCCTGCGCACCAACATCATTTGTCGTTTCGGCATACCCAAGAGATTCGTCCATGATAACGGACCACAATTCCGGGATCATCGATTCTACAGGTTTTGCGACAAATACAAAATTCAAAGCTGTCCTTCGACTCCATACAATCCGGCAGCAAACGGATTAGCAGAAGCCTTCAACAAGACACTCTGCAAAATCCTCAAGAAAATGGTCTCTAGTCACAAAAGAGACTGGAGCGATAAACTGTCTGAAGCTTTGTGGGCCTATCGAACCACCGTTCGAGGACCAACCCATAGCACACCATTCTCCTTGGTCTATGGATGCGAAGCTGTCGTGCCCCTAGAGGTACAAATTCCTTCTCTGAGGGTATCTCTACAAAATGACATGACTCAAGAAAGCAATGCGAAATTACGACTTCATGAGCTGGACAATCTCGATGAGAAACGGCTCGAAGCTCGACAAAGCATTGAACTTTACCAAGCACGCATGGCAGGATCTTTTGACAAAAAGGTCAGGCAACGCGCCTACAAGAAGGGTGACTTGGTTCTTGCGGTAAAAAGACCAATGGTCTTCGCTCACAAGTCCAAAGGCAAGTTTGAACCAAAATGGGAGGGACCCTACGTCATCGACAAGGTCTTCTCCAATGGCGCATATGCCCTCCTAAACATGGAAGGCGACAGATGTATGCTGCCTATCAACGGCAAGTTCTTGAAGCGATACTACCCTTGAAGACTTACCCAACTGGGTAAGAGCAATGCCTGTATGGCCAAAACCTGTTCTCAGGTACTCGCTCGTCAAACCCACTCTCTTTAGAATTTTCATATCAAATGTCAAAATTTCTAGAGATTCAAAAACAATGCTTACTTTCATTGTTTCATTGTTCAAAAACAAAAAAAAAAAAAATCCAAGTTTAGGAGCCTCTCCCTGACTTGACCAGAACTTTCGATCCTTGAACCAAAATTCATGGTTTGAAACAAAAATTCGGATCCAGGGATTTCCACCCTAGTCCACCTTACCTTTTACCGCCAAATGGTTTTAGGTCAAAATTTACGACCCTCGTGTCTTTAAACAAAAAAATGGTTTTTCAAAAACCGCGGGGAAGTGACACTTAGTCGATACTCGCAAAACTCAAAAAATCGGAAGGATGCGAACCCCATTCGATACTTCCAAAACCCCAAAAATCGTGGAGACGCAACATATCAGTTGATATCCACAACCCAAATTTCAAAGGTTCGAGAAAACCTAAAATCGTGGAGAAGCAACAAACCAGTTGATATCCACAACCCAATTTCAAAAATCGTGGAGATGTAACATATCAGTTGCTATCCACAACCCAAAATTACAAATGGTTCGAGAAAACCTCAAATTTCAAAAATCGCGGAGAAACGACATCAAGTCAGTACCCGCAAAACCAAAAAGTCTTGGGAAAAGCAGGGAAGCGACGCTTAGTCGATATTTGCACCCCAATTCGCAAGGAAGCGACATTCCATCGATACTTGCAAAACCCAACCCGCGAGGAAGTGACATTCCGTCAATACTCGCAAAACCGAATGAGCAAGGAAGCGACATTCCATCGATACTTGCAAGACCATTCAGCGGGGAGGCGACATTTAGTCGATACCTGCATTTTGAAAGCCAAAAAATCTGGCTATAAATGCCAAAACCTGGCTCTTTTGCCAAAAAATCGGCTATAAATGCCACAAACCGGCTATCAATGCCACAAAAATTGGCTTTCACGCCGACAAACCAAAACTTGGCTTTCAAAAAATGGCTATCAATGCCACCAAACCGGCTATAAATGCCACAAATTGGCTATCAATGCCACCAAACCGGCTATAAATGCCACAAATTGGCTATCAATGCCACCAAACTGGCTATAGATGCCACAAAACAAACACCGGCTTCCATGCCAACCCAAATTTTGGCTTTTACGCCATAAAATTTCGGCTTTCATGCCAACCCAAATTTTGGCTTTTACGCCATAAAATTTCGGCTTCCATGCCATCTCAAAATTGGCTCCCATGCCACGAACAAAATTTTTGGCTCTTATGCCATCTCAAAAATCGGCTATGAATGCCACACAAAAAAAAAAAACCTGACTCTCATGTCAAAACTGGCTGCAAATGCCACAAAAATCCGGCTTTCATGCCGAATTCGTTTCCCCTACCAAAACAATCATTTGACAAAAGATTTTCACAAAATGACAAAACTTTTGATCAAATCCCATTTAGCAATTGCTTTCATCACAAAAAGATTTGAGTAAGCGTAGGGAAAACAAGAAAAAAAAGAAGTACCAAAAAAATACATGTGGTACCAAAAAAAAAAGTGTTCACAAGCACTGCAAAAAAAAAAAAAGAAGTACCAAAAAATACATGTGGTACCAAAAAAAAAAAAAAGAAGAATGGTTTCTGCTATAAAAAATCAGGAGCTCAGCCAAAAATGGTCTCCAGCCAAAGCTTCAGCTCCTCAAGCAAACTTTTGGCCTCATCCGTCAGAGTTTCCAAGGCACGCTTCTTCAGGAACTTGCCATGAGATGCTGGCGAATGCCGTAACCCTTCTTTTACACCGGGAAGCTCTTCCCCAGCAGTTTGCCATCGTTCGTTTTCTAGAGTCCTCCTCTCGAGAACTTGACCGGCATCTGCAACCCTGCGAATCAGAGTACTCTCCCTGTCACGAGCCTCTGTTATAGCAGCCCACTTAGCATCGACTTGTGCCTTCAAATGCTCAAGACGTTTCCTGGCCTCCTCAACTTCCCTATCAAGGACGTTAAGGTCATGCCTCAATCCGATGATGGCTAGCTCTTCCTTGTTCCTCTCCCGAACTAGCTGCTTCTTGCTTTGTGTAGCCTCATTCAGGTCAGACTTAGCCTTATCAGCAGGGTCCAAGAACATCTCCTTGAAGAATTGGTCGTCAGGGAAGCCCATGGTCTCAAACCACTTGTCACCCAGTGCAATGATCCTATCAACGGTCGCCCTGGCACCTGTGACATCCAGACCAACCTCTTCGGTATCAGTGAGAATCTCCTGCACATGTGGGATCATGCCAAATCCTGCTTCCAAGTGTCCAGAAAGGAGAGTCTTGATCCAAGAACTCAAAACCCGAGCCAGCACCTTCTTCGCAAATTGAAGAGGCGAACTGGATGAAGATTCACCCTTCTCCGCTGATCGGCTGCTCATGTCATGTCCCATTGGAAGAGTAACAAAAGAACTCTTTTCACTTGGAGCCACTGGAGAGGGAATCTCAACACGAGGCATCTCCTCAATCATGTCAGAACTGGTCTCTACCTCCGGATCGACCTCTGGCATCCCTTGCTCTGGTTCTGAAGAAAGCGATGGACTCTCTTCTGTCACTTCAAAACCTGCAAATGAAACACAAAAAGGTATGATATGATCCTGTTCAAAAAAAAATCATCAGGGTCATCACTACCAAGTACCTTCTTCGACGACTGGCGGAACACTCTCTTCCTCCATGAACTCATCAGAAGCATCATCGACATTTGCGTCCATTGATGGTTCAAAGTCATCGGAATCCTGTGGCAAGTCAGCTGACAAGAAAAAATGTTAGCAAATCAAGTCGCAGGCAAAAAAAAAAGAGAAAGCGAAAGAAGTTATACCAATTGGAGATTCCGGAGTCATTCCAGAGTCCCTCGGTTCTTCTTCAGATGCCATAACCGGCTCCATCACCGCCTCATCGATCGGAACCTCAGGCATCGGCAAGTCTTCATCCTCTGCTAAAAAAAAAAAAAAGAAAAAAGCAGCAGCAGGGTGAGAAAACAAATCAGAACATGGAAAGCCCCATGAAAGAAGTAGAAAAAGAAAAAGGAAGAATCATACCTTCACCAATGGTCTCTTCCCCACGACTCCTCTTCTCTGGAGGCTCGTCGACAGCCTCTGGCACCTCCTCGTTGATGGTAAGAGGGATTTCCATGTCAGGAGAGTCCTCATGTGGCCCCTCGCTGCGATGATGACTCCTCCTCTTCTTACCTCTACGGGTTCGCTTCCTAGAAGAACCCGCCTCACTATCAGAGTCAGGTTTCTCACTCGACTCCTCACTGGATGGTCTGCTCTCGCCAGTAGACTCCGCGGAAGCTCGTCTCTGTGCCGCTTGCATCCAAGCGTTGAGCTCAGCTTCCTCCTGTTCTAGCTGCTCCAAAGCCTCATCAGGTACTTCCCGAACAGCTTCAGAACCAATGACGCCCTGGTCACCGAGAAAGCCTATCTTGTGCTTCTCTCCAGAAAGGAAGGCCCAAACTTCCTCTCGCCGGACGCCATCCGACTTCCCAATGCCTTTTCCAGAAGACAGCTTTACATCAAGCTCCTTCTTGGAAAGCCCCCGATATGCCAAAAAGCTCTCCGCGAACCACTTCGTGAAGCCGGCAGTTCGGAAAGTCGACAGCTCAGGATAAGAAATCGTGGCAGTAGTGTCTCAGCACTATAGAAAGCCCATGCATTTCTGCCATCCTGCAAACCCCCAAAACGCTTCACCATACTCGAAGGCGCTCCAACAACGCCTTGAGAGAAGCCCAACTGAAGCGCAAAGCGAGAAGGTACATACGGCTGGATGTCGACGAAAAGATGTCTACGGTACACCATCGTGCCGACTCGTATGCTGAAAAGCCACTCCTTCTCTGCATTGGTCAAAGGGTAATGCCTTCCCGACCCTGCTCTGGTAGAGTCTCGGAAGGCACCAAAATCAAAAGCCTTCTTCCGCAACTCCGGAGAAAGCTTAACTGAAGACTGCCCCATCTCGACGTCCCTGAACCGTCGGATCCTCATGCGGGCAAACAAAAGTGATTCGGATATGGCTTTTCCCTTAGCCAATCGAATCATCAGAGGATCATCATCCTGTGCAGCACCCAGCTGGTGGAAGCCAGGACAGTGGTATACAAACCACGAATAAAAGATATGGGCTGAAAATACCCTATTCATAGGGAGCCCAAGCCGAACCAAGAAAGCAGCAGCCTGCAGTTCGGTACACAGGTAGGAGTAAAGAGCGGGCACCAAAGCAAGCCGCTCTCCAAACGCCATCTGACAAGCCGGAAAAATACAATGCGGCCTGATGTGCGTCCCATCTCCACCAGCAAAAATAGCCTCACCTAGCCAAAAAGTGAGGTAAAAAGCAAGATCTCTCCGCAGTGTAATGCCAGAACAAATGGCATCTGTGCTCGCGAAGAAACCCTTCAACTCTTCCTGCATGGCCGAAGTCTTCTTCCTGTCTTCCCGGGTCATGCTATCAGAAGACTCTTTGCTGTCAAAGAAGTTGAAGAATGAAGAGCCATAACTCTTCCAACTGCTGGATCTCACTTTCGAGCCCTCCTTCAAAAAATCATAGAAGGCGACGAGCTGAAAGTATAGGAGCCTGAACTCCTCTGACTGCTCCTCAAGGACGCTGTCAATCGGCATGAACTCCTCGTAGAGTTTGCCAAGGATGGGCAATCCAGTAATAGCACTCAACTCCTTCAGAGAAAAACCAATCTCACCGTTCGTGACAACGAAGGTATTGGTCTGAGGGAGGAAAGACTCCAACATAGCCATGAAGGCATCATCGGAAAAGGTCACGGTCTCCCTAAAAGCGCGGACCGCGTCAAAAATCCCGGCTTCCTTCAAAACGGCGCCCCCAATCAGCAAGGTGTGGTCAGTCCATGACTTCCAATCGGAGTCAACATTGAAACGGCCACGAAGTCGAAAAGGCTTCACCCAAGTACTGCCGTCACCGCTGAAAACGCCAAGGCCCACCGGTCTCAAATCGACCGACGGATAATCAGAGCCCTGGTAGCCGCTGGCTGGCATCAACATGTCCATACGGACAGGTGGCTTCTCCACATATCCGGAGGGTCCACCAACAAAAACCCCAGTCTTGATCACACTGGTCCTCTTCACCCAGCTCGGAGGATCTTCCCTCTTAGGGCACGTGGGAGAAAGGCTCAGGATCGAGATGGTCCGGTCAAAAGACGACCGGGTAGAAATAGTTCTCTCTTCACCATCAGCTGTGTAAGAGAACTGAAAACATCTCCTTTGGTATGTCAAGTCGTCAGGGACTGCATCTCCAAAGAAGAAGGTAGGCTTGGGCAAAACCCTCAGATCGTCCATAACCCAAGGACGGTTGCTTACCATGATCTTATAGAACTCCTCGTCCTTGAGAGCGATCAATCGCTGTCTCATCTCATCACGATTGAGGGAATCGCATTCTTCCAAGTTCTTCTCAATAAACTGGACCTTCTCCCAGGCCTGCTGAACGGCCACATTAGAAGATCTGGCGGATCGACGAGGTACGCTTGTAACAGGCTCTTTACCCTTGTTCGCTCTGGAGGAACCACCTGCAAAGGTTGGAAAAGAAAAAGATCGTCATCAAAATGACAGGATTTCGCTAAAAAAAAAGGGGTCACTTTGTCCCACCAAAAATCTGGCGAAATTTTGGCATGACCCCGGGGCAATTCCAAAGAAAAAAGGAAATACCCCGACGGAAATAGAAAGTTTGAAGATGGGCTCAACATCACTGCGAGCTCCGAGACTCCAAACTTTCGAAACCTCAAAATCTCCGCAAAATCAAGAAGGGCTCAACATCACTGCAAGCTCCAAATTCCCAAATTTGCAAAGATTTTCAGGTATGCTATCATGCTCAATCTACAAATAGTACATGCATGAACATCTAGATTTGCACAAAAAATGCATTATCATGATGAGCAAACAAAAAAAAAAAAAAAAAAAAAAAAAAAAAAAGAGAAGAAACTTTCTCGAAAAAAGGGGAGAAAGAAAAGAAAAAAAAAGAAACTTTCTCAAACAAAAAAAAAGAGAAGAAAGAAAACAGCAAAAAAAAAAAAGAAAAAAAAAAAAAAGAAAAAAGGCCACGTGGCCGTACGGACCAGATCCGTACGGATCTGTCCGTACGGCCCACAAAAAAAAAAGAGAAAAAAAAAAAAACGTGAAAAAAAAAAAAAAAAAAGAGAAATCACGTGGAAAAGAAAAGAAAAAAAAAAGAAGAATAGAAAGAAAAGAAAAAGAAAAGAAAAAAAAAAAAGAAGAAAAAAAAGAGAGAAACTTTCTTCTTTTTACCATCCTATTCTCTACATGGAGTTTTCTTGAAAGAAAAAGAGAGAAAACTTACTCGAAGCCATTGATGGAGAAGAAGAAGGAAAAAGCTTGAAGATCCTTGAAGAAGAAGCACTCTTGGTCTTGGAGCTCTCTTGAGATTATTGCAAAAGAAAGCAATAAGAGCAAGAGATCCCACCTTCCTTTGCTTTTATAGGAGAGAGCAAATCAAAGAAGGAAACAAAGAAGAAAGGTAAGTGTTACTAATTAAGTAACCTTACCAAAAGAGAAGGAATTAGAAAGATTCTTTCCCAAAAAGAAAGATGTCTTTGAGAGATTTCCTCCCAAAATCAATCAAATGAGAGATTCTCTCCAACAAAAAAGGATATTGAAGATTCTTTCCCAAAAAGAAAGATACCTTGAGATATTCTCTCCCAAATTAAGGGAATATGAGAGATTCTCTCCCATAAAGATATTTTTAGATATTCTCTATCCAAATGAGATATCTTTAGATATTCTTTACAAAAATGGCCCCACATGAGATCTAAGCCATCCTAAAAAGCTTAAGGTCCCATGGGCTAGCCCATATGAGCCAGCTTTGACCACCTAGGCACTAAAAAAAAAAAAAAAAAAAAAAAGAAAAAATGGGCTTTTAGTCAGAAAAAATCCCTCTTACCAAGAGCATACAATAATGGTTCCATGCCTCTTTTGAGTTGATTGGACCATACAAAAAAAATCCCAAGCCCCATGAGCTTCCAAAAATCAAACCATCCAGCCTCATATACCAAATTGAGCCAAAATCTTGAAATTGACATTCCACAAAAATCCAAACCACTCCAATGGACCCACACAGTCCCAAAGAGTGACCAAAAACCAAATCCTGGTCCCCTAACTTGACACATACAGCTTGTTAGGTCACAAGACCAAAACAAAAAACCAAATCCTGATCCCCCAACTTGCCACATACAGCTTGTTGGGTCACAAGATCAAAACCAAAACCCGATCCCCTAACCTGCCATATATAGCTGGTTAGGTCACAAGATCAAAAACAAAAACCCAAATCCATATCCCTGATGTCATCTTCAAAACTTTGCCTCGAGATGGTGTGTGATTCCCCTCACTACCATAAAATTCCCCTGGAAGCTCAAAGGCTACTCTACCAAAGGAAAGATTGCTCAAAGACTCTTGGTCAAGACACAAGCTCTCCTTCAAAAATCTCTTCGAGGCACATCGACTACAAAAGTCAAGCAACTCGTCGCTGTACCTCGAGGGGGCATTTGTTGACACCAAAAATGTCACTTTGCCTCTTCAACATCAAGAAAGCTGCATGAAGTCGCAACCTGCCATAAATAGGCAATGCAATTTCTCCAAAAAATCAAATCTTGTCAGAATCAAACAAAAACTGCAAGATCCTTCAAGATAGCCAAGAGAAGAGTACACATGAAGTTTCGGGCCATTTCGACAACATTTGGCCTAACTTCACTTCTCCGACAGCTAAAATGGCGCACCCGGCGGCGACATCATCGGAGACGTCAAAACTTCGATCAGAGCCTACGGATGACTCCAGCATGTCCCAAAAAGGCTCCATTCCAAATTTCAAGTCAAACCGACAACGTTTGACCCTCCATCAATGCTCGAGCAGCAAAATCAAGCCTCCCGGCGGCGGGAACCACCGAATCCTTCGCTCATCAAACCAAGTGCATGAGTGGCTTCAACATGCTTCCAAAAGGCTGCACGTCAAATTTCAGGTCATTCCGAAAACGTTTGACCAGGTTTCGATGCTCCGAGAGAAAATCAAGCCTACCGGCGGCGGAGCAACCCGGGACCATGACATCCAAAACGGAGCCTATGGAACGTCTCAAAATGACTCCAATAGGCTCCCCGTCAAATTTCAGGTCAATCGGACATCGTTTGACCGCACATCAAAGCTCGGCATTTTCCCCGCAGCAAAATCAAGTGAAGCATCGACGGGACCCCAAACGGCTTCAAAACTCAAACAAAAGCCTATGGTTGGTCTTATTTATTGCTCAGGAGGCTTCACCTCAAATTTCAGGTCATTCCGACATCGTTTGACCAAGTTTCGACTTCTGGCGGAAAATCAGCAGCTCTACGCGACAAAGTCTTCGGCTTTCCCGGAAAATTAGAAACTTTGCACTCTAAAAATGCAAGGATTCTCATCAAGTTTTCTACAGGGAAATCAAGCCAATAAATGAGAAGAAATGTCAAGAAAAATACAGAAGAAAACGGCGACGAAAAAGACCTCAAAACGACCGCAAAACGGGCTCCGAAGGGGAAAAATCCCCCAGGGTCGCAGACCCCTGCGACCATGGCCCATGGTCGCAGGCCCCTGCGACCATGGCCCATGGTCGCCGGTCCATGGTCGCCGGCGACCATGGAGGTCCGGGTCACCGGATTTTCCGCCGGTGACCCGTTTTTCCGTCTTTTTTCGCGTTTCGCGCACTTTGGCCCCTGTGGTTCCCTGAAAATGTGATTTTTAGTGCTTGAAATTGACTCATATCCGACGACATCCGTCAAAATCACGGGTCAACCTCCAAAAGCATAAAATCATCAGTGATCGCTCCAAGATCGCCAACCGGCTGACCAAGAAAGTGCACTTTCTGTCCGACCGATCGTGAAATCGACAAGACAGATGTCACCGGCCCACTCTTAGCTATCAATGTCTGAAGTTACATGTTCATCCGATGTCGATCAGCATGTAGATCCATCGATGATCATCGCCAGAAGAATTCCAGAAGACACGGCATGGCCCGCGACTCTTCGACTGCTCGGCGACCAATTAATGTGGTTAATTGACTAGCTTTATTGCAGTCATTAATTCATTTCTTTGGACGGCCCAATCAGAAGCAAGCATTTGGGAGTTACAAGTCAATTGATTCATGGCATTTAAACCATGAAACTCCTCCCATTATGGTAATTAAGGTGATTAAAAGCCCTTAATCTCCATCGGCCAATCAGATTCAAGGAAAAAGGAGTTACAAAATCAAGAAATAAATCTTGTAACTCCTCCCATTAAAGCCATTAAGGCTCATAAACCCTCCTAAATGGCTACCAAAAGCCTATAAATAGGAGAGCATTCCATTGAAATTGAAAGGATCGGGAAAAAGAGGAGAAAATCAGAGGATCAGAAAAAAAGGGATCAGAAAGAGATCTGAGAGAAAGAAAAAGAGAGAAAAACTCTGCTGAAGTTCTGCACCGGCCACCACTACAAGGTGACAAAAGTCCCTTGGGGGGCACCCCCCCCAAGGTCTTTGCCTTCTCCTGCTGCCTCCAATGTCTTAGACGTGGCTTTTCAGCCCGTCTACTTAGCTTTTTATTGGACATAGGACCTTCTCTTGGTCTTTGTCCTCTAAAAACCTGAGGTTATAGCCAAGCCAAGCGAATCAAGAGCATCTTCTGTTCTCATCTGCATGGATGATGGCGAAGCCCATACATGGCTTGCGACCGTCAATCTGAACGAGTCCCCCACAATCTCCTGAAAAGTTAGATCTTCCTTTTCTTGCTTTTCATTGTAGTTTGTATTTTTCTAAAAGAGACAAAAATCACAACTCTTGTCTTTCATTATTGATAAGAATTGTAAATCGGCTATAAACGCCAAAATCGGCTATAAATGCCAAACAAAATCGCCTTTCCCGGCAAATTAAGAAAATGTCTCTTTTCTTAAATATTTGTGCAATGGAAAACTTGAAAGAAGTTGATTTCCTTTTTACTTGCGAAGGTTGATCTCCGGATTACCACTTGCAATTCCAAGTAAAATAGAAAATCTGGCACACCCATAAAAGAAATGTTGATGCACGCTTCAGGGCCCGCCAGGGCGCGAAAGGGCCGGACCCGACGGACTCCCACGTTCCGCCGACCCCGGTAGCCGCCCCACGGCGCCTCGGAGCGCGTTCCATCAAGGGTTTTCCAAACGAAGAAGATGAGTCTCTCTACCTGGATCTGGCGAATGATGCGAGAGAGAGAGAGAGAGAGATGCATCTCCTTCTTCTTCTTCGTTCGTGGCTGAATCTTTTACAGGCGAGAGAGAAAGAGGCGAGAATGGATGGGAGTAGGCTTGTCAATGGGGCGGGTATGGGGCGGGTCGCCATGCCCCATACCCACCCCGGTAAGAAATTCCCCATCCCCATACCCGCCCCATAACCCGGGCGGATATGGGGATGAATCCCCATCCCCGCCCCAGTCGGGTCACAGGGAAACCCGACCCGACCCGCCCCGCTGAGTATATAAGTGATGTTCACGGTTCAGTGAACCAGACCATTGATCTGATGAATCTGCATGGCCCCACAAATCTTTTTATTGGAGCAATCTGAAACATCAATCAGACCTGGAAATTTTGGGTTAAAAGGAACACAGTGACTGTCTATTTTTGGAGGGAATGCCCAGATTAGGATGCCGAGGATATCATGATCTGATTTATTTTTAGGGCATGGTCCATCTAAGTTGGAACAATCAGATCAATGGAAATCATGTATTGATCTTGAACCATGGTTCATATATGAATGAATTTGATAGGCTGAGAAAAGCACGTGGTTTATGCTAAATAGATGTTAAAAAAAAGGGATTTTTACCAAATAATTAAGATTATATTGCAAATAATCGATTTTATGAAGAATAATAACAAAATCACCATTTAGTTGTTCGTACCTATTTTTTTGACGAAATTACCCCAGTTGACGATATCGCCAACTGAGTTGAAGATATCGCCAACTGAGTTGGCGATATCGCCAACTTCCTGTATAAAAATCTACGAATTTTCTTCTTCTTTTTTATAAAAGTGTCTTTTCTCTTTCTCCCATTCATCCATTTTATGGGTTCCCTACTACCATTTCTCATATATTTTTCTTAAAACTAGTTTATGAAATTAATCTTAAACAACAGGTATGTTCATTTTCATATATTTTCTTATTTTTTGTACTTTCCCCTCATTCTTATTAGATAAATGAGAGATTCTCAGGCAACAAGGTGAATTTATTCTACTTCATTTATTCTTCTAAAATATTACTAGTGCATTGTTACTAATGCCTACTAAAACGTTGGCATAGTGCCATGTTAATTCAATGCAGAGGGCAAACTTTGTTGAGGAATCCAATTGTTGAGCACTTATCATGATCTATTCATTTAGCAAGTGATCTTAGATGGAGAAGGCTAGAGGAGACTTTGAGTTAGGAGTTTATGAAATGGTGCTACTATGCGTGATTTTTTTATTTTTTTATTTTTTTAAATGTACATGCTGCATTGTAGTTAATTACCTGTTCTCCTTTTCCTTAGAAAACAAATGTTAATTGCCACATATTGGCTTTTTTCATCTCCATCTCTAGCTTGCCAAGGTGTTTTTTTTTTTTTTGAAGTGTTTGTGCACTTTTCAAGCCTCTAAAATAGTTGTGTAGGAAAGAATGACTATAATTTCCTTTTGTTGCTAATTTAGCCTGACAAAGTATCTTTAGTCAATAAGTTGGATGGTATCATTGCTCATACTAATGGGCTTATTGTGAATTTGGAATGCACTATATTTTGGAAGTTTGAATAGTTGCCACACTTTTTTTCCTTGAATTTCCTAAGTTTTGTGTTGCCATAAACCACCACCTGTTCCATGTTACAGTAGGCATCCATGGATAGTGACATATGCTCTGAATGGGGTGGGTTTTAGACTTTTTATTTGTTTGTTAGTGCTCACGGTTCTCTATACAATTGTCTTATAATTTCTAATAAAAGTTGTTTTTCAATTGACATGTCCAATGCTTGAAGGCAGGCTGAACCCAAGTCAAGCAACTGTTTGGTTAAGGGCCTAGATTTTCACTTGATAGACAGTTAAAACAATGAGAAAATTTATACTAATTGTCAATGAGTTTAGTTAAGTTGATGATACAGAAGTTGAATGTTGGAAGCTTTAAAGGAAAATAAGTCCAATCAAGAATCAATACTCCATATATTTCAAAAATCCAATCATACAACCCATAAATCTTGAACTATCTTTCAAAAAAAATCCCGAACTATAACAGTCTATAACCTATTAATTGAACAACAAAATGCAGCTCTAAATCCATAATAAATAGTCAATATATTCCCATATGGACAACTAATCCATATGACCATATAAACAAAACATACAAGTGTCATTATATACATATGTATCACATAAGCAACCAACTAATGAGTTGCACTATTAAATATTATAACAACCCAAAATATGGGTTCATTTCCAATAATTGGATCCAATTTTTTTATTTGTCAATTGGATTTAGTTCGCTTCATGTATATAAATTGGATGCATGTTTTAGTTCATTTTCGTATTTTGACTTTGTTTAAACTTCGAGACTTCTAGTTCATTTTTGTATTTTGATTTGCTTAAACTTCTAGTTCCCCTAAAGTTTTTTATCATTTGCGTATTACAGTTCTAAACTTTATGATTTTATTTATTTATTTATTTATTCTTATGTTTATTAGGGTTTCAAATGTGGTAGTTGTAGATGGAAAGAAATAAGATTAGGATGTAGAATGGTCTTTCATCTTCGTATATTGGAATAGTATGTCTATAGATGTACATTAGAATTACTTAAATTCTTTTAACTATAATGCAGCATGTACATTTACAAAAATAAAAAATAAAAAAATCACCTATAGTACCACCATTTCATAAACTCCCAACTCCAAGTCTCCTCTAGCCTTCTCCATTTAAGATCACTTGCTAAATGAATAGATCATGATAAGTGCACTAATGTGCAAGAATCTCAAGTGCTCAACAATTGGATTCCTCAACAAAAGCTGCCCTCTACATTGAATTAACATGGCACTATGCCAACGTTCTAGTGGGCATCAGTAACAATGCACTAGTAATATTTTAGAAGAATAAATGAAGTAGAACAAATTCATCTTGTTGCCTGAGAATCCCTCATTTATCTAATAAGAATGAGAGGAAAGTACAAAAAATAAGAAAATATATGAAAATGAACATACCTGTTGTTTAAGATTAATTTCATAAACTAGTTTTAAGAAGAATTTATGAGAAATGGTAGTAGAGAACCCATAAAACGGATAAATGGGAGAAAGAGAAAAGACTATTTTATAAAAAAGAAGAAGAAAATTCGTGGATTCTTATACAGGAAGTTGACGATATCGCCAACTCAGTTGATGATATCGCCAACTGAGTTGGCGATATCGTCAACTGGGGTAATTTCGTCAAAAAAATAGGTACGAACAACTAAATGGTGATTTTGCTATTATTCTTCATAAAATCGATTATTTGCCATATAAGCTTAATTATTTGGTAAAAATCCCTAAAAAAAATTCTAAAAAAAGAATAGATGTTAGAAATGAATCACTCTACAGTGTTAGTTGGTGATCTATAGTTATAATACAGATGAGCAACATGGCTGGTAAATAGCCTAAAAGAAATAGCAGAAGCAGCATTTGGGTCCTTGCTGTTTTGATATCTATGACTAGAAAAATATGAAAACCAGGATAAAACATTATCGGCAACCAAACTGGCAAGTTGCTAACTGCAGCAAAAGCAATTTGTGGAGCTTATCTCCTGGATTTATGCAATAAGAGTGTACTGTTGATATTTGGGCAAGTTAGAGTTGTAAAATTAAATGCATTGTCAACAAATGTGGAAAAATATATATCCGGGGCGGGTATGGGGCGGGTCGGCCGTCCCCATACCCGCCCCTGACCCGGTCATCTCTTTGACCGGGTCCGGGTCAACCCGCCCCGTTGACCCGAACGGGGCGGGTAATTTATGACCCGATCGGGTCGGGTCAACCGGGTCAGCGGGTTTTCCCCGCCCGGTTGACAAGCCTAGATGGGAGTCGAGAGAAATAGGCGAGAGATGTAGAAAGGGGTTGAGAGTTGTCTAGTTGAGAGAGCTAAGTTTTTTTACTGAGTTAACAAGTATTTCATTCGGCCCCTTATTTTTTTCTTTTATTTGTATTACGGACGGTTAATTGTATACGGCTAACCGAATCGTATTTTACGGTTCGGTTCAGTTAATAACCGTGAGTTATCACAGAAAACCGTTCGAAACCGAACCGTGCGGTTTTTTAATTTCATTAACCGTAATCGTAATCGAACCGTGAAACAAAGTTATTAACTACGGTTCGGTTAGACGGTTTTCGATTTTTTTTTAAACTCTAGGCATGACTCCTTCCGTTTGCTCCATTTTATTGGGTACAAATCTATGTGGTGCCCTAAAGTTTTTTCCGTAAATTCCCTTAAAAAATATATTAATATACTTTTAGGGCCCAAAATTAGTACGGACATTTTCTGCCGTATGTAGTGATTCTTTGAAAATTAAAAACTAAAATGGTCAGGATCATTTGACAAACCCTCTGCTTTTCCTTGAATGTGCAAGGTCGGTTTCACAAATGCGACTAATAAATGAGCGGTCCAAATCTCACTGACATTAAATGCAAAATCCACCACATTCAATGATTCACATTTATCCACATGCAATGCGTAACGTACCCCACATCCCTGACGCTTTCGAAAAAAGTTCTCTCGGTGTCGCCGTTGGATCATTGCATGGACACTACGTGGAGACATCCAGAGCGTCCAAACACATGTGGTCCCATAAGCTGCCACGCATCCCAAAGCGGGCCAAGGAAGCCGAGGCTCCTACGTGGTTGCGTCATTCGCCACTCTACTGACCGTTCGTCTTTGGTTAAACAGCATGACAGCATGTTGTACTTGGACAGACAGTGTGTGCTGTAATTTGCATGTGGATGCAAACAAACAAGAAGTTGGAAAAGCTGGGAAGGCAGCCAGAGGTAGCCAATCAAAATAATCTTGCAAGTTTAGTGAGCCAGCCTCATAAACACAATTTCCTCTAAAATTGTCTCTTTATTTGTTGGGACCCACCTATGATCAAGCAAATTTCTTCTCTTACAAATTCATGTATTTTTAACATTGCCATCAATTTAGCTGTTAACTATGAGAATGTTGATATAAGAAGTATGATTAGTTATTTCCTTGCAGGTAAGCTTCACAATAAACGTTCTTCTTTCTTTAGATATATTGCAAGTTTAGTGAGCCAGCCTCATAAACACAATTTTCTCTAAAATTGTCTCTTTATTTGTTGGGACCCACCTATGATCAAGCAAATTTCTTCTCTTACAAATTCATGTGTTTTTTACATTGCCATCAATTTAGCTGTTAACTATGAGAATCTTGATATAAGAAGTATGATTAGTTATTTCCTTGCAGGTAAGCTTCACAATAAACGTTCTTCTTTCTTTACGTATAAGAATTATGATTAGTTGTTTCATTGCAGGTAGGCTTCATAACAAAAGGGTTTTCCTTTTCCCCCTATAACTTGCATCAAACATGAGGCTTTATATGATTGATCCAATCTCTTGATCATCACTGTTGTTGGATCTCCACAAATTGATATTGACCCCGATGGGTTGGACCCTCACCTGCGTCTAATACATAATTAAGAGATTGGTGAACATAGGAGCCCTTAATCTGATGGTTGGAAATCTTAATTTATGAGGAGGCCTTTCCAGTCCCCCTTAGTTGATTTGGTTGTGCATTCAAGGCAGGCTCCGCATGAATGGGAGCACAAAACTTGTGTTAATCCATATGACATGGGTTGGCCATTGATAAATTGAAATCCCATTGGCCTATTCTACAATGATTCGAGTTCCTCCCTTATCTCAAGAAAGATGTGAGATAGCTATGCATACATTGACTCATCGACGATAAAAGTAATTTGTAGATTAAATTGAATGAACATTACTTAATCATAAATGTAAACCCATAAAAACAAATAACTGAAATCAACCATTCATTTGATAACTTTAGATCAAAACATCATATCTAGACGTTCTCTTTTAATTTGGTGCGTCATGAAAATCCCGCACCAACTAGAAGCCTCACGGAGCGGAGAGTAGAGATGTCAAATTGGCCGGGCCAGCCCGAACAATCAACGGCCTGGCCCACCAAGCACCACTTTTGCCTTGGGCCGTGCTGGGTCAAGGGTACCGGGCACGTCATGCCCGTTTGGCCGGCCAGGCACGTGGGCTGACCCTACGGCCAGCCAAGCACGACAGGCCTGGCCGCTAGGCACGGCCCACCTAGCCCACCCAAAGATGGCTATTTTAAAAAAAAAATTTGTTCATTTTACCCACTAACACCCATAAAACGGTAATATAAGGGGTATTTTGTGTCATTTTTAATTTTACAAAGTCTATAAATATTCAAACCCTCCCATTTTTCTCAGTGGAGTAAGTCAAGTTTAATCAAATCACTTAAATATCTTTACTTACAATGAGTTATATTTATATGCTTTATTGGTCGAGATTCTTCATGACTTTGCGAGTGCATGTTTCAGAATTGTGGTGCTCTTGTTCAAAGTGCTATTAATGGATTAACCATGTAGGCAAACCCGTGTGGACTTTAGGGGTCATTCATATCTCAGTTCCTAGACCTAGTCTCCAGTTTGTGGATTGCATTGCATAATCTCAAAGCATGGTGCAACTTTCTAAGAACATTATTAGTAGGTTCCTCTACTCAAACGAGGTTAACAAATATCGCCTTTTTCCACATTATCCTCATGTAGGAGGTGAATCCAGGAAGGAGCAAAAGATTTGAAAAACCCACCCAAGTCACTAGCCACTAGCCACTTTGGTGGATGTAAATGGGGATTCAGGCAGGGGCAAACCTAATATAGATCATCAATGCAAATGTACATACTCCTTTAGTTACAAGAATTTATAGGATTCATTTATGGTGAGCGTCTAAATATTGGAATTTTGAATTGTCTAAATCATGGGGGAGATTCTTATTAAAAAAACCCAGGCACCTTGAGTTTCATAAATTCCAAGTCTATAAATGCTTGAACCCTTATTCTTCTCAGTGGAGTAGGTCGAGTTTGACCGAACTACTTAAATATCTTTGTCATTCTTCCTGCTTGTGTTCTAATTTTTAATTTTAATACCGAAAAGAAGAAAAAAATTAATTGAAAAAAAATTAAAAAAGGCACGCCGAACACGGCAGGCACCAGCCTGCGCCATCTAGCGGACTTGGCCGGCAAGGCCCGCTCCATTTGGTGGGCCGAGCCGTCATGGCTTGTTTCATCTGGTATACCGGCACGGCCAGTTTGACATGTCTAGCGAAGATGTATTGCGTTCGACATCTACTTTCGTTGGCCACCTCCAATAGTTTTATCCATCCATGTGGATAAGAGGATTTACATGTGCCTTTAGGAATTAGTTCTCATCTATTCAAAATTAAGCATCTCTTAAGCAAAGGGCCAAAAGCTCATGAGCTCCCCATTGAGTGGGAGATATCAAAGAAAACTAAAATGATTAAATAGAGTTAATCATGTATTTAACAAATAGATAATACATGTGACAGCAGATAAATCTTGCCCATAACCAATCAAGGAAAGATTTGCATTTTTTTTATTCCTTAATCTATTTGAGAGAATTATAATATGTTGATTATTGAATTTGGGCCCCACTCTTTACTTTCTTAATTTTTCTTACATGCATCGTAAGATTAGAAAAGTTGAGTAATGTTCACTCACGTACATAAAATATCTCGACAAGATAAGATGGTTTTTTCGATCCTCTCTCTCTTCTCTTCCCTCCGCGCATCGATAGCCGCTTCTTCGTCTCCTCGTATGAAAATGAAATGAGAGAGAGGGAGAGAGATTTCCCATTTCAGGTCAGGTATGTCTTATTAGAAATCTCCCGCTCTGTGATGTCTTTGCGTTGAGATTAGGGTTTGCAATCTCGCCCCCTTTCGTCACATAGATCATTGAACATGCAAACTTATGGTTTTGATCCAAGTATTCGGATTCTTTATTCTTTTCAGAATCTTCTTTTGTTGATTTTGGTTGAATGTCGTGAATTATCGAGCTTGCGAGCTTATCCGATCTTCGGCTTTGGCCGTCTAGGATTGTGATTTAGAGGAGCCTTAATGCGGGATTTCTAGTTAGAATTGAAGTAGGTTTTGTTTTGAAGGGATTTGGTTGAATGATGATGCTAGGTAGGTTTGAATTTGATTTTCTGTCGAAAGAGAAATCGGTTTAAGAAGACTAGGGGTTTTGTCTTAGGTCACTTGAGGAAGGAATGTCTCTGCTGGTTGGCCCTGAATGTGAGATAAAGGAAAGGTGGTGTTTTTTTTTTTAGGTGTTTTGGATGTGGGATCTTCAAATGGATGTACAGAGCTGCAATTGAGGAATGGAAATGTGGGAAATGTTGCATTTTTCTGTTTGGTGCATCTATAATCATTTTGGAGATGTTACTTAAGGTAGCGAAATGCCCCGTCATCTAATTAGTGATGTGCATGGATGGGTTTTAGATGTCCCTTAATCAATGGTCCCCTTGCTGGGTTAAACCCATTCTCCTTACTACCTTGGAGATAACATAACCTAAAATCAACTCTTACTATCCATTTCTGATAAATGAGGGGTAGTTCGATTGCTACTTCTATTCGAGGATAGACCCAAAATTTACTTCATCATTCATCAACAAAAAAATTAAAAAAAATCGAGCGAGTTTTATGGCCAAGTGCATCTCTGATGCTAGACCTCTATTATCCATGCATCAATATGCAACAATGAAATATATTGGAGTGAATAGATCTATATCAATATTTTTCAGCCTAATTGAATGAAATATAGGGCTGTTAATGTGCCATGCTTAAGTTGCTTCAGGTTCAGATTTTGAAATGGTTGGTGTGTGCCCCTTTGGAATTGTAATTTTATAAGCCTGTTCACAGCCCCAGTTAATGATGAATGTTTTGTGTATGTCAGTGACCTCATGTGAAACCTACTTCACCAATGGTTTGAAACTTTGGTTAGGCATATATGGTATTTTCTTTTGATCCTTTTGCTCCAGTTGTCTGCTTCATAGGCATATATGAAAATTATATAAACTTTTTTCCAAAAATCTGACTGACACACCTTTGATTTGTGCGCGCAGCTGTATACATGATTCGATGAAGTCTATTTAGATGCCATGGAAGGGACTGGTGATGTAAATGTGACTGTAGAGGATGCAGTGCAGGATCTCCATATCAGGAGTAAAGAGAGTGATCAATCCCTGCAACTGGATAGCTGTAATGTGGTGGGTGGCCCTGCTGTTCTTATCTCTCGGGAGAATGAATGGATGGAGCCACACTCATTGAGATCACCTGAACACTTCAGTGAGACTTTAGAGGATCAAACTTTACTGAGACACAGAAGTTTCGATATTGGGTCTGGACAGCCAAGCTCTGGTCCTCTCATTTTGAATTCTTCTGATATTATGGTTGAAGAATTGACCATGAACAATTATAAGTCCTCAAACTTGATGGTTGGTTGCTTGAATAAACAAGAAGAGAGTCCAATGAGTAAAGGCCAGTGGCGACATCTATATCTGCTGTCAGGTGGTTGCAGAATTGGAAGTTCACCTATGGATTCGGTATCTAAGGAACCAGTGATGTTGGATGGCAGGGATGAGGATGCTAGAAATATGTTTTCACCTAAATATCTATTTCAAAATCTTCAGCCGAGTAAGCATGTAGTTGAAGGCCATCATAGAATCTCAGAGCGTTTAACTAATAGTATGTTAACTAATTTTCCAGGAGAGAGACGGACAAAGGTCCTTCCTACATCAGGTTTCTCTGAATTTTTTGTCAGGAATACTTTGAAGGGAAAGGGGCCTGCACATGGAGATCTTCAAATTCATGAAGAATCTGAAATTGTGAACTTGAATAAAGATAGTGAAAAGATGATTTGTGATGGCGTAGCTCCAAATACATGGCAAGGTTCTGGTGCAAAAGCTGATCATTTATCCATAAATATTGGTGCCAGGGCTGGTGCAGCGTCAGGTCATGACAAGATCAACTTAAGAGAATGGCTTAAACCTGGGTGTCGCAAGATTAACAAAGTTGAGAGCTTGCAAATATTTAAGCAGATCTTGGAGCTGGTGGATTTTGCACATTCTCAAGGAGTTGTGCTACAAGATTTAAAACCATCTTATTTCATGATAGTGTCATCGGACAAGGTTCAATATGTTGGTTCCTGGGTCACTCAAATCTACAGCAAGTCGTCGGAGAATGTAATTAATCAAGAAGATCATTACTCGACGCATCACTTGAAGAGAAAAGGGTCCATGGTAGATGGTATGAACAGAAATTCTGTTTTAGCAAGGAAGCATCAGAAGCTGAGTGAAAATGTGGAAAGTGTAGGCCAGCAGCCTAGGTCTGCAGCTAGATTTGGCTTGAAAATTGGAACAATGATGAAGGGTGATATATTGAGCCTCAGGGAAAAAAGCTCCGGTTATCATTTGAGGGAAGAGCAGATCTTGAATAAGGGAAATAGGACTCCGAACGTGTCTGGCAGTCCAAGTGAATACACCAAACACATGCAATTGACCTCTGAACGTGTAAATTTGGAGGATAGATGGTATACTAGTCCTGAAGACCTCAGTTATAGAATGTGTACGCTGGAGTCAAACATCTATTGTCTTGGGGTTCTTATGTTTGAGGTGTGAAGCAATCTCTATATTCTATTTTGTACATTGTCATGATTGTTGTTACTAGGTGGCTTAGAATTTTGATTGATGACCCTGATACTTTTTTATTGGGGGGGGTATTCACCTGTGCACCGTGCATTTGGACTTTGCGTTGCACGTATTTTGAAGTGGGTCCCGCCTTTGGGACGGACTGGATGCCACTGTACAGGTGAATATATTCCCATTTTGGGACATGAATGATGAAACTTCTGTTTGTTACTTCTAGGATCATATTGTGAAAGGATGGTATAATTGTCCCTTGTACCAGAACGTGAAATTGAATGCCATTTATCTAATTGTTCGGCGTTTACTGCCTGAGGTTTTGTGTTGGTTTGACTCAGCAATCAGCACACCCACTTGCTTATGATATATGGCACAAGAGTTCAGGTTTTGGTTCCATTTAACTTACTTTTCTGAAGTACATTAACAAATATTTAAAATAGTTGAAAATGGATGATGCAATACTCTCTAGTCATAATATAAAGGTCAGTAAGTTGATAAGCTATACTGAATCTGGCTATTCTATTCCAGCTCTTTTGCTGTTTTGAATCAAGTGAAGTGCATGCTGCAGCGTTGTTGGATCTTCGCCATCGGATTCTTCCTCCATATTTTCTGTCAGAAAAGCCAAAGGAGGCTGGCTTTTGTCTTTGGCTTCTTCATCCTGAGCCATCGTCCAGACCAAAGACAAGGTATTATTGCACATAGTACTTCATTATAGAAGTTTGTATGCATATGTTTCGACTAGTCCCTATGAAGAGGGGAACTTTGATAGAATGAATACTGTTATTGAGACTCGACATTAACTACAGTTGAACTCTTGTTTATTTGCCTTTTTCTTAATGTATTGCTTCTTTTTTCTTTTTCTTTTTTTTTTCCTTATTAAACTTTTCATTGACCAAGGCCAACTACTTCCTTGAGCAGTATGATTGTTCTTTTTATTATGTCTAGTGGCTCTGTACAGTTCGCCTCTGGTTGCATTTTTTTATCTTGTTACTTATTTAATCATACTGACTGCAAGTTCAGGTTGAATCTATCTTAAAAAATTGTAATTGAAATTGAGAAGGGAGAGTTTGATATTCATGCTGTTTGTTGAGGCCGAGGGTTCTCAATGCAAAAAGTTAAAATTGTATGTGAAAATTATTTGAATTAGTACCTTGCAAAAAAAAAAAAAAAAAAAAGAGAAAAAAAGCCCATGAAATTGATGTGTTTGTAGGCTGCAGGTTTTGCCACATCATTTCTGTTTGCGAAGTAAATCATGCAGTAATTTACACCAATGCTATAGAGTAATACCTTTTAGCCCATGATTCCATATTTGTTACTCTACTAGAAACGAGTGACTCGACTTGAAACTTGATAGAGTTTTCAGTCAGACCATGGTTTAAAATTGCGGCAAGCCAAAAAAAGTGAACATTGTGGAAATACACATCTGTCCGTGGCTATTACTGCCCTGTTGTGAGAATCTTTTTGGTCCAATTAGAAAGCAAAAAACCTGAAAAATCTACTGATCTTTTCCATTACGGCACAATGTAAGGGTATGTAGTGGATCCATGAAGTCATATAGGTCCTTTATCACTGTCATCTTAAGGTGTTGGGTCTGTTGAAGTTTAATGATTGGAGTAAATATATTCCGATGACTTAATTGTCATTCTAAGGTTGCCCCTTCAATTTAAAATGTGAAAATGATAAGTGCACATGCATGAACTTTTTATATAGATCTTCTAATTTTTGATACATTGTCTGCACGTACTCATTCTTTCATCCATAATGAATCCCATTCCACTGTATATTGTAATTGATCCCAGTCTCAATTAAGACCCACAAAGTAAATCCCACAAGGAGAGGCAAACTATAGTTGGTACTGTTTTTCATTTGGAATGCATTTGCCTACTTTGTATTGTAATCCTTGGAATGCATTGTAAGGGCGGTCTTATCAAAGGAGTATTAAAACCACTAAAAAAAACCAAGGAATATTAACGAGGTGACAAATGAAATGTCTAAGGTGTAGATCTTGACGGGACCATCACTTTACTAGTATTTAATATACTAGGGGATGGGTAGGTATCATTTCCTATCAAACAGGAGATCATTTGACTACCTAATCCTTCACTTTTATTTTATTCCCTTCTTTGGAAGAAGGGCTCTGTTGAAATATCTTAGGAATTAAATACATATAGAAGAAACTGACCTTAAATGCATATTCATTAAAAAAAAGGAAAATGAATTCATTTGTGGGTCGTATTCGCTGCTACAGGAGATATGGGTCAATATGGCTCCAATATTGAACTAGCGTGTCGTCTACTGCCTCTACATGGTATGTAGCATATTAGCTGATATTTTAAACCAGGACTCTGATGCTTCTCAAGTCAGGTCACAACTTGAGAACTGTTGTGTGAACCAACTTATCTCTCCCCCCCCCCCCCCCCCCTCCTATTTTTCTCATCAGCTTTTATTTGTTTGATTCTTCCATTCTTTGCATAATTCATCCAATTAAAAATTTTCTTTGATTGAAGATACCTGAACTAATGGTCAGTCATTAACATGCTTAGTTTGATATTGAAAGCCTCTATGATATGGGATTCTAATTAGGATATAATCCAAGAACTCTGCTATTTTGGACTTGTCTATATAAAAAATTATCCCAGTACACAAGGAGAAAAGAAGTTAGAAGGCGTACTTTAGTGCAGGACAGTTTAAAGGATCTAGATGAGTGTGGTCCTATTGGGATAAATCAGGTTCAGATTACCTCTTCTATCAAATGGTGGATTGGGTCAGCATTTGAGTGAGATGTCAGTGGAATCCTGTAACCATTGTTGTTAAAATCTTAGGATTTTTATCCTGAACCCTACAATTGGTATTGTATCCTAGGGAAAATGATATGTATACATACAATGAATCTCATTTACAGGTAAACTTAAGGAATCAGGCGTGAATTATATAATACCATACTTGCGTTGGGCGATTTGTCTGGGTGGGAAAAGCCACAGCCAAATGGATAATATTAGAAATATTTCAATTTCTTTTATTTTTCTCCATTTTTTTAGTGTTTCTACTTTTAAGAGGTTTCAAGTGATTAACTAAAATTATTAATAATTTGTGAGATATTGGAATGGCTTCAGAGAATGGTCATGTGACTAGAGTATTTGACTCTACTTCTTTTTTTTTTTTCTTTCAGTTTATTTCATTTATCACTTCTTTACTTCAAGAGACAAACCCTAGCCATATAATGTTGATGTTTGTAATTATGTTTTGTGCATATTATCCAAATTCACGAGTGGTGCTCTTGCATCTAATCCAAACCATTCAAAACCAGTCTTCCTCATAGACCCAGCAATAGTGCAAACAGTCCCAGCTCACTGGTAATCAGTCTTTCAAGCTGATTAAAGTTGAATTATTTTAATACCTTTCAGTTCTTTTGCATTTAGGAGAATAGAGCCCTCAGAATACAAAGTTTCAATCGAACCAGAGCAGGAATTTGGATCTACTTCAGAGTTTTATTTATTATTATTAATTTTTTTTTCATAAATGCAATCAATGAGCTGCCTCATAGATGGCTATGAGGAAGACTGGTTTTGAATGGTTTGGATTAGATGCAAGAGCACCGCTCGTGAATTAATGTAGATGACACATCAAAAATGATCTAGTGCTGGCTGCAAATTTGATAAATATATGATACATCTCCTATATAGATGTCAAAGAAATATCTATCCATCGTGTGTTTATAGGAGAGATGTGTGTGGAATTTAGGATTTTCTAAAGCTTAAATGAAAACTTGCGAGGCTTACAGTGGGGTCCACCTAAAAAAAAGAAAAAAAATTATCTAAACTGATATAGATAAATGTCTCTCACTTGTATGATAATTTTTACTTCAGCAAGAGATGACCCCACCATCAAATTTGCTAAGTGTAAATAAGAAAAATTTTTTCTAATATTTTTCAGTGTTTTGTAGCTGACTAATCTTATGATTGTCTTAATTTTTATTTGAGTGAAATTTGGGTTAGATTCAATAAAATAGTGGGCTCCTTATTTTGATTCATTTAGATTTTTAGAAAGTGGGACCTACTAACGAGTTTAACAAATTTATAAGTATTATAAATGAGTCATAGACAGATAAGGGGAAAGAAATAAAGAGCCTTTAACTCCTTCCCTGTAAAAGTGGGCGATTTGACTTGGTTAGGAAAGAGAGAAATGTGATGCAGCAAAACACAGGGGATGGATAAATGTGATGCGGCAAAACACAAGGGATGGACAGAAGGGAGAGAGAGAGAGCAACTCTCTGTTTTCAACTTTTCCGTATGCTCTTTTCTTTGCTTTCTTGTATGAGTGTATTGATATTCGAATTGCTCCGAACTGTGCCATTTCTAAAATTTTGAATTTGATCGAACCGAATTCTGAATCATTCGAATTGTAGCGTATGCGATCCGGATACCGTTTGATCAAATTAGGTAACTATGGTCTCAAGTGCCTGGTTTTCATCAGAACCTAACAGGTTAATTTAGTAGAACTTTTTTTTATCAGTGGAGTTAATGTAACTTAAAAAAAAAAAATCATAGGAGAATAAACCTGCTGAATTCTTGATGAGCAATCTTACAATGTTTTTTGAATATTGCAATAGGCTTCTGGTATGTTATATGAAATCCTAATTTTTGGGGGTATTGTTTTATGTCAGGGAAATCCTAAATTCTAAACTGATATGTGAAGGTCGAGACTTATCTTCTCCAGATCAATCATCTGTAGCTGTTGACGAAGAAGATGCTGAATCAGAGTTGTTATTGCATTTCCTCCTATCCTTGAAAGAACAAAAGGAGAAGCTAGCCTCAAAGTTGGCTGAAAATATTGGATCTTTAGATACAGACATAATGGAGGTTGAGAAAAGACACTCTTTGAGAGCTGAACTTCTTTCGCAGACATACAAAGCCTTGAATGTGAAAGATGCACCATCAGGCGTCCATGATATTTTAGATGAATGCCATCATTATGGATCTTTACGACCAGAGGCACCATCTAGAGTATCCAAGTCATGGATGCATGAGACAAGTTTGACGAGGAATATAAAACAGCTTGAAAATGTTTACTTTTCTGTAAGATCCAGAATTCAGCCGCCTGAAATTGATACTGCAGAACGCTCTGATAAAGATGTTCTAAAGAATCGAGATAGTTGGTCTTCAATTCAAAATGATAGTGACTGGTGCATAAATGATAATCCCACTGATCGCCTTGGGTTGTTTTTTAATGGTATGTGCAAGTATGCTCGCTATAGTAAATTTGAAGTGCTCGGTATTCTAAGGAATGGAGATCTTTTAAATTCTGCAAATGTTATTTGCTCTTTGAGTTTTGACCGTGATCAAGACTACTTTGCTGCTGCTGGGGTATCAAAGAAAATTAAGATCTTTGAGTTCGGTTCACTCTTGAATGACACTCTTGATATCCATTACCCAGTAGTTGAGATGTCAAGCAAGTCAAAGCTCAGCTGCGTTTGCTGGAATAATTACATCAAGAACTATTTAGCTTCCACTGATTATGATGGCGTAGTTCAGGTTTGTATTCATGTCTCTAAGAGGGGTTTGCAGAAAAGTTCCAGCATATATACTACTCTATTTTTGCTAGTTGTAGCTTATGCACTGTTTTGTAGTATTGATGTAGGATGTTTTTTTTTTTACTGACAGTGAGATACTTCTATGTTCTTCAGATTAGCTTGGAATGTGATTTCTGGCAATTTTTCATGCCTTCTTTGAGTGCCATTAACTGTGAAACAAGTAACAAGGAATTAAATCTTGGTTTTGATGTCCAACTCAAGTTTCTATCAAAACCAAGTTGGCCATGTTTCAGGGACTCAATAGTGTGGATATGTGTTGCAGCATGCATCTCATAATAACTTCTTGTGCGTTGAAACTTTCAATCATTTGACCATCGTTTTGATTCCCTGTTGTGAAATTAAATTCCATAGAGTAGGAGCATTCAAATTCTTGTAAACTAGTTAGAATTCTTGTTGCGACCTGCAGAAAATGAGCCTCACAGGGGGCTCACCACCCATGGTCCACACGTGGGCCAAAAATTCGCCTCTGGATCCCAGCCCCCCTCGTCACTAGCTCCCCTTGTTTGCTGGCTTCATTTTGCAAGTCCTCCATGGCCGAATTTCCTTCGATGACTACCATTATTACCTTGCAATTACATTCAAAGTGTCCCGATTTCCCACATCAATAGCATGACTTAACCTCCTTTCTCTTATTCTTCCTGCTTTTGTTGCTTTGACTACTTGTCTCTCCCCCTTCTTTTGAGCTATCTTTGGATTTGTAGCATGGCTTTGACTTGGAACCCTTGAAAACATGGCCTCTTCTTTGTCTTCAATCTTCAAGGTTCCCACTTCGACGAGCATCATCTCGTGGCTGATGAGAAGATTCTCTAACTCGTCTGTGGAAGGCTATTTCTCAAAACTAGAAATAGCTGCAACATACACTGCATATGTTGAGTACCCGTTGACCAAGAGTCTCTGAAGCTTAGCATTCAACATCTTGTTTTTGGATTTAACAAGGACAATTCTCGACACAGTCTTTATGGAATACTCTGAGGTAGTGAAATTTCCTTGCACCAGGCTTCCTATTTCTTTCTCTAGAAGTTGGAGCTAGTAAGCATTCTGCTTATCAAACATGCTTGCAAATGCAGTGGCAGACCCAGGATTTTCATTCGGGCGGGGCGGATGAGGGTCAATTAAATATTAAAAATGTCAAAATCAACGCCAACTACCTATGATCTCCACTTATTGTATGGTTTAAAGACATTATTATTATTTTTAACAAATTAAGTATAAAGAACTCATATCCCGCTACTAATCAACATATTGCTTTCCCACATATTGTGTAAAGGTATGGTGAGATGGCACACATTTATGCTATGCTATTGTGTAGAGGCCGAAATGCATGAGCTTGATGTGGAAGGAGAATGATTGAGCGAAGGGTTCCAAGGTTTTTCGTTCGAGAGATCTCTGAGACCGAGAGCGCGGGTTTTTCGAGACCTGGGTGGGCCGATTGCTTTACTGGAATGGGGCATGGGCCATTGGATCAGACCTGGGGCAACCGCCCCAGGTCTGCATCATGTAGGTCTGCCACTGTGCAAATCTGTCTCATGCAGATGCTTCCTTTGGGGTCTTGCCTGTTGCCTCCTCTATACCACTGACTGTTGGATTGCATAGAGAGCTCTTCCGGTTTTGGTGTTCCATTTTGCCCTTGCGATAGCCTCTTCTTATGGTGGCGTGTCTTTTCCACATGTCACGTCCTATAGCTTGTAAGCCAACAGATAAGAATCCATACAAGTCTTACCAATTTGTAGTTGGATTTGTTGAGTTTCCTGGAAAAGGAGAAACTCACTTTGTGGGCATCTACGCTGATTTGGTCCTATCGGTCTTGGTTTTGACACCATTACATAGATCACGTAGTAGGGCGCGCGTAGGTGAAATCATATCTGAAATCCGAGTTCAGATGGCCCTAGAATCGTAGAAACAAGTTTTGGCCCTAATATGGTCTACACAACCCTTCTTGACTGAGTTCTCAATGCTGCAAATGAGGTGGTGGTTTCCGTCAGCTAGACACATGGTGGCGGTGCGGTGTGAAGTGTCGACCTTCTGGTTGCCTGGCATTGGCATCGACCAGCTAGCAGCACCATTGTCTGATAGCTGGTCGCAGGAGTTGTGGCAGGTGCTGCAAAGTTAGTGCAGTGATGCTAGAAATGAAATGACAACTTTACTTTCGGTCTAAGTCAACAGTGGCTGCTTTGGAAATGCGCTAACAACTTTGACACTGTTGGTCGGCTGGCTGGCGGGTGTACATGTGACAGAGAGGCTCCCCCCCCCCCTCTCTCCCTCCTCTCTTCCCTTTTCATACGCTATTAATCCTACTTAGATGAGGAAAGGAGGGAAAAAAGGGCTCGTTTCCTTCTGGAGAAATGACAACTATGACCATAGTTACCTGATTTGTAGTTCGCAGTTCAGCTACTAACCAAATTCGATAGGGTAGCCTTATTTAGATAGTTTTACAATTTGCTTAACTCGAAGTTCGACGACAAGTTTGATGCACTAATTTAAATATGTAATACGTAATTTCTAATTCTATATGACGTGCAAAAAGAGATCACATTAAAAGGGTAATATGTATCCTTGAAGGCTTTTACTTAGAGAAATCTTGACTGAGGAGTGGAACTCTACAACGGAGCCCATCTTGAAAACCCGAGCCGCTCAAAATATATGCCATCCTAGTGTATGGGCTATCTCCAAATTTTAGCCAAATAGAATTTGGTCCCACCGGAAGATTGACCATTTGATAAAAAAAAAAAAATGAATTAATGCATTAGATTGTTTAATCACATTTTTAATTAAATGGTAAATCTTACAAGGATACCAACTCCTAGAGTAAAATCTAGAGGTACCCCATTGTGTGAAGGGAATTTATCTTGTGGGTTGGATTCTCATTAGGTGGGTCCCACTTTGGAGTTCCACTCACTTTTTTATTAAATGGTTAATCTTACCAAGGATGAAAAAATCTACGTAGTGGCTGATAAATCGGGCATAGCGGTGATGCTGTTTATGGCACTCACATCCGTAGCAGCCTGTAGTGGCCGCTATTTACCCATAGCAGCTGATACGCACTGATACATTACGTATCGGTCGCTAGAAGCAATGAAATGTAAAAAAAAAAAAAAACCCTCTGTCATCTCAGGGAGATGAAGAAAAGGAGGAATAAGGAAAAAAAAAGGACAGTAGCTGCATAAACATACCTAGAAGAAGCAACATCACGCAGCAGCACTCGCAGTATCACGCAACACCAGCAATAGGAGGCACCAGCGGAGCAGCAACAACATCACCGCCAAGCAGCACCGTCTCCTCTTCTCTTCTTCTTCTTCTTTTCTTCTTCATTTTATTTTCTTTCTTCCTCTTTTCCTTCCCCTCTTCTCTGTCTTTCTCAAGCCTTGTTTTTTCTTTTCCGAAGAATTCCTGAGCCTTCTGTTTTGGGAAAAGAATTAGGGCAGCAAAAGCCCCTCTTTTGGTCCCTCCAATATTTACTAAGTAGGATAACTATGGGCCCCACATTGGGTTCACCTTATGAAACATATAAATAAAGACTAAATGGGCCCCATGGTGGACACCTTATGAAAGTTATAGATAAAAATCAAATTGGGCCCCTCAGGTATTAAAATAGAAAAAATCATGGCTTAGCCAAATAAATAAAAATTAGGGGCTTAGCCAAATTTTACTCTAATTAGAAATATAGCTCAATCAAATTTTACTCTAACTGGAAATAGAGACAGCCAACTTTCACACTATTTGAAAATAAAGTCTAGTCAAATTTCACAATAATTGAAGAAAGGCTCTAGCAAAATTTTACTCTAATAGTAAATAGGGCTCAACCAAATCTCCTTTTAATAGGAAATAGGAACCTAACCAAATTACTCTCTAATAAGAAATAGTGGCTCAACCTAGGGCCCTAATCAAGTTTTTCTTTAACAGAAAATTTAAACTATATATGTACATTTCAAAATACAACTCAGAAATGTGATATTCTAAGCAACAATGGTGATAATATTTCGATGACATTATTTGATTACAAACATGAATATATGTGGAAAAAAATTGATCATTACTACTATTTTCTATTCAAAGAGCGATACAGGACCTCATAATGAGGGGGCCGCTACGCCCTCTTATCTTAATTACTTTTGCAAAAAAAAAAAAAAAAACATTTTCTATCATTTATCAATATTCTAGATTTTTTGAAAAATTTTCAGATTTTATTGACAACTTTTTTTTAAAATCGTACCACTACGCTACGTAGTGCCCGTTTCGTAGTGTTTTGGCGGCGGGCCGCTATGCACGCCGCTACCGTTATTTTCATTATTGAATCTTACTATGGAGTTCCACCCACTTTTTTAATTAAATGGTTAATCTTATTAAGATACCAACTTCTTCCAGAGTAAATCTGGAAGTACCCCATTCGTTTGAAGAAAATTTATTTTGAGTGGGGTTGGATTTTCAACAGGTGAGTCCCACTGCCACTCCTTTAACTCTGAATTTCTCTTAAGTCAAAGCCTTGAAGAATCTAGACTCTACAAAGGGAAATATACCGGTTGGTCCTTTTTGCCATGCACTGTGTGAGGTGTCCAATTACTTTTCTTCTGTACATTCACTTGTTAAAAAGAAGTTTTCATGCATAGTGAGATGGTGGACATGTGGCACTTAGGAGTGGCGCAGTGGTCTCACCATATGGAAGAGAACTTGATGGATTAGTGATATGAGAAAAATAGACCTCATCATACATATTTGGTCATACAGTCAAAGGAATTACTTTTTAACCATTCAATGCTTCCATATCCACCATCCATTTTTATTTCCTTTGTTTGGATGATTAATAATATTTGCTGAGATTAACTTTTTTTTACTATCAACCAATCTAACATGCCCTTGTTTTTGTGATGGGGCTACTGGGCTACCCTGCAGACTATATTATGTGTATTTCTCTGTTTCATGGTTACTCAAAATTCCCATTTTATACTATTCCTTTTCAAATTGCACAGACTCTCATCTTCTTTCTCAACGGACTCCACTGAACTGCATTATTCTCAAACCCCGAATTTCAATGAATCGACAAGCAAATTATTCTGAACGAACTGTTTTCAATTCAAACCCCATGCAACGAATTAGGTAACTATGACGACTATTGGCTTTTTTTTCCTTCTCTTTTTACCCAACTGAGCCCTCTACTATTGCCTTTTCTGCAAAGACCAGCTGATTCAATTTAGTTGAATCGGGAGAGAGTTTCTCTCTCCTCTTTCCTTTGCACTGAAAGAAAGGACCACTTGTCCCTGCCGATAGCACCACTAGGCTTCCCATAAGACTGTACAAGGAACGAGAAATTAAGTGACACCACGTCCACCACCATATGCATTGTGCACACCTTATCTTATAACATTTAGGGGTAACATCAATGGATGGTAAAATTAGAGACAGCGGTTTGAAATGGTTTGGGCATGTCCAATGTAGGCTAGCAACGATGCTAGTAAGGATAAGTTTGGCTATGCAGGTTGATGGCCTACCGGAAGGGGCAGGCCGAAGAGGATGTGGATGGAGGTAGTAAACATAGATCTAAAGACGTGCAACTTATATGAGGATTTGGCTCAAGATAGATCGGAATGGAGAAACATAATTCATGTAGCTAACCTTAACATAGTTTGTGGATGGAGGTAGTAAACATAGATCTAAAGATGTGCAACTTATTTGAGGATTTGGCTCAGGATAGATTGGAATGGAGAAACAAAATTCATGTAGCCAACCCCAATATAGTTGGGACTGGGAGTAGGCTTTGATGATGATGATGACGACGACGACGATGACACTAACTTTATCAACTTCCCATTTTCCAACTCCATCAAACACCTTCCACTTCTCAACTCCATTAAGCCCCTTTCACTTCCCAACCCCCAACTCCCCTCTCCACCAAACCCCTTCCCATTTCCCAGCTCCGTCAAATCATTATTTTTCATTTTTTATAATTTAAAGATTTTTTTTTTCAGAATTTTGGGGGCAAAAAATGGGCCCAAATCTAGACTTGAGTCAGGTCGGGGCCGAGTCCAAGTTTTGACACACTAGGCATGGGTCAGATTGATCCTGGTGTCCAAGCTGAGCTTGGATTTGGTCAGGATGGAACCTGTGCTTGCATCATTGCTTCATTTTGTTAGACACATTTCAGATGTCAGTTTGAGCTATACTTCTTGTGGAACCCTTATCTTGCTCTATAGTGCACTTTACTGAAAAACTAAGCTTGTTTTCTATCTGTGAATAGTTTACTTGTGCTTTACTATAAGTTATTCCTCAAATTAAATTATCCAATTCTTAGCTGAGGATTGCCGAAAAAAATGGTAACTGTAGATCAGCTAGTCCAACCTGAAGTTTATTGTCATTCAGCTGTGAAATTCACTTCATCATCGTTTTCGTTGGCAACTTCTCTTTCTAGTTTTCCTTGGATATATGTTATTTGATTGGTCTTGATGATTTGTAGTTATGGGATGCAAGCACTGGCCAAGGGTTTTCACGTTATAAAGAGCACCAAAAGAGAGCTTGGTCTGTTGATTTTTCCCAAGTGGACCCGACAAAGTTAGCCAGCGGAAGTGATGACTATTCTGTGAAGCTTTGGAGTATCAATGAGGCATGCACTTCCTAAACATATCCTTTTCTACTTGCAAAGTTTTTTATTTTATTTTTTTATTTTTATTTTTTTAACTATATTTGAATGTTTAGGAAGTAAGCAAATATTTTCCTTATTCCTAGTGAAATGGAGACAATACTTGATATTCCAAATATAAACTGTATGGTATAGTCAACTGAAATAAGATGATTTTGAAATTTCCTGGAACATGAACAGCACGTCTTTTCATGTGTATCCACTCTGATCAGATGTGGATGTCTTGCACAGAATACTGTGGAGTGGCCTGTGGGGCTTACCTAGGGCCCACAAACCATTGTAAATGTGGGGGATCGAAAGATCTGGATATGACCCACCTGTGTACAAGATTTCAAGTCTGTCCAATCATCCTAATCCCTTGATTTGTGGCTTTCAAGTTTAACAGTTTTAAAATGCATCAAATTTTTTTTTTTTTTTTAAATTTCAATCCAATGTTTAAGTCCCATTCGGAACAGTGTAAAAAACATGGGATCCATGACATTCACGTGGGGGTGGGGGGGTGGGTTTGTAGGTGGGTGTTTTGGTGTTGGGTTGAGGAGGAGGAGGGAGTACTTTGTTCACATGGGGCCCCAGGTGGGCCTCACTGGTTGCATTCCAGAGTGAGACATCTGCACCCAAAGAAAATTATTTATATATATACACACACATCTAGGAAGATGCTCCTATGAGATATGCTCTCACCTTACTATGAGAGATAGGGTGGGGGCCCTCACATCCATATCCAATGCCAACAACTTAAATGTGAGGGTCCCCACCTTATCTCTCATAGGAGCATCTCCCATATATATGTGGATGTACGTTTGTATGTGGGACATCCTCTCTTGAGAGACTTCTCTTATAGCTTATGTGATAGAAAAAATTCTAAGCTCCTTGTGAGGCCCACTTGGATGCACACCAGCCATAGGGGGATAGTGTGATAGGAAGGTCTCGTTGTGGATATGATTTTCGGCGAATATCATCTCAATGAGATCATCACAACCATTGATTTACGGGCCTTAAAGTTTAATGGCTTCTTAAGTTACACTTATTATGAAATTCAATCCAACGGTGAGAATAATTTCGATTAGTGTCAAACTGGGGTCACTGCCAATTCATGGGGTTTAGTGAGTGTGAGGCCGCTGGACTGGCCATGAGGGTTCCATGTGCTGAAAAAAAAGTCCTCTCATGCTTGCCTTAAATGAGAATCGAAGGAGAGGATTTTCCTATAGATATATATGAAAATCCTCTCCTGGGAGACTCTCAAAGTGAGCACCATCTGGTAGCACCTATTTGTACTAGCACAGGGGACCCCCTATGGTCAATCCAACCCCCTCACACTCTCTCACGAACTCATGAAATGGGGGCTGGGTTCTGCTTGGAGTCTCTCATGAGTCATGAGAGATGTCTGCAGGTGAGCCTACCTCTCTCCCTCAACCTACACAGGCACACACGCACGTATATGCTCTTTCCGAACTCTACTGGCAGTGCCATTCATGGTTTGAAGAGCCACATAATGTAATGCTTTTGCATGTTACATTCTAGTTTCAGCAGTCAATATTTATGGTATGTTAGCATGGTGCTCCAAAACTTAAATTATAATGGGACTATGTAATATATACTTGTATAGTATACCATCTTAGTTACTTTTGTCACGTCTAGTGGTATCTAAAGTCTTTCATTGAAAAATGATATTCTAAACTCTAGAGAGGGAAAGATGGAGTATGGAGATGAAGGGACGAAGACAGATCTGGTGGTCAAGAGGAGAGATTTGCTTCTGTCTTGACTCTGCTAGATGGTACTTTACTGTACTGAAGCGGACGCAGAGATCCACAGGAGCCCATCTGTTGTTCAATATTGCCATATACTAAAAAAATCAATGCCTTAGAAGAATCTCAGAATAGTCAAAGAGTGTAGGACCATAACGGCTAAACCCATCAATATCAAGGAAGGTCCATCAATATGTTCACGCTCATCGTCAATGTCAGACAAAGACTTAAATTGTGTGTCATGAGACTAATGAAAAATGAACAATAATAGCCAAACTTCTAGTTTCTCGATGTGTTTTGTAATAGTTCATAGTTGGTGATTAGTGGTATGTCTTTCCTAGATATTTACTATATAATTTAACTGGAAAAGAAGAAAGTTATCTTTCTCACTTTATCTGAATCCAAGTTTTGGTTTGACCAAAAAGGATTTTAAGTTCCACATTAATCCTCTCCACACAAGAAAAGAGGAAAAATAGCAAATGAAAATGCATTTTCAAGGGTTTTCCTCACTGATTCATATGACAAGCAGTTTTGGAGGAGCAGCCTTGAAATGCAACGCAATAAATATGTATTGAGAATGCCAATATTCGTGTTGGGTATTTCAGAAATACCTATAGATCTCCATGCAAAAAAAAAAAAAAAAAAAAAAAACAGAGAAGAAAATGAGGAAAAAAATCTAAAATGTTGTATTTTTCAACTTTCTCTAAGTTTCTTTCAGTTGTAATATTCTATTTTTTACTTCGAAGCAGTTTATAAAATCTCCAAAGTTCTAGTCATATTAGGCCTTTTTCAACCTTAATTAATAGAATAATTATAAAAAGAAAATGAAACTAAAAGTTGTCATTTGAAAAAAATCACTGCCGCCTGCTGCAGGTCCCAACTCCCAATTATCATGTAATTTGATATATTGTGTAAGATTAATGCAGTTTGCCTATTGGGTATAAATCCCTTCTTCGTACAACTTGATATGAATCTGTATCTCAAATCCTATGATTTTAACAACACTGTTCATAATAGTTGCAATATTTTCTATTACTACTGGTAGTAGATAAGTATTTTTTAGTGTAACACTAATAGCCTGTTTCTAAAATATATAATGCAACATATTTGTAGGAAAAAGATGTTTTTTAAAATGTAAATTTAAACTTGAATGTGACTATCTTGGACTATAAAAATGCATTGTTCTATAGAAAAAAATAGGATACTGAAAAATATTTCATCTTTTTATTTTTATTTTTTTAATGCAACATCTTTTTTTAATGCAACATCTTTCTGGAGAGAATAAGAAGTGAATAATGGCTGTTTGACGTGATTCTTTGGTATGATGGCAGGCAAACTGTATTGGCACAATAAAAAATGTTGCCAACGTATGCTGTGTTCAGTTCTCTTCTCACTCCTCCCACTTGTTGGCTTTTGGATCTGCTGATTACAAGACATATTGTTATGATCTTCGGAATACAAGACTTCCTTGGTGTACATTGGCAGGGCATGGTAAAGCTGTTAGCTATGTGAAATTCTTAGACTCGTGTACGCTTGTTTCCGCATCAACAGACAACACCCTTAAGATTTGGGATCTTAACAAGACCACTTATAGTGGTTTATCTACCAATGCTTCTAGCTTAACCTTGAGTGGTCATATGAATGAGAAGGTTTGTAGTCTACTAGATGGTTTGTTTTACTGTCGCCAGCTTTAGGGCTTGAAGCATTTGCTTGAAACTGATAATCTGCTGACCATTTCCTTTTGTTTTCTCAGAATTTTGTGGGTTTATCTGTTTCTGATGGTTATATAGCATGCGGCTCAGAGACCAATGAGGTACTTCTAATTTTAATGTGGTAGTATTGAGATTACACTTGAATCTTTGCACATTTTGACTTGAAATTCTTCTGTTTAATGAATCTGATCTTTTTTGAATGGTAATATAAAATATGTACTTTGTATCTAATGCATACCAGGGGTACTTCTATCCACTTTTCTAAACTCAGTAGAACTTGGTTAGGTCAACTTGACTCACTCAAGAAGTCCCCAACTCCGCTGAAAGCTCTCTGTGCAGAGTTGCTTATCAAGTTGTAATTATTTTTAATGAAAACTCATCCAAGTTGGGCCAACTTAAAATACTTGTATTGGTTTAACCAGTGCCTTTTTGTCTAAATTCTGGGCTCGGTGTAAAAGATTGTCACTTGGGTGAGTCTGGAACCCAAAAAAATTGGGTTATATAATAAAAGGCACAGGAAAAAAAATCCAGAAAACAAACGAAAGCCTAGCACCTTTCCTTTTCCTTCCTCAAAGGGCACCCTTTCTCATCCCAAGATCGAACTCACTTCTCCATCATTTCACGGTTAATTTGGTATTTGAAGAGACTGCTTTTTATTTTTCATGTTATTTATCTTTTCATTTTTTTTTTACTTATAAACATGATTTTATATATATGTATATATATATTTAAAACTAACAAGAAAGTCAATTTTTGGCCAAGTCTTCATGTGGAATTGACCAGTAGCATTTTGAGTCAAGACGAGTCTTCGTGTTTTTTAATGATGCGTCTGTTGAACCTCTATGTATGCCATTTCATTATTCTCCTCTTCTTCTTTGTATTTGCACCTGCTGAAAAAGAAGCCTCAATATTTGGTGCATCGTCATTAATTAACTTTAGTTTTTGGGAGGTTTTGTTGGCATAATTATTCAGTTAGTCATTGCCAGATATGTAAGCAACTTATGATATGTTAGGTCAACATGGGACTCTTATGGTATGCCAAACTGCCATTGTTACTGTACTTACTGAATTACTTTTAACCTTCAAAAAAATATTTGAAGGAGAGGAATTATAGGATCTGATGCTTTATAACATAAAAAGTATTTTTTCACCCGAGGGAATTATAGGATCTGATGCTTTATAACATATTTGAAGGAGAGTGAATTCTTCATTATGAAGTACCAAGTGAATGTGTTGTGATACAATTTTTCAAGTTACAAGTATACAGTTTTCTGATCTGTTTCTTTTATGAGAATGCTATGTTGTGGTATTTTTTACCTTTGAACATTGATAAATCTCTTATTCACAGAACTTGCTTCTAATTTGTAATGCTGTCTTGTTTTTACCCAGGTTTTTGCATATTATAAATCTCTTCCTATGCCAATGACATCTCACAAGTTTGGTACCATTGACCCTATTTCTGGGCAAGAGACAGCTGATGATAATGGGCAGTTTGTTTCAAGTGTCTGCTGGAGAGGAAAATCCAATATGCTTGTTGCCGCTAACTCCAATGGCTGTATAAAACTGTTGCAAATGGTATGAAAAGAGGGGGAAACATGGTTTCTTGTGACTGCCAAATAGCAGAGATAGCTAAGCCTTTGCTGCTCACATCATGTGATGTGGCTTCAGGTAGATGGATGGATGAAGACATCAACAGGACATGTGGCAGAAGGGCAATGCCACATGACATCTCTGTGCTAGACCACCTGGCATATGAGATTATTGAATTTGGTGAGAGCTAGAATGCCAAGCTCCCTGGGAGTCCAATACAGTCGATTCATCTTCAGCAAAATTGTATGAAATCTTTGTGCTGAAGGAAAATCTCTCTCACACCCCCTATGAAATCTTTTTGCTGAAGAAAAGAGCTGCACAGATTAACAGAATCATTTTTTTTTTCTGAAGGGAGGAGAACAGGTGAAAATGTGATGTATTTGATTCTTTTTTCTCTCTTTCTTTTCCTGTTTTCTTTGTGATTTTTTAATTCAAATTCTCCACTTTGTGGTTACATCCAGAGCCAGTTTTGTTGTGTTCAATTTCAAACTCCGAGCCTGCAGAAGAAAATTTGAAATCTACATACATGGACATGTATGCAGAGGAAAAAGAACATTTGAAATCTACATAATTGAAATGAAATGTGACTCTGAATCCAGGGCTAGATCTTCTTGCTGTCCAAATCCAGCGATTGGGTGTTTCTACTTGTTACAAATTCAGAGCCTGTTAGAGATGGTGGAGGCCTCTTGGTCAAGAATTAGCTGATAGACGAGCAGGTATCGGAAATCATGAATTTGAGCAATCCTTGAATGTTTGAAAACAAGCTGCAATCCTTGAATGTTTGGAAACAAATTGTCCATGTTCACGGTTGATAGAGTTTAGACTTTGGGTTGCTTTGGTCAGAAGGTATACAATTCATGCAACTGCACACAGTCAATGTTGATGAGCTATTCATTCTTCTCCATTTTACTGGAAGGTGTATTGAAGAAGAAATTCCCACAGCATCTAACAAAAGAAAATTGCATTGAAAATAAAGGCTTATTTGGGTTATTTATTTTCTGGGAATCTGCTTTTCTACCTAGTTGGTGTTCATTTATAGATTTGAGTTTTGATTTAAGATGTGATTGATTACTAATGGGAGTAGAATTTTTCCTTGCAGGAATTCGTCTGAGTAGAAAAAATTATAGGAGAAACAGATTCTGTTCTGGAAGTGACAGAGGACTTGATCATCTTTAAAAAAATTCAATGCCAATTGCTGCATGTTGATAGTATTTTCTTGGACACAGGCGAGGGACATGAGTTCTGTGGAAAGTTGCTATGTACAAGGGGGTAAACAATAATAATAAAAAACCTAAAAGACAGAACAAAATGCCTTGAAAGTAAAACCTATTTTTTGGGTCAGAAAGTATCTGAGCAATCATCCATAAATCGCTGATTTAACTGCATTTTGTTATTATATTCTAAGAATTGTAATTGTACTTGTAATAAATGATTATTGTTGTCATTATCTGTTTATTTTGATAATTTTACAAGATAGCAATTAGACCAGCTATGATCTATGGAGCATGATGTTTGCCAACAAAGAAGCAACACGTGCAAAAGAAGTATAGCAAAAATGAGAATGTTAAGTTAGATGTGTTGTAAAATAAGAAATAAGCGCTTTCAAAAGTATTTAAGCGCAGCACCAAGTGTAGGTGATTAAATAAGAAAAATCTTCATATGGTTTAGACACATGTACAAGGCAGGCCAACAATGAAGCATGTGTATGGAAGTATTAAAGATAGATGTGAAGAAGTATAATATATGTAGGAATTTGAGTCGGGATAGATTGGAATGGAGAAATAAAATTCATGCTGTTGACCTTTAACATAATTGGGACAAGGCTTTGATGAAGAGGAAGATACTATTTGTTTGAAGAAAAAAACATGGCTGCATTGGCTCCATTCTTCCTCTAGGGAGTGTTCCTCGTGATGTTTGATTGAGATTTTGAATGAAAACCTAAATATAGAAGAAAATCTACTCCTTTGATCTAATAATTACTATTTGTCAATAGAGTGGAAGCTGCTCACTACTGCAGCTCAGTTGTGGTTCAAACCATGTCACCAATGAAAAAGAATATAATTACCTCGTGTCAAGACTCAGGAATTTTCATGTCTCACCAAGATCTTCAAGTGTTTGCTTTATTTATGATATGTTCTATTGGAATGGTGCAAATTATAAAAGGAAAAAAAAAAAAAAAATTTGGATAGAACATTGTTGCCGATCTGAAAAATATCTACATTTTCATTGAAAGAAGCTTAGTATTTTTATTTATTTATTTTGGCTGGGTTATTAAAAAAAAAGAAGAAGAAGCTTAGTTGAAAATGTATAATTCCTTCCGTCCTATTTCACCCTACCTTTTCTGTTTTAGAGCAAGGGTGATCAACACCCTATCTTTTCTGTTTTAGAGCAAGGGGGATCAAGGGAGATGGTGGGGAGTGGGGATATGAAATTTTCTTTATATATATATATATATATATATAGGGAAATATTCAAGTGAGAACTAGTTCTCACATATTATGTGAGAACTTTTTTGTGGGTCCCAATTGTGGGCCCCATTTGGGGATGGGACCAAGGGGGATGGAAAGATCCATGTGAGACCACCTCACGTATCAAGTTTGACCTCAAACCCATGCCCCTAACCCCTTCATCCATGACCCACAAGTTTAATGGCTTTATATTCAAAAAAATATTCAACCCTCGATCCAACGGTTCAGTCCATTTGGATGTCTGCCAATCTTTGGGATTAGTGACTATCAAGGGGTTTCCTATTGGTTGCTAAGTTTGGATGGGTTGCTGGTTGGGCCCCACAAAAAAGTTCTCACATATTTCTCACTTGAATATTTCCTATATATATATATATATAAGCAGGGCTCTCCTAAGCTGCAGCTTCGCTTAACCTAAGCTGAAACAGGGCTAGTTCCACAAATTAAACTTAATTATATCTGTTTTTTGCATAATAGAACTGAAAAATCCAATTTTGATTGAATTTATCTTGATTTTGGAGATGATCATCATCCAAAAAATAGCATAATCGACTTTGATTTTGTGGGACCAACCCTGTTTCAGCTTAGGATAAGTTAAGCTGCAGCTTAGGAGAGCTCTGCTCTCTCTCTCTCTCTCTCTATATATATATATATATATATATATATATATATATATTTATATATGGGATTTTTATCAAAAAATTGTTTCTAAACCTGTATTACACAGATTCCTTTATAAATATATTAAAACATCCACATGGGTGTTCGTACAAGTTTTTTGGACAATTTACCCTTCCAGCCACGCGAACGATATCACGATGTTGTCCATAACTCATGCCCTTTGCCTCTTCTATCCAGACGATATCTTGTCCTTAAGATTTTCCATCTCAGAGAAGGTTTTTCTTAGTTTTGATCTGCCGATCGGAGAAGAGTAGGAGTTGCGGAGGGGTCTCGGGCTGGGATTCTCTATCTTGCAGGAGGAAGATGGGGCTTTTTGTTGCTGCCTGAATGTTTTGTGTGTTGCTGGACTCCGATCGTCGCCGGAGAGGAGAATCTGCGTTTGTCGATGCTTGAGAAAGTTATTCCCCACTCGTTTTGAACCATCAAACCCTCTGATTTTCCCTTCTTCTTTCTTGCCCACTCTCTACCCTTCATTCTTCCTCCTTCACTGCAACTCCTACAATATTTGGATCTTCAGGTTTGGATTTAAGTGTTATCACTATTTTTGTAAATCTATGGAACTAGCTCTTGCTTTTTTCTCACAAATTTTCTTGCCAATCTGCTCTCATCCTCTATCTTGTTTTGTTGGTAACAATGAGATTATGGTCTTAGATTGATTACTTTTGAAGTGTATTTGATATGAATAATTTCATGCTTCACTGTGATGTTTCTAATCTCTCTGAAAATTTGCAGTAACCATATATTTACCATTTTGTACTCTGGGCCATGTCATGTCTTATTTTTATTTTTTATTTTCAATATACTTAAATAACTTTAAAGAAAGGATAAAGATATGGTTTAGAGGATTTTACTGGAAAATACCCAGTATTTGTCCGTTGCACTTGTTAGTGCCTCAGAACTAGCACCACACAAACGGGGTCCGTCAGACCCCGTTGGATTTTTTTTTTTTCGAATTTGAAATGAGTGACGCTAGCGTAGCTCAGTGTTGCTTTTAGTGACGCTAGCGTCACTCTTCGGCTTTTTATTTAAGCCCCAAACCCTTTTGTTTTCCATTCCTTTCTCTCCCCTTCGTTCCCCGCCACCACCACCATCATCATTATCTAATATATCATGTGGGACTCATTATCTAACATGTATAAACCCTTCTGTTGATGGTTCTTTATCTACCCTCTTGTTTTCATCTACCTCCTCCTAGGGTTTTGCGTTTTCCGGCGGGTTCCGGTGTCGGAAAACCAGAAAGAAGACGGGAGACGCCATTTTCAAGCTGAGTTCGAGCATTCATGTCTTAGTGCCTACTCTCGTGATGTCATATCCGGCTCTTTTCCGACCGATTTCATCAATGGAGACCGAAAAACACGATAAGAGCGGTATATGATATATGCCTCTCATTCTCTTACCTTCTGTTTTTCCTTCTTGCACTCTCATCTTTGTATCTGAATGTTGGGTTTTCAGCATTCCTGTTTCGAGCAAACCATTTTCCTTGAAACATGAAAATGGTTTCCAGGGAGAAGGATTTTACCTTATCCGATGTTGATTTTTGGGGTTCTCTTCTTCTGGGGTTTTTGTGAAAAGAGTGTTTGGACCCATGAGGAAGAAAACCATCTTTTTATTTTCTGTTCTTATGGTTTTGAAGGTGGATTTATATAAGAAGAGTGACGATAGCGTTATTAAACTTCATAATTTAGTAACGCTATCGTCGCTCTGAAAAAATAATAAAAAAAAAAAAGAAAAAGTGGCGGGAGGAATTCTTCCGTGGTGAAAGTGTTCCGAGGCACTAACAAGTGCAACGGACAAATACTGGGTATTTTCCAGTAAAATCCTCTATGGTTTAACTTCATCCATTTAGGTACTTGTCTAAAGATTTTCTTGCAAACTTGTGTCTTGATAATGCCTCTGAACTCCTAATTGATATTGCGTTCTTTAAGAGTTTGAGATGTGCCCATGGTAGCCATGTGATGTGCTTTAGTCTAATCCAAGCAAGAGTAGGAATGCTAACCTCTCTAAGATTTTAGCCTAATACAAGCGAGAGTAGGAATGCTAACCTCTCTAGGATGTGCCCAAAAATTGGAGATAGGTTAGCTCATACTTTGCAAGTGTAGAAATTTGAGAAACTACATTTTGGATAAAATTCACCATATCTTCGTTATGAGAAAACATCTTAATATATATAAAGGTAAGAATAAGATAGACAAATAAATCTCAAATCTATTGAAAACTCAAACACAAACTTAAATTTATTTCCCAGCGTCTCCAACATCACACACACAGACACACACTTCTTTTAATCCGTCACCTGATAGACAACTCTGATCACAAAAGGGTCCTTGGGCCCATGGTCCTACCCAAATGGGTTGTGTAGTTCAAGGTTGCCTCGTCAATCTCATACAGGTAAGCATCAGTCAGACAACTTTATCATTTCGTCATTCATAGTCTGCACCAAGCAAGCCTTGTAGACCTTCTTACTATATTCATGGTGAGTTCATCCATTTCAGTTGTTCAATGTAGGCCACAATGGTTTAAAAATTCAATATGGTAGATTAAAATTTTCAATTTTTTCAGTTGAAAATGGTGCCCATCGTTCTATTGTAATCATTTTGCACTAGCGAAGAGAAGCCCGTGTTGACTCTCAGCAAAATTTATCTAAAATGTTAACAGGGTCTGAATTCAAAATAATAGCATGGTGGTTAAAGTAACTTTCATGATTAAAAAAGTCTAGGTCACCACCACCAGTCCGCACAAAAATTAGCTCAGGCTTCGATGGGCCAGCAGTAAAAATGACTGAAATAAACCATCATTTTTGGAGCTCATTTAAGAAATTGTCAAAATCTCTTAGCAGTCAAAATTTAGAGGTTGATTTCTCAATTGAACTCAATTGAAAACAGTCCCTTTCATATATATAAATGGTAAATCAGGTAGGTTCTTCTTTTCCCACAGATGGCGATCATAACCACTGATGCATTATTTACTTGAAGTCTGTTTTTCTTCCATAACTTGTCTTGTTATTTAATTTACATTTAACTAAACAAGTTTCTGCATCCGTAAGAAGTAATTATCGCATTTGATGTTGGTTTGAGAACCACTGTTGTAGGCTGCATTGACAATTCATCATCCATATTGGATATGAGTATGATAGACATTAATATGAATACAATCCTACATCTTATGTAAGGTTGAGAGCTGACACACTTGTTGATCCTAGGTGGTTGTAATTCAAAGTCCAATTGGCAAGAAGGCGGTCATAAGATGAGTTAGGGACAGACTAATCAAAGGAGAAACCTATGGAAAATGAAATATTACTACGTTATTTTTTTTATTTTTATTTTTATTTTTTTAAAGATTTATTGCTTACATTGGAACATTACTATGCCATGATAACTAAAAGCCCTATCAAATACAAAGTCCCTGTGAAGCCCACTTCATGGCCGCTTAATTCTAGTCCCATCTTGACCACACAATTGTGACCAGTGAAGCCCACTTTATGGCCACTTAATTCGCTCTCTAAGTAGTCCGCATTGATGGGTGAGCGTGAACTTGAACTCGAAACAAAGGCTAGCAATGCGAAGTCTCTCTTGGGTTTAGGATGGTGGGAACCAAAGAACATAAATAGTTGTGTGGAGATATTTTGATGGGTTTATTTCTGGTCTCATTTCTGAATTCAGTCTTTAAGTAGTTCACATTGCTACTTTTCTTAGTTGTGGTTTTATTTTTGGTTACCAAAAAATAACATATTTAATGGTACATTTAAATATAACCCATATCAGGGTCCTTTCAAATGTCTTGAGTTTTTATTTTTATCAAGGGGAACAAGAAAAATGTCTACTATCTTTTAGATATTTTTCTGTGGGGATCTGACATCTTTTGAGAAGAATAAAGGAGTTTAAGGCTCGAATAAGAAGGATGATGATGATGATGAGATGCATTGTTTATGTTTTTACACAATAAATAGGATTTGTTTTTGTATTTTTCTTGGATTCTTTTGCTGCTTTTGGCGATTTACCAACTCCTAGGAATGATTGTTCTCATTTCCATTTTGAAGCGAAGCTATGCTCTTTTTTTCTCCTTACTGTATGTTTTGAAGGAAACATCTCTTATCCACAAAAAAACATACAGTAATTGGTTGGGCATGACTATGGTTCTAAATTTTCCATTGTCTTCATTGCATATGCATGCATTTTTGTGTGTTGAGCATCTGTGTACCATTTTAGTTCATTGGGATGCTTTGGTACATATGAAAATGTCCTAGTCTGCCTTATATGTAATTCCCTATAAACTTTAATGCTTATTTTTGTAGTGTTTTTAAGTGTGATTTCTAATGCTTTCAAGTGTGAACTCCTACATGTTGAATTAGTCTTGCCATCCTTCACATTTCCAGGAACCTTTTGGATTACAAAGAACCGACTTATAAGCGTTAAGCATGTTCGAATCATCTTCTAATGTGGCCACTTGATCGGCAGGAGCTTGGGGATATGGTTGCAACCAAAACAGTCTTCGATGGTTAATTTATTGGGAACCTGTCACAGACTTATGCATATTTGAGGGATGGGAGGGACTTTGATTTTTGCCCGCAATTTGTACTATTATTGTAGATGCTGCCACAATAGCCTCCAATAATGTATATATTTCCTGTAAGACATTGACAGGTCTCTAAGAAGTTCCTGTTGTCTGGGCTCGTGTAGTTTTCTTGCAACCCCTTTTCACTTCATAGAGCATATTGAGTTGTTTGACTTGGTTATTGCTTTAACCAATCAAATGAGATTGGTGCACTTGCACAGCAGATTAAGTTCATTTATGTATCATTTAACTATAAGAAGGAGGCCCATCGTTCTATTGTATTTCTCTTGCTTTACATGAATATAATGACATATCATTCTGAGCAGCATCCATGAGTTTTTCCCATTGTTTAAAAATAACATTTTAGAATCCAAGACATCAACTTGCTGGATAACAAATTCGAGACTAGAAACTCTAAAGGGCGGTAACGATTTCGTTATTGAAATATTTGTAATTTGGTATTCTTGGTAACCTCCTTGAGCTTTTTTCATTATTTATGTATATCAATTTATAGTCAAGGCCAATCTCGTTGCTAGACAACAAAAAGTGGAAGAAAATTCTCTAAAGGATCGTAATGATATCGTTATCGAAGAATTTAGAAATCACCATTCTGAGTGAAATCTGTGAGCCTCTTCATTGTTTATGTATCTTAATATATGGTCAGGGCCAATCTCGTTGCTGGACAACAAAAGTGGAAGAAAAAGCACTAGAGGATCGTAACGATTTCATTATAAAAAAATTTAGACATCCGTATTCTGAGTGAAATACTTGAGCCTCTCTCATTGTTTAGAAATCATGAAGGTTCGAAGTCCCGAGCTCGTTGGAAAATAGCTTTGAAGACTCAGGACACGAACATTCAAACTCTCGATCTGAGAGTTCGCACTTTGGGCACCTTTATAAAATGGCTTAGATGGAGTATATTGCCCAATGCACGTTCGAACTCTCATCGTGAAGGTTTTACCAACTACTGGTACTTATTCCCCCTGCCCCAATACCCAAAAAGAGAAAAAAGACTGATGTTTCCTAACTGTTATAATTTTTAGTAAACTATAGCATGTGTATTTGGAACAAGTTCATATCTGTGGGTGTAATTAGCGGAGAGCTAGTTACATCATCAAATATCTTCAAAGAACATGAAAAACAAATATAATAAGCTAAAAGTTTGAGTATCGTTGTTATGTTGCTCTATCAAATATTAAAGTTTTCACAAATATGACTAGAATTGATTTGTTAATTTATTTTCCAATGAAGTTTGTTTGATAAATCATTTTGCACTGTTTAGCAAGTTTTTCCTTGTTAAGAGCATTGGGTGTTTTTATTTTTTTATTTTTAAAATTTCTGGGTGAATTCTGTGGGTTTTTATCATTGTGTATGCATCTCATTATATAGTCGTTGATGGAATTTTACTAGCTTTGGCGTGAAAATGTGCTAAACATGAAGACAAGAGTCACCCCTTATGTAGATAAGATCATTAACCCCAAAACTAAAGCATTGCAGAGACCACAATGTTGGCAAGTGTGGGAATTAGAGTTCTAGGTATTGTTTCAAGAGTACACGGATAGATCGAAGGTCATGTGATGGGTTGGTGAAGCCTGATCTAGACTTAATTTAATTACAGGGCCTCACCTGTAATATGTCGGTTTAATCTGGACCATCTTTATAAGGCCAGATTTGGCGGTTGTGGGTGTCTAAAGGTTTAGGGTTTCATATATTTATATTGGGTGGTGAAAGCATTGTAATAAGGGTGATATTGAAAGAGAACAAGAGAGACAGTGAGTGCTTGTACTCTTGTGGGAATCTCCAATAATAGTGAACGACGTGAATCTCCCGTGGATGTAGGCAATCTTGCCGAACCATGTAAATCCGTGTCTTGTGGATTAATTGTGTGATTGTCTTGTAGATCGTGCGCATGCCGCCAATGAGACCTTCTTGGCATTCCTTGTTTACATGGCATTTGTGCGATTAAAATGAGGCGATAAGATTTGTACAACTTCTATGAGCATTGGTTCTCCAGTGATTGTTATCGAGTAACTTATAATGATGTTATCTATGCCACTCATGACCAAAAATAGTGGGATTTTAGAAGTGTCGAGCGTGTCTTGCCCCCGATAGCTCGTAGACAGCCTGGAAGTCCAAGAAAATTAGATACGAACAGAGGACAAAATGTGGTAACAGGTAATATGCTTCCATTGCAAGAAGCGTGGTCATAATAGACAAACATGTAGAGATACACCTCCAAGTGGATGAATCATTTTTTTTCCTCTTTTTTGGATGAGATATAACTTCAACTTATCCACATCGTTGTTCAGATTTGAAATGTTGAAAATACTTACCGGGGGTGGGGGGGACATATGTTGATTTATATTTTGAATGTATCCTCAATAACTAAAGAAGAACTTATTTTACATATGGTAATTTGGAAATCTTTTGTATACTGGCACCATCCATTTGGGGTGTTTGTGTTATGTCTCAATATGGTTTCTATTGTCTATGCCCGTTTTATTTTATTTTTCTATTTGCTTCATGCAAATTCTACTCTTCAATTTATCCACTTACTCAGGTAGCTCTCTTTATTTCTTTCAAATTTAACTGTTATCATTTGTTTTGTTATTTCCCTTCTTATTTTATTGAATACTGATATGGGTTATTCTGCTTTAATGCACATGAGCTCCCTTTACATCAGATTCTCTTTCAAGGCCTTAACATTTCTGATTAGTGCTTGAAGGTTTGAAAACCCCAATGTGTCGTTTAAGGTCCCAAATCAAATCAACAATATGACATCCAACCAACACAATCAACAATAAGAAATTAATGAAGCAAAACTAGCAGGAACGTTTGAACGTATAAGTGTTCTGTTTTTTTGCTCTGCCTGAACATTCGAACTCTCACTATGAGAGTTCGAACTCTCACTGTGAAGTTCAAATTCCAGAGCTCGTTGTAAATTGGTTCTAAAGAGTAAGGCGATGAACGTTTGAGCTCTCATTTTCAAAGTTTGAACTATGGGCACCTCTGGAAAATGGCTACGATAGACTATACTACAAACCAAGGTTCGAAGTCCTCTCTTCTAGAAAATGGCTTGATAGATGGTCTCACTTGAACATTCGAACTCTCACCGTGAGAGTTTGGACTCCAGAACCTGCTGGAAATTGGCTCTGAATAGTAAGGCCATGAACGTTTGAACTCTCATTTTCAAAGTTCAAACTATGGGCACCTCTGGAAAATGGCTAGGATATCGGATACTGCTAACCAAGGTTCGAACTCTCACGATGAGAGTTCGAACTATGGGCACCTCCGAAAAATAGCTTGGTTTGAGTACTCCCAACAAAGGTTCATGAATTTCACCCAGATTAGTTATTTCTAAATTTTGTGATAACGATATCGTTACGATCCTTTAGAGCTTTTTCTTCCATTTTTGTTGTTCAGCAACAAGACTGGCCCTGACTATAGGTTGAGATACATAACCAAGGAAAAAGGCTCATGGATTTCACCTAGATTAGGGATTTCTAAATGTTTTGATAACGAAATTGTTACAATCCTTTAGAGGTTTTTGTTCATTTTTTTGTTGTCTAGCCCTGACTATAGATTGGGATACATAAACAATGAAAAAGGCTCACAGAGGTTACCAAGAATACCAAATTGTAAATATTCCAACAACGAAATCGTTACCGTTTTTTAAAGTTTTCAGTCTCAAATTTGTTATCCAGCAAGTTGATGGCCTTGATTTTAAAATGTGATCTTTAAACAATGGGAAAGACTCATGGATGCTGCTCAAATTGATATATCAGTATATTCATGTAAAGCAAGAAAACTACAACAGTGGTGGCCTTCCATCTTACAACTTGACTGCTACATGAATGAACTGGGTCTGTTGTGTGAGTGTACCAATCTTATTTGATTGGCTAAAGCAATAACCAACTCAAACAACTCAATAATAGGCACTAGTTCTTAAAGTTCTATTTGTGTCTTATAGAAAATATATACATGTTCAGAAAGGCTATTGTGGCAGCATCTGCAATAATAGTATAGCCTACGGGCAAAACATGAAGACCCTCCCATCCCCCAAATATGTATAAATCTGTGACAGGTTACCAATAAAATAATCAACGAAGACTGTTTTGGCTGCAACCATATCCCCAAGTTCCTGCCGATCAAGAGACCGCATTAGAACCATGTTAGAAAGAACTATAACAAACATATCTTACATGAATTATAGGTAATGTTTAGAGTAAGTCAACCATTTACTGTTCTAGAAAGAAATACACATGAGCACGAATCATATACAAGAAAACTAAATAATCATGGTCATGCCCAATCTTTATGTTCAAGCCCTAACTATTGTGAGAAAAGGAAAACAATGCATCAAATCATTATCATCTTTATCCTTATTGTTCAAGCCTTACTTTCCTTTGTTCTTCTCAAAAGGTACCATATCACATTCCCGGCCCAGTCAAATTCATTATTTCCATTGACTCGTTCCATCATGAGTTTTTGTATCTTTCTATAGCTAAACGTGAAGGACCAAAATCAAGGAGAGGAAAGAACCTAATAAACTTGGGTGGTGACAGTATGGCGCCAACACAGTGATCATATACGTAGAAAATTAATTTATGGTGTTGTTTGAGTTTAGAGAGGGTTATAGGATCTAACTAATGTGAGGTGGAACTCCCACAAATTGGTGGATGAGCTCATGTGCTTCCTACCATTTGATATATTCAGGGCAGAGTGGGATGAGAAGGAAAAAATTGTTTGCATTATGAAACCTAAGAGGTTATAAGCATTTTAACTCTTTGACACTTGTTTCCATACAAAGTAAAAAATTAATTCACATTCATCACACCAAAATGCTCCTAAACAAATTCAATTCCAACACAAAATAGCCATAACATCAAATGTTGTTGATTGGAATGGTTGTGTGAACAGAACCTCAACATTTTTACCATCTTGCTGCCTCTATATGGATTACATATAAGATTAATGACCCAATGGTACAAGATTGGAGGGAGAGAGAGAGAGAGAGAGGAACGTCAGTGTAAATATTTGAACATCCAAATGAGGATGGAGTAAAGAATCAGTTTGAGTCTTGAAATGTGCAAATAGTCAGGCTAGATAAAGCATTTAAAATATCATGAAACCTATGACTTAATTTTTATTTAAACTCAATTTCAAAATACCCACCTCCACATTAAGATGAAGGAGTATGATAAATGATAACATTTGAACATGTTGTCACTTTTTCGGAACGAGGAATTTTTGGAAAATCCACAACATACCAAAAATCTCCATTTGTAAAAAACCTTTGGTGAATCAAATTGAAGTACATTTTCCAAGATACTATCAATATAATCATCATGATAATGATCCACCGTAATCATTTTGATTTTATTAATGGAAAATGGTAATAAAATTCCTTGTTCTAAAACACCCATTTCTGGAAGAAGTATTTCATCAATCAATAGAGCCCATTTAAGAAATGTGGATTTTTAGAAAATCTCCTAATAAAAGATCTCTGCAAATGCTGGAGTTAGACCTTCATTGATAGGTCAAAACCTCCATTCAATTGTGAAAGTGGAGTAGCTTATAAATCTGTATTTTAATTCTCAGGAGGCACATTTTCATCAGGGGTCCTGCTTTTAGACTAACCATTCCCTCACATGGAATGGAAAAGTAAAAAAAAAAAAGAAAAGAAAAAGAAAAGAAAAATAAATCCCACGATCAGTCTCCCTATATTGTTTGAAACGATCTACCATTTACTCTCTCTCTCTCTCTCTCTCTCTCTCTCTCTATCAGATCAATGGTTAGCAATGATTAGGGGTGAATATCGGGTCGGGTTTCGGGTTATCGGACCGGGTCTGACCCGACCCGGTATTTTTTAAGAGCATTGGACCCGGTCCGGTAACCCTGTTAATGAATACCGGGTTACCGGGTAACCCGATAACCCGGTTGGCAGAAAATCAATAAATAAAACATTTTTTTGTATTTGTTTTTTTATTAAATTTTTGTTTTGTAAAATATACTCAAACAGTTAATCCAACTTTCTTCACATATTATCCATGATATAGGCAGCAGCGGGGGGTGTACACTCACAAAAGGATGCAAAAATAACCATATGATAAATTGAAATTAAAAAAAAAAAATTTATTTATTTGTTATCGGGTTATCGGGTCACCCGATAACCCGATAAACAATGAAACAAAGACCCGAAACCCGGACCTGTTAACAGAGGTCCGGGTCGGGTTTGGCCCGGCCCGATAAAAAGGTTATCGGGATAGCCCGATAACCTCTGGGTCGGACCGGGTTTTCCGACCCGGTGAACACCCCTAGCAACGATTGAGTTATTGGTAATTGAGGTGTTCACTTCAGATCTGGGTTTTTGCTTAGGTGCTGGTCACTGATTTCAGATTTGGGTATTGGGTGGGAGATTGAGGTAGTAATTTAAGCCATTGTTGTCAGATTTGGGTAGGCTTGAGATTGATGTACTAATCTCGGTATTGGTTCAGGATTGAGGTACTAAATTAGGATATTAACACAAAGATTTGGGTTTCGTTTGGTTGCTACTTCCAGACAACTATTTGTCTGCAAATAGCCCAAACCAAATCCCTTCTCCAAAACTCCACAAGTCCAATAGTTATAGATACTGAAAATGAAAAGAAAACAAGAAAATAGAGAAGGTGGAAGAGAGAAGAACTGAAAAATCACCTTCTATCATGGAGTTTTTTTGTTAAAATCTCAAATGGAATATGACTGTTGGAGCAGTTGGGAGTTCCACTGGAGGATCTGGCTGGAATCTCTGAGAGAGCAGGGAGCGGAGAGGGAGAGGGAAAGAGAGATGAAGCCGTGACGTTCATGCAGAGGGAGAGGGAAAGAGAGAGCAAGCGGCGAAGAAGGCATGTAGATGGAGAGGGAGAAAGAGAGAAAAAGGCGGGAGAGGAAAAATTCGTTGGGGAAGAAAGAAGAATGAAGTCGGTCGGCTTATTACGGATAGAAATTGGGGTGAATGATATTTTGCAGCCTGTATATTTTGGAGCATGTCATGGCATTTGTAAGAGGATCCAATGGCATTCAACAAATTGGAAACCAACTCAAAGAATATGCATATTTGTTCATGTATCGTAGCAACAGCAATGAGTATCAATTGAAGTTGATGTACGAAGCAATGGATGTAGAAGGCGTCAGGAATCTCATTTTGAATGAGCATTTTGAGGCCGTTAAGCTTCCCTGCATATTACTAGCCTCATCATAACCTTGCATTCGCAAACTTGTTATGCTTAGTCCATGCTTGGAAAATATTGCTTCAATGGCCACCTTAAGTAAAATATTGCTTCAATGGCCACCTTAAGTGAATGAGCAGTAGTGTTTGTAACATGTTCTATGGCTAAAAAACGCTCAATCACACATCCGTGCTTATCCACATAGCGTAAAACAACAGCCATTTGCTCTTTCATAGAGATATCACGTGATTCATCTACTAAAAGTGCAAATGCTGCATCTCCAAGCTCGTAAATGATAGCCTGAGCAGTTTCTATGGTAGTTGCGTTCACAATATCTTTTTGAATTTTAGGCGAGGTCAATTTCAAGTTTTATGGGGCAATATTTTCTAATACAACTCCTTTAATAGTCTCATTATGACCAGCAAGAAATTTTAAGCACTCAAGAAAGTGACCTATGTTATTTGAATCCTCAGATTCATCATGACCACAAAAGGGTAACCCTTGGCGTAAAAGAAAGCGAATGAAACTAAGTGTTGCCTTCAAGTGGATTCGATGCTCTCTTCGAGCTTTATCCGATTGCTTCTCAATAACTGTCTCAATGTGTTGCTTCTGATTTAACAAATTATGACACTTCTTGTATGCTTGATTATGATCACTATTAGGCCCTCCCACATGATCTGCAAGTCTTTATTTTTTCTTCCAATTCTTGTATCCTTCGGTTACAAAAGCATCACTTTGTGCTGGATCGCCAAAAAGCTAACAACATAGGAAAAACATAGCATCTTTTTCTATGCTGTACTTCATCCAGCTTCCATAATCCTTAAACCAAGTAGCATTAAACTGCCACTTTTGTCTGCGTATAATGGAATTTATGGTCGTGAGGCTGACAAAGGCCCTTTTGCAGATACATTCTTCGTATTTCATTCCGGTCCATATGATGATAACTTGAGATTGGACAACATAATCCAAGGTCCGCGGGAAGATTTTCAAAATCAACTACTACATGACTTTTCTTTAAGGTTGATTGTGCTTGATCATTTTTACCACTCTCTAGAGTTGGAGGCGCTAGATCAACAGCTGTTTTTATTTTGAAATAATTTTCCACATCTGGTTCAAATTGATGAAGAGTGTAACCAATAAGGACCTTGGTTAAAGCAATATGCAAACAAGTCAATTGTGTCCTATTTCTAGATAATGAAATTTGTCAATCTCACTAAGTGGACTAAAACAAACTATTTTATCTAACTTTTAAGAGTTTTGATCCAATTGCTTTTCATTATATTTGAAACTGCCATACTTTCAATAAATCAAAACCAATATTCCCCATTCAAAACAACCTCAAACAAATCATAATTAAAATAAATAAATCATTATTTTTGTATCAAATATAATTAAGAGACTCACATATTTAAGAAAGCACACTAACTTAACATAACATTTAGCACACACCTTAACCATGTTTTTTTTTTTTTTTTTTTCCAACAATGTTGTTGATGTCCCCCAAGCATATCTATAGATCCCTATTTAAATGGTGAGATTTTAAGGATCAAGCTATGTGGATTGTCATTTTTGGCTTAAAGAATTTTCTATATTTTTTCTTTTAAGATGTTTGGTGTAATTGAGCATTTGTCAATCCAATTGATGGACAAAAGGTAATTCAGACATTGCTCCAGTAGAAATTCTTTTAACTTCCCATCTTTTAAATCCGAACAAAAAAATTAGAGTGCGTTTACAACTTTCAAGGTCTGATTTTTATGAATCCAGGGGCCTAACTTTGGCAAGGGCACCTCACTCTCTGCCTCTGGGATCGCTTGACACGTGGGCTTGGGTTTTTTTACCTCAACTTGTACTGATCAACTATTGGCAGAAGTGATGGACAAATATGTGCAAAAAATACTTAGCATTCTAGCAAAGTATTTGGCAAGCAAGAATGAAACAATATACGCAATGGTTTGTAATTTCTAAAAAAAGCATAAGCTAAGTGTAAGTGCCTAAAAATAACGGACTTTGTTTAGATGGTAATGGAGTTTGTGATGATGTTGTTCAGCTGGTTAAGAGTGTCACTGGAAGTCCTGAACCTGAAAGGGAGATAAAAGTCAGGGCCCCGGGCTGCTGTCAGCTGAAGGCACTCCGACGCCTGAGTTAGTGCAGTCACTGAACTAGGGTGAAGTGAGGAAGAAGAGGGTTTAGGAAAATAGTGTAATGTATTGCACAGTGTATGTGTTAAAAAACATACCTCTCCTGGACTTACCATGCAAGTATATATAGGAAAGTGGAAGTTTCCTGAGTGGAGGTAGGTGAGGGAGCTTGTCCCATCAGCCCATACCTAGGATCCTGAGTGGAGGTAGGTGAGGGTACTATCCCATCGGATCTCTCTTCAATCCCACACATAAATGTGGATGTGATCAGCTGATAGAAAAAAGCCCTTATCGATAGCCGGCGGCTACCCTATCTGCCAGTACGTTTTGCAACGTAGCCGTCCCATCACATAATGGGGATTGGACGCTCAGTATTCACCTCAGTCAATGGACCGAGCTGGAGAAGGCACTGAGGTCGGACGGGCCTGAAGTCGGGCACTGCTGCCGGGACGCCCGAGGCCAAAAGCGGAGGAGCGCGGTCGATACCCTTACCGAGACCGACTCCATCTCGGTGCCAGCTGGTGCATTGCTGAGCTGGATGAATGGGATCGAGGCAGTCCCTAATTGGTACTATTACCTAAGTCAGGGATAACCTCGGTCTCGGGAAAACACCCCACACACTAAGAGACAAGTTAATTTTCTTTTCCAAAAGCATTGGTATATCTATTACCATCTTTATAACCTTAAATAGGGGGTGGTTCGAATCGGCATGGAACATCAGTAGCAGCATGATACTCCAAGCCAAGGAAAAACAAACATTGTTTTTGATTAGAACAAACACCATTTCATTCTCTTTTTCTTTACCTAATGAGAGAGATAGAGAGATATAGGTAGAGAGAGAGGAATAGAGAGAGGGAGAATGAGACTACCTGCCGGAGGGAGGGACGATGTCACCGCAATGGTATGCCAATGTCGGAATCCAGTAGCCGAGATGGGGATTTTTGAGAGGGAGGGAAGGAGATGAAAATGGTTTTACTGTTTAGGTTAAAGTGAAAATGGGGTCAAGGGTACTGGGGTCTTAGGGTATTTTTAAGTGGAGGTTGGGCCTTAGAGCCCTTAGGGCCCTTTGGGCTTTTTTTCCAGTTTGGGGGGTGGGTTTCTGCCCTCAACCCAGTAGATGTAGGTCCGCACCTCAATGCACCTACTTGGAGGAATCAACAATTGGACAATCCATTACTGCAAAAGATCAACCAACGATCTGGCAGATATCCTGGCAAAACCGGATGCCCCAATCATCACAAGCAATGCATCTGCTCTGCCTTTTCAGGCAAGGGATATTTTCATTGATGAGCATGATCATGCAAATGCCTACACCAGAGCTTTTTTTTTAAGAACTAGTTTGGGATGAGTTCTTCTCCACTTCGTCTGCCAACCATCATCGAACAAGAACACAGTATCTGTGGACGGCTAGTGATGGAGATGGGTAGTTGCAGCAACACAACACAACAACCGTGTAGCTGATGGTCCTTTACCAAGTACTGCGCCATGGGGTTGTATCGAGTAACAGCAGGGTTATACGTAGACACTTCTGTGATAGGGCTTACTTTGCTCCACTTATTTTGAGTAGGGTTGCAAACGGATATCCGATTCGCTAATTATCCAGAAGTTTCGACCCGCAAAAAACTGGGTTTGGAACCTATTTTAGGTTTTGATTCATAAACGGGTCATGGTTCGGAACCTAATTTAGGTTCCGATTGATAAACGGGTCCGGATCCAGATCCATATAGGTTCTGACCCGTGGACCCGGGACCCGGCATACAAGTCTTTGATTTGCAATTTGTACTTTAAAGCCAACTCTTTTTGGACATTCTTATGTATAATTCTGGATGTTGTTGACTTGATACACTCTTATAAGCTGAATGATAGGCTTATTTTAAGAAAAAATGAAGAATAAAGAGAAAATAGAATCGATTTTGAAACTAGATTCGAGTCCTTTAAGTGGACCCGGTTCCGGAACCGGATCTTGGTTTTCTTATCGAAACCAGGTCCGGAACCAACAAAACAGGCCCCGATTCATAACTGGATCCGGAACCGGAACCATTATTTAGAAACGGGTCCAGGTCTACTATGGTTCCGATCCGTAACCGTCCCGGATGCAACCCTAGTTTTGAGAGCCTTGTCAAATTTCTTTCTTCCACCAGCTATACCAGCTATTACTAAATAAATGATCAACCTTTCCAAGCCAAAAGAAAAAGAAGATGATCAAAGAAAACACATGGAACCACTTACAATTATCCTAATGGACTGTACACTGCTAAACTCATGGAGCCGGATGAAGATGACAGAACGATCAAATGGGATCTAAACTCTGTAGGTTGATATGGCCCACTGAGATCTTTAAATCATCCATGGTCCCAGCTGCAGGTGGGGCCCCACAGCCTGGTGCGCACCTGATAAGCCCTAGCCTTGTAAATATCTAGATTTTTCACATTCCCTATGGTTGTTAGGTTGCACTGGTCTTGTTACCAGTACAACCTCCTCTTCTCATACCTGACCAGACCTTTTCCTCCACTCTCTATCCCACCTGCCATTGGCCCATCTGGCAGGATTTTCAGATGATTCTGATTCCTGACCATCCATCTGGTAGGGCCTCCATTAAAAAGCATTAAACTCCTTGTCACCTAACATGGAGAAAAAAAAAAAAAATGTCCATTTTGGGTACGGCGTTGATGGTTTTAGCGTGGAACTGAAAGCATGAATCAGTCCACCAACTAGTCTTAAAAGTCTTAATGAAGATAAATGATGATATGATGGATTGAGTGCCAAATGGGGATGAGTGAAAGAAAAGTCTACAAGGCAAAACTCCTTAGTCCTTACCGATATCATGTCATGCATTTACTAATCCTAAATGGGAAGCACACGTAATTACGTGATTAAGTTGAGTGTACCACGTTCACAAGAACGTGTCTCTTTCGTATTGGCCAAACTGAGAATCTGGCCACTAACTAACCCCTCTTCTAGAAGCCGAACTGCACCTAAAAGCAACCGCTGCAGTACATTTCGAACAAAACAACGAAGAAAGAAAGTATCAGAAATGCCATTCAGGCTGAGGAATAAGCTATGGAAGCAACCTCTAAAAACTTGTAATTTTATCAGTTACCCTCAACTGGCCCCGAATGACAGAGGCGCCCCTAGACTTCTTTTTTTTTTTTTTTTTCTTCAATACATCTATTTGAAATATTAGAATTATTTTTAACTAGGCCCTCATATAGATATATAGGTTGTTTGGTTTGTTTGATCTCATTGGAAAAATTAATGCCTACTTTTTACGTCATAGGATAGATTTGTGGACAAAGTTGTTATGTAATAAAAACCATCTATGTAAAATTCACATAAAATCAGTAATTTAGGTAAACTTGTCATGCTATAAAAACTATCAAGTGCCAACACAATCATGGTTGACTGGTGTCATGGCATCCTTGGGTTTTCAAGTTGAATAGGCACAAAAGATAGGCTCTCCAAACAACACTTTAGCCTTTGCCCTCGTTTCAAGAGAAATGAACCTATGCCATTGCACACGTGAACTTTGTATACACAATTTCTTATGACTCACAATTGACATGGGGCTTATTCACTCCATCCATTGATCTCGCAATTGCAGGCGCACTAGTAAGTGTGTAGTAGCTCAAATCTCACTATAATCAAACATATGTCTATCGTAGGATTGATGCATGTCTAAATATAAAGGACTTAACCATGTTTTGACTTTAATTGAGTATGTTAGAATGCTGGGAGATATGTCTCGTTTTCAAGAGGGGAAAAGTCTTAATACAATTATAGGCATGTTGATATACCTTATTCACAAGTTGTGCCAATATGAGCTGTTACAGTCTATTATCGACTATTAGTTTATGTTCTTTCAGCTAAAGATGATGTTCGGATGCTGATATGACCAATACATTGGTAGTATCGACCTTATCGATAACGACTAGCTATGACTATGAGTTCTTTACTTTGCCGATGCAGAATCAGATACGGATATTCAACTTATGCACTTAACTCATACCTTGATCAACTAATGACATATATCACTTAACTAGAGTTAAATTTGAATGATTATCAAATTATTTTAGAAAATGATTGCTTGGAGTTTGGATCAACCAAAGGTGGCTTCCTTAATGTCATGTCCATGGGGTTTTTCTTTTTGGGTATTCCGACTAATGGGGCTAGGACCCCTCGGCACTCGTAAAAGGAAGAAGTGAATCCATGCATGCGAAGAGTGAAAATTATATATGCGAGAAGAGAGAGCCCACACATGAGGAAAGTGAGAACTCGCACATGCAAAAAGTGAGGGGAGAATGGGGAGGTCATCTAGTTGTGAAGCATGGTTTCAAACAAATTGAACAACTCCTTGTTCTCATGGTGTTTTCATGTTAACATCGCTGTAAGGTCAATTCTCTAATAATAAGATGCAGTTTCTTATAACTAGCTGGGCTAAAACCATCAATTTTTAGGGGACATCTGATCCATCCAACCAATTCGATATTATACATTAAGTTTCTATTCTATTTACATATAACACCCTGGATTGTTTAATATTTTCGAACAGCCACGCATCTTTATATTTTGGTTTTTAGACTTACAGCCACCTTATTCTCATGACTATCAGTCAACCACATTGACCAATGGTCAGACTTTTTTGTAAAGCGGGTAGACAGACCAAAATTGGGCTCAATTTTGCCCTTTGGCAACAATATGGCAGAGGTATTAGTATTTTGGTGTGATTTGTTTTAACTAATGTAATGACATCATTGTTTTTTCAAAAAAAAAAAAAATTAAATTATAGTTGGGTTAATCAAAATGACATAAAAGCAATTTAAGTGTTGATCAATATTGCCATTAGATTACTAATGGCTGCATATAAAGCCAAAACTCAATGTGATTGTTTAAAAATACTAGAAAGCTCATATGGTTATATGTGGGCATTTGTGCTCACCTTATCCTGAGGTGGGGCCATGTAAATTCTCCAATTTTAACACATTCATGAACCAGAGTCAAACCTAAGTTCAAAATATCATTTTTGAGAATTCATTTGGTGTACAAAACTCGAGATCACGTATCAGCAGGAGGTTAAGACATCACAAGGGTATCTTCGTAATTGAAGTGCTCACAGTGCAAATGGAACGTGTTGACCACTACGTTTCCATGGAGAGGTTAGTGTCCGTGACGTAACCGCCGGATTTTTAAAAAATGTCAGAAATTCGCGGGAACGCTTATATAAAGACACCCCAAAAGAAACGGACTCTCCAACTGCCAATACCTTTCCTCTTTCTTTCCTTCCTCTTCTAGTCTTCTTCCAAACCATACCCCACAAGTGTTGGGTCAGATTCCCAATTTTGGATTTTTCAATCATGACTTTGTCTGTATCAAAAACTTCCTGGGTACGCTTTGGGTCAAAGTTGTAGTATTTTCCATGGTCTTTCATTGCTTTTGCTGAGAATTTTGCAGGTTTTGGAGGAATTCTGGTTTGGGTCTTCTCCAATATCTCCTGTTCTAGATTTTCCTCAGGTTTTTGTGCCTTCTACAATACTCAAGATGTTGATTTGGTAGAAATTTGTGGGGGTTTTTTCTCACAATACATGTGGTTTCTCCGATTTGATTTGGTCAAAGTCGTTGCTTTTCTTGTATACCAATTACCCGTTTTTCTCGCAAGGATTAGCTACTCTTCTTATTTTTCCTGATAGAAGTTGGGGATCATGTGTTTTACTTTCTCTGTATTCTTTTGGCATAAGTCAGGGGAAGATTTTGATTTTCTTGGATACACCTGACTCTTGTTTCCCTATGATTTGTGTGTTATCTGTCACACAATTCTGGGGTGAATTTTGTGTTTCTCTAGTACTCATTCTTCCCAGTATCTAGACGGGAAAATCCATTTTCACAACAATTGTGTGGGATTTGCCTTTTCTTTAGAACCCAACAGCAGAAGGAATTCTCTTGGAACTGTTGTTTTTCTTGCAGCATACATACACAGATTCCTTTTTTTTTTTTTCTCTTTCCTTGTTTTCAATGGATCAATTTCGGCAAATTGGGGAGGTTTTGGGGAGTTTGAAGGCTTTGATGGTGTTCCAAGATGAGATCCTAATCAATAAACGGCAGTGCTGTTTGCTGGTTGATGTTTACAATCTTGGGTTTGAAGTAATCTCAGAAGAGATGAGAAATAATCTGAAATTCAGCGAGAAGACGGCGAAATGGAAGGCCCTTGAGCACCCTTTGAAAGAACTCCACAGGATCTTCAGAGAAGGCGAACAATACATTCGGCAGTGCTTGGAGACAAAAGATTGGTGGGTGAAAGCGATTTCCCTTGCGCAGAACACTGATTGCATTGAATTCTATGTGCATAATCTTTTATGCATCATCCCTATTGTGCTAGAGGCAATCGATATCGCCGGTGAGATCGCCGGGTGTGATGAGGATGAGATGCAGAGGAAGAAGGTTGTGCTGGCAAAGAAGTATGAGAAGGTATGGATGGATCCTGAGCTCTTTCAACGCAGATTTGGAAAGCAGTACTTAGTTTCTCAGGACATTTGCAATAGAATTGATACGGTTTGGAGGGAGGATAGGTGGATTCTATTGGAATTGATCAGAAAAAAGAGAAGTTTGGGATCATCTGGGGCTCTAAAAAAACAGGAGAATCGTGTTGCAGAGCTTCTGTTCAAGAATCTCGATGGGTTGGAGCCCTCAAAGGGGAAGTTGTTCCCAACTTCAATTCTAGTAGGCTCCAAGGACTATCAGGTGAGGCGACGATTGGGAAACGGTAGCCAATACAAGGAAATCCAATGGATGGGAGAAAGCTTTGCCATCAGGCATTTTTTCGGGGACATTGAGGCTCTGGTTCCTGAGATATCTCATCTGTCCTCGCTCGCTCATCCGAACATAATGAATTTCTTGTGTGCATTTTCTGATGAAGAGATGAAAGAATGTTTTCTGGTCATGCAACTGATGAACAAGGATCTCAGCAGTTTTATAAAAGAACTCTGTAGCCCAAGAAAGAGGGTTCCTTTCTCTCTGCCAGTTGCTGTCGATATCATGCTCCAGATAGCGAGGGGAATGGAGTATCTGCATTCTCGCAGTATCTACCATGGGAATTTGAATCCTTCAAATGTCCTTATCAGAACAAGAAGTTCCTCTGTGGAAGGGTATTTACATGCCAAAGTAGCAGGTTTTGGTCTTTCATCTGTCAAGAATGTCCCCTCTCGAACTTCCCCGATTCAAACGCCTATCAACACGTTTATCTGGCATGCCCCAGAAATCCTATCGGAGGAAGAGCAGCCAGGCTGTCCCTGCAAATCTAAGTATACAGAGAAAGCTGATGTCTACAGCTTTGCAATGATTTGTTTCGAGCTTCTCACTGGTAAAATCCCCTTTGAAGAAGGTCACCTTCAAGGAGATCAAATGAGCAGGAACATTAGGGCGGGTGAAAGGCCACTATTTCCATTTGGAGCACCAAAATACCTCACCAATTTAACCAAAAAATGTTGGCATGCAGACCCCCTCCAGCGCCCAAATTTCTCAACTATTTGTAGAATCCTGCGTTACATCAAACGCTTTTTGATAATGAATCCTGATCACAGCCAACCTGAAGCGCCAATGCCTCTGTTTGATTATTTTGATCTTGAAACCATCCTATCCAACAAGTTCTCCACATGGTCTAGCAATCAAACACTCCCTGTGTTCAAGATACCATTTCAGATATTTGCTTATAGAGTCATTGAGAAAGAGAAAACTGCTGTGAACATGAAAGACAGGTGTTCTGAGTCAGGGAGTAGTGAGGGAACATCACTTTGCAGTGACGAAAATGCAGTTATATCGGAGGATTTGTTCACGACACCCTTAATTGCTTCGAGTTCGCCATCTCAGAAGATTTCTAGAAATAACAAGAAGACATTAGCAAAGACTTCTTCACATGGAAAGGCTAAAAGAAATTCAGGTCACGTTTAACAATCTCTTCATTTGTTCTTCGAGACAACTTATCTAGGTTCCCTTTTTTGGGATGCAATGTTAGCTAGGTATCAGTAAACATGTGCCTGCATGTAGTAGGAACTTTCATCAATATTATTTTAATGGTTAAACAGGGTTTTGAAACCCAATCAAGTGTGAGTTAGCTTAGATCAATCAGTATTTTGGTCCGATTGAAGCATGAAAAAGACCAACATGATCTGTGTTGTCTACTAGATGAAACTTGAATCAATTCTTCAATGTACTATGTGATTTTAGAAGCAATGTTGAAACAAATCAAATCACTTTTGCAGAGAAAAATGATCTTGGATTATAATGCTAATGAGGGGATTCATTTTTAACATTATTCATTTTCTGTTTCAACTTTACAGATCAACTACAGAAGGGGAGAAATCTAAGGCCCCCGCAACTAATGCCATGTGGCCGAAGTTTGAGGATGAACTCTGAAAGCCAGCTGCAACCTGTTGCACTTAGTCCGAGTAGAAGACGGGAATCTGGGAATGCTTCTGATTCTGAGTTAGCATGCTCATAGAATCCACAAGAAATGCCTTTTTTTTGTACATAAATTCTCCATCATGTGGTGGCACCCACATGCAAGTCCACACATAGAAAGGCTGCCCTTTTTTCCAGTATCCATTATTGTAGATCTTCAAATTTGATTTAGGTTTGGCAACGCGACCACTAAGATTCAGCTTATGACTAATACTGTACTGTAGTTGAACTGTCTAGAGTGATGCCTTTTCTGGCTTGTTTCATAGAATCAAATATTCAATGGAAAAACTTCCAATATGTTTGTCTCACCTGGTTTAAACCAGAGTAATGTGTGTAGCATTTGGTGAATGGTAGCTAGGCTGATAAATGACTGACCTGTTTCTTTCAACTCTGTGTCATGGTGACAGCAAATGATGGTTGAATCACAAATATATATACATAGATCAGCTGCTATATTTCATTTTCATGTTTTACTCTTCACATTTTTTTTTCTTTCTTTCCCTTGCAAGGGTAACATAAACTAAGGTGGGAAGACCAAATTTTTTGGTAGAGCTTGATGAGGTGTAGCTTTCTTTCTATATGGTCAATCTACAATTGCCTTCAATGAGTGTTTGAAGGGTTGGTGGGAATTCAAAGAAACCTCTGCCTCAAGAGAATTCTTAACTAACTTGATACTTAGACTACAAGTGACATGAGTTCCGAGTAGGACCTAGTGAGATGCATCATCACTATGGTTTAGGGAACTTGGCCTTCAAGCAATGGCGGACCTAGGATTTTCATTTGGGTGGGGCGGACGATGGTCAATTAAAAATTGAGAAGGTCAAAATCAACGCCAACTACCAATAATCTCCACTTATTGCATGGTTTAAAGACATTATTTTTTTTCTTGGAAAATTAAGTATAAAGAACTCATATCCTGCTACTAATCAACATATTGCTTCCCCACATATTGTTTTTTTTTTTTTTTCCTTGAACGGTCTTCCCCACATATTGTGTAAAAGTACGGTGAGAGGGTGGGCCTTTATGCTATGCTATCATGTCGAAGCGGAAATGTCTAAGCTTAGAGTGGAAGAAGCAGAACAATTGAGCAAAGGGTTCCAAGGTTTTTCGTTCGAGAGATCTTTGAGACCGAGAGCGAATGGTTTTTTGAGACCTGGGGTGGGGCGATCACTTCACTGGAATGGGGCATGGGATGCTACTTTTAAGCCTTTTTGGATCAGACCTGGGCAGGCGACCGCCCAGGTCTGCATAAGGTAGGTCCGCCACTGCCTGCAAGGTACCATACACCATTGGGTCATTGGTTCTGTTAATTTGCCAGTATAGACCACATGCACGTTGATACAGAAACAATAGATTCTCATTATACTGAAATACAATAAAAATTGCTTAGTTGCATGGGCCATTCTAGACAGATATATATGATAGTTGATCTTAAGAGCATGCTAACTGGGGCAATTCTGGGTCCTATAAAAAAAGGGCCACTGGTGGATACAACGTGCAAGAGAGAATATTCTGATGGGCTGAACTGCTAATGTAAATGATTTAACGTCATGGACAAAAAGTTTGCAACTAAGCAATACAGTGCTCACACTGTTTTTTGAACTAGGCAACAATTTTCTGTTGATAAATTCAATGTATATCATTCTTGAATCTAAGGCACACATCTCCTGTGAAATTGAAGGGAAAAACATTCACTGAGACCCAGTGGCGTGAAAGATAGAATTCTACATGAATACTGCAACAATGTACAAATATACCTGTCTTATAATCTCAAAGCACCGCACCTTCTAGCCTACTAGAATTATCAGTCTTGGATGTGGTTGTGGATGTACTCCTTTCATGTACTGAAAGAGTGCAGTCCATTGTTCCCCAGGACCATCTCATTTATCATTTCTCAAGCACTTGAAGAAAGTTTTCACTAAAAAGGAAAAAAAGCTATCTCTGTGAAAGCAGTGAACTAGACATGAACTTGCAGACTCTATAATATTCTCTGATGGCCCTTTTGCTTGCTTTGTACTGAATTCCTGGAAATTCATAATAAGAATGGTTTTAATGAAGGAATATTTAAGATGTGTGAGTAGTGGAGCATCAAATGTGGAGATTGAACTTAAATGTCTAACGCTGAAACTACTTTCGGTTTATATATATAAACCTGCCTATATAACTTCTACTATATGACAACTTTGCATGTTACTACTTTTAGTGTATAACAACTTTGCCAATACAACTTTTACTACAAATTTTCTTTTTATACTTGAATGACCCCAATTGATCTATTTGTAATTTTTTTGGTTGGCCCATCCAAAGGGGGTTAAGACCAAGAGAACACGCATGTGGAAGAGAGTCTGCACACGTGCAAAAAGTCCTTCCAAACATGTATAAAGAGGGCAGTATACCTATGAATCAAACCTTGGACACATCGGTGACAGACGAGTTGCTAACCGAGCAACTAAAAATTAACAACAGCTAATCTATTTGTAAAAGGGTCTGGTCAAACAGCTGTATTTCAAATATCTCTTATGTTTTATTTTAAACGGATAAGAGTTTCCAAACAGGCCCTTAGATAGGACCTTCACCTTCCTAGAATTTGATTGAATAAGGTGATGGCTGGATAAGGGCTCTAATTTTTGGTGCATGGATGAAACTGTGCCTAATTTTCTGTCCTGATGGTTAAATGGGCCAGGCCTGGCCCCATGTCCGGTAAAAAACATATGTAGCCCAACCTGACATATTTAGCACAAGGCTTGCACTTACATTCAATGCCATGATCAGGATCTGGGCCTGAATATCAGACCCAAAATCTAGAAATCTCACTTGATAAGGTTCAGCTTGCCCAATAATTCCCAAGAAGACGAATTTGCCCCATCCTTGTTTCATTATTGGACATAATATGTAAGCTTGAATTTCCTCTCACGCCTGAAAGCTATGACCAAGGCATGGTTCCAAATCCAACTCTGACATTGACCTGGGAAAGAAGCCCGCACATGCAGGAAGAAAGCCCACACAAGTGGGACACATACACGGGATTCGAACCCTAGCTAGGTAAAAACTGACGTTCCATACCACTTAGATAAGAAGCCGTTCTTGTCGACGTATCCTCTGTTAAGTAATTGTGCATTTTCTTTTGATTCATTCTAAAATGGAAACGTGCGGGGGCGGATCCACATTGAAGGGCATGGGCTTTAGCCCCTCCCAGTCCTAAAAAAACCCTTAAGGGCTAGCTAAAAAAAAAAAAAACTCCTTCCCAATTTCATAAAAAACCACCCTAATCCGCAGATGGAAAACCACTAAAATCCGAACAGAACCACCTCTCTATCTTAAAGAACCCATGGGCCATGGCCATGGTGACACTGGAATTCTTCCCTTCTCCTTACCAATAAAAACCCCAAACCCACTCTCCATTTTCGGCAGAAGCCCCATAATCCTCAATTCAGAATGACTCAAATGGCCCGCAAAATGGGGCTTTTGTTCCTCCTTAAAAAGTCCGAGGGACGGGCCTTGAACAAATGTATAGGCCCGTTAATGTGAGTGTTCGGCTTGGACAATATTAGGCCCAGCCTGGCCTGACCTGACCCTTTTATTTTCATCAATTATATATATATATATATATATAAGCAAGACAAAATCTCGTAAGACCTTTGGTCCAAATACATGACCCCTCTAAATTGCACATGTCTACCAACTTTCGGTCAAATCTGAATTTACTGGACCGTTGGATCGACTATGTATCAATCCGAATTGACTATTGATCATTAAATTTTTTGACTCATATGGAGATGATAGAAATCATGGTTGGAGTTGATTTTTGCAGAGAGGAAGATCCCAGGGAGTCCTTGAAATCCACCCACCCCCATTCCATGTGGGTCCCCAGGTGGGCCCCACCACATACTTGAGCTTGCCTTATATATATATATATATATATATATATATATATATATATATATATGGGAGATGCTCCTATAAGAGCATCTCCCACCTTATATGAGAGATTGGGTGGGGGCCCTCACATCAATATCCAATACCAACACCTTAAATGTGAAGGCCTATATAGTAGTTATCAGGTGCGCCCGAAGTGCAAAGGGCCCACATGATGGTCCATTTGAATGGACCACACACGCACACAACCCCCCATGAATTTCGCATGGGACCTACTTTTACCCCCCATCTGATGTACTGTACATTGTTGGATCAACTGCACACCTATCTAAATAGACTGTACATCATTAAACTTGTGGGGCCCAAATGGAGGTGATGATGGTTAGGGATGAGGTTGATTTTTTGCATAGATGAAGGGCCAAGGGAGATCTTTCAATGCCCTTTGTTCCCAGTTCGAGGTGGAGCCCCAGGCTGAGGCGCGTACACTGATCCCTGGGAGATGCTCATATGGGAGCATCTCTCACCTTAGTATGAGATATAAGGTGGGAGCCCTTACATTCATATCCAATGTCAACAACTTAAATGTGAGGGGCCCCACCCATTTCTCTCGTAGTTAGGTGAGAGATGCTCACATACGTAGTTAGGCTGAGGCGCGTACACTGATCCCTGGGAGATGCTCATATGGGAGCATCTCTCACCTTACTATCAGATATAAGGTGGGAGCCCTTACATCCATATCCAATGTCAACAACTTAAATGTGAGGGGCCCCACCCATTTCTCTCGTAGTTAGGTGAGAGATGCTCACATAGGAACATCTCCACACACACACACACATATATATATATATATAAGCATGTAAGTGATTGCTAAATGTCCCTTTTGTCCCATATATTATATCTATATGTTTTTGTTCTTCCGTTTTTTTTCTGTTTTTACCATTGTGCTATTTCTATTAGAGGTCATTAGAGTAGGTATGTCAATGGGCTGGGCCGGGCCTGGGCTTGGGTTGTCCAATCCCGTCCCGAAAATAGGACGGGCCTACCGGGTGTTGTTCAATCCCAGCCCTAAATTGAACAGGCCTATATCAAATCTCGTCCCGTACGGGCCCTGGCTGGGACAGGGCCGGGCCTGGGCTTAGCCCGATCCTAAACATAAGCAAAATATTTTTAATTATTCCTACTAGCATCAGACACTCGGTGTGAACCGGACTTCAAACCCTCATTTTTTCCGGGCTTGGGACCTGCCGTGCAATGCAACAAGCAACATGGCGGAGTTAAAAACTTTTTTTTTTTATGCCAGTGACAGTAGAAAATCAATAGAAATGAATGAGTATCCTATAGGCTATATGGGTCAAGTAATGTAGGAACGGTTAAAAACTCTTTTTTTTTTTTACCGATAAAAGTAGAAAATCAATAGAAATGAATGAGAATGAGTATCCAATATGAGTCAAGTTAAAGTAATGTAGGATCGGTTAAAACCTAATTAGCCCTGTTTTTGCTGTTAGTGAGGGGCAGTTTCAGTAATATATAAATAATTATTATTAAATGACTTTGCAGTGGGCTAGGCCGGGCCCGAACGGGTTGGGTTATTTCTGCTCAGTTCCAGTCCTATTTTGGCCTGTCTTTAAAATGTATTGTCCTGGGTTGGGCTCAATTTTTTTTAAAAGCCCTGTATTTTCGGGCTTAGGACGGGCCGGGCTTTCTACCCATTTCAACATGTCCCATTGACAGGCCTATAGTATAGTGTTCGGATTTAATGTCTTGCTTTTATAATCGATGCTAAAACGTTGCATGTTTATTAAAATAAATTGAATTTACAGGATTTCATTGCCTGGACATTGAGTTTGTTGTGATTGTGTGTGCGGAAGCATGCGATCAACATGCAATTAAAATTATAATTACAAGTTATTCAAAATTATCACAGGATTTACGTGGTCCGTTGATTTCACACCTACGTCCTCGGAGAAAGAAGAGACATGCGAAAACTGTTTATGCATTCTTTCTATTTCAACTTGCAACTCCATAAACCAAACTCTCTTCTCCTTCTTCACAAAATAGAGTTTTTCTCCTAATCAGGATTACAATCAGAAAAGTGACGATACATAGTTTAGACAAAGACCAAAACTACCCCTCAACCTTAATACAAATGGGTTGGGCCTACAAAACGAGCCAAACTCAAACCCACATACCCCGTAGAGTTCTGGTAGTTTATTAAACAATTACTTCTCTTTTTTTTTATATATATTTTTTTACAGCCATTTGTTATAGTTTCTGTTTTCACTTGTTTCTAAGTTGTGATTTGTATGACTTGTGATTTAAATCTAGAATTCCTAGCCACAAATCTACCAGGATTTGTAAGGAAACTCCGTTTGACTTTATGCAATAGTTATCTAACCATTAGACTGAGTCTGAACTACGGGAAAAAAAAAAAAAAAACCCTCAGATCCAAAACTATTAAGTTTGAGTAACTAAAGCCTAGAATCAATGGTAAAAATGATTTGATTAGAATCCACATTAGCAAACCTCAAATCCACACCATATATGCCTCTTTTAATTCCACAAAACTTGTGATTCAAATTTCCATCGGCACCATAAAATTATGGACGTACTCATTTTTTTAAAAAATGATTACAATCTCTTCTTTTTTTTAAAATTTTTTAAGTCATTGTTGAGCAGAGAGAATTGTTTTAATTCTACAATGTAGCTTCTTGTAACGTTTTCAAGCCCCAATAAACCAGTTGGGCTACCACTTGGTTGACACTTATTATTCGTAGCAGTGAAAAAAAAAACATTATATATATATTTTTTGGTTTTTCAGCACTAGCATTGCTTAAGCAGGTGAGTGTAGTCTAATAGTATAATACGAACAGCATATCTATTCAAGGTGGACATGCCACAATCGACTTTTGGCATGAATTTTCACTTCAATAGTCATGATAAAAATGACATGGCACTTAGCATATAGGAGTAAAATGCCAATTTAGCATGTGAAAAAGGGAGATGGTAAATAATATTTAGACCAATTTTATTTCAAAATTTCCTATTGGAGATGGATTTATTACAGTTCACATATGGAGGGGAGGTGCAATTTTTGAAAATGTCAAATTCCAAAAGATTAAATTGCCCCATCAGCTACCTAGGGAAAGGACAAGCAAGGCAAGTGCTGACAAAAGAACCACTTGGGAGTTTTGGTAAATGTGGTGTACAAATACAAATATACAAAGCATGACTGCATCATTTTAAAAGTGAAAGATAGCTTGGGGTAAAGCAGATTCGGATCCTTGCCAAACGTAGGAATGGGATGGCGGATACCCATTTCAATAGCAAATATCAGCCACACACCAAATTGAATTCCCTCTCATTCCTTTCTTTTGTTTCCCTCCAACCTTCTTTCTCTTTCTTTCTCCTCCCCCCCTCTCTCTCCTAACTTTTAACTCTCTCTCTCTCTCTTCTATCTCTTTCCAAACAAATCCCAATAGAAGAAAAATCAAATCACCAAATCCTAGCTCTGCAATCAAAAATCCCCTGACCCTTGTTTCTGCTACTTCTACTTCTTGTTGTTGTTTGGATGTGGGGGCATTTTGAGATGGAGGAGATGGAGGGTTTGCTGGAGAAGATCTGGGATCTTCACGACAAGCTCAGCGATGCCATTCTCGCCATCTCTAAATCTCATTTCCTCAACTCCATCAAATCCCTCTATCCCATTCCCAAACCCTCCTCCTCCTCTGGATACGTCTTCGTCAAGGATTTCCCTTCCGAAGATGACGCTCCCATTGCTGAGGCCAGGAGCCTCAACTGCATCAGGACCGCCCTCGAAAACCTTGAAGACCATCTCCACTTCCTCCACGTATGCAATCTCTCTCTCTCTCTGTTGGTTTTTTTTTTTCCCTTTCTAAGAAGGAAATGGTCAGATGTTTAGATTATGGTAGTCGTTATCTTAATCCTAAAATCCATTGAAAGATGGTGCTGGAGTTGTTTTGTGTTGTGTTGTTGTAGGAGCCTGTGATTTCTAGCTTTTTCTGAATGCTTCTTGTGTGATGAGAGTTGTGATGGAAGTGATTTCTCTGATTTGTTTGAATGAATTGTGAATAAATTAGGAAAAAAAAAAAGGAAATTGGGTTCCAGTTCTTTCTTGGGAAAATGGGGTTTTCCTTTTTTCTTTTGCTTTTGGCGTTTGGAGAAGTGCTTTTTAAATGCATAAGCTTCTGTAAGGCAGTACTCATGATATGACCAAAACCCATACATTGTGTCCACATTCTCCTTTTTCCAATCCAATTCATTGGATCCTTTCTCAGCCCTCCCTCCCTCTCCTGAATCGACTGCGGGCGCAGATGCTGAGATGAGTGTTACCATCATTGGGTTGAATCATGATAAAAATTTCTCTTAGAAAACTGCTAAACAGATAATTTTCTGGTCCTTGGTAATGTAGATCCGTTCCATCCTATATAATACCATCATTTACCACGATTTTCATTCATCCAATTAGGCCACACTCAACCAGTGTATACTATTGAAGAAATGTATCTTTTTCTTTTTTAATAGTTCTATCCAACGTTTCTTAGAAATCAATTTTACTATAATGTATCATGATCATGTCTTGATGAACTTATTGCGTGATTTCGGAATTTTCTTGTTTCTATGTTCTATATGTGGTTTGTTATATTTTAATCAAAACAAGCATTAAAAAAACTTACTTTAGTTCTGGTTTTTCTTATTTGGTTGGTGACATGTCTTGAACCCACAACCTCAAGGTTGCAAGCACCTTCCACTGTGCCATGGGCTCTCGTCATTTTGAAAACAATTCTGTTATAAGCAATGAGAATTTATCTATTTGTTTTCTTTTGTGATTTTCAAAATAATTAATGGAACAAAAGATAGACATGAGCAGATGGAGAAATCTTGTTAGAAGGTTGAAACTGACTGCGACGTCCTGTTAGAGAGTAGAGGGTGATATGTTATGTTAAAATGGTATTTAAAACCATTTTATGTATTGCTGTTGGTTTTATTTTGTTTGACTGTAGTTAGAGTTTGTACCTATAAAACAAGCCAGTTGTAGTATATTGAGAATCAGGTAAAGTCTTCTTGTTGTACAGCAATCTTTCTCTTTATTTGGTGGTTCTTTTGTTTTTTTTTGTGTGTGTGTGTGTGTGGGGGGGGGGGGGGGGGGGGGCGGGTTGTTATTTTGGTGAACTTCTAGAGGGTTTTGCAAACCTATTTAAAATTTTAAATATATGATTGCCAGAAAAAAATGAAAGGAAGAAAGTGCTTATCTTTTTTGTATGGTAAGACATAATGTCCATACTTTGGAATTGTGGTTGATTAATGTTCTGTTGTTCCTTGCAGACTGTTCAATCACTGCAGAAGACTGAAAGAGATGCTGCTATTGCACGGTTAGAGCAAAGTCGCATTGTTCTTGCAATGAGATTGGCAGATCATCATGGCAAGAGGTACAAAGTTATTGAAGAAGCCCTAGCATTTGTGGGAGATGTAGATGATGCTAGCCATTTTGTGTCACCGAGAAATTCGTTTGAAACACCACCAACCCAGTCTATTGGAAAATTCGAAGATGATGAGGGAAAAAGGTTGAATGTTCTGATGCAAAAGTTCATTTCCAGCTTTACTTTTGCTAAGAAGTCTCTTAAATTGGAGTCCATGGGTGCTGTATTAGGAAATGCTACTTGTGTTGCTGTTAGCATGCTTGCTTTTCTGCAGCTGCATCAAGTAGCCTTTAAGAGCGATTTTGTTCTGGAAGTTCCCCAACTGCAAGAGGATTCTTGTTACATGCAGGGGTATGAGAGGAATAGTTATCAATTCGGCAGTTCCTCTTCGAGTAGTCGTGTGAAACATTTAGATGTATTTTCAGCTAGGGGCTAAGGTGAGGACATGATTTCTGTCAAATTGTACATGCACTTGTGGGATTAAAAAATTGTTAAATGGGGGAAATTGTTGTAGGAGATGTTAGTTAAAGTTTCTGCTTGGTCTTCTTTCCACAAAATATGTTATGATATTCTGTCTGGCATCACATTCATGTGATTCAATGTCTTCCCTAGATTGTTTTTAGGATGTGGGATACTAAATTCCTGATGTCTCATGGTTGGGTTTCTTCAGTTGCACTTAGTGAATCAGTTTAATTGCATGAAGTATGCATTGTGGACTGTGGAGTGCAGTGTTTATCTTTACGTGTTTACAATTCAGTAAAGACATGTTACTCACAAAGAGCAAACCACAAATCAAGGGGTTAGAGGCATTGGATTGGCTTCAAACTCTAGGGTGGATATATATAAAAGATGGCATACTTAAGGGGCAAAAAAAAAGAGGACTGACCCGTGTGGCCCATTTCCACTAGCTATATGTTAATGATTTACAAGAACTAAGAAGGGCTTTCGATACATTCTATACGGCTGAAAATTCTCCTTTATCTGAAGATCATACCATATCAAGAGGTGACTCCAATAAAGATGACTAGAATAATTCGATTAAATAATTAAAATTCTCATGCTCTTCATTTTAATTGCTATCATTATAGATTGTAAATGGCTACAAACTTGATTTCACTTGATGATCATGACCATCTAGGAGGGGTCTCCAAAATAAATGATTAAACAATTCAATTAAACAACTAAGTTTGCATAATTGTGATTCAATGGCCATGTTTATCGAAGTTATCTGGAATTTCGCCCTTTGCGTAATCAACATTGTATCATGTCTGTTGGTTACAGGTGGGCCTGCAATAGTTGTCTGCACTTGGCTTCACAAGGTGGTTGGACTTGATTCTTCTTTCATTTTTGCATGAATGTATTAACATGTTCCTTTCATTGATCTCCTTTGATCAATGGTCCTTTGGCTTCAATGTCCCTTATTTAGTGGTCCCTTTGGCTTTGATATCCCTTTCATGATGTTCCTTATTCAATGGTCCCTTTGGGGCCTCCTCTTCCCTTTGGCTTCATTCCTTGTCATTGAATTAGTTGTGCACATGAATGAATTGGCCATGCCCTTTGCTTTATATGATGTCTCTTTCACATCTAATTAGTGGCATGCATGAATGGATTAACATTTTCCTTTTCATGATGTCCCTTATTCTATGGTCCCTTTGGCTGTATGACTCATCATGTAATTAGTGACTCACATGAATAATGAATTAATTAGTGGCAAGCATGAATGAATTAAGATGTCATATGATGTCTCTTTCAAATTGCCCTTATTTGATGGTCCTGCCTTGTCTTCTAAGTAGTGATGCACTTAAGATGTCATACGATGTCTCTTTTCCAATGGTCTGTTCTTTGAGCAGACACTATGTGAGCATTTCCATTGGTAGTCATAGGTCTTGTTCCGTTGGCCTACTTGATTGTCCCATTTTTGCAAGTTCCTTCTGTCTAATAATAGGTACAGGATTAGTATTAGGCAGCCAGCTGGCCTTAAAAATTTCTAAACCAAATTGGGTCTACTTTTTTAGAGGCAGTCTCTTTTGACCCCACATCCCCTTTTCTGGTAGTCCTGTTCTCAGAGCAAACTGTATGATTGGCGTTGGTGTCCCATTGGTCTTTGTTCTGTTAGCCAATTTGTTTGTCCAATTTTGCAAGTTCCCTCTGCCAATGATGGGTATAGGAATTGCATATTGTATTGGGCAGGCTGCTGGCCATAAAAACTTACTGAACAAAACTGGGTCTTACTTTTTTAGTGGTAGCTTCCACCTTTCCCCTTTGTTGGGAATGGTCTAATGAAATGATGATATCCTCTATTTTTATTTTAATTTATTTTTATGGGAAGACTCAGTCACACACACTTGCCTCCTATGGGAGGGGTTTGGTGTCCCTAACCAGCTGAGCTACTGCCTGTGATGAGATCCTCTGTTGTTTGGCATTATTAAGGTACATCAATATTTATTTTAGAAAAATGCTTGTTTGTTCTAGTAGATTTGGCTGTTCTTTGCATTCTTATACATATGGCATTATGGATGTGTAGTTGTTGTTCAGCTGATCCTGTATTCACATTCATGCTTGCAATATAATGTACATGCATGATCCGTTTCATACATATTCTTCGTTGTAACATGCACATTTAACCAATTAACTTGATTTGAAAGAACAGATGTTCACCTAGTTCTTCTCTTCTCATGGAATAAATGACCTTATCCAATAATCATCTGAAGTTGTAAGTGTTAAAAATATCAAAAGATTTGAATCAGATGTTCCTAACTAGGAGCTGAAGCATGTCTACAAAAAAAGGACTTGACAATTAAGAGTATTTTCATGTCTATGGGCTGTGCTTCAATTATTAGAATAGCCCCGTCAGATTCCAAGTCAAGGGGTGCTCTGCTGCAAATGTCAAGAAAGGCCAATTTGCTTATTGATGTGGGAAGCACTTCTCTTCCTACATTATTTTTAGTTTTTTGCTATGGTTTTATTGTGTCCTGTTTCTGGTTGTTGCTCAGTCAAGAGTACTGGAAATTCACGAACCCTAACCTCACAAATAATGGATTACCAGTTTGTTGATTCCTCATGAACTTTTCCACACCAGTTTCGATGTTAATCACTCTCTTCATTGCTCTCATCATGTTAGGGTTATTTATCCTTCTGACTATTCTGGAACTAGTTATTCTTAGTTTGTTTCCTTTTCAAGTCATAGGCAGTTGTATATAAATTGAGACATCAATGCATGGTTATTGAGCTTTTCAGCAGATTGGTTGAGAATTTTTTTCTTAATCTAATCCAAATATATACTTTTAGTTATCATATAAAAATTATTGATGGCTTGTATACAAGACCAATGTTACCAATGAAAATTAACCATGTTTGGAGTTTAGAGGCTTTTTTTAATAAATAAATTCCTTCTATGCATTTCCTTATCAAGAACCAGTTTTTGCTTCTTTAATGGCATGACTTTGTGTTTTTTTACAATTTTTTTTTGGGTATTGATGGTATGTCTGTTTTACCTCTGTAGTTAATGTACTGAATCAGGTATTCACAAATCTGATTATGAAGAAACAGGAAGTGGAATAGCTGAATTTTCCTGCTTCATAACTTTTCGACTGTTATAGACTTACAGCTTTAGGCTCTGTTTGGAAGCTTTATAATTTATTTATTGCGTGAAAGTTTAGTGCCCAGATGTTATAGTGCACCATTACTTGTTGCCCTGGCTGGCTTCACCCACTATTTTTCTTCCCTAAAGCTCAAATGAGTTACCATTCAAAAAAAAGAAAACGCAAAAAAATAAAAAGAATTAAAAAAAAAAATCAAATGAGCCACCCACACATTTATTCAGGGTTGGTTGTCAGTTATCTATTCCACTCAACCCTATTTGCAGCTGGTTGAAAAAGTTATTATCTAGCTTTGAAAACTACAATATCAAGGGTAAAAATTAAGGATGGACATGACAATCAAGAATGAAGAATGTGGTCATCATATTTCCAGCTAAGAATGCGGCAGTTGCTTCTTGTTCTTGGTATAAAAAAGCCTAACTTATTCAAAATGTAGACTTCCCCATGCAATTCCAATGTTTTTTTTTTTTGGTAGAACTTGCAATTCCAATGTTGGTTTCATTCAGTGCCATCATTCTGTATAGAAGTATAGCTTTCTGTTTTTCTGTTGAGGAATGCTGAAATTCATTCACCCTACTGGTTATGGGTACTGGTGGATGATATTTGGTGAAAACCTTACAATTAGAATCCATGATCCATCCCAGTCTTTTGGGCATTATGGGTTTTCATGTGATAAATAGAGACTTATATTATATGCTCTTGTAGCATGCTTGACTCTTTTTGTTTTTTTTTTGGTTAGGAGCAAAGGCCATGGAAACTCCTCAGATTTCATGATCTGATACCTTACTTGTGAAGGGTGAAATTCTCTGTAGCCCCCAAACCTGGCTTCTGTGACTTTTCTTTCTTTCTTTGTCTTCTTTACTTCTGATTGCCTCACGTGGGTTTTCCTTTAGCCTTTTATGTTTTCTTGGAACCTGTGGCAGGTAAACTGGCCCAGACACGAGTTTGTTTACAGGGGGATAATTTATGTGATCCCATATTCTCTACAATATAGCTGGAACCTGGTACAAGTTGTTATTTTTGCGAGGGAGTTGGGTCCCACCATGGTGGGCTTCAGATGAAATAAAGGAACTTATGATGATACTAGATTGCCTTAATATACAGTTTCTGATCTGAGATATGGCATGCAATTTGTATGTACGTTTTTATTTTCCATTGAAATGCATCAAGACCATGTCACTCAAATCTTAGCAGAATTAAGCTTGGAGCAATTCAGATTTCTGATGGAAGTTGGGACCTCATATGGAAGTTCCAAATTCCAACAAGGGCATCTTTTTAAATGGCCATGGATTCCACTGCTTGCAGAATCCATGGTGTGCCTTTTCCATTGACATCTTCCTGCCTGAAATTCACCTGTGACAGCTGCAATTTTTGTTGGTAGGTAGGAGATAGTGCACATTTTCCACGGAAAAAGTCAAATGCCTGTCTCCAACTACTTGGACTCTGAAAACCACAAAATCTTGGATTTTTTGTCCAAACATTCTTGCTGTAAAAATTATGCACCAAAAATCAGATAGCACAAATACTTGAAGAACCTCTGTTCCACAGAAATACCCCTGCATTTAGGGCATGTTAAGTTGCGGAACAAAAATAGATTACGCAGTCTAGGACAGAGAACTTGCCCCATGGTAGGCATAGGTAGGCACAAGTCTGGTTTGTTTGTGGTTGGTTTTTTTTTTTTTTTTTTTTCATTAATATGAAAGTTATTTGCATAGTGTAGGACTTGAACCTGCAACTTGTGAAAAAGTGTTTAGTTACTAGTACTACCACCTGTGCTAGTCATGTGTATAAAAATTTATTAACATATATAAATGAGATTTTATTGGAAAATTCCCAGTATTTGTCCGTTGCACTTGTTAGTTCCTCGGGATACTTTCACCACGATAGAATTCCTCCCTCCACTTTTCCTTTTATTTTTTTTTTAGTATTTTTTGAGAGTGACAATAGCGTTGTTTGAAATGATATTAAGTAATGCTATCGTCACTCTTCATTATATTTTCCCACCTTCGAAACCCCCTTTTTCTCATATCTAATTGTCCGCATCTTCTTTATACTTGCACATTTTCGCATAACAGACCTTCCATTAACAGAATCCTGCAAATCATCTTTCTATTGCTCATCTTAGAGGTTGTTGGCTTCCATTTAAGAGGTCGATGCTCGTTTTTGTACGTTTGTATACGCTTTACATTAAAATATTAATAATAAGTTCATGCTATTTGTTATCCATTTCCTTTGTCCTTGTATAAGACCCATCTCATATGGCTTATATGGACGCCAATAATAAAATGCCATTCCGGATTAAATGACCTTCGTTTGAATCACAAATAAGATTCCGCCAACCCATCTCTTTCCTCAATTTTGAACTTGTTGGCAGCCGTTTCATCCTCCTCCAATGTGTTTATGTATGTGGAAATTGGAATGGTTTTACTGAAATCGAAATAATTGAAAATTTTCACAAGAGTAATGAAACTACCCTTATCGTTTTCTACCCTGGATTGCGTTTACTCTTGTTTAAGATTTTACATGTGTAATGTCATATACATGAACATAATGTTGTGTATAGTCTGCCACTGCAATTCTCTCTAATGGATATATGTTCTTTCATTGATTAAGATGTCGGGCGATGAATTAATAGTGATATTCAACTATGAAGGGGATCTTGAGTTTGACATGATTTATCCGTTATATAAAGGTGAAAAGCAGAAGATGAGGCCTATTCGAAGAGATATAACATTTGAATCGCTAGTTAAAGTTGCTAACAAAACATCACATTGGGAGGATAACCGCGAATACATAAGCATACATTATCTACATCACAACGGTAAAGAGTTTTCATTGGTTGGCATCGAAGATGATAACGATATTAAGTGCATGTTTACACTCTCAAGAGTTGGAACAAATGGGATTTATTTATATATTAGCAGAACACCATTTGGTTTTGGTCTTGGTATTGGAGAACAACCAAGGTACGCCAGTTGACATTATTTTCTTAAACAACACATTCATGTCAGTGTATTGGCATAAATATACATTCTTAGTTCAATATTAATGTTGACATTTATCATGTACTTACTGAATGTCGCATGGGTTGAAAACACGTCTGCTGCGAGATGAGAAATTTGCTGGTACAGCTGGCAGTCATGATGCAAAGCGGAAGGCTTCATATGTTCGAGACACAAGATGTCTTAACTGTAAACCTGAGCGAAGACGACAATATGAAATTCTCCTTTGAACCAAATATTAAGATGGATGAATTGGCACAAGAGAGTGATATCGTCTTTCACAAGTACCTTGATGCAGTAGAGAGCGATGATGAGGTAGAAGCCATCAACATAGAAGCTGAGTACCCTGGAAGTAGTACTCATGGCGGTGCATACCTTAAAGCGACCGTGAACGCTAAATCAAATGTAAAAGTGCCATCAACCCATAGGTGTGAAGTTATTTTTGAAGATAACATGGTTCCAGTACAAGTCGATCACCCTGGAAGTAGTACTCATGGCGCTGTATGCCTTAGAGAGACCGTGGATGCGAAATCAAATGTTGGGGAGCTATCAACCCATAGGTGTGAAGTTATCTTTGAAGATAACATGGTTCTAGATGAGTTTTCTACAGACTTGTACCATAATACTTCGTAGGAGATGTGATTAGGGCACGAATTTCCAGATCGCGAAAATTTTAGGAGGACTATAGCCAAGTTTGCAATATACAACAACTTTGAGCTCTTTCACCTTAAGACAAGTTAGTTCAAACTCACAGCACGTTGCAACGACCGGGATTGTCCATGGCGCATCCACACTTCTATAATTGAGAGTGGACCATGGTTTAAGGTTCGAACGTACAACCCTGTTCATAAATGTTTAAAGCCATTGATGGGTATGACACATAGGCAGGTGTCTTCAGAGTTAATTGCGGAGTACATTTTGGATAAAGTTCATCTAAATAATGATTTGAGACCAAAAGAGATATTGAATGATTATCAGATGGAGTTTAGGGTTACTATATCATACAGGAATGCGCATATCGCTAGAGAAATGACACTTCATATAGTTCGAGGTTCATATGAAGATTCATTCAAACTCCTTCCGTTGTATTGTACTGAGTTGAAGATGATGAACCCAGGTAGTGTGACCAATATCCAGACGTTCGACAATGACAGATTTAAGAGATTTTTTTGGGCTTTTGCTCCTTCTATCCGTGCTTTCACATCGTCTCTTAGGTCAATGATTGCAGTCGATGGATCACACCTTCGTGGTAAGTACCCTGGCGTGTTGTTGGTAGCCATAACACTGGATGCAAATCATAAGCTCTTTCTAATAGCGTTTGTATTTGCGGAAGTCGAGCGACGTGACAGCTGGGAGTGGTTTATCGCAAATGTGAGTGTGGCTCTTGGGGAACCAACGAATCTTACCATCGTCTTTGATCGATAAAAGGGACTTGTCCCTGCGCTTGCAAACATCATGCCCACTTTGACTCATTGCTATTGTTGTCGCCATCTTGCGGAGAACATCAAGTCAAGATTCAATGATTCGACAATTGTCATGAAGTTTTGGTGCTCTGCAAAGGCTTGCAAGGTTTGTGAGCACAATGAGTTCATGAAAGAGATTAAGGCTGTTAATATCTGATTCACTTATATACATGCATTTGGCAGGCAACATTGGGCAAATGCTTTTGTTGAGGGCTGACGGTATAACATGCTTACAAGCAACGCTGCCGAATGCACCAACAACATGTTAGAGGATATCAGGGTTCTTCCAATTGCGAAACAAGTTGAAGAGGTAAGGGTCAAACTGATGGAGTTCTTCCAAAAACGATAGGCAAGATCTTTTGTTGTCAACACTCGTTTGATGCCATATGCTAAGAAACAGTTGAGCCATGAAACGGAAGAAGCACGTAGGTTGCATGTGCGTGTTGCCAGGTTGGAAGAGTTTTAAGTTCAGTCCGCTAGCTTCGTGGATGTTGTCTACCTCTATTGACGGACTTGCACTTGCTGCAAATGGCAGATTATTGGAATCCCATGCTCACATGCCATTGCGGGTATGAGGTTGAGGAACATAAATCCATACGATTTTTGCGAGAATTGGTATCTTGCAAGTAAGTACTAGTCAACATACAAAGAGGACATTCATGCAACTCGTGATAGCAAATAATGGGAGCACATATCAGATGAAAAGGTGTTGCTTCTCTATCTTCAAAACAACTCGGAAGACCGAAGAAAAACAGAATCCGTACAGAAGACCGCTATAGACATCGTAGGGTTGTCACTTGCTCTCACTGTAATGAACGAGGTCACAATCGAGCCTCCTGCGGGAATCTGCCCCCTTCACAAAATACATAGATACCTTTACAATATGTTATTTGTGATGTTTTTTAAAAAGAAGTACAGACTTGATTTTTTTTTTTTGGTTTTTTGTTGTTTTGAACATATTGGTCTTTTCTATGGTTTTTTTTTTTTTTTTGCTCTTCTTAACAATGGATTTTGTCGTACAAAGTTGTATGGTCACAAAATTGTACTGTGGATAATCACATGAATATAAAGTATTTTGTATTAAATGGTGTTCTTTTGAATCAAGCATTAATTTCAGAAGTTTGGTGTTTCTTGATAGTACAAATGCATTTGGTTTTCTCTTCGATCAAGCAATTAAATTGATAGTATGCAACCATGAAATATAAGATATATATGCGCTGTTTAGCTGCAGAAATGAATTGTCCTATGGATGGCTTCAACTTGATGGAAGTTTGTAATCATTTTTAAAAAATATTATTGATTTAAGTAACGCTAGCATCGCTAAATTGCATTAAAATAGACGACACTAGCGTCGTTTTGATGTAATTTAAATTACAGTTAGACGACGCTAGCATCCTCCTGCTGTAATTTTAATTATAGTTAGACGATGCTTGCGTCATTTTGTGTTAGTTTTACTTACAGTTAAGCGACGCTAGCGTCACTCTCGAGGATTTTTTTTTTCAAATGGCTACAAAAAACTTTGTGCACAATGCACTACAATAATCTGTATTATCATGACATTATACTTCATTGTAGCAACTGATTCTTGCAGTTCAAACCTGTTTATCTACATTCATACAACCAAAAATACTTCAAAAAATCTAAAATCCTCCCATGCAATCACTTATGCATAAATCTGATGAACAACCCCCATGCAACAAAAACCAAAGTTAACTGATTTCCATACACCAAAAAAATTATACTTTCCATACACCCAAATAGACTACGAATTTAAGTGAAACCAACAAAGTTCAACGACTCCTACAAGTTCAAAAACTATACAAGAGTAATTCAAATTCATTGAGTCAACGGATCAATGTCCAAACGGTGACTGTTAAGCTCCCAACTGAATCCATATAAATCGACCACAATCTTGCTCCTAAAATACATTATGTCTAACTGTTTAAAGTTGATTTCTCTACACGCAGCATAATATTCAGCGAAGGCCAATGCAAAGACACCGTAATCATTCCCGTTCTCCTAGTAAGGTATTTTCGTCTTGACAAGTAAACTCCACAAATTGGTGTCATACCATCCATAGTTGGAGAACTGTCCTCCCAAGAAATCAATCTATGGAAATCAAGCCAATTGAAACATATAAGCGGAGTCATTTAGATTAAAGTGTTATCAATGCATTTGTGTAAAGATCATGAACATATGGGATAACTCACAAATCATTTGCAGAACTGAAATAAAGTCATGTCGGTCTTCATGCTATTGTAAAACTCCCACCTTCGCTCTTCTGTGTGCCCGACTAAAAACGTGAAATGTGCATTGTGCCATAGGATAAAGATCAACATACTCTTCTCCCTAGCCTCCCAAACCCTAACACCATCCTTACCAAATGCATTCTCCTGCAATACCTTGACATTATTGTTTTCCCACCGGCTCTGGTAACGGAAAACATAACAGATCCATTGATCAAATTATTAAACACTAATGTTTTCATTAATGTTGCTGAAAACATGGGAAATCCTTTTACTTACTTAGACACTAGGGTTGTAGAAAATCGCATGTGGATATCTACCTTTCAATACTTCAAACCACCAGTACATTATATTTGTCTCTAACCATGTACCCTCATCGAATACTTGCTTCAGAGCCTTTCCGGACATAATGTGCAATATGTATCAAGCTCATCCGGTCTACCAACAACAACAACAAACAAGATGGTTAGCCTACATTAAATTCGCAAATCATTCTATGAGTGATTAATATTAAATTCAAAAATCATAATAAGTAGGGACGATACTTTTTAGAATAAAAGCTGAGGAATTCCTCTAGTAGGGTCAACTCTTCATCGGTCAGCACATATTCCGACCTTTCCAAAGAATGGTCATAATCCTCAAAATAACGAGGAATCTTCCTTTCACAATGCAACCGCTTTTTCCTCCAAACCAATATGTTGATATTTGACTTCAGAGTGTGTACATGTCACGACCTGGGCCCGAGATCGGACTAATCGGGGCCTAACCCGGATCGCGATGTCATCATACTTACTCCCGTAAATCTCGAATTAACCGAAGTTAAGACAAGACTCACAAGGGATCTAACCTGCAAACTTGTCAAATGTACATTTTGCGGAAATATATACATACATTGACAATGTTTGACTTTACCTTACAAGTAATGTTCACATATACAAAATACAGTCCAATGAAGTTCACCACTGCATATTCAAATTAGAATGCAGGGGACGTCTAATTACATCTCAAAATGATTTACACAAAAATATTTATCCTAAAACAATTCCCAAAATAATCCAAAGTATCCAAAACCGTCGCCCTCCGAACTATGCCCACTCCGCTAAACCCCCTGGAGGTAACGGACGGGCCTCCTCTGCAAGCGGCGCGGCCTCTGCAAGACCGGGATGGGCAACTGGGCCTGTAATGCCATCAATAACACTATGAACACGACGGTTCAACAAGATATAAACACATTTATGATAACTCATGCTAATCTTGTCCATTGTCAATATAAGGACTCTGGACAATTGAATCTAGGTTAATGCAATATTTTGAATAGTGTAGTCAATTGATAATCAATGACTAGATTACAAGTACAATAATATTATCGTCATTTAGTTCAGTGTCTTCTAAAGGAAGCATTAGTCAATTCATTTCATTCATTTCATGTCATTCGGATTACATTGAGCATTTATTGGATGGCTTTTGGGACTTTTCAGTCCAATACATTTTTCATTCTATACATATTTCATTACATGGCTTGTACATAGCTTTTCATTGACTTTTCAGTCTATATGTGGGATCTACCAGTGTCTTGATCAGAGATCACTGGCATCACCACGGAGCTCCGGAACACCCCAATCATTTGCTGCAGGAGGATTATTCATTATTCATTGCATTTACTCATTATTCAATAGTTCATTGCATTTATTCATTGTTCAGTGGTTCATTGTATGCAGTCATTATAGACTCAAGGGGATTAGATGAATCATTAATCATTCACGGTCCTACTTGTCTCTGTCCCAAATTTAGATAATTTCTAGGTGTAATTATTAGTTACTAAATGCACGTGTTATTTTCAATGGACATCACATTTACATTTAATATGTGCATTTAGTCCCCAAAAATTTCCACCCTCAATATCAAAATCCACTGATCGATCGGACCGTTAGGTCCGATCGATTGGCCAAATTTTTGCTTATAATTTCTTGTTTGGCCAGAATCAGGTTCGCTGGCGGTTAACCGAAACTTGACCAGCGGCTAGCTGAAATGCAGTCGGTGGCTAGCCAGAATGTGGCTGGCGGCTAGCCGAAATTTCAATTTCGGTTAACCGCCATTTCGCGGTTAGCTCACGGTCAGCTTTCCAGAAGCTGACATTTTTGACAGAAATCCTGACTAAATTTCGGTCACCTCACGGTTACCTCGCGGCTAGTCGAAATTCAAATCTCAGCTAACCGAAAATTGGCGGTTAGCTTTCCAGAAGCTCGCCCATTTTTACAAATTTTGACGGTTGGCTTCACGGTTAGCCTCGCGGCTAGCCGAAATTAGCCCAGAATGACACTTTCGAGCTTCAGAACTTCTGAAGCAAATTTCTAAGATTGAGTTCCTTGAACTCAAATCTCTTCAATAACCTAAAGAGTTCAAAAAAACTCACTCATTTGGAGTAGCCATCAACCATTTCATTCAATCCCTAACAATATACACTCTACAACAAGGAATGGGTTGAGAACCCATTCCTATAACTCAAGAAAACTTGTAATATAGCATTTCAATCATAAATAGACGTTTCTACTTGCCTCTTGAAGTCTATTTAGCAAGAACTTCTTCACTTGTAGCTCCAAGAAGGAAATCCTTGAGTTCCTCTACAAGCTACACTACTCCGAAATGGAAACCAAGATGAGGAAGAAGATGAAGAAGGTGAAGCTCCACTCCAACCACTTTCCAAGCTTCCAATCCTCACTCTAGATGAAGAGAAATGGAAGGAGAAAGAAGAAAAAGGAAGAAAGAGTGGTGTCTAGGGTTTTGCCTGAGATGGGGTCGGTGGAAATGAACTCAAAGGAGTTCATTTTTCTATTCATAAGCTCTCATTTGCAATAAAGTCCATTTCACTAAGACTATTTACATCTTTAGTCAAATGGAGGGTCATCTGACCAGATTCTCGTCAAACGACTCTGAGCCTATGATGAAAGTTGACGTACTCGTCGAGATACACGTGTTGGTATCAAGAGTTTCCTTATTCGACAAAAATACGTACAAATCCGTATTTACGAAAAAGGTCTTGTTCCCTTAGTTTAGACTTAAAACTCATTCAATTCACTTAATCTCTTCATTATCACTTCATTAAGTTTATTTGAGACTAATCTCATTGAGTTGGGTCATTAACCATCATTAGTCTAATTAGACTTGATTAATTAGCATCAATTGCAATTAATTAGAGTTAATCTTGATTAACTCGGAGCGGGGTCTTACAGTACAACAATCGACATCTCAGGAGGTGCATTAACAAGCATAGTGAAGATATCATCCACGACTGGAACCGATGGAGAGGCGAATCCGATGACCAACGAAGGTGATGATGTAATGGAGTCCACGTTTACCCCCTTATTTGAATAGTCCAACTTCTTTATGACGAGTGATGCTCCTGTCCTTTGCCTGGCTTTTGGAACAGCTCTCTTCCGTGCTCCAGAAGGTGAACCCTATATCGAAAGGATAAAGATAAAAGTCATGTCACCTTAGCACGTTGGTAGAGAAAATCATGAACTGTTTCGCTAAATTTACTACCTTCCTCTCATCATCCAATTGGGAGGTGGAACATGACTCCCCTCCAAAATTATCGAACGCCGAACTAAATGCATCTTTAAAATTTCTAATTTTTTTTCCACAAGCGTGCCTTAAAATCTTTGATTTTGACCTTCTTCTGGACCTCTCTGTCTGAAGACTGTTCCAAGTGGTCTAGCAAAGCATGTACCCAAGTTAAGATGTTTATGTATTAAGGATGAGTTATAAATAATAAAATCAAAGGGAAAGAGAAAGTAAATATGACACAATGCTCACATGCTTCTTGGTGGTGGATGTATCTTCACAGTGGGTGCTTTCTTCGGGCTTTGACCCTTCCTTAATTTCCACATCTGCTTTTGGTGTGGTTGTCTAGGTCTCGTCGGGTGATTGTCTTCCTCGACCGCCCATCCCACATACAATCTCTCTGATGGTTTCTGATGAATACCAAACATGATAGGAAGGTGAGTGAATCTTTGAGGAATTCTTTTGCCTGCGTAGGACATTGCTCTCCCTTGGCTCCCATAGTCTAGTAACTTCTTCTCCATACTTTTGGTAGTTCACTTCAAATCTTTCTAGACACTCAACCCTCTTAAAAGGCATATAAAAGGGTGGGGGGACAACTTGTTTAATGCCGAACTCTTTTGTTACACGTTCGGGGTTGTGCCTTTCAACAATCCAGTAATATAGAAGGACCGTCGAAGAAGCGAACAACCCCTTATCAACCTTTGGTATATTTAGGAACAGCTTCTTAGGCATCTTAGCATATGGCTGCCACGTGAACTGCAAAATTAGATCAACTTAATCATGATACTCAGAAATGCATCAATAAAACTGGAAAAGTAATACACTGTTATTAATATTATTACCCCATCATCTTTGAGACCATTGATGTGCTTCTGAATCTCTTTCATGTTTGTTAATTGATTCCTATCTCTCGGTCTCAATTCCCATGTTTTGAACAATGGATACTATAGGTCTTTTTTCCAACTAGGACATGGTGCAGAACATCTCCCGATCAATATTCTTGAATATGCCCATATCTGCAAGCCAACAACCAAAAAAATAAGATGTTAATTACAAAGTAAACTTAGCTAAAAAGAATGGAAACTCTATTAAAAAGAATTGACATTGTATTAAATAGTATTTTGCATCCTGCAGCAACTGTAAGGGGCTTGTTAGAGTCTTCAAAAGGGTAATTTTTGAAGTATCACATTTATCTTCACCATCGTCCTCTTCCTCCCTCATCTTCACCTTTTAATAACCTTGTAGCCCTTACAAGCATTTTGTATAGACTTGCAAGGCAGGCCGGATCCCATGCGTAGGGCTTGAATTCCCTAAACAACTCCAGATGCCAAGCTGGCCCTCTAGTACCGAAAGAATTGGCAAAAATTTGTCCAGACACCAGAAAGAACAAATATGATCTCGTCTTGTGAACCTCGCTCCTCTTCTTAGAGGGCTTGAAGTTTTCTTCTAGCCACTTGAATTTAATTGTAATGCCAATAATGTCTATGCCTGGACGTGGAGCAATGCCCAGTAACTCCTTGCACACTTCCGGGACAAGTGACTTGGGGAAGTCCTACCCGTTACATGTATACCGTCGATCGAGAGCTCATCTATATGTGCAACGTCCTCCAAAGTTACCGTGGCTTCACCAATAGGCAAATGGAACGTGTTTGTCTCATGCCTCCATCGTTCAACCGAGCCACTAATGAGGGCATAGTCTATTCTCATATGGTCCATTTATGAAATATGCACTGGACCAACATCCCTAACAATCTTCCTGTCTTTCAGTTAGGATCCAAATGTCTTTATCCGGGTTCGTATTAATGCATCTATATGACCCTGGCTCCACCCCATTTAATATGGCTTTCGACGCATGTAAGTCTTGCCCATATAGCAATTTATCCTCTTGTTTTAGCTTCGTTCCTTTAGCCATCCGTTTAGTTTTGGCAAATAAATACACAAGCACATATAAAACATAGGATTAAAATACATAGAGAGAGAGCTCGTGTGGTGTATATTAAATCAGTGGAATGGAAGTAAAGGAAACCTGAAGATCTTTCAATCATAACCATAACCATAAACTTTAGCAGCTACGATACCATGAAAAGTTTGGTACTTTGATCAATTTCACTACTGAATGTGCAATATACAAGTAGTTTTATCTAGCTAGTTATAGTCCTCGACATGTATGGCGTTCAACAGAACTATAAAACAACATTTCACTCTCATACACGCACACACATGCACACACATAGATACACACATTGGTGCATTCCAATCATAGGGGAGGGGGATTAGAAGATCTTGGTGTGAATCAAACTGGCGGGCCAAAAACACATCTGAATGATAATCACTGATGGACATGAGGGTTTGAAGAGTTCATATGATTTAAGAATTAGATTTTTCTAGGCAGTCCTAGGTGGCTAGTTTGTATGCTACAATTTAAATGTTTGATATCTTTTTGTTATCAGTGTAATGGAGAACCTACAAGTTCAAGGACAGTTACCATAGTAACTATTTAGCATTCAAACATTGAAAACTTTGTGAGTATCATCAGAGCCAAACCAATGGATATGTTGTGCTCTTTCACAAAACTTTGACATCATATTTAAGTAAATAATTTATCAAACATTAAGCAAAAGCAAGTATTTTCTGCTAATTGTAGATGACTTTAGTCGCATGAGTTGGGTTTATTTTTTAAGAGAAAAATCTGAAGCTTTCTCTAAGTTTCAGTTTTTTAAGGCACAAGTTGAAAAACAAAGTGGGTATTTTATCAAAATTTTGCGCATTGATCAAGGGACCATTGCACTATCATCAGCAGAAGTTGAGTATGTGGCTGCAACATCATCTACTTGCCAAGCTATATGGATGAGAAGAATTCTTGAAGATCTAAATCAAAGTCAATCAAGTGCCACTGGACTGTTTTGTGACAACAAAGCAACAATTTTAATCGCAAAGAATCCTGTCTTCCATGGCGTACAAAGCATATTGAAATCAAACATCATTTCATTAGAGAAGCCATAGCAAATGGAATAACCGAGTTGAAGCATTGCTCTACAATTGATCAAGTTGCAGATGGATTGACTAAAGCACTCTCAATAGAAAAGTTTCTATCTTTTAGAAATTTACTTGGTGTAACTAGTTTTGCATCAAGGTGGAGTGTTTGTTAGTGGTGCAAAACTTTAGGATTATGGTAGCTTGACTGTTTCAAATGTTTATGTTTTGTTGTTAGAAAAAGAAGGAATCGGTTTGTGATGTGGCAGCTAGAACCCACGTTCTAAGCTGATTGTTTCTTGGGAAATTCTATAAGCACCCACCTATTTTACTGAGCACACCCACATTCCTTCTTCATGTGTAATTTTTTTTTCTTCTAAAGGTGGGTGTGCTTAGCAAAAATAGGGGTGCATATAGAATTTCCCTTGTTTCTTTTCTAAATGCCTATTTATAGGTATGCAGTTGTTTGTAGTAGTACAACGTTTTGAGTAATATATTTCTAGTTTTTTGTGTATGTACTCTGCTTTCCCATTATCAAGGGCCCAAAATATATCTAACTTTTGGCTGACCAAGTACTTTTAGCTGCATAAATTTGGATATGTTTCATGTTTAGATTCATAGGATTGTATTTCTCTAAGCAGTTATAAGTGAATAATATATCGAAGGCTAATTTTCAGACCATTGATGAAGTAACTTTCCATGTAATGGAAACTGAATCTAGGAAAGATATAAATGTAGAGACTCCAAGCTAGGCAAATCGAAGCCTTAGAATGCACAAAAGATGCGGTGGAGTTCAAGAACAATGGATTTGTTACCTATTTCGTGAAATAAAATATTAAGGCAACCCAAAATTATAGAAGAACAAAGTTTTAGTCTTCTTTAATAAATGTGTGAGTTTGCTCCATGTCCACCTAAATGCACGACAATCACAAGACTAGAAGCGACGAAACTTTCAGGTGAATTAAGGGTTGGCCAAACATTAGGTCATCCCTTCCTCACATATTATGTAGTTGTCCTTTACTTCGATCCTTTTCTTATTGTGGAGGAAAATAGTAAATCAAATAGAAGAGCCGTGAATGAGTACTAAATTACCAAAGGTGAGAACGAGGGGGTGCTCGGTTTGAAACCCCGCCTCTGGCCCAATTGTGGCCTTCCCCACTCCTTGCACATTCAAGTCTCTTGGAGTCCTAGCTATTTAAATAGCGAAGTTGTTTTTGCTCCCCCCAAATCTGTAAATAAAACATTAAGAGCCTAGATAGGGTAGGGGTTCAGAGGAGGAGGGAACCATTCGAGACTCGGTCCCTGAAGATAAGACCTGCCCCAACAATAGAAATTCCCTGAAGATAAACTGAATCTTGAAAAGAATTTATGACGTTCAGGATTTTTGGATAATGATGTAATAGTTGTTGCCTTGGTATTTTTGCATTTTATGTTTCTTTGCTAGAATCCCAAATTCCAACATCATGAAAAATTCACTTTTATCATTTAGAATTCTCAAATCACAACCGCTTAGCATTTGAGCATGTTCCATCCAAGTGGAGGATTCACAAATTCCACCCCAGAGGACAGCTTTTGGAGAATCACAAATTCTCCATGCACGATCAATTCTATGAGTCCCAGCTAAACAATTGCCCCTATTAGAATACGACACTTCATGCACAGATTCATCATCCTGACGAGTGTGATAAGCAAACATACAACCACAGCTTTACGAACAACAGAAGCCTTCCATTGGGTACTCATATAATACAACGAACTCAAGGCTTGAGGATTGTGTGTGCTTGGACAACGTAAATACCTTGCACCCTATAAATGATTCCAAAGTAGGGTATAGCATGGTGGCGTCTAGACACAAAATATCGGCCCATCTTTTTCTAAGAACAATACAACTATCCTCAAGCCATTGCCAGATCAAAGAATTATATGGCATGGTGGCAAAGCAAACCCTAATTCTTTATGAGGATTTGGAATCAAAACCATTGCCAGATCAAAGAACGTAGAAAAGAAAAAATAACAAACACAAACAACAACAAATGTACATTAACCAAAAATGCAAGAATGAAGAGGGAGAAATATCAAATATCATACATCAAAGAGCAAAAAGATGTCAGACAAGAATAGAACATAGAAGAAGAAAATGCATGTTTGGGTAATGTAAACTCACTTCTGGATTCTAATCAATAACCAAAGAAGAATCAATGAATCGAATGTGCGTGTCCTAAAACAAGTGAACAAAAACCATTGTGGCTGTTTCGTTCTTTGAGAAAACCCCAAACAGACATTGTATTTGAGATACTAAACAAATGTACAAATGGTATCAACGTCCCATACCTTAGAGGTGATGTGCGATATCAGAGCAAGGTTGAACCAAAGTGGGGAAGGAAGAATGCAAAAGGAGCAGCGGCGCGGCGTACTAGGGTAGAGGAAGGAAGGGGAGAGAGGAAGTGTCACGACCCGGGCCCGAAATCGCACTAATCGGGGCCTAACCCGGATCGCGATGCCATCATACTTACTCCCGTAAATCTCGAATTAACCGAAGTTAAGACGAAGACTCACAAGGGATCTAACATACATACCTGTCAAATGTACATTTTTGCGGAAACATATATATACATTGACAATAATTGACTTTACATTACAAGTAAAGTTCACATATACAAAAATATAATCCAATGAAGTCCACCACTGCATATTCACAATACAATGCAGGGGACATCTAATTACATTTCAAAATGATGTACAAAATATCTATCAAATGATTCACAAAAATAATCTCCAAAACATTAAAAATCAATGCCCTCCGAGCTATGCCCATTTGGCTAAACCTCCTGGAGGTATCGGATGGGCCTCCTCCGCATGCGGCGCGGCCTCTGCAAGACCGGGAGGGGCAACTGGGCCTGTAATGTCATCAATAACACTATGAACACGACGGTTCAACAATGTATAAACACATTTATGATAACACATGCTAAACTTGTCCATTATCAATAAAACAACTCTAGATAATTACATCTAGGTTAATGCAATATCCTGTACAGTGTAGCCCATTGATACTCAATGGCTAAATTTACAAATACAATAGTGTTACTATCATTCAGTTCAACGTCTTCCCAAAGGAAGCATTATTCAATTCATTTCATTATTTCATGTCATTTCGTTTCATTTCGTGTCTTCCAACGGAAGAAACTTAAGCACAAGGCGGAAGGGCAAACCGTTCATGGCCTGGCTTTATTTCACTTTCGTTAATCAATTTAATTAAGCACAAGGCGGAAGGGCGAACCATTCATGGCCGAGGCTTCAATATTATTTCAGTTTTCCTTACATGACTTATCAATTCATTGACTTTTCAGTCTATATGTGGGATCTACCAGTGTCTTGATCAGAGATCACTGGCATTACCACGGAGCTCCGGAACACCCCAATCATTTGCTGCAGCAAGATTATTCATTATTCATTGCATTTATTCATTGTTCAATAGTTCATTACATTTATTCATTATTCAATGGTTTCTTGCATTCACTGTTCAGCGGTTCATTGTATGCAGTCATTATAGACTCAAAGGGATTAGATGAATCATTAATTATTTACGGTCCTACTTGTCTCTATCCCAAATTTAGACAATTTCTAGGTGTAATTATTAGTTACTAAATGCACGTGTTATTTTCGATGGACATCACATTTACATTTAATATGTGCATTTAGTCCCTAAAAATTTTCCACCCACAATATCAAAATCCACTGGACTCAAATTGAGTCCCACAATCGATCGGACCGTTAGGTCCAATCGATTGGTCAAATTTTTGCTTACAATTTCATGTTTGGGCTAGTATCAGGTTTGCTCGAGCGGATCCAAGTTCGCTCGAGCGGACCCAAACAGAACCTTCATCGCACGAGCGCACCTAAAGTTCGCTCGTGCGGACACTTTTCGCGTCAGACAGAGTTCGCTCAAGCGAACTGTCCAGAACCCAGATTCCGGATTCTGAACATTCACTCTTTCATTCATTCATCTCAACCACCATTTGCATGCCCATTTAAGGATCTCCTATCCTCCCCTCATCCATCATTTAATACACAAATAGCACTTCTATTCCATCATTAATACATTACAAAATCCATACAAATCACATTCAAACTAATCTCCATTTCATAAGAAAGAAAAGGGGTTTTGAGAACCCATCTCTAATAACTCAAGAGAACTTGAAGATTAGCATATTTGATCATAAGAAAGCATTTATACTTGCCTCTTAAAGCCTATTAGCAAGAAATCCCTTGATAGCTTGACTTTAAGGCAAAAACCCCCAAATGAAACCCTCTTCAAGCCTATTTCCATGGAAACATCAAAAACACAAACCCTATGAGCTAAATGAGCTAGGAATCACTCCTGACCATTCATTATAACTTGAAAATCCTTTGAAAGCTCCAAGTACTTACTTGTAGTGTGAGTAGGGAGTTCTTGAGCTTCTCTTTCAAGTCCCAAACACTCCACAAAGGAAGACAAGCTAAGGAAGAAGATGAAGAAGATAATGTTTCTCTAAAACCCACTTGAAATACTCCCAATCTCTATATCTTTTGATGAAGGAGGATGAAAGAAAGGAAAGGGAAAATGGTGCCTAGGGTTTCTCTCTACAATGGAATGAGGAAAGAAAGAAATAAAAAGGGCTTCATTCCTCTTATATAAGCATCCTTTTGCATTTAAGTCCATTCCACTAAGGTTATTTACGTTCTGAGTCAAATGAAGGGCCACTTGACGAAATCCTCGCCAAACGGCTTCGAGTCTATTATGAAAGTTAACGTACTCGTCGAGATACACGTGTTGGTATCAAGAGTTTCCGTATTCGACAAAATACGTATAAATCCGTATTTACGGAAAAAGGCCTTGTTCTCTTAGTTTGAGTCTAAAATCTCATTCAATCATTCAATCCCCTTCATTATCATTTCATTAAGCTTAATTCAATCATTTGAGACTAATCTCATCGAGCTTAGTCATTAGCCATCATTAGCCTCATTAAACGTGATTAATTAGCATTAACTTCAATTAATTAGAGTTAATCTTGATTAACTGGGGCGGAGTCTTACAGGAAGGGGAGAGGAAGAATGGGAAAAGGAAAGTGTTAGGGGTTAAAAAAAAGCCGAAGAGCGACGCTGGCGTCTCTATTAACAACACTGAGAGACGCAAGCGTCACTCATTTCAAATTTGAAAAAAAAAAAAAAAACAAACAAATAGTGTTTGACGGATTTCGTTTGTGTGGTGCTAGTAGCGAGGAACTAACAAGTGCAACGAACAAATACTGGGAATTTTTCAGTAAAATCCTCTATATAAATTGAACACAAATGGAGTGGGGTAGATTAGACAACCAAAACTCCAACCTCCCTCGAACTTGGCTTGGATTAGAGTTCGGAAAATCTTATCAACCCCAAATTTGATCAATAACTACCAAACTTGCCTCTATTAGGAGAGGTTAGGTGCAAGTCCCCCTTTAAACCTGACCGACTGCCATTCCTATTTAGGGAGTGAAAGAAATGAGGTGGGGTAAAGTATACAAGGCGGTGATGTAGATGGACCTTCACTTTCCTAGGACTTCAAATACTGGGGGTGATGGCTGGGCATTTACAGTTTATTTTCCCTCCGTTCAATTTCCTTTAAGGAGGTTAGCTGGCCATATTTTGGATATTCACTTTGATTATTTGTTTTAACCACTTATAGAAATACAAAGCCTTAAAATACCTAGGAATTCAATTACATGGAACAAACAGCACCTAAGATTCGGGCTCTGGTGTAACAGGCTGAGTCCAGAAGTACGGCCCCATTAAAAAAGCTGCCGGACTGAATCGAGTCTGAGTCTCACCCGTCTCTTTGACCTGACTAGAAAAGTTAGAGCTTGGTCTGAACATGTATATGGGAAATCTGAACATGTATACGGGAAAATAAAAGTAGATATATTTAACTGATTCTTGCCCGCGTTAACCGAGTCTTGACCAAGTAAACCCGAGTCTGGCCAGGTATTTGTGTGATTTGAGTTCTCACCAAGTCTTTAATTTTTTACTGATCCCAATAACTCAAGTCAAATTTTAGCAAGTCCCATTGAGTTTTAGAACTGCAGTTCAGCAGCCAGATATTGGGCTTTATATTCAGTTCCTGATCCATTGAATGGACCTGAAGGCTTGCGCCTCATCTCATTTGCAGATTGCTATTTTCTTTTGTGCTAAACTAGTGTGTAAGCACTTGAATTAAAATGGAAAGCTTCACCAGTAAATCTTCAGGTTTTGAGTGAACACAGTATTAACAGGTGGTCTGTTAATTAGTTTTATAGGCTTTGTCAGTTCACTAATTTTTAGGGCAAAAGTAGAACCACTGAGACACTGAGCATGCAACGTCATTGATCAATAAACATCTTTGCATCCTTTAGAAAGTTATGATGCATTTAAATGAGATATTCTTTGAATAAAACCAAAGGGTCCTTTCTAGACTTTAATTAGGACACTCAATTTAATTAGCTTCCTGTAATTACATTTCAAGATCTATGTAAAGGGTAGTTTCACACCTGATGCACTTTGATCCAAGATATGCTGCTTCTAAGTCCAATCTTAGACCCAATGTGTCACATTCAGTCCAGGTCCAGATACCTGTTGGACCAGAACACTGCCACAACGGGGCCAATTCAGACCCTTAGTATGCCATATATGTTGGCATTCATGTAGTATATTTTCATGACACTAATGCAGTACAATTCTATGATACAAATGTGAAATAAGTTTATAAGCCATGGCCCAACCTAATGGGAGCAGGGCATGGATCCCATGTGGCTGAACAACCATTTATTATGGCCCTGGATCAAAGGAGTTTTACTTGCATAATTTGGAAAGAGGTGAGCCAACAGAGTACTTAGAATGAGATGACATTCAATTCCATGAACGAAGTGTAATATCAAAATATATCGACGACAGAACATATCAGGTGCTCCACTGTTTTTCATAAGCTTCAAACCGTTCCATAGTACTTCTAAAACAAAGCACCTATAACTTCTAAAACAAAGCACCTATCACCAAAATTGAGAAGAAATGACGCCTAACAGAAATACCTTGACGCTTCACAGAAATGAAATAAGACATTAGAACTATCAAGAATTAAATTGATAACTAATGAATGCATACATACTATAAATTTGTCTCCACTTGCTTCTTCAAAATTTCCATGTTTCCGGGATTTAAAAAAAAAAAAAAAAACCTACACATTCGATCGTCTAAACTAACTTTTATCACACTAGCCCAACTGTAATCGCGTGCCAGAGGAAGTTTCAAGTAGGAGCTTGATATCATCCCATTTCCTCACATAATATCGCTCTACCCAAATCAACCCAGCTCAACCTATCAGGAATCACAACACTAGGAAAAATTCTCACTACTCCTGTCCTGTAGGAAAAACTGCAAATAATGCCTTGTGGACCTTTTCCCCGTTTTCCTACGATCAAATCAGATATAGACATAACCCATTCCCTCATGTGGGATACTAATTTCCCATAATACATTCCAATCCAATCACATCTCATGAAACTGAAGACCTACCTGCACAGACCAATATGCATTGCACACTGATTTCTGCATATAGCTGTCATCCTCTTCCATTCGACACATCCAAAGAAGTCTTGGATATGCATTGGAAAAAGCCCATTTCTCCTGCTTGTTTAGAATTCATCTGTAAATTATCTTTCTTTCCGTAGGAAGCATCAATTTGATTTATCAATTTATCCCCTTTGATGATATGTTGATGATTCATCTGATGGAAGTGAATGACTGATACCACAATAACTGCATTTATGGCAAACCTTGCAATCTTCCCAGTGGCTTTAGGCAAGTTCAAAGGGTATGTTAATACTTTAAAGCAGGAGTTGAGGGAACTGATTATTCCATTTGTCATTTTTGTTGTATGGATGGTTGAATCTTGCTTGGTATGATCAGCTTTCTCTGTGATTGGGTTAGTCAAATTCCGGTTGATGGTGTTGATTTCGTTTCTCAGAAATGCAAGCATATCTTGAATCACATCCAATGTCCTTCCAGGGTGTTCTGTTATCATTTTTAATAGGTATAATCTGCTTTCTTCCAGTCGTGCTAGAGCCATGTCCTGTTCTGCTCACTGCTTTGACTGCAGTTTCTGCGCATAAAAAGAGGAAGTTGATGTTAGTAAACATCAAAAGCATCTGCATGCAATGCACCCCCACTGTTGCCCATATTCGCTAATCCAAGAAACTGATTTGGTATATGATGCTAGAAACGAATGTGAGAATTACCTCATTGTTTAGCATTCTATTACAGTGTCTGGTATAAAGCATGAAACAAAAGCAAGAAACAGGAAGCAACAAATTTAAGTGTTTGCAAGTATTGTCTGTGCATATCCATCTAGATAAATGTATATATTATCTTCATATGTATGTATAAGCAGGAATAAGTGTATGCAATAATGCTTGGTAAATAAGACTGGATCTATCTATTTTGGAAGAAAAAGAAAATATAGGATCTATCTAAGATCACAAAAATCTCCTTGTCCCAACTATGTTGGGGTTGGCTACATGAATTCTTTTTCTCTATATATTAAGCCAAATCCGCAGATGCACTGCACTTCTTCAGATCCAACCTTACTACTTCCACCCATGTCTTCTTCATCCTACCCCTTTTCCTTCACGAGCCATCAACTTGCATAAAAAGACTTTTTCTCAGTGACACCATTGCTGGGCTATGTTAGTCATCTTTAAACCATCCCAGACGAGTCTCTTAATCACCTATTGATGCTACCCCTAAATGCCCCTATATGGTCTCATTTCTAATTCTATCTTTCCTACTTTTACCATACATCCATCTCAACATTCTCATCTCTACCTATGCTAATTTTGCACATGTATTGCTTCTTGACCGGCCAACATTCTACTCCATGTCACAAAATAATAATATAAGCCATTCTTGAACCCATGAGAGACGATATCTCATTAATGACCTTCGCTTTGACTGTTTCGATCTTTGACCCTGAATTGTGGGACCTCATAGATGTAGAGTCAACATTTAATAGTCTTCCACTTCCATGTGACCATGCTACTGTGAAAGAAACACATTTAGGTCACGTTTGGCAACTAAATCTTTGGGAAAAGATTTTCGATTTCCCTGAAGTTGTGGTAAATCCATGTTTGGTAATTGTAAATCCCTGAGGATTTGGATGAATGGAAATCTTCATTTGTTAGGATTTTCAAATCCGACCACCCCCCATAAGATTTGAGAATCCTCACTTAAGTGGATTTGCACACTGAACTTATTTTTCTTAGTTATATGCATCGATACACACCAATATTAATGTGAAATCATTGACTATACAAATCTCTAGTGAGGAATCCTTGTTCCAGTGGTAGTGAAGAATCATCAGATCTATGGATTCTTCACCTGTTACCAAACATGCTCTTATGTAAAAATGATATCTTTCGACTTTACCGACCTTATTATTATGGTGTTGTTGTTGTTGTTATTATTATTATTATTATTATTATTATTATTATTAATAGCCTAAAAAGATTACATCAGTGATCACTCTTATCTTAAAAAAATCAAAAGATTCCAATGGACATTAACCTTGTACTCATCACATGTCATGTCAGTCACACAAGGTAGGGGCAACTATTTCGTAATCAATAGAGGCCTTTCAAGACCACATGGTGAACACACTCACTATCAAAGTCTTTTATGACAAAAGATTCCAATTGACTTTAACCTTGTACTCATCAAATGTTAGTGTCACAATGAAGGGGGGATGACTATTTCATAATCAATAGAGGCCATTCAAGACCACATGGTGAACACACTCACTATCAAAGTCTTTTATGACAAACTGCACTCGTGAATAGTTTATTTAACTGTAAGTACTGGTACCTTTTTGTCACTATCTAGTTTATTTGGTTCAACTTTTACCACTAAACCATCCATCTTATGTACACAAACCACACAAGTAGCATATAAATAATGGGATCAAGATTTAGTTATGAGATGTAACCACCATAAAATGTTAATTGTATTATACTGAATGCACAAAGTATCCACCAGTTGTAGATGCCTTTAATCAGGGGTGGAACCAAGAAATTGCCCTTGGGGGCCACTATGTGAAAAGTAAAACCCTTAGGGAAGCCAATCTAAAAAAAACCATTAAATTTTGTATAAATATAACTAGCAACAAAGGCCAAAAAATGAAAATATGTTAAAATTTAAGATTAATTCTTTTGAAATATTGTTAAGATAAAATAAATATGAAATAATTTTTTTTAATTATCTTTGAATATTAAAAAATTTGCTATGTATGAAAATAAATATAAAATAAAGTAAATTTACATGATACAACGACCTCTTGAATTTAAAGGCGTTGACCATTACGACCATCTCATTTATGGATATATTATACCATTGATGATTGAAAATATAAGAAAAAGAAAACAAACCGGATGGATCTACATCCAAAAGAAAGGGAAAAAAAAATTAACGTGTTTGATCCATTAGTGGGGGCCACGCTTGAAATGTTTTTAACGTGTGGGACCCACTGATGGCTCTGCATCCAAAGAAGAAAAAAGGGAAGATAAGAAGAAAGGATATGAAAATCAAATGATTTCATCTTTAATGGGCCACACACCACATCTGGATTTATGGTGATGGAACAATTGGCCCCCACAGATGATTGATAGTATAAGGAAAAAAATTGAAAGAGAGGGGGCCGAACAAGTGTAAGAGAAGGAAAAAACCATAAAAGCTGTACATTGCATGGGATGAGTGCACATGGATATAGATATGAGTAATCATAGTATGTTTCTAATAGTTATAATTCATATGCACACAAATCACATCCTAGCAATTTATCAAAGAATTTAAGCTTGTGTATGATACCAACCCAATTTGATTGCCCACTACGGATACATATTGACCTAGAAAACTAATATCTATGCATAATCCATGAGTGGGTCCCACTGCAGAAATAAGTTAAATGCGTAGGGCCCACTAATTGATTTGCATCTATTAAGAAACTAGACAACGGCCAACAAGCTTGCCTCCCTCCATCAGTGGGGCCCACTCTTAGCAAAAAGGGTTAAGAGAAGGCCATTGGGATTTCATTCAATAGTGGAGTCCAATCTTGAAATATATTTAATACGAATTGGTGCCCACTACTGGATCTATCCATTTAGAGAAAAAAACTAAAAGGAGAGTAAAGGAGCAACATTTTGGATTTTATTCATTGGTAGGGCCCACAAAACATATTTAACATGGGACCCATTGATGATTGAAGATCTAAGGAAAATAAAACGTTCTCTTTTCCCTATGAAGATCTAAGGAAGAGAGGAATCATAAGAGAATAATTTAAAATTTAAACTAATGATTTTATCCCTATTATCTCTAACAAACTAATTCTAACCCTAATATCTCTAACAACTAATCCTAATATCTCTAATAAAATTCACACACGTGAAACACAGTACCATGTTTGTTTGGAAGCACTCACCTAGTAAACATTGAACGGCTTGAATTACATATGTAAGATCTTCATACATCTCAAATCTATGAATATTTCAGACATGAAACCGATCGTTTGGGAGTTTAATTGGTCAATGAACAATTTGAATACTTTGTATTAAAAATTGGGGCCTATAGGAGTTGAAAAAATAAACAAATAAACGTCAGTGACAGGGTTCAAAATCACAACCTGTCAGGGGTGGAACCTGTACTGGCACCTCTATTAACAAAGCGGTGTGCAATGTTTTCAAATGTCTTTCAGTCCGTAAATTCTCACATGAAAATGGCCTCATTTACACAATTTTCACATTTCATTTACGCATCACTTGCGTAAATGAGTGCAAACAAATGTGATCATGCATAACTGTTATGCATGTGCATCTTTTGCATACGCAAAATGAGTGCAAACAAGCGAGCCCTAAATGCATGAGTGCCTTGTTCCTTGAGAAGAAAGCAATAACAGTATTGTTACAGCCAAGGATGAAAATAGCGGCCGCTACGCGAGGCAGCCACGCTAAAATGAAAAAAACAGGTATCGCACCGCTACATTAATGTAGCGGCCGATACGCAATGTAGCGGCCGCTACGCTTTTTTCCTGTTTAAAAGGGAACGGCCCCCCCCCCCCCCCCCCCCCCCCCCCCCGCCTTTTCCCAGCCGGCCCTAATGTCATTATGCAGCCTGTTTTTGCCTCCAAACACAGTGAAACACCAGATTTTCAACTTTCCATCTCATTTTCACCTACAACACATTAGTACAATACAACTTGTGAGAAACATCAAATTAGAAAGAATCAAACACAAACAAGTGTAAGAACAACAACAAGATTCAACTTTCAAGCCCTAAGATTCCATTCCAAGTCCAAGGTATGCTTTTCTTTTGGGTTTTTTTTCAACTTTTCCAAGATTCAACTACAACTACAAGATTCAACTTCCTTGTCTTCTAATATGATGAGATCCATGTTTCCCTTTCATCATGCACACATATTTTTATTTTTATTTTATTTTTTCTCTATTTTTTATTTTCGGATTTATTTATTTTTTGAAAAAAAAAAATTTGAATACTCATGGACAACCCATGAAACCACTTGGAAAATGCTTGTAAATGATAGATCTATGTTTCCCATAGATCAATCCATCACATTTTGAATGTTTATTGATTTTTCTTTAATTTTTATTTTCGGATTTATTTATTTAAAAAAAAAATGTGTATATTCATTGACAACCCATGAAACCACTTAGAAATTGCTTGTAAATGATAGATCTATGTTTCCCATAGATCAATCCATCACCACTTGAATGTTTCTTGATTTTTCTTTAATTTTTATTTTCGGATTTATTATTTTTTTTAAAAAAAAATGTGTATATGCATTGACAACCAATGAAACAACTTGGAAATTGCTTGTAAATGATAGATCTATGTTTCCCATAGATCAATCCATCACCACTTGAATGTTTCGTGATTTTTCTTTAATTTTTATTTTCGGATTTATTTATTTTTTGAAAAAAAAAATGTGTATATTCATTGATAACCAATGAAACAACTTGGAAATTGCTTATAAATGATAGATCTATGTTTCCCATAGATCAATCCATCACCACTTGAATGTTTCTTGATTTTTCTTTAATTTTTATTTTCGGATTTATTTATTTTTTGAAAAAAAAATGTGTATATTCATTGACAACCAATGAAACAACTTGGAAATTGCTTGTAAATGATAGATCTATGTTTCCCATAGATCAATTCATCACTACTTGAATGTTTCTTGATTTTTCTTTAATTTTTATTTTCGGATTTATTTATTTTTTGAAAAAAATTGATACCTTAAGTAATGAAATACCAATTAAATGTCAAGAGAATAATTCCTAAGCATTATATATATGTTTCCTCTAACATATTTCTTTGTTTTTTTTAATTTTTAACATACTACTTGTTCATATGAATCATATTTATATCAAGAGACAGGTATTCAGTCTATTTGTCTTTGCAAATTGATAACTTAAAATGCCTCGTAATATTGATCCCGCATGGAGATATGGTGAGGCAGTTGAGGAAAATAGGTTGAAAATCAAATGCAAGTTTTGTTCGAAAGTGACTAATGGGGGCATTACAAGATTCAAGCAGCACTTGGGCCACGTTCTGGCAATGTTGCTGCCTGTTCCGAAGTACCAAGGGAAATCAGGGAAGAAATGAAAGCTTTGCTTGGCCAAAATAAAGCTAGAAAAGTAGAGATAAAAGAAAAGAAGCGGCAAGATATTGATGCTGCCCGTTATGATGTATTTGGGGATGAATACTTTGATGAGGAGGAAGATGAACAGATGGAGGCTGCACGCCGAGAGTCTTTGATGAGTCAACAAGAAGAACAAGAACGTCGTGCATTTGCTGGAAGCAGATATTATAATGCAGGGGGCTCATCTGCATTTGTGCCAAGCAAGGGTAAGGGCATTGCGGGGTCCTTGCGTAGGGCATTTAGCACCCGAGAACGGGATGTTGATGTAGAAATTATCTCTACGAGAAGAGCAGTTCCTCCCCCTGTTGATCCTCTAGCACATAGCAAAGAGGGAGATAAACAACCAAAAATATCTAGTGTTATGAAAGGGGTAATGAAGGCTGCAAGAGATAGATTGGCCAAAGCTACAGCAAAATGGCTAATTCACAAGAATATACCACCTACAGCAATAGATTCCCCATATTTCCAGACTATTCTTGATGTTGCCGCCGAAGCTGGGCGGGGTATACAGGCGCCCTCCGTATATGATGTGGGCACTAAATATCTTGAAGAAGAATTCAGAGAAATAAAGGCTTGGGTGGAAACGTTTAGGCCCATGTGGCAACAGAATGGTGTCACCATCATGTGTGACGGGTGGACCAGCGGCACCCAAACACAATTAATAAACTTTTTAGTGTATTCAGTCGCTGGGACCGTCTTTGTGAAGTCCATTGATGCAAGTGAACATAGACGGACAGCCACATATATATACAATCTTATGGATAAAGTTGTAGAGAGTGTGGGAGAGGAGTATATTGTACAGATTGTTACAGATAATGGCGCCAATTTCAAGAAAGCAGGTTTGCAATTACAGGAGAAGAGGACCCGTTTATTCTGGACCACATGTGCAGCACACTGCGTAGATCTCATCTTGGAAGAGATTGGAAGGAAGACAAAAGTGGCTTCATTGATCAAGGCATGTAGAGGAATTACAAGATTTATTTATGATCATTCATGGGTGTTAAGCTTGATGAAAAGATACACAAATAACCATGCCTTGCTGCGTCCAGGAATAACTAGGTTTGCAACTCATTTTCTGGCTATGGAAAGCCTTGTAAAGTTTAGAACGGAGCTCATTCAGATGTTTGCATCAGAAGAATGGCTTTGTTCGAAATGGGGCAATGCAATCCCAAACCTTATGAGGGACAATAAGTTTTGGAAGAAAGTGAGGAAGATATTACAGGTTTTTGAGCCTTTGGTTAAAGTGTTGCGGCTTGTAGATGGTGATGACAAGCCGACAATGGGCTTTATATATGAAGCAATGGATCGGGCAAAGCAATCCATTATAGAAAATGTTAGATATCACGAAAAATATATAAAGATTATTGATGCCCGTTGGAACGATCAGTTGCACCATCCATTGCATGCTGCAGGTAATTAATATATATCTTTGAATTTGATACATTTTTGTTTTCCTAACTAATGTATCTATTATCTTATTTGCTCACAGTACATTCTACATATTTATAATGTAGGTTATTTTTTGAATCCCGAATTCTATTACCGCAATGTCGAACTACACACCGAAGCAATAGATACGGACTTGCGGGTAGGATTACGGGAGGTATTAAAAAAATTGTTAGATGCAGATGATCAAATTGATGCAATACAAGAGGTGAGTGGGTGGTTACTTGAGAGAATTTAATTATGCTACCAAGTGCCAATTGCCATACTGCCATACATGCTTATATCTAATTTTCACATTATAGATATCTATATATACACAAAAGAGAGGAACCTTTGCTGACCCTCTTGTGATACGATCGATTGGAAGGATGCCACCTGGTATGACGATGAACAAAAGACCCCACCCAATAGTCTTGAATCTTGATTTATTTATCTTAATTGATTAGAAGGACTTGAGGGTTACGAATATCTAATTTTCTTTATTTATTTTTTGCATTTCAGCTGATTGGTGGATGAATTATGGAGAGAGTGCTCCACATCTAAGGAAAGCGGCTGTTCGCATCCTTAGTCAAACTACAACATCTTCCAACTGTGAAAGAAATTGGAGCACTTTCTCTTTGATCCACACGAAGGCCAGAAATCGGCTTACCATGCAGAAACTCAACAAGCTTGTATATTGTCATTACAATCTGAAATTGAGAAACAGAATTAGGGAGAGGTCAAGGGATGATCCTGCTTATTGTCCTATTAATTTGGATCACATATTCAGAGAGGACGATCCCTTACTCCCATGGTTAGCCGAGATAGAGGATCCACTGCTAGATTCAGATCCGAAATTTCAGGAAACAGTTCAAGAGTTGATAGATTCGGATATGGGTGAGGCACCTGCAGAAGGTCAGCCACCTCAGGGAGAAGGTACCAGTAGGACTAGGAGGAGTGGGAAAGAACCTGCTTCTGAGAAAGTTAGTTCCACCACCGTCTCTTCGAGTAGCCATGGTGGAGATGGAGGAGGAGCAGGAGACAGTGGGACAGGTGGTACTAGTGAATACTATCAGCATGATGAAGATGATGACATTCCTATAGAAGAAGTACATGAGTTACCTCCATCTGGAAGATTTGATCCAAGCCGTGGTTATCAACGGCGCCGAAGAGATTCACCACCTGGGGCTGGAGGTAGTAGTGAGCAAGGAAATATGGGTGGAGATGTTGGAGGACAACAAGCGGCATCATGGACTGATTCGTGGAACCCTAGTTACAGTGGACAAGGACCCTCACAATATTTTGACTATTTTCCATATGGTCAATTACAACAAGGAGAAGAACAGTCTTCAACTTCGGGGCCATACTCATATGGTGACTATGGTGAAACGCAATATGGTAGAAATCCACATGTACCACCTGGTCCACTTCCACCTCCTCCAAGTTCTTTTGATGCGGGTGCAGCTGCCTTCTTTGGATTTGTGGATCCCAATTCTCATCAATATCAAATCCAATATGGTGCCAGTGCCAGTGGATCAAATAATAACACTAATGGGGATGATGATGACCATAGCCCCTTGAATCTTGGTAGACATTCCTTTTGGTGGTGATTATTGATTAAGGTATTCCTATATCCTTCACCAACTCTCTATTCTTTGTCATTTTTAAATTGGTGTTGAATGTTGATTGTTGATCACTTCATAGTTCATTCACTTGATTGAATTTGAATCATGAATGTTGAAGTATTGATATTTGACTGTTCAATATTCACTAATGACTAATGGGTATTGTGTATTGTCACTATTGTGTAATGACCTAACTCTTAAGTCTTCTTATTTTTTAATTCTTAATTTCTTATGCTTTTATTTCATGAATTCATGTTCTATTTTTTTTTTTTTATGAGCTTTCCATTACTTTTTAAGTTAGCATGACTAAGAAACATGAAAGCATGTGAAAAAACTAATTATTACTATTATTTTCTATTTATACAGCGATACAGGACCTCATGTATTGAGGGCACCGCTACGCCCCCTTTTCTTACTTACTTTTGCAAAAGAACCACATTTTCTTTCATTTTACAATTTTCTGGATTTTCTGGAATTTTTTCAGATTTTTTTGGCGATTTTTTCAAATCGCACCGCTACGCCGCTACGTATCCCCGCTACGCTACGTATCGCCCGCTTCGTAGCGGTTTGGCGGCGGGCGTAGCCGCTATTTTCATCCTTGGTTACAGCCTTATTAGCTTGAGGTGTTGTCCACAACCTTTAATCTTGATATAAAATTTTGTAACAAAAGTAGCTTTGACATAGCTCTAAAGCATGCCATGTAATTCAAGGATGGAAAAGGAATTGATTGTATGTTAATTTGTAGTAATCCCTTAAACACTCCTAATCCATCAAGGAATCTTTGTCTACAATAGAAAACCCCAATACCAACATTAGATGCTTATATAGTAAACCTCAATCTTTAGATTAAAAATAAAATAAAAAAAAAAAAAACTGTGCCAATGTAGGCATTTGGACATGTGGGACTAGCATGATGCAGAGTCTATGAATCTACTGTAAGATTTTCCATCTGGATGTGGTCTTACATAAATCAATCCTTTCAAAGACTAGATCTAGACCCTAGATTCGTGATGAGCGGACCGGACTAGCCCATTGATGGTTGTGATCATTCTGGGACAATGAGGCCTATGGTACACCTTAGAGAACCATACCACCATCTGTATGTGTTGGGAAGACCAAAGGTTTCTTGAGAAACCGAAACTCTACCTCTTGGTAAAGTGCAATGAATAATGGTGATAAATTGTGTAGTTAATATTGTGAAGGAATGTCTTGAGGAGTGGAAAGGACGGTGATGAGGAGACCTTTCATCTCACCCCAAGTCAAGGCTATATAAAAGGGGTCTTGGTCCCTATTTCACTATCGCAACTTATCATCTCATCATTGGAGTTGCTGAATTGGTGCCAAAAGCATTGAAGGCCAGATCTTCGTGATTTCTTTCTCAAGAGCTTCATGGCTGATATGCTTTATTTATTATTAATCTATTCCATCTTAGAGAAGTACATGGTTATGGATTATATACATTGCTTATAACTACTTCCAACATAAATCATGCCTGATCTTTTTGATATTTGTTAGTCTCGTAGGTTCTCTTATCTCAACAGAAATTTTCGTGGTCTGTGTAAGTCAATGTTCACATACACACAAAAATGGAGAAATATCTTCAAAGAGAATAGTTATGAATTTGATGGCGCACTGTGATAACCATCTATAGAGAGATTAAAGAGCTTGGTTGTTAGCATTTCTTTAACTGTTGCTTTTGCAGCTGATAGTCCACAATTCAAAGCAAAGAATGTGGAAATTTGAAATGGAGATTTAGTGTTTTTCTTTCTCATCTCTGAAACGGTAATAGTGGATGCACCATTGAAGACAGTTTACTTGGGTATTCAGATAGCATGTTGCACCTTCACTAACTTAGGATGGAACTCAACATTCTTTCTAACCAGGACATGATCTCGAAAGCCAAGAATTCAAAACTTTTTCAGAATTGACTAATCTGGAAAATCAGAATTTCCATTTTTAATTGAGACTGATAAAAGTATTAGTGCATGCATAGCTTCATCTGTTTAACCATTTTAAGATTGAGCAGGCACATGTTAATGTTGCTCTGCGATTACTTGGAAGAGTTCGCTCTGGTACTTTTGTCTTCAGCTCCTCAAATGAACCTTTTCAGTTGAGTTCATAAGACATACAAAGCAGAGGCCAAGACATTACGCAACTCATTTGGGCTAAACATTAAAAATCTTCATATGCAGGTGGAAGTTGGAAGGAGCGCATCTTTTAGTGAACCTGATCATTCATCTATGGAACCCACTATGCATAGGTTGAAGAGCAAAGATCTTCTTAAATGAAGAAATTCCAATCATCAAACTTGTTTAAATGTGCACGCGCATGTGCAGTGAGCACTGACATTTGACTAGCCGCTTTGGCTATCTAGAGAGCAAGGTCATTGCTGCATTCCCCATCTATAATGGATACCACCAGATAACCAACAATCTAAATCACCCATCTATAATGGATACCACCAGATAACCAACAATCTAAATCACCCCACCTTTATAGAATGCTTTGATCCAACAAATTGCCAATTTCTTCCAGACCATGCATACCATATGCTCCCTACGTTCATCCCCTTACATTGGATTTGGCGCTTGGAAAAAATTATTCCATCACAGCAGACAACATAAAAGATTGCAGTGTTAACCTTGTCTTCAGACATGAATAATTGGAATATCCAACACCAAGAAAACCAATAGTTAACATATCCAGTAACTTGCATTGAAGAATGCCAAAACATACAGGGCACTCTTAAATAAACCTCATTAAGGAGATAGGTAACTTTCAAACAAGGTCAATTGCAGGTTTCTTAAATACTTGCACAATAAGGAATTATGGTTAAATACTCAGTCTGCAAAATGTTGCCTCATGACATAGTTACATAAGGTTATGCACTTGTGAAGGTCTTTTATCCCCACCTAATTTTCTTTGAATTTCCGCTTTCACAAGATACTGTGAAGGAAGTGGTGGATTGGGAAGCTCCGGCGGATCTCTTCGCCTCTTGTCTTTCCTGTGAGATGGTACCAACCTTAGGGCTCCCTTACCTTATATAGACAAATCTCAAAGAGTCACACTTACGAAAGAATTCTTCGCTAAGAAACCCACATCCACTAATCCTATTGGGAGTCTTATTAGTAGACCAGATCAAGTCTTACATTAAGTGGGATTGTATTCTTTGTTGGCATCAGCCTTGCTTGATCTGATGTGGGACCCGTGGCATACGAGTCGCATGATTTCCTACAATCCCCCACTTGGCACGAATGCCATGTACATCAAATATATCTCAGTCCCATGCACATCACATGCCTTGCAAAAGCCTCTGCAAGCAAAGCCTTGGTGAGAGCATCAGCCATCAGGAAGCGCCTTGAATGCCTACCTAGATTTAATGTTTCCCAATTCACAGAAAAAGAACACAGCTATCCTCACTTGTGTTAACTCACCAGCACTTTAACATTCCCTAATCCATCCAATTACTGAAATCAGACATTGAAACAATTGGTAATCATTTCAAACATAAAATGGATTTTAGTGATTAGGAAATTAGAGTCATTCTTTTTCTTGACTGCAAGTAGAATTTATGCAAAACTGCACCCTTAGCATGTTACATATTCACAATATATGAAATCATTCTCCATAACACAATGATATGATCAAAACAAATACAAGAATCAAGTTTAACTATCAAAAGTTTAGGACTTTTCACGACCACAGCAACAATACCATAAAGACTAACTAACTTTAGAAGCCTAAAACCATGAAACTAAAAGAAAAGAACCCCAATTCAAGAAAGATCAATTAGCTCTAATTGATAGGGTTTGCACCAATATCTAGTAAATATTAAATAAATCATACTAACTTTAATAATTAAAAGAGAAAAAAATTAACATATTGTTCATGAAACTGCATTTCAGTATAGTAAATAAAACCAAGAAAAGGTGAGGCAAAGAACCCACCAACCTGTAAGGACAGAAGTAGGTTCTCAAGCACTTGCAATGCTTCTCTAATGGCAATCCAGCTCTTCCTCTGAGCAAATGGGTCCTCTGCAAAACCAACATAGAGACCATGTTGTGGACAGAACCCTCCCAAACCATTGCAACTGTATTGGATTTCATCACTGATCTTGTCGTGAAGAGTCCATGCCTTCTCAATGAGAGTCTGCAGGGTTTTCTCCAGTTCCATCAGACAAAACCCATAAGGCAGCAGACAGGCCAGAATGGACTCTCATTTGTATCCTTTTAAGGTTGATTTAAAACTTGGAGAAATCAGTTCTGGGCCTGTCTTTACAGCTGCTTTCATTGATTTTCTTGTCAGTTCTCACCCATGGCCCAGTGCTTTTGTGAGCTCTTCTCTGGCCTGTGAATCTGTGATGAGTGTTGGAGCCTGGAGGAATCATTTTTGGGCTTTTTCCATTTGGACCCATTATTTGTGGGTTAGCTTCAAAGGAAGGTTTTCTTTGTTGGTCTGGACTGTTGGAGCCTTTTGATGTGGTTGGTCTGTCTCTATTGCAATTGGAATCACAACTTATCCACCCTACACGTGGCACATAAAGTATGGCACATAAACTATTTAAGGTGGGTTGCTCTATGGGTGGAGATGGGTTATAAAGCAAAAGTTATGTTTTAATTGGAGGAACGTTTATGTCACTTGCGTATTGTTGGGTGAATTCTTGATATACAAACCCACTCCCCGCTTATGAAATGGTCCTTACATAATACAGTGAAGATCATTTTTTTTTTTTATCTGGAAGTATGGTGATAACAGCTTGAGATGTTAAGGGCCTGGTTGGAATTGTGTGAGCCTTCCAGGATTCACTTCAATGCTTTTCTTTCTTTTCTTTTTGGTAAGATTCAATGCTTAGAATTTTTTTTTCCTTTTTCTTTTCGGTGAAAGGGAATTTAATTAAAACAGCCAGCACAAGAAAACAAACTCATACATCAAGGAACTTAGGCACGGCCATCAACCAAAAGCAAAGTCTAATCCACCCATCCACTTAAAATTAGCCCCTTAATCTAAACTTAGCAAACTGATGAATTGCCTCATTAAACTTTCTAGGAATATAACTGAAATCAACTCTATCAAAGACATTAATGCATAGAAGGTTTTTTTTTTTTTTTTTTGAAAGATATTGAAAACTTTTTTTTTTTACTCGCCTTGGCGGAAATTTTAGTTGATCCCCTGCAATGTACAAACACTGCCCCAAATTTTACTTCTCTCAAAGTGATCTAGATATATGGAGTGATTTAATTTCACATACCAAACATGGTTAAGAAGCAAAGCATACAATACGGGTGGACTTCATACTGCAAACCAAGTTAATTACATTTAAGCAGTCCACAGTCCATACCATAGTGAGGGAACCAACTAAGTTGGGATCGGCTTGACCTAGCACGATTTGGGTTCTAGTTGGGCCCAGTCTTTTAGGCCCTTTAGCTTGCCCTAGATTAAGTTTTTTAGGGCTTTGGAATCACCAGAAATTTGCAATCCTGGAACTGATCTTTGACACTGCAACTTCCCATTGTTTGGTGATAGAGGCCATTTACTGCACGGCCTCGATGGCCCCTCTGTAAATTACTTAGGTTTGAAAAACCAGGCAATTCATTATTCAACTATTCTTTTAAATGCTAGGTGGGACCATTTCAGGACATGTTATTATAGCATTATCAATTCAGATGAGTGAGATTTTTGAGGTGGGACTCATTCATCCAATCAATATATGTCGGTTAAGGTCACTTGACTGGTGTGGCAACATGAATTGGATCAACCCATACCTGAATTGCTTATTTATTGAATTGGAAAAGTCAATTTGAGCCGAAGCCCAAGTCGAAAAGGTTGGCTTCAGGTCGGATGATGGGTCACAGTGCAATGAGTCAATCGAGATCGGGTCTTTCTGAGGTCGACAGGTCAAGCCTATGGGTTTCACCCAAACTCAACTAATTTATTAATCAGTATGTAAAATGTCAACCTGAACGCCAACCTAAAAATTAAAAAAAAAAGGGCAACCACAACCCTAAATAAACCAGGTGGTGTTGGTTGATGGTTTGGGTCAGAATCGGCCGGGGTTAACACTGTGTTTACACACATGAGCGCTCTAACACCTAATACAGCTCGTAGAGTGAGTTAGGTCTAAAAACCGACACTTAATCCTATTTTACTTACAGGGCCAGGCCAGAGTAGGAGCCAAGCCCAATAATACTGGTCAGGGTCTCTCCATCATGGACGAGCTCTGAGCCCCGGCCTGCCATGGATGAGCTCCTGACCCACAAAATTTGATGATAAATCACTTCACAAGCCCTAGCCATGGCACCTAAACCCTATGGTATCACTTCCTCTTTCTCTCGCGCTCTTTTTCTCTCCCATCTCCTATTTCAGTAAGCTCCGGTCATGACCCTAATTCCCAATCCACAAGACTATCAACCAAACTACTGATCTTCTATCCTCAAATCCTAAGCCCTAATGTTTAAAGACCTTGAAGCCCTAATCCCCAGTACCCTAAGCCCGAATGCCATCTATCCTATAGCCATAATATTGATTGGGCCCTCTCTAAAAAAATCTCTTTCTCCATAATGTTTTTTTACTGCTGATAAGATGGACATTGGAGCCACCTCATTGAAATAAGATGGAAATTGGAGTCACCTCACTAAAATAAGATGGACTTGGAGTCGCTACCATCTGTTTTTTATTATCTGTACTCTCTTTTAGCTGCTAAAATAATTCTAAAATCCTTTGTTTTGTAGGCTTTAGAATGATGGATATTGGAGTCATGTCACCGAATGTTAGATTGATGGATCTTATTGTTATAACTTGTCTTCTTTGTGAATTTGGAATGTTGGGATGTAATTTTAGTACACTAGGATACAATGTTGGGATGAGTTCTTTTTGTATTTGGAATGACGTAACATATTTTGGAAATCTTGTAATGTCTTCAAAAATGTATGTTATGTTTCAGTGTATTTTGTATGGAAGGTTTTCTACATATGTTTCTTTTTCTTTTTCTTTTTTGCACTTTAGTCAGTGCATTTTAATTGTTGTAGCATGATTTGCATGGTAGGACAAACATGAAAAATCCACATTAAGTTCTACAAACTTATATGTCCATTCGACATGCAAACAATTTTAAACAAGAGACGCTAAATTCCACCAATTTCAACACTACCAATGCATTCCCACCAATACATTAAATCTCAACAAACGTCAATATATTCCACCAATACATCACCTGCAACCTGTATCTCCATACAAAATCTTCACATCCTCAATAGAGTTTTCAACAAAATATTTCCACATCTAAAACAGAATTTCCAACCGCTCTAGCTCCATACACAATTGCATCATTCCAAAGAACAACAAATTATTAAAAAAAAACAGCTACCACCTAGATGCATCGCCTTCAACCACCGAATGTAAGCAATTGGTCATGGTACATGATCAAACCATAAATTTTGGTCAGCATTGAACATCAACTTTATAAATAAAAACTGACCCATAATTTTTGTTCAAGAATGAACTTCATTTTAAGACTCACATTCAACTGAAATTATAAGTTAACATTCAACTATTCTCTCATGTGTGTGACTAGGTAGTATGCTATGCATGAGCTGAGGGAAGGCTCTCCTAAGCTAAAGCTTAGGGGTAAAATTCCGTAAGCTCGCGCTTGTGGGGCACATCTTTGGTTCATCCAAATTGACTAAATACATAACTCCCCTAAATTGCACATGTTTACAAACTTTCGGTTAGATCCGAATTTACTGGACCGTTGGATCGACTGTATACCGACCCGAATGGACTGTTGACCATTAAACTTTTTGGGTCCAAATGAAGATGATAGAAACCACGATTGTGGCTGATTTTTTTCAACGAAAAGGGTCTCAGGGAGTCCTTGAGATCCCCCCATCCCCATGTTGGGGCTAGTTTTTTTGCAACGAAGAGGGTCCCTGAAAGTCCTTAAAATCCCCCCATCCTCATCCCCATGTGGGCCCCACCACACACTTGAGCTTACCCGAGCTTACAGGCACATCTTTGGTTCATCCAAATTGACTAAATACATAACTCCCCTAAATTGCACATGTTTACAAACTTTCGGTTAGATCCGAATTTACTGGACCGTTGGATCGACTGTATACCGACCCGAATGGACTGTTGACCATTAAACTTTTTGGGTCCAAATGAAGATGATAGAAACCACGATTGTGGCTGATTTTTTTCAACGAAAAGGGTCTCAGGGAGTCCTTGAGATCCCCCCATCCCCATGTTGGGGCTAGTTTTTTTGCAACGAAGAGGGTCCCTGAAAGTCCTTAAAATCCCCCCATCCTCATCCCCATGTGGGCCCCACCACACACTTGAGCTTACCCGAGCTTACATTATCCTAAGCTTTAGCTTAGGAGAGCTGCCCCCATATATATATATATATATATATATATATATATATATAGGGAGATCCTCTCCTCAGCTAAAGCTGAAGAGAAGGACAGCTCACCACGTGGAGCCCAACATGACAACTTAAGAAGTCATCCACATGCTCGCCCAAAAACAAAAGCCTGCCATATGTTTTTCATTTCCCCGCTCTCAGACCTTTTCTCCCTAGCTCTCCTCCTCTCTTCATCTTGTGAATGATTTTGGGCGACGAAGCTGTCTTCATCAGGTGATCGATTTTGTTCGGCAACCCTGACCTCTCCTACGACTGCGAAAGACGATCGACCAGAAACCTCCCCGACCCTAGCCTCTCCTACGATCGTCCCCAGGGCATCTGCCCTCTCCTGCGACTACGAAAGACGGCATCGTCTCTCTCTTGCCAGGTTAGGAATTTGCCCTTCCTCTACTTTTCAGTTTTCCTCCAGGCTTCATCTTTAGGGTATACCCTTTCTTTCTTTTTCCTCTTTTTTTTTCTTCTCTTTTATTTCTCTGCTAGTTCGTTTCTGTTTTTGTAGGCTGTGACGAGGTTGGAAAACGAATGGGTGACCAGTTTCCATTTCGGTTTTCTATTTTTGTTTTTGCTGGTTGCAGAGAAACCACTATTTCTGTTTCTACTGTTTGTACATATGTAGGGGACTTTTGTAAGATGTAAGCAGAAAATCATTATTGAATTGATAAGGATTCCGATCACCAATCAAAAGACAAAAAGAAGTAATTCCAAATATCACTTTTACCTTCTTGAAATGTTCATTTCAAAGATTTCATTCAAGGGATGAGGAACCTTAGAGTTCTGAAATAAGTCATGCATCCTCATATAGCTTGACAGTACAAATATAGATCAATGGAAAATATGTATAAAACTAACAAGTCATGACCCAAATCTAAATAACAAAATACCAACTCGGTTCGGCAATCTAAGACATCATAAACAACAAATTCCATTAAAAAAACTAAATCACAGGATCCTTCATATTCTTTTGTGGAAACCCACATGACCCAAATCTCAACTGAATAATGCCATAGTCAGCCCGAGTTCAAAATTGCAATACTTTAAAAAAAGAAAAAGAAAAGACCCACATTTTAAAGGAAAACAACCACATATTCAGACATAACCCCCTTCCTATATACACTCAAATACTCTAAAATATTTAGCAGAAATGAATAAAAGAAGCCACAGGGGATAAAAATGGGATTCATTTCAAAATCAAGTAAAGGAACCGCCCCAAAACGAACACTAGTTCAACAGAAACTAAATAATAAGTAGAGATCTTCTAAAGAAGATGCTAGAAAAAGAATAAAAAATAGAACCAAAAGAATAAAAAACAGAACCAAATCAAAAGATCCTTCATATTCATGGAAACGCAGAGATCCAGTCTCCAAAAGACACTAAACAATGGTGACCCCTCCTTCAGAAATTGTATGATTTTTTCAAAAAAAAAAAAAAAAAACACATTTTTGGGTAACAGATTCAGACAAAACCCATATCCAATAGAAATGAACAACAAAAATTAAAAAACAAGGGAGAAAAAACAAAACCCACATCAGAATCTCAAAAAGAAGAAATTAACCCCATCAACTCAGCACCATAAGTATGAAGGGTGGTTAACTTTTTTTTTTTTGATAGAAACTATACTTGCTTGCTGTCAATAGAGGAATGTCTCCAAAAGTTCCATTTTTCTTTCTATCTTTTTTTAAAAATATTTAATCAATAAAGCAGTTCCATTTCTTTCTTTCTTTTATTTATGTTTGAATTTATATGAACAATTCAACACCATAATATATATTATTTATGGTCCAGTTTCAAGGTGGATATAATTACCTCCTCATCAACAACATGTTTGCATTATCCAGCTGTACAAGAGGATATGACTCCAAAAGTGGGGATGCATTTTGATAATTTAATAGAGGTGTGTGAATTTTATAATGCTTACGCAAAGCTTGCTGGGTTTAGCAAAAGAAAAAATTCAACTCAAACTAAGGATGGGGAGGTACTTAGAAGCGATATTTTTATTCGAAGGAGGGTAAAACAGATGAGAAACATTGGAAAGATAAAGAATGTGTTCAAAAGCGTCGGTTGGAAACAAGAGAAAACTGTAAGGCTCAGTTGCAAATTAACAAAAGATCAATCAGGTGGTTATATAGTGTCCAAGTTTCTTCTTGAGCATTTCCATGCCCCTGCCACTCCTCATAAGAGATTCATGTTGAGATCGCATCGAGGGGTGTTGGAATCAAAGAAAAAAATTAATAGATACACTTGATTCTGCCAATATTTGAAGCACCCAACAGATGGTAGTGTTTGGAAAGCAGTCGGAGGGACCTGAGAAGATTGGATTTACAGATAAAGATGTTGAAAATCATTATAGAAATGGAAAGGAAAAGAAAAAGGGATTAGATGGGCATATGCTATTTCAACATTTTGAAAATCGAAAAGAAATGAGTCATGATTTATCTGTAATATAGAGAGAGAAGGAGATAACAAGGTAACAAATGTATTTGGGCAAACCACACATTCCATACATCATACAATGTCTTAGGTGATGTTGTAACATTCGACATTATGTATAAGACGAATTGTTATGGATTAATTTTTGGTGCGTTTGTAGGTTGCAACCACCAAGGTCAAACAATAGTATTTGGGTGTGCGTTCCTCCCAAATGAAAATGCTGAGTCATTTGAGTGGCTATTTAATAAATGGCTTGAAGCAATGTTGGGTGGTCCACCAAGAGGAATTTTAACAGATCAGGATTTGGCGATGACAAAGGCCATACAAAAAGTAATGCCGAACACTACTTATCGGTGGGGTTTCTATTCAAAATGAAGGTTTGATTGATAGTATAAAAAAATGCGTGCATAAATCTGACTCTCCTACTGATTTTGAATGTGAATGGAAAATGATCATAATATAATTTAAGGTTGCAGACAATGAATGGTTAACACAAATATTCAAGATTCGGGATATGTGGGTACCGGCATTTTTAAAACACACTTTCTTTACCGGTATGTCAACTACTTAGAGAAGTGAAAGTATGAATGCCTTCGTGAAGCACTATGTAGAATACAATAGCATACTTCTTGATTTTATATTGCGTTTCGAGCAAGGCATTGAATGGTTAAGATATCTTAAAAACAAAGAGGATTACGAGTCAAGCAATGAGAGACCAAAGCTGAAGGCATATTCTTCAATGGAAAAGCAAATGGCAGATATATATCTATATATATGAGAAATATTTTTTATAAGTTTCAAGATGAGTTATTCATGACTATGTCAATCATTCCATTACTTGTGGATGAAGATGATGTCAGGTGTATCTTTAGTATGAAAGATTTGACGGATGAAAATGAAATCGAAAGAGATGTTTTGTCGAAGAAAGAGGAGAAGCTTGCATGAAGGCATCCCATGTCGTCATGTATTGTCTGTCATGAGGCAATTTTGTATTAGATATTTGCCCGAACATTACATTTTGAGGTGATGGACAAAGAAGGTTAGAGTTGGAACGTTTGTTGATAAAGATGGAGTTGAGATAGGATCTCATTGTGCCGACTCGTTTATGGCAAGACATAATCATCTATCTTGTATTTTCAATGCACTAATTGAAGAAGCCAGCTCATCGAAAGAATGTTACGAAATCTTGGTTAGTAAGCATGCTAAGTTGCAATTAAGCGTGCGACAAGTCAAATCAAACGATGCATCAGAAAGAGGTGTGCACGACAAGCTAGAAATTATAGGCATCAATGTGGTAGAATATCATGATCTGCCATGTGTTACTACAAAAGGACGGGCTAAGAACCTCATCATCAAAGGAAAAAAAAATAAAGGGACGTCTTTGTCGTGGTTGCAACAAACATGGTGTTTCACATAACAAGCGCAACTGGCCGGTGCTATTGAATAGGTAAACAATAACGATTTAATTGATATAATTGGTATTTTGGTAGATTTTTAACCATGAGTTTATAACGCATTATTTCAGGTTAAGGAGCGAAGATGAATACAATGATCTAGATCTTCATCTTGATAGTAGTGAGCATTCGGAAGACTCTGATTCAAGGATTTAGTGAACTATCATGGTATTTGCTTTTTTACTTTCGATTTAATCTTCGCCTAATATATTTTCATGTATTATTCTTTATAATGTTTTTTCTTATGTGCAGAGCCTGGATTTAGTTTGGGTATTTTTCCTCATGTTTGAATGTTTTTTCTCATATTTTTCAATGCTTCAGGTAATTATGGCCTTTTCTAGTATTGGAAAATGTGTTGTTTTTGTTTTAGATTGAGTTTTTTTTGTCTTTGTGGATGATCATGTACATGTAGAATTTTTTAAATTAAGCCAGATTGGATATGTTCAATTATTGTTCAAGGGTGACTGCTGAATAAATTTTGTTGGGTCATATGTTTAAATCGAGTATGTGGATTTGATTTGGTGCATTGTATTTAAACACCTTTAGGGTCTACTATACCCACCATATGTTTAATGTGATGGATTTTTTGAAGTAGGTCTACTGTACCCACCATAAGTGAATTAATTTTAAACGCCTTTTTTTTATCTTATGGTTATTGAATCAATCGTTTTAAGATCTGCCATGCTTCTAAGTAGAGATCTGATACAAAGTCGATGTCAGGTTTTCCAGGAAAGAATGATAAGTAGGGTCAACTTGTATAAGATTTGTCTAATGGCAGCCCTCATGCATTTTAAGTGACTGGTGATCCACCTCCTGATCGCTTGAGGAGAGAATTATATTGATGGAACGCGCTCCGAATGCCGTGGGTGCTACCGGGGTCGGCGGACGTGGGAGTCCGTCGGGTCCGGCCCTTTCGCGCCCGGGGGGCATGAAGCGTGCATCAACATTTCTTTTGTGTGGGTGTGCCAGATTTTCTATTTTACTTGGAATTGCAAGTGGTAATCCGGAGATCAACCTTCGCAAGTAAAAAGGTAATCAACTTCTTTCAAGTTTTCCATTGCACAAATATTTAAGAAAAGAGACATTTTCTTGGTTTGCCGTGAAAGGCGATTTTGTTTGGCATTTATAGCCGATTTTGGCGTTTATAGCCGATTTACAATTCTCATCAATAATGAAAGAGAAGAGTTGTGATTTTTGTCTCTTTTAGAAAAATACAAACTACAATGAAAAGCAAGAAAAGGAGGATCTAACTTCTCAGGAGATTGTGGGGGACTCGTTCAGATTGACAGTCGCAAGCCATGTATGGACTTCGCCATCATCCATGCAGATGAGAATAGAGGATGCTCTTAATTCGCTTGGCTTGGCTATAACCTCAGATTTTTAGAGGACAAAGACCAAGAGAAGGTCCTATGTCCAATAAAAAGCTAAGTAGACGGGCTGAAAAGCCACGTCTAAGCCATTGGAGGCAGCGGGAGAAGGCAATGACCTTGGGGGGGGGGGGGGGGGGGGGGGTACCCCCCAAGGGACTTTTGTCACCTTGTAGTGGTGGCCGGTGCAGAACTTCAGCAGAGTTTTTCTCTCTTTTTCTTTCTCTCAGATTTCTGGATCTGTGGTGCTTTGGAAGTGATCTCCGATTGATCGATCCGGATTTCAATGGAAAGCTCTCCTATTTATAGGCTTTTGGTAGCCATTTAGGAGAGTTTATGGGCTTTAATGGCTTTAATGGGAGGAGTTACAAGATTTATTTCTTGATTTTGTAACTCCTTTTTCCTTGAATCTGATTAGCCGATGGAGATTAAGGGCTTTTAATCACCTTAATTACCATAATGGGAGGAGTTTCATGGGTTAAATGCCATGAATCAATTGACTTGTAACTCCCAAATGCTTGCTTCTGATTGGGCCGTCCAAAGAAATGAATTAATGACTGCAATAAAGCTAGTCAATTAACCACATTAATTGGTCGCCGAGCAGTCGAAGAGTCGCGGGCCGTGCCGTGTCTTCTGGAATTCTTCTGGCGATGATCATCGATGGATCTTCATGCTGATCGACATCGGATGAACATGTAACTTCAGACATTGATAGCTAGCAGCGGGCCGGTGACATCTGTCCTGTTGATTTTTCGATCGATTGGGCGGAAAGTACACTTTTTTGGTCGACCGGTTGGCGATCAATGTTGATTTTGATACTTTTGGAGGTTGACCCGTGATTTTGAAGGATGTCGGAGGACATGAGTCAATTTCAAGCACTAAAAATCACATTTTCAGGAAACCACAGGGGCCAAAGTGCGCGAAACGCGAAAAAGGACGGAAAAACGGGTCACCGGCGAAAAATCCGGTGACCCGGACTTCCATGGTCGCCGGCGACCATGGGCCGGCGACCATGGGCCAGGGTCACCGGCGACCCTGGGGGTTTTTCCCCTGTTTTTGGTCCGTTTTGTGGTCTTTTTCGTCGCCGTTTTCTTCTGTATTTTTCCTGACATTTCTTCTCATTTATTGGCTTGATTTCCCTGTAGAAAACCTGATGAGAATCCTTGCATTTTTAGAGTGCAAAGTTTCCAATTTTCCGGGAAAGCCGAAGACTTTGTCGCGTAGAGCTGCTGATTTTCCGCCAGAAGCTGAAACTTGGTCAAACGATGTCGGAATGACCTGAAATTTGAGGTGAAGCCTCCTGAGCAATAAATAAGACCAACCATAGGCTTTTGTTTGAGTTTTGAAGCCGTTTGGGGTCCCATCGATGCTTCACTTAATTTTGCTGCAGGGAAAATTCCGAGCTTTGATATGTGGCCAAACGATGTCCGATTGACCTGAAATTTGATGGAGAGCCTATTGGAGTCATTTTGAGACGTTCCATGGGCTCCGTTTTGGATGTCATGGTCCCGGGTTGCTCCGCCGCCGGTAGGCTTGATTTTTTCTCGGAGCATCGAAACCTGGTCAAACGTTGTCGGAATGACCTGAAATTTGACGTGCAGCCTTTTGGAAGCATGTTGAAGCCACTCATGCACTTGGTTTGATGAGCGAAGGCTTCGGTGGTTCCCGCCGCTGGGAGGCTTGATTTTGCTGCTCGAGCATTGATGGAGGGTCAAACGTTGTCGGTTTGACTTGAAATTTGGCATGGAGCCCTTTTGAGACATGCTGGAGTCATCCGTAGGCTCTGATCGAAGTTTTGACGTCTCCGATGATGTTGCCGCCGGGAGCGCCATTTTAGCTGTCGGAGAAGCGAAGTTAGGCCAAATGATTCTGAAATGGCCCGAAACTTCATGTGTACTCTTCTCTTGGCTATCTTGAAGGATCTTGCAGTTTTTGTTTGATTCTGACAAGATTTGATTTTTTGGAGAAATTGCATTGTCTATTTATGGCAGGTTGCGACTTCATGCAGCTTTCTTGATGTTGAAGAGGCAAAGTGACATTTTTGGTGTCAATAAATGCCCCCTCGAGCTACAGCGACGAGTTGCTTGACTTTTGTAGTCGATGTGCCTCGAAGAGATTTTTGAAGGAGAGCTTGTGTCTTGACCAAGAGTCTTTGAGCAATCTTTCCTTTGGTAGAGTAGCCTTTGAGCTTCCAGGGGAATTTTATGGTAAATGAAAGGAATCAAGTACCATCTCGAGGCAAAGTTTTGAAGATGACATCAGGGATGTGGATTTGGGCTTTTGTTTTTAACCTTGTGACCTAACAAGCTGTATGTGGCAGGTTAGGGGGGTCGGGTTTTGGTTTTGACCTTGTGACCCAACAAGCTGTATGTGGCAAGTTGGGGGATCATGATTTGGTTTTTGGTTTTGGTCTTGTAACCTAACAAGCTGTATGTGGCAAGTTAGGGGACCAGGATTTGGTTTTTGGTCACTCTTTGGGACTGTGTGGGTCCATTGGAGTGGTTTGGATTTTTTTGTGGAATGTCAATTTCAAGATTTTGGCTCAATTTGGTTTATGAGGCTGGATGGTTTGATTTTTGGAAGCTCATGGGGCTTGGAAATTTTTTTGTATGGTTCAATCAACTCAAAAGAGGCATGGAACCATTTTTGTATGCTCTTGGTAAGAGGGATTTTTTTTCTGACTAAAAGCCCATTTTTTTTTTTTTGTTTTTTTATAGTGCCTAGGTGGTCAAACCTGGCTCATATGGGCTAGCCCATGGGACCTTAAGCTTTTTAGGATGGCTTAGATCTCATGTGGGGCCATTTTTGTAAAGAATATCTAAAGATATCTCATTTGGATAGAGAATATCTAAAAATATCTTTATGGGAGAGAATCTCTCATATTCCCTTAATTTGGGAGAGAATATCTCAAGGTATCTTTCTTTTTGGGAAAGAATCTCCAGTCTCCTATTTTGTTGGAGAGAATCTCTCATTGATTGATTTTGGGAGAAAATCTCTCAAATACATCTTTCTTTTTTGGGAAAGAATCTTTCTAATTCCTTCTCTTTTGGTAAGGTTACTAATTAGTAACACTTACCTTTCTTCGTTGTTTCCTTCTTTGATTTGCTCTCTCCTATAAAAGCAAAGGAAGGTAGGATCTCTTGCTCTTATTGCTTTCTTTTGCAACAATCTCAAGAGAGCTCCAAGACCAAGAGTTCTTCTTCTTCAAGGATCTTTAAGGTTTTTCCTTCTTCTTCTCCATCAATGGCTTCAAGTAAGTTTTCTCTCTTTTTCTTTCAAGAAAACTCCATGTAGAGAATAGGATGGAAAAAAAAGTTTCTCTTCTTTTTTTTTTTCTTTCTTCTTTTTCTCTTTTTTTTTTCTTTTCCACGTGATTTCTTTTTTTTTTTTTTCACGTGTGGCTCTTTTCTCTTTTTTTTTTTCTTTTTTTTTTTTTTTTTTTTAGCAGAGGATGAAGAATTGCCGATGCCTGAGGTTCCGACCGATGAGGCGGTGATGGAGCAGGTTATGGCATCTGAAGAAGAACCGAGGGACTCTGGAATGATTCCAGAATCTCCAATTGGTATAACTTCTTTCGCTTTCTCTTTTTTTTTTTGCCTGCGACTTGATTTGCTAACATTTCTCTTGTCAGCTGACTTGCCACAGGATTCCGATGACTTTGAACCATCAATGGACGCAAATGTTGATGATGCTTCCGATGAGTTCGTGGAGGAAGAGAGTGTTCCGCCAGTCGTCGAAGAAGGTACTTTGTAGTGATGACCCTGATGATTTTTTTTTAACAGGATCATATTCATACCTTTTTGTGTTTCATTTGCAGGTTTTGAAGTGACAGAAGAGAGTCCATCGCTTCCTTTAGAACCAGAGCAAGGGATGCCAGAGGTCGATCCGGAGGTAGAGACTCCTACAACCAGTTCTGACGCGATAGAGAAGATACCTCATGCTGAGATTCCTTCTCCAGTGGCTCCAAGTGGAAAGAGTTCTTTTGTTACTCTTCCAATGGGACATGACATGAGCAGCCGATCAGCGGAGAAGGGTGAATCTTCATCCAGCTCGTCTCTTCAATTTGCGAAGAAGGTGCTGGCTCGGGTTTTGAGTTCTTGGGTCAAGACTCTCCTTTCTGGACACTTGGAGGCAGGATTTGGCATGATCCCACATGTACAGGAGATTCTCACTGATACCGAAGAGGTTGGTCTGGATGTCACAGGTGCCAGGGCGATCGTTGATAGGATCATTGCACTGGGTGACAAGTGGTTTGAGACCATGGATTTCTCTGACGACCAATTCTTCAAGGAGATGTTCTTGGACCCTGCTGATAAGGCTAAGTCCGACCTGAATGAGGCTACACAGAGCAGGAAGCAGGTAGTCCGAGAGAAGAATAAGGAAGAGCTAGTCATCCTTGGATTAAAGCGCGACCTTGACATCCTTGATGGAGAGGTTGAAATGGCCAGGAAGCATTTCGAGCATTTGAAGGCACAAGTTGATGCTAAGTGGACTGCTATAACAGAGGCTCGTGACAGGGAGAGTACTCTGATTCGCAGGGTTGCAGATGCCGGTCAAGTTCTCGAGAGGAGGACTCTAGAAAACGAAAAATGGCAAACTGCTGGGGAAGAGCTTCCCTGTGTTAAAGAAGGGTTACGGCATTCGCCAGCAACTCATGGCAAGTTCCTGAAGAAGCGTGCCTTGGAAACTTTGACGGCTGATGTCAAAAGTTTGCTTGAAGAGCTGAAGTTTTGGCTGGAGACCATTTTTGGCTGAGCTCCTGATTTTTTGTAGCAGAAACTATTCTTCTTATTTATTTTTTTTTGGTACCACATGTATTTTTTGGTACTTCTTTTTTTGTAGTGCTTGTGAACACTTTCTTTTTTTTTTTTGGTACCACATGTATTTTTTTGGTACTTTTCTTTTTTTTGTAGTGCTTGTGAACACTTTCTTTTTTTTTTGCTTTGGTACCACATGTATTTTTTTGGTACCTTTTTTTTTGTAGTGCTTGTGAACACTTTCTTTTTTTTTGCTTTGGTACCACATGTATTTTTTTGGTACCTTTTTTTTTTTTTTTTTGTGTTCCCTACGCTCACTCAAATCTTTTTGTGATGAAAGCAATTGCTAAATGGGATTTGATCAAAAGCTTTGTCATTTTGTGAAAATCTTTTGTCAAATGATTGTTTTGGTAGGGGAAACGAATTTGGCATGAAAGCCGGATTTTTGTGGCATTTACAGCCAGTTTGGTGGCATTGATAGCCAATTTGTGCCGGGTTTTTTGAAAGCCAAGTTTTGGTTTGTCGGCGTGAAAGCCAATTTTTTGTGGCATTGATAGCCGGTTTGTGGCATTTATAGGCGGTTTTGACATGAGAGTCAGGTTTTTTTTTTGTGGCATTTATAGCCAATTTGGTGGCATTGATAGCCGGTTTTGGCAAAAGAGCTAGGTTTTTGGTTTTCAAAAATGCAAGTATCGACTAAGAGTCGCCTCCCTGCTGAATGGTCTTGCAAGTATCGATGGAATGTCGCATCCTTGCTCATTCGGTTGCGAGTATCGATGGAATTTCGCCTCCTCGCGGATTTGGGTGCAAGTATCGATGGAATGTCGCATCCTTGCTTTTTTTCAAAAATTTTGTTTTGCGGGTACTGACTTTGATGTCATTTCCCCACGATTTTTGAAATTTGCGGTTTTCTCGAACCTTTGGGTTGTGGATATCAACTGATATGTTGTATCTCCACGGTTTTAGGTTTTTTTCGAACCTTTTTTAAAATTTGGGTTGTGGATATCAACTGATATGTTGTGTCTCCACGATTTTTGGATTTTGCAAGTATCGACGAAATGTCGCTTCCCTGCGATTTTGGGTGCAAGTATCGATGGAATGTCGCATCCTTGCTTTTTTCAAAAAATTTTGTTTTGCGGGTACTGACTTTAATGTCGTTTCCCCACGATTTTTGAAATTTGCGGTTTTTTCGAACCTTTGGGTTGTGGATATCAACTGATATGTTGCGTCTCCACGGTTTTAGGTTTTTTCGAACCCTTTTGTTTTTGAAATTTGGGTTGTGGATATCAACCGATATGTTGCGTCTCCACAGTTTTTTTTTTTTTGTTTGGGTTTGCAAGTATCGACGAAATGTCGCTTCCCTGCGAGTTTGGAAGTGTTGAACGTGGTTCGTATTCTTCCGATGGGTGCGAGTATCGACTAAGCGTCGCTTCCCCGTGGTTTTTTTTTTTTTGAAAAACCATTTTTTTTTGTTTAAAGACACGAGGGTCGTAAATTTTGACCTAAAACCATTTGGCGGTAAAAGGCAGGGTGGACTAGGGTGGAAATCCCTGAATCCGGATTTTCATTTCAAACCATGAATTTTGGGTTCAAGGATCGAAAATTTTGGTCAAGTCAGGGAGGGGCTCCTAAACTTGGATTTTTTTTTTGAACAATGAAACGATGAAAGTAAGCATTGTTTTTTGAGTTTCTTTAGAAATTTCGACATTTTGATATGAAAATTCTAAAGGAGTGGGTTTGATGAGCAAGTACCTGAAAATAGGCTTTTGCCGTGCAGGCATTGCTCTTACCCAGTTGGGTAAGTCTTCAAGGGTAGTACCGCTTCAAGAACTTGCCGTTGATGGGCAGCATACACCTGTCGCCTTCCATGTTTAGGAGGGCATATGCGCCGTTGGAGAAGACCTTGTCGATGACGTAGGGTCCCTCCCATTTTGGTTCAAACTTGCCTTTGGACTTGTGAGCGAAGACCATTGGTCTTTTTACCGCAAGAACCAAGTCATCCTTTTTGTAGGTGCGTTGCCTGACCTTTTTGTCAAAAGATCCTGCCATGCGTGCTTGGTAAAGTTCAATGCTTTGTCGAGCTTCGAGCCGTCTCTCGTCGAGATTGTCCAGCTCATGGAGTCGCAATCTGACATTGCTTTCTTGAGTCATGTCATTTTGTAGAGATACCCTCAGAGAAGGAATTTGTACCTCTAGGGGCACGACAGCTTCGCATCCATAGACCAAGGAGAATGGTGTGCTATGGGTTGGTCCTCGAACGGTGGTTCGATAGGCCCACAAAGCTTCAGACAGTTTATCGCTCCAGTCTCTTTTGTGACTAGAGACCATTTTCTTGAGGATTTTGCAGAGTGTCTTGTTGAAGGCTTCTGCTAATCCGTTTGCTGCCGGATTGTATGGAGTCGAAGGACAGCTTTGAATTTTGTATTTGTCGCAGAACCTGTAGAATCGATGATCCCGGAATTGTGGTCCGTTATCATGGACGAATCTTTTGGGTATGCCGAAACGACAAATGATGTTGGTGCGCAGGAACTGAAGAACTGATGAGGTCTTCATTTCGTTGAACGCAAATGCTTCTGACCACTTGGAGAAATAATCCGTAGCGGCGAAGATGAAGCGATGACCTTTGCTTGAAGGGGGAGAGATAGGACCTATGATGTCCATGCCCCATGCTTCAAAAGGCCATGAGATTGCTGTAGGATGCAGCCATTCTGGAGGCATGTGAATGTAGTCTCCATGAACTTGGCATTGTTGGCAGCGCTTAGCAAATTGCATTGCGTCGGGTACCATGGTAGGCCAGTAGTAACCCAACCTTTTGATTTGGTCGTAGAGCTTGGGACCAGCCTGATGAGCTCCACAAAGACCAGCGTGAACTTCTTTGAGTGTTTCTTCGGCCTCTTGTTGTGATAAGCAGCGTAGAAGTACTCCGTTGAAGGATTTCCTGTAGAGGATTTTTGAAGGAATATCCAAATGAAAGTTTGGGGCTCGCCTTTGAATGCTTACCCGTTCTTTTGGATCTTCAGGTAGGATTCCGAACATAGTGTAATCAATGAACGGATCCCTCCAGTCGCCGATTGAAGTTTGAAGGATAGAGATCCGACTTCCAACCACTTTGTGGCATTCAGCAACTGCTTGGTGTGTGTTAAGAGGAGGGAGGATCTTTCTCTCACACACTGTAATTTGCATGCTTTCCCCTTCCTGGATCGCCATTGATGCGGCAAGTCCGGCCAGGGCATCTGCACGGATGTTTTCACCTCTACGAATGTGGGTGATGTGACAGATGTCAAACTTTTGCAGAAGCGATTGCGCCTTGTTGTAATAAGGCAGCAGATCGGGCTTCCTGACTTCATATATCTGATTCATCTGGTTGACGATCAGTTGAGAGTCTCCAAAGACTTCCAGCATAGTGATACCGGATTCGATGGCGAGTTCCAATCCTAGGATCAGAGCTTGGTATTCAGCTGCATTGTTTGTGCATGGTTCCAGTAGCGAGAAAGCGTGTGGAATCATGTATTTGTCAGGGCTAACAAAGAGGATGCCAACTCCTGAGATCAGCTTTCTTTTTTCATTTGTCCTGGTTGCACCGTCAAAGTACATGTCCCAGGAGGCATTTGGTGAGGAAGTCTCCACGTTGTAGACAAGTTCGTCTGGGAGATCATCTCTGAGTGGAGAATCTTTAGGCAATGGATGCTCTGCGAGAAAGTCTGCTAGAGCTTGGCCTTTGATTGCTTTTTGTGGCACATACCTAATATCAAATTGTGATAGAAGGATGGACCATTTTGCCAGTAGGGCATTGAGAGAACCGGCCTTCGTGACAAGGACCTTCAAGAGGTTGATCCTTGAGACCAGGTAGACTGTGTTGGAAAGCAAGTAGTGACGTAGCTTTTGTACGGCGAACATCACTGCAAGGCATTCCTTTTCGACTGGAGAGTAGCGATGCTCTGCACCTACTAGCATGCGGCTGAGGTAGTATAGAGCAGCTTCCTTTCCCTCATCATTTTCTTGTGCAAGCAGAGCGCCTACAAAATGATCAAGAGCTCTTGTGTACAAGATGAATGGTTTTCCAGTGGCAGGGGCAGCTAACACTGGAGGTTTGGTCAGGTATGACTTGATATCTTGAAATGCGGCTTCACAGTCGGCATCCCAGACAAAGTCTACACCCTTTTTCATCAATCGAGAGAATGGACGGCATTTCCCCGAAAGATTGGAGATGAACCGTCTGCTGTAGGCCAATCTCCCTTGGAGCCCTTTTAATTCTCTCAAGGTTCTTGGAGAGGGCATTTCTAGAATAGCTTTGACTTTTATGGGGTCAAGTTCTATTCCAGCTTTCTGAACAAGGAATCCGAGAAACTTACCCGACGAGACGCCGAAGAAGCATTTTAGAGGATTCATCCGCAGTTTGTGTTTGCGGAGTCGGAGGAAGACTTCCCGAAGATCTTTGAGATGGTCTTCTTTTCTTCTGCTTTTGACGGCGAGGTCATCAACGTAACATTCGACCGTTTTGTGCTGCATATCTTGGAATATTTTCATCATAGCCCTCTGATATGTGGCACCAGCATTTTTCAGACCAAATGGCATGACAATGTAGCAATACACGCCAAATGGAGTCCGAAATGAAGTTTGTTTTTCATCCTCGGGATGCATCTTTATCTGATTGTAACCAGAGAAGCCATCCATGAATGTCATTCGCTCGAATCCGCAGGTATTGTCAATCATTACCTCCGGTATGGGGAGCGGGAATTCATCTTTAGGGCAAGTGCCATTCAAGTCTCTATAGTCAATACAGACTCTGATCTGCCCATTTTTCTTTGTCACGGGGACAATGTTGGCCAACCATTCTGGATGTTGTTCCTCACGGATGAAGCCGACGCTTTTGAGCTTTTGAACTTCTTGTTCGATTTTATCCATCACATCTGGACGGAATCTTCTTTGGCCTTGTTTGACAAGCTTGATTTTTTCTTGAAGATTGAGTTTGTGGACTGCTACTTTGGAGTCTAAACCAGGCATTTCAGCGTAGGACCATGCAAAGCAATCAACGAACTCACGAAGAAAAGCGATATACTCGGGTAACTCATCATCCTTTATATTCTTGCTTATGAATACAGGACGTGGGTTATCTGGTGTTCCCAAGTCTATCTTTTCAACAGGATCTTCTGTTAGAAGGTTCGAAGGTGGTTCCTCCACAATATTTTTGGAGGCTTCCAGCTCAACAAAACCTTCTGGGATTCCAAGGGCATTTGTAGACCGAGGGTTTGTTCCTTTCCACGGGTCTTCTTGATTGGTGATCTTCTCAAGGCTTGCTATGAGATGGTCCCAATCGCCTGTTGAAATTGGGTCGAAGTAAGGTACTTCTTTTGGAGACGAGGGCTCTTCTGGGTCAGAGTAGTACAAGTCTGTATTATCGGACGATTCCTCTTTATCATCAGAGAAATCGTACCAATTGGATGAGCTTCCTGGATCTTTGTCAAGTAACTCTTTAAAGAGATATCCAGGGAGATCGATGTCTTCATGGACTTGAGATGTTGAGGCTTGGTCGGTAAAACGACTTTTAAGCTTTTGTGTCAACTGTCTCAAAGGAGTGTCGGGATCATACCCTAACCCATATGAAGACTTTTCTACATGACCGTAGAGTCTCCAATCTTCCAGCTGGCTTTTGGTCAAGGCGGGTCCCAATGGTGTGAGAATACCGCGGCCTTCTCCCAAACCGACTGGGTTCTGAGCGTCAAAGCCCATTTTCTTCATGATAGCTTGTGCCACAGGACTATATAGAGATAGTTGAGGCATACCTTCGTTTTGGAAATGTTCAAGCAAGGAATTTGATGAAGAAGCATCCGATCTATGGAAGAAGATCGGCTTTTGCTTTGGTGATGTTGTCGGAACAACAAAGGTAGCAGACGTATGATCTTCTACATCAGCAGGTGTCTCCGTCGGAGTGAGAGCAGGCTGAACATGCTGAGCGTCAGCTTGGCTTGACGATGCATCGTCTTCTGGCTCTGAGTCCGAGTCTGTGTCTTGCATGATAGACACGAGAGAAACAACAAATTTGCCCTCAGACTTTTGTTTCGCCTTCTTTATTTTAGTCGTGATGACCAAAGGTTTTGAAGATTTGAGGGAGATGAGGAAGGGAGATTGACTACTCTCTTCTAATTTGCCGGAGGGTTTGTTTTCTTCCGGTGATTTTTTGAGGAGCCTTGCCTTTATCTTTCTGGAGATTTTCAGCAGGGGGTGCTATTTCCTCTTCTTCTTTTTCTCCTTCATACATCTGGGAGTCTGCGAAGTGGACTTCTTTATCTTTGAAGGGTTTTCTGTCCGCAAAGACTCGATGTACCATGCCGTCGTCGCCGACGAACTTGATGCATGATGTAGAGTTGAAGGGACAACACCGTTCTCATGTATCCAGGGGCGTCCGAGAAGGATGTTGTAGCATGAAGGGGTTTTTATTGCATACACAGTGACTTCAGAGATAAGATCACCGATCTGCAATTTGAACCTGATTTTGCCGATAGGCCTTTGAGTACTCCCATCGTATCCAAAGATAGATACAGATGTGTGGCTTAGCTTGCTGGGTGGGATGCCCAACTCTTCGAGAGCCGAAGTGGAGATGAGGTTGAGTGCAGAACCTGGGTCGACCTGAACTCTGTGTATAGGCATTTCCTTGATGTACCATGTGAAGTACAGGGGTCGGTTGTGCCTTGCTTCGCCAAGTAGGAGGTCGTCCTTTGTGAAGGTGATGGTTGCACTGGCTGCCTTTTGCACCGAGAGGCATTCAATGCATGATCCCTCAGTTTTCTTTTCTCCCTTTGAGGAAGTTTCAGAGTTTTTGACCCGGTAGTCCATTTCAATTTGGAGGACTTGCGGGGCGTGTTTGTCGGTATCCTCATTCAGTTTTTGTAATTCTGAGATGAGATTATCACGAGTGCGTGGAGACATTCGTAATAAATCCAGGATGTGCAGTCGTGCAGGTATGTGTTTGAAGTGCTCAACCAAGTCATACTTGAAAGCCTCCTTGGGGCCTGCATGTTCATTGTTTTTGCCACTGGGGGCGCTTACAACATCTTTTCCCGAAGGATTTACATAAGTAAAGGAAGATTGGTTGTAATTTTTGTGGTAGTCCCGGCCCGAGCGGGTGCCTCTACCAACTTCGAGAGCTTCTTGAGAAGGATCTTCGTTTGGAAGATTGTCTTCATAATCAAGAGGCTGTCGTTTTTCATTTACTGGGGATGCATCTGCAGCAGAGTTGCCATCCTCAGTGATTGTGTTGCATGGAGCATTTTTCGGGAGCGAGTCCTGAACAGCATCCAGCAGCTTTTCTTCTTCGTTGACCCATCCATCACCCCAAGTTGGGTTTTCTTCATGATGATGAGTCGGGAAGAATGTGTATCCTGAAGTCACAGTCTCAGGAGAAGAAACCTGAGAGGGTGTCATCTCTGTGAAAGTCACGTGAGACGAGGTAGCTCCAGAGGATACATTGCTAGGCGTTGTCGGAGTATAGGTAATCTCATCAGACGACGCTTCAGAAGAGCTGTAGTCCTGATATATTACATTACAGGAAGCTCTGATAGGAGATGTTGCCTTCTCGGAGTCAGACTCATCCTCAGATGTAAGAGGATCGTCTACCCAGCAATTTTCTCCATTTTCAGGAGTTAAGGGTGGATGTACTTGATTATCTTCAGGGACTTCAGGCTCTGGGTTGCGAGGAGGCTCGTTAACGCGATCTTGCTCTTGATCTAGAGCGAGACGCTGCAAGATCCTTGCATATTCTTCAAGATCAGGCATGGGAGCTAGATCCTCTTCTTCGTCTTCTCCGTGTGGCTCAACATAGTTGATTTCCACTGGAGCAATGACAGGTGCTGGGTTAACAGCATCTTCTTGTGCAGCCACTTGATCTTCTTCATCATCAGACCAGGACCCTTGTGGTTGCAAAGGGTTATACCAGATTACTGGCATAAGGTGAGTTTCAGGAACCCATTCTTCGTCGGAGAGATACTCTCCTATTTCAAGAGATTCCTCCCACTCGCCGGTGTAGTTGGGCTCGAATCCATCGTCGGTGTCGCTGGACTCGTATCCATCAATGAAGAATCCAACTACCGAGTTACAAGAGTATGATGCCCCCTGCATAGCTTCTTTTTTGAATCGAGGTGGCATGAAATCACTGAGAGTGAAGTTTCTTACCGCCTTTGAAGTCTCTGGAAGGGATGTTTCTGTTGCCCCGAGTGAAGTGGTAGAGGAGGCCTCTGCCTTTTCATGGACTTCTTGTTTTGGCTGGGTCTTCTCTTGCCGTTTGAGCCTGAGGAGATGTTTCCTAGCCTGCCTTCGCTGTTGAGCTGTCGGCTTTGTTTTTACGATCTCCCAGTTTTCATCTTCCAGGAGATCGGGATGTACCCATATGGGTTGTCCGTCTGGTGTCGGGCAAGGAACCAACACTTTGGACGTTTGAATTCTTTTTATCACCTTGAAGGAAGTAGTGATCTTCTTCTTCGGTGATTTTGGTGTTTGTCCACATGACACCATGTTGACGGAGGCAGTCCCATAGTTTTTGTCAAAGGTGATGACTCCATTTTTCCACATCTCGTTTATCTTCTCTCTCACAACAAAGCATTGATTGAGAGGATGCGAGACCATCTGGTGGTATGGACAGTACCGAGGATCATTCGTTTTGCCAACATCTCCCGGTCTTTTGGGCTCCGGCAAAATGAGTTTTCCATTTGCTAGGAGAGCCTCAAAGATTTCTTCAACGTCTTCATCGAACGGATATTTCTTTTCTACACGTTCCTTGAAGGCATCAGAGAGTTCAGGCCTTTTACCTGCAGTTTTGTTTTCAGCTTTCTTTGGTTGCTGAGGAGCTGACTTGGTTTGCACATTGAGGACCTCTTTCTTCTTTGGTTTAGAGGTTACAACGGCGGTTGGCTCTTTTCTTGATGACTTCTGACTGTTGAGGTCTTTAATCACCGTTTCAGCTTCCATAGAAGCTACCAGGAGTTCTCCCAGGTTTTTTGATTTGTTGCCGATGATCATGGAGCGGATTCTAGCTCTTATGTTGTTTCGGCAAATGTCGACTAGCGACGCCTGTGGCAATACATCTGAACATTTGTATGCCATTGCTTTCCACTTGTGAATGAAGTCATAAGTTGACTCATTCTCTCCCTGTTTTAGGCTGCAGAGCTGAGCCATAGTAACAGGATGATCCTCACCTTGGAAGTGGGTCCGGAAGCGTGTCTCTAGCATAACCCAGTTCTGAATGGAGTTCTCCGGAAGAGTGGAGTACCAATCGAAGGCCGTACCTTTTAGGGTACTTGCAAAGAGGCGGATCTTGAGTGCATCTTGATCCGCGATAGCTCCCGTCAAAATCTTGAAGTGGATGACGTGTTGTCTGGCTGATCCTTTCCCCGTATATGTTTGGAGAGTAGGATGTTTGAATTTTGTGGGGAACGGGACCGAGTCCATCCATAAAGGATATGGTGGCTTGATCCCATGCTCCTTGAGTATATCCTCTTCTTTTGCTTTGGCGAGGATACTGTCTACGTCCTTTTTGGTAAGGGCGCGTGACTCATTTTCTTCTCCATTTCCCTCGTTATTGCTATGATTCGGAGGAGACTCATTGTTCACCTGATTTTGGACAATAAGGAGAAGGTTTTCCATCAGAGTTTCAATCCTCTGCTGGCCTTGTTCCAACTGCTGGATGCGTGTGAGCGCATCATCTTGAGGTGGATTCTGAGGTAGTGGCTCAGAACTTGTAGCCAAGACGTTCATCCCTCGGGATTCGAACGAAGAAACCGTCCTGGTGACTGAGCTGAGGCTCATTCTTTTTGATGAAGAGCTTGATGAAGGATTACTCTCCCGTCCTTGGCTGGAAGGGGCAGGAGATTCTTCGGGATGTCCTTGTGTCCTGGTGACGCTACGGGTCACCGGACGTCGGACATGGATTTTTATGCTGACTTTTGGCGTCTTCTGGTTTTTCCAACCATATGGACGGAGGCAACTTGGTCGGGTCTTTCTTTTTCGACCCATTTGTGGGAGACTTGAAGTGTAGGAGGCTGGGTCCGTTGCTTCTCTAGTCTCTTTTGTCGATATGACGCACGACGGCGTGCTCGACGAACGATTTGAGCTTCAATTAGCTCTGGCTGGGCTCTGACGATGAAGGATGTGCTCCCTCGGGCGCAGCAACCGAGCTTGTTTTCTTTGTAGCTAGGCAAGGACAGGATCCGGACCCGGTCCTTTGCCTGTTGCAGGGAAGCTTTGAACCTTTCGAGTTCGGCCTGTAGAGATGAAGGGTCGAACTGAAGGAGTGTAGGCCTTGGCAGGTGCTTGTAGAGGCCTGGTGATGCATGATCTGATTTTGGGCCTGTAGGAACAAGCCGGCTCATGCTGGTTTGACTTGGGAGTCAAGTTGGAGATGGGTCTCTCCTCTTTCATGTAGGCAAGAGGGTAGAACTAGTTCTCCTTGAGTGGGGCCAGGTATGCTGGCTTTGTGGAGGTTTGAGACCTTCTTTGTTTTGGGGAAGGTCTTGGAGACCAAGTCTTAGGGTAGACCTGGTTGTTTGTGGGTCGAGGCTTCGCGGGGGTGCCGCGGGCTTCGGGCTTTTGGGCACTCGCCTTTGGTGTCATGAGAGTGACACGTTGAAAGGCGATCTTCTGCTTTTTGGCAGGAGCAGCTTGTTCTTCGGGAAGTGGGAATGGTCCCAGTGTCCCGAAGACGATGGTCCGGGGAGTCGAGGTCGACCCGGAGTTCGGAGAGTTGCCGAGGGATTTGATGCTTCGGCAGCTGACAAGGCGCTTATGAGTGCGCGTGCTTTGCTTCTGTTGAAGCATGAGTTGGTGCTTGTTTTCATCGAAGGTGATGATCAGTGAAGCTGCCATTGTTAGTTTCAAAATTTTTCTGAAACAAGACCACATCCATTAGTAATCACAAGAATATAATGATCATAAATGGGGAATTCTATGATTTTGTCTTCTCAAATCGCTCAAGGGACATGTCCCAAGCAATATGAAGAAGGCAAAAAGCCATAGAGGGTACAATTGTTCTGGTTGCAAGCATGGTAGGCTCGAAATGAGCGTTCCAATGACTGTTAGAAGCAATTGTATACCTAAATTTGACTTATCGAGAAGCGGAGCTTGCTCGAGATAAGAAGAATATAAGGTAGGAGTTACAAATGTGCCGGTCACAGATACAGTAGACCCTGAAAGGGCGTACCAGTACTACTATGCACAAATGTTGGAGATCGCATCCATGAGATGAGATTCTTTGTTTTGAAAGGTCAGAAATGGATTCGTCAAAGAGAGCAGGTGGCATTCCGATTCAAATACGGGCTCAACGATTTCCGCGAGCGCCAGTACTCATAAGGAAAGAGACCACAATTTCTCGAATCTGAATCCAAAAGTGACGAGTTTTTTTTTTTGAAATGTCAAGATTGGTTCCATCAAGGAGAGGAAATGGTATTCTAATCTGAATACGGTCTCGGCGATTTCCGCGAGCGCGAGTGCTCAGAAAAGAAGAAACCAAAATTTCTCAGATCTGAAATCAAAAGTGACGAGTTTTTGAAGATTTTTTTTTGAAATGATTTTTTTTATTTTATTATTTTTATTTTTTTTATATTATTTTTTTTAAAATATTTTTTTTAAGATTATTTTTATTTTTTTGAAGATTTTTTTATTTTAAGATTTTTTTTTGAAAATATTTTTTTCTTATTTATTTATTTTTTTTTTTTGATTTTTTTAAGATTTTTTTTTTGAAAATCTTTTTTTTTATTTTGATTTTTTTTTTAATTTTTTTAAGATTTAAAGACGAGAGAGTACACATAGGCCTCCTAACCCGGTCTTATGAAATCTCAATTGATAGAATTGCCCCCAGGTAAGGGTAGGATTACTTAATGAGCCCGTTTGGAGGACCCTTGCCTAGAACAGTCAGGCTGTCTCCACACTCTGGACAAGGCTTTTCTTAAATCAATCGTGATCAAAGAACGCAATTGGTTTAACCTTAGTGGTCTATGTCCTTTTTTTTTTTTTAAATCCCAAATAGACTCATCGAAGAGAAACGATGGCCCAAAACCTTAGTCGAACGGGCTCAACATTTCTGCAAGCACCAAAGAACGATAGCATATGATCAAAGTTTCTCAATTTTGAATCCAAACTAAGAAAACTGATTTTTTTTTATTTTTTTTAATAATTTTTTTTTTGAAATCTCTAATGAACTCATCGAAGAGAAACGATGGTCCAAAACCTTAGTCGAACGGGCTCAACATTTCTGCAAGCACCAAAGAACGATAGGATAGGATCAAAGTTTCTCAATTTTGAATTCAAACTAAGAAAACTGATTTTTTTTTATTTTTTTTAATAATTTTTTTTTGAAATCTCTAATGAACTCATCGAAGAGAAACGATGGTCCAAAACCTTAGTTGAACGGGCTCAACATTTCTGCAAGCAGCAAAGAACGATAGGATAGGATCAAAGTTTCTCAATTTTGAATTCAAACTAAGAAAACTGATTTTTTTTTTTGAAAAGAGAAAGAATGGAAACAAACTCAAAGAAATAGAAATTTCCAAAAAATCCCATCTCATTTTTTTTTAGGATACGAAATCCAACATAGGCTACCAGCTAGAAAGTAGCCAAGGAATCCGGAAAAGAAGTATAAGCATAGAGCAAAAAGTATGATATGCAAATATTTCATTTCCAAGCACCGTGTTCTCAAATGAACGGGTCCCACCGGGTGTGCCAGCTTGATGGAACGCGCTCCGAATGCCGTGGGTGCTACCGGGGTCGGCGGACGTGGGAGTCCGTCGGGTCCGGCCCTTTCGCGCCCGGGGGGCATGAAGCGTGCATCAACATTTCTTTTGTGTGGGTGTGCTAGATTTTCTATTTTACTTGGAATTGCAAGTGGTAATCCGGAGATCAACCTTCGCAAGTAAAAAGGAAATCAACTTCTTTCAAGTTTTTCATTGCACAAATATTTAAGAAAAGAGACATTTTCTTGGTTTGCCGTGAAAGGCGATTTTGTTTGGCATTTATAGCCGATTTTGGCGTTTATAGCCGATTTACAATTCTCATCAATAGTGAAAGACAAGAGTTGTGATTTTTGTCTCTTTTAGAAAAATACAAACTACAATGAAAAGCAAGAAAAGGAGGATCTAACTTCTCAGGAGATTGTGGGGGACTCGTTCAGATTGACGGTCGCAAGCCATGTATGGGCTTCGCCATCATCCATGCAGATGAGAACAGAGGATGCTCTTGATTCGCTTGGCTTGGCTATAACCTCAGATTTTTAGAGGACAAAGACCAAGAGAAGGTCCTATGTCCAATAAAAAGCTAAGTAGACGGGCTGAAAAGCCACGTCTAAGCCATTGGAGGCAGCGGGAGAAGGCAAGGACCTTGGGGGGGGTACCCCCCAAGGGACTTTTGTCACCTTGTAGTGGTGGCCGGTGCAGAACTTCAGCAGAGTTTTTCTCTCTTTTTCTTTCTCTCAGATTTCAGGATCTGTGGTGCTTTGGAAGTGATCTCCGATTGATCGATCCGGATTTCAATGGAATGCTCTCCTATTTATAGGCTTTTGGTAGCCATTTAGGAGAGTTTATGGGCTTTAATGGCTTTAATGGGAGGAGTTACAATATTTATTTCTTGATTTTGTAACTCCTTTTTCCTTGAATCTGATTGGCCGATGGAGATTAAGGGCTTTTAATCACCTTAATTACCATAATGGGAGGAGTTTCATGGGTTAAATGCCATGAATCAATTGACTTGTAACTCCCAAATGCTTGCTTCTGATTGGGCGGTCCAAAGAAATGAATTAATGACTGCAATAAAGCTAGTCAATTAACCACATTAATTGGTCGCCGAGCAGTCGAAGAGTCGCGGGCCGTGCCGTGTCTTCTGGAATTCTTCTAGCGATGATCATCGATGGATCTTCATGCTGATCGACATCGGATGAACATGTAACTTCAGACATTGATAGCTAGCAGCGGGCCGGTGACATCTGTCCTGTCGATTTTTCGATCGATTGGGCGGAAAGTACACTTTTTTGGTCGACCGGTTGGCGATCAATGTTGATTTTGATACTTTTGGAGGTTGACCCGTGATTTTGACGGATGTCGGAGGACATGAGTCAATTTCAAGCACTAAAAATCACATTTTCAGGAAACCACAGGGGCCAAAGTGCGCGAAACGCGAAAAAGGACGGAAAAACGGGTCACCGGCGAAAAATCCGGTGACCCACCGGCGACCCTGGGGGTTTTTCCCCTGTTTTTGGTCCGTTTTGTGGTCTTTTTCGTCGCCGTTTTCTTCTGTATTTTTCCTGACATTTCTTCTCATTTATTGGCTTGATTTCCCTGTAGAAAACCTGATGAGAATCCTTACATTTTTAGAGTACAAAGTTTCCAATTTTCCGGGAAAGCCGAAGACTTTGTCGCGTAGAGCTGCTGATTTTCCGCCAGAAGCTGAAACTTGGTCAAACGATGTCGGAATGACCTGAAATTTGAGGTCAAGCCTCCTGAGCAATAAATAAGACCAACCATAGGCTTTTGTTTGAGTTTTGAAGCCGTTTGGGGTCCCATCGATGCTTCACTTAATTTTGCTGCAGGGAAAATGCCGAGCTTTGATATGTGGCCAAACGATGTCCGATTGACCTGAAATTTGACGGGGAGCCTATTGGAGTCATTTTGAGACGTTCCATGGGCTCCGTTTTGGATGTCATGGTCCCGGGTTGCTCCGCCGCCGGTAGGCTTGATTTTCTCTCGGAGCATCGAAACCTGGTCAAACGTTGTCGGAATGACCTGAAATTTGACGTGCAACCTTTTGGAAGCATGTTGAAGCCACTCATGCACTTGGTTTGATGAGCGAAGGCTTCGGTGGTTCCCGCCGCCGGGAGGCTTGATTTTGCTGCTCGAGCATTGATGGAGGGTCAAACGTTGTTGGTTTGACTTGAAATTTGGCATGGAGCCCTTTTGAGACATGCTGGAGTCATCCGTAGGCTCTGATCGAAGTTTTGACGTCTCCGATGATGTCGCCGCCGGGAGCGCCATTTTAGCTGTCGGAGAAGCGAAGTTAGGCCAAATGATTCTGAAATGGCCCGAAACTTCATGTGTACTCTTCTCTTGGCTATCTTGAAGGATCTTGCAGTTTTTGTTTGATTCTGACAAGATTTGATTTTTTGGAGAAATTGCATTGTCTATTTATGGCTGGTTGCGACTTCATGCAGCTTTCTTGATGTTGAAGAGGCAAAGTGACATTTTTGGTGTCAACAAATATGTGGAAGTTCTACAGCTGCAGAGTTCTGTTGATTTTTCAGATGAGTTACCGGTCGATTTTTTTCAAATTTCAAGCTAGCAGTTGATTTTTTAGATTCTGGTTTTTCATATTTCACGCTACCAGATTCTGGGTTGCATGATTTTTCAGATCCTAAGTTAGTTTTAGGTTTTTTAGATGCACATTTTTTCAAATTTCAAGCTACCAGCTGATTTTTCAAATTCAAATTTTTCATATTTCAAGCTACCAGATTCTTCTCATGATTTCAAAATTGTCAAGTGAACAATGAGTTGCACGTCCATATGTGATAAGTCTACAAAATTGCACTTTTAATTCATTATTTCATATGAATTTGTGGACTTAATTAACATAAAATGCATTGAATTAATTGATTTTCACAAAATCATGCATTTGGACCCTCATGTCTGGATTCAAGTCAAAATTCATCCAAAAATTGCATTTTCACATAAAATCATGAATTTCTCTATTTTTGGCATTGGAAGTCATAAATTGCTCATGACTTTTTATTCACAAATAAAATGATGAATTTTAGTTGCACCATTGATTTAATTGATGATTAAATAAAATGGTGACATTTAATGCATCTATTTAGTGTGAATTGGGCCCGCATTTTGCATAATTTCTTCCCTATTTGAATAGATTATTCTTTGATATTTGTTTTTATTTTTGTAGGGAATTTCAAAATTTGGGACCCGCGGAAGAGAAAAATCAAATAAAGAACTAAAGCGGGAGAATCAAGTTTGTAGCTACACATGGGCCCACCTCCATTGCAATTTTGGAATAAAATTAAGAAGTTCAAACATTTTGGAAATCTTCAAGCCAGGAAGCAAGGCAGGCAAGAAGATCAAGGATTCCTAAAGGCTAAGGGAAAAAGTAATTCAAAAGAGTCTTGGCAGCCAAGAAGATAAGGAAGAGAGAAAGAAAGAAAAAATAAATAAATGCATGCAACAAGTGTTGGACGTCCAACACTAGTTACCTACAGCACCCACAGACGGGCCTCTCCATTGCAATTTTGAAACTTTAGTCAAGATAAGAAAGGAAAGAAGAGAAGTAAGGAGATAAGAAGAAAAAAAATCAAGAAAAGATACCTATCAATAACAAGGACGCCCATTGCTTGATTTGATCAAAGTCTTGTATTATTCAAATGAGGATAATCCCACATGGATCGGAAGCCTTCAAAGGAATATAAAAAACAAGTTTAGAGTGCTGGACGGGGGCGAGGAGGAGAGAAAAAGACACATTACCTTGGAGACCAGCAACCAACCCTTTTTCCAATTTTTTCCTCCATCTCTCTCTTCTTCCATTACTACCTCATCCAAGGCCTCCCCTAAGGCTACCACCACTTGGATTTCTACACCGTAACGCCGTTGCCGTTGCTCTGTCGACATCATCAACTAGCCATCTACTTTTCCATTGGTGAGAGATTGAAGACTTGAAGATGGGATTATGCGCAAGTCCTATTTTCTTGATGTGTTCGATCTAAGGTAAGGAAAGATTTATTTTATTTTTCAGTTTTGATTATTGTTAGAAAATTACTAGTTTATTGGTTCAATTTAATTTAAAAGACGCAATTAGTCAGGTCAAGGTGTCCCGCCTTGGATCGGCATCGCGTGTTTGTGGGTAGTGACAATACGCACTTGGTGCAATGTTTTTGCAGTCTTTTATTAATTTTGCCAATATAATGTTGTGATTTCCCATAATAAAAATATTTAGAATTCTTTTTATTCTTCTTTATGAATGATATTATTAATGGGCTTTTATTTCAATGCATGATTTATTTACTTTTATGCAATTAGTGGTTTGATGCCTTTTATATTTTTTGCAGTCTTTAGACTAGGATTTTTAGATTAGGAATTTTTATTTGGGATTATAATTTTTAATTTGAATTTGTAATAAAATTTCAATTTCAGTTTCGTCGAGATTTATTTATATAGATTTTTGATAAGCTAGATTAGTTTTTCAATAGGACATGTTTTACGCAACTAATTACTCCCTGTGGATCGACCTCGGACTTCACCGAGTTATTACTACAATCGCGGCCTTGCACTTGGGGCTGACGATCAATATGCACTGTTCTGTGTGAAACAATGAGTTACTTGTCCATCTGTACTATTCTGCGTGGAACCTGAAACTAGTTTATCACCTGGGACATGGGTCCCCACAATGACCCTTCCTGGAAATGGAAATCATGTAAAAATGAGTTTACAACTTTTCGGATACAAAAACTTCAGGGAAAAAATCATGAGAAAACATGGACAATAATACCAAACCATTAAATTGTATGGGTGATGTATTCATAAGACTATCAAAATTAGTCCTAATGATCTAATCTAACAGTGCAACTAGAAACATCCAATTAATTCGGAGACTCCAATGTCAAAAAATGCAAGGTGATGCCTCCGACATATGTAATGATGACATGCACTTGCAAGGCAAAGTATAAGTGTGGCACTGCCCGGTGCTATTTTGTACCCATTAAGTTTCCCTCGCCCATTATACTGTTGGTGCATTAGAATATATTCTAAGCACAGAATGTTATACTATTATTAACATGAACCCTAAGATCGTGAACAGCATGATAATCACGTGTAGGATTTAATCTTAAATAAATTAAAGAGTACCTCCAGACATCCTGATGCAGAGAGCTTTCTGATCTGCAGTCTGGTGCTGTTGCTGATTGATGCTGTGATCCGTCGAGAAAGAGACTATGTGAATGGTTTCGGTTTCTCTCTCCTTGCCTATAAAACCTTAATGTGTTGATTTTCGTGAATGCCTTTGTGATGGACGAAAAGCTTTGTTTTATAGGTGAAAAGAGGACCGAATTTCCAATCAGGGTTTCCATAGACTTAATCTCAACCATCCATCAAGGTAGAGTTTGTTATGGAATATATCTCATTAAGAAACCTTTTTGTGTAAGGAATAGCATGTATCATAAGAAAACAGATTTCCTATAATGACCACAATTTGGGAAAGGAAAGGACTTGTAGTCCAAGTAATGGACTTAAAGATAATTTCCTTACACAGAAGTGTTAGTTGTGTGTGGCAGATGTGGAAAATCCAAAGTGAAATGGTCATGTCAAAAAAAATACAATAAAAAGGTGCTTTGATTCAAGGATCCAATTACTATAAGTTTACACCTTCTAGTCTTTGATACATTCAATATTCCAAATGAGACTTCCACAACAAAACAATGTCTACATCCAATAAGACAAATAGGCATTTCCATCCTTCTATCCAGGCCACATGTACTAGCAAAGAGGAGAAGAATCGCAATCAAATATGCAAGGCGTTTTTTGCTTCGACTTCCCATGATGCGAGTCCCATGCTTTCATTTAGATGTCATATTTCTAGGCACAACTCGTTAATTGAATCTTTCATTTCTTCCACTTTCAGTTCAAGTTGGCATCGACTTAAAGTTGACATCGGTATACATTCTGGAACAACTTCATCCATCCAAATGAGAAGACCACGACCTTTTCCTCCCTGCAATCAAATTCATAATGATATAATGAATATTGGATCAAAAAATGTAAAGATCGATGAATCAAGTTTAAATGTTTTAATTTTTAAAGAGAAAAATTAATAAATGAATTTGAGTAGATAGATGCTTATATGTAAATCTGGACATTTCCAAAATTTATGGCCATGGTTGGATGTAGTACGAGACGTCTTTTAAATCATATACCCGTACCCACAAGGGCATTTTGGAGCTCATTCTAAATTTCGGAATGAAAATGAAGATGACTTCCTTACATATTCTTGACCCGAGATCTCATACAAAGTAGATGAATTCAAGTTTAATTACAAATACATAACATTTATTTAAAAAATAGATAATATCAGATCACATACTTGAAGATGACGTGGGAAATGTGGATGATGACTTATATTGTTTTGCCTCGGACCAGTTACTCTACAAAATCAAATTTAGGTAAAAAAAACCACAACAAAAGGAGTCTTCTATATTTGTAAATGAATGAAAATAATCAATTGCTTGTCTAATGGGGTTCAAATGGAAAATAAAAGGATTAAAAACACCAAACTGTACGTCCAACAATTTAGCTACCAAAGAACATATTGCATCAAATAGTAAAACATTAGAGTATTATTAGAGTAAAATCTTGCATAATCCATCATTTGTGTTGATGTGAAAGGATACCAGGGAGGAAGATTTTACTCCAGTGAAGGATTTTCATAAAATATTCCAAGACCATCTTGATTAAAGGAAGGACCTTAACTCTTAATTTGAAGGGTTTCAGAAAATAAAAATGCATGGTAAAGTAAATTGTTGTTAACTACTTTTACAAAGAATCTATTTAAATTTGTAACTAAAATGGATTCACCTGAAGGTATATATACTTACTTGGAGCAATATATCCACAAGTGTCTGCAAGAGACGTCTAGTTGGATGATTCAAAGCTGCAGAAGCCTGCCAATTCCAAAGTCAGAGACAAAAGCATCAAATTCCGCATTCAGTAAGATATTGTTACTTAATATGTCCCAATGTATTATATGTGATTAGCAATCATGGTGCATGTATGACAATGCATGTGCCACACCCTTAATAACATTGACCCTTTTAGGCCAATTGAACTTTGTCCCTTCTTCTTCACTGCTCAAAACTCTAGTCAAGCTTCCCCTTTCCACATACTCATAAACCAAAAACTGGCATTTAGGATGAGAACAAAACCCATAAAGGCTAACAACATTGCGATGTCGAATCTCAATTTGTCCGGTTTGTGCAGTTTCTTCATAGCCACAATCATTGGAGTGTGAATGCCCAGACGCAAAAATAAATAAATTGAAAAAAAGAAGGAAACCAGTTATCCAATCTGCTGATCTAGTGGATAAGTATTTGTTCCTTAGTAGAAATGGAAGCAGGGGAAATGGGTACCCCTCCTCCCTCCAAAACCTACATGAACACACAATATTCCCAACATCCAAGCCATCCCCTTGAACCCATCTCAAACTCAGACTTCAATCAGAGGAATCCCAGCATAAACATAAACAGTAGAAACAGAAACAGTGCTTTTTCTGCAACCAGCGAAAACAAAAACCGGTCGCCCATTCGTTTTCCAACCTTGTCACAACACACAAAAACAAAAATGAGCTACTAGAGAAATAAAAGAGAAGAAAAAAAAGAGAAAGAAGAAAGAAAGGGTATACCCAAAAGATGAAGCCTGGAGGAAAATTGAAAAGCAGAGGGAGGGAGGGCAGATTCCTAACCCGGTGGGAGAGAGACGAAGCCATCTTTAGTCGCAGGAGAGAGACGATGCCGTCTTTCGCAGTCATAGGAGAAGGCAAATGCCTTGGGGACGATCGCAGGAGAGGCTGGGGTCGGGGAGGTTTCTGGCCAATCGTCTTTTGCAGTCGCAGGAGAGGCCAGGGTCGCCGGACAAAATCGATCACTTGATGAAGACAGCTTCGTCACCCAAAATCATTCGCAAGATGAAGAGAGGAGGAGAGCTAGGGAGAAAAGGGCGAAATGGAATTTGGGGATTTGCTTTGGGTTGGGCCTGAGAGCGGGGAAATGAAAAACATATGGCGGGCTTTTGTTTTTGGGCGAGCTTATGGATGACTTCTTAAGTTGTGATGTTGGGCTCCCATGTGGTGAGCGGTCCTTCTCCTCAACTTTAGCTGAGGAGAGGAGCTCCCATTAATATATATATATATATATATATATATGACTCGTACAAGGATATTGAGTAGACAGTTGATGTATCAGACTTGACCATTTCTTTCATAGCATGCATTCCCACTCGTGTCGCAACTGATTCAGTAAGCTACCTGTCAGGTGCATGGAGAACTACTTTCGGTCCCCAAACTGACTTACTCATGGAAACCTTCCGACCTCCCAATGACCTATAACGCTAGTCACTACTCCCACTAGGGCTAGGAAGTAAGCCCCACAACCCAAAGCGGCTAAGAACGAATAGAATTTGCTACAAAAGCCGGCTAACAAGGGTATTCTTGCGTATGAGAACACAGTAATGGGGAAGGTAATAACCGAAATAGGATTTGTTTTGCCTAGAGCGCCCAGAGTTTGCCATAATGTTGGAACATGGTGAATGCATCTATCGTCATTGATGCATAAATAAAGATACCAATTAGTAGTGATCGAATTCCTTCTATATATATTAGATGCTTTTATGAGAATTACTCTCACGGTACTATGAGAGTAAGGGTGGGGACCCTCACATCCGTATCCAATGCCAACGACTTAAATGTGAGGGCCCTTAATTATCTCATAGTACTACGAGAGTAACTCTCATAGGAGCATCTCCACACACACAAAAACACAATTACATATATATATATATAGGGAGATGCTCCTATAAGAGATGCTCTCACCTTACTATGAGAAATAAGGTGAGGGCCCTCACATCCATATCCAATGCCAACAACTTAAATTTGAGGGCCTCCATTCCTATCTCTCATATAAGGTGAGAGATATCTCTCATATGAGCATCTCTCTCATATATATATATATATATATATATATATATATATATATATCGAGGACTACATTCATGTCCATCCATCCCTCAACATATGAGGAGGGACAAACTTCATAAGGCCCAGCTAGCACTGATCATGGGACGTGATGGGGATGGAAAGAGAGATCTTGGATGGGCTCATATATCAAATTAGGGGTCAGTCCCATGCCTCTAACCCCTTCATCTATGGCCCACAAATTTAACGACCTTATATTAAAGAAAAGGAATTTGATGCTCATCATGATCTTATAGATTTACTAGTTCCTAGGGATGTGAGGATTTGTGTCTTCAAAATCAAGGGTTCGCTCACATTTGGATGAGCTTAGATTCTTATAAATCCTTAGACATGTAGATTTTGAACTCCCCAACAGAGAAGCTTTAATCATGATGATGATGATGTAGAGTTGGAACTAAAAACAAGTCCTCTACCCAAGCTTGTCACCGTGCCAAGATAAAAAACTAGAGGATTTATGTAATAACTTATATTATAAACAACTATTAATTTGAGTGTGTCCATGAGTTAAGTTGGTGGTTTCCACCGTAATACTCACCATAGTTTACATCCTTTTGTATGATCCTGCTTAGGGAGATATGATCAGTTGCGGTTTCATTGTTATACCAAATGGTTTTCGTCGTGATTCTATCATTAGGCAGGTGAAAGCTCATTGTCATTTCACAATTTGAGTGGATGAAAGTATGAAACCCCACAATGACAACGCCATAGCTTAGCTAGAAAATAGCAGTGGCACAAGGATATATACTCCAAGGAGGCACTAAGGAAAAAGAAGAAATTTTTAGGGAGTCGATATAAAAAAATATTAAATGTTGGAAAAGAATTTAGGATTAATTTTATGATATTTTAGGTGGGGGCGGGGCATGACCCACACCCTCCCTCCATACTTAAAAAGCATGAACCGCACCTTCCCTCCACGCTTAAAAAACTCCAACCCCTCCATACTTAAAAAGCATGACCCAATAAGGAACTAACCAGAGCTTAAGCCCCCACCCCCCTCTCTCTCACACACGCACGCAGGCACATCCACAACATTCATGATTCTCTTCACCTTGTATTCGGTAAGTGATTACGTGATTTTATCGAGTTGGCCTATCATGATTCTATAGTCACGTAGGCCTAATGTATACAACATTTGGATAGAATAATGATGATATTTCACAATTAGGTTGGGAAAAGGAGAAATGAAAAGGCAACTGAAGTTTCTGTAGGTTTTAGACGCCGTGGAAGCATGGATTTGGATGAGTTGGTCATTACGAACGCAATCAAGATTGTGTTTGCTTGAATCAAGCATTAGATGCAGAGATATGTATGTGACTGTCTACGAGAGATCAATTCACTCTTCACGGGCAAGGATGGACACCCTAAAAAAGGCTTTCCCAAAGGTCTCTCTTTATTCTCACTATTGTTATTGGATATGAGTGTTGAGATGTTATGCACCCACTCTCCCTATATATATATATATATAGGGAGGCGGTCTTGTAAGGACCGTCCTTACGGTCCGCACCGTTCGGAACGCCCACTAGGGCCCATCTTATGAACCATCCAAGTGACCACTCATTCATAACCCCCTTATAAGCACTGACTGCCATGAATTTGCATGGATTCGGATGAACTTGACCGTTGAATTGAGGGTTAATTTTTCTTCTTTGATATAAAGATGTTAAACTTGTGAGCCACGGATGAAGGGGTTAGAGGTATTAGATTGACTTCAAATTTGATATATAAGTTGAACCCACTTGGATCTTTCAATCCCCCTTTGTCCCATGACCAATGGGGTCTCATAATGGGTCCCAATAGGCGGTCCACACCGTAAACAGTAAGGATTGTCCTTACAAGACCACCTCCCATATATATATATATATATATATATATATATAGTCTAAGCTTAAGCTTAAGATAAGATTCCGTAAGAAAATGCTTCTGGTGCACATACTTTGTCCATCCAAATGGACCACACACACGACCCCCCCCCCCCCCCCCCCCTAAATTGACATGCCCATCAACTTTTGGTCAGATCCAAATTTACTAGACCGTTGGATCGACTATGCACCGATCCGAATGGACCATTGATCATTAAACTTTTGGTGCCTAGATGGAGATGATGGAAACCACGGTTGTGGTTGATTTTTTACAGGAAGGAGGGTCTTAGGGAGTCCTTGAAATTCCCCCACCCCCATCCCCATATGGGTCCCCAAGTGGGCTCCACCACACAATTGAGCTTACTTCAGCTTACCTTATCCTAAGCTTCAGCGTAGGAGAGCTGGCTCATATATATATGAGCATGGCTCTCCTAAGCCGCAGCTTAGCTTATCCTAAGCTGGAATAGGGTCAGTCCTACAAATCAAACTTGATTATATCTGTTTTTTGCATAATGGAATTGAAAAATCCAGTTATGATTGGATTTATCTTGATTTTGGAGACGATCATCATCCAAAAAACAGCATATTCGACTTTGATTTTGTGGGATCAGCCATGTTTCAGGTTAGGATAAGCTAAGCTGCAGCTTAGGAGAGCTGGCCCCTATATATATATAACCAATGAGGATGTGAGTTATTCTTTTTATTTGGTGTCATGTTTATCTCCTTTCCTAAACTTTAGGAAGAGACGTCCAAAGTAAGATATTTATCTCGTAAAATGGCAATGAGACATTTCCCTGGTTTTTCTCTTTTATCATTATGATTGCGACGATATTTACTACTTTGAATCTCTACACCACTTTCTTGTTCCAATCAATTCAATCTTACCTGCATTTAGAATCTAAACCACTTTTAATTGGTCCTAATTAATTCCAATCCAGTAGGACGTAGGCCCACCAATAGATTATGAGAAACTACTCAATCTTAGAATAATGAGTATCAGAAACGTGACAATTTTTTATCTCATTGTGGGCCCACCTATTGGAGTGAAATCAGATATAGATAGAGTAATTTGAAATCTGATGAAGATTGATTAATTTGAGTCTTTTATTTTATAGGTGGGTTCCTCAAAAGGAGGACCACGTTTCTTATAAAATGAACTTGATATTCCTTTAATATAGAGTTAAGACACTAAAAAAGGAATGTCTATGAAAAGAGTCTCCAAAGGACCCGGTTCCATTACATCTCTTGGTTTCTCTTTTTAATACTGTTCCTATTTTCTCTCCCATCTCCTCAAAAATTGGTTTATTATATACTTTCAACAATGTACGTGCCTAAAAATTACGGACTTGGTTTAAGTAGTGAAGAGGGTTTACAGAGAGGCTGTTTAAGCTGGATAGGAACGTCTCTGATGATCCGAAACCTGAAAGGGAAGAGAAAACAGCGGTCAGGGCCCGAGGCTGCTGTCAGCCAAAGGCACTCCGACGCCTGAGTTAGTGCAGTCACTGAACTAGGGTGAAGTGAGGAAGAAGATATGGGCGAGATAAACAGAATGTAGACTGTATATTGCGTACCTCTTATGGGGCTCCCATGCAGGTATATGTAGGAGAGAGTAGAAGGTTCCATAGTGGAGGTAGGTGAGGATACTTGTCCCATCAGCCCACTCCTAGGATGGTAGGTGAGGATACTTGTCCCATCGGACGTCCCCTCAAACCCCTCACATAAATGTGGACGTGATAGGGAAGGTCCCTTATTAGTACTTGGCGGCCACCTTCTGTCAGGGAGGCTCTGCCATGTAGCCGTCCCATCTCATAATGGAGATCTAGACGAACAACATCCATCTCGGTCAAATAGACCGAGATGGGAATTACCGAGATCAGAGGATGCAAGAGGTCGGGCATTGGTACCGAGGTGCTCGGGGCAGAGCCCGTAATGAACGAGGCCGGTAAGCAGACCGAATCCAACTCCAACTAGGTGACAGGCGGCACTTTTGCCGAACTGGAATAAATCAGGCCGGAGTAACCCCTAATTGGTATTTCAGTGCCGAGGCAGGAGATTAACTCGGTATTTCGTAAGCACTCCACACAATTGCCCCCCAGCTGTTGAACTCGTCAGCTCGGGGCTGGACTGAGGTCGGGAGCTGGAGACGTGGAAGCTTATATGAATACCGAGCTAGCACACTTTTTGTAACAGGCTGCGGATGTCGCGGTCTTCATTATGACTTCATTTAAGAGTTCCATCAATCCGTCGCCAGCCTGTCTACTGGGAAGCGCCAAAATCGCTGCGCCTGCCCGAGACAATTAATTACTCTGACGGCGTTTACTGCGGAAACCGCCCTGATCTTGACACGTGGCGTTATCTGGTTTATAGTACCGTATACTGAAGCGACGTGTGCGCCTTTTGAGGCGGTGTAATGAGGGCGTGCCTTAGGTTTTCGAGGAGTCGTCCATCCAGCTCCCCCATCCGGCTCCTCCCGAGATGATTCAACTGCGGCTAGGGAGGAAAGGCAAACGAAGAAGGAGAAGGGCGAGGAGCCGCGCCAAACCAGGTCCCGGAAGGAGAGGGCTAGTCGGAAAAATTCGACGGAAGAGGTGGAGGAAAAGCCGCGAGAGCAGGAACAACCTCTGGTCCACCAAGGGAGGCAGGAGGAGAGGATGCCGGTGATGCCCAGAGGAGAGGGCTCATCCCGGCAAGACCCTGTCCAGCCCTTGGCGCCTCGCGCCCCCTTGGATGAGCCTTGGAGGCCATCCTTCCTTCTGGCGCCAGGGACGCCGCTGACCTTGGGACACCATTTACAAGGTTGTCCGGCAGTGGCGGTCATGCTGGTTGGGGCGTGTGTGCTTCCCTTAGATGTCGAACGCTTCAGGAGAATGGAGGAGGCTACGCTGCATCAGGCCAACCTTTCATTGGCCCTGATGGTGAGCATTACTTTTTATATATATAGATTCGGAGACATGCTGCGTGTTGCTAACTTTTGTTCCTGCTGTCCAGGTTGTGCAGAGATCTGTAGTGGCTCTGGAAAAATCTCGCCAGAGCCGCGCCGAGATCCAATCTTTGCAGGCTGACAGACAGAAGCTCGCTGCAGCTTTGGAAGGGAGTTCGGAGGAGCTGAGGAGGTCTGAGGAAACGTGAGCCAAGTTGAACGCGGAAAACGAGGCTGCCATGGAAGCGATCACCAAGAAAAGCGCCGAAAACTATGGGCTCCAGGCAGCCGCGTATGAGATGGAGAAGAGGGCCAAAGAGGCGAAGACCAAAATGGAGGCCCTGAAGAAGGAGAAAGCCAAGGCTGAAGCTCTGCTGAAAGCCGAGCAGGAAGCCTCAGCCAAACTGAAGGCTGACCTCGAGGCTTCTCGGGAAGCAGAGCTCGAGCCTCCTTCCAGAAGGGGGTGGCACAGGCGACAAAGAATTATGAAGATCAACTCGTTCCGCTGGGGGAAGAGCTTTTCGAAATGGGATGTCTGGCCGTGCTGAAAGAAATGGGGGTCCCCGAGGATCACCCCATCCATCAAGACCTGCCCAAGCTCCCTTGTGCCGAACCCGAGTCACCAGCCCCTCCGTTCTCCGAGGCCCCTCCAGACCACGTAGCTGACGAGCCACAGGCCTCAGAAACTCTCCAAGCTCCAGCCACCGAGACCACCGCTGCCGATCTCGGGCCTGTTGTCACCGAGGCCCCTCTCGCTCCGACTGGTGATGGTGAAGTCGAAGATGTGTCCATCATTGACATGGATCGGCTGCCATGATATTTCTCTCTTCTTTTCTTGTGCCCGTTTGGGGAGATGTATGTAATTTTTTTGATGATAATGAAACCTTCGTTTGTACATGGAATTCTGATTATGCTCCAATCTTTATTCAATGTGATGAATGTTCCTTCCTCTCCCCTTTTTCTGCTCTTTTTATGCGGTTGGCTCCGTAATCAAAGTAAATAACAGGACGCGAGAGAGAGTAAGACCGGTAAATGAGCTCGGCCCTTCTTCCGGACTTAATGTTTTAAGTTTGTAGTCCGTCTACTGTAATCGTAATTTAAAGCTGCCCGGTTCTACCACTGAAGCGGAGTCCAGCTTTGTAGTCAGAATTCGATTGATCCATAGACCAGGCCGAAGCAGCCGACCTTGGTGCCCAAGATGTAAGCTGGTTCAGTAACCGAGCTGCGAACCAGTACCGAGTTCCATAACTTGGCTATTTTCAAGAGTGGGAGATAGTATCAGGAAGTAAAAACATATCCTATAAAAAGAACCAGTTTATTGACTTCCATAACCAGATTATATCTTAAAAATAAAATTTCTTGAGGTGCATAGCATTCCATGGACGTGGCAGCTCTCTACCTTCCATGTCCTCAAGCCTGTATGCAGACCGCCCAGCTACCGAAGTCACCTTGAATGGCCCATGCCAGTTCGGTGCAAGTTTTCCTTCGCTAGGATTTTTATCTGCTGGAAGTGTCTTTTTCAGGACCAATTCTCCAGGGGAGAACTTTCGCTCCTTGACCCTTTGATTGTACCCTCTAGCCAACTGTCGTTGGTAGGAAGCGAGGCGGATGGCTGCGGCATCCCTTCGTTCCTCAGCCAAGTCGAGCTCTGTGGCGAGGTTTGTATCATTTTGGCCTTGGTCGAACAGTTCCGACCTGAGGGTGGGGAGACCGACCTCAAGTGGAATTACAGCTTCCATTCCGTAGGCTAGGAAGAAGGGAGTTGCCGAGGTCGAGCGCCTCGGGGTAGTCCTGTACGCCCAGAGGACACTTGGAAGTTCCTCTACCCATCTGCCTTTGGCTCGATCTAGTCTCTTTTTGAGTCTGTCAAGCACCACTTTGTTCAAAATTTCAGCCTGCCCATTACTCTGGGGGTATGCTGGGGTAGAATAGTAGTTCCTGATGCCAAGGTCTTGACAGAAGCTTTTGAAAAAGTTGGAGTCGAACTGGGTCCCGTTATCCGTGACCAAGGCTCGAGGCACTCCGAATCTGGTTACGATGTTTCTCCACACGAAGTTTTTGGTATCCTTCTCAGTGATGGAGGACAACGCTTCAGCTTCTATCCATTTGGTAAAATAGTCAGTAGCTACCACCAACCATCTTTTGTTCCCTGGAGCTCGGTGGAGTGGTCCCACGAGGTCCAGTTCCCATTGGGCAAAGGGCCAGGGGCTAGAAAGAGGACTTAGGTCATGTGCTGGCTGATGGAGAGTGTAGGAGAACTTCTGGCACTTCTCACATTTCCTGGCATAGACCTGTGCGTCCTTCTGCATATAGGGCCACCAGTACCCCTGACTGATAGCTCGGTAAGCCAGTGACCGACCTCCGATGTGGCTGCCGCAGATCCCTTCGTGGATTTCATAGAGGAAGTCCTCGACTCTGCTCGGGTGTACGCACTGGAGGTAAGGGCCATTGTAAGACTTTTTGTAGAGTTTGCCATCCGGAGAGAGCCAGAATCGGGCTGCCTTTAGCCTGACTTTGTGGGCCTGGTTCTTGTCCTCGGGCAGCTGGTCATTCTTGAGATAGGAGATGAGTTCATCCATCCAGCTCGGGCCGAGATCAATACACATGAGCTGCCGAGGCGGTTGAAGTTGTATACTCAGTCTGTCTAGTGCTTCCACTTCGACAGTTCTTTTTTTTCCTGCCTCGACAGCAGAGGCCAGGTTTGCAAGGGCATTGGCGTGAGAGTTGGAGTCTCTGCCTATCTGCCTGACTTCAGCCTTTTGGAACTGAGATAGGAGTTGCTTGGTGTGGGCTAGGTAGGCTGACATCCTGTCATCACGGGCCTGGTAATCCCCATTGAGTTAGCTTGTGACTAGCTGTGAGTCGCTGATGATCACCAGTTGTTGTGCCCCTAGGATTTTTGCGCTGCCCAGCCCTGCAATTAGTGCTTCATACTTAGCTTCATTGTTAGATGCTTTGAAGTCAAGAGTCAGGGCTTGCTCAATGACGAGGCCCTCCGGAGATTGAAGGACTACGCCAGCGCCAGCCCTTTTGGAGGTGGAGGACCCATCGACGAAGACTTTCCAAGATGAGTCGAGGAACTGTTTCCAGGACCGCTCCTGTTCAGTCTTGGCCGAAGTCCTCGCCTCCTTGTCCCCCAGTTCGGTGTCGAGATGACTCGGTGCCGAACTAGGAGAGGTGAATTCCATAATGAAGTCTGCCAGTACTTCGGCTTTAATGGCCGTCCTGGGCTGATAGCTGATATCATATTGCCCGATTTCGACAGCCCATTTAGACACTCTGCCTGAGAAGTCTGCTCTCCTAAAAAGGGACTTGAGCGGGTGTTCTGTCACAACCACTATGGAATATGTCAGGAAGTAGTGGGAGAGCTTGCGGGACACACTGACAAGTGCAAATGCGAGCTTCTCCAATGGCAGGTATCTCGTTTTGGCATCCAGCAGGATTTTGCTTGTGTAATAGATGGGCTTTTGCTGCCTATCACTTCTCTCATGAGTACAGAGCTTACTGCATGGTCCGAAACTGCCAGATATAGGTATAAGACCTCACCCCGTACCGAGGTGGAAAGCAGGGGAGGGGAAGAAAGGTATACTTTGAGTTCCTAGAGAGCACTTTCGCATTCCGGGGTCCATTGGAACCCGGAGCTCTTTTTCAAGAGCTGGAAGAAGGGATGGCATTTATCTGAGGCTCGACTGATGAAGCGGTTCAGTGTTGCCGCCATCCCGGTAAGTCTCTGAACCTGTTTTGTCGAGGTCGGACTTTGTAGGGCTCTGATTGCCGAGATCTGATCGGGATTAGCCTCGATTCCTCGCCTAGTAACCAGGCTGCCCAGGAACTTGCCCGAGCCGACGCCAAATGCACATTTGGAGGCGTTCAGCTTGAGCTTGTACTGTTTGAAGATGGAGAAGGTTTCATGTAAGTCAGTCAAGTGGTCCTGTGACCGTTTTGACTTAACGACCATGTCATCGATATATACCTCGACCGTCCTGCCGAGCTGATCCTGAAACATCTTGGTCACCAGCCTCTGGTAAGTTGCACCCGCATTTTTTAACCCGAAGGGCATTACTTTGTAACAGTAGGTGCCCCTGGGTGTTATGAACGCGGTTTTTTCTTGATCAGGCTCATGCATTGGAATTTGATGGTAACCTTGGTAGGCATCGAGGAAACTCATCCTCTCATGCCCGGCAGTGGCGTCGATCAGCTGGTCTATCTTTGGTAGAGGAAAGCTGTCTTTGGGACAGGCTTTGTTAAGATCGGTGAAGTCTACGTAGACCCTCCAGCTCCCATCCTTCTTTTTCACCACAACCGTGTTGGCTAACCACACAGGGTAGTGGACTTCTCTGATAGCTTCAGCTTCCAATAATTTGTTGACCTCCTTGGTCACAGCCTCTGCCTGTTGGGTACCCGACCTTCGAATCTTTTGGGCAACAGGTTTATGCTGGGGATCTACATTCAGCTTGTGGCTTATGACCTCCTGGCTGATGCCAGACATTTCATATGGGGTCCAAGCGAAGACCTCTCTATTTTGCAACAGGAAGTCGAGCATCCTGGCCCTTTCCTTGTCAGCAAGTTGACTACCGAGCAGGAAGAACCTCTCTGGATCGTTGGGGTCGATCCCGACCTGGGTGAGGTCCTCAACGCTCTTCTGCTCGGGAGTCTGGCCCACAGCGTCGAGCTCAGCTTCGAGCTCAGTCATGTGGACTCGCTGTGGCTCTGTCTCTCCGGGGACCACGGCCATGAGACATTCTTTGGCCATGTCTTGGTCGCCGCGGACTATGATAACTTCGAAGCTCCCGTTCTCGTTCTGTAACGGGAACTTGAGCTTCTGGTGATGGGTCGAGGGTACAGCCTCCATGTTATGAAGCCAGGTTCTTCCCATGATGGCATTGTATGGAGATTGCGCATCCACCACCAGGAAGTCTGCCGTCATGGGGGCTCCTCCGACCTCGACCTTGAGGGAGATCTTCCCTTTGGGATATACCGTCTTGGAGCTGAATCCCACTAATGGGGTGCAAGCTTCCAGCAGATCCTCTTCCTTCAGACCCATTCTTTTGAAGCAGTCGAAATAGAGGATTTCTGAGGAGCTCCCGGGGTCCACTAGGATCCTTTTGACGTTGAAGTTTTGTAACCTCATAGTCAAAAGAAGAGGATCATTGTGGGGTAGCTGGACCCCGGCCAAATCTTTGTCTGAGAACCAAATCTTTGGTCTCTCTATGCGGGCCTTCTTTGCAGAGGGACCGAGCTCGGCCGCCATCACATGTTTGCCGTGCTGGGCTCTCCTGGCCTCAGCACGCGCTTGATCACTGCCTCTGGGAGCGGGGGCCAGGTGAATGACATCGATGGTCCCTATAGGCCCATCGCTATCCCTGTCGTCGAGGTGGTGCTGCTGGGCTTGGTTTACTCTACCCTCCTCTTTGATATGATCTCTGAGGTGCCCATCTTTCACAAGCCTTTCAAGGTGCGCCTTGAAGGCGTGGCAATCCTCGGTTCTGTGTCCTCTATCTTTATGGTAGGCACAGAACTTGCTCTGATCTCGTGAGGCAGCGTCACTTTTCATAGGCTGGGGCCATTTGAAGAAGGGCTGGGCTTGGATCTTGCCGAGGACACTACGTCAAAACAGAGAATCAACGACTCTACCGTCCCTGAATAAACGACCCCTAAAGTCAGTCGGTATTAAACGACAGTTTTCACTTAAAAAACGACTCCACCGTCCGTCATTTTTCAATTAACCCAAATGGGTTCCCAAGTCCCATTTCACTTGTGTCGTTTTTTCATTCCCTCCCTCCATTCACCACCATTTTCTTTCTTTCTCTCCATTCCCGCCATTTCCCACCATTTTCTTTCTTTCTCTCCATTCCCCGCCATTCCCCACCATTTTCTTTCTTTCTCTCCATTCCCCGCCATCAATCGATTGGCCTCATTTCTTTACCTCGCCTGTCTTCCTCATCTCTGGATTCTCTCCATTCCCCTTAATTTTCTTTCTTTCTCAATCAACTGGCTCACTTACCTCCAACTCTGAATCTCAGTCCTGCTGGGGTTGGGTCTCTTCCCTGGAATCTTTTGTCTCTCTGGGATTATTGAGAGTTGTGTCACAGAAGCAGAACTGCTGGGGTTTGTTCTAAATCTCCTTCTAACCTTTCTCTTTTGCAAAATTTGGATTTCTCTGTGTGTGTGTGTGAGTGAGAGAGAGAGAGAGAGAGAGAGAGAGAGAGAGTTACACAAACTGCCTGTCTACTTCTGCTGGCTTGGGATGGTTTCTATGTAGAGTTCTCTGTTTCCAGAAAATGGATTTTCCAGTTTCATATTGAGAAATCCATTTATTGAGATAAAAAAGCCCACTTTCCTTTTTCTCCTGAAATCCCATCAATCTTTGTTGCAAATTACAACAGTGGAAAAATATTTAGAGAGAGAAAGAAAGAAAAAGAAGGAAGTCTATCAGTTTTTATCTTCAATTGATTTCTTTAATGGGTCTTCTGCAGGAGCTGGACATGTGCTTTTAGAAGAAAACAGCATAGAAGGGCTGCAAGGTGATTTTTTTTTCTTTCTTCCTTGGTTGTCTTCCTCATTTCTCTTCCTTGGCTGTCTTCCTCATCTCTCTTCCAGTCTATCTCTCACACCCGGTTTCTCATTCCGATCTCATACACTGGCAGCGACGCACTGATGGTATTCAGTCTGCAGAAATGAAGGTTGGAGAGTAGGGCATTCAGTTTGCTTGGTGCAGGCCGGGTCTCCCTCTGCTCACTGTTCTTTGTAATTGTTCTCTCCGCTGACTTCTCTCTGCAAAAATCTCAAGGTGAAATCTCACACTTCTAATTTATTTTCTATTTCCATGCTTTTGAGGGTCTCAAATCAGGGCAGGATTTTGGGGATTTTATGTGTTTTTGGATTTTGGTCATAAGTGAGACTTTTCTTTCTTTCCATATCAACCTTCAACGGAATCTTTTTTCTGTAAAGTCAGCATCACTAATTAGGGAAGATGCATTACATGTATTGGTCGTCACTACTGATGGATTTATTTATATTTGATGATGAGAGAAGATCTCATTTTGTTGTTGTGGGATTTGAGAGCTTGTTGATTAGATCTATAAGTATTTTCTTTTTCAAATTTGAAATGAGACCCTCTTGATTGACATTGATTTTGATCAAGGAAATGAAATCTGTTAACAACCAGAAACACCAAAAGCTTGAGCTCAAGCTGTTAGTGAATGACCTAAAAATTTAAATTTGATAAGGAGTTGATGGTCATAGCAATTGATAGATTGATAGGTTGGTTTGTTTAGATGCCTGATCTAGAACTCACTGTCTACCCCCAAATGACAGACCAATGCAAGCATATAGAAATCAGTATTTTGAAGTCATCTACCAACAACTAAGCAGCAAAAAGGACCTATTCTCTCTACATGCATTCTCCACGAACAAATGGTGAAATGATAGACTGCATGCTAGCATTTCTAGCTCATTTCACTCCTTATTACCAATTGGCCTTGACATGTCAAGCAAATATAAGAACCTCTCTGTATCATTAAAAAAGGTTCTCCAACAAAGGCAGACTCTGTTTCCATCTAGTGGTTGGTTCTATCTGCATTGAAATTGAAATGGCTAGGAGGAGGTGGAAGCAGGAGCCAAAAAATGCCAATATCTGATATTTCCTACTGCAAGCACTCATGCAAGTATTCTAGTTAGAAAACAAACAAAAATCGTTTGTGCCTCGAAACCTCTGGAATAATAAGAAGCCGCATGCCAATGATAAGACAACCCCATCAACTCGCACTTCCACCTATTTCACTATAGCATTGGGAATTCTATTGTTTCACTCTTTCGAGATTGCCTGCAAAAATAGCAAACAATGACTTCCACGACAGCTGCTCCATAGAGAAGACAGGACAAGGTAACCAAGAGCCATAGTTTCTCCAGCTGACCTAGTGAAGCACCAACATTCCCCCAAACTTGGATAAAAAATAAAAAAAAAAAGGCAACCAAATATTATGAGAGAAATGAACTGAAGAAGCAGATGGTCTACGGATTCCTTCTCTCTTAAGCATTAGGAGCACTTATCAAAGATACTAGAGAAAGAAATGCCCTTTTCCTCAGATTATCAATTGTGGTAAATGGGGGGAAATAAGAAGAGTTAACCAGTCATTCAAGGAAATAAGCATTGGAGCTTTCAAAAGAAAAAACAAAGACCCAGAATAAAACAAAGACTCAGTAAGTTTACTTTTTTTTTAATGATCAGCGAGTATACTAGTTTATGAACTGTTTCTCTCCCTAAATTACATCAAATTTTGGGGATATAGCAGCTGAATTGATGTTCTTCTTTTTGTAATTTTTTTTCTTCTATAGAAAAGTTAGAAAGATTTCTTTGGTTATTCTTAGAAATGTGGCATGGGCTTCTTTTGAAATAGTTGAATAAGGCAGTGCTTCTAATAGAATGGATTGTTGTTCCAATGATGTTATTTTGATTTGGATGAAATGAGCTGATTTGGCGATTACTCTTTTTAAAATGTTAGGCTCCTTAGCTTTCATTTAATGTTAATGCAATCTTTTCCTTAAAAGTCTTGATGGGTATAAGTTGGGAGCTGAGCTCAAACTCTGTTTGTTAGAAATGTGGCATTTGTTTTTTTGTCAAAATCACTACATAGGTAGTGCTTCTAATAGAAGGGGAGTTTTCTGATTTTTTTCCCTCTTTTGATGTGGATGAAACTAAGCAATGTGTCAGTGAGTTTTTAGTGAAGGGATAAGCACTTGGGATCTCATTTGAGGTTAATACAATCTTCTATGTACAAATGTGATGGCGATAAGTTGGTTATTGAAATGCAATCTTCTCTGTAAAAATGTGATGGCGATAAGTTGGTTATTGAGCACTCACTCTATGTTGATACATGTGCCACACATTTAAGAGATCTAGTTTGTGCATCAGCTTAGCCCTGTTGTGGATGACCAGCCACATGAAAATCACATGCTACATAAGCATAGTTTTAAAACAAAAGACATCGGATACAAAAGACATCGGATACAGAGAAATCTCAAGCCAAGTATTTAAGACTGCCAAGTATCCACTTATGATAGCTATGTAACTACTTGCTGTCAATTTGACCTTGTAAAACCCTATTAGACAGTAATAATTTTGCAAATACACAGATGTATAAGCATGTTAGATACCCATGTGAACCTCAAATGAACTAAGCATCTATTAAAGAAATAGTCCAATTTTACTTTCTAAATCATGGTTGAGTTGGGATCTTGATGGGTGAAAATTAAGAATTTTTTTAGTAACAAGCAAAGTCTTTGTTTTGATCTTCAGGTACTTCAAAGTACCGGTTGCGTTTCAGGTATGCTATTCAACATGTATCCATCATACACATTATGATAGAAGTTGTATAAGCTGTAAGATTTGGCTCATTGCATTGCATTACAATCTTCATAAAATATTTATGAATCGGCCTTTTTTTCATTTAACACACTTGTCCTTCCATTTTGCTGGAACTTTTTATTATATGGAACTCTAGAGCTGGGTGCTTTCATATGGTATTGCTGGCGCAATAATCTTTCGTGGATCAATCATACTGCTGGGAACTGTCACTCTTCAGGTTTTATGATTTCATGGATACTCCTTCACGTTTTTAATTTATTTTATTATTTACTAATTTCTTTTTATTGGTTCCACTAGCAAAAGTATTCCTGCTTTGTTCTTCTCAGAGGTTTGAGGTGGTGAATTTGTTACTAGCTTGAATTCTTTTGTTCTCATCATACAAGGTATCATTTCCTTCTTTCTCTCGAATGACTTTCTCACTACTGAAACTAGTGCACAGCATAACTCTTACTTGAACACCTGCCACTGCATTACTTCATCTAATGTATATGTGAAGCCCACCTATGGTTAATCTGAACCCGTTGTGCACATACTCCCTAAGAATAGGTGTATGAATGTATGAAAACAATTTATGTTCCAACCTCATCCCAATTTGACTGACATCCACCGCTAGATTTGAAAGTCATTTTAGTCATTCATGTCAATGTACTGAGACTTAGCACATCAAAAATAGAATGTAAGTATTGCAAGATTAGTGAATCCGAGAGTGGAGAAGATGAGTTGTTAAAATTGAAGATAACTTAGTACTACCATGTGATAAATATCAATATCTAAGGCCAATTATAGATCAAATGGAGGGTTTATCAAAAGCAAGACCTATCTAAGGTGCAAGAAAATTTAGTCCTGCATTAGCTCATTATTCTCTCTCTTGTTTTCAGAAATCGTTTCGTCCATTCATTTACCGTGTTAGATTAGATTGTCATTAATCTAAACAGAAATGGGATGTATAAACATAATTTCCTAACTTAGGTTGATTCTAGGCCCAAACTTAACCCAGACCAGATTGATCAGGTTCGAGTTCATTCTTGGGTCCATCATAAAGCCTAGTTGTGGATCCCAAATTTAGAGCCAGACTTGACATGGACCCAAACCATGGCATAAACTAGACCTATCTAAAGCCTTTATTGGTGTTTTTTTTTTCTTTTTTTTTTTTATGGTAAAGCATTTAGAGCTTTTACTTGATCACCAAGCATGAGATGTGACCCTTGTGATGTTGCACAGCACCCAAAGAGATTCACTTTCAAAATCAAATTGGAACTAATTGTGTGCTTTCTGAACGTGATTAATCCACCATTGGCTACTAATTATATTAGAGTTAAATTTGAGAATCTATTTCTTACTAAAAAAAAATAATTCTAGGCCGGGTGCTGACAGCAGGTAAAGCCTTATTTTAGATCCTTATGATCAATCCAACCTCCTCACTCCCATCTAGGCTATGTCCACCCGCCCAATTTTGTTCAAGTCAAAAACATTTAGACTTACCCCAGTGGTAAGACTTAAGAGGCGCCAATTCTTATCTAGCTTTCCAGGGTTTAAACCTACGCAGTCACCTTCCCTTACCCGATGATTTTCCTACCTCACTCGAAATCTACTTCCCTAAGCTGGCTAACCCAAAAAAGAAAAAAAAAGTCTTATCATATTCACCGTTGGATTGGACCACCCCAAAGTTACAAACATAAGATCTTGGAACCCATAAATTTATAGGTATAATCATTCTACAGACTACAAGCATTAGTTTTATGGAGAGAATACAAAATAAAATAAAATAAAAAACGTAAAGATTTATTTACTATTTTTTATTGGCATACTGCTACAGCAAAATGCCCAACAAAGAATTCTGAAACACTCATTCCTAAATTATTTGATCAAAGTGACCAAAAGAGAGTGACAACAGTCAACAGACAAGTAGCTAGCATGTGACTCTGCCTGTGCTCTCCACTTCTTCCTTGACTGGTTATTATCATCTAACAAGACCCTATTACCAGTCAAGTAGTCTGCATGGGCCCAACTATTCATTATATGACACTTTGTCATGTAGCCATGTATGTTTCCATGCAAGTTCCCAAGTCCATTCTTATTTAGACCCAATTAAAGTTATGGGTATAACAATATGCTAGCCTAGGTATCATATTTAGGAGAATTAATGGCCCTAAGCAGGCTTGGACATTCGTTTGGTTCAAACTTACTAATTTCAGATCACCTAAGAGACCTCCTATTGTTACTATACTAGATAAACCAGTGTTGATCATACGTTGCATTTATTTATAGTATTGTAGTAGATTAATTTATGAGAGTGGGAAAAGTAAGTAAGATTTCATCAGCATGTATAGTTTAAAATTTCTAAATAGACAACTCATTCACTGTGCATTCATGAATACAGGAAGTACGTTGAATACCTCCAAACCATAAGATGTAACAATCAAAATCGGAGAGGCAACATTCGGATGGAGAAGGGGCTGGATTATATTCCCTGGCTTAGAAAACAATTAGAAAATGAAGAGAATTGTACCCTTAAAAGACTTGCTGATGGACCAATGTTTGAGGCCATTTCATATAATGCATATGCGGTAAATGGATATGTTTTCTATACAGCGGATGCAGAATTAAATAGAACAACACAAAACAGTGGGGTTTCAGTGAAAGCTATAACACCTTGTAGGGCAAGCGCCAAGGACACAAATCTTGTTAATGAAGAGCTCACTTATTATGGCATCATCAAACAAATCTTGGAGTTGGATTACCATGACTTCAAACAAGTAGTATTCAATTGTGATTGGGTGCGTGTAGAAACTGCAGATGGATGTAAAGTTGATCCAGAAACGAATCTAATATATGTTAATTTAGGGAGGATTCAAAGAAATACAAAAGAAGATGATGAACCATTTATTCTTGCTGATCAAGCAACTCAAGTCTTTTATTGTAAAGATCATAGTAGGCCTACAGAAGAATGGCATGTTGTCTTGGAAGTTCCAAAAAGATTGAATGGAGATGTGGATGCTTTTGAAGATCCCTTAGTTTTTTTGGAAGGAACAAATGAAAATGCCTTAGCATCAGCATTACGAGATGATATCACCGGTGATGAATAACATTGTTATCGACCCATGTATGTATGGTATCAATTTTTTAATTGTTCAAATCTTTTCCATAAAATGGGTGGGGTTGCTATTTTTTTATATTTATATTTTCTATGATATTTTTTCATGTTGATCCACATGCACTTATATATATATATATTCATTATCCACATGCAAACATTTTTATAATGATGTGAATTCTCATATTAAAGGTTTGTGTTTGCAGTTAACATGTCTTCAAATCGAGAAAGAGTGACATTTGGGATAAATGGGCAACCCATTAGTGATAATGCACCGCAACTGTCCTCATTTATTGGTCGGACTGTGAAATCTATTGTGGCACCTACCTATGACACTTGGAAGTCCGTGCCGAGAAACCTAAAGGAGGAAGTCTGGAAACATGTCACCGTGAGTGTTTGTTCATTTTATGTATTTAATTCACATTGTAGTTTAGTCTTATGAATAAGTCTTAAACCTAAATTATATCCTTCACAGGATAAATATGATATTTTGGCATGCTATAAACCGTTTATTCTCACAAGAGCAAACATTTCATGGAAAGATTGGAAGTCCAAGCTTCGTACTGGTACATACGATAAATATCAAACGGACACGGAGAGGAAACAAAAACTTCCAAAATTCGTTAAGAAGGAAGATTGGGATAGGTTTGTCGACATCCAATCGATGCCTGAATATCAAGCTAAAAGGCAGTGTGGGAAGAGAGCTAGGAAAGAAATGAAAAGCCCGCACACCTCCGGCAGAAAGGGTCAAGCTCATGTTGCAGAAGAATTGGTGAGCTCCATTTCTTCTTCATTTGGTTGCATTTTTCCATTGAAATTAATGTGCACTTAGAATGTTTGCGTCTTGTAATTTTAGAGAAAAAAGTTTCCAGATAAAGAGATTAGTCGGACGGATGTTTTTGTTGAGACTCATACTAGGAAGGATGGGTCTGCCACATGCGAACAGTTGGTGAGAATATTATCTTGTTCATTTTTATTGTGTCATATAATATAGGATGATCATAGAATCTATTTTATAGTTTTTAAGGAATTGCTATGCATTCTTATTGTCAATTCATTTTGCAGGACAAGATTAAGAAAACAGTTATGGATGACCCCTCTAGTGCGTACAACGATCTTGAGAACGACGCAGTTGCACAGGTATTTATGCAGATTATGGATGCTCGCTTCTTGTCTATTTGCTTGCACCAAAGTAGTTTTTCTGATACTAGTTTAGCTCTATATTCTAACATACTTCCAAAATGCTCTAGTAAAATGCACGTTTGGTGCGGGCTATTTTGCAAAGAGAAGTACAATAATGTGCTAAATTTTATATGATTCCTCGTATAAGTCTTTCCTATATAGGAAAGAGGAAAAATCATGCGGAATCCATTTTCTGTGCACATACACAAATCTCCCTTAAATGGTTATTTATTCTATGTTGGAGTCAATGAAATGAAATCAGCTTTTTTTCTCTTTCCCTTCTCATATTTAATTTTATTTGACCTTTTTTTGGCTGTTTTTGCCCTGATCCATAAACACTTTTAAGAAAAACAAAACAAACTTGCGCACCTAAATTGCTCTTCCCTGCTTTGCTGGATATGATCTTGTAGATAATGTTTAAATATATCTTGTTCAACAAATAACAGAAATCACAAATGAACTACAACAAATTCCAATTCATCATATATATGCATATTTCTTTCTTGTATTGGCTAGTCAGCTGCTGTGCATGTTAGTTCAGAAGTTTTGAGTTGCTATGCTGCAAAGTGTTATGCTGTTGTGGTTTTGTCTTGCTGCCTGGTATTGGCTAGTCAGCTGCTGTGCAGGGTAGTGTGTCCTGCTCTGCTCTCCAGTGGCTTATCTGAGTTTTTTTTTTTTTTTTTGGCTAAATGGCAAATTGAATGAAGGAGAAGGAAAAGGCCAAAGGCCCCCAAAATACAAATAGAGAGCCACTATGCGAGACAAACAAAACAGCACTGTTCAGTAGTGGGTTGATTTGGAGTCTGCCCAAATATGGCTTAGTCTGGGAGAGGCTAGGCTGAGTGCAGTTCTTTTCCCTTGGAGCATTCAGTTTCTGTTCTGGGTGCCTGCATGTGGTCTGTTGCAATGAGGTCTGCTGCAGTGGTGTTCTACTCTTTCTGCTGCTCTGTCTTCAGCTTCTGCAGGTGTCTTCTTCTCTCCGCTGGGTGGTTTTGCTGGAGGAGTTGTGCCTTGCTGAGGTTGTTTGCCCAGTTGCCAAGGAGAAGAGGAGAGGCTTTGCTGTGAGCTGTTCTGCTGCATTTTTTTTTCCTGAATGGTAAATTTGAATTAGAAAAAAGAGGAACTGGCCAAAAGGCCCCAATACAAGAGAAGAGAAAGAAACAAAGAAAAGAAAATTACAAGGAGAACCAAACTTGAAAAAGAAGGAAAAGCCAAAGATCTCCAGCCCAGCAGGACTGGGACTCCAACACCCAACTCAGCAGCAAACTGCTAAAGCAGGAAGAAGAAAAAGGAGAGACTGGGATGCAGCACTGCCAAAAGGAAAGCCCAGAACTTAAGGAAAACTAACCAAGCTCAGAAGCTGGGCTGAAAGAACACCAGTGGGAGAAGAGAAGAGCAAAGCTAACAAAGATAAACAGCGCAGGAAAACCAGCTAAAACAAACTCAGCACGGCAGCTTCTGCAAAGAGGAACTAAACCTGCCAGGAAGGAAGCTACACAGGACTGAAATCCACAGGGCTCCAGCTAGAGAAGGCTCTAAGCACAACACACTCCTGCACTGAGAGACTGAACCAGCGAATCCCAAACAACCACTCTGCATAGAAAGATCAATCCAGCAGAAACACAGCATTCTCCTGAGCCACTACTGAACAGAGAACTACTCTGAGCTGCAGCCTGAAAGAAAAGACTGCAGCAAAAGAATATGGCCCTGAACACTCTAGGAAATCCTTAGAAGCAACTTTACAAAGCAGAGGCTGCCAGCAAAATGAGAGGCACAAGGAAATTGCGCAGGAAACCAGCAACCAAAGCCCAGCACTACTACTGCTGCAGAGAGAAAAAAAATACCAGGAGGAAAGCTTCAGAGGACAGAACTCCTAAGGGCAACAGCCAAAAATGGCTGCAAACACACACCTGCACAGAGAGACTTTGCAAAGAGAAAAAGGCTACTAGGAGGAAAGCTTCAGAGGACAGAACTCCTAAGGGCAGCAGCCAAAAATGGCTCCAAACACACACCTGCACAGAGAGCTGAACTTGTGAAAAATTGGAGGCGAATTGTGTTTTTTTTTGTCACACTTGTTGGTTGAATGGCTGGCTAGGTTGCATGAGATGGTTATATGAGCACATGCATGATACAATCATCTATTAACTATAACACTTAAGTTCAATTAATTTGTTGGACAATCAGTACATGCCTCTTATGGTTTTTTTTTTTCCTTTTGTTAAGACTTACATGTGTATTATATATGATATTGAAATTCCTAGGTTAGCTTGTTCTTTTTTTACTTTTGTTAAGACTTATATGTGTCTTATGTATGTTATTGAAATTCCTAGCTAGGTTATCATTGAAATTCCTAGCTAGGTTATCTTGTTGATCTACTCAAAATTTTTATTTTTTCCACATAGGTTCTTGGTCCTGACACTCGAGGACGTGTTAGGGGACTGGGTTTGGGTGTTTCAAGGACTTCCATGCAGCATACCCGTCCATATAGGATAGCCTTGCAAGAGGAGCAAGCATCGAGAGAAACCATGCAGACCCAAATGGACAAGTTGAAGGAAATGCTAGAAATGCGATTAGCGGAGGAAGCTAGGCAACGCAAAGAGGACATGGAACGTTTCTTAACTTCTTTTTCTCAGGGTGGGTCAGAGGTTCAAACCCCTAACGATCGTGGGAGTTCCTCTCAGGTATAAAGCAATTTTATATAATAATACATGCCTATATTTGAAATAATGTGTGAGATTGATAAACTATATGGTGACATTAATTGTTCATAATTGTAGATGAGAGATGATTTCTCAACACAGTCGCATCCCATAACAGCCGTACAAATACAAACAACTTTGTGTAAATTGATGCACCTGACCAAGAGGCCTGCATGTGTTGTTGCTTATGGCCGAGTGAAGGGTGACTCACCTGATGATCCGGGTTGCTATAAGATTATCCTAGATGAAATTATTGAAGGGAACGTCGACTTGGTAACTGGAGAAGGCAAGATGGAAGATCTTATAACAGGAGATGAGACCGAGTGGCCCAAATGGAAGACTGTATTTTACTAGATGTGGATGAATGCATACTAGATGGATTTATTTGACTGATAGTATAAATCTTGAGTATTCTCTATAGATGGATGTTTTGTTTTGACCATTAAATGTGGATGAATGTATATTGTTTTCGACTATTGTATGGATATTTGAATGTATATTGTTTCCAGTTCAGTAGATTTTTTTTTTGGCTGCATTCGGTTGTGCCTTGGGGGAGTCCTTGTAGGTGTCGAGCTGGTATTGAGGTTTGCTTCCCAGTTTTGGCTTGGTACAGCTGCTTCTTCTCTCTGCCCTGTTTGGTCCCCCTCCAGAATTTGTTGCTGCTCTGTTCTCTTCTTGCTGTTTTGCCAAGGATGACCTGGCTCTGTCCCAGCTCTGCTTTGGTGGAAGTGTTTTTTTGTGCTGTTTTTGCTGCTTCGCCCAGCTGGAGCAAAGCTCTCCTGCTGATCTGCTTCTCTTCCTCCTCTGTTGGCAGGGTGTTGCAGTGATTTTTGGATGCGTCAGTTCTCTTCTAGCTGCAGAACTTTGGTTTGCTTGCCTTCATGCTAATTGTAGTGCAGCAATGCTTCCTTTCGCCCTTGCTGCGGTGGAGAGATTGGTTTTTTTTTAATCCCCTGCTGCCCAGTTGGGATGAGCTGCAGTAGTTTGTTTTGCCCTCTGCTCCTTTGCCTTGTTGTTTCCCCTTCTGGTTGGAGTGCAGCTGCTGATGCTGCCTGGTTTTCTTTCAGAGCTTCTTGGAATTTTTCAGGTGTTAAAGAGTTGCTTAAAGTTCTCCATTTCAGATCTCTATAATAAGTCTTGCAGGTATGCCTTTCTGAGAAGAAGTTGCTTTCTTTTGGTCATTGGGCAGCAATGTGCAGATTTCTCTTGTTTTGGATGCTTGGGCAGAAAAGAGCTATTTTTTCTTGCAACAGTCTGAGTTCTTCTGCAGTGTTGGATTCTTCTTCTCTGCCTTGAGCTGTGGCTTTTGCTTGAAGCTTTCCCTTCTCAGTTGGTTTTGCTTAAGCAAGGAGTTGTTGCACTTGATGTGGCTGTTGCTTGAAGCTTTCCTTTCTCAGTTGGTTTTGCTTAAGCAAGGAGTTTGTTGCACTTCATAGTTTGCCTGCATAGCTGACTTGCTTTTGTCTGAAGCTTAGCTCTTGAAGTTTGCTTCCTGTTCCTGTTTAGCTTATTCTCTAGCTAGAGTAGTCCTTCTCCCCCTTCCTGTAGTCTTTTGGGCAGTTTTTGCCCCCTTGTTCAAGGGGAGCTTTTCTTGTTTGTATTTTTTTTTTTTTGGGATGTAACTCCTTGTCTTGGGGCCTTTGGCCTTGATGGAACGCGCTCCGAGGCGCCGTGGGGCGGCTACCGGGGTCGGCGGAACGTGGGAGTCCGTCGGGTCCGGCCCTTTCGCGCCCTGGCGGGCCCTGAAGCGTGCATCAACATTTCTTTTATGGGTGTGCCAGATTTTCTATTTTACTTTGAATTGCAAGTGGTAATCCGGAGATCAACCTTCGCAAGTAAAAAGGAAATCAACTTCTTTCAAGTTTTCCATTGCACAAATATTTAAGAAAAGAGACATTTTCTTGGTTTGCCGTGAAAGGCGATTTTGTTTGGCATTTATAGCCGATTTTGGCGTTTATAGCCGATTTACAATTCTCATCAATAATGAAAGACAAGAGTTGTGATTTTTGTCTCTTTTGAAAAATACAGATTACAATGAAAAGCAAGAAAAGGAAGATCTAACTTTTCAGGAGATTGTGGGGGACTCGTTCAGATTGACGGTCGCAAGCCATGTATGGGCTTCGCCATCATCCATGCAGATGAGAACAGAAGATGCTCTTGATTCGCTTGGCTTGGCTATAACCTCAGGTTTTTAGAGGACAAAGACCAAGAGAAGGTCCTATGTCCAATAAAAAGCTAAGTAGACGGGCTGAAAAGCCACGTCTAAGCCATTGGAGGCAGCAGGAGAAGGCAAGGACCTTGGGGGGGTGCCCCCCAAGGGACTTTTGTCACCTTGTAGTGGTGGCCGGTGCAGAACTTCAGCAGAGTTTTTCTCTCTTTTTCTTTCTCTCAGATCTCTTTCTGATCTTTTTTTCTGATCTTTTCTCTGATCCTGATTTTCTCCTTTTTTTCCGATCCCAATTTCAATGGAATGCTCTCCTATTTATAGGCCTTTGGTAGCCATTTAGGAGGGTTTATGAGCCTTAATGGCTTTAATGGGAGGAGTTACAAGATTTATTTCTTGATTTTGTAACTCCTTTTTCCTTGAATCTGATTGGCCGATGGAGATTAAGGGCTTTTAATCACCTTAATTACCATAATGGGAGGAGTTTCATGGTTTAAATGCCATGAATCAATTGACTTGTAACTCCCAAATGCTTGCTTCTGATTGGGCCGTCCAAAGAAATGAATTAATGACTGCAATAAAGCTAGTCAATTAACCACATTAATTGGTCGCCGAGCAGTCGAAGAGTCGCGGGCCATGCCGTGTCTTCTGGAATTCTTCTGGCGATGATCATCGATGGATCTACATGCTGATCGACATCGGATGAACATGTAACTTCAGACATTGATAGCTAAGAGTGGGCCGGTGACATCTGTCTTGTCGATTTCACGATCGGTCGGACAGAAAGTGCACTTTCTTGGTCAGCCGGTTGACGATCTTGGAGCGATCAATGATGATTTTATGCTTTTGACGGCGGATCCGAGATGTCGTCGGATATGAGTCAATTTAAAGCACTAAAAATCACATTTTCAGGAAACCACAGGGGCCAAAGTGCGCGAAACGCGAAAAAAGACGGAAAAACGGGTCACCGGCGGAAAATCCGGTGACCCGGACCTCCATGGTCGCCGGCGACCATGGACCGGCGACCATCCCTGCGACCCTGGGGGATTTTTCCCCTTCGGAGCCCGTTTTACGGTCGTTTTGAGGTCTTTTTCGTCGCCGTTTTCTTCTGTATTTTTCTTGACATTTCTTCTCATTTATTGGCTTGATTTCCCTGTAGAAAACCTGATGAGAATCCTTGCATTTTTAGAGTGCAAAGTTTCCAATTTTCCGGGAAAGCCGAAGACTTTGTCGCGTAAAGCTGCTGATTTTCCGCCAGAAGCTGAAACTTGGTCAAACGATGTCGGAATGACCCGAAATTTGAGGTGGAGCCTCCTGAGCAATAAATAAGACCAACCATAGGCTTTTGTTTGAGTTTTGAAGCCGTTTGCGGTCCCGTCGATGCTTCACTTGATTTTGCTGCGGGGAAAATGCCGAGCTTTGATATGTGGCCAAACGATGTCCGATTGAACTGAAATTTGACGGGGAGCCTATTGGAGTCATTTTGAGACGTTCCATGGGCTCCGTTTTGGATGTCATGGTCCCGGGTTGCTCCGCCGCCGGTAGGCTTGATTTTCTCTCGGAGCATCGAAACCTGGTCAAACGTTGTCGGAATGACCTGAAATTCGACGTGCAGCCTTTTGGAAGCATGTTGAAGCCACTCATCCACTTGGTTTGATGAGTGAAGGCTTCGGTGGTTCCCGCCGCCGGGAGGCTTGATTTTGCTGCTCGAGCATTGATGGAGGGTCAAACGTTGTCGGTTTGACTTGAAATTTGGCATGGAGCCCTTTTGAGACATGCTGGAGTCATCTGTAGGCTCTGATCGAAGTTTTGACGTCTCCGATGATGTCGCCGCCGAGAGCTCCCGTTTAGCTATCGGAGAAGTGAAGTTAGGCCAAATGTTGTCGAAATGGCCCGAAACTTCATGTGTACTCTTCTCTTGGCTATCTTGAAGGATCTTGCAGTTTTTGTTTGATTCTGACAAGATTTGATTTTTTGGAGAAGTTGCATTGCCTATTTATGGCAGGTTGCGACTTCATGCAGCTTTCTTGATGTTGAAGAGGCAAAGTGACATTTTTGGTGTCAACAAATGCCCCCTCGAGGTACAGCGACGAGTTGCTTGACTTTTGTAGTCGATGTGCCTCGAAGAGATTTTTGAAGGAGAGCTTGTGTCTTGACCAAGAGTCTTTGAGCAATCTTTCCTTTGGTAGAGTAGCCTTTGAGCTTCCAGGGGAATTTTATGGTAGTGAAAGGAATCAAACACCATCTCGAGGCAAAGTTTTGAAGATGACATCAGGGATGTGGATTTGGGTTTCTGTTTTTTTGATCTTGTGACCTAACCAGCTATATATGGCAGGTTAGGGGATCGGGTTTTGGTTTTGACCTTGTGACCCAACAAGCTGTATGTGGCAAGTTGGGGGATCATGATTTGGTTTTTGGTTTTGGTCTTGTGACCTAACAAGCTGTATGTGGCAAGTTAGGGGACCAGGATTTGGTTTTTGGTCACTCTTTGGGACTGTGTGGGTCCATTGGAGTGGTTTGGATTTTTGTTGAATGTCAATTTCAAGATTTTGGCTCAACTTGGTATATGAGGCTGGATGGTTTGATTTTTGGAAGCTCATGGGGCTTGGAATTTTTTGTATGGTTCAATCAACTCAAAAGAGGCATGGAACCATTTTTGTATGCTCTTGGGTAAGAGGGATTTTTTTTTCCTGACTAAAAGCCCATTTTTTTTTTTAGTGCCTAGGTGGTCAAACCTGGCTCATATGGGCTAGCCCATGGGACCTTAAGCTTTTTAGGATGGCTTAGATCTCATGTGGGGTCATTTTTGTAAAGAATATCTAAAGATATCTCATTTGGATAGAGAATATCTAAAAATATCTTTATGGGAGAGAATCTCTCATATTCCCTTAATTTGGGAGAGAATATCTCAAGGTATCTTTCTTTTTGGGAAGAAATCTCCAATATCCTTTTTTGTTGGAGAGAATCTCTCATTTGATTGATTTTGGGAGGAAATCTCTCAAAGACATCTTTCTTTTTGGGAAAGAATCTTTCTAATTCCTTCTCTTTTGGTAAGGTTACTAATTAGTAACACTTACCTTTCTTCTTTGTTTCCTTCTTTGATTTGCTCTCTCCTATAAAAGCAAAGGAAGGTAGGATCTCTTGCCCTTATTGCTTTCTTTTGCAACAATCTCAAGAGAGCTCCAAGGCCAAGAGTTTTTCTTCTTCAAGGATCTTCAAGCTTTTTCCTTTTTCTTCTCCATCAATGGCTTCAAGTAAGTTTTCTCTCTTTTTTCTTTCAAGAAAACTCTATGTAGAGAATAGGATGGTAAAAAAAGAAAGTTTCTCTTCTTTTTTTTTTCTTTCTTCTTTTTTTTTTCTTTCTTTTCTTTCTATTCTTCTTCTTTTTTTTTTTCCACGTGATTTCTTCTTTTGTTTTTTTTTTCTTTTTTTTTCACACGTTTTTTTCTTCTTTTTTTTTTGTGGGCCGTACGGACAGATCCGTACGGCCACGTGGCTTGTGGGCCACGGCCTGATGGGCCAGCCCCTGATTTTTTTTCTTTTTTTTTTTTTTTTCCTCCTTTTTTTTTGAGAAAGTTTCTTTTTTTTTTTTTTTTTTTGCTCATCATGATAATGCGTTTTTATGTAAATCTAGATGTTCATGCATGTACTTTTTGTAAATTGAATTGAGTAGCATGATGTGATAGCATACCTAAAAATCTTTGCAAATTTGGGAATTTGGAGCTCGCAGCGATGTTGAGCCCTTCTTGATTTTGCGGAGATTTTGAGGTTTCGAAAGTTTGGAGTTTCGGAGCCCGCAGCAATGTTGAGCCCATCTTCAAACTTTCTATTTCCGTCGGGGTATTTCCTTTTTCTTTGGAATTGCCCCGGAGTCATGCCAAAATTTCGCCAGATTTTTTGTGGGACAAAGTGACCCCTTTTTTTTTAGCGAAATCCTGTCATTTTGATGACGATCTTTTTCTTTTCCAACCTTTGCAGGTGGTTCTTCCAGAGCGAACAAGGGTAAAGAGCCTGCTACAAGCGTACCTCGTCGATCTGCTAGATCTTCCAATGTGGCCGTTCAGCAGGCCTGGGAGAAGGTCCAGTTTGTTGAGAAGAACTTGGAAGAGTGCGATTCCCTCAATCGCGATGAGATGAGACAGCGATTGATCGCTCTCAAGAATGAGGACTTCTATAAGATCATGGTAAGCAACCGTCCTTGGGTTATGGACGATCTGAGGGTTTTACCCAAGCCTACCTTCTTCTTTGGAGATGCAGTCCCTGACGACTTGACATACCAAAGGAGATGTTTTCAGTTCTCTTACACAGCAGATGGTGAAGAGAAGACTGTTTCTACCCGGTCGTCTTTTGATCGTACCATCTCGATCATGAGCCTTGCTTCCACGTGCTCTAAGAGGGAAGATCCTCCGAGCTGGGTGAAGAGGACCAGTGTGATCAAGACCGGGGTTTTTGTTGGTGGACCCTCCGGATATGCGGAGAAGCCACCTGTCCGTATGGACATGTTAATGCCAGCCAGCGGCTACCAGGGCTCTGATTATCCGTCGGTCGATTTGAGACCGGTGGGCCTTGGCGTTTTCAGCGGTGACGGCAGTACTTGGGTGAAACCTTTTCGACTTCGTGGCCGTTTCAATGTTGACTCCGATTGGAAGTCATGGACTGACCACACCTTGCTGATTGGGGGCGCCGTTTTGAAGGAAGCCGGGATTTTTGACGCGGTCCGCGCTTTTAGGGAGACCGTGACTTTTTCCGATGATGCCTTCATGGCTATGTTGGAGTCTTTCCTCCCTCAGACCAATACCTTCGTTGTCACGAACGGTGAGATTGGTTTTTCTCTGAAGGAGTTGAGTGCTATTACTGGACTGCCCATCCTTGGCAAACTCTACGAGGAGTTCATGCCGATTGACAGCGTCCTTGAGGAGCAGTCAGAGGAGTTCAGGCTCCTATACTTTCAGCTCGTCGCCTTCTATGATTTTTTGAAGGAGGGCTCGAAAGTCAGATCCAGCAGTTGGAAGAGTTATGGCTCTTCATTCTTCAACTTCTTTGACAGCAAAGAGTCTCCTGATAGCATGACCCGGGAAGACAGGAAGAAGACTTTGGCCATGCAGGAAGAGTTGAAGGGTTTCTTCGCGAGCACAGATGCCATTTGTTCTGACATTGCATTGCGGAGAGATCTTGCTGTTTACCTCACTTTTTGGCTAGGTGAGGCTATTTTTGCTGGTGGAGATGGGACGCACATCAGGCCGCATTGTATTTTTCCGGCTTGTCAGATGGCGTTTGGAGAGCGACTTGCTTTGGTGCCTGCTCTTTACTCCTACTTGTGTACCGAACTGCAGGCTGCTGCTTTCTTGGTTCGGCTTGGGCTCCCTATGAATAGGGTATTTTCAGCCCATATCTTTTATTCGTGGTTTGTATACCACTGTCCTGGCTTCCACCAGCTGGGTGCTGCACAGGATGATGATCCTCTGATGATTCGATTGGCTAAGGGAAAAGCCGTATCCGAATCACTTTTGTTTGCCCGCATGAGGATCCGACGGTTCAGGGACGTCGAGATGGGGCAGTCTTCAGTTAAGCTTTCTCCGGAGTTGCGGAAGAAGGCTTTTGATTTTGGTGCCTCCCGAGACTCTACCAGAGCAGGGTCGGGAAGGCATTACTCTTTGACCAATGCAGAGAAGGAGTGGCATTTCAGCATACGAGTCGGCACGATGGTGTACCGTAGACATCTTTTCGTCGACATCCAGCCGTATGTACCTTCTCGCTTTGCGCTTCAGTTGGGCTTCTCTCAAGGCGTTGTTGGAGCGCCTTCGAGTATGGTGAAGCGTTTTGGGGGTTTGCAGGATGGCAGAAATGCATGGGCTTTCTATAGTGCTGAAGACACTACTGCCACGATTTCTTATCCTGAGCTGTCGACTTTCCGAACTGCCGGCTTCACGAAGTGGTTCGCGGAGAGCTTTTTGGCATATCGGGGGCTTTCCAAGAAGGAGCTTGATGTAAAGCTGTCTTCTGGAAAAGGCATTGGGAAGTCGGATGGCGTCCGGCGAGAGGAAGTTTGGGCCTTCCTTTCTGGAGAGAAGCACAAGATAGGCTTTCTCGGTGACCAGGGCGTCATTGGTTCTGAAGCTGTTCGGGAAGTACCTGATGAGGCTTTGGAGCAGCTAGAACAGGAGGAAGCTGAGCTCGACGCTTGGATGCAGGCGGCACAGAGGCGAGCTTCCGCGGAGTCTACTGGCGAAAGCAGACCATCCAGTGAGGAGTCAAGTGAGAAACCTGACTCTGATAGTGGGGCGGGTTCTTCTAGGAAGCGAACCCGTAGAGGTAAGAAGAGGAGGAGTCATCATCGCAGCGAGGGGCCACATGAGGACTCTCCTGACATGGAAATCCCTCTTACCATCAACGAGGAGGTGCCAGAGGCTGTCGACGAGCCTCCAGAGAAGAGGAGTCGTGGGGAAGAGACCATTGGTGAAGGTATGATTCTTCCTTTTTCTTTTTCTACTTCTTTCATGGGGCTTTCCATGTTCTGATTTGTTTTCTCACCCTGCTGCTGCTTTTTTTTTAGCAGAGGATGAAGACTTGCCGATGCCTGAGGTTCCGACCGATGAGGCGGTGATGGAGCCGGTTATGGCATCTGAAGAAGAACCGAGGGACTCTGGAATGACTCCGGAATCTCCAATTGGTATAACTTCTTTCGCTTTCTCTTTTTTTTTTTTTTTGCCTGCGACTTGATTTGCTAACATTTTTTATTGTCAGCTGACTTGCCACTGGATTCCGATGACTTTGAACCATCAATGGACGCAAAAGTCGATGATGCTTCTGATGAGTTCATGGAGGAAGAGAGTGTTCCGCCAGTCGTCGAAGAAGGTACTTTGTAGTGATGACCCTGATGATTTTTTTTCTTTTTTTTGAACAGGATCATATTCATACCTTTTTGTGTTTCATTTGCAGGTTTTGAAGTGACAGAAGAGAGCCCATCGCTTTCTTCAGAACCAGAGCAAGGGATGCCAGAGGTCGATCCAGAGGTAGAGACCAGTTCTGACATGATTGAGGAGATGCCTCGTGTTGAGATTCCCTCTCCAGTGGCTCCAAGTGAAAAGAGTTCTTTTGTTACTCTTCCAATGGGACATGACATGAGCAGCCGATCAGCGGAGAAGGGTGAATCTTCATCCAGTTCGTCTCTTCAATTTGCGAAGAAGGTGCTGGCTCGGGTTTTGAGTTCTTGGGTCAAGACTCTCCTTTCTGGACACTTGGAGGCAGGATTTGGCATGATCCCACATGTACAGGAGATTCTGACCGACACCGAAGAGGTTGGTCTGGATGTCACAGGTGCCAGGGCGATCGTTGATAGGATCATTGCACTGGGTGACAAGTGGTTTGAGACCATGGGTTTCTCTGACGACCAATTCTTCAAGGAGATGTTCTTGGACCCTGCTGATAAGGCTAAGTCTGACCTGAATGAGGCTACACAAAGCAAGAAGCAGCTAGTTCGGGAGAAGAACAAGGAAGAGCTAGCCATCATCGGATTGAGGCATGACCTTAACGTCCTTGATAGGGAAGTTGAGGAGGCCAGGAAACGTCTTGAGCATTTGAAGGCACAAGTCGATGCGAAGTGGGCTGCTATAACAGAGGCTCGTGACAGGGAGAGTACTCTGATTCGCAGGGTTGCAGATGCCGGTCAAGTTCTCGAGAGGAGGACTCTAGAAAACGAACGATGGCAAACTGCTGGGGAAGAGCTTCCCGGTGTAAAAGAAGGGTTACGGCATTCGCCAGCATCTCATGGCAAGTTCCTGAAGAAGCGTGCCTTGGAAACTCTGACGGCTGATGCCAAAAGTTTGCTTGAGGAGCTGAAGCTTTGGCTGGAGATCATTTTTGGCTAAGCTCCTGATTTTTTTGTAGCAGAAACTATTCTTCTTTTTTTTTGGTACCACATGTATTTTTTTGGTACTTTTTTTGTAGTGCTTATGAACACTTTCTTTTTTTTGGTACCACATGTATTTTTTTTGGTACTTTTTTTTTTTTTTTGTTTTCCCTACGCTCACTCAAATCTTTTTGTGATGAAAGCAATTGCTAAATGGGATTTGATCAAAAGCTTTGTCATTTTGTGAAAATCTTTTGTCAAATGGTTGTTTTGGCATGGGAGCCTGATTTTGGTTGTGGCGTGAAAGCCGCTTTTAAGATGGCATGGAAGCCGAAATTTTATGGCGTAAAAGCCAAAATTTGGGTTGGCATGGAAGCCGGTGTTTTTGTGGCATTTACAGCCAGTTTGGTGGCATTGATAGCCAATTTGTGGCATTTATAGCCGGTTTTGTGGCATTGATAGCCGGGTTTTTTTTTTTCAAAGCCAAGTTTTGGTTTGTCGGCGTGAAAGCCAATTTTTTGTGGCATTGATAGCCGGTTTGTGGCATTTATAGCCGGTTTGACATGAGAGTCAGGTTTTTTTTTTTTGTGTGGCATTTATAGCCGATTTTTTTTGAAAACCAAGTTTTGTTTTATTGGCATGAAAGCCGATTTTGGCGTTTATAGCCGGAAATTTTTGTTTTGGCATTTATAGCCGGATTTTGGCATTTATAGCCGAGTTTTGGTTTTCAAAATGCAGGTATCGACTAAATGTCGCCTCCCCGCTGAATGGTCTTGCAAGTATCGATGGAATGTCGCTTCCTTGCTCATTCGGTTTTGCGAGTATTGATGGAATGTCACTTCCTCGCGGGTTAGGTTTTGCAAGTATCGATGGAATGTCGCTTCCTCGCGAATTGGGGTGCAAATATCGACTAAGCGTCGCTTCCCTGCTTTTCCCAAAACTTTTGGTTTTGCGGGTACTGACTTGATGCCGTTTCTCCGCGATTTTTGAAATTTGAGGTTTTCTCGAACCATTTGTAATTTTGGATTGTGGATAGCAACTGGTATGTTACATCTCCACGATTTTTGGAAATTGGGTTGTGGATATCAACTGGTTAGTTGCTTCTCCACGATTTTAGGTTTTCTCGAACCTTTGAAATTTGGGTTGTGGATATCAACTGAAATGTTGTGTCACCACGATTTTTGAAATTGGGTTGTGGATATCAACTGGTTTGTTGCTTCTCCACGGTTTTGGATTTTGCAAGTATCGACGAAATGTCGCTTCCCTGCGATTTTGGATGCAAGTATCGATGGAATGTCGCATCCTTGCTTTTTTTCAAAATTTTTTGTTTTGCGGGTACTGACTTTGATGTCGTTTCCCCACGATTTTTGAAAAACCATTTTTTTTTTGTTTAAAGACACAAGGGTCGTAAATTTTGACCTAGAACCATTTGGCGGTAAAAGGTAAGGTGGACTAGGGTGGAAATCCCAGAATCCGGATTTTTGTTTCAAACCATGAATTTTGGTTCAAGGATCGAAAGTTTTGGTCAAGTCAGGGAGAGGCTCCTAAACTTGGATTTTTTTTGTTTTTGAACAATGAAACAATGAAAGTAAGCATTGTTTTTGAATCTCTAGAAATTTTGACATTTGATATGAAAATTCTAAAGAGAGTGGGTTTGACGAGCGAGTACCTGAGAACAGGTTTTGGCCATACAGGCATTGCTCTTACCCAGTTGGGTAAGTCTTCAAGGGTAGTACCGCTTCAAGAACTTGCCGTTGATAGGCAGCATACATCTGTCGCCTTCCATGTTTAGGAGGGCATATGCGCCGTTGGAGAAGACTTTGTCGATGACGTAGGGTCCCTCCCATTTTGGTTCAAATTTGCCTTTGGATTTGTGTGCGAAGACCATTGGTCTTTTTACCGCAAGAACCAAGTCACCCTTTTTGTAGGCGCGTTGCCGGACCCTTTTGTCAAAAGATCCTGCCATGCGTGCTTGGTAAAGTTCAATGCTTTGTCGAGCTTCGAGCCGTCTCTCGTCGAGATTGTCCAGCTCATGGAGTCGCAATTTGACATTGCTTTCTTGAGTCATGTCATTTTGTAGAGATACCCTCAGAGAAGGAATTTGTACCTCTAGGGGCACGACAGCTTCGCATCCATAGACCAAGGAGAATGGTGTGCTATGGGTTGGTCCTCGAACGGTGGTTCGATAGGCCCACAAAGCTTCAGACAGTTTATCGCTCCAGTCTCTTTTGTGACTAGAGACCATTTTCTTGAGGATTTTGCAGAGTGTCTTGTTGAAGGCTTCTGCTAATCCGTTTGCTGCCGGATTGTATGGAGTCGAAGGACAGCTTTGAATTTTGTATTTGTCGCAAAACCTGTAAAATCGATGATCCCGGAATTGTGGTCCGTTATCATGGACGAATCTCTTGGGTATGCCGAAACGACAAATGATGTTGGTGCGCAGGAACTGAAGAACTGATGAGGTCTTCATTTCGTTGAACGCAAATGCTTCTGACCACTTGGAGAAATAATCCGTTGCGGCGAAGATGAAGCGATGACCTTTGCTTGAAGGGGGAGAGATAGGACCTATGATGTCCATGCCCCATGCTTCAAAAGGCCATGAGATTGCTGTAGGATGCAGCCATTCCGGAGGCATGTGAATGTAATCTCCGTGAACTTGGCATAGCTGGCAGCGTTTGGCAAATTGCATTGCATCAGCAACCATGGTAGGCCAATAGTAACCTAACCTTTTTATCTGATCATAGAGCTTAGGACCTGCCTGATGGGCTCCACAAAGACCAGCATGAACTTCTTTAAGTGTTTCTTCGGCCTCTTGTTGTGACAAGCAGCGTAGAAGTACTCCGTTGAAGGATTTCCTGTAGAGGATTTTTGAAGGAATATCCAAATGAAAGTTTGGGGCTCGCCTTTGTATGCTTACCCGTTCTTTTGGATCTTCAGGTAGGATTCCGAACATAGTGTAATCAATGAACGGATCCCTCCAGTCGACGATTGAAGGTTGAAGGATAGAGATCCGACTTCCAACCACTCGGTGGCATTCGGCAACTGCTTGGTGTGTGTTAAGAGGAGGGAGGATCCTTCTCTCGCACACTGTAATTTGCATGTTTTCCCCTTCCTGGATCGCCATTGATGCGGCAAGTCCGGCCAGGGCATCTGCACGGATATTTTCACCTCTACGAATGTGGGTGATGTTGCAGATGTCAAACTTTTGCAGAAGCGATTGTGCCTTGTTGTAATAAGGCAGCAGATCGGGCTTCCTGACTTCATATTTCTGATTCATCTGGTTGATGATCAGTTGAGAGTCTCCAAAGACTTCCAGCATAGTGATACCGGATTCGATGGCGAGTTCCAATCCTAGGATCAGAGCTTGGTATTCAGCTGCATTGTTTGTGCATGGTTCCAGTAGCGAGAAAGCGTGTGGAATCATGCATTTGTCGGGGCTAACAAAGAGGATGCCAACTCCCGAGATCAGCTTTCTGTTTTCATTTGTCCTGGTTGCACCGTCAAAGTACATGTCCCAGGAGGCATTTGGTGAGGAAGTCTCCACGTTGTAGACAGGTTCGTCTGGGAGATCATCTCTGAGTGGTGAATCTTTAGGCAATGGATGCTCTGCGAGGAAATCTGCTAGAGCTTGGCCTTTGATTGCTTTTTGTGGCACATACCTAATATCAAATTGTGACAAGAGGATGGACCATTTTGCCAGTCGGGCATTGAGAGAACCGGCCTTCGTGACAAGGACCTTCAAGAGGTTGATCCTCGAGACCAGGTAGACTGTGTTGGAAAGCAAGTAGTGACGTAGCTTTTGTACGGCGAACATCACTACAAGGCATTCTTTTTCGACTGGAGAGTAGCGATGCTCTGCACCTACTAGCATGCGGCTGAGGTAGTATAGAGCAGCTTCTTTTCCCTCACCATTCTCTTGTGCAAGCAAAGCGCCTACAGAATGATCAAGAGCTATTGTGTACAAGATGAATGGTTTTCCAGTGGCAGGGGCAGCTAACACTGGAGGTTTGGTCAGGTATGACTTGATATCTTGAAATGCGGCTTCGCAGTCGGTATCCCAGACAAAGTCTACACCTTTTTTTCATCAATCGAGAGAATGGACGGCATTTCCCCGAAAGATTGGAGATGAACCGTCTAATGTAGGCCAATCTCCCTTGAAGCCCTTTTAGTTCCCTTAGGGTTCTTGGAGAGGGCATTTCTAGAATAGCCTTGACTTTTATGGGGTCAAGTTCTATTCCAGCTTTCCGAACAAGGAATCCGAGAAACTTACCCGACGAGACGCCGAAGAAGCATTTTAGAGGATTCATCCGCAGTTTGTGTTTGCGAAGTCGGAGGAAGACTTCCCGAAGATCTTTGAGATGGTCTTCTTTTCTTCTGCTTTTGACGGCGAGGTCATCAACGTAACATTCGACCGTCTTGTGCTGCATATCTTGGAATATTTTCATCATAGCCCTCTGATATGTGGCACCAGCATTTTTCAGACCAAATGGCATGACAGTGTAGCAATACACGCCAAATGGAGTCCGAAATGAAGTGTGTTTTTCATCCTCGGGATGCATCTTTATCTGATTGTAACCAGAGAAGCCATCCATGAATGTCATTCGCTCGAATCCGCAGGTATTATCAATCATCACCTCCGGTATGGGGAGCGGGAATTCATCTTTAGGGCAAGCGCCATTCAAGTCTCTATAGTCAATACAGACACTGATCTGCCCATTTTTCTTTGTCACGGGGACAATGTTGGCCAACCATTCTGGATGTTGTTCCTCACGGATGAAGCCAACGCTTTTGAGTTTTTGAACTTCTTGTTCAATTTTATCCATCACATCTGGACGGAATCTTCTTTGGCCTTGTTTGACAGGCTTGACGTCTTCTTGAAGATTGAGTTTGTGGACTGCTACTTTGGGGTCTAAACCAGGCATTTCAGCATAGGACCATGCAAAGCAATCAACGAACTCACGAAGAAAAGCGATATACTCGGGTAACTCATCATCCTTTATATTCTTGCTTATGAATACAGGACGTGGGTTATCAGGTGTTCCCAAGTTTATCTTTTCAACGGGATCTTCTGTCGGAAGGTTCGAAGGTGGTTCCTCCACAATATTTTCGGAGGCTTCCAACTCAACGAAACCTTCTGGAGTTTCAACTGCATTACCAGACCAAGGCTCTGTTCCTTTCCATGGATTTTCTTTATTGGTGATCTCCTCAAGGCTTGCTATGAGATAGTCCCAATCGCCTGTTGAGTCTGGTATTTCTTTTGGAGACGAGGGTTCTTCTGGGTCAGAATAGCACAAGTCTACATTATCGGACGATTCCTCTTTATCATTAGAGAAATCATACCAATTGGATGAGCTTCCTGGATTTTTGTCAGGTAACTCTTTAAAGAGATATCCAGGGAGATCGATGTCTTCATGGACTTGAGATGTTGAGGCTTGGTCGGTAAAACGACTTTTAAGCTTTTGTGTCAACTGTCTCAGAGGAGTATCAGCATCATACCCTAACCCATATGAAGACTTTTCTACATGACCGTAGAGTCTCCAATCTTCCAGCTGGCTTTTGGTCAAGGCGGGCTCCAATGGCGTGAGAATACCGCGTCTTTCTCCCAAACCGACTGGGTTTTGAGCGTCAAAGCCCATTTTCTTCATAATTGCTTGTGCCACAGGACTATATAGAGATAGCTGAGGCATACCTTCATTTTGAAAAGGTTCCAGCATGGAGTTTGATGAAGAAGCGTCCGATCTATGGAAGAAGATCGGCCTTTGCTTTAGTGATGTTGCCGGAACAACAAAGGTAGCTGACGTAGGATCTTCTACATCAGCAGGTGTCTCCATCGGAGTGAGAGCAGGCTGAACTTGCTGAGTGTCAGCTTGGCTTGACGATGCATCGTCTTCTGGCTCTGAGTCCGAGTCTGTGTCTTGCATGATAGACACGAGAGAAACAACAAATTTGCCCCCAGGCTTTCGTTTCGCCTTCTTCACTTTAGTCGTGATGACCAAAGGTTTTGAATTCTTGAGGGAGATAACGAAGGGAGATTGACTACTCTCTTCTAATTTGCCGGAGGGTTTGTTTTCTTCCGGTGATTTTTGAGGAGCCTTGCCTTTATCTTTCTGGAGATTTTCAGCAGGGGGTGCTATTTCCTCTTCTTCTTCTTTTTCGCCTTCATACATTTGGGAGTCTGCGAAGTGGACTTCTTTACCTTTGAAGGGTTTCCTGTCCGCAAAGACTCGATGTACCATGCCGTCGTCGCCGACAAACTTGATGCATTGATGTAGAGTTGAAGGAACAACACCATTCTCGTGTATCCAAGGACGTCCGAGAAGGATGTTGTAGCATGAGGGGGTTTTTATTGCATACACAGTGACCTCAGAGATAAGATCACCGATTTGCAATTTGAACCTGATTTTGCCGATAGGCCTTTGAGTGCTCCCATCGTATCCAAAGATAGATACAGATGTGTGGCTTAGCTTGCTGGGTAGGATGCCCAACTCTTCAAGAGCCGAAGCGGAGATAAGGTTGAGTGCAGAACCTGGGTCGATCTGAACTCTATGTATCGGCATTTCTTTGATGTACCCTGTGAAGTACAGGGGTCGGTTGTGCCTTGCTTCGCCAAGTAGGAGGTCTTCCTTAGTGAAGGCGATGGTTGCACTGGCTGCCTTTTGAACCGAGAGGCATTGGATGCATGATCCCTCAGTTTTCTTTTCTCCCTTTGAGGAAGTTTCAGAGTTTTTGACCCGGTAGTCCATTTCAATTTGGAGGACTTGCGGGGCATGTTTGTCGACATCCTCATTCAGTTTTTGTAATTCTGAGATGAGATTATCACGAGTGCGTGGAGACATTCGTAATAAATCCAGGATGTGAAGACGTGCAGGTATGTGTTTGAAGTGCTCAACCAAGTCATACTTGAAAGCCTCCTTAGGGCCTGCGTGTTCATCATTGTTGCCACTGGGGGCGCTTAAGGATTTACATAAGTAAAGGAAGATTGGTTTTAATTTTTGTGGTAGTCCCGGCCCGAACGGGTGCCTCTACCAACTTCGAGAGCTTCTTGAGAAGGATCTTTGTTTGGAAGATTGTCTTCAGGATCAAGAGGCTGTCGTTTTTCATCTACTGGGGATGTATCTGCAGCAGAGTTGCCATCCTCAGTGATTGTGTTGCACGGAGCATTTTCCGGGAGCAAGTCCTGAACAGCATCCAGCAGCTTTTCTTCTTCGTTGACCCATCCATCACCCCAAGTTGGGTTTTCTTCATGATGATGAGTCGGGAAGAATGTGTATCCTGAAGTCACAGTCTCAGGAGAAGAAACCTGAGAGGGTGTCATCTCTGTGGAAGTCACGTGAGACGAGGTAGCTCCAGAGGATACATTGCTAGGCGTCGTCGGAGTATAGGTAATCTCATCAGACGACGCTTCAGAAGAGCTATAGTCCTGATATATTACATTACAGGAAGCTCTGATAGGAGATGTTGCCTGCTCGGAGTCAGACTCATCCTCGGATGTAAGAGGATCATCTATCCAGCAATGTTCTCCATTTTCAGGAGTTGAGGGAGGAGGTACCTGATGGGCTTCAGGGACTTCCGGCTCTGGATTGTGAGGAATCTCGTTGACGCGGTCTTGCTCTTGTTCTAGAGCGAGACGCTGCAAGATCCTTGCATATTCTTCAAGATCAGGCATGGGAGCCAGATCTTCTTCTTCGTCTTCTCCGTGTGGCTCAACATAGTTGATTTCCACTGGAGCAATGACAGGTGCTGGGTTAACATCATCTTCTTGTGCAGCCTCTTGGTCTTCTTCATCATCAGACCAGGATCCTTGTGGTTGCAAGGGGTTATACCAGATTACTGGCATAAGGTGAGTTTCAGGAACCCATTCTTCATCGGAGAGATATTCTCCTGTTTCAAGAGATTCCTCCCACTCATCGGTGTAGTTGGGCTCGAATCCATCGTCGGTGTCGCTGGACTCGTATCCATCAATGGAGAATCCAACTACCGAGTTGCAAGAGTATGATGCCCCCTGCATGGCTTCTTTTTTGAATTGAGGTGGCATGCAATCACTGAGAGTGAAGTTTCTTACCGCCTTTATAGTCTCTGGAAGGGACGTTTCTGCTGCCCCGAGTGAAGTGGTAGAGGAGGCCTCTGCCTTTTCATGGACTTTTTGTTTTGGCTGGGTCTTCTCTTGCCGTTTGAGCCTGAGGAGATGTTTCTTGGCTTGCCTTCGCTGCTGAGCGGTCGGCTTTGTTTTGACGATCTCCCAATTTTCATCTTCCAGGAGATCGGGATGTACCCATATGGGTTGTCCGTCTGGTGTCGGGCAAGGAACCAACACTTCGGACGTTTGAATTCTATTTATCACCTTGAAGGAAGTAGTGATCTTCTTCTTCGGTGACTTTGGTGTTTGTCCATATGACACCATGTTGACGGAGGCAGTCCCATAGTTTTTGTCAAAGGTGATGACTCCGTTTTTCCACATCTCGTTTATCTTCTCTCTCACAACAAAGCATTGATTGAGAGGATGCGAGACCATCTGGTGGTATGGACAGTACCGAGGATCATTGGTTTTGCCAACGTCTCCAGGTCTTTTGGGCTCTGGCAAAATGACTTTGCCATTTGCTAGGAGAGCCTCAAAGATTTCTTCGACGTCTTCATCGAACGGATATTTCTTTTCTACTCGCTCTTTGAAAGCATCAGAGAGTTCAGGTCTCTTACCTGCAGCTCTATTTTCAGCTTTCTTTGGTTGCTGAGGAGCTGACTTAGTCTGCACATTGAGAACCTCCTTCTTCTTTGGTTTAGAGGTTGCAACAGCAGTCGGCTCTTTCTTTGATGATTTCTGACTGTTGAGGTCTTTGATCACCGTTTCAGCTTCCATGGAAGCTTCCAGGAGTTCCCCCAGGTTCTTTGATTTATTGCCGATGATCATGGAGCGGATTTTAGCTCTCATGTTGTTTCGGCAGATGTCGACTAGCGACGCTTGTGGCAGTACATCTGAGCATTTGTACGCCATTGCTTTCCACTTGTGAATGAAGTCATAAGTTGACTCATTCTCTCCCTGTTTTAGGCTGCAGAGCTGAGCCATAGTAACAGGATGATCCTCACCTTGGAAGTGGGTCAGGAAGCGTGTCTCCAGCATAGCCCAGTTCTGAATGGAGTTCTCCGGAAGAGTGGAGTACCAATCGAAGGCCGTACCTTTTAGGGTACTTGCAAAGAGGCGAATCTTGAGTGCATCTTGATCCGCGATAGCTCCCGTCAAGATCTTGAAGTGGATGACGTGCTGTCTGGCTGATCCTTTCCCCGTATATGTTTGGAGAGTAGGATGTTTGAATTTTGTGGGGAACGGGACCGAGTCCATCCATAAAGGATATGGTGGCTTGATCCCATGCTCTTTGAGTATATCCTCTTTTTTTGCTTTGGCGAGGATACTGTCTACGTCCTTTTTGGTAAGGGCGCGTGACTCATTTTCTTCTCCATTTTCCTCGTTATTGCCATGATTCGGAGGAGGCTCATTGTTCACCTGATTTTGGACGATAAGGAGAAGGTTTTCCATCAGAGTTTCAATCCTCTGCTGGCCTTATTCCAACTGCTGAATGCGTGTGAGCGCATCATCTCGAGGTGGATTCTGAGGTGGCGGCTCAGAATTTGTAGCCAAGACGTTCATCCCTCGGGATTCGAACGAAGAAATCGTCCTGGTGACCGAGCTGGGGCTCATTCTTTTTGATGAAGAGCTTGATGAAGGATTACTCTCCCGTCCTTGGCTGGAAGGGGCAGGAGATTCTTCGGGATGTCTTTGTGTCCTGGTGATGCTACGGGTCACCGGACGTCGGACATGGATTTTTGATGCTGACCTTTGGCGTCTTCTGGTTTTTCCAACCATATGGACGGCAGCAACTTGGTCGGGTCTTTCTTTTTCGACCCATTTGTGGGAGACTTGAAGTGTAGGAGGCTGGGTCCGTTGCTTCTCTAGTCTCTTTTGTCGATATGAAGCACGGCGGCGTGCTCGACGAGCGATTTGAGCTTTGGGCTCTGACGATGAAGGATGTGCTCCCTCGGGCGCAGCAGCCGAGCTTGTCTTCTTTGTGGTTGGGCAAGGACAGAATGCGGACCCGGTCCTTTGCCTGTTGCAGCGAAGCTTTAAACCTTTCGAGTTCGGCCCCTGTAGAGATAAAGGGTCGAACTGAAGGGGTGTAGGCCCTGGCAGGTGCTTGTAGAGGCCTAGTGATGCGTGATCTGATTCTGGGCTTGTGGGAGCAACCCGGTTCATGCTGGGTTGACTTGGGAGTCAAGTTGGAGATGGGTCTCTCCTCTTTCATGTAGGCAAGAGGGTAGAACTGGTTCTCCTTGAGTGGGGCCAGGTATGCTGGCTTGGTGGAGGTTTGAGACCTCCTTTGTTTTGGGGAAGGTCTTGGAGACCAAGTCTTGGGATAGACCTGGTTGTTTGTGGGTCGAGGCTTCGCGGGGGTGCCGCGGGCTTCGGGCTTTTGGGCGCTCGCCTTTGGTGTCACGGGAGTGACACGTTGAGAGGCGATCTTCTGCTTTTTGGCAGGAGCAGCTTGTTCTTCGGGAAGTGGGAATGGTCCCAGTGTCCCGAAGACGATGGTCCGGGGAGTCGAGGTCGACCCTGAGTTCAGAGAGTTGCCGAGGGAGTTGACGCTTCGGCAACTGGCAGGGCGCTTGTAAGTGCGCTCGGTTTGCTTCTGTTGAAGCATGAGTTGGTGCTTGTTCTCATCGAAAATAATGGTTAAGGCTGCCATTGTTAGTTTCGAAAAAGTTCTGAAACAAGACCACATCCATTAGTAATCACAAGAATATAATGATCATAAATGGGAATTTCTATGGTTGTCTTTTCAAATCGCTCAAGGGATATGACCCAAGCGACATGAAGAAGGCAAAAAGCCATAGATGGTACAATTGTTCTGACAGCAAGTATGGTGAGCCCAGAATGAGCGTTCCAGTGACTGCTAGAAGCAATTGTAAACCTAAATTCGACTTATCGAGAAGCAGGGCTTGCTCGAGATAAGAAGAATATAAGGTAGGAGTTACAAATGTGCCGGTCACAGATACAGTAGACCCTGAAAGGGCGTACCAGTACTGCTATGCACAAATGTTGGAGATCGCATCCATGAGATGGGATTCTTTGTTTTGAAATGTCAGAAATGGATTCGTCAAAGAGAGCAGGTGGCATTCCGATTCAAATACGGGCTCAACGATTTCCGCGAGCGCCAGTACTCAGAAGGGAAGAGACCACAATTTCTCGAATCTGAATCCAAAAGTGACGAGTTTTTGGAGATTTTTTTTTTGAAATGATTTTTTTTTATTTTATTAATTTTTTTTTTTATTATATATTTTTTTTTAAAAATATATTTTTATTTATTTTTTTTTTATTTTATTTTTTTTTTGAAAATTTTTGTTTTTTTTTTTTAAGATTTTTTTTTTTGAAAATTTTTTTTTATTTTTTTTTTCATTTTTTTAAGATTTAAAGACGAGAGAGTACACATAGGCCTCCTAACCCGATCTTATGAAACCTCAATTGATAGAATTGCCCCCAGGTAAGGGTAGGATTACTTAATGAACCCGTTTGGAGGACCCTTGCCTAGAACAGTCAAGCTGTCTCCACACTCTGGACAAGGCTTTTCTTGAATCAATCGTGATCAAAGAACGCAATTGGTTTAACCTTAGTGGTCTATGTCCTTCTTTATAAAAATCCCAAATAGACTCATCGAAGAGAAACGATGGCCCAAAACCTTAGTCGAACGGGCTCAACATTTCTGCAAGCACCAAAGAACGATAGGATAGGATCAAAGTTTCTCAATTTTGAATCCAAACTAAGAAAACTAATTTTTTTTTTATTTTTTTTTTAATATTTATTATTTTTATTTTTTTTTTTGAAATCTCTAATGAACTCATCGAAGAGAAACGATGGTCCAAAACCTTAGTCGAACGGGCTCAACATTTCTGCAAGCACCAAAGAACGATAGGATAGGATCAAGGTTTCTCAATTTTGAATCCAAACTAAGAAAACTGATTTTTTTTTTTTTTTTTTTGAAATCTCTAATGAACTCATCGAAGAGAAACGATGGTCCAAAACCTTAGTCGAACGGGCTCAACATTTCTGCAAGCACCAAAGAACGATAGGATAGGATCAAAGTTTCTCAATTTTGAATTCAAACTAAGAAAACTGATTTTTTTTATTTTTTTTATTTTTTTTTTTTGAAATCTCTAATGAACTCATCGAAGAGAAACGATGGCCCAAAACCTTAGTCGAACGGGCTCAACATTTCTGCAAGCACCAAAGAACGATAGGATAGGATCAAAGTTTCTCAATTTTGAATCCAAACTAAGAAAACTAATTTTTTTTATTTTTATTTTTTTTTTTAATATTTTTTTTTTGAAATCTCTAATGAACTCATCGAAGAGAAACGATGGTCCAAAACCTTAGTCGAACGGGCTCAACATTTCTGCAAGCACCAAAGAACGATAGGATAGGATCAAAGTTTCTCAATTTTGAATCCAAACTAAGAAAACTAATTTTTTTTATTTTTATTTTTTTTAATATTTTTTTTTGAAATCTCTAATGAACTCATCGAAGAGAAACGATGGTCCAAAACCTTAGTCGAACGGGCTCAACATTTCAGCAAGCACCAAAGAACGATAGGATAGGATCAAAGTTTCTCAATTTTGAATTCAAACTAAGAAAACTGATTTTTTTTTTTTTGAAAAGAGAAAGAATGGAAACAAACTCAAAGAAATAGAAATTTCCAAAAAATCCCATCTCATGTTTTTTAGGATGCAAAATCCAACATAGGCTACCAGCTAAAAAGTAGCCAAGGAATCCGGAAAAGAAGTATAAGCATAGAGCAAAAAGTATGATATGCAAATATTTCATTTCCAAGCACCGTGTTCTCAAATGAACGAGTCCCACCGGGTGTGCCAGCTTGATGGAACGCGCTCCGAGGCGCCGTGGGGCGGCTACCGGGGTCGGCGGAACGTGGGAGTCCGTCGGGTCCGGCCCTTTCGCGCCCTGGCGGGCCCTGAAGCGTGCATCAACATTTCTTTTATGGGTGTGCCAGATTTTCTATTTTACTTGGAATTGCAAGTGGTAATCCGGAGATCAACCTTCGCAAGTAAAAAGGAAATCAACTTCTTTCAAGTTTTCCATTGCACAAATATTTAAGAAAAGAGACATTTTCTTGGTTTGCCGTGAAAGGCGATTTTGTTTGGCATTTATAGCCGATTTTGGCGTTTATAGCCGATTTACAATTCTCATCAATAATGAAAGACAAGAGTTGTGATTTTTGTCTCTTTTGAAAAATACAGATTACAATGAAAAGCAAGAAAAGGAAGATCTAACTTTTCAGGAGATTGTGGGGGACTCGTTCAGATTGACGGTCGCAAGCCATGTATGGGCTTCGCCATCATCCATGCAGATGAGAACAGAAGATGCTCTTGATTCGCTTGGCTTGGCTATAACCTCAGGTTTTTAGAGGACAAAGACCAAGAGAAGGTCCTATGTCCAATAAAAAGCTAAGTAGACGGGCTGAAAAGCCACGTCTAAGCCATTGGAGGCAGCAGGAGAAGGCAAGGACCTTGGGGGGGTGCCCCCCAAGGGACTTTTGTCACCTTGTAGTGGTGGCCGGTGCAGAACTTCAGCAGAGTTTTTCTCTCTTTTTCTTTCTCTCAGATCTCTTTCTGATCTTTTCTCTGATCCTGATTTTCTCCTTTTTTTCAGATCCCAATTTCAATGGAATGCTCTCCTATTTATAGGCCTTTGGTAGCCATTTAGGAGGGTTTATGAGCCTTAATGGCTTTAATGGGATGAGTTACAAGATTTATTTCTTGATTTTGTAACTCCTTTTTCCTTGAATCTGATTGGCCGATGGAGATTAAGGGCTTTTAATCACCTTAATTACCATAATGGGAGGAGTTTCATGGTTTAAATGCCATGAATCAATTGACTTGTAACTCCCAAATGCTTGCTTCTGATTGGGCCGTCCAAAGAAATGAATTAATGACTGCAATAAAGCTAGTCAATTAACCACATTAATTGGTCGCCGAGCAGTCGAAGAGTCGCGGGCCATGCCGTGTCTTCTGGAATTCTTCTGGCGATGATCATCGATGGATCTACATGCTGATCAACATCGGATGAACATGTAACTTCAGACATTGATAGCTAAGAGTGGGCCGGTGACATCTGTCTTGTCGATTTCACGATCGGTCGGACAGAAAGTGCACTTTCTTGGTCAGCCGGTTGACGATCTTGGAGCGATCAATGATGATTTTATGCTTTTGACGGCGGATCCGAGATGTCGTCGGATATGAGTCAATTTAAAGCACTAAAAATCACATTTTCAGGAAACCACAGGGGCCAAAGTGCGCGAAACACGAAAAAAGACGGAAAAACGGGTCACCGGCGGAAAATCCGGTGACCCGGACCTCCATGGTCGCCGGCGACCATGGACCGGCGACCATGGGCCATGGTCGCAGGGGCCTGCGACCATGGGCCATGGTCGCAGGGGTCTGCGACCCTGGGGGATTTTTCCCCTTCGGAGCCCGTTTTACGGTCGTTTTGAGGTCTTTTTCGTCGCCGTTTTCTTCTGTATTTTTCTTGACATTTCTTCTCATTTATTGGCTTGATTTCCCTGTAGAAAACCTGATGAGAATCCTTGCATTTTTAGAGTGCAAAGTTTCCAATTTTCCGGGAAAGCCGAAGACTTTGTCGCGTAAAGCTGCTGATTTTCCGCCAGAAGCTGAAACTTGGTCAAACGATGTCGGAATGACCCGAAATTTGAGGTGGAGCCTCCTGAGCAATAAATAAGACCAACCATAGGCTTTTGTTTGAGTTTTGAAGCCGTTTGGGGTCCCGTCGATGCTTCACTTGATTTTGCTGCGGGGAAAATGCCGAGCTTTGATATGTGGCCAAACGATGTCCGATTGACCTGAAATTTGACGGGGAGCCTATTGGAGTCATTTTGAGACGTTCCATGGGCTCCGTTTTGGATGTCATGGTCCCGGGTTGCTCCGCCGCCGGTAGGCTTGATTTTCTCTCGGAGCATCGAAACCTGGTCAAACGTTGTCGGAATGACCTGAAATTCGACGTGCAGCCTTTTGGAAGCATGTTGAAGCCACTCATGCACTTGGTTTGATGAGCGAAGGCTTCGGTGGTTCCCGCCGCCGGGAGGCTTGATTTTGCTGCTCGAGCATTGATGGAGGGTCAAACGTTGTCGGTTTGACTTGAAATTTGGCATGGAGCCCTTTTGAGACATGCTGGAGTCATCTGTAGGCTCTGATCGAAGTTTTGACGTCTCCGATGATGTCGCCGCCGAGAGCTCCCGTTTAGCTGTCGGAGAAGTGAAGTTAGGCCAAATGTTGTCGAAATGGCCCAAAACTTCATGTGTACTCTTCTCTTGGCTATCTTGAAGGATCTTGCAGTTTTTGTTTGATTCTGACAAGATTTGATTTTTTGGAGAAGTTGCATTGCCTATTTATGGCAGGTTGCGACTTCATGCAGCTTTCTTGATGTTGAAGAGGCAAAGTGACATTTTTGGTGTCAACAGGCCTTCTCTCTTTTAATACAAATTTACCAATTGTAAATGGTTGTTTAATTTGTGACTATTAGATAGATATTTGAATGGCTATTACAAATGGCTTTGTGGTTTTTTACTATTGATGTTGTTGATAGGTGCAAATTTTTTAAATATTCATTTTCTATTTTTTATTTTTTTCCTTTATAAAAAAAACGACTGCTTAGAACAGTCGTTTTACAAGTTTTTTTTACTAATAGCTGGTAGTAATTTATCCTTAAAAACGACTGTGTGAAGCCGTCGATTTATTGCCGAATAAAAACGACTATTTAAAACAGTCGTTTTATATTCAAATTACCGACAGTTTTGGAGAGTCGTTTTCAAAAAACGACTACGAAAATTTCGACGGCCGGTCCGACGGACTTGTCCGTCGTTTTCTAAGAAAAACGACTGTTTTAAACAGTCGGTATTTGACGATTTTGACGTAGTGGGAGTTTGTAAATGGGCTCCTTGAAGATGGTGTTTACGGCTTTGTGAGGGGCGCCACTTGGCTTCGGCTTTGCGCTGCCTCCCGAAGTGGGAGCAAAACGCGGTGCCGAGCTGGATGGTTCTCTATTTCGGTCCACCTCCCTCTTAGCAAGCCTCTTTTCCCTCCTTGAAGGTCGGCCTTCCGAAGGTCGGCCCTCCGAAGGTTGGCCCTCTGGGAGTGGGGGCCAAAGATTATGGCTCTCCCGAGCCCGGACCTCATCTTCTTCTTGCTCAACATACTGGTTCACCCGGGCCATGAGTGCCTTCACTGAAACCGCAGGGCGACGCACCAATTTCTTCCGAAGCTCATTGCCTGGTAGCAGAGCTTGTTGGAAGGCCGTGACGGCTACCTCGTCATTGGAATTCTCGATTGCGCTGTAGATGGTCCAGAACCTTTTAGCGAATCAAGTGATATTCTCGGTCGGCCTCATCTTGATAGAGATTAGGTCGGCGTCAGTCTTCGGGATGACCCGGTGTGCTTGAAACTTCTCGACGAAGGAGTTTCGAAGCTGTCGCCAGCTCGAAATCGATCCCTCGAAGAGTGCACAGAACCACCGAAGCGGGAGGTCGCCTAAGCTGGAGGAGAAAACCTTGCAATCGAGGTTGCCGTCGCCGCTGAATACCGACATCTTCTGGGTGAAGTGTCGGAGATGAGCTTCGGGGTCTGACGTTCCGTCATAAAGATTGAAGCGTGGGACGCTGAATTTATCAGGGAGAGGATGATCTCTGATTTCCTGAGTAAATGGAGATGTGCCGTGGATGTCACTATATCTGGTACCCAACCGACCTCGAGCGAGGCCGGCATGCTCCAGGTTCTGCTGCACGGCCAGCTTAATTTGCTGATCAATATAAGCAGCCATGTCGGGGTCGGCCCCGGTCTCCCGCCTTTACCTCCGGCACTGCTGCTGGTCGGCGCTGGCGTGAGTGTTACTCGAGCCCTCTTCCCGAGCTCGGGCACGTCTCTCGTTTAGTTGCTCCCTTAGGTCTAGCTGACCCTCAGGGCCCCGCCGAGCTTTCCGCTGAGGTGGAGGCGTGTGAGAGGCTTCGGGCAGGGTCCCGTCCTTTACCTCCAGCTGTCGCTGGAGCTGGAGGATCTGCGCCTTTTGTTCCTCAATGACGAGGTTCTGAGCCTTGATTGCTTCAGCTTGGGCTTCAACATCTTCCTCTAGGGCCGTGTCGTCGTCACTTTCGTCACCGAGGTGGATATGGTCCTCTTCCATGTGGTCTTCGTGATGAGACCGAGGAGGTTGAGACTGCTCAGGAGTTCTACCTCGCTGGGACTGTTCCTGAGGAGGAACGTCCTTGCGGGGTGCTTGGGTGAAAACAACCTCCAGACATGGATGCTCCGCCTGGGAGGACGTTGTCAGGGCCCGTATTGCTATAGGACCGCTCCGAGGAGACGCTGGTACACCTCTTGACGATGAGTGTGTCACCGTGACGGGTGACCCTACGCTTAGAATACCAGGCTCCCCTTCCGCTCTTTTCGACTGAGGGTTGGGTGGTGTTTGCCTGGCATCTCTTTGCTGGCTTGTTAGTAATGCCCCTGCCTGGTTCGTCACCAGTGGAGGCGGCATGAGAGGCAAGAATATCTCTGGCTGGCTGGACCTGGACGGTCCAACAACACTCTTTCCCTTCTTAGCCTTAGGAGGCATGGCTGTTAGGATGAAAGTATGGAATTTTCAGATCGAATTCCCACAGACGGCGCCAAATTGTACGTGCCTAAAAATTACGGACTTAGTTTAAGTAGTGAAGAGGGTTTACAGAGAGGCTGTTTAAGCTGGACAGGAACGTCTCTAATGATCCGAAACCTGAAAGGGAAAAGAAAACAGCGGTCAGGGCCCGAGGCTGCTGTCAGCCAAAGGCACTCCGACGCCTGAGTTAGTGCAATCACTGAACTAGGGTGAAGTGAGGAAGAAGATATGGGCGAGATAAACAGAATGTAGACTGTATATTGCGTACCTCTTATGGGGCTCCCATGCAGGTATATGTAGGAGAGAGTAGAAGGTTCCATAGTGGAGGTAGGTGAGGATACTTGTTCCATCAGCCCACTCCTAGGATTGTAGGTGAGGATACTTGTCCCGTCGGACGTCCCCTCAAACCCCTCACATAAATGTGGACGTGATAGGGAAGGTCCCTTATCAGTACTTGGCGGCCACCTTCTGTCAGGGAGGCTCTGCCATGTAGCCGTCCCATCTCATAATGGAGATCTAGACGGACAACATCCATCTCGGTCAAATAGACCGAGATGGGAATTACCGAGATCAGGGGATGCAGGAGGTCGGGCATTGGTACCGAGGTGCTCGGGGCAGAGCCCGTAATGAACGAGGCCGGTAAGCAGACCGAATCCAACTCCAACTAGGTGACAGGCGGCACTTTTGCCGAACTGGAATAAATCAGGCCGGAGTAACCCCTAATTGGTATTTCAGTGCCGAGGCAGGAGATTACCTCGGTATTTCGTAAGCACTCCACACAAACAACTACAATGTGAACTAGCATCGTTTAATTGGACAAGGAAAAGGAGCATAAACTCCCCTTTTGAAATGGGGGAGTTTTGGAGAATTCCTCTCTCTCTCTCTCTCTCTCTATATATATATATATATATATATATATGAGGAGTGCTACAAAATCCCTATTCGATCAACTAATAAAATGGAAGGAGAATTGCTTAATTGGAATTATTATCTAAAGTGTCTAGCTCTTCCTTTGTTTTTAAAAATGTAGTTGACTAAGTTCCCTACTTCTCCTTTTTAAAGGGAAGATGTCTGGCCATTTCCCTTTTTTCTCGTGAGTAATGGTAGCACTCGTCAATGGGCCCAAGATTCTATATACCTTCACCAACTTTCAATCTTGGTCCACTAAGGGATTGTTCACTATTCAAAACTTATGTTTTTCACAATTTGATGTTGGTCCACTATGAGATTGTTCACTAATGCATAAATCTTTTTTTAAATATGATGGCCCATCCTTTTTCTACAGGCATTCAATTTCAGTCCAATATCAGTTGGGCCCACCAACATTGTAAAAACTTATGATTTTCTTAATGTTGGTGGGAACAATTCCTAGGCCTATTGGAGTTAAACTCGTGAGGGCCCATAAAAATTAATGTCATTTAATGTGGTTGGTTTAGTTTAATCGTGCATGGGTTTCACTTAGATGATTCACTAACTTATTAGATGATTCACTAACTTATTGCAAGTTTCCTAAAAAATAGCTATTGTTTCTTGGTTTTGAAGGAAACCAATGGAGATAAATTCGGTTCTTCCCCTGTTTTTAGCATATTTGAACGCATGCATCAATGCAGATCTAATCTTGCAGCTTACTTTATAATATGAGGTGTCATACTCTAATTGGACAAGGCAAAAGGGGCAAAAACGCCCCTTCGAAATGGGGCGGTTCTAAGAATTTCTCTCTCTCTAAATAAGGATAGAGAGTTGGGTCAAATTATCACAATTTAAATTTGAATGAAGAGATGATAATGATAGAGAGTTGTATCAAATTATCTCAATTTAAATTTAAATAGAGAGATGATAAGGATAGAGAGTTGGACTAGATTTAAAAGAGCTCTTATCCTTATCACCACCAAGACTCCTTGTGAGGGGCGTCTTTTTGTGATTGGGTTCAACCACATATAAACACAAGTGGGCCCCATCATGGATACCAACAATTTCAGTATGCCCACAAGTTGAATGTAAAACTAATTTACATTTTTTTATATGTAAGCACTCATTGAACAGATAATTGAGATATTAAAAAATATAGATGAAATTTAACTATCAAATAACCATAAAAACGCTTCTTCGATACAATTACAGAATCAAACAGATGATTTTGGGTTAGAAAAATCATTCACTTCATAGATCCAAACAAATTCAAATATTTAAGAGCACCTTCTTCTTATATCTAGTTTTTGGTATGAGAAAGGGAGATTCCTTAAAAGACGAGGCCAACAAACAAGCTACAACACACACCGAAAACTCAAACAACAACAACACATGACTTGGACCTAACAAAATAACAAAAAGAGACCTATCCACAATGAGGCCATAGATAATGCACTTTCCTTTTATATATTAGTTCATTCTTCATCAGTTATCTTAGAGATGATCCATCCACCAACTCAAAGCCCTACATAATAAACATTTAATAGATGACTATTTGCTTTACATTTTGCAAATTCTTATCATCTTTCTTTTATAAAGAAAACTATCAATGTTTTGATTTATGAAACATCTTTTCTTATTCTCCAAATGTGGGGTACCATGTGCTTCTCATGGGAATGTTGGCCATCCACTCACAAAGCTAAATGCCAAATCCCGGCCTTAGAAAAACAAAAGGGCTGTTTTAACATTCTTTTTTACTATGCTTTAGTAGTTTTAATACTGGCTTTTCCTTCCCTTCTTTTCCTTTTCCCCCTTTCCTTGCCCTTTTTCCCATTCGTGCAACGTGTGGTGAGTGTTTTCAGGGCATGAGATAACAAACACAAAATGGGACTTGACAGGTAAATGACTTGACCCAAAAAATTAGGTTAGTACACTTCTAAAGTATCTGTTGGTTTTGTACATAAGATGCCCACCTGATGAGTTGCCTAAATATGGTCGAACCCAGTTCATGAAGTGGTCAGTTGGGATTGGTCGGTCTGGGATTATGCTGGATGAGACAGGTTGGATTTGGTTTTCTAGAGCAAGCCCAGTGGACCTATATCGCCAAATGTGTCTGAATAATATTATAATAGTTATTCTCCTACTAATGAAAAGGACCGTCCTCTCTAATTTTTTCTCTTGTTACTTTTGAAAAGCAAAATCTCAATTTGGATAGCTGACACAGATTGTGTGTTTTATTATAATTAGAGAAAACTACGAAAAGATGACACTAGATGGGCACTAACTGAAAAACACGCCACTAGTTAATATGGCATGGAAGTGGTTTCCTGTGACCACTTCCGTTTTTTTTTTTTTTATTAAAGATTCAAATGTGTGACGACGTCGTCACATTCAAACCAATACAAATTGCCCGAAACCCCATTTCCCCTATTTTCCCCTTCTTCCTCCCATCATTTTCTCCCTTTCTCTGGCGGTTTCCTTTCTTCCTTCCTCAAAAAGTCCATACCTTGATAATTTAGCCACCCAAAAATAATCATACAACAAAGATAATGAAATGAATAAACTATATATCAAAACCCTAATGAACTTTTCTCGAAAAGTAAACATGAAACCCAGGCACTATGGTAAACAACGCATGAAAGAATGTCAAACTGTGCTGTGCCTACCTCGTTAATGGAGATTTTTTAACTTCCACAAGGAATATTCAATGTTGGGGGAGAGTTCTGTTCTGGTTCATTTTGGTACAGAAAACCAACAATCTCATATGATAAAGGTTGGAGAAGAGGTATATTTGACGAATTAGCGATGACGTCGACACTAACTCTCGATATTAAGCGACAACGTCATCGCTTATTGAAAAAAGACAAAAAAAAAAACAAAAAAACAAAAAAACAAAAAAAAACAAAAAAAAGAAAAAAGAATATTCTGGCGGGAATACCAATTCTGTTGTATCAAAACTATGGATACCTCTTTTGGTTAGTGGACCTCTAACGTGCTTTTTCGAGTAAAATTCTCTTAATATTATTATTTTTCTTTGCTTAACTTTTTGTTTCCTTTTTTCTGCCCTTCTCGTTTGGTCATGCTGAAGAACGTCATATGCCTTTACACGTACTTTTTTATGACATGATTATCTATAAGGTCTTTAACTCGACAAGACTAATACCCCGGCAGCGCCCTCTAAACTCACACAAATATATACTTAGGCAAATATTGGTAATTTGAGCAAACCCACACATCATGCCTTGATAATTGATATACATCCTATCAAATAACATAATTGATTGAAGCCTTTGATTTTTTTTTTTTTTTTGTTGGTAAATAGAATTCATTAATAATCAAATAAGAGAAAAAGAGAAGCCAAAATACAACAAAAAAAAAAGTGATTCTTCTTTGTAAAATGAGGTCGTGTCTGGCATCTGCTGGCTCCCACGTTGGCTTGCTTCCACCTTCCAACGGGCAGAGGAACTGCGGAATACGTTTGACCGAGGTTTTTTAATTGTTCCAAATTTTGAATCGGGAAGACGAGTGGATTGAGTTTATTGTGATCATAAAAACAGAAGTGTAAATCTTAATTATTGGAAATTCTACCAACATAATGTTACCAAACAACTTTCGCCCGTGCTATTTGAACAATTTGAAATAACATCTTCAAGCAAGTTTCTTCCTTGCTAACGCTTAGCACAACTTAGTCCTAGTACAACTTGAGCTTAGCACAAAATTCGAAACCTGCGAAAACGGCCGAGTTTCCCTACATTTTTTTTTCTTCGGAGCAATGATACAATCTCATGGTGAGGCCCTACAAACTAATGGCCGTGTTGCTTTACTGGACCGGGGGAGATGGGTAGCCCTCTCTTGAAGGGCCCACATAGAAAATTTGGCATTAATACAATGAGTGCCCGTCATCCATGGCCCCAAAAACTTTATAGTTTAATATAAACAAGAGAAATTGACATTGGATCCAACAATCCTGTCCAATGGGATGAGTGCCAAGCCAGAGATCAATTTCTATCAAGGGGTTCCGTGCTTGATGGTCAGTTTAGATTGGTGATAGGTTGGACCTGTCATATTGCCTTGTACGAAGTGCTCTATATGAGGTATATGAACCCATATATTGGCCCGTTTAAAGAAGTTACTATTAATATCTGATGGGGGTCAAGATAGCGTGGTAAAAATGGGTCGGATATGTGTTGAGCTTGAACCTGTTTGACACCCAAATTTACTCGACTCTAACTCTATCCATTTGCCAGTACAACTAGTCTCAACTGTGATGGGATAGGTACTTTTATTGAATAGGTTGCGTTGGATGCAATGTGATTTTCACAAATGCATGAGAAAGCTAAATTTTGGAAAATTCCCCCAAATTATTTTGAGACGAGAATTAGCTGGACGTGCCAGGGTGTTTTAATAACATATATTGGCTTAACCTAAATCCAACCCATTTTGAATGAAATTGGAAATGCCAAGCCAGGACCAACGACGACCTCAACCCTAGCTGAGCAGGTTGGATTTGAGTTTGGATTGGCTGGTCTAGTTTTTTCTTTTTTTATTTTCTTTTTTTTTCGGTACCCAACTTAGGGAGATGGGACCCCAATCCTCTGGTGAGGGAAGTAGACCTAGGGTGAGGGAGGGTGACTACCCAAATTCGAATCCTATGCAACTAGGTAAAAACTGACACCTCTTACCACTGGGATAAGGGGTTGTTCTTAGCCAGTCCAATTAGGAATCCCTTTTTTATTCTTATAGAAAATAGAAGTTCACTAACCACACTACTGAGGAAAAAAAATACATTGCAGCCCTACAAGGAGGAAACCACCCAAAAATTAACTTGGGTTATAGGGGTCCCTAGCCCACAACCCACCGAGAACTACTTGACCCCACTTGGCAAGACAACAAGCCACTACTAGTGTAGTTGGCTAGGACCATAGCTCAAGAATTAGAGGTCGCGCTTTCGAACTCATGCCCTCTCTCTAGGCCACTTGCTTAGGTAGAAGCGTGATTTACCAAGTGCACGAGGGAGACAACGCCGTCATGTATGCCTGGAGAATAGTCGATTTTCAAAGAGACCAGACACCCTTGTCTGCGAAAGAAAAAAGAAATCCTTCTTGATAATATAAAACATTTCAACCAAATTAGAAAGAGAGCTACTCGTCTAATTCACTGATAATGGAGTGACTCCATCAATCAAAATATCCTCTACAGGCCTTCATTGCTTCTAGTGGTGTAAAATAAGTTCGAAAAATCGTCTAACCAAATTGAACCGAACCGAACCTCGGTTAATAACCGTATTTCATGGTTCGGTTGCGGTTATTGAAATCGGAAAACCGTACTTCATGGTTCGGTTACGGTTTTTGTCTCGACTCACGATTATTAACTGAACTGAACTGTTAACCGCGATTCGGTTAATCGCGTTACTAAAACACACGGTTTTGCTAATAAGAAAAAAACCTAAAGGGTCTGAATAAAAATGACACATTTTTTTTTTTGGACAGTAAGTTTGATTGATGAATGGTAAAGTTTTCACAAATTTTTTTTAAAGTGATAATTAACCGTAACCGAATCGTTAACCGCAGTTTGGTTTTTAACGATTTTTTATGGTTCGGTTACGATTATGATTTTTACAAACAAAAATATCGTGAAATACGATTCGGTTAACGGTTTTTCCAAAATGAACACTTAATCGAACGGTTACAACCCTAATTGCTTCAACAGCATCCAGACAAATTTTAGACCGCCCCCATCCTCTGACCGTGTTCTAGAACTCCTTATCTACCATACATTCAACAGTTTATGAACACCTTTTCTCCACATCCAATCGGGCCCATGGGTTACTTTCCACAGACCAAACTAATCAAGTCATTTGTTTAATCATGCCATCTGTAATCCTGATCGTTTGCGGCTCAGTTTGATGCAAGACCTGTAATACATTTTGCTGTATGGGATGAGGAACGTGTGATGTTAGGAACACGTAAGTCTATGGATGGAAAAGGTTAAAGCTTCAGTGGATAGCCTGACAGAGATACACAAAGATCCTCCATATTCTCTCTTTTGAGAAGGTTGCTGAAGGTAGCTCAAGTGGTTGGCCTTCCCCCTCAAAAGATGGGCCCATCATCAGGGATGCATGGCCCACCACCTATGATTTCCTTTGATCATCTGATCTGGTTGCAAAAAAGGCAAAGTGGGAGAGCAGAAAACCACATGTAATCCCACTGAAGGAAAACATATACATATTACACATTTACACACATACCAGGAATTGTTTCTACCATGCATTTTAAGGACAGATGGGGCCAAGCATTTGAAGTTTGTTTTTCATAGGGTGGAAATGAGGGACTACAATGGGCGGCTTAAGAGATTTGCTTATGATTGTAACAGATAGTTAAGTCTTTTGAATTTAAACTTGAATTTCAAAGTCAATGATCTGTTTTGTCACTTCGTGTGTAGGAGGAGCTAGGTAGTTCTAATCACTTGTAACATATCATCTATTTAAACTCGAACAGAAGCTCGTCTTGATGAGGCTTATTGTAGATCCTAAAACAGTCTCCTAAGTCGCAGCTTATCTTCTCCTAAATTGAAATAGTGCTGGTCCCACAAATCGAACTTGATTATATTTATTTTTTTTAAATAATGAAACTGAAAAATCTAGTTTTAATTGAATTTATCTTGATTTTGGAGACGATCATCATCCAAAACACAGTATAATCGACTTTGATTTTGTGGGACCAGCTATGTTTCAGCTTAGGATAAACTAAGCTGTAGTTTAGGAGAGTTGACCCCTATATATATATAATTAAAAAAATAAAAGGGATTCAAATCAAAATTTCACACATAATGACTATAAGAATGAGCCTAGCTCTGATTCAATGGGCCCACAGGAAGGGGACCACTGCCTAACTAGGCTGCTAAAATCCCACGGGGTTGGACAGTTGGTGCAGATGAGCTGGATATGGGAAAAGCAGAGGATTCGAATTTTGTCCATACATAGGCAGAAATTAAGAGAGAGTTCGGCATTTTCAGAGGGTGTTTGGGTGACTAGTGCAATTGGGTTGCATCAAAGGCCAGGTCCGACCGAAAAGGACAAAACCCCAAGTTTCATAATACCCTTCCTTACACAAGAGGTTCTATCAGCGTAATGTAGCTGTTCATGTACCCCACATAAGAAGAATACCACATAACAAAGACAAATACAAGAAAATGGCATTCATTGCATATCTCTTCCTATTTGGAAAATTGTTTCATTTGTAGGACTGGTGAGGTTGATGTACTCATTTCTGCACTTCTTATAGGCCCAGCATCAATTTGTGGGGACCAAAGAATTAACCTAGAGAGCTAGCCCACGGGTCTAAAAACACAGCCCAAAACTCAACCCCAATGTGGACTGGCTCAGTTCAGGCTTGGCCTGGTCCTGCCCATGACGACCTCTAATGCCTAGTTAATTTAAAGAGAACCCCAGCTGATGGAAAATGTCCATGCGTCCTCATAAACTTGAAGTAACCATAATTTTCAGGGATGTGCCACTCAAAGAGTTTATTCATGAACTTATGTTGCATCCAGAACAATAAGTCCTTTGCCTTATCACAGAGTTAGTTGAACGCTTTGATTCTTACCCACTTGAAACTAGCAGTCAAAAGAGTACATATGAACCTACAGGAATTCTCTAGAAAACCCTATTTACTTTTTGGCACTTCCTTTTGGATTTTCATCATGAGGCTCATCTTTGAGACTTTGACCAATCAAATCCCCTCCCTCAGGCTCAGCCCACCTTGAAAATTGGCAAGGTAACAGATTTTGTCGCAATAAAATTGCAAGTCGCAAAACCTAAAAGTAGGGCCTAGATATCATTTGATTGGTATGACATTAACCCAATGGTGTTCTGCAGTATCTCTATGCTACATTTGATAAAATTTAATATAAAAACATATAAAAGAAATAGAAATACTGCAAGGAATAAGATGTGTCAACCTTACATCAGCATTGAGATTATTTTAGGGCAAGGCTTTTCTAAGCTAAAGCTTAAAAAAAAATTTAGTAAGGTCACACTTGTGTGGTTGCTCACCCTTAGTCCATCCAAATGGACTAAACATATGACCCCTTAAACTGTACATTTCAGCCAACTGTCGGCCTGGTTCGAATTTACTGGATCGTTGGATCAACTGTGTACCAATCTTAATGGAATGTTGAGCATTAAACTTTTAGGGTCCATATACAGGTAATAGAAACCACGGTTGAAGCTAATTTTTTGTAAAGAAGAGGGTTCCAAGAAATCCTTGAAATCCCCTAGCCCCCATCTCCATGTGGGCCCCCATCACACACTTGGCTTTATCTGAGCTCACCTTATTCTATGCTTTAGCTTAGGAGAGCTGTCTCATAATTTTCTTAAATTTTTAAATATTGCAAATTCTTCCCTTCACTTATTATTCAGTGCATGTGTGGTCTCATTCAGATATGGTCAAGAGAGTCATTGCATAGAAGCGTGAGAAATACCCTCCCGTCGGTGTTCCACAGCTGCTCATGTTAGGTGACTCTGTCACCTCAGCTATCTGAGCAAAGTCACGTTGGGGAACCCCAGAAGAAAAGCTGTTTGATGGGAACACTGTGGTGGGGTACCCAATGACAATGTGGGGACCGCTTTCTGAAATTTGAATTGTGAAACACCAAATATATGAATGCCATGGACCCCATTTGGCATTTGATCAGGAACTAGCCACTGTATGCTTCTACTGATTCAGCCCATCCATCCATTTGAACACTACTTTGATCAGATGATGATGATCCTAGACCTCCATCATGAACTTGAAAAGTTTGAGCCGTTCATTCGATAGTTGTGATCATCAGACACCCATGTGGACCCTTCCTAGTTCCTACCCAGCGTCCCTTTTCTACAAAAGGTGGGGCCCACTATAATGCCCAGAGGTCCACACACACTGGGAAATGCTGAGAAAGTTTCTGATGGGGGTCATTCCTCTGTGGTTGATACTTGATACTGGAGAAACGAGAAGCAAAAGGAAAGAGAGAAAGCAGAACGATGGGCTAAGGTGCTGTCGTTGTGCATTAAATTGGGTTAAGACAGGAAATCAGAGAAAGCAACAGAGACCCACTTGCAGGGCCTTTGCAAGTTGCAAGTTGTCTGTTCAACTGGCCCACAGCTCTCTCTCTCCCCCTTACTCATGTCCCTTTATACAGGTGTGATATTATTTGGCTGGAATGCCTGGGCCACACCGTTTCAGATAAGACCAGGAATGTTTATAGGAATTTTTTTTTTTTAAGTTTTATAGGAATTTTAGTATGACATAAGGTTACTGTAATTGTAATAAGTTTTTACTAACCCCAAGGGGTTGGCCGAGTGAAAAAAAAAAAAAAAAAACAAGGTTATTACTAGTTACCGCTCTAGTCAACAACACATAAATGGAGAGAGGATAAAACAAAGGGGTTTCACAAACATAAAAATTCATGTTGTACAATAATAGATAGATATGTTTGAACATGGGAGAGGAGGCGTTCTTAAACTCCTACCTTCTCTCATTACCTAAAAAGACAAATACTTTTTACAAGTGTTTTATCATGGTATATAATCTAACAGGACTATTCCTCCATATGGAAGCATGAAAACCATATACATGTTCATGAGGTATGTCTGGGGCAGTATTTGAGCACGCCCACATGGGAATCATATCCACGCTTAGTGCCTGCCACCCAACACCCAGGTGGGTTGCCTCAAGGAGCTTGTAACTTCTTTTTCCATTTTCTATTCACAATCAAAGTCTACCATTTGTTAGTTTCTTGACTGCAGGTAGTTGATCGATCTAAATCTTTGGGTTTTTTCTTGTGTGTAACTTTCGAGTAATAGTCAATACCTATGAAAATTTGTGTGTATTATATCCATCATAGCTATTTAATTTAATTCACACAAAGTTTGTCATTGGCAAACCCCTACTTTCTAATTTGTTAATTTGTTTTTAGGCTCAATGATTTCACTTTTCTCAGTTTTTCAGATTTGTGTTAGTCCTACCTAGTTTTATTTTAACTAACTTGGGTGATTAAATTCAATCTTTTTGTTCGATATAGTTAATTATGTCTGTTTGGATGGCTCGCAGGAGAGATTCTACACTATTAGTTCATTAGTACAATAATGGCATGCCTTCTAATTCTAATATATGTTAAAACACTATAATAACTCATTAATTATTTTTATGACCTCTTTTTTTTAATAAAATTTTGTATAAATAAACCTTGTTTGTTCAAGGCCTAAAATAGATTGAAAATGTGATATACACAATCGATTTAAGCACGATAAAGCCATCAGCGTTATGAATGGAATCAAACTTATTAGATCCAACTCACGAACTTAAATCAAATAGACATTAGATTATTGAGCTTATCAAATTAGGGATTACTTGGAAGAATTGGTTCAAGTTTTGAGATTGTTTTGTTACGTGGGTATCCTTGAGGTCTTTTGACCCAACAAGTACTATTCCCCCGGTGGCGTCTGCTAAGTCCACACAAACGCACACTAGGCAAATATAAGACGGTTTTAAATATAAGACATAGAGAGCAAACCCATGACTTATGCTTTTCTACCAACTCTCGGGTGGGTGGTTTTCAGCTAGTTAGTATGAACTACGTACATAGCTGAAAGTCAAATATAATAATTCAATGAAACCGACTTTTCAAGCACATTTATTGCATGTCAATTTTTGAAAAGATGCAACCTAATTTGAATTCTGGTGAAATGAAAGATTAATCCAATAGTTTGCATTGAAACGCCTTCAATCGGGGGAAAGACTACTCTCAAGAATTGTTGTTAGTATGAGAATATTGTGATAATAATGCAATGTTTACCTAAAACTATACCATGACATTTTCAAAACATTGCCAAAATTGAAAATATATTGAAAGAAGATTGTGATAATTACTCGAATGACAGAATGAGAAAACCACATGATAATATCTATAAAAAGTGTTTCTACTAGTATTTTTTAAGTTTTCTACAAACTCTTAAAAGGAAAAACAGAATGCATATGAGCATAAAGTTTTGTGATTTAATAAAATGAACAGTGGAGCCCTAGCTACCCGTTTGGATGTGTTGTTACTTCTTCTAGGCGTTATTGTCATATGGAACCTTGTCCAAGTTAATTAAATGGCCGTGACAGTGCCCTTGTTTTCTCAATCTTAATTACTTCTTTTGGAACGATTTTGCTTAATTATGTTAAAATATTAGAAATGGTAGGTTATTATGGCATTCAAGAATGGTCCGTGATAACTAGTAGACTTTAGTCAGTGTTTTAGTCGTTTGGCGATTGATCCTTTTGCAGGTTAGGATGCCCAAAGCTTTGTTGATCATCTAGAAATAGATGATTTGGACTAATCTTCATAAAAAAAGTACCCTACCATGATCATCATCATAAACCTTACTGAGTTATTCCAAAATTTAATCTCACTCTCTCTCTCTCATTGAGATAAAAGAATATCGTATAGACAGTTAAAAGTTATTTAAACTAACTTATAAAAATTATACCCTTTTTTTTAAATAAAGGAACATTCTTATGATGATATTACCATCAGAGTTCTCATGCAGAATATGTGTGCCAATCTTTGTTTGATCCAAGTCAATCATATTACATGACATCATACCGTACATGTCGGATGAATAGTTATGATCAATCAATGATGAGTCCTTAGCAACACTTCTTGCCTCATAATTTATTTGGTGACAAGTAATCTTCACAGGGAAGTCCCTTCGGATCTTGTATGCCGGGCCGGAACTAGAATATAGTTCTTTGGGGGCGATTAGATTTTCATTTATTTATTTACTTATTTATTATTATTTTTTGTGTGTGTGTGTGCAGCCCGGGGGCGGGGGGGGGGGGGGGGGGGCGGGGTGTGTGTGTATATGGGGGGGTGGAGGTTAGAGCAATGTGTGAGTGTGTGTATGGCGGGCGGGGCTAGAGCAATGTGTGTGTATATGGGGGGGCGGGTCCGCCCCTGCTTATATGCGCTTGTGTGTTTGTGCCAATGGGGTGGGGTCCCCATAATTTTCTTTCATCATCGGGGGGTCTACCCCTGCTTATATGCGCATGTGTGTTTGTGCCAATGGGGTGGTAATTTTCTTTCATCATCCCCCCGGACAGCCGGACACCGGTCCGCCCTGCTTATATGTGCATGTGTGTTTGTGCCAATGGGGTGGGGTCCCCATAATTTTCTTTCATCATCCCCGCCCCTGCTTATATGTGCATGTGTGTTTGTGCCAATGGGGTGTGTATATAGAGAGAGGTGTAGTTCTTTGTCCCGATAATTTTCTTTCATCATCCCCACCCTCCAAGAAGACTTCTAGTTTGGTCCTTGCTCTATATTTCAATATATTAAATTTCCACTATTAACCATTCTTACCAAAACCATAATGCATTGATAGAGGTAGCGTAAATACTTTTCAATATAATAAGTATTAATATTTTCTCCGGGATTATTGCTTTGGTGCAATGGTAAAAGTCCCAGGTGCCATGTATGATAATGCAAGTTCAAGACCTACGAGGGGCTACTTTATGTAAAATTGCCAAAGGTTAGGTGTGGCTCCAGTATGAACCCTCCCATGACCATGCTTCGGTGGGACCGCACTGGGTGATGACCTTTTTAAATGTAATTATTGTTCTCTCTCACATTTGTTGTAAAATAATTTTTTTTTCCTCTTAGCCAAAGCGAGAACTTATTAGCATGGCCTGTCCATAACCATGTTAAGTGAGCTATGGGAACGCGCATACACAATCAAGGCATGAGGATTAGGGTTGTCAATCGTGTCGTGTTAACGAATTTAGGCTACGAGTTAACAAATTCGTGTTAAAATCACTTCAACCTATACACGACTTGGTCAAAAAAATCCAACCCGAACACGACCAGTTAATTTAATGGGTTATACGACTCAACCCGTTAACCCCTTAAGTAATTAAGTCATTTTAGAAATTAAAATAAAATCTATACAAAAATATATAAGGAGAAAAATATATAAGCTACATAAAACTGTAAGTAAAGATATCAAGTGGATCCCACCTAAAACCCCACTATAAAATAATAATTTTAATTTCTTCTTTATGAATATAAATTAATTCTAGCTACACTTAGGAACTAGAAAAATTTTAACGGGTTAAGCGGGTTGTTAACGGGTTACTGGTTTAATTCGTACACGACATGTTAACTTAATGTGTTAACGGGTTTGACCCGTTAACAACCCGAGCCCATTAATATCGTGTGGGTTCGTTTCGTATTAATGGATCGTGTGGAATTTTGACAGCCCTAATGAGGATACATACGCATACTCTGTGTTTGAGGATCACATAATTCCTCTGATCTTTCATATAGAGCATTAGTGCTAATAAAAATCATATATGATAATTTGTGCGTGTACTAAAGTTTTCTATAATTATTGTTTGTCGCCAATTTGCAAGCCACTTTTTGAAAGCCTTTGTGAGGAATGTCTAGTCCTAGCTAAGATATTTTGTTGTTGGACGTTTTGCACTTCTACTTTGCAAAGGGAAGCCCTCTCTATCTTTCCCCCTGATCTTAGATAATGTTCTCTTCCAGTGAATGTAAAAATATCAGCACTTTATGAAAATATCTTCCTAGTTGGGATACTTTATGGGTCTGAACATGTGTATAGGACACTTGTGTTCGGTCACATGCATGCATCCATAGAAGCCAATGCTTGGGTTAAAAAGTAGTTTTCAATGTCTTTATGAAATAATTCTAATTGCACATTTAGCATAAGAAAAATTGTCATAGCATAAAATGTTGTCACTGAAGATACATGCTGTAGGTCAATAGAACGAAAAGTTAGGCAGCGCTTATCATTTGGATGAGTCTAAAATGAGGGGAGTTGGGACAAACAGCATGTGGCTCAGTGGAAAGTACTGCTTACTATTGTGTCCATGAGGTTTGCAGCAACCATGGCTTATAAAAAAAGGTCACATTTTACATGGGTCAAAAAGACAAATACTTTGTGCTTGGGGTGGTAGTCATTAAATGGTTTGCAAGCAGTGATGGAAGGGATCGGACTCTTCTGGCAATGTGCCTTCAATTTAGGTGGGAGAAATAGTGCCAATGGCACTATGAGTTGAGTGAGATACTTCCTTCCCCTTACCTGAACATGATGATCTCACTTAATGATAGTTACAAGACATCAAATGTCTCTTTGAAAAGTCTTATCTATTTGAAATAAAGTCGATTCAAATAAATATATTTAAAAAGAGTTGTTTAAATTGAATCTTTTTTTATTTATAAATGCTGTGTTTTGGTATGTCTTATCCAATTAGAAAAATCTAGACTTGTCATACTATAAAAATTATATGGGCAAAGTCGTCATATGGTAAAAGTAGTATACACAAATTTATCGTATTATAAAAATTGTATGTGCAAACTTGTAAAAAAAAAAAAAAAAAAAGAAAGAAAGAAAGAAACAAAAAAAGTGTCTGATTGATATAGATATTTATGTCTATTTAAAATGGTTGTAGCTCAGTTGCTTTTGAAAGACAAAAGATCTTAAAGTCCTTTGAATTATAGATCCGCATGAACTTTGCCAAAGAGTCTAAGGCATTCAAACACTTTTGTCTCAATTAGTTTTAAGTCAAATAGATGGAGAAAGTAGACTTGCCAACATGCACATTATTAATAAAGAAATATAAAAGAGTACAATATTCATGATATTAATTTCATATCTGTGTCCTCTAAACACAAATCATTTTGAAGCAGTTTGCAAACAAAATAATAATTTACAAATGAAAGCCTTTTTTTTTTTTCTTAAAATTAGAAACTAGTACATGTTTTTGTTTTATTTTTTTAACAAATAACAAGCTTCATTAATCTTACAATATTGGCCAACCACCTTGAATGACAATCCATGGCAGTATTTTAATTAGGGCAGTCAAGTGTGTCATGTTAACAAATTCGGGTTGAGGGTTAACGAATTCATGTTAGAATCACCTTAACCCGTACATGATCCATTAACTAAACGGGTCCAAAAATCAAACACGAACACGGCCCATTTATTTAATCAGTTACACGACACGACCCGTTAACCCGTTAAATAACTTTGACCATTTTGGACAGTGTCAATTAACACATATTCTTTTGCTAATGAAAGGAGAGTGAAGGAGTTAGACAATGATCTTTTATATGTGGGTTCTAGGGTTTTGCTTCAACCTTTTTAGACTTACCAAAATACCCCTGATACATTTTATATTTTATGTCATTTATCATTTGGCGGGTTGTTAATGGGTTACTGGTTTTATTCGTTAACAACAGTTGGGCAGCAGACGGTGAATTGGAAATGGAATGAAAGCCCATCTTTGGTTTCACCCTTGGGCAGATGAGGTCAGCATTGCTTCTAAATTCCCCTCTCATTCCTTCTCTCTCAACCAGAAGGTCGCTTCCCTGAGAAATGGTGAAAACTGAATGATCCCTGTGGACATCCCCCACAATGTTACAGAGTACCTGTTTATGGCAGTCCAGGATTTACTTTTCACTTAGCATCAAGAGGATAGAATTTTCTGGAAAAGTAACCTAGAAAAAACTCTATCTTTCAAAGAAGCATGGTAGACTATTCGTTTTAGAAGTCAGGTTGTTAATTGGGCTCCTTTAGTTTGGCATTCCTTGCTGCAGCGAAGGGTCTCTTTCTTTGTGTTGGGAAGTCCCACATCCCACATCGCCTAAGTAATAGGCTTGACATGTCTTAATATACCTGTATGGGCTTTCCACCTATCAGCTTAAGTTTTTTTGTTGGTATATGGTTTATTACATAGTATTAGAGAGGGTTCCAATCCCGTTATTCTTGTGTAACCCACATGTCAGGCCTATCCATAAAATCTGTTGGGCCTACGCATGATAGGGAGTGTTAGGAAGTCCCACATCCCACATCTCCTAAGTAATAGGCTTAACATGTCTTAATATACCTGTATAGGCCTTCCACCTATCAGCAGAACTCTAACTCAAACTTGGGTGCAATCGGTAGGCATCAGCCTTGACTCTATGCGATGCCTTTACAATGATAACATTGAATCTGATATGTAACTCCTATTTTTCTGTCCGTTTGTAACTTCAATCTGGAAGTGGATCCTTACAGCGGCTGGTGTCAGGCCTCCTCTCCATGTCTCTCCAACAAGGATCTAGTATGAACTTTCTTGTAACAGTGATAAAATAGCCTGCAAGGGTGCTTCATCCATCTTCTTTAATACTGTTTTTGCTATATGAAAAATGCAAAAATGACCATATATTTAGGAACATTAGAGCCTCCCAGACGAAGGCAAAAATCTACCAATCTGAGATTCTTTCTTTCTCTCTTAAGCAGATAGACAAGCCCTTTTCTGGCAGAGGCCTCTTCAAGCCTTTTGCAATTATATGGTTGTTCCCTCTAGTATGGCCATCTATCATCAGGACTTGGTTTTTATGGTTTTCTACTTGGCTTTGTTTTCCTAGATGTATTTCTTAGCTTAGTTTATTTTTTGTTCTTCTTGTAAGGTTCTTTGCCGGTTCTTCTCTTTTTGGGGCTTTCAGCCTTTGTTTTTTCTTTCCTCTCTTCAATACAATTTTGCCTTTAGCAAAAAAAAAAAAAAAAAAACCGCTAATTTAATAGGTTAACGAGTCTGATCCATTAACAACACAAACCCGTTAAAAAGCCGCCTGAACCCATTAATATCGTGTGGGTTCGTATCTTGTAGCATTTTGACAGTCCTAATTTTAAACTAGCATATTGACTACCAAAAAATCTACTCTAGTATAAGCAAAACTTACGGGGTTTTTTTTTTTTTTTTTTGTAAAGTCTTTCTTTTTTTTTTGGTAAATAGTCTAAACTTAAGTTGTTAACATGGAAATACGAATTCAGCTCTTTCTCTAGGGATATATAACAGCTTAGATTTAATTTGAGCCAGGTAATAAGATCTTAAAACAATTCATCAATCACTAGAATACTGAACTGACTTGTAGTCAAGGCCATTGATTGAGATTATTATTTTAATGTGTTCAATCACAAAATCAAAAGGACAAGGCCCCCTTGTAATTTTGAAAAAACGTACACAATAGTTATATATATTCAGACTTTCCAATTGAGATTTATTGTCCCATAATTACAAAACAGGCCTTCTATTTCCTCACTGGGTAACATTGATATGATTTAATTGTCGTTGCCCTCTTATCTTTCTACAAAGTTATGGCCTTAAAGTCAACCTTCAATGTTTCATCACCTGGATATTTCTCACAAACTCATTTCAATTTATATAAATAAATGCTGGCAAAGAGCAAAGTTGCTTTCTCATTAGACGCTGGGGTTGCCTTTTTCTTTGACCTTTATGTGTTACAATACTATTTTACTGGTTGAAAGGACACTGGTTTGAAGTAAATTCAACATATGCCGACATTTTACTGTTTGGTTCGATTCAATTTGATTTTTTTGTAGAAAAGGAGTTGTTAATGTGGGGTCTTATAATCCCATCAACATCAAACATATGATTGTACATGAACCAAAGTTTTCATGATTAGAAGATCTAAAGCATCCAATGAATGAACTTCAAACTCAATCCACGTGATAGGCCTTTTGAATTTAGATGGAAGGTGTGATAAATTCTACAGAACTTCCTGCAGTGTTCTATATAAGGTCTTTTAGTAATAGATATATTCTTAAAGTTATATTCGATGATGGCGATTATATATATGTTGAGGAATGTTTAACTGTTAGAATTTCATTATAGATGCTGGAAACCAATGAATAAATTAATTTTGAGAATCCTACATTCTCACTTATCATTTGTTTGTTGTTTTGAAAATATTATTATGATATAAATATAGAAAAATATTTACATGCGTATGTCCCTCACTGTATTATGACAAGAGATAATTTGATTGGGCCCCACTAATCACAAGACCAGGAGGATGGAAAGAGACATTTTGGATGGGCCCAGATTCCAAGTTTGGAGTCAATCTCATGTTTCTAATCCCTTCATCCATGACCCGCAAGTTTAATGACTTTATATTAAAGAAAATAATCATCGACCCAACAATCCAGTACATTAAGATTGTTGAAAGCTCGACGGATCCAATAAAATTTAGGAACTCCCATGTGCGTCGATGGTTTAGATGAATTATAAAGTCGACCCTCGCCGTAACACGGTGAGGGCCTTCTGTATGACCAAATCATATTGGTTTTCAATGGTCCAGTGCACAACAAGTACACACACTCTCAACATAAATTGACTTACTGTTAGATTATCACTAGCAAATCATTGGTTTTCAATGATCTAAAATAATATGTATTAAGTTTGAAGATCTGTCAAACTTTGTTTGGAATGAAATACACAAGATAACTTTGTTTGGAATGAAATACACAAGATAATGAATTGCAGCATTGGGATGAATCCAACGATTTCGGTTATACAAGGCCAGGATAGACGGTGGTGAACCAACAGTATGGTATTGCACATGTCCCTAATACTAACATAAAGATCAAACATAACAATTGTGAGAGTTGTCGATCGTGGTTATACCTAGATTATATTCCTTTTATCTTTGAGTTGTAATGTATAAACTATATAATCCCTCAATTAAAAGAAACAATAGTATAAAGAAAATAAAGTAATTGTATTGCAAAGATGTACCTTACAACCCAATGGCAAAGAGCCATCTCACTTCAATAGCCACAAGGATCGATCCCTAGCCAATTAAGTCTTACGTTGGTCTTCACATCAATAGTCAATACAAATAAAAATAAAAATAAAACTATCTTGCCGCGAATTTTTGTCGGTAATAGTCTATAACCATAATTGCTCTATAGATTTGATCTATTGTGGACATGGTTTTAGAAGGCTGTACAAAGGGAATTGTGTTGTATCATTAATTATGGGAAGGTTTTGATCATGAATGGTACCAATTTTCCATGCATTATTTCAAAGTTAAAATGCATTTTAACTTCACTTTCACCATCTCTACATTCTATTAAATAACAAAATATCCAAAAGCATGTTCGAAAATCATGATTGTGGGGATCTCACTGCAATGTTATATATCCTATGTTATTTATCACTTTGATCAAACGTTTTCAAAACTTAGCCATCCTAATAGCCACAAAGATCAACATGCTAGGAACAAAACTAAAGGAAACATTCTCAAAACTAGCAACATGCTCCAAAATGTCCAAAATGTAGGGGTTAATATGCCAATCATCTTTCCCATTAATAGCATTGATCACCAGAAGGGCATTAGACATGACATAAACTCTAGAGTCAACTCCATCTTTAGCTTTCTCAATGCAAAAAGTATCACTTCTTTACACCCCGACCCAATTTAATCTTATTTAGTGCAAATTAATTGTACTTTTGCTAAATTAGTTGTGCTTAGCTGTTAATTCTGGTAATTACTGTTAATTAGTCCTTTTAGGTTGAGTTAGTTGAGTCTTGAACCTTGAATAGGTGAGCTGGAACAGAATTGACTCGGTTGGGTAGAGTCAAAGGCTTTTAAGTAATTATCGATTTTCTCATTTTGAATTATTTGCACGTTATATTGGCGTCAATGCGTGTATTTCGACGAGCACATCGCTTTTCGTATTGAACTTCACTTCATTTGAGCTGCTGTTGAAAATTTGGACCCACATTTGACTCAAATTCGAAATAAACAATTTTAGTGGACTTTCTTGCAAAAAGAGGCATTTCTATCCTTTAAGAACTACTTTAACCCTGTTGCCCTTCTTATTCTCCTTCACTACCTTTTCCCTCTTCCCTTCTTCCTTTCCTTTTTTTCATCATCTATTTGAGGGTGATTGTTGGTGCAATTGGAGGCAAGGAGTGGAGATCCCTTCATCTCCTCCATCCTCTTCATCTTCCACTCTTCCTTGTGGACAAGAACCCATCTTATTCACTCCCTACTCTTGCCAAATTTGGACTTCTTGCCAAGGTAAGAGCCAAATCCTCTTTGTTTGATGTTTTGAGTTGCATTAGAGTCAAGAAACTCTTGGGTGGTCAAGCATGCATAATCATTTCCATTTTTCCATGTGTATTTATGTCTAGGGTTTGATATTTGGAGATATTTGGTTCTTTTGAACTAGAGAGTGAAGAGGGAGTCGGAAATCTTTATATTGAGGCAAGTATAAGCTTAATTTGGATTTACATGTCGTTTACTTACCTTTGATTCAAATGAGACTCTTTCTTAATGATTTAAGCTTAATTTGGATTTACATGTTGTTTACTTGATTCAAATGAGACTCTTTCTTAATGATTTTAATCTCTTAATGAATGAATGGGTTGGATTATGTTGATGAAAAAATTGATGAGGAGATGGAGGGACTTCATGTTGTAAATGGGAGCATGGAGGCTCCATTACTTGTGCAGGTGTTGTGATGGAAGGGAGTTGAGAAATGAATGAGAGAAGAAACAATGGGAATTTTGGAATTCAGGAATTTTGGAGCAGTCACTTGAGCGAATAGGGGTTCGCTCAAGTGAAACCAACCCCCCCCCCCCCCCCCCCCCCTTCCTGAAACACTTGTTTGAGCGATTAAAATGACCACCCAAGCGATTACCTCTCTGCATGGCGTCCGCTCGAGCTAACATGAGTCCGTTTGAACGAACATCCTTCTGAAACCACCGCTCAACCAAACGATAAAGGTCGCCCAAGTGACCAACTTTCTGAATGAGGTCCGCTCGAACGAACATGAAACTGAGGACTGGGCTCCTTTTGGCCTAATTTTAAGGTGAGCCATCACCCTTAATTTATCCTAACCCACCCTAATCATCTCTAATAGATAATCATGGTGCACAACCTGGTCCCATAGGAAATTAAGGCTTCAAAGACCCTTATGACCCTAGAAAGGAACCGTTAACCGGGTTAATTGGTCTAATGGGCATTCATTGGTCTAGCACTATGCTATAAGGGTTAGTTTAGAAATTCAACGTATTTCTCTTAGTAAGTGACACTCAAATAAGATAGTAGTACGTTGACTTTCTGAACCTATCTTATATTGGACGGTGAGAGACTGAAACTAATAATCTAGTATTGGTTAGTGAAACATGCCTCGATTCCTTTAAATTATTACAATTCATATTGAAGTCCAATTTCTTTGTTGATATCAAATCCTAATTGATTATAATGGTTGCATTCTTAGTATTAATTATGGTTCGATTTCCTAATTCCAATTCATAGCTTAATTATCGTACAACTATTTTGGTATTCATTGAAATTGTGGATTGAGTAAGTATTTGTGTGTATGGGATTACTATTCGATTCGATTTTGAAGAAATGCATATGGACTTACTCAAATTCGATTATTATTTGATTCGATCAAGTCGGCACTACTTAGCTTCGATCCTGTGATACCCGACGGGGTTGAACTTGGTTTAGTTATTCGAGACTACTGTAGTAAGTCATCTAGAGCACCGGAACTCCAAACCCAGGTAGCCAGGTAGCCTTTGGCCGGGCCGCTGGTGACATTCCAACTAGATTCGCTCTCTTTTTTAGAGGATGAGCTCCTTGTAGTAGCCAATCAGTATGTTTTATTTTCCCTTGATTTGTGAGTATGAATAATTCGATTTTCGCACAATTGCCTAGTTATTACCTAACATTGATATCTGTTAATTATTGTCATTTAATTCAATTTGAAATATTATGTATTTCCTCATTAATGCCTATACTTATTGAATCATCGTATTGAGATACTACCTTTAGTGTCACAGTCGCACAGGTGCAGCTCCCGGCCTTGAAGAGGCCCAAGAGGGAGAGGAGGATACCGAAGAGGTTCCTCCAGGATTAGAGGAGTTGCGGAGCAAGGGCCAGCGTAGTTACTTCCTCCTCCGGAGAGCACGGTGTACATTTTCAGGACTTTAGTAGAGTGTGACTAGCCCTTTCTTGTGTGTGTCACACTTAATTGTTAGTTATACTGTTGATTATACTTTTGGTATGGTTGTATAGGGTTCTTTTATACAACCTCTTTTGTAAATCACATGTGTAATTCTTTTGTATTAAACTTGAATGTTTAATTGGACGGAATGGAAAATGATACCTTCATGTGTGAGAATTACAGCTTCCGCTATGATTTAAATGTTATTGATATATATTAGTGAGCTCGACTCACGTGTGAAAAAAGTTGTTTCTCCTCCTTCGTGTGTTGTATTTGGCTCAAGATAGATACAACATCACGGGAGTACATGTGTCTCACCTCGGGGATTACCCTAGGTTAGGGTGATTCAAGACCGGGATGTGACAACTCCCGTTGAAGCTTTCTTGACCAAAGACTCCAAAGTCCTTTTAGAATCTCCTGCAGTGACAAGGGCTTCATTAGAGAACATACAATAACCAAATTTCGAGGTACCATCAATTTTGGAGAATGCAGCATCAAAGATGATTAAGATCTCATCCCTTCAGAGAAAGGATTGAAACACTAGGTTTCGGTTGCACTCCATTCGGATGCTACACCATTGCAACATATTTAGGACCACACATTTTGAATTTGGTATTCATTATTATTTAAATGGATATAGTCTCGAGCCTTTAAATACAAATTCATTTCTCACCCTCCAAATCTCCCATTATAAGGTTGAAACCCAGACTTTCACATCCTCGTGACAATTAGACCTGTCCAATTGTTTGGTTTGAAACAATTTCCCCACCACTCACAAATGTTATCATCAAGGAGACTGGGGGATGATGATATATATGAAGTGCGAGAAGAATCAAATCACCTTGGCATAACTGAAATGAAACGAAGGGTGATCAGTTGACTCTTCTCCAGTATTGCATATAAGACAAGAAGCATTCACGATTTCACATTTCTAAATTTAGATTTGAGATAAGGAATATCTTACCTATATAGCATTTTAAAGGCATTTCGAACTGAAAAGGAGAATTTTTATTCAAAGCGACGCCTTCCAAAAAAGATTAAATTTATAGAACTATTATTAGTCCTTAAGTTATGAGGATTCACAATACTCTGTCTATAAGCTGATTTCGTAGTAACGTGACCACTTTTAAAAGAAGGCCGAGTCCTCTTATCCTTTACCCGTCTTGAGGAATGTATTTATTATTGAGGATATCCTCTATCGGTAGAGTTGTTTAAAGGAAAATCTCAAAATAGGGCTCAAGTTTTGCATATTCTAGGACAATAAAATACTTACATTTCAAAATAGGGCTTACATTTCAAATCAATGTAAAATATGGCATTTTGAATAAAATACTTACATTTCAAATCAATGTGAAAAATGGCAAAAAGGATGGTCTATCGCATTTTGGATATATTTTCAGAAAAATGGAGAAGGAAATCACTAGAATATCTGTTTTTTTGCTGGATGTCCCGATTTAAAATAAATGTGGAAAACTTAAGTCATATATTTTGAAATGTAAGTTTTTTATCGTCCTGATTTGAAATTTGGGCAAAAATTAAGCCCTATTTTAAAATCTTTCCTTACTAAAAAAACAAAGCTTCTAACTTTAGACACATCCCATCCTCTATTCGTGTCAAAGGTGCAAAAACTAGGATATTTAGATCCGAAATATAGGCAATGGTTTCCTAAGCCCATCTGTCAAGAATCCAAAAGCAATTCCAAATCCATATATTCATTCACAAGTCACAAGAAACCTAACAACAGCTCGAAACAGATATGTTTTTGCCATTTCCTAGTCCAACTAATGATAGATCTAAACAAAGTTATGGGCCTTCACGAAGCCTTTCCAGGATCATGAGCTACCGTTATTGAGTATATCACCCCAAAGAGATTTGCATAGAGCTCAAACAGAATAGTGAGAAAAAAGAGCGAAGTTCACAAATAACAATAAGGTTGCATGCGTCAAGAACCAGTGCCTAGAAAGCCGATCTCATTTAATATCAACATGATAATCATGAATCTTAATCAGTCCAACCCAGAGAGTACTCAACTGAGTTCAGCCATGCAAGACTCAGTAGAGACCGAGTTGACTCAATGCGGCAGTGGTACTTATCTCATTGTACAAAACACCAACCTACTAGCCTACTAGGACTGTACGCAGAAAAGATACAACACTTATACCATGGGGCCTCCATGTTAGTGATTTCGTTGACCAAATTCATTTTCGACCGTCCATTTGGTGGGCCACAGGAGATATCGCAGAATTGATTTCTTCTTCCACAAACACTGCTGCAACACGCGCTATTTTTTTAACTCCACACCCTCCAAACTTTTACCAACCGACAGAAAAACATACAAAAGCCGTCCTTCCAAAGCTATGGCCTTTGAGAAAAGGCCCACCTTTGTAACAGTTTCCAACCCACTCTTTTACAAAATTCACCCCTACCCTTTTTTCCAATTTAACAAAAACCACCCCAGACAACTTAACATTAAAGGTCAGGTCCAGGGCTTGCTTATATTTGGCACACAACCACCTCTAGATCTAAATTTTGCATCCATTCCAGATGGGCCACATGTGAATTTTGTGGTCTCAAATCCAAAATCCCAGCTGTGAAAGTCAACTCAAGCATATATCTTGTGAAGACATGGTGGAGCCACAAAAAATCCAGAGCCACGTCCATATTTCGTGTCCAGAGCACTGTTCAAAATCAAAATATCTAGCCTACCCACACCCAGAACATATTATTAGAAACTCCATTCAAAATCTCATGGTAGTCCTCTTACATTTCTTAATCTATGTCGAGTCAAACACAGATTCTTAGTTCAAACCTAATTACTCATCAGTGGGTCTTGCACAGTCAAGACCAAGTTGTTGGTAAACTTCTGTTGGAATGTTTAAAAGAGAAAGAAACGAGCTCTGTTATGAGTAACGCTAATGAAACTGATGTCAAACTGGGAATTTTTAGTGCATAAAAATACCATCCAAAATCACTGCTTGCAAGGATTTTACCATAGATTCCACATGTAAACTGGAATCCTAAATTATTTCCAAACTTCACCATTCTTTCCACCAGAATTCTGAAGAGATAGACACATTTCATTTCATGACTCACACAGTAAAGTAAAGTAAAGTAAAGTAAACCCCAAGAAAAAGACTCAAAAGTAAAAACTCTTCAAGAAGATCTTCTCTATATTCTCAAACACATAAATATTACTTGAAAATATAAATAAAAAAACAAATTAAAAACCTCCACCTTTTACTACTCTCTCTACTCCTTTAACTTTTAAGGGAGCCAATAAATGAAAGAAAGATTAGATCAAGAACCAAAACCAAAACCAAAACAAAATATCTACCTACTTGCTCGAACAAAAAGGTGATGAGAATAGCAGTTTATTCTCTCAAAAGGTAAATAAAGGATCCAATGCCAATAAATCCCCAATCTCTTGAAACGAATCGTCTAATTGCCAAGGAGACTGAGACGGTCCAAAACCATCCTTCCCATCAAGAAATAGATCATCAAAACCACCATCATTCAAAATGCTGTTGTCAGGAAGGAAATCCGGATTCTGAAACTCAAAATCGCCAAAATTATCCAAGAAAGACGTCTCCTCAGTGAGAAACTCGCCCAAATCGCTAGTCGTCGTCATCGGCATCTGCGTCGTCTTCTCCTTCTGCTTCTCCCGAATCTGACTCTCAATCTCTTCTACTGAGGAAGAAGAAGAACCAAATCTCAAAACAGAAGTCGGTGAAGAAAGATTCATCCGGCACTCATCCATAGAATCCTCTGTCGAAACATTCGGATTCGGATCCGGATCTGACCTCGCGAAGTTTGTCAATGCGTCCGGTCCACGGAGCTGAATGGCGGCGTTGTCATACACTTTAGCCGCCTCCTCTGCAGTGTCGTACGTCCCCAGCCAGACCCGTGCCCGCCGGGAAGGGTCTCGGATCTCCGCGGCCCATTTTCCCCACGGCCGCTGCCGGACCCCGCGAAACCTCTTTCCACCCAAAGAAGTTGCAGGTACCGAATCCACCACCTCCTTATTTTTATTTTTACTCCGACTCCTTTTATTGATTTTGACGATAGGATCTTCGATTTTGATCTCGTTCACATACCGCTTCACGCGATGCCTTGGAATGAGAAGCTCTTCATCATCGCCGGAGGAGTCTGTAGCATCCGCATCCGTCACATAGATTCGAACTACTTTTGGAGCTCTCTGTCTTGCTAAAGGCTTAATAACGGCCTTTGTAGTGAGGTTTCTATGCTCGGTGAACTTCACAGGAGGAGAAAATATGATGCTGCTTTCCATCCTCTCCTCTCCTCTCCTCTCTTCCTTTGTACTAAAATGACATTATCTTAGCAATGGAAAGAAAGGAAGAAAAACTGGACTGAAAAGCAATTCCCTCAAAAATTAGGAAGGAGGAAAACAGACAGACCAAAAGAGAGAAAAGAAGAGCTGACTGCTGGGATGGAAGAGAAATCCGAGTTATATAGGATTCCTACCAGCCGAAATGGGAAAGAACGGATGTTTTTATTTTATTTTTATTTTACTTGTTATTTTGAGAGAGAAAAAGACGATTATGCCCAGGTAATTAAGAGGGTGGACTCGACCTGTCAGCTTCGAAGCGATGCGGACCCCATGAGTACGGTCCGCCGCATCCGGGATCTGACGTGGCGGACCAGCAGCGTTGGCGGGAAGAGTCGAGTGTGGGGTCCAAGTCCGAGGTACGTGGCTCGTGACAGAGAGGGTGCGTTGAATTCCAATACATATGCAACCTCTGGAAGAGCTGACCTGTATTTCCTATTTTGGAATAAATCTTTATTTGATATTATTATTTATTAAAGCTATTCCATATAAATTTACACTTTTGTCCTTTGATGCTGATGAAGCATCTTGGGTGATTGATAGTTTCACTAAAAATAAGCAGAGTAAAATGATTGGGTTAGCAAATGTGTCAGTGGCTCATTTTTCACTAAAGATGAGTCTTGTGTGTGTTTTTTAAATTTCAACCTCTCTCTTAGTCTTTGTTAATCTCTCTTAATCACTGCCCTCTTCATTGCATCTGTTTTTAGGTCCGCAAATTACCATTTAGGCCTGAAATGACATAAATGCCCTGGAGTGGATGACTCTTCCAATCTACCTGCCACACGACACGGGGGCAAATTTTATTCCAATTAGATTATAAAATACGATATGATATTTTAGGAGGGACTTCAATAAATTTTCTGCGTGCCTTTCGATAATGCATGATTTCATTTAATGAAGTGTGTTCGATGAACGTCTAATGCCGTAACGAACGCGTGGCACCGAATCCAAAGCTTCTGCAATGATCATTGTCCAATGAGTTCATAAAAGCGTTTACGAGGAGAGAAATAATACCTCTTTGGTTGCATTATTATTGATAATCCAATTATAGATAAGAAGAAATGATCAAGACAACATCTTCTGTGTGCGTTATGGGACCCACCACGACGACCCACCCATAAACGTGAATCGTCCTGATCACTTGTTTTCATCACCAACTCGATTGTTGGGCATTTGATTGTGATCAATGGACCTATCAATGTTATTATTATCATTATTTTTCAAGTAGAAGGACCCTTTTTTTTATATATTAATAATGAGATTCTCTTGAGGGTATTCATGGAATTCTAGCATTTTTAAATACTCGAGGAAATATAATAAGATACAGATACCGTCATGGTAAGAAACCCATTGTTACTTGCTCCTTAATTTACTGAGTTACCACTGTTTCCTTAATTTACTGAGTTACCACTGTTTCTTGCTCCTTAGTTTACTGAGTTACTTTCAACCCTTTTAAAATGTTACAGCTAGGATGCCAATCCTGGCTTTGCTGGCTTTTGTTTCGACTCACTTGTCCCTAAGTTCTGTTAGTCACTACTTACTGGCATGAAATCTTTTGCATTGCCGTGTCATAGCAACTATGAAAAGATCCAAGTTTATCCAAAAAAATTGGAGAAATATAAACTTAAGTGAAAAGTAACAGAAAGGAAGTAAAAGAAATTAGATATAAGTTCATTAAATAATTATATAAAAATCTATATAGCAAGCAGGTAAAGGATCTAACAATAAGAAAATAGAAGAATTCAAAAATCTTATAAATAATTAGAGAAAGAAAAGGGAAAAAAATGAACAAAAATAGCAAAAGGAGAAACAAAATCGAAAACTGTTAAATTTAAGAATGACGAAACAGCACCGTAGTGTGGGTGACCCATCTCACACATACTTCTCAAGGGATCTATAGATCCCTGGACAAAGAGTTCTATACAAAGTGTAAAAGTCCTATAAAATAAATTAAAAAACATGAAATATAACTAAATAGAATTGATCATTGATCTGATATTAAGAACCACAAAAATTACTAAAGAAAGAGATAAATAATACTTTTACCCTTTGGTTTTATTATATGAATTTATTTTAACTCTTACCCACTCAAGATATAAAGATTTTCTGATTTTAGGCGAATTCAAGATCAAGTGAAAATAATCAACACTTTCTTATATTGATTTTTTATTTATTATTAATTCCTTCGCCCTTGAGTTGTTTTGGTTTGAAATAAGAGTCAAGCAGGTGTGATAAATGTCTTGAAAAAAATTCTTAAAAAAGTTTGAAAGTTCGTTGAGCAAATGGAGGACCAAAATGTCTACTGAAAATAAGTGGGGAAGCTGTCAAGTTTAAAATTGTGTTGAAGGACAGAGAGTCAACCCAGTATACCAAAAGACTCGGTCCAACTCGTTTGAGTTTTCTTTTACAAAAAATGAAAAAATTAATCGCTTGAGGTTTCACCTCAATGCCTTATAGGGGTTTCTTTCATCGACAAACTCAAAAAACAATTTATGATGTCACATGTATGGTAAATTTCTGCAATTGAGAGATGACTTAGGCCATTGTCATTGTCTTATATGGCCTGTTTGTGTAACAAGGACTTTGTGATCCATGTATTTCTAGTTTGCAAATATGCAATTCTAAATTTTATAGGAAATTGAAAATCCACTTTACCACTCTATATGTTTTGTTTTTTCTTTTGGTAAAAAATGCGCTATATACTAGAGAATTCTTCAGATACTCTATTTTACTTTTTTGTTCTATCTTCAAATATTAAGCCCAATATACATAGCTCCTTTTAGCGGTTTTAGCTTAGAATTGACATTGATTGGAGCCCAGTCACCACTACATTTAATCACAATAAGATTGTATGATATATAGTTATCCTAGAGCTCTGAATTCAAGTCCAGCCCTAATAATTTTCGGCTTCTTTGATTGTTATCCATTTAGGTGAGCTCTAAACAAGGTTGCACCATTTTTTAAGAGGAAAATTAAAAATTAAAAATGTAAAATTAAACTTGAAAATACTAAAACAAAAACTTAACAATTTAGAACACATGCCTAATAGTATGTACGGCAGTGATGCCTCTGCACATTCAAGTAAGAGTTTGGTTTAGCATGTCGGAACCTAAACCACATACGCACGCAACGGCTGAAATGTCCCGTGTTCCACGATTTACGACCGTACAACATGCGTAATCAATATGTCTTATTCAAAACTCACACATGCGTTCTCTGTTGGGTCACCAACCCGTCAAAGAATGACCTGTGAATGGGATTTTAGAAAACCCTATCATCCTAAAAGAATTCATCCAATTGGATACACCAACTCATTAAAAGAGGTTCCATATTGGGGCACTAAACCACTGTCCAATGGTGTTTTTTTTCAAACATAAGGTTGACAAGTTGATTTTGTTTTGAGCTAAAATGACAAAGAAAGATCTACTTATGTCTTCTCATTTAATAATGACCTTATTTGTCATATGTATTATTCACAGTATCTTGTATTGGTCAAACCATGTGTCCACCTATATTTTTAGAACAAAGAAACATGTATCTTGGTTTCTTTTTATTGGTAAAAAATGTATCTGGGTGACACAATATAATTAATATCATGCATTCATCTATATCATCCAGATGCAAATTATCACCATAATGGGATGCCAGCCAATTTACAAATGATGAATTTGATGGAGAGTGTCTAAGTTCCCTTGAAATCATGTATCTGTAAGATTTTTCTCATGTTCATTTTGAGCTAAATAGAGTAAATAAAGGTCAAAGCTCACCACGTATTAACACCTAAATCCAAAATTAGAAGTTTACAACTAGGGACACTTAACCTGGTCTAATCTATAGCTCGCTATTCGCTTGCATGACTTTATATTAATTATCAAATGAAGTAAATCATTGATCTTTTGAGAAAATCAATAGATCCTTACAATAATTATTTGGTTGAGGGCATGCACGATGAAACATAATTGAGCTTTTTTGAAATACATCACCTAATTAGTATGCAAGGTAACCTTCCATTTTGTTGGTTTTAAGGTCTTGATAGGGCCCCTGGCAACGTCCACCAACGGTCACTTACCTGCAAGAGGGAAAGAAATAGGTACAATGCATCACTAGAACTTTTTGCAAGTTGCCATCTATTCGTACCGTTAGTTAAACCCTTACATACTGTAAAAATGAAATGGAAAACGAGAACTAAAATAAAATAAAATATAAAGGGACATTAGTTCAGCAGCTATAAAATCTTATTATAATGCTTAAATCTAATATTAAGCTTACATAAATATCTTCTAAAAAACAAAAGCATACAAAAGTATCTCTCCCAACATTTTCATCCAAAAACATAATGTTTCATAATAATCACAACATGAAAATCTCCAGAATGATTAATAATAATAACAACAGCAACGACAACAATATCTTCATTCAACATTTTCATTCATTTGCTTCAGTATGCCTCAGGATGGCGATTGTTGATCTATTGCTCATATCTAGCATGCGCTTGTTGGTATTCTATGGAGTAATTTGCAATCTCTGGTTGATGGTGTAATTGAGTATGCATTGCATTACTACATAGCCATCTTTGATATATTAGATTTTATACACATACATATTCGAGTTATTGCAATCAAAGCAAATTCTAGCATGCTAAAAAATTTAAAGGATCCAGGTTTTTCTCCTTGTCTTTTCGATTTCGGGCTAGATAGTTGGGACTAGAGTTTCAACACTTGGAAATTTTTCGGCTTTATGCTATCACGAGCACGGGCAGAACTAAGGGGTTCCCCCTGAAATTTAAAAACAAGAAAGCCCTCATTTTTAAGGAAGATTTTCAAATAAGACCTTAAGTTTTTGCCTTATTTCAAAAAAGGACATAAGTTTCAAAACTTTTCAATTTATTCCCTAAGTTTTTGAATAAATTTTCAATTAAGGACATCAGGCCATTTAAAGATATTTTTTAGCGACTTTTTCCCATATTTTTCTAAAATACACAAATTACCTTTAATTTAAAACCACGACACGTTTTGGCAGCCACTACAAACAGCCGATCACCATGGGGACATCGATTGTCTTCACCATAAGTAGGGTTGCAAATGAGTATCCTATTCTTCAATTACCCGGAAGTTCCATCCCGCAAAAGATCAAGTCTGGAACCTATTTTTGGTTCCGATTCATGAATAGGTCTTGGTCTAAAACCCAATTTAGGTTTCAATTCATAAACAGGTCTGGTTTCGGGACCATATAGGTTTTGTTGTGGACCCGTGAGCCAATATATGAGCCTTTGATATTGCAAATTATACCTCAAAATCAACTTTTCTTTGGACATTCTTATGTATAATATTGGAGATAGTAGACTTGATGCACTATTATAAGTTGAATGATATGCTTATTTTAAGAAAAATGAAGAAGCAAAAAAAATTAGAATCGATTCTTAAACTAAATTCCAGTCCTCTAGGTGGACCCAGTTCCAGAACGGAATCTGGATTTTCTTATCGGAATCGGGTCTGAAACAAACAAAACATTTTCCATGTCGAAACCGGATCCGGAACCGATATTTAGAAACGGGTCCTGGTCCACTATAGATTCAATCCAGAACCGTCCCATTTACAACCCTAACCGTAAGGTCGTCGATAAAGAAAACGAAGATAATATAGGGAAACTGAACGAGGGTTTTATTTCAATGAAAGGTAATATGAGTAGTTTTAAAAAATTGAGGGAACAGTAGTCAGAGAAATATCTTTAAATGGTTAGATGTCCTTAATTGAAAACTTCTTGAAAACTTAGGAAATAATTTGGAAATTTTTAAAAATTGTGTCCTTTTTTTAAATAAGGAAAAAACTTAAGGTATTATTTAAAAATTTCCCTCATTCTTAATATGTATTTCAGAGATTTTTCATTTTGGTGCCTCCAAGGAATCTTTATTTTCGCTATGGCCCATCCAAGGTTTTTTTCTAGTTTCGCCCCTAATCACAAGTCGAACAACTCAAAGTCAAATAACTCATGTTAATAGGAAGCTCAAAAGAGGGAGGCCTATTCCAGCTGATATTGCAACTAATGGATAATCAGGTTTGTGCTTGCTGCCCTAGCTATGGATTGTTTGTTGATTTGTGATCAAGGGTTTTGCCCCATTGGTATTCTCCTTTCTTGAAATGATGAATTCCCATATCTGTGAATTATGTTGAATATGAAATGAAAGAGTTACTTAAAAAAAAATGAAAATCAAGTAAAATAAAAAAAACCACATACAGATTAGCTATATTCTTTCACATTGATCCATGTTGACATTTATCGATGGATTGTTCTTGTACTGGTCTTAAACTTGAGCAATTGGATGGCCTATATATATCACTAGTCATCATGCACTATTCAGAGGATTTTCTCTATGAGCGGATGTATTGCTTGTGCAAGACAAATCTATGGAGTTTACTTGGGCCCACTTGATTGGTGCAGATCATTTTCCAATCTTATCTCCTCACAGTCTGGTATTATGCCAATTTTATGCTCATTGAACCTTTACTAACGATTTATATATATATATATATATATATATATATATATATATGGAAATGCTCCTATGAGAGTAAGAGGAGATGCATTGGATCCATATCCAATGCCAACAACCTAAATATGAGAATCCCCTTTCGTTACTCTCATAAAGTGTGAGAGCTACTCTCATATGAGCGTTCTTCATATATATATTTGTATATATACATACATGTATATAATAAGTACATATATAAATATACATAGATACCTACATACATATACAGATACATGCATACATACATACATACATGTGTGTATGTATGTATGTATACATGTGTGTGTATGAGATTTGCTCTTGTGAGAGTAAGTGGCGGGGCCCTTCACATTTAGGCTTTTGGCATTGGATATGGATGTGGGGGCCCTCACGCTTACTCTCACAGTACCGTGAGCACTACAACAAACTGCATGTGTCGACAAACCTTGCCAACGCCTTGTAAATACGTTGAAAATAATGTGTTTAGCAAACGCATCATAGAGTTGGCAAAATGATTACGCGACACTACCCTCTGCGCATCGGAAGATCTCGTCGATAGAGAGGATGGAGCCATCTGGGTCTTGGAGGGAATGTTTTCCTGACATGAATTACATTTTCCCCGATGCAGTACAGCGTCAAGAATTAAACATTCGGAAAGACGACGCACTAACTGCATTAGGAATTATAAATAATTAGTTGCTGATGTTGAGATGAGTCGGCAAAAGTTTTTAACAATAATTAACGACGCTCACGTTTCGTGTTGGGGAATGTGTTTTAACCAAAATCTAAATGTAGGATTAATAACCTAAATCTCCAAAACGAAACACTTCAACATCCATCATCTCTTTCACTCTCTCCAACCTGGTATGACAGTTATGTGTTTCTCCTCTTCCCAGACGCTGGTGAGCATTCAATACAGGTATAGGCTCCTTCATTCTCTCTTCCTCTTCTCCTATCCCTACTCCTTCATTCTCTTCCTCATCATTACATCCCTGACCGACGCCATATATGCACCACTACCAACCGTCCATCCCCGCAATCCCAACCCAGAAATAGCAGGCCGCTGGCCACTAGAACCCCAGACCCAGGCCGCTGGCAAGAAAACCCCAAGCCATTGGTTGTCCAAACCCCAGGCCCCTAGCCCAGCAGCCCCTCCCTGCCTCCCTTAGTGATCCAACCAGGTTAGACGCAACTCCTGTACCGCAGGATGCCCTGCCCACCCAACCCCACTACCCCAAGCGGCCAAACCCTAAGCTAGCAGGTGGCAGTCCAAGGTTTTTGCTATACAGTGAATAGACATGAGGATTGTTTATATGATTAGTTGAGTTGTAGAATTATAAACAAGATTTTGTAAAGAATTCATACAAATGAGGTGTCTATGGTGTTTTCACAGTTCTAAATTCGAACCTTTATAAGGATTCCTTCTCCACCTCAAGGAGGTGATATTCTAAAGTTCCATGATCACTAGAATATCAGTTATTCAAATGATTGTTAAGGGAATTCATGAAATTATTTTGCTGCCATCATTGTCATCATTAGCACCATCATGGATATCTTATTCTTACTTTCAATTGCTTTATTACAGTTCCACTGCACCGTTCTAGTTAAAGCTTTTGTAAGTTGATTCTTTAATCTACATTATTATAGATCATAATTTATCGGAACTTTATTTCTAGGGAATGCTATGCTCATAAATCTATTGTCCAAAAAAATTAGCTATAACCCAATTTGATCTAACTAATGTGGCAATCTAATGTGCTTGCAATAATCCAATCTAATGTACAAATGTTCTTAATTTTATAGTTTATGTTGATTAACTAGTGTGAGTGTGGTTTGCATTTACCCTAGTATGTTGTTTAATTTGAGTTGAAAATTCATATTTGTTCCACAATATTAATAGACCCTAGTATTTAGTAATATTGAAGACTTATAAACAAAGTTGTTAATAATTATGATCATGTGATTGATTATATTCATAATCATATGCACATGTGTTTGTGTGCTCTCTCTTTAATAATGTAATTAGCTTCTTGATTATCGGTTTTTAAGATATGGACAAGACTTGGACGATACTGGATAGTCAAGATTGCATGGTGAGAATTGGTCGGGAGTATCGTGACGGGGTGAAGTCATTTATTGAATTTACAAAGGTTAATGTTGGGGATGCTACTGAGATTTGGTGCCCGTGTGGTGTTTGTAAGAACAATTGTCGATATAACTACGAAGCTGTGAATCATCATATTTGTCGTTGGGGGATGCAAGCATCCTACAAGACCTAGATTTACCACGGAGAAAGAACACTTCCTGTGGATGACGTTAAATCAGAACATGGGGGTTAGAGTGAGTATGAGGATCAAGATGAATATCCAGAAATGATGGAAGACCATTACATGGGAACTTACACCAACGTTGAGGCCATCCAGAGTAACGCACTGCGTCACTTTGAAAGGGTGTTGGATGCTTCTCAGCGCCCTTTGTACCTTGGTTGCTCTCCAGACAACACTCTGCTAGATTTTTGTCATTAAGATGATGGAGCAAAAGGTGGAGGGAAAGTGGAGGAACAAATCATTCAACAATGTGATGCAGATACAGAAGGCACTCCTGCCAGACAGTAATTTAGTTCCAAATTCAATTTATGTAGCAAAGAAGATATTGCGTGACTTGGGACTAGGATATGAGCACATTGATGCTTGCCATAATGACTGCATCCTATTTTGGAAGGAGAACATATAAGATTTAGAAAAACGCCCGGTATGCGGGGAGTCTAAATACAAGCTAAATGATGGGAAGGGAAAGAAGATCCAGCATAAGGTTTTACGGTACTTCCCGTTGATACCAAGGTTGTAGAGACTTTACATGTTCAAAGAGATTGCCACATACATGAGATGACACAGTGATAAACGCAAAGATGACGGGATAGGTAGGCATCCCACCGATTGTGAGGAATGAAAGGGTCTTGATAAGAAAATCCGGATTTTGGTTGGGGGGGACCCGAAATATAAGGCTTGGGTTAGCCTCTAATGGTATCTACTCTTTCGGAGATATGAGCACATCTTAGAGTATGTGGCTTATCAAACTTATGTCGTACAATTTGTCACCGTGGATGTACATGAAGGAGTCATTCTTCATGTTGTCATTGCTTATTCCTGGACAGCATCAGCCTGGTAATGATACTAATATTTATCTTCGACCCTTGATTGATGAGTTGAAGGAGTTATGGGAGAATGGTGTCAAAACTTACGATGCCTCTAGCAAGGAGAGCTTTAAAATGCGCGCGGTTGTGTTGTAGACCATAAACAACTTCCCTGCATATGGTAAGTTGTCTTGGTGGAGTACCAAAGGCTAGAGGGCTTGTCCCACTTTTAATGAAGATTCCTTATCCGTCATGTTGAAAAGGAAGATTGGTTACACGGGCCATAGAGCTTTCTTGCCTAAGCGGCACATTTGGCGACGTAGTAAGGACTTTAATGCAAAGGTGGAGAATCAAGTGAAGTCATTGGAGTTGCCGCTGGTAGAAAAGGTACAAGCACAATTGGAGCAGCTTCCAGATACAAGGTTTGGGAAGCAGTCTAACAAAAAAAAAGACCACGTGACCCTGAAGACTTGAACTTGATGAAGAAAAGCATATTTTAATGAGCTACCGTACTCTAAGAAAATAAAGCTTCGACCAAACATTGATGTTATGCACGTAGAGAAGAATATATGTGAAAGTCACCTATACACAATGGTGGGCTTAAACAAGAGGAGCAAGGACATAGAGTATGCCTGCCAGCACTTGGCAGATATGAACATTAGGCCAAATTGCATCTACGCAATAGAAGCAATGGAACACAAGAGAAGCCCCGTGCGTCCTATCTTTTACCACAATAGAGTATGTGGCTTATCTTTGGGGTTCCTCGTTCATGCCCACAATAGAGTATGTGGCTTATCTTTAGGGAACCCCAATTCCCTTTCGGGCGGGGAATTGGGGTTCCCCAAAGATAAGCCACATACCCTTTGGGGCGGGGAACCCCAAAGATAGTGTTAATTTTATGAAGATTTACCAGAAGGGAGAAGTTCCTGAAGAATGGAATGACGATGGGAATGAACGAGGCCCAGAGTCGGGTGTCTTCACCCAACGCGTCTGGCCCTTTTCATCTATCACAAGGGCTCGTAACGTGTCCGATAGGAAACGCAACATGGCCCATTGGTTTGTGTTGTATAATACTCTCAAGGTCGTACCTTATCTAGAGTAAGTGGTTCAGTTTAACTAATTATATGCATTACATGTAAACTATATGATCTTACTATATGTCAAACATGATTATGTGTCACTAATATCCTGAGTAAGGAGCACAAGAGGCAAGTGAATGAGCCTCGGGGACGCAACATCACCAATTTACAATGGGAAGAGTTTTCTGGATGGTTCAGAGATCATGTACATATAATAAATGCAGAATAAATGTTATCAACTGAAAACAAGTAAATCCAATTTGTACTAATTTTAAGAAACTAATGCAGATAAACCAACTCAGATCTTAAGGGTCTCCAAAAGCAAAAGATGCATTGTGGGCATTGGCAAATGGTCTTAATTGTCTAGTGCATCAATACTCGGGTTGTAAGGTTAATGGTGTCCGGCTCATCACCAAAGACCACGGCAATCGTCACAAGAGCCAGAATAGTAGGGTGGTTGTCGAGGGGGACCATAATGAGGAAAACATTAACATTTTTTATTACGTGATACAGCCATGCCAACAAGAAGCCATTGAAACTGTCTCAGTATCTGTTGCCGAGGATTTTTCCTTTTGTTATACTAAGGATGACATTGAACCAGATATCATCCCAGAGGATAATGAACCAGCGGCCGATGGTGATGAGACAATTGCCGACGATAGTAATGACGAGGACGAAACATTTGGCAAAGTACATAAATGAAAAGGAAATTGATCAGCCCAACCCTAATATGTATTCTAATATGGGATTATAATATGTAAAGTTTACTTCTTTATGTGTGTGGACAAGGATTACATGAAATGGAATAATTAACTTACCTTTCAATCAACTAACTATTGTGCTTTTTTTATTTTTTATATATGTTTGATCCCTTTGTCATTTTTTTATCACAGTGGCAATAAAAATGCCGAACAAAAGAAAAGTTTATGTCAAATTTAGCGCATTGGCTCAGAAGAAGAATGCTTATAAGTTAGCTAGAAATAAGAATATTAAAAGGAATATGGCTCGAATGAGTGAAATTGGCACACGGCAATTGGTACAAGCACTTCAAAATTCATCTCGTTGTCAACTCTCTCTTTAAGACGAGCATGATGATGTCGACAAGGAGTATAGACCATCCGGGCCCAGTGAGGAAGTGTTGAGTTCATCGGATGAAGAAGAGTTAGACGACAAGGTTATTTTATCTAATATCAAAATTAAACACTTGGGATATTTCTTTCAAAAGTATCACTTATTGTGTTATTTTCGTAATTCTTGATTATATACTAACTTATTGTGTTATTCAATTTGTACACATGGCCCCAGGGATACGCAAACAATGCAGTGCAAACACTCAGGTATCGGTCCAATCAGAGCTCGGTGCCAGCCAGCCCAATCTATCTAGCCCACCTACTATGGGCAAAAACATAGGTAAGAAATATTCAACCGTATTATCTTTGTCAGACTTATTAGCTCAACTTCATCTTTTATGTTTAATCATTCATATTTGTTTGTGCTGGTCATAGCATCATCCTCTCAGCGAGGTAGAGTGGTGGGCCATGAGTAGGAGAAAAGGATGAGGATTCCTGGCAGTAGGATTTTTGTTTCGCTAGGTGCACAATCGGGGCCATTTGAGGGTGCAAATGTCTCTACATTTGCAATCGAACTTGGAAGTCATATTCACAGGCTCGTACCTTTGCACAAAGAAACATGGGAAGCAATTGATGATGAGTGCAAGGAGACAATATTTACTACAGCTACGGTAATAAAATAAACTTTTACTTCCTAATCTATATTCATAGGTTTTATTGTTTACTTGTCCCTCTTTTGGGTTTGAAATGACAGCAAAAGTATGACTTTGGTGACTGAAAGACCGATGCATGTGCGGCAGTTGCGTTTAGAAACTAGCGATGCATCTTTATAGGGAGTTTAGGGCGGAGCTACACAAAGCATATAAGAAGTTGCTGGAAAATGGGCATGATCTGAAGCAGTGCTCATATGATACGCAAAGGGCGGCCCAGGGGATCTAGCTGTAAGATAACAAATGGGAGACACCTTAGTGGACGGTAACTAAATTATATTAGTGTGGGTGTGCGTATAGGGGGGTATTGCTTTTGGTTTTGGTTTTGTTTCTTGATTTGCTTTCAGTACGTGGTTTAAATTAGTCAATACATTATTGCTGTTGTTTTAGCTATGTTGATTATTATAAAATCTTATGGTTATGTTCCCTCAAGTGTCTTTTGAATAAGCTAACTACATTGTCTATTACTTGTAATTTTCAGCTAAGTCACAGAGGAATTCAAAGAGTCGGAGTAAATTGAAGACACTTCATACAGTTACATTTCGATCATTTGTAACCTAGTTCTCGATCATGCAAGCACATGAGTAGCAGGCTCCTCCCTCTGAACTTGATTTATATCGATAGCGACACTATAGTAAGAAAAAGAACAAATGGATCATAGATCATGCAGAGGAGACGCATGTGAGTTGTTTCATTAACAATATTGTAAATCATTGTTTATTTCAGTTTCCTAACACATATTAATTACATGACATATTTGAATGCTTTGAAGATGCAGCGAAGAATGGAGGCGGCACTGTCGCAATTTGAAATTAACTCTCCAATGGCTAAGCAATAGGAGATCGAGAATCTACTAGGGAAGAGGGTCGCGAGGAAGCAAGGGTACTGCTCGCGGGGCCCATCATCATCTTCTACTAGTATCTTGATGTCATCTGAGATGAGCACCCTACGACAGCATCTACGTGATTCGTTGAAAGCACAAAGAGTTGCAGCGACAATATGAGGACTCGCAGAAGCAAATTCAAGATCAGGCGGCTATATAGGTTTACGTGAACAGTCAGATTCAATTGCTACTTTCATGGGTCAGTATGGAAGGTTCGGGCTCCTCCTAAAGCTAGAGGTCTGATGGTTTTATGAATTAGCATGGGTCCTCCCTCTAACAAGTTCATTTTGCTCCTAACTGGCCGTGTTTCATGGTGTATTTTAGATATTTGATGATGATTGGATTTTAGTTGGGATTTACTTTATTGAGATATTTGACTTCTTTTTATTTAGGACATCACATTTTATGTGGCACAGACAGGTTTTATGGTTGGTTTTAGTTGATTGATGACTTATTCTTTTTTATTGTTTCACGATGAATGCGGGGTTATCTGTTGTTTATCAATGCTTATGCTTGTGCAATGTTGAAAAAAAAATGTAGATTTGAACAGAAAAATATTATATAGGAAATCTTTTCTAATTTTTTCAATTATTTTTTATTTGATAAGAAAAGCTATTCTCGGACACACTCTCTGCGTCACCAAAAGTGGATATTACATGCATGGTAAATTTTAAGAATACATGCCCGACATGCTTTGTTTCAACGTTGAAGACATTTCCCGACGCTTAAACACGTTGGAATATATATTACCGACGCCATTAATGTGCCGTTAAATACTTTTTCCGACGCTAATATGTGCTTTGGCAAATGTATAACCAACGTTGTTATGCGTAAGCAGTGAGGTGAGATTGTCCAGTTAATTCGATTTTGTGCCAACATTGTTGGCATTGCCAACGTTAGGGACGACGCAATATTGCATCGAGGAAAGTCCTTTTTTATCCGACCTAAACATTAATACGTCGGGAATAGTTTTGCCAGCTTTTGGTAGCCGACGTGGTGTTGACGCTATGCAGTGCATCAGTAAAACCTTTCACGATGTGGATTTCAAAATGGTCGACGCGGAGTGTGCATCAGCAAAAGTGCAATTTGTTGTAGTGACAGTTACTCTCATAGGAGCATCTCCCTATATATATACTCATTGGGATGATGACCATGAAAGTACATTGTATGGAAAGATCTATATATATGAGAGCTACCTACATGCAAAATCTTGAATCCATAAAATCATCCTAACCCGTTGATTCATGGCCCTAAAATTTAATGATTTTAGAGGCTTCATTTTCTTATGATTTTGATCCAATGGAGAAAAAAGTTGGATGAGCGTCAAATCTGGACTTGTGACTATTCATGGGGGGTAGTGTGTACGTGTGTGTGAAAAAAATTAGATTGACTCAAGGTGGGCCCCAATATATATGAGATTTAAATGGGCTTTTTTTGGAGAATTACCAATATATATGTGGTATATGTATTATGTGTGTGTGTGGCTGCGGAGGGGGATATGGGTTAAGAACCCATTAATATATAGGGCCATTAAAGCAACAACTAGGATAATTTGATTAGGCTAAGTTTTTTTTCATGACCCATATTCCTAAATGAATTTTACATGTGTCCTGCCCCAGTCATGCCCCCGATGTCGGAATGAATCCAAGTAGGCCCTATAAGCTGAAGTGCATAAGCACAATATATTTTTTCTCTAAGGTAAAAGTTCCCCATTGATGCTTGCAGTCCACGTACAATACCATGAGTTCTTATACATATATTTTTGGGTTGTCATAAATGCACCAATGATCAAGATGGTATATAGTGCTTCAAGATTTCCTCTTAAAATTAAACTCATGTCACATCTGGATGTTTGACATCTAAATACCGTTTGTAAGAGGGTAAGTTTTTCACACCACATATGTGCCGTTTGGCGCAAAGAAACCTTCCTTAGTCAACCTACCAATAACATGGCACACCTACAAAATTGCAAACAACACATACAATTGGACAACAAATAACAAACACAAAAATTGATTAATTAGGCATCAGCCTGTTTCTGATATTAATCAAAACTGGGAATTACAACCATCTACAATTGTTTACAATAACTCGGTAAAGCAATTACAATGTTACACTAATATCTATAGTCTTATATCTAATGTGCCACTGCATGCATTCAGGATCCATCTGTTTGAACCTCGCAAGCCCAGGCACGAGGGAGTGTACCCACATGCCAATTCTCCATCCGAGACCCACCATGGATCAACCAAGGCCACCAATGCCATTGATGTGACTTACAGTGTATATCGAGTGCTAGCAGTAGAGTCAGTCCACCGAGGTAGCCAATGGGCATATTGCATATATAGTAGGAAACCGTGCCAAAACATGATCTCCCTCCTCTTAGTAAGAAATGTCGGAGATTGAGGAAACACACCGAGATGGTTGTTTCTATACCATCGTGCACGCTAGAGACATTTTCTGCCATGAACCGAACTCCATGTACCAACTGCTTTGATCGATCAGTCTCGATTGTGTGCACATTTGCATCGGTCATTTTGTTTGTTGCTAGCCGCACACAGTCAATCGAGCTGCCAGCATGAAGCACGGGCACACCCGCCCAACCGCTATACCATGCCACCACACAACGACCAAGTGCACCGCCAGTCACACAACAATCATACTACACACGCCACATGCATCACAACACTATTAGGCATCGCACCACACTACACCACTGATTGAGAAGCAGCACCAATCCAAACCAACGAGCCAACATGCTCTGCACCATAGCAAAGTCCACATGCAGCGACAGACTATTTACTCATCAATTAGGCCTAGCAGCACCCAACCTACCTCACACACAGCGCATCAACACTTTGGGGCTTAACAAGCCACCTCCAAGCCTCGAATGTCCTCGTCAGCTTTTTAGTCAAGTATTCCTTAACTTCCTTTTCAAACTGCCATAAAGTGGTTTCTTTCTCCAATGAAGCTTCATTCTCTTTAGCACCATCCCATTGCACAAAGTAACTAGTCCTCTTATTCTTTTTGCTTTTGTCCTCAATTTTATCAACCAAAATCTTATAGATTTAGTGTTCAAACCGAACCCGAATCATAGGCGGTACGCATCGAGACACACTTCGACTTGCATCACTTGGATCTTCATGGCAAGGCTTGAGAAAACTGACATGAAAGATTAGGTGTACGTTAATTCATCGAGGTAGCTTCAATCTATATGCCAATTTTCTCACTTTCAGCACATTTCCAAAAGGGCCTTCATATTTTGGTATCAATCCCTTGTAGACCTCTTTGACTCTTATATTCTTCTAAGTTTAGGGTTGTAAGTTTAGTAGCACTTTATCCCCAACTTGGAACTATCTGAAAACTCGATTCTTATCCACCCATTTGTTCATTCTACGGACCGCTCTTTCAAGACAATTCCTAGCACTGTCAACCATCTTCGTCCATTCTCGTGCAATTTTGTAAGCAGTAGGATAACTTCCCTATGATGTTTGCTTAGCGACTTCATGAGGGGCCAAAGGTTGTTGGCCTATTGCCAACTAAAAAGGACTTGCATTAGTTGAAGAACATTGTTGTAGATTGCGGTAGAACCGTGATGTGTCCAACAGATTCACCCATATCTTCTGATTTGTAGTCATATAATTCCGCAAATATTCCTCCAACATGTTGTTGATCTGCACGAAGTATAGAACCAAACATTGTATCCAACCCTTAGAGCTATACTCTCGAGTATCATCGTATTTGTTACTTCGAGATAATCAATAACTAAAAGACTTCATTGTAATGGACGTCACTTGATTGTGCTAAATGGCGTTTTTGTCGATGTCGACAAATCTTCTATCGACATCAACAAATTATATATATAAATGCTTAACTTGTACAAGGGTCACTTGATTGTGCTAACTGGATGTTTTTGTCAACGTTGACAAATGTTTTGTTGATGTCAACAAATGTTACTCATGACAGAATCGGGAACTTTAGTTTCTGTCGATTTGGGTGAAGAGACCGACTCTTGGGAAAAGGGAATATGGTTTTTTATTTTTATTTTTTTATAACATGAATAGGGAATATGGTTATGTTGACATCAACAAAGAAAGGACAAAACAGAAAAAAAATAGAGATGATTTGGGCTGGAGGTCCTTGGCTGTCATTATAAAAGTGTAGAGTCCCGAACTATGATTACCCCTATTTAAGGGGATTTTTCGGGTAGATGTCCTTTTTTATTTTCTATGAAAATAATTTATATTGGACGAGATTCTCTCTATTATATCTCGAGAGACCCAAATTCAATAATATCTTGAAATTCACTTAGGGCAATAATTTCTTGAGAATGATATTTATGACACCAGTTACCATAATTTAAAAGGGGATTTGATCAAGTGCGACATGTTCGCATGGGTTGTGTGCGAAGTGGCTCGTTGATCGTAGGATCGCGAGGCTTATCCAATGGATAGGAGACGACATACAAAGTAAAAAAAAAAAAAAAAAAAACCTCTTCCAACCTCTCTCCTACTCGACTTTTTCCAAGTGAGAAAAAACCCTACCCGTCTCTCCTTCCAATCTCTCCCTCATCTCTTCCACTTTCTCCAATTTCTCCCTAATGGATGGAGAATACCCTACCAACTTCCAGCCGCATCTCAATCGTCGATCTAGTTACAACCAACGACGCCCAGCATCTCTCCTTCAGGGTTGGATGTTTCTTTGTCCCTCGTTTTCCACACAAGCACTTCTTGAATTCTATTTTTCTCTTATTTTTTTTATAAGAACCTGTGATTATCGATTTAAAGGTTTTGGAAGCTCTATTTTGAAGCCCAAAATCCAATGGCCAAACCGTTTCTAAATGGTAAATCCCCATGACCCAAGCCCTAAATTGCATACATTTATCCTCTGTTTTCTAGATCTTGGTTTTGGATTTTTTAAATTGCTCTCTTAAGAATTAGATTTTTTTTTTCTCAATACTTCCAATCAATGACCTTACTGGTTTATCCCATAAACTGATTTCTCACCATCTTAAACTGGTTTTCCACATATTGTTTCAATTTTTTTTTCAATTTTTTTATTGCGCTGGTTAAATTCGCATTCTCAATCGTTCACTATTTAACTAAAACAGAAATTTCAGTCATTAAACTACAGGAATTTTTTGTGGTAAATTTTTTCATTGTTTCATTTAGAATTAATGACAGCAACTCTCTACTATTTTACATTTCTTTGTTGTTCCACATGTATCAAAAAAATTTGTTCAAAAAACTTATTTAAGCTATACGCTTTGAATTCACACATCAACTCCGACTCATTTATTGAAGGTGATGCTTCTAACAAGTCTACTCCTAAAGAGTTCATCGACACATCTCTATGCATACAATTTTTATGTATCATATTTTTTACAACTCAATTGTGTAGAGTTATTCTCATGTCGAGATGTGGCTTTTGAAAGTAGCAGTGGGCTGGTGGCTAATTTGTTGCAAGCTTTGGGATGATGCAAATGAATGTTATTTTATAAAATTGATGGATGTTGTATCTAAAATCTAAATGTTGTTTAGATGGTTTTAAGATGGGTGTTGTATCTAAATGTTGTTTAGATGATTTTGGGATGTTGTATTGAAATGTTTTAAAGGCTTTAAGGATGTAGTAAGTGAATATTGTACTCTTTTGTCTGAATGATGATTTGTTATGTTTATATTTTGTTGTGTATGTTTATTGAGTGGGCATTTGTAATGTTATTTTTGTACAGTCAGCGGCTTTGCACTCTCCAAACAAAATGATGAAGCCAGTAATAACAATACTATTAATAAACTGGGAGGACATGTGGGTTTTTGGGAGCCATTTATCAAGACAATATGAGCATTTTGTGTGCCCTCCATTATACTTAGTTGTGGACTTGCTGATGATAATGATATTTTTTTCTCTTTTCCCCATATAGGACTCGGTGCATTTTCCCTATTATATCCAGAGTCGGTTCAGGCATTGATTTTTCTAATGCATTTAGTTTCCATTTCACATCTTTCGTCATACACTCAGTGCCATCCTGTTCATTAGGTGTTACCAGAATGAATGTGAAATCATAGTGACTCAAATACTGAAGTACTAGAGCTATCCCTGTAATTTTCATCTACTTGAGCACAATATGCAGAAAAAAAAAAAAAAAAAAAAAAAAAAACCTGTGCATCTCTACATTGTCTAAGCCTAACTTGTTTAGAAATCGACACTAAGAATCAGCCATGAGTTTGAAAGAACATTCAAGAATTATCTAACTCCATTTCACTGAGGTTGATTAGTAACTCCATAATTCCACCCTACAATAACATGACTTGTGACCCAGCATTGTATTGGTTGTTTCTACATCGCTGATGAACTCAATTCAATCATATAACATTCAACCCATTCACTCTTTGATTCTCCACTCAATAAATTCACCCAGACAAAAATCAAATTTCATTCAAGTCACTTGCATAAACTTGATTCTGCGCAAAGAAAAAAAAAAGTTCAAAATGAAAATAGGTTAGCCGGGCATATGCACAGGATCTTTGAGGAAGAAGAAAGACTAGATGCACAATTGAATTGTCGCAGGCCGTACCATCATCATCTGCTACCAACATTTGTCGACCGCCACCATCCTTTGCCAAACCCTATCACCCACTACTGTTGCTGGAATCAGTCGAAAATCGAGGGTTTCTAGGTTTTTTTGGGCGATTCCCTCTGTCTAGGTTTTTTTTGGGCGACTCCCTCTGTCTCAGATCTATCCCACCACCACTGGAGAAGAAAAACCCAAGGAAGCTGGGGTGCCTCGCATTGGGGAGAAACCCATTGCTGGGGTATTCTCCATCCATTGGGGAGAAAAGAGAGAGAGAGAGAGATGGGTAGGGTTTTCTTCTCGCTTGGAAGAAGTCAAGGTTTTTTTTTCTCTCATTATGTATGTTGTTTCATGTCTGTTGGATGAGCCTAGCGATCCTACAGTCGACAAGCCACTTCGCACACAGCCCATTCGAACATGTCGCACCTGATCAAATTCCCTTTTAAATTATAGTAACTGGTGTCATAAATATCATTCTCAGGAAATTATTGCCCTAAGAGAATTTCAAGATATTATTGAATTTGGGTCTCTCGAGATATAATAGGGAGAATCTCGTCCAATATAAATTATTTTCATTATAAATAAAATAAGGGACATCTACTAGAAAAATCCCTTTAAATAGGGGTAACCACAGTTGGGGACCCTAAACTTTTATAATAACGGCGAAGGACCTCCAACCCAAATCATCTCTATTTTTTCCGTTTTGTCCTTTCTTTGTTGATGTCAACATAACCATATTCCCTATTCATGTTATTAAAAAACTAAAAAATAAAAAAAAAATTACATTCCTTATTCCCAAGAATCGGTCTCTTCGACAGAAACTAAAGTCCCCGACACTGTCATGAGTAAACATTTATTGATATCAACATAAACATTTATTGATATCAACATAAACTTTTGTCAACGTCGACAAAAACGTCCAGTTAGCACAATCAAGTGACCCTTGTACATGTTAAGCATTTATACATAGAATTTGTTGACGTCAACACAAGATTTGACGACATCAACATAAACTTTTGTCGAAATCGGCAAAAATGCCCAATTACCACAATCAAGTGACATACATAGAATTTGTTAATGTCAACAGAAGATTTGTCGACATCAACATAAAATAACCTTAACCTAAGACTAGGATTATGTTGACATCAACAAAGAAAGGGCAAAACGAAAAAAAATAGAGATAATTTGGGCTAGAGCTCCTTGGCTGTCATTATAAAATTTTAAAGTTCTCAACTGTGGTTACCCTATTTAAGGAGATTTTTCCCGTAGATGTCCCAATAAAAAATGAATGTATACTTCTGCTAAAATTGATATCTATACAGTTTCTTTTACTACGTTCACCATTTTCCGCGATTTTCTTACAATAGCATGATCTTTTATTTTTTCCAATTTTGAAAAATATCACAAAATCATAGAGAAAATAACATTTCCTAATAACATCACTACAGGGGATTTTTACGAAAAGGCCTCAAATATCTTTATACCTCAAATTCTGTCCTCAAATACACGTATTTTCCAAATCAATTATCTCCTTTATCATCCCCACTTTCTAAGACCAAATTGCCCTTCACTTTTTTTTTCGCGAGTTTATCAATAGTGTCGATCTTGAGCTTGCAGTGTTGCTAAAATTGTCCTTAACCTTTTTTTTGTTAGTTCGCAAGTTATATCTTGAGCTAGCGATTAGGTCCATGCAGTGATTAGGATTGTACCTACAGTCTCTAAGCATGTTCTTCCTTTCACTTTCTTTAAGGTCTATACTGGTCTTCCCCTTTTCTATTTTTTGAACTTGTGGGCCTTTAATTTGACAAAATCAGCTTCAAAGCTATGGGCTTTCTATCAATTTTCTCAACTTAAATACAAAAATAATTGAAACATAATTTAGTCTTGAGCTCGAAAGTTTATCCCCGAGCTCGAGAGTATACTCGCTAGTTCAAAAGTTGAACTTTCACCAAAGAAATGGCTGGTCAAAGATACTCTCTGTGTTTGTTGAACAGTATGATATAAAGGAATGGATTGTACGTACTTTTTAGACAATCTAAGGTATGTTGTCATTCATGGCCATAGTTATTTGACATTCACATGAATATGTAAAATTAAAAATTCATAAAGGCAATCCAACATAATCTCACTTGGATTTTTTCAAGAGACATGACTCGCCGGTTTGAAAATGACACTTGCAAACTTGTGAACATACAAGTGAAGGGCAGTTTTTTTGACACTAACGAGCCTGAGAAAATTCTCACGAACTCGCGAAAAAGAAATGAAGGAATCTTACCAATACTCTCGAGCTTGAGACATTACTCGCGAACTTGCGAAACAATCAGTGATGGGAAATTTGATTCGGAAAAATGTGATGTCTATGGTATATGATTTTTTTGGGTATTACAAGTATTTAAGGTTGGAAAACTCGTGACTCGGATCGACTTGTCCCATACAAAATAACTTGACTCGGATAGAGTCAATGCGGAGATTCGAGAGAGTCGTGTTTTTTTTTAATATTTAAAAATGAATCCATTACTTATAAAATATGAAAATATATTTATTTACTTGCATTCATGATAATCAAGTCAAATTAATAAATTTATATATGCAATACAAGAATAAAGAAAATAAAAGAAAAAAACATTGTATATTATATAATTTATTAGTCCACATATTGAATGTAAAAGATCATATATCAGTTTCGAATTACATTTCACTCATCATTTTTAAATTACCAACTCCAAGCCGCATGCATAACTTAAAATTAGATTTGCCTATTAAATGGTTCAGAACCCAAACAACTTATTAAAATGAGATGACTCGGCTAAGTCTCCTCTATTTCTGACTCTGCTCTTTGTCAAAATGAGATGGTTCAGGAGAGTCAAGAGTCAACTCGAAGCATTTTCTATCCATGCATGTATTTGAGGATTATTTTTAAGGTATAGGGACATTTGATTTTGGCAAAATGTCCCCCAATATTTTCAAAATATAACTAATATGTATCAAACTGATGTTAGCATCTTCTTCTGTACAACCATCCCTCCACAGTTTCATACAGTGACTTCTTTTCAAAGTACTTGCACACACAAGACATCAAAGGAAAGAGGAGCTCAAGGGAATATGTTGGGTATCTAAACCATTGGAAGTATTTTTCTTATACAAGCTGAAAGCGATAAGAGTGCATTGGTTATGTCACTGAAAACAGCTTCCTTGGTTTTAGTGAAAATGAAAACAAACCATCTACATAGTCGTTCTTCAGGATGAAATGATATATACATACCCAGATTTCAGGTTTCAACTTATAGATAGATGTGTACATGAAAGCTCTGCTTAATTAATTCTCATGATAGAAGGAAATGGTGTATGGCTATAGTGTATACATGTATATAATGTTGGTTGCCAACGACAAATTAATGACCCACAGCTCTCTTGGGTACTGGACATAGAGATGGATACAAGCCATATAAAGGAGAAACATAAAATAGAACAGCTCAGAGACTTGGCTTTTGGCCTCACAAGCAGTCAAACTTACAGAGACATAGAGTAATAGGAAATACAAGCTGATCTTTTCTTTTGTCAATTTCAACAGTTGAAAGGCAAAAGTCAGGTATTATGGTAGCTGTACGGTCAAAATTCCTCATTAAAAATGACTACGTTTGGCTTTGACATTTTCATGAAAGTGTATTTTATGTTAGAAAATACAAAAATAAAGATGTTTTGATTTGTAATTTTTATGCAGTATGTTCCCATTTTCAATTTTTCTTTCTTTTTTTATCCCGGACCAAGAGAAATAGGAGGTTGAAATGAGATCGAGAAATGTACTGGCTTTTTGTCCACGTACTTTTGACTGATAATATATACACTACACCTTATTTCATGTAACGCAGTTGGTACATTTTTTATCGGAAGCTAATGTTTGTATACCTTAAATTCTGGGCAATTCTTTCCTCCTCTCTTTTGAGCCATTTGTTTTGATGAGAAAGAAACATTGCAAGTTTCAAGAAGACACAACAGGAGATTATATTCAAAAGGGCAAATAAAGGGCTAAGCGCTGGGAGCATGGTCATGTGAGTGGTCATTTGCACAACTATGTATGATTAAATAGTATTAAAATGTTATTGGGAATGGTACAGAAATCATGGAATAATCCCTATGTTTCTTCTAATTAATCCCCAAAATCTCTGTAGCACTAAAAGATCTCTTATGAAAAGGAGGGACTTGAATTTAATTATCAATCTTTTCATGATCAATGAAAACAACATTAGCTCGAATTTTAAAGGAATCAATCAAAAATAGACTGGGAAAGCTCGAGAACTAATAAAAGAATCTTCATTGAAAATAAAACCCGAGCTGATTTCACTTAGAAGTTAGTGAAGATGGAAAGCCAGCCAAAAAACACTAGTGGATATTTTCTTTTCATGATGAGTCAAATTTGTGATATTTCTTTGTTATACCATTATCTGAACGTATATGTGTAGCGCATTTGCCTGCCTGAATTTAATTTCTTAGAAATTTGCCTCCAAGAAATTAAATTCCAAAAAACATGTGTACAACGTTTAATAATGACATATATAGATGTATAGCTATTTTTAATGATTACTTTTTTATTATTTTCATGTATAACATGGATTTATGAATATTTGGCAATAGCTTCAGATTCAAAAATGTTGCCAAACATGATTATGTTGATTCTGTTATTTCAGACAATTATAATGTAATGTTATCAAACAATTGCTACATGGCCTGTTCTTAGAATTATAGGAACATTCTCAACACAAATCTTAGAATAGAAATCTTCTCGGTATATGAATATTGCCAAGCAGGCCCATAGTCTAAGGTGGAGATGTAGATGAGCTGAGGCCATCATTTTTGTTAGAATTTAAGGGCTCGTTTGGCATCATTCTAATAATGAATGAAGAAAACTTGTTTAATTCGTAGACATTTTGTGAGAGAGAAAATCTAGAGAGCTCTCTAGATTTTCTCTCTCACAAAATGTTCATGAATTAAACAAGTTCTCTTCATTCATTCTCATAATGTTAGGGCCTAACTTATTAGAGTGATGGGTACGTAGTAATTTCGTATTTGAAGTAGAGTTTATCTATGGACCATTGTTGATCTTCGGCTATAATTCATCACTTTTAACCCTTTAAGTGAAAGGACCACGGTTCCTCCCTCTTCCGGAGTTAGAGGTCTTGGTATCGATCTTCGGTTCCTCCCTCTTTAGGAACCGAAGGTTGAGTCCACTTGTGCTACCACCTAGAGGCCACAGGGGTTTTACCCGGCTTCTCTCTGAGCCCGGAGGTAATAATTCAGCCCAAAGGGTTGGGAACCCTCCATTAGAAAAAAAAAAAAAAAACCTTTCAAGTGAAAGACAATAAATGAATGAGCGCTTAGGTGGCATATCAAGTGTGGGCAACCAAATTTTTTGCTAAATTAAGAATAAATAAAAGGAAAAGAAAGTGTAAAGAGTTCTCCTTAGGAGAGGATTCTTACCCAACAAAATTACCCTCTCCTAAGAAAGGACTCTCATCCAAAGTTTTAAATTTTGGGTGCCGATTTTCCTGCCGGTGACCGAGACAAGTGCGTCCGCGCCATGGCTGTTCCATTCCTAAAATGTATCAAAGAATTCTAAAAATGTCAAAAAAATAATAAATAAAAAAAATAGAGAACTAGTAAAAATATTAAAGTTAAGCTATTTAACTATTCTTGATGCTTAGTATTCGTGAGAACGGAGCCGCTAACGGTGTAACATGTGCCTGCCAATTATGGATAAATAAAAGTAATATTTATTTAAGCTTAGTAAACTTTACTAAATAATGTTTTACTTTACTTCTAGTGGGGACCACCCCCATGTGTGAGGACTAAGGGAGCATGATGATTGAAAGGCTTGGGTGGATTAGGAAATATGTAATATTAAACCGTTCAAGTTATCCTAGCCTTTGGTTTTTGGTCCTCAAAGTTTATGGGGCGGAATTATCTTTTCATTTTTCACTCAGGGATAAATGTTTTTTCGGTGTTTTTAGTTGGTTTCGGGTTTAGAAATAAACATTTCTAAGAGTATGCTGGTGCGTATTTGGTGTTTCGAGGAAACCACTAAGAAGCTTGCTTACATTTTTAGATGTAGGTCAGAGAGGTTCCATATTATTTATCTCGAGTTGCCTATTGGAGCAAATGCAAGATCTAAGTCTCTACGGAATCCAGTGATTGGGATTTTTAAGAAGAAACCCGCTTCGTGGAAGAAAGCTTACTTGTCTTTGGCAGGGAGAATCACTCTCATTAAAGCTTGCTTATCCAATCTTCCAGTCTAATACATGTCTTTGTTCAAAATGTCAAAGGCAGTGATTGAATGGCTGGACCGCATCCGAAGGGATTTCTTGTGGGATGGTCAGGCTGACAATAAGAAATTACACTTGATGAAGTGGAGTGAGATGATTAAATCCAAATCCAATGAGGGCCTTGGTATTAGTAGCTTTAAAAACAAGAATCCGGTGTTGTTGGCTATGTGGTGGTGAAGGTTTGAGGGAGGAAAGGAAGCTCTTTGGCGTAGGTTAATTGCTTTAAACCCTATTTGGAAAATCTTATATGTTTTAAATAGATCTGGCTCAAACAAATCTGTGAGATATAGACTCTTTTCAAATAGACCGTTTGGTAACACATGCAATATATCTAATTTAAATGGAACTATTTGAAAAATATGTTTGGTAAACTTTCAAATAAGAACTTATTACAGGTTTGTTTTTTGTCTTTTAAAAATAAGGTAATTTATAATAGAAATTCAGCTTGACATCCATAGGACCTCCACCTCTATGCTTTGCCGGTGCCAGCGCCAGTGTAAATCCTGCTTCACCAATTGGGCTTTTTCATGGTTATCGCCCAAAATCAAACATTTGATAGGCCACTTGATAATGCAAAATTTGGGGTCGCACCAAATCGACAAAAACATACTCTTTACATACTCTTTATTTCCTCACATAAACAAGATTTCTCCCTTTGTGGACATTTGATAATACACCAACGTAAGATTCTCTAGATACTTTTTCATTGATATTAACCTAGTTTTCTCCTTCTAAACCTATTTGACTATAAAATATTTCACGCATTTTTATAAATTTCTCGAGATCTGAGATAGATCAACGGCTCAAATTTGAGAACATATTAGTGATTGCACAATTACATATAGGCAACGGTTCTGATGGTAGTCTGTTGGCCCGAAAATCAAGGCAAAAAAGTATGGACCATCCAAAATCCCATTTCAATTACTGTACGTGACCATATCATATGTTATCCGACGGCTCTCCGATTTTCATCATTTTCTTGACCTATACCATATCAGGAGCTGAAAATTTTACCCATAGGCCTTCTCAATCTTCCAAACAATATTAACAATTCCGATTGTGATTGGGGGCCCCACAAAATTCCAAAAAGTATAGATCTATGGTTATACTGGTTTTCACAAATATGTCTAGATCTACGATAGATCAACGGATGGAATTTGGTCTGTGGGCCGTGTTTCACCTTGTTAATGTGTATAACGGTTTGGATCATCATTCAGAATCTCAAAATTTAAAAAAAAAAAAAAAAAAAGGAAAACCGGTGATGCTAAAATTAACGTATAAACCACTGTAGCAGCGCATGGTCTTTGCGCTTCAGACATAAAAGTCTGTTTCAAACCACGCCAATTACGTTGCTTTCCAGAAAAGACATTTATGTCTCATTACATTTCCAAGTGGAGGGTCCTGCGCATGTTGACAAACGGTCTAAAGTCCTTTTGAAACAGCTTTTAGACGTTAAGAGGTGACAAAAAGAAATGGCAAATTGAACATGGTGAAGGTAAGTGGAGGTGGTGACCTAAGCAAGGGCCTAATTCTCATATATCGGGTCTTTGGAGGGCTATTAATGCTTTTGGGGATGAAACTAATGTTAGGGTACAGGCTTTGTACAAACGGGTGGATTTTGTGGTGGGAAATGACAGGAATATTAGATTTTAGTTGGATGACGGGGTGGGCATAAGGCCCTCATGTAAGTTATTACTAAAAGACCCTTTAGACTTTCGATTAATAAGGAGTCCTCTGTTGGTGACTGTCTTGAGATAAGTAGTAGCTCTACGGTGTGGGTTGTACCTTTTCAAAGTAGTATTCAACCGTTGGAAGGGGGTGTGTATGAGGAATTGCTGAGTGTTCTTATTACTAATTTGTTTCTTTGCATGGATTCTAAGGACTCATGTCTTTCTATTTGCTATTACAGGGTCATTACACCCATAGGGCTCCTTCTTCCCATGTGTGGTTGGGACTAGCACCTACTTGGGTTGAAGCATTTTGTTGGTTAGCAATTGCGGCGAAAGTTTTCACAATCGATAATCTAAGGAGGAGAGGGATGACATCATCCAATACCTCAGACCTTTGTGTGATGTGTGGCTAGGAGGAGGAGATGGTTAACCAACTCTTTCTTCATTGTGAGGTGGTAGTCACGGTTCGGTGTAATTTCATAGGGAGATACGTTCTGGCGTGGTGCTGTCTGAAGAATATTGCAGAATATTACAGTTGTTGTAGATTCTTGACGTGGTGGGTGTTTTGTTGGTTATGAGCGCATCTTATGGAGGATGGTTCCATTTGCAATTTTATGGTCTGTTTGGAAGAAAAGGAATGATAAGATCTTTAGAAGCTCTTCTACGACAGCAAAGGTGGTTTCCAAGGTATCCTTAAGGATTGCTAAATGGGCTTTGAGTAGGAAGGAGTTTCTAATGTTCTTCACAATTGGATATCTTGCATGGATTGTGGGAATTGTGACTTTAATAAAGCGGAGGTGTCAGCTATGTTAGAAGGTCTTAGATTTTCTCTCCAAAATATGAAGGCGGCCTTGTTGTTGAAAGTGGTTCTTCTAATGCTATAGCTTGGGTATTAAATCGGAAGGCAAGATCTTAGGAATTTCAATTCCTTTACAATGAAATCAGGGAGCTTTCTGCTAGAATCATTGTTTCCTTTCATCATGAGGTTAGATACGCTAATTGCAAATGTGTTAGCCACGCAAGGGGTAATGAGATTGTCTACTTGGGCTTGTGTGGTAATGTAATTGGAGTTGTGTGTTGTACAAAGCTCTTGCACCATCCCTTATTTCTCTTCCTTTCCTTTTTATCTCTTAATAAACTTCGTTACCGTTTCAAAAATAAAACTAAGGGATAACTCACAAGGTTTTCTTAAGCGTAAATTGCTCAAAAAGAAAAAAAATGGAGGGTGTAGTTTCCTTGTGTCTAGTTTGACAATTAGTCAAGGGAGATTGTAGTAAAAAAATAAATTATAGGAGCCCTTTTTAGCTTATGTGAAAATAGATGTGTCTATTATAAAAAAGACTCTTAAAGCAAAAACATTTGTTATTTTCGTCACAAAGGAGACTATCTAGAATTCAAGCACTCTAATACCTATCAGCTAAGATATAGCTATGTTGTTATATGAGTGTATGATAACCTTTCAAATTGACCCAACTCAACTCGGAAGGTTGCACCTAATCTTGCCTCGAACGAGTTGACCCAGTCCAACCCAAATTTCAAAACATGCTCTTGCCCAAAGCAACCCGTCACCCATGGGGAACCTGTCGCCTGCAATCTTCAAATTCAACTTGAAAGTCAAAACACAAAAGGCTACCTAAAATCCATCTCGCCAAGTGAAAGAATCCAGGAAGGCTTCCTATCGCCATGATAGCTGAAATAATCCAGAGGATTTTATTTAGTGAGAGAAGAACTTATCGCTAATTCTAGTTATAATCATTCTAGCAATTCCCTACCCATGTATCAAGGAAATTTATTCTGAAGTATTCATTGGATTTCCTCAACAGAAACCCAAATAATTTATAAATCGACTGCGTGTTTGTTTGCGTGGAATTGAATTCCTAAGAATTCTAAGAAATGTATTTTTAAAGAATAGCTAATATTGAAGAAATAAAGGTGAAGATCAATAAAGTACCATCAAATAATCTTCTCTTAATTTGGTGGAAAATGAACACCATGTTAGAACTCATGGGAATTCAGTTTCACCATTTTTACCACTTTAATGTCACATTCCCACATTCTCTCTATCTCACTCTGTGAACATCTGTATGTTTTTTTTTTTTTTTTTTTGAAGTTTCAGTTTGTAGAAGAAAAAATAATTCGCCATTCTATGATTTCACTAATTTGAAATCCAAAGGTGTCACATATTGTTTTTCCTTTTTCGTTTTTTTTTCTTTTCTTTTTTGGTACCCTTGCCAATGGGGTGGGGACCTAGGTAGGAGAGCCCACACCATGGGAAGAAGTCCACACAAGTGGAAAGGAGAGCATGTGTGAGTAATGGGATTGCCAGCCAACGGATCAACCCCTTATTCTCACCTCTCATTTTGAAAACAGCCCAAACATGGTCGTATAAATGCCCCTTATGCTCAAATGAAACGAAACCATGAGTATAGATCATGGCATTAATACCTAAGTGCCCAGAGCGTAGAGCGGAAGCGGGAGCGCTGAAACACTAAATTTTAAAATAATTATATGTCTGAAGCGCATATACAACATAATGCTTGTGGGTTTATAAACAATTAACCAATTTGCACAAATATATCTTATCTATGTATTAAAGTATAAAAAACAGAGAAAAAGATTTAACTTTGCAATTTAATCACATAAAATAAACAATAATTAATAATTTTAAAGAAGTCTCTTCATTCAAAAAATAAATGTCAAGCTTACAGAAAAAGAAAATGCACAAAAAATCAAAAATTTTGTGCGGTTCACTTCATATTTTATCGATCTGCGCTCCGAAGACAGATCCACTCCGTTTTCGGATTGGGATCGAGAAGGTCGAGAGGGGGTTCTAAGACTCATACTTCATTTAGCCGAGATATTTTTCAATGCACACATCCCTAGCAACTTCACTTAAGCAAGTCTCTTATGAGAAAAAATACATGAGATATTGATAGTTATGCATATTATAAAATGTCCAAGCTAAAACATACTGGGTACTCACTTAAACCCCATCCACAGAAGATTCCATCAGTCATGCCCATACCTATTGTAGACTGAGACCATGCTTGAGAAAGAGCCCCACCCTCATGTAAGGTCATGAGCTCAAAAAAACAAACCCTAGTTGGGCAGTTACATATGCAGTGATTCCTGAACTTTGTCTTCAATAAGATACAAACCCTAAAAGTACATAGATGTGATTATTTTAGGGCTTGAAGACCTGATTCAGTGGGACAGGGTCTCCCACTCGTGTGCATGACCTTTTATTGAATTCAATTCTTTATTATTATTTTTTATTTATTTGAAAGATCACCTAAAAAGGTTTGAAAATCAGATTCATGCACACACATGGACTCCACACGTGTCAATCCATATCTATAAGGAGAAAGATGGGTTTGCCAAATACTATATATTATCATTCATTGGTCCATAAAATAAGAGACAGGAAGTTGTGGAAGATAATTATTTTATACATTTGTATATATTTGTCTATACTTGTCCTAAGTTCAAAGATCTTAGTGTATCAAATACAGTGATATATATACAAACAAAACATTGACATGGTGTCTCTCCATTTTGTATTATACTATTACTACTAGTTTATCAATTGATTAATTTACAACATCTAGTATCTGAGTTTAAGGACTTGGTTTCTCTGTTTTCATTTTATACTGTTTTTCCCTGGGACAGAACTAGAAAACAACTGCAGCTGCTGGGAAACCAAGACATGGGTCTTGACTCCTTCATTTCCGGCCTGCATTTAAGTTCATTGAATATGTCTTCAAGTATTCTTCTCACAAAATTATCGTATCGGTTTCTTTTAATTTCTGGTTCTTTTGAACCTTTTCTTTTAATTTACCCTGATCAAGGGGCTATGATCAGTGGCGGACCTACCTTATGAGGACCTGGGGTGGTCTGATCCAAAAGGGCTTAAAAGTTGCATCCCATGCCCCATTCCAGTGAAGCGATTGCCCCACGCACGTCAGGTCTCAAAAAACCATTCGCTCTCAATCTCAAAGATCTCCTGAATGAAAAATCTTGGAATCCTTTGCTCAATCGTTCTGCTTCTTCCACTCTAAGCTCAGACAGTTTCGCTTCTACACAATAGCATAGCACAAAGGTCTCCCCCCACCATACCTTTACACAATATGTGGGGAAGACCGTTCAAGAAAAGAATATATTGATTAATAGCGGGATATGAGTTCTTCATACTTAAGTTTTCAAGAAAAAAAAAATAATGTCTTTAATCCATGCAATAAGTGGAGATTATTGGTAGTTGGCGTCGATTTTGACCTTCTCAATTTTTAATTGACCATCGTCCATTCTACCCAAATGAAAATCTGGGGTCTATTATTGGCTATGATCCAAGAGAAGCCACGGAAGTGTCAAGTGGAGGCACACGAATAGAAGTGCGAAGAGAAGCACACCCCCGTGAAAAGAGCGGTATACCCAAGGATATAGGCGACATGATGGGTTGCTAACAACTAAGCAACACCTTGTTTTTTTAACTTAATTATGGAAGACATTTTTCAAAAAAAGAAAAAAAGAATTAATATTGAAAAATTAAATTAGAGAAAAATAATAAAAAGTACAGTTGAAGATTTTTTAAATGGGTTTCCCATTTTCTTCAATTTCTTATTCTAGTCTGATTTTCTTGTAATATCGTTAATCTAGCGATATTTTTATCCCATGAGTATGCATGGGATGCAAAGCAACTTGGCGGGTCAAGAAATGAATACGTCTTTAAAAGTGTGGCAAGTATGATAATGATTCGGAAACAAGGTGTATCGATACGTGCTTTGGGATGAAAGTTAAAAAGAATACATACAGCCATGGTTTTTACCAATGCGGATTAAAGAGCAAAAAATGACAAGGCAAACTTTGGTTTGGTGATGTGCTTGAATAGGCTTTTATTAATGCAAGTGCTTTTCAAGGACCCAAAGTTTGGTCTGCTAAAAACAGTAGAAGTATGGTCGATCCTCCTTGCATGCAAGCAATCAATGGAAAAGATGATTGGTATGTGAACTCTATTATATTTGGACATGAAATTAATTAGTGGATCTTCTGATTCTATAGTGTTCTCGCCTATTCCTAAGAGAATTAACAAGGCAGTTCGCTTTCTTGTTAAGATATGCTCATTGTTGCGTGAAGACTATGCATGTGTATGGGAAGCTCTAGAGGTTGAATGCTCTCCTATGAGCAGACTGCATGTATAATCCAGTTCTATAGGACCCACTTGGGCTCAACTTTGATCGATACAGCCCTTTTGATGCTTTCGTCATCTTATAATATGGCATTAACTCAATTTTAGGCTCATTGATCTTTCACTCACTGTTGGATTGAATTTTAAAAAAAAAAAAGGTCTTTGATTAATACTCAAACAAGGTTGTTTATCAAGGGCCCTGCTATCTATTGGGTTGGCTTTTTGGCTCTACCTTTTTCATGAGGAGACCTTTCGATCTACGCTCCTCCCATTGATGGATATGTATCTAAATGGGGCCCACAAGGTCTGCTTAGAGGAGAATATTGTCCTGATATGGAGTGGTTGGTAGACAACATTTAGATTTTTTTTCTTTTTTTTTTTGGGTCTATACTTTTGTTAGACTTGTTTTGTCCTTGTTAGGTGTTTAATGAAAATTCTTATTTTACTAAAAACTAGAAAAAGAGAATGCATGGGAAAACTGGAGGTCATTACCCGACTAAGTATGATTATACACACTATAGAGGTCTATCACTGGCTCGAAACAAAAACAATATCGTACTCTAGTTGTAAGATGTGTCAATTCTTAATTAGCCGCCCAAGGATCAACCCAGGCATGCCACCTTCCCTCACTCAAGGGCTCTTAACCTCACCCAAGGTCCCCTTTCCTCACCCAAGGGCTTCCCTCCTTCATCCAAGGTCTACTTCCCTCACCAGAGGGCTCAATGGGGTCCCAGTCCCCTTAACTAGGGTACCAAAAAAAGAAGCTCGAAATAGTTATGTATTCAATTCTTTTAATGATTTAACCGGATAATGTACTCCATTGAGAATTTTCTCCGACGCAACACTTCTGTGGGAACATTCATCCAAACCGTCTCCAAAGGTGGGACTCCCCTAAACTGGACGCCACCGCGATCGACAGAAGGGCAAGAGCCCAAGGGAATCGGTGGAACATATTATCTTCAAATGTGATCACACTGGAGCCTTATAGTCCTACCATTAGACTGCAAGAGTGGTGGAAGCAAACTATGGGCCATGATGACTCAAACTCACCCATTATTGACCAGTTCTCCGAGGGATGGGTTCTGGTAATTTGGTGGGCACGTGGAAAGTGGCTATAAATCCAGTTAGAATCATCAAATCAACAGAAAAGATGTTGTGGGTATCCAATGATAATTTGGAGGCCAATGTGGCCACCCACCATATTCCAGAAATAAGGCCTTTTGTGGACCCTGTATCAGATTCATGGAGGATTTTTACCATTTTATTATTCAATATAATTTTGTTTGTTTGTGAGGTAAAAAGATAATTACCATTTTATTCTTATTTTTGCAAAAACTTTAATTTGATAAAAGCGCAGTTCAGTAATTTTCTAAAAAATCCCCTCTTTGCCTTCCATTTTTCCCCAGTTTTGAAGGGAAAATCTTGAAGTGGGTCCCACACTAATTTTACCCCCAAATTTCCCTTTCTCACATTCCCTCCCCCCTTTCCAAACACCCTTAATTTCAATATTTCCTCCATTTTTTCCTCATTTTTTTCCTTCCCCTCATTTTACCTCCTTCCAAATGATATTTTAGTCGGCTTCGCTGACCTTTTGGCTAAACTAATGTTTCTCCTCTAATAGAGACTTCTCTTTAAAAAGAGATTTTGTAAGATAGATCCTACGCGACCATCATCTTTGATAGGCTACTGTGCCCCCTTTTGTTGTTGTTGTTTTAGTTTTACAATGAAGACTTGCATTTAAAAAAATGACATCCCATGTTAAATGATCAAATTTGGTCAATCAATGATAGACCCCACATGTCATTTACCCCAGAAAAAAAAAAAAAAAAAGATAGACCCCACCCCACATGTGTCAAATCAAGTGGACATCCGAGCATGGGATCGTTTCTCTTTTTTTTTCTTCTTTTCCCTTTTCAGTTTTTGGCAAACAACTGTTAGCCATTTTACAATTTGGTTTTGGTGGTAGTGAGAAATCAATTCGACAACGTTAGCGCCATTTAAGTGGCGAAGAGGTCTGGCTTTCCTTTCCACATCACGAATCTTGTATTGTATGGAATCATTAGTTTACAAAGCTTTGGCCACATGTGGAAAATCTACTGCGTTGATACCGGTGGTGGTGTTGCTGCTCCTGCTGCGAGTAGTTCATACACCGACTTTGACTTTGTTTAAACAAAACAAATTTGAGAGGAAGAATTTAGACCCTACCTGCATAACCACACCTAGTTCTATGCCTATCAGTTGGGTAGGGGGATGGAAGGGTCAAGCAGAAAATTCAGCCCCATCAGATTTTTTTTAATCCTTAATTTAATAGCCTTAAATCTTAATGATCTTTACTCTAGATTTTTTTTTTTTTTTTTAAATGAGATCCAATTTAACAGTAGTATGGGGTTGATCATGGGAATAGTGAGAGCAAAAGTAAAGTAAATAGATCGAAGGTGGGGCCCAAATGGGTCTATTCTGCTGAACTGGATTGAGGAGTGTGACCACTGGAATGGATTGAAGTTGGTGGGATTTATTCACTATATTTAAAAGTGTGAAAACAGATGGACCAAATTCCATCATATATGGGAATGGTGTGTGACTCTGGCCACATTCCTTTCCTTTGCTGACTTTACTCATGTACTCATCCCATTGCCAGCGTCACTTGCTGCTGCTATAAAGTACAAATCCTTTTTATATATGTATCCCAGGTTGGAGTTTTGAAAACGCCAACTCAAAAATACAAAATTGACTCGGATGAGTCATCAGTCACACAGTAGAGTCACTTCTTCGAATTATTTTGAGATTTTATACAAGTAGATTAAATTAGAAAATAATATATATATTTGTTCATTTGCATTCATGATAATTAATTCAATTTTAGAAGTTTGTATATTTCTAAAATATTATGTAAGAAGAAAACTTTCCTTATAACATTTTTATCATATATATTTAGATGCATGCCAATCACATGAGTGGAATCGAACAGGAGTCTTTGCCTAGAGCACTTGCCCACTTGAATGCATTCCAACCACATTTGATAGAGTAGGATTAAAAGGTCTTAACTGGACTTGGACTAAAAACTCTTTAAAGAATAAGCTTAACCTGATTATCTTAACTATCTTTGTCCTTCAAAGTAATAATTTATTTTATATGCCCGTACGATAGGATATACGCTTTTGTGGGGAGATCCCCCAGAACCATAGCGAACAAATTCACATGAGTGATTTGGCTTGTACTGGGCACATTCATTGCTTAGGGGGTGGTGAAAGTGAAATGGGCGGTTGAGAAAGCTTAATTTGCAAACCGTGGACGGTGGACTTGCTAATGGAAACAATTGGGGAAGAAAGACTAGAAAAGTAGTGATTTGCGGATTGGCATATCTTCGCAATGGCCCACCAAATGAAAAGAGTGTTGGCTGTAGTAATCGCCTTAAAAATTGCATTACATGCTTGTTCCCACTGGATTGGCAAAAGAACAGATGTGAAGGCAAACAAACACATGCATTGGAAAATCACACAACCAAAAACAGGGAAGAAAAGTAGGAAACACTCCAAAAAAAAAAGGAAGACCCACCTGCGGAGTTTGTTTTTGATGTCTCTCCCCGCCCCCTCCCCCGCCCCCGCCCCCGCCCCCCACCACAAAAGGCGCACAAATACACAATTGAAGAAAAGAAATTTAGAATGGCTGCCTCTGTTTCGGTGCAGTTGCGCATGGATAGAGCGTACCTGCACCTCTACCTCCAATGATGGCAAAACACTACCCGACCCATATATGACCCACAGAATATGTGGGTCGACCGCTGGTCAAGGTTTTCTGACCCGTTGATAAATGGGTCGGTTAGGATTGACCTGTTGAATTTTTCCTTAGATTTTAATTATTAATCCAAATCCCAAAGATGGAAAGAGCCTAATGATACCCACTTTCTATTACAGCCTTCACTATCCAGCTAGAACTTATCACTCAATTTTATAGTTTTTTTTTTTTTTTTTTGATGGTTTTTTTCAATAAAAACTTTATTTCATTTCCATGGTTCTACTACTCTATTTCTATAGTCATTATTTAAAATATACATACTATACTCAAGGTTTAAATAGTTCATTTTCTCTTCTTTTTTTTTTTCCCATTAGTATGCCTTTTGTTAGCTTACTCAATAACTTTTTTATTTATTCTTTCATAAGATATGGTTTATGGATATGAAGAAAATACAATAGACATAAAATTGAATTGGATTGTTTTAATCCATGGGCTAGACCAGGATGAATGAGCCTTTTATGGATGGAAAAGTGAATAACTAGCCCCATGTCCTTAAAATGAAGGTGGGGTTCGTCATTCACAAAAGGGCAAGAGTTTGCACGTATTGCTTAAAATAAAAAAGTTTAATTGACATTGGTCTCACTTTTTACAATGGTTGTTGAAATGAATTGGACTCAAGTTTGAATTTAGTTTGGGTCCAGTAGAGATTATGGACCATTGTGGATTATGTGGATCAACCCGAGCCTCAATGGTTATTCGTGTTAAAGTGGGTCGGATCAGGTTTACCCGCAATGGATTAGAAGTTTCTGGCCCATTGAATAAACAGGTCCGACCTCGACCTGTTTAGACCAACTCGACCCGTTTGGCACCTCTTCCAAGGGATAAAAAAGGGAGGAATTTGGTTCTTTTTTTAACTCCTTTCAATTCCTGCCATCTAGAAACACAATTGGAGAACGAGAGACTGGCCTCCTCATGTACTTAGCAGCCCAGGCCTATCCTACAATTAGAAAAAATGAAACACCATCCCTATCAAACCCCGCTTCTCACCACAATGGATCGATCCCTGGGTCCTCTCCCAACCCAACCCAACTTTCTTTTCCCTTCTCATGGTTCCAGCTCCCCTGCTGGGTGAAGTTCAGTGAGCGTCACTCTCCCTCAAGTTTCTTAGGAAATAGACAACTCACGCCATTTAGCACTTAACCAAGAGTGCACCCATTCGTTCTTCAACTGCCCAGTTGGATTCTACCCAAAAAAAAAACACCCTTCCCAGTATGCCCCGCCTGATCTTAAGCAATGGAGTTGACAGTCAACTAAAAGTTTTAATCTTTTCGCAGCCTTTGATATGGTATAGTTCCCAGATGGAGCTGGTTTCCATTAAAGATGACTGACCCAGAGACCCTATTGTAACTAGTAGGGCTGTAGGTCCCATAGGCCCCCTCGTCCTCAGGGAGACATGTCGTGCCCCAAAAAGTAAAAAAGCAGCAAAAGAGCTTCAGAGGCTGCAAAAGATGAAGAGGACACGAGGATCCAGATCAGAATTGGTCCGGAAAAGGATGGCTTTGCATGCGGCAAGTGGCCGTGGCATTGGTCAGATCCGGTCGGGTTGACTTGATCATCGGCTACCAGGTGTGGTGTAAGTCCAACCTAAAGAGAGCCCACTCAATAAAATAGAAGTTTGGTATGCCAACAAACCCAAATTAAACGAGTAAGAGGGTAAAACCCAAACCCAAATTAAGAAATCAGGTTCAGGGACGGGTAAGATGGAAAGCATTCAGGTTGGAAACATCAACCCAAATTAAGAAACCAGGTTCAGGGACGGGTAAAATGGAAAGCATTCAGGTTAGAAACATCAACCCAAATCCAACCAGTACTGCAAAGATTCAACTCAACCCCTGAATGACTAGTTCAGAACAGGATTGATTAACAAACTGATTCAGAAAATGCAGTGCCTAACGAGCCTCAAACAAATCCTACCGCTGCCCAGCTGATCCTAACGATTTCATCCATCAGATTTGCTCATCAACCATCAACCTCCCAGTCATTCTATAGCATACCCTTGAGACGGCATTTTTTGGGTCCTCAAAAACATTGCTTCTTCCCTATCCTACCAAACCTAGAAACCTCACTAATGGCAAGTTCAACTGTTGACAATTTTGACTATTGGCCCGTCTTTTATTTAAACCACCTAGTCATGGTACCTAACATGAGAGAGAGAAAGAGAGAGAGATGTGATTACTTGACACTCATAAGATAAAATTGCCAAAAATGCAATGATAAGGCAGACACGTCTTTTGTGCCAAACATGTAAGGGCTTAACTCCATGGTCTGAGTGAGTGAGATAGGTCACTTTCTCTCATTCATACATTATGTGTTATTATCTGGGATGAAAGAAAGGAGCTCCCACAGGACACATACATGTTCGCTAACCCATAGCAAACTTCTGGGTCCAGCTCCTTGCAGTTGTCTCGTACTTGTTCCGGTCTGTCTTGTACATGTGAGCAATCTCAGGAACCAGAGGATCATCAGGGTTCGGGTCCGTCAGCAGAGAGCAGATAGAGAGCAATACCTGAAAATGCAGAGAACCAACCATCCGCTTTAACCACAGCTATCGCCAAAAATGGCTAAGAAAAATGTCACTCGCAATATCATGAAATTATAGCAACACCCAAAAATTCCAGACGCAGATGATGAGATGTGGGGCATTTTCTGAAGAACTGATTAAAGCAAGATATTATCCCCCTCTAAAAGGGTGCTCTCAGCCCTACCATGGGCTTGTGCTTCACAATATTAAATGACAAACTCTACATTGAAGAATGCGATCTCTGAAACAGGGTTAGGTTATGCAAAGACTCCCTGCACCTTGAGTGGATGACTAACCTAGTTAAGTTATCTATAGAAGTGTTAGTCCCATCAGGGAGATCTTATCCATAACATGCTGTGGACATATGAAATCAACTATCAAGATGACTTGACTTGCAAGGGCTTCAATTTTAGATATTGAATACACCAAGGATGTTGAGTATGCTGTCTTTGATAATGGCCCTGAGGATTGCAGCTGTGTCAAATAATCCTCCCTCGGCAAGAATCTTGCGGACAACAATGGCAACAACAGTATGGAGAAGGAAAATGGCAGGGGAAAGAACCTTAGAAATGGTTAATGCAGGGCTCCATTGCTCCTTCAAGATGTCAAGGCAAATGCTTCCATTGCTGTTAATGTTCGGATGGAAAACCTTCGTCTTAAATGCAACCTGCATGAGCAATAGTGAACCATAGAACCCTGTTACCGACGAAATATGGAGTAACATATCAAGGAATTGATGAACATATAGCAATATCTGATCTTCTAAGTTTCATCTTTCATCCCTTTGTGACATTAAGGGGTTGTTTCTTTTTAACCATTATGCATGTATCACGTTTGTTGCACAGATATACGCTTGTGGTGTGTAAATGGGTGAGTAAATGAGGCCATTTACACACAGGAGTGAAAATGAATCACATCCCCTCTTGGCAAAAGGCACTAGCACTGGTTCTACATGTTTTTCTTTTTTTTCCCTCACGTGGACCCTTCAAAGGCATATTTTTCTCATTGATGTGGGCCCCACATTTGTAATCCAAACCGTTCAATTTTTTAGTGAACTAATTAATCCTAAGATATTGATTAGCTTAAATCTTCATAGATTTTAAGTAATTTGTGATAAAGTCCCAACCTATAGAGGCCTCCAATTCATAATCTAAACTGTTCAATATTCTCATATTAATGGTAAACATCAAGATATAACATTTCATATCTTAATTCTTCATGGATTTTGAGAAATTTGAGAAAAATCCAAAAAATCCAAATAAATCTAAAACCGTTTGGATATATCCATTTACTCATGTGAAAATGATGATTGTGACAAACATTATAATGTGTTTCACACGTGTAACACTTGCATATGTAACACATGCATATATAACATTTAAATAAGTAACATTTGCATATGTGAAAGGCAAACAACCCCTAAGTGGAAAAAGAGACTAACAAAGCTGTCGCTCAACATACCCAAAGTAACCCCAAGGAGTTTTGTCCACTTTAAATATCCGAGTTCAATAGCATCTGTGAAGCATAAACACCATCATTGCATTTCCCAACTTCAAATCTTTTAGTTTCTAACTGGCGAAAGGGAATGAAGCTGCTCAACCTAAAACCATTGTCGTATTCACACAAGTGATTTTGTAGTTGGGCCTTTGCCTTAGTGGTTATAGCCTCAAGTTCCTCCAAGACCAATACTTTCTTTCGAGTGATCTATCTCTATAAGCTATTAACTAAAAGATTAGAATCTCGTTTCGTCGTTCAGGCAACCATCCATGATGAAATGCCATTCGATTAATGGGCCTCATCATATGAAATGGGTATGCCAAGCATCCAAGATACAATAGGGAATAGGGATATGGATACATCCAACCAAACAACTAAATGTCACCAAAATAAAAACCATGATACCCTGCCCTGGTGTACCTTGCCAATCAAAATATACTAGTGATCCATTTATAAGCTATTGAACAAAGGGTGATAGCCCTGCTTTAAAGACCACCAACGACATGTGAACCCATTAGATCAATAGGCCTTGCCACATGGCATGGGTGGGTCGAGAAAATGTATAACACTTCAGAACCAAATAATTTATACAATACAAGGCAAGATACAGTATTAGATATGTGTTGTGTTGTTTGGTAAAGACATCAGGACCATTTAATAGTCTAACAGACATAACCATCATTAGTAAAGCCTCATCCCATCTATCTACGGTAGTCTTGTTAGTTTCTGTTACTGCACTTGTATCTTCTTAGGACTAAAGCCTGCATCATAGAATTGAAAATATCATCTTTAAGAACTACTTCCACAAGATATTGATATATTTGTTCACCCATATTCAAGTTCCTTATTTATATTAAGACCTAAATGAATGTTAATAGTCAAAGGTCATTATTTAACATTTACTGTATACATAGGATGTGAAATCATGACATCATCAATCATGTACTATGTAGTATGGAGAATAGTAGTACTAAGTCACTAGTTATTATTTATTTATTATTTATAACGACTCACTTGGTAGTTAGTGCTTCTTACTAATTAGTAACCTCACTTAAGATCTAAGGGATTCATCTATGGAACATATAAATTTAGGGAAAAATACTAATAAAATTATCTTTCTGGGCAAAGTATAGAAAAATACTATGGATTTTTCTTACCGCAAGGAAAGCCCTCAAGTTATGGATAGTGTGTTGGGTTTTGATTCTTTGACTTAAAATGTTTCATTTTTCTTTTTAACAGAAAGGCACACAACTCTACTTACTATCTTTCCTAACAAAAGAGTGTAGAAAACAGAGGCTTTTAAATTAAAAGGGGGTCATTTGATACAAATCATGGCGCATTGGCCGATACACCTGATAAATTGACTGATATGTATTGGATCAGGGTGTATTGGTAGATAGCCTGATTTATCAGCTGATACGATTTGATGTGCATGTGAACGTTGATAAATTGCAAAAAGAGGAGTGGTCTTGGCCGATACAATATGTATTGGCTGATATTTTGATCCATGTTTTAGCACGTGACATTTTGATGAGACCCATTAGCCCATTAAAACTCAAAGGGAGGCTTTAGAGTTTCCATTTACCACTCCACCAAATAAGTCCTGTCATCTAATCCAAAGCATCAATGTGGACAGTAGAAAGAGAAACCCCCATTATTTGCCGATCGTCCATTTCAAAAATTTGTATCTAAAGGGTAGAAATATCTGATGGTTGATTTTCATAAGAAGGTTCCTTGCCCGCCAGCACGCCACATATATAAAAATGGTTCCTTGGCTCCATAGTTGTCAAATCAGTTTCCATCGCAATTCCAATTTCACCCTCAAATGAAACATTATGGCTGTGTTCCAGCCATTTTTTTTTTTTTTTTTTTTTTTTTTTGTAAATGGCAAGACAGAAAAAGAAAAGGAAAAAATTAAAAACTGAGGAAAAAAAGGGAAAATCAACAAAAGTCAAAACAACACTTAGAAAAGTATATTTCATATCATGTAACATAAACTAAACTGCAAATAGCCATCTCTAAATGTCAAATATACATTGCAATGCATCCAAATCATAAATCAAACAAAGAGGTCATTTAAAAACAAGCAATTAGGCACACATATCTGATTAAAGCACATTTGTACATATACACTCTTTTTTAAGGTTAATAAAATATTATTTCACCCCTCAATACAAGGGAAAGAAAGGTGAAAATAAAAGGGAATAATATAAATAAAAATTTCGCAAAAGTGGGCACAAAACGAGTTGGAGACAGAACATAGTCTCGCTATAGCAAAGCTTTTGCTCGCTACAGTGAACATGCACGGAGTCTGGGACAGAACAGGGGCTCACTATAGCGAGGATTCCTGGTTGCTATAGCAAACCTGGAGAATAAGCCCAGTGCAATCAAATTTCTATTTCGAGTTTGCTTGCTATTATGATTCGATTCAAATTAGAGAAAACTCTTGCACGAATTAAGGGCTATAACAAGGGCGTTTCTCTCAACCCTAAGTGTAGATTAGTAAGACAAGAAGTTGTTCTCTCTTTGTTCCGAGGTGAGAAAACCCTAAGAGAGATTCCTTGTTCTCTAAAGCCATCATTGAGAGTTTGTGCTAGAGAATTTCTCTAGAAGGTTTGTTGCTTCTACTCTCTTGTTGAAGATTTGATCATCTTGGTTCTCAAGGTATTGCTGGGTCAAGTACAAGGAATGGTGCGCGGCTGAGAAGTCATGGCAACAAGAGAAGTTGTGCAAGAGCAACTACAATCCTTAGGTCGATGGAATGACTGGGAAAGGGAGCTATGAGTATATCTTGTAATCGCTCAATAGTGTTTGACTTCAAATCATGGTTTTTCTCCCTAGATAGGGTTTCCACGTAAAATATTAAGCTTGTCTTCTTTTGGTGTGTGATTGGTAGATCTATTTGCTAGTTTGATTGTTTTTTGTTTCTGCATCATTTATTGTTTGACTAGCATCCATTCTAGTAGATAAGAGGCACTTTCAGCAAGCCCTGCTCCAACTTAAATGGGTCAAAATAGACCGAAACGACCAGAACATACAGGATATTCTAGCCTTTTTGTGTGTAGGTGGGTGGGTGGGTGGGTGTTCCGTTTCAATATATTCTCAGAATTGACAAGTACACTTGGCCCCATCTGCATCAGCATATGCCAATGAGGATCTGATCCTGTCGTGGATTAGTGAAAGGGGAGGTTGGATTATGGCCATGGGAGGGGAGCAATCAAGTGGAGGATTATATGGTTGTAATGAAGAGTATGGCAATGGGGTAAGACGGTGATATGTAAACAAATCATAGGGATTGGGAGTCATCATCATCATCATCGAAGCGTTGTCCCATACGCGAATTCTTTTTCAACATTTCAATCTATCCTTAGCCAAATCGTCAAATAAGTTGCACTTCTTCAAATGTACTTTTGCTCCATCCACATCCTCTTCGGCCTACCCTTCCCCTTGGTGGGCCATCAATCTGGATAGCCAAACTTTTCCTTACTGGCATCATTGCCGCCCGGCATTAGACATGCCCAAACTAACTCAAACAGGTTTCTCTAATTTTATCCCCTATAAATGCTACCCCTAAATACTCTCAAAAACGCTAATTTCTAATTTTATTCTTCCTAGTTTTACCACACATATACCTCAACATTTTCATCTATGCTACATACATTTTGTGTATATATTGTTTCTTGAATGGCTAACATTCTACTCTATAGGTCATAGCTGGTTTAATCGTTGTCTTATAAAATTCTTCCTTCAATCTTGTTGACATTCGTTAATCAAAAAGCACTCCAAAAGCAAGTCCCCGCTTCAACGATCCCTTTTTTATCCTCTGTTCGACATCTTCATCAATATCCCCATCCTTAGTAATTATCAAGCCATGGTAACGAAATTAATCTCTATGTAGTATCTCATGCGCATCAATTCTCACAGTAGTTTTAGCTTTGTTATATGCCCACTGAAGATGCAATCCATATATTCTATCTTTTTACGACTTATTTTAAAGCCTTCGGATTCTAAAACCTCCCACCATCTCTCAAGTTTTGCATTCACACAATCTCTTGATTCACCCACAATAGATGTGGAACATTTCATTGCATCCTCATCTATGAAGGTGGATGTGAGTGCTCCCTCTCTAACCCTGTGAATTCCTAATATGCATTTGCAACAGGAAGATTGCTACCTGAGTTCCATTTTTCATCACAATGGTTGTCAGGAATTTAATACATTGCCAATGGTCCAATACTACTATAACCAGGACCAGGTGAAATAAAGCTTTGTTGTCAATCTGCCCCATCAAAAGAATAACATGATAAATTTTGAAGAATCACCCCCATCACAAACTAATCAGGAAAGACTTCTTTTTTTTTTTTTTTTTTGGTAAAATGTATCCAGGAAAGACTTAAACTTCCAATAGTCCAAGGGAAGCTAGGGAATTGGGTAGCTGTATCCATATGTGTGTTGTCACCATGTAGGACTTCTGTGGATCAAAATCAAGCACCCAATTGGTGACAGATAGATGTCTGAGAACCTTCCACGGAGGTCCTTCACAAACATGGATCAAAAAAGCCTCAAATGAGATGGAGAATTGATGGGAACCATGACATATCTCCAAACAAATCATAAGAGTTCCCGACTTCTCCAAAGATATCTCAGTAGGAACTGCGACAGCAAAGACTCGATTGAATACCATGAACCTTCCCTGCATCTGTTACGAAGCCTCAGGTTGCAATTCATCAAATGAGATTATAGAGGCATCCCGCATCCGGTGGAAACTGATTAGGAGCATCTCGGTATCATTTCCTAACAAAAGATTTACCAGAGCTGCAGATGTAACTTCCTGGGTTATACAAAACTCCCCAGAAGAGGTGGGAATGGCAATACCTTCCATCAAGGAGTCACAGCCAGATTTGTGTTGGTAATAACAAGGAAAGTGATGGGAAATATGATGCAGCCCAAGACCCATGGGCCAAGCGCAAGTCTATTGGACCCAAGTCCAGGCCCATCGTGGATCTAACAAGACCCACCCAACTGTATGCAAATAGTCAATGGGATAAATAAGGCAATAACTGATTAGTGCTTGGATATCTCTATTACAATAATTTCGCTTTTAACTATTTCCCTTTAAAATAGGGTAGGAATTAGACGTTGAGGAAGTCCAATGATATTTATTGGGAAAATACTTGGTTTTACAGTGAATTGTTCAAAAATCATTTAAAAATTCATTAAAACTTCTTGTAATATTCTTCATCTTTTCTTAGAGCAAAAGGTTTAAGTTATTCCTATAACATGCCAACATGAGTTTTCATTTCCATTTTTTCCCCTTCTTCTTGGGTAGGTTGGATATTCTTTTTATCATTTGCCAACTTTTATCGAGTTTGTGGGTTGGAGTTCTTGTTTGGATTTAGGTTTGAATGCAGATCTCCAGGTTTCTAACTCATTATTGCACAACAGTACAGTCCTTGGCAGCATTAATTGCTATTAAGAGGCATTGTAGACTTTTTATAGATTTAATGACCTTATCCAAAGGTCCAAAGGTTGAACAACATCTTCAACATGAGATTGCTTCTTTAATTCCATAGTTCCCATATAATTGAAAATAACACGACTCATACACGTCTCATTTCTGCTAAAGGCCATGTGGCCAATCACCAATTAAATAGGCATCACCCAGTCACTTCTAAATAGTTCCAAAAAAATTACCACAAAGGATAAAGGAACTTTGCAATTCAACAATAAGCGAAGAGAAAAATTGTCCCAAATTCCATCCCCTATATTCCTAATCAAATTTTCTTTCTATCTACATCCTCCAAACGGTCTCTTACTCATCTCCAAACTAATGTATTGAAATTTCTAACATTGGTTACTCCTTAGCAGCAGGGGTCAGTTGCATTTTCATGTAAATAGAACTGAACAATGCAACAATAAATGGCAATGAAAGAGACTAGGCCTACATTGTAAACAAGTTGAGATGGTGCCCTCGCGATGATGGCATAAAGTGGAAAGTCTGGATTAGGAATGGGGTTTAATTTCAGACAGAGCTACCGAAAAAGTGGGGAACAATGCTCCAGTGATATGGGGCAAAGAAAAGATGACAGATACATGCCAAACCAAGATGTATGGCAAGCTGATGGGAAAATCTGCTATGATGCCCTACTTGTACACGGCCAGGGTATCTGTGCCTCAAAGGTATGACACTAATACTAGTACTCGATACTGCACGGCATAGTTATCCGAATCATACGATTCCTATCCCGAGAATAGCTACAACCAATAAGTGTACATTAATAATTATTTACCTTTTTTTTCTTTCTTTCTTTTACCATTTTTACTTTTTAAAAGGCTATTTAGTAGTTAACAGAACCTCTTTAGAATTTTTATGGTTTTGGGGAGGTTCTAGAGATGAATAAAGAACATGCATAAGATTAAAGCGTTCGACTACATGTATGGGGTTTGTCTATATCTTCTTTTTTAACTCCTTTTCCGTTCTTTTTTTATTTTTCATTAACAGTTTCTTTATGTCCAAGAGAGATTATCCTATGTAAGATTGGTGATTTGGATTTATTTTCACTTTCATATTTTGATTTATAGATAACAAAAATTAATTATATATCGGTGCCTTAAACTTATTTAACTATTTATGTATTCATTTATTATATATTAATATATATTTCATGATGTTCATGAAATGATTGATGGGCTTATTTGTCATTGTATTTATACTGCTATGAATAGAAAAATGGACAGACTATTTTTCTTTTTTTTATTTTTAATTTTTGTTAGAAAAATAAAAAATCCTACAATTCGCGATACAATTCATGATTCGATTCAATTCATGGGTACGAAAGATTTGGGATACAATTCCGATTTTCAGAACAATGCCACACGGATACTTCATGGGACAAGTGCCGGATGTCCTACCATACCAAGTACATTATTTCATATTAGTTTTCTTACTTCTTTACATTTAAAAAAAAAAAAAACACTATAAAAAATGAATAAACAATGACCACAACATAGTTGGGACAAGGCTTTGATGATGATGATGATGAAATGAATAAACAATGGCAACTTCATTAAGCTAGAAATGTTAAAAAAAAATGGGAACTACCATAGTCATATCCATATCCTGGATTTCCAAAGGTGCAAAGCCTTATCTTTGAACCCCGTAACCATGTCTGTATCCATATCCATATCTGGGCATCATTCACAATCAATTTTTCCGGTTTCCCTCAGCAAATATGAACTGTAAAAGCTACTAACATCAATAAACAAACTCTCAAATTCCAAAATTATATTGATCCAGGTTCATGAGGCCATGGAGACATGACTTTTAAGGCCAGGTTATGCATTTGCTAGTGTTAAGAAAGGAACTAATGAGACTGCAATTTATTGGCTAGAAAAGAATGTTAGCTGCTGAATAGTTCGCTTCTATAAGTTGTTTTATGCTCATAAACCATGTGTTCTCTCATATTCTTTTCCTTTTCAGTTCTATTTTCTTATACTTTCCTTTACTCTTTGTTTTCCAATAGTTCCATTTAAATTTTCGCCTTTTAACGGTTTCAAATTCATTTGAATGAGGCTTCAAATGAATAAAAATAAACTTTCTTAACAAATAAAGAGTCAACACCATATCTTGCTGCAATAAAAATAAATGGAAGTTAATATTACATTGCGGTGATTGTTTTTCAATACAATCTTAAATACTTGCCATGTTGTAATGCTGTATTCTCTGTCCATCAAAATCGCTATGAAACACAAAATCCAGCAAAGCTTGTGGGCTACCTTCTGAAGTCAGTTACTTGTGTGCGTGTGTGCATAGCACCGTCATTGACATTCAAGATAAACAGATTCCAGCATACTACACTAAATAACTCAAGTCCAATGCACAGCTTACTTCACTTAACTACCGATATATTGCCCAAGATTAATCATTCTTAGCACCATCAACTTAAAGAAAGATAATTACCAAACAAAACCCTAGGCTGCTCTAATAAAAAGATCTTGTCATTGAAAGGTTAATCAAGTACAAACAGAAGAAATGGACCAATATAAGGATTCATTTACACTGGATGCATAAGAACCAATGTGATACCTTAGGTGGCTTAAATGGATAGTCTGGAGGAAAATGAATGGTGACCAGAAAAACACCCCCCGCATATGGACTGTCCGGTGGACCCATAATTGTTGCTTGCCAATGAAATATGTCTTCAGCTACAGGGCCTGTAAGAATCAAGATGCTAACATGTGCAGTAACAAAAAGTACAAAGGGAAAATGATATGAATGGAGCAAAAAAGTTCGGAATATAAAAAAAAATCTGAAAATCAAGAAAAATGGAAAATCCTAGATTTTGTAATTTTCAGAGATTACCTGCCTCATTTGTGCATGTATCAGTCCTCACACTACCATAAGATGTTTTCAGCCAAACATATATACTGAGTAATTTCAATACTATAAAGTAAAATTTTACATCGTTTAAAGCACAGTCAGCTGTAAATTTAGTTTTATTTGCAGTTAAATAAATTACATTGTACATTGAGTGTTTTCAGTGTAAGTGTGTTCCCATGACCGTAGACCGTTGTTCTCTTCTTCTTTTTTCAATGCAGTACAATACAATATTAGAATTTTCATATCAATGTGGCTTTTTATAAAAAAAAAAAAAAAAAAAATTCAACCATCAATAGTGAAATCAACAGTCTTTAATGAAGTAAATCCATGCAGATGGATCTCAGAGCTCCAAACAATGCAGTGCATACATTTGTCATTTCAAATGTGGCCCACCTGGATGTACGACAATCAAGGGAAATGTGGGATGGATAGGTTCGCATGTGGATTAAAGGTGAACTTGATATCATTCTAATCACATGATCCTAGCCCTTGAGTTTAGCTCAAAGGGCAATGGCTACATATCGTGCAAATTCATTGTGACAAAATCCAAAATTCACTTGTATCCAAATTGTTGTCAAACTAGGACCAATGCCATAGGACACTAATTTGGACATAATTTATTGTGAAATTGGTTGTATCGGTGATAAGTATTGGTGTTTTGGCATAATACCCATGCAACACATGTATTGCAACAGGCCCACATATAGTCCAGCCAAAAATCAGATACATATGAAATTGGTCAACTTTTGAGATGATGTCTTCGACACTCTTAACCTTGTATTCTTTGACAAAATCCGAACTGAAAAAGTTGACTAAAACACGAAACCATTCAAGATGATTAATGTATACAGTTTAAACTACATCGCTTTCTCCAAGTGAGCATATTACTGCGCCTCCATCAATACTGACTTACACCAACCAGGAGAGAGGGAATTGACCTTGAACTCTCATTGGAGAACTATGCTGGTGATTACTGCCTTCTGTTATCTTCCAATATCTAGATAGGTATTCCAGAAAGTAAAGTTGCTTTTAGGCACCAGAGGAAGAGCTAGCCATGAATAAAGATTCTTTTCTCTTCTTACAGATCCCCCAAGTCAGTGGTAAGTTTTCCAAATTATCTGGCCTTCCACAGAAAAAGTCTCACACCCAAACCTTGCATTGGCAATCTCAAAGAAAATAGGAAATTAAAAATAATAATACCAAACTGAGAAATCAACCTGGCTGACTCACAATGAAAAATTAAGTAATCAACATTCCTCATCCAACTACCACATCAAAACAAAGATTAGGTAAAGAAAGTTTTTTAATTTTAAGGTATCCAGAGCAAGGACTTCGTCAGGCTAGGGATTTCCAATCTGCATCTTCCACCCGTAGATCCACCATTTCCATTTTAAAGATGAAGAAATCCATCATTACAAACACAAATCTCCACTGAACTCTTCTCATGAGAAAATCCATTGTTAAAATCACCACAGATGACCCATGGCAAGGCCACCATATCATGAATTTGCTTTAGCTATTCCCAGAGGTTGTCACATGATTCCATCATGTGGGCCACAACTTGCAGATGACATCCAATTACAGTTTCATTCTCTAGAGTTAATTTCAGTGGCAAAGAGTGAAATTGATAAAAAGAGATCAATGCATGAAAGCTTTCCAGTGATCCACAGTCATGATACCACCAGCTGTACCCACCAAACCAATAGCAAACCACCCTCACTTTTCCTTGCCCTAGATTGCCAGTGAGATTTCCATCGTCACTTTATTATTATTTTTCCTATCAGTATCCTCACTTTAACCTGAATTTCTGAAGATAGAATATCAAATGATACCTCTTAACACATACTTAAACAATTCTTCTCCTGTTCTTTAGTCCCCAATCCTAAAATGCTCCATGGAAAAGTCTTCACCATCGGTTAAACATCATTGATTCCTCCCTACTTCCTTCTGCACCTTCCTTTCATGAAGCACCTTAGAGTCTTCTCAATAATTTACAAAGAATCCAGGTCTTTCAATTCTACTTGACGCTGGTGAACCGTCATGCAAGCCCATCACTACACAAGCACCTTAAGCAAAACTAAAGATTTATCTCTGATTGTTCCCTTCAAATGGCATGGTCAGTTACTGCCCACCTTAAGATTGAACTCTGGAACATGTCTATTGTGTAGACACAAATCATGACCTTCTCACATCAAGCGAAAAAAAAAAAGAACTGATGGATGTAACCGAATCCCTCCCCTCCCTCCAACATGAAATGTCATACCAGAATAAAGGAGCAGGATCATTCCCATTCCATCATCTAATATTCCTCCACAACAGATGATCTCGCAAGACAAGGAGTAGTTCTAGATACTCCATTAGTTTGGAAGCTGTAAAAAAGCTTTTGGTCAGTTTGTTAGCAAATATAGTACACAGCAATAATTTAACCAGTCAAATATATGTGTATGTCCGCATCAAATGTGTTGAGATCATGAGCATTAAAATCCAGTTTTGGATTTTCTGTAAGAAAGAAAGAGGAAGAGAAAGAAATAGAAGAGGAAGAGGAAGAAGCGGAGATAGGAGGTCTAGAGATTTTAGGAACGAAAGAAAAGAGAAAAAAGGACTTGCAGCAACTCAAGGAGGGATCTGCCATACTGAAGGCACATGAGTTCCTCAGTATTATTATAAGAAAATGTTAAAAATTACAAGTTTGCCTCTGATAAGTTCAATGGGCAAGCATACCCCTATGTTCCCTTATATAATAATATTAAAAAAAAATTGAGACCATTGGCACTAGATTTCCCAATACTCTCCCTCGGGCTATACTAAAGATAGTATCACTCATAGCTTGTTAAGATATTGCAAAAAAAAAAAATTCCAATCAAGCAACTCAGTGAAGACATCCACCAATTGATCTTCTGACCTCAAAAAATCTGCACTAACAAGCTTTGAAGAACCTGAAATATGGCAGGGACATCCGTGCAATTCCTTCCCAAATCGAACTACAAATCGGAGACTTGGTGAATTTTGTCAAGCTGTGAGTGGAAGAGGAGGAATCTAGCTTATCATTCAAAAAAAAAGAAGGAATCTAGAATTTGTTTGCCGAGATCCCTGAAAAAAAAAAAAGCAATGGCAAGTTCTTAAACAGGGTCGGGCAAAGAAGACGATGATGTCCGGGCAGGGAATTCGAATTTCAAATGTTAAAGGAGGTGAGCCAGGTTCACTAGCGCCTTGGCCCTTGGAAAAGATAATAGGCTTAATAGTTGATAGAGGTGATGGGCTTAAAACTACAAGCTCAGCCCTAATAGGAAGGGCCAACCCAATTTGGGTTTAAGTAGCCCAAGGTTTGTTTGTTAAAAACTCTTTTGATTCCTCTAGTTAAGAACAATCGAAGATGGTTTCTCTGTCTTCCCAAGGAGGTGTTCCTGGTTCACAAGAGGGCTCACGAGGCTCCAGGGAAAGTCGTGATGAGCTCCGTTGAGGAAAGAAGCCGGTGATGGAGTTGTTTCCTGAGGGCAAGAATGAAAGGTTAAGGCTTCATTTAGTTTCTTTGCAGAAGAAAGGCAAAGGGAATTTTATCCCTAGACTTTCTAGCAACAACGATGAGGAGCAGGGCGCACTTGATGTGTGACACTTAATTTTTCAGCCAATAAAGGATCAAGAAGAGCTGGAAGTTGTAGAAGAGGTCAAGGCAATTAGGAAGGGATGCCATTCTCCTGAAAGGAATTGGGCAAAGAAGATCGGACACCAAAAAATTACTATTTTATATGAGCATGGGGTTCGGATTTGAAATCAGGATGAGATTATAGAGCATATCATAAGGTTCTTAGAGCTTCTATAACCAAACCAAACCAAACCAAGCCTTTTCCCACTAGGTGAGGTCGGCTATATGGATTTGGCGACGCCAATCAAATTTGTTTAGGGTCATGTCCTCCGTTAGATCCATGTAGGCAAGGTCATGTTTAATAGTTTCTTTCCAACTTCTCTTGGGTCTCCCTCTCCCTCTCCTACTCCTGGCAATCTCTATGCCTTCACACCTTTTAACAGGTGCTTCCATTGGACGCCTTCTAACATGGCCAAACCATCTTAGTCGATTTTCTCTCATTTTATCTCCAATCGGTGCTATTCCTACTTTGCCTCTAATCTCCTCATTCCTAATCCTATCTCTCCTTGTGATCCCGCACATCCATCTTAGCATTCTCATCTCCGCAACTTCCATCTTCTTAACATGATTATGCTTTACTGCCCAACACTCTGATCCATATAACAATGCTGGTCTTACCGCCACCTTATAATACTTTCCTTTAACCCTGAGGGGGACTTTCCGATCACACAAGACCCCCGAAGCACTCCTCCATTTGGTCCACCCGGCCTGAATCCTGTGACTTACATCAGTATCAATCCCTCCATCCTGTTGCACCATCGATCCAAGGTACCTAAAGTTTTCTTTCTCTACAATCTTTTGTGTGCCTAAACTTACTTCTATGTTACCAAGTGTTGTTAGAGCTTCTATATTCAATAAAAAAAAAAAAAAAAAAACTTGGGATCGTCCATCCTTGGATAACTTGGATTTTGCTCGTATTAGTACAGGGGATGAAACTGGTTGGAGAGGGAGTTTCAGGAAGAAGTGCACCATAGTTTTTGACCTAGGAGCTGATAGAGCTCTTGGACGACGACTTCCTATGCCTTTCTTTCAGCGCTTTTGGAAGGAGTCGCCAAGGAGGGATACAAAGGAGTTCATGCCAAAGTTCTACTTTAGAAGCAAGTTGTCTAAGCATCTTGGGGGTCATTCATATGTCTCATTTTGAAGAAGACGAGTAGAGAGAGTATCAGAGATTTTACACCGATTAGCTTGATAAGCGGCATTTATAAGATTTTGGCTAAGGTCATGGTGACAGATTCAAGAAATGCTTTCCAAGATCATATCTTTCATGCAAGGAGCTTTCGTGCATGGTCCCCAAATTCTAGATGGAGTCCTGTTTGTAAATGACAGCATTAAGCATAGAGACAGGAAGACTGGTTTGATTGCAAACTTGATCTTGAGAAAGCTTATAATAGAGTTAGATTGGGACACCTATGCAGGGAAGACCAGGGTTTGGAGTTAGATGACGAGGTTGGATTAAGGAATCCGTTTCTTTTCCTATGCACTCCTTGTTGATTAAGGTTCTCCACGGACCTCCTTTCAGCTCACAAGGAAGTTTGAGGCAATGCAATCCTCTTTCTTCATTTTTACTTGTGACATGTTGATTAATGGTTCTTCAAAGACCTCCTTTTAGGATAAGGAGGTTTGAGGCAATGCAATCCTCTTTCTCCAAGATTTTACTTGTGACATGCGAGAAGCTTTAAGCTGAATGATCACTGCTGAAATTTCAGCTAATACAATTGAAGGTTTTAAGCCAAACACCCATGACAACCCGGTTGTTAGTCATCTCCAATTTGCAGATGACGTGCTAATTTTGTGACACGGAGCAGGAAGAAGTGAAGAATATTAAAGCCATTCTTCTTGCTTTGAAGCTATTCAGGTTTCAAGATCAATTTTTTCAAAAGTCCAGATAAGAACAAGTGATTTGCAAGATAAAGAGCTCGCCAGTCATCAGGTGTAAATCTGGTTCTCTTCCTGCATCCTATTTGAGCTCTGTTTGAGTCTTGGTTCTCCTTTTAGGGTTTTATGAAACCCAATTATTGAAAAGATGGAACACAAATTGGCATCATGGAAAACAAAATTTCTTTGGTTTGGAGGTAGGATAACCTTAATCAAAGAAGCTCTCTCCAATCTCCCAATTTGTTTCATGTCAGCATTTAAGTGCATTGTGGCAGTGTTAAAGTGAATTTGAAAGGTTGAAACAGGAGTTCCTGTGGAGCCGAGGAGTAAAAAAGAAATCTTGCAAGTGGTCCACCATTTGCAAATCTAAGAAGGATGTTTAGGCTTTATACATTTACATCAGATGAACTAGGCTCTATTGGGGAAATGGATTTGAAGAATTGGGGATGGCTCTAAAGGTCTACTGAAGCACATCATCACGGCAAAGTATTGTATTTGAAGACATGGTTGAGATCTTCCGACCCCGAATGGTCTTAGCTCGGCCTTCTTCGAGAATATCAGATACAGAGTTGGTTCTAATGATAGTATTCTCTTTTGGTTGGACAAGTGCATTGGAGATAGTCTGTTCACTGTTGACTAATCAATTCCAAGATATTTATCACTCCATTTGAAATTAACAAGCTCCAGTTGATAGTTAACGGTCCAAGGTAGGGAAGCGGGTTGCGTGGGGCCCATTTTTAAAAGAAATTTAACAGAGATAGAGCAGCTGCAATTTAATAACCTTCTTGGCACGCTTCATAGTGCTTATATCTCTGCAGGTTCGGTATAGAACGATAGCAGATGATTTTACGGTTGTATCTTCCATAAAGAGATATTCAGTGGCGGGTCTATTACTACACTGGTGGATGGTATATGAAGCATCATAGCTCCTCCGCTAGTGGTGGCATTTGGTGGATAGCATTCTTACTATGGATAATCTTTAGAACCACAAGATTGTTATCATCAATGCTTGTCCACTGTGCTTGGCTGGCGCAGAATTTATTGACCACCTTCTTATTCATGAGGTATCTCAGATGTTGTAAAGATTGATCTTGGGGTGGTTTGATTGCAGCTAGGTTCAGCCTAATTGTCTTTGTCAAATCATTTGAAGCATGGAGAATGGCAGTGGGGTTTGGAAGGGGAAGAATCGCATGGAGATTTCCTTCCTGGCTATTATTTGGTTTTTATGGAAGGAAAGAAACGCTAGATACATTTGAATATAAGGCCTCTTCTTTGGACTCTTTGCCAGAGAAGATTATCATTAAATTCATCCTAGCCTATTGGGTTTCTAATCTTTTGCAGCAAGAGTTCTCTATTGCTTTTATTATATGAAATTGGCAGGAGAGTGCTTTTTCTTCAATGTGGAAGCCTTCTACTCATCTGCAACGGAGTCCTCCACCCCCTAGCTTTGTGAAGCTTTACTTTGATGGGAGTGAGTGGATAATCCAAGACCAGCTGGAGTGAGAGGCTTCCTTCGGAACAATGATGAATCTATTATGCCATCTTTTCAAGTCCGATGGGCCATTGTTCAGGCAAAAGTGGAAGCTATGTGATGTGGACAGCAGAAGGAGGTGCGGAGCAGGCAGGTATGGAGATGGAAGATGGAGGAGTGTAGGTCAGGGATAGCCTGAAATTCTTGGCCTCACACCAAGCTTTCCTATCACAGGTGAGGAAAAAGAGAACTTGGGAAACCCAAAATCACTCTGAAAAATTCCGTTCATCATAATCTTCAACTCCATAGGCAACGAGGCTTTACATCACTTAAAAAGGAGAAAATATAAACCTAGAACTAATCTAGACCATCCAAACACATTGATGGCCAGGATTAAAACATTTAATATAAAAACAACTTAAAATACAAATAAAAACTCTAAATATGATAGAATATGTGGGCCGGGCCCAAGATGATTGGTCAAGATGGATGGGCTGGGCCCATTGCCTGGTCGACCCTGGGGGACCATGGGTCTATCCTACATATCACTATGCAGTTTCACCTTAGAAAATTTTGTCACTTATCAATAGGTGGGTCTTGGGGAAGGAGGCTCAGCTTGTGCCACTAGGTGGGTATTAGGTTTGCGTGGTGCATCATGGGATTCCAAGGATACTATCAAGGAGGTGACGGATTTATTAAAGTACATGGTCGCCTCCTTTTCTCACAACAAAAGAAGCAGTTATCCAGCGGCAAACAGTATGGATAAAGGAGTAAATCATAATCCATTGTTAACTGCTTATGCCATTTTCGTAGCCATCTAGTATATTTCTCTTGTACTAATGACTTACTTTGGAAAAAGAAATTAGTGACAATTCAAAAAAAAAAAAAAGGTGGTCTTTTTACAAATGAAATGGCAATCTACCTCAATACGTTTAATCCTTTCGTGAAACACTAGATTTTCACAAATATGTAGAGATGCTCGATTGCCACCATACAAATGCATTGGTACTTTAACTTTAATACCAAAATTTGTTAAAACCTTAGTTGTAAGGCTTTTACAAGTACCATGACCCATGGCTTTTTTGCACTTGAACTTGTGATAACATGTTGCCTTTTGCTTTTTCATGAAATATGGTTTCCTCCAACAAACATACAGTATGTTGTAGTGTACTTCTGTCTGGTTCATGGGCCAGCTCATGCTGGGCTAATGCAAATCCAAGCCCAAGCCTGCCTATTTAGCCAATCAGGCCAAGGCGAACCGGGCTTGTTATCACTCGTTCAAGCTTTCTAGCAAACAAATTAATCACTAAATTACAAGCACTACTCATTCGGGCAGGGCCAAGCCAAGCTTTGGGCTTTTATCACTTAATCCAAGCCCAGCCCAAATATTAAACAAGCCCAGATCCTGGTTCAAAATATCGGCCGATACCAGCCAGTATCAGTCCATGGCAATACGATATTTTGAAAATATCAATCCCATTATGATTTGGACCAAAATATCGGTCAATATCAGCCGACTAGGTACCTTTAAAAAAAAAATCATTTCTCCTTTCTTCCTTCCCAGACACCTATAAAGCTACCTGAGAGCCTGCTAGAGTTCCCCCAAACCCCCCTTTTGCACTAAAACTCAACTGATTTGCATGATTATTACTTCAATTAATTCATTCATCTTGATGTAGTAAATGTTGTGAAATTCACTAACAACTGACTTGATGATTGTATTATTACTAGTTTCTTGAGTTTAAATGTTTAACACTAACGGTTAGCTCAATTTTATGGTTGCATTCTATGAAATTTGTGATATTTTAACTCATTTTAGTATATGCATGCAAATCTATTTAATTCATAACAAACTTTACACAGTTTTAGATAAGACAACGATACAAAATGTTACGACATAGGGGGACTGATATTTTGCTTCATAGTGTTTATTAATGGAAGAAAACATTATTTTCTAGCATTTTATAATATTCTGGATTTCTTTGGATATTTTTTCAGATTTTTTTTTTGGTAAAAGCATCTTAAGACCGTGATGGACCTTGATGGTGACCAGAACCAGGATTTTGAACCATGGCTTGGATTATATATCCAGGCCGGCCCATGAGCACTCCTACTTCTGTCAACCTTACAGCCTGCCAAATCTACACCTGTAAATGCTGTCACCTTAAATCAGCATGCTTAGTATAGAGCAATCCTTCACCTGTTTCTGACTTTAGGTATCTCAAAATCCTTTACTAGATTAACAGCATAAGTAGTATTAGGTTTGGTGATAGTAAGAGAAATAAGTCATTCACCATCTGCTGATACTGCCCCACATTTTTTTTTTTTTTTTTGTTGAATGATGATACTACCCCACATTTGACAACAATTCTCCTCTAGCAAAGTCCATGATTCAGTTCCATCAATGTATCAGCTATTCTGCACCCAATTAGACCTATTTTATTTGGCAAATCCAGTACATACTTCCTCTGAGAAAATGTTGATCCCCGGTTTGGCCATGCAGACTTTATACCCAAGAAGTACTTTAAAGGACCCAAGTCCTTGACTTGAACACCTTTGACAAATACCCCTTTAGTTGAATATATATTTTGTGAGGTCACCTATAATGTCATCAACAAAGAATAGTCGCTGTGACTCCATTTTTATTCCACACAAATAATGTATGACCAGCACTACTCCTTCTGAAGCCCAAAGTCAATATAACTTTGCTAAATCTATCAAACTAAGTACGAGAAGATCGTCTCAGTCCATAAAGAGCTTTTTGCAAATTACAAAGCATCCTGTCTCCCCCTGAGTTATAAAACGTGGACAAATTTCCATATATACCTCTTCTTGAAGATTAATGTTAAAAAACTTCTTGGCACGTAGCTTATATAGAGGCCAATCACAGTTAGCTGCTAAAGAGAGAACTTTGATAAAATTCAATTTTGCTATTGGTGCAAATGTTTCATAAAAGTCTAAACCATGTGTTTGGGTAAATCTCTCAGAAGCTAACCTTGCTTTATACCTTCCAAATTTCAATAGATTCATCAGCTTCATGTTTAAAAGTGAAAACCAATTTACATCCAACAACCGTCTTTCCTTCTAGTAACTTTGTGAACACCAATTTCTTCATTTTTTTCCTGTTTCTCCAAGAGTCTTCATTTCTTCATTAATCACATCTTTCCAATGAGGAACCAACAGAGCTTATTTTTTATATTGGAACCAACAAAGCTTCTTTAATACCAGAAGGAACAAAAACAATAAACATTGCTACCAAATAGCAATTGAAAGAAAAAGAAGAAACATGATATGAAACACAATATTGAAAAGGATGTTTGGTACAAGAATATTTACCTTTAGACAAAAAAAAAAAAGGTAAATCAATATCAAAAGAATCAACAGGTGATGAAAGAATAGAGAATCACTAATAGGATTAACATTACCTACTCTGATTGATCGCTTATCTGATGACCATTTTCAACTTCAGCCTCTACTTTCTTTCTGTGCAAAATGTCTTAACCACAGAAGGTTTTTCACGTGTTTCACTATTTGGCTAAAAATATCGGCAGAAAATTCAGAATGACTAGGCATAACCGCCACAGAAGAGGAATTCTTTGTCACTCAACTCCTCCTTTGCTCGTCACCATTTTTTCCCATAAAAATACAAAAGATTCTCAAAAAAATGTGACATCCATTAAGAAAAATTTTTTCTTTGTGACCAGATCATAACACTTGTAATTCTTTTGGCTGGATGGGAGACCCCAGAAAAAAGCACTTGACAGCTTTTGAATCAAGGTTATCACATTGAGGTCCAAGGAAATGAACAAAGCAGGTGCAACCAAACATCTTTGGAGGGACTAGAAATGAGTTGGGTTTATGAATTAGAGTTTCAAGAGGTGACATCCCACTTAAAAGTCTATTAATGATATATGTATTTGTTGGAACAGATCCGGACCAATATTTTCTCAAAACATTCATATCCAAAAAGGGAGCCCTCTAGACCTTAAGGAGATGCCTAATCTTTCATTCGACATTTCGACCATTACATTCTAATGAAGTGTCTACGAGCAAGAGGATTCAAATTCAATTCCTTCCTCATACAAATAGGTTCACAATTTTTTTTAGTACATTCACCTAATACCTCCATTATCAGAAGGCAATGGCATTATATAGATTCTGACAATATTATGAAACAATTTGAACGTATCTGGAACTTCATCTCTTGGTTTCATAAGATATAGGCTGGTCATTCTAGTGCACCAAAGTCACAAATCATTCATACCGAAACAAAGATTTTTCAGAAGCAGACCGCCACACATCAGAAAATATAACTGAAAAAAGAAAATTGCTTTTATTGTCATTAGGTTGAAAAGAATGTTTACAATGCTTCATTAACTGAAAAACTTTACATTGTAACTCGAATGAATCTCAAGACCTAAAAACATCTGAAAAGACTATCTTGAAAACTAACAAAGGCACGTGACCCGTATAAGCATATGCCAAAGGACTTAATCTTTAACAAGCTTTAATCGAAGAAGTTCATGAGATACACTCTATTACCTAAAACACCATCGAACAACATTGATCCCTAAGATCAAAATGCAACTTTTCTGTAATAGAATACTATTAGTGCATACAGTTTACTTTTGTTATACTAAATGTCAAAATGATCTTTGTTTGCTATAGTATATTTTTCTGCTATAGTAGTATGATATCATTGACACCATTGTTGCATGGTTGACTAAATGTATAAACGATCTTTTCTTTCAACATGTTCATTTTCTTTTCCATCAACAAAAAATTTTGTGCAAGTAGCAAAGAATTGTGATCATAAAGGGAGGCATCTTCTTCTTTAAAGTGAATACACAGCATATAGCTCTTATACTTGAGACTTTTTTGCTTCTTATTAATGTCATTCCTACCTTTTGAGAAGGCATTCAAACTAGAAGGATGCTACCACATGGTTGCACAATAACTCAACTTACAAATAAGCAAGGGCATCCAAATGCTTAAAACTCCACACTTACACATAAAATGAGCCAATGGTAATTCATGCACTGGTGTAAATAGCAAGGAGGACAAAATTTCTTGTTCCAATATATGACTCAAACCCCTTCGAGGCCTAGTTTCTATCTACTATTATCCAAAGATAATCAAGTTATTAATGACTGCACCAAACTAAGAAATAGCCCCCCTCAATTACATAAGCTTCTCCTTTAGATCGAAACCCATGAACTTGATAGAACTTGATAAAACCACCATAGAAATCCACACCAAATGCTACCAACTAAGCAGGTCATTCACCAAAAAGAAAAAAGAAAAACCACATAGACATCAGAAATCAGCAGCAGTAAAACCAAGTGGTAGCGAAAGAAAATGCAGATCTAGAATCAAGAATAAAATCGTGTAGCATCAATGGAGAAGAAATGCTAAATCGATGAGAGATACCTGCGCTGCATGATGTTGGAGGGTCTTTCTGGAGATCCTTGAGCTCTTTCGAGATCCTCTTCGAAGCCATGCCCAAACCCTAGAGCGTCACAACAAACTCTATCAAGTGAGAGAGAAAGAAAGAACAAAAGAGAAGAGATATATTCACTCAAAAGAAGAAATCAGATGAAAGAATACCAGAGCAAAAGAAAGAAAAGAGGTTCGATTCTATTCGATCCGATCCTCCTTTTCTTCTGTTGTGGAAAGAAAACGGGGGTTTTGGCGAGAGAGATGAGAGGAGAGTGTGAGAAATGGTTTTTTAATTGCGGGTCCCGATGGAAACGTATTCGGAATTGAGGATGATGTTGATTTGTTGTTTAGGTGGAAAGCTTGAATGATGATGAATGATGTTTGATTTGTTTTTATATAATGAATGTGAGCCAATGGGCGATTCATCAGGCCTTCTTTTTTGTTTTATTTTTTGGGCTATTCCATGGATTGCACCCTACCGTTTTGATAAATTTGAGGGAATCCCACAGGTTTCAAATTTGGATTCGATGCCTTTTAACTGTATGGAAATTTAGAATAAGGTATCGTTTATTTGTAGGGTTGCAAATGGGATGGTTCCGGATTGAAACTATAGTGGACATGGACTCGAATCCGGTTTTAAATAACAATTCGGTTCTGAAACCGGTTTTGACTCGAAACCTATTTTACTCGCTCCAGACGCGGTTCCAATAGGAAAACCCGAATCCGGTTCCGAAACTAGGTCCACCTAGAGGACTAGAATCTAATTTCAAAATCAATTCTAATTTCTCTTTATTTTCATTTTTTATTAAAATAAGCATATCGTTCAACTTACAATAGTGCAGCAAGTCTACTGCCTCCAGTGTTATACATAAAAATGTCAAAAAAAACAAAGTTTATTTTGAGGTACAAATTCGCAATATTAAATACACATATGCCGGGCCTTGGGTCTACGGGTCGGAACCTATATGGACTCAAAACCGAACCCTTTTATCAATTAGAACATAAATTGGGTTCCGGATCTGAACCTGTTTATGAATCGAAACCTAAAATAGATTCCGGACCCATTTTTTGCGGGTTGGAATTTTCAGATAATCGGAGAATTGGATATCCGTTTGCAACACTAGTTGTTTGCCGTCTTTTACGTATATAAATTATTCACATCTATAATAGCTATACATTGTGACATTTGCATTGATTTAGACATATGGGATGTAAATGGTGTGAATAGTGTGTATGGCTATGTACACATCAAAACTTTTACACGCATGTAGGTGTGAAAGTAGTTTGCAATCACAGCCCTTAAACCACAAAGGGTCCTAATGCAGTGAACATGGTGCTTTTTTTCACTCATGGTGCCCATCAAAGACCTTTATTTTTTAATTCATATGGTCTCCATATTTATAATTATATTTATAATTCAATTTGTTTCTTGATCTAATAAACCTTAAGATTTTTAAACTGGTTATAATCTTCATCGATTTTGAGTAATTTGTTAAAAAAAAGTCTTGACCTATGTATGATTTTTTGGACTTTCATGAGGCTGAAGATGCTGTGGAAGCACAGATCTAAATAGGCTGGCTGCTACAAACGTGATAAAGACTGCGTCGGCATAAATCAAGGACTAGTTGTAGAGATCTGTGACTGTCTATGAGAGATCAATCATCATGTGTGATTCACTCTTCAACATACAAGGGCAAGGATAGACACCTTGGATGTAGAAGATGATAATGGAGAATTATAGATCTAGTGGAAGGTAGATGATTTGTTGAAAAAGTTGTGCCAACTAATATCTATCATATCTATATATATAACCCTCTGGCTAATTGGTGATAAAATCTCTATTCAAATTTGAATTGAGAGATGATTAAGATAAAGTATGAGATCAATCTCTCTCAATTTGAATTTGAATGAAGATATGATAGAGAGTTGGATAGAACTCAGGTTTTTCTTATCCATATCACCATGAGATTCCATGTGAGGGGTTTATCTTTGTGAGTGGAGTCTACCCAGATGTAAACACAAGTGGGCCCCATCACAAATGCCAACACCATGGACCCCTAATTCATGATCCATGCCATTCAATATTCTTGTATTAGTGATATATATCAAGAAGAAAGGTTTCATACTTTAATTCTTCATGGTTTTTTAGAGTTTCATGAAAGAATCTTAATAAATCTATAATCGTAGGGCATAATCATTTGCTAGTGAAAAAGATAATATTGAGAAATATGGTATTATGTTTCACATGTATAACACTTGCATATATAACGTGTAAAACCCATTTTCCTTATCTCATTCGTAAAAGGCAAACAACTCCGAAGCCTTTTGACTCGCAATCAAATTTCGACCTCATCTATAGAGAGAATCCAACTTTTACCCATTTTCTGTGATTCTTCTTGGAAGTCATGTAGTCATTCCGCCACATTTACTCACCTACTTCCCAAAGTTGTCTGTTGGATTATAGAATCAAAATCTTTTGAACAGGGGAGAGAGGTTTAACAAATTGATAGCAATAAAAAGGCCATGAGATTATTGGATGCCTTCATAACATGCCCTTTTCGTTAATTCATTAAATTATCTTCATGTCATCATTAGTGTTTGTAAAGAATGATGTTGACTACTAAGATTTTCACAACCCCAACCTAAGGGGCTTTTTTTCAAGAACTTTGAAAATTCTTGTCTTGGAGAATTTGGAAATCTCCAAATGTTGTCCCCATGTGTGATTCCAAATGCTCAAGCATCTAGAATGCTGAAAACATAAGAATTTAAAAGACTAAAAATGGCTTTTCAGGTGAGTTGTTTAAAATTCTAGTATCAAATAGTGTATTTAGAGTGCTCAACAAGAGACGAGATTTGAAACCAATGTTACACAATTTTCGTAAGAAATGCCTCCAACCAAAAAGGCCCTTACGCCTTGTTTGGCATCATGCCAAGGGGATGTGTCTAAAAGGACACTGATGGGAGTGGGGCGGGGCAGTCCCTGTTTAAAACCGAGAACCGCCTCATTCCAAGAAAATTAATACCAAACTCGCCCCTAATGGGAGTGGGGTGGGGCGGGGCGGGTCCCTGTTTAAACCCGACCCATTGCCATCCCTAATTACTATAGTACATTTAGTGGGAGAGAGACCCTGCATAAATCCATTTTTGTCAATACGGGACCAATTTCATTAATTCTAAATCAATTAATCACAATGACAATCAACACTTATACTTATAATTGGTTATAATTGATCCAATTCATGCACAACCCCATATTAGATTGATGAGAGTCTCAAATACATAATTAGGCTTCATGTGCATGGGAGAACTTGAAAGGGACTATCGGGATGTATGATAAAATAATGGTATTTTTATAAATAATGACGTACTTATCTTTGTTTAATGAATTTAAGAGCTAGGTTGTCATTTTTATACAAAAGTCAACACAAAACGTATTAAAATGAAAAAGCATGGAGGTATATGCAAATACTAAAACCACGAGGGGGCTATTCACAAATTCTATAAACCCTAGGGGGTATATAAAAAAAAACTCTTCAAAATAATAATAAGAACAATTAGACATAGCTCCATGATTTGGACTCAATGTATTTCTATTTCAAGATTTGAACCCATTTTCAATTTAAGTCCATATTAGGACCCGATAGAGTTTATATAGAGGCAAAAGGTTTAGGAGTTTTATACCCAAATGCCCCAATGCCACCACTTACACACACACACACACACACACACACACACACACACACACATATATAATTTAATAAATGTAGAGACATTGTTTTCTTATAATTTCAATCAAATGGTGAAGTAAAGTAGGATGAGTGTCAAATTTGGACTTGTGGCTATTCATGGTGGGGTAGTGTGTGTGAAAAAACTAGATTGCCTAAAGGTGGGCCCGACGACAACAAAAGGGCGAAAAAAGGACATTTTTAAAGTAGAGTGTTTTGGACAATTGCCCATAGACATATATCTATGTGTGTGTGAGAGAGAGCATTGGATCAATGTGAGCACCTCAATGTAGTGCCCACATGGGGACCCACCTGGGATTGGGACCTAGAGTGAACGAAATATCTCCATGGGCCCTTCATCTTTGGAAAAAATCAGCACCATTCCTAAACTTTATCATCTCCATTTAGGTCCCACAAGTTTAACAGTGTACGATCCATTCAGCTGGGTATGCAGCCGATCCAATGGTCTAATCCATATTGATGGATGCAAAACCCATAGGGGCATGTGAAATTCAGGGTGTGTGTGGTCCAGTCGGATGGACCATCAATGAGTCCCACCCTTGGTGCACAAGATGCTCACGGGGCGCACTGGAAAAACATTATATATATTGAGAGAGAGGGGTTTTGGTACATCCGTTCACACGGATTCTCACTGTGCGAACTACAAGGTGGGACCACCTATCACAAATCCCAACCGATCAACAAACATGGACCCCCATTTCTACCAAAGAAAAATGGAAACCCAAATAGTTACTGATCCTAGACATTTGGCACCCCATCTGTATATATTGGTTCGTTGGATTGAGTGACAATTTTTGTATATGAAGTCGTTAAAGTTGCGGGCAATAGATGAAGGGGTTAGGGACATGGGGTTGACTTCAAACTTGATACATGGGGTGGTACCATTTGAATCTTTCCATCCCCCCATGATCGCATCCCTAGTTTGGACCCACAATGGGGCCCACAACTAATTTGCATGGAGGGTTTGTACGACAAGTTCGCATCAAAACACACCCCACTTTGATATTCAAAGGTCTTAATTGAAACCTAATTTCAGGCCCTCTAGTGAGGTCCATTATATTAATTTGGACCTAAACAGTGGCATGGAATGAGACCTAGTTGGTTCCCATATACTTAAATCTCAATCTATATTTTTAAAATGAGACGTAACACAATACATTTGTAGGGTATAAGAGCCTTAACCATACCCAAATTTAACTTGAATGCTTGAACTTGATTAGAGGACCTAAACTGGGCATCGACAAGACCCCACCCATATTTGGATATGGGTAAGCTCCTGTACCCTACAACCTTGTGGGGGTGGTGGGGTGTTTTCCTATTTTAGTAATTTTGAATAAGGAGTAAATAGTCTATGATCCCAAACTCATTTAAATCCCTAGTGGTATGGATTGTATGCGAGTAGAGTCTACGACCAATTTACTAATTGGGCTTGTATTTTGGACAATACTGCAAGACTTTAGTCTAGGCCTATTCCATTCCGAAGTCCTGTATTTCGATCGATGAACACTTGGTCATATTTAGTAGATGATGAATCTCACTTGGATCATCCCTAATGGGTTGACCACCACAAAGCTATAGAGGACATTTTATCAATCTTTTTCATGCAAAACTAATTTCAATAACAAATATCAGATTTTTTCGGTAGAAAACAAATAGAGGGTTTTACAGGGAAAATCCCCCTAGACGGCCCATGCACGAAAAGGGGTCCCATAGTTCGAATTATACAAGAAACGTCCTCCCGCCGATTTTTCCTTTTTTCCTGTCCTTCTGGACTGAGTGGCGACAGCGCCGTCCATATGTTATTTAGGCAACGCTATCATCATTCTTCGCTTTATATGCATGCCAACCACCCCATTTTCTCATACCTTTTTCATATACCTTTTTCATAGTAAATTTGCCGTTTGTTTGTAGTTCCACCATCAACTTCCCATACCCATCTTTATTGACTATTTTAACTCCATTTTAAAGGTTATTGGGCTCCATTTTAAGAAGTTGGTGCACTCTTTAGCTTTCATTTATGCAAGTTTACATCAAACAATGAAGAAAACGTTTCTTTTTGGATCCGTGGTCTCTTGCTAACTATAAGAAACCCTAGATATGCTCACATATCTAGAGTTTGTTTATTATTTGTAGCCTAACATATAGTAGCCACGTGCCATGTTAAGCCATTTTCATTTGTTTATTGTCTCAAACCCTAGGCATCCATGTGTTTGGTTATTGCATGAACACACTCTATGGTCATATGAAAGAACTTGTTCTTAGCATCAAACATATATTTTCCTATACTAATACTCCCTAACTAATTTGTTTATACATCAATCGGATGTCAGGTGGTGAGTTATTAGTCATATTACACTATGACGGGGAGTTTGAATTTGATATTATTCGTCTGGTATACAAAGGTAGAAAACAAAAGATGATGTTCATTCCAAGTGACATAACATTTGGAATCAAGTTGGAAGGTGCCTTGTGAAAACATAAGTATACATTATCTCCATCACAATGACCGCTTGTTTTTAGTGATTACTATATAAAATAATAATGATATTAAGTACATGTTGAAAGCATCGAGAGATGATACAAATTGGATATATTTATACATTAATAAAGACCGTTCAATGCCATTGACAATATCCGAGAACAACCAAGGTACGTTGCTTGGTTATATTTTTAATTTTGAACAAGAGCATATCTAATCCATTACTAATATTGTTATTTTTTCCATGTATTTATCGATAGATATGCGTCCGTTACCCCATGAAAAATTTACCGGGTTAGGTAACAATCATAACATAGATCTTTCAACCTCTGCATCTGTCCCAAAATATCCTACTATTAATCTTTGTGAAGATAATGACATGCACTTTTCATCTAAATCGAACATTGATATCAATGAATTTCAGCCAGAAAGTGATTATGTCCTTGGCAACGTTGTCAATGGAGCAAAGAGTGACGAAGAGATTCAAGTTGTTGATTTAGAATCCAAAAATATGGAATCCGATTTGGTTTGTAGTTCATGTCGTAAAGGTAAAGAACTTGTGCCATTAAATGTCGGAGAACAATTAGATGATAGGCGGGAAGTTAAATTCGAAGACAACTTGGTTCCTGAGGATTTCATTACAAACTTGGGTCACAACTCTTCTCGGGAGATGTAGTTAGGGTGCGAGTTTCCTGATTACAAATATTTTAGAAGGACTCTAGCCACGTTTGCAATTAATAACAACTTCACTATTGAGAACTTAAAGACCAACCAGGTCAAAGTCGCTGCACATTCCAAAGACCGGAATTGTACGTGGCATATTCATGCATCTATAATTGAGAGTAAACAATACTTTAAAGTTCGGACATACAACCCAATCTACAATTGCTCAAAGCCAATGATGGGCATAACACATCGGCAGGCATCATTTAAGCTAATTGTAGAGGACATTTTAGACAAAGTTCGGCTCAATAACAACTTTGAAGCTAATTGTAGAGGACATTTTAGACAAAGTTTGGCTCAATAACAACTTGAGATCAAAGGAGATAATGAATGACAACCAAATGAAATTTGAAGCTACTGTTTCTTATAGGAAGGCACATATCTCCAAAGAAATCGTAATGTGTTTAGTTCCAGGTTCATATGAAGATTCATTTAAGATCCTTCCACTTTATTGCATTGAGTTTTTTTTGTGGGTACCCCAGCCAAGGGGGCTGGGACCCAAGAGAGAGTTCGCATACGCACAAGAAAGCAGCTCACTCAAGTGGAAAGGAAGCTCGCACAAATGGGAAAGGAGCCCTCACAAGCAGGAAGAGGTGACGTACCCGGGGTTCGAACCTCAGACAGCCAGGTAAGAACTAACGTTCCTTAGCACTTGGGTTGAAAATGATGAGCTCAGGTACTATGACCAATATAGACACTTCAAATGATGATAGGTCCAAAAGATTCTTTTGGGCATTTGGTCCTTACATATGATCCTTCCCATCATTTCTAAGGCCAATGATTGGTGGATCACACTTTCGTGGTAAGTATCCAGGTGCATCGTTGGTACCTATGGCATAGATGCAAATCACAAGGTTTTTCCAATTACATCTGCTTTTTTAGAAGCCAAACGATGCGATGGTTGGGAGTGATTCTTTGCTAATATATCCTTGGCTCTGGGTGAACAACGAATTTAACTATTGTCTCCTATCGACAAAAAGGCATTTTTCCTGCTCTTGCGAAAACTATCTTGAGTACATGTCACTGCTATTATTGTCACCATTTAGTTGAAAATATTAAATCAGACTTCAACGATGTTGCAATTGTTATGAAATTTTAGTATTCGATAAAGGCATATCAGAAATGTGAATATGATGATGTGTACATGGAGGATATAGTGTTGTTAATGTTGAGGCTTACAATTATAATCAGGCATTTGGCAACATTGGGCAAATACATTTGTTGAAGGTTGGCGATGTGACATGCTTACTAGTAATGCCACCGAACGCACAAACAGTCTGTTTAAAGACACTAGAGTGCTTCTTATAGTTAAACAAATTGAAGAGATAAGAGCCAAATTAATGGAGTTTTTCTAAAAAAGACATATTCAGTCCTAAAATGTAAACAATCATCTGATTTCCTAGGCGGGAAAAATCCTGAGCTGTGAAACATAATAAGCGTATCGATTGCATGTTCTTGTTGCCGACCTGGTTGAGTTTCAAGTGCAGTTGGCTGGCTGTGTGGATGTTGTTCATCTTTATCGTCAGTCATGCACATGTCGCATATGGGAAGTTTTTAGGATCCATTCCTCACATACAATCGCTACAATAAGAGTATGGAACAATAATCCCTATGTTCTTTTTTTTTTTTCATCATTGGTATCTAACAAGTGCCTATCAATCCATATACAGTGAGGTGCTATATGCTAATCGTGATAGCACGCAATGAGAGCATAGGTCGGATGAAAGGTTTTTGCCTCCTCTTGCGTACAAACAACCTAGGTGACCAAATAAGAATAGAATTCGAATACAACATTGATTCAGGCAATGTAGGGTGGTTACTTGCTCTAACTGTAATGAAATGGGATACAACCGACAAAGTTGTCAAAATCCACTGGCTCAACAGAATGTATAGATCACATATACTCTATTGATGGTATTGGTTGGTAGCGAACAATTTTGTACAAACTTGATCGGAAATGTATGAAACAATTTGTATGTTGATGTTAAGACATCTTGCTATTTTAAGATCTTATGTGATGTTCCATCTTCTTTGCATCTTAAAGACATCCTTTGTTCGATTTTTTTATTCTTCTTGTTAATGGACATCTTGTTTGCACAAGTCACACAAGAAAGAAAGCGTTGACAAAACCGACGCTATCATGGTCGCTACATACAAGTTTCAATCATTTTAAACGAAATCTAAAGTTTGCCTGATAGACACACAAGTGAACCCATATTTTGACTGACAAAAGGAAAGCCATACTTAGTAAAATTTTGATTGACAAGGGCGATGCTAACATCACTCAAATCACTACGGATGCTATATTTTGACTGATAGGGGCAATACTAGTCTCACTCAATACACACATGTAAGGCATATTTTTAATAACAGGGGTGACGCAAGCGTCACTTATTGCTGATATCAGCACTACTTACATTAAAGGGCTACTTAGGAATATCCACAAAACTTTTCTTACATTCAGGGACTACGTACTCATTAATTAACAACATCACCTGAAGCGCAAATTCCTACAGTCATGAGTCATATTCATGTAACAAAAGTAAGCTCATTCATTGGCATAACAAAATTCCATGTTACGTTCATATGGAAGCGAATATTCTACAATGCATTTCATGATATTATACATTCCAATGAAGTTCATATATATATATATATATATATATGGAGAATATTCAAGTGCATCCATCCCTCACCATTGTGGTGAGGGACACCCCTTTTTTGGAAAGTTTCAAGTACAAAAGAGAAGTGTACTTTTCTTTTGTACTTCTCTTTTGTACTTGAAAATTGCCAAAAAGGGGGTGTCCCTCACCACAATGGTAAGGGATGGATGCACTTGAATATCCCCATATATAATATATATTGTGCAATAGAAAATGAATTCGATGTGTTCATTGAGTCAAAGGATCTATTTTCAGACGATGACTATTGAGCTCTTAGCTTTTAGCGTATATGTTGACTTCTATCTTGCTTCGATATTATGGAATTCCGCTTGTATAAAGTTGATTGGTCAACGATTTGCATAGTATTTTGTATACACCAAAGGGAATACGCTGTAATCATTTTCATTTTCCTGATAAGGTATCCTAGTCTTTACAAGTAATGCCCATAAGTGGGTGTCATACCATACATAGATTGAGAACTGTCCACTCAAAAAGTCCACCTGCACCCAATACAGATTCAGTTATATTTAAGCCATGCAAATAGTGATATGATAGCAATCAAATGATATTTAAAACTTATAAATTTCCTACAAATATCAAACGAATAGTGGGAATTAGAGATCCTTTTCCCAAGTCGGATCCGGCTGAGGGCATCTTCCGATTGCCATTCTTGTATAAGCTCATATTTGTAAAGAAGAAAAACCAAAATCGCTTAGCACATACTCACCAATTCTTATGATTTCTAAGACAAAGATTTAATCACCTGTAGCAATTGCAAATGGCTTGTTAACATCTTTAGCTTTGTGATTTTTTTACTTTCCTGTCGATCTTCAACCTCCTCCTCTTCACTCTGATCAGCTTTCTCTTTCAACAATGTTGTAACCTTTCTAAGCATTCTGTACAACCATGCAAGGCATGTTGGACCAATGAATAAGGCTTGAACTCCTTAAAAAAGTTTTAGTAGCCAAGCAGGCCCTCTTGTAGCGGAAGAGTTAGAAAAGATTTGTCCTGCCACAAAAAAGAACATGTAGGCCCTAGTCTTATAATCTCATTCTTCTATTTTGTTGGCTTGAAATTTTCTTCCAACCATTTGAATCTGATAGTAATGTTGATCGAATCTTTTCCTGGATGTGGGGTCATTCCGAGTAACTCTTGGCACACTTCCTGTACAGTAGCATTAGGAAAAGTTCTAACTAAGACGACTGAACCACAATGTGATGGTCGTTTACACCCATTGGCAGATGAAATGTATTTATTTTGGGACGCCATCTTTCAACCAACCTAGATATACTATCCCCATGTAATCTATCTCTGATAAGTGTAGCAGTCTAATTTATCTAACATACTCTTTCTAGTTCTTTAGTAGCACCCATATTTCTCTATCTGGGTTGGTTGGAATGCATCTATAGTAGCCTGGTTCCAGTTAATTTACAACTCCTTAACATGTGTATCTTTTTCATATAACAATGTTCCATCATCATCCATTTCATTTCCTTGGGCCATATGTTCATTGAAGAATCATAAACTCATTAAAACACCGTAGGGTGGTTAATTCATGCTTAACATCATCAAATGTCCATGGATAGTATGAATCTTCTACCCATCTTTTCCATATAAGAATAGAGAGAGAGAGAGCATTTAGATCCAACGAACCATTCAAATATAGCAGGAAAAAAAAAAAACACAAAAGGTAGAAAAATGGAAACATAACCATTACCATTACTAGGCATATTGGATACTGTTTATTTTCTTTCTTGTGCTTTTGGTCGGGAATCTGCCTAAAAAGGGGTAGTTACTAAAATGGAACTCATAAAACATCGTATTTTTAATTTTTGTGTCACCTCAAGCACATCATAATTGATAATCATTCAATCTAATATATAATTAGCAATTTTAGGAGATTCCAACGTAATATTCTAACTTAACTTACAACCCAAGTAACTATCAAATTCCAATAATTTCATCTTCATCTTCTGTATTTCAGTAACAGTCTCATACCCAATCTGTACTTAACAATGGGAGTTTATATCCATGTAATATCTGAAAATGAAATGTTTGACCTGGCTAGTGTCTCCTTTACTAGATTACAATAACAACGTATTAATTAACACGGTTCACATTCAAGTTGGTTACAGTGAATAGACTTATAATGAAAATACACTGTAAAAAAGGGTCAAGCCATAAACTTCGAGTTCTTGAAAACAATGCACAAATCCACTGCACCCTAACTTCACAAACTGACAATGCAATAGAACATGACTCCACGTTAATATTTTATGTTAATATTGTTAAAGGAAAAGTTGCAAAGACATTGGAAATACATTTATACGAATATTAAACTATTTACATATGTTAATTCAAGGGTACAGTGCTATTTACATATGTTAATCCAAGGGTACAGTGCAAAATGCAAAATGCCAAATGCAAAAAAAAAAAAAAAAAAAAAAACACCCTTTAATATTCCTAGCAATGAAGCAAACTTGCATGCACGGTTCAACATGGAAAAAATCAGGCATTTGTGGGACTTATTGCAAAAATGAGTCAGAAAATAACAGTTTGGAGGTGGCATACCTTTGCGTAAAGATGCAATATCAGAAGAAGGTTGGCGGATTAGAGAGAAGTAAGATGCAAAAGCACCAGAAGACAATGTGTGGAGTCTGTGGACCACAAAAAAAAAAAAGAAAAAGAAGACAACGAAGAAGACAACTCCACGACCTTCAGAAGGACCCAATGCGATGAAAAACTGTATTAGATATTCACAAAAAGTGCTATGGGACTACAAATGATAGAGGGAGAAGGTGATAGTGTTGTCGCATGTAGGAGAGGGAAAGACGAGAACGGAGTGTGAGAGATAAAATGGATTTGGGTAGGGTTTTAAGCTATATGAGAGGGTCGCTAGTGTCGTTGCATGCAGGGGAGCTATGCCACCCCATTACATAAAAAAAGAGAAGCAAATGCCCCATAGGACCTCTTCTGTGAGATAAACTCTATGAAGCCTTTTTTCATAGATAGGCCATCCAAAAGATCTTTCCCTAAAATCCTCTATATAGGGATGTAAACGGGTCGGTTCTGGTTCAGGTACATGGTGGACTCGTAATCGTTAATCAGTAAATGAAGTCGGAACCGTATATGGGACGGGTTTGGGTTTAGATAGAGAATGATATGAAAAAAAAAAACTATTTTTTAGGAGAAATTCTAAAAAAATTAAGCAATATGTCGGGTATTCGTCCATACGTTGGATCTAAGGTGAAACCAGACCCATTACGTTATGGTCTAAAAAAGACCTGGATCCGGATCCATTTACTTGTCAAAACCTAATTAAGGATCCAAATCGATTTTTAACGGGTCTGAGCTTCGAATTCATCGGAAAAATTTCTCCGACCTATTTACATCTACATGCACCCCTATTTTTGCTGAGCACATGGTATGCTCACCAAATTAAGTGGGTGCATGTAGAATTTCCTAAATTTAAAACCCCCTTTTATTATAATATATAATATTGCCTCACCGGCAGCAAGGAAGGGAGTAGTTTTTCATTTCTATACACATCTTTCAACGGGAAAGAAGCCAGAACACGCATAGGCGCAAAAGCTCTCTTTCATCACGCCCTTCTTCTTCTTCTTCTCCTCTCTCGATCGATCTTTCTTTGTGGTGTGGATGGATTACGATTACAGGAACAGGGCGGCTCCACCTTATGAGTCGCACGCGCCCGTCTACAACAGGCCAGCGATGGGCCACGGTTCCTCCTTCTACCCCAAGATCGGGCAGTCCGGGCAGCCTATGCCACCTCCCCCAGCTGCCCGTTCTTCTTCTCTTCACCCAAATCATTCGCCCCCTTCGTGTAAGCTCTCTCTTCCAATTGGTTTTCTTGTCTATTATCAGATTATTCTTTTTTAGTGCGCGTTTGGATGCACCCCAATTCGCTGGGGTTTTGAATTTGGGTGCTTTTATAAGAAAAGATGATTTTTGTCTTCTGTTCTGCTGATGTTGATTTGGGTATCCCAAATTCCCTATTAAAATGTTAAATTGAAATCTGGGGTGCATACAACTGTTCCCGTATTGGGAGAGATTGTATTGTGGACGTCTGGCTGCCAATTATATCAGTCTGTGAATTCGTTCTTACCTGTAAAAATTGTCTGTGATTTGTATTGAAATCCGATGAATTTATAGTGAAGGGTGGGGGGTTTTGTGGAATGGGTATTAGAGGTCTAGGGTGGAGATGTAGATGGGTAATAGAGGTCTTGGGTGGAGATGTAGAGGTCTAATTTAGTAGGTTGATGGGAAGGTGATCAATTATTTATGAAAAGGGGGGATTATTTGATTGTCCCTTTAGTGTTTAACTTTTGCCCCTTTGATTGGAAGCCATGGCTTTGAAGTTCTATGAAATAATTTGACGAAATGGGCTTTAAGAAAATAGAAATTTGATCATTCATTCATCTTCATTATCTTCAAAGCCTCATCTCAGATATCTAGGGCAGGCTTTGAAAACCTTAGACTCTAATGTTATGCAGGAGGAAATTGACTTTTAAAGTAATTAGGGTTTTTGGACATGGTATCTATTGGCTTTGAAACCGGTAGATATCAGGGAAAACTGATAGGCATTTGGTAGCTATCTGCTCTTTCTTCCACTGCTTAGATATTCTTAACCGTGAAGCAGTTGTGGTGATATGATCCCTACTGACAAGTTTTTAAGGGACGAGAATCACATGAATTGGTTCAGTATTCTGTTGCTTTAGGTGGCAGTTTTAGTAATGGAAGTTTTTTTTTTTTTTTGTGTGTGTGGACTGTGGAGAAGAAGTAGAGAGAAAGCTCCCTCTTATTGATTTTGCATTTGGGGCAACTTGGGAAATGGAAAGCAGAAACACCATTACACGTATTTGTGCTTTTGCATTGGAAATCAATCTTATGGAATACCAATTCTTCTTTCTTTTGTTTTTTTTTTTTTTTTTTTGGGTTTCTTTTTTCTGCCATATGTGCTTTGAGAAACCAATTTTAGGCAATTAGATGTGAGTTCCCAATTCCCATACCGGGGCAATAATAATTCAAGTAGCAAAAGCTTCGTGAACTTTACACCACCTTATTTCATATCCACCTCGAATATAGATGGAACCTTTTCCTGGTCGACTTAAGTGTTGGTAACCCACCATGCCATCATAGCCATAGCATATCCTCTTCTGAAATATTCTTCATTCTTTATATGGCGTTGAAGCTTCCATGTTCCATTTCTTGGAAACTGTGGCCCTCTTGTAAGTAATTAGAATATGATTTAGTGGCATATTTGTTAATTGTAAGAGTAAGATCTATTGATGAAGAACACTATCCTTATAAAAGCTTTATCTTATCTATCAAGGGTTTCCTTTGTGTTTTGTTTTGTACTTTGATAAAGAACATGGAAGCTAAATGAATAGAGTAATGTGTGAATTGTGACAAGCTCATTTTTGTGCTATTCGTTGGAAAATGTGGTAAACATTTTAGTGCTAACATGTAACCTGTAAAACTAATTATCGCTCCAGTCTCCACATGTCCCTCTTATTGTTCTTATTATGCCAAGATAATCCACTGTATTGCATGATTTGATTAATCTCTAGGCAGATCTGTTTGAAGATGATATATAGATGCCTTGATGTGCATCTTCTTCTTCTTTTTTTTTTTTTTTTAAATATATATATATCTAAGGTTTTTTGTGTGTTTGATGTAAAAATTGAAGGCCATGTGTTTTGTTGTTTTGCAGTAGGATTGGGCATCAGGGTTGCAATAAAGCCGGACTATCGAATAACACCTCCTGTAAGATTTGATGCTGGTCATTTGAGATCTTTGGAACAAATAACAAAGATGGACTTGCTATTAGTCATTAGTAGCATCATGATTCTGGAATGAATACATTCAATCATTTTACTGCTATTGTTCATTCTACATTACATTGATATAGACTTCTCACCACTCATTGGTTTATGTGATATAAGTCGAGGTTTCTGTTATCTTTGTTAATTAATGTTAAAAAGATGATCAGTTCATTTCTAGAACTTGAAAATCCTCAGATTTTCATTTTTTAATGCTTATTCCACAGTTTTCTATATCATATTATTCTTCCAAATTTGAAATGATGCTTCATCGGTCAAACTTAAAACAGTTTGTTGTATCTTGTAATTCATCAAGCGTTTACTTGAGAGGTGTTAAACTAAAATGTTTTTGCTTGCTTTATTCCACTCGCCTAACTATAAAATGAGTCTTTTTTTAAGGTTGAAATAAAGGTTGCTTTCCATTTTTTAAATAGTAGTGAATTGGATGATACAGCATTAATCTTTTGTGAGCAGATGATCTATTTTTCATAACAGCATATAAACATTCTTTCACCAAAATAGCAAGAGATTGAACAAATAGCCAAAGACGAATTTCTGATTCTAATCCTTGGCATAGATGCACCTTATACACATTCTTTGATTCTCTTTTTTATTTACCCATTGCAAATGGTTTCCCTTTGTATGGGGCAGACCAGATTTACACCTTAGCTGATCATCAAGGTCAAGTATATCCATATTTCCTTTCCAAATATTGGAACACCTTTTTCCCATACTCTCTCATCCTACCTAAGATAGTCACATTCAAAGCTTATTTATGTTCAGGAAATTCACTTTTGATTTCGTCCAGAACCATCTTTCTTCTTTCGCTTTTCCTTTTTTTAACACATGGTATCTCTTTCATTTCTGTCATGAGTTTGTAGATTCTAGTACAAAATTCATAACTATATGTGACCTCAGAGAAGCAAATCGATAAGGCATGCACGACTTGTGAGTGAGTTGGCTTAGATGATGCACATTTTGACATATTGAACCTTTATACCTCCAAAAATAACATGTTCATAACAAAATAACTTATATACTAAAATTTATGAGAAGATATAAATTTCCAAATAATTTTAATGATCAACTTATTCATGTTCATATCAAATTTTAAAGCACATCTTGGACGTTGATGCTTCAAATGAATAAGCTCTAATAAAATTCCTATACACAACATTGTGTCAGTTTGTACTAGTTCATGCCAGTCCATGTCAAATTGTCAATCTGGCTGAACTGAGTTGCATTAAGTTGGTGCTAACTAAAATTGGTGATAAGTGCTAACTTGAACACGAATGATTGGCACTGGCCAGTTTTTACTTGTGCCGGTGCTGAGTGGCATATAGTTGACTTGATTGAGTTGTTGTCATTTTTGAACAAAATTTAATACCAAGGGTGGATATTTGCTTGAACGGTGTTTAAAAATAGATTAGAAAATTTAAATTTTATCTTTATTTGTGTGACTGTTTCATGTTAGTAGCCTTATGAGTCAAGCCCCGTGTCTTCCAGTGATAGGCAAATTTCATGAGTTAAATGATGTCTGAATGACATGTAATTAGGTGCAGTGCAAAGTTGATCTGTTATTCGATTAATCATCTAACAAGCCCAATATCGTATGGTTTTGACATGATTTGGTGAAGTTACTTCTCATTGAAAGACATGGTGTTATTTAGCTATAAATTCTAGTCTTTCAAAAAGTAGCACCAGTAAGCATTAGAATAAAAGTTGTAATGGTAGTAGAATTTTCATGTAATCTGTATCAGGAAATCATTTATTTTCACACAGTTGAATGAAAATTTCCTTTTTAATGCATCCTTTCCCTTGTGAGTTGAAGAACCTTTCATTCTCCATGTGTGGAGATTCTTTGGGTAACCCTTTTGGTTATGACTCCAAAGGCTGGAGAACTCGAAGAAGATCGTCTTAAGACTACAAACTCCTTCAACCTCTTCATCACTTTACCTCTTTGTGGTTTACTGTCCCTGCTTTTGCGGCTCCTCTTCTTGGAGCTTTGTTTGCAGCAGGTTTTGTATTTTATCTGAGGCTCTGCTTGTGGCTTTTTGGTGTTTGTTTAGTAGTGCACATTCTACAGTGTATCTGTTCCCTTCGAGCAATGAAACCTTGTTACTATCCAAATATAAAACTGCATTCCAACCATCAGGTCCTCTGATTTATGGCATTATCCATTTTTTGTTTCAACATCCTTTTCCATTCAAACTTCCTCCAGTTTTGAAAATTAAGGCCTTCATTGCTGAAAATTGCAAGTCTCCCAAGTCCCAATTGGGAAGGAAGAAAAAGAAGATTCCTATCTTCATTGAAAAAAAAAAAAAAGAAGAAGATAGGGAGATAGAAACCGGATAGAAATGAAAGATTGGAAAGTGTGAAAGATGGGAGGTGGATGAGAGGGGGCGAAGGAAGAAGAAAGTGGCGATTGGTCCAGGATGTGTTGAATTTTGTGAGGGTTTTAAAAGTCAATAAACATGCAAAAGGATCTTGTAGAAAGTTAATCATCTAAATATGATAGAGAGCGTCATATAATCATCATCATCATCGTTAAAGCCTTGTCCCAACTATGTTATGGTTGGCTACATGAATTCTGTTTCTCCATTCCAGTCTATCATGAGCCAAATCCTTGGATCGGTTTCACTTCTTCAGATCTAGCCTTACTAATTCCATCCATGTCCTCTTCGGACTACCCCTTATCCTTGACGAGCCATCAACTTGCATAGAGAGACTTTTCATCAATGGCGCTGTAGCTTGCCTGTGTTGGGCATGTCTAAACCATCTCAAACAAGTCTTTGTTAATTTATTGCCCATTGATGCTAACCCCTAAATGATCCCAAATGCACTCATTTCTTGTTCTTTTTTTTTTTTTTTTTTTTTTCTAGTTTTACCACGCATCTATCTCAACATTCTCATCTCTAACCACACTCATTTTGTGCATGTGTTGCTTCTTGACTAGTCATCATTCTACTCCATGGGTCATAGCTGGTCTAATCACCGTCTTCTAGAACTTTCCCTTCGATCTTGCTAGTATGTTGACCACAAATAATTTTAGAAGCATATCTCCACTTAAGCCATCTTGCTTTTAACCTATGTTGGACATATTCCTCAATCTCTCCATCTTTATTAAGTATGAATCCAAAGCATCAGAACGAATCTCTTTTTGGTATCTCTTGAACTTCATATCTTACATGTGTTTCAACTCTATGCATATCTATACTGAAGTTGCAATTCATAATATATTTTTTCTTTGTATGAATTATTCTAGAGCCCTTGGATTCTAAGGTTTCCCTATATCTCTCAAGTTTTGCAATCACGCCATCTCTCAATTCATCCACCGACACTATGTCAAGAAAGTCATATATTAATGCTTTATGTAAATCTTTTTTTTTTTTGCACAACACACGTTAGGCAATGCCAATAGCCCCTAGAGTACGTGATTCGTGTTCTACACATTCTAAGAAACATATTCATATGATTCCCAAACTTGCTAAGACAACTTTTTGTAATGATTTCTTGTGAACAAATTTATGTGATGACTTATATTTGACATTGTTGCAATTGCAATATCTGATATTGCTTGAATATGCGTGCTGTATGCCAACTTTTCAGCCTCAACTATCCCCACTAGTTGGAGATATTCCGCGAAGTACATTTGAATTCAACTTTGATTTCGAGAGAAAGATATTAGCTGAGGCAGAGAAGGAAAGACAAAACTGGAACCGTATAGCCATGGAAAGTCCATCATCTAAAACTACAGAATCGACTTCTCTGGTAGAGTATTTCTGCTTCTTTCTTATGTTAAATAGTCAGTGCATAACTGCATATACCAACAATGATTACGAGGCATTGAGGCTGTTGATATTCTTGAATTTGTTCTGTTTACTCTAGGAAAATGTTTTCTTTGCCTCAGGTATTGTTTAGTAGCATATGTTTGATACCATTTACCTAAATACTGATTCTCATATCAGCCAGTTGCATTTCATGTGTCCTTCAGAAAGCATTGGATGTTGCTTAGTAAAATCAGCATCACCTTGAAATAGTCTTGAATGTCAGTGGATATAGAGTTCTAGAAACATTATGGAGCAGTTGGAATGTCCATTGGTCGGTGTCAGGGTCCTCATGGGCCTGAACCTGCTACAGAAATGTAAGAACCAAGCCCAGTGGCCAAGATTTTGAAGCATGATCCTGAACTGATTAAAAACTGCAATGGTTGATTCCAACCCTTTATGCAGATCACATATCTGTGTTTATTGTTTGTGACAAATATGTAAGCTACTATTATGTACTATCTTGGAACCTGCGCCTGAACCATTTTGAGATTCATAACTATTATTTACTATCTTGAAGCCTGATCCTGAACTGATTAATAGTTATAATGGCTTAAACCAGCCCTTTATGCATATTACATATCCGTGTTTGTTATTTTTTACCAATATACAAGCTACTATTATGTACTATCTTGGAGCCTGAGCCTGAACCATCATAAGGTTTGTAACTAGGTGTTTAGGCCAAGTATCCTTGCAGTGACTTTCCTGGCCCAAAGACCTGATGGGCTGGGCTGGGCTGGCCTGTTTGTGCTTTTGATGGCATCTGGTTGTGCATGAATAATTCACATCACAAACACTTTTATTTAACTTTGCTTATATTGATGCATCTCTTGAAGGTTTGGATGATGGAAAGTTTGGCAACCAAATAATTGTTGCAATGCAAACTAATTGAAAGAGACTTTACATAGGAATAGGTAGCCTTCAGTGATTCACTTGGCAATCTAGACAGTGAGGATATCTAAATATTGAGGATGTGTTCCAACTTCCAAGGGCTTTCTTATTGTTGTGTAAGATCAAGTGGCATTCATAACCACTAAATCAAATCATCATCATCTTCATGATCATCAGAGCCTCTAATCTGTGGCCGGCTATGACCACTCAATTAAATTACATTCAGATAACTGAGTTGTCCTGCAAGATTTGATTCAGAACATCAAGTTGAAATTTGTTGAAACTTTATTTTACAATCTATTATGGAATAGTAGATAGTTATTAATTTCTCTAAAAACTTCTCAAATGTACATAAACTGGAAGCATTACATCCAGGGAGGGCAACGAGTTGGCATGAATCAATATCCACTCTGTTAGCAAAAGTCTTTTTCTGTAACCACTGAAGGATGTGTCAAATTGGGCAGGGTCTAATTGGATCATAGTAGACCGGGCCTAGTTGAGGTGGAACAAGTTCTAATGTAACATATTATGCTTTTCCACAACAACATGATTTATGGCTTTACCCAGGTATGTTCAGCTGATTTAAATATTTGTGACCTCTTATTTTGTTATATTATGTCACTCAGACTGAATTCGTGAAAGACGTTGCAAACATGCTTATCTACTCGTTATTTGAGAGTTAGTTTTGATGGTTCATGGGCATGATAACATCTACAGTTAAGCTTACATGCACAAGTGTGGTGCCTGTAGTCTCGACTCTCGATCAGTTATGACTTATGACATTATATTGATTCCATTTAAACCTCAACTCCTCACAAATCTGATGCAGGCCAGACAATAGGTCGGCCAACCCATTGGGTCTAGTCCATAGGCCCAAGGGGACATCCATTTAGTTAGGAAATATTATTTAGTAGTTTAGTTTGTTTATGATTAATATTAGTTAGTTTTCTTTTATTTTAGATATGCTTCATATATTAGGAAATATAGTTGCTTAGGGATCAAGCCAACTCCTTTATATAAGGATCATTGTAATAGACATGCTTATATCAATTAATCAAGAATTTCTTTGAGATAATCGTGAGTTATGGGTTGTTCCCTAATTTTGTTTGTGCCTTAGTGGCTGGAAGCCATCTTTGGATTTGATCAATCCTCCGGGAGATTGATCTATTCTCGATCGTGGATCTTGGCTGCATCAATTGGTATTAGAGCCGAATAAGCGATCGCCGAGGAGACGCCTGTCCTTCCCGGATTTTCTCTCGCCACCTCTGTTCATCATAAAAAAAAACACACACACACTAGAACCAGCTCTCCAGCACCCAAAATCCCATCCCTACAAACCCAAAACCCAAACCCATCATCTCCCGGCCATCACCCAAACCCAAACACAGAACCATCCACCACTAAAACCACAACCCTAGACAACCTCCAACCTACCACCGACCCACTTTTGAACCTCTTTCCCCTCAAAAACCCTAAACCTAGTCGAACCATTGAAACCCACCTTCGTCCCCAACCAAATCCCCATCCACCTAGTCCCTTCGTCGAATACAAAAAGCCCCCCATCCATCGTCACTCTCAAACCATCACAAAAAAAAAAAAAAAAAGAAGCCCTCCCATCGAGCCACTGCCCAAAAATCCAATTCCCACAAGACCCTCTATCCCTAAGCCTTCTCCTATCAGAAACCCTAATCCTCTTCCAAACCAATATCCAAAAGCCCAGCCGTCAGCATCATCACCGCCGAACATCCTCACCCCTAAAACCCCAACTTCCAATCCGGATTCTATCCCATATGCACTTTCCACGTCATCTTCCTTCCATCGAATACCCAAAACCCCATCCCTCGATACCCTACAGTCCCCACAACCCTGAACCCTATTTACCAAAACCCTAGTCTCAGCCAACTTCCAACTCACCGACGCCATCCTCCACCAGCCAGGCTCACTGCCGAGCCAAATCCTCAAAAACCAGAAACCCATTCTCAACCAAACCCCTTCCAGACTTGTCGAATCAGTCCCCAACTCTCCAATCCCCAAACCCAGAAAAAAAAAAAAAAGAAAAGAAAGAAAGAAAGAGAGAGAAGCGACAGTAGCAAAAAGAAAGAACGAAATAAAGAAAAAAAAAAAAAGAAAAAGAAGAGGGAGGAGGAGCACTGAGTTCCGAGGAGCATACCTGCACCTGACGTCCAACAGCTAGCATCCCAGCTTCATCGGCAGCACCTGTTGGCATCGCCAGCAGCTCCATTGTCAATCCAGCAGCATCACTGATCGTCTCCACTGCCCCTCGGAATCGTTGCAGCAGTAACAGTGAGCAGCCAGAAGTCAGCCACAGCCTGCAACATCTTGCCTCACAGCACAGCATCTCAGCACCACTAGGCCGCCTTATCGCACCTCTGTTCTTCGTTTTTCTTCCCTTTAGACAAATCCAGACATCAACTCCTCTTTCTTTTTTACAGCTTTTCACGAGACCCAAGACAGAGCCAACAGAACACTTCACGTGCTGAGTGCTGCAGTTTGGGCCTAACCTGCAATTCAGGTCGAACCTGAACCCGAGCCCAAATCCAGCCCACTTGCAGCAAACTGAATTTGCATTTTCCACTTTGGGCCATACCTGCAGTCTAGGCCTGATTTGAGTCCAGACTCGACCCAGCCCACTAACTTCAAAAAAAAAAAAAAAACTGCAGAAATTTTCAGTCTAAGTCAAGTGGGCCCTATTCCAATCCGACTCATTCATAATGCCAGTAGCCCAAGCAGCAATATTTGAATCATCCGAATTCCAAAAAGTGACCCGCATGTACCTGAGATCTCCAGAACCAGGTTAGTCCATTCAAAGCAAACTGTCATCTCTTCGTGTTTCCTCTTGATTCAAATCAATATGAAAATTTTTGGGAGCTCAATTGCACTTCAAAGAATTTGGTATAAATTTACATATGGAAATTGGTATTTTGCGAATGAGTTCTACTTTGAGCAATTTCTAAGTTTGAAGCAAGAAGACTTGACAGTTGATGAATACACCTGCCAATTTCAAGAGTTGCATGAGATATGCGAATTGGGGAAAGACGAGATACATGATTTAGCTCGTTATGTCCAAGGCTTGAGATCAGACATCTTGAAAAATATGAATTATTGCAAAAGAACTCAAGAAGCATATTTGGAAGCCATCCGTGTTGAGCGTATGCTTAGATGATCTCGCAGGCAACAATGTCGACAAAGAGCTCATATTGTGGAAAGACTTTTTCGAGAAGAAGACAATCCCACTATTGTCATTCGCCGACTCCTCCATACAAATGAAAAGGAAGAAGAAGAATGGAGACAGGCTTAGAAATTCCACACATGGATAAGAGTTGAAGACAAGTCCGCTAATTTGATTATTGACAATGGTAGTGCAATGAATTTTGTCGTGCAAGAGGTCATTGACAAACTTCAGTGGCTAATTGAGAAGCTTCCTAAGCCCTATCAAATCACCTGGTCTAATGGTCATGTCATCCCCATCACTCATAGATGTTTGGTATCATTCAAAATGGGCCATTATGAAGACAAAATTTGGTGTAATGTGATCCATATGAATATTGCTCATATTATTTTTGGGCGTCTATGGATTTTCATCAACACGTGCACCATGATAAAGAGGCGAACGCATATACCCTTTCGTGAAATGGAAAAAGGGTTATGCTCGTTCCTATGACATCGACCGCCCCGTCTTCGTCTACATCATCACCTTCAACAGAGGAGCGACAAAAAGAGCAAAAAGTTGAAAAAGAAGTCATTGCACCAAAAGTGAACATAGAAGACATCAATGATGACATCGAAGAGAAAGTTCTTGGCAAAGACGATTTTGTTAGGACAAACAATATCGATTAAAGTAATGTGAATCAAGAGCTGCAAAAGGCTGCGGGAGAGCAAAGACAAGCATACATTGAATACTTTGATCGAGTTAGCGAGAAGATTAAACATATGGTGGATCCAAATGTTATGTCACTTCCAGAAAATCCAATTGGGTCATTAGATATCAAGTCTATTATTCCAATTGTTTTACAAGAAAATCAAGTTACTGAAATTTCTCACATTGTCTTCATTTTCGGCGATCACCGCTGGATAGTCAATGTTCATGCTCCATCGGTGCAAAGGCAACAATTGAAGCTTCTATTGGTCAGATCACACATCCGAACTCCATATATACATCAGCAGCAGCAAAATCTCCCCTCGACCTCTCAATGGAGTGAAAGACCGCATCAAGCTTCCAAGCCATGTCATGAGACTGCAGATCAAAAGTAAAAACATATGTTTGTGCGATTGATTTTTGACTCAGGCGGACATTTTTTAGAATTTGTGGTCGAATTCTCTTCCTTTTTATCAGGCTATCAACTCGCTGGAGTCGAGTTTTTTTCAAGTGGGAGAGAATTGATGTAGGCCAGACAATAGGTTGGCCAACCCATTGGGTCTAGTCCATAGGCCCAAGGTGTTTGTTTATGATTAATATTAGTTAGTTTCCTTTCATTTTAGATATGCTTCATATATTAGGAAATATAATTGCTTAGAGATCAAGCCAACTCCTTTATAAGAGGATGTTAGGCCTCATTGTAATAGACATGCTTATATCAATTAATCAAGAATTTCTCTGAGATTATCGTGAGTTGTGTTGTCCCTAATTTTGTTTGTGCCCTAGTGGCTGGAATCCATCGTTGGATTCGATCAATCCTTCGGGAGATTGATCTATTCTCGATCGCGGATCTTGGCTGCGTCACTTTCTTTTTGCCTGAGTGAGTCAGCTGGATTGTTTTAGAAAGATCTACCTTATGGCAAGCACCTCCAACTTCTAATTCAAGCTTAGCACACTTTAGGGTTATATCTCAAAGAGGAGAAAATATGAATATATTATAGAAGATGATCTTTAAGATTACATGTGAGAGGTACTTAATTAGGCCTTAGGACGTCTAAAGAAGGAAAATTCTTTTATGCGTGGATTTTCTTTTCTTTATTCAACTGCATTCATTGAACTTAAGACTAATAAAAAATTAGCACAAAAGCCCATGCTGATCACGGGTATGCATGAAGAGGTAGGATTCTATGTATGTTAGAAATGGAAAAGACGAGACTCCATAAGTAGGGGGAAGTATATTAGTGGAAAGTGGAGGGAGAGTATGTTAGCAGTTGTAGAAATAGAAATTAACTTCTGGTCAAAATTAGATCCAAAACCTTCCAGCTTAATATATTATAATAGGAAGACTAAAATAGGAAGTGATTTTTACAAAAGGGCCCTATATATTTCAGACAATGTCGAAAAGGACCCCGTTATTTACTTATTAAAATCTCTTTCAGCCGATAGTGAACAAATAATTGTTAGTTTTTGTGGACAAATGACAAAAATATCCTTTGCTTGAGTTGAGCAAATCTCACTAACTCATGTAAGGTGGGGCCCACCTAGATGCATGTTCATCAAGGGATTCATGGCCATATAAAGGCTTGGATGAGGAGTAGGAAATTTAATAATATCAAGTCAATCAAATGTTCCATTCCAAAAAGAAAAAAAAAAAAAAAAAAGAAGAGTCAAATCAAATGTTCGCATCCCTTACTCTTATGAAGTTAGGTCCTCAAAGTTTAATGGCCATACATTGTGTAAACTTCTCATGATAAAACCCATGGTAAATAATGGCCAAAATATTGTGTAACGGGATCACTTCCAATCAACGGTCCTAATGTGGGTGAGTGGGTTGGATTAACTAAAAGTGAGCCCCCTATTTGAAAGCCCAAAAAGTAGCATTTGTGAAAACAAGCATTTTGGCAATATCATAATTTAATTCAATTGAGTTTGTCTAGGGGCTTAATTGATCAAAAACAAAAAATCTGGAGTGATTAATTATTTTTTGTACAGTTTGACCATTTGTCAAGGGAGGTTTTAGTTAAAACACAATGCAGGGGCCTTTTTGAGGTTGTGTGGAAATATAGGCACCTTTTTGTTAAAAACTCAAATAAAAAAGAAAGGTAAATGGAATAATAATCTACAGCTGGTTGTTCGATTATATTGCCTATTTGGGAGGTTTGGGCCTTCTGTTGTACTCAATTAGACCTGGGGTTGGGCCTAGTAGACTTGGGCATGGCCCATGGGTCATGGGACCACTTGATGTGGGTTGGCCTATATGCCATCAGGGGCCACAACCCTCCTGCTTCTTTCTTTAAAAACCCTTAGACTGAGGTGTTGGGATTGTCTAATCATACTGATTTGTGGGCTATGGCCTATCCATTGTAGAACATACAAGATGAGTGTTCTTAGATGTCATTTGCTTTTTACAGACAAAAAAAAAAAAAAAAAAAAAAAAAAAAAAAAAAAAGAGAGAGAGAGAGAGAGAGAGAGAGAGAGAGAGAGAGAGAGAGAGAGAGAGAGAATGTTATTTGCTTCTGTCACATGCAAGACAATTGAATCACTGATGACTTAAGGCACATTGATTTTTCCTAATGGTCCCTAGGAATGGTGCTCTATTCAAATGGCTCAATGGTGAAGGTCAAGTCTGGAGATCAAGAATTGACCATCAATTTATTCCTCATTTGTCTGGGATCGTTTCTATTAGGAAGAAACTGGAGTATTATATTCCTTAGAAATTTGACCATCTTGCTTTAGTCTACCATGCTTCGGTTTATTTCACCTAGAGACCACTAGGAAAATGCAAAACTTGCCCCTAAGCAGTTAGGAAGAGCATAACATCTGAGGCCTTTTCATTTCAAACTACAAAGTTGTACTGTTATGGTTCCTTTTATGGTTAAATGGTATGGTTTCTTTCTTTCTGTATGCTGAGACTCCTATTTAAAATTATAATAGAAATGATTTGATGATTCTGTCTTCACTAGACAATAGTAGACTATCTGTCGTCATGTTATGTGTGCTCTTTTTTTGTCAACATTAATGAAGCTAAGATAGAACATCATGAGAATGCACCATTATTGAGCTAAAGCCCATGTGATTTTTTTTCTCTGAAGGGTTCTTCTGGCGATCCCGTGGTGAACAAATATGTTGCTTCAGGACTTGGCCGAGAAGCTGTCATCCTTGCAGTTGCTAATTATGGTGATAATCCAGCTAAGGTAAAATACAGTAATTCTCTTCCAGCAAAACTGGTAAATGAGTTCAGCTCAATTTTCTAGCAGTATAGTGCCAATGATAGTCAGCTAATAAAATGCCAAGGGGCTAGTTTCCATCAGTAAGATCGACTAAGGTATTACCAATAAAAAAGAAAAAAAAAGAGGAGAAAACTCATTTGAGTTTGGTATGATATTTACCTCTCTGTGTGCCTATTTATTTAAGGAGAGAATCTAGCATCAATACAAGTGAAGTCATGATGGTTTGACAGATAAATTTCTAACGTCCAATGAATATGGCAATTTGTTGGTTTTTTCTTTCTTTGTGCATATTCTTGTAAAAATATCAAGTTACAGTTAAGCAAAGTTGTCTGACATTCAACAGAAATATTTGTTGCTTTTGTACATTTATATATATATATATATATATATTAAAGATGTGTGGAAAAAAATGTTCAATACTTTTAGAAACTATAAATTTTTATAGGCAACCAACTGAAGGATGTCTCTTATCTTTTCATAGAATAGCGTGCGTGGATTCAAAGTTTTGTTCTTTCTTGGCCAGGTTCGGGAGTTTGTGAATGCTTATAATCTTCTTCGCGAAATGGGATTCTCTTCAAAAAATGTTGCTGAAGTCTTGGCCATGTATGACAATGACACAGATAAGGCCCTGGCACATTTTCTCAACAGTTCATCTTGATGGAACCTAAGATGATCATTGGTGAGTTCGTGCTGTATAGTTGTGCTATTTGTCTGACTTAAAATTGGTCTTCAGTGTGAGAGTATAACAGTATAGAGGAGATTTTTTCAATCTCAGTTGCTTCAGTTGGATGATTACTTCCATGTATTGTTGATCTACAATATCATGCTACTGAATGATTTATGTATTTTATAGATGGAAGACGTACTCTTTTCATGGTGCAAGTAATTGTTCATCTGCTCACCGTTAACTACAGCTAAAATTTATTGAATGTGGGGTTGGCCTTTAGGTATTCTGGATCAATGCGGCATTGTGCTAGATCCATTAATGTGAGAGAGATTTCTGGAGGAACATAGGGAGTATTTGGATGTAACACCAATAATCAGTAGGGTTGGCCATTGATCAGGTAAGGTTTGGTGGGGTTGAGCACTATTGGTACATTTCTAGGCTCAACCTAAAACTTAACCCACTTAGTTACCAGATTGAAGATGTAAACATGAGTCCAACCCAATAAGTTTAACCGGTCAACAGAAACGGCGTGATTACAATTATTAACAGGTCAGGTTAGGGTAATGTTGGCAGCTTGCATGGTGAAGCCAGTGAGCTGCAATTATCATCTATTGCATCTTATTGGTCCTGTAATCAAAGACCACCCTGACAAGAAAAAGCGAAGCCAGTTGACTGCAAGTATCATTGTTTACTCCTGCTCAGAAAACTTTCAATCCAAATATTGGGTCCAGAACCTCTTAGATTCTACTTTTTATAATGTCCCACCCAAAACTGTGGCACATTTTTTTCATATGGGGTTCAAATTTAAACTAGGTAGGCCCCATTGTTGATAGAACGCATGAAGTTGTAATATTTGGTTCAAATGTATATATTATATTACACTTCATGAATCTCAGCGTGAGTCAAATAAATTTCAAATAGGTGGACTCCATTGCCGGTCAAGATGATGAGGTAGGTGTGGATGGTTTGACAGGACAACATTGAAAGTCATTAACCAAGTGAAGGGGTTTTTGGTATGACAATACGAAGTTAAAAGAGTCCTGATCCTTGTAGTTAGTCCCACCCTATGATTGAGATTCAATTTTATTATGAGACTAAGGACTTGTTTGATATATCTACTCTTATTTTGACAAAGCTATCCAAAATAGATTTACAAAAAACGAGCCATAAAAAAATCAAAAAATTTGTTTTGTTTCAACATAAAAATCTTTTGCCTCTACTTTTTAAGACCCCACTCTTATTTTAAGAAGCTGAGAAGAGTGGCTTATCATTTTAAAAGGATTTACCTTTACTTCTCTAAAGTGGCCAAAGGGTAGACATGTATGCCAAATGCTCTTATTTTCCAAACCACTAGTTGCTTTAGATATTTAAACAAGTAGAGGTTGAAAACACAGATGCCAAACATGCACTAACTCTTAAAATTTTGTGACAATCCTTTGAGCCGGAAGGGTTTCATTTTGAGTGATTAAGAGTTCTACTTATTTTAGAGCGGCAAAGTTGAGGTCATATATGTTAGTAGTAGAGAGGGTGACACGAAAAGCGATTTTTAACTATGATCCTCTTATTGTCACACTCAAAAGAAACGCGAGCAAGCACCTCAAACAATTGTCGCTCTTGTTAGCTTGCACTTGATTTGGAGAGATTTTTACAATGAAGAGAAAATTGTTCTAATTTTATTTTTTCACAACCCATTATTCTATCATTTGTTCGGACACTTCTTTCAGATTTTTTTTTATTGAGAGGAATTCAATTCCATGTGCAAGGGGCTTGACCATATAGTTCGTCTCTCATGTGCAAGCAAATATTGCTAAAATGGAATAAAAAACGCCCACAAGCCACACGCACAACCTCTGGGGAATCCCAACTAATAATTTATTAAAGACAATGATTTTTGATTTTAATTTTCACCGGATTCCTTTCAATTTTGACTTTTTTTTATTGAGTATTCGTAAAAAGCTAAAGTCATGTAAGTTGAGATTTGAACTCATTACCTTTTGCCCTTTTAGAAGGATAGCCTAACCACTACAACAAATGTATTTATTTATCAAAAAGTTGTCAAAACTAACTAGATGGAGCGTGAATCCGAGCCATGTTGGTACCATTCAAAATTAAAACTAAAGGAGGGGTGCTTCTCTCCAAAAAGCTTCGAACTGCTAAGATAGTGACAGCTCCCACTTCCAACTCTTTCAGCACTCCACATCTCATCAGATCGATCAAGCTGGCAAGAAAGAAAACATACTCTCCACGCAAATAACCAAAAACATTAAATCCTGTTATGAAAGAAAGCAAAGCTTTTAGGGACCTCTCCAAAAATTTCCAAAGAAAGGAGAGGAAAGACAATAAAGGTCTTCTAGTTCTAACTGGAAATGTGAAAGCTCTGACGGCCGGCACCGCCAAAGTTTTTCAGTATCTTATCAAACCAAGGCAAGAAGAAGACGAAGAAGAAGAAGGAGGAGGAGGTTGAAAAATGAATGACGAGGAGGCTGCGAAGCAGATAGAGAAGATGGTGAGATTCATCCTCTTAGAAGCGGAGGAGAAGGCACGCGAGATTGAAATCTCTGCTGAGGAAGTACGTTACTTTCCATCATACAAAAATATGTTCCTTAATTTGAATCGATTACAATTTAATTTGAATCGATTACAACCTTTTCCTTTTCTTTTTCTGAATCTCCAATCACTAGTGTCACACTATTTCTTCTGTTTACTTGCTATTGTGTTTGCTGTTTGGGCCTGTATTTCTTGCTCGGTTTTATGTGGTGTCATGTTTCCTAAAGGGCGTGTTTGGATGTTCAACTCAAATTGGGATATCTAAGTGGCATTATGTAAGATCCCGGTCCCTCCTATAATATTTACTTAATTTTTATTAGAATATTTTATTAAGATATTAGTATTATTTAATGAAATGTATTTTAGTTATTTAAGTGGGTAGGATTAAGTGGGGCACACGTTAGATTAGATGTGTGGATCGGTAAGTTAGGCTAGTGGGTAGATGACATGACCCGCAGTTTGACCCAATGACTTAAGCCCATAAGAGATTCCCTTTTTAACCCAATCCCTGTTTTAAAGAACTGCACGTTCTTATCTCTCCACTTTCGCCTGCAACTCCTCCCGGTTATTCTTCTTCTTCCTCTTTCAACTTCCCAAGCCATTGCAGCTTTAGGATCCAGCCATCAGAATCAAGATCAGAGAACACCATCATTCTTGGTTCAACTTTTTTTATCTCAGGTAACCCTCTCCTCTAATCATTAGGAGTAGGTCTATATTTTTAGGTTATCTCCTTTTTCTTTCCAATGATAGATCTGGATAGGAGTACCATAGATTTGTTCATTTGAGCATGCATGTCTTTCCTATATTCTTTGTCAGATTGGTGATAGGATCACTCTCGAGCGTTGTGGGAACCTCGGTTTGGGTATTGGTTAGGATCTGTGCATTTTTCTTCAACCCCGGTAAAAGGCAAGTACTTAACCATAATCTGTGAATTTAATACATGTGTTTGTCGTTGATTCCATTGTTGTGCATATAGAAACCCATTGATGCCCTTTTTTTTGTGATAATATTGTGATGTTATCTTGCTTTGTGATGAGATCGGAGATTGGGGGTGATTTTGTTTATTTTGTTAATTCTGCGTTACTGTTGCAGAACCTGTGCCAACTTGAACTGAAACGGAATCATGATATAGATCATCTGTTCCGTGATTTTGACCATGGGACCCGGGTGGGCCACCGCTTGCAAATCGGGTCCCCACATCTGATAGGGGACCTAGGGGCGAAGCTGATGGTGGTGGACCCGTGGGGATTGAGTCCCATCTGGCCCCTCATCTAAGGGTTTACACAATTTGGGGCGTCAATCATCAAAGGGGTTTTATTTTGGATATTAGGCAGTGGTGGGGTCCATTGGGTGATGTGATCACAAATCTAGTCCGCGCATCTGGCCGTATAGCCTTGGGCGACCATGTAGATGGGGGTTGATCATGGGCTTTTGATCAGTGGGTAACTAAACGAAGTGCATAGATGCATAGATGCTGTTGACGATGAGCCCATTACAGAAGTAACAGAACTGGTTTTGTGATAAGAAGAAGAGAATGGAGATGATGATAATGTCATCCCATGTCACTCCCATGCGACATTGTACAGAATTGATGGGATGAATGGAGGGTGGAATCCGGTGGTCTCCGTATGGGAAACAAGATGGGTTATAGAACATGACATTTGGCCCATTATATTAAACAAAAAAATGCAGATGAATGACGTGTGGGAAACAAGATGGGTTACAGAACATGACTTTGGCCCATTATATTAAACATAAAGATGAGTTCTGTTGCATTATGACTATTAACACTTGTCCCATTATATTTTAGAGAAAGCCCATTTTAATTTTAATGAAATAAATTAGACCTTGGGCCCATTTTATAAAGACTTGAATTTGGAAATTATTATAGATAGAATCCTTAGGTTTTCTAAAACTATAAACTAAGAGTATTATTATCTGCAAATTAATATTAAATGATCTGTAGTTTTTTTTTATGTGTTAAAATTATATTTTTTTTGTACTTTATCTTTGGACCAAGTAAATACGGTCCAGGCACACGGTATATTACTAACATAGGGTTTAGTACTTTGTATGACCTCGGGGACATCCTAATGGATTCGAGCTCAACCCATCTCTATTGGAAAACCCTTAATTGGGTCTATGCACCACTGATGTAGAATGGATGCGTTGATCTTTTATCTATTAGAAATTCCTGTGGTTGATGGGTATAAAATCTTATGTTTGATCTTAGGATTGATTCGTATCTATGTCTTAACCTTTGCATGCATATATATGTTGGTTTATGATGTGTATTCCGTTAGATGCATACCCTATTGTGTGTTATGGATTATAAAGTGGCTTGGCAAATTTTATATGACAATTTGATTATGATATGGAATGTGGAATGGCCAGCACTTTACTTTGACTTAGGACTCTTGTGTCGGAGCTTTATTATTCAGGTCTATTATGTTTATATGTTTATATTTATGTTTATGTGGGTCATTTATGGACGACTGCAGATTGATATATGGACGGTTGATCACCGATGTGACCGGATCACTTTTAATCTGCTATGAATGTGAACATGTTATCCTGATTTTTTTTATTTGATCGGTTTATGACCACCGACGTTATGGATGGGCTTTCCCGATTTATTTAGGGCTGACCACCCACAATGGGGACACTTGTCTTCGTGTGAATCATATTGCTCATTGTGCTTTATTTGGATTACGTTATATGTTCTTTCTCGTCATTACTTCTATATGATTACACTTATCTATATTCTTCTCGTTGTTGTATTAAATTTCGAATTGTGATTATGTACTTGCTATTTACTTTGTAATATTTGGTGCATAGGTACCGAGCCCTACTTTACCGAGGAGACGGAGGAGGGTCAAACGTTTCAAATGTTTGAGCCAACTGATAAACCTGAGTGGGATGCCGGAGATGGCTTTGGAGCCGTCTGAACCAGCATAAGAGTGAACGACATCTTAGCAATCCTTTAGATGAACAATCTTTTATTATGAGACTTCATTTAGTATTCATTGAATTCATTCTGCAACTTTAATTATTAATGTTTATCTGATTTTTTTTATGTTGGGTTTCATTTATGAACCTTGAATACCAATTGAATAAAGCTTCCGTTGCATTTAATGAAATTTATTTTGACTCACCACAAGTTGAAATTTTATGTGGGTCTACTTTTGGAAGCTTGTGTTGTATTAAACACAGGAATTTGAATTTGGTTTTAATTTTTCACGTTTTTCCCCAATTCTTATTTTGGGGGTCGTAACACATTCTTTATAAAAGAAAAAAAAAAGGAAAAATCTCAGGAAGAAAGATCTCGTTTTGTGTAGGATTTCAAACGTAACCGTCCAGGGTCGGAACCATACCGGATCCGGACATGTTTATGAATTGGAACTTAAAATAGGTTCTGGTTTTTTGTTTTAGAACTTTCGGATAATCGGAGAATTGGAAACTCGTTTGCAACCCTAATTGTGTGGCTGGGTAAATCTCGGATGGCCAAAATTGTAGAGTAGCATTCTTTCTCGGAAAGAAATTACTACGAGCTAAAGTTATGATTAACGAGAAGGGCGGATGGAAAAAGTCTCCTTATGGACAAAGATAAAAAAAAAAGAAGAATCAGCCCCCATCTCAGCACATGATTTTAATACCATTAAAGTTTTAACGACATTTTAATTATACATTTTCTTGAGATTCAATCCAACGGTGAGTGATGGTTCAGTGACCGTATTGGGCCTAATGTCAAATCATGACATGAGAAGAATATCAAAGAGGATGTATTGATGAAAGGTGAGCAAAGTGGGACCCCACAGTGCTTAAATGAACTTGCAGTTGCTCGTAGGAGAACATTTTTTCCCTTTTGGGATCCCTGGGCACACCATGTTCTTTGTGCTTTTCAATGTGTGTGGATCCCACCAGGGTGTTCCCAGCAAGGAAGGGGCAACCTCCCACCATGTTTCTATCATCGTGTGAGTACCACTATGGTCACCTGATTTTGTACCTTGTACACCTCGAAGAATTTTTTCTCTTTATCAATAACAAAAAAATTTAATTAAAAAGGAGAAAAAGAAAGGGTAAATTAGCAAAAGATCCATGAGTAATGTATTATAAAGTCTCTACTACACAGCATTATTGTTTAAGGCCTAGAGTCCCTTGCGCATGGGATTAATTCAGGCGGTGGTCCCTTAGTATGCTACATCATATTTTTTTATGACTGATTTGCCCTTCTAACCGTTTGATTGGGTGTCATACAATTTAATTTTAGTTTTTAGCTCCAACTCATTGTCTTTCCCAAATTATTTTTCAATGTAAATGTAGTAAGATAAATTTTCGATCAAATTTTAAATTTTAAATTGGAGGGAATGACGATTGATGGAATTTTGCATAGTGTAGCTTGCTTGGTGCTTTTTTTTTTTTTCCTTTGAGTGCTTTTGGCTGTCTACATATATATTTAACTCAGATAAATTGATATCAAACTCAGTCTAGTCCAAAGCAAAGTCAAATAAAATCATAACAAAGTCAGATAAAATACTAACAAATTCATTTAAATTCACTTCAAAAACAGATAATTTCATATTAGATTCAGATAAATTTTATCAAATCTAGATACAATTCGAACAAAATCTAGTCAGATAATTTTATATCAAGTACAGATAAATTCATATCGAAGCGACATAACTTAATTTCAAACTGGTTATGATTTCAAACACAGATAAATTCATATAAACACAAGTCAAAGTCAGATAAGTTCACATTAAAGTCAGATAAATCCACAACAAACTCAGATTAATTCCAGTTTAATTCATATCACACTCAGATTAATTCAAAGCGATCACAGATAAATTCATATCAAACTTAGAAAAATTCATACCAAACATAGATAAATTTATGTCAAAGTCAGATAACTTCATGCCAAAGTCAGATAACTTATACAAAACTTAGATAAATTCAAAGCAAAATCAGAAAAACTCATTTAAAACCAAGTTGAATACATTTCAAAGTCAAATAAAATCATGTGAAATCCAGTTAATTTCATACCAAACTCATTATTTCATAAGAAACTTAGATAAATTCAGTAAAAACTCCGATAAAATTGTGTCAAAGTCAGATAAATTCATTTGAAACCTTGTTTAATTGATAACAAAGGTAGTTAAATTGAAATCAAACTCAAATAAAATCATATAATATACAGATAAATTCATTTAAAGTCCTGTTTAATTGATATCAGACTAAGATAACTTCACAACAAGTTTAGATAAATACATGTCAAAGTCAAACAACTTCATATCAAACTCAGATAAATTCAAAACAAAAATAAGATAAATTTATATCAAACTCAATTAAGTTCAAGTCAAGATGATTTGGTTGCTCGAGGTCACCGATGAGTTGATTTTGCTTCTTTCCTCAGTTTCCTTCGTTTTCGCTTTCAGAATCTTGATTTTGCTTAGGTTTTGGAGTGTATGACGGTCACAATGTTTTTAAGCGGAGTGTGTTGGTGACATATGGAGTAAATAAAGAGAGGGCGTTTTTGTCTTTTTGACTCATTCAGTGTTAAAAGAGGACCGTTGCCTCTATGAGAAAATGTCTTGGATCCTAAGTTATGAAATGTAATGTTGAGGGGCTCGCTGCCAAACGCCTCAAAAAGAAAACACACAACAAAAGGAAAAGAAAAGGGTGGATGAAGGATAGGCGCAAGAGCCTTGTACCAACACCCTCCTTACACTAGAGACAAACCAAAAAAGAACACACAAGACATCAAATGCCAATAAAAGGAGCTTCCCTATCCACTCTCTGTTTTGCCAAGGAATCCACCATAGTATTGCCCAATGGTTGACATTCTTGAAAACCACTTGAAATGGAGAAGCCAAAAATCTAATCTTTGATGAAGCAATGAAATATCCATGGAATAATTATCACCCGTCGACACCCAAGAAACTGCATGATGGGAATCACTTTCAACAGTCAAGCTTTAATGAAAAGACTGGAATAAATTCTCAATGCCTCTAGAATGCCAAAAGCCTCTGCCTCATTTGAAACTCACACTCCAATAGACTTGGAAAAAGAAACCAACACCTCTCCTTTGTTGCTAAAAAATCAACACCTCTCCTTCGTCCTTGAATTTTACAAAACCCTCGGTCGGTTGATATCAACTAACAATCTTACCCTGTATCCTCCTATGATAAGCTAGTGAGGCTGTGGTCGATGACGAGCCAAACAAAGGGAAGAAAAGAGAGAGAGAGAGAGAGAGGAAACAAGGACTCTCAGTCAAGACCTAAGTGCTTATCGTGCCCACCAGTCCCCAAGTATTACTTAACTAGTAGGAGCTCGGCAGCCTAATGCTTTGTAGGTGCTGCCATCAAGGTCATGGGTAAATCTAAGACTGTAAATGTGGCCATGGAAACACTTATCATATGTGGAGTTGCTTTCATGTATCGGCTGAGCCACCCCAACATTGCAAGTTGCATTGAGTCATGGACTCATGGCTACCATGTCTTAAAGATATATGTCATGGGACATGCGAAGGGAAGTGAGTTGTTCTCAATTGTTCGTCATGGTTCATTGAAGGAATCAGTTGCACATTGATACTTATTCAGCAACTTGCTTTTGTAATTCACTTCTGACACTTTAATGATGTTGCTCATTGTGATTTCAAGCTGTCAAATCTCCTCTTAACCAAGACAAGAACTTGGAGAACTAAGATTTGATCTTCAGCCTATCAGAGTATATAATCTGGGATCCAATCTTATAATCTGGGACCCATAAAAGATTGGGTCCCATATTATGTACTTTGATATGGCCCTCCCTTAGCAACTAAAAGATGGTCTTCTCCATAGTGTGTAGCACACCCGCATACACAGCATGTAAGGTGATCAGAAGAAACTAAAATGGGGCCAAGGTGGTATGCACCAAGCAACCTAGAAATAAGCTACTAGTATGCACACAATTAAAAATCGCAAGCGCACAACATCACTATGTAGTATAATGAATTATAAATACGAGATCGATCCCACAAAGACTCGTGATAAAACAATGTCAAAAGCAACTGAAAATCAGAATATTAAATAAATGAAAAAGATGATTGAATGCCGATTGACTAAATTAAACTACTAAAAATAGTAAATTAATCTATTTAAAATAACCAAAAGCTAAATGAAAAGTAACCTAACAAGAATACTACTAGGTCTGAAAACAATAAAAATGAACGAACTAGGGTTTCATCTACTCCCCTAACCTATCCTATGCATGTCCCTTATTATTCTTTAATAAAAAATCAGAATTTATTAGTGACATCTATCAACCTAGACCATGGCATATGCATCTAGAATACTATCCCCCTAAACCTAATTCAACAGTGGCATACTACATGAATTGTCTATTATGATGCAAAAACTAAGCACGGCATATGCTGTAGTTAAAACACACATAATACATAAAAACAATGGGAATGATAAATGCATGAGTCTAAGCATGGAATATACTTTGATTATTCATGGTTCTAAACCCTAAATATTTAACATCAAGATCAATCAAAAGTAAGTTAGCTACTCTTAATAATAATTGTACATAACATGGTTGGCATGTCATAAACACAACTCATCAATTAAAAACATAGTTTAGAATCTCAACTAATAAAACTGAATTCTTAATTAAAAGATGCCAAAAGAAACTATATAAATCTAGGCTAGGGTTTCAACTACACCCTAGCCCTAAAAAGTTAGATACTCATGTTTCTAATGAAAAATAAAATAGAAAATAAAGTCAAAGGAAAAACTCTAAAGAATTGAAGAAGAAGGGGTAGGCCAGCAACTTGTTCTTTATCTCCTTTGCTCCAAAAGCTCCCAAAGCTAGGTTGTACGGCTACTAGGTGTCAATCGAGGCCCATCCATTTAGGCCCATTTATTGTACCCAGTTGTTACATTGTAATTAGTCAAAGGTTGTTACTTAATTTGTTGCTTTAGTTTAGGATCTGAGATTTGTAATTGATTGTAATTAGGGAATTAAACCCTTATATAAACAACAGTCGATCCTCAAAGGAGGAGGACATTCATCTCTCTCTTGTGTTCTGTATTTCATCTCTCTCTAAAATGACACTAGGCTTGGTGATGATGATGTGGTCATCCACCCTCTTGTATCCCCTTATATACTTTTGCAACAGCCCTCTTTAGTGAATAGTTTCCTTGTAGGTTTAGACCTCGAACTTGCTTTACAATTAAACTTCCTAATTAGAATGAAATAGGAGTCTTCTTTCTTGATTAGCAAGACTTTCTAATTCTGGTCCCACTTATATTTTCTTGAAAGTTGCTCACATAGACCCACAAATCTGAGTTTTAATTGCAAGGAATTAAATCTGAAGCTTTGGCCATAAAAGTGGGCCCATATGATAAGTGCACAATGAGTATGGGACCCTTTTTTAGACTTCTAATTTGGCTTGAATTCTTACTTCAAACTTTCCTTATTTTTCTCCTTTTTCTTCTCCATTCTTGGGCTCCACTTGTACTTGAATAAGAATTTCTAAATGCTGAACTTCAACTTTTGCAATGGCTGTGGGGACCCCTTTGGGTGTGTAACACCTAATTAGGTTATCTTCTTTTCCTTCTTTCTTTATTTCACTTTCCTTCCTTGATTATGCTTTCTTGTTCTCCAATTCTTTCCTTCTAATTTCGATTGTAAGTTCCCAAAGAATCAGAAAGTAGTCTTTGAAATCTGAAACAACTTGGATGGGACCCACCATGGCCCTACTTGGTGATTCACGCCTACTTCTCTTCATGAATTCTTCTCTTTTTAGCTCCTTTTGACATTTACATAAAAACTAACAAAAACTATGTAAAATCAAATAAAACAACTATGACTAACACAAGGTAAACCAAATATTAGAGCTCAAATTGTAAACAATTAAGCACTTATTACAAAGCTGATGCATGTTCCTGCGATATTATCCTATTTGTTCTTCTTATTGGGTTCCTCATGGATGAAGCGGACTGGCGTTGGCTACAACCAAGCGTCAGCTGGATCTCCCAGTTTTTCATTATTGTGTGGAAATGAAAAGGGCTGTTGGGGTGTAGATTCTAGGCAGCCGTGGCCGACTTTAGCTTTTGGCCCTTTTGCAATCAAACTCAAGATGCACGTGCCCTAAATCCCGGTTCAATACCCAGTAACCACTATCAAGAAGGCAAAAACAGAAAAAAGGCCAGATCTACATGACCCTGCCATTGCTGTATGGCGCTCAGACTATACTTTTTCCCCTTTCTATCCAGTTTTGTTCTTGACTATGTGCCCAGCTGTGGATACAGATATAGATATGAGGATAGAAATGGATACAGGGACTGGAGATACAACTTGGCACTTTTAAAAATATGAGACACATACGGATATGGGTGTCCAATTTTTTTTTTTTTTTTTTTAAAGATTCTGAATTGTTATTTTTATCATTGTTTACATTCATTTCTAACATTTTTAATATTAAGAAGTACAAAAAAAAAAAAAAAAAAACTATATTAAATAATGGACTTGATAAGCAGGATATGCTAAACTCATAACCTAGAAGTATCGGCACAATATTGGGTACTAATACCGGTATCCTATTGGTCCAACACGGATATGTTGGGCTTGTACAAGTATTCAGGTGTCATAGGTTCTTGAAGGTCTTTGTTCCTGTGTAGAAGCAAACTCTCTGAATTTATGACCAAATATCATTGTTGGTCCTTCAATCAAGATAGATGGCCCGAGCGAATCCCTTATGGTCGGTTTAAGCGTACCCTTTTTTCAGGCGAGTCTCACTAAATCAGTTCTCTCCCAGTTATCCATCTCTCTCTTCCTTCTTTCCCCACGGATGTAGACCAAAATGAGTGAGAAATCAGAAGATTGACTATTTGTCACAGTTCCATATGCAGGGCTTACAGCTGGAAAAGCCATCTTCTGAAGAAAAATGGGTAAAATTGTGTATAGAATGATCCAATGAAGAAAAATTGAATTCCCTTCAAGGTTCTCAAGAACAGTTTGATGGGTCATCTTGCGGCTCTTGGATCCAAATCCCGAAATGACAATTGAAGCTTTGATGCAAGCTGCTTGGTTCAACAAGTGTATGCATTCAATACCCGTTAGGGGAATTTAGACTAAGTTGACCCAAGAAATCATTAAATTTATGCTTGCCACCCAAGATTGTAAAAATTTGGTTTAACTATGATGGATGCTATCGTGAGTGGTTTCAATATAATCTCCCCATAGTGGGTAGGAACTATCAAGTGTTTATGGAGGGAAGAGAGAGAAGTGATTCACATCTTTAGCACCTGCCAAGAACATTCTAGAGAGGTTGGAATAGATCGGAGAAAATCTAGGCATTTGGGTTGAGCAAGTAAAGTAATAACAGGTTTTCTCAAGAGTCAAGAGGGAGGTGTTGTTGGGTGTCGAAAGTGGCACCATCACTATTTCTTGTGAAGGTGAAGGTGATGAACAGTGATGGAGGGGAGTTTAAGCCCTACTGGGTAGAAATAAGAGCTTGACTCTAGGATAGTATAGTGTTCGGTGTGATGATGGGTCTGAGACAGGTGAAAATTAGGTCCCACTTATCAAATCAGATATAACCCACGGCACTTAGAAGCTTTATCGTCTCATGTCAACCAGTCAGCAACGGTCGGGACTAAATGTCGAACTTGATTGCAATGTCTCTCAGCATCATGTGCAGCGAAGTCGTAAGAACAGGGTGTGTCCTTTGAGATACACCAAACTCCTAACATATGCCAACTTGCAAATAAGGGTTTTAATGTAGAGGAAGGGGTTTGCTTGATTAGTTTTCTACACCATTTTCAAAGTAACATATGCCTATTCCTACTTGTACTAGTAAAGATGGGAAATACTCACCTTGATGTTGATTGCAGAGTCAGTTAAAGCAGATACAGAGCATTATAATTCTGATCTTTGATTGATGAACTCTCTCTTGAAAGTTTTCTGCAGGCTGTCTTTGAAAATCCCATTTGCGGGAAACCTATCAAAGATGTTAAACAAATTCCTGCTGATGGAGTTCAAATAGTAAGTTTGTAAAAAAACTCCGGGAACTCCATAAAGCACTCTTTTTAAATTCCAAAAGGATTCAATCAATATTGAATTTTGTGTAAAGAAAAATCAACAATTTATTGGTGACTGTATTTCAGTTTGGTCAACATCTGTAACATATGCTTATCTTGTCACAGTCCTTCACTGGTACTGATAATATTGGAATGCTACACTGAAGATTAGCATGCATTTTCAATTATGATAGCTGAAAATCAACATATACTCCAATCCATTACTTGTATAGTTATTTCTAGAGCTGTGATAAAACCATTAAATTTAGCAGTACAGTGGAGTAGAGATTTGGTTTGCATTGAGAGGATGTTTGGCTACAGGGAAGGGGAGAATTATACAAGTGTGAAGTGTGGAGACCAAATATCGTCCATCCATGGATTTGTTTCCTTTGGTGACAGAGTGGGGACATTTTCATATAAAGATCTTCTGTCCACCTTTTAGAGATGGCATTGCCTACCCAACCATGGCTCTGTTCTCTTGCCAACCCCTTCCCTTCCACAAGAAATATTTAGCTGCAGACAAAAATCCCATCCCTAACGTCAACAGACTGAAATATCTATGTTCCAAATGGCTCATTTTCCAAATCAAATTTTACTCAAATTATAAATGGTACTTCTATAAGTCAATGATCCATCTAGGAGAAGCAGTTATCTGAGAGAAGTCTTAACTTGCTGCTTCCAACTCCTACCACTACCCAAAACCTGTAAAACCATATCACTTTAAACCAACACAATAACTCTGTTTTGGGCTACAACTATAGAGTCAAATGCTTATACAGAAGTTATGGGTCACCCTGTATCTTGTACTTGTATACCGCACCAGTATAAGTTCTGGGCTGTTCATCTTTCGAGCATATGATGGGCCATATCCTGAAAAATTGGTCAGATGTAGCGGCAGGGCCTGGTCATCCTAAGACCTATCCAGTTCAGCTCAGCTAGTTACAAATAGGCCTGAATCCAGCCCAAGATTTCAATTTAAGGCCAAAGCGTGGCCCACCCAGACTAGCCTATTGAACATAGTTGGCTGAAAGTTCATAAGGCCCTATATATTTGCTCGGTTTAAAATTTATCACTGTGCACTGTGTATAGTCTACCTACTATATCACCATCATCAATGAAGGATAGCCTGTTAGGAATCGGTTTAATATAAATATTTATATACGTGCATATTAATGTGTATGTGATTAACAGGTTGGGTATGATGTACTCTCATAAATTCATAAAGGGCCTGCTTGATATCAAGAATTTCATTAGGAATCTGAGCTATTGGGATTTCCAAATTTCCATATGAGGTTGTCAATTGAATTCAGTGTTTGATGGAGAGAATTCCAAAAGTGAATTCACAGCTAGAAAAAGATTGGTTTCTTTGACATTTGGATTATTTTAGAAGCAATGATAAAAGATTCCATTTGAAAATTTACTGTCCAACAAAAGAGAGTAGCCTATTAAGATAATAGACTGGAACCAAGAAAATGTAATAAATCTACATGGGTAATAATTTTCTTGTCAGATATTCTTGGTCTATGTAACCCTGTATTTCTGAAGGATCACCCTCTTCATTCCATTCTCCTGGACTATGTGCAAAGGATGTATTCATTGAAGCACTCATCTTAATCTCTTTTACGACTGACGGTAATAACTTCATCCGTGGAGATCCTATTACAGCTCCATCAGTAACCAGTTCCTATCAGGTTGAATTTTCTCTAGCATTGTTGAATTCATCAATAAATTTTATTTTACAACATACCTTCAAAGCATCATCCGCCCCACCACAGAGGAGAGAGCCCTCATCCATGCATTCAAGCCACATTGAGTATCTTCCCTCCTTGCCAGTTCCAGCTTACAAACAGCCTCCTTTGACACCCCACATTTTATTAGAACAACCCCAAGTGATCTGAATGTGGAATCATCTGGTAGGACACTTGAATCAATCATCTGGCGGAAAGTTGCGACAGCCTCCTTCAGTTTCCCATCCAATGCATACAGCCCAATCACATTACTAAAGCTCAATACATCAGTAAGAAGTCCTAGTTCATTCATCTCATTTGCAATCCCGGATGCTTGGTCAAATCGTCCAATTTTCTTGTACACACATAGCATCATCGCAAACGAGAATTCGTTGGCCTCCCCTCTTTGCTTCAAAGATTCAAAAATTTCTTCTGCATGCCCAACCATTGTACGCTCACTATAAAGATCAATCATACAATTTGAAGAGTATACATTGGGACCATCATCAGATATTTGAAGTAGTTTGTATATTTCTTCTGCTTCTTGCAAATACCCCACCTTGGTATATAGCTTCATCAAGGAGTTATATATTACAGAATTTCCAGCAAAGCCAGCACAATTCATTGCTTTAACATAATCTGTAGCTTCTCTTAAACTGCCAACTTCAGCAAAGGCATTTATTAATATACCAAAGACAACAATATCAGGTTGGACACCATTGAAAACCATCTCTTTGAATAGATCTTCAGCCAATGGCAACTCACCGAGTTTTGCAAAGCTAGAAATAACAGCAGAGTAAGGGGCACAATCGTCTACCAAGCCTGCCTCCTGCATTTTCCTGACATAGGCTGTTGCCTGATGGGGTAGCTCAGCAGTTGATAGAATCTGTATGAGAGTATTATACGTGCACCTGTCTGGAGAAATGCCATAATTCTCCATATCATTAAACAACTCACATGCTTTATTGTACTCCTTGCCTACACCATAAGCCTTGATCATCACATTGAATTCCATCACAGTCAATTTCATTATTTCTTGGCAGTAAAGAAAAACTTTCTCTGCTTCCAGCAAGTGGCCACGCTCCCCAAATGCATCAATATTTGCTGAGTAGCATTCTGAACTCATCTCCCCTTTGATATGAAATATCTCAAACCAAGACCAAGATTGCTCAAGCAACCCCACATCAATGTACATCCGAGTCATAGCTGATTGTGTATGCTCATCAACTTCAAGGCCTCGGTTGTCCATTTCTATGAGCATTGCTTCTGCTTCTCTGACCATATGCCTTAATGAGAATGCATACAAAAGGGTTCGATAACTCACCATGTCTGGCTCAAGACCAGCTGCCTTCATCTTTCTAAAATAGCTCGCTGCCTCGTCAATATTATTGTCTTTAGCATGGAGAGAAATGAGAATGTTATACGTTCTTGTGTCAGGAGAGCAATGCAGGTCTTCCATCTTTGTCATCAGGGAAGCCACTTCTTCCATGCGGCCATGGTTTCCACAGATGTGAATCATTGTATTGAAGGTCACTGTGTTTGGGACAATCCCTTCACTTAGCATCCTATCAAATGTGTCAGATGCTTCTTTAAATTGGCCTGTCTTCCCATATGTATCAATCAATGCATTGTACGGATACAAGCTGTGATGTTTCTCAGCACCAAAGTTACCAGATGACCATTTTTTAAAGAACTGCTCGGCCTTTCCAACCTGTCCTGCTTTCTTGTATGTTTGAATGACAATCCCCACTGTCACCTCATCAGGTTGCAGCCCTTGCTTGTACATTTTACCCAGCCACAGTAGAGCTCTTTCTGTGAGGCCTGCTTTACTATAAACGTCAATCAATGTATTGTAAGTATAATTTTCAGGCGCTATTCTCATGCTTACCATTTCACCCCAAAGACTCTCTACTTGGTCCCATCTCCGTGCCTTGCCAAGAATCCTAAACAAGATATTGTAGTGGATCACATTCAGTTCATAGCAACCCTTTCTATTAAACCATTCAAAAATCTCAAGAGCCCGTTCCCAGTTTGTCTGCTCCTTGAGAATTATACTCCTCTCCTTGTTACTGAGGGTCTCCTCCCATGGTTTCAAAGCCTCGTCTAGATCCTTAATTGTTTTTAATGCTCGCAACATCGATGGAATGCATCCACCACAAGCAACCTGTTTAGCCACACGCCTAGTTTCTCCCTTCACCCCAGAATTCCTGCGCTCTGACCCAAATCTTGACTCACCACTCTTGTCATTTTTTTGATCTCCGGAAAAGCCAACGTCTCCCATCAGCACTGGGTTTCTATTTTCAACCAAAGTCCCATCTATAGAGTTGGGTCCGGCTACTCCACCTATTTCATTTTGCCATTTCCTGTAAATCCTACCGTTCCCCTTCTGCCCAATATTCAGATTTTCAATCATCTTCTGTTCACTTGGTACGGACACAGAAACATTTGCTGTCTTTGCTGCAAAACCCAGAATCTGCAGACTACGGGTATCTAACTGTGGCATTCCCACAAACATGTTGCAGACGGGTTTTGCTTCTAAAAATCCAAACCCAATTCTTGAAAAAGACCCAAAACCCACAAAAATCTACTGACAGTGAATAGAAATCAATCATTTCAGATTCAAAATTAAGTAGTTTTCGACTGAAAGAGGTCGGTTAGTAGACATCAAAAGAACCCCACAATATCGACAAAATGATAAAAGAGAAAGGCTAGAAACTGGCAATACAGTAGAAATGGAAAATCTTCTCATAAGACAGTGAATATTCGGATCTGGGCATGAACATTAACATGAGATATTAATAAATAGAGTCAGAGAGGGAATAGAAATGGGTATTTCCCCGTTTCTTTCAAAACTGAGAAGAGGGACCTGATTACTGACTTTCTAATCTCCTCAAGAAGCAATTTACCAAAACGTCCATCGCTTGACGTTTGAAATCAAATTTACACTGCATGTGATAACTGATAAGGGATGGCAGTGGATTTACCGCGGAATTGTCTAAATTACCCCAGTCACTCACCTTGGCTGACTTTGCAGGTCTGAGCGAGTCTCCTGTTTGTTTTCCTTTTTTTTTTGGGTGTCCGGAGCACCAAAAAGATTCTCATGTCGTAGAAAGGGAACAGATAATACTAAAGAGCCAAGAGAGAGAGTTTTCTATTATCTCATTATGCATATACAGTACAAAAGTAAAGATACCTATATATAGGCAAAGTAACCCCACAAAAGAGGAAACCAAAATCTAACCCTAACTCATCTCAAGTGGGCATCCACGTAAGATCCATATCTTATAACACTCCCCCTTAGATGACCACCATTCAATGACAGTTACTTCATTAAAAACCTTGCTAAGGAAAAACCCAGTGGGAAAAAACCAAAGCGAAGGGAAAAAGAGTACAACATTCTTCAAGATCATTGAATTGGTGTTGGACATGCATAATACTGCCTCGTTAAAACCTTAACTAAGAAAATCCAGTGGGATAAAACCTAGAGAAGGAAAAAAAGTACAGCGCATAAATGTCTATGGGTAGCATATTTCAGAATGCTCCTTGATAAACCACTCCCCCTGATGATGGCAACTATTTACATAGTTTGATGGTGAACTCTATGCATGCCAATCTCATATACAAACTTCTGAAATACTGATTTTGGCAAAGATTTGGTAAACAAATCAGCCAGGTTGTTACTCGAACAAACTTGCTTGACTTCAATTTCATTGTTCTTCTAAAGTTTATGAGTGAAGAAGAACTTCGGTGCTATATGCTTAGTCTTGTCTCCTTTAATGAAACCTTCTCGAATCTGTCTTATGAATATTCGGGATACCTGCAATAGAAGGTAATTGACAAGAACTACGAACATGCTGAATCAAAGATTTTAGCCACACACATTCCCTACTGGCTTCATAAAGAGCCAAAATTTCAGCATGGTTGGCGGAAGTAGCTACCAAAGTCTGTTTAGTAGTACGCCAAGAAATGGCGGCATTACAATTTAGAAACACATAACCTATCTGTGATCGACCCTTATGAGGATCAGAGAGATAACCTGAATATGCATATCTTACTAAACTGAAATCTTTATGATCGTAAGTATAAAATATTCCCAAATCAGTTGTTCCACGCAGATATCGTAGGATGTGTTTGATGCCAATCCAGTGCCTTTGAGTTGGTGCGGAGCTTTACCTGGTAAGTAGATTCGCAGAAAATGTAATATCTGGTCTAGTGCATTGTGCTAAGTACATCAAGGCTCCAATAGCACTTAAGTATGGTACTTCGGGACCTAATACCTTTTCATTTTCCTCGATGGGACGGTATGGATCTTTCTGTATATCAAGAGACCGGACCAACATCCCATTAGAATGGATGTGCCTTGTCCATACCAAATCGTTTTAAAACATTCTCGGTATAATTAGATTGATGGACCAACATCCCATTAGAATTTCTTTCGATTTGCAATCTAAGACAGAATCTCGTTTTTCCAAGGTCTTTCATTTCAAATTCTTTATTTAAATAATCAGCAGTTTCTTCGAGCTCTTCTGGAGTCCCTATCAAATTTATGTCATCCACATAAACTGCTAATATTGCAAATCCCTTCAAGAATTTCTTTATAAATAGACACGGGCAAATGGGATCGTTTTCATACCCCCTTTTAGATAAGTATTCACTAAGACGATTGTACCACATTCTTCCGGATTGCTTCAGGCCATACAATTGATGGAACGCGCTCCGAGGCGCCGTGGGGCGGCTACCGGGGTCGGCGGAATGTGGGAGTCCGTCGGGTCCGGCCCTTTCGCGCCCTGGCAGGCCTGAAGCGTGCATCAACATTTCTTTTGTGTGGGTGTGCCAGATTTTCTATTTTACTTGGAATTGCAAGTGGTAATCCGGAGATCAACCTTCGCAAGTAAAAAGGAAATCAACTTCTTTCAAGTTTTCCATTGCACAAATATTTAAGAAAAGAGACATTTTCTTGGTTTGCCGTGAAAGGTGATTTTGTTTGGCATTTATAGCCGATTTTGGCGTTTATAGCCGATTTACAATTCTCATCAATAATGAAAGACAAGAGTTGTGATTTTTGTCTCTTTTAGAAAAATACAAACTACAATGAAAAGCAAGAAAAGGAGGATCTAACTTCTCAGGAGATTGTGGGGGACTCGTTCAGATTGACGGTCGCAAGTCATGTATGGGCTTCGCCATCATCCATGCAGATGAGAACAGAGGATGCTCTTGATTCGCTTGGCTTGGCTATAACCTCAGGTTTTTAGAAGACAAAGACCAAGAGAAGGTCCTATGTCCAATAAAAAGCTAAGTAGACGGGCTGAAAAGCCACGTCTAAGCCATTGGAGGCAGCGGGAGAAGGCAAGGACCTTGGGGGGGGGGGGGGGGGGTACCCCCCAAGGGACTTTTGTCACCTTGTAGTGGTGGCCGGTGCAGAACTTCAGCAGAGTTTTTCTCTCTTTTTCTTTCTCTCAGATTTCTGGATCTGTGGTGCTTTGGAAGTGATCTCCGATTGATCGATCCGGATTTCAATGGAATGCTCTCCTATTTATAGGCTTTTGGTAGCCATTTAGGAGAGTTTATGGGCTTTAATGGCTTTAATGGGAGGAGTTACAAGATTTATTTCTTTGATTTTGTAACTCCTTTTTCCTTGAATCTGATTGGCCGATGGAGATTAAGGGCTTTTAATCACCTTAATTACCATAATGGGAGGAGTTTCATGGGTTAAATGCCATGAATCAATTGACTTGTAACTCCCAAATGCTTGCTTCTGATTGGGCCGTCCAAAGAAATGAATTAATGACTGCAATAAAGCTAGTCAATTAACCACATTAATTGGTCGCCGAGCAGTCGAAGAGTCGCGGGCCGTGCCGTGTCTTCTGGAATTCTTCTGGCGATGATCATCGATGGATCTTCATGCTGATCGACATCGGATGAACATGTAACTTCAGACAGTGATAGCTAAGAGCGGGCCGGTGACATTTGTCCTGTCGATTTTTCAATCGATCGGGCGGAAAGTACACTTTTTTGGTCGACCGGTTGGCGATCAATGTTGATTTTGATACTTTTGGAGGTTGACCCGTGATTTTGACGGATGTCGGCGGACATGAGTCAATTTCAAGCACTAAAAATCACATTTTCAGGAAACCACAGGGGCCAAAGTGCGCGAAACGCGAAAAAGGACGGAAAAACGGGTCACCGGCGAAAAATCTGGTGACCCGGACTTCCATGGTCGCCGGCGACCATGGGCCATGGTCGCAGGGGCCTGCGACCCTGGGGGAATTTTCCCCTTCGGAGCCCGTTTTGCGGTCGTTTTGAGGTCTTTTTCGTCGCCGTTTTCTTCTGTATTTTTCCTAACATTTCTTCTCATTTATTGGCTTGATTTCCCTGTAGAAAACTTGATGAGAATCCTTGCATTTTTAGAGTGCAAAGTTTCTAATTTTCCGGGAAAGCCGAAGACTTTGTCGCGTAGAGCTGCTGATTTTCCGCCAGAAGCTGAAACTTGGTCAAACGATGTCGGAATGACCTGAAATTTGAGGTGAAGCCTCCTGAGCAATAAATAAGACCAACCATAGGCTTTTGTTTGAGTTTTGAAGCCGTTTGGGGTCCCGTCGATGCTTCACTTGATTTTGCTGCGGGGAAAATGCCGAGCTTTGATATGTGGCCAAACGATGTCCGATTGACCTGAAATTTGACGGGGAGCCTATTGGAGTCATTTTGAGACGTTCCATGGGCTCCGTTTTGGATGTCATGGTCCCGGGTTGCTCCGCCGCCGGTAGGCTTGATTTTCTCTCGGAGCATCGAAACCTGGTCAAACGTTGTCAGAATGACCTGAAATTTGACGTGCAGCCTTTTGGAAGCATGTTGAAGCCACTCATGCACTTGGTTTGATGAGCGAAGGCTTCGGTGGTTCCCTCCGCCGGGAGGCTTGATTTTGCTGCTCGAGCATTGATGGAGGTCAAACGTTGTCGGTTTGACTTGAAATTTGGCATGGAGCCCTTTTGAGACATGCTGGAGTCATCTGTATGCTCTGATCGAAGTTTTGACGTCTCCGATGATGTCGCCGCCGGGAGCGCCATTTTAGCTGTCGGAGAAGCGAAGTTAGGCCAAATGATTCTGAAATGGCCCGAAACTTCATGTGTACTCTTCTCTTGGCTATCTTGAAGGATCTTGCAGTTTTTGTTTGATTCTGACAAGATTTGAATTTTTGGAGAAATTGCATTGCCTATTTATGGCAGGTTGCGACTTCATGCAGCTTTCTTGATGTTGAAGAGGTTAAGTGACATTTTTGGTGTCAACAAATGCCCCCTCGAGGTACAGCGACGAGTTGCTTGACTTTTGTAGTCGATGTGCCTCGAAGAGATTTTTGAAGGAGAGCTTGTGTCTTGACCAAGAGTCTTTGAGCAATCTTTCCTTTGGTAGAGTAGCCTTTGAGCTTCCAGGGGAATTTTATGGTAATGAAAGGAATCAAATACCATCTCGAGGCAAAGTTTTGAAGATGACATCAGGGATGTGGATTTGGGCTTTTGTTTTTGACCTTGTGACCTAACAAGCTGTATGTGGCAGGTTAGGGGGGTCGGGTTTTGGTTTTGACCTTGTGACCCAACAAGCTGTATGTGGCAAGTTGGGGGATCATGATTTGGTTTTTGGTTTTGGTCTTGTGACCTAACAAGCTGTATGTGGCAAGTTAGGGGACCAGGATTTGGTTTTTGGTCACTCTTTGGGACTGTGTGGGTCCATTGGAGTGGTTTGGATTTTTGCGGAATGTCAATTTCAAGATTTTGGCTCAATTTGGTTTATGAGGCTGGATGGTTTGATTTTTGGAAGCTCATGGGGCTTGGAATTTTTTTGTATGGTTCAATCAACTCAAAAGAGGCATGGAACCATTTTTGTATGCTCTTGGTAAGAGGGATTTTTCCTGACTAAAAGCCCTTTTTTTTTTTTTTTTTTAATAGTGCCTAGGTGGTCAAACCTGGCTCATATGGGCTAGCCCATGGGACCTTAAGCTTTTTAGGATGGCTTAGATCACATGTGGGGCCATTTTTGTAAAGAATATCTAAAGATATCTCATTTGGATAGAGAATATCTAAAAATAGCTTTATGGGAGAGAATCTCTCATTGATTGATTTTGGGAGAAAATCTCTCAAAGACATCTTTCTTTTTGGGAAAGAATCTTTCTAATTCCTTCTCTTTTGGTAAGGTTACTAATTAGTAACACTTACCTTTCTTCTTTGTTTCCTTCTTTGATTTGCTCTCTCCTATAAAAGCAAAGGAAGGTAGGATCTCTTGCTCTTATTGCTTTCTTTTGCAACAATCTCAAGAGAGCTCCAAGACCAAGAGTGCTTCTTCTTCAAGGATCTTCAAGCTTTTTCCTTCTTCTTCTCCATCAATGGCTTCAAGTAAGTTTTCTTTCTTTTTCTTTCAAGAAAACTTTATGTAGAGAATAGGATGGTAAAAAAAAAGAAAGTTTCTCTTCTTTTTTTTCTTTCTTTTCTTTCTATTCTTCTTCTCTTTTTTTTTTTTTTTCCACGTGATTTCTGTTTTTTTTTTTTTTCACGTCTCTTTTCTCTTTTTTTTTTTTTTTTAGAGAGTTTCTTTTTTTTCTTTTCTTTCTCCTTTTTTTTTTTTTGAGAAAGTTTCTTTTTTTTTCTTTTCTTTCTCCTTTTTTTTTGAGAAAGTTTCTTTTTTTTTTTTGCTCATCATGATAATGCGTTTTTTATGCAAATCTAGATGTTCATGCATGTACTTTTTGTAGATTGAGCATGATAGCATACCTGAAAATCTTTGCAAATTTGGAAATTTGGAGCTCGCAGCGATGTTGAGGCCTTCTTGATTTTGCGGAGATTTTGAGGTTTCGAAAGTTTGTAGTTTCGGAGCTCGCAGCGATGTTGAGCCCATCTTCAAAACTTTCTGTTTCTTTCGGGGTATTTCCCTTTTCTTCGGAATTGCCCCGGAACCATGCCAAAATTTCGCCAGATTTGCTTTTAGCGAAATTCTGTCATTTTGATGATGATCTTTTTTTTTTTTCTTTTCCAACCTTTGCAGGTGGTTCCTCCAGAACGAACAAGGGTAAAGAGCCTGCTACAAGCGTACCTCGTCGATCCGCGAGATCTTCTAATGTGGCCGTTCAGCAGGCCTGGGAGAAGGTCCAGTTTGTTGAGAAGAACTTGGAAGAGTGCGATTCCCTCAATCGCGATGAGATGAGACAGCGATTGATCGCTCTCAAGGATGAGGAGTTCTATAAGATCATGGTAAGCAGCCGTCCTTGGGTTATGGACGATCTGAGGGTTTTGCCCAAGCCTACCTTCTTCTTTGGAGATGCAGTCCTTAACGACTTGACATACCAAAGGAGATGTTTTTAGTTCTCTTACACAGCGGATGGTGAGGAGAGAACTATTTCTACCCGGTCGTCTTTTGATCGGACCATCTCGATCCTGAGCCTTTCTCCCACGTGCCCTAAGAGGGAAGATCCTCCGAGCTGGGTGAAGAGGACCAGTGTGATCAAGACCGGGGTTTTTGTTGGTGGACCTTCCGGTTTTGTAGAGAAGCCACCTGTCCGTATGGACGTGTTGATGCCAGCCAGCGGCTACCAGGGCTCTGATTATCCGTCGGTCGATTTGAGACCGGTGGGCCTTGGCGTTTTCAGCGGTGACGGCAGTACTTGGGTGAAGCCTTTTCGACTTCGTGGCCGTTTCAATGCTGACTCCGATTGGAAGTCATGGACTGACCACACCTTGCTGATTGGGGGCGCCGTTTTGAAGGAAGCCAGGATTTTTGACGCGGTCCGCGCTTTTAGGGAGACCGTGACTTTTTCCGATGATGCCTTCATGGCTATGTTGGAGTCTTTCCTCCCTCAGACCAATACCTTCGTTGTCACGAACGGTGAGATTGGTTTTTCTCTGAAGGAGTTGAGTGCTATTACTGGATTGCCCATCCTTGGCAAACTCTATGAGGAGTTCATGCCGATTGACAGCGTCCTTGAGGAGCAGTCAGAGGAGTTCAGGCTCCTATACTTTCAGCTCGTCACCTTCTATGATTTTTTGAAGGAGGGTTCGAAAGTCAGGTCCAGCAGTTGGAAGAGTTATGGCTCTTCATTCTTCAACTTCTTTGACAGCAAAGAGTCTTCTGATAGCATGACCCTGGAAGACAGGAAGAGGACTTCGGCCATGCAGGAAGAGTTGAAGGGTTTCTTCGCGAGCACAGATGTCATTTGTTCTGACATTGCAATGCGGAGAGATCTTGCTGTTTACCTCACTTATTGGCTAGGTGAGGCTGTGTTTGCTGGTGGAGATGGGACGCACATCAGGCCACATTGTATTTTTCCGGCTTGTCAGATGGCGTTTGGAGAGCGGCTTGCTTTGGTGCCTGCTCTTTACTCCTACTTGTGTACCGAACTGCAGGCTGCTGCTTTTTTGGTTCGGCTTGGGCTCCCTATGAATAGGGTATTTTCAGCCCATATCTTTTATTCGTGGTTTGTATACCACTGTCCTGGCTTCCACCAGCTGGGTGCTGCACAGGATGATGATCCTCTAATGATTCGATTGGCTAAGGGAAAAGCCGTATCTGAATCACTTTTGTTTGCCCGCATGAGGATCCGATGGTTCAGGGACGTCGAGCTGGGGCAGTCTTCAGTTAAGCTTTCTCCGGAGTTGCGGAAGAAGGCTTTTGATTTTGGTGCCTCCCGAGACTCTACCAGAGCCGGGTCGGGGAGACATTATGCATTGACAAATGCAGAGAAGGAGTGGCTCTTCAGCATACGGGTCGGCACGATGGTGTACCGCAGACATCTTTTTGTCGACATCCAGCCGTATGTACCTTCTCGCTTTGCGCTTCAGTTGGGTTTTTCTCAAGGCGTTGTTGGAGCGCCTTCGAGTATGGCGAAGCGTTTTGGGGGTTTACAGGATGGCAGAAATGCATGGGCTTTTTATAGTGCTGAGGACACTACTGCCATGATTTCTTATCCTGAGCTATCGACTTTCCGAACTGCCCGCTTCACGAAGTGGTTCGCGGAGAGCTTTTTGGCATATCGGGGGCTTTCCAAGAAGGAGCTTGATGTAAAGCTGTCTTCGGGGAAAGGTACTGGAAAGTCGGATGGCGTCTGGCGAGAGGAAGTTTGGGCCTTCCTTTCTGGAGAGAAGCATAAGATAGGCTTTCTCGGTGACCAGGGCGTCATTGGTTCTGAAGCTGTTCGGTAAGTACCTGATGAGGCTTTGGAGCAGCTAGAACAGGAGGAAGCTGAGCTCGATGCTTGGATGCAAGCGGCACAGAGGCGAGCTTCCGCGGAGTCTACTGGCAAGAGTAGACCATCCAGTGAGGAGCCAAGTGAGAAACCTGACTCTGATAGTGGGGCGGGTTCTTCTAGAAAGCGAACCCGTAGAGGTAAGAAGAGGAGGAGTCATCATTACAGCAAGGGGCCACATGAGGACTCTCCTGACATGGAAATCCCTCTTACCATCAACGAGGAGGTGCCAGAGGCTGTCAACGAGCCTCCAGAGAAGAGGAGCCGTTGAGAAGAGACCATTGGTGAAGGTATGATTTTTCCTTTTTCTTTTTCTGCTTCTTTCATGGGGCTTTCCATGTTCTGATTTGTTTTCTCACCCTGCTGCTGCTTCTTTTTTTTTTTAGCAGAGGATGAAGACTTGCCGATGCCTGAGGTTCCAACCGATGAGGCGGTGATGGAGCCGGTTATGGCATCTGAAGAAGAACCGAGGGACTCTGGAATGACTCCGGAATCTCCAATTGGTATAACTTCTTTCGCTTTCTCTTTTCTTTTTTTTTTTGCCTGCGACTTGATTTGCTAACATTTTTTTTCTTGTCAGCTGACTTGCCACAGGATTCCGATGACTTTGAACCATCAATGGACGCAAATGTTGATGATGCTTCCGATGAGTTCATGGAGGAAGAGAGTGTTCCGCCAGTCGTTGAAGAAGGTACTTTGTAGTGATGACCCTGATGATTTTTTTAATAGGATCATATTCATACCTTTTTGTGTTTCATTTACAGGTTTTGAAGTGACAGAAGAGAGTCCATCGCTTTCTTCAGAACCAAAGCAAGGGATGTCAGAGGTCGATCCGGAGGTAGAGACTCCTACAACCAGTTCTGACGCGATAGAGGAGATACCTCATGCTGAGATTCCTTCTCCAGTGGCTCCAAGTGGAAAGAGTTCCTTTGTTACTCTTCCAATGGGACATGACATGAGCAGCCGATCAGCGGAGAAGGGTGAATCTTCATCCAGTTCGTCTCTTCAATTTGCGAAGAAGGTGCTGGCTCGGGTTTTGAGTTCTTGGATCAAGACTCTCCTTTCTGGACACCTGGATGCCGGATTTGGCATGATCCCACATGTACAGGAGATTCTCACTGATACCGAAGAGGTTGGTCTGGATGTCACAGGTGCCAGGGCGATCGTTGATAGGATCATTGCACTGGGTGATAAGTGGTTTGAGACCATGGATTTCCCTGACGACCAATTCTTCAAGGAGATGTTCTTGGACCCTGCTGATAAGGCTAAGTCCGACCTGAATGAGGCTACACAGAGCAGGAAGCAGGTAGTCCGAGAGAAGAATAAGGAAGAGCTAGTCATCCTTGGATTAAAGCGCGCCCTTGACATCCTTGATGGAGAGGTCGAAATGGCTAGGAAGCATCTCGAGCATTTGAAGGCACAAGTTGATGCTAAGTGGACTGCTATAACAGAGGCTCGTGACAGGGAGAGTACTCTGATTCGCAGGGTTGTAGATGCCGGTCAAGTTCTTGAGAGGAGGACTCTAGAGAACGAGCAATGGCAAACTGCTGGGGAAAAGCTTCCCGGTGTAAAAGAAGGGTTACGGCATTCGCCAGCATCTCATGGCAAGTTCCTGAAGAAGCGTGCCTTGGAAACTCTGACGACTGATGCCAAAAGTTTGCTTGAGGAGCTGAAGCTTTGGCTGGAGACCATTTTTGGCTGAGCTCCTGATTTTTTGTAGCAGAAACTATTCTTCTTTTTTTTTTGGTACCACATGTATATTTTTGGTACTCTTTTTTTTGTGTAGTGCTTGTGAACACTTTTCTTTTTTTTTTTGGTACCACATGTATTTTTTGGTACTTTTTTTTTTGTTTTCCCTACGCTCACTCAAATCTTTTTGTGATGAAAGCAATTGCTAAATGGGATTTGATCAAAAGCTTTGTCATTTTGTGAAAATCTTTTGTCAAATGGTTGTTTTGGTAGGGGAAACGAATTTGGCATGAAAGCCGGATTTTTGTGGCATTTACAGCCAGTTTGGTGGCATTGATAGCCAATTGGTGGCATTTATAGCCTGTTTGGTGGCATTGATAGCCAATTTGTGGCATTTATAGCCGGTTTGGTGGCATTGATAGCCAATTTGTGGCATTTATAGCCGGTTTTGACATGAGAGTCAGGTTTTTTTTTTGTGTGGCATTTGTAGCCGAGTTTTTTGAAAACCAAGTTTTGTTTTATTGGCATGAAAGCCGATTTTGGCATTTATAGCCGGAAATTTTTGTTTTGGCATTTATAGCCAGATTTTGGCATTTATAGCCGAGTTTTGGTTTTCAAAATGCAGGTATCGACTAAATGTCGCCTCCCCGCTGAATGGTCTTGCAAGTATCGATGGAATGTCGCTTCCTTGCTCATTCGGTTTTGCGAGTATTGATGGAATGTCACTTCCTCGCGGGTTAGGTTTTGCAAGTATCGATGAAATATCGCTTCCTCGCGAATTGGGGTGCAAATATCGACTAAGCGTCGCTTCCCTGCTTTTCCCAAAACTTTTGGTTTTGCGGGTACTGACTTGATGTCGTTTCTCCGCGATTTTTGAAATTTGAGGTTTTTTCGAACCATTTGTAATTTTGGGTTGTGGATAGCAACTGGTATGTTACATCTCCACGATTTTTGAAATTAGGTTGTGGATATCAACTGGTTTGTTGCTTCTCCACGGTTTTTGGATTTTGCAAGTATCGACGAAATGTCGCTTCCCTGCGATTTTGGGTGCAAGTATCGATGGAATGTCGCATCCTTGCTTTTTTTCAAAATTTTTGTTTTGCGGGTGCTGACTTTGATGTCGTTTCCCCACGATTTTTGAAAAACCATTTTTTTTTGTTTAAAGACACGAGGGTCGTAAATTTTGACCTAGAACCATTTGGCGGTAAAAGGTAAGGTGGACTAGGGTGGAAATCCCTGAATCCGGATTTTTGTTTCAAACCATGAATTTTGTTTCAAGGATCGAAAGTTTTGGTCAAGTCAGGGAGAGGCTCCTAAACTTGGATTTTTTTTTTGTTTTTGAACAATGAAACGATGAAAGTAAGCATTGTTTTTGAATCTCTAGAAATTTTGACATCTGATATGAAAATTCTAAAGAGAGTGGGTTTGACGAGCGAGTACCTGAGAACAGGTTTTGGCCATACAGGCATTGCTCTTACCCAGTTGGGTAAGTCTTCAAGGGTAGTACCGCTTCAAGAACTTGCCGTTGATAGGCAGCATACATCTGTCGCCTTCCATGTTTAGGAGGGCATATGCGCCGTTGGAGAAGACTTTGTCGATGATGTAGGGTCCCTCCCATTTTGGTTCAAATTTGCCTTTGGATTTGTGTGCGAAGACCATTGCTCTTTTTACCGTAAGAACCAAGTCACCCTTTTTGTAGGCGCGTTGTCTGACCTTTTTGTCAAAAGATCCTGCCATGCGTGCTTGGTAAAGTTCAATGCTTTGTCGAGCTTCGAGCCGTCTCTCGTCGAGATTGTCCAGCTCATGGAGTCGCAATTTGACATTGCTTTCTTGAGTCATGTCATTTTGTAGAGATACCCTCAGAGAAGGAATTTGTACCTCTAGGGGCACGACAGCTTCGCATCCATAGACCAAGGAGAATGGTGTGCTATGGGTTGGTCCTCGAACGGTGGTTCGATAGGCCCACAAAGCTTCAGACAGTTTATCGCTCCAGTCTCTTTTGTGACTAGAGACCATTTTCTTGAGGATTTTGCAGAGTGTCTTGTTGAAGGCTTCTGCTAATCCGTTTGCTGCCGGATTGTATGGAGTCGAAGGACAGCTTTGGATTTTGTATTTGTCGCAAAACCTGTAGAATCGATGATCCCGGAATTGTGGTCCGTTATCATGGACGAATCTCTTGGGTATGCCGAAACGACAAATGATGTTGGTGCGTAGGAATTGAAGAACTGATGAGGTCTTCATTTCGTTGAACGCAAATGCTTCTGACCACTTGGAGAAATAATCCGTAGCGGCGAAGATAAAGCGATGACCTTTGCTTGAAGGGGGAGAGATAGGACCTATGATGTCCATGCCCCATGCTTCAAAAGGCCACGAGATTGCTGTAGGATGCAGCCATTCTGGAGGCATGTGAATGTAATCTCCGTGAACTTGGCATAGCTGGCAGCGTTTGGCAAATTGCATTGCATCAGCTACCATGGTAGGCCAGTAGTAACCCAACCTTTTTATCTGATCATAGAGCTTAGGACCTGCCTGATGGGCTCCACAAAGACCAGCATGAACTTCTTTGAGTGTTTCTTCGGCCTCTTGTTGTGACAAGCAGCGTAGAAGTACTCCGTTGAAGGATTTCCTGTAGAGGATTTTTGAAGGAATATCCAAATGAAAGTTTGGGGCTCGCCTTTGTATGCTTACCCATTCTTTTGGATCTTCAGGTAGGATTCCGAACATAGTGTAATCAATGAACGGATCCCTCCAGTCGCCGATTGAAGTTTGAAGGATAGAGATCCGACTTGCAACCACTTGGTGGCATTCAGCTACTGCTTGGTGTGTGTTAAGAGGAGGGAGGATCCTTCTCTCGCACACTGTAATTTGCATGTTTTCCCCTTCCTGGATCGCCATTGATGCGGCAAGTCCGGCCAGGGCATCTGCACGGATGTTTTCACCTCTACGAATGTGGGTGATGTTGCAGATGTCAAACTTTTGCAGAAGCGATTGTGCCTTGTTGTAATAAGGCAGCAGATCGGGCTTCCTGACTTCATATTTCTGATTCATCTGGTTGACGATCAGTTGAGAGTCTCCAAAGACTTCCAGCATAGTGATACCGGATTCGATGGCGAGTTCCAATCCTAGGATCAGAGCTTGGTATTCAGCTGCATTGTTTGTGCATGGTTCCAGTAGTGAGAAAGCGTGTGGAATCATGTATTTGTCAGGGCTAACAAAGAGGATGCCAACTCCTGAGATCAGCTTTCTTTTTTCATTTGTCCTGGTTGCACCGTCAAAGTACATGTCCCAGGAGGCATTTGGTGAGGAAGTCTCCACGTTGTAGACAGGTTCGTCTGGGAGATCATCTCTGAGTGGAGAATCTTTAGGCAATGGATGCTCTGCGAGAAAGTCTGCTAGAGCTTGGCCTTTGATTGCTTTTTGTGGTACATACCTAATATCAAATTGTGACAAGAGGATGGATCATTTTGCCAGTCGGGCATTGAGAGAACCGGCCTTCGTGACAAGGACCTTCAAGAGGTTGATCTTCGAGACCAGGTAGACTGTGTTGGAAAGCAAGTAGTGACGTAGCTTTTGTACAGCAAACATCACTGCAAGGCATTCCTTTTCGACTGGGGAGTAGCGATGCTCTGCACCTATTAGCATGCGGCTGAGGTAGTATAGAGCAGCTTCTTTTCTTTCATCATTTTCTTGTGCAAGCAGAGCACCCAGAGAGTGATCAAGGGCTCTTGTGTACAAGATGAATGGTTTTCCAGTGGCAGGGGCAGCTAACACTGGAGGTTTGGTCAGGTATGACTTGATATCTTGAAATGCGGCTTCACAGTCGGCATCCCAGACAAAGTCTACACCCTTTTTCATCAATTGAGAGAATGGACGGCATTTCCCTGAAAGATTGGAGATGAACCGTCTGATGTAGGCCAATCTCCCTTGGAGCCCTTTTAATTCTCTCAAGGTTCTTGGAGAGGGCATTTCTAGAATAGCTTTGACTTTTATGGGGTCAAGTTCTATTCCAGCTTTCCGAACAAGGAATCCGAGAAACTTACCTGACGAGACGCCGAAGAAGCATTTTAGAGGATTCATCCGCAGTTTGTGTTTGCGGAGTCGGAGGAAGACTTCCCGAAGATCTTTGAGATGGTCTTCTTTTCTTCTGCTTTTGACGGCGAGGTCATCAACGTAACATTCGACCGTCTTGTGCTGCATATCTTGGAATATTTTCATCATAGCCCTCTGATATGTGGCACCAGCATTTTTCAGACCAAATGGCATGACAGTGTAGCAATACACACCAAATGGAGTCCGAAATGAAGTGTGTTTTTCATCCTCGGGATGCATCTTTATCTGATTGTAACCAGAGAAGCCATCCATGAATGTCATTCGCTCGAATCCGCAGGTATTGTCAATCATCACCTCCGGTATGGGGAGCGGAAATTCATCTTTAGGGCAAGCGCCATTCAAGTCTCTATAGTCAATACAGACTCTGATCTGCCCAGTTTTCTTTGTCACGGGGACAATATTGGCCAACCACTCTGGATGTTGTTCCTCACGGATGAAGCCAACGCTTTTGAGTTTTTGAACTTCTTGTTCAATTTTATCCATCACATCTGGACGGAATCTTCTTTGGCCTTGTTTGACAGGCTTGATGTCTTCTTGAAGATTGAGTTTGTGGACTGCTACTTTGGGGTCTAAACCAGGCATTTCAGCATAGGACCATGCAAAGCAATCAACGAACTCACGAAGAAAAGCGATATACTCGGGTAACTCATCATCCTTTATATTCTTACTTATGAATACAGGACGTGGGTTATCAGGTGTTCCCAAGTTTATCTTTTGAACAGAATCTTCTGTCGGAAGGTTCGAAGGTGGTTCCTCCACAATATTTTCGGAGGCTTCCAACTCAACGAAGCCTTCTGGGGTTTCGACTGCATTACCAGACCAAGGCTCTGTTCCTTTCCATGGATTTTCTTGATTGGTGATCTCCTCAAGGCTTGCTATGAGATAGTCCCAATCGCCTGTTGAGTCTGGTATTTCTTTTGGAGACGAGGGTTCTTCTGGGTCAGAATAGCACAAGTCTGTATTATCGGACGATTCCTCTTTATCATCAGAGAAATCGTACAAATTGGATGAGCTTCCTGGATCTTTGTCAGGTAACTCTTTAAAGAGATATCCAGGGAGATCGATGTCTTCGTGGACTTGAGATGTTGAGGCTTGGTCGGTAAAACGACTTTTAAGCTTTTGTGTCAACTGTCTCAGAGGAGTGTCGGGATCATACCCTAACCCATATGAAGACTTTTCTACATGACCGTAGAGTCTCCAATCTTCCAGCTGGCTTTTGGTCAAGGCGGGCCCCAATGGCGTGAGAATACCGCGACCTTCTCCCAAACCGACTGGGTTCTGAGCGTCAAAGCCCATTTTCTTCAAGATAGCTTGTGCCACAGGACTATATAGAGATAGTTGAGGCATACCTTCATTTTGGAAGGGTTCAAGCGAGGAATTTGATGAAGAAGCATCCGATCTATGAAAGAAGATCGGCTTTTGATTTGGTGATGTTGCCGGAACAACAAAGGTAGCAGACGTAGGATCTTCTACATCAGCAGGTGTCTCCATCGGAGTGAGAGCAGGCTGAACTTGCTGAGTGTCAGCTTGGCTTGACGATGCATCGTCTTCTGGCTCTGAGTCCGAGTCTGTGTCTTGCATGATAGACACGAGAGAAACAATAAATTTGCCCCCAGACTTTTGTTTCGTCTTCTTCACTTCAGTCGTGATGACCAAAGGTCTTGAATTCTTGAGGGAGATGACGAAGGGAGGTTGACTACTCTCTTCTAATTTGCCGGAGGGTTTGTTTTCTTCCGGTGATTTTTGAGGAGCCTTGCCTTTATCTTTCTGGAGATTTTCAGCAGGGGGTGCTATTTCCTCTTCTTCTTTTTCTCCTTCATACATCTGGGAGTCTGCGAAGTGGACTTCTTTACCTTTGAAGGGTTTTCTGTCCGCAAAGACACGATGTACCATGCCGTCGTCGCCGACGAACTTGATGCATTGATGTAGAGTTGAAGGGACAACACCGTTCTCGTGTATCCAAGGACGTCCGAGAAGGATGTTGTAGCATGAGGGGGTTTTTATTGCATACACAGTGACCTCAGAGATAAGATCACCGATTTGCAATTTGAACCTGATTTTGCCGATAGGCCTTTGAGCGCTCCCATCGTATCCAAAGATAGATACAGATGTGTGGCTTAGCTTGTTGGGTGGGATGCCCAACTCTTCGAGAGCCGAAGTGTAGATGAGGTTGAGTGCAGAACCTGGGTCGACCTGAACTCTGTGTATAGGCATTTCCTTGATGTACCCTGTGAAGTACAGGGGTCGGTTGTGCCTTGCTTCGCCAAGTAGGAGGTCTTCCTTAGTGAAGGCGATGGTTGCACTGGCTGCCTTTTGAACCGAGAGGCATTGGATGCATGATCCCTCGCTTTTCTCTTTTTCTCCTTTTAAGGAGGTTTCTGAGTTTTTGACCCGGTAGTCCATTTCAATTTGGAGGACTTGTGGGGCATGTTTGTCGACATCCTCATTCAGTTTTTGTAATTCTGAGATGAGATTATCACGAGTACGTGGAGACATTCGCAATAAGTCTAGGATGTGAAGACGTGCAGGTATGTGTTTGAAGTGCTCAACTAAGTCATACTTGAAAGCCTCCTTGGGGCCTGCATGTTCATTGTTTTTGCCACTGGGGGCGCTTACAACATCTTTTCCCGAAGGATTTACATAAGTAAAGGAAGATTGGTTGTAATTCTTGTGGTAGTCCCGGCCAGAGCGGGTGCCTCTACCAACTTCGAGAGCTTCTTGAGAAGGATCTTCGTTTAGAAGATTGTCTTCAGGATCAAGAGGCTGTCGTTTTTCATTTACTGAGGATGCGTCTGCAGCAGAATTGCCATCCTCAGTGATTGTGTTGCATGGAGCATTTTCCGGGAGCAAGTCCTGAACAGCATCCAGCAGCTTTTCTTCTTCGTTGACCCATCCATCATCCCAAGTTGGGTTTTCTTCATGATGATGAGTCGGGAAGAATGTGTATTCTGAAGTCACAGTCTCAGGAGAAGAAACCTGAGAGGGTGTCATCTCTGTGAAAGTCAAGTGAGACGAGGTAGCTCCAGAAGATACATTGCTAGGCGTCGTCGGAGTATAGGTAATCTCATCAGACGACGCTTCAGAAGAGCTATAGTCCTGATATATTACATTACAAGAAGCTCTGATAGGAGATGTTGCCTGCTCGGAGTCAGACTCATCCTCGGATGTAAGAGGATCGTCAATCCAGCAATGTTCTCCATTTTCAGGAGTTAAGGGTGGATGTACCTGATTATCTTCAGGGACTTCAGGCTCTGGGTTGCGAGGAGGCTCGTTAACACGATCTTGCTCTTGTTCTAGAGCGAGACGCTGCAAGATCCTTGCATATTCTTCAAGATCAGGCATGGGAGCCAGATCCTCTTCTTCGTCTTCTCCGTGTGGCTCAACATAGTTGATTTCCACTGGAGCAATGACAGGTGCTGGGTTAACAGCATCTTCTTGTGCAGCCTCTTGGTCTTCTTCATCATTAGACCAGGATCCTTGTGGTTGCAAGGGGTTATACCAGATTACTGGCATAAGGTGAGTTTCAGGAACCCATTCTTCGTCAGAGAGATACTCTCCTGTTTCAAGAGATTCCTCCCACTCGCCGGTGTAGTTGGGCTCGAATCCATCGTCGGTGTCGCTGGACTCGTATCCATCAATGGAGAATCCAACTACCGAGTTGCAAGAGTATAATGCCCCCTGCATGGCTTCTTTTTTGAATTGAGGTGGCATGAAATCACTGAGAGTGAAGTTTCTTACCGCCTTTGAAGTCTCTAGAAGGGACGTTTTTGTTGCCCCGAGTGAAGTGGTAGAGGAGGCCTCTGCCTTTTCATGGACTTCTTGTTTTGGCTGGGTCTTCTCTTGCCGTTTGAGCCTGAGGAGATGTTTCCTAGCCTGCTTTCGCTGTTGAGCTGTCGGCTTTGTTTTTACGATCTCCCAGTTTTCATTTTCCAGGAGATCGGGATGTATCCATATGGGTTGTCCGTCTGGTGTCGGGCAAGGAACCAACACTTCGGATGTTTGAAATCTTTTTATCACCTTGAAGGAAGTAGTGATCTTCTTCTTCGGTGATTTTGGTGCTTGTCCACATGACACCATGTTGACGGAGGCAGTCCCATAGTTTTTGTCAAAGGTGATGACTCCGTTTTTCCACATCTCGTTTATCTTCTCTCTCACAACAAAGCATTGATTGAGAGGATGCGAGACCATCTGGTGGTATGGACAGTACCGAGGATCATTGGTTTTGCCAACGTCTCCAGGTCTTTTGGGCTCTGGCAAAATGAGTTTGCCATTTGCTAGGAGAGCCTCAAAGATTTCTTCAACGTCTTCATCGAACGGATATTTCTTTTCTACTCGCTCTTTGAAGGCATCAGAGAGTTCAGGTCTCTTACCTGCAGCTCTATTTTCAGCTTTCTTTGGTTGCTGAGGAGCTGACTTGGTTTGCACATTAAGGACCTCTTTCTTCTTTGGTTTAGAGGTTGCAATGGCGGTTGGCTCTTTTCTTGATGACTTCTGACTGTTGAGGTCTTTAATCACCGTTTCAGCTTCCATAGAAGCTTCCAGGAGTTCTCCCAGGTTTTTTGATTTGTTGCCGATGATCATGGAGCGTATTCTGGCTCTCATGTTGTTTCGGCAGATGTCGACTAGCGACGCCTGTGGCAATACATCTGAACATTTGTATGCCATTGCTTTCCACTTGTGAATGAAGTCATAAGTTGACTCATTCTCTCCCTGTTTTAGGCTGCAGAGCTGAGCCATAGTAACAGGATGATCCTCACCTTGGAAGTGGGTCAGGAAGCGTGTCTCCAGCATAGCCCAGTTCTGAATGGAGTTCTCCGGAAGAGTGGAGTACCAATCGAAGGCCGTACCTTTTAGGGTACTTGCAAAGAGGCGGATCTTGAGTGCATCTTGATCCGCGATAGCTCCCGTCAAAATCTTGAAGTGGATGACGTGCTGTCTGGCTGATCCTTTCCCCGTATATGTTTGGAGAGTAGGATGCTTGAATTTTGTGGGGAATGGGACCGAGTCCATCCATAAAGGATATGGTGGCTTGATCCCATGCTCTTTGAGTATATCCTCTTCTTTAGCTTTGGCGAGGATACTGTCTACGTCCTTTTTGGTAAGGGCGCGTGACTCATTTTCTTCACAATTTTCCTCGTTATTGCCATGATTCGGAGGAGGCTCATTGTTCGCCTGATTTTGGACGACAAGGAGAAGGTTTTCCATCAGAGTTTCAATCCTCTGCTGGCCTTGTTCCAACTGCTGGATGCGTGTGAGCGCATCATCTCGAGGTGGATTCTGAGGTGGTGGCTCAGAACTTGTAGCCAAGACGTTCATCCCTCGGGATTCGAACGAAGAAATCGTCCTGGTGACCGAGCTGGGGCTCATTCTTTTTGATGAAGAGCTTGATGAAGGATTACTCTCCCGTCCTTGGCTGGAAGGGGCAGGAGATTCTTCGGGATGTCCTTGTGTCCTGGTGACGCTACGGGTCACCGGACGTCGGACATGGATTTTTGATGCTGACTTTTGGCGTCTTCTGGTTTTTCCAACCATATGGACGGCAGCAACTTGGTCGGGTCTTTCTTTTTTGACCCATTTGTGGGAGACTTGAAGTGTAGGAGGCTGGGTCCGTTGCTTCTCTAGTCTCTTTTGTCGATATGACGTACGGCGGCGTGCTCGACGAGCGATTTGAGCTTCAGTCAGCTCTGGCTGGGCTCTGACGATGAAGGATGTGCTCCCTCGGGCGCAGCAGCCGAGCCTGTCTTCTTTGTAGCTAGGCAAGGACAGGATCCGGACCCGGTCCTTTGCCTGTTGCAGCGAAGCTTTGAACCTTTCGAATTCGGCCCCTGTAGAGATGAAGGGTCGAACTGAAGGAGTGTAGGCCTTAGCAGGTGCTTGTAGAGGCCTGGTGATGCATGATCTAATTTTGGGCCTGTAGGAACAAGCCGGCTCATGCTGGGTTGACTTGGGAGTCAGGTTGGAGATGGGTCTCTCCTCTTTCATGTAGGCAAGAGGGTAGAACTGGTTCTCTTTGAGTGGGGCCAGGTATGCTGGCTTGGTGGAAGTTTGAGACCTTCTTTGTTTTGGGGAAGGTCTTGGAGACCAAGTCTTAGGGTAGACCTGGTTGGTTGTTGGTCGAGGCTTCACGGGGGTGCCGCGGGCTTCGGGCTTTTGGGCGCTCGCCTTTGGTGTCACGGGAGTGACACGTTGAGAGGCGATCTTCTGCTTTTTAGCAGGCGCAGCTTGTTCTTCAGGAAGTGGGAATGGTCCCAGTGTCCCGAAGACGATGGTCCGGGGAGTCGAGGTCGACCCGGAGTTCAGAGAGTTGCCGAGGGAGTTGACGCTTCGGCAGCTGGTAGGGCGCTTGTAAGTGCGCTCGGTTTGCTTCTGTTGAAGCATGAGTTGGTGCTTGTTCTCATCGAAGATAATGGTTAAGGCTGCCATTGTTAATTTCGAAAAAAGTTTTCTGAAACAAGACCACATCCATTAGTAATCACAAGAATATAATGATCATAAATGGGAATTTCTATGGTTGTCTTTTCAAATCGCTCAAGGGATATGACCCAAGCGACATGAAGAAGGTAAAAAGCCATAGATGGTACAATTGTTCTGACAGCAAGTATGGTGAGCCCAGAATGAGCGTTCCAGTGACTGCTAGAAGCAATTGTAAACCTAAATTCGACTTATCGAGAAGCAGGGCTTGCTCGAGATAAGAAGAATATAAGGTAGGAGTTACAAATGTGCCGGTCACAGATACAGTAGACCCTGAAAGGGCGTACCAGTACTGCTATGCACAAATGTTGGAGATCGCATCCATGAGATGGGATTCTTTGTTTTGAAAGGTCAGAAATGGATTCGTCAAAGAGAGCAGGTGGCATTCCGATTCAAATACGGGCTCAACGATTTCCGCGAGCGCCAGTACTCAGAAGGGAAGAGACCACAATTTCTCGAATCTGAATCCAAAAGTGACGAGTTTTTTTTTTTTTTTTTTGAAATGTCAAGATTGGTTCCATCAAGGAGAGCAAATGGTATTCTGATCTGAACACGGTCTCGGCGATTTCCGCGAGCGCCAGTGCTCAGAAAAGAAGAAACCAAAATTTCTCAGATCTGAAATCAAAAGTGACGAGTTTTTGGAGATTTTTTTTTTGAAATGATTTTTTTTTATTTTATTATTTTTATTTATTTTTATTTTTTTAAATATATTTTTATTTATTTTTTTTTATTTTTATTATTTTTTTTGAAAATTTTTGTTTTTTTAAGATTTTTTTTTGAAAATCTTTTATTTATTTATTTATTTATTTTTTTAAGATTTAAAGACGAGAGAGTACACATAGGCCTCCTAACCCGGTCTTATGAAACCTCAATTGATAGAATTGCCCCCAGGTAAGGGTAGGATTACTTAATGAACCCGTTTGGAGGACCCTTGCCTAGAACAGTCAAGCTGTCTCCACACTCTGGACAAGGCTTTTCTTGAATCAATCGTGATCAAAGAACGCAATTGGTTTAACCTTAGTGGTCTATGTCTTTTTATTTTTTTAAATCCCAAATAGACTCATCGAAGAGAAACGATGGCCCAAAACCTTAGTCGAACGGGCTCAACATTTCTGCAAGCACCAAAGAACGATAGGATAGGATCAAAGTTTCTCAATTTTGAATCCAAACTAAGAAAACTGATTTTTTTTATTTTTTTTTTAATATTTTTTTTGAAATCTCTAATGAACTCATCGAAGAGAAACGATGGTCCAAAACCTTAGTCGAACGGGCTCAACATTTCTGCAAGCACCAAAGAACGATAGGATAGGATCAAAGTTTCTCAATTTTGAATCCAAACTAAGAAAACTGATTTTTTTTTTTTGAAATCTCTAATGAACTCATCGAAAAGAAACGATGGTCCAAAACCTTAGTCGAACGGGCTCAACATTTCTGCAAGCACCAAAGAACGATAGGATAGGATCAAAGTTTCTCAATTTTGAATTCAAACTAAGAAAACTGATTTTTTTTTGAAAAGAGAAAGAATGGAAACAAACTCAAAGAAATAGAAATTTTCAAAAAATCCCATCTCATTTTTTTTTAGGATGCAAAATCCAACATAGGCTACTAGCTAGAAAGTAACCAAGGAATCCGGAAAAGAAGTATAAGCATAGAGCAAAAAGTATGATATGCAAATATTTCATTTCCGAGCACCGTGTTCTCAAATGAACGAGTCCCACCGGGTGTGCCAGCTTGATGGAACGCGCTTCGAGGCGCCGTGGGGCGGCTACCGGGGTCGGCGGAACGTGGGACTCCGTCGGGTCCGGCCCTTTCGCGCCCTGGCGGGCCTGAAGCGTGCATCAACATTTCTTTTATGTGGGTGTGCCAGATTTTCTATTTTACTTGGAATTGCAAGTGGTAATCCGGAGATCAACCTTCGCAAGTAAAAAGGAAATCAACTTCTTTCAAGTTTTCCATTGCACAAATATTTAAGAAAAGAGACATTTTCTTGGTTTGCCGTGAAAGGCGATTTTGTTTGGCATTTATAGCCGATTTTGGCGTTTATAGCCGATTTACAATTCTCATCAATAATGAAAGACAAGAGTTGTGATTTTTGTCTCTTTTAGAAAAATACAAACTACAATGAAAAGCAAGAAAAGGAGGATCTAACTTCTTAGGAGATTGTGGGGGACTCGTTCAGATTGACGGTCGCAAGTCATGTATGGGCTTCGCCATCATCCATGCAGATGAGAACAGAGGATGCTCTTGATTCGCTTGGCTTGGCTATAACCTCAGGTTTTTAGAGGACAAAGACCAAGAGAAGGTCCTATGTCCAATAAAAAGCTAAGTAGACGGGCTGAAAAGCCACGTCTAAGCCATTGGAGGCAGCGGGAGAAGGCAAGGACCTTTGGGGGGGGGGGGGTACCCCCCAAGGGACTTTTGTCACCTTGTAGTGGTGGCCGGTGCAGAACTTCAGCAGAGTTTTTCTCTCTTTTTCTTTCTCTCAGATTTCTGGATCTGTGGTGCTTTGGAAGTGATCTCCGATTGATCGATCCGGATTTCAATGGAATGCTCTCCTATTTATAGGCTTTTGGTAGCCATTTAGGAGAGTTTATGGGCTTTAATGGCTTTAATGGGAGGAGTTACAAGATTTATTTCTTTGATTTTGTAACTCCTTTTTCCTTGAATCTGATTGGCCGATGGAGATTAAGGGCTTTTAATCACCTTAATTACCATAATGGGAGGAGTTTCATGGGTTAAATGCCATGAATCAATTGACTTGTAACTCCCAAATGCTTGCTTCTGATTGGGCCGTCCAAAGAAATGAATTAATGACTGCAATAAAGCTAGTCAATTAACCACATTAATTGGTCGCTGAGCAGTCGAAGAGTCGCGGGCCGTGCCGTGTCTTCTGGAATTCTTCTGGCGATGATCATCGATGGATCTTCATGCTGATCGACATCGGATGAACATGTAACTTCAGACAGTGATAGCTAAGAGCGGGCCGGTGACATCTGTCCTGTCGATTTTTCGATCGATCGGGCGGAAAGTACACTTTTTTGGTCGACCGGTTGGCGATCAATGTTGATTTTGATACTTTTGGAGGTTGACCCGTGATTTTGACGGATGTCGGCGGACATGAGTCAATTTCAAGCACTAAAAATCACATTTTCAGGAAACCACAGGGGCCAAAGTGCGCGAAACGCGAAAAAGGACGGAAAAATGGGTCACCGGCGAAAAATCCGGTGACCCGGACTTCCATGGTCGCCGGCGACCATGGGCCATGGTCGCAGGGGCCTGCGACCCTGGGGGAATTTTCCCCTTCGGAGCCCGTTTTGCGGTCGTTTTGAGGTCTTTTTCGTCGCCGTTTTCTTCTGTATTTTTCCTGACATTTCTTCTCATTTATTGGCTTGATTTCCCTGTAGAAAACTTGATGAGAATCCTTGCATTTTTAGAGTGCAAAGTTTCTAATTTTCCGGGAAAGCCGAAGACTTTGTCGCGTAGAGCTGCTGGATTTCCGCCAGAAGCTGAAACTTGGTCAAACGATGTCGGAATGACCTGAAATTTGAGGTGAAGCCTCCTGAGCAATAAATAAGACCAACCATAGGCTTTTGTTTGAGTTTTGAAGCCGTTTGGGGTCCCGTCGATGCTTCACTTGATTTTGCTGCGGGGAAAATGCCGAGCTTTGATATGTGGCCAAACGATGTCCGATTGACCTGAAATTTGACGGGGAGCCTATTGGAGTCATTTTGAGACGTTCCATGGGCTCCGTTTTGGATGTCATGGTCCCGGGTTGCTCCGCCGCCGGTAGGCTTGATTTTCTCTCGGAGCATCGAAACCTGGTCAAACGTTGTCAGAATGACCTGAAATTTGACGTGCAGCCTTTTGGAAGCATGTTGAAGCCACTCATGCACTTGGTTTGATGAGCGAAGGCTTCGGTGGTTCCCGCCGCCGGGAGGCTTGATTTTGCTGCTCGAGCATTGATGGAGGGTCAAACGTTGTCGGTTTGACTTGAAATTTGGCATGGAGCCCTTTTGAGACATGCTGGAGTCATCTGTAGGCTCTGATCGAAGTTTTGACGTCTCCGATGATGTCGCCGCCGGGAGCGCCATTTTAGCTATCGGAGAAGCGAAGTTAGTCCAAATGATTCTGAAATGGCCCGAAACTTCATGTGTACTCTTCTCTTGGCTATCTTGAAGGATCTTGCAGTTTTTGTTTGATTTTGACAAGATTTGAATTTTTGGAGAAATTGCATTGCCTATTTATGGCAGGTTGCGACTTCATGCAGCTTTCTTGATGTTGAAGAGGCAAAGTGACATTTTTGGTGTCAACAACAATGATCGTCTTAATTGGATTGAGTACGTACTCCTTGGCTTTGCTTCAGGCAAAGGAAATCCTTTCGGGATTGTCATGTGAATTTCTGTGTTTAAGTCTCCATATAAGTAAGCAGTTACAACATCCATGAGTCTCATTTCTAGATTTTGAGAAACTGCTAAACTTATTAAGTATTTGAATGTCGTTATATCTATAACAGGGGAGTATGTTTCCTCATAATCAATCCCAGGTTTCTGCAGGAAACCTTGTGCCACTAATTGTGCCTTATATTTGGTAATTTCATTTAGCTCATTCATTTTTCTTACAAACACCCACTTGTAACCTACAGGGTTAACATCTTTTGGGGTTTGTACTATAGGTCCGAACACACCACGTTTGTTAAGAGACTCTAACTCTGTTTTGATGGCACTTTCCCATTGTGACCAATCCTTTCTTTGTCGACATTCATTTATAGAACGTGGTTCTGTGTCCCAATCATCATCATCATTCTCCTTTGTTATTTGTGTAGCTACCGCATATGCAAATGCGTCAACCATGATAATCTCATTTCTTTTCCATCTCTCTCTTGAATAATTGTAAAGTATAGAGATCTCTTCATTTTCCGGTACCAGTGTCTCTCCAGGAGCTTCCAAAGTCTCACCAGGGACTTCCATTATTCTAGAGAGAATGGATTTTGCCATAACCTCTCCAGGAGCATTATGTGCCTCTTCGGGAGGAACCTCTTCAGGAGCGTTACATGTCTCTTCTAGAGGATATGATGATGATTTCTCATTTCTCTTTTTTCGAGGAGCTGAGTTCTTTGAACCTATAGGTCTGCCATGCTTCTGGCATATGCAAATTCTTTTGCTACCGTATTTTGACTTCGTCCTACAGGGACATTAATCCTGGTTGGTGCATTCATAGCTGGCACATGTGACTTCGTCACATTTGCTGCATCGTTAAATGCAGCAGGTAATTTGTTTGTAATTTCTTGCAAGTGCACAATTCTCCGTACTTCATTCTCACATTGTGAAGTTCGGGGATCCAGATGAGACAAAGTGGAAGTATTCCATATTAATTCTCGCCGTTCTTCAGGAACGGTTTGTTCTACAGGAACAATACGTTCTTCAGGAACTATCTTATCTCCCCTAACGGCGGGAAGATTGTCTCGTCGAATTGACAATCGGGAAAATGAGCAATGAAGACATCTCCTGTCCTTGGTTCTAGATATCCAATAATCGAACGAGAGTCATAACCTACATATATTCCCAATCTACATTGTGGTCCCATCTTAGTACGCTTAGGAGGTGGTATTGGGACTTGAACTGCACAACCAAACTTGCGCAAGTGAGACATATTGGGTTGATGTCCTGATATAAGTTGTGTTGGAGAATATTGATGATAGGCTGTGGGCCGAAGTCGAATTAACATTGCTGCATGCAACACATCATGTCCCCAAGCACTAATTGGCAATTTGGATTGCATCAGCAGAGTCCTAGAAATAAGTTGGATGCGCTTGATCATGGATTCAACTAAGCCATTCTGGGTGTGGACATGGGGGACAGGATGTTTGACTACAATTCCTATGGACGAACAAAAATCATCAAAAACCTATTATGTAAATTCGCCTGCATTATCAAGTCTTATAGACTTAATGGGATAATCAGGGAAGTGAACCCTCAGTTTAATTATTTGAGTTAATAGGCGGGCAAATGCTACGTTCCTAGTTGAAAGTAGGCAAACATTCGACCAGTGGGTGGAGGCATCGATCAAAACCATAAAATACTGGAAAGGTCTACTAGGGGGATTGATGGGTCCAAAAATATCACCTTGTATCCTTTGTAAAAAAGATGGAGATTCGTATGCAACTTTAGTAAGAGAGGGTCGGGTGATCAATTTCCCTTGCGAACATGGGATACATAAGTACCCACTAGATATGATCAATTGATGGTTCTCTAAGGAATGTCCAAAAGAGTTATCTATGATTTTTCTCAACATTGTAGCCCCAAGGTGATCTAACCTATCATGCCAAAGCTGTAAAGCCTTAGGATCACTGAGCTTCAGGCTTGACGTTGTTGTTTTGCTCATAACAGAATGGGATTCAACATTGGAGATTGTCGTGTAATATAACCCTGAAGAGAGTGCACTTAGTTTTTTTAGTATTTGCTTCTGGCTTTCAATACTAGTAACGATGCATAAGTATTCCTTGTTACTTTCACTTACAATCTCAATGTGGTACCCATTCATTCTATTGTCTTTGAAACTAATCAAGTTTCTTCGGGAACCTTTTGAGAACAAAGCATCTTTAATGAATAGATGGGTACCATTAGGTAACATCATATGGGCTCTTCCGGAGTCTTCAATTATCTGTACAGGTCCAGCTATGGTGGATACCTTTCGTGGAATGAACATTTATTCTGAGAAAAATTTCTAATTTTTCAGAATGGTGTGTGTTGTGGCACTATCTACCAAACATAGGCTGTCCTCAGTTCCATGATCCATACCTTAAACAAAAATAATAAAAAAATCATATCTATGCAATCTTATGATTAAAAAAAATCACCATAAATTAGGACATTAATGAAGTTTTCTATCAAAACAAAAAAAATCTAAGAAACATGCATTTCAAATGAACTAAAAGAAAATTAAGTTTTTAATGTTCAAAGAATTATGGGTCTTCTAGACCATGCCAGGGGGTGCCCCCAAGAGATTATTAAATGCCTCATTTTCCAGATATTGGTTATCTTCATCCTCAAAGAAGTCACAAGTCTCCAAGTTTGTAATGTCAATTTGAGGACTCTCTGATGTCATTATATCCGAATTCTAGCCTTTTAGATCATTTGTCTTCGCTGAATGGATAGAGGTCTTGTATGCTTTGTGTTGTTCCACCATTTCCTTTGGTGCACGGCAAGTGCGTGACCAATGCCCACTTCTTCCACATCTGTGGCACGTGTCATCAGGACAGTGGGAAGGATTTGCTGGTGGATTCTGGTTGTTCTTATACTGAGAGTCAGACAACTTCTGGTGATTTTTGAATTTTGGTGGATGACCTTTAAAACCACCTCGCCTGGAGGAGTTATGTCATCCACCTCTACTGGGGGATTTATGTCTGCCATTCCCCTACCTCTGCCTTTGTTTGAGCTAAGACTGGCATTTGCTTCAGGAACTGCCAAAGATCCAGTTGGTCTGGAGTTATGATTTTTCATTAATACTATGGAATTCTATTCAGCGGCTAGGAGGCATGAGATAAGTTTTGAATATTTGGAGAAACGTCGCTCTCGATATTGCTGCTGCAGGAGCACATTCGAGGCATGAAAAGTGGATAACGTTTTCTCCAACATCTGGTCCTCCGAAACCTTTTCACCACATAATCTTAATTTGGAAACAATATTGAATAGAGCAGAGTTGTATTCAGATACTGTTTTATAATCTTGTAACCTCAGGTGTAACCATTCATTCCGGGCAGCTGGCAATATGACCATCTTTTGGTGATCATATCTATCCTTCAGGGATTTCCACAGGCCTGCTGGGTCTTCCTCAGTAAGGTATTCATTTTGAGGTTGTCATGTATGTGGTGGCGTAGAAAAATGAAGGCTAACGCCTTTTCCTCTGGGGACATCTTGTTACCTTCCTTTATGGTCTCTCCTAATTTCTTGGATTGTAAGTGGATTTTAGCATCCAGTTGCCAAGATAAGTAATTGTCCCCATTAATGTTAAGGGCTTTAAAGTCAAGTTTAGCCAGATTTGACATTATGCAAGAACTGTAATAAGAAATATATATTAAGTTAACCGTGTGTAGATAATCAATAACGTAAAAAGAAAAAAAAAATACTAACATTAGAAGTAATCAAGGAACGGATTTAAAAGAAATTTTGTCAAAGAAAAGTTAGAACATCAGGTTCACAACTTTGAGAATCAGAACTGCTGGTTCTGTCAGGACTTCAAGCTTGATTTAGAACTTTAGATTCATAACTTTGAGAATCAGAACTGCTGGTTCTGTCAAGACTTCGGGCTTAATTTAAGAACTTCTGGTTCTAACAAATGATCAGAACTTCAGGTTCTGTCAAAACTTCAGGTTTAATTTTATGGCTTTATAATTTTATGGATATGAATCTGCAGGTTCATATCATTATTTCAACTTTTAGGACTTCTGGTCTATAGATCAGTGAACTTCAGGTTCAAATTTAGAACTTCTGGTTCTATTTATAAATTCATAAATTTAAATTTAAAATAGATAAAGTATGCAAGAAGATTAACAGCAAACAAAATAGTATAAATACTATAAACAAGCATTATAGATCGATTTTATGCATTTTAATAAATTGGATTTATACTATGGTTTGAATGCTACTAACCTGATCGCCGTCAAACCGTTGGAATACTGATCTGAGAGATAATTTACTTTCTTCTCTGGCACTATACTTTTATCCAAAGCAACTTTAGGGGTGGGTTCCTGCACTACACTACACTTTAACCAAGGCAAAACAAGGTTTTTGTTTAGGATTTTGCACGCAAATTGAACAATATAAAGGTGGGTTCCTGTACTACTTTAACCAAGGCAAATCAAGGGTATAGTATGCAAACCGAAAAAGTATCCAAACAGTATGCAAACACAAAGTCTTTGTTTCTTCCCACGCGCGCAAACCAAAAAAAAATTGCTACAGTATGCAAACCGACGCAAAGTCTGAAACCGCGGCAAAGTTTGCTATAGATGCACCGAAACCGATTTTGATGCTGGGAAAGAATAACGAGGCTGCTTCTTGGGTTTTTTTTTTCTCGTTCTTCTTTGTGCTGATAACGTGTTGTATAAAGGAGAGAGACCAAGAGAGAATAGTACTAAAGAGAGAAGAGAGAGAGTTTTCTATTATCTCATTATGCATATACAATACAAAGGTAGATATACCTATATATAGGCAAAGTAACCCCACAAAAGAGGAAACCAAAATCTAACCCTAACTCATCTCAAGTGGGCATCCACCTAAGATCCATATCTTGTAACATCTCATAGTTTTTTTTTTATTTTTTTAACTCATTCAAAGATCCTGGGACCCCAGAGAGAGAGAAAGAGAGAGAGAGAGAGGGAGAGAGAGAGAGAGAGCCCACCCTTCCACAAAGGAATACAGCCCCACACAAGCGGAAATGAGGCCTGCAAAAGTGAGAAAATGCGACGGACGCAGAGCCAAGTGAGAACTGCCTTACTAGTGAGCAGAGCCGGCCCTAGGATAAAGCCAAGGAAGCCGCCACTTTAGGCCCCAAATTTTTGTCCATTTTTTGGGGCCCCAAATTTATTTAGCCCATATAATTATAGGTCTGTAAAAAATAAAAAAAGGCTGCCCAAGACATGAGAAAGGGCCCAATTTCTAAACAGCCCATTACAAAAGGGCCCTATATTAATGATTTTGTGTTATTAAAAGTAAAAAAATGGAAAAAAGAGTATGAGACTTTGGAAATTGGAAAAGATTAGGTCGGCTATTATGGAGTAGTTTTGGATGCCGATTCATTTTCGACATCGGAAATCAAATACACCCCGTCTCTCTCTCTCTCTCTCTCTCTCTCTCTCTCTCTCTCTCCTTATTCACAATCAAAACTGGGTCTCCTTATTCCCAATTAAAATTGGATTTTTGGACTGCAAAACCGTTTTCGACTTTCCATTTATGTGTTTCACCGCTTTGTGCCGACGAGCCGGGAAGAGAATCAGGTGATTGAACATTCTCTCATTTCCAAGTTTCAAAGAATATTTTAAAAATAAGCCATTATTTTTTTATCTGTTCACTTATTCAATCTCAATCAGGAGCTTTTGATAAGTTTGTTGTTGCTAAGAAACAAACAGATGATTTAGTTCCAGTTGAAAATTTTGAGGATGGAGAATTTATAGATTCAGTAAATGAAGAGCATGAAGAGACACTTGATGAGGAAATTAATCAGTGAATTAATGAAAATGACAATGAGAATGATAGTAGTCAACATGAAGACCAAAATGTAGAATTCAGCCTTCAAATGTTGATGATCCAAGTAATTGGGATAAGATAGATCAGAATTTACGAGACTTTTTTAGTAGAAAGGGGTCCTAAAAGAAGAGTTGACGGTGTCAATTATCCTAAAGATGATCTTAATAGACACTTCTCTTTCACACACTACATCCGGCATTTATCCAATGGAGAGAAACATGATAGAAAGTGGCTTGTATATTCTGATGTTTTGGATAAATTATTTTGTTTTTATTGTAAGTTGTTTAAGGAAGAGGGGAACAAGACTTTATTGACTAATCATGGACTTGGAGATTGGAGAAATATTGGTAAAAGGTTAAAAAGTCATGAAAGTAGTAATGAGCATCTTATGTGCATGAGTAAATGGATTGAATTAGATAGAAGAGTGCATAAGAATGAAACCATTAATAAAAGCGTGCAAGAACAATCAATAGAGAGAAAGAACATTGGAAAAGGGTGTTGCAAAGGATAATGGCTGTGGTGAAAACACTTGCAAAAAATAATTTAGCTTTTCATGGGGACAATGAGAAGATTTATCAAGAGAGGAATGTAATTTTTTTAAGCATAATTGAAATGATTGTCGAATTTGATCCAACAATGCAAGAGCACCTTCGGCGAATTCAAAGTGGTGAGGTTCATTACCATTATCTTAGCCACAAAATTCAAAATGAATTGATACAATTGTTAGCGTGTGAGGTTAAGAATGCAATCATTGCAAGAATCAAAGAAGCAAAATATTTCTCGATTATACTTGATTGTACTCCGGATGTAAGCCATGAAGAACAACTGTCTCTTGTGATTTGTTGTGTGGATGTTTCAACAAGTCCAATAAAGGTGGAAGAATTCTTTTTAGAATTTCTAAAGGTGGAAGATACAACGGAGTTAGGGCTTTTCAATGTACTTCAAGAAGCGTTGAGTACTCTTGAACTTGATTTTGATAATATAAGAGGACAAGGATATGATAATGGATTTAATATGAAAGGAAAACACAAGGGTGTACAAAATAGGGTACTCAACATAAATCCTAGAGCATTCTATACACCCTGTGGTTGTTATAGTCTTAACCTTGCACTTTGTGATATGGCTAACTCTTATCCTAAGGCTACATCTTTCTTTCGAGTGGTACAACGAATATACTTGTTTTCATCTTCGCCAAAGAGGTGGAAAGTCTTGAAAGATAATGTAGAAGTTCCCATGGTCAAGCCATTGTCGGAAACACGTTGGGAAAGTCATGTGAAAAGTGTTAAAGTTATAAGAACCAAGCCCCACAAATAAGAGATGCTTTAGTCGAATTGGCCCACACTACTGAAGATCCGAAAACAAAGAATGAGGCAGAGTCCTTAGTGTCACGTCCCCCGAACCCGATTAAGAATAAACCGGATCCGGAGAGTGAATTTTAGGATTAATTAAAATTTTTGTCCTTTGGGCCCACGGATCTAAGTCCGCTGTGAGGATATTACATTTCAAACCTCATATAAGTCTAGGCATATGGAATATCAGTCAATGAATAATACTTCTCATTAAATTAAAAGTTGCAAGAAAGAATAATTAAAAACTACTAAAGGAGTTAAAGTAATTTATTACATTGGCCAATCCCAATAAACAAGGCCAATAAAAATTAAATCAAGTCAATGAAAGAAAGGTCCAACGAGAGAAATAAATAAAGGAATATATATCTAATGAAGTCCATGTGAATCTCTCTCGTGCTGGGAGTGATGACGCTACTCTACGTCATCGGCACGCCACTGCGTTCCTCCTCGACTGGTTGGAGATCCTCTGGGATCTCCTCACCGGCCTGCTCCTCATAGTAGTAGTAACCACCTGAGGTGTCTGCACACCAAGGAATAGAGTCAACGACATGTTGAGCAATAGATAAGCATAGCATAATAAACATGACGTGCATCAAATATAGAGTAATGACAAGTACACACCATATGAACACAAGGAAAGCGAGTCTAGGCATAAAGCAAGAATAATGATCGATAGAAATAATAATAGGAATCCTAACAACCATCTAACAATAACCACTATCATGCAATGCAAAACAAGAACAAGAGGGAGACTCCGAGGATGTCCAATGCCACCTCCTGGGGTACCAGTAACAATCCCAATCTGGACTACTGATACCAAAGTCCGGCTCCAGTAGGATCCTAGCTCCCGGTCCTGGGAATAGCAGCACGGTCCAATGCCCGCTCCCAGCTATTCAACGCCATGGACGCCGTCCAAAGCCGACTGCCCATCCCGACAACCGAGTAACCGGTTCGTCAATAAACCCCAAACTGCAGATGGCCATGATATGCAAACAATAATAATCCCTAAATCAGAACAGGCTTGGAATTAAGGAATTCTAACAAGGAATCATAGCCAATCAAATAGAAACAAATATACATGCTTAGAAATACAATGCAGATCTAGTTGCCTCAACCAAGAAGATGATAGAATTTGGGCAAAACTCGAGGAGAAGCCTTTCTACCCCAAAATCCACGATCTAACCCGATAAAACAAAATCTAGGAAGCCAAGAAGAAGATAGGAAGGAAAAAAATTAAGATCAGACCTAAATCTAACCAAAAGAATACGAATGAAAAGATGAAAGTATAAGAACGCTTACCAAATTGATACCGGAAGCAAGAGGAGATCGAGAGAATGAGAACTAGCGGATCGGATCTTCGAGTTGATCTCTCTAGGCTAGAGATCTGGCTTGAGAAAGGAAGAAGAAGAAGAATGGGGCTGCAGTTTCTTTCGTTCAATTGCAGAGAATAATGAGAGAGATTAGGTTAAAAAGAAGATAGGGAGGAAAAGAATTAAGTTGCCCTTTAAGTGGGTCCGGTGAAAGAATGGACCACTTGAAGGGTTTCCAGTTGTCGGATCATGATGAGTCAAGAGACAAAAATGATCAGCGCGACGAAACCTTTCCAACGAACCCATAAATCACGGCGTTTGGAATATTTCGGAAAACACTCAATTTTCCCTAAATTGCAAATTACCCCCTGCTATCAACAAACGAACTCGGAATCGCACGAAACTTTGCAGATACTATTCTAATGCTAAAAGAAACTCGCTCATGCTCTAAACCCACTTAAATATCTAAAATACAATTAATTATAATAATAGCTAAATAAATGGGTCAATGGGCTTACTATTGGGCCCAACCGACCCAGTAAGGTCGCAGACCTTACAACTCTTACATCTAAAAAGAACATTTGGTCCCCCAAATGCCTAAACATACCTCATCAGGAAAAAGATAAGGGTACGTCCTCTGAATCTGCTCTTTCATCTCCCACATAGCTTCCTCCGGACTGTGGTTTTCCCATTGTACCTTGACCCATTGGATTGTCTTGGTACGCATCACTACCTCCTTAGTGGCGACGATCTGTGCCGGATGCTCCACATAGGTTGCATCTGCCTGAAGCTGAAGTGGCTCATGCTGCAACACGTGAGTGGGATCTGGAATATACTTCCGAAGCATCGAAACATGGAAAACGTCGTGCACACCGGCTAACTCTGGCGGTAGCACCAAACGATATGCCACGTCTCCAATCCAACTCTTGATCTCAAACGGTCCCACAAACCTTTTGGCAAGCTTCCCTTTCTGACCGAATCGAACAACACCTCTCATCGGAGACACTTTCAGGAATACCATATCCCCAACTTGGAATTCCAAAGGTCTCCGTCTCTTATCTGCATAGCTCTTCTGACGATCCCGTGATTCCTTCATTCTCATCTGAACAATCCGAACTTTCTCACTAGAATCGGCAATCTCTGAGGGGCCATGAAAACTCCGAACTCCTACTTCCTCCCAACATGCCGGAGTTTTGCGTCTTCGTCCATACAATGCCTCAAATGGTGCCATACCAATACTTGAATGATAACTGTTATTGTAGGCAAACTCACACAGAGGCAAACTCTCATCCCAACTCTCCTTAAAATCCAAAACACATGCTCTGAGAAGATCTTTCAAAGTTTGAATAGTACGCTCTGACTGTCCATCTATCTGAGGGTGGTAAGCTGTACTGAATTTCAACTGAGTACCCATGGATGACTGAAAAGTAGACCAAAAACGGAAGACAAACTTAGGGTCTCGATCGGACACTATGGACTTAGGCACTCCATATAGCTTGACTATATTGTCCCTGTACAACACCGTCATCTTGTTCATAAACTGACCAGTCTTGAATGGCAGAAAATGTGCTGATTTAGTCAATCTATCCACAATCACCCAAATAGCATCATTGCCTTTCCTAGTGTTTGTCAATCCCGATACAAAATCCATGGTGATGTGCTCCCATTTCCACTTTGGAATCTCCAACGGGTGAAGCAAACCAGGGGGCTTCTTGTGTTCTGCCTTAATCTGCTGACAAGTCATACACTTAGCGACAAACTCTGTAATCTTTTTCTTCATTTTCACCCACCAATAGTGATTCTTCAAATTCTGATACATCTTGGTGCTCCCCGAGTGAATAGAATATCTGGTGTGGTGCGCATCTGTCATCAACTCTGACTTGATGTCTTGAACATCGGGCACACACAACCGATCCTTGCAGTACAGAACTCCATCAATCAATCTGAACTCTGAATGGTCCTCAATGTGGTCAATAATTCTCTGCAACCCAGGATCATCCTTCTGAGCTTCCTTGACCCTGTTAACAATCTCTGGCTCCCAAACTCCCAAAGTAGCAACTAGGACTTTCTCATTAACAGGCCAGACTTCGACATCCATGTCTCTGAACTGCTCCATCCATCTCCATTCAGGCATTATACATCCACTGATTGCTGCCTTCCTACTAAGAGCATCTGCTACAACATTCACCTTCCCAGGATGGTACTTGATCGGGAAATCATAATCCTTTATGTACTCCATCCATCTCCGCTATCTGTTATTCAAATCACCCTGTGTAAACAGGTATTGCAGGCTTTTATGATCAGTATGCACCTCAAACTTCTCACCGTACAAATAATGCCTCCACAACTTCAATGCAAACACCACTGCTGCTAACTCCAAGTCATGTGTGGCATACTTCTTCTCGTGATCCTTCAATTGTCTCGATCCATAAGCTATCACCTTATCATTCTGCATGAGAACACAACCTAAACCAATCCCTGAAGCATCTGTGTAAACCACAAATCCTCCACTTCCTGAGGGTAAAGCAAGTATGGGTGCTGTAGTCAACCTGATCTTCAACTCTTGGAAACTCTTCTCGCATTCTTCTGTCCATACAAACGGAACGTCCTTTCTCGTCAACTTAGTGAGTGGAGATGCTATGGTAGAAAACCCTTTCACAAACCTCCTGTAGTAACCTGCAAGTCCGAGAAAACTGCGAACCTCCGCTACATTCCACGGGCTACTCCAATTCACAACTGCTGCAATCTTCTTAGGATCCACTGTCAGTCCTTCCTTAGAGATAATGTGGCCTAAAAATGCCACTTGCTCCAACCAAAACTCACATTTGCTCAACTTAGCATACAGTTGGTTATCCCTCAAGAGCTGCAAAGATGTTCTCAACTGATGCTCATGCTCCTCCTTAGTCTTCGAATACACCAACACATCATCTATGAAGACAACCACAAACTGATCTAGGAAAGGGGCAAACACCTTATTCATCAATGCCATAAAAACTGCTGGTGCATTCGTCAACCCGAAAGGCATCACAAGAAACTCAAAATGGCCATATCTCGTCTGGAATGCAGTCTTAGAAACATCCTCCTTTCTGACTCGCAACTGATGATAACCGGAACGCAGATCTATCTTCGAAAAGAATTGAGCTCCCTGCAATTGATCAAATAGCTTGTCAATCCTCGGTAGCGGGTACTTATTCTTAACAGTCACTTGATTCAACTGTCTGTAATCTATGCACATCCTCATTGTCCCGTCCTTCTTCTTCACAAATATCACCGGAGCTCCCCACGGTGACACACTGGGTCTAATGAAACCTTTATCCAACAGATCTCCAATCTGAGTCTTCAACTCCTTCAATTCTGCTGGTGCCATCCTATACGGGGCCTTCGAGATAGGTGCTGTACCTGGTTGCAATTCTATTGTGAAATCCAACTCACGAACAGGTGGCAAACCGGGGATCTCCTTCGGAAATAAATCCAGGAATTCTCGCACCACAGGAATCTCATCAATAGTCTTGGACTCTTTGTCTTTCACAATAAATGTGATAAAGCCTTCGCAACCGCTCCTCATCAACCGTTCTGCCTTCAATGCAAAAATTAACTGAGTGGAGATAGACTCTCTGCGTCAACAAACTCAACACTATGGTCCTCACTCTACAACTTCACGGTCTTGTTCCAATACACCTCAAGCTAACAACACAATGCTAGAAATAAAACTAAAAGACCAACCTACTGACTAACGGAATCCTCACACGCGTCCTATGGTTTCTAAAAATTTTACCCTGAAGAAACCATCCACTGCTCTGATACCATTTGTAACGCCCCACCCTTCACACATGCATGATATTGTCCGCTTTAGCTTATGGGCTACTTGACCAGAGGACCTGGCCCAAGCGCATCCAATCTTGCCTCACGGTTTTGCTTCTGATGGGCCTCAACCCATCAAAAGGCCTCATTCACTTTCCTCTCTATAGTCGATGTGGGACTCCGGGACGTCACAATCCACCCCCCTTAGGGCTGCACGTCCCTGTGCAGTAGCCTGCCAGTCCCTGTAGCCTGCCAGCCCTCTTGGCCCGCCCACATGAAGACCTGTCCACTTGCACCAAGCCACGGCAGGGGACCCACACTCGAACTAGTCGAGAGTCGGCTCTTATACCATTCTGTCACGTCCCCCGAACCCGATTAAGAATAAACCGGATCCGGAGAGTGAATTTTAGGACTAATTAAAATTTTTGTCCTTTGGGCCCACGGATCGTAAGTCCGCTGTGAGGATATTACATTTCAAACCTCATATAAGTCTAGGCATATGGAATATCAGTCAATGAATAATACTTCTCATTAAATTAAAAGTTGCAAGAAAGAATAATTAAAAACTACTAAAGGAGTTAAAGTAATTTATTACATTGGCTAATCCCAATAAACAAGGCCAATAAAAATTAAATCAAGTCAATGAAAGAAAGGTCCAACGAGAGAAATAAATAAAGGAATATATATCTAATGAAGTCCATGTGAATCTCTCTCGTGCCGGGAGTGATGACGCTACTCTACGTCATCGGCACGCCACTGCGTTCCTCCTCGACTGGTTGGAGATCCTCTGGGATCTCCTCACCGGCCTGCTCCTCATAGTAGTAGTAACCACCTGAGGTGTCTGCACACCAAGGAATAGAGTCAACGACATGTTGAGCAATAGATAAGCATAGCATAATAAACATGACATGCATCAAATATAGAGTAATGACAAGTACACACCATATGAACACAAGGAAAGCGAGTCTAGGCATAAAGCAAGAATAATGATCGATAGAAATAATAATAGGAATCCTAACAACCATCTAACAATAACCACTATCATGCAATGCAAAACAAGAACAAGAGGGAGACTCCGAGGATGTCCAATGCCACCTCCCGGGGTACCAGTAACAATCCCAATCTGGACTACTGATACTAAAGTCCGGCTCCAGTAGGATCCTAGCTCCCGGTCCTAGGAATAGCAGCACGGTCCAATGCCCGCTCCCAGCTATTCAACGCCATGGACGCCGTCCAAAGCCGACTGCCCATCCCGACAACCGAGTAACCGGTTCGTCAATAAACCCCAAACTGCAGATGGCCATGATATGCAAACAATAATAATCCCTAAATCAGAACAGGCTTGGAATTAAGGAATTCTAACAAGGAATCATAGCCAATCAAATAGAAACAAACATACATGCTTAGAAATACAATGCAGATCTACTTGCCTCAACCAAGAAGATGATAGAATTTGGGCAAAACTCGAGGAGAAGCCTTTCTACCCCAAAATCCACGATCTAACCCGATAAAACAAAATCTAGGAAGCCAAGAAGAAGATAGGAAGGAAAAGAATTAAGATCAGACCTAAATCTAACAAAAAGAATACGAATGAAAAGATGAAAGTATAAGAACGCTTACCAAATTGATACCGGAAGCAAGAGGAGATCGAGAGAATGAGAACTAGCGGATCGGATCTTCGAGTTGATCTCTCTAGGCTAGAGATCTGGCTTGAGAAAGGAAGAAGAAGAAGAATGGGGCTGCAGTTTCTTTCGTTCAATTGCAGAGAAAAATGAGAGAGATTAGGTTAAGAAGAAGATAGGGAGGAAAAGAATTAAGTTGCCCTTTAAGTGGGTCCGGTGAAAGAATGGACCACTTGAAGGGTTTCCAGTTGTTGGATCATGATGAGTCAAGAGACAAAAATGATCAGCGCGACGAAACCTTTCCAACGAACCCATAAATCACGGCGTTTGGAATATTTCGGAAAACACTCAATTTTCCCTAAATTGCAAATTACCCCCCTGCTACCAACAAACGAACTCGGAATCGCACGAAACTTCGCAGATACTATTCTAATGCTAAAAGAAACTCGCTCATGCTCTAAACCCACTTAAATATCTAAAATACAATTAATTATAATAATAGCTAAATAAATGGGTCAATGGGCTTACTATTGGGCCCAACCGACCCAGTAAGGTCGCAGACCTTACACTTAGCAGAACATGGAATTGGTAGTTTTGAGTTTTTAGTTGGCATGATTATTTGGCACAATCTATTATTTGCTGTTAATTCCGTTAGCAAGGTTTTTCAAAACGAAAACATGCACATAGATGTTGTTGTTGATCAATTGAAAGGGCTTATTGCATTTATTAAAAAGTATAGAGAAATTGGATTTGTAGAGGCCATGATTGAAGCTAAAGAGGTTGCAACTAGAATGAATGTTGAGCCGGCATTTTAAGAAAAATGAATCATATATAGAAAGAAGCAATTTGACCAGAACAATAGTGAAGAGGTGATACAGTCAGCTGAAGAATCTTTATAGCGAAGTATTTCTTATATATTGTAGATCAAGCTCTTTCATCACTTCAAAACTGGTACGAACAGTTTCAAGTATATGAGAAAACTTTTGGATTTTTGTTTGATTTGAAGGATCTAAATGCTACCAATGATGAAGCTTTGATGTCCTATTGTGCTAATCTTGAAACTTTTTTGAGAAAGGATGCGCTTTCTGATATTGATGGGAGAGACTTATTTTCAGAATTGAAAGTGTTGAAAGAAGTTTTGCCAAAAGAAATAACAAAGCCAATTGATGTGCTCAATTATTTGAAGGTGATGGATGGTTGTTTTCCCAATACATGGATTGCATATAGAATATTGCTAACTATACCAGTTACAGTTGCCTCTGGGGAAAGAAGGTTTTCAAAGTTAAAGTTGATCAAGTCTTACCTTCGGTCAACCATGTCACAGGAAAGATTGAATGGATTAGCTATGTTGTCAATTGAGAAGGCCATGGTTGAAAAGATTGATTACGCAGCTTTGATTAGTACATTTGCAGCAAAAAATGCTAGAAGAGTAGTGTTTAAATGAATTTGAAGTGATGTAATGACTATTGATTTTTCTATATATAAGTTTTGAATTTTGGTAATGATTAATTTATGACCCATTTTTTTGAAGCTAATTTTCGTATACAATATATAAGGGCCCCCCTTTGAAATCTTTGCTTTAGGCCCCAAAAACCTCAGGGCCGGCGCTGCTAGTGAGGTAAATGGTTGTTCTCAGTTGCGGGTGTAAAAAAAACCCCAAAAACCGTCTAACTGAATCGACAGTTAATAACCGTGTTTCACGATTTCGGTTACGGTTATTAAAATCGAAAAACCATGCTTCACGGTTTGGTCACGGTTTGGTTTCGGTTTTCAGTCTTAATTCACGATTGTTAACCAAACTGAACAGTAAAATATGATTCGGTTAACCGTTTTCCCAAAACACATGGTTAAACGAACCGTTACACCCCAATTAAAATAAAAAAAGGAAGAAAGGGGGTATTGTGTGATTTCATAACTTAAATAACCCCTTTTAACTTTTGAGCCTAATCGTTGGAAAAAAAAGAGAGAGGGAAAAGTGAAGGATCAAGAATGTGTTTGTTGGAAAAATGCACTTTATTACTTCATTTGTCTATGTGAATATTTTAATGTCACTTTAGTATTTTTGAATTATGTAATTTTTTATCTAGGATATTTATTTTTTACTTTTGAACGTGTATTTTGCATTCTAACAAAAAAAAAAAAAAGTGTTTTAAGTGACAATTAACTGTAACTAAACTATCTAATACGGTTAACCGTAGTTCGGCTTTTTAACGGTTTTTTAAGGTATGATTACAGTTACAGTACTTTCTAAAAACTGAAAACCATAAAATAAAGTTTAGTTAATGGTTTTCCCAAAACACATAGCTAACTGAAGCATTACACCCCTATTCTCATTCCTTGGTGACCAAAACAACCCTCTTGTGAGTTTTCACCTTTTCCCATTTTGAATGAGTGGCGATATCATTGCTCGTTTTAGTTGAGCGATGACATCGTCACTTGTATCTTCTTTTTCATATACTTTCTTCTTTTCTCTACTCTTTCTCTATCTCCCCACTCCGTTTCTCACTAATCCACCACCCACAACACCTCCATCATCCTCAACACCTCCATCCCAGCCAACACAGTCCAATTTTTACCTTCTCACATCATCCATCTTCATCTTTACCTTCCACAGTACCCATCCGAGAACCCATTTGAACCCATCCTTGCAACTCACCCAGCCCACTTCACGACATCCAACCAAATGGACCTGGGAAAAAAAAAAAAAAAAACCAAAGTGATCCGTGACTTCCCATCTTTCCTCCAACTTCCATCTTCACATCATCTTAACACCCATCTACATCTTGCGGCCCATTCAGCCCACCATCATCATCCATGCATCCTCCATCTAGTGCCCCCACTTTCCATCCCTTTCATCATCTCATCATCCCCTCACATCCTTTTCACCAATATAGAAATGTGTGATGGTTAGGAACAATATAGAAGTCTGGAAGTTGAAAATGAGATGGGTTAGTGAGGCAGACGGTCGTGAGGGTTTGTGTTTTTTTTTTTTTTTTGCTGGAAAGGGTAAATTATATAAAAAAAGGAAAGGAGAGATACAAGGGGAAAAGGCCCCAAAAGAAAACAAAGAAAAGAAAGAACATCATAGAGGAAACGAGAAACAAGAGATCTGCTGCTAGATCCAAACCAACAACCAAACCTACAACTGATCCAAAGCAAACAACTAGAGAAGCCAGCAATTGAATCAGAGAGCTGAAGCAAATCCCAGCAGAGCTTGATCCGAACTAGAGGAGAACCCACTTCGAGAGATTGTAGCTGATGGCTAAGAGGCAGAGAGGAAGAGAGCAGGTGAAGGGGGTTCAGGTCTGATCCGATGGAAGACCCACTTCATGAGGAACAGACGATTTGCAGGGAAGTAGATAGGGTGCTGAGTTGTGAGCTGACAAATGGCTTTTTGATCTGCTTCAAGGAGAAAGATAAGGCTTCATGAAGGTGATCTTTGATGGAGAGGAAGGAGGGTCTACTGTCTTCAAAGGTAGCCTTGTTTCTGGCCTTCCATATGTGGTAGAGGACGGTGATGAGGATGGCTGCCATGAATTTGAGGCCGTGGATGTCGTTACCTGTGGAGAGGAGCAACCAGATTGTATTTGCAGATAAATTTGGGGGAATCTGGACTCCTGCTGCATGTAAGAGCCAACGCCAGATCGAAATTGCTAGATCACAGGAGAAGAAAAGGTGCCCTACTGAGTCTTCAACTGCATGGCAAATATAGCATCTTGAGGCCAGAGAGAAACCCATATGCTTGAGTCTCAATTCTGTAGGAGTTTTATTGTGCATGAAACGCCAGCCAAAGCAGCTGATTTTGTGGGGAGAGATGGAGTTCCAAATTAGTTTTGGCCATGGGAGAGGAGCGGCTCTGTGCCTGACTAGCTGCCAAGCAGAGTGCAGGGAGAGATTACCATCAGAGGAGTTTCTCCATGAGAGTGTGTCCGAAACTATAGGGTTGGGGGTGAGGTTTGAGAGGAGAGGCTGAAGGTGCTGGTGAATTGATGGGGGAAGAGATGGGGGGATAACCCAGGACCCTGAATGGAAGAGGGATGATAACTGTTGGTCCCTGGGGAAGTGTTGAAGAGGGAAATGGGTTGAGAGGGGTTCCACTGTTGTCCAGGAGTCATGCCATGCATTGATGTTCTGACCATTTCCGAAGATCCAAAAGCTACCCTGATGAATGTGAGGGGATAGGCGGCGAACTTTCTTCCAGATGCAGGAGCCATGGATTGAGTTTTCAGAGTCCCAAATAGGTCTGTATTGGAAGTAACGGTGCTTGAACCAAGATGACCAGAGGGAGTTAGAAGTAGAAGCTTGCCAGCCAAGTTTGATGAAGGAAGCAGAATTAACTTCAGAGATTTTCCTAATGCCTAGACCTCCTTCAGCCTTAGGGAGAGTGACAATATTCCAGCTCACAGAGTGAAATTTCCTATGAGGAGAATTGCCAGACCAGAGGAAAAGCCTCATATTCCTTTCAATATCGTTGCAGATTGATGCAGGCAGGGGAAGAATGGAAGCTAGGTGAATTATCATGCTGGAAATGACATGTTTGATAAGGATTAGGCGGCCAGCAAAAGAGAGGGTTTTAGCTTTCCAGGCAGAGAGCTTATAGTGAATTGTATCCATGAGGGAGAGAAAATGGGCTTTTTTGGGAGTACCAAGGCAAATTGGAATTCCAAGGTATTTTAGATGAGTTGAAGCTACCTGTATGCCTAGAGTAGAGCTGATATATCTTTTCCTTCTTGAAGCTACCTGTATGCCTAGGGTTTGTGTTGGCTAGGTGGATTAAGTTTTGAGGTTTGAGATGAAGGTGTTGGGGATGGAGGAGTAGGTTCAGCAAGATATGGAGTGAGGAGATGGATAAAGAGGAGGGAGAAGAGGAAGAAGAAGACACGAGCGAAGCAATGATATTGTAGCTCAACTAAGATGAGTGACACTATAGTAACTTATTTAAATTTATTTACATTTTTAAAAATTTTTCTGCATCTTTTGAAATTTATTTGTGTTCTTTTGAAATTTATTAACATTTTTTCAAAATTTATTTGAATCTTTTGAAATTTATTTACATCTTTTTAAATTTATCTACGTTCTTTTGAAATTTATCTGCGTCTTTTAAAATTTATTTGCGTTCTTTTGAAATTATTTGATTTTTTGAAATTTATTTGTGTTTTTTAAATTTTTTTTGAAAATATCATTAATGGGATTTTCATTAATCGTAGCCAATTAAGTGTTAGTTGACCATATATTATTAATGGCATATCCCACTAATCATGGGATATGATTTGTCTTAAAATAAATAAGAACTTTTAAAGAAAGTGTAACTTGGAGATTTTAGGTATCTGCATTTGGAAAAAGGACCTACTACACTATGAAGAAAAATTGTGGATCTAAGGCTAGAAAGTGAAATGTTCAGGGACCTATTGCCTAATGCCCCAAAAAAATATCTACTATTTGTAGCATTACAAATAATGCTAATTTGGCCATATCCTTTGAATGATTTTTAGATGAAGCAAATTTAGCTCGGTGCTTAACTCTTGAATGGTTTTTAGATGAAGTTAATTTGGCCGTATATTTCTATATGAACTCAATTTCTATGTATTCTACCCTAACAAACATAAAGGATGGTAATTATGAACAAATAGATTCACTGATGATTTTTATTTTTTGGTACAATCGCTGAAGAATTTGTAGGGTTGAGCTCATAAAATCCTTTTGAAGCCTTATTGTAGAGCATCACGAAGTATTAAAAATCTATAGTAAAATAATTTAATCACCAAATTTTTTTTAGTGTACTATGTTTGATTGTTAACAACAAATGGTAAAACAAAGTTTAAGTAGTAAAAAAGTTTACTTTTACTTTATCAGACCCCAGGGCGGACTGACATAGAAGGGTCTAGGGGCTTCAGCTCCCACCCAAACTGAAAAGGCCCACAAGGGCTATTAGGCCCTTTTGGCCCAGCCCCACTTACGAAACCCGTCAAGCCCCCTCCCTTTCTTCAACTTCAAAGAAACGGCAGAAATCCTCTCTCCCTCTTTCTAAAAAAGTCCTCAAATCAACAGAAATTAAGTGATCATTTAAATGGTTTTAATTTATTATGCAAATTAAGTTATCATTTGAATGATATTCTTTAGAATTTTGAAATTATTCTGTCTATATAATTTTTAGATTTAAGGTGTATTTTTGTAAACATTGGAGATTTTTTATCAACATTTGAGTTGAGTGGGAAATTGACTTTTGACCATCGTCAACCCCCCTCAAATCAAAATCATGGGTTCGCCACTATCAGACCCTAAATATTTTACTTCCTAAAAGACAAGTAATTACACTACCATTTGCCAACCTCTCATTTCACTTCTTGAAAGACAAGTAAATTGATTTCTTTACCACTTGCTAACTTGGATCTCAGCGCACATTCCTTTTATTTATCTAATAAACACAAATGATGACTCCATTTTTTTCTTAATCTGAAAGCATACTTCACCTTACCTAACGTTTATATTTTCCCCTTATTTGGAATTACTTTACCTTAAGATACCCTTGTCCCCATAGCAAGAGACCCCAGTTTAAAAATAAATAAAAATATAGGTAACATGGACTGATCTCCATTCTTTGGATGGTGGAAACCAAGACCTACTACATGACACGACCCACTTGGCCACTCGATGTTTCCATTCCAAAAGGCACAAGTAATTGGACACACTTGCACATAGGTTTTCAGTGGGGCTGTGTGGCTTCATTATTTGGAAGACGCATTCACAAATCCTGGGAAAGGGTAATTATATTAGGCAGAGAAAGTTACATAAGCAAAGCAAAATAGGTAGGTTCAGTGAGATACTCTAGAAATATCTCACGAGTCTCATGAAGGACCAACCTGAATAGAGGGGAGACTTGGCCGACTCACATCATTTTATTAACCAGATGCCATTCCACATGCAATTAATTGTATGCAGTTACCATTCTAATGAATTGATAGCTCAAAGAAATTTTACAATGGAATAAATATTAGTCACTCTCAGCACACACAAAGTAGACAGAGATTGAATGATTCTTTTAAGACATTTAGGAAATAAAGTCCGAACATGTATATTCAACTAAAAGTTGAAAAACCAGATGGTTATGACATTACAAAGGAGTTGGGCATATATTCCAGCGGGATCTTGTCTTAGCACTTTGGTTCGGTTCACTTGATGAAACATTCATGCTTAATGTTTTTGGAACAAGCCTAGGATGTGCAAGGAGCGATTGACGATGAGTGTCCGCTTCTACTTATTTCAAGACCTCCTTTGTTCCATTTCACGACACCATCTACAAAACCAATCTTTCCCTTTCTTTGTACTTCAGGACCTCCGTACTTTAGGACCTCCTTTGTATTTTTTCTCCCCATCACCTACAAGGCCAATCATTTGAGATATTTAAATTATGAAATTGGAAGTAATATATAGTTTCCTATTGAAATGTAATCAAGTGACTCACTCTTCAAGGTGATTGACCTAACTCTAAAATGCATGGATTCTAAACTGTACATCTAATAACAAATACAAAAAACCTTCAAACAAGGCATATAGTTTAACAAATTTCTCTTGAAAGGACCCAGAATTATAGAAGAAATCGGTAAAAAGATTCCTTGACGATCATACAAATTGATCGATTCTTTTGAAGAACGGGAGGAGGAAAATGAGGAAGAATCAGAAGAATCAACAGAAAATCATGGGATTCGTTCAAGAAAAGCCAAACTACTACTGATGTCTTCCATTGTAGTGGCCCACAATCTCTTTGCTGACTCTAGCTGCTCCTCATTATTTATATGTGGCGTCCATAACCCTTTGGAACAGTTTTTTAGAACCTAGCAAATCTTTGTTGGACCGTTTTTGAAATCGAAACTCTCGGCACTCTGTTGCTTTAAGATAAAACCACATCTTAGTTAAGAGAACCAAAGCTACTAGATGGCTAAAAACAACAAAAGAATAAAAAGAAAAGGCTCACAAATGATTATTACTACAGGACTTTCAATTGAATATTTCACAAACTTACATGTCCATCCGTAGCAGATGTATCAGATCTGGGTGTGGATCTTCGTATCATTCCCCTTTTTATGAAGTATTCAACTTCTTTCCTTAAGCGGAAAGGATGAAGAGATTTCGGATCATAATAAAATTGTACATCCAATAATATAGTCACGACTCTTTCCTAGAACCACAAACATTAAACCATTAATCTTTAAAATGTTGATTACAATATTTCAAAATCCACAATATATGCTAGAATCCCCAACTTATTATCTTCATCATCTCTCTTTATCCCTCAAATCTAAAATACTACTTTTCAAACATCAAATCGTAAGATTCCAAATTCCAATAGAAGAAAAAAATTAAGTTAAAAAAAATGCAAGAGATTGTATTACCCGGTCTTTCACTCTCCATCCGTTTTCCCATTTTTTCTAGTCATGATTTTCATTCCCAACCCTCGGGCAGCCATTCTGGCCTCTCTGGGGTTGACTCTGATGCCCCCCATGGCACAATAAATGTCTCAACGCCAGTATTCCTCGGTTGTCGTGGAGTCCTTGCAACTTCGATCGCTGTCGGCAACATATTGTGAGAGATTTTATATGCTACTCCTGATTGCGTTAAGGTTGGAAGAGGAAGCCATGCAGATAGAATGAAAAATGAAAGCTTTTTGAATTAGAAATAATGGGGTAGTTGAGAGCTCTGAGTACTTGAGACATGATGATTCTTCTTCTCCTTCAGCCTCTTTATATAGAGAAAGGTAGGGAGGGGAGGAAACAATTACTCCAAAAAAATTATGTAAAGTCCCCCCTTGTTTCTTGACATTTACAAATAGGTTTATGTATTTTTCCCATTTTACAAAAGAACTTATTAAATTTGGTCAGAAGGTTTCTTTTTTTTTTTTTGGTGCTTTTGTGACTCTATGTAAATTTTTTCCTTCGTATCTAATATGCTTGTCATTGCTTATAACCACATGGTGTTGAGAGAAACTCACAAATGAAATCTTCTATTAATCTTATATATGAAGAAGTATAAAATGCGACGAAGGCTCCTATTGCTAGTCAAACTACTCTTGTGGCTCCGGAGAGGAGGCCCACTTAATTTAGAAACTTAAATGTCAATGCTGTATATATGGATGATGGATTGACAAAAAATATTATAATAATTACTCAATATTTGTGCTAGAACAATACTTTCCCAATTCTATATAATATTATTGCAATGTATTAGTAGAATTGAAATGCCATGGAAGTCCCAAAAATATCATAATAAGAAAGGGAAGACAAACAAACTTTTTTTTATTAGTAACTTGTATTATTTAATGATTTTAATTATTCATCAAATGATTTATCTTGGGCAAAATTTTTTCAAAATATCCCAATAAATTAAGCTATTTTGCTAATGGCAATATGGGATCATTTCTTGATAATGGAACCATATAATGACTGCAGTCATGTTTTTAGAGATCCTTACCAGGTTCATGTTTTTCCCAATCATGACATCGAGCTGACTATTGAAGCAGAGAGTTCTCAATAAAGAAGTCGCTGGTCTTTGCTGTAGCCAAAGAAGGTACAAATAATGCCACTGGTTATCTGAAAACGCCAAAATGGATGTCTTAGAATCAAATAATGAGAGCAAAGGTGATGACTTTTCATTTCTTAATGCTAGATGAGGTTGTGGCGCCTTTCTCAAGAATGATGGTATGCTCGAGAGAGCTCCACCGACTAGTTTAGATCCCAGCAAAGATCATGCAATGAATGTTTCAATTTTGACTGTACATAAAGGGCTTGAACTGCGATCTTCGAGGTTTGGCGTTTCAATTGTGTGCAAAGTGAGAAGAGATGGACAAGACTGTTAGATACTTGGGTTTCAATTTCTTACGCTTACGATTTGTTTATATAGAGAGACAAAGGTACGAAAGCAAGCATTTCGTCAATGAAATTTATATGAAACCCTTTGATTTTAATCACAAGTAAAAAAAAAAAAAAAGCCTCATTTTTTTCTAACGTACTCAAATAAACTCCCTTGACTTATGGTCAAAGTAATAGTTTTTTTCTTTGCTCTTCCATTTTTTTCTTTAATATGAACTTTACTTGACGTAGCTTTTAAACATAGATCTTTTCTCTTAAAATGGTACTTTCCCAATACTCATGTAATATTTTGAGAAACACCACCAAACTTGGATACTAAGAGAAAAGTATAAAAATAAAAAAAAAGACAGAAAACACATATAGTATAATAATAAATTATATATTTCTAATAATTCTTATCATTTCAAGTTAAATTATCTTTGATTTATATATTTATATTCCTTAGTGCTAATTGTTTTAAATTTAGGTATCCTCCATTGAATTTCAAAAGTTGATCAATCTAACAATTAATATTTGCACCGAGGGAAGTGAAATTTGAGAAACTCCTATTTATTTAGGGACATGTGATGTGGAGGCCTTAGATCAAGGAGCCCACATGATCCAATGGTGAAAATAATGGGTCAATAAGATAGACAATATTTCCGTAGATGGTATCAACATCGAGGATGCTGAGCAAATTAGAGCTGCAGCTAGCTCCTTTTCTCCAACCTGATGCAGTCCTCCTCTTCGGTCCTAGATGAAGAGCTCTTCAACAATCCTGGTCCAGCTGTCTTGGAAGATCAGAATTCAGTTCTGGTGGCTGTCTCCTCCTCTGCTAAAATCAAAGAGGCTGTTTTTAGCCTAAAAAGATCCAGTTCCCCAGGGCTAAATGCCTTCTCAGGGGTTTTCTTCACCCCCTGCTGGGAGATTGTAGGATCAGATATAATTAAGGCCGTCTCTCATTTTTTCACTACTGGTAGACTGCTAAGAGCTACTAATGTGTTCTTCCTATCTCTCATTCCTAAAAAGCCTTCTCCTTCTACCTTCTTTGACTTCAGACCAATTAGCCTTCTTAATTTTTCCTACAAAATTATCTCTAAAATCCTGGCTTCTAGGCTCTAAAAAATACTTTCTCTCACCAATCAGCATTTGTCAAAGGCAGAACCATTCATCACCATGTAGCCCTTGCTCATGATCTACTTCAAAACCTCAAGTCATCTACCAGAGGGGGGGGGCAGCTTGTTTGAAATTGGACATCTCCAAGGCTTTTGACAAACTCCAATGGAACTTTTTGTTCAAGGCTCTCCAATTCTTCAACTTCTCTTCCAAGTGGATTAATCTGATGAAAGAGCTTATCTGCACTTGCAGAGGATCGGTCCTGGTTAACAAATCTCCTTCTGGTTTTTTCAATATCTCTTGTGGGCTGCGTCAAGGTGATCCTCTCTCCCCTTATCTCTTCATTCTGGCAGGAGAGATCCTCAGCAGGAAATTAGAAGAGCTTAGACTGGAAGGCTCCATCCTTCCTATTTCTTAGGTAAGCTCTACCCCATGTCACTTAATATATGCAGATGACATCCTGGCTTTTTCTAAAAGGCAATATAAGAGGTCTTAGACGGCTTCAAGAGTTGCTTCATTTATATCAAGGCTCCTCAGGACAATGTTTCAACCTCATGAAAAGCCATCTTTATCTAGGAAAGTGCAGCATCCGGAAAGCTAACAAGATTTCTAGCCTTCTGTATATCAGAATTGCCCCCCTTTTAGCGATTTACCAGGGAGTGCCTCTTTTCTTTGTTAGTGCCAGGCACAGTCATTTTAACTAGTTGCTCGACTCTATTAGACCTAAGCTGGCAGGCTGGAAGATGAAATGCCTATCCTTTGCTGGCAGGTTGGTTCTAATTAGACATGTGATAACTTCCATCCCTCTCCACATCTTTCTTGTCCTTCCCATCCCCAGCAAAACTTGTCTTCAAATTGAGCCCTTGATGAAGAACTTCCTTTGGTCTGCTTCTCTGGACAATCACAAAGCCAATCTGGTTAGATGGGACATAGTTTGTCTTCCAAAAGCTGAGGGTGGGCTGGGCCTCCGTTGAGTGAAGGAATTCAATGAAGCTTGCTTAAGGTTCCTTGCTTGGTCTGCCATTAGTTCAGACTCTTTGTGGGCTACCTGGTTTAGAGGAGGTATCTCAGGGACCCTCTGCTCTGAAATCATAGGATCAATTGGGGTGGCTCCTGCATATGGAAGAAAATCAAGTCCCATCTCCCTTATCTCCAAAAAGAGAGCAAGTGGAAAATTGGTAATGGAAGATCTATTAGTCTATGGCATGATAACTGGATAGATTCTAATCCAATAGCCCAAAGGTTCCCCTCATTTCAATTCTTTGCCAAAGACTTGGTGGCAGATATTATAGATGCTAATTCTTGGAGCATTCCTTCCCAGTTGCCTTTACAGCTTTAGGAGTTCCTTTCTAATTCCACAAATCTCATTCCCACTCGCTCTGTAAACGAGAACATCCTTGATTCCCTCTACTGGCAAGGGAACCCCTCAGGTGCCTTCTCTATCAAAGTTGCTTGGAACTCTTTAAGGTCCTCTGCTGTAGAAATTCCTTGGCACAGGCTGATATGGAATAATCTAATTAATCCACGTCTTGCCTATATGAGTTGGCGCTTACTTCACAGAAGAACTCCGATGGACAGTTGGGCTAAATTAAAAGGTTGTTCTTTGGCTTGGAAGAGGAAAACGATTTACATCTGTTTTTCTCCTGCAAGCTGGCTTCAAACTTCTGGACTTGGCTGCTTTCTCTCAGAGGGGCCCTTCCTTCACCTACTCTCTCTGTTTCTTCCATCTGGTCGGCCTTAAATCTCAGTGGAGATATCCAAGCAAGAAAATGTGCTGTAGCTATCTTCTTCCATGCTATCTCTGTCCTATGATCTCTCCGTAATAAATCTAAGCACAACTCTAAGACTCCATCCCTTCAGAGAGCAAAAGTGATCTTCTTAGACAATTTAAAAGGAATGGCGTCTTCTGGCACAGAGATGTATCCCCACCCAATTTTGGTCGATCTAGGCATTCTTCTCTAATCTTCTCTTCATTTTTGTTCCCAGCTGCTCGGGTTCTCCTCTGTCGAGAGTTCATTTGGGTTGCTGTGAAGTGTAGTGCAATGCTATACTGTTGTTCAGGACTGTGCTGTGCTTCGCTGGCTCAGACTCTCTTTGCAGAGATTCGCTGTTATGCTTAGCTGGTTCAGTCTCTCAGTGCAGGCGAGAGCAATGCTTCACGGTCGAGCAGGGGCTCTCTTAAGCAGGTGCCCTGTGGAGAGATGTCCAGAGAATCTTCCTCCGCAGGTTCAGTTTCTCATTGCAGAGCTATCAGGTGTGTGCAGTGCTTTGCTGTTGTGCAGGGGTTCTCTATAGCTGGTGTCCTGCGGTGAGATGTCTTGAGTGTCTTCCTCCTCTGGTTCAGTCTCTCTTAGCAGACCCTTGCCATCCTCAGTTCTCAGCAGTTGCTTTCTCAGAGCTGGAGTTGTTGGCTTCTTCTTTCCTTTTATTTTGTTAGCAGTGTCTATGTTGCAGAAGAGCTCTCCTCTTCCCCGAGTTGGTTGTTTCTCAGTCTTGATTTCTGTGCTTGGTTTGTGCCCTTTAGTGCTGGGCTGGTTTTTCTGCTCCTTGTGGTAGTGCTGTATTCCTGCTTCTCCATTTGCAGCTCTCCGCATTCGCTGTTTGCAGCTCCCTCTGAGTTGGGAGTAGTTGCCCTTGGAAGGAATTCATCATCAGCATTTCTCTCCCTGCCTTCTTTGTCTCCTGGCTCTTCTTTAGTGCAGCTTTTCTTTGCTGTTCGACCCCTTCTCAGCGGCTTGCTCTATAGTTCTGTGCTTAGTCTGGGAGTTATGTTCCTTGCCTTGTTTTGTTGGGCTGGAGGTCTCCCCTTTTTTGTTTTTGGCTTTGCCCTCTTGTTTTAGTTTGGGTTTCCTTGTAATTTTCTTTTGATTGTTTCTTTTTCTCTCCTTGTTTTGGGGCCTTTTGGCCTCTTCCTCTTCTTTTAATACAAATTTAACATTAAGCCAAAAAAAAAAAAAAAGGGTCAATGATAGTGGCACTAGTAATAATCATGAGAACATGTCAGGTTTAGGTTAGGGCCACAATGCCTTTATGTTCGACATAAGTTCAAATCCATATTGGTACTAGAATGTAATATTTTTAAGCAAATATGAATTAAGAACCAAATTTTAAATTAGTCCTCCAATTGAAATATATATTCTATATTAATGCAAACTCTATCATATCTTTTACATTAATGCAAAATCATATCTTTTACATTAATGTAAAGTCTATCATATCTTTTCCTTAAGTAGAGTGCTTCATATCTGTTATATTAATGCAAAGCCTTTTATATCTTTTACTTAATGCAAAGTCTATCATATCTTTTACATTAATGTGAAGTCTTTCTTATCGTTTACTTAATACAGAGCCTATCATATCTTTTTCTTAATGTAGAGTCTATCATATCTTTTACATTAATATAAAGTCTCTCGTATCTTTTACTTAATACAAAGTCTATCATATCTTGTCTCTTTTACATTAATGCAAAACCTATCATATCTTTTACTTAATGCAAAGTCTATCATATCTTTTATACTTTACTTAATATATAGTTTATCATATCTTTTACATTAATTATATCTTTTGTATTAATATATAGTATTTCATATCTTTTATATTAATGTAGATTTTTTCCCACATGAATGCTTTAACCACTTGACTAATGGGCGATTCTCCATATTGTGTTTGTAAATTTCAATTTTTCTTTCTATGTTATGTAGATAGCTAAGGGGCAACTCTTCATCTTAATTATCTTTTAATAGTATTAAGTATATTAATATTAATATTCATTGTGGTAGAGAAAATACAAATTGTGAACAGACAAAACTCTTGGTCCTTTAACTTTAATATTCATTTTTTTCAAAGAAAGATGCCAATATTAAAAGTCAAATGGCAAAACTACGAGCTTTTTTAACTATAATTAGTACCTATAGGTAAAATTATGTTTATTTTCCAACGAAAATAAACACCTCATATGGAAGTATTTGAAGTCATTTAACCAAAATTGGTAAGTTTATATTAATATTATGTTTCTCTTAAACAAAAGAAATTAGTATCGTGTTTATCTGCTAACAAAAGGAAAAAAAAGAGACAAAAGTCAATGAGAAAAGCTTGGATTATTTTAATTATAATTAGTAAATATAAATCAATACTGTGCGTAATTATCTTACACAAAATAAAAAATACGAAAACTCAACAAGTAACACTTGGATTTTATCGTCGAATGAAAGAAATAAATACGAAAAGCCGAAAGGCAAAGCTTGGAGTCCTTTCACCAAAATTATCACATTAATTTTGTGTTTTTTCCAATGAAGAAAATTAAAATTGTGAATTGTGTTATCTTTCAAAGAAAGAAACAAATGTTGAAAGTCAACATGCTTAACTTAGAACCCTTTAACGGGCAAATCATACGCCTACATGTATATAAATATGGTCGTAAATATCATTCCAATTCAGAGGCATATAAGTTGTTAGATGAATCGCTTTGTGAAATGTGTAATTATGTGCTATACAGGCTACCAATTCAGCCTTATTTATTCATCCTTTGGATTGGATCTTGGAATGGGGATGGCATAAGAAGCAAGATTTGGAATGGGGATATTTGAATCTCAATTGTTGTTAGCACGATACTAACAGTAGCATGGGATCATTTCTCAAGAATGATCCATTCATCAATCAATTGGTCAAAAGTGTCAAGATCAATGTGTTTTATTGAATCATTTTACATCCAACTTCAAGTGGCTCGTTCAAAGAAACTCTTCTAATAAGAGTATCCTAATTTCTCAATCAATGGCCATTAAGTTTTAAAAGATGTTAAATTATGTGATGTGGCCACTTGAGAGAGTTCCATTTGCATTGGTATACCTTGTTGATTTAGGAGAATGAACAACATATTACAAGATATTCGTTTTTTATGTGCCAGGTAGGAGCTCATGATTCCTCTCTCTTTAGAAATGAAAATATGTGGAGAGTAGAATCCTCTTGCCGCACAAACTTATCCTAAAGTAGAAAACCATGCGAGAATAATGAGTCGATGAACATATGTTATTGACCCTCCGATGCCACATGAGCTCAAAGGGTCTAATCAAAAGCAATCAAGTTCCAGAATAACTCCATGCCAGTTGACGTTCCTTCTTACTCGAATAAGCTCTGGAGTATCGATCAAATGCGTATTGCTAATAGTAGAGAAGGAAACATATGTCGGTTTGAGTCAGTTTCAGACTGTCCAAATTCCCTAACAAGTTCAAGAGTACCGGACGAATATATAACATACTTAAATCTAATGTATGAGATCGGACCAAAATTAAGACATAAAATTACATATATTTCTAGCGTAAAACTGTATTACATTAGTGGTAAGTGTATATACATTAATATATCATTTGAGTCACTCCACGTTGTACTTTTATATTTAGTACAGAGATGGCAGAATCTTGGGTGAGTTTGGGTCCTTGTAGAAAATAATAGATATTAATAATAGCTATATTTTAGAGTTTATAGAAGTCAAAATGGAAAATTTCCTCATCTTATAATCACTGTTACAAACATGCATTAGTATTCCATCGCTTCAAAGAAAAAAAGGGAAGAAAAATACCAACTTATTTAAAATATGTATACAATGATGACAATATGTATACAATGATGACACTTGGATATCTAGGTCTACGGATATTGACCAATGGACTTGAATTGACCCAGAAGCTGATCTAATTTTTATTCCAATCTTGCAGCGGACATAGGTCCCAACCTGAAGTTAAAAAAAAGTCCAAATCTAATACTTGATGCCCTCAACCCTTCAAGATCATTGAAGGAAAAGTCATGATATCTTCTCACTTGCATCACCAATCCTTCGACGACAACTTTGGTGTCTCAAAAGACTACTTTAGATCCTAATAGAATATCATGTAATGATATTTTTATTTACCCTCCACCCAAGCCATGTAGGAAAGGCCCAAAGACAATCCTAGGGAACAAAAAACCTTCACATGTTCATTCAAGCAAGGTGCGAGCAATATGCATCTTCATAGATTTGTCTATTTCACTGAGCCTCTCTCCAATATAGTGCCTAGATCATTATGGTCAGAACTTACACAACAAGGTCTTAGGACTTTTATAGTTATGACTGCTATTCATCAAGGCTTTAATCGTTGTTTCTCGATACCGAGACTCAAACTTCCTTCACCTTCCAATACTAGGCAGGCGTGAACCCCCACTCTAGGTCTTATGCCTTTGCAAAGACTTATGCCTTTGGTAAACAATCACCCTAGCCCGGTCATTAGCACGGTAGAAATTCTACCAAAGTGAGAGGAGATGGAAAGGGAAATTTCCTACTTGAGTTTCAATTTCTTCCGCCCTGAGTGCATTTAAATAAAGGGAGGATGGCACGTGATAAAAGCGTTTCTTAAAAGAAAATTTACATGATGCCCCCTGTTCTTTGTCACCAATGAGAAATCGGTACATAGATTTTGTCCAATTACTTACAAATTTCTTTTTACTTGTCAAATGTACTCATACAAATTCCCATTGGCTTATGGTCAAAGGAGCAATTGTTCTTAATTTTGAAAAAAAAATTCATCCTTTAATTTTAATTTCATCTATCATAGCTAACATGCAAAATTTACCTCAAGGGTATTTTTCAAATTCTATCTTATTTTCCTTAGAAATATTGACAAAAGTGGAAAACCATGAGAAGAATCACAGGAAGATCAATCAATGGTTGCACTAATAGTATGAGCAAAAACAAGTGGATTCAAGTCAAGTGCACAATGCCATTAGTTCCAAAATAGGTTCAAACCAATACTGGTACCTGAATGTAATGTACAGAATGGACTTGAATTAAGACTCAATTTAAAAATTAGTCCTGCAACACAAAGATATGTTTTACATTGATACAAATTAAGTCTATTTCACATACTTCACTCCTAATCGATTTCCCATTTTTAGTTGCAAATTCCAAGTTAATTTGCTTTCAATACTTAGTGCAGAGAGATAAGAGACAATAGTGTAGAGAGATAGGAGACAGCTATACATCTTAAGTATCGTTCATATATATTATTGAAGAATTTACAGGACAAATCCCTGTAAGACCCCATACGTCCTACCAAGACCCCATATCACATTGGATACGGGAGAGGTCCTCATGTGGCATTTTTCTTCTTCTTTTTTTTTTTTTGTTTTTTTTTATCGTTTTGAGATATGGTCGATATCGACCATCCCTGATTGTCAATATTGACCATTATTTCAGTCATATTTTTTTCAACATGTAACTGTCTTCTTTGCTGAACACATAATAATGGTCGATATCGACCATATCGTGAAATAACAAGAAAAAGGACAAATCTGGGTTTTCTCCCTTGGAAGAGGGAGGATCGCCTCAACATGCCCATCTTCTTCTCTCTCCCCATTCAAGAACTCATCCCACATACAAAACAAGAACATTCTCTCTCTCAAACCGTTCAATGGAGGAAATATCTCTCTCAGGCATTTCATCAAACACCTTCGTTACGCACCACTAACCAACACAACATCGACAAGAACGATGATAACCCATCCCTGCCCTCCACTCAAATGCTCATATTCCGACTCTTCTCCTCCTTCTCCCCAAACCCCACCAACCAGATCCCTCAAAATCCCTTTCTTCTCTTCCCTCAAAATCCCCTTTTCCTCTTTCTTCAATATCTCCACTCTCACCCCTCTTGACGTCTGCAAAATGGGCAAGGATCATCTCTCTCCCCCTTGAAGCAACCAAGGGAGAAAACCAAGATTCGTTTGTCTTTTTTCTTGTTATTTCGCGATATGGTCGATATCAACTATTCTACTATGTTTAGCAAATAAGACAGTTACATGTTGAAAAAAATTTGACAGGTATAATGGTCGATATCAACCATATCGCAAAACGACAGAAAAAGAAGAAAAAGGCCACATGAGAACCCCTCCCGTGTCCATTGTGATACGGGGTCTTGGTAGGACGTATGGGGTCCTACTTCCTCTATATTCTTTAAATTAATATTATAATTAGTTGTGTAAAAAGGAGAATACAATCAATAAAAAAGCAAACCTTGGTCATTTCACTTTGATATTTTGTTTGTTTCAAAGTACAAATAGTGAAAATCATATGGTAAATTTGTGAGTCCATTAACTAGAATCAGTATGTATAAATTTACATTGAATTTCTTTTCAAAGAATCATACAAATAACCAAAGTCAAATAACGTCATTAATATTAGAGGAAACTAGGGGAAAAATCCCCTTAGGACCTCATAGGATCAACGAGGACCCAATAGCATATTGAAGACGGGAGGGGTCTTTTGTACGTTGGTTGATATCGACCATTCTATAGTGTTCATGACAATCTTTTTATTCTAGTGAAGGGGGTGTTGTGTTTTCTTTATTTAAGATCAAAATACCTTAGACTTTGTGAAGTGGGGTTCTTCCCTTTAATCTCAAACATGGAGATCTTTCACAGTCAATAGAAAAGTGGGGTTTTGAAGAAATTTGTTGGGTTTTTTTCCCAATTCAAATCTGTGAAATATTTCTAGAAGGAGAATTTGGGTTTTCGTTCTTTCCCCCTGTTGTTGTATGTTAGCCACATGAATGAATGAACTTCACATTCCTAGAAGATGTTCTCAACACCCAGTTTCCTCTTCCTTATCTTTCTTCTTCCTTTTTTTTTTACTCTTTCGACTTCCCCACCTTAATAGGATCAGGACACGCTCCCATCTGTAACCAAACCATCTCTCTCTCTCTCTCTCTCTCTCTCTCTCTTCTCAATCAAGTGAAACTAAGCAACATGACCTAAAAGAAAAGGCACAAAAAATGGCTGATAAATTTGAGTCCATCGACATTGAAGGGCAGCAATAGACTAGAATATGGGTACACCATCCTGGAAATGATGTTTTTAAAACTTGGGAGCACAGGAAGATGAAGGGCAGAGACCCCGAAACGCAAATCTACAGAGAGCAAAATAATTCCATGGATAGCCCTGGATCAATAGCATCTAGGTCTTGCCACAATGACAGCACTACGGATGATGAAAACCCATAGGGAAAGAGGTTACATCCTTTTTTTTTTTTTTCCTTTTTTTTCTTTTGCTTAATGTGTAGTTGAATTAAAGAAAAAAGGGAGAAACAAGGGCACTAGGTCCCCAGGCCAAAAGGCTACAACCAAAAGCTAAAAAAAATCCGACAACACAAAGACAAAGAAGCTAATAAAAAACGAAATAGAAAAAAAGAAACAGAGCTATATAGAGCAAAAGAACCAGAACAGAGATAGAAAGTAGGGAACCTAATCAGAACCAGGAAACTAAGCAGAAAAACCAGGCCCAAAGCACGCAGCAACATGATAATAATAGCAGCACACCACGAAGCACACGAAGCAAATCCCTGGGCAAAGATCAAGTCAACTTGTTCAAAGCCTCTCCTTACAGACGATTCCTGATGATAGACTTAGCTCTCGAGAAAGAGGGCTTCCCAGAATTGAACTTGGCGTCGTTCCGAAGGAACCAAAGAGTGGAGATAACTTGGAAGAATATAGCAGGCGCACTCTTTCTACCTGAAACATCTTTGCCTCAGGAAAGAAGGGTCCAGATCGCAGTGGCAGAGAGAGGGGGAGGGTGAGAACCAGAAGAAAGAATAATCCAAGTCCATTACTGGACGCCAGATCGCAGGAGAAGAAGAGGTGCACATCCGATTCCTCTTCCAAACAGCAACTAGAGCATCTGGATGCCAAAGACCAACCCTTCTGTTAAGCCCATTGCTCTGTAGGAGTTTTCCTAAGCATTAATCTCCAACTGAAACAGGCCAGCCTTGGATTGATCATATTGTTCCAAATTAGCCCAGACCAAAGCGATTCATTATCCCTAGTCCGCAGCAGGTTCCAAGTATCTTTGATAGAGAGATCCCCTAAAGAACTGGCATGCCAACGCAGCAGGTCCTTTTCAGAGCTGTTGCCAAAGGAGATTGAGGCGGAGAGTTCCAGGAAGACCTTCAGCTGGATAGGGAGGTGATTAGGGATACTCCAAGAATTCTCCACTATAATGTCAGCCACGAAGTCATGCTTAGAGAAGTGCAAACTAGGAAACTTGTCAGCTATTGGGATTTGATCAATCCATCTGTCAAACCACAAGGAAATAGACTACCCATTCCCAATCACCCATCTAGAATTCCTTTGGATAATGGAGGAGAAAGATCTTAAACTCCTACAGATACACGAACCGCCCCTGTGCAAATTCATCTATCTCTAAACCAAATGGCCCATAGGGAGTTGAAAGTGGAGACTAACCAAGCCAATCTTAAAAGAGAAGCTGCATTGAACTCCTTCGCAAACCCAAACCTTCCTCTGATCTTGGTAAACAGACAACCTCCAATCTTAAAAGATTGGATTTCAATCTTTTCGGATTGGAAGACCACAAGAAATTCCGCATCAGCCTCTCAATGAGAAGACAGGTCTTGATTGGGAGAGGAAGAACAAGAGAAATATATAGAGGGATGGAAGATAGGACGTGCCTAACAAGGTCAGTCTTCCAGCAAAGAAGAGAAGATTAGTTTTCCGACCTACAAGCCTCTGCCTAATGGAGTCCAGAACCTTATTAAAATAAGGGTGACGAGCACTACAAAAAAACAGGGGGATTCCAAGGTAGACTGATGGAATAGAGGCTTTGTTGATCTCAAGCAGGCCTATAACCATAGAAGATCTTCTGGCATTGCAATTCCCTAAGAACAACTGACTTTTCTGCAGGTTGAAGCTCTGGCCAGAAGAGTCCTGATAGAGTCTGAGAAGACCTTGAAGCCTCCGCAGACTAGCCTTGTTGGCTTTTAAGAATATCAGAATATCATTTGCATATAGAAGGAGGCAAGGAATATGGGGAATATTGCACCATCTTGCCTAAGCCTAACCAAATTAATACTTAGGATTTCCTCTGCCATAATAAAGAGGTAAGGGGAAAAAGGATATCCCTGACGAAGCCCACAAGAAGAACTAAAAAAACCACAAGGACTTTTGTTAATCAACACGGAGCCTTTGCTGCTATAGACCAACTCCTTCATTAGATGAACCCACTTGGGGGAGAATTGGAAGAATTCCATAGCTCTGAAGAGGAAATTCCACTGGAGCTTATCAAAAGCCTTAGCTATGACAAGCTTTAAACCAACCGAGCCTCCTCTGGATTTGGACTTGAGTTATTGAAAGAGCCCATGGGCAAGGGCCACATGGTGGTGAATAGTTCTGCCTTTAACAAAAGAAGATTGATGCTTGGAGATAAGGAGGGGGAGAATGCTTGCTAGCCTGGAAGCTAGGATTTTTGAGATAACTTTGTATGAGAAGTTAAGGAGGCTAATTGGGTGGAAGTCCGAGAAATATTTGGCGCCTTGAATTTTAGGAATCAGGGTAAGGAAGAAGGCGTTGGAAGCCCTCAGCAGTCTTTCAGAAGAGAAGAAATGAGCTACAACCTGAATGACATCTGAGCTAACTATATGCCAAAATTTGGTGAAGAAAACCCCTGTGAAGCCATCAGGACCGGGGGAGCTACTCTTCTTTAGGCTAAAGACTGCCCTTTTTACTTCTTCAGCAGAGGGAATGGTTGTCAGCAGCTGATTCTGATCATTTGAGACTGAAGGCTCTATTAAATTAAAGAGAGTTTCGCTAGGGGAGGAAGGAGCAGAATGGAACAACTGAGAGAAGTAGGAAACTGCATCCTCTCTGATTAGGCCTTCGTCCTCAATAGAATTGCCACTAATTGAGTTACTATCAATGTGATTGTGATGACTCCTAGATTTAGCAGAGAGATGAAAGAACCTGGTGTTCCTTTCCCCACCTTGGAGCCAGCGAATTTTGGAATTCTGCTTCCAATGGGCTGCTTCAGCATTGAGCCAGTTGTCGTGGACAGTTTTAGCATCATTAAGCCCCTTTTGAGGAGGATCAGTTGGGCCATAGTTAAAGACTTCTTGAGCTATCAAAACAGCCTTTTCTGTAGCAGCTATGTTCTTCTTGAGCTGGCCAAAAACATCTCTATTCCAAACCTTGAGATTGCTCTTTAGAGCCTTCAATTTAGTTGCAAGAATAAACTGAGGAGAGCCTCTGCAAGGGATTGCCCAACTTTTTTCAACAACTTCAGGGAAGGACTCATGAGAAAGCCACATTTCTTCAAACTTGAAAGGAAAGTTCCTAGAGGAGAAATGATTCCTGTGAGTTAGCAAGATAGGGCTGTGATCAGAGGATATCCTAGGGAGGTGCAAGAGAGTTAGGTCATCGAAGCGATCTAGCCAGTTACCATTCTAGCCGCCACATAGGCAAGGCCCTTGCCTATTATTTGCCTAGGTTTAAAAATTGCCTTTAAAACCAAGGTCCTTAAGACCTGTTGTCTACACCATATCTCCAAAATCCTTAATAGAGGTAATGGAGGGCGATTGGATGCTAAGTTTCTCAAAAGCCAGAAGAATGGAGTTGAAGTCATCAGTCACACACCAAGGCAAAGTAGTAGAAGAAGTAGTGACCAGGTGGTCCCAAAGGCTTCTACGGACTCTATAGTCAGTTGAACCATAGACTCCAGTTATCAAGTAGGAGGCTAAGGAGAGCAGGTTCTGAAAATTTCGATGGTGATATGCTGAGGGGAATGTTTAATGAGGGAGAAAGAGAAATTAGAATTAGGTTTAGAATTAGGTTTGAAGAAGCACCAAAGGGAACTATTAGAGTTGGAAAAGGAATAATTGAAACCTAAAGATTGGACTCCAATTGAGTGGATGGTATCGCAAGGGATTTTCGGCTCAAAAAGAAAGAAGATGTCTGGAGAGTGAGAGGTTAGAAGGTAATGAAGCATTGATTTTGTAGGGGTATTAACAATACCTCTATAGTTCTAGTATAAGGCTTTAAACATTAGGAATGGCAGGGGAGGAAGGGCCATAAGAGCTTCTTGTTTTAGGACCTTGAGAAGAGTGTCCTTTAGGCTTGGGTTTCTTTTTCCCTTGAATTTTGAAAGGAGATAAATCTACAACAATGGAGGTTTGACCAGAGATTCGGGGATCTTTGTGGATGGAGATAGGAGGGACAGGGGGAAGGCAACCTGGGTTAATGGTGGAGGAGGAGGAGATTGGGAGATCCTTGGGTTCTAATTCTGTATCCTACAAGTCATTGGTAGTCTTTGTTGCTCAATTTTGGGCAGCAATGATATTTTTGGATTGGGAGTAAGAGAAGGGAGGATCTGCCAGGGAGTAGTTTTCCAGAATAGAGAAGGGATTAGAGTAGTCAAGAGCAGGGACTGGAATTTTCTCCAAAGTTCCATAGATGAGGTCTGAATGCATTAACAACACAGGATTTTCCTCAAGAGGAGTAGGCATTGACAACACAAGATTTTCCTCAAGAGGAGCAGGGTCCAGATCTAAGGGGGATAGGATGAAATTGGACTTAGGGGACGGAGGATGCGAGGCAAGAGCAGGAAGTTATATAGAGGGAGGGTCTGCGGTGTCCAAAGGGGAATCCCGGAGGCCTAGTGAATCTGGAGAGACTACATTTATGGGGGCAGAGGAACCTGTCACTAGAGATCTCAGGTTGACCTTGGGCTGACCCTGAGCTGCCGCCAAGGGGGACTTCAGGAGTCCAGGCTTAGATGAGAAAGGGGCACACTGTAGAAAGGTGACCTGCTGATAGACAGGAGGAACAAGGAATATTTTCATATTGCACCTCCACTTCCACCGTGTCTCCTTCCAGTTCAACTGAACAACTTTTCGGATAAGGCTTAGCCACTTCCAGATTGACAAAGATCCTGGCAAAAGAAAGCATTCTCTGCATGGCTGTTGTTTCATCAAGATGGATTGGCTTGCCTATTGAACTAGCAATAAAAAGGATTATATCACTACTCCAGCAGTGGTAGGGGATGCCCTTCAGACGGATCCAAACTGGAGTGACTATTGACCATGAGCTCTCGTCCTGACCTGGGGCCCAGGGAAGAAGAAGTTTATTCCTTTCCATGAATATAGGACTCTGTAAAACCAGACTATCTTTATCATCAGAGGAATTGTAGCGGAAGAGGAAATTACCTTTCTCAGTAAGAGAGATCTGACAGGGTCTGGACATCCACCATGTGTTGTGAGCCCAAAGTTCCAGAGCTTCTAGAGAGGGCATTCTGCCAACAAATTTCCCAATAATAGAGAAGGAGAAGGATTCCTTGCTGAGATTGATCATATGAAGATGAATCTTCATAGTCAGTTTACCTTTTTTCCAGGCAGGGGTCTGGAGATATGAGCAGGGGGAATTGGGGTTGGGGCAAGGAGACTAGCATAGGATTTGTGGGGAGGGAAAATTGGAGGGAGGAGAGGGGGAGACAGAGGAGAGGCACTGGGGGCGGATTAAGGGGAGGAGGCTGAGAGGTAGCACTGGGAACGGCTGCCAGCTGATTTGGATAGTGAGTAAGAAAGCTTCCAAGATGCCTATACAGTAACTGAAGCTAAGTTGAATCCCAAGGCCGGGGAGTAAGTTGAAAGGTTGCTATTGACTGATTTCCTAGAGCAGACGGGGACTAAGTCTGAAGGTGATCTCCTGCTTCATGGAGAGGAGAAAGTTGAGCACCTTTGTCTCTGGGGGACAAGACTTCAAGGAGATAAGATTGGCTGGCCGACGAGGCTAGGAATCCTCTGACGCTGGGCGGCAAAGCTTTCGGAGTGATGATTAGGAGAGGGGCTAGGTTACCGGGCGGGACGGAATGGGAGGGGAGGTTATTGGAGGCAACGGGTTTAAGAATCTGGGAATGGGTTGGGGTGCTTTGGATATGGGAAGGGAGACGTTGGATCTGAGATTAGCTAGGTTATTAGGCAGAGCAAAGGGGGGACCAGGGATTGGGGCGAGGGAGAGACGAGGGTCGGGAGGTTCCATCACGTTGCTTTAAAACATTTGAAAGACTTGATTGTAAACAAAGTGCAACACTTGAAGTTTCAAGGGTTAGAGTTTATTAGACCCACGATCCATTCTCTTCGGATATTTGTTGAAACATTTTTTAGTCTATTGGGGTAATGGATTTCAAAGGTTGTGTGGAGAGAGCTCTTGAGCTTTTTCTGGGAGAAACACTTTTGGGAAAGTGGTTACATCCAGTTGCAAAAATCCGAAAGAGCATCAAGAAGTTCATTTTAATGTTTCATAGACGCCCTGGAAATGAGAGTCCCAAGAAGAAAGAAAAGGATGTTCCCACACCACGACGTTCCCAAATCACTTCAGAATCTAAAGTAATGAATCAAGACCCTTTTTTCCATGCAGCATAATCAACCCCAAGACCTCCAAGCTTGAGTACTCTCAACCACTTCCTGATCAATATCTCATTTCCGCAAAACACCCAAGTATCACCAAAATGATAACAAAAGATAGAACTCCAACATGACCATTTTCTCACAAATCACGGTCAACAACATCAAACACCCACAAAAGCGTAAACCCCAATCACCCCTAAAACCTCCCCAAATCATCCTCAAAACCCCCAAAACGAAAGAACTGTCAAAGACCCAGAGGGGGAAAAAAAGAAGCTACCCACCTCCAAATTCAATGTTGTAAAACAGATGATCGAGGTTCTCTTTGCCTCCCATCATCTCTCTCTCTCTCTCTCTCTCTCTCTCTCTACCTCTCTCTCGTGTCTCGCTTTTGGTACTCTCACTCGTTTTGTTGACATCTCATCTGCGTTTTTCTCGCTTGCTTGTGGAAGAGAGAGAGCGCTTTTTTTCTTCTTGGCTCTAATGGTCAATATTGACCATCACTGCTTAGCTTTAATGGTCTACATCGACCAATCTACTTGTCAGATTTTCTCTAACCTATAACTGTCTTATTCATTGAACACGACAAAATGGTCAATATTGACCATTTCTACTTCCTCCTAATGATCGTTATCGACCAATATGTCAGTCAAATTTGTTCCAACATGTAACTGTCTTATTTGCAGAACACTACAAAATGGTAGATATCGACTATATTGCAAAATGATAAAAAAAAGACTAAAAAGGAACTTGATCGGACCCTTCCCGTCTTCAACATGCTACTGGGTCCCCTTTGGTCCTATGGGGATTTTTCCCATAGTTTCCTCTTAATATTATGTATATCTTCAACAAAAGTAATGGATGCGAAAAGATAAAATCCAAAACATTGAGTCATCTAATTTGAATTAGTAAAGATAAATTGATATTATATTTATCTTCAGGTATTTATCTATGAACAACAAAAATAAATACTAAAAGTCAACATGCAAGACTTTGAGTCCTTAAATGGGAATTAGTAAATATAAATTAATATTGTGTCAATCTTCAACGAAATAAATAAATATAAAAACTCAACAAGCAAAACATAAAGTTGTTTAACCAGAATTAGTCAATATATATTAGATTGTGTTTATTTTCAACAAAAAAGGAAATATCAAATTTGAAAACAAAACCTTAAGTCCTTTAATTAGAATCATTAAATATAAAATATTGTGTTGTTTATCTTCCAATGAAAGAAACAAAAACCAAAAGTCAAATAGGCAAAAGTTGAAGCTATATAACCACAATTAGTGATTTTTACATCAATATTATATTTATCTCCAATGAACAAAATTTATCTTCAATGGCAGTTGTTGGGCTCTGGGGAATGGCCACTCCATCCTGCTATGGCTTGACAACTTGATAGATCATGATCCCATTGCTCAAAGATTCCCCCTCCAATTTTTAGTCAGTGATAGGGTGGCGGACCTAATTCAAGGAAACTCCTGGATCATCCCAGTTACCATTTCGGAAGAGGGTCAGAGCTTCCTCCTTTAGCAAACGAATCTAATTGTTCTCCCAAGCCCCTCTACCCCGGATAAAGTATCTTGGAAAGGCTCTACTTGGGGGTCCTACTCTCAACCAAGCCTAGGTATCCTTGAGATCTAGAGAAGTAGCAGTTCAGTGGTATGGGTTAGTTTGGAATAAGTTAATCAATCCTAGGCTTTCTTGCTTCAGCTGGCGCTTTTTCCTCAGGAAAACGTCTACTGATTCTTGGGAAATGCTCAAAGGGAGTTCAATTGCTTCAAGAAGTTACTCTTGCCACAGCATTAGAGAATCAGATTTGCACACTTTCTTCTCCAGCTTCATAGCTCAGCAGCTATGGTCATGGCTTCTCAGTCAAGTGGGCAGTCCCCTTCCACTTCCTCTATCGCCTTCTTCTGTCTGGACAGTTTTAATCAAGGGTACAGACGCAAATGGAAGAAATTCTGCAGCTGTTATTTTCTTCCAAGCAATCTATACCCAATGGTTTTTAAGGAATGAAGCCAAGCACCGCAGAAAAAAGACTTCTTTGGTGAAAGCTCAGAAGGTATTATCAACAGCTGCAGAGGTATGTTTTGCTCCTCTTCAGGTGTAGCTCCTCCCTCTCATCCAATCTTAAGGTCCTTAGGGTGGGGTGATTTGCTTTCCCCTCTTCTCTCCCTCCTCTCTTGGTTGCTCCTTCTCCTTGCAGGTTGGCTTCCTAAAGCTCTCAATTTGGTTGGGAGGGTGGGGGCTCAGGGTTGTAGGGACTGTTGCTGTTGATGAAGTCATGGGTTCTTTTTGCCAGATGGGATCTTTTTTTCCTTTCTTTTTTGTAATGTGATGTAGGAGGGATCCCACTTTTTCTTTGGGTTCCTCTTAGGTTGTGCTTTCTTTTGGTTTGTAGGTGCTGGCTACTGGCCCTCTTCTGTTGAGGTGCCCTGTTCTTTTCTTGGCTTGTTATCTTGCTGTATTCTTTTTCTCCTTATTGTGGGGGCTTCTGCCCTTCTTCTCCTTCAATACAAATTTACCATTAGCAAAAAAAAAAAAAAAAAGGAACAAAATAAACATTGAAAGCAGAAAGGCAAAAAATGAAGTCGTTTAATTACTAGAATTACGAAACATGCATTAATACTGTATTCATCCTCAATGAACATATTAATCTTCCAATGAAAAAGACAGGTTCATGAATCATGAGTCTAGATAAAAGTTGGACTTTTATCCCAAAACTTTTCTAAAAGTATCTGATAATCACTCAACAACTAGAGGTGGCAAACGGGCTGGGTCGTGTCAAAATGGGCTAGATTGATGAGGGTTATCTTCAGGTTGAAGTTAAAATTCGCCTAATGTGGGTCAACCCAACCCAACCAATATAACCCACAACTAAGAGATTCAATCTATTAACTCAGCCCAACCTATAGAGTATTAGCCCAAACCTATAATTCACAGAACTCCTAGCCCTTTAACAAAAATTAGTAAACACCATTAACAGTGTATGAATCTTCAACAAAATGAAAAGGCAAAACTTCGAATCATTTCGAATCATTTAACTAAAATGAATAAACATCCATTTATATTGTATTTATCTTCAGATAAATATTTTATTATCTTCAACAAAATTAAGGATACAAATTTATTTAACACTAAGACAGATAACATAAGGTCGAAAGCATGGTCCGCTGAAATGGTGAGATCTAAATCATTCATGTTGTGAATTCCAACCATAATTTGATTTTTTTTGTTTTTGTTTTTAGTATTTATTTTCTTTTTCATTCGGAGGCGAGTAGCACTCCCTTTTCCCATGTTTAATCCAAAATGAATTGCTCTACACCACAGTGAGTCATGATATGGGCAAAAGCCAGAAAGTCATAAATTTGTCTTGTTGTTGCAAGGCACGACCTTAATTCGCTTCTGTTTCTTTCATGACCTCAATGCTCAATAGCTGATAATGTGAATTGGTTTTGTAGTTTCAATCGAGTGTATGCTTCAGGTAGCTTGTTACAATATGAGTTCTACTATTAGAATTAGCTTACCCAAGATAAGATGGCATGAGGGTTCGATGATGATGATGTTGATGAAGTGTATTTTCTTAGATGTTCTCAAATTCATATATGATTTAGATTATGCATGACTAAGACTCAATTTCACTATCAGTTCACAACCCTAAATGAATGCAATGAATTATGTAAAAGTCAGCAACTGATAGAGAAGTTCATTGCCAAACTAAATGGGCCTAGGTTCAGGTTGGAGTTTCCTTGGATAACAACATGAACTGGACCTGTTCATTATCAAGCAATCTCAACATTGCCATCCCAACCTGATCAAAAATTTATTTCTTCTTAAAAAATGAATTTATAATTTTTTTGAAAGAAATTTTGCTATGAAAAGCCAAGTAGGGGTTTGTGTTTGGTTTATGGTTCAGGAATTGCTTGGACCGTCGGTAGCTTCTCTCGCTCGCCTCCCCTCCCTCCCCATCTCTCTCCCTCTCCCTCTCCCTCTCCCTTCCTTTCCTTGGAGAGAGATAGCGAGGGACAGACGGGCGAGGGGGGGGGGGGGGGGGGGGGGCGGGCAAGGAAAGGAAGGGAGGGGGAGGGGGAGAGACACGGAGAGAGATAGCGAGGGAGAGATGGAGTGTGGGGGGGGGGGGGGGGTGGGGGTGGGGGGGAGGGCGAGATGTGGCCGCCGCCGGTCCTGACTGGAGCCAGTTACCACCTTCAGTCAAGGTAGGAGGTGGAGATGGGGAGGGAGGGAACAGAGAGGAGGAAAGGGATCCACCGCCGTCACAGGTAGGTAGCACCGGAGGGCATGCTAGGTAGCACCGGAGGTGGAGGGAAGGTGGGGGGAGAGAAAGGAGGAGGGTGGGAAAAAATGTAACTTTATAGGTTTTTATTTATTTATTTATTTAAATGTGTGTGTGGGAAGGAAAACTTCTTGTGTGCCAATAGAAGATCCCAAAAAAGATCAATTGTTGACTCGTCGTATATTTTGAGATATTCGCGAAAAAGTTCAGACCATTAGATCGAATTATCTGGACTTTTGTGGGACATTTTTTAAAACCCAAACCATTCAGTCTCTTCAAAGAGCCTAATTAAAACGACAGTAGGGTAAAATTGGAAAGCATGATTCATCATGGATTATGAGCTTAATGGCAATAATATATTAGTCGTTGAAGGTATTTTCAAGTTAGCGATCCCAGAGGAGTTGCTATAGAGGAGTGCTTTGCTTGTTTGTTAAGTTAATGAAGATGTTTGACTCAAGCAACCTTAATACTTTTATTTTCTTTTTCAAAAAGTAAAAAAAATAAAATTTCACAAATATAAATGAAAATGTTTAAATAAAGCAACTGCTTAGTGGTAATTTTTGGGTGTGTGTCCTAAGCGGAGGACAGAACTTATCGCTGAGTAGCACTTCACTCTTGAAGAGGTCGAATCCACAGGGAACGAGCTAGAGGTTTTAGCTCTAGAGAACTTCTTTTGGTCGAGAGTGACCAACTTTTTTCAATTGATGGAATTAAATCTATGCTGAGGACTGATTAAAACTGCTGAGAACTGAATAAAACTGTTATACTAAAGAGATGGTTCAACCTTGGGTTCAATTCACCTGGATTTACATGGTTTCATCTTCCTTTTCATTACACAGGTAAGATTTGGATCAATCCAATCTTCCCTGGAAAATCTCTTCATAGAAATCAAATAGAACTCTAATTTAATAATTGCCAAACAGATTCTTAAACATCAATTCAGTAATCTGGGAGCCATCGACCTAAGCACTATTTGTATCATCTTAGATGAACACAATTAGTCAAAAGCTTAACATCTCAATTACGATTTTTGAAAATAGAAAATCAATGGAAACTATCATTCATCATTAAAGCATTAATCCAGAAAGACAATTCATGTAAATCCTAGGGTGAATTCTCCTTAGGTTAAACCATCTATAATTCTACCCCTCCATTAATGGAGAAGTCATCAAAAAGATTCTATTAACACAAAAGAACAAAAAGAGCATAATTGAATGAATACCTCTATTGAAACTTGAAATAATATGAAAGATTCAATCTCAATCCAAGAATTCGCCAAAATTGAACAATAATCTTCACTCAAATCTAACTATGCATTGATCTATGGAAGAAAGAGAGAAAAAAGGGCTAGGAAGCTAAGAGAATTCCCAGACAACCCTAATTTTCGAGTTAGTGGGCTTTACAAAAATACCCCAAAAAGCAAAAAATCTCTTCAAATCCGACAGTTCTACAGGTAGAACTTCCAGTTAGAGTAGTTCTACCGGTAGAAATTTCGGTTTGACAGGTGAAGGTCTGTTTCTCTAACTCTCTGCCAGAATTTTAGCCTTTTCTACCGGTAGACTTGCGGTTAGACTGATGAAGGTCAGTTTCTTCAGCTCTCTGCCAGGTTTTTGGCCTTTTCTACCGGTAGAACTTCCGGTTAGAGTGGTGAAGTTCAATTTCCTTCTTTTTGTTGACCCGAACTTCAATTCCACTTGCTCCTTCACTCTCTACTTGATCTATTCATCATCCACAAGCTTCATTCTTCACAAAATTCCTGTAAATGACCAAAAACCAATACCCGTGCAAAAATTATATGTAATCAAAGGAATTTAAACACGAATGATGGTAATAGGAAGGTAATTAAGTCCCCAATTGCATAACAATTGGGTACTTATCACACCCCCCAACTTGGACTTTGCTAGTCCCTAGCAAAATAAGAAGAAGCTATCTACCCTGAATAGACAATCCTCCTCTAACCATGAAAATACATGATTTATGCCATATCGAAACAAATGTCTAAGATGCTAGATTCAACCAAAAACTTGAACATCAAATTATCAATATCTACATCTCATTAGATCTAAACACGGAATCAAGATGCACAGATTGAATGAGTTAACCATCACACATAATCAATTCCAAAACTCACAAAAAATGTATCACTCAAATTGAATGTCACACATTCCAACAAACATATCCCATGAAAACTAATCTCACCATGTTATTCTAACATCACACACATACAAAACAAAACTAAAGTAGCATATAATTCAAACATGCATGCTGATGGAAGTAATGACACAAAAAGATCAAATAAGGACTTTAGGCTTGAATTGAAAAGGTGAACAATGAAAAGTTTGACAAAATGGGGCACGACCTAACATGGCTTGGGTCAACTACCCCTAAGCCATGCCCAACAACATATCACTTGACAAAATGAAACAACTCATTCACTAACTAGATCCTCCATCTCATCATCTCCTTCATCATCATCTTCATCATCATCTTCTCCCTCAGCCTCTTCTTCTGCAGCATCATCACCATCACTCCTTGGCTGGCTCGGACCTGCCTCTGCTTCCCTCTGAGATGACTCATAAGGCTTAGCTCCCTGTGACTCAGCAAATTTAATCAAATAATCTTGTCGGGATCTCTGCCTCATCAGTTCTTGTTTGATCTCTTTCTGTCCTTCAATGCAGTCATCCACCTTGCAACCAATCCATTTCAACAATTCCTTCATGTATGTCTGAAATGAGGAACCTTTCACTTGTTTTGGAAGAGAAGAAGGCTGAGTTGCTGCTGGAGGATCCCTTTTCTGAGATCTGGCATTTGCCATTATTTTGACAGTGATTGCTCCTCTATTGTTAGGGAGAAGCCAATCATCGGGACCCCTCTCAACTTTCTGATCCAAGCATAGTTTAGTGATTAGACAAGGGTAAGGGAGTGCTGCCTTAGCTGAGGATTCTTCCGGGTACATCCTCATCTGATTATAGACAAATTGTGCCACATTCATCCCTTCATTTGGACTCCAAATCACCCATAACAACTCCAACTCCTTCTTCCCCAACATTTTCTCGTCACCTCGAGGATAAATGTTATAATGCATTATCTTGTTCAGCATCCCTGCCTCTCCATTCAAATTTCCAACTGGTGTTGTCCCTTCCACCACAGCATCCTCTCTCAAAACCAACTGAGCATATGGAATTTCAAAGGGAGCATTTTGAGGCCTAGGGTAGGTAATTCTTTCCCTATCCACTGGAGTATACCCTAAGGCCTTAGCAATGATAAACGGGTCAGCTCTAATTCTGGTTCCATTCACAGTAGCAGCAATTTGTTCACCACCCGCTATATTAAGATTCATAGTCTTGTAAAATTGGTGCACAAAGTTAGGGACATACCCAGCGAAAGCCGTATCCATATATTCGAGCCTGCTGTTAATAACAACTCTAAAGCATTCTCCATTTCCCAGCTTGCCCACATCGACTTTGCGTTCAATCACAAATGCCTTCTTATCCACCTTTTTCTCCCATTTCACCTGACCAGGACTTTTCTGTGGAGGAGGGGGTGAAGGCTCCCTTGGCCTCTTTTCAACTCTTCGATCACCTCCCCTTGAAGTCCCACCCTTGGACTTTCCACCCTTTGCAACTGCACCTTTTTTTGGTATTGCCCCCACATTTGGATTTTTGGTTCTTGGCATGGTTTAGGGATGGTTGTAGGTTGTATGAAATGGGATAGGAAAGGTATGGAAGTGGTTAGGAAATTTTGTGGAAGGATAGGTGTTTTCAGAATGTAGGGTTTTGGGGTAATTGGAGATCTTTGATGGAGTTAGGTTTTTTGTGAAATGGAATGATGTGGAAGGTAAGATATGGAATGAAGAAAGAAGTTGTGGAGGAGATTGGATTGGGCTTGAGGAATGTATGGCTCAAAGGGAAGAAATGAAATTTTCGGCCATGGTGGGTTTTCTTGGGATTTTTGAAGGTTGAATCCGAAGTATGAGGGAGATATGGTGATGGGGAGAATGTGTTTGGATGTTTTAGATAAAGATTGGGTGGTTTTAACGGAGGTTTAGAAGTTTGGTGCTAGGGTTTAAGGGAATATTGGTTTGAGAGAAGAGAAGGAAGAAGATGAAATGAAAACAAGACGAGAGAAAAAGTATAAGTAGGCTGCCTGGGTTAGCATTTTCTACCGGTAGAAATACCGGTTATACTTTTTCTACCGGTAGAACTACTGGTTATGATTCTTATACCGGTAGAACTTCCGGTTCTGACCTATTTATTGAAAATCCAACCCTCTGCCTCCAATTTCACTTTTTAAACCGGTGTTTCTACCGGTTCTGTCATTCATTCATTTGTCTCTACCGGTAGAATTTCCGGTTGGAACAGTTTTTTCTGAAACATCACCTCTCTGCCTCAATTTTCACTCTTTAAACCGGTTTTTCTACCGGTATTGTCATTCATTTTTTTGAAAGAATGAATGAATGACTTGGCCATAATTCCAACACCTTCTTCCTCTGATATTTCAAAACTTTCATTCAACGAGTAACTTGAGTCATGAGTCTCACTTATAGGCCAATGAAGTGACTCATTTACGAATTTTTCAAACTATGCAATGGAATACTAATAAAGAAGAAGTCTCAATGAATCAGTCTTTATAGAATAAACCTTCATCTCAGTCACTCACAAACCCCACTACCAAAACATAGAAGATCATCTCCACTCTATAGCCATCCGTAGATTCATCATAACCAAACCCAATTTTTCATTACACAACCATTTTTTTCCTGCAGAAAATTCTCCAAAACCCCCCATTCCTCCTTACCTACTTTACACCGGTTCCCTAAGAGTTAGCACAAGAACAAGAGAATATAGAACATGGCTCAAACAAGGGTACAAGGGTGACTCTTTTCTGGTTTCATAAACAACAAAATTGCCTTGTATTAACAATTTGTGCCACCACTCCCAAAAGAGGCAAAATGAATGCAATTCAAGGCTACAAAAGTATGACTTGCAAGTGTGTGGAATCTACTCTATCACTCAAAGCACTCTAAAAAACAGGAGATATGGTACGAATTCAACCCAATGTGATGATTAACTCACACAATCATTCAAAGACACGTAGTAATCAAAGAAGGCATAAATCATGTATCTCACAAAAATTGTACCTCCAAATGAGAATTGCGATGAAATGAATGTAAGGATTGGATTAACAAAATTCTAAATAGCGAAAAATTAACTATATGGATGAATGAATTGTATGCCTCTCCCCCTAACTTGAATGAAACATTGTCCTCAATGATTAAAACAAATAAGAACAAAGGGAAAAGAGAGGAACGGAGTTACCAATCTACCAGGGTTGGTACGGTAGCACGAATAACCTTCTAAGACTTAGACACCAACTAACGGTTAGAAACAAAGGCGGGGCAAGCACAGAGGGTGCACCCCAAAAACCATCCATCTCTCAAATGGTGAAAGGAAAGGATTGAATCATTGGTCTTTTAAAGTTAGATTCCAAGACATCGCACCAAAGAAAGATGTGATACGGAGTAGCATCATCCGCTATTTATTTTAAGATGCAAGTAGGCCAATCATGCACACAAACGAGATATATACATTAAACAAAAAGCAAAATGCATGTACGATGGCAACAAACACAATCAAGAAAAATTAAGAACTAGTGGCTTCCGGATAAACCGGATCACTAACTCTTCCACAATTTCCTCTTTTGCAAAATTCTCCCAAAAATGGCTTAAGCCTTTGCCCATTAACTTTGAAAATCTTTCCATCATTTTGATTAAAAACATCAATAGCACCATGATGATAGATTTTATGCACAAAATAAGGTCCTGTCCATCTTGATCGCAACTTACCTAGATGGAGATGAAGTTTTGAGTTATATAAAAGCACCTTTTGACCCACCTCAAAGTCTTTCCTAACAATATGCTTATCATGAAAAGCCTTGACTTTGGACTTGTAGATGCTAGCATTCTCATAAGTCTCTCTCCTCATCTCCTCTAATTCATTCATCTGAAATTTCCTAAGAACACACGCCTTGTGCTCGACCTCTACAGGAAGATGGAAGGTCTTGCCATAAACAAGCCTATAAGGAGACATCCCTAAGACTGTCTTGTAGGCAGTGCGATAGGCCCATAAGGCATCAGTCAACCTAGTTAACCAATCATTCCTATTAGGATTCACAGTTTTCTCTAAGATCTGCTTGACCTCCCTATTGGCTAAGTCAGCTTGCCCATTGGTATGAGGATGATAGGCAGTGGACACCTTATGAGTGATCCCATACTTGGCCATCAAGGCTGTGAAGGGATGATTGCAGAAGTGAGTGCCTTGATTACTAATCATGGCCTTTGGCATCCCAAACAGAGACAAGATGTTCTCCTTCATAAATTTGACCACAACCTTGTGGTCATTGGTCCTAGTGGGAATAGCCTCTACCCACTTGGACACATAATCGACAGCCAGAAAAATGTAGAGAAAGCCATGAGAACTAGGGAAAGGACCCATAAAATCTATACCCCAACAATCAAAGATCTCTATGATAAGCATGGACTGAAGGGGCATGGCATTCCTCTTGGAAATAGCACCTAACCGCTGACATTGAGGACAAGATAGACAGAACTCATGGGCATCTCTAAAGAGTGTGGGCCAGAAGAAGCCACACTGCAAGATCTTGGCAGTGGTCTTCCTAGATGAGAAGTGGCCTCCACATGCCTCAGTGTGGCAGAAAGACAATATACTCTGCTGCTCCGACTCCGGGACACACCTCCTAATGATCTGATCAGCACAATACTTGTAAAGATAAGGATCATCGAAGGCGTACTTCCTCACCTCAACTAAGAACCTCCTTCTCGCTTGAGAAGTCCAGTCACTAGGAAGCTGCCCTGTCACAAGATAATTGACGATATCCACGTACCACGGACACGTCGACACTGAATACAACTTCTCATCAGGAAAAGAATCAAGGACAGGAAGATGGGATGACTTATCCTCAAAGTCAAGTCGCGAAAGGTGATCCGCGACGACATTCTCAACCCCCTTCTTATCTTTGATAGTGATATCAAACTCTTGAAGCAACAGAACCCACCTAATGAGACGCGCCTTCACGTCTTGCTTGCTCATCAAATACTTGAGCGCTGCATGGTCAGTAAAAACAACAATAGGTGAACCTATGAGATATGATCTAAACTTATCAAGAGCGAAGACTACTGCAAGCAACTCTTTCTTTGTGGTGGTGTAATTAAGTTGAGCATCATTCAAAGTCTTGCTTGCATAAGCAATAGCATAAGGGACTTTACCCCTTCTCTGACCCAAAACGGCACCAATGGCATAGTCACTGGCGTCGTACATCAACTCGAAAGGAAGACTCCAATCCGGGGCTTACATAATAGGTGGAGAAGTGAGGCAGCCTTCAAAGTGTTGAAGGCCTTCTCGCAAGCCTCGGTCCAGATAAATGGTGCATCCTTGACTAGAAGATTGTAAAAAGGGCACGCAATAGTGTTGAAAGCACGAATGAAGCGCCTATAGAAACCACAGTAACCTAAGAAAGATCGAATATCTTTGACACACTTGGGAGAAGGTAATTGGGAGATCAATTCTACCTTTGCCTTATCCACCTCAATACCTCTAGGAGACACTATATGGCCTAAGACAATCCCTTGTGTCACCATGAAGTGACACTTCTCCCAATTTAGTACCAACTTCTTCTCTTCACATCTCTCTAGCACCTTTTCTAAATTCTCTAGACACCCCGCAAAGCTATCTCCAAACACAGAAAAATCATTCATGAACACCTCTAAGAAGTCCCCGACCATGTCATCAAAGATACCCATCATGCACCTCTGAAAGGTGCCAGGGGCATTGCATAACCCAAAGGGCATGCGCCTATAAGCGAAGGTCCCAAAGGGACAAGTGAACACGGTCTTCTCCTGATCCTCCAAAGAAATCTCAATCTGATTATATCCTGAATACCCATCCAGGAAGCAATAGAAAGTATGACTCGCCACTCTCTCAAGGACCTGATCAATGAAAGGAAGAGGGAAGTGATCCTTCTTCGTATTGGCATTAAGCTTTCGGTAGTCAATACAGACTCTCCACCCAGTGGCAACTCTAGTAGGAATCAACTCTCCTTCCTCATTAGCCACAACGGTCACCCATGCCTTCTTAGGCACTACCTGAATAGGACTCACCCACTTACTATCAGCTAGATGATAGATAATCCCAGCATCTAGCAACTTCAGAACCTCCTTCCTAACCACATCTTTTAGAACAGGGTTTAATCTACGCTGGGGTTGGCGGGAAGGCTTGACATCGTCCTCCAAATGAATCCTATGGGTGCAAATTAAGGGACTAATCCCGTGTATATCAGCTAAAGTCTACCCAATTGCTCTCTTATGCCTACCTAAGACCTCTAACAGCTGGTTCTCTTGGTGTTCCTCAAGAGAAGAGGAAATCACCACAGGATATGACTCATCAACTCCAAGAAAAGCATATTTTACCGAAGAAGGCAAAGGCTTCAACTCAAGCGTACGGGCCTCCTCACTACTAGGCATTAACTTAGCCTCCGACTTCGGAAGCTCCTCAAACTTCGGTGCCCAAAACGCAACACCCTTCACCTCCTCAACATCGTCCAATAGAGAATAAAGATACTCTACCTCAGGGGATTCAAGAAACTCCCTCTCCTCATGGGTCAAGAATGTCTCTAATGGATTTGAGCACAAGTGTGTGTCCACATGTTCTTGAACCAGGCTCTCTATCAAACTCACCTCATGTATCTCCTCATCATCTCCCAATTGGGAGGCGACATTGTAGATGTTCAGATCAAGGGTCATGTTTCCAAAAGTGATAGACATATTCCCATTCCTAACCTTGATGACTGAATCTATGGTGGCTAGGAAAGGATAACCTAGAATGATAGGGGCCTGATCACTTACCCCTAGATTTGGACATGTGTCCAACACGATGAAATCTGCGGGATACACAAAACTCCCTATCTGAACCAACACATCCTTCAGAATCCCCTTAGGGACTCTAACACTCCTATCTGCCAGCTGAAGTGTAACCGAGGTGGGCTGAAGTTCCTCCAACCCGAGTTGGAGGTAAACCAATAAGGTAGAAGATTGACACTCGCCCCTAGATCACACAAAGCTCTCTCTATCTTCTTTCCCCATATCTCTACTGAAATGCACGGACAACCAGGATCCTTGAACTTTGGAGGAAGAGAACCAGAGATGGTGGTATTGACATTGGCTGCTAGGAGAACCTTGTTTTGATGCAATAACTTGCGCTTGTAGGTGCACATGTCCTTAAGATACTTCGCATAGACAGGAATGTGTTGGATAGCATCCAAGAGAGGAACGTTGAGCTTAACTTGAGAGAAAAGCTCCCTAAAAGACTCTGCAAGATCTAGCTTAGACTTCCCTCTCAACCTCTGAGGGAAAGGAGCTGGGGGTTGATCTTAAATAGTAGAAGTGGAAGACTCATCCTTTTTAGGTTCATTGGACTCATTCGACCTCCTTGAAGACTTATCCTTAGACTCAGAATGAAAGTGCGGCTAGGGCCAATGAAAGTGTCCTAGAGGGGGGGTGAATAGGACTAATGGAATTCTTTTCCCAATAAAAAAAACTTAGTCCAATTTTAATCTCAACTAGGACAAAGAACACAATGAACACAAATAAGAATACAACTTATACGGAATATGTATTCAATGTGTGAGTGATTAAGCAATCAAAGATATGACAATTAATTTCATAAAAATAAGCACAAGTGTGTGTACAACACTCTTCACAAATTCACTTATGATTTATATCAATGTGCTCAATTGAATATATGTTTAAAGAGTGTGTGTTAAATAAGACAAGATTTACCAATATGTTCAATGTTGTTTTCGCACAAGTGGATGTGTGTCAATTTAAACTCAAAGAAGAAATATCATTCATATCAATCTCCACAACTTATAGATATGTAAATCAAGGACAAGAGATAGAGAAAGAGAAATTGACACAAGGGATTTATAGTGGTTCAGTCACACAGACCTACATCCACTCTCAAGGGTCACACAGTCCCCTGGTTCCACTATGAAGAATCAAAATACACAAGTACTGATTCTACATCAATTTTGTGTACGAGGTTCGATCACAAAGATCTACTCCCCTCCACATTTTTTATAGTGGTTAAATCACAAAGAAATAAGCCACTCTTACAATGCTCTGAATTTAATGAAGTGAGGGGGAAGAACACTTGCCTCTTTTGACAAAGTCTGGAGGTTGCCACTTGCCTCTTTGACGAAGTCCGGAGGATGCTCTTCCAAGCTTGTCACCGCAGCTCCAAGCTTTGATGCCTCTTGCAATGCTTCCTTGATGTTGATGATGATGCTCCAATGTTGTGCTCAATCAAGGGAAGATGTCTTTGGTCTAGGGATTTGGATTTTAACCTATGATGGCTCAAGTTCTTCCCTAGGTAATATTGTTTCCATACATCACACTTTCCTTAAGTTAATGAAGCTCTTCGATTTGCCAATACAAGCTCATAGTGTGTGTGGGCATATTGTTTCCACACACCACACTTTCCTTAAGCTAATGAAGCTCTTAGATTTCCCAATGCAAGCTCAAAGTGTGTGTGGAATGATCTATAAGAGGTCAAATATGATGGACCATGGTTAGGACATGAGCTCTCATGATCTTCAAGCAGGCCTTGGATGATTTGGGGCATTTTCTATTTATAAAAAACCTTCCAACGGCTCTCTAACGGCTTTTGGCGGCTAGCCCCCTTCAAATCCATAGTTAGCCGCCACCCCAACGGTCATATTTTTGAAAGCGGTCAGCTCACGGTTAGCCGCGGGTGACCTTGGCGGTTAGCCGAAAGGTAACCGAAAGTTCTGACAGATGAAAAGTTTGCTTTCTGGAAAGGTGATCGTAGGACTTACGGTTACCTGGCGGTTAGCCGCAAAGGGACTTTGCGGTTAACCGCAAGGTGACCGCGGGGTTGACCGAAGAGAAACAGCCTTCTGGAAAGGTGACCGTAGGATTTACGGTTGCCTGGCGGTTAGCCGTAAAGCTCCAGGCGGTTAGCCGTCCTCTGGGACCAGTTTTGAGTCTTGAAAAGGCTCAAAAACAATTTCTAAAATCCCATTAAATAAGCCATTAAACTAAGGGTGTTTAGGGTCCACTACTTGGTTGGTTTGGGTCCCATTTTACCTGAATAGGTTGGCACACACATGGAGTTCTTCCTCGATGAATCCAGGCCTTCCAAGACTAGATCTTTTGCCTTCAAACTTGATCTTCCTTGTGAAACTTTGAGAGGTAAGGTCTTGGACTCGTTGACACGGGATTGACAATACAAAACAAGTGCTCATTGGAATGTGGCAATAACACAGAATTCTTAGGCTCCTCCACTTCAGGTGAAGCAGAGGTGCCATGGAAGTAGAAACATCAGGTTTAGACGGCTTGGGAGGGATGGTTTTATCAATGATCTTACCACTCCTCAGAGTGGTGACAGCCTTAAGATGCTCCACTTGAGCATCCGACCCACCGGAATCGTCTACAAAGTGCTGGCCTTGAAAATTGGGAATAGCTTGAGTAGGCAATGCACCCCTAGTAGTTTGACTAGCACTCACCGCATTGGTAAGTGTAGTTAATTGAAATTTGATGTTCTCAAGGGTCCTATTGTTCTGCTCATTGATGGAAGTCTGACTACTCAAAAAGGCTTGAAAGGTATCCTCTAGACTTCTCTTATGGGGAGGTTGATATGGAGCATGACCCTGTGGGGGTCCTTGTTGCTGAAGCTGCTGATAAGACTGGGGTGAAAACTGCTGCTGAGATGGGAATCTTGCTGCTGATACTGTGGGGCAGACTGGAAGAATTGCCCCTGACTCTGATTAGACTGAGGAAATTGCCCTTGATTCTGATAGGGCTGAGACTGAAAACCTGAAGAATTCTGATTGTGAGCTTGGGGAGGGTTGTCCCTCCACCGGAAATTAGGATGATCATTGAACCTAGGATTGAAATTCTGATACTGGTTAGACTGGAAAGAAGACTTCTGCTGCTGATTTACAGCATTGACATCAGATGGAGGGTTACCATGGAGTAACTCCTTAATGGACGGAATGGTAGGACAATTGTCCGTACCATGATCATTCTGTGAACAAATTGCACACAATTGATCCACTTGAGCAACTGGTGCAGGAGTAATCTCACCGACTCTCTTGAGCTCTAGACCTTCTATCTGACGAGTAAGCTGAGCTATCCTAGCACTCAAATCCTCCTTCTCACTCAAAGTAAACTTTCCTGCACTGGGAACAATAGGAAACACATTCGGAGTAGACCTATCATTGGGATTGGTGGTATCCCAAACCTGATACTGCTCTGCTAAACTCTCTAAATATGCATAAGCCTCGTGAGGTTCCTTGGCACGGAAAGTACCATTGCACATCATATCAATGAACTGCTTGTTTGTCGAACTCAATCCCTCATAAAATATTGTAACCAACTCAGGAATAGTAAAACCATGATGAGGAACCAAGTTTAAAGTCTCATGAAACCGATCCCAACATTGATGATAAGACTCTCCCCCTTTTTCAGCAAAACTCTGAATATTTTTCTTTAAAGCAATTGTTTTATGATGAGGAAAGTACTTTTTATAAAACTCCCTTTGCAGTTGATCCCATGTGGTGATTCGTACAGATTGCAGATTATTCAACCAATTTTTGGCATTCCCCTTCAAAGAGAAAGGAAACAGCCTAAGTTTGGCTAACTTTCGTTGAGCTGCTGGAGACATGGTTTCAATTATGGCATTGAACTCTTTAACATGCAAATATGGCATTTCTAAGGGCATTCCATGAAAATTGGGAATATGAGTCAAAATATTTGGTTTGACCTGATATGCATTAGCACCTGGGCTTCATCAACAATACAAGATGGGGCATCAGTCTACCTAGGGGTCAAATAATCATCCATTGTCCTAGGTGGTACAGCTTGATTATGTTGATTATTGGGGTCATCATTATTCTGTCGATCTGCCATTGGTTCAAAAGTAGGATCGGGCAGGGGAAGATCAACAAAAATGTCGATCCCTGGCCAATCAAATATCGGAACTTTTGCAAGATCTACTCTGACTAATCTGTTGTATCTGTCCCTACGGTAATGAGAGGACATATACAACCAACAACCCCGATTATCAAAATAATCACCTAATTCTAGAAGAAACTAAAAACAAAAGAACAAGAAGAAATACTCTCAAAGCTGTTTTGCCTCAAATTGCAGCTCCCCAGCAACGGCGCCAGAGATGCTTAGTGGTAATTTTTGGGTGTGTGTCCTAAGCGGAGGACAGAACTTATCGCTGAGTAGCACTTCACTCTTGAAGAGGTCGAATCCACAGGGAACGAGCTAGAGGTTTCAGGTCTAGAGAACTTCTTTTGGTCGAGAGTGACCAACTTTTTTCAATTGATGGAATTAAATCTATGCTGATGATTGATTAAAACTGCTGAGAACTGAATAAAACTGTTATACTAAAGAGATGGTTCAACCTTGGGTTCAATTCACCTGGATTTACATGGTTTCATCTTCCTTTTCATTACACAGGTAAGATTTGGATCAATCCAATCTTCCCAGGAAAATTTCTTCATAGAAATCAAATAGAATTCTAATTTAATAATTGCCAAAGAGATTCTTAAACATCAATTCAGTAATCTGGGAGCCATCAACCTAAGCACTATTTGTATCATCTTAGATGAACATAATTAGTCAAAAGCTTAACATCTCAATTACGATTTCTGAAAACAGAAAATCAATGGAAACTATCATTCATCATTAAAGCATTAATCCAGAAAGACAATTCATGTAAATCCTAGGGTGAATTCCCCTTAGGTTAAACCATCTATAATTCTACCCCTCCATTAATGGAGAAGTCATAAAAAAGATTCTATTAACACAAAAGAACAAAAAGAGCATAATTGAATGAATACCTCTATTGAAACTTGAAATAATATGAAAGATTCAATCTCAATCCAAGAATTCGCCAAAATTGAACAATAATTTTCACTCAAATCTAACTAAGCATTGATCTATGGAAGAAAGAGAGAAAAAGGGGCTTGGAAGCTAAGAGAATTCCCAGACAACCCTAATTTTCGAGTTAGTGGGCTTTATATAGGTCCCCAACATATCTAATTACAAAAATACCCCAAAAAGCAAAAAATCTCTTCAAATCCGACAGTTCTACCGGTAGAACTTCCGGTTAGAGTAGTTCTACCGGTAGAAATTCCGGTTTGACAGGTGAAGGTCCGTTTCTCCAACTCTCTGCCAGAATTTTAGCCTTTTCTACCGGTAGACTTGCGGTTAGACTGATGAAGGTCAGTTTCTTCAGTTCTCTGCCCAGATTTTTGCCTTTTCTACCGGTAGACTTGCGGTTAGACTGATGAAGGTCAGTTTCTTCAGCTCTCTGCCAGGTTTTTGGCCTTTTCTACCGGTAGAACTTCCGGTTAGAGTGGTGAAGTTCAATTTCCTTCTTTTTGTTGACCCGAACTTCAATTCCACTTGCTCCTTCACTCTCTACTTGATCTATTCATCATCCACAAGCTTTATTCTTCACAAAATTCCTGCAAATGACCAAAAACCAATACCCGTGAAAAAATTATATGTAATCAAAGGAATTTAAACACGAATGATGGTAATAGGAAGGTAATTAAGTCCCCAATTGCATAACAATTGGGTACTTATCTGCAACTCCTTTTTTCATTTTTCTTTTCAACAAATTTATCAATGTAGGAAATCTTTCTCCTGTACGTATATCTATTAGGTGCACCATGCATCCAGACCATATCTCAGAGGCGGGACCCACCTTTGAAATTCATCCACAATGGATGTAGATGCATGGTGCTCATACACACAGTACGCATGAGAATATTTTCCTATCGATATTACGTTTATAACATTATGAGTTTGATTATTGTAATTAAATAAATACGTTAAAAAATCTATTTATAACTAGATATAACAAAAACAATTCTATTTCACACATGCCTTGCTTGCTAATTGGCCTTAGTGATAAAATTGCATAACAAATTCTTCTAGACAAAGTCTTGAAGTTGTTTTTTTTTGGGTACATGAGTCTGTGTCACGATCCGAAATTTGAAATAAGGGATTGCGACGCTCGCCGATTTGTTTTAGCGAAAATTTTGGGATTAATAATAGTTTCATATGAATTCTCCCACATGATTCCGCTATGTGAGGATTACTAGGTCCTCAAAACCACAAGGGGCATCATGGTGAAAGCTTGTGCTAGCCATTTCACATAACAAAGCATGATTTTTTTTGCTGAATGGTAAATTTGAATTAACAGAAAAGGAAGAGGCCAAAAGGCCTCAAAACAAGGAGGGAAAAGGAAACCACCAAAAGAAAATGCAAGAGAGCTCAAACCAAAAACAAGGGGCAAAGCCAAAAAAAAAAAAAAACAGGGGAGACCTCTTGCCAAACAAAAAGGAGGAAAGATCAAAGAACAGAAGACCCAAAGAAAGCTCGTCAGCAACAAAAGAAACTGACAACCTAAAAGGAAAGAAGAATCCAGCAACTCCAGCACAGAGAAAGCAACTGCTGAGAACCCAAGGAGGAAGACACTCCGAACTAAGCTCTGCAAAGCATGATAGAATGATCACACGACATCATATAGAGTGATAATAGAATGAAACACATTTCCATAATCAATATTCAATTTTAGACAAAATAAAAAAGTTCAATAAGTCTTAAGAAAAATCCCCTCAAAAGGCCTGAAACAACAGCCAATAAAACATCCTCCATAGATAACTATCCAAGAAGAAATGTAAACTCCAAAAAAAAAAAAAAAAAAAAAAAAAAAAAAAAAATCCCAGAATGTGATCGTGAACTCCACGGCATCAGATGCTCTGCTCTACCTTACCATTCGTACACTCTCGTACAAATGACAAATCCTATTGCACCCCCACAAAAATCGGCTCATCAGCAAGGAGTTTGATACCCACACATTAAGTGTAGTGTCAGACACGAATGCTTAGCAAGATTCCATAATAAGAGCATAGGATGCTTATAAGAGATAAGTAAAAGCATGTTAAATCATAATTTAACAAGTAAAACATAAAACTAAGCATGTTCTTGAAAAGCGGGTAAAGTAACATGATATTTCATTTTATATTAAGATACATGACTAAACGACATTCACTACATGAGTTAATCCCACTTGGTCATCAATCACGGGCATATAACTATCAATCGGAGCACGCAGTGCAGTATCATGGGCATACTGTTCCTGCAAGTGGGGTGAATAATAGCGCTTGTTGAGAGTATACATACTCTTTTTAGAGCAGCAATGAATGCAACACGACGAGGGCATACTACCCGAACCATGGGCAGCAGCGGATGCAATATTGTGTGCATACTACATTTTTCAAGGATAACAACCCAGTATTCATGTGAGATCGAGCTGAGTGTTGCCGAATCCTTACATTTATCCATGATTAACTTAGGTTTCCAAACTGAGACATGTCTCAAAACATGGTTAAAACTCTGGAAACCAAGAAAACAAGTGAAAACGACAATTCCCAATTAATTATGTTTATACGGGTTCATGTTGGAGGAAAATACAAGTTTTGAGCAAGATCGAGCCCGTGTACGCAAATTGGCGAAAACTAGTAGTTTTAGGCATGTCAAGACACATGTAAGTGACATAGATTTCTAACGAGAATCGGGCGGCATTTCGGCTAGAAATGGGGGCCTAAAAGGGAAAGAAAATAGTATATGATCCAGGTAACCCGAAAGGGGCAAGGCAATTGAATGCTCACATACAACCCATGAGACCTCCTAGGGATCCGCATACATCCATTGTCAAAGCAGGGCCAAGATGGGGGATCAATTTGGGCTCAAATGGTTTGGGTAAACACGAAAATCAATGTAAATAATATGCTCTATCCGATGCACCCAAAATGCACAAGATCTAAAAATATTCAATACACCCAAAACACTCAAAAGTCATAGTTCTACATAGTAAATTGTCAAACCCCTACTAATCTATCTAATCAAGTCCAATTACATTCACAACATCCATTGGCATCTAATTAGAATTAATTAGATACTAAATAAGAATAGGGTGGGGTTGGGATGTTATACAGTGAACACAACCGGAATATTAACCGGAAGCGGGTCTCGTGGTAGGACTAAATAGATGGCTAAAGTACTAACCAAAGATGGGCTGTTATAAATGGTTTCAAATGCAGCCTAAATCAAGCCAGGATTATAGGTCGAAGGCATGCCAGGATTATATGTCAAAATCAGGCCATAATTATGTGTATAAAACTAGGCCAAAACTATTGGTCAAGATCATTAACCCAAAAGGTATGGGTAACCTACCCAGTTCAACCCTTTCCACCCGTTAAAAAATGGGGCTTGACCATTTCAGGTCCATTATGGGCATAATTCTAATGGGCCAATAAAATACATGGGATGGCCCACTAATAAAAACTCAACATCATTTTCATCAATTAATGAATTCAATTAAGTAATGATCATGAAGGTCCATGTGAACATAACGGATGGCTTCTAATAGCAAAGGTGAAGAGTGGGAACCTGTCAATTTCTTTTATTTATATAATTTCCTATATATTCTTGGTAAATTTTATTGAGATACTTGTCCTTATAATCAGAGGTTTTCCATTAAGGATGTAATTAACGGTCAATGAATTTTTACGATCGGGAGTGATGTATCCACAAAATTGAATGTAAAACCTCCCATTAAATAGAGGAAAATTTTTATTCAATGAAATTTAGTGCATTTCTTTATTTATTGAAGAATTTATTGAGTACAATGTGAGATCTCCTTTCAAAAAATTCAGATAGATGAGAATGCAACTAATATGCTTACCAAGCCAGTTACTACGGAGAAGTTTAGGTATTGCCTGAACTTGCTGTGAGAGTGAGATTGAGATCTTCGGGGAATGAGTAGGCTAAGTGTTAGAGGGTTTGAGATCACTATAACGAGTTGCCCAATTTCCTGCATATTGAAATAGAGCGAAACACTCATAGCCCCATGGACAGAGGTAAGTTTGCCAAATTTCGTAAATCTCTTGTCATGTGATTGCTTGTGGTCGATTGATCGTGTGTGTTTGCCCTAAGTAATCCCCAGCAGCTTGCAAAACGGTGTTAGTGATAGAATTGCATCACAAATTCCTCTAAACAAGATGCCCTTTATGAACATAATCTTTTGACCACCATACTCCAAATAAGTTTAATGTGAGGCCCACTTTTTGTTTATAATCTTAATATCCTGCTAACGTGAAACATGAGGCCAACTTGTTGCATGCAATTCATTGAGGGTTATTGAAAGGTCTCATTGTATATCTATGATCAAATGGGCTCCTTATGAGAGTGATCTGATGACTAATTACTTGAATACTCGATTGATTAAAGGGCTCAATAGTAAACGGCTAGAAATTGAGTGACTAGTGTCGGCACTAGGGGTGCACAAAAAATTTGCCGATCCGTAAAACGGGTTTTCAAGGTATGATTACAGTTACAATTTAAAAAAATGAAAATAGTAAAACACACTTTAGTTAATGGTTGTTCAAAAACACAAAGTTAACCGGACGATTACACCCCTATTCTCAACCCTCATAGTTCCTTGGCGACCAAAAAAGCCTTCCCACGAGTTTTCACCTTTTTTCCATTTTGAAGGAGCGGCGATATCATTGCTCGTTTCAGTTGACCGATGACATGATCACTCATATCTTCTTCTTTATACACTTTCTTCTTTTCTCTACTCTTTCTCCATCTCTCGACTCCATTTCTCACTAATCCATGAACCACAACACCTCCATCATCCTCAACACCTCCATCGCAGCCAACCCATTCCAATTTTTTCCTTTAAGGCTAGAAAGTGAAATGCTAAGGGACTTGTCGTCGAATGCTTGGAAAAAATATCTACAATTGGTAGCATTACAAATAATGCTAATTTGGCCTTATCCCTTGAATGATTTTTAGATGAAGCTAATTTAGCTCAGTGCTTATCTCTTGAATGGTTTTTAGATGAAGCTAATTTGGCGGTATATTTCTATATGAACTCAATTTCTATGTATTCTACCCTAAAAAACATGAAGAATGGTAATTATGAACAAGTAGATTCAGTGATGATTGTTATTTTTATTTTTTTGTTATACTCACTGATGAATTTATAGGGTTGAGCTCATAAAATCCTTTTGAAGCCTTATTGTAGAGCATCACGAAGTATTAAAAATCTATAGTAAAATAATTTCAATCACCAGAATTTTTTTAGTGTACTATGTTTGATTGTTCACAACAAATGGAAAAACAAAGTTTTAGTAATAAAAAAGTTTACTTTTACTTTATCAGACCCTAAATATTTTACTTCCTAAAAGACAAGTAAAGTAATTACACTACCATTTGCCAACCTCTCATTTCACTTCTTGAAAGACAAGTAAATTAATTTCTTTACCACTTGCTAACTTGGATCTCAGCGCACATTCCTTTACTTTATCTAATAAACACAAATGACTCCTCGGTTTTATTCTTAACCTGAAAGCATACTTCACCTTACCTAACGTTTATATTTTCCCCTTATATGGAATTACTTTACCTTAAGATACCCTTGTCCCCATAGTAAGAGACCCCAATTTAAAAATAAATAAAAATATAGGTCACATGGACTGATCTCCATCCTTTGGATGGTGGAAACCAAGACCTACTACATGACACGACCCACTTGGCCACTCGATGTTTCCATTCCAAAAGGCACAAGTATTGGACACACTTGCACATAGGTTTTCAGTGGGGCTGTGTGGCTTCATTATGTGGAAGACGCATTCACAAATCCTGGGAAAGGGTAATTATATTAGGCAGAGAAAGTACATAAGCAAAGCAAAGTAGGAGGATACAGTGAGATACTCTTGAAATATCTCATGAGTCTCACGAAGGACCAACCTGACTCATATCATTTTGTTAACCACATGCCATTCCACATGCAATTAATTGTATGCAATTACCATTCTAATGAATTGATAGCTCAGAGAAATTCTACAACGGAATAAATATTAGTCACTCTTAACCACACACAAAGTAGACAGAGAGATTGAATGATTCTTTTAAGACATTTAGGAAATAAAGTACATGAACATGTATATTCAACTAAAAGTTGAAAAACCAGATGGTTATGACATTACAAAAGGAGTTAGGCATATATTCCAGTGGGATCTTGTCTTAGCACTTTGGTTCGGTTCACTTGATGAAACATTCATGCTTAATGTTTTTGGAACAAGCTAGCCTAGGATGTGCAAGGAGGGATTGACGATGAGTGTCTGCTTCTAGTTATTTCAAGACCTCCTTTGTTCCATTTCACGACAACATCTACGAAACCAATCTTTCCCTTTCTTTGTACTTCAGGACCTCCTTTGTACCTTTTCGTACAAGATCTCCTTTGTATCGTTTCTCCCCATCACCTACAAAGCCAATCATTTGAGATATTTAAATAATGAAATTGGAAGTAATATATAGTTTCCTATTGAAATGTAATCATCAAGTGACTCACTCTTCAAGGTGATTGACCTAACTCTAAAATGCATGGATTCTAAACTATACATCTAATAACAAATACAAAAAGGTTTCAAACAAGGCATATAGTTGAACAAATATCTCTTGAAAGGACTCAGAATTAAAAATAAAAAAAAAGTATGTAGAATGAAGTTACCCCTGAAATTTGTAGGCACTACTACTGATGTCTTCCATTGTAGTGGCCCACAATCTCTTTGGTGACTCTAGCTTCTCCTCATTATTTACATGTGGAGTCCATAACCCCTTGGAACAGTTGTTTAGAATCCAGCAAATCTTTGTTGGACGGTTTTTGAAGTCAAAACTCACGGCACTCTGTTGCTTTAAGGTTAAAACACATCTTAGTTAAGAGAACCAAAGCTACTAGATGGTTAAAAACAACAAAAGAATAAAAAGAAAAGGCTCACAAATGATTTATTACAACAAGACGTTCAATTGAATATTTCTCAAACTTACATGTCCATCAGTAGCAGATGTATCAGATATGGGTGTGTGGATCTTCGTATCATTCCCCTTTTTATGAAGTATTCAACTTCTTTCCTTGAGCGGAAATGATGAAGAGATTCTGGATCATAATAAAATTGTACATCCAATAATATAGTCACGACTCTTTCCTAGAACCACAAACATTAAACCATTAAGTAATCTTTAAAATGTTGATTACAATATTTCAAATTCCACAATATATGCGAGAATCCCCAACTTATTATCTTCATCATCTCTCTTTATCCCTCAAATCTAAAATACTACTTTTCAAACATCAAATCGTAAGATTCCGAATTCCAATAGAAGAAAAAAAATAAGTGAAAAAATGCAAGAGATTGTATTACCCGATCATTCACTCCATCCGTTTCTCCTTTTTTGCTAGTCATGACTTTCATTTCCCAGCCCTCGGGCAGCCATTCTGGCCTTTCTGGAGTGGACTCTAATACCTCCCATGGCACAATAGATGTCTCAACACCCGTATTCCTCGGTTGTCGTGGAGTCCTTGCATCTTCGACCGCTGTCGGCAACATATTGTGAGAGATTTTATATGCTACTCCGGATTGCATTATGTTAAGGTTGGGAAGAGCAATCCATGGAGATAGAAGGAAAAATGAAAGCCTTTTGAATAAGAAACAAGGGGATAGCTGAGAGCTCTCAGTACTTGAGACATGATGATTCATCTTCTCCTTCAACCTCTTTATATAGAGAAAGGTAGGGAGGGGAGGAAACAATTACTCCAAAAAAATTATGTAAAGTCCCCCATTGTTTCTTGACATTTACAAATAGGTTTATGTATTTTGCCCATTTTACAAAAAAAATTATTAAATTTGGTCAAAAGGTTTCTTTGTTTTTTATTTTTATTTTTATTTTTTTGGTGCTTTTGTGACTCTATGTAAATTTTTTCCTTAGTATCTAATATGCTTATCATTGCTTATAACCACATGGTGTGGAGAGAACTTCACAAATGAAATCTTCTTATTTTATATATGAAGAAGTATAAAATGCGATGAAGGCTCCTATTGCTAGTCAAACTACTCCTGTGGCTCCGGAGAGGAGGCCCACTAAACTTAGAAACTTAAATATCAATGCTATATATATTGATGATGGATTGACAAAAAATACTATGATAATTTCTCAATATTTGTGCTAGAACAATACTTTCCCAATTCTATATAATATTATTGCATTGTATTATTAAAATTGAAATGCCATTGGAAGTCCCAAAAATATCATAATAAGAAAGGGAAGACAAACAAACTTTTTTTTTTATTAGTAACTTGTATTATTTAATGATTCTAATTATACAGCAAATGATTTATCTTCGGCAAAATTTTCTCAAAATATCCCATGAAATTAAGCTATTTTGCTAATGGTAATACGGGATCATTTATTGATAATGGAACCATATAATGACTGCAGTCATGTTGTTAGAGATCCTTACCAGGTTCTGTTTTTTCCAATCAAGACATCGAGCTGATTGTTGAAGCAGAGAGTTCTCAATAAAGAAGTCGCTGGTCTGTGCTGCAGGCAAAGAAGGTACAAATAATGCGATCGGTTATCTGAAAACGCCAAAATGGATGTCTTGCAATCAAATCATGAGAGCGAAGGTGAGGACTTTTCATTTCTTAATGCTAGATGAGGTTGTGGCGCCTTTCTCAGGAATGATGGTATGCTCGAGAGAGCTCCACCGACTAGTTTAGATCCCAACAAAGATCATGCAATGAATGTTTCAATTTCAACTGTACGTGAAGGGCTTGAATTGCAATCTCTTCGAGGTTTGGCGTTTCAATTGTGTGCAAAGTGAGAAGAGATGGACAAGACTGTTAGATACTTGGGTTTCAATTTCTTACGCTTACGATTTGTTTATATAGAGAGACAAAGGTACGAAAGCAAACATTTCGTCAATGAAATTTATATGAAACCCCTTGATTTTTATCACAAGTAAAAAAAAAAAAGCCTCATTTTTTTTTTCTAGCGTACTCAAATAAACTCCATTGACTTATGGTCAAAGTAACAGTTTTTTCTTTGCTCTTCCATTTTTTTCTTTAATATGAACTTTTCTTGACGTAGCTTTTAAACATAAATATTTTTGTTTTCTTAAAATGGTACTTTCCCAATACGCATAATATTTTGAGAAACACCACCAAAATTGGATACTATGAGAAAAGTAGAAAAGTATAAAAATAAAAATAAAAAAAAACAGAAAACACATACAATATAATAATAAATTATATATTTCTAATAATTCTTATCATTTCAAGTTAAACTATCTTTGATTTATATATTTATGTTCCTTAGTGCTAATTATTTTAATTGTAGTTATCCTCCATTGAATTTCAAATGTTGATCAATCTAACGATTAGTATTTTCTCTGAGAGAAGTGAAATTTGAGAAACTCCTATTTATTTAGGGACATGTGATGTGGATGCCTTAGATCAAGGAGCCCACATGATCCAACGGTGAAAATAACGGGTCAATGATAGTGGCACTAGTAGTAATCATGAGAACATGTCAGGTTTAAGTTAGGGCCACAATGCCTTTATGTTCGACATAAGTCCAAACCCTTATTGGTACTAGAATGTAATATTTTTAAACAAATATGAATTGAGATCCAAATTTTAAATTAGTCCTCCAATTGAAATATTTATTATATATTAAGGCAAAGTCTATCATATCTTTTACATTAATGCAGAATCCATCGTATCTTTTACATTAATGTAAAGTCTATCATATCTTTTTCTTAATGTAGAGTGGATCATATCTTTTATATTAATGCAAAGCCTTTTATATCTTTTACATTAATGTGAAGTCTATCTTATCATTTACTTAATATAGAGCCTATCATATCTTTTACTTAATGTAGAGTCTATCATATCTTTTACATTAATATAAAGTCTCTCGTATCTTTTACTTAATACAGAGTCTATCATATCTTGTCTCTTTTACATTAATGCAAAATCTATCATATCTTTTACTTAATGCAAAGTCTATCATATCTTTTATACTTTACTTAATACATAGTTTACCATATCTTTTACATTAATCATATCTTTTGTATTAATATATAGTATTTCATATCTTTTACATTAATGTAGATTTTATCCCACATGAATGCTTTAACCACTTGACTCATGGGCGATTCTCCATAAAGTGTCTGTAAATTTCAAGTTTTCTTTCTATATTATGTAGATAGATAAGGGGCAACTCTTCATCTTAATTATCTTTTAATAGTATTAAGTATATTAATATTAATATTCATTGTGGCAGAGGAAATACAAATTGTGAACAGATAAAACTTTTGGTCCTTTAACTTTAATATTCATTTTTTTTCAAAGAAAGATGCCAATATTAAAAGTCAAATGGCAAAACTACGAGCTTTTTAAACCAAAACTAGTACCTATCGATAAAATTATGTTTATTTTCCAACAAAAATAAACACCTCATATGGAAGGATCTGAAGTCATTTAACCAAAATTGGTAAGTTTATATTAATATTATGTTTATCTTAAACAAAAGAAATTAGTATTGTGTTTATCTGCTAACAAAGGAGAAAAAAAAAAGAGACAAAAGTCAAGAGAAAAGCTTGGAGTATTTTAACTATAATTAGTAAATATAAATCAATATTGTGCGTAATTATCTTACAAAAAATAAAAAAATACAAAAACTCAACAAGTAACACTTGGAGTTTATCGTAGAATGAAAGAAATAAATACGAAAAGCCGAAAGGCAAAGCTTGGAGTCCTTTCACCAAAATTATCACATTAATTTTGTGTTTTTTCCAATGAAGAAAATTAAAATTGTGTTATCTGTCAAAGAAAGAAACAAATCTTGAAAGTCAACATGCTTAACTTAGAACCCTTTAACAGGCAAATCATATGCCTACATATGTATAAACATGGTCCTAAATATCATTCCAATTCAGAGGCATATAAGTTGTTAGATGATACGCTTTGTGAAATGTATAATTATGTGCTATACAGGCTACCAATTCAGCCTTATTTATTCATCCTTTGGATTGGATCTTGGAATGGGGATGGCATAAGAAGCATGATTTGGAATGGGGATATTTGAATCTCAATTGTTGTTAGCACGATACTAACAGTAGCATGGGATCACTTCTCAAGAACGATCCATTCATTGACTACAATCAATTGGTCAAAAGTGGCAAGATGAATGTGTTTTGTTGAATCATTTTACATCCAACTTCAAGTGGCTCGATCAAAGAAACTCTTCTAATAAGAGTATCCTAACTTCTCAATCAATGGCCATTAAGTTTTAAAAGATGTTAAATTATGTGATGTGGCCACTTGAGAGAGTTCCATTTGCATTGTTATAGCTTGTTGATTTAGGAGAATGAACAACGTACAAGATATTCGTTTTTTATGTGAGAGGTAGGAACTCATGATTCCTCTCTCCTTAGAAATGAAAATATGTGGAGAGTATAATCCTCTTGCCGCACAATCTTATCGTAAAGTAGCAAACCATGCGAGAAAAATGAGTCCATTAACATATGTTATTGACCCTCCAATGCCACATGAGCTCAAAGGGTCTAATAAAAAGCAACCAAGTTCCAGAATAACTCCATGCCAGTTGATGTTCCTTCTTACTCGAATAAGCTCTGGAATATCGATCAAATGCGTATTGCTAAGAGTAGAGAAGGAAACATGTCGGCTTGGGTGAGGTTCAGACTGCCCAAATTCCCTAACAAGTTCAGGAGTACCAGACGAATATATAACATACTTGAATCCAATGTTTGAGATCGAACCCAAATTAAGACATAAAATTACATATTTTTTTTTCTAGCGTAAAACTGTATTACATTAGTGGTACGTGTATATACATTAATATATTGTTTGAGTCACTCCAGGTTGTACTTTTATATTTAGTACAGAGATGGAAGAATCTTGGGTGAATTTGGGCCCTTGTAGAAAATAATAGATATTAATAATAGCTATATTTTAGAGTATATAGAAGTCAAAATGGAAAATTTCCTCATCTTATAGTCATTGTTACAAACATGCATTTGTATTCCATCGCTTCAAAGACAAAAAGGGAAGAAAAATACAAACATATTTAAAATATGTATACAATGATGACACTTGGATATCTAAGTCTACGAATATTGATCAATGGACCTGAATTGAACCAGAAGTTGATCTAATTTTTATTCCAATCTTGTAGCGGACATAGGTCCCAACCTGAAGTTAAAAAAAATGTCAGAATCTAATACTTGATGCCCTCAACCCTTCAAGGTCAATGAAGGAAAAGTCATGATATCTTTTCATTTGCATCACCAATCCATCGACGACAAGTTTGATGTCTCCAAAGACTACTTTAGATCCTAATAGAATATCATATAATGATATTTTTATTTACCCTCCACCCAAGCTACGTAGGAAAGGCCCAAAGACAATCCTAGGGAACAAAAAACCTTCACACGTTCTTTCAAGCAAGGTGCGAGCAGTATGAATCTTCACAGATATGTTTGTTTCACTGAGGCTCTCTCCAATATAGTGCCTAGATCGTTATGGTCAAAACTTACACAACAATGTCTTAGGACTTTTATAGTTATGTTTCGTTGTTTCTCGATACCAAGACTCTAACTTCCTTCACCTTCCGATACTAGGCAGGCGTGAACCCCCATTCTAGGTCTTATGCCTTTGCAAAGATCTATCTATGCCTTTGGTAAACAATCACCCTAGCCTGGTCATTATCACGGTAGAAATTCTACCAAAGTGAGAGGAGATGGAAAGGGAAATTCCCTAGTTGAGTTTCAATTTCTTCTGCCCTGAGTCTATTTAAATAGAGCGAGGATCGCACATAATAAAAGCGTTTCTTAAAAGAAAATTTACTTGATGCCCCCCCCCCCCCCCCCCCCTAATCTTTGTCACCAATGATAAATCGGTACAAAGATTTTGTCCAATTACTTACAAATTTCTTTTTACTTATCAAATGTACTCATACAAATTCCCATTGGTTATGGTCAAAGGAACAATTGTTCTTCATTTTGAAAAAAAAAAATTCATCCTTTAATTTTAATTTCATCTATCATAGCTAACATGCAAAATTTGCCTCAGAGGTATTTTTCAAATTCTATCTTATTTTTCTTAGAAATATTGACAAAAGTGGAAAACCATGAGAAGAATCACAGGAAGATCAATCAATGGATGCACTAATAGAATGGGCAGAAACAAGTGGATTCAAGTCAAGTGCACAATGCCATTAGTTCCAAAATAAGTTCAAACCCATACTGGTACCTGAATGTAATGTACAGAATGGACTTGAATCAAGACTCAATTTAAAAATTAGTCCTACAACATAAAGATATTGTTGACACCAAAAAATGTCACTTTGCCTCTCCAAATCAAGAAAGCTGCATGAAGTCGCAACCTGCCATAAATAGGCAATGCAACTTCTCCAAAAAATCAAATCTTGTCAGAATCAAACAAAAACTGCAAGATCATTCAAGATAGCCAAGAGAAGAGTACACATGAAGTTTCGGGCCATTTCAGAATCATTTGGCCTAACTTCGCTTCTCCGACAGCTAAAATGGTGCTCCCGGCGGCAACATCATCGGAGACGTCAAAACTTCGATCAGAGCCTACAGATGACTCCAGCATGTCTCAAAAGGGCTCCATGCCAAATTTCAAGTCAAACCGACAACGTTTGACCCTCCATCAATGCTCGAGCAGCAAAATCAAGCCTCCCGGCGGCAGGAACCACCGAAGCCTTCGCTCATCAAACCAAGTGCATGAGTGGCTTCCACATGCTTCCAAAAGGCTGCACGTCGAATTTCAGGTCATTCCGACAACGTTTGACCAAGTTTCGATGCTCCGAGAGAAAATCAAGCCTACCGGCGGCGGAGCAACCCGGGACCATGACATCCAAAACGGAGCCCATGGAACGTCTCAAAATGACTCCAATAGGCTCTCCGTCAAATTTCAGGTCAATCGGACATCGTTTGGCCACATATCAAAGCTCGGCATTTTCCCCGCAGCAAAATCAAGTGAAGCATCGACGGGACCCCAAACGGCTTCAAAACTCAAACAAAAGCCTATGGTTGGTCTTATTTATTGCTCAGGAGGCTTCACCTCAAATTTCGGGTCATTCCGACATCGTTTGACCAAGTTTCAGCTTCTGGCGGAAAATCAGCAGCTTTACGCGACAAAGTCTTCGGCTTTCCCGGAAAATTGGAAACTTTGCACTCTAAAAATGCAAGGATTCTCATCAGGTTTTCTACAGGGAAATCAAGCCAATAAATGAGAAGAAATGTCAGGAAAAATACAGAAGAAAACGGCGACGAAAAAGACCTCAAAACGACCGCAAAACGGGCTCCGAAGGGGAAAATTCCCCCAGGGTCGCAGGCCCCTGCGACCATGGTCCATGGTCGCCGGCCCATGGTCGCCGGCGACCATGGAGGTCCGGGTCACCGGATTTTCCGCCGGTGACCCGTTTTTCCGTCTTTTTTCGCGTTTCGCACACTTTGGCCCCTGTGGTTTCCTGAAAATGTGATTTTTAGTGCTTTAAATTGACTCATATCCGACGACATCTCGGATCCGCCGTCAAAAGCATAAAATCATCATTGATCGCTCCAAGATCGTCAACCGGCTGACCAATAAAGTGCACTTTCTGTCCGACCGATCGTGAAATCGATAAGACAGATGTCACCGGCCCGCTCTTAGCTATCACTGTCTGAAGTTACATGTTCATCCGATGTCGATCAGCATGAAGATCCATCGATGATCATCGCCAGAAGAATTCCAGAAGACACGGCACGGCCCGCGACTCTTCGACTGCTCGGCGACCAATTAATATGGTTAATTGACTAACTTTATTATGGTCATTAATTCATTTCTTTGGACGGCCCAATCAGAAGCAAGCATTTGGGAGTTACAAGTCAATTGATTCATGGCATTTAAACCATGAAACTCCTCCCATTATGGTAATTAAGGTGATTAAAAGCCCTTAATCTCCATCGGCCAATCAGATTCAAGGAAAAAGGAGTTACAAAATCAAGAAATAAATCTTGTAACTCCTCCCATTAAAGCCATTAAGGCTCATAAACCCTCCTAAATGGCTACCAAAAGCCTATAAATAGGAGAGCATTCCATTGAAATCAGGATCAGAGAAAATCAGAAAAAAAGATCAGAAAGAGATCTGAGAGAAAGAAAAAGAGAGAAAAACTCTGCTGAAGTTCTGCACCGGCCACCACTGCAAGGTGACAAAAGTCCCTTGGGGGGCACCCCCCCCAAGGTCCTTGCCTTCTCCTGCTGCCTCCAATGGCTTAGACGTGGCTTTTCAGCCCGTCTACTTAGCTTTTTATTGGACATAGGACCATCTCTTGGTCTTTGTCCTCTAAAAATCTGAGGTTATAGCCAAGCCAAGCGAATCAAGAGCATCCTCTGTTCTCATCTGCATGGATGATGGCGAAGCCCATACATGGCTTGCGACCGTCAATCTGAACGAGTCCCCCACAATCTCCTGAAAAGTTAGATCTTCCTTTTCTTGCTTTTCATTGTAGTTTGTATTTTTCTAAAAGAGACAAAAATCACAACTCTTGTCTTTTTCATTATTGATGAGAATTGTAAATCGGCTATAAACGCCAAAATCGGCTATAAATGCCAAACAAAATCGCCTTTCACGGCAAACCAAGAAAATGTCTCTTTTCTTAAATATTTGTGCAATGGAAAACTTGAAAGGAGTTGATTTCCTTTTTACTTGCGAAGGTCGATCTCCGGATTACCACTTGCAATTCCAAGTAAAATAGAAAATCTGGCACACCCACACAAAAAAATGTTGATGCACGCTTCAGGCCCGCCAGGGCGCGAAAGGGCCGGACCCGACGGACTCCCACGTTCCGCCGACCCCGGTAGCCGCCCCACGGCGCCTCGGAGCGCGTTCCATCAGCTGGCACACCCGGTGGGACTCGTTCATTTGAGAACACGGTGCTTGGAAATGAAATATTTGCATGCCATATTTTTGCTCTATGCTTATACTTCTTCTCCAGATTCCTTGGCTACTCTCTAGCTGGTGGCCTATGTTGGATTTTGCACCAAAAAAAAATGAGATGGGATTTTTTGGAAATTTCTACTTCTTTAAGTTTGTTTCCATTCTTTCTCTTTTTTAAAAAAAAAATCAGTTTTCTTAGTTTGAATTCAAAATTGAGAAACTTTGATCCTATCCTATCGTTCTTTGGTGCTTGCAGAAATGTTGAGCCCGTTCGACTAAGGTTTTGGACCATCGTTTCTCTTCGATGAGTTCATTAGAGATTTCAAAAAAAAAAATTTAAAAAAAAAATAAAAATAAAAAAAAAATCAGTTTTCTTAGTTTGGATTCAAAATTGAGAAACTTTGATCCTATCCTATCGTTCTTTGGTGCTTGCAGAAATGTTGAGCCTGTTCGACTAAGGTTTTGGGCCATCGTTTCTCTTCGATGAGTCTATTTGGGATTTTTTTATAAAGAAGGACATAGACCACTAAGGTTAAACCAATTGCGTTCTTTGATCACGATTGATTCAAGAAAAGCCTTGTCCAGAGTGTGGAGACAGCTTGACTGTTCTAGGCAAGGGTCCTCCAAACGGGTTCATTAAGTAATCCTACCCTTACCTGGGGGCAATTCTATCAATTGAGGTTTCATAAGACCGGGTTAGGAGGCCTATGTGTACTCTCTCGTCTTTAAATCTTAAAAAATTAAAAAAAAAATAAAAAAAATAAAAAAAGATTTTCAAAAAAAAAATCTTAAAAAAAAAAAAAAACAAAAATTTTCAAAAAAAAATAAAATAAAAAATAAATAAATAAAAAAAAATATTTTAAAAAAATAAAAAATAAAAAAAAAATAAAAAAAAAATATAAAATAAAAAAAAATCATTTCAAAAAAAAAATCTCCAAAAACTCGTCACTTTTGGATTCAGATTCGAGAAATTGTGGTCTCTTCCCTTCTGAGTACTGGCGCTCGCGGAAATCGTTGAGCCCGTATTTGAATCGAAATGCCACCTGCTCTCTTTGACGAATCCATTTCTGACATTTCAAAACAAAGAATCCCATCTCATGGATGCGATCTCCAACATTTGTGCCTAGCAATACTGGTACGCCCTTTCAGGGTCTACTGTATCTGTGACCGGCACATTTGTAACTCCTACCTTATATTCTTCTTATCTCGAGCAAGCCCTGCTTCTCGATAAGTCGAATTTAGGTTTACAATTGCTTCTAGCAGTCACTGGAACGCTCATTCTGGGCTCACCATACTTGCTGTCAGAACAATTGTACCATCTATGGCTTTTTGCCTTCTTCATGTCGCTTGGGTCATATCCCTTGAGCGATTTGAAAAGACAACCATAGAAATTCCCATTTATGATCATTATATTCTTGTGATTACTAATGGATGTGGTCTTGTTTCAGAACTTTTTCGAAACTAACAATGGCAGCCTTAACCATTATCTTCGATGAGAACAAGCACCAACTCATGCTTCAACAGAAGCAAACCGAGCGCACTTACAAGCGCCCTGTCAGCTGCCGAAGCGTTAACTCCCTCGGCAACTCTCTGAACTCCGGGTCGACCTCGACTCCCCGGACCATCGTCTTTGGGACGCTGGGACCATTCCCACTTCCCGAAGAACAAACTGCGCCTGTCAAAAGGCAGAAGATCGCCTCTCAACGTGTCACTCCCGTGACACCAAAGGCGAGTGCCCAAAAGCCCGAAGCCCGCGGCACCCCCGCGAAGCCTCGACCCACAAACAACCAGGTTTATCCCAAGACTTGGTCTCCAAGACCTTCCCCAAAACAAAGGAGGTCTCAAACCTCCACCAAGCCAGCATACCTGGCCCCACTCAAGGAGAACCAGTTCTACCCTCTTGCCTACATGAAAGAGGAGAGACCCATCTCCAACCTGACTCCCAAGTCGACCCAGCATGAACCGGCTTGCTCCCACAAGCCCAGAATCAGATCACGCATCACCAGGCCTCTCCAAGCACCTGCTATGGCCTACACTCCTTCAGTTCGACCCTTCATCTCTACAGGGGCCGAACTCGAAAGGTTCAAAGCTTCGCTGCAACAGGCAAAGGACCGGGTCCGGATCCTGTCCTTGCCTAGCTACAAAGAAGACAGGCTCGGCTGCTGCGCCCGAGGGAGCACATCCTTCATCGTCAGAGCCCAGCCAGAGCTGACTGAAGCTCAAATCGCTCATCGAGCACGCCGCCGTGCTTCATATCGACAAAAGAGACTAGAGAAGCAACGGACCCAGCCTCCTACACTTCAAGTCTCCCACAAATGGGTCGAAAAAGAAAGACCCGACCAAGTTGCTGCCGTCCATATGGTTGGAAAAACCAGAAGACGCCAAAGGTCAGCATCAAAAATCCATGTCCGACGTCCGGTGACCCGTAGCGTCACCAGGACACAAAGACATCCCGAAGAATCTCCTGCCCCTTCAAGCCAAGGACGGGAGAGTAATCCTTCATCAAGCTCTTCATAAAAAAGAATGAGCCCCAGCTCGGTCACCAGGACGATTTCTTCGTTCGAATCCCGAGGGATGAACGTCTTGGCTACAAGTTCTGAGCCGCCACCTCAGAATCCACCTCGAGATGATGCGCTCACACGCATCCAGCAGTTGGAACAAGGCCAGCAGAGGATTGAAACTCTGATGGAAAACCTTCTCCTTGTCGTCCAAAATCAGGTGAACAATGAGCCTCCTCCGAATCATAGCAATAACGAGGGAAATGGAGAAGAAAATGAGTCACGCGCCCTCACCAAAAAGGATGTAGACAGTATCCTCGCCAAAGCAAAAGAAGAGGATATACTCAAAGAGCATGGGATCAAGCCACCATATCCTTTATGGATGGACTCGGTCCCGTTCCCCACAAAATTCAAACATCCTACTCTCCAAACATATACGGGGAAAGGATCGGCCAGACAGCACGTCATCCACTTCAAGATCTTGACGGGAGCTATCGCGGATCAAGATGCACTCAAGATTCGCCTCTTTGCAAGTACCCTAAAAGGTACGGCCTTCGATTGGTACTCCACTCTGCCGGAGAACTCCATTCAGAACTGGGCTATGCTGGAGACACGCTTCCTGACCCACTTCCAAGGTGAGGATCATCCTGTTACTATGGCTCAGCTCTGCAGCCTAAAACAGGGAGAGAATGAGTCAACTTATGACTTCATTCACAAGTGGAAAGCAATGGCGTACAAATGCTCAGATGTACTGCCACAAGCGTCGCTAGTTGACATCTGCCGTAACAATATGAGAGCAAAAATACGCTCCATGATCATCGGCAACAAATCAAAGAACCTGGGGGAACTCCTCGAAGCTTCCATGGAAGCTGAAATGGTGATCAAAGACCTCAACAGTCAGAAGTCATCAAGAAAAGAGCCAACCGCCATTGCAACCTCTAAACCAAAGAAGAAGGAGGTCCTTAATGTGCAAACCAAGTCAGCTCCTCAGCAACCAAAGAAAGCTAAAAATAGAGCTGCAGGTAAGAGACCTGAACTCTCTGATGCCTTCAAAGAGCGAGTAGAAAAGAAATATCCGTTCGATGAAGACGTCGAAGAAATCTTTGAGGCTCTCCTAGCAAATGGCAAACTCATTTTGCCAGAGCCCAAAAGACCTGGAGACGTTGGCAAAACCAATGATCCTCGGTACTGTCCATACCACCAGATGGTCTCGCATCCTCTCAATCAATGCTTTGTTGTGAGAGAGAAGATAAACGAGATGTGGAAAAACGGAGTCATCACCTTTGACAAAAATTATGGCCCTGCCTCCGTCAACATGGTGTCATGTGGACAAACACCAAAATCACCGAAGAAGAAGATCACTACTTCCTTCAAGGTGATAAAAAGAATTCAAACGTCCGAAGTATTGGTTCCTTGCCCGACACCAGACGGACAACCCATATGGGTACATCCCGATCTCCTGGAAGATGAAAATTGGGAGATCGTCAAAACAAAGCCGACCGCTCAGCAGCGAAGGCAAGCCAAGAAACATCTCCTCAAGCTCAAACGGCAAGAGAAGACCCAGCCAAAACAAGAAGTCCATGAAAAGGCAGAGGCCTCCTCTACCACTTCACTCGGGGCAGCAGAAACGTCCCTTCCAGAGACTTCAAAGGCGGTAAGAAACTTCACTCTCTGTGATTTCATGCCACCTCAATTCAAAAAAGAAGCCATGCAGGGGGCATCATACTCTTGCAACTCGGTAGTTGGATTCTCCATTGATGGATACGAGTCTAGCGACACCGACGATGGATTCGAGCCCAACTACACCGGCGAGTGGGAGGAATCTCTTGAAACAGGAGAGTATCTCTCCGACGAAGAATGGGTTCCTGAAACTCACCTTATGCCAGTAATCTGGTATAACCCCTTGCAACCACAAGGATCCTGGTCTGATGATGAAGAAGACCAAGAGGCTACACAAGAAGATGCTGTTAACCCAGCACCTGTCATTGCTCCAGTGGAAATCAACTATGTTGAGCCACACGGAGAAGACGAAGAAGAAGATCTGGCTCCCATGCCTGATCTTGAAGAATATGCAAGGATCTTGCAGCGTCTCGCTCTAGAACAAGAGCAAGACCGCGTCAACGAGATTCCTCACAATCCAGAGCCGGAAGTCCCTGAAGCCTATCAGGTACCTCCTCCCTCAACTCCTGAAAATGGAGAACATTGCTGGATAGATGATCCTCTTACATCCGAGGATGAGTCTGACTCCGAGCAGGCAACATCTCCTATCAGAGCTTCCTGTAATGTAATATATCAGGACTATAGCTCTTCTGAAGCGTCGTCTGATGAGATTACCTACACTCCGACAACGCCTAGCAATGTATCCTCTGGAGCTACCTCGTCTCACGTGACTTTCACAGAGATGGCACCCTCTCAGGTTCCTTCTCCTGAGACTGTGACTTCAGGATACACATTCTTCCCGACTCATCATCATGAAGAAAACCCAACTTGGGGTGATGGATGGGTCAACGAAGAAGAAAAGCTGCTGGATGCTGTTCAGGACTTGCTCCCGGAAAATGCTCCGTGCAACACAATCACTGAGGATGGCAACTCTGCTGCAGATACATCCCCAGTAGATGAAAAACGACAGCCTCTTGATCCTGAAGACAATCTTCCAAACGAAGATCCTTCTCAAGAAGCTCTCGAAGTTGGTAGAGGCACCCGTTCGGGCCGGGACTACCATAAAAATTACAACCAATCTTCCTTTACTTATGTAAATCCTTCGGGAAAAGATGTTGTAAGCGCCCCCAGTGGCAACAATGATGAACATGCAGGCCCTAAGGAGGCTTTCAAGTATGACTTGGTTGAGCACTTCAAACACATACCTGCACGTCTTCACATCCTGGATTTATTACGAATGTCTCCATGCACTCGTGATAATCTCATCTCAGAATTACAAAAACTGAATGAGGATGTCGACAAACATGCCCCGCAAGTCCTCCAAATTGAAATGGACTACCGGGTCAAAAACTCTGAAACTTCCTCAAAGGGAGAAAAGAAAACTGAGGGATCATGCATCCAATGCCTCTCGGTTCAAAAGGCAGCCAGTGCAACCATCGCCTTCACTAAGGAAGACCTCCTACTTGGCGAAGCAAGGCACAACCGACCCCTGTACTTCACAGGGTACATCAAAGAAATGCCGATACATAGAGTTCAGATCGACCCAGGTTCTGCACTCAACCTTATCTCCACTTCGGCTCTTGAAGAGTTGGGCATCCCACCCAGCAAGCTAAGCCACACATCTGTATCTATCTTTGGATACGATGGGAGCGCTCAAAGGCCTATCGGCAAAATCAGGTTCAAATTGCAAATCGGTGATCTTATCTCTGAGGTCACCGTGTATGCAATAAAAACCCCCTCATGCTACAACATCCTTCTCGGACGTCCTTGGATACACGAGAACGGTGTTGTCCCTTCAACTCTACATCAATGCATCAAGTTCGTCGGCGACGACGGCATGGTACATCGTGTCTTTGCGGACAGAAAACCCTTCAAAGGTAAAGAAGTCCACTTCGCAGACTCCCAGATGTATGAAGGAGAAAAAGAAGAAGAGGAAATAGCACCCCCTGCTGAAAATCTCCAGAAAGATAAAGGCAAGGCTCCTCAAAAATCACCGGAAGAAAACAACCCCTCCGGCAAATTAGAAGAGAGTAGTCAATCTCCCTTCGTCATCTCCCTCAAATCTTCAAAACCTTTGGTCATCACGACTAAAGTGAAGAAGGCGAAACAAAAGTCTGGGGGCAAATTTGTTGTTTCTCTCGTGTCTATCATGCAAGACACAGACTCGGACTCAGAGCCAGAAGACGATGCATCGTCAAGCCAAGCTGACACTCAGCAAGTTCAGCCTGCTCTCACTCCGATGGAGACACCTACTGACGTAGAAGATCCTACGTCTGCTACCTTTGTTGTTCCGACAACATCACCAAAGCAAAGGCCGATCTTCTTCCATAGATCGGACGCTTCTTCATCAAATTCCATGCTGGAACCTTTCCAAAATGAAGGTATGCCTCAGCTATCTCTATATAGTCCTGTGGCACAAGCAATTATGAAGAAAATGGGCTATGACGCTCAAAACCCAGTCGGTTTGGGAGAAAGACGTGGTATTCTCACGCCATTGGAGCCCGCCTTGACCAAAAGCCAGCTGGAAGATTGGAGACTCTACGGTCATGTAGAAAAGTCTTCATATGGGTTAGGATATGATCCTGATACTCCTCTGAGACAGTTGACACAAAAGCTTAAAAGTCGTTTTACCGACCAAGCCTCAACATCTCAAGTCCATGAAGACATCGATCTCCCTGGATATCTCTTTAAAGAGTTACCTGATAAAGATCCAGGAAGCTCATCCAATTGGTACAATTTCTCTGATGATAAAGAGGAATCGTCCGATAATACAGACTTGTGCTATTCTGACCCAGAAGAACCCTCGTCTTCAAAAGAAATACCAGACTCAACAGGCGATTGGGACTATCTCATAGCAAGCCTTGAGGAGATCACCAATCAAGAAAATCCATGGAAAGGAACAGAGCCTTGGTCTGTTAATGCAGTTGAAACTCCAGAAGATTTCATTGAGTTGGAAGCCTCCGAAAATATTGTGGAGGAACCACCTTCGAACCTTCCGACAGAAGATCCTGTTCAAAAGATAAACTTGGGAACACCTGATAACCCACGTCCTGTATTCATAAGTAAGAATATAAAGGATGATGAGTTACCCGAGTATATCGCTTTTCTTCGTGAGTTCGTTGATTGCTTTGCATGGTCCTATGCTGAAATGCCTGGTTTAGACCCCAAAGTAGCAGTCCACAAACTCAATCTTCAAGAAGACGTCAAGCCTGTCAAACAAGGCCAAAGAAGATTCCTTCCAGATGTGATGGATAAAATTGAACAAGAAGTTCAAAAGCTCAAAAACGTCGGCTTCATCCGTGAGGAACAACATCCAAAATGGTTGGCCAACATTGTCCCCGTGACAAAGAAAAATGGGCAGATCAGGGTCTGTATTGACTATAGAGACCTGAATGGCGCTTGCCCTAAAGATGAATTCCCGCTCCCCATACCGGAGGTGATGATTGACAATACCTGCGGATTCGAGCGAATGACATTCATGGATGGCTTCTCTGGTTACAATCAGATAAAGATGCATCCCGAGGATGAAAAACACACTTCATTTCGGACTCCATTTGGCGTGTATTGCTACACTGTCATGCCGTTTGGTCTGAAAAATGCTGGTGCCACATATCAGAAGGCTATGATGAAAATATTCCAAGATATGCAGCACAAGACGGTCGAATGTTACGTTGATGACCTCGCCGTCAAAAGCAGAAGAAAAGAAGACCATCTCAAAGAACTTCGGGAAGTCTTCCTCCGACTCCGCAAACACAAACTGCGGATGAATCCTCTAAAATGCTTCTTCGGCGTCTCGTCGGGTAAGTTTCTCGGATTCCTTGTTCGGAAAGCTGGAATAGAACTTGACCCCATAAAAGTCAAGGCTATTCTAGAAATGCCCTCTCCAAGAACCCTAAGGGAACTAAAAGGGCTTCAAGGGAGATTGGCCTACATCAGACGGTTCATCTCCAATCTTTCGGGGAAATGCCGTCCATTCTCTCGATTGATGAAAAAAGGTGTAGACTTTGTCTGGGATGCCGACTGCGAAGCCGCATTTCAAGATATCAAGTCATACCTGACCAAACCTCCAGTGTTAGCTGCCCCTGCCACTGGAAAACCATTCATCTTGTACACAAGAGCTCTTGATCATTCTGTAGGCGCTCTGCTTGCACAAGAGAATGGTGAGGGAAAAGAAGCTGCTCTATACTACTTCAGCCGCATGCTAGTAGGTGCAGAGCATCGTTACTCTCCAGTCGAAAAAGAATGCCTTGCAGTGATGTTCGCCGTACAAAAGCTACGTCACTACTTGCTTTCCAACACAGTCTACCTGGTCTCGAGGATCAACCTCTTGAAGGTCCTTGTCACGAAGGCCGGTTCTCTCAATGCCCGACTGGCAAAATGGTCCATCCTCTTGTCACAATTTGATATTAGGTATGTGCCACAAAAAGCAATCAAAGGCCAAGCTCTAGCAGATTTCCTCGCAGAGCATCCATTGCCTAAAGATTCACCACTCAGAGATGATCTCCCAGACGAACCTGTCTACAACGTGGAGACTTCCTCACCAAATGCCTCCTGGGACATGTACTTTGACGGTGCAACCAGGACAAATGAAAATAGAAAGCTGATATCGGGAGTTGGCATCCTCTTTGTTAGCCCCGACAAATGCATGATTCCACACGCTTTCTCGCTACTGGAACCATGCACAAACAATGCAGCTGAATACCAAGCTCTGATCCTAGGATTGGAACTCGCCATCGAATCCGGTATCACTATGCTGGAAGTCTTTGGAGACTCTCAACTGATCGTCAACCAGATGAATCAGAAATATGAAGTCAGGAAGCCCGATCTGCTGCCTTATTACAACAAGGCACAATCGCTTCTGCAAAAGTTTGACATCTGCAACATCACCCACATTCGTAGAGGTGAAAACATCCGTGCAGATGCCCTGGCCGGACTTGCCGCATCAATGGCGATCTAGGAAGGGGAAAACATGCAAATTACAGTGTCCGAGAGAAGGATCCTCCCTCCTCTTAACACACACCAAGCAGTTGCTGAATGCCACCGAGTGGTTGGAAGTCGGATCTCTATCCTTCAACCTTCAATCGGCGACTGGAGGGATCCGTTCATTGATTACACCATGTTCGGAATCCTACCTGAAGATCCAAAAGAACGGGTAAGCATCCAAAGGCGAGCCCCAAACTTTCATTTGGATATTCCTTCAAAAATCCTCTACAGGAAATCCTTCAACGGAGTACTTCTACGCTGCTTGTCACAACAAGAGGCCGAAGAAACACTTAAAGAAGTTCATGCTGGTCTTTGTGGAGCCCATCAGGCAGGTCCTAAGCTCTATGATCAGATAAAAAGGTTAGGTTACTATTGGCCTACCATGGTTGCTGATGCAATGGAATTTGCCAAACGTTGCCAGCTATGCCAAGTTCACGGAGATTACATTCACATGCCTCCGGAATGGCTGCATCCTATAGCAATCTCATGGCCTTTTGAAGCATGGGGCATGGACATCATAGGTCCTATCTCTCCCCCTTCAAGCAAAGGTCATCGCTTCATCTTCGCCGCTACGGATTATTTCTCCAAGTGGTCAGAAGCATTTGCGTTGAACGAAGTGAAGACCTCATCAGTTCTTCAGTTCCTGCGCACCAACATCATTTGTCGTTTCGGCATACCCAAGAGATTCGTCCATGATAACGGACCACAATTCCGGGATCATCGATTCTACAGGTTTTGCGACAAATACAAAATTCAAAGCTGTCTTTCGACTCCATACAATCCGGCAGCAAACGGATTAGCAGAAGCCTTCAACAAGACACTCTGCAAAATCCTCAAGAAAATGGTCTCTAGTCACAAAAGAGACTGGAGCGATAAACTGTCTGAAGCTTTGTGGGCCTATCGAACCACCGTTCGAGGACCAACCCATAGCACACCATTCTCCTTGGTCTATGGATGCGAAGCTGTCGTGCCCCTCGAGGTACAAATTCCTTCTCTGAGGGTATCTCTACAAAATGACATGACTCAAGAAAGCAATGTCAAATTGCGACTCCATGAGCTGGACAATCTCGACGAGAGACGGCTCGAAGCTCGACAAAGCATTGAACTTTACCAAGCACGCATGGCAGGATCTTTTGACAAAAAGGTCAGGCAACGCGCCTACAAAAAGGGTGACTTGGTTCTTGCGGTAAAAAGACCAATGGTCCTCGCACACAAATCCAAAGGCAAATTTGAACCAAAATGGGAGGGACCCTACGTCATCGACAAGGTCTTCTCCAACGGCGCATATGCCCTCCTAAACATGGAAGGCGACAGATGTATGCTGCCTATCAACAGCAAGTTCTTAAAGCGGTACTACCCTTGAAGACTTACCCAACTGGGTAAGAGCAATGCCTGTATGGCCAAAACCTGTTCTTAGGTACTCGCTCGTCAAACCCACTCTCTTTAGAATTTTCATATCAAATATCAAAATTTCTAGAGATTCAAAAACAATGCTTACTTTCATCGTTTCATTGTTCAAAAACAAAAAAATCCAAGTTTAGGAGCCTCTCCCTGACTTGACCAAAACTTTCGATCCTTGAACCAAAATTCATGGTTTGAAACAAAAATCCGGATTCAGGGATTTCCACCCTAGTCCACCTTACCTTTTACCGCCAAATGGTTCTAGGTCAAAATTTACGACCCTCGTGTCTTTAAACAAAAAAAAAATGGTTTTTCAGAAACGTGGGGAAACGACATCAAAGTCAGTACCCGCAAAACAAAAATTTTGAAAAAAAAGCAAGGATGCGACATTCCATCGATACTTGCACCCAAAATCGCAGGGAAGCGACATTTCGTCGATACTTGCAAAATCCAAAAACCGTGGAGAAGCAACAAACCAGTTGATATCCACAACCCAATTTCAAAAATCGTGGAGATGTAACATACCAGTTGCTATCCACAACCCAAAATTACAAATGGTTCGAAAAAACCTCAAATTTCAAAAATCGCGGAGAAACGACATCAAGTCAGTACCCGCAAAACCAAAAGTTTTGGGAAAAGCAGGGAAGCGACGCTTAGTCGATATTTGCACCCCAATTCGCGAGGAAGCGACATTCCATCGATACTTGCAAAACCTAACCCGCGAGGAAGTGACATTCCATCAATACTCGCAAAACTGAATGAGCAAGGAAGCGACATTCCATCGATACTTGCAAGACCATTCAGCGGGGAGGCGACATTTAGTCGATACCTGCATTTTGAAAACCAAAACTCGGCTATAAATGCCAAAATCCGGCTATAAATGCCAAAACAAAAATTTCCGGCTATAAACGCCAAAATCGGCTTTCATGCCGATAAAACAAAACTTGGTTTTCAAAAAACTCGGCTACAAATGCCACAAAAAAAAAACCTGACTCTCATGTCAAAACCGGCTATAAATGCCACAAATTGGCTATCAATGCCACCAAACCGGCTATAAATGCCACAAATTGACTATCAATGCCACCAAACCGGCTATAAATGCCACCAATTGGCTATCAATGCCACCAAACTGGCTGTAAATGCCACAAAAATCCGGCTTTCATGCCAAATTCGTTTCCCCTACCAAAATAATTATTTGACAAAAGATTTTCACAAAATGACAAAGCTTTTGATCAAATCCCATTTAGCAATTGCTTTCATCACAAAAAGATTTGAGTGAGCGTAGGGAACAACAAAAAAAAGGTACCAAAAAAATACATGTGGTACCAAAGCAAAAAAAAAAAAAAAATAGAAAGTGTTCACAAGCACTACAAAAAAAAAAAAGAAAAGTACCAAAAAAAAAATACATGTGGTACCAAAGCAAAAAAAAAAAAAAAATAGAAAGTGTTCACAAGCACTACAAAAAAAAAAGAAAAGTACCAAAAAAAAATACATGTGGTACCAAAAAAAAGAAAGTGTTCATAAGCACTACAAAAAAAAAGAGTACCAAAAAAATACATGTGGTACCAAAAAAAAGAAGAATGGTTTCTGCTATAAAAAATCAGGAGCTCAGCCAAAAATGGTCTCCAGCCAAAGCTTCAGCTCCTCAAGCAAACTTTTGGCCTCAGCCGTCAGAGTTTCCAAGGCACGCTTCTTCAGGAACTTGCCATGAGATGCTGGCGAATGCCGTAACCCTTCTTTTACACCGGGAAGCTCTTCCCCAGCAGTTTGCCATCGTTCGTTTTCTAGAGTCCTCCTCTCGAGAACTTGACCGGCATCTGCAACCCTGCGAATCAGAGTACTCTCCCTGTCACGAGCCTCTGTTATAGCAGCCCACTTCGCATCGACTTGTGCCTTCAAATGCTCAAGACGTTTCCTGGCCTCCTCAACTTCCCTATCAAGGACGTTAAGGTCATGCCTCAATCCGATGATGGCTAGCTCTTCCTTGTTCTTCTCCCGAACTAGCTGCTTCTTGCTTTGTGTAGCCTCATTCAGGTCAGACTTAGCCTTATCAGCAGGGTCCAAGAACATCTCCTTGAAGAATTGGTCGTCAGGGAAACCCATGGTCTCAAACCACTTGTCACCCAGTGCAATGATCCTATCAACGATCGCCCTGGCACCTGTGACATCCAGACCAACCTCTTCGGTGTCGGTCAGAATCTCCTGTACATGTGGGATCATGCCAAATCCTGCCTCCAAGTGTCCAGAAAGGAGAGTCTTGACCCAAGAACTCAAAACCCGAGCCAGCACCTTCTTCGCAAATTGAAGAGACGAACTGGATGAAGATTCACCCTTCTCCGCTGATCGGCTGCTCATGTCATGTCCCATTGGAAGAGTAACAAAAGAACTCTTTTCACTTGGAGCCACTGGAGAGGGAATCTCAACACGAGGCATCTCCTCAATCATGTCAGAACTGGTCTCTACCTCCGGATCGACCTCTGGCATCCCTTGCTCTGGTTCTGAAGAAAGCGATGGACTCTCTTCTGTCACTTCAAAACCTGCAAATGAAACACAAAAAGGTATGAATATGATCCTGTTCAAAAAAAAAAATCATCAGGGTCATCACTACAAAGTACCTTCTTCGACGACTGGCGGAACACTCTCTTCCTCCATGAACTCATCAGAAGCATCATCGACATTTGCGTCCATTGATGGTTCAAAGTCATCGGAATCCTGTGGCAAGTCAGCTGACAAGAAAAATGTTAGCAAATCAAGTCGCAGGCAAAAAAAAAAAAAAAAAAAAAAGGGGAGAAAGAAAAGAACAAAAAAAAAAGGAAGAAACTTTCCCACAAAAAAAACAAAAAAAAAAAAAAAGAGAAAAGGGACACACGTGAAAAAAAAAAAACAGAAATCACGTGGAAAAAAAAAAGAAAAGAAAAAAAAAAGAGAAGAAGAATAGAAAGAAAAAAAAAAGAAAAAAAAAAGAAGAAAGAAAAAAAAAAGAGAAGACACTTTTTTTTTTCCATCCTATTCTCTACATGGAGTTTTCTTGAAAGAAAAAGAGAGAAAACTTACTTGAAGCCATTGATGGAGAAGAAGAAGGAAAAAGCTTGAAGATCCTTGAAGAAGAAGAACTCTTGGTCTTGGAGCTCTCTTGAGATTGTTGCAAAAGAAAGCAATAAGAGCAAGAGATCCTACCTTCCTTTGCTTTTATAGGAGAGAGCAAATCAAAGAAGGAAACAAAGAAGAAAGGTAAGTGTTGCTAATTAGTAACCTTACCAAAAGAGAAGGAATTAGAAAGATTCTTTCCCAAAAAGAAAGATGTCTTTGAGAGATTTTCTCCCAAAATCAATCAAATGAGAGATTCTCTCCAACAAAATAGGAGATTGGAGATTATTTCCCAAAAAGAAAGATACCTTGAGATATTCTCTCCCAAATTAAGGGAATATGAGAGATTCTCTCCCATAAAGATATTTTTAGATATTCTCTATCCAAATGAGATATCTTTAGATATTCTTTACAAAAATGGCCCCACATGAGATCTAAGCCATCCTAAAAAAGCTTAAGGTCCCATGGGCTAGCCCATATGAGCCAGGTTTGACCACCTAGGCACTAAAAAAAAAAAAAAAAAAAAAAAAGGGCTTTTAGTCAGAGAAAAAAAAATCCCTCTTACCAAGAGCATACAAAAATGGTTCCATGCCTCTTTTAAGTTGATTGAACCATACAAAAAAATTTCCAAGCCCCATGAGCTTCCAAAAATCAAACCATCCAGCCTCATAAACCAAATTGAGCCAAAATATTGAAATTGACATTCCACAAAAATCCAAACCACTCCAATGGACCCACACAGTCCCAAAGAGTGACCAAAAACCAAACCCTGGTCCCCTAACTTGCCACATACAGCTTGTTAGGTCACAAGACCAAAACCAAAAACCAAATCATGATCCCCCAACTTGCCGCATACAGCTTGTTGGGCCACAAGGTCAAAACCAAAACCCGATCCCCTAACCTGCCATATATAGCTGGTTAGGTCACAAGATCAAAAACAGAAACCCAAATCCACATCCCTGATGTCATCTTCAAAACTTTGCCTCGAGATGGTGTGTGATTCCTTTCACTACCATAAAATTCCCCTGGAAGCTCAAAGGCTACTCTACCAAAGGAAAGATTGCTCAAAAACTCTTGGTCAAGACACAAGCTCTCCTTCAAAAATCTCTTCGAGGCACATCGACTACAAAAGTCAAGCAACTCGTCGCTGTACCTCGAGGGGGCATTTGTTGACACCAAAAAATGTCACTTTGCCTCTCCAAATCAAGAAAGCTGCATGAAGTCGCAACCTGCCATAAATAGGCAATGCAACTTCTCCAAAAAATCAAATCTTGTCAGAATCAAACAAAAACTGCAAGATCCTTCAAGATAGCCAAGAGAAGAGTACACATGAAGTTTCGGGCCATTTCAGAATCATTTGGCCTAACTTCGCTTCTCCGACAGCTAAAATGGTGCTCCCGGCGGCAACATCATCGGAGACGTCAAAACTTCGATCAGAGCCTACAGATGACTCCAACATGTCTCAAAAGGGCTCCATGCCAAATTTCAAGTCAAACCGACAACGTTTGACCCTCCATCAATGCTCGAGCAGCAAAATCAAGCCTCCCGGCGGCGGGAACCACCGAAGCCTTCGCTCATCAAACCAAGTGCATGAGTGGCTTCCACATGCTTCCAAAAGGCTGCACGTCGAATTTCAGGTCATTCCGACAACGTTTGACCAAGTTTCGATGCTCCGAGAGAAAATCAAGCCTACCGGCGGCGGAGCAACCCGGGACCATGACATCCAAAACGGAGCCCATGGAACGTCTCAAAATGACTCCAATAGGCTCTCCATCAAATTTCAGGTCAATCGGACATCGTTTGGCCACATATCAAAGCTCGGCATTTTCCCCGTAGCAAAATCAAGTGAAGCATCGACGGGACCCCAAACGGCTTCAAAACTCAAACAAAAGCCTATGGTTGGTCTTATTTATTGCTCAGGAGGCTTCACCTCAAATTTCGGGTCATTCCGACATCGTTTGACCAAGTTTCAGCTTCTGGCGGAAAATCAGCAGCTTTACGCGACAAAGTCTTCGGCTTTCCCGGAAAATTGGAAACTTTGCACTCTAAAAATGCAAGGATTTTCATCAGGTTTTCTACAGGGAAATCAAGCCAATAAATGAGAAGAAATGTCAGGAAAAATACAGAAGAAAACGACGACGAAAAAGACCTCAAAACGACCGCAAAACGGGCTCCGAAGGGGAAAATTCCCCCAGGGTCGCAGGCCCCTGCGACCATGGCCCATGGTCGCAGGCCCCTGCGACCATGGTCCATGGTCGCCGGCCCATGGTCGCCGGCGACCATGGAGGTCCGGGTCACCGGATTTTTCGCCGGTGACCCGTTTTTCCATCTTTTTTCGCGTTTCGCACACTTTGGCCCCTGTGGTTTCCTGAAAATGTGATTTTTAGTGCTTTAAATTGACTCATATCCGACGACATCTCGGATCCGCCGTCAAAAGCATAAAATCATCATTGATCGCTCCAAGATCGTCAACCGGCTGACCAATAAAGTGCACTTTCTGTCCGACCGATCGTGAAATTGACAAGACAGATGTCACCGGCCCGCTCTTAGCTATCACTGTCTGAAGTTACATGTTCATCCGATGTCGATCAGCATGAAGATCCATCGATGATCATCGCCAGAAGAATTCCAGAAGACACGGCACGGCCCGCGACTCTTCGACTGCTCGGCGACCAATTAATATGGTTAATTGACCAACTTTATTATGGTCATTAATTCATTTCTTTGGACGGCCCAATTAGAAGCAAGCATTTGGGAGTTACAAGTCAATTGATTCATGGCATTTAAACCATGAAACTCCTCCCATTATGGTAATTAAGGTGATTAAAAGCCCTTAATCTCCATCGGCCAATCAAATTCAAGGAAAAAGGAGTTACAAAATCAAGAAATAAATCTTGTAACTCCTCCCATTAAAGCCATTAAGGCTCATAAACCCTCCTAAATGGCTACCAAAAGCCTATAAATAGGAGAGCATTCCATTGAAATCAGGATCAGAGAAAATCAGAAAAAAAGATCAGAAAGAGATCTGAGAGAAAGAAAAAGAGAGAAAAACTCTGCTGAAGTTCTGCACCGGCCACCACTGCAAGGTGACAAAAGTCCCTTGGGGGGCACCCCCCCCCAAGGTCCTTGCCTTCTCCTGCTGCCTCCAATGGCTTAGACGTGGCTTTTCAGCCCGTCTACTTAGCTTTTTATTGGACATAGGACCTTCTCTTGGTCTTTGTCCTCTAGAAATCTGAGGTTATAGCCAAGCCAAGCGAATCAAGAGCATCCTCTGTTCTCATCTGCATGGATGATGGCGAAGCCCATACATGGCTTGCGACCGTCAATCTGAACGAGTCCCCCACAATCTCCTGAAAAGTTAGATCTTCCTTTTCTTGCTTTTCATTGTAGTTTGTATTTTTCTAAAAGAGACAAAAATCACAACTCTTGTCTTTTTCATTATTGATGAGAATTGTAAATCGGCTATAAACGCCAAAATCGGCTATAAATGCCAAACAAAATCGCCTTTCACGGCAAGCCAAGAAAATGTCTCTTTTCTTAAATATTTGTGCAATGGAAAACTTGAAAGGAGTTGATTTCCGTTTTACTTGCGAAGGTCGATCTCCGGATTACCACTTGCAATTCCAAGTAAAATAGAAAATCTGGCACACCCACACAAAAAAATGTTGATGCACGCTTCAGGCCCGCCAGGGCGCGAAAGGGCCGGACCCGACGGACTCCCACGTTCCGCCGACCCCGGTAGCCGCCCCACGGCGCCTCGGAGCGCGTTCCATTAGATATGTTTTACATTGATACAAATTAAGTCTATTTCACATACTTCACTCCTAATTGATTTCCCATTTAATTTAGTTGCAAATTCCAAGTTAATTTGCTTTCGATACTTAGTGCAGAGAGATAAGAGACAATAGTGTAGAGATATAGGAGACAACTATACATCTTAAATATCGTTCATATATATTATTGAAGAATTTACAAGATAAATCCCTGAGGACCCCATACGTCCTACCAAGACCTTGTATCATATTGGATACGGAGAGGTCCCCATGTGGCATTTTTTTTCTTTTTTTTTATCATTTTGCGATATGGTCGATATCGACCATCCCTGGTCGTCGATATTGGCCAACAGCATAATGGTCGATATCGACCATCCCTGGTCGTCGATATTGGCCAACAGCATAATGGTCGATATCGACTATATCACGAAATAACAAGAAAAAAGACAAATCTGGGGTTTCTCCCTTGGAGGAGGAGGAGGAGGGAGGATCGCCTTAACATGCCCATCCTTTTCTCTCTCCTCATTCAAGAACTCATCTCACATACAAAACAAGCACATTCTCTCTCTCAAACTGTTCAATGGAGGAAATATCTCTCTCAGATAATTCATCAAACACCTTCGTTATGCACCAGTAACCAACACAACATCGACAAGAACGACGATAACCCATCCCTGCCCTCCACTCAAATGCACAATTCTGACTCTTCTCCTCCTCCCCAAACCCCACCAACCAAATCCCTCAAAATCCCTTTCTTCTCTTCCCTCGAAACCCCCTTTTCCTCTTTCTTCAATCTCTCTACTCTCACCTCTCTTGACGTATGCAAAATGGGCAGGATCATCTCTTTCACCCTTGAAGCAAGCAAGGGAGAAAACCCAGCTTTGTTCATCTTTTTTATTGTTATTTCGTGATATGGGCGATATCGACCATTCTACTGTGTCCAGCAAATAAAACAGTTACATGTTGAAGAAAATCTGACAAGCATAATGGTCGATATCAACCATATCGCAAAACGACAAAATAAAGAAGAAAAAGGCCACACGAGAATCCCTCCCATGTCCATTGTGATACAGGGTCTTGGTAGGACGTATGGGGTCCTATAGGGATTTGTCTAGTAAATTTCTCCATATTCTTTAAATTAATATTATAATTAGTTGTGTAAAAAGAAGAATACAATCAAGAAAGAGGAAAACCTTGGTATTTCACTTTGATATTTTGTTCGTTTCAAAGTACAAATAGTGAAAGTCATATGGTAAATTTGTGAGTCCATTAACTAGAATCAGTATGAATAAATTAACATTGAATTTCTTTTCAAAGAATCATACAAATGCGCAAAGTCAAATAACATCATTAATATTAGAGGAAACTACGGGAAAAATCCCCTTCGGACCTCATAGGATCAACGAGGACCCAATAGCATGTTGAAGACGGGAGGGGTCTCTTGTAGGTTGGTCGATATCGACCATTCTGTAGTGTTCATGACAATCTTTTTATCCCGGTGAAGGGGGTGTTGTGTTTTCTTTATTTAAGATCAAAATACCTTAGACTCTGTGAAGTGGGGTTCTTCCATTTAATCTCAAACATGGAGATCTTTCACAATCAATAGAAAAGTGGGGTTTTGAAGAAATTTGTTGGGTTTTTTTCCCAATTCAAATCTGTGCCATATTTCTAGAAGGAGAATTTGGGTTTTCGTTCTTTCCCCCTCTTGTTGTATGTTAGCCACATGAATGAATGAACTTCACATTCCTAGAAGATGTTCTCAACACCCAGTTTCCTCTTCCTCATCTTTCTTCTTCCTTTCTTTTGACTCTTTTGACTTCCCAGCATGCCCTTCCAATAACTGCACCTTAATAGGATCAAGACATGCTCCCATCTGTACCAAACCATCTCTCTCTCTCTCTCTCTCTCTCTCTCTCTCTCTCTCCCTCCCTCTCTCTCTCTACTCAATCAAGTGAAACTAATCAACATGAACTGAAAGAAAAGGCACAAGAAATGGCTAATAAATTTGAGTCCATCGACATTGAAGTGCAGCAACTGATTAGAATATGGGTACACTATCTTGGAAGTGATGTTTTCCAAACTTGGGAACACAGGAAGGTGAAGGGCAAAGACCCCGGAACGCAAATCTATGGAGAGCAAAATAATTCCATGCAAAGCCCTGGATCAATAACATCTAGGTCTTGACACAATGACAGCACCATGGATGATGAAAACCCATAGGGAAAGAGGTTACATCCAGTTCCAACAATCAGAAAGAGCATCAAGAAGTTCATTTTAATGTTTCACAGAAGCCCTGAAAATGAGAGTCCCAAGAAGAAAGAAAAGGCTGTTCCCACACCACGGGGTTCCCAAATCACTTCAGAACCTAAAGTAATGAATCAAAACCCTTTTTTCCATGCAGCATAATTAGCCCCAAGACCTCCAAGCTTGAGTACTCTCAACCACTTCCTGATCAATATCTCATTTCCTCAAAACACCCAAGTATCATCAAAATGATAACAGAAGAAAGAACTCTAAAATGACCATTTTCTCACAAATCACAGTCCACAACATCAAACACCCACAAAAGCGTAAACCCTAATCACCCCAAAAACCTCCCCAAATCACCCTCAAAACCCCCAAATTGGAAGAACTGTCAAAGACTCAGAGGGGGAAAAAAAATAAAGCAACCGACCTCTAAATCCAATGTTGTAAAACAGATGATCGAGGTTCTCTTTGCCTCCCATCATCTCTCTCTCTCTCTCTCTCTCTCTCTCTCTCGTGTCTCGCTTTTGGTACTCTCACCCGTTTTGTCAAACATCTCATATGTGTTCTCCTCGCTCGCCTACGGAAGAGAGAGAGAGAGAGCTTTTTTTTTTCTTCTTGGCTCTAATGGTCAATATCGACCATCACTCCTTAGCTTTAATGGCCTATATCTACCAATCTACCAGTCAAATTTTCTCCAACCTATAACTGTCTTATTCATTGAACACGACAAAGTGGTCAATATCGACCATTTCTACTTCCTCCTAATGATCATTATCGACCAATCTATCAGTCAAATTTGTTCCAACATGTAACTGTCTTATTTGCAGAACACTACAAAATGGTTGATATCGACTATATCGAAAAATGATAAAAAAAGACTAAAAGGAAATTTGATCGGACCCCTCCCCTCTTCAACATGCTACTGGGTCCTCATTGGTCCTATGAGGTCCTACGGGGATTTTTCCTGTAGTTTCCTCTTAATATTATGTATATCTTCAACAAAAGTTATGGATACGAAAAGATAAAATCCAAAACTTCGAGTCATCTAATTTGAATTAGTAAAGATAAATTGATATTATATTTATCTTTACGTATTTATCAATGAATAGTAAAAATAAATACTAAAGTCAACATCCAAGACTTTGAGTCCTTAAATGGGAATTAGTAAATATAATTAATATTGTGTCAATCTTCAACGAAATAAATAAATATAAAAACTCAACAAGCAAAACATAAAGTTGTTTAACCAGAATTAGTCAATATATATTAGATTGTGTTTATCTTCAACAAAAAAAGAAATATCAAATTTGAAAACAAAACCTTAAGTCCTTTAATTGGAATCATTAAATATAAAATATTGTGTTGCTAATCTTCCAATGAAAGAAACAAAAACCAAAAGTCAAATAGGCAAGAGTTGAAGCTATATAACCACAATTAGTGATTTTTACATCAATATTATATTTATCTCCAATGAACAAAATTTATCTTCAATGGCAGTTGTTGGGCTCTGGGGAATGGCCACTCCATTCTGCTGTGGCTTGACAACTTGATAGATCATGATCCCATTGCTCAAAGATTCCCCCTCCAATTTTCAATCAGTGATAGGGTGGCGGACCTAATTCAAGGCAACTCCTGGATCATCCCAGCTACCATTTTGGAAGAGGCTCAGAGCTTCCTCCTTCAGCAAACGAATCTAATTGCTCTCCCAAGCCCCTCTGCACTGGATAAAGTATCTTGGAATGGCTCTGCTTCAGGGGTCCTCACTCTTAAACAAGCCTAGGTATCCTTGAGGTCTAGAGAAGCAATAGTTCAGTGGTATGGGTAAGTTTGGAATAAGTTAATCAATCCTAGGCTTTCTTGCTTCAGCTGGCGCTTTTTCCTCAGGAAAACGCCTACTGATTCTTGGGAAATGCTCAAAGGGAGTTCAATTGTTTCAAGATGTTACTCTTGCCACAACAATAAAGGATCAGATTTGCACACTTTCTTCTCCTGCTTCATAGCTCAGCAGCTATGGTCATGGCTTCTCAGTCAAGTGGGCAGTCCCCTTCCTTTTCCCTCTATCGCCTTCTTCTGTTTGGACAGTTTTAATCAAGGGTGCAGATGCTAATGGAAGAAAGTCTGCAGCTGCTATTTTCTTCCAAGCCATCTATATCCTATGGTTCTTAAGGAATGAAGTGCTTAGCTGATTTTATGTGGTGTGTTTGGATGTCCTAAGCGGAGGACGGAATTTATCGCTGTGTAGCACTTCGCTCACGAAGAGGTCGAATCCACAGAGAACGGACTAAGGTTTCAGCTCTAGAGGACTTCTTTTGGTCGAGAGTGACCAACTTTTGTTCAAGGGTTGAATTAATGCTAAGCTGATTACTAATTAACACTGCGGAAAACTAATTGAAATTGTTAAGCTGAAGAGATAGTTCAACCTAGGGTTCAATTCACCCGGGATTACATGATTTCATCTTCCTTTCCATTACATAGGTTAGAATTGGAGCAATCCAATTCTTACCTGGAAAATTCCTTCGTGAAAATCAAATATCAATCCAACCGAATAATTTCCAAAGAGATTCTAAAACGTTCTAATCAATAACCTGAGAGTCATCGACCTAAGCACTAATTGTATCATCCTAGATGAACACAATTGGTCAAAGGCTTAACATCTCAGTTAAGATTTCTGAAAACAGAACATCAATGGAAATTATCTTTTATCATTAAAGCATGATCAGGAAGAATAACCATGTAAAACCCAGGGTAAATTCCCTTTAGATTAAACCATCTGAGACTCTACCCCTCCATTAATGGAGAAGTCTAAATACAAATTAAATGAAAGCAAGAGAACAGAAAGAACAATATTAAAAGATTACCTCTATCGAAAACTTGAATTAAAAATGAAGGATTTTGTCTTACTACAAGTGCTTAGCAAAATTGAACAATGATCTTCAATTGAAAACTCCCTATACATTCATCTATCAAAGAAGGAAAGAAAAAGGGGCTAGGAAAATAAGACTATTCCCAGATAACCCTAAATATCGAGTTACAATGCTTTATATAGGTCCCTAAAACTTTAATTACAAAAGTGCCCCAAAAAGTAAAATCCGAGTGTTCTACCGGTAGAACTACCGGTAGAACAGGTGCACTGCTGATGTCCAACTCTCTGCCAACTTTTCTGCCCTTTCTACCGGTAGAACTTGCGGTAGGATCAGTTCTACCGGTAGAACTTCCGGTTTGACAGGTAGAACTCCAATTCTTCAGCTCTCTGTCCAATTTTCAGCCTTTTCTACCGGTAGAACTTGCGGTAGAATCAGTTCTACTAGTAGAACTTCCGGTAGCACCATGTAAGCTCCATTTTTTCAGCTCTCTGTCCAATTTTTGGACATTTCTACCGATAGATCTTCCGGTTGGAGTGATGAAGTTCAATTTCTTGCTTTTTTTTGCTCAAATCTTCAAATTCACTTGATCCTTCAATCTGCACTTGGTCTATTCATCATCCAACCAGCTTCATTCTTCACTAATTTCCTGCAAATGACCAAAGACCAACACTCGTGCAAAATTATATGAAATCAAAGGAATTAAACACGAATGAAGGTGATGGAAGGGAAATTAAGTCTCTAATTACTTAACAATTAGGTACTTATCATGAAGCCAAGCACCGGAGTAAAAAGCCTTCTTTGGTGAAAGCTCAGAAGGTATTCATCAACAACTGTAGTGGAATTTTTTGCTCCTCTTCAGGTGCAACTCCTCCCTCTCATCCAATCTTGAGGTCCTTAGTGTGGGGTGATTTGTTTTCCCCTCTTCTCTCCCTCCTCTCTTGGCTGCTCCTTCTCCTTGCAGGTTGGCTTCCTGAAGCTCTCAATTTGGTTGGGAGGGTGGGGGCTCAGGGTCGTAGGGACTGTTGTTGTTGATGAAGTCAGGGGTTTTGTTTTGCCAGACGGGATCTTTTTTTCCTTTCTTTTTTGTAATGTGATATAGGAGGGATCCCACTTTCTTTGGGCTAATTCCTCTTGGGTTGTGCTTCCTTTTTGTTTGCAGGTGCTGGCTACTGGCCCTCTTCTATTGAGGTGCCCTTTTCTTTTCTTGGCTTGTTATCTTTTTGTATTCTTTTTTCTCCTTATCCTAGGGGCTTTTGCCCTTCTTCTCCTTTCAATACAAATTTACCATTAGCAAAAATGTAGGGACAATTACCGTACGGACTGTCATAAAATTGACAATAGCCCCAAAACAGCCCAAAGATGTATATTTATCGTAGAACTGATCAATCCGTAGGATATCACAGCTTGTGATATCCTAGGGATGTAGGATATCCCATAATCAGAAGTGAGGAGACTTGTACCGTTCGTTTTTTTCTCTTTTTTTTTTCCTTGACTATGGGACCACAAAATCACCATCCAAACCGTTGGATAGCTAGCTGTATGAGTATAAGAACTAATATTGCACCAAATTTGAACCGTTGATCTATCACGATTATCAAGAAACTTGCAAAAAAAAAAAACTTGGCTTATAATTTGTTCTTATAATTTGCAAAACATTACTTTCTTGCAAATTATAAGCCACGTTTTTTTTTTTTTTACAAGTTTCTTGATAATCGTGATAGATCAACGGTTCAAATTTGGTGCAATATTAGTTCTTACACTCATACAGCTATTCAACGGTTTGGATGGTGGTTTGGTGGTCACATAGTAAAGGAATAAAATAAATACACGGACTGTTCAAGTGATTGTGGGATATCCTATATCCATAGGATAGCGCAAGCTGCGATATCCTACGGATTGAATAGCTCTGCGGTAAATATACATCTTTAGACTGTTCTGGGACTATTGTCGGCTTTATGACAGTCTGTACGGTAATTGTCCCAAAAAAAAAGAGAACAAAATAAACATTAAATGCAGAAAGGCAAAATATGAAGTCATTTAATTACTAGAATTAGGAAACATGCATAAATACTGTATTCATCCTCAATGAACATATTTATCTTCCAACGAAAAAGATAGGTTCATGAATTATGAGTCTAGGTAAAAGTTGGACTTTTATCCCAAAACTTTTCTAAAAATATCAGATAATCACTCAACAACTAGAGGTGGCAAATGAGCTGGGTCGTGTCGAAATGGGCTAGATTGACGAGGGTTGTCTTCAAGTTTAAGTTAAAATTCACCAAATGCGGGTCAACCCAACCCAGCCAATATAACCCACATCTAAGAGATTCAATCTATTAACTCAGCCCAACCTCTAGAGTATTAGCCCAAACCTATAATTCATAGAACTCTTAAGGCCTTTAACAAATATTAGTAAACACCATTAACAGTGTATGAATCTTCAACAAAATAAAAAGGCAAAACTTCGAATCATTTAACTAAAATGAATAAACATCCATTAATATTGTATTTATCTTCAAATAAATATTGTATTTATCTTCAACAAAATTAAGGATACAAATTTATTTAATACTGAGACAGATAACATAAGGTCGAAAGCATGGACCGCTGAAATGGTGAGATCAAAATCATTCGTGTTGTGAATTCCAACCATAATTTGATTTTTTTTGTTTTTGTTCTTAGTATTTATTTCTTTTTCATTCGGAGGTGAGTAGCACTCCTTTTCCCCATGTTTAATCCAATAGGAATTGCTTTACACCACAGTGAGTCATGATATGGGCAAAAGCCAGAAAGTCATAAATTTTTCTTGTTGGTGCAAGGCACGACCTTAATTCGCTTTTGTTTCTTTCATGACCCCATTGCCCAATAGCTGATAATGTGAATTGGTTTTGTAGTTTCAATTGAGTGTTTGCTTCAGGTAGCTTGTTACAATATGAGTTCTGATATCAGAATTAGCCGACCCATGATAAGATGGCATGAGGGCTCGATGATGATAATGTTGATGATGTGTATTTTCTCAGATTTTCTCAAATTCATATATGATTTAGATTATGCATGACTAAGATTCAATTTCGCTATCAATTCACACCCTAAATGAATGCAATAAATTATGTAAAAGTCAGCAATTGATAGAGAAGTTCATTGCCAAACTAAATGGGCCTAGGTTCAAGCTGGAGTTTCCTTGGATAACAACATGAACTGGACCTGTTCATTATCAAGCAATCTCAACAATGCAATCCCAACCTGATCAAAAATTTATTTCCTCTTAAATAATAAATTTAGAACTTTTTTGAAAGAAATTGTGCTATGAAAAGCCAAGTAGGGGGTTTGGGTTTGGGTTTGGTTTATGGTTCAGGCATTGCCTAGACCGACGGCAGCTTCTCCCCCTAGCCTCCCCTCCCTCCCCCTCCCTCTCCCTCTCCCTCTCCCTCTCCCTCTCCCTTCTTTTTCTTGGCCAATGAATGGAGGGGAGAGAGAGAGAGAGAGAGAGAGAGAGAGAGAGAGAGAGAGAGAGAGAGAGAGAGAGAGAGAGACGGGTTGTGGGGGGGGGGGGGGGGGGATGGAGAGGAGGAGAGGGATCCACCGCCGTCCCAGGCCGGAGCCGGTGGCCGCCACTTGTGCAGGGCATGCTAGGTAGCACCGGAGGTGGAGGGCAGGTGGGGGGAGAGAAAGGAGGAGGGTGGGCAAAAATGTAACTTCATAGGTTTTTTTATTTTTTTTATTTTTTAAAATGTGTGTGTGGGAAGGAAGATTTCTTGTGTGCCAATAGCAGCTCCCAAAAAAGATCAATTGTTGACTCGTCATATATTTTGAGATATTTGCAAAAAAGTTCAGACCGTTAGATCGAATTATCTAGACTTTTGTGGGACATTTTTTAAAACTCAAACCATACAGTCTCTTCAAAGAGCCTAATTAAAATGGCAGTAGGGTAAAATTGGAAAGCATGATTCATCATGGATTATGAGCTTAATGGCAATAATATATTAGTCGTTGAAGGTATTTTCAAGTCAGCGATCCCAGAGGAGTTGCTATAGAGGAGTGCTTTGCTTGTTTGTTAAGTTAATGAAGATGTTTGACTCAATCAACCTTAATACTTTTATTTTCTTTTTCAAAAAGTAAAAAAATAAAATTTCACAAATATCAATGAAAAATTTTAAATCAAGCAACTCCTTTTTTCAATTTTCTTTTCAACAAATTTATCAATGTAGGAAATCTTTCTCCTGTACGTATAGCTGTTAGGTGCACCATGCATCCAGACCATATCTTGGAGGCGGGACCCACCTTTGAAATTCATCCACAATGGATGTAGATGCATGGTGCACATGCACACGGTACGCATGAAAATATTTTCCTATCGATATTTCGTTTATAACATTATGAGTTTGATTATTGTAATTAAATAAATATGTCAAAAAATCTATTTATAAGTCGATACAACAAAAACAATTCTATTTCACACATGCCTTGCTTGCTAATTGGCCTTAGTGATAAAATTGCATCACAAATTCTTCTAGACAAAGTCTATAAGTTGTTTTTCTTTTTTTTTTGGGTACATTAGTCTGTGTCACGAACCGAAATTTGAAATAAGGGATCACGACGCGCATGGACTTGTTTTAGCGAAAATTTTGGTATTAATAATAGTTTCATATGAATTTTCCCACATGATTCCGCTATGTGAGGATTACCAGGCCCTCAAAACCACAAGGGGCGTCATGGCAAAAGCTTGTGCTAGCCATTCCACATAACAAAGCATGATAGAATGATCACACGGCATCATATAGAGTGATAATAGAATGAAACACATTTCCATAATCAATATTCAATTTTAGACAAAATAAAAAAGTTCAATAAGCCTTAAGAAAAATCCCCGCAAAAAGGCCTGAAACAATGGCCAATAAAACATCCTCAATAGATAACTATCCAAAAAGAAATGTAAACTCCAAAAAAAAAAAAAAAAAATCCCAGAATGTTATCGTGAACTCCGTGGCATCAGATGCTGTGCTCTACCTCACCAGTCGTCCACTCTCGTACAAACGACAGATCCTATTGCACCACCTCAAAAACAGGTTCATCAGTAAGGAGTTTGATACCCACACATTAAGTGTAGTGTCAGACACGAATGCCTAGCAAGATTCCATAATAAAAGCATAGGATGCTTATAGGAGACAAGTGAAAGCATGTAAAATCATAATTTAACAAGTAAAACATAAAACTAAGCATTTTCTTGAAAAGCGGGTAAATTAACATGATATTTCAATTCATATTAAGATACATGACTAAACGACATTCACTGTACATGACTTAATCCCACTTGGTCATTAATCGCGGGCATACAACTATCAACCGGAGCACGCATTGCCGTATCATGGGCATACTGTTCCTACAAGTGGGGTGAATAACAGCGCGTGTTGAGAGCATACATAATCTTTTTAGAGCAGCAATGAATGCAACACGACGAGGGCATACTACCCGAACCGTGGGCAGCAGCGGATGCAATATCATGTGCATACTATATTTTTCAAGGATAACAACCTAGTATTCGGGTGAGATTGAGTTGAGTGTTGTCGAATCGATACAATTATCCATGATTAACTTAGGTTGCCATACTGAGACATGTCTCAAAACATGGTTAAAACTCAGAAAACCAAGAAAAAAAGGTGAAAACGACAATTCCCAAATAATTATGTTTTTACTGGTTCAAGTTGGAGGAAAATACAAATTTTGAGCAAAATCGAGCCCGTGTACGCAAATCGGCGAAAACTAGTAGTTTTAGGCATGTCAAGACACAAGTAAGTGACATAGATTTCAAACAAGAATCGGGTGGCATTTCCGCCAGAAATGGGGCCCAAAAGGGAAAGAAAATATTATATGATCTAGGTAACTCGAATGGGGCAAGGCAATCGAATGCTCGCATACAACCCAAGAGACCTCCTAGAGATCCTCATACATCCATTGTCAAAGCAGGGCCAAGATGGGGATCAATTTGGGCTCAAATGGTGTGGGTAAACATGAAAATCAATGTAAATAATATGCTCTGTCCAATGCACCCAAAATGCACAAGATCTAAAAATATTCAATACACCCAAAACACTCAAAAGTCATAGTTCTACATAGTAAACTATCAAACCCCTACTAATCTATCTAATCAAGTCCAATTACATTCACAACATCCATTAGGCATCTAATTATAATTAATTAGATACTAAAGAAGAATAGGGTGGGGTCAGGATGTTATACAGTGAACACAACCGGAATATTAACCGGAAGTGGGTCTCGTGGTAGGACTAAATAGGTGGCTAAAGTACTAACCAAAGATGGGCTGTTATAAATAGTTTCAAATGCAGCCTAAATCAAGCTACGATTATAGGTCAAAGCCATGCCAGGATTATATGTCAAAACCAGGCCATAATTATGGGTATAAAACTAGGCCAAAACTATGGGTCAAGATCATTAACCCAAAAGGCATGGGTAACCTTCCCAGTTCAACCCGTTCAAAAATGGGGCTTGACTATTTCAAGTCCATTATGGGCATAATTCTAATGGGCCAATAAAATACATGGGTGGCCCACTAATAAAAAATCATCATCAATCTCATCAATTCAGGAACTCAATTAAGTAATGATCATGAAGGTCCATGTGAACATAACGGTCGGCTTCTGATAGCAAAGGTGAAGAGTGGGAACCTGTCAATTTCTTTTATTTATTTAATTTCCTGTATATTCTTGGTAAATTTTATTGAGATACTTGTCCTTATAATCAGAGGTTTTCCATTGAGGATGTAATTAACAGTCAATGGATTTTTACGATCGGAAGTGATGTATCCACAAAATTGAATGTAAAACCTCCCATTAAATGGAGGAAAATTTGTATTCAATGAAATTTAGTGCATTTCTTTATTTATTCAAGAATTTATTAAGTACAATGTGAGATCTCCATTCAGAAAATTCATATAGATGAGAATGTAACTAATATGCTTACCAAGCTAGTTACTACAGAGAAGTTTAGGTATTGCCTGAACTTGTTGTGAGAGCGAGATTGAGATCTGCGGAGAAAGAGTAGGCTAAGTGTTAGAGGGTTTGGGATCACTGTAACGAGTTGCCCAATTTCTTGCATAGTGAAATAGAGCGAAACACTCATAGCCCCATGGACGTAGGTAAGTTTGCCAAATCTCGTAAATCTCGTGTCATGTGATTGCTTGTGGTCGATTGATCGTGTGTGTTTGCCCTAAGTATTCTCCAACAGCTTGCAAAACTGTTTTAGTGATAGAATTGCACCACAAATTCCTCTAAACAAGCTGCCCTTTATGAACATAATCTTTTGACCACCATACTCCAAATAAATTTAATGTGAGGCCCACTTTTTGTTTATAGTCTTAATTTCCTACTAACGTGTAACATGAGGCCAACTTGTTGCATGCAATTCATTGAGATACCGATTATTGAAAGGTCTTATTGTATATATATGATCAAATGGGCTCCTTATGAGAGTGATCTGATGACTAATTACTTGAATACTTGATTGATTAAAGGCCTCAATAGTAAACGGCTAGAAATTGAGTGACTAGTGTCGACACTAGCGGTGCACAAAAAATCCGCCAATCCGTAAACCGATCCAATCCGTAAAACGGTTTTTCAAGGTACGATTATAGTTATGATTTTTAAAAACTGAAAATCGTAAAACACACTTTAGTTAATGGTTTTTCAAAAACACAAGGTTAACCGGACCATTACACCCCTATTCTCAACCCTCATAGCTCCTTGGTGACCAAAAAAGCCCTCCCACTAGTTTTCACCTTTTTCCATTTTGAATGAGCGACGATATCATTGCTCGTTTCAGTTGAGCGATGACATCATCACTCGTATCTTCTTCTTTATACACTTTCTTCTTTTCTCTACTCTTTCTACATCTTCCGACTCCATTTCTCACTAATCCACGAACCACAACTCCTCCATTATCCTCAACACCTCCATCCCAACCAACCCATTTCAATTTTTTTCTTCTCACATCATCCATCTTCATCTTTACCTTCCACAAAACCCATCTGAACCCATCTTTGCAACTAACCCATTCCACTTCACAACATCCAAACAAATGGACCTCGAAAAAAAAAACCCAAAAAGTGATGTCACAGCCCGGTCCCGAATCACCCTGGCCTTGGGTAATCCCCGAGGTGCGACACATGTACTCTCGTGATGTTGTACCTATCTCGAGCTAAATACAATGCACAAAGGAGAGAAAAACAACTTTTCACATGTGAGTTGAGCTCACTAGACTATATCAATAGCAATTAATTCATAGCGGAAGTTGCAATTAATTTACAGAAGGGTACCATTTCCCATTCAATCCAAATAACTATTCAAGTTTAATACAAAAAATTGTACAATTATATACATTGTTTACAAAAGAAGGTGTAAAAAGAACCCTAAACAACACTACCAAAAATATAACAAAAGAATAATAACACTAAGTGTGACCCATACAAAAAAAGGGACTGGCCACACTCATTACTAAAAGTTCTCAAAAGATCACCACGCACTCCGAGGAAGAAGAATTTATGTGGCCTTTGGTTTTGGCCACTCCTCTAGTCCTGGAGGTATCTTCTGGGTAACCTCTTCTCCCTCCTTGGCCTCTTCAAGGCCAGGGCTGCACCTGTGACCGTGATACTAAGAATAGCATCATGAATATGACGATTCGGCAAGTATAAGCATTAATAATAAATTACACATTGTATCAAATAGAATTTATAGATGACTAATTAAAAGATGTCAACATCAGGTAATAACTGGGCAATTGTGCCAAAATCAAATAATTCATGCCTTACAAATCAATGGGGGATATAACACACTAGTTGGCTACTACATTAAGCTCATCCTCTCAAATAGAGAGCGAATCTAGTTGGAATGTCACCAACGGCCCGGCCAAAGGCTAGCTGGCTACCCAGTTCTGGAGTTCCGGTGCTCCAGACGATTTACTGCAGTGATCTCGAATAACTAAACCCAGTTTAACCCCGTCAGGTATCACGAGGTCGAAGATCAGTAGTGCCAGACCAATCGAATCGAATAAATACACACATGAGTAAGATTGGTTTTTACTTGAATCGAATCGAATCATTAATATCCAGAATATTTCACACATAAACTTACTCATCTCGAATCTCAATCAGACATCGTATAACCGTACAAACATAACGAATGGAAAAGAAACAATTTATGCATATAAATCATCTTTAGAATTTGGAAGGTGAATGGAAAATAAATCTCAATATGAACATGCATTGATTAAGAAGACTCAAGGGTCATTTACTATGCTCTCGTCCCTCACATTCTCACAAGATGAAGTTTGGAAATCCGGTGTATGGCTATTTTTAATTTGGTGCCACTTTGTATAAGTGTAGTGTACCGGTTTCTCCGAGCTTCATACATGACAAGGTGTTAGACGAAATATAAAATTCACATGAGATGATCTTAGCCTCAATAATCTCTCACGTGATTTATTACCATTGGTCCGTTGATCTCGTCAAAGGTGCCATTTTTCTAGAGTCCTATAAATCCCTCGGAGTCCAAGATCCTAATTGGTTGAGTAAGTATATAATATAAGGGTATTTGTCAACTCTTAGTGTGCAAAAAGAAGCATTTTTGTCAAAAATCCGGGCCCAACACAGAACCCGACCTTGCTATAGCGGGCTTGTGGCTCGCTCCACCCAGAAGGTGGTCTCGCTATAGTGAGGTCCAACCTTGCTGTAGCGATGGACGACTTATCTCCATTTCCTTCCTTTCTTTTGTTTCGTGAACCACTTGCACTAAGTTTTCAACATGACATAACACATGTCATTAGCCCAACTACCCATTTCACCATTTCTCACATGCATTTGTATAAAGATTCCACATGCACATATATTTGCATAAAAGATTCTACCATTTCAACCTCCAGCACATGCAGTTGATAAAATGCTCCCCTGGCACATAATTACATGTACACACACATGCCTTTCATGATTATTTAATTACACTATTTCATCACTAATCACATCTCCTCTTTATCTTTCCAAATGAAGACTATTAACACCCAAAGAATCAAATCCATACTATAATCAGTCTCTAATTATAATTAAAGAGGCTAATCACAATAAAAAGGAAATAATAGAATTTGATAGTCCAATCAAAGAATAAAACCACATGCATTAATCATTAAAGCTTATACTTGCCTCAAATTAACCTTTCCAAGCTTTTTCCCTAACTTTTGCTCCAAGGATTCAAAAACCCCAAATAACAAACCCTAATCACACAAATCACACCAAAACTCTAATAAATGTTCGTGCATGATTATGAGAGGGTCTCTTGACCTTAATGCAACTCAAAAGCACAAAAGGAAAAGGTTTTTACTCTTACCTCAACTATGAATTCGAATAGAAAGAGAATCAAGTGATGGAGGAAATGATTCTTTGCCACCAAGGGAGAGAGGAAGAAGAAGATGATGAAGATGGGTGCACCCTTAGCTTCCGAGACAATGCCCTCACTCTTGCAAGGATTGAAGAAGAAGAAGAGGAAAAGAGGAATGGAGAAGGAAATGAGTAGAGGAAAAGAAATGAAAAGGTATGAAAGGGATGGGATAGGGTTATATATATAAGGATAAGGGTGTCCTTTCTGCAAAAAAGCCCACTAAAAATAGCATATTCTCATTTTAAATCAAATGGAGGGCCCAAATACTCAACGATAGCTCAAATGAAGTAAGGTCTAATACGAAAGTCGACGTACTCGTCAAAACACACGTGATGATGCCAAAATGATGTGCAAATGATGCAAAATGTGAAAATCGATAATTACGAAAAAACCCTTAACTCTACCCAACCGAGTCAAATCGATTACCACTCACTTATTCGAGGTTCAAGACTCAACTAACTCAGCCTATAGAGGCTAATAAACACTAATTACCAAAATTAACGACCAAACACAATTAATTTTGCTAAATCACCATTAATTAGCACTAATCGAGGTTAAAATGGGTCGGGGTGTAACAAATGATCTGTGACTTCCCATCTCTCCTCCAACTTCCATCTTCACATCATCTTAACACCCATCTACATCCCGTGGCCCATTCAACTTCATCCCACCACCATCATCCATGCATCCTCCATCTCGGGCCCCCTCTTTCCATCCCTTTCACCACCTCATCATCCCCTCACATCCTTTTCACCAATATAGAAATGTGTGATGGTTAGGATCAATATAGTAGTGTGGAAGTTGAAAATGAGATGGGTTAGTGGGGCAGAGGGTCTTGAGGGTTTGTGTTTGGCTAGGTGGATTTATGTTTTGAGGTTTGAGATGAAGGTTTTGGGGATGATGGAGTGGGTTCGGCAAGAAATGGAGTGAGGAGGTGGATAAAGAGGAGGGAGAAGAAGAAGAAGCGAGCGAAGCGACACTATTATAGCTCAACTAAAATGAGTGACAATATAGTAGCACATTTAAATTTATTTACATTTTTTAATATTTATCTGCGCCTTTTGAAATTTATTTGCATTCTTTTGAAATTTATTTACATATGTTTTGAAAATTTATTTGGATCTTTTGAAATTTATTTGCGTCTTTTTAAATTTATATACGTTCTTTTGAAATTTATCTGTGTCTTGAAATTTATTTGCGTTCTTTTGAAGTTATTTGTGTTTTTTGAAAATTAATTGTGTTTTTGTTTAATTTATTTGAAAATCTCATTAATGTGGTTTTCATTAATCGTAGCCAATTAAATGGTAGTTGACCATTATTAATGGCATATCCAACTAATCATGGGATATGATTTGTGTTTAAATAAATAAGAACTTTTAAAGAAAGGGTGACTAGGACATTTTAGGTATCAAAATTTGGAAAAAGGACCTACCACACTATAAAGAAAAATCGTGAATCTAAGGCTAGAAAGTAAACTGTTCAGGGACCTGTTGTCGAATGTCCGGAAAAAATATCTACAATCTGTAGCATTACAAATAATGCTAATTTGGCCGTATCCCTTGAATGATTTTTAAATGAAGCTAATTTAGCACAGTGCTTATCTCTTGAATAGTTTTTTGATGAAGCTAATTTGGCCGTATATTTCTATATGAACTCAATTTCTATGTATTCTACCCTAACAAACATAAAGGATGGTAATTATGAACAAATAGATTCACTGATGATTGTTTTTTTTATTTTTTTGTGACACTCATTGATGAATTTATAGGGTTGAGCTCATAAAATCCCTTTGAAGCCTTATTGTAGAGCATAACCAAGTATTAAAAATCAATAGTAAAATAATTTCAATCACCAAAATTTTTTTAGTGTACCATGTTTGATTGTTCACTAAAAATGGGAAAACAAAGTTTTAGTTATAAAAATGTTTACTTTTACTTTGTCAGACCCTAAATATTTTACTTCCTAAAAGACATGTAAAGTAATTACACTACCATTTGCCAACCTCTCATTTCAATACAAGTAAATTGATTTCTTTACCACTTGCTAACTTGGATATCATCTCACATTCCTTTACTTTATCTAATAGACACAAATGACTCCTCTTTTTTTTTTTTTTTATTAACCTGAAAGCATACTTCACCTTACCTAAACGTTTATATTTTCCCGTTATTTGGAATTACTTTACCTTAAGATATCCTTGTCCCCATAGTAAGAGACCCCAGTTTAAAAATAAATAAAAATATAGGTCACATGGACTGATCTCCATTCTTTGGATGGTGGAAACCAAGACCTACTACATGACATGTCCCACTTGGCCACTCGATGTTTCCATTCCAAAAGGCAAAAGTAATTGGACACACTTGCACATAGGTGTTCAGTGGGGCTGTGTGGCTTCATTATGTGGAAGACGTATTCACAAATGCTGGGAAATGGTAATTATATTAGGCAGAGATCGAAAGTACATAAACAAAACAAAGTGGGAAGACTCAGTGAGGTACTCTTGGAATATCTCATGGGTCTCACGAAGGATCAACCTGACTGTGTGGGGTTGTTTATCTAATACCGAGGTTACCCCTGACCTGGGCAATAGTACCAATCAGGAACTGCCCCAGCCTCATTCACCCAGCTTGGCAATGCGCCCGCTGGCACCAGTATGGAGTGGGGCTCGACAAAGGTACCGGTCACGCTCTTTATGGGTTCTTCCTCGAGCGTCTCCGTAACAGTACCCGACCTCGAGCAAGCCCGACCTCAATGACTTCTCCATTTCGGCCCACTTGACCGAGGTGGGCATTGAGCGTCTAATCCCCATTATGAGATGGGACAGCTACACTGCAGAGGGTGTCAACAAGTGGGGTGGCCGCCGGATTCCGGCAGAGGGTTATCCCTACCTATCAATCACGTCTTCATTAATGAGGAAGATTGAGGAAGATCTGATAGGACAAAGCTCTCACCTACCCCTACTCAAGAAGCTTCCACTCATCTATATGTACCTGCATGGTAAGCCCATAAGAGGACGTTGAGATATACTACACTATCTTGCCTGAACCTTCTTCTTCTTCCTCACTTCACCCTAGTTTAGTGACTGCATTAACTCAGGCGTCGGAGTGCCTTTGGCTGATAGCAGCCCGGGGCCCTGACTTTTGTCTACCTTTCAAGTTCAGGATTTCCATTACTTCCAGACCAGATAAGCAGCATCATTAAAAGCTTCATCATCGTCTAAACCAAGTTTGTAATATTCAGGCACTTACAATTAAACCAAGTCCGTAATATTCAGGGACTTACAATTGGCGCCGTCCGTGGGAAACATTTGAAAAAAATCATATTTTCACCTTGAAAAGCCATGCCTCCAAAGACTAGGAAGGGAAAGGGCGTTGGACCATCCAGGTCCATACCGCCAGAAACATTTCTCCCCTTCATGCCACCTCCACTGGTGACGAACCAGGCAAGAGCGACTGAGCAAGTGTCAACGGTCCCTCGACAAAGGGTGGTTGGCGGAGAGCCCGGCATGAGATGCGTGGGATTGCCTGTCACCCAGCTGGGTTCGTCGTCGAGAGGTGTAACATCATCTCCTCGTCACGGCCCCATTCTGGAACGAGTTCGGCTGACTACTTCCCAGGCAGAACGTCCTGATCTTACTGGAGCAGCCCTGCAGGGTTGTTCCCCCTCAGGGACGTTCCTGACGAGAAAAAACTCAAGCGCTGTCCAAACCACGCCGGCCTCGTCACTAGGACCACGTGGAGGAAGACCAGACCATGTGCGCCTCGACGATGACATAATTCTGGAGGAGGCCGACGAGGCCCACCTCACGGAAATCAGGGCTCAAAATCGCCTCATTCAAGAAAAGGATGCTCTGATCCTCCAACTCCAAAGTAGGCTCGGAGAGAAGGAAAAAGAGAAGGTCCAGGCCGACACCTCACTGGTACCTCCCGCACGGCAGCTAGCCCGGAGGGTTCCCGAAGCTCGGCAGGACTTGAGGCAAGTACTGAACAATAAGAGGCGTGACCGAGCCTATGATGAAGGCTCGAGCAGCACTCACACCAGCGCTGACCCTCAGCAGTAGCGCCAGAGGGAAAGGAGACAGGGGGCCGACCCCGACATGGCGGATTGGATCAATCAGCAAATAAAGCAGGCTGTACAGCAGAATATGGAGTTTGCTGGCCTCACCCGAAGTCGGCTAGCTACCAAAGACAGTGACAATCACGGCACGTCTCCTTTCTCTCTTGAGATTAGGGATCACGTTCTCCCTGAAAGATTCAGTGTCTCGAGGTTCAACCGTTATGACGGGACCTCGGACCCCGAAGCGCACCTCCGACACTTCACCCAGAAAATGTCGGTGTGGGGCGGCGACAGCAACCTAGACTGCAAGGTTTTCTCCTCCAGCCTGGGTGACCTCCCACTTCGGTGGTTCTGCGCACCCTCCTAGGGATCGATTTCGAGCCGGCAACAGCTACGAAACTCCTTCGTCGAGAAGTTCCAAGCGCACCGGGTCATCCCGAAGATAGACGCCGACCTAATGGCCATCAGAATGAGGCCGGCCGAAAATATCACTCGGTTCGCCAAGAGGTTCTGGACCATCTACAGCCAGGTCGAAGATACCAATGATGAAGTAGCCATCAAGTCCTTCTAACAAGCTCTGTTGCCAGCCAATGAGCTTCGGAAAGACCTAGTGCGGTTCCCCGTGGTCATAGTGAAAGCACTGATGGCCAGGGTGAATCAGTTCGTCAAGCAAGAAGAGGACGAGGTCCGAGCTCGGGAGAGCCATAGCCTTTGGCATGAGAACTGACCCCTTAAGAAGGACAAAAAGTTAGCTAAGGGGGAGGCAGACCGAAACAGAGAACCATCCAGCTCGGCAGCGCGCTTCACTCCTAGCTCGGGAGGTAGCGTGAAGCCGAAATCAAGTGGTGCCTCTTACAAGGCCGTCAACACCATCTTCAAGGAGCCCATTTACAAGCTCCTCGGCAAGATCCAGACGCAACCCTTCTTCAAATGGCCCCAGCCTATGAAAGGCGATGCCACCACCCGAGACCAGAGCAAATTCTGTGCCTACCATAAACAAAATGGGCACAGGACCGAGGATTGTCATGCTTTCAAGGCACACCTCGAAAGGCTCGTGAAAGACGGGCACCTAAAGGACCTCGTCAAAGAGGAGGGCAAGGTCAACCGCGCTCAACAATGCTAGCCCGATGACCAGGACAGTGATGAGCCGGAAGGGACCATCAACGTCATCCACCTAGCTCCAGCTCCTAAGGGCAGTAGCCAGGCTCGTGCCGAGGCGAGGAGGGCCCAGCACGGCAAACAAGTGATGACGGCTGAGCTTGGTCCCTCAGCAAAGAAGGCAAGGATAGAGAGACCAAAGATTTGGTTCTCTGATGAAGACTTGGACGGGGTCCAGCTACCCCACAATGATCCTCTACTCTTAACTCTGAGGTTAGGGAACTTCAATGTCAAGAGGATCCTCGTAGACCCTGGGAGCTCCTCGGAAATCCTCTACTACGACTGTTTAAAAAAAATGGGTCTGAAAAAGGAGGACCTGCAGGAAGCCCGCACCCCACTGGTGGGTTTCAGCTCCAAGTCTGTATACCCCAAAGGGAAGATCTCCCTCAAAGTCGGAGTGGGGGGAACCTCCATGACAGCAGACTTCCTGGTGGTGGACGCACCTTCTCCATATAATGCCATCATGGGAAGGACCTGGCTGCACAACATGGAAGCTGTGTCCTCCACCCATCACTAAAGGCTCAAGTTCCCGTTGCAGAACGGAGACGGTAGCTTCAAGGTGATCATAGTCCGTGGCGACCAGCAGATGGCCAAAGAATGCATCATGGCCATGGTCCCCAGCGAAGCAGAGCTGCAGCGAGTCCACATGGCCGAGCTGGAGGCAGAGCTCGAAGCTGTTGGCCGAGCACCCGAGCAGAAAAGTGTAGAGGACCTCACTGAGGTCAGGATCGATCCTAACGATCCGGAGAGATATTTCCTGCTCGGGAGTTAGCTTGCAGAAGCTGAAAGGTTCGAGATGCTTGACTTCCTGTTGGAGAACAGGGAGGTCTTCGCTTGGACCCCCTACGAAATGCCCGGCCTCGACCCCGAAGTCATGAGCAATAAGCTGAATGTGAATCCCGGAGACAAGGCTGTAGTCTAGAAAGCTCGTAGGACCGGGGTCCAGCAGGTAGAGGCAGTAACCGAAGAGGTCAAAAAGCCGTTGGAGGTTGAAGCTATCATGGAAGTCCACTACCTTACGTGGCTAGCCAACACAGTAGTGGTCAAGAAGAAGAATGGGAGTTGGAGGGTCTGCGTGGATTTCACCGACCTCAACAAAGCCTGTCCCAAAGACAGTTTCCCGCTTCCCAAAATCGACCAGTTGATTGACGCCACTGTCGGGCACGACAGGATGAGTTTCCTCGATGCTTACCGAGGTTACCATCAGATTCCAATGCACGGGCCTGACGAAGAAAAGACCGCGTTCATAACACTCAGAGGCATCCACTGTTACAAAGTAATGCCATTTGGGTTAAAAAACGCCGGTGCCACTTACCAAAGGTTGGTAACAAAAATGTTCTAGGCCCAGTTCGGTAAGACAGTCGAAGTGTACATCGATGACATGGTCGTCAAGTCTAGAAGGTCACAAGGGACCTAAGTTAAACCTTTGTCGTCCTTAAGGAATTCAAACTCAAGCTGAACGCATCTTAAATGGGCATTTGGCGTCGGCTCCGACAAATTCCTGGGCAGCCTGGTCACTAGACGAGGGATAGAGGCCAATCCAGAGCAAATCTCGGCAATCCATGTTAGACCCTAAGTTGTGTTTGCAATTTGATGTCCAACATTTGCATCATGATCATCTCATTTCATTTCTCACAGGTTTATCTTGAAAATCTCAGGATTTAAATCAACTTGCTAAAACTATGTTTCAAACCTTTTGGCTGATTTTAGTCTTATTTTGAAAAGTTTTTATCTTGATTAAACCTTGTCTCAAACACCTTTACACTCTGTGTTTCAAAAGCTTTCAAAAGTTAGATCTTTACTTGTAAAACTCAGATCTTCAGAAAACAGTCTGACAGTACTGTCGGTCTGCCTGTCGGTCAGGTGTCGGCTAACCGACCTTGAACCGAAGCCTAACCGAACTCACTCGGTTAGCATTTCTGAAGGGTGTCTCTGATGTCGGTCAGTGTGTCGGTTATGTGTCGGTTAACCGACCATAGAAAATGGACTAACCGAACACCTTGTCGGTCAGATTTCCAGAGAGCTGCATTATCATATATTTTACACGTCGGTCAGCATGTCGGTCAAGGCTCGGTTAACCGAAGTTGCTTTTGATCCTGACCGAAGCTCTCTCGGTTAGAATTCCAGAGAAGTGTTTTCTGACCCTGTTTTCATTGTCGGCTAGCTTGTCGGTCAGGCATCGGTTAACCGAACATGTCGGTTAACCGAACCATGCTTTTTGGTCAGCAAAATTTCGAAATTATGACCGTTAGCATGTGACCGTTGGGAGTGTCGGTTAACCGACCCCTGGATGTCGGCTAACCGACATATAGCCGTTGGCCCATTTTTCCTATAAAAGGAAGTTCATTCCAAGGCCAAATTTGATGATTCTTGAAGCCATTTCTGAGGCATACTAAGGCAAATCAAAGGAAATGAATTAAAGAGGCCAAAGGATCATTAAGTAAAGCTAAACTTGGATTAAAGAAGTTCAATCACCAAGTAAGCTTTGACTTTTCCTAATCATATGTTTTATGCTTTGTCTAAATTATTGGTAAATGATTTTTAGCATATTAACTATGATGTGTTGAATCCATTCCTTTCTTTAACCTTTGATTTAAATCATTGGATTCTTCATCTTGATTTCTAAACAAGTTTGTTTTAATACTTTATAAAACATGTTTTGTCAAAACCTTTGATTTGTTTTATAAACATGTTTCATTAACTTGTTTGAATCATCTTTGTTGTTTTCATTCATTTGAACTTTAGTTAAATTAGTTTGTTTTTGAAAACAACATTGAATATGCATCACATGTTTAGACATAATTAAATTCATACAACTTGTGAGGTTTTGATTTCATATCTTCAACAAGTTTGTATTTGGTACATGTGATTTGCATATTACTTCAATCAAATCTTTGTATGCATTAAAACCTTGAAGGCTTCTTAGCATACATTAATTGATCTTAAACTTTTAATAGTGATTGAAGTTTCCACACACTCACTTCATAAGCATACATCTTTGCATTCATAGTGTGTGTGTGAGTTTGATTTTCACTTTCATATTTGCCTATTCTAGAGGCATTTCAATTGAGCTTAAATTGTATCTCTTAGAGTGTTTTGTGAAGACACCTTCTTGAGAGAAAATCTTTTATTGTAAAGGTTATTGCTTAGCCTAAGAAAAGCATTGTGTAAAGGTTATTGCTTAGCCTATAAAAGCACATTGTAAGGTTATTGCTTAGCCTAGAAAAGCATAGTGTTTAAGGTTATTGCTTAGCCTTTTGTAAAAGCATAAATAGTGGAAATCCGGTGGGGTGTGTGATCACAAGCCGGTAGTGGATGTAGGCATTGAGGCCGAACCACTATAAATCTTTGAGCAATGGTGAATGACTTGTGGTGATTGATTTGTTTATCTTCCGCACCTTTTCTTGTAATCATCACTAGTTGGAGTTTAATTTGAAGAAAATTAAAATTGGAAATCAATTTGTAGCTCACCCTATTCACCCCCCCCCTCTAGGGTAAGGATCCGGAACTTTCAATTGGTATCAGAGACTCGTGCTCTATAATTAGGATCAAGTGTTTTGGAACTCTTGATTAGGTGTAAAAACCTAGAGCTTAGACCCTAGTTGCATTTATCTTGAAAATCATCCCTATGGATTCCACTAAGATAGAGAGTGTAGATTCCCCTAGTCACCTTCTTCCATCCAGAGGAGATTCAAATCATGAACATAATGAATATCAACTTGAATCAAGTGATGAAGAAAATGAAAATCAAGATGATCTTCAACAAGCATATGATGATTTGTATACTTTATACTTAAAGCTTGTTAAAAGTCATAACAAGTTAAAAGGAGAATTTAAAAGACTAAACAAAGAATTAGTCACTTCAAAAGATGAACTTAGAGAGAAAGATGAAGCTATAAATTGCCTAAACTCTAAGTTCACGATCACTTTACACAACTTGTCTAATGCTCAAAATGAACAAAATGAAATTGAAACAAATAATGATGAGCTAAAGAAAGAAAATTTGAGTTTAATAGATACAATAAAAAGACAAGATGAAAACATCATCTATCTAAAATCAAAGTTAAAAACCTCTATAGATAACTTGTCAAAAGTTCAAGAAGAATTAAATGTATCTAAGATAAGTTGTGAAGGACTTACCAAAGAAAATTCAAATCTAAGTGATCACATAAGAAATCAAGTTGAAGACATTTCTAATTTAGAATCCAAGTTAATTATCACCAAGGAAAATTTATCCAAATCTCAAAGTGATTTAAAAATTTTACAACTTGGATCTAATGTGAATGAACTAAAACTTGAATTGAAACTTGCTTATGAAAAGGTAAACAAGTTTAATGGAATTGAAATTCAACTCATAAAAGCAAATAATGAAAATTCAATTCTTAAAAACAAAGTCACTCAACTTGAGACCCACAAGCAAAAGTTTGAGTGCAAATTTACCCAAAGTGAAGAGAAACTTGAAAATTTATTTAAATTGGGTAAATCACATGGAGATAGGACGGGTCTTGGATTCAATAAATATACTTATCATGACCCTAAGTTCATCAACAAGTTTGTAAAAGGTGAGTCCTCTCTCTCTAGCACTCACACCAATTTGCCCAAAACAAAATGTCATTATTGTGGAAAAGAAGGGCATTTCAAATTTGAGTGCAAACTAAGAAGAAGTCATTTGTCTAAACCCATCTATGAATCAAAAAGGGATAATTCAAATTCTATAAAGGGTAAGACATTGAAATCAAAGGAAGACTCTTTAAAGTTCAAACAAGTCAAACCTTTTCAACAAGAGTCTCCTAAGATAGATTTTAAAAAGACCAAACAAGTTCAAAGCTATCAAGTTAAATCTATCAACAAGAAACATCTCACTTTACCTCCTTTAACCATGGAAATGAAAGAAATTTTGAAAAAGGTTGAACAATTAAAATTAAAATTCAAAATGCAAAAAGGAGGAGGAAAAGTTAAAAGAAATAAGAACATAGTGAAAAATCATCACCAACCATCAAAGACTAATCATCATTATAAAATTGTCAAACCAAAAATTGATGACAAGTCTACTAAAATTGAAAAATTATCTCCATTGGTTGGTGGAAACTCAAGCATAGGCTTAAAGGCTCAAGACCTTAGATGGATAGCTAAGGTTAGATTCTTAGACAAACATTAAAACCCTTTTGGATTAGAATAGACCAATTACTTCTCGAAATGTACATCTTTGTATTGGTCCTAAGTCTAGATGATTCTAAGTTCCTTGAGCATTCTCTACATGTTTAAATTTTGCTTGTTTGAGTACTAATGCATTTTTTAAATTCTAAAGGTATTTTATGTTAAAATGCATGTGTTTAATCAATCTATTAAAAAAAAAAAAATTTTAGATTGTCTCTTATGATCATTTTAATTGTTCTCCATAGTCAAATTATCTGAAATATCCTCAAACGAGTGATCATAGGTCAAAAATGTAGATTAGTGAAATATCTCACTTCTCTACAGGTGTCGGCTGACCGACACTTAAGTTGTCGGTTGACCGACGGCTCACAGGGACGATAAAACCCAGTTCACAGAACTGCTTTCAGATCCTCTTCTCCCTGTTTCGTTTTCAAAGAGCCCTAGCTTTCTATTCTCTTCTCCAAACTGCTGGAACTCCCTTTCTAAGACTAAGAGCTTCAACATTTTCAAGAAAAGAGTCCAGTCATCTTCATCAACTGATCATCATCGTCTGTTGACCCATCTCGTGGTCACTATTCACCTCCATGTCACTGTACATTGCTGGATTCTTCTTCAAAAAGGGTGAGTACCTCAATTCAGCATGTGCATTGCTTCTAGCCTCTACAAAATCACTCAATCACATCATCCATTACAAGGGTTGTGTTGATCTCCTTTGTCTCGTGTGCAAATTCGGGTATAAATCCAACGAGACTTCAATCCTCTATTACATCATCATTTGATACTCTCTTATCTTTGAATGTTGCAGCAATTGTCTACTAAATGTTTGTAGACCATTAAGGTCAGTTGTATGCAATCAGATTTGGTTTTACCTTTAGTTTTCAACTTCTGCCTACCACCTGTTTGACAAAATTCCTGAACCATTATTATTATTTACTTGTCAACTTTGTGTAGTCTTTCAAAGCTAGGAAATTGAGCATTTGTTTTTCCTTCATCTTCTTGCACAATTTTTCTCTCATTGTCAAATCCCTATCTTTAAAAAAAAAAAAAAAAATTACTGTGCACTCCAAGCATTTGTGAAAATGCCTCCAAAGAAGATGACCACTTCTCGTCCTTCCAAGAAAGGAAAAGCTACAGCTTCCTCTAGCAGACCAATTCGAGAAAGTTTTGAGGATAGTTCATCCCCATCTCCTCCACCTCCCTCTATAGAATTAAGATCGAGCTCAACCATTTTAAACAGTCTTAAGGATCGATCTGTTATTGTGGAAAGGAGAGCTCTTGTCAACACCATAAACCAAAATCTGACTGAGGTTGTGGCAAGATCTGGATGGGAAAGGATTTTACATTGGGGTGAAAATGCATATCCTTCTTTAGTCAAACTCATGTATTCTTCCATCACTAGCACTGACGATACTGTTGGTACTTGTTCATTCACCATCTCTTTTGAGGATAGAGATGAAGTATTCACACCAAGAAGAATAGGAGCCATCATGAACACCCCGTGTACTCCAAATGGTATTACATTTGTGCCTGACCCTCCCTCTGAAGATGAGAGAATCAAAGCTACCACTGACATATGTGGTTTTAATGCTCCTTGGAATACGAGGAAACACCATCTAACCATCAATTCCCTCATTCCCATCTATAGGATCATTCACAACCTCTTCACATATAATGTGTATCCTAGAAGTGGAAATAGGACTGAGCTTACTGCCTTCATGGTATATATTCTGTCAAAAGTGGTCACAGGCACACCCATTTGTCTACCCTCTCTCATTTGCCACAATATCATAAAGTTTCGTAATTCCTTGGCTCAAAAGAATGCTATTCCCTATGGGTATCTGATGACGTAGATTGCCATCTCCCTTGGAATTCCATTACCCACTGGTGAAAGACCCATTTTTAAAGCTCCTTTGTCCATGACCAGTGTAAACCAAATGAATCTTATTCCAAACCCAAATATTCCCATAGCAGAAGAAGCCCCTTTGGCTCAAGAACCACCTGCTCATCCTTCACCTCCTCCTCGTGCCTCATCTTCTAGGCACACTTCTGGTCCCTCCTCCTCTGGCACATCACATGACCGCTTGGCAGGTCTTGAGAGAGATATGGCTTACATGAAGAAGGAACAAAAGAAGAACAAGAAAACACTGAACAAACTATTTCAGTATCTCTCAAGAATTTCAAAGAGTTGCAGCCGAGATGATGTTGGAGCTCCACCTTCTCCGTCACCACCACCTCCTGATTCGGAGTAGAAAATACTCAATGACACCACAATTTTTTTTGGTAGTATGATTGGTGGTGTAATTTGGTTAAATTGGTTTTGATGGATGTGTTGAATGCTGATGGTGGTTATGAGAATGTTTATGTTTATGGTCTATGTGTTTCACTAATGATGTAAACATTTTCATTTTAGACATGAATGAAAACTTATGAATCCATTTTGTCTTTACATGGTAGTTTCTCCTTTACTTTTATATGATATCAATGCTATGCTATGAGAAAGGTATATGTTTGCATGAGCTATTTTTGCAGACTCTTTAGCAATTTGATGTCAATGGGGGAGAAGAAAAGGAAAGGGCTAAGTATGATTCATAAGACTATGGGGGAGAAAAAGGTTGTGGGAGAGAATTTGTGTGGAAGCACACACAATGGGGGAGTAAAGAAGAGCATAGCAGAAAACGACAATGGGGGAGCAAAGAGAGGAAGGAAGATCATGAAGAATGGGGGAGCAAAGAAAAAGAAAGGAAGAAAGATCATGAAGATCATGAAGAAACCAAAAATCTTCAACTCAAGTGGAGTTGAGATAAATGGAGACCAAGAGATATAGAAATGTATGATATGGCTTATGTTTCTCATTTGTGTTAGTGTGTTGCCATCAAATTGCAAAGGGGGAGATTGTTAGACCCTAAGTTGTGTTTGCAATTTGATGTCCAACATTTGCATCATGATCATCTCATTTCATTTCTCACAGGTTTATCTTGAAAATCTCAGGATTTAAATCAACTTGCTAAAACTATGTTTCAAACCTTTTGGCTGATTTTAGTCTTATTTTGAAAAGTTTTTATCTTGATTAAACCTTGTCTCAAACACCTTTACACTCTGTGTTTCAAAAGCTTTCAAAAGTTAGATCTTTACTTGTAAAACTCAGATCTTCAGAAAACAGTCTGACAGTACTGTCGGTCTGCCTGTCGGTCAGGTGTCGGCTAACCGACCTTGAACCGAAGCCTAACCGAACTCACTCGGTTAGCATTTCTGAAGGGTGTCTCTGATGTCGGTCAGTGTGTCGGTTATGTGTCGGTTAACCGACCATAGAAAATGGACTAACCGAACACCTTGTCGGTCAGATTTCCAGAGAGCTGCATTATCATATATTTTACACGTCGGTCAGCATGTCGGTCAAGGCTCGGTTAACCGAAGTTGCTTTTGATCCTGACCGAAGCTCTCTCGGTTAGAATTCCAGAGAAGTGTTTTCTGACCCTGTTTTCATTGTCGGCTAGCTTGTCGGTCAGGCATCGGTTAACCGAACATGTCGGTTAACCGAACCATGCTTTTTGGTCAGCAAAATTTCGAAATTATGACCGTTAGCATGTGACCGTTGGGAGTGTCGGTTAACCGACCCCTGGATGTCGGCTAACCGACATATAGCCGTTGGCCCATTTTTCCTATAAAAGGAAGTTCATTCCAAGGCCAAATTTGATGATTCTTGAAGCCATTTCTGAGGCATACTAAGGCAAATCAAAGGAAATGAATTAAAGAGGCCAAAGGATCATTAAGTAAAGCTAAACTTGGATTAAAGAAGTTCAATCACCAAGTAAGCTTTGACTTTTCCTAATCATATGTTTTATGCTTTGTCTAAATTATTGGTAAATGATTTTTAGCATATTAACTATGATGTGTTGAATCCATTCCTTTCTTTAACCTTTGATTTAAATCATTGGATTCTTCATCTTGATTTCTAAACAAGTTTGTTTTAATACTTTATAAAACATGTTTTGTCAAAACCTTTGATTTGTTTTATAAACATGTTTCATTAACTTGTTTGAATCATCTTTGTTGTTTTCATTCATTTGAACTTTAGTTAAATTAGTTTGTTTTTGAAAACAACATTGAATATGCATCACATGTTTAGACATAATTAAATTCATACAACTTGTGAGGTTTTGATTTCATATCTTCAACAAGTTTGTATTTGGTACATGTGATTTGCATATTACTTCAATCAAATCTTTGTATGCATTAAAACCTTGAAGGCTTCTTAGCATACATTAATTGATCTTAAACTTTTAATAGTGATTGAAGTTTCCACACACTCACTTCATAAGCATACATCTTTGCATTCATAGTGTGTGTGTGAGTTTGATTTTCACTTTCATATTTGCCTATTCTAGAGGCATTTCAATTGAGCTTAAATTGTATCTCTTAGAGTGTTTTGTGAAGACACCTTCTTGAGAGAAAATCTTTTATTGTAAAGGTTATTGCTTAGCCTAAGAAAAGCATTGTGTAAAGGTTATTGCTTAGCCTATAAAAGCACATTGTAAGGTTATTGCTTAGCCTAGAAAAGCATAGTGTTTAAGGTTATTGCTTAGCCTTTTGTAAAAGCATAAATAGTGGAAATCCGGTGGGGTGTGTGATCACAAGCCGGTAGTGGATGTAGGCATTGAGGCCGAACCACTATAAATCTTTGAGCAATGGTGAATGACTTGTGGTGATTGATTTGTTTATCTTCCGCACCTTTTCTTGTAATCATCACTAGTTGGAGTTTAATTTGAAGAAAATTAAAATTGGAAATCAATTTGTAGCTCACCCTATTCACCTCCCCCCCTCTAGGGTAAGGATTCGGAACTTTCAATCCAAGCCATCCAAAGCCCGACCACTGTAAAACAAGTCCAAAGACTCACGGGGATGGCAACAGCACTAAACCGCTTCATCAGCAGAGCTTCAGACAAATGCTGCCCCTTCTTCCAGCTCCTAAAAAAGAGCTCGAGGTTCCAATGGACCCCAGAGTACGACAACGCCCTCCAAGAGCTCAAACGGTACCTCTCTTCACCTCCCCTGCTGTCCACCCCGACGCAGGGCGAGGTCTTATACTTGTATCTTGTCGTCTCTGATCACGAAGTGTGCTCGGTGCTCATCAGAGAAGAAGACAGGCAGCAAAGGCCTATCTATTACGCAAGCAAGATCCTGCTGGATGCCGAGACGAGATACCTGCCATTGGAGAAGCTCGCACTTGCGCTCATCAGTGCCTCCCGCAAGCTCTCCCACTACTTCCAGACATACTCCATCATGGTTGTAACAGAACATCCACTAAAGTCCCTATTCCAAAAGGTTGACTTCTCTGGAAGAGTGTCAGAATGGGCCGACGAACTGGGGCAGTATGATATCCAAAATCAACCCAGAACGGTAATCAAAGCCCAGGTGCTAGCAGACTTCATTGTGGAATGTACCTCTCCTAGTTCGGCACCGAGCCACCTTAACACTGAAATGGGGGGCAAGGAGGTGGGGGCAACCACTGAGACCGAGATGGAATAGGATCGGTCCTAGAATCAGTTCCTCGACTCATCCTGGAAGGTCTTCGTCGATGGGTCCTCAACCTCCAAGAGGGCTGGCGCAGGCATAGTTCTCCAATCTCCGGAGGGCCTTGTCATCGAGCAAGCCCTGACTCTTCACTTCAAAGCATCAAACAACGAAGCTGAGTACGAAGCACTGATCGCAGGGGTGGGCAGTGCAAAAATTCTGGGGGCACAACAGCTGGTGGTCTTCAGTGATTCACAGCTGGTGACGAGCCAACTGAATGGAGACTACTAAGCCCGTGACGATAGGATGGCAGCCTACCTACCCCACACCAAGTAACTCCTCTCTCAGTTCCAAAAAACTAAAGTCAGGCAGATCGGCAGAGACTCCAATTCTCATGCTGATGCCCTTTCCAGCTTGGCTTCTGCCGTCGAAGCCGGAAGAAAAAGGACTGTCGAAGTGGAAGCACTAGACAGACCAAGCATAGAACTCCACCCACCTCGGCATATCCTGTGTGCCAACCTCAATCCGAGCTGGATGGACGAATTCATCTCCTACCTCAAGGACGACCAGCTCCCCGAGGATAAGAGCCAAGCCCACAAAATCAGGCTGAAAGCAGCTCGATTTTGGCTCTTTCCAGATGGTAAGCTCTATAAAAGTCCTACAATGGCCCCTACCTCCAGTGCGTTCACCCGAGCAAAGTCAAAGACTTCCTTTATGAAATCCATGAAGGGATCTGCGGCAATCACATTGGAGGTCGACACTAGCCTATCGAGCAATCAGCCAAGGATACTGGTGGCCATACATGCAAAAGGACGCCCAGGTCTATGCCAGGAAATGTGAGAAGTGCTAGAAGTTCTCTCACTCTCTCCACCAGCCAGCACATGACCTGAGTCATCTTTCCAGTCCTTGGCCTTTCGCCCAATGGGGACTGGACCTAGTTGGACCTCTCCACCGAGCTCCAGGGAATAAGAAATGGCTAATAGTAGCCACTGACTATTTCACCAAATGGATAGAAGCCGAAGTGTTGTCCTCCATCACCGAGAAAGATACTAAAAACTTCGTGTGGAGAAACATCGTGACAAGATTTGGAGTCCCTCGAGCCTTGATCTCGGACAATAGGACTCAGTTCGACTCCAACTTCTTCAAGAACTTCTATCAAGAGCTTGGCATCAGGAACTACTATTCCACTCCGGCATACCCCTAGTGCAATGGTCATGCCGAGATCTCTAATAAAGTGGTTCTCGATGGCCTCAAAAAGAGACTAGACCGAGCCAAAGGAAGATGGGTAGATGAGCTCCCGAGTCTCCTTTGGGCATACAGGACTACCCCAAGGCGCTCGACCTCGGCTACACCTATCTCCTTGGCCTACGGGATGGAAGCTGTAATTCCACTTGAGGTCAGCCTCCCAACCCTCAGGTCGGAACTATTCAATCAAGGCTAGAATGATGTAAACCTCGCCAAAGAGCTCGGCCTGGCTGAGGAACGAAGGGATACAGCAGCCATCTGCCTCGCTTCCTACCAGCAACAACTGGCCAGAGGATACAATCAGAAGGTCAAGGAGAAGAAGTTCTTACCTGGAGACTGGTCTTAAAGAAGACACTTCCAGCAGACAAAAATCCTAGCGAAGGGAAGCTTGCACCAAATTGGCATGGGCCATTCAAAGTAACCTCGGTAGCTGGGCAGTCTGGATACAAACTTGAGGACATGGAGGGTAGAGAGCTACCACGCCCATGGAATGCCACTGACCTCAAGAAGTACTATTTTTAGACTGTACTCAATTCTGAAAGTCAATAAAATCAGTTCGTGTGGAAGAATGTGTTTTTTAAATTTCGCCAAGTTACAGAACTCGGCAAATGCAAACAGCTCGGTTACAGAACTAGCTCGCATCTGGCACGGTCACAGGACTAGCCATCCCTCAGCTCGGTTATGGAACCAGCTACTTAGGCACGGTCACAGGACTAGCCATCCCTCAGCTCGGTTGCAAAACCAGCCGCCTCGGCCCGGTCACAGGGCAGGCCACTTTTAGCTCTGGTTACGGAAGCAAGCTGGGCCATGGTTATGGAACCAAACTCTCTAGCTCCGGTCATAAAACCTAGCTCACTTCGTCCTGCCGAACTTGTTGACTCGTTACGGTTACGGAACCTAGCTCAGTCACTCGATTTTAAAAGGACCTATTTTACTACTGACTTCGGTTATAAAACCGAGTTCAATTACCGGTCTTTATTCTTGTTACTTGTTTTATCTTGATTGTAAGACCAAATAGAAAACAGTAAAAGAGATGGAAGAAACAACACTCAAGCACATAGATTGATGCAGAAAAAGATTGCATTCATCAAAGAAGTGTTCTCCTGTACAAACTGAAAAGGAAAAAATACAATGAATCCCCCCCCACCACGCGCAGAAAAATAAATAAAAAGACAGACATCAAGATAGTTGATCAACATCAATTACAGAAACATCGCCAGTCTCACCACCATCACCACCACCGGCAGGAGCAAAAGGAGGAACCTCCACTTTGTCAGCCCCAAGATCGGCAGTAGGGGTCTTGGCAGCTGGAGCTTGAAGAGTCTCTTGAGGAACTTCGGAGGAGACCAGAGGGTCGGCAGTTGGAGGATCAAGAGAGGCCTCGGTGGATGAGGGGGCAGGCGACTCGGGCTCGGGACGAGGGAGCTTGGGCAGATTCTGGTATATGGGGTGATCCTCGGGGATCCTCATTTCTCTGAGCACTGCCAAACAACCCATCTCGAATAGCTCCTCTCCCAGCCCTACGAGTTGATCTTCATACTGTTTGGTCGCCTGGGCCACCCTATCCTGAAAAGAGGCGTCGATCTCTACTTGCCGCGAGACCTCGGAGTCAACTCTCGGTTTAGCCGAGGCTTCCTTTTCGGCTTGCAGCAGAGCATCGACCTCCGCCCTTTCTCCCCTCAAGGCCTCCATCTCGGCCTCCAGCTGGTCCGCCCTCCTAGTCTTCTCGTACGCCACCGCCCGAAGCTCATGGTTCTCGGCGTTTGTCTTGGAGATTTCCGCCACGACTCCCTCCATTTCTTCATTCAGCTTGGCGTACTCCTCGTGGGACTTCCTCAGTTGCTCAGAGATTCCCTCCAGAGCTGCTGCAAGTCTTTGCCTCTCAGCCTGCAGCGATTGGATCACAGAGCAGTTCTGTCGGGACTTCTCCATCGCCACCTGAGACCTCTGCACGATCTGAAGAGAGAAAAGAGACAAAAGTTAGCAGAACACAAAGCACATCTACAGAATCAGATAACTTGTTGGGTCTTCTTACCAGTAGGGCCGACGTGAGGTTGGCCATGTGCAGCGCGCCTTCATCCATCCCCCTCAGCCGGTCGATATCAGTCGGAAGCGCGCATGCACCCGCTAGCGCGGCCGCGACTGCCGGACTGCCGGATAACCTATGTCTGGTGGTCAGCGGTGTCCCTGGCTCGAGGGAGAAGGATGGCCTCCATGGCTCGAACTCTAGAGCATGGGGCACCAAGGGCTGAGCAGGGTTCTGCTGAGACGAACCCTCACCCATGGGCGTCGCCAGCACCCTCTCCTCCTGCCTCTGCTCCACCTCCGTTCTCTGCTCCTCCCTTCTCTCCTCCTCCTCCTCCTCCTCCTCAGCCCTCCGCCTCGGCTCCCTCCTCTCCTCCGCCGGGGTCGACTGGGTCGCCCTCTCCTTCCGAGGTCTAGACTAGCGCGGGTCTTCACCCCATGCCTTTTTTGTTTGCCTCTCCTCCTCCCTCACGTCGGTCAGTTGATGGCAGGAAGAGCTCGAGGACGGAACCCTAGGGGTGTCCCTGGAGGAGGAGTCGGCGGGCCTCGAAGAAGAGGAGGCCCGTTTGCCGAGGAGCTTCTCCCTTAGGTTGATGGTGGCGAATCCCTGACGGCCCCTCTCCATCTCTGAGCCGGAAAGATGCCCCTCAAAAGCTTGATCCCGGTCGGTGGCGGAGGAGCTCGGCTGTTGCTCAATCGACTCTGGCGTGTAGCTGACCCCGGTCACCAAATACTCGGTCCTTTGCCTCTTCGAATAGGACTTTTATCTTGGCTCGTACCCCAAGAGGCGGTAAGCAGTCCTCCCTTGGTGACCGTGGTAACGTTGGATGGCGTCTAGCCAATCGCTGTTCCTCCTCCAGTCAGCGCGCAGAGCTGCCTGACTTCTCTCGCCGACCTCTGCATGACAGATAGAGAAGGTGTCAGTTAGACAGATACAGAAGATGTCAGTTCGGCAGACATAGAAAATGGATGAAAAACTCAAGCTGTTGAGCTCGGTATTTACTTGGGAGAAGCCTGAAGTGGCGAGGTACCTTGTACCTCCTCTCCGCCTCGGTATCTTCCGCGCCGAACTCCCAGTTGCCTCCTACGAACAATCTATCGCTCCTGGCGTGGCGCATGGAATCCTCGAGGGAAGTAACAAAGGGGACCATCTTTGGTTTTCCTCGGAGGAAATAACAGTGGTCAGGCTCCCCTGTTGATTTACAGACGTCGTAGACATCCTCGATATCATGCACGCCGACGTGAATACCCAAGATCCTATTCAGTTCTGCCGCCCCCATTATAATCTTATAACTATTTGGCATTAATTGGCATGGGGCGAGGTACCATGTCGCCAGACATTCCCTAAGGAGTGGGTGAACAGGGAACTTGACTCCTCCCTCTACTACCGAGACCAGAGGAAAAGGCATCCATTCATCTCGGTATGAGTAACCATCCCATGGGTCTTTTGGGTCATCTAGCCTAGCCCGGACATCGTCTGGGATGTTATACTTTTCCCTAAAGCTATTCATGGCTCCCATGGTGTCAGCAAGACAGCGATACACCCCTATACCCATATTTGGAGCTCTGGGAGGACTAGAGATGATAGAGAAGAAAACCCTAAACAGGGGAGGAAGATGGAATAGAACCACTAAAAAGGAAGACGAAGAAAGGAGAGACTTACAGAGCAATGTAAGAAGCAGAGAAGCAGGAAAGCAGAGAGGGAAACAGAGGGTTGGTCTAAGCTCGAGTAGAGTCTCCCCAAAGATCAATCGCCAAAGTAGAAGGAGGAAGGAGAATGCTGCTTTTATAGGACAGCAGGACGCCTTTTCAAATTCCTAGGGCACGCATTCAGCACGCTGCCTCAAAAGGCGTACGTCGCTTCGAAGCGGCCGTACTGCGAACATGATGATGACGCGTGGCGAGAGCAATACACCTCCCGCAGTAAACGCCGTCAGAGTGATTGATTGCCTCGAATAGACACAGCGGTTTCGGCGCCCCCTGGCAGACAGGCTGGCGATGGATTAAAGAAGCCCTTAATTAAACAGTCATGATTGAGGATCCGACATCAACGGCCAATTTCAAAATACGGGGCTGTGTGCTCGGCATTCATAAAACTCCCACGTACTTAGCTCCCAACCTCAATCAAGTTCCAGAACTCTAATAAGGTCAGCAGCTAGGGGGCAATTGTGTGGGGGTGTTTATCTAATACCGAGGTTACCCCTGACCTGGGCAATAGTACCAATCAGGAACTGCCCCGGCCTCATTCACCCAGCTCGGCAATGCACCAGCTGGCACCGGAATGGAGTTGGGCTCGATAAAGGTACCGGCCATGCTCTTTCTAGGTTCTGCCTCGAGCGTCTCGGTAATAGTACCCGATCTCGAGCAAGCCCGACCTCAATGACTTCTCTATTTCGGCCCACTTGACCGAGGTGGGCAATGAGCGTCTAACCCCCATTATGAGATGGGATAGCTACACTGCAGTGTTGACACCAAAAAAGTCAATATGTCTCCTCAACATCGAAAAGCCTCCTGAAGCTGCATCCTGCTAAAAATAGGCAAGGCTACTTCAAGCATCAGATTTTGTCAGAATCAGACAGAAACTGAGAGATCCTTCAAGACAGCTAAAAGAGGGGTACACTTGAGGTTTCAGGTCATTCCGACATCGTTTGGCCCAACTTCACCGCTCCGACAGCTAAACAAGCGCTCCCGGCGGCGACATCATCAAAGACACCAAAACTTTGATCAAAGCCTAGGGATGACTCCAGAATGTCTCCAAAGGGCTCCATGCCAAATTTCAAGTCAAACCGACAATGTTTGACCCTCCATCAATGCTCGAGCAGTAAAATCAAGCCTCCCTGTTGCGGCAACCACCGAAGCCGTCACTCATCAAACAAAATACATGAGTGGCTTCAACATGCTTCCAAAAGGCTGCACGTCAAATTTCAGGTCATTCCGACAACGTTTGACCAGGTTTCGATGCTCCGAGAGAAAATCAAGCCTACCAGCGGCAGAGCAACCCTGGACCATGACATCCAAAACAGAGCCCATGGAACGTCTCAAAATGACTACAATAGGCTCCCCGTCAAATTTCAGGTCAATCGGACATCGTTTGACCACATATCAAAACTTGGCATTTTCCCTGCAGCAAAATCAAGTGAAGCATCAATGGGACCCCAAACGGCTTCAAAACTCAAATAAAAGCCCATGGCTGGTCCTATCCACTGCTCAAGAAGCTTCACCTCAATTTTCAGGTCATTCCGACATCATTTGACCTAGTTTCGACGCTTGACGGAAAATTGGCTACAAAGTCTTCGACTTTCCCGAAAAATAGGAAACTTTGTGCTCCGATTTCGCTAGGGTTCTCGTCAAGATTTCTTCAAGAAAATCAAGTCAATAATTGAGGAAAAATGTCAAGATAAATACAGAAGAAAAAAGGGACGAAAAAGATGAAAAAACGGCCGAAAACGACGCTCAGCGACCCTGGCATAAGGTCGCCAGTCGACCCTGGCCCAAGGTCGCCGGCGACCCTGGGTGCATGGTCGCCCGGCGACCCTGGAAATCCGGGTCGCCAGATTTTGCGCCAAATCGTCCGTTTTCAGATTCTTTTCGCGTTTCGGGTATTCCGGCCTCTGTGATTTTCTGAAAATGCAATGTTTGGTGCTTCAAAACCACTGATCTTCGTCGACATCTCGGATCCGCCGTCAAAAGTATGAAATCATCACCGATCACCTCAAGATCGCCAACCGGCTGACCAAGAAAGTGCACTTTCTGTCCGACCGATCGTGAAATCGACAAGACAGATGTCACCGGTCCGCCAACATCAATCAATGTCTGAAATTGCATCGCAATCCGACATCAAACAATGCGTGGATCCACCTGTGATGATCGCAAAAAGAATCTCAAAAGGCGCAGCGCGGCCCGCGACTCTTCACATGCCTTGGCAACCACTTAATGTCGTTTATTGACAACTTAATGCGGTCATTAACTCATTAGTTTGGATGGCCCAATCAGAACCAAGCATTTGGGAGTTACAAATCCAAGCGATCATGGCATTAAACCCATGAAACTCCCATCATCATGAAGCATAAAGGTGATTGAATGCCCACTACCTTCATCGGCCAATCACAAGCCTTGAAAAAGGAGTTACAAAATCAACTTGTAACTCCTCATCAATTCTTTCATCATGGCCATCAATGCCAACAAACACCTCATGGCTACCAAAAGCCTATAAAAGGAGGTCCATTCCAAGAAGAAAGCATGATGAAAAATGGATCCCAAGTGCAAGCTCTGAAAATCCAGAAAATCCAAGAGAGAAACGAAGTCCTGCTACTTTGCTCCCGGAAGCACCACAAGGTTATCAACGTCCCCTGGGGGGCCACCCCCCCAAGGTCACCTCCTTCTCCAACATGGCCTAAACGCGGCTTTTCAGCCCGTTTACTCGGTTTTTCATTGGATATAGGACCTTCTCTTGGTCCTTGTCCTTTAAAAAACTGAGGTTAGGAGCCAAGCCAAAGAATCAAAGCATCACATGTTCTCATTTGAAGGACGATGGCGAAGCCCATACATGACTTGCGACCGTCGATCTCAACGTGTCCCCACAATCTCCTGAGAAGTTAGATCCCTTTTCTTCCTTTTCTATTGTAGTTTGTATTTCTTAAAGAGACAAAAAGAAATCACAATTCTTGTCTTTCATATTTGATGAGTTTTGTAAAAACGCCTTTCACGGCAAAATCGCCTTTCACGGCAAAACAAACAAAAACGCCTCTTACGGCATTCTAAAAACTTGTTTCTTTTCTTAATATATATGCAATTTGAAAAGTTAGAAAAAAGGATTGATTTCCTTTCCACTTGTGAAGGTGAATCTCCGGATTATCATTATTCCAAATTCCAAGTAGAAAGTAAATCTGGCATACCCGTACAAAAATGTTGATGCCTGAGATATTCCCTCCTCTGCCGAGACCCAGGTCAGCCCCCGGGGTGCAGAGGGAGAGGACGGAAGATTCCCCCTCTTTTCGGGTCCATCAAGTTGGCACACCCGGTGGGACACATTGACTTGAGAATGTGATGCTTTGATCACTTGGCTCCTTTCTAGTTTGTGGCCCATGTTGCATCTTGCATCTAAAAAAAAAAACATGAGATGGGATTTCAATTGTTCTTTCTCACTTCAAAAAAAAAAAAAAAACAAATCTGATCTCTTTTTCTTAAAAACTCAACTTTGAGAAATTTTGATCCTTCCCTCTTCGAACTTGATAGCTCACAGAAATGTTCACAGCTATCGTTCATATCGGGGATTGGGCCATCTTTTCTCTTTGATGAGTCCAATTGGGATTTCCAAAAAAAGCACCTTCATTTCAAACCCTTTCAAAAAAAAATGATCTCTCTTTTTCAAGATTCAACTTTGAGAAATTTTGATCCTCTCCTCTTTGAACTTGATAGCTTACAGAAATGTTCACAGCTATCGTTCATATCGGGGATTGGGCCATCTTTTCTCTTTGATGAGTCCAATTGGGATTTCAAAAAAAAAAATTATAATTTCAAAAGAAAATTAGTTTTCTCTCTTTTGCATTCAAATTTGAGAAACCTTGGTTCCTTCCCTTTCAGATTTAGCGCTCGCAGAAATGTTGAGCCTTTGTTCGGATTGGAACACCATTCGCTCTCTTTGATGAGTTTATTAAAAAACCTTTCAAAAAATGAGTAAAAAAAAACACTAAGGTTCCACCAGTTGCGTTCTTTGACCAAAGTGGATTTAAGAAAAGCCTTGTCCAGAGTGTGGAGACAACTAGACTGTTCGAGGCAAGGGTCCTCCAAACGGGTTCATAAGATCGAATTGGAAACCTATGTGCACCTTTCAAAAAAAAAAATCCTCTAAAAAAAAATCTTTTTTAAAAAAAAAATCTAAAAAAAAACTTCTGTCACTTTGAATTCAGAGTTGAGAAATCTTGGTTCTTTCCCTTTCGGATTTAGCGCTCGCAGAAATGTTGAGCCTTTGTTCGAAACGGAACACCATTTGCTCTCTTCGATGAATTCAATCTTGACCTTTCAAAAAAAAACTTCCGTCACTTTTGAGTTCAGAGTTGAGAAATTTTGGTTCCCTCCCTTTCGGATTCAGCGCTCACAGAAATGTTGAGCCTTTGTTCGAAACAGAATACCATTTGCTCTCTTTGATGAATTCAATCTTGACCTTTAAAAAAAAAACTTCCGTCATTACTGGATTCACATCCGAGAAATTCTGGTTCCTTCCCTTCTGAATTTAGCGCTCGCAGAAATGTTGAGCCTTTGTTCGGATTGGAACTCCATTTGCTCTCCTTTATGAATCCAAATTTGACCTTTCAAAAAAATCCCATCTCGTGTCCTTTCCAATGAAGCGATTTGCAACATTTGTGCCTAGCGGTGCTAGTACGCCCTTTCAGGTCTACTGTATTCGCGACCGACACATTTGTATCTCCAACCTTATATCATTTTACCTCGAGTGAGCCTTGCTTCTCGGTAATTTGAATTAAGGTCTACAATTGCTTCTAGCAGTCACTGGAACGCTCACTCTGAGCCTACCATACTTGTACTTTAGAATAATTGTATCCTCTATGGCTTTTTGCCTTCTTCATCGTCCTTGGGTTGGGCCATGTCTCCTCAAGTGATTTGAAAAGACAAAACCATAGTGGTTCTCCATTTACGATCACCATATTCTTGTGATTACTAATGGATTTGGTCTTGTTTCAGAAGTTTTCCAAAACTAACAATGGCAGCTTCATTGACCATCACTTTCAATGAGAACAAGTACCAGCTTATGCTTCAAGACAAGCAAAACAAGCATAAGCGCCCTGCCAGTTGCCGAAGCGTCATCTCCTTCGACAACTCTCCAAACACCGGGTCAACTTCAACTCCCCGGACCATCGTCTTCGGATCACTGGGACCATTCCCACTTCCCGCAGAAGACACTGTACCTGCCAAGAAGCAGAAAACCGCCCTGCAACGTGTCACTAAAATGGCACCAAGGGCGAACACCAAGAAGCCTGAAGCCCGTGGCGTTCCCACGAAGCCTCAACCCACAAGAAACCAGGTTTACACCAAAACTTGGTCCCCCAGATCTTCGCCAAAGCAACGGAGCTCCCAAACATCTGCAAAGCCAACATACCTGGCCCCTTTCAAGGAGAATCAGTTCTACCCTCTCTCTTACATGAAAGAGGAGAAACCTACCCTCTACCCAAAAAATAAACAAAATCATCATGAGCCGGCTTGCTCCTACAAGCCCAAAATCAAATCCTGCATCGTTAGGCGTACGCAAAAACATGCTGAAGCCTGCACTCCTGCGAGACGACCCTTCATCTCAATAGGGGCCGAGCTCGTAAAATTCAAGACTTCACTGCGACAGACAAAGGACCGCGTCCAGATTCTGTCCTTGCCAAGCTTCAAAGAAGACAAACTCGGCTGCTGCGCACGAGGGACTACATCCTTCATCGCCAGAGCCCAGCCAGAGCTGACTGAAGCTCGAATTGCTTGTCGTATGCGTCGCCGCACTGCATATCGACAAAAGAGACTCGAGAAACAAAGAACCCAGCGTTCTACTCTCCACGTCTCAAACAAGTGGGTCGAAAAAGAAAGACCCGATCAATTCGTTGCTGTTCATATGGTTGGCAAAACCAGAAAACGCAGGAAGTCAGCAACCAAAATCAGTGTTAGACGTCCAGTGACTCGCAGCGTCTCTCGGACAAGAACACATCTGGAAGAGTCTTCCACTCCTCCAAACTAAGAACACCGGAGTAACCACTCCTCAGATTCTTCATCCAGAAGAATGAGCCCCAGCTCAGTCACCAGGACGATTTCTTCGTTCGAATCCCGAGGGATGAACGTCTTGGCTACAAGTTCTGAGCCGCCTCCATAGCATGACGATGTAACCGCCGCATCCAGCAGTTGGAGCAAGGACGACAGAGAATTGAGGCTCTAATGGAAAACCTTATTCTCACGCTACAGCGTCCACCACCTAACAATGAAACCCCTCCAAATCATGAAGATGATGAGGGTAATGCAAAAAATAATGAGTCTCGTGCCCTTACCAGAAAGGACGTGGACGATATCCTCGCAAAAGCAAAAGAAGAGGATATATTGAAGGAACATGGGATCAAGCCACCCTACCCTTTATGGATGGACTCGGTTCCGTTCCCTGCAAAATTCAAACAACCTACTCTCCAGACATATACTAGGAAAGGTTCAGCCAGACAGCATCTCATCCACTTCAAGATCCTGACAGGAGCTATTGCGGATCAAGATGCCCTCAAGATTCGCCTCTTTGCAAGTACCCTAAAAGGTACAGCCTTTGATTGGTACTCCACTCTGCCGGAGAACTTTGTTCAAAACTGGGCTATACTGGAGACACGCTTCCTGAGCTACTTCCAAGGTGAGGATCATCCTGTTACTATGGCTCAGCTCTGCAGCCTAAAACAGGGAGAGAATGAGTCAACATACGACTTCATTCACAAATGGAAGGCAATGGCGTACAAATGCTCAGATGTGCTGCCACAAGCGTCGCTAGTAGACATCTGCCGTAACAATATGAGAGCAAAAATTCGCTCCATGATTATCGGCAACAAATCAAAGAACCTGGGGGAACTCCTCGAAGCTTCCATGGAAGCTGAAATGGTGATCAAAGACCTCAACAGTAAAAAATCATCAAAGAAAGAGCCGACTGCTGTTACAACCTCAAAACCAAAGAAAAAGGAGGTTCTCAATGTGCAGACTAAGTCAGCTCCTCAGCAGCCAAAGAAACCTGAAAACAAAACTGCAGGTAAAAGGCCTGAACTCTCTGATGCCTTCAAAGAATGTGTAGAAAAGAAATATCCGTTCGATGAAGATGTTAGAGAAATCTTTGAGGCTCTCCTAGCAAATGGCAAACTCATTTTGCCAGAGCCCAAAAGACCTGGAGATGTTGGCAAAACCAATGATCCCTGATACTGTCCATACCATCAGATGATCTCACATCCTCTCAATCAATGCTTCGTTGTGAGAGAGAAGATCAATGAGATGTGGAAAAACAGAGTCATAACCTTCGATAAAAACTATGGCCCCGCCTCTGTCAACATGGTGTCATGTCGGCAAACTTCAAAGTCACCGAAGGAGAAGATCACTACTTCATTCAAGGTGATAAAAATGGCTCAAGCGTCCCAAGAATTGGTTCCCTATCCAACATCAGATGGACAGCTTATATGGGTGCATCCCGATCTCCTAGATGATGAAAATTGGGAGGTCGTCAAAACAAAGCCGACTGCTCAGCAGCGAAGGCAAGCCAAGAGACAGCTCCGCAAGCTCAAACAGTAGCAAAAGTCTCAACCAAAACAAGAAGTCTTTGAAAAAGCAGAAACTTCTTCCACTGCTTCACTAGGGACGACGGAAGAATCTCTTCCCAAAACCTCCAAGGCGGTAAGAAAATTCACTCTTGATGATTTCATGCCACCTCTATACAAAAATGAAAATATGCAAGGGGCATCATACTCTTACAACTCGGTAGTTGGATTCTCCATGAATGGATACGAGTCCAGTGATATAGATGAGTGGGAAGAATCCCTTGAAACAGGAGAATACCTCTCCGACGAGGAATGGATTCCCGAGTCTCATCTTATGCCAGTAATCTGGTATAACCCATTACAGCCACAAGGATCTTGGTCTGATGGTGAAGAAGACCAGGTCCCTGTTCAAGAAAATGTTGTCGATCCAGCACCAGCAAATGCTTCAGTGGAACCCAACATGGGCGAACCACAAGGAGCAAATGACGAAGAAAATTTGGCTCCCATGCCTGATCTTGAAGAATATGCAAGAATCTTGCAACTTCTTGCCATAGAGCAGGAGCACGATCGCATCAATCTTCGTCATGATCCAGAACTGGAAGTCCCTGAAAATCAACGGGAACTCCCTCCCTCAACTCCTGAAAATGGAGAAAACTATTGGATCAATGATCCTCTCACATCCGAGGATGAGTCCGATTCCCAACAGTCTACACTGGGGGCATCTCCTGTCAGGATAACTTGCAATGCAATAGCTCGGGACGACAGTGCCTCTGAAGCTTCCGAAGACACGTACTCCCCAACCGGTAGCGTATCTTCCGGAGCTACATCCTCTCAGGTGACTTCCACTGAGATAACATCCTCTCAACCTTCGTCTCCTGAAGCTGTGACATCGGAACTCAAGCCACTCCCGATTGATCATCTTCAAGAAACTTCTGCCAATGAAATCTTCTTCAATGAAAACTCAGTCAATTGGTCCCAGATACCCGATCTCACGGGCAATGTCTGGGCTAATAAAGAAAAGTTGCCGGCTGCTGTTCAGGACTTGTTCCCGGAAGTTGCTCCGTGCAACACAATCACTGAAGACGCCAATGCTGTTACAGAGACGTCCTCGACAAAGGATCAACCCCTTGATCCTGAGAACGATCTTCCAAAAGAAGACCCTTCTCTAGAGGCTCTTGAAGTTGGTAGAGGTACCCGTTCTGGCATGGATTACCACAAAAATTACAATCAACCCTCTTCTTCTTACGTAAATCCTTCGGGAAAGCAAGTTGTAAGCGCCCCAAGTGGCAATAATAATGAAAATGCAGGCCCGAAGGAGGCTTTCAAGTACGACTTGATTGAGCACTTCAAACACATACCCGCACGTCTGCACATCCTTGACTTATTGTGAATGTCTCCACAAACCCGTGATAGTCTCATTTCAGAATTACAAAGGCTGAATACGGATGTCGACAAACATGCCCCACAAGTCCTACAAATTGAAATGGACTATATGGTCAAAAAATCAAATACTCCCTCAAAGGGAGAAAAGAAGAAAACTGAGGGATCAAGCAATGAATGCCTCTCAGTACAAAAAGCAGCAAGTGCAACAATTGCCTTCGACAAGGGTGACCTCCTCCTAGGCGAAGCAAAGCACAACCGTCCGTTGTACTTTACGGGGTACGTCAAAGAAATGCCAGTACATAGAGTTCAGATCGATCCAGGTTCTGCACTCAACCTCATCTCTACTTCGGCACTCGAAGAGCTGGGGATCCCACCTAGCAAGCTCAGTCACACGTCCGTATCCATCTTCGGATATGACGGTAGCGCTCAAAGGCCTATCGGCAAAATCAGGTTCAAATTGCAAATCGGTGATCTTATTTCTGAAGTCACTGTGTATGCAATAAGGACCCCTTCATGCTACAATATACTCCTTGGACGCCCCTGGATACATGAGAATGGTGTCGTCCCTTCAACTCTATATCAGATCATTGGCGACGATGGCCTGATACATAGAGTATTTGCAGACAAAAAGCCCTTCAAAGGCAGAGATGTCCATTTTGCAGATGCTCAAATGTATAAAGATGGAAAAGAAGAACAGGAGGAAAAAACAATTCGCTTTGCCGACAGTCTCGAGAAAGATAAAAGCAAGGCTCCTCAGCAATCATCGGAGGAAAACAAACCCTCCACCAAACTCGAAGTAAGCGGCCAAGCTCCCTTCGTAAAGCGGCCAAGCTCCCTTCGTCGTCTCCTTCAAATCTCCAAAGCCTTTGGTAATCACTACTAAAGCAAAGAAGACAAAACAAAAGACTGGGGGCAAGTTCACTGTCTCCTTTGTGTCTATTATGCATGACACAGACTCAGAGTCAGAGTCAGAAGATGACACAGCATCGAGCCGAGCTGATACTCAGCAAAATCAGCTCACTCTCACTCAATTGGAGACAGTTGCAGACATAGAAGATCCTACGTCTGCTTCCTTTGTTATCCCGGCAACTTCGCCAGAAGAAAAAACAATCTTCTTCCATAGATCGGGAGCATCTCCACTGGACTCTCTGCTTGAACCTTTCCAAAACGAAGGTATGCCTCAGCTATCCCTGTATAGTCCAATGGCACAAGCTATCATGAAGAAAATGGGCTACGACGCTCAAAATCCGACTGGTTTAGGAGGTGGCCGTGGTATTCTTACACCATTGGAACCCACCCTGACCAAAAGTCAACCAGAAGATTGGAAAATCCACCTTCACAAAGGCAAGTCTTCATATGGGTTGGGGTATGATCCTACCGCTCCTATGAGACAGTTGACACCATGGCTGCAAAGTCGCTTTACCGACCAAGCCTCAACATCTCATGAAGACATCGATATCCCTGGATATCTCTTTGAGGAGTTACTCGTCAAAGATCCTGAAAGCTCCTCCAATTGGTATAATTTCTCTGATAATAAAGAGGAATTACCCGATGACGTAGACGAGCGGTTCTCTGTCCCAGAAGAATCATCGTCTCCAAAAGAAGTACCTTACTTCAACCCAATTCCAGCAAATGATTGGGACCATCTCATTGCAAGCCTTGAGAAGGATAGCATTGAGAAGGATACTGATCAAGAAGATTCATGGATAGAAACAGAGCCTCAGTCTGAAAATTTCTCTGGCACTCCAGAAGGTCTTGTTGAGTTGGAAGCCTCCGAAAATACTGTGGAGGAACCACATTCAAACCTTCCGACAGAAGACCCTGTTCAAAAGATAGACTTGGGAACACCTGATAACCCACGTCCTGTATTCATAAGCAAGAATATAAACGATGATGAGTTACCCGAGTATATCTCTTTTCGTCGTGAGTTCGTTGATTGTTTTGCATGGTCTTATGCCGAAATGCCTGGCTTGGATCCCAAAGTAGCAGTCCACAAGCTCAACTTGCAAAAAGAAATCAAGCCTATCAAACAAGGCCAAAGAAGATTCCGTCCCGACGTGATGGACAAAATTGAACAAGAAGTTCAGAAACTCAAAAACGTTGGCTTCATCTGCGAGGAACAGCATCCTGAATGGTTGACCAACATTGTCCCCGTGACAAAGAAAAATGGGCAGATAAGGGTCTGTATCGACTACAGAGACCTGAATAATGCATGTCCTAAAGATGAATTCCCGCTCCCCATACCAGAGGTGATGATTGACAACACCTATGGGTTTGAGCGAATGACGTTCATGGATGGATTCTCTGGCTACAACTAGATAAAGATGCATCCTGAAGATGAAAGGCATACATCATTTCGGACACCATTCGGCGTGTATTGCTACACTGTTATGCCGTTTGGCCTGAAAAATGCAGGTGCGACATATCAGAGGGCTATGATGAAAATATTCCAAGATATGCAGCATAAGACGGTCGAATGCTATGTTGACGACCTCGCCATAAAAAGCAGAAGAAAAGAAGACCATCTCGATGATCTTCGAGAAGTCTTCCTCCGACTTCGCAAACACAAATTGTGGATGAATCCACTAAAGTGCTTCTTCGGTGTCTCATCGGGTAAGTTTCTCGGATTCATAGTACGGAAAGCTGGAATAGAACTTGACCCCACCAAAGTCAAGACTATCCTGGAAATGCCATCTCCCAGAACCCTATGAGAATTAAAAGGGCTTCAAGGAAGGCTGGCCTACATTCGACGGTTCATCTCCAATCTATCAGGGAAATGCCGTCCATTCTCTCGCCTGATGAAGAAAGGCGTGGACTTTGTTTGGGATGCTGAATGTGAAAGTGCATTTCAAGACATCAAAGCATACCTCATCAAACCTCCAGTGCTGGCTGCCCCCACAACTGGAAAACCATTTATCTTGTACACAAGAGCTCTCGACCACTCTTTGGGTGCTCTGCTCGCACAAGAAAATGACGACGGAAAAGAAGCTGCTCTATATTACCTTAGCCGCATGATGGTAGGTGCAGAGCATCGCTACTCCCCAAGTCGAAAAAGAATGCCTTGCAGTAATGTTCGCTGTACAAAAACTGCGTCACTATCTGCTGTCGAACACAGTCTACCTGATTTCGAGGATTAACCTCCTAAAGGTCCTTGTCACAAAAGCCGGTTCTCTCAATGCCCGACTGGCAAAATGGTCAATTCTTCTATCACAATTTGATATTAGGTATGTACCACAAAAAGTAATCAAAGGCCAAGCTCTAGCAGACTTCCTCGCAGAGCATCCATTGCCTAAAGATTCTCCACTCAGGGATGATCTCCCAGACGAATTTGTCTACAATGTGGAAACTTCCTTGTCAAATGCTTCCTGGGACATGTACTTTGACGGTGCAACCAGGACAAATGAAAAAGGAAAGCAAATATCGGGAATCGGCATCCTCTTCATCACCCCCGACAAATACATGATTCCACACGCCTTCTCGCTACTGGAACCATGTTCAAACAATGCAGCTAAGTACCAAGCCATGATTGTTGGATTGGAACTCGCCCTCGAAACCGGCATCACCATGCTGGAAGTTTTTGGAGACTCTCAACTGGTCGTCAACCAGACGAATAAAAAATATGAAGTTAGGAAGCCTGATTTGCTACCTTACTACAATAAGGCGCAGTCGCTTCGACAAAAATTCAATATCTGCCATATCACCCATATCCTCAGAGGTGAAAACATCCGTGCAGATGCCCTGGCTGGACTTGCCGCATCCATGGCAATCCAAGAAGGGAAAAACATGCAAGTCACAGTGTGTCAAAGAAGGATTTTCCCTCCTCTCAACACACACCAAGCAGTTGCTGAATGCCACCAAGTGGTTGGAAGTCGGATGTCCATCCTCAAACCTCCGATTGGCGACTGGAGAGATCCGTTCATTGATTATATCATGTTCGGAATACTACCTGAAGACCCAAAAGAGCGGGTAACCATCCAAAGACGAGCTCCAAACTTTCATTTGGATATACCTTCAAAAGCACTTTACAGAAAATCCTTCAACGGAGTACTCCTACGCTGCTTATCACAACAAGAGGCTGAGAAAACTCTGAAAGAAGTACATGCTGGTCTTTGTGGAGCCCATCAGGCTGGCCCTAAGCTCTGCAACCAGATAAAAAGGCTAGGTTACTATTGGCCTACCATGGTAACTGATGCAATACAATTTGCCAAGCGCTGCCAAAAATGCCAGATTCACGGAGATTATGTCCACATGCCTCCAGAATGGCTATATCCAACAGCAATCTCATGGCCTTTCGAAGCCTGGGGTATGGACATCATAGGTCCTATTTCTCCCCCATCAAGCAAAGGTCATCGCTTCATCTTCGCCGCTACGGATTATTTCTCTAAGTGGTCAGAAGCATTTGCGCTCAGCGAAATGAAGACTTCATCAGTCCTTCAGTTCTTGCGCACTAACATTATTTGTCGCTTCGGAATACCTAAAAGATTCGTCCATGATAACGGACCACAATTTCGGGATCACAGATTCTATAGGTTCTGCGACAAGTACAAAATCCAAAGTTGTCCTTCGACTCCATATAATCCAGCAGCGAACGGACTAGCAGAAGCCTTCAACAAGATACTCTGCAAAATTCTCAAGAAAATGGTCTCTAGTCACAGAAGAGACTGGGGGGAACAAACTGCTAGAAGCTTTGTGGGCCTATCGAACCACTGTTCGAGGACCAACCCATAGCACACCATTCTCTTTGGTCTATGGATGCGAAGCTGTTGTCCCTTTGGAAGTACAAATTCCTTCCTTAAGGGTATCTTTGCAAAATGACATGACGCAAGAAAGCAATGTCAAAATGAGACTCCAAGAGCTGGATAATCTCGATGAAAGACGACTCAAAGCTCTACAAAGCATTGAGTTGTACCAAGTACGCATGGCAGGATCTTTCGACAAAAAGGTCAGGCAACGCGCCTACAAAAAGGGTGACTTGGTTCTTGCAGTAAAAAGACTCATAGTCTTTGCCCACAAATCCAAAGAAAAATTCGAACCAAAATGGGAGGGACCCTTCGTCATCGACAAAGTCTTCTCCAACGGTGCATACGCTCTTCTAAACATGGAAGGAGACAGATGTATGCTACCCATCAATGGCAAGTTCTTGAAGCGGTACTACCCTTGAAGACTTCCTCAAACAGGTCAGAGCAATATCTACACGGCTAAAGCGTATTTCCAAGGTACTTGCTCGTCAAACCCACCCCTTTTGAAATTTTCATCTTTATGTTGAAGTTTCCAAAAAAAAAACAATCTCTCAAAACAATGCTTACTTTCATCGTTCAAAAGAAAAATCAATCCAAGTTTAGGAGCCTCTTCCCATACTTGACTAAAATTTTCGATCCTTGAACCCAAAATTCATGGTTTGAAACAAAAATCAGGACTTAGGAATTTTCACCCTAAACCGCCTCGGCTTTTACAACCAAAATGGTTTTAAGTCAAAATTTATGACCTTCGTGTCTTTAAACAAAAAAATGGTTTTTTAGAAACCGCGGGGAAGCGACATTCAGTCGATACTCGCAAAACCCAAAAAACCAGAAGGATGCGAACCCCATTCGATACTTCCAAAACCCAAAAATCACAAGGAAGCGAACCCCATTCGATACTTCCAAAACCCAAAAATCGCAAGGAAGCGAACCCCATTCGATACTTGCAAATTTCAAAAATCGTGGAGAAGCAACAAACCAGTTAATATCCACAACCCAAATTTCAAAAATCTTGGAGATGCAACATATCAGTTGCTATCCACAATCCAAATTTCAAATGGTTCAAGAAAACCTCAAAAATCGCGGAGAAACGACATCAAGTCAGTACCCGCAAAACCAAAAGTTTTGGAAAAAGCAGGGAAGCGACGCTTAGTCGATATTTGCACCCCAATTCGCAAGGAAGCGACATTCCATCGATACTCGCAAAACCTAACCCGCGAGGAAGTGACATTCCATCAATACTCGTAAAACCGAATGAGCAAGGAAGCGACATTCCATCGATACTTGCGAGACCATTCAGTGGGGAGGCGACATTTAGTCGATACCTGCATTTTGAAAACCAAAATCCGGCTATAAATGCCAAAATTCGGCTATAAATGCCAAAAACAAATTTTTTTTTCGGCTATAAATGCTAAAATTGGCTTTCATGCCAATAAAACAAAACTTGATTTTCAAAAAAAACTCGGCTATAAACGCCAAAATCTGGCTATAAACGCCAAAACCCAGCTATAAATGCCAAATCCGGCTATAAATGCCAAAATTCGGCTATAAATACCAAAAACAAAATTTTTCGGCTATAAACGCCAAAATCGGCTTTCATGCCATCTCAAAATCGGCTCTCATGCCACAAACAAAATTTTTGGCTCTCATGCCATCTCAAAATTTGGCTATAAACGCCAAAATTTGGCTATAAACGCCAAAATTCGGCTATAAATGCCAAAACAAAACAAAAAAAAATCGGCTATAAAAGCCAAAATCTGGCTATAAATGCCAAAATTCGGCTATAAATGCCAAGACAAACAAAACAAAATTCGGCTTCTATGCCATTCTAAAATTCGGCTTTCACGCCATCCAAAAATTTTGGTTCCCATACCGCAAAACAAATTTTGGCTCTTACGCCACAAAATTAGGCTTTTTCGCCATCCAAATTTTGATTTTCAAACCATAAAAAACAAAGCCTTTCCGCCACAAAATTGGCTTTCATGCCCAAAACAACCCTTTGACAAAAGATTTTCACAAAATGACAACCTGTTGATCAAATCCTTAAACAAACATTCCCATCAAACTTTTGCTCAAAATTGTTTTCGTCAAAAAATGATTGAAGTGAAAGGAAGGGGATACAAAATATAGTACCAAAATTGTTTATACATGGAGGTACCAAAAAAAAAAAAAAAAGAAGAAGAAAAAGGAAAAAGAGTTTGTTACAACTCAGGAGCTCAATCCTACATGGTCTTCAACCAAAGGTTCAACTCCTCAAGCAGACCCTTGGCCTTAACTTCCAAAGTTTTTAGGCCACGCTCCTTCAAAATGTCCCCATAAAATGCGGCCGAATGCTGTGACCCATCTAATGCACGAGGAAGCTCTTCCCAGAGGACCTGCCACTGGTCATGCTCCTGAGTCTTCCTCCGGACATTACCTTCAGCTTCCTCAACCTGGCGAATGAGAGTCCCCTCCTTGTCACGAGCCTCCACAATGGCGGTCCATTTAGCAGCAGTTTCTTCCTCTAAAAGATCAAGACGTTGCCTAGCTGCAACGACCTCCTTATCAAGGCGGTCCAAGTCTTGCTTCAGCCCCATGATGGATAACTCGGTAACGTTCTTCTCCTGAACGATCTGCCTCCGAGTCTTTGTGACCTCAGTCAGCTCAGCTTTTGACTTTGCTGGAAGGTTTTAAGAACATCTCATCAAAGAAGTCACCATCTGGGAAACTCTTGGTCTCAGTCCATTTGTTCCCCAAGGTGATGATCTCCTCAACAAAATCCTCGGCACTTGCGATGTCCAGACCGACTTCTTTGCTATCAGCGAGGATGTCCTGCACATGCTTGATCATACCAAAACCAGCTTCCAAATGACCTGAAGAAAGAGTCTCAACCCATGAGCTCAAGACAGTCTTCAACACCTTCCTAGCATACTGAAGGTGCGGTGCAGATGAGGATTCGCCATGTTCTGGTGCCCGACTGCCCACGTCATGCTCCATTGGAAGAGTAATCAATACACTCTTTCCAACGGAACAAGCTGACTCATTGAAAGTGGAAGAAGCCCCTACTTCTGCATCAACCGCAGGTATCCCCTGTTCTGGCTCTGAGGAAGACGGAAGAATCTCTCCTGCTGCTTCACAATCTGTCAAAGAAAAAAATAAGGAAAAGACAAAAAGGTATGAATATAATCTTGTCAAAAATATATCAAGATTACTATTGCAAGTATACCTGCTTCGACGACCGACGGAGTACTCTCTGCCTCTTTGAGCTCATCCAAAGCATCGTCAAAAGTTGCATCAATGGATGGCTCTAAATCGTCGGAATCCTCTGGCAAGTCAACTACATGTTAGCAAATGACAGCAAAAGAAGACAAAAAAGCAAAAGCCAAAGCAAATCATACCAGGTGAAGGTTCTGGAACCACTCCAGAGTCCCTGGGCTCTTCCTCAGATGCCAGGATTGGATCCGTCATCGCCTCATCGGCAGGAACCTCAGGCGTCACCAGGTCATCATCCTCTGCTAAATAAAGAAGCAACGGATCAAAACAAAATCTTTCACAAAAAAAAAAGGGGGAAGGAAGAAACAAAAGGAAAGAAAGGGGATCATACCAGCTATCTCCTCTTCTCTGCTTCTCTTCTCCGGAGGCTCGTCAGCATCCTCAGACACCTCCTCAGCAATGGTGAGAGGAACTTCAAGATCAGAAGGACTATCGTGCCGTCTCATGTTACGGCGTTGTCCTCTCCTCCTCTTGCCTCGGCGGGTCAATCTACTCGACGATCCTGCCACACTATCAACATCAGGCCTCTCACAAGAGTCCACACTGGATGGTCTACTTTTCTCAGTAGACTCCATGGAAGCCTTCGTATGCTCTGCCTGTATCATAGCATCGATCTCAGCCTCCTCCTCTTCCAGCTGCCTCAAGACCTCACCAGGAATCCCTTGTGTAGCTCCTGATCTGATGATGTCCTGCCCATTGAGAAAGCCTATCTTGTGCTTCTCTCCAGAAAGGAAGGCCAAAACTTCCTCCCGACGAACGCCATCCGATTTGCCAAGACTCTTCCCAGGAGATTGCTTAATATCGAGCTCTTTCTTGGAAAGCCCCCGGTACACTGAAAAGCTCTCCACGAACCACTTCGTGAAGCCAGCAGTCCGGAAGGTGGGCAGCTCAGGATAAGAAATCATGGCTGTAGTATCCTCGGCGCTATAAAAAGCCCATGCATTTCTCCCATCTTGCAGACCTCCAAAACGCTTCACCATACTCGAAGGCGCTCCAACAACACTTTGAGAGAAGCCAAGCTGCAACGCAAAACGCGAAGGGACATACGGTTGGATGTCGACGAAAAGATGTCTGCGGTACACCATCGTACCAACCCGTATGTTGAAGAGCCACCTCTTCTCCGCGTCCGTCAAAGCATAATGTCTTCCCGACCCTGCCCTGGTCGAATCACAGGAGACACCAAAGTCAAAAGCCTTCTTCCGCAAGCCCGGAGAAAGCTTCACTGAAGACTGCCTAATCTCGACGTCCCTAAATCGTCGGATCCTTAAACGGGCAGATAAAAGTGATTCGTGAACGGCTGTCCCTCTAGCCAAACGAATCATAAAGGGATCTTCGTCCTGTGCAACTCCCAAACGATGGAAGCTAGGACAGTGGTATACATACCACGAATAGAAAATATGGGCCGAAAATACCCTGTTCATGGGAAGCCCAAGCCGAACTAGGAAAGCAGCAGCCTGCAGTTCGGTACACAAATAGGAGTAAAGAGCAGGTACCAAAGCCAGCCGCTCTCCAAACTCCGTCTGACAAGTCGGAAAAATACAGTGCGGCCTGATGTGCGTCCCATCTCCTCCAGCAAAAACAGCCTCACACAGCCAGTAAGTGAGGTAAATAGCGAGATCTCTCCGCAACACAATGTCAGGACAAATGGCATCCGTGCTTGCGAAGAACTTCTTCAAATCTTCTCGCATAGCAGCGATCTTCTTCAAACTTGATGCTTTAGCCCTAACATCCTGGGCCATGCCATCAGAAGAATCCCCGCTGTAAAAAAAGTTGGAGCTGCAACTTCTCCAACTGCTGGATCTAACTTTCGAGCCCTCCTTCTCCTTCAAAAAATCATAGAAGGCGACGAGCTGAAAGTACACAAGCCTAAACTCCTCAGACTGCTCCTCAAGGATGCTGTCAATAGGCATAAACTCCTCATAGAGTTTGCCGAGGATAGGCAACCCGGTGATGGCGCTCAGCTCCTTCAAAGAAAAACCAATCTCACCATTCGTCACAATGAAGGTGTTGGTTTGAGGAAGGAATGACTCCAGCATGGCCATGAAAGCCTCATCGGAGAAAACGACAGTTTGCTGAAAAGCGCGAACCGCATCAAAAATCTTGGCCTCCCGAAGAACGGCCTCACCAATCCTCAGGGTGTTATCAGTCCATGACTCCCAGCTTGAATCAGCACTGAAATGACCACGAAGTCGAAAAGGCTTCACCCAATTGCTGCCGTCACCCCGAAAAACGCCAAGGCCCACCGGTCTCAAATCGATCGATAGATGATCAGAACCTTGGTAGCCACTGGCTGGCATCAACACGTACATACGGACAGGTGGCTTCTCTGCAAAACCGGAAGGTCCACCAACATAAACCCTGGTCTTGATCACACTGGTCCTCTTCACCCAACTCAGAGGATCTTCCCTCTTAGGGCACGTGGGAGAAAGGCTCAGGATCGAGATAGTCCGATCAAAAGATGACCGGGTAGAAATAGTTCTCTCCTCACCATCTGCTGTGTAAGAGAACTGAAAACATCTCCTTTGGTATGTCAAGTCGTCGGGGACTGCATCACCGAAGAAGAAGGTAGGCTTGAGCACAACGCTCTGATCGTCTGTAACCCAGGGACGGCTGCTTACCATGATCTTATAGAACTCCTCATCCTTGAGAGCGATCAATCGCTATCTCATCTCATCACGATTGAGGGAATCGCATTCTTCCAAGTTTTTCTCCACAAACTGGACCTTCTCCCAAGCCTGCTGAACGGCAGCATTGGAAGATCTAGTAGACCGACGAGGTGTGTCAGTAACAGGACCTTTACCTTTGTTCGTTCTAGAAGAACTACCTGCAAAAGATGGAAGAGAAAAGATCAATCAACATCAAAATGACAGAATTCTGCTTCAAAAAATTCTAGCAAAATTTTGACATGGTTCCGGGGCAATTCCAAAGAAAAGGAACATACTCCGAAAAAGACAGGAAGCCTGAAGATGAGCTCAACATCGCTGCGAGCTCATAGTCAGTGGAGAATTCTCAAAGAAGGCTTGAACTCAACATCGCTGCGAGAACAAGCCAATCTCATCAAACTTCCGCAAAATCTGGAAAAGAGCTCAACATTGCTGCGAGCTTCAGAATCCAAAAATTGCAAAACTTCCTCAAAATCCAGCAAGACCGAGAAAGAGCTCAACATCGCTGCGAGCTCAAAATCCCAACACTTGCAAAAGATTTTCAAGTATGCATCATCATACTTCCAAATATATTTACCAAAACTCATGCATCAAAAATATATCATCATGCATTAAATGCTAGGAAAACCTTGACCAAAGTTTGACCAATTCCAACCCAATTTGGTCAAAACCAATCAAACTTTGTCCAAGTCAAAAATCATGTTGGCTTGACCTAGAGAATCTAGCCTTCTATCTTGATGCATCAAACAAAAAAAAATGCATACATATTGAAATTGCATAGCCTCATTATCATAGTGAGCAAACAAGGAAAAAGAAAAAGAAAGAGAGAAAAAAAAATCTCAGCAAAAAAAAAAAAAAAAAAATTTTTTGGCCCACAGGCCGTGGCCCACTGCCACGTGGCAGTACGGTCAGGTCCGTACGGACCTGTCCGTACAGCCAGAGAAAAAAAAATAGAAAAAAAAAGAGTACACAGTTTAAAAAAAAAAGAAGAGAAAACCGTGAAAAGAAAAAAAGAGAAAAAAAAGAAAGAAAGAAAAAAAGAGAAGCACGAAAAAAAAAAAAGAAAAACGTGCATGAAAAGAAAAGAAAAGAAAAGATAAGAAAAGAAAAAAAAAAGAGAGAAGAAGAAAGAAGAAGAAAAGAAAAAGAAGAAAAAAATGAAGAAGCTACTTCTACAATGGAGATTCTTGACAAGGAAGAAAACTTTCTTGAAGCCATTGATGGAGAAGAAGAAGAAAAGCTTGGAGATCCTTGAAGAAGAGAAAGCACTTCTTGCCTTGGGGAGCACTCTTGAGGATTTCTTGCAAAAAGAAAGTAATGGAGCAAAAGCACCAACCCTCTTTGCTTTTATAGAAGAGAGCAAGCCAAAAGAGGAAACAAAGAGAAAGAAAGGAGGTAAGTGCTAAAATTTAGCTACTTTCTCAAAGAGAAAGATATTTTGAGAGAATCTTTCCACAAAAAGAAAACTTGAGAAATTCTCTCCAAGTAAAGATATTTTTAGATATTCTCTACACAAAAGAGATATTTTTGGATATTCTTTACAAATATGACACTATATGAGATCTAGGCCATCTCCAAAGCCTAAGGTCCCATGGGTTAGCCCATATGAGCCAGGTTTGACCACCTATGCACTAAAAGTGGCTTTTAGTCAAAATATTCCTCTTACCAAGAGCAAAAAAAAAAAAAAAGAAAAGAGCAAAAAAAAAAAAAAAAAAAAGTCCCATGCCTCTTTTGAGTTGATGGAATCATTCAAAAAAAAAAAAAGAAAAAAGAAAGTCCCATGAGTTTCCAAAAACCAAACCATCCAACCTCATGAACCAAATTGAGCCAAAATCTTGAAATTGACATTTCACAAAACCAAATTCCGGTCCCCTAGCTCGCCACATACAGCTTGTTAGGTCACAAGACCAAAACGAAAATCAAAATCCAAAACCTACAAACCAAATCTGACCCCCCAACCTGCTACATACAGCTTGTTGGGTCACAAGGTCAAAATCAAAATCAAACCCCGACCCCCTAACCTGCCACATACAGCTTGTTAGGTTACAAGGTCAAAAACCAAAATCCAAAACCCAAAATCCAAATATCCCATGTCATTTTCAAAACTTTGCCTTGAGATGGTAAGTGGTCCCTCACACTACCATAAAATTCCCCCGGAAACTCAGAAGGCTATTTAAAAAAAAAAATGCTCAAGACTCTTGGTCAAGTTGGAATCTTTCCTCCAAGTTTCTCTTCGAGGCACATCAACTCCAAAAAGATACTCGTCGCTGTACCTCGAGGGGGCATTTGTTGACACCAAAAAAGTCAATATGTCTCCTCAACATCGAGAAGCCTCCTGAAGCTGCATCCTGCTAAAAATAAGCAAGACTACTTCAAGCATCAGATTTTGTTAGAATCAGACAGAAACTGAGAGATCCTTCAAGACAGCTAAAAGAGGGGTACACCTGAGGTTTCGGGTCATTCCGACATCGTTTGGCCCAACTTCACCGCTCCGACAGCTAAATAAGCGCTCCCGGCGGCGACATCATCAAAGAGACCAAAACTTTGATCAAAGCCTACGGATAACTCCAGAATGTCTCCAAAAGGCTCCATGCCAAATTTCAAGTCAAACCGACAATGTTTGACCCTCCATCAATGCTCGAGCAGTAAAATCAAGCCTCCCGGCGGCGGCAACCACCGAAGCCATCACTCATCAAACAAAATACATGAGTGGCTTCAACATGCTTCCAAAAGGCTGCACGTCAAATTTCAGGTCATTCCGACAACGTTTGACCAGGTTTCGATGCTCCGAGAGAAAATCAAGCTTACCGGCGGCAGAGCAACCCGGGACCATGACATCCAAAACAGAGCCCATGGAACGTCTCAAAATGACTACAATAGGCTCCCCGTCAAATTTCAGGTCAATCGGACATCGTTTGACCACATATCAAAACTCGGCATTTTCCCCGCAGCAAAATCAAGTGAAGCATCGATGGGACCCTAAACGGCTTCAAAACTCAAATAAAAGCCCATGGTTGGTCCTATCCACTGCTCAAGAAGCTTCACCTCAATTTTCAGGTCATTCCGACATCGTTTGACCTAGTTTCGACGCTTGACGGAAAATCGGCTCCAAAGTCTTCGGCTTTCCCGAAAAATAGGAAACTTTGTGCTCCGATTTCGCGAGGGTTCTCGTCAAGATTTCTTCAAGAAAATCTAGTCAATAATTGAGGAAAAATGTCAAGAAAAATACAGAAGAAAAAAGGGACGAAAAAGACGAAAAAACGGCCGAAAACGACGCCAGGCGACCCTGGGTGCATGGTCGCCCGGCGACCCTGGAAATCCGGGTCGCCGGATTTTGCGCCAAATCGTCCGTTTTCCGATTCTTTTCACGTTTCGGGTATTCCGGCCTCTGTGATTTTCTGAAAATGCAATGTTCGGTGCTTCAAAACTACTGATCTTCGTCGACATCTCGGATCCGCCGTCAAAAGTATGAAATCATCACCGATCGCCTCAAGATCGCCAACCGGCTGACCAAGAAAGTGCACTTTCTGTCCGACAGATCGTGAAATCGACAAGACAGATGTCACCGGCCCGCCAACATCAATCAATGTCTGAAATTGCATCGTAATCCGACATCAAACAATGCGTGGATCCACCTGTGATGATCGCAAGAAGAATCTCAAAAGGCGCAGCGCGGCCCGCGACTCTTCACATGCCTTGGCAACCACTTAATGTCGTTTATTGACAACTTAATGCGGTCATTAACTCATTAGTTTGGATGGCCCAATCAGAACCAAGCATTTGGGAGTTACAAATCCAAGCAATCATGGCATTAAACCCATGAAACTCCCATCATCATGAAGCATAAAGGTGATTGAATGCCCACTACCTTCATCGGCCAATCACAAGCCTTGAAAAAGGAGTTACAAAATCAACTTGTAACTCTTCATCAATTCTTTCATCATGGCCATCAATGCCAATAAACACCTCATGGCTACCAAAAGCCTATAAAAGGAGGTCCATTCCAAGAAGAAAGCATGATGAAAAATGGATCCCAAGTGCAAGCTCTGAAAATCCAGAAAATCCAAGAGAGAAACGAAGTCCTGCTACTTTGCTCCTGGAAGCACCACAAGGTGATCAACGTCCCCTGGTGGGCCACCCCCCCAAGGTCACCTCCTTCTCCAACATGGCCTAAACGCGGCTTTTCAGCCCGTTTACTCGGTTTTTCATTGGATATAGGACCTTCTCTTGGTCCTTGTCCTTTAAAAAACTGAGGTTAGGAGCCAAGCCAAAGAATCAAAGCATCACATGTTCTCATTTGAAGGACGATGGCGAAGCCCATACATGACTTGCGACCGTCGATCTCAACGTGTCCCCACAATCTCCTGAGAAGCTAGATCCCTTTTCTTCCTTTTCTATTGTAGTTTGTATTTCTTAAAGAGACAAAAAGAAATCACAATTCTTGTCTTTCATATTTGATGAGTTTTGTAAAAACGCCTTTCACGGCAAAATCGCCTTTCACGGCAAAACAAACAAAAACGCCTCTTACGGCATTCTAAAAACTTGTCTCTTTTCTTAATATTTATGCAATTTGAAAAGTTAGAAAAAATGATTGATTTCCTTTCCACTTGTGAAGGTGAATCTCCGGATTATCACTATTCCAAATTCCAAGTAGAAAGTAAATCTGGCATACCCGTACAAAAATGTTGATGCCCGAGATCTTCCCTCCTCCGCCAAGACCCAGGTCAGCCCCCGGGGTGCGGAGGGAGAGGACGGAAGATTCCCCCTCTTTTCGGGTCCATCATGCAGAGCGTGTCAACAAGTGGGGTGGCCGCCGGATTCCGGCAGAGGGTTATCCGTACCAATCAATTACGTCTCATTAATGAGGAAGATTGAGGAAGATCTGATGGGACAAAGCTCTCACCTACCCCCACTCAGGAAGCTTCCACTCATCTATATACACGTGCATTGCAAGCCCATAAGAGGTACGTTGAGATATACTACACTATCTTGCCTGAACCTTCTTCTTCTTCCTCACTTCACCCTAGTTTAGTGACCGCACTAACTCAGGCGTCGGAGTGCCTTTGGCTGATAGCAGCCCGGGGTCCTGACTTTTGTCTACCTTTTAGGTTCAGGATTTTCATTACTTCCAGACCAGATAAGTAGCATCATTAAAAGCTTCATCATCGTCTAAACTAAGTCCGTAATATTCAGGCATTTACAATTAAACCAAGTCCGTAATATTCAGGCACTTACACTGACTAACTTCATTTTGTTAAACAGATGCCATTCTACATGCAATTAATTGAATGCAATTACCATTCTAATGAATTGATGGCTCAGAGAAATTCTACAACGGAATAAATATTAGTCACTCTTCAACACACACAAAGTAGACACAGAGATTGAATGATTCTTTTAAGATATTTTGGAAATAAAGTACATGAACTTGTATATTCAACTAAATGTTGAAAAACCAAATGGTTATGACATTACAAAGGAGTTGGGCATTCCAGCGGGATCTTGTCTTAGCACTTTGGTTCACTTGATGAAACATTCATGCTTAATCTTTTTGGAGCAAGCCTAGGATGTGCAAGGAGGGACGATTCTAGTTATTTCAGAACCTCCTTTGTTCCATTTCACGACACCATCTACAAAACCAATATTTTCCATGCTTCATACTTTAGGTCCTCCTTCGTACCTTTACGAACTTCAGGGCCTCCTTTGTACATTTTCTCCCCATCACCTACAAAGACAATCATTTGAGATATTTAGATAATGAAATTGGAAGCAATATATAGTTTCCTTTTGAAATGTAATCAAGTGACTCACTCTTCAAGGTGATTGACCTGACTCTAAAATGCATGGATTCTAAACTGTACATCTAATAACTAGTGCAAAAAATCTTCAAACAAGGCATATAGTTTAACATATATCTCTTTAAAGGACCCAGAATTAAAACTCAAAAATAAGTAAGTAGAATGAAGTTACCCCCGAAATTTGTAGGCACTACTACTAATGTCTTCCATTGTAGTGGCCCACAATCACTTTGTTGACTCTGGCTGCTCCTCATTGTTTATTTATGGCGTCCATAACCCTTCGGAGCAATTGTTTAGTACCTAGCAAATCTTCGTTGGACAGTTCTTGGAATCAAATCTCTCGGCACTTTGTTGCTTTAAGATAAGACCACATCTTAGTTAAGAGAACAAAAGCTACTAGATGGTTAAAAACAACAAAAGAATAAAAAGAAAAGGCTCACAAATGATTTATTACTACAAGACTCTCAATTGAGTACTTCTCAAACTTACATGTCCATCAGTAGCAAGTGTATCAGATCTGGGTGTGGATCTTCGTATCATTCCCCTTTTTACAAAGTATTCAACTTCTTTCCTTGAGCAGAAACGATGAAGAGATACCGGATCATAATAAAATTGTACACACAATAATATAGTCACGGCTCTTTCCTAGAACCACAAACTTTAAACCATTAAATTATCTTTAAAGTGTTGATGTCAATATTTCAAAATCCAAAATATATGCAAGAATCCCCAACTTATTATCTTCATCATCTCTCTTTATCCCTCAAATCTAAAATACTACTTTTCAAATATCAAATCCTAAGATTCCAAATTCCAATAGAAGAAAAAAAAAATAAGTTAAAAAAATGCAAAGAGACTGTATTATCCGATCTTTCACTCCATCCCTTTTCCCTTTTTTTTTTTTTTTCCTAGTCATGACTTTCATTTCCCAGCCCTCGGGCAGCACTTTTGGCCTCTTTGGAGTGGACTCTGATACCTCCCATGGCACAATAGATGTCTTAATGCCCGTATTCCTCGGTTGTCGTGGAGTCGTTGCATCTTCGACCGCTGTCGGCAACATATTGTGAGAGATTTTATATGCTACTTTGGATTGCATTATGTTAAGGTTGGGAAGAGGAAGCGATGGAGATAGAAGGAAAAATGAAAGCCTTTTGAATTAGAAATAACGGGACAGTTGAGAGCTACGAGTACTTGAGACATGATGATTCTTCTTCTCCTTCGGCCTCTTTATATAGAGAATGGTAGGAAGGGGAGGAAACGGTTACTCCAAAAAAATTATATAAAGCCCCCCTTGTTTCTTGACATTTACAAATAGGTATGCATTTTTCCCATTTTACAAAGGAACTTTTAAAATTTGGTCAAAGGGTTTTCGGGTTTTTTTTTTGGGTGCTTCTATGACTCTATGTACCTTTTTTTTCCTTAGTACCTAATATGCTTATCATTGCTTATAACCACATGGTGTTGAGAGAAACTCACAAATGAAATCTTCTAATCTTATATATGAAGAAGTATAAAATGCAACCATGGCTCCTATTTCTAGTCAAACTGCTCCCGTGGCTCCAGAGAGGAGGCCCACTTAATTTAGAAACTTAAATATCAATGCTATATATATTGATGATAGATTGACAAAAAATACTATATCTAATAATTACTCAATATTTGTGCTAGAACAATACTCTCCCAATTCTTTATAATATTATTGCAATATTGTATTATTAAAATTGAAATTCCATTGGAAATCCCAAAAATATCATAATAAGAAAGGGAAGACAAACATACTTTTTTTTATTAGTAACTTGTATTATTTAATGATCCTAATTATTCATCAAATGATTTATCTTCTGCAAAGTTTTCTCAAAATATCCCAAGAAATTAAGCTATTTTGCTAATGGCAATATGGGATAATTTCTTGATAATGGAACCATATATTGACTGCAGTCATGTTGTTAGAGACCCTTACCAGGTTCATGTTTTTTCCAATCAAGACATCGAGTTGACTATTGAAGCAGAGAGTTCTCAATAAAGAAGTCACTCGTCTTTGCTGTAGCCAAAGAAGGCACAAATAATGCCACCGGTTATGTGAAGACGCCAAAGTGGATGTCTTGCAATCAAATCATGAGAGCAAAGGTGAGGACTTTTCATTTCTTAATGCTAGATGAGGCTATTGGGCCTTTCTCAAGAATGATGGTATGCTCGAGAGAGCTCCACCGACTAGTTTAGATTCCAACAAAGATCATGTTTCAATTTTGACTGTATAGGGCTTGAATTACGATCTTTGAGGTTTGGAGTTTCAATTGTGTGCAAAGTGATAAGAGATGGACAAGACTGTTAGATACTTGGGTTTCAATTTCTTACGCTTACGATTTGTTTATATATATATATATATATATATATAGAGAGAGAGAGAGAGAGAGAGAGAGAGAAAAGTACGAAAGCAAGCATTTCGTCAATGAAATTTATATGAAACCCTTGATTTTTGTGACAAGTAAAAAAAAAGACTCATTTTTTTTCTATCGTACTCAAATAAACTCACTTGACTTATGGTCAAAGTAACAGTCTTTTCTTTGTTCTTCCATTTTTTTCCATTAATATCAACTTTACTTGACGTAGCTTTTAAACATAAATCTATTTTTCCTTAAAATGGCACTTTCCCAACACTCATGTAATATTTTGAGAAACACCACCAAAATTGCATACTAGGAGAAAAGTAGAAAAGTATAAAAATAAAAATAAAAACAGAAAACACATACAATGTAATAATGAATTATATTTTTCTAATAATTCTTATCATTTCAAGTTAAATTATCTTTGATGTATATATTTATATTCCTTAGTGCTAATTATTTTAAATTTAATTATCCTCCATTGAATTTCAAATGTTGATCAATCTAACAATTATTATTTGCTCCGAGGGAAGTGAAATTCGAGAAACTCCTATTTATTTAGGGGCATTTTAGGTGGATGCCTTAGAACATGGAGCCCACATGATCCAACGGTGAAAATAATGGGTCAATGGTAGTGGCACTAGTAGTAGTCATGAGCACAGGTCGGGTTTAGGTTAGGGTCACAATGCCTTTATGTTCGACATAAGTTCAAACCCATATTGGTACTAGAATGTAATATTTTTAAACAAATATGAATTAAGATCCAAATAGTATATTAGTCCTCCAATTGAAATATATCTTCTATATTAATGCAGAATCCATCATATCTTTTACATTAATGCAGAATCTATCATATCTTTTACATTAATGTAAAGTCTATCATATCTTTTCCTTAATGTGGAGTGCATCATATCTTTTATATTAATGCAAAGTCTATTATATCTTTTACTTAATGCAAAGTCTATCATATCTTTTACATTAATGTGAAGTCTATCATATCGTTTACTTCATACAGAGCCTATGATATATTTTACTTAATGTAGAGTCTACCATATCTCTTACATTAATATAAAGTCTCTCATATCTTTTACTTAATACAGAGTGTTATGACATCTTGTCTCTTTTACATTAATGTAAAATCTATCATATCTTTCACTTCATGCAAAGTCTATCTTATCTTTTATCTTTTACTTAATGCAGAGTCTATCATTTCTTTTCTATTGTCCATTAATGTAAAGTCTATCATATCTTTTATACTTTACTTAATACAGAGTTGATCGTATCTTTTACATTAATCATATCTTTTGTATTAACATATAATCTTTCATATCTTTTACATTAATGTAGATTTTATCCCACATTAATGCTTTAACCACTTGACTCATAGGCGATTCTCCTTATTGTGATTGTAAATTTCAATTTTTCTTTCTATATTATTATGACTGATAAGGGGCAACTCTGCATCTTAAATATCTTTTAATATTATTAAGTATATTAATATTAATATTCATTGTGGCAAAGAAAATAAAATTTGTGAACAGGCAAAAATCTTGGTCCTTTAACTTTAATATTTATTTTTTTCATAGAAAGATGCAAATATTAATTGTCAAAATGGCAAAACTACGATCTTTTTTAACCAAAATTTGTACCTATAGGTAAAATTATGTTTATTTTCCGACAAAAATAAACACCTCATATGGAAGCATTTGAAGTCATTTTACCAAAGTTGGAATATTTATATTAATATTATGTTTATCTTAAACAAAAGAAATTAGTACCACGTTTATTTGCAAACAAAAGGAAAGAAAAAAAAAAAACAAAAGTCAATGAGAAAAGCTTGGAGTATCTTAACTATAATTAGTAAATATATATCAATATTGTGCTTATCTTAGACAAAATAAAAAAATACCAAAACTCAACACGTAACACTTGGAGTTTATCGTCGAATGAAAGAAATAAATATAAAAAGCCGAAAGGCAAAGCTTCGAGTCCTTTCACCAAAATTATCACATTAATTTTGTGTTTTTTCCAATGAAAAAAAAATTAAAATTGTGTTATCTTCCTGAGAAAGAAACAAATGTTGAAAGTCAACATGCTTAGCTTAGAACCCTTTAACGGGGAAATCATACGCCTACATGTGTAGGACATGGTCCTAAATATCATTCCAATCAGAGCCATATAAAGTTGTTAGATGCTTCGCTTTGTGAAATGTATAATTATGTGCTGTACAAGCTACCAATTCAGCCTCATTTATTAATCCTTTGGATTGGATCTTGGAATGGGGAAGGCATAAGAAGCATGATTTGGAATGAGGATATTTGAATCTCAATTGTTGTTGGCACAATACTAACAGTAGCATGGGTTCATTTCTCAAGAACGATCCATTCATTGACTACAATCAAATGGTCAAAAGTGCCAAGATCAATGTGTTTTGTTGAATCATTTTACATCCAACTTCAAGTGGCTCGTTCAAAGAAACTCTTCTTATAAGAGTATCCTAACTTCTCAATCGATGGCCATTAAGTTTTAAAAGATGTTAGATTATGTGATGTGGCCACTTGAGAGAGTTCTATTTGCATTGTTATAGCTTGTTGATTTAGGAGATTGAACAACATATTACAAGATATTAGTTTTTCATGTGAGAGTTAGGAACTCATGATTCCTCTCTCCTTAGAAATGAAAATTTGTGGAGAGTAGAATCCTCTTGCCGCACAAACTTATCCTAAAGTAGCAAACCATGCGAGAATAATGAGTCCATTAACAAATGTTATTGACCCTCCAATGCCACATGAGCTCAAAGGGTCTAATCAAAAGCAATCAAGTTCCAGAATAACTCCTTGCCAATTGACCTTCCTTCTTATTCGAGACCTTCCTTCTTACTCGAATAAGCTCTGCAGTATTGATCAAATGCGTATTGCTAATAGTAGAGAAGGAAATATGTTGGCTTGAGTCAAGTTTAGACTGCCCAAATTCCCCAACAAGTTCAAGAGTACCATACCAATATATAACATACTTGAATCTAAGGTATGAGATCGGACCCAAATTAAGACATAAAATTACATATATTTCTTGCAGCGTAAAACTATATTGCATTAGTGGTAAGATTATATACATTAATATATCATTTGAGTCACTCTAGGTTGTACTTTTATATTTAATAAAGAGATGGAAGAATCTTGGGTGAATTTGGGTCCTTGTAGAAAATAATAGATATTAATAATAGCTATATTTTAGAGTTTATAGAAGTCAAAATTGAAAACGTCCTCATCTTATAATCATTGTTACAAACATGCATTATTATTGCATCGCTTTAAAGAAAAAAAGGGAAGAAAAATACAGACTTACTTAAAATATGTATACATTGATGACACTTGGATATCTAGGTCTATGAATATAGACCAATGGACCTGAATTGAACCAGAAGTTGATCTAATTTTTATTCCAATCTTGCAGTGGACACTAGCAACAAACGCCCGTGCTAAGCGTAGGCCCAAAAATTAATATACATCACACGGGTCCACCACCTACTAGGTCGCCAGTGGGTCCTTCTTCGGATCCAGGGATCATATGGGTCATCGGGTGGCCCACCTCTCGGTATCAACGTAAGAAAATCAAGCCCTCACCAAATCCTCCCAAGGAATAATCAGAACCAACACCCAAATAGATTCAAACCTAAAACACGTCCTCTCCCTCTCTCTGATCAGACGCTGGATGGTGGGCCAAACAAGGCCCACCTCGCACGGCTCCACTACCTATTGGGTCCCCCATGGGGTGAGGGGTGCCATCATGATGAATCCAAAGATGGTTCTGAGCCACATCTTAAAGTATGAAAATAGATAGTGTGTAACCATAAACATCATCAGGTCTGGTGTTTGAAATGATTGACCCATCCTACCTGATACTGGATAGGTTGGCTAGTGGTGCAATGAGTGTCATGATTTTTTTGTGCAAAATTTTACTTTGTTTGTTTGCTAGGATTTTTCGTGTAAATTAAGTTTAGAAAATTATTTGTCATAATGCATTGGATCTAAGACATAAGACTTCCAAATACTTTAATGCACATCATTATTCCTCAAAAGTAAACATCTACCCATATTTATTTTTTTCAGTTTCAGTCTTGGGGATTTGTTTTTTAAGTTTCAGTCATTGTTTGGGCCATTCAATTTTACAGCTCTTCAACTTGATTTTCTTGCATTGATACCGAGATACAGGTGGGCCACCCGATGACCGATCTGATCCGTGGATCCGAAGGAGGACCCATAGACGACCCATTAGATGCTAGACCCGTGCAACATGGGCCCTGTTTGGCCCACCATCCAGCGTCTAATAAGAGAGAGGGAGAGTATGTATATAGCAATTGCTATAGGAAAAATAATTATATTTCCACAAATTAAAACAACCCAATTATATAGCAACTGCACTTGAAATGCTTTTCGCCCAGAAAATTTGATCTCATCATTCTCGTTGTTTTGCTCATGACGAGATCTTACGATCTCATGAAGAGATGGAAGGGGAAGGGTTTATCTCTTACTTGCTCTAAGATGAAAATGGATGGTAGAGGCGCTGTTGCTACAACGAAGATGGAGTTGCAGGCTGACCACTAAGAGTGACGGTGCTGTTGGAGTGCCTTTCGTTTGTTGTTTTGTATTCTCAGAAATCAGAGTCATCGCCCTTTTCTTCCTCCTTTCTGCTGTGCCTCTATTTCTTCTTCTCTTTCTCTTATAACGGTCCCTGTTTTTTCCAATGTTATCTGTATTTCCAGTTTCAGATCAGTTACATAGTGGGACCTTTTTTCTTAAGAAGTTATGCGGAAGTTAGTTTAGAAGAGAGTGGAGAGAGAGCGTAACATGACAGGTGTCTTCATGAAGGGAGAATACATTCCCTTAGTGACATGTGTCTGCATATTAATCATAAATTATTATCGGATCTGGTGTTTACCCAATGATCAATAGGTTGGCTAATCGGGTGAGGGGTGCCATCATGATGAATCCAAAGATGGTTTGGACCCACATCTTAAAGTAGGAAAATAGATGATATTGTGTAGAAATATTGACAAAATTGGAAAACCATGAGAAGAATCAGAGGAAGATCAATCAATCGTTGCACTAATAGTATGGGCAAAAACAAGTGGGTTCAAGTCAAGAACACAATGCGATTCGTTCCAAAACAAGTTCAAATCCATACCGGTACCTGAATGTAATGTACATAATGGACCTGAATTAAGACTCAATTTAAAAATTAGTCTTGCAACGTAAAGATATGTTTTACATTGATACAGGTTAAGTCTATTTCACATACTTCACTCCTAATCGATTTCCCATATTAATTTAGTTGCAAATTCCAATTTTTCTTTCTATACTTAGTGCAGAGAGATAAGAGACAATAGTGTAGAGAGATAAGAGACAGATATACATCTTAAATATCCTTCATATATATTCTTTAAATGAATATTATAATTAGTTGTGTGAAAACGAGAATACAATCAATAAAAAGGCAAACCTTGGTCATTTCACTTTGATATTTTGTTTGTTTCGAAGTACAAATAGTGAAAGTCATCTGGTAAATTTGTGAGTCCATTAACTAGAATCAGTATGTATAAATTAACCTTGAATTTCTTTTCAAACAATCATACAATTAACAAAAGTCAAATAACATTAATATTATGTATATCTTCTACAAAAGTTATGGATACGAAAATATAAAATCCATAACTCCAAGTCATCTACTTTGAATTAGTAAAGATGAGTTGATATTTTATTCATCTTCAGGTATTTATAAATCTACGAACAACAAAACTAAATACTAAAAGTCAACATACAAGACTTTGAGTTCTTAAATGGGAATTAGTAAATATAAATTAATATTCTGTCAATCTTCAACGAAATTAATAAATTAAAAAAAAAAACAAGGAAAACATAAAGTTGTTTAACCAGAATTAGTCAATATATATTAGATTGTGTTTATCTTCAACAAAAAAGGAAATACCAAATTTGAAAACAAAACCATAAGTCCTTTAATTGGAATCATTAAATATACAATAATGTGTTCTTTATATATCTTCCAATGAAAGAAACAAAAATCAAAAGTCAAATAGGCAAAAGTTGAAGCTATATAACCAAAATTAGTGATTTTTACATCAATACTATATTTATCTTCAATGAACAAAATAAACATTGAAAGCAGAAAGGCAAAATATGAAGTTGTTTAACTAGAATTAGGAAACACTCATTAATATTGTATTCATCCTCAATGAAGTGCATATTTATCTTCCAACGAAAAAGACAGGTTCATGAATCATGAGTCCAGATAAAAGTTGCACTTTTATCCCCAAAACTTTTCTAAAAATATTAGATAATCACTCAGCAAGTGGTAGAGGTGGCAAACGGGCTGGGTTGTGTCAAAATGGGCTAGATTGACGAGGGTTATCTTTAAGATGAAGTTAAAATTCAACTAATTAATGTGCGTCAACCCAACCCAACCAATATATATAACCCACATCTAAGAGAATCAATCTATTAACTCAGCCCAACCTATAGAGTATTAGCCGAAACCTATAATTCACAGAACTCTAAGCCCTTTAACAAAAATTAGTAAACACCATTAATAGTGTATGAATCTTCAACAAAATAAAAAGGAAAAACTTCAAATCATTTAACTAAAATGAATAAACATCCATTAATACTGTATTTATTTTCAAATGAAAAAAAAAATGCCAAAAGTCAAATGGTAGAACTCCAAGTCATTTAACTAGAATTAGAGAATATTCATTAATATTGTAATTATCTTCAACAAAAGGATACAAATTTATTTATTGTATTTATCTTCAACAAAAGGATACAAATCTATTTAACACTGAGAGAGATAACATAAGGTCGAACACATGGTCCGCTGAAATGGTGAGATTTAAATTATTCATGTTCTGAATTCCAACCATAATTTGAAAAAAAAAAATTTAGTATTTATTTTCTTTTCACTCGAAGTGGGCGAGTAGCACTCCCTTTTCCCATTTTTAATCCAAAAGGAATTGTTCTACACCACAGTGAGTCATGATATGGGCAAAAGCCTGAAAGTCATAAATTTTTCTTCTTGTTGCAAGGCACCACCTTAATTCTCTTATGTTTCTTTCATGACCCCAATGCCCAATAGCTGATAATGTGAATTGGTTTTGTAGTTTCAATCGAATGTATGCTTCAGGTAGCTTGTTACAATATGAGTCCAACCCAAGATAAGATGGCATGAGGGCTCGATGATGATGATGTTGATGTTGTGTATTTTCTCAGATTTTCTCAAATTCATATATGATTTAGATTATGCATGACCAAGATCCAATTTGGCTATCAATTCACAACCCTAAATGAATGCAATGAATTATGTAAAAGTCAGCAACTGATAGAGAAGTTCATTGCCAAACTAAATGTGCCTAGGTTCAGGCTAGAGTTTCCTTGGATAACAACATGAACTGGACCTGTTCATTATCAAGCAATCTCAACAATATTTCTATCCCAATGTGATCAATAATTTATTTCTTCTTAAAAAATAAATTTATAATTTTTCTGAAAGAAATTGTGCTAAGAAAAGCCAAGTAGGGGTTTGGGTTTGCTTTATGGTTCAGGAATTGCCTAGACCGGCGTTAGCACCCCCCCCTCCAAAATCTTCCCTTGCTATCTCTCTCCTTGTCTCGCCCTCCCCAAGGAGGAAAGGAAGGGAGAGGGAGAGAGATTCGATTGGGGGGGGGGGTGGGGAGCGGAGGAGAGAGACATGGCCGCTTCCGGTCCTGACAGGAGCCAATTGTCGTTGTTGGTCCAGGCAGGAGGCGGAGATGGGGGTGGGGGGTGGGCAGAGAAAGTGAGAAGGGAGAGAGAAAATGGTGGGAGAGGGAGAGGGATCCACCGCCGTCCCGGACCGGAGCCAGTGGCCGCTGCTGGTGCAGGGCAGTGCCGGAGGGAAGGTGGGGGGTGGGCAAAAATGTAACTTCATAGGGTATTTTTATTTTTTATTTTTAAATGTGTGTGTGGGAGGGGAGATTTCTTGTGTGCCAATAGCAGCTCCAAAAAAAAATCAATTGTCGACTCGTGATATATTTTGAGATATTTGCGAAAAAGTTCAGATCATTAGATCGCATTTTCTGGACTTTTGTGGGACATTTTTTAAAACCCAAACCATTCAATGTCTTCAAAGAGCCTAAAACGGCAGTAGGATAAAATTGGAAAGCATGATTCATCATGGATTATGAACTTAATGGCAATAATATATTAGTTGTTGAAGGAATTTTCAAGTCAGCGATCCTAGCGAAGGAGTTGCTAGAGTGGAGTGCTTTGATTGTTTGTTAAGTTAATGAAGACGTTTGACTCAATCAACCTTAAGACTTTTAATTTCTTTTTCAAAAAGTAAAGAAAAAAAGATTTTCACAAATATAAATGAATATGTTTAAATCAAGCAACGCCTTTTTTCATTTTTCTTTTCAACAAATTTATCAATGTAGGAAAACTTTCTCCTGTACGTATAGCTTGTAGGTGCACCATGCATCCAGACCATATCTCCGAGGCGGGACCCACCCTTGAAATTCATCCACAATGGATGTAGATGCATGGTGCTCATGCACACAGTACGCATGAGAATATTTTGCTATCGATATTATGTTTATAACATTCTAATTTTGATTTTTGTAATTAATTAAATGTCAAAAAATCTATTTATAAGTAGAAATAACTAAAAAAAATTCTATTTCACACATGCCTTGCTTGCTAATTGGCCTTAGTGATAAATTTGCATCACAAATTCTTCTAGACAAAGTCTTTAAGTTTTTTTTATTTTTTGGCTACATGAGTTTGTGCCACGATCCGAAATTTGAAATAAGGGATCGCGACACACATGGAATTCTTTTAGCAAAAATTTTGGTGTTAATAATGGTTTCATATGAATTTTCCCACATGATTTCGCTATGTAGGATTACAAGGCCCTCAAAACCACAAGGGACGTCAAGGCGAAAGCTTGTGCGAACCATTTCACATAACAAAGCATGATAGAATGATCACATGGGATCATGTAGAGTGATAATAGAATGAAACACATTTCCATAATTAATATTCAATTTTAGACAAAATAAAAAAGTTCAATAAGCCTTAACTGAAATCCCCCCAAAAATGCCTGAAACAACGGCCAATAAAACATCCTCGATAGAAAACTATTCCAAAAGAAATGTAAGCTCCAAAAAAAAAAAAAAAAAAAAAAATCCAGAATGTTATCGTGAACTTTGTGGCGCCATCAGATGCTTTTCTCTACCTCACCAGTGGTCCACTCTCGTACAAATGGGCAGATCCTGTTGGACGGCCTCAAAGACCGGCTCATTAGCAAGGATTTTGATACCTACACACTAAGTGTAGTGTTAGACACGAATGCCTGGCAAGATTCCATAATAAGAGCATAGGATGCTTATACGAGACAAGTAAAAGCATGTTAAATCATAATTTAACAAGTAAAACATAAAACTAAGCATGTTCTTGAAAAGCGGGTAAAGTAACATGATATTTCATTTCATATTAAGATACATGACTAATCGACATTCACATGACTTAATCCCACTTGGTCATCAATCATGGGCATACAACTAACAACCGAAGCACACAGTGCAGTATCTCGGGCATACTGTTCTTTCAAGTGGGACGAATAATAGTGCATATCGAGGGCATACATACTCTTTTTAGAGCAGCAACGAATGCAACATGATGAGGGCATACTACCCGAACCGTGGGTAGCAGCGGATGCAATATCATGTGCATACTACCTTTTTCAAGGATAACAACCTAGTAATCGGGTGAGATCGAGCTGAGTGTTTCCAATCCATACATTTATCCATGAATAACTTAGGTTTCCAAACTGAGACATGTCTCAAAACATGGTTAAAACTCCGAAAACCAAGAAAACAAGTGAAAACGACAATTCCCAATTAATGATGTTTATACGAGTTCAAGTTGGAGGAAAGTACAAGTTTTGAGCAAGATCGAGCCTGTGTATGCAAATCGGAGAAAACTAGTAGTTTTAGGCATGTCAAGACACAGGTAAGTGACATAAATTTCTAACGAGAATCGGGCAGCATTTCGGCAGGAAATGGGGACCAAAAAGGGCAAGAAAATAGTATGTGATCCAAGTAACTCGAAAGGGGGAGGGCAATCGAAATGCTCGCATACAACCTAAGAGACCTCCTAAGGATCCGGGTACATCCATTGTCAAAGCAGGGCCAAGATAAGGATCAATTTGGGCTCAAATGGTTTGGGTTAAAACACGAAAATCGATGCAAATAATATGCTCTATGCAATGCACCCAAAATGCACAAAATCTAAAAATATTCAATACTCCGAAAGCACTCAAAAGTCATAGTTCTACATAGTAAATGGTCAAACCCCTACTAATCTATCTAATCAAGTCCAATTACATTCACAACATCCACTAGGCATCTAATTAGAATTAATTAGATACTAAATAAGATTAGGGTGGGGTCGGGATGTTACAGTGTACACAACCATAATATTAACTGGAAGTGGCTCTCGCGGTAGGCGTAAAGAGGTGGCTAAAGTACTAACCAAAGATGGGCCGTTATAAATGGTTTCAAATGTAGCCTAAATCAAGCCAGAATTATAGGTCAAAGTCATGCCAGGATTATATGTCAAAATCAGGCCATAATTATGGGTAAAAGCTAGGCCAAAACTATGCATCAGGATTAACCCAAAAGTTATGGGTAACCTACGGGCACCAGGGGAGCACAAAAAATCCGTTGATCCGTAAAACCTATCTGATCCGTAAAACGATTTTTCAAGGTACAATTACAGTTACAATTTTTAAAAATTGAAAATCGCAAAACACGATTCAGTTAATGGTTGTAAAACCCCGACCCGAGTGACCTCGATTAGTACTAATTAAGTTATGTGTTAGTGCTAAACTTGATTAGTGGTTTTGACTAAGCTTGGATTAGTATAGTTCTTCTATAGCTTTGGGGAATTTTTAGTGTCTTGTGTTTAGTGGGACCCTTTGGGGGTTTCCTTTTTTATAGTCTTGCTTGCTTTTGGAGGTTACTTGATATTCCCCTAATTCTTGTCTTGATCCCGTTTTACTTATTTTGTTGATCCTTACAACGTTCATGTTGAGCTCGTAATCGTCCGGAACCCCGAAACCCGATCTTCTTTCATTGAGGGCAAAACAGTCTTTTTACATGAAATCTGTACCCAAAAGTCGATATCCCCAAAACCCACGAAACATATACTTTTTGGAAACTAGATATTTCGACGATCACTTTTCTCTTCTTCGTCGATTTCGTCCGAGGTCCCGAGATTAGTGATTTCAGCCTCCAAAGTTCATAAGTGGTGGAGCCCACTTCCAAATGCTTTATATAAAGACTCATCCTTTTCATTTACTCTTTTTCCAGCACAAGCACAAACCTAGGGTTTCTTTGCTTCTTTCTCTTCTTCTTCTTGCTTCTCCACCATCAAGCACCACCCACCTTGCTCCAATCAAGAAATAGAAGTCATCATCTGCTTCATCTCTTCTAGAGCTTTCCATTGATACAACTCTTAAAGGAAGACCTCCATTTTAAGACCTTCTTTGAGCTAGTCTTGTCCATTTGAAGAACTTCCAAGTAAGTTTTCCCTCCTAATCTCTTAGATTTGTATTCTCCTAGTCATAGAGGAGCTCCATTTTTATTATTGTGAGTTTCTTCTTCTTGTTTCTTGGTTTGACCCATTTTAGGGTTTGTTTTGGGGGTTTTTGTGTAGCTTGGAATTTGGCTTGGAAGAGTTGATTAGAAGCTTGATTTCTTTGTTTAGAGACCTTGAGGCAAGTGGATTTAACGGATGTTTTAGTTTTGAATGATTTCCATGACAAATGTGTGATTTATTATCTCATTAATGGTTGGTTCCATTTGCATTTATTGTGTTATAAATGCTTTTAGAAAGGGGTTGTTTGGTCCATTTATTATCTTGAAATTTGATTGATAGTCTTTGTTATATCTTGTGCCTAAAACTTGAATGAATCTTTGTAAATGTGGTTACATCTTTCTCTTTGTTAATGGATGTGGAAATGAATGGATGGATGGATTATTTGTGGAGGTTGTGAGAAGTTTTGATGGAGTTTTGGAGATGATGTTGAGGTGCTTTCATGCCCTCCATTGGTGTATAATGGAACCTCAATAAAAATGAGTTTGTAAGAGAAAGAGAATGGAGAGAAGAGCTGTTCACGAAACCAGTTCTGGACAGTTCGCTCGAGCAAACCTGATACTTCGCTCGAGCGAACTGCCCAGGAAAGGGTTTGTGTCATTCCAGAGAGCTGTTCGCTCGTACGAACCCAGTGTTCGCTCGAGCGAACTCTTCTAGCAGCATTCCAGAGGATGGTTGGCTCGAGAGCACGAATCGTTCGCTCGTGCCATCTTGAACTGGGCAGGTCCGCTCGAGCGAACCCTCCCAGAAACCATTCCAGAGACTCCTCCGCTCGAGCGAACTGTGATGTCCGCTCTAGCGATGGGTGCTGTTTCACTGGGGACATGTTTGGAGATGAAGTAAAACATTTATATGTTTGTGAGAGGTTCATTGGGAGCCCTGTTGTGTCAGGAGAACTATAAAGTGATGTATGAAGTCCGGATGAGAAAGAAACCATAATCATAAGAATTCATTGAAGTTTTTGGGAAATTATTTCCAAGTGCCTAAGGAGCTCGGAATGTCTTCAAATTCAAAGAGTACCAAGTAATTCTAAAATAGACATATGGGACCCCTATTCACTTGAATTAGTTGTTAACCCGACACTGTCTTGACATTTTGAAAGGTTACTTCACCTCTTTGTTCCCAAAACTTATCATTTGTTATCTATCAATCTCGAAAACATTGAAAGTATATTTGTACTGTTTTACTAGTCTTGACATGCATGCCTGACATGACATGACAGTTGTGCCTTGAGCACCCCCGTCTTGCCCGGTTATATTCTTGCTCTTGATTTGTGATAAGTACCTAATTGTTAAGCAATTAGAGACTTAATTGCCTTTCCATCACCTTCATTCGTGTTTAATTCCTTTGATTTCATATAATTTTACACGAGTATTGGTCTTTGGTCATTTGCAGGAAATTAGTGAAGAATGAAGCTTTTGGGGTGATGAATAGATCAAGTGCAGATTGAAGGAGCAAGTGAATTTGAAGATTGGAGCAACAAAAAGCAAGAAATTGAACTTCCACAGTTCTATCGGAATTTCTACCGGTAGAACTACTTCTACCGCAAGTTCTACCGGTAGAGATGGCTGAAATTCAAGCAGAGAGCTGAAGAAATGAAGTTCCACCTGTTAAACCGGAAATTCTACCGGTAGAACTGCTTCTACCGCAAGCTCTACCGGTAGAGATGGCTGAAATTCAAGCAGAGAGCTGAAGAAATGGAGTTCTACCTGTTAAACCGGATGTTCTAACGGTAGAACTACTTCTACCGCAAGTTCTACCGGTAGAGATGACTGAAATTCAGGCAGAAAGTTTGGACATTAGATTTGCACCTGTTAAACCGGAATTTCTACCAGTAGAACTACTTCTACCGGTAGTTCTACCGGTAGAACACTCGGATTTGGATGATTTTTGCTTTTTGGGGAACTTTTGTAATTAAAGTTGTAGGGACCTATATAAAGCATTGTAACTCGACAATTAGGGTTATCTGGGAATTGTCTTCGTTTCCCAGCCCCCTTTTCTTTCCTTCTTTGATAGATGAGTGTATAGGGAGAAGATCAATGTTCAACTTTGCTAAATTCTTGTATTAAGACTAAATTCTTCATTTTAATTCAAGTTTTCAATAGAGGTAATCTTTCAATTAAGTTCTTGCTGTTCTCTTGCTTTCATTTTATCTGTATGAAGACTTCTCCATTAATGGAGGGGTAGAATCTCAGATGGTTTGACCTAAGGGGAATTCACCCTGGGTTTTACATGGTTTATTCTTTATGATTATGCTTTGATGATGATCAATAGTTTCCATTGATGTTCTATTTTCAGAAATCATAATTGAGATGTTAAGCCTTTGACTAATTGTGTTCATCTATGATGATACAATTAGTTCTTAGGTCGATGACTCTCAGATTATTGAATAGAATTTCAAGAATCTCTTTGGAAATTATTCGATTAGTCTGATATTTGATTTCCACGAAGAAATTTTCTATGTAAGAATTGGATTGCTCCAAATCTTACCTGCGTAATGAAAAGGAAGATGAAAACCATGAAAATCCAGGTGAATTGAACCCTAGGTTGAACCATCTTTTTAGCATAACAATTTTATTTAGTTTTCTGCAGTGTTAATCAGTCATCAGTTTAGATTAATTCAACCCTTTGAACAAAAGTTGGTCACTCTCGACCAAAAGAAGTCCTCTAGAGCTGAACCTCTAGTCCGTTCTCTGTGGATTCGACATCTTCATTGAGTGAAGTGCTACACAGCGACAATTTCTGTCCTCCGCTTAGGACACACACCAAAATCAGCTAAGCAATTTGTTTTACACATGACTTGATTTCCGTGTTTTGACCTATGAGTCGGCACCACTAAGCTTGGATACCTTGTTAGTCTGATCCACTGACTGGGAGATCCCCCTCTTGTCCCGCCAACTGCAGTTTGGATCCCGCTACCCGGTTATTTAACCGTGGTCTTGTCCTGACACCGCAGATTGCTACTGTGGTTCCTGATGCCCGGCTCGCTACCGTGGTTATGTCTTGTATATAGTATATATGTATATGTATTTCGCTGTACCTCCTTACTTCGGTGACTGAGGTCAACGCCTTGATATGCTTGCTCTATCACTTCGGTGTAGAGGATTTAGCTTCGTGCGGTTGCCATCTTGCTTGTTTCCTGATTTCCTTGGTTACCTTTACTGTTTTACCTTGCATATATGTTTTTAATTAAATGATGCATTTACTCATGAAAGTATTGTTTAGACAGGTTTAAATGTTTTTCAAGGTAAATGTTTTATCATTAAATGTGTATACCTTTTTATCCACCCGCCAGACCGTCGTGTCTGATCCTTTGCTTTGGTACTCAGGTCCCGTTGTTGGTTTCCCCGAGGAGGAGCCAGAGGAGGCGGCCGGAGAACCGCAGCAGCTAGTAAAGTGGCGCGCCGATGATGTTGTTTAAACATCCGGTTGCCTCGAGAGTTGCGTGACATTTTGGGGAATGTTAGAAACTTTATTTTTGGTGGTTATTGTTTTGTCCATATTGGCCTTTGTTGGCCTCTAATTTTGGGAATTGTAATTAAATGATATATGTTCCAACTTTAACAGTATTTTGGGTTACACTATAGAACATTGCTCATTCTGATACTTGTTATTTAAATGCAACCAGTCTTGTTATTATGGAAATGAAATTACATACTTGATTTGCCATACGCTTCCGCAATTATACAAATGGTTATGTGTGTTGGAAAAATCCTCACCGCGGACACCTGTGGGAAATCACGTGCACGGGTAATGTGTGTTCTTTATCTACCCGTGTACGCTCGGGCATTAAACATATCTTTATTTATTGGCATCACTCCATGTGATCACATGCCCATCACATTAGTCCCGATCCCGGATTTGGTCCCTAAGCCTGGTCCGGGGTCGCGACAATGGTTTTTCCAAAACACACGGTTAACCAGACCATTACACCCCTATTCTCAACCCTCACAGTTCCTTGGTGACCAAAAAGCCCTCCCACGAGTTTTCACCCTTTTCCATTTTGAATGAGCGGCGATATCATTGCTCGTTTCAGTTGAGCGATGACATCATCACTCGTATCTTCTTCTTTTTCATACGCTTTCTTCTTTTCTCTACTCTTTCTCCATCTCCCCACTTCATTTCTCACTAAGCCATGAACCACAATATCTCCATCATCCGCAACACCGCCATCCCAGCCAACCCATTCCAGTTTTCCCCTTCTCACATCATCCATCTTCCTCTTTACCTTCCACAAAACCCATCCGAGAACCCATGTGAACCCATCTTTGCACCTCACCGAGCCCACTTCACAACACCCAACCAAATGAATCTGGAAAAAAAAAAAAAACAAAACCCAAAGTGATCTCGGACTTCCCATCTCTCCTCCAACTTCCATCTTCACATCATCTTAACACCCATCTACACCCCACGGCCCATTCAACCCACCACCATCATCCATGCATTCCCCATCTCGTGTCCCCCTCTTTCCATCCCTTTCATCACTTCATCATCCCCTCACATCCTTTTCACCAATATAGAAATGTGTGATGGTTAGGATCAATATATAAGTGGGGAAGTTGAAAATGAGATGGGTTAGTGAGGTAGAGGGTCGTGAGGGTTTGTGTTTGGCTAGGTGGCGATTAAGTTTTGAGGTTTGAGATGAAGTTGTTGGGGATGATGGAGAGGGTTTGGCAAGAAATGGAGTGAGGAGATGGATAAAGAAAAGGGAGAAGAGGAAGAAGAAGACACGAGCGAAGCAACGATATTGTAGCTCAACTAAAATGAGTTACAATATAGTAGCTCATTTAAACTTATTTACATTTTTTAAAGTTTATCTGCATCTTTTGAAATTTATTTGCGTTCTTTTGAAATTTATTTATATTTTTCGAAATTTATTTGCGTCTTTTTAAATTTATCTACGTTCTTTTGAAATTTATCTGCGGCTTTTGAGATTTATTTACGTTCTTCTGAAATTCTTTGCATTTTTTGAAACTTATTTGTGCTTTTTTAATTTATTTGAAAATCTCATTAATGGGATTTTCATTAATCGTAGCCAATTAAATGGTAGTTGACCATTATTAATGGCATATCCCACTAATCATGGGATATGATTTGTCTTTAAATAAATAAGAACTTTTAATGAAATGGTAACTTGGACATTTTAGGTATCTAAATTTGGAAAAAGGATCTACACACTATGAAGAAAAGTTGAGGATCTAAGGCTAGAAAGTGAAATGTTCAAGGACCTGCCGTCGAATGCCCCGAAAAAATATCTACAATTTGTAGCATTACAAATAATGCTAATTTGGCCGTATACCTTGAATGAGTTTTAGATGAAGCTAATTTAGCTCAGTGCCTATCTCTTGAATGCTTTTTAGATGAAGCTAATTTGGTGGTATAGTTCTATATGAACTCAATTTCTATGTATCTATACTAACAAACATAAAGGATGGTAATTATAAACGAATAGTTTCACTGATGATTTTTATTTTTATTTTTTGTTACAATCACTAATGAATTTATAGTGTTGAGCTCATAAAATCCTTTTGAAGCCTTATTGTAGAGCATCACGAAGTATTAAAAATCTATAGTAAAATAATTTCAATCACCCAAATTTTTTTAGTGTACTATGTTTGATTGTTCACAACAAATGGAAAAACAAGGTTTTAGTAATAAAAAATTTTACTTTTACTTTATCAGAACCTAAATATTTTACTTCCTAAAAGACAAGTAAAGTAATTACATTACCATTTGCCAACCTCTCATTTCACTTCTTGAAAAACAAGTAAATTAATTTCTTTACCACTTGCTAACTTGGATCTCAGCGCACACTCCTTTACTTTATCTAATAAACACAAATGACTCCTCTTTTTTTTTTTTTTTTCTTAACCTGAAAGCATACCTCACCTTACCTAACGTTTATATTTTCCCCTTATTTGTAATTACTTTACCTTAAGATACCCTTGTCCTCATAGTAAGAGACCCCAATTTAAAAATAAATAAAAATATAGGCCACATGGACTGATCTCCATTCTTTGGATGGTGGAAACCGAGACCTACTACATGACATGACCCACTTGGCCACTCGATGTTTCCATTCCAAAAGGCAAAAGTAATTGGACACACTTGCACATAGGTGCTCAGTGGGGCTGTGTGGCTTCATTATGTGGAAGATCCATTCACAAATGCTGGGAAAGGGTAATTATATTAGGCAGAGAAAGTACATAAGCAAAGCAAAGAGGAGGATTCAGTGAGATACTCATGAAAAATCTCATGAGTCTCACGAAGGACCAACCTGACTCACATCATTTTGTTAACCAGATGCCATTCCACATGCAATTAATTGCATGCAATTACCATTCTAATGAATTGATAGCTCAGAGAAATTCTACAACGGAATAAATATTAGTCACTCTTAAGCACACACAAAGTAGACACAGAGATTGAATGATTCTTTTAAGACATTTAATTAGGAAATAACGTACATGAACATGTATATTCAGCTAAAAGTTGAAAAACCAGATGGTTATGACATTACAAAGGAGTTAGGCATATATTCCAGCAGGATCTTGTCTTGGCACTTTGGTTCGGTTCACTTGATGAAACATTCGTGCTTAATGTTTTTGGAACAAGCCGAGGATGTGCAAGGAGGGATTGACGATGAGTGTCCGCTTCTAGTTACTTCGAGACCTCTTAGTTCCATTCACGACACCATCTACAAAACCAATTAATCTTTCCCTTTCTTTGTACTTCAGGACCTCCTTTGTACCTTTCGTACTTCAGGACCTCCTTTGTATCTTTTCTCCCCATCACCTACAAAGCCAATCATTTGAGATATTTAAATAATGAAATTGGAAGTAATATATAGTTTCCTATTGAAATGTAATCATCAAATGACTCACTCTTCAAGGTGATTGACCTAACTCTAAAATGCATGGATTCTAAACTATACATCTAATAACAAATACAAAAAAGCTTCAAACAAGGCATATAGTTCAACAAATATCTCTTAAAAGGACTCAGAATTAAAATTAAAAAAAAAGTATGTAGAATGAAGTTACCTCTGAAATTTGTAGGCACTACTACTGGTGTCTTCCATTGTAGTGGCCCACAATGTCTTTGGTGACTCTAGCTGCTCCTCATTATTTACATGTGGCGTCCATAACCCCTTGGAACGGTTGTTTAGAATCCAGCAAATCTTCGTTGGACAATTTTTGAAGTCAAAACTCACGGCACTCTGTTGCTTTAAGGTAAAACAACATCTTAGTTAAGAGAACCAAAGCTACACTAGATGGCTAAAAAAAACAAAAGAATAAAAACAAAAGGCTCACAAATGATTTATTACTACAAGACTTTCAATTGAGCACATCTCAAACTTACATGTCCATCAGTAGCAGATGTATCAGATCTGGGTGTAGATCTTCGTATCATTCCCCTTTTTACAAAGTAGTCAACTTCTTTCCTTGAGCGGAAACGATGAAGAGATACCGGTTCATAATAAAATTGTACACACAATAATATAGTCACGACTCTTTCCTAGGACCAAAAACATTAAACCATTAAATAATCTTTAAAGTGTTGATGTCAATATTTCAAAATCCACAATATATGCAAGAATCCCCAACTTATTATCTTCATCATCTCTCTTTCTCCCTCAAATATAAAATACTACTTTTCAAACATCAAATCGTAAGATTCCAAATTCCAATAGAAGAAAAAAAATAAGTTAAAAAATGCAAGAGATTGTATTACCCGATCTTTCACTCCATCCGTTTTCCCTTTTTTTATAGTCATGACTTTCATTTCCCAACTCTCAGGCAGCCGTTCTGGCCCCTTTGGGGTTGACTCTGATGCCTCCGATGGCACAATAAATGTCTCAACGCCTATATTCCTTGGTTGTTGTGGAGTCCCTGCATCTTCGACCGCTGTTGGCAACATATCGTGAGAGATTTTATATGCTACTCCTGATTGCATTATGTTATGGTTGGAAGAGGAAGCCAAGGAGATAGAAGGAAAAATGAAAGCCTTTTGAATTAGAAATATGGGGATAGTTGAGAGCTCTGAGTACTTGAGACATGATGATTCTTCTTCTCCTTTAGCCTCTTTATATAGAGAAAGGTAGGGAGGGGAGGAAACAATTACTCCAAAAAAATTATGTAAAGCCCCCCCTTGTTTCTTGACATTTACAAATAGGTTTATGTATTTTGCCCATTTAACAAAAGAACTTCTTAAATTTGGGCAAAAGGTTTCTTTTTTTCTTTTTTTTTTGGTGCTTTTGGGACTCTATGTAAATTTTTTCCTTAGTATCTAATATGCTTATCATTGCTTATAACCAAATGGTGTTGAGAGAAACTCACAAATGAAATCTTCTAATATTCTTTTATATGAAGAAGTACAAAATGCGATGAAGGCTCCGATTGCTAGTTAAACTATTCATGTGGCTCCGGAGGGGAGGCCCACTTAATTTAGAAACTTAAATATCAATGCCATATATATTGATGATAGATTGACAAAAAATACTATAATAATTACTCAATATTTGTGCTAGAACAATACTCTCCCAATTCTATATAATATTACTGCATTGTATTATTAAAATTGAAATGCCATTGGAAATCCCAAAAATATCATAATAAGAAAGGGAAGACAAACAAACTTTTTTTTAGTAACTTGTATTATTTAATGATCCTAATTATTCATCAAATGATTTATCTTCTGTAAAGTTTTCTCAAAATATCCCAAGAAATTAAGCTATTTTGCTAATGGCAATATGGGATCATTTCTTGATAATGGAACCATATAATGACTGCAGTCATGTTGTTAGAGATCCTTACCAGGTTCATGTTTTTTCCAATCAAGACATCGAGCTGACTGTTGAAGCAGAGAGTTCTCAATAAAGAATCGCTGGTCTTTGCTGCAGCCAAAGAAGGGACAAATAATGCCACCGGTTATCTGAAAAAGCCAAAATGGATGTCTTGCAATCAAATCATGAGAGCAAAGGTGAGGACTTTTCATTTCTTAGTGCTAGATGAGGCTGTGGCGCCTTTCTCAGGAATGATGGTACGCTCGAGAGAGCTCCACTGACTAGTTTAGATCCCAACAAAGATCATGAAATGAATGTTTCAATTTCAACTGTACGTAAAGGGCTTGAATAGCGATCTTCGAGTTTTGGCGTTTCAATTGTGCAAAGTGAGAAGAGATGGACAAGACTGTTAGATACTTGGGTTTCAATTTCTTACGCTTACGATTTGTTTATATAGAGAGACAAAGGTACGAAATCAAGAATTTCGTCAATAAAATTTATATGAAACCCCTTGATTTTTATCACAAGTAAAAAAAAAAAGCCTCATTTTTTTCTAACGTACTCAAATAAACTGCCTTGACTTATGGTCAAACTAACAATTTTTTCTTTGCTCTTCCATTTTCTTTTTCTTAATATGAACTTTACTTGACATAGCTTTTATACATAAATATTTTTTTCTTAAAATGGTACTTTCCCAATACTCATATAATATTTTGAGAAACACCAGCAAAATTGGATACTATGAGAAATGTAGAAAAGTATGAAAAAAAAAAGACCAGAAAACACATACAATATAATAATAAATTATATATTTCTAATAATTCTTATCATTTCATGTTAAATTATCTTTGATTTATATATTTATATTCCTTAGTGCTAATTATTTTAAATTTAGTCATCCTCCATTGAATTTCAAATGTTGATCAATCTAACGATTAGTATTTGCTATGAGGGAAGTGAAATTTGATAATCTCCTATTTATTTAGGGACATGTGATGTGGATGCCTTAGATCAAGGAGCCCACATGATCCAACGGTGAAAATAATGGGTCAATGATAGTGGCACTAGTAGTAATCATGAGAACAGGTCAGGTTTAGGTTACGGGCACAATGCCTTTATGTTCAGCATAAGTTCAAACCTTTATTGGTACTAGAATGTAATATTTTTAAACAAATATGAATTAAGATCCAAATTTTAAATTAGTCCTCCAATTGAAATGCATATTCTATATTAATGCAAAGTCTATCATATCTTTTACATTAATGCAGAATCCATCATATCTTTTACATTAATGTAAAGTCTATCATATCTTTCCCTTAATGTAGAGTGCATCACATCTTTTATATTAATGCAAAGCCTTTTATATCTTTTACTTAATGCAAAGTCTATCATATCTTTTACAATAATATAAAGTCTCTCGTATCTTTTACTTAATACAGAGCCTATCTAATCTTTTACTTAATGTAGAGTCTATCATATCTTTTACAATAATATAAAGTCTCTCGTATCTTTTACTTAATACAGAGTCTATCATATCTTGTCTCTTTTACATTAATGCAAAATCTATCATATCTTTTACTTAATGCAAAGTCTATCATATCTTTTATACTTTACTTAATACATAGTTTATCATATATTTTACATTAATCATATCTTTTGTATTAATATATAGTATTTCATATCTTTTACATTAATGTAGATTTTATCCCACATGAATGCTTTAACCACTTGACTCATGAGCGATTCTCCATATTGTGTTTGTAAATTTCAATTTTTCTTTCTATATTATGTAGATAGATAAGGGACAACTCTTCATATTAATTATCTTTTAATAGTATTAAGTATATTAATATTAATATTCATTGTGCCAGAGAAAATACAAATTGTGAACAGACAAAACTCTTGTTCCTTTAACTTTAATATTCATTTTCTTCAAAGAAAGATGCCAATATTAAAAGTCAAATGGCAAAACTACGAGCTTTTTTAACCAGAATTAGTACCTATAGATAAAACTATGTTTATTTTCTAACGAAAATAAACACCTCATATGGAAGGATTTGAAGTCATTTAACCAAAATTGGTAAGTTTATATTAATATTATGTTTATCTTAAACAAAAGAAATTAATTAGTATCGTGTTTGTCTGCTAACAAAAGGAAGAAAAAAAAAAGACAATAGTCAATGTGAAAAGCTTGGAGTATTTTAACTATAATTAGTAAATATAAATCAATATTGTGCGTAAATATCTTACACAACATAAAAAATACGAAAACTCAACAAGTAATACTCGGAGTTTATTGTCGAATGAAAGAAATAAATACGAAAAGCCGAAAGGCAAAGCTTGGAGTCCTTTCACCAAAATTATCACTTGTGTTATCTTTCAAAGAAAGAAACAAATGTTGAAAGTCAACATGCTTAACTTAGAACCCTTTAACGGGCAAATCATATGCCTACATGTATATAAACATGGTCCTAAATATCATTCCAATTCAGAGGCATATAAGTTGTTAGATGAGTCGCATTGTGAAATGTATAATTATGTGCTATACAGGCTACCAATTCAGCCTTATTTATTCATCCTTTGGATTGGATCTTGGAATGGGGATGGCATAAGAAGCATGATTTGGAATGGGGATATTTGAATCTCAATTGTTGTTAGCACGATACTAACAGTAGTGTGGAATCATTTCTCAAGAACGATCCATTCATTGACTACAATCAATTGGTCAAAAGTGGCAAGATCAATGTGTTTTGTTGAGTCATTTTACATCCAACTTCAAGTGGCTCGTTCAAAGAAATTTATAATAAGAGTATCCTAACTTCTCAATCGATGGCCATTAAGTTTTAAAATATGTTAAATTATGTGATGTGGCCTCTTGAGAGAGTTCCATTTGCATTGTTATAGATTGCTGATTTAGGAGAATGAACAACATATTACAAGATATTTGTTATTTATGTGAGAGGTAGGAACTCATAATTCCTCTCTCCTAAGAAATGAAAATATGTGGAAAGTAGAATCCTCTTGCCACACAAACTTATCCTAAAGTAGCAAACCATGCGAGAATAATGAGTCCATTAACATATGTTATTGACACTCCAATGCCACATGAGCTCGAAGGGTCAAATCAAAAGCAATCAAGTTCTAGAATAACTCCATGCCAGTTGACGTTCCTTCTTACTCGAATAAGCTCTGGAGTATCGATCAAATGCGTATTGCAAATAGTAGAGAAGGAAACATGTCGGCTTGAGTCAGGTTCAGACTGTCCAAATTCCCCAACAAGTTCAAGAGTACCAGACGAATATATAACATACTTGAATCTAATGTATGAGATCAGACCCAAATTAAGACATAGAATTACATATATTTCTTCCAGCGTAAAACTGTATTACATTAGTGGTTAGTGTATATACATTAATATATCGTTTGAGTCACTCTAGGTTGTACTTTTATATTTAGTACAGAGATGGAAGAATCTTGGGTGAATTTGGGTCCTTGTAGAAAATAATAGATACTAATAATAGCTATATTTTAGAGTATATAGAAGTCAAAATGGAAAATGTCCTCATCTTATAATCATTGTTACAAACATGCATTAGTATTCCATCACTTCAAAGACAAAAAGGGAAGAAAAGTACAAACTTATTTAAAATATGTATACAATGATGACACTTGGATATCTAGGTCTACGAATATTGACCAATGGACCTGAATTGAACCAGAAGTTGATCTAATATTTATTCCAATCTTGCAGCGGACAGGTCCCAACCTGAAGTTAAAAAAAGTCCAAATCTAATACTTGATGCCCTCAACCCTTCAAGATCAATGAAGGAAAAGTCATGATATCTTCTCACTTGCATCACCAATCCTTCGACGACAACTTTGGTGTCTCCAAAGACTACTTTAGATCCTAATAGAATATCATGTAATGATATTTTTATTTACCCTCCACCCAAGCTGCGTAGGAAAGGCCCAAAGACAATCCTAGGGAACAAAAAACCTTCACACGTTCTTTCAAGCAAGGTGCGAGCAGTATGCATCTTCACAGATATGTCTGTTTCACTGAACCTCTCTCCAATATAGTGCCTAGATTGTTATGGTCAGAACTTACACAACAAGGTCTTAGGACGTTTATAGTTATGACTGCTATTCATCGAGGCTTTAATCGTTGTTTCTCGATACCAAGACTCTAACTTCCTTCACCTTCCGATACTAGGCAGGCATGAACCCCCATTCCAGGTCTTATGCCTTTGCAAAGATCTATGCCTTTGGTAAACAATCACCCTAGCCCAATCATTAGCACGGTAGAAATTCTACCAAAGTGAGAGGAGATGGAAAGGGAAATTTCCTACTTGAGTTTCAATTTCTTCCGCCCTGAGTCTATTTAAATAGAGGGAGGATGGCACGTGATAAAAGCGTTTCTTAAAAGAAAATTTAGAAGATGCCCCCTGTTCATTGTCACCAATGAGAAATCGGTACATAGATTTTGTCCAATTACTTACAAATTTCTTTTTACTTGTCAAATGTACTCATACAAATTCCCATTGGCTTATGGTCAAAGGAACAATTGTTCTTAATTTTGAAAAAAAAAAATCATCCTTTAATTTTAATTTCATTTATCATAGGTAACATGCAGAATTTGCCTCAGTGGTGTTTTTCAATTTCTATCTTATTTATCTTAGAAATATTGACAAAAGTAGAAAACCTTGAGAAGAATCACAGGAAGATCAATCAATGGCTGCACTAATAGTATGGGGAAAAACAAGTGGATTCAAGACAAGTGCACAATGCCATTAGTTCAAAAATAAGTTCAAACCCATACTGGTACTTGAATGTAATATACAGAATGGACCTGAATTAAGACTCAATTTAAAAATTAGTCCTGCAACATAAAGATATGTTTTACATTGATACAAATTAAGTCTATTTCACATACTTCACTCCTAATTGATTTCCCATTTTTAGTTGCAAATTCCAAGTTAATTTGCTTTTGATACTTAGTGCAGAGAGATAAGAGACAATAGTGTAGAGAGATAGGAGACAGTTATACATGTTAAATTTCTTTCATATATATTATTGAAGAATTTACAAAAATCCTCGTAGGACCCCATACGTCCTACCAAGACCCGGTATCACATTGGATACGGGAGAGGTCCTCATGTGGCATTTTTCTTCTTTTTCTTATCGTTTTGCGATATGGTCGATATCGACCATTATGTCAGTCATTTTTTTTTCAACATGTAATTGTCTTATTTGCTGAACACAGCATAATGGTCGATATCGACCATATCGCGAAATAATAAGAAAAAAGACAAATCTAAGTTTTCTCCCTTAGAGGAGGAGGAGGAGGGAGAATCGCCTCAACATGCCCATCTTCTTCTCTCTCCCCATTCGAAAACTCATCCCACATACAAAACAAGCACATTCCCTCTCTCAAACAGTTCAGTAGAGGAAATATCTCTCTCAGGCACTTCATCAAACACCTTCGTTACGCACCACTAACCAACACAATATCGACAAGAACGACGATAACCCATCCCTGCCCTCCACTCAAATGCTTATATTCCGACTCTTCTCCTCCTTCTCCCCAAACCCCACCAACCTAATCCCTCAAAATCCCTTTCTTCTCTTCCCTCGAAATCCCCTTTTCCTCTTTCTTCAATCTCTCCACTCTCACCCCTCTTGACGTCTACAAAATGGGCAGGGATCATCTCTCTCATCCTTGAAGCAACCAAGGGAGAAAACCCAGATTCGTTCGTCTTTTTTCTTGTTTTTTCACGATATGGTCGATATCGACCATTCTACTATGTCCAGCAAATAAAACAATTACATGTTGAAGAAAATCTGATAGGCGTAATGGTCGATATCGACCATATCGCAAAATGAAAAAAAAAAAAGAAAAAGGCCACATGAGAACCCAAACCGTGACCATTGTGATACGGGGTCTTGGTAGGACATATGGGGTCCTACAAGGATTTGTCTAGTAAATTCCTCTATATTTTTTAAATTAATATTATAATTAGTTGTGTAAAAAGGAGAATACAATCAATAAAAACCAAACCTTGGTCATTTCACTTTGATATTTTGTTTGTTTCAAAGTACAAATAGTGAAAGTCATATGGTAAATTTGTGAGTCCATTAACTAGAATCAGTATGTACAAATTAACATTGAATTTCTTTTCAAAGAATCATACAAATACCCAAAGTCAAATAACGTCATTAATATTAGAGGAAACTATGGGAAAATCCCCTTAGGACCTCTTGAGATCAACGAGGACCCAATAGCAAGTTGAAGACGGGATGGGTCTTTTGTACGTTGGTTGATATCGACCATTCTATAGTGTTCATGACAATCTTTTTATTCCAGCGAAGGGGGTGTAGTGTTTTCTTTATTTAAGATCAAAATGCCTTAGACTCTATGAAGTGGGGTTCTTCCCTTTAATCCCAAACATGGAGATCTTTCACAGTCAATAGAAAAGTGGGGTTTTGAAGAAATTTGTTGGGTTTTTTTCCCAATTCAAATCTGTGCCATATTTCTAGAAGGAGAATTTGGGTTTTTGTTCTTTCCCCCTCTTGTTGTATGTTAGCCACATGAATGAATGAACTTCACGTTCCTAGAAAATGTTCTCAACACCCAGTTTCCTCTTCCTCATCTTTCTTATCCCTCTATTTCGACTATTTCGACTTCCCAGCATGACCTTCCAATGACTGCACCTTAATAGGATCAGGACACGCTCCCATCTGTAACCAAACCATCTCTCTCTCTCTCTCTCTCTCTCTCTCTCTCTCCCTCAATCAAGTGAAACTAATCAACATGAACTGAAAGAAAAGGCAAAAAAAATGGCTGATAAATTTGAGTCCATCGACATTGAAGGCAACAACAGACTAGAATATGGGTACACCATCCTGGAAGTGATGTTTTTCAAACTTGGGAGCACAGGAAGATGAAGGGCAGAGACCCCAAAATGCAAATCTATAGAGAGAAAAATAATTCCATGCCCAGCTCTAGATCAATAGCATTTCGGTCTTGCCACAATAACAGCACCACGGATGATGAAAACCCATAGGGAAAGAGGTTACATCCAGTTGCAACAATCCGAAAGAGCATCAAGAAGTTCATTTTAATGTTTCACAGAAGCCCTGGAAATGAGAGTCCCAAGAAGAAGGAAGAAGAAAAGGATGTTCCCACACCACAGGTTTCCTAAATCACTTCAAAATATGAAGTAATGAATCAAAACCATTTTTTCCATGCAGCATAATCAGCCCCAAGATCTTCAAGCTTGAGTACTCTCAACCACTTCCTGATCAATATCTCATTTCCTCAAACCACCCAAGTATCATCAAAATGATAACAGAAGAAAGAATTCCAAAATGACCATTTTCTCACGAATCACAGTCAACAACATCAAACACCCAAAAAAGCGTAAACCCCAATTGCCCCTAAAACCTCCCAAAATCACCCCCAAAACGGAAGAACTTTCAAAGACCCAGGGGGGGAAAAAGAAAGCAACCCACCTCTAAATTCAATGTTGTAAAACAGACGATTGAGGTTCTCTTCGCCTCCCATCATCTTTATTCCAACATGTAATTGTCTTATTTGCAGAACACTACAAAATGGTTGATATCGACCATATCGCAAAATGATTAAAAAAAAGGACTAAAAAGGAACTTGATCGGACCCCTCCCGTCTTCAACATGCTACTGGGTCCACGTTGGTCCTATGGGGTCCTATGGGGATTTTTCCCGTAGTTTCCTCTTAATATTATGTACGTATATCGTCAACAAAAGTTATGGATATGAAAAGATAAAATCCAAAACACCGAGTCATTTAATTTGAATTAGTAAAGATAAATTGATATTATATTTATCTTCAGGTATTTATCTACGAACAACAAAAATAAATACTAAAAGTCAACATACAAGACTTTGAGTCCTTAAATGGGAATTAGTAAATATAAATTAATATTGTGTCAATCTTCAACGAAATAAATAAATATAAAAACTCAAAAAGAAAAACATAAAGTTGTTTAACCAGAATTAGTCAATATATATTAGATTGTGTTTATCTTCAACAAAAAAAGAAATATCAAATTTGAAAACAAAACCTTAAGTCCTTTAATTGGAATCATTAAATATAAATAATATATGATCCAGGTAACTCGAAAGGGGCAAGGCAATCGAATGTTCGCATACAACCCAAGAGACCTCCTAGGGATCCGCATACGTCCATTGTCAAAGCAGGGCCAAGATGGGGATCAATTTGGGCTCAAATGGTTTGGGTAAACACGAAAATCGATGTAAATAATATGCACTATCCAATGCACCCAAAATTCACAAGATCTAGAAATATTCAATACACCCAAAACACTTAAAGTCATAATTCTACATAGTAAATTGTCAAACCCCTACTAATCTATCTAATCAAGTCCAATTACATTCACAATGTCCACTAGGCATCTAATTGGAATTAATTAGATACTAAATAAGATTAGGGTGGGGTTGGGATGTTACCGTGTACACAACCATATATTAACCAGAAGTGGGTCTCGCGGCAGGCCTAAATAGGTGGCTAAAGTACTAACCAAAGATGGGCCGTTATAAATGGTTTCAAATGCAGCCTAAATCAAGCCAGGATTATAGGTCAAAGTCATGCCAGGATTATATGTCAAAATCAGACCATATTTATGGGTATAAAACTAGGCCAAAACTATGGGTCAAGATCATTAACCCAAAAGGTATGGGTAACCTACCAAGTTCAACCCGTTCAAAAACAGGGCCAAACCATCTCAGGTCCATTATGGGCATAATTCTAATGGGCCAACAAAATACTTGGGATGGCCCACTAATAAAAAATCATCATCAATCTCATCAATTCATGAACTCAATTAAGAAATGATCATGAAGGTCCATGTGAACATAACGGACGGCTTTTGATGGCAAAGGTGAAGAGTGGGAACCTGTCAATTTCTTTTATTTATTTAGTTTCTTGTATATTTTTGGTAAATTTTATTGAGATACTTGTCCTTATAATCAGAGGTTTTCCATTGAGGATGTAATTAACGGTCAATGAATTTTTATGATCAGGAGTGATGTATCCACAAAACTGAATGTAAAACCTCCCATTAAATGAAGGAAAATTTGTATTCAATGAAATTTAGTGCATTTCTTTATTTATTCAAGAATTTACTGAGTACAATGTGAGATCTCCATTCAGAAAATTCGTATAGATGAGAATGTAACTAATATGCTTACCAAGCCAGTTACTACGGAGAAGTTTAGGTATTGCCTGAACTTGCTTTGAGAGCGAGATTGAGATATGCAGGGAAAGAGTAGGCTAAGTGTTAGAGGGTTTGGGATCACTGTAACGAGTTGACCAATTTCTTGCATAGTGAAATAGAGCGAAACACTCATAACCCCATGGACGTAGGTAAGTTTGCCAAATCTCTCATGTCATGTGATTGCTTGTGGTCGATTGATCGTGTGTGTTTGACCTAAGTAATCCCCAACAGCTTGCAAAACGGTGTTAGTGACAGAATTGCATCACAAATTCCTCTAAACAAGCTGCCCTTTATGAACATAATCTTTTGACCACCATACTCAAAATAAATTTAATGTGATGCCCACTTTTTGTTTATAATCTAAATTTCTTGCTAACGTGTAACATGAGGCCAACTTGTTACATGCAATTCATTGAGATACCGATTATTGAAAGGTCTCATTGTATATATATGATCACCTGGGCTCCTAATGAGAGTGATCTGATGACTAATTACTTGAATACTTGATTGATTAAAGGGCTCAATAGTAAACGGCTAGAAGTTGAGTGACTAGTGTCGACACTAGCGGTGCACAAAAAATCCGCCAATCCGTAAACCGATCCAATCCGTAAAACGGTTTTTCAAGGTACAATTATAGTTACGATTTTTAAAAACTGAAAATCGTAAAACACACTTTAGTTAATGGTTTTTCAAAAACACACGGTTAACCGGACCATTACACCCCTATTCTCAACCCTCATAGTTCCTTGGTGACCAAAAAAGCCCTCCCACGAGTTTTCACCTTTTTCCATTTTGAATGAGCGACGATATCATTGCTCGTTTCAGTTGAGCGATGACATCATCACTCGTATCTTCTTCTTTATACACTTTCTTCATTTCTCTACTCTTTCTCCATCTTCCGACTCCATTTCTCACTAATCCAAGAACCACAACACCTCCATTATCCTCAACACCTCCATCCCAGCCAACCCATTTCAATTTTTTTCTTCTCACATCATCCATCTTCATCTTTACCTTCCACAAAACCCATCTGAACCCATCTTTGCAACTAACCCATTCCACTTCACAACATCCAACCAAATGGACCTCGAAAAAAAAAACCCAAAAAGTGATGTCACATCCCGGTCCCGAATCACCCTGGCCTTGGGTAATCCCCAAGGTGCGACACATGTACTCTCGTGATGTTGTACCTATCTCGAGCTAAATACAATGCACAAAAGAGAGAAAAACAACTTTTCACATGTGAGTCGAGCTCACTAGACTATATCAATAGCAATTAATTCATAGCGGAAGTTGCAATTAATTTACAGAAGTTCCCATTCAATCCAAATAACTATTCAAGTTTAATACAAAAAATTATACAATTATATACATTGTTTACAAAAGAGGGTGTAAAAAGAACCCTAAACAACACTACCAAAAATATAACAAAAAAATAATAACACTAAGTGTGACCCATACAAAAAAAGGGACTGGCCACACTCATTACTAAAAGTTCTCAAAAGATCACCACGCACTCCGAGGAAGAAGAATTTATGTGGCCTTTGGTTTTGGCCACTCCTCTAGTCCTGGAGGTATCTTCTGGGTAACCTCTTCTCCCTCCTTGGCCTCTTCAAGGCCGGGGCTGCACCTGTGACCGTGATACTAAGAATAGCATCATGAATATGACGATTTGGCAAGTATAGGTATTAATAATAAAATCACACATTGTATCAAATAGAATTTATAGATGATTAATTAAAAGGTGTCAACATCAGGTAATAACTGGGCAATTGTGCCAAAATCAAATAATTCATGCCTTACAAATCAATGGGGGATATAACACACTAGTTGGCTACTACATTAAGCTCATCCTCTCAAATAGAGAGCGAATCTAGTTGGAATGTCACCAACGGCCCGGCCAAAGGCTAGCTGGCTACCCAGTTCTGGAGTTCCGGTGCTCCAGATGATTTACTGCAGTGATCTCGAATAACTAAACCCAGTTTAACCCCGTCAGGTATCACGAGGTCGAAGCTCAGTAGTGATCCCTAAATCCGCCGATCCGTAAATCCGATTTGATCCGTCAAACGATTTTTCAAGGTACGATTATAGTTACAATTTCTAAAAACCGAAAATCGTAAAACACACTTTAGTTAATGGTTTTTCAAAAACACACTGTTAACCCGACCATTACGCCCCTATTCTCAACCCTTACAATTCCTTGGTGACCAAAAAAGCCCTCCCACGAGTTTTCACGTTTTTCCATTTTGAATGAGCGGCGATATCATTGCTCGCTTCAGTTGCGATGTCATCATCACTTGTATCTTCTTCTTCATACACTTTCTTCTTTTCTCTACTCTTTCTCCATCTCCCCACTCCATTTCTCACTAATCCACGAACCACAACACCTCCATCCTAGCCAACCCATTCCAATTTTTTCTTCTCACATCATCCATCTCCATCTTTACCTTCCACAAAACCCATCTGAGAACCCATCTGAACCCATCTTTGCAACTCACCCATCATACTTCACAACATCCAACCAAATGGACCTGAAAAAAAAAAAAAAAAAAAAAAAAAAAAAAGAAAAACAAAGTGATCTGTGACTTCCCATCTCTCCTCCAACTTACATCTTCACATCATCTTAATACCCATCTACATCCCATGGCCCATTCAACTTCAACCCACCACCATCATCCATGCATCCTCCATCTCGTGCCCCCATTTTCCATCCCTTTCACCACCTCATCATCACCTCACATCCTTTTCACCAATATAGAAATGTTTGATGGTTAGTGTGTGTGGATATTTCCTCCCCCATAGTCCGCCTCCCATAGTCCACCTCTGCGAGGTGCATGGCTCAAGATAGGGCCTGATGGGACTGGGCCCGGAAGTCAGGCCCGATGGGACTGCAGTTGAAAGAGAGTGGACTGTGATGGGATCAGGCTCTGATAGGGCCACCCTCTTGTCTCCTCTCTTCCTCTATATAAGCACAGACACAGCTCCAGAAGCAGGGATGGCCAAGAAACACCACATACACTGGTATGCCATCTCCTCCCCAACTAAATCTCCAGCCTTTGCTTAGTCCTGCAACTAACTTAGGCATCGGAGAGCCCTGCGCTGCCCAAGCCAGGGTCCTCTGACCTTCTTCTTTTTCCCCTTTCAGGCTCGATGCAACGGTTCTTCTATCACTATCAAGGAGTTGCAATCTCTAACCTCCTCCAGTGGGCCACAAAATCACTCCCCTCCGGGCCTGTGAGTTTTTGTGCGCTTACAATTGGCGCCGTCTGTGGGGAACGATAAAAAATCCATCTTCCCAAACACCATGCCTCGAAGAACCGAAAAGATTTCCATTTGGGTCACACTGCAGTCTCCACGGCTTCATTACCCACATTTTCTCTCATTCTCATTTCCTTGATGGGTTGGCGTGTCTTTATGAACATCCATCGAGAGATTTCAGGACCTCACTAGACAAGTGCCCGTACATGGGGTGGGTGGAATTTCAAAGAGACCATGCAAGTTGTTGAAGGTGAAGTAGATGGAGGGGGCTGGTCTGGGTCTCGCCCAAGGACACTAATCCGATGATATCGGCAGGCCCACCATCTCGGCCACTGCCTTCTCCAGCTGGCCGATGTCCCCAGTTCGGCAGATGTCCCCATCCCGGTTCGGCAGCGCCCGCAGGCCCCCATCTCGGCGACGCCCATTTCGGCGACGCCCGGAGGTTCCCATCTCGGCGACGCCCGACCCGGCAATGCCCGCAGGTTCCCATCTCGACGACGCCCAACCCGGCAATGCCCGCAGCTCTCATCTCGGCGACGCCCGCAGGCCCCCATCTCGGCGACGCCAATTTCGGCGACGCCCGGAGGCTCCCATCTCGGCGATGCCCGACCCGGCAATGCCCGTAGGCTCTCATCTCGGTAACGCCTGCAGGTCCCCATCTCGGTGACGCCCGGAGGCTCCCATCTCGGCGACGCCCGACCCAGCAACGCCCGCAAGCTCTCATCTCGGCGACGCCCGTAGGCTCCCATCTCGGCGACGCCCGCAGGCTCTCATCTCGGCGACGCCCGAGGTCTAACGAGTTCTGCAGACGCCTCCCAGCTCGGCTGATTTCCCCACTCGGCAAAGAACTGCAGCCCCCACATTTAAGTGAAGGAAGCAGGGCCAAAGATCCTCCAATTCGCGATCGGACTCCCCTCCGAATAAGCTTCCGTGAGCTTGTGATTACCATACGAATCTCTGGCTCATCGAGTAGCAGATCTCAAGCGCTGGCAGCATATTTGCAGAGCTCTGGAATCTCTTCGTAGCTGAAACCAAACCTCAGATCGAGACGACCCTTGAGCTCGTCCAGATCTTCATCTGTTAAGCTCTCCGTCCTCTTCTTCTGAAAGTAACCTTGGATTTTGCATCTCCAACGGATCGATGTTGGGAAACACGGAACCTTCTTCTTCTTTTTCTTCTCCTGCTACTGTTGCTGCTGGACCTGTGGACGAAGAGAAGATCTATCTAAAGACATACGTTCCTTCTCCCGCCAAGGAAGACATACCTGCCTCACAAGCTTTCCCAGCAGATCCCAGCAGAAGAACAAGAACGAGAAAGAAAAGGAGAAGAAAACTGTATTGCCCTGCTCAAATCGGTCAACAGACTTCGAGGTCTTTCTTTCGTACTTTCTGACTTTTCTCGTAATTTTCGAGACACGGAAGAAAGCATGGCATCTTCACCTTGGAGGAGCACAAAAACCCTATGGTCATGCACGCCATCTCTCCTTCAACAACCCCAGTTTCTTCTTCCAATGCTTTTCTCGAAAAGCCCACCTTTCTTTTTCTTACACCGCAGCAAATAGACTGACACCTCTGGTGACGAGCCAGCAGGTCGTGTCCCTCATTTCGGCCACGCGCCAATTTCCGCCTAAACGGCAAAGGACTACACCTCTGGTGACGAGCCAGCAGGTCGTGTCCCTCATTTCGGCCACGCGCCAGTTTCCGCCTACACGGCGAAGGACTACACCTCTGGTGACGAGCCAGCAGGTCGTGTCCCTCATTTCGGCCACGTGCCAGTTTCCGCCTACACGGCGAAGGACTACACCTCTGGTGACGAGCTAGCAGGTTGTGTCGCTCAAGCTCGGTGATGGCACCAGCTTCGAAAAAAGCAGGCTTGGTGATGCCACCAGCCTCGAGAAAAAGATTACACTGGCTCCGGTAACAGTACCAGCCAGTTACGTCCCTCACCTCAGCATACGCGCACCTCGGTAATAGTACCAGATCGCTGGCCACAGACTACACTGGCTCCGGTAACAGTACCAGCCAGTTACGTCCCTCACCTCAGCATACGCGCACCTCTGTAATAGTACTAGATCGCTGGCCACAGACTACACTGGCTCTGGTAACAGTACCAGCCAGTTACGTCCCTCATCTCGGCATACGCGAAGCTCAGTGATGGCACCGGCTTCGAAAAAATCACGCTCGGTGATGGCACCAGCGTCGAAGAAATCAAGCTTGGATAAACCATCAGGCTATTTAGCTTTCAAACTTCCAAGAGTTGGGAGCACTCTAAAGAAGTTAAAAGCTGGGAGGCTTTGTGTGGGGATATTTCCTCCCCCATAGTCCGGCTCCCATAGTCCACCTCTGCCAGGTGCATGGCTCAAGATAGGGCCTGATGTGACTGGGCCCGGATGTCAGGCCCGATGGGACTGCAGTTGAAAGAGAGTGGACTGTGATGGGAACAGGCTCTGACAGAGCCACCCTCTTATCACCTCTCTTCCTCTATATAAGCACAGACACAGCTCCAGAAGCAGGGATGGCCAAGAAACACCACATACACTGGTATGCCATCTCCTCCCCAACTAAATATCCAGCCTTTGCTTAGTCCTGCAACTAACTTAGGCATCGGAGAGCCCTGCGCTGCCCAAGCCAGGGTCCTCTGAACTTCTTCTTTTTCCCCTTTCAGGCTCGAGGCAACGGTTCTTCTATCACTATCAAGGAGTTGCAATCTCTATCCTCCTCCAGTGGGCCGCAAAATCACTCCCCTCCAGGCCTGTGAGTTTTTGTGCGCTTACAGTTAGGATCAATATAGTAGTGTGGAAGTTGAAAATGAGATGGGTTAGTGAGGCAGAGGGTCTTGAGGGTTTGCGTTTGGCTAGGTGGATTTAAGTTTTTAGGTTTGAGATGAAGGTGTTGGGGATCATGGAGTGGGTTTGGCAAGAAATGGAGTGAGGAGGTGTATAAAGAGGATGGAAAAGAAGAAGAAGAAGAAGCGAGGGAAGCAACGCTATTATAGCTCAACTAAAATGAGTGACAAAATAGTAGCACATTTAAATTTATTTACATTTTTGAAAATTTATCTGCGTCTTTTGAAATTTATTTGCATTCTTTTGAAATTTATTTACATTTTTTTAAATTTATTTGGATCTTTTGAAATTTATTTGCGTCTTTTTAAATTTATCTACGTCCTTAAGAAATTTATGTGTCTTGAAATTTATTTGCGTTCTTTTGAAGTTATTTGCGTTTTTTGAAATTTAATTGTGTTTTCTTTTTAATTTATTTGAAAATCTCATTAATGTGGTTTTCATTAATCGTAGCCAATTAAATGGTAGTTGACCATTATTGATGGCATATCCCACTAATCATTCGATATGATTTGTATTTAAATATTAAGAACTTTAAAAAAAAGGGTGACTAGGACATTTTAGGTATCTAAATTTAGAAAAAGGACCTACCACACTATAAAGAAAAATTGTGAATCTAAGGCTACAAAGTGAAATGTTCAGGGACCTGTCGTTAAATGCCCGGAAAAAAATACCTACAATTTTTAGCATTACAAATAATGCTAATTTGGCCGTATCCCTTGAATGATTTTTAAATGAAGCTAATTTAGCTCAGTGCTTATCTCTTGAATGGTTTTTAGATGAAGCTAATTTGGCCGTATATTTCTATAAGAACTTAATTTCTATGTATTCTACCCTAGCATACATAAAGGATGGTAATTATGAACAAATAGATTCACTGATGATTTTTATTTTTATCTTTTTGTTACACTCACTGATGAATTTATAGGGTTGAGATCATAAAATCCTTTTGAAGCCTTATTGTAGAGCATCTCCAGGTATTAAAAATCAATAGTAAAATAATTTCAATCACCAGAATTTTTTTAGTGGACTATGTTTAATTGTTCACAACAAATGGGAAAACAAGGTTTTAGTAATAAAAAAGTTTACATTTACTTTGTCAAACCCTAAATATTTTACTTCCTAAAAGACATGTAAAGTAATTACACTACCATTTGCCAACCTCTCATTTCAATACAAGTAAATTGATTACTTTACCACTTGCTAACTTGGATCTCATCTCACATTCCTTTACTTTATCTAATAAACACAAATGACTCCTCTTTTTCTTTTTTTTCTTTTTTCTTAACCTGAAAGCATACTTCACCTTACCTAAACGTTTAATTTTCCCCTTATTTGGAATTACTTTACCTTAAGATACCCTTGTCCCCATAGTAAGAGACCCCAATTTAAAAATAAATAAAAATATAGGTCACATGGACTGATCTCCGTTCTTTGGATGGTGGAAACCAAGACCTACTACATGACATGTCCCCCTTGGCCACTCGATGTTTCCATTCCAAAAGGCAAAAGTAATTGGACACACTTGCACATAGGTGTTCAGTGGGGCTGTGTGGCTTCATTATGTGGAAGACGCACTCACAAATGCTGGGAAAGGGTAATTATATTAGGCAGAGAAAGTACATAAACAAAGCAAAGTCGGAAGACTCAGTGAGGTACTCTTGAAATATCTCATGAGTCTCACGAAGGATCAACCTGAGTAACCTCATTTCGTTAACCAGATGCCATTCCACATGCAATTAATTGTATGCAATTACCATTCTAATGAATTGATGGCTCAGAGAAATTCTACAACGGAATAAATATTAGTCACTCTTCAGCACACACAAAGTAGAAACACAGATTGAATGATTCTTTTAAGATATTTTGGAAATAAAGTACATGAACTTGTATATTCAACTAATGTTGAAAAACCAAATGGTTATGACATTACAAAGGAGTTGGGCATTCCAGCAGGATCTTGTCTTAGCACTTTGGTTCACTTGATGAAACATTCATGCTTAATGTTTTTGGAACAAGCCGAGGACGTGCAAGTAGGGATGATTCTAGTTATTTCAGGACCTCCTTTATTCCATTTCACGACACCATCTACAAAACCAATATTGTCCTTTCTTCGTACTTCAGGTCCTTTCTTCGTACTTCAGGTCCTTTCTACAAAACCAATATTGTCCTTTCTTCGTACTTCAGGTCCTCCTTTGTACCTTCACGAACTTCAAGGCCACCTTTGTACATTTTCTCCCCATCACCTACAAAGCCAATCATTTGAGATATTTAAATAATGAAATTGGAAGTAATATTTAGTTTCCTATTGAAATGTAATCAAGTGACTCACTCTTCAAGGTGATTGACCTGACTCTAAAATGGATGGATTCTAAACTGTACATTTAATAACTAATACAAAAAATCTTCATACAAGGCAAATAGTTTAACATATATCTCTTGAAAGGACCCAGAATTAAAACTCAAAAATAAGTAAGTAGAATGAAGTTACCCCTGAAATTTGTAGGCACTACTACTAATGTCTTCCATTGTAGTGGCCCACAATCACTTTGTTGACTTTGGCTGCTCCTCATTGTTTATTTATGGCGTCCATAACCCTTCGGAGCAGTTGTTTAGAACCTAGCAAATCTTCGTTGGACAGTTCTTGGAATCAAATCTCTCGGCACTCTGTTGCTTTAAGATAAAACCACATCTTAGTTAAGAGAACAAAAGCTACTAGATGGTTAAAAACAACAATAGAATAAAAAGAAAAGGCTCAGAAATGATTTATTATTACAAGACTTTCAATTGAGTACTTCTCAAACTTACAGGTCCATCAGTAGCAGATGTATCAGATCTGGGTGTGGATCTTCGTATCATTCCCCTTTCTACAAAGTATTCAACTTCTTTTCTTGAGCGGAAACAATGAAGAGATACCAAATCATAATAAAATTGCACACACAATAATATAGTCACGACTCTCTCCTAGAACCACAAACATTAAACCATTAAATAATATTTAAAGTGTTGATGTCAATATTTCAAAATCCAGAATATATGCAAGAATCCCCAACTTAGTATCTTCATCATCTCTCTTTATCCCTCAAATCTAAAATACTACTTTTCAAACATCAAATCCTAAGATTCCAAATTCAAATAGAAGAAAAAAAATAAGTTAAAAAAACGCAAAGAGATTGTATTATCCGATCTTTCACTGCATCAATTTTCCCATTTTTTCTAGTCATGACTTTCATTTCCCAGCCCTCGAGCTGCCATTCTGGCCTCTCTGGAGTGGATTCTGATACCTCCCATGGCACAATAGATGTCTCAACTCCCATATTCCTCGGTTGTTGTGGAGTCCTTGCATCTTCGACCGCTGTCAGCAACATATTGTGAGAGAATTTATATGCTACTCCGAATTGCATTATGTTAAGGTTGGGAAGAGGAAGCCATGGAGATAGAAGGAAAAATGAAAAATGAAAGCCTTTGCAATTAGAAATAAGGGGATAGTTGAGAGCTCTGAGTACTTGAGATTCCAAATTCCAAAACCGATCTTTCACTCCATTCATTGTCCCATTTTTTCTAATCATGACTTTCATTTCCCAGTCCTGGGGCAGCCATTCTGGCCTCTCTAGGGTTGACTCTAATGCCTCCCATGGCACAATAGATGTCTCAACGTCCGCATTCCTCAGTTGTCGTGGAGTCCTTGCATCTTCGACCGTTATCGGCAACATATTGCGAAAGATTTTATATGCTACTCTGGATTGCATTATGTTAAGGTTGGGAAGAGGAAGCCATGGAGATAGAAGGAAAAATGAAAGCCTTTTGAATTAGAAATAAGGAGACAGTTGAGAGCTATGAGTACTTGAAACATGATGATTCTTCTTCTCCTTCGGCCTCTTTATATAGAGAATGGTAGGAAGGGGAGGAAACGGTTACTCCAAAGAAACTATGTAAAGCCCCCCTTGGTTCTTGACATTTACAAATAGGTTTATGTATTCTGCCCATTTTACGAAGGAACTTTTTGAATTTGGTCAAAAGGTTTCTTTTTCTTTTTTTTTTTTTTTTTTTTTTTTTTGGTGCTTCTGTGACTCTATGTAATTTTTTTTCCTTTAGTATCTAATATGCTTATCATTGCTTATAACCACATGGTGTTGAGAGAAACTCACAAATGAAATCTTCTAATCTTATATATGAAGAAGTATAAAATGCAACCATGGCACCTATTGCTAGTTAAACTGCTCCCGTGGCTCTAGAGAGGAGGCCCACTAAATTTAGAAACTTAAATATCAATGCCATATATATTGATGATAGATTGACAAAAAATACTATAATAATTACTCAATATTTGTGCTAGAACAATACTCTCCCAATTCTATATAATATTACTGCATTGTATTATTAAAATTGAAATGCCATTGGAAAGCCCAAAACTATCATAATAAGAAAGGGAAGACAAACAAACTTTTTTTTAGTAACTTGTATTATTTAATGATCCTAATTATTCATCAAATGATTTATCTTCTGTAAAGTTTTCTCAAAATATCCCTAGAAATTAAGCTATTATGCTAATGGCAATATGGGATAATTTCTTGATAATGGAACCATATAATGACTGCAGTCATGTTGTTAGAGACCCTTACCAGGTTCATGTTCTTTCCAATCAAGACATCGAGTTGACTATTGAAGCAAAGAGTTCTCAATAAAGAAGTCGCTGGTCTTTGCTGCAGCCAAAAAAGGCACAAATAATACCACTGGTTATGTGAAGACGCCAAAGTGGATGTCTTGCAATCAAATCATGAGAGCAAAGGTGAGGACTTTTCATTTCTTAATGCTAGATGAGGCTATGGCGCCTTTCTCAAGAATGATGGTATGCTCGAGAGAGCTCCACCGACTAGTTTAGATCCCAACAAAGATCATGCAATGAATGTTTCAATTTTGACTGTATAGGGCTTGAATTACGATCTTCGAGGTTTGGCGTTTCAATTGTATGCAAAGTGATAAGAGATGGACAAGACTGTTAGATACTTGGGTTTCAATTTCTTACGCTTACGATTTGCTTATATATATATATATATATATAGAGAGAGAGAGAGAGAGAGAGAGAGAGAGAGAGAGAAGTACGAAAGCAAGCATTTCGTCAATGAAATTTATATGAAACCCTTGATTTTTGTGACAAGTAAAAAAAAGCCTAATTTTTTTCTAACATATTCAAATAAACTCACTTGACTTATGGTCAAAGTAACAGTCTTTTGTTTGTTCTTCCATTTTTTCCATTAATATCAACTTTACTTGACGTAGCTTTTAAACATAAATCCTTTTTTCCTTAAAATGGCACTTTCCCAATACTAATGTAATATTTTGAGAAACACCACCAAAATTGAATACTAAGACAAAAGTAGAAAAAGTATAAAAATAAAAATAAAAACAGAAAACACATACAATGTAATAATAAATTATATTTTTCTAATAATTCTTATCATTTCAAGTTAAATTATCATTGATGTATATATTTATATTCCTTAGTGCTAGTTGTTTTAAATTTAATTATCCTCCATTGAATTTCAAATGTTGATCAATCTAACAATTATTATTTGCTCCGAGGGAAGTGAAATTCGAGAAACTCCTACTTATTTAGGGACATGGTAAGTGGATGCCTTAGATCAAGGAGCCCACATGATCCAACGGTGAAATAATAGGTCAATGGTAGTGGCAGGTCGGGTTTAGGTTAGGGCCACAATGCCTTTATGTTCGACATACGTTCAAACCCATATTGGTTCTAGAATGTAATATTTTTAAACAAATATGAATTAAGATCCAAATTTTAAATTAGTCCTCCAATTGAAATATATCTTCTATATTAATGTAGAATCCATCATATCTTTTAGATTAATGTAAAGTCTATCATATCGTTTCCTTTATGTGGAGTACATCATATCTTTTATATTAATGCAAACTCTATTATATCTTTTACTTAATGCAAAGTCTACCATATCTTTTACATTAATGTGAAGTCTATCATATCGTTTACTTCATACAGAGCCTATGATATATTTTACTTAATGTAGAGTCTATCATATCTCTAACATTAATATAAAGTCTCTCATATCTTTTACTTAATACAGAGTCTCTCATATCTTGTCTCTTTTACATTCATGTAAAATCTATCATATCTTTTACTTAATGCAAGGTCTATCTTATCTTTTATCTTTTACTTAATGCAGAGTCTATCATATCTTTTATCTTGTCCATTAATGTAAAGTCTATCATATCTTTTATACTTTACTTAATACAGAGTTGATCATATCTTTTACATTAATCATACCTTTTGTATTAATATATAGTCTTCCGTATCTTTTACATTAATGTAGATTTTATCCCACGTTAATGCTTTAACGACTTGACTTATGGGCGATTCTCCATATTGTGATTGTAAATTTCAATTTTTCTTTCTATATTATGTTGACTGATAAGGGGCTACTATGCATCTTAATTATCTTTTAATAGTATTAAGTATATTAATATTAATATTCATTGTGGCAGAGAATAAAATTTCTGAATAGACAAAAATCTTGGTCCTTTAACTTTAATATTCATTTTTTTCAAAGAAAGATGCAAATATTAATTGTCAAAATGGCAAAACTACAATCTTTTTTAACCAAAATTAGTACCTATAGGTAAAATTATGTTTATTTTCCAACGAAAATAAACACTTCATATGGAAGATTTTGAAGTCATTTAACCAAAATTGAAATATTTATATTAATATTATGTTTATCTTAAACAAAAGAAATTAGTATCGTGTTTATCTGCAAACAAAAGGAAAGAAAAGAAAGACAAAAGTCAATGAGAAAAGCTTGGAGTATCTTGACTATAATTAGTAAATATATATCAATATTGTTCTTATCTTAGACAAAATAAAAAAATACCAAAACTCAAACGTAACACTTCGAGTTTATCGTCGAATGAAAGAAATAAATTCGAAAAGCCGAAAGGCAAAGCTTGGAGTCCTTTCACTAAAATTATCACATTAATTTTGTTTTTTTTCCAATGAAGAAAATTAAAATTGTGTTATCTTTCAAAGAAAGAAACAAATGTTGAAAGTCAACATGCTTAGCTTAGAACCCTTTAACGGGCAAATCATACGCTTACATGTGTAAAAACATGGTCCTAAATATCATTCCAATCAGAGCAATACTAGTTGGTGCTTTTTATATCTAACCAGATTAATGGTTTAATTGCATTCAATCACTTGAGGATGCCTTTACCAAAAAAAAAAAAGTCACCTGTGGATGATCATATAATTGCCAAAGGCAGAGTTATTAGAAATCGTGTACCCCACATGCCACGGGTCACACATTAGATAAAGTACGGTTATGGCCATATGTAAAATTAGGGCCACTCTAATCCAAAGACTTAGTCTGTACACACTTAGTAAGACTCCCAACACGAATAGGATGGAGGTGAGTTTCTTTTCTGGCAAAGAAGTCTTTAGGAAGTTGACTCTTTGAGACTGGCCTATATAAGAGTTATGAGAGACCTAGGGTTGGCATGCTAGCATTTTACACGATGCCTCTGTGACCACTGCAACATAATCATTATGCCATTTGGTCGCTTTGCCTTGATGATTACTCTCTCCCTTTCTCTTCCTGCATTGAGAGTTAAACTGTTCAGGTTCCATCCAGTTAAAGCATACACCATTCTTAGGCACTTTGTGCTTCCGATTGTTTTTAAATTTATTTTTATTTTTCATCTTGACGGTTAACGCACCATCATTGTTTCTAGTTCGGGCAATTAGGGCAGATCCGTTTGTGCTACATTGCAGGCTGCCTATCTCTATCCTTTTGCATTCAACTTAGCCTCAATTTCACTAAGGGTACTCTATTTAGAATATTTTGTATCGTGTTCAATACCTTTCCCCACAAGTATAGTGGAAGTTGTGCATGGCTGAGCATCAACCAAACCATATCCATTAATGTCTGAAAAGGGAAAACCACTATCTTTGTGTGTGTGTGTGTGTGTGTGTGTGTGTGTGGGGGGGGGGGGGGGGGGGGGGTGGTGGTGGGGTTCGGGGTTCATGTAAGAAAAGGGAATATTCTATAAAAACCTTCAAGGCATGTTTGGTAAATGTCTACGGTGTGGATTTCGTTTGGTTTCCTTGATCCCGAGGAGATCCATGTTTGGTAAGGAGAAGAAAATAACAACTAGGAACAGAGATTTTTTGCATCTTCGATTTTTTGGCCTGTTAGACCTCCCCTCGTCCGATGTGGTAAAATCTACGCGCGCTTGGAAATAGCGGAGCTACAATGCTTCGAATGGTAAAATAGGGTTACCGATATTTCCTTTGGAACCCTAGCTTATGTGTCTTATGATCATTAATCACATTTAGAAGGACCAAAATGGCTAGCAGGTAAAAAAAAATCAATTGTTGATTCGTCATATAGTTTGAGATATTTGCAAAAATGTTCAGACCATTAGATCACACTATCTAGAGTTTGTGGGACATTTTTTAAAACCCAAACCATTCAGTCTCGTCAAAGAGCCTAAAACAGCAGTAGGGTCAAATTGGAAAGCATGATTCATCATGGATCCTTAGATTAATGGCAATAATATATTAGTCGTTGAAGGTATTTTTAAGTCAACGATCCCCGAGAAGGAGTTGCTACAGAGGAGTGCTTTGATTGCTTTTAAAGTTAATGAAGATGTTTGATTCAATCAAACTTAAGACTTTTATTTTCTTTTTCAAAAAGTAAAAAAAAAATTCACAAATATACATGATGAATGTTTAAATCAAGCAACACCTTTTTTTCATTTTTCTTTTCAACAAATTTATCAATGTAGGAAAACTTACTCCTGTACGTATAGCTTGGAGGTGCACCATGCATCTAGACCATAGCTCAGAGGTGGGACCCACCCTTGAAATTCATCCAGAATGGATGTAGATGCATGGTGCTCATGCACACTGCATGAGAATATTTTGCTATCGATATTACGTTTATAACATTATGAGTTTGATTTTTGTAATTAAATAAATGTCAAAAACTCTATTTACAAGTAGATATAACAAAACAAGTATATTTCACAAATGCCTTGCTTGCTAATTGGCCTTAGTGATAAAATTGCATCACAAATTCTTTTAGACAAAGTCTTTAAGTTGTTTTTTTTTCTTTTGGCTACATGAATTTGTGTCACGATTCGAAATTTGAAATAAAGGATCGCGACGCACGTGGAATTGTTTTAGCTAAATTTTTGGTGTTAATAATAGTTTCATATGAATTTTCCCACATGATTCCGCTATGTGAGAATTATCAGGCCCTCAAAACCACAAAGGACGTCATGGCGAAAGCTTGTGCGAGCCATTTCACATAACAAAGCATGATAGAATGATCACTTGGGATCATATAGAGTGATAATAGAATGAAACACATTTCCATAATTAATATTCAATTTTAGACAAAATAAAAAAGTTCAATAAGCCTTAACAAAAATCCCCGCAAAAAGGTCTCAAACAACAGCCCAATATAACATCCTCAATAGATAACTATCCAAAGAGAAATGTAAAGTCCAAAAAATTAAAAAAAAAAAAAACCCTCAGAATGTTATCATGAACGCCACGGCATCAAATGCTCTGCTCTACCTCACTAGTCGTCCACTCTCGTAGAAATGACAGATCCTGTTGAACCGTCTCAAAGACCGGCTCATCAGCAAGGAATTTGATACTTACACACTAAGTGTAGTGTCGGACACAAATGCCTAGCAAGATTCCATAATAAGAGCATAGGATGCTTATACAAGACAAGTAAAAGCCTATTAAATCATAATTTACCAAGTAAAACATAAAACTAAGCATGTTCTTGAAAAGCGAATAAAGTAACATGATATTTCATTTCATATTAAGATACATGACTAAACAGCATTCACATGACTTAATTCCACTTGATCATCAAACACGGGCATACAACTAGCAACCGGAGCACGCAGTGCAATATCATGGGCATATTGTTCGTGCAAGTGGGGTGAACAACAGCGGGTGTACACATTGTAATGCCCCAATTCTAAATACCAAGATTACCGTCAAGGTACCCAAAGTTGGCGCTCTACTTCCCGGAAAATCTGAGAACTTCCAAGATCGTAAGTCCACAGTGAGGTCCAATTTAAAACTTTTTGAGCAACATAATATCAAGGGATAATAATGCGGAAGCATGTAAATATAGCGGAAGCAAAGTAACAAAAGCGGAAGCAAATATAAGGTATCACATATCTATGTCAAATGTAGCAGGGCTGAAATCCAGCCTAAAGTGGCAAAGTTATGAAAAGCAAGGGTTTATTACATATTTCAACTACTACCCTATTCACTACAAACATCACTCCAAAAACCCAAACAAAGAAGCGAACTCTCAAACCCCCGGTGCCGGCTCTCCAACCTCCAGCTTGACCTCCTGGTCGGCTAGTCTCCATCCGTAGTCACCAGCTACGAGCGCCTCAATGAGCGTGAGCGGTGCGTCCTTGTAGTCAAGGTCGAAACCTAAGCACCAAGAATGGGTCAGATCTAAAGATCTGGCAAGTCACGGTAGACAAGTAACATAAGATGTATATGCATCAAAAGAGTAGGGACGATCATATAGTTAAAGAGAGTAACAAGATATAGAATCTAGGCAATTGAGCAAGATAACCATTTGAGTCCTCAAGGAGATTTGGCCGAAAATCACACTATACCCTTGGGTTTTTCATCTAGAAGAGGCTTCTCATCCTAGTATGTAATTGTTTTTGTTTATTCTTTTTTATCTTATGTAAGACTTTGCATATTAGTAAAAAAAATTCTTACTCTTTCAATTTTTTCTTTCTTGTCATTGGGTGATTGGTACTTGTGTTATGTTTCTTTTCTTGTTGGTGTTTGGATTGATGACCCAAAGGCCCTAAGAGCATGATTCAAATTATGACCCCACTTAGAAAAGAATTTTGAAACAGGAGAATACACTTCCACTCATTTAAGTTTCTGTTAAAACCACACATTTACTTTTCTTGTTTTCACCACACAGTTAAATTCTTGAACTTTTGTTTATTGTCTTTATTTTTATGATCAATTCAATTTGATTTATGTCTATTTTTGCATAGTTTATGGTTGGAACTAGTTAGCATTGCATGCATATTCATTTTGGTGGAGTTTAGACATATTTAAGTTGTTGGAATCGGAGTTTTAAATTGAATAAGCAAGAAAAATCAAAGATTTTTGTCAATAATCTCGTCCAAATAATTTTTGGAAATTCGGATCCCAATATAAAGTGCACAATTTAGCACATTGTTGCAGGAATTTTATGACAGATTTTGTGTAAAAAGTTTACGATTAGAAACCTGATCAAAAGACATTATTTTTTTATGAAACTTGGGGAAATTAAAGTTTGATCAGTGTATTTTCAAACCCCATAATTTCAAACAAAAATAATTTTGGAAAGATGGTGAACCATTGGCTAAAACATGGCTGGTTGGACCCACCTGTGTGCAGAATTTCTGCACAGTTTTTTTTTTTTTTAAGGTCATGTTCATACACTCATATCTACTTCCTTTTAAATCGTTTTCCACTTCCTTTTTTTTTTTATTTTGATTCATGCATCATTGTAGTTTAAATTCCAACCATTAAACTCAGTTTTAGGTTGCATTAGATTAGGAGAAATCATGCATAACAACAGCTCAACGTACTAGGTTTTTAGAATTAGAACTTTTCAGCATCTCATGGCATACATTGCATTACTAACTTTCTAACTTAGGTTTCTTTTGTTTCTAGTTTAGTTTCTTAGTTTTGTTTTTAGTACTTTTTATTCTTGATGTTCTAACTTGCGTGTTCTTTTGTAGCAATTTTAGTTTTTTAGTTTAGGATTTTTAGATTTAGGAAGTTTTCTTTTAATTGGATTGTAATTAATTTAATTTTTTAAAACTAGGAATGATGGTTATAATTTTCTAGTTTGTTAGGCTAGATTTAGATTTTTAATTTAGGACAGGTACAAGTTGAGGAGGAACCATAATTTACATTGCTCCATGTGGATTGACCTGGTCTCACCAGTTTATTACTACATCACGACTCTATACTTGGAGTTCACTATCAGAAGCTCTTGACGAACCTGCGGTAGTAGCCTATTAAGCTGAGAAAACTCCGAATCTCAGTGACATTCTTCGGTCTCTCCCAGTTCACCATTGCCTCTATCTTCGCTGGATCACTGCTAGTCCATCTCTGGAGATGATATGCCCAAGGAAAACTACCTGCTCTATCTAGAACTCGCAGTCGTGGAGCTTCGCGTACAACTGGTTGTCGCACAACAATTAAAGAGACGTCCTCAAATGCTGCTCGTGCTCTTCTCTGGACTTCGAGTAGGCTAACACGTCGTCGATGAACACCACTGTGAATCTGTCAAGGTATGGAGCGAAGATCTTCTTCATCAAGGCCATGAACACTGCTAGCGCATTCTTTAATCCGAACAGCATCACAAGGAACTCATTGTGGCCATAGCGTGTACGAAACGCTATCTTCTGCACATCCTGACCTCTGACTCGCAGCTGATGATATCCCGATCTCAAAGCTATCTTCGAAAAGTGTTGAGCACCCTGAAGATGATCGAATAGCTCGTCGATCCGGGGAAGAGGAAACTTGTTCTTCACAGTTGCCTAGTTTAACTGTATATTGTCGATGCACATCCTCATCAATCTATCTTTCTTCTTTATGAAAAGCACTGGTGCACCCCACGGTGACATGCTCGGTCTGATGAAGCCTTTGTCTAGTAACTCTTCCAACTAAGTCTTCAACTCTCGCAACTCTGCTGGAGCCATACGATAAGGAGCTCTGGAAATCGGTGATGTGCCTGGTGCAAGCTCGATGGTGAAATCAATCTCTCTGACTGGAGGCAATCCCAGGATCTCGTCGAGAAACACATTTGGAAACTCGCGAACTATTGGAATCCTCTCTACTCCCTTGGACTGCTTGTCCTCTGAGATGAACGCGATGTAACCTTTGCAACCCAATTCAATCAATCTCTCAGCCTTCAGTGTTGAAATCATCCTAGTGCTAGGCGGTCTCCTCTTCCTACAAACTCAATCGTGTCATCTGAACTGTCAATGGTGAGTCTGAGCGTCTTCTTGAAGCAATCCATTACTACTCGGTATCTGGCCAACCAATCCATCCCCATGATAACGTCGAAGTCATGCATGGGTAACACGGTCAAATTTACAAACAAAATGCAATCCCTGATCTGCACTATGCATCTGGGTTGGTACGTCTGACACACTACCCTCTTGCCCACGAGTGTAGATACAACTAGCGTACAAGACAACTCCTGTCCTGCCCCACCAAGGTCTAAAGCAAAAGATGAGGATACATACAAATGTGTTGCACCTGGGTCGAGCAACACTCTAGCAAGATGATCACAAATAGAAATAGTATCTTCGACTACATTGCCTGTAGCCTCGGCCTCCTCATGTGTAAGCTAAAATGCCTGCCCTGCGACCTAGGGTCTCTGCTGCTGACGCTGTTGTCCATGAGGTCTCTGGTGACGTCCGCAGTGGTACGGTTGTCCTTGGTGCTGCTGAGGTGCGTGTGCCTGCTGCTGGCCACAATATTGCTGCTGGGGTACTAGAGCAACCTAACACGTTGGCTGCGCCACTGGAGCTAGAGCTGGATCTGGGGCTCTCGGAGGTGCTGGAAGCTAGAGCATCGGGGGCTGCTGATCGCGGAGTAGGCAGTGCTTAGATATGTGTCCCTCCTCACCGCAATCAAAGCACACTCTAGGCCTACGATACTGCTGCTGCTACTATTACTGCCCAACCTGGCCTACCGGCCTCTGCCCCTGAAACGGCTACTGCTGCTGGACCATAGGCTACGGCCTAATCGTGGTGGTTCAGAACCGTTTCTGCTGCTGAGTGGCCTCCAACTGCTGAAGACTCTCCTCTGCCCAGTAAGCTCTCCTCAAGGCCTCCTCGTAGATAGGTAGCTCAATACATACATGCTCAGCTGAATCTCATCCCTCAGTCCATCGACAAACCACCGAATCCTCTCAGTCTCAGAAGTAAGCAGTGCCTTTGCGAAGTGGGACAGCTGGGAGAAACGGAGCTCATACTGATAAACAGTCATACTGCCCTGGACAAGAGTCTGGAACTCCCTGAGGTTCCGTATCCTGACATGAGCTGGAATGAACTTCCTGAGGAAGTCTAATCTGACAGCTGTCCAAGCGACCTCATCTCCGATCATCTCGTATGAACGCTGCATGATCCTCCACCACTCATCCGCTACACCTTTGAAAATATACGCTGCCAACTGCACCTTCTACCAGATAGAACTCTCGAAGACACTGAAGATCTTCTCCATACGAACACTCAAAAACATTAATGAACTCAAGTTTCTATCTATTCATTTGCTTTGAGTCACCAATGAGTGAGGCCAACTCTAGGTCAACACCTCAGTGTCTTGGGTATGTGGTAATAGGATTGTGGAAACATTCAATGGTCAAGATGGAATTTATCTACAATATCCCTTGTGCCAATTAATGGATTTATCATTAGTAAGTGTGCACCCATCTCAATTAAGAGTTAATTGGATGGTACTGATGATTACTATAATTAATTGGGTCTTAAGGATAATAAAATATGGATCTATTTTGGCAGACAGGTCCAATTGATCCATGGATATTGATAGAGGGGCCTACTTATGGTAATAGGAAAGTTTAGGGTCTTCTTTGAAATTTATTTCTAAGATTGGAGTGCAATTGCATTTATATAGTGAAGTTATTTACAATTAGTTGTGGGCCTGGATTGCACATGAGATGTGGAGTTGCGATGTCTTAGTTGGAGTCAGCTTTCTATGAAATCACTAGTGGTCCCCACGCTAGCACAAGAGTAGATCATTACTAATTCTAGTTGAACTCAAAAGGAAAGGAATTACAAAGTTACTATTTCTATTTGAATTGAGACTTCTAATGGTGGTAAGAGTAAGTTACTAATTGTTGTGGAAGTGAGACTTCTATAATTATTAGAAATTAAGGAGTAAGTTAATAGTTCTTAATGAAAGTAGGACTTCGATTTTAATTAGTAAAGAGGAGGTTGCTTTAAGGCTATAAATAGAGGATAAAGGAGGTGGACGTGCCCATGCTTTTATCCATCCTAGGGATTCACGCCCATCTCCCTCTCTTGTGCAAGTGTCGCACATGCCCCATTCCTCTTCCTCTTCTGGAGCTTCTAATTGTTTTCTTTTGGAGATTCCTCCCATCTTCTTGAGAAAAGAGATCTGATACAGGTTATAGCGTGGAAGAAAATTAGATATTGGAAATCCTAATTAGCTATTAAGAAAGAGTTTCTTCATCTAGCAAGTCTTCTTCTCCATTAAAATACAACCGAGCTCCAAAGGTATAATCTATTTCTTTCTTTGTTGTAGATTTATTTTGGTTGCATGGTGTTTGCTATTTACTCATCTTGATCATGAGTTTGAGGTCTTAGATCCTTGATTGAGTTTATTGCCTTATGGATAATTGATCCATGAGTCAAGTGGGTCAAAAAGTTTTGAAAACATATCCACTAGGCCCACCTATTTCCACCAATCGGTATCAGAGCCATACCTCATCTCTAATAATGTTAGATCAGTAAGCTTGTTCTAATCTTTGAATGAGACGCGAAGAGGATAGAGCGGGGTCTATGCACGGATCAGTTTTGATGGATTTGCTTGGTTTTAGAGTAGATCCATGTTTGGATAGTCACAAAAGGATTTAAACATGATGGAAGGATGGTAGGAAGCCATCTGAGAGCATTAGAGGTTGTTTTGGAAGCAACTGGACTCAAACAGAAAAACCCATATTTCTAGCTTCGTCAGTCTGGTCGACCTAGCCTCGTGCTCGGTCGACTAGGAGCCTGTAGGCCGGTCGACCGAACCCTCTAGCTGGTGGACCAGGTACACTGACACAGCAATGCAGATTTTATTTTTTTTCCAATTTCGGATTCTCTTTGGCATCCTATTTCTCCACCATAGTTTGGCAACATGGTTTTGTGATTTGTATGGTTTTATGAGATACTAACTTGCAAGTTATCCAATCCTCTCCATGTGGCCCACAAGTCTTTTACTTTCTTTTCATGGTTGATGGTTTATTTTGGACAACTTTGTAAATGGCATCATGGTTTCCTTGGTTTCCCGTGAAAGGGCAAGGCATGGTGAATTTTCCTATAGACCTTTTTATTTCCATGCTTAGATTACTATGTAAGTCTCATCATCGAGCTGGGCTATCTAGCCAGCTGGTAGCAACTGAGGGAATCATGAAGAAGAAGCCAACTGCCCTTATGACAGAAAAGTTAGTTGCCAGGTCCAAGTCGAAAGGCAAAGGCTGGAAAGGCAAAAAGAAATCAGTCCCCAAGGGTTTTAAGGTGGAGAATGGTGCTACTGGTGGTGTGGCAAATGCTAATGGTATGAGAGCAAGGAAAGTGTTTCCATTGTGGTATGACAAAACATTGGAAAAAGAATTGTCCTGATTTTCTGTCAAAGAAAAAGACCTCAGGTATGATTGAATCATATGTTTCTGAAGTTAGTTTTGCAACTAGTACTTCAGAATCCTGGTGTGTTGACCCCGGTGCAACTAATTACATTTGTGATTCATTGTAAGGGTTCCGGGAAACCAGGAGGCTGAATGGCAAAGAAATCATTGTTAACTTACGATCGGATGCTAAGGCGGAGGTGGTTTCAGTGGGAGTAAGAGTTGTTACTTTATTATTCTTAGATATTAAATTGGTTTTGTCAGATACATTATATGTACCATCTTTACGGCGGAATTTAATTTTAGTTTCTAGTCTAGTGAATAAAAGTTACCTTCATAAAGAAGAATGGTACTTTTATATGTTTTGGCAAGGTAACCAATGGATTTTATTTTATAACTCCCACAATATATGAGATACATGACACCTAAATAATTAATAGGCCATCATTAAAGAGGAAGTCACCTTCATCTAATCCAACAAAACTTTGGCACCTGAGGCTAGGTCACATAAACCTAAACAAGATTGACAGACTAGTGAAAGATGGTATCTTGCCTTCATTGGTAGTAGAACCAATGCCTGTCTGCGAGTCCTGTCTGGAAGGCAAAAATGACCAAAAGACCCTTTTCATCTAAGGTCAATAGGCCCAAAGATTTATTAAAATTAGTGCATACTGATGTGTGTGGAACCATAAATGTCATAGCCAGAGGAGGATATGAGTACTTCATCACTTTCATAGATGATTACTCAAAATATGGATTCATATACCTTATGCACCGCAAGTCCAAAGCTTTTGAAAAGTTCAAAGAGTTTCGAGCGGAATCGGTAAAGCAATTAGGTAAAAGTATCAAAACTCTTCAATCAGATCAAGGAGGGGACTATCTCTCTGCTGATTTTATGGGATACTTATCAGAGAATGGAATTCTATCCTAGTTGTGTGCTCCTGATATTCCTCAACAGAATAGAGTATCGAAAAGAAGGATCCAGAGTCTTTTAGATATGATCAGGTATATGTTGAGTTTCTCAGGATTACCTATATCCTTTTAGGGACATGCCTTGGATACTACGATGTACATAATAAACCTCGTACCATCTAAGTCTGTACCTAAGACTCTCAGGGAGTTGTGGTCCGGGCGAAAGTCACTACGATGTACATAATAAACCTCGTACCATCTAAGTCTGTACCTAAGACTCTCAGGGAGTTGTGGTCCGGGCGAAAGTCTAGTCTACAATATTTACATATTTAGGGTTGTCCGGCACACGTGCTGAATGTTAAGACGGATGAGTTGGAATTGAAGTCGGAAGTATGCACTTTTATAGGATACCCTAAAGGAACTAAAGGTTGATTATTCTATAATCCCAAAGAGCAAAAAGTGCTTATCAGCACCAATGCGGTTTTTCTAGAGGAAGATTATATGATTGATAGGAAATCTTTAGAAAAGGTGATCTTGGAAGAGATTCAAGAGTGATCAATTCCAAATTCAAGTGTGACCGAACTTGAAGAAAATCCACCCATACTTGACCTAGTAGTTACACCAGCGCTTCATCGTAATGGGAGAATAGTCAGGTCCCCTGACAGGTTCTCGTTTTTTGGAGAGTCTTACGAGGCAATCCCTGAAGAACCAGAACAAAATACCTATTGTTGACACAAAAAAAGTCACTATGTCTCCTCAACATCAAGGAGCCACATGAAGCTGCATCCTGCTACAAAACAGGCAAAGCTACTTCAAGCATCAGATCTTATCAGAATCAGACAAAAACTGCAAGATCCTTCAAGACAGCCAAAAGAGGGGTACACCTGAAGTTTCGGGCCATTCCGACATCGTTTGGCCTAACATCACTTCTTCGACAGCTAAACAAGCGCTCCTGGCGGCGACATCATCGAAGACACCAAAACTTCGATCAGAGCCAACGGATGATTCCAAAATACCCCCAAAGGGCTCCTTGCCAAATTTCAAGTCAAACTGACAACATTTGACCCTCCATCAACGTTCGAGTAGCAAAATCAAGCCTCCCGGCTGCGAGAACCACCGAACCCATCACTCATCAAACAAAACACATGAGTGGCTTCAACATGCTTCCAAAGGGCTACACGTCGAATTTCAAGTCATTCCGACAACGTTTGACCAGGTTTCAACGCTCCGAAAGAAAGTCAAGCCTACCGGCGGTGGAGCACCCCGAAACCATGACATCCAAATTGGAGCTAATGGGTCGTTTCAAAATGACTCCAATAGGCTTCCTGTCAAATTTCAGGTCAATCGGATATCGTTTGACCGCATATCAAAGCTCGGCATTTTCCCCGTAGCAAAATCAAGTCAAGCATCGACGGGACCCCAAACGGCTTCAAAACTCAAATAAAAGCCCATGGTTCGTCCTATCCACTGCTCAAAAAGCTTCACCTCGATTTTCAGGTCATTCCGACATCGTTTGACCTAGTTTCGACTCTTGACGGAAAATCGGCTACAAAGTCTTCGGCTTTCTCGAAAAATGGGAAACTTTGTGCTCCTGTTTTGCGCGGGTTCTCGTCAAGTTTTCTCCAAGAAAATCAAGTCAATAATTGAGGAAAAATGTCAAAAAAAATACAGAAGAAAAAAGGAACGAAAAAGAAGGAAAAACGGCCGAAAAAACCACTCGGCAACCAAAGGGACCAAAACCCCATGGTCGCCGGCGACCTTGGCCCAAGGTCGCTGGCGACCCTGGGTGAATGGTTGCCGGCAACCCTGCAAATCCGGGTTGCCGGATTTTCGCCGGATGGCCCGATTTTCGATCCTTTTCGCGTTTCGAGTGTTCTTGGCTTTGTGATTTTCTGAAAATCCATTTTTTAATGCTTGAAAACCACTGATCTTCACCGACATCTCGGATCCGCCGTGAAGAGCATGAAATCATCACTGATCGCTCCAAGATCGCCAACCGGTTGACCAAGAAAGTACATTTTCTGTCCGACCGATCGTGAAATCGACAAGACAGATGTCACCGGCCCACCAACATCAGTCAATGTCTGAAATTGCATCGCAATCCGACATCAAACAATGTGTGGATCCACCTGTGATGATCACAAGAAGAATTCCAAAAGACGCGGCGCGGCCCGCGACTCTTCACATGCTCCGGTGACCACTTAATGCTGTTAATTGACTCGTTTTTTACAACTTAATGCGGTCATTAACTCATTATTTTGGACGTCCCAATCAGATTCAAGCATTTGGGAGTTACAAATCCAAGCAATCATGGCATTAAACCCATGAAACTCCCATCATCATGAAGATTAAAGGCGATTAAATGCCCATTATCCTTCATCGGCCAATCACAAGCCAAGAAAAAGGAGTTACAAAATCAAGAAATAAAACTTGTAACTCCTCTCATCAATACCATCATTTCTCTCATCATGGCCATCAATGCCAATAAACACCACATGGCTACCAAAAGCCTATAAAAGGACGCCCATTCCAAAGAAAGAGACAAAAAAAATTTTCCACCAGAACTTTCCACCTACCAAAAAAACGATCAACTGGTCTGCACACTTGCATTCTTCCGAAGAAATCCTGACGAAGTCCTGCTGCTCTGCCGCCAGAAGCACTACAAGGTGATCAAAGTCCCTTGGGGGGCCACCCCCCCCCCCCCCCCCCCAAGGCCCCCTCCTTCTACAACATGGCCTAAATACGGCTTTCAGCCCGTTTACTCGGTTTTTCATTGGATATAGGACCTCCTCTTGGTCCTTGTCCTTTAAAAAATTGAGGTTGGAGCCAAGCCGAAGAATCGAAGCATCAAGCGTTCTCATTTGAAGGACGATGGCGAAGTCCATACATGACTTGCGACCATCAATTGAACGTGTCCCCACAATCTCCTAAGAAGTTAGATCCCTTTTCTTTCTTTTCTATTGTAATTTGTATTTTTTAAAGAGACCAAAAGAAATCACAATTCTTGTCTTTCATATTTGATGAGATTTGTAAATCGCCTTTCACGGCAAAATCGCATTTTACGGCAAACAAACAAAAACACCTCCTATGGCATTCTCAAAAAAACAAACTTGTCTCTTTTCTTAAATATTTATGCAATTTGACAAGTTAGAAAGAAGGATCGATTTCTTTTCTACTTGTGAAGGTGAATTTCCGGATCATCACCATTCCAAATTCCAAGTAGAATAGTAAATCTGCATACCCGTACAAAAAGTTGATACCCGCGTTTCCCTCCTCCGCCGAGACCCAGGTAGCCCCCGGGGCGGAAGGAGAGGATGGAAATCCGAGGGTCCATCACCTATAACTATGATGAAGCAATCAATGACGTAGATTCGGGACGTTGGCAAGATGCTATGAAAGCTGAGATGGAGTCTATGTACTCCAATCAGGTCTGGACAATTGTGGACTTGCCTGCCAATATTAAACCTATTGGTTGCAAGTGGGTCTAAAATAGAAAGAGATGACCAGATGGAAGAGTGGAGACCTTTAAGGCCAGGCTTGTAGCGAAAGGGTATACTCAGAAAGAGGGTATTGACTATGAGGAAACCTTTTGGCTGGTAGCTATGCTCAAGTCCATCCAGATACTCTTACCCATTGTGGCTCATCTAGATTATGAAATTTGGAAAATGGATGTCAAGACGGCGTTTCTCAATGGCCTTCTTGAGGAAGTCATCTATATGATGCAGCTAGACGGTTTTGTAGCTAAAAACCAAAAGCAAAGAGTTTGCAAGCTGCAGAAATCCATTTATGGATTGAAGCAGGCATCTCGAAGCTGGAACATCCATTTTGACCAGGCAATTAAGTCTTTTGATTTTTGTCAAAATCCGGATGAGTCATGTGTGTATATGAAAAGTGAATCAGGCAGGGTAGTTTTTCTAGTTTTATATGTCGATGACATCCTTCTCCTTGGGAGAGACATAGGAATATTGTCAACAGTGAATGTTTGGTTAGCCAAGACTTTTGATATGAAGAATTTGGGAGAAGCTAGCTACATCCTATGGATCAAACTCCATCGAGATCGGAAAAATAAGATGATTGGTTTATCCCAAGTTGCGTACATAGATAAGGTACTTGTACGGTTTGCTATGTAAGATTCCAAGAAGGGTATTATACCTTTCAAGCATGGAGTGTACCTTTCCAATGATCAGTGTCCCAAGACACCTGAGGAAATGGAGCAGATGAGGGCGATACCATATGCTTCAGTTGTTGGTAGCCTCATGTATGCTATGCTTTGTACTAGACCAGATATCTATCATGCAGTGGGCCTAATTAGTAGATATCAGTCTAACTCAGGTCCTGACCATTGGACTATTGTAAAGTGTATTATCAAATACTTGAGAATGACTAAAGATTATATGTTGATTTACGGCAATGATGGGCTGATTCCAGTCGGATACACAGATTCTAAATTCATGTCAGATCAGTATTCCAGGAAATCCACCTCTGGTTATGTGTTAATGCTTGGCAGTGGAGCTATCTGCTGAAGGAGTATTACACATGAATGTACTGCTGACTCCACCTCGAAGGCTGAATATGTAGTGGCCTGTGAAGTAGCTATGGAAGCAGTATGGCTCAAAAGATTTCTTCTGGAACTTAGAGTGGTACCTTTGGCAAGACAGCCGCTCGCAGTTTATTGTGACAGTAGGAGGGTGGTTGCTCAGTCCAAGGATCCCAAAAGCCATAAGAGCCAAAAGCACGTACAAAGGAAGTATCACTTAGTCAGAGAGATTATGCGGAGAGGTGAAATTGTAATCACCAAGATGGCCTCTGCGGACAATCTAACAGATCTCTTAACTAAGCTTTCGACCACCAAAGTCTTTGAGCAGCATGTAGAAGGGATAAGCATGAGATCGATGCAACCCTAACTGGCATTAAGCCTAAGTGGAAGATTGCTAGTTTATATGGTCTCAATTCCTTAATTCTTTATTTATCAATATAATGTTAGTGCACATCTTAATGAGCACTTGTTTTGTATTGTCAATCCCGTGTCAAAGAGTCCAAGACCTTGCCTCTCAGAGTTTCACAAGGAAGATCAAATTTGAAGGCAAAAGATCAAGTCTTGGAAGGCCTGGATTCATCGAGGAAGAACTCCATTTGTGTGCCAACCTATTCAGGTAAAATGGGACCCAAACCAACCAAGTAATGGACCCTAAAAACCCTTAGTTTAATGGCTTATTTAATGGGGTTTTAGAAATTGTTTTTAAACCTTTTCAAGACTCAAAACTGGTCCCAGAGGTCGGCTAACCGCCATGGTTTGCGATCACCTTGCGGTTACTTTTCCAGAGGCTTAATGTACAAGTTTCTGTGAAAATTCGGTTACCTAGGGGTTACCTCGCGGCTAGCCGCATTGAAAAGGGATTACCTCGCGGTTACCTCGCGGCTAGCCCCCTACTCAGCACAGCTTTACAAAAACTAGCCGTTTATGACCGTTGGGGTGGCGGCTAACCGCGGATTTGAAGGGGGCTAGCCGCCAAAAGCCGTTAGAGAGCCGTTGGAAGGTTTTTTTTATAAATAGAAAAGGCCCCAAATCATCCAAGTCCTCTTGAAGATCATGAGAGCTCATGTCCTAACCATGGTCCATCATATTTGACCTCTCATAGATCATTCCACACACACTTTGAGCTTGCATTGGGAAATCTAAGAGCTTCATTAGCTTAAGGAAAGTGTGATGTGTGGAAACAATATTGCCCACACACACTATGAGCTTGTATTGGCAAATCTAAGAGCTTCATTAGCTTAAGGAAAGTGTGATGTGTGGAAACAATATTACCTAGGGAAGAACTTGAGCCATCATAAGTTAAAATCCAAATCCCTAGACCAAAAACCTCTTCCCTTGATTGAGCACAACATTGGAGCATCATCATCAACATCAAAGAAGCATTGCAAGAGGCATCAAAGCTTGGAACTGCGGTGACAAGCTTGGAAGAGCATCCTCCGGACTTCGTCAAAGAGGCAAGTGGCAACCTCCAGACTTTGTCAAAAGAGGCAAGTGTTCTTCCCCCTCACTTCATTAAATTCAGAGCATTGTAAGAGTGGCTTATTTCTTTGTGATTTAACCACTATAAAAAATGTAGAGGGGAGTAGATCCTTGTGATCGAACCTCGTAAACAAAATTGATGTAGAATCAGTACTTGTGTAGTTTCATTCTTCATAGTGGAACCAGGGGACTGTGTGACCCTTGAGAGTGGATGTAGGTCTGTGTGACTGAACCACTATAAATCCCTTGTGTCAATTCCTTTTTCTCTATCTCTTGTGCTTGATTAACATATCTATAAGTTGTGGAGATTGATATGAATGATATTTCTTCTTTGAGTTTAAATTGACACACATCCTCTTGTGCGAAAACAACATTGAACATATTGGTAAATCTTGTCCTGTTTAGCACACACTCTTTAAACATATATTCAATTGAGCACATTGATATAAATCATAAGTGAATTTGTGAAGAGTGGTGTACACACACTTGTGCTTATTATTATGAAATTAATTGTCATATCTTTGATTGCTTAAGCACTCACACATTGAACACATATTCCGTATAAGTTGTATTCTTATTTGTGTTCATTGTGTTCTTTGTCCTAGTTGAGATTAAAATTGGACTAAGTTTTTTTTTTATTGTGAAAAGAATTCCATTAGTCCTATTCACCCCCCCCCCCCCCCCCCCCCCCCCTCCCCTCTAGGAAACTTTCATTGGCCCTAGCTGCACTTTCATATAATCATGCTTTCCTTTCATGAGATGAATAGTGTTTTATTACTTAATACTCATAACCAATACAAATGAGATGAACCAGAGCCCACTAGTATATTAGATGTGATACATGTGTATGGATGAGATCTACATGCAGGCGACATATGTCACAAATGTTATACTTAAATTGATTCACAACCGGTGATGAGATTGGGCATCTCATCTGACAAGGTTGCAGCACTTTGATCACTATGAGATAATGTGATTTGTCTTGATCATCAAAATGTAAGATTCTAGATCATGGTGCTCGTACATTAGATATATTGAAGGACCATGAGAAACACCTTATGAATCATTGTCTTTACTTTAAAGTCAGCTCTCATAATTCCCTAGCAATAGACTCTTAATCCTGAAACATTAATGAACTCAAGTTTCTGTCTATTCATTTACTTTGAGTCACCAATGAGTGAGGCCAACTCTAGGTCAATACCTCGGTGTCTTGGGTATGTGGTAATACGACTATGGAAACATCCAATGGTTAAGATGGAATCTATCTACATTATCCCCTTGTGCCAATTAATGGATTTATCATTAGTAAGTGCGCACCCATCTCAATTAAGAGTTAATTGGATGGTACTGATAATTACTATAATTAATTAGGTCTTAAGGATAATAAGATATGGATATATTTTGGCGAACAGGTCCAATTGATCCATGGATATTGATATAGGGGCCTACTTATGGTGATAGGGAAGTTTAAGGTCTTCTTTGAAATTTATTCCTAAGATTGGAGTGCAATTGCATTTATATAGTGGAGTTATTTGCAATTAGTTGTGGGCCTTGATTGCACATGAGATGTGGAGTTGTGGTGTCTTAGTTGAAGCCAGCTTTCTATGGAATCCCTAGTGGTCCCCACGCTAGCCCAAGAATAGATCATTACTAATTCTAGTTGAACTCAAAAGGAAAGGAATTACAAAGTTACTATTTTTATTTGAAGTGAGACTTCTAATGGTGGTAATAGTAAGTTACTAATTGTTGTGGAAGTGAGACTTCTATAATTATTAGAAATGAGAAGTTACTAATTCTTAATAGAAGTAAGACTTCTATTTTAATTAGTAAAGAGGAGATTGCTTTAAGGCTATAAATAGAGGATAAAGGAGGTGGATGTCCCCATGCTTTTATCCATCCTAGGAATTCATGCCCATCTCCCTCTCTTGTGCAAGTGATGCACACGCCCCATCTCAAAGAGATCTGATACGGGTTATAACATGGAAGACAATTAGGTCTTAAAGATCCTAATTAGCTATTAAGAAAGAGTTTCTTCATCTAGCAAGTCTTCTTCTCCATTAAAACGTACACAATCGAGCTCCAAATGTATAATCTATTTCCTTCTTTGTTGTAGATTTATTTTGGTTACATGGTATTGCTATTTACTAATCTTGATCATGAGTTTGGGGTCTTGGATCCTGGATTGAGTTTATTGCCTTATGGATAATTGATCCCTGAGTCAAGTGGGTTAAAAAGTTTTGAAAACCTATCCACTAGGCCCACCTATTTCCAACACCTTCTTGAGGAAACACTCGAAAATGATGTTCGGGTCTTCCTCCCGGATACGTGCCTCTACTGGAGCTGGATGGGCCACTCGCTCAATGACATCTAGGACCTACACCTGGAACTATGCAAAGTCCTCCGCCTACTGCTAAAGAGCTGAAGCCTGAGCCTCTTGTGAGACCCGGAAGGCTTGTAGAAACTGTAAGGCCCCTAGCCTTAATTAGGGGGTTAGCAAAGATTAGTGTTGGTTAATCTAATTTTGTAGCATAATTAGGTGCATTGAGTAGCTTCCATCATACATGGCATTCATGTGTTAGACCCATCATATTATTGGCCCAAAACCCACCAAGAACCCATTTAGAAACTCACCTCAAAATGACCCTATGCCCTTCTAATCTCTTAAAATCCACTTGACAAATGGGCTAGGCCCTTATTAGTAAACCCCCACAAGGTATCTCTACAAATCTTAAATCCTTCACTTCTCTTTCATTTTTATTTCATTTCATTTTACTTCTCTTTCATGTACAATTACGTACAATTCATTTCATTTCCCCTCCATTTCTCTTCATTTCATTTCATTCACAACACTTCATCTTCTACTCTCTACTCTCCCATCTCCCTTTCCATTCTCTCTTCTTCCTCCATCCCCTTCCCACCATTGTGCAAGTTTCCAAGGCCAAGCCAAGGCTCCCCAAGCTTCCCTAGAGCATCATCTTCCTCATCCTCATCATCTCCTACCCCATTTTCACATTTAGGTAAGCATACCCATTTTCAATCTCCATCTATTTATTTCTATTCATTGTAGAACCTTGCATCCATGTCTTAGTTATGTTTTTCTTCTTATTTGGCATGTAGGAAAGTGTTTTTAAGCATCGGATCAGAGTGGGTTGTGGTGGAGATCAAGATTTGGAAACCCTAGGCACCAAGAAAGAGGGGTTTTGTGCAAAAGCCAAGGCAAGTACATAGACATGAATAATAATGTGTACACGTTACATTTGTTGGTTTTGATGCTTTAAACATGTTCAGTATCTCTACTAGATGCTTTAATTGTGTTCAATATCTCTACTAGATGCTTAAAATGTGTTCAATATCTCTGATGGACCCGAAAAAGGGGGAATCTTCCGTCCTCTCCCTCCGCACCCCGGGGGCTGACCTGGGTCTCGACGGAGGAGGGAAGATCTCGGGCATCAACATTTTTGTACGGGTATGCCAGATTTACTTTCTACTTGGAATTTGGAATAGTGATAATCCGGAGATTCACCTTCACAAGTGGAAAGGAAATCAATCATTTTTTCTAACTTTTCAAATTGCATAAATATTAAGAAAAGAGACAAGTTTTTAGAATGCCGTAAGAGGCGTTTTTGTTTGTTTGCCGTGAAAGGCTATTTTGCCGTGAAAGGCGTTTTTACAAAACTCATCAAATATGAAAGACAAGAATTGTGATTTCTTTTTGTCTCTTTAAGAAATACAAACTACAATAGAAAAGGAAGAAAAGGGATCTAGCTTCTCAGGAGATTGTGGGGACACGTTGAGATCGACGGTCGCAAGTCATGTATGGGCTTCGCCATCGTCCTTCAAATGAGAACATGTGATGCTTTGATTCTTTGGCTTGGCTCCTAACCTCAGTTTTTTAAAGGACAAGGACCAAGAGAAGTGATGGAACGCGCTCCGAGGCGCCGTTGGGGCGGCTACCGGGGTCGGCGGAACGTGGGAGTCCGTCGGGTCCGGCCCTTTTGCGCCCTGGCGGGCCTGAAGCGCGCATCAACATTTCTTTTATGTGGGTGTGCCAGATTTTCTATTTTACTTGGAATTGCAAATGGTAATCCGGAGATCAACCTTCGCAAGTAAAAAGGAAATCAACTTCTTTCAAGTTTTCCATTGCACAAATATTTAAGAAAAGAGACATTTTCTTGGTTTGCCGTGAAAGGCGATTTTGTTTGGCATTTATAGCCGATTTTGGCGTTTATAGCCGATTTACAATTCTTATCAATAATGAAAGACAAGAGTTGCGATTTTTGTCTCTTTAGAAAAATACAAATTACAATGAAAAGCAAGAAAAGGAAGATCTAACTTTTCAGGAGATTGTGGGGGACTCGTTCAGATTGACGGTCGCAAGCCATGTATGGGCTTCGCCATCATCCATGCAGATGAGAGCAGAAGATGCTCTTGATTCGCTTGGCTTGGCTATAACCTCAGGTTTTTAGAGGACAAAGACCAAGAGAAGGTCCTATGTCCAATAAAAAGCTAAGTAGACGGGCTGAAAAGCCACGTCTAAGCCATTGGAGGCAGCAGGAGAAGGCAAGGACCTTGGGGGGGGTGCCCCCCAAGGGACTTTTGTCACCTTGTAGTGGTGGCCGGTGCAGAACTTCAGCAGAGTTTTTTTTCTCTCTTTTTTCTTTCTCTCAGATCTCTTTCTGATCCTTTTTTTCCTCTGATCTTCTCTCTGATCCTGATTTTCTCCTTTTTTTTCCGATCTTGATTTCAATGGAATGCTCTCCTATTTATAGGCTTTTGGTAGCCATTTAGGAGGGTTTATGAGCCTTAATGGCTTTAATGGGAGGAGTTACAAGATTTATTTCTTGATTTTGTAACTCCTTTTTCCTTGAATCTGATTGGCCGATGGAGATTAAGGGCTTTTAATCACCTTAATTACCATAATGGGAGGAGTTTCATGGTTTAAATGCCATGAATCAATTGACTTGTAACTCCCAAATGCTTGCTTCTGATTGGGCCGTCCAAAGAAATGAATTAATGACTATAATAAAGCTAGTCAATTAACCACATTAATTGGTCGCCGAGCAGTCGAAGAGTCGCGGGCCGTGCCGTGTCTTCTGGAATTCTTCTGGCGATGATCATCGATGGGTCTACATGCTGATCGACATCGGATGAACATGTAACTTCAGACATTGATAGCTAAGAGCGGGCCGGTGACATCTGTCTTGTCGATTTCACGATCGGTCGGACAGAAAGTGCACTTTCTTAGTCAGCCGGTTGACGATCTTGGAGCGATCAATGATGATTTTATGCTTTTGACGGCGGATCCGAGATGTCGTCGGATATGAGTCAATTTAAAGCACTAAAAATCACATTTTCAGGAAACCACAGGGGCCAAAGTGCGCGAAACGCGAAAAAAGACGGAAAAACGGGTCACCGGCGGAAAATCCGGTGACCCGGACCTCCATGGTCGCCGGCGACCATGGGCCATGGTCGCAGGGGCCTGCGACCATGGGCCATGGTCGCAGGGGTCTGCGACCCTGGGGGATTTTTCCCCTTCGGAGCCCGTTTTGCGGTCGTTTTGAGGTCTTTTTCGTCGCCGTTTTCTTCTGTATTTTTCTTGACATTTCTTCTCATTTATTGGCTTGATTTCCCTGTAGAAAACTTGATGAGAATCCTTGCATTTTTAGAGTGCAAAGTTTCCAATTTTCCGGGAAAGCCGAAGACTTTGTCGCGTAGAGCTGCTGATTTTCCGCCAGAAGCTGAAACTTGGTCAAACGATGTCGGAATGACCTGAAATTTGAGGTGAAGCCTCCTGATCAATAAATAAGACCAACCATAGGCTTTTGTTTGAGTTTTGAAGCCGTTTGGAGTCCCGTCGATGCTTCACTTGATTTTGCTGGGGGGAAAATGCCGAGCTTTGATATGTGGCCAAACGATGTCCGATTGACCTGAAATTTGACGGGGAGCCTATTGGAGTCATTTTGAGACGTTCCATGGGCTCCGTTTTGGATGTCATGGTCCCGGGTTGCTCCGCCGCCGGTAGGCTTGATTTTCTCTCGGAGCATCGAAACCTGGTCAAACGTTGTCGGAATGACCTGAAATTCGACGTGCAGCCTTTTGGAAGCATGTGGAAGCCACTCATGCACTTGGTTTAATGAGCGAAGGCTTCAGTGGTTCCCGCCGCCGGGAGGCTTGATTTTGCTGCTCGAGCATTGATGGAGGGTCAAACGTTGTCGGTTTGACTTGAAATTTGGCATGGAGCCCTTTTGAGACATGCTGGAGTCATATGTAGGCTCTGATCGAAGTTTTGACGTCTCCGATGATGTCGCCGCCGGGAGCGCCATTTTAGCTAACGGAGAAGCGAAGTTAGGCCAAATGATTCTGAAATGGCCCGAAACTTCATGTGTACTCTTCTCTTGGCTATCTTGAAGGATCTTGCAGTTTTTGTTTGATTCTGACAAGATTTGATTTTTTGGAGAAGTTGCATTGCCTATTTATGGCAGGTTGCGACTTCATGCAGCTTTCTTGATGTTGAAGAGGCAAAGTGACATTTTTGGTGTCAACAAGAAGGTCCTATATCCAATGAAAAACCGAGTAAACGGGCTGAAAAGCCGCGTTTAGGCCATGTTGGAGAAGGAGGTGACCTTGGGGGGGTGGCCCACCGGGGGACGTTGATCACCTTGTGGTGCTTCCAGGAGCAAAGTAGCAGGACTTCGTTTCTCTCTTGGATTTTCTGGATTTTCAGAGCTTGCACTTGGGATCCATTTTTCATCATGCTTTCTTCTTGGAATGGACCTCCTTTTATAGGCTTTTGGTAGCCATGAGGTGTTTATTGGCATTGATGGCCATGATGAAAGAATTGATGAAGAGTTACAAGTTGATTTTGTAACTCCTTTTTCAAGGCTTGTGATTGGCCGATGAAGGTAGTGGGCATTCAATCACCTTTATGCTTCATGATGATGGGAGTTTCATGGGTTTAATGCCATGATTGCTTGGATTTGTAACTCCCAAATGCTTGGTTCTGATTGGGCCATCCAAACTAATGAGTTAATGACCGCATTAAGTTGTCAATAAACGACATTAAGTGGTTGCCAAGGCATGTGAAGAGTCGCGGGCCGCGCTGCGCCTTTTGAGATTCTTCTTGCGATCATCACAGGTGGATCCACGCATTGTTTGATGTCGGATTGCGATGCAATTTCAGACATTGATTGATGTTGGCGGGCCGGTGACATCTGTCTTGTCGATTTCACGATCGGTCGGACAGAAAGTGCACTTTCTTGGTCAGCCGGTTGGCGATCTTGAGGCGATCGGTGATGATTTCATACTTTTGACGGCGGATCCGAGATGTCGACGAAGATCAGTAGTTTTGAAGCACCGAACATTGCATTTTCAGAAAATCACAGAGGCCGGAATACCCGAAACGTGAAAAGAATCGGAAAACGGACGATTTGGCGCAAAATCCGGCGACCCGGATTTCCAGGGTCGCCGCGCGACCATGCACCCAGGGTCGCCTGGCGTCGTTTTTGGCCGTTTTTTCGTCTTTTTCGTCCCTTTTTTCTTCTGTATTTTTCTTGACATTTTTCCTCAATTATTGACTTGATTTTCTTGAAGAAATCTTGACGAGAACCCTCGCGAAATCGGAGCACAAAGTTTCCTATTTTTCGGGAAAGCCGAAGACTTTGTAGCCGATTTTCCGTCAAGCGTCGAAACTAGGTCAAACGATGTCGGAATGACCTGAAAATTGAGGTGAAGCTTCTTGAGCAGTGGATAGGACCAACCATGGGCTTTTATTTGAGTTTTGAAGCCGTTTAGGGTCCCATCGATGCTTCACTTGATTTTGCTGCGGGGAAAATGCCGAGTTTTGATATGTGGTCAAACGATGTCCGATTGACCTGAAATTTGACGGGGAGCCTATTGTAGTCATTTTGAGACGTTCCATGGGCTCTGTTTTGGATGTCATGGTCCCGAGTTGCTCTGCCGCCGGTAAGCTTGATTTTCTCTCGGAGCATCGAAACCTGGTCAAACGTTGTCGGAATGACCTGAAATTTGGCGTGCAGCCTTTTGGAAGCATGTTGAAGCCACTCATGTATTTTGTTTGATGAGTGATGGCTTCGGTGGTTGCCGCCGCCGGGAGGCTTGATTTTACTGCTCGAACATTGATGGAGGGTCAAACATTGTCGGTTTGACTTGAAATTTTTGGAGACATTCTGGAGTTATCCGTAGGCTTTGATCAAAGTTTTGGTGTCTTTGATGATGTCGCCGCCGGGAGCGCTTATTTAGCTGTCGGAGCGGTGAAGTTGGGCCAAACGATGTCGGAATGACCCGAAACCTCAGGTGTACCCCCCTTTTAGCTGTCTTGAAGGATCTCTCAGTTTCTGTCTGATTCTAACAAAATCTGATGCTTGAAGTAGTCTTACTTATTTTTAGCAGGATGCAGCTTCAGGAGGCTTCTCGATGTTGAGGAGACATATTGACTTTTTTGGTGTCAACAAATGCCCCCTCGAGGTACAGCGACGAGTATCTTTTTGGAGTTGATGTGCCTCGAAGAGAAACTTGGAGGAAAGATTCCAACTTGACCAAGAGTCTTGAGCATTTTTTTTTTTTAAATAGCCTTTTGAGTTTCCGGGGGAATTTTATGGTAGTGTGAGGGATCACTTACCATCTCAAGGCAAAGTTTTGAAAATGACATGGGATATTTGGATTTTGGGTTTTGGATTTTGGTTTTTTACCTTGTAACCTAACAAGCTGTATGTGGCAGGTTAGGGGGTCGGGGTTTGATTTTGATTTTGACCTTGTGACCCAACAAGCTGTATGTAGCAGGTTGGGGGGTCAGATTTGGTTTGTAGGTTTTGGATTTTGATTTTCGTTTTGGTCTTGTGACCTAACAAGCTGTATGTGGCGAGCTAGGGGACCGGAATTTGGTTTTGTGAAATGTCAATTTCAAGATTTTGGCTCAATTTGGTTCATGAGGTTGGATGGTTTGGTTTTTGGAAACTCATGGGACTTTCTTTTTTCTTTTTTTTTTTTTTTGAATGATTCCATCAACTCAAAAGAGGCATGGGACTTTTTTTTTTTTTTTTTTTGCTCTTTTCTTTTTTTTTTTTTTTTGCTCTTGGTAAGAGGAATATTTTGACTAAAAGCCACTTTTAGTGCCTAGGTGGTCAAACCTGGCTCATATGGGCTAACCCATGGGACCTTAGGCTTTGGAGATGGCCTAGATCTCATATAGTGTCATATTTGTAAAGAATATCCAAAAATATCTCTTTTATGTAGAGAATATCTAAAAATATCTTTACTTGGAGAGAATTTCTCAAGTTTTCTTTTTGTGGAAAGATTCTCTCAAAATATCTTTCTCTTTGAGAAAGTAGCTAAATTTTAGCACTTACCTCCTTTCTTTCTCTTTGTTTCCTCTTTTGGCTTGCTCTCTTCTATAAAAGCAAAGAGGGTTGGTGCTTTTGCTCCATTACTTTCTTTTTGCAAGAAATCCTCAAGAGTGCTCCCCAAGGCAAGAAGTGATTTCTCTTCTTCAAGGATCTCCAAGCTTTTCTTCTTCTTCTCCATCAATGGCTTCAAGAAAGTTTTCTTCCTTGTCAAGAATCTCCATTGTAGAAGTAGCTTCTTCATTTTTTTCTTCTTTTTCTTTTCTTCTTCTTTCTTCTTCTCTCTTTTTTTTTTCTTTTCTTATCTTTTCTTTTCTTTTCTTTTCATGCACGTTTTTTTTTTTTTTTTTCGTGCTTCTCTTTTTTTCTTTCTTTCTTTTTTTTCTCTTTTTTTCTTTTCACGGTTTTCTCTTCTTTTTTTTTTAAACTGTGTACTCTCTTTTTTTTTCTATTTTTTTTTCTCTGGCTGTACGGACAGGTCCGTACGGACCTGACCGTACTGCCACGTGGCAGTGGGCCACGGCATGTGGGCCAAAAAAAAATTTTTTTTTTTTTTTGCTGAGATTTTTTTTCTCTCTCTTTCTTTTTCTTTTTCCTTGTTTGCTCACTATGATAATGAGGCTATGCAATTTCAATATGTATGCATTTTTTTTTGTTTGATGCATCAAGATAGAAGGCTAGATTCTCTAGGTCAAGCCAACATGATTTTTGACTTGGACAAAGTTTGATTGGTTTTGACCAAATTGGGTTGGAATTGGTCAAACTTTGGTCAAGGTTTTCCTAGCATTTAATGCATGATGATATATTTTTGATGCATGAGTTTTGGTAAATAGATTTGGAAGTATGATGATGCATACTTGAAAATCTTTTGCAAGTGTTGGGATTTTGAGCTCGCAGCGATGTTGAGCTCTTTCTCGGTCTTGCTGGATTTTGAGGAAGTTTTGCAATTTTTGGATTCTGAAACTCGCAGCAATGTTGAGCTCTTTTCCAGATTTTGCGGAAGTTTGATGAGATTGGCTTGTTCTCGCAGCGATGTTGAGTTCAAGCCTTCTTTGAGAATTCTCCACTGACTATGAGCTCGCAGCGATGTTGAGCTCATCTTCAGGCTTCCTGTCTTTTTCGGAGTATGTTCCTTTTCTTTGGAATTGCCCCGGAACCATGTCAAAATTTTGCTAGAATTTTTTGAAGCAGAATTCTGTCATTTTGATGTTGATTGATCTTTTCTCTTCCATCTTTTGCAGGAGTTCTTCTAGAACGAACAAAGGTAAAGGTCCTGTTACTGACACACCTCGTCGGTCTACTAGATCTTCCAATGCTGCCGTTCAGCAGGCTTGGGAGAAGGTCCAGTTTGTGGAGAAAAACTTGGAAGAATGCGATTCCCTCAATCGTGATGAGATGAGATAGCGATTGATCGCTCTCAAGGATGAGGAGTTCTATAAGATCATGGTAAGCAGCCGTCCCTGGGTTACGGACGATCAGAGCGTTGTGCTCAAGCCTACCTTCTTCTTCGGTGATGCAGTCCCCGACGACTTGACATACCAAAGGAGATGTTTTCAGTTCTCTTACACAGCAGATGGTGAGGAGAGAACTATTTCTACCCGGTCATCTTTTGATCGGACTATCTCGATCCTGAGCCTTTCTCCCACGTGCCCTAAGAGGGAAGATCCTCTGAGTTGGGTGAAGAGGACCAGTGTGATCAAGACCAGGGTTTATGTTGGTGGACCTTCCGGTTTTGCAGAGAAGCCACCTGTCCGTATGTACGTGTTGATGCCAGCCAGTGGCTACCAAGGTTCTGATCATCTATCGATCGATTTGAGACCGGTGGGCCTTGGCGTTTTTCGGGGTGACGGCAGCAATTGGGTGAAGCCTTTTCGACTTCGTGGTCATTTCAGTGCTGATTCAAGCTGGGAGTCATGGACTGATAACACCCTGAGGATTGGTGAGGCCGTTCTTCGGGAGGCCAAGATTTTTGATGCGGTTCGCGCTTTTCAGCAAACTGTCGTTTTCTCCGATGAGGCTTTCATGGCCATGCTGGAGTCATTCCTTCCTCAAACCAACACCTTCATTGTGACGAATGGTGAGATTGGTTTTTCTTTGAAGGAGCTGAGCGCCATCACCGGGTTGCCTATCCTCGGCAAACTCTATGAGGAGTTTATGCCTATTGACAGCATCCTTGAGGAGCAGTCTGAGGAGTTTAGGCTTGTGTACTTTCAGCTCGTCGCCTTCTATGATTTTTTGAAGGAGAAGGAGGGCTCGAAAGTTAGATCCAGCAGTTGGAGAAGTTGCAGCTCCAACTTTTTTTACAGCGGGGATTCTTCTGATGGCATAGCCCAAGATGTTAGGGCTAAAGCATCAAGTTTGAAGAAGATCGCTGCTATGCGAGAAGATTTGAAGAAGTTCTTCGCAAGCACGGATGCCATTTGTCCTGACATTGTGTTGCGGAGAGATCTCGCTATTTACCTCACTTACTGGCTGTGTGAGGCTGTTTTTGCTGGAGGAGATGGGACGCACATCAGGCCGCACTGTATTTTTCCGACTTGTCAGATGGCGTTTGGAGAGCGGCTGGCTTTGGTACCTGCTCTTTACTCCTATTTGTGTACCGAACTGCAGGCTGCTGCTTTCCTAGTTCGGCTTGGGCTTCCCATGAACAGGGTATTTTCGGCCCATATTTTCTATTCGTGGTATGTATACCACTGTCCTAGCTTCCATCGTTTGGGAGTTGCACAGGACGAAGATCCCTTTATGATTCGTTTGGCTAGAGGGACAGCCGTTCACGAATCACTTTTATCTGCCCGTTTAAGGATCCGACGATTTAGGGACGTTGAGATTAGGCAGTCTTCAGTGAAGCTTTCTCCGGGCTTGCGAAAGAAGGCTTTTGACTTTGGTGTCTCCCGTGATTCGACCAGGGCAGGGTCGGGAAGACATTATGCTTTGACGGACGCGGAGAAGAGGTGGCTCTTCAACATACGGGTTGGTAGATGGTGTACCGCAGACATCTTTTCGTCGACATCCAACCGTATGTCCCTTCGCGTTTTACGTTGCAGCTTGGCTTCTCTCAAAGTGTTGTTGGAGCGCCTTCGAGTATGGTGAAGCGTTTTGGAGGTCTGCAAGATGGGAGAAATGCATGGGCTTTTTATAGCGCCGAGGATACTACCGCCATGATTTCTTATCCTGAGCTGCCCACCTTCCGGACTGCTGGCTTCACGAAGTGGTTCGTGGAGAGCTTTTCAGTGTACCGGGGGCTTTCCAAGAAAGAGCTCGATATTAAGCAATCTCCTGGGAAGAGTCTTGGCAAATCGGATGGCGTTCGTCGGGAGGAAGTTTTGGCCTTCCTTTCTGGAGAGAAACACAAGATAGGCTTTCTCAATGGGCAGGACATCATCAGATCAGGAGCTACACAAGGGATTCCTGGTGAGGTCTTGAGGCAGCTGGAAGAGGAGGAGGCTGAGATCGATGCTATGATACAGGAGAGCATACGAAGGCTTCCATGGAGTCTACTGAGAAAAGTAGACCATCCAGTGTGGACTCTTGTGAGAGGCCTGATGTTGATAGTGTGGCAGGATCGTCGAGCAGATTGACCCACCGAGGCAAGAGGAGGAGAGGACAACGCCGTAACATGAGACGGCACGATAGTCCTTCTGATCTTGAAGTTCCTCTCACCATTGCTGAGGAGGTGTCTGAGGATGCTGACGAGCCTCCGGAGAAGAGAAGCAGAGAAGAGGAGATAGCTGGTATGATCCCCTTTCTTTCCTTTTGTTTCTTCCTTCCCCCTTTTTTTTGTGAAAGATTTTGTTTTGATCCGTTGCTTCTTTATTTAGCAGAGGATGATGACCTGGTGACGCCTGAGGTTCCTGCCGATGAGGCGATGACGGATCCAATCCTGGCATCTGAGGAAGAGCTCAGGGACTCTGGAGTGGTTCCAGAACCTTCACCTGGTATGATTTGCTTTGGCTTTTGCTTTTTTGTCTTCTTTTGCTGTCATTTGCTAACATGTAGTTGACTTGCCAGAGGATTCCGACGATTTCGAGCCATCCATGGATGCAACTTTTGACGATGCTTTGGATGAGCTCAAAGAGGCAGAGAGTACTCCGCCGGTCGTCGAAGCAGGTATACTTGCAATAATAATCTTGATATATTTTTGACAAGATTATATTCATACCTTTTTGTCTTTTCCTTCTTTTTTTCTTTGACAGATTGTGAAGCAGCAGGAGAGATTCTTCCGTCTTCCTCAGAGCCAGAACAGGGGATACCTGCGGTTGATGCAGAAGTAGGGGCTTCTTCCACTTTCAATGAGTCAGCTTGTTCCGTTGGAAAGAGTGTATTGATTACTCTTCCAATGGAGCATGACGTGGGCAGTCGGGCACCAGAACATGGCGAATCCTCATCTGCACCGTACCTTCAGTATGCTAGGAAGGTGTTGAAGACTGTCTTGAGCTCATGGGTTGAGACTCTTTCTTCAGGTCATTTGGAAGCTGGTTTTGGTATGATCAAGCATGTGCAGGACATCCTCGCTGATAGCAAAGAAGTCGGTCTGGACATCGCAAGTGCCGAGGATTTTGTTGAGGAGATCATCACCTTGGGGAACAAATGGACTGAGACCAAGAGTTTCCCAGATGGTGACTTCTTTGATGAGATGTTCTTAAAACCTTCCAGCAAAGTCAAAAGCTGAGCTGACTGAGGTCACAAAGACTCGGAGGCAGATCGTTCAGGAGAAGAACGTTACCGAGTTATCCATCATGGGGCTGAAGCAAGACTTGGACCGCCTTGATAAGGAGGTCGTTGAAGCTAGGCAACGTCTTGATCTTTTAGAGGAAGAAACTGCTGTCAAATGGACCGCCATTGTGGAGCCTCGTGACAAGGAGGGGACTCTCATTCGCCAGGTTGAGGAAGCTGAAGGTAATGTCCGGAGGAAGACTCAGGAGCATGACCAGTGGCAGGTCCTCTGGGAAGAGCTTCCTCGTGCATTAGATGGGTCACAGCATTCGGCCGCATTTTATGGGGACATTTTGAAGGAGCGTGGCCTAAAAACTTTGGAAGTTAAGGCCAAGGGTCTGCTTGAGGAGTTGAACCTTTGGTTGAAGACCATGTAGGATTGAGCTCCTGAGTTGTAACAAACTCTTTTTCCTTTTTCTTCTTCTTTTTTTTTTTTTTTGGTACCTCCATGTATAAACAATTTTGGTACTATATTTTGTATCCCCTTCCTTTCACTTCAATCATTTTTTGACGAAAACAATTTTGAGCAAAAGTTTGATGGGAATGTTTGTTTAAGGATTTGATCAACAGGTTGTCATTTTGTGAAAATCTTTTGTCAAAGGGTTGTTTTGGGCATGAAAGCCAATTTTGTGGCGGAAAGGCTTTGTTTTTTATGGTTTGAAAATCAAAATTTGGATGGCGAAAAAGCCTAATTTTGTGGCGTAAGAGCCAAAATTTGTTTTGCGGTATGGGAGCCAAAATTTTTGGATGGCGTGAAAGCCGAATTTTAGAATGGCATAGAAGCCGAATTTTGTTTTGTTTGTCTTGGCATTTATAGCCGAATTTTGGCATTTATAGCCAGATTTTGGCGTTTATAGCCGATTTTTTTTTGTTTTGTTTTGGCATTTATAGCCGAATTTTGGCGTTTATAGCCAAATTTTGAGTGGCATGAGAGCCAAAAATTTTGTTTGTGGCATGAGAGCCAATTTTGAGATGGCATGAAAGCCGATTTTGGCGTTTATAGCCGAAAAATTTTGTTTTTGGCATTTATAGCCGAATTTTGGCATTTATAGCCGGATTTGGCATTTATAGCCGGGTTTTGGCGTTTATAGCCAGATTTTGGCGTTTATAGCCGAGTTTTTTTTGAAAATCAAGTTTTGTTTTATTGGCATGAAAGCCGATTTTAGCATTTATAGCCGAAAAAAAAATTTGTTTTTGGCATTTATAGCCGAATTTTGGCATTTATAGCCGGATTTTGGTTTTCAAAATGCAGGTATCGACTAAATGTCGCCTCCCCACTGAATGGTCTCGCAAGTATCGATGGAATGTCGCTTCCTTGCTCATTCGGTTTTACGAGTATTGATGGAATGTCACTTCCTCGCGGGTTAGGTTTTGCGAGTATCGATGGAATGTCGCTTCCTTGCGAATTGGGGTGCAAATATCGACTAAGCGTTGCTTCCCTGCTTTTTCCAAAACTTTTGGTTTTGCGGGTACTGACTTGATGTCGTTTCTCCGCGATTTTTGAGGTTTTCTTGAACCATTTGAAATTTGGATTGTGGATAGCAACTGATATGTTGCATCTCCAAGATTTTTGAAATTTGGGTTGTGGATATTAACTGGTTTGTTGCTTCTCCACGATTTTTGAAATTTGCAAGTATCGAATGGGGTTCGCTTCCTTGCGATTTTTGGGTTTTGGAAGTATCGAATGGGGTTCGCTTCCTTGTGATTTTTGGGTTTTGGAAGTATCGAATGGGGTTCGCATCCTTCTGGTTTTTTGGGTTTTGCGAGTATCGACTGAATGTCGCTTCCCCGCGGTTTCTAAAAAGCCATTTTTTTGTTTAAAGACACGAAGGTCATAAATTTTGACTTAAAACCATTTTGGTTGTAAAAGCCGAGGCGGTTTAGGGTGAAAATTCCTAAGTCCTGATTTTTGTTTCAAACCATGAATTTTGGGTTCAAGGATCGAAAATTTTAGTCAAGTATGGGAAGAGGCTCCTAAACTTGGATTGATTTTTCTTTTGAACGATGAAAGTAAGCATTGTTTTGAGAGATTGTTTTTTTTTTTGGAAACTTCAACATAAAGATGAAAATTTCAAAAGGGGTGGGTTTGACGAGCAAGTACCTTGGAAATACGCTTTAGCCGTGTAGATATTGCTCTGACCTGTTTGAGGAAGTCTTCAAGGGTAGTACCGCTTCAAGAACTTGCCATTGATGGGTAGCATACATCTGTCTCCTTCCATGTTTAGAAGAGCGTATGCACCGTTGGAGAAGACTTTGTCGATGACGAAGGGTCCCTCCCATTTTGGTTCGAATTTTTCTTTGGATTTGTGGGCAAAGACTATGAGTCTTTTTACTGCAAGAACCAAGTCACCCTTTTTGTAGGCGCGTTGCCTGACCTTTTTGTCGAAAGATCCTGCCATGCGTACTTGGTACAACTCAATGCTTTGTAGAGCTTCGAGTCGTCTTTCATCGAGATTATCCAGCTCTTGGAGTCTCATTTTGACATTGCTTTCTTGCGTCATGTCATTTTGCAAAGATACCCTTAAGGAAGGAATTTGTACTTCCAAAGGGACAACAGCTTCGCATCCATAGACCAAAGAGAATGGTGTGCTATGGGTTGGTCCTCGAACGGTGGTTCGATAGGCCCACAAAGCTTCTAGCAGTTTGTCCACCCAGTCTCTTCTGTGACTAGAGACCATTTTCTTGAGAATTTTGCAGAGTATCTTGTTGAAGGCTTCTGCTAGTCCGTTCGCTGCTGGATTATATGGAGTCGAAGGACAACTTTGGATTTTGTACTTGTCGCAGAACCTATAGAATCTGTGATCCCGAAATTGTGGTCCGTTATCATGGACGAATCTTTTCGGTATTCCGAAGCGATAAATAATGTCGGTGCGCAAGAACTGAAGGACTGATGAAGTCTTCATTTCGCTGAGCGCAAATGCTTCTGACCACTTGGAGAAATAATCCGTAGCGGCGAAGATGAAGCGATGACCTTTGCTTGATGGGGGGGAAATAGGACCTATGATGTCCATACCCCAGGCTTCGAAAGGCCATGAGATTGCTGTTGGATGTAGCCATTCTGGAGGCATGTGGACATAATCTCCGTGAATCTGGCATTTTTAGCAGCGCTTGGCAAATTGTATTGCATCAGTTACCATGGTAGGCCAATAGTAACCTAGCCTTTTTATCTGGTTGTAGAGCTTAGGGCCAGCCTGATGGGCTCCACAAAGACCAGCATGTACTTCTTTCAGAGTTTTCTCAGCCTCTTGTTGTGATAAGCAGCGTAGGAGTACTCCGTTGAAGGATTTTCTGTAAAGTGCTTTTGAAGGTATATCCAAATGAAAGTTTGGAGCTCGTCTTTGGATGGTTACCCGCTCTTTTGGGTCTTCAGGTAGTATTCCGAACATGATATAATCAATGAACGGATCTCTCCAGTCGCCAATCGGAGGTTTGAGGATGGACATCCGACTTCCAACCACTTGGTGGCATTCAGCAACTGCTTGGTGTGTGTTGAGAGGAGGGAAAATCCTTCTTTGACACACTGTGACTTGCATGTTTTTCCCTTCTTGGATTGCCATGGATGCGGCAAGTCCAGCCAGGGCATCTGTACGGATGTTTTCACCTCTGAGGATATGGGTGATATGGCAGATATTGAATTTTTGTCGAAGCGACTGCGCCTTATTGTAGTAAGGTAGCAAATCAGGCTTCCTGACTTCATATTTTTTATTCGTCTGGTTGACGACCAGTTGAGAGTCTCCAAAAACTTCCAGCATGGTGATGCCGGTTTCGAGGGCGAGTTCCAATCCAACAATCAGGGCTTGGTACTTAGCTGCATTGTTTGAACATGGTTCCAGTAGCGAGAAGGCGTGTGGAATCATGTATTTGTCGGGGCTGATGAAGAGGATGCCGATTCCCGATATTTGGTTTCCTTTTTCATTTGTCCTGGTTGCACCGTCAAAGTACATGTCCCAGGAAGCATTTGACAAGGAAGTTTCCACATTGTAGACAAATTCGTCTGGGAGATCATCCCTGAGTGGAGAATCTTTAGGCAATGGATGCTCTGCGAGGAAGTCTGCTAGAGCTTGGCCTTTGATTACTTTTTGTGGTACATACCTAATATCAAATTGTGATAGAAGAATTGACCATTTTGCCAGTCGGGCATTGAGAGAACCGGCTTTTGTGACAAGGACCTTTAGGAGGTTAATCCTCGAAATCAGGTAGACTGTGTTCGACAGCTGATAGTGACGCAGTTTTTGTACAGCGAACATTACTGCAAGGCATTCTTTTTCGACTTGGGGAGTAGCGATGCTCTGCACCTACCATCATGCGGCTAAGGTAATATAGAGCAGCTTCTTTTCCGTCGTCATTTTCTTGTGCGAGCAGAGCACCCAAAGAGTGGTCGAGAGCTCTTGTGTACAAGATAAATGGTTTTCCAGTTGTGGGGGCAGCCAGCACTGGAGGTTTGATGAGGTATGCTTTGATGTCTTGAAATGCACTTTCACATTCAGCATCCCAGACAAAGTCCACGCCTTTCTTCATCAGGCGAGAGAATGGACGGCATTTCCCTGATAGATTGGAGATGAACCGTCGAATGTAGGCCAGCCTTCCTTGAAGCCCTTTTAATTCTCTTAGGGTTCTGGGAGATGGCATTTCCAGGATAGTCTTGACTTTGGTGGGGTCAAGTTCTATTCCAGCTTTCCGTACTATGAATCCGAGAAACTTACCCGATGAGACACCGAAGAAGCACTTTAGTGGATTCATCCACAATTTGTGTTTGCGAAGTCGGAGGAAGACTTCTCGAAGATCATCGAGATGGTCTTCTTTTCTTCTGCTTTTTATGGCGAGGTCGTCAACATAGCATTCGACCGTCTTATGCTGCATATCTTGGAATATTTTCATCATAGCCCTCTGATATGTCGCACCTGCATTTTTCAGGCCAAACGGCATAACAGTGTAGCAATACACGCCGAATGGTGTCCGAAATGATGTATGCCTTTCATCTTCAGGATGCATCTTTATCTAGTTGTAGCCAGAGAATCCATCCATGAACGTCATTCGCTCGAACCCATAGGTGTTGTCAATCATCACCTCTGGTATGGGGAGCGGGAATTCATCTTTAGGACATGCATTATTCAGGTCTCTGTAGTCGATACAGACCCTTATCTGCCCATTTTTCTTTGTCACGGGGACAATGTTGGTCAACCATTCAGGATGCTGTTCCTCGCAGATGAAGCCAACGTTTTTGAGTTTCTGAACTTCTTGTTCAATTTTGTCCATCACGTCGGGACGGAATCTTCTTTGGCCTTGTTTGATAGGCTTGATTTCTTTTTGCAAGTTGAGCTTGTGGACTGCTACTTTGGGATCCAAGCTAGGCATTTCGGCATAAGACCATGCAAAGCAATCAACAAACTCACGACGAAAAGAGATATACTCGGGTAACTCATCATCGTTTATATTCTTGCTTATGAATACAGGACGTGGGTTATCAGGTGTTCCCAAGTCTATCTTTTGAACAGGGTCTTCTGTCGGAAGGTTTGAATGTGGTTCCTCCACAGTATTTTCGGAGGCTTCCAACTCAACAAGACCTTCTGGAGTGCCAGAGAAATTTTCAGACTGAGGCTCTGTTTCTATCCATGAATCTTCTTGATCAGTATCCTTCTCAATGCTATCCTTCTCAAGGCTTGCAATGAGATGGTCCCAATCATTTGCTGGAATTGGGTTGAAGTAAGGTACTTCTTTTGGAGACGATGATTCTTCTGGGACAGAGAACCGCTCGTCTACGTCATCGGGTAATTCCTCTTTATTATCAGAGAAATTATACCAATTGGAGGAGCTTTCAGGATCTTTGACGAGTAACTCCTCAAAGAGATATCCAGGGATATCGATGTCTTCATGAGATGTTGAGGCTTAGTCGGTAAAGCGACTTTGCAGCCATGGTGTCAACTGTCTCATAGGAGCGGTAGGATCATACCCCAACCCATATGAAGACTTGCCTTTGTGAAGGTGGATTTTCCAATCTTCTGGTTGACTTTTGGTCAGGGTGGGTTCCAATGGTATAAGAATACCACGGCCACCTCCTAAACCAGTCGGATTTTGAGCGTCGTAGCCCATTTTCTTCATGATAGCTTGTGCCATTGGACTATACAGGGATAGCTGAGGCATACCTTCGTTTTGGAAAGGTTCAAGCAGAGAGTCCAGTGGAGATGCTCCCGATCTATGGAAGAAGATTGTTTTTTCTTCTGGCGAAGTTGCCGGGATAACAAAGGAAGCAGACGTAGGATCTTCTATGTCTGCAACTGTCTCCAATTGAGTGAGAGTGAGCTGATTTTGCTGAGTATCAGCTCGGCTCGATGCTGTGTCATCTTCTGACTCTGACTCTGAGTCTGTGTCATGCATAATAGACACAAAGGAGACAGTGAACTTGCCCCCAGTCTTTTGTTTTGTCTTCTTTGCTTTAGTAGTGATTACCAAAGGCTTTGGAGATTTGAAGGAGACGACGAAGGGAGCTTGGCCGCTTTACGAAGGGAGCTTGGCCGCTTACTTCGAGTTTGGTGGAGGGTTTGTTTTCCTCCGATGATTGCTGAGGAGCCTTGCTTTTATCTTTCTCGAGACTGTCGGCAAAGCGAATTGTTTTTTCCTCCTGTTCTTCTTTTCCATCTTTATACATTTGAGCATCTGCAAAATGGACATCTCTGCCTTTGAAGGGCTTTTTGTCTGCAAATACTCGATGTATCAGGCCATCGTCGCCAATGATCTGATATAGAGTTGAAGGGACGACACCATTCTCATGTATCCAGGGGCGTCCAAGGAGTATATTGTAGCATGAAGGGGTCCTTATTGCATACACAGTGACTTCAGAAATAAGATCACCGATTTGCAATTTGAACCTGATTTTGCCAATAGGCCTTTGAGCGCTACCGTCATATCCGAAGATGGATACGGACGTGTGACTGAGCTTGCTAGGTGGGATGCCCAGCTCTTCGAGTGCCGAAGTAGAGATGAGGTTGAGTGCAGAACCTGGATCGATCTGAACTCTATGTACTGGCATTTCTTTGACATACCCCGTAAAGTACAACGGACGGTTGTGCTTTGCTTCGCCTAGGAGGAGGTCACCCTTGTCGAAGGCAATTGTTGCACTTGCTGCTTTTTGTACTGAGAGGCATTCATTGCTTGATCCCTCAGTTTTCTTCTTTTCTCCCTTTGAGGGAGTATTTGATTTTTTGACCATATAGTCCATTTCAATTTGTAGGACTTGTGGGGCATGTTTGTCGACATCCGTATTCAGCCTTTGTAATTCTGAAATGAGACTATCACGGGTTTGTGGAGACATTCACAATAAGTCAAGGATGTGCAGACGTGCGGGTATGTGTTTGAAGTGCTCAATCAAGTCGTACTTGAAAGCCTCCTTCGGGCCTGCATTTTCATTATTATTGCCACTTGGGGCGCTTACAACTTGCTTTCCCGAAGGATTTACGTAAGAAGAAGAGGGTTGATTGTAATTTTTGTGGTAATCCATGCCAGAACGGGTACCTCTACCAACTTCAAGAGCCTCTAGAGAAGGGTCTTCTTTTGGAAGATCGTTCTCAGGATCAAGGGGTTGATCCTTTGTCGAGGACGTCTCTGTAACAGCATTGGCGTCTTCAGTGATTGTGTTGCACGGAGCAACTTCCGGGAACAAGTCCTGAACAGCAGCTGGCAACTTTTCTTTATTAGCCCAGACATTGCCCGTGAGATCGGGTATCTGGGACCAATTGACTGAGTTTTCATTGAAGAAGATTTCATTAGCAGAAGTTTCTTGAAGATGATCAATCGGGAGTGGCTTGAGTTCCGATGTCACAGCTTCAGGAGACAAAGGTTGAGAGGATGTTATCTCAGTGGAAGTCACCTGAGAGGATGTAGCTCCGGAAGATATGCTACCGGTTGGGGAGTACGTGTCTTCGGAAGCTTCAGAGGCACTGTCGTCCCGAGCTATTGCATTGCAAGTTATCCTGACAGGAGATGCCCCCAGTGTAGACTGTTGGGAATCGGACTCATCCTCGGATGTGAGAGGATCATTGATCCAATAGTTTTCTCCATTTTCAGGAGTTGAGGGAGGGAGTTCCCGTTGATTTTCAGGGACTTCCAGTTCTGGATCATGACGAAGATTGATGCGATCGTGCTCCTGCTCTATGGCAAGAAGTTGCAAGATTCTTGCATATTCTTCAAGATCAGGCATGGGAGCCAAATTTTCTTCGTCATTTGCTCCTTGTGGTTCGCCCATGTTGGGTTCCACTGAAGCATTTGCTGGTGCTGGATCGACAACATTTTCTTGAACAGGGACCTGGTCTTCTTCACCATCAGACCAAGATCCTTGTGGCTGTAATGGGTTATACCAGATTACTGGCATAAGATGAGACTCGGGAATCCATTCCTCGTCGGAGAGGTATTCTCCTGTTTCAAGGGATTCTTCCCACTCATCTATATCACTGGACTCATATCCATTCATGGAGAATCCAACTACCGAGTTGTAAGAGTATGATGCCCCCTGCATATTTTCATTTTTGTATAGAGGTGGCATGAAATCATCAAGAGTGAATTTTCTTACCGCCTTGGAGGTTTTGGGAAGAGATTCTTCCGTCGTCCCTAGTGAAGCAGTGGAAGAAGTTTCTGCTTTTTCAAAGACTTCTTGTTTTGGTTGAGACTTTTGCTACTGTTTGAGCTTGCGGAGCTGTCTCTTGGCTTGCCTTCGCTGCTGAGCAGTCGGCTTTGTTTTGACGACCTCCCAATTTTCATCATCTAGGAGATCGGGATGCACCCATATAAGCTGTCCATCTGATGTTGGATAGGGAACCAATTCTTGGGACGCTTGAGCCATTTTTATCACCTTGAATGAAGTAGTGATCTTCTCCTTCGGTGACTTTGAAGTTTGCCGACATGACACCATGTTGACAGAGGCGGGGCCATAGTTTTTATCGAAGGTTATGACTCTGTTTTTCCACATCTCATTGATCTTCTCTCTCACAACGAAGCATTGATTGAGAGGATGTGAGATCATCTGATGGTATGGACAGTATCAGGGATCATTGGTTTTGCCAACATCTCCAGGTCTTTTGGGCTCTGGCAAAATGAGTTTGCCATTTGCTAGGAGAGCCTCAAAGATTTCTTTAACATCTTCATCGAACGGATATTTCTTTTCTACACATTCTTTGAAGGCATCAGAGAGTTCAGGCCTTTTACCTGCAGTTTTGTTTTCAGGTTTCTTTGGCTGCTGAGGAGCTGACTTAGTCTGCACATTGAGAACCTCCTTTTTCTTTGGTTTTGAGGTTGTAACAGCAGTCGGCTCTTTCTTTGATGATTTTTGACTGTTGAGGTCTTTGATCACCATTTCAGCTTCCATGAAAGCTTCGAGGAGTTCCCCCAGGTTCTTTGATTTGTTGCCGATAATCATGGAGCGAATTTTTGCTCTCATATTGTTACGGCAGATGTCGACTAGCGACGCTTGTGGCAGCACATCTGAGCATTTGTACGCCATTGCCTTCCATTTGTGAATGAAGTCGTATGTTGACTCATTCTCTCCCTGTTTTAGGCTGCAGAGCTGAGCCATAGTAACAGGATGATCCTCACCTTGGAAGTAGCTCAGGAAGCGTGTCTCCAGCATAGCCCAGTTTTGAACAAAGTTCTCCGGCAGAGTGGAGTACCAATCAAAGGCTGTACCTTTTAGGGTACTTGCAAAGAGGCGAATCTTGAGAGCATCTTGATCCGCAATAGCTCCTGTCAGGATCTTGAAGTGGATGAGATTCTGTCTGGCTGAACCTTTCCTAGTATATGTCTGGAGAGTAGGTTGTTTGAATTTTGCAGGGAACGGAACCGAGTCCATCCATAAAGGGTAGGGTGGCTTGATCCCATGTTCCTTCAATGTATCCTCTTCTTTTGCTTTTGCGAGGATATCGTCCACGTCCTTTCTGGTAAGGGCACGAGACTCATTATTTTTTGCATTACCCTCATCATCTTCATGATTTGGAGGGGTTTCACTGTTAGGTGGTGGACGCTGTAGCGTGAGAATAAGGTTTTCCATTAGAGCCTCAATTCTCTGTCGTCCTTGCTCCAACTGCTGGATGCGGCGGTTACATCGTCATGCTATGGAGGCGGCTCAGAACTTGTAGCCAAGACATTCATCCCTCGGGATTCGAACGAAGAAATCGTCCTGGTGACTGAGCTGGGGCTCATTCTTCTGGATGAAGAATCTGAGGAGTGGTTACTCCGGTGTTCTTAGCTTGGAGGAGTGGAAGACTCTTCCAGATGTGTTCTTGTCCGAGAGACGCTGCGAGTCACTGGACGTCTAACACTGATTTTGGTTGCTGACTTCCTGCGTTTTCTGGTTTTGCCAACCATATGAACAGCAACGAATTGATCGGGTCTTTCTTTTTCGACCCACTTGTTTGAGACGTGGAGAGTAGAACGCTGGGTTCTTTGTTTCTCGAGTCTCTTTTGTCGATATGCAGTGCGGCGACGCATACGACGAGCAATTCGAGCTTCAGTCAGCTCTGGCTGGGCTCTGGCGATGAAGGATGTAGTCCCTCGTGCGCAGCAGCCGAGTTTGTCTTCTTTGAAGCTTGGCAAGGACAGAATCTGGACGCGGTCCTTTGTCTGTCGCAGTGAAGTCTTGAATTTTACGAGCTCGGCCCCTATTGAGATGAAGGGTCGTCTCGCAGGAGTGCAGGCTTCAGCATGTTTTTGCGTACGCCTAACGATGCAGGATTTGATTTTGGGCTTGTAGGAGCAAGCCGGCTCATGATGATTTTGTTTATTTTTTGGGTGGAGGGTAGGTTTCTCCTCTTTCATGTAAGAGAGAGGGTAGAACTGATTCTCCTTGAAAGGGGCCAGGTATGTTGGCTTTGCAGATGTTTGGGACCTCCGTTGCTTTGGCGAAGATCTGGGGGACCAAGTTTTGGTGTAAACCTGGTTTCTTGTGGGTTGAGGCTTCGTGGGAACACCACGGGCTTCAGGCTTCTTGGTGTTCGCCCTTGGTGCCATTTTAGTGACACGTTGCAGGGCGGTTTTCTGCTTCTTGGCAGGTACAGTGTCTTCTGCGGGAAGTGGGAATGGTCCCAGCGATCCGAAGACGATGGTCCGGGGAGTTGAAGTTGACCCGGTGTTTGGAGAGTTGTCGAAGGAGATGACGCTTCGGCAACTGGCAGGGCGCTTATGCTTGTTTTGCTTGTCTTGAAGCATAAGCTGATACTTGTTCTCATTGAAAGTGATGGTCAATGAAGCTGCCATTGTTAGTTTTGGAAAACTTCTGAAACAAGACCAAATCCATTAGTAATCACAAGAATATGGTGATCGTAAATGGAGAACCACTATGGTTTTGTCTTTTCAAATCACTTGAGGGGACATGGCCCAACCCAAGGACGATGAAGAAGGCAAAAAGCCATAGAGGATATAATTGTTCTAAAGTACAAGTATGGTAGGCTCAGAGTGAGCGTTCCAGTGACTACTAGAAGCAATTGTAGACCTTAATTCAAATTACCGAGAAGCAAGGCTCACTCGAGGTAAAATGATATAAGGTTGGAGATACAAATGTGTCGGTCGCGAATACAGTAGACCTGAAAGGGCGTACTAGCACCGCTAGGCACAAATGTTGCAAATCGCTTCATTGGAAAGGACACGAGATGGGATTTTTTTGAAAGGTCAAATTTGGATTCATAAAGGAGAGCAAATGGAGTTCCAATCCGAACAAAGGCTCAACATTTCTGCGAGCGCTAAATTCAGAAGGGAAGGAACCAGAATTTCTCGGATGTGAATCCAGTAATGACGGAAGTTTTTTTTTTAAAGGTCAAGATTGAATTCATCAAAGAGAGCAAATGGTATTCTGTTTCGAACAAAGGCTCAACATTTCTGTGAGCGCTGAATCTGAAAGGGAGGGAACCAAAATTTCTCAACTCTGAACTCAAAAGTGACGGAAGTTTTTTTTTGAAAGGTCAAGATTGAATTCATCGAAGAGAGCAAATGGTGTTCCGTTTCGAACAAAGGCTCAACATTTCTGCGAGCGCTAAATCCGAAAGGGAAAGAACCAAGATTTCTCAACTCTGAATTCAAAGTGACAGAAGTTTTTTTTTAGATTTTTTTTTTAAAAAAGATTTTTTTTTAGAGGATTTTTTTTTGAAAGGTGCACATAGGTTTCCAATTCGATCTTATGAACCCGTTTGGAGGACCCTTGCCTCGAACAGTCTAGTTGTCTCCACACTCTGGACAAGGCTTTTCTTAAATCCACTTTGGTCAAAGAACGCAACTGGTGGAACCTTAGTGTTTTTTTTTACTCATTTTTTGAAAGGTTTTTTAATAAACTCATCAAAGAGAGCGAATGGTGTTCCAATCCGAACAAAGGCTCAACATTTCTGCGAGCGCTAAATCCGAAAGGGAAGGAACCAAGGTTTCTCAAATTTGAATGCAAAAGAGAGAAAAATAATTTTCTTTTGAAATTATAATTTTTTTTTTTGAAATCCCAATTGGACTCATCAAAGAGAAAAGATGGCCCAATCCCCGATATGAACGATAGCTGTGAACATTTCTGTAAGCTATCAAGTTCAAAGAGGAGAGGATCAAAATTTCTCAAAGTTGAATCTTGAAAAAGAGAGATCATTTTTTTTTGAAAGGGTTTGAAATGAAGGTGTTTTTTTTGGAAATCCCAATTGGACTCATCAAAGAGAAAAGATGGCCCAATCCCCGATATGAACGATAGCTGTGAACATTTCTGTGAGCCATCAAGTTCGAAGAGGGAAGGATCAAAATTTCTCAAAGTTGAGTTTTTAAGAAAAAGAGATCAGATTTGTTTTTTTTTTTTTTTTTGAAGTGAGAAAGAACAATTGAAATCCCATCTCATGTTTTTTTTTTTTAGATGCAAGATGCAACATGGGCCACAAACTAGAAAGGAGCCAAGTGATCAAAGCATCACGTTCTCAAGTCAATGTGTCCCACCGGGTGTGCCAACTTGATGGACCCGAAAAGAGGGGGAATCTTCCGTCCTCTCCCTCTGCACCCCAGGGGCTGACCTGGGTCTCGGCAGAGGAGGGAATATCTCAGGCATCAACATTTTTGTACGGGTATGCCAGATTTACTTTCTACTTGGAATTTGGAATAATGATAATCCGGAGATTCACCTTCACAAGTGGAAAGGAAATCAATCCTTTTTTTCTAACTTTTCAAATTGCATAAATATTAAGAAAAGAGACAAGTTTTTAGAATGCCGTAAGAGGCGTTTTTGTTTGTTTACCGTGAAAGGCTATTTTGCTGTGAAAGGCGTTTTTACAAAACTCATCAAATATGAAAGACAAGAATTGTGATTTCTTTTTGTCTCTTTAAGAAATACAAACTACAATAGAAAAGGAAGAAAAGGGATCTAACTTCTCAGGAGATTGTGGGGACACGTTGAGATCGACGGTCGCAAGTCATGTATGGGCTTCGCCATCGTCCTTCAAATGAGAACATGTGATGCTTTGATTCTTTGGCTTGGCTCCTAACCTCAGTTTTTTAAAGGACAAGGACCAAGAGAATGTCCTATATCCAATGAAAAACCGAGTAAACGGGCTGAAAAGCCGCGTTTAGGCCATGTTGGAGAAGGAGGTGACCTTGGGGGGGGTGGCCTCCCAAGGGACGTTGATCACCTTGTGGTGCTTCCGGGAGCAAAGTAGCAGGACTTTGTCTCTCTCTTGGATTTTCTGGATTTTCAGAGCTTGCACTTGGGATCTCTTTTCATCATTTTTTTCTTTGGAATGGACCTCCTTTTATAGACTTTTGGTAGCCATGAGGTGTTTATTGGCATTGATGGCCATGATGAAAGAATTGATGAGGAGTTACAAGTTGATTTTGTAACTCCTTTTTCAAGGCTTGTGATTGGCCGATGAAGGTAGTGGGCATTTAATCACCTTTATGCTTCATGATGATGGGAGTTTCATGGGTTTAATGCCATAATTGCTTGGATTTGTAACTCCCAAATGCTTGGTTCTGATTGGGCCGTCCAAAATAATGAGTTAATGACTGCTTTAATGGGTCAATTAACGACATTAAGTGGTTGCCAAGGCATGTGAAGAGTCGCGGGCCGTGCTGCGCCTTTTGAGATTCTTCTTGCGATCATCACGGGTGGATCCACGCATTATTTGATGTCGGATTGCAATGCAATTTCAGACATTGATTGATGTTGGCGGGCCGGTGATGTCTGTCTTGTCGATTTCACGATCGGTCGGACAGAAGTGCACTTTCTTGGTCAGCCGGTTGGCGATCTTGAGGCGATCGGTGATGATTTCATGCTTTTGACGGCGGATCCGAGATGTCGACGAAGATCAGTGGTTTTGCAGCACCAAACATTGCATTTTCAGAAAATCACAGAGGCCGGAATACCCGAAACGCGAAAAGAATCGGAAAACGGATGATTTGGCGCAAAATCCGGCGACCCGGATTTCCAGGGTCGCCGGGCGACCATGCACCCAGGGTCGCCGACGACCTTGGGCCCGGGTCGCCGGCAACCTTGGGCCAAGGTCGCCGGCGACCATAGGGCTTCGGCCCGTTTGGTCGCTGAGCGTCGTTTTCGGCCGTTTTTTCGTCTTTTTCGTCCCTTTTTTCTTCTGTATTTTTCTTGACATTTTTCCTCAATTATTGACTTGATTTTCTTGAAGAAATCTTGACGAGAACCCTTGCGAAATCGGAGCACAAAGTTTCCTATTTTTCAGGAAAGCCGAAGACTTTGTAGCCGATTTTCCGTCAAGCGTCGAAACTAGGTCAAACGATGTCGGAATGACCTGAAAATTGAGGTGAAGCTTCTTGAGAAGTGGATAGGATCAACCATGGACTTTTATTTGAGTTTTGAAGCCGTTTGGGGTCCCATCGATGCTTCACTTGATTTTGCTGCGGGGAAAATGCCGAGCTTTGATATGTGGTCAAACGATGTCCGATTGACCTGAAATTTGACGGGGAGCTTATTGGAGTCATTTTGAGACGTTCCATGGGCTCCGTTTTGGATGTCATGGTCCCGGGTTGCTCCACCGCCGGTAGGCTTGATTTTCTCTCGGAGCATCGAAACCTGGTCAAACGTTGTCGGAATGACCTGAAATTCGACGTGCAGCCTTTTGGAAGCATGTTGAAGCTACTCATGTATTTTGTTTGATGAGTGATGGCTTCGGTGGTTGCCGCCGCTGGGAGGCTTGATTTTGCTGCTCGAGCATTGATGGAGGGTCAAACGTTGTCGGTTTGACTTGAAATTTGGCATGGAGCCCTTTGGAGACATTCTGGAGTCATCCGTAAGCTTTGATCAAAGTTTTGGTGTCTTTGATGATGTTGCCGCCGGGAGCGCTTGTTTAGCTGTCGGAGCGGTGAAGTTGGGCCAAACGATGTCGGAATGACCCGAAACCTCAGGTGTACCCCTCTTTTAGCTGTCTTGAAGGATCTCTCAGTTTCTATCTGATTCTGACAAAATCTGATGCTTGAAGTAACCTTGCCTATTTTTAGCAGGATGCAGCTTCAGGAGGCTTCTTGATGTTAAGGAGACATATTGACTTTTTTTGTGTCAACAAATGCCCCCTCGAGGTACAGCAACGAGTAGCTTTTTGGAGTCGATGTGCCTCGAAGAGAAACTTGGAGGAGAGATTCCAACTTGACCAAGAGTCTTGAGCATTTTTTTTTTAAAAGCCTTCTGAGTTTCCGGGGGAATTTTATGGTAGTGAGAGGGATCACGTACCATCTCAAGGCAAAGTTTTGAAAATGACATGGGGTATTTGGATTTTGGGTTTTGGATTTTGGTTTTTGACCTTGTGACCTAACCAGCTGTATGTGGCAGGTTAGGGGGTCGGGGTTTGATTTTGATTTTGACCTTGTGACCCAACAAGCTGTATGTGGCAGGTTGGGGGGTCAGATTTGGTTTGTAGGTTTTGGATTTTGATTTTGGTTTTAGTCTTGTGACCTAACAAGCTGTATGTGGCGAGCTAGGGGACCGGAATTTGGTTTTGTGAAATGTCAATTTCAAGATTTTGGCTCAATTTGGTTCATGAGGTTGGATGGTTTGGTTTTTGGAAACTCATGAGACTTTCTTTTTCCTTCTCTTTTTTTTTTTTTGAATGATCCCATCAACTCGAAAGAGGCATGGGACTTTTTTTTTTTTTTTTGCTCTTTTCTTTTTTTTTTTTTGCTCTTGGTAAGAGGAATATTTTGACTAAAAGCCACTTTTACTGCCTAGGTGGTCAAACCTGTCTCTTATGGGCTAACCCATGTGACCTTAGGCTTTAGAGATGGCCTAGATCTCATATGGTGTCATATTTGTAAAGAATATCCAAAAATATCTCTTTTGTGTAGAGAATATCTTAAAATATCTTTACTTGGAGAGAATTTCTCAAGTTTTTGTTTTGTGGAAAGATTCTCTCAAAATATCTTTCTCTTTGGGAAAGTAGCTAAATTTTAGTACTTACCTCCTTTCTTTTCTCCTTGTTTCCTCTTTTGGCTTGCTCTCTTCTATAAAAGCAAGAGGGTTGGTGCTTTTGCTCTATTACTTTCTTTTTGCAAGAAATCTTCAAGAGTGCTCCCCAAGGCAAGAAGTGTTTTCTCTTCTTCAAGGATCTCCAAGCTTTTCTTCTTCTTCTCCATCAATGACTTCAAGTAAGTTTTCTTCCTCATCAAGAATCTCCATTGTAGAAGTAGCTTCTTCATTTTTTTTTTTCTTTTCTTTTCTTTCTTCTTCTCTTTTTTTTTCTTTTCTTTTCTTTTCTTTTCATGCACGTTTTTCTTTTTTTTTTTCGTGCTTCTCTTTTTTCTTTCTTTTTTTTTTCTCTTTTTTCTTTTCACGGTTTTCTCTTCTTTTTTTTTTAAAAAAAAACCGTGTACTCTCTCTCTTTTTTTTTTTCTTTCCCACGCTGATTTCTATTTTTTTTTCAGCGTGTTTCTTTTCTTTTTTTTTTCTTTCTTTTTTTTTCTCTGGCTGTACGGACAGGTCCGTACGGACCTGACCATACTGCCACGTGGCAGTGGGCCACGGCCTGTGGGCCAAAATCTTCTTTTTTTTTTTTTTGCTGAGATTTTTTTTCTCTCTTTCTTTTTCTTTTTCCTTGTTTGCTCACTATGATAATGAGGATATGTAATTTCAATATGTATGCATTTTTTTTTTATTTGATGCATCAAGATAGAAGGCTAGAGTCTCTAGGTCAAGCCAACATAATTTTTGACTTAGACAAAGTTTGATTGGTTTTGACCAAATTGGGTTGGAATTGGTCAGACTTTGGTCAAGGTTTTCCTAGCATTTAATGCATGATGATATATTTTTTATGCATGAGTTTTGGTAAATAGATTTGGAAGTATGATGATGCATACCTGAAAATCTTTTGCGAGTGTTGGGATTTTGAGCTCGCAGCGATGTTGAGCTCTTTCTCGGTCTTGCTGGATTTTGAGGAAGTTTTACAATTTTTGGATTCTGAAGCTCGCAGCAATGTTGAGCTCTTTTCCAGATTTTGCAGAAGTTTGATGAGATTGGCTTGTTATCGCAGCGATGTTGAGTTCAAGCCTTCTTTGAGAATTCTCCACTGACTATGAACTCGCAGCGATGGTGAGCTCATCTTCAGGCTTCCTGTCTTTTTCGGAGTATGTTCCTTTTCTTTGGAATTGCCCCGGAACCATGTCAAAATTTTGCTAGAATTTTTTGTAGCAGAATTCTGTCATTTTGATGTTGATTGATCTTTTCTCTTCCATCTTTTGCAGGTAGTTCTTCCACAACGAACAAAGGTAAAGGTCCTGTTACTGACGCACCTCGTCGGTCTGCTAGATCTTCCAATGCTGCCGTTCAGCAGGCTTGGGAGAAGGAGGGAACTCTCATTCGCCAGGTTGAGGAAGCTGAAGGTAATGTCCGGAGGAAGACTCAGGAGCATGAGCAGTGGCGGGTCCCCTGGGAAGAACTTCCTCGTGCTGCAGATGGGTCACGGCATTCGGCCGCGTTTTATGGGGACATTTTGAAGGAGCGTGGCCTAAAAACTTTGGAAGTTAAGGCCAAGGGTCTGCTTGAGGAGTTGAACCTTTGGTTGAAAACCATGTAGGATTGAGCTCCTGAGTTGTAACAAACTCTTTTTCCTTTTTCTTTTTTTGGTACCTCCATGTATAAACAATTTTGGTACTATATTTTGTATCCCCTTCCTTTCACTTAAATCATTTTTTGACGAAAACAATTTTGAGCAAAAGTTTGATGGGAATGTTTGTTTAAGGATCTGATCAAAAGGTTGTCATTTTGTGAAAATCTTTTGTCAAAGGGTTGTTTTGGGCATGAAAGCCAATTTTGTGGCGGAAAGCCTTGTTTTTAATGGTTTGAAAACCAAAATTTGGATGGCGAGAAAGCCTAATTTTGTGGCGTAAGAGCCAAAATTTGTTTTGGGCGTGGGAGCCAAAATTTTTGGATGGTGTGAAAGCCGAATTTTAGAATGGCATAGAAGCCGAATTTTGTTTTGTTTGTCTTGGCATTTATAGCCGAATTTTAGCAATTATAGCCAGATTTTGGCGTTTATAGCCGATTTTTTTTTTTGTTTTGTTTTGGCATTTATAGCCGAATTTTGGCGTTTATAGCCGAATTTTGAGATGGCATGAGAGCCAAAAATTTTGTTTATGGCATGAGAGCCGATTTTGAGATGGCATGAAAGCCGATTTTTGCGTTTATAGCCGAAAAATTTTGTTTTTGGCATTTATAGCCGAATTTTGGCATTTATAGCCGGATTTGGCGTTTATAGCCGAGTTTTGGCGTTTATAGCCAGATTTTGGCGTTTATAACCGAGTTTATTTTTTTTTAAAACCAAGTTTTGTTTTATTGGCATGAAAGCCGATTTTGGCGTTTATAGCCGAAAAAAAATTTGTTTTTGGCATTTATAGCCGAATTTTGGCATTTATAGCCGGATTTTGGTTTTCAAAATGCAGGTATCGACTAAATGTCGCCTCCCCGCTGAATGGTCTTGCAAGTATCGATGGAATGTCGCTTCCTTGCTCATTCGGTTTTGCGAGTATTGATGGAATGTCACTTCCTCGCGGGTTAGGTTTTGCGAGTATCGATGGAATGTCGCTTCCTCGCAAATTGGGGTGCAAATATCGACTAAGCGTCGCTTCCCTGCTTTTCCCAAAACTTTATATTTTGCGGGTACTGACTTGGTGTCGTTTCCCAGCGATTTTTTGAAATTTGAGGTTTTCTCGAACCATTTGAAATTTGGGTTGTGGATAGCAACTGGTATGTTGCGTCTCCACGATTTTTGAAATTTGGGTTGTGGATATCAACTGGTATGTTGCTTCTCCACGATTTTTGAAATTTTGCAAGTATCGAATGGAGTTCGCTTCCTTGCGATTTTTGGGTTTTGGAAGTATCGAATGGGGTTCGCATCCTTCCGGTTTTTTTTTGGGTTTTGCGAGTATCGACTGAATGTCGCTTCCCTGCAGTTTCTAAAAAACCATTTTTTTTGTTTAGAGACCCGAGGGTCATAAATTTTGACTTAAAACCATTTTGGTTGTAAAAGCCAAGGTAGACTAGGGTGAAAATTCTTGAGTCCTGGTTTTTATTTCAAACCATGAATTTTGGGTTCAAGGAACGAAATTTTGGTCAAGTCTGGGAAGAGGCTCCTAAACTTGGATTTTTGGATTTTGATTTTTTTTTTTTTTTTGAACAATGAAACGATGAAAGTAAGCATTGTTTTGAGAGATTGTTGTTTTTGTTTTGTTTTGGAAACTTCAATATAAAGATGAAAATTTCAAAAGAGGTGGGTTTGACGAGCAAGTACCTTGGAAATAGGCTTTAGCCGTGTAGATATTGCTCTGACCCGTTTGAGGAAATCTTCAAGGGTAGTACCGCTTCAAGAACTTGCCGTTGATGTGTAGCATACATCTGTCTCCTTCCATGTTTAGAAGAGCGTATGCACCGTTGGAGAAGACTTTGTCGATGACGAAGGGTCCCTCCCATTTTGGTTCGAATTTGCCTTTGGATTTGTGGGCAAAGACTATGGGTCTTTTTACTGCAAGAACCAAGTCACCCTTTTTGTAGGCGCGTTGCCTGACCTTTTTGTCGAAAGATCCTGCCATGCGTACTTGGTACAACTCAATGCTTTGTAGAGCTTCGAGTCGTCTTTCATCGAGATTATCCAGCTCTTGGAGTCTCAATTTGACATTACTTTCTTGCGTCATGTCATTTTACAAAGATACCCTTAAGGAAGGAATTTGTACTTCCAAAGGGACAACAACTTCCCATCCATAGACCAAAGAGAATGGTGTGCTATGGGTTGGTCCTCGAACGGTGGTTCGATAGGCCCACAAAGCTTCTAGTAGTTTGTCGCCCCAGTCTCTTTTGTGACTAGAGACCATTTTCTTGAGAATTTTACAGAGTGTCTTGTTGAAGGCTTCTGCTAGTCCGTTCGCTGCTGGATTATATGGAGTCGAAGGACAACTTTGGATTTTGTACTTGTCGCAGAACCTATAGAATCTGTGATCCCGGAATTGTGGTCCGTTATCATGGACGAATCTTTTAGGTATGCCGAAGCGACAAATAATGTTGGTGCACAAGAACTGAAGGACTGATGAAGTCTTCATTTCGCTGAGCGCAAATGCTTCCGACCACATGGAGAAATAATCCGTAGCGGCGAAGATGAAGCGATAACCTTTGCTTGATGGGGGAGAAATAGGACCTATGATGTCCATACCCCAGGCTTCGAAAGGCCATGAGATTGATGTTGGATGTAGCCATTCTGGAGGCATGTGGACATAATCTCTGTGAATCTGGCATTTTTGGCAACGCTTGGCAAATTGTATTGCATCAGTTACCATGGTAGGCCAATAATAACCTAGCCTTTTTATCTGGTTGTAGAGCTTAGGGCCAGCCTGATGGGCTCCACAAAGACCAGCATGTACTTCTTTGAGAGTTTCCTCAGCCTCTTGTTGTGATAAGCAGCGTAGGAGTACTCCGTTGAAGGATTTTCTGTAAAGTGCTTTTGAAGGTATATCCAAATGAAAGTTTGGGGCTCGTCTCTGGATGCTTACCCGCTCTTTTGGATCTTCAGGTAGTATTCCGAACATGATATAATCAATGAACGGATCTCTCCAGTCGCCAATCTGAGGTTTGAAGATGGACATCCGACTTCCAACCACTTGGTGGCATTCAGCAACTGCTTGGTGTGTGTTGAGAGGAGGGAAAATCCTTCTTTGACACACTGTGACTTGCATGTTTTCCCCTTCTTGGATTGCCATGGATGCGGCAAGTCCAGCCAGGGCATTTGCACGGATGTTTTCACCTCTGAGGATATGGGTGATATGGCAGATATTGAATTTTTGTCGAAGCGACTGCGCCTTATTGTAGTAAGGTAGCAAATCAGGCTTCCTGACTTCATATTTTTTGTTCATCTGGTTGACGACCAGTTGAGAGTGTCCAAAAACTTCCAGCATGGTGATGCCGGTTTCGAGGGCGAGTTCCAATCCAACAATCAGGGCTTGGTACTCAGCTGCATTGTTTGAACATGGTTCCAGTAGCGAGAAGGCGTGTGGAATCATGTATTTGTCGGGGCTGACGAAGAGGATACCGATTCCCGATATTTGCTTTCCTTTTTCATTTGTCCTGGTTGCATCGTCAAAGTACATGTCCCAGGAAGCATTTGACAAGGAAGTTTCCACATTGTAGACAAATTCGTCTGGGAGATCATCCCTGAGTGGAGAATCTTTAGGCAATTGATGCTCTGCGAGGAAGTCCGATAGAGCTTGACCTTTGATTGCTTTTTGTGGTACATACCTAATATCAAATTGTGATAGAAGAATGGACCATTTTGCCAGTCAGGCATTGATAGAACCTGCTTTTGTGACAAGGACCTTTAAGACGTTAATCCTCGAAATCAGGTAGACTGTGTTCGACAGCAGATAGTGACGCAGCTTTTGTACAGCGAACATTATTGCGAGGCGTTCTTTTTCGACTGGGGAGTAGCGATGCTCTGCGCCTACCATCATGCGGCTAAGGTAATATAGAGCAGCTTCTTTTCGGTCGTCATTTTCTTGTGCGAGCAGAGCACCCAAAGAGTAGTCGAGAGCTCTTGTGTACAAGATAAATGGTTTTCCAGTTGTGGGGGCAGCCAACACTGAAGGTTTGATGAGGTATGCTTTGATGTCTTGAAATGCACTTTCACATTCAGCATCCCAGACAAAGTCCACACCTTTCTTCATCAGGCGAGAGAATGGACGGCATTTCCCTGATAGATTGGAGATGAACCGTCGAATGTAGGCCAGCCTTCCTTGAAGCCTTTTTAATTCTCTTAGGGTTCTGGGAGATGGCATTTCATGGATAGCCTTGACTTTGGTGGGGTCAAGTTCTATTCCAGCTTTCCGTACTATGAATCCGAGAAACTTACCCGATGAGACACCGAAGAAGCACTTTAGTGGATTCATCCGCAATTTGTGTTTGCGAAGTCGGAGGAAGACTTCTCGAAGATCATCGAGATGGTCTTCTTTTCTTCTGCTTTTTATGACGAGGTCGTCAACATAGCATTCGACCGTCTTATGCTGCATATCTTGGAATATTTTCATCATAGCCCTCTGATATGTCGCACCTGCATTTTTCAGGCCAAACGGCATAACAGTGTAGCAATACACGCCGAATGGTGTCCGAAATGATATATGCCTTTCATCTTCAGGATGCATCTTTATCTGGTTGTAGCCAGAGAATCCATCCATGAACGTCATTCGCTCGAACCCATAGGTGTTGTCAATCCTCACCTCTGGTATGGGGAGCGGGAATTCATCTTTAGGACATGCGTTATTCAGGTCTCTATAGTCGATACAGACCCTTATCTGCCCATTTTTCTTTGTCACGGGGACAATGTTGGCCAACCATTTAGGATGTTGTTCCTCGCGGATGAAGCCAACGTTTTTGAGTTTCTGAACTTCTTGCTCAATTTTGTCCATCACGTCGGGACGGAATCTTCTTTGGCCTTGTTTGATAGGCTTGATTTCTTTTTGAAAGTTGAGCTTGTGGACTGCTACTTTGGGATCCAAGCCAGGCATTTCGGCATAAGACCATGCAAAGCAATCAACGAACTCACGAAGAAAAGAGATATACTCGGGTAACTCATCATCCTTTATATTCTTGCTTATGAATACAGGACGTGGGTTATCAGGTGTTCCCAAGTCTATCTTTTGAACAGGGTCTTCTGTCGGAAGGTTTGAAGGTGGTTCCTCCACAGTATTTTCGGAGGCTTCCAACTCAACAAGACCTTCTGGAGTGCCAGAGAAATTTTCAGACTGAGGCTCTGTTTCTGTCCATGAATCTTCTTGATCAGTATCCTTCTCAATGCTATCCTTCTCAAGGCTTGCAATGAGATGGTCCCAATCATTTGCTGGAATTAGGTTGAAGTAAGGTACTTCTTTTGGAGACGATGATTCTTCTGGGACAGAGAACCGCTCGTCTACGTCATCGGGCAATTCCTCTTTATTATCAGAGAAATTATACCAATTGGAGGAGCTTTCAGGATTTTTGACGAGTAACTCCTCAAAGAGATATCCAGGGATATCGATGTCTTCATGAGATGTTGAGGCTTGGTCGGTAAAGCGACTTTGCAGCCATGGTGTCAACTATCTCATAGGAGCGGTATGATCATACCCCAACCCATATGAAGACTTGCCTTTGTGAAGGTGGATTTTCCAATCTTCTGGTTGACTTTTGGTCAGGGTGGGTTCCAATGGTGTAAGAATAGCACGGCCACCTCCCAAACCAGTCAGATTTTGAGCGTCGTAGCCCATTTTCTTCATGATAGCTTGTGCCATTGGACTATACAGGGATAGCTGAGGCATACCTTCGTTTTGGAAAGGTTCAAGCAGAGAGTCCAGTGGAGATGCTCCCGATCTATGGAAGAAGATTGTTTTTTCTTCTGGCGAAGTTGCCGGGATAACAAAGGAAGCAGACGTAGGATCTTCTATGTCTGCAAGTGTCTCCAATGGAGTGAGAGTGAGCTGATTTTGCTGAGTATCAGCTCGGCTCGATGCTATGTCATCTTCTGACTCTGACTCTGAGTCTGTGTCATGCATAATAGACACAAAGGAGACAGTGAACTTGCCCCCAGTCTTTTGTTTTGTCTTCTTTGCTTTGGTAGTGATTACCAAAGGCTTTGGAGATTTGAAGGAGCCGACGAAGGGAGCTTGGCCGCTTACTTTGAGTTTGGTGGAGGGTTTGTTTTCCTCCGATGATTGCTGAGGAGCCTTGCTTTTATCTTTCTGGAGACTGTTGGCAAAGCGAATTGTTTTCTCCTCCTGTTCTTCTTTTCCATCTTTATACATTTGAGCATCTGCAAAATGGACATCTCTGCCTTTGAAGGGCTTTTTGTCTGAAAATACTCGATGTATCAAGCCATCGTCGCCAATGAACTTGATGCACTGATGTAGAGTTGAAGGGACGACACCATTCTCATGTATCCAGGGGCGTCCAAGGAGTATATTGTAGCATGAAGGGGTCCTTATTGCATACACAGTGATTTCAGAAATAAGATCACCGATTTGCAATTTGAACCTGATTTTGCTGATAGGCCTTTGAGCACTACCGTCATATCCGAAGATGGATACGAACATGTGACTCAGCTTGCTAGGTGGGATGCCCAGCTCTTCGAGTGCCGAAGTAGAGATGAGGTTGAGTGCAGAATCTGAATCGATCTGAACTCTGTGTACTGGCATTTCTTTGACGTACCCCGTAAAGTATAAGGGACGGTTGTGCTTTGCTTCGCCTAGGAGGAGGTCACCCTTGTCGAAGGCAATTGTTGCACTTGCTACTTTTTGTACCGAGAGGCATTCATTGCTTGATCCCTCAGTTTTCTTCTTTTCTCCCTTTGAGGGAGTATTTGATTTTTTGACCCTATAGTCCATTTCAATTTGTAGGACTTATGGGGCATGTTTGTCGACATCCGTATTCAGCCTTTGTAATTCTGAAATGAGACTATCACGAGTTTGTGGAGACATTCGCAATAAGTCAAGGATGTGCAGACGTGCGGGTATATGTTTGAAGTGCTCAATCAAGTCGTACTTGAAAGCCTCCTTCGGGCCTGCATTTTCATTATTATTGCCACTTGGGGCACTTACAACTTGCCTTCCCGAAGGATTTACATAAGAAGAAGAGGGTTGATTGTAATTTTTATGGTAATCCCGGCCAGAACGGGTACCTCTACCAACTTCAAGAGCCTCTAGAGAAGGGTCTTCTTTGGGAAGATCGTTCTCAGGATCAAGGGGTTGATCCTCTGCTGAGGACGTCTCTGTAACAGCATTGGCGTCTTCAGTGATTGTGTTGCACGGAGCAATTTCCGGGAACAAGTCCTGAACAGCAGCCGGCAACTTTTCTTTATTAGCCCAGACATTGCCCGTGAGATCGGGTATCTGGGACCAATTGACTGAGTTTTCATTGAAGAAGATTTCATTGGCAGAAGTTTCTTCAAGATGATCAATCAGGAGTGGATTGAGTTCCGATGTCACAGCTTCAGGAGACGAAGGTTGAGAGGATGTTATCTCAGTGGAAGTCACCTGAGAGGATGTAGCTCCGGAAGATACGCTACCGGTTGGAGAGTACGTGTCTTCGGAAGCTTTAGAGGCACTGTCGTCCTGACCTATTGCATTGCAGGTTATCCTGACAGGAGATGCCCCCAGTGTAGACTGTTGGGAATCAGACTCATCCTCGGATGTGAGAGGATCATTGATCCAACAGTTTTCTCCATTTTCAGGAGTTAAGGGAGAAAGTTCCCGCTGATTTTTAGGGACTTCCAGTTCTGGATCATGATGAAGATTGATGCGATCCTGCTCCTACTCTATGGCAAGAAGTTGCAAGATTCTTGCATATTCTTCAAGATCAGGCATGGGAGCCAAATTTTCTTTGTCATTTGCTCCTTGTGGTTCGCCCATGTTGGGTTCCACTGAAGCATTTGCTGGTACTGGATCAACAGCGTTTTCTTGAACAGGGTCCTGGTCTTTTTCATCATCAGACCAAGATCCTTGTGGCTGCAATGGGTTATACCAGATTACTGGCATAAGATGAGACTCGGGAATCCATTCCTCGTCGGAGAGGTATTCTCCTGTTTCAAAGGATTCTTCCCACTCATCTATATCACTGGCAGTATCACTGGACTCGTATCCATTCATGGAGAATCCAACTACCGAGTTGCAAGAGTATGATCCCCCCTGTACATTTTCATTTTTGTATAGAGGTGGCATGAAATCATCAAGAGTGAATTTTCTTACCGCCTTGGAGGTTTTGGGAAGAGATTCTTCCGTCGTCCTTAGTGAAGCAGTGGAAGAGGTTTCTGCTTTTTTAAGGACTTCTTGTTTTGGTTGAGACTTTTGCTGCTGTTTGAGCTTGCGGAGCTGTCTCTTGGCTTGCCTTCGCTGCTGAGCAGTCGGCTTTGTTTTGACGATCTCCCAATTTTCATCATCTAGGAGATCGGGATGCACCCATATAGGTTGTCCATCTGGAGTTGGATAGGGAACCAATTCTTAGGACGCTTGAGCCATTTTTATCACCTTGAATGAAGTAGTGATTTTCTCCTTCGGTGACTTTGAAGTTTGCCGACATGACACCATGTTGACAGAGGCGGGGCCATAGTTTTTATCAAAGGTTATGACTCCGTTTTTCCACATCTCATTGATCTTCTCTCTCACAACGAAGCATTGATTGAGAGGATGTGAGATCATCTGATGGTATGGACATTATCGGGGATCATTGGTTTTGCCAACATCTCCCGGTCTTTTGGGCTCTGGCAAAATGAGTTTGCCATTTGCTAGGAGAGCCTCAAAGATTTCTTCAACGTCTTCATCGAATGGATATTTCTTTTCTACACGTTCTTTGAAGGCATCAGAGAGTTCAGGCCTTTTACCTGCAGTTTTATTTTCAGGTTTCTTTGGCTGCTGAGGAGCTGACTTAGTCTGCACATTGAGAACCTCCTTTTTCTTTGGTTTTGAGGTTGTAACAGCAGTCGGCTTTTTCTTTGATGATTTTTGACTGTTGAGGTCTTTGATCACCATTTCAGCTTCCATGGAAGCTTCGAGGAGTTTCCCCAGGTTCTTTGATTTGTTGCCGATGATCATGGAGCAGATTTTTGCTCTCATATTGTTACGGCAAATGTCGACTAGCGACGCTTGTGGCAGCACATCTAAGCATTTGTACGCCATTGCCTTCCATTTGTGAATGAAGTCGTATGTTGACTCATTCTCTCCCTGTTTTAGGCTGCAGAGTTGAGCCATAGTAACAGGATGATCCTCACCTTGGAAGTGGGTCAGGAAGCGTGTCTCCATCATAGCCCAGTTCTGGATGGAGTTCTCCGGCAGAGTGGAGTAACAATCAAAGGCTGTACCTTTTAGGGTACTTGCAAAGAGGCGAATCTTGAGGGCATCTTGATCCGCAATAGCTCCCGTCAGGATCTTGAAATGGATGACATGCTGTCTGGCTGAACCTTTCCCAGTATATGTCTGGAGAGTAGGTTGTTTGAATTTTGCAGGGAACGGAACCGAGTCCATCCATAGAGGGTAGGGTGGCTTGATCCCATGTTCCTTCAATGTATCCTCTGCTTTTGCTTTTGCGAGGATATCGTCCACGTCTTTTCTGGTAAGGGCGCGAGACTCATTATTTTCTGTATTGCCCTCGTCATCTTCATGATTCGGAGGGGTTTCATTGTTAGGTGGTGGACGCTGTAGAGTGAGAATCAAATTTTCCATCAGAGTCTCAATTCTCTGTTGTCCTTGCTCCAACTGCTGGATGCGTGCGGTTACATCGTCATGCGGTGGAGGCTGCTCAGAACTTGTAGCCAAGACGTTCATCCCTCGGGATTCGAACGAAGAAATCGTCCTGGTGACTGAGCTGGGGCCCATTCTTCTCGATGAAGAATCTGAGGAGTTGTTACTCCGGTGTTCTTGGCCTGGAGGAGTGGAAGACTCTTCCAAATGTGTTCTTGTCCGAGAGACGCTGCGAGTCACTGGACGTCTAACACTGATTTTGGTTGCTGACTTCCGGCGTTTTCTGGTTTTGCCAACCATATGAACAGCAACGATTTCGTCGGGTCTTTCTTTTTCGACCCATTTGTTTGAGACGTGGAGAGTAGAACGCTGGGTTCTTTGTTTCTCGAGTCTCTTTTCTCGATATGCAGTACGGCGATGCATACGACGAGCAATTTGAGCTTCAGTCAGCTCTGGCTGGGCTCTGGCATTGAAGGATGTAGTCCCTCGTGCACAGCAGCCGAGTTTGTCTTCTTTGAAACTTGGCAAGGACAGAATCTGGATGCGGTCCTTTGTCTGTCGTAGTGAAGATTTGAATTTTGCGAGCTCGGCCCCTGTTGAGATGAAGAGTCGACTCACGGGAGTGCAGGCTTCAGCATGTTTTTGTGTAGGCCTAACAATGCAGGATTTGATTTTGGGCTTGTAGGAGCAAGCCGGCTCATGATGATTTTGTTTATTTTTTGGGTGGAGGGTAGGTTTCTCCTCTTTCATGTAAGAGAGAGGGTAGAACTGATTCTCCTTGAGAGGGGCCAGGTATGCTGGCTTTGCAGATGTTTGGGATCTCCGTTGCTTTGGCGAAGATCTCGGGGACCAAGTTTTGGTGTAAACCTGGTTTCTTGTGGGTTGAGGCTTCGTGGGAACGCCACGGGCTTCAAGCTTCTTGGTGTTCGCCCTTGGTGCCATTTTAGTGACACGTTGCGGGGCGGTTTTCTGCTTCTTGGCAGGTACAGTGTCTTCTGCGGGAAGTGGGAATGGTCCCAGCGATCCGAAGACGATGGTCCGGGGAATTGAAGTTGACCTGGTGTTTGGAGAGTTGTCGAGGGAGATGACGCTTCGTCAACTGGCAGGGCGCTTATGCTTGTTTTGCTTATCTTGAAGCATAAGCTTGTACTTGTTCTCATCGAAAGTGATGGTCAATGAAGCTGCCATTGTTAGTTTTGGAAAACTTCTGAAACAAGACCAAATCCATTAGTAATCACAAGAATATGGTGATCGTAAATGGAGAACCACTATGGTTTTGTCTTTTCAAATCACTTGATGGGACATGGCCCAACCCAAGGACGATGAAGAAGGCAAAAAGCCATAGAGGATACAATTGTTCTAAAATGCAAGTATGGTAGGCTCAGAGTGAGCGTTCCAGTGACTGCTAGAAGCAATTGTAGACTTAATTCAAATTACCGAGAAGCAAGGCTCACTCGAGGTAAAATGATATAAGGTCGGAGATACAAATGTGTCGGTCGCGAATACAGTAGACCCGAAAGGGCGTACTAGCACCGCTAGGCACAAATGTTGCAAATCGCATCCTTGGGAAGGACATGAGATGGGATTTTTTTTTTGAAAGGTCAAATTTGGATTCACAAAGGAGAGCAAATAGTATTCCAATCCGAACAAAGGCTCAACATTTCTGCGAGCGCTAAATTCAGAAGGGAAGGAACCATAATTTCTCGGATGTAAATCCAGACGTGACGGAAGTTTTTTTTTGAAAGGTCAAGATTGAATTCATCGAAGAGAGCAAATGGTGTTCCATTCCGAGCAAGGCTCAACATTTCTGCGAGCGCTAAATCCGGAAGGGAAAGAACCAAGATTTCTCAACTCTGAATTCAAAAGTGACAAAAGTTGTTTTTTTTGAAAGGTCAAGATTGAATTCATCGAAGAGAGCAAATGGTGTTCCGTTTCGAACAAAGGCTCAACATTTCTGCGAGCGCTAAATCCGAAAAGGAAAGAACCAAGATTTCTCAACTCTGAATTCAAAGTGACAGAAGTTTTTTTTTTTTTTAGGATTTTTTTTTTTAGAGAATTTTTTTTTGAAAGGTGCACATAGATTTCCAATTCGATCTTATGAAACCTTAGTAGATAGATCAGCCCCCAGGTAAGGGTAGGATTACTTAATAAACCCGTTTGGAGGACCCTTGCCTCGAACAGTCTAGCTGTCTCCACACTCTGGACAAGGCTTTTCTTAAATCCACTTTGGTCAAAGAATGCAACTGGTGGAATCTTAGTGTTCTTTTTTGAAATCTTTTTTTTTTTTTGAAGGGTTTTTTTTTTTTAAAGAACTCATCAAAGAGAGCGAATGGTGTTCCAATCCGAACAAAGGCTCAATATTTCTGCGAGCGCTAAATCCGAAAAGGAAGGAACCAAGGTTTCTCAACTTTGAATGCAAAAGAGAGAAAACTAATTTTTTTTTGAAATTATAATTTTTTTTTTGAAATCCAAATTGGACTCATCAAAGAGAAAAGATGGCCCAATCCCCGATATGAACGATAGCTGCGAACATTTCTGTGAGCTATTGAGTTCAAGGAGGAGAGGATCGAAATTTCTCAAAGTTGAATCTTGAGAAAGAGAGATCATTTTTTTTTTTTTAAGAGTTTGAAATGAAGGTATTCTTTTTTTTTTTTTTGAAATCCCAATTGGACTCATCAAAGAGAAAAGATGGCCCAATCCCCGCTATGAACGAGAGCTGCGAACATTTCTGTGAGCTATCAAGTTCGAAGAGGGAAGGATCAAAATTTCTCAAAGTTGAGTTTTTAAGAAAAAGAGATCAGATTTGTTTTTTTTTTAAGTGAGAAAGAACAATTGAAATCCCATCTCATATTTTTTTTTTAGATGCAAAATGCAACATAGGCCACTAACTAGAAAGAAGCCAAGTGATCAAAGCATCACGTTCTCAAGTCAACGTGTCCCACCGGGTGTGCCAACTTGATGGACCCGAAAAAGGGGGAATCTTCCGTCCTCTCCCTCCGCACCCCGGGGGCTGACCTGGGTCTTGGCGGAGGAGGGAAGATCTCGGGCATCAACATTTTTGTACGGGTATGCCAGATTTACTTTCTACTTGGAATTTGGAATAGTGATAATCCGGAGATTCACCTTCACAAGTGGAAAGGAAATCAATCCTTTTTTCTAACTTTTCAAATTGCATAAATATTAAGAAAAGAGACAAGTTTTTAGAATGCCGTAAGAGGCGTTTTTGTTTGTTTGCCGTGAAAGGCGATTTTGCCGTGAAAGGCGTTTTTACAAAACTCATCAAATATGAAAGACAAGAATTGTGATTTCTTTTTGTCTCTTTAAGAAATACAAACTACAATAGAAAAGGAAGAAAAGGGATCTAACTTCTCAGGAGATTGTGGGGACACGTTGAGATCGACGGTCGCAAGTCATGTATGGGCTTCGCCATCGTCCTTCAAATGAGAACATGTGATGCTTTGATTCTCTGGCTTGGCTCCTAACCTCAGTTTTTTAAAAGGACAAGGACCAAGAGAAGGTCCTATATCCAATGAAAAACCGAGTAAACGGGCTGAAAAGCCGCGTTTAGGCCATGTTGGAGAAGGAGGTGACCTTGGGGGGGTGGCTCCCCAAGGGACGTTGATCACCTTGTGGTGCTTCTGGGAGCAAAGTAGGAGGACTTTGTCTCTCTCTTGGATTTTCTGGAGTTTCAGAGCTTGCACTTGGGATCTCTTTTCATCATTTTTTTCTTTGGAATGGACCTCCTTTTATAGACTTTTGGTAGCCATGAGGTGTTTATTGGCATTGATGGCCATGATGAAAGAATTGATGAGAAGTTACAAGTTGATTTTGTAACTCCTTTTTCAAGGCTTGTGATTGGCCGATGAAGGTAGTGGGCATTTAATCACCTTTATGCTTCATGATGATGGGAGTTTCATGGGTTTAATGCCATGATTGCTTGGATTTGTAACTCCCAAATGCTTGGTTCTGATTGGGCCGTCCAAAATAATGAGTTAATGACTGCTTTAATGGGTCAATTAACGACATTAAGTGGTTGCCAAGGCATGTGAAGAGTCGCGGGCCGTGCTGCGCCTTTTGAGATTCTTCTTGCGATCATCACGGGTGGATCCACGCATTATTTGATGTCGGATTGCAATGCAATTTCAGACATTGATTGATGTTGGCGGGCCGGTGACGTCTGTCTTATCGATTTCACGATCGGTCGGACAGAAGTGCACTTTCTTGGTCAGCCGGTTAGCGATCTTGAGGCGATCGGTGATGATTTCATGCTTTTGACGGCGGATCCGAGATGTCGACAAAGATCAGTGGTTTTGAAGCACCAAACATTGCATTTTCAGAAAATCACAGAGGCCGGAATACCCGAAACGCGAAAAGAATCGGAAAACAGATGATTTGGCGCAAAATCCGGCGACCCGGATTTCCAGGGTCGCCGAGCGACCATGCACCCAGGGTCGCCGATGACCCTGGGCCAAGGTCGCCGGCGACCATAGGGCTTCGGCCCGTTTGGTCGCCGAGCGTCGTTTTCGGCCCTTTTTTCTTCTTTTTCGTCCCTTTTTTTCTTCTGTATTTTTCTTGACATTTTTCCTCAATTATTGACTTGATTTTATTGAAGAAATCTTGACGAGAACCCTTGCGAAATCGGAGCACAAAGTTTCCTATTTTTCGGGAAAGCGGAGACTTTGTAGCCGATTTTCCGTCAAGCGTCGAAACTAGGTCAAACGATGTCGGAATGACCTGAAAATTGAGGTAAAGCTTCTTGAGTAGTGGATAGGACCAACCATGGACTTTTATTTGAGTTTTGAAGCCGTTTGGGGTCCCATCGATGCTTCACTTGATTTTGCTGCGGGGAAAATGCCGAGCTTTGATATGTGGTCAAACGATGTCCGATTGACCTGAAATTTGACGGGGAGCTTATTGGAGTCATTTTGAGACGTTCCATGGGCTCCATTTTGGATGTCATGGTCCCGGGTTGCTCCGCCGCCGGTAGGCTTGATTTTCTCTCGGAGCATCGAAACCTGGTCAAACGTTGTCGGAATGACCTAAAATTCGACGTGCAGCCTTTTGGAAACATGTTGAAGCTACTCATGTATTTTGTTTGATGAGTGATGGCTTCGGTGGTTGCCGCCGCTGGGAGGCTTGATTTTGCTGCACGAACATTGATGGAGGGTCAAACGTTGTCGGTTTGACTTGAAATTTGGCATGGAGCCCTTTGGAGACATTCTGGAGTCATCCGTAGGCTTTGATCAAAGTTTTGGTGTCTTTGATGATGTTGCCGCCGGGAGTGCTTGTTTAGCTGTCAGAGCGGTGAAGTTGGGCCAAACGATGTCGGAATAACCCGAAACCTCAGGTGTACCCCTCTTTTAGCTGTCTTGAAGGATCTCTCAGTTTCTGTCTGATTCTGACAAAATCTGATGCTTGAAGTAGCCTTGCCTATTTTTAGCAGGATGCAGCTTCAGGAGGCTTCTTGATGTTGAGGAGACATTGACTTTTTTGGTGTCAACAATCTCTACTACCACTTTAAATATGTTAAATATATCTACCAATGCTTGAAATGTGTTAAATACCTCTACTAATGCCTTCAATGTGTTAAATACATCTACAAATGCTATAAATGTGTTACATATCTCTAACATGTGCATTTATGATAATTAGGTTGGTGGGTATGGATTTAAAATATACTAATGGTGGAGCTATTAATGAGTGTTAAAATGGTCTTAAATTGGGTTGTTTGGATTAGTGGGTATGGACTTGAAACACATTTAAGGTGAGGTGTTAAAATGGTGTTAAATTGGATTATTTGGGTTAGTGTGTGTGGATTTCAAATGCATTAATAGTGGAGTTGTTATTGGGCATTAAAATGGTGTTAAATTGAATGGATTTGGGACCCATTTACCCTTGAAACTTGGACCTTGGCCCCACTTGACCTATGAATAAGAATTGGACCTCTAGTAAGGGGGTGTATAGGCTAGCATCTCCTTGTAGGTTGTGAGGTAGTGTATGTGGGACCCATATTGGGCTAAGTGGGAGGCGTAGTGGAATCCAGAGGTGCCAACAACTTCGGAAGCACCAAATGAATATGAGAGGCACTTCGGATTCGTGTAATCACCGTGTTAGACGGTATGGACCTTACATGTGATGAACGACCCTAGCCTTAGGTTGGTTAGTGCCCACTCCCCTTAGCCTTGACTATAGGATTTGTATTGGCTATAGTTAGCTTATGACTTCCCAAATATTACAAGACAGGAGCATATACCCATTCCATTACTCAGTCTAATGCCCTCTTTTAATATGCTCGCGGGGTGGGCTTCCTTGTGGCTCTATTGACAATGTGATGGGAGCACCCTATGTAGGATTAAACGAACCTCTTGTTTAGGAGTGTGTGTGTGTGTGTGTGTGTGTGTGTGTGTGGGTTTGTGTGTGTATGTGCAGGTTTGGGTTTGTGTGTGTGCATGTGTAGGTTTGGATCTGTGTGTGTGTGTGTTGTGGGGGGGGGGGGGGGGGGGTGGCGCCGGGGGGCGGCGCGGTTTGTGTAAGTTTGGGTTTGTATGTGTGCATGTGTAGGTTTGGATCTCTGTGTGTATGTGTACGTTTGAGTTTGTGTGTGTATGTGTAGGTTTGGATCTCTATGTGTGTGGGTGGGTTTGTGTGTGTATATGTAGGGTTGTGTTTGTGTGTGTATGTGTAGGTTTGGATCTTTGTGTGTGTGTGTGGGTTTGTGTGTGTGCATGTGTAGGGTTGGATTAGTGTGTGGGTGGGTTTGTGTTTGTATGTGTACATTTGGGTTTGTGTGTGTGGGTTTGAATATGTGTGTGTGTGCCCGCATGTGGTTTTGTACTTACCATCTGCATATCGGGAGGTGGACGTATGCCACCATACCAGCTTGTATGGTTTGACCGGGTTCGCCTGGGTTGCATTTGTTTGACCAACCTGTGTGGGTAACGGGTTCACCTAGGTGCGTTCATTCTGTTAGCATATGATAGACTAATTATTTTGTTTGTTAGTTATTCATTTATCAATTATTTATGTACTTTCTGACATATTGGTTTCGGTGGGCACATGTTACACTACTACTCATATCTATTTACTTGCCAATATTGCTACATTTGGTGCTTAGGTAGTGGGGGCCCATTGTGTAGGTGGTTGTGGCGGTCTTACAAGATTCACTAGTTGAGGGATTACCCTTAGAGGAGTGTGGCAGAAGTGTGGTATTAATGGATTGGTACTTGAGAGCCTCACTTTATATTCCGGCTATGAGCATAGGTGCCTCTTGTACAGGTCATTATGGTGTTTTAGACATTCGTTAAAACTCTAATGCATTTTGTAATTGAAATATTAGTAAATGCCTTTTTGTTACTTGCATCAGCTCTGATGTTATTGTATGTTGTATTGGTGACCATCTGCGCAGATTGTATGAATCATTGCTTCCATGTTTATTTATGGTGAATGGTCATCACTCATAACCTCACTATGCACTTCGATCCACCCGGAATTGGGGCCGCAAATGTATTTAAGGGAAAGATTTTAATTGGCCCCGATTCTCATGCCCTAATGATGTGCTTAGGATTCAATCGAATTTTTGGGGCGGGACGGAAACTACTAGAACCAGTGCTCGTAGTCGGACTAGTCGCCGACTGCTGGAGTTGCTGGTGGTGCCTCACCTCCCGACATCTGCCAAGAGAAAGGAATTGTATTAGTTCAAGTCCAACACTTAGGATTACACTAGTTCTACCCAATCCATCGTCTTTACATGTATCCTGACACTGAAATCCTCACTACATCCTAAAGTTTCTAGTGTATTTTATTTCCTAGAGACTTGCCCACTCTGATACCATAAAATGTAATGCCCTAATTCAGGATATTGAGAAAACCGTCAAGGTACCCGACGTTAGCGCACTACTTTCCGGAAAATCTGAGAACTTCCAAGATCGTAAGCTCTCAGTGAGGTCCAATTTAAAACTTTTTGAACAACATAATATCAACGGTTAGTAATGCAGAAGCAAAGTAACAAAAGTGGAAGCAAATATAAGGTATCACATATCTATGTCAAATGTAGCAGGGCTGAAATCCAGCCTAAAGTGTCAAAGTTATAAAAATCAAGGGTTTATTACATATTTCAACTACTACCCTACTCACTACAAACATCACTCCAAAAACCCAAACAAAGAAGCAAACCCTCAAACCCACGGTGCCGGCTCTCCAACCTCCAGCTCGACCTCCTGGTCGGCTGGTCCCCATCCATAGTCACCAGCTACGGGCGCCTCAATGAGCGCGAGCGCACTATCCTCGTAGTCAAGGTCGAAACCTAAACACCAAGAATGGGTCAGATCTAAAGATCGGGCAAGTCACAGTATACAAGTAACATAGGATGTATGCATCAAAAAAGTAGAGACAATCATATAGTTAAAGAGAGTAACAAGATATAGAATCTAGGCAATTGAGCAAGATAAGGATTTAGAATCATGATAAATATAATATCTAATCTAACACAACATGGCACATTCACACAAGCTGGATACCGCAGGATATTATCCCGCGGCCCTCCCATACTGAACACAGTCGCGGCAAGGAATCTCACTAGTGTTGGGGAATGACAAGCCCCGCAAATTACACTCATGATCTTCACCACACTCATCACTCGGGAGACTAGACCCGGTATCACACCGTCCGTCTAAAACATATCTCATCAATATAGCTCACTCATCACTCAACACTCAAATGGCTCCTACCAGTGATGATCAGTCCAAAGGCTGAGCTTAAAACAACTGAGTGAATGTCTATGCCGACTCAAGGAAACAATATATGTCTGTGTCTATCTAGGCTTTTGCCTTGCGTGAACAAGGTCCTAACAAAAGTCCCTAAGAGGTCCAAACACCAATTCAATCATGGATCATAGTCCAGGTCCAAGTCCAATCATTGGATCCATACCAAGACCTACCAACACATGGCCTGGTCTAAAACAGTCCAAATGAGGTAACAAGTCTATTTCCAATAAAAAAAATAGTCAATTCTCGTCCCCAATGAGTTATATGTCCATAATAATCAACATCTCCATCCTAGGGTATCACACATCCATACTTAGGCCATAAAAGGACCCGCCTAGCCCCAAACACAATTCAGTGTTCACCCAATCACATCACCAAGTCACCTCTAAATAGTCCTAGGTTCAGGTCATCCATTTTCAATGTAATTAATAGTTATAAGAAATAGTAAGGGCATAAGAGTGACAGTAATGCAAGAAGTGAAATAAACCTCCAAGTAAGAGAATCGACGGGAAATAACAACAGTCCAACCTAGGTATTGGTCCACATTCAATTCCAAGTCCATCTTAGGTAATTTGATTTCTAAATGAAGTCTCAGATGCCAATGGATACTATGTTTGGTGCTCCAGAAGTTACGGGCATCTTCGATAACGTTTAAGGATTGAATCATCGTAGAATACACAACCTAGACCTTACTTGGTGGTTCCCACGAGTCAAGGTTGAGCCACGCCAGTGACTCGGGCTTGACACATCAATAGGAGTCAAATTGGATGGTCAATGGGCCCCATAAACGATCACAACTTCGAAACAAGCTGAACTCATCAATCTCAGTCTGCAGTATGGCAGGTCGACTTGGCTAGGGTCGGGTCAACCTGTTACACAGAAGGCATGACTGAAACCTGACTTGTATTATGGGGAGTCCGAGTGCATCCGGTCGACCTGGTACATAGGTTCACCTGTAACAAACAGAAAACAGGTCATTTCTCAGACACTGTCTTTTTCAATGTGTTCAGTCGACCTGGCACAGGGGCCGGTCGATCGAGTACACTGTTTTTCTAAATTCCGAGAGAAAGTCCATCTCTCAGTTATTTCCTGCAAAACCTGTATCTTCGGTCGACCGAGCACATGGTTTGGTAGACCAAGTACACAAGACTGAGAAACTTATAGAAAAATAATTGGGACTTGAATTTTTCCCAAATTGCAGTGTCTTCGGTTGACCTCTTTGCAGGTTGGTCAACCAAGAACACTGGTCTGTTACAAATTCCAGAATTCTGGAATTCTCCTCTTTCAATCCAATTTCCATTCAAAACCCATCCAATCTCGACCGTTCATCATGGAAACATCATAAAACATAAATAGCACTTCAATACACATCCAACCACCCATCTTTGGGCCATTGATCTTCCAAATGAGATGAGACCCATCCATCAATGGCCAAAAACCATGAAAACAAAGCTCAAAGGCGTATTTATCAATTCTAGCTTCATATGAATATCAATTGCAGAATCAAATGGAGGAAATCATGCATTCTATACTAAGTGAGTATATTGCACTTGCCTTAATCCAATAGCAGAAGATAGATAGAGAAAATAGGGATCCAAGCTCAAAATGCAATCCAAAGATCCTATGGTCTTCTACACACTCAAACTAGCCCAAAACATAGATCTAGAGAGATCTCTAACTCCTACACTCAAATCCACAAGAGAATTGCTAAAGGGAAATCTAGAGAGAGAAAGGGAGAAATCTAAGGAAATAGAACTAGAAGATAAAAAGTACCTTGATTAGAAGAGAGAGATGAGATATAGATGATAAGGGAGCTCCTTAGGAGAGATGATAGCTATAGCTTGTAGTAGTAGATGGTCTTTTTCTTCTAGCTAGGGTTCTAGATCTAGGGTTTCTAGAGAGAGATTGGAAGGGGGATGGGCGAATATTTGGAGGGAAATGAGGGAAGAGAGTTGGAGGGAAAACGAGAGAAGGAGAGTAACATACGTATGAATTAGGGGTTTTAGTTATATAGGTTGTGTTGGGTAGCTAATGACCAAAGGGCCATTTTAGTTTGAATGGGAATAAAGATAAGGCCATGGGTAGTTTAGTCTTCAGGTAGATATTCTAAAAGCTTCTCAAGTGGAGACCCCCCTATAGTAAATCTAAATTACCTAACCAACTAACTTAAAATTACTAAAAGACACCTTATGAACTCTATAAATTACCCAAAGGGCCTAATTAGGAAAATATATATCTACCCTTACTAATCCCTATTAATTAGTAGAATTAGATACTATAGGCTATAAAGTAGTATTCAAATTCCAATTGAGGGTCCACAAGGGGTGGGGCCTCACATACATACTCTTTTTAGAGCAGCAATGAATGCAACATGACGAGGGCATACTACCCAAACCGTGGGCAGCAGCGGATGCAATATCATGTGCATACTACCTTTTCAAGGATAACAACGAAGTAATCGGGTGACATCGAGCTAAGTGTTGCCGAATCCATACTTATATCCATGAATAACTTAGGTTTCCAAACTGAGAGATGTCTCTAAAAATATTTAAAACTCCAGAAACCTAGAAAACAATTGAAAACGACAATTTCCAATTGATCATGTTTATATGGGTTCAAGTCGGTGGAAAATACAAGTTTTGAGCATGATCGAGCCTAAGCACGCAAACCAGTGAATACTAGTAGTTTTAGGCATGTCAAGACATAGGTCAAGTGACATAAATTTCTAAAGAGAATCGGGCGGCATTTCGGCCAGAAATGGGCGCCCAAAAGGGCAAGAAAATAGTATGTGATCCAGGTAACTCGAAAGGTGCAGGGCAATCAAATGCTCGCATACAACCCAAGAGACCTCCTAAAGATCCAGGTACATCCATTGTCAAAGCAAGGCCAAGATGGGGATCAATTTGGACTTAAATGGTTTGGGTCAAAATACGAAAATCGATGCAAATAATATGCTCTATGCAATGCACCCAAAATGCAAAAAAATCTAATAATATTCAATACACCAAAACACTCAATAATCATAGTTCTACCTAGTAAATGGTCAAACCCCTACTAATCTATCTAATCAAGTCCAATTATATTCACAACATCCATTAGGCATCTAATTAAAATTAATTAGACACGAAATAAGATTAGGGTGGGCTAGAGATGTTACAGTGAACACAACCGGAATATTAACCTGAAGTGGGTCTCGTGGCAAGCCTAATCAAGTGGTAAAGTACTAACCAAAGATGGGTCGTTATAAATGGTTTCAAATGCAGCCTAAATCAAGCCAGGATTATAGGTCAAGTCATGCCAGTATTATATGTCAAAATCAGGCCATAATTATGGGTAAGAAACTAAGTCAAAACTATGGGTCAAGATTAACCCAAAAAGTATGGGCAACCTACCCAATTCAACCCGTTCAAGAGTTGGGGCCCGACCATTTCAAGTCCATTATGGGCATAATTCTAATGGGCCGATAAAATACATGGGATGGCCTACTAATAAAAAAATCAGCATCAATTTCATCAATTCATGAACTCAATTGAGTAATGATCATGAAGGTCCATGTAAACAAAACAGATGGCTTTTGATAGCAAAGGCGAACAGTGGCAACCTGTCAATTTCTTTTATTTATTTAATTTCCTATATATTCATTGTAAATTTTATTGAGATACTTGTCCTGATAATCAGAGGTTTTCCATTGAGGATGTAATTAACGGTCAATAAATTTTCACGATCGAGAGTGATGTATCTACAAAATTGAATGTAAAACCTCCCATAAAATGGAGGAAAATTAGTATTCAACGAATTTTAGTGCATTTCTTTATTTATTCATGAATTTATTGTGTACAATGTGAGATCTCCATTCAGAAAATTCACATAGATGAGGATGCAATTAATATGCTTACCAAGCCAGTTACTACGGAGAAGTTCAAGCATTGCATGGACTTGCTCAATCTCTCCTCTTGTTAGAGATTGAAGGTGCACCTCATCTTTAGTGAGGTACAAATATGATGGAAGAGCGTTCTCACAAGGTACAGGTGTTATAAACACAGGATATCAAATCTTCAAAGGCTTGCACATTTTTCGCCAAGATAGGGATTGCTATACTTGGCTCAAAAGGTCCAACTGGCCTGATTAGTAGTTACTTGGGGCCCAACTCTGTTTGAGCTAACCCCGAGGGGCAGCTCAGTTGGCCTAGGACCACAGTTTGCACCTGGAGGTTGTGGGTTCGAAACTGCACTACCACAATGGGGCTACAGAGGAATTTTACCCGGCTTTCTCTCCTGGGCCCGTAGGGATTATTCTTGCCCAAAGGGCTGAGAATCCTGCGTTATCAACAAAAAAAACTCTGTTTGAGCTAGTTCCTTATAAAAATAATATCTTGGGTTATTCTTTATAAGTAAGCAAGGGAGAACACAAAGAGCATTGTAAGGGGAGTGGTAGTGAGAGCGAGATTGAGATATGTGGAGAGAGAGTACGCTAAGTGTTAAAGGGTTTGGGATCAATGTAACGAGTTGCCCAATTTCTTGCATAGTGAAATCGAGCAAAACAACCATAGCCCTATAGACGTAGATAAGTTTGCCGAATCTCATAAATATCTCGTGTTGTGTGATTGCTTGTGGTCGATTAATCGTTTGTGTTTGCCCTAATTAATCCCTAACAGCTTGCAAAACGGTCTTAGTGATAGAATTGCATCATAAATTCCTCTAAACAAACTGCCCTTTATCAACATCATCTTTTGACCACCATACCCCTAATAAATTTAATGTGAGGCCCACTTTTTCATTATAATCTTAATTTCCTGCTAACGTGTAACATGAGGCCAACTTGTTGCATGCAATTAATTGAGATACCGATTATTGAAAGGTCTCATTGTATATGACCAAATGGGCTCCTTATGAGAGTGATCCGATGACTAATTACTTGAATACTTGATTGATTAAAGGGCTCAATAGTAAGGCTTTAAATTGAGTGACTAGTGCCGGCACTAACAGCATGCTCCAACAGCTACATGCATTCAACTAGGAAAGCAAAGACTCTGTTTGTTACTTTCAAAATCCAATCAGGAAAAGAAACTACTCATATCCAATGACACAACCAACTAGAAAAATTTTTCCTTTTTGTAAAATAAAGCTCCACTTACTTTTTTTTCATTGGTAAAATAAAGATCTTTGTAACCGATTGCAAATCTAAAAGTCCCTTTTATTCTTTATTGAAGAGACCCAATAGAAAATGGACTCTTAAATTTAGGAACTGTTTGTTTCATGACAAATCTAAGCAACCCTAGTTATTAGGAGTGTGGCCCACACATCTAATCTTATTAGGCAATTCACATGTTAACTACTATGAGCTACTAATTTGGTCCCCGTTGCCTGCATTGTGGGCTTGGATTGAGCTATTACTTCATTCAAAAGGATCCAACTGTTAACCCCAATAGGTAGCTCAGTTGGCCTAAAACCACAGTTTGTACCTAGAGGTTATAAGTTCGAAACTGCACTATCATACTGAGGCTATAGAAGAGTTTACCAAGCTTTACTCTGGACTTAGAGAGTCCAGCGCAAAGGATTGGAAATCCATACCAAAAAAAAAAAAAATACACCCATATTGTCAATGCCTTTGTTATAATTCTTGGAATCTATTTTGGTATTTATTTTAGGCCCATCTTAGCCATCCAAACTCACATTAGAGTAGGGAGACCCTTTTCTTTATTGAACTCTTGGATCATCATTGAATCGACCCAAATATTCAAAAGCCCAACAACAGATTGTGGAATCCATTAAAACCAGCCCATTGATTCACTTGTGCTGTGTGACATCACTGAACCAACTTTGAAGATTCAACGGCTGCAAAACAAAACAAACACAAGAGTGCACGAGTACATGCACCCACTCAAAAATATAAACAAACAGCTGTCAATCACACAGTGTTTCTAAAACACGCAAGGCAAGGGCACTTTCGTCCCTTCCTACTCTATAAAACATCCCCCCAATCGCACACAAACCAACTTCCATAAACACCACAAAAACCACAGCACCAGAAACAAAAGCTAGGGTTAGGGCTTCACAAGAAGAGGATAAAAAAAAAAAACCATCTTCTTCTCTTCTTCTTCAACTTCAACCAAAAAGGAAATCTAGGGTTTGGGTTTGAGACAGAGCCATGCCGAAGAACAAGGGAAAGGGAGGCAAGAACAGGAAGAGAGGAAAGAACGAAGCAGACGACGAGAAGCGAGAGCTCGTCTTCAAAGAGGACGGACAGGAGTACGCGCAGGTCCTCCGCATGCTCGGAAACGGCCGCTGCGAGGCCATGTGCATCGACGGCACCAAGCGGCTCTGCCACATCCGCGGCAAGATGCACAAGAAGGTCTGGATCGCCGCCGGAGACATCATCCTCGTCGGCCTCCGCGATTACCAGGACGATAAGGCGGACGTTATCCTCAAGTACATGCCCGATGAGGCTCGCCTTCTCAAGGCCTACGGCGAGCTGCCCGACAGCATGCGCCTCAACGAGGGCATCGCCGCCGGCCTTGATGAGGAGGATGAGGGTGCTGGTGATGATTACATCGAATTCGAGGACGAGGACATCGACAAGATCTGAGAAAAAAAAGGCCCAATTCTCATCATATCTCTCCTTCTTTCTATTCCTGTAATATGAGGGTTTTTATATCTGTGCCCTAATTTGATGATAAACTTCTGTGGTATTGGTAATATCCGACATTAGAATTGGTATTATATTTTGTTTCTTGATATTGGGGTTTTGTTATTAGGGTTTTTTTTTATATGGTAGTATGATTATCTTATTGAATAGCTTGGCTCTTTTGATTTTGATTTTAGGTTAATTTGTTTAGCATGTTTGCTATGTTGTGATTGGATGATTCTCAATTTTGGGTAGGTGGGAAATAATGAATTATTGTTGGTAGATGTTGATCTTTATTTTTTAATTCTATACAAGATCTGATTATTGTGTGTATCAATTGCTGAAGACGATTCAGGGTTACAAGAAAAATTGTACAGAATATTTCTATTTAGGGCTATTTTTTGTGTTTTGTATTGGGTTGGTAGGAATTTATGGTTAGGGTTTATTGAAGCAATAATAAAGAAGTGTGGGGCTTAAGCTGGAGATGTGTCACAATCCTTGATGGGTAACAATTTCTTTCTTTTGAAAGGGGGTTTTGTTCTTTGATGGCCCTTATGGATTTTAACTTTTAGCTCGGGAAGGGCCCATACTGCGATGATGAAGAGTGTAATGGATTACTTTCTATTATACTTTCTTTACATTGAAGCCAATTTTGATTTTGGCTACATTCAGCTCCCTTATCCATGTGAATCGGGCCAGTTCTTTGTATTATTTCATTCATATTTTTCATTTCTATCTTTGTATGTTTTATGAGATTTCATGTGATGTGCATGACTTATCAAAAACAAAAATTTATCTTCTCATCAGCCATAGGATGAATGGAATTGAACAGATAGCTTGCGTCTTCAATGTAGAGGCTCTATTTTGAGAAGGGTTTCTATGGTAGTTTGTTTAGGTTTCTTTTGCATCACTAAAAATTGATACTCCTCTTTCACTTCCATTGGTTTGCCATTCTTATCTCTGCTAGAGCTTTTTGTGTTCTATGTTTTTGCTCATACAGTAAATCCTATATATATATATGGGTTTGTGGTAATGAAACCTGTTACCAGCTTTGAGTGGAGTTAGGCTTAGAATGTTGGTTTTGTTCCAGATATAGGCACAGACATCAGTGTCATTGCTTCAGACCCCCTCTGTTATTTTGGGGGGTGAATTCAGTTGTGCTGGAGCAAGCTTTCTCTAATGAATAAAATTCGTAGAACATTGACATCATTTCACAGCTGTGGTTCACAGTTCACTACATCTCTTTTGCCCTTGAGAGGGACCAGAGTAGATGTTTTTAATTACTGTAACGTTAAGCTATGAATGACACTGTTGGATACGGGTGATTATTTAGAGCAGGTGGAGGCTAGGCTATTTTTGGGATGGTTCGAGTTTTTAGTGTCTATGAGCAGTTGATAATACATTCCATTGGAGTTTTACTGTTTAAATTTTGATGGAAAATCTTCAGACGATCCAAGTGACATGGTAGTTAGTTATTTGTTGATTGTTTCGTGAAAGTGGGAGAGGTGCTTCACATGACAAAAGGGGATAGATAATTCATTCTTGAGTAACCCGTAGTTAACTGATTGGCATCCTGAATACATCAATTGTAAAGATCTTAGTCGAGAGAAGCTGTCCAAGGCAAAGCAAATATGAATACTAGGACCAGAGTAATATAGAATATCATTTGAACAAAAACGCTATAGATATAGTGAAAACTGCCATACAAGGCAGTCTTGTTGCATGGTTGGCAAAAAGACGGTCTGCAACACAATTAGCATGGAAGTCTCGAACTTAAATCGGGCCGGACTGTGCTGAAGCTGAAAAGCTTATGAGCTAGCTTGGCTCATTGATGGCCCTACAAAACTAGAATTGTCTGCCATGGCTGCTCACATGATCTTGAATTTAACAACAAAAAAAGAAGGTTGACAATACTCTTTTATACCAACAGCCTTCCAAATACCAGATGCATGAACCTTCATTATTCTAACCTGATGTCAGGATTCGGCTTCTACTGTCGGTGGTAGTTTTTAGTTTTGGGTTTCCTTTAACCTTTTCTTGATAAGTGTAAGGGTGGCTGTGATCGATCAATGGAAGTAAGATCCGATTTGAATGGACAGGTGTTGTCAGTGTTTGCTTATGTGTTGATTATTGGAAAGTTGAGCTACTCCTTTGAATGGGAAAGAACCGTGAAGGTTGTAGGTATGTTGCGAAAACTGGAAAGTTGTTGAGATGTTTTGGGTGGGTAGATACTGTCAAAATTGGGTTATGTCGTGATCATTGGAAAGTCCATCCCACTTGTTGAGGAACTACCGGGAAGGTTGGGCGTATATTCAGATCATTCCAAGTCCAAGGTGAATTAAGATTTTCTTTATTCATCTCATGTTGAAGAAGGAAGAGAATATAAAAGGCTCTATAATTAAGATGTAATTAACCCAATAACCTATGCCAAGTACGGGCATGACCCATGTGGCTAAGGTCTCTGTTCCATCTTACTACTTTTGATATCTACTTTTGATAAATAATTATAATTATATACAAGTATTGTGTGGTGTAGTAGATAACATAGTTATTGAAAAAAAGCAAGAGGTAATGAGTTCAGATATTTCAACGTATACATTTTTAGTATTTTTTTTTATCAAGGCTCAGTTAAAAAAGTCAATTGAGAGGAATCTGGCCAAAATTGAGTCCAAGACCCTCAGTTTTAATATATTATAATTAGAAAAACATACCCACTCTTAGCACATAAATATAATTCATACTATGAAAAATCTAGAAACTCTTAAGAAGTTATATTAAATTAAAAAGACATAAAAATTAATAAGATGATAATGATATTATGGTCGGTTATCCTTATTATTATCATAAGATTGAGATATGCATCCTATTGCTTATGAATACAATCTATAGTTGTAAAATTTTATAAAGGAATTAGATGTAGTAGAATTTGTATCAACATTAGCAAATAGCTATTGTAGAATTCGTTCTCTACCTCAGATGTCATTCTTAGAATTTCGACAGAAAAAAAAAAACCGAACCTCAAACTATCTCCACAAAGACTTCAACACTAGGAACAACCTCTCCAAGGGAAAATCCCAATTTTATTCAACTCTAAATCTGAAATTATCATCTCTACAATGTAATATAAATAGGCAAAGTAACTTAGGGCCGAAGAAAACCTAATCTAATAATAGAAAGTATCATAATCAAACTAGGAAACCAAATAAATAAGCATACTAATCCTAACTACAATAAAATTAAGAAGTTACTTAAAAATAAACACCTGCTCTGCATCATTCCCCCCGGGTTGAAAGAAGAGTTCGACCTCGAATTCAAGTCTTCTTCAAATTGCCTCGGTATATATAATGTACGTGAAGTACTTTCTTTGGAGCATGGGGCCTTGATTTCTTCTTCGGTGACTCTGGCTTCTTTGGATGGAGAGTAATTTCCTTTCCACCGTGCATGAAGGTATACATGTTGTTTCGCATCCCATGAGTGCCATTCTTGTCTTACATCCATGGGTGACCCAATAGGATATCTCCACTGTCCATTGGTAGCACATCACACCAAATTATATATTTGTAATAATCACCAACTGAAAAAGTAACCTGACATGTATGTCGCACGTGCGCTTCATCACCTATCATTAGCCATTTGACAGAGTATGGATGATTGTGCTTGTAAACCTTCAACTTCAAATGACCAACAAGAGATTGGGAGATAATATTCTCACAACTTCCACCATCAATCACAAATGTACAATTGTGCCCCTGTATTGTACCAGTGGAACGAAAAATATTTTTCCGCAACCATTTCTTCTCAACAGTGGGTAAAGACTCTTGTTGCACCAAGAGAAGTGCACCATCTGTTTCAACTGCAATTTCCTCCACTTCATCGGATTCTTCACTTTTAGGATTATTTGTTGTTTCCGGTTCTTCTTGTGCACCTTCCAGTAAATTTATTCTTTTTGGGCATTCAAACGCATGGTGACCCTTTTGCTTATAATGAAAACATGTGAACTTGTTCTGATCTTCAGACTTGGAGGAAAACTTTTCAGAGGAACTAGCACTTGGATTGAAGTCCGGCTTTACTGGGGTCTTTTGTGCAGGTCATTTAGACCCACTAAGCTTTCGATCTTGATAATTCGCAATGTCCTCAACTTTGATGGCATGTTAAATGATCTCATCAGCATTATCAAAATTCTTGAATGTAAGGATATGTTGTATGTCAATGTACAGCCCATGAAAATATCAATCAACCAACACATCATCAGCTTCATTCAAGCCCCAACAAGCTTGCATGGTTAGGAACTCCTCAGAATATTCAATAACAGTGTGTCAACGGGGTCAATATTTTGATTTATTCTTTTCTTTTGCAACTCGGCCTATCAAATCGCAGCATAATTGCGAAATCGAGTTACCACTAATGTAATCTTATGACCATCCGTCATTGGTTTGTGCGCAAAAATATTTCCAACGCACACTAACCAATCCATGAAGTCATCTGGTTTCAGTTTTCCATCATATTCAGGAATTACGAGCTTAATACCCAAATCACGGTCAACATTGACTGCGTGTGGGTCTCATTGATTCCAAATATGTCCTCCATCAGTTCTATGATTATCCTCATGCCAATTAGTTTCTAAAGTAGTTAATCGGGCTTCAATCCTTGCAAGAGTATGGAGATGTGCTAGGCTGAAACCCTTTTCGTTGTTGATGCTCGACGATGCTGCGAGGACTGTTTGGAGCTTGACGTGATTGTGATCAGCGACAAGGCACGCTAGCTGGAAAACGATGATGCTGCTGCATGGAACTGATGCAGTGGAAAGGATGCTCGTTGATGCCAGGTACTCTCAAAACTCAATGTTCTCGTCTTCTTTTTCTTCTTTCCTTCTTCTGCTATATTTTTTTTATCTCTAGGTTGGGGTTCAAGACAAGAGGAGTACAGCGATGGGTTTGAGTTGGGCGAATTAGGTGTGGCTAGGGTTTGGGGATGTTGGTTCTGGTGGGAATTGGATTTTAGGGCAGTGGCTTGATGGGAGGGCCTTTTGTATTCGATGAAGGGACTGGGTGGATGGTTTTGTCGATGGGTGTTTGTGGAAGGGCAGGGGGTTGACAGTGAAGGTAATGGACGAAGGCGGCTCGGATCAATGACCGGAGGGTGATCGAAGAGACGTGGATTTTCGCTCTGATACCAATTGATGCAGGCCCTAGACTTAGGGCTTACGTAGATGCTGAAGCACGTGTCAAAAGACACCTCAAACTATCTCCACAGAGACTTCAACACAAGGAACAACCTCTCCAAGGGAAAATCCCAATTTTATTCAACTCTAAATCTGAGATTATCATCTCTACAATGTAATATAAATAGGCAAAGTAACTTAGGGCCTAAGAAAACCTAATCCAATAATAGAGAGTATCCTAATTAAACTAGGAAACCAAATAAATCAGCATACTAATCCTAATTACAATAAAATTAAGAAGTTACTAAAAAATAAGCATCCGATCTGCATCACAACTCATAGATGCACGTGAATAAATAATAGATGGGATTGAAAGCAGTAGTAAGTACTTGTAAGAGAAAGGAGAAAGAAACTAAAATATCTAAAAACTCACAACTTAGATGCACCCAAATAAATAACAAATGGAACTAAAAGCAGTAGTGAATGATGGATGGTAAGGAAATTAAAAGTAGTAGATATACGCATAGAGATACTAGATAGAACTGATGGATGAAGTTGGAGCAAATAGTAAGGAAATTAAGACAAAAGAAAGTTAAAAAAAAAAAAAAAAGGGAAAAAACTACTGAGAAAATGATCCTAGGTAGCCACTAACTGAAAAACACGCCACTAGTCAATATGGCATAGAAATGGTTCCCTATGGCCATTTCTGTTTCTTATTATAAAATATTTAAACGTGTGACGACGTCGTCGCATTCAGACCCATACAAATCGCTTGAAACCCCATTTCCCCCATTTTCCCCTTTTTCCTCCTATCATTTTCACCCCTTCTCCGGCGGTTTCCTTTCTTCCTTCCTCAAAAGGTCATTACCTTGATGATTTAGCCACCAAAAAATAATCATATAGCAAAGATAATGAAATGAATAAACTATATATCAAAACCTTAATGAACTTTTCTCAAAAAGTAAACATGAAACCCAGGCTCTATGGTAGATAACGTTCGAAAGAAGGTCAAATTGTGCTATGCCTACCTTGTTAATGGAGATCAACAACCTCCATAAGGAATATTCAATGTTGTGGGAGAGTTCTATTCTGGTTCATTTTGGTACAGAAAACCAACAATCACATATGATAAAGATCAGAGAAGAGGCAGATTTGACAAATTAGCGAATACATCGACATCAACTCCAGATATTAAGCGACGACGTCTTCGCTTGTTGAAAAAAAGGCAAAAACAAAAAATATATTCTAGTGGGAACACCGGTTCTATTGCATCAAAACTATGGGTACCTCTTTTGGTTAGTGGACCTCTAAGGTGCTTTTTAGGGTAAAATTCTAAAAGAGAAAAAAAAGGTAAAGAGAGAAAAGATACGTACTTTTGTATCATGCCAGATGCTCAAAGGTTATGATATGGAGATTAATAAAAGAATAGTGTAGAAGTTTGCTAGAGTTCATAATCTTATAATGCTCTCATTAAACTCAATCTGGTAACATTACCAATTTAAGTGAAAAGCACCGGAATGTTAGAAACTCCAGAAAGAGCTCAATAAGATTAGGTACACACAATGAGTATTAAATATTAGACTCTTTAGATGCTTTTGATTTGCAAGAAAAAAATTTGAAATCAGACCTCAATTTCGCCTCTATTCCTTTCATATATAATAATTATCAATTTCATTTAGCCCTGTTTGGGATATCTATTTTTTTCCTCTAAACATCTATTTCTCTAAAGCGGACAGAGGTTTTTGAAATTTAGAGGTGTTCGGCAATGATTTATAGCCACTGCACACTTTAGAGCAAAAGAGGCAAATCCTCTAAAAAAGAAATGCCCCAAAAATAGGCATATAGAAATCAGAGGCAATGCCTCTTGAAAAGCAGAGGCGGAGCCATTTTTTAGGAAAAAAATGCCCCTGACGGAAATTTATTTCCAACAAAAGTCCTTTTGAAAAAAAGCCTCAAAACCACACAATTGTAGCTTGTTTGTGTTTACATCCTCTTTGCAACTCGAAACAATTGGGTTCTCGTTCATTCTATAACGTGAATAACAATTGTGTTCTCATCCTTGACACCACTTTTTTATTTAAGCTAAATTCTTTTGAAAATTTTCTCAATGTTGATTTCTTCTTTTTAATAGGATTGTATTGGTGCTATAGATGGCACCCTTGTGCATGCCATTATCCAACCAGAGAAACAAATTCCTTACAGAGGTAGAAAGGGGGAATGTTTGCAACAAGTTATGGCAGTATGTTCATTTAACATGCTCTTTACCTATGTGGTATGTGAATGGAAAGGTACCGCTTATGATCAACGGATTCTCTTGGATACCATTTCTGATGAAAGGCTAAAGTTTCCACATGCCCCGCCTGGTAAAAAAGTATTTGTAATGCTTTAAATATCAATAAATGATTGCTACAACATAGTTTAACATGCCCTTTAACATTTGTCTTGAATGGTCTTTAGGTAAATACTACTTGGTTAATGCTGGTTACACAAACATGAGAGGGTTTCTTTCTCCATTTCGAAATGTCCGATACTGGCTTCCAGATTTTCAAGGTGTTGACATTCCTCGTACTAGAGAGGAGCATTTTAATAGATTGCATTCATCCTTAAGTAATGTGATCGAGCGAAGCTTTGGAGTATAGAAAGCTCGATTCCCTATCGTCAAGCGGATGGCTCCTTACCCATTTCCTGTATAACAGAGCATCGTAGTTGCTGCAATGGCAATGCATAATTTCATTAGGAAAGAGGATATGGAGGATCAATTGTTTTCACAATTTTCAAAGGATAATGCCCAAGTAGAGCGTGACACTGACGTTAAAGAATCACATGGAGAAAACGCTTATACTTTTGATATCACAGATAGGACAGATATAGATGCTAAGAGGAATTCAATTGCAGATGCCATTTTGCGAGATGCTTCTTCTTGTGTTTGACTTTTATCATCTTATGTCATGGTTCTTCTTCTTCTTCTTCTTCTTCTTTTTCCATCTTATGTCATGGTTTATCTTATGTCATGAAACATGGAGTGATGGTATGTGATGATGAAATGATGGAGATAATATATAATTGTGTTTGATTTGTAATTTTTAAATTGTCTATAAGTTACAGGCTATTTTGATGGAAATGGTTGTAGTTTTCAAATGATAAATAATTATGATGTTATGGTATGTGTGTAGAGGGCATATTTTGATGAAAATGTGCATAAGTCTATTTTTTACATAATGACAGAAGATACCCCTCTAAAAAGAGGTAAATAGAGAGCATACCAAAGGGTCTATTTGAAGTAGATCCGTGCATAACCAAACACGTTTTTTTGTTCTAGCCTCTTTTTTTTTTTCTATAGATCATTTTTTAATGGCCCTATTTTGAATGGTCGGTCAGAAAAAGAGTAGAGATGCCAAACAATGCCTAAGTTTTGTTTCCTTTCAAGCTTTTGAACCGGTTTTCTCACGTGTCCAAATCTTTTCATGTTTTGACATTGCTCTTCTTTGCAAAAAAAGATAAAATTTTAAAAATAGTTTACTACAATTTTGGAGCTGGTTTACTGGAAAAGGTAAGGATTGTCATAAGGTTATTTTTTTCCATTTTTCAATTTTTTCATGGAGAGGACTTGATTGAAATAAGTGCGGAAAACTTTTAATACTCTTTTGAAATATTGAAATGTTCATGTAATTTTTTTTTTAAAATGACCCAAAAGTTTTATATTTTTTGAAAATTTACCGTGTCAAATATAAGATGCTTTTGCTATCTAAAATGAAGTCAGGCTCATTGGACATTACCACTTCTTTGATGATGCCCCTCATCTGATGAAAGGCTCAGGCGACTCCCTTTATAACTTGACCAGGCCCATTGGACAATTATACACAAGGTTAAATTGGTTATGGCTTGTCTTCCATAAATGGATAAGCTAGGATATTATGAACTATTTGGATTTCTAGGAAGTGTCCCGTGAGATTCGTAATCCCACGAGCATCCTTTTTAACCTTGGGCATAAATTTAAACGTAGTTCGGTAACACTATTCATTCGTCCACTTGCCTGATAAATGACAAACATTTAAAAAAAAAAAAAAAAAAAAAAAAAAAACTCGAATCTCACGGGACGTCAAGGACCCTTTTCTAAAACACAGCATTCCCAAAAGTGGTTAAAACTTAAAAATAAACAAAGATGAAGATGCATTGCAAACACACTCGTGGTCCATGAGTATGTTCCCACCTTAGTTTCACACATATGTCCAAGGTTTGATCCCTTGATCTAAAGTATCAGTCTGACCAGTAGCCAAACCTTGAGGGAAAAAAATAAAGGTGAAAGACCCATTAATGGCCACCAAATAATATCCCTTTCGGTAGAAAATGAGTAAAGGGTACTTGGGATTTTGAATACCCAGCCATCACCTTAGCAAATCAAATCCTTGGTCCAACTACATCTCCACCTTTTATCTTTGCACCCATCTCTTTTACAATCCATTGTTGGGACCCCATTCTACCTTGAATTCCTGTGAATTTAGTTCCAACACAACCAAACCTGCTCTTAGTTCAAATCAATAGAAATTAGACGCTAATTATTATGGCCACGGTGACCTTCCCAACCATTAAGTTTGATCAAACAAAAATTTAAGGGGCATTTGAGCGGAGGTCCCTCAACCGTGATTTTTATTGCAAGCGGTCCACAATACTTTATTATACTGACAGCAGTCCTCTTGTAACTGAAAAAGACAAAAACGCCCTTGTACATGTCAGCAAAAGCAAAACTCAAACAAATTTATCTGAGTTTTCAAAACTCAGATAAAACTTAGATAAATTTATCAGTCTTCTAAGGCAGTTAAACCATGGTTATGATCAGATATGTAGCCTGTGGACTGTGGTCCTGGGCCATCATTTCACATGTTAAAACCACTTACAGATTGACTAACTTAGGCTATCTTGAAATTAGGACATAGGATACCTTGTGAATACAACAACCAGAACATGTTTGGTTTCTCCCATAGTTCCCTGCTCCTGCTCCTTCTTCTCTTTCTGTCTGCTGGTAGAGAAAGAAAACGCGAATCATAAATCACAACCACTGCAATAAGAAAGGAGAGATGAATGTGGGTCGTCGGATGGCACCACTTCACATAGCTCTTTGTTTGAAACTCAGAAAAGTTCTTCAAAACTCAGATAAATTTGTCTGAGTTCTGTCAGAAACTCAGATAAATTTATCTGAGTTGTGCCAGAAACTCAGATAAATTTGGCAAATTTATCTGAGTTCTGCCAAAAACTCAGATAAATTTGGCAAATTTATCTGAGTTCTGCCACAAACTCAGATAAATTTATCTGAGTTTCTGGCAGAACTTCGACAAATTTATCTGAGTTTCTATCCAGTTTATCAGAGATTCTGAGAAATTTATCTGAGCTCGGCGACACCAAAAGTTAGAATACGGAAAATCAGATTCTAATAAAAATCAAAATCCAAAACAAAAACACTTGATGACCACAATCCAATCGAGAAAAGAGAGGGAGAAAACAAGAAAAAATGCAAAATGCTCTCTTTCAAATCAGTTGGAGAGAGAAAGAGAGATTTGGAAGAGACTTCAGATGAAATAGCAAGATAAAGTAAAACCGTATCTATCTTTGAAGAAATGAAAGAGAGAGAATCGGAAGTCATGGTGGCGACGGAAGGTGCTCTGCAACGATATTCTGCAACTATGGAAAGGAATGGAAAATGGAAAATGAGAGAAGAAGAAGGAAGGAGTTTTCTGGCACAGTTGAATGGGGCAAAGTAGTCATGAAAATACATGACGTGGCATATTAGGGACCTCTCACTAAAGTATCTCCAGTTGTCTGGACTATAGACATCAGAGAAAAAGTAATTGTCCTTGATGCCTTAGAAGACCGTGCTCAAGGACTTTTGGCTAATTTACCCAAAATTTAACCCATTTTTAGGGACAATTCACAAACCACTCCTATAGGGACTGTAAATATATTTTCTGATCAAGACACAGAATCTCATGTGAGCAAATAAAATGAAAGAAGAAAAAGATGGTCCACGCACCCACCCACCTAATGGAGGAGCAATGGGCACAACAACAATAATTGTTACTGATCGAGTCTATTCTCTCAGGTGTGCCCGTCCATTCCCATGTATGTGGGTAATATGCCACTGTCTCATCTTTCATTTTTCACTTGCGACATGTCTCAAGTTATGGCACGTTCTTTTACTTTAAAAAGGAAAGAAAAGAAATCTTACATATTCTTGCTTGCAAGGGAACCTGGGGCAGAAGGGTTTCATTCTCATTCAGTTACAAATACCAAACAACATAACAGCGCCTGATAATCTGGTTTTAAAAGGCATGTTACTTTACACAACCCCACCAAACGAAAAGCATACCGCAATCAAAAGCAAGTAACTTCCACCCACTTGAGCTTGCAATTCTGCTTAAAACAACCCTGTACATATGGGAGTTGTTCGGACTTGGAGCAGTCACCCCTCAGTGCTTCTTGATGGTAAGCTCTGCTCTCAGGTGGAGCACACCATCAATGAAATAGAGACTGTCCTCAGCAATGAAATTCGTCCATGGGATGGCAAACAGGTTCCGGTATCCAACTGCCTTCCCACCAGTGAAGGTGTAGTTGCCCTTGTACTTGCTCACAAACTCGCCAGCAGCCTTTGTCCTGGCTGCAAACTCATAGTCCACTGCAAAGCTAACAGATCCCTTCTCCTGCATCCCCAAGAAAAGACCAAAGCAATGAAATGAACTCTGCTGGTCCATGTTACAGTGGGCAGAGAGGAAGAAGCCCTGGCCGCCGAGGTGGAATGCCTGAGAGTACACACGGCCTCCTGGTAAGAGGTTCTCGCACTCTTCTTTCTTGAGGTCAAGGTAAACAATGCACTGCTGGTGGGGCTGCTCAAACTCCACAACCTTCACAGGTCGATACTTGTATGCTCGCTCAACAAAGCGCTTGTTGGTGGCGGATTCCTCCGAGGCAAGGGCACGCTGACGGTGGGGGGTCTCAGCCTTGAAGAAGAGGGCCTCAAGGACAACCTTGGAGGCGAGGTCATGGTCAAAGTCATTGCATGTGAGGACTTTCTTCAACTTTCGACAGGTCATGTAAGGAAACCGAATGAGGCGGCCGAGGCGTGATCCCAAGACCTCTCGGCGTTCCTCTAACTTTGGGTACTGTGTCCGAGCCCACTTCAATAACAGGTCATACACATTATCTTCTGACGCCACTTGAAGATCGTCACTGGACAATATTGCCTCAATTCCAGCAACGGGTAAGCTTAGCACCTCATCTTGGAACCTGGAGAGTCAAGAATCAACAAAATATTTACTCAAGCCATGTGCAATATAATATATAGAAGTTGCATGTCAGATGATCATCCCTACTTTATCTTCTCTCCTTCATTATTAATAATTATCCAAAGAAAGTAAATAAGTCACGTTATGAGCGTACTTTATTGCAATCTTCATTAAAAATTAGAAACTAATTTAGGGAGGCAAGTTCCTATGAATTATCAATTCTAAACCCAAAAAACGAGTCTCCAATAATACATCTTTCCTAACTGGTTCAAATATGGCAAATCCACAGTCCACAAAAAATGAAAGACATTGCCATGCAGGCGGAATAAAGAGAACATCTGTTTAAGTTAGGAAAAAACAAAAACAAAAGACAAGATTTGTTGTATCTCTACTAAATCCACATTTTCCACATTCAAAAACAAACTAATACTAAAAATAAAAAAACTAAAAAATTATGCAAGTTGCAACCTAATGTATTCATAAAAAGGTTCAAATGAATTGCCAATTTAAAACCTGAAAACAAGTTCACAAACCCCCAACCCAAAAAAAAAAAGGAAGAAATAGAAGACATTGCTGTGGAGGCAAAAGAGAGAGAACAACCATTCAAGGAGAAAAAACAACAAAAACAAAAGACATGTTTACAAAATCCACAACTTACAGATACTCAAAAACAAAATTAAAATACAAATAATAAAAAGTAAGAAGTCATCTTGCAACTTGTAAACTAATGTATTCCTCATGTCATCAATTAGAGAGTTGCAGTGAGTGACCTGGTCCACCAGACTTCAATATTTAGAAGAACTAGCTCCAAGTAGGGCCGTCCCGCAAAATATTGCCATAGTGCGATGGACTTGTGGAACAATAGGTATGCTCATGAGCCAAAAAAAAAAAAAAAAATTATATATATATATAGAAGAGATAATTGAAGCCTTTCAAAATTAAAGTGCTAAGAAGAATAGGAGTCTTGCAGAAGGTCAAGAACCCAAACTTTCATTATGGTGCACAAAGATGTTATCCAACTCAACAGCAATTTGACCATTCCCTGCAAAACAGGTGTTTATTCCATTCTACTAAGCATTTGTGGCAATGCAGAAAGCCGGGCTGCAACATGGGCTTTCAGCTTCAGTTCTACCACCCCAGATCCAACAATCAATGGGTTTTGATCTGAAACAAAGTGATTAAAAACTTTGGCAGAAGTATAACAGCAGCCTAATTCTGGTTTTGCTTAGCACTTCGGTGGCAGTTCATACAACATGGACTCACTTGTTTATGTCCTTGTAACGTGTGGCAAGATACAGTTTGGCTGCATCAGTCAAGGGTTGAACTGCATCAGCAATTAGAACACTGGAAGGAAGCTCCAGATAAAGTAATGCAGATTCAGGTGTCATAGGCAAGTTTCGTAGCATCCGGCTGCAGTGCCTCATGCATGAAGCGACCTCAAACTTATCCGCCGCCATAAGAACATCCAACAAAGCAGGTGCTGCAGTTGTAGATATAGTCCCACTGTATATAAAACTCAGAAGCTCCATGAAGGCAGCCTCCTCTGTGCCACAGGGAAAGAGTAGAGATTAAGACACTATAAATGCATTTGCTGCTTGTTGAACCAAAAGAAGATAAATAGAATATTGGTAGAACGTGTACTGCCCATCATGATCACGCTGTACAAAGCAGCTTACTTCATCAGTGCATTAAAAAACTTACCTCTAAAAGGGAAGAAGAATAAACCCTTCGATCTATTCACCTTGAACATTCTAATACATGGCAGAACTTGAAAAAAAAAAAAAGCCTTTTTTTCCTCTTCTCACTACCCACCCAACATGCACATAAGAATTAAGAGTTCTATTTCATCAACATGCATGGAGAGAAAGTTAGAATAGTTGCAGTTATTTTAATATACCTGAGGCATTGATGCGTATGGTTACATGTCGTTGCTGTGATTCTTGCATACCATTTGAAAAAAGCTTCAAAAGAATGGAAGCAGGCTGAGTAATTTCGGACAAAGAAAGAAGCAAACAAGTGCAATGAAATCAGATCTTACCTTGTAGAAATATGGACTTTTTGCAGCTAAAATTGGAGAACTAATGTGTATACTTTTAACTTTCAGAACAGTAGAGCAATCCATACTCCAAGATGAATCATTGCTGTGGGCAGCCTCATCGCCTACAAAATGATAAACTCTATTTAACAAAAACTCTCCATCTTCTAAAAGTTGTGGAGTAAATCATAGAGTCCTACATTCATTCAGCGAATGCATGTATCATTTTTTTCATGTATCATTTAATCACAGAACTTATAAATCACGCTCTATATTCTAGATAAAAATGTATTCCTGATTCTTTTTTGATGTTTTTTAAGTGGCAGAATGAGGTTATTGCACTGTCGTTGTAAAAACATGGATGTTGATACATAAAAAATCAATTTGCTAAAGAGTTTCTGATGCTAAAGCTGTTTCCCCCATTCCCCCTCCCCTGCTTTCTTCTTTCTGAAGGGGGAAAAAGAACTGTGCTCATTTCCATATTGGTGTGATGGCATCCACACACATCTAAACACCTATTATAGAAAAGAAAGCCTTAACTTAATTTTTGTTCTACCATGGGCATTATAAAAGCTCTAAATTTATTTCTCTTCTTACTGATTCATTTGAATTAAATGCAATCTTTAGTTCTTTACAACATGGAGGATTTTCTCCTGCGCACCCATGCACTGCATATCGGTGCAGTTCATCATGCGGAACCTAGTGAAGTGGGGGTCCCGCCTTTAGTGACTGTCCAGATGCGCGCTCCCGCAGGAAAGCATGCACAGGAGAAAAGTTTCCTTTACTATCCAATGTGAATTCTTGTACATGTACCGCAAGTGCAAATCAATGATCAGAACAAAGGTAACAGTGAGACTAACGGAATATGTAAAGTGGAACACAACAATGATGAAGATGAAGAGTGAATAATGCCAAAATAATGAACAGTACCTATGGAAGTATGGATTTTTATCAACAAGAGCCTGTGGCATAGTGGAAGGTGCTCACTGTTGCATCCTTGAGGATGTGGTTTCGAGTCATGTTACCAATTTTTTTAAAAATATGAAATTTAATCTGCAAGAGGAGTCTCCTTTAGAAACCAAATTGTTGCCAAGATTTTAATGCAAATATAGGCAAAAGGGATTTTTTCTCAGATGGTTTGAGTATGTATAAAGTAGATTGTAAAAAGCCTTTATACCAACCCTTAAGTTGATGTAGCAGCAATAATATGTCATGGCAACAAAAATCGTAGGCCACATGTGGTACCCATGAAATTCTAATTTTTAATTGTTATTAGTTTTATTTTTAGTAAAGATTGTAATTAGAATTAGGTTTCTAATTTGGGTAGAATTATTATTTCTTTCCTAGTTTGATTAGGAATACTTTCTTAGGGCTTAAGTTTATTTTATTATAAATATAGCATTGTAGAGATCAATGATCTCAGAGATTAGAATTGATTAATAGAATTCCCTGTGTGGATTTTTCGTTGGAGACCGTTTCTTCTTCGAGTGATTGTTCTTCCGAACCCTAATTGTGCCCAGCACTTGCATTCTAACCCTACGATTGCATCAATTGGTATCAGAGCCGAACAATCCATTGATCATCAGGGTGTTACCCATATCCCATCCCTGCCTTCATCCATCATCTCCAACCCAGACTCCAATCGCATCCAAACAGACCCCACCTTCATCAATCCCATCCCCGAACCACATTGTCACCCATCCCACTTTTCTGTCAAAAAATAAAACCCTACGCACAGACAAAACCCCTTCGAACCGTCAGCCCACTCCCCATCTTCGTACCCATTCCCAAACCCCGTCATCCGCCTTCGTCCGCCACACCCAGCCGAAAGCCACTCTAATGAAACCAACTTCGTCTGCCAAAAACCCAGCCCAGACCACACCCCCACAACCATTCGCCTTCCTTCCACAGAAAACCCCTCACAGCCAACAAAGCCAACAAAAAAATAAAAAATAAAAAAGAGGGAAAGCAGCAGTCAGAAAGAAGAAGAAGAAGAAGGAGAGGAATCAAATGCAGCAGAGAGAAAAGGCTAGAGAAGTACCTTTCACCTGAGACGACGCCATTGCCCATCTCCCGCCATCGCAGTGGTCGCTTTGCAAAGTCGCCTTCATAGCCGTGGTCGTCGAGGCACCTCCCTCGTCGCGGAAGCACCACCTCCAGCGCCATCGCCAGAGCCAGAGCCTACTCTATTTTCTCCATCGCCCTACCGCACCAGCAGTAATTTCGCCAGTTTCTGCATCATCTTCTCTTCATCTTTGTAGAGAGTACACAAATAAAGGAGAAGAAAGGGTTTTGAAACCTTTTTTCTAGGCACCTGACTTACAGTCTGATTGGGCCTAGTTTATAGTTCAGCCCACAGGTGGATCCGACTCATTGAAGAAGCCTAGAATTTCCTTTCATGATTGTGGACATCTAGCGTAAGATTTTCGATCCGTTTTCACCTACGTGCTCCTGGCAAGCAGATCTACACATCAAGTCAGTACAAATTTTAAATTTGCATTAACCAAAGATGCCTCCCAAAAGGCAGGTTGACACAGAGTCTTCCTCTCACAATGATGATGATTTGAGGGAATCCATTACGCAATTATCAGTAACTGTTAATCAAATATCCGCAACGATGGCTCAAATGCAAGTTCAAATGCAAGCGACTCTTGATAGGATTAAAACCCGATTAACAAATTTGGAAACTAATCGACATGAAGATAACCATCGGGATGATGGAGGACATATTCGGAATCAACGAGATCCACATGCCGTCAATGTTGATCGAGATTTGGGTATTAAACTTGTGATTCCAGAATATAATGGGAAATTGAAGCCAGATGAATTCTTGTATTGGTTAGTGTGTTGAAAATATTTTTGCACATAAACCAATGGCTGATGGTCATAAAATTACACAGGTGGCAACTCAATTTCGCAATTATGCTGCAGTATGGTGGGCCGAGTTGCAAAAGAAGAGAAGATACCAGCAAATTGACCCTGTTGACATGTGGGCCGAGATGAAAAATCTGTTGAAACAAAAATTCCTGCCTGTCAATTACTCCAGAGATCTGCGTTCACGTTTTCAATACTTGAAACAAGGATCCAAGACAGTTGTTGAGTGTTTTGAGGAATTCCTGGCCATGCAAGCCCTTTGTGGTTTGAATGAAAATGATGAAGTCTTAGTTGGCCGATACTTTAATGGACTTGCGTTTGAAATTCAATATATCCTCGCGTTCAAGCATTTTGATAATGTTGATGAGATTATTCAGCATGCTATCAAAGCCGAGGGAATTGCAAATCATCAAGCCCAAAAACTTAATGCAACTAAATGGGTTATGCAGAAAAATTCCTCAATTGCAAGTTCTAAACCGAGTACGTCATCGGAGAAAGTTTTCACCAAGCCCGAAGGTCAAAATAGACTCACATGCTTTAATTGTAAATAAGGGCATCGTGCAGCAGAATGTCCAAAACGTGTCCACTTCATTGAGACTGAAAGTGGTGAGTCTGATGTTCTAGATGATCCTAAAAAGACTGAAACAGAGGAAGTGGAGGATACTCCGCCCGAGGAGGGTCTTGAGTCTCTCATGGTCATCCAAGCAACTACATCGACTACTGCGAAGAAATGGTTGGAGAAAACATTTTTGGCTCCAAAGGAACAGTCAATGGTAAAGAATGCACAGTCGTCATTGATGGAGGCAGTTGTCAGAATATTATTTCTCAAGCTTTCGTGGATCGCATACAGCTGAAAGTTCGGAAGCATCATTATCCTTATTTTACTAGATGGTTAATGACAGGTGATGAAGTGCAAGTCCGATATGCATGTCCAGTTACCTTCTCCACTGGTGCAGATTATACAGATGCAGTTTGGTGTAATGTGATACCCATGGATAGTTGTGATATCTTGTTGGGTCGTCCATGGATGTATGAAAAGAATGAAACTAATGACATGCGCAACAACACCCACACTTTCATGCATGGTGCAAAGCAAGTCACACTCTGTCCTCTGAAGCCAACGCCACCAAAGAAAGGGTCCCGTTCTTGTCTCACCAAAGAAGCGCTTTACATGCACACTATCTACAGAAGTAACATCAAGCAGAAGAGCCGAATTCGAGGTCGAACTCTTTTCCAACCCGGGGAGAATGATGCAGCAGCAATAATATGTCATGGCAATAAGAATCATGGGCCACATGTGGGACCCATGAAATCCTAATTTTTAATTGTTATTAGTTTTATTTTTAGTAAAGAGTGTAATTAGAATTAGGTTTCTAATTTTGGTAGAATTATTATTTGTTTCCTAGTTTGATTAGGAATACTTTCTTAGGGCTTAAGTTTATTTTATTATAAATATAGCATTGCAGAGATCAATGATCTCAGAGATTAGAATTGATTAATAGAATTCCCTGTGTGGATTTTTCGTTGGAGACCGTTTCTTCTTCGAGTGATTGTTCTTCGGAACCCTAATTGTGCCCGGCACTTGCATCCTAACCCTAAGATTGCATCATAAGTACTATACAAAAGGCACTAGGAGGAGATAAACAATAGGATTTGGAATGTAGCGAGGAATGATATGCTAGATTGCTTAGGAAAAGAGAATTAGTAAGTGACATGTTAAAATACCTAGCATTAGAGAGTTTAGGGCAATTGGAGATTAGCGGATACATATAGCTCACAAACTTGACCCAGTAGATGAGGCTGTAATGATGATGATGGATTCTGTCTATTTATACAACAAAAATTCCCATCAACTATATTCCTCCAAGCACAAGGACAAGTTAAATTAGTGTCGCTGTACATCATTCAATGATCCTTCCTCCACTAGCAGCTTGAAAAGGATCCAATAAAAATGCTTCCTAAATTTAATGTTGATGTTGCCATGAAATAAAACAGAAAAGGTGCAGTGAAATTGTATATTAATAATTCAATGAAATCAATCTTAGAAGTTATTTGTTAAACAAAACTTACTGGTACTCATTTTAGTCATGTTCAATCTTTCATTGTCGTTTTTATCTTATAAGTTAGTCATCTTGATAAATTGCATATGTATAACATCAATAGAGTTCAGTTACCACCCAATAAGAAAAAAGATTCCATAGTAACATATGCAAGAAACAATAGATAGATAAAAAAAAAAAAAAAAGAGTTCATTCCACACCTGAAGGTGATTCTTCAATCATTGCCACAGCTTCCTCATCATGATTTTCATATAACACACCTTCCTTTGTGTCAGGCTGGTTACAGCTTAAAATATGCTCCTCCCGGCATACAGCAAGCTCCGCGGCTAAGAGAAAATAATAGAAGTGGATAAATGAATGCTCAGTACTGATATGTTGTTGCATCCATTATAGGGTAAAGGACCAGAGAGGTACAAAGGGAACAAAAATAAAACCTAGGAAGTATGATGCAAAGCATGTTAATGTATATATTGCCAACGCGTAATATATCTAGTCTTTAAGTCAATAAACTATTATGAAACCCCCCCCCCACAAAAAAAATAAAAAAACAAAAAAACCCACGCCCACACCAAAAAAAAAGGGAAAGAAAGAAAGAAAGAAATAACTAGCCTGCTAATTTTGGCTCCACAAGTTTTTCTTTGTAATGACAGAACATATAGTGTCAGGTGAGTGAACATGGGAGAAGGGAAGTTAAGTGGAAAAAAAATTGAAAACAACTTAGTGCCACTATATCATAGATTTCAGTATTTGGGAGCAACTATTAAACGAAACAGAGTTTGAGTTGAATATAAAAAATAGGACCAACACAGGATTCACAAAGTGGAGACAGAAAGCAAGAGGAGTGTCATGTGATAGTCAAGTGTGGCTTGGATTGAAAGAGAACTTTTACAATTGCTTTTTAATGATATTTATAAGGCGGCAAATAGACCTGCTTTGTCGTTGTATGGAGTTAAATATTAGGCAAGAAAAAACACCAAACTAAAGTGCATGTACCTGAGGTAAATGTACGGTTCTACGAAAGGATAGAATTGGGAATAGGCACAAAAGAGGAAACATATGTGTAAGTTACAATAGAGAGAATATATGAGATGTCGCCTAAGATGATTAAAAAACTAGGTTACAAGTTCAAATGAGAAGGGGGAGACCAATAAAGGCCTTGAATAAAGTTGTTGGGGAAGACATGATGGATTTCGGAGTTGCTAAAAAAGTGTCACTAAAAAAATGAGTGGAAAAATATGTTGCAGGCTTGAGTCATGTTATTAATCCCAAAAAAAAAGAAAAAATGAAAGAGCTATTGAGGAAACAACTCAAGGAAAGTTTGTCCAACATAATTCCACAATTGGGAACTAGCAAACAAGAGTATAAGTGACTAACATGCAAATTGTTCATTCCACTTTACAACAATTAAAAAATTCCTTGGGAGAGAATAAGCGACTAACACATGTACTTCATCTTTACTTTGGTCTGAACTAGCAAACAAGAGTATCATTCCCAACAAAACAATTTTAAGATGCACGACACCTCTAGACTCCAAATTCCACACTCAAGTAGCATCTATCATTTCAAAACATTCCTACACAGAATAATAACCAACCTTAAAGTCCATTTAAAATCTCCTTTAACTCTTACTCCTCCCAAATGGCTGTCAACAAAAAAAAGACCATATTTTTTTCTTTTTACACATTCAAGGATCTATCCACTTTCCATTCATCTTATCCAAGTGGTAGCAGTTCTCATCAAAGGTCAACAGCCCCATTTCCAAACTCAATTGATGCAAGATGGACCCTCCAAGTCACACATTGTAGACTTCCCCTATTTAGGTCTTAAGAGTCACAACTAGCGGCTCCCAGAGTCACAACAACAAGGTTCAATGGAGGCCACAGAAAGGATAAGCAAAATTTGTAAGACCCCGAATCTAATTATCCTGTTTATATGCTAATTAAGTGTGTTTTAATGGTTAATTAATTCGGTCTTAGCCTTTGCGAAATGCTCGAATGGGTTTGACTGAGTTCAGACTTAGAAAGGATAGTTTGGTACTTTTGACCAGTGTCAAGGGTATTTTGGGTATTTTAGAAAAATATCGGATTAGGATCGTTAGATAGTCCAAGTTGCCGAACAATTTTCGTGTTCAACTTGTGACCATTGATGCCTGGAAACCCTCGGTTTCGTGACTTTTCATTTGACTAGGGACATAGTAGTCATTTCTGTAAAAGTTGAGTTTTCCCTAGAAGTCAATAAAAAAATGTGATTTTGGGCTTGTTGGAAAACTAATTTAATTTGGAGAAACTTTCATGAAGACTCCGCACCCTTTCGATGTCCGGAAGATCCTTGTTTAGGCCAAATTAATTGTGTCCACAAGACGGATGACAAACTTGTAATTTCGTCAAAATATCTTTTATAAATATCCACCAACAGTACCCAGCTCATTCTTTCACTCACACTCGTCTCAGTCTCCACGTTCTAGCCTCTCCCCTCGTTGGAAATTGGAATTCATCTCTATTTACGGCACGAATCAAAATCCCAATCCAGTGGAAGTGTTCGCCTCCTTCTCACCCACGCCTACATCCATTTTTATCATTTCCATGTTAGACTATCCCCCCTCCCACGACAAAATCCTCGATATAGGAGCACTTCAAGGTAATGGATTGCTTTCAATTTTTAGTATGTTGTAGAGGATAGAGTGTTAGCCATGTACCCAGATTTTTGTGGCCAAATTCCAATCCCTCGCTCATGTTCCAATTTTTTGTTCTTTTATAGGGTCATCGGCTGTTTGGCCTTGAACACAAGTCCCATAGGGGATTGAGGTGTTTCCTCTTTATATTTTTGGAAGTCCTAAAACCCAAGACAAGTGATCAATTTCAAATTTCATCATATATTTGCAAGTTTGTTGATTCACAATTACAATTCAACATATTAAAGCTTAGACCCAATTTCTAGTTCATGGTTTGATTAGCACTTTTAATTGTGTTTTGCTATCGATTTAAGGGTTTCAATCGATACACAAATTACCCCTAGCAAATGCCCCAAAGATTCCCCAAAGGTGGGCTGAGGAAAGGGGAGAGAGACTAAAAACTCTCTCCCAGCAATGAACTGCTGACTGCTTTCTTTTTAGCCTCACGGCTAGTCGAGAGCATAACTATGGCTAGCCGAGGGGCTAACCGTAGTGCAGTTGTCAGTTCGCACTGAATTCGATCGGCAGTCCACCTGATGGCCGCTTGGTGGTCCACCTGTTTCACTCGGCGGTCATCTATTTAAGGGTTGTTTTGACCCTATTTTCTTGGGATTTGAATTCTTAACTTTTCCCAATGACTTTTGAACCTTAGGAGCATGTTAGGTGGAGTCCAAACATGACCAAACTTCACCCCTTTGACACAAACCAAGTGATGTAGAGTGGGTTTTTAATCAAGAATTTGAAGTCACTGAAGCTTATTTGGAGTTGATTGATCATCCCAGGAAGGCCTGCAAGTCACAAGTGTTTATTTACGAATTGAGGTGGAATTGGGGCCCAAACAGTATAAAACTGTGTTTCAGGGGCAGTTTTATTATTACAATAAATAAGAAGGTGTTGTTTGCAGTTTCAGAGAATTCCAGCAGTTGAAAAGGTCTCACGTTGCTGCTTTTGGGCCTGCAGTTTGGTGGGTCAAGCTAGACCCACTCCACATAAGACCTTATCAATAGGTTCGCCCATGAGTGCTCTTTATGATCATTGAGTGCTGGCTTCCAAAGCATGGCCCATGTGGGCCCCACATCAAATCTATTGCAAGATGTCCAAGACGACCCAAACTCTGGAAATCTGAGAAATTTTCCAATCAGACTGCATCACCAAGCCTCTTGGCTGTTTGAACCCTCAGATGGCCGATCGTTCATTGAGTGACAAATCCCTTCTTTGCTCAACTTGTGGCCTTATGATCAAGTTGTGCAACACCATTTAACTGCTCTTCCTTGGTTTGGGGGACTTTCAACTTAGGATTAGGTGGATCCTTGTGGGAAGTGATGTATTGAGCTAACACTCGCTCCTCGGATTGCCTGGAGGCATGTGGAGCATGATTATGAGTCAAGGGTATTTGAACTTAAGATTTTGGATGTCTACTCCCTTTTGAAGCATAAAGGGTATTGAAAGCCCTCATCCGGATCCTAAGGGCGCGTAGAGTTGAATGTTATGGTGCTTGGATGTCCAAGTTAATCCAAAACCTAGGATGATGCTAGTAATGGTTTCTTGAATGCTATCTAACTTGATTTATGTGGGTCACCATGGGACTTAGCATGCAGTGTACTGCCCCGCTTCTTCCCAGGATAGACCAGAACCTTGGTGGGTTTCTTCGGTAAGCTAGCGCACATTCGTTGCACAACTGCCTTCTGAGTTATCTGGATCCAAATCTACTTTACTTACCCATATGCGGCCTCCCTTTTTGTACCAAAATGCTGCCCAAATCAGGTTAGACTTCGGTGTGGCTAAATTGTCAATCTTAAAGAGTTGATGCTACCCAAGTCCATTGAATACCGTCATGATGTTGAGTCACTAGTTATCCGTTCGGTACTCCATTCAGTCCATAATTAGTAAGTATGAGACAATTGGATGCCATTCCGTTCAACAACTCGTTGGAGAGCTTCTTTTATAGCTCGTTGGAGAGCTTCTTTTATAGCTCGTTGGAGAGCTCCTTTTAATAGCTTGTTGGAGAGCTTTATTTATGAAATTCAATCTGTACTTTGAACAGTTCCCTGTTGTCATATTATGTTATCATGGCTACCAAAGTCGGCACGACTCAGGTTCGTTCCCTAAAGGCTAGGTCAAGCTGAGTGTGGACTTAGTGAACTCACTACAGTGTAGTATTATATTTGAGGCGTCCTGGAGCTCACCTTAGTACTAGTGTACGTTCTGTCCACCCCCACGGTCACGTTGTGCATAAGGCTCCCTGCCATGGTCACGCTGGAGCCACTGTGATGTCAAGAGAAGATTACTATGATACTCTACATAGTTAGTCTATTATTGATCTATTCTTTTGTCACGATTCATGCATGATCTGCTTGGCTCAGTCTTTATTTGCTTTCATTATGATCTGCTGTCATTATTATTCTATTTTGATGCAGTTATTGATGTTATTTATTTTGATCACATTACTTAGTCTATCTTTAGACTAATGCTATGCTTAGTGTTGTGGGTGACGTTCTCGCTCCCTTTGAGCAGGAAATTGAGGCAGTCCAATAGGAACTACAGGGTTATGTAAAATGATGCGCTGACGATGTCGAGTGAGGCATTGGGTTGGTGCAAGAGGGAACGTCATGCTCCTTTGGGTTTTCTTTTCTTTTCTTTTCTTTTTCCTGGGGGGAAACTGTTTTATGTTCCTTTGTTCTATAAGATCCAGGCCTTGTTTTTGGTTGGCCTGTACACATGTTGGAAATGTAATTAAACTGTAAATATTATTTTGTTTTGACAACTTCAAAGTTAATGTTATTTTGGCAATGTTGCATATCATCTGATGTTTGTCTTATTATCATCTTGTCTGTTGAATAGTTTACACAAGCTTCCGCAATTGGAAATTCAGTCAGGCAATCTGTATATCTACTGAATCTCACATTGCGACCTGCGGGAAACAGCCGGCTTTACGGAAAAATTTTAAATAAATACCATTTTCCCCAGCCATCATGTGCCCAGGGATGCAGTTATCAGGGATTGTCCAGGCAACCCATTCCAGGGGTGTGACAAAATCTTAATCATAACCAAAGACAATCCATCCACGACCTAAATTGTGTAGAACAATACATACAAAGAACTCTCTTTTTTTTTTTTTTTTTTGGAAATGGTACAATGCACACAAAGAACTTCTGGAGTTTGCCCTAACATAGGGATGATCTATATTGTTTGCATGATATGCCATAGATTTCACATCATTACAACCCTTTTATAGTCGGATAAACTAGTGGTACCCAACTGTTCCCAATTTTCAGACCCCCATTTTCTCAGTGAAGCAGGCGGTATCAAAAGATTTCCATAGAAGGGGAAGGGGAGAGGGCAAAACCCCTAACCATGACTTTCTATTGAGCTTTTAAGGATGTCATCAAAAATCTTTTCTTGAACTTGCATAAGATCCATAAACTTCTGCTCACTGAAAGTCAGCCCTTCAAAATTTATTTGCAACTGATACCATCTTCAGCATTCTGAACTCAGTCACATTCGCAGATGGACCAAGACCAACTGATACAAGAAACCGATATTGCACAATGACCCACCGTTTGAATGTTACAACCCTATTGAAATCCCCCGTAAAACTCAAGCAAGCACAAAGATCAAAAACCCTAGCTCTCCAGACCTAATCCAAACACATCCAAAAAAAAAAAAAACTCCTAATCCAAACACACCAAAGATTCAAAATGCAACACAACTAAAAAAAAAACAGATCTTGAAATAAATCAGGGACTCACCAATCACTTTCTTGATCTCCCCCCTCCTCCGCTTGCGATTCCTGGCCCACTCAGCTATGCTGGTGCATCCTTCTCCGTCGGATTTGCTCTCGGGCAGACCCACCATGATCTCGATCCGAAGAACACGGTCTGAGAAAACATCGTTGTTGAAAGCGAACGAGTAGTCACCATTAGTAGATCCCCCGCTTCCTCCCTTGGCTGCTCTCGGCGAGTAATCTGAGTCCATAATCGTTTGGGGATCGAACAGATCCGCGCACGTTTCCTTCATCCTCTCTCTCTCTTGCAAACCCTAAAAAGTTCTTTAAAGCATCAAAACAGAACAGAAGAGAAAGCGGCGAGAAAAGGTAAAGGAGATCGACTGAGAAAGAAACGCAAACCCAAACCCAAACCCAAATCCAAACCCTAACCCTAACGCTAACCCTATTATGAGAAAAGGATTGAAGCTCCTAAACCCAGAAGAAAGGTGATATTTCGGAAGTATTGTAATAGTAAATACGGTGATGATTGTGGGATTCTGAATCTGAGGGTTCTTACTGCAACAGCGATATGATATGATATGAAAGAATATGGACAGATAGATAGATAGATATGGAGATCTGTGAATGAATGATGCTTCCACTTTGGATTGTGGATTGGTAAGCACTGCAGAGGTAAACCACTCGTTTGGCCCTTGATGAGAATTACCACAGTGCCCTTTTCTCCGTCATCCGGCTTCTGTTTCGTCTTTACAGCTCCAACCGACTGGAACTTTCTATATTTTGGATTTAAAAAGTCTACTTGTCCCGGATTTCGTGTCCCGGGACAAGCCCGACTCCACAGGGAAGGGTATTTTGGTCATTTAGACACGAAATCCGGGACAAGTAGCATGGCTGTTTTGGATTAGGGTCGCCACTTCACCATCTCCTTTTGAACCGCAGGAAAGGACACAGTTGCCTTTTTAATTAGGGTTGTAGACCGGATGGTTCTCAATCGTAACCACATTGGATCCGGATCCGGATCCGGATCCGCTTCTAAAATAACGGGTTCTCGATTTCAGATTCAGTTTTCGATTGAAATATGTTTTGTTGATTTTGGATCCAGTTTCGAAGGATGACCTGAACCAAATCCACGTAGAGGACTCGAATATAGTTTGAGATCAATTATATTTTCTCTTTATTCTTCATTTTTTTTAAATAAATATATCATTCAACTTATAATAATGCATCAAGTCTACAACATCCGATATTACACATAAGAATACCCAAAAAGAGTTGGTTTTAAAGTACAAATTGCAATATTAAAGACTCATATGTCAGGTCCTAGGTCCATGGGTCAGAACCTACATGGACTTGGAACCGGACCTGTTTATCAATCAGAACCTAAATTAGGTTCCGGACCCCGGACCCGGACCCAAGCTGGTTTATGAATTCAATGCCTCTGCCATGGATTTAGGACGGCCTAATTATGTGTATGGATGGGTGATAGTCAATTTTGACAGAAGGTAAATTTTGACAATCATCGCTCTTTTAATAAGGATTGCATTTGTGCAAATCCTAGGGAGTTATTGATTTATAATCCAATAGGTGTTTCAAAGTTGTGTCATTTTGGGCTGTAATAGTGTAGAGAACCAGAATGAAGCCATGAAAAGGGTTTTGCACAACCAAGTGTCAAACCGATACACCATACTCCTTTGAGTGAGAAAGACAAAGAAGGGAGACTAAGCAGACATTTTGGGTCGAAAAGGAAGGGTATGGCCATGAATATCAGTCTCTCCCTCTGGAAGAACATCTCTAGAGGCCGAAGACTGAATTTGAGAGGTTAAAGATATGTTTTACAGAAGTTTAAAACAAGGCCTCACCTTCTTGAACAGAAATCTGAAGGAGGGAAGGTGTCTTCCTTAAGAATTCTAAGTTTCGAAATAGGTACATGGCTTTTGGAGAGGGTTGGATAGGAGTAGGAGTGCTTCAGAGTGGGTAAGAATGGTTGAATGTTCGTCCCAAAAACCTATTTACAGAGCAATAGGGCAGTTGCAATGGTCCAGGGAGTTACGATTCGAAATGGGCGCCAAACACTTACTGCAAGTCCATGTCCGAGAGATGGTGCTTCTTTCAGAGATGGAGTTCATGTCCAAGAGACAGGCATGGGTTTATGTCCTAAAGCCATTCAGACATGGAATCCATTCTTTGAAAAATGGACCCAAATGATGTCCAAATGCTCTGCAATTCTAGGGAATCCCTTTTGGGATGAAATTTAGACTTTGAGGATGATTTCATCACCATTTGAGCTTTGAAAATAGGCTTTGGACTTCATGTCTGTATGCCCCTTTTACTTTGCACCCTAATCTCAAATTATCTCACTGATCTTGAAATTGTAGGAAACTTTCTTAAGACTTGTTACGGATCACCAGGGAAGATTTCATCTTGGTTTGACCTCTAGAAATGGATCAAAGTGTGTCCCAGTGGTTCATGTCTGAAAGCCATTTAGACATGGAGGGTCAATACGTGGGAAATAGATCCAAGTAACCCCAATTGCCCTCCAATCTTAGGAAAGCTCCTTTAAAGTCCATCATTATTCTTTAGAATAGATTTCGTCATGATGGAGTCTTTGAAAGTTGGTGAGAGTGAACCCCGGCGTTTCATGTCTACAAAGATTTGTCTTAGGTTGACTTCCATCGTTCTTTGCTTAGATTTGAATCCAAATGATTTTGATTTTCTCTTGAGCTTGTGTTTGACCCTTTGAATTAGCTTTTAACCTCTCGAAGTTAACTGAATGTGGAGTCCAGTTCACATATGAGTCGCTGGATTTCTATCCAAATGACCTCGAATTGTTTTAAGACTTCGAGAAATACCTTGAATATGCATTCTCTGACCGTAGAGTGGGATTCATCTTGATTTGATTCTTCTGAGATGTTATTGGGATCCATGTCTCAGAACTCTGAAAGCTTGTGAATGATCTCTAGATTGGTCAACTCAACAACCCAAAGTGTGCAAAAATAATATAATATGCAGCGGGAATAAAATAAAAAAAGCACACACTACAAGGGACACCTAATATAACATGGAAAACCCTAACCGGGTGAAAAACCATGGATTCAAATTGGATTAACAATCAAACACTATGAATCTCGTAATTACAAGACACTTATAGATCCCTTCCTAGATAATCACTACCTAAGGACTGCAATTACCTCTTGTATAGCTTCACGTGTCAAGAACTTCACATCGTTTATTGCAACAAATTCAAACCCGCTTGACTCCTCAGGTCTTCTACGAAAGAAGATAATCTTCTACTAGGGAATTAGAAAAAGCAGCTTTATAGATAAACTTTACAGCACAACTCTTCAATTGATCTTCTAGAGATAAAGAATTCTATCAATTTGATCTTTCAACTCAGAATAATGAGAGAGGTATATACTTAGGGTAGCCCATGAGTCCTTTAAATAGGCTTAGGGACATGCTTAATGTTGCCTAAGATAATTAGGACTCAAAAAGACAGTTTGAATGAAACTAGAAATAAGTTTCTAATTCGTGCCAGACTTCTGCGCCTTGTTCGCTCGAGCGGGTTATGGCGCGCTCGAGCGGGCCCTTATTTGGGTTGATCCGGGAATTTAATACTTCTAATTCTTCTAAGCTTTCTTCTTCTAAAACTTTCAGATTTCTATCTTTTAATTCTGCCAGAAATTTTTCTTTTAATTTTTCCAATCTTCTATCTTCAGAGCACAAACACGGTCATTTAAAAAAAAATACAACTCAATGAATCCAGAGTTTTGTCTAACCCATGAATTAGCCAACACTAAAAAAAACCTAACGATCTTCCCCCTTTGGCAATTCATGGATAAAACTCCTTAGGACAAGACAAATAGATTTACCCAAAAGAAAACCCAAAATACATTGAATTTAAAAAAAATAAAATTACAATCAGCATAATTAGCACATGTAGATCTGCATTGTCTCTGGCTTCCTCTGAATTTCTTGTTCTTACCCTTGATATGTCACCTTTCTCGCCCTTTTTGTCCATAATTGACAAAGTTAATGAAGAAAACATGTAATATACTTGTCAATTAGGATCAATAGCTCCCCCTTAATTGTAACTCTTGTTGAATTATATCTTCATACCAGCGCAGCACTGGGGGTGGGAGCTTGATCTTCTTAATAAGGCTTTTTGTATGTAGCCACCCACACTTATGTAGTTCGAGCTTTCAGTACAGGGTGAGCAACTTCCTTAAGCAAATCTGATATTCTTACCCAAATTGGAGTCGTCTTGGGTGGAGAAAATTCTTCCGCCATTGCTTTATCTTTGGTAGACTTTGCAGCTTCTTGCAATGGGGATGAATGTGTCCTTTCATTCCACAAAGATGAAAAGTAAATGGGTGTGCAGTACGTGACACATTCTTTTTCTTGAAACCATTTGACATATTATTTGAAAGTGCAGTATGTGGAGTAGTGTGTACAACACTTGAAACAAAAAAAGTTTTATCTTTAACATTCAAACTGGATGCACCATGATCATAATCGAGACCGCTTCTTTCAAAAGTAGACTTTTGAATGCACAAGATATCTTTTAGAACTTTTGAACCAGTATTTATCTTGTTTAGAGAAGCCTACTTAACTTCTAGCTCAGACAAAGTGATCTTTAATCTACCTTTCAAGTATTTGTTTTATGTTAATTTGTATAATCATCATCTCTTTTTTCAAGTTCTCTATCTCTTGTCCAGCCTTGATTTTCTAACTTCCAGTAGTCGAATTTTCAAATATGCAGTTTTTCTGACTTTTCAAGAGATGAACATTTTCAATTGCTTGCTCTAACTCATTCTTCAAAGTAGAATTCTCTTCTTGAGCATCTTTCAACTTGATTATGACCTTGTTCTCATATTTGTCATCCTCACATAATCAGAAAACGCAAAATGATATTTTTCTTTCCAATCCTTCTTTTGATCTGTCATCTCATCATCATCATTATCTTCTTCAGAATCATTATCAGAAACATATTTAGCCATTGACAGTTTCAGATGGATCAACCTAAGGTTTTTTTCCCCTTCTTTCTCTTTTTCAGAAGATTCATCATCCCATGTTGTGTTGAGAGCCTTTTTCTTTGAACTCTTTTTTTTGTTGGTACACTCATTAGTATAGTAACCATACCCTTGGCACTCAAAGCACTTTGTCCCTTTAGCATAATCCTTTTTCTCGGATTTAGAATTCTTCCACTTGACTTTTTTTGACTCATGTAGTTTTTGAAGCACTTCATAAGTTCAGCTATATCATCTTCAGCCTCAAAATTAGAATCGGACTTAATTTTCTTTTTAAGTTTTCTTTTTTATATTTTGCAATGGCTTTCAAAGCAACACCTTTCTCTTTAGATTTTCCTTTATCTAAACAGTTCACTTCGAACATTTGTAGATTTCCAACCAGCTGATTTACCTTGAGGGTGTCCAGATTCTTATTTTCTTCAATGGCATCAAATATAGAATCAAACCTCGAAGGTAGAGACCTCGGAATTTTCTTCACAATCTTGTTTTCAGGTATTTCCTTACCCAAATTGAAAACAAAATTGACAATATCATTTAGCTTAACATACAATTGATCAAAGGTCTTATCTTCTTCCATCACAATGGTTTCAAATTCCTTAGTCAACCTCTGTAATTTAGATTGCTTCACCGTATCTGTACCCTCATAAACGGTCTATAAGACATCCCATGCTTATATTTGCAGTTTTGCATGTAGGAATCTTGTGGAACTCTTTAGCATGCAGACACTCCATTGTACATACCATTCAACGCCTTATCATTACAATTGGAAACATGCTTCTCATCCTTTGTCCATTGGGATTTTGGTTTAGAAATAGTTTGCCCATTAATTACAATTGTTGGTTTGGAGTACGCTTCCTCAACAATATCCCAGACATCATCATCAATGGACCTAATGAACCCAATCATCCTTTGCTTCCAATATGCGTAATTTTACTCAGGAAGCAAAAGTGGCTTTGTAGTTGATGTTCCCTCTTGATTGAGTACCATTCTAGAAATCTCAAAGGATCAAACACAGTAACTCAATGCAACCCGCTGTGATACCAATTGAAAGTTTGTGAATGATCTCTAGATTGGCCAACTCAATAGCTCAAAGTGTGCAAAAACAATATAATATGCAGCGGGAATAAAATAAAAAAAAGCACACACCACAAGGGACACCAAATATAATGTGGAAAATCCTAACCGGGTGAAACACCACTGATCCAAACTGGATCCATAATCAAGCACTATAAATCTCGCAATTACAAGACACTAACAGATCCCTCCCCAGATAATCACTACCTAAGACCCGCTTGACTCCTCAGAGCTTCTACGAAAGAAGATAATCTTTCTACTAGGAAAGTAGAAGAAGCAGCTCTCTAGATGAACTCTGCAGCATGACTATTCAATTGATCTTCTAGAGATGAAGAATTCTCTCAATTTGATCTTCCAACTCAGAATAATGAGAGATACATATACTTAGGGTAGCCCATGGGTCCTTTAAATAGGCTTAGCGACGTGCTTAATGTTGCCTAAGATGATTAGGACTCAAAAGGCAGTTTGAATGAAATTGGAAATAAGTTTCTAATTCTTGCAGGGCTTCTACGCCTTGTTCGCTCGAGCGGGTTATGGTGCGCTCGAGAGGACCAACATTCTGTTTGGTGTCTGGCTGCTTAGGGGTCATTTGTCTTTTACGCATGAGATATGTAAATATAATTTACACATGTAAATGATGAATATTCAAATTTTAAGTATGTAATGTTTACACATGCGTTTCTTTTAACAACATTTGTCTAATAATGCCATTTTCACATCATTTACACATGTGATTCATTTTACCATATTTGTTTCAATGATATGTGTAAATGTATTAAATGATTTTATAAATAATACTTATTAATCATTGAATTAAGTTCTACTATAATTGAAAGTCCGGGATCCTAACCCTGGGGGGGGGGGGTGAATAGGGTGAGCTACAACTTAATGACCAATTATGACAATTTTAAACTTCTTTTAAAACAATTAGCCACTTGTGATGATTAACAAATAAAATGCGAAAGCTAAACAACAACAATCACCACAAAAGCATTCACCATAACACAATCATTTATAGTGGTTCGGCCTCAATGCCTACATCCACTACCGGCTTGTGATCTCACACCCCACCGGATTTCCACTATTCATGCTTTTCAAATGGCTAAGCAATAACCACTATAATATGCTTTCCAAGGATAAGCAATAACCTTACAATGTTGTTTTTCGAGACTTAACAACAACCTATACAAGATGCTTTTCTAGGCTAATCAATAACCTTCACACAATGCTTTTCTTAGGTTAAGCAATAACCTTTACAAACAAATGGTTTCTCTCAATAAAGTGTTTTCACAAAGCACTCTAAGAGATTACAATTAAAGCTCAATTTAATTGCCTCTAGATTAGGCGAATATGAAAGTGTAAAACAAACTCACACAAACACTATGAATGCAAAGATGTATGCTTATGAAGTGAGTGTGTGGAAACTTCAATCAATATTAAAATAAAGCTTAATCAATTTATGCTTGAAGTAATTTAAAGTTTAATACACATAAAAAGATTTGATTGAAGTAATATGCAAATCACATGTACAAAATACAAACTTGTTGAAGATATGAAATCAAAAGCTCACAAGTTGTATGAAATTAATTATGTCTAAACATGCGATGCATATTCAATGTTGTTTTCAAAAACAGACTAATTTAACTAAAGTTCAAATGAATGAAAACAACAAAGATGATTCAAACAAGTTAATGAAACATGTTTATAAAACAAATTAAAGGTTTTAACAAAACATGTTTTATAAAGTATTAAAACAAACTTGTTTAGAAATCAAGGTGAAGAATCCAATGATTTAAATCAAAGATTAAAGAGAGGAATGGATTCAACACATCATAGTTAATATGCTAAAAATCATTTACCAATAATTTAGACAAAGCATAAAACATATGATTAGGAAAAGTCAAAGCTTACTTGGTGATTTAACTTCATAAATCCAAGCTTTAGCTTTACTAATGACCCTTTAGCATTCTTAGTTCATTCCCCTTTGATTGGCCTTAGAACACCTCAAAAATGGCTTCAAGAATCATCATCTTTGGCCTTGGAATGAACTTCCTTTTATAGGAATTTTGGGCCAACGGCTATATGTCGGTTAGCCGACATCCAGGGGTCGGTTAACCGACACCCCCAACGGTCACAGGCCAACGGTCATAATTTTGAAATTTTGCTGACCAAAAAGCATGGTTCGGTTAGCCGACAAGTTCGGTTAATCGAGGCCTGACCGACACCCTAACCGACAATGAAAATAGGGTCAGAAAACACCTCTCTGGAAATCTAACCGAGAGAGCTTCGATCAGGATCAGAAGTAAGGTCGGTTAACCGAGCCCTGACCGACGTGCTGACCGACGTGAAAAATGTATGAGAATGCAGCTCTCTGGAAATCTGACCGATAGAGGAGTTCGGTTGAGCTCGGTTCACGATCGGTTAGCCGAAACCTGACCGACAGTTTTAACAAAATCCCAACTTTTGTATATTTCAAAGTATTTTCAAGAGGGGATTTTTGGGCCATTAAACCAAGCATGATTTGAAACTTTAAAGTCAATGGCTAGCTTTGTTTATAAAAATTCTTTTTCAAATTTAAATGCATCCATGTTTAAAACCAAAACATGCATAAATCAAGGTTTACAAGATTTAAAACAATGCATATGTGTGAATTCAAATGATGAATAAAATGAATAGTGCATCTATCAAATTGCAAGATACAAAATCTTTAACAATCTCCCCCTTTGCAATTTGATGGCAAACCTTCTCTTACTCAATACTAAATCTTCACACAAAGTCTTCAGCTCCTCCTTAGCTGGACGAGGCTTGAAATCTTCTTGGATGCTTCTTCACTTGGCTTGGGCCCTTTGTCTTTTCCTTCATTCTCCTTGATGCTTGGAGCCCTTTCTTTAGCCAAGCATCTTGTTTAGCTCCTAAGCTTTCTTCTACTTCTTTCATCTCTCCCCCTTTGACCATGCACTCTTGAGTTTTGGCAAGATATGCATTCACTCCCTCTTTGGAGGATAATACAATGTCTCTCCCCCTTTGACATTGAATAGCACATCTCTTCCCTTAGCTATATTCTCCCTCTTTGACATCTAGAATATTCTCCCCCTTTGACATTAAATTGCAAAGGTATCTACACACATGAAATAAGGAAAATACCTTTTAGTAGCACCTGTTAACAAAAGAATTCGAAAATGAAATAAATAACAAGTTTTCATGTATGGGTGTTGTCTATAACGTTATAGAGCCAATATAAGAGTGAATTTGATCATAACTAATACTTCCTATGAAGATTTACTCCCCCTCAATCCATTATCTCCTTTTGTCAAACTTTGACAGAGATTTAACAATTTGGTTCAAGAAGAAGATGGTTTAACCAATTGAGGGTTAACTTCAAGAGAATGATTAGATACCAAAAAAAAAAAAATTAAATAAATAAAGCTCAATATGATCAAATTACCATTATAAAAATACCAATTGACGGATAAGCTATAGGATAATTAAAGAGCAAGGTCAAAAGGATAATCTATCATGGATACCAATTGAAATATATATAAAGCAATTATACCAATTGAAATTCAAAGATAAGACTATTAACTCAATCACTCTAAAATGGAGTTAAGGAATATACCTATTATGGTTCATCCAAATTAGAGCTATCCATGATGAGATGAGGTTTATTGAACATAGCATCAATCAAAATAATTATGAAAATCATATGCTATGAAAGTTTTGAAATCATTTCATACATTCATTAAATACAACTATCATGCACAAGATGAATGAAATGAAGATCAATAGAAGCCAACCTCAACTATTAACCAACCAAGATTATGAACACATAAACATGGTGGTCATGAGATTTACCTATAAGTGCAAGAGAGGTGGCAAGCATGAACATTATGATGCTAATGAAATGAGACATGGAACAAAAACAAATTATTATCAAGTTCAATCCAATGTACACAAGGTCTATCACAAATTCAAGATATGATACCAATTGGCTATTGATACTAATTGAAAATGATACCAATTGATTAGCAATTGAATATGAAACATGATTAAGAGCAAGCATGTGACAAACACAAAATTCCAACAACCATCATAAAATGATATTCATCACTTAGAATAATATGACTAATGAGCATAGTGATGAACATGTTAAATTGCATTTTGAAAATATATAGCTTGAAAAAGCATGCAATTTTCAAAGTGTCAAATCATATGAATTCAACATCTAAGAAATCCATCAAACAATACATATAACTATGAAATAGAAGGAATGAATTTCAAAGAGATTCATATGAACAAGAACACTACTATGAAGTTGAAACAAGTATAAAGATGATATCTCTAAGTGAATATACATGAATCAACATCATAACCATTCAATAAAAAATAATGACTAGAAGGCATAAAAATGGATTTGAGAGTTCTAATATGGTATCTACAAATATAACTTAAAAGCACAACCATACATGGAACTATTTGACATTTGCATAGAGAGGATCACTCAAGATCAAGATCTAACTCATACCATATCATCAATAAAGAATACAACCATGTGAGCATATGTAGATATGAAGTTAGAAAGGAGTGCCATGGATCTCATATAGTTGAAAATGGATCTCAATTATGTGTATACCTATGAAGAAGAATGGTTTAATTCCAATTCATCTAAAAAGATCCATCAATTTCTCATGTAAAGTCTCCACTCTTAGCAAACGTACTTAGAGGATCATGAAGCAAAGATTTTCATACAATGAACATTATCAATTTGCATTTAAGGAAGTGCACAAGGTTAAGTGTAAAATGCAAGTCGATTACATGATCCACACACCATACAAATCAATTTGCTCATAAAAAGAATATAACTAGAAGAGCAAAGAAACACATTGCTTATAACCACATACATTTTCATTTTTGAAATGACATAATCAAGTACAAAAGGAAATGACAACATGGAACATGCTTTGATGAATATAACTAATGATGTTTTAAAGCATTTCCATTTTACAATCTTCAAAACATTTTAATAAAAAAAAAAATCCAACAATGAGCATAAAGAGAATGAATTTGAAGATAATCAATTTTCAACTTGCATTTTGAAACTTATTTGGAAAACATACAAGTTGATTTTTCAAAACAATAAATTTTCCATATGAAACTATAACTTATAAAACCATGGAAAATCCAATTTGATTCAAATCATTTGTTTTTTTTTTTTTTTAAAAAAATCTAACTATGACATCCATACATATGATTTTACAACATCAATCGATTATGAAAGATCTAGTTATGAAAGCTTTTGAAAAACATAATCAATTGAGCATGTATAGAAATGCATTGCAAGATATATAACTATATGTGAGCAAAAAGCAAATCTATCATGAGAAAATTATAATCAAAATGATTTTTAAAACCATGAAATTTAACTAGAATGGTGCATGATGACAAAAACAATTGATTACAAATAAACATTGCATTTTAATAAATGTAACTAAGTAAGTATAAAATGCAAAAGCAACATCATGACCAACAAAAAGATTTAACTAAAAGGGATAGGTTGGTCAATGAGGTCCAAGGCCTTAAGGTCTGTCTAAGTATATAACTTTGGGAATCCACTTAAGGTCTTGAAAGGGTTCATCCTTGAGGTCTATCTTAAAAGTCTCACAAACTCTAGGAGATTTGACTTGATAAACTTTTAATTTGGACTTATCACCATTATATTTAGATTTTACTAATGTAATCTTAGGTTGGTGATTAGTCTTTTGAGGTTGGTGACTTTTCTTCTTAGGGGATTTATTCTCTTTTCTTTTCTTCTTATTTTCTCCCTTTATTTGACTTTTGAATTTTAGATTTAACTTTGCAACTTTCTTCAAAAGTTCTTTCATGTTTTGACTTAAAGGAGATAGGTTGAGAAGCTTTTTGTTAATAGATTCTTTTGAACTTGGTTTAACTTTTTTAACCTTTTTAGAACCTATTTTAGGAGACTCCTTTTTGATAGATTTAACTTGTTTAATCATTTTGGCGTCTTCCTTGATTTTTAGTGTCCTATCCATCATAGAGTTTGATTTTACTTTCTTTGGTTCATAGATGGTTTTAGACACATGACTTCTTCTTAATTTGCATTCAAACCTAAAGTGTCCTTCAATGCCACAATAATTACATTTAGTCATGGGCAAGGAGGAATGAGTGCTAGAGAATGAGGACTCACCTTTCACAAATGTGTTGGTGAATTTAAGGTCATGTGAAGTATTCCTATTAAATCCAAGACCCGTCCTATCTCTTTGAGATTTACCCAATTTAAACAATTTTTCAAATTTCTCTTCACTATGGGTAAATTTGCACTCATACTTTTGTTTGTACCTTTCAAGTTGAGTGACTTGTTCTTTAAGGGTTGAATTTTCATTTTTAACTTTTGTTTGTTCATTTTCAATTCCCATAAAGTTGTTTAGTTCTTCATGGGCAAGTTTTAATTCAAATTTAAGTTCCTTAGTAATAGTTAACTTAGATTCAAGATTGTTAATGTCTTTATCTTGCCTTTGTAATTGATCTCTTAGTTTAGAATTTTCCTTATTAAGATTATCACACTACACCATTTCAGGACATACCTAACGGCTCAAAACCGTTACTAAAAAAATTTGTAACTGTTTTTCTGGGTCACAGTTTGGGCGTTTCTAATCTGTTATAAACATCCCTAACGGTTATAAACCGTTACAAACATATAAATTGTAACGCTTTATTTCCGTTACTGAAATTAGTTCCTAACGGTTTTAATACTCATTTGTGTTAATAATTTTTAATAAAATAGTAATAGTTTCGCAAGTTTTGTAACGGTATTTTACACTTAAATATTTGTAACGGTTTTGTAAACTATGTAACGTTTTTTCGTGCCAAATTTGTATTACTGATTCATAACATTCCTAACAGTTGTGAAATCTTTTGTAACTTTTTTAAGTGTTGCTATTCACACAAATTAGTAACGGTTTATAACCGTTACAAAACTTTTTCATGTGTAAAAAAAATTTATCCAAAAACCACCCCTGAATACCGAACCTGCTGCATATATAAAATGCCCTTTTCACTACAAAAAAAGTTACAAGAAAACCCAAACTCCATGTAACAGAGATCCCCAACAAAAACAAGTCAGATTTGAATGAAAGAAAAAGAAAGAAGACCCATGCCTGCTTTCTGGCTATGGATTAGCAGTATACTTTGAGGTGTTCAAAACTGGTTCCTGCCTTGCACCCAACTGACATAAATAAAGATATGCTAATAAGTGAACAAAAAAATAATGAAGAATAAAACAGAAAAGTAGAGAAATGGATATGTAAATTAATGAGTAAACAAAAATCTTGATAATTGGACAATAGAAGGTTCGTCAGAGAGGTGGGTCAGATGATAATAAGAAAGGAGATGGTAAATAGGTAAATCATGGAAATCAACTTAGAACATAATAGAACATTTTTCAGTGATGAGGATCATATAACCACCACAATAATAAAGAACAACCTTTTACCATGCCAAGGACTACAAAAGTGGAATTGAGGGTAATGCCTCAAAGTTATCGGATTTCTAAGCCTTCAATACTCAGAACTCCGACGTACATGCACAGATGAAAGTTGGTTGCTTTCATTATCATACCACATATTTACTGAAATTACAACCAATGACCAGCAGTTAAGCTCATCACAATCACACATTTGCCAAAAAACATGTTTGTAAAGTGACAATAGAAAAAGCAACTGCAATTGGAATCTCACCGTATAGGAAAAACAAAAATCAGTAGTTGACCATTTAAGTGCATTTGCTTCATACAAGAAACCCATTTTCCCCATTTGTCATCTTTTTTTCCTGGAAAATATCCATATCATTTGATCAAGACCAAGCAATCCATCTAGTTGGAGTCCAAAAGAAAACAAGCACCAAACTAGAACTTTTTGCAAAGTCGGATCATAATAGCAAAGCTCGCAAGCAGCTACTAAATCTACAAATAAAGGTATACCTTCAAAGGATAGCTAGTAGTGTTGAATGTAACTTCCATTGCTAAACCAGAATTCACATTCATATAACCGATATCTCCCTTGGGCATTTTCTTGAATATTAACAGTAGCCTTGATGTATTCAAGCATTCCTGGAACCTGCAGCTTAAATTTCCTGGTCTCATTTGGACCCAAATCTTCAATTTCAGCAAAGTATGAAAATGCACAACCAAACCCTGGGAAACCATCCAAGTTCAATCGATAAGTTAAAGTTCCATTTCTACCGACTACAGCTGTTTGCATCACTTTTTCTGGTGGCCTTTCATCTCTATTCACATCAATTGGCATTTTGGTTGACACTTTCTCAGTTCCAGTTGCAACATCAACTAGATAATTTGCTTTCTTCAAAGAATCAGATTCCCAAATTCTGTCAAATGGATCATTTAGGTACCTGAAATATTGATGTCACGTTAGCTAAGAAGCATAAGAAATAAATACAACTCCGACACAAGTTTTAATAAGTTATAGAAGGCCTAAATGAAACTAAATTCCACTGACTATTAACCATTAGTATAGTATCTCTAGAGATCTGAAGTCTTTTACTTGCTAAGAAAAATATAAAAGAACAGGTCTTGAAGCCGTGCTTCTTCTCCCCACTTCTGAATTAAAGCTTCCCCCATTGACATAAATTTATAGTCAGAAATTTGATGTCATAATTGAATTTTTTTTCTTTTGGTTCTGATCCCAAACAATATGCCATTACTAAAGGAATGCTTTCAACAAAACGGAGCAGTTAATGCAACTACAAATTCAGAGTTCTCTAACTATAAAAAGTTTATGGGCCATTTTCCTCCAGAGTTGAACAAAATGGAAACTTTGTAGTGGTCACCAACCCTGCTCATAACTGGTGGAACAGGATCAATGAGAATTTTCATATGTTCTCTCATGATCATGTCCAATTATCTACTGGAGTTTGTCCTACTACCATCAGGTTTAATTTTAGCTAATTCTCTAGCTCCCTAGCTAAGGTGGGATTATAACCATGACTTCAATAGTGCAGCAGTCGAATTAAAACTCAAAAGCCACCAGGACACAAATCTCAAATGTTTATTGGCGATGTTTGTGTGCAGTGTGCAAAGAAGAATATGAGATCACTATTATAGAGAAGAAGAACCTCAGTATGAATTCAAGTATATATGTACTCTCTGGTTTTTATGCCTGAATGGTAACTATGCATGCTATGATCTCTATAACCTGCAAATACATTTGTCACATGCAAAAGATAGAATTGTTGAAATATGTGACCTAGAACACACAAGTAAAAGAAAAAGGTATGATTGCTCCACGAACCAGTAGAGGCATCTCTGCAATTGTAATCAGATGTTGTATTTGAGTAAGACCATCCTACGCCCGCAGGAGATTCCACAAAAGAATATTTGATACTACATCAAAATACAAGTGCAAAGTTAGCGTGTTTATGTGGAAAGTTAATGATCAATTACAGATACATCAAATATAATACAATTTATCAAAACAAAAAATAAAATAAAATAAGTACTGCACACTTGCTATGGGTGTTGAGCATTTCATTCTCAAATAAATATGAACAAGATACATGTTCTCAGTCAACCAAATATACCTATCACGTGAGCATTCCATTTTCAAACCAGTTCTTTGCTAATGAAGAAACCCGAGTCATTATCTAAGCATTTACTACTAGCAAAAGTAGTTGTGTTGACAAAACAGTAACAACAAACAACTAAAGATGCAAACTGTGAACCCCTTTATTGCTATCACTACAGATTCAAAAACCTAAAGATGGCGAACTGCAAACCCTTTAACTGCTATCGCAACAGATTGAATAACATGTTAATTATATGAAGCTGAGTGATGAGAAGCAAAGATACAAAATAATACAGAGTACATGTGGATGATATGCACATGATAAGATGGATTTGTGAAGGGCCCAGAACAGTAAAATAAAAAACTAGGGATGTGGTCTAAGCTTTTTCAGGCAAGTGCTTACCCAAACAGCTCTTGCATGAATATTTAGAGTACTGCAAGCACCCACACAAGGTACAGCAAAAATAGAAAGATACAGGGCAATAGAGATGAATAATTATTTTTTTTTGCTTAATGGTAAATTGAATTAAAGAAGAAGAAGAAATAGGGCAAAAGCCCTCCCAATACAGAAAGGAAACCAGCTAGGATGGCTTACAGCAAAACGCCAAACCACAACAGCAACCAAGCAAAAAAGAACAGAACAGAAGAGCAAGAAGAGGAGATAAACAAAAACACCCCAAAACCAGGCTGAAGGACAAAGCAGGGCCCAGCCTGCCCAGAAAGGAAGAAAGGCACCAGGAACAGAAAAAAAAATAAAAAGCAAAAAAAAAAAAAAAAAACAGAAAAACAGCCTGCAATGGAAGGCCAGGCACAATACAAAATAAAAATCAGCAGCAAGCCCACCAAGCCTGAACAGCAGAACCCTGCAATCCAACAGAAGGACAGCTAACAGGCTCTACCAAGCAAACCAACAAGGAACGAAACAGACTCCCTTGCAGCAACAACAACCTGGAGAACACGAAGCTCGGAAACGAAACCAAATAGCAACAACAGATGCGCCAAACTGCACTGCAACCCACAGGCTGACGCCACTTGGAAGCACTTGAGGCGCCCAACAGCAAATAGAACCAATTTTTGCTGATGACTCCCTCTTGGAAGAAAGAACCAACAGCAGCAAGACTGACGCCACTTGGAAGCACCTGAGACGCCCAGCTAGCAAAGGAAGAAGAAGCAGACCAGCAGGATAACAGCACATAGCTGTACTTCTTGAAAGAAACTACAGAAGACCTTTGGAAAACAACCCTGCACAGCATCTCAAAACAAACTACTAAGGTGCACAGCTCTGCTACCCTGAATTAACAGACCAAGGAGGCTCGCCATAGCCAGAAGGCAACTGCAGAAGGAGAGCTTACTACAGAAGCAACATACAGCAGCTGAGCATCAGCCACAGCTCTAGAAAGAAGAGCAATACCAAAGAACTAAACCTCACTTCCACTTGCAACTAAAACAGCCGAAACCACTACTCTAGGAGAGAAAATCACCACCAAGCATAACTCAGCACTCCAAAAAACTCGACGATCCACAACACAGCCATGCTAGAGAAAAGCTAAGCACAACACAGGGACAGGAAAGAGCCTGCACAGAGAAAAAACAAGAACCAGAGGAAGAAGGCACCGAGCCAGTTGAAGAGAGCACTCCACCACTGAAAAAATTCCTTAAACTGCTACCATCTACTAAAAAAAGCTACCCAACAACTCCAGTAGAAAATACAACTCCAGCATAAAATAGGAATCAACTAGATTTGCACTCTAGATCATACAGCGACAGATACCACAAACCATAAATAGCACTCTAGGAGAAATTGAAACCACAAAACCATAAATAGCATGAGTGGAGAAATTGCACCGCGTTCAAATTGGATGCATGGCACCATGGTTGATGGTGTCTACAATTCATTGGATGTGTTTATCCTCTTAAGGAACACACATTGGAAAACATATGACATGGGAGGTATCACCAAAAAACTAAGAAAATGATGCATCTTCTGGAGTTACCTGCTTATATTTCTTGTAGATTTGCTTGGTTACTATGTTCTTAGATTCAAGGTAATAAACCAATAAATACCAAAACACCCACCTAAAAATCAAGAAGAACTTATAAGAGGAATCCTACATTAGAAAAAAAATCGAAAAAAAAATCGCTAGACACCCACCAAAAACAGCAAACCTTTTTCATGCAAAGAACAATCAGCTCCATCACAAACTTCAGCATGTCAGGACGAAATTGTTCACCCGCCACATAATAACTGGGAGGTGCACTGTGCACCTCTGCTTCCCCCTGATGAGTTTGTCCACATGCTTAATGGCATCACATCTATAGAAATCTGGAAACATTTGCTGCTATCATAGCATAAATTGAAACACTTTGATCAAACTCCAGTCGGGATACATTCCAAGATCATGTAACAACAACCATCAAAAGTGGCAACATGCATTGGAAATACTGAACTTAAAAAATTATTGGAACGGCAATTAGAACACAACAGCAATTATGATTGGATACTAGGGATTTGTTTGGATCTGCCTAACTCAAAAGTGAAGGTAATAACTCAAATAATTTGTGAGCCTACAATTCTTGCATGTGGATAACATAGTTAACCAAGCAATTCTTTAGTTTCTATCCTTGTTTGCAACAATCAATTACTGGAAGCTAAGAGCTACAAAGGTAATTTAAGTTACAGGGTAACTGAGTTCCAAGAAAACATGGCAAAATAGAACTGATTTCATGATTTCATCATCACCATCCATCATCATCAATAACAGAGCACTACATTCATTAGAAAGTAAAGGAAAAATGTGCAAACCCAATAGAATAAAATCTAACCAACACACCCAAAAAATTCATGGGCCTCGAGTGGTGGCAAAGTAGAAACACCCATTTGCCTGGTCTTCAGGTATCATCCCTCCTCCTTTGCTTGTATCAATCACCTCCAATAACTTTACCACTTCATCCATGTCGAGTCGCTTTTCTGCATTTGCATCCCAACACTTCCGCATGATGTTGGCGAATGAACTTGGACAGCACCTAGGAATCTCTAGCCGTAAGTTCTGCTCAATCAACACAGACAGTTAAACAAACTCCAACCAGAAGTTGGTTAATTCAGCAGTAACAACAGTGGCAAAGCACATTTAAGTTAGTAAAATGAATAATAGTAGGCAAACCTGTCAAACAACAGCAGATTAAAGCAGACCAGCAAAACTGAGATCAGCGTATGGCATATCACAACAGTATATCTCCCATAAACATATACCGAAGCTGTAAACATCACATTTTCTATTGTAGGGCTTACCGTTGAGGACCTGTACAAAGGAATGCATATGGTTACTTGAACTCTTCCTGAACCCAAGTGGGGAGACATCATCAGCAAAAATAGCTGAAAAGGTCCAAGGTATTACTCCAAAGAAATAAATTTTAAGAGTGATCATACAAGCCAAAGGTACCTCTGGGGCCATGTATCCAAGTGTGCCAGTTTCCCCCGTCATGTCCCTTGGATTCTGAGCTTCAACACGAGCAACCCCGAAATCAGCAATTTTTAGAGTCCTATGGGCATCTAGCAGCACATTTTCAGTTTTAACATCACGGTGTACAATCTTCCTTGAATGTAGATAGCTCAAGCTGCAAAATCAGAATAAAGAAGGCATATTTTAGATTTTTGGAAGCCCATTTGTAAAAATTTGTGGTTCAATGGAAATACCAAGAGATCAATACTCACCCTCTGGAAAGGTCCAAGGCAAGCTGAATCACAATCTTGTAGGCTAGTTTTTTCCTTCTATTCTTTATTAGAAATTGTTTAAGTGTCCCACCAGGAAGATACTCCACAATAACACAACATGCTCTGGCGGGAAGATCACTGCGGCTGTTAATGGAAGGATTCTTTAGTGGAATTTTTAGTTCTGAAGTTCCCATTGATGCTCCTACAAACTGTACAACATAAAATGAACAAATTCACAATTTGATGACCACAGGAATCATCACTAGGAATTCTGCTATCTTGGGGCCTTAAGATGACCAAAACCTAAAGTGCTATCTTGGGGCCTTAAGATGACCAAAACCTCAAGTAGGAGAGTAAGCAGAAGAAAAAGAACAAGCAACCTAAGGAGTGACATTATAACTAGCCAGAAGAACAAAATTAATTTTCACGTCGCTCCCAACAAAATTAAATTTCAAGTCGCTCCCAAACAAAGTAGTGGAGGAAAATATCCCCATAATAACTTGTTAGCATTTGTATCCTCTGACTACAGTAACCACTATTCCAATAAATAAGATATTACCTTGGTAACATTCGGATGGTCAAGTTTATGCCTTTCAGTAGTCATGGATGTAAAATAGCACTGATGACCATCTTTTATTGAGAGAAACATTAGTCATCAGTCTTTAGATATAACAGAAAGTGGCTAGACAAGTTCGACTGACATACAACCAATCTTTGTCTGATTGTACGTGTGCACCATATCATCTGAATGGATTCAGTTTTGGGAACAGCTCATGGAAGGAAACCTAGATTCATTCTATCTCATGTATAGAGATGACATTTCAAGTGCAACAATTGATACTAAAGAAAACCAAAACAAGATTTTGTATAATACTGGACTGATGAGTGATGATAGTAAATAAATAATAGTTTACCTCATCCTCACTGAATCTACCAGCGTTACATATCCTCTCGAAAAGCTCACCACCAGCAGCATATTCCATGACAATAGCATTATGTGGTTTGCAGAACTGTCCAAGGCACCACCATCCTCCCTCCTCCTTTATCTGGGCTTGGGACCAGCAGTTGAAACCAATATCAAACCAATGATATTGATTATCACCAGGCGGAGTTAAAAATGGGTTAATACATGATTGAACCTGAATATTCATACAAGCAAGCAATCATCATTAATATTTATAAAATAAAAAATATGCAAAAACATCCAAATAAACAAGCCAATAAGTTCTAATTACTACCATATCAACCAAAAATGCACTCAAAACATAAAGTAGCCAATAAGTTCAAGTTAAACATAATAAGTCAATAAACATATCCAAAACAACTAATTAAGAAATTTCCATCCTTAACTCTAGCCAAATCAAAGGTCCTCCTGCACTAAAACCATCCAAATACCTTATTCCATCTTGGGGGCCGTCGTAAACAAGAGCATCACCAACTAAGACTTCCTCAATGTAGACTTTTTTTTTTCACCTATGAGAACTTTTCTGCCATGGCAAATTCCAGTTGTCTCTGTCATAACATAACCCTTAGCAACCGCAAGACCATTCCTATCTAGTAAGTTTACATTCGGTGAAGAACCAAGCATCCCAGGAGAAGGATTCGGTGAAGAACCAAGCGTCCCAGGAGAAGGATTCAAAGAGCCAAACATGTCCTTTAAGTTTCGTTGAGTCTGACGGGAAACTGAATTGGAACCAACTTCAGTTTCGGGTGGTGTTGTCCCGCATGCGGCTTGAGCACTCGACATTCCATTGTTTCTTATGAGCTTAAGTACATCCTGACACAATGGAGATAACAATTAGTTATATATAAATGGTATTAAATGCAAGGAGGCACAAGTGTAACTCACCGTTAACACACCCATGACATTACATATGGAAGCCTTCATCTCATTTAATTCCCCTTTCAACTCAGAATTGGATGAAGAGCTTGCTTGTTGCAGTAATGCCTTTGCAATAGTTGTACATTGCAATTGGTTCTTAGACTTGGTTGAGCTGATTCCACGAGTTCTGCTGCTTTTCTCGGGCCCAAAGACTTCAGCCAATTCATCGTTATCCAAGTCTGCTTCAAATACACTACCCTCACCGTTTGAGCTTGCTTCTTTTCTTCTTTTTTGAGCAGCCTCAACTTGTTCCTATATTATCAACCAATGATATGAGTAGTAATATAAATTAAAAGAATTAATCTTCCTTTTTTAGAACTTACGTAATGAATTCGAGCACTCTCCAATATAGTCCCATCACGGCGCTCATGTCCTTTTTTCCAACTATCTATCCGTCCATGTTTTCTGCTAGGATCTTCTTTATCCTACAAAAACAATCATCATTAGTTGTTGGGATAAAGAGAATAAAATTTAATGGTGTAAGAATAGACACCTACCATTTTATCCAACATATGGGCGTATGTGCCCCGCCCATTAGTATGCCGATATTTATTCTTTTTCGCATTCTCTGCATTCTTTGCATTTCTAGCTTTCACTTCATCAGTACTCTCATTTCTAACAAACATTGCCCAATGATTTGGATCTTTACCCAATGGACATGCTGCAATAGCTTCTTCCACACCCCCGCACTTACTCAAAATCTCTTTCCGTAAAGCATACTTTGCTGATCTGAACTTTTGGGAAAAGTCCTTTTCTACTGCTTTTCGTGCCGTTGCTTGGGGAACATTAGGCTCAAATTCTTGCTACATACAACAAGTAAAAAAGATTAGATCTATAGCACTTATCTTCAGTAAAAAAGATTAGTCATAAGCAAATGTCGGGTACATGTATCCAAAACATCAAATGTATATGTAAACCTTACCATTAATTCATTCCAAACATCATTTTTGAAGCTTCCATCTATTTTCCTCCAGTCCTTGTAATGAATTGGAATACGAGCTTGAACATAATAACCAACACGCGAATTCCATTTGGCATGGTTAGGACCCACGGCAATGCTGTCCGCATTGAACTCTATAGGTAACTTACTAATGGTTCCTGTTGCTGGTGAGGCTCCCGAAGTTGGCTTATGAGATGGAAGTGGCACTGAACTAGAAGGTTGGGAAGCAATAAGGCGTGATTGACCTGATGCCATTGTAAAATAGCCTCCTATTTGACAAAGGATTGTTAGTAGAAACTATTACATGAGAAATTTATATCTAAATTGAACTAAAAGGAATATTTATATACTAAATGTAGAAAATGAGAAATTCTGCTTGTAACTCTACGTACCATAAATAAAAGTGTGCAACTATTACAATCAGGTTAGACTTTGCATCAACGACTCCAAACTAGGTTGGTCGTTGAGAATAGATTGGAAGATGGTTGGTGCATCTAGATCATCCACTTCACATGTCAATCGCCTAGGCGAATGTATGACTACCCACCAATTAGGATATCTCAAATCCTTCGAGTAAAATACTTGACTAGCCTCAGATGCAAGAATCACCGGCTCATCAAAAGAATTATTGATACTCTTTAGCCTATTGAGATTAACCATCACCAAATTAGAATCTGGACAAAGTTTACAACCATTGGTCTTGTCCTCCACCCTCACCCAATTGCAGTAAAAGACAACATGATGAAAGGTCGTATAGTCCAACTCTATTATCTCTTCAATAACCCCATACCACTTGGTCGATGCATTAATGGGATTTTTGTCCTTCCTACTTGATGTAAATGCAGTGATTGCATTCATACAAACACCACTGTCTTGTGTGGCAACTGTTTCGTCATGCGACCTAGTAGAGAACACAAAACCATTAACACGGTACTTTTTATACGTTTTAGCTTTGAATAATGGTCCCACAACAAATCGCCATAAGTCACAGTCCGTGTCTCTTGCAGCCAACAACTGTGAAATGACAAAAACCGCCATTTAGAAAGATAAAATTACTAGATGTAAATTCATATTAAGCGTAATATATATAACAATACCTTGTCATATAACCAGGCAATGAACTCAGTCTGTATCTCCACTTCTGTCTTTGCTATTCCTTTTCTTTTACCACAAGTAGTTTCTTGTAAGGCACGATACTCACTGCAAATTGTTCATGCAGTTTGACACAAGTATTTACAACTTTCTAGAGTAGTAAGTTTTTAAGCCAAATGTGTCAAGAAATCAAACATGTAGTATTCATCAAGCTTTTCAACGTCTAGTCGAAAAAGGACCCATCTACGTATTTGTATCCATTGTTCCTTGCCTAGGGTCACAGTTTTACCCTCAAGTATTGGCCCTTCATCACTATACTCGCCATCTTCATCTAGAAATGCCTCACGAGTAGCTTTGTGGTTTCCATCTCTTGAATTTGGCATGTACTCCATAGCATACCTAACGGATTCAGAAACAATATAGGACTCTGCAATGGAGCCTTCGACATATCGTTTATTGCTGGGAATATTTTTACACTCCTTCATTGCCCTATTAAATTAAAAAATACAAAATTGTACTTCGTTGTTTCGTCATAGTTGCAGCTAAAAATCAAATAAAAATAAAGGAATTATACATACCGTTCAAACGGAAACATCCACTTGGGATAAACAGGTCCACAAATTAACCCTTCATCAGCCAAATGCACCATGAGGTGGATGCTGATATCAAAAAAAGCGGTTGGAAAATATTTTTCCAACACACACAATGCCTCTGCAACCATGTATTTTGCAAATTGAATTTCATGTCTGATGACGACTTTCGAACAAAGGAGATTAAAGAATAAGCTAATCTGGTGGATAGCTCTTCGCAAGTCACGGTGTTTTGGATAAGCGTGTTGAAGCAAAACCGGGAGCAAATAACACATAATCACATGATAGTCATGTGATTTCATTGTAAGCAAACCAGGAGGACTCAACATGACAATGTTTTTTAGGTTCGAGGAAAACCCTGAAGGAAGCTTCAAGTCTTTCAAAATTTTGCAAAACTCTAACTTCTCATCTTTATTCAAGACAAATGGGGCCTTTGGTTTTACAGATCTCCCAGTAATTGGGTCTGTTTGCATCCACTGGCCACTATGAGTCCCCAATTTCCTTAAATCCTCTCGTGCCTGTACTGTATCCTTTGTTCCTTTCTTGTCCAAAATCGCATTTAATAGGTGTTCTGCGACATTCTTTTCAGTGTGCATCACATCAATAACATGTCGAATTGTATGTTTCGGCCAGTATTTCAAATAAAAAAGAATAGACCTTTTATACCATGCCTCAGTAACTTCATCATCTTCATCATCTCCATTATCAACCACATTCACATTATCAGTACTCCGTTTGGTACCTTTTAAGACTTTACCAGGTACATAGTGGACACGGCTTAGCCTTCTCTCAATTACTTCTCCCTTTAACCTTGTTGGAGGGGGTTTTAACTCCTTTGTCTTCAGCCCTAAGTATTTGCCTCGCCTAAACGGGTGATCAGATTTAAGAAACATGCGGTAATTTGTGTAGACGATCTTCCTTGCATTCCCAAGATGCAGAGACGGAGTTTCATCACCACAAATAGGACAAGCTTTGTAACCATGTGTTACGCAGCCTGATAAGTTGCCATATGCTGGAAAATCATGAATGCCCCACACGAACATTGCCCTTAAAGTAAAATGCTCTCTTTTGTGCATGTCATAAGCTGCAACCCCTTCTTCCCATAACTGTTGTAACTCCTCAACTAGCGGTTGAAGGAATACATCGATGTTTTGACTCGGTGCTTTCGGCCCAGGTATTAACAATGACATCATATGGAACTCAGATTTCATGCACAAAGACGGTGGGAGATTATAAGGCACCAAGTAAACAGGCCAACAACTATAACCAGTGGATTGAACTCCATGTGGAATGAATCCATCAGTTGCAATTCCAAGCCAGACATTACGCCCTTCCTTAGCAAAATTTGGCCAATCATCTTTACATGTCTTCCACTGAAATGAATCAATCGGATGCCGCATATAATTCCAAGAAGGTGTAGCTCTATCATGCCATGTCATTTCACGCGCTATCCATGGTATTGTGTACAACCTTTTGAGTCTTGGGATCAATGGAAAATGTCTCAATACTTTTCTCGCCTCTTTTGTTTCTTTCTTCCCCATTTTCCCTTCCTTCACTTTGTATCTAGGTGTTTGACATTGACTACACACCGTTAAATCAGCTTTGGTCTTCCAATATAACATACAGTTATTTTCGCAGGCAACTATACACTCAGCTTTCATTCCCAGATCTTTTAACATTGCCTTCATTACAGGATACTTAGAAGGCAGAGTGTTTCCGTCTGGCAACCATGTTTTTAACAGAGACAAAAGTGCAGTCACACTATTTCCCGACCATTTATACTGCTTCTTCAAGTTATGGAGGTCTACAATTGCAGAAAGAATTGTTACAGGAGCCTCGCATGAAGGATATAATTTTTCTTCTGCTTGTTTCTTATATTCATGGTACCTTTTACCCAAATCAGGCTCTAGAACAACAGGGTGTTCAACATCTTCGACCTGACTTCCATCACCTTCATTCAAATCATCCGCTAACTCTTCATGCACGCCATAAGCAACATCAACAAAATTCTCCATCCCTAGTCCTTCTGCCTCACTATTTTCTTTTTCAACTTGGTTTACCATTCGATCCTTATATGGGTTCTCGCCATGTAAAGCCCATACACGATATGTTGATTCTATACCGTAAAGAATCAAATGTTTTCTAACTATATCATACGCAAACCTTTTTCCATTTCGGCATTTTTTACAAGGGCAAGGACACGTGGTCGATGTTTGGTCTTTGCCACTAGCAAATAGAATAAAATCCGAAACCCCCTACCTGTACACAGTCCCAAGTCTATCTGTTTCATTCATCCATTCTTTTAGAATCGGCTGAGACATTCTGTAGGTAACACATCAAGTAAACACAAACGAGTAAATCTATTAAATACCGAGATTATCACCTTTACTGAAAATAGTTCAATGAAATTATTTTCACTGTGTGAACTGTGAAACAATGAAACTCACTAATTTCTGTCTTTTGCAAATGAGGTTACATACTGACCACAAGTCCCTGACATCTTAAATACTCGATGGAATTTACAATACAACCTCTGAACCTCAACACTGATAATAACATTTATAACCAACATTGCATCTTATTGACACCGGAAAAAATAAATCTACTGATATAACATTCCCTAGTCATAATGTAAATAAAACCCAGATGTATATATTCTACCAACAAAAAAATAAAACAAAAAACAAATATTCTTAGGTCTTGCACACAAAAATTGGACTCGAGAAACTTCAATCCATTCATTTGAAAGCCACGAAAAAATCGATAAACCCAATAAAATAGAAATTAGAACATAACTAAAACATGGATTTTAACAGTAGCATTAATTTCACATAAATAACTCAATCAGACAACAAAGATTGAATTTTCATTGAAGAACACAATATAAAAAAATCATACCTTTCATTATAACTGGAGCAACTAACACCCAAGTTGATTTCAGTTGTGAAATAATCACCCAGTGACAGTGTGAATAAACGAAAAAAGAGAAATCAGATGAAGAAAATAGCAACCCTAGAAGAAGAAGAAGAAGGAGGCGATTGAAGGTTCTTTGAATGTAAAAGGCTATAACTTTTCCATCTATTGGGTTGAAAAAAAAAATGCTTTGTAAACATATCATAGATTGATCCAAGGATAGACTTTGAAACATATGAATTCTGCCTCTCCAAAAAATGTGGGAACTTCTTTGCTAACATTCTACTATATACCAAAATTCAAATGCGAATGAAAATTTAAATATTCAAATATCCTTACAACATTAAAATCACTTTACCATTACCATTGCAAAATAAAAATCCATGCTAACATTCTACCATGTACCAACATTCAAATGCCAATCAAGATAATGAAAGTGTACATTCCCAAGTTATCACAACAAACAGTCAAGCTGAGTCCATGAGCAAGTATGCAAATCAAGAACCCAAACATCATTATAGTAGTGATTATCACCAACACCACCTATGAAATATTTAGGTTAGTGGATCATAAAACCTAAGTTTTTTAAAATATCATCATTATGATTTATGCTCCTCTGGTTGGCTTGTTAACTTGAAAAATATAGGCTATGCTTATAATTCTTTAATTACCAAATTTGGTGCAACAAGAACACACTAAACCCTCCAACATTTGGGTTTGATTCAGTTGATCACCACATTTGGGTTGTCTACAGATCTCGCTGCTCATTAAAAAGATGCTAATAGCTGTACTAAAGCTACCCACCATGATCCTTCCATCCCAGAAGCCTACCAATCATGCAAAACAAGATTTCAGCCAAAAATAACAAAAGAAACCCTGTAAAACAGTAGGTAGAAAAGCTGTATCACACGAGTCAGCTCAGTTTGGCCTTGCCTTCTATATCAAATCACTGACCATAAATCTCTCACCCTCTACATCAAATTCATGAGCCCAGGTCACTATAACTATAACTGAAAGTAAAACTTAAATGAAGAAACCAAAGTATAATAATTTATATCAAATCTCCCCTTCATTCATCATCTCCATCATCAGAATTCATCCCATTTATTTTCCATAAATCAAAACCATTTGACAAGTAAATCTAAAACAATAATGAAATCATTTCAAAGCTACAGTTACATAAAAACACATGCATATCCATAAAAATAAATACATATTCACTTGCCTTTGGGTGAGGAAATCCAAAATGATCAAATCCACAGCTTAGCTCAAAATGCCCAAAACCTATGGATTAGAAACAAACCCACATAAATAACTATACAAAGCACAATCAAACATGCTAACAAATTCATCTAACACTAATTAATGGAAAACCACCAATTAACAAAACCTAATCAAGCTTGAAATTAGGGATGATGAAGATTGTGGGGCCACCATGACCGATGGCCCACTGGAATAGTGGTGGTGATGGTGCTCGGTGGTCCACTGGGCAAAGAAGGGGAGGAAAGAAATCAGAAAGAATGAGAGAAAGAAAGAGAGAGAGAGAGTGAAATGGGTGGGTGCTCAGGCACGTTGCTAGGAAGAGTGAATGAGGAGGAAATAAAGAAAGGAAGAAAGAGAGCAATGAATCAGTGGAGAAGGGAGAGGGAAATGAGAGAGGGGGCTGCTGAGAGAGTGGAATGAGTAAGGGGAAAGGGAGATAAGGGAGAAGGATAAGGAAGAAAGAAAGAAGAGGGGGGGGAGGAAAAGGCGGCTGCGCAGGGCAGAGGAGAGGAGAGGGACAGGGGAGGAAGAAGAGAAGAGAGGAAGAGAGAGAGAGAGAGAACCAAGTGAGAGAGGGAGTGGTGTGCAGGTGGGTGCAAGGCGGAAGAGAGGAGGAAGCAGGGGAGAGGGAGAGGAACAGGGGAGGATGAAGAGAAGAGAGGGAGAGAGAGAAAGAGAACCAAGGGAGAGAGGAGTGGTGTGTAGGTGCACAGGCGAGGGGAGACGAGAGGAAGAAGAAGAGAGGAAGGGAGGGACGAGAGCAGACAGAGAGATGGGGAACGAGGGAGAGAGAGAGAACAGAGAAGAAAGAGAGGAGTGTACCTGGTGCAGGGGAGGCGTCCGGCGGCTCGAGGAGGAAGATGAAGGCTCTGCAGGCGTCCGGGGGCTCCTTCGCGGGCTTGGCAGTGCTGGCGAGGGAGGTCTGGAGAGGTCTGGAGAGGGAGGGAGAGATAGAAAAGGATGAGAGGAGATGGGTTCCAGAGATGAGAGGACGACGATGGAGATGAGAGAGGAGAGGAGAGGAGAGGAGGGAAAGAAAGAAATGAGTGAGGGATAAGAGGGAAATGAGGGAGGGCAGAGCGCGGGAAGGCAAAAAAAAAAAGGTGGGAAGGAAAAAAAGTGGTGGAGCAATGCTTAAAAGTAACAGCTTATTAACGTTTACTGGTGGAGTAAAAATTGAGATTACCGTTACAAAATAATTATTAAATTGAGTAAAATTAATGTAACACTTTAAAACCAATATTAACGTATATAAAACGTTAGGAAACTAGTTACACTTAAAAACCGTTACTTACCAAAAACCTTGGGCGTTACTAATATCCTATTTTAGTGTAGTGATAACTTATCTTAATTTCATTTAATTCATCTTGAACATTAGATAAATTATGCAAAGAGATCATAAACTTAGAGTCTACACAAGTTATTAATTCTTTTTTCTCTCTAAGTTCATTTTTTGAAGAAACTAATTCTTTGTTTAGACTTTTAGATTTTTCTTCTAATCTTTTATTCTTCTTAACAAGCTCTAGGGAAAATGTACATAAATCATTATAGGCTTGTTGAATGTCATCTTGATTTTCATCATTTTCTTCTTCATTTGATTCAAATTTAGATTCATTAAATTCATGGTTTGAATCTCCAAATGTTGGAAGAAGGAATGGTCTAGAAGAATCTACAAGGGAATCTATACAATCTATCTTAGTGGAATCCATTGAAATGATTTTCAAGATTAGTACAACTAGAGTATAAACTCTAGGTTTTTACACCTAATCAAGAGTTTCAAAATACTTGATCCTAAAATTAGAGTACGAGGCTCTGATACCAATTGAAAGTCCGGGATCCTAACCCTAAAGGGGGGGTGAATAGGGTGAGCTACAACTTAATGACCAATTATGACAATTTTAAACATCTTTTAAAACAATTAGCCACTTGTGATGATTAACAAATAAAATGCGGAAGCTAAACAACAACAATCACCACAAAAGCATTCACCATAACACAATCATTTATAGTGGTTCGGCCTCAATGCCTACATCCACTACCGGCTTGTGATCTCACACCCCACCGGATTTCCACTATTTATGCTTTTCAAATGGCTAAGCAATAACCACTACAATATGCTTTCCAAGGATAAGCAATAACCTTACAATGTTGTTTTTCAAGGCTTAACAACAACCTATACAAGATGCTTTTCTAGGCTAATCAATAACCTTCACACAATGCTTTTCTTAGGTTAAGCAATAACCTTTACAAACAAATGGTTTCTCTCAATAAAGTGTTTTCACAAAGCACTCTAAGAGATTACAATTAAAGCTCAATTTAATTGCCTCTAGATTAGGCGAATATGAAAGTGTAAAACAAACTCACACAAACACTATGAATGCAAAGATGTATGCTTATGAAGTGAGTGTGTGGAAACTTCAATCAATATTAAAATAAAGCTTAATCAATTTATGCTTGAAGTAATTTAAAGTTTAATACACATAAAAAGATTTGATTGAAGTAATATGCAAATCACATGTACAAAATACAAACTTGTTGAAGATATGAAATCAAAAGCTCACAAGTTGTATGAAATTAATTATGTCTAAACATGTGATGCATATTCAATGTTATTTTAAAAAACAAACTAATTTAACTAAAGTTCAAATGAATGAAAACAACAAAGATGATTCAAACAAGTTAATGAAACATGTTTATAAAACAAATTAAAGGTTTTGACAAAACATGTTTTATAAAGTATTAAAACAAACTTGTTTAGAAATCAAGGTGAAGAATCCAATGATTTAAATCAAAGATTAAAGAGCGGAATAGATTCAACACATCATAGTTAATATGCTAAAAATCATTTACCAATAATTTAGACAAAGCATAAAACATATGATTAGGAAAAGTCAAAGCTTACTTGGTGATTTAACTTCATAAATCCAAGCTTTAGCTTTACTAATGACCCTTTAGCCTTCTTAGTTCATTCCCCTTTGATTGGCCTTAGAACACCTCAAAAATGGCTTCAAGAATCATCATCTTTGGCCTTGGAATGAACTTCCTTTTATAGGAATTTTGGGCCAATGGCTATATGTCGGTTAGCCGACATCCAGGGGTCGGTTAACCGACACCTCCAACGGTCACAGGCCAACGGTCATAATTTTGAAATTTTGCTGACCAAAAAGCATGGTTCGGTTAGCCGACAAGTTCGGTTAACCGAGGCCTGACCGACACCCTAACCGACAATGAAAATAGGGTCAGAAAACACCTCTCTGGAAATCTAACCGAGAGAGCTTTGGTCAGGATCAGAAGCAAGGTCGGTTAACCGAGCCTTGACCGACGTGCTGACCGACGTGAAAAATGTATGAGAATGCAGCTCTCTGGAAATCTGACCGACAGAGGAGTTCGGTTGAGCTCGGTTCACGATCGGTTAGCCGAAACCTGACTGACAGGCTGACCGATAGTTTTAACAAAATCCCAACTTTTGTATATTTCAAAGTATTTTCAAGAGGGGATTTTTGGGCCATTAAACCAAGCATGATTTGAAACTTTAAAGTCAATGGCTAGCTTCGTTTATAAAAATTCTTTTTCAAATTTAAATGCATCCATGTTTAAAACCAAAACATGCATAAATCAAGGTTTACAAGATTTAAAACAATGCATGTGTGTGAATTCAAATGATAAATAAAATGAATAGTGCATCCATCAAATTGCAAGATACAAAATCCTTAACAATAATGATATCGACAAGAGACAAAAAAATGCTCATTTTATAGCAAAATTTTCATCAAGTTTGTGATCTATAGAATTTGTTGGGTAACATTAATATATGCCGATAAGAATATGCCCTGCAACACTTGTTTGATAACATTAAAACCAACAACATATCAAAATCCAAAATTATATATATATATATATATATTACATCATGAGTATCTCACTTGTAGATTCACTTACAATCACGGGAAGATCATCTTCATCAATTCAACCGATTGTATTAATTTTGTTTAAAACCAAGCCACAAGTTAAGAAATTGGAAAAAAAAAAAATCAGAAAATCCATTCTACTTTACCCAACCCAACCCATTATAAACCCCCCTATAGTCTATGGATCAACCTAACCCATCAGCATCCAACCTACTACTTTCATCATCAGCACCCAATCCGTAGATCAACACATTATGTGCCCCATCTGTCACCTTCTTCCTCAATAAGCTAAGAGAGAACTAAATGAAGAGAAAGAAGAGAATCTAACACATCCTTAGCTAACCCGTTATCTTCATCATCTGTAACCCATCATAGATCCTGACTGAAAATCAATTCAGCTCATCCTGCTCCCCACCTTCAGATCAGCCCAACCATCACGCAACCCACTTGTTGCCTTCATCATCAAGAAGCTGGGAAGAGAGAGATGCTAGGAAATAGCAATTTGAAGCAAAATGGGGAAACAAAGAGAGACTCTTGGCATGATCGGAGAGAGATTTTCGTGGAATCAAAAGTTAGAATGGTTAGAATGATTGTTAGAAATACATCATCCAATATTAAAATCTCAAAAATCTTTTAAATCCTCAACCAAAAAAAAAAAAACCCTCTGCCCTTTTAAGATTTTCTTTGATCAAACCCACGAGACAAATTTCTATCCAAACACTGACATTTAAAATCAAAATGAAAAAACAAATCATGAAAAAGGAAGAAAGCAAAGATAAGAAAAAAGAAAAGGTTTTGCAGAGTTTTTTGGCTTGAATCCAAGTAGGTTTTTTTAGAGTTTTTTGGGTTTAGGAAGGGACGAGACACAAAAAGGGTGGGAGACGAGCTGCAGGAAGTAACACAGGTTCTCATTCGTTACTGGGTTTCATCGTTTTGATGCCTCTTCATGAGTTGGAGAACGGTTTCGAACCCAAAACCGCTTTTGACGGAAATGTTTAACACGAAACCGTCCGCCTACACAGGTGTTCTTTGAAGTTCCATGAGTTTTGGCATTCTTTATTTCCCCACCTCAAGAGGTGTTCAAATTTTGGTGTGAAAATGAGTCCATTTTCACACCATTTACACATCTCATTTATACACCAGATGTGTAAATAATTGTACACAAACATGATTGATAGGTAAATGTTACACATATTCTCAATTTACATATGTAAATGTGTGTAGACAAATGACCCCTTACTGACTACATCCGTTTGAGCGGAATAATGGGCACTTGAGCGGGCCCTTATTCTGGTTGATCCGAAAACTTAGCACTTCTAACTCTTCCAAGCTTTTTTCTTCTATAACTTTCAGACTTCAATCTTCTAATTCTACTACACTTTTTTCTTTTAATTCTACTAGTCTTCTATCTTCAGAGCATAAACACAGTTCTTTTCTAAAAATAAAAAATACAACTCAATGGACCTAGAGTTTTGTCCAACCTATGAATTAGCCAACACTAAAAAACCTAACAAACTCATTGAGGTCCATGTTTAAGCATCCTGAAACTCTCATACATTGATTTGATTTTCAATGTTGAGATTCTCCTTGGACTTCCAATGATTTCTTTTAAGCCTTTTCTAGTCTTCATTTAGCTAAATGATACATTCTTAGCCCCATGTCTGTGATGTAGACCTTCACATTTGCTCTCATCTAATTATGTCTATTAGGGTACATGTATGATTTTTCACATGCTAACAAGTCATGCCACTATTCAAGCTTTCCATAAATAGTGGGTTTAAAAGACACTGATAGGCAATTCATGCTATTCCCTCCTTTCCATGAATAGCATGTGTAAAGAGATTCTCTCTCCTTGGTTGTTGTATCAATATTTTTTGTCAAAGATTGTGATTTTATCCTACATGTAAAAACTGCGTACATTCCTCTATATATATATATATGAATGAGTCAAATCATTCTTTTCCTCATTGGAAACAAATGAAAGAAGTTGACATAATATTATTTTCTACATTATTCTATGGTATTAGAGCACTAAAAGGTATCATCCCTTTTTGCTGATCTTGTTTCCTTTCTTTAACACTTTCATCATTGCAATGAAGCCACCTCACAAACCTCGGCAATATTATTAGTTCTTGCAAACACAATTAAGCTAGATGCTAATAACTATCTTCTGTGGCTCGGCTAGTTTGAGCCTCTCCTTCATTGCAATGACCTTTATGGACTTGTTGATGGACTTGATCCATGCCCAAATTAGTATCTTGTTGACTCTGATGGGAAGTAGACAATTAATCTAGCGTACATTGCATGGCGAAAATGTAACAAGATGCTCATTGGATGGATCAAAGTAACTCTCGTTGAGCTTGTTCTCACAAAAGTGGTCTGTCTCAACATTTTTTATGGAATATAAAAGTCTTTTGACCCTCCAAGATGCCACTCATCTTCTTCAAGAAAGGTTCAATCCGCCTTCAAATCCAAACCCTGAAGAAAGGCATTTCTACAATTACTGAATATTTAAATCATGCAAAAATACTTGTCGACACCCTAGCAACAATTGACTCCCCTATTCTAGGAGAAGATCTTGTCCTTGCAATTCCCCATGGACTATCCAATGAGTATGATGCACTCTATATTCATGTAACATCAAGAGTCAACTCCACATGCCTTGATGAGTTACATGGGCTTCTTTTGAGTCAAGAAACATGTACTGAGTCTCAAAATCAAGAGATTTCACCCATTGAATTGATGATGTGAATAAATTGATTTATTACTTACTTGATTTATAAATTCATGCTTTATTCATATATTGAATTGGACTTTATTCTATGATTTCACATAACTAATGCAAAATGACATGATGGTTCATTAGATGAACCGGAGCCCACAAGTATATTAAATGTAATCCATGTGTCGATGAGATTCACATACAGGAGATAAGGATTACAACTCTTATACTTGAAGTATTTTCACAACCAGTGATGAGATAGGTCATCTCATCCGAATAAGGTTGTGTTGACACCAAAAAAGTCACTATGTCTCCTCAACATCAAGAAGCCATAAGAAGTTGCATTCTGCTACAAAACAGGCAAAGCTACTTCAAGCATCAGATCTTGTCGGAATCAGACAAAAACTGCAAGATCTTTCAAGACAGCCAAAAGAGGGGTACACCTGAAGTTTCGGGCCATTCCGACAACGTTTGACCCTCCATCAACGCTCGAACAGCAAAATCAAGCCTCCCGGCGGTGGGAACCACCGAAGCCATCACTCATCAAACAAAGTACATGAGGGGCTTCAACATGCTTCCAAAGAGCTGCACGTCGAATTTCAGGTCATTCCGACAACGTTTAACCAGGTTTCGATGCTCCGAAAGAAAATCAAGCCTACCGGCGATGGAGCACCCCGGGACCATGACATCAAAATTGGAGCTAATGGGTCATCTCAAAATGACTCCAATAGGCTCCCCGTCAAATTTCAAGTCAATCGGACATCGTTTGACCACATATCAAACCTCGGCATTTTCCCCGTAGTAAAATCAAGTCAAGTATCGACGGGACCCCAAAGGCTTCAAAACTTAAATAAAAGCCCATGGTTGGTCCTATCCACTGGTCAAGAGGCTTCACCTCAATTTTCAGGTCATTCCGACATCGTTTGACCTAGTTTCGACTCTTGATGGAAAATCGGCTACAAAGTCTTCGGCTTTCCCGAAAAATGGGAAACTTTGTGCTCTAGTTTTGCGCGGGTCCTCGTCAAGTTTTCTCCAAGAATATCAAGTCAATAATTGAGGAAAAATGTCAAGAAAAATATAGAAGAAAAAAGGAACAAAAAAGAAGGAAAAACGGCCGAAAACGAAGCTCGGTGACCAAAAGGGCCAAAGCCCTATGGTCGCCGGCGACCCTGCAAATTCGGGTCGCCGGATTTCTCACCGAATGGCCTGTTTTTCGATCCTTTTCGCGTTTCGAGTGTTCCTGCCTCTGTGATTTTCTGAAAATCCAATTTTTTATGCTTGAAAACCACTGATCTTCACCGACATCTCGGGTCCGCCGTCAAAAGCATAAAATCATCACTGATCGCTCCAAGATCGCCAACCAGCTGACCAAGAAAGTACACTTTCTGTCCAACTGATCCTGAAATCGACAAGACAGATGTCACCAGCCCACCAACATCGATCAATGTCTGAAATTGTACTGCAATCCGACATCAAACAATGTGTGGATCCACCTGTGATGATCACAAGAAGAATCTCAAAAGACGCGGCGCGGCCCGCGACCCTTCACATGCCCTGGCGACCACTTAATGTCGTTAATTAACCCGTTTATGACAACTTAATGCGGTCATTAACTCATTATTTTGGACGGCCCAATCAAATTCAAGCGTTTGGGAGTTACAAATCCAAGCAATCATGACATTAAACCCATGAAACTCCCATCATCATGAAGATTAAAGGCGATTATATGCCCACTATCCTTCATCGGCCAATCATAAGCCAAGAAAAATGAGTTACAAAATCAAGAAATAAAACTTGTAACTCCTCTCATCAATATCATCAATTCTCTCATCATGGCCATCAATGCCAATAAACACCTCATGGCTACCAAAAGCATATAAAAGGAGGTCCATTCCAAGAAGAAGGCATGAATCCCAAGTGTGATCCCAAGCCCCGAAAATCCAGAAAATTCAAAAGAGAGACGAAGTCCTGCCGCTTTACTCCCAGAAGCAATACAAGGTGATCAAAGTCCCTTAGGGGGCCACCCCCAAGGTCCCCTCCTTCTACAACATGGCCTAAACACGGCTTTTCAGCCCGTTTACTCGGTTTTTCATTGGATATAGGACCTTCTCTTGGTCCTTGTCCTTTAAAAAACTGAGGTTAGGAGCCAAGCCGAAGAATCGAAGCATCAAGCGTTCTCATGTGAAGGACGATGGCGAAGTCCATACATGACTTGCGACCTTCAATCTGAACGTGTCCCCACAATATCCTGAGAAGTTAGATTCATTTTCTTTCTTTTCTATTGTAATTTGTATTTTTTTAAAGAGACAAAAAGAAATCACAATTCTTGTCTTTCATATTTGATGAGTTTTGTAAAATCGCCTTTCACGGCAAACAAACAAAAAAACGCCTTCTACGGCATTCTCAAAAACAAACTTGTCTCTTTTCTTAAATATTTATGCAATTTGAAAAGTTAGAAAGAATGATCGATTTCCTTTCTACTTGTGAAGGTGAATCTCCGGATCATCACCATTTCAAATTCCAAGTAGAATAGTAAATCTGGCATACCCGTACAAAAAGTTGATACCCGGGTTTTCCCTCCTCCGCCGAAACCCAGGCAGCCCCCGGGACGGAAGGAGAGGACGGAAATCCGAGGGTCCATCAGGTTGGCACACCCGGTGGGACCCGTTCACTTGAGAACGTGATGCTTTGATCCCTCGGCTCCTTTCTAGTTGGTGGCCTATGTTGCATCTTGCATCTAAAAAAAAAAAAAAAAACAAAAACATGAGATTGGATTTTAGTTATTCTTTCTCATTTCAAAAAAAAATCTGATTTCTCTTTGTTGGATTCAACTTTGAGAAATTTTGATCCTCTCTTCTTCGTATTTGATAGCTCACAGAAATATTTGCAGCTATTGTTCGTATCGGAGATTGGGCCATCTTTTCTCTTTGATGAGTCCGATAGGGGTTTTAAAAAAAACAATAAAAAAAAAACTTCATTTCAAATTCTCTAAAAAAAATGATCTCTCTTTCTTAAGATTCAACTTTGAGAAACTTTGATCCTCTCCTCTTCGAACTTGATAGCTCACAAAAATGTTTGCAGCTATTGTTCATATCGGGGATTGGGCCATCTTTTCTCTTTGATGAGTCCAATTGGGATTTCAAAAAAAAGAATTTTCAAAACAAAAAATTAGTCTTCTCTCTTTTGAACTCAAATTCAAAGAAACTTTGGTTATTTCCCTTTCGGATTTAACGCTCGCAGAAATGTTGAGTTGTGGTTCGGATTGGAACACCATTTGTTCTTTTTGATGAGTTCATTAGAAACCTTTCAAAAAAATAAAAATTTCAAAAAACAAAAAACACTAAGGTTGCATCAATTGCGCTCTTTGACTAAAGTGGATTTAAGAAAAGCCTTGTCCAGAGTGTGGAGACAGTTAGACTGTTCGAGGCAAGGGTCCTTCAAACGGATTCATTAAGTAATCCTACCCTTACCTGGGGGCTGATCTATCTAATAAGGTTTCATAAGATCGAATTGGAAACCTATGTGCACCTTTCAAATTTTTTTTTTTTCACTTTTTGAGTTCAGAATTGAGAAATCTTGGTTCTTTCCCTTTCGGATTTAACGCTCGCAGAAATGTTGAGTTGTGGTTCGGATTGGAACACCATTTGCTCTCTTTGATGAATTCAATCTTAAACCTTCAAAAAAAATTCGTCACTTTTGAGTTTAGAATTGAGAAATCTTGGTTCTTTCCTTTTCGGATTTAACGCTCGAAGAAATGTTGAATTGTGGTTCGGATTGGAACACCATTTGCACTCTTTGATGAATTCAATCTTGACCTTTCAAAAAAAAAAAAAAAACTTTCGTCACATCTGGATTCACATCCGAGAAATTCTGGTTCCTTCCCCTTTCGGATTTAGCGCTCGCAGAAATGTTTGAGCCCTTGTTCGGATTGGAATACCATTTGCTCTCCTTTATGAATCCAAATTTGACTTTTCAAAAAAATCCCATCTCGTGTCCTTTCTAAGGATGCGATTTGCAACATTTGTGCCTAGCGGTGGTAGTACGCCCTTTCAGGTCTACTGTATTCGCGACCAACACATTTATATCTCCAACCTTATGTCATTTTATCTCGAGTGAGCTTTGCTTCTCGGTAATTTGAATTAAGGTCTACAATTGCTTCTAGCAGTCACTGGAATGCTCACCCTGAGCCTACCATACTTGCATTTTAGAACAATTGTATCCTCTATGGCTTTTTGCCTTCTTCATCTTGCTTGGGCTGGGCCATGTCCCCTCAAGTGATTTGAAAAGACAAAACCTTAGTTGTTCTCCATTTATGATCACCATATTCTTGTGATTACTAATAGATTTGATCTTGTTTCAGAAGTTTTCCAAAACTAACAATTGCAGCTTCATTGACCATCACTTTCGATGAGAACAAGTACCAGCTTATGCTCCAAGACAAGCAAAGCAAGCATAAGTGCCCTGCCAGTTGCCGAAGCGTCATCTCCCTCGACAACTCTCCAAACACCGGGTCAACTTCAACTCCCTGGGCCATCGTCTTCAGGTCGCTGGGACCATTCCCACTCCCCGTGGAAGAAACTGTACCTGCCAAGAAGCAGAAAACCGCCCCGCAACGTGTCACTACCATGGCACCAAGGGCAAACACCAAAAAGCCTGAAGCTCGTGGCGCTCCCACGAAGCCTCAACCCACAAGAAACCAGGTTTGCCCCAAAACCTGGTCCCCGAGATCCTCACCAAAGCAACGGAGGTCCCGAACATCTGCAAAGCCAGCATACCTGGCCCCTCTCAAGGAGAATCAATTCTACCCTCTCTCTTATGTGAAAGAGGAGAAACCTACCCTCTGCCCAAAGAAAAAAGAAAATCAGCATGAGCCGGCTTGCTCCTACAAGCCCAAAATGAAATCCTGCATCGTTAGGCCTTTGCAAAAACATGCTGAAGCCTGCACTCCCGCGAGTCGACCCTTCATCTCAACAGGGACTGAGCTCGTAAAATTCAAGTCTTCATTGCGACATGCAAAGGACTGCGTCTAGATTCTGTCCTTGCCAAGCTTCAAAGAAGATAAGCTCGGCTGCTACGCACGAGGGACTACATCCTTCATTGCCAGAGCCCAGCCAGAGCTGACTGAAGCTCAAATTGCTCGTCGTATGCTTCGCCGTGCGGCATATCGACAAAAGAGACTTGAGAAGCAAAGAACCCAGCATTCTACTCTCCATGTCTCAAACAAATGGGTCGAAAAAGAAAGACTCGACCAAGTCGTTGCTGTCCATATGGTTGGCAAAACCAGAAAACGCCAGAAGTTAGCGACCAAAATCAGTGTTAGGCGTCTAGTGACTCGCAGCGTCTCTCGGACACGAGCACATCTGGAAGAATCCTCCACTCCTTCAAGCCAGGGACACCGGAGTAACCACTCCTCAGATTCTTCATCCAGAAGAAAACTGAAATGGTGATCAAAGACCTCAATAGTCAGAAATCATCAAAGAAAGAGCCGACTGCCATTACGACCTTAAAACCAAAGAAAAAGGAGGTTCTCAATGTGCAAACTAAGTCAGCTCCTCAGCAGCCAAAGAAAGCTGAAAACAAAGCTACGGGTAAAAGGCCTGAACTCTCCGATGCCTTCAAAGAACGTGTAGAAAAGAAATATCCGTTCGATGAAGATGTTGAAGAAATCTTTGAGGCTCTCCTAGCAAATGGCAAACTCACTTTGCCAGAGCCCAAAAGACCGGGAGATGTTGGCAAAACCAACGATCCCCGATACTGTCCATACCACCAGATGATCTCACATCCTCTTAATCAATGCTTCGTTGTGAGAGAGAAGATCAACGAGATGTGGAAAAACAGAGTCATCACCTTTGACAAAAATTACGGCTCCGCCTCTGTCAACATGGTGTCATGTGGGCAAACTTCAAAGTCACCAAAGGAGAAGATCACTACTTCATTCAAGGTGATAAAAATGGATCAAGCGTCCCAAGAGCTGGTTCCCTATCCAACACCAGATTGACAACCCATATGGGTGCATCTCGATCTTCTAGATGATGAAAATTGGGAGATCGTCAAAACAAAGCCGACCGCTCAACAGCGAAGGCAAGCTAAGAGACAACTTGCCAAGCTCAAACAGCAGCAGAAGTCTTAACCAAACAAAAAGTCCCTGAAAGGGCAGAAACCTTTTCCACTGCTTCACTAGGGGCGACGGAAGAATCCCTTCCCAAAACTTCAAAGGCGGTAAGAAAATTCACCCTTGATGATTTGATGCCACTTCAATACAAAAATGAAACTGCGCAGGGGGCATCATACTCTTGCAACTCGGTAGCTGGATTCTACATGGATGGATACGAGTCCAGTGACACTGCCAATGATATCGATGAGTGGGAAGAATCCCTTGAAACAGGAGATTACCTCTCCGACGAGGAATGGATTCCCGAATCTCACCTTATGCCAGTAATCTGGTATAACCCATTACAGCCACAAGGATCCTGGTCCGATGATGATGAAGATCAAGAGGCTGTTTACGAAAATGATGTCGATCCAGCACCGGTCAATGCTCCAGTGGAACCTAATGATGGTGAACCACAAGGAATAGATGACGAAGAAGATTTGGCTCCTATGCCTAATCTTGAAGAATATACAAGAATCTTGCAACATCTTGCCATAGAGCAGGAGCATGATCGCATCAATGATCTTCGTCATGATCCAGAACTAGAATTCCTTGAAAATCAATGAGAATTTTCTCCTTCAACTCCTGAAAATGGGGAAAACTGCTGGTTCCATGATCCTCTTACATCCGAGGATGAGTCCGATTCCCAACAGTCTACACTGGGAGCATCTCTTGTCAGGATAACCTGCAATGTGATAGTTCAGGACGATAGTGTCTTTGAAGCTTCCGAAGACACGTACTCCCCAACCAGTAGTGTATCTTCCGGAGCTACATCTTCTCAGGTGACTTCCACTGAGATATCATCCTCTCAGCCCTCTTCTCCTGAAGCTGTGACATCGGAACTCAAGCCTCTCCCGGTTGATCACCTTGATGAAATTTCTGCCAATGAAATATTCTTCAATGAAAACCCAGTCAATCGGTCCTAGATACCCGATCTCATAGACGATGTCTAGACTAAGAAAGATTGTCGGATGCTGTTCAGGACTTGTTCCCGGAAATTGCTCCGTGCAACACAATCACTGAAGACGCCAATGCTGATACAGAGACATCTTCAGCAAATGACAATGATCGACCCCTTGATCCTGAGAGTGATCTTCCAAAAGAAGACTCTTCTCTAAAAGCTCTTGAAGTTGGTAGAGGTACCCGTTCTGGCCGGGATTACCACAAAAATTACAACAACCCTCTTCTTCTTATGTAAATCATTCAGAAAAACAAGTTGTAAGCGCCCCAAGTGGCAATAATAATGAAAATACAGGCTCGAAGGAGGCTTTCAAGTACGACTTGATTGAGCACTTCAAACACATACCTGCACGTCTGCACATCCTTGACTTATTACGAATGTCTCTACAAACTCGTGATAGTTTCATTTCAGAATTACAAAGGCTGAATGCGGATGTCAACAAGCATGCCCCACAAGTCCTATAAATTGAAATGGACTATAAGGTCAAAAAATCAAATACTCCTTCAAAGGGAGAAAAGAAGAAAACTGAGGGATTAAGCAATGAATGCCTCTTGGTACAGAAAGCAGCAAGTACAATAATTGCCTTCGACAAGGATGACCTCCTGCTAGGCGAGACAAAGCACAACCGACCTTTGTACTTTACGGGATACGTCAAAGAAATGCCAGTACACAGAGTTCAGATCGATCCAGGTTCTGCACTCAACCTCATTTCCACTTCGGCACTCGAAGAGCTGGGCATCCCACCTAGCAAGCTAAGTCACACGTCCGTATCCATCTTTGGATATGACGGGAGCGCTCAAAGGCCTATCGGCAAAATCAGGTTCAAATTACAAATCGGTGATCTTATTTCTGAAGTCACCGTGTATGTAATAAGGACCCCTTCATGCTACAATATCCTCCTTAGACGCCCCTGGATACATGAGAATGGTGTCGTCCCTTCAACTCTACATTAGTGCATCAAGTTTGTTAGCAACGATGGCTTGATACATCGAGTGTTTGTAGACAAAAAGCCCTTCAAAGGCAAGGATGTCCATTTCGCAAATGCTCAGATGTATAAAGATGGAAAAGAAGAACAGGAGGAAGAAACAATTCACTTTGCCAACAATCTCCAGAAAGATAAAGGCAAGGCTCCTCAGCAATCATCAGAGGTAAACAAACCCTCCACCAAACTCGAAGTAAGCAATCAAGCTCCCTTTGTTGTCTCCTTCAAATCTCCAAAGCCTTTGGTAATCACTACCAAAGCAAAGAAGACAAAACAAAAGGCCGGGGGCAAGTTCACTGTCTCCTTTGTGTCTATTATGCATGACACAGACTCGGAGTCAGAGCCAGAAGATGACACAGCATCAAGCCAAGCTGATACTCAATAAGATCAGCCCGCTCTCACTCCATTGGAGACACTTGCTGACATAGAAGATCCTATGTCTGCTTCCTTTGTTATTCCGGCAACTTCGCCAGAAGAAAAAATAATCTTCTTCCACAGATCAGGAGCATCTCCACTAAACGCTCTGTTTGAACCTTTCCAAAACGAAGGTATGCAAAAGCTATCCCTGTATAGTCCGATGGTACAAGCTATAATGAAGAAAATGGGCTACGATCCTCAGAATCCGATTGGTTTGGGAGGTGGCCGTGGTATTCTCATACCATTGGAACCCACCATGACCAAAAGTCAACCAGAAGATTGGAAAATCCACCTTCATAAAGGCAAGTCTTCATATGGGTTGGGGTATGATCCTAGTCGCTCTACCGACCAAGCCTTAACATCTCATGAAGACGTTGATCTCCCTGGATATTTCTTTGAGGAGTCACTCGTCAAGGATCCAGAAAGCTCCTCCAATTGGTATAATTTCTCTGATGATAAAGAGGAATTGCCCAATGACACAGACGCGCGGTTCTCTGACCCAGAAGAACCATCGTCTCCAAAAGAAGTACCTTACTTTGACTCAATTCCAGTAAATGATCGGAACCATCTCATTACAAGTCTTGAGAAAGATACTGATCAAGAAGATCCATAGACAGAAACAGAGCCTCAACCTGAAAATGCCTCTGGCACTCCAGAAGGTCTTGTTGAGTTGGAAGCCTCCGAAAATATTGTGGAGGAACCACCTTCAAACCTTCTGACAAAAGACCATGTTCAAAAGAAAAACTTGGGAACACCTGATAACCCACGTCCTGTATTCATAAGCAAGAATATAAAGTATGATGAGTTACCCGAGTATATCTCTTTTCTTCATGAGTTCGTTGATTGCTTTGCATGGTCTTATGCTGAAATGCCTGGCTTAGATCCCAAAATAGCAGTCCACAAGCTCAACTTTCAAAAAGAAATCAAGCCTGTCAAACAAGGCCAAAGAAGATTCCGTCCCGACGTGATGGACAAAATTGAACAAGAAGTTCAGAAACTTAAAAACGTTGGCTTCTTCCGCGAGGAACAACATCCTGAATGGTTGGCCAACATCGTTCTCATGATAAAGAAAACTGGGCAGATAAGGGTCTGTATCGACTACAGAGACTTGAATAATGCATGTCCTAAAGATGAATTCCCGCTCCCCATACCAGAGGTGATGATTGACAACACCTGTGGGTTTGAGCGAATGACATTCATGGATTGATTATCTGGCTACAATCAGATAAAGATGCATCCTGAAGATGAAAGGCATACGTCATTTCGGACACCATTCGGCGTGTACTGCTACATTGTCATGCCATTTGGTCTGAAAAATGCAGGTGCAACATATCAGAGGGCTATGATGAAAATATTCCAAGATATGCAGCACAAGACGGTCGAATGCTATGTTGACGACCTCGCCATCAAAAGAAAAAGAAAAGAAGACCATCTTGACGATCTTCGAGAAGTCTTCCTCCGACTTTGCAAACACAAATTGCGGATGAATCCACTAAAATGCTTCTTCGGTGTCTCATCGGGTAAGTTCCTCGGATTCATAGTACGGAAAGCTGGAATAGAACTTGACCCCACTAAAGTCAAGGCTATCCTGGAAATGCCATCTCCAAGAACCCTAAGAGAATTAAAAGGGCTTCAAGGAAGGTTGGCTTACATTCGACGGTTCATCTCCAATCTGTCAAGGAAGTACCGTCCATTCTCTCGCTTGATGAAGAAAGGTGTGGACTTTGTCTGGAATGCTGAATGTGAAAAATGCATTTCAAGACATCAAAGTGATGGAACGCGCTCCGAGGCGCCGTGGGGCGGCTACCGGGGTCGGCGGAACGTGGGAGTCCGTCGGGTCCGGCCCTTTCGTGCCCTGGCGGGCCTGAAGCGTGCATCAACATTTTTTTTGGGTGGGTGTGCCAGATTTTCTATTTTACTTGGAATTGCAAGTGGTAATCCGGAGATCAACCTTCGCAAGTAAAAAGGAAATCAACTTCTTTCAAGTTTTCCATTGCGCATATATTTAAGAAAAGAGACATTTTCTTAGTTTGCCGTGAAAGGCGATTTTGTTTGGCATTTATAGCCGATTTTGGCGTTTATAGCCGATTTACAATTCTCATCAATAATGAAAAAGACAAGAGTTGTGATTTTTGTCTCTTTTAGAAAAATACAAACTACAATGAAAAGCAAGAAAAGGAAGATCTAACTTTTCAGGAGATTGTGGGGGACTCGTTCAGATTGAGGTCGCAAGCCATGTATGGGCTTCGCCATCATCCATGCAGATGAGAACAGAGGATGCTCTTGATTCGCTTGGCTTGGCTATAACCTCAGGTTTGTAGAGGACAAAGACCAAGAGAAGGTCCTATGTCCAATAAAAAGCTAAGTAGACGAGCTGAAAAGCCACGTCTAAGCCATTGGAGGCAGCAGGAGAAGGCAAGGACCTTGGGGGGGTGCCCCCCAAGGGACTTTTGTCACCTTGTAGTGGTGGCCGGTGCAGAACTTCAGCAGAGTTTTTTCTCTCTTTTTTCTTTCTCTGGATACGAGCTCTGGATTCTTTCCGATCGATTGATCTCGATTTTTTCTGATTTCCATTTCAATGGAATGCTCTCCTATTTATAGGCTTTTGGTAGCCATTTAGGAGGGTTTATGAGCCTTAATGGCTTTAATGGGAGGAGTTACAAGATTTATTTCTTGATTTTGTAACTCCTTTTTCCTTGAATCTGATTGGCCGATGGAGATTAAGGGCTTTTAATCACCTTAATTACCATAATGGGAGGAGTTTCATGGTTTAAATGCCATGAATCAATTGACTTGTAACTCCCAAATGCTTGCTTCTGATTGGGCCGTCCAAAGAAATGAATTAATGACTATAATAAAGCTAGTCAATTAACCACATTAATTGGTCGCCGAGCAGTCGAAGAGTCGCGGGCCGTGCCGTGTCTTCTGGAATTCTTCTGGCGATGATCATCGATGGATCTTCATGCTGATCGACATCGGATGAACATGTAACTTCAGACATTGATAGCTAAGAGCGGGCCGGTGACATCTGTCTTGTCGATTTCTCGATCGGTCGGATAGAAAGAGCACTTTTTTTGGTCGACCGGTTGGCGATCTTGGAGCGATCAATGATGATTTTATGCTTTTGGAGGTTGACCCGTGATTTTGACGGATGTCGGAGGATATGAGTCAATTTCAAGCACTAAAAATCACATTTTCAGGAAACCACAGGGGCCAAAGTGAGCGAAACGCGAAAAAAGACGGAAAAACGGGTCACCGGTGGAAAATCCGGTGACCCGGACTTCCATGGTCGCCGGCGACCATGGGCCGGCGACCATGGGCCATGGTCGCAGGGGCTTGCGACCTTGGGGGAATTTTTTTCCCTTCGGAGCCCGTTTTGCGGTCGTTTTGAGGTCTTTTTCGTCGCCGTTTTCTTCTGTATTTTTCCTGACATTTCTTCTCATTTATTGGCTTGATTTCCCTGTAGAAAACCTGATGAGAATCCTTGCATTTTTAGAGTGCAAAGTTTCTAATTTTCCGGGAAAGCCGAAGACTTTGTCGCGTAGAGCTGCTGATTTTCCGCCAGAAGCTGAAACTTGGTCAAACGATGTCGGAATGACCTGAAATTTGAGGTGAAGCCTCCTGAGCAATAAATAAGACCAACCATAGGCTTTTGTTTGAGTTTTGAAGCCGTTTGGGGTCCCGTCGATGCTTCACTTGATTTTGCTGCGGGGAAAATGCCGAGCTTTGATATGTGGCCAAATGATGTCCGATTGACCTGAAATTTGACGGGGAGCCTATTGGAGTCATTTTGAGACGTTCCATGGGCTCCGTTTTGGATGTCATGGTCCCGGGTTGCTCCGCCGCCGGTAGGCTTGATTTTCTCTCGGAGCATCGAAACCTGGTCAAACGTTGTCAGAATGACCTGAAATTTGACGTGCAGCCTTTTGGAAGCATGTTGAAGCCACTCATGCACTTGGTTTGATGAGCGAAGGCTTCGGTGGTTCCCGCCGCCGAGAGGCTTGATTTTGCTGCTCGAGCATTGATGGAGGGTCAAACGTTGTCGGTTTGACTTGAAATTTGGCATGGAGCCCTTTTGAGACATGCTGGAGTCATCTGTAGGCTCTGATCGAAGTTTTGACGTCTCCGATGATGTCGCCGCCTGGAGCGCCATTTTAACTGTCGGAGAAGCGAAGTTAGGCCAAATGATTCTGAAATGGCCCGAAACTTCATGTGTACTCTTCTCTTGGCTATCTTGAAGGATCTTGCAGTTTTTGTTTGATTCTGACAAGATTTGATTTTTTGGAGAAATTGCATTGCCTATTTATGGCAGGTTGCGACTTCATGTAGCTTTCTTGATGTTGAAGAGGCAAAGTGACATTTTTGGTGTCAACAAATGCCCCCTCGAGGTACAGCGACGAGTTGCTTGACTTTTGTAGTCGATGTGCCTCGAAGAGATTTTTGAAGGAGAGCTTGTGTCTTGACCAAGAGTCTTTGAGCAATCTTTCCTTTGGTAGAGTAGCCTTTGAGCTTCCAGGGGAATTTTATGGTAGTGAAAGGAATCACACACCATCTCGAGGCAAGGTTTTGAAGATGACATCAGGGATGTGGATTTGAGTTTCTGTTTTTGACCTTGTGACCTAACAAGCTGTATGTGGCAGGTTAGGGGGGTCGGGTTTTGGTTTTGACCTTGTGACCCAACAAGCTGTATGTGGCAAGTTGGGGGATCATGATTTGGTTTTTGGTTTTGGTCTTGTGACCTAACAAGCTGTATGTGGCAAGTTAGGGGACCAGGATTTGGTTTTTGGTCACTCTTTGGGACTGTGTGGGTCCATTGGAGTGGTTTGGATTTTTGTGAAATGTCAATTTCAAGATTTTGGCTCAATTTGGTATATGAGGCTGGATGGTTTGATTTTTGGAAGCTCATGGGGCTTGGGATTTTTTTGTATGGTTCAATCAACTCAAAAGAGGCATGGAACCATTATTGTATGCTCTTGGTAAGAGGGATTTTTTCTGACTAAAAGCCCATTTTTTTTTTTTTTTTTTTTTTAGTGCCTAGGTGGTCAAACCTGGCTCATATGGGCTAACCCATGGGACCTTAAGCTTTTTAGGATGGCTTAGATCTCATGTGGGGTCATTTTTGTAAAGAATATCTAAAGATATCTCATTTGGATAGAGAATATCTAAAAATAGCTTTATGGGAGAGAATCTCTCATATTCCCTTAATTTGGGAGAGAATATCTCAAGGTATCTTTCTTTTTGGGAAAGAATCTTCAATATCCTTTTTTTTGTTGGAGAGAATCTCTCATTTGATTGATTTTGGGAGGAAATCTTTCAAAGACATCTTTCTTTTTGGGAAAGAATCTTTCTAATTCCTTCTCTTTTGGTAAGGTTACTAATTAGTAGCACTTACCTTTCTTCTTTGTTTCCTTCTTTGATTTGCTCTCTCCTATAAAAGCAAAGGAAGGTAGGATCTGTTGCTCTTATTGCTTTCTTTTGCAACAATCTCAAGAGAGCTCCAAGACCAAGAGTTTTTCTTCTTCAAGGATCTTCAAGCTTTTTCCTTCTTCTTCTCCATCAATGGCTTCAAGTAAGTTTTCTTTCTTTTTCTTTCAAGAAAACTCTATGTAGAGAATAGGATGGTAAAAAAAGAAAGTTTCTCTTCTCTTTTCTTTTTCTTTCTTCTTTTTTTTTCTTTCTTTCTATTCTTCTTCTCTTTTTTTTTTCTTTTTTTTTTCCACGTGATTTCTGTTTTTTTTTTTTTTTTTTTCACGTGTGTCTCTTTTCTCTTTTTTTTTTTTTTTTTTTTTTGTGGGCCGTACGGACAGATCCGTACGGATCTGGTCCGTACGGCCACGTGGCCTGATTTTTTTTTTTTTCTTTCTCCCTTCTTTTTTTTGAGAAAGTTTCTTTTTTTTTTCTTTTCTTTCTCCCTCTTTTTTTTTTTGAGAAAGTTTCTTTTTTTTTTCTTTTCTTTTTGCTCATCATGATAATGCGTTTTTATGCAAATCTAGATGTTCATGCATGTACTTTTTGTAGATTGAGCATGATAGCATACCTGAAAATCTTTGCAAATTTGGGAATTTGGAGCTCGCAGCGATGTTGAGCCCTTCTTGATTTTGCGGAGATTTTGAGGTTTCGAAAGTTTGGAGTTTCGGAGCCCGCAGCAATGTTGAGCCCATCTTCAAACTTTTTATTTCCGTCGGGGTATTTCCTTTTTCTTTGGAATTGCCCCAGAGTCATGCCAAAATTTCGCCAGATTTTTGGTGGGACAAAGTGAACCCTTTTTTTTTTTAGCGAAATCCTGTCATTTTGATGACGATCTTTTTCTTTTCCAACCTTTGCAGGTGGTTCCTCCAGAGCGAACAAGGGTAAAGAGCCTGCTACAAGCGTACCTCGTCGATCTGCTAGATCTTCCAATGTGGCCGTTCAGCAAGCCTGGGAGAAGGTCCAGTTTGTTGAGAAGAACTTGGAAGAGTGCGATTCCCTCAATCGCGATGAGATGAGACAGCGATTGATTGCTCTCAAGGATGAGGAGTTCTATAAGATCATGGTAAGCAACCGTCCTTGGGTTATGGACGATCTGAGGGTTTTACCCAAGCCTACCTTCTTCTTTGGAGATGCAGTCCCTGACGACTTGACATACCAAAGGAGATGTTTTCAGTTCTCTTACACAGCAAATGGTGAGGAGAGAACTATTTCTACCCGGTCGTCTTTTGATCGGACCATCTCGATCCTGAGCCTTTCTCCCACGTGCCCTAAGAGGGAAGATCCTCCGAGCTGGGTGAAGAGGACCAGTGTGATCAAGACCGGGGTTTTTGTTGGTGGACCCTCCGGATATGCGGAGAAGCCACCTGTCCGTATGGACATGTTGATGCCAGCCAGCGGCTACCAGGGCTCTGATTATCCGTCGGTCGATTTGAGACCGGTGGGCCTTGGCGTTTTCAGCGGTGACGGCAGTACTTGGGTGAAGCCTTTTCGACTTTGTGGCCGTTTCAATGTTGACTCCGATTGGAAGTCATGGACTGACCACAACTTGCTGATTGGGGGCGCCGTTTTGAAGGAAGCCGGGATTTTTGACGCGGTCCGCGCTTTTAGGGAGACCGTGACTTTTTCCGATGATGCCTTCATGGCTATGTTGGAGTCTTTCCTCCCTCAGGCCAATACCTTCGTTGTCACGAACGGTGAGATTGGTTTTTCTCTGAAGGAGTTGAGTGCTATTACTGGATTGCCCATCCTTGGCAAACTCTATGAGGAGTTCATGCCGATTGACAGCGTCCTTGAGGAGCAGTCAGAGGAGTTCAGGCTCCTATACTTTCAGCTCGTCGCCTTCTATGATTTTTTGAAGGAGGGCTCGAAAGTGAGATCCAGCAGTTAGAAGAGTTATGGCTCTTCATTCTTCAACTTCTTTGACAGCAAAGAGTCTTCTGATAGCATGACCCGGGAAGACAGGAAGAAGACTTCGGCCATGCAGGAAGAGTTGAAGGGTTTCTTCGCGAGCACAGATGCCATTTGTTCTGACATTGCATTGCGGAGAGATCTTGCTTTTTACCTCACTTTTTGGCTAGGTGAGGCTATTTTTACTGGTGGAGATGGGACGCACATCAGGCCGCATTGTATTTTTCCGGCTTGTCAGATGGCGTTTGGAGAGCGGCTTGCTTTGGTGCCCGCTCTTTACTCCTACCTGTGTACCGAACTGCAGGCTGCTGCTTTCTTGGTTCGGCTTGGGCTCCCTATGAATAGGGTATTTTCAGCCCATATCTTTTATTCGTGGTTTGTATACCACTGTCCTGGCTTCCACCAGCTGGGTGCTGCACAGGATGATGATCCTCTGATGATTCGATTGGCTAAGGGAAAAGCCGTATCCGAATCACTTTTGTTTGCCCGCATGAGGATCCGACGATTCAGGGACGTCGAGATGGGGCAGTCTTCAGTTAAGCTTTCTCCGGAGTTGCGGAAGAAGGCTTTTGATTTTGGTGCCTCCCGAGACTCTACCAGAGCAGGGTCGGGAAGGCATTACTCTTTGACCAATGCAGAGAAGGAGTGGCTTTTCAGCATACGAGTCGGCACGATGGTGTACCGTAGACATCTTTTCGTCGACATCCAGCCGTATGTACCTTCTCGCTTTGCACTTCAGTTGGGCTTCTCTCAAGGCGTTGTTGGAGCGCCTTTGAGTATGGTGAAGCGTTTTGGGGGTTTGCAGGATGGCAGAAATGCATGGGCTTTCTATAGTGCTGAAGACACTACTGCCACGATTTCTTATCCTGAGCTGTCGACTTTCCGTACTGCCGGCTTCACGAAGTGGTTCGCGGAGAGCTTTTTGGCATATCGGGGGCTTTCCAAGAAGGAGCTTGATGTAAAGCTGTCTTCTGGAAAAGGCATTGGGAAGTCGGATGGCGTCCGGCGAGAGGAAGTTTGGGCCTTCCTTTCTGGAGAGAAGCACAAGATAGGCTTTCTCGGTGACCAGGGCGTCATTGGTTCTGAAGCTGTTCGGGAAGTACCTGATGAGGCTTTGGAGCAGCTAGAACAGGAGGAAGCCGAACTCGACGCTTGGATGCAAGCGGCACAGAGACGAGCTTCCGTGGAGTCTACTGGCAAGAGCAGACCATCCAGTGAGGAGTCAAGTGAGAAACCTGACTCTGATAGTGGGGCGGGTTCTTCTAGGAAGCGAACCCGTAGAGGTAGGAAGAGGAGGAGGAGTCAGCGTCACACGGGGCGGGACGAAGACTCTCCTAATGTGGAAGTCCCTCTCACTGTCAATGAGGAGGTGCCAGGGGAAGCTGACGAACCTCCGGAGAAGAGGATTCGGGAAGAAGAGACCATCGGTGAAGGTATGATTCCTCCTTTTCCTTTTTCTGCTTCTTTCATGGGGCTTTCCATGTTCTGATTTGTTTTCTCACCCTGCTGCTACTTTTTTTTTTAGCAGAGGATGAAGACTTGCCGATGCCTGAGGTTCCGACCGATGAGGCGGTGATGGAGCCGGTTATGGCATCTGAAGAAGAACCGAGGGACTCTGGAATGATTCCAGAATCTCCAATTGGTATAACTTCTTTCACTTTCTCTTTTTTTTTGCCTGCGACTTGATTTGCTAACATTTTTTCTTGTCAGCTGACTTGCCACAGGATTCCGATGACTTTGAACCATCAATGGACGCAAATGTTGATGATGCTTCTGATGAGTTCATGGAGGAAGAGAGTGTTCCGCCAGTCGTCGAAGAAGGTACTTTGTAGTGATGACCCTGATGATTTTTTTTGAACAGGATCATATTCATACCTTTTTGTGTTTCATTTGCAGGTTTTGAAGTGACAGAAGAGAGTCCATCGCTTTCTTCAGAACCAGAGCAAGGGATGCCAGAGGTCGATCCGGAGGTAGAGACCAGTTCTGACATGATTGAGGAGGTGCCTCGTGTTGAGATTCCCTCTCCAGTGGCTCCAAGTGAAAAGAGTTCTTTTGTTACTCTTCCAATGGGACATGACATGAGCAGCCGATCAGCGGAGAAGGGTGAATCTTCATCCAGTTCGTCTCTTCAATTTGCGAAGAAGGTGCTGGCTCGGGTTTTGAGTTCTTGGGTCAAGACTCTCCTTTCTGGACACTTGGAGGCAGGATTTGGCATGATCCCACATGTACAGGAGATTCTGACCGACACCGAAGAGGTTGGTCTGGATGTCACAGGTGCCAGGGCGATCGTTGATAGGATCATTGCACTGGGTGACAAGTGGTTTGAGACCATGGGTTTCCCTGACGACCAATTCTTCAAGGAGATGTTCTTGGACCCTGCTGATAAGGCTAAGTCTGACCTGAATGAGGCTACACAAAGCAAGAAGCAGCTAGTTCGGGAGAAGAACAACGAAGAGCTAGCCATCATCGGATTGAGGCATGACCTTAACGTCCTTGATAGGGAAGTTGAGGAGGCCAGGAAACGTCTTGAGCATTTGAAGGCACAAGTCGATGCGAAGTGGGCTGCTATAACAGAGGCTCGTGACAGGGAGAGTACTCTGATTCGTAGGGTTGCAGATGCCGGTCAAGTTCTCGAGAGGAGGACTCTAGAAAACGAACGATGGCAAACTGCTGGGGAAGAGCTTCCCGGTGTAAAAGAAGGGTTACGGCATTCGCCAGCATCTCATGGCAAGTTCCTGAAGAAGCGTGCCTTGGAAACTCTGACGGCTGAGGCCAAAAGTTTGCTTGAGGAGCTGAAGCTTTGGCTGGAGACCATTTTTGGCTGAGCTCCTGATTTTTTATAGCAGAAACCATTCTTCTTTTTTTTGGTACCACATGTATTTTTTGGTACTCTTTTTTTTTGTAGTGCTTGTGAACACTTTCTTTTTTTTTTTGGTACCACATGTATTTTTTTTGGTACTTTTCTTTTTTTTTTTTTTGTAGTGCTTGTGAACACTTTCTATTTTTTTTTTTTGCTTTGGTACCACATGTATTTTTTTTGGTACCTTTTTTTTTTGTGTTCCCTACGCTCACTCAAATCTTTTTGTGATGAAAGCAATTGCTAAATGGGATTTGATCAAAAGCTTTGTCATTTTGTGAAAATCTTTTGTCAAATAATTGTTTTGGCATGGGAGCCTGATTTTGGTTGTGGCGTGAAAGCCGATTTTGAGATGGCATGGAAGCCGAAATTTTATGGCGTAAAAGCCAAAATTTGGGTTGGCATGGAAGCCGAAATTTTGTGGCATTTACAGCCAGTTTGGTGGCATTGATAGCCAATTTGTGGCATTGATAGCCGGTTTGGTGGCATTGATAGCCGGGTGTTTTTTGAAAGCCAAGTTTTGGTTTGTCGGCATGAAAGCCAATTTTTGTGGCATTGATAGCCGGTTTGTAGCATTTATAGCCGGGTTTTGGCGTTTATAGCCAGATTTTGGCATTTATAGCCGAGTTTTGGTTTTCAAAATGTAGGTATCGACCAAATGTTGCCTCCCCGCTGAATGGTCTTGCAAGTATCGATGGAATGTCGCTTCCTTGCTCATTCGGTTTTGCGAGTATTGATGGAATGTCACTTCCTCACGGGTTAGGTTTTGCAAGTATCGATGGAATGTCGCTTCCTCGCGAATTGGGGTGCAAATATCGACTAAGCGTCGCTTCCCTGCTTTTCCCAAAGCTTTTGGTTTCGCGGGTACTGACTTGATGTCGTTTCTCCGCGATTTTTGAAATTTAAGGTTTTCTCGAACCATTTGAAATTTGGGTTGTGGATAGCAACTGGTATGTTACATCTCCACGATTTTTGAAATTGGGTTGTGGATATCAACTGGTTTGTTGCTTCTCCACGATTTTAGAGGTTTTGGAAGTATCGAATGGGGTTCGCATCCTTCCGATTTTTTTTTGAGTTTTACGAGTATCGACTAAGTGTCACTTCCCCGTGGTTTTTGAAAAACCAATTTTTTTGTTTAAAGACACGAGGGTCGTAAATTTTGACCTAAAACCATTTGGTGGTAAAAGGTAAGGTGGACTAGGGTGGAAATCCCTGAATCCGGATTTTTGTTTCAAACCATGAATTTTGGTTCAAGGATCGAAAGTTTTGGTCAAGTCAGGGAGAGGCTCCTAAACTTGGATTTTTTGTTTTTTTTTTTTTTTTGAACAATGAAACGGTAAAAGTAAACATTGTTTTTGAATCTCTAGAAATATTTACATTTGATATGAAAATTCTAAAGAGAGTGGGTTTGACGAGCGAGTACCTGAGAACAGGTTTTGGCCATACAGGCATTGCTCTTACCCAGTTGGGTAAGTCTTCAAGGGTAGTACCGCTTCAAGAACTTGCCGTTGATAGGCAGCATACATCTGTCGCCTTCCATGTTTAGGAGGGCATATGCGCCGTTGGAGAAGACCTTGTCGATGACGTAGGGTCCCTCCCATTTTGGTTCAAATTTGCCTTTGGATTTGTGTGCGAAGACCATTGGTCTTTTTACCGCAAGAACCAAGTCACCCTTTTTGTAGGCGCGTTGCCGGACCCTTTTGTCAAAAGATCCTGCCATGCGTGCTTGGTAAAGTTCAATGCTTTGTCGAGCTTCGAGCCGTCTCTCATCGAGATTGTCCAGCTCATGAAGTCGTAATTTCGCATTGCTTTCTTGAGTCATGTCATTTTGTAGAGATACCCTCAGAGAAGGAATTTGTACCTCTAGGGGCACGACAGCTTCGCATCCATAGACCAGCGAGAATGGTGTGCTATGGGTTGGTCCTCGAACGGTGGTTCGATAGGCCCACAAAGCTTCAGACAGTTTGTCGCTCCAGTCTCTTTTGTGACTAGAGACCATTTTCTTGAGGATTTTGCAGAGTGTCTTGTTGAAGGCTTCTGCTAATCCGTTTGCTGCCGGATTGTATGGAGTCGAAGGACAGCTTTGAATTTTGTATTTGTCGCAGAACCTGTAGAATCGATGATCCCGGAATTGTGGTCCGTTATCATGGACGAATCTTTTGGGTATGCCGAAACGACAAATGATGTTGGTGCGTAGGAATTGAAGAACTGATGAGGTCTTCATTTCGTTGAACGCAAATGCTTCTGACCACTTGGAGAAATAATCCGTAGCGGCGAAGATGAAGCGATGACCTTTGCTTGAAGGGGGAGAGATAGGACCTATGATGTCCATGCCCCATGCTTCAAAAGGCCACGAGATTGCTGTAGGATGCAGCCATTCTGGAGGCATGTGAATGTAGTCTCCATGAACTTGGCATTGTTGGCAGCGCTTAGCAAATTGCATTGCGTCGGGTACCATGGTAGGCCAGTAGTAACCCAACCTTTTGATTTGGTCGTAGAGCTTGGGACCAGCCTGATGAGCTCCACAAAGACCAGCGTGAACTTCTTTGAGTGTTTCTTCAGCTTCTTGTTGTGACAAGCAGCGTAGGAGTACTCCATTGAAGGATTTCCTGTAAAGGATTTTTGAAGGGATATCCAAATGAAAGTTTGGGGCTCGCCTTTGGATGCTTACCCGTTCTTTTGGATCTTCAGGTAGGATTCCGAACATAGTGTAATCAATGAACGGATCCCTCCGGTCGCCGATTGAAGTTTGAAGGATAGAGATCCGACTTCCAACCACTCGGTGGCATTCAGCAACTGCTTGGTGTGTGTTAAGAGGAGGGAGGATCCTTCTCTCATTCACTGTAATTTGCATGTTTTTTCCTTCCTGGATCGCCATTGATGCGGCAAGTCCAGCCAGGGCATCTGCACGGATGTTTTCACCTCTACGAATGTGGGTGATGTGACAGATGTCAAACTTTTGCAGAAGCGATTGTGCCTTGTTGTAATAAGGCAGCAGATCAGGCTTCCTGACTTCATATTTCTGATTCATCTGGTTGACGATCAGTTGAGAGTCTCCAAAGACTTCCAGCATGGTGATACCAGATTCGATGGCGAGTTCCAATCCTAGGATCAGAGCTTGGTATTCAGCTGCATTGTTTGTGCATGGTTCCAGTAGCGAGAAAGCGTGTGGAATCATGTATTTGTCAGGGCTAACAAAGAGGATGCCAACTCCCGAGATCAGCTTTCTGTTTTCATTTGTCCTGGTTGCACCGTCAAAGTACATGTCCCAGGAGGCATTTGGTGAGGAAGTCTCCACGTTGTAGACAGGTTCGTCTGGGAGATCATCTCTGAGTGGTGAATCTTTAGGCAATGGATGCTCTGCGAGGAAATCTGCTAGAGCTTGGCCTTTGATTGCTTTTTGTGGCACATACCTAATATCAAATTGTGACAAGAGGATGGACCATTTTGCCAGTCGGGCATTGAGAGAACCGGCCTTCGTGACAAGGACCTTCAAGAGGTTGATCCTCGAGACCAGGTAGACTGTGTTGGAAAGCAAGTAGTGACGTAGCTTTTGTACGACGAACATCACTGCAAGGCATTCTTTTTCAACTGGAGAGTAGCGATGCTCTGCACCTACTAGCATGCGGCTGAGGTAGTATAGAGCAGCTTCTTTTCCCTCACCATTCTCTTGTGCAAGCAGAGCGCCTACAGAATGATCAAGAGCTCTTGTGTACAAGATGAATGGTTTTCCAGTGGCAGGGGCAGCTAACACTGGAGGTTTGGTCAGGTATGACTTGATATCTTGAAATGCGGCTTCGCAGTCGGCATCCCAGACAAAGTCTACACCTTTTTTCATCAATCGAGAGAATGGACGGCATTTCCCCGAAAGATTGGAGATGAACCGTCTGATGTAGGCCAATCTCCCTTGAAGCCCTTTTAGTTCCCTTAGGGTTCTTGGAGAGGGCATTTCTAGAATAGCCTTGACTTTTATGGGGTCAAGTTCTATTCCAGCTTTCCGAACAAGGAATCCGAGAAACTTACCCGACGAGACGCCGAAGAAGCATTTTAGAGGATTCATCCGCAGTTTGTGTTTGCGAAGTCGGAGGAAGACTTCCCGAAGATCTTTGAGATGGTCTTTTTTTCTTCTGCTTTTGACGGCGAGGTCATCAACGTAACATTCGACCGTCTTGTGCTGCATATCTTGGAATATTTTCATCATAGCCCTCTGATATGTGGCACCAGCATTTTTCAGACCAAATGGCATGACAGTGTAGCAATACACGCCAAACGGAGTCCGAAATGAAGTGTGTTTTTCATCCTCGGGATGCATCTTTATCTGATTGTAACCAGAGAAGCCATCCATGAATGTCATTCGCTCGAATCCGCAGGTATTGTCAATCATCACCTCCAGTATGGGGAGCGGGAATTCATCTTTAGGGCAAGCGCCATTCAAGTCTCTATAGTCAATACAGACTCTGATCTGCCCAGTTTTCTTTGTCACGGGGACAATATTGGCCAACCACTCTGGATGTTGTTCCTCACGGATGAAGCCAACGCTTTTGAGTTTTTGAACTTCTTGTTCAATTTTATCGATCACATCTGGACGGAATCTTCTTTGACCTTGTTTGACAGGCTTGATGTCTTCTTGAAGATTGAGTTTGTGGACTGCTACTTTGGGGTCTAAACCAGGCATTTTAGCACAGGACCATGCAAAGCAATCAACGAACTCACGAAGAAAAGCGATATACTCGGGTAACTCATCATCCTTTATATTCTTGCTTATGAATACAGGACGTGGGTTATCAGGTGTTCCCAAGTTTATCTTTTGAACAGGATCTTCTGTCGGAAGGTTCGAAGGTGGTTCCTCCACAATATTTTCGGAGGCTTCCAACTCAACGAAACCTTCTGGAGTTTCAACTGCATTACCAGACCAAGGCTCTGTTCCTTTCCATGGATTTTCTTGATTGGTGATCTCCTCAAGGCTTGCTATGAGATAGTCCCAATCGCCTGTTGAGTCTGGTATTTCTTTTGGAGACGAGGGTTCTTCTGGGTCAGGATGCCACAAGTCTGTATTATCGGACGATTCCTCTTTATCATCAGAGAAATCATACCAATTGGATGAGCTTCCTGGATCTTTGTCAGGTAACTCTTTAAAGAGATATCCAGGGAGATCGATGTCTTCATGGACTTGAGATGTTGAGGCTTGGTCGGTAAAACGACTTTTAAGCTTTTGTGTCAACTGTCTCAGGGGAGTATCAGGATCATATCCTAACCCATATGAAGACTTTTCTACATGACCGTAGAGTCTCCAATCTTCCAGCTGGCTTTTGGTCAAGGCGGGCTCCAATGGCGTGAGAATACCGCGTCTTTCTCCCAAACCGACTGGGTTTTGAAAGTCATAGCCCATTTTCTTCATAATTGCTTGTGCCACAGGACTATATAGAGATAGCTGAGGCATACCTTCATTTTGGAAAGGTTCCAGCATGGAGTTTGATGAAGAAGCGTCCGATCTATGGAAGAAGATCTGCCTTTGCTTTGGTGATGTTGCCGGAACAACAAAGGTAGCAGACGTAGGATCTTCTACATCAGCAGGTGTCTCCATCGGAGTGAGAGCAGGCTGAACTTGCTGAGTGTCAGCTTGGCTTGACGATGTATCGTCTTCTGGCTCTGAGTCTGAGTCTGTGTCTTGTATGATAGACACGAGAGAAACAACAAATTTGCCCCCAGACTTTTGTTTCGCCTTCTTCACTTTAGTCGTGATGACCAAAGGTTTTGAAGATTTGAGGGAGATGACGAAGGGAGATTGACTACTCTCTTCTAATTTGCCGGAGGGGTTGTTTTCTTCCGGTGATTTTTGAGGGGCCTTGCCTTTATCTTTCTGGAGATTTTCAGCAGGGGGTGCTATTTCCTCTTTTTCTTCTTTTTCGCCTTCATACATTTGGGAGTCTGCGAAGTGAACTTCTTTAACTTTGAAGGGTTTCCTGTCCGCAAAGACTCGATGTACCATGCCGTCGTCGCCGACGAACTTGATGCATTGATGTAGAGTTGAAGGAACAACACCATTCTCGTGTATCAAAGGACGTCCGAGAAGGATGTTGTAGCATGAGGGGGTTTTTATTGCATACACAGTGACCTCAGAGATAAGATCACCGATTTGCAATTTGAACCTGATTTTGCCGATAGGCCTTTGAGTGCTCCCATCGTATCCAAAGATAGATACAGATGTGTGGCTTAGCTTGCTGGGTGGGATGCCCAACTCTTCAAAGGCCGAAGTGGAGATAAGGTTGAGTGCAGAACCTGGGTCGATCTGAACTCTATGTATCGTCATTTCTTTGATGTACCCTGTGAAGTACAGGGGTCGGTTATGCCTTGCTTCGCAAAGTAGGAGGTCTTCCTTAGTGAAGGCGATGGTTGCACTGGCTGCCTTTTGAACCGAGAGGCATTGGATGCATGATCCCTCAGTTTTCTTTTCTCCCTTTGAGGAAGTTTCAGAGTTTTTGACCCGGTAGTCCATTTCAATGTGGAGGACTTGCGGGGCATGTTTGTCGACATCCTCATTCAGTTTTTGTAATTCTGAGATGAGATTATCACGAGTGCGTGGAGACATTCGTAATAAATCCAGGATGTGAAGACGTGCAGGTATGTGTTTGAAGTGCTCAACCAAGTCATACTTGAAAGCCTCCTTAGGGCCTGCATGTTCATCATTGTTGCCACTGGGGGCGCTTACAACATCTTTTCCCGAAGGATTTACATAAGTAAAGGAAGATTGGTTGTAATTTTTGTGGTAGTCCCGGCCCGAACGGGTGCCTCTACCAACTTCGAGAGCTTCTTGAGAAGGATCTTCGTTTGGAAGATTGTCTTCAGGATCAAGAGGCTGTCGTTTTTCATCTACTGGGGATGTATCTGTAGCAGAGTTGCCATCCTCAGTGATTGTGTTGCACGGAGCATTTTCCGGGAGCAAGTCCTGAACAGCATCCAGCAGCTTTTCTTCTTCGTTGACCCATCCATCACCCCAAGTTGGGTTTTCTTCATGATGATGAGTCGGGAAGAATGTGTATCCTGAAGTCACAGCCTCAGGAGAAGAAACCTGAGAGGGTGTCATCTCTGTGAAAGTCACGTGAGACGAGGTAGCTCCAGAGGATACATTGCTAGGCGTCGTCGGAGTGTAGGTAATCTCATCAGACGACGCTTCAGAAGAGCTATAGTCCTGATATATTACATTACAGGAAGCTCTGATAGGAGATGTTGCCTGCTCGGAGTCAGACTCATCCTCGGATGTAAGAGGATCATCTATCCAGCAATGTTCTCCATTTTCAGGAGTTAAGGGTGAATGTACCTGATTATCTTCAGGGACTTCAGGCTCTGGGTTGCGAGGAGGCTCGTTAACACGATCTTGCTCTTGTTCTAGAGTGAGACGCTGCAAGATCCTTGCATATTCTTCAAGATCAGGCATGGGAGCCAGATCCTCTTCTTCGTCTTCTCCGTGTGGCTCAACATAGTTAATTTCCACTGGAGCAATGACAGGTGCTGGGTTAACAGCATCTTCTTGTACAGCCTCTTGGTCTTCTTCATCATCAGACCAGGATCCTTGTGGTTGCAAGGGGTTATACCAGATTACTGGCATAAGGTGAGTTTCAGGAACCCATTCTTCATCGGAGAGATATTCTCCTGTTTCAAGAGATTCCTCCCACTCATCGGTGTAGTTGGGCTCGAATCCATCGTCGGTGTCGCTGGACTCGTATCCATCAATGGAGAATCCAACTACCGAGTTGCAAGAGTATAATGCCCCCTGCATGGCTTCTTTTTTGAATTGAGGTGGCATGAAATCACTGAGAGTGAAGTTTCTTACCGCCTTTGAAGTCTCTAGAAGGGACGTTTTTGTTGCCCCGAGTGAAGTGGTAGAGGAGGCCTCTGCCTTTTCATGGACTTCTTGTTTTGGCTGGGTCTTCTCTTGCCGTTTGAGCTTGAGGAGATGTTTCTTGGCTTGCCTTCGCTGCTGAGCGGTCGGCTTTGTTTTGACGATCTCCCAATTTTCATCTTCCAAGAGATCGGGATGTACCCATATGGGTTGTCCGTCTGGTGTCGGGTAAGGAACCAACACTTCGGACGTTTGAATTCTTTTTATCACCTTGAAGGAAGTAGTGATCTTCTTCTTCGGTGATTTTGGTATTTGTCCACATGACACCATGTTGACGAAGGCAGTCCCATAGTTTTTGTCAAAGGTGATGACTCCGTTTTTCCACATCTCGTTTATCTTCTCTCTCACAACAAAGCATTGATTGAGAGGATGCGAGACCATCTGGTGGTATGGACAGTACCGAGGATCATTGGTTTTGCCAACGTCTCCAGGTCTTTTGGGCTCTGGCAAAATGAGTTTGCCATTTGCTAGGAGAGCCTCAAAGATTTCTTCGACGTCTTCATCGAACGGATATTTCTTTTCTACTCGCTCTTTGAAGGCATCAGAGAGTTCAGGTCTCTTACCTGCAGCTCTATTTTCAGCTTTCTTTGGTTGCTGAGGAGCTGACTTGGTTTGCACATTAAGGACCTCTTTCTTCTTTGGTTTAGAGGTTGCAATGGTGGTTGGCTCTTTTCTTGATGACTTCTGATTGTTGAGGTCTTTGATCACCATTTCAGCTTCCATGGAAGCTTCGAGGAGTTCCCCCAGGTTCTTTGATTTATTGCCGATGATCATGGAGCGGATTTTAGCTCTCATGTTGTTTCGGCAGATGTCGACTAGCGACGCTTGTGGCAATACATCTGAACATTTGTATGCCATTGCTTTCCACTTGTGAATGAAGTCATAAGTTGACTCATTCTCTCCCTGTTTTAGGCTGCAGAGCTGAGCCATAGTAACAGGATGATCCTCACCTTGGAAGTGGGTCAGGAAGCGTGTCTCCAGCATAGCCCAGTTCTGAATGGAGTTCTCCGGCAGAGTGGAGTACCAATCGAAGGCCGTACCTTTTAGGGTACTTGCAAAGAGGAGAATCTTGAGTGCATCTTGATCCGCGATAGCTCCCGTCAAGATCTTGAAGTGGATGACGTGCTGTCTGGCCGATCCTTTCCCCGTATATGTTTGGAGAGTAGGATGTTTGAATTTTGTGGGGAACGGGACTGAGTCCATCCATAAAGGATATGGTGGCTTGATCCCATGCTCTTTGAGTATATCCTCTTCTTTAGCTTTGGCGAGGATACTGTCTACGTCCTTTTTGGTAAGGGCGCGTGACTCATTTTCTTCTCCATTTCCCTCGTTATTGCTATGATTCGGAGGAGGCTCATTGTTCACCTGATTTTGGACGACAAGGAGAAGGTTTTCCATCAGAGTTTCAATCCTCTGCTGGCCTTGTTCCAACTGCTGGATGCGTGTGAGCGAATCATCTCGAGGTGGATTCTGAGGTGGCGGCTCAGAACTTGTAGCCAAGACGTTCATCCCTCGGGATTCGAACGAAGAAATCGTCCTGGTGACCGAGCTGGGGCTCATTCTTTTTGATGAAGAGTTTGATGAAGGATTACTCTCCCGTCCTTGGCTTGAAGGGGCAGGAGATTCTTCGGGATGTCTTTGTGTCCTGGTGACGCTACGGGTCACCGGACGTCGGACATGGATTTTTTATGCTGACCTTTGGCGTCTTCTGGTTTTTCCAACCATATGGACGGTAGCAACTTGGTCGGGTCTTTCTTTTTCGACCCATTTGTGGGAGACTTGAAGTGTAGGAGGCTGGGTCCGTTGCTTCTCTAGTCTCTTTTGTCGATATGAAGCACGGCGGCGTGCTCGACGAGCGATTTGAGCTTCAGTCAGCTCTGGCTGGGCTCTGACGATGAAGGATGTGCTCCCTCGGGCGCAGCAGCCGAGCCTGTCTTCTTTGTAGCTAGGCAAGGACAGGATCCGGACCCGGTCCTTTGCCTGTTGCAGCGAAGCTTTAAACCTTTCGAGTTCGGCCCCTGTAGAGATGAAGGGTCGAACTGAAGGAGTGTAGGCCTTGGCAGGTGCTTGTAGAGGCCTGGTGATGCATGATCTGATTTTGGGCCTGTAGGAACAAGCCGGCTCATGCTGGGTTGACTTGGGAGTCAGGTTGGAGATGGGTCTCTCCTCTTTCATGTAGGCAAGAGGGTAGAACTGGTTCTCTTTGAGTGGGGCCAGGTATGCTGGCTTGGTGGAAATTTGAGACCTTCTTTGTTTTGGGGAAGGTCTTGGAGACCAAGTCTTGGGATAGACCTGGTTGTTTGTGGGTCGAGGCTTCGCGGGGGTGCCGCGGGCTTCGGGCTTTTGGGCGCTCGCCTTTGGTGTCACGGGAGTGACACGTTGAGAGGCGATCTTCTGCTTTTTAGCAGGCGCAGCTTGTTCTTCGGGAAGTGGGAATGGTCCCAGCGTCCCAAAGAAGATAGTCCGGGGAGTCGAGGTCGACCCGGAGTTCAGAGAGTTGCCGAGGGAGTTGACGCTTCGGCAGCTGACAGGGCGCTTATGGGTGCGCGTGCTTTGCTTCTGTTGAAGCATGAGTTGGTGCTTGTTCTCATCGAAGATAATGGTTAAGGCTGCCATTGTTAGTTTCGAAAAGGTTCTGAAACACGACCACATCCATTAGTAATCACAAGAATAATGATCATAAATGGGAATTTCTATGGTTGTCTTTTCAAATCGCTCAAGGGATACGACCCAAGCGACATGAAGAAGGCAAAAAGCCATAGATGGTACAATTGTTCTGATAGCAAGTATGGTGAGCCCAGAATGAGCGTTCCAGTGGCTGCTAGAAGCAATTGTAAACCTAAATTCGACTTATCGAGAAGCAAGGCTTGCTCGAGGTAAGTCAAATATAAGGTTGGAGTTACAAATGTGCCGGTCGCAAATACAGTAGACCCTGAAAGGGCGTACCAGTATTGCTAGGCACCAATGTTGGAAATCGCATCCATGAGATGGGATTCTCTTTTTTTTTTTGAAATGTCAAGATTGGATTCATCAAAGAGAGCAGATGGTATTCCGATCCAAATACGGGCTCAACGATTTCCGCGAGCACCAGTACCCAGAAGGGAAGGAACCACAATTTCTCGGATCTGAATCTAAAATGACGAGAGTTTTTTTTTTTTTGAAATGTCAAGATTGGTTCCATCAAGGAGAGCAAATGGTACCCAATCTGAACACGGTCTCGGCGATTTCCGCGAGCGCCAGTGCTTAGAAAAGAAGAAACCAAAATTTCTCAGATCTGAAATCAAAAGTGACGAGTTTTTTGAAGATTTTTTTTGAAATGATATTATTTATTTATTTATTTATTTATTTTTTTTAAAATATATATATATATATATATTTTTTTTTAAGATTATTTATTTCTATTTTTTTTTTGAAGATTTTTTTTTTGAAAATCTTTTTTTTTTATTTTTTTTTATTTTGATTTTTTTTTGTTTAAGATTTTTTTTTTGAAATTTTTTTTTATTTTTTGATTTTTTTTTAAGATTTAAAGACGAGAGAGTACACATAGGCCTCCTAACCCGGTCTTATGAAACCTCAATTGATAGAATTGCCCCCAGGTAAGGGTAGGATTACTTAATGAACCCGTTTGGAGGACCCTTGCCTAGAACAGTCAAGCTGTCTCCACACTCTGGACAAGGCTTTTCTTGAATCAATCGTGATCAAAGAACGCAATTGGTTTAACCTTAGTGGTCTATGTCTTTTTTTTCAAATCCCAAATAGACTCATCGAAGAGAAACGATGGCCCAAAACCTTAGTCGAACGGGCTCAACATTTCTGCAAGCACCAAAGAACGATAGGATAGGATCAAAGCTTCTCAATTTTGAATCAAAACTAAGAAAACTGATTTTTTGATATTTTTTTTTTTGAAATCTCTAATGAACTCATCGAAGAGAAACGATGGCCCAAAACCTTAGTCGAACGGGCTCAACATTTCTGCAAGCACCAAAGAACGATAGGATAGGATCAAAGTTTCTCAATTTTGAATTCAAACTAAGAAAACCAATTTTTTTTTTTGAAAAGAGAAAGAATGGAAACAAACTTAAAGAAGTAGAAATTTCCAAAAAATCCCATCTCATTTTTTTTGGGTGCAAAATCCAACATAGGCCACCAGCTAGAAAGTAGCCAAGGAATCTGGAGAAGAAGTATAAGCATAGAGCAAAAATATGGTATGCAAATATTCCATTTCCGAGCACCGTGTTCTCAAATGAACGAGTCCCACCGGGTGTGCCAGCTTGATGGAACGCGCTCCGAGGCGCCGTGGGGCGGCTACCGGGGTCGGCGGAACGTGGGAGTCCGTCGGGTCCGGCCCTTTCGCGCCCTGGCGGGCCTGAAGCGTGCATCAACATTTTTTTTGGGTGGGTGTGCCAGATTTTCTATTTTACTTGGAATTGCAAGTGGTAATCCGGAGATCAACCTTCGCAAGTAAAAAGGAAATCAACTTCTTTCAAGTTTTCCATTGCGCATATATTTAAGAAAAGAGACATTTTCTTAGTTTGCCGTGACAGGCGATTTTGTTTGGCATTTATAGCCGATTTTGGCGTTTATAGCCGATTTACAATTCTCATCAATAATGAAAAAGACAAGAGTTGTGATTTTTGTCTCTTTTAGAAAAATACAAACTACAATGAAAAGCAAGAAAAGGAAGATCTAACTTTTCAGGAGATTGTGGGGGACTCGTTCAGATTGACGGTCGCAAGCCATGTATGGGCTTCGCCATCATCCATGCAGATGATAACAGAGGATGCTCTTGATTCGCTTGACTTGGCTATAACCTCAGGTTTTTAGAGGACAAAGACCAAGAGAAGGTCCTATGTCCAATAAAAAGCTAAGTAGACGGGCTGAAAAGCCACGTCTAAGCCATTGGAGGCAGCAGGAGAAGGCAAGGACCTTGGGGGGGGTGCCCCCCAAGGGACTTTTGTCACCTTGTAGTGGTGGCCGGTGCAGAACTTCAGCAGAGTTTTTTCTCTCTTTTTTCTTTCTCTGGATACGAGCTCTGGATTCTTTCCGATCGATCGATCTCGATTTTTTCTGATTTCCATTTCAATGGAATGCTCTCCTATTTATAGGCTTTTGGTAGCCATTTAGGAGGGTTTATGAGCCTTAATGGCTTTAATGGGAGGAGTTACAAGATTTATTTCTTGATTTTGTAACTCCTTTTTCCTTGAATCTGATTGGCCGATGGAGATTAAGGGCTTTTAATCACCTTAATTACCATAATGGGAGGAGTTTCATGGTTTAAATGCCATGAATCAATTGACTTGTAACTCCCAAATGCTTGCTTCTGATTGGGCCGTCCAAAGAAATAAATTAATGACTATAATAAAGCTAGTCAATTAACCACATTAATTGGTCGCCGAGCAGTCGAAGAGTCGCGGGCCGTGCCGTGTCTTCTGGAATTCTTCTGGCGATGATCATCGATGGATCTTCATGCTGATCGACATCGGATGAACATGTAACTTCAGACATTGATAGCTAAGAGCGGGCCGGTGACATCTGTCTTGTCGATTTCTCGATCGGTCGGACAGAAAGAGCACTTTTTTTGGTCGACCGGTTGGCGATCTTGGAGCGATCAATGATGATTTTATGCTTTTGGAGGTTGACCCGTGATTTTGACGGATGTCGGAGGATATGAGTCAATTTCAAGCACTAAAAATCACATTTTCAGGAAACCACAGGGGCCAAAGTGCGCGAAACGCGAAAAAAGACGGAAAAACGGGTCACCGGCGGAAAATCCGGTGACCCGGACTTCCATGGTCGCCGGCGACCATGGGCCGGCGACCATGGGCCATGGTCGCAGGGGCCTGCGACCTTGGGGGAATTTTTTCCCTTCGGAGCCCGTTTTGCGGTCGTTTTGAGGTCTTTTTCGTCGCCGTTTTCTTCTGTATTTTTCCTGACATTTCTTCTCTTTTATTGGCTTGATTTCCCTGTAGAAAACCTGATGAGAATCCTTGCATTTTTAGAGTGCAAAGTTTCTAATTTTCCGGGAAAGCCGAAGACTTTGTCGCGTAGAGCTGCTGATTTTCCGCCAGAAGCTGAAACTTGGTCAAACGATGTCGGAATGACCTGAAATTTGAGGTGAAGCCTCCTGAGCAATAAATAAGACCAACCATAGGCTTTTGTTTGAGTTTTGAAGCCGTTTGGGGTCCCGTCGATGCTTCACTTGATTTTGCTGCGGGGAAAATGCCGAGCTTTGATATGTGGCCAAACGATGTCCGATTGACCTGAAATTTGACGGGGAGCCTATTGGAGTCATTTTGAGACGTTCCATGGGCTCCGTTTTGGATGTCATGGTCCCGGGTTGCTCCGCCGCCGGTAGGCTTGATTTTCTCTCGGAGCATCGAAACCTGGTCAAACGTTGTCAGAATGACCTGAAATTTGACGTGCAGCCTTTTGGAAGCATGTTGAAGCCACTCATGCACTTGGTTTGATGAGCGAAGGCTTCGGTGGTTCCCGCCGCCGAGAGGCTTGATTTTGCTGCTCGAGCATTGATGGAGGGTCAAACGTTGTCGGTTTGACTTGAAATTTGGCATGGAGCCCTTTTGAGACATGCCGGAATCATCTGTAGGCTCTGATCGAAGTTTTGACGTCTCCGATGATGTCGCCGCCGGGAGCGCCATTTTAGCTGTCGGAGAAGCGAAGTTAGGCCAAATGATTCTGAAATGGCCCGAAACTTCATGTGTACTCTTCTCTTGGCTATCTTGAAGGATCTTGCAGTTTTTGTTTGATTCTGACAAGATTTGATTTTTTGGAGAAATTGCATTGCCTATTTATGGCAGGTTGCGACTTCATGCAGCTTTCTTGATGTTGAAGAGGCAAAGTGATATTTTTGGTGTCAACACAAAGCATACCTCACCAAACCTCCAGTGCTGGCTGCCCCCACAACTGAAAAACCACTTATCTTATACACAAGAGCTCTCGACCACTCTTTGGGTGCTCTGCTCGCACAAGAAAATGACGACGAAAAGGAGGCTGCTCTATATTACTTTAGCCGCATGTTGGTAGGTGTAGAGCATCGCTACTCCCCAGTCGAAAAAGAATGCCTTGCATTGATGTTTGCCGCGCAAAAGCTACATCACTACCTGTTGTCCAACACAGTCTACCTGATTTCGAGGATCAACCTCCTTAAGGTCCTTGTCACAAAAGCAGGTTCTCTCAATGCCCGACTGGCAAAATGGTCCATCCTTCTATCACAGTTTGATATTAGGTATGTACTGCAAAAAGCAATCAAATGCCAAGCTCTAGCAGACTTCCTCGCAGAGCATCCATTGCATAAAGATTCTCCACTCAGGGATGATCTCCCAGACGAATTTGTCTACAATGTGGAAACTTCCTTATCAAATGCTTCTTGGGACATGTTCTTTGACGGTGCAACCAGGACAAATGAAAAATGAAAGCAAATATCTGGAATTGGCATCCTCTTTGTCAGCCCTGACAAATACATGATTCCACACGCCTTCTCACTACTCGAACCATATTCAAACAATGCAGCTGAGTACCAAGCCCTGATTGTAGGATTGGAACTCGCTCTTGAATCCGGCATCACCATGCTGGAAGCTTTTGGAGACTCTCAACTGATTATCAACCAGATGAATCAGAAATTTGAAGTCAGGAAGCCTGATTTGCTACCTTACTACAACAAGGCGCAGTCGCTTCGACAAAAATTCAACATCTGTCACATCACCCACATCCTCAGAGGTGAAAACATCCGTGCAGATGCCCTGGCTGGACTCGCCGCATCCATACCAATCCAAGAAGGGGAAAACATGCAAATCACAGTGTGTCAAAGAAAGATTCTCCCTCCTCTTAACACACACCAAGCTGTTGCTGAATGCCACCAAGTGGTTGGAAGTCGGATGTCCATCCTCAAACCTCCGATCGGCGACTGGAGAGATTCGTTCATTGATTACATCACATTCGGAGTCTTACTTGAAGATCCAAAAGAGCGGGTAAGTATCCAAAGACGAGCCCCGAACTCTCATTTGGATATGCCTTCAAAAGCACTTTACAGAAAATCCTTCAACGGAGTACTTCTACGCTGCTTGTCACAACAAGAGGTTGAAGAAACTCTTAAAGAAGTACATTCTGGTCTTTGTGGAGCCCATCAGGCTGGTCTTAAGCTCTACAACCAGATAAAAAGACTAGGTTATTATTGGCCTACCATGGTAGCTGATGCAATGCAATTTACTAAGCACTGCCAAAAATGCCAGATTCATGGAGATTATGTCCACATGCCTCCAGAATGGCTACATCAGCAACAATCTCATGGCCTTTTGAAGCCTGGGGTATGGACATCATAGGTCCTATCTCTCTCCCATCAAGCAAAGGTCATTGCTTCATCTTCGCCGCTACGGATTATTTCTCCAAGTGGTCAGAAGCATTTGCGTTCAGCGAAATGAAGACTTCATCAGTCCTTCAGTTCCTACGCACCAACATTATATGTCGCTTCGGCATACCTAAAAGATTCATCCATGATAACGGACCACAATTCCGGGATCACAGATTCTACAGGTTCTGCGACAAGTACAAAATCCAAAGTTGTCCTTCGACTCCATATAATCCAGCAGGGAACGGACTAGCAGAAGCCTTCAACAAGACACTCTGTAAAATTCTCAAAAAAATGGTCTCTAGTCACAAAAGAGACTGGGGTGACAAACTACCAGAAGCTTTGTGGGCCTATCAAACCACCGTTCGAGGACCAACCCATAGCACACCATTCTCCTTGGTCTATGGATGCGAAGCTGTTGTCCCTTTGGAAGTACAAATTCCTTCCTTAAGGGTATCTCTGCAAAATGACATGACGCAAGAAGGCAATGTCAAATTGAGACTCCAAGAGCTGGATAATCTCGATGAAAGACGGCTCGAAGCTCTACAAAGCATTGAGCTGTACCAAGCACGCATGGCAGGATCTTTCGATAAGAAGGTCAGGCAACGCGCTTATAAAAAGGGCGACTTGGTTCTTGCAGTAAAAAGACCAATAGTCTTTGCCCACAATTCCAAAGGCAAATTTGAACCAAAATGGGAGGGACCCTTCATCATCGACAAAGTCTTCTCCAACGGTGCATACGCTCTTCTAAACATGGAAGGAGACAGATGTATGCTCCCCATCAACGACAAGTTCTTGAAGCGGTACTACCCTTGAAGACTTCCTCAAATGGGTCAGAGCGATATCTACACGGCCAAAGCCTATTTCCAGGTACTTGCTCGTCAAACCCATTCCCTTTTGAAATTTTCATCTTGAAATTTCAAAAAAAAAAAAAAAAAACTCTCAAAACAATGCTTACTTTCATCGTTTCATTGTTAAAAAAAAATCAAAATCCAAAAATCCAAGTTTAGGAGCCTCTTCCCAGACTTGACCAAAATTTTCGATCCTTGAATCCAAAATTCTTAGTTTGAAACAAAAACCAGGACTCAGGAATTTCCACCCTAGTTCGCCTCGGCTTTTACAACAAAAAATGGTTTTAAGTCAAAACTTATGACCATTGCATCTTTAAACAAAAAAAAAAAGGTTTTTAGAAACCGCGGGGAAGCGACACTTAGTCGATACTCGCAAAACCCAAAAACTGGAAGGATGCGAACCCCATTCGAGACTTCCAAAACCCAAAAATCGCAAGGAAGCGAACCCTATTCAATACTTGTAAAACCTCAAAATCTTGGAGACGCAATATTCCAATTGATATTCATAACCCAAATTTCAAATGGTTCGAGAAAACCTCAAATTTCAAAAATTGCGGGGAAACGACACCAAGTCAGTACCCGCAAAACCAAAAAGTTTTGGGAAAAGTAGGGAAGCGACGTTTAGTCGATACTTGCACCCCAATCCGCGAGGAAGCGACATTCCATCAATACTCGTAAATCCAGCCCGCGTGGAAGCGACATTCCATCGATACTTGTAAGATCATTCAGCGGAGAGGCGACATTTAGTCGATACCTGCATTTTGAAAACCAAAATTCGGCTATAAACGCTAAAATCGGCTATAAATGCCAGAGTTCGGCTATAAACGCCAAAATTCGGCTATAAACGCCAAATCCGGCTATAAAACGCCAAAATCGGCTTTCATGCCAACAAAACAAAACTTGGTTTTCAAAAAATCTGGCTCCCATGCCAAAAGAAAACAAACAACAACAAAACAAAACTCGGCTTCTATGCCATTCTAAAAATCGGCTTTCATCCCATCTCAAAATTTCGGCTCTTATGCCAATTCAGAATTTCAGGCTTTCATGCTATCACAAAATTTGGCTTTCACGCCATCTTAAAATTTTGGCTCTCATGGCACAAACCAAAAACTTTGGCTCTCATGCCACAAACTAGAAAAAAAAAGAAGAAAAAGAGTTTGTTACAACTCAGGAGCTCAATCTAGCTTGGTCTTCAACCAAAGGTTCAACTCCTCAAGAAGACCCTTGGCCTTGGCTTCTAAAGTTTTTAGTCCACGCTTCTTCAGAATATTCCCATAAAATGCGGCCGAACGCCTCGACCCATCTGCAGCACGAGGAAGTTCTTTCCAGAGGACCTGCCATTACTTATACTCTTGAGTCTTCCTCTGAAAATTGCTTTCAGCTTCCTCAACCTGGCGAATGAGAGTCCCCTCCTTGTCACGAGCCTCCACAATTGCGATCCATTTGGCAGCAACTTCTTCCTCAAAAAGCTCAAGACGCTGCCTAGCCTCGACAACCTCCTTATCAAGGCGGTCCAAGTCTTGCTTCAGCCCCATGATGGATAACTCGGTAACGTTCTTCTCCCGAACGAACTGCTTCCGAGTCTTCGTGATCTCAGTCAGCTCAGCTTTGACTTTGCTGGATGGCTTCATAAACATTTCATCAAAGAAGTCACCATCTGGGAAACTCTTAGTCTCAGTCCACTTGTTCCCCAAAGCAATGACTTTATCAACAAAATCTTTGGCACTTGCAATGTCCAGACCGACTTCTTCGCTATCAACAAGAATGTCCTGTACATGCTTGATCATGCTAAAGCTAGCTTCCAAGTGACTCGAAGAGAGAGTCTCAACCCATGAGCTCAAAATAGTCTTCAACACCTTCTTTGCATACTGAAGGTGCGGCGCAGATGAGGATTCGCCATGCTCTGGCACCAGGCTGCCCATGTCATGCTCCATTGGAAGAGTAATCAATAAACTCTTTTCAATCGAAGAAGCTGACTCGTTGAAAGTAGAAGAAGCCCTTACTCCTAGATCGGCTGCAAGTATCCCCTGTTCTGGCTCTAAGGAAGACGGAGGAACTTCTCCTGCTGCTCTACAATCTGTCAAGGAAAAGATAAAAAGGTATGAATATGATCTTGTCAGAAAAAACTAATAATAATATATATCAAGATTATTATTACAAAATACCTTCTTCGACGACCGGCAGAGTACTCTCTGCCTCTCTGAGCTCATCCTAAGCATCGTCAAAGGTTGCGTCCATGGATGGCTCGAAATCGTCAGAATCCTCTGGCAAGTCAGCAACAAGAAAACAAAAGCTACCTGATTGGCAAATGACAGCACAAACAAAAAGAAGAAAAAAAGAAGCCAAAGCAATCATACCAGGTGAAGGTTCTGGAACCACTCCAGAATCCCTGAGCTCTTCCTCAGATGCCACTACTGGATCTGTCGGAACCTCGGGCATCACAAAGTCATCATCCTCTGCCAAAAGAAAGAAAGCAGCGGATCAAAACAAAAATCTCTCATAAAAGAAAAGAAGTAGCGAAAGAAAGAAAGAGGATCATACCAGCTGTCTCCTCTTCTCTACTCCTCTTCTTTGGAGGCTCGTCAGCATCCTCAGACACCTCCTCAGCAATGGTGAGAGGAACTTCAAGATCAGAAGGACTATCGTGCCATCTCATGTTACGGCACTGTCCTCTCTTCCTCTTGCTTCGGCGGGTCAATCTGCTCGACGATCCTGCACCATTATCAACATTAGGCCTCTTACTAGAGTCCTCACTGGATGGTCTGCTTTTCTTGGTAGACTCCATGGAAGCCTTCATGCGCTCTGCTTGCATCAAGGCATCGATCTCGGCCTCCTCCTTTTCTAGCTGTTTTAAGATCTCACCAGGAATCCCTTGTGCAGCTCCAGATCTGATGATGTCCTGCTCATTAAGAAAGCCTATCTTATGCTTCTCTCCAGAAAGGAAAACCAAAACTTCCTCTCGACGGACACCATCTGATTTGCCAAGACCCTTCCCAGGAGATTGCTTGACATCGAGCTCCTTCTTGGAAAGCCCCCGGTACACTGAGAAGCTCTCCACGAACCATTTCGTGAAGCCAGAATTCTGGAAAGTGGGCAGCTCAGGATAGGAAATCATGGCGGTGGTGTCTTCAGCACTATAAAAAGCCCATGCATTCCTCCCGTCCCACAAGCCTCCAAAGCGCTTCACCATGCTCGAAGGCGGAGCGACAACTCCTTGAGAGAAGCCAAGCTGCAATGCAAAACGCGAAGGGACATACGACTAGATATCCACAAAAAGATGTCTACGGTACACCATCGTACCAACCCATATGTTGAAAAGCCATCTCTTCTTCGCGTTTGTCAAAGCGTAGTGTCTTCCTGACCCTGCCCTGGTCGAATCACGGGAGATACCAAAGTCAAAAGCCTTCTTCCGCAAACCGGGAGAAAGCTTCACTGAAGACTGCCCAATCTCGACGTCCCTAAATCGTCGGATCCTCAAACGGGTAGACAAAAGATATTCGGAAACGGCTGTCCCTCTAGCTAAACGAATCATAAAGGGATCTTCGTCCTGTGCAACTCCCAACCGATGGAAGCTAGGACAGTGGTATACATACCACGAATAAAGGATGTGGGCAGAAAATACCCTATTCATAGGGAGCCCAAGCCGAACCGAGAAAGTAACAGCCTGCAGTTCGGTGCACAAGTAGGAGTAAAGAGCAGGTCCCAAAGCCGCCGCTCTCCAAACGCCATCTGACAAGCCGAAAAATACAGTGCGGCCTTATGTGCGTTCCATCTCCTCCAGCAAAAACAGCCTCACCTAGCCAGTAAGTGAGGTAAACTGCGAGATCTCTCCACAACGCAATGTCAGGACAAATGGCATCCGTGCTTGCGAAGAACTTCATCAACTCTTCTCGCATAGCGGCGATCTTCTTCAAACTTGATGTTTTAACCCTAGTATCCTGGGCCATACCATCAGAAGACTCCCCGCTGTCAAAAAAGTTGGAGCTGAAACTCTTCCAACTGCTACATCTGACTTTCGAGCCCTCCTCCTTAAAAAAATCATAGAAGGAGACGAGCTGAAAGTATACAAGCCTAAACTCCTCAGACTGCTCCTCAAGGACGCTGTCAATAGGCATAAATTCCTCATAGAGTTTACCGATGATAGGCAACCTGGTGATGGCGCTTAGTTCCTTCAAAGAAAAATCAATCTCACCATTTGTCACAATGAAGGTGTTGGTTTGTGGAAGGAATGACTCCAGCATGGCCATGAAAGCCTCATCGGAGAAAACAACGGTTTGCCGAAAAGCGCGAACCGCATCAAAAATCTCGGCCTCCCGCAGAATGGCCTCGCCAATCTTCAGGGTGTGATCAGTCCATGATTCCCAGCTCAAGTCAGCACTAAAACGGCCATGAAGTCGAAAAGGCTTCACCCAATTGCTGCCGTCACCCCGAAAAATCCCAAGGCCCACCGGTCTCAAATCGACCGATGGATGATCAGAACCTTGGTAGCCACTGGCTGGTATCAACATTTCCATACGAACAGGCGACTTCTCTGCAAAACCAGAAGGGCTGCCAACAAAAACCCCAGTCTTGATCACACTGGTCCTCTTCACCCAGCTTGGAGGATCTTCCCTCTTAGGGCACGTGGGAGAAAGGCTCACGATCAAGATGGTCTGATCGAAAGTCGACCGGGTAGAAATAGTTCTCTCCTCACCATCTATAGTGTAAAAGAACTGAAAACATCTCCTTTGGTATGTCAAGTCGTCGGGGATTGCATCACCAAACAAGAAGGTAGGCTTGGGCACAACGCTCTGATCGTCCATAACCCATGGACGGCTGCTTACCATGATCTTATAGAATTCCTCATCTTTGAGAGCGATCAATCGCTGTCTCATCTCATCACGATTGAGGGAATCGCACTTTTCCAAGTTCTTCTCGACAAATTGGACATTCTCCCAAGCCTGCTGGACGGCCGCATTAGAAGATCTGGCAGACCGACGAGGTGCGTCAGTAACAGGACCCTTACCCTTGTTCATTCTGGAAGAACTACCTACAAAGGATGGAAAATAAAAGATCAATCATCCTCAAAATGACAGAGTTTTGCTACAAAAAATTCTAGCAAAATTTTGACATGGTTCCGAGGCAATTCCGAAGAAAAGGGAAACACCCCGAAAAAGACAAGAAGCTTGAGGATGAGCTCAACATCGCTGCGAGCTCATAGTCAGTGGAAAATTCTCAAAGAAGATTCGAACTCAACATTGCTGCGAGAACGAGCCAATCTCATCAAATTTCCACAAAATTTGGAAAAGAGCTCAACATTGTTGCGAGCTTCAAAATCCAAAAAATCGCAAAATTCCTTAAAATCCAGCAAGACCGAGAAAGAGCTCAACGTCGCTTTGAGCTCAAAATGCTAATACTTGCAAAAGATTTTCAGGTATGCATCATCATGCTTCCAAGTCCATTTACCAAAAATCATGCATCAAAGAATATCATCATGCATTAGATGCTAGGAAAACCTTGACCAAAGTTTGACCAATTCCAATCCAATTTGGTCAAAACCAATCAAACCTTGTCCAAGTCAAAAATCATGTTGGCTTGACCTAGAGACTCTACCTTTCTATCTTGATACATCAAAAAAAAAAAAAAAATGCATGAACATATTGAAATTGCATAACCTTATTATCATGGTGAGCAAACAAAGAAGGAAAGAAAAAGAAAGAGCGAGAGAAAGAAATCTCAGCAAAAAAAAAAAAAAAGAAAACCGTGAGCAAAAGAAAAAAAAAGAAACAAGAGCACGAAAAAAAAACGTGCTTGGAAAAAGAGAAAAAAAAAAGAGAAGAGAAAAAGAAAAAGAAAGCAAAGAAAGAAGCTACTACTTTTACAATGGAGTTTCTTGTGGAAGAAGACAACTTACTTGAAGCCATTGATGGAGAAGAAGAAGAAAAAACTTGGAGATCCTTGGAGAAGAAAAAGCACTTCTTAATTTTGGAGCACCCTTGGAGACTCTTACAAACAAAGAAAGCAATGGAGCAAAAGATCCAACCCCTCTTGCTTTTATAGAAGAGAGCAAACCAAAAGAGGAAACAAGGAGAAAAGAAAGGAGGTAAGTGCTAAAATTCAGCTACTTTCCCAAAAGAAAGATATTTTGAGAAAGTCTCTTCAAAAAAGAAGGAAACTTGAAAGATTCTCTCCAAGTAAGGATATTTTTAGATATTCTCTACACCAAAGAGATATTTTTAGACATTCTCTACAAAAATGACACCATATGAGATCTAGGCCATCTCCAAAGCCTAAGGTCCCATGGGTTAGCTCACATGAGCCAGGTTTGACCACCTAGGCACTAAAAGTGGCTTTTAGTCAAAATATTCCTCTTACCAAGAGCAAAAAAAAAATGTCCCATGCCTCTTTTGAGTTAATAGGACCATTCAAAAAAAAAAGAGAAAAGCCTCATGAGTTTCCAAAAACCAAACCATCCAACCTCATGAACCAAATTAAGCCAAAATCTTGAAATTGACATTTCACAAAACCAAACCTCGGTCCCCTCGCTCGCGACATACAACTTGTTAGGTTACAAGACCAAAACCAAAATCAAAATCCAATCCAAACCAAAACCAAAACCAAAAAACCAAATCTGACCCCCCAACTTGCCACATACAGCTTGTTGGGTCACAAGGTCAAAATAAAAAATCAAACCCCGACCTCCTAACTTGCCACATACAGCTTGTTAGGTCACGAGGTCAAAAACCAAAATCCAAAACCCAAAATGCAAATACCCCATGTCATTTTCAAAACTTTGCCTTGAGATGGTACGTGATCCCTCTCATAAAATTCCCCACCGAAACTCAGAAGGCTATTCAAAAAAAGAAAAAAATGCTCAAGCCTCTTGGTCAAAGTTAGAAGCTCTCCTTCAAGTTTCTCTTCGAGGCACATCGACTCCAAAAAGCTACTCGTCGCTGTACCTCGAGGGGGCATTTGTCTACTTCAAGCACCAGATCTTGTCAGAATCAGACAAAAACTGCAAAATCCTTCAAGACAGCCAAAAGAAGGGTACACCTGAAGTTTCGGGCCATTCCGACAACGTTTGACCCTCCATCAACGCTCGAACAGTAAAATCAAGCCTCCCGGCGGTGGGAACCACCGAAGCCATCACTCATCAAACAAAGTACATGAGGGGCTTCAACATGCTTCCAAAGAGCTGCACGTCGAATTTCAGGTCATTCCGACAACGTTTGACTAGGTTTAGATGCTCCGAAAGAAAATCAAGCCTACCGGCGACGGAGCACCCCGGGACCATGACATCAAAATTGGAGCTAATGGGTCATCTCAAAATGACTCCAATAGGCTCACCGTCAAATTTCAGGTCAATCAGACATCGTTTGACCACATATCAAAGCTCGGCATTTTCCCGCAGTAAAATCAAGTGAAGCATCGACGAGACCCCAAACGGCTTCAAAACTCAAATAAAAGCCCATGGTTGGTCCTATCCACTACTCTAGAAGCTACACCTCAAATTTCAGGTCATTCCGACATCGTTTGACCTAGTTTCGACTCTTGACAGAAAATTGGCTACAAAGTCTTCGGCTTTCCCGAAAAATGGGAAACTTTGTGCTCCGGTTTTGCGCTGGTCCTCGTCAAGTTTTCTCCAAGAAAATCAAGTCAATAACTGAGGAAAAATGTCAAGAAAAATACAGAAGAAAAAAGGAACAAAAAAGAAGGAAAAAAGGCCGAAAACGAAGCTCGGCGACCAAAAGGGCCAAAGCCCTATGGTCGCCGGCGACCATGGCCCATGGTTGCTTGCGACCTTGGCCCAAGGTCGCCGGCGACCCTGGGTACATGGTCGCTGGCGACCCTGCAAATCCGGGTCGCCGGATTTCTCACCGAATGGCCCGTTTTCCGATCCTTTTCGCGTTTCGAGTGTTCCTGCCTCTGTGATTTTTTGAAAATCCAATTTTTTATGCTTGAAAACCACTGATCTTCACCGACGTCTCGGGTCCGCCGTCAAAAGCATAAAATCATCACTGATTGCTCCAAGATCGCCAACCGACTGACCAAGAAAGTACACTTTCTGTCCAATTGATCGTGAAATCGACAAGACAGATGTCACCGGCCCACCAACATCAATCAATGTCTGAAATTACACTGCAATCCGACATCAAACAATGTGTGGATCCACCTGTGATGATCACAAGAAGAATCTCAAAAGACGCGGTGCAGCCCGCGACCCTTCACATGCCCTAGCGACCACTTAATGTCGTTAATTGACCCGTTTATGACAACTTAATGCGGTCATTAACTCATTATTTTGGACGGCCCAATCAAATTCAGCGTTTGGGAGTTACAAATCCAAGCAATCATGGCATTAAACTCATGAAACTCCCATCATCATGAAGATTAAAGGCGATTAAATGCCCACTATCCTTCATCGGCCAATCATAAGCTAAGAAAAAGGAGTTACAAAATCAAGAAATAAAAATTGTAACTCCTCTCATCAATATCATCAATTCTCTCATCGTGGCCATCAATGCCAATAAACACCTCATGGCTACCAAAAGCATATAAAAGGAGGTCCATTCCAAGAAGAAGGCATAAATCCCAAGTGTGATCCCAAGCCCCGAAAATCCAGAAAATTCAAAAGAGAGACGAAGTCCTGCCGCTTTACTCCCAGAAGCAATACAAGGTGATCAAAGTCCCTTGGGGGGGCACCCCCAAAGGTCCCCTCCTTTTACAACATGGCCTAAACGCGGCTTTTCAGCCCGTTTACTCGGTTTTTCATTGGATATAGGACCTCCTCTTGGTCCTTGTCCTTTAAAAAACTGAGGTTAGGAGCCAAGCCGAAGAATCAAAGCATCAAGCGTTCTCATTTGAAGAACGATGGTGAAGTCCATACATGACTTGTGACCGTCGATCTGAACGTGTCCCCACAATCTCCTGAGAAGTTAGATTAATTTTCTTTCTTTTCTATTGTAATTTGTATTTTTTTAAAGAGACAAAAAGAAATCACTATTCTTGTCTTTCATATTTGATGAGTTTTGTAAAATCGCCTTTCACGGCAAACAAACAAAAAAATGTCTTCTACGGCATTCTCAAAAATAAACTTGTCTCTTTTCTTAAATATTTATGCAATTTGAAAAGTTAGAAAGAAGGATTGATTTCCTTTCTACTTGTGAACGTGAATCTCTGGATCATCACCATTCCAAATTCCAAGTAGAATAGTAAATCTGGCATACCCGTACAAAAAGTTGATACCCGCGTTTTCCCTCCTCCGCCGAGACCTAAGCAGCCCCCGGGGCGGAAGGAGAGGACGGAAATCCGAGGGTCCATCAGGTTGTAGCACCTCAATCACTATGAGATGGTATGATTTGTCTCAACCATCAGAGTGTAAGACTCTGGATTATTATGCTAGTACATTGGATGTACTGAAGGACCATGAGTAGCACTTTATGCAAATCTGTCTTTGATTAAGAACTGCTCTAATATATTCCTAAGAAATAGGCTCTTAATCTTGATAGATTAATGGACTCAAGTTTCTACTATACATGTACTTTAAGTCACCAATTAGTGAGCCCAATTGTAGGTCAACACCTCGGTGTCTTTGGTTCATCATAGTGGGACTGTGAGAATATATAATTCTCAAGATGGAATCTATCATCTAAAAGAGAAATATCCCCTTGTGCCAATTAATGGTTTCAATTAGGATAATGGTATTTATTATGTAAAACATAAATAAAATAGGACAAGGAAGATAAATTGGGATTTCTCACCATAGGGTGCCAACACACAGGTATATTGGGTTGCCTCCCAACAAATGCTAAGTTTTACGTCTTCAGCCAGATGTAATTAACAGTGTATGAGGCCAATCTATCCTAGGTCCACAAGAAGGACCTTCTCAGCAATATTCTCAGGTTCCATAAACTCAAGATACTCTTTTAATATGTGCCCGTTTACCTGAAAGGTGCTATAATCTCTAGGATTCAAAAGTTCAACTGCACCGTGGGATTGGACTGTAGGTTCACAAGATGGTTTGGCATCTTCTTCTAGATGAATCTGGTACATAATTATAGAGGGACTTATTTCTTTAATGTCCAAGATGGTCTAACCTAGGGTACTCTAATGGTCTTTCAGCATATCCAGCAATTTCTTTTTCTACTCTTCTTCAAGGTCTAAGCCAATAATTACTGTGTTGCTAGCAGAGGGCCTAAAGTAGGTAAACTTTAAATTCTCGAGTAATGGTTTCAATTCTAACTTGGGTGGCTCGACCATAACTAATCTTTCTTCGACCTTAGATTCAAAGGTGGATGTAAAGATAGGCTCAATTTTCTGCTTCTATTAGCCAACATCCATCGGCTGGGCCGAATCCAATAATGCATTAACTTCGCATATTGACCAGTCAATGTCTATGTCGGCAATAAAGTGAGCCAAACATTCCTCCAGCGGTTTTGTGCAACATGATAGTTGAACTATTTACTCAACTAACGTGTCAATCATGTTCACTTCCTCATCATCATCTAGGTTTGATCCATGGAATTTGGTAACATGTTGATGGTGGCGGGCCGGATCTCAAATTGGTCCATATTATTCTCTAGCAAAACTATACAGCTAGGTGAAGTGGATGAAAATGGTGCAAATAATTCATTGAAGGTTCTTTGTTGAGGGTTTTGGGCAGCCATTGTGGGTACTATGGGTGGGGCAAGTAAAGCAAGGTAATCAATCCTCACTAATCGGCCTCGATTACGTATCCACCCTCGCATACAACTGCGATTAACGTAGCAATGCAATGGCCCGCTTAATGAAATGAATGCAATATAACAAAAAGTTCAAAAGCTAAATAAAAAGCTAATCTAAACTAAGGTCACCTGAAAGAATTCTAGATAGCTCCTAACTGTGAAGAGGACACTCTGGCCTCCAACCTGGACCTATGAAACGGAAATTTTGGCCAATTAACCCTCAGGTAGATGGTGGAATCACGACGTGCTAGGCGAAGGCTCCTCTTAAAAACCAACTCCTCGAACAACAAAGTTGTCTCCCTATTTGGCAAGATGGTAGCCAAGGGACAAGTTTTGCTTAGGCACCAGAAAATCCACCAAGCCACACAATTGACACAACTGCTGTGGTCTTCCCTAGTGAGCTCGTAACCTAAGGTCATACTTCTACTCAATTTTATTATGGTTTGTTGGTTCTAAATTAAGTGAGAATTAAGATGAAAGCCTAAGGGCAAGGAAACGATGATGAAATCTGAATCCTTATCTTGTTGGGTAATTTGCCTTTTACCAATAGTGCAACAAATTACAAGTGTATTTGAAACAATTATACTATAAAGCAATGAATAACCAACAAAGTAAACCCGCTTACATGGGATTTGCGGGGGTCAGGAAATGCAAACCTTTCGATTTATTTCGGGGGATGAATCGGTTATCGTTAGTTCACACTACGGACACCAATTTCCATATACGAATGTGAGGGGCCGTAACGGTAAAGTCTAATCATCCTCCTTCCCTATAAGCAATTTATTGCAATTCTACTAAACAACTACCTATTTAAAGAAAGTAAATGGGTCATGGGCCGACCTGTAACCAAAATTATTTCAATGCCTTTAATGAATAATAAGCCTCACGATCACTCAAATGATTACAACTTTGATAACAAATACCTATTACAACCAATTAAGAAAGCAAGTAAATATCTAAACCAATCCTAAACTAGGAAGCAAGTAAAATCTTCAAGTTCTCTAATGTACTTTTTTAATTTCCTTTGCTCCAATGAGGAATTCCTTACAAAACAAACACAAACAAACACAAGCAAGGAAAATAAAGAAAAGACAAAAAGTACACTAAGCTAAAAATGAGTTCAACTCTATGAAATTCAAAGCTTTTCGATGCCACTTCCCGTCAACGGTGCCAAGAACTTAATCAACACTTAGATGTGCAACGTATAACTATAATAATACGGTGTCGTCAAGTAGTAAAGGACTCAAGAGTCCGGATTATCGATCCCACAGAGAGAGGATGGAACAAGCAATGAATCCAATTTAAGTATAATTGAACTAAGATATAGCCAATATAGACACTTAAAGTGAACAATTAAAACTACTAAACTATGTGTGAAAAATGAAATTAAACGAATTGAAATGTGAAACAAAATTAAAATAGCAACTAATCTACTCTAATTAATAATTTAAAATATAAAATGAATAAGATCTGAGCTAATCTAACAAACTACACTAAACTAGTGAATGAATGGTGGCGGAAATGGAAGATTTAATGTGAAGATGTGGTGTGAAATGTGTAGGATTTTAAAACAAGCTATGTGAGATGTATATGTTTCTAAAACAAAGACTCAAATTAATAATAATAAATATAAGAGATTAGGCAATCCAAAATGCACAAAGTATGTAATTAATCCAATTAATGCATGTTCTAATTTAACTCCTAAATCTACAATCCAATTAGTAATCTCTTGCCTAATTGGATTTGATGATATACCAATAAAGATCAAAGTAAAGAAAATCAAAAGCCAAGATCCTAGATCATCATCTAGCTACTCTAACATTAATTCATCAAAATCAAGCTACAAAAGATCAAAGATAAGAGCTCTAGAGTATGCTATGTGAGAGAACTTAATCCAACTATAATGTATCAATTGAGATTATACAAACATCAAGTGCAGAGATAGAGCACAAGAAATGAGAGAGATTAGCATAATTAGATTTAAAATCTACTAATCAATTAAGGCACAAGTTGGGAATGTAAACTAAAACATGCATGGAATTGAACTAATCACATTACTTCGCTTCAAAAGGAGAGCCTAATCCAAGAGCTTTAGCCACTAAACATCAAGAAAGAGCTCCAAATCTTCATTAATGATCTTCAATTACACATTCGCTCTAGATTAGTTACAAAGAAGCTCCTAATTACATTCAAAAAGTAAAATAAAATTGTAAAAGACTAAGTTGCCAAAAGATCTTTTTTTTTATTTATAAAAATATTGCAATTTATAGAAACATTGAAGACATTTGATTGGCTCATTTTCTTTCACAAAGATTGCTTCCATTTGATTGATTGTGATTTAGACCAGAGAAAGTCAACAATCGGCTATGTGTTTACCCTCGGAGCCGTTTAAAGAATATTGTGCATTCATAAATACTCAATTCCATATACCCTATAACAAAATGACGTGGCTGAGAGGAGGAATATGACCTTAATGGATATGGTAAGGTCAATGATCAGCCACGTGAGACTTCCGTTGTATTTATAGGGAGAAGCATTAAACACGGCACAATATATCTTGAACTAAATACCCTCCAAAAGTGTGCCCAAGACCCCGTATGAATTATGGACTGGTGCCAAAGAGTCACACTTACTAAAGACGTGGGACTAGATCAAGTCTTACATTAAGTGTGATTGTATTCTCTATTGGCATCAGCCCTACTTGATCTGACGTGGGACCCGTGGCATGCGGGCCACACGATTTCCTACAATCTCCCACTTGGCACGAATGCCATGTACATCAAACATATCTCAAGTCTTACATTATGTGCTTTTTGTAGTCCTTCAATTTGGAGGCTTTTGATTGGCTCATATCATTTCACATGGATTGGTGTCATGGCAAGCGTTGATTGGTAGAGAGGCTTGATTGGTGGAAAGGTGAGTTGAATGGAATATTTTATATGTAAAAATAAATAATATGCAATTGTTGGAATTTGAACCCATAACATATTTCATACCAACCCAAGCTCTAACCAATACACCAACCAATTCTTTGTGTTAGAAAATGACTTCTTTTATCCTGAGAGTCTTCTCTTCTTATTTTGGAATTCTACAACTCTTCCTAAGATTTCTTAATGAAACTTTTTTTTATTGAAATCTCTTCTTGATGTCTTGGGGCACTAGCCGGAAGGTTAGGGTAGTCGCGCGTGTAGACACCTCATTTGGCCCCCTATGATAGCCTTAAATACTTGTCATATATAACGGTGCCCCCATTTCACCCATAATTGGATGGTTAATGGCATAATTCGGGTTAATTAACGACGATGAAGATACTTGTTGATAATTTTAGATTTAGTTCGATAGTCTCTAGAAATTCATGAGACAAAAGCCAAACTGCGTCGAGACTCTGAGTCGAGCCCACTGTTCACTAAGATACCTGGACCAATGATTTCTAAGTCCTGAGATCTTTTCGACAATACGTAATGTCCAAATCCGATTGATGGATCAAGAAATATGACCGCCGGAAGACTACCCTAGCGGCCCCCACCAAAAACACACCTGGGTACCACCCTAGGTGTGCCCATGTCCTAGACTGTATTGTGTGCACCTAGGTCCCTGGTTGCCCTAGAAACACACTTGAGTGTCTGCTTAGGTTTGTTCTGCTCTACCTTTCGCAATTCTGGCTCGACCTCAACCCAAAAACAGTCTGAACCCGAACCCTAGATCCATTAGACCCCAAAAGTCATCAAGAAGAGCCAAAACCCTAGATCCATTAGACCCCAAACAATCTAGGGTTTTCCATGCAAAAAAACTCTATATAAGGATCTCTTATGCCATTTGCAAAAGGAGGCTACTAGAAATAGAGAAAAAGAGAAGTAAAGGAAGGGAAAGAGAGTAGCCACCATAGAGAGAGCTTTAGATCTAGAAGAAAGGAGAAGAGGGAGCACTCTGGTTTTCAAGATTAGCAATGGAGAAAGCTTCCAAAAAGCTATGGAATTGCATGAGAGCTTCGATCTAGAACGTGAAAGATGTAATCCAAAACGGTATTTCTAGATCTAGTTCTTTTCAATTAGTATTCAACATCATTAGTAGTTGGAAACATACTTAGGATCATCCATACATTATAGATCTGCATTAATAGTAATACTTCTTAGTAGATCTGATATTTAGTGAACATCCATCATTAGTAACATGCTTAGTATCATTCATAGGTTGTAGATTTGCATCATTTTCATCATCCTAAACTCGTGATTAGAATAGATTTTGCATCCATATCATTTTCATTAGGAAAAATCCGAATTTGAGGAAGAAAGTGAAGAAAAGTCTCTAGGTAGGGCTTGGGCCCCGATTTCCGTATATTGTGCACTTCGTTTCTCAAATCCGAATTCATTCTCATTTAAGGTGATATCAAAGCCTTCGGATTTGTAAAAATCATTGAAAGAATTGAAAGAGGACCAAATCTATTGCTAAAAAGGAAGGAAAAGGAAAGAAAGAAGAACAGAGGCACTTGGGTGCCATTGTGGGTGCACCCAAGTCTCTACCAAAGAGATCTATCCCTCGAATCTCGGTCCTCGCATCATTATTTTCAGATCCGAGAGTTCCGATATCAGTGATCGATATTAGGACCCTGCATTTAGTCGCAAAGTGTCGGAAATCGAGTAGGAATATCGCCGGAAATCATAAATACATCATAACCAGCAGGAAGTGACTTGGACGCCACTGTGTGTGCGCCCAAGTACTGCAAAGACACTTGGGTGCCCCTATAGGTGCGCCCAAGTCCCTAGCTTGCCTTCAAGCCCGCATTTTTCTGCATTTTTGCATTGCATTTAGCTTCTTGTTGAATATTTGTGATGACTATGATTGATTGTTAAATTTTCGGACTTCAAATTATCAAATTATCACTCTTCAGGTTAGGTTGCATTGATATTTGCATAAAACACCAAAAAAATCACAAAAAGCATAAAACTCTTCCCTTCTCATCTTACTCTTTAGTAATTAGAGAAGAGAACAAACAAAAAAAGATTAAAAGAAATAGAAAGATAAAAAAAAAAAAAGAATAGATATTAGGTAGATAATCCTTGGTTATTTTATTCGCGCCTAAGAGAATTAATCAACCCTAATAAAATACCTTAACTAAAACCCCTAATTAAAAACCTTTAAGTAATCCCTAACAAACAAAATCCTAATTAATAAATCTTAATCACTCAAAACTCCAATTAAAATCCAAATTAATAAATTTAAAAAACAAACCTTTAATTCAAACCCTAATTAACAAAGTTTACTTAACAAAATCATAATTTGAACCTCAAACCTAAATCAAACTCTAATCTAATGCTAATCACAATTCCCCTATTAAGACCAGAGTCAAAATCTAATTAAAACAATAGACAAGTCATAACCAGAGGATTAAAACATCTCTCAACCAAGATACGAGTTAGAGTACCTAAAACAGACCTAGAAATACCCTAGAAATCATCGAACGAGTTGCTACCCAGTAGACGGCCACTTGGGCGCCACTGTAAGTGCGCCCAAGTCACCTAGAATACCTAGGTGCCACCATGGGTGCGCCCAACTCTCTGTTGCAACCCCGGGACATGCTCTAGTTGCGTTTCAACTCCCGAAGTCAACCACAGTCACACTTAGGGACCAAAGACTCAAAATCAACCCGGGATACAGAATTTATTGATGTAGATTACCTAAAGCTCTAAATCCAAGTGAGTGAATCCCGGAAATAACCAAAACCCATGAGACAGGGAGCCCAAGTCACCCAGAGAGACTTAGGCGCCACTATAGGTGCGCCCAAGTCCCGTCCCAGCTTCACGACCACCGAATCCCTTTTCACTTTAAGTCTCGACCCCAATCAACATCCTAGAACCTTCATAGAACCAACCACAAACATAAAATAAAAAATCTAATCAACTTAAAACCCCATCGTGAACCTCGAATCAAGTTAGAGTACCAAAGGACATCAAATTATCACCTAGGCGCCAATACAGGTGCGCCCAAGTCCCCTGCTTGGCCCTAGTTGCAAATTTTGGTCGTGGTTTGAATTCCGGACTTTATATCATTATAATGAAACCTACCCAAGACTTAAAACAATATGAGAATGGAAATTCATCAAATAGAAACCCCACAAAAATCCCAAAATCAAGTGGATCCTATCACTACTAATCGAGCCACACAAGACAGACACTTAAGTGCCATTGTCTGTGCGCCCAAGTCACAAGCGTGACCTAGGCGCCACTGTGTGTGCGCCCAAGTCCTCTGCCAACCCCGTTTAGCTGAGTTTGACATCATTTCACCTCTCGAATCAAAACTTGAAACTCTAGAACCTTCAACGGCTAAAACAGAACCATAAGATACCCCTAATCCACTTCTTAATCAACATATAACTTGAACTAAACTGAACTGATTAAAATCACACTTAACCAATCACTTAGGTGTTGAAACCATCAAACTTAGGTTGTCCACACCCTAGGATTAGATCAGACTTCCCCATTAGATAGATTAGAGCATTAGGCTTCGTCCCATTACTTTTACCGTTCCGTTAGGGGACTGGGAGAGCTGCTGTGGGCAATCTAGGACATTAGGTTAGGGTTAATTTGATGATCAGTAATAAAGCATTAATCATGTAAATCCAAGTAAAAATCCCTTAGTTAGGATCTTCTAGCCCCAATATAAAAAATCCATAAAAACTATAAAACCAACAAAATAAGCCCAAAAAGATTTTTCTTTTATTTCTTCCTCCACCTCAGGTGCCAAATATTTAATCGAACTTACTAATAAAAGGGAATGAAGAACTGATTTCCAAAATTGAATAAATGAGAATGATGGGATGAGATGATTAATTTTGCACACACTTTTAAACAGTCATGGCCCATTTACTACCCTAAAACAAACACTGGCCCATCAGCCATCTCCAATCAATTACGGCCCATTGGCTTTTCACTTTTATCACTCGTGTATCGCACACGAAAAATACGGAAATCACAAGTCAAAGTCTCATTTGCATCATCATTTTGGTTTGAAAAGTCAGCCTTTAAACCATATTTTGCCAAGGTATTTGAAGGGGGTATCCAAGAATGGGGCCGATCCTCTTCTTAAATATTTGGCACCTCCCTCTTTTATTTTCTCGATTTTAGTTACTTTATTTTACTTGGATCTACTATGATCTTGCTATGTGATCATTAATCTTTATTTGGAATTTAACTCATGACCGTGAATTGACCCTACATCAAAGAGACCCAAATAGACACAAATTAATGTGACAAGACCACTGTTGTGTGTTGCCGGTAGCACATTAGACGAGAGGAAGAACCCACCCACTTATTTTCTCCCCACATTTCTTCGGCCTTCGTCGAAGAACAGTGTTACGGTCGTTACCGTAGGTGGTGATCATGATCCGTCGATTTTGAGGGTAGTCGGAATCCTCATTTTTTATGTAAAATTTAAATAACATACATAAGATGAATGGAGATTTCCCCAAACAGAACACCTATTCCATCGCGGGGTCGAAATTCACATCCGATAGCGGGGTCTACCTACATAAGTGAAATTACATAAAAATGTGTTATAAATAATCGGATTTATGCATGATAATCCGATAATCCATTGATGTGATAAAAGGATAAAATCTCTGTGTAAAACAAATGATATACATATGAGATGTCGATAAAATTTGGACTAAAGAGGGGTAAAATATGCAATATTTAACACTCGTCAATCTTATCCTTAGTAAGTATGCACCCATCTTGGTTAAGAGTTAATCAGATGGTACTAATGATCATTGTGATTAATTGGGTCACAAGGATAATAAGATGTGGATCTAATTTGGTTGGACAAATTTAATCCTATGAATCCATGGATATATTTGATGCAGGGACCTACTTGCAGTATTTGTGAGACCCTATTTGAGTATTTTTGTTGGTTAGAATGAAGCTTGGGTAGTTCTGAGAAATTTTGAGATGTTTTGTACCAAGTTCCATACATGGAAATGCCCAGTATAGGTTATGGGGAAAATAGGGGTATTTTGGTAATTTTAGAAAAATTATCATGATGGGTTCAATAATTAGGTTTCCTCATACCAAACAATTTCCGTGTTCAACTCATGTTCATTTGAGATCCAGGAAACTCAGTTTTGACCCCGACACTATTTTTAAGGTGGTGTTCGTTAATAAACAATTTTGACCTTCTACAATCGGTCTCCAAAAATTCTGTATGGGCTTGATGGAAAGGTCTTTCAATTTGGGACATTTTTCATTCTTTGCCCGGGCCCATCCGAGGCCCAAAAGGTACCCGTTTAGCCCTTGCATTCCCAGCCCATTAGTGGTGGCAAACTTGTAATTACTTGGACTTTGTTTTATATAAAAGTCATGTCCAAACCCTAGCCTCTACTATGTTGCATGACCAGAACTCCTTCCAGACGCCTCCTCTCCTTTCTCTTCTTTCTCTTTTCATCTTCCATTGAAGGATATTGATCCCAAAGATGTTATATATTCATCAAATCCAAGCCTAGGATGTTTTCCATCATCTTCTTTCTTCCTCTCCATCGTTTTGGTGGAGATCCACAATGGCATCCCCTTAACTACATATCATCTTCTTCATTGGCATCCCTAAAGGTGAGATCTTCTTGTCATTTTGATTCCCTCATGGTTAAGGGTTCTTTTTTTCTTTTATTTTATCATAAGCAACAGTTTTGATCATGGTTGGCATGGATTTTGGGATATCTAGGGTTTTCTTACGTAGATTTGGGATATTCTTGTGGGGATTGATTTCTACTATTATTGGTTGCCTGAGAAGGTTTTTGGATTAGCTTGAGCTCAAGAAAAGTGCTCTTTTTATGATTCATAACATGCATGTATAGATCTACTTGTTGCCATGTTCTATGTCTTAATAGTTTCATAGATCTTGATTTTTTTTTTCTAATTTGTAAATTGTGTTATCATTATTATTCGATGGATTTTTATCATTTTAAAAGATGTGGCATTTTCATGAAGTGTTAGAAATCACAAAAGATTATTTTTATTTTTATGTTTTTTTCTTGTTGTTTTGACCCTAAAATGTTTTCTAACTTTTTATAGCTTTAGATGCCCATTAGGTGGACCCTATGTGTGATCAAGCATCACATGCAACTCATATTTTTGGAAATCCTTGCATCTTATCCTTGCCCAACATGATTTTTTTTTCTTGTAATTAAATCTGAGCTGAATATTTTATATTAAGGTGCACACACATATTGCTAAAAGGCATGTGTGGGATGATGGACGGTTGTATCCGACCTTAGGGTTTGGAATATCCCCACCTTCTAGTTGCACCTAGTATATTAAAAACCTGACATTCGGATCCTAAGAGTGAATAAAACTGAAGATCATCGGATTTGCATGTCTAAGGCAATCCATGACCTATAATAATTAGTTTTGGAATCCAGTTTGATGTTTAACTTGGCACAAGTATTGTATCCATATTTATACCTATTTTTACTACTTTTTCATTTTGGCTTTATTATTTTCGTCATGACCATGGACTCACTGGCCTTAGTGTCTGGGACTTGGGGACTCCTTGGATTTAGCGGGCGGTCATTCGTTGTGTTTTGACCTTGGATGCACACTACTCCTCGACATGACCTATGGAACTCCTTGGATATTAGCGTGTAGTTATTCACTGTGCTTTGACCTTGGATGTACCATGACCCTTGACATGATCTATGGGACTCTTTGGAATTAGGGCACGGTTATTTGTTGTGCTTTGAACTTGGATGTACCATGACCATTGACATGATCTATGGGGCTTTTTGGAATTAGCGCACGGTCACTCGTTGTGCTTTGACCTTGGATGTGCCCTGATTCCTTTTTCTACCCATTTCCATGTTTCTAGCCAAAATGCTACCAGATTTTCGTTAGAATTTGGTAATGGTTGGTCTTTTGTTTTTAACAAGCCTAAAACTAATAGTTTAATTGTCTCACGTATTCGAAACCCGATTTCATCCAAAATTAATGTTTTTCATTAACTTGGACTCATATGGACATATTTAACTCAAATCATCATTTTCACTTGTTTTCCTTGGTTTTAATCATTCTTTGAGGTATTTTCTGGTTTAAAACCTAAACAGGCTAATTATGTAAAAGTATGAATTTTGCAACACCTAGCTCGATCTCACCCGATTACTGCGCTGCTATCCATGGAAAGGGGTAGTAGCCCATGATTTTGCATTCTTTGCTGCCCATGGTTCTGGTATATATGCCCATGTCATGTTTCTCTTACTGCCATTCGGAGAAGAGTGAGAATGCCCACGACACACTTTGCGGTTCAGCTCACTTTCATAAACAGTATGTCCATGATATTGTGTCGCATACTCCGGATGAGAGTCGTATACCCATGTACGATGATGACCAAGTGAAATTAAGCCGTGTGGATGCCGTTAAATCAGGTTTATTGTTACTATTATGGAAATGTTATTATCATGCCGTTTTACTCGTCATTTAATGAACATACTAGTTTTATGTTATACTTGTCAAAACATGATTTATTATGCTGTTATTTGTTATGTGCACGTGTTATGATCTTATTTTGGAATCTTGCCATGCATTCGTGTCGGAGCATACACTTGGTGCTGTAGGTGTCGAACTCCCTGCGCCTGAACAAGACGTTGCGGCAGTCCAACAGGATCCGCCGTTTGTACGGAGTGGACAACTAATGACATAGAGTAAATCGTCTGAAGCTGCGGAGTCACGATAATATGCTGGGTTTTATCTTAGGAGTTTTACTTTATGGGCTTTAATAATAGACGTTAGAGTTTATTTAGTTTGTGAATAATTGGTTTGCCAATGTTTAGGCCTGTTTATTTGGGATTTGCAATTAAGACTTATTCCTCTTTTTATTTCTGTTTAAACTTGAATCTTAAGTTATGGAAATAAGTTTCATTTTGACATCAGTCTATATTATCGCCATGTGAGTACTACATCATGCCTTGTATTATGAAATGGCTCGCACAAGCTTCCATCATACATCCCTCGTGAACTGAGGGCCTGGTAATCCTCACATGGCGAAATCCTGAAGGTAAAATGAGCGTGGAAAATTATCAATAACTATTCCTCCTTCAAAATTTTCTAGCACGTGCTTCCGTGCTCGTCGCGATCCCTTATTTCAAATTTGGGGTCTTGACAGTTGGTGCATGACAATTGGAACGAGCACTTCACATCCCATCTCCACACCAACTCTCTCTTGAAGACGAAGATGATGATGTCGACATGGAGTATAGACCATCCAGGCCTAGTGAGGAAGAGTTGAGTTCCTAGAATGAAGAAGAGTCAGAAGATGAGGTTATTATATCTAATATAAAAATGTAGACACTTGATATTTTTTGAATTTATACTCACTTATTCTTTTAGTTTATATTTCTTGATCTTATACTCACTTATTGTGTTACTCAGTTCACACACATAACCAATGCAGTGTAGACACTCAGGTATCGGTCCCAGATCATGTTGCTAGTTAGTTTGAGAACAGTGGCATCAAGCCTGATCTATCTAGCCCACCTACTACGGGAAGTAGCATAGGTAAGAAAAATTGGACCATATTATTGTTTCCAAACTTATCATATATTTCATTTTTTATGTTTAATAACTCATAGGTTGTAGCATTATCCTCTCAACGTGTACGGGGTAAGGTCGTGGGCCATGAGTAGGAGAGAAGGATGAGGATCTTGGGCAGTAGGAGTTCTGCTCCGTTAGGTGCACAATCGGGGGCTTTTGAGAGTGTAAATGCCTCTACATTTGTAGTCAAGCAAGGGAGTCGTACTCGCAGGCTTGCACCTTTGCACAAAGAAACATGGGGAGCTATTGATGACAGGTGCAAGGAGGCAATAATAACTGCAACGGCGGTAATAAAATGATCTTTTACTTCCTAATCTATATTCATAGGCTTTATTGTTTACTTATCTCACTTATGGGTTTGAAATGACAACAAAAGTATGACTTCGGCGATTGGAAGACCTATGCACGTGTGGCAGTTGCCGTCGGGAAACTAGCGATGCATATTTATAAAGAGTTCAGGGCCGAGCTACACAAGGCATATAAGAAGTTGTTGGAAAAGGGGATGATTCGAAACAATGCTCATATGATACGTAGATGGCGGCCCAGTGGGTATGGCTGATAGAAAACAAATGGGAGACACCCGAGTGGAAGGTAACTAAATTATATGAAGTGCGGGTGTATGTGTGTGTTGGGGGGGGGGGGGGGGGGGGGGGCGTGGTGGGGGGGAGTTGGTATTGCTTTCGGTTTTTCTTTTGTTTCTAGAGCTGGCTTTGGTACTTGGTTTAAAAAAGTCAATACAAAGTTCATTTATTGGAGAGTTTGACAAATGCTTTCTAATTCAAGAAAATAGAGATGTTCATCAAGTACTAATTCTAGGATATCAACGTTATAGAAGATTTCCAAACTTAAAGGATACAAGTGACCCTAGAATGTTATAAATTTAGGTCCTGACACTATTGTTGTTGTTTTAGCTATCTTGAGTTCCCTCTAGTTTCTTTTAAATAGGCTAACTACATTGTCTATTACTTGTAATTTTCAATGCAAGTCACAAAGGAATTCAGAGAGCCAGAGCAAATTGAAGACCACTCATACATCTAGATCTCGATCATTTGCAGCACAGTTCTGTCTCATGCAGGCAGATGAGCAACATGCTCCTCCCTTTGAACCTGATTTATATCGGCAGCGACACTATAGTAAGAAGAAGAGCAGATGGATTACAGTTCATGCTGAGGAGACATATGTGAGTTGTTGAATATTCAATAGTGTATATATGTTTATTTCAATTTCCCAACATATATAATTATATGACATATTTGAATACTTTGAGAATGTAGCGAAGAATAGAGGCGGGACTATTACAGTCTGAAATTAACTCTCCAGTGGCTGAGCAATAAGTAATCAAGAATCTGCTAGGGAAGAGGGTCACGATGAGGGAAGCATACCACTCGAGGGCGGCCCATCATCATCTTCTAGCAATCTTTCGATGACATCTGAGATGAGCAGCCGACGGCAACTACTAGTTGATTCGTTGAAAGCATAAAAAGAGTCTCGACAACAGTATTAAGACTCGTAGAAGCAAATGCAAGAGCAGGTAGCTAAACAGGTTCGCATGCAGAGTCAGATTCAATTGCTGCTTTCCCAGGTCGGTATGGTCAGTTCGGGCTCGTTTGAAAGTTAGAGATTTGATAATTTTATTAATTGGCATGGGCCCTCTCTCTGAACAGTTCATTTTGATGTTAGGTGGCCGTGTTTCATGGTGTATTTTGGATATTTGATGATGATAGGATTTTATTTAGGATTTACCGTATCAAAATATTTGACTTTTTAGTACTTTTTTTGATATGGGATGTTATTTTTTATGTGGTATGGATTTGATCTATAGTTGGTTTTAATTGGTTGATGACTCATTCTTTTTTATTGTTGCGCGATGAATGTTGGGTTATTTGTGGTTTATCAATGTTTATGGTTATACAATGTTGGAAATGCATATTTTAAACAAGATTTTTTTTTTTGAAAATTTTGAATTACTTTTCTAATTAATAAGAAAAACTATTTCCCGATGCACTTTATATGTCGCCAAAAGGGGATGTTACAAGCATGGAAGACTTTATTTACCAATGCCTGACGTGCATTCTTATGTCGTTAAAGACATTTCTCGACGCTCCAACATGTCGATATATGTATTACCAACGCACTTTATGCGTCGCCAAAATAGTGGGTACCAATTTATAAAAAAGTTTATTTATAAATACCCAACACGGTTGATGCGTCGTTAAATACTTTCTCCAACGGTAGTACTTGCGTAAGGAAATACATAACCGACACCTTAATGCGTTGGTAGTGAGGTGAGGTTGACCAGTAAATTCGGTTTTATGCCGATGCTGTTGACATTGTTGACGTTGGGGCAGACACACTAATGCGTTAGTGAAAGCCCTTCTTATACCCGACGCTAAACATTATTACGCAAGGAATTGTTTTGCCCGCATTTGGTAGTTGACGTGGTGTTGACGCGTTGCAGTGTGTCGGGAAATCCTTTCCCGACGTGGTTCTCGAACTGTACGACGCAAAGTGTGCACCAGCAAAATACCTTTTCTTGTAGTGTACCTACTCACCTTATGATGGACTTACTGTGGAAAACCATGGGAATTTCTAAATTTAAATGCTCCGTTTTCACTTAATATTTTAGAATTGAGGATTTTCTTTTAAGATCTAAGGGCACACATAAAGAACATCAAATCATCTCATGATATGACCAATGGTTGGTTCCAAGTCCAATTTAAAATTGAGGAAAGTTCGGTTAATAAGATTAGTATTACCAGTGAGTCCATCTCATGGGTAACCAACACCAATTCCTTGTTTAGAACTCTTTTCATAACATTAAATTGATTTGACCAATTTTGGTAACTGATATGTCTGGATTAGATTTAGAAATAAATAGAAACATTCCATAAAAGCAATCCTACATGCATAAAAGGCAATCAATAAAAGAAGAAACTAACACTCTCATCCACATGGCCCAAGCAGAACAGACTTCTTGAACTTCTAAGACTTCCAAACTCTTTGGTTATCTCCAAACCCTTTGGTTAAGAATCCAACATTGCCTTCCTTCTTGTCTTAGACGCTGGCGGCTTTTACAAAATTGATAAAAATAAAAATTAAAGAAATTCCTATGTCTTAACAACGTGACTTACATGGCAATCTAATTAATGGAAAAACAATGGGCTTAGGGAAATCACTATGCCTTGCCCTTTCGTGGGAAACTGAGGAAACCATGATGCCCTTTACAAGTTGCCATAATTAAATCAATAACAATAAAGGAAAGTAAAAGACTTATGGGCCACATAGAAAACATGTTGCCAAAATGAATCGCGGGTTAGAAAACAGATCTACATGTTGCTGCCTGCATGTACCCGATCGACCTTCCAGAAGGCCAGGTCGATCGGCCACACAAACCAGAAAACTTAGGTTTTCTGATTTCGTGTCAATCCAATGCCAAACAATCTGTAATGGCTTCCTATAATTCTTTCACAACAGAAAAATCCTTTGTGACATTCCAAACATAGATCTACTTAAAAATAAAGCAAATCTATAAAACTAATCCTGATATAGCCCTTGATCCGCCCACTTCACATCTTATGCAAAGATTAGATCTAGAAACCTGATCTAACAAGATGAGAAATGGGGGATCATGCTAATACCAATTGTTGGAAGTAGGTGAGCCTCATGGATATGTGTTCAAAACTTTTGACCCATTTGATGTAGAGATCAAATACTCATAAGGCCAAAAACCAAATCCTAAGATCTAAAGCCCTCATCTCATTCATTAAGATCAGAGATCCTTCAAGAATAGACAAATCAAGAAGAACGAGCAAGCATATCAAAAGGATCTACTAAAATAAAGAAGTTGTAGATCTATACCTTAGGAGCTTGGTTGTGCTCAAATCGAGAACTAGACAAGTTGATTCCATGAAACCCTTTCATAGATTTGATCTCCTTAGCCTTTGTGTTCTTCCATGCTATAACTCTCTTTTTAGATAATTTCTTAAAGGAGAATGGTGGGATCTCAATTAAGAAGAAAACCTAGGCACTATAGTAGGAAATCAGAGGAGAGAAGAGGAAAAAGAGAGAGGAGGGAGTTGGACGTCCACCATTGGGTGTGGAATACTATGGGACGTCCAACACCCATCTCCTCTTATTTATAGGTTTTGGTAAACCTCCTCTTGGTCCATAAGTAGAAGTCTCACTTCCATTATTAGTATATGTTCTACTTATCGTTTCTTAATTAAGAGTTCCAATTGGATTAGTATCATTCTTTTCTTAGGGCTAGAATGAGGACCACTAGGGATTCCTTAGAAACTAGCTCAAACTGGAAATTCGGACCTCATATCTCATGTGAACTCCGGACTCACGATTCATTGCAAATAACTCCACTGTATAAATGCAATTGTATTCCAGTCTTAGGAATATTTACAAGAAGACCCGAAACTTCCAAATTACTGTAAGTAGGGCCCTCTAAATATATCAATGGACCTATTGGATTAAATATGTTCAACCAAATTAGGTCCACATGTTATTATCCTTGTGACCCAATTAATCATAGCGATCATCAGTACCATCTAATTAACTCTTAATCAAAATGGGTGCGTATTTACTAATGATAAAATCTATTAATTGGCACAAGGGGATATTTCTCTCTTATAGAATATATTCCAGCTTAAGAATTATATGTTTCCACAGTCCCACTACCACGTACTCAAGACACTGAGGTGTTGACTTACAATTGGCCTCACTCATTAGTGACTCAAAGTAAATGTATAGTAGAAACTTGAGTCTATTATTCTTTCATGATTAAGAGCCTATTTCTTGAGAATTTATGAGAGCAGTCCTTAATCAAAGATAGATTTGCATAAGGTGCTATTCATGGTCTTTTAGAGAGATTAATGGAATAGTTTTCTAATCCTGATCAGACTCCTACGCTCGGAACAATTTTCTTCTATGGAGAAGCCAACTTGAGCTCATTCTGAGAGAGAATCATGATCTCTACAACTATTTTGATGAGTATGTGTCCTGAACCTACCAACTTTCTCAAATCTAATGAGAAGAATAAATGTCTTTTATCTCCAATAAGTCAAAACCATTGCCGAAGTTTTGGCAGTTGTTCAAGAACCAGTCTCTCGAACTAATCCAATCATCTATAAACATTCCGAACTATGTACAGAATACAAAAGTCTCACCACTTCTATTTTACACGGTCTGACCCGGTCTCTTTATTTGGGCCTTTCTCTCTTGGATAAAGCCCACTTTCCCTAGTCCTTTTGGGCTAAGCCATTTCAACAAGTTTCTATCTCATTAATCACCTCCTCTAGTCCTTAGTGGCAAGTCTTCCTATAAAGCCTTATTTGGTTCTATACCAAACAACAATTAGTTATTAGTTTTGGGTGTGCTAGAGCTATCCCCTCCTTGTAACATTTCCAAGTTGGAATTTAAAACCCACTCAAGGTGATTTTTATTGGCTACAGCATACTCATTTGGTTTCTGATGGGACACTCTTCCCTTTCTCCTGTAGCATGATACACTTACTTTTGTTCATTCGGCGTCTGCTGACAATATTTTGCCTTTTCATCAGACCTATCAGGTGCCTCTTAATGCATTAGAGACCTTTACGTCTGATTCTCCAAAGTTTCTTCTAATAATTGTTGATATCGAGTTGCCAACTGCAACCACGGTAGAAGAGGCAGCCACATCTAATGCTCCTGCCATTCCACCTAAACATCTTATCAGGCCCGATGTACATAGGGCCAAGAGGGGCAATTCCTCATCAAGTTTTTGAAAGAATAAGTATTTAAAATTTTTTTCTTTTTATGGGTGCAGTTTTGTCTTTTAACTACTCATATATGGGCAATTGCCCTTCTTCAAAACCTATTTTTGCCCCTTCTCATTTTTGCAAGTAAGAAAATCACAAGAGGACTTGAGGCAAAAATGTCTTTTTATTTCTTCAAAAGCAAGTCATTCTAGGCTTTCCTTATCATAAGTTTATCTCTTTCTTTTTCTCCTCCTTCCAGTTTTTCCTTATTTCTCTTTTGTTTTTCAAATACAAGTACCGAGACTCTTTTTGTTGTGCACGTCCATTCCCTGTTGCCTCCTCCTTTATTCTTAAACTCTTAACCCTTTTGCATTGGTTCTCAAATATACATATACAAGCAATTCTAAAAAACCCGTCTTGCCTTTTGTTTCTTTTGTATTTTTGTCTTTTTTGCTTGAGTTTCATGGATGCCTCTTTAATGGGTATCTTTAAATGCATATGTTAATTTTTTAATGTCTTGTGTGTTTTTGTTAAATACAGTTACTTTTTTATGTTATTTGTTTTTTCGTTATTTTATGTTGTGAGAAATTTCTTTTGATACCATGTTATTTAAAAATTTATATAAAAATTTGCCGAGAATATTGATTTTAACTAGATTGGGTTGAAATTTTAGGACTATCAGGATATGTAAATAGATAGACTAGAATAGCAAGAATAAGAACCCACTAGATTATTTTATTGCCCACGGTCTTTTTATATGTTAGAAATATAAAAAAATCACTGTTATATGCTAACTTACACATATTTGAAACACTTTAGGGCCCACATAATTATAATCCAAACTACTCAAAATGACCACCATCCCCTCTAATGACGTACTTTTGCATTTCATATCAATAGGAATAGGGCCAGTGTCCGGTTGAGTACATGATTGGTTGTATCTATATGATATTATATATAAAAAAAACATAGGGATAAGGTTTTAATTCTTCTTTGCCCTATCTGGGAAAAATTTCTAGATCCATTACCTCATCCTATGACCATTGTGTGGGGTGTTTTATCTAATACCGAGGTTACCTCTGACCTAGGTAAAAGTACCAATCAGGAACTGCCTCGGCCTTATTTACCCAGTTCGGCAATGCGCCAGCTGGCACCAATATGGAGTCGGTCTCGGTAAAGGTGCCGGCCACGCTCTTTCAGGGTTCTGCCTCGAGCGTCTCGGTAACAGTACCCGACCTCGAGCAAGCCCGACCTCAGTGACCTCCACTTCAGCCCACTTGACCGAGGTGGACATTGAGCGTCTAATCCCAATTATGAGATGGGCAGCTACGCTGCAGAGCGCGCCAGCAGGTAGGGTGGCCGCGGGACTCCGGCAGAGGATTATCCCTACCTATCAATCACGTCCTCATTAATGAGGAGGATTGGGGAAGATCTGATGGGACAAAGCTCTCACCTACCCCCACTCAGGAAGCTTCCACTCATCTATATATACCTGCATGGTAAGCCCATAAGAGGTACGTTCATATACAACACACCATTGTCTGAATCTTCTTCATCCTCACTTCACCCTAGTTTAGTGACTGCACTAACTCAGGCGTCGGAGTGTCTTTGGCTGATAGCAGCCCGGGGCCCTGACTTTTGTCTACTTTTCAGGATCAGGATGTCCATTGTTTCCAGACAAGATAAGCAGCATCATTAAAAGCTTCATCATCATCTAAACCAAGTCCATAATTTTCAGGCACTTACAATTGGCGCCGTCTGTGGGGAACGTTTGAAAAAAACCATATTTTCACCTTGAAAAGCCATGCCTCCAAAGACTAGGAAGGGAAAGGGCGTTGGACCATCCAGGTCCATACCGCCAGAAACATTTTTGCCCCTCATGCCGCCTCCACTGGTGACGAACCAGGCATGAGCGACTAGGCAGGCACCGTCAGTCCCTCAGCAAAGGAAGGTTGGGGGAAGTCTCGGTGAGAGGAGGTCGGAGAACCAGTTACCCCGTCAGACTCGTCGTCATCATCGAGAGGGGTGACGGCACATCCTCGTCATCACGACCCTATTCTTGAGCATATCCGGCCAACTCCTCAGGCGGAGTGTCCTCGTCTGGACGTTGTCCTGCTGGAATTACCCCATAAGGATGTTCCTCCTCAGGGACAGTCCCAACGGGGCAAGACGCCAGCATTGTCCAAGTCACTCCAGCCTCGTCACCGGGACCACGTGGAGGAAGACCACGTGCACCTCGACGACAAGGGCGACGACGACATGATTCTGGAGGAGGCCGACGGGGCACACCGCGAGGAGATCAGGGCTCAAAACATCCTTATTGAACAACAAAAAGCCCAGATCCTCCAGCTCCAACGGCAGCTCGAAGGGAAAGAGAAAATCCCGGCCGGGACCTCGCTCGTGCCTCCTGCACGGCAGTGAGCCCGGAAGGCTCCTGAGGCTTGGCAGGACTTGAGGCAAGTCCTGAACAATAAGAGACGTGACCGAGCCCATGAGGAAGGCTTGAGCAGCACTCACGCCAGCGCTGACCTTCAACAGCAGCGCCAGAGACAAAGGAGACAGGAAGCCGACCCCGACATGACAAATTGGATCAATCAGTAAATAAAACAGGCTGTACAGCAGAATATGGAGTTTGCTGGCCTCACCAGAGGTCGGCTAGCAACCAAAGACAGCGACAATCATGGCACGTCTCCTTTCTCTCGGGAGATCAGGGATCACGTCCTCCTCGAAAAGTTCAGCGTCCCGAGGTTCAACCTTTATGATGGGACCTCGGACCTCGAAGCACACCTCCAACACTTCACCCAGAGAATGTCGGTGTGGGGCGGCGACGACAACCTGGACTGCAAGGTCTTTTCCTCCAGTTTGGGCGACCTCTCACTTCGGTGGTTCTGCGCGCTCTCCGAGGGATCGATTTCGAGCTGGCGGTAGCTCCGAAACTCCTTCGTCGAGAAGTTCCAAGCGCATCGGGTCATCCCGAAGACAGACACCAACTTGATGGCCATCGAGGCCGGCCTAAAATATAACTCGGTTCGCCAAGAGGTTCTAGACCATCTACAGCCAGGTCGAAGATACCAATGATGAAGTAGCCATCAAGTCCTTCCAGCAAGCTCTGTTGCCAGCCAACGAGCTTCGGAAGGACCTGGTGCGGTTCCCTGTGGTCAAAGTGAAAGCACTGATGGCCAGGGTGAATCAGTTCGTCGAGCAAGAAGAGGACGAGGTCCGAGCTCGGGAGAGCCATAGCCTTTGGCATGAGGACTGACCCTCTAAGAAGGACAAGAAGCTAGCCAAGAGGGAGGCGGACCAAAACAGAGAACCATCTAGCTCGGCAGCACGCTTCGTTCCCAGCTTGGGAGGCAGCATGAAGCCGAAGTCAAGTGGTGCCTCTTATAAGGCCGTCAACACCATCTTCAAGGAGCCCATTTACAAGCTCCTTGGCAAGATCCAGACGCAACCCTTCTTCAAATGGCTCCAACCTATGTAGGGCGATGCCTCCACCCGAGATCAGAGCAAGGTCTGTGCCTACCACAAACAAAATGGGCACAGGACCGAGGACTGCCATGCCTTTAAGGCACACCTCAAAAGGCTTGTGAAGGACATGCACCTAAAGGACCTCGTCAAGGAGGAGGGCAGGGTCAACCGCGCTCAACAACGCCAGCCCGATGATCGGGACAGCGATGAGCCGGAAGGGACCATCAACGTCATCCACCTAGCTCCAGCTCCTAAGGGCAGCAGCCAGGCTCGTGCCGAGGCCAAAAGGGCCCAGCACGGCAAACAGGTGATGACGGCTGAGCTCGGTCCCTTAGCGAAGAAGGCAAGGAAAGAGAGACCAAAGATTTGGTTCTCTGATGAAGACTTGGATGGGGTCCAGCTACCCCATAATGATCCTCTGCTCTTGACTTTGAGGTTGGGGAACTTCAATGTCAAGAGGATCCTCGTGGACCCTGGGAGCTCCTCAGAAATCCTCTACTACGACTGTTTCAAAAAAATGGGTCTGAAAGAGGAGGACATGCAGGAAGCCCGCACCCCACTGGTCGGTTTCAGCTCCAAGTCTGTATACCCCAAAGGGAAGATCTCCTTCAAAGTCGGAGTGGGGGAAGCCTCCATGACAGCAGATTTCCTGGTGGTGGACGCATCATCCCCATATAATGCCATCATGGGAAGGACCTGGCTGCACAACATGGAAGCTGTGCCCTCCACCCATCACCAAAGGCTCAAGTTCCCGTTACAGAACGGAAACGGTAGCTTCAAGGTGATCATAGTCCGCAGCGACCAGCAGATGGCCAAAGACTGCCTCGTGGCCGTGGTCCCTGCGAAGCAGAGCCACAGTGAGTCCACATGGCCGAGCTGGAGGCAGAGCTCGAAGCTGTTGGCTGAGCACCCTAGCAGAAGAGTGTAGAAGACCTCACCGAAATCAGGATCGATCCCAACGATCCGGAGAGATATTTCCTGCTCGGGAGTCAGCTTGTAAAAGCTGAGAGGTTCGAGATGCTTGACTTCCTGTTGCAGAACAGGGAGGTCTTCGCTTGGACCCCCTACGAGATACCCGGCCTCTACCCCGAAGTCATGAGCCACAAGCTGAATGTGGATCCCGGACACAGGCCTGTAGTCCAAAAAGCTCGCAGGACCGGGGTCTAGCAGGCAGAGGCAGTGACCGAAGAGGTCAAAAAGCTGTTGGAGGCTGAAGCTATCAGGGAAGTCCATTACTCTGCGTTGCTAGCTAACACAGTAGTGGTCAAGAAGAAGAATGGGAGTTGGAGGGTCTGCGTGGATTTCACCGACCTCAACAAAGCCTGTCCCAAATACAGTTTTCCGCTTCCAAAGATCGACCAGTTGATTGACGCCACTGCCGGGCACAACAGAATGAGTTTCCTCGATGCTTATTGAGCTTACTATCAGATTCCGATGCACGGGCCTGACGAAGAAAAGACCGCGTTCATAACACCCAGAGGCATCTACTGTTACAAAGTAATGCCCTTTGGGTTAAAAAACGCCGGTGCCACTTACCAGAGGCTGGTAATAAAAATGTTTCAGGCCCAGCTCGGCAAGACAGTCGAAGTGTACATCGACGACATGGTCGTCAAGTCTAAAAGGTCACAGGACCACTTGACGAACCTAAGTCAAACCTTCGCCGTCCTCAAAAAGTTCAAGCTCAAGCTGAACGCATCTAAATGCGCATTTGGCGTCGGCTCCGGTAAGTTCCTGGGAAGCCTGGTCACTAGACGAGGGATAGAGGCCAATCCAGAGCAGATCTCTGCAATCCAAGCCATCCAAAGCTCGACCACGGCAAAACAAGTCCAGAGACTCACGGGGATGACAGCAGCACTTAACCGCTTCATTAGCAGAGCTTCAAACAAATGACGCCTCTTCTTCTAACTCCTAAAAAAGAGCTCGAGGTTCCAATAGACTCCAGAGTGCGATAGCACCCTCCAGGAACTCAAACGATACCTCTCTTCACCTCCCTTGTTGTCCACCCCGACGCAAGGCGAGGTCTTATACTTGTATCTGGCAGTCTCGGATCACGCAGTGAGCTCGGTGCTCATCAGAGAAGAAGACAGGCAGCAAAGGCCTATCCATTACGTGAGCAAGATCCTGCTGGATGCCGAGACGAGATACCTGTTGTCGCGATCCCGGACCGGGATCCGGGCCCGCGACTGCGCGGCGATGTGATTAACCAACACAAAACACACCGCCGCTGTTATCTTTATATTTTTCCCACAGGTTTTCGCGGTGAGGATCCCAAGACACGGGTCGAGCTCACATGATTAGATATGCGGAAACGTGTAGCAAAACGTGTCACATCAATCTTAAACAAGGAGATACAAGGGACACTATAAAATTGAGACAAGGTATCGAAAGAGAGTGTCATCAAAGCATTCCTAACATGATTAACGTTTCAATGTTTAACAAAAGTATATTAATTCAAGTTACAAAACCCTGAGAGGCCAACAAAGGCCAATACAACAATTACAATCCCACAAAAATAACCCAGCTAGGCGAAACGAGAGTCAATATCCCGACCGGCGTCTAGATGACATCATTGGGTTGCCACTCGTGTGCTGGGGGTGACTCAACAGCCTCCTCCGGGCACTCCTCGTCACTCGTGAAACCGCCGGTACCTGGACACCAACATACAAGCATCAAACACGACGGTTTGGCAAATAAACATTTTAGGCAAGAATATGAGAGAATAATGCTAAAACAGTTTAATATTTAAATACACGTTTCAAGTTTACAAAACTAGTATGAATACTTATAATATCATGAAAAGATAAATCCACATTGAGCTCATCCTTTCTCTGTCATACATGATGACAAGAGCAAGCACGCACGACAAGCACGACACGAAAACACGATCCCACGCCACACAAGGTAGATGGGGTATCCGGCCGCGGAACCGGACCACGAACACGCACGATGTGTAATATAATACACGACTAGTCTGCAGACAGTCCACATGTTTAAGGACCCCCAGGTAGTGGATCAAGCTAAAAGGGCAGTCCAAGCTCAGTGGTATTCACTTATATCATGAATGCACAAAAACACGGCGATACACGTTCGAGAACACGACAAAACAAGTGGGAAATCATTTACCAAACATAACACGGCAAGACTAGCAAAATAGCATCTTATAAATGCTTAACAAACTTAAGAAATGATTCCCTTTTGATTCTTGAAACACATCTTGAAAACGAACTTGTACTCGGAAATCAAACGAGAACACGATGATGCATGAAGCATCAAAACAAGAGTTCAAACATAATTCTATCAAGCATAGGCTAAGACCAATCTTTGACCCTTGTGGAATTGAAAACCAAATGTCGGAATTCAATAAAGCTTGGTGCCCCTGAAGGTATATTACATTTTGGAATTCCAAGTGCACAAGGTCAATAAAAAGGTCTAAACCTAGTCTAGTTTTCATTCCCGCAAAAATCCTTCAAAAACAGTACTTTTTGTAAATGTGGGTCTGGGTTCAGCATCTCTACCGGTAGAACTTCCGGTTTAAGAGGTTCTATCGGTAGAACTTCCGGTTGAAGCGCTTCTACCGGTAGAACTTCCAGTTGAAGCACTTCTAACGGTAGAACTGAGGTTTTTCAGTTTCCTCAACTCTCTGACAAAATTTGAGCCGTTTCTACCGGTAGAACTTCCGGTTTTGCCACCTCTACCGGTAGAACTTCCGGTAGAAATAGGGGTTTGCATTTCCTCAACTCTCTATCAAAATTCGAGCCACTTTTACCGGTAGAACTTCTGGTTTAAACACCTATACCGGTAGAACTTCCGGTAGAACTTAGGCAGTTCAATTTTTTTACACTTCTCTCCCTTCTTCACTTCCACATTTTTTTTACCACCTGCACTCCCCAAGCCTACATGCTTTCCAAGGGATGATTTCCACATAAAAATCCAATCCCATTTCAATCAAAACTTCAAAAACACAAACCCACTTACATTCAAAGCTTATATCTAATAACTTGTAAAGCATTCCATTGAAAACATGCTTCCATTCAAGACAAAACTTCTAAATTAAAAGGAGTAATTAGCAACCATGCTTATCAAGATTAAAACAAGCCAAAAGAGATTAATAACATGCAAGAAAAGACAAACTTCATGATGAATAACATTTCCAATGTAAAACGCCCTAAAACTTGAAATGCACTAGGAATAACTAAAAGGTTTACTTGCCTCTAACCAAAGCCAAAGAAAGCTTCACAAAAATCAACAAGAAGAGGTGCTCCACGAAATCTACACAAAGCCCTCAAAATGAAGCACACAAAAATCATCATTTTGGCCACTACAAACCCCCATTTCGAAAATGGGTTTGAAACCGTGAAAAACAAGCTCTAGGTGAGCTAAAGAACATCAAATGGAAAGAATGGAGGAAAACACCAACCTTGAGTTAGCTAAGCAAGGAGAAAGGAGGTTGAAGATGATGAATAGTGGTGAAGGTTGGCTCCAAAAACGTGTCCAGCTGGAGCTTGAGAAGAGAGGAAGAGAATGGTGGTCTTGGATCGAGGATTGAAGCTCTCTTGCTAGATGATGTTCAAGGGAGAAACCAAGGAGAAGCTTTCTTCTCTTCTTCACTCTAGGGCAAGCACCGTTGCAGGAAAAGAGAAAAGAATGGAGGAGAGAGAGTAGGAGAGTATAAATAGTGTCTGGAAGTGGGTCCCCTAAGCAGTGTAACTTGAAACGCTTATAACATGGTCTTGTGGACCTCGGATGGAATCGACGAAGAAGGACAAAACGATCGTCGAAAAATCTAGTTTCAGAAAAGTATACTTTTGACATAGTTTCACGACTTCGAAAGGTGTGCCCAGATTTAGCATGAAAAGACAGATTTACCCTTTTTGGGCCAAAACTTGGGTTTCTGGGCCTCAAATGCATGCAGACTAAAAAAAAAAAATTGTCACAAGTAGTAGAACCATTCAAGAGAAATAAAAACCACTACCATAACAAAGATCTAAAACAAGAACCCATTCTTACTCGTGTACTCAAGGCGTCCCTGAGCGTGTCTGACTCATACTAAACGTCCTCAAAATCCCCAAAACTATAATCCAGACTAAGTCTAATCACATTCTAACCCAACTAGTACTAAGACTTACTTAAGACTAAACGCTCACTTAATTAGCACTAATCGAGTTGGTTTGGGTTGGGGTCTAACACCTGCCATTGAAGAAGCTTGCACTTGCGCTCATCAGTGCCTCCCGCAAGCTCTCCCACTACTTCCAGACATGCTCCATCATAGTTGTAACAGAACATCCACTCAACTCCTTGCTCCGAAAGGCTGACTTCTCTGGAAGAGTGTCCAAATGGGCCGTCGAACTAGGGCAGTATGATATCCAATATCAACACAGAACGGCAATCAAAGCCCATGTGCTAGCAGACTTCATCGTGGAGTTCACCTCTCCTAGTTCGGCACCGAGCCACCTCGACACCGAACTGGAGGGCAAGGAGGTGGGGGCAACCACCGAGACCGAGATGGAACAGGATCGGTCCTGGAAACAGTTCCTCGACTCATCCTAAAAGGTCTTCGTCGATGGGTCCTCAACCTCCAAGAGGGCTGGCGCAGGCATAGTTTTCCAATCTCCGGAGGGCCTTGTCATCGAGCAAGCCCTGGCTCTTGACTTCAAAGCATCAAACAATGAAGCTGAGTATGAAGCGCTGATAGTAGGACTGGGCAGCGCAAAAATCCTGGGAGCAAGGCAAGTGGTCTTCAGTGATTCTCAGCTGGTGACGAACCAGCTGAATGAGGACTACCAAGCCCGTGACGATAGGATGGCAGCCTACCTGGCTCATGCAAAAGAACTCCTCTCTCAGTTCCACAAAGTTGAAGTCAGGCAGATCGCCAGAGACTCAAACTCTCACGCCGATGCCCTTGCCAACGTGGCCTCTGCAGTCGAAGCTGGTCAAAAAAGGACTGTCGAAGTAGAGGCACTGGACAGACCTTGCATAGAGATCCACCCACCTCGGCAAGTCTTATGCGCTGACCTCGGTCCAAGCTGGATGGACGAATTCATCTCCTACCTCAAGGACAGCCAGCTCCCCGAGGATAAGAGCCAGGCCCACAAAATAAGGCTAAAGGCAGCTCGGTTTTGGCTCTCCCCAGATGGCAAGCTCTATAAGAAATCCTACAATGGACCTTACCTCCAATGCGTACACCCTAGCATAGTCGAAGATTTCCTTTATGAAATCCATGAAGGGGTCTGCGGTAGCCATATTGGAGGTCGGTCGCTAGCATATCGGGCCATCAGCCAGGCTACTGGTGGCCATACATGCAGAAGGACGCCCAGGTCTACGCCAGGAAATGCGAGAAGTGCCAGAAATTCTCTCACTCTCTCCATCAGCCAGCCCACAACCTAAGTCCTCTCTCCAGCCCACGATCTAAGTCCTCTCTCCAGCCCATCAGCCAGCCCACGACCTAAGTCCTTTCACCCAGTGGGGGCTGGATCTAGAGGGACCACTCCACCGAGCTCCGGGGAATAAGAGGTGGCTAATAGTAGCAATTGACTATTTCACCAAGTAGATAGAAGCTGAGGCATTGTCCCCCATCACCGAGCTGGATACAAAAATCTTCGTGTGGAGGAACATTATCACAAGATTTGGAGTGCCTTGAGCCCTGATCTCGGACAACGGAACTCAGTTCGACTCCAACTTCTTCAAAAACTTCTGCCAGGAGCTCGGCATTAGGAACTACTTTTCCACTCCGGCCTACCTAAAGAGCAATGGTCAGGCCGAGATCTCGAACAAAGTAGTGCTTGACGGGCTCAAGAAGAGACTGGACCGAGCCAAATGGAGATGGGTAGAAGAGCTTCCGAGCGTCCTCTGAGCGTATAGGACTACCCCAAGGCGCTCAACCTCGGCAACAGCTTTCTTCCTGGCCTATGGGATGGAAGCTGTAATTCCACTTGAGGTCGGCCTCCCAACCCTCAGGTCGGAACTGTTCAACCAAGGCCAGAACGATGTGAACCTCGCCACAGAGCTTGACCTAGCTGAAGAATGAAGGGATGCAGCAGCCATTCACCTCGCTTCTTACCAGCAACAGTTGGCTAGAGGATACAATCAAAGGGTCAAGGAAAGAAAGTTCTCGATTGGGGAGTTGGTTTTAAAGAAGATGTTTCCAGCAGATAAAAACCCCACTGAAGGAAAGCTAGCACCGAACTGGCATGCGCCATTCATGGTGACTTCGGCAGCTAGGCAGTCAGCATACAAATTTGAGGACATGAATGGGAGAGGATAACCATGCCCCTGGAATGCCTCTCACCTCAAGAAATACTATTTCTAGACTGTATTCAATTTTGGAAGTTAATAAAATTAGTTCTTGTGGAAGGATGTATTTTGTTACTTTCAGATTTCACCAAGAACTCGGCATATGCACACAGCTCGGCTACAGAACCAGCTTGCATCCGGCGCGGTCACAGGACCAGCCACCCCTCGGCTCGGTTACGGAACTAGCTACTTGGGCGCGGTCACAGGACTAGCCATCCCTCAGCTCGGTTACGAAACCAGCTACTTAGGCACGGTCACAGGACTAGCCACCCCTCGGCTCGGTTACGGAACCAGCTACTTAGGCGCGGTCAGGACTAGCCATCCCTCAGCTCGGTTGCGGAACCAGCCGCCTCAGCCCGGTCACAGGACCGACCACTTTTAGCTTTGGTTACGGAAGCAAACTGGGCTATGCTTATGGAACCTAACTCTCTAGCTCAGGTCATAAGACCTAGCTCACTTCGTCCAGCCAAACTCGTTTACTCGTTACGGTTACGGAACCTAGCTCAGTCACTTGGCCTTGAAGGACCTATTTTACTACTGACTTCGGTTATAGAACCGAGTTCAATTACCTGTCTTTATTCCTGTTACTTGTTTTATCTTGATTGCAAGACAAAATACAAAAAACAAAATAGGAAAAGAGATGGAAGAAACAACATTCAAGAACAAAGATTGGTGCAGAAAAAGATTTCATTCTTCAAAGAAGTTTTTCCTTGTACAAACTGAAGAAGAAAAAATACAATGAATTCCCCCCACATGCAGAAAAATAAAAAGACAACATCATGACAGTTGATTGACATCAATTACAGAGACATCACCAATCTCACCACCATCAGCAGGAGCAGAAGGAGGAACCTCCACATTGTCAGCCCCGAGATCGGCAGTAGGGATCTCGGCAGCTAGAGCTTGAAGAGTCTCTTGAGGAACTTCGGAGTAGACTAGAGGGTCGGCGGCTGGAAGATCAAGAGAGGCCTCGGTGGATGAGGGGGCAGGCGACTCGGGCTCGGGACGAGGGAGCTTGGGCAGATTCTGATATATGGGGTGATCCTCGGGGATCCCCACTTCCTTGAGCACTGCCAAACAACCCATCTCGAACAACTCCTCTCCCAGCCCCACTAGCTGATCTTCATACTATTTGGTCGCCTGGGCCACCCCATCCTGGAACGAGGCGCCGATCTATGCTTGCCACAGAGCCTCGAAGTCGGCTCTCTGTTTAGTCGGAGCTTCCTTTTTGGCCTGCAGCAAAGCATCGACCTCCGCCTTCTCTCTTCTCAAGGCCTCCATCTCGGCCTCCAGCTGGTCTGCCCTCTTAGTCTTCTCGTACGCCACCGCCCGAAGCTCGTGGTTCTCGGCGCTCGTCTTGGTAATTTCCGCCACAGCTCCCTCCATCTCTTCGTTTAACTTGGCGTACTCCTCGTGCGACTTCTTTAACTGCTCAGAGCTTCCCTCCAGAGCTGCTATAAGTTTTTGCCTCTCAGCCTGCAGCGATTGTATCACGGAGTAGCTCTGTCGGGACGTCTCCATTGCCACCTGAGACCTCTGTACGATCTGAAAAGAGGAAAGAGACAAGAGTTAACATAACACAAAGCACATCTACAGAATCAAATAACTCGTTGGAAGCTTCTTACCAGCAGGGCCGACGTGAGGTTGGCCATGTGCAGCGCGCCTTCATCCATCCCCCTCAGCCAGTCAATATCTGCCGGGAGCGCACATGCACCCGCCAACGCGGCCGTGACTGCCGGATAACCTATGTCCGGTGGTCAGCGGCGCCCCTGGCCCGAGGAAGAAGGATGGCCTCCATGGCTCGAACTCTGGAGCATGGGGCACCAAGGGCTGGGCAGGATTCTGCCGAGACGAACCCTCACCCCTGGGCGTCGCCGGCACCCTCTCCTCCTGCCTCTGCTCCACCTCCGTTCTCTGCTCCTCCCTTCTCTCCTCCTCCTCCTCCTCGGCCCTCCGCCTCGGCTCCCTCCTCTCCTCCGCCGGGGTCGACCGGGTCGCACTCTCCTTTCGAGGTCTGGACTGGCGCGGGTCTTCACACCTTGCCTTTTTCGTCTGCCTCTCCTCCTCCCTCACGTCCGTCGGGTGCTGACGGGAAGAGCTGGAGGAGGAAGCCCTAGGAGCATCCCTGAAGGAAGAGTCGGCGTACCTCGAAGAAGAGGAGGCCCGTTTGCCGATGAGCTTCTCCTTGAGGTTGGTGGTGGCGAATCCCTGGCGGCCCCTCTCCATCTCTGAGCCGGAAAGATGCCCTTCAAAAGTTTGATCCCGGTCGGTGGTGGAGGAGCTCGGCTGTTGCTCAACCGACTCTGGCGCCTAGCTAACCCCGGTCACCAAATACTCGGTCCCTTGCCTCTTCGAGTAGGACTTGTATCTTGGCTCGTACCCCAAGAGGCAATAAGCAGCCCTCCCTTGGTGACCGTTGTAGCCCTGGATGGCGTCTAACCAGTCGCCGTTCCTCCTCCAGCCAGCGCGCAGAGCTGCTTGCCTTCTCTCGCCAACCTCTGCACGACAGATAAGAGGAGTCAATTCGACAGATGCAGAAGGTGTTAGTTCGGCAAATAAAGAAAATGGATGAAAAACTCAAGCTGTTGAGCTCGGTATTTACTTGGGAGGAGCCCGAAGTGGCGAGGTACCCTGTACCTCCTCTCCGCCTCGGTATCTTCCGCGCCGAACTCCCAGTTGCCGGCAACGAACAATCTATTGCTCTCGGCGTGGCGCATGGAATCCTCGAGGGAAGTAACAAAGGGGACCATCTTTGGTTTTCCCAGGAGGCAGTAACAATGGTCAGGCTCCCCTGTTGATTTACAAACGTTGTAGACGTCCTCGTTATTATGCACGCCGAGGTGGATACCCAGGATCCTATTCAGTTCTGCCGCCCCCATTATAATCTTATAGCTATTTGGCATTAACTGGCATGGGGCGAGGTGCCATGTAGCCAGACATTCCCTAAGGAGTGGGTGGACGGGGAATCTGACCCCTCCCTTTACTACCGAGACCAGAGGAAAGGGCATCCATCCGTCTCGGTATGAGTAACCGTCCCATGGGTTTTCTGGGTCATCTAGCCTAGTCCGGACATCGTCCGGAATGTTGTACTTCTCCCTAAAGCTATTCATGGCTCCCATGGTGTTAGCCAAAAAACGATATACCCCTACACCCATGTTTGAGAGTCCGAGAAGACTAGAAAGATGCAGAAGATAGAACCCTAAACAGGGAAGGAAGATGGAATAGAAGCACTGGAAAGGAAGATGAAGGAAGGAGAGACTTACAGAGCAATGTAAGAAGCAGAAAAGCAGGGAAGCAGAGAGGGAAACAGAGGGTTGGTCTAAGCTCGAGCATAGTCTCCCCAAAGATCAATCGCCAAAGTAGAAGAAGGAGGAAGGGGAATACTGCTTTTATAGGACAGCAGGACGCCCTTTCGAATTTCGAGGGCATGCATTTAGCACGCCGCCTCAAAAGACCCGCGTCACTTCGAAGCGGCCGTACTGCGAACCAGATGGTGACACGTGGCGTGAGCAATACACCTTCCGCAGTAAACGCCGTCAGAATGATTGATTGCCTCGAACAGACACAGCGGTTTCGGCGCCCTCTGGCGGACAGGCTGGCGACGGATTAAAGAAGCCCCAAATAAAACGGTCATGATGAGGATCCGACATCGGCGGCCGATTTCAAAATACGGAGCTGCGTGCTCGGCATTCATAAAACTCCCATGTACTTAGCTCCCGACTTCAATCAAGTTCCAGAACTCTAATAAGGTCAGCAGCTAAGGGCAATTGTGTGGGGTGTTTTATCTAATACTGAGGTTACCCCTGACCTAGGTAAAAGTACCAATCAGGAACTGCCTCGGCCTCATTTACCCAGTTCGGCAATGCGCCAGCTGGCACCAATATGGAGTCGGTCTCGGTAAAGGTGCCCACGCTCTTTCGGGGTTCTGCCTCGAGCGTCTCGGTAACAGTACCGGACCTCGAGCAAGCCCGACCTCAGTGACCTCCACTTTGGCCCACTTGACCAATGTGGACATTGAGCGTCTAATCCCCATTATGAGATGGGACAGCTACGCTGCAAAGCGCGCCAGCAGGTAGGGTGGCCGCGGGACTCCGGCAGAGGATTATCCCCACCTATCAATCACGTCCTCATTAATGAGGAGGATTGGGGAAGATCTGATGGGACAAAGCTCTCACCTACCCCCACTCAGGAAGCTTCCACTCATCTATATATACTTGCATGGTAAGCCCATAAGAGGTATGTTCATATACAACATACCATTGTCTGAATCTTCTTCATCCTCACTTCACACTAGTTCAGTGACTGCACTAACTCAGGCGTCGAAGTGTCTTTGGCTGATAGCAGCCCGGGGCCCTGACTTTTGTCTATCTTTCAGGATCAGGATCTCCATTGTTTCCAGACAAGATAAGCAGCATCATTAAAAGCTTCATCATCATCTAAATCAAGTCCATAATTTTCAGGCACTTACAACCATAAGGCTGAGGCTAATGTTTGAAAGCCAAAACTTCTGTTTGCATTGATTATCTTGTCAAAACCCTTGGATATACATTGACATGTCGTTCTCTAACAACACGATCTTTTGGTGTTTCGAGTTACTAACATGGTATTAGAGACAATGGCCATGTGTTCAGTCCCTGAAAACATGTTTCATGGTCATTTGACATGTTTCTATTCAAATGCAGAGGCCCACATGTGAGCGGTTAATATCCTTTGATATACATTATTATATTGTTTTCTAAAGGCTCAAGTTTTTGGTATTTCTCATTAGTGAGATATCCTATTTAATTTATCTTGGCATTAAATATCACTAGGCTAGAAGGTAGGACACAGTCCAGAGCCCCTCATCCTAAAACAGTGCTGGCCTAGCTCTGCCCAGGACTTGTATGATAGAAAGGACAACATTTACATGTACTTTGGTGATCATCTTATTTCATTCTTCCTATTCACAAAAAACCTTACTGTTACAGAAGAATACTCTTTATTTCATTTCTCTTTTATACACAGCCCCAATCTTACAGAAAGAATATTTGGATATGAAAAATAAAAAAAATCATTTGGGTGACCAGCTCAATTAACCTCTGGTATGCTCTGCAACGCCGGCCGCCATGCCCGGTGCCGGAGGTGGCAATCGCCACCCTTGTTCACCAACTGGGTCAAGACCTGTTCGATCGACATCCCTTGCATGCCAACCTTTGCAAGCAGTTCCTTCATTTGCTTCTTGGTCAGCTTGATTTTTATTTCAGTGGAAGAGATCTCATTTTTCTCTCGTAACAAGCTCACATTTTCTATCTCCCCCTTGTGGTCGACATTGTCAAAGCGCTTGTCATGGGCCATATCTGCGGCATAGAGCTTTTCAGACCCTGTAGAATCCCAATCGTCTCCACCCCATGTCGTCTGGGATCGGTGTCTCAAACAATTTCCCATTCTTTCTTTCTCTAGGAGGAAGGGAGATTTCTTCTTTTGGGTTGTATACATAGAGAGAGAATTTCTTCTTTTAGGTTGGAGAAGAGAGAGATTTTCTTCTATACGAGAGAGAGAGAGAGAGAGAGAGAGAGAGAGAGAGAGAGAACTTGTTTTTGTTATTTTGAGTTGTAAGAGGAAGGGAGAGAGATCTGGGAAATATAGAGGTTGGTGTTTATATATATAAATATATATGGTTTTGTAGTAGATGGAGAAGTTAGAAGAAAAAGATCATAAATATGAGGCCGATGATGACATCTTAACCTCTGCCTGTTAGGTTTGACCACCTCTCCAACCCTCATTATCATCCTATGTGGCCTGTGATAGTTGACCGGGTCGGTGAATATCTTTCCTTTTGTGTTTAGGTTCTCGACTGCTGACAGTGATGTAGTTGGGCAAGGTCCTCTGCTGACTCTCTGCACTTTGACTCGGCTTATGGGCTAATCCTTTGCTCGGTAGTCGGCTTTAATTGGTCAAACCTTGAATTTATCTTCACGTTGTGTAAAGCCAGATTTTCTTCTTATTTATTTATTTGCATGGCATGATTTATGATGTTTGGTGTAATAATGTTTTTCCAGTGGAAATCCTATGTTTTTAACCTTTTCTTTTGATAGAGCTAGATAAAAATTAGAATCTACTGGAGCTAGGTTGATGGAGAGTAAGATTTCTCACCCATGTGGGAGAAAAATCACACACTGATGAATGGTCCGTTTCACAAGTGTGCCCTCAGTTCAGTTTGGACAATGCGAAAGTTCCACTCCACGTGGAATTTATCTTCTGCCAGAGTGGAATTGTGATTTCCACATAAAATTATTAGCTCATGGTTTCCGCTCTTGTAAAAAGAAGTAGTTCAAAATTTTGTTCTATGCCACAAAAAAAAATGTGGTACCAAATGTTGGAAAATTGGACACTAAAAAAATTAGAGCTGATTTCCTCAGTGTCATGCATTTATTTCCACTACAATAAATTATTATATCGAAGAGAGGCAGCACTAAGCTACGAGTGGATTTGGGAGGAATGATAAATATAAACAATACAAAGATAAAATATTACTAATAACTATGGATAATGCAGCGCACATAGTGTGCAAAGTTATTATGTTGTACACCACCTAATGGAGCCCACCTAATCATCCATCGGAGTCGACCACAAAACCCAGACCGCCGCATAGACACTGGATCCCAAGGTTCACACCCATTTGATTGGACTGGGCAATTAGATCAGCTGATTTTTTCTCCTTTTAATATAAATTTGCTGAAATTTGTGGCCTGTTGATCAAGTGGTTAATTAGAATGATCAAGTTGGACCCTAATTTTGTATACAGGTAGGACCCACCTAAATCTTCTAATCCCCCCACAACAAGGTGTGCACCATATGACCATGCACACCGTGTGCACCAGATCAATGCTTTACTAATAACTATTTTTTAGATTCTTGTGATATCCCTATTTTATTTTGATATACATACGTCTTTTTGAATCTTAGCAATGTTTCAAAAATATACCAACATTTTCAAAGAACCGTTCAATAATAATAATAGTAATAATAATAATAATCCCAAGAAATAAGTGTTTGAATGGTGATGGCGGCTATAACCTAATTTAACATGTTTAGAGCCTATCTTAATGTGATTTGACTCAATTACGCAACATGCTTCTCTATGCAAAGGTGTTGGACTAAATTTTACTCTAACAAGAGTGATGTGTAACAATGCATGATTAGTGTCTATTTTTTTACACACTATAAATCCAAAGATGTTCCTGTATAGGCAAGGATAAGTTTCTCATTAAAAAACCTCCCACCACATATTGGATATTGGATAAGTACGATAGGAAAGAGATGGATTTTACACGTTAGAATTGAAGCATCATTATCATATCTGTGTCACTATTTTAACTTTTCTATATATAAATTTGAGCAGAGCTGCGTGACTGGCTCACATCAGAAGTTGGATTACAAGCTGACAAGGGATAAGAGGCTAAAGTCATTAGAAGGCCCTTTAATATAATCAACATTATAAGGTGGGGTGTGAAAGGGGTTCAAGACAGAATCTGTGCTTGAGAAATGAGTGTGAACACGGTTACAATAATGGAATCTTTCTCCTTTGAGCTCGAGAACGTGTTCCTTTTGCTTGGGCTTGCACATGCAAATTATATATAGTTGTGATCTTCTTAAAATTAATTAGTAGAGTTGGTTGTGGTCAATATTATTTGGGTGTAGTTATTGTAAAATTTTCCTTCCCTTTATACTCTCTATGGACATATGTTCTGGATTCAAGTGGATCCCTTCCGCTGCATAGAAAGTAGCCAAGTATGGGAATTTGACTGTTGTGATATCGGATGAAAATGGAATTATTTGCATTTGCATTTCGTCGTTTATAGTACAAGCACGAAGATGATAAAAGTGTTTTGAGTGCCATCAGTTAAATCAGATTCTTAAGGCAAATTAATATTGGTCAAAATCCCATGAGAAAGTCATGATTATTTTAAAATAAAATTTTTTATTGGCTTCAACATGTACTAAACTTGAAGGTGAATGTTACCTTGGTGAACATGGATCTTGGATCCATTTGGCAATAAATGAGTAGAAGCATCAAATACATGGTTTAGATCTTTAAAAGGTAGCACTAGGGTTGTAAACGGGTCGGTTCAAAGTCCAGGTTCATGGTGGACCCGGAACCGGAACCGTTAAGGAGAATGTGGAACCGGATTGTGAGTGCACGAAAATTCACGGACCCTGAGGTGGTGAACTCTGGACCCACTAGATGAAAGGATGTGATGCCTTCAATGGAACCTGAAAGGAGAAAGACGAAGGAAGGAGTCAAAGACCCTGGCTGTGGGCAGCGCAAGGCTCTCCGATTCCTAAGTCAGTGTAAGAACGTGACAGTAGGGTAGAGATTAGAGAGAGAGAGAGTACTGGGTTGTCTATCGCGTACCTCTGGAGGAGACTAAGTCCTCTATTTTTATACTGTTGTGAAGTTCCAATATCGTAGATAAGCATCAGGGCGTAACTGATGCGATTCCTTCAATCAGGGTAATCGTTTCAGTCGATCCCGCTCCTTTAATTCAGATAACCGCTCAGTCAATGATTATCCCTTAATTACAGCTGTAACGTCGCTCATTCTCCTTGGTGTTCGCTGCATCATAAACCAATCCACCATATTCTCCGGCCGTTACGCCACGTCTCTATCGGGGATGATGGGCGATGCCCTTTGTTCGAAATAGGTGGTCGAGATCGAAGTGAGGATGTCCGAGGTTCGATACATCCGAACTGGAGTATGACCGAGCTGTAGCTGAACACGGGTAAGTCTACCGAGCTGCATGGCAAGGACGAGCTCTCCGCCGAACTGTGAAGGGTCAGACGATGCTAAAGCCGAGATCAAGACAAGTTCGGTGCCGAAGTGCTCGTGTTCCCTTCATTACTGGCGGAGTGGGCCCAATCTCGGTGTTCGAGGAATGCCCCCACACAATTGCCCCTAGCTCTCGACCCTTGGGAGTTAAAGAACTTTCCGAGGTCGGGAGCTATAGAGAGATGAACGATTCGTCTTCTTTGGAGCTTGCCTCTTGATTCCGCTGTGCTGATATCATTTTGCCTTTTCCCTATGTAGGAATCGAGTCTCATTCTTGCCCTCTGTCTTTGTAAGTCTTCTTATCTTTGCCTCGCTTTTTTCTGCATCTAGGGTTCCATTCTCCTCTCTGTTCTTTGCCTCTGTCTCCTCTTTCTCTAGAAAAATGGATGTCTATAGTTGTTGGCTAGAGTCCGAGGGTGCGTTGAGAGACCTTAGGGTTAGGTATCAGATTTCTGACGATGTTTTCCTCAAGGTTCCCGACCCCAAATCCTATATTGACGGTAGCTTATATGATGGCTGGATGCCATTCCCCTTAGTAGCCATCATAGAGGGCGGGGTCCGATTTCCCCTAAATCCCTTGCTCAGGGAATGCCTTCGAGCTTGGCATCTCTGTCCGTGTCAGTTGATGCCAAACAGCTTCAAAATCATAATGGGCACTGCCGTGCTCAATAATATCTTAAATATCAATCTAGGCGTTCATGATATTGAGGACGCCTATGAGCTGTGTAAATCGAGAGGTAGCTTTTACCTTCGAGTCAAGTCGCACCGAACGGGATTCGTTCGTGCCTTAGAGGATTCGAACAAATATGCCGGGGACGATCGCCTGCTCGTCTCGGGTAACTGGGAGTTCAGTGATGACGAGCCGATGTCGCAGAGGTTCAACCGGATCCCGTGCCGTCTCGGCACACCACCAAGTAAATACAGTTGTACTTGAATTCGGTTTTGATTTCCGTTACATCTTGTTCTCTGTGTGGCCGAACTGATGTCCTTCTATTTTACAGGTGCTCGTGAAAGGCGAAAAGAGGCCCGACGAGTCGGTTGGGTGAAGAACGAAGCCTGGTTTCGGTCTGTCAAGAGCTATCACGGCCACGAGGATAGGGCGGCTTTTGCCCTTTTAGATTAGGTGCCGAAGTACCGTTCTTACAAGAAAAGCCTTGCCCATCGTCAAGTTGTTGTAGCTGAGGCTGAGGAGACCGAAATCGAGGAGGTCGATCAGGAGCAGGCTGTAGACGATACTGAGGGCCGAGCTTCATCAGGGGTTGAAGCACCCACATCAGGTTCCGACCCCGGGGAGGGAAGTTCTTCAACAAGCAGCTCGGGAGAGGACGAGCCAATGGATAAAAACAAAAATCGCCCAAGGCCCCCGGTGAAGAATCTTCGGTCTGCAGCCTTCGGGGGTGCGACTCAGGGTGCTGCGACTCAAGATGCTCCTGCCTTATCCTCCAGGGCTCTTTCTTCCGGGCCCTCTTCTTCCAGGCCCCAATCTTCCACGCCTGGCACTAGTGTTCGTCCATTTTCTTCAGCCCGAACCTCCGGGGTTGGTACCGACGGGGCTGCAATGGAAGAGGTACGCCGGGAAAAGAGGGCCAGAACTGAGGGTCAATCTGCCCTAACGACTGTGCAAAGGGGAGTTGACCCCGGAGCGACGAGCCAACGGTCTTCTGTGGCGCCCTGGAAGCCGAAGGCCGTTGACCGTGGAAGATCGCCTTGGCGGACATCCATTAGTGGTGGCCACGCTAGGTGATGCTTGCACTTTGCCCCGCGACATGGAGAAGCATGATGAGCTTGACGACGTCATGTTGCTAGTTTCGCAGATGGAATCTGCTCTGAGCGTAAGTTTAATCTCTTTCGTTTTTCTTCTGTGCTTGACTTCGGTAACAACTGTCTGAAAATTTGTTTTCTTTGCAGATTGTGCAAAAATGCCATCTCTCTGTGCGAAGGATACAGTGAGCCAGGAAAATCCAGGCTAACGCTGAGGCCAAGGCCGAAGAGTACAAGAAGTCCTTGGAGGCCAACAGAGACAGAATCAAAGAGTACGAAGAAACGTCTCGTACCATTCTATCTGAGCTTGACAAAGTAAAGACCGAGATTGAAGCAGGGAAGTTGAGGGAGGTAGAGCTTCAAAAGAAAATGGCCGAGCTTGAGAAGGAGAGGGCCGATACCGAATCAAGAATTCGGGCAGACGCCAACAATGCATATCTCGAAGGATTCCAGGAGGCTGAAGCCGAGTATGCGGCCCAAGTGGCTGGTGTCAGGGATGATTCTTGGGAGATGGGCTGGAAGGCCGCCCTTCTAAAAGTTGGAATCCCCAACGACCATCCGGCTCTCCTGAATCCTGACAATTTTTCAAGCACGGTACCTGCGATCGATTTGCCCCCTACTCCCGAAGTACCTCCTGTGGCGTCCGAAGCTCCAAATGTCGAACCCCTTCAATCTGAGATCGAGGTTATCCAAATTGAAGGCGATGCAGCTGGTGCCCCTGTTTCCTGATCATCTTCTTGTACTTCGTTGTAGTTTCCTTCTTTTGTTTGCGAGCCATGCTCGTTTGATGTATTTGGACAAATACTTGGAGAGTAATGAAAAACCAACTTTGCATCAAGTTTCACCATTTCATTTTTAAACCATCTTTTGCCGAAATGTGTACGGTTACCAAGTATGCCCTCAGAGTAGCTTTAGCTTATGAACCAAGAACCTAAGGGAGCAAATTCGGAAAAAGGACTTGTTCGCACCCCGTGCTGCTTTTGCTAGTCTCAGCACGAGTTCCGACCTTGTTAGAACATGACTAGCCAGTTCTTACCGGTAGTGCAGTCCGTTTTTGCCAGTGATCCGGTATAAGTACCAAGATCTTCTGTGGCCAAACTTTTGCTGACATGACCAATTGGTTCTCTACCAATGGTGTAGTCATTGCCTTGCCAGAGATCTGGTATATGTACCGAGATCTTCTGTGGCTGACTCGTGGCACGTCCAGTTGGTGTATAAACCGAAACTAGGACACCACGTCGGCACTTCTGCCGAACTGTAAGAGTATTTTGCCGAGCTCTATGACTTGTGGAAAATCGAAATATCAAGGAACAAAAGAATGGCTTTATTGACACTTGAAAAGTCGATTACAAGTCAGAAATAGAACTTTTTGAGGTGTGCGGCATTCCATGGCCGTGGCAACTGGTTACCATCCATGACCTCCAGTCTATATGCTGATTGACCCGCAGAAGAGACCACTTTAAAAGGTCCGAGCCATGTCGGTGCGAGTTTTCCCTCGTTCGGATCTTTGTCTGCTGGTAGCGCCTTTTTCAGGACTAGTTCCCCAATTGAGAACTTTCTTTCCCGGACTTTTTGATTATAGCCTCTAGCCAATTGCTGCTGGTAAGCTGCTAAGCGAACGGCTGCAGCTTCTCTTCGCTCTTCGGCCAAATCCAGTTCTCGTCCGAGATTGATCTCATTTTGGCCTTGGTCGAAGAGTTCCGACCTCATTGTCGGAAGTCCGACTTCAAGAGGTATCACTGCTTCGGTCCCATAGGCCAAGGAGAAAGGAGTGACCGAAGTGGAACGCCTTGGAGTCGTCCGATATGCCCATAGGACACTCGGAAGTTCTTCCACCCATCTCCCTTTAGCTCGGTCGAGTCTTTTCTTGAGGCCATCGAGGATCACCTTGTTAGAAATTTCCGCTTGACCATTGCTCTGAGGGTAGGCTGGCGTGGAGTAATGATTTCTGATGCCGAGCTCTTCACAGAAGTCCTTGAAGAGTTTGGAGGTGAACTGTGTCCAGTTGTCCGAGATCAAAATTCGAGGAATGCCGAACCTGGTGACGATGTTCTTCCATACGAATTTTTTGGCATCTTGTTCAGTGATCGAGGAGAGTGGTTCTGCTTCTATCCACTTTGTAAGATAATCAGTAGCTACAATTAGCCACTTCTTATTTCCCGGAGCTCGGTGTAGAGGTCCCACGATGTCCAAACCCCATTGGGTGAATGGCCAAGGGCTGGAGAGCGGGCTTAAGTCCTGTGCTGGTTGATGAAGGGAATGTGAAAATTTCTGACACTTCTCGCACTTCCTTGCATACACCTGAGCATCTTTCTGCATGTACGGCCACCAGTATCCTTAGCTGATAGCCCGGTATGCCAGTGACCGACCTCCAATGTGGCTACCGCAAATCCCTTCGTGGATCTCGTAGAGAAAGTCCTCGACTTTGCTTGGGTGTACGCATTGAAGGTAGGGGCCTGCGAAAGACTTCCTGTATAGTTTGCCTTCTGGAGATAGCCAAAACCTAGCAGATTTCAGCCTCATTTTGTGAGCTGCAATTTTGTCTTCAGGAAGCTGATTGTCCTTGAGGTACGAGATGATTGGATCCATCCAACTCGGGCCAAGGTCAATACAGAGTATATGCCGAGGTGTATGAAGCTGAATGCTGGGTTTTTCTAGGGATTCCACCTCGATGATTCTTTTTCTTCCGGTTTCGACAGTGGACGCCAGATTGGCCAAGGTGTCAGCATGAGAATTGAATTCTCTGCCGACCTGCTTGACTTCTACTCTTTCAAACTGAGAGAGGTGTTGTTTTGCAAAAGTAAGGTAGGCCGCCATCCTCTCGTCACGGGCTTGATATTCTCCGCTCAACTGGCTCGTCACCAGCTGTGAGTCACAGAAGTTGATCGGATGCCGTGCCCACAGAGTCTTAGCGCTACAAAGTCCTATAATCAACGCCTCGTACTCTGCTTCATTGTTGGTAGCCTTGAAGTTAAGAGTGAGGGCCTGCTCGATGACTAATCCTTCTGGAGACTGGAGGACCAGGCCAGCGCCGGCCCTTTTAAAGGTTGAAGATCCGTCGACGAAAACCTTCCATCCCGAATCGAGGAACTGCTTCCAAGATTGTTGTTTTTCGAGGTCGGTTTCGGAGATCTCCTCGACACTCTTGCTGGACTCTTCGGTACTGACCCCCAATTCGGTTTCGAGCTGGCTTGGCGCCGAACTAGGAGAGATGAACTCCACAATGAAGTCAGCTAATACTTGGGCTTTGATCGCCGTTCTGGGTTGATATTGGATATCGTACTGATCCAGTTCGACGGCCCACTTGGACACCCTCCCAGAGAAATCTGCTTTGTTGAAAAGTTGCCGGAGAGGATATTCTGTTACGACCGTGACCGTATGAGCTTGGAAGTAGTGGGAGAGTTTGCAGGAAGCACTGACAAGGGCCAACGCAAGTTTCTCCATTTGTAAATACCTGGTCTCGGCATCAATGAGGATTTTGCTGGTATAGTAGATAGGCTCTTGTCGTGCCTCTTCTTCTCTAACCAGCACCGAACTCACCGCATGCTCGGAGACCGCAAGGTATATAAAAAGCATTTCTCCCTGTTTCGCAGTCGAAAGCAGGGGTGGTGAGGAGAGGTAGACTTTGAGCTCCTTCAGAGCTCGGTCGCATTCTTCAGTCCATTGGAATGAGGCCTTCTTCTTGAGGAGCTGAAAGAACGGCCTACATTTGTCTGAAGATCGGCTGATGAAGCGGTTGAGGGCGGCCGCCATGCCCGTCAATCTTTGGACTTGTTTTGTAGTGGTGGGACCCTGCACTGCTTGGATAGCCGTGATTTGGTCTGGATTGGCCTCAATACCTCGCCTGGTGACTAGACTCCCTAGAAACTTGCCGGAGCCTACCCCAAACGCGCACTTTGCCGCGTTCAGCTTGAGCCGATATCTTTTCAAGATGCCAAACACTTGGCGTAGGTCGGCTAGGTGATCCTGAGACTGTTTGGATTTGACGACCATATCGTCAATGTAGACCTCCACAGTTTTGCCGAGAAGGGCTTTAAACATTGTGGTGACAAGTCTTTGGTAGGTCGCCCCTGCGTTCTTCAACCCAAAAGGCATTACTTTATAACAGTAAATTCCTCTTGGGGTTATAAATGCGGTTTTCTCCTCGTCGAGGCCATACATCGGGATCTGGTGGTACCCCCGATAAGCATCGAGAAAACTCATTCTCTGATGGCTCGCGGTGGCGTCGATCATCTGGTCGATCTTGGGCAAAGGGAAGCAGTCCTTTGGGCAGGCTTTATTGAGGTCGGTGAAGTCCACACAGACTCGCCAGCTACCGTTTTTCTTCTTAACAACCACGGTGTTGGCAACCCACCTCGGATAGTGGACTGCTCTGATCGCCCTGGCTTGCAGCAATTTATCGACTTCTTCGGCCATGGCTTCGGTCTGTGGGATCCCCGTCCTTCGAGCTTTCTGGATAACGGGCTTCTGTTTGGGATCCACATTCAAATGATGGCACAGGACTTCGGGGTCGATACCAGGCATTTCATTCGGGGTCCAAGCGAAAACTTCTTTATTTTCAATCAGGAAGTTCAAGAGTTCGGACTTCTCCGGCTCAACAAGCTCGCTGCCGAGCAAGAAGTATCTCTCAGGATCGCTAGGATCGAGGTTGATCGAGATCAGATCCTCAACGCTTTTATGCTCAGGAGCGCGGCCAACCTTTTCCAGCTCTTCTTCAAGTTCGGCCATGTTAACCTGCTGCGGCTCTTTCTCTCCTGGGACCACGGCCATCAAACATTGCTTGGCCATTTGCTGGTCACCTCTGACCGTCACCACCTCAATTTTGCCATCCTTATTTTCAAAAGGAAATCTCATTTTTTGGTGGTACGAAGAGGGTACAGCCTCTAACTGATGCAGCCATGACCTCCCTACGATGGCATTGTAAGGAGATGGCGCATCCACCACAATGAAGTCTGCCATGACGATGGCTCCTTCGACTTGAACTTTGAGGGGAATCTTCCCCTTCGGATACACTGGTTTTGCGCTGAACCCCACCAGGGGAATTCGTGCTTCCAGCGGATCTTCCTCTTTGAGACCCATTCTTTTGAAACAGTCGTAATAGAGGATCTCGGATGAACTACCGGGGTCGACAAGAATCCTTTGTACTCTACAATTCTTCAGCTTCAGGGTCACAATGAGTGGATCATTGTGAGGGAGTTGGACGTCTTCCAGGTCCTTTTCTCCGAACCAGATTTTTGGCCTGTCCCTTCGAGCTCTTTTCGTAACTGGCTCGAGTTCGGCTGACAGAACCTGCTTGCCATGGGAAGCCTTCCTCGCCTCAGTGCGAGCTTGGTCACTTCTTTTTGGAGAGCTCCCCTTCTGTTCAGACGCCAAATGAATGACGTTGATTATTCTTTCCGACTCATCGCTGTCCTGACCATCATTTCGATGAGGAGCAGGCTCTTCGCGCTGAGTTCGGTTAACTCCATGATCACCTTTAACGTACTCTTGAAGGTGACCGTCTTTTACGAGCCTCTCCAAATGTGACTTGAGGCTCAAACAATCCTCGGTCATGTGACCGTTCTGCTTATGATGGGAACAGAACTTGTTTTGATCTCGGGTGGATGGGTCACCCCTCATCGGTTGCGGCCACTGGAAGTATGGTCGCGCTTTTATTTTGCCAAGGATCCTATAGATTGGTTCCTTGAAAATTGTGTTGACAGCAGTGAACGCCGTGATTGGCTGCTGTCCTTCTCTGGCTCGCGGAGCCTTCTTATATTTCTTATTACCCCCGGAGGGGGTATATGAAGGTGTCGCCAAACTGGAAGGTTTCTGGCAGCGGCCGACATCCTCCCTCCGAGGCGATTTCTCCCTTTTGGAGAATTTTGCTTCTCGGGTGAAGCCGAAGCTTTCCCGAGCTCGGGCATCGTCTTCCTCTTGCTCTATGAAGCGATTTGCCCTGGCCATGAGAGCTTTCATGGAGGTTACAGGGTTCCAGATCAGGTACTTACGGAGCTCATTGCCGGGAAGAAGAGATTGCTGGAACGCTTTGATAGCCACCTCTTTAGTGGCGTTTTCGACCTGGCTGTAAATCGTTCAGAATCTCTTGGCAAATTGAGTAAGAGACTCGTTCTGCCTCATCCGGAGCGCTATAATGTCAGCGTTGGTCTTAGGGATGATTCTGTGTGCTTGGAATTTCTTCAAGAAAGAGCCTTGGAGCTGTCGCCAGCTAGTGATCGACCTTTCTGGGAGTGCACAGAACCATCTTAAGGGGAGGTCCCCAAGACTGGAAGAGAAGACTCTGCAGTTAAGGTAATCGAGGTCACCCCAGAGCGTCATTCTTTGAGTGAAATGCCGAAGATGCGCTCCTGGATCCGAGGTTCTGTCATACAAGACGAACCGTGGGACGACAAACTTTTTCAGGAGATTAAACTCTCTTATCTCCATAGAGAAAGGAGACGTTCCAAGGTTTTCTGCATCGCCGCCATCCAACTGTTCGTGGGCGATTCCGGCAGCCTCCATATTGCGCCTGTAAGACCCCGACCCGAGTGACTCGATTAGTGCTAATTAAGTTGTGTGTTCGTGCTAAGCTTGATTAGTGGTTTTGACTAAACTTGGATTAGTATAGTTCTTGATAGCTTTGGGGAATTATTTTTAGTGTCTTGTGTTTAGTGAGACCCTTTGGGGGTTTCCTTTTGATAGTCTTGCTAGCTTTTGGAGGTTACTTGCTTTTCCCCTAATTCTTGGCTTGATCCCGTTTTAATTATTTTTGTCGATCCTTACAACTTTCATGTTGAGCCCGTGACCATCCGGAACCCCAAAAACCAATCTTCTTGCTTTGAGGGCAAAACAGTCTTTTTACATGAAATCTGTACCCAACACTCGATATCCTCGAAACCCGCGAAACATGTACTTTTTAGAAACTAGATATTTCGACGATCACTTTTCTCTTCTTCGTCGATTTCATTCGAGATCCCGAAACTAGCGATTTCAGCCCAAAGAGCTTTCCTAGTAGTGGAGCCCACACCCATTGCCTTATAAGGAGAACCCTCTTCTTCCATTTCCTCTTTTCCAGCACAAGAGAAACCTAGGGTTTTCTTTCTCTCTTTTCTTCTTCTTCTTGCTTCTACATTGCCCAAATCCCCACCAACCTTGCATCTTTTGAGGAATGGAGATCACCACCCTTTCCCTCTCCTTGCAAGCTTCTCTTTGATACCATTTGTGGGAGGATCTACTCAACTCAAGACCCTCATTGAGCTCACCTTATCCATTTGAAGAACCTACAAGTAAGCTTCCTCCCTAATCTCTTAGATTCTTGTTCTTCTAGTCTTAGGAGAGCTCTATCTTCTTTATTGTGAGTTCTTCTTCTTGTTTCTTGGTTTGACCCATTTTAGGGTTTGTTTTTGGGGGTTTTTGGTGTAGCTTGGTATTTGGCTTGGAAGAGTGGATTAGAGCTTGGATTTCTTGATTAGAGACCTTGAGGCAAGTGGATGTTTAGTTTTAAAGTGATTTCCATGATCAAATGTTGGATTTATTGTATCATTTATGATGAGTTTTTACTTGCATTCAATGTGGTTTTAATGTTTTAAAAAGGGGTTGTTGAGCCCATTTATTATCTCGAGATATGATTGATAGCCTTTGTTTATCTTGTGCTTAAAGACTTAAATGAATCTATGTAATTGTGGTTATGTCTTTTTCTTTTGATTGAATGAGAAAATGTATGAATGAATGAATCATTGTGGAGGTTGTGAGAAGCTTTGATGGAGTTGAAGAGGATGTGGAGGTGCTTACATGCCCTCTTTGATGTATGTTAGGATCTCAAGAAGTGTGGGTTTGTAAGAAGAGAAGAATGGAGAAAAGAGCTGTCCACGAAACCCAGTTCTGGACAGTTCGCTCGAGCGAACTTGACACATCGCTCGAGCGAACTGCCCAGGAAGGGTTCGTGTCATTCCAGAGAGTTGTTCGCTCGTGCGAACCCCAGGTCCGCTCGAGCGAACTCCTCCAACAGCCATCCAGAGAATGGTCGGCTCGAGCGCACAAATCATTTGCTCGTGCCGTCCTGAACTGAGCAGGTCCGCTCGAGCGAACTCCATGTCCGCTCGAGCGAACCCTCCCAGAAACCCATTCCAGAGAGCACATCGCTCGAGCGGAATCGCTCGAGCGAACTAAATGTCCGCTCGAGCGACGTGTACTGTTCATCTGGGGCCACTTTGGAGCAGACAATGAAATATCCTAGATATGGAGGGAGGTTGGTTAACGTCCCTATCGTGATGAGGAGACTCATAACTGTTGTTTGAAACTCAAACGAAAAAGAAACCATAATCACAAGGATCCATTGAAGTTTTGGAAATCTCCAAGTACCTAAGGAGCCCGGAATGCCTCCAAATTCAAAGAGTATCAAGCAATTGTAAGATAAGCGTACGGGATCCCTATTCACTTGGATTAGTTTTAACCCGACATTGTCTTGGCTTTTCAAAGTTTACTCGTACCGTTTTGCTAGCTTTGATATACATGACAGACTTGATACGATAGCCGTGCCTTGAGCACCCACGCCTTGCCTGAATATAGTCTTGTACTTGATTTATTTTACACATGTCTTGATTTCCATGATTTGACCTGATTTCTAGTACATGACTCAAAAGCCAAAAAACCTTGAGGCAATATTGGGCCAGAGCTTTGTAGTGCGAGCCCATGAGCCAAGAAAGAGAACATACATACATGTACCTGTTTTATTTACTTGCATATAACCTATGAGTCGGCACCACTAAGCTTGGATGCCTTGTTAGTCTGATCCACTGACTAGGTGATCCCCCTCTTGTCTTGCCAACTGCAGTTTGGATCCCGATACCGCAGATTGCTACTGTGGTTCCTGATGCCCGGCTCGCTACCGTGGTCATGTCTAGTATATAGTATATAGTATATATGTATTTCGTTGTACCTCCTCACTTCGGCGACTGAGGTCAACGCCTTGACTTGCTTGCTCTATCACTTCGGTGATAGAGGATTTAGCTTTGTGTGGTTGCCATCTTGCTAGTTTCCTGATTTCCTTGGTTACCTTAACTTGTTCTACCTTGCATACATGTTTTAAACTAAATGATGCATTTACTCATGAAAATATTATTAGACAGGTTTAACTGTTTCCAAGGTAAATGTTTTAGCATTAAATGTTTTTACTTTTATCCACCTGCCGGACCGTCGTGTCTGACCCTTTGCTTTGGTACTCAGGTCCCGTTGTTGGTTTCCCCGAGGAGGAGCCAGAGGAGGCGGTCGGAGAACCGCAGCCGCTAGTTGAGTGGCGTGCTGACGATGTTATGTAAACATCGGGCTGCTGAGTTGCGAAACATTTTGGGGGATTGTTTGGATAGATTTCTGGTGGTTATTGTTTTGTATATTGGCCTTTGTTGGCCTCTATTTTTGGGAATTGTAATTAACTGACCTTCTGATTAAACTTGAATATGTGCTCTTGGGTTAGGCTTTAGGACATTGCTCATTCTGATACTCATATTCAAATGTAATCAGCCTTGATATTTTGTGAAATGAAATACATGCATGATTTACCATACGCTTCCGCAATTATACTATATGGTTATGTGTGTTGGAAAATCCTCACCGCGGACACCTGTGGGAAATCACGTGCACGGGTAATGAGTGTTCTTTTGTTAACCCGTGTACGCTTGATCATAAACATATTTTAATTATGGTCATCACCACATATGATTATATCATTGGCTTCATCACAATCAGTCCCGATCCCGGATTTGGTCCGCGGACCCGGTCCGGGGTCGCGACAGAACTGGTATCAGAGCGAGACGTGTTTCAAGCAATTAAAAGAAACTAGAAATCCTAAGGACGTGGCGAGGATTCGTTAGATCTTTCGTTAGCTAGAATCGCGTGAGCAATGTGTGACCCTACTCTTGATTATTTTGTGCTAACAACTTGTTTTGCAGCATCATGCCACCTCGTAAGCGCCCAGTGAACGGTAACCCCACAGCGAGCAACAGTGATTATACTGGGCCAATAGAGGGTACAGGACCAGTGGGAGAAGATAGAACTGAAAACACAATTCCAAATCAGTTTCAGCAGATGATGCAAGCCATGCTTGACCAGCAGCGTCAGGCTAATGAGAACCAAACCAGATTGCAAGAACAGATGCTCAAGAAAGATGAGGACCATGCTAGGGAGTTGGCAAAAATGCAGAGACAGTTATTGGAGGTATTACAGAGAAGACCCGAACCTGTTCAACCTCAACCTGCTATTGTCATTAATCAGAGGGAACATGACCCCAATGCACTGTTTGAGAAGTTCAGAAAGAGAGGCCCGAAAGAGTTTATGGGGACAGAGGACCCCTTGACCGCAGACGACTAGCTAGAGCATATAGAAAATATATTCGAGGTTTTCAGATGTAGTGGGGGTGAGAAGGTACAGCTTGCAGCATCACTTTTCACCAGCTTAGCAGATAATTGGTGGAAGACGGTGAGGGAGGAATACCGAACTATGGCAAATGCACTAGCTTGGGCGAACTTTAAGACCCAATTCAGAGACAAATATGTGCCTGCCCATGTCAAGAGACAGAAGGCAGCAGAGTTCCAGCAGCTTGTCCAAGGGAGTATGACCGTTTTAGAGTACCTCACCAAATTCGAGAGGTTGTCAAGATATGCTCCGGAATTGGTAGACACGGTGGAAAAGAAGATTGCCAAGTTCCTAGAAGGACTCCATCCTATCATTGAGAGGGATGCCACCGGTGTAGTACCACCTCTTACCTTCGAGGAAGCGGTCAAGAGAGCTTACAAGTTCGAGAACTTCCACCACAAGATTCTTAAGGTCCAAGGCAAGGGACAAGGGCAGCCTCAACAACAGTACAACCATCAAAGAAACCAGCAGAACAAGAGGCAGAGACAAGATCAGAATGTGCAACTAGTTTGCATTCATTGCGGGAAGAACCACGACAGTGCACAGTGTCGTACGGTCTCAGGAGCATGCTATAGATGTGGTTCCATGACCCATCAAATGAGGGATTGTCCGAGACAGAACAGGCAGAATCAGCAGCAGCAAGGAGCACCGCGTCAGGCACCGCCACAGAATGCACTAGTAGTGCAGAATCAGGCAAGGCCACTTCAGCAGCAGGCACCACCGCAACAGTATAGACCGCAGCAACAGCAGCCACAGGCCCGTCAACAGGGACAACAACAGAATCAGCGTCCCCCGCAACAGAACAGAAATGCCCCTCATGGAAGGCAACAACAAGCTCATATCAGGCCACAGCAGCGAGGACAAGTTTATGCAATCAACAGAGCTGATGCAGAGGCAGCAGGCAATGTTGTGGAAGGTACACTTCTTGTCAGTGGGTTAGAAGCTAGAATATTATTTGACCCTGGATCTACGCATTCATTCATATCCCATGCATTTTCTAGACTGATTGATGTGCATGGTAGAGATCTTGAATACATTTTGACTGTGGCTACACCAGTAGGAAAACAAGTTGTGTGTACTAGTTATTACCCTAGTTGTACAGTCCGGATAGGAGAAGTTGTGTTACCCGCAGATCTTATTCTGTTGGAGATGAAGGATTTTGATGTCATCCTAGGGATGGATTGGCTGGCAGGGTACCATGCCACAATGGATTGTTTCCATAAAACCCTCACATTCAAGTTGGATGAGACACCAGTAGGGGTGTTGTTCCAGGGAGAGAGGAGAAATCCTCGCGCAGGGTTTGTCTCAGCGTTGAAGGCTGATAGACTTTTGAGAAGTGGATGTGAAGCCTATTTGGCGTTTATCACGGAGGATAAACGGTCCCAAGGGGTGGAGGAGATCCCTATTGTTTGGGAGTTCCCGGATGTATTTCCGGAGGAGATTCCGGGATTACCACCCATGAGAGAAATTGACTTCACCATTGAGTTGTTACCAGGGACCGCTCCGATATCTATTGCACCATATAGAATGGCTCCGGCGGAATTGGGAGAGTTGAAGATACAGTTGCAAGAGTTGTTGGATAAAGGTTTTGTGAGACCTAGTATTTCACCGTGGGGAGCTCCGGTTTTGTTTGTTAAGAAGAAGGATGGTTCGATGAGAATGTGTATTGATTACCGGAGATTGAACCAAGTGACCATCAAGAACAAATATCCATTGCCAAGGATAGACGAATTGTTTGATCAGTTACAAGGTGCTTCATACTTTTCGAAGATTGATTTGAGATCCGGTTACCATCAGCTGAGAGTTAGAGAATCAGATGTGTTGAAAACAGCTTTCCGGACAAGATATGGCCACTATGAGTTCTTGGTGATGCCATTTGGGTTGACTAATGCACCGGCAGTGTTCATGGCTTTGATGAACAAGATCTTTGCGCAGTATCTAGATCAGTTTATAGTGGTGTTCATAGATGATATTTTGGTGTACTCCAAGACCAGAGAAGAGTATGAAGAGCATCTGAGGATTGCATTACAGCTTTTGAGGGAGAATCAGTTGTATGCGAAGCTCAACAAGTGTGAATTTTGGCTAGAGCAAGTCGCATTTTTGGGACACATAATCTCCAAGGAAGGTTTGTCAGTAGACCCGTCCAAAATTGAGGCAGTAGTGAAGTGGGAAAGACCGAAGAATGTGTCAGAAATTAGGAGTTTTCTTGGGTTGGCAGGATATTACAGGAGGTTTGTGCAAGGGTTTTCGTCGATTGCAGCGCCATTGACGAAGTTAACAGGGAAGAATGCACCCTATGTGTGGACAGATCAGTGTGAAGCTAGTTTCCAAGAGCTGAAGAAGAGATTAACTACCGCACCGGTCCTTACCTTGCCATCCGGAAGCGGCGGTTTTACTATCTTTACCGATGCTTCGAACATTGGACTCGGTTGTGTGTTGATGCAAGAAGGAAGAGTTGTAGCTTATGGGTCCCGGCAGTTGAAAGACCACGAGAAGAATTATGCGACCCATGACCTTGAGTTGGCAGCGGTCGTCTTTGCATTGAAGATGTGGAGACATTACCTCTATGGAGAGAAATTTGAGGTTCATTCGGATCACCGTAGCCTACAGTACCTATTTTCTCAGAAGGAGCTGAACATGAGGCAGAGGAGGTGGATGGAGTATATCAAGGACTATGATTTCCCAATCAAGTATCACCCGGGTAAAGCGAATGTCGTTGCTGATGCTTTGAGTAGGAAGTCAGTGGGCATAGCAAATTTGAGTGGTACTTGTATTTTTGATCAGTTTGAGGAGTTGAAGATAGACCTCCAGCCACTAAGGAAGGGTGCCATAATTGCCAATATGTCAGTGTCAGAGCCTTCGTTCATCCGGAAGATTAAGGACAGTCAGTTGCAAGATCCAGAGTTAGCCAAGATTGTAGATCACATAGCAGAACGTCCTGATTTTCGTTTTGTTGACGGAGTTCTTTACTACCGTGATCGTTTGTGTGTGCCTAACATCGAAGATTTGAGGAATGACATCATGGCAGAAGCTCACAGTGCGAAGTACTCCATGCACCCAGGCAGCACAAAGATGTACCAGAATTTGAAGGGTAGATTTTGGTGGAACAATATGAAGAGGGAGATTGCAGCGTTTGTGTCTCGTTGCATGACTTGTCAGTTGATAAAAGCAGAACATCAGAAGCCTCCAGGTTTGTTGCAGCCATTAGAGATCCCGGAGTGGAAGTGGGAGCACATTACCATGGACTTTATTTCGGGACTACCGAAGACTAGCAAGGGCAATGATGCGATATGGGTGATTGTGGACAGACTCACCAAATCAGCTCATTTTATCCCCATGAGGACAGGGAAGAAGATGCACATGTTACCCCTGGCAGAATTGTTTGTCAATGAGATCGTCAGTAGGCATGGACAGCCAGTTTCCATCACGTCCGATAGAGACAGCAGATTCGTCTCGAGATTTTGGAAGACCCTACATGAGTCTATGGGTTCGAGACTACAGTTCAGTACAGCTTATCACCCTCAGACCGATGGCCAGTCGGAGAGGACGATTCAGACTCTTGAGGATATGCTCCGAGCTTGTGTATTAGATTTCAAGACTCAATGGGATGAGACCCTACCGTTGTGTGAGTTTGCTTACAACAACAGCTACCACTCGAGCATTGGGATGGCGCCTTTTGAGGCCTTGTACGGCAGAAGGTGTAGGACACCTGTTTGTTGGGAAGAAGTCGGCACTCGCAGTTTCCATGGACCGTCCATAGTGAGTGAGACTACGGATAAAGTGAGACAGATCCAAGAATGTTTGAAAGTAGCCCGGAGTAGACAAAAGAGCTATGCAGACTCTCACCGCAGGAATCTACAATTCAAGGAAGGAGATAAGGTTTTCTTGAAGGTGTCACCGACCAGAGGAACATTGAGGTTTGGGCAGAAAGGCAAGTTATCACGGAGATACATTGGACCGTATGATATAATGAGCAAGATCGGTGATGTGGCTTATAGATTAGCCCTACCACCTGAGCTATCCGGTGTACACAATGTCTTCCATGTGTCGATGTTGAAGAAGTACGTTCCTGACCCCTCACATGTACTCCGGCATGAACCGTTAGAGATCAGGGAAGATGCCACCTATGTTGAGAAGCCCATTCGGATCATAGACACGAAGGAGCAAGAGTTGAGGTCACGGACTATTCAGTGGGTGAAAGTACTTTGGGAGAATCATGGGCCGGAAGAGGCAACGTGGGAATTGCGAGATCAAGTGCAGAAGAAGTATCCGCATCTCCTACCCGAGGTGAGTTTTATACTTCATTTGGAGGACCAAATGCCCTAAGGGGTGGAGGATGTAAGACCCCGACCCGAGTGACTCGATTAGTGCTAATTAAGTTGTGTGTTCGTGCTAAGCTTGATTAGTGGTTTTGACTAAACTTGGATTAGTATAGTTCTTGATAGCTTTGGGGAATTATTTTTAGTGTCTTGTGTTTAGTGGGACCCTTTGGGGGTTTCCTTTTGATAGTCTTGCTAGCTTTTGGAGGTTACTTGCTTTTCCCCTAATTCTTGGCTTGATCCCGTTTTACTTATTTTTGTCGATCCTTACAACTTTCATGTTGAGCCCGTGACCATCCGGAACCCCAAAAACCAATCTTCTTGCTTTGAGGGCAAAACAGTCTTTTTACATGAAATCTGTACCCAACACTCGATATCCTCGAAACCCGCGAAACATGTACTTTTTAGAAACTAGATATTTCGACGATCACTTTTCTCTTCTTCGTCGATTTCATTCGAGATCCCGAAACTAGCGATTTCAGCCCAAAGAGCTTTCCTAGTAGTGGAGCCCACACCCATTGCCTTATAAGGAGAACCCTCTTCTTCCATTTCCTCTTTTCCAGCACAAGAGAAACCTAGGGTTTTCTTTCTCTCTTTTCTTCTTCTTCTTGCTTCTACATTGCCCAAATCCCCACCAACCTTGCATCTTTTGAGGAATGGAGATCACCACCCTTTCCCTCTCCTTGCAAGCTTCTCTTTGATACCATTTGTGGGAGGATCTACTCAACTCAAGACCCTCATTGAGCTCACCTTATCCATTTGAAGAACCTACAAGTAAGCTTCCTCCCTAATCTCTTAGATTCTTGTTCTTCTAGTCTTAGGAGAGCTCTATCTTCTTTATTGTGAGTTCTTCTTCTTGTTTCTTGGTTTGACCCATTTTAGGGTTTGTTTTTGGGGGTTTTTGGTGTAGCTTGGTATTTGGCTTGGAAGAGTGGATTAGAGCTTGGATTTCTTGATTAGAGACCTTGAGGCAAGTGGATGTTTAGTTTTAAAGTGATTTCCATGATCAAATGTTGGATTTATTGTATCATTTATGATGAGTTTTTACTTGCATTCAATGTGGTTTTAATGTTTTAAAAAGGGGTTGTTGAGCCCATTTATTATCTTGAGATATGATTGATAGCCTTTGTTTATCTTGTGCTTAAAGACTTAAATGAATCTATGTAATTGTGGTTATGTCTTTTTCTTTTGATTGAATGAGAAAATGTATGAATGAATGAATCATTGTGGAGGTTGTGAGAAGCTTTGATGGAGTTGAAGAGGATGTGGAGGTGCTTACATGCCCTCTTTGATGTATGTTAGGATCTCAAGAAGTGTGGGTTTGTAAGAAGAGAAGAATGGAGAAAAGAGCTGTCCACGAAACCCAGTTCTGGACAGTTCGCTCGAGCGAACTTGACACATCGCTCGAGCGAACTGCCCAGGAAGGGTTCGTGTCATTCCAGAGAGTTGTTCGCTCGTGCGAACCCCAGGTCTGCTCGAGCGAACTCCTCCAACAGCCATCCAGAGAATGGTCGGCTCGAGCGCACAAATCATTTGCTCGTGCCGTCCTGAACTGAGCAGGTCCGCTCGAGCGAACTCCATGTCCGCTCGAGCGAACCCTCCCAGAAACCCATTCCAGAGAGCACATCGCTCGAGCGAACTAAATGTCCGCTCGAGCGACGTGTACTGTTCATCTGGGGCCACTTTGGAGCATACAATGAAATATCCTAGATATGGAGGGAGGTTGGTTAACGTCCCTATCGTGACGAGGAGACTCATAACTGTTGTTTGAAACTCAAACGAAAAAGAAACCATAATCACAAGGATCCATTGAAGTTTTGGAAATCTCCAAGTACCTAAGGAGCCCGGAATGCCTCCAAATTCAAAGAGTATCAAGCAATTGTAAGATAAGCGTACGGGATCCCTATTCACTTGGATTAGTTTTAACCCGACATTGTCTTGGCTTTTCAAAGTTTACTCGTACCGTTTTGCTAGCTTTGATATACATGACAGACTTGATACGATAGCCGTGCCTTGAGCACCCACGCCTTGCCTGAATATAGTCTTGTACTTGATTTATTTTACACATGTCTTGATTTCCATGTTTTGACCTGATTTCTAGTACATGACTCAAAAGCCAAAAAACCTTGAGGCAATATTGGGCCAGAGCTTTGTAGTGCGAGCCCATGAGCCAAGAAAGAGAACATACATACATGTACCTGTTTTATTTACTTGCATATAACCTATGAGTCGGTACCACTAAGCTTGGATGCCTTGTTAGTCTGATCCACTGACTAGGTGATCCCCCTCTTGTCTTGCCAACTGCAGTTTGGATCCCGATACCGCAGATTGCTACTGTGGTTCCTGATGCCCGGCTCGCTACCGTGGTCATGTCTAGTATATAGTATATAGTATATATGTATTTCGTTGTACCTCCTCACTTCGGCGACTGAGGTCAACGCCTTGACTTGCTTGCTCTATCACTTCGGTGATAGAGGATTTAGCTTTGTGTGGTTGCCATCTTGCTAGTTTCCTGATTTCCTTGGTTACCTTAACTTGTTCTACCTTGCATACATGTTTTAAACTAAATGATGCATTTACTCATGAAAATATTATTAGACAGGTTTAACTGTTTCCAAGGTAAATGTTTTAGCATTAAATGTTTTTACTTTTATCCACCTGCCGGACCGTCGTGTCTGACCCTTTGCTTTGGTACTCAGGTCCCGTTGTTGGTTTCCCCGAGGAGGAGCCAGAGGAGGCGGTCGGAGAACCGCAGCCGCTAGTTGAGTGGCGTGCTGACGATGTTATGTAAACATCGGGCTGCTGAGTTGCGAAACATTTTGGGGGATTGTTTGGATAGATTTCTGGTGGTTATTGTTTTGTATATTGGCCTTTGTTGGCCTCTATTTTTGGGAATTGTAATTAACTGACCTTCTGATTAAACTTGAATATGTGCTCTTGGGTTAGGCTTTAGGACATTGCTCATTCTGATACTCATATTCAAATGTAATCAGCCTTGATATTTTGTGAAATGAAATACATGCATGATTTACCATACGCTTCCGCAATTATACTATATGGTTATGTGTGTTGGAAAATCCTCACCGCGGACACCTGTGGGAAATCACGTGCACGGGTAATGAGTGTTCTTTTGTTAACCCGTGTACGCTTGATCATAAACATATTTTAATTATGGTCATCACCACATATGATTATATCATTGGCTTCATCACAATCAGTCCCGATCCCGGATTTGGTCCGCGGACCTGGTCCGGGGTCGCGACAGCGCCGGACCGTCTGCTTGACCTCTCGGGCCAGCCACTCCCTCATGTCATTCTTGTTGTCGAAAGTGGGCTCTTGCTTTCTTTGGGTACAGCTATCGCCCGAGCCTTCGACGTGATCTCGGGAACGCCTTTTGCGGTTCAGGTGTTGCCGCAAATCGTTGTGGACGATAGGCCGTGAGACATTGTTCGTAAAGGCCTTTTCCATTTCTTGGAGCTGCTGCTGGAGCTGATGGATTAGCCTATCCTTTTCTTGGATGATCAGGTTCTGGGTCTTGATATCCGCGCGTGAGGGGGAATCGTCATTGTGGGCCTGGTGCTCCACCAAGCTTTTGCCCATCCGAAGCTGCCGAGGTGAAGGGTTGTTCGCTGTAGGAGGCCTTGTCTCCTCCATTAGAGGTGAGTCAGTGTCACTGTGGTAGCTCTCCACCACTGCTGGACGCTCGGCAATGTTCTCTTGTCGAGATAGTGCCCGGGATGGGCCAGGACGTTCCCTTCCTTCTACAGATTTCGTCTTGCCGCCTCTCTTGCTCCTCGTAGGCATGGTGGAAAGAAAGATGAGTAATGTAAAGATTACTGTATCGTTCCCCACAAACGGCGCCAATTGTGAGTGCACGAAAATTCACAGACCCTGAGGTGGTGAACTCTGGACCCACTAGATGAAAGGATGTGATGCCTTCAATGGAACCTGAAAGGAGAAAGACGAAGGAAGCAGTCAAAGACCCTGGCTGTGGGCAGCGCAAGGCTCTCCGATGCCTAAGTCAGTGTAAGAACGTGACAGTAGGGTAGAGATTAGAGAGAGAGTACTGGGTTGTCTATCGCGTACCTCTGGAGGAGACTAAGTCCTCTATTTTTATGTTGTTGTGAAGTTCCAATATCGTAGATAAGCATCAGGGCGTAACTGATGCAATTCCTTCAATCAGGGTAACCGTTTCAGTTGATCCCGCTCCTTTAATTCAGATAACCGCTCAGTCAATGATTATCCCTTAATTACAGCTGTAACGTCGTTCATTCTCCTTGGTGTTCGCTGCATCATAAACCAATCCACCATGTTCTCCGGCCGTTACGCCACGTCTCTATCGAGGATGATGGGCGATGCCCTTTGTCCGAAATAGGTGGTCGAGACCGAAGTGAGGATGTCCGAGGTTCGATACATCCGAACTGGAGTATGACTGAGCTGTAGCTGAACGCGGGTAAGTCTACCGAGCTGCATGGCAAGGACGAGCTCTCCGCCGAACTGTGAAGGGTCAGACGATGCTAAAGCCGAGATCAAGACAAGTTCGGTGCCGAAGTGCTTGTGTTCCCTTCATTACTGGCAGAGTGGGCCTAATCTCGGTGTTCGAGGAATGCCCCCACACACGGATCTAGACCCATAACTAGTTTCTTAGCTCTGGAACTAGAACTAAAACCATATATGGGATGGGTTTGGATTCGGTCTGAGTCTAGATGAAGAATAACTTATCTAGCTAAATGCCAAATGGGGTCGGGATTTGGGAATATAATCAAAGTTAATATTACAAAACAAATAAGCCAAAGCTTTACCGTCTAAGATAATGGTATTAATGGACCAATCATAATTTCCCTTCAAAACTTGTACCACTTTTTCATTATCCATCAAAACACCGATCTTGATAAAACTTGTTTCTTGTCCTTTCAAAAGTAGTTAATACTGCCTTCGTTTCAATCTCTTTTGGAGTGGTGACTTCAGATCTTTGGATAGTACCTGCATCCACAACAACCCCATTTAGCATTATAACAAATCCAAAGGAGGCAAACCCCTCCTTATATTAAACCCCGTTATTTTGTCATAAGTCTAGAATAAATGATAGCAAACCTACTCTCCTAGGGCCTGTTTGGATAAATGAGGAGTGGAGTAAAAATGAAGTGGATTTCACATATGGAGTGGAGTGGAAGAGAAGTAGGTTGAAGTTCAAATAGAGTACTTCACTTCACTTCATTTGGAAGCTTATTTTGAAATTAATGTTTAGAGTAGAATCCACTTTTACTCAAGAAAATAAAAGTATTTATAGTTGAAGTGAAATGGAGTACATGTGGCTCACAATATTACTACATCTATCGGGTAGACTCATCCAAACATGGTAGAATTGGAATTTTAGACTGTTAGGGCTCATTTGACTTCACTTTACTCTATTTTTTACCTATCCAAACTGTCACGCCCCCAAAACCGGAATCCGATCTCGGGGACGCGAGTATGGGGAATTTGTATTTCCCCTCCTAGGATCCGCGTGTATGAGGATGGCAAAATTCACAACACATAAAAATATTTAGCGAAAGCTCTACAAGACGTTACGACCCGGAATCCATACCCATCGGGTTCCGTGTCGTACTCAATCTGTCAGCATAAGATTGTCATAGACATATTTAAATTCAGACTGGAACAATTCATAATATCAAGATATACAGAGCTGACAATAACATGCTAGTCATTGCCCGAACATATTCAAGTTACAAATTAACGAGTGCATTTATTACAATTCCCAAGAAAAAGACTAACAAAAGCCGTACAAAAATAGCAAGCTAAGACAATACTACCCAAGAGTGTAACGTAACTCCGGAGTCAAGCATGATGTCTACATGACATCGATGACACAACTCGCCTGCAAAACTCGTGGCTCAACAGCTCACTGCATACGAACTAGCTCAAAACAAGGACCTACTATCTAGAGTACCAAAGCAGAAGTATATCAGACACGACGGTCTGACAGGTGATCAAAATAGGCAAGAGCATAACCAAAATACAATTTTAAAGGAAACAATAACTAAAAACACTGTATTGAACTTGAAATAGATTTACAAGGTTTAAAAACGATGCATGGACAAGATGCTTATCAAGAAATCACTAGTACATGCACGATATACGAAACAAGACATGAATACATATAATATCATGATTAGTAAATCCACAAAGAGCCCATCCTTTCTCCATCATACATGATGACAAGAGTAAGCACGCACGACAAGCACGACACGCAAGACACGATCCCACATATAAGGGAAATTTCCGGCCGCGGAACCGGAACACGAACACGCACGATGTGTCATTCAAGACACGACTAGTCTGCAAACAGTCCACATGTTTAAGGACCCTCAGGTAGTGGATCAAGCTAAAAGGGCAGTCCAAGCTCAGTGGTACTTACTTATATCATGAATGCACAAAACATGGCGATACACGTTCGAGAACACGACAAAACAAGAGGGAAATCATTTAATAAGCACGACATGACGTGACTAGCAAAATAGCATAATATAAATGCTTATCAAACTTAAGAAATGATTCCCTTTTTCTTATTCTTGAAACACGTCTTAAAACAAGTCTTAAAACAAGCTTATTCTTGAAATTCAAACGAAAACACAATGATGCACGAAGCATCAAAATAAGCACTTTGATCCATGAAACAAATCTCCAAACAAACTTATACTTGAAATTCAAAGCGAGTACACGAGGATGTACGTAACATCAAAACAGAAGTTCAAATACGAAATCTATCAAGTTTAGGCTAAGACCATTCATTGACCCTTGTGGAGTTGAAACCCAAATGTCGGAGTTTTGACAAGGTTTGGTGCCCCAGAAGTTATAGTACATTTTGGAACTCAAAGTGCACAAAGTCAACAAAAAGGTCTAAAACCTAGTCTAGTTTTCCTTCTCGCAAAAATCCTTCAAAACGGTACTTTTGGTAAAATGTCGGTCAGTCCTCCGTTACCTGTCGGTCAACCGAGGTTGATGTGTCGGTTGACCTACAGCTGACCGACGGCTGACCGACAAGCCTCAGCCCAGAAATGTAGCTCTCGGGAAAAGGGACCGACAAGTCCTCGGTTGGCTATCGGTTGACCTATCGGTCAACCGACAGCTGACCGACAGTTTTCCTGACAAAATGTTGCTCTCTGGAATTTGAACCGATAAGTCCTCGGTTAGTGTCGGTCGCCCTGTCGGTCAACCGATAGATGACCGACACCTGACAGACAGAACTCGGGCAGTGCATTTCAGTTCAGAATTTCCACACTTCTTTCCCTTCTTCACTTCCACACTTTCACCACCTGCACTCCCCAAGCCTACATGCTTTCCAAGGGATACATTTCTCACATTTTTAAAGCATTCCATCCACCATGAAACCATTCATTCTATAACAAAGACATCAAGACATTTTCAAGGATAAAATCATAAAAACTAACAAGATCAAGCATGATTCTAAGAGCTTGCAAAATCATTGCTAACAAGACAAATGAAGAAGCCAAAACTCATGACATGAAAGAGTATAACATAACTTGCATTATGAACTAAACATAGAAAACATATCTTAATGAAAGATTGAAACCATAATGAAAACATAAGACAATAAACATGAGAAATCCTATAAAGATCACTTGCCTCAATCCAATGCCAAGGAAACTCCACAAAAACTCAACCAAAAGGAAGATCCATGAAATCTACACAAAAGCCCCAAAAGAGAACACATAAAAATCACATTTTTGTCACTACAAACCCCCATTTCGAAAATGGGTTTGAAAACATGTAAAACAAGCTCTAAGTGAGCTAAAGAACATCAAATGAAAAGATGGGTCCAAGCTCTAACCTTGAGCTAGCTGAACAAGATGAAGAGAGGTTGAAGATGATAAATAGTGAAATGGTTTGGCTCTAAAAACACTCCAAACGAAGCTTGAGAAGAGAGGAAGAGAATGGTGGAGTCGAATCGGAGATTGGAGTCCTCTTGATGGATGATCCGAGGGAAAAGACCAAGAGAAAAAAGCTTTCTCTCCTCTCCACTCTAGGTCAAGACCGGTACAGGAAAAATGGGGAAGAAGAAATGGAGGAGAGAGAATAGGAGGGTATATATAGTGTCTGGAAGTGGGTCCCAAATGCAGTTGAACTTGAAACGATTAGAACATGGTCTTGCGGACCCCAGATGAAATCGACGAAGAAGAACAAAACGATCGTCGAAAAATCTAGTTTTCAAAAAGTATATTTTCCCCAATTTCTGGAATTTTCGAAATTTATGGACAGATTTAGTGAAAATTGTCATTTTTGCCCTTTTTCTCGAAAAACGCGATTCCTGAGCCTCAAATCCAAATGGATAAAACATGAAAGTTGTTAAAAACAATAAAATGAGTCAAAAGGAATAAAAACTGGAATTTTTAGAAACCAAGAATAAATTCTCACAAAAATACAATTTACAAGGGTTGGGTTAAAACAAAGTCAACGGTCTTTTAAAACTCTCCAAAGTTATGAAAAATCTATTCAAACTCAAAAACAAAGTCAAATCAACCCTAATCTTGTTTAAAAAGCTAAATCATGATTAAAACAATGCTAAACCCGAAAATTGAGGGTCGGGGTCTTACACAAACAGGCCCATGATAAAAGTCAAGTCGAACAAGGGTTTGCTTGTTTGGTTAGCAACCTAGCATCTCACCGGGTTGCTTAGGAATTGATCTCTGAGTATGCAACTCTTTCCACCTTTGAGGGCTCTCCTTACCATGTGTGTGGGCTCTCTTCTAGCCCCCTTTCTCGGGTGCAAAAAATAAACCTAATAATATAATGAAAGTTAGGTCAAGTTTGATATTGATCCTACTTTAGTAATTTTCAAGGCTTGATACCTTATGGATCTCTAGATATTTTCAAAAATATATCGGCCATTGATGTACTATGCTCAATATTGAATTTGTACATGAGCAGTAATGTTTTTCTATTTTTTTATTATTTCTATGAGTGTGAATTAAGATCCAAACCGTTGAAAATGTTCACAGGCTCAAACATAGCCGTGAGACCAAATTTCAGCCGTTGGATCATCACCAATCTCGAGAAATATGAAAAAAAGTGAGCCATTAGATGCGATTTTTTCGATTATGTGGGCCTCAACACAAGATCCAAGCCGTTAGATCTCTTTGGAAGGCTAAACGCGACTACAAGGTCAATTTCGAAGGCTTGATACCTTGTGGATCTCAATAAATTTGTAAAAAACTTTCAACCATTGATATAAAGAAAAAGTCTATTTAACATAGATCTTTGCATTACCAAACACTTCTTTTGATTCTAGCCTCTTTTTTATAACTATTTGACTCTATATATTTTGATGGGTCTATCCAAAAAAGAGTAGAGATACCAAATAAGGCCTAAGTGGTGCACACTATAGAGCCTCACAGCGGGTTATTGGTTTTTTAGGAGAAATCGACTTTTTTTTTTACAAAATGTAGGCAGTTATTTTTAAAAAGTCCCTCATGCTATTGAATTCAATTACGTGGAAAGCAAGTCTTAATTGCCCTCGTGCTAGTACACCCAACACAATTCCAAGTGTGATTTGTGTCACGAATTTTCCTTTTAACATGGTCCCTTTGTAATCCATCCAAGACGAATCATCAATCAACGTCTAGGGCATGATATAGAAATCTAGCTATCAGTTTAAGGGTCGTTTGTTTGCTTGGATGTGAATTCCAAGGAATTCAACGTAAAATGGGCTCAAATAAAAGATTTGAAGAGGTGGAGTGCAAATTAAGGACATTAGGTGAAGATGTAGATGAGATCTTTAGTTCCGTAGGATTTGATTTACTAGGGCGATGGCGGGTATTCATTATATATCCCACATCGTATTTTTTTCATTAAAGGGAATATTATGTGATGCCATTGAAAAAGGACTTTTAGTGGCCACCAAAAGCTGTCGCTAAAAGTGGATTGGCGGTCGCTAATACCCTTTAGCGACCCCTCAGCGACCGCCAATACAGCTACGCAAAAAATTCGTCGCAAAAATATTAGCGACCACCGCTAAAACTCTTGACTTTTAGCGGACGCCAATAGCCATCACTAAAGCTAAAAAAGCCGTTGCAAATATGTTTTTTTTTTTTTTTTTTTAATTTTTTAAGCCTTTTTGCGACTGCTAATTACCATTAGTGACCGCTAATGGCGGTCGCTAATGGTTTTTTCATTTTTAATTTTGCATTAGCGACCGCCACTGGAGGCAGCTAAAGGTCTTTTTTTTAAAAAATATTTTTTCTATTTTTTAGCTAAATTTGTTCCTGCTTTTTATACCTGTACCTGAATATATTATATCCATATATCCAACTACTAAAATCAATTAAAAATACTAATAACAAAACAAAGTCTTATATTAATGATATTCAAAACATTACAAATGTTTCAACAAATTAAATTCATTACAATTCATTACAAAAGTTTCAACAAATTATATTCATTACAAAAATAAACATATTGTCTGAAAATGGAGCCGTGATCAATCCGATGCTGTCAAACCTGAAGAGAAAAAGGGAGATAAATATTAATAGTTAATTATAAAAATTGACAATATATAATAAATATAAACAAAATGAAAATTTTAAATTTAAATTTTGAAAATTAAACTTACGTTTCAACTCAACGGGTAATTCGGGAGTCGGAATCCCAACCCGTCAGATCTGGCAGGTCATGAATGACAATGGGCCCGTGCCCGTCCAGTTTCACAGGCACCGGAGCCCGTTTGCCCGATTTGGGCGCTCGGAGGCCAATTTACTAACTTTTAACTTAAACTTACGTTTCAACAATACGGGCAATCCGGGAGTCGAAATCCCGAGCCGTCAGTTCTGATAGGTCAAGAATGACTATGGGCCTGTGCCCATCCAGTTTCACGAGAACCAGAGCCCATTTGCCTGGTTTAGGCGCTCAGAGGCCAATTTACTAAGTAATAAGAAAACGATTTAACTAAAACTTACGTTTCGACTCTACGAGTAATTCAGCAGTGGGAATCTCGAGCCATCAGTTCCGGCAGGTCATGAATGACTATGGGCTCGTGCCCATCCAGTTTCACGGGCACCGGAGCCTGTTTGCCCGGTTTGGGTGCTCGGAGGCCAATTTACTAACTTTTAACTTAACGTTTTAATTTAAACCTACGTTTCAACTCTACGGGCAACCCGGAAGTCGGAATCCCAAGCCGTCAGTTTTGGCAGGTGAGGAATGACAATGGGCTTGTGCCCGTCCAGTTTCACGGGTACCGGAGCCCGTTTGGCCGGTTTGGGCGCTCGGACGCCAATTTACTAAGTAATAAAAAAACGATTTAACTTAAACCTACGTTTCGACTCTACAGGCAATCTGGGAGTCTGAATCCAAAGCCGTCAGTTCCGACAGGTGAGGAATGGCTATTGGCTTGTGTCCGTCCAGTTTCACGGACACCGGAGCCCGTTTGCCTAGTTTGGGCGCTCGGAGGCCAATTTACTAAGTAATAAGAAAACGATTTAACTTAAACCTACGTTTCAACTCTACGGGCAATTCAGGAGTCGGAATCCCGAGCCGTCAGTTCCGACAGGTGAGGAATGACTATGGGCTCATGTCATCCAATTTCACAGGCACCGGAGCCCGTTTGCCCAGTTTGGGCGCTAGGAGGTCAATTTACTAAGTAATAAGAAAACAATTTAACTTAAATCTACGTTTCGACTTTATGGGCAATTCGGGAGTCGGAATCCCGAGCCGTCAATTCCGGTAGGTGAGGAATGACTATGGACTCGTGTCCGTCCAGTTTCACAGGTACCGGAGTCCGTTTGCCCGGTTTGGGCGCTCGGAGGCCAATTTACTGACTTTTAACTTAACGTTTTAGCTTAAACCTACGTTTCAACTCTACGGGTACTTCGGGAGTCGGAATCCCTAGCAGTCAGTTACGGCAGGTCATGAATGACTATGGGCCCATGTCCGTCCAGTTTCACGGGCACCAGAGCCCGTTTGCCAAGTTTGGGTTCTCGGAGGCAAATTTACTAACTTTTAATTTAATGTTTTAACTTAAACCTATGTTTCAACTCTACGGACAATCTGGGAGTCGGAATCCCGAGCCGTCAGTTCCGGCAGGTCATGAATGACTATGGGCCTGTGCCCGTCTAGTTTCACTGGCACCGGAGCCCATTTGCCCGGTTTGGGTGCTCGGATGCCAATTTACTAACTTTTAATTTAACGTTTTAACTTAAACATATGTTCCCACTCTACAGGCAATCCGAGAGTCGGAATCCCAAGCTGTTAGTTCCGACAGGTCAAGAATGACTATGGGCCTGTGTTCATCTAGTTTCACGGGCACCGGAGCCCATTTGCCCGATTTGGGCGCTCGGAGGCCAATTTACTAAGTTTTATAATAATTTTTTAACTTAAACCTATGTTTCGACCCTACGGGTAATCCGGGAGTCGGAATCTCGAGCCGTTAGTTCCGGCATCGTCCCTGCTATTCTCGGCATACCATCTCATCAGTTTAGAAATATTTGATGACATAAAAAGCCGCTTCAGCCTGGGCTTAAGTGGGAAATATCTCACTTGCTTTGTTGCCACTTGTTTGCCACGATTGATAACACTTGTAGAACTATTCTGACGATTGTGACCAACCTCGTCCTCCTTTCATCTCGATGACTGACACACAATGCATGTATCAAGATGGGATTCTCATTCCTAAACAACATACAATTGTTTGGACATGCATCAAAAGTCTCATACGTGAAGCCTAAATTTTCAGTTAACTTGCGAGCCTGATAGTAGGACTTAACAAGTTTTGCACCGGATGGGAGCACTCGATGCAACAACTGGAGGAGCATATCAAATGATGTGTCAGACCACTGATTCAATGCCTTCAAATGCAACAACTCAACAATAAAGGACAATTTACTGAAGTCCTTGTATCCGGGATACAATTCTGTATGTGCATCATCTAGGATTTTAAAATATCTCATGGCCTCTTCATCGGCACCGGAGCAAGGATTACTCCCACCCGCACCGTCAGTCTCACAGCGTGTGTATTCGGGTGCCAACCCGCATGCGATATCATTTAGCATCGCGATCATCGGATCAGTCTCTGACATATCATCCACCTCAATTTCATCTCTAACCCGTTTGTGACAGGAAACACACTCTTCTCCATGTCTTATCCAATTCTTGTACTGCTTTAAGAATCCGTTCAGAATCAGATGCTCTCGGACAAGCTCTCTTCTGTAATAATACCGATTCACACATTTTCTACATGGACAACTGATGAACTCGTTGTCAAACCCATTGGTAAATTCCATGAACTGGTTAATCCCCTCTATGTATTCCCTGGACATCCTATTCGGTAAATCAATCCAGCTCTTGTCCATCTCGGTAACTATTTCTGTGGAAATCTAAAATGAGCAAGTACAATTAACCCGAGGTATCGTGCATCATGCAAGTCACCTATCCATAAACTGCAAACTCCTTACTACAGGGTGGTTGGTCCTATCCCATTCGAGAATACACGATCCAACTTGCACTCAACAACTCGAATGCTTCGTCCCCTAGTCAGACAAAATTTCGGCAGCATGTCCACGTGGTTCTCCAAGTACACGACACAGATATAACATCAGTCGTACCTATGTATGTACCCAGAGAACAATGAGACATCAACCGAAACTCTATCTAACATCGGACTTGCATGAGCTATTGAGTATAAGATGGATAATTGCATTTCCAAACTGTCCGAACTGGACAATTCAAGAATCACATACGACAAAGTTCGAATATACATCACAAGAACAACGAATCTAGTCAAAGATCCAATCCGTCGCGTCAAGGATTATTGAACAGATGTCGTACACAATTCTCGAACGGATCTAAGTTTCACTAATGCATGCAAATGAATAAAAGTTGCAGTGGAAGGTTCACAACAAATCAAATCTTCAAATATAAAACCATCTATAGCAGTTCTAAGTTTGATTGTACCATTAATCAAATCATCATCAATAACCATCATCAATGACCATCACAATGAATATTTTTGCGCTGTTGGGTCTGTAGCTTAGTTGGGATTCAGATGTGTGGTGAACATGGTTTTTGCTTTCGACTCCCGAGGATTAGGATTTGTGAGATATGGGTGGTTCATGATGTAGAAATTTGGTCTTTTGTGGTGACTGGGCGTTGCCAAAATGTGGGTTGATTTTTATGGATATCTGTTTGTCAATGAGGAATTTGGGAGACTTTGGATTTGGGACTTGTGCTGTTGGGCATCTAGCTTAGTTAGGATTGAGAGGTGCAATGAGTGTTGTTTTTTAAATTCTACTCCTACTCTTAAGGGTTGGATTTTAGAGATCTGGTGGGACATTCAAGATTCTGACATTGGGTGTTTGTGGTGATTGCACTTGACCCATGCTCCTACTGAAAGAGATTTCACTGGATTGATCACATGGGGTCAATCAAATTATTGGAAGAGGTAGATCCTACTGTAGCTACGTATCCTAATACATCAGTCCCATTCGTGAAGCTATGTATCCTCTGTATTTTGATTGAGATCCTCTTAAATTATAATTTACTGATTATTTTTGTGCTTGCCATCATTTTAAGCTTTCTCAGTTCTATGTTTTCCACCATTTTATAAGGGGAGATTATTCTCTCCTTGTGTTGTTAATTCCTGAAATAAGGATAAAAGTTCTGTATCCCACATGATTGCAAGCTGCCAACCGCCACATCTTTAATTAACTGTGTTATTTGAAACTTCAATAATGTTAAATTTGGTTCCTCCATTTGTTATAACTCTTTATTTTGAAATCCGGATATTAAGTAAGCTAGTTTAATAATTGTTCCTTCATTTGTTCTGACTCTTTATTTTGAAATCTGAATATTAATTTAGCTAGTTTAAGAAATATAAACTTTTTATTAATCTTAATTCGATATCCTTCCAGTTATTCATCATTTCAATCTGGAGGTGGAGGTGGTCTTTCTACTATTGGGAGATTTGAAGAATCATATCTTGGAGATTCTTCAGGAGACATTGAGCAATTAAGAGTTCAAGACGTGGGAGAAGGCAATGTGAAGATCAGGTACATCCCTACTACATGCAATCATTTGATGATTTTTCCCCTCTCCTTTTGCTGATATATTTCTTGCAGTTTCAATATAGGCTTTATGAAGGCAGAGTAGCTCAAGGTCCATTGAGAGGAACTCGAGTTATATTTAAGGTATCTTTCCCTTTTGTCTTTCATGACTGATTGCTTAAAGTCTTTTAAAATTAGATGTAATTACTTAGAAGACATACTGTCACAAGAATCCTGATTTTTTTAGTGGCACAACAATGACAATTGACAACCATAATTTGTTATTTATGTCATTCTATTAGTTTAAAGCCCATTTGTCACACACCCAATATTTGGGTTTTGCTTGGTTTTTTTCAGTGGACACCGTCTGATTTGCTTTAGGGGTCAGGTGGGAAATAAAAACTGTTTATTTTTACACCCATATGGATGTTGACGATTTGGTTTTTAAAATTATTTTTTTGGATGAATAGATCCAGTGGCAAATAAGAAAACGCAACATCAGAAAATGCAGATTTATGTAGCTCATTACCTTGTGAGTCTAACCTAGCAGGTTATGAGGGAGTTTTCATTATGTGCAAAATATGAAATACTATGTGGAACTATCTTAAATGAGGTTTTGTACCTGTGCAACTCGAATTCACAAAAATCTTGTGATGTAAATAGAAGGGGCTGGTTTGATCACAAGTTTTGATTTCAAACTCACACCTACAAAATACAATTTGTAAATAGCAAATCCATGCAAATAGGTTTTTTTTTATTTTAGTATATGATGTTTCCTTGGCCTGCAATTGGTAATGTAGGTTCATAGGAGCACCCAGTTGGGTAAACAATGATCCCATATAATTTCTTGCAAAAAACTAATCACCTCAACTAGGCAGTTGAGATATTGTAAGTCAAGTATTCATCACCTCAGGTCTATACACAAACATTTATTGTTTGCATTTGACATGTAAAGGAAGTAGTACAAGTCTGGTGTTTACATTCTTAATGAAAGAAAACCAAGTGGTCAATCATAAGACTGATATGAACTCATGCTGTGACTCTGCCTAGTGGAAAGTGGTTCTTATCTCATCAATCCATCATCATCATGATCATCATCAAATCTTTTCTCATCAGTCCAGGGTCAGCTAAAAGAGTTCTGCCCTAATTCAGCAAAACCAAGCTAAGACTACAAATATAAAGCTCAAACTAGAAAGGACCTAAAGATATCCAAATTCAATCAGAGACAACAAACAGCTGAGAAAATAGTCAACAAAATACATAGTCACTTCCAGCAAAAACATAATCTTTAGTTGAAATTTCATGAGCTCCTAAGCATGAAGTGAGTAAAGTTAAATCACAATTCATAGAATTAGACAATAAAACTCAAGACCTTTAAATATTTCTCATGAAGAAGAATAGCTAAGAACCCGTTCAACAAAATACATGGAAAAAGAAAATCCCACAAACCAATCCTATCTTTCATGGAAAAAAATAATGATTCAATAAATCAAAATTCTTATACAATTAAAAAAAAAAAACCCTAAAGAACACTTCAATTCATAAACAGAAAATCTACAAAAGAACCAAATAAAATAAAAATACACAAAACCAATAAAAGACACCACCTTTAACAGAAAATCAAGAAGGAGATCTCAAGAACATACGAATTTCGATTCAAATGAAAGAAACCCAGAACAGAATCAATGAACACGCATGGAGAAACAATCCCAATCAGCAGAAGTGAATCAATGAACAGAAAAGATGCAGTTTTTACATACATATTAGGAAGAGAGAGAGAGTACCAAAAAAAAAAACCCAGATCAGGACGTCCATGTCGGAAGAAGTGAATCAGTGAACCACGTGCTCCGAAGCGCGGCAAGCCGATCAGCAAAAGTGAATCCGGTCTGGACTCCGACGAACCCCAGGATCTTGGGGCGGGAGACTACGCCGTTCTCAGTGCAGAGCGAGAGGGCACAGTGGCGTGGGCGCAGTGCAGAGCGAGAGGGAGAGGGAGGGAGGGAGGGAGGGAGAGAGAGAGAGAGAGAGAGAGAGAGAGGAATAGAGAGAGAGGGAGAGGAAGTGGGAGGCTCCAGCAGTGGTGTGGGCGCGGGAGGGAACAATGCAGAGCGAGAGGGAGAGGGAGGGAGGGAGAGAGAGAGAGAGAAATAGAGAGAGAAAGGGAGAGGGAGAGGGAAAGGGAGGGCTCCGGCGGTGGAGTGGCCGGTGCGGTGGGAGGGCAGAGAGATAGAGAGAGAGATAGATAGATAGATAGATAGATAGAGAGAAAGGGAGAGGGAGAGGGAGGGCTCCGGCGCAGGCGGGCTCCGGCGGTGGCGTGGCCGGTGCGGCGGGAGGGCAGAGCGCGGGAGGGGAAAATATTTGGGAAGGAAAGTGAACAGGGAAGAGCGAAATTGGAAAGTGAACAGGGAAGAGCGAGATTGGGACTCGTGGGGTATAAGAAGGGGGGGCTTTAGCGACAGTTTTGCGGCCGCCGCTGGCGGGTGCTAGTGTTACTATTAGCGACCGCCACAAGCGGCCGCCCGCTTTTTACAATGCCAAAAGTCTAAATTCTAGTAGTGTGATGGATAGTTATTTCTTCAAATTTAACCACCTTTAACAATACAATTATTAAGGTTTACAGGAATTCAATTCTATGCAAAAAAATTTAGCTCATGACATATTTCTGCAATGTGTTCTATGTGGAAAAGAAATAAAACTGCTTCGACTTTATGCGGACTTCGTTTTTCATCATTTAGTGCAAAGAGTTTTCCAGGAGGAAAAGCGACTTTTTTAGCTTAGGTTTTTTTTTTCCCCACAAATCCTTATTAAAGCCTTTCCATTTCCAATGAGGGTACCTTCTATATAAAACTAGGAGTCCTCATACTTCCATTCCTGTGGACACCATATAAACATGCCCTAAGCCTATTTGTTTGCACTTGAGTGAAGTCTATTTGTTTGCACTTGAGTGAAGTAAAAGGAGTGAAATTTACCCCAACAATAGGAAATTTTACTTCTTGGGTTTGGATGGCCATCCCGTTTGAGAATCGTACATGTAGAATGAAGTGAAGTAAAGCATCAAATTAAGAGATAATAAAAATATAAGGGGGTTAGGATGGTATTTTGTCCTTAGTTGCTTGATAGAGAATTTTTTAACTTTTTATATAAAAAGTGGATCTTTTTATCATGGGAAAATTACCTAAAAAATCCCCATAGTGAGCCAGGTGCTGGCGGACGGCCCACAAGCAATTTATAGACGGAAGGGGCCCTCTGGGCCCCTTCATGTTTTTTTTTCGATTTTTTTTGGTATTGTCGATACCGACAATAATAGCGGTTTTCCTTAAACCACAAGGGACCACGTTCTTCCCCATTTCGTCATCTTCCTTTTTCCTTTTTCCTCTTCCACAGTCAACGCCTTTCGTTTTCGCTGGTCCCAGTGGTCCCAAGCATCGTTTTGGCGCGTCCTTTCAAAGCTTACACAAAGTTGGCAAGCACATGGATGTATGTATTCTACACCTTGTATCTTGTTTGGATTCGGTTTAAACAGAGATTCCCTGTTTTTATTTTTCTTGTGCATTGGTTCGTGAATCGTAACTGCAACTTCGTGTTTTTTTAAGAGTGATTTTTAACATGAAACCGAATCACTAGATTAAACTAACATGAGATAGATTTCGTCTGATTATTTTTGTTGATTTTGTTTTTTGTCTCTTGTATGGCATTGGTTCTCTTCTTTAAAAAAGCAAAGATCCCTCTCTCAGAATCCTTCAGTTACACTTCCAGCACCTACATCAAGATACCCAGATTCTCTTTTCTGAAAATACGTTTCTTCCCTTTGGCGACATACCCATCTTCACTGCTTCTCTAAACAGAGAGAACCATTTATCTGTTTCCAATGAGTAAAAGCCTGTTATCTACTCAATCCCTTGTAAAGATCCCATGTTTTCTGTCTAAAATTGAGATTTTGAAGAAGATCAAGCGGCTGAAATCCATGGAGCCACTGGGGGTAGTTGGGTTCTTTTATTCTACACCTTGTCTCTTGTTTGGATTAGGTTTAAACAGAGATTCCCTGTTTTTATTTTTCTTGTGCATTGGTTCGTGAATCGTGACTGCAACTTCGTGTTTTTTTAAGAGTGATTTTTAACATGAAACCGAATCACTAGATTAAACTAACATGAGATAGATTTCGTCTTATTAGGTTTGTTGATTGGGTTTTTTGAAGAAACAAGGAGTTGTATGGCATTTCATACCCAACTGAGAAGGGTTTTTTTTTTTTTTTTCATACCATCGTGTTTGGATTTTGGACAGACAGACATAGATACCTGGACATAATGCTTGGATTTTGGTAGGCTTTACCTTTACTTTCAATAAAATTAGAACCCTAATAAGAGGTTTACCGAACACCCTAAAATGTAAATAAGCTCTTAACACTTGAAATAATCTCTTAAGCTTAGAGATTCTAAATGTAAGTGAGACAAAAGGCTAGAAAATGATAAGAAAGGACTTTGGAGACAAATTTTCTTGTCACATTGGTTGAAAATTAGTAGTTCAAAGACAAAACATATTGGTGCAAGTTTGGCAAATTTTAAATGAATGAGTTGTTAAAATACGGAAGCTAGGGCTTGGCTCGATGGAATGCCTGCACTGAATGGAATGACTGAGCGCAGGGAGACATCCGACTTGCAAGCTAGGGCCGAAGACAGGCCGATGAAACTGACCCCTGGGACCGCAGGAAAGGACTTGACTGAATTGCTTGCATGGGTAGAAAGCCCTATCATCGGTCTGGGGCAAGATCCTTCCATGGCCAGAGACAGAGACAAGCATTCCTACTTTCACTCGAGCAGCGGATATGATTAGCTGATAGAAAAGCTTAAAATAATTTTTTGCCCCAAATTGATAAATCTTGGTACCTTGGGAGTAAGCAAAATGGAGTCTTTGAGTTGGATATAGCAAACAGGATAATTGTTGGAGAAGCCAGTGAATTTGTTTTTTTTGAATGGTCGGACAAGCCAGTGAATTGTTATTAATTTGATTAAAGGGAATTTCTATAAGTTAATAGCTAGCTTTGCTTTATTGAATTGAGCCGAATGTTGGAGAAGAAAGAAATGAGAAGCAAAATTGTATGTTGCGAAGTTGCAATGCTAAGTTGGCCCTAAGAATTAAGTAATGTCATTTGAAATGTTTGGGCAAGAGTACAAAACACAAAAGGTCAGAAATGTACCTCAATTGAGGGGGGTTTTAGGAGGGATAGAAAGAACTCATCATGGGTAAGGGTTGGGATAAAAAGCAACCTTGTGGAATACCCACGTCCCTTATTCAAGAGTCTCAAAGTTTAACGAACCTGAAACTATACAATATTTTGATCGAATCCAACGGTGAGTGTAGGTCACATGTGTGTTAAAAACAAATGTGATAACAAATTATATTGTTCTAAAAATCAGACTGAAACACCAGTAAGACCCAATTTGACCAGAACTAGTGCCTGGATAGTCATGTCCATACTAAATCCTTCACCTAATCAAGAACCAGGCAAAAACACTAAAAGCAGGATGCTATTTAAAGAAACGCGATCAATAAGCTCTTTTCAATGAAGCAAACATATAGCAACACTTTTGGGTTTTGATCATCACAACTGTTTGAAACAAATGATCTTTAGCCTTGATCGTAGACCAGATGAAACATCACCTTCATCCTTGGCCTCATTGTGTTACTCATATCTACCTGTATCAGCGCCAAAACTTAAGATCATTCAAGAACAAGAAAAATAATAAATTAGACTAAAGGAAGCATTGCATCTTTTCCCTGAAAAATCAAGAACCCAAGGCAGTTAAACAACGCAGCTGAAAGAAACACCAAATTGAGCAAAAGATAGCTGTTTTTCTATTAGTAAAACAACCATCCAAGGCCTATATGAAGAAACCAACAAGAACCCAATATAAAAAAACACCAAAGTAAACCAAAAATTGATGCTTTCTATAAGGAAAACAGCAATTCAAGACATCTAAAGAACCCAACAAGCAGAAGAGCTAAAAAGGAGAAAACATACAGAAAGGAACTTCACGGAATGTGGTTTCACTTCCGTCTGCTACATGGTAATCTATACGGAGAGAAGAAAAAAAAATGACATATATCCAAATGCCATTGAAATATTCGAAAGAGATAGCAAGTTGTCAACTTTTTTTTTTGGATGTTCTCGTGCGCTTATAATGACAGTGGAAGGCCAATTGGTGTTGTTCAATGCCCAAGGAAATGGACATGAGAGATTAAAAAAAAGGAATGATTTGCTTAAAGAAATGAAGAACGTTTACTTTTGTTGCAGGGACTTTGGGTTATCTATGAGATGAAAGCCTTCCCTCATCTTCCAGTGACATTGATGGTGATTTCATCAGCCAAAGGGGTACCCGATGAAGTTGGACCTGGCTCATAACAGTTCCAAGGCCCTATTCCCAACCCCATTTAGTTATCCAGCCTAATTTTTAGGAAACAGGGTTATAGTTTTCCAATTAGCCCACTTGTAGAGAGGATTTTTAAATTCTTTGGAAAGTGGTAGGTATGTAGGATTGAAAGAACATGCAATTATGTATGTGGTTCAAAAGCTGGGAAAGCTAATTGGTTGATTCTTGCTTGGGGCAAGATTTCAAAGCTCAATCTCAAATGCATATAACTATTGGCATGACATGGGGCCTGTGTGAGATGACACATGAGTGTGCTCCAAATAACAAATGATTCACCGCTCACATTGATTTGGTCAATGTGCTTTCCATTTTGAATATAAAATCCTATTCCCTTTAATATAAGTTCCTAAGTACGTCAGAAAATCTATGGAACTGAACATTTCATTAAGGGTGTATTTGTGCACACCTGATGCATGTCGTGGAAAAGAAAGTGGAACCACGCTTGGTTTTACGGTGCTTCCTCACTTGTTAATTTTTCTTTCAACTGAACATTTTTTTTCCCTAATTCTCTCTAACTATTAGTACTCCAACTAATTGTTATGTTTGTTACTTTGCAGATGAACGAAGAACAGTCCGCCGATCCTCCTAGACTTCTCCTATACAACCAACAATACCATATATCGGAAGGAATACGTCAAGGAGAGGTATAACATAGACTTGCACCCTTGACTTTATCAATCTGTAATATATTTCCTTTTAGTGTATGATTCATAACTAATGTTCTGATACTTGATACTAGTAGGATTTCGGTCGTCTCAGATGCATCCCAACAAACCCAGATGCTGATATATGGTCGCTTACAAACACCCAAAAGGAATATGTTAAACAGACGGGTCTCCATCATTTGTCAGAGATAAGTCGTATTGTCATTGACAGCGCGTTAATCACTGCACTTGTTGAGAGGTGGCGTCCCGAAACAAATACGTTCCATTTTCCATCCGGAGAAGCAACAATAACGTTGGAGGACGTTGCTTATATATACGGTCTACCCATTGATGGGGACCCAGTTACCCAGTTACGGGTCGAACTTTCCCAGGGAGGCTAGTTGAGACTGTATGTCAGGAGTTGCTCGGTATTACCCCAAGGAAGAAGGCTGACTATACCGGATTGCCATTGAAATTTAAGTGGCTTGAGAACAATTTCAAGGCTGAAGAATTGGAGAAGAAGAAGAAGAAGAAGAAATATAAGCAGTGTGAGATTCAGGCTACATGGGCCTACCTCTTCTTCTTGGTGTCCGGCCAAATCATATCGCAAACTTCTGGTGCCCGAGGCCCTGCTTGGGTGCTTGAGTTGTTTAAAGATTTAAACCATACGCATGGGGACCGGCTTGTCTTACGAATCTTTACAGGATGTTGTCAAACGCATCACGGTGGAATAAGGAAAGGACCAAGGTAGGAAAGGAGGGGAAGGATGAGCAGGGAGAGAAAGGCCAGAATGTAGCCGGAGAGGAAGAAGGACACCAACTTAGGACACCCACCGGGCCTCTTCAGCTGTTACAAGTCCTTGTTTTCATTATCTCCATCTTATTTTTTGTGGTATTAATTCAATCCTATATAACATTGAAATTGTTTTCTCTAATGTGGCAGCTATGGGCTTACACGAGGATGTCGATCGGTCGGTGTCCTAAACCGGCAGATAGTTGGAAGAAGGATATACAGTTTCCATTGTTTAAGACCTGGCAAAAGAGGCTTGAAGAGCACCCAGCTCTTGCAACAGTGAAAGAAGTTAGAAAGCATTTGAACAATCTGAAGGCTGATGGGGTAACTTGAAATTATGTTTTTCCCCTGTTGTTTCAAATCATGTAGCTGCCTTTTTAATGCATATTACATTGTCTATAGATACTTGCTAATGTTTTTCTAACCCATTATGTATGCAGTTCATTTGGCAACCCTATCATGGATACGGAAAAAAATTTCTTAATAAGGTGCGGAAAGTTGATCGTGCTCTATTTTCTTCGTCGACCGTCCTCCTGTTTTATTGGATTGTAGAACGGCACAATACGTTGCGTGTTATGAAGCAATTTGGATTCAAACAGTTGGTGCCACCACCATTCAATTTGCCATTCGCCAGAAAAGAACGAACATGGTATGTGGTTGTTGATTGGAGCACGCAGATGGGCGATGAGGTAGATGGATTATGGGCCGCCAGAGCCCAACTTGTTCTACATGGGGAGAAGTGTAAGGAGAAAGCCCAGTCGGAGGAGTACTTGACATGGTACCGTGAGAACACGGTTATGTTTACTGGGAGGTCAACTCGGCTGGAGCAAAAGGTCGATAGGAGGGCGGAGGAGACCGGCAAATCGACGGAACCCACCATCCCAATTAAGCATGTATGTTTGAAGTACAATGTTTAGTTAGTCACTGCATATCTCAGTTGCCAGTGCTCTTATGACATGATATATTAATAGTTATTTCGTTTCTCTTTTCAGGCGGAGGATCTTGTGGCTCGTTTAGAGCGCTCCTGTGATAGAGCGGATCGCGGGAAATTGTCTATTGAGAAGCTCACAACGTCAATTCGGAGAAAATTGACAAAGTTTAAAGGTGCCTTTGGGACACAATTTGAGGACTTCTCTATGGATGGGTGTAGCAGCTCAAACTCCGATGAAGAGGATGTCAAGAAAAAGCTCACAATAACGTTTAAACATCGGAAAAGACCTGCTGTCAAGAGTCCGGGGATAAAGAAGAGCGCCAAGAGGAGTGCTGCACCAATTGAAATAGAACCACTCCAACAATTCATAGCAGACGGTTCTTGTAGTATGCCTCATTCTCCGGTAGCTCCACCCATCGAAGTAGTCCTTGGCACGCCTTCAGTAAGCAGGACATTGTTCACCTCCCCAGTCCCAATCTCCAGTGACTCTGCTTTGGTTGTTTCAGCAGTCCCCTTCGCGTCACTCGACTCACTTCTGTGGAGGATCAAACGGTTGCCTCGTATGAGCAAAGTACCGACGCGGTTTCAAGATTATGCCCATTCTATAGTTCATAGCAGTTACGTGCTGTCTGATCTTGATAAGTATTTTCTCAAGGGATTCAAACAATACTACGAGGAAGGTAATAAATCTGGTCTGGCCCTATATTAATAATGATAATACCGCGTTGGATTAAAACTTGTGTTTATGATTTGTTGTAGGAAGGATGAATTGGATAGCATCTGCACTATGATCTCTGCATCGGATCTGAAATTTGTACTTCAAGAAGGAACTTGGATGGACAGTAATGTGATGCACTATTATTTTGAAATATTGCGGGAGGAATGCGATACATGTTTTATTGCTGACCTAAGCGTCTGTGTAAGTACTTTTCTGTGATAAGAGGTTATGACCCCTAGTTTGTTCCCGTTTGGATCTCTAACTGACGATTTCCGAAATATTGCTTGCAAAGTTGGTGGAAGGATAGTTCTGATGCTGCCGTGGAAGCTGTATTTGGGAAGAACGGACATAGAGTGTGGACGCAAGGGAAGCACGCACGTTGATTTTTATTGTCCATCACAGATCACATTTCTCCTTGCTAGTCGGATATGTTGACGAGAAACGTTGGGAGTTCTACAATAGCTTGCCAGGGGATCGCCGATCGACAAACCACGCGTCAAAATTTGTATGTTGTTTTACATTAAAAGTTGTCATTTACAAAATATTCGGCAGAACTGCAACTATAGAATGGCGTACACGAATCCTTACTTTGTGAAAAACTGAAATTCGATATAATGCTTCATGCAGGTTGCTTGGTTGAATGAAATGTATAGCCATTTCGGGTGGTCAGACCCGTATCTATGGGGTTGGCTTGTGAAGACTGGCATCCCTTGTCAGGAAAATGGAAATGATTGTCGGATATTTGCAATGGCATTCGCGGAACACTGTGTGCACCGCCGTAGCATCAACTTCACTCAAGAAGACATTCCATACTTTCGCATCAAAATTGTCATAGAGATATTCAAAAGGAGCTGGCGGTTTAATGCCAACAGACTGGGTTTGACCGACTTGAGTGACCCCCCATGATGTGGTTGTTGGTGATTTGTTTTGGACTGTCAAGACTGGGTTTTGTTATGGATTGTAGAAGTCAGATTTCTTGTTAGACTTACTTTACAACTCAAGATTTTGTGGACATTGGGTGCTCACTTGTATATATCCCTAGATTTGTTGATTTTGGCAGAATGAACTATACATGTAACACCTTCATCTTTTGAATTATTTCTTTAAAACCTGCATATTGGTTGGTTGGTTGATGGTACTTTGCATATCTTTGCGTTGGACATGTTTTACTGAAATCCTGCAGCTGATGATTGAGCAATTGAAAACCAAGGTTTATGGTTGAGTAGAAGAGAAGTTGGTTGGTTTAAGTATGGAGTTGATGGTGGAAGCATCGATATGTTTTTATGTGTATTTATTCTACATATTTGCAGGGAGATCTATGGATGTTACAATGGATGTTTGTTGTTGTCAGAGATATTCAAATGTATCGTGAAGTGTTATACAGGTTTGAACAACCCATTGTGCTTATTGGAAAGAACAACGCTGTCGATATCGACAACAATAACTTGTCGCTATCGACTAGTTTCATCAGTGGATACATTAAAAGTTGTAAGTTCCTATGTGCTGCTGCAGGTAAAACCTGTCGATAGCGACAGCCCAAACCTGTCGATATCGACTAGTTTCATCAGTGTGATAAATTAAAAGTTGTAAGTTAACATGAGATGATGTAGGTAAAACCTGTCGATAGCGATAAGCCAAACCTGTCGGTATCGACGAGTTTCATCAGTGTGATAAATTAAAAGTTGTAAGTTAACATGAGATGATGTAGGTAAAACCTGTCGATAGCGATAAGCAAAACCTGTCGGTATCGACGAGTTTCATCAGTGTGATAAATTAAAAGGTATAAGTTAACATGAGATGATGTAGGTAAAACCTGTCGATAGCGATAAGACAAACCTGTCGGTATCGACGAGTTTCATCAGTGTGATAAATTAAAAGTTGTAAGTTAACATGAGATGATGTAGGTAAAACCTGTCGATAGCGATAAGCCAAACCTGTCGGTATCGACAAGTTTCATCAGTGTGATAAATTAAAAGTTGTAAGTTAACATGAGTTGATTAGGTAAAATCTGTCGATAGCGACAAGCCAAACTTGTCGCTATCGACTAGTTTCATCAGTGGATACATTAAAAGTTGTAAGTTCCTATGTGCTGCTGCAGGTAAAATCTGTCGATAGCGACAGAACAAACTTGTCGATATCGACTAGTTTCATCAGTGTGATAGAAGTTGTAAGTTAACATGAGATGATGTAGGTAAAACCTGTCGATAGCATTCAGTTGGTTTTATCCTTAGCATTCTATTGCTGCAGGTTATGTGTGAATGCCAACATACAGTTGGTGGTTAGGATGAGATAATAGTTACCGACAAACAGAAAGGAGCAACTCAATACATCTAGCTTAATTTATATGTCCAAAAGTATTACAAAAGAAATGTAGCAAAACAAGCTGCCCAAAAGTGAAATCTGCTTTAACTTAATATACATAAATCCCATCTATATCACCATCAAACCCAACAAATAACTACACTGTTCAAGCCTTGAACAACCCATTTACATCGACAAACGTACAAAAAAACAACTGCAATCTTGGAGTAAAAATGGAAACCATATACAGCAGCTGCCAGTTGGAAGAAATAACTGCACTGTTCAAGCCTTGAACAACCCATTTACATCACCAAATGCACCAAAAAATAACTGCAGTCTTCGAGTAAACATGGAAACCATATACAGCAGCAGCCGACAAAAAAATCACTGCACTGTTCAAGCCTTGAACAACCCATTTACATCGACAAACGTACAAAAAAACAACTGCAATCTTCGAGTAAACATGGAAACCATATACAACAGCTGCCAGTTGGAAGAAATCACCGCACTGTTCAAGCCTTGAACAACCCATTTACATCACCAAACGCACCAAAAATAACTGCAATCTTCGAGTAAACATGGAAACCATATACAGCAGAAGCTAACAAAAAAATCACTGCACTGTTCAAGCCTTGAACAACCCATTTACATCACCAAAAGTAACAAAAAATAACTGCAATCTTCGAGTAAACATGGAAACCATATACAGCAGCTGCCAGTTGGAAGAAATCACTGCACTGTTCAAGCCTTGAACAACCCATTTACATCACCAAACGCACTAAAAAATAACTGCAATTTTCGAGTAAACATGGAAACCATATACAGTAGCAGCCAACAAAAAAATCACTGCACATTGTTCACCTTCAAAGACTGATTCAACGTATCACATCCAGCGGAGGATTGCGACAACCTCCATGGTTATGACCTCTCTCTTTACAATTGGAGCACGTAACTACCCTTCGTTGGCGTCCACGATCTTCAGTACGAATCCTGTTTTTCTTTGGACGCCCTGGCTGTTTAGATGCTCTTGGTGGAAGAACTCTTTTTTGAATTGTGCCTTCCCATTGCTTGCTGTCCCGGGTAGCATGTATGACTTCACTGTACATTGTACGATAAACACTTGACAGGTACCAATGCTTGCAAAACTCATATGGATCGTAGTTCCTTACCTTCATTGATGCCAGTGCATGACAATATGGGAGGCCCAAAATCTCCCATTTACGACATGTACATGTTCTGCGTTCGAGATCGACTACGTCCACGTACTCTGCCGACTGCACTTGAAATTCGATCGGGCCAGCAACGCGGACATGAACCCTTCGGGCTTCCTTCATTTCTTGGCTCAAGTACTTTTCTGCATATGGAGTTAGAGGAGTAGTTACACTCTCCGCTTGAAGATTGCGCTTTTGATAGAACTCCACTAACTTGGCACGTATCTCCTCGACATGTTTTACAATAGGCAATACCCTTGTGTCCTTTAACAGGCTGTTAGTACACTCAGTCGCATTACTTGTTAGCATGTCATACCGACGGCCCTGTATGTATGCATTTGTCCAGCGCTGCCTCCCAATTGACTCAATGTAGCTGAATGCCTCTTTGCTGACTGCACGTATATCTGCCATATATACCTCATAAACACAATGCCTATAACACTTTGCAGCACGCCAGAATTTCATAACGATTGCGCCGTCATTGAAGGCAGTTCTGATATTTTCGGCTATGTGACGGCAACAGTAACAGTGCACTGCGGAGGGTATAGTGTTCTGGAGAGCAGGAATAAGACCCTTCTGACGGTCAGAAACAATGGTCAAATTGGGTGGCTCTCCAAGCGCTATGTACAAGTTCGCAAGGAACCACTCCCAACTATCACGACGCTCGGCTTCCGCAAAGGCAAAGGCGATGGTTAGTAGTTTATGATTAGCATCATATGTCACAGCTACAAGCAAGACACCAGGATACTTGCCTTGGAGATGTGCGCCGTCTACAGCAATCATCGGTCTCAGCGAAGACGTGAATGACCTTATACAGGGTCCAAATGCCCAAAATAACCTTATGAAATGATCATCAGACGTGGTGTCTATGTTTGTTATTGTGCCAGGGTTGGTTTTTTGCAATTCAATACAATATAGAGGCAGAAGCTGGAAGGACTCCTCGTATGATCCTCGCACTATACGCAAAGCCATCTCCTTTGCTATAAGTGCCTTCCTATAGCTAATAGTTGACCCAAATTCCATTTGGTAGTCGTTCATTATCTCCTTCGGTTTTAAATCAACGTTCTGCCGGACTCTATCCATGATGAATTCAGAAATAAGGGCCGAAGTTGCTTGTTGATGTGCCATGCCCATCATTGGCTTCTAGCATCGGTGGTTAGGATTGTATCTTCTAACTTTAAATTGCGGTCCTGATTCCACAATAGAAGCGTGGATCCGCCAGGGACAACCCGGATCTTTGCAGCCAGCCACCACCTTCGTCGAGTTGGTCTTCAGGTGTTTAAGAGTGAAGTTGCCATAAATTGCAAACTTTGCAAGAGTATTCCGAAACATCTGTCGATCAGGGAACTCACGGCCAACCCACATTTCCCGAGCCGCATTATTACCAACATCCGTGTTCACCTCTTCAGGCTCCATTCTGTCTTCAAAATGAACAACTGAAGTTTCATTTGCACAATATGCAGTGTTAGTTATATTGACCTCGACACTGTTGCTTTCGACTTTCGGCCTTGGGATTCGACAAATATCTCCGATGCCAGGATGTTCATCATACTGAATCTCATCATGATTGTTTGTTCCAAAGTCAATATCATCAATATCAACACCATCTCCTGCCGACTGATGTGGACTGCATTCACTATGCATGGAAGGGTAATGCATGTCTTTGTCTTCATGTAGATCAACGGTAGGCATATCTGTAGCAGGAGTTGGCTCTATGGCATGCTTTCCTGTACAAGTTCTTGAAGAGGTATTCACTATTTCTGCACATTTTTTTCCTCGAACGTTCCTTTCATACCTACAATGGATCAACGAAGGACAATAAGCAACTAGGAAGACAATACACAAGTATTTGGTAATCTATTGATTGAGTGGTACAACCTATGCACATACCTCCATGGTTCTCCTCCTATATTTTGCCGGTTCTTGGGCTCTTTGAAGACATATAGATATATCCCATTCACATCATTCCCCGATGCTTTGAACATTCTCTTCACATCATTGTCGTCGTCGATGCTTGACATTGAAAAAGCCCGTCCATTGTGGTGAAGGTATTGTATGCTTAATCTCTGGATGGATGAGTTCCAATTAGATGCTTCAATTGCTTCATTAACCAGTGACTCATATGTTATTTCCGTTGGTAAATATCTCATCTTTTGATTTCCTCCATTGTACACCGGATGGATTAAATCGAATTGGAAGTCACCATCATAGTGGATAAGGACCAACACCTCGCTAACTGACATGCTATTGTCAAATCAAAAGAACATAATTTAGAGAAATATGAATGATACATACATTTTGAAACACAGTGCTAGTGCACAGTCCCAATCTCCATTTACCCACTGTTAAAATGCCCATGCTGAGCCTTATTTAAACGCAGACTAAGGTTTATGGTCAAATTAGAGTAATGTAATCTGGTAAACAAGATACTGTACTAACTGCCGCTTAGTGAAAGAACTCAATAGAGAAAAACACAGCGCCTACAAAAAGGAAACCCCTTTTGAAACCCTAAAAACCAAAAACGAAATGAAAACCCTTTTCAAACCATAAAAACCCAATAGAAATTGATATTAACCAAACCCAAAACGAAAATACACCCCTTTTTCAAACCCTAAAAACCCAATAGAAAATGATATTAACCAACCCCAAAACAAAAAGAAACCCCTTTTCAAACCCTAAAAACCAAAAACAAAAGTGATATTAACCAAGCGGTCCAACCCCAAACAAAAAATCATATTTACCACACAAATGGTAATCTTTAAGCAAATATACATACAGATATGCATTTACACAACTGGTACAGTTTTAAAATGGCTCCTTTTGGGGTTCAGAACACAACTGAAAGTAATTACTGAAAAGGAATGAAACTTATGACATTTTTTGGGTAGATGATGCAATATAGGAACGATTCTATTGTGTGTACCAACCTATTAATGGAATCGAACCACCACTTAGAGTAATTGTTGAGGTGTTCTCTGAGAAGGAAACTCGCAAAAGCACATGTTGTAGTCGATGAAAAAGTTACGACGAATAAATGCAGTCACGGCCTCACGGGGTGAGATATAAAGGGTTTCTGCATAATGGTCGATATCGACAACCTCGCTAAACGACAAAAAAAAAAAAAAATAAAGAAACCCACCCAAAGGACCCCTCCCGTCTCTATAATAATGCTGGGTCCTCTCCATACTTCAGGGGTCCTACGGGGATTTTTCAGGTAGTTTTCCCTTTTATCATCTAGTGGAGAAAGGAACTTATTTTTTTGAAAAAGGAGGAAATTTTGAATTTATGTACTTTTAATATGACCCAGTCTTTTCCTATTTGACAAATGGAGGCTTTACTTCACCTTAACCTGATTAGTAAATTCCCTAAAATGGAGGCGGTTTGCCATGGATCTGCTCGAGCTTGGATCTGATCACATTGATTTCGGCCTGATCGTTTGGCCCAATGGGTTCAACCCAAACTCAAATTTTGGGTAAGAATCCTTCTCTAGCCAAGACCTTCCCCGGGCATCATCGTTGGACTGTGATCTTTATTTAGACTATAGGAACTATTGGACAAATTTGGGGTCTTTGTAATCGTTATTAGGCAAGTCTGTATCTTGGTTTCTGTGCTTATGTTGGTAATGCGCTATGAATTAGGCCTTGTAACCTTTACCAGACTCAGGCCCAAGTAAGATGATTTGACAATCCTAGATAATGTACCCCGTTCTTAACATGAGCAATTGGGCCCTCAATTTAAAGGACCTGTATTGTTGTTCGTCAAAACTGGATCAAATGTGTCAAAAGGAAATATTCACTGCACAGCCCATAGGGAACATGGGCCAGATGTGTCTATATGATCTTACTCATTCTACACAACTCTTCGACACATTTTTAAAACACCGACCTAAATTCTAAAATGTGGAACCAAGATGCATGCTAATCACAAGAAAAAGGTGTGATTGGACAGTGTGGGATGTATGGAGGTAAGAAAGTTGGTATAATTTGATGATCCTAACCATCCATTTTTGGGGCTAAAGCTCCACATCATTATTTGAATCTCATGAAGAAAACCAAAGCCAACGCTTACAGTGGCCTGTAATATAAGAGAATAAACATGGAGCTTTTCCAGGCTCCAAAACACACAACCCAGCAGTCCAACAAAAGCATACAATGAATTAAAAGTAAGCAATACATTCAAGGGAGGATTTCAAAAAGGGGCTAACATTTTGGAACATCTCAAATCAGGAAAAAAAAAAAGACACGTTTCAAAAGGGTTTTTCCAAAGTTCTTTCAAATCAGGACATGCCAGTCATTCCTTCCCACAATCTGGCCAATTTTCACTAATTTTTCAAAGATTTCTGGCTAGAATGCCCCTTTTTGGCATTTTCAACTACTGACTTCTCTCCTCTCTACGTCTCTGCCTCCAGCTCCCTCTTTTCTCTCTTGCAACACTTTATCAGCCAACCCTCCTCTGTCTCCTCCCAACCCAACTGCCTTTATATCTCTCATTCCGTTAGCAATCCCACCTTCCTTTTTCATTATCGCCTTCTCTCATCTTCTTTCTCTTGGTGGTTTTTCATCATCTCACCATCGGCCATCTAATATCGTTCCCACTTCATCTCTCCTGGGCAGGTCTCGGTTTGGAATGGTCAGTATAGGATTGCAAGTGGGTCAGGTATAGTGGATTGATTTGTGCAATGGGTCGAATAGGTTCGGTTTTGGATGGTGGTGATGAAGAAATCTGGTAACTGTGATGAGTACCGGTGAAGATGATGATGATGAATGGGTGTTTAACTGGGAATGGTAGTGAGTACATCTTGTAACCTTTGATAGATGTATTAGTGCTCCATTTTTTTGGGCCGGTGGGAGGTGGTTTTTTTTTCTATCTGTGTAGGGCTTTTCACGTATAAATCGCATGTCAATCTTCGTGGTTGATTGATAAATTAACTTATATTATTGCTTTCTTATTTCCAAATTAAAATCTGTGTTGGGACTGCTTTTAACCTTAGGGTTGGTTCTAGATTGACCCTGTTGATTTTTCAAAGGATGTTGATGGTGAGGATGAGTTTTTGCAAGCAGACCTGTTTGGTAGTGACAACAAGGTGGCTAGGATGGGAGATGTGTTTGGATGGGTAAAGATGGAGGTCTTCTCGCAGGTGGAGGATGTGAGATGTAAGCGAGGAGGGGCTCGACTTGGTATGTCGGGTAACACCTGACTCAAAAACAAGTGGGTCAAGTGGGTCTCTAGAACTCTCTTTCCTTTCTTACCTTTTTCCAGAAAGACCCACTCGAGAACACTCTCCAAGTTTCACTCCCCTTGACTTTCTAGAAGTCACATGAGACTTCACTCATCCAAAGTTCTCTCCCACTGACCTGCACAAACCGACATAATGCATGGTGTGCATTGGGCCATGTGTCCCACTTAAGAGCCACATGTTCTTCACCGACCTAAGTCTCCGTAGACTATAAATAGAGGTGCATGGCATACAAGCTAGACACAGAAGAGAAGTGTGTGATGAGTGTTAAGTGTGGAGTGAAGTCCAATGAGTAGAGTATGGAGTGAGACACACTGAAGTGTGTAGTAAAAAATTAGAGTGAGTGCTCCTTTGTAGTGAGAGAGTGTATTGAGTAAAGTGTAGTGAGTGAGTTTCTTGTTTGTAAGTGTGTAGGCTTAAAAGTGTATACCTTTGTAATAGTGTATTTATGTAAAATTTATAAAGTGGGTTCTTGTTCTTAGTATAATTTGTATTTTGTAATTAAGCAGTAGCTATTGTGTTTCTCCCTTTGTCCAAGGTATCAAAGCCATCTTCCAAAAGCTTGTGCTATTTTGGGTTGGCCACAAGTGGTGAGACAGAGAGAGACGTGTGGGTTCGGTCTGAGTGCATTAGGACTTGGATAGTGTTTGTCTGGTTTTGTGTTGTGTGTGTGATGGTGTAGTGGGACAGGCTCTGGTGGGCCGTGAGGGATGATGATGGTGTAGTGGGACAGGCTCTGGTGGGCCGTGAGGGATGATGATGGTGAAGATGGTCGGTGGAGTGTTCCAAGGAGTCCAGTGTTGCAAGGCAGCGAGTGGCTTGTTTGGTTTGATGAAGATAGGTTTTGTGCGCTAGTTTATTTGCAAGACTGTGGGAATGGGAGAAGGCTGGGTTGGTTAGTTGTTTTGTGGTTTTGTTAAGTGTGACTGAGATGGACAGTTGGATTTGAGTTGGATGGCTGGGCACATGGGCAGTGTTTGGTTTACTGGCTTGGAAGATGGTGGAGTACTGGAGTTGTAGGTATTGGTTTGGTGTGAAAGAAGTGCCGATCCCAGATGGGTGTCAGAACCGAACTACTGAGAACCTTGTGTGTTCCGGTGTGAGGAAGACCTGCGAACTCGTTGCGAATACTCTTAGATCTCTGGATGATTAGAAGCAAGGGTTCCCATTTCTCTTAAATAGAGTAATCCCTAGGAATTACTGCTCTATTAGGATACTATCTCTCCTGGAATCCCTCATCTCCTGACCAGTGTGGGAAATCTGCCAAACCAGGAGTCTGAACTCGATCCAAACTCTACCACAAAGAGTTTGATCCATATCTGACTCAACCAGATCAAGACTTGTTAGGAGTTCATTTGCGGCATACCGCTGGGCTCGATCTGGTGTGGGCCCAACGGTAGTCGGGCCACACAATTTTCTTAACAATCTCCCACTTGACACGAATGCCATGGTTGACAAACGTGCCAATATACATTAAATGTATTTGAGTCCCATACACATCACATGCCTCGCAAATTCTTCCGCGGGCAACGGTTTGGTGAGAGCATCAGCCATCAGTTCCTTGGAAGGCAAATAAGAAATCTCAATTTCTCCATTCTCAGCCTTGTCCCAAATAAAATGATACTTTATCTCAACATGCTTTGATCGGCTGTTAAATTTTGGCTCAGTCACCATTGAGATGGCAGACGTACTATCCACGTTCATCAGGACAGGCTAATCCTCACTGATTAAATCAATACCACATAAAAAATTTCTTAACCAGACAACTTCCTGAACTGCAGTACTACAGGCTATATACTCTGCCTCAGCCGTAGATAGGGTAGGTGAGGTCTGTTTCTTGCTACCCAAGGAGATCGCACCTCCTCCCAGAGTATACACATATCTTGTGGTTGACTTTCTATTGTCTAAGTCACCGGCTCAATCCGCATCGGAATAGCCACGTAATTTCAGATCATCACCTTGATAACATAGTTGCAACTTCAAGGTGCCTTTGATGTACCATAGAATCCTCTTAACTGCATACCAATGAGGTAATACGGGGTTACTTAGGAATCTACTCACGAGACCCATGCCGAATGCAACATCCGGTCTCGTACATAGCATCGCATACATGATGCTTCCCACAACCTGAGCATAAGGCTTGCCCCGCATTATTGCCTTATCTTCCTCAGTCGTGGGCCCCTGTTTGCTGGACAATTTTTCATTTTTGCTAATGAGAATATCGACTGGCTTGCACATCATCATATCAAACCGTTTTAACACAGTCTCCAAATAGGATTCCTGTGACAGAGTCAATAACCGATTCGGCCAGTCACGGGTGATCTTTATGCCTAGTACATATTTAGCCTCACCTATGTCCTTTATCTCGAATCTTGACTTCAACCACTGTTTGATTCCATTGACAGCATCCAAGTTGTCACCAACAATCAGGATGTCATCCACATACAATGACAAATATAAACAACTACTCCCACTACGTTTAACATAGAAATATATATCAACAATATTGGGGACAAAACCAATTTCACTTATGGCCTGGTGAAATTTCTTGTACCACTGCCTTGATGATTGTTTAAGTCCATAGAGTGCCTTTCGTAATTTGTACACCTTGTCCTCATGACCTTGCACCAAAAAACCTTCAGGTTGTTTCATGTAAATCTCTTCATCCAATTTGCCATTCAGGAAAGCAGTTTTTACATCCATTTGGTGCAATTCCAAGTCATGATAAGCCACAACTGCCATAAGGGTCCTAATGGATTGGAATTTTATGATCGGGGAGAAAGTTTCATCGTAATCAATTCCTTCCACTTGCGTGAAACCCTTGGCTACCAACCGTGCTTTGTATTTATCCAAGGAACCATCCGAATTGAAATTCTTCTTAAGAACCCATTTATAACCAATGGCCTTTCGATCTTTGGGTAGATCGACTAATTGCCACACTTGGTTCTTATGAATTGATTCAATTTCCTCTCTCATAGCATTCATCCAATTTTCAACGTCATGCCCATTGATTGCTTGAGAGTAGGATGTCGGATCCAAATCCTCCACGGTTTCCACTAGACTACAATAATCATCCATATATGACTGATGTTTCCTTATCCAAATGGGTCTACTAAGTTCCGGTTGTTCTTCATCAAGTGGGTTCTGGCCAGGAGTTATATTTCCAACGTCAATCTCGTCGGACCCCCCACTCGCTTGAACAACCTTATCCTTTGAGATCTCATAGAAATCCACCATCCGTGGTCTATCTCTAGGATTACCCGTTGGATTATCAAGGAAATACACATCTCGACATTCCATGATTATTTTATTATCGTAATCATACACGTGATACCCTTTTGAATAACTTGGGTAGCCAACAAACGAGCAATTCTTTCTCGTTTTTTACTGCAGTTTGTGTCTTTCTTGTGGCGGTAACAGGACATGTACGGGGCAGCCCCAAACTTTTATATGTTCCATTTTAGGTTTGGCTCCAGTCCATAACTCATACGGGGTCTTAAGCACAGATTTAGAGGGCACCCTGTTCAATATATATTTTGCAGTATTAATTGCCTCTCCCCATAAATACAGCGGAAGTTCCGCGTGGCTAATCATGGACCTAACCACATTTCCAAAAGTGTTCGATTTCGACGTTCAACCACCCCATTTTGTTGTGGGGTGTAAGGGATGGCATACTCATGTATGATTCCCTCTTTTGCACAATATTCTTTGAATAACTCAGAAGTATACTCCCCCCTCTATCGGATCAAATCCGTTTAATTTTCATGCCCTTTTGATTCTAAACTTCAGCAGCATATATTTGAAAAAAATTTGATGCCTCATGTTTATGTTTAATCAAGTAGATATAGCCATATCTGCTGAAGTCATTAATGAAGGTAATGAAATATACCTCCCTCGTCCTAGTATGAACATTTAAAGGTCCACATATATCTGTGTAAATCAGGTCTAGCAATTCTGAATTTCTAGTTCCCTTCGGGAATGGTTTCTTGACCATTTTCCCACTTAGACATGGTTCACATGTAGGGTATTCCACTTTTCCAATATCAGGTAAAAGTCCATCCCTAACCATTCTAATTATTCTGTTCTTGTTAATGTGTCCTAATCTGTAGTGCCATAACAATGCCAAACCATTAACACATTCATTCACACACACACACACACACAGAATAATTGGAACTAGATTTTATTGCAACTTTAGAAGTGTCCAGCAAATATAATTTGCCATGAAGCAAACCAGAAATACAAATTTTCCCATTGAGCCCAATGGTAACCTTATCAGTAGTGAACCTAATTTCAAAACCACTAGATACAAGTTGGCTGACGGAAAGCACACTCCTCCTCATGTCGGGAGCGAGGAAGACATCTGACAGATATAGCGATTTTCGAGTTGGTAGGGGAATTTTGACTTTCCCCACCCCCAACACATCGCAAACTGTCTCATTCCCCATGTATATGTTATGTTCTCCAGCTTTAAGTTCTTGGATTTCAATGAAGACTGCTTTGGTCCTCGAGATGTGTCGAGTAGCACCGGAATCGATCTACCAGTTGCTATCATTGGTGTCCACCATCATGGATTCCTTGATTATATCAATATAATCTTTATTTCCATGTGGTACCATGTTCTGTTGCCCATTCTCTCCCTTTTTCTTTTTATTTTTATCTGGACAGTTTGCACGAAAGTGCCCAGGCTTCTCACAAATAAAGCAACGCCCCTTTTTCTTTTGTTGCGCCTTTGCTTTTCCTTTGCCCTTTTGCTTCCTTTTCCCCCATAGTGGCCATCGAGCCACTAGCAGAATTGGTTTGGACAAGCAAGGCAGTAGGCACAACACCACGGGCAGCTTGCCTTTGTCCTTCAGTAATTAATTCAGCCTCAATATCTTTAACGGTCAGTGTTTTCTGGAGGCTTAGGGTCTGAAAAACATTCTCCCATGAAGGTGGAAGACTTTGTAACAGATACAATCGGTGCAACTCCTGGTCCATATCCCTTCCTAAAGCAATCAAATTCCTCAATCTTATATTCATCTGGTCAATGTGGTCATTGATCGAGGTTCCTTCAGGCATTTTATAATTAATATAATTTGAGAATGCCTCCGTAAGGTGGGACACAATGGATGCATCGTATTTCGCAGTTATTTGATCATAAAATTCTTTTGTTGAAGCCAGTTGCTCAAATTGCTTGACCAAATCATTGGAAATAAATCCAAGTACCAGATGCCTTGCTAATTCATTATCATATTCCCAAGTAGCATAGAGGTCTTTATCTTCCTTGGAAGCATTAGTAGGCTTCTCAGGTGTCTTTTCTTTAATAACATAAGAAAGACCCTCAAAGTGCAACAAGGCATCCATTCGACGTTTCTAAATGGGTAAGTTCCTCCCATTGAAAATATCGATCTTAGCAAGATCGTGCAGAGCAGATTTAGCAGTAGACATATCTGGAAAAAATAAATAAATAAAGTCCAGATACCACTGACCGTGATCGCAGTCCAAAAAATATCTGAAAAAAAAAAAAATAAAGTCCAGATACCACTGACCGTGATCGTAGTCCAAAAAATTTCTGACCGTTGGAATGCCGATTTGTCACGTCTACCAAATAGTGCTCGTCGCCACGAATCCATAGAACCAAACTGCTCATCGATCGGAGCTCAGATGATCAAGTTAGGACCGGTCAAAGTTGCTGTTGACTGATGAGACCGGGACTCGCGTGCGCTGACGTCACTTCTACAACACGTGATGGGGTGGCGCTGTTCCCGAGGCAGAAGAAAGCAAAAAAATTGACTTGGCCCAAGACGTGGTGCCTGTTTATTTTGCTTTCACGCGTCCCGAGACAGTAAGAAAAAACACAAAAAAATTGTGGCTGGCACACGCAGACCGATAGCAGTAGTCCTTGCACACGCAGACCAAGAGTAGGAAAATAAGATATCGTGAGATGAGAAAATCACGCCAAATGAGACAAAGTGGGAACTTGTGCTTGCACAGTAGTGGCTGCTTGCACACGCTGACTGCGAAAAAGCAGAGTATATGGGTTCTTCCTCTTGGTCTCTGTGAGGAAAAAATCTCTCTTCTTCCTTGCGCTTCTGTTGCAGAAACAGAATGGAACCGAGAGAGAAAAAAAAAAAAAACACGCACAATGGCGAGGTCGAAGATCTGGAGATCCACAGCCTTATCGCAAAATTTGAACCGTCAAACGCACAGATCAGGCTCTGATACTAATTGAAAGAGATGTTGATCCCAGATGGGTGTTGGAACCGAACTCGTCGAGAGCCTTTTGTGTTCCGGTGTGAGGCAGACCTGCGAACTCGCTTCGAATACTCTCAGATCTCTGGATGATCAGAAGCAAAGGTTCCCATCTCCTTTAAATAGAGTAATCCCTAGGAGTTACTGCTTTATTAGCATACTACCTCTCATGGAATCCCACATCTCCTGACCAGCGTGAGAAATCTGCCAAACCAGGAGTCTGAACTCGATCCAAACTCTACCACCAATAGTTTGATCCTTATCTGGCTCAACCAGATCAAGACTTGTTGGGAGTTGATCCGCGGCACACCGCCGAGCTCGATCTAGCGAGGGCCCAATGGCAGTCGGGCCACACAATTTTCCTAACATGGTGATGACTGATGAGATGGTTGCAGTGGATGTGAAATGTGGGTTGGAATTTGAAATAAAATTGGAAACGTTTAGTCCTCATTTGAAAACTTATTTTTTAATTGTCCTGATTTGAAACTTAGCCAAGCCTCAAGTCCTATTTTAAAATTTCCCCTACATTTAATTGTTAGGTTACAATGTTATATGAATGAATGATTAATACTATTGTGACCATGTTTAGTGCCCCAATATCACATATCATTGAACATGTTAGAGGTTTTTGCATTTACCCCTCTTAGGTTTTCAGAATTTATAAATAGGCTCCTATTGTTTTGGTATTTATAAATAGGCCCCTGCCCTTTTATTTTAATACCTTTCGTGTCCCCAAAATCAAAAGCTCTCCAACAACCAAAAGTTTTTAGAGTGAAATGACTCTTTTGGCCATCTCTTTATCCCTTTATGCTTAAATTCAAAAGGTTGCACTTATTTTTTTCTAAAGCTTGTAACATTAATAATTACATTTAATGGGAGAGAATAACCATACGTAAATTTATTTTTTCCAATAGAGGAGTTATTTCATTAAATTCAAATTGGTCATGATGACAATCAATGCATATGCTTATAATTGGTTATAATTGATCCAATCCATGCACGACCCACCATTGGATTGAAAAAAATTTTAAAATACATGATTAGGATTCATGTGCAATAAAAAGTTATTGAGAGAGATTATTGGGAGTTGGAATAAAATAACGGTATTTTTGTAACTAATAATGGGAGATGCTCCTATGAGAGATGCTCTCACCTTATTACGAGAGATAAGGTGGGGGCCCTCACATTCATATCCAACTCCAACAACTTAAATGTGAAGGTCCACACCTTATCTCCCATAGTAAAGTGAGAGCATCTCTCATAGGACCATCTCCCACTAATAATATACTAATTTTTGTTTAATGAGTATAAGGGCAAACTGTCATTTTTATAAAAGTGGCAATTCTCATGGTGGTTACCCACTTTCATTACGAATACTAATTTTAGGGACATAAAAGGTATTGAATTGAAAAGGTAGGGCCTATTTACAAACACTAAAACCACGGGGGCCTATTTACAAATCATACAAACCTCAAGGGGTATATACAAAAAACTGATCAACACGTTATAGCATCCACGAACCTAAACACATATATAAAAAGGCAGGCAATTAAAAAAAATCATGTCTCTGTTTCGATTGTTTAGGCCCTCCAAAATACATCGTTATTGTTATTAAAAAAGAGGAGGCCAACAAACAAGTTACAACACACACCAAAAACTCAACCACATGATATGAACCTGACAAAATAACAAACAAAGGCCTATCCACAATGAGGCCATATTAAGTTTATACCTGATTGTCCACATTTAGCAAGATAGTGGCAACCATGTTTAAATCTCTTGAAATAAAACTATCTCAAGAGATCCAAAATTCTTCAAACACTTTAAAATATCTCCTACGAGAGGCTAGATAGTCCAATCCTTGTTGCCTTAATGCTTTTGACAACTTCTAGAGCATCCATATGAACTCAACCTCTTGAGAATCTACAATCCTTGATAGCATCTAGAGCAAAGAAGAGCGCCCTCATTTTGGCCTATAAGAGCAATGTTGATAAATACAAAAACAATATACAATAATCAATTTATTGCTGTATCAAGACAGCTGGATGCCAGAACTTGATTGACCTTGGGAGATTAATTAGATACTATGCATAGGTGAATTATAGATAAGGATGGATTTATTGCCTGTTTTAAATTCAGGTTTGGGTCCAAGCCCTCTATTTAGAGTCCAGATTTAGGTACTACACACCAGACCCCCAGTGAGGCTTCTCATGGGTATTGACGGGGCCAAACCTCACCTCAATCATAGTCGGGTCCACCATCACATTGATGATATATAAAGCTATCCAACCCCGAGCCTTTATTAATCATCTGTTCAACATGTAAACTATAAGATGGTGGACCCAACTTCCATTGGAGTGGGCGTTGCCTTCTCCAATATATGATAGGACTAAATTTGAGTGGTTTGGATTCAAGGAAGGTCCGATGTGGGTACCCACTGTGAAAAAAAAAAAAGAAAAAGAACTCCTTCATTCTCAGCAAGATTGATGTTGAAATCGTATTAAGCCAGCCAAAGCTTGACCTATTTTAGGTCATTATGGGACTGGAGTTGGGCTTAGAAAAGACAGTTTTCTAGTTGGCTGAATTACTTAATAGCCATAAATTAAGGATGCTGATGGGTCGAATCAAAGGTGGAACGATGGTGGATCAGGGCTTGGAACTGTCTTTATAGATTAGATCTGGATCCAATGTAAAACATAATGTGTTGCATCTAGATCTGAAATCAACATAAAAAACTGGTCTGAATTGGGTCAGAATCTGAAAAATAAGATGTAGACTACATTAGCATAATTGGATAAATGAACTTCAAAATAAAATCTCCAAATATACAATGGGGCAATTCAATGGTGTGTGATTTAATGTAAGTAAACTCTTATGAATCAATATGACAATGAAGGCCCATAAAATGTATATCTTTTAAAATGTAGATATAATCATCCTGGATATGGATCCAAATGTTTTTGATCTAATATGCATGGATCTAATTCAAATATGAATTTCTTTTAAATCTAAAAAATAAGTCTCACACCCGTTTTATTCAAAATTGGAGACTTTGAATGCTCGGATAATCAAATAATCATTTCTAAATCTTTTAATAATTGGAGGGAGAGAGAGAGAGAGAGAGAGAGAGAGAGAGAGAGAGAGAGAGAGGAGCTCACTTCACTCCAATATTAGAAAAAGAAGAGGGAGAGAGGAGCTCACTTCACTCCAATATTAGAAAAAGAAGAGGGCAACCTCATCTCCTGTTTCATGCCTACCTTAAACTGTGTACTTTCCTGCATAATCTACACAGTTAGAAGGTATTCGTGAACCAACAGCTGTGAACTCCTCCTTTCTTCTCAAGTGTTGGAATGAAGAGAGCTCCATTGTCCCAAACCTTATATTAAAAAAAAAGAAAAAAAAAAGAAAAAAGAAAAAAAAAACATCCAATCGCGACATCAGAAATACTTAACCGCAAGATAACACTAATCCATGAAAGATTGAGAGGACTAGAGCTGCTTTTATAAATACCATGAAGCAACGCTGACCGTTGGATGACATGGGTTATTGGATGGTAAGAATATCTGACAAAGATTTCTCGTAGACTAATAATGGTCAATCCCAAAGAATTTGCCCTGAAACAAGGTGCTATTTAATGAAGGTGCAGGCCATGGTTTCAAAAGGTGGTTTTGAGCAACAATATATTCTACTAATATATTTGTTTGTTACAGCCCTCTTTTATTAAAATAAAAAAAAATACTATAGAGATTAATCAGAAATTAAAGTTATTAATCTTCATTTTTTTCACTGCCCTTTGGGTGTTCCAGACGTTTACCTAATAATTAGCTAAAATATACCTAGGTAAATAAATTGTACTTACAATACAGTTTTAGGTTTTGGACTAAAACATCAGTGGTGGTGAAGATCTTTTTGTATGGACAAGTTCATCTCGGTTTGGATGAGTCTTAAACCTTGGTGCAAACTAGCATTGATATTTGGAGAGTAAGGGTGTGATATTTTCACCGTGTTGTACTTAATTAATATAAATTATGGATACTTAATCAGAAGACATTTTTTTATTTTCGCCATGTATCATACTTATATAATACTAGCACAAGAACCTGTGCTGATCATGAGTCTGTCCATACAATTCAAACAAAATATTCATGCAATTGGAAAATAATTATTGACTTGAGTAGCGGCCCAAATATATTTCACAATAGTAAATTTTTCGAAAGAAAACAAAGAAGAATATATATGATCGTACTTAATTTCGCAATTGAGAGAGGTAGAGTAGAAAATAAATAGGAAAAGTGAAGTAAAAAAATAGAAAAATATGTAGAAATGGGAACGAGAGATGTGAGCAGAAATGAACTTTTGCATAAACAAAAAAGGAAAAAGGGGAAGTTACAAGAGACATGTAAATAGGAAAAGTGAAGCAAAAAAATGGAAAAATATGTAGAAATAGGAACAAGAGATATGAGTAGAAAGGAACTTTTGCAGAAATGAAAAAGAAAAAAAGGGGAAGTTACAAGAGACATGTAAACAGGAGAAGTGAAGTAAAAAAAAAAAATGGAAAAATATACAGAAATGGGAACAAGAGATGTGAGCAAAAAGGAACTTTTGCATAAACGAAAAGGAAAAAGGGGAAGTTACAAGAAACATGGGTAGTTACATGATATGGCTGGGTAGCTATATGCCTAGTGAGACATGGGTAGTTATATGGGATAAGATAAGTGTTGCACTAGCATAATAACCAGTGCTGAGCACAGATATGGCCATTATTGCAACTTGAATATTCATGCATTAACAAAACTCATAGATTTTAAAATGAAAACAAAAGAATAAGAAGGTCAAAAGAGTACCTATTTATATAATCCAAGAGCTAGTGCTGGAAATAAGAGAATTTGAGTAGAAAGGGAGTGATGGAGTTTTTGCAGCAAATGAGAAGTGGGAGTCGTTATGAGTGATTTTGATAATAAGATAAAGTAGTTGCATGAGTGGGGAGAGAAGGTTTAAAAGCAGAATAACTTGTCAAAACCACAACCGACAATCAAAATTAAAGCCAAAAGCTTCCTCTTTAATATAGTATAATAGATTATATGGGTGTTTATCAGAGTGATAGAAGGTCCAGGAAGTCATCAAACCAAGCATTGCCCCCAATCAGAGTGGACCCACAAATACTTCCTTGGCCGGGGGCGCTGTATGTAAAATAATATAAAATTTTCCAAATAAATAATGGGTATTCGAGATAATAAAGGCCATTGCCCCCTGTACCCTCCCTATCTCTACCATGCCCCCAATGCATTCCCTTCCCTTTTGATCATACGCTGAGCAAATAATTATACAATTATTATATATGAAGCAAACTGAATCCAAATGAGGAATCGGTTCGAGTTTTTTTTTAATTGATTTTGACTCCTCCAATTTACATTAACCCAACCAGATCCTTTCTTTCTCCCAATGTCCACTCCTTTTCTCACATTATCTCCAAAATTACTCTGTTGCATGTTTTTAGCGTAACTCTCCACTTTTCTTCTTCTTATTCTAACATCTCTCTCCCACCTCCTGCAAATCTCTCGCAATCATAAGCAAAGAGGATTTGTGTCCTCTTTCCTTATAAATGACTATTATGTTTCTCTCTTAAATCTCCTCTTGATTTTTTTTCTTTTAAAACGGCTGCACTTTCTCTACCACCACTACAAGAAAAAGCATGTTTGGTGACATGAAAAAATGTCACTGAAGGCCCAATTTTTGTCTCCTATTATCATTGGTGACATAGGATGGGGGTGTCATTGTATCCATGACACTAAAAGTCAAGGGTGACAAAGTTTGTGCACTTGTCACGGAATGATATCAACAGTGACAAAAATATGGTGTCGTGGAAGAAGGATTTTTCATGACATAGTAGGGTGTCACTGAAAGCAATGGTGACAACAATGCGGGTGCCATAGAAAAGAGATCTTCTGTGACAAGAATTGTCACTGAAAATATTTACCATGGCAACCAAATATGTGTCACCGATAATATTACCAGGTTGGCACACAAGGGTGACATACTCTTTTTGTCACAAAAAAAAAAAAAGAAAAACAATCAAAATATTTGTGCCCCCAAATTATCATTTCGCACCTGCTTACAAAGTTTCAAATATTTGTATCTAGATACACCCATTAGAAAAACTTATACCACAAAGACGCAAAATATCATTCAAATCAAACATCCAACATGTCAACATTCTATCATCAAGTTCATAACCCTTCAAAATATTCATCCTTCAACAATAAACACTTCAAAGTTAATAGTTTTAGCATAACTACAAAACATCCATACACGGTGTGTCGTGTCAAATGACAAAAATAATTCAAAACAAGTGTTCCAGTTAACTACAAAAAGACTTCAACTCCATCTTGGTCATCTTGGTTAGCTGTCAAAAAGTAACTCCATCTCGATAGTTACCTACTTGTATAAAATCGCAATAAAAAAATGTAATTATTTAACATGTTATGAAGTACACAACTCAAAAAAAATGTTTGAGAAAATAAAATGTTTCTGACCATTCTTGTGGTTATACGGAGTAGGATGCTTCTCTCTTCTTGTTAAACGTAGATATGTTTATGTAACGTATCCTATCTGTACCCATATCCTATTTTCTAAATTTTTTCATAACATTGCATCAGCATCGTACTCTATCTTGTCCCTAGGGAATCAGTTGATACTTCTGCTAATACACTCTTTTGAAGTTTGGAATGCTATTATACTCCAATGATCAATGATAAGTTAGTTTAAAGACAAAGATCATATTAGTTATATGCCTTAAATTTTCTGTAACTGTTGGCTCCATTAGCATTGATCAATCCTAATCTATATAGAAGATCTACTAGTAGAACCAAGAATGAAAATCAGACCTCAAATATTTCCATATCAGTCCAAGCTTCAACACGATCAAATAAGAGTAAACACAATGCAAATGAAATTAAAGAAAACTAGTGAGGTCTCACTAGTTTCCTCTTCCAAGTAACACATCTCACTAATTTTCAAAACTAGTGAGATTCACTAGTTTCCTCTTCCTTTAAGTGACATCTCACTAATTTTCAAAGCCAGTGAAATCTCACTAGTTTCCTCTTCTTTAAGTGACATCTCACTAATTATTATTATTACTCAATGGTTTCCTTATACAGAGTGAGCACTCATAACTACAGCAAAACAACATCATTGAGTAGTAAAAGTGTACATCATCTTGAATATGACCAGGAACGTATGATTGACTAGAAACTTCCTTTGGATGATAAGGAAGAAATGCAGCCAATCAAGCCAAAACATAGCAGCAATCCATAGAATATGGAAACATCCCCACAAAGAAAAAAGTAGACTAGCCTTAATAAGGGTAGGTAGCAACATAGTACCAAAAGCGATTTTAAGAATGGCAATGAGCATGGTGGGATTGCAGACACAGACACAAAGATACAAACACTTAAACATGCGTATCTAGCATTCTAGAGCCATTTTCCTGCACTTTCCAGTGATTTCAAGCAATTCCAAAAGTGATTTTCATGTGACCTTTTAGACTTGACGATCATGTCGTCAATGTAGACTTTAATCGTCTTGCCGAGCTGGGCCTGGAACATTTTAGTTACCAGCCTTTGGTAAGTGGCACCGGCGTTTTTTAACCCAAGGGCATCACTTTGTAACAGTAAATTCCTCTGGGTGTTATGAACGCGGTCTTTTCCTCGTCAGGCCCATGCATCGGAATTTGATGGTAACCTCGGTAAGCATCAAGGAAACTCATCCTATTGTGTCCGGCGGTGGCATCGATTAGCTGGTCTATCTTTGGAAGGGGAAAGCTGTCTTTGGGACATGCTTTGTTGAGGTCGGTGAAATCTACGCAGACCCTCCAGCTTCCATTCTTTTTCTTGACCACTACGGTGTTGGCTAACCACACAGGGTAGTGGACTTCCCTGATGGCTTCTGCCTCCAACAGCTTTTTGACCTCCTCAGTCATCGCCTCTGCTTGCTAGATCCCAGTCCTGCGAGTCTTTTGGGCTACAGGTCTGTGCCCGGGATCCACATTCAACTTGGGGTCGATGCCGGGTATTTCATACGGGGTCCAAGCGAAGACCTCTCTGTTCTGTAACAGGAAGTCAAGCAGCTCGGCTCTCTCACCGTTCGCAAGCTGACTTCCGAGCAGGAAGTATCTCTCTGGATCGTCAGGGTCGATCTTGATTTCGGTGAGGTCCTCTACACTCTTCTGCTCGGGAGCTCGGCCAACAGCTTCAAGCTCGGCTTCAAGCTCGGCCATGTGGACTCGCTGCAGCTCTGCTTCGTTGGGGACCACGGTCATGAGGCACTCTTTGGCCATCTGTTGGTCGCCGCAGACTACGATCACCTCGAAGCTACCATCCCCGTTCTGCAACGGGAACTTGAGCCTCTGGTGATGGGTGGAGGGGACGGCTTCTATGTTATGAAGCCAGGTCCTCCCCATGATGGCATTGTATGGGGATGGTGCGACTACCAACAGGAAGTCTGCCGTCATCGAGGCTCCCGCCACTTCGACTTTAAGGGAGATCTTTCCTTTGGGATATACAGACTTGGAGCTGAAACCCACCAATGGGGTGCGGGCTTCTTGCAGGTCCTCCTCTTTCAGACCCATTTTCTTGAAGCAGTCAAAATAGAGGATTTTCGAGGAGCTCCCGGGGTCCACTAAGATCCTTTTGACATTGAAGTTCCATAACCTCAAAGTCAGGAGAAGGAGATCATTGTGGGGTAGCTGGACCTCGTCCAAGTCTTCATCAGAGAACCAAATCTTTGGTCTCTCTTTGCGTGCCTTCTTCGCTGAGGGACCGGGCTCGGCCGTCATCACTTGTTTGCCATGCTGGGCCCTCCTGGCCTCAGTACAAGCCCGGCTGCTTCCCTTAGGAGCGGGAGCTAGATGAATGACATTGATGGTCCCCATCGGCTCATCACTGTCCCGTTCATCGGGCTGGTGTTGTTGAGCATGGTTTACTCTGCCCTCCTCTTTGACATGGTCCTTTAGATGCCCATCCTTCACGAGCCTCTCGAAGTGCCTTGAAGGCGTGGCAGTCCTCGGTTCTGTGCCCATTCTGCTTATGGTAGCCACAGAATTTGCCCCGATCTCAAGAGGAGTCATCGCCTTTCATAGGCTGGGGCCATTTGAAGAAGGGTTGCGTTTGGATCTTGCCGAGGAGCTAGTAAATAGGTTCCTTGAAAATGGTATTGACGGCCTTGTAAGAGGCACCACTTGACCTCGGCTTCGCACCACCTCCCGAGGTGGGAGTAGGGCGTGCTTCCGAGCTAGATGGTTCTCTGTGTCGATCCGCCTCCCTCTTAGCTGACTTCTTGTCCTTCTTGGAGGGTCGGCCCTCCTATCAGAAGTTATGGCTCTCCCGAGCTCGGACCTCGTCTTCTTCTTGCTCAACGAACTGATTCACCAGGGCCATCAATGCTTTCACTGAGACCACGGGGAACCGCACTAGGTCCCTTCGGAGCTCGTTGCCTGGCAACAAAGCGTGTTGGAAGGACTTGATGGCGACTTCGTCGTTGGCTCCTTCGATCTGACTGTAAATGGTCCAGAACCTCTTGGCGAACCGAGTGATATTTTCGGCTGGCCTCATTCTAATGGCCATCAGGTCAGAGTCTGTCTTTGGGATGACCCGGTGCGCTTGGAACTTCTCAACGAAGGAGTTTCGGAGCTGCTGCCAGCTCGAAATCGATCCCTCGGAGAGCGCTCAGAACCACCAAAGTGGGAGGTCACCCAAACTGGAGGAGAAGACCTTGCAGTCCAGGTTGCCATCGCCACCCCACACCATCATCCTCTGGGTGAAGTGGCAGAGGTGCGCCTCGGGGTTCGAGGTCCCGTCATAAAGATTGAACCTCGGGACGCTGAACTTATCGGGGAGGGCGTGATCTCTGATCTCCCAAGTGAATGGGGATGTACCATGGTTGTCGCTGTCATTGGTAGCTAGCCGACCTCGGGTCAAGCCAGCAAACTCCATGTTCTGCTGCACAGCCAGTTTTATTTGCTGGCTGATATAATCCCTCATCTCGGGGTCGGCTTCTTACTTCCTCGGCCTCTGGCACTGTTGCCGAGGATTAGCGCTGGCGTGAGTGCTGCTCGAGCCTTCATCGTAGGCTCGGTCACGCCTCTTATTGTTTATGATCTCCCTCAAGTCTGGCCGAGCTTTAGGGACCTTCCAGGTTCGCTGTTGTGCATGAGGCACGAGCGAAATCCCGGCCGAGGCCTTCTCTTTCCCTTCGAGTTGCCGCTGGAGCTGGAGGATCTAGGCTCTCTGCTCTTCAATAAGGCGGTTTTGAGCCTTGATTGCTTCGACGTGTGCCTCGTCCTCCTCCAGGACCAAGTCGTCGTCGAGGTGCACGTGGTCCTCTTCCACGTGGTCTTGGTGTCGAGGCGGGCGTGACCTGGACAGTGTTGGAGTCTTATCTTGTCGGGAACGTTCCTGAGGAGGAACATCCCGGCGGGGCTGCTCTAGTAAGATAACGTCCTGACGAGGACGTTCCGCCTGGGAAGTATTCGGCCGAACTCGTTCCAGAATGGGGCAGTAACAAGATGCTGTTGCACCTCTCGACGAGGAATGTGTCTGGGTGACAAGTAATCCCACGCTTCTCATGCCGGGTTCCCCGCCGACCATCCTATGTCGGGGGACCGGCGGTGTCTGCCTTGCTGCTTCCGCCTGGTTTGTCACCAGTGGAGGTGGCATGATGGGCAGGAATAATTCTGGCGGTATGGACTTGGATGGTCCAACGCCCTTTCCCTTCCTAGTCTTTGGAGGCATGGCTTTTCAAGGTGGAAATATGGGTGAAAATATGGTTTTTTTCAAATCGAGTCCCCACAGACGGCTGCAAATTGTGCGTGCCTAAAACTTACGGGCTTGGTTCAGATGATGATGGGGGTTATGAAGATGCTGTTTAGCTGATTAGGAACGTCGCCAATGGCCTGTAACCTGAAAGGGAGAAGAAACAGAGGTCAGGACCCCGGGCTGCTGTCAGCCAAAGGCACTCCGACGCCTGAGTTAGTGCAGTCACTGAACTAGGGTGAAGTGGGGAAGAATGTTCAAGCAAGATAACACAATGTATGTATTGTATGCGTACCTGTTCATGACTTACCATGTAAGTATATATAGAAGAGAGTGGAAGATTCCATAGTGGAGGTTGGTGAGGATACTTGTCCCATTAGCCCATACCTAGAACCCTTAGTGGGGGTAAGTGAGGGTACTGTCCCATCGGATCTCTCCTCAAATCCCTCACATAAATGTGGATGTGATCAGCTGATAGGAAAGAGCCCTTATCGATGGCCGGCGGCCACCCTATTTGTCAGGGCTCCCTGTAATGTGGTTGTCCCATCTCATAATGGGGATTAGACGCCCAGTGTTCATCTCGGCCAAGAGACTGAACTGGAGAAGGTATTGAGATCGGCCAAGCCTGAGGTCGGACACGGGTGTCGAGACGTACGAGGCTGAGTTCAAAAGGATGTGGTCGGTACTTTAACTGAGACCAATCCCATCTTGGTGCCGGATGGCACACTGCCGCGTTGGACAGATAAGGTTGAGGCCATTCCTAATTGGTACTGTTACCGAAGTCAGGAGTAACCTTGGTTTCGGTAAAACACTCCACACACCACGCATCCTAATGAGAAGAAGTCGTTGCAAAAGTATATGAAAGTCGTGACTTTTCAAACCCGTTAACTTATCTCCCTTAGCACCCATGCATCTTGATATGTTTGCAGCGTAACCATTAGGATACTTGATTGACTTTAAGAACTCATAAAATCCATGTCTCTCCTCCGACGATAAAGTGCATGATGCTGGGGGCTTTTCGAAGGACCCATCTGCACACCTCTTCAAATGCAGTGCTAGCCTTATTTTCAGATCCTCCAAATCTTGACGTGCTTTTTCTGTGTCCTTGTTCTTGCCATCTATGCTCAATAGTATTCCAAGCAAAGCCTCACATATGTTTTTCTCTATATGCATGACATCAAGGTTGTGTCGAAGCTTGAGTTTCTCCCCATAAGGAAGCTAAAAAAAATGCTTTTCTTCATCTAATTTAATACTGGATCTCTTCTTTTTCTTTTGTTGCTTGGATGCTTGCCAAATGGCTTGTATGTCCCCTTACATAGTTGTTGCAATATTTGTTCGCTTGTTAAGTCCATAGGCTCCGACCGATGGTCCACCTTACCATCAAACAGGCGACTCCTTCTCCAAGGATGATCTTTAGGTAACCATCGGAGATCTCCCACATAACCTAACTTACTTCTCAATCTTTGCGATGATGCATGCTCGTTACAAACTGGGCAAGCCAAGTACCCTTTAGTAGTCCACCCTGACAAATTACCATATGCGGGGAAATCGTTGATTGTCCACATAATAGCTGCATGCATTCGAAAAGTTTGCTCTACTGAGGCATCATAGGTGGTTGCATGACGTTCCCATAACTCCTTCAATTCGTCAATTAATGGCCTTAAGTAAACATCCATATCTCTCCCCGGTGCTATTGGTTCAGGAATAAGCAACAACATCATAGAGTAAGGCTGTTTCATACATTTCTATGGAGGAAGGTTGTAAGGCATAAGAATCACAAGCCACAGGCTGTAGGAGTTGCTCATGTTACCAAAGGGATTGAATCCATCAGTAGCTAGTCCTAGCCTCACATTTCGGGCATCTCGAGCAAACTCAAGATATTGTCGATCGAAGTTCTTCCATGCCTCACCATCAGCCGGATGCCTTAGTACCCCATCATCAACTCGTTTCTCTTTATGCCGTCTCATATCTGTACAAGTTATGCTCAACATAAACAACCTCTACAACCTAGGGGTCAGCAAAAAATATTGCAAAATCTTATGAGGAATCTTTTTTCCCTTGCCATCATTTAGCTTGTATCTAGGCTCCTCACAAACCAGACGCTTCTCAAGATTTGCATTCTCCTTCCAAAAAAGTACACAATCATACCTACATGCATGAATGGGCACATAGCCCGAGCCTAAGTCGCATAAGAATTTCTTTGCTTCATAAATGTTGCCCGGAATATCTTGCTCACTTATAGGTAGAAGTTCCTTCAATATCCTCAATAGCGTATCAAAGGACTTGTTTCTCCACTTATTCAACACCTTCACGTGAAGTAACCTAATGACAAACGATAGTAAAGTAAACTTGCATCCGGGGTATAACTCTTGATGAGCATCCTTCATCAATTTATCAAAGTTCCGAACACTCTCCACCTCAACATTGTCAGGCAACTCATCTAGTTCCTCATCATTCATGATTGTTGCTGCATAGTAATCATTAACTAAGCATTCAATATCATCTGGATTCTCATGTTCATCTGCTGCCACTCCATTCCCAACACTTTCTCCACTTGGCTGACAACTTTCATTTGACACGAATTGATGATTTGCAGGTATAGGTTTCCCATGGTGCACCTTAGTCTTGTAAGAAGGTGCTATCTCATTTTGTATCAAGTGAAACACAACGACAACACTAACATGGCGTTCGACATTCATGCATTTTAAACACAGGCAACGAATCTTATCATCAGAACCAGAACTTGTGACTGCAAAGTCAACAAAATAATTTACCCCATCTCGGTACTCTTTGCTCATTCTATTCTTAATTGTCATCCAACTCTTATCCATATTTGCTCACTACAAAGTCAAGAATAGTACAGCTTCCGCTGGATAAAAATATTTAGACCAAACTTTGATTTTCAAAGCAATGAAATCAATCTTAGAGATGATCAACTATTACATTTGTAGCCGATAAAAAAAAAAAAAAACTATGACATCTGTAAAATATCAATAGGCGTGCTATAAAAGTACCACACAAATGAAGATGTAACTTAGAAGCATGTTCTTTGTTTTAAGAGATCAAATAGAGGAGCTGATCAGAAAAAAGAGAGAGCATATAGAGGAACATGTATAACTGTTGAATAGGCATAACAATCACCATAAAGCAACATGTATCAACTAACCATCATGCAACGGAAAAGGAAACAACAAATGCATGATCAACAAGGCCACCCAATTTTTCCTCTAAAACAATAGCTTTTACAATGTCAATCACCAAGGCTTCAAAGTAACATTCAAAGTATCAAAAACATTTTTTGTCTTCCATTCTAAGGGCTTATGCAATAACTCATCCCACATATACTAATTTTGACCTTTTAAAACTGACATCAGACTACAAAAATTCAAAGCAAAGTAACCTCTAACCATCAATTTTAGCAATGCAGTTAGTGAGGGTTCTAAATTCAAACTCCAAAGCAGTAAAAGCATTTTCTTTTTCCTTTTCCTTTTCCTTTTCCTTTTCCATTTAAATAGACTATCCAACAACTCATGACACATAAACCTAACTACATATCAATAGAAAGATAGGAGAAAGTTGTGCACCATTCATTAACCATGTCAATGCCGGCCAGGTAACATACATTTTGCATGGATTTATAAGTACATACATAGATATGCATGTATATACACCATTATGATATTAAAATACTCCAAAAAAAATCTACTCTCCTTTGAATTAGGACTTCAAATGGACCAAGCTCGGCTCTCTAAGGCTCTGCTTGGCTCATGTAGTAATCTAGCCAAACTCGAGCTCGAGTTTTAGGCCACAAACCTCGGCATGGCTAAAACAATTGCTTCGAATTGTTTGCCGTTTCTTTCTTATGAATAAGTTACAATCAAATTAATAAATTTGTTTCTTGCTCATATCAGTATTACTATTGACAAAAATAGACGGCCAATAAAAGTATACTATGTGCCAAGTGTGAAAGATATTAAAACCAAAAATAATCCCTCCAGCATAACAGCTTCCACGCGCGTGCACAGAGACCACGAGCTATTCATTTCCTAATTTTGGTGATACAACCGCTTATGGCATGCATCACTCGATTTTCATTTCCAGATTTGTGGTTATGTAACTGATAGGTACTTTTCATTGAATATATGAATTTTTTGTTTTGAACTCAAAAACGAAACTTCGAATGAATGTATTATGCAATATTGGCCGGAACGTCCAACAAGAAATTAGGCATGCTAGCCAACTAAAAATGAAAACTGGGATTAAATTGAAAGAAAAAAGCTTCTAACTTCACGACTTAAAAACCATAAGATGGATTCACGGATCCAGGACATACTACTAAAATACTTGTTGGAACTTGTGGCTCATATGGAGAGGTACCGAGAAGTTCTAATGAAGGCCAGATGCAGAGCGTAGCGGAGCAGAGTGAGGGAAGCGAAGCGACCGAACGGAGGGGAGTAAAATATTAAACTCCCTCTAGATTAGGGTTGGAATAGGAGTATATATTAGTAAACTATCGAATTAAAAGCCCTACTATTAAACTAAAAAAACTATTCTGAAATTATTTTAAAAAAAGGAATCCTAATATTAAACTCCCTCTAGATTTCAGCAACCAGTAGTAAAATATAGGGGAAAGACTTCGAAAGTGAGGAAAGTACAAAAGATAAGTAAAGATTTTTTTACTTCCGATTCAAACTTTAAATCTAAAAATTCGAATTAAAAACCCACTAATCAACAATCCCTTTGTTTCTTTCAGTGACCCACCACAAGCCCCTATGAAACAAAGAGTCCTAGTAGTCCCTTTTATAAAGCAAATGTGCAAAACAAAGAAGCCAAGAAATTGTGGATAATTTATACAATTACAGCTTCGGAATATCCTCCATTGCAAAAATCTGGAAAACAAAATAGAAAACTATAGGTTCAATTTCCATTGTACAATGCACCAATCATGCTTATGCCCATTCCTTTTCATTGATTTTAAACCAAGCCACACTACAAATGGGATTTATCCAAGCCAAATTGCTTTGGATGTAGGTCAGGGCGGGGGTAAGCAACTTTTTCAAAGCAGAGAAGATGGAATACCTGCGGTTTCGTCCTCCATGGTGGTGGTGGAGGAGAGAGAAGATGCGGTGGAAGCCGAGTTGGGTGAGGATACGGGTAAAGTGGGAAGTCGGAGATGACATTGATGAGGTAGAAGAGAGAGACTGTCACAACTTTAGGTGTGAATTGTGAGAGAGATGAGGTAGAAGTTTGATTAGGGCTTTAGTTTTGGTGACAACCAAAACCGTGAAACTACGTCGTTTCGTTCACATAACTTAGCTTATTTTTATTGCCTCCATGAAACAACGTGCCTAAACGAGGAGGAGCCCGCCAATGCGAAATTTAGATCTTTCTGTGACAAGTTTGTACTTGTCACCCAAAATTTGTCTTTCAGTGTCAAAATTTTTTGTCATCGAATCTCCTCTTTATTTGGCACCTTGGTTAAGCTTTTCCGTGACAAGCAAAATTTTTTTTTGACACCTTTGTGTGCGTTCCGTGTCAACATTGATTTTTTGTCACCAAAGGGTGTCACCAATGGTGCTTTTTGTTGTAGTGCACCATTATGATGGTAAATGACTCTCTCCTTCGATGTAAATGTCTTTTATAAAGCCTAAGAATCTACTAATGGCCCCTAACGTGGTGTCAAAGGACCTTCTTCTCTACTTATTTCTCCTCATTGAGATAGGATAAGAAGAAGAAGAAGAAGAAGAAAAGAGAAGAATGGGCTGGAAGGGGCAAAGAGGCCTCTTGGCCATCACCATAGTGAAGTACTGCACCAGCAGTGCACCCCATTTCGACCATCCAAATGAATAGCCACAATTGCAAAATGGAGTTAATTTTTTTGTCACCGGAGAAATGAACTTTTGGCACTTTCCATCTTTGTTGTATCAGTTTCTTCATTTGGTAGTTCATTATTTTCCTTCTTGTATTCTTCAGTCATGTGAGTTTCCATTGGATTTTGTACTATTGGGCCTCATTTTAGTAAAATCTTAGCATTGCATTAGACGTTTTAATTGGTGCAGACTCATTTGATTTTCTTCCTTGCAGATGGCACTATTGTAAGATCTAAAAAAATGGTTTGCAACATAAATAAACTTAAGGACCTTGATTTATTCATTAACAATGGATAATTTGAATAATTAAAAATACATTGTGCCATGATCTTGATGATGAGTAGTATGGATTGATTTAAAGTTTGTCCCGCTAAGAGATCAACAACCTTTCGATTTTCTCATATCTCCCTTGTCACTCACTCCACGATGCGTGAGAGTTAATGGATACTTTGCAAAACCGCAAGTCAAGAGAGAGGACCGGGAAACCCATTTTATAAATCACCTAGAGAGATTTCTTCCCATTAAAGAAATCAATTGGCGGTAAGTTTCATTAATTTCCTCGAAGATTAGTCAACCAAGAATCTTGATTGATTTGGCTTTCTTAAAATGAATCCAAGAAAGACTTATTACAATAAAAAATAAAAAAGAAAAGCTTATCGGTTGACTTAGAGTGCGGCCCTTCAATTATTAGACATGTGGTCATGGGGACCACTTTTGTCTAACTATCTCCCACTTGCTCCAAATGACCACATATTTATGATCCCCCACTTGGTCATAATAACCACTAGTATGTAATTCACCTTTTTTTTTTATTTGAAAACCATGTTTTATAAAATGACACAAATTGGGTTCGACAAATTTTAAACTCCCGACGAGTGGTTCACTCATTTGGAAAACACACCGGTCAATTTTGTTTATGCTAAGTCTTATATACTGTAACTAAATCAAAACCATTAATGTGGATCATGGTGGTCAACATCAATTACGCGACATAACTCATTCCATGTACTACAACATTAATAATCCCATTTAATGAAGTCGTAAATTTAGGAAAAACAATAGGAGAGCTCCAAAATATAACTATTTGTTAGTCCAAATTAAATTAATCTTGCTTTTCAATAATTTCCTAAATGTGCACAAAGATTAAGCAAGAACTCTATTGATATAGGCTTTATGTGAAAGTCCTAGTAGTTCTCAAGATCTGTTTCTAAAAATCTGGATTCCAAGTATAAAGGATGCTTCTTCGTCCATATCTTTCATTTAAAAGTTCTCTGTGAGGTATTCTTTTGTTTCACATAGTAGGCCTAAATCACTACTGGCAAGCAGAATGTCATATATCTACATATAGGACTAAAATAATAAACTTGCTCCCACTGATCTTCAGGTATATACATTAATGAGCAATGTTCTCCTTAAACTCGAAGGACGTAATGGCATCATTGAACTTAATATACCATTGTCTTGAAGGTTGTTTAAGCCCATATATAGATTTTTTTTAATCTACGAACTAGATTTTCTTGCCCTTTTTACTCAAATCCTTCTAATTGTTTCATATATACCTCTTTCGCTAAATTTTTATTTAAGAACGATGTTTTCACATCCATTTGATGTAACTTTAAATTAAAATGTGCTACTAATGCTATTATGATTCAAAAAGAGTCCTTCAAAGAAATTGGTGGAAATGCCTCTTTATAATCAATATTTTACCTTTGAGTAAATCCCTTAACTACAATTTTGGCCTTAAATCGTTTGATTTTACCCTTTGAATCTCGCTTGGTCTTAAAGACTTATTTACATCCTATAGTCGTAGACCCTTGACGCAATTCGACGAGATCCTAGTCTTTATTTTATTTTTTTATTATTATTATTATTTTTTTTTTTTTGCTAACAGACGATTCCCAACCCTTTGGGCTAAACTAATCCCTTCGGGCCCAAAGAGAAGACAGGTAAAACCCGTGTGGCCCCTATGTGGTAGCACAAGTGGATTCAACCTTCAGTTCCTGAAGAGGGGGGAACCGAGGGTCGATACCTAGACCTCTAGCTCCGGAAAAGAGAGGAACCGTGGTCTTGACCACTCAGCCGACCCATTGGGGTTGATCCTAGACTTTATTTACCTACATGGATTTCAATTCTTCTTGCACATCAATCCATTTATTAGAATCATCAATTTTAATGGCTTGTGAAAATGTTACCAGATCTTCCTTGACACCTATATCAAAACCAGATTATTAAAGATGAACAATATAGTCATCCGATATAGCATACTTCTTATTTCTTTGAGATCTTTTTAAAGCTTCTGATTCTGCTAAATTTTGATTTGGATGAGTGATATCTTTAATCATATCATTATCAATGACATTCTCATCTTGTGGTGCATCTGATATAGCAGGTTGTATTTCCATCATATCGTTTTGAACTAAGTCACTTGGAATACCAACTCTAACTGCTTCAATCGGTACTCGAACAAATATCCGATATTTTTCAAATACCATAATCAAAGATGAACGAAATTAAAAATAAAGAAGAAAATACCTCATAATATTGTTCTACAATTTTTGTACCGAAGAAAGTTTTTCTTCATAGTTAAATACATTTGTGATGCCAAGATGTCAATTCCACTCAACCATGAGTGTGTGAGCTTATAGATTCACCTTGGTCGTTAAATGAGCCATGCTTTCACTGATTGAATTCAAAATTTTCAATGCCCAGACGATTGGGAAATTATAATTTGTCAAATTGACAACCCTTTCACCGGTCACATGAGTCTTTCACTCTCTTTGGGTTGCCTGAGTGTCGGCAGTCCCGTATTTGTTAAGGCAGGTTAGTGGCTACCAGCCTGTTCACATTGTCTGCTTCATGAGAATATTGAGATCATTATTCATAAAGGAAAAAAAAAAATTTGCTTTCTTTATGTACCTACATGGGCCATGCCGGACCAACTCATAGCCAACAAAATAGCTTAGATCCCTTTGCAAGCTCTTTTAGGACTGCCAATGGTCAAAAGAGATGAACTCTTCCAATCGAGCCAAGTTCCCCCAATCCGGCCACACATAAACCGATCTCAAGACAAACCCAAAGCCCAAGCCCAACCGGACCAAGTGGAGATCTACCTCGACTCATCGACAGGTCTAGTTATTTGTCGACAAGTCAATCAGCTGATCCAAACCGATGGGCACATCAATGGGACAGCTATAACTGTCACCGACTGCCACTAAATTTCTATAGCTCTGCTGCTCTCGCCAACCGCACCTAACTTAGATACTCGATTATTAGGTAAATTGTGCAACTTTTCTGGTCAACAGTTTCCATAAACTTGCACAAATGATTGATGTGTACATGACCAGTTTAACGGTCACCAGGGCCCACAAGATTTGTTGTGGTTCCCTTAAACATCCACCGTACACGCTTGTGCAGCTGTCAGAGCCCGTGAAGAGCTGGCCCCACCATAGATGAGCTTTTGATCCACAGCTGCTACTAGATGAATGATGGTCCAAAAAAGAAAACCTCAACAGTTTACTTTGATCAGTATAGGCCAGCGTAAAAATAATAAGATTGGATTCTTGCAACGTGTTACATTTGCTTTTTCAGAGTTTGACAAATTAGAACCCAAGTTAGGTGGTTTCATGTCAATGATCAACCGCCCATGACAAAATAGCTTTCATGATGATTGCAAAGTACCCACTTTGATTTTGTGGGAAGCTCTGCTTGGGTCGTTGCTTTTCCAGTGCACTAGTTAGAAAACTCTGGCTACCGACTGAATCCAGGCAGCCATGTAACTTCTGCTGCTTCTTTTTCTTTTTTTTTTTAATTTTGGTAATTTCCATGAAGCTTCTTGTGTCTTTCACACAAAAAAAAATTCACAGGGAGAGAGAGAGTAACTATAATTTCAACTTTCAGTTTTCATTTCAATAGCTTGTAACGTCTATTGTTTTATTAACTTAAGATTTAAATACGCCCCCCCCCCCCCCCCCCCCCCCCCCCCCGATGGGGCTCCACAAGGACCAGTATGAGTGACCTATCTTTGCTCGGGGCCGGGGGGGGGGGGGTGTTGGCATCCAAAAAATCTCCGCTTGACTTATTCGTGTGTATGGTGATAGAAGCTTGAATCATCATTCTAACCACTTGATCAATGATCCACATTTTTCACCATCTGAAAAATCTCCGCTTGACTTATCCATGTGTATGGTGATGGAAGCTTGAATCATTATTCTAACCACTTGATTAATGATTCATAGTTTTCACCATTGATAAGTCCTTAAAAATGCACATTTTTGTGACTATTTTTGGTAAGTTTAAGGACTTATCAAGTCAGGAGAGCCTCATTTAGTGTCATATAATGATTTTATGCATTTTTGATCTATTGAAGTACATTCATGCATAATTTTATCAAAAATCACACTTTTTGTATAAATTCATGAAACGTGCCATTTTTGGAGATTTATTTTTGGAAAGTCAGCTATTTTTGGTACATCAAGTAGGGTCCCATTCATCGTCCATCTAAATTCCTTACATAAAATTATTCTTGAATCCATTTATTTTAATTTGTATAGGAGAAATCAAGAATGGGACTCACATTGGTGAAATTTGAGAGAGATCAAGGGTAGGACATCTTTCAAGGTGGACCTACATATCTTGGTATTTTTGGAAAGTTTGAAAAGTCAACAATGGAAAGCTAAATTTGTGATTTCAAGATCAAGAAAGGAAACTTCAGATTTGTTAATCAAAGAAGTTTGGAAGCAAACCAAATATGGAAGGGGAGTCAAGAAACAAGGAAATAAATATCCCAAGATCCCTTTGGACATCCACATGGGTCCCACATACCCCATGGCACAATTAACATTCCATATGTGCATAATTATTTTCGGACTTTTCAAAGTAGCAAGATTAAAATGGTCATAACTCTTAATCCATCCGTCAGATTGGTGCAATCCATACACCGTTGAAAAGTTCTTTTCGAGTAGATATCTTTAGAACCCAAGATTGTGTCAATCGGAGCTAAAACAAGGAAGATATGGCCTCTGGAAGTTGGTGCTCTATAATTTTTACTTGGGATTGCAATTTTGCACATGGAAAGCACAAAAATCTCTCACTCACCTTGCTATTTCATTGAAGACTTGTTGGCCAAGGAAGGGACTTGCCATACAAAAAAGACTGCATGATACAAACTTGGAGCAAAGAAGGAAAGAAAGAGAGCAAAAATCTAAAAATTGAAGGCATAAGCATCCATCTCCTCTCATGGTTGAAATCGTCCACCTCTCCCTCTAGCTTAATTTCATTCCATCTCTCCCTCTCTTCCCTTACATCAAGCCATCAAGGGGGTTCTTCTCAAAGGCCACACCACAACCCTTGTTTTCTCAACTAGAAAGAGGGATTCTCAATCATCCTAGTATGTATTTTTGTTTTTAATTCTCAATCTTGTGTACTCAATTGCATACTAGTATTAATAAAAAAATTTCTTTTTAATTCGCGTATTGATTTCTTGTGAATCTTGATATTAGTTTTGCAATAGGATTAGTTCTTACTTTTGGTTAAGTAATTTTAATTGGCTTGGAATAATTACTAACAACTTATCTTAGTATCCTCACAATATACCTTGTTTTCTACGGATACATGGTATTTTTGGAGGCAATACAATGTGAAGTTAAAGAGTGTTGATCAAGAAAAGTTTAAAAATCGAAGTCTGAAATTTATTTATTAAGAAGTGAGGATTTATCATTCTCAACTTGGATTGACAACCCAAGTTGAAGAATGGGACCTTAGGTTTGCACCTCTAATTTTCATGGACCCTCAATTGAGAAGAATTACAAGAAGCAACTCACCACTTTTATATTTCAGTTTTTTTTTTACCATCTTTTATTTATGCACACCACCCTTATTTTCAGCACTTCACTTTTAATTCCTGCACCTTTTACAATTCTATGTCACACAATTTTGTTTAGATTTGTTAATTGCTGGAAAGTGCATTAGACTCATGCATTTATTTATTTACTTTGCATAACATTAGGAGTGGAGTTCACTTGAAATTCTGAAATCAAATTTATGTTAAACATTCATGTGGCAAAAATAGTCCATAAACAAGCCCACTTTCTGCACAGTTTCAAGAAAACTGTAGAAACAATTTTTTTTGCAAAAAGTTCGAAGTGGGTAGACTAGTCAAATCATGGTATTTTTCTGTGAAATTTGGAGAAACTGAAGTTCAATATGTGGTCTATCACGTCCCAAAATTTCAGAGAAAAGCTTATTTCAGGAGTTTTATGAACCAATAGCTTAAACATGGCATGTTAGGCTGTCTGTGTGCAGAATTTCTGCACTGTTTTAGTTTTTTAAGTCATGTTTACGCATTCATATCTTCTTTGTTTTAAAGCCTTTTTCACTTCCATTTTTTTAGTTGATTCATGGATCACTGTAGTTTAAAATCCAGCCATTAAACTCAGTTTTAGGTTATAGATTAGGAAAAACCATGCATAAAAATAGCCATGCATACTAGTTTTCCAAACTTAGAAATTTCTAATATCTCATGGCATACATTGCATTACTAACTTTAGTATTATTTTCTAATTTTGTGGTTTAGATAATTTCCAAACATAAAAGATCTTTCTAAGTTTTGTTAATTGAAGATTTTTAACTGAGGAAGTTCCTTAAGATTTGGAAATTCTAACATAAGCTATGATTGACTAAATGCTTTCTACATTTGTTATAATTTGAAAATCTTTATTTATTTGGAAAGTCCTTAACTTTAGGGAGTTGATTAACTTGGTGAAAAAGTAGGTTGTTTCCTTTTTGATTGATTTGATTTGTTACTAATCTTTGTTGAACATGTTTTGATTAATTTAGTTTCTAACTTAGGTTTATTTTGTTTCTAATTTAGCTTCTTAGTTTTATTTTTGGTAAGTTTTATTTGTGGATTGTTTCTAATTTGATGTTCTAATTTGTATGTTCTTTTGTAGCAACTTATGATTCATTTTAGATTAGGCCTTTTAATTTAGGAGTTTTTATTTTTGGAAATGTATTTAATTTAAAATAGGAATGATGAATATTAATGTACTTTTCTTGATTTTAGGCTAAAATTAGATTTTATTCAGGGCATGTACAAGTTGGAAAGCTTTATCTCAATAGCTTCCTGTGGATTGACCTAGTCTCACCAGTTTATTACTATATCGCGGCTCTACACTTGGAGCTCACGATCAGCCATCCAAATAAACTTAGAGTTAATCCAATGGTCCAGTCCATTTGGATGGTGTCAAATTTAGGATTGGTGACTACCAGGGATTCCAATTTTTTAATCCACTGTAACGTCAAAAGGCTATAAGGTCAACAAAATCAACTGATAGATGGTGTCACATTCATTGAACCCGAGAGCACTCTCGCTATAGTGAGAGTCTAGCTTGCTATAGCGAGCATGGCGAATGGCAGAAAGTCCATTAGGGTCCGAGCTCAATCTTAGAGTTTCAAAAGACTCTATTCTAAGTGAATTATTATTAGGAGTCCTAAGCACGAATTTGGGGCTATATATTGAGTGTTTCTCATAACCCAAAGAGACATAGATCATCTCTCAAGTTCTGAATTAGAGATCTAATTTAGAGAAATTTTCTCTAGAGATTTTTGAAGAGGTGTGTTGACAAAATCTCTATAGAGCCAGTTTCTTCTACATCCCTTGTAAAAGATCATCTTCTTGAGTAGAAAATTTGAGGAGTCTAAGCACTGGATTGAGTCTGTTGCAATCAACGTTGTAATTGGGTCCATAAACTATGGAACTTTTGTGGTCAACAGTTTCCATGAACTTGCACAAATGATTGGTGTGTGCATGACCAGTTTAACGGTCACCAAGGCCCACCAGATTTGTGGTAGTTCCCTTAAACATCCACTGTACACACATGTGTAGCTGTCAAAGCCCATGAAGAGCTGGCCCCACCATAGATGAGCTTTGATCCACAACTGCTACCAGATGAATGGTCTAAAAAGAAAATCTCAACAGTTTACTTTGATCAGGTAAAGCTATCGATTCATCGGGTCAATTACCTGATTAGTATGGGCTAGCGTAAAAATAATAAGATTAGATTCTTACAACATGTTACATGTGCTTTTTTAGAGTTTAACAAATTAGTACCCAAGTTAGGTGGTTCATGTCAATGATGGACCGCCCATGACAAAATAGCTTTCATGCTAATTGCAAAGTAGAACCCACTTTGATTTTGTGGGAAGCTCTGCTTGGGTCATTGCTTTTCCAGTGCACTAGTTAGAAGACTTCAGCTACCTACTGAATCGAGCCAACCATGTAACTTCTGCTATTTCTTTTTGTAATTTTGGTAATTTCCATGAAGCTTCTTGTGTTTTTTACCCAAAAATAATTCACAAGAAGAGAGCGAGAGAGTAACTATAATTTCAACTTTCAGTTTTCATTTCAATAGATTGTAACCTCTATTGTTTTATTAACTTAAGATCTAAATACGAGCCCCCCTCTTTTGAGCAGTGCTAGCTCACTTATACTGGCCCTCGTGGAGCCCCATTGGGGGGATCTCCCCTTGACTTACCCATGTGTATGGTGGTGGAAGCTTGATTCATCATTCTAACCACTTGATCAATGATCCACAGTTTTCACCATCCAAACAGTTCATTTGGATGGTGACAAATTTAGGATTGGTGACTACCAGGGGGTTCCAGTTTTTTAATCCACTATAAGGTCAAAATGTTGTAGGGTCAACAAAAACGGCTGATAAATGGTGTCACATTTGTTGAACCCGAGAGCACTCTCGCTATAGCGAGATCCAGCTCGTTATAGCGTGCATGGGGGACGACAGAAAGTCTGATCGGATCTAAACTCTTAGAGTTTCAAAAGACTCTCTATTCTAAGTGAATTATTATTGGGAGGCATAAGCATGGATTTGGGGCTATATATTGGGTGTTTCTCACAACCCAAAGAGGCACAGATCATCTCTCAAGTTCTGAATTAGATATCTAATTGAGAGAAATTTTCTCTAGAGATTTCTTGAAGAGTTGTGTTGACAAGTTCTCTAGAGAGCTAGTTTTTTCTCTATCCTTTGTAGAAGATCATCTTCTTGTGTAGAAGATTTGAGGAGTCAAGCGCTAGATTGAGTATGTTTCAATCAACGGTGTGAAGTCGTTGAAGCGTGAAGCGACACAAGGTAACTTCAGTCCTTAGGTAGGGGATATCTGGGGAGAAAATCCGAGTTTCTTGTAACTGCGAGATTCATAGTGTTTGATTGTTGATTTAGTTTGGATCCATTGTTTTTCATCCAGTTAGGGTTTTCCACGCTAAAACTAGTGTCCTTGTGGCGTGTGCTTGTAATTTATTTTCACTGCGTAGATTTTACTTTTTACACACTATTGGGCTGATTTATTGAGTGGACCAATCTTGAGATCTCATACCCTAAACTCTCAATTGGTATCACAGTGGGTTGCACTAAGTTGTTGTGTTTGATCCTAAGAGATTTCTGGAATCTTACTCAATCGAGAAGGGACATCAACTACTAAGCCCCCTTTCCTAGATGGTTCTAATTATCTATATTGGAAGCATAGAATAATTGGGTTCCTTAAGTCCATTGATGATGATGTTTGGGATATCGTTGAGGAGGGTTACTCCAAACCAACAATTGTAGCTAATGGAAAATCTATTTCTAAACCAAAAGCCCAATGGACTAAGGATGAGAAGCATGCCTCTAATCGTAATAACAAGGCGATGAATGGAATATACAATGGAGTCTCTGCTGAATAGTTCCATAGGATTTCCACTTGAAAAATTGCAAAAGAAGCATAGAAAGCCTTACAGACAGTGTATGAGGATACAGACACGGTGAAGCAATCTAAATTGCAAAGGCTGATTAAAGAATTTGAACCATAGTGATGGAAGAAGATGAGACTTTCGATCAATTTTATGCAAAGTTGAATGATATTGTCAATTTTGTTTTCAATCTAGCTAGATGAGGAAATTCCAGAAAACAAGATTGTCAAGAAAATTCTGAGGTCTCTACCTTTGAGACTCGATTCTAAAGTTAATGCTATTGAAGAAAATAAGAATTTGGATACCCTTAAGGTAAATCAGTTGGTTGAAAATCTTCAGACCTTTGAAGCAAACCGTTTGGATAAAGGAAAATCAAAAGAGAAAGGTATTACTTTGAAAGCCAACTCAGAATCAAGAAAGAAACCTGAAAAGAAAATTGAGTCTGATTCTGAATTTGAGGTTGAAGATGAAATGGCTGAAATGTTTAATCGCTTCAAGAAGTACATGATGTCAAAAGAAGCCAAGTGGAAGAGTTCTAAATTTGAGAAGAAGGATTCTGAGAAAGGAACCAAATGTTTTGAGTGCCAAGGTTATGGACACTATGCGAATGAATGTGCCAATCAACAAGAAAAAGGATACAATAAAAAGGCTCTCATTACAACTTGGGATGAAGAGTCATTAGAAAGAAGAAAAGAACCATTAATTGATACTTCTGAAACTGTGAATGGCAAGCTTGTGGCTTTCATGGCTAAGTCCTTGTCTGAAAATGATATTGATGAAGATTATGATGATGAGATATTAGATCAAGAGAAAGATTATAAAGAGTTGTATCATACTACATATGCTGATTGTGTCAGAATGACCAAGTATGGCAACAAGATTACTATCAAATTTAAGGCTGTTAAAGAAGAAAATTCTGTATTGAATAATGAATCAGAGCAAGTACTTGAAAGAGTTCATCTCTTGGAAAGTCAAAAGAACTGCATAGTTGAAAATTTTACAATTGGGGATCGAAAATTCAAGAAGGCTGAATAAGAGATTGAGACTTTGAAAACAGAGTTACAGAAGGGGAATTATGGAAAAAAAGATTTGCAAGGAAGACTAAAAATCACTCTGTCTGAGCTTGAAGTGAAACAATCTTCGCTAAACAAGATGAACACTGGTTCTGGGACTCTTACAAATATCTTGTGTAATTAGAGTCTCCTTTTGACAAAAGCGATCTTGGTTATGATCATGGTGCATCTACTTCAAATGCTAAAGGTAAAATAATTTTTGTTTCAAGTATTGCACATACTACTCCACATACTGCAATTTTATATAATGTGTCGGGTAGTTTCAAGAAAAAGAATGTGTCACGCGCTGCACGCACATCCACTTGTCATCATTGTGGAAAGAAAGGACATATTCGTCTCCATTGAAAGAAGCTAAATAGTTTACCAAAGACCAAGTAGTGGCGGAAGAATTTTTCTCCACCCAAGATGACTGCAATTTGGGTTGGAAGGCCTAATTTAGCTAAAGAGTTTGCTCACACTGTGCTGTAAGATCAAACTACACAAGTGTGGGTGGCTAATTATAAAAAGCCCTAATCAAGGAGCTCAAGCTCCCACCCCTAGTGCAAATACAAAGATTCTATTGAGACGGAGTCACAATTGAGGGGGAGCTACTGCATCCAGGGGCAGAAGAATGAAGCTAGGGGGAGTTCTAAAATCTAATGCAATTCAAGATCTACAGTGCTGATTTTTTTTTTAAATTCAATGTATTTTGGGTTTTTCTTTTGGGCAGAGCACATTGTATTACTCTAGCGAGTTTTGCCCAAGAATTGCCAGAAGGGGAGATTGAAAGGTCAAAAGGCTGTAGGGTCAACAAAAAGGGCTGCTAGATGGTGTCACATTCGTTGAACATAGTGAGAGTCCAACTCGCTATAGGGAGCGTGGCAGACGGCAAAAGTCCATTGGGATTCGAACTCTATCATAGAGTTTCAAAAGACTCTATTCTAAGTGGATCATTATTAGGAGTCTTAAGCAAGGATTTGAGGCTATATATTGGGTGTTTCTCACAACCCAAAGAGACATAGATCACCTCTCAAGTTTTGATTAGAGATCTAATTGAGAAAAAATTTCTCTAGAGATGTTTTGAAGAGTTGTGTTGACAAGTTCTCTAAAAAGCCAGTTTCTTCTACATCCTTGGTAAAAGATTATCTTCCTCCATAAAAGATTTGTGGAGTCAAGCGCTAGATTAAGTCTGTTGCAATCAACAGTGCAAAGTCGTTAAAACGTGAAGCCACACAAGGTAACTTTAATCCTTAAGTAGGGAATATATGGGGAGGAAATTTGAGCTTCTTGTAATTGTGAGATTCATAGTATTTGATTTTTGATCCAATTCGGATGGGTTTTCCACGCTAAATCTGGTGTCCTTGTGGTGTGTGCTTGTGATTTTATTTTCGTTGCGTAGATTATTATTTTTTGCACACTATTGTGCTGATTTATTGAGTGGACCAATTTAGAGATCTCATACCCTAAACCCTCATTCACTCTAATGGATCACTAGGTGGGCCTAGTGCTCGGCGAAGGTTCTTTCTTTAAACACATCTTGCATTTGCTTTTAATATGTAAGGAAAAATCGCACTAGTATGACCTGATTGATTGGGCCCGACTAGAATGATTTACATTGAGTCATTTGTGGGCAAGGTCAATCTAGGTGGTTCAATTGGATTTCTACTCATACTCTTCTCCACTGAGTTCAACCCATCCCAATCACCCAAGATTAGCAACATTGAGTTAACTTGGGTGTGTTCCTTATCAATCCACCAGAATGAAAGAAGAAGGGTTAAACAAGTTAACCAAATCTAATATAGGAAAAAGAAGAGAATGGTAGGTAGGCAGTGATAGAAAAGTTTCAGTTTCTCTCTAGTTTGGCTTTCTCTAATTTGATGTTTAGGGGCGTTTGTTTTTTGGAATTTAGAGATATCCCATTAGGGGAAATTCAGAGTTCTCCAAGTTTTGTCTCGAGTAGATTTTTCTTGTCCTCCAACATCAAGGTGCTGAAGTCTCGAGACTTAAAAAAGATAAACAATACAATTCAAAAGAATGGTTTTTTCAGGGTTTTACCGAAAAGATCTCCATAGATCCTTAGTAGACCAAAAAAGACCCATAAGATATTTATGGTCCAGAGTGGTACCACATGCCCTTTTTGGATTTTTTTTTGTACTTTTCATGGGCATCGAGCTATAAACCCTCCTGCGCCCCTTTTCCTCATCCCTTCTCCCCTCCATCGATAGTGACACTCTACTTCTTGTGGTCCCAAGCCCATTTAAGACACCAATCTACTTTATTCCTTCCAAGCATGTGTCAGTATCTTCCTTGTCTTCTTCTTCCTCTTTGTGGCCCTCTTGCGCCCCTTTTCCTCATTTCTTCTTCTTCCTCATCTCTTCTCCCCTCCATCGATAGTGTCACTCTACCTATTGTGTTCCTAAGCCCATCCAAGACACAAATCTACTATATTCCTTCCAAGCAGGTATCAGTATCATCCGTGTCTTATTCTTCCTCTTTGTGGCTCTCATATACCCCCTTTTCCTCATTTCTTCCTCTTCCTCATCTCTTCTCCCCTCCATCGATAGTTGTCAAGGCCAAATTATAGAGAGGACCCTAAGTAAGAGTTTGAGGATGAGTGTTGTTCTAATTGTAGTTTAATTAGAACACTCTTGCACGGATTTGAGGCTATATATTAGGTGATCCTCTCAACCCAAAGATAGACAAGGAGTCCATCTCTCTTGTTCTGAGGTGAGATAACCCTAAGAGAGATTTCTTGTTCTCTAGAGCCATATTTGAGAAATTGTTTTGAAAGGTTTCTCCAAAAGGTTTGAAGCTTCTACTTCTTTGTATAAGATTTGTTCGTCTTGATTCTCAAGGTGATTGAAGGAGGACCAAGCACAGGGAGCGGTCCGCGGCGAGGAAGTTATGGCAACAGGAGAAGTTGTGCAAGAACAACTAGAGTCCTTTGGTCGACGTACTCACTAGGATAAAGGAGCTATGCATATATCTTGTAAACATTTAATGGTGATTGATTTTTTTATTGTGGTTTTTCTCCGGATAAGGGTTTCCACATTAAATTTGTGTATGCCTTCTTGTGGTGATTACTTGGTAGATAGTTTTGCTAGTTCTATCTTGTTTCGCTAGTTACATCCATTGTGCATTGGCTTGGTTAATTGGACTAGCTTACCCATCCTATTCTTATAACCTGCGAACTTTCAATTGGTATCAGAGCAAGTTGCACTATTCTATTGTGTAGATCATATATATTGCTAGAATGGATGTGAAAGTCCCTAAGTCAGTTGAGAAGAATAAATCTTCTAAAGGGATTTAGTGCTATGAGTGCCAAGGTTATTAACACATTGCGAGTGATTATGCTAATACGAAACCAAAGAAAAGGGCTTTTATTTGACTTGGAATTATAAGGAAAAAATATGAGTCTACGAAGCTGGACACCAACAAAGAGAAATTCATAACATTCATGGCAACTACTAGTTCTACTACTCCACATGTTTCTTCTGATTATGAGACTGATCGTAATGATAATGAGTTAAAGGAAGAACTAGATTGGAAAACAGAATATAAGATACTTTTCAAGAAGACCATGAAAATGGTTAAGGTGAATGAAAAAAAACTGCTATCAAATGGCAAACGCCCGAAGAGAAGAATTCGTCCTTGAATACTAAACCTACAGACGCACTTACAAAAGTACAAAAAATGGAGGATGAAAATAACAAAATGGGTGACAAGCTGACTGTAGAATCACAAAAGTGTGACTTGCTTAATTCTGATATAATGACTTTGAAAGTAGAGATTTCTGATTTGAGTGAAAGACTTAAGATGATTATGCCTGAGTTACATACTGTTAAAGCTTCATTAAACAGGATGAACCCTTGGATCAAAAAAATTTGATGACATCCTTCGCAGTTGAAAGGTACACACTGACAAGCATGGTATTGGTCACGCTAACGAAGCATCCAAATCTACTACCAACGGTACAAACTGTTTTGTTAAAAATTCATTTTTTACTAATCATATTGTTAGTGTTGCATACAGAGCTCCAAAGAAAAAGAATGTGTCACGTCCTGAATGAATCCGCACTTGTCATTATTGTGGAGTTAAATGACACATTTGACCTCATTGCAAGAAGCTGCGAACTTTAATTAATCAAGCACAATTGAAAAAGCAGAAGACTGAGCTGAAGAAGAAAAACAAAGTTGTATGGGTTAAGAAAGAAGTCCTACCTCCTGTGTTGGTACACACTTTCCTGAAATGTTTAAATTTGCAAGTGTGTGTGCCTAAGCTTCATCAGCTCTGATATGCAAGATCAAGCCCCCACTCTAGTGCTGATACGAAGATCATATTGAGGGGGACCTACTGGATTTAGATTGACAGAAATTGCATGTTATTTGTTTGTCCATTATGGACAAAAACAGAGGGAGGAGAATGAAGGTGGGGGAGCTTTTTAGGAAAAAAAGCAAAGGCAATGCAAGATCCACAGAGCTGAAATCTTTTGTTTTAATTTTAATGTTTTCTGGGTTTTTCTTTTGGTTAGATCAATTGTATTATCCTAGGGAGTTTGTCCATTTATTGCCAAAAGGGGGAGATTGTCAGGGCCAAATTCCAAAGAGGACCCTCGCTATAGCGAGCGAGGCAAGTTTGCCCAGTTTTGTCCGGACTCTAAGTAAAAGTTTGAGGATTAATATTGTTCTTATTGTAGTTTAATTAGGATACTCTTGTACGGATTTGGGGCTATATATTAGGTGATTCTCTCAACCCAAAGATAGGCAAGAAGTTCCTCTCTCTTGTTCTGAGGTGAGATAACCCTAAGAGAGACTCCATGTTCTCTAGAGCCATATTTGCGAGATTGTTCTGAAAGATTGCTCCAGAAGGTTTGACGTTTCTACTTCTTTTTATAAAAATTGTTTATCTTGGTTCTCAAGGTGATTGAAGGAAGACCAAGCACAAGAAGCGGTCCGCGGCGGGGAAGTCATGGCAATAGGAGAAGTTGTTCAAGAAAAACTATAGTCCTTAGGTCGACGTACTGACTAGGATAAAGGAGCAGTGAGTATATCTTGTAACCATTCAATAGTGATTGATTCTTCTGATCGTGGTTTTTCTCCTGATAAGGGTTTCCATGTTAAATTTGTGTCTGCCCTTTTGTGGCGATTGCTTGGTAGATAGTTTTTCTAGTTCTATCATGTTTGTTTGGTTACATCCGCTTTGCATTGGTTTGGTTAATTGGATTATCTTACCCATACCATTCTAGTAACTTGCGAACTTTCAATAGTGAGACTCTACCTATTGTGCCCCCAAGCCCATCCAAGACACCAATCTACTATATTCCTTCCAAGCACATGTCAGTATCTTTGTGGCCCTCTTAAGGTAAACCACATATGAAGAACTTTTCCTCTATTGATCTTGATTTCTAAGGTATATATGTACTTTCCCTCTCTTGAATGTGCTTGATTTTAGGTTTCGATAAATGACCTGATTTTATAGTTTTCTTCATATATAAAAGCGGGTGTCGTTTTGTAGAAAACGGCTTGAAGTTGTTGCAAGTGTTGTCTTGGTGCATTAGTGAAAATGGTGAAATGAGGTTTGTAAAAGATGGATATCGTTTGGGACTTATTTTGAAATACACTATGACTTCATTGTTATCATCTTGTTGAAAAAGTGGTTTTATAACTTAGCTTTAACATATGCACATTAACCAAATTCTGAATGGAGGTTGTAAATAAATATTGATGATTTAGCATGTGTTCTTTTAATGGGTGTTTGTGATGTGGATGTTGTGAGTTTGATTGAGTTGAAGGGAGTGGAATGGAGATAAGTTATAGTGTTGGAGTATAATAGAAGTGAGAACTGAATTCTTTTTTAGCTATTACATTTCAAACATTTGTGTGATGATGTAACTATGGAGTTATATTTCTGGCATATTAATTGTAGTGTCTATGGAAACTTGATCGGACCCCCAAGTGTAGGGCCGCGATGTAGTAATAACTGGTGAGACCAGGTCGATCCACAAGGAGCAATGCTTTCTAAGAAACTTTTCAACTTTAATCTGTCCTAATTTAGAAACTTAATCTAACCTAATAAGGAAACTAATCAAATTACAAGAAAATTCCTAAAAAATGAAAATTAACAGCTACAACTTTCCAAATAAAAAATGAACATAAACTAAGTAAAGAAACCTAGTTTATTCAACCCTATGCTAACAATAACCTGCAAAAGTAACAAACTCATCAAAACAACTAATTTAATATAAGATAAATCAAAACAAAACTTCCTAAAACAAATTACAATGTAAATATGAATGATTTATGAGATCCTAAATGAAAAAAATGCAATTCTAGACTAGTTTCTAAAAATCTAATGCATGCTGAAAAATTCTAAGTATGGAAACTATTGCACATGCCCAATTTTGCTGGACTGAACCTAAATCTAATGGCTAGAGTCATTACTTTGATGATGCATGAACACAACAAAAAAAGAAGAATAGAAAAAAGGACTTAAAACGAAAAAGATTTGATCACCTAAAGATACCTAGTTGAACAGTTTTGTGCTGCAAACCTGATTGTAGGCTGTCTGACTACCCCCTGTTTAGGTCGTTGTTTACCCCACTTTCCAAACTTATTTTTTTTCTGAAACTCTAGGGTTGAAAAGACTTGTTTCCAAACATTAATTCTGCAAAGTTTCGATGGAAACTAAGCTCATTTGACAAATTTTCAAATCGTGTACTTTTGATAGAAAAAAAGAACATCCTAAAACTGCAGTAACAATGCTGTCTTTTTCACTATTCACGTATAAGGTTCGAATTTGATCTTTCTAATCAGTCAATAGTCTTTGGTTTCCAGCAACCAAACACAAGTTTAAATGAAATTTCTAACCTAATGCATGCAACGGGTACTTTCCAACCATAGACTTTGTAAAGAGATAAATAAAAAGTTTCCACTAAAACCTAAGAAGATGCAATTTTGAACTTCTAAATCAGAAAAAATATCTGCATAAACATTCAAGTAAATAACTAAAAATGAAAAAAAAATAAGAATGTTGGTAAAAGTTAAAGCGGGAAATTATGCCCCCAAGAACTAAAAACTTGACGTATGTCTAAGCATTGAAAATACGGGCTATGTAGTTCTTCTCCTCTCTTCTCAGAGTAGGAAAAGATGCAAGTGACCTTAGAATTATGTGATTTCTTTCGACTCTGATTCGCCTCTTTTATTTTTAATCCCTAGATCTAAGCATATGATATATCGTCTCAATCATAACATATCAAAGATACTAGACAAGGAAAACATAAATCACTTACTCTAAGAAGAACTTGAACAATCATAACCAATCAAAGTTGTATCTTATTCCTTGATCTTGATGTACAAAAAAATTAATATTCTTCTCTCCTTTTCATTCTCTCAACATGGCCTCTCAACCTATGTCTAAAAGAATTAGAAGAAAGAAAGAGAAAGGGACTTAGAGAGAGAGGGGAGAGAGAGAGCCTCCAAAGTGATCCCCCAAGGTGATCAACGTCCAGCACCTCCCCATGGGCTAATTTTATTGCATGTGATGCCTCCTCTTTTGCTAAGAATCTCCTCTCTTTTAGGGACTTATTTCTTAATGTATAGAGATTTCTTGCTTAAACCTCCGGGTAGGCTTCACACTTGGAAAGAATTTGAGTTGTTGAGAGTCCCTTGCCAAATTGAGTGTTTTGGATAACAAGACTTTGCTAGAGCTTTCTAGAATTTCTCTCAAATATTGCTTGATGATGCAGAGAGGAAACTTGCCAAAAATTAAGATTTCTTGCAATTCCCTCCTAAAATTGTAGAAAACAATTTCTTGAGGTCATATCTCTCAATAGAGCTCTGATTTACGTAATCTTGAGCTCCACGGATATCTATTCGAAAAGAGTTTTCCAACGGTGGCTAGATTACACCGATCCGACACTCGGTTTGGGAATTATGGCCATTTTAAGTTACTGCCCCTGAAAAAATCCAGGAATAATTGTGCACAAATGGAAGTCTCTATGTTGGCATGCAATGAGGTGTGTGGGACCCATGTTGGACGTCCAAGGCATGCTTGGACTCTTTCCTTGCTCGCTTATTTGACTTTCCTTTGACCTCTCTTCTCAAATTTTATCAATGTGGGTCCCATGTTGATTTCTCCTACAAATTGAAAGAAATAAATTAAACATTAATTTTGTGTAAGAAAATAAACATGAATCATGCATGGGACCCTACATGCCTAATGATGCACCTAAATGACAAACATTCCAAAAATAGCACATGGTGCCAAAAATAGTAGGTATATACATTGAGGAGGCCAAAAAAAAAAAAAACTTTAGGGTGCTAGATAAGATGAAAAGCCTTAATTTTAAAAAGTCATGCAACTCAATGAATTTTGACCAATTCTAACCATTTTCCCAAAAGTATCCCCAAATGCATGTAATCATGAAATTAAGTGCAATTATATGCAATTAAACATAATTAAGTCCTTAAATGCTCATGAAATGATGACCTAATGACCTAATTTTGTGGACTTATCAAAACTAGCATTTTTTCTAAAAAAATCGACTTTTGTATTCTCCCATAAGAAATGTTATTCTTCCTATTCTTAAAAAATGCTTATAATAAATTTCCCTAGCGGGAAGGGCCTATTTGATTGAGAGCGTTTTACAGAGAAATGAAAGTGTCTGTGGTGCCCAAATACTATTAATATACTATTTGTTCAGGTTTAAAAGCTAAGGATTAGTTGAACTCTGCATCTGAAGTCACTTTTGGCCAACAAACTTCTCAAAATTATCAATTTCAAAATGCTATGTTTTCCTTACGGATTTTGGAATTTCCCTTGGAGGACAGGATTTAAAATTCTATCAAATGCTCTCTATAAGATATCCCCAAATGCTTGCTACCAAATAGGAAAGCATACTTCAAAAGGAAATATTTGTCTTCTTTTTTTCTTAAAAAAAAAATAAATCATTTTCCTCGTGAATATCCATCTCACAACAGGCACCTTAACTATGGCTCAATTCCCGCTTGGCTCAATTCACTACGTCACCTCTTTCCGCTTGTGTGTGCTCATTTCCCATTTGTGTGGGCTTTCTTCCCACTTGTACGGGCTTTCTTCCGACTTAAATGAGCTACCTTCCCGTGTGTATGTGGGCTCTCTCTTGGGTCCCAACCCTTGGCTAGGGTACCATATATATATATATATATATATATATGGTTCAATTATATGCATCGGATGGCTAAGATGATGATGATGAAGAGGGATGAGTGGATGTAAAAAATAGAGAAGGAGAGATGGTATATTAAGGTTAAGCTGAGTTAAAGAGTGAAGGCGGCAGCGTCGGTTGGTTGGGAGTTTGGTATTTTGACTAAAAAGATGGACAATGTAGGTTGGTTTTTAGTTCAAATGTAGTTGCAAAAGCTTACTTATATTTGCATATAAGAGATTCATTTCTCCATTAACAAATTATTTGTTTTATACTTTGTTTTCTATCAAAAAGTGATTCTTAGTATGCATATGATTTTTGAATCATGTAGAAGGATGAAAGAAGATCATATAGAATTGAGAATATCCTCTTCTACAACCAACAAAACCATATATCCGAAGCAAGTGCTAATGGAATGATATATCTTGAACAATTATTTGACTTATATTTATATTGGTTTATGTAATTTCTTATATAAATTATAATGATTTATCACCTTTATGAACTTGATTTTATCAGGAGCCAGAACGTTATAGATGCGTCCCAACTAATCCAAATAAAGAAATGGATACCCAATAGCAACTAGATGGACTGCGTGAGGCAAATTGGTATACATCATCTTGACAAGATTGACAAAATGAGGATAGATCATGCGTTAATATCTACATTGATCAAGCAAGGGAGACCGGTGACAAATACTTATCATTTTGAGCATGTAACCTGCCTATGTTGCCTGGTCTGATATTTACTTTGGATTCTATCTTTTTTAAGAAATTGGGTTGTTTTCTTACACGCGGAGCTAAAGCCCTTTCATCCGGTTGATGCTCCCGTTGTCTTCCATCACAAATATCATGATTGACTTCATTGTACATTGTACGATATATTAAAGTTGTGAAATACTAGTTCTCACAAGAATCATAGGGATTTAAGCTTTTCAACTTCATTGCAACCAATGCATGTGAACAAGGGATTCCCGTTACTTCCCACCTGTGACATGTGCATGTCCTTTGATCAAAGTGCACTACATCTATATACTCAGTTGATTGAACCTAAAATTCAACATGACCGGCAACACAAACATGCAACCAATGAGATTCCTCGGTTTCATGGTTGAGAACTTTGTCTACATGGGGAGTTAGTTGAGTAGTAATGTTTTGATCTTCAAGATAACGTTTGTAGTAGAACTCCAATATCTTAGTATGCATTCTTCTTCCTATTTTGTTACTGGGAGCATTCTTGTGTCCTTCAATAGACTACTTGTCTTTTCCGTAGCATTGCCTATACATGAGCATGTCATACTGCTTTCCTTCAATGAATGCATTTGACTGATTTGCTCTTTCAATTGTGTCGATGTAATTGTACACTAAAACATCTGCCCAGATGTCATTCATGTATGCCTTTTACTCATAAGGTCTGTAGGCTTTCGCATCACACCAAAGTTTTCTAACAATAACATCATCTTTAAATCTTTTGTTAAAATTCTCCGCAACACCTTTGCAAAGGTAGCAATAATGTGCATTGGGAATAACGCTCGGAAAAACAAAAACAATTCCTTTTTGTCAATCGAAAATAATAAGGTTGGATTCCACAGCTCACCCAAGGCCAAGTTTAGGTTCATAAGGAAACCACTCCCAATTGTTAGAGCATTCCGCTTCCGCAAATGCAAATGCAACAAAAGTAAACCAATGATTTGCATCATGTCACACCCACTGATAACACACCTGGATACTGGCCTCGAAGGTGTGAACCATCAAATGCAATGATTGGCCTCGATGACGACTGGAAAAAGCAGATGCATGAACTGAATGCCCAAAATAATCTTCAGAAAGTCTCTTGGTGCGGTGTCTATTTGTTACTATTCTTGAGTTCGTACATTCCAATTCAATGTAATAAAGAGTGAGAATCCAAAATGACTCCTCTACGAACCTCGGAAATGCAACGTGAGGTAACTTTTGTGATCACTGCAACCTGAGGTAACTTTTGTGTGAATTATTTTTAAGTGCTTGAGAGAGAAATTGAAAAAAAATTGTAATCTTTGCCATAGTTCTTATAAATTAGTAGCGATTACAAAACACACACCCCAACCATATTCCACATGTAGAGTTCTGATAGGGTTTTGTAATGAAGACTTTAGGGACCATGGTGTCGTCGAACTTAACATCTTTGAAGGATCTGCTACATTTCCTAGACTACCACTATGTGGATTAAACCCTCCTGAATTTATATCCATATGTGGAAAATCATAATCACCAAAGTCAACCTCATCATCAACTTTTATTTCATGCATTCTGTCTTGAACAACACAGTCAGGTCTTTCAGCAAGTTCAATGGCAGCATGTTAGGACTTTAGGTGTTGGCTAATTCATAGAGTCTGGACAAAACAGGGTTTCTAATCTTGTATTTCGATTAGAGTCCGGACTGTCAAAGATCTTCGTCCAAGAAAGAATTAGGTCTCCAAGTTTCCTGCAGCTTTCTACTCTATGGGTCGCTCGAGCGAACCCATATTCGCTCGAGCGAACCCATCACAGAGGTTAGTTCGCACGACCGAACTTTGTGTGCGCTCGACCCTTCAAGGTTCTGTCTCGGAACGTTTGTGACAGAAAGATGTCCGCTCGAGCGAACCCCTTCCATCACTCGAGCGAACAGAGAAGTTTCTATTCCTGAAGTATTGAGGATTCCTATTTCTATCAAGATGCTAATTGCTATTCCTAGAGCCTTTCAAGCACGAATTGAAGACTATATATAGGCCCTTTCTCTCAACCTTTGAATATACTGATTAAGAGATATATTCCTGAGATTGAGAGGTTGAGAGATCCATCTTCTTCCCCCCAAGACTTCAAGCTGTTGCTGTGCTGAAGATCTGAGTTTTGGGTCTACTTTCCATCCCCTTCCCGAAGGTGGTTATGTGCAAGCACGGTGAAGATTCGTCAACAAGATAAGAGGCAGTCCTTAGGTTGAGTCAACAACTGGGAAAAGGGTTGTAAGTGTCTTGTAATCTTCTGCGTTTACATAGTGCTTGGTTATCTGTTGGCCTAGACGATAAGGCCCGTGGTTTTTCTCCCTTTTTGGGTTTTCCACGTATAACTCTTGTGTCTTTCTCTACTTGTGGTTTGATTGGTTAATTATATTGGAATTAGGATTAAATACTAGTTTAAGCACAGTAGTGTGATATCCAATCGAGATCTGGTAATCGGGAATTCTACCTGTGTTAAGGTAGATATCTTTTTCAATTGGTATCAGAGCGGGTTACACTAATCTGTTGTGTGATCTTATTACTGATCTCCAATGGATATCAACAGAGAAGGCACATCTACCAGTAAGCCTCCTCTTCTGGATGGAGCTAACTACTCATACTGGAAGTCTAGAATGATTGCATATATGAAGGCTATTGATGATCAAGTTTGGGATGTTGTTAAGGAAGGTTACATTGAACCTACCGTGGTTGTTGAAGGGGAAACAATTCCTAAACTCAAAGCCCAATGGACTCCTGATGAGAAGACTAGATCAAATTGCAATAACAAGGCCATTAATGCAATTTACAATGGAATCACTGCTTCTGAGTTTCATAGAGTGTCTGCTTGTCTTACTGCAAAGGCTGCATGGGATCTCCTTCAAACCTTATATGAAGGAACTGATATTGTCAAGCAAACAAAACTCCAGAATTTGACAACCGCTTTTGAGACAATACGCATGAAAGAGTCTGAATCCTTTGACGAATTTTACACAAAATTGTGCAAGATTGTCAACTCATGCTATAATCTGGGAGAATCTGTACCTCAAAACAAAGTGGTTAAGAAAATCATGAGATCTCTCCCAGAACGATTTCGTCCAAAAGTAGTTGCCATTGAGGAGCACCAGAATTTAAATTCTCTAACAGTTGAAGAACTGGTTGGTAATTTGCAAACCTTTGAGTCCAATCACTGTCAACAGAAAAAGGGAAAGGACATGGCTCTTGTATCCTCTAATTCACTGGATGTCCCTGCATTTAGTGACCATGGCAGTGATACTGATGATGAAAAGTTTGAGGTATATCTTGCTAGAAGACTTAACAAGATTTGGAAAAACAGAAAGTCTTTTAGAAAAGATTCATCAGACCCAAAAGCTCCTCCTAAAGGGAAAGGTAGGTTTGTACCAAAGACTGAGCAAAAACCTTTTCAAAATCAATCTAAGGGTACCACAAAACCTGTAAAATGTTTTGAGTGTCAAGGGTATGGACACATTGCTTCCAGGTGTGCAAATCGCAGAGATAAGAATAACGGCAAAACTGCCTTAAATGTTGCCTGGGATGAGGAATCTGAAGAAGAAATTTCTGAACCTGATTCACCCTCCAGTGAGTCTGGGAAATATGTTGCTTTCATGGCTCTCTCCAATATCTCTTCTATGCAGGAATCCAAGTCTGAAGATGATTTAGACCTTCATGAATTTTCTGATGAAGAACAGGAAGTAGATGAAGATTATCAAAAATTACTTCATGAGTCTATTCGAATGTCCAAAATCAGTGAGAAAAGAGCTTTAAAATTGAAAGCTGTGGAGGAAAAGAATTCAACTCTGCAAGCATCATTGCTAGATTCTAAATCAAAGGTAAAACAGTTGGAAGATCATCGAGGTATATTGTCTAACAAAATGATTCTTGCAGGCCAAGAGAATGATCGCCTGCAACAACAGCTTCAGAAGTCTGAATCTCAACTATTGACCTTGCAAAAAGAGCTGAACACGTGCAAATCTGAGAAAGATAATCTTACTGGAAAATTAAAGATGGCTCTTGTAGAATTGGATTCAGCAAAAGCTTCTATCAACCGAATGAACACTGGATCAATGAAGCTGAATGAAATTCTGGGAAGTCAATTGCCTCCTTCTTCAAAATTTGGGCTGGGATTTGAAGGTTCGTCTTCATCAAAAGACAAAGGTAAAACTGTGTTTGTTAAAAGTTCTACAATGAAATCCATACCTACTGTCTATCCAAATGCAAAATATCCTCAGAGTTATTATCCTTCATATGTGTCTAAACCAAAATTCATTCCTATCTGTCACTTTTGTGGAATCTCTGGACACATAAGACCACACTGTAATAAATTGAGAAATTACAACAGAAATCAGCGTAGAAGGCCCAAAAATTCTTCACATCAGATTAAGACCAAACCAGTCTAGGTCCGAAAATCTGATCTACGTTGTAATGTGGTCCTTACAGCACTTAGTGCTACTAACTCTGATGATTGGTATTTGGATAGTGGCTGCTCACGTCACATGACAGGGAACAAAGCCTTGTTTACATCTCTAGAAGATTATAATGGTGGGAGTGTTCGATTCGGAGATGGAGGTAAGGCTAAAGTGGTTGGAAAAGGAGTTGTGGCAATCCCAGGTATGTCTAACATAAAAAATGTTTATTTGGTTGATGGTCTCAAAACAAATCTCTTAAGTATCAGTCAGTTATGTGATAACAAACATGAGGTACACTTTTCTTCCCAAGAGTGCATAATTGTGGATAAAAAGGGAAAAACTGTTCTACATGGCATAAGGAATTCTAACAATTGCTATGTGGTTGCTTCTGAGAAAGAAATGTCCTGTAATTCTGCGTTAGTCAGTGACTTTGATTTGTGGCATCAACGGTTGGGCCATGTTAATTACAAAGTTTTGGAAAAATTGTCAAATCTAGAGCTTGTTCGTGGGCTTCCAAAACTCAAAAGAGCCCCGAATTCTGTGTGTGGTCCCTGTCAAGTAGGAAAACAGATTAAAGCTCCTCACAAAAAGGTTGATTCACTTGTCACTAAGCGACCTTTGGAGTTATTGCATATGGATCTCATGGGACCAACAAAAATTGAAAGCATTGGTAGTAAAAAGTATATCTTTCTGACTGTTGATGATTTTTCCAGATTAACATGGGTAAGATTTTTGCAAAATAAATCCGAAACTTTTGTTGTCTTTAATGATTTGTGGACCTTACTTCTTGCAGATAAAGGACAGCAATTTGGCGGCGTTTCAAGGATTCGTTCCGATCATGGAACCGAATTTGAAAATTCCGAATTCGCCACCTTTTGCACAACACATGGGATTAAGCATGAGTTCTCAGCCCCTAAAACACCTCAACAGAATGGGGTAGTGGAAAGAAAAAATAGAGTCGTTCAAGATATGGCTCGGGTGATGTTGCACAGTAAACATTTGCCTCAAAGGTTTTGGGCTGAAGCTGTTAACACAGCTGTTTATGTCATCAACCGTGTCTATCTCCGACCGGGAACGAAAACCACTCCTTATGAAATTTGGACTGGAGTCAAGCCCAACATTAAATACTTTCGAACTTTTGGGAGCAAGTGCTATATCCTTCGTGATAGAGAACACTTGTCAAAATTTGACTCTAGGAGCGATGAGGGAATTTTTCTTGGTTACTCTATCAACAGCAAAGCTTACCGTGTTTTTCACTTAAAAAATTCTATTGTGATGGAATCCATTAATGTTGTCGTGGATGATGCAGGTACCTCGGATTACTTCTCTGATGATGATGATGAGGGACTGATTTTTCCTCCGTCTTCTGCACAGGTTACGCCTCCAACAGAAAGCCATGCCAAACCTGATTTGGAATCACCCAAGGATTCAAACGCAGATGCTGATACATTCGAATCAATGGAACCTTTCTCTGAGTCTACAGTTCCCGATAGAATTCGACAGTTTGAAGAGCAAAGCGCTACTCCAAAATATGTTCATCCTCGATCTCAAAAAGGCCAAGTCATCAAAGATCATCCTTTGGACAAAGTCATCGGTGAAATTTCAGCACCTATGAAAACTAGAAAACAGGTACGCAATGAGGTAAGTCATGTATGTTATGTTTCCTCATTAGAACCTAAAAATATAAAAGATGCTCTTATAGATGATTCTTGGATAAATGCAATGCATGATGAACTAGGTCAGTTTGAAAGGAACTGTGTATGGGAGCTTGTTCCTCGACCGTCGAATACAAATGTCATCGGAACCAAATGGATTTTTAAAAACAAAACCGATGAGACTGGTCAAGTCATTAGGAATAAAGCTCGATTAGTAGCTCAGGGGTATACCCAAGTTGAGGGTATTGACTTTGATGAAACTTTTGCCCCTGTAGCTAGACTTGAATCTGTGCGCTTATTACTTTCCATTGCTTGTTACTTAAACATTAAATTGTTTCAAATGGATGTTAAAAGTGCATTTTTGAATGGGTTTTTAAATGAAGAAGTGTTTGTAGAACAACCAAAAGGTTTTCAGGATCCTCATCATCCTGATCATGTCTATAAATTGCAAAAAGCCCTGTACGGCTTAAAGCAAGCTCCGAGAGCATGGTTTCCATTTTGTTTTCTCTTTTTCAATTAGGGTTCATTCATTTTCACATTTTTTTTGTGCTTTTCATTTTCCATACCCATCTGCATACCACATGCACATTTTATTTAACACATTGGACGATTTCGAATGTTTGGATGGCCAGTGCTCCCATTTTCATGTTCTGTTTTCTGTCATTTGGTGTTCTGCTCTTTCTCCTTCCCTGGCACTGTGATTCTGTTTTTCCTTGGTGTCAATTTCGGAAGTGTTCACTCTCCTGTGTATATGTGATGGTTGTGTAGTGATGGAGTATGGAGAGCAGTTTCTCTTGTTGGCTAGTTTGGCATTTTTTTTCTTTACAGGGATGGGGTGTCTATGAAGATTTGATATTGGTGATAAGATTATGAATATCTTGTTGGCCTGCAGAAGAACATTTTTTTTTTGCAGGAAGGTTGTCACAAGGGGGAGATTGTTAGGGAGAAATTGGTGGTTTGTGAACCTCACTGTGGAATGTGTGTTTGTTGTGTGGCTGTTGGATTTTTTTTTGCAGGACAGTTTTGTTGATGGGATTTTTTTTTTGTCAGTAATGGCACCTAAGAAGAGACCTCATGTTGAATCTTCGTCTTCCTCTTCTTTTGATCAATCACGTTTTCCTTCCATCGGAAAATCGAAGCAATTCGCCACATTATTTGCCAATCGAAATGTTGAATCCGAAAGAGAGATTGCAGAAGAATTACATAGCAAACGTGTCTTCCGGAGTCTTGCCACCCGGAACTGGTTTTCATTAGTAAAATTCAACTCCTCGTCCATCAATGTTGATTTAGTTCGTGAATTTTATTGCAATTTGGAGGTATTGGACAATGGGTCAGTTAAGTCCTTTCTCTGCGGGAAGTGGATCCAAATCTCAGCTCAAGATATTGCAGATTTTATCGATATCCCCATTGTTGAGAATCCTGATTACCCCATTCCAGATGAACTTCCAGCACCGATCAATTACGATGTCGTAGCTTCCACTCTTTGTGGTGGTGATACTCGCTGGCCAGGGGGTCTTCTTTCCCATGGAAATTTAACAGATGAATACCGCTTTCTCAATAGGTTCGTCTGTCATAATTTGGAGCCCCGGGGACATACTTCTGATGTTGCACAGCGAAACGGTTATCTTTTGTATTGCATTGGGACTGGGAGACGGGTTAACATCCCGCAAGTGATTTTGAATGTCTTCATCAAGACTCTCTCCGCGAAGAAAAATTCCCTTCTTCCATTTGGTGTTCTTCTCACGGATTTTCTGGCCTATAAAGCAATCAACCCAAGGCAAAATGATTTGCTGATGAAGATTAAAAATCCAATCAATGCCAGAACATTGTCTTTATCTACTTCGCACATTCCTATTGGACAGCAAGCTGTCGAGGCTGATGAAGAGCCGGCCGGTGATCCTGTTCAGGGGGAGCAGCAGCCGCAAGTCGGTCAGTTGGCTGCACAGATACAGCATCTCACAGCCCGGGTCGACACAGTTAGTGGCCAAGTCACAGCCGGTTTCACACAAATGCACAATCACATGACTGAGGGCTTTGCTCTAATTGATACAGTGTTGGCTGATCTTCTCTCTCACCTGGCTCCACACGATCCTTGATCTTCTGTTTACATTTGCTACTTTTCTTTTGCTATACAGTTGCTTGTGACGTGGTTGATTTTAATTTACTTTGTTGCTAACCTTTCCCCCTATGGATGTCAATTCTGCACAAAAAGGGGGAGAACTTTTAGAACTGCTTAACTTCTGAACTTTAAACTTGCTTATCTTATTAAAACTTCAGCATTTTATTAGAATCTTGGAATTTGTGCTTACTCAGTTTTATTATCTTTGACCTTTCATTTATGCTGCACTTGATTTTTTTTTGGAAGTTATCGCAGGAAATTCGATCCTTCTTCATCGGTTTATCTTGGTTAGGATAGAAGGGTAGAACATCTTTTCTTGTATTTAGGGTTTTGTCCATGAATTGCCAAAGGGGGAGATTGTTAGGACTTTAGGTGTTGGCTAATTCATAGAGTCTGGACAAAACAGGGTTTCTAATCTTGTATTTCGATTAGAGTCCGGACTGTCAAAGATCTTCGTCCAAGAAAGAATTAGGTCTCCAAGTTTCCTGCAGCTTTCTACTCTATGGGTCGCTCGAGCGAACCCATATTCGCTCGAGCGAACCCATCACAGAGGTTAGTTCGCACGACCGAACTTTGTGTGCGCTCGACCCTTCAAGGTTCTGTCTCGGAACGTTTGTGACAGAAAGATGTCCGCTCGAGCGAACCCCTTCCATTGCTCGAGCGAACAGAGAAGTTTCTATTCCTGAAGTATTGAGGATTCCTATTTCTATCAAGATGCTAATTGCTATTCCTAGAGCCTTTCAAGCACGAATTGAAGACTATATATAGGCCCTTTCTCTCAACCTTTGAATATACTGATTAAGAGATATATTCCTGAGATTGAGAGGTTGAGAGATCCATCTTCTTCCCCCCAAGACTTCAAGCTGTTGCTGTGCTGAAGATCTGAGTTTTGGGTCTAGTTTCCATCCCCTTCCCGAAGGTGGTTATGTGCAAGCACGGTGAAGATTCGTCAACAAGATAAGAGGCAGTCCTTAGGTTGAGTCAACAACTGGGAAAAGGGTTGTAAGTGTCTTGTAATCTTCTGCGTTTACATAGTGCTTGGTTGTCTGTTGGCCTAGACGATAAGGCCCGTGGTTTTTCTCCCTTTTTGGGTTTTCCACGTATAACTCTTGTGTCTTTCTCTACTTGTGGTTTGATTGGTTAATTATATTGGAATTAGGATTAAATACTAGTTTAAGCACAGTAGTGTGATATCCAATCGAGATCTGGTAATCGGGAATTCTACCTGTGTTAAGGTAGATATCTTTTTCACAGCATATGTGGGTGCTCTCGAGAAATGGATGCTCTTATCTTCATTAAGATTTGTTGTAGGATATTTGCCAGGGGTGTAGGACTCATAACCTCTTTTCCTCTGTCATTATTCCTTCGCCCACTACAAATGTCTCCACTTGGTCATTGCACATCCGACCGTTGGATCCTTCAATAAATTAAGAAAATAATGACTATAATTCTTCTTTTAACATTGAAAATATTAGAACAAGTCGCGTACCTAATTTAGTCTTATTCAATAATCTTCTCTATTCAAAAGTCTACTAACATATAAGTATAACCCAGATATGGTTCACTGATGCTTTGAAATTTGACATAAGGTACTCTTGGTTTCTCGCTAGGTGCTTCCTACGTGTGATACTTCAAGTGAAACATTAAGCAATGACGTATATGTTATGATAGTGGAGAGATATCTCATCTTTTGTTTTCCACCTTTGGACAAAGGACAAGTAATATCAAAATCATAATCAAACTCTCTATGGTAGTGGACTATGACCAAAACCTTACAGTTCAGAATCCTATAAGTATACATTTGCATAAACTAGCAACAAGAATATATAGATAATGGCATACCATTTGTCTATAACGAACACCAATGAGCTGTAAAATCATCAAAACCTTAAAACAAGAAAAAAAATACCAATGTCAATCCTGGCATCGAGAACCTCATTTGGCATCTCTCAAGAACTCACAAACCCCCCATTGTCACTTTTCCATTTCTATCTATTTGTTCCAATCAAAAGCTAGAAAGTGTGCTTTAATTCTCTTCAACCCGCATAAAATCCTAAAAACCATGACACTCAACTGAGAAAAAGAGGCGTCTACACACTATTTCCATCCCTCTCGGGAAGAAAATACAAAACCTCCTCTTTCTATCTCTCTCAACAAGATCGCACAAAACCCCTGTTTCGACTTCTCACACAATCATAACCCTGAAACCGAAGCCTATTTCTCCATTCCAATCCTCATCAAAGCCCCAAAAGAGAAACACCTATCTCAAACCTCATAAACAAGGAAGAAACAAACCCCCTGTTCTCTCTCCATCAAAACTAGAGTACATTCATCTCCCTACCACTACAAAACGAACAGAGACGGTATCATCTATTTCACCCAATTTTTTGTATTTGTAAAAACGACCATCTTTTTTTTTTTTTTTTTTTCCATTTTGAGGAAGAGTTGAGTGGGTTATGGCTAACATAGCATTTTTTACGCATGGGATAGGCCGGAACAGCATGCCCATGTTTCAACCCCATATAGTGAACAGGCTGGAGTCGGACCTAGGTCTATTTTTTGTGTCAATCTGGATCTCGGTCTAACAACCATCAAAGACTACGTAGCAGGTTCAACAAGCTCCAGCACGTGCATATACTACGATGACGGTTTACAGATAAACGAAGAAAAACCATAACCGAATGCCAAAGTAATATTGGTAAACTCAGTTTCTAGTCTGATTTATGGATAAGATAGGGTAGGGCTTTGTTGAGATCCACGCCCACCCTCACTCATGAGCGGTCATAATTATAGTCGAGCCTCGCCCTCACCATAAAACTATTGTTGTGTCGTTTCTCATCACTAATTCATTTTGGGATAAGTGGTAGCTCAATGGGGTATAAGATCCTATAAGTGGTACCAGAGCCTGGTAGATCATGTGTTCGAGTCACGAGACACGCACACGTTTTTCCCTTGCTCCTGAGCAATCCTCGCCCTCACCAAAAATGGACTTGGCCCAAAAAAAAAAAAGAATATGCCTTTCAATACTTGCCCCTAGGTGAACCTGGTCGGCACACTTTTGGGGATAGATACATTATGGTGTCGATTTGTTCCTCTTGAGATTCGAACTTCGAACTCGCAACAGGTTGGCTCTAATAGAATATTAAGTTTCCTATGCTAACTATTGCTGCCAAAATCTCGAGACATTAATGAATGAAGCATAAATATTTTTCAATGCTCTCCGTCGTCAGGTGAAACACACTCCTCAACACCTAGGCTTGGCCAAGTTTGTAGTATTACAGCTTCGGCCTCTAAAATTTCAAAAACAAAGCACTTGTTTTTTAATTTTTCAGTAGTTTTTTTTTATTATTTTGGGGTTTCGCCCTTGGGCCTTGCCCATCTCCACCCCTAAATTGGTCCCCACAACATTCTTTTGATTCTACACTTAAACCAAATCACAAAAGTGATTTCAGGTATTTCTCCTTTTCTACTTCAATGCGTCCACCATCATATAGAAGGTAGAATTCAAATAGTCATAACTTATGGCCTAATTTTCAAGAAAGGTTTAATGAATTGTCAAACTTCAAAAAATCACTGACACCATATTAAGCTATAACAATAAAAAATATATATATATATATAAACTATTTTAAAACTTTCTATCGCAATGTTCATTGAAATTATGACATAAGGGAAATGTCTTGTGATAAGTGCTTAAAAATGCATAATTTTATCATCATTTTAGAATTAATTAAGGACTTAATCATCAAATTGTTGGAAATAGGTGGGCCTCGTGAATAGATTTTCAAAACTTTTGACCCACTTGACTCAGGGATCAAGTATCCATAAGGCCAAAAACCCAATCCAGGATGCATAACCCTCAATCTCATGATCATGTATAGTAAGTAAAACTATATAAAAGATAGAACAGAAGCGAACAAGCATCCATTAAAATCTACAACATACAAGGAAGTAGATTATACCTTTGGAGCTCGGTTGTGCTCTAATGGAGAAGTTGATAACTTTCGTTGATGTAGAACTTTTCTACAAACTAAGATCAGAATCTCCAACACCTCTTGGCCTTCCATGCTATGACTCGAATTAGATCTCTCTTCTCAAGAAGATTGGTGGAATCTCTAAGAGACAACCCAACTCGAAACTCTAAGGAATTAGAAGAGGAAGAGAGAAGAGAGCAGTGCAACTATTGCACAAAAAGGATGGACGTTTTTTACTCCAATATTATGGACGTCCATGAGGGGTGGATTCCCTTTTATAATCTCCCGGGTCTCCTCTTTTCTTAATTGAAATAGAAGTCTTACTTCCACAACAATTAGTAAGTATACTATTACCACTATTAGAAGTCCCACTTCAAATAGAAATAGTAACTTTCTAATTCCTTCCTTTTAGAGTTCGAATAGGATTAGTATCTTTCTAATAACTTGGGCTAGCGTGGAGACCACTAGGGACTCCATAAAAAGCTGGCTCTAACTGGGACGCGCGACCCCACATCTCATGTGCAATCCGGGCCCACAGTTAATTGCAAATAACACCACTATATATATGCAATTGCACTCCAGTCTTAGAAATAAATTACAATGAAGACCCTAAACTTCCCAATTACCACAAGTAGGCCCCTCTATCAATATCCATGGATCAATTGGAATTAAATCTGTCTCTTCCAATCTTAGTTTCACATCTTATTATCCTTGAGCCCCAATTAATCACTATGATCATCAGTACCGTCCAATTAACTCTTAATCGAGATGGGTGCACACTTACTAATGACAAATCCATTAATTGGCACAAAGGGATAATAGAGATAGATTCCATCTTGATCATTCAATGTTCCCACAGTCCTACTACCACATACCCAAGACACCGAGGTGTTGACCTATAGTTGTCCTCACTTATTGGTGACTCAAAGCAAGAATAGATAGAAACTTGAGTTCATCAATGTCTCAGGATTGAGAGCCTATTGCTAGGGAATTATGAGAGCATACCTTATTATAGAGACTGAATTCCATAAGATGCTTTTCATGGTCCTTCAATACATCCAATGTGCCAGCACATTGATCCAGAATCTTCCATTTTGATGATCGAGACAAATCACACTATCTCATAGTGATCAAAGTGCTACAACCTTATCAGATGAGATGCCCAATATCATCACTGGTTGTGAAGATTTTTTAAGTATAAGATTTGTGACATATATATCCCGTGTGTGGATCTCATCCATACACATATATCACATCTAATATACTAATGGGACCTGATTCAACTCATGAACCATTATGTCATATGTATTGGTCATATGCATAAAGTAATAAAATAACATCCATCTCATGAAAGTAAAGCATTATTTTATTGATAAATAAAGAAATTAATCAATTTATCACATCAACCAATGGATTGAGTCCATACAATCTAACAATCTCCCACTTGGGCTCAATGCTAGTCAGGGTTGCATCTCATGCCCATTCCATTTACATGCTGCTCAAAGACTTTGGTAGTCAAAGGCTTAGTAAAGGGATCTGCCAAATTGTCCGCAGAGGCTATCTTGGTAATAGTAATATCACCTCTCTGCACAATCTCTCTGACTAAATGATACTTCATCTGTACATGCTTTTGGCTTTTATGGCTTCTGGGCTCCTTTGACTGAGTGACTGCCCCGCTGCTGTCACAGTAAACTGTGAGCGGCTGTCGCGCCAAAAGTACCACCCCAAGTTCCAAAAGGAATCTTTTGAGCCATACTGCTTCCTTAGCTGCTTCACAAGCTGCTACATATTCAGCATCTGAGGTTGAATCAGCGGTACATTCATGTTTTATACTCCTCCAGCTGATAGCACCGCCTCCAAGCATAAACACATGACCAGAGGTGGATTTCCTGGAATCCTTATCTGACATAAAGTCAGAATCTGTGTATCCGACTGGAATCAGCTCATCACTGCTATAAATCAACTTATAATCTCTAGTCCTTCTCAAGTATTTGAGAATATATTTTACAGCAGTCCAATGTTCAGGTCTGGGATTAGACTGGTATCTGCTGACCAGGCCCACTGCATAACAGATATCTGGTCTAGTACATAACATAGCATACATGAGGCTACCAACAGCCAAAGCGTATGGTATCGACCTCATCTGCTCCTTTTCCTCAGGTGTCTTGGGATACTGATCCTTTGAAAGGTGCACTCCATGCCTGAAAGGTGTAATACCCTTCTTGGAGTCTTGCATAGCAAACTGTACTAGTACCTTATCTATGTATGCAGCTTGGGATAAGCCAATCATCCTATTTTTCCTGTTTCGATAGAGTTTAGTCTCTAGGATGTAGCTAACTTCTCCCAAGTCCTTCATATCAAAAGTCTTGGCCAACCAAACTTTTACAGTTGACAACATTCCTATGTCTTTCCCGAGGAGAAGGATGTCATCGACATATAAAACCAAAAAAAACCCTGTCACCTTCACTTTTCATGTACACACATGACTCATCCGGATTTTGACAAAAACCAAATGACTTGATTGCTTGGTCAAAACGGATGTTCCAGCTTCGGGATGCCTGCTTCAGTCCATAAATGGACTTCTGCAGCTTGCAAACCTTTTGCTCTTGGTTTTTAGCTACAAAACCGTCTGGCTGCATCATATAAATGTCTTCCTCAAGATGGCCGTTGAGAAACGCCGTCTTGACATCCATTTGCCAAATCTCGTAATCGAGATGAGCCGCAATGGATAAAAGTATCCGGATGGACTTAAGCATGGCTACCAGCGAGAAGGTTTCCTCATAATCGATACCCTATTTCTGAGTATATCCTTTCGCAACAAGCTTGGCCTTATAGGTCCCCACTCTTCCATCTGGTCCTCTTTTTCTCTTGTAGACCCACTTGCACCCAATAGGTTTAATATTGGCAGGCAAATCCACAAGTGTCCAGACCTGATTGGAGTACATAGACTACATCTTAGCTTTCATAGCATCTTGCCAGCGTCCCGAATCTAAGTCATTAATTGCTTCATCATAGTTACAGGGATCTTGTTCCGGTTCTTCCGGGACAACCTCGTAAGACTCTCCCAAGAACGAGAACCTGTCCGGGGGTCTGACAATCCTCCCACTACGACGAGGCACTGGTGTAACTACTGGGTCTGGTAAGGGCGGTTCTTCCTCAAGTTCGGTCATACTTGGATTTGGAATTGATTGCTCTTGAATCTCTTTCAAGATCACATTTTCTAAAGATTTCTGGTCCATCATATAATCTTCCTCCAGAAAAACCGCATTGGTGCTTACCAGCACTTTCTGCTCTTTGGGATTATAGAACAACCAACCTTTAGTTCCTTTAGGATATCCTACAAACGTGCATACTTCCGACTTCGCTTCCAACTTATCCGTCTTAACCTTCAGCACGTGTGCTGGAAAACCCCAAATGTGTAAATGTTGTAGACTAGGCTTTCGCCCGGACCACAACTCCCGGGGAGTCTTAGGTACAGAGTTAGATGGTACGAGGTTTAGTATGTACATCGCAGTATCCAAAGCGTATCCCCAAAAGGATATGGGCAATCCTAAGAAACTCAGCATAGACCTAATCATATCTAAAAGAGTCCGGTTCCTTCTTTCTGTTATTCCATTCTGTTAAGGCATACCAGGAGCAGACAACTAGGATAGAATCCCATTTTCTGATAAGTATCCCATAAAATCAGCAGAGAGATATTCCCCTCTTCGATCTGATCGAAGAGTCTTGATACTTTTACCTAATTGTTTTTCCGCTTCTGCTCGAAACTCTTTGAATTTTTCAAAAGCTTCGGACTTGCGGTGCATAAGGTATATGTATCCATATCTTGAGCAATCATCTGTGAAAGTGATGAAGTACTCATATCCTCCTCTGGCCCTGACACTAATGGGTCCACACACATCAGTATGCACTAATTCCAATAAATCTTTGGCCCTATTACTCTTAGATGAAAAGGGTCTTTTGGTCATTTTACCTTCTAGACAGGACTCGCAGACAGGCATCGGTTCTACCACCAATGAAGGTAAGATATCATCTTTCATTAGCCTCTCAATCCTGTTTAGGTTTATATGACCTATCCTCAAGTGCCAAAGCTTTGTTGGATTAGAAGAAGGTGACTTTCTCTTTAATGATGGTCTATTAATTGTTTCAGTATCGTGTATCTCATACATCGTGGGAGTTAACAAATAAAGCCCATTGGTTACCTTGCCAGAACATATAAAAGTACCATTCTTCTTTATGACAACTTCAATACCAAAAGTAATAGAATAACTTTTATTCACCAAACTAGAGACTGAAATTAAATTCCGCCTTAAAGACTGTACATATAATGTATCTGACAAAACCAATTTATTATTTGAAAAACATAAAGAAATAACTCCCACTGAAATAGCCTCCGCCTTAGCGTCAGATCCTAGGTTGACAATGATTTCTCTATCACTTAGCCTCCTGGTTTCCCTGAACCCCTGCAACGTATTACATATGTGATTAGTTGCCCCGGAGTCCACACACCAAGATTCTAAAGTACCAGTTGCAAAACTAACTTCAGAAATAAGTAACTCAATCATACCTGAGGTCTTCTTTTTAGACAGATACTCTGGGCAATTCCTTTTCCAATGTCCTGTCTTACCACAATGGAAAGACTTTCCTTTTGTCCCTGAACCCTTAGCCTTGGCCACGCCACCAGTAGGACCATTCTCCACCTTAGGACCCTTCAGAACTGATTTGTTTTTGCCTTTCCGCCCTTTGCCTTTCGGCTTGGACTTGGCATCTGACTTTTCTGTCATGAGGGCAGTTGGCTTCTTTTTCAAAATCCCTTCAGTCACTACCAGCTGACTAGACAGCTCAGCCAGAGTCAGATTCATTTTATTCATATTATAATTAACATTGAAATTGTTGAATGACTCTAGTAGTGACTCAAGGATTATATCGATCTGTGATTCTACATCAATCACAGCTCCCAGTACATCTAACTCATTCAATGAGTCCATCATTTTCAACATGTGTTCTTGCACTGATGCACCTTCAGCCATCTTGGTACTTATGAGCACCCTCATGGCTGCCTGCGTAGCAAGCCTGCCCTGTTCCGCAAACATCTCCTTTAAGTTCGATACAATATCGTATGCAGTCTTATAGGGCTGATGTTGGTGTTGCAAAACACTAGACATGGATGCCGGAATGTAACATTGGGCCATCTCATCGTCTTTGGCCCATTTGGTGTAAAGTTCCTTTTCTGCATCTGATGCATTCGGGCCAGGCTCATCAAAGGGGGTTTTGGTGAGGTCATATTTATATCCTGAAGCTGTCAGGACAATATCTAGATTCCGTTTCCAGTCTACATAGTTGGATCCCACCAACTTATTCTGGTTGAGGATGGTCGCAAGTAGATTGAAAGTAGTTGAATTCATGCTTGAAAAACTATAGCACATAACCATACATTCAATTAATGAATTTAAATGACATTGAGTTTGGTATTCTACCAAATTTATGTAGGAATCCTCATAACCACAAAATTCAGAATACATTGAAATCCCAATCCTCTGGGCTATGCCTCCTTGGGGAGTGCTAATACTACCTAGACTGGTGCGGATCATAGTTAGTCAAAATTGGAATTAAGATTAACTATCCATGATCCCCATCATTCATTATTATCTAGGTATCTCATATCAAATAATGTATGACTCCCGATTTTCTTCAGTTTCTAAAATACATGAGGCAAATCCTTGGGGATGCTACATCATTATTTTAGTTAAGTGTGACCCACCAACTTAGCATTGGATGACAACCATTGCGGGCAGCTTCTCCATGGGGAGTGGGCCCCCGCCCCGTCTCATCAACACTATCCATAGGAGATCCATAACTAGTATCCAGTCAAATATAAGCCCTCAGTGGGGAACGACTTTTCTCAAGATGGCGCGAGGCTAATACTTTCCTTACAATGGACCTATGGTGGAAAACCATGGGGATTTCTAAATATAAATGCCCCGCTCCGACTTAATATTTTAGAATTGAGGATTTACTTATTGGTATATGCGCCCACATATATATAGACATCAAATCATCTCATGATATGACCAATGATTGGTTCCAAGTCAAGTTATTTTAAGGAAAGTCCAGTTTCTAAAATTAGTGTTACCAATGGATCCATCTCATGGTCCCATTAACTCTAATTAGAACTCTTTCCAAAAATTAATTTGATTTGACCAATTTTAGAAATTGCTATGTTTGGATTAGATTTGGAAACTTTCTAAAACAAGCATTCATCCATAAAAAGAAAGTGCTCTAATTAGAAACTAGTCCTCTCCTCCACATGGCCCATGCGGAATGGACTTCTTGGACTTCTAAACTTTCCGTAGCTTTGGGATTCCTCAAACTCTTTGGGTATCTCCAAAACTCCTTGGTAATCTTCAAACTCTTTTGATTAGGAGTTCATCTCAACTTTCCTTCTTTGTCTCGGACATCTCCAGAATTTACAAATTTGAAAAATTACATAAATTCCTATGTCTCTACAATGAGACTTACATGGTATTCTAAACATGGAAATAAAATGGTTATAGGGAAATTCATCATGCCTTGCCCTTTCACAAGAAACCAAGGAAACCATAATGCCCTTTATACTTAGCCACAAATAAACCATTCAACCATAAAAGAAAGTAAATGTCATGTGGGCCATATGGAGAGGACATTATCACCTGCAAGTTAGTATCTCATACAACAAAGCATCTCACAAAATCAGATTGCCAAACCATAATGGAAAAACAAGATGCCAAAGACTTGCCACTTCTACCCAAGATGCCTTACGCAGAGGGGGTCCAGGGGCGGCGGGGTCCAAGGGGCAGCGCCCCTGGTGGGGTTCGAGCTAGCCAAACTGGTCCCTGCGGCTATCCGATCAGACCTCTACGGCTAGCCATATTGATCTGTGCGATTAGCCCACCTGACGAACCCAGAAATCTGGGTTTTTCAGATTTGACTTCTGATGTACCCTAATCACTTCTAATGATCTCAGTAGGCTTCTAATGGCTTCTTACCATTCTTCCATCATGATTAAAACCTTTTGTGACATTCCAAACATGGATACACTACAACAGTAAGCAAATCCAACAAAAACTGATCCTTACATAGCCCTCGTTCTATCCTCTTCGCATCTCATCCAAAGATTAGAACAAGATTACTGATCTAACATGATTAGAGATGAGGTATGGCTATGATACCAATTGTTGGAAGTAGGTGGGCCTAGTGGATACATTTTCAAAACTTTTGACCCACTTGACTCAGGGATCAAGTATCCATAAGGCCAAAAACCCAATCCAGGATGCATAACCCTCAATCTCATGATCATGTACAGTAAGTAAAACTATCTAAAAGATAGAACAGAAGCGAACAAGCATCCATTAAAATATACAACATACAAGGAAGTAGATTATACCTTTGGAGCTCGGTTGTGCTCTAATGGAGAAGTTGATAACTTTCGTTGATGTAGAACTTTTCTACAAACTAAGATCAGAATCTCCAACACCTCTTGGCCTTCCACGCTATGACCCGAATTAGATCTCTCTTATCAAGAAGATTGGTGGAATCTCCAAGAGACAACCCAACTCGAAACTCTAAGGAACTAGAAGAGGAAGAGAGAAGAGAGCAGTGCAACTATTGCACAAAAAGGATGGACGTTTTTTACTCCAATATTATGGACGTCCATGAGGGGTGGATTCCCTTTTATAATCTCCCGGGTCTCCTCTTTTCTTAATTGAAATAGAAGTCTTACTTCCACAACAATTAGTAAGTATACTATTACCACTATTAGAAGTCCCACTTCAAATAGAAATAGTAACTTTCTAATTCCTTCCTTTTAGAGTTCGAATAGGATTAGTATCTTTCTAATAACTTGGGCTAGCGTGGGGACCACTAGGGATTCCATAGAAAGCTGGCTCCAACTGGGACGCGTAACCCCACATCTCATGTGCAATCCGGGCCCACAGTTAATTGCAAATAACACCACTATATATATGCAATTGCACTCCAGTCTTAGGAATAAATTACAATTAAGACCCTAAACTTCTCAATTACCACAAGTATGCCCCTCTATCAATATCCATGGATCAATTGGAATTAAATATGTCTCTTCCAATCTTAGTTCCACATCTTATTATCCTTGAGCCCCAATTAATCACTATGATCATCAGTACCGTCCAATTAACTCTTAATCGAGATGGGTGCGCACTTACTAATGACAAATCCATTAATTGGCACAAGGGGATAATAGAGATAGATTCCATCTTGATCATTCAATATTCCCACAGTCCTACTACCACATACCCAAGACACGGAGGTGTTGACCTATAGTTGGCCTCACTCATTGGTGACTCAAAGCAAATGAATAGACAGAAACTTGAGTTCATCAATGTCTCAGGATTGAGAGTCTATTGCTAGGGAATTATAAGAGCATACCTTATTATAGAGACTGAATTTCATAAGGTGCTTCTCATGGTCTTTCAATACATCCAATGTACCAGCACATTAATCCAGAATCTTCCATTCTGATGATCGAGACAAATCACACTATCTCATAGTGATCAAAGTGCTGCAACCTTATCAGATGACACTACAACAAACTACACTTTTAGTGACGACATTTTTCGTCTCCAAAAGTCAGTAAAACGTCGGTAAAGATATTTACCGACGAAATTACTTTTGTCGGCCAGACGTCGCTCAGCAGACGTCAGCGAAAACCTTTACCGAAGAAATAATTTTTCGTCGGCAAAAAATTGCTCTTTACCGACGATTATTTGAATTTTACCGACAGTTTAAAAACAATGGTAATATTATTTTAATTTTCTAAAAATTTAATAAATACTTTTACCGACGTTTATTTTCGTCGGCAAATTAAAAAATAAAAATAAATAAAAAATGTGGCACTTTTACCGACGAAAATAAAAAGTCGGTAAAAAAATGAAAAAATAAACAAAAAACAAAATGACTTATACCGACGTTTATTTTCGTCAGTGAAATAAAAAGAAAAAATAAAAAGAATTTAAAAAACTTCTAACGACGTTTTATTTTCGTCGGAAAAATGAAAAGGAAAAATAAAAAAAATAAAAACCACTTTTACCGACGTTTTATTTTCGTCGGTAAAATAAAAAGGAAATTTAAAAAACGTTTACCGACGTTTTATTTTCGTCGGTAAAGTGAAAAGGAAAAATAAAATAAAAATAAAACAACTTTTACTGACGTTTTGTTTTCGTCGGTAAAATAGAAATTAAAAAATAAAACCACTTTTACCGACAAAAATAAAACGTCGGTAAAAGTGATTTTATTTTATTTTTTAAAATTCCATATTCGTTTCTTTAATATTATTTTCCTGTAAAGCTGTTTATACACCTGTATCGGAAGTAAACATGTTCATCTACCTATATTCAATATAAAAAATTCATTAAAACAAAAGGTGCTAAATACCATATTTGTTTTTGTAATATAATTTTCCTATAAAGCTGTTTATACACCTGTATCAGAACTAAACATGTTCATCTACCTATATTCAATATAAAAAATGCATTAAAACAAAAGCTGCTAAATTAACAAACAATCATCGCCATTTTTCATCTAATCATTCATTTCATTAACCAAATATTATAATCAACAATGATACAGTCCAAAATAAATATTCAATATACATATACAAATAAACAAAAAAGAATAAAACACCCCCAAACGTCTGCAACCAACCGCAAAGCGTTAATCAATCTGCAACGAAAAAAAAAACAATAACATTAGAATCTTTTCAACGAATGAAATTATAAATGAAAGATAAACATGTATATATATATATAAATATCTTTTCCTAAGTTTTTCGGCGGCCTATTTTCCAGCCTAAGTATTGAGAATCAGGCGGTTTTTGTGTCTAATTCGATAACCAGAAGTCTGATTCACTAACCGTAAATTCCAACAAGTTACTTTGGCCTTGAACAAGGTACCCGTGCCGGTTTCTGGGATGTCCGATTGCCGATTCCCGTTTTCAACCTCCAACGGCCTATTTTCAAAACTAAGTGTTAAGAATCCAACGTTTTTAGGTCTAATTCGTTAAACGGGAGTCCGATTTACGAGCCGTCAGTTCCTGCAAGTTAATTTCAACTCGAGCGAGGTGCTCGTGCTGGTTCCCGATTTTTTCGATGGCTTGTTCCCATTCCGGACCCCCGGCGGGCCGTTTTCAAGCTTAAGTGTCGAAAAATCCGATGTTTACTCCTCTAGTTCTCTAACAGAGAGTCATATCTGCCAACCGTCAGTTCCTACAAGTCACTCTACCCTCAAGCGAGGTGCTCGTGCCGGTTCCCGATTTTTTCTGGGGCCGGTTCCCCTTCCGGACCCCTGGCGGGCCATTTTCGAGCCTAAGTGTTGGAAAATCGTCGATTTTCACTTCTAATTCTCTAATCGGGAGTCCTATCAGCGAACCGTCAGTTCGTACAAGTCACTCTACCCTCGAACGAGGTGCTCGTGCCGGTTTCCGATTTTTCCAGGGGCCGGTTCCCGTTCCGGACCCCCGGCGGGCCGTTTTCGAGCCTAGGTGTTGGAAAATCGTCAATTTTCGCTTCTAATTCTCTAACCGAGAGTCCTATTAGCGAACCGTCAGTTCCTACAAGCCACCCTACCCTCGAACGAGATGCTCGTGCCGGTTCTTGTTTTTTTCGGGGGCCGATTGAAAGTTCCGGATCCGAACCCTAGAGGGGGGGGGGTGAATAGGGTGAGCTACAACTTAATGACCAATTATGCCAATTTTAAACTTCTTTAAAACAATTAGCCACTTGTGATGATTAACAAAGAAAATGCGGAAGCTAAACAACAACAATCACCACAAAACAAGATTTATAATGGTTCAGCCAACGTGCCTACATCCACTACCGGCTTGTGAATCTACACCCCACGGATTTCCACTATTTATGCTTTTCAAATGGCTAAGCAATAACCACTACAATATGCTTTCCAAGGATAAGCAATAACCTTACAATGTTGTTTTTCAAGGCTTAACAAAAACCCATACACAATGCTTTTCTAGGTTAAGCAATAACCTTTACAAACAAGGGTTTTCTCTTCAAGATTAGTGTCTTTAAAACACTTTAAGAGAATACAATTAGGCTCAATTGAAATGCCTCTAGAATAGGCAAATATGAAAGTGAAAATCAAACTCACACACACACTATGAATGCAAAGATGTATGCTTATGAAGTGAGTGTTTAGAAACTTCAATCACTATTAAAAGTTTAAGATCAATTAATGTATGCTAAGAAGCATTCAAGGTTTTAATGCATACAAAGATTTGATTGAAGTAATATGCAAATCACATGTACCAAATACAAACTTGTTGAAGATATGAAATCAAAAGCTCACAAGTTGTATGAAATTAATTATGTCTAAACATGTGATGCATATTCAATGTTGTTTTAAAAAACAAACTAATTTAACTAAAGTTCAAATGAATGAAAACAACAAAGATGATTCAAACAAGTTAATGAAACATGTTTATAAAACAAATCAAAGGTTTTGACAAAACATGTTTTATAAAGTATTAAAAACAAACTTGTTTAGAAATCAAGGTGAAGAATCCAATGATTTAAATCAAAGATTAAAGAAAGGAATGGATTCAACACATCATAGTTAATATGCTAAAAATCATTTACCAATAATTTAGACAAAGCATAAAACATATGATTAGGAAAAGTCAAAGCTTACTTGGTGATTTAACTTCATTAATCCAAGCTTTAGCTTTACTAATGACCCTTTAGCCTTCTTAGTTCATTCCCCTTTGATTGGCCTTAGAACACCTCAAAAATGGCTTCAAGAATCATCATTTTTGGCCTTGGAATGAACTTCATTTTATAGAATTTTTGGGCCAACGGCTATATGTCGGTTAGCCGACATCCAGAGATCGGTTAACCAACACCCTCAACGGTCACAGACCCAACGGTCATAATTTTGAAATTTTGCTGACCAAAAAGCATGGTTCGGTTAGCCGACATGTTCGGTTAACCGAGGCCTGACTGACACTCTAACCGACAGTGAAAATAGGGTCAGAATACATCTCTCTGGAATTCTAACCGAGAGAGCTTCGGTCAGGTTCTGAAGCAACGTCGGTTAACCGAGCCTTGACCGACATGCTGACCGACGTGAAAAATATGTGACAATGCATCTTTCTGGAAATCTGACCAACAAGATGTTCGGTTAGTCTAATTTCTATGGTCGGTTAACCGACACTTAACCGACACACAAACCGACAACTGAAACACCATTCAGAAAAGCTAACCGAGTGACTTCGGTTGGGCTTCGGTTCAAGGTCGGTTAGCCGACACCTGACCGACAGGCTGACCGACAGTATGGTCAGACTGTTTTCTGAAGATCTGAGTTTACAAGTAAAAGTCTAAGTTTTGAAAGCTCTTGAAACACAGAATGTAAAGGTGATTGAGACAAGGTTTTCTCAAGAAAAAGCTCTTCAAAATAAGACTAAAATCAACCAAAAGGTTTAAAACAGAGTTTGAGCAAATTGATTTAAATCCTGTGATTTTCAAGATAAACCTTTTCAAAATAAGACTAAAATCAACCAAAAAGGTTTAAAACAGAGTTTGAGCAAATTGATTTAAATCCTGTGATTTTCAAGATAAACCTTTGGGAAATAATATGAGATGACCATGATGCAAATGTTGGACATCAAATTGCAAACACAACTTAGGGTCTAACACCGATTCCCGTTCCGGACTCCCAGCGGGCCGTTTTCGAACCTAAGTGTTGGAAAATCGTCGATTTTCGTTTCTAATTCTCTAACCGAGAGTCCTATCAGCGAACCGTCAACTCCTACAAGTCACTCTACCCTCGAGCGAGGTGCTCGTGCCGGTTCCCGTTCCGGAGCCCCGGCGGGCTCTTTTCGAGCCTAAGTGTTGGAAAATCGTCGATTTTCGCTTCTGATTCTCTAACCGGGAGTCCTATCAGCGAACCGTCAGTTCGTACAAGTCACTCTACCCTTGAGCGAGGTGCTCGTGTCGGTTTCTAAATTTTCCGGGGGCCGGTTCCCTTTCCGGACCCCCGGCGGGCCTTTTTCGAGCCAAAGTATTGGAAAATCGTCGATTTTCACTTCTAATTCTCTAACCGGGAGTCCTATCAGCGAATCGCCAGTTCCTACAAGTCACTCTACCCTCAAGCGAGGTGCTCATGCTGGTTCCCGATTTTTCCGGGGGCCGGTTCCCGTTCCGGACCCTCGGTGGGCCATTTTCGAGCCTAAGTGTTGGAAAATCGTTGATTTTCGCTTCTAATTCTCTAACCGGGAGTCCTATCAGCAAACCCTTAGTTCGTACAAGTCACTCTACCCTCGAACGAGGTGCTCGTGCCAGTTCCCTATTTTTTTGGGGGCCGGTTCCTGTTCCGGACCCTCGGCGGGCTATTTTCGAGCCTAAGTGTTGGAAAATCGTCGATTTTTGCTTCTAATTCTCTAACCGAGAGTCCTATCAGCTAACTGTCAGTTCGTACAAGTCACTCTACCCTTGAACGAGGTGTTCCTGCCGATTTTCGAGTTTTTCGGGGGCCGGTTCATGTTCTGGACCCCCGGCGGGCCGTTTTCGAGCCTAAGTGTTGGAAAATCATCGATTTTCGCTTCTAATTCTCTAACTGAGAGTCCTATTAGCGAACCGTTAGTTCCTACAAGTCACTCTACCCTCGAACGAGGTGGTCATGCCAGTTCTCATTTTTTTCGGGGGCCGGTTCTCGTTCCGGACTCACGGCGGGCCGTTTTCGAACCTAATTGTTGGAAAATCGTCGATTTTTGCTTCAAATTCTCTAACCGGGAGTCCTATCAGCGAACCGTCAGTTCTTACAAGTCACTCTACCCTCGAACGAGGTGCTCGTGCCGGTTCCCGATTTTTTTGGGGTCCGGTTCCCGTTCCGGACCCCCGGCGAGCTGTTTTCGAGCCTAAGTGTTGAAAAATCGTTGATTTTTGCTTCTAATTCTCTAACCGGGAGTCCTATCATCGAACCGTCAGTTCGTACAAGTCACTCTACCCTCGAGCGAGGTGTTCGTACCGGTTTCTGATTTTTTCGAGGGCCGATTCCCGTTCTGGACCCCCGGCGGGCCATTTTCGAGCCTAAGTATTGGAAAATCGTCGATTTTCGCTTCTAATTCTCTAACCGAGAGTCCTATCAGCGAACCGTCAGTTCCTACAAGTCACCCTACCCTCGACCGAGGTGCTCGTGCCGGTTTCCAATTTTTTCGGGGGCCGGTTCCCGTTCTGGACCCCCGGCGGGCCGTTTTCGAGCCTAAGTGTTGGAAAATCGTCGATTTTCGCTTCTAATTCTCTAATCGAGAGTCCTATGAACGAACCGTCAGTTCCTACAAGTCACTCTACCCTCGAGCGAGGTGCTCGTGCCAGTTCTTTTTTTTTTTCGGGGGCCGATTCCCGTTCTGGACTCCCGGCGGGCCGTTTTCGCACCTAAGTGTTAGAAAATCGTCGATTTTCGCTTCTAATTCTCTAACCGGGAGTCCTATCAGCGAACCATCAGTTCATACAAGTCACTCTACCCTCGAGCGAGATACTTGTGCCGGTTTCTGATTTTTCTGGGGGCCGGTTCCAGTTCCGGAACCCCAGCGGGCCATTTTCGAGTCTCAGTGTTGGAAAATCGTCGATTTTCGCTTCTAATTCTCTAACCGGGAGTCCTATCAGCGAACCGTCAGTTCTAATAACTGTTCATGTTCCTTGATTTGCAATAAATGATGGTGTTGATGATGATTATTGTTATATATTCAAAACCCAAAAAAAAAGGGTTGTCTACCTGCCCTTAAGAGCATCCATCATGATCTCTAGTAGATGTGCCATCACCAGCAGAAGTGGTCCCTCTCGTGATGTCGACATAGGTGGTCGGATCTATCCCTGTCGCAGCTGCCAACTGATGAACGAGGGCCTCAAGTGCAGCCTGCCTCTTAGCCTGCTCAGCTAACTGCTCCTGCAGGGCGATCACCTCAGGATCCGGTGCCCAAGACTGTGTAGAAGATGAAGAGGTCCTAGTGTATATCCCATACCCTTTTAAATATCCTAACCTCTTTCCAAGCACATCAACGGCAATAATTTCCTCAGTCATCGGAGCTGTGACAGAGGGCTGCGACTGCTCCTCAGTCCATTGCACCAAGGCCTCCTGCCATTTAAATCAATAAGGGATTTAGAATGCTTTTATGGCATTATTGATCATAATTGATTTATCAGGATACGTACATGTCTCTGCCGAGCCACCTCATTTACCCACTCATTACTTTTTTCTCTATAGTGGGTGTCGCGAAAGAACTGAGTAATAGGTGGCACTTGACCGGCATTCTGTGCCATCTGTCATTTGAAATGACTTTGTATTAGATATGAACCCAACTACATATTGATAAATTAATAAACTTAATCAAGTTTCTTCATATGAATATAATTAGTACCATCAGAGATAACTTCGATGCAAATGACCTAGACCCACTAGTATGATTATATGGCAGCTTGGCTCGACTCTCTTGAGCTTTTTTCGACTTCGACTACATAGAAAAACAATAATACAGTAGCAATCATTTATAAAATCATTACCAATAGAATTACGTTGGAATATAATAAATTGTTGTAGATAACATCCCAAAGTTACCTTCCACGCTGGTGATTCCCAGCACTGCGAGACCATCAACTGCCAATCAGCCGGATCACAACCCTCTGCCGGGTGGTCCTGGGGTCGGGGAACCCCCTGCTCCAACAACTCGAGATAGTAACTATGCAGCTCATACTTCCAATTTCTATACAAAACCCCGCATTGGCGGTCAATGTCCGCCATGAGCTGCATATCGCCCTCGTAGTCCCCGATATCAAAAATTTGCTGCAATTAGGGGAAAGCCATATAAAGATTACTAATAACAAACTATAATATATTAAGCTGCAATTGGTGTCAGACAAGCATCCAGTCATAAAACTTCATCGAATCAAAATTTGAGTCTACATTTTTTTGAAAGTAGCTCTCAACCTACACTACATTGTCGGAATAAGGTTATAGATGATATCATATATGATAGCATGTCTATGTTTCAACCCAAAAGCATGTTTTACACTTCTAGCCAAAATAGAAGTTCTAACTGCATTATTGATTGAATTCAGATGGTTGCAAAGGCAAGTCAGATATTTTTTTTTTTGAAATGGAATTTAACTTTTTTTTTGAAATGGCAACTCAGATATTCTCAAGAGCAAACTGTATGGCAAGTCAGATATTTTTCTGTAGTTTCACAAAGGCTAGAGATCATAAGAGATTCCTTTAGCTAAATTAAATGGATTCCATGCCCTCAAAATAGACAATTGCTTATCTATTTTCATGGATTCCATGCCCTCAAAATATATAATCAAATTGTAATGCGGAGCACAACTATAATCAGTTTGGTTGATATTTCTCGTTGAAGTTTACCTGAACTGCAGCAATGACAGCAAGCTTGATCCCACTGTCAAGCTTCTTCCATCCATGGGGCCTGACTGGGGCAACCTCTCTAATGGCTAACCCAAGATGGTTAACTAGTGATGGGGCATGTTCCCCGACTGGCCTATGACTGGAGATGGGGATCGGGACTGGGATGTTATGACCCAGCTGTTTCCTCAGCTTTGTCACATTCTTCCCTCGCGTAACACCCCTTACACGGCTCGGAACCTCCGAGACTAGGGCTGATGTTGTTAAAATGAAAGTGCTAAATGAGTTAGTGAACACAAATCATTAAATTGAGGTGAACCATTCTGAATCTTAAAAGGTCATAATTTTCTCACCTACGTTGCTCCCGACTGTATGAGGACTCGTCGGAAGCTGGGACGACTGAGGCTGGGTCGGCGAGGGTCGTGTGGTCAGAGGCTGAATCGACAAAGGCTGGGGGGCTGCCAAATCAGGGGTGCTTCCTGATCCTCCAGACTGTGTAACTAGAAGAGTAGCCGGCGGAGGCTGTGTCGAGGCCTCAGGTGTGACTAGAATTGCAGCTACGATCCTTCGAGCACGTTTCACCCTATTTTCCCGAGGCATATCTACAATCTGACATAACGCAAAGTGACAAGGAAAATAAATAATTATTAGCAAAAATCAATAATATTAGTAAAGTGAATGTCAACAATTTACATTAAATGGAAATGGAAATCATTTTAGCATGAGTTTCACCGTCAAATCTAATATTTTCAAGTACACGTCATAGACATCATAGAAAGATTACCTCATCTGATTGAGACTAAGATGTCTCGTCATCTACATCATCTTCGCGGGGAATGTAGTTCTCATCCTTATCATTCACACTAACTTTCCTCTTTCCCTTCTCGTTTGTCCCTTTAGCCAAACCAAATATAGTACATGTGGTCGGCGGGAGTCCTAGAAATGCAAGTTTTTCTATATTCTGCTTAATTGTCTTTTTTTCTCTTTAATAAATAATTGGATGCTTGCACTTGACGGGACAACTCTCCTGGTTTGACCCATTTTTTCCCTCCGTTTGGCATCTTTTGCAACTATGATATATAGAAGTAAGAATAAAATGTGAAATATAGAAATGTCTTATCCATATATGGACAAATCAAAAGAGAAAATGAAATTGAAGACAATGTCATTATGTAAGAGAAGATTTTTATTAATTTACTTAATCGTTACATATGCAAAACCTGAAACAAAAACTACATGTCATATTCCATGTCATCATCTTCCTGACTATGAACATCATTTTCTTCTTCATTTTCGTACTCCGCTAGTGTTTCATCCTCGTCTTGGCCATCCTCATCTGCTGACTCATCACTAAGAACGATATCAGGATCTACATCATCCCTAGAGTATTGGACACTAATACCATCGACGAGGACTGGGACAACAAATGTCGTTTCGTGTTGCTGAAATGCATCATTAGGCACATCATCGTCGTCGTCGTCGTCATCCCGCTTAGCGGGTACATCCCATACTCCCCGACACTTGACCTGTTCTACGACTCTCCAATTTTTTCCTCTGCTGGTGTCATTGACGTAGAATACTTGTGTCACCTGACTTGGTAGGACAAATGGATCATCCGTACACCAACGACCCGTGATATAAATGCTTGTAACATGGTCTTCGATGTTTATCTTGTGCTTGGTACTAGTGTTATACCATTCACATTCAAATAAGACCACCTTACCCCCGTGCCGATAGGACAATTCCCAGACTTTGCAGATGTAGCCATAGTAGTCATGCTTCACCCCTTGGTATTCCCCTTCCACAACCAAGCCACTACTCTAGCTCCTACGGCATTTCTCCAGGTCTATAGTGTGGTATCGGACGCAATTGCAATCACACCCCTGGTAAAGATTAACTAGGGATCTAGGGCCATTTGCTAATGACCACATCTCATCAAAAGCTTCTGGTGACCCTAGAGTTCGCAATTGATTCATCTACATAAGCAGATTAAGACAAATGTATTAGACTAATGTTATTTTAAGTGCAATTTAATAATATGTAGCAATTAAAATGATGATATTTTATGTCTTACACGTTGTTTGAACCATCCTGCAAATTCTTTTAGTTGTATCTGCCCGATATCTCCAGTTCTTTGATCTTGCACTAAATTCCTGTGTTCCCTACTCAAGATAGCTTTTAATGAATAACTAAGAGTAGAGAATGAATAAAGGAGTTAACAAGCAATGCATAAATATGGCTAGATTGAAGCACATACTGTAGATACGGCTCCACCTCGGGGCAATTATTCAGCACAAACCAATGAGCCATGTCATACTTTTTTTTAGAAGGATCATGTGCTCTTGGCATCGGTCCGATGGGACGGATAGTTTGTGTGAAGACCGACATCCCCGGGCCACGTTCGCCACCATCATCATAGCGCTCTACTCGATCTTTCTGCCTTAAATACATTGAGCAAAAAGTGAGGCACTATTTGACAGTTGCGATCTGTCTAGCTCAAAAGGTTTTAGAAGCGATCGAACCTTCAGGCCTAGCTCGGTTGCGAACATACCCTTTTAGGGTCTTCAGAAACCTTTAGACAACCAATGATAACAATTACGATTTTCAATGCAAGGCAGTTAGTTGCACTAATACATAAATAATTAATCAATAGTCATCAACTATTACCTTTCTATCTGGTACATCCACCGATATTGCACCGGTCCACCAAGCATGGCCTCGTGTGGCAAATGAACCGATAGATGAACCATCACATTAAAGAAAGCAGGAGGAAAAATCCTCTCCAGCTTGCACAATATTAAAACTATCCACTCCTCCAATTTTTTCAAATCGTCGCGTCTCTGTGTCTTCGAGCAAAGGTCTTGGAAAAAGCTGCCCAACTCAAACAATGTTGTACAGATATCTTTATTCAGAAAGCCGTGCATGCCAATAGGAAGGATGCGTCGGATAAGGATGTGGCAATCATGGCTCTTTGAACCAGCTAATTTATCATTTTTCGAGGTTACACACCTCGAGAGGTTCGCCGCATGGCCGTCTGGGTATTTGATCGACTTCAGGAATTCATAAAATCCATCTCTATGTTTTGTCTCCAAAGTGTAAGAGGCATGCGGCTTCAAGCTGGATCCATCGCCCCTCTCCACTGGATGCAACTCTCTCCTGATGCCCATATTTTTCAAATCCTTACGCGCTTTCTCGGTGTCCTTGTTTTTGCCCTTATGCCCAAAATTGTTCCAACCAAAGCTACACAGATGTTCTTCTCAATGTGCATAGGATCAAGGTTGTGTCGGAGTTTTTTGCACTTCCAGTAGGGCCATTCAAATAGGAAGCTTTTCTTTGTCCAATTCAGTTCTCCGGAGTCACGCGGTCTTTTGTTATTCTTGCCAAACTTGACCGGCGCTAGTTCTTCTAGCTGATCTAGTACCTTTTGCCCCGGTAAATACAAAGAAATCTTTTCACGCTCAGGCTGACTGTTGAAGGCCTTGTTCTACGCCATTGGTGGTTCAGTTCCAAGTATTTTCGATGGCCAATATACCCAATCTTATCTTTCAACTTCACCCCTAACGAGCTGTCGTTACACGAGGGGCAAGCGTTATAACCTTTTGTGCTCCACCCAGACAAGTTACCATATGGAGGAAAGTCATTTATCGTCCACATTACAGCCGCATGCATTTGAAAGGTTTGTTTAGTGGAGGCATCATAAGTCGATACACCATGATCCCACAGCTCCTTCAACTCATCAACCAAGGGCCTAAGATATACATCGATATCGTTTCCCGGTGAGCTTGGTCCTGGAATAAGTAATGACATCATCAAGAATGGCTCCTTCATGCACATCCATGGTGGCAAATTATAGGGCATAAGTATGACAGGCCACATGCTATAAGAGGTGCTCATGTTACCGAAAGGAGTGAATCCATCGGTGGCTAACCCCAGCCTCACATTACGTGTCTCTTGGGCAAACTATGGATATTTCTTATCAAATTCTTTCCATTCCACTTAATCAGCCGGATGCCGCGCTATCCCATCGTCAACGCGCTTATCACTGTGCCATCTCATCTCTGTGGCTGTCTTCCTAAACATATACAATCGGCGTAACCTCGGCGTCAATGGGAAGTAACGGAGCACCTTATGAGGGATCTTGTTTCGCTTACCATCATTGACCTTGTACCTAGGCTCTTCGTATTCTGGACATTTATCCAATTGAGCATTCTCCTTCCAATACAACACACAATTGTGTTTGCAGGCATCTATGTTCTTGTATCCCATGCCCAAGTCAAGTAATAATTTCTTCGCCTCATAAACTGAGGCCGGCACCACATGACCTTCAGGTAAGAAGCCCTTAAAAATCTGCAGGACCTTGTCAAACGACTTGTTGCTACACCCACTTTCTACCTTCACATGCAATATCTTGATGACAAACGATAACAGAGTATCTGAGCTTTTACATCCTGGGTACAGGCCACGCTGTGAAGCCTTCAACAAATTTTCAAAATCATGCATGTCATCCCTCTCTTGAGTATCTTCCTCCAAGTAAGTTCCCCTACGATGGTCCTCTATCAACTCATCATATTCATCCTGATTCTCTTCTGATTCATCATCGCTATCATCCGAATCATCGGGTTGAACTATAGGTTCCCCGTTATATATCCACCGTAGGTTGAGACCATCATTCCATGAATGTGCAAATGACATCTCACGGTTTCATAGTCTTGCTTTTGATAGTTACAACAATCATTACACGGATAGTTAATCAACACTGCCCCGCCCGAATCCGCCTTTGCAAAATCAATAAATGAGATCACCCCAGCTATGTACTCCACACTAAATCAGTTCTGATAATGTAATATCCAACTCCTGTCCATATCTGACCTAATCACAAGTAATTAGAAATTAGAAATAGAAATAGACCAAAAATGAAAGTGAGGTTGTTTTGTCACTTTATTGATTGACCTCATTTGAAAAAACATAAGATACCATCTTCTTTCTTTCTCTCTTTATACATAAATGTATGCAGGAGTTCATGTGTTCATCTTCTTGTTTAAGGATTTCTCATATTATTCTCTCTTTTCCTTTCATTATTTTTCTTCTTTCTCTGAATCATTTCTGTGTCATTGGGTCTTTGTAAATCCGAATTGGGAAGTCTTAGGACTTTCCTTTCTATATTCTCTTCTTGAGAATAATAAGAAAAATGAAAACCAAGATTTGAGATGCCTAAACTCTGAATGTCCTTATGCCAAAACATATAGCAGATTTGTGTTGTTTGATGTTTTCAAGAATGATTAGCAATTTGCAACTTGTTTTTAGCAATTGATACAACAAAAGAAACAGGCTTAGATTCATTAGAGTTGTTGTTTGGTGCAACAAGCTAACAGCAGATTCGTTTTGGTAGGCAAGCACTAATCATGACATGCTACTGGAGAATAACTTAATTGGACTCATTAAAAAAATCTTAATTGGAGTCTACTGTACCAATGCAAGAAACACCAAGCAATGCATTTTGACTTGAAATTAAAATTTTCGAGGTGCAGAACATTAGATTCTGTCAGTTGCTTCAGCAATCCAAAAAACCACAAAATGGATATATCCAGCAAACATCAAGAAACCAGATTATTCTACCGAAAGTAATTAATAATACAAAAGCTAACCACAGTACAAGAGAAATGCTAAATTAACAAGTTTTAACATTTCTTCACTGTTAAAATGATTGCACAATGGGCCAAAAGACATTGAGGAGGATGCAATGTTAAGTTTTAGCGTACTAAAGCATTTTATGATGCATTTTCTTTAGGTTTAACATTTTCCTATGCAATTTTCGGTGACTTGTACTTGTTCATCTATGAGCTTCATCATCTTGAATTCATGCTCTCATCTTTTGGGTTTGTGAGCGCAGTGTCTCATCATCCAGGGAGGTTGTGTATGGCTTTATGTAGGAGATTTTGATGACATTTCATTTCATCAGTATACTAGGGTTTTTTTTTTCTGTGTACTAGAAAAACTTGCAGGACGTTTATTTGCAATTGGGATATTAAAAAAGGAATGCAATTGGACCATCTTTGCAAGAAATATGGAGCATGGTTTCTGTTGACAAGAGTATGCAACATCTAAATAGTGGAGGGTAATGTTCTCATGTGAAAAAAGATTTCTCATCCTTTCCCTATGAAAATGAATCCTATCTGCTAAGATTTTATGGTTTCCACTCTTCCCCGGCACCTCCTACCTCTCCCCACCCCAAGAATATCAAACTACACAGTGCAAATTGAGCCAGCGAACTGGTCCATCATATTCAACAGGCTTGTTTGTGTAGACTCATTAAGAAATGATATGTAATGGGAATGGAATTTTCCTTGGCATGCATTCTAGCCAACACTAAACCCTATTATTTAATCTGGCATTCAAATCAGCTGGCTTGGTAGGTGAGTGAGGGCAAATCAGCAATCAATGACCGAGCTGATCTCTTGTAGATTTGAAGTTTTGATGTGGTACATGCATAACAGCCGATATGAGTGGAGCTCTACCCCATGTTCTAAATCAATTGGCTAAATTCTCAGCATAAACAGTCTCAACACTCCTAAGCCCCAACTGCCAATTTTGTGTTCCAACTTGTTAGTAGCCATGCCTTAATACTATTAAGATAAAATATAGATATTGATGTTACACACATGCCAGTTACTGGGAACCATTTTTTTCCACTCTTTTGTTTTGGAATTATCTTGTGTGCTCATGGGAAAGATTGCTGCCATCTTCTGCCAGCAGGTCCCAACACTTGATATTTAACATGCATGAAGGTAGTGCCGGTTCAAAATTCCCATTCCACAAAAGATGGCCTGAGAAAACAACAGATACGAAAAGCTATAACTAAACTGTGAAAATATTTGCTGAGGACATTGCAAAGGCCCTGATATGAAAAACACAACTGCAAGCTTGAAACCATCCATTGCCAGAAGTTCACTAAGAAATTAAAATCATGTCTTCTTTTACTCTAAGAGGGAGTTATACAGAGTCTGCTTAGTTCAGACAAGGAATTAATAGCAATACAATTGGGAAGGAAAAATGAGAAAAATAGGGCCCTGTAAAGTCTAAGCTATAGGGTCATATGTTTGTTTGTTTCCAACCTGGTTTCTGTGAAAGGGAAATGGTGAAGATGAAGGGGCAAAGGGTAAAGAGTCAAGGGTGGAAATTTACATATACTGGTTTTTTGTCATAGTGGGAGGGCGGAGAACTAATTTCTGTGGAAATTTAACCATCTACTTCATGACCATGGGCTTATCATTCTCACCATTAATGTCTAACTACTACTCCCCTTTTTGTCAACACTGGCCACGAAAGAGTACACAGGACCTTTACACAATCAACATAATCTGATATAATCCAAAAAAATTACAAAATCACTACAACAGTTTACACATTTAGAAGACAGAGAGGAAATAGAGGGATGGGGAACGAGGGAGAGAGAGAACAGAGAAGAAAGAGATGGGGTGTGAGGTGTGTGCGGAATGCAGGAAGAGTGAGGGGTGTACCTGGTGCAGGGGAGGAGTCTAGCGGCGCGAGGAGGAAGATGAAGATGGGTTTTGTGGTACAGGGGAGGAGTCTGGCGGAGCGAGTGAGGCGTCCGGGGGCTGCTGTTGTGGAGAGATTTGGAGAGCGAGGGAGAGATAGGAAGGGCGATGGAGATGGGTTCTATGGTCGTCGTGCGCAGAGATCTAGAGAGGGTCCGAGCAGAGAGGGCGATGGGAGAGATGGACCAGAGAGGGCGATGGGCAGAGAGGGTCCGAGTAGAGAGAGCGAGTGCACAGAGATCTGGAGAGGTCTGGAGAGGGTCCGAGTAGAGAGGGCGATGGGAGAGATGGGCAGAAAGGGTCCGAGCAGAGAGAGAGAGAGAGAAAGAGCAGATCGAGAAAGAGAGAGCAGAGATGGGTTCTGGAGGCGGGAGAGAGAAATGACTGAGGAGAGGGAAAATAGGGATTTCGAGGGCGGGAGAGCCAAAAAAGGGATTTACCGACGTTTAATAACGTCGGTAAAAGTATTTTATTTTTCTTATTTAAAAATTAGTAAAAAATCAACAACCTTTACCGACATTTTAAGATAAACGTCGGTAATTTCTTTACTGATGCAAATTTTCGTCGGTAAAAAAAAAATTCGACGGTAAATGTCTCTATTTTTAATTTTTTTAAAAATAATATTTAAAATTTATTGACGTTTAATATAAAACGTCGCTAAAAGTTCATTTTAATATTTATTTTCGAGTTCATGCTACAATTGAACTTTGCCGACGTTTTATTTTCGTCCGCAAAATAAATAAGAAAAGTAAATAAAAAATAAAAAACTTTTACTGACGTTTTTTTTCGTCGGTAAAATAAAAAATAATTAAAAAATAAAAAATAAAAATACTTTTACCGACGTTTTTTTTTTGTTGGCAAAAAAAAAGAAAAATAAATAAAAATAAAAAGACTTTTAATGACGAATAAAAGCGTCAGTGAAACCTAGGAAACGTCGCTAAATTCAATTTTACCGACGTTTTTAATTCGTCGATAATAATCAATGATTTTCACCTCTCCCAACTGCCGAGTTAATTTCAAGATTCAACTTTGCCGACGTTTTTGTGAAAAACGTCGGTAAAATGCCACTTTTAGCGACGATTTCTAAAAGCGTCGCCAAAAAACGTCGCTAAAAGTGCAACTTGTTGTAGTGAGATGCCCAGTCTCATCACTGGTTGTGAAGATATTTTAAGTATAAGATTTGTGACATATTTCTCCCGTGTGTGGATCTCATCCATACACATATATCACATCTAATATACTAATGGGACCCGATTCAACTCATGAACCATTATGTCATATGTATTGGTCATATATATAAAGTAATAACATAACATTCATCTCATGAAAGTAAAGCATGATTTTATTGATAAATAAAGAAATTAATCAATTTATCACATCAACCGATGGATTGAGTCCATACAATCTAACACAAATCACGCACCAATTTAGTAAAAAATCATGATTTTATATTTGTGGGCATCAAAGTTTGAATTTAAGTCAAAATTCATTGAAAAATCACATTTTCACATAAAATCATGCATTTCTCTATTTCTTGGCATTGAAAATCACAAATTTCTCATAACTTTTTTATTCACACATGAAATGATGAATTGTCTTTGCACCATTGATTTAATTAAGGAAAACTTGATAAAATGTGTTGACACCAAAAAAGTCAATATGTCTCCTCAACATCGAGAAGCCTCCTGAAGCTGCATCCTGCTAAAAATAGGCAAGGCTACTTCAAGCATCAGATTTTGTCAAAATCAGACAGAAACTGAGAGATCCTTCAAGACAGCTAAGAGAGGGGTACACCTGAGGTTTCGGGTCATTCCGACATTGTTTGGCCCAACTTCACCGCTCCGACAGCTAAACAAGCGCTCCCGGCGGCGACATCATCAAAGACACCAAAACTTTGATCAAAGCCTACGGATGACTCCAGAATGTCTCCAAAGGGCTCCATGCCAAATTTCAAGTCAAACCGACAACGTTTGACCCTTCATCAATGCTCGAGCAGCAAAATCAAGCCTCCCGGCGGCGGAAACCACCGAAGCCATCACTCATCAAACAAAATACATGAGTGGCTTCAACATGCTTCCAAAAGGCTGCACGTCGAATTTCAGGTCATTCCGACAACGTTTGACCAGGTTTCGATGCTCCGAGAGAAAATCAAAGCCTACCGGCGGCGGAGCAACCCGGGACCATGACATCCAAAACAGAGCCCATGGAACGTCTCAAAATGACTCCAATAGGCTCCCCGTCAAATTTCAGGTCAATTGGACATCGTTTGACCGCATATCAAAGCTCGGCATTTTACCCGCAGTAAAATCAAGTGAAGCATCGATGGGACCCCAAACGGCTTCAAAATTGAAATAAAAGCCCATGGTTGGTCCTATCCACTGCTCAAGAAGCTTCACCTCAATTTCAGGTCATTCCGACATCGTTTGACCTAGTTTCGACGCTTGACGGAAAATCAGCTACAAAGTCTTCGGCTTTCCCAAAAAATAGGAAACTTTGTGCTCCGATTTCGCGAGGGTTCTCGTCAAGATTTCTTCAAGAAAATCAAGTCAAATAATTGATGAAAAATGTCAAGAAAAATACAGAAGAAAAAAGGGACGAAAAAGACGAAAAAAAATGGCCGAAACGACGCTCGGCGACCAAACGGGCCGAAGCCCCATGGTCGCCGGCGACCTTGGCCCAAGGTCGCCGGCAACCCTGGCCCAGGGTCGCCTGCGACCCTGGGTGCATGGTTGCCCGGTGACCCTGGAAATCCGGGTCGCCGGATTTTGCGCCGAAGTGTCCGTTTTCGATTCTTTTCGCGTTTCGGGTGTTCTGGCCTCTGTGATTTTCTGAAAATCCAATGTTTGGTGCATCAAAACCACTGATCTTCGTCGACATCTCGGATCCGCCGTCAAAAGCATGAAATCATCACCGATCGCCTCAAGATCGCCAACCGGCTGACCAAGAAAGTACACTTTCTGTCCGACCGATCATGAAATCGACAAGACAGATGTCACCGGCCCGCCAACATCAATCAATGTCTGAAATTGCATCGCAATCCGACATCAAATAATACGTGGATCCACCCGTGATGATCGTAAGAAGAATCTCAAAAGGCGCAGCACGGCCCGCGACTCTTCACATGCCTTGGCAACCACTTAATGACGTAAATTGACCCATTAAAGCAGTCATTAACTCATTATTTTGGACGGCCCAATCAGAACCAAGCATTTGGGAGTTACAAATCCAAGCAATCATGGCATTAAACCCATGAAACTCCCATCATCATGAAGCATAAAGGTGATTGAATGCCCACTACCTTCATCGGCCAATCACAAGCCTTGAAAAAGGAGTTACAAAATCAACTTGTAACTCCTCGTCAATTCTTTCATCATGGCCATCAATGCCAATAAACACCTCATGGCTACCAAAAGCCTATAAAAGGAGGTCCATTCCAAGAAGAAAGGAGAGGATAAAAGAGAGAGGTAGATCCCAAGTGCAAGCTCTGAAAATCCAGAAAATCCAAGAGAGAGAAGAAGTCCTGCTACTTTGCTCCCGGAAGCACCACAAGGTGATCAACGTCCCCTGGGGGGGACACCCCCCCCCCCCCCCCCCCCCCCCCCAAGGTCACCTCCTTCTCCAACATGGCCTAAACGCGGCTTTTTAGCCCGTTTACTTGGTTTTTTATTGGATACAGGACCTTCTCTTGGTCCTTGTCCTTTAAAAAACTGAGGTTAGGAGCCAAGCCAAAGAATCAAAGCATCACATGTTCTCATTTGAAGGACGATGGCGAAGCCCATACATGACTTGCGACCGTCGATCTCAACGTGTCCCCACAATCTCCTGAGAAGTTAGATCCCTTTTCTTCCTTTTCTATTGTAGTTTGTATTTCTTAAAGAGACAAAAGAAATCACAATTCTTGTCTTCCACATTTGATGAGTTTTGTAAAATCGCCTTTCACGGCAAAATCGCCTTTCACGGCAAAATCGCCTTTTACGGCAAACAAACAAAAACGCCTCCTACGGCATTCTAAAAAAACAAACTTGTCTCTTTTCTTAATATTTATGCAATTTGAAAAGTTAGAAAAAAGGATTGATTTCCTTTCCACTTGTGAAGGTGAATCTCCGGATTATCACTATTCCAAATTCCAAGTAGAAAGTAAATCTGGCATACCCGTACAAAAATGTTGATGCCCGAGATCTTCCCTCCTCCGCCGAGACCCAGGTCAGCCCCCGGGGTGCGGAGGGAGAGGACGGAAGATTCCCCTTTTTTCTTCGGGTCCATCAAGGTGGCACACCCGGTGGGACATGATCACTTGACTCCTTTCTAGTTGGTGGCCTATGTTGCATTTTGCATCTAAAAAAAAATACGAGATGGGATTTCAATTGTTCTTTCTCACTTAAAAAAAAAAAAAAACAAATCTGATCTCTTTTCTTAGATTCAACTTTGAGAAATTTTGATCCTTCCCTCTTCGAACTTGATAGCTCACAGAAATGTTCGCAGCTATCGTTCATATCGGGGATTGGGCCACCTTTTCTCTTTGATGGGTCCAATTGGGATTTCAAAAAAAAAAAAAAAAACACCTTCATTTCAAACTCTTAAAAAAAATGATCTCTCTTTCTCAAGATTCAACTTTGAGAAATTTTGATCCTCTCCTCCTTGAACTCGATAGCTCACAGAAATGTTCGCAGCTATCGTTCATATCGGGGATTGGGCCATCTTTTCTCTTTGATGAGTCCAATTTGGATTTCAAAAAAAACTATAATTTCAAAAAAAAATTTAGTTTTCTCTCTTTTGCATTCAAAGTTGAGAAACCTTGGTTCCTTCCTTTTCGGATTTAGCGCTCGCAGAAATGTTGAACCTTTGTTCGGATTGGAACACCATTCGCTCTCTTTGACGAGTTCATTAAAAAAAAAAAACCTTTCAAAAAAAAAAGATTTCAAAAAAGAACACTAAGGTTCCACCAGTTGCGTTCTTTGACCAAAGTGGATTTAAGAAAAGCCTTGTCCAGAGTGTGGAGACAGCTAGACTGTTCGAGGCAAGGGTCCTCCAAACGGGTTCATTAAGTAATCCTACCCTTACCTAGGGGCTGAAATGGTGAACCTAGGGGAACTCTTCGAAGCTTCCATGGAAGTTGAAATGGTGATCAAAGACCTCAACAGTCAGAAATCATCAAAGAAAGAGCCGACAGCTGTTACAACCTCAAAACCAAAGAAAAAGGAGGTTCTCAATGTGCAGACTAAGTCAGCTCCTTAGCAGCCAAAGAAACCTGAAAACAAAACTGCAGGTAAAAGGCCTGAACTCTCTGATGCCTTCAAAGAACGTGTAGAAAAGAAATATCCATTCGATGAAGATGTTGAAGAAATCTTTGAGGCTCTCCTAGCAAAAGGCAAACCCATTTTGCCAGAGCCCAAAAGACCGAGAGATGTTGGCAAAACCAATGACCCCCAATACTGTCCATACCATCAGATGATCTCACATCCTCTCAATCAATGCTTCGTTATGAGAGAGAAGATCAATGAGATGTGGAAAAACGGAGTCATAACCTTTGATAAAAACTATGGCCCCGCCTCTGTCAACATGGTCTCATGTCGGTAAACTTCAAAGTCACCGAAGGAGAAGATCACTACTTCATTCAAGGTGATAAAAATGGCTCAAGCGTCCCAAGAATTGGTTTCCTATCCAACACCAGATGGACAACCTATATGGGTGCATCCCGATCTCCTAGATGATGAAAATTGGGAGATCGTCAAAACAAAGCCGACCGCTCAGCAGCGAAGGCAAGCCAAGAGACAGCTCCGCAAGCTCAAACAGCAGCAAAAGTCTCAACCAAAACAAGAAGTCCTTGAAAAAGCAGAAACTTCTTCCACTGCTTCACTAAGGACGACGGAAGAATCTCTTCCCAAAACCTCCAAGGCGGTAAGAAAATTCACTCTTGATGATTTCATGCCACCTCTATACAAAAATGAAAATGTGCAGGGGGCATCATACTCTTGCAACTCGGTAGTTGGATTCTCCATGAACGGATACGAGTCCAGTGACACTGCCAGTGATATCGATGAGTGGGAAGAATCCCTTGAAACAGGAGAATACCTCTCCGACGAGGAATGGATTCCCGAGTCTCATCTTATGCCAGTAATCTGGTATAACCCATTGCAGCTACAAGGATCTTGGTCTGATAATGAAGAAGACCAGGACCCTGTTCAAGAAAACGCTGTTGATCCAGCACCAGCAAATGCTTCAGTGGAACCCAACATGGGCGAACCACAAGGAGCCAATGATGAAGAAGATTGGGCTCCCATGCCTGATCTTGAAGAATATGCAAGAATCTTGCAACTTCTTGCCACAGAGCAGGAGCAGGATCGCATCAATCTTCATCATGATCCAGAACTGGAAGTCCCTGAAAATCAGCAGGAACTTTCTCCCTCAACTCCTGAAAATGGAGAAAACAGTTGGATCGATGATCCTCTCACATCCGAGGATGAGTCTGATTCCCAACAGTCTACACTGGGGGCATCTCCTGTCAGGATAACCTGCAATGCCATAGCTCAGGACGACAGTGCCTCTGAAGCTTCCGAAGACACGTACTCCCCAACCGGTAGCGTATCTTCCGGAGCTACATCCTCTCAGGTGACTTCCACTGAGATAATATCCTCTCAGCCTTCGTCTCCTGAAGCTGTGACATCGGAACTCAAGCCACTCCCGATTGATCATCTTGAAGAAACTTCTGCCAATGAAATCTTCTTCAAAGAAAACTCAGTCAATTGGTCCAAGATACTCGATCTCACGGGCGATGTCTGGGCTAATGAAGAAAAGTTGCCGGCTGCTGTTCAGGACTTGTTCCCGGAAATTGCTCCGTGCAACACAATCACTGAAGACGCCAATGCTGTTACAGAGACGTCCTCAGCAAAGGATCAACCCCTTGATACTGAGAACGATCTTCCAAAAGAAGACCCTCCTCTAGAGGCTCTTGAAGTTGGTAGAGGTACCCATTCTGGCCTGGATTACCACAAAAATTACAATCAACCCTCTTCTTCTTATGTAAATCCTTCGGGAAAGCAAGCTGTAAACGCCCCAAGTGGCAATAATAATGAAAATGCAGGCCCGAAGGAGGCTTTCAAGTACGACTTGATTGAGCACTTCAAACACATACCTGCACGTCTGCACATCCTTCACTTATTGCGAATGTCTCCACAAACTCGTGATAGTCTCATTTCAGAATTACAAAGGTTGAATAAGGATGTCGACAAACATGCCCCACAAGTCCTACAAATTGAAATGGACTATAGGGTCAAAAAATCAAATACTCCCTCAAAGGGAGAAAAGAAGAAAACTGAGGGATCAAGCAATGAATGCCTCTCGGTGCAAAAAGCAGCAAGCGCAACAATTGCCTTCGACAAGGGTGACCTCCTCCTAGGCGAAGCAAAGCACAACCGTCCCTTGTACTTTACGGGGTACGTCAAAGAAATGCCAGTACAAAGAGTTCAGATCGATACAGGTTCTGCACTCAACCTCATCTCTACTTCGGCACTCGAAGAGCTGGGCATCCCACCTAGCAAACTGAGTCACACGTCCGTATCCATCTTCGGATATGACGGTAGCGCTCAAAGGCCTATCGGCAAAATCAGGTTTAAATTGCAAATCGGTGATCTTATTTCTGAAGTCACTGTGTATGCAATAAGGACCCCTTCATGCTACAATATACTCCTTGGACGCCCCTGGATACATGAGAATGGTGTCGTCCCTTCAAGTCTACATCAGTGCATCAAGTTCATTGGCGACGATGGCCTGATACATCGAGTATTTGCAGACAAAAAGCCCTTCAAAGGCAGAGATGTCCATTTTGCAGATGCTCAAATGTATAAAGATGGAAAAGAAGAACAGGAGGAAAAAACAATTCGCTTTGCCGACAGTCTCCAGAAAGATAAAAGCAAGGCTCCTCAGCAATCATCAGAGGAAAACAAACCCTCCACCAAACTCGAAGTAAGCGGCCAAGCTCCCTTCGTCGTCTCCTTCAAATCTCCAAAGCCTTTGGTAATCACTACCAAAGCAAAGAAGACAAAACAAAAGGCTGGGGGCAAGTTCACTGTCTCCTTTGTGTCTATTATGCATGACACAGACTCAGAGTCAGAGTTAGAAGATGACACAGCATCGAGCCGAGCTGATACTCAGCAAGATCAGCCCGCTCTCACTCCATTGGAGACACCAGCAGACATAGAAGACCCTACGTCTGCTTCCTTTGTTATTCCGGCAACTTCGCCAGAAGAAAAAGAGATTTACTTCCACAGATCAGGAGCATCTCCACTGAACTCTCTGCTTGAACCTTTCCAAAACGAAGGTATGCCACAGCTATCCCCGTATAGTCCAATGGCACAAGCTATCATGAAGAAAATGGGCTACGACGCTCAAAATCCGACTGGTTTGGGAGGTGGCCGTGGTATTCTCACACCATTGGAACCCACCCTGACCAAAAGTCAACCAGAAGATTGGAGAATCCACCTTCAAAAAGGCAAGTCTTCATATGGGTTGGGGTATGATCCTACCGCTCTTATGAGACAGTTGACACCATGGCTGCAAAGTCGCTTTACCGACCAAGCCTCAACATCTCATGAAGACATCGATATCCCTGGATATCTCTTTGAGGAGATACTCGTCAAAAATCCTGAAAGCTCCTCCAATTGGTATAATTTCTCTGATAATAAAGAGAAATTGCCCAATGACATAGACGGACGGTTCTCTGTCCCAAAAGAATCATCGTCTCCAAAAGAAGTACCCTACTTCAACCCAATTCCAGCAAATGATTGGGACCATCTCATTGCAAGCCTTGAGAAAGATAGCATTGAGAAGGATACTGATCAAGAAGATTCATGGACAGAAACAGAGCCTCAGTCTGAAAATTTCTCTGGCACTCCAGAAGGTCTTGTTGAGTTGGAAGCCTCCGAAAATATTATGGACGAACCACCTTCAAACCTTCCAACCGAAGATCCTGTTCAAAAGATAGACTTGGGAACACCTGATAACCCACGTCCTGTATTCATAAGCAAGAATATAAAGGATGATGAGTTACCCGAGTATATCTCTTTTCTTCGTGAGTTCGTTGATTGCTTTGCATGGTCTTATGCCGAAATGCCTGGCTTGGATCCCAAAGTAGCAGTCCACTAGCTCAACTTGCAAAAAGAAATCAAGCCTATCAAACAAGGCCAAAGAAGATTCCGTCCCGACATGATGGACAAAATTGAACAAGAAGTTCAGAAACTCAAAAACGTTGGCTTCATCCGCGAGGAACAGCATCCTGAATGGTTGGCCAACATTGTCCCCGTGACAAAGAAAAATGGGCAGATAAGGGTCTGTATCGACTACAGAGACCTGCATAGTGCATGTCCTAAAGATGAATTCCCGCTCCCCATACCAGAGGTGATGATTGACAACACCTATGGGTTCGAGTAAATGACGTTCATGGATGGATTCTCTGGCTACAACCAGATAAAGATGCATCCTGAAGATGAAAGGCATACATCATTTCGGACACCATTCGACGTGTATTGCTACACTGTTATGCCGTTTGGCCTGAAAAATGCAGGTGCGACATATCAGAGGGCTATGATGAAAATATTTCAAGATATGCAGCACAAGACGGTCGAATACTATGTTGACGACCTCGCCATAAAAAGCAAAAGAAAAGAAGACCATCTCAATGATCTTCGAGAAGTCTTCCTCCGACTTCGCAAATACAAATTGCGGATGAATCCACTAAAGTGCTTCTTCGGTGTCTCATCGGGTAAGTTTCTCGGATTCATAGTACGGAAAGGTGGAATAGAACTTGACCCCACCAAAGTCAAGGCTATCCTGGAAATGCCATCTCCCAGAACCCTAAGAGAATTAAAAGGGCTTCAAGGAAGGCTGGCCTACATTCGACGGTTCATCTCCAATCTATCAGGGAAATGCCGTCCATTCTCTCGCTTAATGAAGAAAGGCGTGGACTTTGTCTGGGATGCTGAATGTGAAAATGCATTTCAAGACATCAAAGCATACCTCATCAAACCTCCAGTGCTGGCTGCCCCTACAACTGGAAAACCATTTATCTTGTACACAAGAGCTCTCGACCACTCTTTTGGTGCTCTGCTCGCACAAGAAAATGACGACGGAAAAGAAGCTGCTCTATATTACCTTAGCCGCATGATGGTAGGTGCAGAGCATCGCTACTCCCCAGTCGAAAAAGAATGCCTTGCAGTAATGTTCGCTGTACAAAAGCTGCGTCACTATCTGCTGTCGAACATAGTCTACCTGATTTCGAGGATTAACCTGCTAAAGGTCCTTGTCACAAAAGCAGGTTCTCTCAATGCCCGGCTGGCAAAATGGTCCATTCTTCTATCACAATTTGATATTAGGTATGTACCACAAAAAGCAATCAAAGGCCAAGCTCTAGCAGACTTCCTCGCAGAGCATCCATTGCCTAAAGATTCTCCACTCAGGGATGATCTCCTGGACGAATTTGTCTACAATGTGGAAACTTCCTTATCAAACTCTCCTGGGACATGTACTTTGACGGTGCAACCAGGACAAATGAAAAAGGAAAGCAAATATCGGGAATCGGCATCCTCTTCGTCAGCCCCGACAAATACATGATTCCACACGCCTTCTCGCTACTGGAACCATGTTCAAACAATGCAGCTGAGTACCAAGCCCTGATTGTTGGATTGGAACCCGCTCTCGAATCCGGCATCACCATGTTGGAAGCTTTTGGAGACTCTCAACCGGTCGTCAACCAGATGAATAAAAAATATGAAGTCAGGAAGCCTGATTTGCTACCTTACTACAATAAGGCGCAGTCGCTTCGACAAAAATTCAATATCTGCCATATCACCCATATCCTCAGAGGTGAAAACATCCGTGCAGATGCCCTGGCTGGACTTGCCGCATCCATGGCAATCCAAGAAGGGGAAAACATGCAAGTCACAGTGTGTCAAAGAAGGATTTTCCCTCCTCTCAACACACACCAAGCAGTTGCTGAATGCCACCAAGTGGTTGGAAGTCGGATGTCCATCCTCAAACCTCCGATTGGCGACTGGAGAGATCCGTTCATTGATTATATCATGTTCGGAATACTACCTGAAGATCCAAAAGAGCGGGTAAGCATCCAAAGACGAGCCCCAAACTTTCATTTGGATATACCTTCAAAAGCACTTTACAGAAAATCCTTCAACGGAGTACTCCTACGCTGCTTATCACAACAAGAGGCTGAGGAAACTCTCAAAGAAGTACATGCTGGTCTTTGTGGAGCCCATCAGGCTGGCCTTAAGCTCTACAACCAGATAAAAAGGCTAGGTTACTATTGGCCTATCATGGTAGCTGATGCGATGCAATTTGCCAAGCACTGCCAAAAATGCCAGATTCACAGAGATTATGTCCACATGCCTCCAGAATGGCTACATCCAACAGCAATCTCATGGCCTTTCGAAGCCTGGGGTATGGACATCATAGGTCCTATTTCTCCCCCATCAAGCAAAGGTCATCGCTTCATCTTCGCCGCTACGGATTATTTCTCCAAGTGGTCGGAAGCATTTGCGCTCAGCGAAATGAAGACTTCATCAGTCCTTCAGTTCTTGCGCTCCAACATTATTTGTCGCTTCGGCATACCTAAAAGATTCGTCCATGATAACGGACCACAATTCCGGGATCACAGATTCTATAGGTTCTGCGACAAGTACAAAATCCAAAGTTGTCCTTCGACTCCATATAATCCAGCAGCGAACGGACTAGCAGAAGCCTTCAACAAGACACTCTACAAAATTCTCAAGAAAATGTTCTCTAGTCACAAAAGAGACTGGGGCGACAAACTACTAGAAGCTTTGTGGGCCTATCGAACCACCGTTCGAGGACCAACCCATAGCACACCATTCTCTTTGGTCTATGGATGCGAAGCTGTTGTCCCTTTGGAAGTACAAATTCCTTCCTTAAGGGTATCTTTGCAAAATGACATGACGCAAGAAAGCAATGTCAAATTGAGACTCCAAGAGCTGGACAATCTCGATGAAAGATGGCTTGAAGCTCTACAAAGCATTGAATTGTACCAAGCACCATGGTTTAAAATCTCGGTCTCGGTCGCGGTATCGGCCGGGCCGAAAAACCGATATGATATCGGTATCGGTCGCGGATATCGGTCCGTCACGATCATCGCGGTGTGAATTTTTTTTTTTAATCCAAAATTTTTTTCAAAAATATCCAAAAAATCCAGAATATTAGAAAATGCTGGAATACAATACTTTTTTCCATTAGTAATAACAATAAATCAAAATCTCGGTCACCTTAAGTTATGAGTCCTGTCTGTGTCGCAGTTCGCTATCTTTTTTAGTATTTCATATAATGCAACCATTATTAATGCTCATGATCAATTTATTAGTGTAAAATATAAGAAAATAAAGATAACATATTAATCATCATTTAATGCTAACTCAATCATCAAATAAGTTGTGAAATTCAAGACCCTGAAGATGACACATTAAAATCAGAAACATAATAGTGAGATAGATAAATCATAAAGCACTTGGGCATCAAAAGGTTCATGGTTCACCTGAAATTAGAGGGGTAGTATTAGTGAGAGATTGATGAGTATGAGTGAATGACAGATTGACAACCTAATTCCAAGTGGAATGTCGTCCTGGCTCGATATCATCATCATCATCATTTCTTCGGTATTGGCTAAAAAGATATGCTCCATACTGTTGCGCAGCACTACCATAGCCATGACCATATTCATATTGGTCTTGATAAGATGATGAACTATCTTGATCTCCTGTGGATTGAGATGACTGGTTGTAGTCAAATGGCATGAAATAGGCATGAGGGGCATATGAAGGTCGTTGGCTAACTGGTGGGTTAAGCCTCCCTTGCTCAATTAACATCTGTTCAATAGAAATAATGGGTGTTGGAGAAGGGGCTACCCAATTAGGGTCATATGAATAACCCTCATGCTGTCCATACATGGCACCTTGTTGGCCAACATAACCCCCATGCTGTCCATACATGGCACCTTGGCCAACATAACTCCCATGATGACCATGAGTACCAACGCTACTACTACCCCCTGCCTCAGTCTGTCCAACATGTCTAACATAGCCACGGCGAGGATCTAACTCAGTAGCATCAGGAAAATGCTCAACTGTCTCATAAGTGACATGCTCATCATCTCTATAATGACCCTCATCCCCGGGAGAGTCAGGTGGAATTCCTGCTGATGATGAAGAAGTAGAAATACTTGACTCACTCTCCTCGTCCACCTCCTTTCCCCTTGGCTCACTTGTATTAGGTGCGCGCCCCTGCTGCATTGTCAAGTTTATTTCTTCTATCCTTTCTGCAGCCCTCACTGGCTCAGGCCTATCCCCAGTCAAATCTTGCATCAACTCCTTAAACTCCGGGTCTTGGTCTAACATCGGTTCTTCTTGTTCCTCCAGCCTTTGGTATCACAAATATTCTAACAAGTTACAAGTAACAACAATTATTTTTAAGAATTTTTTTTTTTAATAAAATCATTTTCAAAATTCAAAATACATAGACCTAGCATAAAAGTTTGTAAATCAATCATTTATGCACGATACAATGATCATGAATCATTAAAAGAACATAGTTATGATGAAATCCCCAAAAAATGATATATAATAATTCAAATATCAAAAAATCCGAAAATAAAAAAAATTGGAAAAAAAAGTTCAAAATCATGTGTATGAGTAGATCTAGCATGAAAGTATGTAGATCTAACTTCTAAATGAAGAACATAAATAAATGACAAACCTAATGATTTCTATACTTCATCTAAAAAATTAAAAAAAAAAAAACCACATGATAAAATGCTTTGGGTTGATTTTCTCATACCTTAGATAATATTTTCTTCAAAAAATTAATGTGGGATTTTGAAATGTTGAAGAGGGAATGGCTTGGCTGCTGGCTGCTGCTATGGTTGAAGAAGAGAAGAGAAGAAGAGGAAGATGGGGAAAAAGTAGAAAAAATTAGGGCTTTCTTTCATTATATATCATCTCGGCCGATATTTTCAAAATATCGGCCGAGATATCGGTTAGGGCCGAGATGATATCATCTCGGCCGATATATCAGCGTTTTCAAGGGATATATGACCGAGACCGATATCTCACTAAGATATCAGCTCGGTCACGGCCGATACCGAGTCATATCGGCCGATATGACTCGGTATCGGCCGATATTTTATACCATGCCAAGCACGCATGGCAGGATCTTTCGACAAGAATGTCAGGCAACGCGCCTACAAAAAGGGTGACTTGGTTCTTGCAGTAAAAAGACCCATAATCTTTGCCCACAAATCCAAAGGCAAATTCGAACCAAAATGGGAGGGACCCTTCGTCATCGACAAAGTCTTCTCCAACGGTGCATACGCTCTTCTAAACATGGAAGGAGACAGATGTATGCTACCCATCAACGGCAAGTTCTTGAAGCGGTACTACCCTTGAAGACTTCCTCAAACGGGTCAGAGCAATATCTACACGGCTAAAGCCTATTTCCAAGGTACTTGCTCGTCAAACCCACCTCTTTTGAAATTTTCATCTTTATTTTGAAGTTTCCAAAAAAAAACAAAAACAACAATCTCTCAAAACAATGCTTACTTTCATCGTTTCATTGTTCAAAAAGAAAAAAAAATCAAAATCCAAAAAACCAAGTTTAGGAGCCTCTTCCCAGACTTGACCAAAATTTCGTTCCTTGAACCTAAAATTCATGGTTTGAAATAAAAACCAGGACTCAGGAATTTTCACCCTAGTCTACCTTGGCTTTTACAACCAAAATGGTTTTAAGTCAAAATTTATGACCCTCGGGTCTCTAAACAAAAAATGGTTTTTTAGAAACCGCGGGGAAGCGACATTCAGTCAATACTTGCAAAACCCAAAAAACCGGAAGGATGCGAACCCCATTCGATACTTCCAAAACCCAAAAATCGCAAGGAAGCGAACTCCATTCGATACTTGCAAATTTTAAAAAAAATCATGGAGAAGCAACAAACCAGTTGATATCCACAACCCAAATTTCAAAAATCTTGGAGATGCAACATACCAGTTGCTATCCACAACCCAAATTTCAAATGGTTCGAGAAAACCTCAAATTTCAAAAATCGCGGAGAAACGACATCAAGTCAGTACCCGCAAAACCAAAAGTTTTGGGAAACGCAGGGAAGCGACGCTTAGTCGATATTTACACCCCAATTCGCGAGGAAGCGACATTCCATCGATACTCGCAAAACCTAACCCGCGAGGAAGTGACATTCCATCAATACTCGCAAAACCGAATGAGCAAGGAAGCGACATTCCATCGATACTTGCAAGACCATTCAGCGGAGAGGCGACATTTAGTCGATACCTGCATTTTGAAAACCAAAACTCGGCTATAAACGCCAAAATCCGGCTATAAATGCCAAAATCCGAATATAAATGCCAAAACAAAAATTTTTCGGCTATAAACGCCAAAATCGGCTTTCACGCCAATAAAACAAAACTTGGTTTTCAAAAAATTCGGCTATAAACGCCAAAAACTCGGCTCTAAACGCCAAAATCTGGCTATAAACGCCAAAATCCGGCTATAAATGCCAAAACAAAAATTTTCGGCTATAAACACCAAAATCGGCTTTCATGCCAACAAAACAAAACTTGGTTTTCAAAAAACTCGGCTATAAATGCCAAAATCTGGCTATAAACGCCAAAACTCGGCTATAAACGCCAAATCCGGCTATAAATGCCAAAATTCGGCTATAAATGCCAAAAACAAAATTTTTGGCTCTCATGCCATCTCAAAATTCGGCTATAAATGCCAAAACAAAAAAATCGGCTATAAACGCCAAAATCTGGCTATAAATGCCAAAATTCGGCTATAAACGCCAAGACAAATAAAACAAAATTCGGCTTCTATGCCATTCTAAAATTCGGCTTTCACGCCATCCAAAAATTTTGGCTCCCATGCCGCAAAACAAATTTTGGCTCTTACGCCACAAAATTAGGCTTTCTCGCCATCCAAATTTTGGTTTTCAAACCATAAAAAACAAGGCTTTCCGCCACAAAATTGGCTTTCATGCTCAAAACAACCCTTTGACAAAAGATTTTCACAAAATGACAACCTTTTGATCAAATCCTTAAACAAACATTCCCATCAAACTTTTGCTCAAAATTGTTTTCATCAAAATGATTTAAGTGAAAGGAAGGGGATACAAAATATAGTACCAAAATTGTTTATACATGGAGGTACCAAAAAAAAGAAAAAGGAAAAAGAGTTTGTTACAACTCAGGAGCTCAATCCTACATGGTCTTCAACCAAAGGTTCAACTCCTCAAGCAGACCCTTGGCCTCAACTTCCAAAGTTTTTAGGCCACGCTCCTTCAAAATGTCCCCGAAAAACGCCAAGGCCCACCGGTCTCAAATCAACCGATGGATGATCAGAACCTTGGTAGCCACTGGCTGGCATCAACACGTCCATACGGACAGGTGGCTTCTCTACAAAACCGGAAGGTCCACCAACAAAAACCCCGGTCTTGATCACACTGGTCCTCTTCACCCAACTCGGAGGATCTTCCCTCTTAGGGCACGTGGGAGAAAGGCTCAGGATCGAGATGGTCCGATCAAAAGACGACCGGGTAGAAATAGTTCTCTCCTCACCATCTGCTGTGTAAGAGAACTGAAAACATCTCCTTTGGTATGTCAAGTCGTCAGGGACTGCATCACCGAAGAAGAAGGTAGGCTTGAGCACAACGCTCTGATCGTCCGTAACCCAGGGACGGCTGCTTACCATGATCTTATAGAACTCCTCATCCTTAAGAGCGATCAATCGCTGTCTCATCTCATCACGATTGAGGGAATCACATTCTTCCAAGTTTTTCTCCACAAACTGGACCTTCTCCCAAGCCTGCTGAACGGCAGCATTGGAAGATCTAGCAGACCGACGAGGTGCGTCAGTAACATGACCTTTACCTTTGTTCGTTCTAGAAGAACTACCTACAAAAGATGGAAGAGAAAAGATCAATCAACATCAAAATGACAGAATTCTGCTACAAAAAATTCTAGCAAAATTTTGACATGATTCCGGGGCAATTCCAAAGAAAAGGAACATACTCCGAAAAAGACAGGAAGCCTGAAGATGAGCTCAACATCGCTGCGAGCTCATAGTCAGTGGAGAATTCTCAAAGAAGGCTCGAACTCAACATCGCTGCGAGAACGAGCCAATCTCATCAAACTTCCGCAAAATCTGGAAAAGAGCTCAATATTGCTGCGAGCTTCAGAATCCAAAAATTGCAAAACTTCCTCAAAATCCAGCAAGACCGAGAAAGAGCTCAACATCGCTGCGAGCTCAAAATCCCAACACTTGCAAAAGATTTTCAGGTATGCATCATCATACTTCCAAACCTATTTACCAAAACTCATGCATAAAAAATATATCATCATGCATTAAATGCTAGGAAAACCTTGACCAAAGTTTGACAAATTCCAACCCAATTTGGTCAAAACCAATCAAACTTTGTCCAAGTCAAAAATCATGTTGGCTTAACCTAGAGACTCTAGCCTTCTATCTTGATGCATCAACAAAAAATACATACATATTGAAATTGCATAGCCTCATTATCATAGTGAGCAAACAAGGAAAAAGAAAAAGATAGAGAAAAAAAAATCTCAGCAAAAAAAAAAAAATTTTGGCCCACAGTCCGTGGCCCACTGCCACGTGGCAGTACGGTCAGGTCCGTACGTACCTGTCCATACAGCTAGAAGAAAGAAAAAAAAAACAGAAACAGCAAAAAAAAAAAAAAAAGAGAAACACCTTGAAAAAAAAAATGGGAATCAGGGTGGAAAAAAAAAACAGAAAGAAAAAAAAAGAGAGAAAACCGTGAAAAGAAAAAAAAAGAGAAAAAAAGAAAGAAAGAAAAAAAGAGAAGCACGAAAAAAAAAAAGAAGGAAAACGTGCACAAAAAAAAAAGAAAAGAAAAGAAAAAAAAGAGAAGAAGAAAGAAGAAGAGAAGAAAAGAAAAAAAATGAAGAAGCTACTTCTACAATGGAGATTCTTGACGAGGAAGAAAACTTACTTGAAGCCATTGATGGAGAAGAAGAAGAAAAGCTTGGAGATCCTTGAATAAGAGAAAGCACTTCTTGCCTTGGGGAGCACTCTTGAAGATTTCTTGCAAAAAGAAAGTAATGGAGCAAAAGCACCAACCCTCTTTGCTTTTATAGAAGAGAGCAAGCCAAAAGAGGAAACAAAGAGAAAGAAAGGAGGTAAGTGCTAAAATTTAGCTACTTTCCCAAAGAGAAAGATATTTTGAGAGAATTTTTCCACAAAAAAGAAAACTTGAGAAATTCTCTCCAAGTAAAGATATTTTAGATATTCTCTACACAAAAGAGATATTTTTAGATATTCTTTACAAATATGACACCATATGAGATCTAGGCCATCTCCAAAGCCTAAGGTCCCATGGGTTAGCCCATATGAGCCAGGTTTGACCACCTAGGCACTAAAATTGGCTTTTAGTCAAAATATTCCTCTTACCAAGAGCAAAAAAAAGAAAAGAGCAAAAAAAAAAGTCCCATGCCTCTTTTGAGTTGATGGGACCATTCAAAAAAAAAGAAAAAAAAAAAGAAAATCTCATGAGTTTCCAAAAACCAAACCATCCAACCTCATGAACCAAATTGAGCCAAATCTTGAAATTGACATTTCACAAAACCAAATTCTGGTCCCCTAGCTCGCCACATACAGCTTGTTAGGTCACAAGACCAAAACCAAAATCAAAATCCAAAACCTACAAACCAAATCTGACCCCCCAACCTGCCACATACAGCTTGTTGGGTCACAAGGTCAAAATCAAAATCAAACCCCGACCCCCTAACCTGCCACATACAGCTTGTTAGGTCACAAGGTCAAAAACCAAAATCCAAAACCCAAAATCCAAATACCCCATGTCATTTTCAAAACTTTGCCTTGTGATGGTACGTGATCCCTCTCACTACCATAAAATTCCCCCGGAAACTCAGAAGGCTATTCAAAAAAAAAAAAATGCTCAAGACTCTTGGTCAAGTTGGAACCTTTCCTCCAAGTTTCTCTTCAAGGCACATCGACTCCAAAAAGCTACTCGTCGCTGCACCTCGAGGGGGCATTTGTTGACACCAAAAAAGTCAATATGTCTCCTCAACATCGAGAAGCCTCCTGAAGCTGCATCCTGCTAAAAATAGGCAAGGCTACTTCAAGCATCAGATTTTGTCAGAATCATACAGAAACTGAGAGATCCTTCAAGACAGCTAAGAGAGGGGTACACCTGAGGTTTTGGGTCATTCCGACATTGTTTGGCCCAACTTCACCGCTCCGACAGCTAAACAAGCGCTCCCGGCGGCGAAATCATCAAAGACACCAAAACTTTGATCAAAGCCTACGGATGACTCCAGAATGTCTCCAAAGGGCTCCATGCCAAATTTCAAGTCAAACCGACAACGTTTGACCCTTCATCAATGCTCGAGCAGCAAAATCAAGCCTCCCCGCGGCGGAAACCACCGAAGCCATCACTCATCAAACAAAATACATGAGTGGCTTCAACATGCTTCCAAAAGGCTGCACGTCGAATTTCAGGTCATTCCGACAACGTTTGACCAGGTTTCGATGCTCCGAGAGAAAATCAAAGCCTACCGGCGGCGGAGCAACCCGGGAACATGACATCCAAAACAGAGCCCACAGAACGTCTCAAAATGACTCCAATAGGCTCCCCGTCAAATTTCAGGTCAATCGGATATCGTTTGACCACATATCAAAGTTAGGCATTTTCCCCGCAGCAAAATCAAGTGAAGCATCGATGGGACCCCAAACGACTTCAAAATTCAAATAAAAGCCCATGGTTGGTCCTATCCACTGCTCAAGAAGCTTCACCTCAATTTTCAGGTCATTCCGACATCGTTTGACCTAGTTTCGACGCTTGACGGAAAATCGGCTACAAAGTCTTTGGCTTTCCCGAAAAATAGGAAACTTTGTGCTCCGATTTTGCGAGGGTTCTCGTCCAGATTTCTTCAAGAAAATCAAGTCAAATAATTGAGGAAAAATGTCAAGAAAAATACAGAAGAAAAAAGGGACGAAAAAGACGGAAAAAAACGGCCGAAACGACGCTCGGCGACCAAACGGGCCGAAGCCCCATGGTCGCCGGCGACCCTGGGTGCATGATCGCCCGGCGACCCTGGAAATTCGGGTCACTGGATTTTGCGCCGAAGTGTCCGTTTTCGATTCTTTTCGCGTTTCGGGTGTTCTGGCCTCTGTGATTTTCTGAAAATCCAATGTTTGGTGCTTCAAAACCACTGATCTTCGTCGACATCTCGGATCCGCCTTCAAAAGCATGAAATCATCACCGATCGCCTCAAGATCGCCAACCGGCTGACCAAGAAAGTGCACTTTCTGTCCGACCGATCGTGAAATCGACAAGACAGATGTCACCGGCCCGCCAACGTCAATCAATGTCTGAATTTGCATCGCAATCTGACATCAAATAATGCGTGGATCCACCCGTGATGATCGCAAGAAGAATCTCAAAAGGCGCAGCACGGCCCGCGACTCTTCACATGCCTTGGCAACCACTTAATGACGTTAATTGACCCATTAAAGTAGTCATTAACTCATTATTTTGGATGGCCCAATCAGAACCAAGCATTTGGGAGTTACAAATCCAAGCAATCATGGCATTAAACCCATGAAACTCCCATCATCATGAAGCATAAAGGTGATTGAATGCCCACTACCTTCATCGGTCAATCACAAGCCTTGAAAAAGGAGTTACAAAATCAACTTGTAACTCCTCATCAATTCTTTCATCATGGCCATCAATGCCAATAAACACCTCATGGCTACCAAAAGCCTATAAAAGGAGGTCCATTCCAAGAAGAAAGGAGAGGATAAAAGAGAGAGGTAGATCCCAAGTGCAAGCTCTGAAAATCCAGAAAATCCAAGAGAGAGACGAAGTCCTGCTACTTTGCTCCCGGAAGCACCACAAAGTGATCAACGTCCCCTGGGGGGACAACCCCCCCCCAAGGTCACCTCCTTCTCCAACATGGCCTAAACGCGGCTTTTCAGCCCGTTTACTTGGTTTTTTATTGGATACAGGACCTTCTCTTTGTCCTTGTCCTTTAAAAAACTGAGGTTAGGAGCCAAGCTAAAGAATCAAAGCATCACATGTTCTCATTTGAAGGACGATGGCGAAGCCCATACATGACTTGCGACCGTCGATCTCAACGTGTCCCCACAATCTCCTGAGAAGTTAGATCCCTTTTCTTCCTTTTCTATTGTAGTTTGTATTTCTTAAAGAAACAAAAGAAATCACAATTCTTGTCTTTCACATTTGATGAGTTTTGTAAAATCGCCTTTCACGGAAAAATCGCCTTTTACGGCAAACAAACAAAAACGCCTCCCATGGCATTCTAAAAAAACAAACTTGTATCTTTTCTTAATATTTATGCAATTTGAAAAGTTAGAAAAAAGGATTGATTTCCTTTCCACTTGTGAAGGTGAATTTCCGGATTATCACTATTCCAAATTCCAAGTAGAAAGTAAATCTGGCATACCCGTGCAAAAATGTTGATGCCCGAGATCTTCCCTCCTCCGCCGAGACCCAGGTCAGCCCCCGGGGTGCGGAGGGAGAGGACGGAAGATTCCCCTTTTTTTTTCGGGTCCATCAAAATGGTGACATTTTTTGCATTCATTTAGAGTGAATTGGAGCCCGCATCTTGCAATGTTCTTTTCCTACAGAAATAGATAATTCTTTGATCATTGATTATATTATTTGCATTTTTGTAGGAAAAATCAATTTCTTGGGGCCCGCGGAAGAAATAAATTAAATAAGGAAAACCAAGGTATTGAAGATCCACATGGGGTCCACACTATCCTTGTTTGAAGACTCAAATCAAACCAAACAAAGAAGAGAAAAATGCCAAGGGAGAGATGTACGTCCAAGGCAAGGGAATTTCAAGCATTGCACACACAAGTGGGGCCCATCATGTGTTCCAATTTGAAATTCAAATATGAATTTCAAATTTGAAATTAATTAAGCCAAGGTGGAGCGTGTCCATGCGTGGTGTGGATTTCAAAACATTGCATATACTCAAGTGGGGGCCTACTTCTATTCCATGTTTGAAATTAATTTCAGATTTGAGGGGATATTTTCAAGAGAGAAAATGGGCCCACCTAAGGAGATTTTTCCAACCATGAAGAGTTATAAAGAAATGGAAGATCTTGCTAAGCAATCAAAGTTGGAAACAAATTCAAAGAGTCCAAGATTTTAGTACAAAGTTGTTAAATTTAGCTCCAAAAGATAGGCCTCACGATTTGAAGTTTCGAACCTAAGATTCCTTCAAAGAAAATGTTGCACTTCCAACTCCTCCATCCCAACATTTCACATGTCCAAGATTGGGGACCACATGCATCCAAGATTTGTTTCAAATTGGAAATTTCATATTTGAATTGTTTCTTAGCCAAGTAAGTGGGACCCTTTTCAAGAGAAACAAGCTACAAAGAGAAGTTTAAATTGAGAAGGAATTTTGGTGGCAAGTCAATCAACAATGAAACTCCAAGATTATTCAATCTTAGCTTTCCAAATCCTATCCAAACTTGGACCCCACACTTCAAACCCTTCCAAACCCAAAAACCTATCAACCCAAGCTATAAAAAAAAAATATAAAAAGACCACAAAAAGTGATGCACTGCAATACCATTCCCCCCATTCCTCTTAGAAGACCAGCAACCCATCTTCCCCTTTTCCATTATTTTTTCTTCATCTCTCCTCCTCCCATCAACATTTCATCAAGGCCTTCCCTAAGGCACACCACCATTTGGATTTTTATGCCGCCGTCGCATCGCCATTGCTACCGTCGCTCCATCATTGGACTAGTCATTCATCATCTTCCCTTACTTGGATTTTAGATGGAAAACGAGAGCCGGTTGGATCTCCGTTCAAGACCGCGAGTCCTTCTCCTCGAATTAGTATTTCATGTGTCTAGGACAAGGTTGGATGCATTTTATTTTGATTCAAATAATTTTGTAATGGTTATTTGCTTGTAATGGGTCTTTCATTAGTAAATCAAGTTTATGAGGTCTTGGTCTTCACCACTTGGTCAATATCGAATCTTTGTGTGTAGTGACAGTGCATACTTGGTGCGGGGGTCTTGATTTTTCTTGATGGCATTTAGCAAAATAACCATTGTAGAATTTTAGAATTAAAATCTATTTTTTAATTCTCTGATTTTATACTATTTTATTTTTATTTTTATGTATCTTAATAACTATTGCAATTGGTTGGACTAACAAATCTTATGTTGAATGCAGTAGTTAGTTAGGTTTCTTGATTAGGATTTTTCTTTTTCTTTGGTTGTAATTAATTTTTAATTAAAGTAGAACATTTGATTTGCATATTTTTTTAGGCTAGAACTAGTTTTTCAATAAGACGGGTTTTGCGCGATTAATTACTCCATGTGGATCGACTTCGGACTTCACCGAGTTATTACTACATCGCAGCCTTGCACTTGGGGCCTACGGTCATCTTGATATGTTTAAATTTGGTATTTTTTAAGGATCGTATAAAGTAAATTAATTTTTTATCTGAAACCAGGCCTTAACTCAGATTGAAATAAGAACTTCCATGTTATAAAATAAGGTGGGATTGTGAGTTGGATGTCAAAAGATATAATACCTCACCGGTGTGAGAGCTCCATAGAATTCTACAAGTCTACAATCAAAGGACCCCCACGTTCTCAATTCAAACTACTAATTCCCAGCTAAATCCAATTGAAGAAGTTGCAAGTGGGGGTTATAATTCGGATATATGATGGGGATTCTCGATCGTCATCCATGTGGTTGGTAAGAAAGTAGTTAGGTGTTAGGCTGAGAGAGAGAGAGAGAGAGAGAGAGAGAGAGAGTTTTGCCGCCTCATCATTTACCATAAAGTACAGTGCTTCCTAATTGCCAACTATCAAATTTTAAGGCCCGTTTGGTTGCAAGAATTTGGAGAATTCATGTTTGGTGGAAATTGGAAAATGTGGAATGCTGGAATTCAAAATATGCTAAATTTATCTTAAATTCTAATTCTTTGTTTGATTCGTTCAGGAATTCAAACCTTAGAATTCAATATACCTAAATTCCTGAAATTCTATGTTTGGTAATTTACAAGAATTTATGAAAAAGAAAAAAAAGGCATGTGAGGAAATCAGAAGTGTTTTTTGGAACATTAATTCGCTTACAAAAAAGGAAATTATAAGAAGGGTTTTTTTTTTTTTCTTTTGCTATGTTGGAAAATCAGAATTGATTTTAATGGTATATAGCTACATGTCTTTGTGTGAACACCTAGCCCCACTTAATCGGAACTACCACCGGAATGCTCCTCTTGTCAGAAATTCCAAATGCTCGAGGAGTCCTGGCATTCCAAATGCTTGCTTTTTGACTTTCCAAATGCCAGGATTTCAACCTTTTTGAATACCAGTCCAACCAAACACAGCATTTTCAACAGAAATTATAGAAATACCGGACCACCAGAATACGGGTAAAAAAATGCTTGGTAAACACACAGGCCCTTAGACAAAGGATCGTTGAAATCTGATATTAAAACTCCAAAATGTCTAAATGGACAAACTTTTTGGCATGAATTTGGGACAAACTCCCATGTGGCACAATCCTAGAGGTGCAACTTTTGAGAGAGGGGGAAAAAGCACCTCTAGTATTGTGCCACATGGGAGTTTGTCCCAAATTCAGGCCAAAAAGTTTGTCCAAGTAGAAGGGTTGTTAAAACTCTGGTTTTGAGAGCACAGTTGGACACCATGAAAACTTGTGGGACACGTTTGTCTATGCACTTTTCTGCAAGAAAAAAGTGTAAAATGTGGAAAACCTTTTGAGAAAGTCCACTTGTCCCGAATGGGGGACCGATCACATGGAAGGGGGGTAAAAAGGTCATTTACCCCACCTCCCTCCCATGTGATCGGTCTGTCATTCGGTCCCCCCATTCGGGACATGTAGCACAGCTCTAATCTTTTTTTGAGCTACATCGAAATTTATGCTTTGTGTTCTGTCTTTTCCACACAAAAAAGTGCAAAAGATAGTTAAAATTTCAAAATTTCTCAGAAAAGTCATTTGTATTTTTCCTTTTTCTGATATTTTTTGGGGGGGGCGTAGGGGCACATTTGCAATCACTTTTTGTGGAAATGGAGGAATTTAGCTGACCACTTCCATCAAAAAGGAAGAACGCAAGGGGGTCAATCAGCATATATAGGAGGGACTTTCATCACTTTTAATTTGCAACAGGTGTCATGTTACCCACCTTACACACAAACATGCCCTTGAATGTCATCGATTGCATTTTTCTGTTTTACAGCTATCCCAATAGGACTAACAGTTGGATTGAAATAAAAAGACGCATTTTAAATCCATTACACCTTAGGTTACTGAAGAAGGGATCATTAACATGATATGATGGACCTAGAATTTTGCACGTAGATAAATCACATCCAAATCTTTCCCATCTACCCATTTTTCCATCACTTAAAGTGGCCAAAAATTGCTTCAGTAAACTTTTGTGCACATGTTTTGAGAATAAACTTTTGTGCACATGTTTTGAGAGAGAGAGAGAGAGAGGACTATCTTTTGTCAACTGGAAATAACATTTTCTTTGGATAGACAGATATTATTGAAAGCATCATGTCCCTGTATGCGTAGACAGATGTTTACATTCAAACTACATTCAAGACTTATGCATGGATTGACTGAAACTCCTTACCGAAAAAGAAAAAGACTAAAACTCTTTGAAGCTACTGAGGAGGAATACTCTAGTCTCCTTTTATAGGAAAACCTCAACCTCCTTATCATCACATTTGATAGATGATTATGAAAGATTGACTAGAAAAACACCACATGCTAAATCACTTATTGAAAACCACATCTATCAGTAACATTCATACAACTTGATATCGAGGCGGAGACGAAAGTAGACCTCTCCTTCGAACGCGTCAGTCATCATTGTCGCAATCCCTCTGGTCATGAAGAAGTCGCCGGTGCCGCCCACCACGGAAATGTCCCTAGTCTTGTTCATCAATGGATCTGCACCAGCGAAGTTTATGGTCCCCTTGTAGTCTGTAGAGTTGAGCACAAAGGTGAATCCTAACCATGCAGTGAAAACATCTTTTCTGTCATACAAGTAGAAGCCCTGTGCGCGACCCACCGGCTCGGAGTGCAGATTGTTGTCCAGAGTGATTGGATCATCGAACACGACCATGTTGCCAAAATGGTCTAGCCCGGCTAAAATGGTCAAGTTACCCCATCCGGGTGCGCCTACTATGGCCGATGTTGCGTTCTTGAAATTCTTACCATTGTAGATGATGTCATGGAAGTACAGAACTAAATTCTTACAAGGCTGTGGCCTCATCATCTTCTTGGCTGCAATGGAAGATGAGCCAGAGAGAAAGATGAGGAGGAGGAGAAGAATTGGGGTTGGTTTGGCTTTCCCAGTCATCATTTCTTCCTTCGTAAGAGGAGATGATAAAACAATGGGATGAAATATGATCCAAAATGCACAACTAGAATGCAATATTGTGCTTGGAATGATATCCTCAAGTCTTTGCCTCAACATTATATAGATCAATAATTACCAGAGTTAGGTGAGTGATGGTAAAACAAGTGCCAAGTCTCTTGATTCTTGACTTGAAGAAATGTCCATTTTCCACTTTAAGTCACATTCCGGTCCTGAATCACCTTAGCCTAAGGTAATCCCGAGGTAAGACACGCGTACTCCCGTGATGTTGTACTTGTCTCGAGCTAAATACAACACACAAAGGAGTGAAAGCAACTTTTTCCGCCCGTGAGTCAAGCTCACTAGAATATATCAATAATAATTAATCATAGCAGAAGTTGTAATTCATATACAAGGGGTATCATTTCCCATTCAGTACAATTAAACATTAAAGTTAATACAAAAGAATTTTACAAGTATACATTGTTTTACAAAAGAAGGCATGTAAAAGAATCCTATACATCACTACCAAAAATATAAGTACAAATATAACAATCAACTACATGTGACCTACACAAAAAGGGGCTAGCCACACAAACCATGTCATTTCCAAATGTACAACACACACTCCAAAGAAAGGAGAATCTACGTTGGCCCTAGCTCTGGCCACTCCTCTAATCCTGGAAGAACCTCCTGGGTAACCTCCTCTCCCTCATTGGCCTTTTCAAAGTCGGGAGCTGCACCTGCGACTGTGATACTAAAAGTAGTATCTCAATACGACTATCTAACAAGTATAGGCAATAATAAGGAAATACATAATGTGTCAAATTGAATTAAAGACGATTAAATTTAATAGATGTCAATGACAAGTATTAACTAAGCAAATTGTGCGAAAATCGAATAATTTATGCTTGAGAATCAAATAGAATGAAAACATACTAATTGACTACTACATTGAGCTCATCCTCTCAAAAGAGAGTGAACCTAGTTTGGATGTCATCAGCGGCCCAGCCAAAGGCTAGCTGGCTACCCGGGTCTGGAGTTCCGGTGCTCCAGATAAATTACTGCAGTAGTCTCAAATAACTAAACCAAGGTCAGCCCCGTCGGGCATAACAGGGTCGAAGCTAAGTAGTGCCGACTCGATCGAATCAAATAATAATCGAATTTGAGTAAATTTGTGTTCACTTGTTCATAATAGAATTGAATAGTAATTACATATACTCGAATACTTACTCAGCCCACATTTTCAACGAATATCGAAGCAGTTATATAATAATTAAGCTACGAATTTGAATTGGGAAAATCGAACCACAATGAATACTAATAATGAAATCAATATAATAATTAGGATTTGATATCAATAACGAATTGAACTTAATATGAAATGCAGTAATTTAAATGAAATCAAGATATTTCTTACTAGCCAACCCTAAACTATTAAATTATGGTCTCTAACCATCCATTACAAAGTAGATTCGGAAAGTTAACGTACTACTATCTTGTTGAGTGTCACTTATTAAGAGAAAGGCGTTGAATTTCCAAAACAACCTTCATGGCATAGTGCTAGACCAAATAATTGTCCAGCGGACCAATTAATGTGGTTATTGATTCCATTTTAAAGTAATAAGGGTCGCAAGGATCCTAAATCCTATGGAAACAAGGGTATGCACCATAATTATCTATTATGGATGATTAGGGTGGGTTATGATAGGTTAAGGGTGGTAATTTACCCTAAGAATTGGGTCAGGAAAGACCCAGGCTTCAGCTTCAGGTTTGCTCGAGCGTACCCATGTTCGCTCGAGCGAACCCCATCCAGAGGATTGATCGCCTGCGCCAACTCTTGTGTTCGCTTGAGCGAGGCTTTCAGGGGCGTGGTCGCTCGAGCGGACCCCATCCGGAGAGATGGACGCTCGATGGACGCTCGAGCGGTCCTTTAGGTCGCTCGAACAAATGCTTCAGGAGGAGGTTCGCTCGAACGGACCCCTGTTCGCTCAAGTGAATGCTCCAGAATTCCTGAATTCTAGAGCTCTCAAGTTTCTTCTCCCATTCAATTTCCAACTCTGTTCCACCACCAAAACTTGCATAATGGAGCTTCTTTACTCCCATTTACATAACATACAATCCCCCATCTAATTTCATCCGTTAAAACCATAAAACACACTAACCCATTCATTTATTAAAAGATAGAATCATTGAGAAGGAATTTCATTGGAATCAAATGGTAATAAATCATCATATAAATCCAAATTAAAGCTTATACTTTCCTCAAATAGAGCTTTCCAATACTTCACTTCACAACTTGACTCAAAGAACCAAAAACCCCCAAATTACTAAACCCTAATCACAAATACACATGGAAAATGAAATGAATGAATATGCATGTGTGATTAACCATGAGTCCCTTGACTCTTTTTCAACTCAAGATCACAACAAGAAGGTTTTGGCTCTTACCTTGACAAGGAAATCCAAATTTAGAAGAAGTAAGGAATGGAAAAGACGGTTTCTTGGCCCCCAAGGTGAGAGGAAGATGAAGAAGATAAAGAAGACTCCAAGTCTTGCCATCAAACGCACATGCTACAAGTCCTCTTGATGATTGGGAAAGTGAAGAGGAGAAATGAAGAAGAAGAAGAGTAGAGAGAAAGGAATGAAAAGGAAATGAAAGAAGAGGGTAAGTTGTATATAAAGGGATAAGAGTGCCCTTTTTGTAAGAAAGCCCACTCCAAATAGTATATTTCCATTTTGGGTCAAAAAGGGGGTCCAAACACTCAACGGTAGCTCAAATGAAGTATAGCCATATACGAAAATCGACATGCACGTCAAAATACATGCGATGGCGCCAAGATGACGTGGAATTGATGCAAAATGTAAAAATCAATAATTACGAAAAAACCCTTGACTCTACCCAACCGAGTCACACCGGTTCCAACTTACTTATCCAAGATTCAAGACTCAAATAACTCAACTTAGAAAGGCTAATTAATACTAATTACCATAATTAACGACTAAGCACAATTAATTTAGCTAAATCACCATTAATTAGCACTAATCAAGGTTAAATTTGGGTCGGGGTATAACACTTTAGAATACACTTTGCACCAAGCTTCCATACTTGAGCCTTCAGATTAAGCATATATCTTGTGGACCTTACTGTAGATAATGCGTAAAAAGCTAATAAATAAATCTAAATGTATGATACACGAGTTGAATTTGGAATGTTGATCACTTTTTTAAAGCTTAAGAGAGGGTAATTAAATACAAGGAACTTTTCCCAGCTAGCAAAGTGTCTACCGAGAATTTGGAATGTTTTTTTTTTTTTTTTTCTTGTAGAACCCAAAAACCATTTTGTTAATTATTATAAACATCCAGCTTGTTCTCTATAATTCTACCCTTATACACAGTACCTATGTTCCTAACCAATTGATCAGCTACAGTCGAGAGACAATTCTACCTTAAGTTTGGCTCATATTAGTACTACTTTTTATATATATCCTTCTCTGTTTTTGCATATTTAATATAAAATGAAACATTAATAATTTCAAATAATCCGTACAGTTTTTCTCAATGTTCTAAATTGCTCCTTGACCATGGATTGAACTTTTTTCTAGGTGAATTTAAGCAAATTTCAGCCTTTTATGGACCCACCCAAATTAAAATTATCAGCACCCGGCCACTTTTCTTTCTATTTTTTGGGCACTCCAGCTAAGCAGCCTGGACTTAAGAGAGAGCCCACACATACAAAATAAGATAGCCCACTTAAGTGGGAAAAGAGCCCGCACATATGGAAATGAACCCACATAAGAGAGAGCCCGCACACCCGATTTCCCTTCAAGCACAGATATACAATATCCTGTGGACGGAGATGATTTGTGGGTGGACCACACCATATCTAGCCCCACCATGTTTAGGTCGTTTAGGAATTGGGAGGCACCTACATATTTCCTTATTCGTGCCAGGGAGCCACACTTCATCATTACGTATGATTCTTCCAACAAAAAGTCTATTTGGACAAACTCTATGGACAGAATTTGGGACAAACTGTCCACGTGGCGCAACGTGATTGGGCTCTCTCAAAAGTTGAAATGTATTGTCCCAATCACGTTGCGCCACGTGGAGAGTTTGTCCCAAATTATGTCCATGAGTTTGTCCATATAGACAAACTGTTCTTCCAAATAGTTGTTTGAAAGCCGAGCAATTTAGCCAAACATGTCCTAACGGCATAGAAAAGAATTTTTTTTTTTAAGATTTCAACAGAAAGGCTATCAGACTGCTTACTTTGAACGTAAATAGGAGAAAAAACTAGGGGGCATATGCAAAAATTAACCTCATCTGCAAATAATGTTCTATGAAGCCATTATTGTCTGTCTCATTGTTTTTAAATTCAAAAGCCCCCTTTAGGAATCATTTGTGCAGAGGTACTTCCGCGGAAAATCAGCTGAGAATCCTTGAGTCTTGTTTGGCATTGTTTGGTATAAACATTTTCACTGAAGAATATGGCTGAAAAAGTGCTCTGCCTTTCTTTGCCAGTGTGAAAGGATACTAATATTATACACAAGAAGATAAAATTATGCATTGGCTTTTCAACATAAAATACATTTACAAGAGGTTTTCTTTTGACAGTAGAAGCGAGCTTGGACGTACATGTTCCTTTAGATTCGTAGCTGAAAGTTTGGACCCTAGCTAGCTTGGTACTGGTACAGATTCAGTAATTATGTTAGTGCCATGATCCTTCCGTGAATCCAAGTAGAAAATCTGAAATACTAACAAGGGTGATAATATCGGCACCCACCTTATATGTTATGCCTATGTAATCTAAGTGTGTATGTTATGCCTATGTAATCTAAGTGTGTTGTCTATTCATGGATGTGATAAGAAAAATGATGTGACATGGAATCTCTCTTGATCACCTGCTAGTTTTTACCTTGGATAAAATATAATAATAATCCACATGCTGCATGTTACTCGGTTTACTACGTGTCCTTTGAAGTTCATGAGCTCCGTTATCACATGAGAGCCATGTAACTGAGATTTGAGCATGTCCTCTTCTTATCACCTCCAACTTATTTTATAATGCAGTAGCTCAATAGACACGTAAACCCCACGTGCCATCCTTGGAGGTTGGTTGTTACTGTAGTAACTCATATTCGATCCCACCCAACCACCTTTTTATATTCTTTAAAGACCCTTTCATTACACCCATCTAATACTGTTTTTTTCCTACTCACTTGACCAATCTAATGCTTTATCTATAGTATAGACCCACTCGAGGAAGTTGGTAATAATGTTAAAAAATATGAAGTATCTCTAAGCTAGGGAGAAGAGTGATCCGATGCTTGCATGAGGTTAGGAAATACTAGACCTTTCAAGGTTCTTGTCTTATCTTAATGTCAGCGAGTTGTCAACTCAAGTGTGTCAAATACTAGACCTTTCAAGGTTCTTATCTTATCTTAATGTCAGGGAATCGTCACCTCAAGTGTGTCTTAATTTGTTAATATTTACACCTGCAGGGAGTCGTCAACTCAAATGTCAACTTTAGTTTCAGGAAATATATTCTCTGTTAAAGTATGTCTCTTTAGTTCCATCAGACTTATGTGCATTATATATTAGTCTATATATACATAGATATGGTTCTTCTTGGCAATATACATACCAGCAGAAGATATGAATTTGGATCAACTGAGGATTTGGGCCAATGACCTGCGATTGTCAAGTGGTTCAAGTGATCAGGTAAATATACAATTCTTTAATTATTTCAGGAAATATTTTTTATTAATTGCAGATGCTCAAGTGAATGTATATTATTGTCAGGATGATATTCTCATAAACGAAATAAAACAAGAAGACGAAAATGTGGATGAAAATGTTACAAACGAATTTTCCATCGACACGGTATGATATTAACTCAATTCCAATTACATTTTATTTTGTCAATTTAGGATATATCATTGTCATTAAAAGGTCAGAGACTAGTATTATGGGGAAGAGTCCTAGAATGTTGTTCAAATGTGATCACGGTGGCACATACAGTAGCAAGAAAACTTCCACGAAGGTTACAAGCACAAAAAAAAAAAAAAAAAAATTGATTGTCCTTTAAGAGTGAAAGGGGTGAAGATTCGAACAGGTGATGACTGGATGGCAAGGGTGGTATGTGGAACACATAACCATGCCCCTGCATCATATATGGAGGGACATCCATACCCCGGTTGGCTCTCTGAATCCGAAATCCAATTGATGGTACATCTGTCTATGAAAAATGTGAAGCCACGAGATATCTTGACATCGTTGAAGAAGCGAAATCCAGACAACGTGTTTACCATTAGGACCATATACAATGCACGCCAGAAATTTTGGACTGCAGAGAAAGCCGGTAAAACCCAGATGCAAGTTGTCATGTCATTCCTACAACGTGAATGATACATTTTCGAAAGTCGAACAAATGTTGTAACCAATGAGCTTGAAGATTTATTCTTCGCACATCCAAGATCATTAGACCGATGGCGTGCATTCTCGCACATGTTATTGATGGACACAACATATAAAACAAACAGGTACAGGATGCCTCTCCTTGAGATTGTCAGCGTGACTGCAACTAATATGACATTTTGCATAGCATTCGTGTTCATGCACTAAAAAAAAGTGTTCGATTATACTTGGGCTTTAAGGTGTCTACAATCAACAATGGATGGATGCACAGGTCCACGAGTTATTGTCACGGATAGAGAGTTGGCTTTGATGAATGCGTCTACCCAGGTATTTTCCAAGGCTAAGAAATTACTCTGTAGGTGGCACATTTATAAGAGTATTTTGAGCAAGTGCAGGCCATCAATAATAGACAACAAATCTTGGAATGCATTCTACAAAATGTGGAATATGTTGCTGGAATCTGAAACTGAGAATGCGTATGTGTGCAAATTGGCGGACCTTGAGGTAGTGTTACAAAACTTTCCAGGTATGATTAATTATCTTAAAGATGTATGGTTGACATCGTATAAGAAGATGTTTGTATCCGCCTGGACCGACAGATATCTGCATTTTGGAAACCAGACAACTAATAGAGTCGAGAGCTAACATGCGAAGTTGAAACGATACTTGGAGTCATCACAGTCAAATTTGGAGACATCGTTATTGTTTATTCACCAAGTCATCCAATCACAGGACAGCTATCAAAGCGAGATTGAGCAAAGCAAAACTATCATTCAACATCGATTCAATATACCGCACTTCCAGGAATTATGTGGTTTAGTTTCAAGCCATGCATTGCATCTGATTTTGAAGAAATTTGAGCGGTCTAAGGATGTCGGAGAAGTTTCCTACAAATGCGGATGTCGACTTCGTACGTGCTACGGACTGCCATGTGCGCATGAGCAAGCAATATATTTTAACGATGGTCGTCCCATAACAATTGATTCCATAGATAAATTTTGGAGAAAACTTATCACCGTGTGTGTCTCTTCAAGACGATGACATTGATTGTGACGTCGAGCTACAAGTGTTCACGGAACAGTTTAAGTAACAAACAAGGCATGGTAAATTCAGTCTTTTAAGGAAGTTGAGGGAGATAATCACACCACCAACAACTTCAATACATGAACCTGCTGTTAAGATGAACACTCGTGGACGCCCCTCCTCGAAAAAAAAGTTGCAACAAATACTCGTGTTAATCTGTCTGTATTAGTGTTCATTGAGTCTGATTCCCTTCATTCTCGAGAACCAAGCAAAAACAGTTATTTGTTTGGAGGCCCCGACTCGAAGGACAGGGAAGACATATAACTCGTGCTAATACGGATACATTTGAGTTTGTTGAGCCAGATATTTTTCCAGTTTCAGGAACCAGCGAGACACAGTTGCTCCTTTATTTACAACCACTCTGTATATGCCTATGTTCATCAGTTTTCACCTATACTGCATCCTTACATTATGCATGTACAAGATGTAACACCTGATGAAAATTACGGATTTCGGGCGATAGTTGTCTGTCTTGGTCTTCATGAAGATGCATGGGCAACTATCCGGTATAATTTAATAGAAGAGTTGCACACATTCAGGACACAGTATGTTGCAATATTTGGTAGTGATGACTAGTGGACTCGTGTTTACAACTCACTGAACTTTTTTGCATTAGATAGAGGAGCACCGATTGAGCATTGGATGACCATGCCAGACATGGGTCTCTTAATTGCTTCGAAGTTTAATGTGATATTACACGTTTTAAGTGCTGTACAAAGCTTTACGTATTTGCCACTTCGATTTACTCCACCACCGTCGTATCAACATGTTGTTATCGCTATCAGGTATGTAAATAATAATCACTACGTCCAGGTTGCTTTGACAGATGGTTACCCGATGCCTCCCATTATGCCTCAAATGGGGTTCACTTCAGGCATGATTGTGCAGCTGCATGGGCTACCCCGTATGTGGAGCGAATTAATGCGTTCATGCAGTATATGCGTTCTAGGTTTCCTTCTGAAACCATTATGTTGGAAGATTAGGAATGTAACATGTGTTAATATATTTGAATAAATTTATTTTAAATATCCAAGACTTTTGAGATTAAGAAGATTTTTGTGTTATTAGTATTTAGTAGTTATAATCCAGTGTTTTAAGATGTAATACAGAGTTTAGAATATAAGGTTTAAAATTTAGAATCCGACATACAAAGATAAGTAGTAATTGTCTTTTACTTTTTATGGTGGGTTTTTTATCTTTGTGGGGTTGTTATCTTTGTTCAATGTTTTTACTTATGGTGGGGTTTTTATGGTGGGGTTTTCAATATTGTATTGGACCGACATACAAAGATAAAAGTAAAAACCCCACCATAAAAAAAGTCCCAATATTGTATTGGACCTGAGAAACAATAAAGACTGCTCTGCCTAGTGTCCGAGTCAACTCAGTATTGAGCGGGTTCATTGAGTTTTCAAACAATGTCATTATCATAAACAATACAAAACCTTACAAGAAGCGTTTGGGTCCCTGGCCAAGACCACAAAAGCAATCTATAAGCCATGTAAATCGTTTGGGTCCTTGGCCATGACCACAAAAGAAATCTAGAAGCCATGTAAATGGGGTTGGTTTTGATTGGTCTGTAGACCACATCAGGCTTGGGGGATGGGACATTGCATGGCCAATTGGGTTGTATTCCACATGATTTATAGAGTGTGATTGTAAGTAGTAAAAGATAAAGTAGTCAAGAGACAGATAGATGAGGTAGATATAGGTGGTCACAATCACATCCACCAAATGGTCAAGTCAGATAAGGTCATAGCCATATAGGGTATAGGGTGGGTGTAAATATTAAATAGGATGGGTGTATTTAAAATGTCCCTACTAACAAAGTTGATATTTTGAAATCAACCAGTTTTGGATTATCTTAACCAGTTTAAGGTCCTTATATTTTTCTATTTAAACATGATTATTACATTTTCTTTTTCAATGTCATGGGTTTCTTCACATGCTTAGTTAGTAGTTAAGCAACAAAGGCATCATCCTACAATGGAACACGTGCTATTGCCCCTTTTTTTTCAATATTAGAAAGGCAGTTAGCAATGTCTTCAATTGAATAGAAGAGACATTACGAATCAATTGTCTTTACCCATTAATATATATTATAGACGTAGGAATCGATTTTGAAATTGGAGTCCGATTTTGCAATTGAGAAATTGGGCGTCAATTTCGAAATTGGAGTCCAATTTGCTAATCGTTTGTAAAATTGGACTATAATCTCAAATCAATTTGAGAAATTGATTAGGTAGTAGTGACCACACACGAGCAGTGGAAAATAGTATTTACACTCATCACTATGGTGTAAGTCTCAGGAGAAGACTTAGGTAGTTGTGACCACACACTTTCACCGCGCACGTCGTCCAACCAGCCGGCTGCGTGGCGGGTGGGCCCAGCCCTGCTCTTATGAGCGTACGTTATTTTAGGTCTCAGTTGGGTTGAGTTTGGGTCGACCTGGAATTGACCCGGATCTGCTAAGCCTGTTTCTCTTATGACCGTTGGAGATAGCTTTTCCATTGCTCTTTATGGCGGAATAATGGAATTCCACTGCTCTTTATGGCGGAATAATGGTATTCCGATAGGAGATACCCGTTGGTATCCATTGTGCAAGAGTTATTGCATTGGAGTGTCCGTTGCGCACTCTTAAATGGGTGTATCCATTGGGAATTAATTCCTCAATGGATCTCTTCCCCAGTAAGCCCTATAAAAGGGATGTCCAAGTGAAGGCTTTCTTCAACCATGGATCAAATCCTCCTCTCTCTCCGAGCTCTCTCATCTCCCTTATCGTTCTTTGAGTTTTCTTTCAAAAATTTGGTTTCTAGTTTTTTCAAGCTGTTGCAAGACTGCGGCTTTTGGGATTCGCGTTTCTCATCCATTCGAGTGCACGAGTGGTGGAGATCATCCGAACAGGAAGCCATCTTATCCTGGGACAGACGTCCAGAAACCCATCTGTACCTGTGTGGGAGCGAAATCTACCTAAAGAAAGCATCTTCAAGACATGATTCGGCTAACAATTTGTTTGGTCATTTCTTTCCTTTCCTCATTTTATTTTAATATTTTAATTTATTTACAATTTCCACAAAACATTTTCCAACATTTAATACAAGTTGATAAAAGTTGAAGTAGGTTTTTTTAACAACAAAAAAAATAAAGTTTCAGAGTTGCGAGTGATTTTATATATATATATATATATATTTTCATCTGATTGCTAGTGTTCTTGCTTTCTTGCAACCCGATTGGATATTTTGATCTTAAGGCCCCATCCTCTCTCCTGTCTCCGTCTCTGTTGCTTCTGCTTAATATAGGTTGTTTCTCCTTTTTTACCTTCGCCCTCAGATCATTAGAATCTGGAATTTTCTACCGTGTGTGTAGAACTGTTCATACTGATAAAACCTAAGTTATAATTCAATTTTGGAAATGTAGCTCTCTTCTGACTGATAAAACCTGACCCTTCTTCCTGCTGAAAATGCTAATGATCTTGTCGGTTTGCATAATGGAGTACAGATAATCTGTGCTGTTAATTGGGTCAAAATGGAGTTTTGGGGCTCTGTGGTCATACACGCGAGCCAATATGGACTCAAATTTATCAGTCAGATTTTAAGCAAGATGGAATGATGCTTACATGATGATATTGTCCGGTTTTAAACTTGTGCTCAGCACCCAATTCAATGCAACTAAACCTTAATAGATGGGATATTGCCCGCATCCATGGTTAGTTTTATTGTTTAGAACATGTTTGGATGTACAAAAACTTCCATTTTTTTTATTGTTCAATGGTGGAGCAGAAAAAGTTGCATTTCCCCAACTGAATTGTGGTGCATCTTTTCCACCCGAAATAGTTTTATTTGTTTGTGGTTGGAAATTAGAAAATCATACTATCAATTATTAAATATGAGTACTGTCAAAAGAGGCCCTGCATATTGTCTTGTGTGCAACCCCAAGGCGTAGCTCAGTTGGCTTAGGACCACGGTTTAATGGGCAGCTTAGTTGGCCTACAACCACGGTTTGCATCCGCAGGTTGAGAGTTTGAAACTGTGCTACCACACTAGGGCCACAGAGGGTTTACTCGGTTCCCCGGGCCCAAAGGGATTAGTCCGGCCCATAAGGTTGGGAAACCCTCCATTATATATATATATATATTTATATATTGGGACACCAACTTTATGAGAGATGGGTGAGGGCCCTCACTTCCATAACCACTCTCACCAAATTAAATGTAAGGGCCCCCACCCATCTCTCATAAAGTTGGTGAGAGTGTCTCTTATAGGAGCACTTCCCATATATATATATATATATATATATATAAACATGTATATTGTCTTGTGTGCTCTTTACATTTCCTTTGTAGCACTCACATACTAGCATTGTGAAAAGAGTTGCAAATTTTTCATACCACTTTCTCAGTCATTGGTAACATTTTTTTTTCGTTTTTATTGTTGCAGATTACTGTTCTACCCTTGAAGGTGATGAGTCATTCAAATGTTGGAGAGCCTACTTAGTTTGAGCTGAAAGATCTTAAAGTTATAACCCTTCTGTGCAAGTTTTTTTTTTTTTTTTTTTTTTTTTTTTTTTTTGTGTATTTGAATTTGGATCTCTTACCTTAGAGGGAGAATTCTAAAGAGGACGTGGGCGGTGGGTGTCTCTTTCTTTCTAGCCCCTTCCCAAACAACCACGGCCAACCCTCTCCCTCTAATTCCATTACCTTATGGATAACACGAACCCTAAATATACAATGTTTTCAATCATCTCAACCTCTATGAGTAAAATCTCTTATGAATATCCATCGTCATTATTAACACATTTTCTTTGCATTTCACAAGCCGAAGGCATCCCATCTTTCATTTTTCTTAAATGTTTACATCTTTTCATCTTTCTCTTTTACCTTTTTTTAATACGTTTCAAGTTAGCCTTTTCCTATGTTCTTTGACAAAACCCTGCACTGCAATGGGTACTGTCCATCAATCCAAGGGTACTTCACAGGATAGTTTGCAGGATTGTTGTTTGAGTCTTGAAGAAACGTTTGCTGAATGTATGAGGATGGTGGATGCTGTAAGGAACTGTAATGGATTGTGGTTGTTGTAATGTTATGTTTTTGTTGGCCATCATAATGGGATGTTATTTCAGTCTATAATTTAGCAAATTGTTGATTTCAAGTAATAAAATTATCGATCTGTTCCCATTTCTCTCTGTTTTAGTATTTACATGTTTTTGTTGTGCTTAATGATATGAAATATCATTTGATTCATTCACTTTTATAAATTTAGCTTACCCTTTGAGGAAAATGGGTACTCCACCTAGATGCTAAAGAAGTTTCCTTATAAGTGTGGTGGTGATTGGTTCTTGAAATTATAAGTGTGGTGGTGATTGGTTCTTGAAATAATATGGGGTTACTCTTCTAGAAATGGCAACCTGTATGCATTTATGAACTTAAGTTTGAATGAGATATGTAGTTATAGAAACACGAAGGGATCCTCTTCAACCGGCTGTCAAAATGTTCTTCCATTCCAAAGGAGACTACAACATTCTGATGCCATTTTGACTTGGATTTTACAACCTGAAAGCATCATGTGAATGTAACACTCATGTTCGGAGTGATAATTCATATTGTTTCTACCATGACAAGAGATTCTTGAATGGGGCATGTGGGAAATATTGCTGTTGCTCAGATCAAGGACCTGCACCTACAAGGATCTTACTTCCCATATTCAACAAGACAAACTACTCAGTTTCCTTAAACCAGGAATTGCATTCCTCTTATAATATGAGCAGAGAAGTTTGAATTCTCATTGTATTTAGACTGAGTACATTTTTAAAATCTTGTAACCATTAAATTCCAATATTCCACTCCATTCACTTGACAACCCGTTAATATCAACTCCAACCCATCAAAGCTAAATGATCCATTCATTTGACAACTTTATAAAATCAACTCAACACCTGTCAATGACCATTCAATAGTGCAGAAACCTGTAACCATCAACTTTCATGATATCTTAATCCCATTCATTTTACAACCTGAAAACATCAAAACATTTACTTATAAATAATGTCATCATCAACTTTGAATATGACAGTCTCCATTCATTCTACAAATTTATAACATCAAAGCATTCAAATAATAACAACCGAAACATTAAACTCTGAAACTTAAACAACAAGACAATCTCCATTCAAATTAGAACACGATTACAACATGTTTACACATGCAAACAACCATTAAAATTACATCATAGTTCCCCCTTAGGTCAAGCCTATTACATTCCCATATAAACACACTATCCTTTGCAGTACAACCAACATCACAAATAACAGCAAACATCTAACAATATGAACTTCCATTACAGCAGCCATTAGCCAATTCGCTCCACTCTTAACGATTCAAGTCCTACAAATTACAGCAGAGAGCAAACATGAAAAGAAAAGTATCACCATGTAATCACTGCATAAATTTTAACCGAGAGACCCAATCAGTTGTATAGTGTTTTTTTTTTTTTTTTTTTTTTTTTTTTTTCTTGGTTAAAAGTAGAGTTTGGTTAGGTTAAAAAAGCGCGGATCTACTTTCCATCCCTGTGTATCGACCTAGGACTCCCAAGGTTAATTACTTCGCAACAACCTTGCAGTTGGGGATTTATCTACAAAATCAAGGTTGTAGAACTCTATTACTCTTCCCCCAAAGTTTCACCATGTGACTCATAGTTTAGTTAATCTACTATGCAAATATAGATGGTTAAGAACAAAAAATAAAGCAACCATTTATGGTGCACCAAAGAAATTGGTCTAATGCTAGATTAAATGAACAAATGGTATAGACCAAGTGAACCAAATCTATGAAATATAAATTACGACTCGAGTGTGACAATTCTTCCCCTTTAAAGAGTGTGACATCAAAGCTCGACATAACACTCTTCCCCTTCTAAAGGGTGCCACTCACTGCCACGTCAATGTTCCTTCTTTTGACATGGTCACTCTCATATACTCTTTAAGGCAACAAGATCATCTAGGCTCGCTTCCCTTACACCAATTTCTTTCCTAGCATCATATCAATCTGTGGCAAAAAAAAATTTCAAGATCTATTAAAAAAAAATCTCATAAATGAATAAAAGTACCTACCAAAACCTAGCTTTTCAATCTTAGATCTTCTTTATTCATTGTTGGTTCCTCACACAATTTTAACCTTTTGCCCTATCGCACCATATTGGTGTATTGGTGGAGTGTTGGGAAGAAATGAGCCATAACATGATATTCACAAGGCTTGAAGCCTTCAAAATCTTCACCAACAGAGTCATCACCAGTGGAGGGTGTATAAATCATCACAAAGATCATGAAAGATAGAATTTTGTATGTTCATCAAGTTCAATTGAAGAGAAAACAAGAATATAAAGGGTGGCTCAGGCATCTGATGCTTATAGTATCAATTGGGTTTTCTTTGCTTCTCTCAATAGACTCACTTTCTTGGTAAGACTATGACTCCAACTAGCAACATGACTTGGAAATAAAAACTCCTACCATCCCTATGTAACATAAATAAAAATGAAAACAAACTAACAATACTTGATATAAGATTTGTTGCATGGAGACTTTTGAGTAAATGTGTCATTTTGGGGGAAAATGCCAATTATCATGATATGGAGTCAGCATTTCAGATTGCCTTTGGCAAACAGAAGACAAATCTTGACTCACCACAAAATTCAGATCCAGTAACCAAACATTTTCTTGTATTATCAATTGTGTATCAAAATATATGAAAATTAACAGGAATGCAGAATTCCAAAAACCAAAATGAAGGATTGACCATGAAGAACAAAAACATAAGCAACAGACGATTTCTAAAGTAAAATCATATGCAACACAAAAGGGTTAAAAATTAAGCATGCGGCATCCCACAATTATGAATGAACTGATTGAGAGCTTCAAGAAGAACAAGTAGGTCATGATACATGCAACCAAATATTAAGAATTTAAGATGGGGCATCCCCTCTTATTTTCCTTAGCTTTTGATTAGTTTGATATTTTATATTTTACGCTTTTAGGACATATTTCAACTACTGTCAATGATACTTCAGTCATAGTCTACTTTCATTTGGTAAGGCTTACATCAAATCCATTACTTAAATGAATCACTAAGATTAATTCAATTTTCCTTCCTCGTGTACTGTGTTTATTAACTCGTGTACATGGCCACTGGAAAGAGAATAAACTTGTATATGAAATCTCTCTTGGGGAAAAACCTTGCAAGAGGTCTTTGTGGTAGTTATTTTAGAGCACGTAAGCATTAGCTAAGGGTTTCCCGAAATATGAGGCATTGGCCCAGTATTAAACCTAGATCTAGGCATAATGATTTAGTAACAATCTTGGGATGAACCATGTGTTTCACCAAAAATTAATAATCTAGTTCCACAAAAAATGTAGAATGAATGATAGAAGAATTTTTCTCAGTTCTTACATCTTGAACCCAATGAATCCCTTGAGCAATAATATCATCTCTCTCCGAAGCCAATTTATTTGCCACAAAAGCCAGTCATCGATAGCATCTTCCATCATTAACTGTAAATTTTGTTTGGAAATCCAGAAAGCCTGTCTTCTGCAGAAAGTAGAATAAAGAAGAAAATGCAATCAAATTTATGAAGGAATTCAAGCAGCATTTTACAATATGAAATTCATCGCCTATCAAGTATTCATAAAGTGCTATAGCAGTTACAGAGGTCAAGAAATTTACCATAAAACTATCGCTTCGTACATTCTTAGAAATAAAAGGAGACCCACAAAGCTAGGTTGATAGTTAAGACATTCTCCCACCAGGGGAGATGTCCCGGGATAGACACAGGAAGGCCTCCTCTATAACCCGGCAAAAGGAAGGGACACTCACATGCTGCACAGTATAGTTTCTACAAACAGTATAGTTCATAGGACAACAAAGGTAAGAATCCAGCCAAGGCTGCAGTTGCATCATTGTTATTAAAAAAAGACACATTCATGATATTGCAATCTCTTTTTTTGGCTAAAGTGCTGATATATATTTATAAAAGTAAACTGTTACAGAATTCACAACAGTAACACCTTTGTGCAGTCCTGAAACCTGGAAACAGAGCCTTGCACAAACTGGGAGTTTACAAGCCTACACAGAAATATTTAAATGTACCCTGTTTCATTGTCAAAATGATATAATACTTAGTAGAAATTAGTGTTCTATTATTTTCTTATTGTGTATAATGATACTTGAGAGAATATACCAAATTATTCCATTATTAAAACATTTGTATAAACACATTCTGCTGCTAATATTTTAAAATAATTCCAATATACAATGAACCTTTTTCTTGATTGGTAATATCTTATAAAATTATATTTTGTACAATTTTTTTAACTTGTGAAAACAATGAGCCGAGAACCAACAAAGTAATATTAACATGATACAACACTGCCATTGTAGAAAAGAGCCCACAGCATGATTGGAAGGTGCTCAGAGTTGCAACTTGTGGTTGGAGGATCGAGTAACTTTTAAGAAGAAGAGGAGAGAGAGAGAGAGAGAGAGAGAGAAGAGGTATTGCAATATTGGATTGAGAAACATCTAGAAGCAGAATACCGTAGGACAAACAAACAAATTAATGTCAAAATAGAATGAAAATGACACTATAAAAAGAACGTGCTTTGTACAACTTGTTTTAACTCATCAAAAAAAAAAAAAAAAAAAGTAGCTGAGGCTGAGATGCCAATAAAGTACTATTAACGTGTCACAGCTGTTAGATGAGAAATTGCAGTCATAATCTCAAACCACAAACAAAATAAGACAGATTTGCTGAAAAATGTTGTAATTCAAAGAGACAGAATTATAGAGTTCGCGTAAGGGGGGAGTTGTTTGACAGTGGGGGCTCCATTTTAAAACTTGGGAAAGGAGGTACATAAGGTTTGGACCGATGATTGGTTGGAGGCGGGCTATTTGTATGGTCTTTTCCCTAGCTTGTTTAAGGTAGTTTCAGATAAAAATAAATTCGGAGGTGTCTTATGTTCAGTCAGGGAGTAGTGTGCTCTGTGTTATCTCTTTTAGGAGAGATTTGCATCAGCATGAAGCAGTTGGGTATGAGTCTATATTGGGTCTTCTGACACTTCCATTTGCAGAAGTGAGAATGACTTTGGCATTTGGAAGCACTTCTGGAATGTTTTCTGCCAAGTCATTCTATATGGCCTTAATAGGACCTCACTCGGGCTTATATGGCATCTATGTGGGGTGGCCTGGCTCTTCATGTAGAGGATTTTTCTTGATTAACAATCACTGGAAAGGTCTTAGACCGTAGATAATCTTCAAAGGAAAGGCTTGAGTTTGTAGAATATTGTTGATAAGTGTTCTATATATGGGAGACCAGGGTCGGTTGCGATCAACCATTTATTTCATCACTGTGATTTTGCGTCACATCTGTGGATTTTAAGGTTTGTGGGATTTCATGGTGTATTCCTAAATCGCCTGTCGCCTTCATTCAGTCTTGGAGGTTGGGTTCATTTTTATGGCTGTGGTTTGCTGATATGGAGGCATATATCCCTTTTGCAATTAATGGTCTATTTGGAAAGAAGTAATGACAATTTTAAGGGGGGAACTTCATCGCCAGTTGATGCTATAGTTTCATTGGTGGGACTTAGGTCAGCAAGGTGGTTATGCAGGAAGTAAAGGTGTAAGCTTGATGACATCTTCCGAAATTGGAAGTTTGCACCATTTGTCATCCAAGGAGAAGAAATATGTCTCTTGGAGGCTTCCTTCCATTGGATCCTTGAAATTCAATGTGGATGGTGCGGCGAGAGGTAAACCAAGTTCAGCGAGGATAGGAGTTCTTCGTAATTGCAAGAGGGACACTTTATTCATGTTCTCCAAGAATGTGGGGGTGAAGAATTCTAATGAAGCTAAGTTTTTAGCAATTCTAGAAGCTCTGCGTTTATACCCTGGTTTTATCCTAGAGGAGTTTGTTGTTAAAAGTGATTCCCTTGGCACATTTCGTGGGTTAAATCAATGGAGATGAGTCTGTGGAAATTTCAGTTCTACTTCAATGAGATAACATTTCTATCTTCATCTTCTCGGGTAGTCTTTTAACAGGTTAGCTGATTAACCAATGGGACGGCAAATGCATTAACAGGATCCTTTCTATGGAGGCATCTCTTTTGTAATTGTTGTTTGCATCTAAGAGTAATGCTCTTATCCTGATACTTTGTTTTCTTTTTTTTATTTTGTTTTGTTGTATGATCCTTGATCTTTCAACATGATATCTGTAATTTCCCAAGAGGCCAACAGCACAAACTCGCACACCAAACAGCACATAACCTTCTACAAGAAGAGGGATTTTGCACAAGCAAATGGCCTCCAACAAGCCTAGTTGAAGTACCATTAGTTCTGATGCATTGACAGTACGCTGATGCATGGGGCCAGAACAAAACCATGCTGACGAATGATCCAATATCTTTGATTAGACCAACCACCATGAGCTGGACACTCATCAAGTTGAGCTTGAAACATAGCCATCATCCACTACATTCACGCTGTCTTGTGAGAAAGAATCTCACAATCTTGAATAAGTCCTAAGAATCTCACAATCTTGAATAAGTCTTCCAGGAGCAATGACATATAATCCTACTGCAAAGAGTCTTAAATGCTTCTGCAAATCAAGATTGTTAAGTTCATGGTTCAAATTACCATTTGACAAGGGCCCACACAAAAGAGACAATAAATGTGGCAAAAGAGACAATAAATGTGGCTCTGAAAACCGTGTTATGAAACAGATTCCCATGATGTAGAACTAGGCCTGTCAATCCAGCCCTTTGACAAGGGGGCTCTGCCCTTTTTTTTTTTTTTTTTTTTCTTAATATATATATATAGCCTATAAAACGCTGCTAATAATAGAATAACAGTAAGAAAATGGGGATAAAGGTAGACAGCGATGATATTCATCAATAGTGGTAAAAAACCCAAAATAAAAATAATAAGAAACAACCAATAATTGTGATTGGTGTCTATTTCCATTGTTTCTATTTTCTAAATATCTAACATCAACGGCTCCAATAATTGTTGATCTTTTTTTTTTTCTTTACCATTTATTCAACTACAGCCGCCCAAAGATTTTGAAAATTTCAATTTTCCTAAGGATATCTAAATGTACCAATACGATTATTTCTAAATTTTATGTGTATTAATCTATTTGCATTCTTTGAAAGTCTCAGCACCTGTCTTTATTGGTAGGTGTACACTTTTGTGTTCTCTATTTTCCAAGTTTTGGGTAGTATCAAGTACAATTATATGAACAACCTATCGATGCTCGACGGTAGTGTAAATAAAAACAATAAAAAAAAATAAAAACAGGTTTTCTTGTGTTCAGGCCATGGGCTCAGGCCCTCGAGGGTAAGGTAAGGGCCTTGGCCCACCCGGGCCCGCCCTACATATACTTACGGTAGGGTAAGGGCAACCCCGGCCCCAATCTGGCCCGGCCCTTTGACAAGGGGGGAGAGAGAGAGAGAGAGAGAGAGAGAGAGAGAGAGAGAGAGATGATTTTTGGGAGTAAAAGCTCCTCCCTTGCTTGAAGGTCTCCTCCATACATTTGTACCTCCCGTACCAAGACTAAATTATTTGGCATAATTTAGGCCAGTTACATCTCAAATAGTGTAAATATACAATAAGTCCTACGATTATGGCGGTCTTTGAGAGCATGAGCACAGTGTAGTCCGTTGCATAAGAATCTGTGCCTACCTTTCCCAGGCTCCACTTGGATGCTTTCATGGATAAGGCATATGGAGCTTTTATAGATGTTGGGACTCGGGGCTCATGTCCAACAACCTTCATGTCCACTCTTACATCTAACTATCATGAATGATGGGCAACTTTTTTAAAGATAGAACAGTTCTAATTATCTACTCTTATATTCCGTCTACCGGCTTGATGAGCATTAGTAGGAGGAAGATAAGATCAAGATAAAGAAATTTTTAAATGAGAACAGATAACAGAAATAAACTATGAACTACGAAACTTGCTTTAAGAACATGTTACTCTTTGCATAATAAATTTAACACGAAGTATATGACCTGCAATTTGCATATCAAAGGATATGATGATGACTTCATTTTTAAAAGTTAATTCCAACAACCGAAATAGCTGTTAAAAATAATGGACAACTTAAACATGATGTTAGATCCTCACCTCAGCCACCCTCTTCTATTAAGTTGGAATATCTTATCGACTAAATTCAACAGCGGCACTTAAATTAGGCGGCGTCCACTGCAGAGGAATCAGGGTGGAAGGATATCAGAACAACGATGAATACAGCTACAAGAAGACCAAATTCCTATATTAGGGGAAATTTCTCCTGTGGATGTTCCTACATGGGTACGTTCATGTTGTCATGGTGGGTGCTGTGAAATTCAGAGAAGCCTTTTCTTCGATAAGCCCCCCACCTCTTAAACATCCAGATGGGAATGTCCACGTAGGAGAAAAGTTCCACTCCTCTATTATTCTCGCTGGTTTGAAATCTTAGAAGCATCAACCTTTGAGAACTCTTAATGCAGACAAAATTGATTAAAAATTATCATAAAGTAGTTTCCTGTTAACTTATATTTATATTGAGAATTTTGAGAAACGATTCGGTTTATTTGTAATTTTTCAAGCTAGTTTCAAAAATTAAGACTGGCTTAAATTTGAGTTATTTTAGACTAGAGCTATGATGTTATTAGAGTTTCCTATTGTTATGGGAATAGGTTTCCTATTATGGTTATGAATAGGTTTCCAAGTTTAGTTAATGTCTTTGGTTATAATCTATGAATAGCCTTTGGCTATTCTTAATAATACAGGTCAATCAATTCATTCGATAAGAGTTAATCAATTTAGTTAACATGTAGCACCAAAATTTAAACTTGATAGCAAAACAAGTTCCTTAAGGTTCCTTGCTATATCTTTCTTCACTTATCTTTTATTTTCCTTTTCCCAAAATCAGAGGACCGCAGCCCAAGGGTCACCGGGTCTGTATTTGTAGTGCAGAGAAACCAGAGAAGAAGAAAGAAGGGTGCCCCTTGGTTTTATTTCAAGAAGAGAGGGTTAACTGGAAAACACACACACAGAAAAAAAGAGGGGGGGGGGGGGGGGGGGTGGGTAGGGGGGGGGAGGGGGGAGCGGCAAGTGCTGCAACAGGCCCTTGCTTCTTCAGTTGCAAAAAAGGTGAAAAGCAGCAGGTGCTGCAACAGGCCCTTGCTTCTTCAGCTGCCAAAAAGGTGTGAGAGAGAGAGAGAGAGAGAGAGAGAGAGAGAATATAAACTCTCGCAGTGATGTGTGAAAAAGAACAATGAAGAGGTCAGTGCTTGGCATGAATCTATAAAGGGCCAGATCGAATTTCTGTAACAAGGACTCGGACAGGAAAAAGAAGGGAACATGTTCTTTTTTAATCATCTACATATTCATCAAAACCATCATTCTCGTTTTGTTCTTCAACTCCATGATGCTTTTGGGAGAGATCAAGACATATATGATCTAGTGGTCCACTAGCTCCACTTGACTAAAAAAGAAGTGGAAAATAGCAGAGACAGACCTACAGACAGATGGTGGCCACCAGCAAAGCACAATGGACATGTTTTGCAACACATCAAAAGAGAAGAGACTATATTTATTGCGAACTACCAAGAGTAGCGCAACAAAGATTATTTAGGATTTCGATATTAGGAGTTCTTTTCACCACAAAGTTTATGATATCATTCAAGTCAGGGAGAAAACTTTATAAAGACTTTACAGTTATTTGGTGGTGTGAATCCAAGCAATCGTTATGGGTGAGCAACCGAGCATCCATCCTTAGTTTTGTGTGAGAATGTTGTGTAGCATTCAAACTCATCAAATATGCTACGTAGCATAAATGGGTCAATTTAATCAGTATTGTTGTTGAGAAAGAGTTTGTAGAGGCGATGACGCTTTTATCTCCTTCATCAATCAAGTTGCAAGCAGATAGAAGATCCATCATCCTCAATCGCACAGAAAATGGATCAATCATTGCAGGGTTCTCAGGCAAGATAAATCCCACTAACCCATTGCATTCAGAGCTTACAGCCCTACGAGCTGTGTTACAATTATGCCTCTTCAGGAATATGAACAATGTTGTAATTAAAGGAGACAATCTCAGTGTCATAGAGTCCCTTCAGAATGATGGGGATTTTAAAGGGACCTAACAATCTCTTGGAGGAAATTTTCAAAATGTTTATAGCATATTGGGATGTCAAGGGCCCAAATTTGTAAGTGAACTACTAATATACTCCTGCAAACACCCTTGCGAAGTGGGCTACCCAAATGTTCACAACAGTTTATAATCTGCCTCTTCATATCCTCAACATTCATTTACAAGATGTGAAAACATAGGTGTGATGCCTATCAAAGGTCAAACTGAAGTGGAAGGTCATCAGTCAAGTCTGCTCATTGGGAATGATGTTTGGTTTTAGCTCTGTAACGTTTTAGGTGTTTGTGTTTTTGGCTTTTTTGTGTTCGTTTTCGTGATCTCAAATCCTTTTCCATACAAAAAGAAAAGAAAAAGAGGAAGCGTACATATGGTGTTTAGCATGGTTCAAAATCGCGATCGCGGTCATCGCGTCGCCATTCGCGGTCAATCACAGTGTGAATTTCTATTTTACTCCAAAAAAATATCCAAAAAATCCAAATTATTCTAAAATGTTAAAAAACAATGCCTTTTCCATTAGTACACACTATAAAACAAAATAACGGTCCTCCTAAGTTATAACATTATGTATCACTGCTATTTAATTTTTTATTATTAAATATGCTATTTTAGTGTTTAATATTTCCCCTTATCCTTATAATTTATAGATCCATCAATGTAATTCATGTAAGGATGAAAATAGCGGTGCGATTTGAAAAAAATTCCCAAAAAATCTGAAAAAATTCCAGAAAATCCATAAAATTGTAAAATGAAAGAAAATGTGTTTCTTTTGCAAAAGTAAGTAAGAAAAGGGGGTGTAGCGGTGCCCTCAATATATGAGGTCCTGTATCATTATAAAAATAAAAAATAATAGTAATGATTAGTTTTTTCACATGTACTCATGTTTCTTGGTCATGCTAACTTATTTCTAGTTAGAGTGAAATTTGATTGAGCTCTATTTTCAAGTAGAATGAAATTTGGCTAAGGCATTGATTTTAATTAAGTAATATTTGGCTAAGACATGATATTTTTATATATATTTAGCCTCATTGTGGAGCCCACCAATGATTAAAGGAATCAAGTGCTTCAGCTTTTATTTTTTCTTAGAGGGTCATTTAATTTTTATTGATACCTTTCAAAGGGTCCATAAGTGCCCTAATGAAATAAAAGATGGGTCCATTTAATTTTTATTTATGCCTTTTAAAGGACCCATAAGTGCCCTCTAATGAAATAAAAGAGGGATCCATTTAATTTTTATTCATAACTTTCATAGGGCCCATAAGTGCCCTCTAAAAGAGGGGTACATTTAATTTTTATTTATAACTTTCACAGGGCCCATAAGTATCCTCTTAAAAGAGGGGGCACATTTAATTTTTATTTACAACTTTCATAGGCCCATAAGTGCACCCCAATGAAATGATACAAGGATCCAAATGAAACTGGTTTTGGTGCCATGAGTGCCTTCTAAAAGAGGGGGTACATTTAAATTCTGTTTATAACTTTCATAAGGGCCCATTAAGTGCCCCCCTAAATGAAATAAATCAAAGGCAGGCATTCCGTGCATAGTTGTTAATATCGTTTCGGACCTCATTTCGCTCTGGCCTACAAAATGAAAAATTTCGGCAGATTCGGGATTTCGGCGAAACTTTTCGGAATTACATTTCGGGAAAAAAATAACAAAATATATATACATATATAAGTAAAAAAAAATAGAAAAAGTAATAAATATAGACTTAATCCATTATAGTAATTTTTTTGGAATTATATTTTGTGAAAATATAAGAAATACAAACAATATATGTGTAAAAAAAGTTTAAAAAAATTAATTATATAAAATTCCATTTCAGCCGAAAAGTAACATTTCGGCCGAAATCCCGAATTTCGGCCGAAATCGACCGAAATTCTGACCGAAAAGTTTGGAGTGGAATTTCGTTTCGGCCACTTGACCGAAACGAAAAATTTCGGCCATTTCGGCCGAAACGAAACGATATTGATAACTATGGTTCCGTGCCCTATTTCTTTTCCCAAAACGAAGTCGATGAAAATCGAGAGAAGCGGGAGAGGGGAAAAGAAGAAGAAGAAGAAGGAAGAAGAGAAGAAGAAAAGGAAGAAGAAAGGAGGAGCTGCTTGCTGCCTACGACGCTCCCGCTGGCCCGCTGCAACGATGCTGCTGCCGCCGTGATGCTGCCGCCACTCCTGCTGCAACGCTGTTGGTGCCTCCATGCATCAGGTATGTCTTCTGCAACTCATCTTTTTTTTTTCTTTTTCTTTTTTCCTTTCTTCCTCTGTCTCCCTTTTTCTTTCTGTTGTTGTTCAATCGGTGATTAAGCGGAGCAAACGAGAAGAGAAGGGAGAGGGGGTTTTAACCCAGACCGCAATATAACGGCCGCTACAGCAATGTATCAGACGTAGCGGCTTCTACGGACCGCTACAGGTGTGATACCCGATATTTCCAATGTAGTGTTGCGGCCGCCGATATGTACATGAATTCATGTTTAAAAGCCATAGCATTTAAAGAATTATGAAAAATAATTTATATTTCACTCTAACCATAGTTGGGCCCATGATCAAATTAAGTGTGCCACATTATTAGAATCATTAGCCTAATCAAATGAGACTTCAGGAATCTAGTCTTTTACAAGAAATTATGTTTATCAAAAGGCGAAGAGAACTTTAACAAGAATACAACAGCAACAACACTACCTCCTAATAATAACTTAATGTGAACTCCAATCCTATTGCAACTACTGCTACATAACACTAAAGTCAACAGAAGTTTTACTTGAAACAGAGATGTTTTAATTTCTTAACATAAGAAAACAAAAAATGTACAACTATATCATTATTTTCCATTCAGCGAAACAAATATAGGTTACAAGTACATTACCCTTTGTAAAGGACAGTTCGATAACCATTAATTAGTAAAATAAAAAATGCAACCATAACAGAATGTGAACACTAAACAGTCAGTTCTAATGACGTGCAATATTGCATATCTTCCGTGCAGGTTAGTTCAATTATACATCATGATGAAACTTCTTTGACCATGCAAATGTTTCTCATCCTATGTGGCATCCATGAAATTCCTCCATAGAAGCTACCAAATGTTAGTCATGCTACAATACTGTCCATAAAGGTCAAGAATTGCTAAATTACATTCATGAAATTCATTCTTACAAGCTACAAAATCATTGATATTCATATTAGTTGTTCCATTATTATGCCCATATTGCTCAAAAATCACATCCAAAAGTTCAATGTTTCTCTACAAAATATGGCATAGAATATATATAATAATCACATTCATCAAGGTCCGTCCCTATCACATGTAAGCCATTCTTCAAAAGTTCTTCTATTATGCTCTGAAATATGACATAGAATATACATTGATCACATCATTCGAGGTCCATATCTAAGAAATGTAATCCATACTTCAACACACTCCACCCACTCCCCAACCCCTCCCTTCTCTCTCCCCACCCCGAAGGTCCAATCACTCCTGGTAAAACTTATACAAATTTACAAAGGATATACTAGCCTGTTAGACCAATGAAAGGCCTCTTATACAACCAATGAAAAGGCCTCTTATACTAGCTTTTGTAAATTTTAAATTCTAACTAAATCATTTCAATATTAGGATGTACACGAATGTGTGCGCGAATGACATGAGTGGAACAGTCATATAATGTACCTGTACCATTAAAAAATAATACCATTCACCAGAACAAAAGATTCGTACAAAGTCCTTGTAATTTACCCTGGGCTGGCAAAATTCATAATGGGCTGCATCACCACGCAAGTTAAAAACTCCCTGCCAAGGCTTCGTACCAGTGGGCATTCAGCCTCTCTTGGTCTTAAGACAGCAGCCAAAGACCCCTGTCATAAGCCTCTGAAGGACCTGAAACCAAAATGAAAGCTCAAAAATGCATGTGTACTGCAGCATAAAGAGCAAATGTTTTCAATCAGAAGACTCACTCACACCTTGTACTCACACTCAGAAGAAAATAGAGCAGGATGAAGCTCCTTAGAAGCAATCAGATGATACCGTAACCTTTCATCTCTTTCTTCAGAAGATAATGTACCCATAACATCCACACCAATAGAAGACTGATTCCTTCTGTAAATGTCTAGGTGGTCACCTATTAAATCAACCATATCCCTGAAACGTACAAAGTAATTTGATTTGGACTGTAAAATGAAAAGTATCCAATTAAGTAGAAATGATTGTCCATGAGTTGCAATAGTAATATAAAAGCACCTTGTCAGCAAGTCGACAAGGTTGATCTGTTTAATCCTTCCAGATATCTCACCAATAACATCTTTGATAAGCATGTGTACCTGATCAGGGGCCTCTTTGTCAGGAGTAATTGCTGAATACCACAAATCAACCATGAAGTCCTGCAAGATCTTATTAATAAAATCATCTACAGCAGCCTCAACAAGAGGCGAATAGATTTTTCTCCTCCATCTTGGTGCAGTCAGTAGAGGTGAGATACGGGGATCATCAAATGACAACTGCTTTTTCTGCAATTGAGACAGATATGTTGGTCAACGAACTGGCCGAACCTTCCAGCGGAATTCCAATTTCATGAGATAGAAGGCGTAACGCAGAGAGCATAAGAAATGCTATCAGGATATTAGTCCACATCGATTTACTTGTGTCTGCAATAAACATGTAAAGGCATTTAGCAGTGCAGTATTAATGGCTCGCTGATATGGATCAATGTGGGAGAAAATACCAATAAGACGATAACACAATGAAAGAAGAGAGACCAAATTCAATGTTCCAAGATATAAACTTAGTACCAAACATTTAATTGCTTTATAACCTACGAAGAAAAGGAAAAATGGCATGAATAATTCAAACTATTCAAGACATCTGGAAACCAGCATTTTCGGCTCACAATACAAAAAACCATCACTAGGACTCACATTAGGTATTGACATGTGAGATATAAGCCAATGAAAGATGTGCAATGTGTTAAAACTTAAGATATCAAAGCCCAGAAGATTTTGACAGTGACATTTTTACCAGTTGATAAAGAAGATGGAAATCCTATTTTTAAATTAACTTTAGCAGTTCATAAAAGAACAAAATATGGAAGAATGCATATAGACAATTAGGGTACAAATTCTACCTAAAGAATAGTATACAAAAATGCAAAAAGAGCCCACTTCCCTTCTTCATATTAAATTCCCAGGAATTCATAGAAAAATGGTTTTGTCGAAGGGGTATTAAAGAGGTGGACAGTGATGGGTCTAAGGAGGAGATCTAGGGAGTAGGGACCATCACTTTCCTAGGATTTAATTTAGTAGGTGATGGGTGGGTAATCATTTACTATGATCCTATTAGAGGAGAGAGTACTTGATGACCACGTGTGGATCTTCACCTGTAATCCTGCCCCTTTTGCCCTTTCGATACAAAAGCATGGCTTACTTGGAATTCAATGCCAATTAAATAAACGGGATCAAAATGTCAGGAAAAAATATAATATAATCTCTTAACAATGAAATTGGTCAAAACGAGTTAGATCTAGGTTATGGGAACTGTCAATGAAAAGGAATATGCTCAAGGCATTGGAATCTGATGATTTGATGTAGGTGATGGGCCAAAGATGACTGACCAAAAGCCCAAGGAAACCATCATAGGCCTAGTCCACTACGAGGGACAATAACTAACATGATTACTAGTCATGTGATCAATAAGAGCCATGTGGTCATTTCATGTGTCAAATCTCGTATTTTAGGAAGTTCTTCTTGAGAAAATTAATTTATTGTGATTTTCTTAGATTTAGAAATTATAAATATAATCTCTAATTAAGAGTCAATGATTGTTGATCACACTAATATGAGGATATAATTGCTAATTGAGAGCGAAGATTGCAAGCCTAAAGACTCCCTTAGCATGGCTTCAGGATGTGTCTGAAGACTCCCCACATCCACCCTGCAGTGGCATTGTACCTAAAAACAATTCAAACCTCTCTTCCAATATTGAGTGAAACAAACTCACTTGGCCTTGCATGACGACTCTTAAGCAACCCAAATGCGTGAAGACTCATTCGGCATGGCTTCAAGGTGTGTGTGATGACTCCACAGCCACCCTCCATTACTGTTGCAACTAAAAAATATATTCAAACATGAAACAACAGTTTGTTCATTTGCATATGCAAGTACATTTACATATGTAAAACCCATTTTCCTATCCATGAGTGAAAAGAAAACGGCCCCTTGTGCCATATAGCCTCCTCCTCCTCCTCATCATCATCATCAAAGCCTTGTCCCAACTATGTTGGAGTCGGCTACACGAATTCTGCTTCTCCATTCCATTCTATCTTGAGCCAAATCCTCAAATATATTACATTTCTTCATATTATTTTTACTTCCTCCATCCATGTCCACTTTGGCCTACCCCTTCCCCAGGGGTCGACCTAAGTTATTGCGACCTGGGGCGTCGGAATTGAAGTTCTCTTGGAATTTAATGGGACTTTGGATCAAGGGCAGGCATACATTGGAGCGATCTGACGCGATTGCCCCAGGTTGAATTTTAATTGCCCATGGAGTTGAATTGGGCCTTGGAGCATGCACCCCATGTCTTAACTTGTCAATCCATATATATATCTAAAGATAGCCCCACATATCTAAAGCTTTGTTGGTAAAAAAAAAAGGAATAAAAATTAAAAAAACATTGTGGCAGTACATGGCTCCCTCTTTTTCCACCTCTTCTTTTGAAACCTCTTTGCGCCGATTGTTGACCGAGCTCGTCGTCGCTGGTCCCTATGTACCATGTAGGCTATTGCATCTTCATCTGCCAAATATATCTTAATTTCCAAATCTTAATCCCAAACCTTGGATTCCCAAATCCTAATTCAAACCCTGAATTCCCACCAAATCCGAGCATATCTACAAATCCAAAGATGACCAAATCCATTCGTGTTATCATGTCTTCTTTCAAAACATCTTTGCGCCGATTGTCGACCGAGCTCGTCGTCGCTGGTCCCTATGTACCATGTAGGCTACCGCATCTTCATCTGCCAAACGTATCTCAATCTCCAAATCCTAATCCCAAACCTTGGATTCCCAAATCCTAATTCAAACCCAGAATTCCCACCAAATCTGAGCATATCTACAAATCCAAAGATGACCAAATCCATTCGTGTTATCATATCTTCTTAAACACCCGCACCCCCACCCACTCCCCCCTCCTCTTCCCTTCTTTTCATGACTCAAAGTTGGAATTCCACACCCATTATCCAAAGGTTGAATGCTTTGAGAAAGTGAAAAGAAAAGGTATATGTGTCCCAAAATGTTATTGTATTCAGTCTTTTCGCAGACACCCACTCACGTTGAATTTGCAGCGATGTCCATTGGCCATTGACTCATTTAATGCTTTTTAGTACTTCTGATTAACATCCTATGTTAAGTCTAACAAAATTTTAGCCCCACCTAAACAAAATTCTTGGGTCCGCCACTGCCCTTTCCCTTGGCCAACCTTCATAGGCAAACTTTTCCTTACCTGCACCGTTGCCGGCCTACGTTGAACATGTCAAAACGGGTTTCTCTAATTTTATCTCCTATTGTTGCTACCCCCTAAATACTCATTTCTAATTTTATCCTTCCTAGTTTTACCACACATCCACCTTTGCATTCTCATTTTCGTTAAATTCATTTTGTGCATATGTTGCTTCTTGATTGGCCAACATTCTACTCCATAGGTCATAGTTAGTCTAATCGTTGTTTTGTAGAATTTTCCCTTCGATCTTGTTGGCATCCGTTGATCACAAAGCACTCCAGAAGGAAGTCTCCACTTCAACCATCCTGATTTTATACTATGTTTGACATCTTCATCAATCTCCCCATCCTTACTAATTATAGATTCAAGGTAACGAAAAGAATCACTTTGTGGTATCTCATGGTCTTCAATTCTCACAGTTGTGCTATATACCCTATCTTTGGCAATTACCAAAACACCATGGCACACGTGCTTCAATCAAACTCCACAATTGGGTCTCTAGGCTACAACTCTAGCAAGTATGAATTCTTTTTAATATACTTAATATTTTATATAATTTTATTTCTCAAAAAAAGATGTGCTAGTGAGACTCACACCTTGCGCTTTGGCCAATTAGAATGCCTCACATCACACCTTTTTTTTTTTTGAAATGATAACTTGTATTAAAAGAAGAGGCTTTCCAATATAAAAGATTAATACTGGGAAGCAGAGAAACCCCACAAAAAGACAACCACCACCCAAAAGTACCCAAAGGGCCAAAAGGAGCCACAAACCACAAAACGGAGCAAAGAGGAGGAGGCTATAAGGGCCCTAAACCAAAAGTGGGAGAGAAAAATCCTTTATCAAGGAGCAACAACATCCCTCCAATTGTACATGATGCTGTCTAGAGAGAAGCCCCAAAAATCTGGAAGGATAGAGGCCAACAACGCAACACAGAATCTCATTTTTTAAAACATTCCTATAAACACAATTGGAATGCCTCACCCTCACATCACACCTTAGTGTTTTTTAAAACATTCCTATCTAGGCACTTCTCTCATTCAAGCATGGATGAAAATAGCGGCCGCTGCGTATATTGGCCGTAGCGGCCGCCACCGCTACGCTACAGCCGATTTATCGGCCGTCGCACCCGTAGCTACGGGTGAGAAAAAATCCTGCTTTCCAAATTTTTTTAAAATACATAATAAGACTTATTTCTTTTCTTCTTCTCTCCAAATAACATTTCTACACAACTCTTCTACCCTTTTATGTTTAAAAGAACACCAAAAAGCACATGATCTCGCCGAATTACAGTCGATACAAAGAGTTCTTCTCAATGATTCTTCTCTAAGTACATCCTATTAAACACCCCCTTTGGTAGATGCATTTTTTTCTCTAGGTACTCTTAAATCTTGACTTCATGACATAGTTTTTTATTTTATAAGCCTTTCATTAGTTTCTAAGTTAGCATAACTAAGCAACATGAACACATGTGAAAAAAATGATCATTCTATTATTTTCAATTTATACAGCGATAAGGACCTCATACAATGAGGGGACAGCTACGCTCCCTTAACTTAGTTACTTTTGCAAAAAAAATACATTTTCTCTCATTTTCCAATATTCTAGATTTTTTAGAATTTTTTTATATTTTTTTGACGATTTTTCCAAATCGCACCGTTACGCCGCTACGTAGCGCCCGCTACGTAGCGTTTTGGCGGCAGGCCGCTACGCCCGCCGCTACCGCTATTTTCATCCTTGCATTCAAGTAACAAGACCTAAAAAATGAAAAAATAAAAGATGCTATGTAACGCCCCAATTCCGAATACCGAGAAAATCGTCTAATTACCAAAATTGGTGCGCTACTTCCCGGAAAATCCGAGAACTTCCAAGATCGTAGGTCCGCAGTGAGGTCCAATTTAAAACTTTTTGAACAACATTATAACAACAGTTAAATTGCGGAAGCGATAATTAGAGATAGCGGAAGCATAAGGTATCATCTCATGTATCAAATATATCGGGCTGAAGTCCAGCCTATGAGTGTCAAGTGATAAGAAAAGAAGTTTATTACAATTTATACTAAAACCCTGCTCACAACAAAAGTCGCTCAAAAACCAAACAAAGATGATCACTCAACCCCCCGTGCCGGCTCTCCAATCTCCGGCTCGACCTCTGGGTCGGCCTGTCCCCAAATGTAGTCACCAGCTACGGGCGCCTCGACTAGTGCGAACGCATCGCCCTCGAACTCGGGGTCAAGACCTAAGCACCAAGAGTGGATCAGATCTAAAGATCTGGCAAGTCACAATATGCATGTAATATAGGATGTATGCATCAAATGAGTAGAGACAGTAATAAAGTCAGGAGAATAACAAGAATGTAGATACTAGGCAGTTGAGCAAGATAAGCAAGTAGAATCAGGATAAACATAATAATAAACCTATACAAAATGGCACACTCACACAAGCTGGATACCGCGGGATATTATGCCGCGGCCCTCCCATACTGAACACAGTCGCGGCGGGGAAATCTCACCAGTGCTGGGGATTATCTAGCCCCGCAAATAACATCAACAACACACCCTGAGACCGGACCCGGTATCGCACCGTCCGTCTCCAAATAATGCTCATCATGATAGCCACACAACACTCTCAATAGCTCCTACCAGTGATGATCAGTCCAACTGGCTGAGCTTAGATCAGCTGAGTGAATGTTTATGCCGACTCAGGAAACAATAAAGGTCTGTGTCTGTCTAGGCTTTGCCTTGCGTGAACAAGGTCCTAACAAAGTCCCTAAGAGGTCCAAGTACCCAAGCCCAACATTGGATCCATACCAAGGCCCACCAAATACATGGCCTGGTCTACAACAGTCCAATGAGATAACAAATCCATGTCCAATAATATACAGTCCAAATAATACAACCTCTCCAGTCTAGGGTAATCCATATCCAAACTTAGGCCATAAAAGGGCCCGCCTAGCCACAGACACGGGTTAATGTTACCCAATCATACCAACGGGTCACCTCTAAGTAGTCCTAGGTTCGGGTCCTTCGTTTTACATTTAATTAACAGGTATAAGCAAAATAAGGACAATAGAGTGACAATAATAATATGGGGGAGATGAATCTCCAAGTACAAGGATCAATGAAAGATAACAACAGTCCAACCTAAGTAAATGATCCACTTTCAGATTCAGGTCTATCTCAGGTAATTCGATCTTTAAGTGAAACCATAGATGCTAAGGAATATTGTGTTTGGTGCTTAGAAGTTATGAGCATCATTGGTAACGTATAAAGGTCGAATCATCTTAGATTACATAATCTGGACCTTAACTAGTGGACCCCACGAGTCAAGGTTGAGCCACACCATTGACTCGTGGTTGGCACAGTGATGGAAGTCTATTTGGATGGTCAATGGGCCCCACAATTGATCACAACATGAGAAACCAAAATCTGGAAAACTTACTGTACACAGTGTGCTCCATCGATCTCCTGGCCTGGGGGTCAACCCGGCACACTGGGATCAGAGAGTACTCACCCTTCAGGTAAAGTCCTGAATTATTGGAATTTCCAGTGTGCTCGGTCGACCTCCTGGCCTGGTCGGTCGACTGCGTACACTGCAAATTCTGGCTAAGGGGGTGTCCCAGGTTTTAGCTTATTTCTCTGAAAATTCTGATCTCGATCACTAGATCTCGGTCAAGTACTGAGCTCGGTTAAGCACTGGGCTCGGTCAACCGTGCATATGAACTCTAGGTCGGAGGAAAATTCCAGATTATACACAAGAATTCCAATTGGGTTTAATAAGATACCCAGGGCTTATTTAATTCAAAAATCTAATGGGTCCTGGTAATTAATCCACAATTAATATACTAAACCCATTATTAAAGTAAATTCTAATCATATGGTCCCAGGTCACTAGGTCAAAGGGTCTCATTTGATTCCATTAGGAACTAAAGGTTTAATTAATTAAACTAGAAGGTTAACAGATCAGCGGGCCCCCCTGGTCCTAGTCCCAGATCAGTCTTCATCATTAAGGTCACTAAGCAGCCCCTAATCCTATGTCCGGACCTGATCTGAAATCGGGGACCCACTTGGGCCCCACAAGCTGCAGGACTACACTTTCCCATGCACCCTCACCATCAACTCTTTTCCCAAGCACCCACAGACTACCAAACCACCCATCACCATCTTATCTTTTTCACTCATCCACACACGTCAGCACATAACTTCTCCTTCATTCTTCACCCAACAGCACGTTCTGCAACTGAGACTCAACTAGAAAACAAGTCAGCCTGGGGTCATTTTGTCTCTCAAAATCGTGGACCCCACTGACCCAAATTCAGATCAGACCTCACCATTGAGGTCGCCCAGGGCCCCTCTATCAGATGTGGGGTCCTGATCTCGAATGGTGGCCCACCTAGGCCCACACTTCAAAGAAAAACGGAATCATTAACCCACGGTTTTGGGGTTTAACAGTTGGGTTTTTACTACACAGATTGTGGCCCCCTCCCTGATCAAATTCAGATCAGACTTCACCAACATGGTCGCCCCACCATATCAGGCCTGATGGACGGACTAGATCTGTGATCAGATCAATCCGTGGGTCCCGCAATCAGTCAAGCCAAAATTGGGTTTTCTACAAACAGTCCACTCTTCCTATGATCAGACACTGGATAATGGGCAAGGGGGTGTCCACACACCATGGGACCAGCCCCTCTAGGGTCACCCGTGGGTCCTCTATCAGATCCACGGTTCGGATCTATCATCGGGTGGCCCACCTGGGTCCCGGCCTCAACGCAATGAAATGGGTTTTCACTGTTCGTCTCCGGAAACTGATACAGATCACCCACTCCTCTGGAATTCTCCTCCTCAACCCATTTTCCATCCATTCCAACAAACAGAACCAGTAAACTACTCCAATTCCCAACCATCCATTGATCTTCCAAATGAGGTAACCTCATCCATCAATGGCCCAAGAAAAACCAAAAGACAAGCTCAAAGACAAATCTACACACACATATATATCTAAATTGGAATTGCAGAATCAAGAAGAAGAAGCATGCATTCTAAGTTACCCAGGGTACTTGCCTGATCAATTACAGAAAGAAGGAAGAAACAGAGGGAAGATGCAGAACCAAGCTATAATAGGGAAATCCAGCAGCAGGCCTCGTTTGTGAGGGATGGGGAAGAAGAAGAGAGAAAAGAGAGATGGGAATGAGAGAAGGAAGTGAACAGTGTTTTCATTTGGGTAGGGGAGGGTTTAGTTTAAATAGTTAGAGGTTTTAGGCTAAGGACAAGAGTGCCCTTGGGGTTAAAATGGGATTAGGGTTAGGGTAAAGGGTATATTGGTCTTTAGGTGAGGTTCTAGAAGGTACTATAGTGAAAACCCCTCCTATAATTATACTAATCACACAATTAGACTAATCTAATTAGAACCTAGGGAAATACATAACTACCCTCACTAAGCCCTATAATTAATATAATTAATATACTTAGGCTAATATATATTATTCAAATTCAATCGGAGGGCCCACAAGGGGTGGGGCCTCACATGCTACAACTGCGTTCAAAGGGTAAACTTTTGAAAAGCACTCTAATAAAGCTTTTTCTCTTCTTAGATATATATACACGCCAGGTACAAGAACTTTCAATTGTTAAATGGTAGCAAATGGATTCCCAGATTGCATGTGTCAATAACACTATAAAGAAAATTAAGCCAAACCAAACCAAACCAAGCCTTTTCCCACTAGGTGGGGTCGGCTATATGGATTTTACGACTATAAAGAAAATTAATTAGACCCTTTTTCTTGTATTTTGGTATCAACTACATATTACTTGTATAGTTTTTTTGAGCTGAAATCAACTTGAATAGTTTTTTTTTTTTTTTTTCACTTTTTTGTTGTTTTTGAAGTAAAAGTAACATGAACACATCTTTCAATGATTAAATGAATGTTCAGATTGTAAAATCAGTGATTTTTGACAAGCTGGGCGGCATCTCCAATGCAGCATACACCATGAAAAGAAGGTGGTTACGTGGATCTCCTCCAGCTGGTACTCTCAAAATTAATGTGGACAGAGTAGAGAGAGGAAAGCTAGACCCATTAAGAACAGGTGGTGTTAGTGTTATGAGAAAAGGGTGAGTACAATGGTGTTTTTTAGTATTACAGGGACCAAAGATTCTAGTGAGGTAGATATATGCACAACTAAGGGTTGGAAATTTTCAAAGCACAATTTTTTTTAATGGTAAAAAACAAAAAAAGGTAGACAGGTTTCAGAAAGTGAACACTATGATGCTATTATTAGTAAGAAAAGAGGTAGACAGCTTTCAGAAAGTTCATGTCTTGAGAGAAGCTAATGAGGTTGTAAATATTTTTGTCGAAAAGGAAGCAGATAGCAACTCTATGTTGTAGGCTTTTTCTCATAATTTCTTCATCCAAGGGTTGTCCTAACTCCTACTTGTGCTGTTGGTATAATTCTCTAATATGATTTTGTACTTTTTTGGTTTATGTCTTCTCCAAATGATGTTGGTTGGTTGTGGCAGTTGTTGTTGTCACATTGCTTTGGTTTTCTTGAATGAAACTCCATTCAATTATGGAAAAAATTAAGTGTCTAAACTGACCTTCAGCATTATGATTGTACCTAGTACAATATATGCTATATAGTACTCACAATATGCTATATATTAATCATACATAATATATTATGAGTGCTTGTCATGCAAATCCCTTTCCATTTTATACTTTTACGAAGTACAGTTCTAAAAATTCATTGTATCATGTTGGATTGGTCTCTCCGTCAGACTCCCGAGCCATTCCCTCAAATTGCTAGTTTTGAAAGTCCTGTCCATAGATTTGCAGCTAAATATCTTTTTACTTTCCACAATTGGCATCAGAATAATAAAATAAAATAAAATTGATTTATGGCACCACACTTTGAAGATGAGAGATGCAATCGATATATATTAGCTTAACGCCGATTTATTCCAGTATGCATTTAGGTCTGCATAAAACTATACAAAAGTATCTACCAAGGTATCACTTTTCCTCCATCCCATCCTGAATCAGTGGTCATTTCATTGCACATGAAATCAGAAACATAGCAGAGGTTATTTTGATATGTTCTTCTCACTTCCCTTGGCAAGGAACATCCAAAAGGACAGCAGAATTCTCACATTATGCCGCGTTTTCTCAGCAAACAGTTAAACGAATTGATTTAACTTGAAACAAAATCTTTCTTTTATGGCTTCGCTCATCAAAACCCTACTCCTATCACATTGAAAACTACGAGATACAGATTCCTCCTAAACACATCAAATGCAGCACTAAAACAACCCTAATTACCGAAAAATCACCATGAACAGATAAAAGTGCAATAGGAATATATCAAAGAACCTCGTTTTCTTACGCGACGACTAGTAGGCGATGCCGAAGATGCAGATCGCCCACCATAGCGTCCGAACTTTCGCTTCCTCAATCAGATCCTGCAGCATCTGCATCGCCTTCATGATCTCAAAACTCTAAAAATACTCTCCTTTTTTTATCAATATGAAACCCTAGAATTTCTCTTGTTCCTTCTCGCTTTCGAGTTCTTTGGAGCAGAATTCGACTCTTCTTTGAGAGAAAACGATTCGGATTTTCCACGAAAACGAGATTCCTCTGCTCCTTTTTCTGGATTCTATGTTGTAGAGTAATAAACGTATTCACAGATCGTAACGAGAAAACCCTAGAAATTGGGATCTCTCCTTCTGTTCAACCGGAGGAAAAAAAAAAAAAAAAATTCCAGCATCACTGCAAAACCAGATTTAACCGACTGAATCGGGTGGTTCGGATTACTTTTATGTAGATCAATTCGGTGAACGATTTGATATCGGTTTGAACACAAGTTTTACCGCATAAAATGAACTTACTGTATGAATTAAACTTGAGTATTAAGTTTTAACTATTTTAGTTTTAGGAGAAGCGCTTGTATATTTAACTTGTATGTTATATGTTTGATAAAAGTTCTACAAGAAGTATGCATTATTGGATTTTTAATAACGCTGCCAAGAGCTTTGGTCTGACCTAAAAGAAAGTGAACTATGAAAAGGCCTATCTCAATTAGTTCAAAATTGGAGTTACATTCCACTCGAATCCATGTTGTTGGCAAAAACAAAAAAAAAAAGAAACACTAATTCCTTTTATGTTGAATTCATTGGTCTGAATGAAGCAATGTCGTCTAATTCGGGTTTTATGCAGAGAAATAGGTACATCCCTGACTATTTTATTAGTATATTTTAATAGAAATTTGATCTGTTTCAGCTCATTGGCCTGAAAAGTTGGTTGAACCCAACCTGGGCCATTCAATCACACGATCGGATGATGGATGGAAAGAGCTCAACCATGATTTGATGTATGCTTCCTTGGTTGAAACGAATTATAAAATATACTTTAGTGTTCATTACAACTTCTCATCATTTCATTTAATAAACCAAGCTTGAACTGCAATGTTTTTTGTGAAAAAATAATAAAATAAAATAAAACAAAAAAACCGTAATCGAATCGAACCGAACCGGTTCGGTTCGGTTTTAGTACATGGGCGGTTCAGCTCAATTTGGGAAAGTAGAAAACCGATGGCTTAGGTTTGGTTGATGGTTTCCCTTCTAGACCGATCCGAACCACTCATGTGCACCCCTAGGTCCAACTGCTCATGTGCTCCTCCGTTTGTAAAGAGAAATTCTAAATGCACCCACTTTTGTTACTTAACCCACCCACGTTCTGAGCTCTATCACATTAAAAACATAAGCTACTCCTTTTCGCTGAGCCTACCCACAAAATTTTCCTGAACCGCACTGTCCTCATCTTTCCTCTTCCCTCTTCTTTCTCCTTTTCCTCTTCTCCTTTTCTTCTCAGAGAACGGCAGCCCTGTTTCTCCATCTTAAGTTCGATTGCCAGCTACATCTTCTCCACCATCTTTCTCCTTCAGGATTACATCTTCTTCATCGACATTACATCTTTTCACCTTCAACTTCTTCCAATTTTGTTTTTTCTTTGATAATAATTTTTTTTCCAACTAAATAAACATATTTAGAAAATGTTACAATCTATGCAAATGGTATGGAGTGCAGGTTGAACATGGAATTGAAGGGATGGGAGAGAGGAGAATGTGAACGGAACCCCGAAACAAACAATATGTTCACGTTATGCATGGATACGCAGATCCGTACACATTAAACGTGTACGGATCTACATACCAGTACATATTTTTTTTGGTCAGCATATGAAAACCGTGCACGTCTAATATACACGGATCTGCGTATTCAAATGTCAAGGGTACAGTCGGAATTTCACATATGGGTATTTTGGTATTAAAAAAAATTAAAATATAGGTGTGCTAAACGGTGCATTTAGAATTTTTTGTTTGTAAATTAACATATTTACATACCTAGCTATCTTTGTTTTTCAGTAGAAAAACGTAACATGAGGTCTCCTCTGAAATTTGTGAGGTTAAAATCCAAACCGTTCATGTGTTGTAGGGGTGAGACACAAGGTGCTCATGGGTCGGGCTTGGTGTATATAATATTTGCCGGTTTAGTAATTGGGTGAGTTTGGATTAAGTGATAGAAAGCTTAAAGCCTGGTCTGGCCTGTGGGTCAAGTGCATGTAATGTAATGATAAATTTTCCAAAACAACTGCTGAAAAGTCCGTAGGACTAATAAAAGCCTGTTTTGGCCCAACCCAGCTTGGCTTTAGGGCTGATAATCTGGCCCGTGTCAAGATTGGGCTTAATATGGGTATATATCTCTAAAATTGGGCCAAGCCTAAATATGCCTCGGCCTTAGCCTGACTCGAGCCATGAGAACCCCTAATTGGATGGGTTATTGAAAATTTTCGCTCTAAAAAAGAATATATATAAGATAGGACTCATGGGGACAATGATTGGTAAAGAATATTTTAACTTATGTATTTCATATTCGATCAATTGTGCAATAAAGTCATCTTCTATTGGAATGAAATTTTGGATGAAGGACCCACTTAAGGGTATGAAGTTTTCATGAGTAGCCTCATTGACTAGCCTTACAAATTTCTCGTGGCAGTGCATCCGGCTCCACATAGGTTACTAAGTTGTCGGCCCGAAAACTTATCTTTTGTGCTTTCGGCCCGATGGAGGATCATCTGTGGGCCATATTTCATAGATGTGGTTTAGTTTTAGCTTAAGAATTAAAACATAACTCTTCGGAGCAGGATAATATGGTAATGAGTAACTAGCACAACAACCCGTGCTCAGCATAGCTATGCCCATGCATTAAAAATTGAATATGCATACATTAAAAAGGTTACGTGGAGTACCTCTTTCCATTAAACAAGTTGCATAAATGGAAGGAAAAAAAAAACCTCGGGTATAAACAAGTAGAAGGGATGGGGTGAAAATAAAAGATATTTAAAAAGAAAATTGAAGAAGTAGAACTAAAGTGAAGAGTAGTACGTAGTTTGATGAGATAAAAATGAGTAGGTAGTTACGGGGAGAGAATGTGAAATATTTTAACAAATAATGTTAATTGTAAGTCAAAATTATAACCAACAGTCAAAATTAAAAATAAAACCCTTGACTTTAATATATAATAATGGGGAATTTTCAGCAAGCAGTCAAAGAAGAATAATACGTGGCATGTGAGGCCATTGGTTGGTCCCACTACATTGAAGGAAGGCCTCGGTGGATAAGTTGCTTGTTGGAAAGTAGACCCTTGGGTTATTTACTAATCTATCAAACTGTGAAATTACATGGACGGCTGAAAAGCAATCATCATTTAACTTTTGTGTATATGCTAGATGGTTAGTAAAGACGGATCCGGTTGAATTTTTAATAGATGCTTATATATTTATTAAAGCAATAGGATTTGTTTTGCCACGTATGTGTGATCATACTCACAGTGCCACGTAAGCACTACAATTTGTTAAAAAGCATCCCTTTGTAATGCCACATCATATCTAAACAGGGACCATATATAGGTTGGATTTCTTGATGAATCTTATCTCTCCATCTATACTTTCATAACTTTTCTTTTTCTCACAAGTAACCCCAACTTCCTTTCCATCTGTATCACCTCTCCATTCAGGCATACATGTACTTAGAAGCGCACAGAAGATAAAAGTATTTATCACAGATCACACTCAAGATGTTGCTGTAGCCGAGGTTTTGGACTAACCATAGCATAAGGTACATGTTAAAAGTACATTTTTTTTTCATATGATATTAGTTTATTTTTTCATGTGTGTCATTTATGCTCTCTCTCTCTCTTTCTCTCTCTCTCTCTCTCAAATATTGACGAGATGGATCTTTTATTCAATTTATGTATTTGGGTTGACTTTATTTTATTGGGCTTTGAAATTATCAATGGTAACAAAAATCTAAATGGATTTCTTATGACAAATATCATCTATATTAATAAAATTTACTTTTCTATATCTTCTTTAGTTATTATTGTTGATATTATTATTTTTACGTTGTTGTTGAATGGAGTTTTTAGCTTCATTTTTGTAATAGTTTATTGTTGATGTCAATCATTTGTATTTGTGATTGAAGATGTGATTACCAATTATTGAGTCTTTTTTATATAAATATGAATGAATATGTTTTTATATGTGTATAATAAATTTTGATATCTCATAAACTCAAAATATGATTTATTATTTTTTGCCCCGAGCCAAGCACGGGCTGTTGTTGTTAGTATCTATAAAAAGTGATACCTAGTGCGGGCTGCCTTGTTTGTTGGCCATAAACAGAGTTGTCACAATTGCGTTCAACTCTTCCTTGCCAAAGGCCTCAATTTGATTTAAACTGAATTCCAAATTCCAGCTACTTAAATTGTCCCATATGACCTTTTGGAATTCCAACCTCCTTTTTATTTTGCTAAAATTCATGTTCCATCTAGAAGGAGGATTTAGGAATTGAACCGAAGAAGACAACTTTCAAAGAATTTGAAATTCTCTAAACAAGATTTCTATGAGTTTTTATAAAGAAATGGGCCATGAGTCTAGCAAAAAAACCATTGAACCAAGTCAGTCAAATTGAATAACCGAATCAAGTCAACCCGGCTGAGTTCAAGCAAGCAACACTTCAAGTCAAAAAAGCCTTTAACCATTAAGATGTCAAGTTAATTTGTTCTAAGCTATTAAAAACAAATTTAGTGATGAGATATTCAACTAATCTAAAAATGGTTAGATTTTCTGTCCAATTTGATTTTAATCTTTCAAAAGTAGTGAGAAAGGTCCTTAAGAGACTTCGATATACTTGCATGGCATAAATTAGGGGAAGAAATTTGTTTTGGATCATTTTTCCAGTTGACTTAATTTAAATTGAGACTTTGCTGACTAATCCTTAAATCTATGGTACCATTAGCATGTCTTTCAAAATGAAACAGTTCGGCTATCCCACCTAAGGAAAAGCTAAAAGCTAAAAAAATAGTTTTTTTAATCATTAAATGGTTCTTATTGCTCATCTTTTTCCGCCTAAAAATAAGAGAAAGTACCCTAGTTTTCTCTTTGTTTTTTTCTCTTATTTTTCGTCGAAACGCAAATTTTGTTGTAAGAGACACAGATTACAGATGTTAGGTTTTTGAGTGTTGGCTAATTCATGGGTCGGAAAAAACTATGGGTCCTTTGAGTTGTAATTTTTATTTTTAGAAAAGGGCTGTGATTCTTTCCAGAATATATAAGACTGAAAGGATTAGAAGAAGAAAGTTTAGAAGAATTAGAAGTATGTTGAAGGAAAAAACGAGTAAAAAAGGATTAGAAGAGCTAAATTTCCAGAACCAATTGCGGGTCCGCTCGAGCGCACATCCTCCAGCTTAAGCGCGCTCTGTTAGAAGGCAACCAAATGCTGAGACAGAATGTCCATCCGCTCGAGTGCGCCTCCATCTGCTCAAGCGGGAGACGCAAAAAAGTCTGATGAGAATTAGATTTTCTATTTCTAATTTTGCACGAACTGCCTGTTTTAGTCCTAATCAACTTAGGCAACCTTAAGCACGTCCCTAAGCCTATTTATTGGACCCTTGGGCTACCCTAAAGAAATACCTCTCAAAGTTCTGAGTTAGAGATTATAATTGAGAAAATTATTTTTTAGATATTCATTGAAGAGTTGTGCTGCAAGTGTTCACTAGAGAGCCGCTTCTTCTACTTCTCTTGTAGAAGTGTAGAAGATCTAAGGAGTCAAGCGGGTTTGAATCTGTTGCAATCATGGTGTGAAGTCGTTGAGGCGTGAAGCTCCACAAGAGGTAACTGCAGTCCTTAGGTAATGATTATTTAGGGAAGAATCTATAAGTGTCTTGTAATTGCGAGATTCATAGTGCTTGATTCTTGATCCAGTTGGGATCCATGGTTTTTCACCCAGTTTGGATTTTCTACGTTATATTTGGTGTCCCTTGTGGTGTATGTTTGTTGATTTTATTTCCGCTGCATACTAAATTTGTTTAGCACACATTGGGTTGTTGAGTTAACTCACTGAGCTTTCATAGTTGAAATTTCTTGGAAAACTCATATTTCTGGCATTTGTATGGAATGGGGTGAGAGGATGTAAGATATTTTTCGTCAAATCATCTTAAAGAAATGACCAAGTCTTTTATAATATCATCATCATTATGAAAGCCCTATCCCAACTATGTTGGGGTCGGCTACACGAATTCTATTTCTCCATTACGATCTATCTTGAGCCAACTCCTCAAATAAGTTACACTTCTTCATATCTATGTTTACTACATTCATCCATGTCTTCTTAGGCCTACCCCTTCCCCTTGGTGTATCATTTACCTTCTTAGTCAAACTTTTCCTTACCGGTGTTGTTACTGACCAACGTTGGAGATGCTAAAACCATCTGAAACGAGTTTCTCTAATTTTTATCCCCGATTGTTGCTACCCCTAAATGCTCTCGAAAGCGCTCATTTCTAATTCTATCATTCCATGTCTTTCGTAATATAATTTTACAAATTCATAGTCTGGATTGTCTATATTGTATTTGTTAGATTATCTGGTTTCAATCCAGTGGATGATGTTATAAATTGATTTATTTCATTATTTATCAATATAATCTTGCTTTATTTTTATGATATGAAAAGTGTTTTATTACTTTCTTGCACATAACCAATACGAATGACATGATGGTTCATGAGATAGAACGGAGCCCACAAATATATTAGATATGACACATGTGTGTTGATGAGATCCATATACGGGATACACATGTTACAAATCCTATACTTAAATTGATTCACAACCAGTGATGAGATTTGGCATCTCATCTGATAAGGTTGCAACACTTTGATCACTATGAGATAGTGTGATTTGTCTCGATCATTAGAATGTAAGATTCTGGATCATGGTGCTGGTACATTGGATGTATTGAAAAACCATGAGAAGCATCTTATGAAATACTGTATATACTTTAAAGCCCGCTCTCATAATTTTCTAACATTAGGCTCTCAATCCTGAGATATTAATGAACTCAAGTTTTTGTCTATTCATTTGCTTTGAGTCACCAATGAGTGAGGCCAACTGTAGGTCAACACCTCGGTGCCTTGGGTACGTGGAAGTAGAATTGTGGGAACATTCAATTGTCAAGATGGAATCTATCTGCATTATCCCCTTGTGCTAATTAATGAATTTATCATTAGTAAGTGCGCACCTATCTCAATTAAGAGTTAATTGGATAGTACTGATGATCACTATAGTTAATTGGGTCTCAAGGATAATACGATGTGGATCTAATTTAGTGGATAGGTTCAATTGATCCATGGATATAGATGGAGGGGCCTACTTGTGGTAATAGGGAAGTTTAGGATCTTATTTGTAATTTATTCCTAAGACTGGAGTGCAATTGCATTTATATATATAGTGGAGTTATTTTCAATTAATTGTGGACCCGGATTGCACATGAGATGTGGGGTCAAGGTGTCCCAATTGGAGCCAGCTTTCTATGGAATCCCTAGTGGTCCCTACGCTAGCCCAATTATTAAATCATTACTAATTCTACTTGAACTCAAAAGGAAATGAATTAGAAAGTTATTATTTTTATTTGAAGTGAGATTTCTAATAATGGTAATAGTAAATTACTAATCGTTATGGAAGTAAGACTTCTAATAATAATTAGAAATAAGATAGTTACTAATTCTTATGAAAGTGAGACTTCTATTTTAATTAGTAAGAGGAGGTTGCATATGGCTATAAATAAGGGAATCAAACCCCTTGGACGTCTCCCTTGGAATTCACGCCTAATAGTGCAAGAGTTGCACTCCCTCCTTTCTCTTCTTCTTCTAATTTTTTCTTCTAGTTTCCTTAGAACTTCTAGTTGATTATCTTGAAGATTCCACCATTCTTCTTGAAAAAAGAAATCCAAAACGGGTGATGGCATGAAAAACAACAAGGTTTTGAAGATCCTTAATTCGCAACAAGAAGAGTTCTTGTTCAAGATAATTGTCTTCTTCTCTATTAGAGCACTATCAAGCTCCAAAGGTATAATCTACTTCCTTGTATGTTGTGGATTTATTTTGGTTACATGGTGATGCTATTTACTATCCTAGAGATAGTGTTTACTGATCTTGATTATGAGTTTGAAGTTCTTGGATCCTGGATCGGGTTTTGTAGCCTTATGGATACTTGATCCCTGCGTTAAGTGGGTCAAAATTTTTTGAAACATATCCATGAAGCCCACTTACTTCCAATAATATTGATTTCCCATATGAGTTTGCAAGTCGTTGGAATCTTCTTAGGCAAGATCATCATAAAGGACGACTATTGTTGTTTGCCCTTCTTCTCACTGTTGGCGATTTTCCGTGGCTCATCTCCATCGTATGTTGCTGGAAATTGAATGGAATGAAAGAGGAATGCCTCATATGGGTGCACAACTTCATTCCCAAAATTCTATTTTAACTCCATTCCCAAAATTCTATTCTATTTTCCCTTGCTCCTCTCTCTATTTCAATTCCTCGGCATATTTAAGAGAAATATTGAAATGGACTCCTCTCTTCTTGAAGTTGTGTAAGGACTTAGCCTCATCTTCATGGGCTCATTGTTTTCAAGGAAATAGCTCGCTTCTTTTTAAAGATTTCAACCCTTGCATTTGGTAGCGTTGTCTACCCCATCTACAACTACAAGGCTTACGAAGTGGAAATGGAGCTGGATGTTTGCTACAATTTTTATAGTGACCAGTCTCAAGAGGGTAACTTCGGATCTAGTTGTGTAATTTGTTTTTGGTTTTGGTTGTGTGTGGGGTGCTTGCTTTATTGGATCTGCAAGTGCCCAGGTCGTGGGTTAGTTAAGACGCTTTGTTTGATTGAGAAACTCAATGGATTTATCTTGTTTGGTGCTCTAGATTACTAGAGGGCGCTATATGCTTCGATATAGATGGTATCCTTATTTTTTTGCATAAATATCTGGCATCCTTTTTAGTAACTAGTGGAGCAGGCCTGCCAATTAAAACTGAACTTGAAAAATCAAGGTGAAAAAATAAGTAAAATGATCTAATTGAATCATCTTTTATTGATTGTGATTGGACTAAAACTGTAACATTGAGTAATAGAAATCGAATGAAAAATAAAGTGAAAGAAATCTATGGATCGTCACAAAAATCCCAATGCAAAACGTGAAAGTGCAGGCTAAGGCCAATGACTAAGTCCTAGAGGGGGGGTGAATAGGACTAAGGGTATACAATTGCTGATTTTAATTTTTAAGCTTGATTTTAAACCACGCAGAACAAAGATCATGACAAGCACTGCAAGAATATAACTAAAGCGGAAAATGTAGATCATACAGTAGAGATATAGACACAGAGATTTATAGTGGTTCGGCCACATAGACCTACATCCACTCTCAAGGGTCACATAGACCCTTGGTTCCACTATCATGAATTAAACTACACAAGTTCTGATTCTACATCATTTTTGATACAAAGGTTCAATCACACAGATCTACTCCTCACATCAATGTGGTGTAGTTTTGTCACACAGATCTAAACACTTACCACATTATACATATTTTGAAGAAAGTTGAAGAAGGGTGAACACTTGCCTTGATGATGGTTGAAGTGTTCTATGGAGCTCTGATCGTAGTCGAAGCTTGCACCTCTTGTTGACCTCTTGGTGTTGAGAAAGATGCCTCTAATGTGTTGCACAACCAAGGTTCAGAGGATTTGGTTTCTAGGGTTACACAAATAAGTCTCTCATGGTGTAAACTATCCTAGAGGATGCACTCCCTAATCAAGACACTTATCATAGAGCCAATAGAGCTCTAGGGTTTACCTAAGTCAACCACATAAGTGTTTTGGAAGGGATTTGGGAGCCTACAATGGATGGGAAGAAAGTAGCAAGAAAGGCTTTTCCCTAAAGTCCTTGGGATGCACAGTAAAACAAGCTACAGCTTTATAGAAAAATTCCAACGGATAGATTTTACGGTTAGCCTCTTAAACTGGCGGCTAACCCCTTTTCAAAATCCCAGAGCCAACGGATATAATTTTGAAAGCGGTCAGCTCATGGTTAGCCGCGGGTGCCCTTGGCGGTTAGCCGTGAGGTGACCGTAAAGGTAACCGCAAGAATGACAGGAAAAATTATCTCTCGGGAAAACAAACCGTAAGACTTACGGTTGCTTGCGGTTAGCCGTAAAGCTTCAGGCAGTTAGCCGTAAGGGGACCGAAAGGGTAACCGAAGGTCCTGACAAGAAAAGAGATTGCTCTCTGGAAAGGTGACCGCAGAACTTCGGTCACCTGCGGTTAGCCGCAAAGCCACTCTGCGGTTAACGGTGAGGTAACCGTGGAGCTGGCCGAAATCCATGACAAGAAAAGCAGCTTACTGGAAAGGTAACCGTGGGTTTTCGGTTACCTGGCGGTTAGCCGTAATTCCAAGCGGCTAGCCGCCAGGTGACCGAAAGGTCACCGAACCTTCTAAAATCCAGGATAATTTATAGCTGATTAAAGACAAGGTTTATTCCAAGGGATCTACAGGATGGTCCTGGTTTGAAATACCTGAGAGAGGGTTGGTTAGCACACATGGTGTTCTTCTTTGATAAATCCAGGCCTTCCAAGACTTGAACTTCTGCCTTTAAACTTGATGTTCCTTGTGAAACTCTGAGAGGCAAGGTCTTGGACTCTCTGACACGGAATTGACAATACAAAACAAGTGCACATTGGAATGTGGCACTAACAAAACGCAGCTTCTTTTAAAAGAAAATTGCAATTTCACGTCAAAACATTTACTAAAAAGAATACAAAAGAAAAGAAGTACAAGAACAAAAAATACCAAAAGAAAAGAAAATCATACTTCTACTACTTGAATCTAACCACAATAAAAAGGAAGAAAATTACAAAAAAGAATTACAATAAAAAAATCTATAACAAAATACAAAAGAAAAGAAATCATACCACTTCGTGAATAAAATCTCTCGTTTCCTAATTTGGAATATAACATCCATGTTTCTTTGCTTTTTTGTTTTTTTTTTTTTTTCAAGAACAAAAGAGGACTCAATCTCTTGAAGATCAAGATTGTAAGCGCACAAAAATTCACAGACCTGGGGGGGGGTGTGATTTTGAGACTTACCGGAGGAGGACGGAGACTGCAACTCCTTGGTGATGTTAGAAGAACCGCTACCTGGAGCCTGAAAGGGGAAGAAGAAGAAGGTCAGAGGACCCTGGCTTGGGCAGCGCAGGGCTTTCCGATGCCTAAGTTAGTTGCAGGACTAAGCAAAGGCTGGAGATGGAGTTGGGGAGGAGATGGCATACCAGTGTATGTGGTGTTTCTTGGCCATCCTCGTTCTGGAGCTGTGGCTGTGTTTACATAGAGGAAGAGAGGAGACAAGAGGGTGGCTCTGTCAGAGCCTGATCCCATCACAGTCCTCTCTTTTAATTGCAGTCCCATCGGGCCTGACTTCTGGGCCCAGTCCCATCAGGCCCTACCTTGAGCCATGCATTTGGCAGAGGTGGAATATGGGGGATGAAATATCCTCCACACAAAGCCCCCCAGCTTTTAACTTCTTAGAGTGCTCCTAACTCTTAGAAGTTGAAAGCTAAATAGCCTGATGGTTTATCCGAGCTTGATTTTTCCGACGCTGGTGCCATCACCGAGCGTGATTTTTTTGAAGCTGGTGCCATCACCGAGCTTGAGTTTTTCGTCGCTGGTGCCATCACCGAGCATGATTTTTTCGAAGCTGGTGCCATCACCGAGCTTGAGTTTTTCGACGATGGTGCCATCACTGAGCGTGATTTTTTCGAAGTTGGTGCCGTCACCGAGCTTGAGTTTTTCGACGCTGGATTTTATGACTGGCTGGTACTCTTACCGAAGCCAGTGTAATCTTGTGGGTAGCGATCTGGTGCTGGACCGAGATGCTTTATGCCGAGATCAGGACGCAACTGGCTGGTACTCTTACCGAAGCCGGTGTAATCCTTTTCTCGAGGCTGGTGGCATCATCGAGCCTGTTTTTTTTCGAAGCTGGTGCCATCACCGAACTTTATGTTTTCCAAAATCGGGACGTAACTGGCTGGTACTTTTACCGGGGCCAATGTAATCTTTTTCTCTAGGCTGGTGGCATCACCGAGCCTGCTTTTTTTCGAAGCTGGTGCCATCACCGAGCTTTATTTTTTCCGAAATTGGGACGTAACTGGCTGGTACTTTTACCGGGGCCAGTGTAATCTTTTTCTCGAGACTAGTGGCATCACCAAGCCTGCCTTTTTTTCGAAGCTGGTGCCATCACCGAGCTTTATTTTTTTCGAAATCGGGACGTAACTGGCTGGTACTTTTACCTGGGCCAGTGTAATCTTTTTCTTGAGGCTGGTGGCATCACCAAGCCTGCTTTTTTTCGAAGCTGGTGCCATCACCGAGCTTTATTTTTCCAAAATAGGGACGTAATTGGCTGGTACTTTTACCGGGGCCAGTGTAATCTTTTTTTCGAGGCTGGTAGCATCACCAAGCCTGCTTTTTCTATTTTATGTAAAAGAGCGAATGTTACTGCTGCCGAGCGGGGGAAGGCACTGCTGCCGAGTTAGGGAGGACCGAATCATGCTCGCCCAACTGGTACTGTTACCGAAGCTGGTGGCCTCGATGCACTGCTGCCGAACTGGAGAGTTTACTTCTGCCAAGCTGGAGAGTAGCATTGCAGCCGAGCTGGGGATATCTGCCGAACTGGGGACATCGGCCAGCTGGAGAAGGCAGCCGAACTGGAAACATCGGCCAAGCTGGGATGTCTGCTGAGATGCAGAGTTCAGCCAGCTGGGATTTAGTTCTCTGCCGAGCTGGTGTATGATCGAAATAAATTGTATATAAAATTATGAGTACATGACATTGTCTACATTAGTACATGATAGCTCATCTCTTTTCGATATATGTGCATGACATCTCTCATATCCCCATGACACCTTACATATACGTTTGGTATAAGGTTGTGGCCGATGTGGACTTTTTTGGGTGCATGTGTGACAAGTGTAAAACATTGGAACCCAATGATGCTTTTGGGCATTATTTATGATCTTTTTTGGACACCATTTGATGGTACAAATACCATTTGGCGCTTCATCATGCCATCAAGCCAACGGTCCCCACTTCAAGGAAATTTTGGTAATTTTGTAGTCAGGGGGGCTTTGGTGGATAGTAGGATTACCAAACCTCCAAGTCACCTCAGCCTGTGCATGTGCACCCTACTCACCCTTCCCTAGTTTGACCTAAACCCATGATGTCATGAACCCAATCCCAATGCCCCCCAATTGCACCGATATCCTTGTTGCATCCACATCCAAGGTCCCTTCATCAGCTTCCTTCAAAAGGAGATATGGGCCTCAGCAATCATAACGACTCGAACATGGCAGATGCATTCAACAGCAAGAAGCTTCGCCCTCTTATTCCAATGTCTGGTATCGCTACAACCGCTTCCACTTCTACTACAACAATATCCTCTCCATACTCGACTTTGGAGGACAACAGTAGCAACAGCAGTCTCCAAGGGTCTGGACTCATCCACGGTTTGTCATCGTGCGTCCCAATCTTGTAGTCGCCAGTGCCAGGTCGGAAGGCCGTTCCAGCCGCCAAAATGGAGGATCGTGGGCTGACTGCGGCTGGTCAGGAGTAGGACGCCTCTTCCTGCAGTTCCTCATCGTCGATCGGAAGGAATAGCGATTGCCCGTGGTCGTCATTGGAGGAGGTGGTGCTGCAGAGCTCGTACATAGGCAGAGAGTCCCTTGCGGCTGTCCTCCTCCCCTTTGTAGTATCCGTCGCCCCAGCCGAGGAGAGACCCCCCGGAGACGTCGACGGAGGACTGCCAGTAGATGGCGTTTTTCTCGATGGTCAGATCTGGGTCACCGAGATGGTGGATCTGCCGAGAAGGACCTGCCAATCTGGGAAACCTCTGCCAAGCTGAGACGAGATGCAGTCTCCTCTAAGCTGAGACGAGATGGGGGTTTGGCCGAGATGTGGACCTGCTGGACTGGAGACGTACGCCGGCCTAGGACCTCTGCTGAGATGGAGTGTCCGAGCTGGTCGTTCTGCCGAACTGGTTGTGCTGTCGAGATGGTGGACCTGCTGGTGACGTCCACCGGCCTAGGACCTCTGCCGAGATGGAGTTCTCTGCCGAACTGGACCTGCTGAGCTTATGGTGCTGCCGAAATGGCGGACCCTGCCGAGATGGAGACGGATGGCCGAGCTGGGAGATGTCTGCCGAGCTGAAAGTCTTCCGAGCTGGGAGACTTGCCGAGCTGGAGGAGGATGGCCGAGCTGGGAGACGTCTGCCGGAATCGTTGTAGTGACTTTGGGCGAGACCGAGACCAGCCCCTTCTTCTAATTGAAATTCGCTCTCCAAGATCCTGCTTAACTCTCCCAAGGAACATCCTTCAAACGATCTCCGCATACCCGGAGAAGATGAAAAAGCTACGGATGGTCCAACTCTTCTTGCAGTAGAGCGTAACTTCCTCGGCTTCATGCGTGTATATTTTAAGAAAATCTGTCTGATGTCTAGCGAGGTCACGGCGAGACTTCCCTTTTCCATTTCAGGCTTTGGGAGGCATGGTGTTTTGGACAAAATGGCTTTTTGATCGTTCCCACAGACGGCGCCAATTGTAAGCGCACAAAAATTCACAGACCCAGGGGGGAGTGATTTTGAGGCCCACTGGAGGAGGATGGAGATTGCAGCTCCTTGATGATGATAGGAGAACCGCTGCCTTGAGCCTGAAAGGGAAAAAGAAGAAGGTCAGAGGACCCTGGCTTGGGCAGCGCAGGGCTCTCTGATGCCTAAGTTAGTTGCAGGGCTATCCACACGCTGGTACGCCATCTCCTCCCCAACTCCATCTCCAACCTTACCTTAGTCCTGCAACTAACTTAGGCATCGAAGAGCCCTACGCTGCCCAAGCCAGGGTCCTCAGACCTTCTTCTTTTTCCCTTTCAGGATCAAGGCAGTGGTTCTCCTATCATCATCAAGGAGCTGCAATCTCCATCCTCCTCCAGTGGGCCTCAAAATCACTCCCCCCTGGGTCTATGAATTTTTGTGCGCTTACAAAGATCATTAAAATAAAAAGTTCAAAAACCCATGAATCTATTAAAGAATTTATTTTCAAATAAAACATAAAAGTCCTTTAGATGAAGTAGGTCTAGGTAATGGAGCAGCAAGATATAGATTGATGGGCTCTGTTTGTGGGTTGGGTGGGTCAATGGTGGGTTAGATAAGTTCAATGGTGGGTCAATAGTGGAGTGATTTTAGGAAAGATTTCTTTTGGGGTGAAATCTAAACAGAGTATGTGACACGACCCGAGCCCGAGATTATGATTAATTCAAGTTAACCCTGAGTTGCGTCGCATACTTACTCCCGTGAACTTCAATCACATAAAAAATAACAAGGGATATCATTAACACATTATGCAGAATATAAACAAATATACATTGCTCCTATATAAAACAAACTCATTTATATTATTTACAAAACCAATCACCTGCATATTTAAATACAATGCAAGGATCAAAAGTATGAAACATTTTTCAAACCAACTCCCATATCAAAGTTTTCTTTTCAATTTTTATTTCAATACCATAAACATATGATATTGCTTCATTTCTACTCAACTAGTTCTCCTGGAGGAATTGGATTGGTAATCTCCGCTAGCGCTGTAGCCTCTGAAGGACCAGTATGGACAACTGTGCCTGTAATGCCATCAATAACACTATGAATTTGACAATTCAGCAATGTATAAACAAGTACATATATGATTTAACATGCTAATTCATAATTTAATTTGGCTAATCCAATGTTAGACCAATATAATTACCATTTAATTCAAATCAATAAGAGTCTTTAATAATTGGCAAAACTACAATAGCATTTCATTTCAAATCACATCTTCCTAAAAAAGAAGGAATCGCATCTTCCATACCGAAGAAATCATATATTGTATGATTTATCAGTGCCCGGGCCAGGGACATCTGACATCACAATGGAGTTCCGGAACACTCCCATACAATATGCTGCAGCAGTAACAGCTCCAATGAGCTTAACAAATCACTATGTAGTGCTAGACTCAAGAAATAATTCAATTAATCATTTAGTTTCATTCGATTACAGATTAACAATGACAATTCTATATACAAACTCAACTAAACAATATCAACCATTAAAGTGTAACTTTAGATGTTTAATGTACGTGTTATTCTCGATGGACATCACAATTTATGTGTATTTTATATATTAAAGTCTCTTAGTTAACACCCATGGAGGTAAGACAATATTGAAAGCCTTGATTTAATCAATAGACTCACTTCTTACAATACAAGAATTAAACCTGAAGTTCTCACAATTAAGGATAATCTACGACTCAATTTAATCTCAAATCCAGGAATATGAATTCCTAGAAAAATCCAGGTATCTCAAAGCGTATTTGATTGACCATTTGGTCAAACAAATTCCATCATTGATTAACTAAGTATAACTTAGTTACCGGTTACAATCATTAAATATCCTTCATCAAAAGAAGAAACTCAACTTTCATTTAAGAAAAATAACTTGAGAATTCGCTTCAGATTCACTCGAGCGGATCCAAGTTCGCTCGAGCGGATGACTCACAGAACCTTGGTCGCTCAAGCGATCTATTTAACTTTTTCAAGCGATGACAGTCCGTATCTGATAGTACCTAATTCACTCGAGCGGATCTCCATCTGCTCGAGCGGATGCCCACAGATGACAGTTCGTATCAGACAATATCAAATTCGCTTGAGCGGATCTCCATTCACTCGAGCGAATGCCCACAAATGACAGTTCGCTCGAGCGACTGCTCCAAAATTCTAAATCCAAGATCCTAAACAATCTTCTTCTTCCATCCCAAACCCTTTACAATCTGCAAACAATTTATATGGACCTCCTGTCCTCTCCTCAATCATCATTTATATAAAACAATAACACTTCTATGCCATTTAATCATCACACAACCCATCTTCTTCTTCAAAACACTTATTCATATACACAAATGAATCATATATAAAGTTGTATTCAGATTTCATAACATAATCAAGAGAAAATCTATAGCAACTAGCATTTAATCACAATAACTATTTATACTTGCCTTACAACTACGTTTGATTCAAAACCCCTTTCTTCTTATGCTTGATTTGGTACAAAACCACTCAATTGAAACCCTAACTCCATGAAAACATCAAAAACAAATCCCTTATAACTATTTGTTCTATAAATCAATTCAAATCATTTAATAAAACTCTAGATTTACTATAATAATAGTTAAACACTTACTGTGACTAGAAATAAAGGAAGATTCTGAAATTTTCCTCTTTAGATAACTCCAAAAACTCAAAGAAGATGATGATGAAGATGACCTCCGTTTGTACACTTCAAAGCTTACAAATCAATGGAGAAAACGGAAGGAAGGGAGAAGAACTGAGCTGAGATTCAGTTTCCAGCACTTTCAAAACTCAAGAACCGACTGAAATGGGTTCTTCTCCAACTTTATAAACTGAATTTTACATTCAGCCCCCATATATTATGTATATTTTGAGTTTGAGTCAAACTAATGCTTATATGACTCATTTCAAGTCAAATGAAGATGAGTATGTTATGAAAGTTGTTGTACTCGTCGAGATACACACGTCGGTATCAAAGTTTACCGTATCCGACGTAATACGTATAAACCCGTATTTACAAGAAAGTCCTTAATTCCATTAAAATGAGTCTAAAATTATTTCAATTAAATCAATCTCTTCCAAACTCACACCATTATGTTCTCAATTCATCTACTTGTGACTAATTCGACCCATTTAGATTATTAATCACATTTATCTTGATCAATCACACTTAATTTGCTCTAATCTCAATTAATTAGAGTTAATCTTGATTAAGTTGAAATGGGGTGTAACATTATGTTGCAATTGGAGAGAAGTTAGAGGAGATTTTAATTGAGAGATTTTAGGGAAGATTAGAAGGGCAATTCCGGAATGTAGCGTCGCAAAATGTTTTAGGACGCGCCAAGTGTCACTCTCCCAGGGAAGGAGAAGGACCTACTGTCTTTTATTATATAATAATGGGTAATTGGGGTAACAGGAATTTGTTTATTTCTATTTTACAAAAAAGAAAGAGAAAAAAGAACACAGGCTTCTTGGCCATCTTAATTATTGCAGGCATAAAGAATTGCTGAGGAAAAATGGTGAATTGTTCAGTTTCATTGAAAAATTTACACAGACAAACGGTTGGAAGGGCTCAATCATTTCATTATAACGTGGGACCATGCCCCATCCACCTAGATTAATTTGAAAATAAAAATAACAGGGTTTCAACAGGGTTTCAAACATAACCCTTGAGTTTTTAGTTTGTATGTTTAGAACTCGCGATTTGATCACCTAAACCTTTGAAAACTGAGAGAAGAAATCTGTTTCCTTTAATTGAGAAAAAAAAGAGAGGTAGAAACTTGAAAGCCATTGGTAATGGATTACTGTAATTCCTTTCTGTGTTCCCTTTAACTGAGAAAAAAAAAAAAAAAAACAGAGAGTTGGAAGCCATTGACAATGGACTATTGTACATCCTTTCTCTTCTCATTATAATAAGAAGATGAACAAAGGGTTATTTGTATTAATGGTGTAAGTCGTGTCTGTGGATGCATGAGTGTTTATCAAAAGCAAAATGAAAAAAAAATGTTCATTTATTAGTTCTGATTATCAATATCAAACCTTTTATCACTAGAGAAAACCGATAGGTGTGAACAATGTAATTGATAAATTTTCATTGGAATATGAGTGACAACTACATTATGTTATTGGTACATATTGATATTAATAATTAAGGCAAGATTCTAATATATAAATTTATCTACCGGTATTAAAATTTTAGGTTTTTTTCAACATGTAATTGGGTTTGTCGGTCCTAATATTTAATTGAGAATTTCATGGAATTTCGTATGTGAGAGAGAGTCCTTGTGTACACTCATTGCATTGAAGTGTGAGGCCCATCTTTGATCTCCAAACCGTCTCATAGCTTCTCCCCTTCTCATGAATTGTTACTAAACCCAATTTGACATTCATCGTAATTTGTAACCATATCCATAGTTCGATTTAATCTTTAAAAAAAAGAGTGCTTGATTGCTTTCACTCACCTTTGACCTAAGCTTTGATATAATGATCATTTGACATCAAATCAAGATCCATTTTGTACCTTCCGTTATCCATGTATGGATTAAAATAAAGAAAAAATGAAGAAACAAAACTCTTCCGGTTTCTCAAATGATTTTCTAGAATGGCCCTGCAAGGATGCTATATATCCAATTTCCCTCAAAACGACTGTCACATTTAGGAAATTAGGTCCGTATGTAATCATTACTTATGTGGAAAATTTACCTACTTGTATGTTTATTTCTTGGAGTTTATAATTGCATGTGTAAAAAATGTGTGTAAAATAACTTACTTTCATGAAAATTTTGATGGATTAACTATATACATATAAAGGAATTTCGTATGTGAGTAAGTCATTTAGATGTAAATGACATAAATATGTTATAAATTAGTGAAAGGTGTCAAGCTGGTGCATGTTTTGCCTTTAGTTTTTTTCAAACTTTATTTTCTCTAAATATCAAATTTACACAAGGATAGTTTTCAAATTGAAATTGTAATATGAACCATCCAAAGTTTCTGTAGTTTTTTCATGATGTAGGTATTGTTGTGGTATTTTTACTGGTCATGAATATTTCCCAGAGCGCATGCATGCACCAGGTAAATCTGAAGTTTAAAATACAGAACTTTTTCTTAGATTCATTGAGCCCTAAAGTGTGAAGTTTTATGTCTTATGTCCTTGCTACGGCTCAATTTTGCCATTCAGTGCATTTAGCTATCGTACCAAATATACAGGTTGAGATTTAAAATGTGAGGCTAAAAGCAAGGTCGGCCCCGCCTATCTCTTCACGAATTGATAAGGGTCATTGCTGCTACATGGTTGGGCCGATCTGGGTATTGGTTAAACATTGGCTCAAGACCAACTTCCTAAAACGCTTGGTACTTATTGGGCCAAATTTTATGGATGGATCTAACCTTCGGGGCTAAGAACTTCCCAAAATTCAACTTGAAATCAATTGGATAACTGGGATTGAGTTGGCCCAGCCCACTTTCATCTATACAAACTCAGGCTCCTTTTCATTCAAAATGGTTAGACCTACTTGGATAAAAAAGTGAGTATTCCGTTGGTGAAAGGAATGACAATATGGGTTGGGTTAAATGGGCTACTGCCCCCCATCTGCTCCTATTAGGGATATATTTGGTAGGTTTTTTATTTTTATAAATTTAGAATGGATATGATGTTATGTGCTCGGACTGTGTCTTGTTTGAATTTGTTTGCTCCACTGATGGAACGCGCTCCGAATGCCGTGGGTGCTACCGGGGTCGGCGGACGTGGGAGTCCGTCGGGTCCGGCCCTTTCGCGCCCGGGGGGCATGAAGCGTGCATCAACATTTCTTTTGTGTGGGTGTGCCAGATTTTCTATTTTTACTTGGAATTGCAAGTGGTAATCTGGAGATCAACCTTCGCAAGTAAAAAGGAAATCAACTTCTTTCGAGTTTTCCATTGCACAAATATTTAAGAAAAGAGACATTTTCTTGGTTTGCCGTGAAAGGCGATTTTGTTTGGCATTTATAGCCGATTTTGGCGTTTATAGCTGATTTACAATTCTCATCAATAATGAAAGACAAGAGTTCTGATTTTTGTCTCTTTTAGAAAAATACAAACTACAATGAAAAGCAAGAAAATGAGGATCTAACTTCTCAGGAGATTGTGGGGGACTCGTTCAGATTGACGGTCGCAAGCCATGTATGGGCTTCGCCATCATCCATGCAGATGAGAACAGAGGATGCTCTTGATTCGCTTGGCTTGGCTATAACCTCAGATTTTTAGAGGACAAAGGCCAAGAGGAGGTCCTATGTCCGATAAAAAGCTAAGTAGACAGGCTGAAAAGCCACGTCTAAGCCATTGGATGCAGCGGGAGAAGGCAAGGACCTTGGGAGGGTACCCCCCAAGGGACTTTTGTCACATTGTAGTGGTGGCCGGTGCAGAACTTCAGCAGAGTTTTTCTCTCTTTTTCTTTCTCTCAGATTTCTGGATCTGTGGTGCTTTGGAAGTGATCTGCGATTGATCGATCCGGATTTCAATGGAATGCTCTCCTATTTATAGGCTTTTGGTAGCCATTTAGGAGAGTTTATGGGCTTTAATGGCTTTAATGGGAGGAGTTACAAGATTTATTTCTTGATTTTGTAACTCCTTTTTCCTTGAATCTGATTGGCCGATGGAGATTAAGGGCTTTTAATCACCTTAATTACCATAATGGGAGGAGTTTCATGGGTTAAATGCCATGAATCAATTGACTTGTAACTCCCAAATGCTTGCTTCTGATTGGGCCGTCCAAAGAAATGAATTAATGACTGCAATAAAGCTAGTCAATTAACCACATTAATTGGTCGCCGAGCAGTCGAAGAGTCGCGGGCCGTGCCGTGTCTTCTGGAATTCTTTTGGCGATGATCATCGATGGATCTTCATGTTGATCGACATCGGATGAACATGTAACTTCAGACAGTGATAGCTAAGAGCGGGCCGGTGACATCTGTCCTGTCGATTTTTCGATCGATTGGGCGGAAAGTACACTTTTTTGGTCGACCGGTTGGCGATCAATGTTGATTTTGATACTTTTGGAGGTTGACCCGTGATTTTGACGGTTGTCGGAGGACATGAGTCAATTTCAAGCACTAAAAATCACATTTTCAGGAAACCACAGGGGCCAAAGTGCGCGAAACGCGAAAAAGGACGGAAAAACGGGTCACCGGCGAAAAATCCGGTGACCCGGACTTCCATGGTCGCCGGCGACCATGGGCCGGCGACCATGGGCCAGGGTCGCCGGCGACCCTGGGCCATGGTCGCGGGCTGCGACCCTGGGGGTTTTTCCCCTGTTTTTGGTCCGTTTTGTGGTCTTTTTCGTCACCGTTTTCTTCTGTATTTTTCCTGACATTTCTTCTCTTTTATTGGCTTGATTTCCCTGTAGAAAACCTGATGAGAATCCTTGCATTTTTAGAGTGCAAAGTTTCCAATTTTCCGGGAAAGCCGAAGACTTTGTCGCGTAGAGCTGCTGATTTTCCGCCAGAAGCTGAAACTTGGTCAAACGATGTCGGAATGACCTGAAATTTGAGGTGAAGCCTCCTGAGCAATAAATAAGACCAACCATAGGCTTTTGTTTGAGTTTTGAAGCCGTTTGGGGTCCCATCGATGCTTCACTTCATTTTGCTGCGGGGAAAATGCCGAGCTTTGATATGTGGCCAAACGATGTCCGATTGACCTGAAATTTGACGGGGAGCCTATTGGAGTCATTTTGAGACGTTCCATGGGCTCCGTTTTGGATGTCATGGTCCCGGGTTGCTCCGCCGTCGGTATGCTTGATTTTCTCTCGGAGCATCGAAACCTGGTCAAACGTTGTCGGAATGACCTGAAATTTGACGTGCAGCCTTTTGGAAGCATGTTGAAGCCACTCATGCACTTGGTTTGATGAGCGAAGGCTTCGGTGGTTCCCGCCGCCGGGAGGCTTGATTTTGCTGCTCGAGCATTGATGGAGGGTCAAACGTTGTCGGTTTGACTTGAAATTTGGCATGGAGCCCTTTTGAGACATGCTGGAGTCATCCGTAGGCTCTGATCGAAGTTTTGACGTCTCCGATGATGTCGCCGCCTGGAGCGCCATTTTAGCTGTCGGAGAAGCGAAGTTAGGCCAAATGATTCTGAAATGGCCCGAAACTTCATGTGTACTCTTCTCTTGGCTATCTTGAAGGATCTTGCAGTTTTTGTTTGATCCTGACAAGATTTGATTTTTTGGAGAAATTGCATTGTCTATTTATGGCAGGTTGCGACTTCATGCAGCTTTCTTGATGTTGAAGAGGCAAAGTGACATTTTTGGTGTCAACAAATGCCCCCTCGAGGTACAACGACGAGTTGCTTGACTTTTGTAGTCGATGTGCCTCGAAGAGATTTTTGAAGGAGAGCTTGTGTCTTGACCAAGAGTCTTTGAGCAATCTTTCCTTTGGTAGAGTAGTCTTTAAGCTTCCAGGGGAATTTTATGGTAAATGAAAGGAATCAAGTACCATCTCGAGGCAAAGTTTTGAAGATGACATCAGGGATGTGGATTTGGGCTTTTGTTTTTTGACCTTGTGACCTAACAAGCTGTATGTGGCAGGTTAGGGGGGTCGGGTTTTGGTTTTGACCTTGTGACCCAACAAGCTGTATGTGGCAAGTTGGGGGATCATGATTTGGTTTTTGGTTTTGGTCTTGTGACCTAACAAGCTGTATGTGGCAAGTTAGGGGACCAGGATTTGGTTTTTGGTCACTCTTTGGGACTGTGTGGGTCCATTGGAGTGGTTTGGATTTTTTTGTGGAATGTCAATTTCAAGATTTTGGCTCAATTTGGTTTATGAGGCTGGATGGTTTGATTTTTGGAAGCTCATGGGGCTTGGAATTTTTTTTTTGTATGGTTTAATCAACTCAAAAGAGGCATGGAACCATTTTTGTATGCTCTTGGTAAGAGGGATTTTCTTTTCCTGACTAAAAGCCCATTTTTTTTTTTTTTTAGTGCCTAGGTGGTCAAACCTGGCTCATATGGGCTAACCCATGGGACCTTAAGCTTTTTAGGATGGCTTAGATCTCATGTGGGGCCATTTTTGTAAAGAATATCTAAAGATATCTCATTTGGATAGAGAATTTCTAAAAATATCTTTATGGGAGAGAATCTCTCATTGATTGATTTTGGGAGAAAATCTCTCAAAGACATCTTTTTTTTTTGGAAAGAATCTTTCTAATTCCTTCTCTTTTGGTAAGGTTACTAATTAGTAACACTTACCTTTCTTCTTTGTTTCCTTCTTTGATTTGCTCTCTCCTATAAAAGCAAAGGAAGGTAGGATCTCTTGCTCTTATTGCTTTCTTTTGCAACAATCTCAAGAGAGCTCCAAGACCAAGAGTTCTTCTTCAAGGATCTTCAAGCTTTTTTCCTTCTTCTTCTCCATCAATGGCTTCAAGTAAGTTTTCTCTCTTTTTCTTTCAAGAAAACTCCATGTAGAGAATAGGATGGAAAAAAAAGTGTCTCTTCTCTTTTTTTTCTTTTTTCTTTTCTTTCTATTCTTCTTCTCTTTTTTTTTTTTCACGTGATTTCCTTCCTTTTTTTTTTCTTGCACTTTCTTTTTTTTTTTTTGTGGGTCGTACGGACAGATCCGTACGGATCTGGCCTGTACGGCCACGTGACCTGTGGGCCACGGCCTGATGGGCCAGCCCCTGATTTTTTTTTTTTGCTGTTTTCTTTGCCACGGCCTGATGGGCCAGCCCCTGATTTTTTTTTTTGCTGTTTTCTTTTTTTTTTTGCTCTTTTCTTTCTCCCTTTTTTTTTTTTTGAGAAAGTTTCTTTTTTTTTTCTTTTCTTTCTCCCTTTTTTTTTTGAGAAAGTTTCTTTTTTTTTTTTTTTTGCTCATCATGATAATGCGTTTTATGCAAATCTAGATGTTCATGCATGTACTTTTTGTAGATTGAATTTGAGAGCATGATAGCATACCTGAAAATCTTTGCAAATTTGGGAATTTGGAGCTCGTAGCGATGTTGAGCCCTTCTTGATTTTGCGGAGATTTTGAGGTTTCGAAAGTTTGGAGTTTCGAAGCTCGCAGCGATGTTGAGCCCATCTTCAAACTTTCTATTTCTTTCGGGGTATTTCCCTTTTCTTCGGAATTGCCCCGGAACCATGCCAAAATTTCGCCAGATTTGCTTTTAGCGAAATTCTGTCATTTTGATGATGATCTTTTTCTTTTCCAACCTTTGCAGGTGGTTCCTCCAGAACGAACAAGGGTAAAGAGCCTGCTACAAGCGTACCTCGTCGATCCGCCAGATCTTCTAATGTGGCCGTTCAGCAGGCCTGGGAGAAGGTCCAGTTTGTTGAGAAGAACTTGGAAGAGTGCGATTCCCTCAATCGCGATGAGATGAGACAGCGATTGATCGCTCTCAAGAATGAGGAGTTCTATAAGATCATGGTAAGCAACCGTCCTTGGGTTATGGACGATCTGAGGGTTTTACCCAAGCCTACCTTCTTCTTTGGAGATGCAGTCCCTGACGACTTGACATACCAAAGGAGATGTTTTCAGTTCTCTTACACAGCAGATGGTGAGGAGAGAACTATTTCCACCCGGTCGTCTTTTGATCGGACCATCTCGATCCTGAGCCTTTCTTCCACGTGCCCTAAGAGGGAAGATCCTCCGAGCTGGGTGAAGAGGAACAGTGTGATCAAGACCGGGGTTTTTGTTGGCGGTCCCTCCGGATATGCGGAAAAGTCGCCTGTCCAAATGGACATGTTGATGCCAGCCAGCGGCTACCAGGGCTCTGATTATCCGTCGGTCGATTTGGGATCGGTGGGCCTTGGCGTTTTCAGCGGTGACGGTAGCAATTGGGTGAAGCCTTTTCGACTTCGTGGCCGTTTCAGTGTTGACTTCGATTGGAAGTCGTGGACTGATCGCGTCCTGCTGATTGGTGGCACCATTTTGAAGGAAGCCGGGATTTTTGACGCGGTCCGTGCTTTTAGGGAGACCGTGGCTTTTTCCGACGAGGCCTTCATGGCCATGTTGGAATCATTTCTCCCACAAACCAATACCTTCGTTGTAACGAATGGTGAGATTGGTTTTTCCTTGAAGGAGTTGAGCGCCATCACCGGATTGCCCATCCTTGGCAAACTCTACGAGGAGTTCATGCCGATTGACAGCGTCCTTGAGGAGCAGTCAGAGGAGTTCAGGCTCCTATACTTTCAGCTCGTCGCCTTCTATGATTTTTTGAAGGAGGGTTCGAAAGTCAGGTCCAGCAGTTGGAAGAGTTATGGCTCTTCATTCTTCAACTTCTTTGACAGCAAAGAGTCTTCTGATAGCATGACCCGGGAAGACAGGAAGAAGACTTCGGCCATGCAGGAAGAGTTGAAGGGTTTCTTCGCGAGCACAGATGTCATTTGTTCTGACATTGCACTGCGGAGAGATCTTGTTGTTTACCTCACTTATTGGCTAGGTGAGGCTGTGTTTGCTGGTGGAGATGGGACGCACATCAGGCCGCATTGTATTTTTCCAGCTTGTCAGATGGCGTTTGGAGAGCGGCTTGCTTTGGTGCCTGCTCTTTACTCCTACTTGTGTACCGAACTGCAGACTGCTGCTTTTTTGGTTCGGCTTGGGCTCCCTATGAATAGGGTATTTTCAGCCTATATCTTTTATTCGTGGTTTGTATACCACTGTCCTGGCTTCCACCAGCTGGGTGCTGCACAGGATGATGATCCTCTGATGATTCGATTGGCTAAGGGAAAAGCCGTATCCGAATCACTTTTGTTTGCCCGCATGAGGATCCGACGGTTCAGGGACGTCGAGATGGGGCAGTCTTCAGTGAAGCTTTCTCCGGAGTTGCGGAAGAAGGCTTTTGATTTTGGTGCCTCCCGAGACTCTACCAGAGCAGGGTCGGGAAGGCATTACCCTTTGACCAATGCAGAGAAGGAGTGGCTTTTCAGCATACGAGTCGGCACGATGGTGTACCGCAGACATCTTTTCGTCGACATCCAGCCGTATGTACCTTCTCGCTTTGCGCTTCAGTTGGGCTTCTCTCAAGGCGTTGTTGGAGCGCCTTTGAGTATGGTGAAGCGTTTTGGGGGTTTGCAGGATGGCAGAAATGCATGGGCTTTTTATAGTGCTGAAGACACTACTGCCACGATCTCTTATCCTGAGCTGTCGACTTTCCGAACTGCCGGCTTCACGAAGTGGTTCGCGGAGAGCTTTTTGGCATATCGGGGGCTTTCCAAGAAGGAGCTTGATGTAAAGCTGTCTTCGGGGAAAGGTACTGGAAAGTCGGATGGCGTCCGGCGAGAGGAAGTTTGGGCCTTCCTTTCTGGAGAGAAGCACAAGATAGGCTTTCTCGGTGACCAGGGCGTCATTGGTTCTGAAGCTGTTCGGGAAGTACCTGATGAGGCTTTGGATCAGCTAGAACAGGAGGAAGCTGAGCTCGACGCTTGGATGCAAGCGGCACAGAGGCGAGCTTCCGCGGAGTCTACTGGCAAGAGCAGACCATCCAGTGAGGAGCCAAGTGAGAAACCTGACTCTGATAGTGGGGCGGGTTCTTCTAGGAAGCGAACCCACAGAAGTAAGAGGAAGAGGAGTCAGCGTCACACGGGGCAGGACAAAGACTCTCCTGATGTGGAAATCCCTCTCACTGTCAATGAGGAGGTGCCAGGGGAAGCTGACAAACCTCCGGAGAAGAGGATTCGGGAAGAAGAGACCATCAGTGAAGGTATGATTCTTCCTTTTTCTTTTTCTGCTTCTTTCATGGGGCTTTCCATGTTTTGATTTGTTTTCTCACCCTGCTGCTGCTTTTTTTTTTTAGCGGAGGATGAAGACTTGGCGATGCCTGAGGTTCCGACCGATGAGGCGGTGATGGAGCCGGTTATGGCATCTGAAGAAGAACCGATGGACTCTGGAAGGATTCCAGAATCTCCAATTGGTATAACTTCTTTCGCTTTCTCTCTCTGTTTTTTTTTTTGCCTGCGACTTGATTTGCTAACATTTTTTCTTGTCAGCTGACTTGTCATAGGATTCCGATGACTTTGAACCATCAATGGACGCAAATGTTGATGATGCTTCTGATGAGTTCATGGAGGAAGAGAGTGTTCCGCCAGTCGTCGAAGAAGGTACTTTGTAGTGATGACCCTGATGATTTTTTTTTAACAGGATCATATTCATACCTTTTTGTGTTTCATTTGCAGGTTTTGAAGTGACAGAAGAGAGTCCATCGCCTTCTTCAGAACCAGAGCAAGGGATGCCAGAGGTCGATCCGGAGGTAGAGACTCCTACAACCAGTTCTGACGCGATAGAGGAGATACCTCATGCTGAGATTCCTTTTCCAGTAGCTCCAAGTGGAAAGAGTTCCTTTGTTACTCTCCCAATGGGACATAACATGAGCAGCCGATCAGCGGAGAAGGGTGAATTTTCATCCAGTTCGTCTCTTCAATTTGCGAAGAAGGTGCTGGCTCGGGTTTTGAGTTCTTAGATCAAGACTCTCCTTTCTGGACACTTGGAGGCAGGATTTGGCATGATCCCACATGTACATGAGATTCTCACTGATACCGAAGAGGTTGGTCTGGATGTCACAGGTGCCAGGGCGATCGTTGATAGGATCATTGCACTGGGTGACAAGTGGTTTGAGACCATGGATTTCCCTGACGACCAATTCTTCAAGGAGATGTTCTTGGACCCTGCTGATAAGGCTAAGTCTGACCTGAGTGAGGCTACACAAAGCAGGAAGCAGGTAGTCCGAGAGAAGAATAAGGAAGAGCTAGTCATCCTTGGATTAAAGCGCGACCTTGACATCCTTGATGGAGAGGTCGAAATGGCCAGGAAGCATCTCGAGCATTTGAAGGCACAAGTTGATGCTAAGTGGACTGCTATAACAGAGGCTCGTGACAGGGAGAGTACTCTGATTCGCAGGGTTGCAGATGCCGGTCAAGTTCTTGAGAGGAGGACTCTAGAGAACGAGCAATGGCAAACTGCTGGGGAAAAGCTTCCCGGTGTAAAAGAAGGGTTATGGCATTCGCCAGCATCTCATGGCAAGTTCCTGAAGAAGCGTGCCTTGAAAACTCTGACGGCTGATGCCAAAAGTTTGCTTGAGGAGCTGAAGCTTTGGCTAGAGACCATTTTTGGCTGAGCTCCTGATTTTTTGTAGCAGAAACTATTCTTCTTTTTTTTTGGTACCACATGTATATTTTTGGTACTTTTTTTTTTGTAGTGCTTGTGAACACTTTTCTTTTTTTTGGTACCACATGTATTTTTTTGGTACTTTTTTCTTTTTCTTTTTTTTTTGTTTTCCCTACGCTCACTCAAATCTTTTTGTGATGAAAGCAATTGCTAAATGGGATTTGATCAAAAGCTTTGTCATTTTGTGAAAATCTTTTGTCAAAAAAATTGTTTTGGCATGGGAGCCTGATTTTGGTTGTGGCGTGAAAGCCGATTTTGAGATGGCATGGAAGCCGAAATTTTATGGCGTAAAAGCCAAAATTTGGGTTGGCATGGAAGCCGAAATTTTGTGGCATTTACAGCCAGTTTGGTGGCATTGATAGCCAATTTGTGGCATTGATAGCCGGTTTGGTGGCATTGATAGCCGGGTTTTTTGAAAGCCAAGTTTTGGTTTGTCGGCGTGAAAGCCAATTTTTTGTGGCATTGATAGCCGGTTTGTGGCATTTATAGCCGGTTTTTGGCGTTTATAGCCAGATTTTGGCGTTTATAGCCGAGTTTTGGCGTTTATAGCCGAGTTTTGGTTTTCAAAATGCAGGTATCGACTAAATGTCGCCTCCCCGCTGAATGGTCTTGCAAGTATCGATGGAATGTCGCTTCCTTGCTCATTCGGTTTTGCGAATATTGATGGAATGTCACTTCCTCGCGGGTTAGGTTTTGCGAGTATCGATGGAATGTCGCTTCCTCGCTGGCTGGGGTGCAAATATCGACTAAGCGTCGCTTCCCTGCGTTTCCCAAAACTTTTGGTTTTGCGGGTACTGACTTGATGTCGTTTCTCCGCGATTTTTTGAGGTTTTCTCGAACCATTTGAAATTTTGGTTGTGGATAGCAACTGGTATGTTGCATCTCCACGATTTTTGAAATTGGGTTGTGGATATCAACTGGTTTGTTGCTTCTCCACGATTTTAGGTTTTCTCGAACCTTTGAAATTTGGGTTGTGGATATCAACTGAAATGTTGTGTCTCCACGACTTTTAGGTTTTTTCGAACCTTTTTTTGAAATTTGGGTCGTGGATATCAACTGATATGTTGCGTCTCCACGGTTTTTGGATTTTGCAAGTATCGACGAAATGTCGCTTCCCTGCGATTTTGGGTGCAAGTATCGATGAAATGTCGCATCCTTGCTTTTTTTTCAAAATTTTTGTTTTGCGGGTACTGACTTTGATGTCGTTTCCCCACGATTTTTGAAAAACCATTTTTTTTTTTGTTTAAAGACACGAGGGTCGTAAATTTTGACCTAGAACCATTTGGCGGTAAAAGGTAAGGTGGACTAGGGTGGAAATCCCTGAATCCGGATTTTTGTTTCAAACCATGAATTTTGGTTCAAGGATCGAAAGTTTTGGTCAAGTCAGGGAGAGGCTCCTAAACTTGGATTTTTTTGTTTTTGAACAATGAAACGATGAAAGTAAGCATTGTTTTTGAATCTCTAGAAATTTTGACATTTGATATGAAAATTCTAAAGAGAGTGGGTTTGACGAGCGATTACCTGAGAACAGGTTTTGGCCATACAGGCATTGCTCTTACCCAGTTGGGTAAGTCTTCAAGGGTAGTACCGCTTCAAGAACTTGTCGTTGATAGGCAGCATACATCTGTCGCCTTCCATGTTTAGGAGGGCATATGCGCCGTTGGAGAAGACCTTGTCGATGACGTAGGGTCCCTCCCATTTTGGTTCAAATTTGCCTTTGGATTTGCGTGCGAAGACCATTGGTCTTTTTACCGCAAGAACCAAGTCACCCTTTTTGTAGGCGTGTTGCCGGACCCTTTTGTCAAAAGATCCTGCCATGCGTGCTTGGTAAAGTTCAATGCTTTGTCGAGCTTCGAGCCGTCTCTCGTCGAGATTGTCCAGCTCATGGAGTCGCAATTTGACATTGCTTTCTTGAGTCATGTCATTTTGTAGAGATACCCTCAGAGAAGGAATTTGTACCTCTAGGGGCACGACAGCTTCGCATCCATAGACCAAGGAGAATGGTGTGCTATGGGTTGGTCCTCGAACGGTGGTTCGATAGGCCCACAAAGCTTCAGACAGTTTATCGCTCCAGTCTCTTTTGTGACTAGAGACCATTTTCTTGAGGATTTTGCAGAGTGTCTTGTTGAAGGCTTCTGCTAATCCGTTTGCTGCCGGATTGTATGGAGTCGAAGGACAGCTTTGAATTTTGTATTTGTCGCAGAACCTGTAGAATCGATGATCCCGGAATTGTGGTCCGTTATCATGGACGAATCTTTTAGGTATGCCGAAACGACAAATGATGTTGGTGCGTAGGAATTGAAGGACTGATGATGTCTTCATTTCGTTGAACGCAAATGCTTTTGACCACTTGGAAAAATAATCCGTTGCGGCGAAGATGAAGCGATGACCTTTGCTTGAAGGGGGACAGATAGGACCTATGATGTCCATGCCTCATGCTTCAAAAGGCCATGAGATTGCTGTAAGATGCAGCCATTCTGGAGGCATGTGAATGTAGTCTCCGTGAACTTGGCATAGCTGGCAGCGTTTGGCAAATTGCATTGCGTCGGGTATCATGGTAGGCCAGTAGTAACCCAACCTTTTGATTTGGTCGTAGAGCTTGGGACCAGCCTGATGAGCTCCACAAAGACCAGCGTGAACTTCTTTGAGTGTTTCTTCGGCCTCTTGTTGTGATAAGCAGCGTAGAAGTACTCCGTTGAAGGATTTCCTGTAGAGGATTTTTGAAGGAATATCCAAATGAAAGTTTGGGGCTCGCCTTTGAATGCTTACCCGTTCTTTTGGATCTTCAGGTAGGATTCTGAACATAGTGTAATCAATGAACGGATCCCTCCAGTCGCCGATTGAAGTTTGAAGGATAGAGATCCGACTTCCAACCACTTGGTGGCATTCAACAACTGCTTGGTGTGTGTTAAGAGGAGGGATGATCTTTCTCTCACACATGTAATTTGCATGTTTCTCCCTTCTTGAATTGCCATAGATGCAGCAAGTCCAGCCAGGGCATCTGCACGGATGTTTTCACCTCTACGAATGTGGGTGATGTTGCAGATGTAAAACTTTTGCAGAAGCGATTGTGCCTTATTGTAGTAAGGCAGCAGATCAGGCTTCCTGACTTCATATTTCTGATTCATCTGGTTGACGATCAGTTGAGAGTCTCCAAAGACTTCCAGCATAGTGATACCGGATTCGATGGCGAGTTCCAATCCTAGGATCAGAGCTTGGTATTCAGCTGCATTGTTTGTGCATGGTTCCAGTAGCGAGAAAGCGTGTGGAATCATGTATTTGTCGGGGCTAACAAAGAGGATGCCAACTCCTGAGATCAGCTTTCTTTTTTCATTTGTCCTGGTTGCACCGTCAAAGTACATGTCCCAGGAGGCATTTGGTGAGGAAGTCTCCACGTTGTAGACAGGTTCGTCTGGGAGATCATCTCTGAGTGGAGAATCTTTAGGCAATGGATGCTCTGCGAGAAAGTCTGCTAGAGCTTGGCCTTTGATTGCTTTTTGTGGTACATACCTAATATCAAATTGTGACAAGAGGATGAACCATTTTGCCAGTCGGGCATTGAGAGAACCGGCCTTCGTGACAAGGACCTTCAAGAGGTTGATCCTCGAGACCAAGTAGACTGTGTTGGAAAGCAAGTAGTGATGTAGCTATTGTACGGCGAACATCACTGCAAGGCATTCCTTTTCGACTAGGGAGTAGTGATGCTCTGCACCTGCTAGCATGCGGCTGAGGTAGTATAGAGCAGCTTCTTTTCTTTCATCATTTTCTTGTGCAAGCAGAGCACCCAGAGAGTGATCAAGGGCTCTTGTGTACAAGATGAATGGTTTTCCAGTGGCAGGGGCAGCTAACACTGGAGGTTTGGTCAGGTATGACTTGATATCTTGAAATGCGGCTTCACAGTCGGCATCTCAGACAAAGTCTACACCCTTTTTCATCAATCGAGAGAATGGATGGCATTTCCCCGAAAGATTGGAGATGAACCGTCTGATGTAGGCCAATCTCCCTTGGAGCCCTTTTAATTCTCTCAAGGTTCTTGGAGAGGGCATTTCTAGAATAGCCTTGACTTTTATGGGGTCAAGTTCTATTCCAGCTTTCCGAACAAGGAATCCGAGAAACTTACCCGACGAGACGCCGAAGAAGCATTTTAGAGGATTCATCCGCAGTTTGTGTTTGCGGAGTCGGAGGAAGACTTCCCGAAGATCTTTGAGATGATCTTCTTTTCTTCTGCTTTTGACGGCGAGGTCATCAACGTAACATTCGACCGTCTTGTGCTGCATATCTTGGAATATTTTCATCATAGCCCTCTCATATGTGGCACCAGCATTTTTCAGACCAAATGGCATGACAGTGTAGCAATACACGCCAAATGGAGTCTGAAATGAAGTGTGTTTTTCATCCTCGGGATGCATCTTTATCTGATTGTAACCAGAGAAGCCATCCATGAATGTCATTCGCTTGAATCCGCAGGTATTGTCAATCATCACCTCCGGTATGGGGAGCGGGAATTCATCTTTAGGGCAAGCGCCATTCAAGTCTCTATAGTCAATACAGACTCTGATCTGCCCATTTTTCTTTGTCATGGGGACAATGTTGGCCAACCATTCTGGATGTTGTTCCTCACGGATGAAGCCGACGCTTTTGAGCTTTTGAACTTCTTGTTCAATTTTATCCATCACATCTGGACGGAATCTTCTTTGGCCTTGTTTGACAGGCTTGATTTCTTCTTGAAGACTGAGTTTGTGGACTGCTACTTTGGGGTCTAAACCAGGCATTTCAGCATAGGACCATGCAAAGCAATCAACGAACTCACGAAGAAAAGCGATATACTCGGGTAACTCATCATCCTTTATATTCTTGCTTATGAATACAGGACGTGGGTTATCTGTTGTTCCCAAGTCTATCTTTTCAACAGGATCTTCCGTTAGAAGGTTCGAAGGTGGTTCCTCTACAATATTTTCGGAGGCTTCCAACTCAACGAAACCTTCTGGAGTTTCAACTGCATTACCAGACCAAGGCTCTGTTCCTTTCCATGGATTTTCTTGATTGGTGATCTTCTCAAGGCTTGCTATGAGATGGTCCCAATTGCCTGTTGAAACTGGGTCGAAGTAAGGTACTTCTTTTGGAGACGAGGGCTCTTCTGGGTCAGAATAGCACAAGTCTGTATTATCGGACGATTCCTCTTTATCATCAGAGAAATCGTACCAATTGGATGAGCTTCCTGGATCTTTGTCAGGTAACTCTTTAAAGAGATATCCAGGGAGATCGATGTCTTCATGGACTTGAGATGTTGAGGCTTGGTCGGTAAAACGACTTTTAAGCTTTTGTGTCAACTGTCTCAAAGGAGTGTCGGGATCATACCCTAACCCATGTGAAGACTTTTCTACATATCCGTAGAGTCTCCAATCTTCCAGCTGGCTTTTGGTCAAGGCGGGCCCCAATGGCGTGAGAATACCGCGGCCTTCTCCCAAACCGACTGGGTTCTGAGCGTCAAAGCCCATTTTCTTCATGATAGCTTGTGCCACAGGACTATATAGAGATAGTTGAGGCATACCTTCGTTTTGGAAAGGTTCAAGCAAGGAACTTGATGAAGAAGCATCCGATCTATGAAAGAAGATTGGTCTTTGCTTTGGTGATGTTGCCGGAACAACAAAGGTAGCAGACGTAGGATCTTCTACATCAGCAGGTGTCTCCATCGGAGTGAGAGTAGGCTGAACTTGCTGAGTGTCAGCTTGGCCTGACGATGCATCGTCTTCTGGCTCTGAGTCCGAGTCTGTGTCTTGCATGATAGACACGAGAGAAACAACAAATTTGCCCCCAGGCTTTTGCTTTGCCTTCTTCACTCTGGTTGTGATGACCAAAGGTTTTGAAGATTTGAGGGAGATGAGGAAGGGATATTGACTACTCTCTTCTAATTTGCCGAAGGGTTTGTTTTCTTCCGGTGATTTTTGAGGAGCCTTGCCTTTATCTTTCTGGAGATTTTCAGCAGGGGGTGCTATTTCCTCTTCTTCGTTTTCTCCTTCATACATCTGGGAGTCTGCGAAGTGGACTTCTTTACCTTTGAAGGGTTTTCTGTCCGCAAAGACTCGATGTACCATGCCGTCGTCGCCGACGAACTTGATGCATTGATGTAGAGTTGAAGGGACAACACCGTTCTCGTGTATCCAAGGACGTCCGAGAAGGATGTTGTAGCATGAGGGGGTTTTTATTGCATACACAGTGACCTCAGAGATAAGATCACCGATCTGCAATTTGAACCTGATTTTGCCGATAGGCCTTTGAGTACTCCCATCGTATCCAAAGATAGATATAGATGTGTGGCTTAGCTTGCTGGGTGGGATGCCTAACTCCTCAAGAGCCGAAGTGGAGATGAGGTTGAGTGCAGAACCTGGGTCGACCTGAACTCTGTGTATAGGCATTTCCTTGATGTACCCTGTGAAGTACAGGGGTCGGTTGTGCCTTGCATCGCCAAGTAGGAGGTCATCCTTAGTGAAGGCGATGGTTGCACTGGCTGCCTTTTGAACTGAGAGGCATTGGATGCATGATCCCTCGCTTTTCTCTTTTTCTCCTTTTAAGGAGGTTTCTGAGTTTTTCACCCGGTAGTCCATTTCAATTTGGAGGACTTGTGGGGCATGTTTGTCGACATCCTCATTCAGTTTTTGTAATTCTGAGATGAGATTATCACTAGTGCGTGGAGACATTCGCAATAAGTCTAGGATGTGAAGACGTGCAGGTATGTGTTTGAAGTGCTCAACCAAGTCATACTTGAAAGCCTCCTTGGGGCCTGCATGTTCATTGTTTTTGCCATTAGGGGCGCTTACAACATCTTTTCCCGAAGGATTTACATAAGTAAAGGAAGATTGGTTGTAATTCTTATGGTAGTCCCGGCCAGAGCGGGTGCCTCTACCAACTTCGAGAGCTTCTTGAGAAGGACCTTCGTTTGGAAGATTGTCTTCAAGATCAAGAGGCTGTCGTTTTTCATCTACTGGGGATGCATCTGCAGCAGAGTTGCTATCCTCAGTGATTGTGTTGCACGGAGCATTTTCCGGGAGCGAGTCCTGAACAGCATCCAGCAGCTTTTCTTCTTCGTTGACCCATCCAACAGTTAGGTTTTCTTCATGATGATGAGTCGGGAAGAATGTGTATTCTGAAGTCACAGTCTCAGGAGAAGAAACCTGAGAGGGTGTCATCTCTGTGAAAGTCACGTGAGACGAGGTAGCTCCAGAGGATACATTGCTAGGCGTCGTCGGAGTATAGGTAATCTCATCAGACGACGCTTCAGAAGAGCTATAGTCCTTATATATTACATTACAGGAAGCTCTGATAGGAGATGTTGCCTGCTCGGAGTCAGACTCATCCTCGGATGTAAGAGGATCGTCTATCCAGCAATGTTCTCCATTTTCAGGAGTTGAGGGAGGAGGTACCTGATGGGCTTCAGGGACTTCAGGCTCTGGGTTGCGAGGAGGCTCGTTAATGCGATCTTGCTCTAGTTCTAGAGCGAGACGCTGCAAGATCCTTGCATATTCTTCAAGATCAGGTATGGGAGCCAGATCCTCTTCTTCGTCTTCTCCGTGTGGCTCAACATAGTTGATTTCCACTGGAGCAACGACAGGTGCTGGGTTAACAGCATCTTCTTGTGCAGCCTCTTGGTCTTCTTCATCATCAGACCAGGATCCTTGTGGCTGTAAGGGGTTATACCAGATTACTGGCATAAGGTGAGTTTCAGGAACCCATTCTTCGTCGGAGAGATACTCTCCTGTTTCAAGAGATTCCTCCCACTCGCCGGTGTAGTTGGGCTCGAATCCATCGTCGGTGTCGCTGGACTCGTACCCATCAATGGAGAATCCAACTACCGAGTTGCAAGAGTATGATGCCCCCTGCATGGCTTCTTTTTTGAATTGAGGTGGCATGAAATCACTGAGAGTGAAGTTTCTTACCGCCTTTGAAGTCTCTGGAAGGGACGTTTTTGTTGCCCCGAGTGAAGTGGTAGAGGAGGCCTCTGCTTTTTCAAGGACTTCTTGTTTTGGCTGGGTCTTCTCTTGCCGTTTGAGCCTGAGGAGATGTTTCCTAGCCTGCCTTCGCTGTTGAGCTGTCGGCTTTGTTTTTATGATCTCCCAGTTTTCATCTTCCAGGCGATCGGGATGTACCCATATAGGTTGTCCATCTGGTGTTGGATAGGGAACCAGTTCCTCGGACGCTTGAATTCTTTTTATCACCTTGAAGGAAGTAGTGATCTTCTTCTTCGGTGATTTTGGTGTTTGTCCACATGACACCATGTTGACGGAGGCAGTCCCATAGTTTTTGTCAAAGGTGATGACTCCGTTTTTCCACATCTCATTGATCTTCTCTCTCACAACAAAGCATTGATTGAGAGGATGCGAGATCATCTGGTGGTATGGACAGTACCAAGGATCGTTGGTGATAAGTCCACAAAACTAGGTCATTAACTCATCATTTCATTAGCATTTGTGGACTTAATTAGGTTTAACTGCATAGAATTGCATTTAATTTCATGATTACATGCATTTGAGGATATTTTTGGAGAAATTGTCAAAATTGATCAAAATTCATTGAATTGCATGACTTTTTGAAATTAAGTTTTTCTCATCTCATTTATCACCCCAAAATTAGGCTTTTGGTTTCATCAATGCATATCTTGTTATTTTTTGCACCATGTGCTATTTTTGGAAAGTTGGTCATTTTGGTGCATCACTAGGAATGTAGGGTCCCATACATGGTTCATAATTATTTTCTTATATATGATTAATGTTAAAATTGCCTCTTTCAATTTGTAGGACAAATCAACATGGGACCCACATTGATGAAATTTGAGAAGAGAGAAGTCAAATAAGCAAGCAAAGAGAGAGTCCAACCATGGTTGGAAGTCCAACATGGGCCCCACACACCCCATTGCATGCCAACATAGAAGCTTCCATTTTTGAACAATTATTCCCGGATTTTTCAGGGGCAGCAACTTAAAATGGCCATAACTCTCAAACCGAGTATCAGATCGGCGTAATTTAGCCACCGTTGGAAAGCTCTTTTCGAGTAGATATCCGTAGAGCCCAAGATTGCCTAAATCAGAGCTATATTGAGGGAGATATGACCTCGGGAAGTTATCTGCTACAGTTGTAGGCGGGAATTGCAAGAAATCTCAATATTTGGGAAGTTTATTCCCTTTACATCATCATGTAATTTTTAGAGATATTCTTGGAATTATACAAGGAAAGTGTATACATCAAGAAACCTAATAAGGTAAGGAGATCTCTAGAATTTAAAAGTCTTTCCAAAGAAAGAAGTTAGCTTGGAGAACAAGAAAGAATCCTTGCCCAAGAAGGAAAAAGGAGACCTAAAAGGAGGGCACTTCTTTACTAAAAGGGGTTTGCAAAAAGCATAAAAGGAGGCATGATGGAGACCCATAACATATTCCATACGACCAAAGCTGTCCCTCTCTCCTATTCTTTTCTTCTTCCTTTCTTCTTTTCCATTAGTTTATTTTTATTTTTGGTAACCTTGGGCCATGTCCAAGGGTTTATTTTGAAGGAGAAGATTTGTGAAGGAGAAGTTGTAAAGATGCAATTTTTAGTGATAAATCAAGAAGCATTCTTTGCAATGGCGGGCTAATTTTCTTGATTAGAGTTATGGATGAAGGTAAGTAATTGTCTTTTTATTTGTTTAGTAATTCTAATTTGTGTTCCATGATTATGTGCTTAGTGATTAATAGGCTTGTCTTCGTGCCCTAGGCAAATCTCTATTTTTATTTCTAAAATAAAAATTAGTTTTTGACTACTCATGCTTAGGTTTGATAGGCTATGCTTAGGATTTAGATCTTTTGATGGTTTATGCTTACTTTTGATGGGTGGTGCTTAAATTATTTTTATTCTTTTATGAGATGAAGGAAGTCTTGAGTTTTGAATTTTTATAATTAAAAAGGGATTTTTAAAGTTAGATTTTCCAAATAAAAAACATTGATTTGTCTTTGATTTGAAGTAAAAATTGGAACAAGTTAGGGTTACTTGATAAATAATTGGTGGATGCTTATTGGATTCCTATACTCTAATCATCTTCATTAATTGGTAGATTTCGAATTTCTAAATTAGTTGTTTTTTTTTATTATCTAAGAAATCAAAACTTTTCTTAAATTGTTAGTTAATTAGTTTTCTTAATTTAAAAGTTTCTTTAATAGCTCCATGTGGGTTCGACCCGTTCTTGCCACTGTCTCATCTAGACACCCGTGCACTTGCGGTATTTTATGATTGATTTTGATCACATCAAGTTTTTGGCGCCGTTGCCGGGGAGCCAATTTGAAAAGAATCTTTTAGTTAGGATTTCTAGCATTATTTGTTCATATCATAGCATACTTTTTAGTTAGTTGCATTCATAACTTGCATTTAGTTTAGTTTTTGTGTTTCTTAATGATATTGGTTGCTGTTTTTCAAGTTTTTGTTGCTGTTCTTTAATTAATTTTCGGACTGATTTCAAGTGGTTACATAGAATACAAATTTCAGCACTAATTTTTTGACAGATTTGACTTGGTTTTTCTCCAAAAGTTCGCACTTTGAAAACCAGTCAAACGGACTCCTTTTGACTTGAAATTTGGGTGGATAGGACTTTGGTATATTGACTTTGAACCATCAAAATTTCAGTAAAAAATACGTTTTGGAAGTCCAACTTTTAGTGCTGTGAATAGGGCCAATCAGTCACGCAGATTCTGCAATCAGCAGAAAAACTGGTTCAAGTAGCCAACTTCATTATAGCATAACTTCTTTGTCTTTTATCCTTTTTAGTCTTTGTTTTTTTTGCTTGTTTCTTGCATATTAGGAGATTACATCCCAGTCATTGCTATCAGTTTTTGATTAATACAAGTGGGTCGTACAGATCTGTAAACTTGGGCCTGTGCAACAGGTCCCAACACTTAGAATTTTTTTCAGCACTTGACAAGAAGGTCTCCATTTAACTTAGGACTGCATTAGGAGTTTTAGAAGTGCATCTTTCCTTCAAATTGCATTAGTTTAGGATTGTGAAATTTATATTAGGTTTATTTTTCAATTTAGGAGTTTTATTGACAATTGTTGCTATATTTAGTAGATTATTTAGATCTAACATTTTAGTTGTTTTCTTTGAGGTTACATTCTGATTTTTGAAGGACTCTAAAAGGAAGGAAATAGCGGGGATTGCTTTTAAGCAAACAAGTTGCTTTCAGAATTGCAAAGTTTCTAAAAACTTACAGGTTAAGCTTGCACAGTTTAAAGATTTGCGTGGACCCGCTGTAAGAGTTTCTAAACTTTACCCCACGAATCTTTTACTTGCAAGTGGGGCTTGGATGATTTAATTTTTACAAAGTGTGAATGCTTGATTGACACACCATCTAATTGGACACACACTTAATTAAGGGCAATTGACCCCAATAAGATAAGGACTGGATTTCATCACCAGATCCTTGCCCAATTAGGTTTAACCACTTCTCACATAGTAACCTAAACATTAATTAAAATAAAGTAGAAACGAGACCATAGGACTCGAGCTCATTAGGACGAAGACCACAAAAGGTTGCACCAATTGCGCTCTTTGGTCAAGTTGATGTCTAGGTAAGTCCTGTCCCTCCAAATGGTGGCAGTCTCTGTTCTAGGAGTTTGGTTTTTAAGCGGGACCCTTGCCAAGTGCATTGTGACCCTACTACTCATCCTGGGGACTTACCTGGTCGATTTGGCTTCATAAGACCGGATTGGAGGCCTTAGTGCACTCTTCAAATCAATTAGGAGCTGTCTAGTGAGTTAGGTTAACCCTAGGATAATTTCTTGTGCTCAATCTTTGTACTTGACTGATTGTGCATCATCTAGTAAGACCATTAGGGCCCCGCATATAGATTAGGCTTGCATTTCTTTAAAGTTGAAATCGATGCATGCGCTCTAGACCTGAGAGAGAGAAACTGTGGGTACGCAAGGGTAAAAGATTAGTCAAGATAGAGCCCGAATTAGCCTTAACCATTGTTGGAAAGTCTTCAATTTTTGAAGAAATTATTAGAATGGCTGATCAAATGGACCCACCCATGACTTTAAAGGACTACATGTACCCCACCAGGACAACTCAACCGTCCTGCATCACCCTTCCTCAGACCAATGCCACATTTGAGCTGAAATCTGGCATGATCCAGATGCTCCCAGTATTCCTTGGGGTAGACCATGAAAACCCATATCAACATGTTAGGGAATTTGAGGACATCTGTGGGACCATGAGAATCAATCACATGACTGAAGAGGCCCTTAAACTTAGATTATTTCCTTTCTCCCTAAAAGAAAAGGCTAAAGCTTGGCTTTCTGCCTTACAGGCCGGGTCCATCACTACATGGGCCAAGCTAGTCGAAGAATTTTACAAAAAATTCTATTCCAAGCAGAAAACCGCTTCGATTAGGCAGGCCATCAACGGATTCCATCAAATGGAAGGGGAGACACTTTACAGTTATTTGGAACGGTTCAAGGATCTCTTAATCCAATGTCCCCACCATGGATTTGAAAAAATTCGATTAGTCCAAATTGTGTATGAAGGCATGGATTACCCAACCAAACAAATGGTAGAATCTTTCTGTAGTGGGCAATTTGCACAGAAAACAGCAGAAGAAGCATGGACATTTTTGGAAGATACCGCTGAAAACACATTGCAGTGGGCCCCAATTAAGAGGGAGCCCATCAAACCCACCATTCCTGAAAAAGGGGGGATGTTCAAGATTGAACCCAAAATTGAGGCAGAGGCCAAATTGGTCACACTGGTGAGGAGAATAGAGGCCTTAGAGCTGAACCAAAAGCCCACTTCAAACACTTTGGAGTCATTAAGATATAATCAGGCCATGAATGGAGGGATTGACCCAACAACTTTGGGTCAGACCGAGTCTGTTGAGGAGGTGAATGCACTATATCAAAACTCTCGTTTTGATAATCGTCCGAGGTATGACCCGTATTCTAGCACTTACAATCCAGGTTGGAGGGACAACCCGAACTTTTCTTGGACCAAAGGCCCAACTCAAGGTGGCCCATCTCAGTCCACTCAATTTCAACCCAATCAATCTCAAGTGAGTGGCCCACCCGGTTTCCAAAAACCCAATTTCAATCCCAATCCATTGACCCAGAGGGTAGATTCTTTAGAAGAGGCCATGAAACTCATGTCTCAAACCACAGCCCAATTGACCCAGAGTACTGCTCAATTCCAGCAGACCACTACTCAACTTTTGAATGGCCATACTCAAACCCTTGCAAAATTAGAATATCAGATGGGCCAATTGGCCAACTCCATTAGTGTCAGAGACAAGGGAACCTTCCCTAGTCAACCCGAACCTAATCCCAAGGGCCAGGTTATTCATGATCCTAAAGGAAAAGGGCCGGAACAAGTCAAATCCATAATCACCCTTAAGTCTGGTACACAGGTTGATAACAAGGTCAAACTACCCAAGGAACTTGAGGACGAATCAAGTGAGAAAGTAGAAACTAGAGAACCAAGTGTGAATGCTGAACCTATATTAGAACCAAAGAACCCAGTCAATGCTGAACCATCACCTAGTGAGCCTACTCTTAGGACCTATGTTCCCAGGCACCATACCCACAAAGGCTAGGCCCAGCAAAATCAACTGTTCAATTGGATAAAATGCTAGAAGTATTCAAACAAGTGAGGATTAATATCCCACTACTTGATGCTATCCAACAGATTCCGGCCTATGCGAAATTTCTGAAGGACCTTTGCACCTTCAAAAAGACTACCAATGTGCCCAAGAAGGCTTTTCTAGCCCAACAAGTTAGCTCAATCATTTCCTGTCCAACCCCGATCAAATATAGGGACCCAGGGTGTCCTACCATTTCTTGCCAAATAGGGGATCATCACATAGAAAAAGCTTTGCTAGACTTGGGTGCAAGTGTGAACCTTCTTCCATACTCTGTTTATGAAGAATTAGGTTTGGGGGAGTTGAAAAAGACCCATGTGACCTTGCAGTTGGCTGATGCATCAATTCGATACCCCAAGGGGGTAGTCGAAGACGTTCTTATCAAAGTTGGAGACTTTGTGTTCCCAGTCGATTTTATTGTTTTGGATACCAAACAAACATCTGGGGCTGAACCCAAAATTCCAGTTATCTTGGGGAGACCATTCCTAGCCACCTCAAATGCCTTGATCAATTGTAGGAATGGAGTAATGCAAATTTCTTTTGGGACCATGACAGTCCAAGTGAACATTTTTAATGTTAGTAAGCAACCTCCTGATGAGGATGATGGGGTTTTTGAAGTTAGTTACATTCATGAATTGGTGGAAAATCACTTACCCTATTTGAAACTTGAAGATCCACTAGAGGCTTGTCTGGCCCACTTTGGAAGTGATTTTGATGTAGATGGACATATTGAGGAAGTCAACGCACTATTAGACTCAACCCCATCCATGGATTTCTCCAGGTGGCAACCGAAGCATGAGATTCTGACTCCATCTGCTTCCCCACCTGTCCCATCAATTGTAGAGGCCCCTAAGTTAGAACTCAAGCAATTGCCGGATACGTTGAAATATATATTTTTAGGTCCGCTAGAAACCCTTCCAGTGATTATAGCTTCAGACTTGGACCCTATCCAAGAGGAAAAACTCGTTAAAATTCTGGAAGAGCATAAGGAAGCTATAGGGTGGTCCATTGCAGATATTAAAGGAATTAGCCCATCTGTGGTCCAACATAGAATCCATTTGGAAGAAAATGCAAAAACTTCTCGTGAATTACAAAGGCGACTAAACCCTGCAATGAAGGAAGTGGTCAGGTCGGAAGTCTTAAAATTACTCGATGCAGGAGTGCTTTACCCCATATCTGATAGTGCATGGGTGAGCCCGGTTCAAGTGGTACCAAAGAAATCTGGAATAACAGTGGTTCAAAATGAGGGCAATGAATTGGTACCCACTCGGATACAGACTGGATGGAGGGTGTGCATTGATTATAGGAAGTTGAACTCAGCCACTCGAAAAGATCATTTTCCCCTCCCATTCATGGATCAGATGCTCGAAAGGTTAGCCGGTCATGCATATTATTGTTTTCTTAATGGTTATTCTGGTTATAATCAAATCCCAATTGCACCCGAGGACCAGGAAAAGACCACCTTCACCTGTCCGTTTGGCACTTTCGCTTACAGACGCATGCCCTTTGGGTTATGCAATGCACCGGCCACCTTTCAAAGGTGCATGTTGAGTATATTTTCTGACATGGTAGAAAGATTCATTGAGGTTTTCATGGATGATTTTTCGGTCTTTGGCAATTCTTTTGAGGAGTGCTTACATCATTTGTCCCTTGTGCTTGAAAGATGCAAAGAATGGAATCTAGTATTAAATTGGGAGAAATGTCATTTTATGGTAAAAAGGGGCATAGTTCTGGGACACATTATTTCTGATAATGGAATTGAGGTGGACAAAGCAAAAATTGATTTGATCTCGAAACTGCCACCACCAAAATCAGTTAAGCAGATTCGATCATTCCTGGGCCATGCTGGTTTTTATCGTAGATTCATCAAGGATTTTAGTAAAATTGTTAAACCTTTATGCCAATTACTGACAAAAGAGGCCCCGTTTGAATTTGATGAGAAGTGTCTAAAATCTTTTGAAAGACTAAAAAAGGAACTAACTTCAGCCCCTATAATTCAGCCACCTGATTGGACCATTCCATTTGAGCTAATGTGTGATGCATCCGATACTGCTATTGGAGCTGTCTTGGGTCAACGGGTTGGAAAGCTACCTCATGTGATTTACTATGCTAGTAGGACCCTCAATGATGCACAACTCAATTACACAACCACTGAAAAAGAATTGTTAGCTGTAATTTTTGCCTTGGAGAAATTTCGGTCCTACTTAATAGGGTCTAAAGTCATTATCTACACGGATCATGCAGCCCTGAGATACCTTATGTCAAAAAAGGATGCGAAAGCCCGATTGATCCGGTGGATCCTTCTGCTACAAGAGTTTGATTTGGAAATAAGAGATAAAAAAGGATGTGAGAATATTGTAGCAGACCATCTTTCGAGGATACCTTTAGAGCCTTCAGATGAGGTCCCACTGAATGAAAATTTTCCTGATGAACAATTGCTCAGTATTTCTCAAATCCCCTGGTTTGCAGATATAATCAATTACCTTGTTATAGGGGAGATGCCCACCCATTGGTCAAAACAAGATCGATCAAAATTTCTAACTGAGGTCAAGTACTTTTTCTGGGATGACCCGTATCTTTTTAAGTATTGCCCGGATCAGATTATCAGGAGATGCATTCCTGATCATGACCATTACTCGGTCATTTCGTTCTGCCATAATCATGCCTGTGGGGGCCACTTTAGTTCGAAAAAGACAGCTGCAAAAAATTTACAATGTGGATTTTACTGGCCCACTATCTTTAAAGATTGTCACACATTCTGTTTGAACTGTGAAAGGTGTCAAAAGCTTGGCATGCTCAATCGAAGGAACATGATGCCCTTGAATCCTATACTTATAGTGGAAATTTTTTATGTATGGGGAATTGACTTCATGGGGCCATTTCCAAATTCCTTTGGAAATCTTTACATTTTACTAGCAGTAGACTATGTTTCCAAGTGGGTAGAAGCCATACCAACAAAGAAGAATGACCACCATGTGGTGATTAAGTTCGTGAGAGATCATATATTTTCTCGCTTTGGTACACCTAGAGCGATCATTAGTGACGGAGGCACTCACTTTTGCAACCGTCCCTTTGAGCATTTGTTAAAAAAATATTCTGTCACCCATAAGGTTGCTACACCTTATCACCCACAAACAAGTGGCCAAGCGGAAATTTCAAATAGGCAAATTAAACAAATTTTGGAAAAGACGGTCAATCCCACTCGGAAAGACTGGTCTTTGAGATTGATCGACGCATTGTGGGCCTATCGAACCGCTTACAAGACACCTATTGGGATGTCCCCATATAGGTTGGTCTATGGTAAGGCATGCCACTTGCCTGTTGAATTGGAGCATAGAGCTTATTGGGCCATTAAGAAGTTTAATTTTGACTTACCCACTGCGGGTAATTTGCACAAATTGCAACTCAATGAGTTGGAAGAACTTCGAAACGATGCCTATGAGAATGCAAAGATCTATAAGGAACGAATGAAGTTGAACCATGATAAGTCAATTTTAAGGAAATCATTTGAACCAGGTATGAAAGTCCTTTTGTATAATTCCCGGTTACACCTGTTTCCCGGGAAGTTATGAACCCGATGGACTGGTCCATTCATTGTCAGGACTGTTTACTTTCATGGTGCGGTGGAAATTGAAAATCCCAAGAATGGGGATATTTTCAAAGTGAATGGTCAACGGTTGAAACCGTTTTTGGAATTGAAGGATAAAAACATTGAGGATATCCTTCTGGAAGACCCAATTTACCAGGACTAATCAGTTTTGTCATGTCGGGCTGACGACATTAAACTTAGCGCTGTTTGGGAGGCAACCCAATTTTGGAAGGTAATTGAGCTAGTTGATCACATTCTTTTGCAATCACCCCACATGGTAAGATGTTCTAAATTTCCTTATTGTTCAATTTCACATTACACATGCATTCATAACATTGAGGACAATGTTAGATTTAGGTTTGGGGGTGTGAGTTAGAACTTGACATGTGATCGTTTGTTCAATTTTCATTTTACATTTTCTTTTTCATTTTTCTTAGTTCAAAAAAAAAATTATTAGAGGGAAACGTCCGAGAGTATTTTTATTGGCTGAAGATATTTATTTTGGGCAAAAGAAAACAATGGTTCACTATTTTATTTACAGAAAGAGTTATTGGAAAAGTGCTGAATTTCGATCCCTCACTTTTACACTGATTGTATACATTTTCAAGGTTTTGAATGTGAAGCTATGATTTTCGTTTTTCTTCGATAAAAAAAAAAAAATGGAAAATCGACCCTTAGTGTACAAAGCTTCATTGTTCGACGGGTGGATACATGAAAAGGGCTGCCTATTGTTGGGGACCGCAAAAAAAAAAAAAAAAAAAAAAAAAAAAAAAAAAAGAAAAAGAAAAAAAAAGTGTTTAGTTAAAGTCTTGAAAAAAAAAAAAAAAAGAGAAAAAAAAATTTTTGTGACTAGTTTGGGTTCGTAGCCTTTTTAACCTGAGTTAGTAAGCCCTTAGGGGTATTTTCATACCTAGTGCCCTAAAGCCATCTGGTTTGGGAGTCATTGGCCTAATGCTCGTTAAATGGGTTAATTAGAAAGCTTAAGGGACTTTGGCATTGCACAGTCACGTGTGTGTGTAAAAAAAAAAAAAATGTGTGTGTAAAAAAAAAAAAAAAAAAAAGAAAAAAATGCGCCCTTTGAAAAAACAGTAGTGCGAAAGCCGTCATTATCGCCTTCAGAGGAAGACTGTTTTTTTTATACGTTTAGGCGGCCCTGAACTCAATTAAAAAAAATTAATTAATTATTTTTACGAAAATTATTGGTCGATCATTTGATGCTTATTTCGTATACATGCTCTTCACCGTGCACGATCAATTAGCATGATTTCGAGAATTTCTGACCAAAAGATGGAATTTGTGAACCGAATTTAAGATTTGTCCTTGAAAATTTCGAGAATCAAGAATAGTCAGTGTCTATAGATTTTCTCTTGGAAGAAGTTTCCCTGGATTTTGATAGGTTTTAAACATTCTTTGCAAAAAAAAAAAAAAAAAAAGAATTTTGTGGGTGTATTCACTGCAAACCCTCACGAGGCACAACTCGTCCACTAGGGGGAACCTAGGGGTTTAAGGGCTTACTGCATACGCTAAATGCAGTCGAGAGTACCAGCGAAAGTGGTGTTTTTCATTTCTGTTTTCTACATTAGTTTGTTTTCTTTAGGATTAGTTTATGTGTTTTATTCCTTGTCGCTTATTTTGCTAAGGGACTAGCAAAAGGCTGGTTGGGGAGTGTGATAAGTCCACAAAACTAGGTCATTAACTCATCATTTCATTAGCATTTGTGGACTTAATTAGGTTTAACTGCATAGAATTGCATTTAATTTCATGATTACATGCATTTGAGGATATTTTTGGAGAAATTGTCAAAATTGATCAAAATTCATTGAATTGCATGACTTTTTGAAATTAAGTTTTTCTCATCTCATTTATCACCCCAAAATTAGGCTTTTGGTTTCATCAATGCATATCTTGTTATTTTTTGCACCATGTGCTATTTTTGGAAAGTTGGTCATTTTGGTGCATCACTAGGAATGTAGGGTCCCATACATGGTTCATAATTATTTTCATATATATGATTAATGTTAAAATTGCCTCTTTCAATTTGTAGCACAAATCAACATGGGACCCACATTGATGAAATTTGAGAAGAGAGAAGTTAAATAAGCAAGCAAAGAGAGAGTCCAACCATGGTTGGAAGTCCAACATGGGCCCCACACACCCCATTGCATGCCAACATAGAAGCTTCCATTTTTGCACAATTATTCCCGGATTTTTCAGGGGCAGCAACTTAAAATGGCCATAACTCTCAAACCGAGTGTCAGATCGGCGCAATTTAGCCACCGTTGGAAAGCTCTTTTCGAGTAGATATCCGTAGAGCCCAAGATTGCCTAAATCAGAGCTATATTGAGGGAGATATGACCTCGGAAAGTTATCTGCTACAGTTGTAGGCGGGAATTGCAAGAAATCTCAATATTTGGGAAGTTTATTCCCTTTACATCATCATGTAATTTTTAGAGATATTCTTGGAATTATACAAGGAAAGTGTATACATCAAGAAACCTAATAAGGTAAGGAGATCTCTAGAATTTAAAAGTCTTTCCAAAGAAAGAAGTTAGCTTGGAGAACAAGAAAGAATCCTTGCCCAAGAAGGAAAAAGGAGACCTAAAAGGAGGGCACTTCTTTACTAAAAGGGGTTTGCAAAAAGCATAAAAGGAGGCATGATGGAGACCCATAACATATTCCATACGACCAAAGCTGTCCCTCTCTCCTATTCTTTTCTTCTTCCTTTCTTCTTTTCCATTAGTTTATTTTTATTTTTGGTAACCTTGGGCCATGTCCAAGAGTTTATTTTGAAGGAGAAGATTTGTGAAGGAGAAGTTGTAAAGATGCAATTTTTAGTAATAAATCAAGAAGCATTCTTTGCAATGGCGGGCTAATTTTCTTGATTAGAGTTATGGATGAAGGTAAGTAATTGTCTTTTTATTTGTTTAGTAATTCTAATTTGTGTTCCATGATTATGTGCTTAGTGATTAATAGGCTTGTCTTCGTGCCCTAGGCAAATCTCTATTTTTATTTCTAAAATAAAAATTAGTTTTTGACTACTCATGCTTAGGTTTGATAGGCTATGCTTAGGATTTAGATCTTTTGATGGTTTATGCTTACTTTTGATGGGTGGTGCTTAAATTATTTTTATTCTTTTATGAGATGAAGGAAGTCTTGAGTTTTGAATTTTTATAATTAAAAAGGGATTTTTAAAGTTAGATTTTCCAAATTAAAAACATTGATTTGTCTTTGATTTGAAGTAAAAATTGGAACAAGTTAGGGTTACTTGATAAATAATTGGTGGATGCTTATTGGATTCCTATACTCTAATCATCTTCATTAATTGGTAGATTTCGAATTTCTAAATTAGTTGTTTTTTTTTTATTATCTAAGAAATCAAAATTTTTCTTAAATTGTTAGTTAATTAGTTTTCTTAATTTAAAAGTTTCTTTAATAGCTCCCTGTGGGTTCGACCCGTTCTTGCCACTGTCTCATCTAGACACCCGTGCACTTGCGGTATTTTATGATTGATTTTGATCACATCAGTTGGTTTTGCCAACATCGCTCGGTCTTTTGGGTTCAGGCAAGGTGAGCTTGCCGTTTGCCACGAGAGCCCCGAAGATTTCGTCAACATCTTCATCGAACGGGTATTTCTTTTCTACTCGCTCTTTGAAGGCATCAGAGAGTTCAGGTCTCTTACCTGCAGCTCTGTTTTCAGCTTTCTTTGGTTGCTGAGGAGCTGACTTGGTTTGCACATTGAGGACCTCTTTCTTCTTTGGTTTAGAGGTTGCAATGGCGGTTGGCTCTTTTCTTGATGACTTCTGACTGTTGAGGTCTTTAATCACTGTTTCAGCTTCCATAGAAGCTTCCAGGAGTTCTCCCAGGTTTTTTGATTTGTTGCCGATGATCATGGAGCGTATTCTGGCTCTCATGTTGTTTCGGCAGATGTCGACTAGCGACGCCTGTGGCAATACATCTGAACATTTGTATGCCATTGCTTTCCACTTGTGAATGAAGTCATAAGTTGACTCATTCTCTCCCTGTTTTAGGCTGCAGAGCTGAGCCATAGTAACAGGATGATCCTCACCTTGGAAGTGGGTCAGGAAGCGTGTCTCTAGCATGGCCCAGTTTTGGATGGAGTCCTCAGGAAGAGTGGAGTACCAATCGAAGGCCGTACCTTTTAGGGTACTTGCAAAGAGGCGAATCTTGAGTGCATCTTGATCCGCGATAGCTCCCGTCAAAATCTTGAAGTGGATGACGTGCTGTCTGGCTGATCCTTTCCCCGTATATGTTTGGAGAGTAGGATGTTTGAATTTTGTGGGGAACGGGACCGAGTCCATCCATAAAGGATATGGTGGCTTGATCCCATGCTCCTTGAGTATATCCTCTTCTTTTGCTTTGGCGAGGATACTGTCTACGTCCTTTTTGGTAAGGGCGCGTGACTCATTTTCTTCTCCATTTCCCTCGTTATTGCTATGATTCGGAGGAAGCTCATTGTTCACCTGATTTTGGACAACAAGGAGAAGGTTTTCCATCAGAGTTTCAATCCTCTGCTGGCCTTGTTCCAACTGCTGGATGCGTGTGAGCGCATCATCTTGAGGTGGATTCTGAGGTGGTGGCTCAGAACTTGTAGCCAAGACGTTCATCCCTCGGGATTCGAACGAAGAAACCGTCCTGGTGACTGAGCTGAGGCTCATTCTTTTTGATGAGGAGCTTGATGAAGGATTACTCTCCCATCCTTAGCTGGAAGGGGCAGGAGATTCTTCGGGATGTCCTTGTGTCCTGGTGACGCTACGGGTCACCGGACGTCGGACATGGATTTTTTATGCTGACTTTTGGTGTCTTCTGGTTTTTCCAACCATATGGACGGCAACAACTTGGTCGGGTCTTTCTTTTTCGACCCATTTGTGGGAGACTTGAAGTGTAGGAGGCTGGGTCCGTTGCTTCTCTAGTCTCTTTTGTCGATATGACGCACGGCGGCGTGCTCGACGAGCGATTTGAGCTTCAGTCAGCTCTGGCTGGGCTCTGACGATGAAGGATGTGCTCCTTCGGGCGCAGCAGCCGAGCTTGTCTTCTTTGTAGCTAGGCAAGGACAGGATCCGGACCCGGTCCTTTGCCTGTTGCAGCGAAGCTTTGAACCTTTCGAGTTCGGCCCCTGTAGAGATGAAGGGTCGAACTGAAGGAGTGTAGGCCTTAGCAGGTGCTTGTAGAGGCCTGGTGATGCGTGATCTGATTCTGGGCTTGTGGGAGCAAGCCGGTTCATGCTGGGTTGACTTGGGAGTCAAGTTGGAGATGGGTCTCTCCTCTTTCATGTAGGCAAGAGGGTAGAACTGGTTCTCTTTGAGTGGGGCCAGGTATGCTGGCTTGGTGGAGGTTTGAGACCTTCTTTGTTTTGGGGAAGGTCTTGGAGACCAAGTCTTAGGGTAGACCTGGTTGGTTGTTGGTTGAGGTTTCGCGGGGATGCCGCGGGTTTTGGGCTTTTGGACGCTCGCCTTTGGTGTCACGGGAGTGACACGTTGAGAGGCGATCTTCTGTTTTTTAGCAGGCGCAGCTTGTTCTTCGGGAAGTGGGAATGGTCCCAGTGTCCCGAAGACGATGGTCCGGGGAGTTGAGGTCGACCCGGAGTTCAGAGAGTTGCCGAGGGAGTTGACGCTTCGGCAGCTGGCAGGGCGCTTGTAAGTGCGCTCGGTTTGCTTCTGTTGAAGCATGAGCTGGTGCTTGTTTTCATCGAAGATAATGGTTAAGGCTGCCATTGTTAGTTTCGAAAAAGTTCTGAAACAAGACCACATCCATTAGTAATCACAAGAATATAATGATCATAAATGGGAATTTCTATGGTTGTCTTTTCAAATCGCTCAAGGGATATGACCCAAGCGACATGAAGAAGGCAAAAAGCCATAGATGGTACAATTGTTCTGACAGCAAGTATAGTGAGCCCAGAATGAGCGTTCCAGTGACTGCTAGAAGCAATTGTATACCTAAATTCGACTTATCGAGAAGCAGGGCTTGCTCGAGATAAGAAGAATATAAGGTAGGAGTTACAAATGTGCCGGTCACAGATACAGTAGACCCTGAAAGGGCGTACCAGTATTGCTAGGCACAAATGTTGGAGATCGCATCCATGAGATGTGATTCTTTGTTTTGAAAGGTCAGAAATGGATTCGTCAAAGAGAGCAGGTGGCATTCCGATTCAAATACGGGCTCAACGATTTCCGCGAGCGCCAGTACTCAGAAGGGAAGAGACCACAATTTCTCGAATCTGAATCCAAAAGTGACGAGTTTTTGAAGATTTTTTTTTGAAATGATTTTTTTTATTTTATTATTTTTTTTAAAAAAAAAATGTTTTTTTTTAAGATTATTTATTTTTATTTTTTTTGAAGATTTTTTATTTTAAGATTTTTTTTTTTTGAAAATCTTTTTTTTTTTATTTTGATTTTTTTTAATTTTTTAAGATTTAAAGACGAGAGAGTACACATAGGCCTCCTAACCCGGTCTTATGAAATCTCAATTGATAGAATTGCCCCCAGGTAAGGGTATGATTACTTAATGAACCCGTGTGGAGGACCCTTGCCTAGAACAGTCAAGCTGTCTCCACACTCTGGACAAGGCTTTTCTTGAATCAATCGTGATCAAAGAACCAATTGGTTTAACCTTAGTGGTCTATGTCTTTTTTTTCAAATCCCAAATAGACTCATCGAAGAGAAACGATGGCCCAAAACCTTAGTCGAACGGGCTCAACATTTCTGCAAGCACCAAAGAACGATACGATAGGATCAAAGTTTCTCAATTTTGAATCCGAATTAAGAAAACTGATTTTTTTATTAATTTTTTTTTTGAAATCTCTAATGAACTCATCGAAGAGAAACGATGGTCCAAAACCTTAGTCGAACGGGCTCAACATTTCTGCAAGCACCAAAGAACGATAGGATAGGATCAAAGTTTCTCAATTTTGAATTCAAACTAAGAAAACTGACTTTTTTTTTTTTTTGAAAAGAGAAAGAATGGAAACAAACTCAAAGAAATAGAAATTTCCAAAAAATCCCATCTCATTTTTTTTAGGATGCAAAATCCAACATAGGCTACCAGCTAGAAAGTAGCCAAGGAATCCGGAAAAGAAGTATAAGCATAGAGCAAAAAGTATGATATGCAAATATTTCATTTCCGAGCACCGTGTTCTCAAATGAACGAGTCCCACCGGGTGTGCCAGCTTGATGGAACGCGCTCCGAATGCCGTGGGTGCTACCGGGGTCGGCGGACATGGGAGTCCGTCGGGTCCGGCCCTTTCGCGCCCGGGGGGCATGAAGTGTGCATCAACATTTCTTTTGTGTGGGTGTGCCAGATTTTCTATTTTTACTTGGAATTGCAAGTGGTAATCCGGAGATCAACCTTCGCAAGTAAAAAGGAAATCAACTTCTTTCGAGTTTTCCATTGCACAAATATTTAAGAAAAGAAACATTTTCTTGGTTTGCCGTGAAAGGCGATTTTGTTTGGCATTTATAGCCGATTTTGGCGTTTATAGCCGATTTACAATTCTCATCAATAATGAAAGACAAGAGTTGTGATTTTTGTCTCTTTTATAAAAATACAAACTACAATGAAAAGCAAGAAAAGGAGGATCTAACTTCTCAGGAGATTGTGGGGGACTCGTTCAGATTGACGGTCGCAAGCCATGTATGGGCTTCTCCATCATCCATGCAGATGAGAACAGAGAATGCTCTTGATTCGCTTGGCTTGGCTATAACCTCAGATTTTTAGATGACAAAGACCAAGAGGAGGTCCTATGTCTGATAAAAAGCTAAGTAGACGGGCTGAAAAGCCACGTCTAAGCCATTGGAGGCAGCGGGAGAAGGCAAGGACCTTGGGGGGGGTACCCCCCAAGGGACTTTTGTCACCTTGTAGTGGTGGCCGGTGCAGAACTTCAGCAGAGTTTTTCTCTCTTTTTCTTTCTCTCAGATTTCTGGATCTGTGGTGCTTTGGAAGTAATCTCCGATTGATCGATCCGGATTTCAATGGAATGCTCTCCTATTTATAGGCTTTTGGTAGCCATTTAGGAGAGTTTATGGGCTTTAATGGCTTTAATGGGAGGAGTTACAAGATTTATTTCTTGATTTTGTAACTCCTTTTTCCTTGAATCTGATTGGCCGATGGAGATTAAGGGCTTTTAATCACCTTAATTACCATAATGGGAGGAGTTTCATGGGTTAAATGCCATGAATCAATTGACTTGTAACTCCCAAATGCTTGCTTCTGATTGGGCCGTCCAAAGAAATGAATTAATGACTGCAATAAAGCTAGTCAATTAACCACATTAATTGGTCGCCGAGCAGTCGAAGAGTCGCGGGCCGTGCCGTGTCTTCTGGAATTCTTCTGGCGATGATCATCGATGGATCTTCATGCTGATCGACATCGGATGAACATGTAACTTCAGACAGTGATAGCTAAGAGCGGGCCGGTGACATCTGTCCTGTCGATTTTTCGATCGATTGGGCGGAAAGTACACTTTTTTGGTCGACCGGTTGGCTATCAATGTTGATTTTGATACTTTTGGAGGTTGACCCGTGATTTTGACGGATGTCGGAGGACATGAGTCAATTTCAAGCACTAAAAATCACATTTTCAGGAAACCACAGGGGCCAAAGTGCGCGAAACGCGAAAAAGGACGGAAAAACGGGTCACCGGCGAAAAATCCGGTGACCCGGACTTCCATGGTTGCCGGCGACCATGGGCCGGCGACCATGGGCCAGGGTCGCCGGCGACCCTGGGCCATGGTCGCGGGCGCGACCCTGGGGGTTTTTCCCCTGTTTTTGGTCCGTTTTGTGGTCTTTTTCGTCGCCGTTTTCTTCTGTATTTTTCCTGACATTTCTTCTCTTTTATTGGCTTGATTTCCCTGTAGAAAATCTGTTGAGAATCCTTGCATTTTTAGAGTGCAAAGTTTCCAATTTTCCGGGAAAGCCGAAGACTTTGTCGCGTAGAGCTGCTGATTTTCTGCCAGAAGCTGAAACTTGGTCAAACGATGTCGGAATGACCTGAAATTTGAGGTGAAGCCTCCTGAGCAATAAATAAGACCAACCATAGGCTTTTGTTTGAGTTTTGAAGCCGTTTGGGGTCCCATCGATGCTTCACTTCATTTTGCTGCGGGGAAAATGCCGAGCTTTGATATGTGGCCAAACGATGTCCGATTGACCTGAAATTTGACGGGGAGCCTATTGGAGTCATTTTGAGACGTTTCATGGGCTCCGTTTTGGATGTCATGGTCCCGGGTTGCTCCGCCGCCGGTAGGCTTGATTTTCTCTCGGAGCATCGAAACCTGGTCAAACGTTGTCGGAATGACCTGAAATTTGACGTGCAGCCTTTTGGAAGCATGTTGAAGCCACTCATGCACTTGGTTTGATGAGCGAAGGCTTCGGTGGTTCCCGCCGCCGGGAGGCTTGATTTTGCTGCTCGAGCATTGATGGAGGGTCAAACGTTGTCGGTTTGACTTGAAATTTGGCATGGAGCCCTTTTGAGACATGCTGGAGTCATCCGTAGGCTCTGATCGAAGTTTTGACGTCTCGGATGATGTCGCCGCCGGGAGCGCCATTTTAGCTGTTGGAGAAGCGAAGTTAGGCCAAATGATTCTGAAATGGCCCGAAACTTCATGTGTACTCTTCTCTTGGCTATCTTGAAGGATCTTGCAGTTTTTGTTTGATCCTGACAAGATTTGACTTTTTGGAGAAATTGCATTGTCTATTTATGGCAGGTTGCGACTTCATGCAGCTTTCTTGATGTTGAAGAGGCAAAGTGACATTTTTGGTGTCAACATCCACCCCATTTATAATATGTTTCGATGAAAACATATTCACAGATCATCTATAGCTCAGCTGGTAGTGGGTACATGAGGTATACCTTGAGGTCCAATATTTGTAAATTAAATGGTTTTTAGCATTTTAGAATAAATAATAAGAAGAAAAGGAATGCAATCACCAACAAAACCGACCTGTATTTTCACTGGACATGTTGGCATCAATTATAAAAGGACTGTCAGTGGGATGGGGTGAGTTTGGATGAGTCCATTGCGAGTCAGGGTGAGTTAACCATCCCAGCCCCTTGGCTGGGGTAAAAAAAAAAAAGCATCCCTAGGTAGCTAGCTGCCCCGACACGCAAAATGCAACCAGTGTAATTGACTGGAAAAAAAAAATGATAACGAGGTAGATAGAAGTTTGTGAACTTTATAAGAAAATTATTCAAGAATTAGCTATCTACGTTAAGAGCATAAAATTTCTAAAATTAAAGGATACAATTTTATCGGACTTCCAAGTGATCAAAATTGAGATATGGATTAAAGCGTTCAAGGCTCAAATGGTGGGCCTATTATTATTATTATCAAGATCTGATAAGTACTATAATGTATCACTTTTATTTAAATTTATGCGTTAAATAATATATGCAAATTCAAATAACGCAGGATTCCTCCCTATTGCGAAAATGAAAAATCCACACAAAGTAAAATCCTCTCATTTCATAAGTGCTCATGTCTAGATTTTATATAACAACGGACTCAATTGGCACATATGATAAGAGATAAGAAAATTGTTAGAGAGGAATTTATGGTAGAGAAGAAATTCTCTTTTTTTTTGTGCATTTTTTTTCCAATTATTTGGTGCAACTTGTTTTCCTTGCGATAAAGGAAAGAAAATTAATATTCTTTGATAAAGAGAGAATTTCAATTTATTATGTGAGGAGTAGAAAAGAACTAATTGCTAATCTCTATTTTAAAAATAAAAATCTAAAAAGAACCCCACCCTATGTGATGTGTAGGTTCAAATGCATCTTCTCCGTCCTTAATTTCTCCCACTCCTTTAGTGGGAGAAATTCATCTTCTCCGTACTTAAAAACCGAACACATCATTAAAAATCCATATGGATCTTCTCATAGACTTCTCTCCTCCTCCATACTTTGTCTTGGACCAGACGAATAGTAGTACCAAATCATTCAAATCTCACATGCATCCAAAACCAAAATGTTCAGATGGTGGGCCTACCTGTAAGGAACCCCTTAAAATAGGCCTCTTGGGTGCTCCTGATGACTATGCTAATGCTTAAATGTACACTACGGACACAAGTAACAACAATGGGCACTCGAAATGGTTGAGAAAAATCAACATTTCCAAGTCTCTAGTCCCAAAACTATTGCTATCATGCTACATGCTCTCTCACCTTCAAAATGAATACTCTCACCATTTATGAGATAACTCCAAATCTCATTCTAACAAATATTGGCCCACCAATGAGGGGAGTAATAAATATGAGTAATGATGCAGTAGATTTGTTAATCATGTTATTTGTCATATGTTCAATCTTATAGCGAGACCACCTCATGTTAAAGTAGAGTTCTTATTTCTTTCATGCACTAATGAGCACATTCATTTTGAACGGGTTGTATTTTAACAGAGGGATCCCCACCACTTAATGTATATATTTACTCACAAACACTAGTACTATCTTTAATCATCATAAGCTAATTTTACAATGAGTATGTAATGGCACAATTACTCATCTCTTCATAATACTGAAGTACGTATATATAAGAATGTCGTGGTTGGAGAGAGCAAAAAAATATGTTATTTAAGTGATTATATCCAATTATTAAAGGTAAGGAGTTTGTTAACTCTATTTCTCTAAAAATTTTGAACCATTGAATTAACATGATAATCTATCCTTGTCTGGATCTCACTGTCATGAGAAACGTGATTAGAACGCAAGGAGTATGGACTATGTTTGCTCCTTTATGATTGATTTGCTCCTTTATGATTGATAGTGCAATCCATGTGGCCTAGCTGCTTTTACTTTGGTCACAGTCTAAGAACTAACTTGTTGTGGGGGCGGTAGAGTGGGTCGATCAAGTCTTCCAGGGAATGGACTACTGCACCTCATTACATGAAATAACACATCATCATTTCATAGTCAAGGTCTTGATAGTCAACACTTGACACTTGATAGTGTCTCACCCATAGTCTGTATCCTCCCGGTCCTTGACTTGAGAATTCTTGGGTTAAAAGAGGAGTTGGGATCCTCCAAGGGGTTTGTTGACCCATGCTAATCGTGGGTGGACCAATCACGGTCTGTCATATCACCAAGGGTAAACTTTCACCAGATCTGGACTCATTAATAGAGTCAAGTAAAGTAAAGCTCCCATTTCTATAAAAAAGTAAGTTACATTAAAAGCACTTTCATTCAAATTTCCCGCCATATTAAAAAAAAAAAAAAAAGGCAAAAAGCAACCTCCTTTCTCCGTTGGAAGACAAAGAAAAAACTCTACTTTTCTATACAAAAAGTAAAAAAGATTCTGTAACAAACAGCTAAAAAAGATTATATCTTAGATCCTCAAGTTTTGAGAAATACATGAAACACCAAAAAACAACAAAATCCAACTTCTTATCTTTTGCAATTCGCGGGCCTCTAGTTCACAATCCGAACTGCTTAGTATTCTCAAAAAAGTGCTAAACCCTAGCAGAAAAAGTTTCTATCCTAGATCCTCATAGATCTTTTGAAATATGGGGAAATTTTTTTAAAATAACTAAATCCCACTTTATAATTTCTTTTCACTTTTATAAGCTCCAATTCATTATCTGAACTGTTCAATGTATTCGACACATTCTTTCTTTTAATGAGGTAAACCTTTTGGGGTCCAAGACCTTACTAAATTACAAAAAAACTGAGATAGATAGAACGTTTCTTCCTCTTTCCGTTCTCACCACTATATAAGTAACTTCTTAATTTTTATACGACCACACATCCACTTAAAACAGACATGGTAAAATGAATTGCATGTGAAAATCATATGAAAATTAATATAGGTTGAATGGAGTTGCAAAAGTTATCCAACAACTATAGAGAAACCCTGGACTTGTAATGGAATTGGCCAGGCTCAATTTTTTCATTCAATGCATTTAGCTATCGTACCAAATATACAGGCCGAGATTTAAACCGTGAGCCTAAAAGCATGGCCGACCCCACCCAGCTCTTCACGAATTGGCTATCTACGTTAAGAGCAATAAACTTACTAAAATTAAAGGATAAAATTTTATCGGACTTCCACACGATCAAATTTGAGATACGGATTAAATCATTCAGGGCTCAAATGGTGGGCCTATTATTATTATTATCAAGATCTGATAAGTCTAATGTGTCACTTTCATTTAAATATATGCGTAAAACAATATTTACACATTCAAATAACGCAGGATTCCTTCCTATTCCGAAAATGAAAAATCTGCACAGACCAAAATCCTTTCAATATTGCACAAGTACGCACGTCTAGATTTTGATGTAACAATTGACTCAATCAACAGGTATAATAATAGATAGTAGATTCTTAATTTAAGGTGTGTTTGTGCAATGAGAAGTGTGAGACCCCTACCCGAGTGACCTCGATTAGCACTAATTAAGTCGTGTGTTAGTTCTAGGTGAGATTAGTGAATTTGGTTAAGTTGGGAATAAAATAGCTTTTATATAGCTTTGGGGAGTTTTGAGTGCCTTCTTGAATTAGTGGGATCCTTTGGGGGTTCTTTTAGTGACTTTGCGTGTACATGGGAGATTATTTGAGATTCTGATAATTCATGCTTTGACACCGTTTGACTCATCTTGTTAATCTTTACAACTTTCGTGTTGACTTCATTCCCATTCGAAACCCCGAAACCCGACTTTCCCAACATTGAGGGCAAATTAGTCTTTTCACACCAAATATGGACACAAAATTTGATATCTCTAAAACCCTTGAAATATATACTTTTTAAAAACTAGATCTTTCGAAGATCATTTTTTCCTTCTTCGTCGAACTAAGCTGAGGTCCCAAAAGCCATGTTTTTAGCCCGACAAGATTTGTTAGTAGTAAAGCCTGCCTTCACTTGTTATAAATAAGAGAACCATTCCCTTTATCCCCTTTCTCTAGCTCAAAAGTTCAGCCCTAAGCTAGGGTTTTCCCCTCTTCTTCTTCTTTCTTTCTCCATTTCAATCCACTACTAATTCTTGCTAAATGGAGAAATGCATGTCACCCTCTTCATCCTCACCATGAAGCTTCTCATTGACACCATTTGTGAAGGAATCCAGTCCCATTGAAATTCCCTTGGAGCTAACTTTGTGCATTTGAAGAACCTTCTTGTAAGCTACCTCTTCCATCTTCTAGATTTGTTTTCTTCTACCTTTAGGGAAGCTCCACCTTCATTATTGCAAGCTTTCTCTTTCTCATTCATGGCTTTGACCATTTAGGGTTCTAAATGGGTTTTTTGTTTTGGGGGTTTTCTTGTAGCATTGGGGTCTATAGCTTGGGAGTAGTTTGGGAGCTTGATTTGCTAGCTTGGACCCAAGGCAAGTGGATGAATGGATGGCTTGATTTTGAACATGTTTTGTGAGGAAACTTGATTTCTTTCCTTAATGATTTAGTTGCCTTAAATCTTGTTTATTGATGTGGCTTCTAGTGATTTCAAAATGTGCATATTGATGTGTCTCCCCCTTGTTTAACTTCTTGGAAAATGTATGCACTTAATTTTGTTAAAGCTTATCAATGGGTTTTATGGATCTCTTGTTGATTGGGTTTCCTTTGATGAAATGAAGAAGAATGTGATGGATGTGATACATTTCATAGTGTGGTTTAGATGGGGGAATAAGTGAGGTTTGAGAAGGCTATAAGCCCTCATTGTGTTGTGCAAAAAGGGTGCTTAGAAATGTATGCAAGGAGAAGAAAGGAAGGAGTCGAAGTCGAACTGTAAATCAAAACAGGTTTCTGTGACAGTTCGCTCAAGTGAACCCCATCCAGAGGACAGTTGGCTTGAGCCAACTTGATAGTTCGCTTGAGCTAACTTGACCTGGGTAGGTCCGCTCGAGCGAACCCCTCCCAGAGAGCTCATTACTGGAGCGAACTTCAGGTCCGTTCGAGCCATGTGTACAGATGGCTGGGGCTGTGTTGGGAGCATGGGTATGATGTTTAAATGTTTGGAAGAGGTTTGTTAAGAGCCCCATTGTGATGGGAGACTTAGGAGGCAATCTTTAGAGCCCAATTGAGAAAGAAACCCCATCATAGAGATCCCTTGAGGGTTTTCGAACTTGCTAATGTGAATAGGGAGCTCGGAATGTATCCAAATCTCAAGGAGTACCAAGTCTTTATCAAACCGACATACGGGACCCCTATTCACATTGATTCAAACTCGAACCCTCAATGTTTAGCCCGACAATTTTGGAAATTCAATTGTGTTCTATTTTTCCTAAATTTTTGATATACACTCCTTGAAATTTATGCTACATATTTGTCATGCCCGAAAACACTAAAATTGTATTTTAGCATTTTGCTGGCCCCGTTATGCATTGCCGATAATAAAGAGATATTTGTTCCTATGGGCACCCCCGTCCCGCTCATTTATGTGTTTACATCATATGTACATTTGTACATGTTCCGATTTCTTTCATGTGACCTATGAGTCGGTACCACTAAGCTTGGACGACCTTGTCGGCCTAATCCACAAACTTGGGGATCCCCTTCTCGTCCCGGCAGCTGCAGTCTGGATCCCGTCCCATCCCGATACCCAATTAGCTACCGTAGTCCCGTCCAGTACAGTTATATGTATAAATATTTTTTCGTTGAATCTCATGATCACCTCGTGTGTCAAAGATCAATGCCCCGATGTGCTCTCATCACTTCGGTGATAGAGGATTTAGCTTTGTGTGGCTACCATCTTACTATCTCCCTGCTCTTTGGTACCTTTGCATGTTTTTATATTGCACATGTGTTTTATAATAAATGATGCATTCACTTTCATGAAAATTATTGTTCAAGCAGGTTTCAACGTTTTTCCAAAGTAACTTGTATTTTTACTATTATTGTTATATCTTTTCACCCACTTACCAGACCATCGTGTCTGACCCATTCTTTGGTACTGAGGTCCAAATGTCTGTTATCTCAAGGAGGAGCTTGAGGAGGAGGCCGGAGAGCCACAACGTGTAAGAGAATGGCAGGCTGACGATGTCATTTAGACATTCGGTCAAGCCTTGAGATACGAAACATTTTGGGATCATGGTCAACATATTTTTGGATTTTCTATTGGTTGTACTAGCCTTTGTTGGCCTTTATTTTGGGGTGTGATAATCAAACTGATCTTTGTATAAACATCTAATTTTATTTTTGGGAACTATACTGATCATTGCTCACTCTGACACCATATTGTATACCTTTACATTATCAGTCTTGTTTGATGGGAATGAATTATATATTTGATTTTGCTACACGCTTCCGTACTTGAATGAAAATGTTATGTCGTTGTAATATCCTCACCACGGACACCTATGGGAAATCGTGTGCATGGATGGTATCATGTTCTTTGCTAATCCATGTACGTACTTGCCAATATAATTAATGCTTTTGGCATATTCATTTATCACAGGGTCTTGATCCCAGATTGGGCCCGTGGCCCGGTCCGGGGTCGCGACAAGAGGAGTTTGCAACAGAGAAGAAAATTATTCTTTTTCTTATGTATTTTTTTCATTTATTTTGTGAGACTTATTTTCCTTGCGAAAAGGAAAAAAATAATATTCTTTGATAGAGAGAATTACAATTTATCATGTGAGGAGTAGAAAAGAACTAATTCCTAATCTATATTTTGAAGATAAAAACCAAATAGAACCCCTCCTTATGGTATGTGTATGTTCAAATGCATCTTCTCCTTCCTTATCTTCTCCCACTCCTGGAATCTCCTCATAGATGGACTTTTCTTCTTCGTAGTTTGTCTTTGAAGAATAGTAGTACCGAATCATTCAAATCTCACATGCATCCAAAACCAAAAAGTCCAGATGGTGGGCCTACCTGGAAGGATTTCCTTAAATCAGGGCTCTTCGGTGCTCCTGATGACTATGCTAATGCTTAAAAGCACAATATGGACAAAAGTGACAACAATGGGCATTCGAAATGGCTGAGACAAATCAAGATTTCCAAGTCTCTAGTCACAAAACTATTGCTATCATGTGCCATGCTCTCTCACCTTCAAAATGAATACTCTCTCCATGTATGAGATATCTTCAAATCTCATTCTAACAAATATTAGCCCACCAATGAAGGAGAGCGTACACAATAAATTCATGCATAAATAAAGAAATGCACCAAAATTCATTGGATACAAATTTCCCTCCATTTAGTGGAAGGTTTTACATTCAATTTTGTAGGTACATCATACTTTTGATCATAAGAACTCATCGATCGTTAATTACATCCTCAATGGAAAACCTCTGATTATCAAGACATTGACTCAATAAAATTTACAAAGAAAACATAAGAATTAAATAAATAAAATTGACAAGTTCCCGCTCTTCGCCTTTGCTGTCAGAAGTAGTTCTTTCAGTTCACCTGGATCTTCATGATCATTTCTCAATTGGGTTCATGAATTGATGAATTTGATGGTGATTTTGATTTTTATATGGAGGTAGACCATCCCTTTATTTGTGCTTGATATCAATAGTGCTTATTTCCTTCATGGGTATGGATTGATGCAGTAGTAGGTGAAGTCCTTTTTACAGTCCTCATTTAGACTAGTTTCTTGACCCATTCGTGTTCCTCACTTTGACTAAAGAACTCAAACCTGCTATATGAATTGATTTTCAATCCAATTAATGAGATCATTTTAGGTTTGACTCTCTATCATTTAGGACTGTTATTTGGGTTCATTAACTTGTTTTCAACTAACATTTTAGGCTGTCTTTTGACTAATTTAGAGCCATTACTTGGGTTACATTTCAGCCCATTATAAGTGATTTCTTGACAGGTAATTTAACCAAATTTAGGTCGTTATTTGGGCTAATTTTGGTTTATAATTCTGGCCCAATTTTGACCCATAAGTTTGATCTGGTTTTGGATTATAGGTTTGGTTTGGTTCTAGCCAGACTTGAATCTGTAATTCTGGCCTAGGTAAGACCCAAAATTATGGCCTAAGTTAGGCCCAAAATCTGTCTTGGATTAGACCCAATATTTTGGCCTGATTCTTGATTCAGACCCAAAACCTGGCCTGATTTAGACCCAAAAATCTAGCCTTGTTTAGGCCCAATATTATATCTTGAAATAGAGCCAAAATCTGGCCTTATTTAGGCCCAATATTTTGTCTTGAATTAGACCCAAGATCTGGCCTTATTTAGGCCTAAAATCTAGCCTGAATTAGACCAAGAATTACTCATGTAGTTCAAACTAATCAAAATATTAGTTTACTAAAAAAATGTTTTGAAGTTTTGATGACTCAGGTCATTGAATCATGCTGATTTAATGGGCCTAGACCAATTTCCATTAGCATCTTTTGTTTAGTAAAATTTTGACATCAACAGAGAGTAATAAATATGAGTAATGATGTAGTAGATTTATTAATCATGTTATTTGTCATATGTTCAATCTTATGGTAAGACCAACTCATGTTGAAGTAGAGTTTTTATTTATTTCATGCACTAATGAGCACATTCATTTTGAACGGACTGTAGTTTAATATATGGATCATCCCCACCACTTCGTATTTATATATTTTTACTCGCAAACACTTGTACTATCTTCAATCATCATAAGCTAGCTAGTTTTACAATGAGTGACTAGGATTTGTTATCCATGACCACATATATGATGTTATCCAAATGTAATGGCCTTTAAAATACTGAAGTATTTATATATAAGACTATTATGGTTGGAGAGAGAAAAAAATGCTATTTGAGTGATTATATCCAATTATAAAAGGTAATATATCCTTGTCTAGATCTCATAGTCATGAGAAACGTGATTAGAACGCAAGGAGTACTGACTATGTTTGGTCCTTTATGACTGAGTGCTATTCATGTGGCCTAGCTGCTTTTATTTTGGTCACATTCTAAGCCCCAACTATTTGTGGGGGCGGCCTAGTGGGTCGGTCAAGTCTTCCAGCGAATGTACTACTTGCTCCTAATTACATGAAAATAACATATCTATCAATTTAGAGTCAACGTCTTGATACTCGACACTTAAAACTTGACAATGCCTCACCCATCTGTCCCACCAGAATATCGACTATTGCTACACTTACCATGGAGTATGTATCCTTCCGGTCCTTGACTTGAGAACTCTTGGGTTAAAAGAGGAGTTGGGATCCTCCAAGGGATTTGACACATGGTAATGGTGATTGGTCCGCCACATTACCAAAGGTAAACCTTCACCAGATCTGGACTATTTTAAAGAGTGAACCCCTGCCGACCAAAAGATTCCAAAATGGCATATTTCTGTTTTTCTCCTTTTTCTTGACTATTTTGCCCAACCTATGATAAATGACTCACGGTTTCATTGGGTTCATTTTCACTTTCCTTTTGACCTTCACCCCGAAAAACGATGATAGCTACATCGTCTCTTGCAATTTTTTTAGGGGTTTTGACTACACGTTCTCCTTAGACTTAATATTTGCTCTAAAGTATTCTAAATTTAAATACTTCCCAGAGAGCTATTCGTACAATAATGGTGTAATATCGCACGGATATTGCATTGGGTGATATTTATGTTATCGAACGGCCCTTGCACGAACAACTCTGTAGGAAATAACAAATGTCAAATTCAAGGACATCTCTATAGGTAATATCCATTTTTTTTTGTGTTCTCCTCTATCCCCTTGCAGAAAGGTAGTCGACCCCCACCTTTTTCCTCCCCTCACTTCCCCAAACGTAAGTTCTCAGAAAACATTTCAGTTCTCGTAGCTGGAAGAAATGAGTTCAGAGAAAAAAAAAGTAAACGCAAAAACGCATTGCTGCGACGACTAGCTCCCAGAACCTATTATTGTATTCATTTTATCTGAATGAGTGCAGAACCTATAATTGGTTCTAAGCTTGACCTAAATGGACTGATATATAGGGACTTGAAACCTACTAACCTAGCATACGAAACTAGTAGGGACTTGAAACCTAGCATACCAAACTAGCAAGAAAATTTGAAGAAAGATAATGGAACAAATGAGTTTACAGGCTTGTTTATGTTGATATCAGTCTTTACATTAGATAGTAAATTAAAGATAATGGAAGAATACAATTATCACAAATCTTATGGTGTTAGAATGTACAAGTTCCTAATTTTTTCTTTTAAAGATCGTAATGAGAAAGATACGACATCAGTGAAGATTATATATGGGAAACATGGAATCATTTGTTTGACCCCTTTGTATTATGTTTGTGACATTGATGGTAAATCTGGGTATAGTTACTTGGGGATGGGAGAAAGCAAAAAAGAAAAAAAAAAAAAAAAAGCTCTTTGAGTAGTCATATCCAATTATTGCAAGTAAGGAGATTTTTAACTCTATCTCTCTAAACATTCGGGGGTTTTGCCTCTATGGTCACCTTTAGGCATAGATATTAATTACACTATATTACAAAAGTTGAGATAATTTTCTACGGGCACTTGTCTTGAATTTATGGACTAAAATGTCTTTGCATGTGTGACATCACATACCCTGTTTTTGTGAATTTTGTAACTTTTTAATTTATATGAAATTGCACAAAAATTCCCCTATTGTCGAGTTAAATATTGATTATATCTTTATGATATCACATAGTTTATAATTTTATGTGATATTGCAGTTTATAATTTTATGTGATATTGCACAATTCAGGAAAATTTAGTCCATAAAAACTACATGGGTATTTGTAGTAAATTATCAGTAACTTTTATCACCAAGCATGATTATTAATGGCTAAAGGTTATCTACAAACAAAACCCAAATCTGAACCATTGTATTGACATGATATCTATCATTATCTTCTACCCCACAAAAAAAGAAAAAAAGAAAGGGAGAGAGAATCTATCATTGTCTACATTTCATAGTCACGAGAAACGTGATTAAAACGTAGGGAGTGTTGACTACGTTGCTCTTTTATGACTGACATTCATCCACTCAATCTGGCCTTGCCAGCATGATAGCTGATTTTTCTTTGGTCACTGTCTAAGCCCCCACTTGTTGGGCATCGTAGGTCAGTCAATTCTTCTAGCAAATGGATTGCTTGTTCGTTATGTAAAACTGAAATTATATGGAAAGAACATGTCATCAATGGATGTTAAGGTCATAAAATTGACAGTGCTCCATACCTCCACCCATCTGTTTCACCGGAATGCCGACTAGTATTGCACTCACTATGGAGTCATGTATCTTCAAAGTTTTTGAATTGAGAATTCTTGAGTTAAAAGAGTGGAAACCCCATAATGAGATCTAGCAATTGAAAATCTGAGCCACTCAAATTGAGCTTGCTCACCGTCTATAGGATGTCTCCAAATTACACACTAATAGAATTCGGCCCCACCGTAATATTGATCATGTGGTGAATAAAGACTTTATTATTATTATTATTATTATTATTATTATTATTATTATTATTTTTTGTTACTGAGAAAAGGTTATTTTATTAACAAAGCAAACACAAAACAGGCCTCAGACAAAACATAGGGCACAACTATACACAACAATAACCGCCCCATTCCCCAAAACTACTTACATACAAAGACCTAGTACATTTGTACCCCCCTGAACTATTAGAAGTGGAATCATTTGTAGCATGACCAGTACATTTACATTAGAACTATTTACATCAGATTCCCTGCTGCACCCTGTAACACTTTGGTTGAGGAGTCAAAATCGTCTCAACCTTTCCTTGAGCGCTCTATTCCTTTGGATGTGAATTGACATAGTGGCAATTCCACCGAATGGAGCTCTACCAAAAAAAATCCCTAAAGATGGGCATTTATTTTGATTAATTTTTATAAGATGGGCAATAATTCTTGTAGTATTGGAGGATATGGACACTTTTTGGTCCTTTTTGCAAAGTTTATTTCATTGACCGATGCATGTGAATTGAAGAAGTCGACACTTCCACTGGATGGCCCGGCAGGCTGGCACTTTTGTGATGCCTAAAATATCCCCCCTCCGCATTTATATATAACGTGTTCTTGCTATATATACATTCTATCTACTTTCTTGTAAGACAAAAGCTTTAGTTACGATGTTCATGCCAATGTTCAAGACTGTTATCTTTCTTGTGATCATTTGGTGTTGTTCCTTTAATAAAAGTCACGGGTGTCTAGAGGAAGAGAGGACACATCTCCTGCAAATCAAAGATTCCATTAACTATCCACACATCTCTTCCCTTGATGAAGATTAGGTCGGAAAGAATTGTTGCAATTGGTCTGGAATAGAATGCAATTCATTATCATCTAGGGTGATTTCAATTGATCTTTCCTCGATAAGAGAGGAAAGATTGGGACTATGGTATCCAAATGCTTTCTTATTTGTTGCATTCAAGGAACTGGAAGACCTTGATTTGTTGGAAAATCATATCGGTGGATGGATCGCACCTCAAGGTAAATCAAATAGCCCATGTAGGCTGCATTTTAAGATGATCTAACTTTCTCCTATTCCATTTGTTATTATGTGTGGGCATCTACTCAAATCTTAACGCGTTTGGAGTAATTAGTACCATTGGGTTTATGATGTTTGAAAAATATGTATATTTTCTACGTATGACAAAAAATGGTACCATTGGGTTATTGGTATCATTGGGTTATATGGTACGAATCATTTCTTGGCTATTTAGAGTTTAGAGAATGTGATATGTTAATAGGATTGAAAAGATTCGAATATTGTTCTTTGAATATTATTATGTTTATATACAAAGTATTATCCCAGGTAGGGTGCACATATGACGTACTCATTTTTTTATTATTATATAAAAAACCTCTTATTGCATTCTGTTATATGTGGGCATCTAATCAAATCTCAACCCGCTTGGAGTTATTGGTACCATTGGGTTCATGATCAAAAGGGGTGTACTAGGACCCTAGGCTCAGTCAAAATGGGGCAAGTCAGAAAGAGGCATGGGAGATGGACGGTTGAGATTGAAAGGAGATAGATGAGTGTACGTGGGATTGGATATTACCTCATTTTCGGTTTTGAAATTCTCCTAACTATCATTATATTGTCAGTTGTCGTGTTTCGACTAATATTAATACTTAATTTTCTTTCTTTTTGTAGCCTTCTTTGAGATGCAAAGCTTAAGGACTTTTCTACAAGCATTGACTCACTACAAGGTATATATGTACTCAACCAAGACCTAATGGGCTTGGGTCTAGAACTTGAACTGCTTCCATGATAGTTGATCATTACTTGCACTAATCTCTTTTTTCCCATCCGAACAAATCCTATATCCAAAATTGTAGGCCAATCAATTTCACATCATTTTCGTCCTTCTTTTGACATCACTATGGAGACCTTAAATAGTATCCATCAAATTAGTATGACCAAACCATCCAACCGACCATTTTGACGTCTTGTTGCATTTTCAAACATTGGCTGGCCTTACTCATCAAAACATACATGTCTACCAAATTTTGCAGGTTTATGTGAATTGAAAAGTCTCCGAGTTTTATATCTTGATGAAAACAATCTTGATGGTAGAGCACTTCCTCCATGTCTAAGCAACCTATCAATGTTGGAAGAATTGTCGTTATCGGGCAATGATCTTGGATCCTACTCTAGTGCTCTAACAGGTAAAATAGCAATAAAAATGAATAATACATAAATCATTGGAGTCCATAAGGTAATATCATTTGTTGTTTTTATATATAGGTCCGACCCCACATAGGTAGAGCAAACGGGTAGCTCTGTAATGATTAAGATGCAGTGCCATCAGGTTCCTGATCATTTATCATGATTATAGATAAGAAGGAGAAAGTTGTATTTCTTTCAGAACATGCCATTTTTTTTATTTTTGCTAAAAAAAGATTTTAATGAAATAACAACTAAGACAAAGAACATGACAAACAACACATATGACCAACCAGACTAGACAAAACACTAACAACTAAGACAAGCAACAACACCAAACAATAGCATGGAACACAACACTCATAAACCACTACTAAATTGACTCCAAAATGCATCTTGGACTTCCAGCATATGTATGTCAAGTGATGAACTAAGCACAACTGATTCCCAAATTGTTTAGTTGGTGGTTTAATTCTTGATAAAGCATCTACCAACCTACTTCCTTCTCTCCTGGAGATATTGACCTGCCAACTTTGAAAAGACTGTAGAAACTTAAGAATTTTCTTCCATATATACATCAGTTTCCAGGGGAGTATTAGTCCTTCACATAAGGTTTCGATTATTATACCAGAATCCCCCACCAAAATGATGCATGCTGCTTGAAAGGAACGACCCTCTATACATTATGATAGTCCTTTTATTATATAGTATTATTATATTCATTATGCATTCTTATTTACATAAATATGCAAGTATATAGCATTGTCACTCCTGAGCACTTAGCAGTGCCTGACGTTGCAAAGAAAAAAAATGAGTGTTGCTACCTACACATTGCAAAAATCTATCCACACACTGCATTTAAAAAAAATAAAAATAAAAAAATCTCTAAGCTACCACTCTCCCTCTCCTTCCCTCTTTTCCTCTGCTCTAGCCACTTCTGCTAGACGCTGATCCCTCTCGCTCTCCTTCTTCCTCTCCCTATCTCTCGCCCCCGCCACCGGTAGCCTCTGCCCTCCCTGGTAGTGGGCGCAATAGACCTCCTCAATCTCGGATTCGCGGGAGCAGGAGAAGGAGTGGAGGTGGTGGAGGAGGGTTTCAGGGTGGCCAAAGGTGAAGGCCTTGCGGACAAATGGGCCTAAATCATCGCCGTTGTAGATCGCTGAGGAGACGTGGAGGAGGTCTTGCTTGTCCTTGGAATCGCAACCATTGGAGGAGACGAGAGCGACTTTTCGGCGCATTTTTGAAGAGGACTGCAGCATAGTGGAGACAAGAAGAGACAAAGGGTTCATGGAAGGAGTCACGTGGACATGTGTGGATTGACGAAATCCATTACAGGTGGAGGAAATCCAGCAAGTGGGTGCAGAAAAGGGATGGGGATGAGGGCTGGTTAGGGTAGGGTTGGGGGTGGGCTGGGGATGGGGATGAGGGCGGGTGTGTGCAGAAAGGGAGATGGGTCAGCATAGGGTAGTGGCTGGCGGGGTTGAGGGAGAGGGAGAGGGAGAGAGAGGGGAGGAGAGGAAGACGGGTGGTTTAGGGATTTTTTTTAAATGCAGTGTGTCGATAAATTTTTGCAGTGTGGAGGTAGTAGCAGCACTAAAAAAAAAACATGTATATTAGCATACTACAGGAAAACTGCTCATAGGGTATGTTCCAACTAATCTTAGAACCAAATGAAATTATTAAAAAAATTATAAATGGAGATCATTAAATAATCCGTACCTAGATCTACAACATTGGGTGGGATTATTGGGGGGTGGTTTCCAAGTGTGGGTGCCACATTATGACCCTCTATACATTTTGATAGTCGATTTGAATAGGTGGTCAGCTGTCTCAATATCTGTTCCACTAAAGGAGCAAAATCTTGATTAGAATAAAAGATGGCTTCTTGTCGTTATATGATTAAGGAGGAGCTTCCATATAAAAAAAAAACTATTTTTGAGGGTACATTCTAATTCGAGATCCTATTCCATGGTAATTGGGGGACTACAATTTGATTTAACAAAGGTTTATAGCAGGCCTTTATGGAACAAGTACCTGCATATTTTCTCATTCTTTCAACATGGAGTATCTAGACCTGCATATTTTCTCATTCTTTCAACATGGAGTATCTAGGTATTTGAAGAATTGTAATGCCTATATGATATATCCATATTCCATATGGACAAAATTTTCTGTTGGTTCCATACCTTTTGGTTCGTCTCTAAATTGATCCTAATCATATCTTTTACCAAGTAAGGAATTTGGTCTTGCTAACTCCATCTATAGGAAGAGGTCCAAGAGCCAGGGTATTGGAAGGTTTTTCCAAAACCCTAACTTTAGATCCATCTTCTCCATACTATGCAAAGCTTTTTAGCACTATTTGTTTATGTTTTCACATTCTCTTCCAAAAGTAGAGGCTGAGGCGTGACATCATAGATTTTAACCTACCGTGCATTATCCTATGTGACATATCTCCAAATCAATTAACATAAAATGCTTTTGCTTGACTGCCCAAATTCCGTATTCCTAGGCCCCCTCCACGGGGATTAAAAATTTTATTTCACGAGACTATCTGCTCATGTCCATACGAAGGAGCTCATCTTTGAGCTAAGTAAGCCGCTGATCTTTATAGGTATATGTCAAGGAGGAAGCCAATAATTTGTAAATTGTAATACTAGAGCAAATTGACTTAAGAAAAATTAGCCTGCCTGCTGAACTTAGAGTATCACCTTTCAAATTAGCAAGTTTATCATGAATTCTCCCCATGACATTGTTCCAAATAGTTATTGAGGTTTTGTTAGTGGAGATCATGGCCCCTAAAAGAAAGTAATGAAAGTAGTGTCTTGGACGTCCATTTCTGTATTAACTATGTTTTCTATTTCTCTCATGCCCCATGATTCCTATGCCCTTTGGGAGGAATGAGAGGAAATATAGTTTTTCATTTGTGTATTTCTTTAAAAGATATATTTCAATAAAGCATAAAAAGGCAGCCTAAAAATTTTATTTTCTGTATTTATGACTTGGATAAATACATCTTGGGATAACAAACGAAAGGTTACTAGATTAGGAATATGGTATCCAAATTCTTCCTTATTTGCTCCATTCAAGGAATTGGAAGGACTTTCTTTATATGTAAACCAGATTGGTGGATGGGGTCCTTCCCACAATTTCCTTTTCTATACGTCTTTCGATGAGATACCTTGTGCAGTGTCCAATGTAAGATCATCCAAAACTTGCTATAACATCACATTCCTTTGGCATCTACTCAGATCTCAATTCACTTGGAGTTATATGTATCATTGGGATGAAGATGTTATTTGTCAACGCGAGTATGGCCAATAACTACCATCACAAATTGAGTCTAAACCTCAATTGACTGATAAAGGCTATCTCAAAAACAAGGAGAGTTGACTCTTGAATTTGTTTAGTCACCTCGGTATGATAGAACACATAGGCAAATATTGGGGCACACACGGCCAAGTCTACTTGAGCTTTTGAGTTAATAATTCAAAATTATTGATTTAGATTTAATAATAACCTTTTTGTAGGCATTGACTTTGAGATATGTACTCAACCAAGGCTAACAGGCTTGGGCCCACATCATTACCAACACCAATCTCCTCTCTCCAATCCTAACAAACAATTTAACTTCATTTTGGTTTCTTACTTTTGACATCACCATAGAGACCTGAAAAAGCATCCGTCAAATTAGTTTGATCAAACCATCCAAACAACCATTATGACCTCTTATTGGGTTTTCAGGCATTGGCTGACGTGGCTCATCAAAACATATACATGCCTACTGAATTTTGCAGGTTTATGCGGATTGAAAAATCTCCAAGTCTTATATCTTGATAGCAAAAATCTTGATGGCAGAGCACTTCCTCCATGTCTTGGCAACCTATCAAAGTTGGAAACATTGGTGTTAGACAACAATGACATTGGATCCTACTCTAGTGCTCTAACAGGTAAAATAGCAATAAAAATGATTTATATAAAAATGATTGGGACATTGGTAGGGTAAGTATTTTAATAGTATTTATTTGAACGTTATTCCCCTAAAAACTTAATGAGGTTGCTCATTTGTTAGTTAAAGTAATTTACGCTCAGGACATTGATAGGGTATGGTTATTGGGAAATGATAGCTTCATTCCTTTTTTATAATTTGTTTTTGCTCCTTCTATTTTTTTTTTTTCCTTCTTTTTTTAAAATATATCGATTTTTATTTTCTAAAAAAGGGGGTTTGAGGTTGCAACTTTTGCAGTTCTAATCAAGTAATGGCTCCATCCAAGCCCAACGAGAATTAGCATGTAGTTAATTTCAAACCCAAACTTGACCCAAATAAAACCCTAGCTAACGAAATTCCTCCCTTATTTTTTGTGCTTGGCCGATTTTTCACCCCTAAAAAAAAACTATAAATGAGTTATCTTTAGATAAAAAGTGAAAAAACGCAATGAAGAAACCCATTAAAGACATGGCTGGTATGATTGGGCTCTGGGCAAACCACGCCAGCCTATTGTTATGAGGAATAAACATGTTATTTTTCAGCTATGGGGCTTGATTCTTGGAGGGGATTCGATTGTAGGTGGGCCCAACCGAAAAAGGGTGGACAAAACTGTATGCATGTTAAAGCATGAAAAAGGAATGAATTTATCTAGCACTAGCATGATTGTAACCGTCAATACTAGCATGATTGTAACTGTCAATGTGTGGCACACATTAGGTTGGTCTGCTTATAAGGAAGGGAAAAAAGGTTAAAAAAAAAGGTTACCAAAAAGAGAAATATCTACGTGGGCTATTAGATGAGGTCCATCTGTGATTAAATGACCGTGAATAGTGCAATAAAGGTCTTCTCAGATTTTTCTTAGGAAAGGCACACCCGTAATGGTTTGAAAAAAATGAGGTTTATTTGTGGTAACTTGCTGGGTATGCTAACTGTCCTCGTCCTAATGCCTATTCATTTTGGGTTGGATGCATATGAGTAAAACTCAAGTGATGATTTTGAGCTTTTCTCCAAGGGTAAAATCAGTCAAAAAGGAATGAAAGGGAGAATGTGAAAGGAAGCAATTACTTTTATACAATTTGACTGTAGTTTCACCATCAGTCACCAGAGTTTTTTTTGTAAAAATATAAAAAATAGGGGCTTTCTAAACATGGGCCATTTTGTGAAAAAAAAAAAAAAGACTCCTGACTTGTTTCACTATCCTATATTATGATTGTCTTTGCTCTTGTGATGCTTATTTGATATTATATGTAGGTTTATGTGGATTGAGTGCACTAAAGACTCTAAGTCTACGATACAACCACTTCGATGATAGCAGTGCTCCGATGTGTATGGGAAACTTTTCCTTACTTGAGAACCTCGATCTATCGGGAACAATCTTAGTGGCCATTTTGGTAGCTCAATATCAGGTATAAGGCCCTAATATTTCTCCTTAATTTGAAAGTTGCGCATGAAGATTACCCTTTGGGTGAGTAGGACAGAGGGTGCATTCTTGAATGATCGAGACCATTGATTTAATATTACATCATTATTCGTAGGCACTGCGGCAAAATCTCCATCATTAATTAATTTAGTGATCGAGACCGTATCTACTGCCATGGAATTATATTGTAGAAGTTCACATATCATAGAGAGTTCTAAGAATGGGTGGGCCACTTCAAGTTGTTGAACATCATTTGTTTTATGATGTTGCAGGACTGAAGCGATTACAGGAATTGCGTCTCGATTCAAATCACTTGATGGATGATAGTATTTCTCCTTGGATATCTAACTTACAATCATTGACTCTACTGAGTGTAGCAGACACCAAATTGAAAGGGCCTGACACCATTAGAGGTACCTTGCTTTTTTTTTTTTTTTTTCAAAAAAACACGACTAAACAAACAAATTACACAACCCGCCCGTCTTATATCTTGATTGATTTTTTTTTAGAAATTTGTGAAAAACTTCCAAAAGTTTATGAACACATCAAAATTGTTGAATATACTTATATACTCATGTGAAAGTGGAGATTTTTATAAATATGGTAATGTGCTCCACACATATAACATATGTATATGAATCCTTTGCATATATATGGAACTAATTTTCTAAATTCTTTGTGGGTCTAGTTGAGAATCCGAACCATTTTATATTCTCACCGAAATTATATTTGAAATCATTATAAGATACAATTGAGCTAATGTCTTATAGAGATATACGTACATAAAATGCCAAAAGTTTAGATCTCAAACTTTTATAAGAGAAAACCATATTATGGCCCAATGTGTTAGTATTTGATTCTTTTAACCTTTTTCATTTTAAATCCAAGTTTTAACTCTTAATGCTTCTTAATTTCTATTTGCTTTTGATCCTTGATGTGTGGAATTTTTTTATAGACTTTTATAAAAGGCTCCTCTATTTCCACAAAACCTCAAAAAGGCCTTATATTATATATTTTTACTAAAACCCTCCTTGACTAACAATTTGTTAGCAGGAAAGTAACCGACTCTGCAATTCTTTATTTTTTTACCGATATACCCCTGAGAAAACTAAAAGATCCATTGAGTTAGATATGAAATGACAAATTTAGCCCTTATACATCATGTAGCAAGTTGAATCAATTGAAAAATGTACCAACCACCAAGTGAATTAAATGCTTCCCAAGTGGCCACAGGGGAAGGTAGCACAAGCACACCTTTTTGAAGTGATAAATTCTCGGGAAGTTGCCATCGCATGCGATTTACCGTGGGACTCGTCCCCGATGTTTCACGGCATTTCCAAATAATATTTACAATAGGACTTATTAATATGATGAATAAAATTGATACATCATGTAATGGAATCAAATTGGTGATGGGACCTATTTACGATGGGAGTAAAAGTGAGGTGGCATAGCTAGTGGTGAAATCATGGAGGCTTGGGTATGTTCTACTTGGCTGTCCATGATTCGAACCCGGGGTACGTTGTGTCTTCCCATGTGTGTGGGATCTCTTTCCATTTGTGTATACTTTTTTCTTATGGGTGTAAGCTCCTTTCTCACGTGAGTAGGCTTTCCTGCGTGTACCAACCTCTCTTGAGTCCCAGCACCCTTGGAGGGGTACCAAAAAAGTGTCAAAGAATGAAGCATTAGATCAGGTAGTTGATAGAAGCTTCTTATCACATGGTGGTAAAGGGTTGGGTAAGAGGGAAGCACATGTAAAGAAGGTTGAATATAAAAAAAGCCTGTTGTTTGATAGACAGTAGCATGGAATTGATTGATATAACGAAAATAAAGTCAATAAACTAAGCATTTCTTGACGAAACTACATTGAAAGGAAAGACTGCTTAGAGATATTAGGAAGGATTTAATATTTTCTAATAAGGTAGATATTGTAGTTAGTCACATAAAGGAGAAGCTACTAGAGGTAAAAAGATCGAGTGCTAGGGTTATAATGGTCAAGATTGTATTGGATATTAAGCTTTTAAACATAATTAATGCATATGCACCTCATTGAAAATTAAGTGTGAAAGTTGCATCATGAAGGGCATAAGTATAGTAACTAGATGAGATTTAGTGGTCATATAAGGAAGGCAAGCGATGGATATCATAAGATTTATTGCAAATATTACTTTAGCAAAGGAACAACAATATATAAAGAAACTATCCTCAACTTTACTGCAGGTTTTGATCTTGCATTAGCTAATGCATATTTCACGAACAAAGATAAACAAACACCTTTTGGCCTTTAAGAGTGAACCATACAGAGCATATCCAAATTGCATTTTAATCAAGCATGGTGAATGACCCATCTATAAGATATGAATTCAGATGAACAATGGAATTAAGATTTGAATTCAAATGGACAATGGAATTGAACTGCAGGTCAGGTAGCCAAATTTTGGGGCTTAGTTTACATTTCAAAGGAAAATAAAAATTATAAAATCTACATACTTCATATATGCTCTACATTGTATACAGTGTTATCCTCAAAATGATATTTCCACCATTGCCATGGATTCATATCATAACCTGATAATGAAATGATCAGGAACATCCTATAAAAGTACAAACCATTTTTTTTTTGTAAAACTCTTGTGACTTGTATCACCATCTCATATTATGATTGTCTTTGCTCTTGTGACGCTTATTTAATATTGTATGTAGGTTTATGTGGATTGAGTGCTCTGACAAGTCTAGATCTATCTGGCAACTACCTGAGCAGTCTTCCGATCTGTATGGGAAACTTCTCCTTACTTGAGATTCTTGATTTGTCCATAAACAATCTTAGTAGCCTTTTCAGCAACTCAATACCAGGTATAAGCCCATAACATTTCTCTATAATTTGAGTTCACAATGAGGTACTTTGCAATTAACAAGATATTAGGGCATTACCTTTGTATTAAATGCGTCGAGTAACAGCAAACCATCTACTTGGCCTTTCATTTTATCATAAGACTAGGCTCTGTTCATGTAGCTATTGGGCCACATCATTGATATGTCCAAACTGAGAAAATGTGCTGCGCCCAATAGCATAGCTTGAGTGCAGGTGGAGTGTTGGTGTCAACGTCCACACTAGCTCTCAAGCGGTCATGATTGTGGTCGAGCTCTCGCCCTCACAAAAAAAAACTATTGTTGTGCCATTTTCTATTACCAATTGATTTTGGGATAAGTGGTAACTCAACTGGATGTAAGATCCTACTTGAAGCCTGTGGAAGTTGCAACCGTAAGTAATCAGTACTTAACAGTAGATATTCACAAGCCTCCAAAGTCTACTCATGGAATAAGTATCATTGCGGTAGCCCATCACAAGGCCCAACGTGGATGCGGTAATTATATCCATGAGAAGATCCACATTTTTACACTTCAAATGTCATGGAAACTTGCCACATTCAAACATGTTTCGCATGAAGATTACCATGTGTGTGCATTCTTGAGGGATCGATACCATTGATTTAGCATTGCATCATTATTAGTTCGCTATGCGGCAAAATATCCATCATTGATTTATAGGTTATTAAGACCATGTGTCTGCTGTCAGGAATTATATTGCAAAAGTTCCCATGTCGAGGATATTTCTAGGATGTTGTGTTATCTGAAATTACAGACCACCATTTGATTGGTTGGGGCCCCACTTCAAGTTGATAAACATGATTTTTTTTTATGATGTCGCAGGACTGAAGCAATTGCGGATACTGAATCTCGATTCAAATCACTTGACAGATGATAGCATTTCTCCTTGGATATCTAACTTGACATCATTGACTGAGCTATATTTGAAAAACAACACATTAAAAGGCTCCAACAACATGAGAGGTACCATACTTTTTATTTTTAAGAAAAACGAGCCAAAACAATCCAATTACAAAAACACCAAAACAACTAGATGGTTCTACATGCCAATTTGGGAAATGATCTTCCCACAAAAGGTCATATGGGGCTAAAATAACTTTCATTCTTGTAGGCTTTTCGTAGTAATTTTTTCTTTTTTTTTTTTAAACATTCTAACTTTGCTAATTTCATGGGCATAAAGAGACCCAACTTTGCAATCAACAAGATATAAGGGCATGCCCTTTGCATTAAATTCGTTGAGTAACAGCAAACCATCGACTTGGCCTTTCATTTTATCATAAGACTAAGTTCAATTCATGTAGCTATTGAGCCACATCATTTGATACTCCAAATTGAGAGAATGTTCTGCGCCCAATAGCACAACTTGAGTGCTGGCGGGGCCCGTCCAAGTTGCAACCGTAAGTAACCAGTTCTTAATAGTAGATATTCACAATCCTACAAAGTCTACTAACAGAAGTCCCAACGTGGATGTGGTTATTATATCCATGATAGGATCCTTATTTTGACAATTCAAATGTCATGGAAACCTGCCACATTCAATCTTGTTTCACATGAAGATTACCATGTGGGTCCATTCTTGAGAGATCGAGACCATTGCTTTAGCATTGCATCATTATCAATTCCCTGTGCGGCAAAATCTCTATCATTGATTTATAGGTTATTAGACCATGTGTCAGATGTCACGAAATTATATTGCAAAAGTTTCCATGTCGAGGATATGTCTAGGATGTTGCGTTATCCGAAATTATGGACCACCATTTGAATCGGAGGGGCCCTCTTCAAGTTGAGGATAAACATGATTTGTTTTTATGATGTCACAGGACTGAAGAAATTGCAACTATTGTATCTCGATTCAAATCAATCGACGGATATTTCTCCTTGGATATCTAACTTGACATCATTGACTGAGCTACATTTGGGAAACAACACATTGAAAGGCTCCGACAATATGAGAGGTACCATACTTTTTATTTTTCAGAAAAATGTGCCAAAACAATCGAATTACAAAAACACCAAAACAACTAGATGGTTCTACAAGCCAATTTGGGAAATGATCTTCCCACAAAAGTTCATATTGGGCTAAAATAACTTTCACTCTTGTACGCTTTTCGTAGTAATTTTTTTAAACATTCTAACAATGAAGGATTAATAGAAAAATACCTACATGCCCTTCACCCTAGTTATAACAGTCTTATGAAGTTGGTGGGATCCACCAGAATTTTCATTTTGGGCTTTGCTCTTCAGCTTTTCAATAACCATTTTTTTTGGACGAAATAGTAACCATTGTTTAAAAGCTCCTTTAATGCAAATTTATAGAAATTCAATTAGATGTAGGCAAAATTAATTTAAAATTTAGAGGAAAGAGGCTCTCATCTAGGGGTACGAAAGGGATGGAGAGTGAATGATGAAAGATTAAAATATACATGCAATTCTAATATTTCTTAAGATTTAATCTACTAGAATAAAAGGGGAGAATGTTCTCGCACTAGCGGACTACATGTCTAGTCCATCTCTATGGAGCCCATTTACACCCACCTTCAAGCAAGGCAACCCCTTTGATGCTTATACTCATTGAACCTTCACTTATCATTGGATTGAATAAAAAAAGAATCTACTGTTAATATGCCATTAGATTTCCATGATATTAAATCAAGGGCTAGGATAATACGGTGGAGTTGATTTTTATTTTTGCCCCTGTTGTCAAAAGAGATCTTTACATCTGCCCTTCTCCCACTGAGCAACATGTATCAATGTGGTCCCAACCAGCTTACTACATATGTAAAAACATTGTTCGGATAAAGGGTGGCTGATCATGTTCCTTCTTTGCACAACAGTAACTTAGTAAGCCATGGTCATGCTTGTACTCCCTCTTATGGTCCTTTTTTCTAAAGATTTGTATTAATAATCTTTTATTAAATAAAGGGAAGAAAACCCAATAGTATATAATATGGTCCTTGTTGTCATTAAAGTAGCAAATCAAAAGTATGACATACAATCATTTGTTATCAAAGTATCATATTGTTTTGGTAACTTATACATACATCCTGTGATGAGCTCAAAACAAATTAGACAAAGCCAAAACATTTAGGGGTCATTTGTATGCAACTATTTACATATGTAATATTTATGCATACATATTTTTTTAGACTCATTTACATATCTCATCGTGGGATGCATGCAAAAGCAAAGTTAAAGGTGTGTTAATGGGGACATTTTCCGCTATAACATTTACACCTTACACTTTGTTTTTGAACGCATTGAGTCAAATTCCATCAACTGATTGTAATTCATTTGCAGTCCTAAGGGCTTCACAGCTATAATATTCACCATTCATTTTTTTTAACCAATAAACTCCAACACCTACGTACTATGCATTGCGCATAAGTGCCGTTTGTTACAAATGACCGATGAAACTCATGGGGATCCCACCTTTGGTGAATGTGTCGATGCATGCTCCCAAGCACGTGCCCGTGAAAAGATTCTCCCTCATTTACTTATATAAATGATGCACACAAGTCAAGACAAAATGAGACCCATGAGAGCACCTACACAACTAAGGCAGAGAGCCCTAAGTGCCCAGAGCACAAAGCGGGAGCGGGGTGGGAACAGGAACTCCGAAACGCTAAGTTTTAAAATAATTATATCTCCGGAGCGATTATACGACATAGTGCTTTTGGGTTTATAAACAATTAACTAATGGGTAGAAATATATCTTATCCATATATTCAGGTATCAAAAATAGAGAAAAAAATTAACTTTATAATTTGATCACATAAAATAGACAATAATTAATAAATCAAAAGAATTTTATTCATCTGAAAGATAAATATCAAGCTTACAAAAAAAAGAAAATGCATAAAAAACCAAAATTATGCATGGTTCACTCCATATTTGATCGAATTGCGCTCCAAAGACGTATCCGCGTTTTCGAAGCGGGATCAAGAGGGCTAAGAGGAGTTTTCGGGCACTAAAGGGGAGCCCCAAGGACACCCACACATGGGGAAGAGCACCCACACATGTAGGAGAGAGAATAAGTAGGGATCCATCCCAGCTATATGAAAGACTGTGTGATAGATGGGGTTCCCAAACAATTAGGCAATCCCTCGTTCTTGATAAATGACATCTTATTATAATTGTGACTCTTTTGCATAGTTCAAGGATAGTGGGACGTTGCCTTCCTCATATGTAATGGATAAGTAATGATAACTGGCTATTTTTATCTTAAAAAATAAAATAAAAAGACGCAAAGCATATATAATTCCCTTTATCTATTTATTTTTGTGGTACCCTTATTCGTTTAATTGTTAAGGATGGCAATTTGCTAAATTTTCATGTAGGTAGTAACTAGAGTAAATTTAAAAGCGAGGAGTGAATGAGGTAAGGTGGAGAGGTAGATGGGCTCTCAATTTTCTAGGATTTGGTTTACTAAGGTGATGTTAGGTGTGATATCATTCATATATACTTCGAAAAAGACTTGATCTTTTTAGTGTTTTTATTTCAAATTTGTGTTATTCATTTTTTTTGTCAGTTATTTATTGATGATTTACACATATGTTTGTTGGTGATGGTATTGTTGATAGATTTGTATTTCAATACAATAGTTGGGAGAATAATATGTACGTAACCTTAGTTGTATTAAAAATTTACGCTATTATTACTACTTACTTTTATGTAGTATTTAATTTACTTTCGTTCAATAGTATTAATTAACCTTTTTGTAAATATTTTTTTTCTTTCCACTTCCAACTATGGCAATAGGAGTAGAATGACTTTGATTGGTACTCGGCTATTTTTGTTGTCTAGGTATAATTGTTTAGATGTTTTTATTGTTAGGATCGGAAATGCACGCACGATCTACGAGACAATCACACAATCACACGGATTTACGTGGTTCCGCAAGATTGCCTACGTCTACGGGAGATTCACGCCGTTCATTATTATTGGAGATTCCCACAAGAGTATAAACACTCACTGTCTTTCTTGTTCTCTCTCAATTTCACCATCTAATTACAATGCTCTCAACACCCTGTATAAATATATGAAGCCCTAAACCTCTAGACACCTACGACCGTCGGATCCGGCCTTATAACAGATGGTCCAGATTAAACCGATAAAATACAGATAAATACCTGTAATAGAATAAAATCTAGATCAGACTTCACCAACCCATCAATCTCCAACTTAAAGACTGAACATACTATATGGCTTTAACAATAACAGAACACGGCTAAGAATCTCGATTCCTCATCTTCATGCTTGAATACTAACTGAAGCCGAGCACAGGTTCAGTTTCTCTATAGTAACCACCTTTGTGAAGATATCTGTAGGATTCTCATTTGATAAAATCTTCTCTAGATTCAACATTTTTTCTTCCAGAAGCCACCGTATGAAGTGATATATGATCCGAATGTGTTTAGTTTTTGGATGAAAGGCTGAATTCTTTGCAAGATGAATGGCACTCTTACTGTCACTGTAAAGCCTGCTGGACTCTTGCTTTTTACCCAACTATTCTATTAATTCCTATAACCAAATCATTTCCTTACTAGCTTCTGTAGCGGCAACATACTCTGCTTCTGTGGTTGAAAGTGCAACGACGTCCTATAGTTGTGACTTCCAACTGATTGCTGCACTACCTAATGTGAAGACATATCCATAGTGCTTCTGCTTTTATTAAGATCTCCTGCTAAGCTCGAATCAACATAGCCATGCAATTTGATCTCTGATCCTCCAAAACACAATGATGCATTAGTGGTGCCTCTCAAATTTCTGAGAATCCACTTAACTGCCTCCCAATGCACTTTTGCAGGATTACTCATAAATCTGCTTACAACTCCTACTGCATGAGCAATGTCTGGTCTAGTGCAAACCATAGCATACATCAAGCTGCCAATAGCTGAAGCATATGGGACCTTGGACATGTTCTCCTTCTCCTGTTCTGTCTTAGGAGATAACACTTTTGAGTGTTTGAAGTGGCTGGCCAATGGAGGGCTAACTGGCTTAGTATTCTGCATGTTGAACCTGTTTAGAACCTTTTCAACATATTCTTCCTAAGACAACTTCAATGTTTGATTTTTCCTGTCTCTGCTAATTCTCATGCCGAGAATTTGATTTGCAGCACCCAAATCCTTCATTTCAAATTCCTGTAACAACTATTTCTTCAAATTGTTTATTTCATGTATATTTGAACTTGCAACAAGCATATCATCTACATACAAGAATAGAATAACGTAACAGTCATCAAAACTTTTGAAATAACAACAATGGTCTCAATGACACCGTTTGTAACCTGTGTTGCACATAAACCTGTCAAATTTAATGTACCATTGTCTTAGGGCTTGCTTCAAACTATATAAACTCTTTTTGAGCTTACACACCATTTCATCCTTTCCTGGTACAGCATATCCCTGTGGCCCATGTATATAAATGACTTCTTCTAAGTCACCATGGAGAAACACAGTTTTCACATCTAACTACTCAAGATGATTATCTTCTACCACCACAATTCTCAAAACACTTCTGATTTTGTTCAATTTAACCACATGAGAAAATAACTCAAATTAATAAATACCTGCCTTCTGCTGGAAACCTTTTGCAACTAATCTGGCTTTGTATCGCTTGCTATCGTCATGTTCTTCCTTCAATTTGTATACCCACTTGTTTTGCAATGCTTTCTTTCCCTCACGCAACTGAACTAAGTCCCATGTCTGATTTGATGATAAAGATTGCATCTCATCTTTCATGGCTTGTTCTCACCTAGCACAAGTTTCAACCTGCAATGCTTCTTTATAACATTATGGCTTACTTCCATCAGTTAACAACAAGTAAAACAAATTAAAGAAGATGAATAATGCTGAGTAGGCCTAGGAGCCCTAGATGACGTTCTTACCGGGACAGGTGTTTAAGGGTCTACCTGCGGGTTTTCATTTTCATGCACTTCAGGTACATCATTTTCGAAAGTGTTATCTAGTTCTAAGTATTCATTGTTGTCCTCCTGCACATCATCCTTGTTTTTATGCATCACTTTCTCATTGAATATAACATTTCTGCTTCTAATTATTTTTCTATTTTCATCATCCCAAATGCGTTAACCAAACTCATCAGAACCATATCCAATGAAAGTGCATTTCTTAGATTTAGAATATAGTTTGACTCTTTTCTCAACATCAACATAAACATAAGAGATACAACCAAATACTTTTAAGTGTGAAAGGTTTACCTCTTTTTCGGTTCAAGCTGCCTCTGGTAGTCTACCATCCAAAGGTACTGAAGGCCTCCGATTAATCAAGTATGCACCAGTATTCACTGCTTTTGCCCAAAATTGATTGGGCAATCCAGCATGTATCCTCATAGTTCTGGCACGCTCAACAATTGTCATGTTCATGCGCTCTGCGACACCATTTTGCTACAATGAATTGGAAATGGTCTTCTTTCGCTTAATGCCATTTTGGCGCAATACTCCTCAAATTTTTTGCTGCAGTACTCTCCCCTATTAACAGACCTTAGGCATTTCAATTTTAAACCTGTTTCATTTTTCAACCAAAGCTTTCCACTTCTTGAAAACATCAAACACGTCAAACTTATGTTTCATAGGATATACCCATAATTTTCTAGTAGCATCATCAATGAATGTAACAAACTAAGAAGATCCACCGAGAGAAGGTACCTAAGTTTGTCTCCACACATCTGTATGTTCTAGTTCCAACCTTTCTGACTTTGGTGGCTTGCCTACTTTAGAGAAGGTAACTTTGTTCTGCTTTCCGAAAGCACAGTCTTCATAGAACTCTAAGTCCAATGTCTTGAGTCCTTCCAGCTTTCCTTTAGAATGAAGAATCTTTATTCTTTTCTCACTCATGTGTCCAAGTCTATAGTGCCATGTGTTTGAGTCAATGCCTTTATCAGCAACTACAAGTGAACTTTAGAGCTGTTAGTCAAGTAAAGAGTTTCTTCTTTCTTACCGCAAGCAACAACCATGCTCCATTTTGTAACTTTCCAGAAATCATCTGCAAAAACACTTACGTGACCAGAGCTTGCAAGGTGACCAATTGATTTGATGTTTCTCTTCAGGCTGGGTACATGCCTAACATCATTCAATTGCCATAGCAATTTGGCAATTTAACCTGAACATCTCCCTTACAATTATGCCACATGGTTCATCATCACCAAGATAAACTTTACCAAAGTTACCTCGTACATAATTTTTGAGATATTCTCAATGTGCAGTAGAATGAAAGGACCACCAGAATCTATAACCTAATATTTAGATTTATAATCAAAAGCAAGAATTAAAGCATCTCAAACAGTATCACCTGCGACATTTACGGAGCTTCGTTGTAGTTATTACCATTCTTTTGCTTATTTTTCTTTGGTGGAACTCTTCAGTCATTTTTCAGATGTCCTTTCTTGCCACAATTCCAACACTCGATCTTGCCTTTTGAAGATCTTCACTTGCTCATTGATTTTGATCTTCCACGGCTTTGCTCTCTCTCAGATCGAGTGTTGACACCAAAAAAGTCACTTTGCCTCCTCAACATCAAGAAGCTACATGAAGCCGCATCCTACTACAAACAGGCAATGCTACTTCAAGCATCAAATCCAGTCAGAATCAAACAAAAATAACAAGATCCTTCAAAACAGCCAAAAGAGGACTATACATGAAGTTTCGGGCCATTTCAACATCATTTGGCCTAACTTCACTCTTCCAACAGCTGAGCAGGAGCTCCCCGTGACGGTGAAGCCAAAGACCCTGACACACAAAACAGAGTACACAGCTGGCCTCAAAACGCCACTAGGAGGCTCTACATCAAGTTTTAGGCCATTCTGACTTCATTTGGCCCAAAAAGGAAACAGCCGCGGCAAAGTCAACTCTCTCGGCGGCGACAGTGTTAAAGACATCAAAACTTCAATTAAAACCTATGGATGGTCCCAAAATACCTACAAAAGGCTCCGTGTCAAATTTCAAGTCAAACCAACAACGTTTGATCCTCTATCAACCCTCGAGCAGTAAAATCAAGCCTCTCGACGGCGAGAACAACCGATGCCATCACTCATCAAATAGAACACATGGATGGCTTCAACATGCTTACAAAGGGCTACATGTCAAATTTCAGGTCATTCCGACGACGTTTGACCCAACTTTGACACTCGGAAACAAAATCAAGCCTCCCGGCGGCGGAGCTTCACGGACCATGATATCCAAATCGGAGTTAATGGATCATCTCAAAATGACTCCAATAGGCTCCCTGTCAAATTTCAAGTCAATCGGACTTCAATTGACCACACATCAAAGCGCGACATCTTCCTCGCAGGAAAACCAAGTCTATTGGCAACGGGACCCCACACAGCTCCAAAACTCAAACAAAAGCCTATGGTTGGTCTTACCTACTACTTAGGAAGCTTCACCTCAAATTGCAGGTCATTCCGACATCGTTTGACCTGGTTTCGCTTCTGACGGCAAATTAGCAGCTTTGCGCGACAAAGTCTGCGGCTTTCACGAAAAATCAGAAACTTTGCTCTCCGATATGCAAGGCTTCTCGTCAAGTTTTTTGCAGGGAAATCAGGCCAAAATATGTACAAAAATGTCAAAAAAAATATTGAAGAAAAAAAAGAATCGAAAAATTGGAGAAATGGCCTAAAGACGGCAACCAAAAGGGGAAAATCACCCATCGTCGCCGGTGACCTTGCTCCATGGTCACCAGCGACCCTGGGTTCATGGTCGCCGGCGACGCTAGAAATCTGGGTTGACGGATTTTCTCCGAGTGACCATTTTCCGGTCCCTTTCCGCGTTTCGAGAACTCCTGCCCCTGTGGTTTTCCAAAAATCTGATTTCTGGTGCTCGAAATCAGCTGCTGATCTTCACCAACATCACGGATCTGCCTTCAAAAGTATGAAATCGTCATTGATCACTCCAAGATCTTCAACCAGCCAACCGAGAAAACACACTTTCTATCCAACCATCGAGAAATCGACAGGACAGATGTTACCGGCCCACTGGTATCAATCAATGTCTGAAATTACATCGCCATCCGACATCAAACAACATGTGGATCCATTGACGATCATCGCAAGAAGAATTCCAAAAGACGCGGTATGGCCCGCGACTCTTCAAATGCCCCGGCGACCATTTAAAGCTGTTAATTGACCCGTTTTATGACAACTTAATGCGGTCATTAACCCATTATTTTGGACAGCCCAATCAAAAGTAAGGAAAGAGGAGTTACTAATCAAATCAATCATGGTATTAAAATCATGAAACTCCTCTCATCATGGAGATTAAAGGCGATTAAATACCCATCATTCTCCATCGGCAAATCAAAAGGCGAGAAAAAGGAGTTACAAAACAAATGAATTAAAACTTGTAACTCCTCTCTATCATGGAGCATTAATGCCATCAATGCTCATAAACCACCCCATGGCTACCAAAAGCCTATAAAAAGGGGTCATTCCAAGAAGAAAAAAAGGCAGAATCCAAGAGCCACAGAGAGAGAGAGAGAGAGAAATCTCGAAGAAGCTCAGCTACTTTGAAGAAGCTTTGCTGCAACAAACACCACAAGGTGATCGAAGTCCCTTGGGGGGCCACCCCCAAGGCAAGGCTCTCTCTTCTTCTATCCAACATGGCCTAGACGTCGCTTTTCATGCCGTCTACTCAGTTTTTTTATTGGATATAGGACCTCCCCTTGGTCTTTATCCCCTAAAAAACTGAGGTCCAAGCTAAGCCAAAAGAAATCAAAGCATCATATGTTCTCATCTTAAGGACGATGGCGAAGTCCATACATGACTTGCGACCATCGATCTGAATGAGTCCCTGCTATTTCCTGAGAAGTCAGATTCTTTTTCTTACATTTCTTTTGTGTTTTGTATTTCTTTAAAAGAGACAAAAAAAATTACAATTCTTGTCTTTCATTATTGATAAGATTTGTAAAGCCTTTCACGGAAAAAAAATCGCCTTTCACGGCAAAACAAAGAAAAATCGCCTCCTACGTCATTTAAAAAATCTTGTCTCTTCTTAAATATATGTGCACTGGAAAGTTAAAAAAAAGATTGATTTTCTTTCTACGTGTGAAGGTGGATCTTCGGATCACAATTTCTAAATTCCAAGTAGAATAGAAAATCTGGCATACCCGTATAAAAATTTTAATGCTTGCGCTTTCCTTTCCACTCCGCCGGCCTCTCGGTAGCCCCTGGACGGAGGCGAGGGTGGAAAACCCAAAAAACCGGGTCCATCAAGTTGGCATACCCGGTGGGACACCGTTCCTTTGAGAACGTAATGCTTAGATTCTTTGGATCCTTTCTAGTTGGTGGCCTATGTTGGATTTTGCATCTAAAAAAAAAAAAAAACATGAGATGGGATATTTTTTTGGAAATCTCTATCTTTGAGTTTGTTTCCACTCTTTCTCATTTCACAAAAAAAAAAAAAAAATGATTTCTCTCTCTTGGATTCATTTTTGAGAAACTTTGATCATTTCCTCTCCGAACTTAATAGCTTGTAGAAATGTTTGTAGCTATTGTCCGTATTTGGGAATGGGTCATTCTTTTCCTCTTTGATGAGTCCGATAGGGATTTTAAAAGAAAAAAGTCAAATTTTAAACTCTTCAAAAACAAAAAAAAAAAAATCATTTTTCTCTCTTTTGGATTCAAATTAGAGAAACTTTGGTTCTTTCCCTTTCGAACAATGGCTCGCGAAAATCGTTTGTAGCCAACATTTGATTTGGAGAGGCCGTTTGCTCTCTTTGATGGATCCATTGGAGATCCTCCCAGAAAAGCTTTCAAAAGCCACTAAGGTTGCACTGATTGCGTTCTTTGACCAAAGTGGAACTAAGAAAAGCCTTGTCCAGAGTGTGGAGACAGTTAGACTGTTCGAGGCAAGGGTCCTCTAAACGGGTTCATTAAGTAATCCTACCCTTATATGGGGGCTGATCTATCTACTAAGGTTTCATAAGACCGAATTGGAAACATATGTGTGCTCTTCAAAAAAAAAAACTTCCGTCATCTTTGGGTTCAAATCTGAGAAATCTTGGTTCTTTCCCTTTCGGACAATGGCTCGCGGAAATTATTTGTAGCTTATATTCGGATTGGAATACCATTTGCCCTCTTTTATGAATCAAATTTTGACATTTCGAAAAATCCCATCTTGTGTCCATTCCAAGGATGCGATTTACAACATTTGTGCCTAGCGGTGCTAGTACGCCCTTTCGGGTCTACTGTATTCGCGACCAACACATTTGTATCTCTAACCTTATATCATCTTACCTCGAGTCCGCTCGCTTCTCTGTAATTTGAATTAAGATTTACAATTGCTTCTAGTAGTCACTAGAACGCTCACTCTGAGCTTCCTATACTTGCGTTTAGAACAAGTGTACCCTCTATGGCTTTTTGCCTTCTCACCTCACTTGGGCCAGGCCATGTTCCCTCGAGCGAGCGATTTGAAGAGACAAAACCATAATTTTTTTCCATTTATGATTATCATATTCTTTTGATTACTAATGGATGTGGTCTTGTTTCAGAAGTTTTCCAAACTAACAATGGCAGCTTCATTAACTATCACTTTTGATGATAACAAGTACTAGCTCATGCTTCAAGAGAAGCAAAATAAGCGCACTCATAAGCGCCCTTTTAACTGCCGAAACGTTATCTCCCTCGACAATTCTCAAAACATCGGGTCGACCTCTACTCCCTGGACCATCGTCTTCGGATCGCTGGGACCATTCCCACTTCCCGTAGAGGAAACTGCATCCACCAAGAAGCAAAAGATCGCCCTGCAACGTATCACTACCATGACACCAAGGGCAAACACAAAGAAGCCTGAAGCCCGTGGCAACCCCACGAAGCCTCAACCTATAAAGAACCAGGTCTGCCCTAAGACTTGGTCCCTCAACCTATAAAGAAGCAGTCACCAGGTCTCGCTTTTCAGCATCAAGAAAATAATCAACCTCCTCCAAATCATCAAGATGACAATGGAGAAGATAATGAGTGACGCGTCCTCACCAAAAAGGACGTGGACGATATCCTTGCCAAAGCAAAAGAAGAGGATATACTAAAGGAACATGGGATCAAGCCACCTTATCCCTTATGGATAGACTCGGTCCCATTTCCTACAAAATTCAAACAACCCACTCTACAAACATACACGAGGAAAGGATCAGCCAGACAGCACGTCATCCATTTCAAGATCCTAACAGGAGCTATTGCGGATCAAGATGCCCATTCTCTTTGCAAGTACGCTAAAAGGTACTGCTTTTGATTGGTACTCCATTCTGCTGGAGAATTCCATTCAAAACTGGAACATGCTGGAGACACGCTTCCGACCCACTTCAAAGGTGAGGATCATCATGTTACTATGGCACAGCTCTGCAGCCTAAAACAGGGAGAGAATGAGTCAACATACGACTTCATTCACAAGTGGAAAGCGATGGCATACAAGTGCTCAAATGTACTGCCACAAGCGTCGCTGGTCGATATCTGCCGTAACAACATGAGAGCAAGGATTCGCTCCATGATCATCAGCAATAAATCAAAAAGCCTAGTAGAACTCCTAGAAACTTCCATGGAAGCTGAAACGGTGATCAAAGACCTCAACAGTCAGAAATCATCGAAGAAAGAGCCGACTACCATTACGACCTCAAAACCAAAGAAAAAGGAGGTTCTTAATGTGCAAACCAAGTAAGCTCCTCAGCAGCCAAAGAAAGCTGAAAATAAAGCTACATGTAAGAAACCTGAATTCTCTAAGGCCTTCAAAGAACAAGCAGAGAAAAAATACCTGTTCGATGAAGATGTCGAAGAAATCTTCGAGGATCTTTCAGCAAATGACAAACTCACCTTGCCAGACCCCAAAAGACCGGGAGATGTTGGCAAAACCAACGATCCTCTGTATTATCCATACCACCAGATGGTCTCGCATCCTCTCAATCAATGCTTCGTTGTAAGAGGGAAGATCAACGAGATGTGGAAAAATAGAGTCATCACCTTCGACAAAAACTATGGGTCTGCCTCCGTCAACATGATGTCATGTGGACAAACTTCAAAGTCACCAAAGGAGAAAATCACTACTTCCTTCAAGGTGATAAAAATGGCTCAAACGTCCCAAGAGTTGGTTCCTTATCTAACATCGGACGGACAGCCTATATGGATGCATCCTGATCTCCTTGAAAATGAAAATTGGGCGATCGTTAACACAAAGCCGACTGCTCAACAGCAAAGGCAAGCTAAGAGAAATCTCTACAAGCTCAAACAACAGGAGAAAACTCAACCAAAACAAGAAGTTTGTGAAGAGACAGAGACCTCCTCTACTGTTTTACTGGGGTCAACAGAAAAGTCCCTTCCCAATACTTGAAGGGCAACAAGAAAATTCACCCTTGGTGATTTCATGCCACCACAGCTAAGAAATGAAGCTACACAGGGGGTATCATATTCTTGCAATTCGGTAATTGGATTCTCCATGGATGGATACAAGTCCAGTGACACCGCCAGTGACACCAACGAGTGGGAGGAATCCCTTGAAATAGGAGAATACCTCTCCGACGAAGAATGGATTCCTGAATCTCAACTTATACCAATAATCTGGTATAATCCCTTACAACCACAAGGATCCTGGTCCGATGATGAAAAAGACCAAGAGGCTGTCCAAAAAAATGTTGTCGATCCAGCACTTGCCAATGCTCCAGTGGAACCCAACATTGATGAACCACAAGGAGCAAACAAAGAAGAAGATTTAGCTCCTATACCTGATCTTGAAGAATATACAAGGATCTTGCAGCGTCTAACCATAAAACAAGAGCAAGATCGCATCAACAATCTTCGTCGCAATTAAAATCCAGCGCTGGAAGTCCTTGAAAATCAACAGGTACCTCCTCCCTTGACTCCTAAAAATGGAGAAAACTGCTGGATTGATGATCCTCTTACATCGGAGGATGAGTTCGATTCCTAACAGTCTATTCTGGGGGCATCTCCTATTGGGGCAACCCGCAATACGATAGCTCAGGATAATAGTGCCTCTGAAGCTTCATCTGCCAAAGACACACAATCTCATACTACATCTGGTAGTATATCTTCCGGAGATACATCTTCTCAGGTAACTTCCACTGAGATATCACCTTCTCAGCCTTCGCATCCTAAAGAAACTCCAACCAATGAAGTCATTTTCAATGAAAACCCGGTCAACTGGTCCCAGATACACAACCTCATAGGTGATGTTTGGACCAATAAATTACTCACCATGGAATAAAAGTTGCTGGATGCTGTTCAGGACTTATTCCCGGAAAATGCTCCATACAACACAATCATTGAGGACGACAATGCTGCTACAGAGACGTCTTTAGCAAATGAGAATGATCAACCTCCTGATTTCGAAGGCGATCTTCCAAACAAAGAATCTTCTCCAGAAGCTCTTGAAGTTGGTAGATGTATCCGCTCTGGCCAGGATTATCACAAAAATTACAACCAACCTTCTTCTTTTTATGTAAATCCTTCAGGAAAGCAAGTTATAAACACCCCAAGTGACAAAAATAATGAAAATACAAGCCCCAAGGAGGCTTTCAAATATGACTTGATTGAGCACTTCAAGCACATACCTGCACGACTGTACTACCTTGACTTATTACGAATGTCTCCATACACTCATGATAATCTTGTTTCGAGACTGCAAAGACTGAATGCGGATGTCGACAAACATATCCCACAAGTCCTATAAATTGAAATGGACTATAGGATAAAAAAAATCAAATATTTCCTCAAAGGGAGAAAAGAAAAAAACTGAGGAATCAAGCATTGAATGCCTCTCGGTTCAGAGAGCAGCAAATGCAACCATCGCTTTCGATAAGGATAACCTCCTGCTAGGCGAAACGAAGCACAACAGACCCTTGTACTTCACAGGGTACATCAAAGAGATACTAATACACAGAGTCCAGATAGACCCAGGTTCTGCACTCAACCTCATCTCTACTTCGGCACTTGAATAGCTGGGCATTCCACCTAGCAAGCTGAGTCACACATCTGTATCCATCTTTGGATATGATAGGAGCGCTCAAAGGCCTATCGGCAAAATTAGCTTCAAGTTAAAAATCGGTTATCTTATCTCTGAAGTCACTATGTATGCAATAAGAACCCCTTCATGCTACAACATCCTTCTTGGTCGCCCCTAGATACACGAAAATGGTGTTGTCCCTTCAACTTTACATCAATGCATCAAGTTCATTGGCAACGCCGGCTCGATACATCGAGTGTTTGCAGACAAAAAGCCTTTCAAAGGCAAAGACGTTCATTTTGCAGTTGCTCAGAGGTACAAGGATGAAAAAGAAGAAAATGAGGAAGAAACAGTACCCTTTGCCGAAAATCTCCAGAAAGAGAAGAGCAAGGCTCCTCAACAATTATTGGAAGAAAACAAACCTTCCGACAAATTCGAAGAGAAATGTCTATCTCCCTTTGTTGTCTACCTCAATTATTCCAAGTCTTTGGTAATCACCACCAAAGCAAAGAAAACAAAACAAAAGACTGGGGGCAAGTTTGCTGTCTCCTTCGTGTCTATCATGCAAGACACAGATTCGGATTTAGAGCTAGAAGACAATACACCGTCAAGTCAAGCTGATACTCAACAAGTTAAGCCTACTCTCACTCCATTGGAGACACCTGCCGACATAGAAGACCCTGCGTCTGCTTTCTTCATCATTCCGACAACTAGGGTAGAAGAAAAACCAATCTTCTTCCACAGATCGGAAGCTTCTTCATCAAATTCTTCATTTGAGTCTTTGCAAAACAAAGGTATGCCTCAGCTATCCCTGTATAGTCAGATGGCGCAAGCTATCATGAAGAAAATGGGCTATGATGCTTAGAATCCAATTGTTTGGGAGGAGGCCGTAGTATTCTCACACCATTAGAACTTACCCTCACCAAAAGACAACTGGAGGACTGGAAACTCCACCGTCATATAGATAAGTCTTCATATGGGTTGAGATATAATCCTGACACTCCCATGAGACAAGTGACACAAAGGCTGCAAAGTCATTTCGCCAACTAGGCCTCAACATCTCACGATCATGAAGACATTGATCTCCCTGGATATCTCTTTGAAGAGTCACCCATCAGGAATCCAGGAAACTCATCCAATCAGTACGATTTCTTTGATGATGAAGAGGAATTGTCCGTCGACACGAAAACACGGTTTTCTAATCCAGAAGAACCATCATCTCAAAAAGAAGTGCCCTACTTCGACCTAGTTTCAGCAGATGATTGGGACTATCTCATAGCAAGTCTTGAGAAGAGTACTGATCAAGAAGACCCATGGACAAAAGCAATGCCTCGGTCTATAAATATCTCTGGAACTCCAAAAGGTCATGTTGAGTTGAAAGCCTCCGAAAATATTGTGGAGGAACCACCTTCAAACCTTCCAACAAAAGATCCTGTTCAAAAGATAGACTTGGGGACACCTGATAACCCACATCCTGTATTCATAAGTAAGAATAAAAAGGATGATGAGTTACCCGAGTATATCTCTTTCTTTGCGATTTTGTTGATTGTTTTGCATGGTCTTATGCCGAAATGCCTGGCTTAGACTCCAAAATAGCAGCCCACAAACTCAATTCATGTCAAACAAGGCCAAAAAAGATTTCGTCCTGACGTGATGGACAAAATTGAACTAGAAATTCAGAAACTCAAAAGCGTTGGCTTCATTCGCGAGGAACAGTATCCTGAATGGTTAGCCAACATTATCCCCGTGACAAAGGCAAATGGGCAGATTAGGGTCTGTATTGACTATAGAGACCTAAAAATGCATGCTCTAAAGATGAATTCCCGCTCCCCATACCGGAGGTCATGATTGACAATACCTGCGGATTCGAGCAAATGACATTCATGGATGGCTTCTCTAGCTACAATCAGATAAAGATGCATCCTGAAGATGAAAAACATACATCATTTCAAACCCCGTTTGGAGTGTATTGCTACACTGTATGCCAATTGGTCTGAAAAATGCTGGTTCAACATATCAGAAGGCTACGATGAAAATATTTCAAGATATGCAACACAAGACGGTCGAATGTTACGTTTATGACCTCGCCGTCAAAAGCTGAAGAAAAGAAGACCATCTCAAAGACCTTCGAGAAGTCTTCCTCCGACTTCACAAACACAAACTGCGGATGAATCCACTGAAATGCTTCTTCGGCGTCTCATCGGGTAAGTTTATCGGATTCATAGTTCGGAAAGCCGGAATAAAACTTGACCCCACCAAAGTCAAGACTATCCTAGAAATGCCATCTCTAAAGACCCTATGAGAACTAAAAGGGCTTCAAGGGAGATTGGCATACGTCCGGCGGATCATCTCAAATCTATCAGGGAAGTGCCGTCCATTCTCTCGCTTGATGAAGAAAAGTGTGGATTTTGTTTGGGATGCTGAATGTGAAGCTGCATTTCAAGACATCAAAAAATACCTGACCAAACCTCCAGTGTTGGATGTCCCCACAACTGGAAAACCATTCATCTTGTACACAAGACTCTCGATTATTCTTTGGGCGCTCTACTCATACAAGAAAATGACGAAGGAAAAGAAGCTGCTCTATATTACCTCAGCCGCATACTAGTAGGTGCAGAGCATCGTTACTCTCCAGTCGAAAAAGAATGCATCATTACTATCTGCTGCCCAACACAATCTACCTGATTTCGAGGATCAATCTCTTAAAGGTCCTAGTCACAAAAGCAAGTTCTCTCAATTCTAGACTGGCAAAATGGTTTATCCTTCTATCGCAATTCGATATTAGGTATGTTCCACAAAAGGCAATCAAAGGTCAAGTTCTAGCAGACTTTCTCATAGAGCACCCCTTGCCTAAAGTTTCTCCACTCAGGGATGATCTCCCAGACAAACATGTCTACATGGTAGCGATTTCCTCATCAAATGCTTCCTAGGAAATGTACTTCGATGGCACAACCAGAACAAATGAAAAAAGAAAGTAGATATCAGGAATTGGCATTCTCTTTGTCAGTCCCGAAAAATACATGATTCCACATGCTTTCTCGCTACTGGAACCATGTTCAAACAATGCAGCTGAATACCAAGCCCTGATTGCAGGATTGGAACTCGCCCTCGAAATCGGCATCACCGTGCTGGAAGGTTTTGGAGACTCTCAACTGATCGTCAACCAGATGAATCAGAAATTTGAAGTCAGGAAGCCTGATTTGTTGCCTTACTACAACAATTCGTAATCGCTTCGACAAAAGTTTGATATCTGTCACATCACCCACATCCTCAGAGGTGAAAACATCCGTGCAAATGCCCTGGGTGGACTTGCAGCGTCTATGGCAATCCAAGAAGGGGAAAACATGCAATTACAGTGTGTCAAATAAGGACTCTTCCTCCTCTTGACACACACCAAACAGTTGCTGAATGCCACCAAGTGGTTGGAAGTCGGATATCCATCCCCAAACCTCCAATCGTTGACTAGAGGGATCCGTTCATTGATTATACTATGTTCGGAATCCTACCTGAAGATCCAAAAGAGTGGGTAAGCATTCAAAGACAAGCCCCAAACTTTCATTTGGATATTCCTTCAAAAAACACTTTATAGAAAATCCTTCAATAGAGTACTCCTATGATGTTTGTCACAACAAGAAGCTGAAGAAACTCTTAAAGAAGTGCATACTGGTCTTTGTGGAGCCCATCAAGCTGATCATAAGCTCTACAATCAGATAAAAAGGTTAGGTTATTATTGACCTACCATGGTAGCTGACGCAATGCAATTTGCTAAGCGCTGCCAACAACGCCAAATTTATGGAGACTATGTCCACATGCCTCCAGAATGGCTACATCTTACAGCGATCTCATGGCCTTTTGAAGCCTGATGTATGGACATCATAGGTCCTATCTTTCCCCCATCAAGGGTATTTAAGCTATGTATACATGAAAGCATAAATTCTAATTAGGTAGGTATTACAGTTGTGCATCAAGTAGGGAAAGTATAGTAATTAGAGGAGACTTGTGGTCATGTAGGAAGGCAGGAGATGGATATCATAGAGTTCGTGGAGGATATTTTCTTGGCAAAAGAACAACGTTGAAGAGCTATTCCCATCTTTGTTGTAAGCTTGGATCTTGAATTAGCTAATTCATATTTAGGAAAAAAGCCGAAAGCCTTGTGTCCTTTTAAGAGCGAACCATAGAGGGCACTTACAAATTACTTTTTATTTAGGCATGGGCAACGATACATCTGTCTGTGAGGATTGTCAATGGTCTTTGGAGAGAGCCTAACATGGCATAAAATGCGGCATATGCTTTTTGATATTATGGGTATTATTGTTAAAAGTAAGATAGTCAATAAAGAATTGAAAAGTAGGTAAAAAGAAAAATGTAAAGGTTATAGGTAAAGCAGAAACTGCAAGAAGATAAAAAGTGATAAGATAAGACAAATGAAATTCTGATTTGAATTTGAATGTACAGTGGAATTGAATTGCAGGTTGTATTAATTATGTTGCAAACGGAGGTACTTAGGGACTCTGTGGTAAAAAAGAATAGTATTTATGCATAATGCTTAGTACAGGTGACCAAGAAACATATATAAAGTTGATAAGATTGTTCCCAAGAAAAGAAAAGTAAAAGCAATTTGAAACGTCAAATACAAAGACTTCATCACATTTATGTTCAGCTCAGAACAAATAGAAGGGAACTGAGGATTTATAAGTTGGTCAATATGACCGCAAGAAACACATGAAGGGATTTTGACAGTATAAGGTATACTAAAGATAGAAATGAAATGGCCCTAGTCATAAAAGAAGAGATTATTAAAATAGAATATTCAAAAGACCTACTGAATAAATACATAATTGAAACTAATCGTAACCTAGAATAAAAAAAATCTAGTGGTCAAAGAAGTATTGAGAGTAAAAGTAAAGGATGCATTAGATTGGATGATGAGAAATAAGGCATTAGGACCAAATGATATACCTCTAGTGTACTTGATCTCACCAGGTGAAATATGAATTAAGTAACTAATCATAACCTGGAACTGGAAGAAAAACTGGACCTGGAAGAAAAAAAAAAGAGTGATCAAACAAAAATCGAGAGCAAAAGTTAACGATCAATGCATTACATATTATGAGAAATAATGCATTAGAACCAAATGATATAATTTAGGTTATCGGACCTCAATAGGAGAATTAGGGAATGTTGACTAATCAAAATACTTAGCACTTCTGTGATTTTGAGAAATTGAAAAATGGAGAAAGAGTTTGTGGGTTCATACACATAAGAATAAAAGACATTCAGAATTGTTTTGGGTATCGTGCTATTAAACTTATATTAAGATATACATTAAAAAAATTTGGAGAGAATAATCGAATAGCGTGTACAAAAGTATTCTCATATTCTAGAAAATCAATTTGGCGTCATATCAAGAGGGTCCCCAATAGGAGCTTTTCTCTTCTTTTTTTCTGCAACTGATGAGAAGTTTAAAAGAAAAGGTATAAGATTTAGGCATAGTCTTTATGATGTATAGAAGGCTTATGTTAGGGTATCGAGTCGATTGCTTTGGGGCACATTTATACAAGAAGTGTTTGAAGGGTTAGAAACACGTACAATACAAGAACTATTTATGCATGCATCTAGGTCCTTAGTTGAAAGACAATTACACTTTAGCTTTTGCCCTTTTCTATTCGTCTAAGTTGTGGACAATGTAATAACGAATATCTAATATTGAGTTCATGGGGTATGTTGTTTGTAGATAATGTGATATGATGCAAATTTCGCAAGTATACGGTTGTCTCAAGTAATATAGACTATGGAAGTCCGAATATCGTTCCCTTGAGGATCGTTATAAGGAAAATAATAATGATCAATGAAAAGGAGTATCAATTCAAATATATCTAATAAAAGCAAATGAAGATAACAAAAGCAATGGAAACAAGAAACAAAATAATAAAAAGGAAAATAAAAAAAATGCAAACTAAGAGAAAACAAGAAACTAGATAATAAAGAGATGTTAGTAAAAATAGAAGAACTCAAGTGAGAATAAACCAAGAACAATGTTAGTAACAAGTTAACAACAAAGTCAATGACAAAAGAAAAATAACAAGGTTAATAACAAGAACAAAGGAGCAATATTAGATAGATCAAGTAAATAAGTGTGTGAAAATAACAAGTGAAAGATAGAAAATGAGTGGATAGAGATAAAAAAAAATTGCTTAAGTAGTGTAAAATCAAAGGTGGAATTGATGGTATGAATAGAGAAATGGAGTGTAAGAATTAAAATAAGTGAATAAACGTATGAGAATGTGAATAGAATCTAACTAAAGTAAGTAAAATAAGCAACAAGCAATACTAATGGATAGATTGAACCATCTAGAATCCACTAAGTGACACTAATCCAACACTAATTCTCTTCTCTTTTCCCAAACAAATACTCAATTCTAACGACAAATGAATGCTTAGATTTGGAAAATATAACTTTAAAGCTCTAAGATAAAAATTAACAATCTAATAGCTAAGACTTTTTTCCTTTCATAAAAGAAAAGATTCTTAATGACTATCTATCAAAAGTAAGCATAAACCATCAAAAGATATTAACTCCTAAACATGATTTATCAAACCTAAGCATAGATAGTAAAAAGAATGCTAAGATAGAAAATAAGCATGTAAAGTAGCACATTGCAATGAAGAAAAATCCATTATAGCATGCTAAGCACATAAACAAAGGGAATTAAGAGCATAAGCAGAAGGAATGGCATTAACTTAGCTTCATCTAGAAGATCCAATCAAAGAGATTAGACACCCATTGGAAAAGACAAAGCTTTCATTCTAAATCTTCAATTTTTGCTAAGCTTTCCTCACTTTCTCTCTACAATTGCTCTCAATTACATGAATAGCTTAAGTAAAGAGGAAGAGGCTCTCCTTCCTTGTGTGTTTAATGCCTAAAGCTCCCTTCCTTATATAGAAACATTTGCCTTACTCTCTTTTGGTTTCTTTCCAATGTGAGACTCCACAAGAATGAAAATATGAACATATGAATGTGATTCTCATGTTAGAAAATAGTTTCCAGATTGATATGCGATTTTGACCCCCGAAACGTCTGAATTGGGAAAAATGTTATGAAATATGATTTATAGATCTTAGCACAAGCTTTCCAATGCTTCTGAGATCACTTCAATCGGACACCCGAGTAAAAAGATAAGGTCAAAATACCAACTTAGGTCTTTCATTTTTCTTCTTGTTATTGGCCTAACTTTATCATTTTTTCATCCAATTGTCTTCCAAACCTATCCTTATTCTCTTTAACTCTTGAATCTCAACTTTAATCTTCAAATTAATCTTCAATTAACACCTACAAAGAGAAATTAACATAATTGAGAGTATTTTCGAACATATTTTGTATGGAATGCATTGGAACTAGTATAAATGCATATAAATGGCCATCTTTAATGGAAAGATAAGAGCAATACATGATGGGGAGGAAATATATGGTTTTTATGCTAAAAATAGTGTTTTGAGTTCTTTTATCTTTGAAATTTCATAAAATAATGCTATGAAACTGTATCTTTTGTGAACTCATCACATGTGGCACTGCATTTGCACACATGTATTTGCCTGTAAATATTTAGTAAAAAAAATTTTATCAGTTAAAGTAGAAACATGTAAATAGTGATCATGATGAGGATGGTAGGTTTTCGTTCTAATTTTTCTCTCTTATTCACACTTGTACAGGATTTTGCAAATTAAGGAACCTGGAAGTGTTGGATATAGAAGGGAACTCATTTGAATGCAATATACATCCATGTTTTGGTAATATGCATCATCTCAGATATCTAAACCTACCTCGTAACCAATTCAAAGGAACCATTCCACCATCCATTTTTGGAAACTTATCAATGCTGGAGTTCATCTCTATATCACAAAACCAATTTAGTGGTGTGGTTTCTTTTTCAAGTTTTGCCAACCTCTCAAAGCTTATCAATGTTGACCTTTCAGAAAACACACAATTAGAAGTCGAAACTGAGTTCCCGAAGTGGTCTCCAACTTTTCAACTATCCATGCTATTGCTAAACAATTGCATCCTTAACAAACGTAGCAACAACCATGTACCATCCTTTATCTCCACTCAACATAGGTTGGAAACTTTAAATTTAGGCCATACCTTCCTTCAAGGGACAATTCCTTCATGGTTATTATACAATGTCATAGTTGACTTGATTCTAACAGGTAATTTTCTAGAAGGTCCATTTCCTATGTCTACTGAACTGAATAAGTCAAAGCTCATTGGACTTGACATCTCTGACAACAAGATTTGTGGCGAGCTTCCTCCAAACATAGACACCCACTTTCCGAATCTCATTCTTCTCAACATGTCCACAAATCAATTTCAAGGTGCTATCCCCTTATCATTAAGCAAATTGCAATATTTAAAAACACTGGATTTATCAGAAAATAAGCTTTCTAAAAAGATACCGCAAAGTCTTACCAGAAACAACACCTCTTTGAAGTTTCTAAAACTATCAAAAAATAAATTGCAGGGGAGCATTCTTTTAAAATACTCGAACATGAGTGAGTTGGTAGTCTTGTTACTTGATAACAATGAGTTCACTGGAACCATCACATCTTTCATGCTAAGTAGTCCTTCATTGATTATTCTTGATCTGAGAGAGAACTACCTTTCGGGTTTTATTCCGAATTGGTTAGGATCCATTGTGAATTTGGCATACCTTCTCTTAGGTAGGAACTTCTTTTATGGCTCTATCCCGACAGAACTTTGCCAATTGAAAAATCTGCATATATTGGATCTCTCAAATAACAAAATTTCAGGAAGTATACCTTCTTGCCTCAGCAACATTTCTTCTTGGATGACAAGAATTCCAATCCAAATTGACACATCACTTGGACCACAGTACGAACGAGTAATTCATGCAGGTATATACTCGTCAATTGACAATCCGTATACAAGAATTAAAACAAATTTAACTACAAAGGGTACAATGCGAACATATGAAGGTCTTCCGTTTTCCTTGATTACTGGTATTGACCTATCCATGAACCAATTGATAGATAGTATTCCATCTGAAATGGGAAATTTAAAAGAACTTCACTTCTTAAACTTGTCCCACAATATTCTGTCTGGCCTTTTCCCAGAGTCCTTTGAGAACTTGGAAAATATTGAGAGTTTAGACCTCTCACATAACAAGTTAATGGGGATGATTCCACCTCAAATAGTTCAACTTCACTTAATTTCCACCTTCAATGTTGCCTTCAACAATCTATCAGGTGCTATCCCATATGAGAAGCAATTTTCTACATTCAAGGAGAGTAGTTATACCGGCAATCATGATCTTTGTGGACAACCTTTACAACGGAATTGCTCGTCCAACAATCGATCTCAAAATCAAGATGGCAAAGGAGAAGAAGAAGAAAACTCAGGGATCCTAGACCATCCTATGTTTTTCTACTTGTTGGTGGCTATTTCATATGCTTTGGGATTTTGGAGTTTCATTGCCCTCCTCTGTAATAAGAACTGGCGACGGAAGCTTTTCAGGATTGTGGATAGGTTCTATGATTAGGGCTACATAAATCTTTAATGGTTCTTGTTTTACTAATTATTGTCGTCACTAAGAAAGTAGTTTTGTTTATGCTTTGAAAGGGTTACTGATACTATGAGTTTGGAACATTTTATATTTATGGTGGCAAAGGAGATAAAAGCCACGTGCTAAGTATTGGCAAGGAGAGTTTTCATCAATTTTTAACCATCAAACATTTTTTATCACTAGTTCCAAGAATTTAAAATGACAGCCAAAACAAAAGATTTTGAACGACTATTAATCATTATTTGTATGGGTAGAATAGAAGATGAACTCATGAAAGTAATTTTTGGCTGATATTAATAGACCTCACATGGCCTTTCCAATCATTCAATCTACAGAGATGATTGTCAGTCATTAATGATTTTAATTCTTGAGTGTTATTTTAGAGTTTTAAAGTGCAACATGTTAGTAAGGTAAAATATTTCCATGCAAATTGATGTCCTACATAGGAAAAAGGTCAGCCAAAGAGGACATTGATAGAAATAGTAAGATTGGATTTAAAGTAGTACAATTTATCTGAAGATTTGGTTAATGTTATATAAACAAGATTTGAGAAACGGATTTCAATCCCTTTATAAAATTTTTGTAACTATTTAGAGAGAATTTTCAATTTAATAATCAATAAAGCTAACAATCAATTGTTGTTCTTAACTAGGGTTGCAAAAGGGACGAGTTCGGGAACCATACTGGACCCAGACTAAGACCCGTTTATAAATAATGGTTTCGACCGGTTTTGACTCGAGATCTATTTAATTGGTTCTAGACCTGGAACCAGTTCCGAAACCAGGTCCAACTAGAGGACCGGAATCTAGTTACAAAAGTAGATCTAGCTTCTTTTTATGTTTTTCATTTTTTTGTTTTTTCTTAAAATAAAAATATCATTCAACTTATAACAATGCATCATGTCTACTACCTCCCGGATTAATAAACATAAAAATATCCAATAAAAGTTCATTTTGATCTATAGTTTGTAACAAAAAACAAACCATGTTTTGTTCCGAATCCACGGGTCAGAACCTATATGGACTCATCTATCAATCGGAACCCAAATTGGGTTCTGGACTTGGACCCGTTATAAATTGGAACCTAAAACAAGTCCAACCACGATTTTTTACGGGTCTGGACCCATAGTTGTCAATATCATTTCGGACCCCATTTCGATCTGGCCCTTAGAATGAAAAGTTTCGTCCGATTCAAAATTTTGGCGAAATTTATTGGAATTACATTTTGGAGAAATATAAAAATAATTTGTTTATATATATATATATATGTAGAAAAATAAATTAAGCAATAAGGATTTACTTTCTTCTTGTAAAGCTTTTTTGTAATTATATTTTGGCCAAATATAAGAAACATAAAGAATCTATATGTATAAGAATCTAAAGAAAATTAATTATGTAAAATTTCAATTCAGCTAAAATTCAACATTTTGGCCGAAATGGATTGAAATTTAAGACGAAAAGTTTTATGTGAAATTTCGTTTCGACCACTTGACCGAAACAAAAATTCTTAACAATTTTAGTCGAAACGGTATGAAATCCTCCCATTCACTCTAATCCCTGTAAAATGGAAGTTGTATTAATTTGATATGAATCTTGGGTCAAGTTACAATAAAAGATTCACATAATATGTTCTTTTTTCCTTCTGGCCTTGTCAGCATAAGCATAAGCATGAGAACTAAGAAGAGACGCACCAGGCATAGGCATGCATGCTGATATGGCAATGGCATTCGAATAACAAGATAAGAAAATATTAAAAGAAAATAAAAATACATTGATCCCAATTTGTAGATGATTGCTTGCCACTGATAATTTTATCACAGGGCCAAACAGAGATGGTGCTTAGGCTTCTCTCTAAGTAGGTTCTGACGGCCATGATTAATTCTTATTAGAATAAAATATGTATGCTAGTGTATAGTGTAATTGGAATAAAAACATGTGTCTCAAGATCTACAACCGATGAAACCGTTTAGAAAAAAATGAAGTGAAACGTTGTCCCGTAAACAAATAAAATATGAACATTACTTTGAGCTGGTGATATAGATGATCAAACTCGGATTCGGTTGTGGTGGTATTTGGTTATTCAGGTCCTCATGTATGGAAACTGTGGACCCAAGTATGGAACCGAATTTTACTTGAGCCTATACAGTAGAATCCGGAATAAAAAATGGGTCAAAAATAAAAAATCTTCCTCGATAGAGAGGATTTTGATTTCGTAAGAGATGGCTAGGATTGCAAGATTCCTTTCTCCTTTTAAATAAAAAAAAAATCAGCTGGAATCCTCTGATTGACCAAAAACAAGACATAATAGTTTAATGGGCTTTGACACTAGTAAGACTGTTAATGGGCTAGATCTGAATTCCTTCAAGACTGGAGCTTGAACGGGTCGGCCAAGTCCCAATAAAACAAAATAGTCACTTCTCTTAAAGCAGACAAGGACAATTGACTGCGTTCGGGCTCTGACCCTTACCCTCGCTGATTGACTAATTGTGTAACGTCCCAATTCCGAATGCCAAGTTTACTACCAAGGTACCCGAAATTGGCGCACTACTTCCCGAAAAATCCGAGAACTTCCAAAATCATAGTCCGCAGTGAGATCCAATTTAAAACCTTTGAAACAATATATGATCAACGGTTAATTTGTGGAAGCATAAGAAAAATGGCCGAAGCATAAGGTATTATACATTATAAAGCAAATGTAGCAGAGATGAAGTCCAGCTTAAATCCCAAAGTATGAATAAAAGGTATATATCAATCTATCTCCCTGCTCACGACAAAAACACTAAATCCTAAAAATCTAGGTGCACTCAAACCCCCTGTGCAGGCACTCCAATATCTAGCTAGATCTCCTAGTCAGCCGGTCCCCATGCATAGTCTCCTACTATGGGCGATGTTGGCATACAAAAATTCATCTGCCCATACATGACATTCCCTAAGGCAAAATACTCATTTTCCATAAAAAGAATGATGACATTGATGACCGCTGGAGTCTGACCGGCTACAGCAAAGGAATTCCCCAACGGCTACTATCTGCAGGGTCTACTGGCCGCTACAATCTTCAGCACACTAGCCGCTCAGTGCCACGAAGCAACCATTGGCCTTGGACCAAAATATGACAACTGGACGTCACAGACACTGGCCGCCGATCTTCTTCTCTCCCAGCTACTTGATGCCCATGATCTCCCACGAACTGGCCAGTTATCTCTTCTGATGGCCGCGAGAGCTACAAAAGGGGAACAGTTACACTTCCCATTAATGACAATTTTCGAAACCACCTCCACTCCTCCATGATTTCCGACAGTTATGGCTCCCCAAATGCTATAAAATGAAGACTTGGGAGAGCAGCAAGACAACGCTGATCCGACGCAAAGAAGCCCAGAGACTCTTGCCATTTTTAAAACTATCCTTCATCCGCAAGGTGAGAATCAAGCAGTGGTGAACGCTTCTCCTTGGACATGGGTGATTGCTTCTGAAAGCCAACCTTTGTTCCTTTCACGATAGAGGAAGGACAGAGATTGTCTTTGTTGTTTTGAAACAGACTTCTTTGAGTAATCCTTCTTCCTAAATAGTGGTGATGAACTAGAAAGACTGATAGAAGAAGCTAAATTGCAAACTCCTCCAATTTCGTCTCCAGCAAACTCTCGAAGACAACAAACTTCTATTCTCTCTCTTGAATTCAGATTTCCATTGTTTTGATCTCCTAAGCCTGACGAGGCAGTTGTATAAAAAATTGTAAACAACCTGCACTTAGAAGGTGAAGCAAAGAAGAACCCATGTAAATAAAAGTAGAAATGACTCTTATTGCGCCATCAAGCATTCATGCAAGTCATTTTCACATCTTTATGTAATGTTCAAAGGATGGAATAAAAAGCTTCTTCACCGGACCTTCATTTCTTTTTTCCATTTTTGGGCGAAACAGAAGATTGGCGCCGTCTGTGGGAAACATTACATGTTATCAGTAATGCTTCGTTGATCAAAATACTTGGGAAGAGCTTAAAGAGAGTTCCTAAGTTGCTACTGTTAAAAAAAAGAGAGGAGAAAAAAGTAGCTGCTGTTCAAATAAAAAAAAGGAGAAGAACATATCAAAGGAAAAGTTGACAGAGACAGAATGGAGAAGACGCATAGCGCCTAACAGGCAATGCATAAAGGATGCGGCGGCCATTAAAAATGGTGTTGAATGGTCCTACTACATGCATCTAATGGCTGTTACAAATTAAAACGGCCAATGTCTTTTATAGTTAGTGCATCCCAAAGAGGCCACAGCGATTGACTAAGCCTCACGGCCGGTGGATGCAGTAAAGACATTGTCTACCTAATGGTCGTAAGGTGTAAAGCTTGCACGGTCAACTTGAGGTGCTTTGCACCCAGCGGCCTACCAGCAGCCTTCATCGGCTCATACCAACAACATTCACCGGCCAATCCATAGAAAAAGTGGCCGTTGGACTTTTTATACATTTTTCTTTTCTTGGATATTCTGTCATGAAATTCTAAGCCTGTGTGTTGATTGAATACTCATTGTACAGAACCCAGCACTCTCCTAAATAGTACTAAATGGAGAATTGAAAAATGGAGACATAAATTAAATATGTCACAAAATAATATGGCCAATAAGACTCTTTCTTACGAAGTTGTCACAATTTAGAAGTCCATAATGTTTAGTATGTTTTACTATATATAAAGTCAGTTTCCTTTGGTCAATAACGAGATTTTACTGCCCTGCTTATGGCCTACGAAGCTTGACGAGATCCTAGATAATCAGTTCATTGGTGTATGTCAGTCAAAAGCCAAATACGTTACCATGACTATGGTTGGATCACAAATCATTTTCTCACCCATTTTGGGGCTATGTTTGTTGCACTGGAGTGCTGCCCGTGTATCGATAGCATGTACATAAAAATATAGAAGTAGAAAATGAAATAGATTGATGTAGGATTGAGCAAATAAATATGCTCTCCTATCACTCATTCATTGTTGGAATTTTTATTTATGTTGCAGAGCAATCATGAATTCTCTTGTCATTACTTTTGATGAGACCAAGGAATGCCTATAAAAGGTTTCTATCTAAGAAAGCAAGACTCCCAGGGGCCAGAAAAGAGCCCGCACTGAAAATAAATTCCCAGTTCGAGTATCTGTTTTCCAACGGATAACTTTTGCTTCTTCTACCATCAAAGCATCTCCAGTATCGGCAAAGCCTTCCAAAAGGGATGGGTGCCGAAATATGCCCAACTCGCCTTCGCATCACCAAAGAAGTGCAAGGGACAAGGAGGGTACAAGCTGTTAGTAAAACCCCTTACCCCAAAATAGCAAACAGTAAAGTCAAAACCTATAAAGGTAAAGACTTGCGCCAGACACTGGAAAAAAAGAAGTTGTAACAGAAGGAAACAATTCTCGGCTGCACAACGTGGTCTCCAAAACCATGTAAGTTTAAAAAGAAGACTTGCCATGATACAACCCTGGCATCACTTGAAGAAAACACCCCCTATCCTCTTACTCAGAAAGAGGGGAGGAGGTATGGAAGGCAGCGTCTCGCCTTGGTCATAGTGGGGCCCACACTATGCCCTCCAAAGGTGCATACAAAGTACCCGAAGAAGAAACAACGTAGCAACATTTCTCTATCAATAATGCTACGGAGCTTGCACAATTCAAGGACCTTCTTAAAAAAGAGGAAAGAAATGAGTTGGATATCCCCACACTGCTAATTCATCATCCAGAAGAGGTTGACCCCATCATTAATCATTCCATACCCATGGTAGTAAGGAGGAATGATAAAGATAAAAGTCATGGCCAAAGAAGAATTACTCATCAATGGGTAATGAAAGAAGATGACCCTAATACTGGTATGGTTTGCGTGACCGGGGCTAGACGCGGTAGGCGTTCTGCTAGAATCATTGCCCAAAGTTCAAACCCCATCAAAAGTGAATAATTAGATAACACCTCTGAGGGTGATGAAACTCCGGTTAGGTTACAGATGAGGAAGCACCTCTGATCAATAAAAACACAGGGGGCATGGCTTCCCCCATACTTCGGGCCATCAATGATAACGTTTCATTAACCACTCGAAGTTTCGAGAGCAGCTTCTTACCCCATACTGGACTAGGCAAATACTACGTCTTCATGGATGGAGAAAATAGTGCTCCAGTAAATGCTAAAGAACAAGCTGAAGGCGAAAATCTGGTTGAAAATATACAGGATTTGGTTAAATGGCAAAATAACAGAATTAACCAAATCTCTACGCATCTGCAATTTATCATGGAACAGGTGACTAGTCTAAATGATCATCTACCGATGACTCCATCTTCTTCAAATAGAAGATATTTGCATACATCTGGAGCGAGAATCAATTAGATCGCAGCACAAATACAACAGCTCTCACAAAGGCTGTCTAAGCGAAGTGGGCAATTCTCAAATAGCTATCATCAAACAGATTTGGATAAACCCATTACTTATAAAGATGTAACAGATATGCTGACTAAAACTAGGGATGGAGGGAGACTCAGGAAAAAGGGGATCATGGCAAAATATCCACCCGAAATGGATTTGGTTCCTTACCCTCCTAAGTACAAACCTCCAACCTTCCAGCCTCACATGGGCAAAAGTTCTGCTTATCAACACATAGTCCACTTCATGTCTCAACTTAGGGGCATGCCTGATATAGATGCCTTGAAGATTAGATCGTTCATAGGCACTCTGAGAGGAACCTCCTTTGATTGGTACAAACAATTGGCAGAGAATTTCCTCACTTCATGGGCAGTTCTGGAAGAGAAATTCTTACTACACTTCCAAGAGGAAGATCAGCCAGTCAGTCTAAACTCACTCACTCAATCCAAGCAAGGAGAAATGAGCCTGTTCAGGGCTCTATAAACAGGTGGAGAGCACTGTCTTACAGATGTAAAAAACCCATCTCTCAGAAATCAGCAGTAGATATGTGCAAGGCCAATCTCAAACCTGAGATTAAACAGATCGTAATCAATGTTAAAACTAAATTCATGTCTAAACTACTAGAAGCAACCATCGATGTAGAAGACTGTCGTAAGGAACTTGATCAGAAGGACAAGTCCAAAAGAATTCAAGCTTCCGCACCTTTTGCATCCAAGGGAAAGAAGAAAGAAGAAGTCTTTAATATTCAGACTTTAAAGGCTCCTAGAAAAGCGCAAGATCCAAAGGATGAAGCTGCTAGGAAGGAGGAATACGAAAGGAGGAAAAATACCAAGTACCCCTTTGACGAAGTTATTGAAGACATTTTCAATACTCTACTGGAGCATGGAAAGTTGGAACTGCCTTCTTCCAAAAGACCCAATCAAGAAGGTAGAACAGATGATCCAAGCTACTGCCCCTATCACTTGATGATTTCCCATCCTTTGAAGGAATGTTTCATCTTGAAAGAGAAAATACAAGATATGTTGGCTAAAGGAGTTAAACAGCTCGATCAGAAGTGTGATATTGCGTCGATCAACATGGTGGCACTTGGATTGTTTGAACCTACCAACAAGGGGCCTGCAATATAAAAAATGGTGGAGTTTCAGCTAATTAATAAATTCAAAAATAGTGACGGACTCATCTTGGTCACCACAGCAACTAGAGAAGTAATATGGTTGCATCCTGATCTCATAAATGATGACGGCTGGGAAACAGTGGGATCAATATCTACTTCCAAAAAAAGGAGGAAAATAAAAAAATCACTTCGCAACTCCTGCCAAATAGTTAAGCCACGGCCTATAAAAGAAACAAATGAAGAAACTGAGCCTGCACCAAGAAAAAAGGCACCAGCAGAATCTTCAGAACTAATGAGGAAACCCATTACTTTGGCAGACTTCCTTCTCCCTCTCACTGAAGAAGAAGATGAGCTGCAAATTTCAAATTGCAATCAAATCTCCAGGTTAAGACGCCCTCCTCTTTCAGATTTAGAAGACTTAAATGATGAATGGGTACCTCCTACAATGCCCCTGCCTATGGATGATGATGATTATCAGGACAATGACTAGGAATCAGATCCTGATGAAGAAGAATACCTTTCAGATGAGGTATTAAATGAAAATGACTTCTTCACTGATCCCTTCTTCTATAAAGAGAACAACTCGGAGATAGAAGTTCAAATTTACAATCCAAGACTCCTGAACCTAGTGATCGGCTGATGGACCCTCCTTCATTCCATATGCCTCCAAAAATTCATCCGGATCCTCTACCAATCATAAATGACAATGAACCCTGTCGTCAGGCACCTGCAAATGCACCTATAACACAACACACTTTTAGCCCATCAATACCAGTCGAGTTGAGAGATGGGCAAGACAGCAACTCAAAGAAAGAGGAATACCTAATTATCAAGCAAGAAATCCCTCGCAAGTCCAAAGGCCCTTCCACCCCGGCGATCCCCACATCAGAAACCAAGGTTGATCGGCAGAACACCCTACCAGAGGATGTGCCGGTTATCATAATCAGCAACACGTCTTCAGGATCTGATGGAGATTGTCATGCAAAGTTTGAAGAAACTCCTGGCATTGTGCCACTCAGTTCCTCGGACTCGTTCATCACAGAAACACACGAGGTTATCATTGTGGAAGATGAACCAATAGATCCTGGGAGCGAACCAGAGGTACCGTCATGTCACGTGGCCACCGGCATAATAGAAAAAACCACTACATCCTCTACATTTGCCAATATGGAAGACCTAGGCGAGGGAATGGGAAATTTCTTCTCCCAGCAAGAAGTTTTGGCTATTCAAAGAAGCACTGTGAGTGGCCTTAGGTCCAGAAGGAATTATAAAGTCAATTATGATAAACTTTCCACATCTACTTATTCTACCCCTCCTTCTACTTCTCCTTCACTTGTAGTCCCCATGGGGCAAGATGTAAATGCAGAAAATGTAAATACAGATGTTAATAAAAGGCTGATATAGCCATTTAAATATGATCTTGTCGAGCACCTTAAACACATACCAGCACGATTGCACATTGTTGATCTGTTGCATATGTCAAAAGAAACTCGAGACAGCTTCATAAGGGAATTACAAGCACTGGATCCTAATAATCAAGTGCATCAAATAGAGAAAAAGCATCAAGTAGCTAAGTCCAAAAGACCTCAGAAGCAATGTGAAGAGTGTTACTCCATCCAGAATGCTTCTAAGGCTACTATTTCTTTCTCTAAAGAAGATGTGTTGTTAGGCAACGTCAATCATACAAGGCCTTTATATTTCACAGCACATATCAAAGAGATGCCAATTCCCAGGGTGCAAATGGATCCGAGGTCAGCTATTAATCTTATTGCCGTCATGGCATTACAAGAATTGGGAGTTCCCCCAAACAAGCTTACTAGCACCAATATTGCGATTCAAGGGTATGATGGTGAAAATCAAAACCCCATTGGGAAGATTCGGATCAAATTCCAGGTTAGAAGTTTGGCTTCTGAAGTTAATTTTCATGTCGTCAAGACTCAAGCTTGCTATAACATTTTGCTTGGAAGGAGATGGTTGCACGACTACGCCATTGTACCTTCTACCCTTCTTCAGTGTTTCAAATATATCGATGATGGTGGAAAAGTAGATCTTGTTTCTGCTAATGAGAAACCTTTCAAAGGAAAGGAAGTTTACTTTACCGACACAGCTATGTATGAAGAAAGGAAGCCTAGTGTGAAGAAACCCGTGGTGGAAACATGCACAGCTGAGTCAGCCAAAGTTTTGAGTCAACAACGAAAGAAGAAATTAGTGGTACGATTTGTGGATACGCCCGAACCTTTCGCGATCAAGGTGAAACCTGTCATGAAGAAGAGTAAACCCTTGGTCATTTCCGTTAAATCTTCTAAGTCAGTGAATGTGGCTTCTCCAGTTAACCGGCTAGATCAAGAAACCCATTGGTCTGACTTGTTATGGGCTCTCAATGCAAATAGTCAATCGCCCCAAGATCACAGTGAAATTGGATATCATGAAACTATGATGTATAGTCTAGCATCTCAAAGGATATTTAAACTCATGATGGGCGAGGTGGAAAGTCGTTGTCAAATCTATCCTGCTTTAATGGCCTCGTCTCACAACTGGGAAAGTCGACAGGAAATAGAATTCAGACGACTGGAAAGAGAAACTTGCAGCACAGCCCGACGTGATGCTTTAAGGCATTCATTGGATCTGATGCGAATCTTAGAAGCATACCATTCAGTAGAGGAAAAAAATATCACCCTACGGCAATTGGTTCTCACGCGTCAAGGGCCGGGTGAATCTGTTGTTAGTTATAAAGATCGATGGTTAGAAATGGCTGAAAGGTGTGAAGATCCTCCTCCTCGAAATATGTGGATCGGACTATGCCCTCATAGTTTACATCATGATTTCAAAATACTCGCCATTGGAGAAAATTTCAGAAATTTTGAGGAGTTAGCTATGTTCATCGAGACTGTTGAAGATCATGTTCTTTTCCCTTTGAGGAAAATGACAAGGAGAACACGCGCAACAAATGTGGTGTCTCTGATTCAAGATTCTGATCCTGAGTCATTCTCGGAGGAAGTTAGCAACGTGTTCACAAATCCACCTTCAACAGCAGGATGTGAACCTCCTCTCCACTTGTATTCAGATCCATATCCAATATTCAAGGTTGAAGTGTCAACTTTTCTTATACCTGCAAAGAAACATTGAAAACATGACATAATATTCCATCGAGCGGAAGATGCCTCCACTTCATCTCCACCTGGGAATTTTGTCTGCGAAGGCAAACCGAACTTCAAACCCTACAGTCAGCAATCTCACAACATGATAAGGAACATGGGTTACAATCTCAAAAAGCCTACCAGATTAGGGATGATCGAAGGGATACTGGTACCTTATACCGGTATGAAAAAGAAGTAAATGGATGAATTCAATTAGAATCGCCGGATAGAAGAATTTCGGTTGGGCATCAGATACACTCCCTACTGAAGTATACCCCGGGTTGTAAAAAACTTTAGGACAAAAACAGTGGCATACACCAAAGAAAATGATTATGAAGATTCCTTGGAAACAGATATACAGGATCCAACAGATTGAGCCATCTTCCAATACCCAAAAGGAGCAAGTGATAATGATGACGTCTCATCTCAAGCCACTGATCACTGGCAGGCGAAGCTTGATGAAAACCAAGATTCAAACAATCCTGGTTCTTGGAACCATTTGTTTCTAAATGTACAAACCAATGAGCCTTCAAAACCGAATCCTTGGAAAGGGATCAAGCCTTGGTTTAAATCTCTGATTGATATCCTACAGGGATTTGTAGAGTTGGAAGCTTCTGAAAATAATGTAGAAGAACCTCCTTCCCATCCTTCAACTACGGACCAAGTGCAAGAAGTAAACTTGGGAACCCCGGACAATCCTCGTCCTACATTTGTAAATACTCATATTAAAGGAAAGAAACTAGAGGATTTCGTATATTTCTTGCGTTAGTTTGTGGATTGTTTTGCATGGACTTATGCAGAAACGCCAGGATTGGACCCAGAAATAGTTGTGCATAAATTGAATATCTTGAAAGATGTTAAACCAATAAAACAAGATCAACGGTGTACTAAGCCGAAGATCATGGAAAATATTGAAAAAGAAGTACAAAAGCTTTGGGATGTTCAGTTTATCCAGGAAGAACAACACCCTGACTGGTTGGCTAATATTGTCCTCGTTACCAAAAAGAATGGACAAATCATAATGTGCATCGACTTCCGGGATCTAAATAAAGCTTATCCCAAAGATGATTTTCTGCTGCCTCTCCATGAAATCATGATTGATAATACATTCGGGTATGAAAGAATGTCATTCATGGATGGATTCTTAGAATATAACCAAATCAAGATGTCCTTAGAAGACGAAAAGTACACCTCATTCAGGACCCAATTCGGGGTATACTGTTATACAGTCATGCCTTTTGGCCTCAAGAATACAGGAGTTACATATCAAAGAGCCATGATGAAAATCTTTTAAGATATCTAGCATAAGACGATTGAATGTTACGTAGATGATTTGGCCGTTAAAAGAAAGAAGAAGAACACTCATTTTGATGATTTACACAAAGTCTTTGAACGATTACGGAAATTCAAATTGCGTATGAATACTTTCAAATGTTTCTTCGAAATATTTTCAGGAAAATTCCTTAGATTCGTAGTCTGCAAAGGAGGGATCGAGCTCGATCCAATCAAAGTCAAGGCAATATTAGAGATGCCTCCACAAAAAACTCTTAAAGAACTCAAAGGCATACAGGGCAGATTGGCCTACATCAGGAGATTCATCTCCAACTTATCCGGCAAGTGCAGACCCTTCTCTTGCCTGATGAAGAAAGGGGTTGATTTTGTTTGGGACAAAGAATGCGATAAAGCCTTCAAAGACATCAAAAGGTATTTTACCAATGCACCTGTATTGGCAGCTCCAAGGTCAAACAAATCATTCATCCTGTATACAAGGGCTCTAGATCATTCTTTGGGGGCGATGCTAGCTCAAAACAATGATGTTGGCAAAGAAGTAGCCCTCTACTACCTATATCAAATGTTAGTGGGGGCAGAACACAATTACAAACCAGTTGAAAAAGACTGCCTGGCTCTTATGTTCGCAGTACAAAAACTCCAACACTACTTACTATCAAATACAGTATATCTAGTGTCCCAAATCAATCCACTTAAAGTATTGATGACGAAGGCTGGTTCTCTGAATGATCAGCTAGCCAAATGGTCTATATTATTATCATGTTATGATATAAGATATATGCCGGCAAAAGCAATTAAGGGGCAAGCCTTGGCAGATTTTCTGGATGAACATCCTTTGTCAGAGGATTCATAATTCAAAGATGACCTTCAGGATGAACCAATATTCTTCACCAAAAAGATCATTAAACATACTGTTGATCCTGATCTTCATTGGATTATGCATTTTGATGGAGCTACTTGAACCAATGAATTTGGTGAAATAGTGTCAGAAGTGGGAATTATCGTCTACAGTCCAAAAAGAGTATATATACCTCATTCCTTCTCATTGCTGGAACCGTGGTCCAACAACGTGGCAGAATATATAGCTTTAATCATGGGGTTGAAATTAGCATTGGAATTTGGCATTGATATATTGGCGGTATATGGAGATTCCAAACTGATCATAAAACAAATGAATCTCGAATATGAAGTAAGAAAGTCAAACTTGGTCCCTTACTTCAACAAAGCTCAAAAGCTCAAAGGCCAGTTCACGTTGATGAATTCCATCATATAATAAGATATGAGAATGTTAAGATGGATGCTCTAGTAGGGCTAGCTACTTTAGTGGCCTTACCGGAGAATGATAAGTGAAAATTACTGTCACAGAACGGAAATTATTACCACCTCTTGATACTTATCAGGCTATAGTTGATTGCTTTCAAGTCTCGAGAAATAGAGCTCCTTCTTATGCAAATTCATTTAGAGATTGGAGAGAACTCTTCAGCGACTACATCCTACATGGCATCCAACCCGACAACATCAAAGATCGAACTAGTATTCAAAGGCATGCGCCCAGATATTATTATGATCTTCTGTCTAAAACTCTATATCAAAAATTATTCGATGGAGTTTTGCTACGATGCCTATCTCAAAAAGAAGCTAAAGATACACTAAGAGAAGTCCATGTAGGGCTATGTGGTGCTCATCAAGCTGGAACAAAATTACATGACCAAATACGGAGTTTGGGATATTACTGGCCTACAACAATTGTGGACTCCATACAATTTGCCAAAAAATGCAGGGAATGCCAAATTCATGGTGATTACATACATCAACTGCCAAATTATTTGCATCCTACAACTATATATTGGCCTTTTGAAGCCTGGGGTATGGACATCATCAGAAAAATTTATCCTCCATTGGACAAGTGTCACCATTTCATTCTGGCGCCGATGGATAATTTCTCTAAATGGTTTGAGGCAATTCCACTAGCTGAAGTAAAAGTTGATACCATGATAAACTTTGTCAAAAATCATATTATCTGTCGTTTTCGTGTGCCTAAGCTCCTCTACCATGATAATGGACCCCAATTCAGTAACGACAAGTTCTATAGATTCTGCGACAGGTATGATATTCATTATTGTCCTTCCACTGCATACAACCCTGCGCCGAATGGATTAGTAGAGGCTTTCAACAAAACTATCTGCAAAATCCTAAGAAAGATGGTGTCTAACAATAAGAAGTCATGGGGGACAAAACTCCACGAAGCTCTCTGGGCTTACCAGACCACAGTTAGAGGCCCGACTAAATCAACTTCCTTTTATATTTTCTACTGGTGCCACCTTGCACCTCTAGAAATTCAATTACCTTAACTCAGGGTGGTAGTTGCAGAGAAAATCACAGATGATCAAAATGCTGAGTTGAGACTTCAAGAATTAGAAAGTATCGATGAAAAAGGCTCGCAACCAGACAAACTATCAAGATCTATAAAGCTAGGATGGCAGGTTCTTTCGATAAAAAAGTGCAAGAAAGGGCTTCCAAAAAGGGAGACCCAGTCCTTAAAGTACAAAGACCTATGATCCTCACTCACAAGTCTAAGGGAAAGTTTGAACCCAAGTAGGAAGGACTAGTCATCAACAAAGTTTGCTCAAATGGCGCATATACTGTTCTTACTGTTGAAGGTGAAAGATATATGATGCCCATCGATGGAAAGTTTCTCAAACGTTACTAACCCTAATTAAATTTCAGATTCAGTCTCATTGTTTTATCAGGATAGACCTCTCAGTCCTCCTAATTGAAACGTAAGTCATCTAGCCCCTGTGCCTTTCATGGACCATAACTTACTCTTCATTCGTCATTTGGCCAAAGTCTCCACAAAAACAGACCCCATTTGACCTTCTAAAATCCTTTCTCTTTGATTCTGAAAAATCAAGGCCAAATTCCAGCTAGCATCTCTATATGACCCCGGCTAATGTCCATTTTTATCCCATTTCATTTCAATTTACTACTCTTCTAAGTCAGACTAGTAAGTTGTTGCGTCTAAAAAAAAAATCATACATCCATTTCATATAAAGAAAACCATTGAGACAGACATAAAAAAAAAAAATCTTATCATCATTGATACTACGTACTTAAAAAAAAAAAAAAAAAGAATGTACACAGTTACCTTAATGGGTGGCAAAAGAAGAAAAAGGAAAGAAAGCAATCTAGTTGACATGGAGAGCTTGACACTTAGCACTAAAATATTCTCTGTGCTTCTTCAACATTTCCTTCTTCACTGCAACATACTTTTGCACATGGGGCCGATGTCACACGTCCACCACCTGTGGGAGATTCTAGCCCTTCTATAGCAGCGGTTGTGGCATCCCAAGATTGGCTAGAGGTCACCAAATGTGTTGGCTTGGTTTGTGCACAAACTTATCAAGAAGCTTGATCAGGGAGCTTATTCTTTCTTTCTGGAAGGTGACTGAGCACAGACCCCAGTGTATCATATTTGATGGGGTGGTGTCAGCAAAGGGCAATGCAATCTGGCGGGCATCCACATAGGCATAAAAGGAGCTATTTGGCCCACACATTATCATATCTTGTGAGATGAAAACAGGTTTTTCGCAGATGCATTTCAAATTTTGACTAATAATTTGTGCTACACATACACTCGGTGCATTTGGTCTGTTTCTCCAATTCCGTCTGTGCATCAAGCACACTTGTTTGCTGTCATCCCAAGCCAGTACCGAGCATAATTGACACAAATAAAGGTAAGAAAAGGTCCGGACCTTACATTCCCCCCTCCTTTAGAACATTTGGTTCCCAAGTTGTAAACATACCTCATGTAAGAGATGTGGATACTTCTTCAACACTTGCTCTCAAAGCTCCAATGTCACCTCCTCCGGGCTATTGTGATCCAATTGCACTTTCACACTAGGAATCGTCCTAGTTCGCAGAACCTGCTCCTTCGTGTTGATGATGGTGATCGGTCTCTCCACATGAGAAGCGTTTGGCTCAATCTCCAAGGGCTCATAATATAATACGTGCATTGGGCCCTCAACGTACTACTTCATTAGTAAAGCATGAAACACATTATGCACTCCTGACTGCTCTGGTAGAACCTTAAATCGATAAGCAACGTCGCCCACTCTCTCCTGATCCCAAAGGGTCCGACGAGTCTCCACACCAACTTGCACTCTTTCCCAAATCTAAGAGAGCCTCTAGCTTGTGAGACCTCAAGAATACTCGATCTCCCACCTCGAACTCTATTTCTTTCCTCTAGTTATTTGCATAGCTCTGTTGGCAACTCCAAGCGATCTTCAACCTCTCAAAAATATGCTTGATATTCTCGCTGGTGTGACTCACTAGGGACAGTCCGTGAAAACTCTAAACACCAACTTCTTCCCAATAAATTGGAGTACTAGACCTCCTCCCATACAAAGCATCGAATGGAGCAATGGCAATACTTGAATGATAGCTATTTTTGTAAGCAAACTCGCACAGCGGTTGGAATCCTCCCAATACTTCTTATAATCCATGACCTAGGCTCTCAATATATCCTCCAACGTCTGATTAGTGCGCTTCAATTGGTCGTTTGTATGCGGATGGTAAGTCGTACTGAAGTTCAACTAGATACCCATGGCCTCCTACAAACATCCCCAAAACTATGAAGTGAATCTCGGATCTCTATGTAATACAATGGATACTAGAACTCCGTGCAATCAGACAATCTCCTCAACATACTTAGCCAACACATCCATTCTTGACCTAATTCAAACCGGCAAAAAATGAGCAGATTTTGTCAACAAATTTACTATCACTCATTTACTATTACGATGCTTCTTCGTAGGCGGGAACCTTGCAATGAAGTTCATCGTGATAACTAATATACTCCTATTTCCACTCTGAAAAAATGTAACTACTGCAAAGGACCTACAAATTTCATATGTTCTGCCTTGATCTATTGGCAAACCAAACATTTGGAGACGAATCCTGCAATTTTCTTCTTTATATTATTCCACAAGCACTGGTTCGTGAAGTTTTGATACCCCTTGTCTAATGGCCAGATTATCAAGCTCAGTGGCAGAACTAGGGGGGGCTGATAGGGGCCATGTCCCCCCTTTAAATTTGACAAAATCCCTTGGAATAAATGAAAATTTATTGTTAGTTTTTGCAATGGCCCTCCATGAAATATCTTTTTTCAGAATTGCCCCCCAAGGCCTACTTTCCGGTTCGGCCCCTAATCTCTATCCCGACTCAGAGAACCCCAACAATCATCCTAACCTTATCATCCATTGTATGAAGATGCCCAACTTTTGGGTGGCTGTGATAACATGTCTGCTCATAATTGATGACTTGGTTTTGGTAACGTGTTAAACGGCCAGGATTATAAATACAAAAAGTCTAAATGGACAAACTTTTTGGCCAGAATTTGGGACAAACTCCCATGTGGCACAATCTTAGAGGTGCAACTTTTGAGAGAGGGGAAAAAAGCACCTATAGGATTGTGCCACATGGGAGTTTTTTCCAAATTCTGGCCAAAAAGTTTGTCCAAGTAGAAGGGTTGTTATAAATATCTTCATCTCAAAGGCCTATCGATGGTCAGATCAACGAGTACGATGATCAGAACTTTCAACGGTCATGATCACGTCAATTTAAAAAGCACAGAGACGGACGTTTTCCCATCCTACTCGACGGATAGAAACACACACCCGCCAAACGGATAGCCTTCTTATCACCTTTCATTTGAAGCGCGAAAAGACGTCAGTCATCTTTCACAACGTAAGGTCGAGAGCTAGAGAGAGGGAGAGAGCGTTGAAGCAATGAAAAGCCTAACGCTCTGCGAGAGCGTCTTTAGGGCACAATCACAGCCGTTCAATTTAAAACCCTTGAACTCTCGGAGCTCTTCTCCGTCGCTTCGATTACTACGGAAGGAATCGAAGCATTCTAGTCGGAATTGGCGGTTCTGTTTGTCGAGGTAACTCCGATTTCTGTTCCATTTCTGGATAGTTACTAGATTCTTGCTTCTATTTGCGTAAAGTTCAATAAATTGTATGCATTTCTCTGCTTTTGGAAGATTCTTTTTCGAATTTTCAATTTAGAAAAGTAGAATTTTTTTTTTTTTTTTATTTCTATAGTTGGTGATGAGATTTTTAGTCATGAAACTTTGTGTAGATTCCTCTTTTGTAGATCTTGGTTGGGGAAATATTTTCTTGGAACAGACACGTTGAGTTTGTTGAATTTTATGTCTTGTTTGGATGCTCCTGTGAATTGAATTGCAGTAATCCAAATGAATGAAAAGAAAAATTAATCGAAAGTTTTGATAGTATACTGACATTTTCAAAATGCTGTAATAATCGAAAGTTTGAGAAGAAAAAGCGCGATACGATAGGAATAAAATGGTAAACTCAGTAAATGTTATATAAAACCAATTTTAGCAGTACTACAGTAGTTATATTTATTTTTCATTTTTGTATTTTAGTTATTTCCAATTGATACTTCAAAATAACCCTGCGACGACCGATATTTGTGCTACTGGTTTGGAAAGCTGCCTTACATGGCACAATATTGCATTACACGGCTTGCCAAGACAAATCGTCACATGAGATCTGATTATGTTAGTTTTAAGTTGATTATTTGACAAAAAATGATTTATGAAATGAAATATTGTGCAGGTATTCAAGACTGCTGTCTCAATATGTAAAGAAAGATAAGGAGTTATTAGGGTGCTCTGCAAAATCAGTTTCAGCCAGTATGCATGCGATTGTAATTTCCTTGAACATCTCATGCCTTTGCATTCTTTGTACCTTACTGTTTTTTCATTAAAAGAAGTTGAACATGTGAAATACTATATATGAGTCTATGACAAACATGATCTGTTTAGTTTCAATATTGTGCTTGATCTTCAAAGTTGTATATATGTGAGTATCACTAGTAGAACTTGGATGTTGAATTTTTGCTCCTACAAAGGAAAGAACTTTATAGAATGGAGAACATCTCATAGGCAAACTTAAGAAAGGTTTGATGGACCTCCTCCTAAAAATTATGTAATAATAATTGTAAGAAAGGGTGGACCTTCTCCTCGTCCTCCTTCCAATCACTCCATTGGTTTGGGTTTCCAACCAAGAGTATTCTACACACAGACTAAGTTGGTCCAAAAAACTGTACATTTTCTACAGAGCAAGACTTATAGTTCCCCATGTTGTAAAGGCCATTGATTATTTCATTGCAAACTTATTTTTTTTCTCCTGTTATACTTTGAAGTGTTTGCGGAAGTACCTTTGGGAATCATTAAGTGATGGCAATCATTTTATATTCATTTTCATAAATAGCCATAGTTAGATACTTAAGTCAGCCAGTTAGTGGCTACAAAGATAGGGTCACATCATCATTTGCCATTGGCCTCTTTTGACTAAACTGTGCTGGTGGATTTATTTAATTCAGTTTCCAGTTAATGAGTGGTTGGTTTGTACTTTGTACTCTGTCTTGTGGATTTAACTTGAAAGATTCCTTTGATGGAACTTGCCAGTTTCTTTCATCAAGCCTCCTTGGTTATTTTTGTTGCATCTGAAAGTATATCTGGTTAAACTCATATTTAATATACAGCAGTTCCTATGTATTCTCCAAGCTCCATTGATAATCAAACAGTTTTAATTTTATTTTTATGTGGACTATTTTATCAATGAAAGGGCAACAAGTTATAAGGCATCCAATCATATGAAGTAGTAATTGTTAGTGCTTCTTTAACATTTAATACTTTATCATGTAAAAGGTTTTTTTCTTTTTTTCTTTTTCTAAGTAGTAATTGTTAGTGCTTCTTTAACGTTTAATACTTTATCATGTAAAAGGGTTTTTTCTTTTTTTCTTTTTCCAAGGGGAGGAGATGATATTGAAGCCTCAAAGGTGCATACGCACTACACTAATAGAGGACTAGCACAACAACCTGTGCTTAGCACTGTATGTCCATGCATTAAAAACTAAATATTCATATATTAAAAAGGATATGTGGAGTACCTATTTCCATTGAGCAAGTTGCATAAATTTAAATAGGAAAACCGGGCAGAAAAGGGAGTAGAAGAGATTGGGTGGAACAATTGATTTTACAAAAAAGGAAGAAGTAGAAAAGTGGAGAGTGGTGGGTGGTTTGATGAGATGAACTATGAGTAGGTAGTTATAGGGAGAGAACTGTGAAAGATTTAAACAAAAATAGGGGTAACCGTCGGTCAAAATTGCAACTGACAATCAAAATTAAAGCCAAAACCCTTGGCTTTAATATACTATAATAGTTATTCTCCATACTCCATGAATACTCTACTACTACGGCTACTTCTAACTGTTCATGTAAAATGGCAGTTACAAGCTACAATTGATATTTCCATGTATATTTTGACAATTTAATGCCAAGGCCAGCCCTCAATAATTCTCCTTCAGTGAACACCCTCCATGAGCACCAGCCATTTTTGGTCAGGTGGGGCCCGCTATGATCCGTCCAAGCCTGTCATCCACGACAACCCACCTTCCCTCTGAATATCAATGATCCCATGGGTTTTACACCAATCTAAATAAAATTTTCTGTTGGATTAAATCTGTCAAAAAAGCATGCCTTTTAAAACCGTCAAATCTGAGGGCCATAGTCAAGGCGTAAGAATGATATGATGGACTTGAAGTTTTACACATAGGTCCAACCCATTGAGATCTTTTGATCCCCCACCTTCCTCTTGACGTGGTGTGCATGACAAAGGGGCGCAGGTGAGGGTAGCCCTATAAATACAGCATACTTGCACACAAACTTCTTCTTTCTCTGAATGCTTTTAATGATAATTAGATCAATTTGACTCTTATTTCCAGGCAAAATTGCTTCACTAGCAAACTTTCCTTGTGCACCAAACGTACTTCCACTTTGTATATTTTTCAATTATCTGTAGAAAGGAATCACCTTTGTATTTTGATACTTATTGTGGGTTCAGATATTATAAAACACTGCCATGGTTATCTTTTCAATCCTGAAAGCATTGATCTATGTGTTCTTTGGTCATAAGACGGTCTTAATTTGGTTGCAGGTCAGTTTTCATGATGATAATGATAAAGAGACTTCAAAATCGATTAGTATCAATCATGATTGTAGTCACTTGGACAAGCTTCCTGCAGAAATTAGGACGATGGATGAACCATCTACATTTGGTAATCAAGATGCTGTTCCTGTATCTGAAGCATATCGTGAAGTGCTGAAACTTGGACTGCTGTTTGGATTGTTCACTTTTCAAGGACCTCAACAAGCTATGGCTAGTTCAGACTTTGCTAGTGGGATACTGTCTATTCCTTTTATAGGGGATCTTGGTGATATTAGCACAGGTTTTGCTTCAGTTAGGAAAATCTCCTTGTAGCTGTCTATTTTGACATTCCATTATTGCAAAACCTACATCATTATGCATGCTGTTTTCTTTATGATTTGATACACTTTTAGAACCTACAGTAGCCTTGTGAAAATTTGGATTCGTAGGAATAAATTGATTTGTATTATTCTAATAGCCTTATTGGTTAATTATCAATTATAAGAATTGTTAACGATGAACATTGTACTGACATATAGCTGTAAAAATGGTAAGTGCCAGTGATACAATGTACCCTTTTGGTCCCGCTACAGTATCCCCCGATTTTCCCCAAAAGAAGTAGAAAAAAGTTCGAACAGAACTGTATAAGTACTGTATGATAATACTATACAAGAAAACAGACTAATGCATGTTATTTCCTAATATCTGTATCAATATGCCAAAGTCAAATGGTTGCCTGACTTCACGATATTGTGGAAAATCGAGTGTATTGTTTAATGCTGCTTATGAAATAACTTTCCTTTTCTATAAACCAATGCTTTCAAGTAGACATTTAATTATTTATTCGCTCAGTTGAGCCATCATGTTACCAGATCCAGCTATATTGTAGAAAACAGAGTGCCTTATTTTACTTTCTTTTGAATTGTCTTTCCTTATTTATTGAGCAATACTTGTGTGTAGTACTATTAACAACAAGATCTTTGAAAACGAGAATGGCGTTCTTTAATGGTTCAGAAAAAAATCACTTTCCCCATTTGTTAAAAAAGGCGCCCACTGAGTAAATTATTTATCAGATCAATTGATTATTATCACTTATTGAATATTATTCATTTCTTCTGCAGGCCTTTTTGCTTATATTTTTCTCAGAGCTAGGGGACAAGACATTTTTTATAGCGGTAAGGGTGCACTTGTGCTATTTTTCCAATCTGCTGTTTTTGTTATGTTTGGCATCCAAATATAATCAAGTTTCTTTATTTTCTGGTAACTACAATTTCTAAAAATGGTTCTGGCTGCATTTTCCTTTCCTTCTTAAGACTTGATAAAATTTTCTTTGGTTATTCATGGGAATTCTTACGCTTCATTTTAACTTTTAGAATTTGCAAAAATGGTGGAAAAATTTCTCTGATCCCATGATAACAAGGAGGTTCAGCCTTTAATCTGTGCATCTGTGTTGGTTTGGTTGGAGACTTCATATTTTGGACAAGAAAATGGAGAACTAGATATGATTAAACCTCAATCTGATAGAGGGGAGAGATGGCATGGGTAGTTCGTCTTAGGCTGAATTAGCCGATTAGAGATGCCTAGAAATCATCCTAATTAAATCAGAGTTTGCAAGTTTGTTTTATTTGGCCTGTATTTTAGGTCTGTGGGCTAGTTCTTGCCCTAATAATTAGGCCCAAAATCCAAATGGTGTGTGTCTAGGCTAATTCCAAATGTCTACTAAGATGGCTTGGCCCAGACGATCCCAGAATCTAATGGCAAGGGTCTTTAGCAATTATAAAGGTCTGGTCTGGGTATTGTTCTTAGGCCCATGTTCTGAATTTGAGACTAAAACTTAGCCAAATGATTAAATGGGCTTGCTGTGTTTAAGCTTTGAGCATCCCATTTGCAGCCTAGATGAGGTATCTATGGATTTGCTGGCACGAATTATCTAACCATTAAGAAAGTCAGGATGAATTCAGCAACGATGTAACACCAATTAGCATTACAGTTGGGTGCATGACAATTCACAGAATGTAGGATCAGGCTGTATGCAGGAACCATGAGTTGCTTGCATGTGCAAGATGCTTTATATATAGGGAAGTGATCGCCTAAGTGACACGATGGGACGTTGGTCCACCCTATATCAAGGGATTGTGGATATGGGAAGTTTATGTTTGGATAAGGGATGCCTACCAAGGAGATGGGATAGGCAGGAGAGGAGATGGATGGAAGTAGCAAGGTTATATTTAATGATGTGCAACCTATCTGAGGGTTTGGCCCATGAGATAGATTGGAATGGAGAAATATAATTCATGTAGCCAACCGCAACATAGTTGAGACAACACTTTGATAGGAAGCTCCCAAAATTCAACCTCTAGATCGAATGGCGCCTGATTTTGAAGCTTTAAAACCAATAGTGGAAAAAGTGTCATTAAAGAATTTTACACTAGTTGGGATCAAAACTGGGCCAATGATAGTTCATTAGAGATTGTTGAGTGTGGTAGTTAGGGTGGGGGTGAATCAAATGCATAGATTTATGACCCGATGGGTTGATGAGGAGCCTGAACAAGTTGACTTGATCTAGTCACTTATTTAGTGATTGGGCTTGGTTGAACTCAATTTGAACAAGTGTGGGTTGAAACCAATTCAGCTTGAGTTTCAGGTTTACTCGTCCTGGTTTGCCAAATAGTCTGAAACTATTCAGTTCGGTTCGTTGATTGAACCAAACAACTCTATGAAAAATGTAACGCCCCACCTTACACGCATGCATGATGCCGTTTGCTTTGGCTCACAGGCCTCACAGTTTTATTTCTGATGAGCCTCAACCCATCAAAAGGCCTCATGCAAGATAAGGGTGTAAGCTCTACATATAATCCCATTCACTTTCCTCTCTATAGTTGATGTGGGACTCTGGGCGTCACAATCCACCCCCCTTAGGGCTGCATGTCCCTGTGCAGTAGCCTGCCAGTCCCTGTAGCTTGCCAGCCCTTTTAACCTGCCCACATGGAGACCCGCCCACTTGCACCAGACCACGGCAAGGGCCCACACTCGAACTAGTCGAAAGTCGGCTATGATACCATTTGTAATGCCCCACCCTACATGCATGCATGATATTATCCACTTTGGCCCACGGGCCTCATGGTTTTGTTTCTGATGAGCCTCAACCCATCAAAAGGCCTCATGTGGAGTTAAGGCCAAGTCACACATATATATACCCAAGATCAGGACTAGCATGCTTCTGATGTGGGATGTATGCACTATGGACCACTATAAACATGGTCATTTAGAGTTTCCTTTGCCTTCTCTCGCTAGGTGGATGCTTGTCAGACCCAACGCCCTTTTACAGGGGAGCCACAAGCGTGACTGACTCCCCCACTGGGAAAAATGTGATTGACTCCCCCACTGGGAAAAAGAGCCATCCTCATTATGACGCCCCGGAGTCCCACATCGACTATAAAGAGGAAAGTGAATGGGATTATATGTAGAGCTTACACCCTTACCTTGCATGAGGCCTTTTGATGGGTTGAGGCCCATCAGAAGCAAAACCGCGAGGCCCGTCGGCCCAAGCAGACAATATCATGCATGCGTGTAGGGTAGGGCGTTACAAATGGTATCAGAGCTGACTCTCTACTATTTTGAGTGTGGGCCCCTGCCGTGGTCTGGTGCAAGTGGGCGGGCCAAAATGGCTGGTAGGCTACTGCACAGGGACGTGCAGCCTTAAGGGGGGTGGATTGTAATGCCCCGGATTCCCACATCGACTATAGAGATAAAAGTGAATGGGATTATATATAGAGGTTACACCCTTACCTTGCATGAGGCCTTTTGGTGGGTATATCATGCATGCGTGTATGGTGGGGCGCTAAAAAATATCTCAGTCTAGATTTTGAACTTGTATAGACTTGTTTGACCAATTCAGTTCAAATTGCAGCTGAGCAAGAATAGAGTGCAAATTTTCTTTCCAACCTTTCTTAATAGAAAAGTTCTTCATATTGATTTAGGTACTAATTTGCCTCATTATAATTTAGTAATTATAGGATTGTGTTTATTTTATGTTATTTTTGGATGGATGTTTGATTTCACACTAGCAACACATATGGCTTATACATCGTCTGTTTGGCATGTATAAATAACATATCGCACTGTAGATTTAGGATAATGAATTTAATATATGGTTATATGTTAATTCCACTTTTTTACTACTTTTTTTATTATATATATTTCTAATGATTTTAATGAAATTGAACTCCAAAATGTTGAACTAGCAGAAAAGTTTTAATACAGAGTTACATGGAAACAAGGTGAAGGTCTGGAACAAAATTGACAACTATGATTCTATCCTTACATATTGAAAGAAAAGAGAAAATCAAAAGCAATATATTAGCCTCTCTTTAATAGACCCACTTGGGTGATGGTTCACTAGCATAAGGTGTGGGTTTGCTCCCTACATATTGTGTTCAAGTCCTACCCCAGATACTTAGCTGTTGCATGTGTGTTGCGGGGTCATACATGCCATGCATGTGCCCGGGGGAGAATAGCCCGATCAATTAAAAATACCACAGGGATATACCCATATCATAAAAAATAAAAAATAAAAAATAAAAAAGCCTCTCTTTGGTAGAATGCTAGAAGCTAAAATATACTCAAATGAAAATTGAAAATTCACAGATACAATTCATACGAAAATAGAATTTTTTTTAAAAAGATATTAGTTTAACTTCTACATAATTTTCTATATTTTAGCTATTATAATATTTATAATAAAATATTTTAACATCAATTATTGACCCACCTGGTGACCCACTGAGTTTCCTAGTCTACTTGACCCGGTAACTAGTTGGAGTGTAGTTGATCCACCAGTTTCGAAAACTATGGCTTTAAGTAGCCTTAGGTTTAGCTCATGACATCATTTTTGTGTGTTTGTGTCATTATATTATATAAGTGTTTTCAAGTGTAAACAATGTTCTCCTATGAGAAAACTGCATATTGATTAAATGCCGTCCAGTTCATGGGGCCCACTTAGATAAATGTCAATCAATGAGAGGAGAGTAGTTGGAAAGGTTTCCTTTATGGACATTGGGGAACCAAAAAACCAGCCCCACCAAATCACCGTAGCCCTTGATTTAACAGCCTTAAAGTTTAATTGCATCTTAACCGTAGTTTTTTTTTTTTTTTTTTAATTCAATCCAATGGCGAGTGAAGATTCAATAAGTGCAAAATTTGTCCCAATGCCAAATTATGGGATGAGAAGAGTATCCAAGGGACTGCACTGATCTAAGGTGGGTCCGAGTGAGCCCCATAGTGCAGTCCACTCTTCAAACATTCTCCTTCCAAGTGTTACCGACCACAAACTCTCTTATGTGGGGCCCACATGGGTGCATGCCACAGAAAGATCTAGGTGGGATTAGGGGTGTGTGTATATTGGCTCCCATCAAATTGTTCTGATCCCTCGCTTAAACATCTTAAAGTCTTATAATTTTCAACCTTGGAAGAGAGTGTAGATTTTGTGCATTCTTTTCAATCCAACGGTGGATTACAGCCTTATGAGTATCAATTTAGAATAAGAACTAGATCATCCACATGCGTGGATGTTGGGGTCGGACAATGAGTGTAAGTGGCTTGGTTTAATATAGACGGGTCTCATGTGGCATTTTGAGATGGATTACAGAAGTCAGAATGGCAATTTGGGACCAGATCCGTTCAAAAGAAGAAAATGAGTGCATATAGCAAGTTTTAGGAAGTTTGGTTCTCAGATTTAATGGTAGGAACTCAAATGCCGATCCCTACTATGATGTATTTAAACTCTTTGTTCACGTACCCCCACCTGACCCACTAGGGGGCTTGGGACCAGAACTGAGGCTGATCTGAATGTTAATCAGTGTTGGATTTTGGCACAAAATTCCCTTTTTTTTAATGGTTAAGAGAAATTTGACTTCAAGGCTGCAAAATTGAGTGCAAGTAAGATTTTATGTGGATCATTTTTTCTTTTTGGCTTACCCCTTGTCCACACCAAGATCTTGCCATCCAGCCTTCCACCTCTATGGTTGGATTGCATCCAGGTGGTAACCAAAAAGGGTTACACAAATTGTAATTGGAAAATAGTTCTCTCAAAAAGACCTCCATCTTCACATGCATACGTGGAAACTTTTTTCCTGTGGGAAGCATGCTATAAAGTAAGACACCATAAGGAACTTTCTAGTGTAGCCCACCTATGACAAATAAAAACCTTCACGCTGCTACCTAACCCCTATTGGTATAAATCTCAACATCGCACCCATCTGACCAATATCCACCATTGTATTTAACATTAAAAGACTATTTATATAATGGTGAATATATTTTAGGTCTTACTGCCCTAAATTAATTGTCACAGAACTTTGATGGGACTGCTGCTTTGCCAGCTCTTAATCTACAGTGGGTCAAATCATTACTGCCTTCCCCTGTGATTGGGGACGGCCCTACTAAAAGTTCATTTCTCTTTCTTCAGTGTGGTCACCTTAGAGAATAACCTTTTGGAAAAAAAAATTATGTACATATACCAATCCTGAATATGAATTATCTTTCTCCTCTTCATTATGAAAAACAAATCAAACTCTTTTTCATGATGCTTCAAGAGTTGTACATCTGATGTTTCAATATTCATGCTTCAAATTCTTGAATTATGCTTCCTATTCCTTGAGCAGGCACTTTTAGCAGCTCGGAATTCTGGGCTTGTTGTTTTCATCGGGACATTCGGCGCACTTGCGTAAGTTTTTATGTAATGAATGTCCATTTTGTTTAGAAGAATGAGTCAGAGTTTTTCAGCTGTACCAGCTTCAGTGTTTGTGTTACTTCAACCTGGAAATTCTCTGGCTGATCTAAAAGAATAAATCCTTTTCCAACATCACAAAACTACTATGCTTTTGGATCACGTAATCATTCCTAAACACTAGTTTTTAATAGTTGATAGATCAGAATGGAAATGTTTAAAATTGAGACACCTAATTTTGGACAATCCTGACATTGAATTCTATCAATTAATCCAATAAACAAGCTACTTGTAAAAAATATAATGACTAATTTGTATGGTTGTATGTCTCACTGATGCAAGTAACCACGACTTTCTTTTAAAATGCTCTTTGTTAGTTCATCTTGAAACTTCCTTAAAACTGTGGGACCTATTAAAAAGGTGTATTCTATCGGTATAAAAAACTATCCCCACACACATAGCATGTGGTAGAGACATCGCCGTAAGGAGCACTAGGGTTGCTCACCCATCAGAAGACATCATGGCACAACACACACACACAGGTTTTTGGAAAAAAAACCATAGAGCGGTGCATCTAACTGAACCACAGGACTCATGTACCCAGGCTAGTGCAGAAACTGTGCCCATAACTTTCTAGTTTAGTTTTCAAAACCACAGAATCACTGTGTGAAAATGTGGCAATTTCTGTATGGAGAATTCAATTTTCACATCTGTATTGCGAGGCTTATACCATTAGTTAGAGAATTTGAAGAGATTTAAAATGCATTCCTAGTCACCCGATTCCATTATCCGAAGCATCAAAATGCAATCTAAAAATCAATACAACAATGGACTAAATTTTACACCAAAGAGTCCACTTAATTTTTTTTTATAAAAAACTTCAAGTAGTTTGGCCAATTCGCTCTAGAATTTGCGTCATTTTATAGTCCTTTATTTCCCATGACTCTGGTTTTCTCACATCATTTTAATTATTTTATTAAATTGGAAAGTCACAGGGAAATCGGTACAAGCTGCATAAGGAGGTTATGTGCTGGTGTCATTTTGAAAAATCTTCTTTTTATTATCATGCATGAAATTGAAATTCCATTTTAGACGAATTTCAGTGTATGCGAAAATACCCATCTTAGCAATTTCACAAGCTGAGCCATATGTTGATTTTGGCCTTTCATCCTTCCGCACATGGAGTCCTCACTGATAACTGTCTTTTTGCTCCTGCTTTTGATAAATTGGATAACATGTATTTCAGAAAAGCAATCTTCCTATAGCCTCCAAACTTAGATCTGCATTGTTAGGTTTTGATTATCATAAGTGGTTAGGTTTTGTGTTTGTGTTTGTCTGGGTCTCTGTGTAAACTTAAAGTAAAAGAACCAATATTGGATTGCATATCCACATCCTTCTTTGGAGGTCACATTGCTACATATGAATTCAAAATTTAGATGTATTAGGTTTTCTGATTGTTCCCTTTCTAAAATGGTTGGAGGTGGTTCCTGCCCACAGTTATGGGGCATGCACTGTTTGAATTGAAGAAACAAGAATCTTCCTTCACTAACAATACCTTTGTTATCTTTTCTTAATGAATTGGCAAACCTTATTGCCAATGATTTCTTGTGACATTAACCTGATAGGGATGTTTCATAATTATGGTTTTTTTTTTTGGGATATACTGTGAAAATCTTGTGGAGAATAAATAGGTACTAAAATTACAAGAGGACTCTAGAAATGTATAAAATGTGCATAAAACAGTAGGATAAAAAATTATAGAGTTTAGCTAATATCAAATATAGCAAACTTCAAATGTGGTAAAAATAAAGCTTGATTTAAATGATGATGGTGATGATGAGTTGAAAATTTCATGATCTCCAGAACTTCTTATTTATTATTTAATCAATATTTTCATGTAGCCGACCCCATCATAGTTGGGACTGACCCCATCATAGTTGGGACAAGGCTTTGATGATGACGATGATTATGATTCAATCAATCTTTTGAGATGGATCGGATACTTATCTCTTTTTTTTTAGTTACTTGTGTTAAGAACTTAAGATGAAGTTTTGAGAATCTGTGGTCCCCATGCTATTTCATCTACAGGGCAATGACTATTGTATCTGTTATTCTTGGCCGAACCTTTCATTATGTTGATGAAATCCTTCCTTTCAGGTAATTTTCCTGTGCTTCTCATTTCTCATCATCTCATGTGACCATGTAGGTGATAACTATAGGATTTTTCTTATTTTTAAAGAACAAAACTAGGATTTTGTGAGTATTCTTCTTTTCTTTTTGGTTTTTTCTAGAAGAAAATTCCTCTTTCTTCCCCAAGCAAAATACTAAATGCAACCTTTCATATGCAGATTTGCTGGAACAGATTTGCCCATTGATGATATTGCTGCAGTTGGCCTTCTGGTAACTTAAAATCAAATTTTGTCTTCCAGATTTTTTCTTAAATACTAAAACAGACATTAACGTGGCTGCATGCATATATGCCAGCCACCATCCTTGCAGCAATCCCCTACTGCTTAAAACGCAAACAAACGTAGTATTCTTGATTGAAAGAAATAATTGCAATAATGTGTTCTGGTATTTCAGGTTTATTTTGGAGTTTCTACCTTGCTTGAAGCTTCTTCAAGTGATGGTTTGAAAGCAGCAGAAGAACAGAAGGAGGTTTGAACAATTTATTTCTCAAATTTTGCCTATCAAAGTTTGATTCTTGGGGCATATTTACGTAGGAACTTTTTCATGTCATGAGAGCCTTTCAATTCTCCTTGGTGGGCTCTGTCAGGATCCAATAAATATAAAAATTCTTGGTGTTCAGATGGTAACTATTTCTATTATTGTAGACAGAAAGTATAAAGGAATCCACAGGAATCAATTTTTTGGAGAACATAAAAAACTACAAGAACTTCTTCAAAGATCATTTGGTGATAGTCCCACAAATTCTTTAGCTGTGGTGTCCCATGAAATAATGAGAAACCGTGCATTAATAGTGACATCAATGGCAGAAGAAAATAGATTAAAGAAGTCCTTTTACCCAAATTGATCACATCTCCTACAACTGAACAATTCCATAAAATAGGAAAATTCAAAATAAATATATAAATAAATAAATCTTACTAGATTAGATTAGGTTTCAAATCCACAAATATTTCATGCACTGATAAAAAAGTGAAGTACTAACTCTATTTAATTAATTTCTTGAAGAAAATCCAAAAGAGTAAGAGTCCACATGTACCTTTAGAAGCTCACACAAGCAAAAGTTTGCATAACATCTTGTCAAAACAACTGTTTTGGTATTTAAGCACAAAATCAGATCTCACAAGGTGAAAAGGATACTAGTGTTTGACACACAGAAGAACCCTAAAATAGGCAAAAAACCAGTTTAGATAAAGGCTGGCTGATACTATCATAATGGCTGTCCAACTCAGAACTCAGGCAATGTGGGATGTGGGACTTCCCAACACTCCCCCTCACGTGTAGGCCTAATAGATTTCATGGACAGGCCTGCCACGTGGGCTACACAAGAATGACGTGATCGGAACCCGCTTTAATACCATGTAAGAAACCATATGCCAACCCAAAATCTTAAGATGATTGGTGGGAAGGCCCAAATAGGTATATGAAGCCATGTCCAACTTGGGACTTAGGTGATGTGGGATGTGGGACTATTGGCCAGTATCTGCAATATGAGCCGATACTAATACATATGGCTGGGGGCTTTACTGGTATCAACAAATCAATGGATATGCATCATATTAGCCGATATTTTGAAACGTTGTAGTTAGTGGTTTTGTGAAAGGAGATCCTTTTGGAATTCAATGGGTTAATTTGGTTTTCTTATTTGCTTGAATTCGATGTTGTAAAAGGTTGATCCTTTTTGTTCAATCGGTTTTTCTTAGACGCTTGGATTTAGCAAAGATGGTAAGAGTCTTGGTTTGGCACATTCGGTTTTTTTTTTTTTTTTTTTCCTTGTTTCTTTCCATCTTCTTAGGGAGATGAATGATTTGGTCGATTGATTGGTAGAAGTGGGAGCCGATAGATCTTTTTTTTCCCCCTTTTCGTGAGTATATTGTGTGATTTCGCTTACTTCTTTGGTGTTTTTTAATGGCATATTGAATTATCTACTCAAAGGTGTTTCAACTCAAAACCAATTAAAAAATGAAACCACATTTGAAGGAAATAGTTGCTAATATGATAGCTGTTCCATCTTGGTGTCTAGGGGCATTGGTGGGCACTCCTACTGATCTTTGTGGTTTGATAGTGCAACATCAACTCACATCATATCTTGAATGTTGAGCCAGGCAGAGCTAGCAGTTTCTGACTTCTCTGGAAATGGTGCTGGGATATTATCAGCTGCGAATACTGTGATTAGCACCTTTGCACTGGTTTTTGTTGCTGAATGGGGTGACAAATCCTTTTTCTCCACTATAGGTGGGCTTCAAAAAATTCATATCTCGTGTATTCTCTAGAGTTATGCCTGAATATTAATTAATTTCTTTCTTATGCAGCATTGGCTGCAGCATCATCTCCTCTTGGAGTTGTTGGGGGTGCACTAGCTGGTCATGCTGTTGCAACACTGGTGAGCCAAAATTTGATATTGCCATTTGGTGTTATTCAGTCCACTCCTATAAATGCACAACAAAGTTTGCTTTCATTGGAGGTACCTCTTGGTGGATAATAAATCACTTAATTATTTATTTGTGCAGCTTGCTGTCGTTGGAGGGTCTTTATTAGGTACATTCTTCTCTGAGAAGGTGAGCTTTAACATCCAGCCGCAGTTACTTGGAGCATTGGATCACAATTTGCATTTTGTGGGTCACAGTTAGTCTCATGCAAAATGATCCAGGTTTGCTAGTGTATGATGAGACAATTTGTTTTGGAGTGTCATGATTTATCTAATTGAGGCATTATATGATTCCCAGACCGAGGTTTTGCATACTAGGTATTATCTTCAAGTCTTGAGTTTGTGAACATGGGCCTATAGCTGCATCCTAAGATAATTAAAAACCATTGATTGATGAGAAGAAACCTCACCCATTTGAAAATCCTAAAACTCTGATCGGCTACTTTAAAAGTTAATTGAGGATTTTTTTTTATAATACAAGTACATTTATGGAGAATTTTTTTCCAGTTCAGTCATGTTTCTGACTTTGTTCATCCAACATAAACCCTTTCATGTTTGATTCCTTGATCATCAGCCCATTTATATTCACATAACTCCCATATTATTTATAATTCATCACGTTAAAAATTAATTACTTAAATAAAAAATTACTATTTTGTATGCTTACAAGTGAGTGAAATGTCTTGATTTTTATATGTAAATGTGTAGATCTAGGTGAGAAACTATAAATCAACATGCTACATAACTGTCATATCTTTTATAAACCATTAGTTTAAACAGATAAATAATAATAATAATATAAATTACTATTTGACATGCTTATAATAGAGTGAAGCTTCTTGATTTTTACATAAAAATGTGTAGATTTGGGTGAGAAAACATAGATCTACACACTGCATTACTTAATTATGCCTCTAAATTGAAAACATTTAGAAAGGGAAAAGAAAATAATTTTAAAATATTTTAAAATAATTTCAACTATGAAAAATTATTTGAGTGTACATACATAATCTAAGTTTAAAACTATAGATCTAAGTGGTAGACACTCTTTCAATTCAAATGTATATACATTTATTTTTTAAAAGTCAAAATTTCATATTTTTCAAAAAAAAAAAACACTATGTCAGTGCAAGAAAATTCATTTTCCGCAACAAATATTTGGTAAAAAAAAGATCTCCAAGGACAACGTACTTCACAGCATCTATTCTCAACTTTGTATGGAACTAGAATCACAGAAACATGCATTAAACCTCTTGAATCTAAAAGCCCTTCTTTTAAATGAATAGTGCTTTGACCTTGAATAGTGAGATTTGATCTTTAAAAATACAACATTTGAGCTCCCCACAACCAAAAACCCTTTCCCCAAGCAAAACCCTCATGTAAGAATGAGAATTTGATGAGTTAAGAGGACCTTATATAGTCGGTCAAGTCATGATACTATTTGACTCGACCAACTCAGCCGAGCCTATACAACTGGCCCGAGTCGTATAGGACTTGGCTGAGTCCCATATATTTGGTTCCAAGTCCCATTGGACCCGACTCAACTAGGTCCAAACCCAGTCAACTAAGGCTTGGCAAGCTTTTTTATCCTAGACCCAATTTATACTTCATTCAATTGGATGAATAGTAGAACAGATCTTCAAATCCTTGGATCTTTAAGAGAAAAAAAAAGTGGTTTTGATCATCTAGAATCAGTGAAAAATGTCCTTAAAAGCCTGTTTTAACTTTTCCAAGGAGGGGAAAAAAAAAAGAAAAATAGGAAATAAGGACATTTAGGACTAAAAAACTATAGAACTTGTCCAAATACTTGACTAGAGAAGTGACTCGACTCGGCCAATTTTTAAAACCATGTCAAAGATAGCCCGTGTCTCTAAAAGTGATCATAGATTAGGAGAACCTAGATATCTATTATCTGGACTTTTCATATCCATTTAGTATGATTGACTTGGTTTTATTTAACCATCTACTTGTTGGCGTCAAATGTCAATTATACAATTAGGTGGAAGGTGGCCTATCAAGAGTTTGGCCCATCAGATCCATTGCTTGGATTGCCAACAAGCCCTATGTGACATTAACCACATTCTCAGATGAGAAGTATATAATTCTTTCATCTATTACATTATGTTGGTTCTACCTAACAATTAACTGATGCATGTAGCTTCCCTTGATATTAATTTATTCAGTTTAAGCATGTATGCTTACTGTAAGATGGATGGCTAGTGTACCAAATTCTGATGTAGAGTTCCACATTCTAGGGGTATCCATATTTTTGGTTACCATCGTTGTCTCAATCTAATTTTGAAAGCGTGTTTTATTTTGGGATTTTTTTTTTTTTTTGGCTGAAATGGGATTTATAATGCTTCTATCATTCCTCACTTGGGAGCCCTTTGTTTAATTTGTGTAGTATTCATAAGAACTCATACAGAAGGTGCTATAATTCACCAAGTACTTGAAGGTGAGAATAGTGAATGGCGAAGGGTGGAGATATAGAGGGGATTATCAATTTCCTAGTTACCATGGTGCAAGTACAGAGAGGGGGCCATTTATTTCCTCATATTTAATTTACTAGGGTGTGTAGGGTAGGTATTTATTTTTAATTAAATAGATATTGTTGGTCCCTTGTAACATCTCCACCTTTAATCCTTGCATTCAGCTCCTTTGATAGTTGCATGGGGCTCCTAGGAACTCATTATGTATTATGCAATGGGGCCCTTAAGAGATTTTTCATGCAACCCTTTTGCTGAGTCCTTAATAGATTTAACAGATTCAGATAGGTAGTAGTTTTTCTCTTTGGTCTGTTTATCTTAAAGGGACCAGGCTCCTCTGTTTAGACATGACTTTTTTGTTATCTCTAGACCTGTGTTTGCCCCCTTGCCATTTGGAATTAGTGAAAGGAATTCCCTCATTTCAATATTTACTATATTTTTATTACAAGCATACATCCTAAAATGCCGGAAAAGTTTTTCTTGGTTCCTAAAACTGCAATTATACCTGTAAACAGTATTGGATATTTCAATACTGTTCTAACTGTTCCAACTGCTCTATCATGTGCAGGTCATTGCCTATGTAGGAGGAGTGCTTTTTCTGGTCTTTGCTGTCGTGACATTAATTGAGATATTTAATTAGCAGCTCAACTCTTGATAGCACTGCAAGGGAACCAAAATGCACTGAAACAGGTTGAATCTATAACAGGTTTCATCATTAGATTCATCTCTATCACTTTTTTCTTGTGTTAGAGAACAATGTCAGGCATCAAAAACTAAAGAGATAATGTCAGTTTACAGTAAATAAACGATCAAATGATTTTTTGTATAGGAAGCAGAAGAGTTCAAATTAGGGAACATTCAGATCCTGTGGAGTTTGGTCTGTTTATTGTTATGACTTTGTCCCATTTGCTATGGGCAACCAATATTTAGCATGCAAGGATGCATATGACTTACAAGGATTACAGGTTATAGTTGTATGTAAGGATCTTGACAGCTAGAATTTACTAGTTCTGGAAGATTACACAACACTACTAAATTAAGTAATGAAGCAGTCACTAGATTAATAATCAGTGGGGTGCACCTTTGATCCAACTGGTTCAGGCCACATGCTTTTCATCCAACTGCTTATTCTATTCCAATCTACAAGAAAAAGAAATCTAGGATGAGGACATGAGGCCCATCTTTTAAATGAAACATAGGCATTCGAATCTTGCTAACGATGTGGGCCATAGTTTGCCTTTTCTCCCTGCTTTAGGTGGGCCACTTGCCTCATGCTAGTGGGTATAGATTGAACAGGGAGAAAGTTAGCGTTTTTTGATGATCTTGTCGTTGACCAACCCCATGGGAATTTTTTTGGTAGTACGGTACTAATGCTTTTTTCTCTTTGTTAGAACAGGACCACTTATATTTCTGAAATACTGGTAGAAAAACAGAGAAGGGGAGTGTTGAAATTGGAGTGAAGAAAGGGCTTTGGACAGGCCATGGACAGGGCCAAAGACAATTATATAATGGCTGATATAAAGGCCTTAATCATATCATAATAGGGTTTTTTTTTTTAATTATTATTCAGTTTTGAGAGTCCAATTTTCAGGGCTTTTTAGACTTGGAGTGTTAAAGATGTGAATAAAATAATCTTGTGTCGCCTCATGGCGTTGCACTCTCATAGTCCATGAGTCCATGGGAATAATGCACGAGCCCGAGGAGTTGGACAGCATAATACACAGGATCATGCCCTGCTAGATCACAAGGTCTCTATACCGTAAAGAATTTCGGAGTTGCTTCATTTGGGATAATTCATCTTGCTTTGATAGGAGAGAGGATCCTAACTTATAAAAAGGAAATAGAGAAACTTAAAATTCAAATTTACTTAGGGCACGTTTGGGTAGTCGGTTTTCCGCGTCATGCCGTAGAGTACTAATTTTGTGGAAAATTTATCATTCCACAAATAAATAAATAAATAAATCTGACATCCCCATAAGAATTTATTTTATAAGGAATCACTAAAAATTTAACTCATTTTTACACTTAACAACGAGAAAAGGCAATGGCACCAAATATAGATTTTATTGTAACAAGGATTTTAATTTCCGCGGTCCTCACTTTTCCATGGAAAACTCAGGGCATGTTTGTGTAACACTTTTATGCGGAAAAGTGGACGGTTTTCTATGGAAAACCCATTTTTCCGGCGTTTGGTGTGGAACAATTTTGCGGAACTGCTTTCCTGTCTCGTCAGCATTTTCTTTTATAATGGTGGATATGGATTTCCTATGGGGGGGTATGAAAAATGGATTCCCTCGGAAAACTTATCCCTCTTTTCCTCACTCTTGTCCATGTCAACTAAAAAACCCTACAATTCTTTTATTTTTTATTTTTTTATATAAATTATTATTTAATATTGAATAAATAATATACTTTTTATGTTATTTTTTTCAAAAAAATTATATTACCAAATAAGAAATTTTGATTTTCTATAAGAAATCTATAGCCGCAACAAACAACATTAGCACCAATTCAATGAGGAAACTTTTTTTGCACCAAACATGAATTTCTAAATTCTACGGAAATCCTTTTTCGAAGTTTTCATTTCTATGAAATTTGTTGACGTGGCAATTTTCTCTTTCCGTTGAAAGGGTGTGTACACAAACGTGCTCTGATAGTTTCTCCATTTACAACCTAATATCTCACGAGAAATTGAGAATTTTTGAAGTTTTCACGGATAACTTTACCTACTTCAAACATAAACACACACCAGGGCGGGCTCAAAACAATTTGAGGCCTAAAGCAACAATCCTAACTGAGGCTTCAAATTATCTATTCTTTTTTCTTCTTCTTTTTTTTAAAGTTTTGAGCAACTGGATTCGTATTTCTAATAGATACATTTATCATTTATAAATTATAACTAATAATATTTATAAATAAAATGAACACTAATTATAATAAACATACAATACGAGCATGGGATTAAAAAAATCTTAAAATCATTAAACAGTAAAACTTGATTTAGAGATTTATCATTGTTGGCCATAAAGATTGTAGATGTAGATGAATTTCAAATTTGATCCAGTTTTTTCATTATGAAAAAATAAAGGATTATATTTGAGTTAGTGGGTTATGATTAACATATATTATAAAAAAAGACTCACGTATATTATCAGAATATATCCACACATATTATTAAAAAGAAGACAAAACCAGATCAATAAATCTTTAAAGAAGATTGCTTAGAAATATAAAAAAAAGTAATTATAGAGAAAGGTAATCTGTGAGAGAGACAGAGGGTGAGAGAGTAAAGAGTACGTGAGATAGAAAAGCGTTGATGGAGAACGTTCATTTGAAAAACCTTATTGGTGAGGGGACAAGGAGGTTGGATTGAGATTTGTTGGAATTTAAAAAGATACTGTGTAGAGAAAAAGAAGGATAACACTTGCTTTAATGCGTTGTTTAAATGTGAAAAGATAGCTTTAATGAGATGTGATACTAATTACTATTATGGGGCTTTGGGAGAAAGAAAACTATGATAGTTGCTTGATTGTTTTTTTAGAATTTGAAAAGACGATTTTTATTGGGCCTTATTTTTTTAAGGGGCCTAAAGTAAGGGCTTTTCTTGCCCAATGATCAAGCCACCCCTAACACACGAGGGTACTTTTAGCTTTTGATGATAAAAAAAAAAAAAAATTGACTCCAAAAACACGCCCCAATGATCCTTGTGACACCGAGTGTTCTCTTTTTCTCCTCTTTTACACCGAGTGGCTTTGATAAGTAGGTGAATTGAGGAAGGATCATCTCTCTCTCACAACGTAACTCCACTTGTCTTCACCGCCCACTAAAGCAGAAAACTGAAAAGGCGCAGCAGCGCAGACAATATTCCCTTATCTCCACTCCACTATACACAATTTTTCACATGCTAAAGTGGAGTGGAACCAACGAGGGAGGACGGATATGCCGATATGGGATGGGATCAAATCATCTCATATCAAGTGAAGAATATTGGTTGAGGACAATTTCTTCACGTTACAAATCCCTCTGGCTCTCTCTAACATAATTTAATAATAAATGGTTCCTTACCCTAGTAGTGTTAGTACTAATCAGAGTTGAAAGAGACATGGTGGAAATGTCAAATGCGGTGGCGGACTTGATGTGACTAGTGCACAAGGCATTGAAGATGCATGGGGTTTTAAGTCTCCACGACTCCACGTCCCTTTCTAAGTAGCCACATTTATTTCATGTGTCGTTTGTGTGTTTGGAGTTATTCTCTGCAATTGCTAACATTGGTCCACTTAATCCACCGGCTCATTTGCATGAGTGGTTGACAGTTGGACAGGAAGGGCTTATTATCATCATTATTGTATGTGACTTTATTCCACTAATATACGGGTAGGATTAGTGTCTTTATTTATTTTGATGGCGTCGGTATATTTGAGGTCTTTGGCCCACTGTAATAATTTTTTTCGGGATGGAGCTGCTAAACCTATACAAATGTACATTGGCCAAAGTTGGAGCTAGTTTCAAATACAAGATGTAATTTATGCTTTATGTGATTCCACCAACTCCTAATTAGGTAGGTTTAATGTATTATAACTTAATTTAATTTACATATAGGGATTTCTCTTAATTCTATATTTGAGTGTTTGTGAAATGAATTGCGTGTCAACTAAAAATTGATTGTAAGTGTTTAAATAAATTGTTGTTTACAATAAAAAAAACCCGCAAGAGATAATGTAATCACGGTGCGAACAAGCAAATCTCATTAAGCAATAATATAAAAGAGTAATTGTATAGTAAGATTTACGTATTTTAATAGTGTGCTTACATACATGGACAAAAGAAAAAACTAAACAAAGATACAAAACTGACCCAATAGGCTGATTAAGCTAAAATAATACAATATATTCAAACCAACGCAAATGATCATATTGTATTTATTTTATTTTTTCTTTTCTTTTCTTTTTATTTTATTAGAAACTCCCTCAATTACTACATCATGCTCCTAACCAATTGAGCAAAAACAGACGACATTGATTGACCACCTTGTTTATTCGTAATCAACTTCGTGAGTCTTACAAAGGAAGCTTATGGAACCTTATTTGGCCTTATAGATTTGAAGATTCCCCATTGCGGCAAGAAGAGAGATGGCTCATTGAGGATTTCACATAGACTTTCTTTTTTTTTCTATCGGGGGGTTTCCATCCCTTTGGGTTGGACTAACCCATCCGGCGCAGAGGGAATGCGGGGAAACTCCCCTATAACTCCAGTATGGTAGTGCAGTTTCCAACATACAACCTCCGAATACAAACCGTGGTCATAAGCCAATTGAGCTACTCCTTGGGGTTAGGATCTCACGTAGACATCAATGCAAATTAATGCATATAGAGCTAAGAAAACTTGGTATAGATTCCCAAATCCTATGGAGAGGGTTAGACCTGGAAATGCACAAAAAAGAAATTTTCCAACTGCCCAAATAATTATTAGAAATTTGCAATTGTTAAATATGGAATTTCCACACCTTTATATAAAAAAGAAACCGAAAATCAATGAGGATTTGATTGTGAAACATACCCTAAAAAGTATTCAATGTAAAAAAATATATAAATGATCATCATAGTTATTTAATAATTATTTTACCAAACCATTGAAATTTTCAAATAAACCTAATGTGCTTTTTTAGTAGGTGAAATCCGTGGGCTTTACATGCACTATTCTATGTTGGTATAATTTCCTTTTAGTGGGAGCTCAACATGCCACCCCCAACCAAAGATCACAAACCCAACAAACCCTGAAGAAAAAAAAAAAAAAAGACAAAATGCTATGGGTGGGGTTGGTGCCGCCCACCAACAAGCCAAAAAAAGAACAAAAAAGAAGAAGAAGAAGAAGAATCCGGGGCCCAACAGAAGGCGCACCACGGACGGTGACGAGGCGCTGCCTATTACGACGATGACGTCACGCATGACGCGCAGTGCCGCAGCCACACAGCCACGCGAGCGTACCCGACCCGACCATGCGTCAGGCTCATCCGCCACCCGACGGGATCCGACCCAACCGAACAACCGACCCCTTCATCCCCTTAACCTGCGCCATCTCCTTAACCTACGCCCTCTCTTCCTATTCGCCCACCTCTCCCCGTTCTTTTCCCGTCTCTCGTTTAAACTCTCCACACTCTCCAAATAAAATTTTTATTCCTCTCTCTCTTTCACACACTCTCTCGTGTTTTCCGCGTCCGAGAAAAACCCTAGCCGCGGAGAAAACCCTTCCCTCAAAGAGGCGACAAGAAGAAGAAGAGAAGGGGAAACCGTGTCTTTTTGAGGGTAAGTGCTTCCTCATTTCTATCTGAAACCTGCTGTTTCTGGTGATTTTCTGCTTGGATCTGAATTCCTCCGAAGAAAATCTCTTCTTTTGATCTTGTTTTCGTTTGAAATGGTTCTTGTTCGACTCAGTTCGGTGAGTTTGAGCTCGCATGTGTTTAAATCTGTTCCATACTGTCAGAACAACCGAATCTTTCGTTAATTTCGACTAAGATTCTGCGATTCTTATCTTCTTAAGCGTTTGATTTTGTGATTTGAAGGTTTTTGTTGTTGAATGTTAGGTTTCAGTGGCTCTCTCTCTCTCTCTCTCTCTCTTAAATATTGTTTGACCTTTTAGTTTCGCTGTGAGTTGTGCTTGTGATTTTTGGTTTTCAATTTCTCCAAGTCAACTTTCATTTCATGTTTTCGCTCTTCTGTGTTTGTTGTTTCAATTTCGTTTGTGCCCCTTCTGTTTGGTCTCTGTAGAAAGTTTACTTGTTTCTTTGTGAGGATTTCTTGTTTCTCCATTTACTGCTTGGTTGTTCTGAATCTGATCTAGGTGTGGTTTGTAATTGGAATTACAAGGAGATTCGTAAAAGGGCCTCTGATTTCTTCATTTCTGTTCTAGATGATGCATGGATACAATGAATCTGGTCCTTTTTTGTCATATTCATGTCTGTAATAAAAAGGAAGAAGAAGATTAAGCTAATCTAGTGTTTCTATTTTATTTATCGATGGAAACTATGTAACTAAGGAGATTAAATATTGTGATTTCTTTTTGTTTTGTTGCGTCTTAGCTATTGACCTGCTGCAGGTTGTTTACTCCCCTGCCTTTGTCTTCTTCACTACACATTAATCTCTCTCTTATTGGTTGGATCGTAATTCGTTACGCGTCAAGGTTTCTATTAATTTTTAATTTTTTATGTCTATTTTATTTACATAGTTTACTTTCTTTGGATTTTTCCTTGTACTCATTCAATTTGACAGAATTATCCTCAGGTGTGCTAGCTAGCTTCTTTTTATTGGTTTTAGCTCATACGACATTATTCTGGAATATGAAGGTTTTGAACTTGCCTTTCAATTTTACTGTATCTAAGGCTTAGTCCTTTGTGATAGGTCTCTTGTGCCTAAGGACCATTGAAACCCGAGTGGCCGAGTGAATACAGCTGTATGCGACTTACGGTACATATGAATGGGGCATCTTGTTTTTGTTTTGCTTCCTTTTTTTTTTTTTTTAATCTCTTACTTATTTTTGTAAATGTTGCTTGAAGGTTCAATTCTTCATAATAGTCAAGAGAGTTTGGAATATTACTAGTTCATAACCTTCTATTCCTTCTGTATTGACTACTACTAGTGACTATGGACAGATATGTGTTGTTTAGTTTGCGGTGTGTGCACGACATTCGGAAATGGCCCATCCTTTCTCACCTTTTCCAGCCTTAGATCATGTTTGGATGCACAAGAAAGTGCAAGGAAATAATATATTGTAGAACATAATCTTTCATTTTCTAAACTTAAAAATCTTACATGTTCGGCAAATCAAGAAAAGTAACAAGAAAATTATCTTTTCTTTCAAAAAGTTGAATATTTATCTCCTACAGGCTACAGATAACTCTAAAAAATTCTCTACGAGATAGAAAAAAATCTCTCAAAATACATCCTTTTGAAAAAAAAAGAAAAGAACCCTCACCTCTTGCCCTTACTGTAGTCTACTAGTTAGGACAAGTACAACAATGATGATGATGGCGGCTGCGGCGATGGTGATGGTGATGGCGGCGGCGACGACGACGACGACGGTGGTGGTGGTGCTGATGATCATGATGATGATGGTGGTGGTGTCCCACTTAGTTTTATTATCAAGGAAAGCTTATTCTAATCAAATTGATTCCTACCATCAGATTGATGATGTGCAAAGCATATGATTTGAGTTTTTTTCCTTATTTTAATCATGTGTTGTAGGTTGAGCCCACTAAGGGGAATGGGTAGGCCGGAGAGGACATATATAGAGGTAGTAAAAATAGATATGAAGAAGTGTGACTTATTTGAGGATTTTACTCAGAATAGATTGGAATGACGAAACATAATTCATGTAGCGACCCCAACATAGTTGGAACAATCTTTGATGATGATGATGATGGTGGTGGTTGTGAATTATGATGATGACGACGGTGGTGGTTGTGGTGACTAGCTTGGATTTTAAAGGATGACCCTATTGATGACGACGAGGTTGATGGTGACGTTGGTGGTGATGGAGATGATGATGATGATGTGGTGGTGGTGTTGGTGATGATTATGCTGGTGAGGATGATGATGACGACGATCACGATGGTGGTGATGACCTGCCTTGTTATATCATCAATGAAAGTTTTTGATGTAGGCCAAACAATAGGTCGGCCAACCCATTGGGTCTAGTCCATAGGCCCAAGGGGACATTCATTGAGTTAGGAAAAATTATTTAGGGCCCGTTGGATGTATACAGAATAAAATATTTACAAATTTAAATATTGCAAGAATAAAATAGTATAGGATACAATAATGCAATATTATAATAGTATAATATTTTTACCGTTTGGCAATTTTTGAAGAATATTATAGATTTTAAATTGAGCTGTTTGGAATGTGTAATGATTAAAGTAAATTATATTATAAGAATATTTTTTTATTAAATATTTTAATTTATATGTAATTTACCACGTCTAGATAAAAAAGTACCATGGCAAAGTAAAGTTGAACTTTCATGTTTTTACAATAAGTTACTTTTCTTTTATCACATAAAAGCATGGTAAAGTATAGTAAAGTAAAGTCAATAAAAAAAAAACCTACTTTTTAACTCGCTCTCCCAATTTGCTTTACCACATACTTCATTTGACCTTACTTTACCTCACATTTTACCATGATATTACATCAATCTTTATTTTACTTTACTACACCCGTAAACAAGTCACTTTTTATTTACCATATAAAACTACGATAAAATGTGATAAAGTAAAGTAAAAAAAAGAAACTACTTCCTTCCCACTTTACTTCACCATGTACTTTGTCTCAACTTTACTTTAACACACCTTTACCGTCCTGTGAGATTTACTTTTACTTTACTTTACCATATGTGTAAACATACACATTATGATGGATTTGGTGAACTAAAGTCTCTACCACTTTGTAATCGTCATTTTAAAAGTTTTTTATCTTGTAGAAAGTTTTTTAGGGGGGAGCTTAGGAGAAAATATTGAGCTTTTTGAAAGAAAATAATCTTTTCTTAAAGTTTTTCTTGAGTTACGAAATGCACAAGATTTTTTTTTCTTGAGTTACGAAACGCACAAGATTTTCTTCTTTAAAAACGAAAGATTATATCTATAAAATATTATTTTCTTGTGTTTTCTTGTGCATCCAAAAGGGCCCTTAGTAGTTTGGTTTGTTTATGATTACTATTAGTTAGTTTCCTTTTTATTTTAAATATGATTAATATATTAGGAAATATAGTTGCTTAGGGCTCAAGCCAACTCCTTTATAAAAGGATGTTAGGCCTCATTGTAATAGACATGCTTATTATCAATTAATCTTTTGAGTTATGAGAATTTTCTCTTCAATTATGGTGTTTTCTCCTCTTGTGAGGTTGCCATAGTGGCTAGAATCCATCTTTGGATTTGATCAATCCTTAGGGGGATTGATCAATTGTTCGATCTTGGATCTTGGCTGTGTCAGTTTTACTCCAATCAAAGTTATTCCCACCATCTTATCTATGACGTGTGATGAATATGATTTGAATTTTCTTTTTTTTATTTTAACCATGCATTGTAGATGTTATGAATCTTATAGTGGGGCGTAACCACGTAACACTAATATGGTGAAGTTCTCCTTAAAGTGAAACCCGTGGGAGAGTGAATTTGAGCAGTTTGGTTTTCAAAGGCAGGCATCATTAATGGATATGAAGAGAGGAATTACACACAAATAAAATAAAGTGATTAATGTGATAAAAAAAACCTGCTTTAATAAAAAAAATTTAAAATGTCTTTGTTATCCTGATGCAGGACAGGAAAATTAGGCTAACTGATGCAATCTGAAATAAAGATAATTAATTAACATTTATAATAAATCTCTAAAACTAATGTTTTGCACACCAATCAATGAAGAATTCAGCGAAGCTAATTACTTGGCGATCCAAGACCCTGTTAGAATCTTGCAGATGAGCCTCACGAAGAATTGCGAGAGGGAGCAAATGGAAGATTAGGACTTCCACTTGTCTAGGGATTCACTAACAACTAGCAGATTTATCATGCCCTTCGATGATTTGACAAAGTCTCGGCTCAGAGTGTTTAACAATTGATAGTTGAGGGAATTAGGGGCCGTAGATTCAGATTCAGATTGAATAAAACAGTTCCCACAACTTAATTAGGCCCAAAATTAAAATTTAGCTTGTGGTTTGATGGGAAACTAAGTGATGGATTTGGGTTGACCGAGCAAAGATGGCACCAGGGTGGTTCGGCCATGGCTGATGGTTCTTCTTCGACTCAGTTCAGTGAGTTTGTGCTCGCATGTGTTTAAATCTGTTCCATACCTTCAGAAAAACCGAATCTTTCATTATTTTCGAATAAAATTCTGTGATTCTTAAGCATTTGATTTTGTGATTTGAAGGTTTTTGTTGTTGAATGTTAGGTTTCAGTGGCTCTCTCTCTCTCTCTCTCTCTCTCTCTCTCTCTCTCTCAAATATTGTTTTACCTTTTAGTTTCACTGTGAGTTGTGCTTGTGATTTTTAGTTTTCAATTTCTCCAAGTGAACTTTTATTTCATGTTTTTGCTCTTCTGTGTTTGATGTTTTTATTTCGTTTGTTCCCCTTCTGTTTGGTCTCTGTAGAAAGGTTAGTTTTTTCTTTGTGAGGATTCGTTGTTTCTCCATTTACTGCTTGGTTGTTCTGAATCTGAACAAGGTGTGGTTTGTAATTGGAATTACAAGGAGATTCGTAAAAGGGCCTCTGATTTCTTCATTTCTGTTCTAGATGATGCATGGATACAATGAATCGGGTCCTTTTCTGTCATAATCATGTCTCTAATAAAAAAGAAGAAGAAGATTAAGCTAATCTAGTGTTTCTATTTTATTTATCGATGGAAACTATGTAACTAAGAAGATTAAATATTATGATTTCTTTTTGTCTTGTTGCGTCTTAGCTATTGACCTGCTGCAGGTTGTTTACTCCCCTGCCTCTGTCTTCTTCACTACACATTAATCTCTCTCTTATTGGTTGGATCGTAATTCGTTTCGCGTCAAGGTTTCTATCATTTTTTAATTTTTTGCCTTTTTTTTTTTTACATAGTTTACTTTCTTTTGATTTTTCCTTGTACTCATTCAATTTGCCAGAATTATCCTCAGGTGTGCTAGCTAGCTTCTTTTTATTGGTTTTAGCTCATATGACATTATTCTGGAATATGATGGTTTTGAACTTGCCTTTCAATTTTACTGTATCTAAGGCTTAGTCCTTTGTGATAGGTCTCTTGTGCCTAAGGACCATTCAAACCCGAGTGGCGAGTGAATACGGTTGTATGCGACTTACGGTATATATGAATGGGGCATCTTGTTTTTGTTTTGCTTCCTCTTTTTTTTTAATCTCTTACTTATTTTTTTATATGTTACTTGAAGGATCAATTCTTCATAATAGTCAAGAGAGTTTGGAATATTACTAGTTCATAACCTTCTATTCCTTCTGTATTGACTACTACTAGTGGCTATGGACAGATATGTGTTGTTTAGTTTGTGGTGTGTGCACGACATTCAGAATGGCCTATCCTTTCTCGCCTTTTCCAGCCTTAGATCATGTTTGGAGGCACAAAAAAGTGCAAGGAAATAAGATATTGTAGAACATAATCTTTCATTTTCTAAACTTAAAAATCTTACATGTTCGGCAAATCAAGAAAAGTAACAAGAAAATTATCTTTTCTTTCAAAAAGTTGAATATTTATCTCCTACAGATCACTCTAAAAAATTCTCTCAAAATACATCCTTTGGAAAAAAAAAGAACCCTCACCTCTCGCCCTTACCGGAGATTACTAGTTAGGACGAGGACAACAATGATGATGGCGGCGGTGGCGGCGCCGATGATGATGGTGATGATGATATGGTGATGGCGGCGGCGGCGGCAACGACGACGGTGGTGGTGTTGATGAGCATGATGATGATGGTGGTGGTGTCCCACCTAGTTTTATTATCAAGGAAAGCTTATTCTAATCAAATTGATTCCTACCGTCAGATTGATGATTTGTAAAGCATATGATTTGAGTTTTTTCCTTATTTTAACCATGTGTTGTAGGTTGAGCCCACTAAGGGGAATGAGTAGGCCGGAGAGGACATGGATAGAGGTAGTAAAAATAGATCTGAATAAGTGCAACTTCTATGAGGATTATACTCAGGACAGATCGGAATAGAGAAACATAATTCATGTAGTGACCTCAACATAGTTGGAACAAGCTTTGTTGTTGTTGATGATGATGATGGTTGTGAATTATGATGATGATGGTTTTGGTGACTAGCTTGGATTTTAAAGGATGACCCTATTGATGATGACGAGGTTGATGGTGACGGTGGTGGTGATGGAGATGACGATGATGATGTGGTGGTGCTGTTGGTGATGACTATTTTGGTTAGGATGATGATGACGATGATCGCGATGGTGGTGATGACCTGCCTTGTTATATCATCAATGAAAGTTTTAATCCAATCAAAGTTATTCCCACCATCATATCTATGACGTGTGATGAATATGATTTGAATTTTCTTTTTTTATTTTAACCGTGCGTTGTAGATGTGATGAATCTTATAGTGGGGCGTAACCACGTTAGACTAATATGGTGAAGTTCTCCTTAAAGCTAAACGCGTGGGAAAGTGAATTTGAGCAGTTTGGTTTTCAAAGGCAGGCATCATTATTGGATATGAAGAGAGGAATTACACACAAATAAAATAAAGTGATTAATGTGATAAAAAACCTGCTTTAATAAAAAATTTTTTTAAATGTCTTTGTTATCCTGATGCAGGACAGGAAAATTAGGCTAACTGATGCAATCCAAAATAAAGATAATTAATTAACATTTATAATAAATCTCTAAAACTAATGTTTTGCACACCAATCAATGAAGAATTTAGTGAAGGTAATTACTTGGCGATCCAAGACCCTGTTAGAATCTTGCAGATGAGCCTCTCAAAGAATTGCGAGAGGGAGCAAATGGAAGATTAGCACTTCCACTTGTCTAGGGATTCACTAACTAGCAGATTTGTCATGCCCTTCGATGATTTGACAAAGTCTCGGCTCAGAGTGTTTAACAATTGACAGTTGAAGGAATTAGGGGCTGTAGATTCAGATTCAGATTGAATAAAACAGTTCCCACAACTTAATTAGGCCCAAAATTAAAATTTAGCTTGTGGTTTGATGGGAAACTAAGTGATGGATTTGGGGCCTAAGGTGGGTCGACCGAGCAAAGGGCACCAATGGTGGTTCGGCCATGGCTGATGGGGCTAGGGTATGGGGTTAAATGGGGGGTTATGGATGGATTGGAGTTTTGATGGTGGTCTAAGGCTAGATCTAGAATGTTAGTAGTGTAATAGGGCTAGATCTAGGGTTTAAAGGATGAGATGGTGATGGAAATAGTGGGATAGGGATTTGGCCATGGCTGATGGGGCTAGCGTATGGGGTTAAATGGTGGATTTTGGATGGATTGAAGTTTTGATGGTGGTCTAAGGCTACATCTAGAATGTTAGTAGTGGAATGGGGCTAGATCTTGGGTTTAGAGGATGAGATGGTGATGGAAATAGTGGGATAGGGATTCGGCCAGCTTGAGGGAAGAAGAGAGGTTCAGTGGGAGGTGGGTTTCCGCCTCGGGATCTGTTCGCACATGCCTAGGGATGTGTGTGCATGGATCTATGGGCTGGTTTGGGGTTTCTATTGCATGATAGACCCATGGCCCCCCATTGGTTGACTAGCCAATGGGCACAGCCCATCCATCTCGACCTAGTCCATATGGCCCAGCCCATATTCAGTCTTTATTTTATTTTATTTCTTTAATTCATTTTAAATTAAGATGTTTAATCTTGACCGTAGAGATGTTTAGGTGGTTGAGATTAGCTCTAGGGTTTGGAGAATGGGTGTTTTCAGGCCTGATGGGTGTCAACCGAAGGTAATAGGGCTCCCTTGGTGTTCGGCTATTGTGAATAAGGTTCCAATGAAGTTCGGCAGATGTGTATGGTTGGTGATAGAAGTCGGTAGATAATATTTGGGTTTTGGCAGGGATGATGATGGGCTTTGTTGGTGTAGGGATGATGTAGATCTGATGAAGATGACATGGGATGGAAAGCAAAGTGATAACTGAGAGGAGGAAAAAATACCTGATGAAGCCGATCAATTGCATACGGGGTTGGATAGATTTTCGGATCTGATGCCAAATGATGCGAGTGGTTCCTTTTCTCATCTTCATCCCTTGCCTACCCCCACATTGTTTTGCTGTCCGCATCAGAAGGTGGTTTGGGGGCACTGAGCATTGAAAGAAATAAATAGATGGAGGAGAAGGTACCTTCGATGATGAAAACGAACCTTGGCTTAATACCAAACTTGCTATCACATTCATATTTCAAAATACATAGCGGCTGCATTAGCAGCGTTGCGGCTTAAAACCTAGTAAAATTTTTAATTTTAAACATTGTTTTCCTATTTCGTCTCCTCAATAGCCTTTCCTAAAGTTGTCTTTATCCTTATATAGTTTCAAATAACTAAAAAAACACAAGATTGGCTTCTATACAGGATTCAAAAGTTTTTGACCACTTAAAAATTCACACCGCTATGTATTATTGCAACTGCTTTGTATCGCCTGCTACATAGCATTTTGGCTATTGGCCGCTATGCCCTTTGCAACCGCTATTTTGATCCTTGATCACACATGAGAAAAAAATATCTTGTAAGAGAAGTTTCTCTAGAAGGCCTTGAAAAGAAGTTTTATTCATACGATCATTGTCTTCCTCTCAAAAAGAGATACAAAGCTTATAAGAAAGACACTAAGGAACCCAAGCAATCAATGGTTTAGATTAAATCTTAAGCTAATAAAGACCACATCCATTTGATAACATAACCTAATAAAATTAAGAAATGAAAATAAATAAAAGAAAACAAAAAAGGTTGTGCGCAAGGCATTGCCCAAAGACATGCGCACGGACTCCCATGTATGTTCGGCCAAGTCATGGCCCCCCTATTTGGGCCCTTTTATATATCTCTTTTATTCCTTAAATCCTTGATGTCCTCTAACGATGTATCTTCAGGATCTTGATGGATTTGGCCCATGAAAGGCCGATCTATCCATGAAGAAGCATTGTATGCCACTTTCTTGCGCCATTGATAAGCTTTGATGTGCTTGGAACTGATGCCCTCATCATATCCTGAAACTTTTGTAACATATCTATAATATACAACAACTATCAAATAATTCATTTTAAAATTTTTTGCATTTTTCTTAAATTTCCAAACATAAAAAAATTACAATATTTTAATATTACACTAATCTATTATGTAGTATTTAATATTTTATTATTATAATATTTAAATCTACGGATATTTTATTTGGATTTTGATGCATACTATTACTTGTGCGGTGTACTCACTAGAAATGCAATGTGGATGTGGATTTTACATTTAGTGTTGAAGTACACATTCCCAAGGTTGTTCTTTCTCATTTAGTATTTTGTCTTCTAGTTTGTTGGCTTTGTGAAGAGCATTGATGTTTTGACAAGAGCCTGTACCTAGTTGGAAGGTGCTCATTGTTGCAACCATGAGGATGCAGTTTCAAGTCATTGTTACCAATGAGAAAAATGATTAGGCATTCATGTTCTCCATGGTCAATGTCACAGCATCTCAAACCTCAAAGTTTGTGTTGATATTTTGATACTTGCTATTGATTTTTACCATAATTTCCTTTCAATTGAGAATTGAATCTATTAGGATCAAGGATGTTATGTTCTTATGTTTTGACATGTGCGGAGATGGCTCTCACATCAATCGTTCTTAATGAAGGTTGGGTGTTTTCTTTAACAAATTATCCCCCTTTCTGAGGCAAGAAAAACTTACCATGCAAGGAAGACGTAATTTCTTTCCTCTATTATGTTAACTCCTCCATTCGTCACACAAGGACTTTTAAAAGTGGGGACTGGGGATCTCTTTTAAAAAGGATGCCTCTTTTAATAAAACAAAATCTTATAACCGACCTATAAATTCATTAGTGGTCTTCCTATTTTATCTCTTTCACATGAGATATTATTTTGATTTCCCTATTTTATATAAGGGGTACCTCTCTTGGAATGCATGAGAGGTAAAAATTTAAGCCCCTTTGGGACCCACTTGGACGCATGCCAATCATGGGAGTTTAGTGTGATGGAATGGTCTCATTGTGGATATTATTTTAGGCAAAAATAATCTCAATCAGATCATCACAACCATTGATTTGGGAGTGTTAATGCTTAACGGTTTCTTAAGTGTTACTTTTTTTAATGAAATTTAATCCAATGGTACGTATCGTTTAGATTAATTTCAAATTAGGATGAATACAATTCATTTGTTTTTGGGGTGGGGTGGGGTGTTAGTGAGTGTGAGTGGGGTTGGGTTGATCATTGTGAGTCCTATGTGATGGTAAAGAAGTATATTATGTGTGATGAGTAATTACATAAAACTAACTTATTGATAAGGTCGAGTGAGCTCAAGTTAAATCTTTTAATGTGGGGACCACATTAAAAAGATCTAAACTATTTATGTGATGCTTCAACCATTTTCCATCCAATAGGACCCAAGATCTGCTTTCATCATAGCAACATTGACTGTCAAAATTGAGAAAAATTGTGATTAAACTAATAATATATAATCATTTTTAATAAATGACAGGCTTAAAAATGACGGGCCATTCAAAATTTTGTTTTTAATAAATCACAGTTTTTTTCATACAATAGGGTCCACTTTTCAGGGATTCAATCCATTCCATTTATAGGCAGTTGTTTTGTTCATTGCCACATAGCATGTAGCTCTAATTGGGCGGTATTCTCTATTGTATTGGACAACCACATTTTAAATTTTTTGGTGCTTCCAATCAGATGGTCGATATTTCTCCTATATAATGAAATACATCCGTCCAACAGTAGATGCCAGTTTGATTGGACGGTTTGGATTTGCATGAAGTGGCATCATGATGGATTTGATTTTTCTAAAGATAGCCGTGCATTTTGGGATTCAATCAGCTTTTGTTTTTATTTTTATTTTTATTTTGACCTGTCTAATCTAGTACTAATGATTGAGCTGAAAACTGGACCTATATAGAGGTAAGATAGGTAGATGCATCTTTTGAATGGTCTGAATCTTCAGAAGGTGGGTCCAAAGTGCATGTGTATAGCTTGAGCTCACTTGACCTTTTTGGTAAGGTTAATGTTATGCATTAACTCATGTATAAAAGGGACAACAATGAGATTGTGTGAGTTTGAGTCCTTGTAAGCCAAATCCCGAAAAAAAAAAAAAAAAGAAAAGAAAAAAAAAAACCTTACCATTGGATTGAAAATAACAGAAAAAAGCCTTTTTAAGACAAATCCCCCCCCAAAAAAAAAAAAGAAAAGAAAAAAGAGAGAAAGAAAAAAAGATATGTCCAACCTTACCATTGGATTGAAAATAACAGAAAAAAGCCTTTTTAAGACAAATCCCAAAAAAAAAAACAAAAAAGAAAAAAGAAAAAAGAAAGAAAGAGAAAAAGATATGTCCAACCTTACCATTGGATTGAAAATAACAGAAAAAAAGCTTTTTTAAAGCCAAATCCCCAAAAAGGAAAAGAAAAGAAAAAAAGAAAGAAAAGAGAAAAAGACGTCCAACCTTACCATTCGATTGAAAATAACAGAAAAAAGCCTTTTTAAAATATTAAACTTTAGGGCCATAGATCAAGGGCCTATTATAATCTATCTAATGGGATCGATATTTTACTAACCTGTCTGCTTGGGATCATTCCATCCCTCCCCTACCCCATGAATGGCATGGCCCCAGGTGGGCCCCATAGGTGAGTTCACTTGGTCTTATGTGTGAATGGTTCGCACCAAAATATAAGTCTGTTTGGAAAGTTAAGTCTTATCTGTTTAAAATAGAGCTAATTCAAATAGATCTATTGAAAATAGAGCTATTTCAGTGGGATCATCTTTACTGTTTGGGGAGTCTTATTTGTTTGAAATAGAGCTGATTCAAATAGATCTATTTAAAACAGAGCTACTTCAGTCAGATCCTCTTACAAATAGACTTCATGTCTATTTCAATTAGAAAAAGCGAGCTTAGCATTCTGTAGAAGTTATATGTGCAAACTTTTTATTTAATTGTAGTACAGCCATATTGTCACAAAGTAAAAGTGGTACACACAAACTTGTCATGTTATAAAAATTATATGAACAAACTTGTAAAAGAAATGAAAAAAAGCCAACTAGTGACTGATTGCTTTAGACATCCTTGTCTTTTTGAAAAATTACCTTTTGGTTGCTTTTCCAGAAAGAGGCAAAAGCTCTTAAACCTGATTGAATAAGACATCTGCATAAGTTTTACCAAACCGCCTTAAGTAGTGAAACATCTATTTCATAAAGCTTTAAGTCAAATAAACACAAAACTATACTTTTCAAATGGCACCTAACTCTAGATATAGGTAGATGTACTATCACATCAGCTGAGAAGAGTTGGTTAATTTGTTTATATTATGCATATATGCTTGGATGATATAGGCTGGGTCCACTTTTTGAAGGTGGTGCTCTATCCACCACCCGTTGTCAACTATTGGTGATTGGAAATGATGATGCAGCATATTCTTGGATGTAGACTTTCCTTCTGCCATAGTCATGGACTCATGGTATTTGTCAGAATCTTGGTTGATATGAATCTTCTATCAGTTTTTGGGTTTTAACCTCTGAAATAATTTTCCTTGTCAGATTTGTTTCATTCATCATGTCAGCTTTTCACATATTGCTTTAGATGGTGAAATCTAATGCAAGTTTTATTGGTTTCTGCGGTTATTATTTATATGTTCTTTTTTTTTCTCTTTTGTAGGTTCTATGATTTTAAAGTTTGTGCAGTTAATCTTAATATAGATTAGCTAACTCTCCAGAATAAATTTGGCAATCTCTAAATTTGAATTTTATATATGTCATCTCAAAAGTTGGTTTGAACCTGATAAATGGTGATAACTATTATCATTCCATGCACAATGTCTTAGTTGCATTATTTTGTTTTGTGACAGGAATGGTTACCACTTAGCTGTTGTCACGGTCTCACTGATTACATGGGTTCTCTAATCAGTACATGATCCAGTTATGCTCTAATCAGTACATGATCAACATTATTTATGGTAACTGCTATTGAATAGCCCGAGTTTGTTTCCAAGTTCTTTGAAAATGGATCGCCATGATACATCTGGATTTGTTAGTGGAGGTGGGATGGATTTCTTCAGTGTCCTCTAACCTTTATCGTTGTGTTGTTTTGGAATCCCGGAAGTTACGGTGGCTGGTTTTTCTTCAATTTCAGTTAGAGGGGGCTTTTTCCAGTCAATAGATGCTCATGGATAAAAGTTTCAAACACCTTAGTTTTGCTGCTAATAGTTTTTCACTAAATGATATTGAGAATTTGAACAATGTTGTTAGAGTTGAACTTGATAGTTGTATGGATACGACTTTGCGACTAGATTCCCCTGGTGCTTCTGGTGTGTACCATGTCTCCACAAAGGGCACCAAGAGGAAGCGGACTGCTGTTGATAGAGCCATGGGTCTGGAAGATGGCTCTTCATTGGTATTAGGCTTAGGTTGCTCTACAACTTCTTCAGACAGCAAGGGAAGTTCTGCAACTGTTTGCACTATCTATTCAACAAAAGAAGCTGACGAGGAGTCATCCATGGATCTGGGCTTGATTTTTGATCTTCACCTTGGTAATGAGAAGATACTGAACCCCAAGAAACCTGCTGTTGCTTCTGTGAAGGCTCTTGAATTAGAACCTGAGTTTGACCTTCAGCTGAGTCTCTCAACTGGACCATCCGAGTCTGAAGTCACCTCTGTGACTCCAAATCACTGTCAGAACAACTTGGAGGCAACTATTAGCAAGGTGCCAGTTGTCGATGAAGGATTAATATCATCTCGCCAGAAATTAGGCTGTATTGTGCCACCTCTGCAGACTGCGGAAGCTAGCTTTGTTCCTGGTCCTATTGGCAGCAAAGCCATTCTAAGCCCAGCTGGTCCAGTCCTCTCATCCACTGTGGTGTCAACGCCAAAAAGCTCAGTCACCTGTACTTCCGGGCTTACGCAACAACAACAACAACAACAAAAGCAGCAACAACAACAACAACAACAACGTAGTTTTAATGCAAAAATCTGTCAGTTCAAGGGATGCGGAAAGGGAGCCAGAGGTGCTTCTGGCCTCTGCATTGCACATGGTGGTGGCAGGAGGTGTCAGAAAGCAGGATGCCACAAGGGAGCAGAGGGTCGAACTGTGTACTGCAAAGCTCATGGTGGCGGCCGTCGATGCCAATATCTTGGTTGCACAAAGAGTGCTGAAGGCCGCACGGATTACTGCATAGCACATGGCGGTGGACGGAGGTGCAGCCATGATGGTTGCACCAGAGCCGCGAGAGGGAAATCTGGTTTGTGCATCAGGCATGGAGGTGGAAAGAGGTGTCGAAAGGAGAATTGCACAAAGAGTGCAGAAGGCTTCTCTGGCCTCTGCATTTCACATGGAGGTGGTCGGCGCTGCCAGTTCCCAGCATGTTCAAAGGGTGCACAAGGAAGCACAATGTTTTGCAAGGCTCATGGCGGGGGCAAAAGGTGCATAATATTGGGGTGCACAAAGGGTGCAGAGGGCAGCACACCCTTCTGTAAGGGTCATGGTGGTGGGAAGCGATGCTCATTCCAAGGAGGAGGTGTGTGCCCAAAGAGTGTGCATGGTGGTACCCAGTTTTGTGTTGCTCATGGTGGTGGAAAGAGATGTGCTGTTCCAGATTGCACAAAGAGTGCAAGGGGAAGGACCGATTTTTGTGTTCGTCATGGTGGGGGTAAGCGGTGCAGGTATGTGGGATGTGGCAAGAGCGCCCAGGGAAGCACCGACTTTTGCAAGGCACATGGTGGAGGCAAGCGGTGTTCTTGGGGGCACCCAGGGTCAGAGTTTGAATGTCAAGCCCGTTGTGACCGGTTTGCTAGGGGAAAGACTGGCCTTTGTGCTGCCCACAGTGCTCTGGTGCAAGACCATCGGGTGCATGGTGGTGGCACAATTGGTTTGACTGTCCAGGACCCAAAACCTGTAAAATCTTTTGAAAATATGAATGTTGATATGGTGAAAATGGCAAATGGCATAGATAACTGTTTTGATCCCAAGATGCAGCCAGTACCTGCCCAAGTTCATCTGCCACCCAATGTGCCTTCTCTTCTAGAAGGTAGGGTGCATGGAGGAAGTCTTTTGAGGGCATTGCTGGTTCGTGGCTCTGGAAACAAAGAGGAGGGAGCTACATCTGATCAGGGAGGATCTCGTATGATGGCTCGCAGCTGGATGTAAAGGTGATGAATAGGTAGGCATTATCTTATCTCTTTCCTATGTTAGATTGTGGTGGTTCTAGGGGAGTTTATAGAGTTTGGGTACTGTGTTTTAGTTGGTGAAATTATTAGTTTTTGGTGTTGAGAAAACTTAGTTTTCTCATTCTTTGATTATATGGTTAGAACTTAGAGAACAAAGAAGTAATTCGTTTGCACCTGTGTGAAGTAATAAGTAGGAAATGTTTAGTCAGATCTAGTTGGGAAATGGGTAGTCAGATCTAGTGGTCTAGTCTAGGATGATTGATAGCTTGTATCCCCATGTAAATATATGTTCCAAAGTCATTGTGAATACATTATTCAAGTTTCATGTGAAGTTGTTTTATATTAAGTGTTTGCTGTATTCTATAATTTACTTGATTATCATTTGAAATGCCTGTTCATGGGGTATTTCTTAGTCTTTGACTGGATGGGCAAAAATGGAGGTGGCAGTAAGGACCTGGATGGTCCAACGCCTTTTCCTTTCTTAGTCTTTGGAGGCATGGTTTTTCAAGATGAGGATTTGGTTTTTTTTTCAAACGTTCCCCACAGATGGCGCCAATTGTAAATGCCTAAAAATTACGGACATTGTTAGATGATTATGAAGCTCTTAATGATGCTGTTAATTTGCTTTGGGTGGATTGGATGCTCTGAACCTGAAAGGGAGAAGAGAAATAAAGGTCAGAGCCCCTGGCTGCAGTCAGCTGAAGGCACTCTGATGTCTAAGTTAGTGCAGTCACTGAACAAAGGGAGACTGAGTATGGAAGAGGGAGGTTCATGCAAAGAGAGGGATACTGTGTATTGCGTAATGCATACCTCTTATGGGTCTTACCATGCATATATATAGAGGCGTGTCCCATCGGAAGCTTCCTGAGTGGAGGTAGGTGGGAGCAGTCCCATTAGCCCATACCTAGGATCCTCAGTTGGGGTAGGTGAGGATACTGTCCCATCGGATCTTTCCTTAATCCCATACATAAATGCGGACGTGATCGGCTGATAGGGATAACCCCTTATCGAAATCCGGCGGCCGCCCTATCAGTACGTTCTGTGATATAGCTGTCCTGTCACATAATTGGGGTTCGACGTTCAGTGTTCACCTCGGTTATTAGAGTCGAACTGGAGAAGTCACCGAAGTCGTGGGCATGAGTTCGGGCACTGCTGCTGAGATGAGCGAGGCCGAACCCAGTGGAGCGTGCGCGATACTCTTACCGAGGTGGGCTCAGGCTCGGTGCCAGCTGGCGCAGTCACCGAGCTGAACAAGACGGAGCCCAAAGCAAACCCAGTTGGTACTCTTACCTAAACTATGAGTAATTTCGGGATCACGGAAATACCCCGCACAACATGCTAAAAGGATTCTTCTTACTCAGATGGTGACCTCCAAATTACTCGACGTGATTTGCTCGGGAACTAAGTCTCTTCTATAGACCAGGGTTCCTGGACACGAGAAATCTCAGCCCTATCGCTTAGTAGCTTGCGGCGTTTCCTCTTACAGAACCCAAAATATCTATGGGACTCACTGAACTATACACCACAAATATCTGACATGGAGCTGAATTCAACGATGATGAAGCTTTTCAGAACCAACACAGCAAACCCACTAACCAAAGTCTCAGCTATCCTTCATCAATCCCGTATTTATTTTTCAAGAAAAAAAGAACTTTGTTGACCTGATTTTAAAAACAGGTAAAAGTAAATGAACAAATGTCAGAAGAATTGGCTGAAAAGTTCTAGAATTTGGGCCTTTTAGAGATTTGCTATCCTGCTTTTTGTACCATTCCTTACGATAATATAACACGCTGGTTTTCACCAATTATTAACATACAGATCGGTGGTTAATCTTCTCTTTTGATCAAAGGAGGTTTGTGTTCAAGTTCCAACTGAAAATATTTAAAATTCTTTTAACCGACACAATACGAATTGGCTGAATTGGTAATATGTGCCCGACTGCTGGCCAGTGCTCATACCTTGTATGGGCCAATTTCTGGACCCAAGCAACCGATTCGGCTGATGGACGGCTATGATATGAAGCGCAGGACACTCTTATTGCAAAACTAAAAATTAGGTGGTAGCCATGGGCCTCAACATGTGTTTTTGCTTTCTTCCTCTACAATATCGACCTACCAACCAACCAATCTATCGAGGAAACTCTTCACTTACCAGACAAATTTCATGAATTAAATCATATCGAGCCAAGGTTTTAAAACTTCAGGGACGACTTGGCCCCCTCCAGACTACAGTTGATCTGACTCGGTCAGGTCATATGGGAATAAGCCAAGTCGATCCATATTCCATGGTTATAAAGGGTCATTAAATTTGTGGAAAGTGATAAAAAAAAATTCTTATATATATATATATCTATGGGATTTTATTAGAAAAATTTGATTGGGTGACCGCTATAATACCAAAAAGGTAATTTTAAGTGCCCTTGCACCAGACCAGTCATATTGTCCGAAAAAATGTATTTTTTTTTAACATTCTCTACCAGGGTCGATAGAGGCCCTCATTTGTAATGTTAAGGGTCGATCGAGACCCTACGATCCATCCGAACCTTTACAGCACTCCCATTTACTTTGTTTGTAGGGTCTCAGTTGACCTTTCTTTTTAATGTTAAGGGTCTCTATTGAGCTTGCGGTATACGCTTATAAATGTACGAAACTTATCATTTGTTCCTGTTCTTGTAAAAAAACGACCATACTCGACTTTTTTCCCCTCCGTAGTATATTCCCACCTCTTGAAGACCATTAAAGCCACATGCCGTAGTTTAGTGGAGAACATTAAAGTGTATATACCATTGTGTTTGGGGTAGACCAAGTTCATCCATTTCAAAACACAAGTGTTTGAGAGTCTCTTTGAAAGTGAAGTGAGTGGGGTTCTCTTGCTAATAATTTCGGCTGAAAAGAATTAGCCCTTTTTCATCTCCACCATCCAGATTCATCAAAACCTTACTTTGGCCGCTTTCATACCAATGACTGTGTTCAGTTAATAATAATATTTCAGACCTTAAATGAAAAAACAGAAACCAAATGGAAAAACTAGAGACAACTTCAAATACAAATGCAACAAATACTGAGTTCAGCTTATTCAAATCGATGCCTAAAGTCATGGTGAATGAAAGCCATGGCATTTTTGTTTGAGAACCATCTAAAAACCGCAAACATGAAATCCCCCTCTTTAGCTCTCTGCCCATTGTCTTCCAGGAAGGGTTTCAACTATTTTAAGGGCTTTTTTCTTCTTCCAAGTTTTGCTATACAACCGGGGCAAATCACCCTTTTAGACTCTCATTCTCAAGTGGAGAGTAGGTGTATGGCAAGAGGAAAGGCGATATTGCAAAAGGGATGGCAATGGCACAACCCAGCCGTGGAGGACCGCTGGAACCATTGTGAATGAGCTTGGCAGCTGATGTAGAGTCGCAGTCGGTGTTGAGGAGGAAGAAGGAAACAAACAAGAAAGAAAATCGGGCTTCTAGGCCCTAATATGTATGAATGGGTCGAACGCTGGGTTGATTCAGACCCTTAATATTAAAAAAAAAAAAAAAAGTTCCATAGGGACCCTAGTAGAGAATGTTAAAAAAAAAAAAAAAAATTTCGGGCAATATGACTTATTTGGTGCAAGGACACTTAAAAATTACCTTTTTGGTATGGTGGTTACCCAATATGGTTTTTCTGGTAATATATATATATATATATCATACTTGAATCTAGAGATTTTATGACATGCATTTAAACTATTAAGAACGAATTTAAATAGTAAAAGGCGGTCGCACTTTTTTCTTCATGGAGTCGTAGGACAGCTCCTACAATCATTATGCTCAAATCTTCTACAAAATGAGGTTTTAATCTTTTAAAATTAGTGCAAAGGGAAAGTAGAAGCCTCCCACATCTAATAACTATTAGAAAAATAATAATAATAATAATATATAGTCAAGATGGACCCCCTGAGTCGCAGGTCGTGCTTTCCTAAAATCAATAAATGCCCCCTGCACCAAATTGGTGTCTGCAATTGGGTTGCCGGTAAACTTGCCTTGAACAATAGGCATTTGGACATAACTACCATAGTGGTTAAAGACAATAACTACCATGGCAGCTTCCAAGCCCACATTGGTTACACGGCCCATTATTTTTTCTTAACCCAGAAGCAAGCCAACCCAAACCAAATTGGATTTGGGTCAACCCAAGTTAGGACCAAATCGACCTAGTTTAAAATAAATAATGGGTTAGCCAAAATTGGGCTCAATAAATGGAAAAGGATGGGTTTTTCAAAGAGTCCTAATGCCAAGCCCAAGCCCATGCCGTTTCCCACCATTTCAATATATATATATATATATATATATATATATATATATATATATATATATATATATATATATATATATATATGCCTTTTGCATTTCAATCATATACGATGTGGGATTCTAGTTGTGAAGCCTGGAAGGTTCTTTACCGTTTTGAAAATTTCCAACATTCCCCAACAATTTTCAAAATTTCTAACAGTCCCCCACGATTTTGGGAAGTAGCAAATAAATGACATAGTGTTATCGGTCTTGGAATTGAATGCATAAATGAGGGTGTCTATAGACTTGAATTCCGACTTTGTCCAAGTATATCAAAGCTTACTGATGCACTTAGTGAACTTTGTCTTGAACTAAGGGCCCCATATAGTAAGCCAGATATGCTGAACACAAACATTTCCTAAAAGCTATCGGTGTTCTTAGAAGCCCACAGGTTAATGGCCCTGTGCGTTTATCTTGGTTTAGTAAGTGCTTTAGAGGGCTACCCCTGAAGTCCCATAGGCCTCACTCCCACACTTAAATAGATGAGTCTATATGAAGTTCTTTTGTTTGACTTGTAACCCTTTATACAGACATACACCCATTAAGAGTAATAACTCAGCGTCCCTTTCCATACAGACATGCACTAATAATCTTTGGATGGGAATGGAGATTCTCATCTCTCCATTTTAGTGCACAACCCATCACAACTATGACTTGTTTTTCCCTTTTCCATCTCTCCATTTTAGTGCACAACCCATCACAACTATGACCTATTCTTCCCATTGAACCCGGAAATGTGATACTATCTGTTATTGGGTTGTGTTACCATTGTAGGTGATGATTATCTTAGGGCTTCAACACCATCCCTTGGACACTATCCAAATCATTTCCTTGCAAGGACCTTAATAAAAGGATCCGCCAAATCGGCTTTCGACCAAATTAGAGCGCACAATTATGCTATAAGCCAATATGCTTAGATTTACCGTTACACGTGCCATCATATTCCCCTATTATCGTTAAAATAGTGTGTTGACTTATATGGCTCAATAGAAGCCGGTAGTATTGACTATTGAGTGCATAAGTTGATAGTCTCGGTTGAATGACCCCCCTGCCCTGCCCTTAGTCTACTGTGTTTGTAGTGGATCTTAAATGAGTGTACCGGGGATATGGGGTTGAGAGTATAAATAGAGAGCAAAAGCCTTTCTTCTGTAATCTTATGGTGCATAGTGAAAAACCCTTTCGGTCTTCTCCCGTGGATGTAGGCCAAAAGTTGAACCACTTAAATCCTGTGTTTTATATCTTCTACGTGGTGTGATTGATCTCTCTTGTGTGTTTTGTATTGCCCTGGATCACAACATATTGTCATAGTACAAAGAAATATCTATTGCCAGACATATCTCCCTCAATCATTCAACTTGTTTACCCGCCGCAAACAATGCAATGACATCACGGCCCCGGATTGTAAAGACCCACCCAAATGTGTATTTAGATGAACAATTAGACGTATCATAACCCTTATCCAAATATCACCCTCATGTTTAAGGTCTTGTCTCAACATCAATGTTGATAGGTGAGTGTCTCAACATCAATGTCTCATAACCCTATTTCGAACCAATATTATATTTGTCTAGAAAAGATTATTAACATGTATTTTTGCTTATTTCTACATATTTTCTTCTTTTGTGTTTCATCTGTGCGTCTCCTATTTGCTTGAATGGCTTCTGATGTGGTGGGTTTGAGACTTTGAGTAGATTGGATTAAGAGTGCATTTTGATTGGTGGTTTTTTTTTTTTGTTCACTTGTTTTTCCCCTCTTGCTTGATCTCCTATTTGGTGCCGAGTGTTTCCTGAATCAAAACAAAATATGTGGTTTTCATCAAACTCTGTTGTTTTCACTGGTTCACTCTTTAGTTTAAAGTGGCTAGGGAGATTTCATAAGGAAAAGGAAAGGCCGTGGTGCTCAAATTTGGCTGCTAAGTGCCGCTCAAATGGAAAAAAATGGATTGACCAACCCACCACTTAAATATCTTGCATCTGGAAAAGCCTGATTTCGTACAGAGAGACTGAAAGTTATTTCTACCTTAACACAGGCAATGGTCCCGATTAATAGATCTCGATTGGATATCCAACTACTGTGATTAAACTAGTATTTAACCCTAAGTCCGATTTAATAAAGCAATTAAAACACAAGTAGAGAAAGACACGAGAATTATACGTGGAAAACCCTAAAAGGCAGAAAAACCACGGGCCTTATCGTCTAGGCCAACAGACAACTAAGCACTATGTAAACTTAGAAGATTACAAGACACTTACAATCCTTTTTCCCAGTTGTTGACTCAACCTAAGGACTGCCTCAGATCTTGCTGACATCACGTCACGAATCTTCACCGTGCTTGCGCAGAACCGCCTTCGGGAAGGGGATGGAAATTAGACCCAAAACTCTGACTCTTCAGCACAGCAACAGCTTTGAAGTCTTAGGGGGAAAAGATGATGGATCTCTCAACCTCTCTATCTCAGGAATTTGTCTTAATCAGTGTATCTATTAGGTTGAGAGATGAAGCCTTTAAATAGTCTTCAATTCGTGCTTGAGAGGCTCTAGGATTAGCAATTAGCATCTTGATAGAAATAGAAATCCTCAATGCATCAGGAATGGAAACTCTTAGAAACTACAGTCTTTTGGAAGTAGATCTTTGACAGTCCAAACTCTAAACGGAATACAAGTTTAGAAACCCCATTTTGTCCGAACTCTATGAATTAGCCAACAACTAAAATCCTAACAATCTCCCCCTTTGGCAATTCATGGACAAAACCCTAATTACATGAAAAGATATTCTACCCTTCTATCCTGAAGACCAACTAAACAAGATAAGCCGATGAAGAAGGATTCAGGAGCGAATTTCCTGTGATAACTTTCAAAAAGAGATCAAGTGCAGTAACAGATATAATAAAGTCAAAGATGATAAACGAGTTATCCAAGATTAAATATAAGCAGATAAAAGTGATAAAGTTCTAAAGATCAGCAGTAAAGCAGTCTCCCCCTTTTTGTTCAGAATTGACAACTAGTGAGGGGAGAGAACGCAACAAAATAAAGTCAAAGTGTCAAACACCCATCCACAACATAAACAAGTATCAAATGAACAGAAAGCATAAAGAGCATAAGAAGTCATTGAGCGCCAGGGGGCAGTCGAGAGAGAATATCGGTCAGCACTGCGTCGAAATGAGCAAAACCCTCAGCCATCTGAGCAAACCCAGCTGTAACCTGGCCACTGACTGTATCCACCCTGGCAGTGAGGTGCTGGACTTGTGCAGTCAATCGATAGACCTGCTGCTGCTGCTCCCCCTGGACAGGATCATTAGCCTGCTCCTTAGCAGCCTCTGCAACTTGCTGCCCAACAGGAATATGAGAAGTAGACAATGACAGGGTTCTTGCATTAATGGGATTTTTTTATCTTCATCAGTAAATCATTTGGCCTTGGTGAAATCTCTTTGTAAGCCAGAAAATCAGTGAGGAAAACACCAAAGGGAAGAAGGGATTTTTTCTTCGCAGACAAAGTCTTGATGAAGACATTTAAAATCACTTGCGGGATATTATCTCATCTCCCAGTCCCAATGCAATACAGAAGGTAGCCATTTCGCTGAGCAACATCAAATGTGTGTCCCCTGGGTTCCAAATTATGACACACAAACCTATTAAGAAACTGGTATTCATCAGTTAAATGTCCATGGGAAAGAATACCCCCCGGCCAGCGCGTGTCACCACCACACAGAGTAGAAGCCACGACATCATAATTGATGGGTGCAGGAAGTTCATCGGGAATTGGGTAATCAGGATTCTCAACAATGGGGATGGCGATAAAATCTGCAATATCCTGAACCGAGATTGGTAACCACTTCCCTTGGAGAAAAGACTTAATAGAACCATTTTCCAATACCTCCAAATTGCAATAGAATTCGCGTACTAAATCAACATTTATGGAAGTGGTGGTGAATTTCACTAGTGAAAACCAGTTTCGGGTGGCAAGACTCCGGAAGACACTCTTGCTATGTAACTCTTCGGCAACCTCTCTTTCAGATTCGACATTTCTGTTGGCAAACAAGGCAAATAATTGCTTGGATTTTCCCATGGAGGGAAAACGAGAGTGATCAAATGAAGATGAAGACGAAGATTCAGCATGGAGGCGCTTTTTTGGTGCCATCACGGACAGAAAACACACAAACAGAATCCAAGTAAGCCAATCCTGGAAAAAAAATGGCCTCCGAAAAACAAACACACATTCCACATCTCCTTTCACAAATAAACCATCACAGTCAATAATCCATCCCTGCAAAAAAAATGGCATCCATTCGCCAATACCACTCATTCCACAAACCATGTCCTCCACAGCATCATTCCATCACAGACCAATCACACACAGTATCACAGAAGTGTGATAAAAAAAAAATTCCCACTAAAGATAGATGCCAAATAGTCTATCAATCATCTCAAACTTTCTAGGAGAGTAAAAAGTATCAAAATCCCAAAAAAAAAAAATATCACACAGACATGACAGTCCTCTGGAATGGTAATGGGCAAGACATCACAGAGAACAATTTATGTGCCATTCGAAGAGTGAAATCTATCCAAAGTGCAAAATGTATGCATGATACAGTTATGGAAAAAGAAGGAAAAAAAATGAAAAGAAAGAAATGAGAAGCCCTAATAAAAAAATATGAGGCAAAACAGTGAAAAAAATTAATGAAAAAGACGAACACAAAAGACCTAAACATCGTGCAATAGAATGATAGGAAAGAAAAAAAATGAAAAGACAAAAATAAAATACCTCTGTGGAGGGAATAGGGCAAAACTACAGCAAGGAAGAAAGGGCGAAAACAGGGCGTCTGCGCAGGAGAATAGAAGAGAAGAGAGAAAAGAATGAAGAAGAAGAAGGGCCTCGGGAATTTGTATCGCCAGGGTCGCTCGAGCGAAATAGCACGGTCGCTCGAGCGAACTGTCAGGGTTTTGAAACCCTAGGGTGCAGCGCGCGAAAAATTCCTAACGGTCGCTGTTCGGTCAAATTCCTCCATGGAACAGTGTAAACAGGGGCACTTATTCAAATTTCCGTAAATTTAAGCACACAGTGCAAAAAGTGAATATTATGACAAAAAAAAATATAAAATATAAAAAATATGGAAACCATGAGCAGTGTGATCTACTCCCCCTAAACCTCTTTGAGATGAACAAAATGTCACATGGGGAGCACACCCATCAACACAAAGTAGAGTAAAATAGTTTCCTCCAATTTTCTCTCTCCATTTTTTTTAACTCATTCTGAGTAGCATTTTCTTTTAATAATTTTTGTAACTCATTCGAGTCCTCACCTCTTTTTTCTTTTTCTCTCTTTTTTTTTTTGTAAAATAAAAAAAAGGACGGGTTAAACCATCATCGGTGACTTTCACACTAAAGATCGTGGTAGCCTTCTCCAAGAGAAAATTACCAATTAATTGGAAGCTTTCACACACAACCGTAGGTAGCCATCTTCCTCAGGGTTAACCTTATTACCACAACATCTCTCAAGGATAAAGAAAGAGATAGCAGTGAGAGAATTGAAAATTGACCCGTGCGGTGAGAAAAAGAAAAAACAATGGTCATGTGTACAAGTAAGTGTGCACCTAAATAAACAGAAACTTATGGAGTGTAGGGAATAAGAGAAATCCCTAATGATTTTCGCAGGGATTCAAAGCGCGTTGCATCCAATGGTTTGGTAAAGATATCCGCAAGTTGAGTTTCTGTGGGTATATGATGTAAAGAAATTGTTCCCTCTTCCACAAGGTCACGAATACAATGATGCCTAATGTCTATATGCTTTGTGCGAGAGTGTTGGACAGGATTTTTGGAAATATCAATGGCACTTTGGTTATCACAAAAGACAGTCATGGTGTCTTGCTCAATCCCATAATCCTGAAGCATCTGTTTCATCCAAAGAAGCTGTGTACAACAACTTCCTGCAGCAATGTATTCAGCCTCAGCAGTCGACAGAGAGGTCGAAGTCTGCTTTTTACTATGCCAAGCAACTAGATTATTTCCAACAAAGAAACAGCCACCAGAAGTACTTTTTCGATCATCAACACATCCAGCCCAATCAGCATCAGAATAACCCACAATGATCGTGTTGGTATCTTTGGACATCCAAATTCCATACTCCATAGTACCACAGACATATTTTAAGATTCTTTTTACAGCTTGAACATGAGACATCTTTGGGTTTGACTGGTATCTCGCACAGACGCCGACACTGTAGGAAATGTCGGGACGACTAGCAGTGAGGTAGAGTAGACTGCCAATCATACTTTTATAACTTCTCTCATCAGTATCCAGTCCATCAGCATCAAGACTTATTTTACAGTGGTGCTCATAGGTGTTCTAGCATGTTTTGAAGATTGCATTCCAGACTTTTTCAGCAACTCCTTGGCATATTTTGGTTGAGAAATAAAAGTGCCAAAGGGGGTTTGTTTAATCCGTAAACCCAGGAAGAAGGACAACTCACCAACCATACTCATTTCAAATTCACTTGACATTTTCTCAGCAAATTTATCAAACAAAAGATCAGATGTAGAGCCAAAAATGATGTCATCAACATAGACTTGGGCAATGACAATGTTTTGCTTGTCTTGTTGGATGAACAAATTTTTATCCACACCTCCTCTTGTAAACCCATGCTTTAGCAGAAATACAGTCAGTCTCTCATACCATGCTCTCGGAGCTTGCTTTAAACCATACAGGGCTTTTTGCAATTTGTAAACATGATCAGGATGACGAGGATCTTGAAATCCTTTCGGTTGTTCCACAAACACTTCCTCATTCAAAAACCCATTCAAAATTGCACTTTTGACGTCCATTTGAAACAATTTAATGTTTAAGAAACAAGTAATGGCAAGCAATAAGCGCACAGATTCAAGTCTAGCTATAGCGGCAAAAGTTTCATCAAAGTCAATACCCTCAACTTGGGTATACCCCTGAGCTACCAAACGAGCTTTGTTCCTAATGACTTGACCAGTTTCATCGGTTTTGTTTTTAAAGTTCCATTTGGTTTCGATGACATTTGTATTTGACGGTCTAGGAACAAGCTCCCAAACACAGTTTCTTTCAAACTGAGGTAGTTCATCATGCATAGCATTTATCCAAGAATCATCTACAAGAGCATCTTTGATATTTTTTGGTTCTAAAGAGGAAACATAACAGACATGACTTACCTTTTCGCGTACCTGTTTCTTAGTTTTCATAGGAGCAGAAATCTCACCAATGACTTTGTCCAAAGGATGATCTTTGATGACTTGGCCTTTTTGAGATCGAGGATGAACAGATTTTGGAGTTGCACTTTGCTCTTCCAATTGCCGAATTCTTTCAGGAACAATAGATTCAGAGGAAGGTTCCATTGATTCAAACGGATCTGCATCAGTGTTTGTTTCCTTGGGTGATTCCAAATCAGGTTTAGCTTGGCTTTCCGTTTGAGTTTTAACCTGTTCAGAAGACGGAGAAAAAATCAGTCCCTCATCATCATCATCAGAAAAATAATACGAGGTACCTGCATCATTCACTACCACATTAATAGATTCCATAATAACAGAATTTTTTAGATGAAAAACACGGTAAGCTTTGCTGTTCATAAAGTAACCAAGAAAGATTCCCTCATCACTCCTACAGTCAAATTTTGACAGGTGTTCTCTATCACGAAGGATGTAGCACTTGCTGCCAAAGGTTCGAAAGTATTTAATGTTTGGCTTGACTCAAGTCCAAATCTCATAAGGAGTGGTTTTCGTTCCCGGTCGGAGATAAACACGGTTAATGACATAAATAGCTGTGTTAATAGCTTCAGCCCAAAACCTTTGAGGCAAATTTTTACTGTGCAACATCACCCGAGCCATATCTTGAACCACTCGATTTTTTCGTTCTACTACCCCATTCTGTTGTGGTGTTTTAGGAGCTGAGTACTCATGCTTAATCCCATGTTTGGTGCAGAAAGTAGAAAACTCGAAATTTTTAAATTCGGTTTCATGATTGGAACGAATCCTTGAAACACCGCCAAATTGTTGTCCTTTATCTGCAATAAGCAAAGTCCACAAATCATTAAAGACAACAAAAGTTTCGGATTTATCATGCAAAAATCTTACCCATGTCAATCTGAAAAAATCATCGACTGTTAAAAATATGTACTTTTTACCACCAATGCTTTCAATTTTTGTTGGTCCCATGAGGTCCATATGCAATAGCTCTAGAGGTCGCTTAGTGACGAGTGAATCAACCTTTTTGTGAGGAGCTTTTATCTGTTTTCCTACTTGACAAGGACCACACACAGTATTCGGGGCTCTTTTGAGTTTTGGAAGCCCACGATCAAGCTCAAGATTTGACAATTTTTCCAGAACTTTGTAATTCACGTGGCCCAATCGTTGATGCCATAAGTCAAAATCACTAAACAATGCAGAATTACAAGACATTTCTATCTCAGATGAAACCATATAGCAATTATCGGAATTCCTTATCCCATGAAGAACAGTTTTCCCCCTTTTGTCCACAATAACGCATTCTCTAGAAGAAAAATGCACCTTATGTTTGTTATCACACAACTGACTGATACTTAAGAGGTTTGTTTTGAGACCATCAACCAAATAAAATTTTTTAATGTTAGACATACTTGGGATTGCCACAACTCCTTTTCCGACAACTTTTGCCTTACCTCCATCTCCGAATCGAACACTCCCACCATTATAATCTTCTAGAGATGTAAACAAGGCTTTGTTTCCTGTCATGTGACGTGAGCAGCCACTATCCAAGTACCAAACATCAGAGTTTGTAGCACTAAGTGCTGTAAGGACCACATTACAGCGTATATCAGATTTTCGGACCCAGACGGGTTTGGTCTTAACCTGATGTGAAGAATTGTTAGGACTTCTACGCTGATTTCTGTTGTAATTTCTCAGTTTATTACAGTGTGGTCGTATGTGTCCAATGATTCCACAAAAGTGACATATAGGAATGAATTTAGGTTTAGACACATAGGAAGGATAATAACTCTGAGGATATTTAGCATTTGGATAGACAGGAGGCATGGATTTCATTGTAGTTCCTTGAACAAACACAGTTTTACCTTTGTCTTTTGATGAAGATGAACCTACAAATCCAAGCCCAGATTTTGAAGAAGGAGGCAATTGACTTTTTAAGATTTCATTCAGCTTCATCGATCCAGTGTTCATCCGGGTGATAGAAGCTTTCGCTGAATCCAATTCGACAAGAGCCATCTTTAATTTTCCAGCAAGATTTTCTTTGTCAGATTTGCAAGTGTTCAGCTCTTTTTGCAAGGTCAACAGTTGAGATTCAGACTTCTGAAACTGTTGCTGCAGGCGATCATTCTCTTGACCTGCAAGAATCAATTTATTAGACAATATTCCTCGTTGATCTTCCAACTGTTTTACCTTAGATTGAGAGTCAATCAATGTAGCTTGCAAAGACATGTTCTTTTCCTCCATTGCTTTTAATTTCAAAGCTCGTTTCTCACTGATTTTGGACATACGAATGGATTCCTGAAGCAGTTGTTGATAATCTTCATCTCCTTCCTGTTCTTCATCAGAAAATTCATTAATATCTATATCGTCTTCAGACTTGGATTCCTGCACAGGTGAGATGTTAGATAGAGCCATGAAAGCAACATATTTTCCAGACTCACTTGATGGTGAATCCGGTTCAGAAATTTCCTCTTCAGATTCCTCATCCCAGGCAACATTTAAGGCGGCTTTGCCTTTATTCTTATCTCTGCGATTTGCACATCTGGAAGCAATGTGTCCATACCCTTGACACTCAAAGCATTTAATAGGCTTTGTTGTACCCTTTGATTGATTTGAAAATGGTTTTTGCTCAGTTTTTGGTACAAACCTACCTTTCCCCTTTAGGAGGAGCTTTCGGATTCGATGAGTCTTTTCTAAAAGACTTCCTATTTTTCCAAATCTTGTTAAGTCTTCTAGCAAGATATGCCTCAAACTTCTCATCATCAGTATCACTGCCAGGTTCACTAAATTCAGGGACATCCAGTGAATTTGAGGACACTAGAGCCATGTCCTTTCCCTTTTTCTGCTGACAGTGATTGGACTCAAAGGTTTGCAAATTACCAACAAGTTCTTCAACTGTTAGTGAATTCAGATCCTGGTGCTCCTCAATGGCAACTACTTTTGGACGAAATCGTTCTGGGAGAGATCTCATGATTTTCTTAACAACTTTGTTTTGAGGAACAGTTTCTCCCAGATTATAGCATGAGTTGACAATCTTGCACAATTTTGTGTAAAATTCATCAAAGGATTCAGACTCTTTCATGCATATCGTCTCAAAAGCGGTTGTCAAATTCTGGAGTTTTGTTTGCTTGACAATTTCAGTTCCTTCATAAACAGTTTGAAGGAGATCCCATGCAGCCTTTGCAGTAGAACAAGCAGACACTCTATGAAACTCCGAAGCAGTGATTCCATTGTAAATAGCATTAATGGCCTTGTTGTTGCAATTAGATCTAATCCTCTCATCAGGAGTCCATTGGGCTTTGGGTTTGGGTGTTGCTTCCCCTTCAACAGTCATGGTGGGTTCAAGATAACCTTCCTTAACAACATCCCAAACTTGGTCATCGATAGCCTTCATATAAGCAATCATTCTAGATTTCCAATATGAGTAATTAGATCCATCTAGAAGAGGGGGCTTACTGGTAGATGTGCCTTCTCTGTTGTTATCCATTGGAGATCAGTAAAGAGATCACACAAAAGATTAGTGTAACCTGCTCTGATACCAATTGAAAGTTATTTCTACCTTAACACAAGCAGAGGTCCCGATTACTAGATCTCGATTGGATATCCAACTACTGTGATTAAACTAGTATTTAACCCTAAGTCCGATTTAATAAAGCAATCAAAACACAAGTAGAGAAAGACACGAGAATTATACGTGAAAAACCCTAAAAGGGAGAAAAACCACGGGCCTTATCATCTAGGCCAACAGACAACCAAGCACTATGTAAACTTAGAAGATTACAAGACACTTACAACCCTTTTTCCCAGTTGTTGACTCAACCTAAGGACTGCCTCAGATCTTGCTGACATTACGTCACGAATCTTCACCGTGCTTGCGCAGAACCGCCTTCGGGAAGGGGATGGAAACTAGACCCAAAACTCTGACTCTTCAGCACAGCAACAACTTTGAAGTCTTAGGGGGAAAAGATGATTGATCTCTCAACCTCTCTATCTCAGGAATTTGTCTTAATCAGTGTATCTATTAGGTTGAGAGATGAAGCCTTTAAATAGTCTTCAATTCGTGCTTGAGAGGCTCTAGGATTAGCAATTAGCATCTTGATAGAAATAGAAATCCTCAGTGCATCAGGAATGGAAACTCTTAGGTTCGCTGGAGCGACAGATGGAGTTCGCTCGAGCGAACTACTCTCTGGAATAGCAAACTGAAAACAGCAGCCTGGTCGCTCGAGCGATCTTACGGTTCGCTCGAGCGAACCAGTTTCTGTCACAAACATGTTCAAGACAGAACATTGAAGGGTTGAGAGCACAAGAAGTTGGGTCGAGCGATCTAACCTCTGTGATGGGTTTGCTCGAGCGAATGTGGGTTCGCTTGAGCGACCCATAGAATCCTTTCAGAACTTGAAATCTCCAGCAATCTTGGAAACTACAGTCTTTTGGAAGTAGATCTTTGACAGTCCGAACTCTAAACGGAATACAAGTTTAGAAACCCCATTTTGTCCGAACTCTATGAATTAGCAAACAACTAAAATCCTAACAGAGACTTCCAGGCAGAACTTAGGTTAGGCTTTGGTTGGGCAATGGTAAGCTGGTTTGCTTCTGGGATGATGTTTGGCCGTGCCACTCTCCTCAGAGATTGGTTAGACTTGTTCAATTTTCCCTTGGTTGTAAAAGGACTTCTTCTGTTTATTGCTGGTTATCTCAATCCTAGGTTTTTCTTACTATTAGCATATTCTGATTTGGAGTTGTTTTTACTGTGTTGTTTTCTTGACTTGTGTTTTGTCGTTTTTGGGTAGAGTTGGAAAATTCTCATAATGAATGGTAGGTTGCATCTCTCTCTTGATTTTCTCATACTGAACCCCAGTTCAACAACGTGACACTCTTTTCTTTTTAAATTACGTTTGTCCTTTTTTTTTTTTCTATCGGAGGGTTCCCAATCCTTGGGGTTGGACTAATCCCTCCGGTCTCAGATGAAAGCTGGGTAAACTCCGCTGTAGCCCCAGTGTGGTGGTAGTGCAATTTCAAACATACAACCTGCAGGTGCAAAACGGGTTCCTAGGCCAACTGAGATACCCTTTGTGGTTTATTATTTTTGCCCAGTTGAAAATACAATTTGGTTACTGTAGTTTGAATGTTTTCTAGATCCCCCACTTATTAAATCCAGAAAAAGAAAGAAAAAAAAACTGCATCTTGATCCTTGATATTTGCTTAGTTTCTACTTTCTTGCCACTTTCTTACACAGTCCATTTATAGATTTTGATCACCCCCCCCCCCCCCCCCCCCCCACTTTTTTATAGATTCTGATTTCCCCCTTCTATGAGTGTTATTTTTTCCGCGTTGCACAATTTGGTTGATTTCTTTTACATAACAGAGAATGATTGCATTTAAGTGTGAGAACATACATTACAGGTAGAGTTTACATTTTAATTTGTATTCTTTGTCATGGAACATACATTTTCATTTTTTTTTTTTATCTCATTCTTACCATTCATTAAAGAATGAAACCATGCCATGGCTTAGAGAAAATAAATGATCTAGCAATCACAGTTGAAGCAGAATTATGATACTTATAAGAAACAAATTTCTGAATAACGCCCCTACAATGTGTCATAAATGTAGTTGCACGTGGGTTTCAAAACTGGATTAGTTGCAGTACTTCTAGGGAATCATACAAAACTTGAACTTTGGTCAGCCCGTAGCGCTTGAACAACCTTTAAGGCCGAGAGAATAGCTCTCGCCTTTGCTTCTTTAGCGGAAGAGACGCATGGTCCACCGATAGACCCTCCGAGCACCAAGACATTGTCATTCCAAACTGTAAAGCCATACCCACCTTTGCCATTCACCTTCCTAAATGCGGCATCACAAAATAGAAATGTCATATCATCCATAGACGCAACAGGCAAACCACAAGATGGACTTAGGGTACGCAAAGGTCATTTTAGGGAGGGAATGTTTATCCCATCCATAATGACATTAACCTGTTTTAGAATAGAGAAGTGATGGCAGCCAATACCCTTGAAAATAAATTCATTTCTGGTTTTCCATATTGCCCACCAAAGGGCTAAGATATGGGTCTCCATATAGCAATTATAAGAAAGAGGATGCGATTAACATGACCCAAAGAAGGTTTTTCCCCCACTCCAAGACCTCAGATGATGTAATAGCATGTACAAGCAACCCTAATTTTGGACCAAACCGGACTGCTCTAGCATAATCACATTGAAATAGAGCATGCATGGTCGTTTCCTCTTCGATCCTTACTGCAGATAGGACAAAAGGAATCACTTAGTACCTACCCTTGTTGATAGTGTGGTAGCTTATGGGGTGATTAGCTAATAGAGTTAGATGTATGAATATTATGTTATTTTGTGAAAAAAATGGAGTATTGATAATGCTAAACTGGGAAATTGAATAAAGTTATCATTAAGAAAATATTGCCATGAAACATTGAGTATCAGTACGGGTTTTTGTCCTTTAATAGTGGAAACTTGTGGCACCAAACAAAAATCATTGGTCTCACTAAGAAATCCAAAGTCACAGAAACTTCATCAAAGAAAAAAAATCATTGCACCGATCATGTATTTTCAAAAATTATTAAAAATCATTGTAGTTCATTTCAGTTTGTTGTGGTGGCGGTGGTGGGATTTGGAACTGAAGCCAAAAATTGGAACAAGATGTGTATATATATATTTATGTTATAACAGAGTATGTCCCAACTCTTTGAGCTGGACTAATCCCTGTGGCCCTAGGGGGAGCCGAGTAAATCCCCTATAACCCCAGTGTGGTGGTGCAGTTTCAAACCCTCAACCTCTCAGAGCAAATCGTGGTATTATGCCAACTGAGCTACACCTCGGTGTTATCCAGAACCAGAATCAAATCCTACGATTTTTTCTCTCCACGGATCTAGATGCATCTAATAGGTTCCATGCCAATTCGGATCCAACCCGTCCTAAAAACAGGAAAGAGGGATCCAAATCCGGATGCAACATGGTTTCTTCCGGAATTGGACACATTTGCAGCCCTCCACATGTGTTGACTTGCATCGCTTTTTAATATAAACCTAATTAAGTTTGGCCCATTTTTTGCCAAGTCATTTAGGGCGTATTGACCTGTATTAAAAGTTTGTGTGACAATTTTCTTTTGTGGGCCAGTCAATAGTTCGTTCTCTGAGGTCAGTCCATATGTTATGGAGCTTTAAGAAACAACCCTTCTACTTGGACAAACTTTTTGGCTAGAATTTGGGACAAACTCCCATGTGGCACAATCCTAGAGGTGCTTTTTCACCCTCAAAAGTTGCACATCTAGGATTGTGCCACATGGGAGGTCGTCTCAAATTCTGGCCAAAAAGTTTGTCCATTTAGACTTTTTGCTTAAGAAAAGATCACTGCTGAACAGGTTAAGCTGACAAAATCGACTTGACCCTTGTTGGGTGCAAAATAAGAGTACCTAGAATTATGCATACTTTATTTGGATTTGTTTCTCCCTTCCAAAACGGTTGTATCTCATGTCTGTGCATAGTTGAGTACTTGAGATTACATACTTATAATTGTTGAAGTCGTAGGCATAATTAGATCTTGCTTTGATTGGTAAGCTATGTGTAATCACCATTTTATTTTACTCTGAATCTTATACTTGCTTTTATGGGTTTCCATCTTGTCATGATGACATGATTTAAGAAAGGAAAAAATAAAAATAAAAATAGAAACGAAATAATAATATATATGCGTTCTACTTCCATTTAGGGGTTTTTACATGAAAATTACTCAAAATTATGTATTTATGGCAGAGTACCTCACTTTATATAAATTAGCAGTTAGTATGTAGAGAATCCATTTGATGCAAAGCCAGGGAGTCACCAACAACCCCCTAAGCACATACAAACCATTTTGATCCAGGTCAATTTTGGTTCCATTTTCATTGGATCAACCCAAAAATGACTTCTCCATGATAATTGGTCATTGTTGAGCAATTGGTCAAACTTTTGCAAACTCAGGTGGCTCGATCAACAAGTCTTTAGGCTTCAAATATAGCCCATTAGACAGCTCAAGGGAGATGATGGAATTCGCCTCTTTGCATTCCAAGGTCAGATGAAGCCAAACAAGCTAAAAAGTTGAGTAATCCATAGGGGTAGCTTAATTGGCTTAGGACCACAGTTTACTCCTAGAGATTAAGGGTTTGAAATTGTACTACCATACTGGGGGCCACAGGGATTTTACCCAGCTACCATACTTGGGCGTAGGGATTAGTCTGCTCCAAAGAGATGGGTGTGCCTCTCTCACCCGCCGGGAGAAGGGTCTTAGTCCAATCAGTTACATCTGCCATTCCCACTACTGGATGAGCTTCTCTAAATTTACACAAAAGTCCATTGATAGGATCCACAGTGTGTAGGCCAGATTTATTTGGGTAGGTGAAACTCAGAGGCAAATTCGGACACCTGTTTCCTAGAAGAAAATCACTTTACCCACAGTGGGAGGGCTTGGTCTTCACAAGTTTCGTCTTTTATATTCAGCATGCAGTTCTTGCCAATATGCTTTAGAGGTTCTTAACAAACCCTTCTCTTTGGGTTCAATTGTTGATCGAAAAATATCTTAAAGAAGGTTCTCTTCAAGTCCATATACCAGGCCAATCCATGGGGCCTCATCTACCTTGGAAGTGTTGAACCCACACAGACACACGATAAATATCTCAAAGAAGGTTCTCTTCAAGTCCATATACCAGGCCATTCAAGGCCAATCCATGGGGCCTCATCTACCTTGGAAGTGTTGAGCCCACACAGACACTTCGGGGGGGGGGGGGGGGGGGGGGGGGGGGGGGGGCGGCGGCGGAATCAGTGTCCGTTTAAAAAAAAAAAATTATATGCAACGTGGTTCACCTGCAGGCTACGTCCACTGTACACAAAGAGTGCACTTTTGGGGGGGGGGGAATCAGTGTCCGTTTAAAAAAAAAAAATTATATGCAACGTGGTTCACCTGCAGGCTACGTCCACTGTACACAAAGAGTGCACTTCCAATATTTTAGCAACACCAACTGCAAGGAGCACCAACCCTTACAACTTCACCCGCACTAATGGACATGAGCACCAACCCCTACACTCAAGCACCCACTTGAGCGATTACAAGGATATAAAGAATTTATGACACATGTAGGTGCCTTACAATAAAACTCCAGCAACACACACATGTGTCAAAAATATCAATCAACTAATTAATCTCACAGAGATCAGTTCTCAATTAAATCTGCCCCGCAACTCTTGTCAACCACAAACACGTATTGCGAGTAACAATCAATCATAGCCAAACCTTGCAATTTCAACCTCTGTCAAAAGCACACTCTGATTACCCACAAACAAATACCGCAAACAACTTTCTCTGCTCACAGTTTTCATAATATAAGCCACCAAGAGACAAGCACCAACATAATCTAAGGAAGACTACAATTAGGAACATAAATCTACATGAAGTAGAGAGCAAGATGACCTTACCATAGATGAAGAACGGATCGGCATATACTGAAAAACACCTTCAGAAATCAGATCATAAAGTTGTGATGAGTTCAACACATTAACAATCACAACCCAGCCACCGGATCATAAAAACCCGCCACCAGATCACGTCAGCAACGATGATGGCGAGTGAGACAGAGAGAGATGCAATCCACTAGAGATGGAAATCACAAGATGAAGACTGAAGACGGAAACAGAGATTGAGAGATGCAGTGGCTACAAGCTGTCGCCTCTAGTTTCTTCCACCCAATCAAAGAATGCAAGAGAAGCCCTATACACCCACGTTTTTCTTTTTCTTTCTTTTTTTTTTTTTTTTTTTTTTGTGTGCTCTCTGTGATGAATAAAAATTTTTTTATACCCTCACACCCTTTTTGCTCTCTATGATGAATGAACAAGCCCTATACCCACACTTTTTTTTTTTTTTCGGTTGAATGGAAAAAGTCCTATGCACACATGTCACCACATTCTTATCTTAGACCTTAGATCCTAAAAAGTTTGATAGAGTTGCTATACAAATGTCCTTTTCCATAAGTGCATACCCAACAGTTATGGGCCCCACTGATGAGCCTCTATAAAGACTTTTGCATTCCACTAGATTGGGCTGCAAGTGGGCTGACCCACTAAAATCTCCATGCTATGTTGACAACAATTTCAACTCCAATTCCAAACCAAAGTATGATCAACAATCTCCCCCTTTGGAATTGTTGTCAACCAAAAAATTTTCATCTAAACAAGTGAACTCCCCCTGACACCAAACACCTCTCAACTGTGGCTTCATTGCCTTAAGATACCAACCATTCTCCCCCTTTGACAACAATAACAAAGGGCACCCATAGAGAGCAATAAAATGTCATGCTCCCCCTATGAACAAGATCTCCTATTTCTTTGGAGCCTCAATAACTTCTAATTTCTTCCGAAGATATTTAAAAACTTCTTTTGGTAGAGGCTTTGTAAAGATATCTGTAACCTGTTTTAAGGTAGGGATATACTCTAGTTTGACTTCACCATCTGTCACTGTCTTTCAGAAAATGGTATCGAATGGCTATGTGCTTTGTCCTTGCATATTGCACTGGATTTTTGGAAATGTTGATAGCACTTATGTTGTCACACATGATAGAAATAGGCTCTATAATCTGAATCCCCAAATCTTTCAGCATCTGTCGCATCCACAACACCTGAGTACAACTAGTAGATGCAGCAATATATTTTGTTTCAGCTATAGACAGAGAGACCGATTCTTGCTTTTCACTGTGCCATGCCACAAGTTTGTCCCCTAAGTAAAATGCTACTCCACTTGTGCTTTTCCTGTCATCGATGCAGCTAGCCCAGTCGGCGTCAAAATACACAATCAAAGTGAAGTCCTTTCCTTTAGGATACCATAGTCCATATTCAAATGTGCCTCTAAGATATCTGAAAATTCTCTTCACTGCTGTTACATGTGTTTGTCTGGGACCAGCTTGAAACCTTGCAACCATGCAAACTACCTGAAGAATGTCTGGACGAGTAGCTGTCAAGTAAAGTGGACTCCCAATCATTAAGCGGTAGAGAGTATGATCAACTGAGTCGGAATTGTCATCTTTGCTCAGTTTACAACTAGTTATCATGGGAGTGCTAACAGGCTTACTATCCTCCATGTTGAACTTTTTCAACATCTCTTTCACATACTTGATCTGAGACATGAAAAGTCCTTCCTTCATCTGTTTCACCTGTAGTCCGAGAAATAACTATAACTCTCCTATCATAGACATCTCAAACTCAGTTTTCATCCTCTCTGCAAAGTTCTTACTCTGTTCATCTCGGTTGCCAGCAAAGATGATATCATCCACATGTACCACTACAACTACTTGATTACACTCTGTTGTCTTCACGTATAGATTGTTGTCCACTACCCTTTTCTTGAATCTAAGTTACTGTAGGTAAGAATCCAGCCGAGAGTACCATGTCCTAGGTGCCTGTTTTAAGCCATAGAGAGCCTTTTTCAACTTACACACCATGTTCAAATCATCACCAATCTGAAACCCATTCGGCTGCTCAATGTACACCTCCTCTTCAAGATTGCCATTTAAAAATGCAGACTTGACATCCATTTGATATATCTTGAAGTTTTTGTATACTACAAAAGATAGAAACATACGGATGGCTTTAAGTCTAGCCACCGGTGCAAAAGTCTCTTCAAAGTCAACCCCCTCAACTTGTGCATAACCCTTACAAACCAACCTTGCTTTGTTTCTCACCACCTTTGCCTCTTCATTTAACTTGTTCCGAAAGACCCACTTGGTACCAATTATGTTCTTCTTTGTAGGTCTTGGTACAAGTTCCCATGTCTGGTTCTTCTCAATTTGATCTAGCTCCTCATTCATAGCCTTCACCCATCTTTCATCTTTGCTTGCTTCAATGACATTCCAGGGTTCAATGCTGGATAAGAGAGATTACATACTTGTTGTAAGGTCTGCGACCTTACTGGGTCGGTTGGGCCCAATAGTAAGCCCATTGACCCATTTATTTAGCTATTATTATAATTAATTGTATTTTAGATATTTAAGTGGGTTTAGAGCATGAGCGAGTTTCTTTTAGCATTAGAATAGTATCTGCGAAGTTTCGTGCGATTCCGAGTTCGTTTGTTGATAGCAGGGGGGTAGTTTGCAATTTAGGAAAAATTGAGTGTTTTCCGAAATATTCCAAACGCCGTGATTTATGGGTTTGTTGGAAAGGTTTCGTCGCGCTGATCATTTTTGTCTCTTGACTCATCATGATCCGACAACTGGAAACCCTTCAAGTGGTCCATTCTTTCACCGGACCCACTTAAAGGGCAACTTAGGTCTTTTCCTCCCTATCTTCTTCTTAACCTAATCTCTCTCATTATTCTCTGCAATTGAACGAAAGAAACTGCAGCCCCATTCTTCTTCTTCTTCCTTTCTCAAGCCAGATCTCTAGCCTAGAGAGATCAACTCGAAGATCCGATCCGCTAGTTCTCATTCTCTCGATCTCCTCTTGCTTCCGGTATCAATTTGGTAAGCATTCTTATACTTTCATCTTTTCATTCGTATTCTTTTGGTTAGATTTAGGTCTGATCTTAATTCTTTTTCTTCCTATCTTCTTCTTGGCTTCCTAGATTTCGTTTTATCGGGTTAGATCGTGGATTTTGGGGTAGAAAGGCTTCTCCTCGAGTTTTGCCCAAATTCTATCATCTTCTTGGTTGAGGCAAGTAGATCTGCATTGTATTTCTAAGCATGTATGTTTGTTTCTATTTGATTGGCTATGATTCCTTGTTAGAATTCCTTAATTCTAAGCCTGTTATGATTTAGGGATTATTATTGTTAATTATTGGTTTAGGTTGATTAAATGTAAATTGGAAATGGTAGTTATTTGATTCAATTAATGGAGTGGAATGGAATGTGGATGGATTGGATTGTGGGGAGAGCAGGTGGCTCATTTTATGCAGGTTAGCCATGGATCGATCGGAGGAAAAAGGGCCAAAAATCAGTTTTCGGCCATTTTCGGGGTTCAGGTTGCAGTTCCGATCGATCGGACGTGCAGTCCGATCGATCGGCACTGTTACTTAACTGTGGCTGATTTCAGACCGATCGATCGGACCTTTTGTCCGATCGATCGGACTGCCTTTTTTTGACAGCACAGGCAAACTTCGGAAATACATAACTTTTAATCTGTCCGTTGGAATAATACATGTAATATACCGTTGGAAAGCTCTCGAGATGTAGAATCCAATGGTTCTAGTTTCATCACGATCGGAGGTCGGCAAGTGATGTAAATGTTCAAATTATTGCTTCAGCTCATGTTTTATTGTAAATGAGACTAATAACTTAGGTTTGGGCCTTAGATGTTGGAAACCATGCACCCACACTCATTTGACCATTAATGGGGTTAAAATCGTAGCACGTTGTTTGGTGTGTTTCGATGGGTTGTCTAGGTATTCGTGTATTGCACATGAATTAACCGAATGCGTATGAAATTGTTTTATTAGATGCTTAACATGATTGTACACCAAGGGATTTTCCTAGAAGCATCGTTGATCCATTTCCACACGTACTCCGTCAGAACATGTGAGGTGCAGGGATGACACCATTTACCTAGGACTGGATTGTAATATTCCTTTGATCCGTGACTTGTCTCCGTCGTTGTATTCCTTGTACACTCTCTTGACATAAAATACCTAATTAATTATGAAACATAAATTCTTATAGAATTTAGGCTTGGATCTGACTTAGAGTGTACCGTAAGAACCTTGTCTTGTATTAATGACCATGACTGGCTAGCAATGAAAGGGATTATTACGTTGTTTGCTTGTCTAGTATTGTCTTGAATGAGATAATCCCTATGATCGTATCTTGTACATTGAACTAGCCAGACTTGCTTGTCTTGTTTGTCCTTGTGTCAAAACCACTTTATTATTGTTTGCATATCATGGCCATCTGCAGTTTGGGGTTTATTGACGAACCGGTTACTCGGTTGTCGGGATGGGCAGTCGGCTTTGGACGGCGTCCATGGCATTGAATAACTGGGAGCAGGCATAGGACTGTGCTGATATTCCCAGGACCGGGAGCTAGGATCCTACTGGAGCCGGACTTTGGTATCAGTAGTCCAGATTAGGATTGTTACTGGTACCCCGGGAGGTGGCATTGGACATCCTCGGAGTCTCCCTCTTGTTCTTGTTTTGCATTGCATGATAGTGGTTATTGTTAGATGGTTGTTAGGATTCCTATTATTATTTATATCCATCATTATTCTTGCTTTATGCCTAGACACGCTTTTCTTGTGTTCATATGATGTATACTTATCATTACTCTATATTTGATGCATGTCATGTTTATTATGCTATGCTTATCTATTGCTCAACATGTCGTTGACCCTATTCCTTGGTGTGCAGACACCTCAGGTGGTTACTACTACTATGAGGAGCAGGCCGGTGAGGAGATCCCAGAGGATCTCCAACCAGTCGAGGAGGAACGCGAGTGGCGTGCCGATGACGTAGAGTAGCGTCATCACTCCCGGCACGAGAGAGATTCACATGGACTCATTAGATATATTCATTTATTTATTTCTCTCGTTGGACCTTTTCTTTCATTGACTTGATTTAATTTTATTGGCCTTGTTTATTGGGATTGGCCAATGTAATAAATTACTTTAACTCATTTTATAGTTTTTAATTATTCTTTCTTGCAACTTTTAATTTAATGAGAAGTATTATTTATTGACTGATATTCCATATGCCTAGACTTATATGAGGTTTGAAATGTAATATCCTTACAGCGGACTTACGATCCGTGGGCCTAAAGGACAAAAATTTTAATTAGTCCTAAAATTCACTCTCCGGATCCGGTTTATTCTTAATCGGGTTCGGGGGACGTGACAGAATGGTATCAGAGCAGTGGATGGTTTCTCAGGGTAAAAACTTTAGAAACCATAGGACGCGTGTGAGGATTCCGTTAGTCAGTAAGTTGATCTTTTAGTTTTATTTCTAGCATTGTGTTGTTAGCTTGAGGTGTATTGGAACAAGACCGTGAAGTTGCAGAGTGCGGACCGTAGTGTTGAGTTTGTTGGCGCAGAGAAGCCCATCTCCACTCGGTTAATTTCTGCATTGAAGGTAGAACGGTTGATGAGGAGCGGTTGCGAAGACTTTATCGCATTTATCATGGAAGACAAAGAGTTCAAGACTGTTGATGAGATTCCTGTGGTGCGAGAATTCCCGGATTTATTTCCGAAGGAGATCCCCGGTTTGCCACTTGTTCGTGAGTTGGATTTCACGATAGAATTGCAACCAGGTACAACACCTATCTCGAAGGCCCCGTATAGGATGGCACCAGCAGAATTGAAGGAGTTGAAGACTCAGATTGGAGATCTGTGGGATAAAGGTTTCATTAGACCCAGTGTGCCACCGTGGGGAGCTCCGGTGATATTTGTGAAGAAGAAGGACGGGACAATGAGGATGTACATAGATTACAGACAGTTGAATCAAGTGACTGTTAAGAACAAGTACCCGTTACCGAGGATCGATGAGCTATTCGATCAGTTACAGGGAGCTCAATTCTTTTCGAAGATAGATTTGCGTTCCGGTTATCATCAGTTGCGAGTCAGGAAGGAGGATGTTTCTAAGACTGCATTTCGGACGAGATATGGCCATTTTAAGTTTCTTGTGATGCCTTTCGGGTTGACGAACGCACTAGCAGTTTTTATGGCATTGATGAATAAGGTGTTTGCCCCTTTCCTGGATCAGTTTGTGGTTGTCTTCATAGATGATGTGTTGGTGTATTCGAAGACTAAGGAGGAGCATGAGCATCAGTTGAGAACATCTTTGCAGCTCTTGAGGGATAACCAACTGTATACTAAGTTGAGCAAATGTGAGTTTTGGTTGGAGCAAGTGGCATTTTTAGGCCACATTATCTCTAAGGAAGGACTGACAGTGGATCCTAAGAAGATTGCAGCAGTTGTGAATTGGAGTAGCCCGCGGAATGTAGCAGAGGTTCGCAGTTTTCTCGGACTTGCAGGTTATTACAGGAGGTTTGTGAAAGGGTTTTCTACCATAGCATCTCCACTCACTAAGTTGACGAGAAAGGACGTTCCGTTTGTATGGACAGAAGAATGCGAGAAGAGTTTCCAAGAGTTAAAGACTCGGTTGACTACAACACCCATACTTGCTTTACCCTCAGGAAGTGGAGGACTTGTGGTTTACACAGATGCTTCAGGGATTGGTTTGGGTTGTGTTCTCATGCAGAATGACAAGGTGATAGCCTATGGATCGAGACAATTGAAGGATCACGAGAAGAAGTATGCCACACATGACTTGGAGTTGGCAGCAGTGGTGTTTGCATTGAAGTTGTGGAGGCATTATTTGTACGGTGAGAAGTTTGAGGTGCATACAGATCACAAGAGTCTGCAATACCTGTTTACACAAGGTGATTTGAACAACAGGCAGCGGAGATGGATGGAGTACATAAAGGATTATGATTTCCCGATCAAGTACCATCCTGGGAAGGTGAATGTGGTAGCAGATGCTCTCAGCAGGAAAGCAGCCTTCAGTTGATGTGTAATGCCAGAATGGAGATGGATAGAGCATTTCAGAGATATGGATGTAGAAGTGTGGCCAGTCAAGGAGAAAGTATTGGTTGCTACTTTGGGAGTTTGGGAGCCAGAAATAATTAACAGGATCAAGGAAGCTCAGAAGGATGATCCTGAGTTGCAGAGAATTATTGACCACATCGATGACCATTCAGAGTTCAGATTGATTGAAGGAATTTTGTACTGTAAGGACAGGTTGTGTGTGCCAGATGTGCAAGACATCAAGTTAGAGCTGATGACAGATGCGCACCACACCAGATATTCTATTCACCCGGGGAGCACCAAGATGTATCAGAATTTGAAGAATCACTATTGGTGGGTGAAAATGAAGAAAGAGATTGCAGAGTTTGTCGCTAAGTGTATGACTTGTCAGTAGATTAAGGCAGAACACAAGAAGCCCCCTGGTTTGCTTCATCTGTTGGAGATTCCAAAGTGGAAATGGGAGCACATCACTATGGATTTTGTATCGGGATTGCCAAACACTAGGAAAGGTAATGATGCTATTTGGGTAATCGTGGATAGATTGCCTAAATCAGCACATTTTCTGCCATTCAAGACTGGTCAGTTTATGAACAAGATGACGGTGTTGTACAGGGACAATATAGTCAAGCTACATGGAGTGCCTAAGTTCATAGTATCCGATCGAGACCCTAAGTTTGTCTCTCGTTTTTGGTCTACTTTTCAGTCCTCTATGGGTACTCAGTTGAAATTCAGTACAGCTTACCACCCTCAGACAGATGGACAGTCAGAGCGTACTATTCAGACTTTGGAAGATCTTCTCAGAGCGTGTGTTTTGGATTTTAAGGAGAGTTGGGATGAGAGCTTGCCTTTATGTGAATTTGCCTACAATAACAGCTATCATTCAAGTATTGGTATGGCACCATTTGAGGCATTATATGGGCGGAGATGTGGGACTCCAGCTTGTTGGGAAGAAGTAGGAGTTCGGAGTTTCCATGGCCCCTTAGAGATTGCTGATTCTAGTGAGAAAGTTTGGATTGTTCAGATGAGAATGAAGGAATCACGGGATCGTCAGAAGAGCTATGCAGATAAGAGACGGAGACCTTTGGAATTCCAAGTTGGGGATATGGTATTCCTGAAAGTGTCTCCGATGAGAGGTGTTGTAAGATTCAGGCAGAAAGGGAAGCTTGCCAAGAGGTTTGTGGGACCGCTTGAGATCAAGAGTATGATTGGAGATGTGGCATATCGTTTGGTGCTACCGTCAGAGTTAGCAGGTGTGCACGACGTATTTCATGTTTCAATGCTTCGAAAGTATATTCCAGATCCCACTCACGTGTTGCAGCACGAGCCACTTCAGTTACAGGCAGATGCAACCCATGTGGAGCGTCCGGCACAGATCATCGACACTAAGGAGGTAGTGTTGCGTACCAAGACAATCCAATGGGTCAAGGTACAATGGGAAAACCACAGTCCGGAAGAAGCTACGTGGGAGCCGAAAGAGCAGATTCAGAGGACGTACCCTTATCTTTTTCCTGATGAGGTATGTTTAGGCATTTGGGGGACCAAATGTTCTTTTTAGATGTAAGAGTTGTAAGGTCTGCGACTTTACTGGGTCGGTTGGGCCCAAAGTAAGCCCATTGACCCATTTATTTAGCTATTATCATAATTAATTGTATTTTAGATATTTAAGTGGGTTTAGAGCATGAGCGAGTTTCTTTTAGCATTAGAATAGTATCTGCGAAGTTTCGTACGATTCCGAGTTCGTTTGTTGATAGCAGGGGGTAGTTTGCAATTTAGGGAAAATTGAGTGTTTTCCGAAATATTCCAAACGCCGTGATTTATGGGTTCGTTGGAAAGGCTTCGTCGCGCTGATCATTTTTGTCTCTTGACTCATCATGATCCGACAACTGGAAACCCTTCAAGTGGTCCATTCTTTCACCGGACCCACTTAAAGGGCAACTTAGGTCTTTTCCTCCCTATCTTCTTCTTAACCTAATCTCTCTCATTATCTCTGCAATTGAACGAATGAAACTGCAGCCCCATTCTTCTTCTTCTTCCTTTCTCAAGCCAGATCTCTAGCCTAGAGAGATCAACTCGAAGATCCGATCCGCTAGTTCTCATTCTCTCGATCTCCTCTTGCTTCCGGTATCAATTTGGTAAGCGTTCTTATACTTTCATCTTTTCATTCGTATTCTTTTGGTTAGATTTAGGTCTGATCTTAATTCTTTTTCTTCCTATCTTCTTCTTGGTTCGGCAATACATAACTTTTAATCCGTCCGTTGGAATAATACATGTAATATACCGTTGGAAAGCTCTCGAGATGTAGAATCCAATGGTTCTAGTTTCATCACGATCGGAGGTCGGGAAGTGATGTAAATGTTCAAATTAATGCTTCAGCTCATGTTTTATTGTAAATGAGACTAATAACTTAGGTTTGGGCCTTAGATGTTGGAAACCATGTACCCACACTCATTTGACCATTAATGGGGTTAAAATCGTAGCACGTTGTTTGGTGTGTTTCGATGGGTTGTCTAGGTATTCGTGTATTGCACATGAATTAACCGAATGCGTATGAAATTGTTTCATTAGATGCTTAACATGATTGTACACCAAGGGATTTTCCTAGAAGCATCGTTGATCCATTTCCACACGTACTCCGTCAGAACATGTGAGGTGCAGGGATGACACCATTTACCTAGGACTGGATTGTAATATTCCTTTGACCCGTGACTTGTATCCGTCATTGTATTCCTTGTACACTCTCTTGACATAAAATACCTAATTAATTATGAAACATAAATTCTTATAGAATTTAGGCTTGGACCTGACTTAGAGTGTACCGTAGGAACCTTGTCTTGTATTGATGACCATGACTGGCTAGCAATGAAAGGGATTATTACGTGGTTTGCTTGTCTAGTATTGTCTTGAATGAGATAATCCCTATGATCGTATCTTGTACATTGAACTAGCCAGACTTGCTTGTCTTGTTTGTCCTTGTGTCAAAACCACTTTATTATTGTTTGCATATCATGGCCATCTGCAGTTTGGGGTTTATTGACGAACCGGTTACTCGGTTGTCGGGATGGGCAGTCGGCTTTGGACGGCGTCCATGGCGTTGAATAACTGGGAGCGGGCATCGGACCGTGCTGCTATTCCCAGGACCGGGAGCGAGGATCCTACTAAAGCCGGACTTTGGTATCAGTAGTCCAGATTGGGATTGTTACTGGTACCCCGGGAGGTGGCATTGGACATCCTCGGAGTCTCCCTCTTGTTCTTGTTTTGCATTGCATGATAGTGGTTATTGTTAGATGGTTGTTAGGATTCCTATTATTATTTCTATCGATCATTATTCTTGCTTTATGCCTAGACTCGCTTTTCTTGTGTTCATATGATGTGTACTTGTCATTACTCTATATTTGATGCATGTCATGTTTATTATGCTATGCTTATCTATTGCTCAACATGTCGTTGACCCTATTCCTTGGTGTGCAGACACCTCAGGTGGTTACTACTACTATGAGGAGCAGGCCGGTGAGGAGATCCCAGAGGATCTCCAACCAGTCGAGGAGGAACGCGAGTGGCGTGCCGATGACATAGAGTAGCGTCATCACTCCCGGCACGAGAGAGATTCACATGGACTCATTAGATATATTCATTTATTTATTTCTCTCGTTGGACCTTTTCTTTCATTGACTTGATTTAATTTTATTGGCCTTGTTTATTGGGATTGGCCAATGTAATAAATTGCTTTAACTCCTTTTATAGTTTTTAATTATTCTTTCTTGTAATTTTTAATTTAATGAGAAGTATTATTCATTGACTGATATTCCATATGCCTAGACTTATATGAGGTTTGAAATGTAATATCCTCACAGCGGACTTACGATCCGTGGGCCTAAAGGACAAAAATTTTAATTAGTCCTAAAATTAACTCTCCGGATCCGGTTTATTTTTAATCGGGTTCGGGGGACGTGACACTTGTCATCATCCTTCTTGTCTGAATTCCTGCCTTTGCATCACCAAGAATGTTGGTTTCCGTGATGCCATGATATTCATGCCATCTATTGTTTTCTCTCTTCTTATCTGAATGATCCTGAGATTCTCCTTTCTTTCTATCATCAAACTGTGCTACAGGTTCACTGTCATCGTTGTCATCCTCATATACTGGAAGTTCCTATTTACTGTTTTCTAACTGTTCAACATGTTCATCAAACTTGACATCAATACTCTTAACTATTTTGTTTAGTCTTTTGTTATAACATCTGTATGCCATGCTTCTAGTTGAGTAACCCAAAAAAAAAATGCCTTCATCTGCCTTTTCATCAAACTTTCCCACGTTCTGCTCAATTCTTTTGATGTAGCATTTACTTCCAAAGACTTTGAAATGTTTGACAGTTGCCGTCCTTCCAAACCATAGTTCGTACGGAGTTTTCTCTTCGTGAGGCCTGAGCATACACCTGTTCTGAATGTATACAGCAGTTTGAACTGCTTCTTTCCAATGCCTATCAGAGAGCTTGCTTTAGACTAACATGGTTCTTACCATCTCCTGAGCAGTTCTATTCTTTCTTTCTACCACACCATTCTGTTGAGCTGTTCGAGCTGCTGAGTATTGTCTTCTGATGCCATGCTTCTGACAATACTCTTCAAATTCTTCAGAAGTGAATTCACCACCTTTGTCTGATCTTAAACATTTGATCCTCCTTCCAATGTGATTCTCAACCTGTTTTCTGAAAACTTTGAACATGTCAAGGGCTTCATTTTTATGTTTCAAAAACATTATCCATGTCATTCTTGAAAACTCATCAACGCATAACATGAAGTATTTATGACCATTGATGTTTTGAGTCCTCATAGGACCACATAGATTAGTATGTATTAACTCCTATGTCTTGCTGGTGTGATGTTCTTTTGACTTGAAAGAAGTTCTAGTAAGTTTCCCTTTTTGACATGCATCACAAACAATAGTTGAAGACTTTCCTATATGAGGAATATCCCTTACTGCCTTCTTGGAATGGATCTTTGATAGGTTATCAAAGCTTATATATCCAAGTCTTCTATGCCATAATCTGCACTCGTCAACTTGTCCGATAGCGCATGTTCCCTTCATAGTTTCAGATAGTGTGTAAAGATTGCCGGATGTCCTTGAGCCAACTGCTACAACTTTGTCATTGCTAGACTTCCTTATCTCAAATCCCAGTTTCTTGAACACCACCTCATGTCCTTGATCACATATTTGACTTACACTCAGAAGACTGTGCTTTATCCCATTCAAAAACAAAACTTCTTTGGAAGTTATATTCCCATGATTCAGTTAAATTGCTCATTCTCCAACTATCTTGGCACCATCATTATTTCCAAATTTTACAGAGCCTCCATCATACTTTCTAGATTCATGAACCTGTCCTTGGCTCCTGACATATGATTTGAGCAGCCACTGTCAAGTATCTGATCGCTGCCCCAAGTGCAAGGCCGCGATTATAGTAATAACCGCTGAAACTAGGTCAATCCACAGGGAGTTATTTATCACAAAACCTATCCTATATAAAAAAACTAATCTAGCCTATAAAAAATCTATATAAATAAATCTCTATGAAACTGAAATTGAAATTTTATTACAAATCCAAATTAGAAATTACAATCCCAAATAAAAATTCTAGTCTAAGAATCCTAATCTAAAGACCTAGATCGAACACATCAAGAAAATAAGACTTGCGCATAATCCCATCTTCAAGTCTTCAATCCTTCACCAATGGAGAAGTAGATGGCTAGCTGATGATGGAGCGACGACAGCAACCGCAGCGGCGCGACGGCTGGAAGAAGGGAGATGGAGAAAAATTAATGGAGTATGGGCTGGTAGCTATTCGTCCAAGGTGCTGTGTTTTTTTTCTCTCCCATGTCCAGCCCTTTTATGCTCTTTTTAATATTCTTTGATGGCTTGTGGTCCATGTGGAATGGGCACAATTTTTATAGTGCATAACTTAGATAAGATTTTTTTTTTTTATCAATAACTGTTGAGATCTTCTTACTTGGTGATCACATGCACGCCCATTGCTTGGTTTGAGTTATCTTCTTACTTTGGAAGATTTCAAATTTGAAATCTATTCTTGATTGGAATCCTAAGTGTTGAGATCTAAGGAAACTTGGTCTCTTTTGAAGTTATCCCCAACTTAAAATTACTTAGTACATCCACCTATTAGGCATCTTCTTATCTCTTGCAATTCTCCACATGGGCCCACATGTCAACTAGAATTTTAGAATTTAGTCTTCAACTGGGTCCCACTTGGATTTTGAAACTTTTGGTGAGAGGTCTTGGACGTCCATGCCTTGTTGCATATTTCCCTTTGATTTGAAAGTTTTCAAATCTTGGAAACTTGTTTGATTGAGATCTAGTTATGGTGACATCTTGGAAAAAAAATTTTGGACTCTTCATAGGTTGAAATCACCTTGCATGGGCCCACTTTGATTTGAGAAAATATCCAAATGCGAAATCCCAAAGTTTGTAAGAGAGATGGACCCCACATGTGGCGTGCAGCCTTGGAGTCTCATGTGCTTTAAAAAAACTCCCACAGGGTGGGTCCCATGGGTGGCTTCTTCTTGAATTTTTTTCTTCCTTCTTTTCTCTCTTAATTTCTCTTCAATGTGGGCCTCAAAATTCTGGTTTTTCCCTACAAAAATAAAAACAAATGTCGAAGAATAATCTATTCATATAGGGAAGGAATGATGCAAGATGCGGGCCCAATTCACATTAAATAAATGCATAAAATGTCACCATTTGATCAAATTTTCTTTAATTAAATCAATGGTGCAAATAAAATTCATCAGTTCATGTGTAAATAAAAAGTAATGAGAAATTTGTGACTTTCAATGCCAAAAATAGAGAAATTCATGATATTATGTGAAAATGCATTTTTTTGGATGAATTTTGACTCGAATTCAGACTTTGATGCTCACAAACATAGAATCATGATTTTTTTTTACTAAAATGGTCCATGATTTGATTATTAAATCCTTAATTAATTCTAAAATGATGATGAAATTATTTATTTTTAAGGACTTATCAATATCCAAGGTGTTGGCCCATTCTGTGCTTTAAGAGTTGTCTGAACAATCAAAGATTCGGCTTTGTTTTTCTAACTCTCCTTCCTTTTCCACACTTTCTTAGACTTCCCTTTTTGTTTTTTTTTTTTTTTTTTTCATAATGCACTTGTTGCGCCATATGAATATTTTTGCTTTTGTTTCAAAGCATTAGCATGATAATAGTAATCCTGAAAGGTGTTAGTAGGATATTGGTATGCATACATACAGTCCCTGGCTATATGCCCAAAGTTGTGGTAATTATAGCATTCTAAGGGGTTCATAATTAGGGCTTCAAATGGGTTCCTACTAACATAATTTGTAGGCCTTTCATTAAATTTACAGGTAGCTATTTTGTGGCCAAAAGTATTACACTCAAAACAATGACCATTAAAGTAAGGAGTAGACCTGTAAAATGATGACTGCCTTTGTAAAGGTGCCATGAATTTTTCTAGAGATTGCTGTGTCATAGATGTTACATGTTTCTTTGATTGTTGCACAAGTTTAGATTGAGCAGGATAAGCAATTGTTTTCTGAATCTTCTCAACATGTGACCTATCTTATTTGGTTGAAGACTCACCCTTCTCACAACCTAGACCAAACTTTATATGTGAAGGTCGCTGATTGTTCAAAATCTCATTCAACTTGATTGATCCTTCATATGCCTTTAGTTTCTGATTAGTCTTGTCAACTTGAGCTTTCAGACCTATAATTTCCTCTTCCATTTGCTACACTCCTTTGTCTTTATGATAACTTGTGACTCAAGCTCTTCTTTAATTTTCCTCCCTTCTTCTATTTTAACCTTCAGTGTCTTAGCTATTTCTTCAATTTCTATCATCTTCTTTGAAATCTTTTTGTTTTTCTTTTTTTCTGTACTCAACTGCTCCAAAGCTGCTATAAGCTCCTCTTCCAAATTAATCTCTGTCTCAATCTCCTCATTATCAGATTTTTCCTCTTCCTTTTCATCCTCTAAGGCTGCCATAAACGGAACCTCATATGATTCTTCAGAATTCTCATTTGAACCATCTTCTGAAGAACTTTATTTCCTTTTTGAAATATAACTCTTTTACTTTCCTTTCTTGACGTATGACTTACAAGAATAGTCCTTCTTTTATTTGTAGGAGTCACTGTCATCTTCGTCTGCATTAGCAAGAGGGCACTTCGCTGCGAAATGACCAATACCTCCACAATTGAAGCATTTGAATGGGAGCTTTCCTTTGAATTTTCCTTTTCCCTTCCTTAGCTTCCGCACAAGAATAGCTGTCAATTCATCATCTAAGTCCTCTTCATCAGACTGTGCTACCTATTTGTTCTTTTTGTGGGCTTTGAATGCTGCTTCCTTTTCAGTGGGTTTGGTCTTGCCTATTCTCATCTCATATGTTGTAAGAGATCCCTACAGTTCATCCATATTAAAGACATTTAAGTCTTTGGCCTCCTAAATAGCTGATACTTTTGAGTCAAATCTGGGAGGAAGAGACCTCAGAACTTTTTCCACAAGTGCTGGTTCCTTAATCTCCTCACCAAGCCCTTTGATAGCATTAACAACTTCATTAACTCTAAGCATGTAAGCATCAATGTTCTCATCCTCATTCATCTGGAGCATTTCAAACTGTGATCAGTGAGTCTGAAGCTTAGCCTCCTTGATCATCTCATCTTATTCATGTACACTTTTCAGTTTATCCCATATGTTGACACCAAAAAAGTCACTTTGCCTCCTCAACATCAAGAACCCACAGGAAGCTGCATCCTGCTACAAACAGGCAAAGCTACTTCAAGCATCAGATCTTGTCAGAATCAAACAAAAACTGCAAGATCCTTCAAGACAGCCAAAAGAGGGGCACACATGAAGTTTCGGGCCATTCCGACATCATTTGGCCTCACTTCACTCCTCCGACAGCTAAACAGGCGCTCCCTGCGGCGACAGTGTCGAAGACACCAAAACTTCGATCAGAGCCTACAGATGGTTCCAAAATACCTCCAAAAGGCTCCTTGTCAAATTTCAAGTCAAACCGACAACGTTTGACCCTCCATCAACGCTCAAGCAGCAAAATCAAGCATCTCGGCTGCGAGAACCACCAAAGTCATCATTCATCAAACAAAGCACATGAGTGGCTTCAACATGCTTCCAAAGGGCTGCACGTCGAATTTTAGGTCATTCCGACAACGTTTGACTAGACTTTGACGCTCCGAAAGAAAATCAAGCCTACCGGCGGAGGAGCACCCCGGGACCATGACATCCAAATCGGAGCTAATGGATCACCTCTACATGACTCCAATAGGCTCCCTGTCAAATTTTAGGTCAATCGGACATCGGTTGACCGTATATCAAAGTTCGACATCTTCCCCGTAGCAAAATAAAGTCAAGCATCGACGGGACCCCAAACGGCTTCAAAACTCAGATAAAAGCCCATGGTTGGTCCTATCCATTGCTCAAGAAGCTTCACCTCAATTTTCAGGTCATTCCGACATTGGTTGACCTAGTTTCGACTCTTAACGGAAAATCGGCTACAAAGTCTTCGGCTTTCCCGAAAAATGGGAAACTTTGTGCTCCGGTTTTGTGCGACTTCTCGTCAAGTTTTTTCCAAGAAAATCAAGTCAATAATTAAGGGAAAATGTCAAGAAAAATAAAGAAGAAAAAAAGAACGAAAAAAAAGAAGAAACGGTCGAAAAATCACGCAGCGACCAAAGGGGACAAAGCCCCCATGGTCGCCGGCGACCTTGGCCCAAGGTCTAAAAAAAAAAAAAAAAAAAAACTCTGAAAAAAAAAACTTTCAAAAAGAAAAAACTTCGATCACTTTCGAGTTCAGAATCGAGAAATCTTGGTTCTTTCCCTTTCAGATTCAATATGCTCGCAGAAATGTTGAGCCTTTGTTCGGATTGGAACACCATTTGCTCTCTTTGGTGAATTCAATCTTGACCTTTAAAAAAAAAAAAACTTCCGTCATTATTGGATTCACATCCGAGAAATTCTGGTTCCTTCCCTTTTGGACTTAGCGCTCGCAGAAATGTTTGAGCCTATGTTTGGATTGGAATACCATTTGCTCTCTTTTATGAACCCAATTTTGACCTTTCAAAAAAAGAAATCCCATCACGTGTCCTTTCCAAGGATGCGATTTGCAACATTTGTGCCTAGCGGTGCTAGTACGCCCTTTCGGGTCTACTGTATTCGCGACCGACACATTTGTATTTCCAACCTTATATCATTTTACCTCGAGTGAGCCTTGCTTCTCGGTAACTTGAATTAAGGTCTACAATTGCTTCTAGCAGTCACTGGAACGCTCACCCTGAGCCTACCATACTTGCATTTTAGAATAATTGTACCCTCTATGGCTTTTTGCCTTCTTTATCTTGCTTGGGCTGGGCTATGTCCCATCGAGTGATTTGAAAAGATAAAACCATAGTTGTTCTCCATTTATGATCACCATATTCTTGTGATTACTAATGGATGTGGTCTTGTTTTAGAAGTTTTCCAAAACTAATAATGGTAGCTTCATTGACCATCACTTTTGATGAGAACAAGTACCAGCTTATGCTTCAAGACAAGCAAAACAAGCGCACTCATAAGCGCCCTGCCAGTTGCCGAAGCGTCATCTCCCTCGACAACTCTCAAAACACCGGGTCAACCTCAACTCCCCGGACCATCGTCTTCAGGTCGCTGGGACCATTCCCACTCCCCGTAGAAGAAACTGTACCTGCCAAGAAGCAGAAAATCGCCCCGCAACGTGTCACTAACATGGCACCAAGGGAGAACACAAAGAAGCCTGAAGCCTGTGGCACTCCCACAAAGCCTCAACCTACAAGAAACCACGTTTGCCCCAAAACCTGGTCCCCGAGATCTTCACCGAAGCAATGGAGATCCCGAACATCTACAAAGCTAGCATACTTGGCCCCTCTCAAGGAGAATTGGTTCTACCCTCTCTCTTACATAAAAGAGGAGAAACCTACTTTCCGCCAAACAAACAAACCAATTCAGCATGAGCCGGCTTGCTCCTACAAGCCCAAAATCAAATCCTGCATCGTTAGGCCTCTGCAAAAACCCGTTGAAGCCTGCACTTCTGCGAATCTACCCTTCATCTCAACAGGGGCCGAACTCGCAAAATTCAAATCCACATTGCGACAGGCTAAGGACCGCGTCTGAATCCTGTCCATGCCCGGCTTCAAGGAAGACAAGCTCGGCTGCTGTGCATGGGGGACTACATCCTTCATTGCCAGAGCCCAGCCAGAGCTGACTGAAGCTCAAATTGCTCGTCCCTTGCGTCGCCGCGTGGCATATCAACAAAAGAGACTAGAGAAGCAAAGAACCCAGCATTCTACCCTACATATCTCTAAGAAATGGGTCGAAAAAGAAAGACCCGACCAAGTTGTTGATGTCCATATGGTTGGCAAAACCAGAAGACGCCAGAAGTCAGCAACCAAAATTCGTGTTAAACGTCCGGTGACTCACAGCGTCTCCCGGACATGAACACATCTGGAAGAATCCTCCACTCCTTCAAGCCAAGGACAACTGAGTAACCACTCCTCGGATTCTTCATCCAAAAGAATGAGCCCCAGCTCAGTCACCAAGACAATTTCTTCGTTCGAATCCCGAGGGATGAACGTCCTGGCTACAAGTTCTGAGCAGCCTCCACCGCGGGATGATGTAACCGCACACATCCAGTAGTTAGAGCAAGGGCAATCGAGAACTGAGGCTCTGATGGAAAACCTCCTTCTCACTTTACAGCGTCCACCTAACAATGAAACCCCTCCAAATCATCAAGATGACGAGGCCAGTGCAGAAAACAATGAATCATGCACCCTTACCAAAAAGGACATTGACGATATCCTCGCAAAAGCAAAAGAAGAGGATACGTTGAAGGAACATGGGATCAAGCCACCCTATCCCCTATAGATGGATTCGGTTCCATTCCCTGCAAAATTCAAACAACCTACTCTCTAGACATATACGGGGAAAGGTTTAGCCAGATAACATGTCATCTACTTTAAGATCCTGACGGGAGCTATCGTAGATCAAGATGCCCTCAAGATCCGTCTCTTTGCAAGTACCCTAAAAGGTACGGCCTTTGATTGATACTCCACTCTGCCGGAGAACTCCATCCAAAACTGGGCAATGATGGAGGCACGCTTCCTGACCAAGGTGAGGATCATCCTATTACTATGGCTCAGCTCTGCAGCTTAAAACAGGGAGAGAATGAGTCAACATATGACTTCATTCACAAATGGAAGGCGATGGCGTACAAATGCTCAGATGTACTGCCACAAGCGTCGCTAGTCGACATCTGCCGTAACAACATGAGAGCAAGAATCTGCTCCATGATCATCGGCAACAAATCAAAGAACCTGCGAGAACTCCTAGAAGCTTCCATGGAGGCTGAAATAGTGATCAAAGACCTCAATAGTCAGAAATTATCAAAGAAAGAGCCAACTGCCATTACAACCTTAAAACCAAAGAAAAAGAAGGTTCTTAATGTGCAGACCAAGTCAGCTCCTCAGTAGCCAAAGAAAGTTGAAAACAAAACAACAGGTAAAAGACCTGAACTCTCTGATGCCTTCAAAGAACGTGTAGAAAAGAAATACCCGTTCGATGAAGATTTCAAAGAAATCTTTGAGGCTCTCTTAGCAAATGACAAACTCACCTTGCCTGAGCCCAAAAGACCGGGAGATGTTGGCAAAACCAACAATCCCCGATATTGTCCATACCACCAGATGATCTCGCATCCTCTAAATCAATGCTTCGTTGTGAGATAGAAGATCAACGAGATGTGGAAAAACAGAGTCATTACCTTTGTAAAAACTACGGCTCTGCCTCTGTCAACATGGTGTCATGTGGGGAAACTTCAAATTCATCGAGGGAGAAGATCACTACTTCATTCAAGGTGATAAAAATGGCTCAAACGTCCCAAGAATTGGTTCCCTGTCCAACACCAAATGGACAACCCATATGGGTGCATCCTGATCTCCTAGAAGATGAAAATTGGGAGATCGTCAAAACAAAGCCGACTGCTCAACAGCGAAGGCAAGCCAAGAGACAACTCAGCAAGCTCAAACAGCAGCAAAAGTCTCAATCGAAACAAAAAGCCCCTGAAAAGGCAGAAACCTCTTCCACTGCTTCACTAGGGGTGACAGAAGAATCCCTTCCCAAAACTTCAAAGGCGGTAAGGAAATTCACCCTTGGTGATTTCATGCCATCTCAATACAGTAATGAAACTGCGCAGGGGGCATCATACTCCTGCAACTCGGTAGTTGGATTCTCCATCGATAGATAAGAGTCCAGTGATACTATCGGTGATATCGATGAGTGGGAGGAATCCCTTGAGACAGGAGAATACCTCTCCGATGAGGAATGAATTCCCGAGTCTCATCTTATGCCAGTAATCTGGTACAACCCATTGCAGCCACAAGGATCCTGGTCCGATGATGAAGAAGACCAAGAGGCTGAAATGCTGTTGACCTGGCACCAGTAGATGCTTCAGTGGAACCCAACATTGATGAACCATAAGGAGCAGATGACGAAGAAGATTTGGCTTCTATGCCTGATCTTGAAGAATATGCAAGAATCTTGCAACATCTTGTCATAGAGCAGGAGCAGGATCGCGTCAACAATCTTCGTCATGATCCAAAACCAGAAGTCCCTGAAAATCAACGGGAACTTTCTCCCTCAACTCCTGAAAATGGGGAAAACTGCTGGATCCATGATCCTTTTACATCCGAGGATAAGTCCGATTCCCAACAGTCTACACTGAGGGCATCTCCTATTGGGATGACTTGCAATGCGATAGCTCAGGATGATAGTGGCTCTGAAGCTTCCGAAGACACGTACTCCCCGACTGGTAGTATATCTTCCGGAACTACATCTTCTCAGGTGACTTCCACTAAGATATCATCTTCTTAGCCTTCGTCTCCTGAAACTGTGACATCAGAACTCAAGCCTCTTCCGATTTATCATCCTAAAAAACCTCCTGCCAATGAAATCTTCTTCAATGAAAACCCAGTTGTTGGTCCGAGATACCCGATCTCATAGACGATGTCTGGACCGATAAATCACTCAACAAAGAAGAAAAGTTGCTGAATGCTGTTCAGGACTTGTTCCCGAAAAATGCTACGTGCAACACAATCACTGAGGACGGCAATGCTGTTATAGAGACGCCTTCAGCAAATGACAAGGATCAACCCCTTGATCCCGAGAGTGATCTTCCAAAAGAAGATCCTTTTCTAGAAGCTCTTGAAGTTGATAGAGGTACCCACTCTGGCCTGGATTACCACAAAAATTACAACCAACCTTCTTCTTCTTATGTAAATCCTTCGGGAAAGCAAGTTGTAAACGCCCCAAGTGGCAACAATAATGAAAATGCAGGCCCAAAGGAGGCTTTCAAGTATGACTTGATTGAGCACTTCAAACACATACTTGCAGGACTGCACATCCTTGACCTATTACGAATGTCTCCACAAACTCGTGATAGTCTTATTTCAGAATTACAAAGGCTGAATGCGGATGTTGACAAACATGCCCCATAAGTCCTACAAATTGAAATGGACTATAGGGTCAAAAAGTCAAGTACTTCCTCAAAAGGAGAAAAGAAGAAAACTGAGGGATCAAGCAATGAATGCCTCTCGGTTCAAAAAGCAGTAAGTGCAACAATTGGCTTCGACAAGGATGATCTCCTGCTAGGCGAGATAAAGCACAACCGACCCTTGTACTTCACGGGGTACGTCAAAGAGATGTCAGTACACAGAGTCCAGATCGACCCGGGTTCTGCACTCAACCTCATCTCTACTTTGGCACTCGAAGAGCTGGGCATCCCACTTAGCAAGTTGAATCACACGTCTGTATCTATCTTCGGACATGACGGGAGCGCTCAAAGGCCTATCGGCAAAATCAGGTTCAAATTGCAAATCGGTAATCTTATTTCTGAAGTCACTGTATATGCAATAAGGACCCCTTAATGTACAATATCCTCCTTGGATGCCCCTGTATACATGAGAATGGTGTCGTCCCTTCAACTCTACATCAGTGCATCAAGTTCGTTAACAACGACGGCTTGATACATCGAGTGTTTGCAGACAAAAAGCCCTTCAAAGGAAAGGATGTCCATTTGCAGACGCTCAAATGTATAAAGATAGAAAAGAAGAGCAGGAGGAAGAAACATCGCACTTTGCCGAAAATCTCCAGAAAGATAAAGGCAAGGCTCCTCAGCAATTATTGGAAGTAAACAAACTTTCCACCGAACTTGAAGTAAGCAGTCAAGTTCCCTTCGTGATCTCTCTCGAGACATCAAAACCTTTGGTAATCACAACCAAAGCAAAGAAGACAAAACAAAAGGCTGGGGGCAAATTCACTGTCTCTTTTGTGTCTATTATGCATGACATAGATTCGGACTAAGAGCCAGAAGATGACACAGTGTCAAGCCAAGCTGATACTCAATAAGATCGGCCTGTTCTCACTCCATTGGAGACACCTGCTGACATAGAAGATCCTACATTTGCTTCCTTTGTTATTCCGGCAACTTCGCCAGAAGAAAAAACAATCTTCTTCCACAGATCGGGAGCATCTCCACTAAATTCTCTACTTGAACCTTTCCAAAATGAAGGTATGCCTCAGCTATCCCTGTATAGTCCAATGGCACAAGCTATCATGAAGAAAATGGGCTATGACGCTCAGAATCCGATTGGTTTGGGAGGTGCCCGTGGTATTCTCACACCATTGGAACATACCCTGACCAAAAGTCAACCGGAAGATTGGAAACTCCACCCTCATAAACCCAAGTCTTCATACGGGTTGGGGTATGATCCTACCACTCCCATGAGACAATTGATACAAAGGCTGCAAAGTCGTTTTTCCGACGAAGCCTCAACATCTCGTGTCCATGAAGACATTAATCTCCCTGGATATCTCTTTGAGGAGTCACCCGTCAAGGATCCAAGAAGTTCTTCCAATTGGTATAATTTCTCTGACGATGAAGAGGAATTGTCCGATGACACAAACGCGCGGTTGTCTGACCCAGAAGAACCATCGTCTCCAAAAGAAGTGCCCTACTTCAACCCAGTTTTAACAGGCGATTGGGATCATCTCATTGCAATTCTTGAAAAGAGTACCGATCAAGAAGATCCATGGACAGAAATAGAGCCTCGGTCTGTAAATGCCTCTGGAACTCCAGAAGGTCTTGTCGAGTTGGAAGCCTCCGGAAATATTATGGAGGAACCACCTTCAAACCTTCCGACAGAAGATCCTATTCAAAAGATAAACTTGGGAACACCTGATAATCCATGTCCCGTATTCATAAGCAAGAATATAAAGAATGATGAGTTACCCGAGTACATCTCTTTTCTTCGCGAGTTCGTTGATTGTTTTGCATGGTCTTATGCTGAAATGCCTGGCTTAGACCCCAAAGTAGCAGTCCACAAACTTAACTTGCAAAAAGAAATCAAGCCTGTTAAACAAGGCCAAAGAAGATTTCGTCCTGACGTGATGGACAAAATTGAACAAGTTCAAAAACTCAAAAACGTTGGCTTCATCCGCGAGGAACAGTATCTTGAATGGTTGGCCAACATCGTCCCCGTGACAAAGAAAAATGGGCAGATAAGAGTCTGTATCGACTATAGGGACCTGAATAATGCATGCCCTAAAGATGAATTCCCGCTCCCCATACTAGAGGTGATGATTGACAACACCTGTGGGTTCGAGCGAATGACATTTATGGATGAATTCTCTGGTTACAATCAGATAAAGATGCATTCTGAAGATTAAAGACATACATCATTTCGGACTCCATTTGGCGTGTATTGCTACACTGTCATGCCATTTGGTCTGAAAATTGCAGGTGCAACATATCAGAGGGCTATGATAAAAATATTCCAAGATATGCAGCACAAGACGGTCGAATGCTATGTTAACGACCTCGCCATCAACAGCAGAAGAAAAGAAGACCATCTCGACGATCTTCGAAAAGTCTTCCTCCTACTTCGCAAACACAAATTACGGATGAATCCATTAAAATTCTTCTTCGGTGTCACATCGGGTAAGTTTCTCGGATTCATAGTTCAAAAAGCTGGAATAGAACTTAACCCTACTAAAGTCAAGGCTATCCTGGAAATGCCATCTCCAAGGACCCTAAGAGAATTAAAAGGGCTTCAAGGAAGATTGGCATACATCCGACGGTTCATCTCCAATCTATCAGGGAAGTGCCGTCCATTCTCTCACTTGATGAAGATAGGTGTGGACTTTGTCTGGGATGCTGAATGTGAAACCGCATTTCAGGACATAAAAACATATCTCACCAAACCTTCAGTGTTGGCTGCCCCCACAACTGGAAAACCATTCATCTTGTACACAAGAGCTCTCGACTACTCTTTGGGTGCTCTACTCGTACAAGAAAACAATAAGGAAAAAAAAAACTGCTCTATATTACCTTAGCCGCATGTTGGTAGGTGTAGAGCATCGCTACTCCCCAGTCGAAAAAGAATGCCTTGCAGTAATGTTTGCAATACAAAAGCTGCGTCGCTACCTGCTGTCCAACACAGTCTATCTGGTTTCGAGGATCAACCTCTTAAAGGTCCTTGTCACAAAAGCAGGTTCTCTCAATGCATGGCTGGCAAAATGGTCCATCCTTCTATCACAGTTTGATATTAGGTATGTACCACAAAAGGCAATCAAAGGCCAAGCTCTAGCAGACTTTCTCGCAGAGCACCCATTGCCTAAAGATTCTCCACTCATGGATGATCTCCCAGACGAATTTGTCTACAGCGTGGAAACTTCCTTATCAAATGCTTTCTGGGACATGTACTTTGACGGAGCAACCAGGACAAATGAAAAAGGAAAGCAGATATCGGGAATTGGCATCCTCTTTGTCATCCCTGACAAATATATGATTCCACACGCTTTCTCGCTACTGGAACCATATTCAAACAATGCAGCTGAGTACCAAACCCTGATTATAGGATTGGAACTAGCTCTCTAATCCAGTATCACCATGCTAGAAGCTTTTGGGGACTCTCAACTGATCGTCAACCAGATGAATCAGAAATTTGAAGTCAGGAAGCCCGATTTGCTGCCTTACTACAACAAGGCGCAGTCACTTCGACAAAAAATCAACATATGTCACATCACCCACATCCTCAGAGGTGAAAACATCCGCTCAAATGCCCTGGCCGGACTCGCCGTATCTATGGCAATCCAAGAAGGGGAAAACATGCAAATCACAGTGTGTCAAAGAAGGATTCTTCCCCCTCTTAACTCACACCAAGCAGTTGCTGAATGCCACCAAGTGGTTGGAAGTCGGATGTCTATCCTCAAACCTCCGATCAACGACTGGAGGGATCCGTTTATTGATTACATCATGTTCGGAATCCTACCCGAAGATCCAAAAGAATGGGTAAGCATCCAAAGACGAGCCCCAAACTTTCATTTGGATATTCCTTCAAAAATACTTTACAGAAAATCCTTCAACGGAGTACTTCTACGCTACTTGTCACAACAAGATGCTGAAGAAACTATTAAAGAAGTGCATGCTGGTCTTTGTGGAGCCCATCAGGCTGGTCCTATGCTCTACGATCAGATAAAAAGGCTAGGTTATTATTGGCCTACCATGGTAGCTGACGCAATGCGATTTGGTAAGCGTTGCCAACAATGTCAAATTCATGGAGATTATGTCCACATGCCTCCAGAATGGCTACATCCTACAACAATCTCATGGCCTTTCGAAGCCTGAGGTATGGACATCATAGGTCCTATCTCTCCCCCATCAAGCAAAGGTCATCGATTCATCTTCGCCGCTACGGATTATTTCTCCAAGTGGTCAGAAACATTCGCTCTCAGTGAAATGAAGACCTCATCAGTCTTTCAATTCTTGCGCACCAACATTATTTGTCGCTTCGGCATACCTAAAAGATTCGTCCATGATAACGAACCGCAATTCCGGGATCACAGATTCTACAGGTTCTGCGACAAGTACAAAATCCAAAGTTGTCCTTCGATTTCATATAATCCGGCAATGAACGGACTAGCAGAAGCGTTCAACAAGACACTTTGCAAAATTGTCAAGAAAATGGTCTCTAGTCACAAAAGAGACTGGGGCGACAAACTACCAGAAGCTTTGTGGGCCTATCGTACCACCATTCGAGGACCAACCCATAGCACACCATTCTCCTTGGTCTATGGATGTGAAGCTGTTGTCCCTTTGGAAGTACAAATTCCTTCCTTAAGGGTATCTCTGCAAAATGACATGACATAAGAAAGCAATGTCAAATTGAGACTCTAAGAGTTGAATAATCTCGATGAAAGACGGCTCGAAGCTCTACAAAGCATTGAGTTGTACCAAGCACGCATGGCAGGATCTTTCGACAAGAAGGTCAGGCAACACACCTACAAAAAGGGTGACTTGGTTCTTGTGGTAAAAAGACCCATAGTCTTTGCCCACAATTCCAAAGGCAAATTTGAACCAAAATGGGAGGGACCTTTCGTCATCGACAAAGTCTTCATCAACGGAGCATACGCTCTTCTAAACATGGAAGGAGACAGATGTATGCTACCCATCACAGCAATGCCTATACGGCTAAAGTCTATTTCCAGATACTTGCTCATCAAACCCACCCCTTTTGAAATTTTCATCTTTATGTTGAAATTTCTAAAAAAAAAACCTTTCAAAACAATGCTTACTTTCATCGTTTCATTGTTCAAAAAAAAAAAATCAAAACAAAAAAACCAAGTTTAGGAGCCTCTTCTCAGACTTGACCAAAGTTTTCGATCCTTGAACCCAAAACTCATGGTTTGAAACCAAAATCAGGACTTAGAAATTTCCACCCTAGTCCTCCCTGGCTTTTACAAGCAAAAATGGTTTTAAGTCAAAATTTACGACCCTTGTGTCTTTAAACAAAAAAATGGTTTTTAGAAACCGCGGGGAAGCGACATTCAGTCAATACTTGCAAAACCCAAAAATTGGAAGGATGCGAACCCCATTCAATACTTCCAAAACCCAAAAACCGGAAGGATACGAACCCCATTTGATACTTCCAAAACCCAAAAATCGCAAGGAAGCGAACCCCATTCGATACTTGCAAAACCTCAAATTTCAAAAATCGTGGAGACGCAACATTTCAGTTGATATCCACAACCAAATTTCAAATGGTTCGAGAAAACCTCAAATTTCAAAAATCATGGGGAAGCGACATTCAGTCGATACCCACAAAACCAAAATTTTTGAAAAGCAGGGAAGCGACGCTTAGTCGATACTTGCACCTCAATCTCGCGAGGAAGCGACATTCCATGGATACTCGCAAACCTAGCCCGCGAGGAAGCGACATTCTATTGATACTCGCAAACCGAATGAGTAAGGAAGCGACATTCCATCGATACTTGCAAGTCTATTCAGTGGGGAGGCGACATTTGGTCGATACCTGCATTTTGAAAACCAAACCCTGCTATAAATGCCAAAAAATCGGCTATAAATGCCAAAAAAATCGGCTTTCATGCCAACAAAACAAAACTTGGTTTTCAAAAAATCTGGCTCTCATGCCAAAAACAACAAAACAAAATTCGGCCTCCATGCCATTCCAAAATTCGGCTTTCATGCCATCTCAAAAATTTTGGCTTTAATGCCATTTCAAATTTTGGCTCCCGTGCCACAAACAAATTTGGCTTCCATGCCACAAAACAAATTTCGGCTCTCATGCCATCTCCAAATTTCGGCTCTATTGCCAACTCAAAAACTTTGGCTTTCATGCCACAAACAAAAAACTTTGGCTTTCATGCTACAAACAAAAAATTTTGGCTCCCATGCCACAAACAAACAAAACCTAGCTTTCATGCCATTTCAAAATTTCGGCTTTTATGCCATTTCAAAATTTCGGCTTTCATGCCATCACAAAATTTCAGCTTTCATGCCGCAAACAAATTTTGGCTCTTACACCACAAAATTCGGCTTCCATGCCATTCCAAAATTTGGTTTTCAAGCCATTAAAAACAAGGCTTTCGCCACAAAATATGGCTTTCATGCCCAATACAACTCTTTTAATCAAATTCTCAAACAAGCATTTCCTATTCAACTCTTGCTTTTATCAAAAATTGTTTAAGTGAAAGAAGGGAATACAAAAAATATAGTACCAAAAATATTTATACATGGAGGTACCAAAAAAAATGAGAGAAGAAAAGAGAGTTTGTTACAACTCAGGAGCTCAGTCTAACATGGTCTTCAACTAAATAGTCAACTCCTCAAGCAGACCCTTGGCCTTAGCCTCCAAAGTTTTTAGGCTACACTTCCTCAAAACTTTCCCATAAAATGCGGCAGAATGCCGCGACCCATCTGCAACACGAGGGAGTTCTTCCCAGAGAACCTGTCATTGCTCATATTCCTGAGTCTTCCTCCGGAACTTACTCTCAGCCTCCTCAACCTGGCGAATGAGAGTCCCCTCCTTGTCACGAGCTTCCACAATGGCAGTCCATTTGGCAGCAGCTTCTTCCTCCAAAAGCTCAAGACGCTGCCTAGCCTCAACAACTGCCTAGCCTCAACAACCTCCTTATCAAGGCAGTCCAGGTCTTCTTTTAGCTCCATGATGGCCAATTCGGTAACGTTCCTCTCCCGAACGAACTGCTTCCGCGTCTACGAGATCTCAATCATCTCAGCTTTGACTTTGCAGGAAGGCTTCACAAACATCTCATTAAAGAAGTCACCATCTGGAAAACTCTTGGTCTCAGTCCACTTATTTCCCAAAGCGATGACTTCATCAACAAAATCCTTGGCGCTTGCAATGTCCAGACCAATTTCTTCGTTATCAGCAAATATGTCCTGCACATGATTGATCATGCCAAAACCAGCTTCCAAGTGACCTGAAGAGAGAGTCTCAAGCCATGAACTCAAAACACTCTTCAACACCTTCTTTGCATACTGAAGGTGCGGCCCAGATGAGGATTCTTCCAGCTCCGGCACCCGACGGCCCATCTCATGCCCCATTGGAGGAGTAATCAATAAACTCTTTCCAACCAAAGAAGCTGACTCGTTGAAAGTAGAAGAAGCCTTTACTCCTGGATCAGCTGCATGTATCTCCTATTTTGGCCCTGAGGAGGACAAAGGAACCTCTCTTGTTGCTTCACAATCTGTCAATAAAAGACCAAAAGGTATGAATATGATCTTGTCAAAAATCAATATCGAGATTATTATTACAAAATACCTTCTTCGACGACCGACGGAGTACTCTCTGCCTCTCTAAGCTCATTCGAAGCATCGTCAAAGGTTGCATCCATGGATGGCTCGAAGTCGCCAGAATCCTTTGGCAAGTCAACTAACTAGAAAACAAAAAGCTACATGTTGGCAAATGGCAGCACAAAATAAAAAAGAGAAAAGAGAAAAAAAAAAAACAAAGAAATCATACCAGGTGAAGGTTCTGGAACCACTCCAGATTCCTTGGGTTCATCCTCAGATGCCACAATCGGATCCGTCATCCCCTCATCGGCCGGAACCTCGGGTATCACAAAATCATCATCCCCTGCCAAAAGAAAAGAAAGCAGCGGATCACAACAAAAAATCTCTCATGAGAGAAAAGAAGCATAAAAAGAAAGAAGGAGGATCATACCAGTCGTCTCCTCTTCTCGGTTCCTCTTCTCTGGAGGCTCATTAGCATCTCCAGACACCTCCTCAGCAATGGTGAAAGGAACTTCCAAATTAGGAGGACTTTCTTGCCGTCTCATATTACGGCGTTGTCCCCTCTTCCTCTTACTTCTGTGGGACGGTCTGCTTGAAGATCCCGCCCCACTATCAACATCAGGTCTCTCACTAGAGTCCTCACTGGATGGTCTGCTTTTCCCAATAGATTCCATGGAAGCCTTTATGTGCTCCGCTTGCATCCAAGCGTCGATCTCGACCTCCTCCTCTTCCAGCTGTTTCAAGACCTCACCAGGAATCTCTTATGCAGCTCCTAATCTGATGACGTCCTGCTCATTGAGAAAGCCTATCTTGTGCCTCTCTCCAGAAAGGAAAGCCAAAACTTCCTCTCGACAGACACCATCTGATCTGCCAAGACCTTTCCCAGGGGAGTGCTTGACATCAAGCTCCTTCTTGGAAAGCCCCCGGTACACTGAGAAGCTCTCCACGAACCATTTCGTGAAGCCAGAAGTCCGAAAAGTGGGCAGCTCAGATAGGAAATCATGGCGGTAGTGTCCTCTACACTGTAAAAAGCCCATGCATTTCTCCCATCTTGCAGACCTCCAAAACGCTTCACCATGCTCAAAGGCGCTCTAACAACGCCTTGAGAGAAGCCAAGCTGCAATGCAAAACGCGAAAGGACATACGGCTGGATATCGACAAAAAGGTGTCTGCGATACACCATCGTACCAACCCGTATGTTGAAAAGCCATCTCTTCTCTGCGTTTGTCAAAGCATAATGTCTTCCCGACCCTGCCCTGGTCGAATCACGGGAGACACCAAAATCAAAAGCCTTCTTCCGCAGACCTGGAGAAAGGTTCACTGAAGACTGCCCAATGTCGACATCCCTGAACCGTCAGATCCTCAAACGGGCAGACAAAAGAGATTCGAAAACGGCTGTCCCTCTAGCCAAACGAATCATAAAAGGATCTTCGTCCTGTGCAACTCCCAACCGATGGAAGCTAGGACTGTGGTATATATACCACGAATAGAAGATGTGGGCGGAAAATACCCTGTTCATAAGGAGCCCAAGCCGAACCAGGAAAGCAGCAGCCTGCAATTCAGTACACAAGTAAGAGTAAAGAGTAGGCACCAAAGCTAGCCGCTCTCCAAATGCCATCTGACAAGCCAGAAAAATACAATGCGGACTTATGTGCATTCCATCTCCTCCAGCAAAAACAGCCTCGCCCAGCCAATAAGTGAGGTAAACAACGAGATCTCTCCACAACGCAATGTCAGAACAAATGACGTCTGTGCTTGTGAAGAATTTCCTCAAATCTTCTCGCATAGCGGAGTTCTTCTTCAAACTTGGGTTTTTAGCCTTAGTATCCTGAGCCACGCTATCAGAAGATTCCCCACTGTTAAAAAAGTTGGAGCTGCAACTCTTCCAACTACTGTACCAGACTTTTGAGCCCTCCTTCTCCTTCAAAACATCATAGAAGGCGATGAGCTGAAAGTACAAAAGCTTGAATTCCTCAGACTGCTCCTTAAAGACACTGTTGATAGGCATGAACTCCTCATAGAGTTTGCCGAGGATAGGCAGCCCGGTGATGGCGCTCAGTTCCTTCAAAGAAAAACCAATCTCAACATTCGTAACAATGAAGGTGTTGGTTTGTGGAAGGAATGACTCCAGCATGGCCATGAAAGCCTCATCGAAGAAAACCACGATTTGCCGAAAAGCGCGAACCGTGTCAAAAATCTCGGCCTCCCGCAGAATGGCCTCACCAACCTTCAGGGTGTGTTTAGTCCATGATTCCCGGCTTGAGTCATCACTGAAACGGCCACGAAGTCGAAAAGGCTTCACCCAATTACTGCCATCACCCCGAAAAATGCCAAGGCCCACTGGTCTCAAATCGACCGACGGATGATCAGAACCTTGGTAGCCACTGGCTGGCATCAACATGTCCATACGGACGAGCGACTTCTCTGTAAAACCGGAAGGGCCACCAACAAAAACCCTAGTCTTGATCACACTAGTCCTCTTCACCCAGCTCGGAGGACCCTCCCTCTTAAGGCATGTGGGAGAAAGGCTCATGATCGAGATGGTGCGATCGAAGGTCGACCGGGTAGAAATAGTTCTCTCCTCACCATCTACTGTGTAAGAGAACTGAAAACATCTCCTTTGGTATGTCAAGTCGTTAGGGACTGCATCACCGAAGAAGAAGGTAGGCTTTGGCACAATGCTCTGATCGTTCGTAACCCGAGGACGGCTGCTTATCACAATCTTGTAGAATTCCTCATCTTTGAGAGAGATCAATCGCTGTCTCATCTCATCACGATTGAGGGAGTCGCATTATTCCAAGTTCTTCTCAACAAACTGGACCTTCTCCCAGGCTTGCTGAACGGCCGCATTAGGAGATCAGGCAGGCGGACGAGGTATGTCAGTAATAGGCCCTTTACCCTTATTCGTTCTGGAAGAACTACCTGCAAAGGATGGAAAAGAAAAGATCAATCATTACCAAAATGACAGGATTTTGCTAAAAAATTCTAGCGAAATTTTGACATAGTTCCGGGGCAATTCCGAAGAAAAGGGAAACACCCCGAAAAAGACAATAAGCCTGAAGATGAGCCAGGGTTTAAAATCGCGGTTCGCGGTCATCGCGGCCCATTGCGAAGCGAATTTTTATTTGACCCCAAAAAATCCGAAAAAATATCCAAAATATCCAGAATATTATAAAATGATAGAAAATAATGTTTTTTTTTCCATTAGTGCACACTTTAAAGCAAAATAATGGTCCCCTCAAGTTATAATATCCTGTATCATTGCTGTATTGATTTATATACTAAAATAAGCTGAAATATCATAAAATTGACATAATGCAACCATAATTTTGGGCAAACTAATAGTGTTAAACATTTAAAGTCTACAAGCAAGCAATAAATATAAAGCCTTTGAGCACATTATTAATGCATTTGAACACTAATTTGAGAAAATGTAAATGATATCAAGAAAAGCCCCAAATTTTTAAAATAAAAAAAATCTAGATCTACACCTTAAAACACTAGATCTAGGGAAAAATTAGTGGGTAACATCATATCTAACTCAATATAAAGCCTTGGTCCATGTATTAGTGTATTACACAATCTTTTTTTTAAAAAAAAAAACTAAAATAATTCGGATTAAAATAATAAAAAAATAAAAAATATTACAAAAAGTGTTAAAACTTGAATTTTTTTGCTCCAAAAGTATAGATCTAACACATTTCAACCATCTCTAAGTTATTTTGATGTTGAATCTTGAAAAGAACTCCAAAAAACAAAAAAAAAAAAAAAAAAAAAAAAAAAAAAAAAAAAAAACTTACCAAAGAGGTCCCTTGAGTTTGATTAGATTTCCCCACATACAAATCCACCTAAAAGTAGCTTAGATTTAAGCTTTTCCATGCATTAGAAGTTGTAAAAGCCCTCAAGTATGCTTAGGAAGCTCTCATGAAGAAGAAGAATGAAAGGGAGAAAGAAGAAGGAACAACACACAGAGCAAACAAGTGAAACAACACAGCAGGCGTCTTTTTTAAAAAAAAAATTTCCGTCAGCGATATAACGGCCGTACCGTTAAAAACGGCCGTTATATTCAATATAACGGCCGATATTTTGGCGATATTTACCATTATATCGTAACGGGTCCGTTATATGCAAAATATTGTCACGTTAACGGCCGTTATGTAACAGTAACGACAGTTATTTTAAACCCTGAGATGAGCTCAACATCGCTACAAGCTCATAGTCAACGGAAGATTCTCAAAGAAGGTTTGAACTCAAACATTGCTGCGAGAACAAACCAATCTCATCAAATCTCCACAATATTGGAAAAGGGCTCAACATTGCTGTGAGCTCTAAAATCCAAAATTGCAAAGCTCCTCAAAATCCAGCAAGACTAAGAAAGGGCTCAGCATTGTTGCGGGCTCCAAATCTCAATACTTACAAAAGATTTTCAGGTATGCATCATCATGCTTCCAAGTCGATTTACTAAAAATCATGCATCAAAGAACATCATCATACATTAGATGCTAGGAAAACCTTGACCAAAGTTGACCAATTCCAACCCAATTTGGTCAAAACCAATCAAACTTTGTCCAAGTCAAAAATCATGTTGGCTTAATCTAGAGACTCTAGCCTTCTATCTTGATGCATTAAAAAAAAATTCATGAACAATTTGAAATTGCATAAACCTCATTATCATGGTGAGCAAAAAAAAAAAAGAAAAGAAAAGAAAAGAGAAAAGAGAGGAAATCTCTTAAAAAAAAACAGAAAGAGAAAAAAATTCGGCTGGCCCACAAGGCCGTGGCCCCACAGCCCCGTGGCTGTATGGCCAGATCCGCCCCAAATAAAAAAAAATGTGAAAAAAAAAGAAGAAAAAACGGTGAAAAAAAAGAAGAAAAGCGGTGAAAAAAAAAGAGGAGGAAAACGGTGAGCAAAAAAAAAAAGAAAAAAAAAAGAAGAGAAAAGAAACACGAAATAAAAAAAGGGGAAAAACACGTGCTTGAAAAAAAAAGAGAAAAGAAGGAAAAAAAAAAAGAAAGAAGAAAAGAAAGAAAAGAAAGAAAGAAACTTTCCTACTTTTACAGTGGAATTTTCTTGTGAATGAAGAAAACTTATTTGAAGCCATGGAGAAGAAGAACAAAAAGCTTGAAGATTCTTGAAGACAAAGAAGAGTTCTTGATCTTGGAGCACTCTTGAAGATTCTTGCAAAAAAGAAGCAATGGAGCCAAAGATCCAACCCCCCTTGCTTTTATAGAAGAGAGCAAATCAAAAGGGGAAACAAGGAGAAAAGAAAGGAGGTAGTGCTAAAATTTAATAACTTTTCCAAAAGAAAGATACTTTGAGAACGTCTCTCCCAAAAACAAGGAAACTTGAGAGATTCTCTCCAAGTAAAGATATTTTTAGATATTCTCTACACAAAAGAGATATTTTTAGATATTCTCTACAAAAATGACACTATATGAGATCTAGGCCATCTCCAAAGCCTTACGTCCCATGGGTTAGCCCATATGAGCCAGGTTTGACCACCTAGGCACTAAAAGTGGCTTTTAGTCAAAACATCCCTCTTACCAAAAGCATGCAAAAAAAAAGGGAGAAAGAAAGCCTCATGAGTTTCCAAAAACCAAACCATCCAACCTCATGAACCAAATTAAGCCAAAATCTTGAAATTGACATTCTATAAAAAACCAAACCCTGGTCCCCTAGCTCGCCACATACAGCTTGTTAGGTCACAAGACCAAAACCAAACCAAAACCAAAACCAAAAAAACCAAATCTGACCCCCCAACCTGCCACATACAGCTTGTTGGGTCACAAGGTCGAAATCAAAAACCAAACTCCGACCCCCTAACTTGCCACATACAGCTTGTTAGGTCACAAGGTCAAAAACCAAAATCCAAAACCCAAAATCCAAATCCCCCATGTCATTTTCAAAACTTTTCCTTGATATGGTACGTGATCCCTCTCACTGCCATGAAATTCCCCCGGAAACTCAAAAGGCTACTAAAAAAAATGCTCAAGACTCTTGGTCAAATCAAAAGCTCTCCTCCAAGTTTCTCTTCGAGGCACATCGACTCCAAAAGCTACTCGTCGCTGTACCTCGAGGAGGCATTTGTTGACACCAAAAAAGTCACTTTGCCTCCTCAACATCAAGAACCCACATGAAGCTGCATCCTGCTACAAACAGGCAAAGCTACTTCAAGCATCAGATCTTATCAGAATCAAACAAAAACTGCAAGATCCTTCAAGACAACCAAAAGAGGGGCACACATGAAGTTTCGGGCCATTCCGACATCATTTGGGCTAACTTCACTCCTCCGATTGTTAAACAGGTGCTCCCGGCAGCGACAGTGTTGAAGACATCAAAACTTCGATCAGAGCCTACGGATGGTTCCAAAATACCTCCAAAAGGCTCCTTGTCAAATTTTAAGTCAAACCGACAACGTTTGACCCTCCATCAACGCTCGACAGCAAAATCAAGCCTCTCGGCTGTGAGAACCACCGAGGCCATCATTCATCAAATAAAGCACATGAGTGGCTTCAACATGCTTCCAAAGGGCTGCAGGACGAATTTCAGGTCATTCCGACAACGTTTGACTAGACTTCGACGCTCCGAAAGAAAATCAAGCCTACCGGCGGCGGAGCACCCCGGGACCATGACATCCAAATCGGAGCTAATGGATCACCTCTACATGACTCCAATAGGCTCCCTGTCAACTTTCAGGTCAATCGGACATCGGTTGACCGTATATCAAAGCTTGACATCTTCCCCGCGGGAAAATCAAGTCAAGCATCGATAGGACCCCAAACGGCTTCAAAACTCAGATAAAAGCCCATGGTTGGTCCTATCCACTGCTAAAAAAGTTTCACCTCAATTTTCAGGTCATTCCGACATCGTTTGACTTAGTTTCGACTCTTGACGGAAAATCGGCTACAAAGTCTTCAACTTTCTCGAAAAATGGGAAACTTTGTGCTCCGGTTTTGTGCGACTTCTCGTCAAGTTTTCTCCAAGAAAATCAAGTCAATAATTGAGGAAAAATGTCAAGAAAAATATAGAAGAAAAAAGGAACGAAAAAGAAGAAGAAACGGCCGAAAAATCACGCAGCGACCAAAGGGGACAAAGCCCCCATGGTCGCCGGCGACCCTGGAAGTCTAGGTCCCCCATGGTCGCCGGCGACCCTGGAAGTCTAGGTCGCCGGAATCTTAGCCTGATGGCCCGTTTTCTGATCTTTTCTGCATTTCCAGAGTTCCTGCCTCTGTGATTTTTTAAAAATCCAATTCTTGATGCTTGAAAACGACTGATCTTCGCCAACATCTCGGATCCGCCGTCAAGAGCATGAAATCATCACTGATCAGTTCAAGATCGCCAACCGGTTAACCAGTAAAGTACACTTTCTATTCAACCGATCGAGAAATCGACAAGACAGATGTCTCCAGCCCACCAACATCAATCAATGTCTGAAATTGCATCGCAATCCGACATCAAACAATGTGTGGATCCATCGACGATCATCACAAAAAGAATTCCAAAAGACGCGGCGCGGCCCGCGACTCTTCAAATCCCCAGGCGACCTCTTAATGTTGTTAATTGAATCGTTTTATGACAACTTAATGCGGTCATTAACCCATTATTTTGGACAGCCCAATCAGATTCAAGCAAATGGGAGTTACAAGTCCAAGCAATCATGGCATTAAAACCATGAAACTCCCCTCATCATGGAGATTAAAGGCGATTAAATGCCCATCATTCTCCATCGGCGAATCACAAGCCAAGAAAAAGGAGTTACAAAATCAAGAAATAAAAACTTGTAACTCCTCCTATCATGGAGCATCAATGCCATCAATTCTCTCATCATGGCCATCAATGCCCATAAACCACCTCATGGCTACCAAGAGCCTATAAAAGGAGGTCCATTCCAAAGAGAAAAACAACTTTTTTCACTTGCAGACTTTGCACTTGCACACCTAACAACAATCGATACCTACCATCCGGAGTCTGGAAAATCTCAGAGAAATTCTGACGAAGTCCTGCTGCTCTGTTGCAAGAGACACCACAAGGTGATCAAAGTTCCTTGGGGGGCCACCCCCCCAAGGTCACCTTCTTCTATCCAACATGGCCTAAACGTGGCTTTTCAACCCGTTTACTTGGTTTTTTATTGGATATAGGACTTCCCCTTGGTCTTTATCCTCCAAAAAACTGAGGTCGGAGCCAAGCCGTAGAATCGAAGCATCAAGTGTTCTCATTTGAAGGACGATGGCGAAGTCCACACATGACTTGCAACCGTCGATCTGAACGTGTCCTCACAATCTCCTGAGAAGTTAGATCCCTTTTCTTTCTTTTCTATTGTAATTTGTATTTTTTAAAGAGACAAAAATCGCAATTCTTGTCTTTCATTTTGATGAGATTTGTAAATCGCCTTTCATGGCAAAATCGCCTTTCACGGCACCAAATCGCCTTTCACGGCAAACAAACAAAAAAATCGCCTTTTACGGCATTCTAAAAAATCTTGTCTCTTTTCTTAAATATTTATGCAATTTGAAAAGTTAGAAAAAATGATCGATTTCCTTTCTACTTGTGAAGGTGAATCTCCGGATCATCACCACTCCAAATTCCAAGTAGAATAGAAAATCTGGAATACCCGTACAGAAATATTGATACCCGTTTTTCCTCCTCCGTTGGACCCCGGCAGCCCCTGGGGCGGAAGGAGAGGACGAAAGGCCGGGTCCATAACCATATCTCTTTTGCAGTTTTGCAATTCATGACTTTGACAAGTTCATTGTTTGACAAGACGCACAACAGAGCATTCCTCGCCTCTGAATCATTCTCCAATAATTTCTTCTCAGCCACATCAGTAGGCTCATCTTTTCCTTTGTAGCCTTTTCTTACACAGTCCCATATGTCATACCCCAGTGCTGAAAGATAAGTTTACATTCTGACTTTCCAAAAGGAGTACTTTGTCCCATCAAATAATGGTGCCTCATTAGAAGAAAAACCTTCTCCTGATGCCATGTGAGTTGTAACAAGATCACCCAAAGCAGATCATTGCTTGTAAATGGGACTTTGCTCTGATACCAATTGTTGAACCCACACAGACACTTGGGGGGGGGGGGGGGGGGGGGGGGGGGGGGGGTGGATGTTATGAATGATTGTCCGTTTGAAAAAACTATATGCATACAATCAACCACACAATCACAACACAGAAGTTTTTACGTGGTTCACCCGAAAGCTACGTCCACGGTACACAAAGAGTGCACTTCCACTATTTTAGCAACACCAATTGCTAGGAGCACCAACCCCTTACAACTTTGCCTGCACCAACGGCCAGGAACACCAACCCCTACACTCAAGCACCCACATGAGCGATTACAAGGATATAAAGAATTTATGACACACGGAGGTGCCTTACGATAAAACTCCAGCAACACGCACAGGTGTCAAAAATATCAATCACCTAAATAATCCCATAGAGATCAGTTCTCAATTAAATATGCCCTGCAACCCTTGTCAACCACAAACACTTATTGCGAGTTACAATCAATCACAGCCAAACCTTGCAATTTCAACCTTTGTCAAAAGCACACTCTGATTACCCACAAACAGATACTACAAACAACTTTCTCTACTCACAGTTTTCATAATATAAGCCGCCAAGAGACAAACACCAACATAATCTGAGGAAGACTACAATTAGGAACATAAATCTACATGAAGTAGAGAGCAAGATGACCTTACCACAGATGAAGAACGGATCAGCATATACTGAAAAACACCTTCAGAAATAGATCGTAAAATTGTAATGAGTTCAACACATTAACAATCACAACCCAGCCACCATAAAAACCAGCCACTTGATCATAAAAACTAGCCACCAGATCACATTAGCAGCAATGATGGCGAGTGAGACAAAGAGAGATGCAATCCACTAGAGATGGAAATCACAAGATGAAGATTGGAGACGGAAACAGAGATTGAGAGATGCAGTGGCTACAAGCTGTCGCCTCTAGTTTCTTCCACCCAATCAAAGAATGCAAGAGAAGCCCTATACACCCACGTGTTTTTTCCTTTTTTTTTTTTGTGTGTGCTCTCTGTGATGAATAAAAAAAACTTTATACCCTCACACCCTTTTTGCTCTCTATGATGAATGAACAAGCCCTATACCCACACTATGTTTTTTTTTTTTTTTTTTGTTGTTGTTGTTGTTGTTGAATGGAAAAAGTCCTATGCACACATGTCACCACCTTCTTATCTTAGACCTTAGATCCTAAAAAGTTGGATAGAGTTTCTATACAAATGTCCTTTTCCATAAGTGCATACCTAACAGTTGTGGGCCCCACTGATGAGCCTCTATGAAGACTTTTGCATTCCCACTAGATTGGGCTGCAAGTGGGCTGACCCACTAAAATCTCCATGCTATGTTGACAACAATTTCAACTCCAATTCCAAACCAAAGTATGATCAATAGGAAGAAGTTATGGAAGCTTGAGGTCCAATCTAAGCTTAAATTCTTTCCTTGGAAGTTATTGAAAGATTGTCTTCCTACTAGACTTCTTCTGCACGGGATGGACCCAGCTTTTGATCCCAATTGTTCCTTATGCCATCAATCCATAGAATCTTCAGATCATCTAATTTCAGGTTGTCCGATCACTAGGATGATACGGAGAATGTTTCTGGGATTCCCATGGAGGGGTACCAATCTTTTAATAGTTTATCCCAATGGTTTTGGCATACCAAATCCAAAAAAGCCAGTAAACCCGGTAATCACTATTAATTGGTATATATGGAAAATGCGGAATGATCACTGCTTCAGTAACATACTAATTGACCCAAAATCAGAGAAGTATAAATCCATCTCTGCATCCTTAAAACATTCGCTTCATACAATCTTGTTTGGCTAGTTATATCTGCTGCATTGGTTTGTTTAATTAGACTAACATCCATTCTAGTGGGTTCTGAGAACTCTAAGGATCATCACCAACTACTTTTTTCCTTCCCCAGGTTCAAACAAGATCCCTCTAGACATTTGGCTTCCACCAGAAGACAATTTTGTGAAACTTAACTTTGATGGGTCATACACCCCATTTACTCATGATGCAGGTATTGGAGGAACCATCAGAAGCTCCGCTGGAAGATTGATATCAGCTTACGCATGGAAAATTGTTACGGACAACTCTTTGGCTGCTGAAATTCAAGCTCTGCTTAAAGGAAGTAGGAGTTAATATTGAAGATGGTTTGCAGAACATCATAATTGAAGGGGACTGCCTAACCTTAATCGACTCACTTGGAAGATTTGGGACCTTAACCTGGGATGTTATGGTCATATGGAGAAAGCTCATCCTAGCTCTCACTCGGATCCCACGGTGGGAAGTTAGATTCTGTAAAGGGCTGGAAACTTAGTCGCAGATAATCTCGCTCATCTCAACTCACTGATGGTCGCGACGTACAGAACTTATCTTTCTCCGCCCATTAGAGAACTATGTGTCCATGACATTCAGATGTCTACTGACTTTAGACATGTGGGCCAGTTTGGCAACTCTACTAATAGAGTCAAGTGAGGTAAAGTTGATTTTGAAGAAAGAATAAAATATAAATGGGTTGTGATGGTATTTTGTTTTTAGTTGTTTGTTATTTAATCTTTTTAACCTTTTGTATGGAAAAGTAGAGTTTCTTTTTTTTTTTTTTTTCATAGATTGCTTTTTTACTTCTTTTAAAAAAGATGGATGGAGTTTTGAATTAAATGGTTTTGATGTTACATCTTGTATGAAAAATGGAGGCTTTACTTGACTTTTACTATATGTTAGTAAAGTGTCAAAATAGAGGGAATCTGGAACTCTAGCTTAGAAGATACTCTAGGAGTGTTGTTCAAGAGGGCCAAGCAGGCTCTTTTGACATCGGCAGACTTCGGAAAACACTGGTCTCAGGGACCAGTTAAATTTCAGATATGCAGCATCTTTTGGCCTGGGTCCAAGCACCCACCACGCTTTCTAACCGCTGCTAGTTTTAGTTTTGGTCACCGGGGGTCATTGTGTTTTGTTCCCCAAGGTCATTCTGTTTTGCGGCTTATAGCGTCTTAGCCTATAATGGGCTTTCTTCTCTCTTTAGAGTCTTTTGTTGGTTCTGGTTCTCTGTCTTGCTCTTGTTGTTCCTCTTGTTTAATATAAGACTTTTTCATGCAAAAGAAATAAAATAAAATAAAATAATAAAAAATTATGAACTAGTTTTCATTCGCTTTAAATCTATCAGCTTTAATCTAGTAAGTTGGAACTGAAACTCTTCTCTTGCAATTAAGGCAAATGCCAACCGGTTGTGGATTCTATTGAAGGATTAAATTATGTTTGTTAGGCTTATAAAGTCAATCTAACTTGAAGGTTCTATCCAATATCCCATTTGGGAAAATCTTGCAAGATTTCTAAAAACTACTTATATGTGCATGTGTTGGGTGTGTGCTACATGATATGTATTTTTGTGAAAGGGGTGTTTAGTTGTTTGAAGTTTTCTGGTGTTTGGCAAATGACAGCACTTTGTGAATACTAAAAAATGACCAAGGAATGAAAGTTGCAGCAGCTTTTGAGTCAGTTCAATTATGATGTGGTTTAGTGATAGCTTGTTCCTCTTGTATCTGATTTAGTAGTGAGGCTAGGCATGTAAATCTGGGCGGTGCCTCATGCCCGGGCCATGCTGTGCTGTGCCCATTTCCATGAGGGTCAGCCCAGCACGGCCCTGGTAACATTTGTATATTTGCCAAGAAATCATCAGGTGATCCTACCGCTGATCTGGGTGGACACAATTTGGGTAATGTCATACCACTGATTAGAGATTTGACCCTTTCATTCAAAGCTCCTAAAATCATTGTCAACTAGAAAAAGCAGCCCTGTTTCTTTCTCTACATCTAAACAAACGAATTCCTTAACATTCTTTGTTGAACAATCAAGTTTAAAGAACTCCGAATAAAAGCGTTGTTTTCAAGCATTTTCATTCCACAACATGTCAAATAAGATCAAGTCCATCGAAATAGAACCATACACTCATTGATATATGGATGGCAATTGGATCAAGATGATTAGATGGATGTTGCATATGCCTCAACTATCACATTGGTTTAATGATCGGCAAAATCTCATGGGGTATCTAAGATATGCATGCAATATTAGTAGCTTATATGTAGTCCAACGGATGGGGCCCACTGGGCTTGATGCCAAATTATGGGATGAAAAGACTGTCAAAGGAACTGAACTGATGAGAGATGGGCCCAAGTAGGGCCTATAGTGCTAGACTACACTTGCATATGCTCTAGGATGGTTACATACACACTCACGTACACACATCGGGTTGTTAGTCACATATGGGATAGGAAAATGGGTTTTACATATGGACATCGAAAATGTTTTATGGTCCGCGATTTCTAGATTGGTCTACTCAAACAATCAACCCAAAAGTGTGCATGAATAAACAATATGCAGCGGAAATAAAATCAACAAGCACACACCACAAGGACACCAAATTTAAGGTGGAAAACCCTAACCAGGTGAAAAACCACCGATCCCAACTAGATCAAATCAAACACTATGAATCTCGCAATTACAAGAAACTCAGATCTCTTTCCTAGATATCCCCTACCCAAGGACTGAAGTTACTTTGTGTCGCTTCACGCTTCAATGACTTCACATTGTTGATTGCAACAGATTCAATCCAGCGCTTAACTCCTCAAGTCTTCTCGCAAGAAGATAATCTTCTACAAAGGTTGCAGCAGAACTGGCTTTAGAACTTAGCACCACAACTTCATAAAAATCTCTAGAGAAGAATCCTCTCAATAATAATCTCTAACTCAGAACTTTGAGAGGTGAGGTGTTGTCTTTAGAATAGCCCTTGAGTCCTTTACAGGTTGTGCTTAAAGTTGCCTAAGATGATTAGGACTAAAATAAGTAGTTTGAGCACAATTAGAAAAGCATTTTCTAATTTCGTAGGACTCTCTGTGCCTTGTCCACTCGAGCAGATGGGGTTCCGTTTCAGCGCTGGGCATTCTGACTTTGTCCGCTCGAGCGGATGATGTGGTCGCTCAAGCAGACCCCATTCTGGTTTGATCCGAAAATTCAGCTCTCTTTCTCCAGCTTTCTTCTTCTAATTCTTTCAGACTTTCTTCTTCTGAGTCCTTCCAATCTTCTATCTTCAGAGTCCTTCTATAAAAAAGAATTACAATTCAAAAGACCAAGAGTTTTGTCCAACCCATGAATTTAGCCAACAATAAAAAACCTAACAATCTTCCTCTTTGGCAATTCATGGACAAAACTCCCTAAGAAATACAATTTGATCTACCCAAAAGGAAACCAAAAATACATTAAAATTTAAAAAAAAAATCCGCACTAAAATTGGCAATCAATAAATGTAGATCTGTATTGTCTCCGACTCAGTCTGAACTTCATGTTCTCCCCCTTGATCTGTCACCTTTCTCCCCATTTTTGTCCATAATTTGACAAAGCTAAAGATAAGAACATCTAACTTTCTTGTCAATTAGGATCAATAGCTCCCCCTCAATAGCAACTCCCCCTGAAAGTATCTTCGTAGCAGCATTGGGGGTGGGAGCTTAACCTCTTTGATCAGAGCTTTTTACATGTGCCACCCACACTTGTGTAGTTTGATCTTTCAGCAAAGTGTGAGTTAACTCCTTAGGCAAATCAGATTTTCTAAACCAAATTTGAACCGACTTGGGTGGAGAATTCTTCCGCCATTGCTTGATCTTAGGTGGACTTTGCAGCTTCTTGCAATGGGGACGAATGTGTCCTTTTAATCCACAATGATGATAAGTGGATGTGCGTGCATCTCGTGACACATTTTTTTTCTTGATACTACTCAACACATTATTTGAAATTGCAGTATGTGGAGTAGCATATGCAACACTTGAAACAAAAATTACTTTACCTTTAGCATTTGAAGTGGATGCACCATGATCATAACTGAAACCACTTTTGTTAAAATGAGACTTTTGACTGCACAAGATGTTTGTAAGGGTCTTTGAACTAGTGTTCATCTTGTTTAGACAGGTCTGTTTGACTTCTAGCTTAGACAGAGTGATCTTCAGTCTTCCTTGCAGGTCTTGATTTTCAGCTTTCAATATCATTATCTCTTCCTTTAGATTCTCTATTTCCTTTTCAGCCTTCTCAAGTTTTTTACCATCAGTAGTCAAATTTTCAGCCAAACATTTTTTTTTGACTTGACAAGAGATGAACCTGTTTAAGCGCTTGCTCTAATTCAACCTTCAGTATAGAATTTTGTTCTTGAGCAGCCTTAAACTTGATACTGTTTTTGTTACCATACTTGGTTATCTTGACACAATCAACATAGGTAGCATAGTACAACTCTTCTCAATCTTTTTCTTGATTTGACGGCTCATCTTCATTATCTTCATTAGTATCAATGTCAAACACAGACGCTGCCATGAACGCCACAAACTTGCCATTCACATTATTAGAAGGATCATCCTCAGGATCTTTTGCATTTTCATTTTCTTCTTCAGAAGATTCTTCATCCCAGGTTATGTTTAGAGCCTTTTGCTTTGTAACCTTTTTCTTGTTGGCACACTCATTAGCATAGTGACCATAGCCTTGGCACTCAAAACACTTTGTCCCTTTTACAGGATCCTTCTTCTCAAATTTGGAATTCTTTTTATTGGCTCGTTTTGTCTTCATGTATTTTTGAAACATTTCATAAACTCAGCCATATCATCTTCAGCCTCAGATTCAGAATCAGACTCAATTTTCTTTGTAGGCTTCTTTCTTGATTCTAAGATGACTTTCAAAGCAATATCATTCTCTTTTGATTTTCCTTTATTCAAATGGTTTGCTTCAAATGTCTGAAGATTTCCAGCCAGTTCATTTAACTTGAGGGTATCCAGATTCTTATTTTCTTCAATAGCATCAACTTTAGAATCGAACCTAGAAGGTAGAGACCTTAGAATTTTCTTGACAATCTTGTGGTCTGGTATTTCTTCCCCCAGAATGAAAACAGAATTGACAATATCATTCAGTTTTACATAAAATTTATCAAAGTTCTCATCTTCTTCTATCACGATGGTTTCAAATTCTTTATTCAGCCTTTGTAATTTGGCTTGTTTTAGTGTGTCTGTACCCTCATAAACTGTCTGTAAGACTTCCCATGCTTCTTTTGCAATTTTGCAAGTGGAAATCCTTCAAAACTCATCAGCAGACACTCCATTATTTATGCAATTTACGGCATTGTTATTACAATTGGATGCATGTTTCTCATCCTTAGTCCATTGGGCTTTAGGTTTAGGAACAGTTTGTCCATTAACCACAATTGTTGGTCTAGAGTAGCCATTTTCAACAATATCACAAACATCATCATCAATGGACTTAAGGAACCCAACCATCATTTGCTTTCAATATGCATAATTAGAACTATCAGACAAAGGAGGCTTGGAAGTTGATGTCCCTTCTCTATTGAACACCATTCTAGATATCTTGTAGGATCAAACACAACAAGATAGTGCAAACAGCTCTTATACCAATTGAAAATATTTTATCGTCCACGATCTCTAGATTGGTCTACTCAAACAATCAACCCAAAAGTGTGCAGGAATAAACAATATGCAGCGGAAATAAAATCAACAAGCACACACCACAAGGACACTAAACTTAAGGTGGAAAACCCTAACTGGGTGAAAAACCACCGATCCCAACTGGATCAAATCAAACACTATGAATCTCTCAATTACAAGAAACTCAGATCTCTTCCCTCGATATCCCCTATCCAAGGACTAAAGTTACCTTATGTCGCTTCACGCTTCAACGACTTCACACCGTTGATTGCAACAGATTCAATCCAACACTTAACTCCTCATGTCTTCTCGCAAGAAAATAATCTTCTACAAAGGTTGCAGAAGAACTGGCTCTAGAGAACTTGGCAGCACAACTTTATAAAAATCTCTAGAGAAGAATCTTCTGAATAATAATCTCTAACTCAGAACTTTGAGAGGTGAGGTGTTGTCTTTAGAATAGCCATTGAGTCCTTTAAATATCCTTTAGGTCGTGCTTAAAGTTGCCTAAGATGATTAGGACTAAAACAAGCAGTTTGAGCACAATTAGAAAAGCAGTTTCTAATTTCATAGGACTCTGCGCCTTTTCCGCTCGAGCGGACCCACCATCCGCTCGAGCGGATGATGTGGTCGCTCGAGCGGACTCCATTCTGGTTTGATCTGGAAATTCAGCTCTCTTTCTCCAACTTTCTTCTTCTAATTCTTTCAGACATTTTTCTTCTGAGTCCTTCCAATCTTCTATCTTCAGAGTCCTTGTATAAAAAAAGAATTACAACTCAAAAGACTAAGAGTTTTGTCCAACCCTTGAATTTAGCCAGCAATAAAAAAGCCTAACAGAAATGTTACATATGAATAAGTTACATGTAGGAAACACGTTATCGTGTTTGTTAAAATCACCATTTTCACATGAGTAAATGATTACATCAAACAGTTTAGATGTATTTAGATTCTTTGGATGTTTTGACTAATTTCTCAAAATGAATGAAGATTTAAGATATGAAAGGAAATGTATTAATACTTGTAGTTCATAGGAAAATATTAAATAGTTTGGTCATGAATCCAGGGCCCATAAAAGCCTATTGAATTAAAATGGATGCATAGGTTGAGAATTTTTTATGTTTTCACAAATTTCTCAAAATCCAAGTAGACTTAAGAAATTAAACATCTTAGCTTCTTAGGGGTGTTTTGTTTTACAAGTGATAGGAAAATGATACATATGAAAATGCTGGATAAGCAAATGTTACATATATGAAACACTCCATCATATAATTTTTTTTTTCAAAATGACCTGTTCATGTGAGTAACTGAGTACATTCAACTTTAAGATCAATAGAAATCTACTTCTGGGCAGGCAAGGAAAAGCAGTTCCAACAAAAAATGGGGAGCTTTTCTCGAGTCTCCATGTTAAAATGTTGGCTGAAAATCTTCTCGTTACAAGGCCACCAGTCTAGGGTCCGCTGAGCGGATTCGTGTTCCCAAAGCCACGTGTGTGTACCTGCCAACTTGAAGTGGTTCATTGCATTTTGATCATTCAATTTTTGGGCAATTCAAGGATTGGGTAGACATGTTCAATCCAACTAATGACTAGATTTGGCTCAGGTTCAGCACATACCCTTAGCTTCCACTTTCAATTGTTAACACAGCTTGGGCCCGGCCAATTACCCTAGAGTACTCCTTTATGGGAAAATCTTAGTTTGAGGAAGTCATGCATGGCAGCCTATGTTTAATTGTGGAACCTAGAACTTTTACTATAGTCAAACCCTAAACTTGAGAGCTGTTAGGCCAAAAGACAAACATGACAGAAACTCTATTAGGTTGAAACAGTGTGGCACCTCGCCATAGCGAGGGTGCAGCTCACTATAGTGAGCTAGGTGTTGAAGTCTGGTCCGATTGATTCGGACTCTATGATAGTGTTTGAGGATGAGTGCTATTCTGAGTGGGATTATGACTAGGAGTCTCAAGCACGATTTTGGGCCTATATATTGGGTGTTTATCTCAAACCTAAAACAAAAGACAAGAAGTTAATTCTCTCTCTTAATATGAGGTTAGAATCCTAAGATAGATTTCCTTGTTTCTCTAGAGTCATTGAGAGATTGTTTTGAAGGGTTGCTCTAGAAGGTTTTGTTGCTTCTACCCTCTTGTAGAAGATTGATTGTCTTGGTTGACAATGTGTGAGGAGATCAAGGAGAATGGTGCACGGTGGAAGTTGTGTTAGTGGATTATGTGCAAGAACAACTACGGTCCTTAGGTCAAGGTATAGACTGAGGTAAAGGAGCCCGTGAGTATAGCTTGTGATTGTTCATGAAATCTTGATTTTTAGATCGTGGTTTTTCTCCCTAGAAAAGGTTTCCATGTTAAATTTGCGTCTGCCTTCTTGTGGTGTGTGATTGGTAGATAGCTAGTTCTATATTGTCTGATTTGTTATTTTCGCTGCATTGATTGGTTAAATTAGAAGTAGTAATCCATTCTAGTGGGTACTGCAAAATCTTCAAGAGCATTATTTAAAATGGAGTAAAAGTCGGCATGTGATGTATTGTTTTCATTATGTTTGGGTGAAAAATTCAAGACACCTATACTTTACCCCAGACTATCCAGTGAGGGGTTTTAGCACAATTTTACTTCTACGTTTAACATAGATTACCTTTACATCTTCAATGATTTCAATACCCCCTCACTTTTCTCCACATTTGTGAACAAATAATTGCCAAAATGGCCTTTAAATTCCTCTGAATTCAGCATTTGATGAAAATGGGAGTAGGAATTGAACACGTGTCACTTTTATAAGAGTAATAAGATTGGTGAATAAATGTGAAAACTAGACGTGGGATGGATACTGAGTTAGGGCGATAGTTAGTGTAAATCTTGGAGCAAAAGGATTTAATTTTATTTTTTTAAAAATGACTTGCAGGCAATAAAACAAAAGTATAAGGCCTTTCTTACAATTTTTTTTTTAATTTCAACACGGAAGCTCTTCTTTGGTTGTTTCCTCAGGCGCAACTCTTCGACCCCCTCACCAGAGATAGCACAAGTAAGAGCCCTCACCATAGCCGACATCTCCCTTGTTCAACTGTAACCTGGGAATATCACCTTCGGCATGGTGGTCATTGTTGTTGTCGCTGGAGCCGGCATACTCTTGGCGGCATCATCTTCGTCTTCGCCATCTACTCCCAGCGAGAATGTTATGGTCCTCAATAATTATAAGATTTAATTTGACGCGTTCCATGCATCAATCCTAGTGTTTTTGGCGTATTGGTTATGTCCATAGCATTTGGTATCAGAGCCAACCTCCATGTCTCGAGTTCGAGTCACGGAAAAGGCTACTTGGAGTAGAGTGAGAGCGGTCTAAAAAAAAGAGAAAATGGCTACCTACGGCCATAGTGAGAGCCGCCACAGGGAGGGCTACCTATAGCAGGGTGTGAGCCGTCCCAAGAGGGAAAAAGGGCTACCTGGAGCAAGATGTGAGCCGTCCCAAGAGAGAAAAAGGACTACCTGCCGCTAGAGTGAGAGCCCTTTAAATATTGGTTAAGCCCTTAAAATTCTTTAATAATCTATTTCCGATAATCCGACAAAGATAATATTGAATTCTAAAAAATATGTATATATATATAAATTTTAATACATTATTACCAATAGTTTTTAATCCAAAATGAAAATCCAAATACATAAACTCCCATAGCTGTCCTCATCCGGTTTTCATATGTTGAAATCGTTGCATAATAGCTTCATTATCAATACTAGCAACTAACGTCCTTTTCAATATATGTAACCAAATAGTTAGTCATCCATTAAACTCTCATTCCGTTACGCAACCTATTATTTATATATTTTATTGCTGAAAAACCTATTTCTACCGTTGATGTTGCTACTGGTAAAATCAACACCAATTTTAGAAGCGAATAAACCAATTGGTATACAATGTCCTTTTTTTTTCTCCACTAATTTTCTAGCAATGTCACCAATTCCTTTAAGTTCTAAAAACACTCTGTTAGAGTGCATATTAGAAATGTGGGCCCATTAATTTTTTTATGTTTTAGTAGACAATTGGCCCATTAACTTAGGTGGTCTGTATTTTATGGTGACTTTTGTTCACTACCACAGCAACAAAGAAAATGTGTAAAGTTAGCAAATGTGGGGGTGAAACTCTTAAATTGAGTGGGGTCAAACTCAAAAGTTTATATAGAGTCAAACTCAAAATTTCAATTCATGAGATAAAAATTTTTATTTTTAAATATTTTTTCAAATCTCAGTGGGGTCAATTGACCCCACTGAGATCAATGTGCCGCCGCCCATGTGACTACACTCAGAACAGTTGAACTTATTTGCCGAAAAATAAATCTGATTTCTTTTGTCTATGTTGCTTTCTCGAAAATGGTTGGAACTCAATTTGATAAGAAAATTATAATGTTTAGATCCGATTCTAGAGGAGATTATATCTCTCATAAATTTAGGGCCTTCCTTGCTAGTCAAGGGATAATACCTCAATTAACATGTCCAGCAACACCACAGCAAAATGGCATTGCTGAAAGAAAACATCGCCATATAATTGAAACTACAAGGTCCTTGATTTATTCCCCCCATGTACCTCTATGTTTTTTAGGGGAAACTGTCTTAACAACTATATATATCTAATTAACAAAACTCCTATTAGGGATGTATCCTTATGAGAAATTATTTCAAATGAAACCAGATTTATCCCATCTTAAGGTCTTCGGTTTCACCTGTTTCGTTCTCTTGCTTGCATATGAACGCACCAAGTTGGCTCCTCAGTCTTCCATTTGTATTTTTTTGGGATATTTGATTCAGAAAAAAGGATATCGCTATTATGACTCAAAAGCAAACCATTTGAGAATTTCTCGCAATGTGAGTTTTTTGGAGCACGTTCTTTATACTCTGCGTGCTTTAGCTTCATCTCTAGAAAAACCCACCTTCTTTCCTCTTGATCCTTTCCCAGATTTCTTTCCATTAGACACTTCTCATTCTGATCCTCCACATCCACTTCCACCACCACCTCAAGTCCAAGTTTATCATTGGCGTTCCAAGGGACCTACCTCTGATCCTACACCAGTTCCTACTGCCCGGGAGGTAAGTGGCCCTAATCCTCTTCGTCGATATGCGTGACAGTAAATCAAATCCTAAGTATACTCTTGTTTGCACTGATCATTTTTCTCCTTCATATCAGTCATTTCTTGTAGCTATGCATTCATTGATAGAACCTAAGTCCTACAAAGAGGCTATTGCCTCTCCTTAATGGCAACTGGCTATAGTAGATGAGCTTCCAGCTCTTCAGAAAAGCTAGACTTAGGATATTGTACGTTCCCCTTCCTCCAAGAAAGCATACAATTGGTCGCAAATGGGTCTTCAAAACCAAGACAAAGTCTGATGGTTCGATTGACCGCTATAAAGCTCGACTTATTGCAAAAGGGTACAATCAGGAATATGGAGTTGATTATGAAGAAACTTTCGCACCTGTGGCAAAGATTCGTACATTCATTTATGTGGCTACAATTCGACAATGGGCCATTTCTCAACTTGATGTGAAGAAAGCTTTTCTAACTGGTTTTCTATCCGAAGAAATATATATGACTTCTCCAGCTGGACTTGTTAGGCCTCCAACATCATGTTTGTAAACTTACACATGCACTCTATGGTCTCAAGCAAGCACCAAGAGCTTGGTTTGAATGGTTTAGCACTTGTGTCCTCAACATGGATTGAACAAAGTGATCATGAATTAGCCCTATTTACTATGCATACGAGAAAAGGCTCCGTCTTTCTTTTATTGTATGTTGATGATATGATCATCACTGGCAGTAACGAATATGGTATTTGTTACTTGAAGCATTTTCTGCAACAACAATTTGAAATGAAGGATTTAGGTTTCCTTCATTATTTCTTGGGCATTGAAATGGCTTATTCTCCGAAGGGTATTTACTTTCTCAGACAAAATACTGTAATGATATGATTTAAAGGGCTAGCATTTCAGATACCAAATTAGTTACAACACCAATTGAGCTTGATCTAAAAATGCGTACTGATGATGGAGTTCCACTCTCAGGATCTAACTCAGTACAGACAGGTTGTAGGCGGTTTGTTATATCTTACAATCACTCGACCTGATTATGCTTATGCAGTCCATGTCGTTAGCCAATTTGTTGCTTGCCCCACTTCAATTCATTGGTTTGCAGTTCTTCGCATTCTGTGCTACTTAATAAGCTACTTCAAAACGATCCCTCCTTTTATCATCTCAAAGTGTGCTTACTTTGAATGCCTTCTCAAATTCTGACCGGGCTGGAGATGTCAATGATAGAAAGTCAATAATAGGATTTTCTATTTCTCTAGGCTCTTCTCTCATTCTTGGAAAAGTTGAAAACAGGACGTTGTTTCTCGATCATTATCAAAAGCTGAGTATCGAGCATTGGTTGACACAACTATAGAAATCATTTGGCTTCGATGATTACTCAATGACTTTGGGTTCAAGACTCTTGTTGCTACTCCCCTCTACTCTAACAGTGCAACTGCCATTAAAATTGCTTACAATAATGTTTTTCATGAATGAACAAAGTATATTGAGATTGATTGTCATTTCGTTCGTTATCATGTTTGTCAAGGCACTATTACAAAGGACCGACTAGCAGACTTCTTCACAAAGAGTCACCCATCACCACGGTTCTTTTATTTGGTTTCTAAGCTCTCGATGTTCACTAGTTCTATCTAGAGCTTGAGGGGAGGTTCAAGACATAGGTTAAGCCCAACCCAATGTGTCAAGAATATATAGTCCAATTGTAGATTTGTTGTAATCTAATGTGTATCATCGACTGATACTCTAGTTACTACACATTCTTCTTTAGCCCTTAGATTAATTTAGAATCTAATTCATGTTTGAATCCTTGATTAGAATATGATGGGATGTAACAATAGAAGCTCTTTAATCTAAATACAAAATACAAGCCATGGAAATATGCACGACTCGCAATTCAAACCCATTTCTCATTTGTGTTTTTCTGTTACTTTTCATGAATGACGAGGTCTTCAAAGGTATCATCTAGGAAGATGTGACTTGTGAAAGTTACATAAAAAAAAGGAAAGGTATTTGAATTCCGATTTTTCATAGAGCAAATGACAAAAACCCATTGCTGGCTGGAACAATGACGGTTGTTGGATAAAGGGGAAATAACATATGAGTGAAGACAAAGAAAGAAGGATTCACAAGGTGCCAGTGAGATCTAGATTCGGCAAGAAAGTTTTTTTTGTTTCGAAGGATAGAAGTGAAAGTTCATTGTTTTGCATAAATAATGCATGCAAAGATGGCAACAAATGGATGACACTTCAGAAGATCAAGACGGAGCTGTTTAATTTGAAGGAAGCAGCCATGGAGGGATTCAAGTCCCGTTTGAACTTAATCGACATTGGACAATATTGAGATTGTCGATGCACCTTGGGTTTTGGGGTGCAAGGGCCTCGTTCCTTCGTAAGAATTGCGGATGTGTACCTTTGAGCGAGGTATGGGTGGAAATAAAGATTGTTGAGTATCTTGAAGGTGGATTAAGGATTGATGGGATCCAAGATAACGTGGAGATTGTTAGGAGTATGTCCTGTAGTCTAGGTTAACTGTATGGTCAATGGGTTAACTGGGTCGCATCTTGGGGCTCGAGGGTATTTTAGCTATCATGTATGAGGGCTTTCTTACAGCTTAGAAAGAGGATATATAATGATGTGCTTTGACCCTATGAGAAACAATTGTTGAGGTTTTCTCTCTTGTAGACGTAGAAACTATTGCCAAAGCACGTAAATCTTATTGTATTCGTGTGATTAATTGCTTGATGGTTTAATTGTGGCTGTGCATCATGCTAGATCATTGATTGCAAGTGTTTCCGGTCGCACCACCCAACACCTCACCCCACCTACGATAAGTCTAAGTCCTTGAACCAAGCCGAGATTAACCAACTTAATCTTGCCTTGAACATTAAGCAACCAAGTCGAGCTTAGCTTCGCTTAACTATGCTTGATATTGTCAGCCCGAGCTTAAAGTCAGCCTTAATTCAAAATTAGCACGACTTAGAAAGCTTGAATCTTGGGTACGACGATCCATATCATATATGAGCTTCTATCAAGCATATTAGGATCAACTCTTTCAAAGGCTAAGGGCCCTACCAAACGAAACTCAAAGAAACTCGTCCGGAGTGTGATCCAACAACTTGGATTGTGTCCGATTAAATCAGGTTGGGCCAGTACCCGAATTTTATTTTATTTTATTTTTTTAATTTGTTTTGCATTATAAAGGATATGAAATTTAGAAAATGTATAAGAGTTGTGTATGTTATAGTCACATTTACAATATAATGATAACAAAAATATACATATTCCAATACATAAGTTGGCTACCAGAAGCCCAAACTCCAACCCAACCTGAATTCCATATGGTTTTGTTCCATTCACACCCAAATTCTCATTTGGCCGGGTGGAGCCATGCTGATGTAAGTTTGGACTGACCCAAGTTGCATCCTTTAAGTAGAAACGAATGCATCAGTTTTAAATTAAAGAGATGGAGAATATATCAATCATATGGTTGATAGAATGATTATATTGGCAAAGTTCCTAATTCCGGGTTGAAATTCTTGCAGTGGCATGAACTTTTGTTTCCGTTTGTGAAAATCGTGCTTTTTAAAATTAAAAAAAAAATTAATTTTTAGTCCAGATAAAATTCAATGTTCTTTTATACATTTCGACCCATTTAACTCACTTTAACAACTGCCATTTTTATTTTTGAAAACATAGTGATGTAAAGAAAGTATCCAATTTTATACAGAGAAATGACTACTAACAGTAAATCCATATGTCCTGAAGGCACGTTTGGCAATGGTTATCGCTGAGGATTTCTCACGACTTCTCTCTCCCATGGAAGATCCACGTTTGGTGAGGAAAATTACAATATCCTCATTTCCGAATAAAATGCCAGTCAGATCTCCCTCCTTTGGAACATGAACATCAATCAAAGGATAGAAGAGCGAATTACAATGCTCGTGGTCTATACTTAGAGTTCAATCGATATTTTTCTTTTTATTTTTGTTGGGCCCCTCAATTAAGATCCAAACTGTTCGTTGTCTTTAAAAGGATGAAAAAGGTTAGGAGGTCGAATATCAGCTATTGCTTCTTAATGGATTTTACGACATTTGCAAAAAATTCCAAACCATTAGATGACAATTTCTGAACTTCTATGTGATCCTTTTGCAGAATTTGAACTATTAATTCTCTTCAGAAGTCCAAACACGACTATGCGGTCAAATTTGGCAGTGCAATTCCTCATGGATCATGAGAAAATCATAAAAAAAAACTTTGAACTGTTGATTTGTCACAATGCAAAAAATGGCATTTTTGGCCATCTATTTTTCCAATTTCTTTTATTCTGATGAGCCTTAAAATCATGATCTAAACCATGCATCTTTTCCTGAAGAACAAACATGACTAGGTCTTAAACCTCAACCATAGATCCCTCATGGATTTTCAGATACTTGTGGAAAAAAGATCCAAACCTTAAAACTAAAATTTCTAATTCATATGGGCCCAATTTGCATGATCCAAACAGTTCAAAAACGATTAGGGAGTGAAAGCTCCGGTCTTGATTTTCCATGAATTATGAGAAATTCACAAAATATCTTGTAACCGTGGGGCAAAACATAGTACAGATGGTAAACTCCCCTTATAAATCCTCTTTGAAGATAGCTCGGTTCCTAGTGAACAAATGAATCCTCTTCCTCTCTATTTACCAAATGCGCCCTAATTACTTTATCAATTATATGTATTTAATTCATGAAAAGCTTAAATTTTGACGTGATCACTAAATGGGTCCGGTCTAAGATTTTTGTATGATATCTAAAGTTACACTTCATTTATTTCACAGAGAGGAGGGTAATGGAGGAGTAAAAACAGATATGATGTGGTGTTTTCCTTTACTTGAAGTAGTGTATTAATGATAAAAGTGAAAAGTAAAGTGGTGATGTGACTTCTTTTACTTCAATATTCTTTGGACGAAAGAAGAGGAGGCGAGGAGTAAATTTGGACGTGAAACCGCCCCCTCCTGGCCAAAGATTGGAAGTGACTCAAGTAAAACAAAATTAAAGATGAAATGATTTTATAAAATTGTGAATGTCACAAGCGTTTGTAGTCCAACGGTTAGGATAATTGCCTTCCAAGCAATAGACCCGGGTTCGACTCCCGGCAGACGCACATAATTGTTTTTTTAATATTTTTCTTTCGTTGCTAATTTCATTATGAAAATCTTCTATTTTTCTAATAATTCTGAAAACATATTTTATGGGAAATTGTCCTAGTTTTGAGTTAGATAAAAGCTGCCGGATGAACTAGTTTGATCCATTGGGTATTCCAAACTCTCATCTAAACATTAACACAAGTAAACCATATTTGTCCAAACTTTCATCTAAACATTAACACAAGTGAATCATATTTGTTTTCTAATTGTAGCTCACCTACCAAGGGACATGAGGATGTTAGACTATTGAGTATTTTTTTTTTTTTTTTTTGTGGTAAAGGTGAGACAATGAGACTTTAGAGCTCCCAAATAGCCCTCACAGGTCACACTGTAGTTATGACCAAGGAATGACCAAGCTTAGCGAGGCCTTGCCTAGCTCAGCGAAGTTCTCGCTATTCGAACGAATCGAAGGATTGGGGCCAAAGAGTGCTTTTGTTACCCCCAACCCCAACCCCGCATTTGGTTGAACCAACTCAACTATCAAAATTGTTGTTTTTTTCCCTAATTAGCCAGACGAACAGCAACAGGAGAAAAGCCTCTCAAAATGTTCATAAATATAGATCTCTTTCTTGTATGCACACCAACCTGTCTAAGCCGTATCTTCAACTTTTAATTTTGTGTTCTAACAGTCCATTAACAGTTCTAAAATCCCATCAATCAAACTGTGGGAGTAGCCAAACACTGATTCTTGAGATTATTGTCCATCCACAATAGGGCCCACCAGATGACCTTAGATCCCTCGTTTGTTCTACAGTCATATCCACGGATGAAAAGAAACCGAAGGCCTCCACCGTAGATTCTGTCCTATCAGCTTAAGGTGTTTATAGGCCAGATTGGACTGGGATGAAGCTCATCCAAACCCAGTCTGCTTAGATTAGGCCTATCATTAGGGCCCAGGTCCAGCACACACGCTGGAAAGTCAAGCCCAGTCCAGCCCATTTGGACAACGTATGTTCCTTCGTGCACTAAATATTTCAGGCTGAGCCAGGACTCTATGCAAATATATGCAGAGGTCTGGCACATTAATTATCTGGCCAGATAATAGGCTCATACGAATCCCATGGAACAACCCGGCATAGAAGCACAGCACAAATCCAGCAAACTGTGGGCCCACTCAGATCTGACCAGGGCTGTCTGGCCCACGATCACCCTAATTTCAAGAGATGTCAATGGTCTAGGGGGTATCAAAGAGCCAAGCCGAGCTCAGGAGTAAAAATCAAGCCCAAGCAAGCAATGGTTGCGCTCGGCATGACGATGCGTATCAAGTTGGAGCTCAGGTCAAGGCTGAGTTTAAATATAATCAAAATTTGAGCACCAATATTTGGGCTCACTTTTGGTTATAAAATATCAAGAGGAATAAAGGCGCATGGATAAGGAATAGCCTCAACGGCTCAACCCAACCTAATTGGATCTCAGTGGTGGTATATTTTTTAAACCCTAGTCCTGTTTGTTTGCGTTAAGAGTACATAGGATTTGAATAATATCTTCAAAAATTGAACATCAATTAACATTTTCTTTTAGGAAACCTAATCAATCAAAAGAACATGCTATTTGATCTTCATTTCTAACCACCCTATGCATTCAATTCACGTCTTTTAATGCAAATAAACATGGCATTAAATACGAGCGGTAACAGAAATGTTATAGAAGGATTAACACGATATAGTTTTATTGTGACGATACAATCATTTCTGATGTTAATATACCCCCGTTTGATTTATTTTAAAAAATTAAATTAAATTTATTGCTTTTATATTTTAAATATATTTAGCGATGAAACCTCGATTAAGTTGATTTTTAGATATTTAAATTAATAATATCATACAATATTAACCGAAAAAATTAATTCTGTTATCAATCATACACTTTAAAATATTCATACACAGCCAAATTGAGCCTCTTAAAAAGTCTAGCTCGAGCTGAGCCTTGTCGAGCTTGTTGACAGGCAGAGCTCAAGCAAAGCCGAGTAGAGTCGACCCTAGCTTGAGCTCAGACCAAATTGAGCTGAGCCAAGCAGGCATGGAACTGAGCAGTGATAAAGTAGAAAAGGCCTCGTTGCCTCTTTGCAAATCAACTGTCCAGATCTTACTACAATGAATCTTTTCATCAGTAGTTATATGATATGACAGCCAGCAGTTCAAAGTTTTAACTGCTAGTCTTCTTAAGCAAAAAAAAAAAAAAGGAAGTCGCCTTCTAGGTCTTCATCCCCATCATCAGATTCTATATCAGAAAATTCGATTCCGGAAAATGCTCAGTCAAGATAATGACTTCATAACCTTTGATTACATCAATCAACTCTTTTGTAACAAAATTACGACAGCAAAGTTATGAGCTCAGGAAAATTAATACATGAACAGGGATCCATTTCATGAGTAGTTCCAACACCATCCAGCGTGATATAACTAAAATCCAAGAAAGTAATTGTGAATGTCCTAGAAGTCACTCATATTTAGGCAAACATTAGGTGCCAAAGTATTCTTCAGGAAGGTAGAATTTCAAACCAACAGCCTACAGACACCAAATGAACAAGATGAGGTCAACAAATGCTTTAAGCAACCAAAGCGAAATTCGATAAGCCTTTCTTTGCAATCTCAACCAACGCAGAGAAAAAAATAGGTAACCCAGTAGCATGCAAGGGATGCATATGTAAATTATTGCAAATCAAAAAATGCTTCCCAGAATGTGCTCTAATCCTATTTAAGATGAATATCAAAACAAAACCAGAACAATACCTGAGCAAACCTAATGTCTGCATCACTGTGATCATTAGCTCTCCCAGCCGCATCGCCAACATAAAAGGATCTGACAAGGGAGAAGGCAATTTTCATTGAACCACTGAATCCATTTCGTATGACAGTAGTTAAAAAACCGCAAATTCAGAAGAAAACAGCTCATGTAGGGAATGATATATAAGCTTTTCTCATATGAAATGAACAACCAGACATTGCTTTTATATGAATATAACAGCAGCTTTCATCGATTTTCACTTTAACATACGATTTCAAAACTCAATTTTTATGAGATTATTTTATGACTAAGCATAGGAGAAAGACATGAAAATAGTCTCTTTGGAGACATCTGAGAAAGGAATCTCTCTCTAACATGAAATTAGTCGGTAACTGTAGAGGAATTTAAGTTAACAAGAACGCAATGAGGTAGTCTCTTTGAAGATATCCAAGAGAGGAAGCTGTGTGTGCGCACATGCGCATGCAAACAAGCACATATAAGACTAGTTCACGACTATGAAGGATGTAAGCATATGAGGGACAAATAAATGGTGGGTGTGTGCAATGTGCATATGAGACTAGTTCAAAAACACACACACACAGAGAGAGAGAGAGAGAGAGAGAGAGAGAGAGAGGAAATTCTCTCTAACATGATGACTGAGACTGTTAGTCTCTTTGCAGACATCTGATAAAGTGATCTCTCCAAAACTAGTCGGTGTAATGCAGCGCCGGGGAAAATGAGAGAATGAGAAGGGATTACATCTCTTATATAGAATAGCCTATGCTCTAACTTGGAAAACAAGTCTTAATAAAAATAGAAACTTCCTAATCCACTACTAAGTTATAGTAACTACTAAAAATAAGGAAAACATCCTCTGGAAACTTCGCAAAATAAGAAAGTGTATTGGAAAACACATCTTGAAGATTTCTACTCTTTATTGGGCCTTGTTGGACTTGGGCCTTCAGACATAGACCTTTAGGTGGGGCCCAACAGTTTGGCCTACATCAACTCTCCCAGGCTTGGAGAAACTTGACTCCGGTGAGTTATCAACTTAGTACCTCTCGTAGAAATCCAGATTGAGTCTCTAAAAGTCCGTAGCAATGATCCACGTAGCCTCAAAGAAAGGTCTTCTTTTCCACTTGACTAACAACTTCAGAAAGCCACCGTTCTTTGTTGATACTATTTGATTATCAAATACATCTTCAATTTCTTCTCGAAGAGGTGGAATCATGGGAAACCTAATATCTTGTTCTTCAACTGATTCAACTTGATAATGCCCATGATAAATTATGAGATCTTCGACATTGAATGTGGAATTGATATTCATATCTGGCGAAAGATCGAGCACATAAGCATTGGAGATTATTCTATTCAGAATCTTGAACAAACTTGCACTTCTTGGGTGTAGCATATTGCAAGTACTTGTAGGAAGCCATTCAGACTTCATTCAGACCATGACCAAATCTCCTTCATTAAATTCAACAAGGTGTCTTCAAGCATCCGCATGCCGTTTATAATTCTCATTATTTTTGGCAATCTGTTTGCGAACCTCATCATGAACGTCCTTCACGATCTATGCGAGTTCTTCAGCTTTTTGACTAGGCCTGACTTCAAGGGGCAAATGACTCAAATCAATAGGAAGACGTGGCTCAACTCCCATGACAATGTCAAATGGTGATCTCCGAGTTGTTCTATTTACGGTGTTGTAAGTAAACTCAGCAATAGGCAAAATAAGAATCGAGTGTCCCTCGGGCTTAGGGCCAAAGGCTCCTGGGCTAGGCTGGGTGGTAGATACACTGGGTTATCACAAAAATTTTAAAAAAAAAAAAAAAAAAAAAGATCCTAAATAGAGATGTGTTATCCTACGAGACTTCAAAGAAGATTTCCCAAGCTTCGATTGACAACCTTTGCTTGGCCTTCTGCTTGTGTGGATAGTAGGCACCTGAATATTGAAGCTTTAGTCCACATCATGTGCCATAAAGTATTCCAAAAAAAGCTCATGAACCGCATCTAAGAGCAGGGGATAAAGTGTACCATCTTGGAAAATCTATCCACCACAATAAAAATAGAATCCACTTTTCATGCTGTTTTTGGTAAGCCCAAGACAAAATCCATGGTAAGATCTTGCCAAGGCTCATGTGGAATATGAAGGGGCTGATATGATCTGGTGTTCTTTTTTTAACCCTTTGCAAGCTGGAATATTGTGCACAATCCACATATTCTGGCAACAGCTGTCTTTAGGCAGAACCAAAAGAAGCACTTCCACAATTGCCAATGTCTTGTCATGTCCTAAATGTCCATTGCATCTGCCTCCATGGAACTCTAGTAGGATGTGCTCATGGATTGATGTGGCTAGTAAGCATAACTGATTCCAATGAAAGAGGTAGCCATCATGTATACTAAACTTTGGATGTTCAATTAACTCACCATTGAGAAGATTTATGTAAATGTGTCCAAAGTCATGATCATCGTGATATTCTCTGCAAATTTATTCAAAACCTGGAACTGTGACAGAAATTGTCGCTCGAAGGTGAGATTAGCGACTTAAAGCATCTGCTACCTTATTTTCCGCGCCTGACTCGTGATGCAAAACAAATGTGAATTCTTGTAGATATGTGCTCTATTTGACATTATTGGGGCTCATCTTTTTTTGTGAGTTCATATGTTGCAGAGCTTCAGTAACAAAGTATAACACAAATTCCATTTTGATCAAATAGGATGTGCTAATGATAAAGATCATGTACCACGGCATAAAATTCCATGTCATAGGGTGAATACTTCTTGTGGGAATCATTCAACTTTTCGCTAAAGTAGGCGACTAGATGTCCATCTTGACTTAAGACTCTGCCAATACCTACTTGCAAAGCATCACAGTTGACTTCAAAGACCTTGTCAAAGTCTAGAAGTTTTAAAATAGTTGCCATAGTCATTTTCTGCTTAATCTGTTCAAATGCCCGAGTGGCCGCCTTGGTCCGTTTGAACTCTTGTTTCTTCAGGCAATCTGTTATAGGAGTCATAATAGTGCTGAAATTACGAATAAATCTCCTACAAAAAGTGGCCAATCCACGACAACTCCGCACGTCATGGATATTTTTAGGAATTGGACAATCAATGATTGCTTTGATCTCATTTGGATTATATTCTAGAACTTGGGCTAACACAACAAATCCCAAGAAAATAACTTTGGAACTAAAAAAATGTACACTTCTTAAAGTTAATGTAAAATCTCTCTTTGCGAAGTGCACACATCACATACTTCAGACGATCAAGATGTGACTCCTTTCATTTGCCGAAAATTAATGTCGTCGAAGTACACAACGACTAATTTGCCAAGGAATGGTCATAGAAGTTGCGTCATTACCCTCATGAAACTGCTAGGAGCATTGGACAATCTGAACGACATGACCAACCATTCGTATAATCCATCTTTTGTCTTGAACATTGTCTTCCATTCATCGCCTGACCGAATACGAATTTGGTAATATCCGCTTCTAAGATAAGTCTTCAGAAAGATTGATGATTTGTCCATCATATCAAGCATGTCGTTCACCCGAGGTATCAGAAATTAATACTTAATGGTGATCTTGTTGATCGTTTGGCCATTGACACATTTGCCGAGAACCATCTTTCTTTGGCATTATAAGGGCGGGTACTACACATTGACACATGCTTTCTAGAATATAACTTTTCTAAAGGAGTTCTTCAACTTCATACTCTTCATCGACATGCTCCCAATCATAGGCATCTTCATCAACATTCTTTGCACATGTCCATTCAAATTTCAAAAGCATAATGTCCTTTACCTATACAGTGTAAGCATTCGATATCCTGCCTCTATCACGAAGATTTGACAACATTCTTTCCTTCGCTGGCATAGTTTGGTGGTGGCCTTGCTCGATTCTGAGGTGGGGCCTGCCTATTGAGATTCTGTGGCGGAGCTTATATGTTGGAGTTCTACGAAGGAACGACCAGTTGATAAGTCATATCGGGGTTTTTCCTTTGAAGAGGTTCTCCGAAACACCTTGAATATGGATGCCGCAATTGATCCTGGATGCAAAGTGCCATATGAAAAACTTCTTCTATACTGTGAAAATTGAGTGTAGTCAATTTTCTTTTGGAGATAGCTTGGCGATCATTCTCTGACACCTTGCATCATTCCATAAGATCATGGAACCCTTTTGTGTAATCATCCGCAGTTGAGGTCCATTGTGTATAGTTGATTAGTTGATCAAAGGAATCAACATAGTCAACGGCAGGTACTTATCTTCAAGTTTTTCTTTCATCTCCTCCCATGTGTCAATAAGTTTCCTCTAATAGGCATTCCCTTCATCAATACTCTGCCACCAAACATTTGTTGCACCCTTCATCTTCATCTTTACGAAGAGAACACACTTGTCTTCATCCATGTCGTACCATTCAAATAATCTTCTAGTGTGGTAATCCAGTCAGTGAAAACTTTCATGTCCATATGCCCATAGAAATCGGGAACATCGATGCACACCTTCTTGCTGATGTCATCTCGTTGGCCATCATATTCATTGTGGTCAGTTTCTTCAAGTATGAGCTGCATAAATTGCCGACAAGTTTCTTGTGGTTCACCATTACCTGAATATTCCACATGTGGTATATGTTCTGTTTGATGGTCGTTTCCTCCCTGTCCATTGTAGCCGCCGTTAAAGCCATACTCAATGTAATCTAGTCCAACATTTCTTTCCCATTGATATAATTCAAGGCCTTTATCGATCTCTGCTTTTCCTAGTTTCCTTGAATTTGTAATCTTTTAGCAAATTATGGAAGGGCTGTTTCTAGACTTCCATGTATGTGCCCATATCATCTTAAATGAAATTTCTTCATTTTTTTAATTTCTATTGAAGCTATATGTAGGTTTCCTCCTATGCAATTGTATCAAACTTAATCATTTCTTATAACTCCAGACATCCATCAGTTTTTTTAATTATGGTTATTGTAAGCAAAAGTGATAAACAGTAGCAAGGCCTGGAGAGCGGGAGTTGAAGAAAGAAACAAAAATGAATCAAGCCACCTTTTTCTTTTTCATTTTTCTTTTTTTTTTTTTTCCGAATGCTAATGAGACCGACACCAGCAACCTTCTTGTTTATCAAGCCAAATCTTCTAGCTGTGCTACATGCTGTTGTTTTTAATCAGGCTATCAAAAAGACCAAAATTGACAATGGGATATCTGATCTAAGAACTCCCCATTTTGCTAACAGAACTGCTTAAACATAGACTTCAGGGGAATGTGGCTTAAAGAAATCAAAGTTAATAATGATGTCACTAATTTCCTCTATATAATCCGCATATCCATCCTAGTATGGACATCTTTGTCATAAATACTTTAGCCTCTTCCAGTTTCTCTGTCCAGTATTTAGTAGGTTGAAGTGCCATCATATAAAATGCACTTGTAATTGACTGGTACTTGACGATTACATAGCACTCCACTAGCTTAGGAATCATAGGATAGGGCTGTCTCTTTGGATAGGATAGCCCCCTCCCACAACTCCACCCAGGTAGGGCAGGCTATCTTCCTACTTTCTGGCCACTAGGCCAACAGGCAAAAAAAAAAAAAACAATGGAGCTCCACCAGCTTGTCTCCATTTTCCCCATCATATCAAACTCAAACACTACATTCTTTTCTACAACTGTTCCTAGATATCAAAATCTATCACATAGAGGTAATACAATATTTTTAGTCTCACACCAACTCATGTTCTCTACTCTTAGACCAATCATCATCATCATCATCATCATCAAAGCCTTGTCAACTACATGACTTTTGTTTCTCCATTCCAATATATTCTAAGCAAAATCCTCAGATAGGTCGTCTTATTCATATCTAGCATTACTATTTCCACCCATGTCCTCTTTGGTTTACCGCTTCTCCTTGGTGGTCCATCAACCTACATAGAAAAAATTTTCTCCAAACTATTGTTGGCATGCATTGAATGTCCAAACCAGCTCAAGTAACTATTTCTTAATTTATCACCAATTGATGCTATCCCTAAATGCTCCCTAAAGCGCTCATTGAGCCATTTCTGATTCAATCTTTCCTAGTTTTACTGCACATCCACCTTAACTACTCTCAAATCCGTAGAACTTAGTACTATTCTCATTCTGATATGCTAATTTTCAACCCAATTGACTGAAACACATTTCTCCAAAGTCTCAACTCTTTACCTGCTTTCTTGTATGACCAATGAGAACGCATCATCAATAAACAAGACTTACCACCAAACTTTATCTTGAATATTGTTGTTAAGTTGTCGACAAACAAGGTGAATAAATAATGGCTTCAAGTGGAACCTTGGTGTAATACAACTTCTCCGAGGGGACTTGAGACCTCTCCCCACAAAAATTGTTCTCGCTTGTTACACCCTATCATACATCACTTGTGCAATTTTAACGTAATCAAACATTAGGAATGTTCTTGACACCTTATCATAGGCCTTTTCTTCTTTTTCATTTCAATGAGTTGTCTTAATAGGAAAATGATGTAGGTTGTAAGCGTAGTTCTATACTCTCTAACAAAGCTTCATCATATGGCTCATAAGTTTGATAAGAGTTTCTTATAGAAAGGGGCCATTGTCATTCTCCATTACCTGGGCATTCATTTTATACTAAAGATTTTATGGAACAAGTTGGTTAACCAATTAATCCCATTTTTGCCCATCAAAAACCATTATTAATAGGTAATACTGGCTGGTCCTAATGTGCTTATACTGTCCTAGTTCAGGATTCTTTAATTCAATTCTGGATATTTTGTTGATCAGTTCTTGATTAGGTTCTACAACACAATTAACTTCAATAAATTTTGTATTAGTTCTTTTAGAATACATCTCTCATCTATCTGTAACCTCTTCTTCTATCAATAGCTTTTCATTTTCATCTCGAATGCACCTTATCCAATCATAATCTCTAGTTTTCATTTCTCGTATCTTGGCCAACTCCTCAACTGCATATAGACATTGGCATAGGTTTCATACTTGGGCTTTGCTTACTGTTTTTTTAGTGACATTCTTCTTTCCTAACTTGTACCTTTTCTAACCCTTCTATACTTCTTTCTTTCTTTTTTTTTCCGTCATTCTTCGGATATTTTGGAGATCACCAAGTTTCATTAACATGTAACTCATCATACGATATACACAAACAACAATGTTTTTATCAATTAAATAAATAAATCTAATATGATCACAAGGTCACTAACACAAAAGTAAAAAAAAAAAAAAAAGGGATTCGTTATTTTTTATTCATTCAGATAAAACATAAACTCCCAACTAGAGATGCAAAACATAAAATATGAAATATGACAGCAGAATAAGGGACTCACTGTTCTTTTTTCCATTCAAGTAAATCTGGGCTGCATTTTGATACATTTATAATGGATTTCCATGTTGTATTTTTCTATTTATATAAAAAAGAGAGAATGAAAACAGAGCACAACTGCAACCAACTACCTATTAAGTGGTGCATCTTTTAACAGAAAAAAAAAAAAGAAAAAAAAAAGAAAAAAGAAAAAGGGATGCATAGATGAGGCGAAGGGCTAACCCTGACTCTCCTTTCATCTTCCTCCTTCTTTTCCTCCTTTCTTCTTATTTTGAGATAAGGAAACAATGACTGACCTTTGAGGAGCCCAAATGCTATATGTTTAAGAGTTTTTTAAATCAGTTTCTTTTGATTCTATTAAGCAAGTTCAAGGACAAAAACTCGGACTCAGGAACGGACTTGGTCAGGGCCAAGTCAGAGTAGACTCGGTCGAGTCGGGCCAAGTCCCAACACTCCATAGAAATTTTTTTAAAAAATAAAAATAGTTGGCTGAGTATAGGGATGGCAATGGGTTGGGTATAAAAAGGGACCTGCCCTGCTCCGCTCTTATTAGGGGAGGGTTTGGGCTTTGTTGTTATATCTGCTCCGCCTCGTGCGTGCGTGTGTGCGCGCGTGCTCGAATGAAAGGCAGAATTAAGACAAATCAAACTAAAGATATTAAGCATAACAAACATTTTGTTCTTGGAGAAAATTTCATTATTATTGGGTTATTGATATAAGGGGAAAATGAAGAAAGAAGGGAAAGTAGGCCGCAAAATCTTTGTTTTTCTTTGAAATCCCTCAATAAAAAATCCTTCAATTCTCAAAAGAGAATATAAGGGAAATATAATACTATCCCAAGTTTCTGCTATTGCTATCCTTTCATTCTCCATTTTTTTTTATCTGCAATTTTTTTTTGCCATTTCCTCCTCAGAATCCTAAGTTTTGAATTTCGGTCCTGTATCTATCCAATTTCTAAAAATTAGATTCATTGTTCGGGAGATATTAAAAGAAAAAAAAAGTTTTGTCATATATATATGGGGAACATTCATGTGCATCTATCCCTCACCATAGGGTGAGTGCACTTTCCCTTTTTGCACATGAAGACAAGGAAGTGTACCTCACCCTATGTACTTGAAAATTCACTTTTGTACTTGAAAATTTCCATTTATGGAAGTGTCCCTCACCCTATGGTGAGGGATGGATGCACATGAATATTCTCCTATATATATATATATATATATATATATATGTATATATATATATATATGTATATATATATATATATATATGAGTTACATTACAAAACTCCCCTGGCATTTTTCATAATAAAAAAAGGCCCTCTTTTAGCCAATGAAAGTGTGACACATGTCATCAATGATACTTATCCATTCTCTCTGCTAAACATTCTCTTACAAAGGTAGATCTTTTATAGATTCTCATAAAATACTAACAAATCATTGGCTATTAGATATAGGGGTAGAAACTCCCCTTTTGAGATACGGGATTTTTTGAGAATTTCTCTCTATATATATATAATATAGGGATATATATAGGGAGATGCTCTTGTGAGAGTAACTCCCACGATACTGTGAGAATAAGGGTGGGGGGTCCACATCCATATCCAAAGCCAACAATCTAAATGTGAGGGGCCCCACCCCTTCCTCTCAATACCATGAGAGTTACTCTCACAGGAGCATCTCCCATATATAATCTTATTAAAATTATAAGCAAAACTCATGTCGTTTAAGTGGTATTTGACATTAACTTAATGCATGTGGGGAAAACGTGGCGTGTTTGACCATAACCACATTCATTCTCGTGTATTTATATATATTTAAAAAAATTAAACCTTTAAATTCGAGTTGAGCCCAACCCAAATGGTGTGGGTTTGGTATCACATACCAATGACCCGTCACAGGGAGGGCGGGCGGGGCAGGTTTTGATGAGATAAATTTAAGATGGGGCGGGTTTGGTATCCCGCCCTGTTGCAATCCCTAGCCCAGTCACATAGGACTCGGCTAAGTCCCATAATTAGGGTCTGAGTCCCATAGGACCCGACTCGTTTATCCTAGTTGAATCGGACTCGGCCGATATTTTAATCCATGAGCAATATGACTAGGCGTGTTTCAATGCATTGGTTACCTAGGCCCTTGGACACGGTTAGGAGTCTCGCTTGTCTGCCAGTTCTTTCTTTTCGCCCCACTTCTTGGTATATATACTATTCATTTATTGGTTCCCAGCCTCACATCAGAAATAGCTTTATTACTGTTGTTGATACTCGATAGTAAAAATGTCTACTTCCAGAATGGGGACTATTACAACCTTTACCAATCCCACTCACGCACTGAATTTGCCAGCCACCTAGGTATCTCTACTCTTTTTTGGATAGACCCATCAAAATAGAGCGATATAAAAAAGACCAGAATCAAAATGAGTGTTTGGTAATGTAACAATCTACATTAAATAGACTTTTTTTAAAATCGATGGTCGAAAGTTTTTCATAAATTTCTCAAGATCCACAAGGTATTAAGCCTTAAAAATTGACCCCATAGTCGTGTTCAGCCTTCCAAAGAGATCTAACGGTTTGGATCTTGTGTTTGGGGGCCATAGAATCCAGAAAATACTATCCAATGGCTCACTTTTTTTCCACATATCTCGAGATTAGTGATTATCGACAGCTGAAATTTGGTCCCATAGCCTTGCTTGATCTTAGGAACAATTTCAATGGTTTGGATCGTGATTTACTATGGTAGATTTTTAAAAAATAAAAAAAAAAGGGACTGGGCGTTATGGATGCCCAGTCACTGTAGCTCAGCCTCTTTTTTTCCGTCTCTATTTTTGAACTGGGTAGAGAACCATGTTGTGCTCTGATTCTCTAAAGTGGGCAGAGGCTGGAATTCTCTGCCAAATGCCTATTTTCAAAACCTCTGCCCGCTTTAGAGATTTAGAGAAGTAGAGGCTAAAAATAGAGATACCAAATAGGGATCCGTTCCTGATTTTACAGCCAATTTCATCTTGGTTGGTCAACTTGTTGACCAAAACTACTCAATTGTACTTTTCCCCACCGGTTGTGTTGTGCATGATACTGGGAAGGTCCTATTGACAGTGCATAGACAAGCAAACTGGTTTTCATTAATAGGGACCACCCTTCTACATCCTTAAAACAGAAGTTCTTGTCACATAAAGCACGAATCTTTGGCACTATGGCATTGTTGCTTGGGTCACCTGAAGAATAATCGTTCATTATTCATGTTTGAACATAAATAACAGTCATAAATGCTTGATTGATAATTCATTCATGAATCCTACCTGTCTTGTAGTTTAGGAAATAGTACATCTTTACCTTTTTCTATTTCTCATTCTCGTGTAGAAGCACATTATCTGTTTTGATGTATGGGGGTATGCCTCCATTACCAGCAGATTATAATTCAAATATTATGTCACCTTTATTGATTATCACACACAATTCAGCTAGCTTTGTCTCCTTCGAAGCAAAGATGAGGTGCTCCCGGCTTGCAGAACTTTCTATCAAATACGTTTCCACGCAATTTAACAAGCATATTAAAATTTTACATTCTAATTCAGGGGGAGAATGTGTCCAACAATCCGTTAGGATCCTGCCCAACATAAATATTAGGACCCAGCTCACATGCAGGCATCAGCTCAGTATGTGTAGCCAACTGCTTGACTAAGCAACTCCAAGAATAACCATCTCTGCATATCTCTTATTTTAATGGAGTACAGTTGTGCATTATCCCTAATGTAATTATCTTTTAGGGCTTGTTTGGGAATTCACTTATAAAGTGAATTTAAGTGAAGGGTCGCTTTAAGAGACAAGAAAAGAAGAGGGGGTCATCTCTGTAGATGCTCCTATTTCATGCAGCACAGTCGTACATTATCCCTTATGTAGTTATCTTGTAGTTTCTTGCATGTAACTTCTCTTCAGTTTTTATCTTTTAACTGAACTCCTATATGTACAAGGAAAAATGGCAGTAAAAGGGATCAATTATCCTTCTCAAATTCCTCCATAAGCAAGAGGAAGCCGTTTCCCTCTTATCTGTGGGCAAACCCAGACCTCTGAACCTTACACGATCATATCACATACTGCTGAACAAATGGGATTGTGGAATAGAAACATAGTCATATTGTCGAAAGCTCACACACACCTTTTAGAATCCAAGTCACTCCCTCCTTTTGGTGTGAAGCTATTCAAACTGTGATTTATTTAATCAAGGTGTTTTGACCATACCAGTGCCCTTAAACTCTAATATAGCTTGCAGGGTGTTGAGCCAAAAATATTGCTCAAGTTGGTGCTTGTACCTGCAAGCCTGATTTTTCATTTGAAAAACTGCCCTTTCTGTGCGACATCACAGTTCCATTCTCGATATAAAACCCGAGACCCTCTTTTTCTGCATCCACTTTCCCTTTTTTCTGAACTGGCTTTGATACTGAAATATTCTCCTCAACCCTGGTTAAAATGAGACCTTTTTCAACAATAAAAAAGTGAGAGTTTTGTGCAATATGGCACAGAAAGGGCGGTCTAGGAATGAAAAATCAGGGTTGCTGGTATGAACACCAAGTTGAGCAATATTTTTAGGTCAACAGCCTGCGGGCTATATCAAAGTTTAAGATCAGTTGTATGGTCAAAACCCCTTAATTAATCATCTCCAAGCCACTAATCTACAGAACATATCCTCTTTTGAGAAATTATGTAATGAAACTCCTGACTATTCCACACTTTTGAGTCCTTGGATGTCTTTGCTTTGTTCATCTTCCTTCACTTGAATACACCAAGATGGATGCACAGTCGAACAAGTGTGCTTTTGTTGGGTATAGTGATGTACATAAGGGATTCATTTTTTATGATCCGGTTGTTTGAAGAGTTAGAATAGGTTGCCATGTAGTCTTCTTCGAGCATTTCTTTTTAGTCGTACAAGGATTTTGTAAAGATCTCTAACATCTCATACCTACCTGCATTCCTGGACTCATGCTTTCCTGAGACCAAAGACAGATTTTCTAGCCATGTATACACTAAGAGACAAAAATCACCTTCAATTCCTCTAACTACTTCATCTCCAGAACCCAGAACCCAACCTGTCACACCAGACTCACCAGTTGCACCTTCAGGTTTGGCCCCTCCTCTACTTCGTAGATCCACAAGGGATTGTAAACCACCTGATTGATATGGTTCTTCTCTTTGTTTACAACTCCTTTCATATGGACTTGAGATAGCTTACCTACTTTCTAGGGCTTGAAATTCAGCGTTCCACTAATGGCATTCATGTGCACCAACAGAAGTATGTACTAGAGGACCTGCATATTTCCATTTGTGCACATAGATGCCATCAGAGGACGTAGAAGAACTGGCATGATTTACTGATTCTCGGGCTGCATATACTCCTTTAGAACTAAACTTTAGTACCAAAAAACATGAAGGTAGCCTCTATAAAAATCCCACTATTTCGACAACTTGTGGGAAGCGTTCTTAACTATGACCTATCCCGATATTTCCAATGTTGTTCAAGTGGTGAGCCAATTTTTCTCTGTACCACAAAAACATCATTTGACAGCTGCATATCACATCCTTCATTATCGGGTATTCTTTTAGTCTTCTTCCTCCCCACTTGTCCTAGGCAGCGTAGCCACTATGGTTAGGCCAGTTGCCCAAATAAAAGATGTTCCACTACAGGTTAGTATATGTTCCTTGGTATGTCCTCATTTCATAGAATTGACAGAAACAACAATAGTACCCAAATAATCTGCCGAGGCCTAATATCAATCCCTATCATCTGTTACCAGTGAAATTGTTTGGCATAGATACATCTTGGTGTCCCTCATTTGAGTGCTACCACTTTTTACACTAACAATGCAAGTGTCATTTGAATAGTGTCTAAGTCAGTATTTCATGAAAGAACCAACCACGGGTTGACTGCCATTTCATCTCTTAAGAGATCTGTCTTCCACACATCTCATTCGAACACCAATTGGCAGACTCATTCACAAAAGCTACGATTGCGTTCCAATATGATCTCTCTTAACTAGCAAATTGATGCCGTTCAAGTCCACACCAATTTGAGGGCGCAGTGTAGAGAGAGAACAGGGAATTAGGCCCTATAGCTAAAAAGAAAGGGTCCAAAACGTGTAGTAGTAAGCTAAAGGTCATGCTGACTAAGTTACTAAAGTTGTTGCAATCATGGTTCAAAATAGCGGCAAGTATGTAGCGTTGTAGCCGAATTATTGGCCGTAGCAGTCAACGCCGCTACGATATTTTGAAAAATAGCGGTGCTGCAGCAGTGTTGAGAAATTCGTTTCGATGCCCGTTTCGGCCACCAAACCAAAATATTTTGGCTGATTTGGAATTTTGTTGAAATATTTCGGAAAATATAAAAATTAATATTTATGCAAAAAATATAAACTAAATATAAAAACATTAAATAATAGATAAAGTAATACATTTAATTTATTCTATAAACTATGGCTAGACCTATTCTATATTTTATATGTGTGCCTGTGTGCGTTTGTTTGCTATGAAATGGCTAGAGCCATTATATATACATATATATATGGTGAGAAGGATATATCTAATATATATTGTAGGCCATTTTTTTTTTTTTCCCTACACTAGGCTACTGGCTTGGAAGTGATAATGATTAAAAATGGGGACCCATAATATGTACTCAACAATTGAGTATTGGTGCCTTGGTGGCCCTTTTATTAACTCAATGAGGTGGCGCATGTGGGCTTTTAGGATCTGAAGTACGAACTCGATAAATATAAGAGGCAAAGGTGCCTTTCGAGAAGCTTCCCTCGCAATGGTCTCTAGGGCGAACAAAACAGCAAAAAGAAAGAAGAAGAAGAAGAGAGAGAGAGCGAGAGAGAGGGTGACAGAAGCTATTGGCGATGCAATGCCGATAGCATGGTGATAGCGAGAAACAATAGTAGCAACAGTCAGCATCGTGATGGTGATTGCGAGCAGCAACAGCAACAGTGATGGCTAGGGATTCGAACAGGTACTCCCCCGTATTCCTTCCTCTTTCTCTTCTTCTTTTTATTTTTTCCTTGCAACTAGTGCCCAGCCCCTTCCTTTGTTTTCTTTGTTTTTGTCTGGCTTAAACTCTAGATTTTGGACAGTTCGAGCGAAATCTAGAATTTCTGCTCAAAATTCCAGATTTCGGCCAAATTGGTCTAAAATCTGGACAGAACATATTTTGAAGGGCAGTTCAGTTCATTTTCATTGACCGAACCAAAATTGTTTGGAGATTTTGTCCGAACCGAAACGAATCTCATAACTCTGTGCTACAGTATAAAAACTAATAGAGCCAAGCAGTTTTAATTTATAACACTATTTTTCCAATTTCTTCTCCTCAATAGTCTTTCCTATAGTTTCCTGTACCAATATATGGTTCCAAATCACTAAAAAGAAAAAAAGGATTATTACCACACAAGATTCCAATTTTTTTCCACTAAAAAAATTCATGCCACTACGATGCTACGTACCACTGCAACCACAACGTAGCATTTTAGCCACTGGCCGCTATGCCCTCCACAACCACTATTTTTATCCGTGGTTGTAACCACGAGATGAAGTTATTACCATTTACCAAGGAGGATTATCAGCATAATTGTTTAGAGAATCTTGTAGGAACTGTAACTCTGTTGTAACACTATCCTATATAAGAATGGATTGGGCATCCAAAGAAGCCATCAAAATTTCACAAAAAGTTCCCACTTCTCTCTCTTTTGTCATAGACCATGTTGACTCCCTCGAGTCCAGTCTTTTGAGTTAGGCAAGTCAAGTCTGAGTCGCTAGTTTTCTAACCTTTTTTAGAACTTTGCTTATAAAGATCAAAACATGTGGGATTCACCTAAATCTAGAACTCTGAGTGCAATAAGAAACTAGTCCTCTTCTATGGAGAAAAAGAACGGACAGCATAATGCAAAAAATATTAGAACACTTAATTTGGATGTGGAGCCCATGTGGCCCATCATATACTACAGATTGATTTCATGAGTAAATAAATTACTATAGATGCAAAAGAATTTATGTCACAATCTCAAAGACTAACTTTACCTGAAGATTTGTGATAACATCTATGATGTCCAGATACGGATATGGATATGAACATTGATACAAGGATTGGGGATATGACTCCTCACTTTTGAAAATATAGGACACTGATACATATAAGGGTGTCCTAATGTTTTCTTTAGACCACTTTTGAATCAATGAATTATCATTGTTTTCGTCCCTTTCTAACATTTTATGGTGATAAGTAAAAATATTAAAAGAGCTATATGAAATAAAGGACTTTATAAGTAGGATACGTTAAACTTGTTCCCTAGAAGTATTGGTACGGTATCAGGTACCACGTATCAGTCTGATACGGATATGTTGGGCTTGTACAAGTTCGGGTATCATAGGATAACAAATACTTGGCTGATAATATAAATCAGTAATAAACATTAAAATGCAAAAGAGTAAACCAAGTTAAGAACACAAAACAATAGGAATTACTGATCCATATCAATTGCAATGCCAGAGTTGAATTGTTGCTCCATTATTCGCCACATTCCAGGATTTGGTTTGCGAAATGGATCACTGCAACCACGTGTATCTGCCACCCCGCAAGCTATAAAAACCTGCACTCATATCCATCATGATTAAATATTTTATGCAGGTTTTCCAGGAGGTTTTTATTCAAAGACAGTACCCAAAACATGTTCTATTATTCAATATTCTGGAAAGATTGACTGGTAGTAAGTAAAATAAAGGTGGTTACTTATTAAAACCTAGAAGGCAAGCACCAACCATAATTACACCATCGAACTACAGATGGTTCAGACGTTCAGTTTGTGGTTACCTATCAAACAAAAAGTTCATTAATTGAAGAAAATGATTCAATTTATGTTCAAAACCCCCAAGAACTAGATAGAATAACCTCCCATCCATAAAAGTTTTGTTAGTTCAGAAATTAAGAAGAACAGCATACACTGATCATTTTCATAGTGAGATAAGCAGAGGCAAAAAGAGACTAGCCACACCATTTAACAAGATCATAGGACATTACACAAACAATTGACAGTTTTACCTGAATTGGGACTTTGACACACTTGATAAAATCGTTGAGACGCCCTATCTTGGAATCTACAGCTTTTTGTCTTTTGTTTTTCCAGCGTTCAATGTTGGATTCATTAGTAAAAATTACCTGGTGATTAAAGCCGCAAAAGTTATGACACAAAAAGAACCTCTACAATTCAAAAGAAGAATGACATGACACATCACAGCAAAGACTACAAACAGCTTCAAGAAGTAAAACATCCTTCAAGGCCACACTGCATCCTCACATTGTTAATACCACTGACCAAAATTCAGATAATTAAGGTCCAACAAGAAACAAATAAGTGAAACAAACCAGCTTATAGCCATTGTTGTACAAGCTTTGCAGCTTCTCTGGAATTGAAGGATGCATAAGAGACCAAGCATCTGCACCAACCCTGCAGATGAAACGTTAACTTTATGTGATAAATTAATTCATTGGTTTATTTTTTAATCAATTAATTCATAAAAAATAAATAAATAAATAAAATTGACAGTTATGAGATAATGACAAGTTTACCACCCACCTAAATGAGCTTCCGTTTATAAATGTTAAAACCCAAAACTTTTCCCGGAGTTTCCTCTCATCAGGACTTCATCAATTAATCAAATTTTCTTTTCCAGAATGAGCTCCCCATCCAATCAAAGAATCACCACCCACTTGGGGATCAATTTTATAGGCAGATGCCACTGCCAGACGATATATTATGCCTAATTAGCACGGAGAATGGACAACAAGTATTTGTGAAAGCTGCAGAAAATTCATTAACTAATGGTCCTTTGGGTTCAGATGTTCATAAACTTGATGTTCAGTTTTAGTCATTTAGCCACACTCTTTCCGAACTAACAGCCGAATGAAGCAAACTGTATATGCATCCCAGTAAAGCATGCTTAGCCTCTCAATATTCATCCAAACACAGTAACGGAGAAAATGGATAAGAAATTGGAAACATAGAAGAGAAAATATTTGAGATCATTTTTTTTTTCAATCTATTCAAGGGCTAACCTTCCAACACATTACCATTATTCCAGGATCAAGCAGTGGTAGTTAATGAGATTGAAAGACTTCAAAAAGTTCTAAAGGGACAAGTCCATTGTCAACAATGTTTTATTTCTTTATTTATTTTAAGGGATTCTTTGGATTTGGAATTTGGAAATCAGATTCTACAGGTCATATCTCCATTCAAAGGTGCTCAAAGTCGCAACCAAAAAGTTGTAGGTACAAAAAAAAAAACAGATGAACACTACGAAATTGATGTTTTCAAAGTTGGCCTCCATAGAATATCATCATCCACCTTGTTCAGATACATAGTTGGCTAGGAGCCTCCAGGAGTTGAGGCCTTTTGCTGGTGTGCTTTGGCAGGAAAGGTGCTCGTGAAAGAAACTCTAATAACACGAGCTATTGATGCTTCACCGGTTTGCTCTCTATGCAAAATAGAAGAGGAGCCAAGTAACTATTTTGACGTGAATTCTCAAGTTCTATTTGGTTGACCTTTTCAGGGTTCTATTGGCTAGAGCAACTTCACAGGAGCATTTCATCAGTTCTTGGGAAGAGAGGTCAGATCCTGTGGAGGATGGATCCTTAGGCAATTTTGTGGTCATTAAGGAAAGAGGACTATGACGATATTTGCAGGTAAGATTCACAAGAGGAGATTGTGATATTGATAAGTGCAAGAACTTTGGGGCATTGTGACGACCCGGGCCCACTATCAACATGATATTGTTGGGGCATTGTGATGACCCGGGCCCACTATCAACATTATATTGTTTGCTTTGCCCAAAGGCTCATGGCTTTAAAATGCATCATATGGGGTTAAGGTCAGGCCGCACATATTTCCCCAGGGTCGGGACTTGGACGTTTCCAATGTGAGACTTAGTGCAGTCCAAAGCGCGCCCCCCCCCCCCCCCCCCCCCCCCCAACAAGGAGACAAGTAGGCCTAGGCAAGCAGGATCCCACTCTCCCCCATGAAATAGTCATCATTGGCTCTAATACCATTATGTGACGCCCTCGCTCACAATCCACATGATATTGTCCTCTTTGTCCGAACCATGGATGAAAATATCGGCTGCTATAAATTGGTCGTAGCGGTGGACAACACCACAGTAAATGCAATTCATCGCCGCTCGCATCTATAGCAGCCTGCAGCGGTCGCTAAGCATGCGTATTGGCCGCTACAGACCATGGCGGTGCCACATTTCGGCCATGTATGATAAAAAAGAAAAAGAAAAAGAAACCCTCTCCCTATTGTCGTTCAGGTGGAGGAAAAGGGTAAAGGAGATGGAGTGGGAGGAGAATCTCACCTTGGAGAATCCGTTGCCGAGCACCGACCTTGGAGGAGCCACTGCCTACCAGCAACTGCAGCATGCAACTGACAACAACAGCAGCATCAGCATGCACGCGATGGCAACAACAAATGCAGCAGGTAAGCAGCAGATCGATCCTCCTCCACCTTCTCCTTCCCCCCCCCCCCCCCCCCCTTTTTTTCTCTTTTTCTCTTCTCCTCCTACTTCCCAGTTTCCTTCCCCTGTTCTGGTTTTGGATCCTTCACTTCAAGCGACGAAAAGGGCAGCAAATGCCCTTTTTCGATCCCTTCCTTTCTGTTATTAAGAAGATAAAGTGTGGCCCCACCGTTCCTTATATTAAAGGACTAAAGTATGGCCCCATGGTTGGCCCACCTAATGAAAGGCCCTGAGAAAGAAGAAACTGATTTTTAGAAAAAATAAAGAAAGAAAGAAAGAAGAAACTGGGTTGTTTTAAACATTCAGCCCATAATGATTGGTGAGCACCATAATGAGGCCCAAGTATCAAAATAAATAGTCATGCCCTGGTCAAATCTCACTCTAATTGAAATCAGGGCCTCAATCAATTGTCATTCTAATTAAAAATAGCATCTATATATATATATATATATATATATATAAAAAATGAAATGTAACTTTAAATTATTAATTTCTAAGCATAGTAGTGATGAAAGTTTGATGACAATGTTTGATTATAAATATTTTATTATCTGTTAACTTCGTGTAGGTAACCAACATAAATAAATGTGGAAAGACAGATCAATTTAATATTTTATAATCATACTGCGATACAGGACCTTCATGCAATAAGTGGACCGCTATGACCCCCCGTCTTAGTTACTTTTGCAAAAGAACCACATTTTCTATCATTTTCCAATGTTCTGGATTTTCTGAGATATTTTCAATTTTTTTTTTTTTTTTTTTTTGACTATTTTTTCAAAACGCACTGCTACGCTTCATAGCGCCTACTTCACAGCGTTTTGGCAATGAGCCGCTACCACTATTTTCATCCTTTATCCAAAACCCTCACGGCTTTAAAATGCATCATCCTGGGATAATAAAGCCGCAAATACATGCCCTGGGTCGGGACTTAGATGTTTTTGGTATGAGACTTAGTGTAGTCCAAAGCCCCTCGGGAGACAAGCAAGCAGACCCAAGTGGGTAGGATCTCAAATGTGACAATTAATTATGTGTTATAGTTAATTAAATGTGTCTAGGTGTTAACTAAGTAGATTTGTATGTTAGATTAGTGTTTGGATAGTTTCGGGAGCTTTGGGACCTAATTCAAGGCTTTAGAGGACCGAGATGTATCTTTAGGAAAAGTTGGGGTGGTTTGCAAATTCAAAAATTTATCGTTCTTGGGCTCATTGGAAAGAGGAGACGATTTTGAAAACTTTCGGTCTTAGCCCATACCCATTCAACGTCTAGAAATCCTTCATTTTGCCCTTTTTCTTTTACACTTAAGTCAGAACATGATGTCATTTCGGGATTTGTCTTTTATATAAGTCAATGACCCTCCTCTCATTTCTTCTTCTACTTTCCCACTCGTCACTGTGCTTGCGCAGCCTTGATCAACCAATCAACCTGCGAACTGCCTATCCCTTACTGGTCGGTTGGTACCTTGAACCTTAGTTAGACATGGTACTGAGCCCGAACTTCACGTAAGATGTTTAAATGAACTTGTGCAATCATGTGTGTGCATGAGACCTAGGAAGGAGATGTTTCAGGCTGGCACCCACCTCCGGATTGTTTGTAAACCGGTGTAGTGCAACACTGAGTTGAGGGTACGTGGACCTAGGACCTGGAATGTCAATCACCATCAGAAGCACCAAGAGAATGGAAAACCTGGACATTTGAGATCCTAGGGGGTGCGTAGACTCAAATAGCGTTGTTCTTACTTATTTGATCTTGTTTGACTTAGAATGGACATAGTAACCCTAGATTTGATGGGTTGAGATACTTCTCATGTGTTTGACTTATGTAGGTTAATCTCTAGGACTTCGTGTGCATTGAGTTGGACACTTCTTCCTATAGACTAATAGGATCCTTGGTATGACATCTTCGGCTAGTGTGCACACATTCTCCACATCGCCACCTTATAAACTGTTTGGATCCGATTTACCCTATTCTACCCGTTTTCGGACTACTCTTTCATACCGGAATGTTGTCCATTTGGGTATGATCAAATTGGTTGTTTAAGCCTAGTCTAGAACTGTCAGGTCTTGTCTTGTCTTGCCCCGCTTGGACTTGTCGGGCCTTGTTTTTTCACTGTTTAGACCGACCCTTGTACTAGAGCTTAAACTTGAAGTAGGAAACACAGTCTTGATAGGGGATTGTCACTCTACCCACGATTGACACGCGTTCGCTTGCATATCACGTCATGTTCGCTCGGACCTCATGCTTGCTCGTATACCATTCTCGCTCTCACCCTACACATCATGCTCGCTTGCAGTCATGCCACTCACGATCGCCTTGCACATCATATCTACTTGCATATAACAGTTGCAAGGGCTGGAATCCTTCCTTGGTGGGTATCGATGTGGTTCAGATACCGAGACATGGGCGATCATCATCCCAAGTCTTGTTAGCCTCATTCCCTTAGTAGGTATCAATGTTGTTTCGATACTGAGACGTAGGCCTTGTGCCGAGCTTGTCCTTTCCTGGTAGGTAATGACATTGTTCCAATACCGAGATGCAGGCGATTTTCATTCCGAGCCTGCCTGCCAGTTAGCTCGTTTCATTTAATTATGCCAGGTCCTAGTATTGAATCATGTTGTCTACACTTGCACATTATTTAGTCATGTCTTGCTTGTTTTTATGTGTTTACATGTTATTATGCATTTCACAACACTAGCTCAAATCTGATAGATTTGCTAGACCGTCAGGATGATCATGCTTAATTATATCATATGTCATCAGGTTTGCATTGCACGTTTAAGTTTAGTACCTCCATTCAATGTTGCATGTTATATAATTTATATTGTTTACTTGCTACAATAGTGCTTGTAGGTTGCAGGTACTTGCTACGCTAACACGAAGGGTAAGGCGATTACCTTGGAACAGTGAGTTAGTTAGAGTAATGCACCCAGGACCTCACTTGTGATAGCTTGTTGCTATGCAGAGAGCTTATACACTCTCAGGGATTAGTTTCCTTTCTTATATTTTGTAATCGGCCATTGTTTGGCCACGATTGTATTAGTTAATACTTTAAAACATATTGTATAGTGTGCTTTGGCAACTTTAATATAATTATGCTTCGCTGTCATCTTGTTATTTTAATTGGATCATTTATCGAAACATGTGATTATTAGATGCATCTCAGTCACGACCCGGAATACAACAGGGCTCCACATTTCAGGGCGTGACAGCATTGACGAGAGAGAAATTCCAAGTCGTCACTGTAAGGTCCCAGTCTTTATTAGCTATAGTTATATTATTTATTAGTGTTTTGCGTTGCTTGTGGGTGTTTAGATGGGTAATTAACTAGCCTTGGGTATTTTGATAGCTTTTGGGCCTAGTTGGATACTGTAGAAGAGTTATTTGAGGTTTTAGGAGATTGTGAGGGGGTAGTTGTAATCTTAGGAAGTGGGAGTGTAGGGCCCTTTGCTGTGGTTGTTTTAGTTATACAATCTTTGGGAGAAAGAAAGATTTCCATTGGTTTTTCAGAATTGCCCCTTGCTTGCCTTCTTCAAGCCTCTTTAGTAATAAGGTTATTTTAGTAATTTGACTTTCCCTCTTTAGCACCAAAACCAATGACATTCTCTCATTCATAGCTTCGTTCCAAATTCTCTCTCTCTCTCTCTCTCTCTCTCTCTCTCTCTCCAAGCAACAAGAGCAAGATCTACCAATCTCCTTGTAGATTTCCTTGAGGATCAACTACAAGATCTCTAACTTCCTTCCTATCTCATTCAATTTCCTTCTCTCTACTCCAATTGAGGTGAATCTCTAACCCTAACCCTCTCTCTAGCGTTCTTGTTGAATCTATGGAAGAATTCAGCCCTAATTGCTTCTTTTCCCTTGGATTTGTGTATTTGATCTTTAGATCTAGGTGGTTTGGGAGTTTGGAGATGATCTTGGGGTTCTAAGTTTGAGATCTTGGCTTTTGGAGCGTTTTTCCCCAATTCGAGACCAAGACAAGTTACAACATATGAATTACATCGCGTGTATGCTTGATTTCCATAATTCTTACATTGAATTGCAGTAGATCAAATATTTGATGTAGAATTCCCCAATTTCTAAGCTCTCTTGATGATTTGAAACCATATACATGAGTATTGGAACCTTGATGATGGATGACCTTGGATCTAGGTAATTGGATGTTAAAGGGCGTGGAATGACCTAAATGATGCAATTCAGGTGTTTGGATAAAGTGGGAGATCAATCTCCATTGAATTGTACATGATTAGCACTGAGCTATAGTTTCTAGGAAGCTATGGCTAGCCGTACGCTCTCATAAAAGAACAGGATAACTGCATTTCAGTTGTGCTTTATGTGACGCCACGACTAGTTGTGGCCCTCTTATGGCTAACCATAGGCTTCCAGAAAGCTAACCATGAATGTACTATGGTTACATGTTCCGAAGGGGCCAAAATACACCATCTTGTTCTATGACTACCGCACGGCTACCCACGGCAAGCCGTAAAGCTAATCATAGTACACTCACGACTAGCCATATCAGGCCCTCAACTAATCATAAGCCTGAGTTTCTCATTGTGAAGAATTCCTATGTTTTGACTTTTGGACCATATGTAGAACCCTTAATATACTTAACTAATGGCCTTTAATTGGAGGACTTATAGTAAGCGGATGAGTGAGCTTAGCATTCACTTTCTAGTTGCTTGATGTAGGGTGTGGGAGGCGAAGCTAAGTCAAGATGATGGTAATGTGGGATCTTTAGATTTCTTGGACCATTAGATCACAAAGATTGAAGTTATGCGACATCGAAAACTTTCATTGGACCATTGTGTTGAATGGCCTAGTGATCACACCTGAAAGGACCTAGGTTGGCTACTTCGATTCGTTCTTGACTGAAACTTGATGAGACGATCTATATTGCCTTGTACATTGTTTGACCTCTTATCTTATGGTATGTAATTGTGTTATTGATACCTATTGTCTCGATTGAAGATGATGATGATGATGATGGATCTAGGGTATATACTTAGAGGTTGTCCCGTATTTGTTGATGGAGGATGGATTACCTATGTTTGGGGCTAGGTTGGCTATTCAATGGTCTCTTTAGGAGGAACGATCTTTAGTGGTTTTGGGATCTCAATGGCTTCGTTTTGGATGGGTTTGGATACTTTGGGTAATTTTAAGTAGTTCCTTGTTTTCATGGGAGTCTTGCTCACGCAAGTAGAAGCTTAGCCAGACATTGTCCTTTGTGATTCTGTGAGTTAAGCACCACTCAGCTGTTTAGTCTAGACACGGTTTTGGACCCCGTGGTAAGGGTGGTATATTACTGCCATCTACAGATTGGGTTTTGAGGTGGACATACACCAATAGGTACTACTTCGATGCTTTGAGTACCAACTTTGGTCGGGCATTTCCCATGCAACTATGCTTTGGCTAGCCTTGTTTTCCCATGCATCCCTACCAACACTTTATTGAGAACAGAAGGGCAGCAACATAATATCCCGTGGTGCTAGCTTAAGTGGATGTCCCTCTTTGTTAGATTGTTTACTTTGATGTAGGTTATCGTTTATATTGATTTATGATGATATCTCTATTCTTGCACACTTGCCTAGTTCTTCTGTCATCGTCAATTTGTAAATCATGTTTATTGTCTTACATTCTATTTGGTGCATAGTGTGTTACTTACATGTTGTGCCTTGCAAGGCTTTCCAAACATGATGTTCTTTCACCTTGGTGCTATAGGTAGTGGATCCCTTTCCTCTTTCCCAGAGGGTGAGGCATTATATGCGACACCAAGTGCAGAGGACCATAAGTGGGGTGCAAGTCACCTAGCTTGAGGTCATTGTGGCAGCGGATGAGAGCCTTATCTCTGTCTTGGATTTTATTCCAATTTTACTTTTGGGACTTTTCTTGACCTTTGGGGGCTGCATTGTAATAAATCATTTTGTTTTCCTTTACAACTTGAACTTGTAATAGTTAATGACTTCCCTAGCTTTGTTTCATCTATGGATTGGTAGTTTGGTACTATGCTTTGAGATACATGCTATTGCTTTTCTGCTCAAATATTGTATGTGGAATGTTTAAATGTTTAAATATCCTCACATACAGACTACGATCACCAGCCCAAGATTCGGACTTCCGTGTTATACTAGGGAATCCGGGTTTGGGGGCGTGACAGTCACAAGATTGGATATTATGGGAATTTGGACAGTAGTCATCATGAGTGGAGGAAAGAAGAAAGGAAAGCTCAAATCATCAGACCACCTAATATTAGATGGGTCAAATTTAATGTAGATGGGGCTACTAGGAAAAGCAGAAGCAACTAGGATTGGTGGAGTTTTGGAAACAGAGAGTAGAAATTGTGTGCTCCAATTTGGGTCTAGGTGAAAGAGTAAAATTTGTGTGGTCCTGCTTGGGTCCAGGTGCACACCAATGAATCCAATGAGGCAGAAGTGCTTGCAACAAAGTTGGCATTAGAATTTATCAAAGCTCATTCATCTGGTTGTTTTATCTCTGAAAGTGACTCAAAGAATGTCATCATGTAAGTACTCAAAAGGGGGTAGTACCGTTGAGATACACATCTTATACTGAGGGAGATTTGGTCATGACAAGAAGGAATTACATGTGATTGAAGTATATCATCAGGCAAGGCAATAAGCTAGCAGATATTTTGGCAAACGAGGGAGTGAATAGAACACTATGGATTTAGTAGAATCGATGTACTTTGGGTTCTATTGTATAGAGGGGGCATGGAGCCATTAACAGTATAATACTCATGTACTGTCATGGGCATGGTTTCATTAATTTCATCTAGTTTTTATTTTCTCCAATAAAATTCTTTTCACGAAAAAAAAAAAAAAAAAAGATTGAACCTGACAGAGACCAACTTGTCGATATGTAGATTTTGGAGTTTGAGTTTGCATAGATATGGTTGCAATGATGAAAATAGCGGTAGCGGTAGGCATAGCGACCCACGGCTAAAACACTACGAAGGGGGCGCTACGTAGCATAGCGGTGCAGCGTAGCGGTGCGTTTTGAAAAAATTGTCAAAAAAATCCAAAGAATCCAGAATATTGGAAAATGATTAAAAAAAAGTGTTTTTTTTTTTTTTTTTTTTTGCAAAAGTAACTAAGATAAGGGGGCGTAGCGGTCCTCACACTATATGAGGTCTTGTATCGCTGTATGAATATAAAATAATTGTAATAATCATTTTTTTCAAATGTATTCATGTCTAACTTAGAAACTAATATAAGGCTCATAAAGATTTTTCTGTTAAAAATTAAATTTGATTAGAGCCTATTTCCTATTAAAATGAAAAGGGCTAATTTTCTATTAAAGTGTACTTTGGTCAAGGCCTTATTTCAGTATTTCCTATTAGATTGAAATTTGGCTAAAACCTATTTCCAATTAATGTGAAACTTGGTTGGAGCTGATTTCTAGTTAGTGTCAAAGTTTGTTATGGCCCTATTTTCAATTAGAGTGAAATTTGATTGGGTTGTGTTTTTAATTAGAGCGAAATTTGGCTAAGGCTCTAATTTCAATTAAGTAATATTTGGTTAAGACATGCCTTTTTTATTTAATACTTGGGTATCAATGTGGAGCCCATCAATGGTTAAGAAGACAACAACTTTTGAGGGGCCATTTAAGTTTTATTTAAACCTTTTATAGGCTGTGCCACTGTGGGGCCCATAAATTACCTTAAATAAAAAGAGATGAAAGGGCCATATGCTGCCCTATTTTCGTGTGAATGGAAGGATCGATCAAGAGACAGCGAGAGAAGAGGGAAAAGGAAAAAAAGGAAAGGAAAAGAAGAAGAAAGAGGAGGATCACCTGTGCCATTGAGGTCTTGCTGCCGCCGCCGCCGCCTCCTGCTGCCGCCGCCTCTTGCTACTTTCTACTACATCCAGGTATGTTTCTGTAGCTGCTCTGTCTCTTTCCTTTCCTTTCTTCCTCTTTTCCTCTTTGTTTACCCTTTTATTTCTTCTTTTTCCACCGATCAAAGAAACAATTGAAGGGAGGAGGGTATGGGTTTTTTTTTTTTACTCTCTTACAGTTCATAGTTTGGAGCAGCCGATACACTCCGATACAGTTGTGAGCAGCGCTATTTCATGTTTAGCGTAGCAGCCATGGCCGCTACGCCCAATTTATCGGCCGCTACGATATTTTCATCCATGGATAGTTGTATATTTAAGAAGCACAACTTATCTGACGCTTTGGCTCAGGATAGAACAGAAAGGAGAAAAAGAATTCATGTAGTTGACCCCAACATGGTTGGGACAAGGCTTGATGATGATGGTTGTATATCCAAGAAGCTTTAGCTCCAAGAGGACATGGCCACATGGGTGTGGTCTAACACATGCCACAACATTGAATGGATTCACACAGCATGGAAAATTGAGCAATGTACAAGCAAGTCAGGTGAATCATATGTATTCCTCAATTTAAAGTAGCCTAACAGAGTAGGCAACTTACTGTGAATATTATTCCACATTAGCAGTTTCATGCAACATGTGCAATACTAAAGAAATCAATTATTAGTGGTTTTCAAACATTGAAGCACTAAAAACACTCCTAACATCAAATTCCTAAAGCATTTGGGTTAAAATATGGTACCTTTTCACAGATGTTTTGGCTAGGCAGCCATCAAAATCAAATGCAGCAATTTTTTCTGAATCATGAAGACCGTCATCCTAAAAAACCACACCAAATTAAGAGAAACAAATGAAGCAAAAAAACTATGTTATTGTTATTGACATAGGGTTGATAACATGCCAAAATAGACATGAAATCACTAATATTTTGTGACTGATTTAAGGAGGCTATAAGCATTAATGCCAGGAAAGATATGAAGAAATACTAAGTACTAACTACTAAATGTGCTTCTATAATGTCTCAGAATGGAAGAAAGAGATCAGATTAGAACAAAATAAATTCCAAAACATGAGGAAAAAAGAAATGTTTTATAACTGGGAGATCTTTAGGTAGCTAACAGATCAGTAGTATTCAACTGCAAATTTGTACCAGAATTGTATGATGCAAAAAGACCAAAAAAGCCCCAACTGTTTTGATGAGGTGTGTTGGGAGCATGGTAGAAAAATAAACCTAAACAAACAAGAACCATGATAATCAACTAGTTGCAGATAAGCTGCTGGGTCATAAGAAGACATGTTAATCAAACAAACAAAAACTTTGACTTGCACAATAACACTGCATAAACAAACAACAGTTTAAAACCTCAGGTTTGACTCCTGATCATCCAGAAAATAACAAAATGTTTCATTTAAAAATTAAAATTACAAAAAAAAAAAAAAAAAGAAAGAACCAATCTCACCCGTTCAAGGAAAATGATTGTTTGGAAAGCCTTCCACTTTGGTAGAAGTGTAGCGTTCTGAACCATAGGAAAAAACGAATGGTTGAACACTGAAACTATAAAAGGATATTGAATTCAATAAGGTTACATGTTTGTGGACAATGCATATCCATTCACATATTATTGCATCAAGCAACAAGACGCCTATTCCATGCAGTTATATTGAACTTGGAGGAAAAGAAATGACACTAAGAAACGGAGATACCTTGTACTTGTTCTGGACATCAGAAATAGAGAAAACTATGTCCTGCTCAGCTTCTGGTCCAGACAACTAGGTTCAATTTCATACCAAACAAATGTCAGCTTTTATTCGATATGTATCAAAGCTTGAACATACAACAAATCGTAAACCACGGGAAGTGTTAGCATGGAAGTTTAACAGTTACTAAAACCACCATGGATCGAATAAAGACCGTCAAACCATAACTAATGGTTTGCTAGGCAAGGTGGGGAAAAAAGGGTAAAAAAAGGTGCATTTAAATATTCATCTAAAAATGGTGGCACTAATATCGAACTGGAACAGCTTCATTTCTCTCTAACTATGCATTTGATGCAGCTCCAAACATAAGCAGACAGGGGACCAGAACCATGCTCAAACAAAGATCTAATCCAGCCCGATATACTAATTAAGATCAGAATGTGTCCAACACATTCTCTCTCTTGATATTTGGAAATTAAACATGCTGCCCATAGTTACCTGATTCGCTTGATCAACCACCAACGTACCATGTAGAAAAGGTTGTATAAGAAAAAAATGCAGAGAAGAAGACCGTAAATAAGAAGCAAAGGGAAAGATAAAATGCGGTCTTCATGAAATAAGGAAAGAGTGACTATCAAGTCACAAGTTTCTTTCCATCAGCAATTTAATGCTAGAAGAGTGCAGCACATCAGCAACCCTTCAGCCCTTCCCTCTCTCCATCTCTTGCTTGAAATGTCATGTACATGTGGGCTATATTTGGATTCAAGAGATATTGCTATATGCCGATTTACGAGAAATTCATGAGTTATAACTCTATGGCCCACCCTATTAGAAACCTAAAGTAATAAAGATAAACCCCCACTTTCTTTTCTTTTTGTTAATATATGATTTAGCTAAATTTCATCTAAAAAAAGGTAGGGCCCATCGTAAGATTAATCTCTTATAAACTTGTGAATGTAATAATACAAAAAAGTTTGTGATCTATACTGGTCAATCTGTTAATGAAACCATATCTTATTAAAGTGAAAAAATTTCAAGAATACTATTAAGTGAAAAATATATTGACTCATTTCGTTTTTCAATTTTCTTCACACCCTCCTCTCCATACAAATACAGTTGTGTGAATCTCTAAAATTCTCATCAAAACCAAATGTCATATCTTTTCCTTCATTAAATCTCTAATTCAATGTTAAATATATAATTTTATTCTTGTGTATTTGAATTAGTGCATCAAATTAGTCGAACTCGAATTGCGAATCAAGCGAATTGAATAGCGAATAAAGTAACCTACACCATCGAGTTTTCGAATTGAAGCAAGTGTTGAATTGCAAATTACGAACTAAAATCCAAATTGGCGAATTGCAGATCAGGTAACTATGATCCTGAGTCCTGACGACCCGGTTATTGAGTACACCCATACTTGGAACCTTGACTATAATATGCTAGATTTATTATAAATTACAGAGGAAGCTACCAAAGTTCTGTACTAAGGCAGCACAGCACAGACTATAGATGGAGAAAAAGAAATGCATCTACCTTGGGCCTCTTTGAATTCCTGTCCTCAATTTCTTCATTTAAAGCTTCATCGGCTTCGCAAACCTGAAACAAGTAGCTGTAATGACGATTATAACACAAACAAAAAGTATTGTTTCAGTTAGTGAATTCCTGCCTTAACCTTTTATTTGTTTGAATTCCTTACCTCATATCAATTACACCAGCTATGTTGTCATTTCAAAGCAGAAATTAACAAGATAAAACCCAAGACTGTCACCACTGAAACAACCGAACTTCTATAGAAAGTTAGTTTGCTTTAACATCTGGTCACTTTCCTTTTCTTTTTCTAAAGTAAAACCCCTTTTCAGTTTTCAATCGCAAAACCCCTTTCATGTTTCGATCGCGCAACAAAATATACAACATTATAAAAAAAAATGATTCAGTTAAAACCTTTTTTGGCTTATCATCACATGCCGACTCCAATTTATTCTTCAACGCCTCCTGATCGCAATTCTGCACCCCCATCAAAACCATGAAACTCCTTGACAATTTAAGCAAATCAAACTCAAAAAACAAAACCAGAGAAAGAAGTCCTCAAGCACCCAACCTTCAATGATGAAAACCCCTTAATCTTTTCAGCATCGAAGATCGTTTGAGAATCCCCAGAAAAGCATTCCAAATGATGCCATTTTGTGGCTTCGAACCCTCGAGCATCTCTGCTGACCAAACCCAGCCTCAGAGAAGCGGATGGAATCTGTTTGGAGCACTGCTTGCAAGAGGAGCGATTGGATTTTGCGTACTCGGCGACTATCTTTGGAGGAGCCATGAGAGATCTGAAAGATTGTGGGGAGAGGAAATCGGAAGGAAAATGAGAAATGCTAGGGCAAGATAGATTCGAGCTGTTAGGGCTTTGTGGGAGAAGAAGCTGACAGGAAGCTAGCATGGAGAGAGGTTTAGGGTTTTAGGGTTGGAGGATCGCTTCCCGCCATTTTAGTCGTCTGGTTGTTGCATGTTTTTACTACGCCTTGTGTAGTAAGTGAGTTTGCGGAAACTGAACGCTTACTGATCCACAGTGAATTCGAACCCCAGAGTCAACCTGGTTGTGGAAAAATATGCCATCTCAAATGGCCACATTTATACAAAACAATATTGATATAATGAACATCGATATCGATGCTCAACTGAGCTCCAAACCTATCTTGATCGCCGATATTGATGTTTATGTTGATCGTGCTAAAAGGAAGACGGGAGGGCTTTAGGGCCCGTTTTTTTACTAGAATTCATAGAATTCATGTCTGGTGGTTGTCTGGGAATTTGAAATGCTGCCAAATTCTGGAATTCTAAATTCGTTGTTTCATTCATAGCCTAAATTCCTGCCTGAGCTCGTGGAATGCCATCGTCCTTCTCCAGGAATTCCAGTGCCAAGTGAGATTTTCAAATCCTCCATGTTAAAGTGGTTTTTCAAATGCTGAGTTTTTTGGGATTTTAAATGCCTGGAATTTCAAATACCCAGGAATTCTACTAATGAAACCCATAATTCCTGACGGGAATTCTGAATTCCCAGACAGCCTGAATTCCTATCAAGAATTCTAGTAAAGAAACGGGGCCTTAGAGCCTGTTTCTTTATCAGAATTCCAAGAATTCATGTCTGGGAGAATTTCAAATTCTCCAAAAGTTGTTCCCTTAGATGGAATTCCAAATTCCTTTTTTTTATGAAAGATTTGAAATTCCAACAAAGGGTATAGAGAGTGGAATTTCAAGAATTCCAAAAGGTCTTTTGGGTGGTTGGAATTTGAAATTCTAATGAAAGAAACACAGCATTTCAAATGCAAGGGGACAAGATGTCACATCATGTCTATTATGTCCAAAAAACCCCAACCTCCCAAATTCTAGTCATAAATTCCGGTAAAGAAACAGGCCCTTAAGGGCCCGTTTCTTTACTAGAATTCATAGAATTCATGTCTGATGTTTGTCTGGGAATTTCAAATGCTGGCATTTGAAATACTGCTGAATTCTGGAATCCTGAATTCCCTGTTTCATTCAAAGGCTTGAATTCCCGTCTGAGAATTCTAAATTCCCTGAATCCACAAATTCCCTGTTTCATAGCTAAAGAATTTCTACTTGGAATTAGAACCTTGTATGTATTAGTACTGTACAAACTCAAATGTAAATTGCCCACATATATAATATATATAGATCCCCATATAATTCCAGAATTTAAGCATCTAAAAAAAAACTGTTTACAACTGGTTTTGATATTGTATAAAGAGTATATAATGTGGGACTTTTGGGCGGCAGATTATGGATATTTTTTATACCATTTAGATAACTTTTCAGAATTGGGACAGTTATAGGACTGGCTTTGAAGGACAGGTTTGTAATGGATTGTAACAGGGCCATGTTTAGGTGAAGTGGGAACTCACTGCACAGTAGACTACACACTAACATCAAATATTGTAACCCAAAAAATTCAAACAATGACATGGTAAAATGTGGGAATAAAATCAATAATAAGAACTGAGAATTCAAAATTCATACCAACACGCCCCGTAAAAATTCCCAAAATCAACTCCACAGTCGAATATGTGGCATTGAGTGCGATCATCGCCGACAACCGTTTCATAGGCTTACTCCCCATTCTAAGGATTTGAATCACAGACAACATTGACGAAAGAAGAAAGCTTTTTCCAAGAGAACTACTTTCATCTCTAAACGAATATTTCTGATACTCTTTTCGAAGATTCTCATCCCTAAGCTGTGGATAAACCCCTAGTGGAATTCTAATGCTGGAGTCGCTCCGAGACAGCATTGGCCGGGCGGAATCATTCGAAATGATAGAGATTGGCGTGTGGGCGCCCGATTGGCGGAAAGAAGATTGGCGAGAGAAAGCGAAACGCCGATCCATGCCACCATCAAATCCAATCTCCCCATTCCGCGGCTGCTGAGAATCGCCTTCTTGAGTTCGGTTGCGGAGAGAAAGCCCTTAAAAGGGGTTGCAGAGCTTTGAGGAGCACGATTTCAACGATTTCTCCATTCAGAAATTAGGAAGAAGAAGAAGAATCATGCATCTCAAAAGAAATCACAACATCAACAGATCAAGCAAGGAAATAGAGAGAGAAGAATCAATCACATACAAAAACCCTAAAAAAAAACAAGCAAGGAAATAGAGAGAAAAGACTTAGGAAATACAGAAAAATGAAGAGGGGGTGTGGCTGTAGAAGAATCACACCTTTGGATCTGTTGCCGTCGCCAGAAAATGAAAGAAGTAGATGACAGTTGGCTTTCCCGGAAGACGTTGTCGTCGGTAGGAAATCTCCAGTGAGAAGCTAGTTTTCCAAATCCTCTTTGCTCTTGTGGTATTCCAAATCCTGCATTTTGAGGGATTTCAAACTCCTAGGATTTCAAATGCTAGCAAATTCTGGTAAAGAAACAAAGAATTCCTGACAGGAATTCTAAATTCCAAGACACCCTGAATTCCTGTCAGGAATTCTTCTAAAGAAACAGCCCCCTAGTGTCTGTGAAGATCTTTTGGGGCTTTTCCGTGCACGAGACACCTTAGGAGGTTTTTTCCGTAAAATCCTCATGAAGTTTTCATATACCTAAATTTTAAAATGTTATTCAATTCCGTGACTTTCAAATTCCTCAAATCATTTATGTTAGAATTTTTTCTGAAGGTTTCAAACATCCTGGATTTCATAAATTTCTTTATTTTGTTAGCTACTAGAATTTCTTTTTGAATTACATCCGTGCATGCAATTATGCATTTAGGTACGACTTTAGAAATTGAATGAAACACCTGGAGGCCAAATTTAGAAATTAAAGAATGGGATTGCCTTTGGAAATTGTGGTGTGAGGGGGCCACGTTTAAAAATTATAATGCTGGCCCACCTTTAGATATTACAGGAATTAAGTTGGACCTACTTTTACAAATACATGACCCCACCTCTAGAAATTATAGCATGGCCTTTCTTCAGTTATTATAATGCAGGTCCCATTTTTAGAAATTATCTGGACCCATGTTTAGAGATACATGGGTCCACCATTTTTAAAAAATAGGGCCCACTTTTGGTGACTACACTGTGGGGCACACTTTTTGGAATTACGTAGGTTGATAGGTATGGATTTCAAAATTCTAACTAAAATGACATATATGTTAGATTCAGGGGCCGTTTTAAAACTCTAATCTAATTAATAAGAGTTAATTAGATTAAGGTCTAAAATAAACACTCTAACTTTTAAGTTCTAATTTACAATTAGTGTATTTGATAAAAATATAAAGAAAAGTTCTTATTTCATGAGGTAAGCCGACAACCTTTAGAAATTGTGATAATTGGGGCCCACCTTATTAAGATTAGGGACAATTACCGTATGGACAGTCTTAAAGCTGACAATAGCTCCAAAACAGCCCAAAAAAGTATACCGCAAAGTTGTTCGATCTGCGATATCGTAGGGATGTAGGATATCACACAATCAGTTGAGCAGTTCGTGTATTTATTTTTTTCCTTAACCGTGGGACCACCAAACCACCATCCAAACCATTGGATAGCTGTATGAGTGTAATAACTAATATCGCACCAAATTTGAAGCGTTGATCTATCACGGTTATTGAGAAATTTGCAAGAAAGTCACTTTGTTTTGCAAATTATAAGCTATGTTTTTTTTTTTTGCAAATTTCTCGATAACCGTGATAGATCAACAATTTAAATTTTGTGCGATATCAGTTATTACACTCATACAATTGCAAAAAAAAAAAAAAAAAAAAAAAAAAACAAGGCTTATAATTTGCAAAACAACGTGATTTGCTTACAAATTTCTTCTAGATAATCGTGATAGATGAACGATTCAAATTTAGTGCTATATTAATTCTTACACTCATACAGCTAACGGATTGGATGGTGGTTTGGTGGTCCCACAGTCAAGGAAAAATAGAAAAAAACAGACTGTTCAAGTCTTCCCATTTCTGATTGTGGGATATCCTACATCCCTGCGATATCCTATAGATCGAACAACTCTACAGTAAATATATATTTTTTCGACTTTTCTGGAGTAATTGTCAGTTTTAAGACCGTCTGTACGGTAATTCTCCCTTAAGATTATAATGTAGAACACTCCATTTGCATCATTTTGAAGATTTATGAGATTATTTTCATCCAAAACATATACACTTTGTATTGTCCACCTCTATCCACTTTGCCTTAAAAAATTTTAAAAAAGAAAAAAAAAAGGCTAAATAATAAGCGGTCCTCTTTATAGCTTATTTTTCCAGAGTCAAAAGCTCATGTTTGTGAATAAGCTCTAAAATTAGAAGATTAATTAGAGGTTTTCCAGACGCACTAATATTATATTATATAAATAAGCTCTAAATAAAAAATAAGAGCTTATTTTTAGAGTTACCAATAGGCCAGACGTCTTTGGATGTACAAGAAAATAGAAGAAAACAATATTTTATAGAACATGATCTTTTGTTTTCTAAAGAAAAAAAATATTGTGAGTTTGGTAACCCAAGAAAAATATCAAGAAAATATCATTTTCTTTAAAAGAGAGCAATATTTTTTCATACAGCTCTCCCATGTAGAAAACTTTCTAGAATATAAAAATCTTTCAAATTAAGGTTTACAAAGTGATAGAGTAAAGTAAAGAACTTCACCAAGTCTATCATGATGTACTTTTTTATATGTATGCTAAAGTAAAATAAATACAAATGTCACATCACAGTAAAGGTGAGGTAAAGTAAAGATGAGATAAAGTATATGGTGAAGTAAATAATATGGTGAAGCAAAGTGGGAGAGAGTGGTGAAGTAGTTTCTTTTTGTTTGACTTTAGTTTATCATACTTTATCGTAGTTTATATGGGAAAGAAAAAGTGACTTTTTATAAAGTTTTGATGGTAAAAAAGGGGCGGTTAGACTTTATTTTATCACACTATGTTTTCATCTAAATATCGTGAATGGGTAATTTGTCACATCTAGGTCAAGGCATGTTTGTTTATATGTGTTGTTAAGCAAAATAAATGTTGATGTCATATCATGGTAAAAGATGATGTAAAGTAAGGTAAAATTAGGTATGTGGTGAAGTAAAGTAAGAGAGAGAGTTGTTAAGTAGTTTTGTGTGATAAAGAAAAGTGGCTTATGGTAAAAAAAAAAGGCAGTTGAACTTTACTTTACCACATCACCTTTTCATCTAGACATGGTAAATTACATATAAATTAAGTATCTAATAAAATGTTATTCTAGTAATGAACTTTCCTACGATCAATAACAATATTTTGTTTCTATTTTGGGTTTTTTTAATATATATTTAAATCATAGTACCTTCCAAACAACTCAATTTAAAATCTGTAATACTCTTCAAAAATTGCCAAACCATAAAAATATTACAATAATTTAATATTACACTATTCTATTCTATTCTATTTTATTCTTTCAATATTTAAATATGTAAATATTGTACTTTGTAAATATCCAAACAATCCCTTAGATTTGGTTGTGCTTGACCCTTCCTTCCATATATATATATCAATACGTTTTAAATAGAAAATGTCATTGGTATAAGTGATAGTTAACTATGACATTCCTCTCAATTTAAATAGGCCCATTTTCATAGCTCTTATGTGTGAAATAGTTATACACTTCACACCCAATGAGGCATCGATAAACCTCCCCTGCCTTATATTAACCAGCAATAAGGTTGGTTGGGAGTTCTTTTTCCTAACTTCCCTAATCTCGTTCTGAAGTTTCTTATTCACATTCTACAACCAATAAGCTCTCTTGACAGCCCCGTCAAAGGTTATCGGGGCAATGGAAGTTTTATCCTTGTGTATTGCCACCCTAAGGCCTCTAGCAAATCCTTTCTCCTTCTTCTCTTTGGTGTCGATCGAAGTCGAGTGAAATATGGATAGTCTAGTAAATTGGTGGACGAACTCAGCAATTGACATCTTGCCTTGGGTTGATTGTCAAAACTCTATTTGGTGCCGAAATTAACTTTTGTGAAAATGCATCCTTGAATGTGTTCCATGCAATCGCTTCCTCCATAGTTTTATAGGGCTCTTGGATGTTTTCCCACCGTGTATCAGTGACACCCTTAAACATGTAAGCTGTCAATGATACTTTCTGTCTATCGGTGCACGGTAGAAATTTGAAGACATTCTCAATCTCTACTAACCAATCATCTACATCGAATTGAATGGCATGTCCTGTGAATTTTATGGCACCTAGCTCTCTGAACTTCTCAAAATGAGTATTAGGATCTGGATCTCTCGGTGACATGACCACTAGTGTCAATTGTGTTGGGTTGGGTTGCTTATCTAAATACCAAGCAAACTGCACTTGAGCTTAAACTTGAGTCTCTACCTGTTTGGCAATGTTCTCATTCCAACGTGCATGTTGCTCCGTGGTAATTCGTTTTTTCTTGAGCAGGACAACATTCTAACGCGCTTGTTGATCACCAGTGGCCCACTGCTGATTACCCAGTAGTTGCAATAGTGTTTGGAATCTACACTCAGTGTCATCATGAGGTTCCTCAATACTCCCTCGAGGGATTGTTGTCTGTCGTCGTTTTACGTGGAGGCATATTGCTGTAAATGAGTAGTATTAGTATATATACTAAAAACATTCTATGAACTAACGTCTTCGGTCCAAAATTCTATCGAGTCCTCACCACATACCCAAATGTTGCTAGTTTCTTTTAACATGCTAGAAACTTGTCCCGCTTTGATACTAGTCTAGCATGAATCCAAATTCATAAACTAGATTTCGGGGCACAATGCGTGGGGATTAGTGAGATGCAAGATACTTGAAGAGTATCCCTACGTATAATTGCCCACGGGATTCCTCGCATGATTATAGTAAAGTCAAGATCCCTTAATAAACATATCTCAATAATGCTTTAGCGGAAGCTTGTTATAGATCATTGACTGTTAAAATATTTGATAATAATAGAAATGACAAGATATCAGAGTGTACAGAATAACTAAAGCATTCCCATTGAAGTAAAAGTTAACAATTAACAAAGCATATTAATCACAATTTCCAACAGGTAAAGGCGTACAGAAAAAAAAAAAAAGACCAATAAACCCAAAAGATGCTAAATCCAAAATTTTATCTCCATAAAGGCGTTATCGAGCTCTCATGCATGTTTGATGCTGTATAGTACATTGTCAATGCACCACTTGCTCACGTCTTGTGATTCCTTTATAGACGTCAACTCTTCCTCAATAGGGGTAGGGTATCTATTACCTATAACACCAAAGCGTAGTATTAGACTACAAAGGGCCTAACAAGTATCCAAAGTAAATAACATGTTCATGTTTTCATCAATATGGAATTTAAAGACAAAATAATTAGAATTTCAAAGATAAATACCATTAGGTAGATCATGCATGAAAGATATGGGAGCAAATTCAAGTTCTAGAGTTACCGCGGGATTCCCAAGCGAGAATTCAAATGGCCTAGAAAAAACACCTAATAAGCAACCACGAAATTCTACAACATACAAGGAGTAAATCTTACCTTGGGAGCTTGGTAGTGCTCTAATAGAGAAGTAGACAATTTGCTTGACGAAGAACTTTTCTTTGTAGCAAATTAGGATCTCCAAGACCTAATTGTCTTTCCTGCTATTACCCGTATCGAATATCTATTCTCAAAGTGAAGGGTGGGTTCTCCAAAAGAAGCCAAGTAGAAGCTCAAAGGGAAACCAGAAGAGAATTAGAAAAAAGAGAGGAGGAAAGAGGAGCGTGCATCACTTGCGCCAGGCGTGGATTCCAATGGTGGAGGTCTATGGCCCTCTCTCCCTTATTTATGGTAAAAGGCAACCTCCTCTTTCTATTACTATAAGAAGTCCCACCTCCATAATAATTAATAACCTTCTCTTCTTTCCTTTACCACAATTAGAAGTCTTACTTCCAATAGAATTAGTAACTTTCTATTTCCTTTCCTTTTGAGTTCAAGTAGAATTAGTACTATCTAATAATTGGGCTAGCGTGAGGACCACTAGAGTTTCCATAGAAAGCTGATTCCAACTGGGTCACCCCGACCCCACATCTTATGTGCAATCCGGGTCCACAGTTAATTGCAAATAACTCCACTATATATATGCAACTGAACTCCAGTCTTATGAATAAATTACATAAAGACCCTAAACTTCCCTATCACTACAAGCAGGCCCCTTTATATCCATGGATCAATTAGATTAAACATATCCAATTAATTTAGATCTATATCTTATTATCCTTGAGACCCAATCAATTATAATGATCATAAATACCTATCCAATTAACACTTAAATGGGATGGGTGTGCACTTACCAATAATTAATCCATTAATTTGCACAAGGAGATTATGATGATAGATTCCATCTTGACCATTGAATGTTCTCACATTTTTAATACCACGTACCCAAGACACCGAGGTGTTGACCTACAAATTGGCCTCACTCATTGGTGACTCAAATTAAGCAAATGAATAGATAGAAACTTGAGTTTATTAATGTTTCATTATTATGAGCCTATTGCTAGGGAATTATGAGAGCAGACCTTAAAGTAAATATAGTGTTTTATAAAGTACTTTTCATGGTCCTTCAATACATCTAATGTACCAGCATGATGATTCAGAGTATTAAACTTTGATGATTGAGACAAATCACACTACCCTTCAATACATCTAGTGTACCAGCATGATGATCCAAAGTATTACACTCTGATGATTGAGACAAATCAAACTATCTCATAGTGATCACAATGCTACAACCTTGTTAGATGAGATGTTGAATTTCATCACTAGTTGTGAAGCTATTTAAGTATAAGATTTATGACACATGTATCTAGTGTGTGGATCTCATCCATACATATGTACTACATCTAATATACTTGTGGACTTCGGTTCATCTCATGAATCATCATATTATTCGTATTGGTTATGTGCAAGCAGGGAACATAAATATTCATCTCATGAAAAATAAACATGATTATATTAAAATAAATCAATTTTTTACATCATCCAATGGATTGAGACCATATAATCTAACAATCTCCCACTTGGACTCGATGCCCGTCAGGATTGCATCTCATGCCCATCCTATCCACATGCTACTCAATGACTTTGGTAGTCAAAGGCTTAGTAAAGGGATCTCTCAGATTGTCTGTAGAGGCTATCTTGGTAATTGCAATATCACCTCTCTGCACAATCTCTCTAACCAAGTGATACTTCCTCTGTATGTGCTTTTGGCTCTTATGGCTCCTAGGTTCCTTGGACTGTGTGGCTGCCCCGCTGCTTTCACAGCAAACCGTGAGTGGTGTCGCGCCAAAGGTACCACTCCAAGTTCCAGAAGGAATCTTTTGAGCCATACTGCTTCCTTAGCTACTTTACAAGTTGCTACATATTCAGTCTCCGAGGTGGAATCAGTGGTACATTCCTTTTTAATACTCCTCCAGCTGATAGCTCCGCCGCCAAGCATAAATACATATCTAGAGGATGATTTCCTAGAATCCTTATCTGATATGAAGTCAGAATCTATGTAACCAACTGGAATCAACTCATCACTACAGTAAATCAACATGTGATCTCTAGTCCTTTTCAAGTATTTGAGAACACATTTTACAGCAGTCCAATGGTCATGACCTGGGTTAGACTGATATCTGCTTGCGTGAAAGATATCCGGTTTAGTACAAAGCATAGCATACATAAGGCTACCAACAGCCGAAGTATATGGTATTGCTCTCATTTGCTCCTTTTTCTCAAGTGTTTTGGGGCACTGATCCTTAGAAAGGTGCATTCCATGCCTAAAAGGTGTGATACCTTTCTTAGAATCCTATATAGCAAATCATACTAGTACCTTATCTATATACGTAGCTTTGGATAAGCCTATCATCCTATTTTTCTAGTCTTGATGGAGTTTGATCCCTATAATGTAGCTAGCTTCTCCTAAGTCAATCATGTCAAAAGTCTTAACCTACCAAACTTTTATTGTTAATAACATTCCTATGTCACTCCCTAGGAGAAGAATGTCATCAACATATAATACTAGAAAAGCTACCCTGCTTCATCTACTTTTCATGTACAGACGACTCATTTGGATTTTGACTAAAACTAAATAACTTGATTGCTTGGTCAAAACGGATGTTCTAGCTCTGGGATGCATGCTTTAGCTCATAAATGGACTTCTGCAGCTTGTAAACTCTTTACATTTGGTTATTAGCTACAAAATTTTCTAGTTGCACCATATAGATGTCTTCCTCAAGATGGCCATTAAGAAACGTCGTCTTAACATTCATTTGCCGAATCTCGTAATCGAGATGAGCCGCAATGGATAAGAGTATCTGGATGACTTGAACATGGCTATCGGCGAGAAGGTTTCCTCGTAATCGATTCCTTCTTTCTGAGTATATCCTTTCGCAACAAATCTGGCCTTAAAGGTCTCAACTCTTCCAATTAGTCATTTTTTTCACTTGTAGACCCACTTGCACCCAATAGGTTTAATATTGGCAGGTAAGTTTACAAGTGTCCAGACCTGATTTGAGTACATGGACTCCATCTCTGCTTTTATAGCTTCTTCCCAATGTCCCGAATCTATGTCATTGATTGCTTTATCATAGTTATAAGGATCTTATTCCAATTCTTCTGGGATTACCTCGTAAGACTCTCTCAGAAACGAGAATCTGTCAGGTTGCCTAACAATTCTCCCATTACGATGAGGCACTTGTGTAACTACTGGGTCAGGTATGGGTGGATTTGATTTCACTTAAAATTTCTTCCAAGATAACCTTTTCTAAAGTTTTCTAGTCAATCATATAATCTTCCTCTAGAAAAACCACATTGGTGCTGATAAGCACTTTTTGCTCTCTGGGATTATAGAATAACCAACTTTTAGTTCCTTTGGGATATCCTATAAAAGTGCATACTTCTGACTTTGATTCCAACTTATTCTTCTTTACTTTTAACACATGTGCCGGACAACCCGAAATATGTAAATGTTGTAGACTAGCTTTCGCCCGGACCACAACTCCCGGGGAGTTTTAGGTACATACTTAGATGGTACGAGATTTAGTATGTACGTTGTAGTATCCAAAGTATATCCCCAAAAGAATCTAGGTAACCCTAAGAAACTCAACATAGACCCGATCATATATAAAACAGTCCAGTTCCTTTTTTCTGCTATCCCATTCTGTTGAGGCATACCAGGAGCAGACAACTGGGATAGAATCTCATTTTTTGATAAGTAACCCATAAAATCCCCAAGTAAAAGGAGGGAAACAAATATCAATAAAAGGGGACAAAAAAATGAACCAGCAGGCAAACTGCCAAGTGAATAATGGTAAATTGCTGAGTGCATATAGGTGAGCCGCTGAGTGCATTTATGGCTCAGTCATCGTACGAGTTTCACCTCAACCGCCCAATATCAGAACTAGATCATCTATTAGGTCCAAAGTTGGATAGTTTTTTGTCATTTTTGTCTGTTTCTTTGGAAAATCAAGGCCAGGGTTTCCATGTAACATTCTTAGGTCTTCCGTTAGGATTCATAGGCTTTCAATATACAGAATTACCATAAATTGAGCTTAAACATCGTGTATGATCATTAATGAATAACCACAAGAATAATAAAAAGAAAGGAATGCATGTAATGCAACTCAAATTGGTTACTTGCCTCGGTTTTTCTAGCTCTCCAAGTCACTAAAATTCACTCTACACTCCAGTGGAGCTCTCAAAATTGAATCCCCCAAAATCATACCCAAATAGACCTAAAAAATCAAAACACAAGGTAGATTTGGAGTTAAAAGTTGAAAACCGGGATGTAGGTTGCTAGGAAAGTCCTAAGCAAGAATCCAAAGGAATAAAAAGGAAGGCTTACCTCTAATGGCTTCAACAAAGGAGAAATCAGTGGTGGAGGCTCGACCAAGTGATTAAATGGAGAGAAAAGTGGATGGATGCCATTGTGAAGTGGAGATGAAGCCTTTCCGTAGAGTAAAACTTTGATTCAACGATGAATCAGATTGGAAATGAGCAATAGTCGATTGGAGTTCTTCTTAGTTTGTAACGTAAGTCACAAACAGTGAAAATGAAGAAGAAGAGATTGTTTGGGAGGGCTAACTTTCATTTAATAAAGTTGGGTTTGGGTTATTTACAAGCTTCCCATTACTTTAAAAATCGACTCTATCCTCTTGGAGAAGAAGTTTATGGACTTGAAAAACATGCAGTCCAAGAACAAAAGTAGCTTGAAATAATTTCATCTAAGGAGGAGCATGAGCAACATTTGAGGACATCGTTGCAGCTTTTGAGAGACAACCAGTTGTATGCTAACCTAAGTAAGTGTGAGTTTTGGCTAAAGCAGGTTGCATTTTGGGGACATGTGATTTCGAAGGAGGGGTTGGTAATGGATTCTAAGAAAGTTGAGCCAGTGGTGAATTGGGGATGTTCGCAGAATGCAGCTGAAGTACGTAGTTTTCTTGGGCTTGCGGGTTACTGGAGATTTGTGAAGGGTGTTTCCACCATTGTAGTCCTATTGATGAAGCTGACGTGGAAGAATGTTCCTTTTGTATGATCCGAGGAGTGTGAGAAGAGTTTTCAGGAGCTGAAGACAAGATCGACTACAATCCCTTTTTTAGGTTTACTATAAAGAAGTGAAGATTTCGTGATTTTCACTGACGCTCCTAGAGTTGGGTTGTGTTGCATGCTCATGTGGCATGGGAAGGTGATTGTGTATGGTTTAAGACAGCTGGAGCATCACGAGAAGAAGTGTGTGATTCATGACTCAGAGCTACCCTCCATTGTTTTTGCATTAAAGATGTGGCAACATTATCTGTATGGCAAGAAGTTCGAGGTGAACTCAGACCACGAGAGCTTGCAGTATTCATTTTCGTGTAAAATGATGAACAATAAGCAGAGAAGGTGGAGAAAGTACATCAAGGATTATGATTTTCAAATCAAGTACCATCCCGAGAAGGCCAACGTGGTAGCATATGTGTTGAGCAGAAAGGCAACGCTCAGTGGTTGTTCAGTGGCCGATTGGATGGTGCAATTCAAAAGTATAGATGTGGAGTTGCAACCTTTAAGTGACAGGGTGATGTTGGCGAGTATGTCCTCATGGGAACCAGAGATTGTTAGCAGGATCAAGGATAACCAAAGGGATGACCCAGAGCTAGTTAAGATCATTGATTGTGTGGAGAAGAGACCGGATTTTGGCTTGATAGATGGTGCGTTGTATTGTAGAGATTGGTTGTGTGTGCCATATGTGCTGGACTTGAATTGAGAGATTTTGACTGAAGAACATCATACCAGATGTTTTATCCATCCGAGTAATACAAATATGTATCGGAATTTGAAGAATCACCACTGGTGCATAAACACGAAGAAGGAGGTAGCTGAGTTTGTGTCTAAGTATTTGACTTGCCAGCAGATCAAGGTCGAACACAAGAACCCACCTGGCTTGCTACATTACTTGGATATTCCGAAGTGGAAGTAGGAGAACATTACTATGAATCTTGTGTGAGGATTGCCTCATACCAAGAGAAGGGATGATTCTATTTAGGTGATCGTTGACTGTTTGATGAGGTTTGTTCACTTTCTGCTATTTAAGACTGGTCAGTTGGTGGACAAGATGATTATGTTGAACACTGACGAGATTGCCAAATTGGACGCTGTGACAGTTTCGATAATTTTCGAACAAGACACCAGGTTTGCCTCTCGTTTCTAAAGTACATTGCAGTCAACTTTGGGTACCTGGTTTAGGTTCAGCAACGCTTACCACCCTCATACCAATGGTAAGTCAGAGCACATGATTTGGACATTGGAGGATATGCTTAGGGCATGTGTGTTGGGTTTTAAGAAAGATTGGGATGAGAGTCTACCTTGTGCGAGTTTGTATATAACAACAGCTATCAATCCAGCATTGGTATGGCACCGTTCGAGGCATTGTATGAATGCAAATGTATGACTTTGGTGTGTTGGGAGGAGGTAGGAGTGCAGAGTTTCCATGGACCATCTGTGGTGGGAGATTCGAGTGAAAAGGAGAAGATGATTCAGATGAGGTTGAAGGAGTCCCGCAATTGTCAGAAGAGATATACAGATAACAGATGGAGGGATTTGGAGTTTCGGGTGGATGACTAGCTGTTTTTTAAGGTTTCACCCATTCGAGGTACAGTTTGGTTGGCCAAAAAGGGAAGATTGCTAGGAGATATGTAAGGCCATTTGAGATTTGCAGCCAGGTCGAAGATGTGGCATACCGTCTTGTGTTCCCACTCGAGCTTTTAGGTGTGCACAATGTTTTTCACGTGTCAATGTTGCAAAAGTATTTTGTAGACCCCACCCACGTGATGCAGTAAGAGCCGCTTAAGATCCAGGCAGATGCTTCTTACATAGAGTAGCCAGTAGAAATCATAGATACCAAAGAGCGAGTCTTGCGGATGAGGCCCATTCAGTGGATCAAAATCTAGTGGGAACATCACCATCCAGACGAAGCCATGTGGGAGCTCAGGGACTAGATCATGAGAAAGCACCCTCATCTTCTTCCTGAGGAGGTACATGAGTCCTTTAAAGGACCAAATGTTCTTTTTAGAGGGGAGGAATATGAGGTCCCCGACCTTAATTGCGTGATTAGACTAATTAATTACCACGTTAGTTAATCAAATAGGTTTAGAGCTTAGTGAGTTTATTTTAGGATTAGGAAGGTGTCCGCGAAGTTTTGTGCGAATTGGAGCTCGTTTGAGTGTAGTAATGGTAGTTTGTAATTTAAGGAAAATTGGATGGGTTTTTCCAAAAACCTCCTTTTCGCCAATTTTGGTTACCTTGGGAAGATCTTGTCATTTCCTACATTTTTCGTTCTTTACTCGTCATGATCTGACGCCACGAAGCTCGTCAAATCCTATCATTTTTCCAAATATTTCACTTAAGGGAATTTCAAAAAATTTCATAACAAAACCCCACCGACCCCCACTTCGTTTCATTTCCTTCCTTCCTTTATGCAAGCTACAACTCCATCTCTCTCTCTCTCTCTCTCTCTCTCTCTCTCTCTCTCTCTCTCTCTCTCTTCTTCATTCCAAGAGCCAATTCAGCCAACGGAAAGCCAAAGTGAGTAAATTCAAGGCCACCATCTTCTTCCTCTTGCTTTCTTCTCCTACTAGCTTCAGTTTGGTGAGTTTTGCCCCAAGTTTCTCCACTCAATCTCACTTCTTAGCTTGGTAGGTTCTTGCATGTTACTCAATCCTCTTCCTTTCTCTTCTCGTGTTGTAGGAGTAGTTCTAGTGTGAGTTGGCTTAGTTTGGATTTGGGAGTGTGGCTTGGGGTTCTCATCTCAATTTATCTTCTCTACAACCCAAGGCAAGTAGTGTAGCAGAATAAATTTGATATGCATGTGGTTGTTGGTGATTACTTAGTGTTAATTACCTAGTTACCTTGACTTACTAAGCTTGATTATGGTTAATTGCACTTCATATGTTAGTATAGGTGTATAATTCAATTGGACTTTAACATGGTGTTTGGGATGGATAAATGATGTTGCATTGTGTAGCAAAATATGGGAAAAGACTGGGAATTCTAGAGCTAAGAGTGAAAGCCTCTATTTTAAGTAGAATTGGCTTCAGTTCTGAAGCTTACGACTAGTAGTAAACCCAGTACTTAGGTATAGGAAGAGTAACATTTAGCCAACATGAGACCCTTGACTTACAGGGTGTTCTTTGGCAAGCCGTACACAAATAGTAGCTAAAGCCTACATTTCCTATCAGGCAATCTGAGAGGTGCCTGTTTGTACATTGTTCATTGGTTAGCCTTACGGCGAGCTGTGAGCAACTTACGGCTAGCCGTGGAAGGTTCACGGCTGACCGTAAGTGCTACATTTCTTTATACTGAAATGAGAATTGAACCTAGTGTTTGGACCTTATATGTGGGACCATTGACCTTACCTATGGGTGACCATGTTAGGGGAAACATAAATGAAGCACATTGATCTTGATGCGCTTCATTGGTTGTTTAGGGCAATAGTTTTGGGTTTATCTCAAACTGAATGCTCATGGAACTAAGGAGATTGGTGTACATTAACTTCGGAAAAACCAAGGACATGATCTAAGAACACCGTATCTCAGTAACCTTGCGGACTCAGTAAAGTAAGTGTGTCGTACACAATGGACAACCAAGGACCTATGGATGGATTGTAATCACTCCTTGACTTGAGAATCGAATATAGGTTGATATACATGCTCCTTGTACACTATATTCCTAATTCACATGTCTTACTTGTAATCATAAATGGTTTTAAATGCTGATGCCAATGCCCAGAACCGTGAGTGTATCCCCAGGACTCCTCTTGTGTAATATGAACTTGATAGTTATGTTTGAGCTATGAAAGGGACTTATGGAATGATTATGAAGAGAACTACTCATTGTGGATTCTAGGGACTTGTTTGGAATATAAGCTTGGGTTGGAGTAGTTCTAAAGGTACTTCTACTTTGGAATGGAACCCTAGCAAGATATGTTTGTCTTGTATCCTCAAGTCAGGCACCACACAGCCATATATTGTTCAACCACGGTAGGAATCACCATATGTAGATTGGGGTCATTGGTGGGTAGGTGGCTTGGACATCGTTCATGAGTAGTAGGGAGGCGATTTGGATGTCATTCACTAGGCATAGGATATTGGTAGGCACCTTGGACGCCGTTGTTATTGCTGGTAGGTGGCTTGGACACAATCAATGCTGGACTTTGAGTATTGGTAGGCAGGTTGGACATCGTTAGTACCCCCGGAAGGTGGCTTGGTTGTCTTGTGCATTGCATAATATTTGTGTTGGTGGATGCCTTATTGTTAAATGATGCGCAGGATCTTACTATTCGCTTGATTCTATTTATTATTATTCATGCTTTAATACCTAGCTTATTATCATTGTTCCCTAATGATTTATGCACCTGTCATATATTCCATTCAAAACATTGTATCTTCTATATATTGCTTATCTACTTGTTGACTTTTGTTTGAAGATGCTATCTTGGTGTATAGACGATTCCACCTACTACGATTCGGAGATTGAGACTGCCTCGAAGGACCCTCAATTGGTGGAATTCCACGAGTGATGTGCCGATGACGTAGAGTAACATCATTATGCCCGACGCTTGAGCACCTCATGGGAATATTTAATGGAGATTTCTATTTTTTTTTTTTTTTTTTTTTTTTGTATATCTTTGATTTTTGGGGTGGCCAGTGTTTATAAACTTATATGTTCTTTCGTACAAACTTAAATACATCCATGCCTTGCACTATAATTGGTATTCATATGTTATAATACTAACATGTTTATTATTATAAACTTTCGTATGTTGTTTCAGGTGATTCAAATATTATATCCTCACCACGGACTTCGATCTTTTACGATCATAATAGGGGCCACAAATGGAAAACTATAAATTAGCCCCTAATCTCACACCTTGGATTCGGTTTAACTCTTAATCGGGTCTAGTGGCGTTACATGTGTAGAGTCCATTACTATCGCATAGGGATCTTTTGGAGTATGTTGGATCCGATGGCTTGCTTAATCATATTTGTCATGAACTCTTTTTGAATCATACGAAGTAAGATCATGCAGCTTAATGAGAGCTCTTGTCAAAAAGAACATATGAAAACAAATGATAACATCATGAGGCTTCAATATTAATGTCTTAATGAGAGAGGATTTTAAGTAGATGTAAGATCATTTGGTTTTCATCTAGGGAAAAAACAAAGCTATGATTGTAAGATTAGGAAGGCATGACCATGGCTGGCTTGATCATAGAATTCCGTAACCAACCATGACTTTGATGTTATGATGAAAATTTAGGAATTATAGTTTTGGTAATTGATCATTTTACAATATTATAAAAACATCAAGACTAAGAGACTCCATGGTCTTTTATATATCAAGATAAAAAAGAAAACTTAATCTAACCAAAATCTAATTTAAATTTATTTCAAATTATAATTCAAATCTATTTGAAATTATAACTCAAACCTAGCTAGCAAATGTCTTTAGTATATATATCTATCACTCTTGCTTTGTGTGTATGTATTTAATGAGCACACAAGGGACTTAATGGTTACAACAATGAAAGGATAGAAAAGTATGGATCTTCTTGGTCCCGAAACTGACTTGTTACTCATTAAGCAATTTATTTTCTCCATATAATTTCCCATAAATACTAGAATGAAAAAGACAAAACATTCTAGTTATTTTATTTAAATCTTCAATCTTTTTTAAACATTATGGATTTAAAAAGAGAATTTCATCAATTATATTTTAACATTTCCGCAACGGGTCGACTTGCTAACTCCGAGTCATGATCCCACCAGGTCTATTTCATTAACAAGCAAAACTATGATGAGATTCTCAAGTTTTGGAGAATTTTTTTATTAAAGCCAATATGACTAGGGTTTCAAATGGGTATCTGATTATTTGAGTATTAAGTTCTAAATAAAGTGGGTATGGAATTTAATCTTGATTTGCGAGAAATTTGGATCCGAATTTTGATCCAAGTATGTAGGATCTGGAACATTCGAATCTGGAACCAGATCTTTGTATATTACGACTCAAGCATCCGGATCTAGTATGACCATATTCGCATGTTAAAACTATATAGGTTTTAAGGGCGTATTTTTTAAAGATTTTTTTATCCAATTATACTAATGTATTATGCATTCTATTTTGGATCTGGATCAGGAACTTGATGCAAATTTCTTAGTTGAGGCCAAATTCAAATACATATAGGCTTTGTGTCAGACTTGAGTCTGGGTCTGAAACTGGATTAATAAAGATAGTTAAGTCTAGACCCGCCATGGTTCCGTCCCGTATTTTGCATCTTAAATGTGACCCACATTGAGCCAATTTATAAAGAACCAAAGTTGTCAGCATTCTACATTCTTTCATTTAAAACCTCAAATAGAAAACAGATGCAACCACAAAAAAATCAATAAAGAAAATGGAAATGAGATAAATACTTTCTGCCTTTTCTGTTTATCGACTCTTATCTTTGTAATTTAACCAATGGTTTTGTTATAGATGTGAGATACCATCTACCAACTCAAAAGCTTAAGCTGACAGGTGGAAGGTCCAAATATGGTATATATATGAAGCCCTATCAAATCCATGACTTAGGCGATGTGGGTTGTGGGTTGTGGGACTTTCCAATACTCCCTCTCACGTGCAGGCCTAATAGATCTTATGGACGGGCTTGCCACGAGAGCTACACTAGAACGACGGGATCAAAACCCGTTCTGATACCATGTAAAATTTCTTAAGCCAATCATTCATACCAAAACATCGAGGTGTTAGTAGAGGAAGCATAAATACTTTCCAATACTCCCCCTCGGGCGTAGCCCACTCTTGAATACTCCCCTTTAGGTGGAACCAAACATGGTACGTTACATGGTATCAGAGCCAACTGGTTATGAATTTGAATCCCAGGAGGAACGACTCGGCGTAAAAAAAAAATACGTGCTGCCAAAAGTGCGCTGGCTGGATTCCACCTGAGGGAGAGTGTTCAGGACTGGGCTTCACCCAAGGGGGAGTATTGAAAAGTATTTATGTTGCCTCTACTAACGCTTCAAGGTTTTGGTATGAACGGTTAGCTCAGGAAATTTAATAATACAGCCGTTTGTTTTGCTAAAACAACTGTTTTCTTTGCCTTTCAGATTTTCCTCACCTCTACCAGAATGCAATGAATTAAAACACGTGGCCTGCCCACCTTGCATATCTTTGGGCCGTTTTTTTCCTCAATAAATACATCTCTTGCCCTCAGTTTGCCTTCCACCTTTCAATACCATTGAACGCCATCCCTATCCCTCTGTCTCTCTCTCTCTCTCTCTCTCTCTTGCCCTCTAAACCACTGAAGATCACAATAAAGCTTTATAGAAACCCATCTCTCCTTCCCTCTCTCTCTTCCTTCAATCCCTAGCATAAATGGCCTTCTGGACGCAACAAGATCGTATTGGTGGTAGAAAGACCTCCTTACAACTAGGTAATCGGTTTGCCGGTCCAACGATTGAATACATCGAACGCAACTTACCCCTCGCCTACCGCCATCGCCTCCCTCCTCATCTGGCCTCGATGCCGGTTGATCTACACCCCTTCACTCTGCCCCCAGGTTGGACGAGGTTCATTGATCTTAATGTAAGAAAAATCTCCCCGATACGTTCTTAATCTTTCTTGTTTCAAGGCCATAATGATGGCCATGATGTCAAGCTTGCAAATCTTCACTCCTTTCTTATCACAGTCATTCTTAGCAATCGCATGAAAAGAGAAAGATCACTTTCGTACAACAATGTTAGAAATATAAAAATTTTTTATATAAGACTTGTATTTTTTTCCCTTAAATATACATATTAATACCTTAGATCGATGAGATGAAGCGTAGTTCTTGTTAATGATCCATGACATGTTACTAACCCCATGGAGTGTTTGTCTTCCATGTAGACGGGTCGGGTCCACTACAAAAGAGACGTCTCCTTTGCTGCTGCTGCTGCGGAAGATTTGGGTTGGAATGGGAGGTGGAACCCACGGCAGGACTTCAAGGAAAACCTGACAACCCTGCCACCATTGAACGACCGGCATCTGCCGGATTCTCCAACGCAGTCGATGTCCGCATCTTTCATATCGCCGGGCTCGTGTGTGTCATCTGAATTTGCGGATGAGGCTGACACTAAGGTGATTAGGCCCCCCAGCAGCCCCCTTGAGGTGACCTCCTTGGTCCTCAAGGGGTGCCGTTGTTGCCTCATGTATGTCATGCTCAAAGAGGAACAAGAGCCCAAGTGTCCCAAATGCAAAAGCCCTAATCTGCTCGATTTCCTTAAAGAAAGCAGCAAGAGCAATATAATGAACAGCAGGAAGAAGATGAGGAAGGAATAAGCTTGCTATAGCTTGATTTCTTTTCAAATATAGTCATCTCCTTTTATTTACTCTTTATTTATCTGGGGTGCTGTCTCTTTCTATTGTGCTTTTCTTTATCAGCAATATAGATATAGGATGTGTGTTTCTCTGTTGTTCTTCCTCCTTGTTCTTCTTGTTTAGCTGAAAACATTGTAAACTGGGCTAACTACAGTAGGTCCAGATATTTCTCTATGAAGCAGTGTCTTCTTATTTTTGTTTTTGGTTTTAATCTTCCTTTGGTTTTTATTATACAGTCTCATTCCTTCCCATATAGATCTCAGCTGCCATGCCTGCTGGCCTCAAGGTTTATTTTTGTTTCTGGTTTTGAATCTCCTTTGGCTGTTACTATACAGTCTCTTTCTTCGAGATCTCACTGTCATGCCCGCTGGCCTCAAGGTGCTAATATCAGCCATTGATCTGGCATACTTACCTGGCAGACGGTTTCCCATGTGTCAAAATATGGATAGATAGCTAATATGTTACTCAACCGTCTGGATTCGACTGAATTCAACAAATTGCTTTTAGGTATGGCTCAACCTGATGCCTGAATCATCCTATTTTTAGGTCCCAGGTGAAAACCGAAAAATAATACACCACACATGTTTCAGGTTGCCATGGGAAATGAACCCCTAATCAGGGCTATACACAAAGTTTTGGTGTATCTAAGTATGTGAGAAAAATATATATATTTTTTAGTTTTCCATGTGAATGACAGGAACCGGCCATTATTTCCTGTTACTCCGGCAAGTGTTCGCTTCCATGAAGAGAAAAACAGGTATAAATAGGGCTAAATGCCAGTACACACTGTTGATTGGTGTTGGCACTACAATAATCCCTGGGCCTTCAGGTTGATGCCATCACTCATGGCCAGTTCCTCCACCTAATCTCCCTAATCCAAACGACCAGACCACACCAGACCAGAGAGAGAGAGAGAGAGAGAGAGAGATGAATGTCCCAGAAGTACCATTGAAGTAGCCAAATAAAACTGGTAAAAGCTAACTATATCCGTGTGTGCTTGTGTCAGTTTAAAGACAGTTGAATAATGAAGGTTGCGGTCCCTTGACAAAATGTAATGTTTTTTTAGCAGTGTATTTGTGTATGGTTTGCGGAGATTAGTTGAGAGGGAGAGAGATCTGGTTTGTTTTAGAATCGAGAAAAATGAAAGTATCACGTCAGATGATAAATACACATTTATCCCTTTCCACTTCTTCCCCTTCTTCCTCTCTTCATATCACCTACACTTAACAGCCGCCATTTCTATTCCTGTACTATACTTTGGGCAGCCCTCCCGTCTTGTTTGGCCCTCCTTTGCTCTTCACCTTCTCCAATTATCTCAATAACCAGCACCCATCTGAATTCCAAGCCAGAAGATGCATCCACTCTGTCAATTCTCTATGATTGGGCATATCCCCAAAACCAATTTGATTTGTGCCTCTACACCCAACCAAGTGAGTCCAAATCTGTCGTGTCCCCTCATGATGCTATATCATACACTGACTTTCTGTGTATTATCTCTGCATTGAAGCTTGGTTGGTGTCAGAACTCAGATGTTTCACTTTGAATGATTGAATGGTGCCTGACACAAACCCAACTAAAAGTACTATGGGGAGAATGAAATGAATTCTTAACAGGTAGACACATGACCATCACAAAGGTTTGACTTCTGAACATAAGCATAGACATAAGAAAAAGAAAAGAAAACACTGCAAAGCATAGGTACCAACACGACTTGGTTAGACCACAGACCTCAACCTGAATGAGTTTCACTAAAGAGAGCAGCCAGTCAATCTTGACCATCCATCATGGAGCCACTCAATGATCCAATGGTTCTGACTAAGAGAATGATGGAGGACCATATAGAAGATAGAAAGAGTCGGAAAAAAGATTGATGGACCACAGAATAGATGATTTTCCTGAAATTTTCTAATCTAAAACAAAAACCCAATTTGTCTGATAAATTTTTTTGATGAGCAATGATAGAGATAACTCTATATCATCTCCATAATGCATTTCTTTGATGAGAAAGAGGGAAAAACTATTCTAATTTTCAGCGAAACCCACTATTACATTGTTTGGTGTGATATATTTTCTTTGTGGAATAAGGAAAAAAAAAAAAAAATGAGTATTTTTGATTTTGCATTGGAGGGATAGCAATGCATAATTCCTCTCTTGGGTGGAAATAAGATTCTATAGAGCACGGAATCGTCTCATTGCACAAACAATTTACCATGGTCTTCCTCTTTTCTTACTGTAGGACGATGATGGTTGTCGATTAATCAAAGTTCGTAGTTGTTGGGAGATGAGAGAACAAAGAGTTCAATTGCCAAGGAAAGAACGTTTCAATGATGCCTAGGTCCATCATTTTCATTAGCACTAACGTGTATGGGGGATTTTAATTTCCAAACAATATTATGAACATGTAAATCACTTTTTATACCGATGGAAGAAGCGTGAAGTCTAAAGTTTGGCTTAATAATACCTCACGTACGTTAGAGTTGTTCTTAGGTTGCTACCCATTTTAACAAATAAGATGCCCCAAGAACCAGCTTAGATGATAAAGTTGAATGCATAGTTAATAAATCTTATGAGTTTATCTCTCACTTATCCAACCATTGATTCCTATTGACCTTGTACGTGTAGTAATTAGTAATATATCATTTGTATTTATTGGGGAGACAGCTTCAGTTGTTGCATAGTTTTGGAATTGGTGGTTGAATTAGCAAGAGTGGAGATTCATATTAACAATAACGGCATTTTGGTCCTTTTATTTAAAAATTTAGCCATTGCTTGACCGACAGTAATGGGTGTCTTTATGGTTGTCAAAAATACAGAGGGAGGAGTTTGAGAATACAAAAATGGAGGATAATTTTGTACTAATGGTGAACAAAAGGAGCTATAACAAATCCCTACAAGATAATGCAGTATTTATAACAGTAGATATGGTTCATTACACTTGGAGAAAACGATTGAATGCCTCGCTGGCAAACTGCTTACGTTTTTTTATAGAAAGATAAGTCAAAATTTATTATTAAGTCTTTAAAATAATGTACAGCCTGGTACTACTTAATTAGACCTAATCCAGTGATCCATGGATTCATCGCCCCAATATAGGATGCACCAAAATAGGGGTAGCAATTTCTGACCTGATTCACCAACACAATCTCCCTAGCAAATCTAGTAATTAAAGGTTCAGATTGGCCTCTTTTTAATTTTGGATAGGATTAGAGTTGGAATTTAAAACCTACATAATAAATAGGTGGACTAGTGTCATTGTTATTCTTCCAACCAACATGACCCAAATTTGACCCGATTTGATCAAAGGCAATACAACCCGAAAACCTAACCTGAAGTTGACCTGTTAATTGAGGTTAATTTGGTCGACCTTATAATAACTTCAATTTTGGGATCGGATTGAAAATTTCAACCCAATTAATAAATGGGTAGCATTGAAATTGAGCCTATACATGTTACCCACAATGCTCAACCGAACTTGACTTCCTACCCAAATGTTTTCATTTAGTATCTTATTGTCTTTTTTATTAGTACCATCTTATAGAAAATTAAGGTTTACATTGTGTAGCCCTCCTGGATCCATGCCATCAGTGGGAGGAAGGTGTGGGATAAAAAGTTTATCTACAACTTGGTGTGTGAGAAAAAAAAGGAGATCATCATATCAGTTTGACCGTAGTTATTAGTCTCGTGTCGTTTCGGCCAAGAAGGCCGGAATTTTTTTTTTTATTTTTTATTTTTTCGATCAGCCAAGTGACCAAAACAGAATTAGCGTTAAACATTTTCGTTTTTAATTTTTGGCCTATTTCAGCCGAAATGTGATGTTTCTGCAAAAAATATTTTTGACAAAATTAATATTTAATTTTTTATTTTCTTACTTTTCCAGCATATATATACTTTGTATTTCTTATATTTTCCCAAAATATAATTTTAACAATGTCACGACCCCAAACCAGATACTGTAAATCCATCCCAATTTTGGGATTGTAGTTGCGCAGACGGGTCGCCATAAAAATTTCGTCCATGCACGCTCGTGATCCCCATAGGTTTCCCTATTGAGGATATAACAAGTTTATTTCACAAATACTTGAATGATTCAGCATAAGCTTATGGTAATCAACTTTAGCCATAAATAAAAACAAAATATAATGAGGCAGGTATCAAAGTGTACAATTCCAAAACAAGCATCTATTATACTAAGGGAATGTAGACTCCCTTAGTATGCCGACACCTGTTTGCATACATGTAGACACACGTCAACCCCAATCTCTACTCATCTGTACGTCATCCCCACTCCCCACTCTTCGTAACTGATCCTGACTGATGCACGTGTCGGGCAATGAGAGAGAGAATGGGGCGAAGTGAGGAGAGGGAGTGAGAGAGAAAGAGGCAGAGAGAGGTAGTGGGGCGGAGTGAGGGGGAGAGCAGCAGTGGAGAAAGAGAGAGGGAATGATGCATTGGCAGGGAGAGAAGGAGGGAAGAGAGGGGGAAGAGAGAAGAAGGGGTGCAGGGGTGGAGTGCAGGTTTGTGTGTGGCAGCAAGTGGGTTGTGTGCAGTGAAGAAGAATAAGGAGGGATAAAAAGAAGAGAAAGAAAGAAGGATGCGCAGTGCAGGGAAAGGGGAAGAAGAGAGGGAGAGAAGAAATAAAGAAAGAGAAAGAGATGGGTTCAGGGGGGCTGTGAGGGTGGAATGCAGCATTGAAGAAGGACGGAGATAGAAGGAGAGAAAGAAAGAAGAAAAGGAAGAAAGAAAGAAGAAGAGAAGAAAGAAGATGGTTGCTCGGTGTGTGCTGTGGTGAGCAGGTGGTTCGGTGAGTGTAGGGTGTGTGTAGGTGCAGGTGAGGGCAGAGGAAGAAGAGAGAGAAAGAAAAGGAAAAAGGTGTCGGCGTGCAGATGGTGGAGTGTTGTGAAGTGGGAGAGAAGAAAGGTAAGGGAGAGAGAGAGAGAGAGAGGAAAAGAAAGAAAGGAGATAAATGGGAAAGAAAAAAAGAAAGAAGAGGAGGAAAAAAACTGTGGGTGCGCAGGTGGAGGCTGTGAGATAGAAAGAGGAGGCAGAAGGAAAGAAAAAAAAAAAGAAAGAGGAGGGAGAGGGTGATGGTGTGCGTGGGTACAGGTGATAGAGAGGTGAGGGGAGTGTACTTGTGCATGGGGAGGCGTCTGGTGGTGCGAGGAGGCAGAAGAAGGTGTTGCGTGTGGGCTAGTGCTGCTCCTGCGTGAGTCAGGCGTGTTGGCGTGTGTCTGGCGGAGGAAGATGTAGCAAAGGGTGGCGAACGTCTAGTGAGAGAGGCGTCCGGTGGAGATGAGTGCAGGGAGGCGGCGAGGGTGTGCTGAGGAGGGAGATGGAGCAGAGGGTGGAGAGGCGAAAGTCGGGAGAGATGGGCGCAGAGATGGGTGGGTTGGAAAATGGAAGTGGAGAAGGCTAGGTTGAAGGTGAAGATGAAGATGATGGAGATGAGGGAGTTGGGAGAGTAGGGGATGTTCTGCACAGGAGAGCGATAGGGAAGATGGTGTGGTGTGGAGATGATGGTGGATACCGTGAGGGAGATAATCGAGAGAGGAGAGGGTGTGGAGATGGGATTTGCGCCCTTGGGATCGAGAGGATTGAGAATCAGAGAGATAATGGTGGGAAGCTTGAGGGGCCAACAGTGGGCCACACATCAATGGAATTTATGGCTCATGTACTCAAAACCCTACAATTCCTCACATGGAGGGGCCAACCCATATAGCTAAAAATTGATCCTATCCGTATATCCGTGACCACTTGATCATTAGTTTGCATTGTTACACATGTGGATACCAAGATTATCAATATTATCAATGATTGATTATGGGTCAATTATGGACCTAACTAATAATAGGTACTGATTACTATAAGTTATACTATAATTGGGGACCTGATTTATCAAAAAGGCCAGGCCAGATTGTGTTTGTAAGGCCCAATTTTAATATGGGCTTGGATTGGACAGATCTGATCAACCTGGCCCGACCTTAGCCTAATTAGTGACAGCCGTTTTCTTTTAATCTTACACACATGGAACCCACCATAATCATTGGTTTGGATAACCAGCACTGGGTCACATATCAATGAAATTGATGGCTCATAATGTACTCAAAACCCCACAATTCCTTACGTGGAGGGGCCAACCCATATAGCTAAAAAATGATCCTATCTGTATATCCATAAATCAGATCCGTGCATAGCACGGGGTGTTACTAGTTTATATTAACATTGAAGTTGCAATGTATATAAAAGCTAGTAACAGTTGGTTCGTTACAACCCAAACATTGGCTCTACAAAAAACAATGCCCGTGTACCTAAAAGATAAACAAAATATACACATTCCCCAAAATTCCAAAATGAACAACTCCAGCTCTCAAAATGTGATGCGCAGATTGAGTATAAACAGATGGCTAGATGGCATCGTTTGTTATCCACTCGCCTACATATTGCGGCTCTTCAACCACCCACCTCATACTCATCCTCAGTGGTATCGGAGTCATTACCTACAATACTAAGCATAGCTAAGTCAAATTATCATAACCCAGGAAGTGGTTAACATCGTATGTATTTCAAATGAGAATAAATGATGGATAAAGGTAATAGAATTTTAATGTAAATAAACGAGGCAGATCATGCTTGAATAATAGTAACAATTGCATAATGAATCAAATTAAAGACATTATAACTTAATACATAGAAACTTGGCAAGGTGGAAACCCGCGTTGGCTAAATTCTCTCAATTGTACAATTGCACGGCATAATCGTGGTGAGAGTTTGTAGAACAGAATCAACCCACATGGCCGCAAGGTGTGACCATGGAGAGGAAAATCCCAAGTTACACAACTACACAGTATAACCGGTAATGGGGTGGAAATTGGAACTAACTGCAGTAGTACTTGTTAGTCTAAATCCCAAGACAGTTGGGGACCGAAGCTAAATGGTGCCGACTCTGGGGTTAGGTAAACGAGACACTTACTATCATTTCACATCGGATTAGGGAACGACTCCACAAGCTAACACTTCAGACAAGAAACTTGTATGATAGACGAGTAGCCCTTATCGTTTCTCATATTAGCAATACTTGATCAGATACAGTGAAAACATACTAAAATAGATAATGTTAAGAACAGAAAACACTACGAATGATGAACATGACTAAACCGGTCAAACAGGCTCAACGCAAAGTAGAGTTAAGAAAAGTAGAGTTAGGACTAAGTGGGTTAGAGGCAGTTGAAAAGTTTTTCGGCAGGAAATGGTCCAACCTAAATGGGTAAAATAGGTAAAAGTCGGATCCGGAGATCTAGGAAGGTAGTAGTGCAAAGTATGCTTGATCGCCGAACCAAGACACCCCAAGTAAGGATCCTGTCACTAGGGAGAATTAGGGCAAAGACTGCGTGCTAACTACCTTGCCTGACTCATATAAGTCAAGTACTATTAAAGTCAGGTAAGTCCAGTGTACATGAAAAGTGACTCAAATAAATAAGTGAACTGCATGCTCAAAACATGTGAATAACCAAACGAAGATTACATCTAACATTAGATTATATAACATTCAAGGAAACCATTACAAATAACCAACCTAGGTCTTGAATTGCTATTCGCATGCCAATACAATACTAATCGCTGTAATGCCCTATCACGACCTCGGATAGGGACCGGAGGCCCCGAGCCGGCGCCGCAGCATGTATAAATTTTTTTCTTTGTTTTCCCACAGGTTCTCGCTGTGAGGATTCTACAAAAATCATCTCACGATCACACGCAAGGATTGAATTGCAGAAGTGTGTAGCAAACACACAAGTAATATAACACATGAGAGAGAGAGAGAGAGAGAGAGAGAGAGAGAGAGAGAGAGAGTATATAAAAGACTCATGTTAAAGAGAGAACATAACTAGCATTCCCATGGTTAAGTTGAAGTTGTACAAACACACAAAGATAAAGTTAAGTTCTACATTCCCAAAAGATAGCCAACAAAGGCTAATAACAAAGTTCCCAAATTGAAAGCTGGTCAAATTCCCCAAAATGTTTCGCATCTCAAGCCCCAACCCGATGTCTAGATGACATCGTTGGGCTGCCACACTCGCTCGACATGTGGCTAAACAGCTGCCTCCTCCTGCTCTTCCTCAAGGGCAACGAGACCTGAATCTGAGCACCAAATCGAAAGGGTTAGACACGACGGTCTGGAAGGCAAAATAATGAAGTGCAATCATGCTATAAATCATTAGTCTTGAAATTAATAAAATAAGATATACGATAAAGGGAAGCCGAATAAAACAAAGCATTTCAATGAAAATATTATTTATAAGATTAGATGTTAATCAAGGCGACCATTCAAAACCAATACCTTGACAACCACACGAAGCTATATTCTTCGTCACCGAAGTGACAAGAGCACTCACGATAATAATTCTCCGTCACACAAGGTGAAGGGAGACACGATCATATAATTATAGTAACCTAGTATAGCTGGGCATCACACATAAGACTCGCAGCAGAACGGGCTAAATAAACACGCACGATATTCCAAGCTGCAGGTTGGCATGAAGTATTTAAGGACCTAAGGCGGTTGATCAAACCGACAAGGTTTTCCAAGTTGAGTGATGCCGACAAGAAAATACATACAACTTTCAAGACAAAACTTGACACATTTAAATTCGGGAACTACTCACACTATATCATGGATACACACACTCTTGTTCACCGAAATTCACAAAATAGTAGTCCCGACACGGTGTGTATGAAAACATGATTCACGTAATGATTTCCAAACTGGGTTTTTATTAAAACCTTGGAAAACATTCTTCGAATCGTAAAACGAGTTTTTGGTTTAGAAATCACCAGTCCATATCACACATCCTCATCAATACCTTGGGATCATAATCCTCGAGTTAGTATATACTTTGAGATCCCATGTCGTTCATTTGTTTAGATGGTGTCCATTTTTCAACAACATTAAAGATACCAAGATGTACACAAAGACCAGGAATGCTCCAAAAGTGATTGGGATATAAAACCCAACCTTACACTACAATTCTCCAAAATCAGGGGAAAATTCGGTCACCTGTCATTTAGCAGGCGGTTAGCCGCTGATTGATTCGGCAGTTAGCAGCTGGCTGACAGCAGTTCGCCCGATAGGATACAACATTCTAGAATTGTAAACGACTCTACTCGGTCAGGTGTCGGTCACCGGTCGGCTAGCCGACAGGTGACTGCTAGCTGACAACCCTTTTAGAACAGGAAAAAAAAAACTCTCTGAAATTGTGACCAAACCTGGGTCGGTTAGCCGCTGGTCACCAGTCGGCTAGCCGATAGGTGACCGCCAGCTGACAGCCCGGCTACGGAAAATTTACATCAAGTTCATATTCTAGCCTTTTCTTCTCCAAAATATTTCTCCGTCCAACCCTTCCTTTTTCTTGAAACGAAATGAGCCTACAAGCACCACCATTTTCATCAATCAACCAACACTTCAAACTTGTCAACCAAACCTCCATCATTCTAAGTTTCACTTCTAGCAATCCATGCATAGAAATTCTAAATTTAAATGGAACAAATCTCAAAACAAAATTCAATGAAATGAACCCAAAACACATGAGCATTAAAACACTTGTTTAGTAAACTAAACTCCAAAGCAAAGCAAGATTAAACAAAGTAAGTTCAAAAATAAGAAATCAAGCTAAAAATCCACAAATCATTGCATGCACTTTCATATTTCATTCAATCACTTGCCTTGGTTCAAAATGCACTCAAAGAATCTCCCGAAACACATCTTTACAGCTGAATCTCCAATCTACTAGAAGCCCCATGAAAAGAGCTCAAAATCAAAGAAATTTTTGAAAAAGAAAGGGTTCCTCCTTAGGAAGCATTGTATGCATGATATTGGGGCTCTAATGGACTCCACAAAGCTAAGGTTTGAAGAGGGAAGCCATCACTTACCTCTAGAAGCTCTAACAATGGAGAAAGGTTCCAAGAAGAAGATGAACCCAGTTGGAATCTCTTGAAAATTGTATCAATAGAAATCTTAAGAGATGAGGAAGGGTTTGGTGGTCTCAAGTCTCCATTCTAATTAAAGGAAGTCCAACATGCAAAGGAGAGAAGGCAAGAAGAAATTAAACTGGTTTTTTTTCTTTGAAAAATGTAAATGGAGAAGTGAGGAAGATACACACGTGGGCTCTCTTTTTTTTTTTTTTTTTTTTTAACTGGGTGGGGTGTGGGCGCCACCAGGTCACTAACCTTCAAGGCTTTAAAACTCCATTTTGCAAGTCCCGAATGAGATCGACGAAAGAGAGTAAAATGATTGTCAAAATATCTAGTTTCTAAAAATATTTTTTTCGTATGATTTTGCAAAAGTTCAAATTCATGCATAGATTTCAAGGTGAAAAGCTTGTTTTGCTTTTTTTTGTTATAAAGCACGATTTCTAAGTTTTGAGAATGGGCGGAGAGAACATAAAAGTTGTAAGTGCTATTTTAACAAATCAAAGGAATTAAAAATCATAATTTTCCACAATCAAGAATAAATTCTCCCCACACGCACACGGGTCACATAGGCCACCCCCGGCCCGTGTCAAGCTAAGTTCAATGACTTTAAAAAATTTCCAAAGCTATGAAAAATCTATCGAGCTCACAATCTAAGCTAAACGCCATATAATCGCACTTAAGAGCTAATCTTGGCTTAAAGAACGCTAATCAAAGAAAACCTAGGTAGGGGTCTGACATCCTCCACCCCTTAGAGTATTCGGTCCTCCAAATGAACACTAACCTCTGGTTATAAGTGAGGATACTTTCTCTGAACCTGATCCCGTAGTTCCTATGTTGCCTTTTTTGGCCCGTGATTTTCCCAAAGTACTTTCACCTAGTGAATTGTCTGTGTCTTTAGTTCTTGCTCCTTCGTTTCAATGATCTTGACCGGTTTCTTAACATAGGTGGCATCTTCTCGAATCTCTAACTGTTCATGTTGCAACACATGTGAAGGGTCTGTAACATACTTTTCAACATGGAGACATGAAATACGTTATTTACACCTAAAAGTTCTGGCGGTAAGGTGAATTTGGAAGCCACGTCACCGATGCAACTCAAAATTTCATATGGTCTAATGTATCTCCTTGACAATTTACCTTTCTGCCCAAACCTCAGAGTCCCTCTTGCCGGTGACACTTTCAGAAATACCTTGTCTCCTTGAAACTGTAGATCTCTTCTTCGAGCATCTGCATAGCTCTTTTCTCTGCTTCTAGCAACTTTCAACCTTTCATGAATTAGCTTGATCTTGTCATTTGTCTCACCAATCAAAGTCGGTCCTTGAAAGTTGCGCTCACCAACCTCTTCCCAACACATAGGAGTTCTACATCTTCTGCCGTACATTGCCTCGAAAGGTGCCATTCTAATACTCGAGTGGTAGCTATTAGTGTATGCAAACTCACAAAGTGGCAAGCTCTCATCCCACTGAGTCTTAAAATCCAACACACAAGCTCGTAGCATGTTTTCCAATGTTTGAATAGTCCTCTTTGATTGACCATCTGTCTGAGGGTGATACGTGGTACTGAACTGAAGCTTCGTACCCATAGACTCATGTAAGGTCTTTCAGAACCTTGAGACGAATTTGCTATCTCTATCAGATGTGATCGAAATTGCTTGGCCATAACGGTTGACAATCTCATTGACAAATGCTTCCGCTAGAGGTAACATATGCATCTTCTTTCTTATCTTCATCGAATGGAAATGTGCTGATTTCATGAGACGGTCGATGAAAACCCATATCGCATTGTTCCCCTTGCTGGTGGTTGGTAAGCCTAAAACAAAATCCATTGTGAGATGCTCCCACGTCCACTTTAGAATCTCTAATGGCTGCAAAAGACCTAGAGGCTTCGGATGTTTTGCTTTATCAATTGGCAAGTCATGCATCGAAACAGAAACGCTGCAATTTCTCCATGTTATTCCACCATAATTTGTTCTTCAACTTATGATACATTTTTGTACTCACCGGGTGCATGGTGTATCTGGTGTTATGAGCCTCTACCATGATGTCATTTCTCAAGTCATCAATGTTTGGCATGCAAAGTCGGTCACGGAAGTAGAGTTCCCCATCTACAATCCGGAAGTTTGGACGTTCTACTATGTGATCCACAATTTTAACCAACTCTAGGTCTTGCAACTGATTTTCCTTGATTTTTTGAATAAAGGTAGGCTCTGACACTGACATTTTTGCTATCATTATTCCCTTCCTTAACGGTTGAAATTCAACTCCAAGTCTTCAAATTGCTAAAATATATAGGTTCCTTACAAACTAGTCACACTCCCAGACTTTTTGCTCAAAGCATCTGCAACTACATTCACTTTCCTTGGATGATATTTGATTGGAAGTCATAATCTTTGATATATTCCATCCATCTACTCTACCTCATGTTAAGCTCTTTCTATGAAAATAAATATTGAAAGCTTCGATGATCTGAGTGGCCTTCAAATTTCTCCCAATAGAGATAATGTCTTCACATCTTTAGGGAAAAGACAACAGCTGCCAACTCTGAATCATGGGTTGCATAGTTCCTTTCATGATCCTTCAAGTACCTAGAGCCATATGCAATAACCTTGCCATCTTGCGTCAGTACACAACCAAGTCCCACATTCGAAGCATCTGTGTACACCAATAATCCACCGCTGCCCGATGGTAATGTGAGGATAGTTGCAGTGGTCAACCTCTTTTTCTGCTCCTCAAAACTAGCTTCACATTGCTCATTCCAAACAAAGGGTTTTTCCGAGTTAGCTTGGTCAAAGGTGCTGAAATGGAAGAAAATCCTTGTACAAATCTTTTGTAGTAGCCTGCTAAGCCTTGGAAACTTCTTATTTTTGTCACATTCTTTGGCCTTTCCAAACTGATGACTACCTCAATCTTGGCTGGATTCACTGCTAAACCCTCCTTGGAGATGATGTGGCCTAGAAAAGCTACTTACTCTAGCCAAAATTCACACTTCCCAAGCTTCGCATAAAGCTGATTATTCCTTAAAAGTTGCAGTGCTATTGTCCTCAAATGCTACTCATGATCTTCCTTGGACTTAGAGTACACTAGAATATCATAATGAATACAATTGTGAATTGATCTAAGTGTGGTGCAAAGATCTTGTTCTTTAGAGCCATGAACACTGCCGGTGCGTTTGTCAGTCCAAAGGGCGTCACTAGCTAAAAACTCATAATGCCCATATCTAGTCTTGAAAGCTGTCTTCGGAACATCTGATTCTCTGACTCTCAATTGATGGTAGCCGGACAGTAAGTCAATCTTCGAAAAATATGCTGCTCCTTGCAACTGATCAAATAGTTCATCTATTATTGGCAATGGATATCTGTTTTTTACGGTAACCTGGTTCAACCTTCTGTAATGGATACACATTCTCAAGCTGCCATCTTTCTTCTTGGCAAACAAAACTAGAGCTCCCCATGGTGAGATGCTTGGTCTAACAAAACCCTTCTCTAGTAACTCTTAAACTGTACCTTCAATTCACCCAATTCAGCAGGAGCCATCTTGTAAGATGCAATAGAAATTGAAGTAGTCCCTAGTAATAGTTCAATTGTGAAGTCAATCTCTCGAATTGGTGGCAAACCTAGAATCTCCTCTGGAAATTCACACACAACGAGGATTCCCTCCACCCCTTGGGACTGTTTACCCTCCATGATAAACACTACATATCCCTGACAACCACTCCTCAAAAGTTTAGAAGCTTTCAAAGCTGAAATTAGTTTTACTATTGGTTTCTTCAAGTCTCCCTGAAATTTAATCCCCATAGGTGTAGCATTCAATTTGAAAGTAATAACTTTGTTGAAGCAATCCATGGTTGCATGGTGTCCCGCTAACCAGTCCATTCCCAAGATAATATCAAAATCGTGCATATCCAACACAATAAGGCTCACTGGAAAACTAACCTCTCCTATCTTAACTTCACAATTGGGATAGTAGTTTTTACAAGCAATTTGTTTACCTATTGGAGTGGTGACAACCAAAACAAATGCAAGTTCGCTAATAGGAAGAGCAATCAACTTAGCAACCATAAGAGATATAAAAGAATGAGTGGATCCAGGATCAAACAATATCTTAACTTCTACTCCATAGACGAGAAGTTTGTCTTTAACCACATTGTTTGCTGCGTCTGCGTTCCACTTAGTTGAGATGGTAGGCATGTCCATGTTGTTGCCTATTCCTTGGTTTTGCCTTCCTTGCTGCCCATTTCTGTTTTGCTGAGGAGGACGGGGACTCTGGTTTTGAGGTTGCTGCCTTGCTTGTTGCAGGTGCTGCTGAGGTGCTTTAGCTTGATTCTGCACTATTTATTGATTCTGTTAGGGTGCTTGCTGCTGTTGCTGTTGAGGCTTGTTGCCCCAGTTATTAAGCCTTGGACAATCACAGAGCAAGTGGTCAAAAGATCCACACTCGAAACATGCTCCCATAATCTTGCGGCATTCATTGGAGTTATGGTTCCTGCCACAATGATCACATGTCCCTTGTGCCTAAACATTCTGATTTTGTTTTGGCTTCTTGTTCTATTGTTGCCTCTAATTTTGCTGATTCTTCTAAGATGCTTGCTGACGTTTCCTCTACGTTTCTTGGATTATCTTGTTATTGATATCCTTAAACTTGTAAGCCCTCTTGACCGCTTCAGCAAAGGTGGATGGTAGTACAACACCTGTAGCATCCCTTTCAATGATAGGATTGAGACCATCTAAGAACTTGATTACTTTCTTTTGCTCGGTGTTGATCAGCTCTGGGGCATACCGGGACAGTCTCTCAAACTTTGTCACATATTCGAGGACTGTCATGTCTCCTTGTTTTAGTAGTTGGAACTTTATAGTCTTTTGCCTCTTGATGTGAAAGGGCACATACTTCTCTCCGAACTGATCTTTGAACATAGTCCACGCATTGTCATTAGCAATGTTCTAATAAACATCCTTGATTGTCTTCCATCAAATGTCAGCGAGTCCGGTAAACATGGAGGCTGCCAAATGAACCTTATGTCTGCTTATGCATCTGAAAAGATCGAAGATGTTTTCCATGTGCGATAACCAATCATCTGCCTGGAAATGGTCTTCTTGCCCAGAAATTACTTTGGGCCTCTTTTCCAGAACTTTCCAAATAGCACATTAGGGTCATGATCCCTATTTTGAATGACAATCTATGGTCCCATATTCTAAGCATACACCGGTTCCAGTCTTCTTCCCAGCATCTCTACCAATTGCATCTACACTTGTGTCAACTCTTCATCCTTCATAGCCATCTGCTCTTGCAATTTGGCCTAATTCTCCTTGGCTTTATGTTGTTGTTCTACCATGTACCACATAATCTATTGCAGCTGAGTATCCCCTGCCTGACCTGCACTATCACTATTACTACTGGAAGGAATTGCATTCGCTGGGTCTCTACGCGGTGGCATGGTGCTGCAAAATCAAATGTTAGTATAAGATTAACAACCAAATAATATACACCCTAAACCCTTTCAACACTAACTAACGAAAGTTATAGCGGATCCTCACCACGTCTCTATGTTTCTAATTTATTTTAATTACCTGAAACCTGTCTTGCTTTGATACCAGTCATGTCAAAACCCTGTACCGGGACCCAAGGGCCCGAGCTGGTGCCACAGCGTGTATAAATTTTTTTCTTTGTTTTCCAAAAGGTTCCCGTGGTGAGGATTCTACAAAAATCATCTCACGATCACACGTAAGGATTGAATTATAGAAGCGTATAGCATACACAAAAGTAATATCACATATCAGAGAGAGTACATAAAAGACTCATGTCAAAGAGAGAACAAAACTAGCATTCCCATGGTTAAGTTGAAGTTGTACAAACACACAAAGATAAAGTTAAGTTTTACATTCCCAAAAGATAGCCAACAAAGGCTAATAACAAAGTTCCCAAAATGAAAGCTGGTTAAATTCCCCAAAATGTTTTGCATCTCAAGCCCCAACCCGATGTCTAGATGACATCGTTGGGCCGCCACTCTTGCTCGATATGCGGCTAAACAGCTGCCTCCTACTACTCTTCCTCAAGGGCAACGAGACTTGAATCTAAGCACCAAAACGAAAGGGTCAGACACGACGGTCTGGCAGGCAAAAGAATGAAGTGCAATCATTCTATAAATCATTAGTTTTATTAATAAAACAAGATATACCATAAAGAGAAGCCGAATAAAACAAAGCATTTCAATGAAAATATTATTTATAAGATTAGATGATAAATCAAGGCGACCATTCGAAACCAATCCTTGACAACCACACGAAACTATATTCTTCGTCACCGAAGTGACAAGAGCACTCACGATAATAATTCTCTGTCACTCAAGGTGAAGGGAGACACGATCATATAATTATAGTAACCCAGTATAGGTGGGCATCACACATAAGTCCCGCAGCGGAACATGCTAAATAAACACGCACGATATTCCAAGCTGCAGGTTGGCACGAAGTATTTAAGGACCCAAGGCGGTTGATCAAACTGACAAGGTTTTCGAAGCTGAGTGGTGCCGACAAGAAAATAAACACAACTTTCAAAACAAAACTTGACACATTTAAATTCAGGAACTACTCACACTATATCATGGATACACACACTCTTGTTCACCGAAATTCACAAAATAGTAGTCCCGACACGAGATGTATGAAAACATGATTCACGTAATGATTTCCAAACAGGGTTTTTATTAAAACTTTGGAAAACATTCTTCGAATCATAAAACGAGTTTTTGGTTTAGAAATCACCAGTCCATATCACACATCCTCATCAATACCTTGGGATCATAATCATCGAGTTAGTATACACTTTGAGATCCCATGTCGTTCATTCGTTTAGATGGTGCCCATTTTTCAACGACATTAAAGATACCAAGATGTACACAAAGACCAGGAAGGGTCCAAAAGTGATTGGGATATAAAACCCCACCTTACACTACAATTCTCCAAAATCAGGGGAAAATTCGGTCACCTGTCATTTAGCAGGCGGTTAGCTGCCGATGGGTTCGGCAGTTAGCCGTTGGCTGACCACAGTTCGCCTGATAGGATGCAACATTTTGGAATTGTAACCGACTCTACTCGGTCACCTTTCGGTCACTGGTCGGCTAGCCGATAGGTGACCGCTAGCTTACATCCCCTTTAGAACAGGAAAAAAAATCTTTGGAATTGTGACCGAACCTGGGTCGGTTAGCCACTGGTCACTAGTTGGCTAGCCGATAGGTGACCACCAGCTGACAGCCCAGCTGCGGAAAATTCACATCAGGTTCATATTCGAGCCTTTTCTTCTCCAAAACGAGTATCCTTCCAACCCTCCTTTTTTCTTACAATGAACTGAGCCGGCAAGTGCCCCCATTTTCATCAATCAACCAACACTTCAAACTTGTCAACCAAACCTCCTTCATTCCAAGTTCCACTTTTAACAATCCATGCATAGAAATTCCAAATCTAAATGCAACAAATCTCAAAACAAAATTCAATGAAATGAACCCAAAACACATGAGCATTCAAACACTTGTTTAGTAAACTAAACTATAAAGAAAAGTAAGATTAAACATAGTAAGTTCAAAAATAAGAAATCAAGCTAAAAATTCTCAAATCATTGCATGCACATTCATATTTCATTCAATCACTTGCCTTGGCTCAAAATGCACTAAAAGAATCTCCCAACACACCTTTATATAGTTGAATCTCCAATATACTAGAAGCCCCATGAAAAGAGATCAAAATCAAAGATATTCTTTAAAAAGAAAGGGTTCCTCCTTAGGAAGCCTTTCATGCATGATATTGGAGCTCTAATGGACTCCACAAAGCCATTGTTTGAAGAAGGAAGCCATCACTTACCTCTAGAAGCTCTAACAATGGAGAAAGGTTCTAAGAAGAAGATGAACCTAGCAGGATTCTCTTGAAAATTGTATCAATAGCTAGCTTGAGAGATGAGAAAGGGTTTGGTGGTCTCAAATCTGCATTCTAATCAAGAGAAGTCCAACATGCAAAGGAGAGAAGGCAAGAAGAAAACTGGTTTTTTTTTTTTTTTCACTTGGTCTTAGCTGAACTGAAAAATGTAAATTGAGAAGTGAGGAAGATACACACGTGGGCTGTCTTTTTTTGAGTTGGGTGGGTTGTGTGCCCCATTAGGTCACTAACCTTCAAGGCTTTAAAACTCCATTTTGCGGATCCTGGATGAGATCAACGAAAGAAAGTAAAATGATCGTTGAAATATCTAGTTTACAAAAATATATTTTTCATATGATTTTGCAACATTGAAATTCATGCACAGATTTCAAGGAGAAAGCCTGTTTTGCTTTTTTTTTTTTTTTGCTAAAAAGCACGATTTCTAAGTTTTGAAAATGGACAGAAAGAACATAAAAGTTGTAAGTGTTATTTTGAGAAATCAAAGGAATTAAAAACCAGAATTTTCCACGATCAAGAATAAATTCTCCCCACACGCACACGGGTCACATAGGCCACCCCCGGCCCGTGTCAAGCTAAAATCAACGACATTAAAAAATTTCCAAAGTTATGAAAAATCTATCGAGCTCACAATCTAAGCTAAATGCCATCTAATCGCACTTAAGAGCTAATCTCAGCTTAAGCAATGCTAATCAAAGCAAACCTGGATCAGGGTCTAACACGCCCCAAGATCCAAGCGCCTCGAATACCGGAGCGTTAGTGGAAAGTACCGATATGACATCATGAATTTAGTGAAATAAGCACGTATAAATCTCATGTAAACAGCAAGTAAGGGCTAAGTCCTACAAACTTTGTTTCGCTTACAGAATTACAACAACATTTTTAATTAAGCTAATATAGCCTAGGTCAAACATGGCCAACAAAGTGAAACAACAAAAGAAAGTACAACCCACAAGAAAGCCCTTCTATGCATCCACCACATATCTCTCTCTATTACCCCGTGGTGTCGGATCAACTGCGTAGCCCACATATGACAAGGAAAGGTTAGGCACCTACAAGCACAAAGAAGTTGGTTAGGCTTATGAAGCCAAGCAAATAGGCATGCATAGATAATATTATATGTAACAAAAGAAATAATAATAATTAAAGTCATACATTATTCCAGCTATACCTGCATGGATAGTATCTCAGTAACATTAATACGGATCCTAAGTGCAATGCAAGATAGTGTAGTGTGAGGTGTAGAAATGACCCATTGGTAATAAAGTACATACCACCATACGGACAGCTGAGAAGTAATGCATGTCATATGAAATTAGAATGAAGCCATTAATATTAGCTAAGACAACTTTCCGGATGAGGTATGGACATTATGAGTTTCTAATTAAGCTTTTTGGACTAACCAATGCCCTAAGAGATTTTTATGTCTTTAATGAACATAATCTTTGCCTCATACTTGTATTAGTTCATAGTAGTTTTCATTGATGACATTTTAGTATACTCAAAGTCTAGGGAAGATCATGCTGAACATTTGAGGACTTCATTTTAGTTATTGAGGGACAATCAGTTGTATGCTAAATTCAATAAATATGATTTTTGGTTGGAGCATATTGCTTTTTTTGGTCGTGTGATTTCTAAAAAGGGTTTGGCAGTGGACCCGTCTAAGATAGAAGCAACAGTAAATTGATAGAGCCTAAAAAATGTAGCAGAGATCAGGAGGTTCCTAGGTTTATTGGATTACTATAGAAGATTTGTTGAATGATCCTCTAAGATTTCAACTCCGTTGACCAAGTTGGCTAGGAAGACTGTCCCGTTTGATTGGATCCAAGAGTGTGAAGATAATTTTTAGATAATTAAGGAGAAGCTTACTACAACCCCGGTGTTGACCTTACAAACTGAGAGCGGAGGATTCATGATTTATACTGATGCTTCAAAGGTTGGCTTAGCTTGTGTGTCGATGTAGAACGAGAAGGTAGTGGCTTATGGTTCTACACATTTGAGAAACCATGAGAGGAACTATGCCACCCAGACTTGGAGTTAGCGGCGGTAGTTTTTGCCTTGTAGCTTTGGAGACATTATCGCTATGAAGATAGGTTTAAGGTTCATTCCAATCACAGGAGTTTGCAGTACCTCTTCTCAGAGCACGATTTGAATACGAGGCAATGTCGTTGGTTTGAATTGATGGCAAACAATGAATTTTAGATCCGGTAATTTCTGGGCAAGGGTAATGTCGTGGAAGATGCGTTGAGCCGGAAGACAATCACTTTGGCTAGCATGTGTGGTCAGTGGACCTTAGTTGAGGAGTTCAAGGATTTGTTGAGGAGTTCAACGATTTGGATGTTGAGATTGAATTTATCAATGATATAGTGATGTTGGCTGCTATATCAGTGTTTGAACCGCAATTGATTCAGCGGATTAAGGATAGTCAATTTCAGGACCCCAAGTTGGCCAGAGTACGACACAAAATTACATATAGGCCAGATTTTAGACTTGGCAATGGGATCTTGTGTTTTCGGGATAGGTTGTGTGTGTCTGATGTTGGAGATTTCAAGGATTAGATCAAGACAGAGTTGCATCATGCATGATATTCTCTGCATCCCGGCAATACTAAGTTGTAACAACATTTATGGGGGCGATTTTATTGGAACAACATGAAGAGGGAAATTGCAAGATTTGTATCAAGGTGTTTGACTTGTCAGAAGACAAAAGTTGAACATAGAAAGCCCATAGGACTTTTGAAACCATTGAAGAGGCCCAAATGGTAATTGAAGTATATTGTTATGGAGACGCGAAAGTACAATAGTGCTATTTGGGTCATTGTTGATAGACTGACTAAGTCTACACACTTCATACCTTTCAGTATGGGAACCAAGATGCACGTGATGACCGATATGTTTATTAAGGAGGTTGTTAGGTTGCCAACTTTTATCATGTCAGACAGAGACAATCGATTCATTTCACAATTTTGGGCGTCATTCCAGTAAGCCATGGGCACTCAATTGACATTCTTAGGGCGATTAGAGACCGACGGCCAGTCAAAGAGGACGATCCAGACTCTTAAGGACATGCTTAGGGCGTGTGTGTTGGATTTCAAGGCAGAATGAGATCAAGATTTGGCTTTGTGCGAGTTCACGTACAACAAAAACTATCATGCAGCATCGGGATGATACCATTTGAAGTTATTTATGGCAGAAGGTGGAGAATAGCAGTGTGCTGGGAAGAGAATGGCGTGAGAAGTTTTCATGGGCCGACGATCATTGGTGAGACCAATGCCAAAGTCAAGCTTGCATATGAGAGTTTGAAGACAACCCAAAGTAGACAGAAGAGCTACGCAGATAACCAATGCAGAGTTCTTGAGATTCAAGTTGGAGACATGGTGTTCCTGAGAGTTTCACCGATGAAGGGCACCATTCGATTCGAACAGAAGGGCAAGTTGTCACCTCGGGCAAAATGGCAAGTTATCACCTCATTACATTGGATTGTTTGAGATTCGAAGCAGAGTTGGAGATCTAGCCTACAGATTGACATTACCACATGATCTTGCAGTAATCCATGATGTGTTTAATGTGTCAATGTTGAGGAGATACGTCCCAGTTCAGTCTCACATCATCAAGTATGAGCCATTAGATATCCGGCCTGATGTGACCTACGATGAGGAGCCGTCAAGAGTGGTTGATGTCAAGGAATAGGTGTTGCATACCCAAACTATAATATGAGTGAAGATCTTGCGGGAACACCATAGTCCGGAGGAGGCTACGTGGGAGCTAGAGCGGCAAGTGTCGAGGAAGTATCTTCATCTCCTACCCAACGTACGATTTACATTTGGAGGACCAAATGTTCTAAAGGGGGGAGGATGTAACACCCCAACCCCACCCTAATCATGACTTGTTTCTAATTAATTATAATAAGAAGGCTAATATTTGTTTTGTATGTGTTTGGGCTTGATTAGGTAGATTAGTGGGTTTTGACCTTAAGCCTAGGTAGAATTATGACTTTTGGGGCATTTTGGGTATTTTGGATTTGCGCGTATATTTTTGTCGTGGGTTTTGGGTGCACTGCATGGAGTATGATTCATACTTTGATTTTTGTGTTTGGACCCGGGCCATTCAGGCTTATTTAGACCGATTTCCAACCTATTTTCTAGGAGAAAGGGCTTTTCCCTGAAACTCATAATTTCAGAGGGGTTGCATGCAAACTCAGGAAAATTCCGACTCAAAGTAGTTCCATCCCATTTCAAACGAGTATTTTCTTCTTTTATCTCTCAGTTGGAAGTCTTCTTCCCCCCTTCTTCACCTCTTTCTTCTCAACTTATGCGGGAACCTCAAGGAATCAAACTCCATGTGTGATTTTCTGGATCATCTTCTTCTTCTTCCTCAAGCACTCATTTGGTCATCATCATCTCTGGTCTTCTCAAGGTAAGTCCTTGTTCAAAACCCATTTCCTCTTATTTGAAACAGAGATTTGGAAGCCAAATTCGTGCATGCATGTTGACTTGCAGCCTTTCCTTCATTCCACCATTGTAGGATCTCTATTTCTTGCATTGCATTTGGGGGTTTTGGCTTGTGAGCTTGGATTGAGCTTTTGGAGGTTGGATTGTGTAGGTTTGAGTTCAAAGCACCAAAATGGCAAGTGAAACAACTATAAATTTGTGCATGTATGTCTAAACTTTGATTCTTGATATACTCTTCACGCTAGAAGACCCAATTTCAGCTAATGTGCTGTGTTTGATTCTGATTTCTGTAATTTGGAATGTTAATGGATGTAATGGGTTCAATTTGTTTTTTTGGAAGGGTTACAAGATTTGTTTTGAGAGCATTGGAGGCTCTAGTGATGCAAGTTTGAACCTTGGGAAGGATTGGCTTGAATGGAGTTCAGATATCTTCTTAACAGTACCTTCCCATGATCAATTTCACAGCAGTTCGGTGAGTTGTTAGTTAACCGACCTAGTTTTCGGTTCCAATATTGGGATGGTGAAGAATAGCTTAAACAGAATTTGGTTAATTGAAATTCTTTAGTTCGGTTAACCGACCTAAACCGACAGCCAAACGACATGCTTCTGTTCGTTTATATGGATGCATGTTTCCTACCAGACTAACACTCGGTTAGGTGTCGGTGAACTGAAATGACCATCTTCGTTAACTGACAGCTAACCGAGTAGTGGCCGAGCTCCTCAGGTTTCTTAGGTGGTTTTGGACTTAGTCTTAGACCTTATCATTGGAACCCTTGAACCTCAATTTATGCTTGACGGACTTGTTAACTTGGTGGGTGAGGTGTGAGCTACCATACACCCACAAGGAAGCTCGTTCCCTTGAACATGTTGTCCATGAACCAAAGGCGTTCTCATAAGGCATACGTAGCCCATTGACATTCAACTTGGGAGAAAACATTGTTGGACGGTGAAGCCCACAAGCAATCCCAAAACCTTAGGATTGGCTTGTTACTCCTCCTTGACTCATCATATGATCTGTATGCTTGCATTTGCATTTCCTTTTCCAATACTCTTGCGTGATGTGCTTCATGCTTCTATATTTGTCATGTTTAGTTTATGCACCTTGCTATATATATTGCTTTATGCCCCTTTATGCTTGCATATGCTAGTTATGTCAGGTGTGTTCTATGTTCACGCTTATGGTCATGTCTATGTCGTGTTATGGATTTGTATTATGCTACTTTGCACATGTACTTTGTTCCTTGAGTCGGCACTACTTAGCTTCAATAATATCTCAGTCGGACTTGGCTAAGTGTGGATTTAGTGATTTCTATCGACCCTCTGTAGATGGGAGTTTTATAGGAGGTTAACCGGTACCTCAGGTCCACGATGGAGTCTCTGGGCCCTTTGCCTTCTAGTGTTACCTCATGTTACGTTATGCAATGTTCATGCTCTCATTTAACTCATGTTTACATCATTACTTGAGAGAACCTAGCTCATGTTGCTGCGCCACCTTGCCATGGTTATATGCATGTACTTGTCATTTATGATTCTTATGTTTAATGCTTACTCACGCACAGATCATGCCTAGATTATACTTACTTGATGTCATATGATCTTTACTCGTCTTTATTACTCATTTATTACATGCTATTAATTATATTTGTTTATCTTGCTCAACTTATGTCTAATGGTGCTACATTTCGCGTTACAGGTGAGGAATTCGATGCCACATCCCCGGAGATCGAGGAGGTTGGGGAGGAGACTCCTCAACATCTAGTTGAATGGACTCCTGGCGATCTCTTCTAGACATTAATACGTCGAGCTATTGGACAACACATCACCCATGACCGTGGCTTGGGTTGCCACATGTTTAGCTGTTGTTTAGGATGTTTTATTTCTGATTTGTAAACCTTAAACTTTAACTTACCTCTTTCTTTCTCTAGCTTTGAAACCTGAACCTTAATCTATGTCTGTGAATGGTTGATGCTTTGGTCTACATCTGGAGACATGTTATGAATGAATTTTACAAGGTTGGATTTTACAGGTTCATAAGAAAATTTTAAAAAGGCACTCTTTCATGTGATGGCATGTATGACCTCACACGTGAGTCATGTGGGAACACCCGTTCGTGGGATTGAGTTGTTCCTCGAGTTTTGGCTCGAATTACCATGTGGACATACATCGCTTCTCGAGAGGTGTGTAATCTTGGGCTAGGGAGTGACAAATGAAAAGGATATAGGGAAAAGAATCTCCGAAGCCATGGAAAGAAAATTCTGCAGAAAACTAAAGATTCCGTGGAAAATGAATCACCATGGAAAATGACTTTGTCAAATCAAAAGATTCACTCAGACTTATAGGCTGTGGAATTGGTCCATTTTCTTCAGACAAGAGCCTCGTCCACCTTTTCTTCTTCTTCAGAAACTACAAGAAAAAGAGCTAAAGTATAAAATAAGGAGGAAGAAAACCTACTTAAGTGAGAACGGGAAATTTACCATATTCTTCAACGACCACCATTAGATTGGGTATCTCTGTAAAAAGCATTAACCAATTTAGCATGAGCACAACACTGGAATAAAATAAAGATGATGTTGTAATTACTCATACCTGCGGTCGGCCTTGATGAATCACGAGTCTTTAAGGGCTTATCCTTCTTTAAGCCCCAATGCTTGAACCCTCTTCTAGTTTTCTTAGGCTGAGGTTTGGCCTGAAAGTTCCGGATCCTAACCCTAGAGGAGGGGGGGGGGGGTGGGGCGGTTGAATAGGGTAAGCTACAAATTGATTGCCAATTTTAATTTTCTTCAAATTAAACTCCAACTAGTGATGATAACATGAAAAGATGAGAAAGATAAGCAAATCAATCACCACAAGTCATTCACCATTGCACAAAGATTTATAGTGGTTCGGCCTCAATGCCTACATCACTACCGGCTTGTGATCTCACACCCCACTGGATTTCCACTATTTATGCTTTTACAAAAGGCTAAGCAATAACCCTTACAATGATGTTTTTAAGGCTACACAACAACCTAACTATGTGCTTTTCTAGGATAAGCAATAACCTTTACAATTTGCTTTTCTTAGGCTTAGCAATAACCTTTCATACAAATAGTTTTTTCTTTCTCAAGAACGTGTCTAAACACTAGAAGAGAAATACATTAAGCACAATATATATTGCCTCTAAAATAGGCGAATGAGAAAGTGAAAATCAACTCACACAACACACTATAAATTGCAAAGATGAATGCTCATGATGTGTGTCTGTGAAAACTTCAATCAAGTTGAAAATGAAAGCTCAATCAGTTTATGCTTTGAAGCAATTGAAAGTTTGATGCACATAAAATGATTTGATTGAAGTGATATGCAAATCACATGAGCAAAGTACAAACTTGCTGAAGATATGAAAATCCAAAGCTTGCAAGTTGTATGAAATTAATTATGTCTAAACATGTGATGCATGTGATATGTTGTTTTCAAAATCAAAGTAATTCAACTAAAGTTTTAAAGATTGAAAACAACAAAGAAGATTCATACAAGTTAGTTAAACATGTTATAACATAAATTGAAGATTTTGATAAAACATGTCTAAGAAGTTTTCTACCACAAACTTGATTTGAATCAAGGTGAAGAATCCAATAACTTAAATCAAAGATTAAGAGAGGAATGGATTCAACACATCATAGTTAATATGCTAAAAATCATTTACCAATAATTTAGACAATGCATAAAAACATATGATTAGGAAAAGTCAAAGCTTACTTGGTGATTGGACTTCATTAATCCAAGCTTAGCTTTACTTAATGATCCTTTGGCCTTCTTAGTTCATTCCCTTTGATTTGCCTTAGTACACCTCAGAAATGGATTTAAGAATCATCCCTTTTGGCCTTGGAACGAACTTCATTTTATAGAAATTTTGGCCCAACGGCTATATGTCGGTTAGCCGACATCCAGGGGTCGGTTAACCGACACCCCCAACGGTCACAGGCCCACGGTCATAATTTTGAAATTTTGCTGACCAAAAAGCATGGTTCAGTTAGCCAACAGGTTCGGTTAACCGAGGCCTGACCGACACCCTAACCGATAATGAAAACAAGGTCAGAAAACACCTCTCTGGAAATCTAACCGAGAGAGAGCTTCGGTCAGGTTCAGAAGCAAGGTCAGTTAACCAAGCCCTGACCGACATACTGACCGACAGAGAAAGATGTGAAAATGCAGCTCTCTGGAAATCTGACCGACAAGGTGTTCAGTTAGTCTAATTTCTATGGTCGGTTAACCAACACTTAATCGACACACAAACCAACAACTGAAACACCATTCACAAAAGCTAACCGAGTGAGTTCGGTTAGGCTTCGGTCCAAGGTCGGTTAGCCGACACCTGACCGACAGGCTGACCGACAATATGGTCAGATTGTTTTCTGAAGATCTGAGTTTACAAGTAAAAATCTAAGTTTTGAAAGCTTTTGAAACACAGAATGTAAAGGTGTTTGAGACAAGGTTTTCTCAAGAAAAAGCTTTTCAAAATAAGACTAAAATCAACCAAAAGGTTTGAAACAGAGTTTGAGCAAGTTGATTTAAATCTTGTGATTTTCAAGATAAACCTTTGAGAAATGATATGAGATGATCATGATGCAAATGTTGGACATCAAATTGCAAACACAACTTAGGGTCTAACAATCTCCCCCTTTGCAATTTGATGGCAACATACTAAAAAAAAGTTAAGAAACATAAAACTCATCACTAGCACATCACTCATACATTCATTCATTTCTATAACTCTTGGTCTCCATACTTTTCAACTCCTCTTGAGTTGAAAATTTACTTCTTGGCTTCTTCATGATCTTCCTTCCTTTCTTTGCTCCCCCAATCTTCTTGGTCTCCCTCATTGTGTGTGCTTCCACACAAATTCTCTCCCACAACCTTTTTCTACCTTTTCTCCCCCATAGTCTTAGAAATCATACTTAGCCCTTTCCATTTCTTCTCCCCCATTGACATCAAATTGCTCAAAGTCTGCAAACAAAGCTCAAATATATACCTTTCTCACAGCATAATATTGATATCATTTGATAAATTTTTAATATAAAAGCAAAGGAGAAACCACCATGAAAAGATAAAATGAATCCACAAGTTTTCATTCTTGTCTTAAATGAAAATGTTTACATCATAAGAGAAACACATAAACCATAACCATAAACATAATCATAAACATCATCAACATCCAACACATCCATCAAAAACCAATTGAACCAAATTACACCACCAATCATACGACCAATGAGAAAACAAAAATAGTGGTGACATCAAGCATCTTCTACTCCGAATCTGGAGGTGGTGGTGACGGAGAAGGAGGGGCTGCAACATCATCTCTACTACAACTTTTTGAGATTCTTGAGAGATACTGAAACAATTTGTTTAGTGTCTTCTTGTTCTTCTTTTGTTCTTTCTTCATATAAGCCATGTCTCTCTCAAGTGCTGCCAAGCGATCCACGGAAGAGGAAGGACGAGGAGATGGTATCGATGTTGAGCCATGAGTAGGAGATGGGGGTGCTTGAGCCAAGGGAGGGTCATCAGCTATAGGAATTTGAGCGTTGGGAATAAGATTCATTTGATTCACATTAGCTGGTGATAATGGAGTTTTGAAAATAGGTTGCTCCCCAGAAGGCTTGGGTATCCCAAATGAGAATGCCAATTGAGTCATCAAATATCCAAATGGTATTGCATTTTTCTGACCAACGTTGTTATGAAATTTGATGATCGTATGACAAATGATGGAGGGCAAGCAAATGGGTGTACTAGTTACCACCTTGGACAAAAGGTTAGCCATATAGGCTGTAAGCTCAGTCCTATTTCCCATCCTAGGGTAGACATTGTAAGTGAAGCAATGATGGATAATCCTATAAATGGGAAAGAGAGAATTTAAGGTGAGATGATGTTTTCTTTTATCCCAAGGGGCATTGAAACCACAAATGTCCCTAGTGGCCTGGGTTCTCTCATCTTCATTAGGGGAATCTGATACCAATGTAAGTCCATTCGGGGTGCAAGGTATCCCCATAATGTTCCCTATCCTCTCAGGTGTGATCTCAACATTCCTATCTTCAAAGGAGATAGTAAAAGAACAAGTATTTTCTCCAATGAGAGTGCTTGAGATTGATGAGTACATATATCTCACCAATGTGGGATAGACATCTCCACCCCAATGAAGTATATCATCCCATCCTACTCTATGAACTATTCCCATTAAGTCATGATTTTTTTATTTGGTATACTAACACCCTTCTTTCCATAGCTATAGACTTATTTCTCAATAGTTGCAGAGTGTTAGCATCAATCCTCAGCTCTATAGATGGTGGTGGAGGGGATTCACTAAAGTCTGAATGTTCATCTATAGGCCTACTGGATGTGGCAGTGGCCTTCCCCTTTTTAGATGGCCTTGGCATGGCTTTTTTCATTCTTGGAGGCATATTGGTTGGGCAAGATTGAAGGTTTTTCTTTAATGTGAATCAGTATAAATATTTTTCCCAATATTCAAAAGGTGAGAGGGTCACTAAAGATTAAGCAGATTTGGTTGTGACAATTCGTCAAACACCTAGTGTGCAGACTAAGGAAATGAAAGCACAGTTGGCTGTGGATGCCCCAAAAATATGGATCTCAAATCCTACAATACATGCAAATATTCCATAGAGACCACAAATAAACCATACATTCCAAGAAAATTTGAACAATGAAAGTTTGGGAATTTTTGGATGAAACAGTCACCTTGATCTTAGGGAAAACTGATTGATCCCAGCTTGGAAGAGGTGGCACTCCTGAAGACGATGATTCTTTTGAAGAAATCAGAGAATGCTTGCAAGAAATCAGAGAGAATGACCAAGGCTTGATCTCACAGATTCACGTTGACTGTCAATGTCGTGAGGCTCCAACAATGATGAAAGAGATGAAAATGACGATGACTTGCTTGGAGGATGATTGAGAGAGGATTTTAATTGGATTGAGAGAAGTTTTTAGAGCAATGGGGAGGAGATTTGACTAATTTGAGGATTTGGAATAGGAAGTTCTCGTCTAGGGCTTGAAGAAGGAAGATGATGAATAGTGAAGTGAGTTTTTAATCCGTGCGCAGGGATTTATTCGTCCCTGTGAGTTGTCGGTTAGCCGACAACTTAAGTGTCGGTCAGCCGACACCTGTAGAGAAGTGAAATAATTCACTAATCTACATTTTTGACTTATGATCACTAGTTTAAGAATATTTAAGATAATTTGACTAGGGAGAACAATTAATATGATCATAAGGAACAATCTAAACAAATCTTTTTCAAAATAGAATGATTAAACACATGCATTTTAACATAAAATACCTTTAGAATTATTATTATTTTTTAAAATGCATTAGTACTCAAACAAGCAAAATTTAAACATGTAGAGAATGCCTAAGGAACTTAGAATCATCCAGACTTAGGACCAACAAAATGATGTACATTATGAGAAGTGATTGGTCTATTCTAATTCCAAAGGTTTTAATGTTTGTCTAAGATTCTAACCTTAACTATCCATCTAAGGTCTTGAGCCTTTAAGCCTATGTTTGAGATTCCACCAACCAAGGGGGATAATTTTTCAATTTTAGTAGACTTGTCATCAATTTTTGGTTTGACAATTTTATAATGATGATTAGTCTTTGATGGTTGGTGATGATTTTTCACTATGTTCTTATTTCTTTTAACTTTTCCTCCTTCTTTTTGCATTTTGAATTTTAATTTCAATTGTTCAACCTTTTTCAAGATTTCTTTCATTTCCATGGTTAAAGGAGGTAAAGTGAGAGGTTTCTTGTTGATGGATTTAACTTGATAGCTTTGGACTTGATTAGTCCTTTTAAAATCTATCTTAGGAGACTCTTATTGAATTGGTTTGACTTTTTTGAACTTTAAAGAGTCTTCCTTTGATTTCAATGTCTTACCCTTCATAGAAATTGATTTTACTTCCTTTGATTCATAGATGGGTTTTGACAAATGATTTCTTCTTAGTTTGCACTCAAATTTGAAATGCCCTTCTTTACCACAATAATGACATTTTGTTTTGGGCAAATTGGTAGGAGTGCTAAAGAGAGAGGACTCACCTTTTACAAATTTGTTGATGAACTTAGGGTCATGATAAGTATGTTTATTAAATCCAAGACCTATCCTATCTCTATGTGATTTACCCAATTTAAATAAATTTTCAAGTTTCTCTTCACTTTGGGTAAATTTGCACTCAAACTTTTGCTTGTGAGTCTCAAGTTGAGTGACTTTGTTTTTAAGAATTGAATTTTCATTTATAACTTTGATTAGTTTAAATTCAATTCCATTAAACTTGTTTACCTTTTCATAAGCAAGTTTCAATTCAAGTTTTAGTTCATTCACATTAGATCCAAGTTGTAAAGTTTTTAAATCACTTCGAGTTTTTGATAAATTTTCTTTGGTGATTATTAACTTGGATTCTAAATTAGAAATGTCTTCGACTTGATTCTTCACATGATCACTTATATTTGTATTTTCTTTGAGAAGATTGTTACAACTTATCTTAGATACATTTAATTCTTTTTGAACCTTTGACAAGTTATCCATAGAAATTTTTAATTTTGATTCTAGATGGATAATGTTTTTATCTTGTCTTTTTAGAGTATCTATTAAACTTAAATTTTCTTTCTTTAGCTAATCATTATTTGTTTCAATTTTATTTTGTTCATTTTGAGCATTAGACAACTTCTGTAAAGTGATCATAAACTTAGAGTTTAGGCATTGTATAGCTTCATCTTTCTCTCTAAGTAAGTTCATCTTTTGAAGTGACTAATTCTTTGTTTAGTCTTTTATATTCTACTTTTAACTTGTTGTGGTTTTTAACAAGCTTTAAGTATAAGGTGTACAAATCATCATATGCTTGTTGAAGATCATCTTGATTTTCATTTTCTTCTTCACTTGATTCAAGTTGATATTCATTATGTTCAAGATTTGAATCTCCAATGGATGGAAGAAGATGACTAGGAGAATCTACAAGGGAATCTACACTCTCTATCTTAGTGGAATCCATAAAGATGATTTTCAAGATTAATCCAACTAGGGTCTAAGCTCTAGGTTTTTACACCTAATCAAGAGTTCCAAACCACTTGATCCTAAATATAGAGCACGAGGCTCTGATACCAATTAAAAGTTCCGGATCCTAACCCTAGAGTGGGGGGGGGGGGGGGGGGGGGGGGGGGGGGTGAATAGGGTGAGCTACAAATTGATTGCCAATTTTAATTTTCTTCAAATTAAACTCCAACTAGTGATGATAACATGAAAAGATGCGGAAGATAAGCAAATCAATCACCACAAGTCATTCACCATTGCACAAAGATTTATAGTGGTTCGGCCTCAATGCCTACATCCACTACCGGCTTGTGATCTCACACCCCACCGGATTTCCACTATTTATACTTTTACAAAAGGCTAAGCAATAACCCTTATAATGATGTTTTTAAGGCTAAACAACAACCTAACTATGTGCTTTTCTAGGATAAGTAATAACCTTTAAAAATAAATTTTTTTATCCTGGTTTGGCCTCAATGCCTACATCCACTACCGGCTTGTGATCTCACACCCCACCGGATTTTCTCTATTTATGCTTTTACAAAAGGCTAAGTAATAACCCTTACAATGATGTTTTTAAGGCTAAACAACAACCTAACTATGTGCTTTTCTAGGATAAGTAATAACCTTTACAATTTACTTTTCTTAGGTTTAGCAATAACCTTTCATACAATAGTTTTTTCTTTCTCAAGAACGTGTCTAAACACTAGGAGAGAAATACATTAAGCACAATATATATTGCCTCTAAAATAGGCGAATGAGAAAGTGAAAATCAACTCACACAACACACTATAAATTGCAAAGATGAATGCTCATGATGTGTGTCTGTGAAAACTTCAATCAAGTTGAAAATGAAAGCTCAATCAGTTTTTGCTTTGAAGCAATTGAAAGTTTGATGCACATAAAATGATTTGATTGAAGTGATATGCAAATCACATGAACAAAGTACAAACTTGCTGAAGATATGAAAATCCAAAGCTTGCAAGTTGTATGAAATTAATTATGTCTAAACATGTGATGCATGTGATATGTTGTTTTCAAAATCAAAGTAATTCAACTAAAGTTTTAAAGATTGAAAATAACAAAGAAGATTCATACAAGTTAGTGAAACATGTTATAACATAAATTGAAGATTTTGATAAAACATGTCTAAGAAGTTTTCTACCACAAACTTGATTTGAATCAAGGTGAAGAATCTAATAACTTAAATCAAAGATTAAGAGAGGAATGGACTCAACACATTATAGTTAATATGCTAAAAATCATTTACCAATAATTTAGACAATGCATAAAAACATATGATTAGGAAAAGTCAAAGCTTACTTGGTGATTGGACTTCATTAATCCAAGCTTAGCTTTACTTAATGATCCTTTGGCCTTCTTAGTTCATTCCCTTTGATTTGCCTTAGTACACCTCAGAAATGGCTTCAAGAATCATCCCTTTTGGCCTTGGAATGAACTTCATTTTATAGAAATTTTGGCCCAACGGCTATATGTCAGTTAGCCAACATCCAGGGGTCGGTTAACCGACACCCCCAACGGTTACAGGCCAACGGTCATAATTTTGAAATTTTGCTGACCAAAAAGCATGGTTCGGTTAGCCGACAGGTTCGGTTAACCGAGGCCTGACCGACACCCTAACCGATAATGAAAACAGGGTCAGAAAACACCTCTCTGGAAATCTAACCGAGAGAGAGCTTCGGTCAGGTTCAGAAGCAAGGTCGGTTAACTGAGCCCTGACCGACATGTTGACCGACAGAGAAAGATGTGAAAATGCAGCTCTCTGGAAATCTGACCGACAAGGTGTTCGGTTAGTCTAATTTCTATGGTCGGTTAACCGACACTTAACCGACACACAAACCAACAACTGAAACACCATTCACAAAAGCTAACCGAGTGAGTTCGGTTAGGCTTCGGTCCAAGGTCGGTTAGCTGACACCTGACCGACAGGCTGACCGATAGTATGGTCAGACTGTTTTCTGAAGATCTGAGTTTACAAGTAAAAATCTAAGTTTTGAAAGCTTTTGAAACACAGAATGTAAAGGTGTTTGAACAAGGTTTTCTCAAGAAAAAGCTTTTCAAAATAAGACTAAAAGCAACCAAAAGGTTTGAAACAAAGTTTGAGTAAGTTGATTTAAATCCTGTGATTTTCAAGATAAACCTTTGAGAAATGATATGAGATGATCATGATGCAAATGTTGGACATCAAATTGCAAACACAACTTAGGGTCTAACATGGCCGGCACCACCTTTAACACTAGCTGCTTCCTCTTACACCCCTCAAAAGTTGTTGCAGCAAGAGCAGCAAACTTTGCACCAAGCGGAGCAGACCTGGGGGTGGAAGGAGCGGTTAATGGAGCTAGCATTGCAATAGGAGCAATTGTAGAGGCTAGCGACATGTGCTTGTTAAGAGGGACATCCCCACCGTGAGTCTTCTCGATCATATACTTGCGGTAAGCGTCGTGGACATCCTCACCATCACATCGGCTAATCTTCCAATCTCTGGCACTGCGGACATATTTGCGGAGCTATTCTTAATCGATTCGCCTTTCTTACTCGAAGTCGCAGCCACATCTTTGATATTTTTCCTTTTGGTGGCATTGTGAATGGCGCAGGACTTCGGGTGTACCATTGAGCAAACGCCACTGTAATGTAGGAAGTTGCGAACCTAGGGTATGGGAAGCTTGCACCAGGGTCGAAACCAGTAGAGAAGGCCCACACATTCCAAGCATCAAGGATGGAGCCGCTCTCGATCACACCTCGTATGGAACTGGTGTCGCCCAACACTTATTGAGAATAACCAAACTGACGTACAAACCTTGATTGTTCGTATGGGTGGATATCTACAAAGTTGTGTTGTCAGTAGACGAGATCGGTTGGTCGAATATACACCAGCCGTTCTTTCTCATGATCGGTCAGGCGCAGTGACTAAGCGAGTGCACCGGTCTTGTATACAAGATGCTGGGTGCCAACTAACCTAGTCCTTTACATCTCTAACACTATCCCTAAGGTGCAGAAGATAATGTAGTTCTTGTAATTGTGAAGGTGCCTCTATGCCACCAAAAGATAAAAGTCCACCCGTTGGTCATTGCTCATTGCATGGTAAAGGGGGGGTCGTCCTTGTCCCCAAGTTGATGGAGCCCTCATAGTGGTATACAAACCAGGTGTAAAGGAGATTCTCACTAAAGACCCGGTTGTACAGCTTTGCACTTCACACCCGGTTAGATCGACACACATATAGCTAACAAGTTATAAGGACCCAATTTTTAATCACGGTGATTAATAATAATTAATTATGATTAGTGGCTATGACGCTTGATTAGAGGTTAATCAAGTGTTTCTTGAGATTAGAGCTAAGTTTGGATTAGTTTTGGGGAGTTTCAAGAATTTTTGTTGAGAGTTCAACTTTTTCTAGGTTAAGTTAAAATTTGGAGATTTTCAGGGGTATTTTGAGAATTTCATAAAAATTACATCTTGAGATAAGAAGTTTGGTCCTGACCTGCCCAACAACTTTCATGTTCGACCCAAACTCATCTAAGGCCCCGAGAGCCCAATTTGACCCCCTACATACTTTTCGAGGTGTTTACCCGTAATTCGAAAAATTGTAACCATTGCCAGTGATCTTTAAATATTCTGATCTTGGGCTTTTGGAAAGCTTTTCTCATGACCTACAATTTTTCTTCTTTGACCAAGTCCAGCCGAGGTTCTAACGGGCTTCATTTTTGCGTCACAAGTTTCTTAATAGTGTAGAAAACTCACACCATAACCTCACTCACCCTTTTATAAAGGGATTTATTTAGGTGAGAACAGTTCTCATCTGAATGGTGAGAAGTCTAATCCTGTACGTCCGTTTATGGAAATCGATCCAACGGCTGGAATGGCTGAATATAAGAGAAGGAAAAAAAAATGGAGCCCGCTCAGAGTTCCCATTTCCCCCCAAATCCCCTTCGTCCTCTCTATCGTTTCCTCCTGTTTTCCTCCTTCCTCTCTCCCTCACCGTTGCAGACAGCGCATCTCTCTCTCTCTCCCGCAATCCGTCATCTGTCCCCCGCTCTTCGTGCACCTCTCTCCCGGCGTCGCGCATCTTTGTCCCGACCAAGCCCGCCCAGATTTACCTTTTCCCCCAAATCCCCTCCTTCCTCTCTCCCGTTTCCCTCCATCTTGCTCCCTCACCGAACCAGACAGCATCTCTCTCTCTCTCTGGGCCAGCGCCAAACGGGGACGAGCTTCATCGGCAGTGGCGGCAACGCATCTCTCTCCCGGTTGTCGCGCATCCCTCTCCTAGCCAGCGACCGTCAATCTTCGATCTCAGCACCTGGCAGACCTACTGCTCTACTCCTCCCACGAAGAAGAAAAACATAGCCTCCGTTTTCATCTGCAACAGCAGTAGCGCTGTACACACGATTTCAGCATTTGGCGGGCATCGACCATTCTGATTGCGTCTCAAATAGGTTTGCCTAACCCTCCTCTCCGGGCCAGCGCCAACGCCAGTGTACCAGATGGATGGCGAAGACCCATTTGAAGAAGCACAGCTAGATTTGCAACTCTGGCCTTCGGACCATTCACAGCTTCCGACGGTCTCACAAGTTCCGGTCCCCTCTGAAATTCAAAACCCGTCACAATCAACGTTTATCCCCAGCTCCTCCTTTCAAGTTAGTCTCTCTCTATCTCTCTGTGAAAATTTTCTTTAAAAATTATGGCAAATGAGCACCATACCTTGGTCATGTGCATGGTTCAAATTGGGAGAAAGCTGCTACACTACTTTGCTGCACTTGTAAATTATGTGTATTATACTCTCTTTATAGTGGCGTCTTCTGTTATGGATTGTGGCTTTGGAAGTTTTGAAATCGATTGGCCATGCCATTTTTTCCTCTTACTTGGGGGTTCACGTTCACATTCTGAATAATTAGGCTGAAAAAAAAAAACCATTATTCAACAACATCAAACAAGCTTGCAATGCTTTTGCAACCAAAGTGCAAAGTGAAACAGATAAACATCCACTGTCACTGTTGAATATACAAGTTGCTTATAATATGGGGCAGGTCCAAAGTCACTATATATGATAACATGCAATTAAGCTGACCGATGCATAGAAGTCACAGCATTGATCTCCTATGAATTAGTGTGATTGCCTTAACATAATTTATGAATTAGTGTGATTGCCTTAACTGAGTTTATGGATTGGTGTGATTCTGAATTGTGAAAGAGGAGAGTGTTACTTGTCATTTCTAAATGACTATAGCCATGTGACATCACCACTTCTGACTTTCTTTGCCCTTAACTATCCATAAATAGGCTACCATTTGAATGTCGATAACCACTAGTGTCAGTTAAATCGTAAGATCACTTCTGTTCCGATTCCTGGAAACCTTAAACACCTCTTGGTTTTCTTTTACTTCTTCATTTGGTTGGAATTATCAATGTTGTGGTGTTCGCATATTTTCCTAATTCTTGTATTTAATTAGTTTCTTATTACAATTTAAAAGCTGGTTTTGCATGTATTGTTCCGATGTGGTGTTGTTATCGTGCTTAAATCATCTACATAACGACGTTGGTCCCTCTTTACCAATTAACACATTTGTACCACAAGTTGATGAGGAGAAATTACTAAGAGTATGACAACTTTTTGAAAATATAGAGGATGCTTATAATTCTTATAACAATTATGCGAAAGTGGCGGGTTTTAGCATTAGACGAAGCTCGGAGACAAGGGTCAATAACGAAGTAGTGAGGAAAAAATTTGTGTGCTCTAAAGAGGGTAGTAGGAAAGAAAAGATTGGTTATGAAAGTCTAAATCAAAGACGGACCTCGGATACGCGGGAGAATTGCAGAACTTTTCTTGAAATTAAAAGAACCAAAGAGGGACAGTGGATAGTATTTAAAATTGTGTTGGAACATTCTCACATATTGAGTACCCCTAAAAAGACTCACATGCTAAGATCACATCGTAGCATGAAAATAACCAAAGAGGGACAGTGGATAGTATTTAAAATTGTGTTGGAACATTCTCACATATTGAGTACCCCTAAAAAGACTCACATGCTAAGATCACATTGTAGCATTACTGCTCCAAAAAAAATTTGATAGATACTTATGGGGCTGCTAATATAAGGCCAAATAAACAAATGGGGCTATTAGTGGTCCAAGCAGGTGGGAGAGACAAAGTTGGTTTCAGTGAAACAGATTTTCGAAATCATATTAGAGATAAAAGGGAAGAAATAAAGGATAATGACAGTGACATGTTCTATGTCTACTTCAGTCAAATGAAAGAGAAAGATCCAAGAAAATTTTTTTCTATTGAGATAGATGATAAAGACCACATAAGACATGTGGTTTGGGCTGATGATTACTTTCAGAAATCATATGAGGAATTTGGTGGTGTTGTTTCGTTCGATACCACATACAATACGAATAGATATGGTCTGATTTTTGGTGCGTTCACTGGAGTTAATCACCACAATCAGTCAATACTATTTGGATGTTGCCTAATATCAAATGAAATTTTTAACACTTTTGTTTGGGTTTTCAAAAAATGGCTTGAAGCTATGCCTGGAGGCCCACCAAAGTCATTTTTGACGGACCAAGATCCTGCAATGACAAAAGCAATCAAGTTTGTTTTCCCCACGATAAGCCACCGTTATTGTTTATGGCACATAACGGAAAATTTACAGAAGAATTTAGGTGGAGTTGCGATACATAAAGATGGCTTGATCTCAACCATTAAAAAAATCACATACAACTCCATCACAATCGAAGACTTTGAATTGGATTGGAAGAATATGTTGGAAGAATATGATGTTGTAAACAATGACTGGCTAAATGCGATGTATGATATCCATCACATGTGGATACCAATATATATGCGACACTTATTTTTTGCAGGGATGTCTACAACTTCAAGATCGGAAAGTATCAATGCCTTCTTGAAGCAATACGTGACACAAAAGAATGGTTTGTGTGATTTTATGTTTCGGTTTGAACAAGGCATTGCAACTTAGAAATATTGTCAGTTGAAGGAGAATCATGACACTGAAAATGGTAGGCCAAAACTGGTGACAGACTTGCCAATGGAGCAGCAGATGTCAGAAATATATACAAAGAAGATGTTCTACAAGTTCCAAGATCAGTTCATGTATGTAACATCTGGGATTGCTAAGCAAGTAAAAGATGAAGTGGACCAACGGGTTTATACTGTCTCATCATTCAAAAATGACAAAGAAATCCAACGAACTGTTGTTTTCAAAAAGGAAGATAAAAATGCAAATTGTTCTTGTCATTTGTTTGAATTTCAAGGGATTCCATGTGGACATATCATTTGTGTTTTGAAACAAGAGAAAATGTATACATTGCCTCAACAGTTTATTCTGAGAAGATGGACAAGGCATGCAAGGGTAGATGATGATTCTGATAGAAATATGTTATCTTCATTTGATGGTTCGTTGCTTCCACGACATGGAGATTTATCATATGTTGCTGCAATTGTTGTTGATGAAGCGTCATTGTCAAAAGAATCATACCACCATGCAAAAAGGGTTTTATACGAGCTTAAAAAGAGTATTCGCGAGATAAATGAAAAGGACGTGAGGACAGAAGATAATGATAAGAGAAAAGATAAGGGTGTTTGTTCTAGAGAAAGGTATCTTGCACCAAAGAATGCTATTACAAAGGGTCGTCCAAAAAGATTGAAGTCCTCTAAAGAGAAGATGATGAAAAAAGATCTACTTTGTCGTGGATGTGGCAAGCGTGGTGTTGCATACGATAGGCGCAATTGTTCTGCGCTTATCAAGGGGTATTATTCCAAATATACGTTGCTATATATGAAATTTTTTTTATTCGTTGATATAATGCTAATATTTATGCTACTAATAATTGCATTTATTCATTTCAGTTCTGTAGTCCATACCTCCGCAAATGATGAGAGTGGTTTAGAAAATAACTTTGAGGCATTCATTGAAGGCGAGGCATCTGAAAGGTCATATTCTGATGATGAGACATTGACACAAATTTAGGTATAATTCGGTCACATGTTAATCTAAATTATTTATGAATTTTTTTCCCTAATGATTTGGGTTTACTTCTATCTTGTAGGCTTGAATTGATGGATGTGGCCATTGGAAGACATTTTTGGATAGGGCTTTCGACTGTTGATCTACATATTTTTTTTGGATTGGTCCTAACTCTATATGATGTAAATGGCCAAGAATGTTATTTGGTCCTAACTCTATATGATGTTATTTTTGGATTGGTCCTAACTCTGTATTTTGTTTCAAGCATTTTTTATGGTGATGTTATTTGGTCATTTGGTTTTTTTACAAGCATGGTGAAGTGGAGTTACAAGCAAAGGGAGTTACAAGTGATTGGATTTACAGGTGGACTGTGTGCAGGTAAAATGATTTCTGAGTATTCAAATAGGGCCTTGTGAAGTGGAGTGTGCAAGCATTATCTTGTTATGCCTTGTATTTTATTTTTTTTATTTACAGGTGATTGGATTTACAAGCAAAGGGAGTTACATGCATGCTTGCTGGTCCTTTTCCTACAAAATTGTGTAAATTCAGTTGTGAAGACTTGTTTTGGGTTTTTGCTGAAAAGTCCATTTATTAGTTACCTTCCAAAAGGAAGTTTTTAAGATAGGTGTGTGATTCTGGTATCGGAATTTGTCTTCTAGCTTCTTGTAGCATCTAACATCAGTCTGAATTGCTTTGGCTCAAAAATTTTATTCTCATAGCAATGGACTCTTTACATTACTATTATCCTACTAATCAGTCCATGTTTGGTGGCAGGATTAATTGATGCTCATGTGGGGTCCTTCCCTCTCTCTCAGGATTAATTGGATTATCATATTAATTGAAGCTCATGGCAGGATTAATTTTCCCCTTCTCTCTCAGTTGTTTGTGGAGTATGGAGTTCTCTGGATTGTCCTCTTTGTGGAGTTTTTATGTTTCTTCTCTCAGCAGAGCTAGTTTTCCTTGAGTAATGAATGGATGATGTATAAGTTATTGAATTGAAAAGGAATGAATGAATGGATGAATTCAACTTGGGTATCTTGCTGAATGAATGATATTTACAGGTTTAAAACAGGTGCATGGATGAGTGGATATTGGTTTAAAACAAGTGCATGGATGATGTGTTAGTTTTGATGTGTTTGCTCCAGTTTTGATGTGTTAGTTTTTATGTTTTGATAATACAGGTTTGAATTGAAATGGAATGAATGAATGGATGAATTGAACTTGGGTGTCTTGATGAATGAATGAAATATATAGGTTTAAAACAGGTGCTGTAATGAGTGGGGGTGCAGCAACTACTAAGTGCAACGACTACCCACTGTCATTAAATCTATCTTTCTAGCTTTTCTCAAATTGTAAGGATCAAAATATAACATCAAAACCCACTGTCATTAGAAATACCCCAAAAAACATTCATTAGATTTCAAAATATACATCACACATTTTTCATCATGCAGATCACAATTACAATAAAATTGACAAACACTACTACAAAAACAAATTTGTTTGATTTTTTCCTTTCTTCAGTAACATGTCTCATCTCTTCAACTGCAACACATATGTTGTCATTCAGTTTCTCCACTGTCTTCTTCATTTCCTCCATAAGTGCTGCTGCATTCTTCTCATAGTCAACTTCATCTTTCCATATGAATCTACCACAACCCTTTTCATCTTTCCAATTGGGACATCTCCAAAACTTCCTATTTGGATTAGTCTTTGTACGAGAGGTGAGACAAATCATCTCTCCACATGAGCATTTTGGCACGTAATATCTGGAAATAGAATACGACGATGACATGTTCTCGACCTATACAAATAGAGCAGTTTATGAGACTATAAAAGAAATAAAAATTGTGTGCACATGAATGGCTAAACAAAACGGATAATGAACTATAAAGAATGAAATGCAAAGGCAGATTCATCTTTTTATTGATAAAAAAAGACCATTGCAAGGGGGAAAAACACAAATCTATGTTCTTGTGTCTCCACTTTCTTTCTCGTACACGTATTCCTAAAGAATGAAATGCAAAGGCAGATTCACCCAAAAATTTAGGGGTACTTGGATTAGAATTCTTTATTACAGGAAGTACTACAATGAAAGTCTCAAGTAAATAAATTTCCAACCAGCTCCATCTTTGGCCAAAGCAAGCACTACTAACAGGGAAATATGAAACGCCCAATAGGAACTGATTGAATCATTGAATCACTAAAAAGGATTTCTTTCGAAGCTTGCTATCAAGAAAATGTTCAAACTAGGGTGCCCCAGTTGATGAAATTGAAATTAGGTAGGTTGGATCTCAGAACCCAAACAGTTTAGATAGTCTTTTATTGTTGGATTATTCTTTGAGCAGCTTGCAACCAAGATCATGGTGAAACAAGGGTGCCCCAGATGATGAAATTAGAATTAGGCAGGTTATAACTCATAATCCAGACAAATTAGATAGTTTTTGGTTGTTGGGTTGAAAAAAATGGGCTCCTTGGAAATGAATTAAAATCTGAAAACAAAGATTAAAAAATAAAAAATAAAGAGGAGGGTTAGGCAAACCTATTCGAGACGCAGTCAGAATGGTCGGTGCCCGCCAGGTGCTGAAATCGTGCGTACAACGCTGCTGCTGCTGCAGATGAAAACGGAGGCTATGTTTATCTTCTTCGTGGGAAGAGCAGAGCAGCAGGTCCGCCAGGTGCCGAGATCGAAGATTGTCGGTCACTGGTCGGGAGAGGGATGCGCGACGACCAGGAGAGAGATGCGTTGTCACCACTGTCGATGAAGCTTGTCCCCGTTTGGCGCTAGCCAGGAGAGAGAGAGAGAGAGAGAGAGGTCCGCCAGGTGCCGAGATTGAAAATTGTCGGTCGCTGGTCGGGAGAGGGATGCGCGACGACCAGGAGAGAGATGCGTTGTCGCCACTGTCGATGAAGCTTGTCCCCGTTTGGCGCTAGCCGGGAGAGAGAGAGAGAGAGAGAGAGAGAGAGAGAGAGAGAGAGATGATGTCTGGTTCGGCGAGGAGAGAGAGATGCTGTTTGGTTCGGTGAGGGAGAGAGATGGAGGGAAACGGGAGAGAGGAAGGAGGGGATTTGGGGGAAAAGGGAAATCTGGGCGGGCCTGGCCAAGACAGAGATGCGCGACGCCGGGAGAGAGGTGCGCACAGAGAGAGAGAGAGAGAGAGAGAGAGAGAGAGAGAGAGAGATGCGCTGTCTGCAACGGTGAGGGAGAAAGGAAGGAGGAAAACGAGAGGAAACGATAAGAGGACGGAGGGGATTTGGGGGAAATGGGAACTCTGGGCGGGCTCCGTTTGTTTTCCTTCTCTTAGCCATTCCAGCCGTTGGATCGATTTCCAGAAATGGACGTACAAGATTAGACTTCTCACCATTCAGGTGAGAACTGTTCTCACCTGAATAAATAGCTTTTATAAATATCCCCACCTACAACCTTTCCACACTCTTCTCGTGCACGTCCAGCAACTGCCTGAACCTAACTTCTTCTCTTTTCTCCTTTCCTTCGCTTCCATTGTGGAAATCATCTACTTGGAGGCTCCTTTTTCAAAATCCGATCCCACCAATTGATTCTATGTCATCTCCTAAGTAACATATTTCGTTTTGGTGCAAATCCATCGGTGGCAGCCCCTTTAACCTCATTTTCCTTCTTGTTTGATCCCCTTAAAGATAAGAGCCGCATCTTCCTTAGTTAACATCTTGATCTAGAGGTCGTCCAAATCCATCACATATGTTGCATGCCTTGGGTTGGTTCCAAGTGCAGTGAGGTTTTTTTATTTTAGGTGGCTTTTGGAAGAAGTTTTTGGGGTGTATTTGAACAAGGACTTCTTGTTGGTTGAGAGGTGATTTGGAGTGATTTCTGGCCCAAGGAAAGTGTCTAAATTAATTAGCATAATATGCTTGAGTTATCCTTGATTAAAGTTAATCATGTTTATGTTACTAGTGGTGTACGTTAACCATGTTTATTTTGGTAAAAGAATCTTGCTAATATATGTTTCATGTCATTGGGTTTCAATTAGCCTTGCTAATCTTACCTAATGGTAGGGATGAATAATGGATCTCAGTCCCAAAAATACAACTGAGTTACAATTTAATTTCTGTTAGAATCTCTGAGTTTTTATCTTTGGGATTTAATGGGCTCAATAATCAATTTATTAATCAGATTATTTATTCTGGCTTTTGTTTCTGTTGCAGTGGGCCCACTGTGGGACCCACCCCCTTCATGCATTTCTACCCGCAGATGGCCACCCGCCAGCAGCATGGCTGTTGCATCCAGCGGCCAGCAGTTGCTGCTGCGCATGTGTGGAAGCGGCCAGCCGGCAGGCAGGCCTTTTATTCACGGCCGGTGAGCCCCGGCCCCCAAGACCCGCGGAACCCAATTTTAAGCCCATATTTTAGACCAAATGAAGCCTGTTTTTACCGCTTTATCCCCCTTGAATATAATTCAGTTTTTAAGGTTAAAATTTGTGACATTTACCCATTTTCATACACAAATGTTGGTGTACAAAGAGTGCGTCATTGGTACCACCGTAAATCCTAGACCCCTAGTGATTGGAAATTATTGGCATATGCCTCCTTTTCTTGGAGTATTGGTGTACCCCGTGCCCCAACCTTGCCTGATACTAAGTTTAACCTAATATTTAGACCTGGACAATTGAGAAGGCATGTATAACACGGTGAATCGTGTTTTTATCCAAACTTTGGGGTTAGATATTCCCACCTTCTGAATGCATCAAGTGTACAAAAATATACATAATATCCATCCATTTGAACATATAAACTTAGGAATCATCATACTTGTGTGTCTAAGATTATTTATATTTAAAATCAAACTTTTCCTACTTTCATCATCTTTTCATACGTCATGTCTTACTTGGACCTACCTGGCCCTAGCATTATGCCATGCGGGACTCTTTAGGTCTTAGCACGCGGTCTTTGCCTTGCTTGACTTTGGATGTATCCAGATTCTTAGGTGGTTTCTTTGGTTGGTGTGCGAGCATTCAGTTGCCATGCCCCTACCAAGTTGCCCGGATCACCTTGATTCTCTACCTTCCGTTCGGAACCCCCCATTACTACCCAAGATGCAACCCAATTTTCTAAAGGATTTTGCAGACTTAGAAAAATAATGTTTGGAGTGCGAAAAAACTCGGTTTATTGTTTTAAAAACTCCGAAACAAAGCTGTTTTCTGTTTTAAGCATTCTAACCATCTGTTCTTCCCCGTACTCGATTATATATCACATGAGCACTTGACTTACTCATTTACCCTGATTAAGCACTAAAATGAACTCCAAATTGTATGTACTTGAAATCTTGTATTCTACATTGATTCTTGAGTCAACACCACTCAATTGTTTATATCTACATATATATAGACACACACAAGACAGGAGCATCTCCCACCTTACTATGAGAGATAAGGTGGGGGCCCTCACATTTATCCAATGCCAACAATTTAAATGTGAGGGCCCCCACCTTATCTCTCATAGTAAGGTGAGAGCATCTCTCGTAGGAGCATCTCCCATATATATATATATATATATATATATATATATATATATTGCTCGCTGCAGTTTGTGATATTGTGCGGATACCTCAACCTCGCGACCGTTGCTGTCGATATACTTAAAGATGACATTGTCAACCACCTGATTGTAGGTGCATTCGGCGCCATCTCCAAAAATGTACTATGGCTTCTTCGAGGAGGCTTGAAGATCATCCCTCCACGACAAGTGGCTCAGGATGTCAGCGTAGACCTGAGCATTGCTATGAGCCAAGAGTCGGTTACGCAACTATGCCCTCTTGGATTTGGCATAAACCTTGATTTTCTGCTTCAAGTCCTCAACTCTGCTCGACTGACGGGCTACTGTGCGAGGAGAGAGCAGAAGATGGGTCATCTATTGCTTACTTTCCCTTAGATACAGTGGAGGATGAAGGGGCAATGTTCTTTCCCATTAGCAAAGGAACAACAAGATATATAGTTCTACTCCTCTTCAAATAAATCCTCTCAAGTGTAAAAGAACTTTCTAAAGGTGGGTGTTGTGGAGATTGTTCTTTAGAGGATTTCTTTGAAGTGGAGTTTGAAGACTTGTTCTTTTACTATGTGGAGATTGTTCTTTTACACCATTAAAAAATGAACAACAAGATATATTTCCACATTGTAATTTCTAAAGGCGGGTAATTAATGTGTCCACGATCACAAAAAGTGTGGCTCCACTTCGTCATTTTTAAATGTGTCACATGGTCACGATCACAAAAGGTGAACCCACATTATAAATCCCATAAATATGTGCCCTATATTCTAATTTCTAAATACGGTACCGTGTTGTAATTTTTAAAGGTGGGTCATACATTTACAAAAGATGGCCCCACATTATAACTCCTATAAAGGTGGGCCGACATTATAAATCCTATGAAAATGGGTTCCATGTTTTAATTTTTAAAGGTGGTTACCACATTGTAATTACTATAGGTGGGTCCCATGTATGATAATAATAGAGCGGCACAAACAATAAAAGGTGGGTCTCAAATTGTAAATCATACGTCCGCTCCTTAGATCAAAACTTTTATAATATTACCAAACAAGTTCCGTACAACATATTCTTAGTAGAGTAATTTAATATAATGATGCCAAATAAGTTCTGCAAAGTATAGTCACGGCACAACCTGATCCAAATACAAAATTGAAAACAACACAATAACGATGCCAAATGGGGCCTTACTTTCTCAATGCAGCTTTTTTAACATTCGTCCTAGTTTGTTCAGTGCTACTTTTGTGCCTATTTTCAACTAAAAGAGCACTTGAGACTGTTTGGCTAGTACATAAAATGCAGCGTTTAGCATATCAACCTAAATAATAAATTTTAGATGATCGTTCAAAATAGGGATTTTGACGTAAGCTTAAGATCAGACTTTTGCTTCTCAATAATTAGAATCTAAAAAATTCCCGAATTGTTTGTACATCAAAGGACGCTACAAAAATTTTCAATCTCACCCTTAAAATGTGTTGTTGACCTATTTCCCACAAGTGAAGCCGTTTTAAATTCTCTTCTTCTTTTTTAAACTTTAACCCAACAATTCAATCTATTCGGATCAATGAAAAACCCATAACGAGCTAGGATTGATAAGGTGGGCTGTGGGCCGCACAACCAAGGTGCGAAACAAAGGCATGGGATCATTTACTATATAATATTTCAAACTGAAATTTTTCAAAAAGTATAAAACTTTTGGCTCATTTCGAAAAAGGCACATGGAGATTTGAATAGGGGGCGACTATTTGCACATCCCTTCTTGTTCGGTGCACATTCATGCATAGATCCCTCTAGCACCTTCCCAAAATACCCTTGTCCCCTCCCACTTTTCCTCTCCTGCTCGGCTCACAGCCTGCCTCCCAGAACCGGCTCGAGATAATTTGAGGCCTAAAGCGTCAATCTTAGATGAGGCCTCAGATTATCTATTCTTCTCTTTCTCTATAAGTTTTGGTACCGGGACTCATATTTTCTAATAGACATATTGGTCCCGACCCTCAAAAGTTTTTATTTAAAGTAAAAGCCTAATACTGGTCTAGACTATGCAGAAGTCTTCCGTAAATTGGAAACCTAAAATTGGTCTAGCTTTGAAGGCGTCAGCATAAATTTTGTCATATCGTCAGGTACGGACATAAAAGCTTCTCTTTTACGGTTCGCCGTGGTGGCTTTCACCGCCTTGAAGTATATTTCTTTATCAACATCGGGGATGGATGACAATAATGCAATGCTGTTCTTGTTTAAGGAAGCATTCCCTTTATCAACACTTCTGTTCGAGCTCGTAATTCTCTGCTGGTAGTATTGCGTGACACTAGTGCAAGCTTGATCAAAATAGCTCATTGGCATTGAACCCTGCTGGCGACTAAGAGTCTTGGAACGGCTCCGAACATGATTCTCTCCAACAAAATCAGTATCATCATTAAGACCTATTGCATTATCATCACCTTGATAATTATCTTTCCCTTGGCATATGAATACACAATCTCCTCATCGGTATCCATCGCTCCTTGGGTGGAGTCACCTATATTTTCACCTCGGGCAGTGGTATCACCGTATATTATTTCAAGCTCATCAAACATGAGACATCCTTTATGACGAAAGGACTTTGCCTCTATATTTATCTGTGGATGAGTATTGAATATGCATTAATATTTGTTGGAATAAAGATTTAAATAAAATCAATTATAGCGTTAAAATACAATTTTAACTAATACCTTCAATTACTCATCCCATCCCATCCCATCCAAACATCATCAGATACTGTAAACTATCTTTGTCACAGGGTCTCAACCAAATCCCAACAGAATGTCGCGGAGTTTCTTAAACTCTCTACACACTAACCATAATTTATTGACTTTGTTAATAAACTAAATCTTTGTGTACTTATTCCCAGTCCTTCTATACAATTCTTCCATTATTTCAGTCCACGCTTTATTCAAAAAGGTAGCAGTCGGCGTGTTCCCTTTCTTCACTTGCTCAGCCATAAGTTCTGCAAGAATTATTCTCTCCTTATGATTCCATTTTGCAACAACTGTGATTTCCTTTCCTTTTTCACTAGAAGTTTCCATCTAGGATAGAAGAAAATCAATACGAACAAGGAAACTGGAATTCTTTTATTGAAACATCACTGTAAATATCTTGAAAAAAGGAAGGATTATAGCTTCATGATGTGATCCTGGCCTAAACGTAACGAAACTCATCCGGCATAATGTGATTCTAGATTATACTTTCATAATGTGATTCTGGCCTAAACATAACCAAAATCCATACATGTTCTATGTTTGATGGGCCTAATGTGATGATTCTGGCCTCTAACCTTGAAGATGATGAAAGGATATCAGGTTTCCACCCAAACAGCCGGGTCAATCGTCTACAAAAATCCACAATCACATAAACCAAACAAAACCTAATTTGGGTAGAAAACTCAAAATGCTCCACGGTCCCCATCACAATATTATCGCACTGTTGCAAGCATTGGATTCAATTATGGGGTGAGAAAGTAGTACATACCCAATTCTGAATGTTGCATCTTCTTAATCCTAATCCACCTACTCTTTTAGGTGTAGTTTTCGATTTACCAAAAAGAAGGCATCTTTCATTTCGATTCACCTAGACTTCATACCTGTAATGCCGAACTCATTCTCTAGATGAAAGAGAAGGATGTCAAAAAAGAGGCTTTTGGTCATTATCAATGAATCAAAGCATCTAAAGTCTTAAAAAAAAAAAAAAAAAAAGGATTTTAAATTCATTGGTCTATGATTCTCATGTGTAGATAAATGGTGAATTATAGCTGCCCCCATTAATTGCTATTTGTTCTTCTTAAACCATCAAATCTAACATGATAACTTGAGAAAAACATTGTATCGCACTCATGTATTGCTTGTTTTAGTAGCCACACAGCCGTAAGAAGACGACATTATTGAGAATATAGACACAAACTCCACTCAATAGATTTCGGCCAATAAATGCTAGTTGAGATTGAAATTTTATGTTCTTGAAAGGTCTAGTGATTGTGAGAGAAGCACCCACACAATTCTACACATGTGAAGGAAGAATTAGTTGATCCCGACGTTGAACTTGTGGACCCTACCATCCACTAGGATTTTGGGAAATGGAGGCGAGCTGCAACAATTAATTACATAACCTTAAAATGCATCCCAAGTCATTGGAACGGATGGTTTAAGGTAAAGGATGTTTTCAGATAAGTCTTGATTTGAGCATTCATCTTCCCCTTTTGGTTGGCAAAGTTAGTCGAGGCAGACTCAACTGTGAAATTCTCCTTGCCGACGCTAAGGCATGTTTAATCAGGCCCCACCATGGATCTTATATTGATCTGTGGCTTGGAGAAATTGACTGGATAGATCTCAATGCTCTAGCCATGGAAAAAGGGTTAAATATTAGATGGACAGGATCTGTTGTTCCGGGCTGTGTAGATAACCAGTAATTTTGATGGCATTAGATTTCACTGCCGCCCTTATCAATCGTCATCACCCTCAATATCCTTTTCACTCATCACTGCTATTTCTTCGGTGTGCAGTGCTATTAGCCGGGGTATGATTCCCGGGGAAAACGTCGGATTTGATGTCGATGCCGAGAGAGAGAGAGCTGAGAGATTTATAAGGATAAGATGTTGGGGAGAGAGTGGCTCTTGGAATGGATACGATGCCGAGTTTTCACAGTATAGAACATGATTGTACGTGTATCCAAACACCATTTCTATTCCCCGGAAATGGGGAAATGCTTACAGGGAAGGATGCCAAACAAGCCCTTAGGTCTTCTTTCCAAACACACTCACCCATTTCGAAATGTCCATGGTGAAACACACACCCAGAAAAATTGCTGCATCACAAAAGCTATTACCATCTTCAAACCTTGTACCTTCCACAATTCAATTGAATAGCATATAGAAAAGTTCCCAATAGAAAACAGTCACCCAACAGATTTCTTATCCTCGTTACAGGGGAGGGCAAGATGATAAAGATCAAATTCCCCCATCTTCAAGATTGGAGGTAAGAGAGATTGCAGAGAGCTTAAATGAGAATGATGATCTGAGATGGATGGTCTGGATTTGCTGAGATGAATGGTTTGGATTTGCTGAGAGAAATGGGTCTGAGGTAATAGCTGAAATGGGGAACGTTAGAAAAGACGATTGAGATTTGGCTGAGAAATCAGGACACGAACACCACATGCACAGTAACCCACTACTCATTTTATTTCAACTCAATTCTCTTTTTACTATATACATAATGTGATCCTCTACTCTTACTAATGTCAGTAAATAGTGGAATCCATCAAATGCTGATCCTCATGATGCAACTTTTTTTTTTTTTTTTTTTTCAGTACCAAAATCTTTTCAGGAAAGAAAAAAGAATACAAAGAACTACAGACCCCGACCACAAACGAAAGGGAGAAATAAAAGGTATAACAAAAATCAAGAAGGATGGCTACTTAATCTCATAGAAATAAAACTGAAATCTCCAATGAGGCAAAGCACGAGAAGTCACCCAAGATATAGGATTCAAGGAGTCGTCCCCCACAAGCTATCAAGGGGACATGGTGGACAAATAAACAAAGAGCTTCTAGGAAAGCCAAAACCTAATGATGGAAAACATTTAATCACGGCGACAATCTAATATTAGTTGCTATGAGACCCACCTGATGGTGATCACACCAGGACCCACCAAATGTTACAATTGAAAGGGCCACCTAACATCAATGATCAACAAGAACGCCCAAGTAGCCAATCAAAGCGAAGCTCATGAAATGTCAATAACCACAATGGGACCCACCATATGTTAGCAATTGGAGCAGATTCTTTGTCAAAATATTCTATATTGGAAATCTGCTAGACTCATTCACCATTGATGATCATAATGAGCACTTCAATGGAAAACACAGTAAGATCCCTATGATATGTGGTTGTGTTGTCCTCCATTAACTCATATTGGAATTAATGATCTAAAAAATTACATTTTTTTAATTTAGATTTCTACATATAGATTATTTTGTATATAATAATCTTGAATAATGTGACAACTGTTTTTCAAAGAAACTGGCATAAAGTACTTAAATATTTATCTATGAGAGGTGCTTTTGTGAGAGAGACTCACCTTACTATGAGAGATAAAAAGGTGGCGGCCCTCACATTTAAGTTGTTGACATTGGATTTGGATGTGAGGGCCCCCATTTTATTTCTCATAGTAAGGTGAGAGTGTCTCTCACAAGAGCACCTCCCTTTATATATTGTGCACTAAAGAATAGCAGTTGCGATTTTTTAAATATTTAATGAGAGATTAATTTCTACATATATTCTTTCATAATGTAGTATAAAGCCTTCTAAGATTTTTAAAAGAAATTAGTATATTGTATAATATATTCCAAGACACCTATTTGTTAGGTGGTGGGTTATATCCTGATCTACCAACTAATATATTAAAATCTTTATATATACAACCCCTGCAATATATCAAACTATTTTCCTATTGTCTCAGTACCCATCACTCTGTATGCTACCAATAAATTTAAACTCCAGTTGGGGATGAATGGTTATGGTGATTAACCCGATCGGGCCATGTGTTGCATTTGCCTCAACCATGCACATCAGGAAATCACCTGATGCATAAAGGCATAATAGAGATTTTCATCATTTTTAACTAATGCAGAGGTTCTACCCAAAACAAGCAGAAAAAAAATAACCTAATGCAGAGGCACTGCCACCAGAGCATAGGAATAATACAACTTGAATTAAAAAGGATATCGGCAATTATTGGATGCCCTGCAAAAATCAGCATGGTAAATTTTGCTGAAACATTATCAAAACAATAAAGCAAACTTTTCTTAGAGCCCAAATCGCAATAGACCCACTGCCCCCAAGTAAATAGGATAGCACAGTGGGTCTTCAACGATGATGGGCCATCGAAATGGGCCAGGAAAAAATTGTTATTCATAGACCAAACTCATTGATTAGAAATATGCCTAGGTTACTGGTAAGTGTTCATAGAGCATAGAGAAGAATATTTCTTTCTGGATAAGCTCTCCCTAAATATGGCACAAACAACCATATCGCATTTCAACAAACATCGGTGTTCTGCAAAACAGTTTGCAATTGAAACAGGAATCAAGCCATGAAAAGAGTCCTGGGCCACTAATTTCATCAGACCAATACAGCTATCACTGACAAACTACAATTTTGTATTTACTATTTGGAATCTGCAGTCAGCTAGAAGTAGGTTCCTTCAGGTGGTTGAACCAACTTACGATTATGCGGCGCTGCCATCTCTTTCTTCAGCTGCGTCAATACATCTTCCATGGTGTACTCCCGCTGCCAATTTGCTAGCATGCCAAACTTCTTCGGTTCTACCTGAATAAACCATAGCTCAAGAATGTGGGTCAAACAAGGTCAGCCATCATCTCATGACAAGAGAGTTCGAAAATTCATCTCAAATTCAGAATCCTACTCATCGAACCAAGTCATATTGAATCAACACAAAACCTGAACTAAGAAGGTTTGGTAATTATTGAAATATTTAATAACACACTAATAGCATAAACATGAAAAAAAAAAAAAAAAAATGAAAATTCGACCAACTTGCTCCTAAAAGTCAAACAAATCGAATTGACTCAAACCTAGCCAAGTCGCTCAGCAGAGATTTTTCCGCAACCTGTTGATTTTTCAAGTTTCAGCTGTGGACTTTTAAGGCTCAATTTACGTGGAGGTTCAAGCCAAAAATTGACTAAGGTTTGGAAGTTGAACCACTCAGATTTTGCAGTGTCAGTGAGATGGTTCTCAAGTTTTCATTAAACGCCCAGGGGCTCCATTACATCTTCAGGTGACAAATATACACATCAAATAGTCCATATGTGTAATTGACCAAGACAGGAAGATTGAGTCCACAGATCAGGTATAAAGGGTAGAAGAAGAGGGAAACAAATTTTGAAGAATACAAAATCCAAAGAAAGCAACCAAATCTGGCCACAAGACCCGCCCAAGCATGAGCACTTCCTTAAGGGCAGGTTTGCACACGGCTCTCTCCAGAAAAGCAGAAAGAGACTTTCTGCTGTGCACGCTTCCTCTTTGTTTGATCCGGACCTATGAAAGAAAACTCACATATTTTCCTTGCTAAAGAGAAAATCCAAGATTCTGGGTCCAACCATCTCCCTATGGAAACCCATTTTGGCGGAAGAGGAACCCCCCATTTCCCCTCCCACAGTGTTACACATTGTGCGACGAGGGGAATCCATGAAAGATAGAAAAATTGTTCTAATTTCCCATGCAACACTTTTTTTTGCTTGATTGGTGCAATACATTTTCCTCGCAGAAATGGAAAAAAATGAATTGATGTTCCGAGAGGGTTTTGATTTCCTATGGCTGAGGTAGGAATGCAAATTCCTCTCTATAGGGAAAACGGAAAATTGCAGAAAGTGAAATCCCTGGAAAACACCTGAAATCCCTGGAAAACACCTGAAATCCCAAACAACACCCCCACCCCCACCCCCCCTCTCCTCTCTCAAACCCCACTACAGAACCTTGGATCCCCGGAAAATACCAATCCCACCCCACCCCTCCCAAAAATAAAAATAAAAACCCACCGCGGGAACCGGTTTCCTCAGGGTCTTTTGGATTTGTGGAATCGCTGAAAAATTAATTCATTTTCTATTTTTCCTTGCAGAAAAGCGGTCACAACACACATGGAATATATTGTAGCACAAATAACATTTTCCATTTTTCTACGCTTTTCTCATGGAATACAATGTACACAAAAATGCCCTAAAGGAGCACCTCTTTCTTTCCAAAAGATCAAGGTCATACCTCGATTTCAACTTCATTCTCACTTAGTAGTAATTGCAACAAAATGACTTTTTTATGCAATGAGAGGATTCCGTGCTCTATGAATTTCTGTTTCCATGGGAGAGGAATCATGTATTCCTGCCATTCCTATAGGAAACAGAAATCCACTATTAAGAAAAATCAATTCATTTTTTCCCTTTTCCACAAGGAAAATGTTGTAACCAAACAATAGAATAGTCGGCTATAGATCTGAAGACATGCAACTTATATGAGGATTTGGCTAAAAATTTATGGGAATGGAGAAACATAATCCATGGGCTGGGACAAGGCTTTGACGATGATGATGATGATGAATAGAATAGTGAGCTGCACAGAAAATGAAAATAGTTTTCCTCTCCAAGGCAGAATCCTTTCGTTGCACAAACGCATCCTAACATAATTTCTTTTTTTTTCTTTGAATTTGCTTTTGTATATCTGTCAATATAACAATCTATTACTTCATATCACTGTAATTTCATGGCCTGGGTTGTAAGTGGGGGTCCCACAGATGACCTCTCCAGATATCATATGGATGGGATGATTTTTACACATGGGCGTTCATTTCAGCATTACTTCGTTCATTGATTTGCCCATCAATCATAAAAACATGATCACAACACCAGTGTACTGTAGCTGATATACGGTGGGGTCACCCAGTTAGAAGTCAGGAGTCAGGACCACTGACCATTTCATGTAACCAGATTGAGAGGAGCACACAACCGATAATGGGAGTACCTGGTGCCATGCTCAGGTTGGATTATCCCAACTGCAAAAAATGAGGCATGCACACCAACATTTAAAGACAAAGGATTGCAATTAGTTACCACTCCAGTCTCATGGTTCACACACGTCATATTAATACGCGAGTAGAAACGGACACTTGGAGGCTTCTCAGGATAGTCTTTGTCACAAAAGAGTTTCAGCTGGTAGATGCGACCTTCATGAACAGACTGCAATAAACAAAGCAGCGAGTCAACCATCATTTTAGGCATTGTCTGCATTTATAGATTTGAAAAATGAAAATACAGCATGTACCCAAACTGAGCCCAATTAATTCAATGAATCATATAAAATTGGAGTACAATTGCCTAAATCCATTCTACCTATATTGAAATAATTTCCAACTTTGCAGGTCTTGTTTAAATGACTCTTTTAACTTCACCACATTCTAAGCCAAGTTAAACAACCAAAAAATACAATACAAGTTGCCAAGATCTAGATTGCAATGCATAGAAAACAACAGAAGCAAATAGAACTCTTTTCTCGCGATCACATGGTTTCATTATAACAAACAGGGAAAGGAAAAGGAGAACCAAAACTATAACACAAACTCCAGATTCTGAGGGAACAGAAGAAAGGGTAAAGTTCTTGCCTGATTAGGAATTTTTTTCTAAAGATTCCCAACTAAGAAATTATAAAGATTTGATGTAAAAATACAATAATAAAAAAAAAGATCAGGAAACTTGAAATTTTTAGTTTTTCTTTTCTTTTTTTTTTAGTAAGTTAACATAAATTTACTAATAGTGTGCATGTATGTGGAAACCAATCAAGCGAGTGAGCAGCCAAAATTTTACTAGTGCACAATAAATCTTGACACCCAAGACTAGCCTACAGAATGGCGTACACATTACACTCCAGCAATATGTGGAAGCACCAGTGCACCACCTCCACTGGCTGCATCCTACTATTTATTTGGTCAATCATATGCATCTAAACTACACGGTGGTCTTAATTCATTTGCCATCTATGAAATGTCATTCCACAAGTCACTGCCTATAGGAGAGACACCAGCCCGCTTTGTAGATAGCTTAATCCTCCTTTGATTACCAAAAAGTCTGCAAGATTTGAATCCAGTAATTCAGCCAACAAAAAAAGCAATAGAAGTAAAGCTCTATCAGCATCTCTGGCATTACCTCCAATACCTGACAGTCCGGAATTTCTCACTGAAGACCCAATATACATTAAGCTTAAGAATCCTCGGATATCTGTTGATCCTGATGCCCAATAACAATTATCTTTAACTGAAAATAACTGGTCCCTTCACTACCATCAGATCAGTTGATATGGAGGACTTTTCCTTTAAATAATTAAACTTTTTTTTTTGAATGGTGACATGAGAGTCTCCCTCTAGTTTCTTCATCTATCTTTGTACAATCTTGGGAACTATCAAACTTAAGCAGTTCCAGTTTTGCTTGATAGTTAATTTCCATTTTTAAACAAAAACCTCCATTTCCCAACAAATTCCTCTATGTTCAATGATTTGAACTCATTTCCCTAAAGAAAAGTGAATGATGGTATCTTGGATTTTGAAGTAGATAGGCCCCAAAAAAAGAAGAGGAAATTAAAGTTATAAATGGGGCACTTTCAAGTTTTTTTTATTGGTAAAAGTAAGTACAAATAAATATATATATATATCAACAGTATAAAGAAGAGTATTGTATGAGCATCCAAAAAAACCAAAAAAAGAATCACATAAAAAATGATAATGAAAAAAGGAGAAAGCAATTTGCAATCATTATCAACTCTGGCTTTTGCCAACTATAGGGCGCCTCATTTGCGCTCCTCACATGTGTAAAAGACAATAGCCTTGAAACCCACATTTCTTTAATCTCTCTAACCAATCAAGCTGCTCTCCAAACCTTATCACATTCTACTTTACTCAACCAATTGCAAAACAGGAGTACCCTGTACAATCGTTAAAAAATAAAAAATATGAGAGAGAGAGAGAGAGAGAGAGAGAGAGAGAGAGAGAGAGAGAGAGAGAACCCTTCTACTACTAGACATACATCAATAAGAATTGAGAAACACTAAGGCAAACGGTTTTGATCTCCTCAGCCACATTGCTTGGGAGAATCACAAGACATCTATACAAAGACAAACCATGTATTTTTAATGCCTTGATCAGCTGTTTTCTGCCCAACATTCAGAACCTAAAACCACCAAAATATCATCTTCTTCATACTGTCCAGAATGCCATTTTGTCCGTACCACCTGCTCCAACATTGCAGTGTTCCATTGCCCGTCTTTAACTGTACAACACCAGGTACTCTTTGCCATTTTAGCGTCCTCCAAGCCATCACAGCCTACTTCCAACAACCACATCCCATTCACCATCCCAGCCAAAATTGGTGCCTGAACATCACATCCTGAACCACCTGGCCATCAAAACAAAATCTCTTTTCGGTTTAGGCCCCAGCCAATCTTGGCCCCATCAGACCTGTACCTATCACAGGCAACACCATTTGTCTGATTTTGCATGGCAGTGACCTCACCTGCATGCAATTGGCCATGACAAAACCACTGTCTGCCTAGAACATTCACCAATTGGAGCCACCTCTATCGAGTTGAAGGCGCTGTTGCCCCATCCCCCAATCCATTAAAGCTGCCTCTGTTAAAGAGCCGATCCCATTGCCCATGCAACCCAAGTTCTTGCAAATCATGCCATTGATTTCTATTCATCATCACCTTTAGGCTGGGAAGAGATATTGCTTTCTCTGGTAAAGGGCAAGGGCCCAAGGAAAATAAGTCTTCATTTGGGTTGAGACCCAGTCCAAAGATTCTGTACTAGAATAAAATAAACAGTCCCACTAAATATGTGATTGGGGCCATCTTCTTGAATACAAACCAGTCAATAATTCGGATGCCTTTATTTTAGCCTAGGCTGGGATTTTACTCAAATTTGTGAAAGGCTCATGGTTGGATTCACAACTGGAAGAAATACGTGATGAATCTAAGGGCCTGTTTGGATGTACGGTGAATTGAAGTATGGTGAGGTGAAGCATCAAATCAAGATAGAATAAAATATAAGGTGTTATGATGGTGTTTTGTTTTTAGTTATTTGGTATGGAATCTTTTTGACTTTTTGTATAGGAAAGTGGAGATTTTTTATCTTTTAGTGGAAAAATGAGGTTGCTTTTTGACTTTTTTGAAAAGATGGAGGGAATTTTGAAATTGTGTACTTTTGATATGACCCATTGTCTTTTCTTGTCTGGATAATGGAGGCTTTACCTCACCTCACCTCACCTCACTTCACCACACATCCAAACACGCCCTAATAGTAGGACCCATGCTGGATAAAAGAGGTTTCAGGAAGTTATGATTCATGGGTTTGGTCCCCTCAACTAATGAGAGGGATGGACTCCATTCAGGTGAAAGGCTAAGTATCCAAGTCAGTTTTTATCTTTGGTTTAGTTGTCACCAAATGTTGTGCACAAATTTCAAATGCTACCCGGTGTTGCTTTCATCTTTTGTGAGGATTTCAAGGCAGACGGTTATTGCACATGACTTACTTTGGTTGGATGATACCAGGAGTAGAAATGCCCCTTTTCTAAGGGCAGTTTGAAGAATTCCCATCACCATCATCATCAAAGCATTGTCCCAACTATGTTGGAGTTGGCTACATGAATTTTGTTTCTCCATTCCAATCTATCCTAAGACAAATCCTTGGATAGTTTAAAAGTTTATAGAATTCCTATATGTGTGTGTGTTTACACTGTAGGATTCCCGCACATCACTTGTATGGGATTTTCGGTCCCCGCCATTCAAGTAGGGAGGATCCCAGTACTTGGGTGGCGGGAATTGAAAATTCCACACAACAATTGTGCGGGATTGCCATAGGGGAAAAAAGCAGCAACTATATATAATGCAACCTAATTCCATCAAACCTTGTTAAACTTTCTTTTAATTCCCACAGGCATAGTGATCAGAATCCAATGATTCGTATCCCAAATCTAAAGGAAAACGATTCATATCCATGCAACGAATCCCATTTATAAATGAATCCTAGAATTCAGGTGTCAATCCTACGATTCGATACTCATTTCATCGAATCTTACAATTCAAGCGATTCAGCTAAGCAAGAATATCTACAACCAATAAGTTAATATTAATAATCTTTTCCCTTTTTTCTTTTTTTATTCTTTATTTCTTTTAGTGATTTTATTTTTAAAAGGTTATTTAGTAGTTAACGAAACCTCCGAAGAATTTTTTGCAGCTTTAATAAGGTTTTAAAGATGAATAAAGAACATGCATTTAACTAAAGCATTTGACTGTGCATATGGTACTTGTCTATATCTTCTTTTTTAAATCTATTTTGGTTTTTTTCTTCATAAACATGTTCTTGTTCATGCATCACTCTACAACAATAGAATTGAGCATTGCCTCCACATATGACCGATTCACAATGTAGGTGAGGTGCCACCAACTCAACATCCTAGTGCCCTTTAATCCTCACTCCCAAAGTCCTCAATCATATTCAGAAACTTGTATGGAGGTAAAATGCCTCCCCTTGAACCCTCCTTGTTCTTCCTCTAAGACCACTCATACTGATCAATCTAGAGTAACAACCTCCTCCCTTGCGGGTTGCTTCCATTTATGCCCTTAATAGCTCTTTAATGCTATACTTCTTTCCCTAAATTGAACATAACAAAACAGCTCCCTACACCGCATCTAGCAGATGCTGGAATTAAAGTGTCCACTACTCTGTCATACAAGATAAGGCCAACTTAATCTTCCCCGTTGTCATATATTCCTGCATGTTGGGTATAAACACTAAGATCAGTTCTTGTTATCTTTACTTTGTTCCCTCTTCGTGATATCCTGTCTGATGTGAGATCTACACCTCCGACAGTGAGATCGAGTCTTCCGACTCAAAACCCTAAGATCACTAAGGGAAAAATACCCAAAGGGGAACTCACAAGAACAATTCTGAAATCTTATTAAAAATATAGAATAAGCATTACAATAGGGGACTCCTCTACACATAGAGTGACACTGTTTCTTAATCTTAATAACAAAGACATTCTAAAATAAAAAAACTACCTAATATTAATCAAAATAGAATTTGGGAAGCAAATATACTAAGCAACTCTACTAATTTAGAGACTATCTAAACTAATGATAGGGATCCCAAAATTAGAGATCATGTGGACCCCATCAAGTGGGTACATCAGGGCCTGTGGGTCCTAGTCTTGGATCTCACTACATCACTGTCGTGGTTACAAATTCATATGTCTCCAGCTCCGACATTCTCACTTTCCCCTTACGGTATCACATTCGGTTTGAATTTTTTTATGGAATATCAACTAATCCAGAAGACTTCATCTGCACAATCATCCAAGTGCAACACCTTTATTTACTTAAAAAAGAAATTTTCCTTTTATTTCCACAAGGATAGAGTGGAGAGTTGGGGGTTGAGGTTTCAAAAGAAGGGGAACATAATGAGAAGAAAATGCCTAATAAAATAAGAACAATAATACCAGTAACAATCATAAAATAAACATTCCTAGCAGCACACATCAGAAGTCAAATTATGTTTATGGGCTCAAAGCATTCCATAAATACTGAGAATTGAAGAAACAAATTGTACATTGTGAGGACCAATTATGGTTCCTGTCCAAGAGCGCATGTAAATGTCATCTCCATCATCCATTCCATAGCTAACTGTACCATCTCCAATACCTTTCTCTCCACGTTCAAGTTCCTCTAGCAATCTGAAGTTTCGAGGAACTGCATAGTGAAAACAAGGATGAAAAAACTCATTTCTGTAAATTGTAAAATTAGGAAATTCTTTAGCATGTTTCTATGCCAAAAGATGTCAAAGTCAGCAGCAGCAGTAACATACATTATTAAGGATAACATGCAAACTCCACCTGATTATAGAACCTTGATTTCTAGATAATTTAGCACTTCAATCTATAGATTATATTCAAGGGAAACCAAAAACATCGTCCAATAGACAACTCAAAAGGTATCATGAAGTTTTCAAATGGTAAGATCATTTTAAAGGAAAAAGGGACGTCTTTTGCCTATCTACCGTGGAGACTACCTCCTAAAATGAGTCTCATACTGAAACATGTTCAAACAAATGATCTATAATTTTATTTACTGTCTAGACTTTTGAACTTTCCTGATGCCTCTTTATGCTTCAACAACCTTTTTAAACTTAATGGCAGCATTATCACATATTGTAGTCTTCCAAAATCTTCTCAAGGATTTTTGTTTTTGTTCTTTTTTTTTTTTTTTTTTTTGTGTGAAATGGAATGACTATAAAAAATGGTAATGCACATGGGGAGTTCTGGAGTTACCAAGCTGGTGTAAAAAATATATTTAAAAGAGAAAAAATAAAAGTTATATGACTCAATTTTTCCATCATAATAGTGAATCCAATTGAACTATCAACACCTCAAACTCAATGTTCCCAGCAAATCACTAAGGTGCGCCTTTAGACGGCCCATTATATGGGATGCAACTGAATAAACAATCAGAGTAAAATTCGTGATGGTTGGGAATTTGTTAAGTTCCTCAACTTTCTTTTACCAGAAAAAAAAAGTGTTCCTCAACCTTCCCTATAGAGTTATAAACTACCTTCCGAACCTCAATCACAATACAGATCTTGGCATTGCCAAGGAGGACCCAAACATTCACATCTGTGAATGATGAGATGAACTGTACAGTTCACAATTTGAATCATTCAACTAATAAAATTCATTTGATTTATATAATTTAAAAAGAAAAGATTCATGCCCTAGGTAGAAACTTAAGAAGTTTCGTTGGGTAATATTTCCTACTTTTTTTCAACTTAAAATCGTAATTCATTCCTTCATGCACTACAAAAGCCTTCCATTTCATCATTTAGAGATTCGGGGGGTTGAGGCTCAAAGGCTTTTAATTTTTTCAAAGCACTAAATAATAGGAGAAAGAAGTCTCCTCATCTTCTTCCCACTTTTAATCAGTAACTTGTAAACTAAAGAAATCATCTATCTTTGTAAGCACCAGTTATATTTGTGGCCAGATTAGGAATAAAGCTTTAATCTATTTGTGGAACTCTTAGTGCCTTTGTAGTTACTGATATTTTTCTTTAAGCTTTGTGTGTAACCAATCACCATATCCACAAACAAAAGAATAAAAATAAATTATGATATCCATATTAAGAATACTCATACAAGTTGATGTGTGAATATAGATATTACGTGGTAAATTAATAACCACGTTAACTTTTTTCTAAAAGAAAAAAAGATTACAAATATATCCATTTATGATTGTATCCTATTCATTTCAAATGCCACTGTTTCAATTTTCATAACATTCATCAAAAGAATTACCCATGGGACAAAAAACCATATCAACATTGATGCATCAGATTGAATGAAACCATTAAAAAGGAAAATAGGCAAACCCTAAGAGGGATCAAAGAAACGTGCTAAACCCTTACAAAATGGAACAACTTCAAGACACATTCAACAGTACAAAATCGACATCAAAACCAATAAAACTTAATAATAATAATAATAATAACTCTCTCTTTACAGTTGAATAGTGGTTAGAAAGCAGTTACACAAAAAAATCTCAAATTTCTCTTTCCTTGAGCCACATCAGCAATTGGGCCCCATTTATTACTTCAAAAGACATGTCAACTTTTTATCTCTCTTCGAATCAATGGTTGCATCTCTTAAAAAAAGAAAACACCCCTTTCATATCTTTAAACAATTTCCCCACTAAAACTATTCATCACACCAACTCTGGACATTTCTTTTCCACACAACTCCCACCCACCCTCCTTGTCTGTGTCCCTTTATTCTAACTCAAAGATGGATAAGACCTAGATGAGGCAAATGCAGTGTAGAATCTGTCAAAGATGGATAAGACCTAGATGCAGTGTAGAATCTGTCAAAGATGGATAAGACCTAGATGAGGCAAATGCAGTGTAGAATCTGCAAGGCACAAGATTAAAATATGTTTATAAGAAGATAACAAAGGTGAGAAAGAGGCAACTTTGTTTTATGTGTTTCATATAAATGGATTTATATGAAAGGGATATTAACTTTCATATATTATTCAGGTTACATGAGACTTAACTATGTTGGGGTCAGCTAAATGAATACCGTTTCTCCATCCTGATCCATCCTGAGCCAAATCCTCGGATTGGTATCCATTACTAAAATCCAATATCAGGCAGAAACAGACAGAAAGGAAAGACACCCAAAATCGAGAAGACAAATTTCTCAAAGATGATATATTACCGATGAAACACAACATTCATTTTTGCAACTCCATTAAAAAAAAATCATTTCTTAAGCCAATAAAAAATAAAAAAATAAAAAAAACCCTTTGAAATTCCTTGAGAAAGAAAAAGACCCACAATCCACGAAAACCAACATTCAAGAATCTCAGTATGAGACCGGCAAGAGAACCGAAAAATGAATTAAAAAATTAAAAGATCAAACCCCCAAAAGACACCAGAAAGATCCCTCACAGTCACAGAGGAAAAGGAAAACACATGAAGTTAAACATCCATATCAGAATCCCTATAACAGCTTGTTGCATTAAATCAAACAGATATGCAAGGAATCCAATACCTAGATGCCAATATCATCAAAAACCGACATGAAAGACATCAATGATGAAATCCAAGATCAAACTAAGAAACCCATCAAACTAATTCAACAGAGGTACGACTAACTCGGGGCAAAATTTGTAAAAATGAAGAAATAAAAATACGAATGAGGGGGGTGGATGGAGATATACCGACGACACTGGATCCTCCTGAGCCCATCGTCATTGATTTTAGGGTTTTATCCTCTATTGGGTCTTCTTTTTCTGGAACGAAGAGATTGCGATATCTGGTTTTCAAGAGGTAAGAGAAATGGCAAAAAGTAGGCAGGCAGGCAGACGGGCCAGAGAGTTATGAAGGAAGAGAGAGTTGTTCGTAAATGTGGAACCAATGTTTGACTTGGTGGGCCCATTTTCTCTGTTTTCTGGTCTTCCATTTAGGGCCATTTATATAATGGAAGAAAAGTTTTCAAAAAGTTCCCTGACTACAGAGTACTGCTTTATATAAGGGAGATGGAACCCTTGCTTGATCATCCAGCACAAGGTTCTCGGCGAGTTCGGTTTCGACACCCATCTGAGACCAGCTATTTCTTTCAATTGGTATCAGAGCCAGGTTCTCGACTAGTTCGAGTGTAGGTCCCCTGCCGTGGTCTGGTGCAAGTGGGCGGGTTTCCATGTGGGCGGGCCAAGAGGGCTGGCAGGCTACAGGGACTGGGCGGGTCTCCATGTGGGTGGGCCAAGAGGGCTGGCAAGTTACAGGAACTATCAGGCTACTGCACAGGGACGTGCAGCCTTAAGGGGGGTGGATTGTGACGCCCCGGAGTCCCACATCGACTATAGAGAGGAAAGTGAATGGGTATAAGGTGGGGCGTTACAAATGGTATCAGAGCCAGGTTACAATCCTGGGACTTGTGGGCCCGGGTTGTTTGGATAAATGAGGAGTGGAGTGAAAAAGTGGATTTCACATGCAGAGTGGAGTGAAGAAAAGTAGGTTGAAGTTAAAGTAGAGTACTTCACTTCACTCCATTTGAATGTTTATTTTAAAGTTAAAACTAGCAACAAAAGCCCGGGCTAAGATACTTTAAAATTTAAGAATTCTTTTGAAATAATGTTAAGTTAAAATAAATATAAAATAAAGTAAATTTACATAACTTGACGACCCCTTGAATTTAAAGGCATTGACCATTACGACCATCTCATTTATGGATATATTATACCATTGATGATTGAAAATATAAGAAAAAGAAAACAAACTGGATGGATCTATATTTACTAAAAAGAACCAAAAGGAACAGGTAAAAAAAATTAACGTGTTTTATCCATTGGTGGCGGCCACCCTTGAAATGTTTTTAACATATGGGACCCATTGACGGCTCTTCATCCAAAGAAGAAAAAATGGAGGATAAGAAAAAAGGAAATAGAAATCAAATGATTTCATCCTCAATGGGCCACACACCACATCTAGATTTATAGTCATCGAATAGTTGGCTCCCACAAATGATTGATAGTATAATAAAAAAAATTGAAAGAGAGGGGGGCGAACAAGTGTAAGAGAAGAAAAAAAAAACCTAAAAGATGCACATTGAATGAGATGAGTGTACGTGGATATAAATATGAGTCATCATAGTATGTTTCTAATAGTTCTAACTCATGCACACACATCATATCCTAACAATTATCAAAGAAATTAAGCTTGTGTATAATACCAATCAAGTCTGATTGCCCGTTACCGATACATATTGACCTAGAAAACTAATATCTATGCATAATTCATGAGTGGGTCCCACTGCAGAAATAAGTTAAATGTGTGTAGTCCACTAATTGATATGCATCCATTAAGAAACCAGACAACGGCCAACAGGCTTGCCTCCCTCCATTAGTGGGGCCTACTATTAGAAAAAAAGGGTTAAGAGAAGGCCATTGGGATTTCATCTAATACTGGAGTCCAATCTTGAAATATATTTAATACGATTGGTGCCCACTATTGGATCCATCCATTTAGGGAAAAAAACTAAAAGGAGAGTAAATGAGCAACAATTTCGATTTCATTCATCGGTAGGGCCCACAAAACATATTTAATATGGGATCCATTGATGATTGAAGATCTAAGAAAATGAAAACAAACCGACTATAAAGACTTGTTTATAATTTAGATAATGGCAAGAAATAGGACTCAAATTCAAACATTCATAAAAATCTCTTATGAGAGGTTTTATGAGAGAAAGAATAGCCTAAAGTGAGGTGGCACTTTAAAATAATGTGGGTTTTTTGTGCATATTTCTTTCAAAGGAGAGAGTTTTTAGGGATGACGTGGTACCCCTCACAGCCCTCCTCCCTCTTTGGTTTAATATATATAATTTGAAGTAGAATCCACTTTTACTCAAGGAAATTAAAGTATTTAGAGTTGAAGTAAAATGAAGTACATGTGACTCACAACATTATTTCATCTGTCGGGCCAGACTCATCCAAACAAGATAAAGTTGAAGTTTTAGACTGTTAGGGCTCATTTAACTTCACTCTACTCTATTTTTTGCCTATCCAAACAAGCCCTGAAGCTTTTGCCAATTTTCAGAGAAGTTCCCATGAATTGGTCATTTAAAAAAAAAAAAAAGATTATTAGTCTATCTGGCATTTTTCTAAGAGAGTTGCTATTGGCACATCCCAAACTTCTATAAGCACATGCGTTCTCTCTACACACCCCAAATAAGTCAAGTATTTTCTAAGATTTCTCTCTACACCCCCATTATTTTTCAAAATATGCACCCAAAACCCTCCACCCTCAATTTCTCAGTTCACTCCACTTCTTCTCCCCTCACTTTCACCTGACCCTCTCTTCATCTCCTTCTCCATGTCTCTCTCCCTCTTCTCCCTCTCGCTGCCCGCCACCTACCCCTCCCTCTTTCTCTATCTCTCTCCCTATCCCCGCTGCCTCTACTCGACCCCCTCTCTCTCTCCCTCCCTCCCTCCTTGTCCCTCTCCCCTTCAGCGGTACAGCTGGTAGGGGCGATGGTGGCTAGTCTAGGGTGAGGGTGGGTAAGTGTAGAAAGAAATTGGGTGAGGTATGAAACTATTAATGATGTCCATTTTGGTAATTTTACATATAGGTATATTGGCCTCAAAATAAGGAGATGTGCTCAGAGAAGTTTGGGATGTGGCATTAGCATCTCTCTTTTTCAAATAAGTCCTTTAGATGGTCAACCCTCGTTGCCTCCCCATTTTATAGAAAATGATATAATGCCCTCTTTTAATATACACATTAGGTTTTTTTTTCTTTGTAATTTCCCTCTCTTCTACATAATATCCTCCCCAAATCCACCAACACCCATGTCCTTCTTCCCTCCCCTTCATTAATTGTGGAAAGCCACCAACAACTAATGACTCTCTCTCTCTCTCTCTCTCTCTCTCTCCAGTTTTCACTTGCGGTCCTCTTGTGGAATATTCTAATTGCCCAATATCCAAAAAAGGAAACTATATTTTGAATTTTAAAGAATTTGAATGCTCCAGTTGATTTCCTTGAGTAGATATGTGAATTCTCAATAGAATATGATCATTTATTAGTTTTAAATGAGCTTGGAGAGCTCTAATAACCTGTTTCTTTTATCAAATTCAACGAATTCCTGTTTGGGGAATTCTTGAATTCATAAAAACAGTGGAATTCTTGGATGCTACTTTGGATTTGAACATCCAAGAATTCCACCAAAATGCAAAAAGGGTGGAATTCCTAAAATTCCTAAAGGTTATTTGGGACCTTTCATGTGGCTGAAATTTTGAGATGCTTGAAAAAAAATACACGAGATTTGCAAATGCTAGGGGACATAGTCCTAAAAACCCCAACATCTAGAATTCGTGTCAAGAATTCTAGTAAAGAAATAGGCACTAAGAGTGTACCCAATGCGGGTCTTTGTAGCTTGAAATGGAACGAGGAAGATCATCCCACTGAAACAAACTAGTTTCGATTCAGAAATTTCAAATTTCGTAGCCCACGGTTGATTGTGGGTTCTTTCATGGTCGACCGTATACACTGAGCAGAATTTCAATACACAGTAGCTTGACTTTTTCCGCAAAAATGCACTTCGGTTAGCCTATGGCTAGTCGGAAGCTATCTTATGACTAATCATAAGCCAACAGTAAGATGACCCCAGCAGACCTGGGCACCAAGGGCAGACCTACATGCAGCCCCATGTCGATTTTGAAATTGCTTGAGACTTGAATGGGCTTTGAGCTGTCCCATTATACTATATTAGAGCGATTGGTTTTGAAGATAATTTTGAACATGACTTTTGATTTTGACTGGGAGCTAATGGGAAAGGAGAGGACAGATGCTCCTTGGAATGATTGAACTAAGAGTGGGATCTGATGGATTTGTGGACTTGCAATGTGTGTGTAATTCAATGGCTTGCAGGGAGTGCGAGGCTCGGTCTTGAGCTTGGAAATCAAATGGGTGAGAAAAATAGAAAGGAGAAGATGGGGGTGGTTGTCCGCAAAATGGAATCGTCCAAGTGGATATGGGCAAAATTACAGAATGTCGGCTTCGATTTTGTGATGTGAGGAAGAAAATGAGGATAGGTCTTAGATAGAGAAGAGGATGTGCATGTTCGGATCTGTTGGTGGGGATGAAACGAGGATGGGTCTCATGGTCTCTCAGTCTACAAATCTGATGGAAATAAGGTGCATGGAGAAAAGTGATCACTTCTTAAATGAAGGGATGACGGTGGTGGGAGATAGCAAAGAGAGGAGGCTGAGATTATGATTGGTTGTGTGGCTCTGTCTCGGGTCGTTTACAGATGGGTAGTGAAGTGATTTGGATGACATAGAGCGGTAGCCCCTCTTCCAATATGTAACCACTCATTTCCACTTCCAACTTGTTACCACTCATCTCCTCTACTTCGAACATGTAACCACTCATCTCCTCCACTTCATGTAACCACCTCTTCTTCCCACTTTTCACTTTTTTGCAAGAACTTCATTTTTATCCCTATCATAATCAACAAATCATTGTCATGAGTATTTGATGATTGATTTTGCATAGTCTGAGTTTTTTTTTTAAATCAGTAAATATACTTTTCAGTTATTAGTAAACATGCTCGTGCGTTATTGTGCAATTATATATTTAACAAACAGTCGCCCCACGTCTAAACCTTGTGATAGCCCCGCATCACAAAACCTTGGTGAAAACACTCCTATTCTCTTTTGACATCTTCTTCCTACCAAGAGTATTGGATCCTCTTTGTACCATTCTCTTTCGACATCTTTTTTTTTTTTTACTGAGAGTGCGAGACCCTCTTTGCGGTGATCGAGCTTCTCATCATTGGTCCTCTCGTGGTTAGTCTCTCTCACCAAATAACCCTAAATAAACCAATCTCCCTCCCTCCTTAGATGTAGCATAATCATAATCACTCTATACCTAAATTTAAACCCTTAATCTCCAAATCCTATTTTCAAATTCTAATCCAAACCCTAAGTCATAAATTAGCAAATATGAGCATATCTACAAGTCCGAAGATGACCAAATCACCATCAGGCACACTTTAATATTCAATTTATATATAAATCAGGTCTTAGAGTTTATATATTTGGATAATTTGAGTTACATTTAAGTGGTAATTTTTCTTCTTTGCCATGAGCTCATAACCAACTATAGGAAATTATTTTACAGCTAAGGTAAATACAGGCAACCAAATTCCTTATATCCAAATAAAACCCCTTTGGGAACCCAAATTGAGTAATTGGGTGCTCACTTAAATCATCGTTTTAGCAAATCCAAACACCAGGGTTAAAGGAAATATTATATTACACTATTATGATGTGATGATGACCTGAATTTGGGGGAGATAGTGAGAAGATTCTTCAATTGAGCAGGAACTCTAAACATAAGAAAACATTGTCTATTTAAATGCAATAAATTTTCTCTTTTGGTATTGTTTGTGTGAAAAAAGCTAGCAAACTCGAACAAAGTTTTAGGCCCACCTAAACAAGAATCCTGGGTCTGCCACTACTGGGCATGGCTGGGCCCGCCTTAATTTACACCTCTAAGTGTGGGTGAGCCTAGTGGTTAGAGGTCAACTAATGGGAAAGGAGAGGACAGAGGCTGCTTTGAATGATTGAGCTGAAAGTGGGATCTGATGGATTTGTGGACTTGCAGTGTGTGTGATTCGATGGTTTGCAGGGAGTGTGAGGCTCGGCCTTGAGCTTGGAAATTAAGTGGGTGAGAAAAACAGAAAGGAGAAGATGGTGGGGGTTGTCCGGCAAAAATGGAATCGTCCAAGTGGATATGGGTAGAATTGCAGAACCCCGGCTTCGGTTTTGTGATGTGAAGAAGAAGACGAGGATGGGTCTCAGACAGAGAAGAGGATGTCCAAGTTCGGGTCTGTTAGTAGGGATGAAAGTAGGATGGGTCTCATGGTCTCTCAGTCTACAAATTTGATGGAAATGAGGTGGAGAAAAGTAATCAATTCTTAAATGAAGGGATGACAGTGGTGGGAGATAGCAAAGAGAGGAGGCTAAGATTATGATTGGTTGTGTGGCTCTGTTTCAGGTGGTTTACAAATGGATGGTGAACTGAAGTAGCCTCCAGTTCTACAAGATGGAAATGAAGGTGGTGGGACAATGTGTTGGAAGTAGGTGGGCCTTCTAGATGGGTTCTCATTACTTTTGACCCTCTTAATGCAGGGATTAAACACCCAAAAGGCAAAGAACCCAATCCCAAGATCTAAAACCCTTATCTCATACATTACGATCATAGATATATAAATAAAATACAGATCCAAATAAGCAAACACATCAAAGAAGGTCTACTAAAACAATTGGTTGTAGATCTATACTTGAGGAGCTTGGTTGTGCTCAAATCGAAAAGAAGATGTTCTTGATCTCTAAGAAACTCTTTCGTAGATTTGATTTCCTTCGGCTTGTATTCTTCCACGCTTTGTCTCTCATAGAGAACTTCTCAAAGAGAATGGTGGGATCTTAATTGAGAAGAATCCCTAGGCTCTCAAGAAGGAAACCAAGGGAGAAAGAGAAGGAGATAGATAGAGCCTTGGACATCCAATGCTTTGGGGCATGCAAGTCTATGGAACATCCACCCTAGCTCTCATATATATATTTATATATATGGGGGATCTTCAAGTGCATCCTTCCCTCACCACTTTTTGGTGAGGGACACCCCTTTTGGGTAATATTCAAGTACAAAGTGTACTTTTGTACTTTGCTTTTTCCCCACTTTTGTACTTACTTTTTCCCCAAAAGGGGTGTCCCTCACCAAAAATGGTGAGGGATAGATGCATAGGAAGACCCCCCTATATATATATATATATATATATAGCTTTTGGAGAACCTCTTCTCATACTATATATAGAAGTCATACTTCTAATTCTCTTATGTGTCCTACTCCTTCTTCCTTATAGGTTGTTTAAGAGCTTCACTAGTATAGTGGAGGGAAGTAAAGATTCCAATTTTCAAACAAAGAGTCACATCAAAAGTACACATTTTTGAACTTTCCTCCTTTTTTTAAAAAAGTAAAAAAGAAAAAGGCTCCTTTCTCCACTAATAGACCAAAAAACACTCACTTTTTAAATAAAAAGTCAAAAAGATCCTCTACCAAACAACTAAAGGCAAAATATCATCATAACCCACTTATATTTTATTTTTTTCACTACTTGAGGCTTTTCTTTACTCCACTCTACATGTAAAGTCCTCAAACAAACCCAGAGTTCCAATTGGATTATAACTTTCTATTTCTTAGGGCTAACATGGGGACCACTAGGGATTCCTTAGACCTGGCTCCAACTGAAGCATCTAGACCCCACATCTCATATGAACTTCGGACCCACAATTAGGGTTTTTGACGGATATTTAATCTTAATGTATGAGATTGGGGTTTTATATCTTGGATTTTGGGTTTTTGGCCTTATGGGTATTTGATCACTACTTCAAGTGGGTCAAAAGTTTTTTGAATACCTATCAATGAGGCCCACCTACTTCCAACACCACAGTCTTCATGTGAACATATCAAGCAGATTTCAACAAAATGACATATCATGAGGTTCATTCCAAAAGAAAGAGATGCTTGTTGAAACAAATGACAAAAGCTTCGCCATTTAAAGTAATAGTTAGCATGGAATGAAAGGTATAAAATGATCGAAGGAGAGGAAGTTGGAAATGTGGGTATGCAAGGATTGGCAGTTATGAATCTTTATCACCATGATTGTAAGGTCCGTGACCTTACTGGGTCAGTTGGGCCCAATAACCGGCCCGTTGACCCATTTATTTTGAAATTATTATTATTATTGTTTTGTTAGATATTTAAGTGGGTTTAGATGGTGACCGAGTTTCTTTTAACGTTAGAATAGTGTCTGTGGAGTTTCGTTGGATTCTGAGTTCGTTTGCCCCTAGTAGGGGGGTAGTTTGCAATTTAGGGAAAATTGAGTGTTTTTCCGAAAAATTCCTATCGCCGTGATTTTGGGTTCGTTGGAAAGGTCTTATCGCGCTGATCATTTTTGTCTTCTGGCTCATTACGATTCGACGACCAGAAACCCTTCTAATAATTGATTCTTTCACCGGACCCACTTAAGGGTAAACTTGTATTTTCCTCCTCCCTTTCTTCTTAAGCAAGAGATTAACCTAATCTCCTTTCATTCTCTGCAACGAAGGTTTTGTCTACCGCAGCCATTTTCTTCTTCCTCATTTTTCCAAGGCTCCGGAACTCTTCCCCAGAAAGGCCATCTCGAAGATCCGAACCGCCAATCTTCTTCCTCGCGATCTCCCCTTTTCATTGACATCAGTTTGGTAAGATTTCCCTCACTTTCATCTTTTCAATCAATTCTCTTTGGTTTAGATTTAGGCTTGATCCCAATCTTTTCATTTCTTTTCTTTTCCTTTGCGTGTTAGGTTGCGTTTGGTCGGGTTAGATTTGTGGGTTTTGGTGATAGAGAGCTTCTCTTCGAATACCCCGATTCCAATCTTCTTCTTGGTTGAGGCAAGTAGATCTGCACTTTATAATTAAGCATATGTGTATATTTTTCATTGATTGGATGTGTTTTCTTGTTAGATTCCCTAATTCCAAGCCTGTTCTTGTTATTAATTGGGATTAATATGCTAGAATTGGTTTTTGGGTGAAAGGAGATAAATAAAATATATTTATAAAAAAAAAAAAAAGAGAATAGCAGAGTGTTGAACGTTCAGAACGTTCATGTTCTGAACGTTCAACGTAATTGACGTCTTGCGCAGGCCATTATAGTAAAATAAAATAAAAAAATAAAAATAAAAGAAGAAACATACGTGCACTGTAACATTCAGAACGACAGAACGTTCTGAACGTTCAGTTCAGAACGTTCAGTCGTTCTGAACGTCGTCCGGCACTGGTATATTATATTAATATTTATATATTTATATATTTATATATAATTGCATTTATATACATGTGAAATGACAGATTTCTAATGGCCATATCTTTTAATCTGTCCGTTGGAATTCTACATATAATATACCGTTGGAAAGATCTCGAGATGTAGAATCCAATGGTTCTAGTTTCATCATGATCGGAGGTCGGAAAGTGATGTAAATATTTAGATTACTGTTTCAGCTCTTGTTTTAGTGTAAATGAGACTAATAACTTAGGTTTGGGCCTTAGATATTGGAAACCATGAACTTAGTCTCTCACGTGACCATTAATGGGGTATTAGAATCGTAGCACGTGGCTTGGTGTGCTTCGATGGGTTGTCTAGGTATTCGTGTATTGTGTATGGTTTAACCGAATGCGTATGGAGTTGAATCAATCAATGTTTAATATGATTGTACACCCAGGAATTCTTTATAAACATTGTTGATTCAAATTCCCCACGCACTCCGTTAAAACACATATGGTACAAGGATGACAACACTTGCTTAGGATTGGATTGTAATCTCTCCTTGACTTGTTAACTGTATCCGTTGTTTATCGTTTCTTGTACCCTCTCTTGGCATAAAACACCTAATTAATTATGAAACATAAACTCTTATAGAATTAGGATAATGACCTGACTTAGAGTGTACCTTAGGAACTGTGTATCGTGTATTGATAAACATGACTGGCTAGCATGTAAGGGATTATCGTGTGTGGGTTTGTCTTGTATTGATTTGAATGAGATAATTCCTAAGAACATGCCTTGTTTGATGAGCTAGCCAGACTTGCTTGTCTTGGTTTTCCCCGTGTGTCAGCATCACTTTATTATTATTTGCATATCATGGCCAGCTGCAGTTTGGGGTTTTATTGATGGGCCGGTTACTCGGACATCGGGGTGGGCAGTCGGCTTTGGACGGCGTCCATGGCGTTGAATAGTTGGGAGCGGGCTTGGACCGTGCTACTATTCCCAGGACCGGGAGCTTGGATCCCCTTGGAGCCGGACTTTGGTATCAGTAGTCCGGATAGGATTGTTACTGATACCCCGTGAGGTGGCTTGGACATCCACGGAGTCTCCCTCTTGTGCATTGCATTACATTGATAGTGGTGATTGTTAGTATTGCTAGGATTCCTGATATTGATTCTGTGGTTATTTACTCATGCTTTATGCCTAGTTCTGTTCCTTGTATTCACTTGATTATGTTCTGTCATTACTCTTTCACTTGATGCATGTTATGTTTTAATTATATCTTGCTTATCTATTGCTCAACATGTCGTTGACTCTGTTCCTTAGTGTACAGACTTCTCAGGTGAGTACTACTACGAGGAGCAGGCCGGTGAGGAGATCCCAGAGGATCTCCAACCAGCAGAGGAGGCACGAGAGTGGAGTGCCGATGACGTAGAGTAACGTCATCACTATCAGGCACATGAGAGACTCACAGGGGCACTTCATTAGATTTTATTAATTCATTATTGTTATCGTTGAAACTTTCTTTCATTGACTTCATTGATTTAATGATCTTAGTTTTGGGATGTTCGTTGTAATTAATTTAACTTCTGTATAGGTTTAATTATTCTTCTTGCAACTTTAAATTTAATTGAGATTTATTATCCATTGTTGAGATCAATGTATGAATTCCGCTATTGTTTATGATTTGAGGTTCAAATACATTATCCTCACAGCGGACTTACGATCCTTGGGCCTAAAGGACAAAAATTTTAAATTAGTCCTAAATTTCACTCCTCGGATCCGGTTATTTCTCTAATCGGGTTCGAGGGACGTGACAGAATGGTATCAGAGCAATGGATGGTTTCTCAGGGTAAAAATTGTAGAAACCATAGGACGCGTGTGAGGATTTCGTTAGTTAATAGGTTAGCTTGGTTGTCCTTTCCTAGCATGGTGTTGTTAGCTTGAGGCATAATGGAACTAACCGTGAAGTTGCAGAATGCAGATTGTAGTGTCGAGTTTGTTAGAGACAAGAAGTCTGCACCCACTCGGTTGATTTCTGTGTTGAAGGCAGAACGGTTGATAAGGAGCGGTTGTGAAGGCTTTATCGCGTTTATCGCGGAAGACAAGGAGTCTAAGACTGTTGTTGAGATTCCTGTGGTGCGAGAATTCCCGGATTTATTTCCGGAGGAGATCCTTGGTTTGCCACCTGTTCGTGAGTTGGATTTCACGATAGAACTGCAACCGGGTACAGCACCTATTTCTAAGGCTCCGTATAGGATGGCTCCATCAGAATTGAAGGAGTTGAAGACTCAAATAGAAGATCTGTTGGATAAGGGATTCATCAGGCCCAGTGTTTCACCGTGGGGAGCTTCGGTGATATTTGTGAAGAAGAAGGATGGGACCATGAGGATGTGTATAGATTACCAACAGTTGAATCAGGTGACTGTTAAGAACAAGTATCCGTTACCAAGGATTGATGAGCTGTTTGATCAGTTGCAGGGAGCCCAATTCTTTTCGAAGATAGATCTGCGTTCCGGTTATCATCAGCTACGAGTCAGGAAGGAGGATGTTCCTAAGACTGCATTCCGGACAAGATATGGCCATTTTGAGTTTCTTGTGATGCCTTTCGGGTTGACGAACGCACCAGCTGTTTTTATGGCATTGATGAATAAGGTGTTTGCCCCTTTCCTGGATCAGTTTGTGGTTGTCTTCATAGATGATGTGTTAGTGTATTCGAAGACTAAAGAAGAGCATGAGCATCAGTTGAGGACATCGTTGCAGCTCTTGAGGGATAACCAATTGTATGCTAAGTTAAGCAAATGTGAATTTTGGTTGGAGCAAGTGGCATTTTTGGGTCATATTATCTCTAAGGATGGATTGACAGTGGACCCTAAGAAGGTAGCAGCGGTTGTTAATTGGGGTAGTCCACGAAATGTAGCGGAGATTCGCAGTTTTCTGGGACTTGCGGGCTACTATAGAAGGTTTGTGAAAGGATTTTCTACCATCGCATCTCCACTCACTAAGTTGACAAGGAAGGATGTTCCGTTTGTATGGACAGAAGAGTGTGAGAAGAGTTTCCAAGAATTGAAGACTCGATTGACTTCAGCACCCATACTTGCCTTACCCTCTGGCAGTGGAGGATTTGTGGTTTACACAGATGCATCAGGGATTGGATTAGGCTGTGTTCTTATGCAGAATGATAAAGTGATAGCCTATGGATCAAGGCAATTGAAAGATCATGAGAAGAAGTATGCCACACATGACTTAGAACTGGCAGCAGTGGTGTTTGCATTGAAATTGTGGAGGCATTATCTGTATGGAGAGAGATTTGAGGTGCACACAGATCACAAGAGTCTACAATACCTATTTACACAAGGTGATTTGAATAACAGGCAGCGGAGGTGGATGGAGTACATAAAGGATTATGATTTTCCGATTAAGTACCATCCTGGTAAGGTGAATGTGGTAGCAGATGCTCTCAGCAGGAAAGCAGCCTTCAGTGGGTGTGTAATACCTGAATGGAGATGGATAGAGCAGTTCAGAGATATGGATGTGGAAGTGTGGCCAGTCAAGGAGAAAGTATTGGTTGCTACTTTGGGAGTTTGGGAGCCAGAAATAATTAACAGGATCAAGGAGGTTCAAAAGGATGATCCTGAGTTGCAGAGAATTATTGACCACATTGATGATCATTCAGAGTTCAGATTGATTGAAGGAATTCTGTACTGCAAGGACAGGTTGTGTGTGCCAGATGTGCAAGACATCAAGTTAGAGCTGATGACGGATGCGCACCACACCAGATATTCAGTTCACCCGGGGAGCACCAAAATGTATCAGAATTTGAAGAATCACTATTGGTGGGTGAAAATGAAGAAAGAGATTGCAGAATTTATCGCTAAGTGTATGACTTGTCAGCAGATTAAGGCAGAACACAAGAAGCCTCCTGGTTTGCTTCACCCGTTGGACATTCCAAAGTGGAAATGGGAGCACATTACTATGGATTTTGTATCGGGATTGCCAAACACCAGGAAAGGCAATGATGCTATTTGGGTGATTGTGGATAGATTGACTAAGTCAGCACATTTTCTACCATTCAAGACTGGGCAATTTATGAACAAGATGACTGTGTTGTACATGGACAATATAGTCAAGCTACATGGAGTGCCTAAGTCCATAGTATCCGATCGAGACCCTAAGTTTGTTTCTCGGTTTTGGTCAACTTTCCAGTCATCTATGGGTACTCAGTTGAAGTTCAGTACAGCTTATCACCCTCAGACAGATGGACAGTCTGAGCGTACCATCCAGACTTTGGAAGATCTTCTCAGAGCGTGTGTATTAGATTTCAAGGAGAGTTGGGATGAGAGTTTGCCTCTGTGTGAGTTTGCCTACAATAACAGTTATCATTCAAGTATTGGTATGGCACCATTTGAGGCATTGTATGGGCGGAGATGTAGGACTCCAGCGTGTTGGGAAGAAGTAGGAGTTCGGAGTTTCCATGGACCCTCAGAGATTGCTGATTCTAGTGAGAAAGTTCGGATTGTTCAGATGAGAATGAAGGAATCACGGGATCGTCAGAAGAGCTATGCAAACAAGAGGCGGAGACCTTTAGAATTTCAAGTGGGGGATAAGGTGTTTTTGAAGGTGTCACCGATGAGAGGAGTTGTCAGATTCGGACAGAAAGGGAAGCTTGCGAAGAGGTTTGTGGGACCATTTGAGATTAAGAGCAGGATTGGAGATGTGGCCTATCGTCTCGTGCTACCGCCTGAGTTAGCTGGTGTACACGACGTTTTTCATGTCTCAATGCTTCAGAAATATGTTCCAGATCCTACCCATGTGTTGCAGCACGAGCCACTTCAGTTACAGGCAGATGCAACTTATGTGGAGCGTCCGGCACAGATCATTGACACCAAGGAAATAGTGCTTCATACAAAGACCATTCAATGGGTTAAGATACAATGGGAGCATCATACTCCGGAGGAGGCCACCTGGGAGCTCAAGGACCAGATGCAGAAGGCGTATCCTTATCTCTTTCCTAATGAGGTATGTTTAGGCATTTGGGGGACCAAATGTTCTTTTTAGAGGTGATAGATGTAAGGTCCGTGACCTTACTGGGTCAGTTGGGCCCAATAACCGGCCCGTTGACCCATTTATTTTGAAATTATTATTATTATTGTTTTGTTAGATATTTAAGTGGGTTTAGATGGTGAGCGAGTTTCTTTTAACGTTAGAATAGTGTCTGTGGAGTTTCGTTGGATTCTGAGTTCGTTTGCCCCTAGTAGGGGGGTAGTTTGCAATTTAGGGAAAATTGAGTGTTTTTCCGAAAAATTCCTATCGCCGTGATTTTGGGTTCGTTGGAAAGGTCTTATCGCGCTGATCATTTTTGTCTTCTGGCTCATTACGATTCGACGACCAGAAACCCTTCTAATAATTGATTCTTTCACCGGACCCACTTAAGGGTAAACTTGTATTTTCCTCCTCCCTTTCTTCTTAAGCAAGAGATTAACCTAATCTCCTTTCATTCTCTGCAACGAAGGTTTTGTCTACCGCAGCCATTTTCTTCTTCCTCATTTTTCCAAGGCTCCGGAACTCTTCCCCAGAAAGGCCATCTCGAAGATCCGAACCGCCAATCTTCTTCCTCGCGATCTCCCCTTTTCATTGACATCAGTTTGGTAAGATTTCCCTCACTTTCATCTTTTCAATCAATTCTCTTTGGTTTAGATTTAGGCTTGATCCCAATCTTTTCATTTCTTTTCTTTTCCTTTGCGTGTTAGGTTGCGTTTGGTCGGGTTAGATTTGTGGGTTTTGGTGATAGAGAGCTTCTCTTCGAATACCCCGATTCCAATCTTCTTCTTGGTTGAGGCAAGTAGATCTGCACTTTATAATTAAGCATATGTGTATATTTTTCATTGATTGGATGTGTTTTCTTGTTAGATTCCCTAATTCCAAGCCTGTTCTTGTTATTAATTGGGATTAATATGCTAGAATTGGTTTTTGGGTGAAAGGAGATAAATAAAATATATTTATAAAAAAAAAAAAAAGAGAATAGCAGAGTGTTGAACGTTCAGAACGTTCATGTTCTGAACGTTCAACGTAATTGACGTCTTGCGCAGGCCATTATAGTAAAATAAAATAAAAAAATAAAAATAAAAGAAGAAACATACGTGCACTGTAACATTCAGAACGACAGAACGTTCTGAACGTTCAGTTCAGAACGTTCAGTCGTTCTGAACGTCGTCCGGCACTGGTATATTATATTAATATTTATATATTTATATATTTATATATAATTGCATTTATATACATGTGAAATGACAGATTTCTAATGGCCATATCTTTTAATCTGTCCGTTGGAATTCTACATATAATATACCGTTGGAAAGATCTCGAGATGTAGAATCCAATGGTTCTAGTTTCATCATGATCGGAGGTCGGAAAGTGATGTAAATATTTAGATTACTGTTTCAGCTCTTGTTTTAGTGTAAATGAGACTAATAACTTAGGTTTGGGCCTTAGATATTGGAAACCATGAACTTAGTCTCTCACGTGACCATTAATGGGGTATTAGAATCGTAGCACGTGGCTTGGTGTGCTTCGATGGGTTGTCTAGGTATTCGTGTATTGTGTATGGTTTAACCGAATGCGTATGGAGTTGAATCAATCAATGTTTAATATGATTGTACACCCAGGAATTCTTTATAAACATTGTTGATTCAAATTCCCCACGCACTCCGTTAAAACACATATGGTACAAGGATGACAACACTTGCTTAGGATTGGATTGTAATCTCTCCTTGACTTGTTAACTGTATCCGTTGTTTATCGTTTCTTGTACCCTCTCTTGGCATAAAACACCTAATTAATTATGAAACATAAACTCTTATAGAATTAGGATAATGACCTGACTTAGAGTGTACCTTAGGAACTGTGTATCGTGTATTGATAAACATGACTGGCTAGCATGTAAGGGATTATCGTGTGTGGGTTTGTCTTGTATTGATTTGAATGAGATAATTCCTAAGAACATGCCTTGTTTGATGAGCTAGCCAGACTTGCTTGTCTTGGTTTTCCCCGTGTGTCAGCATCACTTTATTATTATTTGCATATCATGGCCAGCTGCAGTTTGGGGTTTTATTGATGGGCCGGTTACTCGGACATCGGGGTGGGCAGTCGGCTTTGGACGGCGTCCATGGCGTTGAATAGTTGGGAGCGGGCTTGGACCGTGCTACTATTCCCAGGACCGGGAGCTTGGATCCCCTTGGAGCCGGACTTTGGTATCAGTAGTCCGGATAGGATTGTTACTGATACCCCGTGAGGTGGCTTGGACATCCACGGAGTCTCCCTCTTGTGCATTGCATTACATTGATAGTGGTGATTGTTAGTATTGCTAGGATTCCTGATATTGATTCTGTGGTTATTTACTCATGCTTTATGCCTAGTTCTGTTCCTTGTATTCACTTGATTATGTTCTGTCATTACTCTTTCACTTGATGCATGTTATGTTTTAATTATATCTTGCTTATCTATTGCTCAACATGTCGTTGACTCTGTTCCTTAGTGTACAGACTTCTCAGGTGAGTACTACTACGAGGAGCAGGCCGGTGAGGAGATCCCAGAGGATCTCCAACCAGCAGAGGAGGCACGAGAGTGGAGTGCCGATGACGTAGAGTAACGTCATCACTATCAGGCACATGAGAGACTCACAGGGGCACTTCATTAGATTTTATTAATTCATTATTGTTATCGTTGAAACTTTCTTTCATTGACTTCATTGATTTAATGATCTTAGTTTTGGGATGTTCGTTGTAATTAATTTAACTTCTGTATAGGTTTAATTATTCTTCTTGCAACTTTAAATTTAATTGAGATTTATTATCCATTGTTGAGATCAATGTATGAATTCCGCTATTGTTTATGATTTGAGGTTCAAATACATTATCCTCACAGCGGACTTACGATCCTTGGGCCTAAAGGACAAAAATTTTAAATTAGTCCTAAATTTCACTCCTCGGATCCGGTTATTTCTCTAATCGGGTTCGAGGGACGTGACAATGATGATTTGATCAGTTTGGTGATTTTTCAAAGGCCCACTTCATGAACTAATTATCAATGGGGTGAAGATTCCCTCCTGGTCTGTTAGATTTGACAATTTTCTAAAGGTTGCATTTGATTAGCCCTACAAGTGTGGGTAAAATTGACCTTAAAATGTAGGGTGAACTTCTGAAGTAATCATGCCTTGAGTAATGAGTCTCGTAAGTACACATCCAAGAAAAATAAACACACTTTGTTAGGGGAGAGATAGAGAGGGGCATGAAAAATTGTATTCAACATTTATTGGAAGATTTTTGAAAGTGAGAATGAGGTAACATACAATGAATGAGCATTCAAGTTGACGAAGCCAGAACCTCTTTTTGAAGTTGAATGAAACATGACAAAACTTTTGATGCATTTAAGTTGTGCAGATTTGACAAAAAGTGATGTTTTAGAGCTTGTGTTCTCAAAGTTTCAATTGATGGAGCATCAACGTAACAATTATGTTAAAACATTTCTTAGGGTTAATCATCAAGCTTATCATTATAAATAGCTCTAGCTTGGAGGTATCTCTCTTTTGCTTTTATTGGAGGCAAATTCTCACCTCATCACACTTCAAAACTTTGCAAACACTTATCTATAGTATAATTGGCATGGGAAACAAGTACAATAAGGGCATGTTTGGCACTTGGGCAGGTTTTATTTGTTTGAAATAGAGCTAATTCAAATAGATTTGTTTGAAATAAAACTCTTTCAATTAGACTCTTGTACAAATAACTGCTTGGTATATTTGATTCGAATAGAACAAGTACCATTAAAGCTATATTAGAAAAATTGTCATATAATAAAAGTAGTCTACATGAAAGACAAACACGACTTCTCTATCACTAATACCAAGTCAACAATGAGGCTTCCATGGTGAAATGCCCGATATAATCAAATAAGATTGTATTAATCACCATCTAAGAGCATTCTAGGTGATTTGTCTAAAAAATAGGAGTAGGTTGACAACAAACCAAATGATAAATCCTACTAGGTTAGTTTAGGGGATCATGAATCCAAAATTTGAAACCAGAAAACCATGGTTGCCCATTTTGATGTTCTCAGGTGGTTGGGATTTTTTTCGCGTTCCTAATGGTGGGAAGTCTCCATGGATCTCCTCGGTCTGGATCTCAGTGCGATGATTGTAGTGCACCACTTGGGAGCCCAACTCCCTTATATAACGGACCCCAAGCAGTCACACTTCCAAGAGACTTCTCTGCTAATAAATTGATGTCCCCCTAATCCTGGTGAGATTCTAGTATGTGGGGATATGATATGATTTGCTAATTTATTCGATTACTGCGGATCCCTTTCTTATCTACAAGAGTCAAGTCTTATTATTATAGTGGGACTTTATCTCTATTGACAACTGCCATCTGCTTGATCTGACGTGGGACCCATGGTATGCGGACTACACAATTTTCAACAGTCTAAAATCCTCAGAAGGCCTTGATTGGACAGAGAAGAAACCGTTTCTTCCAGCTAAGGCTATTCTCCCCCTTCTAATATGTATTCTGTACCTAAACAGAGAAAGGCAAGATAACTATCTTTTTCACTAAAGTGACTATTCCAATAGCAACTTGGGACACATCCTTTACACCTTCTTGCTTGTTTGGTCGAGAATGGAAAAGGATTTGGGGATCATCAATGTAGTAAAATTGCAATGGGTTTTCTCAAAAAGAGCTTCTATTGGCACCGCATTTTTGTCTCTCCACACCTCACAAATTTTTTTTCCTAAACTACCCTTCCTCCCTCTCCCTCTCTCCCTCCACCCTCTCCCTCACTCCCTCCACCCTCGTCCTCTCTCCACGGTTTTAAAGGGCTACAACAGGCGGAAACCCTACTATAGGGGCTGCTGCCTGATTTCCCTCCCCACTGTGACTGGGAGGGGGAAGAACAGAGGAAGAGGTGGGGAGGGCAGGAGAGAGAAGAAGAGGAAGGGAGAGAAAATAGAGGGGGAGGGAGGAAGAAAAAGGGAGGGAGAGGGGGTAGGGAGGCCGGCCGACTAGTAGGGCCTGCCGCCATTGGCTGCCGGTCGTTCACCCTCCCCGTTGGAGACTAGGTGGGGGGGGGGGGGGGGGGGGGTGTAGGGGGCGAGGATGGGAAAGATGGTGGAGGGAGAGGGAGGAAGGAGGAGGGGTAGTTTAGATTTTTTTTTGTGCTGTGCGAAGAGACAAACCTGTTGTGCCAATAGAAGCTCTCTTTCTCAAATTTACTACCTTTTCTTATCTTTTCAAGTAATCAAGTCCTTGGGATGTCCGGATGGTTTTTTAAAGTATGATAAGGGAGACTAGATTATAGATAACCCTAGCCATCAAGGAATCTAGCCATGGAGATCTTGGAGAATAGCTTTGCTATTTGTGTTGTTATCAATCCATTTACTATCTTGTAATCAATCCTTATCACCATGAAAGCGGATTTCCAACATCTTTTTTTTTTCTGGGTAAATTAGCCACAAGTCTCTAAGCATGGTCTTCTAGGGCCTCCAATCCAACAACTTTTTCTCTAATGCCCATAGTCCATACAGCTGGAGATATTTTGGTAAAGGTCCCTAATATGTCACATCATATATTTTCATGACGAATTACCTCTTTCAATAGCTTGAGCATAAAACTTTGAATTTACCCCTTTCTCTCTCATTCTCTGTTGTCCTGGAGAACCCATCCAGTCCTCTTCTCTATGAACGAGAGATTTTACCAAAGAATTTTGCAGATCGAAGTCGGCCATCTCCGACTACACCAGCCATGATGGCGACAGCCCGGAGATGAAAACGCGACCAGTCCAAGCCTTCTCCAGCGACAGGTTTTGTATAACACAAAAACCTGTTGCTGTCTTTGCCTTTTGTTTCCCTTTCCTATTTCGTGTAAGTCTATCTCAAATTTTTGTGGGGCTTTTGGAAAATAAGTAGTTTGGAAGGAGATTTTGATATTTCGTTTTCTGGGTTATCTTGTTCTGACCACTTAGCAGAAGCCTAGCACATAGTAACAGACTTCTTCTTCTGAAAAATTTATCTAAGTTTAGAAAATTTATCATAATTTCTAAAAAAACTCAAATAAATTTGCCAAGAACTCAGATAAATTTCCTATAATCTTTGATAAATTGGACAAAAACTCATATAAATTTGCAAAAACGTAGATAAATTTATCTAAGTTTTGAACAATTTTTCTGAGTTTCGAATAAATTTATCTGAGTTTGGATCAAATTTATTTGAGTTTGAAACAAATTTGTCCGAGTTTGGACTAAGTTAATTTGAGTTTGGAACAAATTTATTTCGAGTTCGAAGAAAATTATCAAAGTTTTGCCCAGTCCCACAAATTTTATGTGCTATGTTGTAGTGCCATGTGCCTCTAGATGATTTATCATTCTCAGATAAATTTATTTGAGTTTTGCCCAATCTTACGTGAAGATTTTTTCTGGATGATTTATCTTTCTTTGAATCAGTTTTCCCCATTTTCTTTCTCTTATCTATCGTAATCCTTGATTTGTACAGTGAAATAATCTTCACAAAATTGATGGATTTTCTCCCTTTTTTTTTTTTTTTCTTCAAGTGAAACTCTTAACGAAATCAGTTTTCTTTTTTGTGTATACTGTATAGAGTGTATTGAGAGGGGCACTCTAGACTTTTAACCATTTAAAACTTGAAAAGAGACCTTTGGCTCTATGGAAAAAACATATGGACCGTTTGCAATAAAAATCAAAGCTGAGGGACCTCCGACCAAATGCCCCTTTTTTTTTTGGGAAGGTAAATGTAATTGTATTTCCAAAACAACACTGTATAACCTACCAAAAATTAGGAAAAGCTCTACTTACCACTACAAGATAGAAAGCAAAACCAAAAGGAGCTAGACCACCCAAAAAATGCTCACAAAGCCAAATGAGAAACTCCATAGACTGGCTAAAAAAAGAGTAAAACAAACCTCAGGAAGTGGAACCCACAACTCAAGTGATGAATGACGGTAGCCTGCTTCATCAAATTAATCTCCTCTGTGTCCATAAAATGGTAAATATAACAACTCATAAAGTAAGGATCATTTCCAACATCTTCTTGACATAAGAAATCTCAATTTTTAGTAAGGATTATGTCTCTAGTAGATTAAAGCAACAAAGCCATCAAAAACATTGTGAGAGCAATCTACAAACGTAAATCACTTTAAAATCATAGCCACAACACAATGTAAACTGTTTTTTTACCAATATATATATATATATATATATATATATATATATATATAAACAAAGAACAATGTAAACTGTTGATAAATGAGAACTCTACATTAGATGTAGAAAGAGTAAATAAACAGAAAAGAAGAAAAACCAAAACTACACTGGTCATTAAAACTCATGAAGGCATTGTCTCAACACATTGCAGGATTATTGTATTTCAAATGCAAACATCTGTACCTTTCCCACCCTACTCATCTCAAACCATCCAGTACTCCGACCACTGACCTTTCCCCCATTCTCCCACGTGTGGAACCATACCTCACGAGACATTGGCGCGTGCAAGCCCCTGAAAGTCAGGTGACTTGGGCTCGGCTGCGAAGACCCCAGTCCAGATCTCCATGAATGCCCTGATGATGATCCGATGGTGGTAGGGAGAATTCAGGGACAAGAAGCACTTGAGTAGCTCCCAGAGATCGTCCTTGGAGTATATCTCTTTCTCTATGATCATTTGTAGCATTGAGTGCTGGAAGTCGAGGTAGGGGTCGTCCGAGTCCTTCACGACCGCCACGCTCCGGCCAATTCGCCGGGAGCCGCTGCTGGAAATTCTAGTGTTGGCAATACCCATTAAAGTGGTACCACCACAACCACACGGGATTTGTTTTCTAAAACTAATAATTGGGTCATTCAAATGCGCACATGTGGGCTGTGACAAGTGGGATGTTGGAGAGAAGGTGGCAGTTGAGTTGGCACTGCTGCTGTTGCCGTCGCCATTGAAGGAGAGTCCACATCCTTCCCCAGAGCTAGACGACGAGTGGGGGACATGGGGCTCATCGTAATTTGTGAATTTGGATTTGGGTCTTGGAGAGAACATGTTGGAGCGCTTTGGTCTCCGGCAACCGCAGCCAACGTTCACTATGGGAGGCTTTGGGGGGAGTTTCCCCCTTGCTGAAGACATTTGGATGGTGTATTTTTTCTTGTACAAGAAACTAGGAGTTGTTTATGCAGAAGACACTTTTAAGAGAGCACAGAGTTATGAGAGAAAGCAATTTTGAAGGAGAGGATTGTTTGTAAAAAGAGTAATATATAGATAAGGCGATCAGAGAGAGAGAGAGAGAGGTGTCAAGGAGAAGATAGTTTATATGTGGGTTTGAGAGAGAGAGAGAGAGAGAGGTGTCAAGGAGAAGCTAGTTTATATGTGGGTTTGAGTACGTAGTTTTCTGAGGTACCTTTGTTAGTAAGGGAGTTTCGTGAGGCGCCTCTGGACTGATAATGGCATTCTTGGTCTTGGATCTATTAATTGTGCATGTGAACTGCTAGAATCCCATCATAGATGTAGTTTGCTATTCTCTCTTACAATTCCCTTGCATGAGCTTTCCAAACAGGGGATTTGACAATTCAAAGTCCTTTTAGGCACTTAATCTCTAAATTCATAACTAAAAGTCACTGAATGTCACTATAGTCGTTTGATCTTGGAAAAAAAAAACCCATAATATCATGGGATCTAGGTAGCTTTTCAACCAAGGCAAAAAAGTGGGGGTGGGGTTCAAAGGACTCTAGTGACATTAGCTTACTTTCGGTCATGAACTCGGGACGACAGTGTTTAAGGGTCATGGTAATTCATATGCCAAATCCCCTTAAATCTAAGCTAGCCAATGGAAAATAGTTTTTGCACGTGAAATGGGTCTGGATGGTTAATTCTAATTTCTAGGTCCTGTATCTTGAGCTATTTGATTACAAGTGGAAATTCTGTCCATATACACAGGTATAGTAAAACCAGAACCCCTCCCACCTACTTGAGGCATTGATTAACAGTGGGGCTCAGCGTATACCTTCCTTACCTACTTTAAATACCAACCGGTCAGTTGTTGGTTGGGTATCAGCCTCGAATGGTAAACCTGTAAACGCCTACCTAAACCCATTTAAAGGGAATTTTCATGTGTCATTTCTCATTTAACTGAGAGTTTTTTCTTCGTATACCCGGTTAAGGTTTTCATTATTTATAAATATGCCCTTATGATTTTAGCATTTGTAAATAGGCCCATGCCTTTTCATTTCAATACCTTTCATATCTCCAAAATCAGTAGAAAATGGGTAACCAACAAGAGATTTGGGGTTGAACTTTTATATAAATGACACATTTGCCCTTACATCCATTAAGTGAATAATATGTCATTATGTAGAAAAATACCATTATTTGATCCCAAGTCCCAATGATCTCTCTCAATAAATTTTTAATACACATGAAGTCTAATCATGTATTTTGAGACTTTCATCGATCTAACGGTAAGTCATGCATAGATTGGATAAATTATAAACAATTATAAGCATAAGCATTGATTGTTGTTATGATCAATTTGGGTTTAATTAAATAAAATATATATTGATAAAAATAAATTTACGTACGGTTATTCTCTTCCCCTGAATGTAATTATTAATGTTACAAGCTTTAGAGAAAAATCAGTCCAAGTTTTTGAATTTATGCATATAGGGATAAAGAGATGGAAGAAGTGTCATTTCACTCTAAAAACTTTTGGTGGTTAGAAGGCTACTAATTTTGGGGGACAAGAAAGGTGTTAAAATGAAAAGGCATGGGCTTATTTACAAATACTAAAATCATAGGGGCCTATTTAAAAATTCTAAAAACCTTAACGGTATATGCAAAAAGCTCTTTAACTAAAAAACACCGGCATCAGATAGACAATCAGCAAATAAATATGCCAAATAAAGCTGAGACTACTTCTTTATAGAGTCATGAGTAGGGGTTCACAAAAAAACCACTAAACTGATCCGAACTGCCTGGTTCGGATCAGTTTTATAGTAGGTCGGTTCGGTCAAAGTTTGAATTTCCTTCAAACCGTTCGGTTCGGTTCGGTTTTCGATTTGAATGTGTGGTTAAACCGCTCAAACCAAACCGAACCAATTATATAAATATATATTTTTTATAAAATATATAAAGGAATATGAAAAATTACTTGAAGAAGACTCGAACCCTCACTCCGTTACTTGAAGTCCAACGTTTTTGACCAATTGAATTGCCGTTTTTTTTGAAAATAAATAAATAAATAAATAAAGCAAAAAAACCATAACTGAACCGAACCGAATCAATTCGATTCAGTTTGAGCACATGGGCGTTTCAGTTTGGTTTGAGAATATAGAAAACCGATGGGTTCGGTTTGGTTGATGGTTTCCCCTCTAAATCGATCCAAACCGTCCATATGCACCCCTAGACGACATGAGTGTTGGACATACCTTGCATTATCATGAATTGGAAGCCGTACGTAGATTAAGAAACCTGGCTCCTAAAAGAGTCTTCTGGGCTAATATGAACAGAAATCGACTGGACTGCAATCTTTTATTGCAAATTCTACAAAATTAGGAGTCCTCTCATGGGGCCCTTTCTCATAAATCGAAGCCCCATGAATTGACCTATCTCAACTAGACAATATCCACCCTTAGATATTTCCACAATAGCTTCCATATTAAACATTTGAGAAAAGTTGAATTAAGAGGTTCTTATATCAAGGGTTGAAGATTGTTGAATAAATCTTTTATCATCACCGAATAAATCTTTTATCATCACCATCTCTATTTTGTAATTTTTTTATTTTATTTCGGGTGTGTTTGGGCATGTCCAAAGGATAAAAGGTTTTGGTTCCGATCTTTCAAAAATATTAACGATATAATTAAGGTTGTAAAGGATCGGGCCGGGGCCGGGCCGGGGTCATGAGCCCTTACCCTACCTTCAACAACCAGGGCCGGACTACGGCTGAGGGCCAAAAGATATATATATATGGCAGTGCTCCTATGAGAGACACTCTCACCAAGTTTACGAGAGATGGGTGGGGACCCTCACTTTCATATCCACTCTCACCAACTTAAATGCAAGGACCCCCAACTTAAATGTGAGGGCCCCCACCCATCTCTCAGCAAGTTGGTGAGAGTGTCTCTCATAGGAGCACTTCCCATATATATATATATATATATATATAATACCACCACCAACTTTGAACCTAATGACAATACTCCTTTATTCAAGTCAAGGACAGGTGGAATAAAAAATTCAATCCTTTTCTGCTATTAATGCATGGAACAAATTACTTTGTCCTCATATAAAATATTATTTAGAACTAAATGAAATAAGCTAATTTGATAGTATTGTGACATAAAATTAGAAGATGGAAGACACTATTAAAGACCTTAAATAAAATTTTTAGAAAGAGCATGCTACAGTCCATGAAAATGTGCTTCCAAATAATTAGGTTGAAAAATGAGCAAGCAAAACTCATAAAGCATACACCAGGTGGATAGAATAAATTAGCTAAAGATAACAATGATGGCAGCAATGCGATATTCAAAACCGAGTAACATACATTTATACCCCCTTATGAAAAGGAAATTGCATTCTAAATAAAGAAAAGCCAATAAGTGAGTTTTTTTTTTTGGCCAAAATGTTGCTTAGTGTAGCAATTTGAGCAGTTCCTATATATGTTTTCCTTTCTAATAATTGTGGTAGCAAAACTTGACACAGACAGTAATCTTCATCAAATAACAATTATCCTGAACTAAAAGACACAATCATCAATTGGTCATGAAAGGGCACCAAAATAAGATAGGCATGATCAGTTCCGGTCAAGCATTCGGAATGTGATGGAGAAAATACTACTACAAACATGGGAATGGAACCAACTATAGAAGCTCTAGGCACAATAACAATAGTTACATAATATAAATAATATGCTTGTTTATGTTTGTCTACAGGCTATTAATAAGATTGTTGTAATTAAATTTTCACCAGCTGTAACTTGCTTTACTAGTTGTGGCACTACACTTTTTTTTAGTGTGTGTGTGTGTGCGTGTATATATATATATATATATATATAAAGCAATAATATGGACTATTTAGAGCATATTTGGCAGGTCTCATGTGATTAGATTTGTTTTAAATAGATACTAGACCATTACCAAATAAATTATCTAGTATGTGTGGTTTAAATAGGCATTAGAACCTTTTCCTAAAGTCTCTCTTTCTTTTTATTATTTTTTGTTAGGGACATCATTAAGTGAGCACCCACCTCTTTTTAGCATATGAGACCCTATAATCAGTCCAATCTTGTCACTTCCACCAGCCCAAATTTGGTATTTATTCAACATTTACTCCCCAAGGTATTCTATTTTCTGGCATTGTTACGTAGTAATCTACTATATATTAATAAAAAAAGAGTTTTTTGGATATACCCTCCTAAGGTTTATATGATTTGTAAATGGCCCTTGTGGTTTTAGTATTTCCATATAGGTCCCTACCTTTTCATTTCAATACCTTTCATTTCCCCAAAATCAGTATTTCTAATGAAAATGGGTAATGACCTTGGGATTTGTGTTGAACTTTTATAAAAATGACAACTATGCCCTTATATCAATTAAGCAAATATGAGTATATTATTATTTGTCAAAATTTTATTATTGTATCCCAATTCCCAACGGTCTCTCTCCAATAACTTTTTAATGCACATGAAGCCTAATTATATATTTTGAAACTTTCATCAAATGAAATAGGCCCCCTATTGCTAAAAATAAATTTACATACGGTTATTCTCTCCAACTAAATGTAATTATCAATATTACAAGCTTTAGAGAAAAATAAATTCAAGCCTTTGAATTTAAGCATATAAGGAGAAAGAGATGGGCAAATGTCTCATTCCATGCTAAAAACTTTTGATAGTTGGTTGGCTACTAATTTTGGGGATGCAAATGGTATTAAAATAAAAAGGTAGAGCCCGGTTTACAATTACTAAAACCATAGGGGCCTATTTACAAATCCTAGAAACCTTAGGGGGGTATATGCAAAAAGCTCATAAAAAAACTTATATTGATAGCCAAAGATATAAATAATACATTATTTATTTTATCTAATAATAGAAGGGCCCGGCCCAGCCTAAGTTAAGCCCTAACTCGCCCTCAAGGTTGCCGGATTTTCCAAATAGGGCCCTACCCTACCCATGGGCTCTAAAACAAAAATACAACCCTCACTTTGTGTCCTTTTGTGGGTTGGGCCCATCATCAAAGGGCCAGATTAACAACCCTAGATATATTACTAGTGGTGATACACAATCCAATATACCAATGGGGATGCATAATCTAAGAGGATTCTACCCGAAAACACTTAATGTAGCCATTGGACTGAAACAGACAAATTAGCCAACTACGCACCAAATAAGGCAATTCGCCCAAAACCCTCATTTTTTTACCCTTTTTTTCGAGGGTCGATATCGACCCTCATTTTATGTGTTGAGGGTCGATGTCGACCTTGGGCAAGTAGAAAAAACAATCTTTCCATCTTCCGTCTTCCTCTCTTCCCCAAACCACACAATTTGGTTTTTCTCTTTGTTTTCTTTCCCTCAACCGGAACGAAAGATGAGACTAAAACGCAAGCATTAACTGAATAAAACAAAAGGATAGAGACACAATCATACGATTTCGTTGTCTAAAAGAGACTTGTTTTTAATTTCTTGATATGGGTTGTTTGAATTAAAGCGACTTGAGGGATTTAAAAGGGCAAATGGGTCGATGGTATCCAGATACCTACTCCCATTGAAGATAGAGAGCGAAGGAAGGTGGAGTGAGTTAACCCCAATTACATACAAATGGATACTGATCAACCATAGTACCCAATCACCCAAAATAACTTGATTGCACATTTTGGGTTTTTGATGTGATTGAGATGATAACGATAGCATTGGGATCTGTTGATAAACTTGGCAGCAGAGGTTAGAGAAGGAGAGTCTCTCTGTAAGGTCTTTTACCCCACTCTCTTCCTTTGATTCGATGAGGGCCTTAAGGTTTGGTTTTGGGGCTTGGAATGGGTTTCAGGGGTTTTAATTAGCATACAAGGAGTTTGAGGTTTTGGGTTTTTGTTTGAATTGATCTATTTTTTTTGGGTTGTGCTGGTTTTGATGTTGGATTCCGGAAAGAGAGGAACAAAGAAGAAGATAGGATTTTTTTTTTTTTTTTTTTTGCCTGCCCTCGACGTCGACCCTTAACACATAAAATAAGGTCGATATCGACCATTGAAAAAAATGTTAAAAAAATGATTTTTTGGGCAAATTGCCTCATTTGGTGCATAGTTGGCTAATTTGTCTGTTTCGGTCAAATGGCCATATTAAGTGTTTTTTTGGATAAAATCCTTATAATCTAATAAACCAACCCCTTCCTGATAATTAAAACGAAAGAAAGAAAAGAGTTTTGTCATTATGAAATGTGAATCGATAGGCAAAGTAACAATCCCCATCTTACAAATTATAAAAATCTACTATAATGAATGAAATGAAACCTTGTATTTGGTGTCTAATTGCTTCTTTCCTTGCTTTGTTTTAAAACAAAAAAGAAATAATTTCTAGAACATAGTATAAAAATAAATCTATATAAAATAATTCTGTGTGTACCCTTTCTTCCATTCATTTTCCTTTAAAAGAAAAAGAATACCACTAGAAAATTGAAGGGAAAAAAAAAAAAAAAAAAACTATAGCATCTACCAAGACATCTTCACTTTTCTAATCTCTTGCAATGCTCCAACTGAAAAATCTCAGCATTCTTGTAAAACTTTTTAGAATTACATTTTTGGAAAACATAAGAAATACAAAGAGTAATATGTAGAAAAAATAAAAAGTTATTAATCAAGCAAGATATCATTTCGGCCAAACATGTGGTTTTTCGGATTTCGGCCAAAATTGGCTGAAATTTGAAATTTCGGCTGAAATAGGCGGAAATTTAAAAAGAAGTTTTATGCGAAATTTCGTTTCGGCCACTTAACCGAATCGAATTAAAATCTTTTTGTCATTTCAGCCGAAAGGTATGAAATCAATAACTATGAGCCCCTCCCAGAAATTTCTATATTTATCATTCTATGCCGCAGTATTCGACCCGGTCGTTACCAAGTTTGTTCCCTAGTATATGTAAACATCTGATTCATGTATATGAACAACCAACAGCTTTGGGTACTGATCGACCACCTACAGTTATATTCTTTCTTTTTTTTTTTTTTTTCATGCGTGTTTACTCAATGTAGTTAAATATATAGTCTCTTTGTATGTTTCCTATGAGCCCTGTTTGCTCTCCTTTTGGCCTTGCTTTCACTATTTTTTGTCTTTTGGGGTTGGTTTTCTTAACCACCTTTTCCTTTCTTCTAATAAAACTTACCTTTTAAGTGAAAAAAAATCGACTCCAATACAAAGTTCAGTTTATCATGGAATGGTCTCCATCAATGGACGATTGATCAATGGTCAGATTCATTGAGCAAAATCAGATGGTTATCATCTTTTATCCCCATTTTCTCTTACATTGAACTCCTTCAATAATAGCCATACACTGTGGAGTATTGACAAAATTCGAACACAACCCATTTATTAAAGAGGCTGGAAATCTCAATGGGAACCCAAACCAGTAGTTTAAAGTGCCAACCTGGATCCTAAATTAAAAATCTATGTCTGGGTCAGGTAGCAACTGTGGATTGAATATTTAAAAAGTTCAGTAGCAACCGTAGATTCAAACCTAATCGACGTTTAAAGGTGATATATGTTGAGAAGGGCTACTAACCCCGGTGTCAGGGAGGGCGGGTTCTCACATGGAGGTTCAGATCTCAAACCAGGCCTCCCCATTCCTTGCATATGTGAATTGCTATTTCCTCACATGTGTTTGTTGTGTCTCCTCACATATGCAAGTCCCCATCACTTGCAAGTGCAAGACTTAAGGGTCCAGGCCTTTAGCTAGGTTACCAAAAAAAAAAAAAAGGGTGATATATGTCAACCCAAAGAAGACACTTAACTCCGAATTACCCCATCAGATTTGGGTCGGGTTGTTGGGTGTACAGGCTAGCTAGTACCATACAATATGCTGATAAATAGCTCTAAATTAGGGCTTATGACATGATACTCTTAAAACTGGAAAGAACCACTGCAACCATACAAACACCAATATAAAACTGTCAGGAGTCACGCAGACGCCTAATTTCAATTTCATAATAGCATTTCATTACACCCCACAAACTATGACAGAGTGACTGTGAGTATTCATTTCTTTTTCCGCCATTCAATGTTAAAATAGCATTTTATTATACCCCACAAATGATAACAGCAAGCATTGTGGCCGGAAATCCTTTGTCATGGGCAAGGCGACCCAACTCTGAAAAATGCTTTGTCCATTTTAATAGTGATCTTATATAAATAGTGTTTCCACAATATATATATATATATATATATATATAGGAAATATTCAAGTGAGAACTAGTTCTCACCTATTATATGAGAAATTTTTTGCGAGGCCAACTAGCAATCCATCCAAAGCCACCAAACAATAGGGAACCCCCTGATAGTCACTAATCCCAAGGATTGGCACACATCCGAATGGACTGAACCATTGAATCGAGAGCTGAATATTTTTTTGAATATGAAGCCATTAAACTTGTGGGCCATGGATGAAGGGATTAGGGACATGGTTTGCGGTCGAACTTGATACTTGCATATATATATATATGGGAATAGCTCTCCTGAGCTTAACTAGAGTGAGTGGTCTCCACGTTTGGCAAACCAAAGAACCTGAATAGCAGGGCCCGCTCAAAAATTTCACATTTCCCCCTTTCGGCTTCAAACTCAACCCAATCCAAAACTTTTGCTCTGCAACTCTCACTAAACGTCTCTCTTGCTACACTTATCCGTCTCGTCTCTGCCTCTCAAATCGTGTCATTTCTCTCGGGCGTCATCTCTCTCGCTCCAGATTTCCCTCACGACGCCTCTGCCTCTCGAAGTCATTGTGTCGAGCTATGCGACAATCTCGGCCCTACCGTGGAACGCGCGACCAGACGCGACGCTAGCGAGAGAGAGTAAAGCCAAGCGAAAATGAAAGAAAATCAAATCGAATCAAAAAATATATATATATATATATATATATAGAGAGAGAGAGAGAGAGAGAGAGAGAGAGAGAGAGAGAGAGAGAGAGAGAGAGATGGCTCAGTCGCTGGAGTTGCTATTGATACAGTTTTTTATGCCAGACTACCACGCGAGGCGACAAGCAGAGGAGCAAATAAAACATCTGTTGAAGGATCCTCATCCACCACCTCCGCAACGCCAAGACCCCCAACGTCAGGCAGCTCTCCGCCGTCCTCCTCCACAAGAAGATCACTGGACATTGGGCCAAGCTCTCCCCCCACCTCTGTCAGTCCGTCAAATCCGCCCTCATCGACAGCATCACCGTCGAACACAATTATCCCACTGCAGAAGACAAGGTGCCAGCTGCAGAATTGAAGGTGCTAGCTGCAATTCTGTGGACTCTTATTAGGAATTATGTGGCGTTTGAAATTATGTGGTTTCTTATAAATTACTTGTTGTCACAGACATCAATGAATGGATTTGAAATTATGTGGGTTCTTAGGAATTTGTCACATTGTCATTTATGCAAGCATCGCTGTGTTTATGCGAAACGGATCCCACTTCTATTAGGTCCTCTTTTCCTGGTATGAAATTGCAATTCTATAGGTTCTTAGATGCCGCTCAATTGCAATGAAGATTTATCTAGAAAAATCAGAAGTAGCCTATTGACAGTGGGGCCCACTAGTGGACCGGTGAACGTGTTGGACACATCTTGAATTTGTAGGATCTGCCTCCGACCATCAAGGGCAGCGATCCAAGTTGCAATCAAAAGCAGTAAAAGAACATACAGTGAGACACCGTGTACCCAATTCATTTTATGAAACAGCTTGTTTGACGGGGATGTCTCAATGAAACAGGCAGCTTACACTCATCTCATTAGTATCAACAAAAATGTTTAGTGGAGAATGACATTCAAAGTTTTTTTTTTTTTTTTTTTTTAAAGATAATGACATTCATAGTTGCAAAGTAATTGGTTGAGACTACAAAAACTCCCCCTTTGAAAAAATCCTTATATGTGATCCCTACAAAGGTTCAACCCAGTTAACATGAATAATAGGAACTGGTTGTGCTTACAACCGCTACATTTTGCTATTTGGGTATAATATCTCCTTCCATTCTAAGATGAAACCATCTTCTTTCTGATACAAGATTTAAGCCCATTAACACTGATATCTTCAAATTAAGATATTAGGGGACAAACAAGAGAAAGAGTGATTAAGGATTTCATCACCGAAAACCTACATAAAGTATAGTGATTAAGATTTGTGGAATTAAAATTAATAGGATATTTGATAGCTTGACATCTCAAATTCTCCTAATCTACATTCAAATCTTCCCATTATGTGCCTTGATCGATTGTCAGAGAGAGAGAGAGAGAGTCGTTAATACTAGCTGTGACAGGGACCAAAACCCACATAGCTATGACATGGACCAAAATCCACCATCTAAAACATGAGATGGTGGGTATTGGCAATTGCATTTATGAAGGATCGAAAGAGGGTCACGAGAAATTTCTAGCTACAACCTAACATCCATGGCCCGTGTTTCTATCTCTTCCTGTCACTTGTATGAAGCGAAGCTTCATGAGAGTCCCCTTCCGATCAACCGGCTCTACCTATTGGTAAACCGAAATCACAGAAAACCAACTATTGGTAAACGGAAAGAACAAAGCCTTGTGGGATTAAACTGAAACAAGACCTTAAAAAAATGCCGCCAAATGCACTTCCTAGGTTTTGCGTACAAGTAGGAAAGCAGAGAATCTCACAATCTCATCATCAAAACTACGGTTTCATGCGATTCAAAAGGAAAGAGAAGAAAAATCGAAATGATAAAAGGAGGAAGATGAAGATTGCAGTGAGGACATAGATTGGGAAAGGACACAGAGATTGCAGCTCGACACAATGACGTCGAGAGGCAGAGGCTTCGTGAGGGAGATCATCAGCGAGAGAGATGCCGCCCGGGGGAGATGACAATAGTTGAGAGGCAGAGACGAGAAAGGGAGAGCTGCAATAAGAGAGAGACGTTCAGTGAGAGTTGCAGAGCAAAAGTTTTGGATAAATTAGCCAAGAGTCCCTGAGCACAGTCTTCTAAGGCATCAAGAACAACAACTTTTTCTCTAATGTCTATAGTCCAGACAGTTGGAGATATTTTGGTGAGAGGTACCTAATATGCCACATCATATATTTTCATAACTAATTTGCCCCTTTCAACTCTCATTCATAAGCCAAGTTCTCTCTTATTTTCTGTTGTCCCAGAGAGCTCCTTCCTTCTTCTTCTCTCTCATTTTCCATTTTCCATTCCTTTCCATGGTTACAGAGTATCGTTGCAGAGCACCTTCCGTCGCCACCATGATTTCCGATTCCCTCTCTTTCATTTCTTCAAAGATAGAAACGGTTTTACTTTTTCTTACTCTTTCATCTGAAGTCTCTTCCAAATCTCTCTCTCTCTACAACTGATTTGAAAGAGAGCAGTTTGCTCTTTTGCTTGTTTTCCCACTCTCTCTTTTCTTGATTGGATCATGGTCATCAAGTTTTCTTGTTTTGGATTTCGATTTTTATTAGAATATGATCTTCCGTTTTCTAATTTTTGGTGTCGCCGAGCTCGGATAAATTTCCCAGAAACTCTGATAAACTGGACAAAAACTCAGATAAATTTTCCAAAACTCAGACAAATTTATCTGAGTTTTAGCAAATTTATCTGAGTTTCATGCAGAACTCAGAAAAATTTATCTGAGTTTTGAACAACTTTTCTGAGTTTTGAACAAACAACTATGTGAAGTGGTGCCATCTGACGACCCACATCCATCTCTCATTTCTTATTGTAGTGGTTGTGATTCATGATTCACATTTTCTTTCTCTGCCAGTTGACAGAAGGAGAAGAAGGAGTAGGAGCAGGGAAATATGGGAGAAACCAAATATGTTCTAGTTTTGTGGAAGTGATAAAGCAGAGATTATCAAGTTTAAGCAATATATAACACTGATTTTGATTTTTAATACTATACTCTATTAACCTTCATATCATACATGAGCTATATCAACGGCTATGATGTCAGTTTGACCACCTTGATTGAGAAACTTGATTGCCATGTAATGTGGGTTTTGGCTGCTCTCTTCTACTCTCACAGCCAAGCTCTGATTGTTGTATTCACAAGGTATCCTGTGTCTAAATTTCAAGAAAGCTCAAGTCAATCAATCTGTAAGTGGTCTTAACATGTGAAAGGATGGCCCAGGACCACAGTCCATAGGCTACACATCTGATCATAACCATGGTTTAAACAGTGAGAAGACTACCTCAGAAGAAACAAATCAATGCATTTCATGGAAGGGTATTAAGGTTTTACAAACCCTTGCAAACATAACCACCATCTTCCAACCAACGCACATTCCCAAATCCCACCAATGGCAAATGGCAAATGGGTGTTGCAAGTTTTACCATGTATTTCACTGAAATGGAAAATGGGTGTCCCAATTTTTACCATTTCGAAGATTTTTGGTCGGGACCACCAATCTGAAAAATCCTAAACCTACTGGGGCATCAATCATCATACACTATATAGTTGGGGAACCAAATTACCTCTTATATTCCATGTTTGCTTTGTCTGGCGAGGCTCTCATTGGTCTCAAACATAGATAGAACCTGGAAAGAGAGAAGTTCATTTGAATTATTGCTGAGTTTTGGCAAATTTATCTGAGTTTTATCTGAGTTTTGCCAAAACTCAGATAAATTTGTTTGAGTTCTGCTTTGGCTGACGTGTAAAGGGCATTTTTATCTTTTTCAATTACAAGAAGACTGCTGTTAGTACGATAAAATATTGTAGACTGTTTGCAATAAAAATCACAGTTGAGGACCTCCACCCAAATGCCCCAAAAGTTTTGGATAGGGTTTAGTTTGAAGCCGGTTGGAGGAAATGTGAAATTTTTGAGCGGTCCTCGAGTTCACGTTTTTAGTGGAGACCACACAGTCCAGTTGATAGTTCCCTCAGCTACAGCTTAGGAGAGCCGGTCCCTATACATACATACAGATATATATTTATATAGTGTTTCACAATGGGGTCAAGGCCTAGCAAAAGAAATAAATATTACAATGGTTGATGACACTAATGACATGCATGGTTGGTTCTTCTCATTAAATTAAGATTAAGCAACATAATTAGATCGTACAATTTGTATTTATGATTGCTAAGCTTTTGCTGTTTCTAGTTATTAACATGGTATTAGAGCCAGTATTTATGAGTTCAAAATCCCATGAAAGGGTATGTTACCTTCATCTGGTCTGTCAAGGCTGATAATAGCACATCAGAAAAAGAATGGAAGAGTCATTTAATTTAAAGTCTAGGTCATCTATGGGTCCTCATGACATGGCCCACATAGCCCATAGAATCACTTGCAATCGAGTAGTATCCCACATGAAAGCTCCTACTAATTATAAAATTATCAAATACACGGGTTTCTTAAGTCCATGGCACCAATTTTTGGAGGACATGTTTGGCATTAGATATTATACTATTATTATTATTATTCTATATATAAAAGCAATGCCTTTTTTGCAGGAGAACGACACGTGGCGGTAGGGGGCTTTCTTGGAGAGCGACACGTGGCGTATTCTCAGACTTTTTGCAATGCCACATTTCGGAATTACTCTTCTCATCTAATTTCATCACCTAAAATATCTCAATGCAATTCTAACATATTTTTGAAATAAGATACTTATCCCTTCCCTTAAATATAGCATACAATAAGAACTTCCCTTTAGTTACCTTCAATGGACCCCATGTATTATTAAACTAAAAAAAAAAAAAAAGAATAAAAGCTCTTTGGCTATGATTTTAGTGATTGGTGAACATGTATATATTAAATATTATTGCATGTCAATTAGTGGGACCCTCATGTCAGTATTTGATTTGGTTAATCCATGGGGACCATTGTGGAAGCTCGTTAATTTTAGAATGCGCTCTTAATATATAATCATTGATATTTACTAATATAACCAAGTAAATTTTCTGTCATGTGTCTCCATTTTAATCACAAACTTTTCATTATCATTTATATTTACTAATTTAACCAAATAAATCTATGAGTCCCATTATGAAATCCAAGTCTTCTTTATTTCCAAACTCAAAATTTATAGGGGCCACTTTTATTTTATACCAACACACGAAGAGCTTTTTTGATATCAGAGCGAGTGCCACTTTCATAGAATGTATTCTTCTACTTTTTCTCCTTATTTTTCTTTCAATATTCAGTAAAATTAATCTGAGGGGCCTATTATGGACATTCTTCTCCTTATTTTCCTTTAAATATTTGGTAGGATTAATTAATTTACGGAGACCATTGTGGAAGCCAATTAATTCCAAAATCCACATTTAATTCCAAAATGGCACTCAATTTATGGCTAAGCACAAATATAATCAAATCAAAGTCCTAATATATTTACTATTTACTTGATCTTTCCCTAAATATTTCCAGCTACCTAAAATTTCTCTAGTGAGTTTTCATCTTTATTATGAATTATATATCAATATTTATTTAAATATTTAGAAATACTTCTAATTAGAAGTTTTAATGATTTTTTAATTATGGATGCAGGCCTCAAATACACGGGTTTCTTAAGTCCACAGCACCAATTTTTAGAGGACCTGTTTGGCATTAGATATTATACTATTATATATATATATATATATATATATATATATATATATAAGCAACAGGAGGAGTGTTGTGAGGGGTGCCACGTCATCACCCACATAAGCTCTCCTTTCATAAAAATATTTATAAAAAACACACAGAGCTTTGGGTTTAACATAGGCCACTCCAAATCGCCTCCCTAAATCTCTCCACTTCAATTATCCTATTCAAATTCCATCCCTAAATCTCTCCACTTCAATTATCTTATCCAAATTCCTTCCCTAAATCCCTCCATCTCATTCCTTTTTTATATTTATCTTTTCTCTCATTTCTCCTAACTTATCTCTCATTTGATAAGAATACTTGCTCATGTCCCTCTCTAAAGTCACATTAAGCAAAATCATGCATGCCATATAGCTCTTCCCTCCCTAAAACCTCAACTGCACCATCTTTTGTTATTGAGATCTCTTTCATATCTTTAAAATCACTTGGGTCCACGAAGTGCTATGGTGGGTGCCACGTCATCACCCACATGAGTTCTCCTTTTAGAAAAACCACTTAGAAAATAGGGAGGGAGGGTTTGCCTTTCACGTGGGGCCTTGCTTAGTGCATGCCTTTCTCAATCTCCTAAAATCTCCACCCCCCCCCCCCCCCCCCCACATCAAAATAGGGAGGGAGGCTTTGCCTTTCACGTGGGGCTCCTAAAATCTCTCTCTCTTGATTAAGAGATCCTAAAATCTCTCCTTCTACACAAACGTTTCTTTTAATCAATACTCACCTAAAATCTCTCCATTTCTCCACACAGTTTGCGTCCCTCTACACACGTTCCTTTTATCCATCCAATTTTAAAATTTATTTCCTAAAATCTCTCTCCCTTAATTTCCTCATTACTATCCCTCTTACCAATGAAATAGCCTCTTTCCTCTATAAGATAAGATAGCTCTTAAAAATCTCATCATATGTTGTTGTTTCCTCTCTTATAAACAGATGCTTCATTGGTGATCTATGTGAAATGGATTTGGACTATGAGAAAAGCATGTTGTGGTCTCCATCGGTGCAACGAAGTGCGTTCCAGAGCTTGCCCGGGCCATGAATGCACAAATGAAGAAATGGAAGCCGAGCTCAAGGCATTCACTGAGGCCCTTCATAAGCGAATCAAAGCTATTCAGGATGAGGTCCTGAAGATACTCTAAACTGGCCCATTAACTGCATATTTGGTCAAGCAAAAATGGGTCCCTTCTATTGGTAGATAGTACCTTCACTGTTCACACATGGATCAAGGGAGCATATATTATCCGATTTTCTTATTCTTCTAGACTTTAAATTCATTATTATTTAACTTTGTATTTGAAACTAAATTCATTAGTTATTATTTCGCACAAACTCACTTTAGTTTAATAATTCTTTCATATTACATTATCATCGCATGACAACTACCTGCAACTATACTTGTGCCCCAGTGCCTATATGATACTCTTCATTTCAATTAAGTAATATCTTTTTTCTTAATTTAATTCTAAATATATTCTCAGTTTTGGGCCCGGGCTAAGCACGGGGCTTTGTTGGTAGTTTCATATACGATAATCACAAAGACGATTTTGACAAACTTTTCATCTTTTTTGTCAACTATCCACTCTCTAGAGTTCCGTGCACATTGCAAAAACCTGTACCCAAATAAGGTGGCTTCTAGGTCCACTTTCTGTTTGTTGGAAAAATTTTTAATCCCAATTTTCATGTTCATCCTCAGAGAAATCACATTGCACGGCAAGATATCAGCAAAAACACTGCAGAATCATAGCAATCAGAATAAACAAAACCATCCTATAAAATTAATAATGAATATGGTTCTATGATGACTATATCACATTAGTAATAGTAATTATAATTTTTAATTGTTATGGTGTTTTGCCTCATGGATTACATTGTAAGGTGGTACCCTTATTGAGGTCATAGATTCAATCCTATCCAACCCACAAAAATCCAAAATAATGCGCAATATATGCATGGAGCATTTTGACTAACTGTAACTTGATTTTTAGTTTCATGCGTGTCTAATCTGTGTGGAGGGTCTACCTCATCAAGCTATCAATAGAATCAACGAGTTGTGTAGAGATGAGAACAGAAATAAGTTGTAAAAGCATAATTGAAAATAATAATATCATCATCTTCTTCATCATTTCATTCACCGGAATTTATATATAGTTTATGAGTTCATAACCATTTAGACTCACAAAACGGCGGATCAGCCATAACATTTGAATGATGGTGATGATAATAATAACAACGATGATGAATCATGTCTGCCTACCAAAAAAGAATAAGGAATAAAAGAAAATTGCAATGTGAAAAGTTCAGGCTCATGTTATACCAATGGCATTTCTAAGAGGCCACCTCATGGATAGGCCAACATTGGCCAAAGGTTGCAGCAATTTGCTGTTGCCGAACATTTGATCAATATAATTTAATTTCCCTGGAAGATTGCTTTGGAGTTCCAATGAATACAATTATTTAGGCTATGGTTCATCAAATAAAAACAAAAATGGTCCACTAACAGTATGACCCAAAAAATCGTGGGCTGCATTTGCCTACTTTGCATTGAATTTCTAGGAATTCATGATGGAGTTGCTCTAATTAAGAGGCCCAAAAGTGAAAGATAAAAGGTGAAGATGTAGATATGCAAAGTTTATATGAGTGTTGGCTAATTTATTGGGTAATGAATAAAATCAAGATTTTAATTGATAATGTATTTGTAAGATGTACACTGCTGTTAGGGGTGAAAGTGGGCCGGCCCGCGGACGGCCCGTTATAGGCTCGGCCCGAGCACGGCTCAAAAGACAAAAGAGCCGAGCTAGGGCCTAATAGGAGGCCCGTTTGCTTAAAAGGGCCGAGATCGGGCTTGATGAAGCCCGACTCGTAAGCCCTAGGGCCTACATATATTAATACATGTTATATATGTACACTATACAGTATATAATACATATATGATATACCATAATCCATAACTCATAAACATTCGTTTTAATCCAATATAAATAATCCCAAAACCCTAAACACTAAACCCTAAGCACTAAATAATCCATAAACCTTAAACCTAAGCACTAAACCTTAAATCCTAATTTTAATCTAATATAAATAATCACTAAACCCTAAACACTAAATAATTCATGAACCCTAAACCCTAAATCTAAGCACTAAATAATCCATAAATCTTAAACCCTAAACCTTTATTTTATGATACTAGCCGAATACTTTACTTTATTCTATGATGCTATTAAAGTTTAATTTGATTTATATTATTGTTGAAGTTTGATAATGCTCATCTACATTAACATTGAACCATTATTCAGTGTTGGAACTAGGCTCCCTTTGCTTTTATGGAGTCTTTCTTATTTTAGTTAATTTTATTGCTGCAATCCAAATTAGGAGAATGGGAATATGGGATGAATGCATGCATTTGACCATTTTTTGTTCTGCTTTGCATATATAGATTTCTTTAAATTCCGACAAAATTTTTTTTTCTGAAAATATTTTCTTTTAGCCTGAGCCAAGGTTTTTGAGGCCCTTTCGAGCTCGGGCCGAACTAGGACCTACTGAAAAATACTAGGGCCGAGTCTAGGGCCTCTCGAAGCCCGGCTCGGCCCGGCCCACTTTCATCCCTAACTACCCTTTGGTGTTTCTTTAAAGATTGAGGAAAAATAAAAAGTAAAAATAAGGACCGAAAAAGCTTTGACAAAGTCACCATCGAAATTGCCTTTGAAGTCACATTTGGAGAAGGTTAATCCTTTTTTTACTTTATACACAAAAATAAAGGCAACACAAAAGTCAAAGAATGACAACTTATCAGGTCTGGTCTTGTCTCCATGTGTACCAGTAATTCAAATACAAAGAATGATAAGGGTTAATTGCCTCGGCATCCGTGCGCCAAGAATGAGGCATCCCAACGGAGTTGCTTTTGTGGAAAAGTTTTTTTCAAGGCTGAAACGAGGGACAATAGCTTCATGCGCGCGCCTGGGCAGAGGAAAGTCTTGATTTTTTCGTAACTCTCTTTCGTAATTTCTCTCGGGACACTAATTTAAGTCCCACTTGCTTTAAAAGTATTAAGGCACGAATTAAAACCTATATATATATATATATATATATATATATATGACCTTCTTCTCTCAACTCTAGAGCACCTCTCCCATCCAAAAACATAAAGAGTAATTGAGAGATTATTTTCCTCTCCAAAGCTTCAAGTTGCTGCATTGAAGTTTAAGTCTTTGGAGGTTCTTTTTGCTACTTTTTTTTTAAGTAGATTCATCTTGAAGAGCCATTCAAGATAGTTGGTTCAAGCATGGTGAAGGTGTACGGCGAGTAGTCGACAAGATCAAAGCAGTCCTTGGATTAAGTTGCAACTGGAAAAGAATTGTGAGTTTTCTTTTAACTTTCAAATTTATAGTGCTTGGTTGTCTGTTGGTTTAGACGGTAAGGCTCGTAGTTTATCCTGAGTAGGGTTTTCCACGTATACATCATGTGTCCTTCTCATTGTGTGGTTGCTTGCTTTTAATCTGGATTGGGACTAATTACTAGATTAATCACTTGTTCTTGAAATCTATTAGAGATTTTGTTATAAGGACCTAAGCCTATGTTAAGGCCCCGATTTTTCAATTGGTATCAGAGCGGGTTGCACCACTTTATTGTCTGATCTATTTAGAAATAATCTCTAATGGATTTCAACAGAGAATGAACATCTATTACAAGGCCCCCTCTCATAGATGGAACCAATTATGCTCATTGGAAGGTAAGGATGATTGCTTTTCTTAGGGCTATAGACGATCAAGTCTGGGATATCGTAGTAGAGGGATATTATGATCCCACCGTTATTGTAGATGGGTAGACTAAATTGAAACCCAAAGCCCAATGAACTGCTGCCGAAAAGACCAACTCTAATTGCAATAATGAGACAATTATTGCAATATACAACAGAGTGACCCCTGCAGAATTTTATAGAATTTCTGCATTCCCTAATGCCAAGGTGGCTTGGGATTCTTTAGACTGTTCGTGAGGGAATAGACACAATGAAACAGACCAAACTCCAAAATCGAACCACTGCTTTTGAGTCGATTATGATGAAGGATTCTGAAACTTTTGATGAGTTCAATTCTAAACCGAGTAAAATTGTGAACTCAAATTTTAATTTGGGAGAACCTATACCTCAACCTAAAATCGTCAAGAAAATATTGAAGTCCCTCCCGGAAAGGTTTCACCCAAAGGTAGTTGCCATTGAGGAGAACCAGGATTTAAATTTCCTCAGTGTGGAAGATTTGGTTGGTAGGATGAAGACATACAAAGCTAACCATTATCTTACCAAGAATGGTAAAGAAGTTGCACTTAAGTCTTCGAAATCTATGGATAGTAGTTCTGAATCAGAGTGTGACTTGGAGGACACTGAGTTTGAAAAATATTTCATTAAAAAATTCAAAAATATGTTGAAAAATAAAAAAGGCTCAAAAGGAAGGTAACAATGAGGCACCCTACATCACCAAATCCGTGTCTCATTCTGAAAAGAACCCATCTAAAGGATCCACCAAGCCTATCCAATGCTTTGAATGTCAAGGTTGTGGTCACACTGCTGGAAAGAGTGCCAACAAAAAGGAAAAGAGCAAAGGTAAGGCTCTTAATGTTTCTTAGTAAGAGGATATAGATGGGGAAAAGAGTGAGCCTGAATCTTCTTATAAAATGAGTTTAAAAATTGTGCTGCTTTCATGGCCTTCTCTACTGTCTCTTTTATGCAAGGTTCATTTGATAGGGAGTCCAAGTCCGATGAAACTTTAGATTCTGATGACTTCTCTAATGATGGCAAGGACTGTGAAACTGCATACAAGAAATTGTTGCAAGATTCCATACATATGTCGAAGATTAATAAGAACGGAGTATTAAAGATAACAGAAATGGCGTCTCGGAATTCTTCTATAACTGTACAACTGAAAGAATCACACACTAAGGTAAGTCAGTTTGAAGATCAAAATATGATTTGACTAATAATATGATTACTACAGGTAAAGAGACTGAGTTGTTGAAGCAACAAGAGTTGAAACCGAATTTGAGATTGAAAATTTGGAGAATGAGACTAACTTTCGATGTATAGTGCTTAGTTAGTTGTTGGCCTAGACGGTAAGGCCCGCGATTTTTTCCTGAGTAGGGTTTTCCACGTATACATCGTGTGTCCTTCTCATTGTGTAGTTGCTTGCTTTTAATAGATTAGGGTTAATTACTAGATTAATTACTTGTTCTTTAAATCTAATAGAGATCATGTTATTGGAGCCTAAGCCAGCGTTAAGGCCCCGGTTTTTCAAGATAGGACTCTCACTTTTCTAGGATTTATTTTACTAGGGTGATGGCTGGGTATAGACTATCGATCGCCCTTTGCGGGTTTGCACCTTTACTCCCTCAATTTTAGCCCCATTAATGATAATGCATTGCATTACATTAAATTACCTATAATTGCATCTGAACATGTTCTTACTAAGGGCTTGTTTGTTTCATGTAATTGAGTTGAATTCCTAGAATTCTAAGAGTTTTTTTTTATTAATGGTTAAAAATGAAAAATGGAAGGTGAATATCTAAAAATGACCAGTAAATGGCATTTGCTAATGAAATTGAATCAAGGGAAAAGATAGGAAATGAACAACCAGCCATCATCAAGTAATTCAACACCTAAAAGTCAAGATCCCGTCTACATTACCACCTTATATCCTTCACCCCTAACTGTTGGAGAAAGTATTGCAGTGGGAAAATACCTACGATCGACGATCAACCACGATGAACAAATACAATTAAACCATCAAGCAATTACAGATACGAACACAACAGAATTTACATGGTTCTGCAAGATTGCCTACGTCCACGAGAAAGAATGTCAACTTTTCTTACTCAGTCCCACGTGGTTCGGGAATCACCAACACCCATGAGAGAGAGAGAGAGAGTTCTCACCTCTCTCACAGAGTTTAAGGTTATAGATTACATCATATATATAAACTTCTCTTTCTCGGCCTCCAAGAAAGTCTTTCTTAGTCCCTAAGAAAAATTTGGTACAATTACCAAAATAACCTTAACCCTAAAACTCGGTCCTATCTAACCCAAACAAACCGACCTGGCAACACCAGAATGTAAGACAAGAACCCACCAATCTCCACATTGCCTTGAATTTATTCCATCCTCGAACCACACTGAAGATTTGAGCAATGCCTTCGTCTTCTCTTACCCCGGTGAAAGGTACGGTCCCGCACCTACTATGATCTTGCATGACCTCTGCACCCCCTAGCATGGGTTCACCAACAATCTCAGCATTGTCTGGTGTCGATCAAGCCCAATCAAGACTTGACATTCCCCATAGTTGTTTCCTTCAACCTAAACACCCTTGTCATAATCCTTCGAAGTGCTCTCCATTTGTTGTCATATCTGCATGCATCCTTGCAACACAATGAACCTTCACTTGCATCTATCAAGACACTATAAACCTTCTCAAGTTCGAATATCACTAGTGTTGTAAGACACCGACCCCTAATTTTTGTGATTAGTGTAGTTTTAGTTGTGGGTTAGTTCTCTAAGTGAGACTTGAGTTTAATCGAGTTAGTTTGTGAATCAAAATAGAGTTCTATAGCTTTGGGAAATTTCGAGAGCCGTTGCACCCAATCAGGCAGCCCATGGACGCCTTAGGTTGCACGTGTTAGCGTAGGGGGATTGTTCTTGATTTTAAAAAGTTTCAATTTAGTTTCTTTCGATAGGTCAAATTAGCCCCCAGCAATTTTTTTGTTTACACCAATCCCATTTGAAGCCCAGAAAACCAGCTTTCCATCCCTAGGGACAAAACAACCTTTTTCACATTTAAATCTGAGCCCAAATTTTGAAATTCCATAGCCATATCAAAAATAAACTTTTTGAAAACTAGATTTTATGACGATCATTTCAGTCTTCTTTGTCGAGTCCATCCGAGGCCTAGAAAGCCCCCAGTCCCGAGCCCATGAAGTGTCAGTAGTAATGGGCCCCATTTTCCTCTTAATATAAGACAAGCATGTTGTCTCCTTCCCCATTTCATTTCCTAGCCCAGAACGACTATAACCAGCTGAGTTCTTCTTCTCTTGTTCTTCTTCCTTTCTTCCTTTGGAACTCAAGGAAATCTTTGCCCAAATGAAGATCCACCACCACCATTCTCCTCCATGCATTGAGAGCTTTCCATTGCTTATTTTCTCGTCGTTTCGTCGCCAACAACCTCTCCAACAGTCAATAGAGCTGTTGCAGGGCTATCCTAGAGGAAGCCTCTTGCTCCCATCTCCTAGTATGTTGTTCTAGACCTCAAATAACCCCATGATTTCAACATGCAAGATCTAGTTCATCTCCTTCGTTTATTTTCCTATTTTTGAGCCATTTTCGATTGTAGTTTTGGGAGTTTTGTTCAATAGGTGTGCTAAGGTCTATTGGTGAGATTTATGGGTAATCTTTGAAAGTCCAAGATCGAATCCTAGAGGGGGGGTGAATAGGATTACTCCTAAGAACTTATGCAACTTTTAAATTTCTTTCACTTTTTCAAATATATTATGCTTTGATAAAAAGGAGAACTCCTAGATATTCAATCCTAAGCATTCATATACCATTCATGAAATAAAAGTAAAAGATCAATCACCATAACACAATCAATTATAGTGGTTCGGCCAAAATGCCTACATCCACTCCCGGTAACCCTACCGGATTTTCACTAACCAATTTTAAGGTTTAGGATCACCTCAAACCTTACACATACAACATTATGCTTTTCAAAGCTAAGCATAAACCTTTACAACCATAACAAATGCTTTTCAAGGCTAAGCACTAACCTTTACAACTTTGATTTTTCTCTTGTGAAATATGCCTCAACATGCATGAATAAGAGAACTAATCAAGTACTAAGATTTGCCTCTAAAAAGGCTGATATGAAAGTGAAAAATTGGACTTCTAGATGCATGCAAATAAATGACCAAGAGTGTAGTAGATGTAAGTTCTAGAAAGACATTCAAACTCTTTTTAGAAAAGTAAATTCAAGATGATTCAAAGATGCTTAATCATATGCGATATAAAGAGTAGAATGATTTACACATGATTTTCATAAAGATTCAACTTGTATATTGTAAGATGTAATCACAAGATAAACAAGTTGATTTTGAAAACTAGGTTTTGAAAAACTCATGTGAAAACAAGACTTAAGTTGATTTCATAAATCAAATAGACTTTAAAAGATGAAACATGTTATGAAAATCAACTATACAAGGAAGCAAGCAACTCTATGATCATGCTTTAAATAGAAACACAAAGATTTAAGAAAAGAGCATGTTTTTGAAATTTAAAGAGAAGAGAAGCACACCCATTTTGAAGATCAAAGGTTGAGTCTAATGAGATGGCTTCATAATCCCTTCACAAAGATGCTTGAAAAGTTGCTCTTCCTTGCTCTTGAAAATCCCCCAAAGTTCAGCAACTTTTCCAAAAGAGAAAACCACTTTTTATAGAAAAAGTTGTTCTAACGGCTAGGCGTCGGTTAGCAGACATACATGTGTCGGTTAACCGTTACTCCCAACGGTTACTTGCCAACGGTCATATTTTTAAAATTTAGATGACCAAATAGTCATTGTCGGTTGACCGCCATTATCGGTCGACCGACCTCGGACCGACAGCTGAACCGACAGCACAAGGATGAACAAAATAATGCTCTCTGGATTTTGAACCGACAATCTCTCGGTCTAGATTTTTATAAACTGTCGGTTGACCGACATGAACCGACGCGAGGACCGACAGAGAAGATCTGAGATTTGTAGCTCTCTGGAATTCGGACCGACAATCATCGGTTGACCTCGGCTCGCTTTCTCGGTTAGCCGACATGAACCGACAAGTGATCGACAGGCCAAGCACACAGAAAATACTGAAAAGAGCTGAACAAAAATATTTTGAATACTTTGAGAACTTTAAGAATATTTTGAAAAACCATGCATAACTTTGAAGGAACAAAAACCATGAAGATACACATGCATGATGATCCATGAATGAATGAGAGGGCAAGCTTACGAAGATGAATGCATCCTATCAAATTGCAACAAAATAAATACTCTAACAATCTCCCCCTTTGCAATTTGATGGCAACTTTAGAAGCTTTGATGGAACGCGCTCCGAGGCGCCGGCTGGGGCGGCTACCGGGGTCGGCGGAACGTGGGAGTCCGTCGGGTCCGGCCCTTTCGCGCCCTGGCGGGCCCTGAAGCGTGCATCAACATTTCTTTTGTGTGGGTGTACCAGATTTTCTATTTTACTTGGAATTGCAAGTGGTAATCCGGAGATCAACCTTCGCAAGTAAAAAGGAAATCAACTTCTTTCAAGTTTTCCATTGCACAAATATTTAAGAAAAGAGACATTTTCTTAGTTTGCCGTGAAAGGCGATTTTGTTTGGCATTTATAGCCGATTTTGGCGTTTATAGCCGATTTTGGCGTTTATAGCCGATTTACAATTCTCATCAATAATGAAAAAGACAAGAGTTGTGATTTTTGTCTCTTTTAGAAAAATACAAACTACAATGAAAAGCAAGAAAAGGAAGATCTAACTTTTCAGGAGATTGTGGGGGACTCGTTCAGATTGACGGTCGCAAGCCATGTATGGGCTTCGCCATCATCCATGCAGATGAGAACAGAAGATGCTCTTGATTCGCTTGGCTTGGCTATGACCTCAGGTTTTTAGAGGACAAAGACCAAGAGAAGGTCCTATGTCCAATAAAAAGCTAAGTAGACGGGCTGAAAAGCCACGTCTAAGCCATTGGAGGCAGCAGGAGAAGGCAAGGACCTTGGGGGGGGGTGCCCCCCAAGGGACTTTTGTCACCTTGTAGTGGTGGCCGGTGCAGAACTTCAGCAGAGTTTTTCTCTCTTTTTCTTTCTCTTAGATCTCTTTCTGATCTTTTTTTCTGATCTTCTGATTTTCTCCTCTTTTTTCCGATCTTTTTTCCGATCGTTTTCCGATCTTTTTCCGATCTTTTTCCGATCTTTTTCCGATCTCCATTTCAATGGAATGCTCTCCTATTTATAGGCCTTTGGTAGCCATTTAGGAGGGTTTATGAGCCTTAATGGCTTTAATGGGAGGAGTTACAAGATTTATTTCTTGATTTTGTAACTCCTTTTTCCTTGAATCTGATTGGCCGATGGAGATTAAGGGCTTTTAATCACCTTAATTACCATAATGGGAGGAGTTTCATGGTTTAAATGCCATGAATCAATTGACTTGTAACTCCCAAATGCTTGCTTCTGATTGGGCCGTCCAAAGAAATGAATTAATGACTGCAATAAAGCTAGTCAATTAACCACATTAATTGGTCGCCGAGCAGTCGAAGAGTCGCGGGCCATGCCGTGTCTTCTGGAATTCTTCTGGCGATGATCATCGATGGATCTACATGCTGATCGACATCGGATGAACATGTAACTTCAGACATTGATAGCTAAGAGTGGGCCGGTGACATCTGTCTTGTCGATTTCACGATCGGTCGGACAGAAAGTGCACTTTCTTGGTCAGCCGGTTGGCGATCTTGGAACGATCACTGATGATTTTATGCTTTTGGAGGTTGACCCGTGATTTTGACGGATGTCGTCGGATATGAGTCAATTTCAAGCACTAAAAATCACATTTTCAGGGAACCACAGGGGCCAAAGTGCGCGAAACGCGAAAAAAGACGGAAAAACGGGTCACCGGCGGAAAATCCGGTGACCCGGACCTCCATGGTCGCCGGCGACCATCGGCCATGGTCGCCGGCGACCATGGACCGGCGACCATGGGCCATGGTCGCTGGGGCCTGCGACCATGGGCCATGGTCGCAGGGGTCTGCGACCCTGGGGGATTTTTCCACTTCGGAGCCCGTTTTGCGGTCGTTTTGAGGTCTTTTTCGTCGCCGTTTTCTTCTGTATTTTTCTTGACATTTCTTCTCATTTATTGGCTTGATTTCCCTGTAGAAAACTTGATGAGAATCCTTGCATTTTTAGAGTGCAAAGTTTCTAATTTTCCGGGAAAGCCGAAGACTTTGTCGCGTAGAGCTGCTGATTTTCCGCCAGAAGTCGAAACTTGGTCAAACGATGTCGGAATGACCTGAAATTTGAGGTGAAGCCTCCTGAGCAATAAATAAGACCAACCATAGGCTTTTGTTTGAGTTTTGAAGCGTTTGGGGTCCCGTCGATGCTTCACTTGATTTTGCTGCGGGGAAAATGCCGAGCTTTGATGTGCGGTCAAACGATGTCCGATTGACCTGAAATTTGACGGGGAGCCTATTGGAGTCATTTTGAGACGTTCCATGGGCTCCGTTTTGGATGTCATGGTCCCGGGTTGCTCCGCCGCCGGTAGGCTTGATTTTCTCTCGGAGCATCGAAACCTGGTCAAACGTTTTCGGAATGACCTGAAATTTGACGTGCAGCCTTTTGGAAGCATGTTGAAGCCACTCATGCACTTGGTTTGATGAGCGAAGGATTCGGTGGTTCCCGCCGTCGGGAGGCTTGATTTTGCTGCTCGAGCATTGATGGAGGGTCAAACGTTGTCGGTTTGACTTGAAATTTGGAATGGAGCCTTTTTGGGACATGCTGGAGTCATCCGTAGGCTCTGATCGAAGTTTTGACGTCTCCGATGATGTCGCTGCCGGGAGCGCCATTTTAGCTGTCGGAGAAGTGAAGTTAGGCCAAATGTTGTCGAAATGGCCCGAAACTTCATGTGTACTCTTCTCTTGGCTATCTTGAAGGATCTTGCAGTTTTTGTTTGATTCTGACAAGATTTGATTTTTTGGAGAAATTGCATTGCCTATTTATGGCAGGTTACGACTTCATGCAGCTTTCTTGATGTTGAAGAGGCAAAGTGACATTTTTGGTGTCAACAAATGCCCCCTCGAGGTACAGCGACGAGTTGCTTGACTTTTGTAGTCGATGTGCCTCGAAGAGATTTTTGAAGGAGAGCTTGTGTCTTGACCAAGAGTCTTTGAGCAATCTTTCCTTTGGTAGAGGTGCCTTTGAGCTTCCAGGGGAATTTTATGGTAGTGAAAGGAATCACACACCATCTCGAGGCAAAGTTTTGAAGATGACATCAGGGATGTGGATTTGGGTTTTTGTTTTTGATCTTGTGACCTAACCAGCTATATATGGCAGGTTAGGGGATCGGGTTTTGGTTTTGATCTTGTGACCCAACAAGCTGTATGTGGCAAGTTGGGGGATCAGGGTTTGGTTTTTTGTTTTGGTCTTGTGACCTAACAAGCTGTATGTGGCAAGTTAGGGGACCAGGATTTGGTTTTTGGTCACTCTTTGGGACTGTGTGGGTCCATTGGAGTGGTTTGGATTTTTGTGAAATGTCAATTTCAAGATTTTGGCTCAATTTGGTATATGAGGCTGGATGGTTTGATTTTTGGAAGCTCATGGGGCTTGGGATTTTTTTTGTATGGTCCAATCAACTCAAAAGAGGCATGGAACCATTATTGTATGCTCTTGGTAAGAGGGATTTTTTCTGACTAAAAGCCCATTTTTTCTTTTTTTTTTTTTTTTTTTTTTTTTTAGTGCCTAGGTGGTCAAACTTGGCTCATATGGGCTAGCCCATGGGACCTTAAGCTTTTTAGGATGGCTTAGATCTCATGTGGGGCCATTTTTGTAAAGAATATCTAAAGATATCTCATTTGGATAGAGAATATCTAAAAATATCTTTATGGGAGAGAATCTCTCATATTCCCTTAATTTGGGAGAGAATATCTCAAGGTATCTTTCTTTTTGGGAAAGAATCTTCAATATCCTTTTTTGTTGGAGAGAATCTCTTATTTGATTGATTTTGGGAGGAAATCTCTCAAAGACATCTTTTTTTTTGGGAAAGAATCTTTCTAATTCCTTCTCTTTTGGTAAGGTTACTTAATTAGTAACACTTACCTTTCTTCTTTGTTTCCTTCTTTGATTTGCTCTCTCCTATAAAAGCAAAGGAAGGTAGGATCTCTTGCTCTTATTGCTTTCTTTTGCAACAATCTCAAGAGAGCTCCAAGACCAAGAGTGCTTCTTCTTCAAGGATCTTCAAGCTTTTTCCTTCTTCTTCTCCATCAATGGCTTCGAGTAAGTTTTCTCTCTTTTTCTTTCAAGAAAACTCCATGTAGAGAATAGGATGGAAGAAAAGTGTCTCTTCTCTTTTCTTTTTTTTTTCTTTTTTTCTTTTCTTTCTATTCTTCTTCTCTTTTTTTTTCTTTTCCACGTGATTTCTTTTTTTTCACGTGTGTCTCTTTTCTCTTTTTTTTTTTTTTTTTTTTTTTTTTTTTTTTTTGGGAAAGTTTCTTTTTTTTCTTTCTCCTTTTTTTTTTTTTTTTTTGAGAAAGTTTCTTTTTTTTTTCTTTTCTTTCTCCCTTTTTTTTTTTTTTTTGAGAAAGTTTCTTTTTTTTTTTTTTGCCTGCGGCTTGATTTGCTAACATTTTTCTTGTCAGCTGACTCGCCACAAGATTCCGATGACTTTGAACCATCAATGGACGCAAATGTTGATGATGCTTCCGATGAGTTCATGGAGGAAGAGAGTGTTCCGCCAGTCGTCGAAGAAGGTACTTTGTAGTGATGACCCTGATGATTTTTTTTTTTAACAGGATCATATTCATACCTTTTTGTGTTTCATTTGCAGGTTTTGAAGTGACAGAAGAGAGTCCATCGCTTTCTTCAGAACCAGAGCAAGGGATGCCAGAGGTCGATCCGGAGGTAGAGACCAGTTCTGACATGATTGAGGAGATGCCTCGTGTTGAGATTCCCTCTCCAGTGTCTCCAAGTGAAAAGAGTTCTTTTGTTACTCTTCCAATGGGACATGACATGAGCAGCCGATCAGCGGAGAAGGTTGAATCTTCATCCAGTTCGTCTCTTCAATTTGCGAAGAAGGTGCTGGCTCGGGTTTTGAGTTCTTGGGTCAAGACTCTCCTTTCTGGACACTTGGAAGCAGGATTTGGCATGATCCCACATGTGCAGGAGATTCTCACTGATACCGAAGAGGTTGGTCTGGATGTCACAGGTGCCAGGGCGACCGTTGATAGGATCATTGCACTGGGTGACAAGTGGTTTGAGACCATGGGCTTCCCTGACGACCAATTCTTCAAGGAGATGTTCTTGGACCCTGCTGATAAGGCTAAGTCTGACCTGAATGAGGCTACACAAAGCAAGAAGCAGCTAGTTCGGGAGAGGAACAAGGAAGAGCTAGCCATCATCGGATTGAGGCATGACCTTAACGTCCTTGATAGGGAAGTTGAGGAGGCCAGGAAACGTCTTGAGCATTTGAAGGCACAAGTCGATGCTAAGTGGGCTGCTATAACAGAGGCTCGTGACAGGGAGAGTACTCTGATTCGCAGGGTTGCAGATGCCGGTCAAGTTCTCGAGAGGAGGACTCTAGAAAACGAACGATGACAAACTGCTGGGGAAGAGCTTCCCGGTGTAAAAGAAGGGTTACGGCATTCGCCAGCATCTCATGGCAAGTTCCTGAAGAAGCGTGCCTTGGAAACTCTGACGGATGAGGCCAAAAGTTTGCTTGAGGAGCTGAAGCTTTGGCTGGAGACCATTTTTGGCTGAGCTCCTGATTTTTTATAGCAGAAACCATTCTTCTTTTTTTTTTTTTGGTACCACATGTATTTTTTGGTACTTCTTTTTTTTGTAGTGCTTGTGGACACTTTCTTTTTTTTTTTTTTGGTACCACATGTATTTTTTTTTGGTACTTTTCTTTTTTTTTTTTTTTGTAGTGCTTGTGAACACTTTCTATTTTTTTTTTTTTGCTTTGGTACCACATGTATTTTTTTGGTACCCTTTTTTTTGTTGTTTTCCCTACGCTCACTCAAATCTTTTTGTGATGAAAGCAATTGCTAAATGGGATTTGATCAAAAGTTTTGTCATTTTGTGAAAATCTTTTGTCAAATGATTGTTTTGGTAGGGGAAACGAATTCGGCATGAAAGCCGGATTTTTGTGGCATTTGCAGCCAGTTTTGACATGAGAGTCAGGTTTTTTTTTTTTGTGTGACATTTATAGCCGATTTTTGAGATGGCATAAGAGCCAAAAATTTTGTTCGTGGCATGGGAGCCAATTTTGAGATGGCATGGAAGCCGAAATTTTATGGCGTAAAAGCCAAAATTTGGGTTGGCATGGAAGCCGGTGTTTGTTTTGTGGCATCTATAGCCAGTTTGGTGGCATTGATAGCCAATTTGTGGCATTTATAGCCGGTTTGGTGGCATTGATAGCCAATTTGTGGCATTTATAGCCGGTTTGGTGGCATTGATAGCCATTTTTTGAAAGCCAAGTTTTGGTTTGTCGGCGTGAAAGCCAATTTTTGTGGCATTGATAGCCGGTTTGTGGCATTTATAGCCGGTTTTTTGGCAAAAGAGCCAGGTTTTGGCATTTATAGCAAGATTTTTTGGCTTTCAAAATGCAGGTATCGACTAAATGTCGCCTCCCCGCTGAATGGTCTTGCAAGTATCGATGGAATGTCGCTTCCTTGCTCATTCGGTTTTACGAGTATTGATGGAATGTCACTTCCTCGCGGGTTGGGTTTTGCAAGTATCGATGGAATGTCGCTTCCTTGCGAATTGGGGTGCAAATATCGACTAAGCGTCGCTTCCCTGCTTTTCCCAAGACTTTTTGGTTTTGCGGGTACTGACTTGATGTCGTTACTCCGCGATTTTTGAAATTTGAGGTTTTCTCGAACCATTTGTAATTTTGGGTTGTGGATAGCAACTGATATGTTACATCTCCACGATTTTTGAAATTGGGTTGTGGATATCAACTGGTTTGTTGCTTCTCCACGATTTCAGGTTTTCTCGAACCTTTGAAATTTGGGTTGTGGATATCAACTGATATGTTGCGTCTCCATGATTTTTGGGGTTTTGGAATTATCGAATGGGGTTCGCATCCTTCCGATTTTTTGAGTTTTGCGAGTATCGACTAAGTGTCACTTCCCCGCGGTTTTTGAAAAACCATTTTTTTGTTTAAAGACACGAGGGTCGTAAATTTTGACCTAAAACCATTTGGCGGTAAAAGGTAAGGTGGACTAGGGTGGAAATCCCTGGATCCGAATTTTTGTTTCAAACCATGAATTTTGGTTCAAGGATCGAAAGTTCTGGTCAAGTCAGGGAGAGGCTCCTAAACTTGGATTTTTTTTTTTGTTTTTGAACAATGAAACAATGAAAGTAAGCATTGTTTTTGAATCTCTAGAAATTTTGACATTTGATATGAAAATTCTAAAGAGAGTGGGTTTGACGAGCGAGTACCTGAGAACAGGTTTTGGCCATACAGCATTGCTCTTACCCAGTTGGGTAAGTCTTCAAGGGTAGTATCGCTTCAAGAACTTGCCGTTGATAGGCAGCATACATCTGTCGCCTTCCATGTTTAGGAGGGCATATGCGCCGTTGGAGAAGACTTTGTCGATGACGTAGGGTCCCTCCCATTTTGGTTCAAACTTGCCTTTGGACTTGTGAGCGAAGACCATTGGTCTTTTTACCGCAAGAACCAAGTCACCCTTCTTGTAGGCGCGTTGCCTGACCTTTTTGTCAAAAGATCCTGCCATGCGTGCTTGGTAAAGTTCAATGCTTTGTTGAGCTTCGAGCCGTTTCTCATCGAGATTGTCCAGCTCATGAAGTCGTAATTTCGCATTGCTTTCTTGAGTCATGTCATTTTGTAGAGATACCCTCAGAGAAGGAATTTGTACCTCTAGGGGCACGACAGCTTCGCATCCATAGACCAAGGAGAATGGTGTGCTATGGGTTGGTCCTCGAACGGTGGTTCGATAGGCCCACAAAGCTTCAGACAGTTTATCGCTCCAGTCTCTTTTGTGACTAGAGACCATTTTCTTGAGGATTTTGCAGAGTGTCTTGTTGAAGGCTTCTGCTAATCCGTTTGCTGCCGGATTGTATGGAGTCGAAGGACAGCTTTGGATTTTGTATTTGTCGCAAAACCTGTAGAATCGATGATCCCGGAATTGTGGTCCGTTATCATGGACGAATCTCTTGGGTATGCCGAAACGACAAATGATGTTGGTGCGTAGGAATTGAAGAACTGATGAGGTCTTCATTTCGTTGAACGCAAATGCTTCTGACCACTTGGAGAAATAATCCGTAGCAGCGAAGATGAATCGATGACCTTTGCTTGAAGGGGGGGAGATAGGACCTATGATGTCCATACCCCATGCTTCGAAAGGCCATGAGATTGCTGTAGGATGTAGCCATTCCGGAGGCATGTGAATGTAATCTCCGTGAACTTGGCATAGCTGGCAGCGTTTGGCAAATTGCATTGCATCAGCTACCATGGTAGGCCAGTAGTAACCTAACCTTTTGATTTGGTCGTAGAGCTTGGGACCAGCCTGATGAGCTCCACAAAGACCAGCGTGAACTTCTTTGAGTGTTTCTTCAGCTTCTTATTGTGACAAGCAGCGTAGAAGTACTCCGTTGAAGGATTTCCTGTAAAGGATCTTTGAAGGGATATCCAAATGAAAGTTTGGGGCTCGCCTTTGGATGCTTACCCGTTCTTTTGGATCTTCAGGTAGGATTCCGAACATAGTGTAATCAATGAACGGATCCCTCCAGTCGCCGATTGAAGGTTGAAGGATAGAGATCCGACTTCCAACCACCCGGTGGCATTCAGCAACTGCTTGGTGTGTGTTAAGAGGAGGGAGGGTCCTTCTCTCGCACACTGTAATTTGCATGTTTTCCCCTTCCTGGATCGCCATTGATGCGGCAAGTCCGGCCAGGGCATCTGCACGGATGTTTTCACCTCTACGAATGTGGGTGATGTTGCAGATGTCAAACTTTTGCAGAAGCGATTGTGCCTTGTTGTAATAAGGCAGCAGATCGGGCTTCCTGACTTCATATTTCTGATTCATCTGGTTGACGATCAGTTGAGAGTCTCCAAAGACTTCCAGCATAGTGATACCGGATTCGATGGCGAGTTCCAATCCTAGGATCAGAGCTTGGTATTCAGCTGCATTGTTTGTGCATGGTTCCAGTAGCGAGAAAGCGTGTGGAATCATGCATTTGTCGGGGCTAACAAAGAGGATGCCAACTCCCGAGATCAGCTTTCTGTTTTCATTTGTCCTGGTTGCACCGTCAAAGTACATGTCCCAGGAGGCATTTGGCGGGGAAGTCTCCACGTTGTAGACAGGTTCGTCTGGGAGATCATCTCTGAGTGGTGAATCTTTAGGCAATGGATGCTCTGCAAGGAAATCTGCTAGAGCTTGGCCTTTGATTGCTTTTTGTGGAACATACCTAATATCAAATTGTGACAAGAGGATGGACCATTTTGCCAGTCGGGCATTGAGAGAACCGGCCTTCGTGACAAGGACCTTCAATAGGTTGATCCTCGAGACCAGGTAGACTGTGTTGGAAAGCAAGTAGTGACGTAGCTTTTGTACGGCGAACATCACTGCAAGGCATTCTTTTTCGACTGGAGAGTAGCGATGCTCTGCACCTACTAGCATGCGGCTGAGGTAGTATAGAGCAGCTTCTTTTCCCTCACCATTCTCTTGTGCAAGCAGAGCGCCTACAGAATGATCAAGAGCTCTTGTGTACAAGATGAATGGTTTTCAAGTGGCAGGGGCAGCTAACACTGGAGGTTTGGTCAGGTATGACTTGATATCTTGAAATGCAGCTTCACAGTCGGCATCCCAGACAAAGTCTACACCTTTTTTCATCAATCGAGAGAATGGACGGCATTTCCCCGAAAGATTGGAGATGAACCGTCTGATGTAGGCCAATCTCCCTTGAAGCCCTTTTAGTTCCCTTAGGGTTCTTGGAGAGGGCATTTCTAGAATAGCCTTGACTTTTATGGGGTCAAGTTCTATTCCAGCTTTCCGAACAAGGAATCCGAGAAACTTACCCGATGAGACGCCGAAGAAGCATTTTAGAGGATTCATCCGCAGTTTGTGTTTGCGAAGTCGGAGGAAGACTTCCCGAAGATCTTTGAGATGGTCTTCTTTTCTTCTGCTTTTGACGGCGAGGTCATCAACGTAACATTCGACCGTTTTGTGCTGCATATCTTGGAATATTTTCATCATAGCCCTCTGATATGTGGCACCAGCATTTTTCAGACCAAATGGCATGACAGTGTAGCAATACACGCCAAATGGAGTCCGAAATGAAGTGTGTTTTTCATCATCGGGATGCATCTTTATCTGATTGTAACCAGAGAAGCCATCCATGAATGTCATTCGCTCGAATCCGCAGGTATTGTCAATCATCACCTCCGGTATGGGGAGCGGGAATTCATCTTTAGGGCAAGCGCCATTCAAGTCTCTATAGTCAATACAGACTCTGATCTGCCCATTTTTCTTTGTCACGGGGACAATGTTGGCCAACCATTCTGGATGTTGTTCCTCACGGATGAAGCCAACGCTTTTGAGTTTTTGAACTTCTTGTTCAATTTTATCCATCACATCTGGACGGAATCTTCTTTGGCCTTGTTTGACAGGCTTGACGTCTTCTTGAAGATTGAGTTTGTGGACTGCTACTTTGGGGTCTAAACCAGGCATTTCAGCATAGGACCATGCAAAGCAATCAACGAACTCACGAAGAAAAGCGATATACTCGGGTAACTCATCATCCTTTATATTCTTGCTTATGAATACAGGACGTGGGTTATCAGGTGTTCCCAAGTTTATCTTTTGAACAGGATCTTCTGTCGGAAGGTTCGAAGGTGGTTCCTCCACAATATTTTCGGAGGCTTCCAACTCAACGAAACCTTCTGGAGTTTCAACTGCATTACCAGGCCAAGGCTCTGTTCCTTTCCATGGATTTTCTTGATTGGTGATCTCCTCAAGGTTTGCTATGAGATAGTCTCAATCGCCTGTTGAGTATGGTATTTCTTTTGGAGACGAGGGTTCTTCTGGGTCAGAATAGCACAAGTCTGTATTATCGGGCGATTCCTCTTCATCATCAAAGAAATCGTACAAATTGGATGAGCTTCCTGGATCTTTGTCAGGTAACTCTTTAAAGAGATATCCAGGGAGATCGATGTCTTCATGGACTTGAGATGTTGAGGCTTGGTCGGTAAAACGACTTTTAAGCCTTTGTGTCAACTGTCTCAGAGGAGTGTCGGGATCATACCCTAACCCATATGAAGACTTTTCTACATGACCGTAGAGTCTCCAATCTTCCAGCTGGCTTTTGGTCAAGGCGGGCTCCAATGGCGTGAGAATACCGCGTCTTTCTCCCAAACCGACTGGGTTTTGAGCGTCAAAGCCCATTTTCTTCATGATAGCTTGTGCCACAGGACTATATAGAGATAGTTGAGGCATACCTTCGTTTTGGAAAGGTTCCAGCAGAGAACTTGATGAAGAAGCATCCGATCTATGAAAGAAGATCGGTCTTTGCTTTGGTGATGTTGTCGGAACAACAAAGGTAGCAGACGTAGGATCTTCTACGTCAGCAGGTGTCTCCATCGGAGTGAGAGCAGGCTGAACTTGCTGAGTGTCAGCTTGGCTTGACGATGCATCGTCTTCTGGCTCTGAGTCCGAGTCTGTGTCTTGCATGATAGACACGAGAGAAACAACAAATTTGCCCCCAGACTTTTGTTTCGCCTTCTTCACTTTAGTCGTGATGACCAAAGGTTTTGAAGATTTGAGGGAGATGACGAAGGGAGATTGACTACTCTCTTCTAATTTGCCGGAGGGGTTGTTTTCTTCCGGTGATTTTTGAGGAGCCTTGCCTTTATCTTTCTGGAGATTTTCAGCAGGGGGTGCTATTTCCTCTTCTTCTTTTTCTCCTTCATACATTTGGGAGTCTGTGAAGTGGACTTCTTTACCTTTGAAGGGTTTTCTGTCCGCAAAGACACGATGTACAATGCCGTCGTCGCCGACGAACTTGATGCATTGATGTAGAGTTGAAGGGACAACACCGTTCTCGTGTATCCAAGGACGTCCGAGAAGGATGTTGTAGCATGAGGGGGTTTTTATTGCATACACAGTGACCTCAGAGATAAGATCACCGATTTGCAATTTGAACCTGATTTTGCCGATAGGCCTTTGAGTGCTTCCATCGTATCCAAAGATAGATACAGATGTGTGGCTTAGCTTGCTGGGTGGGATGCCCAACTCTTCAAGAGCCGAAGTGGAGATAAGGTTGAGTGCAGAACCTGGGTCGATCTGAACTCTATGTATCGGCATTTCTTTGATGTACCCTGTGAAGTACAGGGGTCGGTTGTGCCTTGCTTCGCCAAGTAGGAGGTCTTCCTTAGTGAAGGCGATGGTTGCACTGGCTGCCTTTTGAACCGAGAGGCATTGGATGCATGATCCCTCAGTTTTCTTTTCTCCCTTTGAGGAAGTTTCAGAGTTTTTGACCCGGTAGTCCATTTCAATTTGGAGGACTTGCGGGGCATGTTTGTCGACATCCTCATTCAGTTTTTGTAATTCTGAGATGAGATTATCACGAGTGCGTGGAGACATTCGTAATAAATCCAGGATGTGAAGACGTGCAGGTATGTGTTTGAAGTGCTCAACCAAGTCATACTTGAAAGCCTCCTTAGGGCCTGCATGTTCATTGTTTTTGCCACTGGGGGCGCTTACAACATCTTTTCCCGAAGGATTTACATAAGTAAAGGAAGATTGGTTGTAATTCTTGTGGTAGTCCCGGCCAGAGCGGGTGCCTCTACCAACTTCGAGAGCTTCTTGAGAAGGATCTTCGTTTGGAAGATTGTCTTCAGGATCAAGAGGCTGTCGTTTTTCATCTACTGGGGATGTATCTGCAGCAGAGTTGCCATCCTCAGTGATTGTGTTGCACGGAGCATTTTCCGGGAGCAAGTCCTGAACAGCATCCAGCAGCTTTTCTTCTTCGTTGACCCATCCATCACCCCAAGTTGGGTTTTCTTCATGATGATGAGTCGGGAAGAATGTGTATTCTGAAGTCACAGTCTCAGGAGAAGAAACCTGAGAGGGTGTCATCTCTGTGAAAGTCACGTGAGACAAGGTAGCTCCAGAGGATACATTGCTAGGCGTCGTCGGAGTGTAGGTAATCTCATCAGACGACGCTTCAGAAGAGCTATAGTCCTGATATATTACATTACAGGAAGCTCTGATAGGAGATGTTGCCTGCTCGGAGTCAGACTCATCCTCGGATGTAAGAGGATCGTCAATCCAGCAATGTTCTCCATTTTCAGGAGTTGAGGGAGGAGGTACCTGATGGGCTTCAGGGACTTCCGGCTCTGGATTGTGAGGAATCTCGTTGACGCGGTCTTGCTCTTGTTCTAGAGCGAGACGCTGCAAGATCCTTGCATATTCTTCAAGATCAGGCATGGGAGCCAGATCCTCTTCTTCGTCTTCTCCGTGTGGCTCAACATAGTTGATTTCCACTGGAGCAATGACAGGTGCTGGGTTAACAGCATCTTCTTGTGCAGCCTCTTGGTCTTCTTCATCATCAGACCAGGATCCTTGTGGTTGCAAGGGGTTATACCAGATTACTGGCATAAGGTGAGTTTCAGGAACCCATTCTTCGTCGGAGAGATATTCTCCTGTTTCAAGATATTCCTCCCACTCATCGGTGTAGTTGGGCTCGAATCCATCGTCGGTGTCGCTGGACTCGTATCCATCAATGGAGAATCCAACTACCGAGTTGCAAGAGTATGATGCCCCCTGCATGGCTTCTTTTTTGAATTGAGGTGGCATGAAATCACTGAGAGTGAAGTTTCTTACCGCCTTTGAAGTCTCTGGAGGGGACGTTTCTGTTGCCCCGAGTGAAGTGGTAGAGGAGGCCTCTGCCTTTTCATGGACTTCTTGTTTTGGCTGGGTCTTCTCTTGCCGTTTGAGCCTGAGGAGATGTTTCTTGGCTTGCCTTCGCTGCTGAGCGGTCGGCTTTGTTTTGACGATCTCCCAATTTTCATCTTCCAGGAGGTCGGGATGTACCCATATGGGTTGTCCGTCTGGTGTCGGGCAAGGAACCAACACTTCGGACGTTTGAATTCTATTTATCACCTTGAAGGAAGTAGTGATCTTCTTCTTCGGTGACTTTGGTGTTTGTCCATATGACACCATGTTGACGGAGGCAGTCCCATAGTTTTTGTCAAAGGTGATGACTCCGTTTTTCCACATCTCGTTTATCTTCTCTCTCACAACAAAGCATTGATTGAGAGGATGCGAGACCATCTGGTGGTATGGACAGTACCGAGGATCGTCGGTTTTGCCAACGTCTCCCGGTCTTTTGGGCTCTGGCAAAATGAGTTTGCCATTTGCTAGGAGAGCCTCAAAGATTTCTTCGACGTCTTCATCGAACGGATATTTCTTTTCTACTCGCTCTTTGAAGGCATCAGAGAGTTCAGGTCTCTTACCTGCAGCTCTATTTTCAGCTTTCTTTGGTTGCTGAGGAGCTGACTTAGTCTGCACATTGAGAACCTCCTTCTTCTTTGGTTTAGAGGTTGCAATAGCAGTCGGCTCTTTCTTTGATGATTTCTGACTGTTGAGGTCTTTGATCACCGTTTCAGCTTCCATGGAAGCTTCCAGGAGTTCCCCCAGGTTCTTTGATTTATTGCCGATGATCATGGAGCGGATTTTAGCTCTCATGTTGTTTCGGCAGATGTCGACTAGCGACGCTTGTGGCAGTACATCTGAGCATTTGTACGCCATTGCTTTCCACTTGTGAATGAAGTCATAAGTTGACTCATTCTCTCCCTGTTTTAGGCTGCAGAGCTGAGCCATAGTAACATGATGATCCTCACCTTGGAAGTGGGTCAGGAAGCGTGTCTCCAGCATAGCCCAGTTCTGAATGGAGTTCTCCGGCAGAGTGGAGTACCAATCGAAGGCCGTACCTTTTAGGGTACTTGCAAAGAGGCGAATCTTGAGTGCATCTTGATCCGCGATAGCTCCCGTCAAGATCTTGAAGTGGATGACGTGCTGTCTGGCCGATCCTTTCCCCGTATATGTTTGGAGAGTAGGATGTTTGAATTTTGTGGGGAACGGGACCGAATCCATCCATAAAGGATATGGTGGCTTGATCCCATGCTCTTTGAGTATATCCTCTTCTTTTGCTTTGGCGAGGATACTGTCTACGTCCTTTTTGGTAAGGGCGCGTGACTCATTTTCTTCTCCATTTCCCTCGTTATTGCTATGATTCGGAGGAGGCTCATTGTTCACCTGATTTTGGACAACGAGGAGAAGGTTTTCCATCAGAGTTTCAATCCTCTGCTGGCCTTGTTCCAACTGCTGGATGCGTGTGAGCGCATCATCTCGAGGTGGATTCTGAGGTGGTGGCTCAGAACTTGTAGCCAAGACGTTCATCCCTCGGGATTCGAACGAAGAAATCGTCCTGGTGACCGAGCTGGGGCTCATTCTTTTTGATGAAGAGCTTGATGAAGGATTACTCTCCCGTCCTTGGCTGGAAGGGGCAGGAGATTCTTCGGGATGTCTTTGTGTCCTGGTGATGCTACGGGTCACCGGACGTCGGACATGGATTTTTGATGCTGACCTTTGGCGTCTTCTGGTTTTTCCAACCATATGGACGGCAGCAATTTGGTCGGGTCTTTCTTTTTCGACCCATTTGCGGGAGACTTGAAGTGTAGGAGGCTGGGTCCTTTGCTTCTCTAGTCTCTTTTGTCGATATGACGCACGGCGGCGTGCTCGACGAGCGATTTGAGCTTTGGTCAGCTCTGGATGGGCTCTGACGATGAAGGATGTGCTCCCTCGGGCGCAGCAGCCGAGCTTGTCTTCTTTGTGGTTGGGCAAGGACAGGATGCGGACCCGGTCCTTTGACTGTTGCAGCGAAGCTTTGAACCTTTCGAGTTCGGCCCCTGTAGAGATGAAGGGTCGAACTGAAGGAGTGTAGGCCTTAGCAGGTGCTTGGAGAGGCCTGGTGATGCATGATCTGATTTTGGGCTTGTGGGAGCAAGCCGATTCATGCTGGGTCGACTTGGGAGTCAAGTTGGAGATGGGTCTCTCCTCTTTCATGTAGGCAAGAGGGTAGAACTGGTTCTCTTTGAGTGGGGCCAGGTATGCTGGCTTGGTGGATGTTTGAGACCTTCTTTGTTTTGGGGAAGGTCTTGGAGACCAAGTCTTAGGGTAGACCTGGTTGGTTGTTGGTCGAGGCTTCGCGGGGGTGCCGCGGGCTTCGGGCTTTTGGGCGCTCGCCTTTGGTGTCACGGGAGTGACACGTTGAGAGGCGATTTTCTGCCTTTTGGCAGGCGCAGTTTGTTCTTCGGGAAGTGGGAATGGTCCCAGTGTCCCGAAGACGATGGTCCGGGGAGTCGAGGTCGACCCGGAGTTCAGAGAGTTGCCGAGGGAGTTGACGCTTCGGCAGCTGGCAGGGCGCTTGTAAGTGCGCTCGGTTTGCTTCTGTTGAAGCATGAGTTGGTGCTTGTTCTCATCGAAGATAATGGTTAAGGCTGCCATTGTTAGTTTCGAAAAAGTTCTGAAACAAGACCACATCCATTAGTAATCACAAGAATATAATGATCATAAATGGGAATTTCTATGGCTGTCTTTTCAAATCGCTCAAGGGATATGACCCAAGCGACATGAAGAAGGCAAAAAGCCATAGATGGTACAATTGTTCTGACAGCGAACATGGTAGGCTCGAAATGAGCGTTCCAATGACTGCTAGAAGCAATTGTATACCTAAATTCGACTTATCGAGAAGCGGAGCTTGCTCGAGATAAGAAGAATATAAGGTAGGAGTTACAAATGTGCCGGTCACAGATACAGTAGACCCTGAAAGGGCGTACCAGTATTGCTATGCACAAATGTTGGAGATCGCATCCATGAGATGGGATTCTTTGTTTTTTGAAATGTCAAGATTGGATTCATCAAAGAGAGCAGATGATATTCCGATCCGAATACGGGCTCAACGATTTCCGCGAGCGCCAGTACCCAGAAGGGAAGGAACCACAATTTCTCGGATCTGAATCTAAAATGACGAGAGTTTTTTGTTTTTGAAGATTTTTTTTTTTTTTAGATTTTCATTTTTTTTTTTAAAAAAATCTTTTTTTTTTGTTTAAGATTTTTTTTTTTGAAAATCTTTTTTTTTATTTTTTATTTTTTTATTTTTTTTTATTTTGATTTTTTTTATTTTTTTAAGATTTTTTTTTTGAAAATCTTTTTTTTTTATTTTTGATTTTTTTTTTAAATTTTTAAGATTTAAAGACGAGAGAGTACACATAGGCCTCCTAACCCGGTCTTATGAAACCTCAATTGATAGAATTGCCCCCAGGTAAGGGTAGGATTACTTAATGAACCCGTTTGGAGGACCCTTGCCTAGAACAGTCAAGCTGTCTCCACACTCTGGACAAGGCTTTTCTTGAATCAATCGTGATCAAAGAACGCAATTGGTTTAACCTTAGTGGTCTATGTCTTTTTTTCAAATCCCAAATAGACTCATCGAAGAGAAACGATGGCCCAAAACCTTAGTCGAACGGGCTCAATATTTCTGCAAGCACCAAAGAACGATAGGATAGGATCAAAGCTTCTCAATTTTGAATCAGAACTGAGAAAACTGATTTTTTGATTTTTTTCTTTGAAATCTCTAATGAACTCATCGAAGAGAAACGATGGCCCAAAACCTTAGTCGAACGGGCTCAACATTTCTGCAAGCACCAAAGAACGATAGGATAGGATCAAAGTTTCTCAATTTTGAATCCAAACTAAGAAAACTGATTTTTTTTTATTTTTATTTTTTTAATATATTCTTTTTTTGAAATCTCTAATGAACTCATCGAAGAGAAACGATGGCCCAAAAACTTAGTCGAACGGGCTCAACATTTCTGCAAGCACCAAAGAACGATAGGATAGGATCAAAGTTTCTCAATTTTGAATTCAGAACTAAGAAAACTGATTTTTTGATTTTTTTTTCTTTGAAATCTCTAATGAACTCATCGAAGAGAAACGATGGCCCAAAACCTTAGTCGAACGGGCTCAACATTTCTGCAAGCACCAAAGAACGATAGGATAGGATCAAAGTTTCTCAATTTTGAATTCAAACTAAGAAAACTGATTTTTTGATTTTTTTTTCCTTTGAAATCTCTAATGAACTCATCGAAGAGAAACGATGGCCCAAAACCTTAGTCGAACGGGCTCAACATTTCTGCAAGCACCAAAGAACGATAGGATAGGATCAAAGTTTCTCAATTTTGAATCCAAACTAAGAAAACTGATTTTTTTTTTTTTTTTGAAAAGAGAAAGAATGGAAACAAACTCAAAGAAATAGAAATTTCCAAAAAATCATTTCTCATGTTTTTTTTTTTTAAAGGATGCAAAATCCAACATAGGCTACCAGCTAGGAAGTAGCCAAGGAATCCGGAAAAGAAGTATAAGCATAGAGTAAAAAGTATGATATGCAAATATTTCATTTCCAAGCACCGTGTTCTCAAATGAACGAGTCCCACCGGGTGTGCCAGCTTGATGGAACGCGCTCCGAGGCGCCGGCTGGGGCGGCTACCGGGGTCGGCGGAACGTGGGAGTCCGTCGGGTCCGGCCCTTTCGCGCCCTGGCGGGCCCTGAAGCGTGCATCAACATTTCTTTTGTGTGGGTGTGCCAGATTTTCTATTTTACTTGGAATTGCAAGTGGTAATCCGGAGATCAACCTTCGCAAGTAAAAAGGAAATCAACTTCTTTCAAGTTTTCCATTGCACAAATATTTAAGAAAAGAGACATTTTCTTAGTTTGCCGTGAAAGGCGATTTTGTTTGGCATTTATAGCCGATTTTGGCGTTTATAGCCGATTTTGGCGTTTATAGCCGATTTACAATTCTCATCAATAATGAAAAAGACAAGAGTTGTGATTTTTGTCTCTTTTAGAAAAATACAAACTACAATGAAAAGCAAGAAAAGGAAGATCTAACTTTTCAGGAGATTGTGGGGGACTCGTTCAGATTGACGGTCGCAAGCCATGTATGGGCTTCGCCATCATCCATGCAGATGAGAACAGAAGATGCTCTTGATTCGCTTGGCTTGGCTATGACCTCAGGTTTTTAGAGGACAAAGACCAAGAGAAGGTCCTATGTCCAATAAAAAGCTAAGTAGACGGGCTGAAAAGCCACGTCTAAGCCATTGGAGGCAGCAGGAGAAGGCAAGGACCTTGGGGGGGGGGTGCCCCCCAAGGGACTTTTGTCACCTTGTAGTGGTGGCCGGTGCAGAACTTAAGCAGAGTTTTTCTCTCTTTTTCTTTCTCTTAGATCTCTTTCTGATCTTTTTTTCTGATCTTCTGATTTTCTCCTCTTTTTTCCGATCTTTTTTCCGATCTTTTTCCGATCTTTTTCCGATCTCCATTTCAATGGAATGCTCTCCTATTTATAGGCCTTTGGTAGCCATTTAGGGGGGTTTATGAGCCTTAATGGCTTTAATGGGAGGAGTTACAAGATTTATTTCTTGATTTTGTAACTCCTTTTTCCTTGAATCTGATTGGCCGATGGAGATTAAGGGCTTTTAATCACCTTAATTACCATAATGGGAGGAGTTTCATGGTTTAAATGCCATGAATCAATTGACTTGTAACTCCCAAATGCTTGCTTCTGATTGGGCCGTCCAAAGAAATGAATTAATGACTGCAATAAAGCTAGTCAATTAACCACATTAATTGGTCGCCGAGCAGTCGAAGAGTCGCGGGCCATGCCGTGTCTTCTGGAATTCTTCTGGCGATGATCATCGATGGATCTACATGCTGATCGACATCGGATGAACATGTAACTTCAGACATTGATAGCTAAGAGTGGGCCGGTGACATCTGTCTTGTCGATTTCACGATCGGTCGGACAGAAAGTGCACTTTCTTGGTCAGCCGGTTGGCGATCTTGGAGCGATCACTGATGATTTTATGCTTTTGGAGGTTGACCCGTGATTTTGACGGATGTCGTCGGATATGAGTCAATTTCAAGCACTAAAAATCACATTTTCAGGGAACCACAGGGGCCAAAGTGCGCGAAACGCGAAAAAAGACGGAAAAACGGGTCACCGGCGGAAAATCCGGTGACCCGGACCTCCATGGTCGCCGGCGACCATGGACCGGCGACCATGGGCCATGGTCGCAGGGGTCTGCGACCCTGGGGGATTTTTCCCCTTCGGAGCCCGTTTTGCGGTCGTTTTGAGGTCTTTTTCGTCGCCGTTTTCTTCTGTATTTTTCTTGACATTTCTTCTCATTTATTGGCTTGATTTCCCTGTAGAAAACTTGATGAGAATCCTTGCATTTTTAGAGTGCAAAGTTTCTAATTTTCCGGGAAAGCCGAAGACTTTGTCGCGTAGAGCTGCTGATTTTCCGCCAGAAGTCGAAACTTGGTCAAACGATGTCGGAATGACCTGAAATTTGAGGTGAAGCCTCCTGAGCAATAAATAAGACCAACCATAGGCTTTTGTTTGAGTTTTGAAGCGTTTGGGGTCCCGTCGATGCTTCACTTGATTTTGCTGCGGGGAAAATGCCGAGCTTTGATGTGCGGTCAAACGATGTCCGATTGACCTGAAATTTGATGGGGAGCCTATTGGAGTCATTTTGAGACGTTCCATGGGCTCCGTTTTGGATGTCATGGTCCCGGGTTGCTCCGCCGCCGGTAGGCTTGATTTTCTCTCGGAGCATCGAAACCTGGTCAAACGTTTTCGGAATGACCTGAAATTTGACGTGCAGCCTTTTGGAAGCATGTTGAAGCCACTCATGCACTTGGTTTGATGAGCGAAGGATTCGGTGGTTCCCGCCGCCGGGAGGCTTGATCTTGCTGCTCGAGCATTGATGGAGGGTCAAACGTTGTCGGTTTGACTTGAAATTTGGAATGGAGCCTTTTTGGGACATGCTGGAGTCATCCGTAGGCTCTGATCGAAGTTTTGACGTCTCCGATGATGTCGCCGCCGGGAGCGCCATTTTAGCTGTCGGAGAAGTGAAGTTAGGCCAAATGTTGTCGAAATGGCCCGAAACTTCATGTGTACTCTTCTCTTGGCTATCTTGAAGGATCTTGCAGTTTTTGTTTGATTCTGACAAGATTTGATTTTTTGGAGAAATTGCATTGCCTATTTATGGCAGGTTGCGACTTCATGCAGCTTTCTTGATGTTGAAGAGGCAAAGTGACATTTTTGGTGTCAACAAGCTTGAACACTCTCTCTCAATCTCCTTGAAACTTGAAAAACTAACTTCTTTGGATATTAAGGAGCTTTGGATGCTTAGGAGCATTTGGATTTTCTGGAGCTTTGGATTTTCTTTGTAGGAGCAACTATAGGCCAGAAATTCTCCCCCTCAACTTGATAGACCTTGATTCTACTCCCCCTCAATTGGAGACCACTTGATTAACTTGAGACACTCTCTCTCCCCCTTTGACATCTAATTGCAAAGGAGTCTGCCCAACCACAAGAAAAGCACATAACCTTGTTAGTAGCACCTGTTTATAAGATAACACTGAAATGAAACAATCAGGGGATATGTCAACAAGGTTTAAAATTCAGGGCAAGGGCCAATGCCCAATTGATGTCTCAATTTGATGAACCTTTCATTTCCTAGGGGTTTTGTAAATAGGTCAGCCAATTGAGAATCTGTCGGAACAAATAGTAACTCAATAGATCCTTGATCAGCATGATCACGCAAAAAGTGATAACGAATGTCAATATGTTTAGTACGAGAATGCTGAACATGATTTTTAGAAATGCTGATTGCACTAGAGTTATCACACATGATAGGCATACATTGTTGTGGAACATTATAATCTAACAAGGTTTGTTTCATCCACAATAATTGAGCACAACAGCTCCCTGCAGCAATGTATTCAGCTTCTGCAGTGGAGAGGGATACAGAATTTTGCTTTTTGCTATGCCAAGCTACTAGGCAACTACCTATGAAGTAACAACATCCACTGGTGCTTTTCCTATCATCAATTGATCCGGCCCAATCAGCATCACTGTAACCAAGTAATTGTAAAGTTGAGTCACAAGGATACCAGATACCATAATGAGATGTACCATTGACGTACTTGATAATACGTTTAACTGCTTTGAGATGGGATTCTCGAGGATCTGATTGATATCTAGCACAAATCCCAACACTAAAGGAGAGATCCGGTCTACTAGCTGTGAGGTAGAGAAGACTTCCTATCATACTACGGTAAAGTTTTTGGTCCACTTTAATGCCATTTGGATCACTGGAAAGTTTTGAAGTGGATCCCATGGGATTGATACTAGGTTTAGAGTTTTCTAGGCCAAATTTCTTAATGATGTCTAAGGCAAATTTGGACTGGCTAAGAAAAATCCCTTTCTCAGTTTGATTAACCTGAAGACCAAGGAAGAATTGAAGGGGACCGACCAGGCTCATCTCAAAAGTGGAACTCATTAATTCTGAAAATCCTTGGGCAAGCTTCTCTGATGTGGATCCAAAAACAATGTCATCAACATAGATTTGAGCAACAAGAATATCTGGATCAATTTTCTTGATAAACAGCGTCTTATCAACCTTCCCACAGTCAAATTCATTTTCAATCAAATGATTTGTAAGCTTCTCATACTAGGCCCTAGGGGCTTGTTTTAATCCATAAAGAGCTTTCTTGAGTTTATACACATATTCAGGATGGTGAGGATCTTCAAAACCTTCTGGTTGAGTAACATATACGTCTTCCTCAATCTCTCCATTCAAGAAGGCACTCTTGACATCCATTTGAAACAATTTGATTTTCATGCTACTCGCATAGCTCAATAGGATTCTTATGGATTCTAGTCTGGCTACAGGAGCAAAGGTTTCTTCAAAATCAATACCTTCTATTTGAGCATATCCTTTAGCTACAAGTCTTGCCTTGTTTCTCACAACATTTCCAGACTCATCTGATTTATTCTTGTAAATCCACTTAGTGCCTATGGGATTTTTCTCTACAGGTAAAGGTACAAGATCCCAAACATCATTTTTCTTGAATTGATTTAACTCTTCTTGCATTGCTTCCATCCATTCTGATTTAGATTCAGCCTCAGAAAAATTTTTGGGCTCAATTTGAGATACAAAGGAATAATGAGCACAAAGATTTTGTACTTGTTTCCGGGTCATAACCCCACTGCTGATATTTCCAATGATATCATCCAAGGTATGATTTTTCATTAGTTTGACTGGTATAATTGCTTTGGATGGAATGATATCATTTTTATCTGTAGGAGATGTTTGTTCACACTCAATCTCGACTTCATCATCTTCTTGTAGTGTTCTTCCAACTTGATTCATATCATCAATAACCACATGAGCTGATTCCATAATAGTCATGGTTCTATGATTGAATACTCTATAGGCTTTGCTTCTTTCAAAATATCCTAAGAAAATTCCTTCATCAGATTTAGGTTCAAATTTCTCCAGCTGCTCCCTATCTCTTAGAATATAACATTTGCTTCCAAACACTTTCAAATACCCCAAATTAGGTTTCCTTTCAAAGTAAAGTTCATAGGGGGTTTTGTTGGTATTCTTGGTGAGATAAACTCTGTTTATAAGATAGCAAGCAGTATTAACAGCTTCAGCCCATAGATTACGAGGAAGATCCTTTTCATTTAGCATGGTCCTCGCCATTTCTTGAATCACTCGATTTCTCCTTTCTGCCACTCCATTTTGTTGAGGAGTCTTAGGAGCTGAAAATTGATGATTGATTCCATGATTCTCACAAAAATTTGCGAATTTTTCATTTTCAAACTCTCCTCCATGATCACTTCTAATTTTCTGAATTTTACAATCCTTTTCAATTTGAATCTTGTTGCAAATCCTTATAATATTGTCCACAGCATCAGATTTTGCATGAAGAAATGCAACCCATCCAAAACGAGAATAATCATCTACCATAACTAATATGAACTTCTTTCCTCCAATACTCTGCATAGGTGCAGGTCCAATCAAGTCCATGTGGATTAGTTCTAGAGGACGAGACGACGATATATCCTTTAATCCTTTGAAATTTTTCTTGATTTGTTTACCCAACTGACAAGCTTTGCATATTTCTGATTTTTCGCCACTTAACTTGGGTATACCTTTCACAATTTCATTCTTCGACAACATTTTCATCAACTTGAAATTTATGTGACCCATCCTTTGATGCCATAAATAATTTTCTTGATCTTTGGTTATCAAGCACCTCGATTCATTGTCATCACATTCTTCAATAATGTAAATATTTCCCTTTGTCCTTGATCCAGTAAGAATGACTTGATTGGTTTTGTCATTAACTACTTTGCATGAAAGACTGTCAAAGACTACTTTGTTTCCCTTGTCGTACAATTGGCTTATGCTAAGAAGATTATGTTTTAATCCTTCCACTAGAAATACATCATTTAGAGTTGGTATTTGATCTCCTTTCACACTTCCTTTGCCAATGATTTGAGCTTTGCTATTATCTCCAAAAGAGACATTTCCACCATCATATTCCACTATGGAGCTGAACCTAGATCGGTCTCCAGTCATATGTTTAGAACACCCACTATCTAAGAACCAAGTGGGATTTTCCTTAGCTTTCAAGGCAGTTTGGACTATAAGATTCTTAAGATTAGTTTCTTCAACAACCCAACTAGCTAACAAAGGTTTAGAAGTAATGATCTTGGGGACAAATTTAAATGAGATCCTAGAGGGATTTTTGAGTGACAACCTAATCTTGTAGGGACAATTAGGAACTAAATGTCCACTACGATTGCAAAAGTGGCAAATCCATCTAGAGAGATAGTTTCTTTCAACTAAGGGTTTTTGAGAATTTTTTGTGAAGCTTTGAATGTTATTCTTTATCTTATTCGAGGAACCTTCAAACCCAAGTCCACTCTTATCACCATAGATTTTATGCATGCCCAACATTTGATAAGCTTTATCACTTCCCAAGGTGAATTTATCAACAATGAATTTTCCTTTGTTAAGTTTTGATTGAAGAGAGTTGATTTCAAGTTGACTAGATTCTAACTTGGATTGTAAATTATGAATGTTGTTTTGAGCAAGCTTTAGATCTTCATTTAGAGTGGTGACTTTTTGTTCTATGCTCTCTTTCTCAACAACTCTTAATTTCAAGTCATCCTTCAAGATGCTTAATTCATTGACAAGCTTTTTTGACACTTCTTTTAGTGATTTGTTTTTCTTAATCACAATCTCCCAATTTTCATAGAGTTCATCATAAGCTTGTTGTAATTCATTATCTTCATTTTCATTTTTGGTTTCTTCTTGCCCTAATAGATTCTCTATTAATGAATTATGCTCATCAATTTCTTCAATATGTGTCATGAGAAGCCAATTAGGGGAATTTTCATCTTCATCATCTTGGGATTCATTTTTATTACTTTCTTCATCTTCATCATCCCAAGTTATGTTTAAGGCTTTCTTTCCTTTCTTGTCTCCTCTTTCAAATTCTTTAGGAGTGGAGCAATTTTGTGCAATATGTCCAAACCCTTTGCAATTGTAACATTGCACATCCTTTTTAACAAATGATCTCTTGGGGCTTCTTTGAAATTTAGGAGACTTGCTTTCATCTGAATTTCTTATGTTCTTGTTTGTTCTAAAGAATTTCTTAAATTTTTTAACAAACAGAGCATTGTCCTCATCACTATCACATTCACTTTTATTTTCCTTAAATTGAGATGAGAGGGCCACTCCTTTCTTTTTGTCTTGCACTTCAAAATCTAATTCATAAGTGAGTAGATTTCCTCTTAGTTCTTCAATTTTAATTTTGTCAACATCTTTACTCTCAGTTATAGCCACAATTTTTGGTTTGAATCTTTTAGGGAGAGATCTCAAAATTTTTCTAACTGTTTTAGCTTCATCCATGACTTCTCCTAGTCCTATGAGAGAGTTGACAAGTTCCATTATCTTTGTGTAGAACTCATCAAATGTTTCTTCCTCAAGCATTTTAATGTCTTCTAATTTAGAGGTCAACATTTGTATTTTAGCTATCTTGACTTGATCCGTTCCTTCATGAGTGGTCTCTAAAATATCCCAAACTTGTTTAGCAGTATTGCAATTTACTACTCTATTAGATTCTTCTTGAGATAAAGCACAATATAGAGAGTTCTTAGCTTTAGCATTCAAGATGGCTCTATCCTTCTCCCCTTGAGTCCAAGCACTCTTGGGTTTGAGTTTTATGGATATATCATTTCCTTCAGAATCCTTTTCTATGGTAGTGGGAAGATGGTAGCCTTCTTCAATAATGTTCCAAACATCTAGACTTTGGGATTCTAAGAACACTTGCATTCGAATTTTCCAATATCGATAGTGTGTTCCATTAAACAAAGGTGGTCTATTTGTGGCATTTCCTTCACCCAAATGAGATTGCATGGTGGCAACAAAATAAAAGCACTCACTAGGATTCTAACTCTAGGTGGTAAGACCTAATCAAGAGCAACCTTGCTCTGATACCAATTGAAAGTCCAAGATCGAATCCTAGAGGGGGGGTGAATAGGATTACTCCTAAGAACTTATGCAACTTTTAAATTTCTTTCACTTTTTTAAATATATTATGCTTTGATAAAAAGGAGAACTCCTAGATATTCAATCCTAAGCATTCATATACCATTCATGAAATAAAAGTAAAAGATCAATCACCATAACACAATCAATTATAGTGGTTCGGCCAAAATGCCTACATCCACTCCCGGTAACCCTACCGGATTTTCACTAACCAATTTTAAGGTTTAGGATCACCTCAAACCTTACACATACAACATTATGCTTTTCAAGGCTAAGCATAAACCTTTACAACCATAACAAATGCTTTTCAAGGCTAAGCACTAACCTTTACAACTTTGATTTTTCTCTTGTGAAATATGCCTCAACATGCATGAATAAGAAAACTAATCAAGCACTAAGATTTGCCTCTAAAAAGGCTGATATGAAAGTGAAAAATTGGACTTCTAGATGCATGCAAATAAATGACCAAGAGTGTAGTAGATGCAAGTTCTAGAAAGACATTCAAACTCTTTTTAGAAAAGTAAATTCAAGATGATTCAAAGATGCTTAATCATATGCGATATAAAGAGTAGAATGATTTACACATGGTTTTCATAAAGATTCAACTTGTATATTGTAAGATGTAATCACAAGATAAACAAGTTGATTTTGAAAACTAGGTTTTGAAAAACTCATGTGAAAACAAGACTTAAGTTGATTTCATAAATCAAATAGACTTTAAAAGATGAAACATGTTATGAAAATCAACTATACAAGGAAGCAAGCAACTCTATGATCATGCTTTAAATAGAAACACAAAGATTTAAGAAAAGAGCATGTTTTTGAAATTTAAAGAGAAGAGAAGCACACCCATTTTGAAGATCAAAGGTTGAGTCTAATGATATGGCTTCATAATCCCTTCACAAAGATGCTTGAAAAGTTGCTCTTCCTTGCTCTTGAAAATCCCCCAAAGTTTAGCAACTTTTCCAAAAGAGAAAACCACTTTTTATAGAAAAAGTTGTTCTAACGGCTAGGCGTCGGTTAGCCGACATACATGTGTCGGTTAACCGACACTCCCAACAGTTACTTGCCAACGGTCATATTTTTAAAATTTAGATGACCAAATAGTCATTGTCGGTTGACCGCCATTATCGGTCGACCGACCTCGGACCGACAGCTGAACCGACAGCACAAGGATGAACAAAATAATGCTCTCTGGATTTTGAACCGACAATCTCTCGGTCTGGATTTTTATAAACTGTCGGTTGACCAACATGAACCGACGCGAGGACCGACAGAGAAGATCTGAGATTTGTAGCTCTCTGGAATTCGGACCGACAACCATCGGTTGACCTCGGCTCGCTTTCTCGGTTAGCCGACATGAACCGACAAGTGACCGACAGGCCAAGCACACAGAAAATACTGAAAAGAGCTGAACAAAAATATTTTGAATACTTTGAGAACTTTAAGAATATTTTGAAAAACCATGCATAACTTTGAAAGAACAAAAACCATGAAGATACACATGCATGATGATCCATGAATGAATGAGAGGGCAAGCTTACGAAGATGAATGCATCCTATCAAATTGCAACAAAATAAATACTCTAACAATCTTGGGGTGCTAGAGGCCAAGGCAAGTGACTGATATAGCCTAGTCTTGTACAGCTATTAATTTGGGTATTTTAGCTTCTAAAGCATGTTTTCTTTAAGCATCACATGTTCAGCTTTCTTATTTATTATTCAATCTTGAGATTAATATCAATTTATACTTGCATGTCATATTTTCACTATTATTCCAATGGATTCTTTCCCTCGCCTTGCTGATTTCTTGTTTTAACTCATGATCTTGGTTCTAAAAATGATATTTAATTGATGATTTATGAAAAATGGTGGTTTTGGCTTTGAAATTGTTGGAGAATGGAAGTTTTTGGAGAGTATGTAGGCTCTGGAAGTTCAGGGAATTGTCAAGATTGAGGGAATGTGAAAACAGAGAAAATTATGCTTGAAACAGAACTTGAAATGTAGATTTCTGCAAGCGAGGCTGTTAGCTGGCGGCTGACCGTCTTCTCACCGAGAACTTGAAATGGGGCCTTTTGGGTTGGAATTTGATGGAGATGAAAACTAGGGATATGCTGACATCAATTAACTTGATAACGTGTATTTGGAACTTGGAATGTCGTCTACCCTCAGGGGCATCAATTTGCTTATAAAATCCGACATTCTAGCTTCAAATACAGAAGGGGTCAAATGATGCGGTCTTAGCATATGTATGGTGTACTTGTTTTGTAAACTGGAGATTGAATAAGAACTTTGCCTGCTTGTACTTATTTTTACTTGAAGATACCTGATTTTCTCGGATTGGCCTTGATTTGATAAGCTTTACCTGTTTTGCCTGGCCTCATCTAGTTTTACTTGTTTTACTACAAGAACCACTTGGGATTATAATTTCTCGTATTTTTCAACCAATAAACATGTTGGCGGACCACTCATCATGCTTGTACTTGATTATCTACATGCTTGTGTGTTCTTGCTTACCGAATAGCCCCTTTTATTGACATGTCACATGACTAGATTTCTATATCGTGTTTTTATGGATTTTGAGCCTTTCTTCTTGAAAACTTTTGATTAAGGAAATTTGAGGGGACTACTTCTCGTGCTTTTATTTGTTAATAGCTTATGCTGTCTTGTCTTGTCTTGTCTTGCGTACACCGTTCACCTTGTGTGGCCGATTGGGAAAATGTGAAAACATTGGTCTGGGTGGCACCCTTAACCTCGGGCTGAAGCGTGTCAACCACGAGTTTCAAACGGTTAGTCTCCATTGGTCCTCATCAAAAAAATTCAAGTTGCTTGCTCCGTCCATCTCGTGTGGCAGATGATATCTAGTCTTGTCTCGTCTTGACAAGTAGTTTTCCCTTTTTCAGGACTTGACTTGTAAATGTATTTTGTTTTGTGCATCATGTATTTGGGTAGACACCACCCAAATACATAAGAGCTTGGACTACCCAGTCAGCCAGCTGATCAGCTGTTTTGGCGTCCTTGAAAATTACTTGGACCATCTGCATATTGGTTGTGCTTTGTACATGCTTTTCGGTTCTGTGGCCGAACCCCGACCACCTCGTGTGACGTGAGATCTTGTCTTGTCTTGTCTTGCTAGCTTTTATCATCTCATATGATAAAGAAATGATAGGCTCTTGTGGGTTTGCCAATCATAATATTATTATGTATTCATGCCAGATTTTTGTCTTCCATCTTGATTATGGATTTTCGTTGGTTTGTTAGCCATGGTTTAAGAATAATGATTTATCATGTTTTCCTGTTTTACATGAGAGTAGACACTTGCATCATTTAATAAAATGTCATGTTTTATCACACGCCAATTAATCAATATATTCAATTATATATTTGTCTATCTCAGTCACCTACCAGACCGCCGTGTCTGATATACTATACTTTGGTACTCTAGGTAGCAGGTTCTCGTCTTGAGTTAGCACGTTTGCAAACAACTGTGGAGCCGCTTGGTTGCAAGCTTGTTATGTCAAGGATATCATGTAGACGACGTGCTTGACACTGGAGTTACGTTATACATCTGGGTAGTTGTTGATACCAAAAATGTCACTTTGCCTCTTCAACATCAAGTAGCTACATGAAACCGTATCCTACGACAAACAGGCAATGCTACTTTACGCGTCAAATCTTATCAGAATCAAACAAAAACTGCAAGATTCTTCGAAACAGCCAAAAGAAAAGTACACATGAAGTTTCGGGCCACTTTGACATTATTTGGTCTAACTTTACTCTTCCAGTGGCTAAATAGGAACCCCCAGTGGCAACAGTGTCGAAGGTATCAGATCTTCTATCAGAGCTTATGGATGGTATCAAAATACCTCCAAAAGGCTCCATGTCAAGTTTTAAGTCAAACCGACATTGTTTGACCCCATATCAACCTTTGAACAGCAAAATCAAGTCTCTCGGCGGTGAAAACCACCAAGGCGATCACTCATCAAACAAAGCACATAGGTGACTTCAAAACGCTTCCAAAAGGCTATATATATATATATATAATTTCAGGTCATTTCGACAACATTTGACCGGACTTTGACTCTCGGAAGACAAATCAGGCCTCCCGCGGTGGAGCTCCCCAGGATTATGATTCCCAAATCGGAGCTAATTGATCTTCTTAAAATGACTCGAATAGGCTCCCTGTCAACTTTCAGGCTAATCAGACATCGGTTGACCGTACATCAAAGCGCGGCATCTGCCTCGCGATAAAATCAAGTCTACTAGCGATAGGACCCCACACAGCTTCAAAACTCAAATAAAAGCCTATGGTTTGTCTTATTTATTGCTCAGGAGGCTTCACCTCAAATTTCAGGTCATTCCGGCATCGTTTGACCCAGTTTTGGCTTCTGACGACAAATAGGCAACTCTGCTCGATAAAGTCTTCTGCTTTCCTGGAAAATTAAAAACTTTCCTCTCCAATATACAAGGCTTTTCGTCAAGTTTTCTACAAGGAAATCAAGCCAAAACATGTACAAAATGTCAGGAAAAACACCGAACAAACAAGAATCGGAAAAACCGGAAAGAAGACCGAAAATCGGCAACCAAAAGGGATAAAAATCCCAATGGTCGCCGGCGACCCTGTCCCATGGTCGTCGGCTACCTTGGAAATCCAAGTCGCCGGATTTTTGCCGAATTACCGTTTCTAGATGTCCAGCCCCTGTGGCTTTCCAAAATTCTAACTTTTGAAGCCCGGAATCCGTCGATCTTCATCAACATCACGGATCCACCTTCAAAAGCATGTAATCATCATTGATCGCTTTGAAATCACCAATCGGCCAACCAGGAAAGCACACTTTCTGCCCGATCAATTGAGAAATCGACAAGATAAGTAGCACCGGCACACTGGTAACAATCAATGTCTGAAGTTGCATAGTCATCCGACATTGATCAGCATGAAGATCCATTGGCGACCATTACAAGAGAATTTCCAAAAGACGCAGCATGGCTCGCGACTTTGCAAGCGCCTCAATGACCACTTAATGCAGTTAAATGACCCGTTTTATAACAAATTAATACGGTCATTAACTCATTATTTCGGACGGCCCAATCAGAAGCAAGCAATTGGGAGTTACAAACGTGACATCAAACTGTGTATCTCCCCCCACCATGGAGTTTAAAGGCGATTAAAGGCTCTTAATTCTCCATCGGTCAGTCAGAAGCCAAGAAAAAGGAGTTACAAAAATGATAAATTAAAACTTGTAACTCCTCCCATTATGTGGCTTTAATTCATTTGAGGCTCATAAACCCACCTAATGGCTATCAAAGGCTTATAAAATGGGGCCCATTCCAAGAGCAATGGATCGAATCGACATAATCTGAAAAATCCGAAAAAATCAATCAAAAAATCTATACAAAAGAGAAAGCTCTGTAAAAGTTGCTACAATGACCTATCCTGCCTCGAAGAAGTTCTGTAGCGACCGCAACAACAAGGTGACCAAAGTCCCTTGGGTGGTCACTCCCCCTAAGGCCTTCTCCTTCTTCTCTTCTATGGGCTAGACGCGGCTTTTCAGCCCGTCTACTCGATTTTTTATTGGATATAAGACATTCTCTTTGTCTTTATTCTCTAAAAATCTGAGGTTTAAGCTGAGCCAAGTAAATAAAGAGCACCCTCTATTCTCATCTGAAAGATGATGGTGAAGTCCATACATGGCTTGCGATCGTCAATCTGAACGAGTCTCCACAATCTCCTAAGAAGTTAGATCCATTTTTCTTGCTTTTCATTGTATTTTGTATTTTTCTGAAGAGACATAAAAAAAATTACAACTCTTGTCTTACATTATTGATAAGAATTGTAAATCACCTTTTACGACAAAAGTTGCATTTCACAGCAAAAAACCGCATTTCACTGCAAACATCGCATTTCACGGCAAACAAACCGTATCTCTTTTCTTTAATATATGTGCAATGGAAAACCAGAAAAAAAAAGTTGATTTCCTTTTCTATTTGCGAAGGTGGATCTACGGACCACCACTTGTCAATTCTAAGTAGAGTAGAAAATCTGGTATATTTGTACAAAAAAATGTTGATGCTCATATTTCGCCACTGGTCGTGAAAGGGTTGGACCCCACGAACTCTCACATCCGCTGACCCCGGTAGTGCCACGCGCGGAAAAGCGAGTCCATCAGTACTATTTGTTATTAGCTTGTTAGTTTTGTACGGCTTTTATTAGTCATTTTCTTTGGGATTGAAATTAATGCACTTGTTTAATTTATAATTTGAGCATGCTTGGGTAATGATTAGCTTATTACCATCAGCTCTGTATATTTATTTATCTGAGTTTGTTTCAATCCGAGTATGGAATTTGATATGACAGCTTTATGCTGAACAGGTTGAGTACGACACGAAATCCGATGGCCACTAGCTTTGGGTCACAACGCCACATAAGCTTCAACGAAATGTTCTTGATGTGTTTGGAAATTTTTTCTTCTGGAAGAACATAATCCAAAAACCATGAATCGTTAACCCAATTCATACTCGTAGCGACCAAAAGTGATTCTTTGTTTTCCGAATCCGATCTGTATGGCACATTATTTCCTTCTGATTATTATTCTTTCACTTTTCTCTCCAGGCCCTCCATCCACTTTTTGTAATTCCTTTTCAAATTTATGTTTTTCTTGCGGCAATAGGATGAGAACTTGCCTTTTTCGTTGACTTTGGCTAATCCACTCCTTCATGAGCCCTTCGACGTGAATCTTCACTTTCCATGATGCGAACTAGCTATCATGTACAAGCATTTGAGCTTTGCTTAAAGTCTCGGAGAAGTTTCCTCGTCCATGACGTCAAGTAACACATCATTCAAGAGATTGAGTCATATGAAACTCATTGCCCTCTCTCCATGTCCTCCCATTCATCGAAATCCCTTTTTTGGCCTTTTGATGTCCTATACAACGCGTTTCCAATTCTTACCGTGTCAAGGAGTTAATGACTATTTTCTGCCATTTCTTGAAGTCGTTTCTCCAGTCAAACACTTGAAACTGACACATGATACTTGAATCCTTTTTGGTCATCATGAATCACATTTTTTTTAATCCCCAAGTCCCTACTTGTCAAATCGCCAATCTCTCCGTTAATCTTGGAGATTACGCCGCTACGAGTTTATCGAGAAAAAAGAGAGTGCCATTCTGACTCCAAATGGCTCCAAAATTCAGTGCGATTCTGACTCTAGATGACTCCGAAATTCACACAACAATCTGTAGCCCTTCAATTTGGTCAACAGTTACTTTGACCCGGTGTTAACATCAGCTGTGGTGCCATGCTAATATCAACTTCTTTTGTTGCTAGGCTTTTTCTGTGGGTTAGGTCAAACTTGACTTGGACCTAAAACCTATCTCTGTTGGGCTTCCTGGGCTGCTCACGGGTTGGGTCAACCATGACTTGACTTGAACGCGACTCAACCCACGCCTGACTTGAGACCTAAGTTGTTCTCATCCTTCTAACTATAGCATAACAGAGGCGTAAAAAAGCCATTGCAATGTGGGGTGTTCTGCGTTCGGCGGTCTCAAGGTCCACGCTGCCTCTCTTTTTTAGAAAGGATTGCGATGACTGAAGTTATGTTGATTTGCAGCCACATCTACTCTCTGTTGTTTCCTTTGAGCAAACATCGACGAAGGTGATAGGTTTCAAGCGGATTGTGGCAGTACTCCGGTGAGCAGTAGTGGGGTCATTTTTTGCTCTTCTCCACTCACAGAGCAACGACAGTTGGGTGAGAAATCCGGCTCTACCTCCTCTTCAATCACTCTGCAAATCTTCTCCTAAGTATAGAATCTTTGGATATGCTATCTCCTTTAGTTTCAGCCACTGTAAAGAAACCCGAGAGCCTCTCTACAACGTGAGCTGCCTCTCTGCAACATCACCACCGATCTTAGATCTATTTGATCGTATCAGAGAATTCCTACTATCTCTGTAGGGATGGCCCACCTAACGGATCCGGCTTCTCTCCCAATTTCAGAAAGGTAGTCTCTCTTCTTAAGCACATGTGGCTCACTTCGTGATGAGGGCCGATAACGACTGTGGCGTGGTAGAGACCATGACTATCCCAACAATCGGCCGGAAAATAGTGATCGGACAGCAACTGTTGACACCAAAAACGTCACTTTGCCTCTTCAACATCAAAAGTTACATAAAGCCGCATCCTACCACAAAAAGGAAATGCTACTTCAAGTGTCAAGTCTTGTCAGAATAAAAAAAAAACTGCAAGATTCTTCAAAAAAAAAAAAAAAAAAGAGTATACATGAAGTTTCGAGCCATTCCAGCATCATTTGGCCAAACTTCACTCCTCCGGCAGCTGAACAGAAGCCTTGGCGGCGACAGTGTCGAAGACATCAGATCTTTGATCCGAGCTTATAGATGGTCTCAAAATACCTCCAAAAGGCCCCATGTCAAGTTTCAAGTCAAACCGACAATGTTTGACCCCACATCAACCCTAAAACAACAAAATCAAGCCTCTCGGTGATAAGAACCACCAAGGCAATCACTCATCAAATAGAGCACATGGGTGACTTCAAAAGGCTTCCAAAGGGCTACATGTCAAATTTCAGGTCATTTCAACAACATTTGACCGAACTTTGACTCTCGGAAGCCAAATCAGGCCTCTCGACGGCGATGCTCCCCCAAACCATGACATCTAAATCGGAGCTAATGGATCGTCTCAAAATGACTCCAATAGGCTCCTTGTCAAATTTCAGGTCAAACAGACATCGGTTGACCACACATCAAAGCGCGGCATTCCCCTCGCAACAAAATCAAGTCTACTGGCGACGGGACCCCACACGGCTTCAAAACTCAAACAAAAGCCTATAGTTGGTCTTATCTATTGCTCAGGAGGTTTCCGCTCAAATTTCAGGTCATTCTGACATCGTTTGACCTAATTTGGCTTCTGACGGCAAATCGGTACCTCTGCGCGTCAAAGTCTGCGGCTTTTCCTAAATATTGGAAACTTGGCTCACTGATATGCAAGGCTTTTCGTCAAGTTTTTGTTGAGTTCATGAATTTGCACATTTACGCATCATTTTAGGATGAATTGAGGATTTTAATTTGGTGAATTGCATCATTATTCATCTAATTTCATCATTTCATGCATTTTCACCTATGAACCTGAATTCTCATAGTTTTCATACATTTTTTGCATTAACTTAGAATGTTTTGTAAATTTTCTTCGAAGAGTCTCAGTTGGAGTAGAACTCTGCCCGGGTGGGTCCCGCTTCAATATGGGCTCTTCAGTATTTGATGTGTTGAATTTGAATGTGCAGAAAATGAGAATCGCAGGCCTCTATCACAGAACCCACTTTCAAACACACATAGTCATCATGGGCCCTGCATTGCTGAATTGAAGATTGAAAAGAAGTAAATTGAAAAATTCACCATCTGAACCCCACACACAAGCCTTGATCAATGGATGGGACCACACATCATGTTAGTTGAAGAGTCCTAACTACATAGAAGACTTCTTATAGGGCCCACGGTTCAAGCACATGAAATGTCCCACAAGGCAGGGTCCGCAGTAGTTGCAAATTTGAAATTATTAATGGATAATTTAAAGAGTACAATTCTGATTGGAACAAAAGAAGAAGAGTTTGAATCATTCACATATGATGTCCTTTCGAAAATGAAAGTTGTGCAGAGATAGAATCCACTGGAAATCAAATTTTAAAAGTTAATCCCGTTTTTCTCAAAATAACTCATCTTCAAATGGCTATAACTTTCAATCTGACAGTCGGATTGATGAAATTTACCCACCGTTTGAAAGCTTATTCAGAGTAGATATACGTGGATCCCAAGAACGTGCAAATCAGAGTTATATTGACAAAGTTATGGGCCCGGAGATTTTCATATTCATTTTTAGAGGGGATTGCAATTAATTGCACACTGTTGATAATCAATTGCTACACATCTCTTGTGGGACCCCATCTGAAGATTACCCAAGCCATCCAAAGGTTTCTAAAAGCTTCAATCTCATTCAAATTCAAAAAGGATAAGACATACCTTATTAATGAAGAAAAATCAAATCTACAGAGAATGTGTCCATATTCAATGTATCCGACAGATAACCGGAGAAATAAAAGGAACCAAAAAGTAGCATATGAGATTTATTCCCTTAAATAAATTGTGAAAAATTGTGCTCTTTGATAGACAAATTATCTAAATCAGAAACATTGATTTGATTCTGATTGAATAATTTTTAGGACAAATTTATTTTATCTATTACATAGAATGATGGCGAGACTACTTAATGGATTCATGATATTATGATCTGCATTTTCTCATATTTTTTTGTTGCACTTTAGATCTAGATTTTTCTCAATCTTATTTTTTTCTTTATCTCTCTTGTCATTATCATTGATAAGAAAAAAAAATCAGATTTTGAATTTTAACTTAGTAGTGCTCCTTGTGGGATCGACCTGTACTTGCCACTGTCTCAAAAAGACAGTTGTGTACTTGTAGTATTAAAAGATTGAATTTAAATTCACATCAAGTTTTTGGCTCCATTGCCGGGGAGCCAAATCTAAGTTTTTGTTAAAATTTTGAATTTTTTTTTATTTTTATTAGATTCACATGCATGCTCACATTTAGGTTGCATTAGTTGTTTAGTCATCTAATTTGCATTAATAGTGTTCTTTGCAATTAATATTAGTTAGTATTTTACTTTACTAATTTTTCTGATTTTTTTTATAATTAATTGAATTTTCGGAATAAATAATTAATTAGTAAAAAAACCAAAAAAAAAAAATTTTTTGTAGGATTTCTTTTAATTCCGAATTTCAGGAAATAAAAAAAAATTTTATTTTAGATTGGTCTAACTAGTATCTTGATTAGATTAGGATTGGTAAGATAGAGTTTAAACTCTTTAGAACTAGCTTTTTGATTAATATGCTAACCTTTGAATTCTGAAATTAGGCAGTTGGAAAATTTAAAATTCCATCTCTTACGTTGTTTGGATTAGTTAGAGTTTTAAAATCTAAAATTTGAATTGGATAAGATTGGATTTCTAATAATTGAGAACTTTTTGAAAACTCTAACCATATATGGACACTTGTAGATAGAATTTTTGATTTGTTTCAATAACTTTAAATCCACTTTGATAGTGTTTTTATTAACTTTGTGTCTTTTGAATTTTCTTATTTATTTTAAAATTAGGATAAGATAGAATTTTGAGTTGATGTGTTAACTTAGGATTTACTAACAAAAGTTTCTTTTGAATAGGTTACCTTGGTAAGAAGAGAGTTGCACAAAAGCAGGAAACTGCATGGATTTGCTCTAAGCAAACAAGTTGCTCTCAGAATTGCTAAAAACAAATTGCTCTCGGAATTGCAAAATTTGCCAAAAAAAACAAAGAGGAGTGGGCCCACTGTAAGAGTTTCTAAACTTTACCCCACGAATCTTTTACTTGCAAGTGGGGCTTGGGTGATTTAAATTTCAGCAAGTATGATTGTGTGATTGACACACCAAGTAAAGACCCCACACACTTAGTTAAGGGCAAATAACCCCAACAAGATAAGGACTGGATTTCATCACCAGATCCTTGCCCAATTAGGTATAACCACCTCTCACATAGTAACCTAAACATTAATTAAAAATAAAGTAGAAACGAGACCATAGGACTCGAACTCATTAGGACGAAGACCACAAAAGGTTGCACCAATTGCGCTCTTTGGTCAAGTCAATGTCTAAGTAAGTCCCGTCCCTCCAAAGGGCGGTAGTCTCTATTCTAGGAGTTTGGTTCTTAAGCAGGACCCTTGCCAAGTGCATTGTGACCCCACCACTCATCCTGAGGACTTACTTGGTCGATTTGACTTTATAAGACTGGATTGGAGGCCTTAGTGCACTCTTCAAACCAGTTAGGAGCTGTCTAGTGAGTTAGGCTAACCTTAGGATAATTTATTGTGCTCAATCTTTATGCTTGACTACTTGTGCATCATCTAGTAAGACCATTAGGACCCCGCATATAGATTAAGCTTGCATTTCTTTAAGGTTGAACCCGATGCATGTGCTCTAGACCTGAGAGAGAGAAACTGTGGGTACGCAAGAGTAAGAAGTTAGTCAAGATGGAGCCCGATTTAGCCTTAACCATTGTCGGAAAGTCTTCAATCTTTGAATAAATTGTTAGAATAGCTGATCAAATGGACCCACCCATGACTTTAAAGGACTACATGTACCCCACAAGGACAACTCACCCGTCCTGCATCACCCTGTCTCAAACCAATGCCACATTTGAGCTGAAATCTGGCATGATCCAGATGCTCCCAGTATTCCATGGGCTAGATTAGGAAAACTCATATCAACATGTTAGGGAATTTGAGGACATCCGTGGGACCATGAGAATTAATCACATGACTGAGGAGGCCCTTAAACTTAGATTATTTCCTTTCTTCCCAACAGAAAAGGCTAAAGCTTGGCTTTATACCTTACAGGCCAGGTCCATCACTACATGGGCCAAGCTAATCGAAGAATTTTACAAAAAAATTCTACTCCAAGGAGAAAACCGCTTCGATTAGGCAGACCATCAATGGATTACATAAAATGGAAGGGGAGACACTTTACAGTTATTTGGAACGGTTCAAGGACCTCTTAATCCAGTGTCCCCACTATGGATTTGAAAAAATCCGATTGGTCCAGATCGGGTATGAGGGCATGGATTACCAAACTAAGCAAATAGTGGAATTTTTCTGTAGTGGGAAGTTTACACAGGAGACAGCGGATGAAGCATGGACATTTTTGGAAGAAACCGCTGAAAACACATTGCAGTGGACCCCTATCAAGAGGGAGCCCATCAAACCCACCATTCCTAAAAGGTGGGGGATGTTCAAGATTGAATCCAAAATTAAGACAGGGGACAAATTGGCCACACTGGTGAGGAGAATAGAATCCTTAGAGCTGAACTAAAAGCCCACTCCAAACACTTTGGAGTCATTAAGATATAATCAGGCCATGAATGGAGGGATTGACCCAACAATTTTGGGTCAGACTGAGTCTGTTAAGGAAGTGAATGCATTATATCAAAACACTCATTTTGATAATCATCAGAGGTATGACCCGTACTCTAACACTTACAATCCAGGTTGGAGGGACAACCCAAACTTTTCTTGGACCAAAGGCCCAACTCAAGGTGGCCCATCTCAGTCCACTCAATTTCAGCCCAATCAATCACAAGTCAGTGCCCACCTGGTTTTCAAAAACGCCATTTCAACCTCAGTGCATTGACCCATAGGGTAGATTCGTTAGAAGATGCCATGAAACTCATGTCTCAAATACGGCCCAATTGTCATAGAGTACTGCTCAATTCCAGCAGACCACTACTCAATTTTTGAATGGCTACACTCAAACCCTTGCAAAATTGGAATATCAGATGGGCCAACTGGCCAACTCCATCAATGTCAGAGACAAGGGAACCTTCCCTAGTTAACCCGAACCTAATCCCAAGGGCCAAGTTGTTCATGATCCTAAAGGAAAAGGCCCGGAACAAGTCAAATCCATAATCACTCTTAGGTCGGGTACACAGGTTGATACAAGGTCAAACTACCAAAGGAACCTGAGGAAGAATCAAGTGAGAAAGTAGAAACTGAGGAACCAAGTGTGAATGCTGAACCCATATTATAACCAGAGAACCCATTCAATGCTGAACCATCATCTAATGAGCCCACTCTTAGGACCTATGTTCTCAAGGCGCCATACCCACAGAAGCTAAGCCTAGCAAAATCAACTATTAAGTTGGTTAAAATGCTAGAAGTATTCAAACAAGTGAGGATTAATATCCCACTACTTGATTCTATCCAACAGATTCTAGCCTATGCAAAATTTCTGAAGGACCTTTACACCTTTAAAAGGACTACCAATGTGCCCAAAAAGGCTTTTCTAGCTCAACAAGCCAGCTTAATCATTTCCTGTCTAACCCCGATCAAATACAAAGACCCAGGGTTTCCTACCATTTCTTGCCAGATAGGGGACCATCACATAGAAAAAGCTTTACTAGACTTGGGTGCAAGTGCGAACCTTGTTCCGTACTCTGTTTATGTAGAATTAGGTTTGGGGGAGTTGAAAAAGACCCATGTGACCTTGCAATTGGCTGATGCATCGATTCGATACCCCAAGGGAGTAGTTAAAAAAGTTCTTATCAAAGTCAGAGACTTTGTGTTTCCTGTCGATTTTGTTGTCTTGGATACGAAACACACATCTGGGACTGAAACAAAAATTCCAATAATCTTGGGGAGACTATTCCTTGCCACCTCAAATGCCTTGATCAATTATAGGAATAGAGTGATGCAAATTTCTTTTGGGACCATGACAGTCCAAGTGAACAATTTTAATGTCAGTAAGCAACATCCTGATGAAGATGATAGAGCTTTTGAAGTTAGTTACATTCATAAATTAGTGAAAAATCACTTACCCCATTTGAAACTTGAAGATCCACTAGAGGCTTGTCTTGCCCACTTTGGAAGTGATTTTGATATAGATGGATATATTGAGGAAGTCAATGCAATGTTAGACTCAACCCCATCCATGGATTGCTCCAAGTGGCAACCGAATCATGAGATTCTGACTCCATCTACTTCCCCAACTGTCCCATCAATTGTAGAGCCCCCTAAGCTAGAACTCAAGCAGTTGTCGGATACCTTGAAATATGTATTTTTAGGCCCGCTAGAAACCCTTCCAGTGATTATAGCTTCAGACTTGGACCCTATCCAAGAGAAAAAACTCGTGAAAATTTTGGATGAGAACAAGAAAGCCATAGGGTGGTCCATTGCAGATATCAAAGGAATTAGCCCATCTGTGGTCCAATATAGAATCCATTTGGAAGAAAATGCAAAAACTTCTCATGAACCACAAAGGGGACTAAACCCTGCAATGAAGGAAGTGGTTAGGTCGGAAGTCTTAAAATTACTTAATGCATGGGTGCTTTACCCCATATCTGATTGATAAGTCCACAATATCACATATTTAATTAATTAATTCATATAAATTTGTGGACTTAATTAAAATAAAATGCATTGAATTCATAGATTTTCACAAAATCATGCAATTAGACTCTTTTGATTGAATTTAAGTAAAATTCTCATAAAAATGCATGTCTTGGTCAAATTATCACATTCTACATTTTTTGGGCCCCATGCATAACATCAATCCTTTTAATAAAAGTTATTATTCTTGAATTAGTGTTAATTGTTTTGCAGAAATTCAGAAATCAAGGCCCGCAAGAAGAGAAAATTTTTCAGAAGACCCACCATGGGATCCACCCACATTGGGTGAAAATCCTAAGGTAGGGACAGCCATGTCATGACCCAATTAATAAGAGAAAATTTCAGAGTTTCATTCCAAATGGCCATCTCAAATTCAAGGGGTGCACCTCATTATGGGGCCCATCTTCATTCAATTTATGCAACAAGTTTGAATTTCAGAATTCTAAAGATATTTTCAAAGCCAAGATGTGGGCCTAAGTGTGGATATTTGCAAGATATGAAGACTCCTAAATATGGAAGGTGGGTGCACTAAAGAGTTTCAAATTTCAAAAAGACACCACAAGGAGTCCAAGATCCTATTATCAAGGTTCCCAAATGCTACCAAAGTTTGCATCTCAATAAAACCAGTTTTTAAAGATTTAATATTTTAAAATCTTGCAAGGATTGCAATGAGATATGGACGTGAGTTTCTTCCTCCCCTAACTTTTCTCTCTCTTTATTCTCTCCCTCTCAATCTCTAACTCCCTGATCCCTATTTTTTCTCTCTCACACAACTCCATCACCCTCTCACGTTTTTTATCTTTTATGATTCTCTCTCATTCCTCTCCCCCATCTACACTCTCTCACGTGAATCTCTCTCCTCTCCTAAATTCTCTCTTTCATTCACTCCCATTTATTCCTTTTTAAATCTCACTCTCTCATCGAGAAGGAGACACACGTCCCATATCTCTCTCCCTCATTATTTTATTACTTCCATCTCTCATTAATTCTCTCCATCATCTACATCTCTCACTCACCAATTATACGAGGCCGGAAAAGAAAAAATTGATGTGTGAAGGAAGAAGAAGAAGGATGGAGGGGTAGATTTGCTACTTGTAATCTAAGGAGAAAGGGTGTAAGTTGATCTATTTTAATTGATTTTATGGGTGAATAATTTTAATGCAAAATCTGATTTTCAATTTATTAATCTATTTTCTTTATTTATGTCTTTTTGATGCCTTATTTTTTAATGATATATTGCATGCTTGAAGGCCGCTAAATACTGAAAATAATCGAAGGAGACTAGAGTCTTTATGAAATTTCTTAAATATTAATAAATCTGATTTTTTCTGATTTTGAGTCTTGAATAAAATCGCCCATATTTTCAGTATTTAGAATACAACTGAACCCTGACCTTTAGATTGCAAGGCTCTCATTCAATCTTAAATTTTAATTTAATTATTTCTGAATTTTTAACATTTCCAATTGGTTTTCTAATTATTTTTATGGTGGATGCAGTTTTTAGTATAGTTAGACTAGGTTTCTAGTTTAGTATTTTTTTTCTGGTTGTAATTAATTTTATTCAGATCTGTAATTAATTTTTAATTAAAGTAGGATTTGTGATTTTATTAGATTTTTGATATGTTAGCACTAGTTTTCCAATAGGACAGGTACATTGCGATCACTGGCTCCCTGTGGATCGACCCGGTTTCACCGGTTATTACTACAATCGTGACGACCTTACACTTGGGGCACGATCACTGATAGTGCATGGGTGAGCCCAGTTCAAGTAGTACCAAAGAAATCTGGAATAACAGTGGTTCAAAATGAAGGCAATAAATTGGTACCCACTCGGATACAGACTGGATGGAGGGTATGCATTGATTATAGGAAGTTGAACTCAGTCACTCGGAAAGACCATTTTCCCCTCCCATTCATGGATCAGATGCTCAAAAGGTAGCTGGTCATGCATACTATAGTTTTCTTGATGGTTATTCTGATTACAATTAAATCCCAATTGCACCCGAGGACAAAAAAAAGACCACCTTTACCTGTCCGTTTGGCACTTTCGCTTACAGACGCTTGCCTTTCAGGCTATGTAATGTACCGGCCACCTTTCAAAGGTGCATGTTGAGCATCTTTTCCGACATAGTAGAAAGATTCATTGAGGTTTTCATGGATAATTTTTCGGTCTTTGGCAATTCTTTAGAGGAGTGCTTACATCATTTGTCCTTGGTACTTGAAAGATGCAAAGAAAAGAATCTAGTATTAAATTGGGAGAAATGTCATTTTATGGTAAAAAAGGGCATAGTTCTGGGACACATCATTTCTGATAATGGATTTGAGGTTGACAAAGCAAAAATTGATTTGATCTCCAAATTACCCTCACCAAAATCAGTTAAGTAGATTCGATCATTCTTGGGCCATGCTAGTTTTTATCGTTGATTCATCAAGGATTTTAGTAACATTGCTAAACCTTTGTGCCAATTGCTGACAAAAGAGGCCCCATTTGAATTTGATGAGAAGTGTCTAAAGGCTTTTGAGAGACTGAAAAGGGAACTAACTTCAGCCCTTATAATTCAGCCACCTGACTGGACCATTCCATTTGAGCTAATGTGTGATGTGTCCTATACTGCTATTGGAGCTGTTTTGGGTTAACGGGTTGGGAAACTACCTCATGTGATTTATTATGCTAGTAGGACCCCCAATGATGCACAGCTACACTACACAACCGCTGAAAAAGAATTGCTAGCTGTGATTTTTACCTTGGAGAAATTTCGGTCCTACTTGATAGGGTCCAAAGTCATCATCTACACGGATCATGCAACTCTGAGATACCTTCTATCAAAAAAGGATGCAAAAGCCCGATTGATCAGGTGGATCCTTTTGCTACAAAGTCTGATTTGGAAATAAGAGATAATAAAAAAGGATATGAGAATGTTGTAGCAGACCATCTTTCGAGGATACCTTTAGAGCCATCAAATGAGGTCCCGCTGAATAAAAATTTTCCTAATGAATAATTGCTCAGTATTTCCCAAATCCCCTGGTTTGCAAATATAATCAATCACCTTGTTACAGGGGAGATGCCCGCCCATTGGTCAAAATAGGATCGATCAAAATTTCTAGCTAAGGTCAAGTACCTTTTCTGGGATGACCCGTATCTTTTTAAGTACTGCCTGGACCAGATCATCATGAGATGCATTCCTGATCATGACCATTACTCGGTCATTTCCTTCTGCTATGATCATGCTTGTGAGAGCTACTTTAGTTCGAAAAAGACAGCTGCAAAAGTTTTGCAGTGTGGATTTTACTGGCCCACTATCTTTAAAGATTGCCACACTTTCTATTTGAACTGTGAGAGGTGTCAAAAGCTTGATAAGCTCAATCGAAGGAACATGATGCCCTTAAATCCCATACTTGTTATGGAAATTTTTGATGTATAGGGAATTGACTTCATGGGGCCATTTCCAAATTCCATTGGAAATCTTTACATTTTACTGGCAATAGACTATGTTTCCAAGTGGGTAGAAGCCATACTGACAAAGAAGAATGACACCATGTGGTGATTAAGTTCGTGAGAGATCATATTTTTTTTCGCTTTGGTACCCCTAGAGCGATCATTAGTGACGGAGGCACTCACTTTTGCAACCGTCCCTTTGAGCATTTGTTGAAAAAATATTTTGTCACCCATAAGGTAGCTACACCTTATCACCCACAAACAAGTGGTCAAGCGGAAATTTCAAATAGGCAAATTAAACAAATTCTTGAAAAGATAATCAATCCCACTCGTAAAGACTGGTCTTTTGCGATTGATCGACGCACTATGGGCCTATCGAACTGCTTATAAGACACCTATTTGGATGTCCCCATATAGGTTGGTCTATGGGAAAGCATGCCACTTGCCTGTTGAATTGGAGCATAGATCCTATTGGGCCATTAAGAAGTTTAATTTTGACTTACCCACTGCGGGTACTCTGCGCAAATTGCAACTCAATGAGTTGGAAGAACTTCGTAATGATGCCTATGAGAATGCCAAGATCTACAAGGAAAGAATGAAGTTGAATCATAATAAGTCAATTTTAAGAAAATCCTTTGAAGCGGGTATGAAAGTCCTTCTGTATAACTCCCGGTTACACCTATTTCCAGGGAAGTTACGAACCCAGTGGACTGCTCCATTCATTGTCAGGAATGTTTACTTTCATAGTGCTGTGGAAATTGAAAATCCCAAGAATGGGGATGTTTTCAAGGTGAATGGTCAACAATTAAAACCGTTTCTAAAACTGAAGGGTAAAAACATTGAGGATATCCTTCTGGAAGACCCAATTTATCAGGGCTAATCACTTTTTTGTCATGTTGGGCTGACGACAATAAACTTAGCGCTGTTTGAGAGGCAACCCAATTTTGGAAGGTAATTGAGTTGGTTGATCATATTCTTTTGCAATCACCCCACATGGTAAGATGTTCTAATTTTTTTTTATTGTTCATTTTCACGTTACACATGCATGCATAACATTGAAGACAATGTTGAATATAGGTTTGGGGGGTGTGAGTTAGAACTTGACATTTGATCATTGGTTCAATTTTCATTCTACATTTTCTTTTTCGTTTTTCAGGAGTTTAAAAAAAAAATTGTTAAAGGAAGCTTTCGAGAGAATTTTTATTGGCTGCAGATATTTATTTTGGGTGAAAGAAAAAAATGGTTCACTATTTTATTTACGGAAAGAGTTTTTGGAAAAGTACTGAATTTCGATCCATCCCTTTTACATAGGTTGTGTACGTTTTCAAAGTTTTGAATGTGAAGTTATGATTTTCGTTTTTCTTTGATAATAAAAATAAAAAAATGGAAAATCGACCCTCAGTGTACAGAACTTCCTGGTTCAACGGGTGGATACATGAAAAGGGCTGCCTATTGTTGGGGATCGCAAAAAAAAAGAAAAAAAAAGAAAAAGAAAAAGAAAAAAAAGAAAATATAAAAAAAGTGTTTAGAAGTCTTGAAAAGAATAAAAAATTTTGTGGCAAGTTCGGGTTCGTAGCCTTTTTAACCAGAGCCAGTAAGCCGTTAGGAGTCGTTTGTTTGCAGCCATTTACATATGTAAATGATGCACATGTGTGAATGTTACGTACCATCACGTTTGTTTGCACTATTTTACGCATCACGTATGTAAATTTCATATGAAAATGGTGTGAAAATGTACTCATTTTCGCTCCTAGTTTTTCACACCTTCATGGATGGTAAAAGGAATCCCATATGGAAATGGTGTGTAATGAAACCCCACTCAAAAAGGCACCCGGTACGGAGATCATTCGTTCCGTCAAACTATCCTGGGTTCGAAACGCATAAACCCCACTTCCTCTCAATATTCCCTCTCCAACACAAAAACAAGACGATACCTCTTCATTGCACAGTCCGGAATGACGTCTCCTCTCTTTGGTGTAAAAGAGACTACTCGTGCCAAGTTATGCATCGCTCACCCCCTGAAGAGATCCCCGCTCATGTCTCTCGCCCTTTCTCCAATCTCTCTCTCATTATCTCTTTCTATGTAATCTCTCTCTGTCTCAATCTCTCTGATATGGCCACATAAAAAAAAAAACCCTACTTGTATTGTGAAAAAACAACAGTAGATCCATCGATTGTTTTAAGCTGCAAGGCAATCAAACCTATGAGGTTTTTGCATAAAAGAAGTCCACTAAAATTATAATGGGTTCTACTTGAGAACTTTATAGGAAGTACAAACAGCTTATAATGGGTTCAATCGATGGTCAACCTATGGATCTCTGAAATGCATTCGATGCATTTCAAAGAAGTACAAACATCTCATATACTCCAAAAGAACTTTACAGGAATACTCAAATCAATAGATGATTTCAAACAACCCATTAGTGACAAACAAAATCTCTCTATCTCAATCTCTCTGTCTCATTAATTAATGTGGACAGGGACATGAACTCTCGCTGTGCCGTAGGTCTCTAAAATAAATAAAAATGACTGATCTGCCTTCAGATCAACCTGAGCACCTGAGCACTTACGGCCCTCTTTGTCTGTAGAGATGAGATATACTGATCAAGCTTTCTTTTACCAATTTCACTTGTGTGGTAATAAATAGATTTAACTTCAAGAAGAGGATCAACAAAGAGAAGAATTAGCCTCCAATATTAGTAGTGATTACTGACATTTGTAATTTTATACAATTCAGACTATATATCTTTGACGTTGTTTAATTCGATTGTTGAATTTTGTAATTCAATTAGATTTGATTTCTTTGTAGAAAATGCAGTGAATGTATATCTTTCATAATTTCAATAAAGTCAAGCTGAATCTATGATGGGTGTATTATCTTGTTAGAGTATGAGCAATATCTTCCATTTCCTATGACAAAGGATCAGAATTCAAAGAGAAGAAATAGCTTCCAATATTTCTACTATGTAATGAATACTCCTTGTGATTTTATACAATTCAGACAATCTTGGATGTACTGGATGTGCTAAGTGCTTTCAAAGCTTAGAAGAGTTCTATTTCAGAATTTTATGATTCAATTGAGTCTGAATTACTTTTAGAGAAGACAGTGAATGTAACCCTATTTGGCTGTTTCAGAATTTCAATTCAACTCATGTATCTCCCTTTCCCCTCAAAAATATTTACATCCTCTACAATCAGAGATTATGCTTGCTCGAAAACTGGAGATTATTTCATACTTAAATAACTTGATAGACACATTTATTAACCTACTTGATTCCTTGAAGGTTTAACTATATAGCAATTCATTCCATTTTTCCTATGTTCATCACAAATCCGCTTCTTTACAAGCAGCTCTAGACCTACTCTCTGAGTTTGGATCTAGTTTTGGCACCAATTAAACTTGGGGTTCTAGGATATAATTACTTGTTTTACCTGCATATGCCTGTTTAACCTGCATTAGAAGGGTTCCACAAGTGCCATTTATGTCTTGCCATACAGTCTGAACTTTGATTAGGGTCGACTTCCCTTTGACTAGGGTTGGATAGGGTGGAAAGGTCTCTTCGTGGACTTAGAGTCAAATGGAATAATCACCTTAAGGGATCCAAACGAATTAAATTTTGGCCCTCTAGATTAAGGTGATAAAGGGCCTGGCCCTCGCTTTGGGCTAGGTTTTGGCTTGGTTTTATGTACTCAAGTCAGGCCCGTGTCTAAATTTTTGCCTCCAATTAATTTATAGGACAGGCTTAGATTAAATGACTGAAAGCTGGAACTGTAGTCTGGTCCAGCTCGAAAAAGTAATCCATGTAGTTTAGCAACCGATTTACTTATAAAAGTGACTAGAAAGGCCATAAAAGTGATAAAGCCAAGACAATGACAATAAGAATCTTTTAAGGTGGACTGGGTATTTGTAGGTTTGGTGAGCTGAATGATTCCGGTATGTTAAAACCAAGATGGCAAGCTGCAACCTCAACCTCTCTTTTGGAAATTGGTTCAACTCCAGGTATTTCAAGCACACTTCTCCTTGGCACGCACCCATCTGATCCTATTTAAACCTTTAACAGAATCATGTATATGGAAGAAGAGAAGGTTCCTGCCACCAGTCTTACACCTCTACAGCAAAGAAATGTAAGTAATCATAGTTTGGGATGCACTTACAAAATTCATATTACCTGCCATTTCTTTTTCTCTACAGACTATGTTGGGTATTGATCAACTATCATGAGCTCATCTCACTTGTATTTGTTTTATTAGAAGGCCCCTTTTTTCACTTAGTATGAAATTTCTAGGATTTATAAGCAATGTCTTCGTATAAACGGGCCCGAAAGTGAAGGATTAGATTAAGATGAAGATTCACAAGAGGCTATCTAATGATCTCCCCTTGTATCATCACCATGGCAAATTAAATCACAGGAAATTGATGATCTCATATATTACCACCCCATACACTTCTCACTTTTCTAATCATCCTACTAACAGACTTTGATGAATAATAAGAGGAATTTTTTTAAGAAAAGCCAACAAATGCCTATGTATTAAGTTCTTATATATTTGTATTTTTACCAATCAAGCCATTGTAGTACATGTATATGTTACTATATTTAGGAAATTACAGTATCGACTGTCAACTATAACTATCAAGCGCATGCACTGTCCAACGTTCTGTATTGCTGTTTTTTAGTTATAGTCTACTGTACTTTGATTTGTTTTAAGTTTGATTTGTACTTTAATTTGCTATGCATTGGTTTTTTGTTGCCAACTGACCACTGCATGCATAACTGTGAAGTCATTGAGTGCAGATGATCAATTAATGAGTTTGGGGTTGGAAAAACACATCATTGACAAATCCTATCTTTGTGATTAGTGTTAAAACAGTGAAATGGGAGGCCTTCAAAAAGTGATATAGAAGGCCATTGGTCTACATTTTCTAGTGAAGTCATTGGGCGGCTACAATTTTCTGCAACTGTTCTATTTCTGCACCTAATTTTATTGGAATTAATCGACCATTGGAATGGTTGTGCTTGTTTTTTGGCTGCTTTAGTTGGTTTCTTCGTTTATGTTCTATGATTGATGATTATATGTTCCATTAGCTCTATGTCCAATGACCTCATGCCTCTGTTAATAAATTGATTGTCAACGGTCTAGTCTAAAATCTTTCCTTTCTAGTTAATCTGAAGAAACATGATAAACTGCAAGTAATCTTTTTCTGTGTGATTATGATATGGATTATATTAATAGAAGAGGTTGAGACCCAATGGTTTGATATCTGTCGATTGTAGATTGAGGAATCAAGAGAATCAAATAGTCCCATTTACAAACATTCTTCCCTTTTTTTTCTTTTTTTTTCAGGACTAGAGTGCCCAAAGCAACTTTGGGAGCATATATCAAGTTGAACAGACTATATGTAACTTGAGCCACACCCAAGATTGCTTCAGTTATTGACTGATGTTTTTATATTTTTGGTTTTTTTAGGGTTGGGTTCAGTTGTACCAATTATTTGTGGCTTTTTATGTAGATTGATGGTTGTGATAAATAAACTTCCTATTGATGAGGATTGTTCAATTATATATTATTAATATCATGGATTTTGTATCTAATCAGCCTTTTTAATAACTCTTTATGCTATATAGAAATGGATAATGAAATATGCGGCGAAGATGTTGAATGCATTAATGTCGGTACATCTGCTGGAAAAACGCGTGGTAGGAGGGAAAAGAAGAATACCACATGGTCGGAGTCTGCAGATGAATACTTAGCTGATATATTGATAGAACAAATCAATCTCGGGTGAAAGGATGGAACTGGATGGACTACGGAAGGGTGGAGGGAGATTGAACGAAAGATGAAAGAAAAATATGGCAGTGAATGTGTTAAAGATAAAATCAGAAATCGCTTAAGAACGATAAAACATCATTACAATCATATCAAGACTCTCATGGGATTAAGTGGTTTTGGTTGGGATAACATTACAAAAAGGGTTACTGCAAGTGACCAAGTGTGGGATGATTATGTCAAGGTGAGTAATTATAAATATATCTTAATATCATATTAAACATTGTTTACTCAATAATTGTTACTTTATTTTGATCACATTTGTCTAATTCAGGCACACCCTGACTATGATTACTATCGAAGAAGAAGCGTGATCAACTATGAAAAGTTTTCTATTATATATGGAGATTCAATCGCTGATGGAAGAGATGTGTTGTTCACTAACCAACGTCCACCACATCCGATGGAAGCCCCCCAGGCAAACATCCATGATGTGGCTGGGGAATCAAGTAGCTATGATAAGATGGATGAAGCTGTCTCTGAAGCACCATGCGTAAAAAAACGCTCAACTAGTAGTTCTCGACGCAATGTGCAGGATGAAACTCAAAGCGATTATGATCTTACACATGCAATTAAGGATATAAACACTACTTTGATCTACCATGCTGACAAGATGGCTCAATCAGGGCCAAGCCAAGCTGACATTGTTGCTGCCATCGAAGAGTTGGATTTAGACCTTACTTTAGAAGTAAGGGCTCTTAGGCTATTGAAGGATCCACAAGTGGCTAGTCAATTTCTTGCATTTTCAACAAAGGATCGACGCCGTGCATGGCTCATGGCGGAGCTAAGTGGCTCTATTTAGGATCGTTGGTTTGCTGAGCTTGCTTTTTTGTGGCTTTGATTTTTCTTTTTTTATCATGGGACTCATTTTGCTTTTTTTTTTTTCATGGGACTCAATTTGCTTTTTTGTCATGTTATAATTTGAAATGACTATGTTATTAGTGTTGTTTCCTTTACGATGAATGTTATAATGTACTCATTTTGCCATTTTTCTTATTGTGATCCATGGATTATGTAGATTAATCATGTTGATATATAGTGTGGATTATTATGCTATGTTCATTTTTCTATTCTGATATTTGTCAATCAATTTTCTAGCAGTGCAAAAATAATGGATATAAAGAAGAAGATTGTATTTTTACACGCAGTAGCAATTACAATGATTACAGTTTTACTTTTATGGGACCATCACTATAAACAAAAGAGGATAAAAAAGAGGAAGCGAGTAGATGAGTTGTCTTTGTCTGGCCATGAGTTTACTCAGTACCTCATTATGAGTAATCCTCGTAATTCCTATGATTTACTACGCAAGAGGACTGATGTGTTTTTAGAATTATGTGATTTACTAAAGAGAGAAAGGCTACTGTGTGCAACTAAAAGAGTTTCTGTAGAAGAACAGGTGGCCATCTTTCTAGCTACTATAGGTCATAGTCAGAGCAATCGAGTATTACAAATTCAATTTCAGCACTTGGGCCAAACAAGTAGCAAGTATTTCAATGTTGTTGTAGACGCGCTTTTATATATCTGCCCAGATTATGTAAAGCTTCCCGGACCAGAAATGTCTACTCCAGCTCAAATTGCACTCAATCCAGTATTTTACCCTTTTTTCAAGGTACATAAATAATTTATACGGTAGTATCTTTTACTCCCTATGATGAATGTTTAAATTGTTATTGATGATAAATGTTTTTGCTATATTGGGATAGGACTGCATCGGTGCCATTGATGGGACTTATGTTCCAGCATAGGTATCAATTAAAGATCAACAACGATATTGATGTAGAAAGGTTTCATTGCACAGAATCTAATAGCAATAGTTGGTTTTGACATGATGTTCCAGTTTGTATGTGCTGGTTTTGAAGGATCAGCCAACAATCAAAAAGTTTTATCCGATGTTCTACAAAATCGGGGACTCTACAATCTTCAAGTTCCCGAAGGTAAATATTTATTTCAAGACGTAAATTTGAAAGTTATTATAATTTTTGAAAACTAGTTAAGCATGTTGCAATCTTCTGATAATTCTCACATTGAATCTTTATAGGAAAGTATTTTCTTGTTGATGCTGGATATGGTAATAGGCGAGGTTTTATTGGACCATATCGTGGGACCCGATATCATCTAAAGGAATTTGGAGCTCAAGCATTGGCTCCCAGGATAGCTAGTGAGCTTTTTAATCTTCGACATGCAAAGCTGAGAAATGTTATTGAAAGGACATTTGGCCTGTAGAAGAAACGGTTTCCAATTTTGACACATATATCTCGTAATTATCCTATCAAGACACAAGTAAAAATTGTAAATGCATGTGCTGTATTACACAACTTTCATGAAGAGAAGTCCTAGTGCGGATGAATTATATGAACGTCATTGTCATAAAAGAATATTCATTGAAGATGAAGATAATGATGATCGTAAGGATGATCGTCACAATGAAGTGAACAATGAAGAATCTGATAGTCAATATGCTTATCGCTTAGGAGATGCAATAGCATTAGAGATGTGGGATGCTAATGCTAATAGAAGAGCTCGATGAACCAATATGTAGGAATTCTCTCCTTTTTTGCACATGGAGGGATATTCATTTTGAAAATGTGACATCTGTTAATTTTGTAAATGGCACATGGTAAATTCTTTTTTGAAACACCATGACTTCATTGATAGAAAAGATGGTTTACTTTATTTATATGAGATTAAAACACCATAAAACTTTTTATGGCTTAGGCTTTTTTATTTATATGGATTTAAAAAGTATATATAGAAATGATCGAAAAGTTACTATTTTTGGTATATAGTGGAGATGCATTGGAATATTTTAATTATATATCTTGTACAGTCGGTCCCACTTTATTTACTAATCATGGAGGGATTTAACTGGTGACGTGTTTTTTTCATTTTTTTTATTATAGGAACACTTCATTTTTGCTTTTCCATGTTTTCATGGTTTGACAATCATCCAAACATTCAAAGGAACAAAAGGTGATGACCATTTTTAGTGCTCCTAACTATTACTACTATCAATATAATTTACAAAAATAAAAAATTATCATTTTCACATATAGTTCAAACAAATGTGGTAAAATGATTCACATGCATAAATGATATGAAAATGACAATAGTAGACAAAGGTTGTATACTGAAACGCATGTGTAAAGCTTACATATGTGAAATTTACATATGGAACATTTCCATATGTAAATTGCATTTACGCATCTCATATGTAAAAGGCAAACGCCCCCTTAGGTGTATTTACATACCTTGTGCCCTAAAGCCATCTGGTTTAGGAGTCACTGGCCTAATGCTCGTTACATGCATTAATTAGAAAGCTTAAGGAACCTAGACATTGCACGGTCATATGTGTGTGTTTGAAAAAAAAATTGCAGCTTTTAAAAAAATAGTGGTGCGAAAGCCATCATTATTGCCTTGAGAGGAAGACTGTTTTTCTCTACTAAGTTTAGGCGGCCCAGAATTTAATATATATAAACGCTAAATGAAATCGAGAATACCAGCAAAAGTGGTTTTGTTTTCATATTTACTTTCTTTCTTAGCTTAGGTCAAAGAACTTTAAACCTTTTTGCTCGCAACTTTTGCTAAGGGACTAGCAAAATGCTGGTTAGGGGGTGTGTTGAGTTCATGAATTTGCACATTTGAGCATCATTTTAGGATGAATTGGGGATTTAATTAGGTGAATTGCATCATTATTCATCTAATATCATTATTTCATGCATTTTCACCTATGAACCTGAATTCTCATACTTTTCATACATTTTCTGCATTAACTTAAAATGTTTTGCAAATTTTCTCCGAATAGTCCTAGTTGGAGTAGAACTCTGCTGGGTGGGTCCCGCTTCAATATGGGCTCTTTCGTATTTGATGTGTTGAATTTGAATGTGCAGAAAATGAGAATTGCAGGCCTCTGTCACGGAACCCACTTTCAAGCACGCATAGTCATCATAGGCCTTGCATTGCTGAATTGAAGATTGAAAAGAAGTAAATTGAAGAATTCACCACATGAATCCTACACACAAGCCTCGATCAATGGAGGGGTCCACTCATCATGTCAATTGAAGAGTCCTAACAATGGTAGAAGACTTCTCATATGGCCCACGGTTCAAGCAAATGAAATGTCCCACATGACATGGCTCGCAGTAGTTGCAAATTTGAAATTATTAATGGATAATTCAAATAGTACAATTCTGATTAGAACAAAAGAAGAGTTTGAATCATCCACATATGATGTCTTTTCGAAAATGAAAGTTGTGCAGAGATAGAATCCATTGCAAATCAAAATTTAAAAGTTAATCATGTTTTTCTCAGGATAACTCATCTTCAAATGGCCATAACTTTCAATCCGACCGTCGGGGCAATGAAATTTACCTACCGTTGCAAAGCTTATTCAGAGTAGATATTCGTGGAACCCAAGAAGTACAAATCAGAGCTATATTGACAAAGTTATAGGCCCGGAGATTTTCAAGTTCATTTTTGGACGGGATTGCAATTAAATCCACACCGTTGATAATCAATTGCTACACATCCCTTATGGGACCCTATCTGAAGATTAGCCAAGCCACCCAGAGGTTTCTAGAAGCTTCCACCTCTTGCAAATTTAAAAAGGATAAGAGATATACCTTATCAATGAAGAAAATCAAATATGCAGAGAAGGTGTCCAGATTCAATGTCTCTGACAGATAACCGGAGAAATAAAAGGAACCAAAAAGTAGCATGCGAGAGTCATTCCCTCCCCTTGGACGCCCACTATTACTCTCTCTCCTCTTTCTCTTTTTTCCCTAATTAATAGAATTTAAAAGTTTTTTTTGGGTATTCTGGGCCCTTTTCCAGAACTAGTTTAGAAGAGTGTGAGAGAAAATTGTAATTACTATGAAGTTCTTAATGAAAATCACATCTTTTACAATGGAGGAGTAGATCTCTGGATCAGAGTGTCTAATGAAGTTAAGTGTTTCTCATTGTTAATTTATGTGATATTTTTGTCTCTTGCATATTGATTATAATAATAAATCTACATTTTGTCATTAACAACCTAGGTTATTCAATTTTTTTCATTTGAACAATACTTTAATCATGTATGTTTTCTTAATAGATTATTCTTAGATTAAAATTCTTTGATAATCTATCTTTGATTAATATGTGATATTTAGTTAAGTTCATAATTTCATTAAGTGAAGGAGATTTTTGCCTTAAATAAATTGTGAAAAATTATGCACTTTGATTGGTAAATTATCAAAATCAGAAACATTGATTTGATTCTGATTTGAAGAATTTTTAGGATAAATTTATTTTATCTATTGCATAGAATGATGGTAGAATTACTTAATGGATTCATGATATTCTGATCTGCATTTTCTTATATTTTATTGTTGCACTTTAGATCTAGATTTTCTCAATCTTTTTTTTCTTTATCTCTCTTGTCATTTTCATTGATAAAAAAAAGTCAGATTTTGAATTTAACTTAGTAGTGGTCCTTGTGGTATTCAACCTGTACTTGCCACTGTCTCAAAAAGACAGCTGTACACTTGCAGTATTAAAAGATTGAATTTAAATTCACATAAGTTTTCTGTAGGGAAATCAGGCTAAAACATATACAGAAATATCAAGAAAAATACAAGAGAAAAAAGAATCGAAAAAGAGAGAAATGGCCGAAAAACGGCGACCAAAAATGGGAAAAATCCCCATGGTGGCCGGCAACCCTGGAAATCCGGGTCGCCGGATTTCCACCGAAATGGCCATTTTCCAACCCTTTTCACGTTTTGAGAATTCCGACCCCTGTGGTTTTCCGAAAATCTGATTTTTTGTGCTCGAAATCAGCTGATCTTCACCAACATCTTGGATCTACCATCAAGAGCATGTGATCATCATCGCACGCTTCAAAATCACCAACCGGCCAACCAAGAAAGTGCATTTTCTGTCCGGCTGATCGAGAAATCGACAGGACAGATGTTACCGGCCCACTGGTATCAATCAGTGTCTGAAATTGCATCACCATCCGACATCAAACAACATATAGATCCATCGGTGATCATCACAAGAAGAATTCTAAAAGAAGCGGTATGGCCCGCGACTCTTCGAGCGCCCTAGCGACCGCTTAATGCAGTTAAATGACCTGTTTTATGACAAGTTAATGCAGTAATTAACTCATTATTTTGGCCAGTTCAATCAGAATCAAGAAAAAAAGAGTTATAAGTCCAAGCAATCATGACAATAAATCACGAAACTTCTCTCATCATGGAGTTTAAAGGCGATTAAATGCCCATCATTCTCCATCGGCCAATCAAAAGCCAAGAAAAAGGAGTCACAAAATCATGAAATAAAAACTTGTAACTCCTCCCATTATAGAGCATCAATGCCATCAATGCTCATAAATCCACCTAATGGCTACCAAAGGCCTATAAAAGGGGGGTCACTCCAAAAGAAAGAGATCCAAAAATCCAATAAGAAAAATCCCCGGAAAAATCTCCAAAGTCCAGACACTGCGCAAAGAAGCTCTGCTACTTTGAAGAAACTCTGCTGCAACAAACACCACAAGATAATAGAAGTCCCTTGGGGAGCCACCCCCCAAGGCCATCTCTTTCTATCCAACATGGCCTAGACACAGCTTTTCAGCCCGTCTACTCGGCTTTTTATTGAATATAGGACCTCTCCTTGGTCTTTATCTTTTAAAAATCCGAAGTCCAAGCCAAGTTAAAAGAATCAAAGCATCGTATGTTCTCATCTGAAGGACGATGGCGAAGTCCATACATGACTTACGACCGTCGATCTGAACGAGTCCCCGCAATCTCCTGAGAAGTCAAAATTCCTTTTCTTACTTTTCTATAGTATTTTGTATTTTTTCTAAAGAGACAAAAAATCACAATTCTTGTCTTTCATTATTGATGAGACTTGTACATCGCCCTTCACGACAAACATCGCCTTTTACGGCAAAACCACCTTTCATGGCAAATATCGCCTTTTACGGCAAAACCGCCTTTCATAGCAAACAAGAAAAATCGCCTCTTACGGCATTCAAAAACCTTGTATCTTTTCTTAAATATACGTGCAATGGAAAGTTAGAAAAAAAGTTGATTTCCTCTTTTACTTGTGAAGGTGGATCTCTGGATCACCATTTCTAAATTCCAAGTAGAGTAGAAAATCTAGCATACCTGTACAAAAATGTTGATGCTCGCTTTTTTCCTTTGCCGGCCTCCCGGTAGCCCCAGGACGGAAGAGAGAGAAAGAGAAAAAAAGTCGGGTCCATCAACAACACCCAGATCAAGACTTACTTTCACATCCTGGTCTGGAAATTACCTAGCCAAGGGTAATCTCCGAGGTGTGACACACGTACTCCCATGAAACTCACACCTATCTCGGGTCAAGTCTGAACCACGAAGGATAAAACTTCACAATTCCACCCGTGAGACTCTCACATGGACACCTGTCCTTGTACAATTAAATGCGGAAGCATATATAATATTCTCAATATCAGGTATCGTTCCATGATTAGTCCAATTAACATTTCATATATACTCAAAATGTTTCTACACTATCACTAAGCAGTGTTTACCAAAACACACCCCACAAAAGTATCCAACGTTCCCCAAAATACATCCCACTACCAAAAAAAAAAAAGATTTACATTTATAAATGGGATTGTATTCTCTGCTGGCCTACCTACACCTTGCTTAGTCTTCCGTGGGACCCGTGGCATACGAGTAGTGGTGGATTCAGATACAAGGGTCTGGGAGGTGAAGCCCCCACCCTACCTGAAAATTTCCATCAAACCCCCTATAAATTCTAATAATTAATATGTATTTTTTTCAACCCCCCGTTTAAATTTCCTAGGTCCGCCCTTGCATGCGAGCCACACAATTTCCTACAAAGACAAGTAGTCATTTTTAATGAAAGCATAGCTGACCAACTTGCGACTCAGATTCATCTTTGCAAGTTGAAGAGTGAGTCAAATGCCTCAACGAGAGATCTTAGGGAGTAAGTTTAAATAATCATCTCCGTTTTCTATTTAGTTTCAAAAATATAAAAAAAAGGGTAAGAACTGATACAAAATAAACAATTAGAGATAAAAATCATAGAACATAGTTTTCAAAAATCAACAATTCTCCTAAACTATTAGAGGGTACAATCTCTACCTTAAATGTGTATTTGTATAGCATGCAAAAAAGTATATGAGCATGTTTCTTTACTAGAATTCCAAACAGGAATTTGGTATGTTAGGGTTTTTTTTGACATAATATGACATCTTGTTCCCTAAAATTCGCAAATGCTTTGTTTCTTCCCAAACATTTCAAAATTTCAACCACTTGAAAGGTTTCAATTGACGTTTGGAAATTTACACTATTTATATTGTACAAATGTCCACCTAAAAGTGATTTCAACCCTTTCATAGGGAATTTCGATGGACTTGAAGAGTAGTTAAGTTATCTTTTTTCTTTGTAAAGAAAGCATGGCACCAAACATTAGAAAAAGTGGTGTTTTATATTATTTATGTTATACAAATGTGCCCATGTATTCTTTATTTTTATACTCTTTGCTATGCCTTTATCAGACCCCACATTTTGGGGGCCATTGTGAAAAAAAATTCTTGGGGGGTCATTGCCAAAAATGGATTTAAATTTTAATTAATCTAAAGGGCATTTTTCCAATTTAGGGGGCCCATGGCCTCTACAAGCACCCCTCTAGTGCCGCCCCTGCCCCCGCCCCCGCCCCCATCCCAATTGATAAGTAGGCATTTAAGTGGGCTCCATGATCTTGACTACATATGAAAAATATGTAGCTTTCTCATAGGAGAACATCCCCCTTCATTTCACTTCTCTCCTTGAATCATTTTCTATGAGAAAAGAAATCATTTGATCTATATTTTTGGATTTTCACCTTGCCTTATTTTCTTAACTTTTTTTAATGCATAGTTGTCATAAAAGACCTAGGAAGTGAATTGCACGAAACAAAGAAGCCCATAAAGTCGAATCAACTCAAGTAATCCATAGTCCATATCATTTGGCGGATACATCGCACTTCAAAGCACCTAAATCTCAAGCCCAAATGTGAAATCAAAGTTTAAGCCGGCCCAGCCCAGATTTATCCACAGGCTTACGCTTAGCTTTCTTGCTCAGATACATCATACATCCATATAGTTTGAAAGGTCGGTTCCAACTGGTCCAATCTAATTGGGTTACCGAGTCGAGCTACGACTCCCCGGGTGTAGTTGGCCAAGCCTAACTCGTCCGAGTTACTCAGCTCTGTGACCTGCCAAATTCCAGTTGACTTTCTTAGATTTTTAAACTATGGGCCAATCCAATGCGTTCCATGTTCCCAAGCCGTGCTGCATCCACGCATTCACATTGACGGCCTTTTATATTTTGGACCACGACTGGGGAATTGGATTGTGGACGTGGTTCTTTGAGGACTCAACCTGATTGGTGGATTATTTTTTAATCGCGGGACGCGCGCACACACACGCACACGCACACGCACACGCACAAATATATGTGTGAATGGAAACAAGTCAATGGCCCAGATTAAAAGTTATTAAAATGCTCCTAACTTCCATATCTATCCTTTTCATTTCTCTGTCTGATGATGCTAGAGAGGACTTTAGTTGCCATTTCACATGGAGACTTCTTCCTTTTCTTCTTCATCTGCCGTTCATTTCACGGTGATAGATAGTGATAGAATAAAAATTTTATTTTATGACTTTTGCTTTCGGGAATAAACTGGGGAATTATATGTGGGTTTTGAGAGCAGATGTAGATTTTTATATTAGTTTTATTATGATTTTAGAAGTCGACCAAAGTTCAACAGTGCAATTGCCCCCACGTGTATGTATTTGGATCCGACCTAGCCTTAGATGAAAGTCTTGTAAAGTCAACAAAAGGAAAATTTTTATTTTGTTTTATTTAGAATACCCAATCAACAAAGATTCCTTGCATCAAGTGGGCCATGGGCCCCACAATTATGCCAAGTGCCGTCAGCCAACGGTGTTGATCATCCCCTGCCGAAGTCAAGCAAATGCGTCAAGATGAAAGACAGTAAAAGTAAAGACAATGCGTGTACGCCAAAACTACATCTTCCTCATCTTGGTAGGCCCCGCTTCCCTCGTTTTAGTCCTCCAACCACGCGGCCGATTCGACTGCCCGCTGTTTTTTTTCCACACGCTCGTTAAGCACGGCTAATATGTGACTGCCCGACAGGGACCCCCTCCACTCGGCTCTAATTTTTACGTCACAAAGTTTTCAACATAGTAGTCAATTTCATTTTGTTTCGTTCATAATGTCTGAAATTTTTCGCTTCGATCCTTCTATCCAAACGGAATGAGGGTCAAAATGTTTTGATTTGAATTCCGGTTCATTTTTACTCATTCCATTCCATTTCAGTCCATTCGGTAATCCATTCCGATCTATTCCGATCCATTTTGGTTTATAGAAAAAATTTTACAAATTTTTATATTTTTTTCTCAATGTCCATATCAAGAAACATGCATAATTTATTTTTTATTTTTCTATTTTTTTACATATATGCACATATGTTTTTATTTTTTTATTCCTAAAAACTGCTCCAAAGAGTTTTGCCGAAATTTCGAAACACCTAAATATTTCATCTTGTAGACTAGACCGAAATGAAGACCAAAACGGAATTGACAATTATGATTTATAATAAAAACAAATAAGATTTCAAACTTTATTAAGATACAAGTTAGGGATGAAGGTGGTAACTTATTGTCTCAAATATTTTGAGCTTTTAATTGAATAAAAGGTTGGCTTGAAACTAATTTTAGATTCAGGAGAGATTTGGATCCTAATCTATATTGATGTGAATTTGATCGACAATTTTCATATTGTGTGTTTTAGTTCAAAGGTTTGGATTTGAAATTTATTGTAATTTGTTTCAAGACAGATGTGTACGAGTCTTTGGAACAATGCCCTGTTGTCATTTGGGAGGTGGTAGCTCAAGTTATATTGTCATTTATAAGAAAATTCACTTGGATGATGTTTATTTGACTCTTACTTTACTCGCATGCCTAACATATATACCGAAACCCTTTGAGCCAAGTTTACTTATATTAGCCTCGTTTCTTCTTTTTTGTATACATGGTAGAGTAAAATGAAATAAAATAGAATGTCAAATATAAAAAAAGACCAAAAATTACTTTTAACTCCACCAAATGACAAAAAAAGATGCTCTAAAACGGCACAAAATGACAAAAGATATACATATAAAAAGCACAAAATAACAAAAAGCGTGCTTTTACTCTCAGCTCCCTCCACTTCTTTTTCTAAATCTTCTTGATTTGACACTCAGTTTTTCTTTACCTTACTCCACCCTACAAACAAACATGCCCAAGATCTAGTCCAAATTTGGAACCAGATCTTATGATTTTTGAGAATCCATCATACACCAAGTTTGACCAATGTATATCACCACTATAAGTGCTACCTGTCCAAGGGTTTCTTTTCTTTTTTTGCTATGAGGAAATTCTTTTGAATTGCACAAGAGTTAGCTTTTTTACTACCATGCGGGAACTCTATGATAATTCTAGTCCCATTACACCCAGTAACATCCATGAATTAGTAATTGCCCCAGTTTGACACTAATTTAGGTATTTAGGTTATAGTCTCAGTTCATAAAAAATGCAACTTAAGAAGTCATTAAACTTTAAGCCCCAAAATCAATGGTTATTATTATCTGAATGGGACAATTCTTTTTTCGAAAATCATATCACATTTGTCCGAGTGGGTCCTACTGTTAAATTTCTTTAGCTAACCTTTCCTATCAAAATCTCAAGGCGTTAGTAGAAGCAGCATAAATACTTTTTAATACTTCATCTTGAGTGGAGCCCCCACTCTTCAACACCTACAAGGAGTTTAAACTTTTACCTCTCATGCAATACCCGATAACAAAGTATAATCTATATATCATTAATGAATATCTTCAATTTAAGAGTTTTCATTACTAAAATATGAAAACTCAGAAAACCTATAAAAGAGTGGGCCCAAAATACACATGTATAGCTTGAACTCACTTGTCGACCTTACCTATTTGGTTAGCGAATTGATAGGATTAGCCTAAATGATAACATCAAGTGAGGTCAAGTTAAATTTGTTCATTTTCCTCTAGATAGCTCTTCTTTCACATGATGCACAAACCCATTTCAATCTTAGTGGATCCAAGATTCAATGTCATTGAAGCAGAATTCACCATTGGAATGAAATAATAAACAAGCATTTCAATAGGATTTTCACTTTGCATGTTTGGATAAATGAAGAGTGGAGTAAAATGAAGTGGATTTCACATGTAAAGTGGAGTGAAGAGAAGTAGGTTGAAGTAAAAGTAGAGTAATTCACTTCACTTCATTTGGATGCTTATTTTGAAGTTAAGGTTTGTAGTAGAATCTACTTTTACTCAGGGAAATGGAAGTATTTAGAGTTGAAGTGAAATGGAGTACATGTGGCTCACAATATTACTTCATCTATTGGGCCAAATTCATCCAAACGGGATAGAGTTGAAATTTTAGATTGTTTGAGCCCATTTAACTTCACTCTACTCTATTTTTTGTCTATCCAAACAGCTAGGGATCCGGATCTTCCATGGGATTCACTCGCAGCTTATCAATCACGAAATAAAGTTCTGTTTAATTATGGTGTTTGCCGTTAGATTCTTTCCAAATGCTTGGAATGAAACAATAAATATCTTTGATAATGAAGCAAAAACATAATCATCAATCAAAACATGCATGGAAATCTATTACTTCAAACATTGTTTTTAATGTTTTTTTCAAAACACATGACTTAGAGTGATTCAATCACTTTGTAAAACTTAAACTCATACAAGTAAACACAGCCAGGAGAATCTCAAAATGAGTTGGTTTATTACTCATACAAGTAAACCAAGTACTCATGTATTACCATATCATGGGCTCAAAGAATATTTTGAGGTTGAGGACCTATTTGTTTGCTTAGAAATATATAAGTGAATTTAAGCTCAACTAGGCTCCACTAAAAGAGAGTTAAGAAGGCCAGGGCTGAAGAACATTAGTGGACACAACCTTAACTTACCAAGAATTTGAATTATTAATGGTACATTTATATAATTAATTTTCCGTGAAAAAAGTGAGAATTTCATAAATTCAATTCCGCACTTCAATGATATCTATACTAGCTCAATAACCTGTGCTCAGCACGATATCTCCTTGCACTATATAATAAATAATCACATATTAAAAAAAATTACCTCTTTCCATAGAACAAGTTGGATAAGATAGAAATAGAGAAATTGGAGCAAAAATAGCATAATTACATAGGAACAATTGAAACATGAGTAGTTTGATGGAAAAATGAGTAGGTGGTTGCATGAGTAGTTACATAACCATGAGTTAAATTTATAACCGACGATCTAAATTGAAGGCAAAACCTCCTAGCTTAATATAGTTTAATTTGGTGTTATCACTTTAGAAAAACGCAAAAATGAGCTAAATCTTTCATAATTCTTCAAAAAATAATTCCTAAAGGGGAGTTTGAAAAAAAATTACAATAAAAGGAAAATTCTTTATGGAGCTAGTTTTCCCCTCAATGTACACAAACTTTCCTAAGATGGTGGTTTGGTGTTAATTTTCCACCTTGACTTGATTTAGATTGCAAGAGACGGTAGGTAATTTGACAGCTATTATTGAAAAAAAAAAAAAAAAAACTCATAGTTGTTTCTTAATTTTAGTACTTTTAGAAATGAGCCCTGCTGCTTGTCCCGGGACTCGTGTCCCGGGACTGGCCCGACTCCATGTAAAAGGGCATTTTGGTCATTTGGAAAAAATGACCAAAATGCCCTTTTACATGCAGTCGGGCCAGTCCCGGGACACGAGTCCCGGGACAAGTAGACTTTTTCTTTAGAAATAAGTGATTCCCTTCAAACCGGCATTGGCAAATTACGGTAACACCGATTCCCGGCATTCCCGAAACTGATATGTAAAAGCCATCCTTAAAAAAAAAAACAAAAAGTCTACTTGTCCCGGATTTCATGTCCCGGGACAAGCCCGACTCCATAGGGGAGGGGTATTTTGGTCATTTGAAATGACCAAAATACCCCTCCCCTATGGAGTCGGGCTTGTCCCGGGACATGAAATCCGGGACAAGTAGCATAGCTCAAAAAAAAAACTAGTGAATTCCAGCTTTGACTTCGAAGAGCCCAACTTCCGCGAAACTTCCTTTTCTCTAGAATCCGAACCACTCGAATTTGGATTCCTCTTTTCATTTATAAATACAACCGAAGGGAAAGCAGAAAGCCCGTCTCTTCACAAACCCCCAATCTCTTTCCGTCAGTCAACATGGCCATGGCAAACTACGCCGTTATCCTCTCCGTTATCTTTTCCCTCTTCCTCCTCTCCCACGCCCGTACTCTGTCAAATCCAGACGTCTCCGTTACCGAAACGACTCCCCTCTCCATCCTCTCGGAGAACGACGACAAGACGACACAACTCTTATTCCCTACCGAGAAATCTGACGAAACCAAGGAACTCTCCGACACGATCGCCGCCATCGGAGTCGCAACCCCCCTGCTGACTCCATTCGACGGAAGATTCCGTGCGATCAACCGCCACTTCCCCCACCCCAATGGCCGCGGTCCCTTCCCCCACCGCTGCGGCCACCACCACCGCCACCACCACCACGGCGAACACCGCGTCGAGATCCCGTACGGGAACGACATGATCGGTGCCGACGACATGCGTCAGATCCCGTACGGAGACGACATGATCGGCGCCGACGGGCGTCCGGTCCGGCAGAGGGGTTTCGGGTTTCACGGCGAGAGGCACGGGCATACGGAGGAGGAGGAAGGCCGCGTCGGGAGGTGGTTTCGGGAGATTTTAAACCGCTTTTAGAGCTGTTGGCGGTTTGGTAATTAGTGGTTACTGGTTTTATATTATATACTATGTTGTTTTGAGGTAGTATTTGTGTAGAAGACTTTTATTTTGGATACGTATATACACATATGTATTTGTGGTATGTGGTATAGTTGATTATGATTGGCTATAGTTTTATCATATATATATATATATATATGACTGCGTTTATTTGTGGTTTTTTTCTTTACCTTGACTTTTCATTTAGAATAATATTTTAATGATATATTTTGTGAAAATTGTATGTACCTACCTTGATTTTGAGTTTTCTTTGTCTTATAATTTGATAGAGATTTAGATGAGAATGTCGAGATGGATGCATGAATGTGGGGTGATTAGAATGTTGTATTTGGCCACCTTCTCTTTAATTTGTTTTCAATTAGCAATATAATGATGTTGGGTATTTTTTTTATATTGTGAATCAGATATGAATCATATGATATGGCTTGGTTTGCCTACGACCATGGTTTGCACCCGGGGATTATAGATTTGAAACTCTAGTCCGGAAGGATTAGTCTAGCCCGACGAGATAGGGGCAAAAGAAAAAAGAGTATTTTACCAAAAAATTCTCATTACATGGGTGCGCACGAAATAATATCTCTTAACTAAGACAACACAAACAAGTACTTGAGAGAATTGACGCTAGCATCGCATGTCTATAATTAAGTTATGCTAGTGTCACTCCCCATACTCCCCATAACTACAGGACGAATATTTTCGTGCTGCGTGAGTTAAGAGGCGTTGTTTCGTGCAATGTTTCGTGCAATCCCCGTGTAATGGAAATTTTTCAGTAAAATCCTCAAGAAAAAACCTTCACAAGTATTGTTATCACGTCTGGTTAGTTGGTGGGTCATATGTCTTTTTTGGGTGCCGAAGTGCTTTTTCTCTGTATCGGTGGAGAGGGGTCTCCAGTGTTCTGTTTGTTTCGGTATGGGTTTCTTATGGCATAACTTTGCTGTTGGTGGATGCATCTCTCTCCTTGTAGGTGTAAAAGAAGGAAAAGCAAAAATTAAATCCTAGGGTAAAGTATGTTTTCTTGTTTGAATTTGTGTCAGAATTTAGGCCTAATTCATATTTTAGGTCTAAATCTTCCATAGGTTTTTTTTTTAGGTCCGTTCATTTAATCATTTATTCCCAAACCATGCCCAGTTATTAGTTTTATCTATCATTGATAAAAAAAAAAAAAAAAAAAAAAAGGAAGGAAAAGATAAAATAACCCTAGAACATGGGCTCATGTTTTTGCACTTTGGGTTTGGACTTGCCTGATCTTTTTAATAAACTTGTATTAAATATATTTTTATGCCCGAACTTGCTACAATTTTTAGGCATTAGGATGACTAGGAAAAACCTAAGAAAATGAGCAAATATGTTACGATTGGGACCCATCATAAATTCATAACATCATAGACTTCTGTTAAAAGGGATTGTATAGTTGGGAGTTGGAAAGAATTTCATCTCATTCAAACTACACTACCCATCATAACATCACAGATCATAGAATTCTGTTAAAATGGGATTGTATAGTTGGAAGTTGGAAAAAATTTCATCTCATTCAAACTACACTACCCATCATAACATCACAGATCATAGACTTCTGTTAAAATGGGATTGTATAGTTCGAAGTTGGGAAAATTTTAATCTCGTTCAAACTACACTATTAGTATGGGCAATGGCATGAAAGGGCAACCTTTAATATAATGGCTTTTGGAAATTTATTCAGACCATTGGCGACAGATATGGGAATTAAGGAGAGGGAGAGAAGACTTTTTTTTTTTTTTTCGGCCTGAGATAGTTGAATCTCTCTTTCCAGCTGACGTTTGTTTATGATTTTATTTTTATGAGATAGGCAAATCAATGCAATCAGATGTTTTCTCATATTTGTTACAAGATGGAAATATAGAAACATTTATATTAAAATGATGCCAAAAAGAAAATCCATGACTACATGATTAAATTGCCAATATTAAAAGGAAATTAAATTATTTTTTTCTACAAGTGATCAATCTAATGGTCTTCCTATTTTTAGATTAATGGTGAGGCACCTACCTAACCATTGTGCAGCATAAGGCTCGATCATGGGCTTGCCCATCTAGTGCAATTTGCATCAAAATCAAATGGTAGTAATGGCATAGTTCCTCCCTCCACTTTTTTTTTATATTGTTTATTTATATTATTTTTTAAAAATTTATGTTCTTATTCCACTTATCATTGGAATAAGTCCTCTTCCTCCCCACATTACAAAACCCCTTAACATGGAATCCTGACCATTTGTCGTTCTCACAAATCTGTGTTATATTCACGATTACATGCACAAAATGCAATATATACAAATAGTCCTATAACATAAATCTAGAAGCTCATGCATTTTCTAGCCCCCAAAACATGGGCATTTATAGATCAAACACAAATATCCAAGACACCATGTAATCAAACGTTGTTGGGCTCTCACTCAAAGCCAAAAATAGAAGAGAGGGACGCATACGAAAAAGCACTTTTTTTTCATGAAGTGACCCCGAGGGGTAGGGATGAAAGTGGGTCGGGCCGAGCCGGGCTTTGAGAGGCCCTAGGCTCGGCACTAGTATTTTTTAGTAGGCCCTAGCTCCGCCGGAGCTCGAGAGGGCCTCAAAAACCCTGGCTCAGGCTCGGCTCTTATTAAGTTATGAGGCCCTAGGGCCGGCCCTTTGAGCCCGACTCGATTGAGGCCCTAGATACGGCTCGTGAGCCCGGCCCATTTTATAATGATATAGCACTAGCTGAAAGAAAATATTTTCAGGAAAAAAAATCATGTCGGAATTCAAAGAAATATGCATATGCAAATCAGAACAAAAAATGGTCAAATGCATGCATTCATCCCATATTCTCATTCCCATAATTTGGATTGCAGCAATAAAATTAACTAAAATAAGAAAGACTCCATAAAAGCAAAGGGAGCCCAGTTCCAACACTCCATAATAGTTCAATGTTAATGTAGATGAACATTATCAAACTCCAACAATAATACAAATCAAATTAAACTCCAATAGCATCATAGAATAAAATAAAGTATTCGGCCAGCATCATAAAATAAAGGTTTAGGGTTTAGGGTTTATGGATTATTTAGTGCTTGGATTTAGGGTTTATGGTTCATGGATTATTTAGTGATTAGGGTTTATGGATTATTTAGTGCTTAGGGTTTAGTGTTTAGGGTTTAAGGATTATTTATATTGGATTAAAACTAACGTTTAGGATTTATGGATTATGGTATATCATATATGTATTATATACTGTATAGTGTACATATATATTTATAATATGTATTAATATATGTAGGCCCTAGGGCTTACGAGCCGGGCTTCATCAAGCTCAAGCTCGGCCCTTTTAAGCAAACGGGCCTCCTATTAGGCCCTATCTCGGCTCTTTTGTCTTTAGAGCCGAGCTCAGGCCGAGCCTATAACGGGCAGTCCGCGGGCCGGTTCGGCCCACTTTTACCCCTACCGAGGGGTAGTGCACTTGGCTTGGATCAAGGATCAGGAACCAGAGGTTGTGATTTCAAACTCAGGCTCTCTCTCAGGAATGGAGGAGGTCAGACACCCTCCTAAAAATAAAAATAAAAACAGTTACACCAAAATCAAAACCACATCACAATAAATAAATAAATAACCAATAAAAGCAAAATTAATAAAAATAGATGGATTAGATTAATTATAATCAATTATAGGAACAGGTTTTGATTGTCGTTATGATCGATTTGGGTTTAATGAAATGAGCCTTGTATTAATAAAAATAGAATTTATGAAGAATTATTCTCTCCCACTAAAGATACAATAGTAACTATTAATGTTATAAGCTTTAGAGAAAAATAAGTCCAAGCTTATGAAATTATGCATATAGAGATAATGCAGAGACACTCTAAAAACTTATGATGGTTGGAAGGCTACTGATTTTAGGGACATAGAAGGTATTAAAAATGAAAGAGTATGGGGTATTTACAAATAATAAAACCACAAGGTCCTACTTGAGAATTCTAGAAACCTTAAGAGGGTATAAAAAAATAAAAAATAAATAAAAAAAACCTCTTTTTTTTTTCCTGGATTCCTTCCTTATGCTCCCCTTCAAAGTCTCCCACGCCTTCCAAAAGCCTCACCTCCTCCTTGACCTCAAAACATAGCGTTGGACCGCAATCACTCACTGCGTGCGCTATTGTCATTGACCACCTCGTTTCGCTGCCTCTTCCTTGTGTGTAGGTTGCTACTCCCTACCCTTCAATGATGGTGATTAGATGTTGTTACTTTTGTTGCACGGGGCCCATGCATTCTCCACTATGCAGTTCCCATATCCTTCATCCATCAATCTTGGTACTTTCACAAAATTGGAAAAAAAAAAAAAAACAAAAAAGAAAAAACTGAAATACCTTAAGGTAAATGAAGGTTTTTTGGATCTCTAGATTGGTCAACTCAACAGCCGAAACAATGTGTGCAAAATAATATAACACAACGAAAATAAAAATCAACAAGAAGGCGTAAAACTTAACGTCGAAAACCCAAATCGAGTGAAAAACCACAGATCCAAACTACACCAATAATCAAGTACTATGAATTTCGTAATTACAAGATGCTGACAGATCCCTCCCCAGATAATCACTACCTAAAAACTGTAGTTACCGTTCACATAGTTTCGCATCTCCACGACTTCACACCACCACAATAGATTCAACACCGCTTCGCTCCTTAGATCTTCTACAAGAGATGTAGAAGTAGCAACTCTCTAGATCAACAACTCAATACTACTCTCCAATGGAAGCTCTAGAGATGAAGAATTCTCTCAATTGGGTTTTCTTACTCAGAATAATGATATATATATAATTTAGTGTAGCCTCAAAGTCTCAAAGTCAGGGACGTTCTTAGGGTTTCCAAACTCAAACAGGTAGGTTGAGATAAAATAAGAAAAGAAGTCTGATTCACACAGAACTTTTTCGTGATGCTCGCTCAAACGGAGGAAGGATCGCTCAAGCAAGAGGTCATTCTGTCTTGAGGAGGAAATATCCTGCAGAGCTCACTTGAGCGGGAAAGTGCTCGCTCGAGTGACCCAAGGTTTTGGCTTGAGGAATCTCTGCACAGTTGAATTTCTTACTGTCTTCTTTTTCCTTCCTTCAATCTTCAATGTGAAGTCCCATCACATTTCATATCTACGAGAATAAAATTTACAACTCAATAGATCTAGAGTTTTGTCTAAGCCATGAACTAATCAGTATATAATATCCTAACAATCTCCCCTTTTGGCAATTCATGGAAAAAACTCCTTTGGACAATATAATTCATCTACCTAAAATAAAAACCCAAAATACATTGAATTTTCTTTCAGAATATTGTAGATAGAATTTACATGTACCTAGCAGCTGTCGGCTATCAACTTGAATTCTCCCTCTGAGTGGATTGCTCTCCCATTGGTCTAACATATTCATTCCATCTCTCCCTTTTTTTGTCCATAATTGACAAATCTAATAATGTCAACATTCAACATACTTCGTCGATTAGGATGCAATAGCTCCCCCTCAATTGTATTTTCGTGGCAAAACTAAGGGTAGCAGCTTGATCAGGACTTTTTGTATAGTTTGATCTTTCAGCACAATGTGAGCAACTTCATTAGGAAAATCAGATCTTTTTACCCAAATTACAGTCGTCTTGGGTGGAGAGAAATTCTTCCACTATTGCTTAGTCTTTGGTAGACTTTGCATCATTTTGTAATGGGGACGAATGTGTTCGTTCATTCCACAATGATGACAAGTGGTTGTGCTTGTAGTGTATGACACATTCTTTTCTTGGAACCACTCAACACCTTATTTGCAAGTGCAATATATGGAGTAGTGTGTGCAACACTTGAAACAAAAAACAATTTGACCTTTACTTGTCAAAGTAGATGCACTATGATCATAACCGAGACCGCTTCTGTTAAAATGAGGCTTCTGACTACACAAAATGTTTTCAAGAATTTTTGAACCATAACTCATCTTGTTTAGAGAAGCTTGTTTAATCTCTAACTCATACAGAGTGATTTCAATCTCCCATTCAAGTCTTTTTTCTCAGTTTTCACAATCTGGAACTCTGTCTTTAGGATATCAATCTCTTGTTCAGCCTTCTCAAGTCTCTGATTCTTAATAGTTAACTCATCAGCCATGCAGTTTTTTTGTCTTTCCAAGAGATGAACCTTTTCAAGTGCTTGCTCTAACTTATTCTTCAAAGTAGAGTTTTCTTCTTGAGCAACTCCCAACTTGATTGTGACCTTGTTCCTATACTTAGTCATCCTCACTCAATCATTTAATGCAGAGGGATACTTCTCTTCTCAATCCTTTTCTTGAATAATCACCTCATCATCATCATTATCCTCATCAGAATCATCGTCAAGCAAAGATAAAACCATGAAAGCCATAAACTTGCCATTCACAATATGAGATGGATCGGGCTCAGGTCCTTTTTCTTCTTTTTTCCCTTCTTTAGAAGAGTCATCATCCCATGTCATATTGAGAGCCCTTTTCTTGGGATTCTTTTTTTTTTGTAGGCACACTCATTCGCAAAGTGACCATAGCCCTGGCACTCATAACACTTAGTCCCTTTTGGAGAATCCTTTTTCTTTGACTTGGCACTCATTCGCAAGTTGAAAAGAATCCTTTTTCTCATATTTTATATTCTTCCACTTGGCTTTCTTTGACTTCATGTACTTCTTGAAACATTTTATAAGTTCAGTCATATCATCTTTAGGCTCAGAATCAGAATTATCTCAATTTTCTTTTCAAGTTTTTTTCTAATTCTTTAAGTTTCAAAGCAAGACCTTTATCCTTAGACTTTCCCTTATCCAAACGGTTTGCTTCGAATGTCTGAAGATTTTCAACCAACTGGTTTACCTTGAGGGTGTCTAAATCCTTGTTCTCTTCAATTGCATGAACCTTTGAATCAAACCTTAAGATAGAGACCTTAGAATCTTCTTTACAATTTTATTTTCTGGTATTTCCCCACCCATGTTGAAAATAGCATTGATGATATCATTTAGCTTCGCATAGATTTTTTTTTTTTTTTTTTTTGAATAGTAAGTTAGTTCTTCAATAGCACAAAGATAAAATACAGAATGGAAGTCTATGATCACATGAAAATAGAATCTTCCACAAGGGGCATACCCCTTTGATTACAAAGTAAATTAGACTAAACTACCTGAACCATGCAATGTACCATCATCTCATAGTCGCGGAAATAGAATACTACAAAATATCAATGTCAGCCACATTCAGCAGTAGGGGGCCAGGATAGCGGCTTATAATTTTGTTGAATCGCATAGTATGAGGATGCAAAGGAGAAAATTGTACTTGATCAAAGCGAGTAATCACTCGATGAAGACGTCTTGCTTGGAATCGCATAGGCCATTTAGATTGACCTGGACAGAGGAGAACAGTTTGCAAAGAAGCATCAGTCTCAATGGTAATTGATGAAATATCATCTGGAACAAGGTGCATAAGATTGAAAATATCATCATAATAATTCAATAGCTGCACTCTTCGACCCTTCCAAGGGTGGTGAATGTCTCTCCACATGATACCAACAAGAACATGATCCAATGTAGCTAGTGAAAGACGCCGGCCATAAAGTCACTCTCTATGCAGAGGTTTAGGGATAACTTGCACAGTGGAAGGAACATTCCAGTGACATTGAATATCATTTGGCAATATGAGACCAAGATACAAGATTTTAATTGTCACCACCTGAACAATTTGCTGCGCTACAACCCCACTTGACTATGCTTTTATTCGAAAGATCCGTGCATTACGTTCAGCCCATACATGCCACACATAGGCATTAAAAAGAAGTCTACCAAGGGTGGTTGCTACTACATCATTCTGATCAAGACGAGAAACAATAGAGTCTAAAAGCTCATGTACATCAGAACATCTGATTGGAGTCAAATTCAATTTAGAAAGCAACAAAGTCTAGATCTCTTGTACAAAGGGGCAATGAAGCAGAAGATGTGCTGTTGTTTCCCATGTACAGTCACAAAGAACACAATAAGTATCACAATCAACATGTCTTTGTAAAATGTAATCCTTTGTTTTGAGTCTACCTTTGAAAGCCATCCAAGTGCAAACTGAATGCTTCTTAATACACCCATGGAACCATATAACAGATGTCCAAATAAGCGGTTGGTTAGGAAGTTGACAAATAAATTTGTAGGCAGACTTAAAAGAGAAATAACCTCTCTTTTCTAGCATCCAAACAATTTCATCATCAAATTGACACCAAGGGCGAACCTCATTTGGTATGATTTGAACAATATCCATTAGTGCATTGGAGGTAGGGGTTGGAAACTGCTAATCATCATGCAGAATGAAATTACAAACCGTTATGCCATGTCCAAGCCCCATATTATAGATAGCACGAGTGCCATAGCAATCCTTTAGACGGCCACCATGAAGCCAGGGATCTCTCCAGAATTTTGTGGATTGCCCATTCCCAATCAAGAATTTGGTGTGTGAGGTAATGCCAAAGGTCTAAGTGCTAAGATACATTTCCAACCCCAAGAAGCAGACTGTGGGATTGAGACATCCCAGATAGAGGCACCCTTCAAATATTTGCATTTACCCAAATATTCCAACAAGTGGGTTTGTTAACAACAACATTCCAAACCTGCCGTAACAATGCTGCCTTTGCAGTGCCAGAAATAGATCGAACACCTAATCCTCCCATATCAACCGGCTGACATATGGAACTCCAAGCTATGGGATGAAGATATGATCGAGACCAGCAATTCCAGAAAAAATCCCTGAATTGTCGGTCTAGTGCATTCAACACTGATTGGGGAAGGAGGAAAACAGTTGCCCAAAATAAGTGAAACGAAGATAGGGTAGACTTAATCAGCTCCAATCTTCTTGCATAAGATAGCACCTTACCTTTCCACCCTGAGAGGCGCTGCTGCACCTTGGTCAAGAGAGGTTGACAATCATTGAAATTCAGCCGTTTAGATGAAAGAGGAAGTCCAAGATATCGGATTGGAAGGTGTGCCTGCTGAACATTAAGAATCGAAGAGATAGTAGTTTGAGCTTCCTCACTGCAATTTGCATAAAAAATAGCACTCTTTAGCCAGTTGACCCCAAGCCCTGTAAACTCTTGAAAATGGTGGAGAAAGTGTTTAAGATTAACTGCTGCATCCGGGGAAGCTTTGCTAAATACAATCAGGTTATCAGCAAACAACAAATGAGATAAGATAACATCCTTTTTCACAAAAGGAGATGGAATCATATTAGTAGCAGCATATTGAGCCATCAATAGAGAGAAGAACTCCATGACAATAACAAACAGATATGGAGATAAAGGGCATCCCTATCTCAACCCACGAGTACCAGGAAAGAATCCCTCCGCAGCACCATTAACCAAAATTGAAAATTTTGCCCCTATTACACATTCCATGAGGATTCTTAAAACTCTGTTTGGGAATCGGAAACATCGTAAAGCAGCCGCCAGAAAATCCCATCTGACACTATCATAGGCTTTGGCAAGATCAAGCTTAATACACATTCTTGGAACCCCTTTTTTTAGGTGAAAATTATGAATCAAGTCCTGAGCTAGAAGGATGTTATCTGTGATACTTCTACCAGGCACAAAAGCTGATTGCATTGGACCCACAATCTTAGCAATGATTGGTTTAAGTCTATTCACCAGAATACGACTTATGATTTTATACAACTCACTCGTTAAAGCAATAGGTCGAAATTTGTCCGGAGAACTTGCATTTTTCAGTTTTAGGCACCAACACAATAAAAGTGTGTTTGAGTTGCTTCAACATAAATCCCTTATTAAAGAAATCTATAATGCCAGCACAAACATCATTTCCCACAATTGGCCATCACACTTTGAAAAAGTGAGCATTGAAACCATCAGGACCAGGGGCTTTACTAGGGTTAGATGCCTTAATTACATCCTCAATTTCGAGAATTGTAACTGGGGTCATGAGAGACAAGGCATCTTCTTCATTGACAATCTCGTTGGGGATCACTTGAGATAAATCTGGAAATTGACACTGCATATCGGGTCCAAGTATATTTTGAAAATGAGATACAAACACAGCAGCAATACCTGAAGGATTAGTGTAGACAATTGATGGACTCGGATTTCCGTCCTCTCCTTCCGCCCCGGGGGCTGCCGGGTTTTGGCGGAGGAGGAAAAGCGGGTATCAATATTTTTATACGGGTATGCCAGATTTTCTATTCTAATTGGAATTTGAAATGGTGATGATCCGAAGATTCACCTTCACAAGTAGAAATGAAATCAATCATTCTTTCTAACTTTTCAAATTGCATAAATATTTAAGAAAAGAGACAAGATGTTTTTGAATGCCGTAGGAGGCAATTTTTTGTTTTGTTTGCCGTGAAAGGCGATTTACAAATCTCATAAAAAATGAAAAACAATAATTGTGATTTTTTGTCTCTTTAAAAAATACAAACTACAATAGAAAAGGAAGAAAATGGATCAAACTTCTCAGGAGATTGTGGGGACACGTTCAGATTGACGGTCGCAAGTCATGTATGGAATTCGCCATCGTCCTTCAAATGAGAATACTTGATGCTTCGATTCTTCGGCTTAGCTCCAACCTCAGTTTTTTAGAGAATAAAGACCAAGGGGGGGTCCTATATCCAACAAAAAACCAAGTAAACGGGTTGAAAAGCTGCGTTTAGGCCATGTTGTAGAAAAAGGGGACATTGGGGGGGTGGCCCCCCAAGGGACTTTGATTACCTTGTGGTGTCTCTTGCAGCAGAGCAGCAGGACTTCGTTGGAAATTCTCTTGGATTTTCCAGACTTCAGATGTGTGTGGATGTGCTAGTGTGCCAGTAGGTGTTAATCGGCAAGTGTCTCTCTCTTTGGAATGGACCTCTTTTTATAGGCTCTTGGTAGCCATGAGGTGGTTTATGGGCATTGATGGCCATGATGAGAGAATTGATGGCATTGATGCTTCATGATGGGAGGAGTTACAAGTTTTTATTTCTTAATTTTGTAACTCCTTTTTCTTGGCTTGTGATTTGCCGATGGAGAATGATGGGCATTTAATCGCCTTTAATCTTCATGATGAGGGGAGTTTCATGGTTTTAATGTCATGATTGCTTGGACTTGTAACTCCCATTTGCTTGAATCTGATTGGGCCGTCCAAAATAATGGGTTAATGACCGCATTAAGTTGTCATAAAATGGGTCAATTAACGACATTAAGTGGTCGCTTGGGCATTTGAAGAGTCGCGGGCCGCGCCGCGTCCTTTGGGATTCTTCTTGTGATGATCACTGATGGATCTACATGCTTTTTTATGTTGGATTGCGATGCAATTTCAGACATTGATTGATGTTGGTGGGCCGGTGACATCTATCTTGTCGATTTCTCGATCGGTCGGACAGAAAGTGTACTTTCTTAGTCAGCCGGTTGGCGATCTTGGAGTGATCAGTGATGATTTCATGCTCTTGACGGCGGATCAGAAATGTTGTTGAAGATCGGTCGTTTTCGAGCATCAAGAATTGGATTTTCGAAAAATCACAGAGGCAGGAACTCTCGAAATGCAGAAAAGATCGGAAAACGGGCCATCCGGCGAAAATTCCGGCGACCCGGACTTCCAGGGTCGCCGGCGACCATGCACCCAGGGTTGCCAGCGACCATAGGGACTTTGTCCCCTTTGGTCACCAAGTGTTTTTTTTCGGCCATTTCTTCTTCTTTTTCGCTCCTTTTTTCCTCTGTATTTTTCTTGACATTTTTCCTCAATTGTTGACTTGATTTTCTTGGAGAAAACTTGACGAGAAGTCTCACAAAACCGGAGCACAGAGTTTCCTATTTTTCGGAAAAGCCGAAGACTTTATAGCCGATTTTCCGTCAAGAGTTGAAACTAGGTCAAACGATGTCGGAATGACCTAAAAATTGAGGTGAAGCTTCTTGAACAGTGGATGAGACCCAACCATGGGCTTTTATTTGAGTTTTGAAGCTGTTTGGGGTCCCGTCGATGCTTGACTTGATTTTGCTGCGGGGAAGATGTTGAGCTTTGATATACGGTCAATCGATGTCCGATTGACCTGAAATTTGACAGGGAGCCTATTGGAGTCATTTTGAGACGACCCATTAGCTCCGATTTGGATGTCATGATCCCGGGGTGCTCCGCCGCCGATAGGCTTGATTTTCTTTCAGAGCGTCGAAGTCTGGTCAAACGTTGTCGGAATAACCTGAAATTCGACGTGCAGCCCTTTGGAAGCATGTTGAAGCCATTCATATGCTTTGTTTGATGAGTGATGGCCTCGGTGGTTCTCGCCGCCGAGAGGCTTGATTTTGCTGCTCGAGCGTTGATGGAGGGTGAAACGTTGTTGGTTTGACTTGAAATTTGATAAGGAGCCCTTTGGATGTATTTTGGAACCATCCGTAGGCTCTGATCGAAGTTTTGATTTCTTCGACACTGTCGCCGCCGGAAGCGCCTGTTTAATTGTCGGAGGAGTGAAGTTAGGCCAAACGATGTCGGAATGGCCCGAAACTTCATGTGTGCCCCTTGTTTGGCTGTCTTAAAGGATCTTGCAGTTTTTGTTTGATTCTGACAAGATCTGATGCTTGAAGTAGCTTTTCTTGTTTGTAGCAGGATGCAGCTTCATGTGGGTTCTTGATGTTGAGGAGGCAAGTGACTTTTTTGGTGTCAACAATAATATCATCTGCATCAGTAATCTGAGAGATATAAGCTTGAGCCTGCCGTTTTTTCATAAGAAGATAAAAATACTTGGTGTTGCTATCCCCTAAATTGACTGCTTGGTCTCTAACTCGTTGTTTGTACATGCTCTCCTCAGCCTGAAGTAGTTGATCTAGCTCATATCTTGCCATCCGTTCTTGCACTTAATCAAAGGTCTCGTCTTTTTCCATCACAATAGTCTCAAATTCTTTATTCAACCTCTGCAATTTAGATTGCTTCACAATAATTGTACCCTCATACACAGTCTGTAAGCCATCCCATGCTTCTTCGCAGTTTTACATGTGGGAATCCTACGGAACTCTTCAGTAATCACTCCATTGTAGATACCATTCATGGCCTTGCTATTACAACTGGAGACATGCTTTTCATACTTAGTCCATTGGACAAACCATCCTCAACAATATCATAGACATCATCATCAATGGAATTAAGAAAGTTAATCTTTCTTTGCTTCCAATATGCAAAATTTTACCCATCAAGGAAGAGAGGCTTTATAGTTGACGTCCATTCTCGATTGAGTACCATTCTATAAATCTCAAAGGATCAAGCACAATCAATTAGTGCAACCAGTTCTGATACCATGTGAAGGTTTTTTGAATCTCTAGATTGGTCAACTCAGGAGCCCAAACAATGTGTGCAAAACATTATAACAAGTAACATAAATAAAAACCAACAAGCATATACTACAAGAAGGCACAAAACTTAACGTGGAAAACCCAAACCGGGTGAAAAACCACGGATCCAAACTAGACCGATAATTAAGCACAATGAATCTCGCAAATGTAAGACACTGACAGATCCCTCCCCAGATAATCACCTAAGGACTATAGTTACCCTTTATGTTGCTTCACGCCTCAACGACTTCACACCGTTGATCACAATAGATTCAACACCACTGGACTCTTTAGATCTTTTACGAAAGAAGATGTTCTTCAGTAAAAGATGTTGAAGCAACAACTCTCTAGATGAACAATTTTGCACTACTCTCTATTGGAAGCTCTAGAGATAAAGAATTTTGTCAATTAGGTTTTCTTACTTAGAACAATGAGAGAGATATAATTTAGGATATCCTTAGAGTCCTTTAAATAGACTTAGGGACGTGCTTAGGCTTTCCTAAGAGGATTAGGGCTCAAACAGGCAGGATGAGAGAAAATAGGAAAAGAAGCCCAATTTGCGTAGAACTTTTTCACAATGCTCGCTTGAGTGAGGGCCATTCTGTCTTAAGGAGGCGACGTCCTAGAAACCTCGCTTGAGCGGGAAAGTGCTCGATCGAGCGAACCAAGGTTTTGGTTTGGTGAATTTCTGCACACTTGAATTTCTAACTGTCTTCTTTTTCCTTCCTTCAATCTTCAATGTGAAGCCCCATCAAAGCCCATATCTAAAAATGAAAAATATACAACTCAGTGGACCCAGAGTTTTATCCAACCCATGAATTAACAAATATATAATACCCTAACAGTAAAAATAAAAGGCTAAACATGGGGTGTTTCCTTTTTGCACATTTGGTAGGAAGATGGGTTTTACTTATGTAAAACATGCAAATGTTACATAACAAGTGTTACATATGTGAAATACATTATTATGTTTGTCAAAATCATTTTCAATTTATTTATATTTTTTTTAGATTTTTTCACAAAATTTTCAAAATCCATGAAAAATCAAGATATAAAATTTTACATATTGATGTTTATCATTAATAAAAAGAATATTGAAAGATTCAAATTATGATGGGACTTTTCACAAATAACTCAAAATCTATGAAGACTTAAGATGCTCAACTTCTAGGTCCTGGGATTTTCTAGTTTAATAAATAAGTCGAACGGTTTGGATTACAAATATTGGGCCCATAAGAATAAAAAATGTCTTTGATGGGCCCCACAAGTGAAAAAAAATCACTATGCAAGTGTAACTCACTGTACTAGTGCCTCTTTGGTTGAATGGGTGCGAATCATGTGAAAACATTGTGTGTAAACGGCCATATTTGTATTATACATCATTTTTACATCTCATTTATGCATCACATGTATAAATAAATACAAAAAAATGTAATGATGTATAACTATAACATATGTGTAACTCCATGAGAATAGTTTTTACCTAAAAATATACCATCATTTTCAGGTGAAAACTAGTTCTCACACATTATATGAGAACTTTTTTGTGAGACCCAATTGTGGGCTCCATTTGGGGATGGGACCAGGGGGATGGGAAGATCTATGTGAGACTACCCCAAGTATCAAGTTTGACCCCAAACTCATTCCCCTAACCCATTCATCTGTGGCCCACAAGTTTAATGGCTTCATATTCAAAAAAATATTGAACCTTCGATCCAACGGTTCAGTCCATTTGGATGTGTGTCAATCCTTGAGATTAGTGGCTATCAGGGGGTTCCCTATTTGTTGCTAGGTTTGGATGGATTGCTAGTTGAACCCCGCAAAAAAGTTCTCATATAATAGGTGAGAACTAGTTCTCACTTGAATATTCCCCATAAATATATATATATATATATATATATATATATATATATGAGTGCAAACAAATAACCCTTAACCCTATAATGAGAAGAAATAAAACTTATTATCCGATATAGAATATACATGACATTCCATAATACCATGCAATAAGAGCATAAATGTCAAAAAAAAAAAAAAAAAAAAAAACCCACGGATAGAGTCCCTCTGCCACCAAAAGTTAGTATTTGGCCCTTCCACCATTTTACATGGATTTAAGGGGGGTTTTCCATAAAAGTCCATTTTTAAAAATGAAAATGATTGGCCCCACTGTGAGATATAGGGTGAGATAATTTCATAAAGGATTTACTTTTTGAGTTAGATTTCATTCATTCCATAGCTTCGTCATTTTGATATATCATGTATGCATCACAGTAATTAATAACATGATCACATCATGTCATTCGTCTATACTAGTTTTATTTCATTTTTACTTCGGTGTCATACAATTTGTTACTCATTAGGATTATCCATATTATCATTATTATCCTTAGATTCACATCATATAGTTTTGATATTCTAGTTGTATTGCATTTGCACATCACTTCGTAGCCAAATAACATGCTCCTATATTTAGCTTGCATCGTCTGGATTATGGTTTGAGTACTTCATTGCCAAATTTTTTACAATCGTGTAATATCATTGCTATCAATCTAAAATTCTGCATTATAGTCCATTATAAGATCCATATCAAATCATCACCATCATTCTTAGATCTGTTAGATAGTATGATCTCAATCTAGTGGATGATATAAATAAATAAATTTATTTCTTAATTGGTTTATATAATCATGTTTTTATTCATATGATATATAGTATTTATTTCATGAGATGAATGATATTTTGTTTGATTCCCTATTTGCACATGACCAATACGATATGACATGATGGTTCATGAGATGAACCGGAGCCCACAAGTATATTAGAAATGATCCATATATGCGGATGAGATTCACATACAAGAGACATAGATCACAAATCTTATACTTGAATTGATTCACAACCATTGATGAGGTTGGGCATCTCATCTAACAAAGTTGCAACATTATGATCACTATGAGATAGTGTGATTTGTCTCAATTATCAAAGTGTAAGACTCTGGATCATTGTGCTGGTACATTGTTTGTATTGAAGGACCATAAGTTGCACCTTATGCAAATCTGTTTTTAATTTAAAGACTACTCTTATAATTCCTTAGCAATAGGCTCTTAATCCTGAGAGATTAATGAACTCAAGTTTCTATTATACATTTACTTTGAGTTGCCAATGAGTGAGGCCAATTGTAAGTCAAAATCTCAGTGTCTTGGGTACATGGTAATGGGACTGTAAGAACATATAATTATCAAGATGGAATCCATCCTCTAATAGAAATATCCCTTTGTGTCAATTAATGGATTTATCATTAGTAAGTGTGCACCCATCTCAATTAAGAGTTAGTTGGATTGTACTAATTACCACTATGATTAATTAGGTCACAAGGTTAATAAGATATGGATCTAATTTTGTTGGATAAATTTAGTCCAATTGATCCATGGATATGATTGATGGAGGGGCCTACTTATAGTGATTGGGAAGATTATGGTCTTCTTGTAATTTATTCATAAGACAGAAGTTCAATTGCATTTTAAGTGAGTTATTTGCAATTAACTGTGGGTCTCCGGAATTCGCATGAGATGTAGGGTCCAGACTCCCAGTTGGAGTCAGATTCTAAGGAAATCCTAGTAGTCCCAATGCTAGCTCTAAGAAGAAATTGTTTTTAATCCAATTTGAACTCTTAAAAGAAGGAGGAGTAAGTCACATACATATAATAGAAGTGAGACTCCTAATTATATGAAGAAAAGGAGTTTGCCAAAAGATATTTATAGGGGAGAGGGGGCTGGACTCCAACAAGCTTACACACCCAAGCCCCTCTCTCCTCTCTCCTTTTCACTCCTCTGGTTCCTTTCTAGAGAATCTTGGGTTTTTGTTTCTTCATGGATATCCCACCATTTTCCTTGAGAAGATCTCTGATAGAGGGACATAGCGTGGAAGATCACGAGGTGTTTGGAGATCCTTCTTGTTCTCGTGAAAGAGCTTCTCAATAAACCAAGCGATCCATTCCTTGATTAAGCACAACCGGGCTCCCAAGGTTAGATCTACTTTGTCTATTTTAGTAGATTATTATGGTTGCTTGTTGATGTTGTTTTCTATCTTCTAGATAGTGTTTATTCTGATCTTGATTCATGAAAATGAAGTTTTTGGATCCTGGATTGGGTTTCTGGCCTTATAGATACTTGATCCCTACTTCAAGTAGGTCAAAAGTTTTGAAAGCCTATCTATGAGGCTCACCTACTTCCAACAAGTTCCACATTGCGCATGGTTTGTAGTTCATTAGGATCATGGCCATCGTCTTCATAACCTTCATCATCACCACGATGCATTCAAATTGTGCAGTTAGATCGCATCATAGTTCATCCATTTCATTTTAGCACCATTCTTATCATCCATATTTAATTAATCTACAATACAACATTTAATCTGCATAGGAGTCATGGAAAACAATGTATCTCAATTCATGTGTGATAATTAAGTATTATGTGAATTTACTTTGCATCGTAGCAAGTAAGTTTCATATCATATGTCCAGTTGCATTAGTTTGATCATCTCAGTAGTTTAGATTAAATAAATCATGTGTGCCTTGCACCGAAAATGTTTTCTTCTCTTTCCCTCAACTTCTTTGCCAAATATTTTAAAAGAGCTTGCCTGTTTGGATGCATAAGAAAACACAAGAAAATAATGTTTTAATCTTTTATTTTCTAAGGAAAAAAATCTTGTGCGTTTGGTAACCCAAGAAAATATTCTTTTGTTTTAAAAAGCTTAATATTTTCTCCTACAGCTTCCCCCCTTAAAAAACTTTCTACAAGATAAGAATCTTTCAAAATGAACATTAAAAAGTGGTAAAAAAAATATTTTAGTTCACCAAATCCATTATACTGTATTTGTTTACATATTTGGTAAGGTAAAGTAAAGTAAAAGTAAATTTCACGGCACGGTAAAGGTGGGATAAAGTATATAGTGAAGTAAAATGGGAAGGATTGGTAAAGTAGTTTATTTATTTATTTATTTTACTTTACATTATCACACTTTCTTGTAGTTTTATATAATAAATAAAAAGTGACTTGTTTACAGGTGTGGTAAGTAAAATAAAGATTGATGTCATATCATGGTAAAAGGTGAGGTAAAGCAAGGTGAGATGAAGTATGTGGTAAAGCAAAATGGGAGAGAGAGTTATAAAGTAGTTTTTTTTTTTTACTTTACTTTGCTATACTTTACCATGTTTTTATGTGATAAAAGAAAAGTAACTTATGGTAAAAACATGACAGTTGAACTTTACTTTACCATACTAATTTTTTATCCATATGTGGTAAATTATGTATAAATTAAAATATTTAATAAATAAATCATTCTAATAATGTAATTTACTTTAATCATAGCACCTTCCAAACAGCTCAATTTAAAATTTGTAATATTCTTCAAAAACTACCAAACAGTAAAAATATTATAATATTGCATTATACTATTCTATACTATTTTATTCTTGTAATATTTAAAACTGTGAATATTTTATTCTACAAATATCCAAACTAGCCCTTAAATGATCAAAGAAAGTAAATATTAACTCTAAAATTAGAATAATGAGGATTAAATGATTAAATGCGTGATTTTAGAAACCCTCTTAATCGATCAAATCAATCAATTTAACCTCTTTTTCAAAAATCAAAATCTCGCACTATACCTTATTTGTATCATTATCTTGATTGGAAAAAAGGCCTTTAAATCCTATTTTGTCAAGAAATTTGAAGGTACCAAGAAATGGGGTCAATCCTCTTCTCAAACTGTTTGGCACCAACCCTTTTTACTTTTCTTTATATATATATATATATTATATTTTCTTAAATTAAGAATTTAATAACTACATTATTTATATTATGGATTGACCCTTATCTAGACCCATATCATTAAGACCCCTCATAGTGAATGAACAAGTGTCTACCAGTGGCACGCTAGATGAGTGGTAACCCAGTCCATGTTTCTCCCTTTCTTGTTTAATGATAGTCGAAGGATGGAGTCATTACCATGAGTGCAATTGTAATCCATTAATCTTGAGGGTAGTTAAGCCTCATTTTCAATGTATAAGTTTCAAGGGACATCTACCGGAAAAATCCCCATAAATAGGGTAACCATACTTGATGATCCTAAACTTTTATAATGACAACCAAGGACCTCCAGCCCAAATCATCTCTTTTTTTCCCATTTCACCCTTTCTTTGTTGATGTCAACATAACCCGAATCCCAGGTTAAGGTTATTTTATGTTGATGTCGATAAGTCTTCTGTCGACGTCAACAAATTCTATGTATAAATGTTTAACATGTGCCGTGCACAGGGGTCACTTAATATGATATTTGGGCCTTTTTGTCGACATCGACAAAAGTTTATGTTGATGTTGACGACAACAAATTCTATGTATAAATGCTTAACCTATACAGGGTCACTTGATTCTGCTGATTGAACGTTTTTGTCGACGTCGACAAAAGTTTATATTGATGTCGACAAACGTTTTGTTAATGTAAACAAATATTACTCATGATAGAATGTGGGACTTTAGTTTCTTTTGATTTGGGTGAATAGACCAATTCTTGGGAATATGGAATATGGTTTTATTTATTTTTTTTATAACATGAATAAGGAATATGGTAATGTTGACATCAACAAACAAATGGTAAAACAAGGAAAAAAAGAGATGATTTGGGTCGGAGGTCCTTGGCCGTCGTTAAAAAAGTTTAGGGTCCTCAACTGTGATTTCCCTATTTAAGGGGTTTTTCTGGTAGATGTCGCAAGTTTCAAATTGTTAGGTTCAATTGGTCACTGGGGGCTGAATCAGTGACTGTCCTTTATCTGCAAATTTATTTCAATTTTAATTCTGCAAAATAGATGAGCACTTTTCTTAAGCAATCAACCAGGCAATCACACAGTCACAAGAGAACACAAGGGATTTTTACGCGGTTCACCTGCAGGCTACGTCCACGATGTGTAAAGTGCACACTTCCACTATTTAGCAGCACCCACTGCTAGGAGCACCAACCCCTTTACAATTTTTGCCCGCATCAACGAACAGGAGCACCAACCCCTTCACTCAAGCCCCAACTTGAGTGATTACAAGATATCAAATAATCTAACACACACAGGTGTCTTACAATAATATCCCAATGGCATACGTATTGCCTTATAGAATTTCAACACAAAAATATGGCATGCGCAGATGCTTTACAATATTTTCAATCAGCCAAAGCAAACACCTGTATATCCTGCAATATTCGTCTGATCCAAACTATTCAACACAATCTCAGATGCAGCAGAACCCAACAAGGAAACCACAATGAAAAACTTGCACACTACTATTCAGAATTCTGCACTATGTAGCAATGCCAGACAGATCTAATGCAGAAACAGGAATTTATTTAAATTCTGATGCAACAAATCCATGAATAACCAACCTGAAACTGTTCTTCATTGTAGATTCTTCAAAAGAAAGCACTCAGCAATTTTCTCAAAACCAACACACTACTATTTCAGAAATTTCCCTTCACTACACAGCAGTTGTTGTTCTCCACTCCTCCTTTCATACACTGCACGTTAATCCATGAAGAAAGCAACCAGCCCACTGTTGCAGAGAAACTCCAAAAGAGGCAAAAACCAGCACATCTTTTCCTGTTGTTTTCTTTTTCTTAACATTCAGTTTTCAAAGCTCATTACTCAGATCCTAAAAAGTTGGATCTCTGGCCAATAGGAGAAGTTGCTAACAATTTAAAAATGATAGGAAACTATCTTGTTGACTTTCTTGCCATACAAAGAACCCAGCAAACAATTCTTCGTATGGACTAGGCTGACCTCCTATTTTGAGTCTGATGAATCTGATGGGCCATCTGTTGATTACATTCCAACATATAATGAGACCCACAACAAAGTACCAAGAAGAAAAAGAACTAATCTCGCAGTGCAGAAAAAAACTGCAGAATTTGTCTCCACTAGAAAATTCATAACTTCCTCTTCTAAACTCGAAACGACATGATTCTTGATCCAAATGAAAGATTTATCAGAGGGCTACAACTTTCATGTTTTGAGATTTAACCCAGATTGAATGGAAAGTAGTGTAAAATCACCTTGAAGCTAACTGGTCACAGAAAAACAGCAACCTGAGTGAAGCAGAGTTGTCCCGCTGTCTGGGCCATAACTTTAAAACCTAAAGCCAAATCGACCTGATTCCAAAAACAAAAATCAAGCCCTCTCACTGATGCACAAAAGTCATGTTGACCACTTTTTAATTCAATTGTTAGATGTGAAGATATAAGCATAACAACATGCTTAACTGACATGACCTGAGCATGCAATTGCCCAGTTTCGCTTTGAATGCTTGCAACCTTCATCATACTGCTTTCCAACACCATACCAACACCCTACATTTGACAACAATTACAAACTAAAAGAAATGGCCAACAATCTCTCCCTTTGGAATTGTTGTCAACACCTACAGACTTGGAGAAGAAAAGAAATCGACTCCCCTTGTCACCAAACCTTCTCAGCCCACTCCTCTGGAGTTCTTTAACAATCATAACCATTCTGCAAAACATACATACATACATATCTCCCCCTTTGACAACAATAACAAAGGGAGATGTCTCAGAGGGGAGTGAAAAGTTCTACAACAATATGACCGCACTCCCCCTGTCTCCAATCCTCCTTACTTCTTTGGAGAAGAAATAACCCCCAATTTCATCCGGAGGTATTCAAAGACTTCTTTCGGTAGAGGCTTTGTGAAAATATCTGCAACTTGTTCTGTAGTCGGAACATACTCTAACTTCACCTCTCCATCATTCACCTTGTCCTTCAGGAAGTGGTATCTGATGGCAATATGTTTGGTCCTTCTGTGCTGAACTGGATTCTTTGATATGTTAATGGTGCTTGTATTATCACACAAAATAGGAATAGCCTTAACCAACTGAATTCCCAAATCCTTTAGCATCTGTCGCATCCAAAGAACTTGTGTGTAGCAAGTTGTTGCAGCAATATATTCAGCTTCCGTTGTAGACAAGGAAACTGAATCCTGTTTCTTACTGTGCCAGGCTACCAACTTGTCACCTAAGTAAAATGCACCTCCACTGGTGCTCTTCCTATCATCTACACATCCTGCCCAATCTGCATCTGAGTAGGCTATTAAGGTGAAGTCCTTTCCTCGTGGATACCATAAACCATATTCCGTTGTGCCTTTGATGTACCGGAAGATCCTCTTTACTGCTATTACATGTGTTTCCCTTGGATCTGCCTGAAATCTAGCAACCATACACAGCTTGTAGAATGTCCGACCTAGTAGCTATCAGGTACAGTAGACTTCCAATCATGGATCTGTACATTGTGTGATCAACAGTCGCTGACTCATCATTTTTACTCAACTTGCAGCTCGTTGTCATGGGTGTGCTGGCAGGTTTTGAGTCTTCCATGTTAAAGTTTTGAGTCTTCCATGTTAAACTTCTTTAACATCTCCTTGACATACTTTACCTGTGAGATAAACATGCCACTCTTCATTTGGTTAACCTGGAGGCCAAGAAAGAACGAGAGCTCCCCAATCATGGACATTTCAAACTCAGTCCTCGTCTTCTCAGCAAACTCTGTACACAATTCATCTTTGTTGCCAGCGAAGATGATGTCATCCACATACAATACCAGAACTACCTAAGTACCTTCTTCTATCCTCACGTATAGGCTGCTGTCTACAACACCCTTTTTGTACCCAAGTTGTTGTAGATAGGCATCCCGCCGAGAGTACCATGCCCTTGGTGCTTGCTTTAGGCCATAGAGAGCCTTTTTTAAGTCTACATACCATATTCGAATCGTCTCCTAACTGAAATCCATCTGGTTGCTCTATATATACTTCTTCCTCCAAGTTGCCATTCAGAAAAGCTGACTTGACATCCATTTGGTAGACTTTGAAGCTCTTATATACTGCCAAAGCTAGAAACATACGAATAGCCTCAGGCCGAGCCACAGGTGCAAATGTTTCTTCAAAATCTATCCCTTCAACTTGTGCATAGCCTTTACAAACAAGTCTAGCTTTGTTCCTCACTACTTGTCCTTCCTCATTCAACTTATTTCTGAAAACCCACTTGGTACCAATGACATTTTTGTTCTTTGGTCTAGGTACAAGTTCCCAAGTTTTGTCTTTCTCAATCTGATCCAACTCTTCATGCATTGCCCTGACCCAACTGTCATCTTTACTTGCTTCTGCAACAGTCTTGGGTTCAACTGTGGACAAAAGAGAGAATAAACTGGTTTTCATCCTCCTATTCTGTACTTCAACTTGTGGATCTCCAATGATATCAGTTTCGTTAATACCATGATAATTATGCCATCTGTCATTTTCTTTCTTCTCTTTTGAGTTATCGTCCGACTTTCCTTCCTTGTGACTAGGCAAGTCTTCAATCTCCTGATTAGGATTGTCATACATTGGATACTCAATCTCCTGAATATTCTTTGGAAGTCTTTTGCTTTCATCAAACTTAACATCTGCACTCTCGACTATTTTCTGAAGCCTTTTATTGTAGCACTTGTAGGCCTTACTTCTCGTAGAATAGCCTAGGAAGATGCCTTCATCTGCACGATCATCAAAGTTCCCAAGATTTTGATCCAACCTTTTTATGAAGCACTTACTGCCGAATACCTTGAAGTACTTAACCGATGCTCTCTTTCCAAACCATAGTTCATAGGAAGTCTTGTTGGTGTGTGCTCTAAGCATGCATCTGTTCTGAATGTGTACGGCAGTGTGAACTGCTTCTCTCCAAAATCCATATGCGAGCTTGCTCTCTGTCAACATGGTTCTGGCCATTTCCTGCACTGTCCTGTTCTTCCTCTCAACCACACCATTTTGCTGAGGTGTGCGAGCTGCAAAAAATTGCCTACGAATCCCATGTTCCCGACAATACTCCTCAAACTCATCTGAAGTAAACTCTCCTCCTCAATCTGACCTCAACACCTTGATTCTCCTGCCAGTCTGATTTTTAACCTGTTTTCTAAAGATCTTGAACATATCCAATGCTTCATCCTTGTTCTTCAAAAACATAATCCAAGTCATGCGAGAGTAATCATCGATAAACAATATGAAGTACTTGTCTCCGCTTAAACTCAGAGTCCTCATCGGGCCACACAAGTCCGTGTGTACTAGCTCTAAAGGCTTGCTTGTGTTGTACTCTTTTGACTTGAAAGAAACTCTAGTCAGCTTCCCTTTCTGACATGCATCACAAGCACTGTCTTGAGCTTTCCTGATGTAAGGTATGTCCCAAACTGCCTTCTTGGAGCATATATTAGACAAATTCTTGAAGCTTATGTGCCCAAGTCTCCTATGCCACAACCAACTTTCATCTTCCCTCCCTAGCATGCACGTACTCACCATAGTTTCAGAGAGAATATATAAGTTGCCTGAAGTCCTTATACCAACTGCCACAACCTTTCCATTGTTGTCTGTGATCTCACAGCCATGTTTGTTAAAGAAAATGCCATGTCCTCTACCGCATATCTGACTGACACTCAACAAGTTGTGTTTCAACCCATCAACAAACAACACTTCTTCAGATCTGATTTTTCCATCAATTATTCTGACCAAACCTTTCCCAACAATCTTAGCTCCATCATTATTTCCAAATTTCACAGATCCTCCATCATACTGCTGTAGCTTGGAGAACTTACTCTTGTCACCAGTCATGTGACTAGAGCATCCACTATCTAGAATCCATGGAGTCGACTTTCCCTGTGCTTTGAAGGCTGTCTGTACTATCAAGGAATTGGCCTTGTCTTTTTGTTCTTTCCTTTTCCAAACCGTCTTAACTGATTTAGCAGACTTATCTGTTTCAACATCAGTCAACTCAGCAGTCTTAGGAGCCCTCTGTTCATATGTAATAGCATTTGCTTTTTGAAATTGTACCTATCTTTGATTAGGGGCATATGCATATATACAATTTCTAGCTAGATGCCCAAAATTATGACAAATAAAGCATTCTACAGGATACATCATAAGGGCATCAAAAGGGTTCCTATTCACAAAGTTTCTAGGCCTCAAGTTAAATTTACAGGTCATCATTTTATGTCCATATGTATTGCATTGGAAACAGTAACCATGGAAGTGAGAAATTGACCTGAAGTTTGTAGACTGTATCCGCATAGGAGGCCTGAAGTTTTGCTGCTGTGGCATCTTCTTTGGTGGAGCAAGTTTCCTTTTAGGCTTTTGAGTTTGTGGTATTACTTTTGAAGGAGTTACTTTCACAGCTATCTGCTTAGTTTTCTGAGGCGTTTCTTTAACTTGTTTTGAAGAAGACTCTCCCTCATACCCAAGACCAAATTTTAGATGAGGAGGCCTTTAAGCACTAAGAATCTCATTCAATTTGGAGGACCCTTGATAAGCATTTAGCTTCTGTGAAAACTTCTCCAGCTGCATTTTCAAACCAGTCACCTCCTCCTCTAACTTATCGTTTTCTTCAGTCTTCAAAACTACCTGTGCCTCAAGTTCTTCATGTATCCTCTTGCTTTCCTCCAATTCCACTTTCAATGTTACAACCATCTCCTCTGCATCAACTAGCCTTTTTGAAGTTTTCTTATGCTTCTTCCTTTCAGCAGATAGTTCCTCAAGTGCAGCCAAAAACTCTCCTTCCAAATTAATTTCAGCGTCTTCATCATCACTTGATGATTTTCCCTTTTCAGACTTGTGATTTTCATCTTGTTCATCAAGCGTGACCATAAAAAGAGCCTCTGTTGCATCATTGCCACTGTCGTCAGAATTATCATCCGAAGAGCTGGCCATTTTCTTCAACATTAGACTTTTAGACTTCCCTTTCTTAGAACGATAGTTTTTCTTGAAGCTTTTCTTCCTAGGTATTTCATCGTCATCTTCTTCTTTGTCCTTATGAGGACACTTTGCAGCAAAGTGACCCACATCTCCACAGTTAAAACACTTGAAAGGCAGCTTCCCTTTATATTTACCCTGACCCTTCTTCAATTTTCGGACGAAGTTAGCCGTTAGTTCATCATCTGGATCATCTGAATCATCTTTATCTGACTTAACTACTTCCTTAGCCTTATTCTTTGCATTGAAAGCAGCTTCCCTGTCAGAAGATTTGGGTTTCCCTATCCTCATCTCATATGCTGTCAGTGAACCCTGTAGTTCATCCATGCTGAAGACGTCTAGATCTTTGGCCTCTTCGATGGCGGCAGCTTTGGCATCATATCTGGCAAGAAGAGTTCTCAGAATTTTTTTAACAATAGACTCTTCTTTTAGCTCTTCACCAAGCCCTCTAATAGAGTTCACAACTTCATTGACTCTCTGTAGATATGAATCAATGGTCTCACTGTCAGTCATTTTCAAACTCTCAAATTGGGCTCGGTAAGTTTGCAGTTTTGCCTCTTATATTTTCTTGTCTCCCTCATGAATACTCTGCAGCTTATCCCATATCTCCTTTGAGGTCTTGCAAGACATGACGTTGACAAGTTCACTGTCTGATAGTCCACACATCAAAGCATTCCATGCCTTTGAGTCATTCTCAAATAACTTCTTGTCTGCAGCATCTGTAGGATCATTAGAACCCTTATAGCCTTTCTTCACACTATTCCAGACATCTAGTCCCAATGAACACAGATACGCCTGCATTCTAATTTTCCAGAAGGCATAGTTTTTGCCGTCAAACAGTGGTGCTCTACTAACAGAATTACTTTCCCCAGATGCCATGTGAACCTATCCAAGATCACCCTAAGCGGTCAAGCTTTCTTAAGGGAACCTGGCTCTGATACCAATTGTTAGGTTTAATTGGTCACTGAGAGGGGGGGGGGGTTGAATCAGTGACTGTCCTTTATCTGCAAATTTATTTCAATTTTAATTCTGCAAAATAGATGAGCACTTTTTTTAAGCAATCAACCAGGCAATCACACAATCACAAAAGAACACAAGGGATTTTTACGTGGTTCACTCACAGGCTATGTCCACGGTGTGCAAAGTGCACACTTCCACTATTTAGCAGCACCCACTGCTAGGAGCACCAACCCCTTCACTCAAGCCCCAACTTGAGTGATTACAAGATATCAAATAATCTAACACACACAGGTGTCTTACAATAATATCCCAATGGCATACGTAAATGCCTTATAGAATTTCAACACAAAAATATGGCATGCGCAGATGCTTTACAATATTTTCAATCAGCCAAAGCAAACACCTGTATATCCTGCAATATTCGTCTGATCCAAACTATTCAACACAATCTCAGATGCAGCAGAACCCAACAAGGAAACCACAATGAAAAACTTGCACACTACTATTCAGAATTCTACATTATGTAGCAATGCCAGACAGATCTAATGCAGAAACAGGAATAAACTATCGTGTTGACTTTCTTGCCATACAAAGAACCCAGCAAGCAATTCTTCGTATGGACTGGGCTGACCTCCTATTTTGAGTCTGATGAATCTGATGGGCCATCTGTTGATTACATTCCAACATATAATGGGACCCACAACAAAGTACATTGTTAGATTGTATGGACTCAATCCATCAGTTGATGTGATAAATTGATTAATTCTTTATTTATCAATAAAATCATGCTTTACTTTCATGAGATGAATATAATTTTATTACTTTATGCACACGACCAATACATATGACATAATGGTTCATGAGTTGAACCGGGTCCTATTAGTATATTAGATGTGATATATGTATATGGATGAGATCCACACACGGGAGATATATGTCACAAATCTTATACTTAAAATCTCTTCACAACCAGTGATGAGACTGGGCATCTCATCTGATAAGGTTGCAGCACTTTGATCACTATGAGATAGTGTGATTTGTCTCGATCATCAGAATGTAAGATTCTGGATCATGGTGCTGGTACATTGGATGTATTGAAGGACCATGAGAAGCACCTTATGGAATTCCCTCTCAATAATAAGGTATTCTCTCATAATTCCCTAGCAATAGGCTCTCAATCCTGAGACATTGATGAACTCAAGTTTCTATCTATTCATTTGCTTTGAGTCACCAATGAGTGAGGCCAACTATCGGTCAACACCTCGGTGTCTTGAATATATGGTAGTAGGACTGTGGGAACATTGAATGTTCAAGATGGAATCTATCTCTATTATTCCCTTATGCCAATTAATGGATTTGTCATTAGTAAGTGCGCACCCATCTCGATTAAGAGTTAATTGGATGGTACTGATGATCACAGTGATTAATTGAGGCTCAAGGATAATAAGATGTGGAACTAAGATTGGAAGAGACAGATTTATTCCAATTGATCCATGGATATTGATAGAGGGGCCTACTTGTAGTAATTGGGATGTTTAGGGTCTTCATTGTAATTTATTCCTAAGACTGGAGTGTAATTGCATTTATATAGTGGTGTTATTTACAATTAACTGTGGGCCAGGATTGCACATGAGATGTGGGGTCACGTGTCCCAGTTGGAGCCAGCTTTCTATGGAATCCCTAGTGGTCCCCACGCTAGCCCAAGTTATTAGAAAGATACTAATCCTACTGAACTCTAAAAGGAATGAATTAGAAAATTACTATTTCTATTTGGAGTAGGACTTCTAATAGCGGTAATAGTATACTTACTAATTGTTGTAGAAGTGTGACTTCTGTTTCAATTAGGAAAAGAGGAGCTTTGAGAGGTTATAAAAGGGGATTAATCCCACTTGGACGTCCATAAGTTTTGGAGTCAAAACGTGCAGCCCTTTAGTGCAATTGTTGCACTCCTCTCTTCCTCTTCTAGTTCCTTAGAGTTTCGAGTTGGGTTTTCTCTTGGAGATTCCACCAATCTTCTTGAGAAGAGAGATCTGATTCGAGTCATAGCGTGGAAGGCTAAGAGGTGTTGGAGATTCTGATCTTAGTTTGTAGAAAGTTCTACATCAACGAAAGTCATCAACTTCTCCATTAGAGTACAACCGATCTCCTAAGGTATAATCTGTTTCGTTGCATGTTGTAGATTTTTATGGATGCTTGTTCGCTTCTACTCTATCTTTTAAATAGTTTTATTTACTGATCATGATGGCTGAGATTGAGAATTATGCATCCTGAATTGGGTTTTTGGCCTTATGGGTACTTGATCCCTGTATCAAGTGGGTCAAAAGTTTTGAAAATCTATCCACGAGGCCAACCTACTTCCAACAAGTACCAAGAAGAAAAAGAATTAATCTCGCAGTGCAGAAAAAAACTGCAGAATTTGTCTCCACTAGAAAATTCATAACTTCCTCTTCTGAACTCGAAACGACATGATTCTTGAGCCAAATGAAAGATTTATCAGAGGGCTACAACTTTCATGTTTGAGATTTAACCCAGATTGAATGGAAAGTAGTGTAAAATCACCTTGAATCTAACTTGTCACAGAAAAACAGCAACCTGAGTGAAGCAGAGTTGTCCCGCTGTCCGGGCCATAACTTTAAAACCTGAAGCCAAATCGACCTGATTACAAAAACAAAAATCAAGCCCTCTCGCTGATGCACAAAAGTCATGTTGACCACTTTTTAATTCAAATGTTGGATGTGAAGATATAAGCATAACAACATGCTTAACTGATATGACCTGAACATGCAATTGCCCAGCTTCACTTTGAATGCTTGCAACCTTCATTATACTGCTTTCCAACACCATACCAACACCCTACGTTTGACAACAATTACAAAATAAAACAAATGGCCAACACAAATATCATAATAGATGACTAGCGATATCTTTTTCTCTCCTTAGGGGATCAAATCTCAGAAACTACGTAAGTGTGGAAATTTTGGTGTGTAAATGGTCATATTTGCACACCATTCTCAAACCTCATTGACAGGGGCGGACCCAAGAGTAGGCCTAGGCCCCCCCTCTCAAATCACTAACCCCTAAGATTAATATGCTTTAATTAATTTATATAATAATTTTATAACAACTGGCCCCCCCTTAATTGTTTGCACAAAGTATATATATATATATATATATATAAAAGAAAAGACCAAATTGAAATGGGCTTTGATCCATCTCCTCAAGTCCCAAGTCCCAAGTCCCAAAGCCAAAAATGGGAAGCTCATAAGTCCTTCATCCCTTTGTAAATTGTAATGCAATTAAGTTAACAGCCCCTGATTTGTCGATGAATAACTTAAGTCATTCAATTCCTCATTGTTTGGTTGAGATGAACAACCGTTTGGTTTGGGTCTTGAATCTTGAGAAGAAAGACTTCTGTTGCATCAACCGTAAAGTCACTATCCTTATTCCCTAACATTCTAATAGGAAGAAAGAAAGAACTAAAGAAGAAAGCTACAGACCGCCCCTGCTCACACAACTATCCGCCGGCCTGATCCAATCAAAGTCATCAGAGATCAGATGATTAGTTTGTGTGCCGTGTGCGCCGGTGGCTATGGCTGTGCTGCTGCAGGTAAACTTCCAGCCTTTGATTTTAATATATTTATCATGCTTGAACTTGGATGTATATCCAGAAAAAATATAAAAAAAATATTAGCTATCTTGATTTGTTAAAATATATTTATTTAAGCTTGGCCCCTCCCACGATGAAATCCTGGGTCCGCCCCTGCTCATTGATGCACCACTTCTGCAAATCAGAGCGGACTAACGCAAAGACGGGTAACTATTATGTATGATAATTATTTACATTAATGAAAGGGAACAAACAAACAACCTATAAATTCTATAATGAGAAGGAAGAAAACTTATTCCACGATGTTATAAACTATACATGACATTCTACGATATCATCCAATGAGGGCATCAATGCCAAAAAGATAAAAAGATAAAAAAAGAGGGAGGTCTTCTACCATCAATATTAAGTATTTGATCCCTCCACCGTTTTACATGGATTTAAGAGGTTTTCCGATGAAAATCTCTTTTTCAAAATAGAAATGATTAACCCCGGCCCCTATGAGACCCACTAATAGTTGGTGCTGTGAACGTTGGTTCTATACCATATGACATTCTTAACTATATTATCAATCATATGGTGGGTCAAGTTCTATTGGAGTAAACTTTTAGGAAAAGCCCACCGGAGGGAAGGACGTTTAATTTAAACAATTTGTATATTTAATAAGTAGGCCCTCCTATAGAGTTTCACACCTCATATAGGAAGCATGAGTGAGACCATTTTTGTTTTTTAAGAAAGTAAAAAGAGATATTTAAGGGATAGGGACTTTTGACTTTTTTATTGTCATATTATTTACACTGTCACTCGACACTTTATCATGAAATAGTAAAAGGCCTTCAATGACGCCCTTTCAACCATCCATGCTTACCGCAATATTGTGGCCCATCAAATAATCATAACCAACCAATCAATGGACTTTCATTAATTAATTATGGATAGAACGGTTTATATGCGATCAGATCAACATGAGTTATTACTTTGATCGGAGTGAGAGTCGATTTTCAATGCTAAAACAAGGAGAAAAAGATTTTTTTAAATGACATGGATTCATCACAATGGTCATTTTTCAACTGCACTCACAAAATCCTCAAAAATTTTGTCTTGAAAATATTGAGGTTTTTTCAAATTAAGATTTTTCTTTAGATATTATGTACAAATATAAAAAAAAAAAATAATTTTTTAATGATCAATAATAAATTAACAAATAAAAAATATCATGGGCCAACCATCCCTTCCCCCCAGGCCCCAAGCACCAGATCAGCCTCCCTTATCCACACCATATCTCAACCGTTGAAAATGGGGGAGAATCAACCATTGAAATGGAAATGGAAGAGAGAGCTCTTTAAACGACACCTTATCCACTCCAAGGCAAAATCCAACCGTTGGAAAATGGAGAGAGGAGAAGATTGGGAATACAGAGCTCAAACTCACTTCCCTTGCTACTGTTACTACTGCTACTGCTACTTTTTCTTCTCTTCCTACTCTTTTCATCAGTTTTCGTATTGCAACGGTCGAATTCCGATGGAGAAAATCTCCCTATTGCACCTCAATACATCCCTTCCTCAAAACCCATTCACCCACAAGAGAAATACAAGCAATCCCATCATTCATGTCCCTAGAGGAGTTGCAGACACCTCCATGGAAACCCCACCTTCTTCTTCTCCCTCTCTTGGATTTCCCACGCATTTACATGCTCTAAATGACCCCATCAAGTTGAATTTTCCATATTCATGTAAAAAGATCCATGCCCAGATCATAAAAACATCAAATGACTGGACTTCGACTCAAACAGCACAAAGACTCATAAATTTATACATACAATCAGACGATTTTCGCTCTGCTGCTATGGTTCTGTTCATGGGTTTTGAGAGAGATCCTCTCTCATGGAGCCGTTGGGTGGAGGAGTTTGGAATTGAAGAGGGGAGATTTTCTGGGTTGGTTGAGATTTTTAGAGAATTGCACAGGAAAGGTAACTTTTTTAATGGCAGAGTTCTCATTGCTTTCCTGAAAGCCTGTGCTAGTATGATGGATTCACAACTGGGTGTAGAAATCCACTCATATGTAATTAAGAGCGGCTTTGATTCAGATGTTTACTTGAAATCTGCTCTGATGGAGTTCTATGGGAATTGTTTTGGTGTAGATTATGCCCACCAAATATTTGATGAAACGCCTATAAGAAACACTCTTTTGTGGAACAAGGTGATAGCTCTGAATTCAGGTAATGGCTCATGGTTGAAAGTACTTAAACTATTCCGCGAGATGCAGTTTTCAGGAGTGAGAGCAGATGGCTCCACACTTGCCAAAGTTCTGCAGGCATGCGGGAGAGGGGATGCTTTTAAAGAAGGGAAACAGGTCCATGGGTATGTTATTCGATCTTTACAAATGTCGAGTTCATTAATATGCAATTCTTTGATTAGTATGTACTCGAAAAGTTTCAAACTGGAAATGGCAAGAATGGTTTTCGATTCGATGGATAGTCGTAGTTTGGTGTCATGGAATTCGATGATTTCGGGTTATGCACTTAATGGTATTCTTGATAAGGCATGGAAGCTCTTCGATGAAATGGAATTGTCTGACACAAAACCAGATATAGTAACTTGGAACAGCCTTGTATCTGGCCATTCAATTCATGGCCATGACAAGATTCCACAAATTTTGAGGAAAATGCAGGTTGCAGGTTTGAAGCCAAACTCAAGCTCCATCGCAAGTGCTCTTCAAGCGATAAGTGAAATGAGCTCGGTGAAATTAGGGAAGGAAATCCATGGTTATGTGTTAAGAAATGGGATCAGATGTGATAAATATGTAGGGACCTCACTAATCGACATGTACATAAAGAGCGGTTGTTTAACCAATGCTCGATTGGTTTTTGATAATATGAAAGATCGAAATATTTGCACTTGGAATTCACTGATTTCAGGATATGCTTATAATGGGCTATTTGACAAAGTGATGAAACTGTTGAATAGAATGGAGAAGGAAGGGATCAAATCTAATTTGGTCACATGGAACAGTTTGATTGCAGGTTATGCAATGAGGGGACTCAGCAAGCAAGCTCTTGAATTAATCCATCAACTCAAGAAGACCTCGACGTTACATCCAAATGTGATTTCATGGACAGCTCTTATCTCGGGCTGTTCTCGGATAGGAAACTACATAGAAGCCCTTGAATTTTGTATCAAAATGCAGCAAGGGGGAATCAAACCAAACTCAACCACCATAGCTAGCTTGCTTCGGGCATGTGCTGCACTTGCTTTGTTACAGAAGGGTAAAGAATTACACTGCTATGCAATTAGGAATGATTTTGATGAAAATAAAATTGTTGCCACGGCGCTGGTTGACATGTACTGGAAGTCCGGTAGTTTACATAATGCACATAGTGTTTTTAGAAATATAAAGAAAAAAAACCTAGCCTCTTGGAATTCCATGATCATGGGTTTTTCTGTTCATGGCTTAGGGAAAGAGGCGATGTCACTTTTTGGTGAAATGTGTGAATCAGGTTTTCATCCTGATGGTATATCCCTCACTGCTATTCTATCAGGTTGCAGACATTCGGGATTGGTTGGTGAAGGATGGAAGTATTTTGATAGTATGAGGACCGAGTTTGGTATTACTCCTACACTCAAGCATTATGCTTGCATGGTCGATCTTCTTGGGCGAAGTGGTTACTTGGATGAAGCATGGGATTTTCTACAGAGTATGCCATTAGAACCAGATGCAAGTGTATGGGGCGCACTTCTCGGAGCATGCAGACTTCATAAGAACTTGGAACTTGCTGAAATTGCTGCGCAATATTTATTTGAGCTGGAGCCACATAATTCTGGGAATTATTTGTTGTTGATGAATCTATATGCTGCCGAGAACCGGTGGCAAGATGTTGAAAACTTGAAAGATATAATGAGCATTAGGGGTGCAAAGAGCAGGTCCGGCTGGAGCTGGATACAGGTTGAAAATAGGATCCATGTTTTTACAGTGGAGGGGAAACCACATCCAGATATAGGTGAGATATACTTTGAGTTGTACCATCTTATTTCTCAAATAAAGAATCTGGGATATGTACCTGATACAAATTGCATAGTTCAGAACATTGACGAGGAAGAAAAGGAAAAGACACTTTTAAGTCATACTGAGAAGTTGGCAATCACATATGGACTGGTCAATACAGGGAAGGGTGTGCCCATCAGGGTGATAAAGAATACTAGAGTTTGTAACGATTGTCATATGGTTGCAAAATACATGTCACAGATAAGTGGCCGTGAAATCTTCCTTAGGGATGGTGTTCGCTTTCATCATTTCTCGGGTGGAAGATGTTCCTGCAATGACTACTGGTAGAAGGCAGGAAAACCCAATAGGGTATGGCGTGGAAACAGATGATGTCAAGGGACAACGGGAGATGTATCAAGTTGAGAGCTTAGATGGATATCCATTGAAGGGGAACTCTCCAAGGTTCAGACTAATTCAAGGCTAGTTACATGGAAGCTGAGAAACAGTGAACCTATAAATAGAGATATAAACTGGTGAACCGAGACAAAAGCTGCAAGTTCTTAAGAAGAATACCCATGGATGATGGAAATGATCAGTGAATCAACCTTAGTGAGATGGGTTTTTTAAACATATGTGGCTTCATCAAGAAGCATCCTAGTTCTGTAAAACAGATGCCATGGTGTGTAGAAGATGACAGGGCGCACAAATACAACAAATCCATCTAGCCAATACAAACTCAAAGTTTGCACTTGTTCTTTTCATGGACACAATTATACTTCATTGAGTTCCATCACCACCTGGAAAAGTACTGATCAGTACTGATGTTGGGGATGTAAACCATGTACATTTCTCTAATGTGAGTATACGACATGCATGCAAAGTTTCTTCACCATGGTCTTTTTCTCTCTTTTTTCTTTTCCTATTCGTATATTACAGAATATTTGGAAGTTGGCTACCTACATGTAACCTTATCTAAGATCGTAAGGTTGTTATGAAGAGTTCTTATCATATTATGATAAGGTCTCAACGGGAGAGGAAGAAGAGGATTGTCCAATTTGAGGTTGGACAGCCTCCTTTAATTAGTCAAGATCAGGCTGTATAATGCTAGCCAATCTTGTACTTTATTCATCAGGCCAGCCTTGCCACATAATTAGTCAAGTTCAGGTTGGATCATGCCAGCCAATCTTGTGCCTTATTCATCATGCCAGCCTTGTTCGGACACAATCTACTCCAATCATGCCTCCCCTATAGTAGCCTCTTTGAGAGACCTTACACAGTCCAGCCTTAGTCAGGCTTGTGGGGCTGGTCTCTATCACTTCTCCCGCCTTCCAAATTGACCTTGTCCTCAAGGTCTGATATGGGGAATTTCTGTTTTAATAATTTTGGATCCTCCCATGTAGCATCCTCGGTAAGTTGGCCCAGCGGATCAACACTTCATGGAAAATTCTTTTCCCTCATTTCACCCTTCTATGATCAAGAATCTCAGCTGGGATGGCTTCAATTGTCCCAGTGTCTGATACGGCTAGAAGATTAGGTTGAATCGGTGTTCCCGTCCCAACACATTTTTTGAGTAATGACACATGAAAGACCAAGTGCAAAAGTGACTTTGCTGATAGGTCCAGTTTGTAAGCAACTGGCCCAATACGTTCTAGGATATGGACCAAAAAATCGAGCTGCTAGTTTCTGATTAGAACGCCTCATCATACTAGCTTACCGATACAGTTGGAGCCTTAAATAGACCCTCTCTCCCACCTCAAATGTAGGCTCTGTGTGGTGCCGAGCATGCTAGATTTGCTTCCAATTCTAGGCCATATGCAAATGTAATTGGAGATCACGCAGGAGGGTATATATCTGTCTAATAGATCATGTTCAACCTGAGCTTTGAGTGTGGAACCTGGAATATAATTGGAGATGGATGTTGGTGTACGTTCGTACACTGCTTCAAATGGGGTCATTTTAACAGTTGCATGTTGATCCACTTGAACCATTGTTTGGGCCAGTATGAGGCAAAGCAGTGCAAATATGTTTCTAGACACATCAGTTTAAAACCTCAGTTTGACCATCTGTTTTGAGGATAGTAGGTTGTACTTAATTTCAGCTTGGTCCCTTATTGAGTGAAAAACTCATTCCAAAATCCACTTATGAATATTGGGTCCCTGTCAAACCGAATGGACCGTGGCATGCCATGTAGTTTAGCAACTTCTTTTATGAACTTGTTGGTTGAGTAAGGATGATAGAGCCACAGAAATGGCTAAATTTTATTAGGCGATTGATCCACTAACACCATGATTGTTGTTTTGTGAAATGAGTTAGGAGGCAACCCCTCAATGAAGTTTATTGATATGTCCTCCCAAATTCTTTCTGGTATTGGTAATGGTTGCAGGACACCTCCTGGTTTGGTCGTCTCATATTTGTTATGGTGGGAAATACTGCACTCAAACCACATATTTCATGTTTTCTTTCAAGCTTTGCAATGAGAATTTCAGGTTAGACTTTTATACATGCGTAGGAAACCAGGATGTCCTGTTGAGGGTGATGCGTGGAGTTCTTTCAATAGTTTTAATTGCTATCCTGAAATGTTTGGAACAATCAGCCACCCCTTATAGAACAATAAGGAATCACACACTGCATACCCTGGTATTGAATTCAAGTTATCATGTCATCTTTTTAACAAGGCCTGTAAAGCATCTTCATGGCCATTTTATCAAGGCTTGTAAAGCATCATCATGGCCATATACACCACAGACGTCATCAAGCAATGTAGATCAAAGGGTTTTCTCAATAGAATCATATTGACTATTCCATTCATCATTCTTGATTGTCTCTATTTTTTTCCCATTTTCATATTTATGTTTTTTTCTTTTTTTTTTTTTTTTGGAACAGCCCTAATGTTATCAAAATAGTTTTTCATGATATGTTCTCGGCAGAATAATTTGACATAAAAATGCCAAACAAGTTTTCTACGGTCCACTCTCAACTCAATCTTATTCAGCACAACCCAATCTCAGTATAGAATCAAGAACAACCAAGGAATCGAAACAACGCATCAGCTACCCTAATTTTACGCCCGGCTCTATAAGCCACTTCATAGTCATAGCCCATCAATTCTAAAACCCATTTTTGTTGTGCTAGGGTGGCCACCATTTTTTATTGAAAAAATATTTTAAACCCCTGTAATCAGTAACAAAATGGAATTTTCAACACACTAGGTAAGGTATCCATTTGGTTAGTGTTGTAAAATTGCAATCATTTCTTTTTCATAAGTGAACAAGACTAATATTCTTCTAGTTAAAGCCTTGCTGAGAATAGCAAGTGGTCCTTCCTCGTGCATTAACACTGCACCAACGGCAGATCCGGAAGCATCACACTCAATCACAAATGGTTTAGTGAAATTTGGTAGGGTGAGGACGAGGGTAGATGTCATTGCTTCCTTCAAAGGTTTGAAAGATTGTTCTGCCTCTTGGTTCAGTTTGAATTGATCCTTATTTTCTGTAGTCCTTAACAAATCTTCTATATAACAGTCCTTGAGGCTTAAGAATACTCGAAGCATCTTAACCGATTTTGGTGTGGGCCAATCGACCATGCATTGGACCTTGGCTGGATCGGTCGATGCACCATTCCTTGAGACGATGTGACCCAAGTAATCAATTTCCTGTTGACCAAACAAGCATTTGGATCGTTTGAAAAAAAAAAAAATTGTAATTTTGAAGCACTTAGAAAACAATCTCAAGATGATTGAATGCACCTCCCGAGATGGGTTGTAGATGAGTATGTCATTGAAGAATAAAAGTACAAATCGTTCGAAAGAAAGGATGGAACACATCATTTATCACACTCTAAAATGTGGCTGGGCCTTTCTCAGCACAAATAGCATGACCATAAACTCATAATGGCCGTCATGTGTTCAAAAGGCCGCATATGGACATCTTCTATCCAAACACGGATATGGTGGTATCTAGATCACAAATCAAGTTTAGAGAAAACTAATGCCCCATTGAATTCATCTGGTAGTTCATCTATCACAGGGATGGGATACTTATCCTTCACCATAATTTGGTTTAATGAGCAGTAATCCACACAAAACCGCCATGTGCCGTCTTTCTTTTTTTTTTTACTAGCAAAACGGGCGAAGAAAATGGGTTAGAGCTAGGCTGTGTGATCCCACCCGCTAACATCTACTTAATTATTCTCTCAAATTCATCTTTTTGGAAATGAGGGTAGCGATAGGGTTGCACATTAGCTGGTGGGGCACCTGGCACCAAGGGTATAGGGTAATCTTGGGATCTTATAGGTGATAATCCCTTGGGCTGCTCAAAAATGGCAAAAAACGATACGAATGAGAGAGAGTAGATCTTCAAGGATCTGAGCAATATTACCTTCAATTGATGAGGATTGCTGCATGATGAATCTTGTAGACTGCTTTAAAATACTCTCCATGGATTGAACTATGGTTGGAGTTATGTAGGCTTGATTGAAACTATCCCTGTAGGGGATTCTGAAGACCTTTTGAGGTAAAGTCTATGGTGAGATTCTAAAATTTCCACACCACATGACCCAACCTTTGCAACCACTGCATGCCTAGGACAATGTCTAATCCTTTCGGCAACAGAAGATACAAATCAGAGTAGAAATGATTGTCCTTGAGTATCAATTTCTAAGTCGACGTACTTCTCTCGACATTCAAGCTTATTCCCATCCACCACCAGAACATCAAAAGAGGACTAGTTTTTGGCATACCAATCCCCTTGTAAGCACAATTTGTGGTAATTCTTCTAATACCTATTCCATTCCCATGTTCACTACTAAATAGCCAAACTTACAAGTTAGAAACAGATCATTCGATCATTACGTTTTTGGAATAACAACTCACTCATAAAAAAGAAATATTCTAACAGCTTCTAATGTATCATGCCACATAATTAGTCAAGATCAAGCTATATCATGCCAACCAATCTTGTGCCTTATTCATCATCCCAGCATGTCTACATAATTAGTCAAGACCAGGCTAGGTCATGCTAGCCAATCTCATGCCTTGTTCATCATGCCAGCCTTGTTCACACACAATATACTCCAATCATGCCTACCCCATAATTGGCTCTTTGAGACATACACCTTACAATGACTTAATTAGGTAACATAGTTGGTGTCTTCATAAGTGCATTTGTTACATGTACAAGTTCTAAATAAGTACTGTGTGGTGGTCTCCATTGTGTACCAATCGTCTCCCAAAACTTTCACTTTCATTGATCATTGTATTATCCAACTTAGTTTCTATTCTAATGATTCATTTGTTGGTCTGCAATAGGAGAGTTGGTTGCTCATTTGCAATTTATCCAGTTGTGATATTTCTCTGGTGGAAAAGTTTTCTCCTGTGCATGCGCTCCTATAGTCGGCGCATTTGGACTGTCCCCAAATGGCCGCACCCCACCCCCCCCCCCCCCCCCCCCCGAATTTGATTAAGTCCTGCCCTGATGATGGCACCAATCCAAATGGAGCTCAGAGCGCTAGAGAAAATCATCCTACTCTAGTGAGCCTCATATGATGAGCATTACATCGTTATAAACATGCTGGCCCATGGACCAATTAATTTGCTAAATGTATTGTCACCCCTCGAGCACGAGATTAAGCTCATCTCGAAGCATGATTTATGCCTACATGGAAATCCAAACCAATATGAATTCCACGAATGAGTTTTCCCACAGGATATCACGTGTGAGATAAAAATAAAAAAAAAATTCCTTAACCTATATAGCTCAATCATAACTATCCATATATAAAAACATCCATCAAATATGTAATCATGATAAAAGGCATCATCTAGTTCACGAGCATAGTTAAGAGTTTAATTTTCAAAGTTAGAAAGTAAGAAAGAAATATTAAAGTATAGCGGAAGCAAGTATTAGTTAAGTTTATAACCCCACATAAAAGTCTAAATCAAGCCTAAGTCTATGGCAATCCATGCCATGGTCAAGGGGAAATGGTGACGCATGTACACTCAACGCATAAATGTCTAAAAGACATCCTCTGGGGCCCACTCTGTTAGTTGTTGAGGAGTCTCCTCCCCAACCTCCGTGATCTCTTAGGAAATGGCGTCGACGTGGTCTTAACCTGTAATGCCAAGTGTAGCACCATTAGACTACGCTAAGTAAGGTAAACATGAATAAAATATAACATGCATATCAAACGAGTAAGATTGATAAGATAGATCATATGAGGTCAAGTAAGGAAATCTAGGCATACATGTTGTGTGAGTAAGCATGATACGTAAGGAATCAAATATGACAAGTGCATAGACATACACATCATAACTAGATGGCAAAATCACATGAGATATATTCTCCCACATAAACATGTAAACATAGTCACATGAGAGCATGGCATAATATAACATAAACATGAGGTACCACTAGGAGGCATAAGGCCCGGAAACTTCATCGTGGACCTGAGGTACCGGTCAACCCCCCATAAAAATACCATTGGCATAATATAACATAAACATGAGGTACCACTAGGAGGCATAAGGCCCGGAAACTTCATCGTGGACCTGAGGTACCAGTCAACCCCCCATAAAAATACCATTTGCAGAGGTCCATGAAAATTAACTAAACCCGCACTCAGCCGGATCCAACCGGGCTAAGGTCGCAGCTAAATGGTGCTGACTCAAGGGATAGAGTGTACATCAAATATGATAGTGTGATATAGCGTGAGCATAAACATATATAAATGTAAATATGCACAAGTACATGACAATAATTATAAGTGCGTAACATGACATATCATATGAATATACATAAATACATCATGCACAAGGAAACATATGACATAAAACAACAAGGGCACATGAGCTAAACAAATAGACACGAGATAGCATGTACATATCATGCAAGAGCACTAGAAACAAAAATAAAATGCATGCATAAGGATTATCTAAGGAATCAAGGATGCATGACAAGCCAATCCTAAGGTTTTGGAATACTCGTGGGCTTCACCGTCTAATCATGTGTAGGCTTAAGGTCTCCAACATCATTGGGCTACAAAAGAACCATTGGCGTTACATAATTTGGGACGCCAAATACCTTAAGATAACACCTTTGGTTCTGGGCAAAAGAAGACCAAGAACGAGCTTCCATGAGAGTGTACGTGCGCTGAAACAACACTCTCTAACATTAGAAATCCATTGGGCTTAAATTAAGGTTCAAGAATCCAATACTAAGGCCCAAAACTAGGTCCATAACCACCTAAGAATCCTATTAAGTTTATTCCAACATAACCATACTTGGTTCACCTAGGTACGATGTGGGTAGCATGAGTTATGGGGCTAAATTCATTTGTTTAAATATCTCATCATTTTCTCAACCTATGATCATAAAGTTGTAGGGACCAACGAATTCTACATTCCAAGAGGTTTCCAACGGTATGTAAAACTCCAAAATCGAATATATGGATAAAAAATTATGGCCGTTAGAAAATCTACTAAATTGGTGAAAATTTGTCCCCATTCGGCTAGCCGAACAAGTGGCCGAAAGTAGCTGGAAAAAAACCCGTAAAAACATTGCTTACAGATAAAGTGGCAGAAGGTGGCCGAATAGACTTCGGCCGGCCGAATTCTGTGCAGATTCTAAGCCCGAAATGCCCTATTTCTTAGCACTAAAACTTATTCCAATGGACAATAAGGTTAGGATTTTCAGGGCTCCTCACTCCAAACCACAATGCAACATTTCCAACCAAACAAAACCCCGAAAATCAACTTATTGCTAAGCCCATTAACAAATCTAAATCAAATTAGAACAAATGGACAACATGAGCTGAAATTGGATAATCTATTCTGAGATCCATTACAAGAATCATAAATAGAGAAAGAAAACACGCACATTTTATAATTGTTTACTTGCCTTAGGTGCTTGCAACACAAATTATAGAAATCCAAGCTATACCCACTCAATATCAAGCTCTAAGCAAAGCCCCCAAAATGGAACAGCAACCAAGTCCTACAATGGTGAAACTGAAGAGAGAACTACAAAGGCAACAAGTATTCACTACTAAAAACCTCTAATCATTGCTTTGAACAATAAGGAGTGATTTTGGGAAAGCTTTGCTAAACTATAGAGTGGAATGGAAGAAGGAGAACAATGGAGAGCTTGAAGAAGATGAAACTTGTAGAAAATGGGTTTTTGCTTGAGGAAGATGAAAGAAAACACTCTCAAACCTCTCTATTTGGTATTTGGTAACAAGGAAATTGATGAAGAATGGATAGGAAATGGAACCCTAGGTGCCTCTTGCTAATGGAGATGAAATGAAATGAAGGAGATAGGGTTTAAAGTTTTAGCTAGCCTTTTATATTATGAAAATTTGAAGGAAAGTCCAAAAATATAATGATCATTTATAATATAGGGCTTTTGACTTCTAAATGGGTCTAAATGAGTTCAAATGAGTTAGGTCAAAATATAAAAATTAAAAAATGACTCATGAACTATGAGATGCACCCAAAATCCTTGGAAAAATAGAAAACACACACGCGGGATCCAATAAACCCAAAATACCCAATTGTCATAATGCTACCAAGTCAATGGTCAAACTCCATTCTAATCTACCTAATCAAGCTCAAATACATTCAAAACATACATTAGGCATCTAATTAAGATTAATTAGACACTAAACACGATTAGGGTAGGATCGAGATATTACATGTATCGAGATTGCCCGGAAGTCTAATGACTAAGGGAGGAAACAATAAAAATAAACTTTTATTATATGATTTAAAGCTTATTTACATCTTAGAGCATTTTGTAAAAATTTAAGGGCTCGTTTGGTAACTCTAAAAGTAAGCTCTAATTTTGTGTTTTACAACTTATTTACATATTTTCTAATTTTAGAGCTTATTTATAAATTAGAATTTTTGGCTCTAACAAAAAGTAAAGGAGTTGCTTATTTTTTAAGAGCTTTTTTAGGTAAAGTGGATAGAGGTGGACAGCGTAAAATTTGTGTTTTAGATGAAAGTAACCTTTTAAAATTTTAAAATAACTCAAATGGTAGGTTTTACATTATAATTTTTAAAAGGTGGGCCCCAATTACCTTAATGAAATAAGAGCCTTTTTATAATTTTATCAAACACAATTGTATTTTTTTATTTTTAGAGCTTATTTAAAAATGAGAGCTTTTGCCTCTTTAGAAAAAGAAAAAATTATAACTATTTTAGACAAAGATAACCTCATAGAACTTTCCAAATGATACAAATGGTGAGTTTGATATTGTAATTTTTAAAAGTTGGCCCCAATTACCTCATAAAACAAAAAAAAAAAATTTGTAATTTCACCAAACAAACTAGTTGTAAATTAAAACTTAAAAATTAGAGCTTTTATTTCAGACTTTTATGATTCCAAATCCAAACAGCCCCTACCTAACTAGGATGAACAAGAATGTCAGCTCAAAACAATGATGTCCGCAGAAGAAAGAAATTACGCCGGGTGAAGGGTTACCATCTTCCAATCTGGGAGATTTTATGGTGCACCCCACATCCACCAGGCCCTCCTCATCAGTTATCAATAGTATGGATTGCCAAACTGTATGAAATTCATAAGTAAACAGCATTTTACGAGGGTGAAGAAGATTAGGAGACGGCATAGGAAAGAAAATAGGGAAATTCTATATGCACTCCTTTTTTTTTTTTTTTTTTTCTGAGCACACCCACCTTTTTTTTTTAAATATTACTGTCCATAAAGGAATGTGGGTGTGCTCCGCAAAATAGATAGGTGCATATAGAATTTCCCAAGAAACTATCAACATTCTTCTTTATACCTCAAGTACACGAGCAACAGTCCTTCCCTATTGGGAACACTTTAAACTTAAATGTGGAGTAAAACAACAAAACCACAATACGCACCCGTGTTCTATTGAACAGAATTGCTTGTACTTTTATTTAATTTTCGATAGGAAACGACAACAGAATCTATAGGGATATAGATTTGTGAGAATAATCTCATGAATGAACAGAACAGAAATCAGTATCATGGGCGGAGATCAATTCTGTGCATGGTGATGGATTTACTCCATAGGCAGCCCCAGTAACATCTTCGCACTGCCAGGTAGAACCTGAACGGCCTGAGCCAGCAGTACCCATGTTAATACCAGTGAGACATATCCTAGTGAAAGGCAAGTCCTTCAGGCCTTTTAATAAACCTGGCTGCAGAACCTTCACCCCCCACACATTCTTCACTGTGATACTGTCAACAACCGGGAGTGCCTTCGGGTCGAACTTGTCATCAGGATGACCGCCCACATCACCAGCAATCTTAATTCCCTTCCGCACGGTATCCATGTGTACATCCCTCACCGTTATATTCTTTATGATCCCTCCCCTACCTATGTTTGTCTTCACATGGATGCCAACGCCCATGTTAAAGAGGCTTATGTTCTCCGCGAAAACATTCAGTACACCACCCGAGGCTTCGCTCCCAATTGCAATTCCAGCAAAGGGGGATGACCCTGTCAATCGTCTGATGGTTATGCCATTACTTGGACGACCGTAGGCAATCCCATACTCATCCCAGCCACTCTTCACAGCCACCATGTCATCCCCAGTTGCAATAAATGAGTCCTCAATGCATACATTGAGGCTGGAGTCTGCAAAATAACCAGTGTATTCCATTGGCTCATGAAAAAAAGCAGGAATTTTGGATGAGGAAAATATTTCCAGTTGTAGGAAGTACCTGGATCGATACCATCTGTGTTGGGAGAATCATGAGGAGCTAAAACAGTGACATTCTGTATTACAACATCGCTGCAAGAAAAAAAGGTGCATCAGTTGCAATAAATGATCTGTACATCACGTGATAGATCAATAAATTCAAACTCGATGACTCAAAGGCGAACTCCCATTTTAATCTGATATATGGAACCGCTCTGCAAACAGTCCCATCTCTCATCGAGCTCAGAATTTAAATTTCCTTTTCTGTGCCTTACCTGCAATATACAGGATGAATATTCCAGAAAGGTGAGTCCCGGAATACCACATTGGAAATGATGATGTCGCTGGAATGCATAAGCTCGATGAGACTTGGTCTTGTAAACTGAAGAGTTCTTTGCCTCCACATGTCCCACCATACACTACCTTGCCCATCAATTGTCCCATTCTCACCTGCAAAAGCACAAGAAATTAAATTAAAAGAAGACACAGTGAAGTTCTCTGCACATAATAAATCGCAGCACCAGTTCCTAACTTCAAAGCCCATGTCTGCAAGTCCAGGGAATAGAATATAGATATAGATAAAATAAATTGTCTTGAGGTTAATGACAATAACATTGGGGTACAGCCTATGAGCCCATAACTAGATAAGTGGATCGCGCCATACAGCTATGATCCTATTTGCTGTGTTTAATATGATTTTCCTCTTATAATGGCGATAGATTGGCTTTATGTCACATAAGCTATTATGCTGGCTGGCTGCAAGCAACAAAATGGTTTCTTAGGAGATTATATAAATAAATCTTCCTGTTACTATCAAATTCAAATAATTACAAGTTGTACATCCTTGTTATTTCATTGTCAAAGAACCAACATATCTCTCTATCATACCATTCGAAATATATATATATCTCTATAATGTCACTAGCAGCATCTTTCATCGCTTAATGCTAAATCTAAAAAATAAAGGCTTAAATGCAATGATGAAAAGAAGGTATACATGAAGCAACCTGAAATTTAAATGAAAATCTTTGGTAAAGCAAACACAAGAACAGAAGATGGAGGGCACCTGTGATTATCACATCCTGAAGCCCATCTCCATGAATAAAACTCATGTACCTTCCACCGGGTAGCTCTCTCCCCCTCCCATAAGATGGCAGAGGATCAATTAAGGGCCAACTTCCTGTATCCTGCACTTGCAACAACGGGGGACAATAAATATAACCAAAAGGCCGAATCACAAAATCAATCCAATCTTTTTGAGTAAATCCTCATTGTATCTAGAAGGAAAAAAAAGGGTCTCAAGCAAGAATGTCGTTCAATTCCTTGACATAAGGAGTACGGTTTATACTTTATACACAAATCCAAACCCAGTCGAACAGGCAATGACAACTGAAATGAATTGGGGCTATTTAGTATTTTCTGCTCAGCTTAATGGTATCATCACTGATGTGAAACTATGGCTAACACATGAAAAAGATGAAATCACAAGAATTTGAACTACCAAAATAACATGATCCCATCATTTTTTGTGGACTGCATCAATTTTAATTTTCATGGATCCGTAACATCCTTAGAAATGTTTACAAATTATAATACACTAAAGAAATGAAATGCTGATGAGCAATGTAAATAATATTCAGTAAGGGGCCACATGTATAAGAAAGTTGATAAAAATCAAACAATAGCCTTATCTGTGGTGACATGTCAAAAAGTAACTCCAGCCAGAGATTTTCAGATGGTTGCAACCACAAGAATTCATGTTTGCAATTAAATGGATCCACTTGCTAATGGATCTGGACATTCCAATCAGTAAGCTACATCTTGGAAGAATGTAACAAAAATAAAATAAAATCATGCAAATTGGCCACCAAATATAAATTTTAGAAATGATCATAGACAATCTGCATAACCTCCTGATACAACTTAATGGGTGGAAGCATCTAGATCTATTTTTTAGGACAGAATTGTCTTTGGATCTGAATTCAACACAGATCCTGTGTGCTGGATCCCGATCTGGCATCAACTACAAAACAATAGATATGAATCCGATCTGGATCCAAGGCAAGTTGCAGATTCGGATCAGGATCTTGATCCAAGACTGAAATTAGCTTATATAGGTATACTCAGATTCACAATCCTCCTGATCAATCTTCAAAGCATACAAGCAGGGCCCCCAGCGAAGGCAATATGATTTAAGCTCTGTAGGCTAAAAAAAGCAACATGATTCTCTTCTGTTTTAATCAGTTCAATATAAATACAACTCGCGCTAGTAGATATTAGAGCGCATCCTTCTAATATGCTAATACACAGCTGTTGTCAATTCCAGATCCACAGGTCTCAAACACACATGGATCCAGCTCTGAATTAGAAAACTTCAATCCTAAACACATGGATTTGCATCCAGATCCGAGAATTCCCTAAATCCAAAATACGACCCCATGATTGTTCATCTCCAGATAAGAGAACCAATTTTGGATAATCAGATATTTGTTGCATCAACAGTCCTGATCCATAAACAGTGGGACACAAATGTGCAAACTTATAACACGAGCAAACAGCAGAGCTCAATAGAGCTCACCGGAGCCAAGCCTAAGCCTCATACAATTCCTCACACTAATAACTTTAAGAAGACGTTTATATCAATCATACAAAAAGTATGTCCTCCCCTGGTTGCCTCATATCTCAATGTAGTTCCCCCTTATTCACCCTTTCACTTCACACACACTTCCACATCCCAGAAAGAATAAAAGAGAGTTATCATTGCTCTTTTTTTTTTTCTAATTTCTTACCCATCAATAAAGTAATCATAGCTAGAGAGAGGGAGTGAGATTTTATCATAGCTCTTTTTTTCTAATTTTTTTTACCCATCAACAGATTCATCATAGCTCCTTTTTTTGTTTATTTATAATTCTTTACCCATCAATACAACTTTTCAAGCCAACCCCAGTTGGCTGGTATAAGGCTCAAATGATGATCAGCATGGTGAAGATGACAATGATAAATTTTACAATTTACAATGTGGGATTCCATCAAATGTGTTAATCCTTTCTTAAATAAAGGGAAATCCATGAGAGGACAAAAGGGGGAGGATAGTAACCTGAGTAGCCCTGATCACTGCATCTTTGGCCAAGAACAAGGTCATGTGGCTAGTAAGATTGAAGCACCCAGTAAGCCACACTCCCGAAGGAATGTAGAGCTGAGTTCCCCCTCTACTTTTCGTCTTCTCTATCCGTTCAATCGCCTTCCGAAATGCTGCTGTATTCAACGTTCGACCGTCTCCAACCCCTCCAAAATCCACAATCGACACCACATCGGCTCGGTTCTTCATTGGCACGATACCAGAACACGTTACGACCTCTGACGCCGACACTAAAGGCGCTACCGCCAACAAACAGAGCAAAAAAGCCACAGAAACACCAACCATTTCTCGTCTTGAAGAAAAAGTAGCCGAAAATTCAGAGGCAAGGGAAGATGAAAACAGCAAACAGCAAACAGCAAAGATTCGTTAATAGCGTATGTTCATATGATTCTAGTCTTTCTCAGAGATGTTTCTCTTGGGAGATTAGCAGATCTTGAGAAAGAAAACCGTAGAAACGACTTTAAATTGCAGGAAATCCAAGAAAATCTACTTAGAAGAATCACTTTTTTCGCGAATGAAAGAGTGATAGTCAGTAGAGAAGTATCCTTAATGGCAAAATATGTTCAGAAACCCTAGATTTGGAAGAACCGAAGCCAAAACAGTAGATCTTGAGATTGAAATGGCTCCAAATGGTGGAAGCACCAGCAAAATCTACTCAGAAGTAGAAGATTTCTCCAGCGAAAGAAAATCAGTGCGAAAGCAAATCAGTAGATCCACCGACAACTCCCAAACAGAAGCATCCAACAAGAAGTTTAATATCTTCAAATCTGGCCAAATCTACTGAAAAGGCCCTTGATTTCGTTGATGCTCCCAAACAGAAACCTCCAACAAAATCTCTAATGGCGGAAACCACCACAATCTGCTCAGAAACCCTAGATTTCAAGAAACGAAGCCCCAAAAGAGACACAATGCTACAAAACAAAAGAATCTCGAAAGGCGGCTGCTGGGAAGAAACAAAAAAATTCGAGATGAGATTCGGTTTAGCTGAAAAAGCAAGGAACTTTCACCGAATCCAAGGACTTTGTCGGAAAGAGAAGGTCCAAAAGCACTTCTAAAACCCAAAGGCTAATGTGAGGGAAAACTCCCAAGAAGAAAGCTTCAGAAGATGGATGATGGAAGACGAACGAGGAGGAGACGGACGAAAGAAAGTGCATGACATGAGGTATGTGTGATTTTAATTAATGACGGTGGAGGATGTGAAGGAAGAAGGGATTTGTGCAATAATGGAGGGAGGGGTTGCGTTTTGTCACTGGGACCGAGCTGCAGTGCATGCAGAAACTGTGAACGGTGAAGTGGCGGGGAATGGGAGAGTGGGGGTAGTGTGGGAAACGGACTAATAAATAAATAAATTTATAAAGAGGGATTCTCGGCGTGAAATAGTTGCATATTGTGTTCGGATCTGAGGGACTTTGTTGAATTTTGAAGAAAGTGGGCGTGGGGAAAAGTAGATTTCTATTTCCAAAAATGCACTTGGTGAGATTGCCTTGTTTGGGAACTTTACATGGAGAATGAATTCGAAGTAAACACTAAAATCAAGAATGAATAAACTATAAGTGAATTTATGATTTTTTTTTTTTAGTTGTTTCGTAGGGAATATTTTTAACTTTTTGTGTAAAAAGTGAGGTTTTTTTTTTTTTAATAGAGGAAGAAGGTTGCTCTTTTTTCTTAAAAAAAAATAAAATAGTTTTGAAAAAATGTACTTTTGATGTGAACCTTTGTATGAAGAATATATGTCTTTTAATTTGGAGTTAGGAGTTTTTTAATTGAGGATATTTTGAATTTGGTGGTAGGGGTTTTGGATTTCTGATTGGAGATTTTTAATTTGGAGCTAGTGAATTCTAAAATTGGGAATATGGTTTTTTTAGTTATAGTTAGGAATATCAATTTGGGGTTAGAAATTTTTGGAATTGCTTATATATTTTATTTTGGGGCTAGAGATTTTTGAAACTCAAATTAGGGATTTCAAATTTGGATTTTTTTTTATTATCTCTACTTTACCTTTCATTTGTCTCCGCTCTTTTATACAATGTCTTTCTTTTTCTGTGTTTTAGTTTTTATAGGGACCTTATTATAATATAATAATAAGATCTCCATTGAAATATATATATATATATATATTTCATGGTTATTAGTATAGATGAATTCATGAAACGATACATGTTCAATCTCCATTCCGTAAACCTTCACAACCTTTTAAAGGAAATGAGGAAAAAGATAAACACAAAGAAGATAAAGAGAAACATAATAGGACCAAATAAGGAGAAGAAACTAATATGGAAGATAGATATAAAGAATCAAGGGTTAGAAAGGCCAAGGAGGATGCAGCAACATGACTTAGAAAAATGGGTGAAACAGTAAAGAAGAAAGAGGTTTTCTGCTAGGAATTTATGTCTTATATTATTATTAAATAAGACGAACATCCCCGATATCGCCCGATAAATGCAAAGTTTATTTTTTATATATTTTTTAAATAAAGTCCAGAGCTTAGACGTGCCTCCTTCGCTAGTATTACAATGTTATACTTCAAAATCTTTAAACATGGTATTTTTTGTGAAATTAGTTTTTATAAAAGAAGACTCTGCACCATACATAGGATTCACACATTGCATGAAAAAAAAAAAAAAAACTCGAAAGGTTTTATTTCTTTTCTCCAAAATTGTGGCCACACAAACGTGTTACATACTGTCCTATGGCAATGGGAAGGGCAGTAATTGAAGCATAATGCAAGCACATGGGTACAGGGATTTTGAGGCCCTCTTCCATTTATTCCGGTTATCTGTGCCATCTATCAACTTTTATTTATTTATTATTTTATCCCTTTTATGCTTTCACTGGAGATTGTAATAGGGTAATATATAAAGCTGAGAAAGACTTTTGTCTGTAACCTTGGTCTATGCCAATTGCCATTGGGGTCCCTTTCATTTATTCTGGGTGTCTGTCTATCTGTCAGTTTTGTTCATTTGTTATTTTACCCCTTTTTCTGCTTTGAGAGGAGACTACAAAGGAAATGATTATTTAAAGCTGGGAAGGACTTCTGTCTATGTCATCCAGACCCCCACTCTGATCCTCCCATTATAGGGGTTTTACCAATGGGTGAGCTTGAGCATATCTTGGGCAGAGGCGTGCCACGATGTCGCTCCCAGCAATTATTCTAAAAATAAACCCACAGATGAGATCTCAAATGCCGTGTAAAATATTAAATTGTACATCTTCCATCACTAATTGATTTTAAAAAGAAGGTAGCTCAGTGAGTACATAAGATCATACAAGTGGTATCAAAGCTCCAGGTCACGAGTTTAAGCCCTGAGAGCGCCATGTGAGGGGGGCGATTGTTGAGCAAAGCCGTGTCACAATGCCGCTTCATGCAACCGCTCTAAAAATAGGCCCATGATAGCTCAGTGGGTGCATAATATCCTACAATAGACCAATCATGGCCAACCACATCACTGTGGATAGCTCTATCTTGGACAAGGGTGGGTTGTCTACATGTATGATAGGCTGCCCACACTTGGCGGACTGTGATAGGTCCACTTGAGGTCACTATGGGTTAAAGCTTCATAGACTCCTCTAATCTCTACTCTACAAGGAATATTTATGACATTGTTGGAAAACCTACTCTTCTGAGCCTCTCATTTTGAGGAAGATCAGAGTCATATCCAGATAAGACTCAATCAAGTCATCTCGTCTTAACAAGTTATTTATGTTGTGAGTCATTTGATAGGTAGATCTAGTTTTAAATAATTAATACTTATTTTTAAGTAATTATGCATGAGAGAGTCTGCATTTTAAAAGAGATATCTGGAGTGTAATTCAAAACTTTTGTGTGTGTGTGTGGGTGTGTGTGTGTGTGTTTTGTGTATTCTTTCTTATTATAGTACTTTTCTTACATATATAAATTTGTTAATGATTATCATGAATGCATGTAAATAAATATATTTTTGTATTTTATAAATGGTGGATTCATTTCTCAAATATTCTTTAAATTAATTTAAAAGAAATACGACTCTCCCAAATCTCCACGTTGACTCTGTCCGAGTCAATCTCTCGCATTTTACGGGTTGAGTCCGAGTCACTAGCTTTCTAACATTGACTTATACCAAAAGACCTTCTCTCATCTCCGCCTACACCATAAATTAAACCCTAAACTTTGGATTGAATTTTCTATTGGTGGCATAGTTGTCAATATCATTTTGGAACCCATTTTGGTCTAACCTCCAAAATAAAATATTTTGTGTGATTCGGAATTTCGAAAGAATTTCTCTGAATTACATGTCATGGATATATAAATATAATATATATATGTAGAAAAATAAAAAGAAAATAAAACAATAAATATGAATTTAATCCATTATAGTAAGACTTTTTGCAATTACATTTTAGGGAAATGTAAGAAATACAAAGTTAATATATGTCTAAATATTAAAAAAACTAAAAAATTGTTCAATCCATATATATCTGACACTTGGTCATTGTTCAATAAACTAGAAACATGGCTTGGCTCAAGAACATGACACGTCTAGTTTAGTTGGAGGCTTACCCGAAACTAGACCGAGTTAAAAAGCTAAAACTTGTCATTAGCATGCATGTAAATAAGATAATCTCAATATTTTATAGTTCTCTGTATAAAACATGTAGTCATGTGGACCACTTACATCCAACAAAATTTTCATTCCAATAAGAAAGAGAAAGTCTGTCTTGATTTTGGGCATGCCACTTGCCTTGCTAGTGGGGTTTTACGATAAAGTTATTTAGGAGCATGGGCTTTACATTGGAATGCTTGATTTGGTGAGATTTACCCCAAAGTACTCAGTACATTTTATAAAAGCCCAAATGAACAGAATGCCCATTTTCCTTTTTTCTTTTTTTTCCTCCTTTTTTTTTATGGCTTTGAGATCATACCCATTTTCTAATTCAAAGAACGTAAGTGAAAAATCATTTTTAACTTTGAGAACCCTTAAAGAAAACAAGGAAAAAAAAAAAAAAAGGAAAAAGAAAACTGTCACAATGTTTCATAAGAAAAAAGCTTTTAAAGCTTTTGTTGGGTCCAAACCTTTAAAGCTTTTGTTAATCGTCCAGAGGGTCCAAACTTTTAATAGTCTTACCGTAGTTGCATGCATTTATCTTCCATCAACTATAGTTATGTATATATTTTAGGGGGGTTAATGGGTTGGGCTGGGCCAGGCTAAGGCATATCCAGGCCAGGCCAGAGTTTAGAAACACTGGCCCAGGCCCAACACGGGCCATAAAAGTTCAGCCCGAGCCTACCCATTTAATCAATCGGGCCGGGCTAAATCAATCTTTTCATCATTTTTGTGGGCATTAGAGCACTAATTAAATTAAATTACATGCATTTCTTACACAAGACGGGCTGGTCCGGGCTATAGGCTTTCCATCACTTAATCCAAGTCCCACCGAATTATTAATCGGGCTCTAATTACATATCCAAGCCCATCCCAAAGCGGGGTAGGCCCGGATCTGGCTGGCCAGGCCCATGAGCGCCCCCTACATATTTTCCAGCATTTCTCTTCCATCATTCTTCATTTATACTGATAGACTTACCATAGTTTTATATAGCTTATTATTTCTCTTCTTGGATTCTTATGAGAAAACTACCCCCACAAATGCAAAGACAATGATAACAGAAGTAATGCGCGCAAAGCATCCTCTGATTCAACGAAATGTGGAAAGCTGACTGTAATGAGTGTGGGTGGCTCCCAATAGCATTTCAAAATGAGAAAATCATGAATCATTTCAATGAAAAAAAATTTCCATGTTCATCATTGTGGATGCTGAACTTCTAAGAATGTCCATTGTCCTCTCCGTTGCAACGCGTCTATGATGATGTAATTGACATGCATGAAATTTAGTGCTATATCTAGAAAAAAAAGATAGAAGGCAAATGAAAATGCAAGGAAAGGGGTTTAAGGTGGATGTATTTTTCATTTAAAAGCCAAGTGCCCTGAGGATGGTACAAGGAAACTGAATTAGGTGGGGTCCATTTGAAGAATCTAGATCATATAAATCAATTTTTGGCAGGTGCAAACCCAGGTACAAGCAATGTGGGTGCGGTCGCACCCATCAAACTGTGGTGGGCTTCTAAAATTTATACAAAAATCCTTTGTTCATTTTAAAAAAAAATCCCAATAAAAATCATGGGTCCACCCTCAAAATTTACATAAAAATCCTTAATTTGCCCCAAAAACCAAACTATCTATTCGGATCCGCACCCCTCAAATGAAAATCCTGGATCCACCACTTATTACTGGGACTTACCTATGAGATCCAAATTTAAAACCCTACCTTTGATCCTAGTAGTATCCAAAATGGATTGGATATTAATTGGTTTGGGTCAGACAGCCCATAAATCATCATGATCCCTTCATCTAAATCATCGCTCACCATAATATAACCTGGCGTAAATTCTAGAGTGTCGGGCATTCTAACATAAATACCATATTCTTAGATAATTTCCTTGTAAAAACCACTTACTAGGAGCAATGTTATAAAAGCTGCAAGTGAGTCTTGACTGAATCAACACTAAGTCAACTCAGTGTTACCGAGTCAAAAAAAACTTCACCAAGTCAAACCGAGCCAGCCCAAAACTTATAACAGGAACGGATTCTTTTCCTAATACTTGGTTTTATAGCTGATTGATGTCGAGCCGGGCCTTCTCCACCTTAGTTTTTGTGCCATGTTATTGTTCTGAGATACAAGATTAGGGGTGAAAATGGGATTTACCCGGCTCCCCTTGGACCCGTAGGGATTATTCTAGCCCAAATGGCTGGGACATCCTCCGTAATCAAAAAATGAAAAAAAAAAAAAAACAAAAAAAACACAAAAGATTAGGGGTGAAAATGGGACCCCCAGTGTACCTGGACCTGAACCTGAATTACTAATAGGACCTGCACCTGAGCAAATGTAGGCTAATGGACCTGTGCCATACCCAAATCAAAATTGAAGGCTTGGATCCAAATGAACTGAGCCCAAATGCATGCATAGTTGTATGAATCACTTTACTAAACTATAATATTCTGTAGAGTTTACATTCGTGAAATCTGGTAACCGGATTATTGATAGGATATGAAACTCATGGACCTGAACCTGTACTCGCATAGTACGCCTTGTCCATGCAGTGTAGCCAACATTGACTCATTTTGGGAACGAGCCCAAGAATTAGACTCATTGCCCAATTTTCAGTTCTGGTCCTTGGGGCATTCAGGATCTGTTTTTAATCCTCTGTAAGATACAAATCCAGATCTCTTGGCTATAGGTGAAGCCCAAATTATCAAAGGGCCCATAGTTTCTTAGCTCCAACAATGTAGCAGATTAAAGCATTTGTTGCCCAATTTTCAGTTCGGGTCCTTGGGGCAATCAGGATCTGTTTTTAATCCTGTGTAAGATACATATCCAGATCTCTTGGCTATGGATGAAGCCCACATAATCAAAGGGCCCACAGTTTTTAGGCCCAGCAATGTAGCAGATTAAAGCATTTGTTGCTACAGTTGCTACATCAGCCATACTTTCATGGGCCATCGCCTACCAGATCTTTCAGCTCATTTACTGAAGGCCCTCAATTTTCCATTTGATGAACCTTATCATGAACCTTATTTGTAGTGGAACTGGAATACCTGCTGAACTTTTTGAGTCTTAATTATTATTATTATTTGGTGTTTCCTTAATGGCTAGGATTATCTCAACATCTGAAGTTGAATAAGATGCATTTTCAAGGAAGTTCATACTTTGAGAGCGATCTTTTTTTTATAGATAATTTACCTACATAAAGCCCTAATCAGTGTTTGGTTGCACTTCTTAGAGGCACTTTACTAGCTTTGGGGTTTTAAAAACTCAGTATTTCCAAAAAGTTCGAGTGGCAAATAAGCTAGGGGTTTTGACATATTAGTCCTCATGACTCAGGCTTCCCCCAATATCATAACCGTAATTCAAATAACGACTTTGGTCAATATTTTATTTTAACTTTTTTGCCCAAATCCTATGATATCATGGGAACAGTGTATGTTGCAGAAACGGATAAATCTCATAATATCATGGGACTATCCCATAATGTCATGGCTTTCATAAGGCATCTTAGGGAAAAAGAACTCCCGAATGATAGAACCTGAGAAATGATGGTTAGATGTGCATTTACTTTTCACAAAATGTCATTTTTTTGTGCTATGTAAAAAACTGAATTCGTTTGCTTGTTGCTCAAAATGTACGACACAGAAACTCATGATATCTTGGGATATGACACAAGAAAGTTTTAAAAGACTGTTGATTAGAGTCCAACGACTTTTGTGACAATATGTGAATTTTGTGACAGTATCTTGGGACACCATTTTTTTAAAAATAAGTTTACAAAAAAAAAAAAAAAAACTAAATAAATAATTATATATAATGCATCTTTTGTTATGATTTATATAAGAAAGGGGGGAAGATGAGACTTATTATATAATATTACTATGTATATTATTACTAAATGAAATTTAAAATTTCAATTAATAAATACCTTTAAGAGAGAGAGAGGGGTAATAGAGAAGTTTTGCTGAGGGCCCCCTGGTCCAGCACGAACCCCCGAAAAAATAATGTCAGGCCACCCAGTCAAAGTCCCGTGCACGGCCAAGGCACGTTTTTCAGTTCTCAGCCCAGCCCAATTTACACCCCTACATACCCCCTCGCCCCCCAAAAAAACACAATTTTACTTTTGTAGGAAGCATTCAAAGCTAGCAAACAACATACTATATTTATGTTGTCCAGCTTGTGTAGCTTAGTTGGAAGCATTCCAGTTAGTGGTAGGATATATGGAAATGTCTCTTTACGAATAGAGGTTAGGCAAAAAAATCAGCCCCACTTTATCATCCTGACCTTTGACTTAGCAGCCTCAAGGGGACGTTTGTACAGTGTGGTTTCTATGGAAATGGATCCATATTTCCATACTCTTCAAAACAACTTTGTTTGGTGTAACCTAAGTTGCCAAAGTAAATCCCAAATAAATAAGCACTAAGTCCAAGCTTCCTCGAATTTCAAAGTCCCCCGCCCTTGGATTTTCGTTTTCGCTCCCACTTTCCTATGCCGCAGCTTTTTTCAAATGAGACCTAAAGTTTAATGGTCTCTTAACTGTGGACTTTTTTTCGATTGAATGCAAGGGTAAGTAATGGTTCAATGAGCATAAGACTGGACATGGTGCCCAATAATGAGTAAATAAGTGTGAAAGAAGTTGCATTGATTAAAGGTGGGCCCAAGTGGGCCTCATAAAACAGGACTACATATGCTGTGCCTATGAGTTTGTTATATCAATTTCTTTGTGAATTGATAATTATATATTTAATTTTTGGCTAATCTAAATAAAAGTGTTGATATATGATTCAAAAGAATTCTTTATATGCAAATACAGTTGAATATATATATATATATATAAAATAGCAATAACAAATCCTTGTTTGTGTGCTCTAACCTTTGATTAAGAAATTAGGAATAATCTTCATGTATGAAAATTTTTATCAAATTTTTTCCTTTTCCTTTGGTAAGATTTTCTTGATCTTTTGTAACTTGAGAAGTCATTTTTGGGAAAAATCCCCGAGTAGTTATATTGGGGCCCACATAGAATGATGACATATGAGGCCATTTTGTTTACATACTCTTTGTAATTATTTTTTATTACAAGAATTTTATTATATTTTTTTGTTGAAATTTTAATATATTGTTTATTAATTGTATAATAAAAGCTCTCTTACTTTTTAAGTGATAACCAAACAATCTTAGGTTTTTTTTTTTTTTTTTTTTTTTTTGGTTAGATGATGTACCTACGTTTACAGCTGACAAAAAATCTATGTTCTTTATTCATCTTTTATTTTCCTTCTTCCCTCTGAGATTAGGACTAAAGTTACATATATTTATAAACTAAAAATCCAAGTATAAGTTGTCAAAATACCTTTGAACCTGAAACTTGAATCTTGGCTGAACCAGAAGAAGATCGATCCTATCAACCCGGAAAACAAGGCATTAAGTTGTTAACCCAACAAATAACATTATATAAAGTGATTGTACTGTGAAAAAAATGGTTTTCATTTTATTTTTTGTTTGATAATTTAGAAAAATCCCAAAACTTAGAAATCGATCTCCGGTCATTAATTTCACATTAATAACCTGTGGAGTTATTTATCAAAATGTCTTCAAATTCAAAACATATTGGGTCTACCAAGAGACATCCACAAACCACACACTTGATCATGAAGGTCCAAAGGTAAAGGAGAGTTCTCAAAACTGGCACCCTATAAAATGCAACCACTAGATTGATAGCTGATGTGATCAATATCAATCATAAAATACCGCAAGTGCACGGGTGTCTAGATGAGTCAGTGGCAAGAACGGGTCGAACCCACAGGGAGCTATTAAAGAAACTTTTAAATTAAGAAAACTAATTAACTAACAATTTAAGAAAAGTTTTGAGTTTATATTTAAAAATTAAGCAACTAATATAGAAATTCAAAATCTACCAATTAATGAAGATGATTAGAGTATAGGAATCCAATAAGCATCCACCAATTATTTATCAAGTAACCCTAACTTGTTCCAATTTTTACTTCAAATCAAAGACAAATCAATGTTTTTAATTTGGAAAATCTAACTTTTAAAATTCCTTTTTAATTATAAAAATTTAAAACTCAAGACTTCCTTCATCTCATAAAAGCATAAAAATAATTTAAGCACCACCCATCAAAAGTAAGCATAAACCATCAAAAGATCTAAATCCTAAGCATGGCCTATCAAACCTAAGCATGAGTAGTCAAAACCTAAATTTTATTTTTAGAAATAAAAATAGAGATTTGCCTAGGGCACGAAGACAAGCCTATTAATCATTAAGCACATAATTATGGAATACAAATTAGAATTACTAAAAAAATAAAAAGACAATTACTTACCTTCATCTATAACTCTAATCAAGAAACTTAGCCCGCCATTGCAAAGAATGCTTCTTGATTTAATGTTAAAAATTGCATCTTTATAACTTCTCCTTCCAAATTTTCTCCTTCAAAATAAACCCTTGGACATGGCCCAAGGTTACCAAAAATAAAAATAAACTAATGGAAAAGAAGAAAGGAAGAGAAAAAGAAAGGAATAGGAGAGAGAGAGAGCTTTGGACGTATTGAATATCTTATGGGTCTCCATCATGCCTTCTTTTATGCTTTTTGCAAATCCCTTTTAGTAAAGAAGTACCCTCCTTTTAGGTCTCATTTTTCCTTATTTGTAGGGATTCTTTCTTGTTCTCCAAGCTAACTTCTTTTTTTGGAAAGACTTTTAAATTTGAGAGATTTCCTTGCATTATTAGGTTTCTTGATGCATACACTTTCCTTGTACAATTCCAAGAATATCTCTAACAATTGCATGATGATGTAAAGGGAATAAACTTTCCAAATATTGAGATTTTTTTTGCAATTCCCGCATAAAACTGTAGCAGATAAATTCCCGAGGTCATATCTCCCTCAGTATAGCTCTGATTTAGGCAATCTTGGGCTCTACGGATATCGACTCGAAAAGAGCTTTCCAACGGTGGCTAGATTGTGCCGATCTGACACTCGGTTTGAGAGTTATGGCCATTTTAAGTTGCTGCCCCTGAAAAATCCGAGAATAATTGTGCAAAAATGGAAGCTTCTATGTTGGCATGCAATGGGGTGTGTGGGGCCCATGTTGGACTTCCAAGCATGCTTGGACTCTCTCTTTGCTTGCTTATTTGATTTCTCTCTTCTCAAATTTCATCAATGTAGGTCCCATGTTGATTTCTCCTACAAATTGAAAGAGACAATTTTAACATTAATCATATGTAAGAAAATAATTATGAACCATGTATGGGACCCTACATTCCTAGTGATGCATCGAAATGACCAACTTTCCAAAAATAGCACATGGTGCCAAAAAATAGTAAGATATGCATTGATGAAACCAAAAGCCTAACTTTGGGGTGATGAATGAGATGAGAAAAACTTAATTTCAAAAAGGCATGCAATTCAATGAATTTTGACCATTTCTCCAAAAATATCCTCAAATGCATGTATTTATGAAATTAAATGCAATTCTATGCAATTAAACTTGATTAAGTCCACAAATGCTAATAAAATGATGAGTTAATGACCTAGTTTTGTGGACTTATCAATAGCCCATAAATTGATGGCTGAAAATGAAAGCAACAAGAGTCCAAAATTAAACTTGCAAGTGGGCGTTGCTGTTTATCCACAAATCCTTTTGGCATATTTGCAGCATCCACATTCTAACGTTGGCTTCTCAATATTCCGAACCGTTTGGATCGCATAAATAATGGCCAAAAATGGCAAAATGACCCCCACATGAAGTGGCTCCAGGACTCAATTATTGATTCTTTCTTTTGAGAGCATGACAGCAAGTTATTCCACCTTGAAAAGGTTCTGTCCACTAAAATGGAGACCCAATTTGTTATAGATTCCCAAAATAAATAAATAAAAATTGTTTCAAAACTTTATTCTCAACACCTTTATATCATCATCATATTTGGATTTTTATGTATAAATTTCTCAAAAATTGTGATTTTATGTTTTGAAATATCACAAACAGTGCTTTCTACAAAAAACAATGAAAATAAAAGATCGAAAATGCTCTTCTTCTTCTTTATTCTGCAAATGCACAGTTTTTTTTATCTATTATCATAAGCTCATGGTTCTCTGGTGCTCCATGTGTACTCTGCCATAGGATCCGGTGAGAAGTGATGCTTTAGACAATGCAAACTACATGGTTTTCTAGATTACAATTGCACATCTTTTTATAATGTCGCAGGCCTTGGAGGAGGATTTACATGATCATACTCTTCTAGATGGTGTCTCTCTACCTTTTAACAATCCTAACCATTTAAATTATGGTCCCACCTTATATGCCCCTAGTAGGCTTGATTTCTCAGATGAAAGCCAAATCCACTGCTGGATTAAAAAAATGTGATTATGAATTTCCAACTTATGCTCATTATCAATTTCTTTCTTCTTCTTTTTCCTCCTCTGTGGTGTAATATACGAAGTTCCATTCATCATCAAATTAATCAAATTAGACAAACACATTTCAGCCATGTTTTGGCAATGTGTTCAATTCAACAGCCAATCTTAAGCCGATTGACTAAACCTGATACCTACACTGACAAAACTTGATACTTACTTATGCCATTGTCGTTTTTCGACTGGGACAGGACCAAAGAAGATCCCAACAGCGCCACAAGCATCGCGAGGTCCTTCTGGTTTAAATGACAGATTTGTTATGTATGCTAGGTCCTTCTGGCAATGTGTTCAATTCAATAGCTAATTATTGCCAACGAACTGGCAATAAGGCAACAGATCAGCTGTCTAAGTTCTACTTTCCAGAGATCATTACTTTTAAGAGCTGCTTACCTTACGAGCAATACATCCAAGATCTCCAAGTAGCAGCCTTCTATCGTCAAATGCCGGACTTCGCTCACAGCTGCTCTCACTCAGATTCGATTGCATCCTCATCAAATGGCATCTTCAGAAGGGAGAATCTTATTATTTATGACTATGGAAACAATCAAGCACAAAAAGAATGGCAGTTCTTGTAGTTTAGATGTCTTACTGGGTGTGTTGAGTTTGGTTTTTCTAGTTGGGCTTATTTGTTGTCTTGTCCCTGTTTGTTTCGTACTTGAATTCACTCTTTAGCATAAAAAAGGAAAAAACTCACCTCTATGAAACCATTAAAACCAACATTGTTTGTATCATAATCAAATATTTCTTTTCACATTTAAAATTAGTCTAATACCATTAACAATTTTTTTTTTCCTTTTGTTGGCAATAAAAGAAAAAAAAATCAATTTTTTGAGTTCGGAAGACCCTCACACGGGTGCTTGTGGGGCCCACCTCAGGCTAGTATATGGTGATGGGTGCCAAAATCATCATAAACCCCACTTGACCCACGAACAGCAAGTTTTAGCCGTCCAAAATAAGTGCATACTTAATCCAATGGTCATGTTCACCCGGATGGGTGCCAAACCTCGGGATCTTTGACTATCAACGTGAAGGTGGGGGTGGCCCTCGCCACGTCATTGGGAGCACTAGTGCTCAGCATACCATGAGCGCAGGCGCTCAGTGAGGGAGTCCCTTTTTAGGTATATATTTTCCTAAAACAAGGGATGAATCATACCAATTTTTCGGTTTGAACACATGGAATGGCTGCTATCCAAAGTGTATCACTTAGAACCGTGTCTTTAGTGGCAGGGCTGCACACAATCGGTCAGGCCTCGCGCTTGGATCGACCATAGCCTTAAAAAACGCATTTAGAAAGAAAGTCTTATGACCAGTGCTCTCCCAATCTGAAGGGGCAGGATTGTTCAGTAAAATAGGCCACATTTTTAGCAAAGGACTCCTCTATCTAAAGACCTGCATACTGTAAACAATTGCATCTGTATAAATAAAATATATTCTCAATCTAAAACTAAAATAACTTCCTCTTTTCAAATTCAAAAAATAAGTCAGATAGAAAATGCATGTTTAATTAGAGAGGCAAAAACATCTTTCACAATCAAATTTGAAAGCATGTCATGATCATAAAACACCTCATAATCTAATATATTCTTATGTAATAGATAACTAATACTGATATGCAGTAATAATGATATATACAAAGCCTCTATCCAAGCAGCAACTCTATTATCTCTGCAAATCATAGCTACATGACTACCGACCAGAACTATAGAGATTTATTTACAGACCACCGTGACCAAAAACCAGGAATAGCATCACGGGGGAAAAGCACCTACTCATTTTTTAGACGTTTTTTCCTCTTTCAGTTTAAGGATAGGTACTAGAGAGCTGTCAGGTTTCTCAAAATTACTAAGATAGATGCGATTATCATCATCATTATCACCACCCCCATTTTAAAGAACAGGAAAACAAAACAATGGAAATGAGGGCTCCAGAAGATGGCAAAAGGAGCTACCAATCTGTCTCTAAAGCTTTTAGATATCCAAAGGCCTCAACGCTTCACCCACTGTAATCAGAGACTCACAGTGGCATTAACTCAGCAACAACTGATTGGTTATGCATGATCCTGCACTGCCATCCGCTCAGACACTTCAGCCAATGATTTAAGGTTGCAGTTGATAAGAGCCTTTACAAAGTAGCATGTTTCGTCTCTGGTGTTCCCTTCAGGCACATCTACCACAAATGATTCAATCACAAGCGTCCCGGGTCTTCCATCAATGAGCTCTGGATGAAGGGTGAGGATTGACGAGTAATTCTGCATAAACAAGGAGTGAATGTAACAGAGCTGGAAGGAATTCACCTGATACGGAATTAGATGCAAAGCAGATGATAATCTACTATCCAGTTTTTTCACATGTATGAGTATATATTGACATAATTCTATTTGGGATCAGACCTCATGCATTTCCCATACAACAAAGTATTGCAATAAAGAGGTCACTGATAAAATTCATGAATGATGAATTCTTCACATAATAATTGTAAAGGCAATTGTAACTCTCTTGTTGTATATAATGTCCAATAGAACACACCCATGAGCAATTCAAAGTTGGATAAAAAAAATTCAGGGCACTTGAAAAATAGAATAAAAGAGATTGGCTTTTCTTTTATTGGTGACCATGATTTAAACAAATAAAACTTGAAGGAAATTAAATGGATTGGGCATGAAATAGAAAATGTTGTCACGTGTGGTGCATACAACAGGGACATGGATTTTCCACGTAAAAAAAGCGAAGTATCAGATACGATGCGTTACTGATTTTGATATTCGGTATTATAGGTTGTGATTGTCAACCAAGCCCTGACTTGATATGTCAGCATCAATAGTTGGTATTGGGGAGGAATATATGCAGGTAGACATCAACCAATTCAATAAAATATTCTAGAAGCATTCATATTCAAGCAACAACTTCGTGGCTGTATAATGAACCATAACTGAAACAGAAGAAGTTCAAACCAGGTTAACAACTTGTGCTCTTTTCTCAACAAATCTGACCTAAAATCAATAAAGTTCCCAATTCATTTTGTGAATTAATTGACCTCAATACCAATTCTGCAAAACCATGTTAAATCTTTTAAGATGCATCCACCTCAACTTCAGAATATTTCAAGAAATCAGCCGAAAATGCAGTCATATAGTGGTTCCATAATGTTTCTATTGATTTTGGATGACACAATGGCATGCCAAAACCTACACTCAAATAATGGCATCTAACAGGTACATCCAAAGAAAATTGCTTCATTAAACTCTGAACAATACACTAATGATGCTTGCTTTCATTAATTCTAGCTATGAGTAAAGACAAAATTCAGCTAAAATCATGTTTCTATATCTATACATATAAAATAAAGGGGGGAATTTGGGTTCATCATCATGTGTTGATTGATCTAAAAGTCCTTTGCCATATTCGACCAAACCAAATGTCAATATCATATACTAAAATAGAATGCAAGAACATTTATACACTTTTTGATATACATAATCTGAATTCAGCTTACCCAATTTAGGGTTCATGTAGCTGGGATAAGTGAGTAAGTGACAGCTTCTTTGTTACTTGCTATGACCAATTAAAGATGACCAGAGTAACATGAAATACAAATTGGAGAGAAACAGAAGAAGAAATTACAGACCTTCAGCCTGTGATCACCACCAAGGATCTTGATGCGGAGGATGTGCTCGTTATCGTCGAGTAGCTCCAACTGTTCAGTGCTTGTCGTTGCTGGGAGCCCTGTTTTCACATTCACTTCTCTAACACTTCCAATCTCAGGGCTTCCCTGCACGATGCATCTGCTCACAAAAGGCTTGTATTTCTGAGGCTGATCAAATCGCCTCACCAGAGACCACACCTGAAATCGCTCAGTTCAAATCATCATCAATTCAAGAGCAAATCCATCTAAAGTTTCAACAACAATCTCATCACATCTCACATCAATTCCAAATCAGAACTAGAAACTCCAACAACTTCCATTGCAGATCGAGATTCCACGATTGAAGATCAGTCGAACAGTGTAAAAATTCCAGATCAAGTACAACTACTTACATAAAACAGAAATGAAAAGAAGCTCAAAAGATTCAAACCGATCCAAATCAAGTCCAACCGATCAGATCTGCTTGAACCTCGAAACAGCTCTAGATCGAGCAGATCCGATCAAAGCAAAAAAAAAAAAAAAAAAACACTCGATCGAAGACTAAACAGCAAAAAATGACATATCTGAGCTCCGATCAAATCAAGAAAGTGAGAGAGAGAGAGAGATGTTACGAGACTGATGGGAGCTTTGATGTGTTTGACGAGAGCTGAACTGCACTGATTTTCTGTGGGAAGGTGTTGATGGTGCCTCCATATATAATCCATCTCCGTCCTACTACTTCCACTTGCAGTCATGGCGCGATACATCTCTTCGATTCTCCAACCATCCGATTCTCTCTCGGAAAATGAAGTTCCTGGAAGAGAAGGAACAAAAAGAAAGAATATTCCTTTTCGGGGAGAAGAAGAAGGAGACGACTATTCGAATAGAATAGGGTATGCTGATTCGTGAAAGCACTTCTTCTCTATCTTCATCATCGCCTGCGAAATCATTGAAATAAGAGAAGGAGGATTTCAGGTCTTCTTGCTTCTTCTTCTGCTTGTTGTTCTTCTACTTATCTCCATCTTTCTCATCCTCCTACTCTCGCCCGGTTCTGCACGGTATTATCCATGGCGATGGATAGGAAGAGGGCTTGGTTTTGCAGAAATTAACTAAAATGCCATGTCGATGTGTGTTGGAGGTTTTTATGCATTTTGAAGTTTTCATGAAATTCGAAAGTCTTTTTGAATGCTGTCTGTGTTTATAACAATATAATATTCTCTTCTCCAATTTGATATTTAATTAATAAAATATTTATAGATTTAAGTATTATAAGAGTAAGATAATATAGAATAGAATACTGTTCGGTGATTTTTGAAGAATTTTACAGATTTTAAATTGACTTGTTTGGAATGTGTTATAATTAAAATATATTATATTATTAAAGTAATTTTTTATTAAATATTTTAATTTATATGTGATTTACCAGATCTGGATAAAAAAGTGTGGTAAAGTAAAGTTCAACTGCCATATTTTACCTTAAGTTACTTTTCTTTTATCACATAAAATCATGGTAAAGTATAGTAAAATCAAATCAATACAAAAAAACAACTACTTTACAACTCTCTCCCACTTTGCTTTACCACATTTACTATAACATGACATCAATCTTTATTTTATTTTACCACACCTATAAATAAGTTACTTTTTATTTACCATATAAAATTAAGAAAAAATGTGATAAAGTAAAGTCAAATAAAAAGAAACTATTTTACCAATCTTTCCCACTTTACTTTACCAAATTTTTTATCCCACCTTTACTTTACCCCAACTTTACCGTGCCGTGACATTTACTTTTAGCTTTCTTTACAATACATGCAAACAAACACATCACGATGGATTTGGTGAACTAAAGTCTTTATTTTACTCTATCACTTTCTAATTGTCATTTTGAATGATTCTTATCTTGTAGAATGTTTTCTAAGGGGGGGAGAGGAGAGAGCTGTAGGAGAAAATATTGATATTTTTGGAAGAAAAGAATCTTTTCTTCAAACCTTCATGTTTGGATGCACAATAAAACACAAGAAAATAATATTTGATAGAATATAATCTTTCGTTTTCTAAAAAAGAGAATTTTGTGCGTTTAGTAACCTCAGAAAAATTTTAAGAAAAGATTATTTTCTTCCAAAAAGCTCAATATTTTCTTCTACAGCTTTCCCCTGTAGAAGACTTTCTATAGGATAAAAATCTTTCCAAATGATGATTATAAAGTGGTAGAGTAAAGTAAAGACTTTAGTTAACCAAATCCATCATGATGTATTTGTTTACATATATGTTAAAGTAAAATAAAAGTAAATGTCAAAGCATGGTAAATGTGGGGTAAAGTAAAGGTGGGATAAAGTATATGGTGAAGTAAAGTGGGAATGAATGGTAAATTTATTTCTTTCTTGTTACTTTACTTTATCACATTTTATCATAGTTTTATATGGTAAATAAAAAGTGACTTGTTTACAGGTGTGGTAAAGTAAAATAAAGATTGTCTAATATCATGGTAAAAAGGTGAGGTAAGGTAAAGTGAGATGAAGTATGTGGTATAGCAAAGTGGGAGAGAGAGTTATAAAGTAGTTTTTTTTTTTTTTAATACTTACCATGGTTTTATGTGATAAAAGAAAAGTAACATATATTAAAAACATGACAGTTGGACTTTACTTTACCACACTACTTTTTTAGCCAAATGTGGTAAATTACATATAAATAAAAATATTTAATAAAAAAATATTCTAATAATACAATTTACTTTAATCATAGCACCTTCCAAACAGCTCAATTTAAAATCTGTCATATTATTCAAAAATTGCCAAATAGTAAATATATTACAATATTATAATATTACATTATTCTATTCTATACTATTTTATTCTTGCAATATTTAAATCTATTAATATTTTATTCTGTAAACATCCAAATAGGCTCTTTTAAGCATGTTTGTTTCATGTAATTAAATATTTAGATTTTATTTGTAAATGGTTAAAAATGAAAAATCAAAAGTATAATGATTACTATTAAATAATCTTTTCTTCAATGGAGATTAAGGGCATCTTTGTGTGCGTTTGTGCATCAGAATTTGCAGCATAAAAGGAGAAACATGGTGCAAGTTTTGTTTGGTGTAGTGACGATTCAAGGGATCCGATTTTTCCAGTGTCTTGTCTTTGCGTATTTTTTTTTTTGATAGGGAGGACCCAAATTTCTTACCTTTCCCCGTCGAAAAACAAGTGTATGCGACAACTGCTTGCACAAACACAACCTTTGTCCAATTGATTTTCTGCACAACAAAAAAAAAAAAAAAAAGAAAAAAAGAAAAAGAAAAATTATAGAATAATCTTTCCAAGCTTTAATAAAAATATATGTTTGGTGCACATCTTTAAGTGAGGAAAAGTGCAAAATTGAGCTATATTTTATGCGATTCCACCAAAAAAGGTTTTCCCAGGGTTTTTTTTTTTTTTTACAAACTTGCCCTTAAACCAAGGGAAGTTGGAAAATGAATATTTAGCCACCCTAGTAACTCAATTCACATGAAAGTTTAGTTCTATCTACATCTCCACCTTTTTTCCTTCACTCTTCACTCAATATCTTTTATTCCTCAAGTCTTAAATAATTCTTGGTGGAGCTCACTTGACTATGAATATCTATATATTCAATTCTTATGTGTTTATGCAAACAAATCAGCTCTACATTAATGGGCTCTCTATTTTCTTTTATTTTATTTATATTAATTTTCAAAGTTTCTTAGAATGTCATGTTAGCAAACAAATGTGTACAAGAAACTTCTAATATAATATGTTATCCTAAGTTAAAACAGTGATGGTCCCACAAATTAAAGTCGATTATCTTTATTTTTGGCATGTCTGAATATATGTTACATTAGGCAGCCAAATTCTCAAGGAAAAGATTTCCACTTTTCATAAATTCATGGAAAACCCACGGTTGGCAACTATAAATCTCTGAGGATTTGTACAAATAGAAATTCTTATTTTTGAGGATTTTCAGTTCCAACCTCCTACATAGGATTCAGAAATCTGCACTTTAGTGGATTTGCACAATGTAACCGATTTTTCTCAATTATATACATTGATATGCACTGATATTGATATAAAATTATCAGTTATGCAAATCCTCATTGAAGAATCCTTGTTATAAGGGTAGTGAGGATTCTTCCCAAACGTACTCATAAGTTGGCTCTAAAAGTGTGTGAAGTTTGCATGAGATGCACTGATTCATGTCAATTGCAACAATAAGAAAACAACAACATTATGGATTGCATTTGGGGTCTGCCCAAACTCAGTTTGACTGTGTCATTCATTCTATTAATTTTTGGGCTTTAACCTTGTTGTTTTTGCATAATTGTTCTGCTTTATGACAAGATAGGTGCCTTCTATTCAAGAGTGGATTTGCCTCTAATACAAAGCTTAAGCTTTTGGGTAAGTATGACCTAATTTTATTGTAATTTATAGCTATTTGAATTTCAAATATTTTTATATGATAGCAGAACTTACTTATGAAACTGCTATGATAAAGCCTTTAAAGTTGAGGTGGTTGCTTGGCAGCAAAGATAATTACCAATAACAACTTTTTCTTCAAAGCATTTCAGGCACGTTTAAAGTTCATTTCTTATAAAAGTTGAGGGCATTTATCATCAGTGAGGCCGAAAGGCTGTTGGTGGGCCTCCTTCATATAAATCACATTATAAACACAAGATTGCAGTGCATTAATATCTTCTTATGGAATCAAATCTCTAGACATAGACATGAGATTGCTTTAACCTGTTTGAATAATTTTCTACAAAAGAATTTGTTGAATAATTTACATTCAACCCTATTTCACTATATATTTCATGAGGAATATGAATTCTCTTTTTTCTTTGTCAGCTTGTCGTTTAAATGTGGGGAAACAATGAAGGGAGCAAAAAAGGGAAGTTGGACAGTTTTATCTTATTTTCTCATTCAGAGCACCACAAATAAGACCTTATGGTACTTTTAAGATTTTAAAAACTTAAAATTAATAGAGAGCCTGGTTAGATGTAGAGGAAAGTAAAAGAACATAAAAGAGAAATTATCTACTCTACAGAGATCTCCATTATGGTTCCCACTTTGCTTAATCATATGTGATTTAATAACAAGATCAGCTTAACAAAAATATAAATTCTTTAGATCTCTAAAAAATATGACATGATCGATGATAAATATCTTGAAAAGTCGATCATCATGTCTTCTTCTAGGTGATTACGGTCTAGTTGTGGATTTATCATTGTCTCAATCAGCTCTTTTTGAGTCCATCGGTGCCGGTGATCCACTAGATCATACTATCGTGATTTCTTCTACAAGCTTTGATTGTGCAATTTGGATGAAGATCGTGAGATTGTAAGGCTTGGGTACTTGGATGGATATGGATGAATGAGAGAAGATAATTGATTTTATTGAAAGAGGGAAAGAATGACGGTGAATCTCGCCGAAGCAGAAAGGGTATGGTCGTGGCCGGCTTGATTGCGAGATCATCACCACGCACGGCTCGATACCATGTGAAATTCTCATAAATTCATTGTATGAGAGGTATTTCAATTTATACAATTAAGAGCAAACCTAATCAGCCACTATTCAAAATTCAAATTATCCTAAAACCACTCATCACTGATAAGCCATATCTTATCTCTAACAAATCCAAACCATCAAATGAATTTCTCATAGTTTGACTCAAGCATTAGAGATGATGATGATTACATGATAACTGATGTTCATTGGGGCCCATATGATTCAAGCCCAATCACCCTAAACCAAATCCCCTTCATGTCTTAGATGATTGAGTTTATGATGACTATAGGTACACAAATTTGACAAAGAAAAAGAGGCAAGAAAAAAGAATCTCAAAAGGCATGGAAAATAAATTCTGTGGAAAACCAAAGACTCTATGGAAAATGATGAATCAGGGAAAATGACTTCCTCAAGTCAAAAGATCATCAAAAGCAAGTCCAGTACTCCAAAATGAAGAAAATCACACAAGTTGCATCAAGATCAGAAATTAAAAAGACTAGATTAGATAAGATATGTATCATAGTTTGATGTGGGTACTACGCTCTAAGTAAAAAACTCAAAGAAGGTCGAAGTTGCCAAGTTGGGGGTGGGCATGAGTATGACTCCATGCCCCGAAAACCTATAAATCCAGACTATAAAGGCTTCCCCACACAACTCTCTAAGAAAAAAGCTGACTGGTAACCTTTTAGGGCTCACATCTCCCTCAATTTAGATTCGATTAGGTAATATTTGGGTCTACAAACATTTACTCAGAAAGAGCTTTCTATTTGTATATCATGAATGAAAATTCAACGGACGAATAAAAAGTTACAAGCATTTAAAGACTTCATAGAAATATAAAAGGGCAAGAAACAAGGCCTCACTGAGGGCTATACCCCTCTTCAACTAGATCAAGAGCTTTGGAGAAGGAAGCACACCTCTACACCCAAGATTGACCAAACATCAGGTGTGGGACCCACCTTTTTCGCTTAAAAAAGATAAGATGGTAATGTTCCCGAGGCCATAACTCCTTCAATAAAGCTTTGATCGGGATAATCGTGGATTCTACGGATATCTACTCAAAATGATCTTTCCAACAGTATATTATATGTGAAAATTCGATGGATAAATCAAAAGCTATAAGCATTTGAAAACTCAAATATCAAAAAATGCTGGAAAAGTGACAAAAATATATAAAAAAAAGAGAGGAAGGTAGACGAGGCTGTGCATTCCCTCACCTAAAAATGAGATAGTTAACTTTGAAAGGCTGTATCTCTCTCAATAGAGCTCTGATGGGGACAATCTTCGCTATACAGATATTTATTCAAAAAGATTTTTCCAACAGCATGTAAAACGTGAAGATCCAATGGTCAGATCCAAATGTATAACCATTTGAAAGTTCAACTGTCCACAAAGAAATGGGAAAATGCACTGGTCATCTCTTGGTGGCTATATCTCCTTTGATATAGCTCCAATCGGGGATAATATTGAGTTTTAATTATCTTTTCAAAAAGAGCCTTTCTATGGTAGGGATTTCTTGGCAGCTATATCTCCTTTAAAATCCAACGGATATATCAAAAGTTATAGTTATTTGAAGTCTCATTTGTCAGAAAAAATTGCAAAAGAAGGGATCGGAGCAAGGCTGTGCATTCCCTCCCCCTGACCTTGGCGAGGGATGCATAACCCTCGCCCGGGCCTGGCGAGGGTATGTACACCCTTTCCCAAATGCCCATTTTTCATCTTCTTCTTTTTTTTTACATGGGGAAGCCCTCGAAGCCTATAAATACCCCTAACTTCCCATCCGTTCTCACACACCGGCTCTCTTGTTACAACTCTTGTGAGAAACACTTAAGTTCCAGTCTTTTGGGTCTTCCCATCTGCGATCTTTTCCTTAGTTTTGAAATCCTAGAGAACCAAAGTAGGATGCATTAGGCTGCAACTCTTATTTTCTCTAGTTCCAATGTCTGCACCTTCTCCCTTAGGTAATATAGTAAATCTCTTGGGACAAGTTTGCCTTCTCCATTGTGATATTTCTTGCCTTAGTCATGGGACCTAATTGGACTTAGTGCCTTTTCCTCTGCGGTTCTAGCAGCAACCTTGCAAACACTATTGGAATGTAGTGTCACCCTTTCCACTACGGTTTCCATGACCCAATTATTGTAACCCTTTGGACAAAAATACTTCTCGTTTTTTTTTTTTTATCCTCGCAATAAGTCTAGAAGCCCCATTTGTGTGCATATGCCTTCTCCTTTGTGGTCTCCACTCTAGTCTTGGAATTATATTTCGACATTTTTTCTCATTGTTCGGATCCTAGAGTGTCAAAACATCCTTAACTTTAAAGGTTTCTTTGAGGATATTTGTACTGAGATGAGGATATTTGTACTGAGAACTTGAGATGCATATAAATCATTTAGATCCTAGAAACTACGGGTATCTTCATTGATCTCTTGTGTTGGTACAAGGCTAATAAAGAGCTTAGCGTCAACCCGAAATCACTAGTATCCCTTAGGGTTCTCATGGGCCAGGCTTGTCCGAGCCCGATCCAGGCCTAGCCCACTTTGGGCCAGGCTTGGATATGTCATTAGGGCCCTTTTAATAATCAAGCTGGGCTTGGATTAAGTGATAGAAAGCCCACAGCCCCTCCAGTGCTTTAAAGCCGGGTTGGGCCTGGATATGCCTTAACCCGGCCCATCCCGATCCATGAACACCCCTATGTATCCCCAATTGTACCTTATCCCAAAATAAAAATAAAAAACCTAACTTCGTCAATTTACTGTGTTTATGCTTTCTCTTTCATTTTCTTTCAAATTGAGTACCTTCCACTTTCGCGATTCCACAATAATCCAAAATCAATATCCCCGTTTGTGCAAATTTCGTGTTCATAATGACATTTATGCTGTTTTGATCCAACATAACAATACAATGAGTGCAATATTCAGGCATCACACTTTGTGGTCCATCCAGGTACACTTGATAATTTCTCTTGGATAAAACCAATGACATTTAACATGTGGGGCCTATTATTGATAGAAAAATACTAGAAAGATATCAGCTTTCAGATTCTAGCCGTTGTCCAATGCATCGATCCAATCCATTCATTGATTGCATTGACATGATCTTAGAAGATCCCAGCCATTGTTTGATTGGTCTATTCATTCGACTAAATCTTATCAGTCGCTACAATTATTTTGTCAAGCAAACATTTACAGATCAATGGTCAAAGGGCTGTAATTATCTTGAGGCCCATCGGAATGAGGGTTTGGAGAGCATGGATCATACTTACATGACTCTAATAAGGCTGCTCATGCACTCGGGTAACCAGAGCCTGACCCGAGCCCAGTGACATTGGGATGGATGTAGTCGTAGGGATGTCAAACGAGCTAAGCCGTGCCGTGCCATGCCGGCCTGTCTGGTCAGGAGGTCCGCCCAATACAGTTGTGCCGTGCCTTTGTGCCTACCGTGCCATGGGCTTCGTGTCGTTCTTCCCTTTTAAGCGAAAAAAACAAAGGTCTTACACACTTTTGGGCTGAAAAAACAAAGGGCTTTTGTTAAAAAAATTAAAAGATACACAGAAAGAAGAGTATGACACACAAATTTAAGTGGTTCTGTCAAATTCGACCTACCCCATTGAGAAGAGAACCATTTGGATCTTTTCTAATTGAAGGTTTTTCAATAGGATTACCTTCGAAACCTTTACAACTTTTTTATATAATAAAAAAATATAAAAATAAAAGACTATATATTTTTTATATTTACACTAAAAGTATCAAATATCATGTGCCGTGTCGTGCAGTGTCACTTGGTGGGCCGTGCATGGCATAGCGGCCCAGCACGGCCCGTGCCTGGTTGGCTGGGCCATGCCACGAGCCGTTGATTGCCGTGCCGTCGCAGCCCATTTGACATCACTAGATGTGGGTGATGTTTTACGCCCATGGTCTGAAACAGAGTACACTTTCTAGACTGGCCACTAAAGCCTGAGCTTATAAACATCCATAGTGCCCATCATTGCCCAACACATTTAACACAAAGGATGTATTTATTTTTTAAATAAGGTGGGACTGGACCTATTTTTAGGGCATTGGGCTGGATTCGGGCTGAATATTAGGCCCAATAACTATATGGGCTGGGCTTAGAAAAGCTTTGACACAGCCCGACTTGGCCATGGACTCTCTTAGATTCTATCTCTGGGAACAATGTAGGCACCAACTTTGTAAACACCACCACCTTGGTGACTCTAACTGTTGATATTCTACCAACAACCCGATTAAGGCCACATATGTAGAGTACTGGCGTGCGCGCCTCGACATGGGGCCCACATGGGACTCAAACCCGGAGGATTTGAAAGATCTCCATGGGCACTTCATATCTGCAAAAAATCAACTCCATCCCTAATCACTATCATCTCTATTTGGGCCCCACAGGGTTAATGGTGTATAGTTCATTCGAATGAGTGTGTAGTTGATTCAACGGTCCAATCAATTTGGATGGGTGCAAAACCCTAGGGCCATGTGAAATTCGGGGGGGGGGGGGGGGGGGGTCCAGTCGGATGGACCATCACCCGGGTCCCACACCTAATGCACAAGATGTAAACCGAGCACACCTAATAAATATAGTAAGAATTTGAAAGATGCTCACCAGGTGCACATAATCAAGTACTTCCAACATTTTGGAAGCTAGAATTTGGAGAATTCCACAAGCAAAGGATGCATTTGTATGTCGAGAGGAATTTGCGACATAGAAGAAACTTATTCTTATCTTCCATGCAATTTATATTTTAGTTGTTTGGTACAATACATTTTCCTTAAGGAAAAATAACAAAATGAGTTGATTTTACTTAACTCTTTTGCTAGAGAGGATTTCAATTTCTGACATGAGGAGTACGAATGCTTGATTGAGAAATAACTGCTATTGTTTTTGTGATCTACATCAAGAAGCAGCGAGTAAAAGCATTTAGAAGATCGAGGAAATGCATATCTATTTTTGTGGAAATGATGTTGCACAAATGTGCCCTAAAGGTCAACCCAATTCTTGTTAAATGCTTTTCTGTTACTCAATATGTTGCACAAATTGACTCACTTCATACAAATCAAAGAGGTTAGGTCTCGGTTGCTTGGAACACGGTAACGCTACCCGTTATTGATGGGAGACTCGAAGTGCACGATGTGCAGCTGTAAACTCAGGCTGCTGTTGCACACTTTGTATGGCGATTCCTTACTTAGAAAGATTCTTGGTGGGTGACCCTGCTCCGACAGAAATATCTCCGGCACAGTGCTTTCGAAACTACGGAGTTACACTGACAAGGCTCCCCGGTCTGGAAATCCATTGTTATCTGCGGCCTTCGTATCTCTTCGCTAAACCATCTCCAGAAGGTGTTGTCTCAAGACCAAGGTATGGATGTTTTACTCAATTATACTGTTGATAATGATATTACTCAGCTGGAATGTTAGAGGTGCTAGTAGGCCACCCATAATGCCATTATTGAGAGATTGGTGCCCTCCATAATGTGCATATTTTAATACTGATTGAAATGAAAGTTATAAAGACAAAGCTACGCGCATTCTGTCTAAGTTACACAGAATTTACCCTATGAGTGAATCACAATTTCGTAATGGCTTCTCTGGAGGAATCTGGGACTTCTAGGACCCACAAAGGATCTCATTGCATCGGGTGGCTAGAAACTCGTAGCATATAACCTTCCAAGGCAACACTAGACTAGGGCCCTCACAACCCTTTTTACTTTTGGCTGTATACACTTCTCCCGACTGGAGACAACGGTATGAGGTTTGGCGGGCTCTAAACCACTTTCGAAATAGCCAAACAACCAGAAAAGAGGCATGGTTACTCATGCGTGATTTCAATAGTATCCTAGACCCAAGTGAAAAACAGGGAGGACACTCCTACAGCAACAGACCTGCAGATCGAGAGTTCCGGGAGTTTCTGGATGCCACTGAAACTACGAATCTTGGGTTTGTCGGGAGTCCATGCACGTGGTCTAATAATCGAAAGCCACCTAACCGCATTTTGGAATGCCTAGACAGATATCTGGGGAATCAGATATGGCATCAGGCCTTTGGGGACGACTACGTACATCACCTACCAAGGGTAGGTTTGGACCACTGCCCAATTCTTCTAACTACCACAAACTTAACTCCTTCTGGAAGTAGGGAATTCAAGTTTGAAAATATGTGGGTCCTACAATCGGGATTCCATGACGTGGTCCATTGAGCCTAGGAGGAAACGTCACAGAATCACAGGGTGCTATCTAATAAGCTAACCTCTCTAGCTACTCAGTTGCAAACGTGGAAACGCGATACATTTGGACAGCATGCCTTGGATCTGCGGCGCCTCCAGCGACTCATATTGGGCATACATAACAGTCTCCATTACCAGACATCACTCTACCTCCATCAGCTGGAGCTGGATCTCCAGAAGGAATATTCTCTAAAATGTCTCCAACAAGAAGTCTTTTGGAGGCAACTATCTCGGATACAATGGCTAAAAGAAGGAAACTCAAAGTTTTTTCATAGAGTGGCAAAATTGAACTGCAAAAAGAATCTGATTCAAAGTCTCCTTGCACCTGATGGCACGATACTCACCACACAGAACGACATCAGCGGGCATTGCAGAGACTAGTTTACAAAGATATACAACGCAACCCAGTCTACTTCGACAGAGCCCGTCATTCTCATGCTAGCCATACTCCCTTCGATCACCGAGGAGATAACCAGAGCCTCCTTGCCATGCCTTCGAAGGATGAAATCAGAAAAATAACTTTCTCCATCGGAGGGGACAGGGCCCCAGGCCCGGAAGGCTACAATAGAAAATTCTTCCAAACATATTGGACTATGCTTTGCCCAGATGTGGTGCGGATGGTCCACTCATTCTTCGTCAATGGATCCTTAGAACCAGGGATTAATGATACACACCTCATATTAATCCCAAAGACAATAGCAGCGGCTAAACCGGATGACTATCGGCCAATAAGCCTCTGCAATATTCGATATAAAATTATATCTAAAATCTTGGTGAATAGGATGCGGCCTCTGCTAGCCAAGTCAATCTCCAAAGTGCAGGGGCATTTATTCCTAGGGCTAGACCTTCGGATAGCATCATTATAGCCAAGGAACTGCTGCATCACATGAAACTGCCACGAAAAAAGAAAAAATACACGGCGTTGAAACTTGATATCACCAAGGCTTATGATAGTCTGTCATGGTCGTTCATCCAGGAGTGTCTCACCAGACATGGCTTCTCACCTCTGGTGACTTCTTGAATCATGCTATGTATTTCATCTATATCATACAGGGTGGTTGTTAACTGCTAACACTCCGTCCTCATTCACCCGTCCAGGGGACTATGGCAGGGCAACCGACTATCACCCTACTTATATATCCTCTGTGGCGAGGCACTGGCAAGCACTCTACACCAACTGTCGGTCAGAAAGTCGGCTTATTTCCTAGTGCTTGCACCAAGGGGTGACCGTATACCGTTGCTCCAGTATGCGGATGATACACTGATTTTCTTCAGAGCTAAACCGGCGGTTGCTATAGCTGTTCACTCCATTATGCGGAGCTATGGGCAAGAGGCGCGACAGAAGCCAAATCTGGTGAAAATCAAGTATTATCTTTAGTCGTGGGATGGATCATCGAACCTGCAGTGCGGTGCGTCGATTCTTGGGAATCTTCTCCGCAAGCAAATCATTCACATACTTGGGAACCTCTATTGGTGTAGACATAAGACAGGCGCAAACACGGTTGTGCTCAAAACAAGAATCCACAAGAGAATCAACCACTGGCGAGGGTCAGGTATGTCACTGGCTGGGCGACGCATTCTCCTATACTCAGTTCTCACGGCAAATCCCCAGTACTGGGTTGACCTCAACAAGTTCCCCAAATATCAAATAGCTCATATTCGATCTGCACAATCACAATTTCTTTGGACGGGCACCAATTATCTTAGAGGTTGGGTCCCGGTTGCTTGGAACACAATAACGCTACCTGTTATTAATGGGGGACTCGGAGTGCATGATGTGCAACTGCAAAATCAAGTTGCTGTTGCACACTTAGTATGGCGATTCCTTACTTAAAAAGATTCTTGGTGGGTGACTCTGCTTCGACAGAAATATCTTCGGCACAGTGCTTTCGAAACTATGGAATTACACCAACAAGACTCCCCAGTTTGGAAATCCATTCTACAGGCCAGAACCACAATTCTTGAAAATCAAGGATGGGTAGTAGGGGATGGGAATAGCATTCGTGCACTTGATGATCGCTGTCGCGACCCCGGACCGGGCTCGGGGAACCAAATCCGGGATCGGGACTGATTGTGATGAAGCCAATAGTTGTGATCATATGGAAAGATGACAATAATAAAAGGTATGTTTATAATCAAGCGTACACGGGTTAGTAAAAGAACATTCATTACCCGTGCACGTGATTTCCCACAGGTGTCCGCAGTGAGGATATCCCAACACACATAATCATATAGTATAATTGCGGAAGCGTATGGTAAATCATGTATGTATTTCATTTCCCAAAATAACAAGGCTGATTACATTTGAATATGAGTATCAGAATGAGCAATGTTCTAAAGCATAACCCAAAAGTACATATTCAAGTTTAATCAGAAGATTAGTTAGTTAAAATTCCCAAAAATAGAGGCCAATAAAGGCCAATATAAACAAAACAATAACCACCAGAAAACTATCCAAACAATCCCCCAAAATGTTTCGCAACTCGGCAGCCCGATGTTTACATAACATCGTCAGCACGCCACTCAACTAGCGGTTGCGGTTCTCCGACCGCCTCCTCTGGCTCCTCCTCGGGGAAACCAACAATGGAACCTGAGTACCAAAGCAAAGGGTCAGACACGACGGTTTGGCAGGTAGATGAAAAGATATGAACATTTAGTAATAAAGACTTTCACTTTGGAAAACATGTAAACTTGTTTAAACACTGGCCTTCAAAATAAATAAATCATTTCATTGAAACACATATGCAGTAATAAAATATGTAAGGTAACCAAGGAAATCAGGAAACAATCAAGATGGCATCCACAAGAAGCTAAATCCTCTATCACCGAAGTGACGTGAGTATCGGGTGTTGGCCTCAGTCACCGAAGTGAGGAAGTGCAACCAAGTTACATATACATATACAATAATACGGGGCGGGACCGCGGTAGCAAACCGGGTATCGGGAATCACGGTAGCGAACCGGATATCGGGAGCCACGGGAGCGAGCCGGGTATCGGGACGGGACCACAGTTAATAAACCGGGTATCGGGATCCAAACTGCAACTGGCGGGACGGGAGGGGGAATCTCCAAGTCAGTGGATCAGACTGACAAGGTTATCCAAGCCTAGTGGTGCCGACGCATGGGTCACGAGCGGGAAAACAAAACAAATACATATAACGAAACGGGGTGCTCATAAGTACAAAAACATAACTGTATCGGTCGGGCATGTACGGGCTAGCAACAATGCTAAAAACATGAATTTCAATACTGTCGGGCAAGTTTAGTCATAAAACACGAGATTTAAAATGTACAAGTGAAATTCGGTTTGCATAAAAGTATGAATGGATTTTCTCATATTCTCCGGGCTAAGTGTTGTAAGTCCAAGATTAGAATCAATGTAAATAGGGTCCCGTATGTTAGGTTGATATACATTTGGTACTCTTTTAAAAATTGAAACATTCCGAGGCCTTATACACATTGACGAATTTAAAAGACCTAAACACAAAGTCATAAAGGGACTTCTTCTACCATATGATTCCTCCAAAAGAATTGATTCAGATTGGGGTTTGATCAGCTCGTCAGTTGCCTGTCGGTCGGCCGAGGTGGGTGTGTCGGCTGGCCGACAGACGTCTGTCGGTCGACCGACGTTGAGGTCTCGGTCAGCCGACAAATGACTGACAGAGATTTTTGGCAAAATTGCAGCTTGCTGTTATTTGAGCCGACAGGTTGTCGGTTGGCTTTCGGTCGACCGAACTAGGGAGTTCGGTCAGCCGACAGCTGACCGACAGATGTCCTGCTAGAAATCTGATCGAAACTGGTCTCTGGAATTGAGACCGACAGAACTCGGTTAGCTGTCGGTCGACCGAAGTGGGGACTTCGGTCAGCCGACAGCTGACCGACGCACACGGTCAGGTCAGTTTCGAGTCAGATTTCTGCTGTCTTTCTTCCCTTATTCACATACGACCTGGGCACCCTTCCTTGTACATTTTGAGGGTTTCAAAACCTCATTCAAGCCCATTAAATCTACCAACACAATCACCCCCAATCAACCCCTTTCCATCCACATGCAATCTCCTCCATTCTTCCATCAAATCCTTCCACTCCATTCACATTCAACCAAAAGAAATCCATTCCAATCATCACTTAAAATTTCAATCAAAAGGGCTAGGACATTTTCAATATGAACAAGAAAGGAATAGACTAACATTATGCATTTCCAAATCAATGTGAATCATAAGAGAACATGAATACTAAGAATGTGAAACCTCAATGTATGAAGTAGAAAACCACATTTTCAAGAAAACATGCAAATATCAAATCATCCACTTGCCTCAAGGTTCTCTATGCAAGAAAATCAAGCTATAATCTCTTCATCCAAGCCAAGAATGCTATCTACACAGAACCCCCAAATCCAAACCCTAAAATGGGTCAAACCAAGAAACAAGAAGAGATAACTCTCAACAAAGAAGATAGAGCTCTCCTAAGACTAGAAGAACAAGAATCTAAGAGATTAGGGAGGAAGCTTACTTGTAGGTTCTCCAAATAGATAAGGTGAGCTCAATGAGGGTCTAAAATGGGTGGCTTCCTTCCTCAAATGGTATCAAAGAGAAGCTTGCAAGGAGGGGAAGAGGGTGGTGATCTCCATTTCTCAAAAGATACAAGGTTGGTGGGGATTTGGGCAATGTAGAAGCAAGAAGAAGAAGAAAAGAGGGAGAGAAAACCCTAGGTTTCTCTTGTGCTTGGACTGGAAAAAGGAAATGGAAGAAGGGTTCTCTACTTAAAGCTATTTGGAGTGGGCTCCACCATCTAGAAACTCTTTGGGCTAAAATCACTATTATCGGGACCTTGGACGAAATCGACAAAGAAGAGAAAAGTGATCGTCGAAATATCTAGTTTCCAAAAAGTATATGTTTCGCGGGTTTTGAGGATGTCGACTTTTGGGTACAGATTTCATGTATAATGACTGTTTTGCCCTCAATGCAAGAAAATCGGTCTTCGGGGTTCCGAACGAGTACGGGATCAACATGAAAGCTATAGGGATTAACAAGACGAGTAAAACGGAACATAAATGCAAATCACTGGAATACGAACAATCCCCCACACAATAGTAAAACCAACCAAAAAGGGAACCCCCAAAGGGTCCCACCCACACAAAGCACTAAAACTCTCCCAAAACCATAAAAGAGCTATTCTAGTCCAAGCTTAGTCAAAAATCACTAATCGAGCTTAGCACTAATACGCAACATAATCAGCACTAATCGAGGTCACTCGGGTCGGGGTCTTACAATCGCTGGGTTTCGGGACGAGGGCTACCGAGGGATCTCTGATTGGTGATCACTCATCTACTACTACCTTGATGGTCTCCGATCTTATCTATAGATCACAGCAGCACTATCGATGAAATGCTACCTTGATAATGCAACTCTAGCCAGCAGATATCGCCCAAGATATTATATCACTGCCCCTGGGCCAACGAGACATCCGATGTTGGAAACAGGAACCGGCGGGCACTTGCCAATTCAGAGCCATATACAGGCACTTTTAGCAGCGACTCATTGGTCCAACTTTTCCATGGCGCATCCTATGCGTCTAAACTTACCCACAAAACTAAAAACACAACATTTTGTTGGAGGCTGCTACTAGGAAAATTTCCAACTAGACTACCGGGCTAGCTCAATAGACCCTAGATGCCCACTCTGCCACCAGACAGAGGAATCAGCAGACCATTTATTTGCATCATGCTTCCCTCACCCAACTAGTTTGGAGCCTCACACCTTCATCTGTCCAAAAACCAAGCGTCTCCGGACAAATCGCTTAGTGGTTATGGTACCACGCTGACACAGAAACTAGGAGAATAGGGACCACCTTGTTGTGATACCTATGGAAGGCCAGGAACCAATATATTTCCAATTCTATCCCCTAAACCCGTATCAGATCAAAGAGAAAACAGTCCATGCGCTTTTTAATTGGAATTTTGCTCATGTATATGCAGACCAGGCGTCAATCATGGAATCACAATGGATTGGTGGCTGCCTCCGCTACCAGGGTGGATTAAGTTAAACTTCGAGGGAGCATTTGATCACCAGACTGGGACGGCCGGCATAGTGGAGTGGCACGAGATCCCTACGGCAACTTATTGATGGCTTTCACATGCGAAGTACGAGCAGCACACCCACTGGAGGCTGAGCTACTGGCGCTACAAAAGGGCTTATTACACCTCGAATCCATCTCTCCCATTGCTCTACAAATCGAAGGTGATTGTTTGGCCTTAATCACTTCCATCAAAAACTCATCAGAGCTAAGCTAGGACATGGTCCCACTGTGGCGTTGCATCATGCACATGCTGACCTACGTTTCGAACTGGACGGTCCACTACTGTAAACGCTCTGCAAACCGAGTAGCTAATCTGCTCTCACGGTACGAGATTCCAGCACATACTATAACAAGGACTGAGCTGCCACCGCACATTCGCTCAGTGGTAGATGAAGAACGGGAGAGGGCGGGGGCATATACTTGCTCTTTCTTCTACCACCCTTCGGAGGCCGAACTAAGTTCCACAGCGGGGGAAACTCTACTGCCCGGTGTTGTAATCTAGGGCCTATGAGAAGAGATCAATCACGCACAAGAGGACACAGAGATTTACGTGGTTTGGCTTTTGGCCTACGTCCACGGGGAAGACGAGAGAGTTTACTATGCAATTAGAAGAGGTGTACATCCTAGAGACTTTGAGTCTCTATTTATAATATCAGCCCCAAACCCTGTTACATCCAAACCCTACTTCTAATCACAGTACAACTTTGGCAACACAGGCGCCCGGTTAACCAAGACTTATTAACTTCTATTGAGCCATACAAATTAACAAATCTCCACCTTGGCGAACATTGAAACTGATCCTCATGCATAAAACACGTCTCCCCTCTCCACCTGCCCCTGAGGGCACTTAGGTACTGATCACGTTGATCAATTTCGAACAATGCTTGAACTTGACTTTTGGAATAGTCTTGGTCATCATGTCTGTTGGATTTTCCGTCGTAGCAATCTTAATCATTGCAATAGCACACTCGGCGATGACATCTCGAATGAAGTGTGCCCTAACATCAATATGTTTGGTCTTTTTATGATACTTAGGATTGTGTGTCAGATAGATCGCACTCTGTCTGTCACAGAAAGCAATAGTTAGCTTCTGTTTCAATCCCAGATCTCCAACCAAGCCTGTCAGCCAAATAGCTTCCTTCACTGCCTCTGTAGCTACCATATATTCTGCTTCAGTGGTAGACAAGACATCTTTGGATTACAATGCTGCCTTCCAACTAATGGCATCGCTAGCAAAAGTGAAGACATAACCTGTCGATGACCTTCTTCTATCTAAATCTCCAGCAAAATCTGAATCAACATATCCAATAACACTTTCAGAAGTGTTGTTGCTTCTGTCATACACTATTCCAACATCAGTAGTACCTTTCAAGTAACGGAGTATCCATTTCACTACTTGTCAATGGGCTTTCCCGGGGTTATCTATGTATCTGCTAACTACACTAACCGCGTGAGAAATATCTGGCATCGTGCAAACCATACCATACATGATACTCCCAACTGCACTAGCATAAGGAACATGAGACATGTGCTCCACCTCTTCCTTAATTTGTGGTGACAAAGCAGTGAAAAGTTTGAAATGGGCTGCCAATGGAGTGTTCACAAGTTTCGAACGTTGCATACCAAAGCACTCCAGAATCTTCTCAATGTACCCCGTTTGTGACAAAGACAATTTGCCCGCTTTCCAGTCCCTTCGAATCTTCATTCTAAGAATTTTCTTTGAGCACCTAAGTCCTTCATCTCAAATTCACCATTTAACCGAGCATTTAACCTGTTAATCTCAGACAAGTCCTTTGCAGCAATCAACATGTCATCAACATATAACAGCAAATAAATGAACGAGCCATTTGAGTGCTTCTTATGATAGACACAACTGTCGTATGCACTCCTGCAATAATCGTTTCTAATCATAAAGGTATCGAAATGCTTGTACCACTACCTAGGAGATTGCTTCAGGCCATACAACGATTTCTTCAGCAAACATACGTGGTCTTCCTTTCCATGAATTTCAAACCCCTCTGGTTGATGCATATAAATCTGTTCATCTAGCTCGCCATGTAAAAACGCTGTCTTAACATCAAACTGCTCCAGCTCTAAATTTAATTTAACAACCATAGCAAGTAGCACCCGAATAGAATTATGCTTCACCACTGGAGAGAACACTTCATTGAAGTCAACACCCTCCCTCTGAGTATAGCCTTTTGCAACCAGTCATGCTTTGAACCTAGCATCTTCCATCCCTGGAGTTCCTTCCTTTTTCTTGAAGACTCATTTGCAACTAACAATCTTTTGGCCTTTCAGAGGTTTCATTAGCTCCCAAGTTTGATTCTTGTAAAGAGATTCAATCTCCTCACCCATGGCTACAACCCATCTTGTTGATTCTTTGCTAGCGACAGCATCCTGATATGTAACTGGTTCTAACTCAATACTCTCAGCTGTATTAAGAGCATAGGCAACAATATCTTTATACCCGTATCTCTGAGGTTGCTTAATCTACATCCTCTCTCTGTCCCTGGTAGGCATGTAATTATTTGGAACTACAGTTTCCTCGTTTGAGCTTTGCATCTCCTCTACATCCTGTCGAACTGGGGCATCTGCTTGCACCTTATCCTGCAAGTTTTCTGAAACTTAATTCTCAAGCTCCACCTGTTTGCTGACCCCGTTTTTATCCTCCACTTTTTTACTAACATTATTTTCGTTACTAGCATCATGGCACTCCTTCGGTTTGAACATAGCAAACTCATCAAATGTCACATCTCTACTTATAATGCATTTGAGAAATTTCTCATCTAGGAACCATAGCCTATATCCTTTCACACCATCTGCATATCCTAGAAATTGCACTTTCTTGCCCTTGGTTCAAGTTTTCCATCTTTCACATGAGCATAGGCAAAATAACCAAATATCCACAAGTTTGTGTAATCAACAGGAGATCCATATCATACCTCTACAGGAGTTTTACATTTTATAGTTGTTGATGGAGACTATTTAATTAGATAATAAGCTGTGTTAACAGCTTTTGCCCAGAACTTCCTAGGTAACCCTGCATTAGAGAGAATGCACCGGGTCTTCTCTAGAATAGTCCGGTTCATCAGTCCTGCAACTCCGTTTTGTTGCGGTGTATTTTTTACTGTGCGATGTCTCACAATCCCTTCATTCTTGCAGAACTCATTAAAAGCACTATTACAGAATTCCAAGCCATTGTCAGTTCTCAAGTGCTTGATTTGTTTACCAGTTTGCTTCTCAATCATAGCCTTTCATTGCTTGAATTGTACAAAAGCTTCATGTTTGTACTTTAAGATATACACCCAGACCTTCTGAGAATAGTCATCAATAAAGGTCAACATGTATAAGCCACCACCAAGAGACGGAACACGAGAGGGACCCCAAAGATCACAGTGGATGTAATCCAAAGTACCTTTGGTCCGATGAATAGCTGTCCTGGACTTGACCCTACACTGCTTTCTAAAGACACAATGCTCACAAAAGTCCAGCTTTCCTGTTTTCTGACCATATAGCAAACCCTGTTTAGTCAACTTATCTATACCCCTCTCACTCATATGCCCAAGTCGCATATGCCATAACTTGGTAATTTCTGAATTTAAATCTAAGGATGACACAGCTGCAGCACCTGTAATTGTATTACCTTGAAGAAAGTAAAGGCCATTCTACGTCAGTCCCTTCATCACTACAAGTGCAACCTTTGAGATTATCATAACTCCACCTCCAGGTTTGTAGGTACAACCGTTGGATCAAGTGTACCCAAGGAAATCGGATTTTTCTTCAACTCCGGAACATGCCTAACATCTGACAAAGTTCTCACAATACCGTCATACATCTTAATTTTAATTGCACATATCCCAACAACCTTACAAGCTCCATTATTTCCCATAAGCACTTTACCACCACCATCAATAGATTGATAATTGGTAAATCAATCTCTGTAAGGACACATATGATAGGAACACCCCAAATCAAGAATCCACTCAGTAGCTGAGCTACCAACAGTAACCAAAAGAACTTCTGCACCATCAGAATTACCCTCTGCAACTTCAGTTGCAACTCTGGTAATTTCTCCAGAATCATATTTCTCCTTCCCTTTACGCTCTGGACAATCTTTTCTAAAGTGCACTTCCTTGTGACATTTGAAGCACTTTAATTTTCTAGTTTTTTATTTTGACCTAGATAGGCATCTTCTATTCTGCCATCTCTTCTCTATTCTGCCACGCGCTACCAAACCCTCACCAGAACTATCATTGTTTTCAATTGCAACATTTTTCTTCAACTCCTTAGAGTTCAAGGCTGACTCAACATCTTCCTTAGAAAGAGTTTCTCTGCCATACATCATAATATCAACGAAGTTTTCATACGAGGGTGGTAAAGAGCATAGCAACATGATGGCTTGGTCCTCATCATCGATTTTAACATCTATATTTTCAAGATCCATAACAGCTTTTGTAAAAGAATTAAGGTGAGTCGAAACAGACGTACCTTCCTGTATTTGTAAGGTAAACAATCGTTTCTTCAGATACAAGCAATTTGTGAGTGATTTTGTGATGTATAGTTCTCGAACTTCTGCCATATGCCCGCAGCAGTTTTCTCCTGAGCAACCTTTCGCAATACACTGTCACTAAAAAATAACAGAATTTGATCGTACGCCTTCACCAGCAACTCATCCTTCTCATCATCTGACAGTTTGTCAAACAAAGCATTCTTTCATTTCAAAGTTTTCTGCAACCCATTCTGAACTAGTAAAGCGTGCACCTTCAAACGCCATAGATCGAAGTCATTGTCTCCATCGAATTTCTCAATCTCGAATTTAGCAGTCATTCCGCAAATCTTTCATTGCATCTGCGTAGATCTCCTCGAGACGAGTCTGCAGGTTCAAACGGATCTTAGATTGAACTCCGGATCATCAATATATCGCGAAAACAATTTCAGCCGTCGATCGGTCAAATCTGCCTTTGACTATACCGTGCTGACGTCAACAACTATACCAGTGCCTTTCTCCTTTGGTTTTGGGCTTCTCCACAACGGGTCGGGCCGACCTAGACTTGACCCAGACTGCTGCAGGCCCACCTTCTTCTTCAAGGTTTTATTTCTGAAACAGAAACCCAGACGGTTTCCCCTCTTCCGATCTTCTTCTTTTTCCACGGCAACGGGACGAGGGCAACATAGGGCTCCGGCGACACGCAGTGGCGACTCCAGCGAAGAGAATCTTCGGCGGTTGTTCATGGTGATGTGCTGTATTGTCTTCTTCCTGTAAACAAAACCTTCCTGACAGGCATAGGCGCACGCAGCGTTTCTTCTCCTGTTCCCGCAATCTTCTTCTCCGGCGACGCACAGATGATGCAGCAGCAGCGGTTCTACTTCTTCATTCCTCTACGATCCTCGATCAGTCCACTGCAACGAATTCTGATTCTAGAATCCTCTTCTCTCTTCTCCTTCAACGACCATGACCCACCAATCAGATATTTCAATCTTCGCACGATCCGCAGTCCTTTCGAAGTCTGATTCAACAGGTCTCCTTTGATCACGTGCAATGCTCTGATACCTGTTTGTTGTGAACTAGGGTCTACGACACGAGATCAATCACGTACAAGAGGACACAGAGATTTACGTGGATCGGCTTTTGACGTACGTCCACGGGGAAGATAACAGAGTTTACTATGCAATCAGAATAGGTATACATCTTAGAGACTTTGAGTCTCTATTTATATTGTCAGCCCCAAACCCTGTTACACTCAAACCCTACTTCTAATTACGGTACAACTTTGGCAATAGAGGCCTGATTAACCGAGACTTATTAACTTTTATTAAGCCATACAAATTAACACCCGGCCATGACAACTCAAGGCTATCACGAGAGGCCACGGGTGCCTCACCATCGCTACATCTTTCAAAATGATCTTTCACGTGATTATCCGGGCCGTTTTTATCCTTTTCGTCGGGCCCATTCACACGCAGGAGCAGCGAGGAAACCTGGACCTCCAGCAGTCTATCCAGATCCGGTGTTTTAGTTTCGTTTCAATATCAGGCTTGGGATGTTTCAAGGTCTATGCTGTGTGGCCTTTCAAGGTCAACTACAGCTTTTGTTTCTTCTCGTAACCAACGCTGTTGGACAGTGCAGCCTGATGTACCACTACTTTAACTACTAATGCATGTTCCTTTTACGTAAAAAAAAAAAAAAAAAAGAGGCCGTTTTCACTCATCTATTCCCATGAATTGACACAATAGGTCTTACTTTCCCAAGTTAATAGAGTACCAAGAAAGAAAAGTTCGAGTTTGTAAGGCTAAATGCACTACCACATACAGGATGCATTTAAATTTAGTTACTACAAGATGCAATAGATGTTTTTAGTTTGATCATCCTATGTCTTGAATGTAGGGTCATGAGATAAAGGTAAAAAATGTTAACCTTTCATTGTATCATAGATGAGATTTTTGGAATATCTTTTCTAACATATAGTATCTTAGATAAGTTGCAGGATATATTTTTTCCTTTGTCTGATTTTGGTATCAAAAAAGTTCTTCCAAGTTGCTGGATTTGAAAGCAATCTTATCTTTTTCAGCTTTGGTTCTAAGTAGTTTTGTAGTTAATCAGAATTAGAGGGGCATCTGTGTACTAATATTTTAACATATAAGCCCTCATGCAGATCCAGTCCTGTTGCACCGACCTTTTTTTTTTTGTTTTCAATCCATCATCTCACTTGATAGTGATTATTCTACTCTATGTGGTCGGTGGGCAATTAATCTTCTAATATATAAGCTTTCCTTGGTTATCTCCTTTCCATACTCTTCCAACGATCAACACTATTCACTCTGTCATGCACTTTCTAAATCTCAATACAAAAGGAGAGACGATCTTATGCTGACGACAACTACAGTGCATTTTCACGGTTAAGTCCCACCTTTCTTTGATCCAATAGCCAAATCACATGCATGTTATGTGTGTTTAATTTTTTTTAGGGGATTTGACATATCAATAATATCATGGGATCCAAATATTAAAAGTCGAAAAGCCTGTACATTAAAAAGCCTTGACAGTCTTCTTATTTGGATCTCGATCCCATGATATCATTGGTTTTTAAACTCCCATGATATCATGGTATTCAAGACAGAAACGTAAAACAAAAAATTATGGACCAGAGTCAATTCAGGGCAAAAAAGTAAAAAAAAAAAGGTTATGGACATTAACAAGTTTCTAGTTATGAAATTGGGGGAATAGAGTTTAAGATGAATTAATATGTCAAATCCCCCTTATATTTATTAGAGACCTGGCCTCATATTTTTGGTCTATCCAACTGTGTAAATTAATCCGATTGGATTAATGATGTAAATTGCCTACCCTTATTGGAAGAAATGTGGGCTTTATTTGTAGGCAATGATGTGAGTAATTTGAATCAGACAAATGTGAGCCTCACAAAAGAAATCTTGGGAGTACTTTTACAAAAATGAAAAAGAAAAACTGACATCTTGGGAGTACTGGTTGTATGGTGTTGAAGGCAGGATAGTATGATTCAACCTCTGTGAGGAAATCCGAATCCCCTGTTATGTGTCTTACATGTATCCCATGCAACATATCTCTGGAGCCCCACTGTAGGACTCATATAATGATAATTTGGATGGTTCACAATGAATTTCATTCCCTACAGCAACATATTCTAAAATCTCATTTTGATAAGAGTCGGTCCCACCATAAAATTGAGTGCATAATGATAGTGTAATTAGTACAACCTTATATATTATTAATTATATGCCATAATCCCATTATCAATCAAGTGCTCAATCTTGCAATGAGACCGACTCCTATTAAAGTGAGATTTGAGGATATATAATTGGAGAGAATGAAATCCATCTTGAACTGTTAGATTGTCATGACGTGGCACCTGTGATGGAGTCTTGACATCTATTACATGGAAGAGTGTAAGGGACGTGACAGGGGTCCGGACTCCATGTGATGCCTACCTTCCATTGCATTGATCAAACCACATGCATTTATGTGGTAGAAGCCCAAGTTTCTCTCTTACTTACAGAGAGATGCTTTGTTAGATTCACCGTGTTAAAACCTCTATTGTACATTTCGCACGTATCAACTATTAATCTAGAGTTACGCTACAAAACTCTTCGGCGTTTTTCTAAAAAAAAAGGAGTAAATTTGCGAAAGATCCCTCATAGAGATCTTGTAAGGCCTCTAGTCCATCAACTTTTCTTCTAAGGCCTGTAGTCCATGCAGCTGGACATATTTCGGCGAGAGGTCCCTAGATACAATTTTCAAGACTGATTTACCTTTAAAACAGTTTTAGGCATAAAATTTTGAAATTTCAAATTTCAAATCTTGTATTATCCCTCTTCTTCTCCAAACCGGAGTAGATCTAACGTTTTTCGTCAGACCAGACCTCTTCGTTTTAACTCTGCAAATGCAGGTTGAGGAAGAAGATAGACGCACTGGTCTTGCGTGCATCGCCAGCAAACGCTCATAGAGAAAAAGGAGTCAAGTTTTTTTTATATATCCTCGGGCTACGTGCATCATTGGAGGGACGAACCAAGCAATGTCCAGCGTCATTAGAGAGGGCTTGTACGAAAAGATCAGAGAATAGGTGTTAGATATTTTATGTTGCCAATTTCTTTTAGTTTGAATAAAACTCATACTTTCAGTCATACTCGAGTTGTATTTTCTATTTCTTTTAGATGAGGACTGTGAAGGAACTCCATTGTGGTCAAAGTCTTCTGTTGGATTCGTGTGATCTTTTTTAAAGACTCCTTCTTGGACTGGAAGATCTCCTACAGAGTCCTACTATGCTGAATTGCGGAATTTGCTGACTGTTTCCAGAACCTGGTCTCGCTATAGTGAGACTCACTATTTTGGCTCATCCAGAGACTGACCTCGCTATAGCGAGGTGTCATATCCTGATTTATTTAGGACTCCTCAAGCTGAAGTTCTCTATTTCTTTTAGAAGTTCTTCCTTTTTTCTATGAGTCTCCTGCACGAATCTAAAACCCCTTGCAACCTCTATAAAGGGGACTGGAGAGCTATCACCATGTGTGCATCAAGTATTATTCTTCTCGCAAGTTTTGCAAGGCTGTTTGCGCTGAAGTTCTGATTTTTTATTCTTCTTCACTTAATCTCCTTAAAGGGGCATTCAAGGAGGGTTTCAAGCAAGCACGTGGAAGGTGAATGGCGGGTCGTCGACGAGTTCTTCACAGTCCTTTAGGTTGAGTTTCAACTGTGTAAGGTCCTGTGAGTTCTTTGTAATCTTCATACTCATAGTGCATTGCTTTCTGTGGCGTTTGCCACCCGTGGTTTTTTCCCGAGAAGGGTTTTCCACATAAATCTCTGTGCCTCTCTTTGTGTGGTGATTGTTTAGCATAATTTCCTTGTTAATTGCATATAATAATCTGAGAAATGACCTTAGTCTGTGTTAAGGCTTAAATAGAAGGTTGGATTCAAACCTTCAATAGGTCTCATGTTTTTGTTTTTCTCATTACACATCGGGTTGAGTGCGTCATTGGAACCCTTTGGTGGAAACCAGGACCACCAAAACCTTTGGGTTCCGTTCATTGAAAAGGCAAGGGACCTTTTCTCTCCTCGGGACGGGTGGTAGAAAATTTGTTGCTAAAAATCCATGTGCTCACACATTCCTGCAACGTCTCGAGTGCCTCTTACCATATCAAATCAATACAAGAGAGATGATGCAATTTGTTGGCCAATGTGCACCGGTGAATGGGTGGGGTGAGGGAGCAGTGCAGTTTGTAAGTTCGCGGGTTGCTACAAATAATCATAGGGTTGGTCCTTCTACAAAGTAAAGTTCTTGCCTCGCTTTTGGTTACAGAAACCAGAACAAAGAAGAAGGAGATATGGGCGAGGTGAGATATGGACGAGGTTCAGGTTCTATCCAAGTTTTGCAAAAAACGGAACCATAGAAAAAAAAAAGGATTCCGGGATTTCTTTGCACTTGCTGAGGAAGATCCTCAGTTGCATAGATTAACCGCCGTCATCGGAGAAATAGCTTTTCGCTGTCCTGCATAAAAGTTGTATAGAAGTTGCTGCGCCATTGCCAAAGAAGGAAGGCAGCAGGGATGTTATATCGTTTTTGGCAAATCTATCTTAGTTTTTATGAAATTGATCTGAGTTTTTGTGAAATTTATCCAAGTTTTTGTCAAGTTTATCTGAGTTTTTGACAAATTTATATGAGTTTCTGTGAAATTTATCTGAGTTTTTTATTTTTGGTCAAATCTGTTTGAGTTTTGCGCAAATTTATTTGAGTTCTCAAAAACAAATTTATCTACATTCTGGACAAATCTATCTGACTTTTTAGATATTTATTTGAGTTTTAGAACAAATTTATCTGAGTTCTGAACAAATCTATTAGAGTTTTTCGCAAATTTATTTAAATTTTTGAAAACTATAGTTGAGTTTCTGACAAATTTATCTCCATTTTGAAAATTTTAACTGAGTTTTTGAAAGAATCTTTCTGTGTTTTTGGAAATTTTATTTGTATTTTTTAAAATCTATTTTTATTTTTTAATTTTATTTGTGTCTTTTGAAATTTATTTTGTATTTTCTGAAATAAATTTAACTGAGTTTTGACAAAAATACTTGAGTTTTTGACAAATTTTTCTGAAATTTGAAAATTTGGCTTATCTTAGTTTTGGCAAATGTATTTGTGATTTTTAAATTTATTTGTATTTTTTAATTTCATTTACATCTTTTGAAATTTATTTGTGGCTTTTGAAATTTATTTACATTTTTTGAGATTTACTTGGATCTTTTGAAATTTATTTGGATCTTCTGAAATTCATTTTCTTCTTTTGAAATTATTTATATTTTTTGAGATTTATTTGGACCTTTTGAAATTTATTTGCCTCGTTTTAAATTTCTCTGTGTTATTTTGATATTTATTGCGTTTTTTGAAATTATTGTGTTTTTTGAAATTTATTTGCATTCTTTCGAATTTATTTATATTTTTTGAAATTTATTTGCGTCTTTTGAAATTTATTTATATTTTTTGAAATTTATTTGGGTATTTTGAAATTTATTTGTGTCAATTTCTCTGTGTTCTTTTGAAATTTATTGCATTTTTTGAAATTATTGCACTTTTAAAATTTATTTGCATTCTTTTGAATTTATTTGTATTTTTTGAGATTTATTTATGTTTTTTAGAATTTATTTGAAAATCTAATTAATGGGATTTCATTAATCATGGTCAATTAAATGGTAGTTGACCATTATTAATGCAATATCCCACTAATTGTGGGATATGATATTGAAGAAATGGTAAATTAAACATTTTAGGTTTTCAAATTTGAAAAAAAGACCTATCACACTATGAAAAAAGATTGTGGATCTAAGGCAATAAAGTGAAATGTTCAGGGAACCGTCGCCAAATGCCACAAAAAAAAAGGTCATTCTTTTAGCCAATGAAAGTGTGACATATGTCATCAGTGATACATATATCTGATTCTCTTTGCTAAATATTCTCCTAACAAAGGTGGAACTCTTAAAATACAAACAAACCATTAGCTATTAGATAGAGGTAGAAACTCGGGGGGTTTTCTAGAATTTCCCATTAATTTAGAAGGGGCAATTTAGTCATCTAATTAAGAAGAGTTAATTAGATTAGGGCTTGTTTGGGAGGTCTAGTCCATTTTCTAAATACCATTCAAAATAGAACAATACAAAAAAGATCCATAGAAAAAAGAGACTAAAATAAAAAGAGGTGTTTGGTGATGCAAGGGTCTATGCTAAATAGATATGTTTATATCATTGGTTGAGAGTTTTTTTACATATTTCTTAAAATCCACAATGTATTAGGCCATGAAAATTGAATCTACAGACGCACTCAGCCTTCCAAAGAAATCTCATGGTTTGGATCTTGTGTTTGGAGCCCACATAATACACAAAATTATACCGAATGACTCACTTTTTTTGCACATATCTAGAGATTGGTGATGATCCAATGAGTGGGATTTGGTCTCATGGTTATGTTTGATATCGTGAACATTACTAATAGTTTAAATCTTATTTTACACGCCTCCAAATAATAAAATCAATTGAAACAATTTACTGCTCATGGACAAATGCAATATTGAGCATAATATGCCAAATGTTATTTTTGTTTTGCACATATCTTGAGATTCATAAGGTATTATATGATCAACATTGACCACATAACTATTTACAGCCTTCCAAACATATCCAACGGTTTTGATCTTGTGTTTGGGGCCCATAGATCATAACAAATCATATCTGATGGCTCAAGGTTTTTGGAGCATATCTAGAGGCTGTAGGGTGAATGAGGAAAGTGTGGACGCAAAAGATAGTGGAGGAAAACGTCGCTAGTTTGGTGTTGATGGTGTGGATTGAAGATGGAGAATGAGTGGTTGATTTCAAGGTGATGGAGAAGATGAGTTGGGATATGGGTGTTGTAGCAATTGGAGGAAGGTTGAGTGAATGAGTTCAAGAGTTTTTGTCCAAGAGGACAAGATCACAAGAAGGTGGCTGGCTGTTTAGTTAGAGAAATAGCAAAATCAAGATGGAGAAAAAGAAAGAAAATTAAAGAAGGAAAGTGTATGATGACGGCGGGGGAAAAAACATGGAGGAAAAGAAAAATAGGAGAAAAAGAAAATGAAATAGAATGTAGGTTTGCATGTTATAACTCAGGTTTGGTTGGAGGTATGGGGAGATAGAGAAAGATGAGGGAGAAGAGGAAGAAAGAAGAGACGAGCAATGATGAGGGAAAAATAAGCGGACATGAAAAGAAAGAAAAGGCAAATAACGATATCGTTGCTCAAACAAAGGGGGAGGGCTTTACTGCTACACTAGAATTATAATGGCCTTTTTGGTGCACTGTACATATAACGTGATTTTCCGGTAATTTTCTTGTACAAATAAATAATAATAATAATTTGTCCTCCAGGAACACAAGAAAAACATGATGATAAAATTCATAACTACCAACAAGGTCTTTTGGGGGCTCACATGGACACAATCATGGGTCGGGTCCAAGTCGATGGATACTCGTTGCCATCTCTGCAAGCATATGGTAGAAATAACATGTACCACATCGTTGGCCCTAGTTGCTCATCTAATTTGAATCGGGATCCTCTGAGTGGCTCTACGCACGATGGCTGTGAGTGGACTACTCGGGCTCCGCCACGTCACCGCAGACAACCCCTGCCCAGATGCATGACATGCTTTATCCGTGCATGGCAGGCTACCCGTGGTGATGTGGCTGTTCGTGAATAATCCACTCACAGTGACCGTGGAGCTCCCCCACCAGATCCAGACCCGTCAGCTTTTATGCTTGTGTTTCTTGGGATTTTGGTCGTCGTCTGATCTGTTGTTCTTTTGGCTTGTTGGTTTCAGTTGGTCATGCCTGTTTTGTCTTAAAAGAAAAGTTAAAAATATTTATTATTTACTGTTGGATTGAGTCATAATGAAAGATACATTTACCAAATGATGGAACTTTTGAACCCTAAGATCTAAGACTCATGATTATGTGATTGAATCAATATTTGGCCAATTAATCCTTAATTTGTACCATGCTCTTCTTATTCTCCTTGACCTGTGATTAATGGGTCATACAAACTTAAATGTGCTTTTAATGGGGCAAAATTCATCTATAACTTTCCTAACAGGAATTTTATTGCTTTTGCCAGAGTTTATAGCATGCTAGCCTACAAGACAAAAGCTTCATAGTCCTCTATGAAAAATAAGAAACAGATGTCACAAAATATTTGGCCTAAGGCTATAAAATGAATACTAAATTAGACGGGGCCCCGATGGTTTAATATATACCAAAGCCCTTCTGCATTTATTAAGTGCCAAACTCTGCCATGTATATTATTTCGAAATGAGATGCATGTCACTCTAAAAAATTGAATAATATAGAAATGAGAATAAACAGAATGCAGAAAAATGAATTGTCTATAAATATAACAAGTAAACATGCCTAATAAGAGTTAATCAAGGTTGATACCTTAGTCAAGGATTAAGCCAGTAAAAAATCTTGGACCCCTACATATTAATCCATGTTCAACCCATTGGAACATATGCATGTGCAGGTCCACCTTAATGGATCAAATCCGGATGTATTTCATATCCATTTGGCATCCTTGTTGAATCATCTCAAAATTCTGAACGTATATATGACAGCGAAGGTTGTCATCTATGATCAGATTATCCAGTATCTATCACAAGGCCCACAAGTTGGGTGCCATTGGCTGACCATTAGGAATCATCACCAGGAGATTTTAATTTTAGGGAACATAAAATCAGTGCCGATTAGCCATGTTGACTGATTTCTGCAATGGTGTTTAATATGTACCCCCACCACACAGAAAAGATAAAGAGCATGTGACATTTAGTAGTGGCGAGGAATGTGCTTGTCATTATCAAAGAAGACAGTGGTTGGAATGTCTTTTACTCATCCCCTTGATGAGAAGCCATTCACACATTGCCTTGTGGGGCCCACTTGGGGCTGCCATCAGCTTAGTTTGGATATAAATGGATTTGGAAGGTGTGAATGGTTTGGATTGAGCATTTAGGTAGACAGCAGAGGGGTTCCAATTAATTAGCCCACATGTGATGATTGGGTACATTGAGGCCCACCTACAACCAATCCTAACTCTTAATCTAGGAACGTAAATGGGTCTGTTCCAGTTCCGGTCTGGTTAAGGAGAAAGCAGACCTGAACCCAGAACCGTCTCGGGGCCAGTTCCTTAGTTCCGGAGCCGGAGCTGTTAAGGAGAAGGTGGAACCGGACCCGGAACCATATATGGGGGCTCTGGGTCTAGTTCCGGGTTTAGATTAAGAATGGTATGGGGATAAAAAAAAAATCTATATTTAAGGAGATGTGTCGGGTCCCGGATCCACAGGTCCAAACCAATGTGGAATCGGAACCGGACCCATTTAGGCCACGGGTCCAAAAAAAGGACCCGGACCCATTTTCTTAGCAGGGCCTAAATAAGGACCCAAACCTAGTTTTTAACGGGTCGGAACCTCCAGGTAATCAGAGAATCGGGAACCCATTTGCATCGCTACCTTTATCAAACTATTACCCACCAAGAAATGAACCATGAAAATCAAAGGTTAGGATGTATATTTTTGAAAAGTAAACCCAATGTTTTGGTGCCACCAATATGCTTGGAGATTGGGCTTTACGCGGGTTGGATGTATGTCATTCTCAAGCTGGGCTCTATTCAAATTTAAACCCAATAATGTGATGCCCAAGATCTTGAATTGGAATTTGCTGTCTCTTAATATTATCAAATATGGGCCTTGCCCACAACCTACTTGAGTTCTTTGAACCATTCATTCAAAATTGGGCTTGAGTCTGTACTGGGGTTGGGAATGATGGCATGAGCCTATCAAAAGCTTCAATTTTCCTGACTCTGAACCTTACCCCTTGACAACCCTTCATCTAGAGGGCTTCGGTAAGAATGGAAATGGTTTCGGTTAAAACAGTTGACTCACCCTGACCTGCCCCCATTAGGAGCGGGTTTGTTAGTGGATCTCTGTGATTTGAGACAGTTATGGACTTGGATACTCTTGACCTGCCCAGCCACGTAATATATGTTTGGTAAGTGTCTCATAGTGTCATTATATAAGAACCGGCAGTAGGTTCTGTACTTCAGCCTGCTCCAATTAGAGGTGGGTTTGGTAGTAGTGTTTTTGGAACAGGGCAGGTTTGGATTTTACTGAGCTAACCCACCCCACCCTGTGTATATAATATATATTTATTTATTATTAAAATTATATACAAAATTTATGTGGTGCAAGTAGTGTTAAGGCATTAACTTATGGTATGTGTGACAATAAGATTGTGTGTTTGAACTCTATCACACCACTTTCCATTCATTTTTGTATTTCAAGATCTTAAAGTTTTAAATTTGACCTGACCCTTCCCAAACAGGGCGGGTTTGGTTTCAGGTACCACCAACCCGTCACGGGACGAAGCAGGTTTGGATTAGGGTTTGCAAATGGGACGGTTCCAGGTCGGAACTATAGTGGACGCAGACCCAGACCCATTTCTAAATAAGGTTTCGCTTTCGGATTCGGTTTTGACTTGGAACATGTTTTATTGGTTCTAGACCCGGTTCTGGAACCGGGTCCACCTAGAGGACTGGAATCTAGTTCCAAAATTGGTTCTAATTTCTCTTTATTTTTTACTTTTTTCTTAAAATAAGTACAATTCAACTTATAACAATGCGACAAATATACTACCTCCAGTATTATACATAAAAATGTCCAAAAAAAAAGGTTGATTTGGAGGTATAGTTTGCAATATCAAAGAGCTATATGCTGGGTCCTAGGCCTATGGGTCGGAACCTATATGGACCCAAAACCGGACCCATTTATCAACCAGAACCTAAATTGGGTTCCGGACCCAGACCCGTTTATGAATCAGAGCCTAAAATAAGTTCCAGAGTTGGTTTCTTGCGGGTCGAGACTTCCGAATAATTGGAGAATCGAATACTCGTTTACAACCCTAGTTTGGATGAGAAAACATGAGACAGACCTACCCCAAACCCACCCTGTTGCCATTACTATTCTCTATCATACATGCGAGACCCATCATGATTGATATAAATTCTTCACCTTGTTGGCTCAATCTTGGATTATGCAACCATTAACCATGAAAGTTGCACATAGGTATCCGATTAGTATGAAATTTAGCTTTGTATCCGAGAGATACTTAGATCCGGATCCGAATCCGTGCACATAGTATCTAGAACCGAACCCTAGCATGTTCCCACCCGAGGTTTTGATTACATGACGATTATGAGTGTTCATGATCCGGGCTAAGGCATATCCAAGCCCGGTCTGACTTTAAAAACACTGGCCCAAGCCCAACACAGGTAGTAAAAGTTAGCACCAAGCCCAGGGGCGGACCCATGTAGTCACCATATGGGGTGGTCGCCCCGGGTGAAATTTAGAAATTCTCAAAAACATGAAATGGACCCTAGCCCAGGGGTGGACCCATGTTGTCACCATATGGGCAGTTGCCCCAGGTGAAATTTAGAAATTCTCAAAAACATGTAATGGGCCCTGGCCCATTCCCTACTTATCTCAAAAGTACCGCCCTAGGCCCAAAAACACTCTTTCTGCCGGTGATCCTCATTGGCCAAATTCATCCATTGTGTTTGGACTGCAACCATTTTCTAATAACCATCCATTAGTTGGCCAAATATTGATTACTGCAAGTTTCTGGATATTCTCATCTGAAATGGCCCATGTTCCTCATACCTAAAGCAAGCCCATCGGTGTTGGAAGTGGAACTCCAAGACATGGACCAATCATTGTCATCGTTCATCATCATCACCACGAAGGGCCACATGTATACAATAATGTTTCCATTTGACCACATCCCTTTGCATTTCTTGACCGTGTGACCATATAATGCCTCCATGGAATCGGTAATACTACTACAATGAATTACAAGAGTTTATTTTCTTCTTGTAAACAAAAGTAGATAGCAACAAAATTATAAGATTGAGCTTAACTACTTATTTCTTCTTCTTCGTTTGAAAATTTTTTCTTGAACTATAATATGATGTTTATGATTATGGTGACAATATTCATTTATAAATAAAAGTGCCCTCATTTGGATTTATATGATAGAAAAGTCATTAGGAGCTTAAGGAAAGGATAAACAGGTACTAATTTTCATATGATGATAATTATTACTTCTCTGGAGTTTTTTTAGAGTTTCTTTATTATTGTTGTAGAACGATTGCTAATTGATGTGCTAATTTGTTGAAGAGTTGGGATTTGGATGTTTGGCTTAGAAGCTTATTTATGAATTAGGTGTTAGTAGTAGGATTCCTTTTAAAAAAATGGAAATCATTCCTTTAACTTATGTTGGGAAAATTATTTGCCCTACCTTAACGAAAATCCTAGGTCCGCCATTGAATGAGCCTGCCCATTTAATCAATCAAGCCGAGCCAAAGTGGTCATTTTCCAATGTTCTGGGCATTCAAGCAATTGTTTGGACTGACTAAATTAAATTACATGCATTCCTTACACGGGCCAGGGCAGGACAGGCCTTGGGCTTTTATCACTTATTCAAATCCAAGCCCAATTATTAAACGGGCCCTAATTAATTATCTAAGTCGGGACCAAGGCAAGCTGGGCCCGGGTCATGAACACCCCTAATGACGATCGCAATCGCACATAGAAGTTTATATAAGTTTTATGGACCTACATAGCTTTAGTAATTTCCGTATTTGACAACTTACTTAACTTTAATCATATATCATTTATTAGTCTTACTATTATATCTAAAGAATTCATTATTTAGCTCTTTTATCCAACTATAGTATTGCAATATACATCTTCGTTTGGATCTGGATCTTTTTTTTATTTTTCTCTTTTACGTTGACCGCAAATGGGGAGTTGTGACTTGTGATGTAGTGGGCGAGTGCATTTTAAATCACATAAAGAAACATTGAAGCTGCAGACCCTTTGTACCTTTTCCTGTATGATGTCCTATATAAAACGTATTTCTTAATACTATCATAATCCCAGCAATTATTTATAGAGGGTCATACCATATCAAGCTACCCTAATTAACACTGACAAAAGTCACTACCCATGTCTAATAAGCCTGTCAATTTGGCTCTTAAATGAGGGGTCCGGCCCTCAAAAAGCCATTATGAGGGCTTTCGTTTCTAAGAAAATGTCCGAAGGCGGGATTGGATTTATTACTAAAGTTAAGAAATACTTCATTTAGGCCCTTTATTTTTTTATTAGTATTATGGTACGGTTAACCGTGTGTAGTTAACTGACCATACTTCATGGTTCGTTTCGATTAATAATGTGAGTCAATACTGAAAACCGTAATTGAACCGTTAAGTGCGGTTTCTCGATTTCAAGAGCCGTAACCGTAACCGAACCGTAAAACATGATTATTAATTGAGGTTATGTTCGGTTCGATTAGACGGTTTTTCAATTTTCTTTTATACCCCTATAATTGGGTAAGCAATGGCCCGTGTTGAGGCCAACTGCTTAGAGTGAAAGGTTTTGAAGATTTGGTGGGCTTTTAAGTGGACTATTATTGGTTCAATCTTTTATTGAAATTTGTGCATATGGGTTTATAGAGAGTGATATCAACAACATAATCAGCTGTAAAATACATGTTTCTTTCCTTATAACTTTGATTGAAACCAAGTTAAACTATATGTGTGTGTATGTATAGTGCTTACTTATATGAATTGATTTATTTTAGGTTGTTAAAGTTAAAATTATTATTGATTAGGTACCACTTGAAAGATTTCTTCACTCCCTTCCGACTCCAAAAGTGAAAATAGAGCGTCATGGACACCTGCGCAAGATGCATTTGTAGTTGAATTTTTAGTTGAACAATGCAATCTAAGACCTTTTTTTGAATAATGGTTTTAAGAAAGAAGTGTGGAAAAAACAGCAGAAGAATTGAAGTGGGTTTGGAAGGGATGAATTAATGCACATTTGTACGGCAGGATGAAGATGTGTGGAATTGATATATTCAAATTGATATATTCAGGTATATTTGCATACAAATACAGATTTTATTAAATAGAACATTCCTATTGAATTTAAATTCATCAATGATTAACAATATATATTCTTCTCATAGATACACCCTAAAGCAAAACCTTATAGAAGGAACTCCTTTCCACTATATGATCATCTTCGCATCTTAAATCACGGTATAGTAGTAAATTTCTTTAATTGTTATAAATACAACTAATTATGCTATTTTGATGATACACAATTTGGATTGTAGAACTATTGTTATAGGTTCTACAACAGATTGTAAACGGCAAAAGTCAAGTCGTACTATCCAGCTTGAAGTGAAAGAGCAAAGACTCGTTCCTAATTATGTTGCCTCCTACATCTTAACCATTGTCTAATGAGCAAGTGAATGAGTCTAGTTCAAGCTCAGAGAGCATCATGATAACAACACAAAAAATTAATTGAAGTAACCATCGTTCTATTGCACCAAAATCACTTACTTGTCAAAAAGGTTGAACAAGTGTTGGGGAGAGAATAACTGACGAAATTTCAAGAATGGTGATATAATTTGATCGCTTATGTGCTGTGACTCCACCGACAAAAGATCCATATGAAATATGTCAGGAAGAGCTTCAAAAAATAGAAAAACTTGATGAAGACACTATCATGAAAGCAGTTAGATTTCTTCGAGATCGACAAAATGCAATTGCATTTAACCGTCAAAATTCTAAGAGGCAGCGAGAGACGGAAATCCCCATAGTTTTAAAAGTAGGTTTAGTTCAACTCTTTCACATTTTTTTTTTTTGTGAGTTTGACGATGTTGATCAACTTATTATTCACTCTTAATATTGCATCAATATTAGCTTTAAGATGATAATTTATTGACTATTAAATGATAGTTAACTTTTAGCGAATCTTAATAGTTTGTCATTTATGACATATCTCTTATTTTATTGTGATCTCATTTCTTAAAATTAAAAATTTCTTTTGAAAAACTTTTAAATAAAAATATAATGACTGACAATGACATTAATGCTCGCCGAAGGGAGCATATTAGGCTTAATATGCTTACTGTAACATCTCAGGCTGGTTGGTATATTGACACTTATCTAGATAAGAGGCCACGTCGTGACTCAGCACTATCTGGTAATACTTATGCAAATGAGTTATTAAGTGGTCATCTGGAGCATTTTGGACAAGTTTGTCGTAGGGAAAAGCCTATTTTTTATGAAGATGTGCAATTTTCTTCTTAGTGAAATTTTTTACGCAATGCACGAGGTGTAACACTTGGAAGAACAACTTATAATATTCTTGTTCACAATCAGAAATAATGCTATCAATTGTCTAGTTCAAGAACGTTTTCAACATTCTGGTAAAATAACTAGCCATCATTTTAATGGAGTTTCTTCAATCTATCATATCTTTTTCGATGCAGTACATATGTGATCCATCAAGCAACATTCCACCATAAATTTCAAACGATACACGTTTCCCTTTTTTTCTCAAACGATACATGTTTCCCTTTTTTCAACGTAAATAAATACTTTTCTTAGTATAAATAGTCTAAATATTTTTAAATTAATAAATTTCATATTATATAATATAGAATTGTATCAGAGCTATAGATGGCACACGTCTTCCTGTCTCCGTTGAGTCCCATAATCAAGCACCATATCGCAATCAACCTGGATTATGATCACAAAATGCTATGGTTACTTGTACTTTTGACTTGAAATTTATTCATATTCAAGCGGGATAGGAGGGTTATGCATTAGATGCAGTTGTTTTTAGAGCCGCAGAGGAATATGGCTTTAAAGAGCGATATATAATCTTATTTTTCTTTGAAAATACATATAATTTTATTTATTTATTAATAAAAATCCTTTTCACGTAAATATCATCTTGTTGATGCAAGATGAGGAAACATTCCTAGTTACATTGCTACATACCGAGGAGTGCGATATCATCTGAAGGAACTCTCCCGTGGGAATATGGGTCCACAAGATGCGAAAGAACTCGTCAACCTTCGCCATTCTTCCTCACTGAATGCAATCAAGCGTGTCTTTGGTGTTATAAAAAAATTGATTTCCAATATTGAAGAATGTGTCTTCTCATTCGTTTGTCAAAGTTACAGATGTGATAATTGCATGTCGTATTTTGCACAACTTCATTCACATCCACTCTAATGGTGAAGATTGGGTATATGAAGAATATGACCTTCAATGTGAAAGTCAATCCTTTGAACGAGAGGACATTGATGAACTGGATGATGATTATAGCACAGATGGGCGACATCGGGAGGGTAATAGAATATGGGATGCAATGTAGGATAAATATAGCATTCGCACTAGAAGGCTAAGAGATCGACATGTCCTTTAATAAACTAATAAAGTATGTATCGTGAATTGTAGTGGCCATCTTGTTTAACTTTTTTAATAACACAGATAATTTTATAAATTTTGAGACAATGTTAAATTTGCATGGTTGTTTGGTTTTTAAATCTATGATCACTTTTAGTTTCAGCATATATTAGAATATTTAAAAACTGCCAAACATCCTAGTTCAAAATCTGTCAAATTCTTCAAAAATTGCCAAATAGACATTATAATATTGTACTAGTAGATTTTGCAACATTCTATAATGTTGTTATTTAAATATGTAAATATTAGATTTTGCATGCATCCAAATGGGCCCTTGCTTTTTCACAGACATTAAAAAATATATATCACCATCACCGCTAGTTTCATTATCAGGACCACCACCTTATTATAATCACCACCACCATCACCATCATCATTGTAATCACCCACCACCTGTCGTCGTCGTCGTCATCATCATGAACATCCCATCATCATCATCATGATTGTTGTCGTCGTCATCGTCCTCATCATCATGATCGTTGTCGTTGTCGTAATCGTCATCGTCAACACCACCACCATGACAATCATAGACATCACCATCACCACCATCATTGTCATCACCACCACCCACCATGATTGTCATCATTGGCAGCATCACTACCTCTCATCAACATCATCATCACCACGACCACTAAGATCACCACTATCATCATCATTGTCCAAACAAGTATTCTCCTTTTAAGAAGGGCGAGAGGGGAGGGATTTTCATAAAGCAACAATTAAAAGAATTTTTATATTGTAGAAAGTCTTCTTAAGAAGGGAGTTGTAAGAAACAAAATAGGTTTTTAAAAGAAAAGAATATTTTCTTCTTACTTTTCTTGAGTTGCCTAACATACAAGGTTTCATAACATAAAAAAGGAAAGATTATATTCTCTAATATATTATTTTCTTAAGCTTTTTGTGCATCCAAATAGGAGACATTTGTGGACATCATAGTGTTAGCCTGGTATGGACAGCCAAAACAACAGAAGAGACACCTACATAATGGATCAAAACAGAGTCTAGTTAGATGTATAAGAGAGTGTTCGGAAGGTCAATAAACCTTGAGATTTCATCATAGTATGGAGAAATTTCTATTTAAATAATTTTCCTCCATGTTTGAATGTTTGGCAACCCAACTAAAAATAAAATAATATTCTATTTTATTATTTTACCTAAAAACCCACTTAGATTCACTATTTATAAAAGAGGACCTAAAAGATATGTATCTATCGTAGTTAGATTCAGAAGAAATAATAAAATCTTTCTTCTTTTGGATGATGATCGCCTAATGACGAAGGTTGGATGGTGACGATGGATGAAGTTGAAGATGATGGTGAAAGAGAAATGTGAGATGAGTCTAGGTCACAAGTATAGGGCTAGTTTAGGTGTTGTGAATTGGATTGGTAGGGAAGGGGGAAGCAGAAGGAACGAGATGATATGATGATAAGGGTAGACGTGGTTTGGAAATGGGACATTGATTGTGTACTGAGATGAGAAAAAGATGATAAAAAAAGGTAGGTTGCAGATGGACCTTTTAGAGCCAGGCCGGTGGATGGCCCACCTCTGGCAAGTGGGCTTGCTATTGGATCAGATGCCGCAGTGGGCGGACTTACTTGTGCGGGTGGGACGAATTGCGCTAGCTTAGATGTTGAGACACCCTTTTAGTTGCCTCGGACCAACTAGACAACTATTATCTCCGATGTAGGCCCTCCTAATATTGGGTCCAGTTCTCTGGTAGAGAGTTCTAAGTTTGCAATGCTGAACTCAGGAACGCAACGAAAAAGAGGGCGTATCAGGCGTGTGGGCAGTTCTAAGAGCGTTCCTTTGATGACAATAAAGCATTTGAGATTTGTGGGTTGCCAAAGGAGGAAGCCGCACAAGACATCCTCTGACGAGGAGGTAATAGGAAAGCTCCGGTGCTCGATTCCTAATATGCAAGGAAGCAGCACTGACACGTGTAGTCAGCACCTCGGTGAAGATGGTATCGCTGTGGTCGGAGACACTGGTGGCCACAACGTGGTTGGTGGGCTGATCAAGTGCAATGAAGCTATGATGGGTTGTGCAGCAGCGGAGGATGGGGCCTTGACGACTGATTCAGAGGCAATCCTAGTAGCGGCGAGGGAGGAAGCATACCAGGCAAGTGAATTGGGTAAAAACTTGGGGTTGACTGTTGGGGGGGATGAGGCCAAGATCATGCAGAAGCTCTGGAGTTAGAGGTGGCCGAGGTAAGGTGTAAGCCTATTAGCTCTTGATTTATTATTTTTGGAGGTTGTTCAGTCCTGTTTGTTATGATAGTCATAAGTTTGAATGTAAGGGGGCTGGGTAGGCTGGAGAAAAGGCTTGCTGTTAGAAAGTTGGTTAGGAGGCACAAGGTGGATCTTCTGATGCTACAAGAGACTAAGGTGGATTCTAATATCCATTGCATTATTCGAGATATTTGGGTAGGCGCAAATGTGCTTGGGATGGGGTTCCTTCTATAGGTTCTTCTGGTGGTTTGATTTCTATTTGGAACGAGGAGGTTTTCTTAATTGAAGATGTCTTGAAGGATTCTAGACTTCTAGCTATCAAGGTACATGATATTAGTAGAGGTTTTATATGTGCTATTGCCAATGTTTATGGGCCTAACTGTGAGACAGATAGACCTACTTTCTTAGATCAAATGGCAGATTTTAAATCACAGTGGAATGTTCCTTGGGTTTTTTTAGGGGACTTCAATATGGTTAGGTATCCTTTTGAGAAAAAAGAGGGAACATCTATTACTCGATCTATGGAGTTATTTTCAGATTTCATCAATGCCAATGAACTAGTGGACTTGCCTCTACAAGGGAGGAGATTCACTTGGTCTAATAATAGGGAACGACCAGCTTTGAGTAGGATTGATAGATTTCTTTGTCCAGGGAGTGGGATGATCATTTTGGGGGAGTTATACAAGTGGCACTTCCAAGGTTGATCTCTGATCATTGTCCAATCAAGTTGTGTTCAACTCCATTGATTGGGGACCTAAACCATTTCGGTTTGAAAATTGTTGGTTGCAACATAAAACTTTTTTGGAGATGGTCAATGTAAATGTGAGAGTCGGAAATAGAATACAGTAATGCGCTGAATGCCCTTTTGAGGGTCGACTGTGTTTCATATATATAGGGGCTGAATGCCCTAATTACATCCAATTAACAGAATCTAATCATAAGAACATGCACCAGCCCGTTGTAGACCGACGAGTATCAGGGCAACCTGCCCAATCAGCATCAGAATAGGCAGTCAATGTCATTAGAGTGTCAATAGGAAAAAATAAGCCTCTGTGAAAAGTGCCAAGAAGATAACGAATAATTCGTCGAACAACTGCTAAATGAAGATGATTGGGCTTGGTCATATACTGACTCATCAAGTTGACTGTAAAACTGATGTCAGGCCGAGTAGTAGTCAAATATATAAGACTACCGACAAGCTGTCGATAATATGTCGGATCAGGAAGGGGATCACCACTGTCACTATGGAGTTTAAGATTCAGTTCCAGAGGAGTATCCACTGGTGTGGAGTTTGACAGGCCTGCTAATTCAATTAAATCCATAGTATACTTATGTTGATGCAAAATCAATCCCTTCTCAGAGTGGTGAACTTCCAACCCCAAAAAATATTACAGAGGACCTAGATCCTTCATTTGAAAAGATTGATGTAGAGAAAATTGGAGATCTTGAATCATGGCTGTATCTGTGCCAGTGATTATGATATCATCTACATAGATTAGAAGAATGGTGATTCCTGTTGATTTCTGATGCAAAAATAATGATGGATCATAAGGACTATGTTGAAACTGCAGCTTGAGTAAAGCATCCTTGAATTTGTCAAACCACGCTCTAGGTGCTTGTTTTAGCCCATACAATGACCGTTTCAAAAGAACAACTTATCCTTAAGATGGTTTTGAGAAACCTTGAGGTAGTCGCATGTAAACTTCCTCTTTAAGATCACCATGAAGAAAGGCGTTTTTCACATCAAATTGGAAAAGGGGCCATGATTGAGATGCAGCTATGGCAAGGATGGTGCAAACTGTGGTCATCTTTGGGACAGGCGAAAAAGTTTCTTTGTAGTTGATGCCATATTCCTATCTGTTGCCAAGGGCCACAAGCCTTGCTTTGTATCTATCCAAAGTACCATCTGCCTTCAATTTGATAGAGTAAACCCATTTACTCCAAATAGGTTTAACCGAGGCTGGGCATGGAACAACAACCCATGTTTGGTTCTACTGTAGAGCGTTAAGTTCTTCTTCCATAGACTGTCTCTAGCATTCTTGCTTTGCTGCTTGTGAATAAGATATAGGAATGGAAACAGATGATAAAGTAACGAAATATGAAGAATAAGAAAAACCGTAGCGATCCGGTGGGCGAGAGATACGAGAAGAAAGACGAACAGCAAGTTGAGGTGAATCTGATGCTGGAGCAGGATTCGGGGCCGGTTCTTGCAGAAGAGGCAAAGTAGTGGCATTTGTTCCTTGTCCACGAGCATACATCTTGTCCAGATGAAAACGCAGATGTGAAGGAAGACATTCATCATCAAAGGATGGTACTTTAGAAAAAGAGATTTCTGGAGATGAATCAGGATAAGACTGAAATAGGTACTGGTGTTCAAAGAAGACAACATTTCTAGAAATCCGAATACGCTTGGAGGTGGGGTCATAACAAATAAAACCTTTTTGTTGGGAAGCATAACCAAGAAAGGCACATTTTGCAGATTGTACGGATAACTTGGAACGTTCATGTGTAGGAAGATGAACAAAACAAACACAGCCAAAAGTGTGTAAATGTGTGTATTGTGGTTCAGTTTTGAAAAGACGGAAATGTGGAGATGTGTTTTGAAGTTTTGGAGAAGGAAGGCGGTTGATTATATGAGTAGCAGTGGTTAAAGCTTCTGGCCAAAATCTGGGTGGAACGGAGGATTCTAATAATAAACACCTGACCATGTCTAGAAGATGACGATTTTTCCATTCTGCAACACCATTCTGTTGGGGAGTGTAGGGACAAGTCCGTTGGGATATAATCCCTTTGTCTTGTAAAAATGCCTGCAACACCATTCCCCCCCTGAGTCTGTACGAAGAACCTTAATACATGCTGAAAATTGATTTTGAACATAATTCAAGAATTTTTTAAACACATCAAAGACTTAAGATTTTGCATGTAGAAAATAAACCCATGTAAAACGGCTATAATCATCAATGAAAGTCACAAAATACTTATACTGTGAATGAGAAACAATTGGTACAACACCCCAAACATCACTATGTACTAAATCAAAACAGTTGGTAGCAGAAGAACATGTAATGGAAAAGGCAAAGTTTTACTCTTTCCTAGCTTACAAGTGGTGCAATCAAGAGCAACATCTGATGATAAAAACTTCATTTTATTAATATGACCAGAATTTAACAAAGATAACAAAACTGTTGAATTGGGATGGCTTAATCTATTGTGCCACAACTGCACATTATTCTTAGAGACAATTGATAAAGCAAACAAAGACATCTGGATTTGGTGTTACTATGTGAAGAGGAAACAAACGCCCACACTTAGGCCCCTTCGCTATCACCTTCCCGGTCTCCTGATCCTGCACCGCACAACTAGAGGAGGAAAAAGAAACATTGCGGTTACCATCAACCAATTGACCGACAGAGATTAAATTAGTAGAAAGATTTGGTGAACAAAAAATATCGTGTAAGGGTAGAGAATGAGAAATATCACCAACGGAGGTAATTGGTATTGTGGTACCATTAGCAGCATGGACTTGAATTCGCCCATCATATGGTTTAATTGTGGAGAAGTTTTTTGATGATGATGTCATATGATTGGAGGCACCAGAATCAAAATACCAATAAGAAAGAGAGTGGTTTTTACCAGATATACCAAGAGTGGAAAAGGTCTGGAGGATCATCTGTTGGATCATGTCAGGGGTGATTGGAGCAGCAGAAGGCAGAAGAAGATATGGAAAATGAATCAATAGTGTCAGAAGTAGCAGTAACCGCCTGGTAAACTTTTGGATTTCTGTTCTGAGGACGTTTGCAGCATTCATTGATTGAATGTCCAGATGTTTTGCAATAATTGCAGATCCTCTGCTCGCACTGATTTGCATAATGCCAGAAATTCTGACACTTGAAGCACTGCACTTTACTAATATCTCTGCTTGGTTGCTTTCCCTTGGTAGAATAAGCAACATTAAATGGTGAGTTTGGTGGTTGATAGGGAGTGGGTACACTATAGGCAACATCAATTGCATCAGGAGTAGCTTGTTGGAGCACACCAGATTGAGTCAATTGTCTCTATTCCTCTCGCAGTAATTCATTGAGACACTCATCTAGTGATGGAGAAGGTACCCTACTCATGAGATTAGATCGGACCGATTCATACTGAGGCCTTAATATCATGAGAAATTGATCCCGATGACTAGTTGCTAGTATTAGTTGCAATTCGGGAAAGGCCTGTGCAGAGATATGTGCATATTTGATTTCATCTAATTATGTCCATAAATTCTGGAAACCAGAACAATATTCTTGAATGGAAGAAGTCCCTTGCATATACTGATACTGTAAGGCAGAATTCCCCTGATGATACACTTTTTTCAGATAGTCCCACATATCTTTGGCAGTTTTGTATGATTTCAAATTCATGAAAAATTGTGGTTCCATGGACCCAAGAATCCAAGTTTTGATCTTAGCATCTTTTGTGTTTCAGGAAACAATTTTCTTCTCATCTTCTGTAGGTTTTGGATCAGTGCCAGAGATATGGCCCCATAATTCGTTACCCTCTAGGTAAAGTTCAAATTGAAAGGCCCAAGATGGATAATGTTTCCCATTAAACTTGATTAGGTTGATTTCAAATTTCTCCATTTGGAACAATGACGCATATGAACCAGCAGAATGATGAACAAACCAATCACACAGCAACAAATCCTCTGATCAATATGTAAGACAGCCAAGATCAGATGAGATGAACTGTTTTGAAGAATAAAAAAAGAATTTTGATGCCAAGATCTGTGTTTGAAGACGCCCAGAATAGTTCCCAGAGGCACAGAATGAACAGTGCACAAAAACAGTACACAGAATGACACAGACAACCAAATTATCACAGCAGCAGTGCAAAGGAATCAGCAGATTGGATCAAGTAGATGCAGTAGTAACAATCAGCAACAGTAAGTAACAAACCAGTAACAACAGCAATAAGAAAGAGCAATAGGAAGAACCAGCAATAGAACAGTTGCTGATATAGCAACTTTTGCACAGAACTGTGCACTAAACAGTACCTGACGACCCAATTTTTTGAGTTGGGTTGTGTACGTGGGCCCCACCTAGTGATCTGTTGACAGATCTTAGTATGGGGATGGGTTCACAGCAGATTTCTGCAACTATTGGAAGTGGTCGCAGGTCGAACAAATCCAAATCCAAACTTTTGGACGGCTGAGATGAAAAGAAATGGACAAAACTGATTTTCTAAAAAAAATGGTAGATGGCCTACCTCTGATGATCCATAAATTGTGAGAAAATCTTCATAAATATGTATAAATCTAGTCGACCAATATGGGCTGCTTCCGCTGAGAAGCAGATGATGATCGCAGGTGGACCACGTCTAATCTGAGACGATCAGAGATGATCAAAGACGATCAGGCTGGAAATATGATCTCTGAAGGGCTTCCAGATCTTGGAAGATGACTAGAAGAATCCACAATTCCTTGGATCTTGAAGAACAAAAATTAGCTGAAGCACTATTTTTTTTCTCTGCTCTGATACCATGTAAATGTGAGAGACGGAAACAGAATACAGTAATGCGTTGAATGCCCTTATGAGGGTCGACTGTGTTTCATATATATATGGGCTGAATGACCTAATTACATCCAATTAACAGAATCTAATCATATCTCAGATCCTAAAAATTAGCTAACAAACTATGTACATGTGTGCTTTGACTAATGATACAATGACTGGGCCTAAATGGGCCTGCGATTTTGGGCTTGGATTGACACCATCATTAACAGTCAAGTCATGGTGGAGACAAGTTGAGGTCAGTGGTTATGCAGGTTTCAGATAGTATTCGAAGCTTCGGGCTCTTAAATTAAATATCAAAAAGTGGAATAGAGAAGTGTTTGGGCGGATCGACGAATCTAGAGAGGCTTTGTCTAAATTTGTGGAGAACCTTGATTTGGAAGGGGAAAGATGAGAGCTTTCTCCGGAAGAAGTGGAGGACAGGAAAGATGCATTGAGGATGATTTGGGATCTCAACCGTATGGAAGAAATCTCTTGGAGGCAAAAGTCCAAAGTTAGCTGGCTTAAGGAAGGAGATAAAAATACTAGATTCTTTCACCGGATGGCGAGTTCAAGAAGCAGGATGAATTGTGGGAAGAATCAGGAGAGGTAATAGGATTTTAGAGAGCCCCTAAGAAGTCAAGGAGGAAGTTGCCCGGTTTTTCGAGACTCTATACAGGGATGATTTTGGTGCTAGGCCAAAGCTCGAGGGACTTTCTTTCCCTTCCATCTCTTTGGCAGATCGAAGTAGGTTGGAGAGGGCAATTAAGGAGTAAGTTTTGAGAGCCTAGGAGGAATGTGGTGGGGATAAAGCGCCAGGTCCAGATAGTTTTAATTTCTCCTTCATCAAGGCAGGTTGGGGGTTTCTTAAAGAAGACTTTAAAAGCATGCTTTCAGAATTTCATCTGCGAGGAAGGATTAGCAAGGAGATGAATGCAACCTTGCTAACTCTTATTCCTAAAGTACCAAACCCGATTGAGTTAAAGGATTACAGACCCATTAGCCTTGTGGGATGTTTGTATAAACTGCTGGCTAAGATTTTGGCAAACCGTCTGAAGAGGGTTCTTCCTTCTATTATTAGCCCTTTTTCAAGGGGCCTTTGTTGCAGGAAGACAGATCCTTGATGGGGTGTTGGTTGCTAACGAGCTCATTGACTCCAGGAAGAGGTCAAAGAAAGAAGGGGTGATTTTTAAAATTGACCTAGAGAAAGCTTATGACCATGTGGATTGGGGGTTTGTCGACTACATGTTGTTTCGATTGGGTTTTGGGGAGACTTGGTGATGCAGCCAGGGAAGAGGATCAAATCCACAGCAGGGATTTGGCCGAATCCAGATGGATTCACAGCCAAGAACTCACGCACAGAGTAAATTAACCGAATCAATATGAAAATCAGAACTCAAATTTTCGATTCAATAATAAGATGTCGTGAGGATCCCTAAAGGGGATTTACATATTTATAATGAAGTTCAAAGAACCTTTCTAATCCTATTAAAATTCTATTACTAAACATAGAATTCCAATATTAAAGAATCCTACTAATTCTAAAATACTAAAGCAATTAGAAAACTGCTAAATGAGATAACTTCCCACAACAGTTGGCTATTCCCCATTGGATTTGTGGGCTACTCCAATGGGTTGGATCTGATTGACCCAAAAGCTCACGAGCTAGGCCCAATGGACTTGGGTCTGGCTCGATTTGCATCATTTCTCCTCATCTTAGAAAAACTCGACTCCGGCGAGTGTATAGCTTGATAACGTTCATATAAGTCCGGATTGAGTCGCTGGAAATCAATAGCAGTGGTCCATGATGCATCTGAGATGGGGCGATTCTTCCACTGGACAAGAAATTTCTGAAAACTTCCGTGGCGTGTAGACACGAGTTGATCATCAAGTATATCCATAATTTGATCAGACAAAGGAGGATTAGGCGGTAGAGATAAGATGTGTTCTTCAATTCCTTCATATGTGTGATGTCCATGGTAGAGAGTCAAGTCTTCTACATTAAAAGTGGAACTGATCCCTAATTCTGTGGGAAGATTAAGAACATATGCATTGGAACTTATCTTCTTCAAGATCTTAAAAGGGCCCGAATTTCGAGGATGCAGCTTCTTATTTGCTTTGGAAGGAAGGTGCTCGGGGCATATTTTGACCATGACCATGTCACCTTCTGCAAACTCAACAAACTAGCGACGTACATCAGCATGCTGCTTATAATTGTCATTACTAATGGCGACGTTACGTCGAACCTCATCATGTACATGCTGCATATGTCGGATAAAATCTTCAGCTTCTCCACTTGGTCGCACTTCTAGTGGCAATGGAACCAAATCAGCAGGTAAGCGCGGTCGTACTCCAGTCACGGCTTGGAATGGTGACATCCCAGTAGATCGGTTAACTGAATTATTGTAAGCAAATTCAGCCATAGGTAAGACCGGATCCTAGGATGTAATGTGATCTCGAACCAAGCATCTCAACAATTTGCCCAAACTGCGATTTACCACTTTTGTCTGACCATCTGTTTACGGATGATAGGCACTGAAAAATTGTAACTTTGTCCTAGTAGCCAGCCAGAGTGTCTTCCAAAAATAGCTCATAAACTTCGTATCTCGGTCAGAGACAATTGTCTTAGGAAGTCTATGAAGACGGACCATTTCTTTGAAGAATAACTGCGCAACTTTGGATGCGTTAGAAGACTTGGAACATGGTATGAAATGAGCCATCTTAGAAAATCGATCGCTGGGATGGGTTTAGGGTTTTCGGTTTGGTTGGGATGGGCTTATCGGTAGTATGATGAGGGGATGGATGTCGTGGTTTTGGGGTTTAAGGGTTGAGCGATTGGGAGGCGAAGGGGTGTATGGTTCTGCTGGGTTGGGTGCAGGTAGAGAACAAGGTGGTGTGGATTTCGTGGAAAGGGATTGGTGGGTCTGGTGAAGGGATGGGTCTGGGGTAAGGATGGGATGAAGGTCGGCAAGGATGGGAGACTGACGGGATGATGGATGAATGGATGGTGGGGTTGTTTCGAATTGATGATCGAAATACAGATCCAAGACCAAATCTGTGCTCTGATACCAATCTAATGCAGCCAGGGAGGAGGACCAAATCCACAGCAAGGATTTGGCCGAATCCAGATGGATTCACAGCCAAGAACTCACGCACAGAGTAAATTAACCGAATCAATATCAAAATCAGAACTCAAATTTTCGATTCAATAATAAGATATCGTGAGGATCCCTAAAGGGGATTTACATATTTATAATGAAGTTCAAAGAACCTTTCTAATCCTATTAAGATTCTATTACTAAACATAGAATTCCAATATTAAAGAATCCTACTAATCTAAAATACTAAAGCAATTAGAAAACTGCTAAATGAGATAACTGTAAAAGTATCCAGAGTATAAACTAGAAGCATTCAAGAGAGAGAGTTCGCAAGAGAATGTCTGTATTCCTTGTATTGACGATGGGTATTTGTAATACAATGTTGCCTAGTTTAATAGATCTAATTACATGATTACAGTAATGTTTAAGGAAACCAATATCTATTCTTAGTTGTATAATCACAAGACAACTCATGTAATCTTTGGACTAGCGGGATGGCCCACTTCATGGGTCGAGCTGACCTGTATCTTTACACCCCCTCTCAAGCTTTGGATGGGAGAATGAGACCATCGAAAGCTTGGAAACCAGCTCTGAAAAACGAGAGGTGGAGTGGCTTTTGGTGAAAAAATCTGCTACTTGAGCAGCTGATGAAATCTGGATGAGCTTTATAGTGCCACTCCGAACATGTTGACAAATGAAGTGACAGTCAACTTCAAGATGTTTGGATCTTTCATGGAAGACATCATTTGTGGCTAGTTTCCGTGCACTTTCACTGTCCGTAAGAAGAGAGGTAGATTTAGGAACCAGAACTCCTAAATCCTGAAGTAACCAGCGAAGCCAAATAATTTCAGTAGTAGTGTGAGATACAGCACGATATTCGGCTACAGTGGATGATCGGGAGACAACTTCCTGTTTCTTGCTCTTCCAAGAGATGAGAGAAGAGCCAAGAAAAATTGCGAAACCGGTTGTGGAGCGCCAATCATTGACATCTCCTGCCCAGTCAGAATCAGAAAAACCAAGCAAGGTAAGATTTTGACTGGAGGAAAGAAGGAGGGCGCGGTTGGAACTTCCTCGTAAGTATCTCAATATGCGCAGGACAACAGCCCAGTGAAAGTGAGTGGGTCGGTCGGGCAACAAACTGGCTTACCACATGTACTGCATAGGCAATATTTGGTCTGGTAATTGTAAGATAAACCGGGCTGCTGACCACTTCACGATAACGAGTGGGATCAGAAAGTAGTTCTCCATCAATAGTACGAAGCTTTAGATTATGTTCAATTGGAGTAGAGACAGGTTTGCGATCTGTGAGTTTAGCTCTTTGTAGAACTTCATTGCAGTATTTTGTTTGCGACAAAAGATATCCTTTGGGAGAGTATGCAACCTCAATGCCTAGAAAATACCGCAGGTGACCCAAATCTTTCATCTCAAACTGTCGATGAAGAAAACGCTTCAAGGATAGAATACCAGGAGCATCATTGTCAGTGATAATCATATCATCGACATAGAGTAACAAGAACACACATCCAGATTGCGAATAGCGAGTGAAGAGAGCGGAGTCATGAGCACTCTGAGAAAAACCAATGCTGAGAATGCTGGTGCTAAACCGTTCAAACCAAGCACAAGGGGCTTGTTTGAGACCATACAGAGCACGTTTGAGACGACAGATATAATGAGGAGGTCTCACAACGCCTGGGGGAGGATGCATATAGATTTCTTCTTGAAGGAATCCATTCAAAAATGTATTCTTGACATCAAGCTGATAAAGCGGCCAACGTCTAACAGCAGCAACTAAGATAAAAGTACGAACAATTGTCATCTTAGCAACAGGAGCAAAAGTCTACTCATAATCAACCCCATATTCTTGTGTGTAGCCTTTGGCAACCAAGCGAGTCTTGTAATGATCAACAGATCCATCAGATTTGGTCTTGATCTTAAATATCCATTTGCAGCCAATAGCCCGTTTCCCTGAGGGAAAAGGAACAAGATCCCATGTTTGGGTTTTCTGCAGAGTCGCAAGTTCGTCTTCTATGGCCGATCTCCAGTGCAGATGAGTAATTGCCTCCTTATATGATTGTGGTTCTGTCAAAGAATGAATTGCTGGAAGGAAGGACTTATATGATGGAGAAAAATTATCAGTACAAACAAAGCCAAATCGGGAGGGAGGGATTCTGGTGCTAAATGGATACCTTTGAGATGGAAGAGGATCCTACACATCTGGAGCAGAGGAGATCGGCCCAGGGTCAGGAGGTGGGGCTGCAGATTCCGAGTGAGCAGACGGGGTTTTGGGCCGGCGATGATATACCTGTAGGGATGGAGGAGAAGGGGTATCAGAGGGAAACAGGTTTGGAAATGGATCAAGAGGATAGACGGTAGGTTGCTCAGGAGAAGAGGATGCAATGGGTAATGTATAGAAAGGTATATGCTCCAAGAAGGTGACATTACGAGAGACCCGTAACTTATTGGTTTTAGGATCATAGCATCGATATCCTTTTTGTTCGATGCCATATCCTAAGAAAACACAGATAGTGGATTTGGGTGCAAGTTTAGTTCTCTCATTATCATGCAACAGAACAAAACAGGTGCAGCCAAATACTTTAAGATGGGACAGGTCAGGTTTGCAGGAGAACAATTTTTCATACGGAGATGTGCCTGACAAGACAGTAGATGGTGTTCTGTTAATCAAATAGGTTGCAGTCAGGACTGCTTCCCCCCAGAATTGCAGAGGAACATGTGAGGAATAAATCATGGATCTAGCAGTTTCGAGTATATGTCTGTGTTTCCGCTCTGCCACTCCATTCTGCTGTGGTGTGGCAGGACAGGATAATTGTACTAGAGTCCCTTGACTGGTCAGGTAAGAACGAATTTGTGGGACATGTATTCTCCCCCAGAGTCAGACCTGAATATTTTAACCCTCGTGTCAAATTGAGTGGAAACCATGGTAAAGAAAGCAGTGTAAATGCTATATAACTCAGAACGATTCTTCATCAAATACAACCATGTATATCTAGTGAAATCATCAATAAACAACACATAATAAATGGAACCGCCTTTCGTTGGCTGAGAGGCAGGTCCCCAGACATCAGAATGCACCAAGGCAAAAGGAGCATGAGTAACAGAAGTGCTTTTATTATAAGGAAATACATGTTGTTTACCAAAGTGGCAACCAAAACAAGAAGAAATGTCTGATACAGAAATATTTCCAAGAACACCACTATTAAATAAAAACTTCATTTTATTTAAAGATAAATGGCCTAAATGAGAGTGCCAAAGAGCAAAAGGGGATGCAGAGGAAACATGGGTGACAAGAGAGATGCTTGAAGATGGAAGGTGTAGCAATCGAAGATAGTAAAGTCCTCCTGACCTAAGGCTGGTCCCAATCTATCTCCCGGTGCGCGGATCCTGCACAGAACAACCAGTGGAAGAAAATGAGACAAGAAATCCAGAAGAGGTCAGTTGACTAGCAGAGATTAAATTGATGGAGAGGTGAGGAACACACAAAACATTAGTGAGAGAGCAACGTATTTGAAACAGAGCCAATAAAGGAGACTGGTAGAGGAGTGGCATCTGCTGTATGGATGGTGAGAGAGCTAGCAGGAGTATAACAATTATGAAGTTTGGAAACATCATTTTTCATATGATAGGAAGCACCAGAATCAAAAATCCATGTAGCATCATGTGTACCTAAAGGACCAGAAATGGTCATGGCAGAACCAGAGGCTGAAGGGGTAGTGGCCATCTGAGAAGCAGAACCAGTGGAGGAAGCCAGAAACAACTGTTGCATACGCTCATCAACCATAGCCTGGATCTGAGATGTAAGATCCATTTGCGGAGGCACAAAATTATCATCTTCAGTGACATTGGCAGCATAGGATCGCTGAGAATAAGATTGTATGGGACCACGATTGGGCTGATGACCAGATTGTTTGTTCTTGTTGTTTGGCCTTTGAGGTCTGGTTGGGCAGTCCCGTTTCTAGTGTCCTTTCTTCTTACAATAATTGCAAAACTCATTGGTACCAGGTGGAAAAGATCGATCATTCTGAAGGGTACTAACATTTGCTGACAGGACGTGTAGGTTCCACATGTTTCTTCTTTGTAAGAGAAAACTGAGTTTGTTCTTCTACCTGTAGTTCCGAGAGTGCCGTATCAACAAAAGGCAGTGGGGACCGATGTAATAATAAACCACGAACATGTTCAAAATCAGGGCGGAGAGCCATAGGAAACTGAACCAGGCGAGTCTCCTACCTATATACCTCAAAGGTATGGGCGTCATCAGTTGTTACAAAAGTGGGTATTATTAGAGCCAGTTGATCCCATAGAGCAATCATTTTGATAAAGAAATCATGAATGGAGTCGGTTCCTTGGTCTGCATTTTTTATTTCCCATTCTAACTGATACCGGCGAGCAGCATTAAATTGAGTATACAATTTGGCTAAATAATCCCACGCATCCTTAGGATAATTGAATTTAGCCAGTTGATTCCCAATAGATGGCGTGACCGAATTGGCAATCCAATAATTGATCTTCCCGACTAAAGCTTCCCATTCCTCAAATTTAGCATCCTTACTATCTGGTGTAGGGATCTGCGTAGTAATATACTTCCAAAGTTTTTGTCCTTTGAGGAAATTTTGCATTAGATGGGACCAATAGGGATAATTAGTTCCATCGAGTTGGACAGTAATACCCGATACAGTGCGATCAGAAGACATATCAAACCAAAATGATCACAGACCAAAACAGCAGAACAGTGAAATTTTTTTTTTTTTTTTTTGTAACAGTGTACAGAACAGAAGCAAACAGTGCTTTTAGATAGCTCAGACGTCCCTATCGTTAGTGGGAAGAATTCCACGTGGGCCCCAGATGTTGATCAATGGCCAGATCAAGGACTGCGGATGAATTTGTAGGCTATTTTCGCAACTACCGGAAGAAGTCTCACCCAAAACGGATCAAAATCCACAAGAATGAACGGCTGTGATGAAAGTTGTTTGATAAAACTGAAATACCAGAAAATGTGATAGATGGCCTACCTCTGATGATCAATAATTGCTGGAAAAATCACTAGAAGTAATAGAAATATCAGGCGACCATAGAGTGGCTATTCCGTTGATGAATTGTGATGATCATAGGTGGGCCACACCTGATCTGAGGTGATCAGGGATGATCAGAGATGATCCGTCTGAAAAGGATGATGACAGATGGGCTTCCAATGCTTGAAAGATGACCCTAGAGACGATCACAGCTGCACGGATCAAAAACAGATGGAAAATTCCAAAGATAAGGTCCAGGCGAATGTGAATCTGAGCACAGATCTGATCTGTGGGTCCCACTGGATGATTAGCCTAATGATCAGATCACACAGTGATCTCTGCTTCAAAAATCCGAAACTCCTCAAGGTGGAATTTTGATGAAAGCTTGTGTAATCAGAAGCCTGAACAGCCGAGATGAAAACTATTTGCTCAGATCAGATAACTACAAAACAGGTAGAATGGCCTACCTCAGATGATCCAAAAATCTAAAAAAAAATGTGCAAAATTCCCAGGGGAGATGAACGACCAAGGTGTGATGGTTTTCTGATGTTGGTTGATCAACAGTTGGGCCACCTTTGATCACAGTTTGATCCAATGCTTGATCAGACGAACAGTGCTTGGTCGAAATTTCTCCCAGACTTGAATGGACGGACGATCAAATTACCAGAACTCTGATATCATGTAAAAGTATCCAGAGTATAAACTAGAAGCATTCAAGAGAGAGTTTGCAAGAGAATGTTTGTATTCCTTGTATTGACGATGGTATTTGTAATACAATGTTGCCTAGTTTAACAGATCTAATTACATGATTACAATAATGTTTAAGGAAACTAATATCTATTCTTAGTTGTACAATCACAAGACAACTCATGGTATTTGTAATCTTTGGACTAGTGGGCTGGCCCACTTCAGGGGTCGAGCTGACCTGTATCTTTACAATAACATCCCACAATAGTCGGCTATTCCCATTGGATTTGTGGGCTACTCCAATGGGTTGGATCTGATTGACCCAAAAGCTCATGAGCTAGGCCCAATGGACTTGGGTCTGGCTCGATTTGCATCACTTGGCGAGGTTGGATTCACGAGTGTATCTCTACTACCTCCTTTTCTGTGCTGGTTAATGGCTCTCCTTCCAGATTATTCAGAGCATCTAGAGGTATTCGACAGGGGGACCCCATCTCTCCATTTTTATTTACTATTGTGGTGGAGGCCCTGAGTTTGCTCCTGATAAAAGCAGTGGAGCTGGGGGTAATCAGTGGGTTTGAGATTAGTCGCAATGGGGAGGCAATTACTCATCTTCAGTTTGCCGATGACACTATTCTTTTTACTTCTTCCAAGAGAGAAGAAATCTTAGCTCTGAGGAGAATTCTTCATTGCTTCCAGCTAGTGTCAGGGTTAAAGGTCAACATCTCTAAGAGTCTCTTGGTTGGGATTGGGTGTTCTGAGGAGTCCACTAAGGAGTTAGCTGATATTATTGGATGCAAAGCTGGGCGGCTCCTTATTCGCTATCTTGGCCTTCCCATTGGAGCAAAGCAGAGATCTAAGTTAGTGTGGGATCCGGTGATTGCCAATTTTGAGAGTAAGTTATCTTCTTGGAAGAAGCAATATTTGTCTCTGGACGGGAGAATTACTCTAATTAAATCATGCTTGAGAAATCTTCCGGTTTATTACATGTCACTATTCAGGATGCCAAAGCTTGTGATCAATAGATTGGATCGTCTTCGTAGGGATTTTCTATGGAAGGGACAAGGCGACAAGAAGAAATTACATTTAGTAAAGTGGAGTGAGGTGATTAAACCCAAAGAGAATGGGGGCCTTGGTATTGGCAACCTTGAATATAAAAATTGGGCTTTGTTGGCTAAGTGATGGTGGAGATTCGGGGAAGAAAAGGAGGCTCTTTGGCGAAGATTAATTGCTTTTAAGTATGGAGAGGACAAGTGGGGGTGGTGGCCTAATCCCGGTCCTACTTATCGTAGATCGGGCCTGGGGGGGGGGGGGGGGTGGGGTGGTGTGGTGTGGGGTGGTGTATTCTAGCAGTTGGTGACGTGTCTTCTGCGAGGGGGGAAGTGTTGTATAAAGGGGTGGGTTTTGTTGTAGGGGAAGGGAGTGATGTCAGGTTTTGGATATATGATTGGGTAGGGAAGGGGCCTTTGTGTGGGATATTTCCTAGACTCTTTAGATTAGCAGTCAATAAGGAGGCTTCTATTTCAAAGCATGTGGAGGTGAGGGGAGGTAATACTTTATGGGTTGTTCATTTCAAAAGGAGTTTTCGTCCTTCAGAGGGGATCCTTTATGGAGAGTGGTTGAATCTTCTTCCTAACGTGTTTTTATGCAGCAATTCTAAGGATTCCAGGATTTGGAAGCTTTCCAGCTCTGGGGAGTTCTCGGCGAAATCTTTCTACTCGGCTTTGGCGGCAAACCTTTCTCTAAGACCCTCTTCTACTCTAGTTTGGTTGGGGCTAGTTCCTGCAAGGGTAAAGGTTTTTTGCTAGCTCACTATTACAGCAAAGTTCTCTACAGCGGACAGTCTAAGGAGAAGAGGGTTGACTTCCGCCAACATCTCTGATACATGTGTGATGTGCAAAAAGGAGCAGGAGACAATTAATCATCTCTCTCTTCATTGTGATGTTGCTATCAGTGTTTGGAGCTCCTTTCTTCAAAGGTGTGGCATTGCTTGGTGTTGCCCGAAGGATATTGCAAATGCAGCGGAGTCTTGGGCGGGTGCCTCTTTTAATGGTTGTAGACGAATATTATGGAGGATTACCCCGTTTGCTATATTATGGTCTATTTGGAAGGAAAGGAATGATAGAATTTTCATAAGATCTTCTTTGTCACTAACAGATTTGGTTTCGAAGATTACTTTAAGGATTGCTCAATGGGCTTTGGTTAGAAAGGAGCTCTCTAATTTCAGCCTTAATGATATTATCCTTAACTGGGAGGCTTGTATGGGGTGTGGCTTTTCCGAAGTGAGGAGATCCGTTCCATGGTCTCCTCCCCCCTATTGGGGTCCTGAAATTTAATGTGGATGGAGCGTCGAGGGGCAAACCTGGGCCGGCAGGTATTGGTGGAGTGCTTCGCAATTATAAGGGCGAGGTCTTAATTATGTTCTCTAAGCACATTGGAATTTGTGACTCGAATGAAGCGGAAGTGGGGGCTATTTTGGAGGCTCTCTGTTTGTTTCCAATGGATTATGTTGAGGCTCTCATTGTTGAAAGCGATTCTTCTAATGTGATTGCTTGGGTGTCTAACAGGAAGACCTTCCCATGTAAATTTCAATTTCATTTTGATGAAATTAAGGAGCTTTCTACTTCTCTTAGTGTTTAGTTCCATCATGAGGTTAGATCGGCTAATTCAATGGCTGATTTTTTAACTAAGAAAGGGATTGATAGGTTGTCTCCTTGGGTCAGTATGGTTTTGTGAGGGTTGGGGTGGCCAATTCTCTTGTTCCCTCTTGTTTCTCTTCCCTTGCTTTTCTTAAGGTTTTTTGTTTTTCTCTTTCTTTCCCAATTTCCCTTTGTATTTTGTTTGTCTCCTTTTAATGAATATTCTTGTTACTGATCAAAAAAAAAAAAAAGGCAGGTTGCAGAGAGTAAGAACGGAAGGAGAATAAGATAGAAGCAAGATGAAGATGGGTTCAAAAAAGCGAGAAAAGGTGAGTTCTATGAGATGGGGGTGAAGTTTCGTTCGTTTGGTTGGAATAAGATGAACGGGTTCAAACGGGCTTGTTTAGGCTGTGGCATAAAAAGGGATGAGGAAGATAATGAACTTCGATGACTATATGTGAGACTCAAGTTTTTCGGTAATAAGCTCCCACCTGCACCCAAGTCCAAGGCCATTGAGGTCACCATATCATGAAGGAAAATATTGAGCAGGTAAGTGGTTAGTTGGTAGAGGTGGAAGTAGTTGGAGGACGGAGAAGGAGGAAGAGGAAGAAAAAGAAGAATCAGAAGAAACGAGCGAGGATATCCCAGCTTGTATATTCAGGTGAGGGGTCTATCACTGCTCGACAAAACAACAAAAAGAAGAAAAAAAACAAAAAGGACCTCTGAGACTACTGCGGTAGATACATATCTTTTGCGTCCTTTTTAGTATACAGTGAATCTAAGGAGATTTTTCCAATAAAACCATCTAAAAGATTTTTAGTAACAGGTATATCCCGAAGAAGATATTATTTGTAGTTTGAGAAATATCAAAACAGGTGAAGGGCTACAAAAATGGCGAGTATTAGGTTCTCTCCCGAATTTAATTCGGGCTCTCACAAGCAGCGCCTATGCAAAGAAAAGCTCCAATGGTATGGTGATGATTGCATCTCTCAAAAGTCAAGAAACTCAAATCTCCCAATTTGTAGAAGACCCTCTACCTCTCTTCACTAGCAATGTTGCCGCCCTAGAGCGAGAGAATTGGCTGCTGAGTTTTTTTTTGGGTCAGTATCTGCAACTCCAAATCCCATCACTGCCCCATTTTCAACCCACCAACATCGCCTTTCCCTATTCTCTACCCTCTGAATATCCTCTACTACGGTTGCCATTTAAAAAAGGATGAGATTGAAATTGGCTTTCGATGTAGAAGAGGCACATACAAGAATTGTTGTTGCCTTTTATATGCTGTTGAGCAGGATGGAGAACAAATTGTTCTCCTTGTGATGAAATATGGTGGAAGGATGTGGGAAGAAGAGATGAAAGGAAAGTCAAGATCAAGATGACATTGACTCGGGAAAACAAAGAGAACCTCGTTCAAATAAAAGATGATCACAATGAAGGTTATGGTGGTGGGGTGGTCGCGATCATAATTCTCTCGTAGAAAAAAAAAAGTTATAATCTAAATTACCTACCTAACAACTCGTTATGTTCTTCAAAAATTGTAAAATAAGAAAAATGTTACAATATTTAAATACTATATGAAAGCAACATACTTGTGGCAAACGCTTTCCAGAGCATTTAATGGTAGCATCATCAATAGAAGATAAAAGGGAATTTAACCAAATAATTGTTACTAAACCTAGATTAGCCGAATTTAATCACAAATACATAAAAACACCAAATTCGGTGTTCATATAACGGTTTTGAACACCGTTACCCCTGCTGCTGCAGAACACATCGTCATCCCCAAACCCCCCAAATCACTTTTTTTTTCTTCCTCCATTCCCACCAGAGGCTTTCTTCCTTCTTCCCCATCGTCGTCAAGGCATTTGTCCCCTCCCCACCTCCCCCCCCACGCTCTCTTTCTCCCTCTCCTGCTCCCTGCTCTCTCTTTCCCCTCTCCCTCTCCCTTTCCATTTCACAAAAGTCCAATTGCTACCATTTTCTCAGCTCTTCCTCTTTCTATCGATTTTGCAAGAAGAAGAGCGAAAAAAGAAGAGCTGAGAAGATGGTATTCTACTACAAGGCAGGAACGTTCAAATGTACGAGTGTTCCATTTTTTCGCTCTGCCAGAACGTTCTAACTCTCACCGTGAGAGTTTGAACTCTAGAGGTCGTAAAAAATTTAGCCTGGAAAAGTAAGGCCATGAACGTTCGAACTCTCATTTTCATAGTTCGAACTATGGGCACCTCTAGAAAATGGCTAGGATAGACTATACTGCCAACCAAGGTTCGAACTCTCACGATGAGAGTTCGAACTCTAAAATTTTTGATAACAATATCGTTATGATCCTTTAGAGTTTTTTCTTCCATTTTTGTTGTCTAGCAATGAGATTGACCCTGATTGTAGATTGAGATACATAGACAATGAAAGTGGCTCACGAATTTCACCCATAGTAGTGATTTTTAACTTTTTTGATAACGATATCATTATGATCCTTTAGAGATTTTTCTTCCTTATTTTGTTCTCCAGCAACGAGATTGGCCCTGACTATATATTGAGATACATAAATAATGAAAAAAGGCTCACAGAGGTTCCCAAGAATACCAAATTGCAAATATTCCAACAACAAAATCATTACCGTCCTTTAGAGTTTTCATTCTCAAATTTGTTATCCAGCAAGTTGATGGCCTCAATTTTAAAATGTGATCTTTAAACAATGGAAAAGACTCATGGATGCTGCTCATATTGATATGTCAGTATCTTCATGTAAAGCAAGATAACTACAACAGTGGTGACCTTATAACTTGACTGCTACACAAATGAACTTGGTCTGCAGTGCGAGTGCACCAATCTCATTTGATTGACTAAAGCAATAACCAACTCAAAGAACTCAATCTGCTATATGAAGTGAGAATGAGCTGTAAGAAAACTGCGCGGGCACAGACAACAGGCACTCCTTCTTAGAGACCTGTCTATGTCTTACATGAAATAAATATACATATTCAAAAAGGCTATTGTGGCAGCATTTACAATAATGGTCCAGCCTGTGGGCAAAACATGAAGACCCTCCCATCCCCTAAATATGCATAAATCTGTGACAGGTTCCCAATAAAATAACTACCGAAGATGACCGTTAGAGCAGTCGGGAATTCCACCGGAGGATCTGGCCGGAAGCTCTGAGAGAGCAGGGGCCAGGGAGTGGAGAGGGAGAGGGAAAGAGAGAGATGGAGCTGAGAAATGGAAAAGGGAGAGGGAGAGGGAGAGGGAAAGAGAGCATGGAGCGGGAGAGGGCAAGGAGAGGGCTGGGAGAGAGAAAGAGAGAAGGGGGGAGAGGAAAAATAAATGCCTTGACGACGATTGGGAAGAAGGAGGAAAGCCTCCGGCGGGAATGGGAAGGAAGGAAATAAAAACATGATTTGGGGGGTTTGGGGATGATGTCGTTCGGCAGCAGTAGGGGTAAAGGTGTCCAAAACCATTGTACGAACACCGAATTTGGTGTTTTTATGTATTTGTGATTAAATCCGGCTAATCTAGGTTTAGAAACAATTATTTGGTAAAATTCCTAAGATAAAATTAGATAAGCCCGTTTGAGATGCTTTAGGGCAGGTCCAAAACGTAGGCCCGACATCGCCTGCTGCAAGAAAAGGTTTTGCTATGCAAATTGATGGACAAAAATGACGTGAATGAAAATAGCAAAAATAGATCTAAAGAAGTGCAACTTATCTGAGGATTTGACTTGGGATACATTGGAATGGAGAAGCAGAATTTATGTGACTTGGGATACATTGGAATGGAGAAGCAGAATTTATGTAGCCAATCCAGCATAGTTGAGACAAAACTTTGATGATGATGATGATGTGATTTAAATATTATAATATTCTATTCTTTCAATTTTTAAATCTGCAAATATTTTATTTGGTAAACAACCAACCGGACCCTAAGAAGGCCCAAGATGATTGGAATGTTGATCCAAACAAAAAAAGAAAGCTTCTTTGGACAGGCGAAGTACCTTTGAGCAATGCCACAATTATTATCATCCAATATTTTGGAAATACTTGATATCATCTCTTGATTTTTGCAAAGTGATAATTTCACAATAACATTTCATCATGTTTCAAAATATCAGAAAAATTGAAGATGCCACAGAAGCATATTACTAAGCAACAGATGAAGTGGACAACATGGGTTAAAGAAATTTAAAAACTATTTAACAAACTAATTTATATAGTTTATGTATTTATGTTTTGCATTTTGCATTTTTATTTTTAAATTTGATTTTATTTTAGAAACTACTTATCAAATTAATTTATACAGTTTATGTTTTTATTTTTTTGCATTTCTAATTTTTATTTATAAAATTGATTTTATTTTCTGCAGCAGTTTTCTGATAATAACGAGAGAATAAATTAAAAAAACTGGAAACATTCTGATATTTTCCCAAAGCAACAGATCTCAAGGAGGAGATTGTATCACTGCGATACATCAGGAACTCGATGAATGCATGATATTTGATGAATATGTTTTTCAAAAAGATAAAATAAATCTTCCCTGCCCATTTTTTATCCTTTTTTCAGAAGAATTTCTAAAATTCTTCTGTTGACCTTACAGAACTCTACTGGTGAAGCATTAATTACTTCATGAACTCATTAATACATTTGCGTTGTTTCACCTATTCCATTATTCCCTTGAGTTTCTTATACCCCCTCCCATGAGTTTCCACAAGTATTAGGAACGCTGATGTAATAGAGGACACAGCAGATGGGAAATCCACGTGATTCAGAACTGATAAACTTTTATAGAGAACTTTTAACAGCATTCAAACAGTTGAAGATATTATCAAGATGTAGATTAAAAAAAAGAACCATGCCAGTTGAGTCCAACAAGAAACAACATAACTAAACCTGAGCAACGAGAGTAATTCTGACAAATGCCGTGACTGCTTCAACGATATTCCCATCTCCAGTCACCTTCCTCGTCGTCATCAACAATGTCTTCTTCATACATATAGTTTTCTTGCTCCGACTGGTGAGAGGGGCTTCTATTCTCAAGTTCATCATGTTCTGATTGGTCATTGGAGCTTCTATTCTCATGTTCATCATCTTCAGATGATTCCTCATCAGGATAATCATTCCGTGGATTGTCTTCGTCTGTACTAGCGGACAACCATTGTCAGAAAAAGAAAAAACTACTGTTGGTCCCCATCTATCTTTAGTTATAGATGAAAATATTTTCATGCAAGTGACACATGAATGATGTCTGAGCTGACCATCTGGCAGGCCAACTTGCTGGGCCACAGTCTAAATATCACGTCATTAGATTTAGTTGGATGGGGAAGATAGAGATCAACCAACATTCCATTAAATGTCCTTTATTCCACTTAGAAATCCTCGAATTCAACGATTAAGATTTCCAATCAATGTAAGATATTGTCCAACATGTATCCACAATAGAACCCACCCAAAGGATGGTTCTGATCTTGAACATGTGTGCCACATGCACAATAATAGATTCTCTAAAATTGTAATGGAGGAAAGAAATGATTAATATCATATGGCGCTTTAACTGCTGAAACCATCATGAATAATTGAAAGATAATATAAAAGAATCTGTGCATACCATTTGAATCATCACTTTCAAACTCAGACCGAATTGGGCCCTCGTAGTAATCATTGCAATCATCATCATCTACTTGCACCCTGAGATAGTTCATATTTTAGTCAAATCCAATGCTCATATAGTTCAAAGTCCGAAGAGCTAAAGAAGAAAGAAACTCCAAGCGAAAATTATGCATCCTTACAGTGGATACATAGTCAAATCATCTTCATGAAAGCTATTTGAATCATCTCCCATGGTGTATAAGTCATAAACATACCCATCTGTCCGACAATTCAAACAAAAGCAATTAGGCAATGTTTGATGAAAATGAACATAAATATAAATGAATTCTTATGAGTGGTTTAACTATAAACTATATCCCATCAAACTTGTGGCCCAACATAGATCAAAATGGAGAAACAGAATTCATGTAGTCGACCCCAATATAGTTTGGGACAAATGATCCCATCGAACTTGGGTGGCTGAGTACCATAAAATAGAACATGAATAGGTTCAACAAGTAATCTCTTAACCTTTCTCATCTCCTAGAAGAGTCAGAAACATCCATGGTCTCTCATATTTTTGCAGAAGTAGGGCATGGAGCCTTCGCGCATTCTACTGCTGAGATAATTTGGCCACAATGATTGTTGATATGTGAATTGGGCTGCAGTTCTTCATATTCTGATCTATTTATAGTATGAATCAAGCTCTCTTTTGCACCTCCAACAGCTATTTGCATCTTCGATCTTTCTTTTTTTTATTTATTCTGACGGTCTGACCGAGAGGGCCATGTCAATGACAAGCAGTCTCCTGTAGGGTTCTACATTTCCGTTGGCTTCTCTCTCATCTCCTAGAGTAGGAAACAATCTATGGTCTCTCATTCCCTTAAAGATGGGTATCAAGCCTCAGCTCATTTCACTCGGGCTACAGTGGTTACTCGCTAATATGTGAATTATGTTACCTAGTCAACAACATTATTCTGTGATAAGTGACAACAAAGAGCCATTCAGATTGCTCATAATGATGTATTTCTTGAGCATACCAAACATATAGAAACTGACTCTCACTTTGTGCACCAACATCACCATACAGGCACTATCCACCTGTCCTTCCCCCCACCGATCAACTTGCAGACATATTCACCAAATCTTATGCATGTCATCGACTCTTCGCTCTTCATGACAATCTCTTGCTGTTTACCTTCCCACATCATGACCTTGAGGGGGTTTGAATTATTAAAAAAAAAAAAAAAAAACACTCCTGTGCTCCTTCAAACTACCAAAACAAATAAAAGAGGGATCACAAGTTTAATGCATACCATAGTTCACCATGCTTTTGAACTTACCCTGCTGTAATCTCTTGTAAGTTGTAACTTAATTGTATATTCTGTGCATTTCATTGCTATCAAGATAAGATGTACACAACTACTATTCAAGAAAATATAAATAGGGACCATGTAATCAGGATTATCACCATCTTTAGTTTTCTCTAAAACTTTTCTAACTTTACATGTTATGGAAGGCTTTCAATATCAAGTGATTGAACAAGAATTGGTGCTTAGGAAGGCATTTGATTGAGCACAGGTGCGAACCCATGTGTAGAGGTCCCACGCAAACTCAAGGCCCCAAAACAGCACACTTACACTATGATCTTGCTATTCCAGGGGCTGCTTTACTAATTGAATACACAATAGGGTGCATTTTGCAAAAACTGCTAGATTCAATTCAAAAGTTCACACAGAAACAGGTACTGTGCAACTGCGAGACAGTTTTGGGTTAGTACAGGGGCGAAATGGGCCCAAATACAATTGAACCCAGAACCCCAAGGTGCGCCCATGGGAGTATAGCTAGGGGGCAGGGCCCACCTTCCAAATTCAGAGGACCATGTAGGGGCCAAGATCCTTCCCGTGTGGGATCGGCACTGTTTTCAGAACTTGCTGGATTTACTATTTTCTTTCAAATTAGTTGCTATTTTCTTTGATTAGGGATCTTAAATTATATTAATGATTAGAAGCAGATATTATGGGATTTATTGCTTGTAATTAGGAGATTTCGGATTTATAAGCATTGTGAGGGTGGACTGTCATAGTACTGCGTAGTTGACTGATAATTGTTTTTCAATAAAGGTTCTGTTATAACCTATCATGCTCAGTAGGTGTTTCCTGCTCATCATTCTATGGTTTCTGAGTGGTTTTTATTGAGGTCCATATGAGTTGGGTGGTACGATCCTACCCAGCCCTGGCAAAAAACTTATAAACAGTGTAACAGTTCATGTTACAGTGTGGATTGCAGTCTCTTGACAGTGTGTATATGGAGATCAGCATAATTCCATGACTGCGCCATTGCAGCTGCAACGGCAAAGCGGGTTTTCATTGACTCCATTGATTCTAACGAGGGAGAAAAAGAAAAGAGAGAAAAAGAAAGAACCACCACCATGACCATTATTTTACAGAGTTCATTTGATGAACTGTTTGGCCCACTGATTGCAAATGGACAGGTCCATAGATTGTCCAACGGCAGTCTGGAAGCATGTCGAACCTCGAGAAACATTCCTAAATTTAACTTCAGAAAAATTATTTTCACTCCATTCAGATAATAAACATCCCAAAAAATCCATAAAGAGTTTTAGAATTTGAAACTTCTTGAGAAAGAGGATCTCACCAATGCAAGAGATGACCCCTGAGATTATTTCTTCCTCTATTTATCATTGACTAAGATCTTGTTGCCACTCTATAGAAGATAAGCTTCCCAAACAAATTGGAAACTTAACTTTGCCACAGTTTAAAGAAAGGATATATTTCCTAAACAGGAGATGCATTTATCACGAAGATTAGTACAGAAGCCTGTGATAGATTGTTGAGTAATTAGGCAGCCCACAGTTGCAGAATCCAAAGCTGACGCTAAGTATCGGCTTTAGCTTCTGCAGCTGAACTTACAAGTCCTACATCTTGCGTGATATTGGGCTCTATCTTCATCACCATCCCATTCTCTTTTGTGATAATACAGAGGCCCTCCATGACAATCAATCTTGCATTTCATGCCCTGACAAAACACATCAAGATTGATAATCATTTTGTTTGAGAGTGGCTCATGGTTCTGTTGTACCCAGTTCATATCTTCTCATAATCCAGTTGCAGATAATTCCCATAAGCTTTTGTATCGTTATCTGTTTGAGTTCATGCAGATCAAACAGGCCTATGTTCCTCCCCTCAGTCAAGTTTAAGGGGAGACTATAGAAGGTACTACTCAATTCGACATGTGATATTCAAGCCACCAAACATCTCATGAACATGGCCAACATGCTGCAGAACACGTGCAAATGGATTGTAATGTTCTCCATAAAGGCATCACACAATCAACATAAGATTTTATTAGATTGTATGTTGTAAATTAAGGATGATTCTACAATTGTAATCTATTTAATTTAGGAAAGTCATCCCTTCAAATTGTAAACAAGATGTGTTTCAATTTGTTCTGAAGAAGTTTTAATGAACTACATTTTAGAACATGGTTCAAAATAGCGGCCGCCACGTGCATTATCGGCCGTAGCAGTTGAGGCCGCTACGCTATTTTGAAAACAGCAACGTTACAGTCTAAAACCTAATAGAGCCAAGCAATTTTAATAATAACACCATTTTTCCTATTTATGCTCCTCAATAGCCCTTTCTACCCTTAAATGGCTCCAAATCACTACAAAAATACAAGATTGGTTGCTACACAAGATTCGAATTTTTTATTTACAACTAAAAAAATTCACGACTAAGCCGCAACGTATCACCGCAACCGCTACATAGCATTTTGGCCATTGGCCGCTACGCCCACCTCAACCGCTATTTTTATCCTTGATTTAGAACCAAACCTGTTTGAAATTTTATAACACTTTCTAATATAACACCCTCTTGCAACAGCATCATCATCAAGGTTTAAAAAATCAGACTTGGGACCCAACTCAGCCAAGTCAGGTTAAGTCCACTGCAATGCCCCAAAAAATTGTAAAAAAAAATATTAAAAAGGGAATCCCCACTCCTAGGCCCCAGAGCCCTTACAAACCCCCAAAAATCCTTAAAACCTAATTTCATTGATCAAAGCCCACCGTCCTCTCCAAGCCACACCCATCGGCATTGTTCGGCACACAGCCACTATTTGGATCCCCACTGAACAAGAGGAAGAAGAGCAGAGATGGAAAAAAAAAAAGGGAGAAAAAGTGAGGAAGACTGAGGAGATCAGAAGAGAAGAGAAAGACAAGTGTACCTGGCACCACGCAACCGTTGCACCACCAAGGCCACCACCCTCCTTCGCCATCACAGTATGCAGTCACCATCTCCTTGCCTCACAGTTGTTGCCAGAGAATGTTGAGTGCTTGGTTTTTTGAACCATGATCATCATTAAAGAAATGACTGTATGATTGATCATATCAAGTTAGGCATCCTGATCTCGACTGATATCCTCCCAAAATGTCCTTCATGCATTACTGATGATAATCGTTGTTTGTAGAGTCTAATTCAGTTGAATCACCCTCTTTCTGAGTTTGTTTGTGCCGATGAGGCATTAGTTCAAACTTGTCAAGATCAGACAGGATTATGCAGCTTGTGAAAATAAAAACATCTTGAGGCTTGGAGGAATGCATGGATGGTGAGATTATTCAAAATAAAAAAATTGAAAGAAAAAGTTAAGATGGTAAGATTATTGTGTAAGTATGGAAGTCGGGGGGACGTAGCTGGTCTGATCACAAGAACACTTTCAGAACAAGGCTCCATTACCAAGAAACTAAGATGAACTACATTTTAATAGAATTTACGCATTGTCATTATAAGAGAAAACCTGTATTTATGGGAAAGGAGAGAATAAAATTACAGCAAAAACTATTCAAAATGAAACTTAACAAAAGTATAACCTAGTAACAGTTGCTTTGACATATCTTGACTATCTATGAACCATATCATTTAAGTCCTCCACAGTAAGAAGTGGGACTGCATTAATTTGAACATAATTCTGGACATTTAGGGTGGGGATAAGGGACCACAAGAGAACCACTTTGAAGAAGGAAATAATGGAATAACTAATATAAGAAAAGATGACCAACCTAAAAACATTTAGCACCAATGCAGCAGAATTGCATCATTTAAGCAACTACCTCAATGGATTTATCATCATCTGAGCCTCATCCAATCAGTTTGGGGTTAGCTAAAGAGCCCTATAAATATGTCTGAGAGTGTAAAGATGTGAAGAAAAACACAAGACAGATGGTGACAAAAGAAGGTAGTGTCAGTTTCGGTGGTGACGATACCTCAATGTCTAAACATTTATCATCATCTGAGTCTTGTGAATTCTCCCTCCCTCTCCTCTCCCTCCCTCCCTCTCTCCTTCACACACTACAAAATTTTAAAATAAGACAATGTCTCGCTACGCATGTAATTTATGCAGTCAATGTCTAAAAATCAGCTTCATAAATTTCAGACATTTATATTAGTAACCAACCAGCCAATAAAGCAAATGATGAGATGTTACATGTTACCTTGCTGGGACAAGCAAGCCTTGAAATCTGATTCGAGCTCTGCCGCAGCAGTTGGGAGGAACTCTCTCAGTAAAGGCACATAGTTACACAAAACTGTATCATTCTCCACAAGGGAATAACTGCATTGAAAGCAATTAGCTTATAGTAAGGTATGAGTTAAAAATTTTCAAACCATTAAGTAGCAGAACCGCACAACTTACTTCATTTCCTGTCTCTCAGTAGTAATTTCCACTGCATTATCAACACGGACAACATCATAAAGATGACAACATTCATGAAAGGAATCAGCAACACCCTCCTTGTTTCCCTTTCTGCTTTTCCATAATTGTATGAAGCGAGCATTTCTCGCAAAATCCTATTAAGTATAAAAGGATGAAATCATAATTTAAGGAAACCGCACAATCATTTTGATTCAGAATAAAATAAATCCAAAAATGAGGGACAATATGAGAGCAAAGGAAAAATAAAACATAACTCGATCAAAGACAAAGAAAGACCTTATATATGAGGTGGCAGTGTGAAGGGGTTGGATTGATGATAGGTGGGTCCCACAAGGGGACAAGCCATCATAGGTACCTCTAGTCGTATATTACATATACAGAGAATTCATGTTGCAGTTGTGACCACAGCTGCCAAACTATTTGATGCGACCTTCCTTTGTCCGGGCTTGAAACTGTTAACACCAGCTGGCCCACAAAGCCCACTAGGCCCATTCCTTGTACAAACTGACCCATCACGTGGGATAATTTAAGTTGACTGTAACATATCCTTTTTCCATCATAATAGGCTTGTACTATATTCACTTTCCATATACATAGATTGTATTAGGTTGTAATTGCCTTGATTAAGGCCGAAAGAGATTATATAATGGAGGAACGATCAACCAAGGGATCCATCCAAGTTTTCCAAGTTCATGTTCTCTTTTCATGGTAGTATCATGGTATCAGAGCCCTTGAAATAAGTTCTGGCTTCAACAACATCAAATCTCTCCCTATTTTGTTCGATACAGTCTCAGTTGATTCAAGGAGGAAGGCGTCATCTTCCTGGACATCTATTCTAAGAAAACATCAGCCATTTGGGACAGAAATCACAACCGATCAACCCAGTCTCTCTGTGGCACACCTGCGATGATCAAGCCAACTCCAAAGACCCTGTCTGTGCTGGTCGACTGGCTATTCTAGGATTTCTAGTGATATTTTCAGATTCTTTGGCTGCCTAGAGGTAGGATTTCTGTCCGGTTTTGTGGTTTTCCAATTTCTAGCACTAGTTTTCATCCTCACCGTCCAGATTGTTGGATTCTTCTCTGATTTGGATGACACTTGGCTCATTAGATGCGAAAAAGGATTTCCTCATGTCAAGAGAGATCTGATTAACAGTTTGATCAATCTGTGGAAGGCCCAGATCAGATCTAGTACAGGAATCAAGGTCGTCAGACCTATTTATCATTTGTTCATCATCTGTACCTCTGATCTGATCATCATCCGATACTCTCTGGCCCACCAGAGATACCTGCGGGCTTCCATAAACTGATTCCCTATTATCGTGTGCTCTTCCTGGGAATTATGGATGTTTTTTTTTTCAGAATTGTTTGAGAACCAGAAATCAATTTGTTCACTCTGCATGCTAGACAATTTGGTCTAAATTGGCCTGCTGCTCTTGTAATCAAGCCTGGAGATACATCAAATCTCTCTCTAGCATAGACCAAGTTCTGATTTAAGATTAGATTCTGCTGTGCACCCATCCAGGGTCTCGGTCAATTGATTCTGGGAAGTTTGGAGCTTTTTTTCTGCAATATTTTTTCTGCTTTTATTCGCTGCTTGCCTTGAGACAGCTATTAGGGTGGTCATCATGGAAAAAAAGTGAACTATCACTGGTTAAGTTTAATGGGGCCAATTATACCTCATGGGCCTTTCAGTTTCAAATATACCTTAAGGGAAAAGAATTATGAGGTCATGTAGATGGGACTGATCCAAAGCCTTTAAAAGACGTGAAGGCAGTCTCCACATGGGAAACCAAAGATGCTCAAATAATGACTTGGGTTCTGGGGTCAGTGGAACCACAATACATCCTGAATCTCAAACCCTATAAAACAGCAAAAGGAATGTGGGATCATCTAAAACAGATATACCAACAAGATAATTCAGCACAACGGTTCCACTTGGAACATAAGCTTTCTCAGTTTACTCAGGGGACACTGTCCATTCAAGAGTATTATTCACATTTTATTCGCTTATGGACGGACTATACTGAGATTATCTACTCCAGTCTACCTGACGCCTCGATTACGTTCCACTAGTCAGAGGGATCAATTCTTGATGAAACTTAGATCTAAATTTGAACAAATCCCCCCCCCCCCCCCCACCCCCCCCACAAAAAAAAAAAAAAAAAATCTATTGATACTTGCTTAGGAGAGCTCCTTCGTGAGGAACAACGTCTTGCAACCCAGGCTGCTCTTCAACAAGCTATTTCCACAAGTCCAATGACTGCTGCCTATGTTGCACAACCCAAACAGCAAAACTGAGATATGACCAAAGTACAGTGTTATTGTTGTCAGAAGTTTGGAATGTAGCCACTCAATGTACTCAGAAGTTCTGCACTTACTGCAAACACAAAGGTCATGTTCTTCTAGAATGTCGGCGACGACCCCAAGGTCCATCTCAAAAAGCTCACATGGCAACATTAGATGATTCCTCCTCTGCTAACACAGTGATGCCTGCAATGCCTAATGCCAATGCAATGATGCCTGCCATACTTGCTTCCTCCTCTTCATCTCTTACCCCAGAAATGGTCCAGCAAATGATAGTAAATGCTTTCTCTGCACTTGGTCTCTCAGGTAACACTAAAAAATCAGACACCACATGGTATCTGGATTCGGGGGCTTCTAATCATATGACAAACTCTTCCAAACAATTGTCTAAACTCCAACCCTATGATGGAAATCTCCGAATCAGCACTGCCATGGTGGCAGTATACCCATTACTGCCATTGGCGAAATCTCTCACATTACCTTTGAATCATGTGTTTATTTCTCCCCAATTATCTACAAATTTATTATCTGTTGGACAACTACTTGACCATAATTGCTCTGTCTCATTTTCTCATCCCAGTTGCGTGGTGCGGGATCAAGCGTCGGGGAAGGTGATAGCGAAGGGACCTAAGCATGGACGTCTTTTTCCGTTGCAGCTATCTACACAAGATAGGCATTTAGTTGCTTCTACTTTGTTTTCAGATTCTAGTTTTAATAAATGTCAGATGTGGCATAATAGATTAGGCCATCCTAATTCACGAACTTTGCTTTCTTTATTTAAATCTGATTTGTTACTTGATAATCAAATTGCTTTTCAAGATGTTTCATTTAATTGTTCTAGTTGTAAAACGGGCAAAAGCAAAGACTCTTCCTTTTCCTCTTCATACATCCTTAGCATTAAAGTGTTTTGATCTTGTACACAGTGATGTATGGGGAATAGCACCTGTGACATCGCATTCTCATTTTAAGTATTTTGTCACATTTATAGATGATTAGTGTCGATTCACATGGATTTATTTTTTACATTCCAAATCTGAAATGTTTACTACTTTTAAAGTTTTTCTAGCATATGTTGAGAATCAATTTTCCACTTCCATTAAAACACTTCACACAGATTCTGGGGGTGAATATATATCAAATGATTTTCGGAATTTCTTACAACACAAAGGGCTAATTTCTCAAAAGACATGTCCTTATACACCTCAACAAAATGGGGTGTCCTAGTGGAAAAATAGACACCTCCTAGATATTGTTCATTCACTCGTCATAGAATCATCAGTTCCTGCAAAATTTTGGCCCAAGGCTCTCTCCATAGCTATTCATGTCATGAATAGACTACCATCACCTAGAATTCAAAATGAAACACCTAATTTTCGTTTGTTCCAAAACATCCCACGTATTCTCATCTTCGTACTTTTGGCTGTATCTATTTTGTTCTTCTTCCTTCGGCAGAACGAACAAAACTCTCTGCCCAGTCCTCCAAGTGCACATTTTTAGGTTATGCAAATGATCAAAAGGCTTCTTATGTTATGATCCCAAAGTAAAACGCATAAGGGTTTCTCGCAATGTGGTGTTTTCTGAAAATAAATATTTTTTTTCCAATATCATCATGATAATGATCCGTCTCCTTTGATTTCATTGGTCCCTAACTTTGAAGAGACTTCTATTTCTCCTGTGGATAATACTAAGCCTTTTCTTGTGTATGAACGACGTAGACAGGAAAATACTACTGTGCCCGAGCCTCCTGACAATATCATTTCCTCGACCTCTGATCCTGCTCCTGCACCCGATATATCTCAGTCCGTTCAACTTCGCTGCTCTTCTCGCATTTCTCGACCTTCTGATAGGTTTGGTTTCACCCACACATCATTACTCACTACTCTTTTGTCTGTTCAAATACCTAATCATTTTTCCCAGGTAGTGCAACATGAGTGTTGGCGTAACGCTATGCAGGAAGAACTTAAGGCACTAGAAGGCAATCATACATGGGATATTGTTCAATGTCCTCCATCAATCAAACCCATTGGATGTAAATGGGTTTACTCGATCAAGTTGAATCCTGATGGGACCTTGGCTCGTTATAAAGCTCGCTTAGTGGCTCTCGGCAACCGTCAAAAATATGGCATTGATTACAATGAGACATTTGCTCCGGTTGCCAAAATGACAACTGTACGCGTCATCCTGGCTATCGTAGCATCTAGGTCATGGCCACTTTATCAAATGGATGTGAAAAATGCTTTCCTCCATGGAGATCTTAAAGAAGAGGTTTACATGCGCCTCCCTCCGAGTTCTAAGTCTACCTGCAAAACTAAAGTGGCTAAGCTCCGTCGATCCTTATATGGTCTCAAACAAGCACCTAGAGCCTAGTTTGAGAAGTTTCGCTCTACTATGCTTCATATTGGCTTTGCTCAGAGTCCTTATGATCCATCGTTGTTTACAAACATTTCTCCTCAAGGTACTACATTACTTCTAGTGTACGTCGATGATATTATCATCACAGGGACTCATAGTAACATGATTTGTGATTTGCAACAGTCACTTCGGCCTGCATTCCATATAAAGGATCTTGGCCCCTTAACATATTTTTTGGGTCTTGAGGCACAGCAATCCTGAAAAGGACTCTTTCTGCATCAACATAAGTATGCTACTGATCTCATTGAACTTGCTGGACTACATGGAGCCACACCTGTGGACACTCCATTAGAGGTCAATTTGAAGCTCCGAAAAGATGATGGCGATCTCCTCTCTGATCCAACATCTTACAGACGCTTAGTCGGAAGTCTTGTCTACTTGACTATCACTAGGCCCGACATCTCTTATGTAGTCAATGTTGTTAGTCAATTCATGACGGCGCCACGTCATCACCATCTGGTGGCTGTCAAACGGATCATACGATATATTCTTGGTTCTTCAACACGAGGATTGTTTTTCCCGGTTGGCACACCACTTACTCTTAATGCTTATTCTGATGTAGACTGGGCATGATGTCCGGATACTCGCAGATCCACCACGGGCTGGTGTGTGTATCTAGGTGAATCACTCATCTCTTGGAAATGCAAAAAGCAAGAAAGGGTCTCAATCTTCCACTGAATCTGAATATCATGCTGTCCCCTGCCTGCTCCGAGATCTTTTGGCTTCGTGGTTTACTTACAGATCTTCACTTTCCTCAAACCTCAGCTACCCCTCTTCATGTTGATAATACCAATGCCATACGTCTCACTGAGAATCCAGTTTTTCATGAGCGTACAAAACATATTAAGGTAGATTGTCACTTTATCCGAGATGAATATGATCGTGACGTCATTAGTCTCCCACAAGTTTCCAGTGAACTCCAACTTGCAGACATCTTCACAAACGGGTTACCTAGGCCTCACCATGAGTTCCTGATTCGCAAATTGCTCCTGCTTGACCAGCATCAATTTGAGGGGGCGGGGGGGGGGGGGGGGGGGGTTGTTAACACCAACTGGCCCACAAAGCCCACTGGCCCATTCCTTGTACAAACTGACCCATCATGTGGAATAATTTAAGTTGACTGTAACATATCCTCTTTCCATGATCATAGGCTTGTAATATATTCACTTTCCATATACATAGATTGTATTAGGTTGTAATTGCCTTGATTAAGGCTGAAAGAGATTATATAATAGAGGAAGGATCAACCAAGGGATCCATCCAAGTTTTCCAAGTTCATGTTCTCTTTTCATGGTCGTATCAGAAACCAACAGTTGCAACAAACCGATGGAGTTACAAGATGGTTATTCCTCGAGAGGTTTTGACCACACAGCATAGGATAGTAGTTTTAGATGTTTGGAAGTAGAAAAGGAGGGGTAATAAATAAAAGGTTCCCCAAAACAAGGTGGGAGGATTTGAGAGGAGAAAGGTAATAACCTTAAAGCGATCAAGGGGGAGAATGGAATATGGAGGAAGAAAGTACAGTGATGTGGAACCAAATAGCTAACTATATTAGAAGGTTGCAAAAAGGTGCTTGAAGACTAGAAATGGAAAGGACACTTCGATAAAGAAACACGTAAGCAGAGGATAAAAGTTCAAGAATTCATTCAAGAGAAAAGATGTCTCAAAGTTTGGCAGGGGACTACAGCTAAGAAAAACTATGAAATGTATAATGAGAAGGTAGTAAGTGATGCAAAGTCCAGAGCATACGATGACCTATATAATAAGTTGGGAACAAGAGGAGAGAGATACTTTCAAGCCTGCAGGAATGAGGGAAAGGAAAAGCAAGGACTTGGATCATGTCAGATGTATAAAAAGCATTGACCAAAAGATTTTAGTGAGGGACAATGTCATAAAATAATGGTGGAAAGAGAATTTTAACAAACTTTTAAATCAAGATTTTATAGGAGGTTTAGGAACAAGGCTACCCTGTTAGCAAGACATACCTTGCATAGAATAATTAGGGTAATAAAAGTGAATAAAGCATTAGCAAGGATGAAAACAATAAAGGCCATGAGGGAAGATGGCGTTCCGATAGAGGCTTCAAAATGCTTAGGAGAAATTGGATGGATTTGGTTAACTAGACTTTTCAATAAGATATTAAGGATAAAGAGAATGTCAAATGAATGAAGAAGTATTGTAGTACCTATACAAAGAACATTGGAAATATACAAACTGCAGTAATTATTATGGGATTAAAATTACGAGACACTAGAAACTATGGGAGATAGTAATAGAGCAAAGAAGGCCAAAAGACCAAAATATCAGAAAAATCAAATTGGTTTCATGACCAGGAGGTCAACTATTGAAGCTATCTTCTAACTTGACAATTAATGAAAAAATACTAAGAGGAGGAAAAATATTCATATGGTCCTCATTAATCGAGAAAAAGTGTATGACAAGATACCTAGAGATTTGATTTGGTGGGTTGTGTCCCAGGAGGTTTATTGACTTCATTAAAAAAAAGTATGACTGAGCAATAATTAGTGTGAGAACTACCTACAAAGAAACAGACATCGAAAAGTTTCCAGTCCATTGCTCCCTTACATTAAAGAGTTTGTTGTTCCAGATGATGATAATTCCCCCCGCCAATCCAACAGCATCACGACTACACCAATCGACACATCCTTTTATGCAAACTTCTTTGATCATCAAACCTTGAACAGAATTAATTTTTTACTCTTGAATTAAAAGAATATCAGTGTTAGAGTTACAGATTACCTCTTTGACAATTGCCCACTTAGAACGATTGCCCAAGCCCCGCACATTCCAAGACACAATCTTCATGAGTAACTAATGACAGCACCCTTTGCCATCCCGGAGGTCCTTCTGAAGGTATTCAGGTTGTTATTCTTTTCATGGTTGATTGATCTTGTAAGGCCCTGTAGTTCTCTTGGCCCCCCTCTTCTTGAAATTGCACCACAAGCAGCTTCCCTATTCTCCTTATCTCTGGCTCGAGCAAAGGCCAGCAAACTGTCCCAACCTCCTTTGTTATTGTCAACTGAAATTCCCACAGCTCTCCCACATTGAATAATCTTCTGAGGCAACCACTCATTTGGGGCATCGTCTGCTATCAGGCCACAACCACTATCTTGAACGATTTTCCCTTTAGCCCTCGGGTCTCTGAAGGTAGTTCCTTCTACAGGATTTGGAAGAGATATTCTATCATTACCGGATCAAAATAGTGGTGGTGGAAGGCGTAGCGATCAGGGCCAAAACGCTACGTAGTGGGTGATACGTAGCGGTTACGGCGATACATAGCAGTGTAGCAATGTGAATTTTTTAAATGGTAAAAAAATTTTGAATCTTGTATCGCAACCAATATTGTGTTTTTTTAGTGATTTGAAACCATATAAGGATAGAGACAACTTTAGGAAAGGCTATCGAAGAGAAGAAATAGCGAAAACAATGATTAAAACTAAAATTACTTGGCTCTACTAGGTTTTAGACCGTAGCTCCACTATTTTCAAAATAGCCGAGCGGCCTCAACCGCTACGGCTGATAATGCGGCGCTACGCTACGTAGTGGCCGCTATTTTGAAACATGGTCTCGTAAAACGAAGAGGAATGCCTACGAACACCTGGAAGCCGCTCACCTGGTTTGAGATCCTTGAGGACAGACACCCAACCCTTACAACCGTTACAACCCAAGCCTGAAGAGAGCCCATCACCTAGATCCTTGCTCTGATGAAGCGGACTGGTAGTTGAAGGTCGGCATCCCTAGACAAAAACAACCCTGACGCCCTCAACCAACTTGACAGTGGGAGATGACCATGCCAGCAAAGAACAAGGCTGGCATTGAGGATGATCGAGCCCCTGGTCTAGAGAACCGTCACCTACCTGGGTTGATGTCGACTCATAAAACCCCTGAACTGGAGAACCAACGGTAGGCAGCAATCACAGGGCTGGACCATGCTTCTCTGACTGGAGTGACGCATAGATATGATTGAGATGTAGAAAGAATGATCCAGCCCAAAGCTCAGCAGGCCCAACATCATAGATGGATCAATGCCCAGCAGGGCAATAATATCCCACAACGATATTTCATTGGTCTAACATACTGAATATAGAAGATGAGATTGTTGCACAGATACCTGTATTTTTCCTTTTATACTTGATGTAATCTTCTGTAATTTCTGCCTTCTATGGCAAATACACTAATATAAATATGGTTGTCAATCCTCCAAGAGGAACACCAAGAATTCCCCATCTTCATCCTGCATTTCTGATTAGATTAAGATGGTATCAGAGATGACAATCATGGGATGGCCTCAAATCTCAGCCATCGTTTATGTCTTCATCATGCGTGCGATCCATTATATTCGAAGAAACTCCAGCATATCCCGCAAGTATCAACAACTCCGTACGACTCCAACATCTCATCCAGAGCCTTGTTCAACCTTTTTTGTGCCACAAATAAGGGTCCATTTACATCCTACAACTTTGCTACAAGGAGACCAGATGACTTCCATCTCTCTACACACATCTTGACCAATCCGTGTGCCCTATCTCTGTTGATCAAAATCACCAACAGATTTTACCTCCAAGGTCGCCTGGTACTTTTGGATCTACTAGCATTTCTTCAGAATTTTTCTACAAATCTGAGGTCAGTTTTCCAGCCTGAGTTCTGGTTCAGTTCTTTTCTGCACCTGTTTTAATCACATCCGTTGAACTTGGCAATCAACGGTGAGATCTAGATCGTATTCTGGGACAAGTTGCTTTGTTTGGTTGCACATATTTCCAGTATTCAAATCTGATTTCAGTCTCTCCTCCGTAAGAAATCTGCATTCCAGAATCGTATTTTGTGGTCGCCCAGCCAAATTTCTGTCAGGATTTTTTTGTTCTTGGCATTTTTTCTGGCATCAGTTTATGCAATGGACAAAACAGATACTATACAAATCAAATTTAATGGGACTACTTATTCTGGATGGGCATTTCACCCAAAACACTTTGTCGCGGGACATGGCCTTATGGAATATTTAGATGGGACAGTCACTAGAGATGATAAAACTGCCACTGAAATAATCTGTGATGAGATTATAGGAAGAAGATGAAGACAATATTGGGAGAAAACTTGATGCCTTAGAGAGGATCGATTGTGTATTTATAGTTACATTATACCCTAATCAAGGGCAATTAGAATAATCAATAATCAATCTCCTAATCTATACAAGGAAGAGAATAAATCTCATAATCTATACAAGGAAGTAGATATAAGAAAAATCAGCAGATGATCCCACACGTGGGATCTTATATACAACACCCTTGATGGGCTGGGCTGGGCCTAGTGGGCCTAAGCTACATTATCTTCTACACTCCCCCTCAAATTGATGTGGTAATGTAGAAAACAGCAATTTGCGAGTGAGGTCATGATGGCGCGGCTTGGGAAGAGCTTTGGTGAAGATATCCGCCAACTGGTCATGAGTAGAGACATGAGGCAAGGTTATCTTATCAGTGACAACATGCTGACGGATGAAGTGACAATCAATCTCAATGTGCTTCGTTCGTTCATGAAAGACTAGATTATTAGCAATTCTAGTAGCACTGGTATTGTCCCCATGAAGAGGTGTAGAACTACCAACAATGACACCAAATTCACAGAGAAGACGGCGGAGCCAAATGATTTCAGCACTTGCGGATGACATTGCCCGATATTCGGCCTCAGCGGAAGACTTGGACACAGTGGTTTGCTTCTTGCATTTCCACGAAATCAGAGAGTCGCCAAGAAACATACACCAGCCAGTGGTAGAGCGCCGAGAATCAGGGCAACCAGCCCAGTCGGCATCGGCATACGCTGATAAGCGCAGAGAAGTATCAGAAGGATAAAAGAGACCATGAGTAAGAGTGCCTTTAACATAGCGAAGTATGCACAAAGCAGCAACAAGGTGTGGGGTATGAGGATTGCTCACAAATTGGCTAACGGTATGAACGGCATGAGAGATATCAGGTCGAGTCATAGTTAAGTAGAGCAAACTACCAACTATCCGCCGGAAAATGGAGGGATCATCCAGGGGAAGGCCATCCTCCGCACTGAGTTTGCTGTTTAATTCCAACGGCGTATCAAAAGTGTGAGCATCATCAAGTCTTACTGAGGTGATCAAATCGGAAGCATATTTACGCTGATGGACCCGAATGCCTGATTTGGTACACAAAATCTCAAGCCCCAGAAAGTATGTGAGAGGACCAAGATCCTTCATCCTGAAGTGGCGAGTAAGGTGGTGTTTGAGATCTGTAATCCCTGCAGTATCATTGCCACTGATAATCATATCATCAACATATACTAAGAGAAATGTGTAGCCCTTCGGTGTCCATCACAGGAAGAGAGAACTATCAGAATGACTTTGACAAAATCCGGCTTGAAGGATTGCAGCACGGAATTTATCGAACCAAGCCCTGGGAGCTTGTTTAAGCCCATAAAGAGCTTTCCGCAATTTGCAAACATGCTGAGGAGGACAAGCATAGCCCGGAGGAGGTTTTAAGTAGACAGTCTCTTTCAAGTCACCATGAAGAAAAGCATTTTTGACATCCATTTGCCATAGAGGCCAGTTACGGGCTGCAGCGACACAAAGAAGAGTACGAACGATGGTCATTTTAGCCACTGGTGTAAATGTCTCTTCATAGTCAATGCCATACTCCTGCTTGTAACCCTGCGCAACCAATCGGGCTTTGTAGCGATCAAGACTCCCATCAGAGTTAACCTTTACAGAGTAGATCCATTTACTGCCAATCACAGAGGCGCGTTCAGGAGTCGGTACCAAGTCCCATGTGTTGTTTGCTTCAAGAGCAAGCAACTCCTCAGTCATAGCATCCTTCCAATATGCAATCTTATAAGCCTGTGAATAAGAGGTGGGAATAGGAGCATTATCCAAAGAGGTGAAAAGAGCAGGAAAGCCATATCTGTCAGGAGCAACAGAAGGACGACTAGAGCGTCGCAAGGGTATGAGACTATCAATGGAGAAGTATTAATACCTAAGGGTGTAGGAGGCAGTATTGGGAGATGATCAGGAGAAGGAGGCCCCACAGGAGGAACCTTATTACTCCGGACATAGACATTGGTAATAGGTGGTGGTGGAGAAGTAGTCGCAGGAAATTGTGGCAGATAAGAGACAGCAACAGGATGAGTATCCAAACGCAAAGAGAAGAAAGGAATGTGTTCCAAGAAGATCACATTACGAGATATTCGCATGCGTTTCTCAGATTGGTCATAACATAGAAATCCCTTGTGTTCAGTACTGTAACCTAGAAAGAGACATTTGGCAGCTTGAGGTGACAACTTAGTGCGTTCTGTAGGTGGAAGATGGACAAAGCATAAACAACCAAAAACACGCAAGTGAGAATGTGAAGGAGTATTACCAAAGAGAGCTTCATATAGAGTAGTCTTTCCTAGAACGGAGCTAGGATGACGATTGAGGAGATATACAGCAGTTTGTGCAGCATCACACCAAAAGGTGGGAGGAACTAAGGATGCAAGGAGGAGAGAACGAACAGTTTCAAGAATATGTCTGTTCTTCCTCTCCGCAACACCATTTTGCTGTGGAGTATGCGGGCAGGATTTTTGGTGAAGAATTCCTTTATCAGAAAGGAAGGCAGAAAAATCATGGGACATGTATTCTCCACCAGAGTCAGACCTAAGAATTTTTATTTCTTTCTGAAATTGAGTTTGAACCATTTTGTAAAACTTTTGGAAGAGAGAAAAAACTTCAGATTTGAAGCGCATGAAATAAATCCAAGTGAAACGAGAATGATCATCAATGAAGGTCACATAATACTTAAAGCCTGTCCGACTCAAGGTGGGTGCAATTCCCAGAACATCAGTGTGAATAATATCAAAAGATGATAACGCACGAGAACTATGAATAGGAAAAGGCAAGATATGACTCTTACTCAAACAACATGTTTCACACTTAGATTGAAGGAAAGAGGACATCATTCTATTATTAAAAGTGGGTTCTAAACAACCAATTTTAAACAGGGAAAGTAAATACGCATTGTTCACATGACCAAGACGACTATGCCACACAGTCCACAATTTATCTAACTGAGGAGGAGAAGAAGAAGAAAAGAGAGAATGATGTCCAATGTCCAGCAGAAATAGTCGACCATGTTTACTCCCCGTTGCGATCACCTTCCCAGTTTGCCGCCCCTATATGACACAACCAGTGGAAGAAAAGATAATATGGTACCCATCATCAATAAGTTGTCCGACAGAAAGTAAATTGGCTGATAATTTGGGAACAAAGTAGACATTGGGAAGGTGGAGAGACTGGCCAGAGACACCAGATAAAATAATGGTACCAATTCCAGAGATGATTAATTGGTCTCCATTAGCAGTGGTGATTTTTTCTTTGCCAAGGTAAGGGTGAGAGGTTGTAAAGCTACTTTCTACAGAAGTCATGTGGTTCGATGCTCCTGAATCTAGAAACCATGTGGATGGGGTGATGGATAAAGACAGAGATATTGAAGAATGAAAAGCTGGAAATGCTAGAGGAGAGTGAGATTGATACCGACCACCATTAACATCATAATTGTCCATAGTAGAAAAGAGGCAGGAACAATACTAACAACAAGGGACACCAAATATGTAATAGCAGCAAAGACAGCAACAGCAGCAGTAAATATGTGGTGGCAGCAAAGAGGGCTAACAGTGCCAGCAGCAACAGTACTGCCAACAAATCAAAACAGCACTAACAGTGCAATTGGTCTGTGGACTCCCGGGGTTGGCTAATCACAGAATATAGCAGATGAACAATGCAGGAGAGATGCGTGGGCCCCACAACTTGACAGCAGCAAATCGAAACAACAGCAAGAAGCAAATCGCAGCAGCAACTTGTCAGGTGGATGCTGGTAGCCAGAGAGTGAGGAAGGTGCAAACAGCAGTGCACAGCAGCAGCAACAGAGCACAGGGAAGCCTGACGTCCCTGTCGGCAGTGGGTGAATCCAGACGTGGGCCCCACAGGGTGATCTGGACACAGATCAGAGTGAAGAGATGAAAGGAGAGTAGTTTTACGCAACTACTGGAAGTGGTCGCAGGAAGATCAAACCCAGATCCAGGTGTTTGGACGGCCGAGATGAAATCAGTGTGAGAAAATGGACTGACCACAAATGGTGATGGAAAACCGTCCTCTGATGGGAGAAAAATTCCGAAAAAATCTCCATAAATATCAGTAATGCTGGTCGACCAAGATGGGTATGACTGTTGGTGATATTGTGATCATCGCAGGTGGGCCAGTAGTGAAGCAGAGACAATCAGAAGCACGAAACAGCAAGTTCGTCTGTGGATCAATGTCCACGTGGGCTCCAATAAAGGATCAGTGAGCAGATCAGAGGTAGGGGATGGAAGGACAAGCTATTTTCGCAACTCAGGGGAAAAGTCCTACTCAAAACGGATCAAAATCCACAAATTTGAACGGCGGTGATGTAAACTGCTGGACAAAACTGAAATATCACAAAACAGGGTGGATATCCTACTTCTGATGATCCAAAAATCTTGAAAAAATCTTCATAAATAAGAGGAGAACCAGACGAACAATATGGGCTGCTTCCGCTGCGATGATGATGATGATCATAGGTGGGCCACTGTTGATCAGTGACCGTAACAGAGAGATTTCCACTCCAGGAAGAAGATCCAACCAAGGAGAATGATTGGATTAATGAGAGAAGAAAAAGATCAATGATAGAAGATGATTGATCATAACCTTCGCTCTGATACCATGAAATAATCTGTGATGAGATTATAGGAAGAAGATGAAGACAATATTGGGAGAAAACTTGATGCCTCAAACATAGGATCGATTGTGTATTTATAGTTACATTATACCCTAATCAAGGGCAATTAGAATAATCAATAATCAATCTCCTAATCTATACAAGGAAGAGAATAAATCTCATAATCTATACAAGTAGATATAAGAAAAATCAACAGATGATCCCACACGTGGGATCTTATATACAACGCCCTTGATGGGCTGGGCTGGGCCTAGTGGGCCTAAGCCACATTATCTTCTACAGCCACTACTTGGGACCAAAAAAATTCAAAGTTGGTCACGTGGATCCTTAATGCCATTGATCCTTCCCTCTCAATATCACTGTAGTCTTTTTCCAAGGCATCTGTAATGTGGCTTCATTTGTAATCCATTTACCATCAAGTTAACAAAGCACGGAAATTCTACCTTGATTCCGAACTCGCAAAATATAATCAAGGGGACAAAAATGTCCAAGAATACTACAATGGCTTCCTTACCGTCCGGACTGAAAAGGATTCTGTAATACTTGCTACCGTGAAAACTGAGGCAAATCTGAGGTTCAGCGAATTCAAAAAGAGTCTCACATTAGTCAATTCCTCACGAATCTCAGGCCTGAATTTAAATCAGTTAGATCTGCTCAAATGAATACAGAAGTCTCCCCTGATTTGAAAACCTGTGTTCAAGAGGTCCTTTGGGAAGAAACTAGACTTTGCTCACAACGTTCTCTGATTGATGACACTAAAGCATTTGCTGCTCCATCCTCTGACGAAGCTGTCCGTTTGGCCTCTCGGACGGTTCAGTGCTTTGAATGCAAAGGGTATGGCATGTTTCCAAAAATTGTAAGAAGAAGAATTTTTGCAATCACTGTAAACACAATGGCCAAATTATTTCTGAGTGTACTCGTATCCACGAAAACCCAGAAATTATCAACCACGACATCCTGCGAAGGGACCTCCACAAGGAAATCGGTATCAAACAACTCTCGAGGCTCAGACAATTGATGCAGATGTTTCCACTTCAGCAGGCATGAGTCTTACTCCTGAACAGATTAGAGACATGATCTTGAGTTCTGTCACTAACTCAATGGCCAATGCTTTCTCCTCCATGGGTATCTGTGGTTGGTCCCTCTATGCTGCCTTTTATTCTCTACATATGTCTAATATCTCTTCATGGTTCATTGATTCTGGGGCATCTAACCATATGACCTCCATTCATCAACAGTTTGCAGACATCAAACCATATAATGGACGTGAGGAAATCACGGCCACTAATGGTGATCATCTCTCTATCACTGGCTATTGGACTCACTACCCACCAGAATCATTCACTTACACTATCTAATGTTTTCTTTGTTCCTAAGTTATCCGTTAATGTGTCATCAGTTGGACAATTAGTTGATCAAGGCTGTTTCATAACTTTTTCATCTTCTAGTTGTACTATATAGGACCAGCAGAATGGGAAGGTGATAGGAACCGGGCGTAAACATGGGAGACTATTTCTATTGGACAACAGACCAAGATCTTTGCTTGCTTCTTCTTTTCCATTTACTAATAATGCTTGGGCCTCTGGTATCAGAGATTGGGTCATTTGAATAATGAACGTTTATCTCTTTTATTTTGGAATGGATGTTGCAATCTTTTATTTCTAATAAAAGCATCTTGTCTGCTTCTTTACAATCCAAATGTCATTCTTGTTGTTTAAGGAAAAGCCATATCCTACCTTTTTCCACACACAATTCACGGGCCTTGGCCCCTTTTGATATTGTTCACTTAGATGTTTGGGGAATTGCTCCTACATTAAGTCGGTTCGGTTTTAAATATTATGTTACTTTCATTGATGATCATACTCGTTATACATGGATTTATTTTCTGAGAAAAAAATATGAGGTCATTTCTACATTTCAAAACTTTTTACAACCTCATTAATACACAATTCAATAAATCTATTAAAACCATTCGTTCAGACTAGGGGGAGAATATGTCTTAGATAAGTTCTCTACATTTTTGTCTGAAAAACGAATTCATCATCAAAACTCATGCCTTCATACTCCACAACAAAATGGTGTGGCCGAAAGAAAGAATCGACATATCCTGGAATGTGTCCAAGCTCTTCTACTGAAATCAATGGTTCCGAGAACCTTTTGGTGTGAGGCGGCCCAAACTGTCGTTTGCTTGATCAATAGACTTCCAAATAAGCTATTGAATCAAATATCTCCCTTTGAAAATCTATTTGGTACTCCTCCCTCTTATTCTCACTTACATATTTTTGGCTGCCTATGTCTTGTTCATCTTCCAACTCATGAAAGAACAAACTTTCTACTCAATCGGCCAAATGTGTCTTTGTTGGTTACAGTAATGAATATAAAGGCTTTCTTTGCTATGACCCCGAGGCCCGTCTGATTCGAGTTTCTCGAAATGTGATTTTTCTTGAACATGTCCCTTTTTACGCTCTTCCTTCAAGCCCCAGTCTTTTACATATCTCTTACCTTCCTCTTTTTCCAAATTCTTCACTTCTTAGGGTCTATGCTCGCCAACAGAAACACAATCCCAATGTTACACCGGACTCCATTCCTCCTCCGATGTTGGTTCCCGTCCATCCATCAGGTATTTCCCCAGCACTTGTTACTTTGAGACGCTCCTCTCGGCATTCTAAACCTCCTGATAGATTTGGTTATTCTTCTTTACTTACCACACTAGATTCTGTTGCCATCCCTACTACCTATTCACAGGCCACTAAAGAACCATGTTGGCAGAAGGCTATGGCTGCTGAGTTATTGGCCCTTGAATCTAACAGAACTTGGGATCTTGTTCCAATTCCTTGCTCGAGCTCCATTATTAGAAGTAAACGGGTTTATTCCATCAAAGTAAAGTCTGATGGTACACTTGACAGATATAAAGCCTGCTTAGTTGCACAAGGGTACAAACAAGAGTATGGGATTGACTACGAGGATATCTTTACTCCCGTTGCCAAAATGATAATAGTCCACACACTACTGAGCATTGTTGTTGCCCGACATTGGCCTCTTTGGCAAATGGATGTAACGCATTTCTTCATGGAGATCTTCGAGAGACCGTTGATATGAAGCCACCACCGGGTTATTCGTGTCCCCTAGTTATGGTATGTAAACTCCACAAATCATTATATGGCCTGAAGCAGGCTCCACGTGCCTGGTTGGAGAAATTCCGACATGCCATTCTCAACGCCAGATTCTATCAGAGTCACAATGATCACTCACTATTGATGCAGGACAGATCCATTGCCCCCCATGGGTTGACCCGCCTTTGGGCCCAGCCCACCTATCTTTATCTTATTTCTAGTTATTTTATTAGAAGTTGCGTATTTTTAAAGATTTATGTCTTTTAGTTGGATGTTGTAATCTTGGCCGTTAAGAGTTTTAGATGGCTGGGATTAATTCTAGGTTTCTCTTTTCTTATATATATGATGGTAAACCCTTTTGGTTTCTAAGTTGATGACTAATGAAAAGTTTATCGAGTGATTTTGGGTCCTCCCAAGTTCTCTTCTTCCTCACCCGCGATGGGGAGTTTGGCGAGAGGCCAAGATTTTTAGGCTTTTGCCTCACTTATCCCTTCCATTTCCATCTCTACCCGCCCCGCACCCAGTACCTAATAGAACTTGACATGTGATCATTTGTTCAAGTTTCATTCTACATTTTCTTTTCCGCTTTGTTTGTTTAGGTTTTTAGGAGATTCAAAAAAAAAAAAAAAAACAATTGAACTTCTTGCTATTGTTAGGCAAAAGGGAAACTTTCAAGAGAATTTTTATTTTGGACAAAAGAAAACAATGGTTTACTATTTTATTTATGGAAAGGGTTTTTGGAAAAGTGTTGAATTTTGATCCCTCACTTTTACACAGGTTATATACGTGTTCAAGGTTTTGAATGTGAAGCTATGATTTCTGTATTTCTTTTATGATTGGATTGAAAAAAAAAAAAAAAAAGGAAAATCAACCCTTAGTTTTATAAAGCTTCCTGGTTCAACGGATGGATACATGAAAAGGCTGCCTATTGTTGGGGACCAAAAAAAAAAAGTGTTTAGTTAGAAGTCTTGAAAAGAATAAAAAGTTTTGTGATTAGTTTGGGTTCGTAGCCTTTTTAACCTGAGCCAGTAAGCCCGTAAGGATATTTACATACCTAGTGCCCTAAAGACATCTGGTTTGGGAGTCATTGGCCTAATGCTCGTTACATGGATCAATTAGAAAGCTTAAGGGACCTAGGCATTGCACAGTCACATGTGTATTGGAAAAAAAAATTTGCGCCCTTTGGAAAAACAGTAGTGCGAAAACCGTCATTATTGCCTTGAGAGGAAGACTATTTTTCTTTGCTAAGGTTATGCGGCCCAAAATTTAAAAATAAATAAATAAATTATTTTCACAGAAATTCTTGGTGGATGAATCATTTGATGCTTATTATGTATACATACTTTTTATCATGCACGATCAATTTAGCATGATTTCGAGAATTTATGACCAAAAGATGGGATTGGTGAACCGAATTTAAAATGTCTTTGAAAATTCCGAGAACTGAGAATAGTCAGTGTCTATAAACTTTCTCTTGGAAGAAGTTTCCCTAGATTTTGTTAAGTTTTAAGCATTCTTTGCAAACAAAAAAAGGAAAAGAAGAGAGAATTTTGTGGTTAAATTCACTGCAAACCCTCACGAGACACAACTCGTCCACTAGGAGGAACCTAGGGGTTAAGGGCTTGCTCCATACACTAAATGCAGTCGAGAGGGCCAGCAAAAGTGGTATTTTTCTTTTTGTTTTTCTGCAGTTGTTAGGATAGTAAACTTCTCCTTTTTCACTTATTTAGCTCGAGGACTAGCAAAACACTGGTTTAGGGGTGTGACAAGTCCACAAAATTGTAGCTTTCATTTATCATTTTATATGCATTTGTGGACTTAATTAGGTTAATTGCATAGAATTACACTTAATTTCATGATTTCATGCATTTGAGCATCAAAGTTGGAATCTTAGTAAAATTTGGTCAAAATTCATTACACTGCATGAATTTTGTGGAATTAGGGATTTTCATCCAATTCATCACCCAAAAATTAGTTCTTTTAGCTTCACTAAAGCATACCTATTAATTTTGACACGATGTGTTAATTTTTGGAAAGTTGGGTATATTTGGTGCATTAAGTAGGCATGTAGGGTCCTATGCATAGTCCATCAAGATTCCTCACACTTGATTAGTATTGACATTATTTAATTTTATTTATGTAGGAGAAATCAAGAGTGGGACTGCATTGGTAAAACTTGAGAGAGATCAAAGGCGAGACACCCTTCATGATGGGGCCACATATCTTGACATCTTGGTGGAGTTAGAAAGAATGAAAATTCTCAAAGAGGAAAGAAGAAACTCAGATTTGCAAAGATGGTGTTGACTTGCTAAATTTGGAAACCAAAATCAAGAAAGAGAGAAAATTAGAAACTTCGCAAGGGCAGTTGGCTAGTCAAAGTTGCAAGTGAGGAGGCATGCCAAATATGGGAAGAGTCCAAACGTGGCTTGGACGTCCAATATGGGTCCCACTCACCCAATAGCATGCCAACATGGAAGTTCCTCTAATTGCAACATTATTCTCAGATTTTTCAGGGGCAGCAAATTGAAATGGTCATAACTTTCAACCTGAGTATCGGATTAGTACAATCTAAGTACCATTAGATATCCGCGGAGCCCAAGATTGCATAAATCAAAGCTATATTGAGAGAGATATGACCTTGGGAAGTTGTCTATTATAATTCTATGCGGTAATTGTAAAAATTTTTCAAAATTGGCAACATGAGAGATGTTAGAGGAGTTCAATTTGCAAGACTTGGAGCCCAAGAGACCACACTTAGTAACAAATCCTCTCCAATTCAAATTCTTTCCAAGTGTGAAGCCTAGCTAGAGTCCTAATCAAGAAATCTCTACAAATAAGGAAACAAGTCCTAAAAGCGAGGAGATTCTTTGCTAAAAAAGAGGCATCAACAACTATAAAACTAATCCAAAAGAAGGGAATTGGAGAGAGATAGTGTTGCACGTGAGATGCCTCTCCATCCCCTTTTGGGTTGGTTTTATAGTTGTTGATGCCTCCATTTTAGCAAAGAATCTCCTCTTTTAGGACTTGTTTCCTTATTTGTAGAGATTTCTTGCTTAGGACTCAAGCTAGGCTTCACACTTGGAGAGGATTTGTTACTAAGTGTGGTCTCTTAGGCTCCAAGTCTTGCCAAATTGAACTCATCAAACAACCCTCATGTTGCCAATTTTGAAAACTTTTTGCAATTCCCGTATAGAATTATAACAGACAACTTCCCGACTAGCTCTGATTTATGCAATCTTAGGCTCCACGGATATTTACTCGAAAAGATCTTTCCAACGGTACGTAAATTGCACTAATCCGACACTCGGGTTGAAAGTTATGACCATTGCAATTTGCTGCCCCTAAAAAATTCGAGAATAATGCTGCAATTAAAGAAACTTCTATGTTGGCATGCTATTGGGTGAGTGGGACCCATGTTAGACGTCCAAGCCATGTTTGGACTCTTTCTTTGCTTTCTTATTTGATTCCCATCCCATATTTGGCACGCCACCTCACTTGCAACTTTGACTAGCCAACTGCCCTTGCAAAGCTTCTAATTTTCTCTCTTACTTGATTTTGGTTTCCAAATTTAGCAAGTCAGCACCATCTTTGCATATCTGAGTTTCTTCTTTCCTCTTTGAGAATTTCCAATCTTTCCAACTCCACCAAGATGTCAAGATATGTGGGCCCACCATGAAGGGTGCCGCGCCTTTGATCTCTCTCAGGTTTCACCAATGCAGGTCCTACTCTTGATTTCTCTTACATAAATAAAATTAAATAATGTCAATAATAATCAAGTGTGAGGCAAGGATGAAAATGGCTGTGGCGGCGAGCCGCACCGCTACGAAGCGGGCGCTACGTAGCGTAACGGGGCTACGTAGCGGCGCGCCGGTGCGATTTGAAAAACTCGCCCAAAAAATCTAAAAAAGGTTTCAGAAAATCCAGAAAATTGTAAAATGAAAGAAAATGTGTTCCTTTTGCAAAAGTAATAAAAGAGGGAGTAGCGGTGCCCTCAATATATGAGGTCCTGTATTGCTATATAAATAGAAAATAATATTGTGATGGTTCCTACCATACATTTCTTGACATTAGGCTACATCTCATTTTCTATTAAAGTGTTTTTTGGCTAGGCCCTATTTTCTATTAGAGTAAAATTTAGTTAGGCCCTTACCTATTAGAGTCAATTTAAGATTTGGATAGGGCCCCTACCTATTTGAGTCAAATTTAGCTATGGCCTTAATTTCAATTAGAGTGAAATTTAGTTAAGCCTATTTAAATTTAATTAATTTCAATTAGAATGAAATTTTGTTAATCCTATTTTATATTTAACTAATTAAAAGTAGGATTAATAATGTATAATATTGTGTTCATAGATATATATTATTAAAAATGATAAATTTGTTAGGAGTTGGGATCATCAACAGTAGGCCCGACACACAAATTTTATAAGCAATATGAAGCATTTAATATTGGACTCCGTCTTTCGTGCCATTCAATGCGTCCACTTGCTTTTATAATGGAAGAGTCCAAAACGTTGAAAGGGTTGAAACCCTATTTTCGCCCCTTGAGCCCAAGCTTGAGAAATGCAGAGAGGGAAAGGAAGAGAAGAGGAAAGGAAGAAGGAGAAGAAAAGAAACAAAGAAAAGAAGAAGGCGATGACTGCTGCTAGAACTTGGAAGGGGACGGCTGCAGCAGTGCTGCTGGTAGAAGGCGACGGCTGCTGCTGGACAGCGATGATTACTGCAGCGTTGCTGTTGGACGGCGACGGCTGCTGCTGCTGGAAATGATGTGCTAGTGCCTGGTGCTGCTGTTGGACGGCGATGATGATGGTGGTGGTGTCGGCGAGGGACTGCACTAGGTATGTATTCTTCAGTTGCTCTTTTTTTTTTCTTTATTTCTTTCTTCTGTTTTCATTGCTGTTGAGATGAATCTTCTTCTCCTTTTTTATCTTTTATCTTTTCTGCCATGAAATGAACCCAGCCCAGCCACCACTGCAATGTAGCAGTCATAGCGGCCGCCAATGTAATGTAGCGGCCACCATAACTATGTATCGGCCAATACGGGCCACTACGGGTGCGACGCCCGCTTTTTCCGATTTAGAGTGGCGGCCACTGCCACCATGGCCGATATATCGGCCGATACGTACTTTCATCCATGGTGTGAGGAATCTAGATGGACTATGCATGGGACCCTACATGCCTACTTAATACACCAAATATACCCAACTTTCCAAAAATTAACACATCCTATCAAAATTAACAGGTATGCATTAGTGAAGCTAAAAAAACTAATTTTTGGGTGATGAATTGGATGAAAATCCCTAATTCCACAAAATTCATGCAGCGTAATGAATTTTGACCAAATTTGACTAAGATTCCAACTTTGATGCTCAAATGCATGAAATCATGAAATTAAGTGTAATTCTATGCAATTAACCTAATTAAGTGCACAAATGCATATAAAATGATAAATGAAAGCTACAATTTTGTGGACTTATCAGTACCCCGCTCCGCATCAACTATTCATCCATCGCACTTCTAGTGGTATCACTATATTATTGTTTTATGTGGATGATATTATCATCAGTGGCAATGATACCATTGGCATCAGTCAAGTAAAGTCCTATCTTATGCAGACATTTAAAATGAAAGATCTCGGTGAATTGACATACATTCTTGGTCTTGAAATCAAGCGCACTCCATTCGGCATATATGTTCACTGATAAATCCACAAAATTAGGTCATTAGGTCATTATTTCATGTGCATTTGTGGACTTAATTAGGTTTAATTGCATAGAATTACACTCAATTGCATGATTTCATGCTTTCGGGGTAATTTTTTGAAATATGGTCAAAATTCACCACATGGAATGACATTTGTGAAATTAGGGGCTTTTTTCATCTTATTCATCACCCAAAATTAGCTTTTTGGCTTCATCAATGCATACTTGCTGTTTTTGGCACCATGTGCTATTTTTGAAAAGTTTGCCATTTCGGTGCTTCATTAGGCATGTAGGGTCCCATGCACGATTCATGTTTATTTTCTTACATGAGTTAATGTTAAAATTATTTCATTCAATTTGTAGGAGAAATCGACAACATAGGACCCACGTTGATAAAATTTGAGAAGAGAGGTCAAAGGAAAGTCAAATGAGCAAACAACGAAAACTCATCAAACTCGGAAAGAAAATCGTGGAGACTTCGATCCAAAGCATGGACGTCAAAGAGGGACTCTCACCCCATGTTGCATGCGCCATGTTATTTCTCATCATATTCACATGGCCCACATGCATCTTAGGAAATAATAAACAAATGTGATTGGAAATGTTTAATGAGGACACGTTGGAGATATTCACATGGCTTTGAGGATTTCTTAGAATGAAGATTACAAGTCAAATGATCAAGACCATGTGGCTTGATAAGAGAAAAAAAAAAAAAACATTTGTGCTTCTCATTGCCCACCTTAGTATTTGGATAGTGTGAGATGGTGAGAAAAGTTTTCAAGCCTTAGGGACGTCCACATTGAAGAAATCCTCTCTCATGTGCAAGTTTTGAAATTATTTGGGAAGTTTCTTCCCTCCACGTCATCATGCAATTTTTAGAGATATTCTTGGAATTATACAAGGAGGGTGTGTGCATCAAGAAACCTAATAAGGCAAGGAGATCTCTCAACTTTAAAGTATTTCCAAAGAAAAAAGTTAGCTTGGAGCCTAAGCAAGAATCTCTACACATGAGGAAACAAGAGCCCTAAAGAGGAGAGATTTTTTACTAAAAAAAAGATTTGCAAAAGGCATAAAAGAAGCCATGGGGAGGGGCTGGACGTGTAACACCTTCGGAGGCTCTCTCTCTCCACTCCATTCCCTCCACCCTTTCTCTCTAAGTCCCTTCTTCTTCTTTCTTCTAATTGTTTTAGACATAGGTTGAGAGGCCATGTTGAGAGAATGAAAAAGAAAGAACATTAATTTCTTGTACCCAAAGATCAAGGAATAAAGACACAACTTGGATTGATTATGTGTGTTCTAGACCTTCTTTATGTAAGTAGTTTAATTTCCTCTTTCTAGTTCTTTTATGTGTTTTGATTAGAAACAATATTTCACATGATTAGATCTAGGTTTTTGAAAATTAAAAAAAATGAATTAAAAGTCGAGAGACATCACGTAATCACTTGCATTTTTCCTACTTTGAGAAGAGAGGACTACATAGTCGTATTTTCAATGCTTGTATAATCGTCTAATTTTTAGAACTTTGATACATCTTTTCCGCTTTTTATCTTTTCCACCATTCTTATTTTTGTTTCTCAGTTATTTTTATGTTTATTTACAGTAATTTTACTGATTAGGAAACTTCTATTTGCATCATTTATGTTAGATTAGAAACTTTCTATTTATGTTATTTGCATGATCTATGGTTGGAAAGTACTAATTGCATGCATTAGAATTAGAAATTGCATTTAAACATGTTTTTAGTTGCTAGAAATCAAGGATTAATTACAAAATTTAGAAGGCCAAATTCGGACCTGGTATGATTTATTAAGCTGAAAGTCGAAAAGGACAGCACTGTTTACAGTAGATTCAGTGTTCTAAAAGTACATGCTGTAAAAACAAGGCAAGCAAAGGAATTTTCCCTTGAAATTTGGTAGAACTAATATTTGGGAACATGTGGAACCCCAGAATCTCAGTGAAAAATAAGTTTGGTAAGTGGGGTAAACAGTGGCCTAAGCAGGACTATACGGATAGCCTGTATCAGATTTCTAGCACAAAACTGATCAACTAGGCATCTTTAGATGATCATATTTTTTTCATTTTAAGTCCTTTTTCACTTCTTGTTTTTTGTTGTGTTCATACATCATCAGAGTGTTGATTCCAACCATTAGATTTAAGTTTAGAGCATCTTGGGTAGGTCATACAGTCCAGTGAAAACAGGCCAGAGCACAAGATTTTCCATACACTTTTTCAGCATGCATCAGATTTTTAGAAACTTGTCTAGATTTGCAATGTTTGCATTTAGGGCAATATAGATCATTCATATTTTCATAAAAATTGATTTTGGTAAGTAGGATCTAATTAGGAAAAAAAATTTGATTTTTCTGATATTAAATTGGTTGTTTTGATGAGTTTGTTATTTTTGCAGGTTCTAGTTAGTTTAGGGTTTTCTAGACAAGTTTTCTCTTATTAGATTAGGGTTTTTACTTTTGGAAAGACTTTGTTTAAACTATTCAATTTCAGTTATTTTAGCAGAGTTTGATGTAAAATGATTAGTTTCTTTATTAGGATAGATTTAGTTTCCAATTAGGACATGTTAAAGTTGGAAGGTTTCTTAATCAACATTGCTCACTGTGGATTGACCTGGTCTCACCAATTATTACTACAATAGCACCCTTGCACTTGTAGGTCCGATCATGAACCAAAGAAAGTATGCTGAGGACTTGTTGACCATGGTTGGGTTCTCTGATGGACGAACCACTGACACTCCAATGGAACTTAATCTGAAGCTTCGCAAGGACGATGATAATTCTCTGCCTAATGCTACCTCATAATGTCGCCTGGTTGGTAGCCTGATCTACCTAACTAAGACACGCCCCAATATAGCATATGCGGTTCAAGTTGTCAGCCAATTTGTTTGATCCTCACAAAAACCATCTTTCAGCTGTACATCGTCTCCTACAATACATCAAGGGTACATTATCCCAAAGATTAATTTATTGATCCATCTCTCTCGTTTCTCTTCAGGGCTATATGGATGCAGATTGGGCCAGCTGTCCTAATACTCAGCGTTCCACAATTGGTTGGCGTATATTACCAGGAACATCTGCTATTTCCTGGAAATGTAAGAAACAACCCACAGTTTCTAAATCATCAGCTGAAGCTGAATATAGAGCTATGTCATCTGTTTCTAGTGAAATTGTTTGGCTTTCCATCTTCTAAGAGAGTTTGGTGTCTTCCTCAAATATCCTACACCTCTTTTTGCTGATAATACCAGTGCTATTCAGATTGCCAACAATCCGGTATTTCACAAATGGACAAAACACATCGAGGTTGACTGTCATTTATTCGTGAGAATATTTAGGTTAAGATGAGCAGTCGCAGGGCTCGACCATGCTTCTCTAACTGTAGGGAGCCAATGAAGCTTAAAGTTGTCTTCTCCGAAGCAAAGCAGGAGAGGCGTATAGATCTCCGTCTAACGTCTTCATTGACTCCACCGAATAGGTCACTAAATCACCGCCTAAGGAACTCAACGAAGTCCTAGACCCTTTGCTACTGAGTTCACTCAACAAGGGAGAAAAGCCCTTATGACGCTCGACCCCCTTTAAAAGAGAGAACAGGCCTGACCCAGTAACCACACCATGGCCCGGTAGTCCCGCAGGGACTAATTCCGAGCGAGCCCTCACTGATCCAATAAGACCTGAGTCTCGCATGTGGCCCAATCCATTAGGGAGGCCTAGATCAAAGAAAGTTTGAGCGGCCTTTTTGACATTTGAATGAAACCATACGTCATCTTCAACCTCTCGGTCTCTGGCAAACGGGCAATATGGAAGCCCCCCCCTCCCTCCTTTTGTACTGAAACTACAAAATCCCTAATTCTATCTACCTCTTCTTCCACCAAGATAGAGAATTGAAGATCGTCAACCCATAGGTGGATCTCCTTAGGCAGCTTACAAACTTTCCCAGCCAGGATTTTCACTCTTCCGAGCGATAGCACCTCCTTGGACATTGTATTATCATCCACTTCGACCATCTAGCCCAAGCAATCTCCAAAAAGAGGAAACACTCCCTCCCTCCACACTTGTAAAGGGACTCCATAAAGTCTAACCCACCGAAAGGAAGCCAATCACCTCCATCCATCTATCAATCGCCACAAAAGGGAAGTGTACCAGAATATTAGCACAGTCCAGAACTTCCTCTACCTCTCCGGCTGAAGAAAGCTGAAAAATAATAGTATCCCTGTCCATCATCTTGGTTCTGATAGGCTTCTTGCCCCACACTCTGTTCAGCCAGAGATCCGCCGCATTGACACCTCCAAAGCCTTGCTTTACGAAACCCACCAGGTAGGGCTGCACAAAAATAATCGTAACCCGCCAACCCGCCCGCTCCGCTCCGCCCCGCCCCGCTACAAGTGGATATACATCAAAACCGCCTTTAGGCGGGCGGGGCGGTTTCAATCCGTTCTAATGAGCGGGCGGTTACGGTTTCACATTTGAGTAGGCGGTTTCAAACCGCCCCGCCCGCTCATAATTAAAAAAAAAAAAAAACTCTTCATCTATTCTTCAAAGACTTCACGTATCTTTCGAAAAATATATAGTTGCTAAAAAAACACTTCATATTCACAATTAGATTTTTGACTTTTGGACGTTAGATTATATAAGTGATTGTATTTTTTAATTTTGGTGATGCCTTTGGACTTTAATTTTAGATTAATATACTTAGTTGAAAAAAAATTTTATTACTGATTATTGACTTTTATTAAAAATAATGTTTAATTTTTATTCTTTATGTTAAGTACTTTGAAACTTTAGTTACATTCTATTAAAAATAAAAAAAAAGGAGAGAGATAGGTACAAATACCAAACCGCCCAACATGCCGCCCAAGTCGCCCGCTAAAAAAACCGCCCAAGCCGCCTATACTTTGGGCAGTTACAGTTTCTATTTTTTACAAACCGCCATAAAACAAAACCGCCTAAACCGCCCAATAACCGCCCAAGCCGCCCGCCGTGCACCCCTACCACCAGGGAGAAATTTAGCAATCTTTCTTCCTCCTCTACCACCCAAGAAGCCACCCTGACTGCTGGCTGAGTACCACTGCTGATAATCCATCCTTCTCTTTTATCTACCGAATTATCCTTAAGTAGAGGATTTCTCCCCAAGAACCAGGGATTGCTTGTAGAGGTGGGACTTGGATGGTGAAAATGGTTGGAAGGTTTCACTGTTCTGTCAGGTGGGGGAAGGGCAAACTTGGCTGAGAGTTTTCTACCTCTCCACAATCTTCCATCAGCTATCTCTATCACTTTCTGCGCCTCAGCCTCTAAGTAAAATATGAAACTAGCTAATCCTAATCAAAGAAGAAACATAAATTAGATATAGAAATAGGATAAAAACATGTTGCCACAGCAGCCTTCGGTCAGTATTAGGCCTTTGGACTGAACCCAATGGACCAGGTTGGCCGATGGGTCAAAATGGGTTAGCCGAGCTTACTTCTTGGGCCTGGTCCGTACTGCATAAATTTCTTTAACCAAAGATCCCAACCCACCATCAGACTTTCTAGATTAATTGATCTTCAACCCTGAAGAGAGCTCAAAACACCTAAGAGATCTCTCTTCCACTGCAACCTTCTCCTACCTCGTAGAGTTGAAAAGAATGGTATCATATGCAAATTAAAGATGGGTAATAGCATTAACCCCTCTACCCATCTCAAACCCCTCAATAACCCTGCAATCTCTAGCCTTCTAAAAGAGACCACTCAATGCTTCAACCATAATGGTGAACGAGAAAAGTGAAAGAAAGTTCTCTTGCTTAGGCCCTCGGGACGCTCCCGAGAAGGGAGCCATGCATCAAAACAGAGAAAGATGCAAGCAAGTAAACTTTGAAGACAACTAAGTAGCTCGAGCCAGCTTTATGCCTAAAATCAACAGGATATTGACTCAAAACAGCCAAAGCGAAAGAAATTATAGTATTTCTTCAATTTGAATAAACACCACGGATGGCAAGCCCATCATACAATAGCTCTTCCCTTCATAGATGGAATATATACCTAAATAATCTTTCATCCAAATGATCACATCTTTGTTTTTTGGGTAATCCAGAGGACTAGCACAATAACCCATGCTAAACACGGGCACATTTACCAACAAAAATTTGTAGCAACATACATAAAAATCAATTAAAAAAATTTAGATCACATGGAATCATCCCCAAACACTTAATGATTGATAACAACAGAAAAGAGAATTATGATCATACCTTGTTTTTTAAATCCAAGAGTATGTGGAGTAGAAATGGAGCAAGAAAAGAAAAGTAGGGTGGAAAGGAAAGAGGAGAGAAAGTAGAGTAAGTGAGATTTGGGATGGAAATGAAGTGGGTGAGAGGAGTGAAAAGGTGGGAAGAAGTTAGAGTGGTTGCATGAGAGAGAGTGTGTGTGTTTGGGTTTGGTTGGGTTGGGGGGGCGGGGGGGCGGGAGGGTGCAAGTTATAGAAAAGGGATATAACTCCCCGTCAAAATCTGTAGTTATGGTCAAAATTGGCTTAAAAACCCTTGGCTTTTAATATAGTATAATATAATGGTGAGATGGGTACAACTCACGACCCTCAAGACCTCATGGCCAATTGGGCCTGTCCATCCAATGATTGAAAAATATATTTACTAAACTTAGTTTGTATTCAGATCCAAAAGCAGGTGAACAAATACCTGTTGGCTTACTTTTACCAGGGCATTTGCATAAGTTACACAAAAATGCTTAAATTAGGCAACTCTTACAGAATATCTACTACTCACACCCCCAAAAGATTCCCAAAATTTGAACCAAAACGGGAAGGTTCGCACTAATTGCAGCCATCCAATTACTGTGAGCCAACTACGAACATTTGACCCATCCACATTTGCTTTCGTACGCTCGTTTTGAATTAAACCCTGTCCTTCCAATCTGTTTAAGAATGACTTGCAGTCTTTCCAACCAAATCGTCTGCATGTCATCATATTCAACTTCCGCAGGAGGTTTGCACCTGACAACCAACAGTTTCAGCATGTTTTTCTTCTTGTTCAATTTACAAAGTAAAGGTCACCCTTTCCACTTCTACAGCCAGATGTTTATATATCTTCTGCACTTCAAGTTCAAATTATGATGACTCCAGTACCAAGTTGGAGGATTTAATATAAAGAAAAGTTGAGATTTTCTAAAGAAGGAAACAGAAAGAACATTGGAGAAGAGAAACAAGGTTTCAGAGGAGAAAGGCAGGTGATCAGATCCTTGTATCTATATTAATGAAAATTTTATTTAAAAAATCGCCTCGATCTTTTATATAATAAAAACCAATCACTAAATTTCTGAAATTACAGAAGTCCCTAGCTGTTTCTCAACACATAGCACGACCCAAAGAATGCCGCTGATAAACACTAGCATCACCTTCAGCCTCCTTAGCATAACAGGTCTTCCGATGTCAAACTCCATACAATCACCAAGGTTTTCCAAAGAAAACTCTTTTCAAGAACCGAAAGGATGGAACAAAGTAGGATTCCCAAATTGGTTCTCTGAAATGCAATAGGAAAAGGCTAATAAAGAAAAAAATGCCAAGAAAATAATGAACCGGCTAAAATTGATATGCATTATGCAAATACATTAGAACTTAGAAGTGTATAATTAAGTAAAACCAAATCCCAAGGTGTCTTTAGTGATGCTTTTGAGCCAATGATAATGGTGTAATGTTTTAAAAAAAAAAAAAAAAAAAGGGGAGGGGGGGGGGGGGGGGGGGGTGGGGTGGGGGATGGGGGGGGTGTGACATGGTGATTCACTGGTTCTTATGAAGTTTGATATGAACATTAGCATACGATAAAAGCAACACAAGAAGTTCCATCTATAGAAATATAGAAGGGCACAAGCACAGGCTTTTGGAGATGAAATGTGATATTTTGCAATTATACAATTGACTACAACAAATGAATCATAAGAATTTTGACTGCATTTTAATAATAAGACATAAATGTAAGGGAAACAACTGATAAACGCCAAAACTAAGTTCAAACACTAGTTTTATGACAAATAGGATTCAGCCGTTGTAATGTTGTATGCATAAAGCTATAACATGAACCGCCTGTTTAACTATCACTTGCTGAAATAAAATATACCTCATGCTTCTGTCTGGCTTCTGAACGCAGCTGCTCTTGCCTCTGCTGGAATGATTAAAGAGATTTAAGTGACATTCCAGAAATAGTGCAATCATGACTGAAAATGACAAGAGAACAAATGTAAAGGAAACAGTTCTATAGTGTGAGAAAGTAATAAAAAAAATATATCAATGAGCCTCAGTTGCATGCCTTCAGTGTTATCAAAGATTAAGAGAAATGAAGCCCGACCTTCACAAAAAGGAAAAACTACATATAAACATGAAGCACGCCATCCCAACTATGTTTCACAGCCTGAGTTTTACTTTGATGCAGGCCAGACCCATGAACCATGGGTTGACCAAGCTCAACGGCCCAAGCCCACTAAAAGCCCATAAAATGGAGATCGTCAGATCGTGCAAGACTTTAGAAATCCAATAACAAATAAAACCTAAATCTACTTGGGCCCTACACATGTGGCCTGAGGTCCATCTCCATCAAGCTACTACTGAAATTGGAAAGTCTTGCACGATCTGACGATCTCCATTTTATGGGCTTTTAGTGGGCTTGGGCCGTTGAGCTTGGTCGACCCATGGTTCATGGGAAACTTATGGAAGTGGTGGATACAATGGAAAAGAGACGAATCACAATTGCCTGCTTGCAAGAGACAAGGTGGGTGGGACAGAAAGCTAAAGAGATCGAGAGGACTGGGTATAAGTTATGGTATACGGGACTTAATAGAGCGAGGAATGGGGTTGGCATAGTAGTGAGCAAGGACTTAAAGGAAGATATAGTTAATGTAAAGCGCTGTGGAGATAGGATTATTGCAATTAAGTTAGTGTTAGGAGAAGAGATAATAAACGTAATTAGTGCTTATGCCCCCCAGGTGGGCTTAGGAGATGGACATAAGGAGAAGTTTTGAGAAGACTTGGAAGGAGTGCTACTAGAGATACCCCAAGGCGAGATGGTCTTCATAGGAGGAGATTTGAATGGCCATGTAGGACGCGACGTAGATGGATATATAGGAGTACATGGGGGACTTGGATACGGTAATAGAAATGAAGAAGGGAAGGATATTTTGGACTTTGCAGTGGCTTATGATCTCATGGTGACTAACACTTTTTTTAGGAAGAGAGAGGAGCATTTGGTGACTTATAAGAGTGGCTCCTCAAGGACACAGATTGACTTCTTCTTAACTAGGAAAAGAGACCGCTTAGATTGTAAAGATTGCAAGGTGATACCGGGGGAGAGCTTGACTTCCCAACATAGGTTGTTGATCATAGATGTGCAGCTACAAAGGTGGACTACAAAAAAGAAGTTGTATAGATGCTCAAAGACTAAATGGTGCAACTTGAAAGGTGATAAACAACTAGCATTTAGGGATAGAGTACTAGAGGAAGACGTTTGGGCGATAAATGAGAGTGCAAATAATATGTGGGATAAGGTAACAGAGTGTATTAGGAGGGTATGGAAAGAAGTCTTAGGAGAATCCAAAGGGGGTGCTCCGGCACAGAATGAGGCATGGTGGTGGAGCGAGGCTGTTCAAGACAAGATAAGAGTTAAAAGAGAGAGCTTAAAACTTGGCAAAAGGATCGAAATGCAGCAAACTTGGAAAAGTATAAAGAAGCAAAAAGAGAAACCAAAAAGGCAGTTAGTGAGGCCAAGGCAAAGGCATTTGAGGAGCTATATAGGCAACTTGACACTAAGGAAGGCGAAAAAGAGATATTCAAGCTTGCTAAAGCCAGAGATAGGCGGACCAAGGACTTAAACCAAGTTAAATGCATTAAGGATGAGGATGAAAAGGTATTAGTAAAGGACGATGAGATAAAGGAGCGTTGGAGGAGCTACTTCTACAAGTTATTTAATGAAAGCAGTAGTAGTGACATACAATTGGGACAGCTTACCATTTCTAGGGAAGAATCGAATCATATGTTCTATAGGAGAATCAGTAGGGAAGAAGTTAAAGAAGTATTGAAAAGGATGAAGAATGGGAAAGCGGTTGGGCCAGATGGTATCCCTATTGAGGTCTGGAGGTGCTTGGGGGAGAATGGCATAAGTTGGTTGACAAAACTTTTTAATGTAGTGATAAAGAGCAAGAAGATGCCTGATGCATGGAGGAAAAGTATTCTTATACCCATATACAAGAACAAAGGAGATATTCAGAACTGTGCGAACTACTGCGGGATTAAATTGATGAGCCATACGATGAAATTATGGGAGAGAGTTATTGAGAGAAGACTAAGAAAAACAACAACCGTTTCAGAAAATCAATTTGGTTTCATGCCTGAGAGATCAACCATGGAGGCTATCTTTCTCCTAAGGAGGTTAATGGAACAATATAGAGAAGGCCAGAGAGATTTACATATGGTGCTCATTGACTTGGAGAAGGCCTATGACCGGGTTCCTAGGGAGATTCTATAGGGAGTACTGGAAAAGAAAAGAGTGTGTGTCGCATATATTGAGGCGATAAAGGATAAGTATGATAGAGCCGTGACATCTATAAGGACGACTGGCGGAGAAACTAAGGAGTTTCCTATCACGATTGGTCTACACCAAGGCTCAGCGTTAAGCCCGTACTTATTTGCCCCAGTTATCGATGAGATTACAAGACATATTCAGGATGAGGTGCCGTGGTGTATGCTATTTGCAGATGACATTGTTTTAGTAGATGAGACGAGAAAAGGAGTGAATGCTAAGCTAGAAGTATGGCGGAAAACGTTAGAGACAAAAGGGTTTAGGCTAAGTCGATGCAAGACGGAATATATGGAGTGCAAGTTTAGCCAAAGTAGGACACTTTGTAACATAGAAGTAAGTTTAGGCACACAAAAGATTGTAGAGAAAAAAAACTTTAGGTACCTTGGATCGATGGTGCAACAGGATGGAGGGATTGATACTGATGTAAGTCACAGGATTCAGGCCGGGTGGACCAAATGGAGGAGTGCTTCGGGGGTCTTGTGTGATCGGAAAGTCCCCCTCAGGGTTAAAGGAAAGTATTATAAGGTGGCGGTAAGACCGGCATTGTTATATGGATCAGAGTGTTGGGCAGTAAAGCATAATCATGTTAGGAAGATGGAAGTTGCGGAGATGAGAATGCTAAGATGGATGTGCGGGATCACAAGGAGAGATAGGATTAGGAATGAGGAGATTAGGGGCAAAGTAGAAATAGCACCGATTGGAGATAAAATGAGAGAAAATCGACTAAGATGGTTTGGCCATGTTAGAAGGCGTCCAATGGAAGCACCTGTTAAAAGGTGTGAAGGCATAGAGATTGCCAGGAGTAGGAGAGGGAGAGGGAGACCCAAGAGAAGTTGGAAAGAAACTATTAAACATGACCTTGCCTACATGGATCTAACGGAGGACATGGCCCTAAACAGATTTGATTGGCGTCGTCAAATCCATATAGCCGACCCCACCTAGTGGGAAAAGGCTTGGTTTGGTTTGGTTTAGATTTCTAATTTTATTTAAGAGTTGTAATTAGGATTTAGTTTCCAAATCCATTAGGATTCTTATTCCTAAGATAGAGTTGTAATTAGGATTTAGTTTCCAATTCCATTAGGATTCTCATTTTATTTCCTAAGATAGGTTATTAGGTTTCTTAGGCCTGAAGTTATGTTTCTTATTTATATGACATTGTAGAAAAGAAATTCTCAAATAGTATGATTAATTGAATTGGGTTTTCCCATTTGAGGTGCATCCTCATTTATCATCTCTATGGAGACTTATTGGGTCTTCGGACAAGTACTTCGGCACCCATTGTGCTTTGAGCATGTCCTACGCAAGCCCTAGCCCTTGGACCTGCATCAGTTAGTATCAGAGCCCCTCGATTGATTGGCCCGTTACCCGTATCGTCCATCCCCCACTACCACCACCGATACCCCTGACCATGAGCCATATCCTATTCCCAAAATTCCAACCCCATCTTCTCGTTGCGCTACCAAAAACCCAACCGCCTTCCCCTAGATTCCAGCCACCCCAGTTCCATCAAAACCGTCATCATCCAATCATCCTGCAGGGAAAAAAAAAAACCACTCAATTTCCACCGTCAACCTTGCCCGACACTATACCCATCCCATACCCCTTTGCCGAAACCAAAACCCATCCCACAAACCCAAATCTGTCATACCCCATTACCCCTTTCTCCTATCGATTAAGAAAATAAAAATCTACTCACTGCGTCACTACTATCACCAACCCCCCGTCCCATCGTCCCCACCATTGAATATACACCCATCCTCCAACCGAACCTGCCCTCTAATCGTTAATTCCCCAAACCCAACTAAAATGGAAAAAAAGGGAAGAGAATAAGAAGAGCAGAGGAGAAGTAAGAAGAGAAGAGGAGCAAAGAGGACGAGCGTACATGACACCTCGCCTCGCCAACCGTTGTCGCCCGCTCACCGACAACAACGTCTGCCCTGCAGTAGTAGCAGTTCCCTGCTTCACTCATCTCCACCCGTTAGCACTATTATAGCAGTGCCACGTGTTGAATTCATGAATTTACACATTTACATATCATTTTAGGATGAATTAGGGATTTAATTAGGTGAATTGCATCATTATTCATATAATTTCATCATTTCATGCATTTTCACCTAGAAACGTGAATTTTCATACTTTTCATACATTTTCTGCATTAACTTAGAATGTTTTGCAAATTTTCTCCGAAGAGTCCCAGTTGGAGTAGAACTCTATCCGGATGGGTCCCGCCTCAATATGGGCTCTTCAGTATTTGATGTGTTAAATTAGAATGTGCAGAAAATGAGAATTACAGGCCTCTATCATGGAACCCACTATCAAGCACACATTGTCATCCTAGGCCCAGCATTGCTAAATTGAAGTAAATTGAAGAATTCACCATGTGGACCCCACACACAAGCCATATGCAAATTTATCAAAGGAGAGGTCCACTCATCATGTCAGTGAAGAGTCCTAACTACAGTAGAAAACTTCTCATATGGCCCACTGTCCAAGCAGATGAAATGTCCCACATGGCAGGGTCCGCAGTAGTTGCAAATTTGAAATTATTAATGGATAATTCAAAGAGTACAATTTTGATTGGAACAAAAGAAGAAGAGTTTAAGTCATCCACATTTGATGTCCTTTCAAAGATGAAAGTCGTGTAGAGATAGAATTCATTGCAAATCAAAATTTACAAATTAATCCCGTTTTTCTCATGATAACTCATCTTCAAATGGCCATAACTTTCAATCCGACCGTCGGATCGATGAAATTTACCTACTGTTGGAAAGCTTATTCAGAGTAGATATCCATGGAGCCCAAGAACGTGCAAATCAGAGCTATATTGACAAAGTTATGGGCCCGGAGATTTTCATGTTCATTTTGAGACGGGATTGCAATTAAATCCACACTGTTGATAATCAAATACAACACATCTCTTGTGGGACCCCATCTGAAGATTAGCCAAGAAAGAGAATCATCTCAAAGCCAAAAGTTTTTCCAAAAGAAAGGTTAGCTTGGAGAACAAGAAAGAATACCTACAAATAAGGAAAAAAGAGACCTAAAAGGGTGGTACTTCTTTACTAGAAGGGGTTTGCAAAAAGCATAAAAGGGGACATGATGGAGACCAATACACATTCCATACGTCCAAGGCTCTCCCTCTCTCCTATTCCTTTCTTTTTCTCTTCCTCTCTTCTTTTCCATTTGTTTATTTTTATTTTTGGTAGCCTTGGGCCCAGTCCAAGAATTTATTTTGAAGGAGAAAATTTGTGAAAGAGAAGTTGTAAAGATGCAATTTTTAACGATAAATCAAGAAGCATTCTTTGCAATGGCGGGCTAATTTTCTTGATTAGAGTTATGGATGAAGGTAAGCAATTGTCTTTTTATTTGTTTAGTAATTCTAATTTGTGTTCCATGATTATGTGCTTAATGATTAATAGGCTTGTCTTCGTGCCCTAGGCAAATCTCTATTTTTATTTCTAAAAATAAAAATTAGTTTTTGACTACTCATGCTTAGGTTTGATAGGCCATGCTTAGGATTTAGATCTTTTGATGGTTCATGCTTACTTTTGATGGGTGGTGTTTAAATTATTTTTATGCTTTTATGAGATGAAGGAAGTCTTTCGTTTTGAATTTTTATAATTAAAAAGGGATTTTAAAAGTTAGATTTTCCAAATTAAAAACATTGATTTGTCTTTGATTTGAAGTAAAAATTGGAACAAGTTAGGGTTACTTGATAAATAATTGGTGGATGCTTATTGGATTCCTATGCTCTAATCACCTTCATTAATTGGTAGATTTCGAATTTCTAAATTAGTTGCTTTTTTTTTTATCTAAGAACTCAAAACTTTTCTTAAATTGTTAGTTAATTAGTTTTCTTAATTTAAAAGTTTCTTTAATTAGCTCCGTGTGGGTTCGACCCGTTCTTGCCATTGTCTCATCTAGACACCCGTGCACTTGCGATATTTTATGATTGATATTGATCACATCACCACGCACCGGAGCAGACGAGTCTCACTCACACCCTCTTCATTGTTGGCAAACTCCGCCTCGCACCATCACCATCATCATCACGATCGTTGGCTCCTTCCTCTGTGTGAACTGAGACAACTCCTTTTAGCTCTCCTCCGACACGATGCCCAAGCAAGCAATAGAAATAGAAAAGAAAAGTAAAAAAAGAAAGTTAGGCACGGTGAAATCAGATAGGTCCAGGCATAATTCCAATATGGGCTTAAGTTCGGGTTGAACTGACCGTTGGAGCAAAACCAACAACAGCCAAACACTTCCAGAATCCAACCCAGTTCAATCAACAGTTTGACCAATCAAAGCCAGAAGTGACAAGATTGACAGCCAAGATTTGTTTTTGCAATTGTGGGGCCATCCGGCGTCAGATTTGAGATCCATTTTCACCCGACTTGTTTCTACCGGCCATTGTCCTCCAAGTTACAAGAATCCATACAGCAAAGGCAAAGCCCAGTTTACTACTGCAACATAAGCAATCCAATCAAACAAGGAATTGACCAGATCTAAGGCTAGAGTTTATTTTCTCGATATTGGGCATATCCGAGATCTAATTTGCAATCAGTTTACAGCAATGTGTATGTGAAGAGCAGATCTACACATCAGGTCAGTCCATTATGAAATTCCATATCAATAAATTCTACGATGCACTTCAAGGAACCAGATATGCACTTAAATATGGAATATGGTATGCTGCGAATGAAAATTATTTTCGGCAATTTCTTGCTTTGAAACAAGAAGAATTGTCCGTTTTTGAATATTCTGACCAATTTTCAAGACTCTAAGATGCATGTGGAATGGAAGATGATGAAGAACATGATTTTATTAGTTTTGTAAGAGGCTTGAGACAGGATATAGTGGAGAGAATAAGTGATCGCAAGACCATTCATAAGGCATATTGGGAAGCAATTCGTGTGGATCACATGCTTAAATGATCTTCTCTGGGCAAAGTTATACCTCAAGATGAACAGTTACCTCAAACAATAGCGGACCACCATGTTAAAGAACCAGTGGCATAAGATATTAAACTGAGAAGCTAGAAGACACTTCTATGGGTAATGGTGATATACAGGCGGCTAGAGAAGAAGCATCAATTGTTGAAATTCCCCACATTAATTCTCATATTGATTTTGTCTTTGGAGATCATTAAATGTAAACTTGCAGATGACCAGCGGCTAGTCAAATGTTGTGATTTGATGGTCCATATTTACCAATTGAAGCATCCAAAGGTTCGCTCACACACCTGCTCAAATTATGGCCATCGAAAGAAGTTATACTTGAAGTTGTGCCCAGGAACTACAGTTCAACCAATGGATCAGAAGTTCATCCCAATGATCTTCGACCCAAGTGGATGTCTACCGAACTCAAGGTTGAGTTCTTTCCAGGCCAGGGAGAATGATGCAAATGGACCTCAGGCCACATGTGTAGGGCCCAAGTAGATTTAGGTTTTATTTGTTATTAGATTTCTAATTTTATTGAAGAGTTGTAATTAGGATTTAGTTTCCAATTCCATTAGGATTCTTGCTTTATTTCCTAAGATAGGTTATTAGCTTTCTTAGGCCCAAAGTTATGTTTCTTATTTATATGATATTGTAGAGAAGAAATTCTTAGAGAGTTCGATTAATTATATTGGGTTTTTCCATTGAGGTGCGTCCTCATTTATCGTCTCTGCGGAGACTTATTGGGTCTTTGGACACGTGCTTTGGCACCCATTGTGCTCTGAGCACTTCTCATGCAAGCCCTAACCCTAGGGCCTGCATCATAGCTAAAATATAGAGAAATTGAAAAGTTTTCCTTTATTGTCTTTAGAATTATATTGGCCTTAGAGATTTACTATGAATGGAATTGTTTCCAATAATAAATTAGGGTTAGTCTTTATAAAGAGATGTAATTCCTCTTATTCGAGAAGTTGATTGATTGATAAAATTTTCCTTTCATTGAGTCTATTAGGGTTAGTCTTTATAAAGAGATGTAATCCCTCTTACTCAAGAAGTTGATTGATTAATAAAATCTTCCTTTCATTGAGTTTAGTTCTCTCTTGGTGGTTTGTCTCTGGTGTAAGACCAAGACAATTTCGATCCCTATGGATCCCTAGCCATAAGCTTCAGCTTGCAGAGTAGTCCTTGGCTACTCTTCCCTTACCCGCACCGTGTCAATTGGTATCACCATTGACACATGCAAGCAAGACCCAAGGTCTGCTAGCCATTGGGCCCAAACAAAAGCCCAAAAGTTTTAGCCAAGGGCGCAAGCCCATTAAGGCTAAAGGAGACATTCAAATCATGCAACGTTCGGTCTTATTTCTATTTCCTACTAATAACAGAATTTTAGGGATAAATAAGAGAATATTTAAAAAGTTTTGTGGTAGAGAATCTTATTTACTTTTGACTTTTATTTAAAATAGAATTGTTACTATTTTAAAAGAAAGAGAAAGTCAGAACAGATCAGAGAGAGGGAAAGGAAAAACAAAAAGAAAGGTGGTAAGAGAATTGAACAGCCTGTGTAGCTCTATAGATTATGAAAGAGTCAAGGAGCATGAAGAGGAGAGAATTACAAGAGGAAAAGTTGGCAGGAAACTCCAAGGGAATTCCTCTTATCTTAAATGAGAATACTTTGGTGGAATGTCCGAGGGTTGGGAGGGTTATCGCATAAGATGGTGGTCAAGGATTTGGCAAAAGATCCAGATTGCTTTGCTGCAGGAAACTAAATTGAAGTAAATCTCGGATACCACGGTGAATCAAATTTGGGGAAAAAGGTATGTAAAAGGGATGGCAGTTGATGCAATGGCCAGTGGGTTCAGGCGGTAGAATGATGGTGCTATGGGATTCTCGTCCTATATATGTTATTAATAGCTGGAAAGGTGTGTACTCTTTGTCATTGCTAGTGGAGGACTTGACAAATAAACCTAGTGGCTCTTCACATGTGTTTATGGTCCAAACGACAGCCATAGAAGAAAGGAGTTTTGGAGAGAGTTAGATGTGATCAGGGGAAGGTGGAAGGGAGCTTGGTGCCTAGGGGGAGACTAGAACATAAAAAGGTTCCCAAAGAGAAAAAGGGTGGTAGCAAGATCTCCAATGAAATGATATATTTCTCAGATTGGATGAAACTCTCATTCCCTGCTGGATCTTCAGTTGTGTGGAGCTTCTTACACTTGGTCGAATAAGCAAGATCCACCAATCATGTCAAGATTGGATTGATTCTTGCTCTCTAATGATTGGCTGGATCTATACCCAGATGTCAATCAGGGTAGCCCAGCCAAAACCAGCGCCTAATTATTTCCCAATCATGCTTGACTCAGAATGTGAGAGATGGGGTCCGGCCCCATTTAGGTTTGAGCTTATGTGGCTAGAGGAAAAGAGTTTTCCAGAATTGATCTGAGTCTGGTGGTAGAAGATAGTAGTGGAGGGCTGGGCGGGCCATAGGTTTGCTGGCAAGTTAAAATTGTTAAAGGCTAAAATAAAAGAATAGGTGAAGGAAAATTTTGGAGAGGTGGGAATGATGAAAGCCAATATCCTAAATGGGATACAATCTTCAGATATCAAGGAGGCAATGAACGAGCTTTCAAGAGAAGAGGGGAGGAGAAGATTAAACTCAAAGAAGATTTTAAAAGAAAGGTGAGATAGGAAGAAATCAAGTGGAGGCAAAGGTCCAGATGCAAGTGGGAGATGGAATGAGACAAAAATACGAAGTTTTTCCAAGGGATGGCTTCATCAAGAAGAATGAATAAAATTTCTTCTATCATAGTGGAAGGGAAAAGAGTCGAAAAGAAAGAAGAGATAATTAAGAAAATAAAAGATTATTTTCTCTCTCTTTACACCAAGGAGACTTGGGAAAGACCAACCTTGGACGGCCTAGAATTTGAAGTTATTGATGGGGAAAGGGCCACTCGGATAGAAAGGAATTTTGAAGAAGAGGAAGTTTGGGAAGCAATTCATGCTTTGGCGGGAGACAAGGCACCGGGGCCAGATGGCTTTTCGATGGTTTTTTTTTTTTTTTTTTCTAGCGTTTTTGGGTGGTTATGAATGACGATATCATGGCTTTCATGGATGAGTTCCACCAAAGGGGAAAGCTCTCTAAAAGCTTGGAAGCATCTTTTCTAGCGCGCATACCCAAAAAGGCGGGGGAATTAAGTGTCAGAGTTCAGGCCCATCAGTCTAATTGGAAGCATATATATATAAGATCTTGGCTAAAGTCCTTGCTGGTAGATTGCAGAGTATTCTGCCATGTATAATCTCCAAAGAGCAAGGTGCTTTGTGAAGGGGAGACAAATCTTGGATGGTGTGCTGGTGGCAAATGAATGTGTGCATTCAAGGAATAAGATTAAAATTCCAAGGATAATTTGTAAGTTGGATTTGGAAAAAGCCTACGACAGGGTGCATTGGCAATTCTTGCAGTACTTGCTTCAAAAAATGGGCTTTGGTGTTAAATGGAGTAGGTGGATTAAGGAATGTGTTTCTTCGGCGTGCTTTTCTATCATCGTAAATGGATCCCTTAAAGGTTTCTTTCCTGCTCAAAGGGGTCTAAGGCAAGGAGACCCTTTCTCTCCATTTTCCTCTTCGTTATAATAGATAAAGCTTTAAGTGGAATGGTGGAAAAAGCTGCACAAGAAGGGGAGAGAGGGTCGGATACAACTACACTAGTAACTCACTTGCAAAATGCAGATGACACACTGATCTTTTGTGAGGCAAATGGAGATCAGATTAGAAATGTGAAAGCAATCATTTTGTGCTTCGAAGCAGTGTCGGGCCTTAAAACCAATTTCTTTAACAGTGAGTTTATTGGCATCAGAGTTGGGGATTCCCTCCTGCATCAATTTACAGATGTGTTAGGGTGTAAGATGGGGCATCTTCCAACATCTTACTTGGATCTCCCTTTATGCTTGGGATATGCAAAGAAGGAAGTTTGGAATCCAGTGGTGGAAAGAGTGGAGAGGAAGCTCTGTGTGGAAAGCCAAATATTTGTCCTTACGGCTTAGGATTACTATCATCAAATCAGTTACAACAAACCTTCCGGTGCATTATCTATCTCTACTCAAGTGTCCAAGCTCAGTTATAAATCAAATTGAAAAGTTGGAGAGGAACTTCTTATGGCATGGAAGAAGCAAAGGGAAGAAGCTTCACCTAGCTGATTTGGCTTTCATATGTACACCTAAGGAAGAAGGGTGCGTAGGTTTCAGGCCGATGGGGCAAATGAATCTAGCCCTGCTAGGGAAATGGCTTTGGAGGTTGGGTGGTGTGTCAAATTATCTTTGGAAGCAAATCCTGGTTGGGAAGTATGGTGTAGGGAGAAACAGTTGGGATGTTAACAGTGCTTCATACAAATGCCCATTCATTTGGAAGGGTTTCCACTCCATCAAAGACCACATTACTTACAAAGTTGGATCAGGAGAGAAGATATTATTTTGGCATGACAGTTGGGTTGGTGATCGGCCTCTTGCTACTCAAGTCCCGGACCTTTACATATGTGCAGAGGATAAGGAGGTGAAGGTTCAATGCTATTTATTGAGGTCAGGCCAGGCAAATGTTTGGTGCCCTGTATTAAGGAGAAGTTTTAAAAAGCATGAGGAGCAGCAGCTGATTTCCCTTCTAAACCTCTTGAACGAGGTCTATTGGGCAGATGAGGGGGAGGATGAGGATGTGGAATGCTGTTAAGGATGGTACTTTCTCGGTGTCCTCCTTCTTCTTGGCTATAATGAGGAGAAAGGTAAAGAGTACTCTTCGTTTCATTTGGAATTAGGTTCCACCAAGAGTAGTGCTTTTTGGTTGGCTTGCTCTTCAGAACAAAATCCTCACTATGGATAAGTTAAGACGGAGAGGTATAGTAATAGTAAATGGTTGTCCCATGTGCCTGAGTGAATCAGAATCAGTGGACCACTTGTTTTTGAATTGTGAGACGGCCCAAAGAATTTGGACCTATATGATGGACTTGTTTAGGTGTAGCTGGGTCTTTCCGAAATGCATTTTGGATCTCTTCTTAGCTTGGAAATGCACAACTAGCTCTCCAAGGGAGAAGGAGATGTGGAGATTATCTTTTATGGAAGTGATTGGAATGTATGGAAGGAGAGAAATTCAAGGTGCTTCGAAGGGAGATGCGAGGATGGTGATTCTTTATTGGAAAAAACAAAGTTCACGGTCGCTTCTTGGGTGTCAATCAATCACCAATTTAAGGGATACTCGTAAGACCAAATTGTGAGAAACTGGAAGGAAGTAGCTCGCTCTATGCCTCAACAATAGAAGCTGGACGTCTCTTTTGCTGTTTCTGTTTGGTTTCAGTTCTTTGTTGTTGTTCTTGTCTTCTTTGTAGTTTGTAGTTCTCCTTTGCTGTTGTGTCTTGTAATGGTGTTTCTTCTTGGCTGTTAGCTCACCAGTATAGCCCTCTTGTACTGCTTGCTTCTTTCTTCTAATATTAAGTTACCATTCAAAAAGAAAAGGCAATGAAATTCAAAGACTTACATCTGAAATTAAATATGGACAATGGTATGATGATAATCAGTCTAACTGACGAGCTAGACACAGCAAGACACAACAGTGCACATCATCATTACCTCATCAGTCAGTCAGTGCCAGTTTGACTAGATCAACAATTCGATAACCATTAAATCATTTATTTTTGTTAACATTTGGACTCCGATCAACAATCAGTTTTCGCTACATACTCCTATCAAGAAGATCAACACAACAAGTCAGTTTAATTTTTAAAGGGCATTGTACTTTTATGGCCTTTCATCCAAGTCGATATGAAATTGCAAATCGGTGCATTTGAAAATGAAATTCAAAGACTTACATATGCAATTAAATATGGGCAATTGTATGATGATAATAAAGGCTACTTTGAACAAATCATCAATTGAGACAAGGAAAGTTGACAATTGATGAATATTTTGACCAATTCCGAAGGCTGCAAGAAGATTCTGGATTAGATAAGAATGAGGAGCATGATTTTATTAGTTTTCTTAGAGGTTTAAGACTGGATACATTGAAGAGCATGAAAGACTGGAAGACCATTCATAAAGCATATCGGGAAGTAATCCGTGTTGAGTACAAGCTTGAACAGTCTTGCCAACAAAAGCCTAAGTTTCAAGAGCCAGAAAATTCCATGAAAATCTCAACTTCTGAAATAAAACATATTTCCGAAGAACCAGGAAACAAAGAAACTGACAATGTTGATCAACAACTGGAAGCAGCATCGAAAGAAAAATATATTAATTAGGAGATTGCAAAAGAAGAGCAAGTAATTGAGGTTCCCCACATTGATTTCATCGTCGAGGATAGACCATCATTCTTAGACGATTGTGACTAGTACCAATTCAACAACCGATGCATCCAACAGCCCGATCACATGCCAAAGCTGAATTCCGAAATCCAAAGAATCTACACCGCCAATTTACATTTTAGTGGAGGACAAGATTGCGTCTAACTCAATATGAAAATTGGAAGTTCATATGCTTGACTTTCGATTCTGGAGGACAACTATAGAACTCGAGGTCAAGTTCTCTCCAAGACGGGGAGAGTTGATGCAGGACAGATCCATTGTCCCCATTGGTCATCCAGTCCTTTGGGCCTAGCCCACCAACCAGACCAGTCCTTTAGGTCCAACCCATATTCAGTTTTAATTTTGTGTGATTTTATTTAGAATTGTTTAGTTTATTGGCTTATGTTTTAAGTAAGAATGTTTAAATCTCAACCTTAAAGTGTTTCCTACTGTTGAGATTAGTTTTAGGGCATATTTTCTCCCATATAAGCATTGTAATGCCTCTTTGGCAGAATTAGACTATGATTAATGAAAAAGAAAATTGAGTGTTTTGCTCTCTACAATCCTCTCTCCCCCGTGAATGGGTATGGCGTGAGGCCATCAGGCATGAAGCCTATCAACTCAGGTGTGAGGTCTGATGTATCTCCCCTATCTCTCCATCTTCATCCCTTCCCACCCCATATCTTCATCCCTATCTCTCCATCTTCATTACCATGCCCAATAAGGCCCAGCCAAACCAATCTGGGCCCAAACCAATTTGGCCAGATCCTAATTCCTAGGGTTTTGAACCCCTTTCATGCCTCTTCTTCCCCTCTTTATGATTATGTTTCAGATCAGAATGTTTTACAGCCTCTCTAGTTGATTTAACTGCGGGATTCATTCAATTCAAACCCGAATTTTGCTTTCTCATTATAAAAAATTTGTGCAAAAACCTTTGAACCTGGCCATTGTTTCAAATCCTCTAAGGGTATGGTGAATTCATTTGAATTTAATTGATCCCTAAGCTAGTGGAAGGGATTTCTCTTCCATTGAGACCCTCGGTTCATATTTGAAGGTCCGTATTGCGGGATTGTGAAAAGGCCTAGATTCATCTCTAGTCTCTTAATTGAAATTTAACAAAGAGGTGAAATCTGAGTTTAATTTTATATTTTAAATTGCAATTGTTACTGACTTTCTCATCTCAAATAGTCATTTAATTTAACCTTGCATTGTCCTGCATCATGCTCCCTCGTACAAGTTCTTGAATGATGTCAATATAACCTCTTAGGACATTCCGTTTATCTAAGACTCACCAAATCAAATCTCTAGATACCATGTTGTATGCTTTCTTTAGATCGATGAAGAATATAAGGAGATTGTTGTATTTTCTCAATAATTGCCGAAGTGAAAAGATAGCTTCCACACTTGACCAACCTAGCATGATATTAAACTGCTTTTCTGATATCTTGGTCTCTTGTTAAGTGTTTGCTCCATTACTCTCTCCTATAGTTTCATAGTGTCACTCATAAGTATAATCTCATGATAATCAGTGCAACTTTGTATATCTCCTTTGTTTTTTATATACGTACTGTAATACATCTTCTCCATTCATCCGGCATTTTCTGTGTCCTTGATATCTTATTGAAGAGCCTAGTTAATCAAAGCCATCCTTAGCTTTCCTATCTTCATTCTAGCCAATGCTTTCTTTGCATTTGATACCTAATTCTACAATAAAACATATGTCTTGCTAACGAAGTATCTTCTCTTGTTCCTAAGCCTCCCAAAAACATCTTCATTTAAAAGTTCGTTAAAATATTATCTCTATCTTACTTTAATACCATTGACCTTCCCTAAAACCTTTTTGTCCTCACTCTTTACACATCTAGCATGATCTAAGTCCCTACTCTTCCTTTCACTCATTTTGGCAAGGTTGAAAATCTCTCCTTGTCATGTTCATAACTTACTATATAGGTCATTGCATGCTTTGGAATTTGCATCCCATATAACTTTCTTAACTTCTTTATGACTTCGTATACATTTTATAACTTTCAATATATGCCTAATTTTTCATGAGTAACAAATACATATGTTAAATGTTACAAAAAAATGAACCCTGAGCAAAAGACATTAAGATAAAAAGGACTTGTTACAGCTATAACTATAAGAGGATTCCTATAATACACGAAACATTCGACCATGCTGACTAGCACTATGATTCTTACTAATTCTCAATGTAAAGATGCTAAAATGATTGTAGAGAGATTCTTACCTTTTCTTGTTTGAACGAGCATCTTCGCTCCTCAAGCTTCATTCTGAATTCCTTTGCATTAGCAGAAATTGGCTGTAAAGAAAACAGGTAATTATCAGACAATGTACAGGCCGATTTCTAACTTTTGATCTTAACAATTACATTTTTTATTTTTTGAAATGATTTTGCTTAAGTATGAAAATGGAACTCGTTGTTCAAAGACAGAAAAGCAGCATGAATGGTTGAAAATTCATAGCAGAACTCTATTACCTTGGTTGTTCGAAGACAGAAAAGGGGTATGGTTGGATGAAAATCCATAGAAGGCATCTAGATGTTTGCTAGATCTAACCTGCTTAGATCACACACTAAACCCAATGGTGTATATCAACTCATTTTCAAGTCAGCACTCTCTTCATCTCTCAGAGGTCCATGAAAGACTAGGAGCCGTACATGACTTCAGAGTGTCAGACTAACTGTATATAACTGGACCTAGGCAAGACTCTGATCGACCTGAGTGCACCTAGACCCGACTAAAATCCATACATTTCTTTAAAAAAACTCTTACTATGTCAAGGCTACGAGTTGACTCTGAGACATTAGGATTGCATAAAAATTACTCCACCTGTGTTGCACACTGACTTGTATCCGTCAGCCTGTAAAGTAATAGTAATATAATATTTTTAACATATATTTAATATAATCTATACGCTTGGTAATTAAAATTTTGGGTATGGACCCAACTGGATTGGACCCTGATTATAAATTAGTCCAAAATGAAGGTATAGACCCTAATTTTTTAGGCCAGAACCATCGTGTAAGTGGATAATTGAAGGTCCATCGACATCTATAACATAAACACATGTACTCATTTCTAATGCTATCATTTTTGTAACTTCACATATGAAATTATTCATTTCTAATGCTATCCTTTTTGTAACTTCACACATGAAATTAGCAAGCACATTTTAGCCATACGTATTTTATAAGTTCTCATTTATTTGTTGCCCCAACATTTAGCAACAAAGCAAGTCTAGTTGTCATCTTGCAAAAATTTAGACTTAGGGACAGACTTTTCTTCAACAAACTATTTCTCTAAAATTGACCATGTACTGACACTTCATGTGCCAGTCCAAGCCAAGGAGGGATGCATCAAATTGCCAGTTGGCTAAATGAGTCCCATTTTTCTTGAAAATGTATCAGGTCCCACTAATAACGAAGAGAAGCGGAAATAAAAGTGAGCATCTGACTCTCTGAAATAGTAATTGTTTAGTTCATTAAGTTAGCAAAAAGTACAAAGCCTTATATGGTCAAACAAGACAAAACCATGTGTTACAATAAGTAACATCACCACCCACATGCTTCCCAAAAGGTCATATTTGGAGAAGTCAGCAAGCTCCTTGAGTGATAAAACCCAAAGAGACCATCAGAGATTATGCCTTAATTGAATGAAACCTCATTTGTTGGGACCAAAATATTCTGAAAACCCAAGGGTCCGGATGTTTTCATCCGGAAGCTAGATAAATCAAGTTCCTTTTCCATCAAGTCTGCCATGCAATGCTTCTCATCTCTTTTTAATGCCCCTATGAATTAGTGCAACCGTGTGAGTGGATCTGGTTTAAAGGTCATGTTCCGAAACTCTCTTGCATGACTTGGCTCTGCATTCATAGAAGGCTTAAGACAAAGGACTTCCTTAAGAGAAGAAATGCCAGCTGCAAAGATAATGTCTCCCATGTCAAGATGGTTTGGAATCCTCAGATCACCTGTTCTTTGGCTGCCCTTTACTGCGTAATTTGGAATAGTTTATTCTTGCATTTCCGATTTAATTTCTAAATATATCACTCAATGCTTATAATACAGTAAATGCCCTCCCGCTGCTCACAGCTCACAACACCAATCTTCAGCAGCTGTCTCATCTTTGTTTCCCATCTTGGATTTGGCATATTTGGTTGGAAAGAAACAGTCGCATCTTTTGTGGCTGCACCAAGCCAAAAGAGATTATTCTTGCAGCCATCATTAGAGATATTGAATGCAGATTTTCCTTACAAAGAAAACATCCTCTTCTACTATTTTAGACAATCAGCAGGGTGCTCCTACTCGCTCTGTCCCAAGGTGCTGGACTTTCCAGCTGAAAATGCTGGTTTCACTGTCTCATTTTGTATGAGATCTGATAACACCGTGATGGGTTATTTGCTCTCTCTCTCTCTCTCTCCAAGCTGCAGCCTCGTCATTCAAGGCCCCTCAGGTAGTGGGTTCTCTTGGCTTCTTAATCCTTCACCTCTGATTGGATGTTCAGGAATTTAGAGCGCAAATGTCATTACTACCTCAAGAATTTTAATGCCTGGCACGTGGAGGATCCCTTCCTCGACTAAGGCTTGGATCCTCCAACCGATCACCTCTGTTTGATGCTATTAGTGTGGCAAATCTGTTGTGTTTTGCTATCCCCTGTTCTTGCAGGCTCTTTGTTTGCTATGCAGCTGGATTTCCCTAGGGCGGGTTCGGCATTGTTTTGCCCAGCTCGTGGTTGCTGTGTGCATTGGTGCAGTTAGTCTTCTGTTTCAGCTGTTGGCTGCCTGTGCAGGATGCTGCTGGCTGGGTGCTGCGTGCCTGCATCTGCTGGTGGTTGGCTGGGCCCTGCTGGGTCTCATTTGGTTTCAATGGTATGCTGCTGCTCTAGCTTTTGGATGCAATGCCAGTGCAGTGTTTTGCTATCCTTTCTCTTTTCCCAGAAAGGTGTTCTCTGACTCAAGTTTGTGCACTGCCTGCTGCTGCTTTTGCCTCAGTTGTGTGCTTCATCTGCTGCTGTGCTTTTTGCTGTGTGCTCCATGTTTTTCTGGTGTCTGCTTCAGTTAGGTTGCTCTGGTCTGCATTCGCAGTTGGGACACTGCTGTTGGGCAGTTACAGTTGGGCTTCAGTTCAGTTGCCTGCTTTGCTAGATTTTGCGGTGGGGTTTGTCATGAAGTTTCTTCAATCATCATCCTTCTATTACTATCTGGTTGCATGCAGATCCTGTTTGGTTTGGTTGAGCCTTTCTTTGGTTTTTTGCTGCTTCGTGTTAGGTTGGCTTGCTGTTTGTGTAGTTGAGGCATTGTGGGTGCTGAAGTTCTGCTGTTGTGATGTGCTCTTTGGTTCCTGTTTGCAGTTTGCTTTTCTAGTCAAGTGTTTCTGCCCTAGAAACTTCTTGTTGTTTGTACGCTTGTTGATCTGGGTCTTGTTTTTGCCATTCACCTGCTATTTCTTCTTTGCTGCTAATTTACTTCAGTGGCCTCCTTTCATCTGCTTAGTTTTTTTTTTTTTCTTTTTTTTTTTTCTTTTGTGCCTAGCGGGCTGCTGTGAGTTGGAGACTCTACGATTTTGTTGTTCATCTCTTTGAGAAGTATGTTTGTTGCCTTTGTTCTGGTTACTGCAGGCTGTTTGGCGTTGGTCGCTGTTCTCTCTCCTCTAAGGTTTTTCGTCCTTTGGGTCGCCTGGTTAGTGTTTTCCTCATTTTATAGGGTCATCTGGTTGTATCTCTTTTTTGTTTTCATGTTTAGCTGGCCCGGCTTGTGGGCTTTTGGATGGTCTCATCCCCATTTTTTGGCTCCCTTTGCTTGGCTTACCACCGCAGGTGGCCATCTGTCTCAGCATAGTTGGTAGGCGTTGAGACTTGGGAGTGATTCTTTTGTATAGGGGTTTCCCGCCCCTCTTTGGGCGTAATCAATATACTTATTCTTACCTTCCAATAATAATGATGATGATGGAAAAAATTGTAAAATCCAAAATCCATAGATGCACTAGACATGGAGAAAATGTCACATCAATCACTCTAGGTGGATCCCACAGGAAGATCACAATCCCAAAGCTATTGTTGTAAGTTGTCTTCAAAGTTGAAACAAATCTGACCAGATCAGACAAGATCTGGGAGGAAACCTCTAGATAAAGCAGGAAGAAGAATCAATGGTGCTACTGTAAGCCTGTCTATGCTGTCGCTGATGTGTAAGACAGCGTTGCACTAATCAGAAGACAGTGCTGCTGTCTCAATAACAAACAAATCCTCAAATGAGCTAAGATCCAAACAAAGTACAGGGGATGACAATAGGGCAAGATCTCTCTTATAGCAAGAGATGCAACAGTGGCAGAAACCATGAATGAAAGACGAGAGACAAGCAGAAATCCAATTCACAAACAAGAGATGATAGACAAAAATTCAGGACCAAGATTGAAAACATGCTGGGAAAATATATAGATTTTGGGAATCCCCGGTGATTCCTTTGGTATCACACAATCTTCGGTTTTTTTTTTTTTTTTTTTTTTTTTTTTTTTTTTTTTTTTTTTTTTTGTTTTTGTGGTTAAAAACACAATCTTTGTTGATATTATAGAATTAGATTACACTTCGGGTGGATAATTGCCTTTAGCAGTAACTTCAGAATACAACCATTATACAGTTTACATAGCCTTATCCAAATTATGCTACAAATTTCCAAGTTGTCTAACTTGGCTGGTTTTTACTATTGCTCCCAGGCCTAGAAAAAAGAGGGATGCATTAGTTAGATTAACAACCAGTGGAAAACTTTTTTCCACAACGCAAACATGAAATCTGAGAAACCAACATTTTGTGATCCTGCTAGGGAGCTCCTTGTTACAAGTGAGACACTGCAGCAGCACCCAGTTGCAGTGAAAAGCGGGCAAGGTTGCATGTTAGGGTGCCCCTTGCTTTAAGGGATGCACTACAACAACGCCTGTTTACAGGGGAAAGTAGGCAGGTTCCTACACCAATCTGGACAAGCGCAGGTAAAGAAGTTAGTCCAAAAGAAGAGGAGGATTCAACTTCCTACTTGGAATAAAGCAACTTTGATAGGCAAGAGCATGGGCTTGGTTGATGCATTGAAAAGAAGAAGAGTTCATGTAGCCTATCTACAAGAGACAAAGTAGAAAGGAGATAAAGCAAAGGAGCTAATCAAACCAAAATTATGCTGCCTCCTAAAAATGGTAATGAACAAGTAATAATTAGAGATCCTTCTAAAACTCTATTCCTTCATCCACATATCTCTGACATTTCGATTGTAGTCTTGTCACTTGTCCATTTATCCTTTTAGTGCCTAAACATATAAATGTAATTACAACATAAGAATAAATGAATTATTGAAATGGAATGATGGAACAAATATTCAGGTATTCAGTATTGATGTGCAATAAGCCTTTAATGTAGCTGTCTTCCTCCATCTCACCAGATATTTAAACAGATTCATACAAGCACTGAGGGTCAATACCTCCCTAGAATATATCATTTCTGAAGAAAAGTTATTTGTGATTTTACCCAATCAGATAAACCAATGAAAGCAGTTTCAACAGATAATGAATGAGCACAAACTCTGTGTGTATTGATAACAGCACAAATTGTATATATGCAGAGGATAAACAAAACAGTGACTAACCATAAATGACTGTAGTGCATTTTCTATCCCCTCAGAGCTGCTCACGGTCTCCACATGTTGTACTAAAAGCTTTTTCGTCTTCAAGTCCGCTGAGCATGCCGAAATGGATGTGTACAGGTAAGGAAAAAATGAAAAAATAAATAAAAATAAAACCACAGCATATAATAGATCGATACAAACATTGCTCTCTCACAAAAGAACGTAGAGATGCAGGACAAAAATAGGGTCTATCCAATCTAACCCAAGTAAAGCCTCACAAGTCCAGCATGGGGACTAATGGAGGGTGGATCAATGGGATCAATGTGGAGTCTACATACACATCTTGGAACCATGCCAATAGACTGATAGAGTCTTCACAAATTGGAGATGCCAAGGAGTCTTCACACAAGGCCAATCAAGGGTCTTCACCAACTCAAAATAGGAATAGAAAGGGATGTTAATTGATTTAATGAATATCATTTTCAACCGGTAGATAGATTGGTAGCGATCCTGTTTTGGTATCTTAGTCAGAGATTATACCTTCTAATTAGAGTAGTCAATACTCTTTGATTGTTAAGTGTAGATAACAATTTCTAATCAAGGATAAAGACAATGCCATAAACATCTTTCTAAATTTCTGCAAATCACAAAAACGTTGATTCTCTTAAGATAGAATTGCCTATAATACAAAATTTGGCAAGTGGCATGACCACAATATCCATATTTAATATGTAACTATAAAAACTTAAGTCATGGGCCCTCCTAGTGGATACAGGCCTCTGCAGGTCTTTTATGGGCCTCCATTGATAATTCATTTTTGGCCCATTGCCTCGATAAGAGGCCATTCATTTTACGAAGATTTTTTTTTAAATGGTGACTATATATTGCTCAAAAAAAGCTATACAGTATAAGAGAACTATACTGGTCACAAAGAGCCCCCAACAAAAAACAAAGGGGAAAAAGCATCTAAATGAAAAAAAGAGTCGGAACCCCAAGTGGTAAAACAAACGAAAAAGACTTAACGGCTTGAGGAGGGATAGAAATTATCAAAGAAGGTTTAATAACTCCCTCTTTGGCAAGTTGGTCCACCTCCGCATTGGATGATCTCATAATGTGATGGAAGGACCCATTCAAATCTCCCAACAACCAAAGCACCTCTTCTATAATGTCTGCAAGATACCAAGGTGGCTCCTTCTACAAGGAGACGCTAAGGTAGTAGATGGGACTCTTCCCGCAGACCTATGTTCAATGCTAGGAGTTCCGCATTGTTGATTGAACAAACACCTGCTAGGCCATAGTATGACAAAATTATGTTCCCATCTTCGTCGCGGATAAGACCACCAACACCTGCAATGCCCGGATTACTAGTAGTGCACCCATCAAAATTAAGCTTCAAAGCTCCATGTGGAGGTGGGTGCCATCTTGGATAGATGCACCTCGAAACAGGGCGAGAAAGAGCCACTACATCCCAATTGAGAAGAATGGTATTTGTCGAAATACCTTTAAATAGTGGCAAATGAGAGACCCAAAGGGCCACAAGATGTTTCACGTTATCTGCAATCTTGTTCACATCTGAGGATTTTCCTTCAAAGCACCTGGAGTTTCTTTATTTCCATAAGGACCAAATGGCCGCTAAGAATGAAAGTTTACACATCATTCGTCCTCTTTTTGAGCCTACCCCCAATCTCCAAAAGTCAAACAGAGAAGGGATAGAGTTTGGTAGAGGAGTGACCACAAAAGTGGAACCAAGTAAAAATCGATCTCCATATGCGTTGGACAAGGGAGCTATTAAGGAGCAAATGATCAATTGATTCCTCATTTGCGAGGCACATTGGACAAGCATTACCAATAATCACTTTACGTCGAGGTAAATTGTCCATGGTTAGTATCCCACCAAGCAACACAATCCACCCAAATGCCATTACTCTAGGCAGTGCTTTCATGCTCCACAAGCTTGTCCCAGAAAAAATGACTCTCCACCTCTACAGACAATGAAGAAAAGAAAGAAGCCACCGAAAAGAGGCTGTCAGAGGACGCCATCCAGATTCTTCCATCTCAGCCCTCCCTAGGGATGAAGACACTCATAAGGGCTGTCAACATAGAGCGGAATTGGGACTCCTCCACATCTTTTAAATTCCTCCTGAAAGTAGGGCCCCAACTAATGTGATCACCTATCCTCTCCATGTATTCGATAACTTTCGCTTCCTGGTTAGTAGCACAACGAAACAACTCAGGAAAAGTTGATGCCGGCATGTTTTCTCCAACCCAAAGATCAATCCAAAAACAGATCGTGTCCCCCTTACCCACTCAAAACCTGACCTGCTTCATAAACACATCCTTTGCAGCAAGAATGCCCTTCCACAACCCAGAATAGCGGGGAGATGGATCTTTTATAAGCCATCCATCCCTGGAGATGTCATATTTAGAGGTAATGACAACCTTCCACAGCCTCTTAGTCTCATCTCCTAACCTCCATAACCATTTACCAAGAAGAGCTAAGTTCAACTTCTTTAGAGCTATGATTCCCAAGCCTCCTGCCTTTTTTGTTTTACACACTTGGGACCATTTTACTAAGTTTGAATTAAGCACATTTCAATTCCTTACTTAACTTACAAGTTTGGTAAGCAATTAGAGTAGATAAGAAGTCTCTAGATTGAGTCTCAGCTATCTCAAAGAAAGCCAAATTTCATGAGTCAAATGATGTCTGAATGACAGGAAATTAAGTGCATATAGCATGTTGTCAGTTATCAAGTGAGATGGCATGGAATTAAGTGCATTTGGTACGTTGTTAGTTATCCAGCGACCCCAAGATTGTATGATTCACTGGATTTGCAGAAATTCTTGCTTCTTCATTGATAGGGTACATATAGGCTAGTTGAGAGAGTGAGTCTCTGCTTGGAGTCATACTTAAGAGTCTTAAGTAGGGATTGAGTTTTTCAAGTGTGTGGGCACAGTAAGGAGGAGATGTCCATGCCTCTATTTATTGGTGTATTCCTTTCAATTCCAATACATTGAATTGATTGCTTCCTTCAAAGGGTGTTAATTTTCCAATGGCAATGACTCCATTTGCCATCTGATTGCTTGAAGGTTACCGTTACAGAATGTAGATTTTCTCAATCCTCCCCCTATCTCTAGATTAATTGGTGTTCAAATGGATTGGTGCAGCCATAGCTGCACAAACCACACCATTAAGCCAGAAGACAACATATCTAGAAAGAGTGACAACTCTTTAAAGCTCCATTTGGAACCTTGGGACTCAGTTGCCCTGCACTCAAATTTCCCCTATTTGTTATGGCAACGAACAAAATGACTGTAATAGGCCGGTAACTCTGCTTATCCAAACATCAATTTTCCTGCCATCTACGCAAAAGCAGCGTGAATCAGTCTACAAATATCCAAAGGAGGCCTTAAGATAGAAGTTTCATGTTCAGCCGAATTTTTTTAGTCCTAGAAAAAAAATTCCTCTTCACACCACATGTGAATTCAACGAAAACTACCGACCGTCAGTTCGACTTCAGGGGAAAAAACGCAGCAGCAGCACAAGAAGAGTAAGAAATCAAATGAAAATTCACCTTTCACAGCAGATGAAGTAGAAGTTGACAGATTCCCAAAATCCAACTGGGTTCGTTTAAGAGGCCTTTCATTGATCTCCAACCCTATCAAAACCAACAAAAAGAAAACTTCAGATATTTATTAGTCTTTTATCAGATCAGAAAAGAGAAGTGAATTGAGAGAGAGGAAGGATTCTGACAGAGAGCATCGAGTGGCATTTGAGAAGCTTTCCTCTTAACCCTAACGACCACTGGCTTTTCTTCTTCCAAACCGATGTCTTCCATGGCGAATATGGAGTACTGCAAAGACAGAAAGAGAGAGCAATTAGGATTAGGGCTTGGAATGTCTACGATACTATGCTCTGCAGATAAAAGAAGAGTTTTGTTTCCGGTAGAGAGCAGAAAGAAGAAGAGTTATCGGAGACGAAGAGGTACGTGTACAGCGCCAGAGGCGGGAGAGCTGCCTCGTTTGGCAGAAGGCAAAATTATATTATATATATATAAAGCAGCAGCACCTTTCACGAGGGAGTGTCAGGATTTTTACAAAACTAATTTCGAAATTGCCCTTTCAGTCTTCCTGAAATCTCTCGATTAAAATCTCTTCTAACTCCTCTTTTAAACACGTGGCGCAACCTCAAGCTTTTTATAACTCTTATTCCAAAATCAGAAAGTCTACATGTACCGATTGATGGACCAATCCATTCAACTTTTCAACTTTTCGGTCCATGTTTTCACATAAGATCGGTCCATCAATCGGTACGTGTAGACTTTCTCTTCCAGAATTATCCTTTTAATCTTCCATAAAATCTCTCAATTAAAATCTCCTCTAACTTCTTCTTTAAAATTTCTAATCATATCGAAATCTTTTCCTACAAATATTGCAATGAATTAATTTCGTATTAAAGATGATTGCATTTCTAATTTCATCTCAATTACAACCCACTCTCCTATCAATTTTCATACTTACGGAGGATAACAAAACAACCAAGACACTTCCTTAAATCTTGAGATAAAAAATAAATTTCACAAAATCTTCCATAAAACTTGGGCAGAAAAACAGATACCCTAAGAAAATGTGATTCACAAAGATTCCTACCCACCTCCTTCCAAAGAATATAAATACCCAATAATTGAGTGCCCCTGTTCCCATACATTCAAGATCCTAAACACCTTTGGAATGCATCGATCCAGACTAACATGGCGCATCCAGCCACTTCCTTTAGAACCCTGCTCTAAAAGGAGGGGCCTATATTCACATCATTTCTCCAATTTTAAAATGAACCCAACCCCTTTGATGAATATAAGGCGGGTCGGGCCAATTCGGGACGAGTTAGAGGTGGGCCCACCTTCTGTACCCTGGCCTATGACCGACCGCATAACCTGCATTAAATATGGGTCGGGTCAGGTCAGGTTAGACTCAACGTAATCCATATAACTCGGTCTATGACCCCTTGCCCTAAAAAAAGATGGCTTAGAAAATTTAAACCAACAACCTTTGGCATTTTCAACATCTCTACCATTACACCGACCGACTCATTTATGCAAATGTTTATAAAAAAAAACCTAATTAGGCGACCCGTGATCCGATCAGGACTGTTTTGATCATAATGTTCATGCTTAAATAATAGTATATTAAATAAAAATAATATATAGATATATATAATAAGCATGAAATAGATATTGGGTGTGTGAGCCAAGACAAAGGGAGATATGGGTTTGCCCGTTTGCAATCTCAAAACGTCTTTTACCCCATCACTTCCTACTGATGACCAATAAAAAACTCATGTAAAATAGGAGGTGAATCAAGTTCCACCACAATCCAAGACCTCTCACCTAGAGAATTAGGATTGTATTTTACCAATTTTCATTGCAAAATAGAATGTAGCCTTCATATGCTGGGGGCATGAATAAGAAGAATTCATGAAATTTTTTTCAATATTGAGACCAAGTAGAAATTACAGTATTCTTTTCAAACAAAACACCCACTGCTTGTGTGTGGGTTATTTCTTTTTTTTTTTTTAAATAACAGGATGCCCACTTCATGTGGGGCTGGCTTGGATGTTTGGTTACTAAAAAGGGATTGAGGAGCGGGTCAATTTGAATATACATCAATCAATGTGACAATTATTATTTTTCTTTGCTCTTGATTAGAAAGATCTTCAGTTTTTTTTTTTTCAAATGAGTCCTATTTGGATACTATCCCCTTGAATTTAATTATTAATTATCCTTTGAGTATTTTTCTTGATTCAATTTTTTTCAAATAGTCCTATCTGCCGACTATTTTTTTAGTTTTATATGAGATTAGTTTAAATGGAGTTTATTTCTCTAATCAATATTTACTTTCAGTTTTAAGTGAGGTTTTCTTTCAATGAATTACAGGCTCGCGTTGGACGTGGGCCCTGAAGTGCTAGTTATATATTAAAGCCAAGGGAGAGGTGGGCTGGGGGGTGCCACCTCATCCCTGAAAATTCTCTCCTTTCAGAGAAATACAAAGGAAAAAAAAGAAAAGAAGGGAGCAACTGAACTGATTTCACGTGAGGCCTTCTTACTTCTTAATCTCCTCGAATCCCCTAATTCCTAAAATGTCTTCATCCCCTGCAATCTTCCCTAAAAAACCTCTCATTTAGATTACCACCATATCATCTCACTGCAATCTTTCTGAGATATCATGACCATTGATTTAGTGAATGGATGTATCCAATCGAATGTTGATTTGGGGTGCATTCAAATGGTTCATAGATTCTTTCTTATTATGTTTAACGCTTTATGTATTTATGCTTGGTTTCTTATTTGGTGGTTTATGAGGTCCTTACTAGAATCACCAAGTCTCTGGAACCCATAAGGATGGATCCATAGAGTTTTCGCCATAAGATTAAATAATTTTTTACCAGCTCATTTTTTTCCTCCTATAAAGAACTTTATTGCACTGCCTTACATTAAATGCTTATCTTATAATTTGGAGGTGGGGACATGCCTTCTAGAATAATGAAAAGATTTAGATGTTAATATGCTTCATATCCTTGGTAGAATGTTGACTTGATGGTCCGGTGTACACTTTCCACAAAAAAAATTTAGGGGCTGAAATTTCACTTTCCAACCAGAGCACCCATTCGAATAATCCAACTGAGTCACACTATAATACTTCCATGAATTGTCATTTATACATCTTTCTATTACTCACCGTTGGTCTGAACTATTCATCTTTCATAACCTTTAATTTCACTATTGATTTGTGTGGTCTTAAAAATTATAGGTTCTAAAAATCCACTACACTGATTTTTGGTGGATTCCTTATCCATGCATAGACATTCCCTCCCCCTTTGTTACCCTAGATTGGTGGTGACATCAAGGGGAACCTACAATCTGTAAAGTATCCCTCATATAGCGTATCAGAAAGGAGAACATTAACCCAATATGCAAATTGGCTTTGCCATCTTCAATGGTCATTCATCTATTACATGTCAATAACCTAACATGTGGTTGACCATTTTTTGTGGTGGAATGCACCCAAGTACGTCCAAGCTCGAGATTTTTTTAAAGTTGACCCAATAATATTCAAGCCAAGATCCACTTACGAAGCTTAAATGTCAGGCCCAAGCAAAACCAATTTGAAGTTTTCTGAAACCAATTTCTATTCAATTTATCAAGATGGGTTGAGCCACCTATAGATGTTTAGGGGGCAACTTAAGTTGGATAGGGATGTTTTCAACATCATCAGTTGTTAAAGCAATTTTAAACCACGTTCATTTGAGAAAAAAAAATATTTCACATATTCCTCTCTAAAATCTCTCATATATTTACCTACTAAGTCATTCACAAAGTTTCCAACCTCATACCTCATCTCATGAATAATTTTAGCGGTTTTTCTTAATCTCTATCTACACTTTCTAACCTTATCTCACTCATAATTTTAATAATTATTCTTATATGTTATGAAAATGTAATAATTATCTCTCTCTTTAATAACTATCCTCACTCATAATTTTAATAATTATCTCTCTTTAATTCAAACTTTATATCATATGGTTACTATTTGAAAATTTAAGGTGCACACCAAATGATTCTCATGATTTAAAAGAAATCTTTTATGAAAGTCTATTTTATTTTATAAGTATTTGAAGATTTATAATTTTATGAATTTTGTAATAAACTATTTAGTTTTTTTTATCGAGGCCCGGGCTAAGCACGGGCCTGCGTTGCTAGTTGAGAGTTAAGAGAATTAAAATGAGCCCAGGGTGGCAATTGGAATCAAGTATCAAACTAAAGTGACGCACGCTTTCTTCAAGGGAAATTCTAGGGAATTTCAACTCGCACACAGATTTTTTCTTTTCCCCACACAAATTTTCTCTACACACATTTCTATAATAAAAACTAGCAAAACCCCGTGCTCTGCAAGGACCAGTGAACCACCAAATGCACAAACTAATATAAATTATACTCTGAAAATAGAGACATTTAGTTACATGCCACAATTAAATGGCTTTATAACATCAATTATATTTATAAAAAAAAAAGGTGACGCATAATTTTCTACCTAAACCCCTAATTGTAGTTGAAATTGTTTACTCTAGGCCCTAGTCCATCTATAAGTCTGACCAAGGTCTCAATTTCACATACATAACATAGAAAAAACAAGTGTTCCATGCCTGAATATACATTGGTCTAAAATATGGTGGGTCCCACTAGTCTGATCTAAAATACCGGTAGATATAATTTATCACCAGACAAATAAATATTCCTATGTTAATTATCTACCAAAAAAAAAAAAGGGTCTTCCACGCCTGAATATGCCTTGGTGTAAAGTTTGGTGGGTCCCACTGGTCTGATCTAAAACACCAGTGGATCTTATTCATCACCAGATCAATAAATATACCTTAAATAACTTAGATGGAATGATCATATGTTAATTAAGTACCAGGTATAAGGCTATCCCCATCTATAAGTGTCACCCAGGCCTAAATTTCACATACAGAACATTTAAAAAAACATTTTCCATGCCCGAATATACCTTGGTGTAAAATATGGTGGGTCCCACTGGTCTAATCTGAATTACGTGGATCTGATTTTTAAATTAACGTTGATATCGGATTGCATATGCTAAGGAAAAGTATTTAGTGGGCCACCAAGGTCAAAATGGCATCAGATTTTTATTTTTTTCAAATTAATTTGAAAGTTGTGTGTGCTTGCCTATATAAACTAAAAAATTATTTATTGTGATCCCGGGCCTTTGTTGAGAGTTTAATTTGCAAGGGCTTGAATTTATTTTTAAATTAACGTTGATATCATATTGCATATGCTAAAGAAAAGTATTTGATGGGTCACCAAGGACAAAATGGCATAAGTTTTTTTTTTTTTTTTTCAAATTAATTTGAAAGTTGTGTATGCCTGCCTATTTAAATTAAAAATTTATTTATTGTGATCCAGGGCCTTTGTTGCGAGTTCAATTTGCAGGGGCTTGAATTTATTTTTAAATTAACGTTGATATCAGATTGCATATGCTAAGGAAAAGTATTTGGTGGGCCACCAACGTCAAAATGGCATCAAGTTCTTTTATTTTTTTCAAATTAATTTAAAAATTGTATGTGCCTGCCTATTTAAATTAAAAACTAATTTATTGTGATTCCGAGCCTTTGTTGTGAGTTCAATTGGCAGGGGCTTAAATTTATTTTTAAATTATCGATATCAGATTGCATATGCTAAGGAAAAGTATTTTGTGGGCCACCAAGGTCAAAATGGCATTATTTTTTTTTCAAATTAATTTGAAAGTTATGTGTGCCTGCCTATTTAAATTAAAAAATTATTTTTTGTGATCCTAGGCCTTTCTTGCGAGTTCAATTTGCAGGAGCTTGAATTTATTTTTAAATTAATGTTGATATCAGATTGCATATGCTAATGAAAAGTATTTTATGGGCCACTAAGGTCAAAATGGCATCAGGTTTTTTTTTTCAAATTAATTTGAAAGTTGTGTGTGCCTACTTATTTAAATTAAAAAATTATTTATTGTGATCCTGGGCCCTTGTTGCGAGTTCAATTTGCATGGGCTTGAATTTAGTTTTAAATTAACGTTGATATCAGATTGCATATACAAAGGAAAAGTATTTGGTGGGCCACCAAGCTCAAAATTACATCAGTTTTTTAGATCGGACCACGGAACTACCAAATGAGCAGACCAATACAAATTATTTTTATTTTTAATAAATTTGTCAATTAGTAAACTTGTGAGTCCTTCTTTTTGTTGATAATTTGATCTTTATGTTTTTTTTCCAGATCTTCGTATGTTTTCTTCTCCCTTCTATGTCTCTCTCCTTCTCCTCCTTGGCTGTCAGTCGATTTATTTATTTATTTTTATTCTCTATATTTGGAGTCTAAGAGATGCATTTTCACAACTCGCCCATACCAAACCATATTCAATTAAAAAGAAAGGAAAATTTCACAAAATGACAGTACAATAATCTTCCTATGATCCATCACTTAATAAAATCATAATCCCAAGAAACCCGTATTCCCATTACATGTCCAATATTTATTTCTATGATCACAATTACCAGTCTGACTCCTCATTTCCAACTCCTATCTAATCACCAAAACCATAACCATCATTCAAAATTCCGATCATTTGCACTCATAAACCATATCCATCACTTCAAACTATCATCATGTAATCACCAAAAATAGACCACCATATCAGGTTTTTATGAAACAAAGCCAAATGCAACCCAATGCAGAGCCCAAATCAGTCAAGAAAAGCATCCATCCATATTCATTGTCATTGCTTCCATCCTAATCCCCGAATACAAAACAAAAACACCAACCAAAAAGAACCAACTACATAGATTACTACATTTGCCAAAACCCTAATAACATTTTCATTTTTTTTCTTGATACTAGCAAGACTTTCCAAAGATAGGAAAATGTCAGGTTCTCCTCCTCGGCTGTCAGTTGACTTTTTTTTTTTATTTTTATTCTCTGTATTTGGAGTCTAAGAGATACATTTTCACAACCGGCCCATACCAAACCATATTCGGCTAAAAAAAAAAAAACAGAAGAAAATTTTCACAAATGTCAGTATAATAATCTTCCTATGATCCATCACTCAATAAAATCATAATTCCAAGAAACCCATAATCCCACTACATGGCCTTTCTATGATCACAATTAACAGTACAGGTGGAGTTGCAGGCTCAGTACATCATCAAGCAGTTCGCCGTGGCGGCGAGGTGCCGAAAGATTCCTCGCCAACTGCCGGATCGCTGGCTTCGTGATGCCTTGAATATTGTCTCGAAGCACTTTTCGGTGGCACTTCGCTCCTCCCTTTCCTAAACCCTTGCCTCCCTTTCCTTAGCTAGACATGGTGCAGAGATTTGAAATTGATCGATGACATCTGTTGAAGAAACCCAAACTTTGTTAGGAATTTTGAGGAATTTCGAGTGTTGGAACCCTAGATTTAACAATTTGACATCAACATTCAAAAAAATTGCAGAAAGTGAAGGGGGAAGAAAGAGAGAGAGAGATTTACCTGAAAATACTCGATCTTTTGAGGAACTGAACGGAAGAGGGCGGGTTTGTGAAAGGGGAGTTTGGAAATGGGTTTGATCTCAGGCCGTTGAAGGAGGAGTGTTTCTGTGTGGGGGGCGATTCGTGGTGGTGTGTGAAGTGGGAAGTTGGTTTTTTCTTGGGAAGTTATACGTGTCATTTAGAGGAGAGAGCTGAGAGAGGAGAGAGAGGAGACTTGGCGTGGATAGAGATGTTGACACGTTTGTAAAGTCATGATTCTTAGTTTGAAGCCCTGTAGTTAAACGAAGGAAAACATTCTCTTAAAGGTATAGATAGACAAGTGTCTTCGTGAATGGAGAATACATTCCCTTTTAGTGACAGGTGTCTTCATGTAAGGGAGACTACATTCCCTTACTAATATAGATTACATTAGTTCTTTTCAAACACTCCCAAATTTCATAAACTACCCACCCCACAATTTCCCTCTTTCTTCCCACACACATCCGCATCCCTTTCTATGTATCACCGGCGACTCGGTTTCTCCGGCGATCCTCCGGCGTTCCCAGTCCTATCCATCATCTCCTCTTCCAAAGGTAAATGGATTCCTCCAACATTACCATTTATTTTTCTTTCCTATCTCTTCTTTACCATTTATTCCATCTTAGATTACCTTTTTTTACATGAAAACTTGTTATGAGGATAGATTCTCATTCAGTGTAAGTTTTTACAAATAATGTTAGTATTTTTTCATGCATTTGGGTTGCATTTTATCCATCATCGCAAAGGTTTTTAACCCAAAAATCGCGACTCTGTTCAGTCTTTGAGTGACCGAACATATTGTAGGTGTTCGGACCCGAGTGTCCGAACAAAAGAATAGTGTTCAGAAAATCAAATCAAATATCACTGTTTGGTCTTAAAGGTCCAAACAGATGGCATATGTTTGGAACTATGGGTCCGAACAGATACATTATGTTCGGAACTATACATCTGAATATATGCCATCTATTCAGCCCTGAAAGACCGTACATTTTGGGAACCTGCAACTCGTTCCAGGCGACTAAGAAACGAATCTTTCCGCTGCTATTTTGATTTAAAGGCACCATTTGATTGATGTTTTCTTCCTTCATTGCACTAGAAAATGGAGGAATGTGAGTGAAGATAAGTTGCCCAAGGAAGATGGAGGAAGTGGAGAGTGAGATGGGTGAGAGAAGAAGAAGATGAGCTTGTGTGTGAAAAGAGAATTGGTTTTGAGTTTTTGTGGGACTATGGATCTTTTGGTCATTTCATGAAGGGGTAAGAATGTAATAAAAAAAAGATAAATTCCTTGTGTTTGAAAAGTAAAATTTTGTGTGGCAATAGCAGCACTCAAATTCTATTTGCACCCACCAACTTTGCCCACATGCTTAGCTCACCTACTGCAAAAATATAAAGTCTCCCTTTCTATTGAGCCTACCCACCGAGGATTACAAACGTGCCCTTCTTCTTCTTTCTCCTTCTTCCGTTCTTCCTCATTTCCTTCAATATTGGGAAAACGACGTCATTTCCGAGCCTTAGGTAAGTGAAACCTTTGAAGGCAGATCGTCTTCTCTTTTTCGTGAGCAAAGACAGATCATATTCATCTCCCTAGGTACCTCTTCATCTTCAACTTCTTCCATTTTTGTTTTCCTCATTGTTAATCTTTTTTTCAACTAAATAAACATGTAATGCAAATGGATTGAGTGCATGCAAATGGAATGGAGTGTGTAGGTTGCAATTAGGATTGAATGGAAGGGATGGGAGAGGGGAGAAAGGAAATCAATGACGGTTGACATGCAAAACAAAAAATATGATTCACGTTCTGCATGGAAACACAGATCCGTGTACATTAAAATATGCACAGAGATTAAAACCCGTGCGTTGTGCATATACACGGTGATTCAAATCCATGCTATTTGCATATGCACGGAGATTAAAACCCATGTGTTGTGAAGCTCCGTGCAGATTGCATTTGCACGGAGTTTCACATCGGTGCATATGTGGAATGAACGGGTAATTGAAACCATGCAGTTTCAGATATGCACTGTTAATGAAATCCGTGCAGTATGTTGTTTATTGCTAATCCGAATGATGTATAGTTCAGCATGCCGCCAAGACGAGTTTGTCATGGTAGTTCTTCAACCTTAGGGCACGATGACGCTATTAGTAATCCATCGACCTCGTGGGGTTGAGGTGGTGTGGCAAGCTCATCCACCATAGATTGTCATAGGCCTAAGGCGTCAGAGCGGAGATGCAAGGCGCGACAGGATCCAAGTCTAGATCCGATAGAGGAGTCAGAGGATGATGTAGCCGCTCGGGAGGCTACAAATGATGATATTACTGATAAGGATTGCGCGAACAGGACAGCCAACTGACGTGTATTACCATGCGTTACAGACTACACTTGAGCATCTAGAAGACTTGCTGGTTACATACAAGCGACATCTGCTGGGACCGTAGTCGGGTTTTATGGGTTTCATGTATTTTGTTGGTTGACGATTGAACTATGTATTTTTTTTGTATATGAACTTTGATGTGGATTGAACTATTTACATAGCATTAGATCTTTGGATGTACTTTTAGTGGATAGTGGATGAAGTTGTTTACCAATTTGTTTTTATAAGTATGCATATTGATCAAAGTAGAAATGGTGATCCAAAATTTTGTATTAAAAATATAAAATAACATTACATTAAGCATGATACACAATAAAGATCAACAAAAGTCAATCACTATCTAGAATCCAATTGCGAAGAACACTTGGACAAAATAGTTTCCATTGACGAACCCAATTGGGAACCCAATTGAGCCATGTTGTATTGCACGGAAATACAGAGCCGTGTAATACACTTATGTATGGAAATCCAAAGCCATGTAATACACTTATGCACAGAAATCCAGAGCCGTGCACTACACTCATGCACGGAAATCCGAAGCCATGCAATAGACTTATGCATGAAAATACAAAGCCGTGCAATACACTTATGCATGGCTTTATATTGTCGATTATTACATGTGATGCACAGCTCTGCAAATCCATGCAAGATGTGAATGGAAAAAAAAAAAAAAAATGAAAGCATGTGTCAAAAAAACGATACATTCTCTTCATATATGGTCATTTGCTTGTCCATGTTGGAGATGGCTTCTCTAAAACACAATGTGGTGCCTAGGATTGGAGATGTGATAACTTATATAAGGAAATGTAGAGATGGATTGAGAGATGAGTTCTTCCAAAGTGGGACATTTATGATGATGAGAAGAAGTAGAAGAAGAAGTATATGTTGTTGAAGAGAAAGAAAAACATAAGAAGTGAATATGAAATCCTGAAGAGAGGAGGAAGATGAAGTGAAGAAGAAGAAAAAAATCAACTCAGGAAGAAGCAGATGGCTTGAAGAGAAAAGGAAGATGAAGGCAAGTGTAATTAGGGAAATTTACATATGGGTATTCTTGAAATTAAAAAAAAAACTTTAAAATGTGGGTAGGCTCAGCAAAGTGGGTGGGTGCAAATAGAATTTCTCTTCCTTCACCCTTTATCGCTTGTGTTTTATTTTATAATATATAAAAGGTGTGGCCTATGGTTACTTATAACTAGTTTATAAATCACATTTGTGTGGGGAGCATAGTTGTAAATTTGATTTCGATCTCATTTTGGTGTGGCTTCAAAATGAGGTTTTTCGAGATTTGAGAATTTTGGCAAAACTATAGGAATAACTTTTCAAGAAAATGTATAAATTATAAAAAGAGGATTTTACCGAAAAAAATCAATTATGTGACCACTATATTAAAAGGTAATTTTAAGTGCCCTTACACCAAACCAGACACATTGCCCGAAAACTTTTTTTTTTTTTTAAACATTCTTTTCTAAGGTCGATAAAGACCTTCATTTGCATCATTAAGGGTCGATTGAAATCCTACGGTCCAGTCTAACCTTCACAGATCCCTATTCACGTTTTTTTGTAGGGTCTTAGTCGACCTTTAAGTAAGAGCCTCTATCAACACTGCGGTGTATCAAAACTAAAACAAATTAACACATAGAAGCATGTGTTTCTTTGTCATGGTCATCAAACGGACCACGTCGCTACTCTTCTCTGCAATCTTCCTGCAACCATGATAACGCTCACAACAACCCTTCAACCAGAAGACCAAGAAGCCTTGGCCTACCTCATCTCCAACACTTGGAAATTCTCAGAAAACAGCTGCAGGTAGATAAAGAAGAAGAAGAAACAGCACCCACCTCTCATCAACTGCACTTGTTTAAGATTCTATATGAGCTTCGAGGTCCGTTGGGATTTCTCTCCAAATTGTCATCTCATTCATGAAATCCTTGAAGCTCTTGAAAGTAGCCTGTATCTAAGTACCCAAAGCGGGGAGCGCGGAGTGGGGGCGGGGGCGGGGGCGGGGGCGGGACCGAGAGCGGGTGCGCCGAAACGCTAAATTTTAAACTAATAATATATTCGGAGCGCATACATAACATAGTTCTTGTGGGTTTATAAACAATTAAGTAATGGGCACAAATATATCTTATTTATATATATTCAAGTATTAAAAATGGATAAAAAATTAACTTTGCAATTTGATCACATAAAATAGACAATACTAAATTAGTCAAAAGAAGTTTATTCATTCAAAAGGTAAATATCTAAGTTTACAGAAAAAGAAAATGCACAAAAAAACTAAAAATTCTACAAGGTTCACTCCATATTCGGTTGATCTGCGCTCTGAAGATGGTCGAACCACGCTCCAAAAATGGTTGAACCGCGCTTCGAGGACAAATCAGATACTGGAGTTTTGGGCACTCTGGTGATGATTCCAAAGAACAAGAGAAAAGTTGAGAGACATAGGTTTGAAAGAGTTTTTCTTCTCTTTTCTCCAGCCACTCCTTATTATCCCTCTCTCCTCATCACTTTCTTTCTTTCTTTCTTTCTAATATAGTGCATAAAACGTAACATCTAAAGTCCAAAGGGAGCAAGGAATACCTCATTCTCTCAAGCTGTAAAATTGCTTTGGCATCAAACTCATAGGTTAACAGGCTAAGTACAACAAAAAGAATGAGAATTGAGTTCTCATCTTCCTTCCATTAATTTTTAAGCTTTATATGAAGATTTTGTTAGTGTGAGTAAACAAGGACCCAAACCATCCAATCAGTGATGAAAAAATGCTCCAAAAGGTGGCTCTATGTAAAGGTGGGCCGACCCCAATCACCAAAATTCATAATGATGGGTCCCATGTTAACACAATCACAAAAGCTAGCCCAGTTTATAATTCCTAGAAGTGGGTCACATGTTCTCAATAACAAATTGTGGGCCCATATTTTAATTCCTATAAAGCAGGTGCAGATTGTAAATCTTAAAAAAGTGGGGCCCATTTAATAATTCTTATAGGTGGTCCCACATTGTTAATCCTAACTGAGCGCTCATAGTATATATTTTTATAAGAGTGGGCCGCTAACATTTTTTCATATTTAAGGTGAATTCAACAATATTTCTTACCAAACAAGTCCGTACAACATAATCTAGATGGAACAAATTTGCACAACATTGCCAAACACGTTTTTCGCAAAACAGTTTCGGCACAGCTCGATCTTGGCATAACCCGAACTCAGCACAAAATCCAGAACAACACAGGGCGATGCCAAACGGGACCTATGTTTTTTTGGTCCTGATTTTAAAACAAGGTAAAACTTGAGCCCTATTTTGAAGATTTTCTCTTTTTTTATTAAATTACTAATACTATTTTTTTGGTACTCCAACTAATGGTGCCGAGAGCCTAGAGCCAAGATAGACCACACATGTGAGAAGAGGAGCACACACAAGTGGGAAGGTAGTCCACACATGTGGGAACGGGAGCCCACAAATGTGAGAAGAGTGGCGTGCCCGGGGATCGATCCATTGGTAGCCAGGTGATATTTGGGGTCGCCAAGCAACCGAGCAACCCCATGTTATCAAAATATACAAGCACGATTTGAAGTTGAAAGATCATTTTTCAACTATCCATTCATGAAGGGGCTTTTGTAAAGCTAAAATAAAGGTAAGGATGTTTCAAGAAAACCTATTTCTACCATCTATCTTTTCTTTTCCATTTTTTCACTAATATGGACGGTTTATTAAGAGAGCCAAAACAATCCTAATTAAAAGAGGATGATCAAAATAGCTAGTCATAACTGCAACAGTTAAAAGCCATCCAATGCCATCTAGATACGTAAATTACTTCAAAGTAAATCTCTTGGTAACAATGTCTTATTTCGTCTATATGAGAATGAAGAGAAATCAATTGAACATGCTTTGTTTATGCGTGAGCATGCAAGGGCCTCTCTATTTGGATCAATAATGGGTTATTTATCTCATAATATGTGTTTTAACGAATGGTGGAAAAACTGTATGGAAACTCATGATTCCATGAGTCTATCAACAGACACCCATACTAAAGTTTGGACTTTAGCTTTGTGGTGGGCCTTTTGAAGAGTAGAATTGAATTTATTTTTAGAGGTAAGAAGATTAATCCTATAAATACTATAAATAATGCTAAAAATGTTTCTATGGATTCAATACCATAACATCAGTAAGAGAGAAAACTGAAAAAGGTATCCAGGCTTATCTCTTAGATTGAATGAGAGTGTGGCTATTATGCTTTCGGATGTTGTGTTTAGTTGTCTTGATGGTAAAAATTTTTTTTTCAATTTTACAATTCGGCTTAATGGTTACTTTGTGGCTGCACGCTCTCTAGATGGGCCAAAAGTCCTCCAAAGAAGCTGAGGTGAGGGTCATTTTGTCAGTCTTGATTGAAGCCGAGGCAAGGGGTTTCCTAAAAGCTCACATTTTATCTGATGCTCTTGAATTCTATTGAATCATTTCACGAGTGACCGATTCCATTGCGTTGTTCCTTTTGTTTACCTTTTTAACTTACTAGTGTATCAGTCTTTGAGATCAAGGGCATACAGTTGTATTGAACATTATTTAAGTGGGTTATCCCATCAAATGAAATATACACGACACACAAATTATTAAAAATGGTAATTAGCCAGTGTGTTTACCAAGGCTTTGTGTAACGCCCCAATTTCGAATACCGATAAAACCATCAAGGTACTCGAATTTGGCGCACTACTTTCCTAAAAATTCGGGAACTTCCAAGGTCGTAGGTCCGCAGTGAGGTCCAATTTAAAAATTTTTTACCGTCATATAATCAATGGTTAAAATTTGCGGAAGTGTAAAGAGTAAAGCGGAAGCATAAGATATCATAAAAATATATCAAGTGTAGCAGGGCTGAAGTCCAGCCTAAATCTCAAAGTATAATTAAGAACATATTTATAAACATATCAGTCTAACTCCCTGCTCACCACATAAAAACACTTAAACCCAAAGAAAAGATAATCACTCAAGCCCCCCGTACAGGCGCTCCATCCTCCAGCTCGACCCCCTGGTTGGCTGGTCCCCATCCATAGTCCCCGTCTATGGACGCCTTGACGAGCGCGTCATCCTCATAATCGGGATCATCACCTAAGCACCAAGAATGGGTTAGATCCAAGGATTTTGCAAGTTACAGTGTACAAATAATATAGGATGTATGCGTCAAAAGAATAGAGACAGTAATAAGATCAATAAGAATATCCAAGGTACAAATGCTGGACAATTGAGCAAGATAAACATTTAGAATCAGGAAAATAAGATAAGCCAATCTATCTACACAACATGGCACATTCACACAAGCTAGATACCGCGGGATATTATGCCGTGGCCCTCCTATATTAAACACAGTCACAGTGGGGAAATCTCACCAGTGCTGGGGATAACTAACCCCGTAAATCACTCATCAATCTCAAACACTCATCACTCAAGAGATAGGACTCGGTATCACACCGTCCGTCTAAAATACAGCTCATCATGATAGCCTACTCAACACTCATAAATAGCTCTTACCAGTGATGATCAACCAACAAGCTGAGCTTAGAACAACTGAGTGAATGTTCGTGCCAACTCATGAAACTAAGGTACAATTCTATGTCTGTCTAGGCTTGCCTTGCGCGAGCAAGGTTCTATCAATTCCCAAAGAGGTCTAAGTACTAATCATTGGGTCCATACCAAGGCCCGCCAAGCCATGGCCTCAGTCTAAATAATCCAGAAGAGATCACCAATCTCAATCCATCATCAAACAATGCATACTCATCCAAGATGAGTTACAAGTCTAATCACAACCACCTCTTCATCCTAGGATTCACACATACAACTTAAGCCGTATGAGGGCCCGCCTAGATACAGACATGGGTCAAATTCCTCCAAACTACATCACCAGGTCACCTCTAGGAAGTCCTAGGTTCATGTCCTTCATTTTTCATTTAATTAACAGGTATAAAGCAATGACAAGGACATAAGAGTGACACAATGTAATAAGTGGACTAAACTCTAAGTAATTGAATCAAAGGGAACATCAAGAGTACAATCTTAAGTAATGGCCCACATTCAGGTCCAGGTCCATCTTAGCTAATTGGACTCCTAAATGAAGTTTCAGATGCCAAGTATACTGTATTTGGTGCTCTTGAAGTTACGGGCATATTCGACAATATTTAAGGATCGAATCAAAGTCAAATCTAAATCCTAGACCCTACTTAGTGGCCCCACGAGTCAACGTTGAGCCACACCATTGACTCGTGCTTGTCACATTAATGGAAGTCCATTTGGATGGTCAATGGGTCCCTACCCAAAATAATTCCCCTCTCCAAAATAATATAAGAATCTAATTTGGGTTAATGAAAATAATTAGGGCTATATTATAATTCTTAAAAACTAATGGGTCAGAGTAATTAGTCTAAAACAAGCTAGTTCACAGGTCACTAAGTCAACCCCCTTCCTTCCTTAATTTTATTCCTACTTCCTAGAACTAATGGGCTAAGTGTAAAACTACCTATAAAAAGGTGAAGTATTCAAAAGTGGCCACGGTTTCCCATGCACCCTTAGACCACAATACCACCCATTCATTCCACATTTTTGTCACGTGGTGAGGGCCATATTTCTCATGCACCCACAGAGTACAGATTCTACTCAACCAACCTTTTCTTTCTCACTTATCCACACACGTCGGCACTATCATCTCTTCACTCAAACGTTCTGCAACAGAACATTTAGAAATAGAGAATACGTCTTCGCCTGGGCTAAGGAAAATGCAACGGTCATGGGCCCCACTGATCAGGGTCCAGATCAGGCCTCACCTAAATGGCCGCCTAGGCCTATAGGGCCAGATGACCAGCCCAGATTGTGATCAATCACTTAGTGGGCCCGCCATGGTCTGATAAAAAAATAGAAAACCCTTTGTGTTTGACGCCCAAAATTGTGTAATCCTAAGATGTGGGGCCAGGCGGGACCCAATCCCCATGGGTCCACCACCATCAGGCTCGCCCCTAGGTCCACTATCAAATGTGGGGACCCGATCTATAATCGGATCATCTAATGGGTCCCGCAACCATTTGCTGTAAAACTGGTTTTTCCTCACTTAAGCATGTATTATGTTAATCAAGCTAATGGATAGTGGGCAAGGGGTGTCCACTCCCTATGGGACCAGCCCCTCTAGGATCGCCGGTGGATCCTCATTTGGGTCCACGGATCTGATTGGCTATCGGGTGGCCCATCTGGGTCCTAGTCTTAACGCAAGGAAATTGGAAACTCATTGTTTCCATGATCGGAACTGTTACAGGTCATTTTTTCTTGCTGCCATGGGTGGGTTTGAGTGGAATTCCAATCCAACTAACTATTACAAACATCATTGACCCATCAACCTTCTAAATTAGCAAGAAATCCATTCATTAAGGACCATAATCCAAATAAACAAGCTCAAAAGTAAATCTAAATATTTCTAAGCATAATATGAATAAGATTTCAAAAATAAATAATAGTAAACATGCATTCTATGCTAAGTAGGAACATTGCACTTGCCTCAAATCCGGGTTTGCAAGGGAAAATAGCAAGAATATTCAATCCAAGTTATTCAAACCAAATCCAATCTACCAAACCTAGTAACCATTCCACAAGAGAACAAAAGCTTAGAAAAGAAACCTAGGGATAAAGAAAATCCTAGAAAACTATATGGAAATTGGCTAAGGAAGGAGCATTACCTTGATTGGTAAAAGAGAAAGAGATTGATAAGAGAAGTAGAAGATGGTCTCCTTCTTCTTCTTGTAATTAGGGTTTTGGACTTAGAGTTTTAGCTAGGGTTTTGTGAAATGAGATGTAAATTAGGGATAAATGAGAGTGAATTTAGGGTTCATTTCCCAATACAATAGTTTAGCTTATATAGCCTAGGGTTTTTGGAACAATTACCAAAATAGTCTTTTTGATTGCATAGGAATGTGGATAAGGACATGGGCATTTAGGTCATTTGGTAGATATTCTATAATGTTCTAAAGTGTGGAAAACCCCTTTATAAAAACCTATTTACTAGTAAGGGCCTCAACACTTAAAACTCTACAAAAATTATAAAAAGACACTATAGAGATCTATAAAATACACAATAAGCCTAAATCCTATAAAATAGGCTAAAACTTAGGAAAATATCTATATACCCTTACTAATCCCTATTAATTAGTACAATTATGCTATATTATCATAATTAATAGTATTCAAATTCAAAATGAAGGCCCACCAAAGGTGGGGCCTCACACTTTGGATAAAGAACAATTTCAAAATTTAATTTGCAAGTTGGGCGTTCTCGATCTCCACGCTCCAACTTGAGAGGGAGTATTGAATTATTCCACAAGTGACTGATTCCATTAGGTTGTTCCTTCTGTTTCGCTTCTTATCTTATTAGTGTAACAATCCCTGAGATCAAGGGCATATAGTTGTATTGAACATTCTTTAAATGGGTTATCCCATCAAAAGAAATATACGCAACACACAAATTATTTAAAAAAGTCCGTAAGGATTCAAAGGCAGCCCAAATTGGTCCGTTGATCCCATTTTGCAATATATCATTTTAGTGATTGTCTTTTGAATTCTATAAAATATCTCATATCCCTACCTAGAACCATGAATGCAGTTGCAGATAATTTTGTTGAGAATACTTATTTGCGGGGGAAGGGAGGTTTTCTCTCTTGTTGCTTTGAATCAAACTTTCAGAAAAAAAAAAAAATGCAGGAGTAAAAAGATAAACCATAGAAAAAGTAACAACTACTAGTATATTGGAACACAAACCAGGTCCTGCATAATTACTAGTTGATTGGAACACAAACCAGGTCCTGCGTAACTACTATTTTCCGTGGGCCCTATATTTATTTCTCCTACTTATTTTGTGATATTGTTTTCTTTTATTTTCACCAATCTTTTAGCTTATGAATTGCATCCTATCTTTTTCACATTACATTTTTTATTCTAATAAATGGTACATATCCTGCAATAGGGCTAACGCAAAATTAAGCAAATTCTTCTCAATAACTCAATCTTTGGACTTGATTCCAAGAAAATCCATCTCGCGGGGATAAATCTAATATTTGAATATTTGTTAGTAGTCTAAAAATCATATCCGATAAAAAATCAATTTGTTCCACCAATTAAGAATTGTCCAAGTCATTAAACCTCTACCAGTTGGTTGGCCGACCAATATGAATTGGTGATTTTAACAAGTTTATTGGCCTTAGGTTTGCTAATAGAATGTGAGAAGAACATATTTATGAAATTTGTATGAGGTTACTGTCCAAAAAAAAAAACCTTCCAGAAAAGAGTAATATAGAAAGACTCACTGTTTCGAATCCTTTACTACTGTTGGAAGTGGGTGGGCCTTGTAGATGGGTTTTCAAAACTTTTGACCAATTTGAAATAGGGATCGATCACCCAAAAGGCCAAGAACCCAATCACAAGATCTAAAAACTTCATCGCATGCATTAAGATCAAAGATCCATCAAAGGAGGACAGGTCAAAATAAGCAAACATAAACAAGAAGATCTACTAAAATAACTGGTTGTATATCTATATCAAGGAGCTTGGTTGTCCTCAAATCGAGAACTTGATTTCTTGATTCCCCATGAAACTCTTTTGCATATTTGATGTTCTTAGCCTTGTGTTCTTCCACGCTGTGAACCTCTTGTGGAGAACTTCACAAAGAGAATGGTAGGATCTCAATTGAGAAGAAACCATAGGCACTCAAGAAGAAAACCAGAAGAGAGAGGAGAAGGAGAGAGAAAGAGCCTTGGACATCCATCTTAGGTGTATAACTGATGTGTGGAGTATTCACCCTAGCTCTCGTATATATAGTTTTTGGTAAACCTCCACTCTTACTATAATTAGAAGTCTCACTTCTATTTCTATTATGTGTCATACTCCTCCTTTCCTTAGTGTTCCAATTTGATTATAACTTTCTCTTCTTAGGGCCAACATGGGGACCACTAGGGATTTCTTAGATTTGGGTCCAACTGAAACATCTGGACTCCACATATCATGTGAACTCCGGGCCTATAGTTAATTGCAAATAACTCCACTAAATAAATGCAATTGCATTCCCGTCTTAGGAATATTTACAAGAAGATTCTAAACTTTCCAATTATTGCAAGCAGGCCCCTCAATCAATTATATCCATGGATCCAATGGAATTAAATTGTCTAACAAAATTTGATCCATCTCTTATTATCCTTGTGACCAAATTAATCAAACTAATCATCAGTACCATTTGATTAACTCTTAATCAAGACAGGTGCAAACTACTAATAATAAATTTTATTAATTGGCACAAAGGGATATATCTCACTTCGAGGATAGATTCCATCTTGATAATATATGTTCCCATCGTCTCACGACCATCTAACCAAGATACCGAGGTGTTGACCTACAGTTAGCCTCACTCGTTGGCAGCTCAAAGTAAATATATAGCAGAAACTTAGTCCATTAATCTCTCATGATTAAGAGCCTATTGCTTGAAAATTATGAGAGCATTCTTTAATCAGAGATAACTTTTGCATAAGGTGCTACTCATAGTCTTTCAGTTCATCCAATGTACTATCATAACAATCCAAAATCTTACAGTCTGATGGTTGAGACAAACCACATTATCTCATAGTGACTATAGTACTACAATCTTTTCAAATGAAATGCCCGGTCTCATCACCGGTTGTGAAAATACTTGAAGTATAAGAGTTGTGATGAATGTCTCTTATATGTGAATCTCATCCACGCACATGGATTACATTTAATATACTTATGAGCTCTAATTCATCTCATGAACCATCATGTCATTTTGTATTAGTTATGTGCAATCATCGAATAAAATCTCATTCATCACATGAATAAAGCATGAAATAATAAACTAATTAAGAAAATGAATCAATTTACCCACATTATCCACTGGACTGAGGACATACAATCTAACAATTACTTTCTCATATATTACTCTCTACAACTTTTAAAATTGGGCATGACAGCATAATTTATGAGGCTCAGTGACCCATTACATACAAAAAGGCTTTTGAATCTCCCTTTTTTGGGGAAAAAAGATCAAGTCCAATGGACATTGATAATCATTCATTTTATGGCCATGTGATTGTCCCAAAACAAGGTTTGCAAATATAATTTATACCTACCTACTATCTCTACACGTGAGAGTAAAGATGTTAACCGAATGTCGTATCCATTGGGACAAAAAGGCTAAGTTGTATTGGTTCCAAAATTCCTAAATTAATCATATTAGAAAACGAAGTGTTGATTTGATGGGTTTGATTCCTAAATTAGCAAATTAAAGACAAGGTTTGAATCAATCGAAGAAAAGATCTTAGGGTATGGATCCACTCAACCCTCGTAGAATGCGCGAGTGTAGACCTAGTATTTCACTATCAATGCTTTAATGACTCATTCTAGTTACAAACCTTCATAGAGTCAACAAATAAGGGATGTGGGTTTAGATAAGGGCATAACCTATCTCTATGGCATAGATTATCTTAAATTTAACAACACATTTTTATTATCTTAAATTTAACAACACATTCATTCAAGCATCATTACATGACTGGCATTCGAATCTACAAGATTAAAATACTTAAAATAGATATTGCATTAATAAAGAAAATCCAATCAATGGATAATATTTATGTCATATAACCAAAAGCGTTCAAAGTAAAACCCCAGAACCTATACATCACCAAAATACAAGATCAGGGCTTCATTGTAACCCTAAGGTGGAGAGTTAGTTATTCATGGAGAGAGATTGACGAATAATCCTTGATGAAATCTCCATTGGCGCTCTTCCCAATCCTCCAAAATCAGCCTTCAGTTCTTCTCAATCTCGCTTTTTATAGGTTTTGCTCCAAAAATTACTTCAAAATGTGGAGGGGGACGGAGTCCACTCGTGCCTGGCATCCGGACGCCAACTTCCTGGCGTCAGGTAGTAGCCTCGGAATCAATTATGGGGTTTGGCGTCCGGACGCCCGGAGGCGGAATGCCCTAGTGCATTTGGATAGTTCTAGCGTCCGGACGCCCAGTGTCTGGCGTCTGAATGCCAGGAGGCAGAATCTCCGTATTGTCTTGGTTCTTGCCATTTTTCTCAAATTTAGCTCAGAATTCCTTCTCTTGACCTAGAATACCTGAAAACATTAAAATAACACAAATAAGGTCATATACTACCATCCCAAGATATAACAAAGTCATCATTGAGGGGCCTTAATTGTGCATTTAGGCTCTCATCACCATGCAAAATAGAAACTTGTCCTTTTATCTGTTCATGAGTACTTAAATGACATGGTTATCAATGTCCATTGGATCTACACTTTTTTTTTTCTTGTATATAGAAATCTTTTTCTATCTGACAGAACCAACATATTTACCCCTGTGCCATTTTAAAAATCTATAAAGAGCAATAAACAACGGTTATTATAAGATCTGGATCCTCATATGATTGACTTAAGAGTGACAGGAGGCACAAGTTACAGAAATTGAGAACGGCAACCGCATAGTCTGAAGGAGCAACTTGGAACCTGTTTTGTTTTTGGTAGAAGCAACTTGGAGCTTGCTTGTAATTAGGATTGTCAAAGACCAAAATTGGGTTGGACTCATATAATCATAGAACCGAGCCCATTAGGTTTTAGGGTCTAAATCTGAGCTTGAGTTCGGTATGGACCATGGAACCGAATGGGTCCATTAAAGAACAACCTGGACCTAAACCCAATAAAAGTTGATCTCAACATCCGAGTCAAGCCTAACGAGGTTTTGGCCCCCTGGCACTCTAGACGGTTCAAATTCAGTGTAAATGGATTCGGGCTGAAACCAGGTAAATTGCCTTGTTTGGAGTGGCCCAACAGTATTGTAGGGACATTCATTATGTGCGTTATGGCCCAACAGTATTGTAGGGACAATTTTTACCATGTGATTTGTCATTGTCAGCTGCATACTTCTAAATAAACGACTTGCCAAGCAAAGCAGTAAGATTCTATGGCAATTCAAAAGCTTCCTGTGAAGGTTTTGGAAATCATTGAGAAGGAACTATGGATTTAGTGAAATCGGAGAAATTTAATTGAGATCTTAATAACTATAGATTAGGTCGAATTTATTTGAGAATGGAGAAATTAATTTCAACACTAAAGTATATCACGAGCGTACTAACTCGTGCTCGGCACAGATATGACCAAAATTGCAATCTAAATATTAAGGCATTAAAAAAATTCATAGTTTTTAGAAAGAAAAAAAAAAAAAAAGAAACAAAAAGGTTGTAAGTACCTGTTTATATGTAATCTAAATGTTAGTGGTGTAGTAACAACATAAGAGAATCAGAGTTGAACGGGAATGAGAATCAGAGTAAAAAGAAGATGGTAGAATTTGGACGAAAACAAAGCCTTTGCAAAAGAAGAAAAGAAAAAAAAAAAAAAATAGAGAATAGCTAAGTGATTTGATAAAGCAATAAAGCAGGTAGTTGCATGAAATAGAGGTGGGGAGAGAACAGGTAAGATTATGAAAAAAGTAATGTAACTTCCGGTCAAAATTAAAACTGTCGGTCAAAATCGAATCCAAAACCCTACTTTTAATATATTGTAATTCTGAAGTAAAATTTTCACTTGCGAGATCGATTGTATGTGGACCTTCTGATCAGATCGTCAAAGATGTATAAGGTCTATCAAAATATGGGGTGCTCCCCGAATTAAAGGCACCGACAGTGACATCTGAATGGGAAACCTCCATAAGAGAAATTTTGTATCATCCTATTCTTTCCTCTGTTTCCCATGTGCCTTTTCACTTGCATTTCTTTCCCTACTTGCTTGCCAAGAAGGACCCTTTTAAATTCTATCTAGTTGAAAAAAGAAAAAAAATGAACCATGTGATTAGACTAATTTGAGGGGATTAAAATTGTTTACATCCTAGATTTTGATAAAGCCAAACAAATGGGTACTAGATTTGCATGATCAATTCAAAGTTCAACTGCTCAGCAACACTGAAATTAATGTTAGATTGATCATAGGGTGTGCCATCTGATCCCTACAGATTAGGCTGTCATTAAATCTCCATGCGATCATATATCGCAGCTATTATATGGATGCCGCACTTTCCATAATGGAGAGGGATCCAACTTTCGCTCCCCTTACATAGAAAATCAAAATCTTCTATGTCAAAGAAAATCACTTTTTTTTTTGAGAAAAATGCTCACAACCACACTTTAAAAATAGGGTTGCACTGAACAAGCAAGGGAATTTTCTATGCAGTGGTTTCCTCGTTCCACATGAACACACCCTAAATTTGACCCCAATTAAAATGGTACTGAATTAAAAAAAAATATAATTATAAAAAAAAACGAAAAAAGACAGTATAATATATATATATATATATATAGGGATCTTCATATGCATCCATCCCTCATCATTTTTGATGAGGGACACCCCTTTTGGAGGTATTTCAAGTACAAAAGGGAGGTTCCCTCACAATTTTTGGTGAGGAATAGATACATATGAATATTTTTCATATAATATGTATATATATATATATATATCGTTTTCCGAGCAATTTCCACGCTGCCAGCACTGTCCAAGCAATTTCCACAGGTTCTTATTTTTAACGGCCGACGGCAACAGGTGGCCTATCAGTACAGCTTGTGGGGCCCACCTCTTACTGTAAGTAATCCCACGTCCTTCCCCACTATCTTGTCCCCTGTCAACCAAAACTTCCATTTCCTGTTTATATATTCAAAATTATGGAACAGTTGAGGTAGATGTCTCCGTCTTTTGCCCTAGAAATCTACAGAAATCTTCCTCCGTTCCCTCCTCTCTCTCTGCCCTACTTCACAAGCTCTGCAGAGATTTCTAAATCCTGATAGGTGAGATTTCTCTCCTGTTTTGAATTTCGGATATCTGTCTGTTTTTTCTTCTTCATTTCTACTCTTTGGTTTCATCACTGCGTTTGCTTTTTCTCTTTTTTCTTTGTAAGGATTCAATGGAAAGGAACTAAAAGGATATATATATATATATATATATATATATATATATATATCGCTCAGCAGTTTGCGATTAGATTTTGTTAGGACTGCAGAAACGTGCGTGGATTGAACTGTTGAGTTTGTAACAATTGCGGAAGAGATTTGTGCCTTAAGTGAACAGTGGAAATAAACTGGTTTTCGGCAGTTCGTAGTTTGATTATGAAAGTTAGCGACTTTGTGGGGTTGGGGTTGGTTTAATTTTTTGGGCAGAACGGATGGTTATCTCGGTGAATTTGGGTTGGGGTCGAAATTAAAAATAAGATCAAGTATGGCCAATGGCTGACCAGGATTTTCATTTGGGTGGTGCGGGCAATGGTCAAGTTGCGGGTGCGGTCGTAGGTCCACCCTGAGTGTATGGGGGGGATGGTGTCAAACCAAGTCAATTTAATGCTTCAGTGTCAAATTCTCTGGTTACTAGATCACTTCATCGACTATGGATGTTGCACCCTGCCCAATATCTGTTTCATGTTTTTTGCACTGCCCCCAAAATGTACAGGCTACATCCATCCATTCCTCCTACCTATTCAGTTCATTTGTGATTTGGGATACATTGAAATGTTTTTTCTGGTTCGTCCAAGGTGCCAAATTTACTTGATACTTGGGGTGCATCCAATGATTCTGTCATTCTGCTCACCTGCGGATTTCACCGGTTGTTTAGTAGATGAACCTGACCTTTTCTTTTTCCTAAGATTTCCAACATATTGTTGCTACTAGTATCTGATTGCTTGTCACATTGGCTACGAGGTCCTGTTTTTAAGAATGCTTAAAAAAGTCACAACTTGATGAACCTTTGTGTGACTAACTGATGACTTTTCATGGTAGTACATGACTACATGTGAATGTTGGTGGGTCCTGTTTGTTTAATAAAATATAACAAGGGTTTTGGATCACAGACGTCTACGATAAATCTCATCTGATGTGTTAGCTGTCCTATCTGGTCAATGGCTGTAATTGTGAGCCCTTTAATTTCAACTGTACATTTCATTGCCTTAGACTAAATGGCCGAAATATGACCTCTAAGGTTGACTTTTGGTAGAAGCCTAGTCCGCTAAGACTCCTACTATTTGCTGGAGCTGATTGCACCACCACTAGGGCTGTTAAATGGAACTGCATCCAGTCTGGATCTGCCTGTGTACATATATGATAGGATTAGATTTGGATTATTCAATGACCTAACAGGCCAGACGCATCCAAATTTAGGGTCTGAAACCCATAGTTGGACTCGAGTCCTAGGGTCCAGGCCTATCAGAATCTAAGTATGAACATCAGAACATGAAGATTTGTATCTTTGGATAGATCCAATTATCCAAAGGAGAAAAGCAAATCTTCATGCACATGAAAATTCATATGAAGTGTCTCCACTTCCTAGTAAAATACTCCACTTCTCCATTTATAAAAAAAAGGCCTCTCTCTCTCTCTCTCTCTCTCTCTCCCACCCACCCACCCACCCACCCACACACACCCATTTTACTTCAAATTTCTGAAAAGAAAAATGTCCCTCTCAAATGAAAGCTCTACTGACCTCTTTACAAGAAGAGTTTTGTTTTGTTTTTTTTTGTTTTTTAATTTTCTTTTCTTTTTTTATTTTGATGATGATGAAGAATCTAGCAGGCACAGAGATATGACAGAAGAAAGATCAACTCTTGTCATGGATCTAGTGCTTTTTTTTTTTGTGTGTGTGTGTGTGTGTCTGGCCATGTTAGAAGGCGTCCAATGGAAGCACCTGTTAAAAGGTGTGAAGGCATAGAGATTGCCAGGAGTAGGAGAGGGAGAGGGAGACCCAAGAGAAGTTGGAAAGAAACTATTAAACATGACCTTGCCTACATGGATCTAACGGAGGACATGACCCTAAACAGATTTGATTGGCGTCGTCAAATCCATATAGCCGACCCCACCTAGTGGGAAAAGGCTTGGTTTGGTTTGGTTTGTGTATGATAACGGAGGGTGTCCCAGCCCTTTGGGCCAGAATAATCCCTACGGGACCAGGGGGAGCCGGGTAAATCCCCTGTGCCAAATGCTGCTTTATCTTCTCCTTTCAAAATTTCTTATTCTCTCTCTATCTCTATTGGGTAGTTTTGCTCCCCATTCCCATTTTCAGGAGGGCCTGAATCCAGGCATTAGGTCCGTGTCTCTCTACACTACTATTTGAACCCTAATATTCTCATCTCGCCTAGAGCTAGGCACCTAAGTGGGCTCGTCTAGAATATGGCCGGTTAGCAGCTCCATCCACCAACATGCCATGTTCCCCACATTTTAGTCATTGATTGGTCATCAGAAGAGATTTGTTAAGCTAGACTCTACATGTTTGAAAAAAAATGATGTTATATGAATCAAATATTTCTGCCATAGTTAAGTTGCACTTTTTTCTTAATCAAAGTGATCATGTCTAGTGTTGATTCGTTGAATGATTAGGAAGATTTACCCTACCTCTCTAATTTCATAGCTTATATCTTTTGTCAGATTGTGCCTTTTTGCTGCAATTCCCAACTATAGTTAGAGCTTGAAATATCTTTACTGTCCTTGATGTTCTCAAATTGGCTTCCTATATTGGAGATTGCACTTCAAACAAATTCAAGTAATGAATAAGCAAGAGGAGACATTTGTAAGGTCAGTTTCTTTAAGTTTTGTGCATCGATTTCGTTAATAGCTGCAAAGAACATTGTTTAGATTCTATATCACTTCTGCCTGACACGTGCATTTCAGTTGGTATTTGTTTACACCACAAATTAGCGTGCATCTGTGTTTAACATTTTTCATTGACCTCTGTGTGTGTGTGTTGTGTGTGTGCGTGCGCACACGCAAGTGTGCAGTAACCAAGGATGAAAATAGCGGTAGCGGCGGGCGTAGCGGCCCTCCGCCAAACCGCTACGAAGCGGGCGATACGTAGCGTAGCGGGGATACGTAGCGGCGTAGTGGTCCGATTTGAAAAAATCGCCAAAAAAATATGAAAAAATTCCAGAAAATCCAGAAAATTGTAAAATGAAAGAAAATGTGGTTCTTTTGCAAAAGTAAGTAAGAAAAGGGGGCGTAGCGGTGCCCTCAATACATGAGGTCCTGTATCGCTGTATAAATAGAAAATAATAGTAATAATTAGTTTTTTCACATGCTTTCATGTTTCTTAGTCATGCTAACTTAAAAAGTAATGGAAAGCTCATAAAAAAAAAAAAAAAAAAAGAACATGAATTCATGAAATAAAAGCATAAGAAATTAAGAATTAAAAAATAAGAAGACTTAAGAGTTAGGTCATTACACAATAGTGACAATACACAATACCCATTAGTCATTAGTGAATATTGAACAGTCAAATATCAATACTTCAACATTCATGATTCAAATTCAATCAAGTGAATGAACTATGAAGTGATCAACAATCAACATTCAACACCAATTTAAAAATGACAAAGAATAGAGAGTTAGTGAAGGATATAGGAATACCTTAATCAATAATCACCACCAAAAGGAATGTCTACCAAGATTCAAGGGGCTATGGTCATCATCATCCCCATTAGTGTTATTATTTGATCCACTGGCACTGGCACCATATTGGATTTGATATTGATGAGAATTGGGATCCACAAATCCAAAGAAGGCAGCTGCACCCGCATCAAAAGAACTTGGAGGAGGTGGAGGTGGTACATGTGGATTTCTACCATATTGCGTTTCACCATAGTCACCATATGAGTATGGCCCCGAAGTTGAAGACTGTTCTTCTCCTTGTTGTAATTGACCATATGGAAAATAGTCAAAATATTGTGAGGGTCCTTGTCCACTGTAACTAGGGTTCCACGAATCAGTCCATGATGCCGCTTGTTGTCCTCCAACATCTCCACCCATATTTCCTTGCTCACTACTACCTCCAGCCCCAGGTGGTGAATCTCTTCGGCGCCGTTGATAACCACGGCTTGGATCAAATCTTCCAGATGGAGGTAACTCATGTACTTCCTCTATAGGAATGTCATCATCTTCATCATGCTGATAGTATTCACTAGTACCACCTGTCCCACTGTCTCCTGCTCCTCCTCCATCTCCACCATGGCTACTCGAAGAGACGGTGGTGGAACTAACTTTCTCAGAAGCAGGTTCTTTCCCACTCCTCCTAGTCCTACTGGTACCTTCTCCCCGAGGTGGCTGACCTTCTGCAGGTGCCTCACCTATATCCGAATCTATCAACTCTTGAACTGTTTCCTGAAACTTCGGATCTGAATCTAGCAGTGGATCCTCTATTTCGGCTAACCATGGGAGTAAGGGATCGTCCTCTCTGAATATGTGATCCAAATTAATAGGACAATAAGTAGGATCATCCCTTGACCTTCTTTCCCTAATTCTGTTTCTCAACTTCAGATTGTAATGACAATATACAAGCTTGTTGAGTTTTTGCATGGTAAGCCGATTTCTGGCCTTCGTGTGGATCAAAGAGAAAGTGCTCCAATTTCTTTCACAGTTGGAAGATGTTGTAGTTTGACTAAGGATGCGAACAGCCGCTTTCCTTAGATGTGGAGCACTCTCTCCATAATTCATCCACCAATCAGCTGAAATGCAAAAAATAAATAAAGAAAATTAGATATTCGTAACCCTCAAGTCCTTCTAATCAATTAAGATAAATAAATCAAGATTCAAGACTATTGGGTGGGGTCTTCTGTTCATCGTCATACCAGGTGGCATCCTTCCAATCGATCGTATCACAAGAGGGTCAGCAAAGGTTCCTCTCCTTTGTGTATATATAGATATCTACAATGTGAAAATTAGATATAAGCATGTATGGTAGTATGGCAATTGGCACTTGGTAGCATAATTAAATTCTTTCAAGTAACCACCCACTCACCTCTTGTATTGCATCAATTTGATCATCTGCATCTAACAATTTTTTTAATACCTCCCGTAATCCTACCCGCAAGTCCGTATCTATTGCTTCGGTGTGTAGTTCGACATTGCGGTAATAGAATTCGGGATTCAAAAAATAACCTACATTATAAATATGTAGAATGTACTGTGAGCAAATAAGATAATAGATACATTAGTTAGGAAAACAAAAATGTATCAAATTCAAAGATATATATTAATTACCTGCAGCATGCAATGGATGGTGCAACTGATCGTTCCAACGGGCATCAATAATCTTTATATATTTATCGTGATATGTAACATTTTCTATAATGGATTGCTTTGCCCGATCCATTGCTTCATATATAAAGCCCATTGTCGGCTTGTCATCACCATCTACAAGCCGCAACACTTTAACCAAAGGCTCAAAAACCTGTAATATCTTCCTCACTTTCTTCCAAAACTTATTGTCCCTCATAAGGTTTGGGACTTCAAACCCCGGACCACTAGTTGCATTGCCCCATTTCGAACAAAGCCATTCTTCTGATGCAAACATCTGAATGAGCTCCGTTCTAAACTTTACAAGGCTTTCCATAGCCAGAAAATGAGTTGCAAACCTAGTTATTCCTGGACGCAGCAAGGCATGGTTATTTGTGTATCTTTTCATCAAGCTTAACACCCATGAATGATCATATATAAATCTTGTAATTCCTCTACATGCCTTGATCAATGAAGCCACTTTTGTCTTCCTTCCAATCTTTTCCAGGATGAGATCTACGCAGTGTGTGCTGCACATGGGGTCCAGAATAAACGGGTCCTCTTCTCCTGTAATTGCAAACCTGCTTTCTTGAAATTGGCGCCATTATCTGTAACAATCTGTACAATAAACTCCTCTCCCACACTCTCTACAACTTTATCCATAAGATTGTATATATATGTGGCTGTCCGTCTATGTTCACTTGCATCAATGGACTTCACAAAGACGGTCCAAGCGACTGAATACACCAAAAAGTTTATTAATTGTGTTTGGGTGCCGCTGGTCCACCCGTCACACATGATGGTAACACCATTCTGTTGCCACATGGGCCTAAACGTTTCCACTCAAGCCTTTATTTCTCTGAATTCGTCTTCAAGATATTTAGTGCCCACATCATATATGGAGGGCGCCTGTATACCGCGCCCAGCTTCAGCGGCAACATCAAGAATAGTCTGGAAATATAGAGAATCTATTGCTGTAGGTGGTATGTTCTTATGAATTAGCCATTTTGCTGTAGCTTTGGCCAATCTATCTCTTACAGCCTTCATTACCCCTTTCACAACACTAGATATTTTTGGTTGTTTATCTCCCTCTTTTCTATGTGCTAGAGGATCAACAGGGGGAGGAACTGCTCTTTTCGTAGAGATAATTTCTACATCAACATCCCGTTCTCGGGTGCTAAATGCCCTACGCAAGGACCCCGCAATGCCCTTACCCTTGCTTGGCACAGATGCAGATGAGCCCCCTGCATCATAATATCTGCTTCCAGCAAATGCACGACGTTCTTGTTCTTCTTGTTGACTCATCAAAGACTCTCGGCGTGCAGCCTCCATCTGTTCATCTTCCTCCTCATCAAAGTATTCATCCCCAAATACATCATAACGGGCAGCATCAATATCTTGCCGCTTCTTTTCTTTTATCTCTACTTTTCTAGCTTTATTTTGGCCAAGCAAAGCTTTCATTTCTTCCCTGATTTCCCTTGGTACTTCGGAACAGGCAGCAACATTGCCAGAAACGTGGCCCAAGTGCTGCTTGAATCTTGTAATGCCCCCATTAGTCACTTTCGAACAAAACTTGCATTTGATTTTCAACCTATTTTCCTCAACTGCCTCACCATATCTCCATGCGGGATCAATATTACGAGGCATTTTAAGTTATCAATTTGCAAAGACAAATAGACTGAATACCTGTCTCTTGATATAAATATGAACAAGTAGTATGTTAAAAATTAAAAAAAACAAAGAAATATGTTAGAGGAAACATATATATAATGCTTAGGAATTATTCCCTTGACATTTAATTGGTATTTCATTACTTAAAGTATCAATTTTTTTCAAAAAATAAATAAATCCGAAAATAAAAATTAAAGAAAAATCAAGAAACATTCAAGTAGTGATGGATTGATCTATAGGAAACATAGATCTATCATTTACAAGCAATTTCCAAGTTGTTTCATTGGTTGACAATGAATATACACATTTTTTTTTTCAAAAAATAAATAAATCCGAAAATAAAAATTAAAGAAAAATCAAGAAACATTCAAGTGGTGATGGATTGATCTATGGGAAACATAGATCTATCATTTACAAGCAATTTCCAAGTTGTTTCATTGGTTGTCAATGAATATACACATTTTTTTTTCAAAAAATAAATAAATCCGAAAATAAAAATTAAAGAAAAATCAAGAAACATTCAAGTGGTGATGGATTGATCTATGGGAAACATAGATCTATCATTTACAAGCAATTTCCAAGTTGTTTCATTGGTTGTCAATGAATATACACATTTTTTTTTTCAAAAAATAAATAAATCCGAAAATAAAAATTAAAGAAAAATCAAGAAACATTCAAGTGGTGATGGATTGATCTATGGGAAACATAGATCTATCATTTACAAGCAATTTCCAAGTTGTTTCATTGGTTGTCAATGAATATACACATTTTTTTTTTCAAAAAATAAATAAATCCGAAAATAAAAATTAAAGAAAAATCAAGAAACATTCAAGTGGTGATGGATTGATCTATGGGAAACATAGATCTATCATCTACAAGCAATTTCCAAGTTGTTTCATTGGTTGTCAATGAATATATACATTTTTTTTTTCAAAAAAATAATAAATCCGAAAATAAAAATTAAAGAAAAATCAAGAAACATTCAAGTGGTGATGGATTGATCTATGAGAAACATAGATCTATCATTTACAAGCAATTTCCAAGTTGTTTCATTGGTTGTCAATGAATATACACATTTTTTTTTCAAAAAAATAATAAATCCGAAAATAAAAAATATCAAAAAATTTAAAAGAACCCAAAAATATGTGTGCATCATCAAAGGAAAACATAGATCTAACAATATTACAAGATAAGGAAGAATTTATAGTAGTTAGAGTCTTAAAGAGAGATGAAATGATCTCAAAACTCAAAAGTCAACTCCAAAAAAGTTCAAAGAAAGAACATACCTAGAATAGAATCTTGAATCTCGATGAAGATGCTTGGATCTTGTCTCATTAACAATATTTCCTTGTTTTGATGTTTGTTTTGGTGGATTTTGAGCTCAAATATGTTTTTACAGCAATAGGGAGGGTTTTACAGCAAGTAACAGTGAAAGAAGAAGGAGAAAAGAGAAGGGAAAGAAGAAATGGGTCGTCAGGGGGTGTTTTTAAACACCCCCGCTACGTGGCGGCCGCCACGTAGCGTAGCGGTATGTATCGGCCGCTACGCATATGTAGCGGCCGATACGGACAGTAGCGCGATAATTTGAAAAAAGCGTGGCGGCATCTGCCGCCACGGCCGATATATCGGCCGCTACGCTACGTAGCGGCCGATATTTTCATCTATGGCAGTAACATATTCTATTGATAAAACATATTTCAAATAGGTTCACGTTTCGCAGTTTATAACATATTTCAAATTTTCAGTAAGTTCAAGATTCACAGAAGGCAATTTTTTTCTTTTTTCTTTCTCATAAAACAAAAAGAAAAACATATTTAATTATAAAAGGAGAGACAGCTATATAGTTTTTCTTCATTCTCTTCTTTCAAAATTTCTTTTATTATTTCCTTTTGGAATTAACATGCTAATGAAAATGTGCACACTCTCTTTATGGTTTTCTACTTTTTTCTTATGCTTAACATCCAGCCTCTCTCTCTCTCTCTCTCTCTCTCTCTCTCTCTCTCTCTCTCAGAGAGAGAGGGCGGGGGGGGGGGGGGGGGTGTCTTTCTGTAATTATTGAAGTTAATAGAAACTATCCTAATCAAACTAGGAAACCAATTAAATCAGAATGCTAATCATAATTACAATAAAATTAGGAAGCTACTAACAAATAAATATCCTTAAAGCTATGTTGGGTGGGACCAGTGGTGGAGTGGTAGCCCGTTCTGCATCATATATGCTTGCAAATTGCAATGTCTATGATGCTTTTTTTTTGGGTGTTTGTTCTCCAATTATTGCCTATAATTTGCAAGCACTGAGCGTGGAAAAGTGGAGGATTTTGTAGTTTGCATTTTGAAAATGCATTATATCAATAGATTATGATTTTGTAGTTCTGTAAATAGCAATGCTTTATATTCTTTTGTAACTTCTCATCATATAATTTTGTAGAAAATTACACATGCCTAGATCATAATCATCATCATCAATTACATATACCTTGACATCAATTAGAATATGGAATTTATCTAGATTTTCTAAGAGAAACTATATGTTTATGAAAATTTTTTTTTACATGTTTTCTGTCATTTTAGTTATTATGAATGTATATATTTATTACATGTTTTCCTTTATGTTAGTTATTATAAAGGGGGTTTTACTAGAAAAAACACTTTATGTGGCCGGTGCACCAAACAGGGAACATTAGGCAAACATACACCTAACAAGGAATCCGTACAGGAAAATCAACTTTTTTTTTTACTATTTTTTTGGGTGGTCGCTATCGACCTTCATTTTATGTGACGACGACCCTTGCTATAACAAGTGAGGGTCGCAGACTCGCAGTCGAGCCTTAGCAGGCATAAACTCATCTTTTTTCTTTTTCCTCTCTTCCCCAAACCCAATCCAATGATGGAGAGACGGAAGATTCACTTGTCCGTTGTCCGCATTTATTCCCGTGAAGACATGCTAAGTAGCTTGACTGCATGTTTTTCTCTTGCCATGTCAACAGCATGTCATGATCTAGGCCGTTGATCGAGTCTTGTGGGAGGGCCTTGAAGGAGGTTTGTTTTGGAGTTTTTGGTATAGTAAAAGATGAGCATCACGAGAAAAAAATGGTGTAGTAATAGATTATTCCAGTGAGGGTCGCGCAAATGATATGTAGTTGATCTATTTTTATATAATTTAGTATCAAGTTGTTTTTTTGATGCTCAGGATTCATTGATTTTGTCCAAATCATAACTGTAAATAAGAAATCTCCCAATACCTCAAACAAATGAAATTCTCAATAAGACAATTATAGTCGATGCTTGTAAATATCTTTTAAGTTACTTTTTGCATTAGATCACTTGCAATGACTGGAACTAGTATAGTGTTTTTTCTTACAAATGGCAAGGCCATGGGAGAGCCTGCCTTGCATCATTAGTATGCAACTTGACCAAATACTGATGATGATTTTGTGGGGCACACCGGGTCCACACAAGGGGAGTGGGTGGATGGGAATTGTAGATCTGCGTTTTGATAGGTACTGGATGAATTTTTACTCCAATCCAGTCTTTGAACATAAGAGAAAATTGGCCATTATCTCGTCCATTTTAAAGATGTAAAAGTCTCAACAGCTTATATGTGTCAATCCAAGCCCACACTAGCAGGCCCATTTAGGCCCAGTCTGTATATTTCACTTAGTCAAAAGACAACTGTACATACTTAGTTTGTAATACTAAATTTTAGGATCTAGATATAGAGAAGATTCTAATTGCATGTAATCAGGGCATTCAGCCCTTATATAATATGAGCAGAGTCGACCATAAGAGAGACTCAATTTTACAGTAATATTCTCTCTCAAATGACATGGTATCAGAGCCAGGTCGTCAAAAATTAGTGCTTTAGCTAATTTTATTCTTCAAGATCCAAAGTATTGTGGATTCTCCTAGTCATCTTCCAAGATCTGGAAGCCCTTCAGAGATCATCTCTCCAGCCTGATCGTCTTTGATCATCCCTGATCGTCTCAGATCAGACGTGGCCCACCTGAGATCATCATCAACAGTTCAGAGGAATCAGCCCATCTTGGTCGACTGGATATATACATATTTATGAAGATTTTCTCAAGATTTATCGATCATCAGAGGTAGGCCATCTACCATTTTTTGTGGAAAATCTGTTTTGTCCATTTCTTTTCATCACAGCCGTCCAAAATCTTGGATTTGGATTCGTTTTGCCTAAGACCACTTCCAGTAGTTGCAGAATTCTGCTGCTCACCCATCCCCATCCTCAGATCTGTATACAGATCACTTGGTGGGCCCCACGTGTAGATCTACACTGACGACAGGGTCGTCTGGGCTCTGTTTGCACTCTATTTGTGCACTGTTCCTTTTCTGTCTTCTGGGAACAGTTCTGGACATTCGATCTGATTGATTGCTGTGATCTAATCCATCATTTGTAATCTGATCTATCATTGGTGAGTTTGTAATCTGATTGGTTTGTGATCTGAACCATCCATCATTGGTTGCTGATTGGTTTGTGATCTGATCCATCCATCATTGGTTGCTCGATCTTATTGGTTGCTGTGATTGGATCCATCTTTGGTGATCTGATCCATCATTGGTTTGTGATCTGATTGGTTGATGTCTACTGTAACACCTGATCTGCTTATGATCTGATCCATCATATTGATCTTCTTTGCCAATATCTTCACAAGACTGATTTGTTTGTGCTTCTTCTGGCCTTTAGTAATGGACAAATCTGAAATTAAAATGGTTCAGTTTGATGGGAAAAATTATACCTCATGGGCCTTCCAATTTCAAATTTACTTAGAAGGAAAGGAACTCTGGGCACACATTGATGGATCTGAATCTAAACCGGAGGAAGATGACAAGAAGATTTTAGCTTGGAAGACTAAGGATGCTAAAATCAAAAACTGGTTACTGGGCTCGGTTGACCCACATTTTATCCTCAACCTCAGACCTTGCAAAACTGCCCAGGAAATGTGGGACTGTCTTAAAAAAGATCTATCAACAAGGCAATGCTGCTCGCCAATTTCAATTGGAACTCGACATTTCTCAATTTAATCAGGGCACCCAGTCTATTCAGGAGTATTACAATGGCTTTCGCAGACTGTGGTCAGAATATGATGAGATTAAGTTTGCTACGGTGTCTGAAGCACTCCTACCTGAACTACTTCTCTTACAGCAAGGTAGGCATCGGGAGCAAGGTAGCCATCGGGATCAGTTTCTCATGAAACTTCGTCAGGAGTTTGAGACAGTTAGATCTAACTTGATGAGCAGGGCTTCTCTTCCCAACTTGGATGACTGTCTTCAAGAGCTTCTGCGGGAAGAACAACATCTGGTCACTAAAACTACTCTGGACCAACAGGGATCTACTGAGGCTCCGCTTGCCTATGTTGCTACCACCAGACCACCTCCCCGGGATATCAGTAAAGTTCAGTGCCATAACTGCAAAAAATATGGTCACTATGCAAATCAATGCAAGGCAAAGATCTGCAGATATTGTAAGGCCACTGGTCATGTTATTGATGAATGCCGGAAGAAGGGTCGCAATTCTACTTCCCGCAACTATGTGCCGTCAACCCCTGGTACTTACGCAGTGCCGTCAGTTCCCAGTGCTTACACAGTGACCACTCCACGATATGCCTCCTCTGACTTCAGTGGTTCTATGCAGTATGATTCTTCCTCACAACCTGGTTCCTCAACACAATCTGCGTCCCCAGCTCCTCTCACCCCTGAGATGGTAAACCAAATGATTATCAATGCCTTAGCATCCATGAACATCGCAGGTACTGCTTCATCTCTTTCCAATATATGGTACTTAGATTCTGGTGCAAGTAACCATATGACCTCTTCACCCATAAAATTACAAAATGTCGTTCCATACACTGGTCATCTTACTGTTCAAGCTGCCAACGGAGATCATCTTCCCATCACCTCTATTGGTGAAACCCCTGGCCCCTTACCCTTAACCAATGTTTTAGTTTCTCCTCATCCTGCTACCAATTTGGTTTCTGTGGGTCAACTTGTTGAAAATAATTACAATGTCTCCTTTTCTTCTTCTGGTTGTGTTGTGCAGGACTAGGAGTCGGAGGAAGTGATCGCGAGGGGGCCTAAGCGTGGAAGACTTTTTTCCTTACCAGTGTCTTCATTTATTCAAGATAAAACTTTACATCAGTTATTTTGTTTTTTCATTCAGAATAATTCTCGGTTGTGGCATAATAGGCTTAGTCATCCGAATGCCTCTACAATGTCTACTTTATTTCAATCTGGATTATTAAATAAACCTGTTGACTCTGCTTCCTTTGAATGTGATGCTTGTAAATTAGGAAAGAGTAAAACTTTACCTTTTCTACACTCTAAAACACGGAGCACTGCATGTTTTGACTTAATTCATAGTGATGTTTGGGGCATTGCTCCGACCCTTTTACATAGTCATTTCAAGTACTTTGTAACCTTCATTGATGACTACAGCAGATTTACTTGGATTTATTTATTACATTCGAAGTCTGATGTTCTTAATGCATTTAAATTTTTTGTTAGCTATGTTAACATCCAATTCTCCAAATGCATTAAAACTTTGCGCTCAGACTCAGGGGGGGAGTACGTTTCCAATAATTTTCAATCTTTTCTAAACAATAAAGGGATCATTTCTCAACGTACCTGTCCGTATACTCCACAACAAAATGGAGTCGCGGAACGGAAAAACAGACATCTCCTTGATGTGACTAGAACACTTCTGATTGAATCATCCGTTCCCCCTCGTTTTTGGACTGAAGCTCTCACCACAGCGGTCTATCTCATTAACCGCCTTCCATCTCCTACCATTGCGCATTCCACGCCTCATTTTAAACTATTTGGTCATCATCCTGTGTTTGATCACCTACATACCATTGGATGTGTTTGCTTCGTTCATCTACCTCTCACAGAGAGAACGAAACTAACAGCGCAATCTCGCAGTTGTGCTTTTTTGGGTTATGCTACTAATCAAAAAGGTTTTGTTTGTTATGATCCCATTGGTCGTCGTGTCAGGATTTCTAGAAATGTTATTTTCTTTGAAAATCAATATTTTTTCCAAACTCACATGGACTGTCATCAACCATCTTCCCCAGCTCTCTTACCTGGTTTTTCGGATCCGAAAACCATTACTAAGTTTAATCCTGATTTTGTATATCACCGACGGGAAAAACCTACCACTGCAGATGGCCGTCCTCCTGATCTTCCACCGGCAAATGGTTCCCCGCCTACTCATGCCTTGCGTCGCTCCTCCAGAACTTCTAGACCGCCTGCGCGGTATGGATTTACCCATACTTCTTTGATGACAACCCTATCTTCTGTCTCTATCCCAAGTTCTTATTTGCAGGCTGTACAACAAGATTGTTGGAACCAGGCCATGAAGGAGGAATTGGATGCATTGGATCAGAATCACACCTGGGATATTGTGGAGTGTACTTCAGCAGTTAAACCCATTGGTTGCAAATGGATCTACTCGATCAAACTTAAATCTGATGGGTCCTTGGATAGACACAAAGCTCGACTTGTGGCATTCGGAAACAGACAGGAGTATGGCATTGACTACGAGGAAACGTTTGCTCCTGTGGCAAAAATGACAACTGTTCGGTTACTTCTCGCAATTGCTGCATCTAAATCTTGGCCATTATACCAAATGGATGTCAAAAATGCATTTCTCCATGGGGATCTGCAAGAAGAAGTCTATATGCGTATACCACAAGGAGTCCCATCTCCATCCAAGCGGTCTGTCTGTCGATTGCGAAAATCGCTTTATGGTCTCAAGCAAGCTCCTCGGGCATGGTTCGAAACCTTCAGGGGTCGCTTATGCGAAAGTGGCTTTACTCAGAGCTCTTATGATCCATCTCTCTTTCTATGTCACACATCTACTGGGGTTACTATGCTTCTGGTGTATGTTGACGATATTATTATCACTGGCACGGATGGTGTTATGATCAAATCTCTCTAAGAATCCCTCAGGACTTACTTCCATATGAAGGATTTGGGCCCCTTGCATTATTTTTTGGGCTTAGAGGTGTATCAATCTCCCAAAGGTCTCTTTGTTAATCAACACAAATACACATCAGACCTTATCGAGTTGGCTGACCTCCATGATTTTTCACCTGTTGATACACCTGTAGAGGTAAATCTCAAGTTGAGTAAAGATGATGGCGATCTTCTTCCTGATCCTCATATCTACCGGCGCCTTATGGGAAGTCTTGTCTATTTCACCATCACTAGACCTGACATATCCTATGCTGTTAATCTTGTGAGCCAGTTCATGACCGCTCCTCGACATCTTCATTTGACAGCTGTGAAGCGTATTATCCGCTATCTGCTGAGAACTGTTCCTCGTGGTTTATATTATCCAAAGGATAATCCTCTTCATCTGACCGCTTATGCGGATGCTGACTGGGCAGGGTGTCCAGACACACGTCGTTCTACTACGGGTTGGTGCATGTACCTTGGAAATTCCCTTATTTCTTGGAAATGCAAGAAACAAGAACGTGTGTCCAGATCTTCCACAGAAGCTAAATATAGGGCAATGTCTTCTGCTTGTTCTGAGATCTTATGGCTACGGGGACTTCTTTCGGAACTTGGGTTCACTCAAACGTCTCCTACTTCATTGTATGCTGACAATACTGGGGCTATCCGAATCACTGAAAATCCCGTCTTCAATGAATGCACCAAACATATCGAAGTTGACTGCCACTTTATTAGGGATGAATATAAACGGGATGTCATTAGTCTACCTCATGTCCCTACAGAGCTTCAGTTTGCAGATATCTTCACAAAAGGACTTCCTCGGCCTCGACATCAATTTCTTGTCTCCAAATTGCTGCTTTATGACTCCCCAGCATCAATTTGAGGGGGGGTGTCAATCCAAGCCCACACTAGCAGGCCCATTTAGGCCCAGTCTGTATATTTCATTTAGTCAAAAGACAACTGTACATACTTAGTTTGTAATACTAAATTTTAGGATCTAGATATAGAGAAGATTCTAATTGCATGTAATCAGGGCATTCAGCCCTTATATAATATGAGCAGAGTCGACCATAATAGAGACTCAATTTTACAGCAATATTCTCTCTCAAATGACAATATGAAGGGGCAATTGCAATTGGATACAGTAAAATTTATCCACACCCATGATCTTCCCTACATTTTACAACCCTTCATGAACTGGCACACATCCAAATGGGCCCCAAAAGTCATCTTAACATCAGAAGGGCACACCTTTGAGTATGTGTTTGTATATGCTCCATTATTGGATTGAGTTTGAGGAAGAAGGAAAAAGATGAGTTTATGCCTGCTCAGGTCCACTGCGACCCTCACTTGTTATAGTGAGGGTCACCGTTGACTCTCAACACATAAAATGAAGGTTAATAGCGACCACCCAAAAAAAATGGTGTGAAAAATTGATTTTTCTATATGGATTCCCTGTTAGGTGCTTGTTTCCCTAATGTTGCCTGTTTGGTGCACTGGCCATGTAAAGTGTTTTTTCGGGTAAAAACCCATATTATAAATGTATATATTTATAATGAAAATAATAAAAATTAATTTATTGACCTACATTATCAACTCGCCGATTCTCCTAGTAAACTGAACTGCTTAATTGGCCTAGCTTGGTCAACCCACCTGGTTGGAAAGCTATGCTCATTCATTTTGCCTTCTAGATCAGGAGCCTATTATCCTCCACACACTCTCATCTACCACTCCAACCACGCTTTCCACTCTATCTTCATTCCAAAATGAGCAAAAGGTGAAATCCTTGTTTCTCCCATTATTTTATTTTCCTTAGGGATAAGGTTATCCACCACTTGCCAGCCTTGTGGCTGGGTGTTTCAACCTTCAATCTTGTTCATCCATAAGATTGGAACAAAGAGAGATCTCTTCCTCACTTGCTTCTGTTGAGTCAACCAGTCAGTTAATGAAACGCATGTTCTCAGTTAGGGTTCATAGCGTGATTTCTTCTCTTCGTGAACAGCTAATGAAAAAGCGGTCTTTTTGTCACTCCCTCTGTCTAGATACTAAACGTTTCTTTTCAGTTTCATTTTTTTTTAATAACCAACGCTTCTTTTCATTTTCTTTTGAAAATATAGAGGGTTTTTATTTATTTATTTATAATTAGACCTCTCCATTAGTGTGCTGTGGCAGTTCATATAATTTTTGTATGATCTCCAATTGTCTACATCCCCACTGTTGTAAGTTTTTGTAGTTTTACTTCTCAGAAGAAAAAAAGGGTGAAAAAGTAGGAGATTGGAGCTGCCGTAAGTTATGACTGCTATCTAGCACTCTTTAGTTTTTATCTTGAAGCATTGGTTATTTGCTTTGTGATGCTACATTATTTTCAAACCCCTGCAATAGGGTATGTTCCTTTTTTATTTTTTATTTTTATCACTTTGGAAGCATTTTGAGAGGTTCAGTTTGACATTTACCTGCATTAGGCTTATATTACATGTCATGTACTCATGTTGACTATGTTATGCTCAGATTTCAGGATTGGCGTTCAAAGAAATCTTTTTTGGGAAGGAACTTTTCTCCTGAAGATGGTCTACTTTCGGGAAAGGTTAGAAGAACAATAAGCTCAGTATCGGAGAATATCCATAGAGGCTTAGAATGGGCAACTGAGGGTATTAGAAACATTAGAAAGTCATTTCAGTTTCGATCTCCAAGAGATTCATCCACTGATGACTTGGGCTCTAGGAAGATTCTTCATCCTCAGGGAGAATTTCTTCAAAGATGGAATAAAATTTTTGTTCTCTCATGCGTGATGGCAGTATCTGTGGACCCCATATTCTTTTACATCCCAGTCGTTGACAAGGATAAGAAATGCCTTGATTTGGATCACAGATTGGAAATTGCTGCAAGTGTTTTGCGTTCCTTCACAGACGTATTTTATATACTTCATATTTTCTTTCAATTTCGTACTGGTTTTATTGCTCCTTCTTCTCGAGTATTTGGAAGAGGAGTTTTGGTTGAGGATCCTTCAGCAATAGCCAGGAGATATTTGTCATCATACTTCCTAATCGATATCCTTGCAGTACTTCCTCTCCCTCAGGTACAATAGTTAATTCATTTTTGTTTTCTTTGATGTTTTTCTTTGTGATAATCTTCGAGTTTTATAAAGGTAAGGAAAAAACAAGTATAATGTGTGTCTATTCTTTGAGTATATCAAGTAGTAATTTCGTTCCTTATTATATTTTTGTATCATATGCTTATGTTCTATAGGATGCTATTTGTTGATTTACGAGTCATATTATTATGATTTACAGGGTTGTGTGTGTGCATGCCAAACATTTATGAAGCTATAAAACAATACTCATATTGACATTCATTCATTCACTCGCAACCTTTTGAAGAATTTTTTTCCTGTGTATATATCAAGAAAAATCCATTTTTCAGAATAGTTGTTGCGTGAGTAGTGTTTCTATTATGTTTGTATATCCAATGCAGCAAAAGAAGGCAAAGAAAGAAAAAAAGGTTCCTTGTATATATGCTTTTCATGTGTCAGACACATGACAAATAGCTATTTAGTGAGAGAAAAGTTTCTATTATTTGGGATGGCAAAACTTTTATACTAATAAAGTTTTTACAAATTTGTAATACTGTGCTTTCATTATTAATTCACATATTAACTAAAATATTTGTTGTGCATTCTTAAATATCATTTTATATCTGTGCAAATGTGAACATATTTATTGTTCGAGTGCTACCCATGTTTGACAGCTTTGTGCAATATATGTTGATTCATTGAAGTTAATTTTTTTTGCAGATTATTATATTGTAATTGTGTGGGAGAAATCAGCATATCTCTCTTCCTCTTTTTTTTATTTTTTATTTTTTTATTTTTTTTAAGATATGGGGGTGTGGGGTGTGGCGTGGGGATCCCTGGTTGGTTTCGATGGGGATCCAGGTTGGTTTCGATGTGGGATTTGGTGGTAGAAAAGTTTGAAAAGAAGTTATCTTCTTGGAAGAGGCAATATCTCTCTTTGGAGAAAGAATCACTGTTATCAAATCATCTTTATCTAGCTTACTAGTATATTACATGTCACTTTAAGGATGCCAACGGTGGTGGTTAAGAAATTGGATCAGATTCGGAGAAATTTTTTATGGGATGGAAACTGTGAAAGAAGGAAGATGCCTTCAGTGAAGTGGTGTGAGGTGATAAAATCGGAAGTGGCAGGAGGCTTGGGTTTGGGGGACTTGGAGTTAAAAATGAAATAATATGTAATCAAGGAAGGAGACAAGAGCTTGGAGAGAAAACAGATGATCCACAAGGAGGATCGTCAGTTCTTTTATATAATCATTATGCCCTAATCAAGGGTTCTAAACATGCTAATTAATACAATCAGAATAAAGAATGAATCAATCTCCTAATCTATGTAAGGAAGTAGTACAGGGAAATTAGCAACAAGAAAGTAGCAACAAAATCTAATCAATGATCCCACACGTGGGATTTTATATACAACTATGTGGGCTGGGCCTAAGTGGGCCTATTTTCTACACTCCCCCTCAAATTGATGTGGTAATGCAGAAAACATCAATTTGTTAGTGAGATCATGATGGCGCGGTTTGGGAAGTGCTTTTGTGAAGATATCTGCCAACTGGTCATGAGTAGAGACATGAGGCGAAGTTATCTTCTCGGTAACAACATGCTGACGGATGAAGTGGCAGCCAATCTCAATATGCTTTGTTCTTTCATGAAAGACTGGATTGTTTGCAATTCGGGTAACACTGGTGTTGTCCCCATGAAGAGGTGTAGAGCTACCAACAGTGACACCGAACTCACAGAGAAGACGGCGTAGCCAGATGATTTCAGCACTTGCAGATGACATGGCCCGATATTCTGCCTCAGCAGACGATTTCGAAACTGTGGTTTGCTTCTTGCACTTCCATGAAATCAAAGATTCCCCAAGAAACATACACCAACCAGTGGTAGAGCGCCGAGAATCGGGGCAACCAGCCCAGTCAGCATCCGCATAAGCAGATAAGTGCAGAGAAGCGCGCAAAGAGTAGAAGAGACCATGATTAAGGGTGCCTTTGACATAGCGGAGTATGCGCAATGCAGCAGCAAGGTGAGGTTTGTGAGGATTGCTCACAAACTGGCTAACCATATGAACGGCATGAGAAATATCCGGCCTAGTCATAGTTAAGTAGAGCAAACTACCAACTATCCGTCAAAAAACAAAGGGATCATCCAGAGGGGGGCCATCATCTGTACTAATCTTACTGTTCAACTCCATAGGTGTATCAAAAGTGTGAGCATCATCAAGGCGTGCCGAAGTGATCAAATCTATAGCATATTTCCTCTGATGAACTCGAATGCCAGATTTGCTACGCAAGAACTCCAGCCCTAGAAAGTAGGTGAGAGGACCAAGATCCTTCATTCTGAAGTGGCGAGTGAGATGATGTTTGAGAGCCGTAATGCTAGCACTATCATTGCCACTGATAATCATATCATCAACATAGACTAAAGGGAAGGTGTATCCCCTCGGTGTCCATTTAAGAAATAGTGAGCTATCCGAATGGCTCTGACGAAATCCAGCTTGAAGAATTGCAGTTTGGAATTTATCAAACCAAGCCCTGGGAGCCTGCTTAAGCCCATACAAAGATTTCCGCAACTTACAAACATGCTTAGGAGGACAGGCATATCCTGGAGGAGGCTTTAAGTAGACAATCTCCTGTAAATTCCCATGAAGAAATGCATTTTTGACATCGATTTGCCACAGAGGCCGGGCTGCAGCGACACAGAGGAGAGTACGAACGTTGGTCATTTTAGCCACTGGTGCAAATGTCTCCTCATAGTCGATTCCATACTCCTGTTTATAACCCTGTGCAACCAATCGAGCTTTGTAGCGATCAAGACTCCCATCGGAGTGGACTTTTATGGAGTAGATCCATTTACTGCCAATCACAGAGGCTCCTTCAGGAGCCGGTACCAAGTCCCATGTCTGATTTGCTTTGAGAGCGAGCAATTCCTCATTCATAGCATCCTGCCAGTAAGCAATCTTCGAGGCCTGTGAATATGAGGTGGGTGTAGGAGCACTATCTAAGGATGAAAAGAGAGCAGGAAAGCCATAACGGTTAGGGGCAATCGAAAGACGATTAGATTGTCGTAGAGAGGATATTATCAGAAGAAGCATGGTTACCTGTAGGAGCAGTAGGTGGCACTGGGAGATGATCAGGAGAGGGAGGCACCATAGGAGGAACCTTGTTACGCTGGACATAGACCTTGATAGCTGGTGAGGCAGGAGCAGATTCTGGGAATTGTGGCAAATGGGACACAGCAATAGGATGATGATCTAAACGCAATGAAAAGAAATGAATTTGTTCCAAGAAGATCACGTTGCGAGAGATTAGCATGCATTTTTCAAAACGGTCATAACACAAGAACCCTTTGTGTTCAGAACTGTAGCCAAGAAAGATGCATTTGGCAGCCTGTGGAAATAGCTTAGTGCGTTCAGTCGGTGGAAGATGAACAAAACACAAACAACCAAACACACGTAAGTGAGAGTATAAAGGAGGATGTTCAAAGAGAACTCCGTAAGGAGTAGTCTTTCCTAAAACCGTACTAGGAAGACGATTGATCAGATATACCGCAGTCTGGGCAGCATCACACCAAAATTCAGGAGGAACTAAGGATGCAAGTAAAATGGTACGAACAGTTTCAAGAATATGTCTGTTCTTTCTTTCCGCAATTTCATTCTGCTGCGGAGTGTGTGGACAAGATTTTTGATGAAGAATTCCTTTATCAGAGAGGAAATCAGAGAATTCATGAGACATGTATTCTCCACCAGAATCGGATCTAAGGATCTTGATATCTTTCTTAAATTGGGTGTGGACCATGTTATAGAATCTTTGAAAAATAGAAAACACTTCAGATTTTAAACGCATGAAATAAATCCAAGTATAAGGGGAATGATCATCAATAAATGTCACATAGTACTTGAATCCTGCCCTACTCAAGGTAGGAGCAATGCCCCAAACAGCAGTGTGAATGATGTCAAAAGATTCTAATGCACGAGAATTATGAACAGAAAATGGCAAAATATGACTCTTAAACAACAAGTTTCACATTTTGATTGAGATAAAGAAGACATCATTTTATTATCAATTGTAGAGTTTAAACAAAGAAATTAAATAGGCATTGTTCACATGACCAAGACGTTTATGCTAAACCGTCCACAAGTTTTTGAAATTATTAGAAGAAGCAAAGAAGGAATGATGTCCAATGTCCAGCAAAAACAGGCGCCCATGTTTACTCCCCGTCGAAATCACCTTCCCAGTTTGTCGTCCCTGTATGACACAACCAGAGGAAGAAAAGTGAACAAGATAGCCATCATCAATAAGTTGTCCTACAAAAAGTAAATTGGCTGATAATTTTGGAACAAAGTAGACATTGGAAAGGGTGATGGACTGGCCGGTGACACTAGATAAAGTAATGGTACCAACTCCAGAAATGGGTAGTTGATCACCATTGGCAGTGGTAATTTTTTCTTTTCCAAGATAAGGGTGGGAATCTGTAAAACTATGTTCTACAGATGTCATATGATTTGAGGCTCCTGAATCTAAAAACCATGTGGAAGAGGTGATAGAAGAAGACAAAGATGCAGAAGAATGAAAGGAAGGAGATGCTATATGAGAATGAGGTTGATACCGACCACCAGAGAAGCCCATAGACTCATTTGCAGAGGTGACTGTGCTCTGGATCAGTTCTTGAATTTGAGCAGGAGTCATGGATATAGCCCCGGAGGAAGTGCTGCCTGTATTTGATACGGGGGCTTGAGCCTGAAATGCGGAAGGAACATTCTGTCTTGGCATATTGGAGGGAGGCTTCTTATGCTGTCTCATTCCGTCGCTATAGGCTTCGACAGTTATCAATCACATGACCATTTCGTTTGCAATATTTACAAACCAGTTTCTTGTGACGATTTTTGGCAATATGTCCGAAGCCTTTGCATTCGTAACATTGAGTCAGTTTTGGCGTTGCCAAAAGAGCCGAGTCAGCAGGAAGAGGCGCAAGGAAGGCTTTGGGAGCTTCGGGTGCTTCCAGAATATTACGTTGTGAAGTGAGACGAAGTTCTTCGCGAAGGACTTCTTGGAAGCAAGTATCAAGATTGGCAGTATTCTCCCTGTTCATGAGCGCAGACCGAATATATTCAAATTCAGGTCGTAGATTCATAAGAAACTGGCTGATATGAGTTTCTTCTTGTAACTGGAGAGCCTCAGACAGAAATCCAGAAGAGACCGTTTGGATCAGCATGGAATCCTTTTCAGTCCACAAGGTGAGGAAACCATTAAAGTATTCCTGCACAGTTTTATCCCCCTGACTATATTTGTCAATTTTGCTATCTAGATGAAATTTCCGAGCTTTATTGGTTTGATGGTAGATTTTCTTCAGATGAGCCCACATATCAGCTGCTGTGGTGTAGGCTTGAAGAGCCACGGTAAGAGAGTGATCAATAGAGTTAAGGATCCAAGTGACCACTTTCGCATTTTCTTTGGACCAGGTGGCTAGGCCTTTTGAGTCAGTAGAACTTAGGCCTTTTGAGTCAGTAGAACTTAGGCCTTTTGAGTCAGTAGAACTTGTAATCTGAGGCTTGGTTATCGATCCATCAAGATAACCAAAAAGGCCCTGTCCTTTGACAAAGTTCCTTAAGTGGAAGGACCAGGACATATAATTTTGCACATTAAATTTAATGGGGATAACATCATATTTGTCCATTGCAGGATGTAATGGAAAGAGATAGAGCTCACCAAGTAGTAGGAGAAGGAAGAGATCGGTCCTTAGATCAGCAGTCAACAGGGCCAAGAAAATAGCAAGATGCAAACAGCAGTGATAGCCACAACAATAGCAACAGTAGAAATGTGATGAAGAAAATGGAACAGTAAGAGCAAGATGCAAGCAGCAGTAACAGCAACAGCAATAGTAGAACAACAGTAGCAGTGAAAGAACCAATCACAAGATGCCAGTCCAGTAGCAAAGAGGGAACCAAACAGTCCAATCGTAGAAAAATAGGGACTCAAACAGTCCAGTGGTAGAGAAATTATCAATCACAACTGATAAAAAGATGTAATATGAGATGATTGTACTAACCAAGCATGAAGGATGCAGTTTGGATGGCTGAGATATGCATCCAGAAGAAAGTAACCCAACTCAGTCCAAAGATGGCAAAAAGAGAGCCAGACGACTAGAAATTTCTGGGTAGAAGCTGTTTGTGGGCCCCACAAAGTGGTCCAATCACAGATCTGGATTGATCAGCTTGGAAGAGATCAATTGTATTACCTCCAGTTCAAGTTTGATGACCTCCATAAATTTTTACCGTTGTGATGAAAACCTTTTGAGAAAAAGGACCCAACCTCGTCAGATGAAGAAGTGGTAGAACAGTACCTTAACTGTCGATTAAAAAATCCAGAAAAATCTTCAAAATACTCCTGAAGGGTGGTCGATCATCATAAGAGTGGTTGCTGGTACCCAGAGATTGATCAAAGGTGGGCCCCGTTGCCACGTTGATCAGATGAACTCCAGGCACGATATGAAGATACACAGCAGAGAAAATGCACGATATGAAGATTACACCAGTAGAGAAGTATTTGAAGATGATTGAAAAGTCTCTTAGCACCTTGTGCTCTGATACCATGAAATAATATGTAATCAAGGAAGAAGAAGGAGACAAGAGCTTGGAGAGAAAACAGATGATCCACAAGGAGGATCGTTAGTTCTTTTATATAATCATTATGCCCTAATCAAGGGCTCTAAACATGCTAATTAATACAATCAGAATAAAGAATGAATCAATCTCCTAATCTATGTAAGGAAGTAGTACAGGGAAATTAGCAACAAGAAAGTAGCAACAAAATCTAATCAATGATCCCACACGTGGGATTTTATATACAACTATGTGGGCTGGGCCTAAGTGGGCCTATCTTCTACAAAAAAATTGGTCTTTACTAGCTAAATGGTGGTGGAGGTATGGGGAGGAGAAAGATGCATTGTGGAGGAGGATAATAGTGTCAAAGTGTGGGGAGGATGTATGGGGATGTGTTCCAAAAGGAGTTCCTAGGTATAGGTTGTCTGGTATACGGGTTTTAATTTCTAGTTTTGGTGATGAGTCAAAAGTCCAGGGCGAGGTCTTTGTCAAAGGTTTGGGTTTCATAGTGAAGGAGGGAGATAGTGTTCGTTTTTGGTTTGATGATTGGATGGCAGTGGGTCCTTTATGCCTTTTGTTTCCTAAAGTGTTTAGGGTTGTGTCCAACAAAGAATCTTCAGTTAAAAAATGTTATGTTTTGGATGGTAATGACATGTCTTGGGATGTAAGTGTTAGGAGGAACCTTCGTTAGTTAGAGTTGGTGGAGTGAGTCTCTGTTGAGTCTTCTTGCTAATGTTTATTTATTTTTTATGTAGGGGCCCTGATAACTGTCTCATTTGGATGTCAGATTCCGTGGGTTCATTTTCATCAAGATCTTTCTACAAGGAGATTGATCCATGCAGCGCGGTTCGGTCTCCATGTGCATCAGTTTGGATGGGTCTTGGCCCACCCAAAGTGTAGGATTTTTGTTGGTTTACAGTGGCGGGTAAGATCTCAATAGCGGATATCTTAAGAAGAAGGGGGTTGTTGTTGGATAGTATTTCAGACATATGTTGCCTTTGTAAGAGGGAGCTGTACTCAATAAATCATTCATTCATTTATTGTGATGTCGCTTCGTTTATTTGGGGATACTTCCTCAAAGAATGTGGTATGAGTTGGTGCCTTCCAGGCTTAGTAGTGGTATTGTTTGAGGCTTGGAAGGGGACCCCGTTTGTAGGAAATGGCGGGATATTGTGGACGATCATTCCTTTTTCCATTCTTTTGTTAATTATGAAAGAGCATAATTATAGAATTTTTAATAGAAAATAATAAAAAAGGGAGGATATTATGTCAATTGTGCTTTTGAGGATCGCTAAATGGGCATGTGTTAGAAAGGATTGATGTCAAGATTGATTACATATTTCAAAGTTGGGGTGCTTGTTTGAATATGTGAGTCATAAAGAAAAAAAAGGAAAGTTTGTTGGAGTTTTCCTTCGTCGGAAGTTCTAAAATTCAATGTGGATGGAGCAGCAAGAGGTAAACCAGGGCTAGCATGCATCGAAGGTGTACTAAGAAATCACAAAGGGAAAGTTTTGTATATGTTTTCTAAGCATGTTGGGATCAATACTTTACTGAAGTAGGAGTTCTGGCCACTTTGGAAGCTCTACATATTTTTCATTCCTTATATCATCATGATCTTATTGTAGAGAGTGACTCAACAAATTCCATATCTTGGGTGAAATCTTTGAAAGGGCCTTGGAAAATGCAATTCTTATTCAATGAAATCAGTCATCTGGTATCCAACTTGCGGGTCTCATTTCAATATGTTGGTAGATTTGCAAATGAAATGGCGGATTGTCTAGCTAAATAGGGGGTTGATAGGTCATGTAGTTTAAGTGCTTCTATAGGGTAGTCGTTGATGGGTGATTGGTATATTTCTCTTACACTGTTTCACCTATGAGAGATTTTTATGTATGCTTTCTGTGAGCTGTATCTTTTATCCCTTTAATAAAATTTACTGTTACCAATTAAAAAAAAAAAAAACAGATGGGGGTGTACTTGGGGCTGGGCGGGCATGGCACAGGGCTTAGATGGAACAATTTGATATCCAAACAACAACAACAACGTTGTCGACGACGACAACAACTGACAATGACAATGACAAAACGACGACGACGACAACAACAACAACGTCGTTGATGGCAACAAACAACAATGACAACAACAACAACAACATTGTTGTTGACGACAACAAACGACAACAACAACAACAACAACGTACAAACGACGACAACAACAACAGTTGGTGGCGGAGTTTTGTTAAACAAGGAGTCTATCTACCCAGAATATTTCAGTAACGTCTTTTTCTATATATTCTCAAGGAAATTAGACAATTGTCCAAGGAGCTTAACACAGTGTTGGCACATCTGGAGACACAATGAAAAGTGGGTGCTTTAGCAGAATCATGTGCTATCACTGAGAATCTTTTAATTGTTCATGGTGCAGTATCTTAGTATATACTGGTGGATATTCTGTTTTGTCTCGTCACAGGTTTTCCCATCCCCCTGATGGGGTCGTTTTCATTGTGCATATTTTATTAGCTGTCTAATGAATTTGGTTATTTGCACACAAAAAAAAAAGCATCTACAGACAGACACCATTCCTGACGCTTCAATTTTCCATGTGGAACTGTGCCATACCAAATGTCTTACCTGTAACATAGGCATCTGTAAAGTTCAAGTTCCTGTAGCTTTGTAATGCTACTAATGCATACCAGGTTTGATTGAACCTAGATTGGCGCTCAATTCAACCACACACAGTGTACAATTGGAAAAGAAGTGAATCACACCATTGAAGGCGTGCATGGACCTATTCATTCAATGGTTAAGGTCACATGAAAACAATATGCCTCACTTATCTGTAGATCTCACACACAAATTCCTCAAACTTCTTTAGTTCAATTGAAAATACATAAAACTTCATTAAAAAATAAAAAAAATGCATAAAAGTTGTATGGAACCCATTCTACTATCCATGAGACACATGTGGATTCCATGCAAATCCATTGTAAAACATGTCTGAAGCTCAAGTCTATTCCAGATATGGTTTGTTTTATTTTATTGTTAATCATTAGTCCTCTTATTAAAGATCCTCTTGTTAAAAATCCTTACCATATCTCTTAGGATCTGGGTTCTTAAAACTGGATAAGAACTAAAGATAATAAAAATTTTATTTACTTAAACGAAAAAAGGAACATTCACAAGTGATTGTCAAAGTGGACCTTCTTTGCTCTATTCTTGAATGAATGACTTGCTGCTACTTAAAATGTGTGATATTCAGATTTTGGTTACCGTTTAAGTAGTTGTGAATTGTTTGACCAGTTTCTGCTTCTATGCATTTTTTAGATTTTATGTAGGTGTTGTAGTTCTCCATCAAGTATACCTTTTGCTAGTTTTGTTTATATTGGTAGAGCACATGATATCAAACACACAATTCCTTGTTATGTGTGGCAACGCAATTTAACAATTGATAATTTTTCTCCTGCGGTTTTATGCTGATTTAGGGGCTCTTTGTTTGTAGAGGGAAATCAAATCTTGGATTTCCCACCTTTGGCAGGAAATTTGGGTCAAGAAAAATCAGCTGTATCCTTTAGAATTAGGATGGAAGCATGGAAAATCAACTAAGTATTGGAAAGATAAGATATACCTTTCAGCTCTAGTTCATTTTTCTTGAAATAAAGATCAGGTCCTAAGGAATCATTTTTCTCCAAAAATGAAATATTCAAGATAGAAATGGTAGATTATGAGAAATCTGAGTTTTTTAGTTCTTGCTAGCAAACCATCCTTCTGTTTTTTCCATTAAGTTGTGCATGCTGACATGGATTTCGTGATTACTAGCATATCATTTTTACATTCCTTTTTTCAGGTGGTTATTTTGATTATAATTCCTGAATTGAGGGGTTCAGCACCATTGAATGAAAAGAACCTGTTAAGGTTTGTTGTTCTATTCCAGTATGTGCCGAGGCTTCTTCGCATCATTCCTTTATATAGAGAGGTCACGAGATCTGCTGGCATAATCACTGAAACAGCATGGGCTGGAGCTGCTTTTAATCTCTTCCTTTATATGCTCGCCAGTCATGTAAGTTGATTTTCGAAGTTATTATCTTCCATAGATTTTAGTACTTCCCATGATTTATATTTTTTTCTAAAAAGAATGCCTCTATTATTTACAGATTCAATATTTCTCTGTATGCATGAACTTTCCCTGATATCTGCAGTTTTTTATAATTTGGAAGGTATTTTGAAGTTAGTGTAAACCCTCAAACGTGAAGGTGTACTTGTTTTGTAGATGAAATTATTTTTCCAATTGAATCATTTTCCTAATGTTTAATGATGCTGAAAGATCAATGTCCCAAAAATTTAAGGGAACACCATCTTTGTTATCTTTTCCAAGAGTATCCTAGACTTCAATTTGTCATTGAGTCCTGTACATCTTTCATGTTGGTTTTGCTTTATTCTATTCTCTTTGAATGCCTTTAGTTGTTATTCTTATCTTCTATAATTGATTTCCCGAATGAGTCAGTGCACTGTTAAGGACCTTAGGACTTTTGTCTTGATAAATTCCGCATATGGTATCAGACACTTACTTTTAGGACTCAACTTAGGTGAGTTGTCATGATCATTTAGGAATCAACATATTTATGAGTCTCTTACCAAAAATAAATAAATAAATAGTTTCACTTATGATGCCGTCTGAGAGCTTGGAAACATGTGATTTGCACGAGCAGAATTCCAGCTGAAAATTTCTTTCTTTTGAGGATTCACTTCCTAATTGTCAAAATCTGAAAAGAGTTGAGCAATGCTAGCTAGGAGTTAGTGTTTCATTAAAGATTCCAAGATCAGTTGGTTTCTTTATTAGCAAAGAGTCTTAACAAGTTGTGGTGTTTTAACATTTCAATTAGAAAGGGAATCCAAATCCCAATATTGTGCAGCAGTCCAAGTCTATATGTTCATTTCATTTTCAAATTTCAACCATATCAATATGATTTTGATTTTTCTTGGTATTTGCATGGGTATCTCTTATATGCTACATAAATTGTGAGGTTCCACTGCCACCTCGTTGTGACTCCATATCTCCAAAAGTCTCTCTCTCTCTCTCTATATATATATACGGTAATATTCAGGTGAGAACTAGTTCTCACATATTATATGAGAACTTTTTTTGTGCGGCCCAATTGTGGGCCCCATTTGGGGATGGAAAGATCTATATGTGTGTGTATCAAACTTTACGTATGGGTTGTGACAGAATTTTACGTTGGCTGCCAACCTACCTAACCCAATCCTCCTCTATCCGGGCTTGGGACTGGCAATAAAAACTGGTCAAGTGAAGAAGTGAAGAAAGCATTGGCATAAAAAGAAGACAAGAAAGGCTATGGGGTCAAATGACATTCCCATAGAGGGTTGGAAATGCTTAGGAGAAATTGGGTGGATTTTTTTGACTAGGGCCTCAAGATCCTCTGGGCTTTGACATAGAGAAATCATGAGTTAAAGGAGTGTAACTCCATAATGAGGCCCACCTATTGAAAATCTGACACGCTCATAATAAATTCCCTTCAAGTGGATGGATACCCCCTAAATTTTACTGAAGGAGTTGGTCGATCGACCCTTTAATTAAAAACATGATCAAAATGGTCAATCTCATGCTGGGACCAAATGCTATTGGAATAAAATTCAGAAATAGCCCATACTCTGGGAGGGCATTATTTTGAGTGGCTCAGGTTTCCAATAGGTGAGCTCCACTATGGAGTTTTAAATCCTTTCACTCAAGATTTCTCTAAGTCAAAGCCGTAGAGGATCTGCTTTCCACTTTTTAATCCAGCGCTCTTTTTTGCATGTCATAAAGAATATTTTAAGCTCATCCTTGTAATTTAACAGTGGACCCATTTAAAATCCAATCCGCTTAAAATTTCCAGCACTTTATCTATGAGCAAAATTTCATGCTAAACGGGTTTATCCCACCGTCAGATTAATCATGTACAACATAAATGGAGTCCAATCTCATGTCTTAAAGTTGATCAATCTGCTGTTTTGTCTAATGCTGATTGAAGTAAAATCTAACACAGAGATAAATCTTTATTATTATTATTATTATTATTATTATTATTCTGATGGGGATGCTAAGCCACCTCCACACTAGTGTTCTCTATTAAATAATTGTCCTATACTTAGGTGTGGAATGTCCTTACATAGTACTGTGCAACTTACTTGTGGGGCTGATGCAGGACCATACAAAATCTAATCTAATGTACGGCTCAAAAATAAATTCAGATGTGATATCTTATGATAATGTAGGGATTGTGATGCGAAAAGATGGAAAATAACACTAGTTGTGTATGGAGGAGGTTCAGCCAATGGCTGAATGGAGTAGGAAGGGGTTCGGCTGGCTGGTTGGGCTAGGAAATGGCTGGGCTGGGCTGGGCTGGTGGAGGCTTGGGTTCGGATTGGCTAAGGATGATTTGGGTTGGCAAAGAGATGGATTGGATGGGACAGCTGAAGTGAATGTGGAGATTTGATGGGTATTTGGCTGGTGGCTATTATGGATGGCTTGGATCTATGGATTTAGTGACTGGTTGTTGCTGGAGATGGTGTAGATCTGGGGTTTTGAGATGAAGAAGATCAAAGGAAGAAAATAAAGAAGAAGATAGGTAGGATTACTGAAGCAGCGCAGGGAACGAAGGAGGTAACCAACGGACTATTCTCCAAGCCAGAAGGCTTCTAGTAGGTTGTCTAGGTCTCACACCAAAGACAGAGAGAATCACACGTTGAGAGAGAACTCAATTTTCATTAATTTCCTGTATCCCAAGAGAAGGGATTACATCCTATATATAATAGAGTGATAATCATAATTTTAGTAATCAATCTCTACTAAAAACTTCTAATTCTAAGAAACATTGAAATTAAAAACTTCCTAATCAAAGTATATAAAGAAATCGACTGATTCTAGAATTTTATAGAAAATAGAAAACTGCCGTTTGAAATCACTACTGAGCCTTGTGGGCCTTGGGCCTTCGGTAATATACTTTCAATCGGGGCCCATCGGTCTGGCCTGCATCAGCTCTCCCCGGCTTGGAGAAACTCGACTCCGGCGAGTTATCAGCTTGGTACCTCTCGTACAAGTCTGGGTTGAGTCGCTGGAAATCTGTGGCGGTGATCCATGTAGCTTCAGAAAATGGCTTTCCTTTCCACTTGACCAAAAACTTGTGATATCCGCCAGTCTTTGTAGACACGATCTGATCATCATAGACATCTTCAATTTCTTCGCGAGGAGCTGGAGCTATGGGAAGCCATATATCTTGCTCTTCAAACGACTCATCCTGATAATGCCCATGATAAATTGTGAGATCTTCGACATTAAATGTAGAACTGATATTCATGTCCGGCGGAAGATCGAGCACATAAGCATTGGAACTGATTTTCTTCAAAATCTTGAACGGACCTGCACTTCTGGGATAGAGCTTTTTATAAGTGCCTGTAGGAAACCGTTCGGGTGTGATTCGCACCATGACCATGTCTCCTTCTTGAAAAGTAACATGGCGCCTGCGAGTGTCCGCATGCTGTTTGTAAGTGTCATTACTTTTGGCAATTTGCTGACGGACCTCATCATGAACTTGCTTCATATGTTGGGCAAATTGTTCAGCTTCTTGGCTAGGCCTGGCTTCAGCTGGTAAAGGACTGAGGTCAATCGGAAGACGGGGCTTAATGCCGGTGACAACTTCAAATGGGGATCTTCCAGTGGATCTGTTGACGGAGTTATTATAGGCAAACTCCGCCATGGGTAAAATAAGATCCCAGGAGGCAATGTGTTCTCCGACAAGACATCGAAGAAGGTTACCTAAGCTGCGGTTGACGACCTCAATTTGGCCATCAGTCTGAGGATGGTAGGCACTGGAGTACTGGAGCTTTGTCTTCATCATATGCTATAAAGTTTTTCAGAAGAAGCTCATGAACTTAGTATCTTTGTCGGATACTATAGTCTTTGGTAGGCCATGAAGACTGTTAAGTTGGTGGAATTGGATCATTCTTTTTCCAGTAGAACTCAGATTATTGTGATTCCTCAGATCAGTGATCTGATCCTTGTCCAGATCCTTCAGTGGGGCCCACGTAGAGGATCAAGAGCAAAAAATCAGGTCGTCTGGAGTGTTTTTTGGCCTATTTTCTGTTCTGTGTTGGTTTTTTCTTCACTGCTTGGTCTGATCTTGGCTACTGCACTCTGCATAGTTTTGTTCTCCACATTGAGACTTCATCTCTTCACTGTTGCTGGATTTTTTACTACCTTTTCACTGTTTCACTCAGTTTTTTTTTCTTTGGCCACTCTCAATTAAAGATGGAAAAATTTGAGGTTACCTTGATCCGATTCACGGGAAAAAATTACCCCGCTTGGTCGTTTCAGTTCCAAATATACCTTGAAGTTAAGGAATTGTGGGGGTATATTTCTGGATCTGACCCTAAACCCACGGAAGATGAGAAGAAGATATCCACCTGGCTTACTAAAGATGCAAAAATAAAAACATGGATACTGGGTTCAGTGGAGCCACATCTGATAATGAACCTTAAACCTTATCCAACTTCTAAAGACATGTGGGGGTATCTGAAGCAAGTGTACCATCAAGATAACTCAGCACGTCAATTTCATTTTGAATGTGCGATTGCTGAATATGCTCAAGGGAACTTGTCAATCCAAGACAAGACTACTATTCAGGATTCCAAACCCTATGGTCGGAATACGATAGTATTAAGTATGCAGATGTGGCTGCCGACGTTCTGATTGTAATTCGCGATCTTCAGGCCTCTAGTCAGCGGGATCAATTTTTGATGAAATTACGGAATGAATATGAAAGTGCTCGATCTGCCCTAATGAATCGGACGCCTTTACCTTCCTTGGATGTCTGCCTGAATGAACTTCTACGTGAGGAACAACGCATTTCGACCTCAGCTCATCTGGCTCAACAAAAGACTGAGACCTATTCAGTTGCGTTTTCGGCCAATAAAGCTTCTCAGCCTCCATCTCGAGACTTAAGCAAAACACAATGCTACAGTTGTCAAAAATTTGGGCATCTTGCATCTCAATGCAAACAAAAAGTATGTAGTTACTGTAAAAAGTCAGGACATATCATCTCTGAATGTCGCCGCCGCCCACAACTTTAGGCTCCACAGTATCAGGCTCCACTGTATCAGACTCAGTCTCCGACTCCGCATGCTTATGTTGCTTCTTCAGATATGCCTGCTCCTACCTCTGCATCCTCACAGCCTGGACCCTCATCTTCTCTGACTCCTGAATTGGTTCAGCAAATGATTGTCAATGCCCTTTCTGCCTTAGGTCTCTCAGGTACCTCGCCTCCATCTTCTACTTAATTTCTTGATTCCGGGGCATCTAATCATATGACATATTCCCGGAACCCTCTCTCCAATGTGAAAAAATACAATGGTAATCTTCAAATACAAACTGCTAACGGAGGTACTGTTCCCATTACTGCCCTTGGAGACATCCCTAGTCCCATCCCATTGAAAAATGTCTTCCTTTGTCCCAATTTAACTTCTAATCTATTGTCAGTTGGGCAACTCGTTGAAAATAATTGTAACATATCTTTTTCTTCTTCTGGTTGTGTTGTGCAAGACCAGATGTCCGGGAAGGAGATCGCGAGGGGACCTAAGTGTGGACGCTTGTTTATGCTGGATTTTTCTAAAATTCCTAGGACTAGCATTGCCAATGATGTGTTTTGTTTTTCTATTAGAGATAACTGCCAATTGTGGCATAAAAGACTCGGACATCCTAATTCCAAGGCTTTGTCCCTTATGTTAAATTCTGGTTTATTAAATAAATCTATTGGCTTATCTTCTTGTGTGCCCTTTGATTGTGCTACTTGTAAAATGGGAAAGAGCAAAACTCTTCCTTTTCCTATTTCCACTTCACATAGCACTAGGTGTTTTGATTTAGTTCATAGCGGTGTATGGGGAATTGCTCCAGCTCTTTCTCATGCTCACTACAGATATTTTGTCACTTTTATTGATGATTTCAGTCGTTTCACATGGATTTATTTTCTGCATTCCAAATCTGAAGTTTTCACTGTTTTTAAAATTTTTTTAGCTTATGTTGAGAATCAATTTTCCACCTGCATCAAAATCTTGAGATCTAATTCGGGCGGGGAATATGTGTCTGATTTTCAAAAGTTTTTATAAACCAAAGGCATTATTTCTCAGCGAACTTGTCCCTATACTCCACAGCAGAATGGAGTTGCTGAACAAAAAATAGACATCTGCTTGATGTCACTCGTTCCCTACTTTTTGAATCATCGGTTCCTACCCGTTTTTGGGTTGAGGCACTGGCTACGACAGCTTATCTTATAAATCGTCTGCCTTCTGCCTCTCTTTACAATCAGAGCCCATATTACCGATTGTACCAGACATCTCCATCTTATGATGATCTTCATGTTTTCGGCTCCGTTTTCTTTGTGCACTTGCCTCCTTCTGAGCGAACCAAACTAACTGCCCAATCCGCTAAGTGTGTGTTTTTAGGTTATGCGCCCTTCCAGAAAGGGTACCTTTGCTACGATCCTCACATTCGTCGCTTACAGACCTCTAGGAATGTCGTTTTTTTTTTTTAACTACAGTATTTTTTTCAACAACACCTTGAACCTCCTGACTCTTCTATAGTGTCTCTCCCTGGTTTTTCTGACAGCACATCAGTCGTTTGTTTTAATCCTAACTTTGTGTACCACAGACAGAATACAGACGCGCCTCCCAGGGATTCCCCTCCTGATCTTCCTCCAGCATCCGGTCCACCTCCGGCAGTTGGTCCTTCGGGACTTCCTACATTGCGTCGCTCCACTTGCATTTCGGTACCTCCAGACCGTTATGAGTTCTCCCATAATTCCTTAATGGCCACTTTGTCCTCTTCTTCCATCCCCCAATCCTATTCTCAGGCTGTGTAGGACAAATGTTGGAATCAGGCTATGCAAGATGAATTGGAAGCTTTAGAAAAAAATCATACATGGGATATTGTCCCCTCTCCTGTGGGTGTCAAAACTATTGGCTGCAAGTGGATCTTTTCTCTCAAGTTAAAACCTGATGGAACTCTAGATCGATATAAGGCGCGCCTTGTTGCTCTCGGAAATCGGCAGGAATAGGGCATTGATTATGATGAAACGTTTGCTCCCGTCGCCAAGATGACCACCGTACGCATCATTCTTGTTGTTGTTGCATCTCAGTCCTGGCCTCTCTATCAAATGGATGTAAAAAATGCGTTTCTTCATGGTGATCTCAAAGAAGATGTTTATATGCGTCTGCCTCCAGGGTCCTCATCTGGGACGGGCATGGTTGCTAAGCTCCGTCGCTCTCTTTATGGTTTAAAGCAAGCTCCTCGCGCATGGTTTGAGAAATTTCAGGAGGCTCTTCTCCACTTGGATTTTCATCCAAGCCAGCATGATCCTTCTATGTTCTTACATCATGCTCCGTCTGGGATTACTGTTTTACTGGTCTATGTTGATGACATTGTCATTACTGGTCCCAATGCACACATGATTCATGAACTTCAAGCTTCTCTTTATCAGACATTTCAAATGAAGGATCTCGGCCCCTTGCACTATTTCCTCGGTCTTGAAGTTCATCAATCCCCTACTGGTATAGTTCTCAATCAGCACAAATACACGGTTGACCTCATTGCCTTGGCTGGTCTTGCTGATTCCGCTTCAGTCGATACGCCAATCGAACTGAATGTCAAACTCAATAAAGAGGAGGGTGACCTTCTCCCAGATCCTACCGCATATCGCCAGTTAGTGGGTAGCTTGATCTACCTCACCATCACCCGTCCTGATATCTCATTTGCGGTCAACCTCAAGAGTCAGTTCATGACTGCTCCTCGTCATCTTCATATGGCTGCTGTTTGCGGCATCATTCGGTACCTTATTCGCACCCCGACTCGCGGGTTGTTTTTTTCCATCCAACAATCCTTTATCTCTCAAACCTTATTCAGATGCTGATTGGGCTGGTTGTCCAGATACTCGCCGATCAACGACAGGATGGTGCATGTTTTTGGGTGATAGTCTGATTTCCTGGAAATACAAGAAACATAAAAAAGTTTCCAAATCTTCTACCGAGGCTGAGTACCGAGCTATGTCTGCTGCGTGCTCCGAAATTCTTTGGCTCCGAGGTCTGCTCTCTGACATTGGATTTCCCGCAGAAGGAGCTACCCCCCTCTATGCTGATAATACCAGTGCAATTCGGATTACTGAAAATCCGATTTTTCATGAATGCACTAAACACATCGAGGTTGATTGTCACTTCATACGAGATGAGCTTAAACGTGATGTCATCAGCCTTCTGCATGTCTCCACTGAGCTTCAAATTGCTGATATTCTTACTAAAGGTCTTCCTCGACCACGGCATCAATTCTTGGTTGGCAAATTGATGCTCGTTGATTTTCCCGCATCAATTTGAGGGGGGGTGTTAAGTTGACCCATGAAGGGGCCCAAGGCCCAATCACTCCAGTCCAGCAAGCTATATCTCACGTGGTTTTGATTTGGTCAATGTTTAGATAGCTGTACATATTCTAATTTGATTGCCTTCCTATTTTAGATTAGTGATTAATGTAATTACCTAGTTTCCTATGTAAGAGCCTTGATTAAGGCATGTATATTACTATATATTGGTGATCATTCTCCAAGAGAAGACACAAAGACGAACAATCTCTTTAAAGAAAAGTGTGGCAACTTTTCTTGCATCTGCTGTGATCGAACACGGAATAAAGTGTGCCATTTTGGAGAACCTGTCCACCACAACAAAAATAGAATCTACCCTTCTTGCAGTCTTTGGTAAGCCCAAGACAAAATCCATGCTCAGATCTTGCCAAGGCTCATGTGGAATAGGAAGGGGCTGATATAATCCTGTATTCTTCTTTTGTCCCTTGGCAAGCTGGCATACCCTGCAAAGTTCACAAATTCGGGCAACATCTGTCTTCAGGCGAGGCCAAAAGAAGCGGTCTTCCACAAGTGCCAAAGTCTTATCTTGCCCAAGATGTCCACTACATCCACCTCCATGCAACTCTCTGAGGACAAACTCGCGGATGGAAGTAGCTGGAAAACACAATTGATTGTCACGAAACAAATAACCATCAATAATAGAGAACTTTGGATGGTTAGAGAACTCACCATTAAGAAGAGCTTTATAGATGCGGCCAAAGTCATGATCATCAGGATATTCTTTGCGAATTTCTTCGAAGCCTGGGACTGTGACGGAAATCGTCGTGAGTAGGTGAGAACGACGGCTTAAAGCATCTGTAACCTTGTTTTCCGCTCTTGACCTATGACGCAATACAAATGTGAATTCCTGCAGATAGGCGCTCCATTTGACACGATTAGCGCTCATCTTTTTCTATGAGTTCAGATGCAGTAATGCTTCATGATCGGAGTACAACACAAATTCTTTCCGATCAAATAGTGACGCCAATGACGAAGGGCTTGGACAACTGCATAATATTCTAAGTCATATGGCGAATACTTATTGCGAGAGTCATTCAATTTCTCGCTAAAGTAAGCAACTGCGTGACCATCTTGACTTAAGACTCCGCCAACACCAACTTGTGAAGCGTCACAACTGACTTCAAAGACTTTGTCAAAATCTGGAAGTTTCAAAACTGGTGCCTCTGTCATTTTCTGCTTGATTTGTTCAAAAGCACGAGTGGCTGCCTTAGTCCAAGTGAAGTCACCTTTCTTCATGCAATCAGTTATAGGAGTCATAATGGTGCTGAAATTGCGAATGAATCTCCTATAAAAAGTGGCTAAGCCATGAGAACTCCTTACTTCATTGATAGTTTTGGGAAGGGGCCAATCAACGATTGCATTGATCTTCTCTGGATCAGCTTCTACTCCTTGGGCCGAAACCACAAATCCCAAGAATAGAACTTTGGGACTTAAGAATGTACACTTCAAATTAATGTAAAACTTATCTTTGCGAAGTGCACGCATCACATACCTGAGGTGATCAAGATGTGCATGTTTGTTCTTGTTGAAGATCAAAATGTCGTCGAAATACACAACGACGAATTTATCGAGGAAGGGCCGTAGAAGCTATGTCATAAACCAAACCAAACTAAACCAAACCAAGCCTTTTCCCACTAGGTGGGGTCGGCTATATGGATTTGACGACGCCAATCAAATTTGTTTAGGGCCATGTCCTCCATTAGATCCATGTAGGTAGGGGACGCCCCCTCGAAATTTCATTAGGTCTCAAATCCATAAAGAAATCCGACTGAGTATTGTGCTGGCTGTCGGCTACTTAACGCACAACCCTCCTTTGTCCGGGCTTGGGACAGAAGCCGTGTCATAACTCTCATAAAAGTGCTGGGAGCATTGGATAAACCGAACGACATGACTAACCATTCGTATAATCCATCTTTAGTTTTGAAAGCTGTCTTCCATTCATCTCCTGCTCGAATACGGATTTGATGATACCCGCTTCTAAGATCAATTTTGGAAAAGAAGGAACATCCGGCCATCATATCAAGCATATCATCTACTCGTGGCATCGGAAACCGATATTTAATAGTAATTTTGTTGATTGCTCGACTGTCGACACACATTCTCTAAGAACCATCTTTCTTAGGTGTCAAGAGGGCTGGTACAGCACAAGGACTCATGCTTTCGCGAATGTGGCCTTTCTAGAGTAGCTCTTCAACTTGCCTTTTCAATTCTGCGTGTTCTGTAGGGCTCATGCGATAAGCAGGTAAATTTGGAAGCGATGAGCCGGGGACCAGATCAATTGCATGCTGGATGTTTCTCATAGGCGGTAGCTCTTTTGGAAGCTCTGCTGGAATCAAGTCTTTAAAATCATGCAACAATGACTTGATTTCTGGTGGTGTCGAAACTACCTTCTTATCTTTGGCCTCTTTGAATTCTTGTGGGATAAGGGCATAAACAACTCCTTGCTCTTTACTTTCTTCTTCAAATTTCCGCATTGAAAGGATGCGAGAACTTGGCTGTGAAGCAGTTTGTTTGGCCGGAACTGATGGTGAGTGCTTTGCCGGGGCAGTAAGAGGCTTAAGTGGAAGGAGAGTAACCTTGCGACCTTTATACTTAAAAGTATGGGTGTTCTTTTCTCCATCACTTTGGACTTTGTTATCAAAAAGCCAAGGCCTTCCTAATAGGATATGAGTAACATTCATAAGGATAATATCACACCAAATAGAATCTATATAACCACCAATTCGGAATGTTACCTGGCACCACTTGGTGATTGGAATGGCTGAATCATTCACCCAAGAGACCTTGTAAGGCTTCGGGTGTTTTTCTGTTGGAAGCTTCAACTTGTCAATTACTTCTTGGGAGATCACATTCATCTCGCTTCCTCCATCTATGACTAGATTGCACAATCTGTTACGACATTTTGCCATAGAGCGAAATATGGTAGTTCGCCTCCAATCTTCAGCTTCTTCCTCAGTGGTAATGAAGAGACGACGATTGAACAATGTTCGTCCTTCGGTTTCAGCTTGATAGAAGGAATGATCTCCTTGTTCGGGTGGAGGTTCCTGCTCTTCATATGGTGATTCAACTTCTATTTCTTCATCAACAGGCTCGGAATCATAGCCATCTTCTTCATTATGGGCATATAGTGAAGATTCTTTGATCCTGGACATTCAGAAGCATAGTATCCTTTGCCTTTCCATCGAAAGCAATCGATGTCCTTCTTTGAGCGTGACGGATTGACAACATTCTTTCCTTTGTTGGCAACATCTGCAGGCCTTGATTGAGTCTGAGGAGGTGCTTGCCTGTTAGAAATTTGTATAGGAGGTTGTCGGGTTGAGTGTTGCTCTGGAGCAACCCGCTGAGAAATTGTATCGGAGGTCCTCCTTTGCATAGGTTCACCAAAACGCCTTGAATGTGGATAGCGCAACTGTTCTTTGACGCGGAGTGCCAAGCGATGAACTTCTTCAATGCTGTAAAAAGTGTGAGTGGTCAATTCCCGTTGGATCTCTTGACGTAGTCCTTTTTTGTATCTGGTGATAGCCTGTCGATCAGTCTCCGGCACCTTGCATCGCACCATGAGGTCATGAAACCTTTCTGTGAAATCATCTATGGTGGAGGACCCTTGTCTACAATCAACAAGTTGATCATAGAGGGAATCAAGATAGTCAACCGGTAGATATTTATCCTCAAGTTTCTGTTTCATCTCCTCCCATGTGTTGATTGGACGTCTCCCATAATTAGCATTCCTGTCATCAATACTCCGCCACCAAACGCGTGCTGCACCCTTCATCTTCATCTTGACAAAGGAAATGCGTTTGTCTTCGTCCATATTGTACCAGTCAAAATAATCTTCAATGGCTGTAATCCAATTGGTGAAGACTTTCACAGCCATGCGACCAAAAAAATCAGGAACATCAACACGTACCTTCTTGGTGATGTCATCTCGTCGGCCATGATGGTCTCCATAGTCAGTTTCCTCCATAATACGCTCCATAAACTGCCGACAAGTTTCCTGCGGTTCATTATTGACAGAAGTCTCTACATCTGCATGTTGGTTGCTCCCCCCCGGTACCTTACAGCCATCTTTTTTGGTGGAAGGTCCTGGGTTGCCATTGTTTCAGTTGGCCGGAAGGGGCGTGTTCCGAAGGCGTTCTTCAACCCTGTCCATTCTGTCCATTAATTCCATGATGTAGGTATCACGCTGGCGGTCTGTGAATTTGCCTCTGAATGTAGTTCCGGTGCGAGTAAACATGCTAACTTGCTGCTGCTGGCTCCTTTTTTTTTTTTTTTCCCTACTTGGTGCTGGGCCAGGCTCGACCTGAACTAGGGCCCGGAAGATGGACTGGAACTAAGAAGCCCACGACAACTGTTGCTAAAGCGGTCCAGTGGATGTGGCCCACGTGTTGAGCCTTGAGATTGGCGCGCGCAGAGGAGAAAAGGGGTTTTCAAGCTCTCTTCGTGACTGCTTGAAGAGGGAAAGGAAGATGGGCTCTGGCGACTTCGATGCAGGGGCTAGCGGAGGCGACGCAAGTGGCCGGTGACGAGGATGACAGTGCAGGTGCTCGGCGCCGGCGACATTTTTTTTTTCGCAGTGTAGTCGTCTTTGCTTCCCTCTTCTTCTCTCTCTCTCTCTCTTTTCCTCTGGGTTGGGCGAAAGGGATGGGGCAAGGGTGTGGTGGTTCCGCTGGGGTTGGGTTAGGGTTGAAGTTTTGTGGTAGGGCTGGGGTGAAAGGAAGGAGAGTGGTGGGCTGGGTCGTGTGATTTGGGGATGCGGTTGGCTGGGGTCTAGGTTTTTGGGGATTTAGGGTTCAATTAGGGTTGGGTTGGGTGCAGTGGTGTTGGATATGGTTGTAGGGTTTGATTGGAGAGATGGGAGGCTGGACGGACGAATATGGATATGGATGTGTTGGGTCTGAGGTTTGGTGGAGGTTGGCAGGGATCGTGTGGAGGGCTGGGATGATAGGTGGAGTAGGGGTGGGTCTGGGAATAGGGAGTTGGGTTCTGGGAGTGGTTTGGTAGTTGGGTTGGGGGCTGCAGAGGTTTTCTGGGAAGGGATCGATGATGGTGAGGATGACAGGGAAGGGTTGATATCGGATTACCTCGATCGGCGATCGGAACCGGCGATCTGGAACGGATCTCCGCTTTGATACCAATTGAAGCAGCGCATGGAATGAAGGAGGTAGCCAACGGACTATTCTCCAAGCCAGAAGGCTTCTAGTAGGTTGTCTAGGTCCCACACCAAAGACGGAGAGAATCACACGTTGAGAGAGAGCTCAATTTTCATTAATTTTCTGTATCCCAAGAGAAGGGATTACATCCTATATATAATAGAGTGATAATCATAATTTTAGTAATCAATCTCTACTAAGAACTTCTAATTCTAAGAAACATTGAAATTAAAAACTTCCTAATCAAAGTATATAAAGAAATCTACTGATTCTAGAATTCTATAGAAAATAGAAAACTGCCGTTTGAAATCACTACCAAGCCTTGTGGGCCTTGGGCCTTCGGGAATATACTTTCAATCGGGGCCCATCAGTCTGGCTTGCATCAATTACCTGTAATTGGCCTCGCACCAAACTCCAATCCTGGAGGCAAGAAGACCTCTAGGAGAACTTTGAAGAAGAACTCTGTTTTCATTCATAACGCATCATGAAAAGAACAAGACAATATTTCTTGTATATATAAAACCCTAAAACTAATAACACTTTCTCAAAATAATAAATAAAAAGAAAAGAAACTAAAAAAAAATTGTCGGCGCATGGGATTTTGTGCACAAGATGTCTTGGCATGAGTCCCGAGGCGCCTCTGCACTTAAGTTAGGGGCCCCCCTTTTGGACCTCCTTGATATTTCTTTAATTCCTTCTCTTATTTCTCTTGTGCCCCTCTTGATTTCTCTCAAACTCTTAACTACTCCCATATTGCACTTCCTAGTGCGGGGCCTTCAATGTGATTGCACACATGGGGCCTTTAGTCCATCAAATGCTCAATCTGAAGAGATCCAACCATTGAATGTTGCCAGAATGGTAATCCAATGATGGATTATCGTTGTCTTGACAATGGAAGCTTGGATACGCATCATCCGTCCACAGATTTGGCCGATCTTCAACCCTATGCCTCTATCTCTGGTAGATCTTGAAGGGATTGGGGTTGATGTCCCCATCGGGGACGTACCTGGAGCTATGCCAATCATGGGGAGGTAGAGATGGGAGATCTCAATGAGACATACTATTGTGCTAGATATCCATCCCATTTGATCATCTTAACCCTTAAATCTATGGCTACCAAATTTTATAGTTTTAGAATCCATTTCTTTTCTCTTATTGTAAGATGTAAGATAATCCAAAGCATGATTAATAGTTGGCTGAGCATAAAATTTGGGCTCGTGGCAATTCAAAGAGGTAGTGTGTGTGTGTGTGTGAAAAAAATTTCACTTGATCATATATGAGCTGGGTGGTGTAGAGAATAGGGTGGACTGCTTATAAGAACCGATAGACCTATGAATTATCACCAAGTGCATTTTGTTACATATTTAAATCAGTGCATTGAACTTGTCGAACTCAAATTTCGAATTAAGCGAATTGAAAAACGAACTAAAGGAGCCAAATCCTGTCAAATTTTCTAAGTGGATCAGTAGTCGAACTACAAACTGCGAACAAATGTGAATCAGTCCACACACACGCGCCGCGCCCCCCCCCCCCCAAATTCACACACACAAAAAAAAACCCCTACATTGGAGAGCTTGTGGGGTAGTTGTAGGAATCATGGTGTTGGATGACTCTTGGTGAAGAAGTTTGCTACTTGGGTCTTTAAATTGAATAAATGAAATTGTAATAGTGCCATGTCGAATATGACGAGAATGGGATGACAATTGACCTCAATGTGCTTTGTTTGTTCTTGGAAAAACATCATTGTAAGCTATGATGCCCAGATACGGATACAGGTACGGGCATAGATACAGGGTTTGGGGATACGATGCTACACTTTTGAGAATCAAGACATAAAGATACGGAAGTCCAATTTTATCTTTTGATCACTTTTGATTTAATGAAATTATCATTGTTTACGATCCTTTCTAACTTCTTATGATGATAAGAAAATTAAAAGGACTATATTAAATAAAGTACTTGGTAAGTAAGATATGCTAAACTTGTTTCCTATAAGTATCAATGTAGCATCGGGTACCGATATGAGTGTCATGTCGGCCCAACACTGATTCATTGGGCTTGTACAACTATCCAGGTATCATAGATTGTAAGTAGTTTTAGTGGCACTTGCACCCTCAGAATAGAAGGGAGTGGCAACAAAAGTTGGTTTATGGCAGACAGAAACCTGTTCAACCCTCACGTAAACTTGATCTGAGGACCGCTCCCCTGAAGGTCCCCTTTATTGTCATGCTAGTTCCTAGGAAGGCACTGCCACACCCTTTTGAATTCATGCCAAACACGATTGGGACTGTTGTCTGAATTCTATTTCCTTCGTTGCTTGTCTTTGAAGTCGATCATCTTGAATTCTTGGTGTGCATTTTTATTGGGCAAGATAGAAGAGATTGCAGTCATGTTGATCTGCTTATTATAATTTTAATAGATGAAAAATGTCATCACCCAGTGATAATTCTCAGAAAATAATTATATTGTTGGATGACTAAAGAAAGGATTGCAGTCATGTTGATCTGCTTATAATATAATTAGACAGTTTTCAGGAGATAACTATATTATTGGTCGAGTAATTACGGTTGGAGACTGTTCAGGGCTGTTTAAAAGAGAGGGAATCACATGACTCTTGTTTGAATTATAGTTCCTTGGTTGCTTGTCTTTGAAGTTGATTATCTTTAATTCTTGGTATGCATTTTTATTGGGTAAGATTGAAGGGATTGCAGTCCCGTTTATCTGCCTATTTTAATATTATTAGACAGTTTTCAGAAAATAACTATATTATTGGTTGACTACCTATGGTTGGAGACTGTTCAAGATCGTTTAAACGAGAGGTAACTGCATTTTTAGACTGATTTTGAGCTGAACACAACCTGGGTCCATTTCAAGGGTTCATACTTAGACCCCTTGCTTGCACCATCACTTATCTCAGATCTATGTAATCTGATAACTTGAAGTCTTTCCAGGTACTTGGAGCCATTTGGTACTTATTGTCCATTGAACGGCAAGATACGTGCTGGCGCGATGCTTGTAAGGCCCAAGGATGCTCGATTCCTTCCCTATACTGTAAAAGAAATGTAACAGCAAGGAATGATTTTCTGGTCACATCATGCCCTATAGACCCAGAAAATGCTACAGTTTTTGATTTTGGAATATACCTTTCTGCTCTTAAATCTGAAGTTGTGCAATCAAGAGACTTTCCACAGAAGTTCTTCTACTGTTTTTGGTGGGGACTGCAAAACCTGAGGTTCGTACATGCAAAGGTCCTCTTGCTTCTAATCTAATATGAACTGTTTAGCCCCATGTTTGGCGAAGCATGTGAACTATACTCCTTGGATTAACAGTTTCTGTGTGGGTGTGTGTGGACTTAAACTGCTTGAATTTTATTTTTAAATAAATGGTTACTTCTTGGATTCGTCCTCCTTTCTTTGGAAACATATTTAACTTATTACTCCTTCGATCATTTGTCTTCTTATATTGCTTAGAAAGAGTGCACAATATGCATGTATATGACCTGAGACCCCTTGGGTTGTTCGTCTTCACTTGTTTTCCCAGGCAAGCATGCATGACACGTGCCTTGGTGGTCATATATATGCCCCATATATATTCTAAGCCGATAGCGACATCTACAGTATCCAATTAACATATAAGAAATGCAAAAGATAGTCAGTCAATTTGATTCTAAACATGCACGACTTCATCCCATTAAGGGGTTTACTCAGATAAATGTGTGAATTGATACCTTGGATTCCAATATATGGTGTATGTATCCATGCTTTCCAATACAGTGACCAATATTGTAATTTAACAGCATGTGTAAGTTGACCTTGTTTCTTGTTGCTTGTAAAGTTTGCTGACACTTGCATACACGCCTGCTTTATTTCCCTTCTCCGATGAAGCTAAAAACTACCTCTATGACTGCTGTGAAGTAACCTTGTGGATGTAAGGACACTACTGTAGATTATCGAATACCTAGGTATTGGAAATTTTAATTGAATAGGTGTTCGCATGTCCTCTAGCTTGGGTTCTTTTATGTTGGTAAAATCACATTATGTCAAGGTTTTAAAACTCGGGGGTGGTGTTACTCAATTACCCCCTAGTCACACCCTTATTATTTACTTGCTTTCTTGTTTGATTAATTAGTATTATGCCATATATGAACAACATGCACCATGGGTCTCCATCATGGATTTCTATTGTGAAGTAATCCTACTCAGTCGCACTGTTTACTTGCTTTCTTGTTTGATTAATTTGTGCCACACCATTTAAAAACAACATACACCATGTTTCTCCATCATTGATGTCTGTTAAGTAATCTATAATGGAAGCAAATAAATAAGGGCTCAAAGTGGATCCTTGGTGCAAAGTAACTCCCACCAAATTAATTTCCTTGGTGCGCTATCACCTTTTTCCCTCCTCACTCTTAGCTTTTCAAGAGTTGTTTTTAGAAGAAAACAGCTAATAGGTCAGACCTACTTTGTATAAGTCCAAACTGGTTCTTTTAAATACTAGATTCATGTTGTAGACTTTTGTTCTCTCCAGAGCTTCATTTTTGGACTCATGTTGAACAGCTTCATAATTGACACAGTTCGGATATATCCTTTATTTGTACATAAGGGTAAAATCATCTTGTGGTAATGGAAAAGTACCCGTACAACCCAGCGTTTGAGTTTTTTTACATGTCCATGTTTAGTGGGCATCAAGAAAAGTGGAGTGAAGTGTCCTTTTCACATCAACCGTATGGACAATTTACTGCTAGCAAAAGATAGAGTGGAAAAAGCGAGTACTTTTGGTATCTTCCTGAAAAGTTCGGAACCCCTGTCCACTATGTTACACTATAGTACACAGGAACCATTTAACACATGCCTGGGAGTCCATCATGGGGCCCATATAATTATAACCCGAACCGTTCAAAATGAATATCATCCCCTCCATTGATATATTCTAAAATCTCAGTTCATTAGAGAGGAGATGACCGGTGGTAATGAAGACGAGTCCTGATCGTTTGTTGTAGGTATTATATGTGAACTTACAGGTCTCCAGGACTTCATTGTGGGGCGCACATAATTATAATCTGAATTGTTCAGAATGACTACCATCCCCTCTGACGATGCATCCTAACATTTCATTTCAACAAAGGCGGGCCCCACTATCCAATTGAGCACATGGCAGAAATGTGATAGACTCCCTGTCAAGATCTAGAAAACTGGCCTGAGACACCATTGTGGGGCCCACTTAGAGATAATTTGAACCATTCAAGATGAATCCCATAACCACTAGGGATATATGCCAAAATTTTATATCAATAGAATGGGGCCCACCATCCAATTTAGCACATGATTGGTTGTGTTTGTATGATATCATACAGAAAATGCAGTTTTAGAAAAAATAACAAAATAAAAAGTCACGTTTCCTTTACCACATCCATCCGAACGCCCTTTTCATTTAAGCAAAAAGTCAACTCTACTTTCAAACCACAACTAATTTCCAATGATGTGGCAATTAACTTCCTCCTACTTTATAAGTAAATTTACCAAATAGCCACTCTCTTTATTCTTCAGGCATTATTTTTGTATCATTTTTTTAAATTAATGAAAATTCATTAATAAAGCGAATCAGTACAAGAGAGCTATATTGACAAGCTTTATCAAAAGGTAAAAACAGAGAACCAAGGAAAAGGCACCACTGAACAAACTGCACATCAGCTAAAGGAAAGGCCCATTCTCTCCAATTTTGCACAATCATATCAGCTAGAATGCCTGTAAATTGTGGACTGACGGAAACCCAGGTAGTAGTTTTGAATTTGATGCGATCTAAAAGAGTCTTTATATTAGTGGACCTTCCATCAAAACATCTAGAGCTCCTCTCTCCATATTAGGATGGCAAGGAAGGAGGTCCTCCATAAATGCTTGCCTTTAGTTGCACCTGACATCATTTCGTCTAAAAAGGGTTTTTGGAAGAACCTAACTGAGACCAAAGCAACCAAGCACTGAGATCCAAAGGCTATAAGCAATTTTACACCCTAGAACGAGATGATCAAACAATTCCTCATTAGCTAAGCACATGGGGCAAGCATTGATAATAGTTATTCCCTGGCGCTGGAGATTGTCCATAGTTAGAATTTTGCCGTGGAGAACCGAACCACCAAAAAGCAATTACTCTAGGAGGAGCTTTTATCTTCCAGAGAATATGCAGACTGCTTCGAGGAGCCTGATTAGAGAGTTGAGAAGAATGAAGAGACCGAGAAAGTCTCATCTTTAGATGCTACCAATATTCTACAGTGTTGCCCCTCCTCTAGAACATAGACAAGCCTTAAGATATTCAGAAGGTCACAAAATTGTCTTTCCTCAAATTCAAATAAATTGCGTTTGAAGGTGGGGGCACAGACGACATCATTATGATTTCACACCAAATAATTTTGCACATTGTCTTGTTGATCCATAGTGCAAGTATAAAGCGCAGTGAATTGGGAGGCTAAGGGCTTGGTTTCACACCCAATTGTAATCAATTTTTCTTAATCGAAATTTTGTTGAACGGTCTGGTTCACTAATCATTTTTTTTTTTTTTTTGAATGGTGAATTGCGTTAATCAAAGCAAAGCAGTACAAAAGGTATATACTGGAAAGCAAGGAAAATACAAGGGAGACAAAGAAACCATCCAAAAGAGCAAGAGAGTAAACACAGAGCCTCCTAAGTAGGCCTAAGGCCCCAAAAAGGAAAACCAAAAGAGTTAAGAGGATACTACTTCCCTCCATTTAAACAACATGACCTCCATAGGCACTCCCCAAAAATCTGGCAACACAGAAACCCAGGAAGCAGCGAGGAATCTGGCTTTCGTAGCGACTACTACTGAGGGAGAAGAACAATCTTCAAAGCAACGCCTATTTCTTTCCTTCCAAACTGCCCAAATGTTAGCAACAAAGGATGAACGCCAAAGAAGATTTCCTCTCTTGGACTGAAATCCAAGCTTCCAAGCATAAAAAAGCTCCGAAATGGATCAAGGGAGGACCCCACTACAATCAAAATAGTCAAGGGTAGAGGTCCAAATAGCTTGAGCCAACCTGCAATTAAGCAAAAGATGATCCACAGTCTCCTCCGCTGATAGGAAGAGTGGGCAAGTGTTGATTAGAATCACCCTGTGCAGACGGAGATTATCCATAGTGAGGATGCTGCCTCAAAGAGCTAACCAACCAAACGCTAGAACTCTAGGAGGAGCCCTAGTCTTCCAAAGGTAATCAAACCAATTGTGACTGTTTGACAGCACCGTGAAGAAAGAAGATACTAAAAACACACCGTACTTTGAGACAGCCCACACTCTACTATCTTCCCCTTCTGCGGGAATGAAAATCCAACCAAGCTTGTCAAGGAGATTCATTAGGTTCTCTTCTTCTGACTCGGTCAAATCTCTTCTAAAAATTGGACCCCAGAGGACCTTGTTTGCATCCTTATCCATATAATCCTTCACCTTTGCTTGTCTATTACTAGCGCATCTATAAAGGTCCGGGAACTGCGCCGCTAATTGAGTATCCCCCACCCAAACATCATGCCAAAAAAAGATGTCTTCATCTGTCCCAACATGGTATCTGATTTGTGAATCGAATGAGTCCTTAATGCCCATGATATCTTTCCACCAACTTGAGCACCTATGGGATGGTCCGGCAATGTCCCATCCATTCTGTCTCACCCCATATTTGGACAAAATGATATGCCTCCATAAACTATCTGACTGTTCTCCAATTCTCCACAACCATTTCCCCAGTAGGGCTTGGTTCATAATCTTTATAGATCTGAAACCTAGCCCACCCTCCTTTTTAGATCTACGAACTTTGCTCCACTGAACCATATGATACCTTTTCTTACTGCCTTTTCCTTGCCATAGAAAATCCCGTTGCAACTTCTCAATTCGATTGACGATCAACACCGGGCATTTGAACATGGACATGAAGTACGTTGGAAGGTTAGAGAGTGCCGATTGAATCAAGGCAATTCTTCCCCCGAAATATAAGTATTTTGCCTTCCATGTAGATGTAGCCGGCTTCTGTTCTACTCTTTCCACCACTAGATTCCAAACTTCTTTGGAAGGCCTCCCAAGGCAAAGGGGCAACCCGAGATAGGTGGTCGGAAAAGACCCGACCTTGCATCCCATTATGTTCGCTAGGACCTACAACAATTGTGCCTCCAGCTCAATGCCTATAAGAGCACTTTTATAGAAATTAACTTCGAGGCCCGAAACCGCTTCAAAACACGTAAGGACTGCTACGACATTCTTGATTTGCTCTTCCTCTGCTGCACAAAAAATTAGAGTATCATCAGCATACTGCAAATGAGTGATAGTTGGGCCACTACTATAGAAGATAGCAGGCCTAGCAGGCCCAGTTCATGTACAAAGCCCATACGTGGGATATACAGATAGGATAGGATTTAGTTCCTAATATTTCTCTCCTTCTATGTATAGGATATGATTGATTCTTTCCTTTCTTTGTGATTCTAATTTGTAACTACTTTGTAATCTTTACTAAATTAGAGCCTTGATTAAGGCATTACATTAATATAAATATGACAGTCGATGCTCTGTCTTCTTCCCTTCTGATACTTCTCTGCAATTATCAGCTTATGCGGATGCTGACTGGGCTGGCTGTCCGGACTCTCGGCGGTCTACCACTGGCTGTTATATGTTTCTTGGAAAATCTCTCATTTCATGGAAGTGCAAGAAACAGACCACTGTCTCAAAGTCTTCTGCTGAGGCAGAATATCGGGCGATGTCCTCTGCCAGTGCTGAAATTATCTGGCTCCGCTGCCTTCTGTGTGAATTGGGTGTTCTTGTTGGTAGCTCCACACCTCTCCATGGGGACAATACCAGTGCTACTAGAATTGCCAACAACCTGGTCTTCCATGAAAGAACAAAACTCATTGAGATTGACTGTCACTTCATCCGTCAACATATCGTTACTTAGAAGATAACTCTGCCTCATGTCTCTTCTTTTAACCAGTTAGCGGATATCTTCACCAAAGCCCTTCCCCGACAGCGTCATCATGATCTCACTAGCAAATTGATGTTTTCAATCTTACCACATCAATTTGAGGGGGGGTGTAGAAGATAGCAGGCCCAGTTCATGTACAAAGCCCATACGTGGGATATACAGATAGGATAGGATTTAGTTCCTAATTTTTCTCTCCTTCTATGTATAGGATATGATTGATTCTTTCCTTTCTTTGTGATTCTAATTTGTAACTACTTTGTAATCTTTACTAAATTAGAGCCTTGATTAAGGCATTACATTAATATAAATATGACAGTTGATGCTCTGTATTAGCACGACCTTCTCTCCACTCTTCTTCTTCTCATTCTTCTTCCTCCTTCTTATGTCCTAACAACTACTTGCCGGTTTGAATCTAGAAATCATATCTGCCTCGCCCACAGCTGATATATATGACTTAATGCCTCCCCAACCATGGCAAAAAGGAGCCGAGAAAGAGGATCACCCTAACGGAGGCCTCTTTGAGCAACAAAATAACCATTTGGAGATCCATTGACCATAATAGAGAATCTGGCAGAGGAAACACTTCAAAATCCAACTCTTCTACTTGAGCCCAAATCCCATTCTACACATCAAGTATGATAGGAAATCCCCGTCAACTCTATCATACGCCTTTTCCAAGTCTATCTTACATAACACCCCTAGCAGCTTGTCCTTGTGCCTCAAATGCAAACACTCGTTAGCAATAAGAACCCCATCAAGGATTTGTCTCCCGTGCACAAAAGCTCCTTGTGATTAAGAAAATCAAAAGAAATTTAAGATAGTAAGACATTTAATTGTTAAAATGGAGCAGGATAGACAAGAAGATTTATTTTGCAAATTATAATTTTTCAACTTTTTGTTTGATTTTTTTATTTCATTATTTATTGAGAGCAAGAGGGATAGAATTAGAAATGAGCGCTTTCGGGAGCATTTAATTAGCATAAATAGGTGATAAAATGAGATAAACCCGTTTGAGATGGTTTTGACATGTCGAATGTCGGCCAACAATGGCGTTGGTGAGGAAAAGTTTTTTTATGCAGGTCGATGGCCCACTAAGGGCAAATGGGTAGGTTGACGAGGACATGGATGGAAGTAGTAAGTTTGGAGAAGTGCAACCTATCTAAGAATTTGGCTCGGGATAGATCGGAATGGAAAAACAATATTCATATAGCCAATTTTAACATAATTGGGACATGGCTTTGATGATGATGATGATGATGATGATGATCGAGTGTAATTTCACAATTTAGGAAGAGGGGTGCATGTTATTTAGTTGCACATTTGTGATGCATACAATAGATTTATGAATGGTATAAACTATTAAGTCAGTAATACAAGATCACGCTATTGGAGTTTAGAACATGGAAGTAATATTTTTTTCTCAAATTCTTCATTCCATATTTTTGCTCATATTATACAATTTGATTGCAGTGTGTTGGTACTTTCTTTCTTTCTTTTTCGCTTCTTTTTTTTTTTTATTTATGTTAATAGTGAGATGTCTTAGTGGTTTATTTTAGGGGTCCTTGAATTCATAGAAAAATTTACGATGCATCGTAGTTTATTGCTGTTAACGAATGTCTGACAACCACTACTACTATTTTGCAGTTCTCTTGGCCAAAATCTGGGTACAAGTACTTATGTTGGGGAGATTTTGTTCGCAGTGTTCATTTCCATCTGTGGCTTGGTCTTATTTTCTCTTCTCATTGGCAATATGCAGGTTCATACTGAATCATCATCATTCTTGACCCTAGATTAATATAGCCTTATCCTCGTGGAAACTTTTTCTAAGGAGTTAAAATTAACTTGACTTGATCAGATAGCTCAAACAAAAATTGATTCGTGAAGACTTAACCAGGACTTGCTTGATTTGTCTTTATCAAAATAAACTTCATGTTATATCACATCAAGGCATGTAGAATTCAGTTGAGCTGTGGGTTCATCCCAGCTCAAAATTTTAGAAACATGAATTTGAGATGTAATGTGCCCCCTCAGTAATCATAAAGTGCTAAAATACTTGGTAGTAAACTCTTGGGTCATAGTAGTAGCTTCGGTATCGATTATGGTTTAAAAAACTGGCACTATGTTTTGTTTTCCATTGCTTGTTATTCTGATATAATTTTAAGATGGTTGTAAGCGTATTCTAGCCATTCATTAGGCTGGGCCCATAGTGACCATGCCCTAGCTTAATATCATGCTTGCGGCTTGCCAACTCATGAGGTGCACTAGAGGTTTTTTCTAAATTTGGACTGTGCTTCAAAAACAGCAGTATGGGATGGCACATCAATCAGCCTGAAAAGCAATGTGTATGGGAGTTACATAACCCTTGTTGGTTTAGCTTTCTATAGAACTGTTTATTTTCTTTAAAAAAAAAAAAGAAAGCATTAAAAAGTCAGGATTATTGTAAAAGCATTGGATTTATTTCATTATCATTTCTTTTGTTTTTCGGATTAGTGCATAGTATGAGTGTGTGTTGGACCCCAAAATCGTATGAGGTAGTCTACCGATGTTTGATCCTAAACAGTTACAAGTTGTCTGGGTTCAATGATTCTCTCCTCTCTATTGGCTAAAAGTCATACCACTAAAGTTTGTCTAGTGTAATTTAATGTTCTATTCCAAATGTAATTAATGTGCCATTCCTTTTATTCATGAACATAACAACAGCTCATACCATATAAAACTGAAGTAAGAAACTTTTACAAGTATAATTACAAAAACTGAAACAAATGAAACAAGAAGATGATGCGGAAATGAGTAGTAGGCAAGTAGAGTTATTACTAATTATTGAACTCTAAATAAAAAGGTTGAGGGTTGAAGTATTAGACATGCTACCTAAGATAGAAAACAATTGAAAATATCAATAGTGAGGTCAAGATGCAGATATCTGAGCATTTAAATATATCACAGTATAATCAAACTGCAGTTGTCTGATAATTGGGGCTTGTAATTATATGCTTCAATGCTCAAATCTCTAAAGGAACGGTCCATGTATGCTCCCCTAAAAAATCATAGAAATTAAATAGGACAAAAAATGTTCTTGTTCGGGTTGGGTGTGTCATTTGAGAGAGAATATTGCTGTAAAATTGAGTCTCTCTTATGGTCGACTCTGCTCATATTATATAAGGGCTGAATGCCCTGATTACATGCAATTAGAATCTTCTCTATATCTAGATCCTAAAATTTAGTATTACAAACTAAGTATGTACAGTTGTCTTTTGACTAAGTGAAATATACAGACTGGGCCTAAATGGGCCTGCTAGTGTGGGCTTGGATTGACACCCCCTCTCAAATTGATGCTGGGGAGTCATAAAGCAGCAATTTGGAGACAAGAAATTGATGTCGAGGCCGAGGAAGTCCTTTTGTGAAGATATCTGCAAACTAAAGCTCTGTAGGGACATGAGGTAGACTAATGACATCCCGTTTATATTCATCCCTAATAAAGTGGCAGTCAACTTCGATATGTTTGGTGTGTTCATGGAAGACGGAATTTTCAGTGATTCGGATAGGCCTAGTATTGTCAGCATGCAATGAAGTAGGAGAGGTTTGAGTGAACCCAAGTTCCGAAAGAAGTCCCTGTAGTCATAAGATCTCAGAACAAGCAGAAGACATTGCCCTATATTCAGCTTCTGTGGAAGATCTGGACACACTTTCTTGTTTCTTGCATTTCCAAGAAATAAGGGAATTTCCAAGGTACATGCACCAACCCGTAGTAGAACGACGTGTGTCTGGACACCCTGCCCAGTCAGCATCCGCATAAGCGGTCAGGTGAAGAGGATTATCCTTTGGATAATATAAACCACGAGGAACAGTTCTCGGCAGATAGCGGATAATGCGCTTCACAGCTGTCAAATGAAGATGTCGAGGAGCGGTCATGAACTGGCTCACAAGATTAACAGCATAGGATATGTCAGGTCTAGTGATGGTGAGATAGACAAGACTTCCCACAAGGCGCCGGTAGATATGAGGATGAAGAAGATCGCCATCATCTTTACTCAGCTTGAGATTGACCTCTACAGGTGTATGAATAGGCGAAGAATCATGGAGGTCAGCCAACTCGATAAGGTCTGATGTGTATTTGTATTGATTAACAAAGAGACCTTTGTGAGATTGATACACCTCTAAGCCCAAAAAATAATGCAAGGGGCCCAAATCCTTCATATGGAAGTAAGTCCTGAGGGATTCTTGGAGAGATTTGATCATAACATCATCCGTGCCAGTGATAATAATATCGTCAACATACACCAGAAGCACAGTAACCCCAGTAGATGTGTGACATAGAAAGAGAGATGGATCATAAGAGCTCTGAGTAAAGCCACTTTCGCATAAGCGACCCCTGAAGGTTTCGAACCATGCCCGAGGAGCTTGCTTGAGACCATAAAGCGATTTTCGCAATCGACAGACAGACCGCTTGGATGGAGATGGGACTCCTTGTGGTATACGCATATAGACTTCTTCTTGCAGATCCCCATGGAGAAATGCATTTTTGACATCCATTTGGTATAATGGCCAAGATTTAGATGCAGCAATTGCGAGAAGTAACCGAACAGTTGTCATTTTTGCCACAGGAGCAAACGTTTCCTCGTAGTCAATGCCATACTCCTGTCTGTTTCCGAGTGCCACAAGTCGAGCTTTGTGTCTATCCAAGGACCCATCAGATTTAAGTTTGATCGAGTAGATCCATTTGCAACCAATGGGTTTAACTGCTGAAGTACACTCCACAATATCCCAAGTGTGATTCTGATCCAATGCATCCAATTCCTCCTTCATGGCCTGGTTCCAACAATCTTGTTGTACAGCCTGCAAATAAGAACTTGGGATAGAGACAGAAGATAGGGTTGTCATCAAAGAAGTATGGGTAAATCCATACCGCGCAGGCGGTCTAGAAGTTCTGGAGGAGCGACGCAAGGCATGAGTAGGCGGGGAACCATTTGCCGGTGGAAGATCAGGAGGACGGCCATCTGCAGTGGTAGGTTTTTCCCGTCGGTGATATACAAAATCAGGATTAAACTTAGTAATGGTTTTCGGATCCGAAAAACCAGGTAAGAGAGCTGGGGAAGATGGTTGATGACATTCAATGTGAGTTTGGAAAAAATATTGATTTTCAAAGAAAATAACATTTCTAGAAATCCTGACACGACAACCGATGGGATCATAACAAACAAAACCTTTTTGATTAGAAGCATAACCCAAAAAAGCACACCTGCGAGATTGCGTTGTTAGTTTCGTTCTCTCTGTAAGAGGTAGATGAACGAAGCAAACACATCCAATGGTATGTAGGTGATCAAACACAGGATGATGACCAAATAGTTTAAAATGAGGCGTGGAATGCGCAATGGTAGGAGATGGAAGGCGGTTAATGAGATAGACCGCTGTGGTGAGAGCTTCAGTCCAAAAACGAGAGGGAACGGATGATTCAATCAGAAGTGTTCTAGTCACATCAAGGAGATGTCTGTTTTTCCGTTCCGCGACTCCATTTTGTTGTGGAGTATACGGACAGATACGTTGAGAAATGATCCCTTTATTGTTTAGAAAAGACTGAAAATTATTGGAAACGTACTCCCCCCCTGAGTCTGAGCGCAAAGTTTTAATGCATTTGGAGAATTGGGTGTTAACATAGCTAACAAAAAATTTAAATGCATTAAGAACATCAAACTTAGAATGTAATAAATAAATCCAAGTAAATCTGCTGTAGTCATCAATGAAGGTTGCAAAGTACTTGAAACGACTATGTGAAAGGGTTGGAGCAATGCCCCAAACGTCACTATGAATTAAGTCAAAACATGCAGTGCTTCGTGTTTTAGAGTGTGGAAAAGGTAAAGTTTTACTCTTTCCTAATTTACAAGCATTACATTCAAAGGAAGCAGAGTCAACAGGTTTATTTAATAATTCAGATTGAAATAAAGTAGACATTGTAGAGGCATTCGGATGACCAAGCCTATTATGCCACAACCGAGAATTATTCTGAATGAAAAAACAAAATAACTGATGTAAAGTTTTATCTTGAATAAATGAAGACACTGGTAAGGAAAAAAGTCTTCCACGCTTAGGCCCCCTCGCGATCACTTCCCCCGACTCCTGGTCCTGCACAACACAACCAGAAGAAGAAAAGGAGACATTGTAATTATTTTCAACAAGTTGACCCACAGAAACCAAATTGGTAGCAAGATGAGGAGAAACTAAAACATTGGTTAAGGGTAAGGGGCCAGGGGTTTCACCAATAGAGGTGATGGGAAGATGATCTCCGTTGGCAGCTTGAACAATAAGATAACCAGTGTATGGAACGACATTTTGTAATTTTATGGGTGAAGAGGTCATATGGTTACTTGCACCAGAATCTAAGTACCATGTATTGGAAAGAGATGAAGCAGTACCTGCGATGTTCATGGATGCTAAGGCATTGATAATCATTTGGTTTACCATCTCAAGGGTGAGGAGCTGGGGACGCAGATTGTGTTGAGGAACCAGGTTGTGAGGAAGAATCATACTGCATAGAACCACTGAAGTCAGAGGAGGCATATCGTGGAGTGGTCACTGTGTAAGCACTGGGAGCTGATGGCACTGCGTAAGTACCAGGGGTTGACGGCACATAGTTGCGGGAAGTAGAATTGCGACCCTTCTTTCGGCATCCATCAATAACATGACCAGTGGCCTTACAATATCTGCAGATCTTTGCCTTGCATTGATTTGCATAGTGACCATATTTCTTGCAGTTATGGCATTGAACTTTACTGATATCCCGGGGAGGTGGTCTGGTGGTAGCAACATAGGCAAGTGGAGCCTCAGTAGATCCCTGTTGGTTCAGAGTAGTTTTAGTAACCAGACGTTGTTCTTCCCGCAGAAGCTCTTGAAGACAGTCATCCAAGCTGGGAAGAGAAGCCTTGCTCATCAAGTTAGATCTAACTGTCTCAAACTCCTGACGAAGTTTCATGAGAAACTGATCCCGATGGCTACCTTGCTGTAAGAGAAGTAGTTCAGGTAGGAGTGCTTCAGACACCGTAGCAAACTTAATCTCATCATATTCTGACCACAGTCTGCGAAAGCCATTGTAATACTCTTGAATAGACTGGGTGCCCTGATTAAATTGAGAAATGTCGAGTTCCAATTGAAATTGGCGAGCATCATTGCCTTGTTGATAGATCTTTTTAAGATAGTCCCACATTTCCTGCGCAGTTTTGCAAGGTCTGAGGTTGAGGATAAAATGTGGGTCAACCGAGCCCAGTAACCAGGTTTTGATTTTGGCATCCTTAGTCTTCCAAGCTAAAATCTTCTTGTCATCTTCCTCCGGTTTAGATTCAGATCCATCAATGTGTGCCGAGAGTTCCTTTCCTTCTAAGTAAATTTGAAATTGGAAGGCCCATGAGGTATAATTTTTCCCATCAAACTGAACCATTTTAATTTCAGATTTGTCCATTACTAAAGACTAGAAGAAGCACAAACAAATCAGTCTTGTGAAGATATTGGCAAAGAAGATCAATATGATGGATTAGATCATAAGCAGATCAGGTGTTGCAGTAGACATCAACCAATCAGATCACAAACCAATGATGGATCAGATCACCAAGGATGGATCCGATCACAGCAACCAATAAGATCGAGCAACCAATGATGGATGGATCAGATCACAAACCAATCAGCAACCAATGATGGATGGTTCAGATCACAAACCAATCAGATTACAAACTCACCAATGATAGATCAGATTACAAATGATGGATTAGATCACAGCAATCAATCAGATCGAATGTCCAGAACTGTTCCCAGAAGACAGAAAAGGAACAGTGCACAAATAGAGTGCAAACAGAGCCCAGACGACCCTGTCGTCAGTGTGTAGATCTACACGTGGGGCCCACCAATTGATCTGTTTACAGATCTGAGGATGGGGATGGGTGAGCAGCAGAATTCTGCAACTACTGGAAGTGGTCTTAGGCAAAACGAATCCAAATCCAAGATTTGGGACGGCTGTGATGAAAAGAAATGGACAAAACAGATTTTCCACAAAAAATGGTAGATGGCCTACCTCTGATGATCGATAAATCTTGAGACTCATAAATATGTATATATCCAGTCGACCAAGATGGGCTGATTCCTCTGAACTGTTGATGATGATCTCAGGTGGGCCACGTCTGATCTGAGACGATCAGGCTGGAGAGATGATCTCTGAAGGGCTTCCAGATCTTGGAAGATGACTAGGAGAATCCAAAATACTTTGGATCTTGAAGAATAAAATTAGCTAAAGCACTAATTTTTGACGACCTGGCTTTGATACCATGTCATTTGAGAGAGAATATTGCTGTAAAATTGAGTCTCTCTTATGGTCGACTCTGCTCATATTATATAAGGGCTGAATGCCCTGATTATATGCAGTTAGAATCTTCTCTATATCTAGATCCTAAAATTTAGTATTACAAACTAAGTATGTACAGTTGTCTTTTGACTAAGTGAAATATACAGACTGGGCCTAAATGGGCCTGCTAGTGTGGGCTTGGATTGACAGGGTGTACTGATGTGCGATGGTTTGAATCGTTCTCATCAGCATATACTCATGAACTCAATCAGCTAATGGCATTGCCCATTTGTTGGCTAAGAAAAGGTGGAATGATCTCATCTGTTTGTTGCTTTTGCCTAGTTGTTTTTGGGTTTCTTCTTTTGTTGTAACTATCATCGTTTTGGTGTGGCCCCATGTGTATAATGCTTTTAACCTTTCAGTCCCCAATCTGTTTTGGTTGGGGGCCTGTTCTTGTTTTTATTCCTCTATTTATAATGAAAGTTATTGTTGCAGATTAAATAATAATAATAACAATAACAACAACAACAACAACAACAACATCATCTTACTTAGAGGTATCGAACGATAATCACCGCATAGTAGCCAATATGTTATGGCTGCTATTTTAAATTATGATGTGGACCATCAGTCTTTTCTTTCTCTTCCCTTTCTTTCTAACCATCCATTTATCATGTGGACGACCTAGAGCCTTCTCTACAACCTTTCGTTCCTAAGGAGGGTGTGCTAAAAAGGGCCATTTCTAGGGTTGTGACCTATCGCAAAAGAGGAAGGTTGGTGACTCTCGATGTAGAGAAGCCACTCAGATGCTCGGCAACTAGAGCAAAGGGCATGGTTGGGGTCAAAGTCAAAATTTAGGGCAGGGAGCAAACTTTCCGTCTGGGGAAGTCATCCATAGAGCCTTCCTTACACAACGAGAAGGAGCCTGCTCTTTCTCCTTTTGGGAAGGCACCTTGCAAAGGAGTTTTCTGGAGTTGGCATTCAAGAAGAGGGGAACAAGGCACATGTTAGTCCTCTTTTAAAGAGGTGGAGGAGAGATACACATATGGCTAAATGTATGGCTGAGATTGATGTTGATGTGTTGATCGGAGCTGATAGTTGGCCGATTTTAGCAAGTGCATAGCACGTGTGGCGTTGGATCTTTCTAAGAAATTTCTTAGGGGAAGGCTGGATGGATCTAACATTTTAGGTGGGTCAGGTAAGAACGGGCATGTGGGTCAATCTATATGGTCAAGTGATAGGGCCCTATTTTGGGTCTTGAAGTAGCGAGTTCAGGCGATCCCGCTTATGGTGTGACCCTTGGGTGGAGAGTTTTGAGGGGCGCAGTAGGGATGCAGAGAAGGCCTGGGAGTCGAGCAGTGCAGGGAGGGGCAATCCTGTATGCATCAGTGAGGGAGAAAAGGGCAAAGGCCAGTGTGGAGTTTCCGGGACAACTGGATCTCTTAGTCAGGCAGTCGTGGAGGTTTCTATTTCGTCTCAAGCTAGCAGTGGATGTGTTCCGGCAGGTCCTAGTGGTGTTAATCATTCTTCAACAATTAATTCAGGGGAGAGGGGTAGCTCCTTTTCTTTTCCAAAGGTTATGTCTCTCTCCAGTCTGGACCCTCCTAGGACCCTGTTTTGGTGGGGCCGCACTAGGTGATGACCTTTAGAGGGGTAGCTTCTTTTCTTTTCCATTGTCAACGGGAAAGATGAAGAAATTGGGTGGATTGTATAGGTAGACTGGTACTAGTGCCCAATTTAGAAGGAAGGTAGTGTTGATCACCGCAAGCCATGTGGTAGCTGAGTGGAAGGCTGACTCTTTAGGTAAGGAGCGGGATTTTGCTTAAACTCATCAAGCAAGAGAACCACAAAACAGCAATCCTGTTCCTAGGTGATGTCATTGTTTCTAAATATGCTATAGAAGTTGCTGAGGCAATTCATCTGGGGAAACAATTGGGTCTTCTTTCGATGATCAAGAGCAGGTAATTTTACGGCATGTCATGGAGTTGGAGTATGCTATTGATTGGGGCAGTAGTGGGGTGCTCAGAGAGCATCAAGGAGTGAGGTCTAATGCTTGAGCTCCTTGGTCTTTAGGGGGTGTTTTCTTAGTGTGTTATCAATTATTATGATTATAGTTTGTTGGAATGTAAGGGGGCTTGGCAGGCCAGCGAAGAGGGCGGCAGTGAAGAGGTTGGTGAGGTCTAATAAAGTGAATCTCTTACTTTTTTGAAGGAAACAAAGATTCATCAGGAGGTTGAAAACCTTATTCACTGTCTTTGGAGCTCTAGGAGGTGTGATTGGGAGTGGGTGCCTTCAGAGGGAGCCTTGGGTGGTCTTGTTGCCATTTGGAATGGTGATTATCTTAAGAAGTTAGATGTGTTGAAAGAAAATAGGGTTCTAGCCATCAAATTCCTCTCTCTTGCGGACAATTTCATATGGCCAGTGGCTAACATTTATGGGCTGAATGAGGAGTTGAGGAGGATGGAGTTTTTGGATATTCTTTCTAGAGTGTGATTGAGATGGGATGTTCCTTGGTGCTTTGAAGGGGATTTCAATATGATTCATTTTTCTCGTGAGAACAAAGGGGAAGCATCTTAATGTGAAGTGTAAAAATGATCAGAGGAAGGAGAGAACTAGATCATTTGAAAGGAGAGAATTCTCCACACGTTGTCAATCTTATTAAGAAAGACCACTACTTATATGTATACACTTGCCATATGAATGGCTACAGTCAGGGCCTAATTGAGGCCATTACAGATCTAATGAAATCATCTAGCTAAATAAGGAGAATACAATCTAGCCAAGAAAGGAAGAAAATAATATACAGTGTTGACCCAATCTAATTAGATCCCACGTGGGATATTTATGTTCATGGGCCAAGTTTGGGTTGGGCTTGCTTCTGATGGATCTTAGTGGACTGGTCCTTATCCATTCTACATGAAGTATGGATAGATTTTCAAATTTTATCAATGACAATGATTTTATTGATCTTCCTTTATCAGCCTCCAAGATTACGTGACCAATAATCAAGTTATGTTGGCCATGAGCAGGATTGGCCATTTTCTTATGTCTAAGGAGTGGGAGGAGCATTTCCTTGGCGTGATACAGTATGCCTTGCCAAGGTGGCCTTCTAATCATAGACCTATAAAGCTCTCTTTAGAGGAGGTTAATTGGCGACCAAGGCCTTTTAGATTTAAGAATTGCTGGCTTTTGCAAAAGGACTTTTTGCCTGTGGTTAAGGATTGGTGGTCTCATGCCATTAAAAAAAAAAAAGGATTGGTGGTCTCATGTTCATGTTCAGGGATTTGCTATATTCAAATTATTTAAAAAGCTACAAATTCTTAATGTCAAGATCAAATTGGTTTTTGGGAGGTTGGAATATAACAGAGCCTCTGTGTCTATGGACTATGGAGATAGAGGTTTTGGATAGGGCTGAGGAGTGAGGAGGAGAGGGAGTTAAAGTTTAGCTGAAAAGGAGGCTAGAGGTGCAATAGTTAGTCAGCTATGGGATATTGACTGGAAATTGGAGGTTTCGTGGAGATAAAAATCTAGAACTTTGTGGTTAAAAGAGGGGGACAAAAACAGTTTTTTCACAAAGGGGTCAAAGCTTTACTAGCAGTCCAGTGGAAGTTAAGGATGAGATCGCCCTTTCTATGTGAAGTTGTATGCAAGTGATTCTTTTCCAAGGCCTTCATTTGGGGTATTTCTTTTCCAACCATTCTTGATCACTTGAAGGATTGGGATGGAAAGGGAGTTTGAGGAGAAGATCTGCATTGCTTTACCTGAGTGTGGAGGGGATAAGGCGCTATGTCTGGATGGGTTTAACTTTTCTCTTATTAGAGCGGCCTGGGATGTTATGAAGGCAAATTTTTGTGACATGTTCTTAGAATTCAGCCGGAGGGGGAGATTTGATGGAGCCCGACCCAAGATCTGGCCCAGATTTCAGGCTCGCAGGCCTTGATGGGTCCCACATGATCAGTGATCCTCCCAAAGATCAGAGATCCCTATCCTTAAATTAGATAGTCTCTAAATTAGTAAAATTGCTCAACGTCTTCAGTTTTCCATTTATTGAAAAAATCCAATTATTTGCTCACTCTTCATTGAACCATATAGATTGATCTAGCAACGATGGAATGTATATTTTGCTCATTTGAACAACATGAAATTTTATTCAACCCCATATATATATATATATATATATATATATGAGAATTTCGTAAGCTCTTGCTTGTGGGGCCCACCTTTGGTCCATCCAAACGGACCAAACACATGACCCCTCTAAATTGCATACGTCCACCAACTTTCTGTCAGATCCAAATTTACTCGACCGTTGGATCGACTATGTATCGATCTGAATAGACTATTGACTATTAAACTTTTGGGCCTATATGGAGATGATAGGAATCACGGTTGAGGCTGATTTTTTGCAGAGGGGAGGATCCCAGGTAGTCTTTGAAATCCCCTCCATCCCCATCCCCATGGACCCACCTGGGGACCCACATGGGGACTCCCTGTGACACTCCTCTCTACAAAAAATCAGCCCTAACCGTGATTCCTATCATCTCCATCTGGGCCCCAAAAGTTTAATAGTCAACAGTCCATTCGGATCAATATAGTATCGATCCAACCATCCAATAAATTCGTATCTGACCGAAAGTTGGTGGACATGTGCACTTCAGGGTGGTTGTGTGTTTAGTCCATTTGGATGGACCAACGATGGGTCCCACAAGCGTGAGCTTACGAAATTTTTTCCTAAGCTTGAGCTTAAGAGAGCCTTGCCCATATATATATGCGTGCGCGCGCGCTAAATATGTATGAGTGGAGGAATAAAAAAAAATGTGACTCAAATTCAAATTTGCGACAGATACAAATGGAAATGAAGTGATAAAACATTCCTGGAAACAAAATTCTGCCACTTAGACTTATGGAGTCTTTGTATAGAATATCAGAATAGATCCAGTTTCTACCTTATGATATTACGATCAGACTGGGTACCATAAATGGATTTGGAATTGAAACTGTTCTCTATGAATGAGATAAAGACAGAATAATCAGGAACCGTCTAGTGATAGTCTCTAAATTAGTAAAATTGCTTAGTAGATTTGCTTCCTAATTTTGATTTTGATTAGGATTAGATATTTTCTTATTTTTAGAATGTCTTGATTGCCAAGAACAATCCCATTGTTTATATAGTGGAGTCCCCCATTGTAATGGTTATGCTTTTATCAATTAATTCAATTACTTTGAGTTTTCTACCGATGGTTATCATGTGAGTGTTGTTTTGTTTGGAATTCCCTTGTTGGATTCGATCAATCCCATCTGAGGCATTGATCTATTCAATCAAGGATCCAGAGCTGCGCTAAGATTGAGTAGGGAACTCAATGCCATGTTTCTAACTCTTATTCCCAATGTTCCTAATCTTATAGAGCTAAAGGAATTTAGACCTATTAGTTTCGTGGGTTGTGTTTATAAATTATTGTCAAAAGTTATGGCCAACAGGTCAAAGACTGTTGTACCTCTTATTATAGGTCCTTTTCAATATGCTTTTGTGAAGGTTAGGCAGATTCTTGGTGGGTTGTTGATTGCTAATGAGCTGATTGATACTAGGAGGCAAGCTAAACAAGATGGGTTGATTTTCAAAATTGATTTAGAAAAGGCCTATGATCATGTGGATTGGAATTTTTGATTTATTTGATCAATAAGCTTGGTTTTGGAAAGTGGCGGCATGGTTGGATATGGGAGTGCATTTTGCCAGCTTCTTTCTTAGTTCTAGTGAATGGCTTGCCATCGCAGTTGTTCAAATCATCCCGGGGGCATTAGGCAAGGGGAACCCCTATCCCCTTTTTTGTTCACTACGGTTGCAGAAACTTTGAGTGCTCTTTTGGTCAATGGTAAGGGGTGTGGTTGTTGTGGGGTTTTTGAAGTGGGTAGTGGGGAGGAGGCAATCACCCATCTCCAATTTGCTGAGGACACTATTCTCTTTAGCTCCTCCATGTGGGAGGAGGTGGTGACTTTAAAAGACTCAGGTTCTTTGAGATTGTTTTGGGTTTGAAAATCAATTTATTCAAAAGCAATTTGATTGGTGTGGGTTGCTTTGAGATTGTTTTGGGTTTCAAAATCACTTTATTCAAAAGCAATTTGATTGGTGTGGGTTACTAGGATGATTTTGTCCAATCTTTGGCTGGCAAATTGCAATGCAATATTGGGAAAATTCCTTTTTCTTTTTTTGGCTCTACCAGTTGGATAGAATTCCAGGTCATGTGTTGTGTGGGATCCATTGGTGGAGATGTGTTAACGTAAATTATCCATGTGGAAGAGGCACTACCTATCCATGGGAGGGAGAATTACTTTGATTAAGGCGTCATTGTCCAATTTGTTAGTGTACTACATGTCCTTGTTGGTTATGCTTGCGGTAGTGTGGAAGAAGTTGGAGGGGCATAGTGATAATGGGAAGTTACACCTTATGAGGTGGGATAATGTTGTAAAACTCAAAGGTGCTGGAGGCGCAAGTTGGGAGGCAAAAAAAATGTGCCTTGTTGGCCAAATGGTGGTGGAGGTTTGGGGAGTAAAGGGAGGCTTTATGGAGGAGAGTTATTGTGGCAAAGTATGGGATGGACAAGTGGGGTTGGGATTCTAGTAGAGTTCCTAGATACAAGGTGTCTAGAAGAAGGGGAGGAGACCAGATTTGCTAGTTCCCTTCTGTGGCTAAGCCCAACTCCTCCAAGAGTAGATGCTTTTTGTTGGCTTGTGGTGTCCAAGGTCTCAACAGTAGATAATCCTAGTAGGAGAGGCATGACTGCAGAGTATATTTCTGATGTTTGTGCACTCTACGCAAAGCAGAGGGAGTCTATTGATCATCAATTTTTGCCCTTTTACTTCTCGCGTTTCTTATGGTGTCAGGTGATTGGTCAGTGCAATGTGTTTTGGTGCTCCCCAGTTTCTATTTCAACTATGATTGAAGCTTGGAGGATGTCCCCTTTCTCAGGTTGCGGTTTGGTTCTTTGGAGGCTCATTCCTTTTCCCATTCTTTGATTGATTTGGTTTCAGAGGAACTCGAGGATTTTCAAAGGGCCTTCAATGTCTATGGAGAAGGTGCTTTCTTTGGTGTTTGTGCGTATAGTCAAGTGGGTGTCCATTAGGTGGGATTTTGATAGCATTAGTTGGATGGTTTGCTTCACAATTGGGAGGCCTCTCTTCATGGCGGGAGATCTAAGGAACTCAGTTCGGAGTTGTGGGTTCCGCCAATGGGGAGTTATTTGAAATTCAACGTCGATGGGGTTGCTAGAGGAAAGCCGAGGCTGGCGGCTGGCAGTGAGGTTCTTCAGAATGGTAAAGGGGTTGTGTTGTTTATGTTCTCTAAGAATGTGGTGAATATGGAGTCCAATGCGGCAGAGGTGGTGGCAACTCTAGAAGCTCTTCGATTCTTTTCGCTGGCTTCCTTTCAGGCATCATTGATTGTGGAGAGTGATTGCCCCAACATAGTTCGGACAAGGCTCTTATGATGATGATGATGATTCTCTTAATGCAATTTCATGGGTCTCTTTTACAGTTAAAGGGGCCTTGGAGGTTTCAATTCTATTTCAACAAGATAAAGTATATTTTGTTGTTGATCAGAGTTAAGTTTTATCATGTTAGGTGATCAACAAATTCCTTTATGGTTGCGTTGTCAAAATAGGGGGTGGATAGAGTTTCTGATTTGATCGCTTATACTACGTAATTTTGTTTTCTTTGTATGTATCTTTTATACAATGTTTTGCCCCTATCTTTGTGATAGGGCGCTTTATCATTGTTGCATTCCTCTTTGGCAAAATAGAATTTTCGTTACTGATAAAAAATAATATCTTGTTTACATGTGGCCTTACATCTGTTGCAATCCAAAGATTCTCTTCAATAGTCTGCACCGGAGTTATCTGGACAGTTAATCACAATTCCTAAGTTGAATTTTGCATTATGCACAATGGTCCTGGTTCAGTAAGGCATGGTGTTAGAATTTTCTTGATTCACTCGGTTCTGTTACCTTGGGGTTTTGAATATATTCGACTAACCACGTGTTTCTCTATCTTGGAGTGTTTCGTAATATAGTTTCCTGAAATTATTAGTATGAGCCATAATTTGACAACCTGACGTGCTTTATGTTCAGTGAAGTTGGGTTGGTGCGAGGATCATTTGAGTTTGCTCAATGATGATTAATCAATTTTGAAGTATAGTTAATGCATATTAATGTTAGCATGGTAAAAGATACATTGAATAATTGTATGTAATGAAATCTTTATTTGTCTCCGATAGTTTTGGTTACATTCAAGAGTTATGAATAAAGGTAGAACAAAACTGATCAAAGTCATGACGAGCCTGTACCAAAGTTGGAAGTGCTCAGTATTAGAATCACAAGGTTGCGGGTTCTAGTTAGACATGTCAAATGGGCTGGGCCGGCCAGCCTCGGCCCGCCCCAGTTAGCGGTCTGGGCCGCCAGGGAAAAACCCTGGGCCGGCCAGCCTCGGCCCGCGGTGCCAGCCCGGCCTGCCCCAGCTAGCGGGCCGGGCCGGGCCAGCCCGCCAGGGAAAAACCCTGGCCCAGCACGGCCCGCTGGCACGGCCCGCCACAGGCCGGGCTGGAGCGTTTTTTTTTTTTTCTTTTTTCGTTTTTTTTTTTAAAATCTAATGGTTGATAAGTACCTAATTGTTAAGCAATTAGAGACTTAATTTCCTTTCCATCACCTTCATTCGTGTTTAATTCCTTTGATTTCATATTTGCACGAATATTGGTCTTTGGTCATTTGTAGGAAATTAGTGAAGAATGAAGCTTTTGGGATGATGAATAGATCAAGTGCAGATTGAAGGATCAAGTGAATTTGAAGATTTGAGCAACAAAAAGCAAGAAATTGAACTTTAACACTCCAACCGGAAGATCTACCGGTAGAAATGTCCAAAAATTGGACAGAGAGCTGAAGAAATGGAGCTTCCACAGTTCTACCGGAAGTTCTACCGGTAGAACTGCTTCTACCGCAAGTTCTACCGGTAGAGATGGCTGAAATTCAAGCAGAGAGCTGGAAAAGCAGAAAACCCTCAGTTCTACCGGAAGTTCTACCGGTAGAACTACTTGTGCCGCAAGTTCTACCGGTAGAAAAGGTTGAAAAGATGGCAGAGAATTGCACATCAGAAGTGCGCCTGTTCTACCGGAATTTCTACCGGTAGAACTACTTCTACCGGTATTGCTACCGGTAGAACACTCGGATTTGGATACAATTTTACGTTTTGGGGCACTTTTGTAATTAAAGTTTTGGGGACCTATATAAAGCATTGTAACTCGACAATTAGGGTTATTTGGGAATTGTCTTCGTTTCCCAGCCCCCTTTTCTTTCCTTCTTTGATAGATGAGTGTATAGGGAGTTTTCAATTGAAAATCAATGTTCAATTTTGCTAAGTTCTTGTATTAAGACAGAATCCTTCAATTTAATTCAAGTTTTCAATAGAGGTAATCTTTCGATTATGTTCTTGCTGTTCTCTTGCTTTCATTTAATCTGTATGAAGACTTCTCCATTAATGGGGGGGTAAAATCTCAGATGGTTTGACCTAAGGGGAATTCACCTTGGGTTTTGCATAGTTTCTTCTTCCTGATCATGCTTTACTGATGAAAGATAATTTCCATTGATGTTCTGTTTTCAGAAATCATGATTGAGATGTTAAGCCTTTGACTAATTGTGTTCATCTATGATGATACAATTAGTGCTTAGGTCGATGACTCTCAGGTTATTGAATAGAATGTCTTAGAATCTCCTTGGAAATTATTCAATTATACTGAGATTTGATTTCCACAAAGGAATTTTCCAGGTTAGAATTGGATTGCTCCAAATCTAACCTGTGTAATGGAAAGGAAGATGAAAACCATGAAAATCCAGGTGAATTAAACCTTAGGTTGAACCATCTCTTAGTTTAACAATTTCAATTAGTTTTCTGCAGTGTTAATCAGTCATCAGATTAGAATTAATTCAATCCTTTGGACAAAAGTTGGTCACTCTCGACCAAAAGAAGTCCTCCATAGCCTGAAAACCCTAGCCCGTTCTCTGTGGATTCGACCTCTTCATGAGTGAAGTGCTACTCAACGATGAAATTGTCCTCCGCTTAGGACACACCCCAAAAAAATAGCTAAGCAATGGTCTAATAATATATCACTCCAAACTATGGATGAGCCCAATTAAATCTAATAGTCTAATAATATATCACTCCAAGCTGAGATCATACTCTCATGTCCCATTACAAGAGCTCTATTTGTATATATATGGGTTGGTTGGGACTTAATATCTGATTGGACACATTCCAAAGAGATACCTGTGAGTCCAATACTAAATCCATGGTCTGAGGCACAAGTGAAGAGACCAAACTATACTTAGAGCTGATTATGTTTTAATGGGATAATATATTCATAATAAAAGTAAGAGTAACATTATTTATATTTTTTGGATTACTATTATTATATATGATAGAGACTGATTTCAATTGAAATCAGCCTCAATTGATTTTGACCATTTCATCCAATGCTAACCACATTGATTTCAATTGAAATCAGCCTCAAAACTGCCTTGGCCTTTGAGTTACATGGTTTGATGAAGTTTTTCAAATGAAATTAAATGAGAGAAGGTAAGTTTCTCCTCTCACTTATCACAACTCTCCTTAATAAATCCTACAATATCTCTCTTTAATCAATGGACAGGGGCTTATATAGGACAATTCTTATCATTTGGTAGGGACTTAGATTGGGACATTCTTATCATCTGAGATTTCTAATAATTCATTTTATTAATGAAATAAAATCTCTTTGATAAAGAAAGTTAAAAATAAGGATAAACACTCTAGAAATCTAATTTTTAGTGAAACATGAAAGTTTTTTATTTTTAAAGTCTATTTAATATAACATTGAATTTAAGAAGAATAATGCATGTCTTAACTGGCAGGGATAAGGGACCTACATGGAATAATTCTTATCATTTGAAATTTCGAACAAATTTTTTTTCTTTAGAAAGTTAAGAATAAGAAAACAAATTATAAATTTTAGTGAAAAGTAAAAGTTTTCTATTTTTAAAGTCTATTTAACCAAAACTGAATTCAAGAAGAATGATGCATGTCTTAATCGGCAGGGACTTATAATTACATTGGACAATTCATATCATTTGAGATTTCTAACAAATTCTTCTTTGATTATCATGCATATTAAATCAAATGTGTTTGATAAAGATAGTTAAAAAAGAAAATAATCAACAATTATTATTTTTAGTGAAGCTTTTTTATTCATGAATAGGGCTTTTTTATTTTTAAAGTATAATTCTTTCTAAAATGTGATCTTATAACTTAATATAGTACCCTTTATCTTTTATAATTACAGCCACATTTTCTTTTTCGCTTGATCCTTTTTAGATTTTATTATATTTAGCGTTTTAATTTTCTCATTATTGGATTCTTTTAATCTGTAATGCAAAGTTGATGATACATTAGTAAGTTCGTTGAATTATAAGTAATGGAAGTTCTTGCCAACATCTCAAAACTTGTATTAAAAGTTAAGCCCAATTTCCATAATGATTTTTGTCACAATGGGCCCACAGTGTTATATAATGATTGATATCCTTTGTATATATATTTGTTTTGGTAAATAAAACTTTGATTAAAAGAAAAAGAATAGAAGGGTTAGAGTATTTATAGACTTTGTAAAATTGAAAAATGACACAAAATACCCCTTAGATGACCGTTTTATGGCTGTTGGGAGGTTAAAATGAAGAATTTTGTAAAAAAAAAGTCATTTTTGGGCGGGCCAGGCGGGCCGATCCCGGTGGGCCTGGCGGGCTGGAGCCCCCAGCCCATGTGCCTGGTGGGCCTGGCGGGCCCGGGCCAAACGGGCCAGCGGGCCCAGCCACCTCAGCCCAGCCCAGCACATGTGCGGGCCGTGCCTTTGCAGGCTGGGCCGCGGGCCGGAGCGTGCAGGGCCGGCCCGGCCCATTTGACATCCCTAGTTCTAGTCATGTTACCATTCAGGGGAAAAATAAATATAAATAAGAATAAATATCAAGTCATGTTGAGTTGATGGAGTTCTGTGCCAAAATTGAGTTTTGGATGACTCAACTCGAAATCTGATTAGTGTTTGATTATTTTCGTTCCCCTTCCTCCATTTGTTTAAACCATGGTTTGGGATCTTTCTTGTTTACAATAAAGAGCATTCCCCTGAGAATTTCATTAATTTGCTCCATTTACCAAACAGCCACAAGCTGCAACACTTACCTGAAAATATCTAACCACTGGTCCATTGGCAGTTGTCCCCTCAAAAGTTTTTGTGACAGTTAGATGCTTGAAGTATGTACTTGTCTCTAAAAGTTTAATGCAGGTTGAGCTCATATGCATGTATGCCATTAGTTGAAAATTAGATGCACATTTCACTTTATCTTCTTTTCAACGTGCTAAATAAGATATGCCACTGTTGCAGACTTATCTGCAGTCAACCACCGTCAGATTGGAAGAAATGAGGGTGAAAAGGCGAGATACAGAACAATGGATGTCTCACCGTTTACTCCCTGATTCCTTAAGGGATCGTATTCGCCGTTACGAACAATATAAATGGCAAGAGACAAGAGGGGTCGACGAAGAGCATTTGCTCCATAATCTTCCCAAAGACCTTCGCAGGGATATAAAACGCCACCTCTGTCTGGCGTTACTTATGAGAGTGAGTCTCTATCTATACATATTCTGTGATTTTTTTTTCAACCGTGGAGCCTTTTGCGTCTAATTCCATTGAAAATGTAAACTTGCTCCATCTTTTAATATGAAGATTTCTGGAAATGAGTCCTGACTCCAATATCGTGAGAGCAGCTAACATATGTTGAAACCTTGTATTTGATCTGGGTTGAGTTATTTTGATTGACTTTTTACTTACCAATTCACTTGCAACAAAATGCAATGGCAGTTTCTCACGGATAAATCAGCTTCAGCCCTTGATTTCTGCAAGTTCAGAAAAGATTACCTATTTCACATTGTGCCTTTTCTTCTCCTTAGGTTCCTATGTTTGAAAAGATGGACGAGCAGCTTCTGGATGCCATGTGTGATTGCCTCAAACCGGCCCTTTATACGGAAGACAGCTACATTGTCCGTGAAGGAGATCCTGTTGATGAAATGCTTTTCATAATGAGGGGAAGGCTCGAGAGTGTGACCACAAATGGTGGCAGAACTGGTTTCTTCAACTCTGATTTCCTCAAAGGTGGTGACTTCTGTGGAGAAGAGCTCCTAACATGGGCACTGGACCCACATTCCTCGTCCAACCTCCCAACTTCGACCCGAACAGTGCGGGCACTGTCTGAGGTTGAAGGCTTTGCTCTCAAGGCTGATGACTTGAAATTTGTTGCATCCCAATTCCGGAGGCTCCATAGTAAGCAACTCCGGCACACTTTCAGGTTCTATTCACAGCAATGGAGGACATGGGCTGCCTGTTTTATACAGGCAGCTTGGCGCCGCTATTGTAAGAAGAAGCTTGAGGATAGTCTTCATGAAGAAGAGCAAAGGTTACAAACTGCACTTGCTAGAGGTACTGGCAGCTCACCAAGTCTTGGCGCCACCATCTATGCTTCACGGTTTGCTGTTAATGCACTAAGGGCATTGCGGCGCAACGGCACACGCAGAACCAGGCTGCCGGAAAGATTGCCCCCGATGTTGCTCCAGAAGCCTGCAGAGCCAGACTTTACAGCCGAAGATGAAAGGTAGTAGTCCATGTTCTATATTTATTTATTTTTTGTATGATTGCATTTTCTCTGAAAACAAAAAATAATAGGACTGTTGCTTGTATGTCACGATTTTGGCATGTAAATTGTAAAATTCAAGGGATTTTATGCTGGAAGCTTCTGAATGTATTGAAGGTTATGTACAGTAAGAATCAATGCAGGTGTGCGGTTTTGTTGTGTTGTAAAGGTATGTTGCCCAGCATTACTTCCCCTTTTTTTGGGTACATGATATAGGGAGCTCTGATGTTTTTGAGGTGTCTAAATGATCCTCTGCTTATGACAGTTGTTGAGTCCTTTTTTCTTAACCCAAAAAAAATAAAAAATAAAAAATAAAAAATAAAGTCTCAACCACTTGATATGCTGGCTGTTTCATGGTTTCAGCATGCAAAATGGCTTGGGAAAACTATTAAAAAAAAGGACTAGGGAAAGAAACTTCTTCTTGCAAACATGACATGAGGCAGATCACCCAAGGCTAGCAACTTGCAGGGACTGTCCCCTCACCCTTGAAGGGCCCACATTTCTAGGATTTTTGTACTGGTATTAGAGATCCAGACCATTTATCAGATGGGCTACTCTAGATGGCAATTGGCCCAGCAGTACTGTAAATGTAGGGCTCGCCATTTTCATTTCCATACAATTGATCAGAGGGATCATTTTCTTTACGAGTTTGTAGTCCCTAAATTGCTTGTAGCAACCATCTATCTACCTCACATTCCAGAGAAAAAAAAAACTGCTCATAGTCAGGTCTTTTTCTAAACTGGAGTGGGGGATGCGCTCTGGGCTTATCGATTCAAGATGGGCTTGAACAAACTCAGTCTTGCCTGGCTTGCAACCTTATTTGATTAATAAATACTAGCACAACAATCCGTGCTTAGCACGGGTATGGTCACCAATAACTAGAAAGTTTATTTAGTAATTTATTAAGAAAAATTCAGATTACGCAAAATCAATCATTGAATGCTTATTACAATGATTTGGTGATTATGATAGAGATAGAAATGAAGTTCTTAATGGAAAGTGGAAAGAATAGGTGGTTACATGAAGTGGAGGAAATGAGTGGTCACATGAAAGGGGGGAGTCATGGTTAAAATCAACTACAAAACCCTTCAGCTTAATATAGTATAATTGATATCTAGGAATAAAATAGCATGACTTTCACTTTCTTTTTGGAATACTGGGCCAGGTAATAAAGGAGGAAAATAATGTTATTAGTCTTTTTAAAAACTGCATCTTTTTAAAGTTGTTTACTCTGAAATACCATGACAACGAAACAAGGTTCATAGCCCAGTATGCGGTCAGGCAAAGTCCCATTTTTAAGAAGCCGCCCGTTTGGTAATTTTACTTTTAAAATCAAGTGAAATAAAGCATCAAATCAAGATGGAATAAAATATAAATGGGTTATGATGGTGTTTTATTTTTAGTTGTTTGGTGTCTTTTTCACTTTCTGTATAGAAAAGTGGAGTTTTTTTTTTAGAGAGTAAAGGTAGTTGCTTTTTGACTTTTTTTGAAAAAGATGAAGGGAATTTTGAATTAAAGTGGTCAATAAGGGCTAGGGTGGGATTAATTACTCCCATTGTGGATTATAGAAGTAGACCATATGTCAGTATGATATGATGATAGTAACCATCTATCGTTGTAAAATGTTAAACTTGGGAGCTTATAAATAGATGGTTATGATGGTCAGGTTTTAGTGCTGATGATATTTGGCAGACCTATATTCCATATAATGAAGAACTACCAGTCCCATCTATCCCTCTGATTGACATGCATCGAGGTAAATTCATATCAAACTCCAAACAGAGTGAGAGAAAATTCCAATTAGATTTATCACATGTAAATAAACAATGCCAGTGGTGGTGATGATTATTGCCTGATTGGTCATTGGAATGATATCTGGAAGCTTGCTAACTCAAGAGTTTGAGCCGTTTGGATTTCACTAACAGGTGGGACCTCATCAGCAAACCAGACAAGCAAATAAAAACACAAAACAATTACAGAGTGGGTTCTTCCCCATTGATGCTCCTTAAAAAACATATAATTAGTATAGGTTCTCGAGAATTTCCAAACATATATCTTAAGAGAGGCTGTTCTTTTATGTATTTATTTTTCTTTCTCAAATGAGGGGGGTGGCTCCCCTAGAACTGGGGTTGGAAAGACTTTTTGGCCCGTGGGGCAGGGTTGGGGTTCTATTCTGAAGCCTCTAACTAAGTACACCCGGATCCACTAGACACTTCTTTAGTTGTCTGATACTAGGAAACATTTCCTCTTATTTTCTCTCTTCCTTTTTTTTTTTTTTTTTTTATTCTTTCTATAAGAGGGTTTTCGACCCTTTTGCTGGACTAATCCCTTCAGGCCCAGAGGGAATCCAGGTAAACTCTCCTGTAGCCCCAGAGTGGTAGTGCAGTTGCGAGCCTACAATCTCTAGATGCAAACCGTGGTCCTAGGCCAACTGAGCTACCCCTTGGGGTTGTTCTCTCTTCCTCTTAGACTGGCTGCATGTGTCAAGACATCCATCGTAACTATTATTATTGCTGCTACAGTGACCATCACCACCACCACCATCATCATATTGGCACAACAGAACTTAAATCAGAGTTGTGGCCCCTAGGCTTTGCTCTTTTCCCAAAAGCCATCTTGAGCCTAATGATGGGTCCCAAATGGTAGGAGTGGGTCTAAAAACCTTACAACCAAATATAAACCAGGTCAAGATTGAGATCGAGAGAGAGGCTTGGGCCCAATACAGGTCTGTGTTTCTATAGTCGGGCCAGACTTGGATGTATGCCTCAGCCTAGTCTGACCCAGCCCACGAACACCCCTAAACATGCTTACACTAGGACGCACCCAATGTTGGTGTCTCCATTCCCCCAGCAAATAAAAGTAGTTTTTAGCCCATCAAATCCTATAGTCATCCTCTGTTAAATAGCTTTGACTGCGAACCCTTCACTTCAGTTGACCAGTCATTGCAATAGATCACGTGGTTTACAAATGACAGTGACAAAGTGGCCAATAGTGACAAATGGTGTTGATTTGGATGCCTAATCCACCAAACCACCCCACTTGTATCTTCTGAAAATGGGTTACAGTGTAAAGGACACAACAGTGCAATCACTGCGGCCATTGGTGCACTTGCTGATTGATGGATATTAGAGAAATGTTTACACCACATATAGGAAAACTATTGACATGGTATGTAAAAGTAAAGTGATCACGCGACTACACCAGAAACACAACAAAATAAACACAGCAAAAAAACACCAACAAAGGTATTTTCCAACAAAGGTCAGATGATGAAACTAGAAACTGTACAAATGAGAGACTGGAAGATGGATCCAAGTTGAAAAAGTTATGAGTTCAGGTGGTTAGAGAGCACTAGTGGCTTCAGTTCAGCCTTGGTGTTCTTCTTGGAGCTGTTGTGCAAGATCGAGTCCAACATTGAAACAGCTTCCAATATGCATTTCCCTTTGTTGAGCATTATGCAACATGCCCTGCCAATCACAACCAGGAGCATCTTATTCTGATTTGGACCAAAAGAATGAGATAACAGTCCATAAGACCAATTTCTTTATTTAAAATGAAAAGGAAAAAGGATTTCCTTAGCTAAATTATCCAAAAAAATGTCATGCACTCCAACACAACTATTGGCAGATTTTGATGAATCTTTTTTTTTATTCAGCAGATTTTCTTTTCTGGCAAGTTTACAGTGTCTTAAAGTATTTCTATAGTTGTAAAATTCTCACCTGGCATTATTTTATTTGGTGGTAGTGTATATAAATAGATATATTGAAGGTAAAATTAATTACCAGTCCGCAGGCCCACCACCATAACCTACAATGCAAGTTAAAAAATGGGTTCACTTGTTCACATTCTACAAGTAGCAGTACACAATTGGATGGGAAGGATTGCCGGATAGGTATGGTTTCTGTACTGCAAGCAATTGATGACAGTAACCTCAGATGAAAGGTCTGAACTTTTGACTGATGATGGAGGGTCCCAGTTACAATGTGAGGGTCAGATACTAATTAAGGGTAGTTCTCACCCAAGAAACATATGCATTATATATTGCATCAGAAGATATTTTCCAATTTATGAGTTATATAAGAACATGGATGCCACGATGTCACATTTTCCAAGGTTCCCCCATGCCAGTCACCCAGGTCCAGACAATACCAGTGGCAAGATCATTAATGCATGAAAGTTCTGGTAGTTGAACTTGGGCCCGGGTGCATTCTGCTGAAAACTTTCAGATGAATTACAGTAATTTATCATGGATAAAAAGACAGAGCAAGAATGCATAATGGTACCCAGTCGATGAATCCAAATATCAATAGCGAGAAAATCATATCCAGTGTCTTACCTCATCCCATTGGCCACATCCGTAATCTCAGCTCTGGTGGGTAGACCTGATTTAACAAGTGATTCTAGAACCTGAGTTGCCCAAATGACTGGAATATGTGCAGCATTACATATGGACAGAATTTCTTCCTGCATATCGGCCAGCCTCTCCCAGCCGCACTCAACAGCCAAGTCTCCTCTAGCAATCATTACACCCAAGGGATTTCGCAAACGCATTGCCTGCAGTAACAAGAGAGGTAGCTTCTCAAAACCACTTTGGGTCTCTATCTTTAGAACAATTCCCAGTTTCCTAAGGTTCCGCTTCTCCAGCTCATGTTGAACAGTGACAATGTCGCGAACATCACGAACAAATGAAACACCCACCATGTCAGCATTGGCACCGACAAATTCAAGATCGACAAGATCTTTTGAAGTCAAGCCCTCAAACTGCATCTTGCTCTTGGGAATATTTATGGATTTTTCTGAACCAAGTTTAGAACCTTTTGGGCCAGCATGAGTGATTGAAACGATTATTTCCGAGACACTGGCTCCTTGGATGACTCCCCAAATCTTCCCATCATCAAATCCTATAGGCTCACCAGGTTTGACTGAGTCAAAAAGACGGCCTGAGGAACAAGTTATCCGAGGAGACCCAGTTGCATTGCCACTCAATTTGTTTGAAGATAAACAAGGGTCTCTAGATATGATTAGTAGGTCCCCAACTTTCAACCTAACAAACTGCTCTACAGAAGGCACATCCACTAGCTGTCCAAGCACAAACTTGCTCTTCTTCCCCCTGACATAAAGCTCAGTTCCTGTTTCAACATAAGCAGTCCTTGAACACTCCGCCATGTAACCAGAACCACCAAAAACTGAGAACTTCTGTGAAATCTTCAGAGTCCTCTTTTTATCTTTGACATCAGAAAATCTAACGATATTACCTACCTCAAGGTTATCAAGATGTTGCTGATCATCTAAGAATAGAACTGCATCGGGAGAAGTGTGGGGTGGGGGCTTGCACCCTGCATAAGACAACCAAAGTTGGGCCGGGAATACCACATCACCTTTATAATCCTTCTTTGGTGAGATTTTCATCACTTTTGGACCAGCCTTCAATAGACCAGTCCTGATCTTTGGTCCGGCCAAGTCCATGAGAATGCGACATGACTTTTCCAGCATCTGTGAACTGTTCTTTACCCGTCTGATGATCTCACTCCAAATGCTAGGGTCATCATGGGCACAGTTAATGCGGATTACATTTGCCCCTGCCTTGAGAAGATCACTTATAAGTGTATCACTTTGAATAGCTTCTTTGCCAACTGTTACCATTATGTGGGTAGGTCTTCCATTCACTGGTGGACCAAACAGTGATTTTGCATTGTAAGATACCTTTTCCCTCATTGTATTTATAGTGAACACTCCCTTGTTTTCAATATCAGAAGTTTCCCGAGCACAAATACGACCTCTTCCATCCAGAACATCAATCTCTGCAGTTGTTTGGTCTTTTTGTTTGGTATTCGCAGAGTTAGATGCCAGGTTTTCCAAAATCCGAATACCAGCAGTGATACTTGACAGAACATATGGATTGATCGTTTCCAAATTGAGAAGACCAATGGAAGAAAGATCTTCTTTAAGTTGTTGAACATCAAGGCATCGCAATGCCAAATAGTGGATTAAGTTTGATGCACTCATCAAGTAATTTCTGCTACAACAAACCAATCCAAAGTTGAAAATCAATAATTAGAAGAATAACAGGTGAAACTGTTGAAAAAAAGAACTGCAATTGAAAATTATTTCATGAGGAAAGGAAAGGTCATAACATACCTGTGGCACATTTTTAGTCGAGAAGCATTCCATTGTTCCATTGCTAATATATGCAAATGCACAGCTTTTAACTTGTCAAGGAGATTTCCTTGACTGTTTACAGGCTGCCCCATAACCACTTGCCTAGTGGATGAAAGACAATTTGGGTCCTCTTCAGAGTTGGAAGCAACATCAACAAATTCTGCAACTGAATCCTCAAGACTAATATCACTGCCTGAGGACTGAAAGATAGAGTTGAGCATCTTGTCCTCAGCATATTGTTTCCATCCACTTATTTCTGGTTCATCATTTTCATGTTGTGTGGCATAGGCTAAATAGTTAGCCTTTCCTTCAGGTTTCACGAAAAGATGACTGAGGCAGTTCCCAAAAATTGCACTTCTTGAAGGAAGTCTACATGTTAGGAATGAGTGCTGTCCGCTTGGTTTTCTGGGTGTAAGATCTGGAGGATATACCCTCTGGACTCCCTAGAGATTACAAATGATGAATAATGCATAAATCTCTTAGTGTTATTTTCTACAAAAAACACAACTCATATATGTTTGTGATACACAAAAAAGCTGATAAATATTCATTTGAGTAGTCTACCAGGAAATATAGATAGGCAATTCAATTTTGTTACTAGGATATAGATGCACAAGAACTTTAGTTACTATTAATGTAGAATGACGACCAGACCAATTCCTGCAGGTCTTTCTGTTCGAGCATCCATTTGTGATGCATAAATGAGAACTCAATGCACTTTGCCAGGAATCTCACATAAATTAATAAATAGTATTAGGGTTATATATAAAGCTATAAATTATGTGCCACAAAACAGGCACACCAGTTCCTCTATGTCCACAAAGGCAATGAAGCACATTTGAAATAAAACTTGGACATTTTCTCAATCATTTAGGGTGACCATGTTTTAATTATTCCCTTGGATCCTTATTGGAAATCTGCAACTGCAGCTATTTTTAAATTTCAATAACAGTCATCATGTCACTGATAGAAGAGCAAATTCAGAATTTCATGTTTTTCATTAGTGATCAAAATATTAAATTAATGATGAAGGATACAAAAGCAAACAGGCAATCAAAACAAATTGGCAAACAAAGGGTATAAAAGCCTTGCACCACAAGAAAACAAAGGGAAGTACAAAGAAAAATATAATAAAGGGACTAAACTATCCACCTCTTGTTTTTTTTATTAGTGTTGTAATTAAGGGTTGAAAGAAATCTAGGGTTATTTCCATGAAAGGTATGAAAAACCCTAGAAGGAGAAAAATAAGAAAATAGAGGGAAAGAGAGAAATTTTACTGAAGATAATGCAATGGTCGTATCTCTTAGGGTTGGGCAACCACACTAATATATAGTTTTATTAGTATATTTGTATTTACAAAAAAAAAAAATAAAAAAAAGCCAATGTGGATTTTATGTACTTACAAAAAGCACAGGTTTTTTCTCTATTCGCATACAAGTCCAGCTTCATTTCTTAACTATTGGTACTAGTTAATACTTTTTTATTGGTAACAGGTAAATTTTATTAAAAAAAAAAAAGAAAAAGAAAAACAAACAACTGGAGAGAGCAACAAAGCACTGAGACAAAAATGAAGGGAATGTATAAGAGCATTTGGCTGGGATCGGAACAAGTCAATGCCACACATGCCAGTCCATGTTTTCCATGCAGGCTCTTATGACCGTGCCAGTCTTAAAAAGTGACTAAAATATTAAAAGAAAAAAATAATGAAAAAAAAAAACAGTTAAGAATATGCATAATAAGCTACTTAAGTGGTATCCCATCTCAAGTGTAGAGATATTTGTTTTGTCAAATGTTGGTGGGATTCTCATGATTTCATGTACCCAATAGAAGGTTCATTAAACAATTAGCATATCAAATTAACCAATACATCATAAGGATTTTTCTCTTAACATTTTATAACTGACTATAATGTTGAATTTAAATATATTAACTACTAAGTCTAAACAAAAAACTACAATGTAAAGGGCGATGGCCTAGGAGCCCAGGGTCCAGGGGCATATGTGGAAAGACCAACTCTTCACTTTCAGACTACAATACCACATGGAGGACTGAAGCTAGGCTATTAATACTATATCCACCACCATCATCATTGTCATTTTATCTTCTAAATACTAGTGCCCCAAACCAAAAGAAAATTTCAATTAATCCAACAGCTCCTTTGGATCCATGACACGGGTGATTCCGTTGTGGTCGGTTTTGATAATCAGCATTGTGCCGATCAACGATATTGATTTAAAATTTTTGTTTAACAATGAGTTAAGTCGTCCATGTCGGTTTGGTGTTTGGTACTTATTTCAATCAATTCTTTTTGAGCAGGATCGACTCATTACGAGTTACAACTCAAATAAAAAAAAGAAGAAGCATAGGGCAAGTTCAAACGAGTTTCCATAGGAGACTCATCCAACTCTTTCAATATGGAGCTGGATGCCCTATAATTCTTTGCTCCTTTTTTTCAACCCAAACTAATTTCGTTTGCTCCCCTTTCTCCTTTTCCTCTCTTCTCAGGCAGTAATGTACATGGTGGTAGTATTGACTACGACGGAACTGCAGCGACACTGAAGGTTAATCATCAGCAACATCTGGGGAAGCAATGAGTCACCTTATGATCATGAAAGTATTCAAATGCAGACCCGAATTCACTGGTTTATCACAAAAGAGCAGTTGTTGATTAGCCTGGGCCTGAATTTGCTCAATGAGGGACATTATGGATACAAAATTCCAAACCCAAATCCTAATCCTTACTGACGGGCACCGGCATGGATATGGACAGTATATTCAAGCACTTTGAATTACCAGGGTTGAAAAGTGAAAACAAAGGATGTCACCTAATAGTCATTTGTAATGATGGGGAAGTCCCTAATTTCTGAAGCATCAAAAATAGAAAATGCATTTATATACCAAAGTTATTGTATGCTAAAATGATGGAAGAGGTCATGAGACTCACAGTTCGGTGTATGGATTCACAGCTTCTTCTTCTTCTTCATTTTTTTAAAAAACGGTAAAATTAAAGGATTCACAGCTTAAAGCAATGGATGTGTTGCGTTGTTGGTTCCTACTTTTCTAAATGACAGGAGTAGGTTTTTTAACTAAAGTTTTAAATTCTAATAAAGAAGTGAAAGTAATGGTAATGCAATTTATGTATAGAATACACAGCAAACTTTTGCACAACATCATCTAAAACACTGCATATCTTATAGTAGTATAAGGCAATTACATGGTTTGGACTTGAGCATTGGCTATTAACTAAGTGAGGCGACAGTGTCTGCAACATCTCCTACAGGCTGGTTTCAGCAATGTCTTAAAAAGAAACCTGCAGAAACAAGATTAATCAATGACAATATTATGTCACAAATTCGAAGAGGAAAGAAGCAAAAGGTAAATATGCATGATTGACCGGTAGTAATTGCTTAACTCTCTAGCAGATCATGGTGGTTACATAACATATGCACCTCAATCCAATCCATAATCTGATAAATACATTGATTTCAGGATCCAACCATTTTTTTGTGGCTAAATAAAGTTTAGGAACCTCGGCTCGGTTTGTTGGTCCAATTTTAACAGGCATGTCATTGATTGGATGGGAGAGACAAATTCATGAGAAGAAGTGTAAAAATGGATATGATTGAAATGCATATGTAATATGTCTCATGATTGACCACTTTCCACAGCAGTACAACAAGTTTACTGATATGTAATATAATCTCATCAAGCGATCAAGTGCATGGGGCACTTATGCGTGATCAGGGACCTAGTGGGTCCCCACCAAGATGTTGTTATTTCTTTAATTGTTTTCAGTTGCTATTTCCTTTTCTAGTTTGAATTAGTCAGACACTTCCCCCACTTAGGAAGTTGGTTGAAACGGTAAGAGTCTTGTGGAAGTGGGGATCTGCTAGAGTCTTCTGTATTTATTTGGATTAAATCTTAATAAAATGATCATGACTAATTTTCCATTTATAGTTCTCTGTTTGGTGCAATCTCCCATCTGAGATTCTATCTTCTTAGCCTCCTCTTTGAGGAGTGATTTATATATCTTCACTATGGCCCGAGGAATGCTTGAAAGTTCGTATCAACTGGTATTAGAGCATGATCCTTTGATGGTGGAAACCACGCATATGGCCCAAATAGAGGAGCAACTGCGCGTCCTACAAAACTCTCAGGCAGAGTTAAAGAAGACCTCTGAATGCCATGGCAAGTTCCTAACTCAGATACTACAACTCCTCAAGAAATCTGGGACTACAAAAAAATTCAGATCAAGAACAAGCGAAAAGAGAAGTGCTATTAGAGTAATACCAAGTGCAACAGAGACTTCTGTTTCATTGCTTATAGCTGGGAAGCATTATCAAAACCAAAGTTACTGTTGCTTCCCAATTTATTGCTCGTGTTTGAAGAGGCGACGACGGCCTTTATTAAGATTTAATCCAAATAAATACAGAAGACTCCAGCAGATCCCCACTTCCACAAGACTCTTACTGTTTCAACCGACTTCCTATGTGGGGGAGTGTCTCACTAATTCAAACTAGAAAAGGAAATAACAACTGAAAACAATTAAAGAAATAACAACATCTTGGTGGTGCCCCATGCACTTGATCGCCTGATGAGATTATATCACATAACATTTACACCCATCTTCTTCACATCAAATTCACATAAAATAAATTTTAAGGACAGCGAAATCCAGTAAATATTCAACCCATAGCGAAAATCCTCACTTCTTGAGCCATTAAATCTCCTTCCATTTCGACTCAATAGAGAAAGAGAGCGAGAGAATAAAACTCTCATCAAAGATGGCCAAATCCAAACATATCAACAGAAGATATTCTATATCCACATACTCTATTTGCTAACTGCAGAAACCTCAATTACAAATGGAAGAGGAATGGCTCCAATTTTAACAAAATTCACATGAAAACTGACACTGCATTCTGTACAAGATTAATCTTCATTCAAGAAGGTTCTAATCTAATAACAAGGGAAATCGGTGATGGAATCAGCTAAAAAAGTCGATTGCTTTTACAAGAACAGAGTCGAATCCGAAACCCTAGAAAAAGCAGATATTAGAAGATGGAAAAGAAAGGCAGGGAGAAGATACCTTTGAAAGGGAATGAATGGGGATGATGAGGAAAGAGAAGGGAATAAATTTTTTTTTGTTACAGCCAGCACCACCACTTGCATTTATAGGATTAGAAAATGACCGACTGGGAGTGTGGAGGGCTCGTGGCAGATACTTGTGTAATTCCAGACACGTGGAAGGCTCTGATTTCGTGATAAAAATAATGGAGGGACAGATTCCGGTACAAAAGTCTCTATGTATCTGCTGATGATTTAAGACATCCTTGTAACACTTTTCCACGGAAAGTTTTTTTTTTCAGATATTTAGTGCAGAGTAACATCACGGAGCCGCTTTATTGCCTCTTTAGCATTTCTTTTTGTTAATGCTGAAAATAGATTTCATAGGGAAACTATGGGAAATGAATTTCTCAATGACATTCTCTCTCTTTTCCTCACTCTTTTTCATTTCAATCCAAAATTCTATAATTATTTCATTTTTCATTTCTTTAAAACAGTTTTATTTGATGTTAAATAAATAACATACATGTTATGTTATTTTTCTTCAAAAAATTATCTCACTGAATAAGAAATTTTGATTTTTCTATAAAGAATCCACAACAGCACCAAACAACATTAGCACCAATTCAACGAGGAAAAAATTTGCACCGCACATGAATTTTTAAATTCTGCACCAATCCTTCTTCGAGATTCATATTATTATGGAATTTGCTGACGTGGCAATTCCTCCTTTCCGGCGGAAAGGGTGTATACACAAACGTAAGAGAAATTCGGAAGGAATAGAACTCCACAATGGCGCCCACTAAAATTCCAACCACTCAAAATAAATGCCCTCGGGTGCTGATGTAGTTGCCTCAATTGGAGTGAGATGTACGGTTTAATAAAAAACAATAATGAATATGCATAGGTTGTTTAATGATATTTTTAATTAAGTGGCCAATCCAATCCAATGTGGGAGACACTCAGATTATGGTAAAATTAGCCGGAGTGTATTTTTGTCGGCCCGGATTTGAATAAGTGGGCCTCACCAGTGCAGTTGCACTCCTTTTTTAAGTTAAAATTTCTAAGGTCAAGGCCTGAAAGGGTCAAGGTTTCCAGTCATATGATCCTTATCCATATTAGGTCCTCCTGGTTGAGCAGTTGAATGTTGAAAAAACAGTCGGACGATGGCAAACTCTGACTTGACTTACTGACCTGATTACTGCTCGACCTGCATTAGACCCTTATTTCTTAACCTGTACCTGGTCACGGTTTATGTTAGGGTTGACATGCACACTCATTTAATCCTAAGTAATTGCTTAAAATCTTTTTTTTTTTTTTTTGGTAGACAATTTCTTAAAGAGTAAAGAAATGAAGAAGAAGATCGAAGGTATTTTCATTAACTGTTTTTCTGTTTTTCTTAATAGAGGATGCCTTTTTTTATCTTATTACTTCTTCTGCTCTTTTTCCTCCTCTAAAACCTTTATTATCCATTTTGAGTGGGCCTCATTGTTTGTAGGTGGAGTAAAATGTTATAACTTTTTTTTTGGTACCCCAACTATAGGGGACTAGGACTCCCCTTGGGTGATGGTAGTATACCTCGAGTGAGGTAATGAAGCCATCTGGTGAGGAAAGGTGGCGTGTCCAAGGTTTGAATCTGGACAATCAGGTGAGGACTACCACTTCTTTAATAAACTTTTTAATAAAATTGAGTATCAAATTGAGAGAAAAAGAAAGTAAAAGCACATTTTTAATCATTTTGTGCATTTTAAGTGTACATTTTTGTCATTTTTAGACATTTTAAGAATATCTTTTTAATAATTTTGTACTTTTTCAAGTAACCCGCTCCACTTTTTTACTCTTAATTTGTCACTCGAATATTATTTCATTTTGCTCTACCCTAAAAACAACCCCCTATTCAAGCTTGCTTCTTTTACCAAACCCGCCGATTTCATTTGTCATTCCTAATCCAAGTGAACTGTTTTTTGGCCCATGGTGGCTAGGGGTGCACCTCGAGTAAGACAAGGCCATTGACACAACCCATGTACATGGGGCTCAATGCGCCTGACCGATATATTAACCAACTCATCCCAAGCCATGGCTGGTACTCGGTCGAGTTGTAACTCTATTTTAATTTGTTTCCATCTTTTCTAATGATGGGTAGGTTTCATTTGTAAAACAATATTCAAATAACATAAAATTGCAAAGCCACTTATTCAATTCTAATGGGCAGCTCTAATCAGGTGTGGGAGAATTATGAATTAAGAAATATTTTTTTAATTATCTTTAGATGATTGGAATTTAGTTTATTCTTTTAAATTATTGGTTTAAATTGATTAGGGTTTTGTTCATTACTTAAAAAGAGATGAGAAAATTGTGCCAAGATAAGTTTAGAGAAAATTGTGCCAAGATAAGTTCAGAAATAATATTGGTTTAGAGAAATTTCCCTTCAAGTGAAAGACCTGCAGGGGTTTTTCTTTGAAGAGTAAGTATAATTGATGCACGATTAGATTTGGGTGAGAAGAAGACAAATTATTCAACTGATCTTTCTCTGGCTATTTAGGATTAGATTGGAACTATTTAGTTTGCCTCTAATCCACATGTAGCCTTAACCGACCCTATTAGTTGACACGCATCCATGGAGCTCAAAAAATTTGTTTTGAAGCAAGCCTGTGAGAGGTACCTCTTAGCAGAAAAATTCTAAAATTAATGGATTCATGTAGATTTAAAAATTCTAAAAGAACAAAAAGCAGGTTTCATTAATGGGTCTTTTTCCTGACGGATTGTGATTTAGGTAACATCCAAATGCACCCTCCAAGGAGAAGAAGAAAATTACATCAGAAAAGAACCCTTTCCCTAACAATTCATTTCTTGTAAACCCAAATAGTATGAACTCAGCATGTGATTTGATTTGGCGTACTTTCAAATTAATGTTGGGATCGACACGGATTATGGTTTGGGAGTGTTAAAAGCCAGCTAAATAATATGGTTTCTTCCGATAGATCGTGATTTGAGTAACATCCAAATGCTCTCGAGAACGATAGACAAAAAAACTTTTAAGTGAATTAAATTCTTAAAATGAATCACAGGTAATAAACACAATTAATGATCACTTAAATTGAATCACAAGATATAACTTTGATTAAGGGCAATGAAGTAATCAAGAGCAGTTCAAAATAGCGGAGGGGGGGTGATCACTTAAATTGAATCACAAGATATAACTTCAATTAAAGGCAATGAAGTAATCACAAGCAATTCAAAATATAGCAATGTGATATAACTTAAACATGACCTACATCCACTCCCATTATGACCACTCCCTTGGTCTGCGGTATTCACCATTTGAAGTTTTCAAAATGGCCCACCTTGAGCCAATTACACCTAGGATTTCTTGATACGGTGGTTTGATGACTATGATCTACTCCACCAACCTATTTTTTATAGTAGTTTGATCACGAAGGCCTAATCCACTTTACAATGTATATGAATTTGAAAATAAAAGAAGAATGCTTGCCTCTAAACAAAGATGATGCCTTAAGTGCGCTCCTTGATGCTCAGAACTGAAACTCCAAGCTTTGGCCTTCTTGCAATACTCCTTAGTGATGTAGATGCTCCAATGAGTACTCAACCAAGAAGTGGAGGAGGTCTAGGTCCGATTTGGTCTTTATTATGTGTGCTTGAAAGGGTTCCCTACTGAAAGATAATTCCACTAACCACACTTGTATGCGTATGCCAAAAATTGTGAAGATCTTTTTGTTTGACTCACAAAGATTTGGGAATATAGAAAATATGCGAAAGAATGATTTTGGACAAAATTTTATATTTATTATTCATTTCTCAAATTTGTTTTACATGGGATCGGATATTCTGTCCTTGTGGGTGCAAGTTGTTTGATGAGTGTTAAATATTTTATATTTTACCCATCATTAGTCCGAATTTTATCAGCATCTCATATGCATATCATTTGTTTTACATGGAGATTTTATCCTTCTATCACGTTAACGGATTATCGGATTATCATGCATAAATCCGATTATTTATAGAGCATTTTTATGTAATTTCTCTTGCATAGGTGGACCCTGTGAATACCCCGACCTTCCAGCTAGTGTCCCAAGATATCAAGAAGAGATTTTCATAAAAGAAGTTACATAAAAAAATCTTAGGAAGAGTTGAAGAATTCCAAAATAAGAGGATAAGACTTTAAAAATAAAAGTCATTTTCTAACACAAAGGAGTTTGGTTAGAGCTTTGGTGGATATGAAATAAGTTATGGGTTCAAACCCCAACAATTGCATACATCAACTCTAACCTCTTGGGAGGAAAGTTTGTTACAACCAATCAAATTAAAGCAATGTATTTGTAGTGAAAGGAGGATCTTTTAGTAAGTTAGTCTTTTAGCAGTTTTATTTTACCTTCTCTGTACTTTTAAATTATAATTAGGAGTTTAAGTGTATCTAATTTAGAGAGTTTGTAATTGAAGATCATTAATGAAGATTTGAAAGTCTTTCTTGATGTTTATTGAAGATCATTAATAAACATTTGGAAGTCTTTCTTGATGTTGTGGCTAAAGCTCTTGAATTAGGCTTTCATTTTAAAGCTGAGTAATGTGATTTGTTCAATTACATGCATGGTTTAGTTTAAATTCCCTATTTGTGCCTTAATTAATTAGTAGATTTTAGATCTAATTATGCTAATATCTCTCATTTCTCATGCTCTATCTCCATACTTGATGCTTGGATAATCTCAATTAATGATTTGTAGTTTGATTAAGCTCTCTTACATAGCAAGCTTTAGAGACCTTATCTTTGATCTTTTGTATCTTGATTTTGATGAATTATTGTTGGGTGGCTAGATGATGGTCTAGGATTTTGGCATTTGATTTTCTTTACTTTAATCTTTATTGTTATATCATCCAATCCAATTAGGCAAGAGATTGCTAATTGGATTGTAGATTTGGAAGTTAAATTAGAACATGCATTGGTTGGATTAATTACCTACTTAATGGATTTTGGATTGCCTATATTCTTATTTTGATTGTTGTTAATTTTAATCTTTATTTGGTTTGTTATTTTCATTTTTAGATTGTTAGATCTACATTTTACATCACTTGTTTTAAAATCCTACACATTTCAGACCACATTTTCACCTTAAATCTTCCATTTCCACCACCGTTCATCCATTAGTTTAGTGTAGCTTGTTAGATTAGCTTAGATCTAATTAATTTCAAATCTTAGATTGTTAATTAATTAATTACATTGCATAGTTTAATAGTTTTAATTGCTCACTTCAATTGTCTTTATTAGCTATATCTTAGTTCAATTATACTTTAATTGGATTCATTGTTTGTTTCATCCTCTCTTCGTGGGATCGATAATCTGGACTCTTTAGTCTTTTACTACTTGACGACACCGTAGTCTTGCGGTTAAGCGTTGCACATTTCAGTGTCAATCATTATTTACATTGCACTTTTACAACTCCTCCATCTAGCCTTGGATGACCTCATTGACAATAATATTGAAAATACACAAAAATGCAGAAAATACAGTGAATCGCCTATAAACAATTCAACTACAGTAGTATTTCTTCTCCTTTTCCCTTTGAATTTGTTAGAAAACTCTGATGAAACCTTGACACGTCCCCTAAACCCTATTAGAGAATAAATCGGATTTAGGGAGTGAGTTTTAGGGCTAATTAAATTTCTCACCCTTTTAGGCCAAGGATCTTAAGTCCGCTGTGAGTATATAATATTTGAAACCTCAAGCGAGATAAGAATTGCGGAACTTCTCATAACTTAAGACATATTAAATACCAAAACAAATGAATACTAATTCTCATTAATATTAAATTTTAATTAATTGATAGAAGAACTATAGAGACAATTGATTAATAACAAAATGGTCATCCCAAGTCCTAGACCATTCGAGAACATGAGAGTCAATAAAATAAAAACCAACAATGAATAATAATAAGATGATTTTACCAAAAAAAAAAAACACTTTTGGTGACCAGTGGGCCAAAAAGAACACTTTAACCGACCTTGCACTAGATTAGTCATTTTGTCTGAAAAGGTGTTTTTTTTTTAGGACTTTCAACTAGCGTCCCTAGGGACCTTAGTTTTATGAAGCTAAGGGTCCCTAGGGACCCTGCGGTGGACGCAAATTCGAACAAAAGAGGCGTTTTCCTCGTGTTTCGCTGTCAGGGCTTCCATTTGTGAACTAAAAGGTTCCTCTGCTCCCATTTCTCCCTCGAACAATTGTGCCCCCTCCAACATCCGCTTCAGCTGCTGCTCATGCTCCTCCCCCTCTTACCAACTGTGGTCCCTTCCCACACGTCTTTGTCGAAGGTTTTTGGCCTTTTCTGAGTCTTCTGGGCTGGATTGTTGTCTAGGTTGGGCTCCATAGGTCGTTCCCACCTCTTGAAGACCATTAAAGCCACATGCCTTTGTTTGGTGGAGAACATTAAAGTGCATATGATACTTCGTCTGGGGCAGAGCAATGGAAAGGTGAAGGTTGTATTTTGCCCTAAAACATGATTATCTACTTTTGATAAACCCTTTTCATAATTCCTAATTGCATGTGACCATTTCTGCATGCATCTCATTGTCTTCTTCCCCACAGCATCCCATCATGACAAAATAGACAAATAGAGATTTGAAATCAAAGTGTTTGTGTTTCCTTTTCCTTTCCAATATAAATGCTTCTGTCATGATAATAATTAAGAAATGTTGTATTTTTATCACGACCATTAATAAAAAACCCATTGGGCCCTTTCAAGGGAAATGACAAACTAGATTGCTGACAACCATGTGATTGATCTAATATTTTGAAGGTGACTGATATTTGTAGATCTCAAACCTAGCAGCTAATGACTTGACTCAAATGTTTCAAGCCAAGATAGAGATTGGCATGCAAACATCTTTGATATGATTTTTTATGTTTTTATGTTTCACTGACCTTGATGTGAGAATAATATGGACCAAAAGAAATGTCAGCATATATTGGAATTTTGGGTTTTAGAGAAACTGGTAGATAACATAAAGAAAATTATTTGAAATGAGTTATGTGATCAGAAAGAACGTAGAGAATCATATATGATGAAAAATTTTTCATTTGATTACCACTTAGGGTTTTTGTAAAAAAAAACAAGATTAATCGAATCAATGTTATCATGAATAATTGTACCATTGCCAGCGAATAGCCTTACTTACCAGTCAACTTCTAAATGGACTTGTGGTATTGAACAAATGTTCCTCTTGCAAATTGGATATGTTCAGTGAAGCGTGTTTGTTATTACTGATTTAACCAACTACTATGAAATGTTTTAATGTTGCAGTATTCCTTCGGATGTTGATGTCCTAACAATATTACATTATAATGGTGATTTTCAATCTAATCTCAAGCGTCCTCAATATATCAGTGGAATACCGAAGATGAGGCATCTCCCTAAAATCATAACATATAGTGAGCTGGTAAACGTAACACTCAAAGCATCAAACTGGGAGGCAAGTGTAGAAGCCTTATGTATAAAGCACCTTCTTCATAACGAAAGTTTTTTTTCGTTGATAGATATTGATGATGATAATGATGCAAAGAGAATGTTCAGAGCTTTCATGACTTATCCAATAAACAATATATTGTTGTTCGTTGCGAAAAGGGAAAGAGACACATATGCTACCAATGAAACCCCAGAAACCAGGTTCGTACGTAGTGAAATTTATTTTTAATTCATAATTGTGTTTATATAAATCCAAAGTTAATTGATCCATGTGTTTTTTTATGCAGAAACCATAATAGGCAAAGAAATAAACATCAACGGGAAGCCTTGATCAATGAAATTAGGTTAACCAAAGCAAAAGAGTTGGTGATCGGGGCATATATGAAAGAATTTCCCACTATCGACTTGAATGAGGATTGCGATATCAATTTTCTATCAGCGCCGAATGGTATGATAGGAGAGGAGGAACCAATCATTCGGGCTTGGAACAATGATGCAAGTATGAATCGTTCTGAGGATGTTCATTACTCTACGAGTATACCCTCCATTTCAAGACACACGAAAGAATATAGTTCAAACAAGGAGCAACAATTTCATGGTCCGGGCGAGTGGATTACTAGAGGGTTGAACGATGCAACCACCAAGCAAAACTTCTTCGATGTCGATGTCGTCAATCTTGAGTGTAGATCATGTTCGTGCCGCAGATGGGAAGTAATGGGAATCCCATGCTCACATGCTATGGTTGTAATGAAAGTTCGAAATATTGATCCATATGATTACTGTGAGCACTAATAAGCAGCAATCGGGGACACATCGGCATTGATATTCCGAACGCGTTCTTCCCCCATTAGCAAGTAAGTAGCCAGGTCGGCCAAAGAAGAATGGGGTCCGGGTGGAAAACCGTAACCGCGTCAGAAGGGTTGTAACCTGCTCCAATTGTAAAGAGAGGGGACACAATCGAGGGACCTGCCGTAATCCTCCCGCTGTTCAGTAAAGGAATCAGTTTTTGGTTTTTTGATGTCTTATGTCATATGTAATTTGATGGGTTTTGTTTATGCATGTTAATAATAAATGTCATCAAATTTAATGATATTTTGTTTCAAATGTAAAAGATGGCTTATTCTTTATGCATACGAACATCAATGTAATCAGAAGAAATTTAATGACATGTCAATGACATTTTGTGTTTTTTCAGATGTAATGATCCATCGGTCTTGTTCTAGGTTGTTAATGAATAATTTTCCTCATTTCGTTTTATTTTTTCTCCCTTGAATAAATCTAATTCAAGTTGGATTTCCCTCTGCATATAGTTATGTTGGAATGGACCTTATCTGCCCATAAAAACTACTTCTGCTATGCACTTTGTCTTAATATGTAAGGTCGCCAAGGACCCTAAATATAAGTAATATAGGTCGCTAGGGACACTGGGAAGGAAACAAATGTTGTTCAATGGGTCCCTAGCGACCCTTATCTATAACTAATATGGTCGTAAGGGACGCAAGGAAGAAAACAGATGCTGTTCAATGGGTCCCTAGCGACCCTTATCTATAACTAATATAGGTCGCTAGGAACGCTGGGAAGGAAGCAAATGCTGTTTAATGGGTCCCTAGCGACTCTGACCTACAACTAATATAGGTCGCTAGGGATGCTGGGAAGGAAATCTGGGCTGCTTTATGAGTCGTTAGGGATGGTGGGAAGTTTACAGAAAATGGATTAACAACAAGTTTACAATTATGGCCTCATTACATCAAACATCAACATCAACTTCAACAAATAAATCTCAACCCAAACAATAATTTCATTACATCAGTTTCACAGAAAATAACAAGTTCATTACATATCATACATCAACTTTAACTTCAACACAAAAATTACATCCATATAAATTCCATCCAAACTACACGTTCTTTAGATATATGCAACATCCTCTAGTGTCACTGTCGCATCGCCGATGGGAATGTGAAATGTGTTTGTTTGCGGGCACCACTACTCCACCAAACTGGTAAGCAATGCGTGATCTATTCTAATCCACCTCATTTGTGCAAGGTGGTATAGTCCGGACAGACGAACATATTCTAACTGCCTCTCGTTTAGATGCCATGTCCCATAATCAGGGTTAGTTGGAATGCATCTATAAGTACCAAGCTCCTGTCAAAATGTAAAAGAGAGCACGTCAAAAATCATGCATTAATATTCAATTAAAAATGGTAGGTGGTTTAGCAACGTACAATTCCACTATATATGGCTGAACTAATGTGTTTCCTGCTCAGAGAAAAGATCAACTGTGGCATTTTCGTTTGCATTGTTGCAATCAGTTACAATCAGAAGCAACAATATTAACCCATAACAATATTACCTCAATCATTCCAAAGTTCTCCTAAAGGTGTTTTTTATAATCTCTTGAAAGACCAATTAGTCCAACAAACATGTAAAGCATACTTTAATCATCATTAAAAAAATAGTAGTTAAATAAAAATATATATAAATACGCCTCATTGATTAACTAGCATTGTTAAAGACAAGCATAAATGGAAGAACAATCAAAGTCAAAAAGCAAGAGCTAACAACCAGTCAATCAAGCCAAGCCCTTCTATTTTCTTACTATACATCCTGCCATCAAAAAAAAATGCTACAAAGACTGTAGTTCTTTAATCTATAGGCTAATTCCGTTCTTCAAACATTGGCAATGTTGTAGATTTGGCATGTAACTCAGAAGACCAAGATGCCATTTGATTGATTTTTTTTATTAGGATACAATTTGTTAACAGTCTTAACAAGAAGATGTGATGTCCATTGATCAGATGATTAGGAGTGGGGCCCACATCTTGGATGGATGGAATTGAGTTGTGTTCAACAAGTGAAATGGGTCTGCAGAACCTGAATATCACAGGTGTAAAATTGTAGAACCTAAGTCAAATCTCAGTGGTTAGTGTCCATGAATGGTTGGATTGATCATAGGAATATGACATAAGATCATTCTCATGTGATGGTAAAAATGTTACCCCTCATGCAAGAGTGTGTGTAAGAGAGAGAGAGGGAGAGGGAGCTCACTTTTCAATATTTGTTGGATAGAGTTAGAGTCCTAACTTCTGATGTAGTTTGATTGTAAAACTCTTTAGTTGACCAATGTGTTGTGGGTTAACGTTAAAGGCAGAGATGATGGTGATATGAACCCGCTATAATAAAATTGTGGTCCATTATGGACGGGGCATAAATAAAAAAGCCATGTAGATTGAATCTCTTCAATGTCTTGTTTACAAGTTATCGTCTTCTTCAAGTCATATTGAAGACATTTGAAGTTTCTTGATCATGTCAAGCTCTCAACAGTCAACATCAATCATATTGCTTTGATTACTTATATATGCGAAGTGTCGATCTAACACTTGCCTACTAATCAAAAGCATTTAGACATTTGAGAGCAATAGTCCATTGCTTGATAATTTGGAAAACTGGTTGGTGAGGTGTGTTTTGGCTGCTATTGGCTTGGGCTAGGAACAACCAAATCAATTTTTAAATGGACCCCACAAATTCAATCAGTTCCTAAGCCTAAACAATTCACACCTACCCAGTTACTCCAGCTCATAAGTGTGTGTTTGATTGGAAGAGTCTGTAAAATTCTAGTTTAGAGATTTTTCAAATTGGCAAATGTTGATAGCTAATCAATCTCTCATGAGTATTTGGAACAGTATGGTTCAAGAATTTCAAAGGTGAGAAAAAACAAAAGCCAAGTCAGTACACCGATGACACACTCTTCTTTTAATCATCCCCATCAGACACCTTTTTGTCCAACAATTTCTAATGGAGATTTAAAATTATGGTCGATCCAAAACCTTGACAAAAACTCTTGCAATCAATCAGACTTGAAAGCATAATGACCATTTTGGTGTTAAGAGTTTTATGCTTTCAAAGAGATAAACCTCCTATTAAGATGATCATTTAAATCATCATCATTCATGAAGCCTTCTTCTTTGTAGATGGAGTTTGGCTAAAAGAGTTCTACTCTAAAATAGCAGGTATTTGTTCCGCTAAATTGTTTGAAATGGAGTTGATTTTTTTTTATATCAATTTTAAGTAAGCAGAGCTACATTTTGTTTTTAGTTTTACTGCTAACATGAGTTGAGAACTTCCTCGCATGAGGGAACTGTGTAAGGTGCACGCAGCTATGCACTGGGTGTGAGTATTTACTATGGGAAAATCACAAGAATGTTGCAATAATAAGAACCTTTTACTGTCAGGATTCTGATAGTTCAGGTGAGCCACCTCTCCTCATAGAAATAAATGATTCCTAATTATAGTGTTAATGGTAAGTGACTTTGGTAAAGTGTATAAGTGGGCATTTGTGCATAGGCCCTAGAAGAGCTAGATTTCTATTTTTGACCTCCCTATAGAAGATTTCAGGATCCTCACAAGCACAAAATAAACTGTGGGATATCCACTGCACCAAATACATGAGCGCTGAAGGCGCCAGACTTCCTTCCAATTCCACGGCTCCGTCTTTGCACAAATGCACCCTCAAGGTTGTAATAATAGGCATTTTCTTCTACACCAAAGGTTCCCTCAAATTTCTAAATTTTCAGATCATATGATTTATATGCATGTCACAATTGATATGTGTTGACCACCATGTCACTAATAATTCGGATTGTTTTGGTCAATTCAAAAACCTGACAAGGCCAAGAGGATAGATTAACATTTTTCCTTTTGTTCGAAACCCATTTAAAATCATTATTAGTGATAGCTGAAACCTTTAATGATAAATACACAACTTTGTTACTGCCTACGTTTTAAAAAATAAATCCTATTTTGGACTACACATGTGATCCCTAATTTACATGAACATTTGTCTTTGACAACCAGATCATGCATTTGTATTTAGCAAGTGACTCATAACCAGAAACAATATAAACCAGATCATGCATTTTTATTTAGCAAGCGATTAAGAACTGAAAACAATATAAACCAGATCATGCATTTGCCTTTGGCAAGTGATTAAGAACCATAAACAATAGAAAGTAGATCATGCATATGTCTCTGCCCATTGTCTTTTAGAAAAGGCAAACGCCATTTTTAGGGCATTTTTCTTGCTATGAGGGGTATTGTTATACAAGAAAGACGAAGACCCTTTTAAAAAGTAATTTTAAAGTGGAGAGTAGATGTTTGCCATGAGGAAACTTTAACCAAATCAAAAGGCATGGAGACGCAATAAGGGTTTGTCCTAGACAAAAATCCAGTCAAAAAAGGCCAAAGTAGACATCATACCTTCGACAAAAACGTGTGGGAGGGGACCACAGTTGGTAGGAGGGGGAGGAGCACGAACAGCAGCAAAAGCGGATGTTGGAGGGGACCACACTTGTTCGAGGGAGAAATGGGCGCAAAGGAACCTTTTAGTTTGCAAATGGAAGCCCTGACAGTGAAACATGAGGAAAACGCCTCTTTTGTTCTAATTTGCGTCCACCGCAGGGTCCATAGGGACCCTTAGCTTCATAAAACTAAGGTCCCTAGGGACGCTAGTTGAAAGTCCTAAAAAAAACACATTTTCAGGCAAAATGATTGATTTGGTGCAAGGTCGATTAAAGTGTTCTTCTTTACCCATTGGTCACCTAAAGTGTTTTTTTTTTTTGGTAAAATCCTCTAATAATAAACAATAAAGAATCTAAGGAATCCCATGAAGTCCTCTTGTGCCGGGTAGGATGTTGTTACTCTACGTCATCGGCACGCCACTTTCGCTCCTCCAAGAGGATCTCTTCACCTGCCGGCTCCTCGCAGTAAGCACCTAGGGTGTCTGCACACCAAGTAATAAGAGTCAACGACATGTTGTGCAAGAAATAAACAATGCATAATGACAATGTATAACATGTGCCAAATAAGAGTTAAGACAAGTATAAATCATATAAATACAAGGTAAAGGAACTAGGCATATAACATGAATATAAAACATGAATCAATAACGATAAACCTTGACATCATCTAATAATAACAACATTCACATAAATGCAAGAATGCAAAAATCAAGATGGAGACTCTGAGGATGTCCGAGCCACCTCCCGGAGTACCAATAATAGTTCTATCCGGATCACTATTACCAAAGTCTGGCTCTAGGGGGATCCAAGCTCCAAGTCCTAGGAATAGCAGTTGGTCCAAGCCTGCTTCCAACTATTCAACGCCGTGTATGCCGTCCAAGCCGACTGTCCATCCCAATGACCAAGTAATCGACCCATCAATAAAATCCAAGAACTACAGCTTGTCATGACATGCAATACTCCCCACAGTGGATCCTACTGTGGTCAGATAATAATAGTAATGATGTGGTGTTGACACGAGGAAACCAAGATAAGCAGGTTTGGCTAGAGATGATATACGGCACAAGCATAGGGGCTATCCCATTGGGGCCAAACTGCAAAACAAGTTTAAACCATTGAATAGCCCCTCATATCCTAGCCACACATGTTTATCAAGTTCAAGATATAGGGGTCCCAAGGTACACTCTAAGTCTGGTCATAATCATAATCCTATAGAAGTTAGGTTTCATAATTAATTAAGTACTTTATGCCAAAAGAGTGTACAAGGAGACAAGATCAACGTATATTAATAAATCAAGAAGGAAGTTACTATCCAAACCTAAATTAGTGTTGTCATCCATGCACTAGCATGAACTAACGGAGTACATAAGGAAGTTAAGTCAACTATGCTTCTTAAGAAGTATCCTTGGTGTGCCATCATGCTAGGCATCAATCGGCTCAGTTCTTTACACATTTGGTTAAACCATGCACAATACAAAGACACTTAAACAACCATTGAAGCGTACTAAGCCACATGCTTCGATTCTAATCCCCACTAAAAGTCACATGTTAGAAGCCCGTGGGTCCCAAAGCTAAGGTCCAAAAGTAGGGTGCGAATTTATCTATAAATAAGGAATTTTAGGCAATGTCGGTCAACCCTCGGTTGACCCTCGATGAACCGAGTTCATCCAAAGAGCATTTGGAAACGAACTCCGCTTTCCATCTAAACTCGGTCACCCCTCGGTCATGGTTCGATTAACCGACTTTTTGTCAGGGAATTACTTAGTTTACTGGTTTTCAGAACCGAACATGAGTTCAGTTGACCGACATTTAGTTTGGTTAACCGAGTTCCTTTTTTCGGTTGACCAAATTGTGTCCAGGAAAGATTCTTATTTACTGGAATTGGAACCGAATTTGGGTTCAGTTGACCGAACGTTGACTGAACTAGTGACGAACAGACATAGAAAAGTTTTGTCCTGATGGTTTTTGGCTCCTATTGTTTCTAAGTCATTTTCCACCTTCTCTAAGCCCTTCCAAGGGCTATAACCTGCATAGAAATGTGCCTCATGCTCTCCCACAATCCATTTACATTCAGCTCACAATTCATTACACCCATTTCTACCACCATTTAGGTCCAATTACAATTAGTCTAGCCCTAACGTGAAATCTAGATCCATGATCTTAACAAGCTTGGAGTTATAGTAAAACTAACAATAGTATCATGAAATCAATGAACAAACATATATACACAGATTAAACGTTGTTCGAATTCTTGCCTCGATCAAGAAGTTGAAGATAGAAATTGGGGAAAACGCCAAAAGCAAACTCTAACTCGAAATCCTTTTCTATTCACGAGCTCTCATTCGCTCCTAAAGCTCTAAGAAGAATAAAGAAACGAATTACATCACCAACCCAACCATTATCAACGAGGGAGAATGGATTTGGAAGAGATAGGTTGAGAGTTGTTTACCAGAATGACACCTAGAGAATGAGAATGATGAATGGAAGAAGATTTGCGGTTCGAATCGTTGAGATTGACCTCTCTGGCTAGGTTTTGGAGCTTGATAAGATGAAGAGGAAGAAGAGGGGCTGCTGGTTCGTTTTTTCATTGCAGAGAATGAAAAGAGAATTAGGGCTAAGTGTTGTTTAAAGAGAATGGAAAGGAAAAGACACTGTTGCCATTATTAAGTGGGCTCGGAAAAGAATAGATTACTTGAAGGGTTCTGATTGTCGGATTACGACTAACCAAGAGACAAAGACGATTAGTGCGACAAGACCTTTCCAACGATCTCAAAATTACAGCGATTGGAATTTTTTCGGAAAACACTCAATTTTTCCTAAATTGCAAACTACCTCCCCTGCTAGTGTCAAATGCGCTCTGAATCGCATGAAACTTTGCAAACACTATTGTAATAAGAAAGAAACTCACTTATGGTCTAAACCCACCTAAATATCTAACAATACAATTAGTTATAATAATTACAAATTAAATGGGTCAATGGGCCCGCTACCGAGTCAAACTGACCTAGTAAGGTTGGGGAACTTACAAACCCCTCGAGTATGGTTGCCAAAACCAAGGTGTAGATGTGAATGGTTCCTTGAAGTCAATTAGGCAATCTTTGAAGGCTATCACTTGTTTTTTATAGGGTGCAAAGTGCAAATCCCAAGGGAGCTGTTGGTTTTTTGTGCCAACGGAGTGTCCATGGTTATGTCATTTTGGGGCGATGAATGGTAAGCCAGAACGAAACATTACCATCACAGCCCATATTTCCTTTCTTGTTAACTTTATATCATTGTTTCTATATATATAAACCATCTTCACCATCTTCTCCCTTTTATGCCTGTCCTCCTCATAGACAAGATGGCTTAGACCAGAAAATAAAGAAATAAAAATGCATCACCAAAACCATTTTTTCACTGTCATATGCACATTTCCTTATCAAAACAACAACATTGATGATGGTCGCAATACCTATAGTGATACAATTTAAAATTAAGAAACAACATCATCAATTCATCAATAGATTTTGCCGTCACTGGTGATGATGAAGGTCAATACAACATTGCAGATGGTAGGGAAAGAAGAAAGAGAATTGGATAAAAAAAGTAAAACCAAATCCCATTAATTTGAATAGATCCTGATGGAATCCACCATTGGATTAATGGTGAATTTTTTTGTTTGATGTAAGGCATTTAAACTTGTGGACAGAAGGGGTTAAAAGTAATAGATTGACTTCAAGTTTTATATATAGGGTTGCCCAACTTGGGTCTTTCAATCCCCCAATCCCATGATCTATTGGTGGTCCTCACCGTAAGATTATGAGGACCATCCTCACATAGCCATTACTTTAGGCTCACCCACCTAGGGATCCACTAATCGTGGGACTTGTAGTGGATGGAAAGATACATTTTGGATGAGACCGTATATCAAGTTTGGGGTCAGTCCAATGCCTCTAACCCTTTCATCCGTGGAGCATAAATTTAACAACTTTACATTAAAGGAAAAAAAATATGACCCTTGATCTAACGGTCCAATCCATTTGGATATGTAAAAATTCAATAGATCTAGAGTACTTAAGGGGGTCCCATGTTTGCGGATGGTTTGGATGTATCATAAAGTCAACCTTGCTATGTTGTTCCTCACCATGTTATTGTGAGGAATAGATGCACATGAATATTTCTTTTATATATATAATATATGAGAAATCTTACAAAATGCCCCATTTAAAACCGTTTCTCACATCCAATAAAAATCTATAATGTTGAGTACTTCGTCCTCATTAAAATCAATGACAATTCCCCGTGACATGGATAGTTTTGTTCACTTTAAAAGCAACGCGGTTCTTAATCCCAAATAATTGTGGTAAATTTAAGAGTCCAGTAGTGGGTCCTCTTAAAGAACTTGGTGGTACACCTTATCTTGGACGTCCCACCCTCTCTCCTTCTCATTCTTGAGCATCAAAAGAATATTCCCTCTCTATCTCTCTCAGTTCTATCTAGATTTGAAGATAAGAAAAGAAAGAGAGATACAGTTCGGTTAAGATTGAAAAGAAGGAAGAAGAAATAAGAAAGCTGAGTCCAAGGACTCCCACCTCACCTTGGACGTCCAACCATGTCTCTCTCTCTATATGTGACGTCCAGCACTTCCCATGGGCCCCATTGTTCTCTTATATGAAGAAATTGAAGCCCCACTTTGTACTTGCTTTTCTCTCAAAGATTTTCCCCAAATGGATATTTTCTCACTACACAAGGGGGTGTGCAAAGAAATCCAAGAGCCCAAAATCTTCTACAAAGCTCTCTCCTCTCCTATATCATCTCCCATTTCAAATTGGAAGCCAACCAGAAGATCTCTCACACTTGAGATAAAACTTTATCTCTCAAAAAGTCCAAGAGAAGCAACTAAGAGGCTGCAAAATGTATAAATTGAGCAGATAGGGGACGTCCCATACTATCCCCGGACGTCCCCTCCATTCCCTTACCTCTCTCTCTTTCATTCTCTTTTTTCTCTAATTAAAGTAAATTGAGCATAATATTTGGATATTTTGGAGCCCTGTTCTAGAAATTAGGATTTGGTGAGGGAAACTCTGAGAATTTATTCTAAAATCTGGATAATCCAATGGGAAACTTTCTAAAGTTCTCTACCATGGAGGAGTAGTCTGCTGGATTTGAGCATCTTGATGAAGTTAAGTTAGTTTTTTTTCCTTTTTCTGCAAATTAAGCTAATGGTTTGATTGTCTCTGGTTTTTTTTTTTTTTTTTTTTTTAACATAAAAGTAAATCTATCTTCATGTCTATGAAGAACCTTTGATTTTAGTACTATTGAATTAGTTTTTAATCATGTATGCTTTCTTAATAGATTATGCTTAGATTTGAACTTTTTGATAGTCTATGTTTGATTGATATATGGTAATTAGATGTTTTCAATGTTTTATGAGGTGAAGGAGATTTTGGCTTTTTAATTAAATCTGAAAAGTTGATCTTTTGATAGACAAATCATCCGTATAAAAAACATTGACTTGTTTTTTTTATCTAAGTTAATTGGAGGCAAAAACATTGGGTTAATTGCAACTCTTGGTTGATCAGTCTGCTTAATAGATTCTTGATGTTCAAATCTATCTTCATTAGATTGTTTTCTTCACTTTAGTTTTAATCATTGCAAAATTTCTGATTTACACACATCAATCTTGAATATTAATTGAAACGTAAAAGAATTCATATTTGTATTAGTTAATTCGAAACTCCATGTAGGTTCGACCTGTAATTGCCTGTCTTAACAAGATAGCTGTGCACTTGCAATTTTAATGGATTGAAATAAAATCCACATCAACAATGATTCCTATATAGGTTTTAATTTCTATAGATGGGCCCACATCCTACTTTCTAAATGGAGTTGCCCGCGTTATATTCCTATAAGCATGGGCCCTACTATTTTTAATATTTAAGATGAATGTTCATAACTAATTTAAATTTAACATTGTTGACAAATATGATTTTCTGACTTTATTTTTTAGAAAAAAATATGTTATATCGTTACAAAACAAGTTCCGCACAGCATATTCCCAATGGAACAATTTAAGAGCATGTTGCCCAACAAGTTTTGAGCATATCGGTGTTGGCATAACCTGGTATCAATATAGAACAACCAATTTGACAAAAAAAAATGTTTTTAGAGTTTTTAGGATGTGTAATATGCCACTGTGGTTTAAGTAATAAGTGATACATCCATGTGTTTACATTATAATGTCTTCCATGTCTCCAAAATAAGTAGCATTGTAACCACCATAAGTTTAAAAAGTGAAATAACACATTTTCCAATCTCTTTTTCCTTATATGAATAATTTCAAAGCCTTCGAATTTTCTCCTTTTAAGCTTATAATATTGACAATTGCTACAATGCATTTAGTGGGAGAGAGTAACCCTACGTAAATTCTTTTTTATCAATACATGGCCCATTTCATTAAATAAAAATAAATCATAATGACAATAAACATTTGTACTTATAATTTATTATAGTTGGCACAATCTATTATGCATGACCCACTGTTGGATTGATAAGTTTCAAAATGCTCGATTAGACTTCATATGCTCAAGAGAGTTGTGTAGAGAGAGACTTTTGAGACCGGGGATAAAATAATAATAGTTTTGTAAATAAGGACATGCCCATTTTTATTTATTGAATTTAAAGACAAATGTGTTATTTCTATTATAGAAAAAAAAACTCAACACAAAGCTCACTGTAGCTGCCAGTATTTAAGGAATACTGTTTTGGAGATGTAGAAGGTATTAAAAATTTAAAATGAAATAGGGATGTATCACTATATACTCCTCTACAAGGGCCTATCTATAAATTCTATAAGATTCAGGGAGTTAAAAGACGAATAAACATAAAACATGGAGTTTTTGAAATTTTCGCATGCTCTATTTGAACCCTGGAAATAACTGAGCAAACCCACTTTTTAAAATCTTTTTTATTACCAAAATACCCATGTGTGAAATGATGAAAATACCCATGAGCTTTATCTTCTCTACAAATGCATAGTTGTGGAACCCATGCATATCTCATGTGCACCTGAAACTCTGTGCACTCGAGAGGAAAAAATTGTCGTCGGTGATAGTGGGGCAGAGAGGGGAGTTCGTCGGAGGGAGAGATGATTAATAGGAGAGGAGAGGAGAGGAGAAAAAGCGGAGAAGAGAGGGGAGCTCGCCAGAGGGAGAAGAGAGGGGAGCTTGCCGGTGAGAAGAGAAAAGGAGAAAAAAAGAGAGCAAGAGGGTGTTTTGGGTATTATTGGAGGTGGATTCAACAAAAATGGCATTTTTATTTTTGAGTGTTGCTATTGGCACACCAATTTTTACTTTTCAAACACAGCCAATTTATCTTGTTTTTATTACATTCTTATCCCTTCATGAAATGACCAAAATATCCATAATCCCACAGAAAACTCAAAACTCATTCTCTTTTCACACACAAGCTCTTCTTCTTCTTCTTTCACCCATCTCACTCTCCACTTCCTCCATCTTCCTTGGGCAACTCATCTTCACTCACATTCCTCCATTTTATTCTCCTGGGCAACTCATCTTACTCTCCACTTCTCACTCTCTACTTCCTCCATCCTCCTAGCCAACTCATCTTTACTAACATTCCTCCATTTTCTAGTGCAATGAAGGAAGAAAATAACAATCAAATTGTGCCTTTAAATCAAAGCAGCAGTGGAAAGGTCCGTCCCTTTGTTTGTTTGTTTGTTTGTTTTGTATTTATGCCTCTTTTTTTAATTTTTTCCTCCCTTGGAACGGGTTGCAGCTTCTCAATATGTCCTATCTTTCAGGTCAAAACATATGCCACTCCGAACATATGGTATATGTTCGGACCTATAATTCCGAACATATGGCATATGTTCGGATGTTTCAAACCGAACAATGATATTTGATTTGTACATTTTGCAGGTCTCTATGCAGAAAAGTCAGATTGGATCAGACTTTGTCATGGATTATACCAGTGAGTTTATGACTCAAGAGGTAAGACCAACTGTGAATTTATTACGCAAATTACAATTATTTGTTACTAACTTCGTATTAAATTTGTTTATTGTAGATATTTCACAATCGTGATTCGTTGATCAGTTGGGCTTGTGGTGTAAGAAGGAAAAATGGGTTTGTCATTGTGATAAAGGTTCCAAATGCTGCTCGGATAGGTGTCACAACTAGAGTACTTCTTGGATGCGAGAGAAGTGAACAATATAAGCATGAAGAGGGCCAAAAGCGAAAAAGGATCAAACAAACTGGTTCAAAAAAATGTGGATGCCCTTTCACATTAAAGGGCATAAAGTTAAACTCAAATGATGATTGGATGTTGGAGGTCATATGTGGTGTGCATAATCATTCAGCAGCAGAACATTTAGAGGCTAGGGGCATTCATTTGCAGGCAGATTATCAAAGGAGGAAACAAAGTTGCTGGTTGATATGTCCAAGAGCATGGTTAGACCAAAATAAATTTTGGTTACGTTGAAATAGAGAAGTGAATTAAATGTAACCACAATGAAGACAATATTAAATGCATGCTAAAGATATAAAGTTAATGAACAGGGTAGAAGAAGTCAGATGCAACAACTGCTTGAGCAGTTAGCAGAACATAATTACATTGAATGGCATAAGAATTGTAAGGATAGCAAGACTGTAACTGACTTGATTTGGACTCACCCAAGCAGCTTAGATTTGTTACGTGCATTTTCACATGTTTTGATAATGGACTGTACTTACAAGACCAATCGTTATCGCATGCTTCCATTGGAGGTTGTTGGAGTCACATCCACAGACATGACTTTTTTTGTATGCTTTGCATACCTCCATATAAAACGTAAAGAAAATTATGCATGGGCATTGGGTGTATTGCGTTCTATTATTGGTGATGGTATTCTTCCCGGTGTCATTGTGACGGACAAAGAATTGTCACTCATGAACGCCATTAACAGAGTATTCCCGGGTGCGACTCATTTATTATGCAAATGGCACATTAATAGAAACGTATTGGCAAGATGTAAAAAGTTGTTTAAAACGAAAGAAAAATGGGACATGTTTATTATGAGCTGGAATATGTTGGTCTCTTCATCCACACAAGAGGAGTTTGGTGAACAACTCTGTAAGCTAAATCAAGAATTCAGTACGTATGTTGATGCACTCAATTACATGAAAGGTAGTTGGTTGGATGCTTACAAGGAGAGATTTGTCTTCGCATGGACAGACAATTGTGTCCATTTTGGGAATACTACCTCAAACAGGTACTTTTAAAAAATACTAATTATTTGATTTATACCTATTAATTACTATGTCTCACCTCTTAACAATCCTATGTAGGGCTGAGAGTTCACATGCATAGCTTGAGAGACAGCTTGGATCAAGTCAAGGAAATTTTGAAGCGGTTTGGACTAAAATTCATAGTTTGCTTGAGTTGCAGCATATCAGTATTAAAGCTTCGTCTGAGAAAAGTAAGACAATTGTGAAACATAATTTCAAGCTGGCCAAATGTAAAGAGCTTCGTGGTAATGTCTCTAAAATGCACTTGAAAAAATCTAAACAAAAACCAAGAGAGCCAACCTAGTTGGAATTGACGCCAGTGTTTGTGGTTGTGTTATTCGACGCATACATGGATTACCCTGTTTGCATGAGATTGCAGAATATACAAGTCAAGCTAGGAGAGATTTATTACAGGAGTTGCTTGCACATGTAGACCACTACAAACAATTATATGCGGTGGAGAATAGAGTTGAGGAATTGGTTGAAACATTATCATACTATGATAACGACCCATCGGTGGACTATTGGATGACTATGCCTGACATGGGGCATATCATAGCGTCTCGTTATAATTTGGTGTTATACCACTTGAACATAGAACAGTGTCTGACTTTCCTCCCATTGCGGTCTGTGCCAGTGCCAACGCCTTCTCGGAACGAGCGAACAATAGGTTTTGTTAATCGAAATCATTTTGTTCAGTTATTCTTAGTACCTGGTCATCCAATTCCACCTATTGCAAATAAGTGGAGACAATTTCATCATTCTTGTGCGAATGGCTGGGAGACTCCATATAGGGATTAGATTACACAATTCAAAGAGCTCGTAACTCTAGACGTATCAACGTGTGAGACAATTGATTGGGATTGAATGTAACTACCTGGTCATCCAAGAGAGTTTATCTTGAATGTAACAATTTTTTTTAACATTTAATGGAGTTCGGAATGTGTTTTACAAGTTTTTTTTATTGCATTTAATGAGTGCTTTGGTGTATATTAAAGTATATACAAGTTTTTAAAATGTTCGGATGTAGTGGTTTTGATGTGTATTACAGGTTTTTAATTTGATGGGAATTACAGAAAGTGTTCGGAAACACAGTGCCGAATAGTATGAATACTATTCGGCACTATGTATCCGAACATTATCAATATGTTCGGAAACTCAGTGCCGAACAGTATGAATATCCGAACAGATGTTTAGTTCGGAACTATGAGTAACTTTTGAAGATTTTCATATCCATTTTGAAGATTTCGCCTTGTACATCTGTAACAATTGAAGCATAGTTAGAAGTAATCAAAAGATAACATTTTTGAACTAAAATATGATCAACAAGTACAACCATAGTTCAAAGTAAAAACGAAGTCCACTAGAGGTTCCAAAGTCTTAAAACAACCATTCAAACTAGGAAAATAAAGATAACAATGGTTAAGAGTTTTGGTCAATCAAAATATGTCATCAGACTCTTTCAGCTGTCCCTTCCCCTCCCTGGCCTTTTATAAGTGTAGCTTTGTGAACTCATGTGTGGATGTCAAAAAGTTCGTTGAGCATCGGCAATTGAAACTCCCCTTAACACATGGCTCACCTGAATCACATGGGTATATAGTCCGTGCGAGTCTTCAACCCAATGGTCCTCACCCCTTTTTGTCACTTCATCAAGAATGATCAGTGCATCCGAATTACGCTGCTTATAGTCCACCATTCCACTAGGTTGTGTTTCTTGGGGACAAGGTGCAAAATTAGAGTGAAAGTTTGGGTGCTGTAATATCCTCCACGAGACTCGTGCGTACCACTTCATGTACCCAGGTACGCAATTTGCAGGTCGCCTAGCTATGGTTCAATGCAAATAGTAGGTGATTAGGCCATCCTTCCCAAACTTAATTGATGTATTGATACCCGATATGGTATTCACGGGCAGTCGAACCTCGTGTAGCGCGAATAGGGGCTAATGGCAATGAATGAATAGTCTGAACTCTCCCAAACTGTCTGAGTAACCTGTCTGGATGATATGGTTCAACAACATCCATACACTTGATGTATCCACAGTTGTATGCCACCTCATTGAAAGGGTGATATTGCCTAACATCACAATATGGGTCCCATGTCACCTGAAAATAGTGAATCCAAACATAAGATATGAAAATATATAATACAGAATAATAACTTAATGTGATACAATCTATACATGAAAAGTCTGCATAATTACTAGGTTAGTGCTCATGGAATCAAATCTCTTTCGTAATCCTTGTAAAGGAGCAGACTCTCTACGATGAACCCATCGATGGACCCGGGGCTGGTCGGACTGATAGTAAATGTTTGGAGTTGGAGCCAAACATTCAAAGTGTTCGTACACCTAAGTTTTTAGTAGAGTCAAGTAACCGGCTATTTGTTTCACTTCATGTCGGGTTGCTAACCCCAACTGCCTGTATAAGTATCATAGCGCGACAGTACCCCATGCATACGAATGTACGGCCTCCAAATCCACCAGTAAAGTAAGAAATATGATCAGCATCCGTGTGCCACTCTTGTCTGTGAACAATGTATAGTCCAATAAGTACAGAAGGTAAGCTCTTACTGCACAGTCGACCATCTTGTCCCCATCATCATCAGATACACCGGCGAACCGTTTTCGTAGCCACTCCAATCTAACAAATCGACCCCGTACTTGCATCAGCTCTTCATGTGCCTCTGTCGGTTCTACTCCTAATGCATCAACAAGGAGTGCTTGAGCTTTTTCATATGCCATTCTTTCATTATAAGATACAGTCCGCCCCATCACTGGGATGCCTATGATGGATGCAACATCATCTAAGGTGATGGTCATTTCATTAAATGGCATGTGAAATGTGTTAGTCTCAGGTTGCCACCTTTCCACAAAACCCGACATAATAATCTTATTAACGGAGTGGTATGATGCAATCACTAAGGGAGCTAATCTGGACCTCGATACCAACTCTTTAAACCTATCAGAGTCATTCAATTGCCACAGTGGCACTTTTTGACCATGAGTTAGACACTTCAGTGCTCCTCGATTTTGCATTCAACCATTGATACATTATTGAAGAAATTAATAAATAAATCAAGCTTGATATGATACAAGAGAAACACACCTGTTGAATCCAAATGTACCCAGCTATATGTGTATCAAAGTTGGTCAATAAGGACCTATCTTATGGCCCCGGAGCTGGTTGCTCTTCTATCTCAGGTTGTTCTTCAACATCCTCCTCAGGGACCTCTAGTTCTTTTACAACCTCTTCCACCCGATGGCATCACCTCCTATTTGAAGTAGTAGGTCACACCTTAGAAGAGCTTGGTCGGTCCATATCTGAAATAAAGAAATAAAGTTTTTGTAGAATAACAGAAAACTATAGTAAGCAAATAAAGCCACATGGATAAAAAGAAAAAGAAATGTTTTATGTGGGTCACGAAATGTAACTGAAAAAACAAAACCACTGTATTTCAGCAGAATTCGATCCTATTTGTTTGTGCACAAAACAAAAGACCATTTAGAATGTTCAGACCTAAGTGTCCGAACAACTTTTAAGTATTTTGTTTGGACTTTAGTTTCCGAACACTATTCTTTTGTTCGGACCTTAGTGTCCGAACATAGTACTTTTTTTCGGACACTCAAGTCCGAACAAATGCAATTTGTTCGGTCACTCAGAGACCGAACAGAGTCGCGATTTTTGGGTTCAAAAGCACCGCGACGATGGATAAAATGCGACATGCATTAAAAAACACTAACATTGTTTGTAAAAACTTAAGGGTAATTAAAGAAATTTTGGTGTGTGAAAAGAACTAGTGTAATTTTTTAATTTTAGGAATTTGTATGGAGAAAAATTGCATGGGAAAAATAAAAATTTGTGTTCCCTTTTATTTTTCTCAGTGTGGTGAGTTCTGGAAGTGCGTGTGCGTGTCCTCGGAAAAGCATGTGGGTGCAAATAGAACTTCCCTCATCATGGAGGCGTTCCCTTGGTCGGTGATCTTCCTCACGGGTAATTCTATATGCACCACTGAAAATGATGAATACACCCACATTCTGAACACACCACACCTATTTTATGTTTAAAACCGTTTTGCTGAGCCCACCCACCGAAATGCCCAAAAAGCCCCGCCACACCTCTCCTTCTCCATTCCCTCGTCGACTTGTTTCAAACTTGGCATAACCGGCGATTTCTTCTCCATTCCCTCGTCGACGGAAAACAACCTTCTTCTCCACTGCGAGCTTCACCTTCTTCTTCATCTTCTTCATCTTCTTCTTCTTCTTCTTGTTCATAAAAAGGTAAGGTTGACTTCTCCATTTTCACCTTTTTTTAGGTTTTAATGGATGCATTTAGGTTGTAATCTATGCATTTAGGTTGTATTTTCACCTACTTAGTTAGAGCACTTGTATGGGATTTTTTTTTTTGCAAAATATGGATGGGAGTTTCAAACTACAATTTTTTTCATTCCCATTTTCTTTTTCTCGTTCGCGAACTGCTCGGCAAACCAGAACTGTGCAGATTCATTCTGCACGGCATATTAACACCGTGCATTTAAAAAATGCACGGCTTACATTTATCGTGCATATTTAATTTGCACGGCTAATCTATACCGTGCAAATTAAATATGCACGGGAAATGTACGCCGTGCATTTTTTAAATGCACGGTGTTAATATGCCGTGCAGAATGAATCTGCACAGTTCTGGTTTGCCGAGCAATAGTAATATATTTTTTATAACACTATTTGATTTTCATTTTGAACAGATTAGAACATGCCTAGAAGACCTGCTCGTCGCGGTGGTAGCTCACTTTCGATAGGTGGACGGGCTAGTTCTTCTAGCGAGCCATCCAGAGTTAGGACGAAGATCGGTGTCGCACGACCGCCGCGTCGTAGAGGTGTTCACGCTAGTACTTCGACTGCCGTTCGTCAACGACCAACGGCATCTGAACGAAGACGTAAATTGCGACAGGATCCACTCTCGGAGTCGTCAGAGGAGGAGTCAGAGGAGGATTCCTCAGAGGAGGAGGCACAACCGTCCACTCCTCTTGCAGCGGCAGCAAGGGAGGACCATTCAGACCAGGCACAACCATCCAGTCCTCCCACAGCAGCGGCGGGGGATGGTCCTATCCCCGGCGGTCCGGCCGATTTATCGGTAATTCCGAGTTTTAGGACGCACGTAGCCATACCCATATGGCACGGGGAGGTACATTTGCATTTTGTTAATGTTTGAATTAATTATTTTTCAAATGAGATGTATTGAATTCTATAAATTGAGCTATATTAATGAAGAATTCTATTTGTAATGTGCAGGATCGTGATCCGCTCAAGTGTATCAATCATTGGCGAGGGCTAAAGGATTGGTACATAACTCGGCCCGGGGACGGGGCCGATGTCGAAGTTCCTCGCTTTCGTGCAATTATAGAAGAGTCTGGACTGACAGAGCTGAAGGATTTGTCTTACCGATATATCTCCTACCCTTTGGTATCCAGCTTCGTAGAGAGGTGGCAGCCTGAGACCAATACCTTCCACATGCCATTTGGTGAGATGACGATCACCTTAGATGATGTGGGTACTCTCCTTGGCGTCCCGATAACGGGACTGCCCGTCCACGCATCGACCAGTATGGGATTTACAGAACAGGTCGATTTACTTGAGCGTGGATTGGGAGTGGATAGGGCGACTGCGTCAGATGAGTTGAGGGTGGCGCGTGGTGGGGTAGTGAGGATGTCCTGGATTAAACGGGTGTGCGGCGATGTGACTCCCAGGTCATCTGTTGAGCAGATAGAGTGTGCAGCTAGAGGCTATCTCTTGTATCTGTTAGGCTGCACACTTTTCACCGATAAGTCGTCCACCCGAGTCCCCATTGCCTATTTATCTTTACTGATGGACTTGGGACAGGTCCGTCATTATGCATGGGGGGCTGCCGCGCTTGCGTATCTCTATCGCCAACTGGGAACCGCTACGAGGGCAGATGTGAGACAGATTGCTGGTTATCTGACACTGCTCACGGTAAATGTGTAAATCCCTTTGAATACTCATACGATATTATTTAAATTTGTATAATTAATAATAACTATCTTTTTGCAGTCTTGGGTGTACGAGCACTTCTCATTTGCCCGTCCTCCTGCTTCATGGGGATTTGAACCTGCAATGCCTCATGCAGCTCGGTGGAATCCTGGTCAAGATTCCGGGATTGCAAGGGAGAATGTCAAGCTGCTACGGGAGAGACTGGATGACTTACATCCGAGTGAGGTGAGATGCTAATAGATATTTTGGTATCTATTTTAAGTTTTTTCAAGGATCTCTAGTCCTTAATATAATATTAATTAGTTGTTTCATTTACTTGGTATAGGTGGCTTGGGAACCGTATATTGGTGCCAGGACCCAGCATCCATTCCATCAGAGTTCTTTCTTCTGTGGTTGCTTGAGGGCACTAGATGTGATTGAACCCTACCACCCACAGAGGGTTCTTCGTCAGTTTGGATATATTCAGACCATTCCACCAGCACCGCTCGCGCCACTTCGTGCGTCTCGTGGATCTTCAGCTGTGCAATACAAGGTATCCTACAAATTCCTTGACCAGTATTGGGAGTCTTGGGAGGATCATGTATTATCCGCAGCATACCGCGGCCATCGAGTGCAACATGCATGGGAATGCGCACCCGACTACATGGAGTGGTTTGTTAGGATTTCACATCCCCGGGTACAGAATCCCGATCGTCACTCCCATTATCATCCTAATGAGGATCAAGATGACCCGACTCCATCAGTGGTGAGCGTTTGAGTTTTCAAAGTAGCATTACATTTCCATTTTAAAAGTTATGATTCTCTTAAGTATTGACTCCATTAGTTGTTTCTTACAGATCCGTCGACTGAGGGATAGTATCGGAGCTTTGATTGCACGACATGGTGAGCCTGCTGATTTTTATTACCGGGCATTGCATACCATGCGGGAGATCCTGGATGGCGTACCGGTGAAGTACCGACGACGTACGCAGCCGTGATATCACTTGGTGTTATTGGATTTTGTCTTTAAATTAATGAAGAATTTTGGAGTTTGTAATTTTTTGGTTGAAACATGACGAACTTGTATGAGGTTGAGGCTACTTTTTGATAGCCGTGATGTAATTCTCATTTTTATGTAAATGATCACTTTTACCTATGTATTTTTGTTCAAATGGATGAATTTAAGGATCCTTTTTGATAGCTCTCCTATAATGGATGAATTTTTTTATTTTGTGATGATTGTATAGTATACACTTGTATGCAATTTCGTGGGCTTTCATAAACTAAGAAGTTAGGCAAAATGGAATGAAAGGGATAATGGTCTGCACGGCCAACATGTAATGTGCAGAATATAGTCTGCACGGCCAACATATAATGTGCAGAACATATTCTGCACGGCACATGTTGGCTGTGCAGAACTTGTTCTGCACAGAACATGTTAGTCGTGCAGACCATATTCTGCACATTACATGTTGGCCGTGCAGAACATGTTTTGATAAAAACTTTTAAACCGAGCATGTACAATTCAATAGCCATCAGATAACAAAATAACACTAATAAATAAATTGATCATCGTAATCACCAACATTTAACGTTCTATTATATAATTCATTGAATTACATCAAATTTGTTTCAGTTCTAATCAATCGCTATCAAGATTCACCGACTCTTGTGTTGCTACACTGTTTCCAAAAATTTCTCTGAATTGCTCGATGCTCTTTGCATATGGGAGTTGCCATCCGTCTGCATCAGGATGGTGATGTCTATGCCAATTTGTTGCAATGGGAGGCATGGGTGCTTCTGGTTTCATGAAGACCTGAACATAATGGTTTCCATTGACAAAACCAATCGCGATGATTCTGCGATCACTTGGTGGAATCGGGGATGACATCAAAGGCAAGAAAGTCAGGCACTGTTGCAATGAAAGAAGGACCAATACAACGTTATAATATGAAGATATCAGGTGACCCATATCCGGCATTGTCATCCACCGATCAAATGAAGGATTACTTTCAAAGTAAGACAATGCGTAGTACAGCTCTCCAACTCGGTCCTCTCCTCCATAGACCAATGTATAATAATAATGATACCTCTGCAATTCACTGCTCAAGTCCAATCTAACCTGCCTCCAACTGTCCTCACCCATGCCAAGAAGACCAGCTATAGCTCTGAAACCACAGTTACCATCAGCTGCGACATCCTTAATAGTGAGGATGTAGGGTCCCAAAGACTGAGGGAGCAAATGAAAAAATGTAATTGATCGAGTGCGACGGACACTAATCTTCTCTTTCTTCTTCGTTACAACGGTACTACTTAATATAATAGGAACACTCTCTTTCATCCCTACTGCATATTCGAAAGCAGACGGCTCACGAGTCGTAGACCGATCCAACTTCTTCTTCTTTGATGATGACCGACCGCGAGTATTCAATTTAATGTCCGGTTCAATAAGAGGTGTAGATGAAGGACTAGCTAATTCTCTCAATTTCTTCAATAATTGAATTTTTCCCGCCTCGTCACTACTCCGAAATTTCTTAGCGATCAAGTCAAACTCAGAAGTTGTGGTCAACTCAGGGGGTTCATTCATCTTAGTGCTCTCTAAATTGAGCTTCCGCCAAAATTGATATACACATCTCAACGGTATATGAGAATCTTCCCTTATATACTCTGCAATTTCATGTGCACATGGTAAACCATGGGTCCGTCGTACGACGCACCCACATGCCTCCGAATCTGAACCAATATCACCAGCTTTTATCGACTCATTTAACACTATATCCAAAGCATTCCTTGATACAAATCCTCTCAACTCACGGAACAGTGCCGGTTTGAACTTATGTTGCACGGTGTTCAAACTCTTTTCAAAAAAAGCCTTTATTTCGGTAAATAGCAACTCAAGCAAGGCATGGATAACCTGCCAGGACGAATCAAAACTACAGCTTGATGTACTCAGGTGTCTCTTTAATTTTGCGTGTGCACTCTCGGCCCTGTTAGTAGTGGCGTTGCCAAAGTGCATATTTTGATCCGTCCAAACAGCCACAAATTGCTCCTTATACTTATTCAACCACGAGTTCTTCACATAATCAACAGCATGTGGATACCCGCAAAAATTCCGTTCCAAAGCACTTAGAAGTTGAATATAGTCACTTTCAGTTGGAGAGACTACCAACATGTTCCAACAAGAGATAAATGCATCCCATCTGTCGTTGGTCTCAAAGAACTTCTTACAGTTTGCCAAGATGTTCCTAGAAATATGCCACCTGCATAATAAGTTTGCTGCATTCGGAAATACAACTTTTATTGCATTCATGAGCGCTAACTCTCTGTCTGTGACAATCACACGTGGCATAATGCATCCATCCATTAAATCCTTAAGCCTCTCCAGAGCCCATCTATAATTGGCCTCCTTCTCTGATTCAAGGTACACAAAGGCAACGGAGAATGTCAGTTGGGTAGACGTGACACCAACAATCTCAAGCAATGGAAGTCGATATCTATTGGTCTTATACGTGGAATCCATTATCAAAACTTCTGGAAATGCACGTAGTAACTGAATAGATGACGGATGTGCCCAGAATAGGTCCAAGATAGCATCATAGCATCATTGCTAGTGTGATACTCAATGTACTTGTTCTTCTCCAAATGCATCATGAGTTGCTGCATCTGTGATCGACCGGCCATCTCTGTCACCCTAAACTTCTGACGAGCATTGTAGATACTCTTCATCGTAGTGGTGTTGTGCACATTCCTTTCCTGTAGTGTTCGAAGGATGTTCCTTGGCTTCACCAGACTCTTAGACATATCAATCAAAACATTAATCTCTTCCGTAGAAAGCCTCCCAGCAAATGAGTGCCCCTCGAGATGTTGTGCGTTTGGATGATTGTGTACCCCACAAACCACTGTTAACATCCAATCATCGTCAGTTGCCAACTTTCGACCCTTCAAAGTGAAAGGGCAATTACACTTCTTAGTTCCCGTTGCCTTGTTAGGATTTTTCTTTTCGTACATCTTCGATGAAGCCCTGTAATAACCACTTCTCTCACAAGTTAAAACTATTCTCGGTTTCCTACCATCTCCACCAGCATCTGAAGTTTTGATTACAATTACCAAGCCATGTTTCTTTCCAACATCCCGTGTCCATTGGATTAGATCCTCTCGGCTTCTGAATATCGTGTCAGTTGTGAAGACATTGGTAAAATCGAGGGAGCACTGACTTGCACCAGTTGAGTCAATCTCCTGAAAATATGATCACAAAATTATTAGTTTATTAGTGCACGGTCCTATAGACCCGTGCAAAACAACTCTGCGCGGCACATTGCAACCGTGCATTATTATTTTGCACGTCACATTTCAACCGTGCAATATTATATTGCACGGTTCAGTGTGGCCGTGCAAAAAAACATTGCACGGTTACAATGTGCCGTGCAGAATTGTTTTGTACGGTTCTGGAATACCGAGCATATCGCGGGTAAACTGAATGACAAGCTGGAAACGAAGTCAGAGAGTATACCTCCTCTTCGTAGATTGTCAGTTGCTTGTCCATGTTGAAAATGCCTGCTTTCAGTAGACAATGTGTCCGAGGGAGATGAGTACTTTCAAGGGTTGAATTAGATTATGAGACTTATGGATACTTTAAAAAGGTTGAAGAAGATGATGAGGAGAGAGATGCACATCAACGGGCATGAATGAGTGCGGGGGAACGGTTACGAAACAATGGATAAAAGGGAGAATGAAGAAGAAGAAGAAGAGGAGGAGGAATAGGAGATGAGACGGCTCGCCCCCCACTGCAGACGAACCAAAGGAAGATGAGAGGAGGTTGATGGTGAAGGGCAATTTCATCCTTTCACTAGAGGGCAATTTGGTAATTAAAAAAAAAAACTTAAGTGTGGGTGTATTCATCAATTTCAGTGGTGCATATAGAATTTCCCTTCCCCTTCCTCACAGACAGACCCTGAATACTCAAACCAGATGTTTTTGAAGCGTTCCACATCTTCAGCCCTTCTCCTCCTCCGTCATCATCTCTTCCTCCCTCTCTGCTCCCTCAAAACCCTAACCCCACACACCTCTTCCACCTCCCCCTCCCCCAAATCCGACCGCGACGCCTACTTCGCCGCCGTCCACCACATCTCCAACATCGTCCGCCGCGACTTTTACCTGGAACGCACCCTCAACAAGCTCTCCATCTCCCCCACCTCCGACCTCGTCTACCGCGTCCTCCGCTCCTGCCCCTCCTCCCCCGTCGAATCCTTCCGCTTCTTCTCCTGGGCCCGCTCCCACCCCTCCTACTCCCCCACCACCCTCGAATTCGACCAGCTCCTCCTCACCCTCGGCCGCTCCCGCCAATGGGAAACCATGTGGAAGGTCGCCCACCAGATGAAGACCCTCAATCTCCCCATCTCCTCCGACACCTTCTCCGTCCTCATCGAATCCTACGGCCAGCACGGCCTCGCCGACCGCGCCGTCGAAGTCTTCAATCGCATGCGCCACTTCGACTGCCCCCAGACCGCCCCCGTCTACAATTCCCTCCTCTCCGCCCTCTGCGAGGTCAAGAACTTCCAGGGCGCCTACGCCCTCATCCGCCGCATGGTCCGAAAAGGCGTCTCCCCCGACAAGCGCACCTTCGCCGTCCTCGTCAATGGGTGGTGCGCAGCCGGGAAGCTCCGGGAGGCGCAGGAGTTCCTGGAGGAGATGAGCCGGAAAGGCTTCAATCCCCCTGTCCGCGGCCGCGACCTCCTCATCGACGGCCTCATCAATGCCGGGTATCTCGAGTCTGCAAAAGAAATGGTTCGGAGGATGACGAAAGAAGGCTTCTTGCCGGATGTTTCCACCTTCAATTCTCTCTTGGAGGCGATTTGTAACTCCGGGGAGATCGAATTCTGTGTGGAGCTTCTCCAGGACGTCGGGCAGTTGGGCTTGTGCCCTGATATTTCCACTTATAAGATCATGATTCCGGCGGTTTCAAAGGTGGGGCGGATGGATGAGGCGTTTAGGCTTATACATTGCCTGATGGAGGATGGGCACAGGCCGTTTCCGGGGCTGTATGCGCCGGTGATCAAAGCGCTTTGTCGGATGGGGCAGTTCGATGATGCATTTAGCTTTTTCAGTGACATGAAGGTGCAGGGGCATCCGCCGAACAGGCCGGTGTATACAATGTTGATACGGATGTGTGCAAGGGGAGGAAGGTTCGTCGAGGCTGCAAATTATTTGGTGGAGATGACTGAGGTGAACTTGATTCCGAGGTCACAGAGTTTTGACACTGTTACTGATGGATTGAAGAATTGTGGGAAACATGATTTGGCGAAGCGGATAGAGCAATTGGAGATATCACTCAGAGGCATTTGATTTTTTGGAGGGTAAATTGCAGAGTGAGTTTTATTAGAAGGCGATTCGTATTCTTTAAATGCTATTTAATCAACAGGGCAATTGCCTTTCTATGAAGATTTTGGAGATATCTGTTCTCATTTTGATCACTTGGGAACAAACCAATGGAGGGTACTTATTGGATATCACCATCAGGGGAGATTCTAATGTGATCGTCGCCTGACAGGTAAAACCCATCTCATTGTATGGGTCTTGTTTTGAATTTCTTGTGCATGTATTGGATGCTTACAGAGAACATGGCTTTAATTATGACTTAGCAAAAAGGCAGAGCTCGCAGAGCTGACTGCAAAGAAGGGGATGGGGTTTCAATGATGATGATAATGAGACTGATGATGAACTTGTATTTTTGGCATTCTTATGAATCATGATTTTCCTCTTTTGGATATTTTGTGATTTTAACTTACAAGCTAAGATGCGAATAATTTTTTTGCGAAGGTTCTCCGAACAATTGTTTGCATTGGATTTGTTTTAGTACTTTCGAGAATAGTTTGCTCGTTACCATTTATAATGATTATTATCTCTTTTAGTTCCATTTTTGTTTCCTTTTTTGCAGAAAATGGACGAAAATGGCTTAGATTGACAGAGATCAATTAACTATTAGGTTTTAAGAAAAAGAAATTAAAAATTGATGCTATCAACTTAAACCGCAGTGGTGTTGAAGTTGTGTATATGTCCATGAGACTGAAATCTAAACTTAAGGCAACACTTATCAAAGATGACAGTATAGTTATGATACTACTATAGTTTGCAGAGACTGTAATCTTCTTTGTTTTGATGTTTGTGGAAATAAACAAGAGCAGTCACAGGTACAGCTAGAGTACTAAAGATAAGGATGAAATTAATTTTTTATGTTATAGAATTTATTTTCAAAATATTAGTTTTGTGCTATAGTACACGTATATGGATATCAGTCAGAACATGGCTATGAGTACAACCAGATATAGACATAGTTTCTTGTTCAGTTTATATTCAGATTAAGTTTTGGCTTTTACTTGAAGAGTGTTTTAACTTCTGCATTATTTTTTATAGCATCCAGTGGTGGTAAACTAGTAAAGTAATAAGTTGATTAATTTTTTTATAATTTTTTTAATAGGAAGACGTTCTTTTGACTTTCTTTATATTATTATTATTATTATTATTATTATTATATTCATTATGATGGAAGTGCATAGTTACGGAATTCAGTTCGTTTCGGCCAAAATCGGCGAAGTTATTTGGTTCGGACAGTAATCTGAAACGAACAATCCTCCTAGAAAATTTCGGCCCAAATTTCGGACATATTCAGCTAGTTCGGTCCGACCTCGTACTGAAGGACAACTCCCATACTGTAAGTTAAGGCAAATGGTGTTTCTCCAGTTGGAGTCCTGATGGAGGTCCAATAGGCCTAGAGTGCTTTTACCAATCAGTGTGGACAATCTGCTCCTCTTGGAGTTTTGATTGTCTTCTTGATAATCTTGATGAGTGGGTTTTGGTGGCTTCAGCTTGGCCATTTCCCCATGGGTAGTACGGACTAGAATGGTGCTGTGGATAGTACGGACTAGAATTGCACAACTCAATGTTAAATCTATTGAAAAATTTCTGTGAGGTGAATTGTAGACCATTATCTGTGACACAGATTTTGGAATTTCCAAATCGGGGAATGATGTTTTTCATGATGAAACGGACGATGGTTTTGGCCGCAATATGTACAAACCCGTAAATATTGATATTGGCCATAAAAGGGCCAACTGGGCTCTTTATATTCTTCCGAAATGCTGGCCCTCTTAAGTTCAAATTGGAGTCTTCATCTGAATGTCTATAACCATGGTCCCATGGCATGATCATCTTGAACAATGTGGCCTTTCATCATGAATGAGTCAAAATCCGATTAATCAAATCCATCAAATGGATGATGATGGCAACAGTTGAAAGGATCAACATTTTGCAGATCCAACAGTCTTTATCAAATGCAATGGTGAATGCCCAGTGGGGTGTCTGATGTGATTGATTCAGAATCAGATTCTTCATAGTCACAGATAGATGATTTTGATGACTGAAATAATCGGAATTTCGCCGATCTGACAAGATCTTTCTCAAATCCAATGCCAGTTTCTCAAGGGGAATTTCCTTGGCACGTTGCCAGGGATTTTAGCAAGTCATTGTCATCATTCCTTAGATCTTCAACTTCTTCATGAAGCAATTTGTGAGTGCTATATTGTTGGTCTTTGGCAGATGTGGAGCTGTGGGTGGAAGATTGTAGAGCATTAGATGGGAATGGGCAGGCAGTCATATGACCCAGAGAGCTTTGTTTGGATGTAGGATCAGGTCCTGGCCTTGTAGAGCTGCTTTCCATGCAGGAGTTTCTCTTTCACCTTCTTCTTACGTGGGTGCTTCCACCATCACTTGTGCACATTATTGGGATGGTGCAAGGGCCTCCTATGTGGTGGAGGAAGGAGGGATTGTACAGAATCTTTAGAAGGTTCTATAATGCTCTCTAAGAAAAGGGTGAAAGAAGACATGATAAAAGAGTTTCTATGTGGAAGAGGAAGAGTATTGGTGTTTTTCGAAGAAAGACCAAAAGAAAAGGTTTTTGAGAGATTTTTGGAAGAACAGGGTTTTGAAGAAATAAGAGAAGTTGAGATAGTTGGTGTTTTTCTATAATGCTCTCTAAGTAGTGCTTCTTTGGGTTTTTTTTTTTTTTTTTTTCCTAGTAAATTCTTAACTCACACACCCACACACACTAAACAAGTTCCAAATCAACAAACAACCGGGGATCAATACCTAGTTGTCACTGTGGAAATATGTTTCCCCAATCCTTCTCGCAAAAGAGAAATTATGCTTTTTGTACACGCAATGGATTGGAGTTCAATTTCACAAGAAGGGTATTTTTTACTTTTGCTTTTTTATAAAGTCCTTTTTTTGGAGGGATAATTTATTAATCAGAAAGGATGATAAGTTCTCCCCCTTCAATCAAAGAAAAAATGAAAGCTTTTTAAAATCAAAAGTCAATAAGCCCTTCTAAAATCTAACAACCAAACTAACTTTTAAAGAGCCAAAAGCCCTAAATACACTTTTTAAAAGTGCAACCAAACAGGTTTGACTTCTTAAAAGTATGGTTTGGTTTTATGGCTTTTGAAGACCCCAAAACTCTTAAAAGCTCGTTTGGTAATTATATATTTTTAAAAGGGGCTTTTTAAGAATTAAAAGTCACTTAGCTTTTTGGGAAAGTTAACTTCAAATGACTTAGCTTTCAAAAGGAACTTTTTCACTTTCGCCAGAAGTAAGCGGAAGTATAGCGGAAAGTGTAGGTTCCCTCCTCCTTTTCTTCTCCCCTCCTTTCTTTTATTATCCATCCATCGGGTCTACCTATGAAACCTAAACTGCTCAAGATCATCCCGCTTATTCATGTCATGTCATATTTCACTCCAATGTAAGTTATCCAATCATCAGATTGATCAATTGTTATGAGTGATTATAATACACAAATTTTAGGGAATAAAATGAGTGTTTTAAATGTGATAATCTAATGGTGGGCCAAACTCTTATTGGAGTGAAAATTTTCCTACAATCAGAACAAGAGTTCTTATTTTGAGTGATTTGTAATTTGTTATGGGCCCTATTAATAGATTTAAATGATTGAACAGGGGACCAAACGATGCAGGTCCTAACTCATATCTCATTTTTCTATATGATAATGATAGTGGTGATGCCATATATAACATGTGCCTTGAGACCATATAGGATTTTATGTGAGGCCAGTTTTTACTTAAAAGGATTTTATAATTTGTATAATTTTTTATAATAAAAAACTAATAAATTATTTATTTATAATATGGTAAATGTTTCTTTTATTTTGACTGTACAAGTGTCTTTAAACCATGGTTTTGCCTGGCAGTTGTTGACTTTTAAAAAATTCTTGCAGAGTGGTTTATACAGGACATAACATGTGAAAGTTATTATTTTGCCCTTCTTTTGTGCGACATCCTATATCTTTGCGATGTTGCACAAAATCCTCTTATTAAAACTCACCAAAAAACCCTAGGTTGTTTTAAAAAACTGTTTTTATTGCAAACTCTCTTCTTCCTTCCTCGTTTTCATATTTTTTCGCCACCTTGCCCTTAATATCGCATGAACTAACTTTTGACTCCTTTCTCCCTCTTTGTTCTTGGCGCATCGCTTGCAGAGAAGCAACAAAATAATACATCATTAATACATTACCTATAAAGTCCTGTGTTATCAAATTCATTCAATATAATATAATGCCCTGATATTAGTACATATTAAAAAACTTAAAAAAAAAAAAAAAACCTAACTGAGGAAAAGAGATTACAGTATTAGAATTGTATTATTCTATAAGTAAGAATAGGGGAAAAAAAATGAAAAGAGATTCTCTGGTGAGATTTTACAAGGTATAGGATCTTATTTTTATGAGTTTTCACATTTTCCATCCATCTAAAAAAAAAATCTTCAACAACATAGAACTCCCTTTCCTATGTCTTAAAAGGATTAGCTAGGGCCCCACATATCTCTTGTGATGAGTGAAATGGACCAAGTGGAGGAGAGGAGAATAAATTTCAGGAGTTTGGATCGAGATTTTCACAAAATGAAGAGATGATGCAGAGAAAAGGGCTTTTCTGGACAATTGTGAAAAGATGAATCCATGCGATATCCTACAATGTAGGATATTGCACATGATAAAGGCAAGCAAGTAACGTTTCCGCTGTCTTGTCTTGTATAAACCATTCTGCAAAAACTTTTAAAAGTCCACACCTGTTAGGCAGAAGTTTGTTTTAAGGACACCGTACTGTCAGAATCCCTTTTTAATATTATAACCAAACAACCTTGGGTGCTTTTGCTATTAAAAATCAAACATAAAGTCCGCGCTAACCAATAACATTTTCTTCTGAAAATTGCTTAAAAAGGTACCTTCTCAAAAAGCACTTTTGACTTGTAATAAGCTTCAAAATCCATGACCTCTTCAGCGCTTGTTGGGGAGTCGGATATCTCAGTCTCCATGGCTTTTGAAAGGCTTGTTAGTAGTTATACGCTTTGAAACCAATGACCTTTTTACGACTTGTGTAGGAGCCGGAATTTATTCCTCTCCTGCAAAGGTGACTTTTCCTTTTATACATGTTATCAAACAGTTGTAAAGCCAGTTATGGGGACTCATAATGTTCCTCGCTTGAGAAGACAGTTCCATATGTAATAAATGAGGACCTACAGAGAAATCTCCTGTAATACGACATGAATCTCATGATTCTCTCTCACTTTATCTTTTTTCTTCTTCGTTTTTAATTGTAGGAAATGTAATTACTGTGTTAATCAGCAAAAGATATTAAAAAATATGAAAGAATGAGGACCAAACATCAAAGCTGGGGAAAATTCTCTATTCAACTAGGGAGAGGAAGTTCAGACGACTAACTGGTTTTATCATCTTTTCCTCTCCTTGCTTATTTTGCTTCCTGACAGAGTAAGTGATTTCATCCACCAATAATCTTGTTTCTTTATAGTTAATTGCTTGATGGAAGATATGCTCTCTATGGATCTATCCACTGTGTTTCATAATATTTGTCCCTCCCAGAGTGCCTGGTGATGGAAAACCTATAGTTTGAAGCAGTTTCATGGATTGTCATTCAAAGCCTTGGAGCATCATCTTCACCATCACCAAAGTGATCATTGTAGCAATAATCATCATTTTATATGAAAGGACTTTGAATGAAGGAGAATTTTCTCCTATGAGCAACAGGATGTGAGAGTTCCGACCCCAACCCTCCATAAGGTGGGACCCACCCCCTGAATTAAATGCATGGGCCCATGACAAAGGCACCGATCCATTTTTCCCATATCCTGTGTTCTATAGGTGACAAGAGTCCCTGAATGAAAGCTGTCATATACCATTGTGGAGTATCAAAAGCTATGAGATCTGAGGGCTGCCACATCGCTGAAGTTCTTAATACTTTTATTACATTCAAAGCTGTGACCCTCTTTGTTATGTCTCTTTGTTAGAATAACATGGGTATTATTTTATTGAGTATGGCTCATTAACATTTTTAGAAATGTGAAGTACAGCATTCAATTTTATTTAATCTCAAGGACTTGCTAGGGTGATTGTCATTTCCCAGTTAAATGACTTTGTTGGTGCCCAATTGTCAGCATGAACACTCGGATCCATCATGTTGGTGGGTTGGGTTAAAACCAAAGCAAACAGTTGTTTCCCTTTGGATTTGTGATATATTCTTGATGGATCTGAATTGCTTAGTGCCAGGAACCTGATACGTTAACCCGAGTAACACGAACCTGATTTTGCCTACACTAACCCAACCAAAAATTAGGTTGGTTCTGTCAGATTTTGGTTACACTCGACCTAAGTTATAGTCCTATTGTTGAATCCAGGATTATATGATTCCTTTCATGTTAGATGCTGCAACTCTTTTGCCGACCATCCGACTCGCTTATTAGTGAAATAGATGAAGAAGTACAAGAGAGAGGGATTGCTCCAGTGGCAGCTTTTGGCTTTCACCTCTGATGCAGGCATTTTGCTTCTAGAGTCACAATTAAAGGAGTAAAAGCTAGTTCTTCACCATGTATTTTGATGTTCGCAGTGCAGTTCATTCCAATCGTATTTTTAATGATAAATGTCCATATTGTGGAATCTGTAACTAGGATAAAATATTTAGGTTGTCCTGTATCATGAATATAGAAGTTTGAAAAATGAAAGAACTATGAGATGGCCTTGTGACAGAGCTAGACACATGGGAGACACGGCAACCAAGCAGAAACCTTGAGAAAACATTCTCTGACCAATCAAGCAGATCGAGTTTTAACAGTAAGGCACAGCTGCGTACCCAAAATACCGTGGCCTTTATTTTTTGTGGCCATCGAAGATATTGTAGAGCAGCCTTTTTTTTTTTTTTTTCACAAATGTGGGGTAGCAGTAGAAAGGTCTGAAGACTGAAGGTTTTCTGGGTAAAGCAGAAAGGGTGGAACCAGTTCAGTCTACCTCATTTCAATTGGTGCCTAGTTTTGTTGGAATACTGAAAAAGAAATGTATAGATCATTCCTGACGGTTCAATTACCAACAGCCATCCATTCCGCCCTCAGTTGAGAAAAAGATCCGCTTGCAATGAAACCAATGTTACCGGCTGAACTCTAATAGAAAGACGCTTTGTCAGAGAGGTGCAGGATCTGGAAGGCATTTGGAAATCTGAGTTTGAATCAATCTTAATAGAAGAGTTTCAGTTACAAAGGTTTCAACAGAAAATGTAGTGACTGAGATTTCTGTCATTTTCTTGCTTCATGAAGAGTGAAAAACTGACTAATCATCTAGGATTCTATCTATTGCAGGTGACAGGTGCAGCAAGGGAAAAGTGAGACTTTGGAAATGAGCATTACACAAGAATGGGGGTGGGAGATTGGTGGATCTTTTTAAGGATTTCTAGTCTGAAGCACTGCAAAGTTATCCAGGAGAAGTTCCAAATCTTTTCTGAGCTTTGATTCCTTGTGCACGTTTATTTTTTATTTTTGTAACCAAAGTGCCTGTGATTCAGGTTTAAAATTGGTTTACATGTTAATGACAGTTCATGTGTTTGGATAATGCAGTTCCTTGTAAGTCGTAGTTTTGTTCTTTTGTACGACTAATTGCAGGTTACTGGAGTTGTAGCTGATCTGATTTGGGGGAACTGGGTTCCAAGCATCTAAATGGGCCCTTGGTTCATCCAATTTCCACTACAAAAGAGAAATCGGGTATCTCTTCCTAGAGTCATTATCAGGAATGGCCTGAACTGTGGAGCCCACCTGGAGGTGTGGTGATGATGGGAGGTTTGAAAGGTCTTCCATGAACTACCTCTTCGCTTAAAATGGAACCATCTAAATCATGGGAGGTACTATTGATGATTTTAAAGTTGTCCAAATCTGAGATGCTGGAATTCTACAGTGCCGTGGAAAAGTGATTCTTACCCCCTCTCATATGAAATGGTTTTCTACGAAGTTGAGGAAAATAGTTCTCTTTGCATGAAGAGTGTTCCGAGGGAAAAAAAAAGAAGAAAATGACAAGCACCGTAAAGTTTCCCATGCTATTTGAGGAATCCTAGGTTTTGCACATATGCGCGGGACTTGGGTGAGCCCTAGTTCACTAGGGCCTAGTGAGTGAGGTTGGGTTTAGATTGATCATAGGACGGGTCAGGTTGGGGTAGGGCCTAGTGAGTGAGGTTGGGTTTGGATTGATCATAGGACGGGTCAGGTTGGGGTAGGATGCAGTAGAGGGCTTTCCATGATTAGGGACAAGCCTCATTTCCTCTTAATATTTATTTTATTTGAATTTGGTGAGTAAAGGATCCTTCAGTTGCATAAAATTTGCCTCTTCTCCAGAGAGTTGTGCAGGCTTTTCCAAGGGCATTTACTGGATGAATGACAGGTGATTAAACTATTCCATTAGCATCTCTTTTGCATTTTCTTTTTGAGATGGATTGCAAATTTTGTTATGTGGCTAAAATCCTCATGTAGAAATTAGGTCCTCTTAACCATAGGATTCCCCTTTGTTTATGAGTGTTCATGGGGCCGGTAGAAGCTTGTGTAATACTTGCCATTTATTTATTGGACTAGGGCCAGATTCAGCACAAGCCTTTTTGGAAAAATATTAAATATATCCACCCCATTTGGTCAAATATGTTTGGCAAGGCTGAGCCATTAAGCATATATATCCACAGGTGTGCTCATTCAACAATCAGGACAGTAAGGAAGGCTTAAATACAGCCCACCAGCATAAAACCATCCCAAATCCAACTCAATGTGGGTCAGGTTGGCTAGGTTGACCTGACCCATAAGCACCCCCTAAATATTATGGGAGAAAAATGGAGTTGGAAGTTTGGGATATATGAAAAGAAGGTCAAAAAAGGATAGGAAGGCAGCAGAGGTTAGAAATAATACTATGAAACTAAGGGTGGGGTTGTACAAGTGAAGTTTGCACTCCAAGATCTTTTATTTTTCCAGTAGAGAGGAATTCTGCATTCCTTTCTGTCTCGTATGAAATTAAAATTCTCTCTATCAAAGAAAATCAATTAATTATTCTTCTTCACTGAAAGAGTCTCGTGCCACGGAATCCTCTCATCACAAGAACATATCCTAAAGGAGGTTAGTTGCCAATGTTAGAAAATTACTAATTGAGAATTCTAGTTTCCATCATTCGTGTTTTTTTTGTTTCCATTAGTCGGTAAGAAAATTAATTAACAAACAAACCATGTTTTAAATTTGTACACTACACTTATACCTACCTGCTGGCCCAATAAATCCATCAGTGGAGCTCACCTATAAAATGTAAGCCACTAGAAGCCTCATTCTGCTCCACCCCCACCACACCCAAGTGGTCGTATTGTCCCACTTCAAAGTGGCTCAAATTTCCACTCTAACCTGTCCACTTCACCCTACTGACCGTGACTCCGAGGAGTTAAAAAGTTATTTAAAACAGTCCAAGGACTCTGTTTCTTCTTATTTTGTAATGGAACTACATTTTGAAGAGAAATTTTTTTTTTTTTTTTTTCATTCAAGAGGGAAAAGAGATCGACATATGCTTTTTTTTTTTTTTTTTTTCCGTGCTGCTGTTAGAGGGATCACAACTCTTTGGCCTGGACTAATCTCTCCGGGCCTAAAGGGAAGCCGGATAAACTCCCCTATAGCCCCAATATGGTATTGGGGTTTCGAACCTACAACCTCTCGGTGCAAGACGTGTTCTTATATTATCTGAGCTACCCCTTGAGGATGAGTTCGACATGGGCATATTTGGTAGTGTTATTTGTGGTCGTTGGATCTTCAGGAATCCACCTTATGGTTATGGCAACAGATGAGGACCATCTTGGAGCCAAATTGAAGTAGCTAGAAATCCTGCTCCGTTTGGAAACTCAAGTCTTATTAATAAGAACTAATAAGATTAAGGTCTAAAATAAAAGTTCTAATTATAACATAATTATAAAAGAACAGGATCCTAAGTAATTGGAGTCCACCTTTAGGAATTAGGGTAATTCGACAACACTAATTAAAAATTCCAATGTAGAACCCACCATTTGCTTCATTTTAAAAATTTTATGGTCATTTTCAACCAAGAACTTGTAAATTTTGCATTGTCTACCTCCAGCCGCTTTAGCTGAAAATTAGACCCCCTAAGTTTATTTTTTAGAGGCAAGAGATGGAATTTGTAAATATGCTATAAAAATTGAAAATGCAATTAGAGGTTTACCAAATGCTTTAATGTGAAAATAAGCTCTAAATCATAAAATAAAAACTTATTTTAGAGTTTCCAAACGCTGACTTACAAGATGCTGGAGAAAATAAATAATGAAATGTTCCTCACAAGTCACAACATAATCATCCATCCCATCTTACTAATAATTTAACAATATTCCTTGGACAAATATAACAATTATATAAGCAATTTTCACATTCAAAATTTTATCTAAATACTACAGTTCCCACTCCACTTTTCACAGTGACATCTGCCTCTCAGTTTATGTAATTTTGAGAACCGAATCATAACATCCGATCCAAAATAACTTGGAATAAGATCCCTAATCTTACACGCTCAGAAAAAGAGGACTTTAATCCGAAATGCTTCCAATCAACTAAACATTCCAGTCAGACGGCACTTATTTGGTAGAACGGAAAACTTAGATCAAACCTGACTCAGAGATTTTACAGAGCGGTCTCACCTCTTCTTGTTCTTGTTTCTAGCTTTTACTGACTTTTCAAGACGTCCCAACCTTTGACTGATGACAGAAGATGAAGATATTATCTTTTTATCTGGAAGCTTAGACTGCTCAATGGATGGCGGGGAAACAGCTGGTGTCGTAGATTTTGATTCCCCAAACAGAGACTTTGACCCCCCAAAGAGTGAGTTGGATCCCCCAAACAGAGAAAAGCTAGGCTGAGTTGTAGGTGGCTGTTGAACTATTTCTGGAAGACCCAGGAGCTTCTTCACAGAAGGTCGTTTGATTACTGTATAATAAAAAGAGGAGGAAAGTGAAGGTGTCTCAGGATGATTAGTTGAAAACTGAATTCTGGATGATCCTCGAGCATTTTTCTCTCATAAAATGTGTTGGATCCAAATGAAAGAATTCATACTAAAAGTACTCACCATATCCATATGCGAGGGAGAAAAAGTTTGAGGTAACCCAGTAACAAAAAATGGCCTGCCATCATTTAAACAGAGAGTTTAGCACATAGATAATACATTATGAATTTATTTAGCACAAATCAAATCTAAACATCTGTTGAAAGCCAAGGGCGCAGTGGGATGTTACCCAACTCAATTGGTGAAACCAGCATTATAAGATAAAGGACTGACCCATTCTGCCAAGCATTCGGGCAGCACAAGACACCAGAACTACAATAAAACGGATGTCATTTTCTGCTTTTTACTCAAATCAATATCCTATGTGCTTCAGCTCTTTCCCGAAGCGAATCATCCGGCATTCTTTTTATGGGGAAAAGCTTAGCACCCATCAGCTTTGCTAAGACTTAACTAAGCAGGGATGTAGGGCCGAACTCAGCCGAGTCCCTATGAAACATCATTTTCCTCCTCAACAAACCCTCCCACAAACCCTTTTTTCTTCTCCTCAAAAATCCCTCTCAAACCCATTCGGCTTCTCAACAAATCCTCCCTCAAACCCTAACCCAAAAAGTTTCTTTCAAACCCCCTTCTGTAAAAAAGCCAGCTGCATAGAAATGAAACAGGGAGAAAAAAAAAGAAAAAGAAACAGTTCAACAAATGGGCCAAGTCGACTCAGAATCAGTACTCGGCTCGGCTCAAGTCGAGCCGAGTCTGAGTCTGAGTCTGCCCATTTTAAAACCTGTACCTAAGTACCGTGATGATAAATGAATTGAAAATAATAGCTCTATGAAAACTCTTCAGGTGCATATGAAATGTACATTGAAATAATGATGATGATGATCAAGGCGATGATGACAATGTAAAGAATGGACTTCCATAGACAGCATGTCATTTACCTTACTGAAACAATAGGCAGAAATCGTATCTGCCTTCACCTAGTTTGACACTGCCAAGTGAAGCAACAAAATGGTAAACGGTGTATGGTTCGCCACCCGAACCTAATATACAAAAGTTAACTTGTGCTAGGCATAGATCTTTAAATACAGGCTACAGCTTAACTAATTCTGTAATTAAATCCAAAATGACTAAGTTTAAAGCCCGAATAAAGGTGGTACCAACATTATCATACTTTGTTAATGTATTTTAAACATGAATGATGACAATGTATTTTAAACACCACCACCACCATCATCATATAGTTTCTATGATGTATTTTAAATATCATAAGGAATTCAATTTCTATGATGTATTTTAAATATCATAAGGAATTCAAACGGAGCCTTAACGGGATAAGGCTTATTATGTTAGGGTCAGCTACATGAATTTTGTTTCTCCATGCCGATCTATCTAGAGCCAAATCCTCAGATGAGTTGCACTTCTTCAGATCTATTTACTACTTCCATCCACATCCTCTTTGGCATATCACTTCCCATTGGTGGTCCATCAATCTGCATAGAAAAACTTTTCCTCACTGGCGCCGTTGCTGGCCTACATTGGACATGTCCAAACCATCTCAAACTGGTTTCTCAAATTTTATCACCAATTGATGCTACGCTCTAAATGCTCTCAAAAGAGCTCATTTTTTATCCTATCCTTCATATAGTTTTACCACACATCCACCTCAACATTCTCGTCTCTGCTGCACTTTCTTTTTTTGAATGGTTACTTTCATTGAAGGAAAAAACATTCTCATATCTGCTACACTCATTTTGTGCATAACTATATCATCATTCATGAGCATAAATGTGGTGAACATAACATACCTTTGGGAAGTTCATCGTAAATGGAACCGTGAGAACTGCAAGGATTCTGGAAAAGTTTTTCATGGTACCAGCCATAGGATTTCCTTCCATACCCTCTTGGATATTCAACTAAAAATGACAAATCAGTTAGCCCCTACTTTCATTAGAATAAAGGAAAATATAAATGTGAAATTAAAAAAATAGATAAATCTAATATGAGAATATAATGGTGCATTATGACATTAATGCCTAAGACCCGTGGTAAAGTTTCAAATGTAAATTATATTAGCAGTAGAAAAATTGCGGTGCAAGATATGTTCACATAATTGTATCGGGAGTCAGGGATAAGTAGACCAAGTCTCATTTTGCTTGGTAGGTTGACTTGGATCAATATTTTCTGTTATATCAACCAGGAGGGATAATGACTCTTGGACCACAGCCACGCATGAGTTGATGCCTCAGACTAAAGCATAATGTGTACAACTACTTCTGAAAACAAATGTATAACATTCTTCTGAACAAAGTCCTCGACTTTTCATTTTTTGAACAGTAAAGTTATAAATTTCTGATGCAAGGTCAAAAATAAGAAATGAAAATGTAAGGATGCCTACCTCCACGGTTATTAGGAAGGTCAATGATGTGAGAACTGGGAAAATATACAAGCTATCAGGAGTTGTAAGATCAGTAAACCAGAAGGCCCCGCCAGTCTTAAATGATGGCACTTTCTCAACCATGTTTGAAATCTACAAGGAAAGATAATCAATGTTAGGAAACAGGAGCCGAGTTAAAGCTGTCAGGTAATGAAAAACTAGCGTCTAAAGAGTAAAGATAACCATTTACAGGATGGGATTGCCAGTAGTCATTCAAAATTTCCAGTGGTTAATAGATATAAACCATCTAAAGGACTGGGTTGGCATTAGTCATTCAAAATTTCAAAAGGTTAATAAGCATTAACCACCTAGAGGACTCCAATTAACCATCTAGAGGATTGGGTTGGCAATAGTCATTCAAAATTTCCAAGGTTAATAGATAACATTAACAAGTAGATATGAATCCAACGTGTAGAATTGAATAATCAAATATGACGTCATTGAGAGTTCAAAGGAGTTTAAAAGCCTTACAGCAAAGAAAAAGCTGATGAAAACAGGACCTTGGATGAAAAGCCCTTTAAGTGGAGTAAATGGAGTGACCCCATGCCTGAAGTAGCCAGATGACACAAATAAATAAAGTTAGGACAAAGAAGGCAATGAAAGGCAGATAACATGTGACACAAAACACCAAAAGCATACTAAACCAGCAAAGTACACTAGCCGAAAGAGAAAATGATAATTAAGGGATAAAAACATATGTTTCCTCTTAGTGGGAAGAAAAACACAAATTGACCTCTACGGCCAACCATAGTTGTAATTTGTAGACTACAGTTTCACCTAAACAAGAGATGATATACCATATTAGAATTTTGTTCTAAGATCCGAAAATTCAGCCAAGACTATCATTTTGTCTGAAATTGACAACATAAAAAACATGAGTAATTTTTTTATTTTTTATCGGAGTCATTTTGTGTTTCTTTTTATTCTTTTGTATAAAAATACTCCCATCAAGAAGCTCAAAAGGACCCGTGCACATATATTATTTACAACCACTCTCGAGTTTTATCTAGTAGTTTAAATTTTGGCTTGATTTCCTCATCTCCTACACCCATGGCCTTCACAGAACTCCATAGTATGGCATATTATGTTAATCAACCTTCATCTCTCCCCTGCGCACCCCATCCCCATCTCTCCCCTGCGCAAGCCATCCCCATCACACCTTCCTCACAGGAACCCTCAGCCTCAAGGAAGAAACGAGATCATTGATCTTTATGTGATCTTCTCCGCTTTCATGGCTCTGATTCAGCGTTGGGAGAGAAGTCATTGCTCTGCAGCTGATGCAGAGGTGGTTGGTGCCTGTTCTGGAACCTCACATTCGCAGAGTGGTTGCTGGATTATAATGGAAGGAAGAAAAAAACATGCTGTAAGTAACTACGATTCAGATAGACAACTGATCTACAAGGACCCACTCCCAGCACAGATTCGGAAGATTAGGGAGGAATCCTTTTCAGTATTTGTTTCAAATCTCCCTGAACAGATATCTAAAGCTGAGATAGAGGCAATCTTCTGGAGAGCAGGGAGGATAAATGATGTGTTCATTCCAAAAGACAGGAGAGACAACAGCAATAGGGGCTTTGCATTTGTCCGATTCGCAACCCTCAGAGATGCAGAGAAGGCAGTACAAATAGCAGAGGGCAGACTCTGGGGAGGAATGAAAATACAGGCAAATCTGGCTCAGTTCAGCTCAAAATATAGCGAGAGAAGAGGCAAGGAGAGGCCACAGGGGGGCTGGAAGATGCAGTCTTCTTTTCAAGCAAGGGAGACGCATACAGCAGGAGCTTCAGAGCCGGCGAGAGAGCAAGGAAGAAACGACAATCTGTGCTCAGGAGCTGCTGGCTGGCTAGTGGAAGGAGGCAAAAGTAAAGGAGTCAGGGTTGCACCGTGGGTAGTCAAGGAGCAGAAGAAGTCTCTCTACAACAGTCTAGTGGGGTTCCTGAAATCAAAATCAGAAGGCACCGAGCAGATTGAATCCTGGATTCAGACGTGTTGTGGTCAGCTCCCTCTTAATGTTCAGAAACTGGATGAACAGGTGATCTGGCTGCAGTTCTCCTCCTCTAATGAGACTGAAGAGGTCCTTTTTAGAATACAATCAAGGGGCTGCTCATCACCCTTATCAATGATAGAGAAATGGATGGAAATCCTGGGTTCTCCACCAAGCCCAAGCTGGGTTAAAATTAAAGGATTACCCCTTCAGGCATGGCATGAAGGTGTTTTCAGGCTCATAGGGGATTGTGTGGGTAAGGCAGTGGAGGTGGATGTTAGAACACAGAAGAAGGAGATCCTCAAGGCAGGGAGGGTGAAGGTTTTGCTTAACAGATCTTGCACAATGCCTTTGTTGGTGCCAGTCTGGGTGGAGGACCTGCAATTTATGGTGACAGTGGAGAGAGAAGAGGAAGATGTAAGACAAGCAGGGGAAAAGGTAGGCAAAGGGATGAGAACGAAGGAAAAGAAGGAAGATAGAAGCCGCAGCTACTGGAATCAACAGGGGAGGAGGGAGGAAGGAGATGATGTCACCGAACCAGGTTCAAATTTCAAATCGACCGCCCAATTGTGGGATATGAATGGGCCGCTAGCAAACGTGAAAGTAATGGGTCGCCAATCACTTAAAGAAAATGGATAAGGTCATGGTGGGCCGGTTGGCTTACTGGGTTGCAAATCACTTAAAGAAAGTGGATCAGGTCATGGCGGGCCGGGAGGATCCGATACGCAAGTTAGAAGAAATAAAAGCCTAGGGCATCTTTTGCATTTTAGGGACAAAGGCAAGAGAACAGCAAAAGGAGAAGCAAGGGAAGAGGGGAGAATGGCCCCAGCACCCCGGACGCGTCTATAGCTCTCAGATGCAGGACACTGAGCCGGAAGAGGAGTTGCTCTCACAAACAGAGTCGTCAGGCAGTAGGGGAAGCTTCCTCGACGAAGTAGACAGAAATCGAGAAGGAGAGGAGTCGAGGGTCTGGGATGAAGTCGTTAAATGTTCGCAGGAGGGCGAGAGAGAAGATGGAATGGTCACGAAGCTGAGACCTTTTTGCGGGACAAGGACAGTACAGGAGACACTGATGATGGGGAGACTAGTGAAGGGAAGGACGATGGGCTCCAACCAACATCAGAGGCTTGGGAAAGGAGAGAGGATGAGGCAGAGGACTCACCGACAAAAGATAATCGAAGAGCTCTAGACAAGTCCACTTTTAGAGAGTCAGAGGGGTGGATCTCTGCCAACCAAAGGTGTGAAGGTGGCCAGATTCATCCTGTGAAGTGGGGATCTAAATCAGCTCCACCTCTAGGTCGACGTTCACGGTTGTTGTTGGCCAAGGATACTATGGGAGAGGACCGGGCATACGTCTCCACTATAGATCCAATGTCTGCTGACGGAATAGGCCCAGGTATGTTCTGTAAAGAGGGGGTGATGGGGGAAGGGATGCAATTCAACAATATAGGTGGCAGCTCCTCAGGGGATTCTGAGGCTGGTGAAATGCAGTGGTCTCCACATGAGGTCATTCACTGTGCAGAGGCAGTGGGAGTTACACTGGAGGACTCAAGTGGATGGTGGAACACTTTGGTGGAATTTGTGCAAAGACGGGAGAGACAAAATCAAGAAGAAAAAAGGGGCAGAAAATCCAAGAGGAAAGGGGTTAGAGAACTTAACAGTTTAAGCTATTCTATTAATTATGATAAAGCCAAGGCAAAGGAGGCCGAGGGGAAGAGTTTTGGGATGGAGGAGGGAAGAATCCAGGGGGCCTTCTATAGTGCTAAATGAAAGTGTTATCTTGGAATGTCCATGGGCTGGGGGGAGTCTCACATAGAATGGTGGTGAAAGACATGGTAAGGAGTCATTCTGCAAGAATCCAAGCTGAAAGAAGTTCCAGACAGGGTTGTGAGAGAGATCTGGGGAAGGAGGAATGTTAAGTGGGTGGCAGTTGATGCAGTGGGAGCTGCTGGTGGGCTATTGACTCTTTGGGATACTCGCTCAGTGTCAATAGTAAAAATTTGGAAGGATGTCTTCTCCCTTTCAGTGCTAGTGGAGGACCTAATGAACAATTCGAAGTGGCTTCTCACATTAGTTTATGGCCCACATAACAGCCAGAGGAGGGACGAATTTTGGAAAGAATTGGATGCGATTCGGGGGAGATGGAATGGTGCATGGTGCCTTGGTGGGGATTGGAACATAATTAGGTGCCCAAGTGAGAAACTAGGTGGGAGGAAACTAACAGCAGAAATGAGGTGTTTCTCTGATTGGATTAATTCACATAATCTGGTGGATTTGCAACTTGGAAAAGCTTCATTTACATGGTCTAATCATCAGAGTAATCCTTACATGTCTAGGCAGGACAGATTTTTGGTATCTACTGATTGGCCGGAAACCTACCCAGAGGTAATTCAGATGGCATTACCTAAACCTGTGTGACTCGGAATGCGAAAGGTGGGTTCTGTCACCCTTTCAATTTGAGCTAATGTGGCTGGAGAAAGATCAATTTCCTAGCCTGACTCAAAAGGGGTGGGAGGAGATCAGAGTGGAAGGTTGGGCGGGATACAGGTTGGCTACAAAATTGAAGCTGCTCAAAGTCAGAATGAAGGAGTGGGCTAAGGAGCACTTTGGGGATGTGAGGATACAAAAATCAGCGATCCTAGCAGAAATACAAGCTCTAGATAGGAAGGAGGAGAGTGACTGATTGACCACGGAAGAAGAAAAGAAGGCCAGATTTAAAAGAAGAGTTCCACAGAAAGCTTAGAGTGGAGGAGATAAGGTGGAGACAAAGATCGAGGTGCAGTTGGTTAAAAGAAGGGGATAAAAACACTAAGTTCTTCCATGGAATGGCATCCTCGAGAAGAAGGGCAAATAGGATTTATAATGCATGGGGAGAAAAGGTTGGAGAAGAAAGAGGAGATCATCTCTCACATTAAAAATACTTTTGCTCTCTTTACGCTGAAGAGGGCTGGAAGAGACCATCTCTTGGTAATCTAGCCCTTGATGTCATTGGAGAGCAGGAGGCTCAATGGCTAGAGAGGAAGTTTGAGGAGGAGGAGGTCCTTCAAGCGGTCTTCGATCTAGAAGGTGACAAGGCCCCAGGCCCTGACGGGTTTCCGTTATCCTTCTTCCAATGCTTTTGGAGTATGTTGAAGAAGGATATTATGGATTTTATGGAGGAATTTTGCCAACGGGGTAAGTTGTCCAAAGGTATGGGGGCCTCTTTTATCGCACTAATCCCGAAGAAGGTAGGAGACCTTGGCATCAAGGACTATAGGCCCATCAGTCTTCTTGGTAGCCTTTACAAAATTCTATCCAAAGTCCTAGCAGAGAGAATCCTAAAGGTTATGCTGAAGGTTATATCCATCGAGCAAGGGGCTTTTGTTAAGGGCAGGCAAATCTTAGATGATATCCTGGTGGCCAATGAGTGTGTTCATTCTAGGCTCAAGGAGAGGCTTCCAGGGATTATTTGCAAGCGAGACTTGGAGAAGGCTTATGATAGGGTGGATTGGAAGTTTCTTCAATACATGTTAAGAAGAATGGGGTTTGGGGAAAAGTGGAGAATGTGGATCCGGGAGTGTCTCATCAGCTTGGCTCTCGATTTTGGTGAATGGTTCTCCAAAATGATACTTTCCGGCAGAAAGGGGGGATCCTCTTTCCCCTTTCCTCTTCTTGATAGTGGCAGAAGCGCTGGTTAGGATGGTTACAAAGGTAGGCGGTGCAGGTTTATTTGAAGGTTTCAAAGTGGCTAGAAATACGCTTGCTACCAGCCACTTACAGTTTGCTGATGATACTCTCTTATTCTGTGGAGCTAAAAAAGACCACGTTAAAAATGTCAAAGCCACTATCCTATGTTTTGAAGCGGTTTCAGGCCTAAGAGTCAACTTCTTCAAGAGTGAGGTGATTGGGCTAAGAACAGAGCAACTGCTGCTTCTCAAGTGTTCATAAATAATGGGGTGTAAGGTTGGAAAGCTGCCAGCTTTGTATTAAGGGATGCCGTTGTGCTCGGGACTGATAACGTCATTAATGTGGAACACGGTTGTGGAAAGGATTGAGAGGAAGTTGTCGACGTGGAAAGCTAATTACTTGTTTATCGGAGGGGTCACCCTCATCAAGTCGGTTCTGTCCAATCTGCCAGTTTATTAATTCTCCATCTTTAAGTGCCCGGCATCAATTATAAAGAGACTAGAAAGGTTGCAAAGAGATTTCTTATGGAGTGGAACTGGTGCTCAGAAGAAATTTCATTTGGTAGATTGGGCTTCCATCAGTAAACCCAAGGAAGAAGGTGGCTTGGGAATTAGGCATCTCAAGCAGATGAACCAAGAACTTTTGGGCAAATGGTTGTGGAGGATTGGAGATGGTTCAGAAGGGCTTTGGAGAAAGGTTCTGGAAAGGAAATAGAATCTTCCAAGACATGGTTCGGATGTCCAGGAAGCACCAAAGAGTTCGTCTGCAGTATGGAAAGGAATCCTCTTGGTCAGGAGGCTTTTCATGGAGAACATTAGATATCAAACCGGGTCGGGGGAGAGGATTATCTTTTGGAAAGACAGATGGATTGGAGAAAGGGCTCTGAGTGCTCAACTCCCGGATTTATTCAGGTGTGTGCAGGATAAGGAAGCAACAGTTAGCTCTTATAGGAATACAAGTGGAGGTCAGGTGGTGTGGTGTCCGACTTTCAAAAGAAACCTTAAGGAAAATGAGGAATCTCAATTCATCTCACTCCTAAACTTACTGGACGATGTAAATATTCAAGATAGAGGGGAAGATGTTAGGGTGTGGGAAGCCTCAAAGAATAAAGAATGGATCCTTCTCAGTGTCCTCTTTCTTCAAGACAATCCTTAATATTTTAGGGGAGTGGAGCGCTGTGAGCAGCATTTGGAAGTTGAAGGCTCCCCCTAGGGTGCTAGTTTTCGGGTGGTTGGCCCTCAAAAACAGGATTCCTGCTATGGATCTCTTAAGGGGGAGAGGGATGACTTTTGTTAGTGGCTGCCCTATGTGCTTGAGAGACGAGGAATCTGTGAACCACCTTTTGCTAAATTGAAAAACAGCTCAGTCTATCTGGAAATCAGTGGTGGGTTCGTTTGATTGCAGTCCCCCCCCCCCCCGCCCCCCCCCCCCCCCCCGAATCGAGCTCTATCAGGCTAGGAAGAACCCTATTGGGGATTCTAGAGGGAAGGTGATGTGGAGGTTATCTTTTCTGGCGGTGATTTGGACAATCTGAAAGGAAAGGAATTCAAGATATTTTGAAGGGATTGCCTCTAGCGAAAGCATTTTGGTGGAGAATTCAAAGTTTCTTGTGGCTCTTTGGGTGTCCATCAACCCGTCTTTTAGAGGATATTCCTTACAACAAATAGTGTTTCACTGGAAAGAGTTGGTCTTGCAGGGCCTTAGTTCTTAGTTGGTTACTTTTTGTTGTTGGTTTTTGTGTTTTCCTGCTTTCAGCTTTTTGCTGTCAGTACTTATCTCTTGTACTGTTTGCTCTTTTTCAATGAAAGTAACCATTAAAAAAAAGTATTATGTTAATCAATTGAGGACACACTCATTTAGGGGCTAAAAGATATTAATTTTCTTTCAACTTTTCTAGCATTTGGAGAAAAGAAAGTTACTTTGATATTTGTTGTCTTTTCCTTTCTTTCTTCTATTTTTTTATTGGCAAGCTATATTTGTCCATTTGACTTTTTTTGTTGGCCATAATTCCCACGACCACGACATTGAATATCTAGAATGGCAAGCTCTCCTATATTTCTCATTTTTTCTTTAGGTAAATTTTAAAAAATGATTAATATATCATTATTCATGATTGATAAAGAGTAGCTTCCAAATTATGTCCTGAATTTGAGATGTAAAGTGCCATGAAAGAAGTTGCTTACTCCTTGAATAGTGCCTTCATTCGTAACTGACCCTCCACAGTATCCCTAGGGTCCATTGACTGCACAAGGCTGTCATGTATTAATACAAGGGGAAAGTTGAAATGCATGCACAACAAGAAACCATGGAAGAGCCGTTTAAGATATTAAGGAAATAATAGAACAAAGAATTGGATGTTTATAACATACATCTACCATCTGTTGCCTGATCTCCTCCATTTCTGGCCTAATTAGCTGCAATGATAGCGAATTATCAACAATTTGATACTAAAATGAAATTTAGTCCATGCGTGATGATAGAAAGGGAGCAAATAAAAAACCTGGGTGAGCAATAAGATAAGTACTCAAATAAGGAACCACACCAAAGGATTCTTTTCATATATGTATCACCACTTGAAAGAAGTTTCCAAGACAAGGGATTCTGATGAAATGTGTTTCTACCTATGATACCCGGATACTGTAAATTACTAGTGGTATCCGTACCGATACGGTCGGATACGGATACCGGTATGGGATACGGCAAGATACGGCTGGGATACGGGGGTCCAATTTCAGGATACGGCTTGTGTTATTTTTCACCCAATATTTCAGCAGATTTTCCATTTCGGCCAATTTTTGTCTCTCTCTTAGTTTGATCAAAAGGGAAAAAAAAAAAAGAAGAAAGAGGAGGAGAGGAGGAGGAGACCCACCTCATTGAAAATTTGAAACAAACAGTGGGCCTCGTAATATTTGAGCTCTAAATTGAGATAAAATAAGCATTCCACCCCAAATAAATCCCTAACCAAATACTTATATTTATATATTTCTAGGAATGCCGTACCCGTATCCGTATCCTAAAATTTTGAAGTTAACGTATCGGACGCTCGTTCCAGTGTCCCGTATCCGTACCCGTGTCCGTATCCGGGCATCATAGGTTTCTACCAATCATAATGAATTGGTAATCGGGTGGCGGACATTTAAATTACTAAAAGCAAATCCAAGATGCAAGTAAAAAAACTCCATTTAGTATGTTAAGGTTGCACGTAATATCAAAAAGTGTACAATGGTGTCAAGTAATGAAACAGAGGTTCACATAATTGAGTGAACTGAAGCTGACAAAAATGGGTAAATGAGGCAAGAAAGTCAAGTCAATCAAATAGAAGGGGGTGGACTGGGCATGAAATCTATGACCTGCAGGCAGGTTATACAAGGAAATGGCAACAGAGGACAGCAAATGCAAGTTTGCATACTAAGTACCAAATTGTTTTGAGCAATAAGCACCAACTCCTGACAAGCTATGGTGCCTAGATACATCAAAATGGGCAATAAATCAAGTCATTAATATCCGATACTTCACTTTGCATGTGTAATTCTGAGTCCCTGCCATACCAATGCTGTGCCCTGCCATATCCTTGCCGCATCTGGACATCATAACTGATAAGAACCTAAAGCACTAGTTGGAAGGTGCTCATCGTCACAACCATGAGGTTGCGGATTCGTCATAGTAACAAATAACAGAAGGGGAAAAGAAAGGAGCATCAACTCCTACATAATAAAGAACTCCAAAACTATCATGCCCAGATACTTCCAAAATGGCAATGTATCATGTTGTATCATACATGATACTTCACTTTTTATGGGCAAAATCAGTGTCCCTGCCATATTAACGTGCCCCTCCCTATCCTTGGTGTATCTGAGCATCATAGCTACAAAGTCACATTTTGAACTCTATCTACTAATTATTGTGATTGCCTTACGCTAGGATTAAATTATTCCATACTGGTTTTGATGGTGGCCTAGATCATACCTACTGCTTGACACATATAACCATACGAACAGGCTGAATGCCCATCTTTTGGTGGATTGAGTTTTTCTGTCAAATATTGCAAGAGAATAAGGATTAAACCCTTCCAATTTGTTCATTGGGTTTTTCAATCTGATCTTAGCTTGGGTCAAAATTTCTCAATCATGGTTGTGCACAAGCTTCTTATAATAACAAAGAATCCTAAATACCAGAAAGTAGGGCTGTCAAAGGGAAGGGTCGGGCCGGGCCGGGGTTGTCCTTGTTAATAACCAATAACACCAAAAGCCCAAGCTTTTGGTGCTACTCATTATTAACATGGTATTAGAGCTAGAGGTCATGAGTTTGAAACTCTTGGGAGGCATGTTACCTCCATTTGTCTGTCTGTTCTGTCTGTCTGCTGGGTTTCGACTTTGAACAGCCTCCCGTTCGAAGGGGGGGTGTCAATAAACAATGTTGTGCTGTTCACTAACAGCAAGCTTTTGGTGCTAATCGTTATTAACATGGTATCAGAGCTAGAGGTCATGAGTTCGAAACTCTTGGGAGGCATGTTACCTCCATCTGTCTGTTTGTTCCATTCCGTTTGTCAGCTGGGTTTTGACTTTGAACGGCCTCCCGTTCGAAGGGTGGTGTCAATAAACATTGTTGTGCTATTCACTAACAGCTTAAGCTTTTGGTGTAACTGGTTATTAACACCAGTAACCCCAAAAGCTCGAGCTTTCTTTTAGTGAACGACACAACAATGAATATCACCCCCCCCCCCCCCACCCCCCCCCCCCCCCCTTCCCTTCAAATGAGAGGCCGTTCGAATTCAAAACCCGAGCATTTGGTGTTACCGGTTATTAACTTGGTATCAGAGCCCGCGGTCACAAGTTCAAAACCCCTGAGAGGCATGTTACCTCCATCTGACTGTTTGGTCCGTTGTTCCGTCTGTCTGTTGGGTTTCGCTCGAGCTATTAGTGAACGTCATAACAATGTATATCAACACCCCCTCTCAAATGGGAGGCCATTCGAATTTGAGACCCAACAGACAGACATAACGAAATAGACCAGACAGACATATGGAGGTAACATGCCTCCCAAGGGTTTCGAACTCATGACCTTTGGCTCTGATACCATGTTAATAACCGAAAACACTAATAGCTCGAGCTATTAGTCTATTAGTCCCCCTCGAATGACAAGCAATTCAAATTCGAAACCCAATAGATGGACGGAATAGATAGACAAATGGAGGTAACATGCCTCCCAGGGGTTTCGAACTCGTGACCTCTGGCTATGATATCATGTTAATAACCAGTAGCATTAAAAGCTCGAGCTTTTGGTGTTTCTGGTTATTAACATGGTATCAGAGCCAGAGGTCACGAGTTCGAAACGCCTGGGAGGCATGGTTACCTCCATTTGTTTGTCTGGTCTATTCCATTTCGTTCGGGGTGTTGATATACATTGTTGTGTCATTCACTAACAACTCAAGCTTTTGGTGTTTTCAGTACCTATGTACGGACTTACGGACAAATGGAGATAACATGCCTCCTAGGGGTTTCGAACTCGTGAACTCTGGCTCTGATACCATATTAATAACCAGTAACACCAAAAGCTCGAGCTTTTGGTGTTACTGGTGATTAACAGTCCCAGCCCTACCCTCAATATATACAGAGCCAGGCCAAAGCCCTCGAAGGGCCTACACTATCTAAGCCCTTACCCTACCCTCGAGGGCTAGGGTCGCGCCAGGCAGGGCAGGGCAGGGCAGGGCTCAAGGCCTCAAAACAAGAAAACTATTAATTTCTTTTACATTATTACCAAGAATATGAGTATTGATGGAGCGTTATCTTGTCTAACCTCAATTACAAAGGAAACATTAAGAAAACATGGGAGAATATAAGTTGTCTCTAAAAACTTTCTTTGATCGGATATAGTCATACATGCTTTATGACTTGGGTTCTAGACATACGATTTTATTTATTTTGTCAAAGAAGAAAAATGGTTAAAGAGTATAATCTATTTCACACTTTTCATATGAATTTCCACGCACGAAATCATTCCAGCAGTGGCTTATCTTTGAGAGTTTTAAACTATTTACACTCACATACCTTTTAGCAATTGTCATTATTTTTAATTAAACACTGATCTGATTATTACGCACTGCTGGATTTCAGCCACAAAAATAAATGCACTTAAAAAATAATATTAGTTTAGACTTTTGAAAACTGAGAGTTATAATTATCTAATTTAAAAAGATATTTGGATCACCCTATAACCTTAAAGTTCCATGAACATACAAACTACCTCTATGAATTGGTTGACATCCCAAGAAACTCTATAGAGTAAAAAGCGTATCATTATTAATAGGAAGGAGTACACCCCCGTTTGCACTAACAAGGATTTATAAAAATGATATAAAAGGCCTATATATGAAGCAATAAAACTAAAAGAAAGGGATTAGAAGCAACAGTGCAACATTTATTGATTATGTATCAAGTACAATACATAACTTGAATAATTAATTATAGATGAAATGAACCAAGTATGTATGTATGGGTTTTTAGGACAATTTGTAATGGGTAGGTGGGTATGAAATTGCCTTCATATCCCCCTATTACTACTAAGTGACTATTTTAGTGTATATTTACACACACACACACACACACACACACATATTATATAAAATAAATAAAAGTAGGAGGGCTAGGGCAGGGCTGGGCCGGGCTAATATTGTCCAAGCCCGGCCCTCAAACCTCAGGGCCTGCAAAAATTGTCCAAGCCTAGACCTAGGGCTTTTCGTTAGAAATAAAAACCCTCATTTTAAGGACCTTTTGAGGGCTGGGCCAGGACGGGCCCCCTTGTCTCAGGGCCAATTTGATAGGCCTACCTGAAAGGCCTCTAAAATCCTCACTATTCATATTTCACATATGCCTACTAGTAAAAGAAACATGACTTAATTTCCAATCTACACAATCTTGTACTCACCAAAAAGTACCCGAGTGGAGAGGGGTGTCTCATCTCACACAGCCACCCAGAATTCTACCCCTGGTGGGTATGTACTATACATAGTCCCACATGTCCTGTACCACTGACCAAACTTGGAAAGAAAAAAAAAAGTAAATTGATAAACCATTCATCAATATAAATTTGATGGTGTTTCAACTCCATTTGAGTCTCAAAAGTGTAGCCCAAAAAAATGGTGAAAATAAGGCCCCATCGACAATTAAAATACTCCCAAATATTAATAAATCCTCTTTTAAGTAGGACATGGAGTCGGCCATTCTTAGTTGTAGAATTTTAATCAATTTATTTATAGAGCAGATCTTGGATGCCTCAAAACTAGGGATGTAAATGGGTCCCCGATTGTCCGATTACCCAGAGGTTCCAACCCATCAAAACCCGGGTTGGGTCCTTTTTTGGGCTCCGATAAGTAAATAGGTCTGATTCCGGATCCCTTTTTGGACCCGGGACCTAAACGGGTCTAGCTCCGGATCCACATTGGCTCAGAACTATGGACTCGACTCATAACTCAATATAAGTACTTTTTGTTTTTCAAGAACCCCTCCATTCTCCATTCCTAGGTTTTTTTTTCCCCAAACCTACCACTTCGTCTCCTACTAGAGAAGGTCAACTTGCTGCCGCTCCCTCTCATCGGTCCGTCTCCAACCCTCTTTCCCGCTCCGGCACGGCCCTCTCTCCTGCGCCGGCTCCAGCCTACCCTGTGAGGTACAACTAGAAGAGATCTCTTTCTCATTTTTTTACTCGTCCATACATCAAAGACTATGTCCATCTGATCTGCTCTTCTTGTTATTATATAGTGATGATGTTTTTATTGATGGATTTTATACATCAGAGACCTTGTCCATCTGATCACTGCATCATGCATAATAAGCCACCATAGGTGTATCTGTTTCGGAACCCATAGTCGGCACCAGAGAACAGATAATTCCTAGAATCTATGTGAGCTTATTTTGACGGTAAAAACATAAAATAAAATTGAAAGCCATGTCGGTGCAGTATTGGCAGTAGGGTATCACATTTTGACTCTCTTCATCAATCAATTCTTTAAAAGCCCATATGTATCACTGGTATATAGAGCTTCTTTATTTTATATTGGTACTTATGGATTTGATCACAAGCTGAAATATGGTTAGAGTACTTCTGTCGCTTGAGCATTTGGGATGGATGGTCCGGGATGGATGGATCACATGGAATCTTCCAATCTTAAATAGAACCCTCCCACATTCATTAACCCCATGAATTGGCAGTTGGCACTCATCCAAATCTGATACTAATAGTTGAATTGAATTTCATATATGTTAACTTAAAAATCAGTTAACTTTTAAGGTCCCAAAATCAATAGTTTTGATGATTTGATTGAGATGGATCTTTTCCCTAAAATTATATCCAAAATGAGACTTGCAATCACACTATCTCCTCATGGTTGGCACTCGCCAAAGTGAGTCCCATCATTCCCAAGGGCTCAGAATTTCACCTTTCCCACAAATCATGAGAAGTAACTCAGTCATGGAAAACCACTTTTAACTTTTTAATAATATAGGCCAATGGAGTAGTAAATAGATGCTAGTATGATATATTAAATTAAGTTTATTAAAAGTTTATTAAATTAACTTTTTCAGTTTTATTTTATTAATGTTATTTTCTTACATCGTTTCACCATACTTGCCACTTAATTAGTTATCACATGTGTTTGATAGATTTTTGTAATTTTCTTAGATGGTTTCACCATATAAGCTCATGCCTGAAATCCTATAATTATAATAGATTTTGTAATTATTTATATGCAGATAAAATGTCACAACCAATTGATATTGACGACTTAGAAACCAATGTTTCCATTGAGGTTTCTAGGGTATCCCCAAAAAAGGGGAAGCTAACATCTCCAGTTTGGGCTGATTTTGGAAAAATTAAACAAAATGGAACTGAAAAGGTAGTGTGTAACCATTGTAATAAATTATTGAATGGGAACAGCAAAGACGGAACTTCACATTTGATGTTGCTTACAAAATAAAGAAACGAGGGCAAGTAGATATAAAGCAACACATTTTACAAATCAAGGAAGGAAAAGGAGTAAGTGAAATTCAAAGTTTCAAGTTTGATCAAGAAAAAAGTAAGCATGATCTCGCACGCATGGTCATATTGCATGAATTGCCATTTTGCTTCGTAGAATATGAGGGGTTTCGGAATTTCACAAAAGGGCTGCAACCGATGTTTAGAATGGTGTCACGGACTAGTTTGAAGTCCGATATTATAAAATTTTAATATGAGGAGAAACAAAAGATTTATGATTTGTTGGACAACCTAAGATGTCGGATAAGTTTGACAACTGACATGTGGACCTCTAACCAGAATCTTGGGTACTCGTGTTTAACATGTCATTTTATTGATGATGAGTGGAATTTGCAAAAGAAGATCATTGCATTTAGCTCTCTTTAAGCTCCCTACACGGGCAAAGTAATTTGTAATTGCATCTTAGATAGATTATATAGCCGGAACGTTGATAAAAAATTGTGTGCCATTGTTTTAGATAATTGTACTACCAATGATGTTGTAGTTCAAGAGCCTAAAGGCTTGCTTTTGTCCAATGGAGATATATTTCATGTGCGTTATTGTGCACACATTTTGAATTTGATAGTTCAAGAGGGCATGGATTCCATAAGTGAGGTAATTTTTAAAGTCCGTGAAAGTGTAAATATATATCAGAGCTTCACACTTAAGAGAACAAAGGTTTAATGAAATTGCATGGCAAGTACGAGCTCCAAGAAAGAAATTCAACCTGATAGTTTGAATAGGTGGAACTCTACTTTTAAGATGCTAGAAACAGCAAAACAGTTCAAGGAGGCCTTCGAACGGTAAAGTGATCATGATAGTGGATACAAATTTGCTCCAAGGTATGAGGAATGGGAAAATGTGGAAAGTATATGTAAATGTTTGAAAGTATTTTTTATGATGACAGAAAATTTTTCAGGCACTAATTACCCGACAGTGAATTTGTATTTTTCTCATGTTAGTATGCTTCACTTGCATTTGATAGAATGGTGCATTAGTTCAGAATCCTTTATCAAAGATATATACTAAAAATTGATTGTGAAGCTTAGAAAATATTTGAATGTCATTTCCACACCGTTAGCAATTGATGGAAATTTTAATTCTTGACTCAAGTTTAAAATAATTGAATAATGATTTATGGTGATGAGTATGATGCAAGGATTACAGATGTTAGGCTTGCTTTGACAAGCCTTTACAATGAATATGCCATTGAATAAACCAAGAATGTTTTTGATGGAAGACTTTCAACCAATGTTGGCAGTAGCAATGCTAGCAATAGTTCTGGGACAACAGGCCCATCTAGTGTTGCTTCTCCAGTTGTTTCTCTTGGTAAATGGGAACTTGGCCTCTAGGGGTTTCTCAAATAAAATTCATCCATTCAAAGAAAGTCGGATTTGGATGAAACGCTATGGCCTACCCCAGATGATAAGGATTTTGACATCCTAGTTTGGTGGAAAAGCAATGCAGCCAAATACCGTGAAGTTGCTCGAATGAAACGTGATATTTTGGCCATTCCGGTATCCACCATTGCATCAAAGTCAGCATTTAGTACTGGTGGCAGAACAATTGATGATTATAGTAGTAATTTACTCCCAGCTACAGTTGAGAGTTTGATGTGTTGTCGAGATCATGGTTTAAAAAATCGGCCGAGTCTGAGTCGACTAGGACTCGGCACATACCGAGTCGGGTCACATGGGACTCGACCATGAGACTCGGCCGAGTCCCACGCGACTTGGCAAGTCGACTTGGACTCGACCATGAACGAGTCGGGTCCCGAGTCCGGTTTTTTAAACCTTGGTCGAGATTGGTTGAGAAGTTCAAGAAAAGGTAACTTTTTTTTGGTACTTTTGTATGATTTCTTTTGGGTTCAGATTGATTAAAATTTCTAACATTTAAGTTTAATTTTCAGATCTTCAATCTTATCACCACACAATCACAAATGCAGCCATGTTTGATGAAGAAGAGAATGCAACTATAATCTCAAATGATGGTGACAATTATCTTTTGGAATGATTAGTAAGTCACACATTTACTTTTTTTTAATTTTGGTTTGAAACTTTGTATGAGAACTTTATTAACTCTTTGTTTTTTTTAGGTGAAGCATGCCATGGACTGATCACGATGTATTTGCGAAGAATGGATTGTAATTATTGTGATAGTTTGAAGTGAAGAATAGAAGTTTATGGGCTGTGTTTTATTGGTTGTAATTTGGATACGTTTTGTTAACTTTTTTTATTTGTGATGGTTGGACTTGGACTTTGGATGTGATGTTTGGGATTTTAAAGGTTTAGAGACAAAGTTTTGGTTTGGAAGAGTGTTTTGGATGTGTTTTTTGAACTTTTGGTTAAAAGTGCAGGTTATTGATAGAGACAAAGTTTGATTTGTTTTATTATATATGACTGTTGATGCAACTGCACCATGGAAAAAGGATATTATATATATATATATATATATATATAGTGAAAAACAGGGAAAACACAGTTACTAGGGTCCAGACCCGGAACTGGATCCAGACCCATCCCACATACAGTTCCGGTTCTGGTTCCCATTAATATTAGTGGAACCGGTTCCGAAACCAGTTTCATGGTTCCAAACCGGGTCCCCCCCCCCGGACCTGAACCGGAACTGACCCGTTTACAACCCTACTTGGAACTGATCACCATGGTATCTTTTCTCTTCATAGTTTATCAGAAAACTTAATGAAGGTTCCCAGATAAAACATATTATGAAAGCAATTTGGTAGACAGTGCCAAGAAGGTGCAATAGAGACTGGAATTTTGTTAGGCATGACGCAGTTGAACCGAGTGCATGATATACATCATATGACACCAAGTCACCATCTAACCAAGTCAGAATGAATTGCCTCCAAATGAATGGTGTCCCCAAAAATATCAGCAATGAAGGACTATCTTGTGCTCAACAAATACTAAACTTCTAGACAAGTTCATTGAACATACGTGAATATTCTCAAAAAATATGGACTGTACACATCAGAAAGTCAATTGTCGGTTATAACCAAGTTCAATATTCACCATTATTCAAAAAAAAAATACCATTAGAGAATAAAGAGTGAACGAAAAAAGTTGGAAGATATAAATAATCACAAGTATAAAGAAGCAATGAAGTAATGCAACTTACAGCAAGTTTTGAAGTAGCTTTTAGTTGATTTATCAAAAGAGGAACTGTGGCGCTTCGAATAAATAGAGTTGTTAAAGCAATGGATGCCCACCTGGAACAAATATAATGTGCATCAGAAGTTAGGCCACATGAATGTATCAATAATCAAACTAATCTGCTTCCATATCCTTTGTCATTAAATAACCCATAACGACCATACTGCTAATGCGATAATGGAATTAAGCTTGTGAGCATAAGACAGAATATTTGTAAGTCACACCCAACTGATTTTTTTGTGAACACCAAAAAGAAAATGAACTGGTTTAGATCAGTGTTAAAAAACTCATCTGAGTCAACTCAGTCAAGTTGCTTCAGAAGGACTGGGCCTGAGTCTTATGGGTAAGAGTGATAGATCGGGGTCTTCTTCCATAAGAAGACGAACTATGGGTGTGAGCGACTAATAAATGTTTTTAATCCAGATACCTCACTGCTATATCCTCGTTGTCTCTTCCTCCTGTTGCCAGAATGGTGAGTTTGAGAGACAGAGGGATGCAAATCCTAAGGTTAGGATTTGGATCGTACGTACCACAACACAATGATGGGTTTCCGCATAAACAATCTCATGATAAAGACACTCCAACAATAAAATCCAAAAGGGAAAATTATATTAAATTTCAACTCTGTGATTCTGATCTCTACAAGACCATATAAATAGTAAAAGAAACTTAGGGACTAAGACTCTCACTCATAATCAAACTAGGAAACTAAATGAGGATCCTACACATAAATTAGAAAGCTATTCCTAATTACAACTCCTCAATTAAACTTAGAAACTAATAACGATTAATAAAATAAGAAAATATCTAGATTCTCTCTGGCCCCACATGTGGCCTACGTGTCTCTCTCCAACGACATATTGGTGTTGCTGCATCATTCCCCAGGTTGAAAAAAAAAAAAAAGAGTCCAACCTCAAACTCGGCATTTCTTGACATTGCGTTTGTAGACATTGTGTACTTTAAGCGCTTCCTTGATGACACTGGCTCTTGATCCTTTCTTTGGCGGTTCCATCTTCAGGGTTTTGGGGGGTTCGAGACTCCCTAGGATTGGACAAAGATGGTGGTAATGGTTTTGAGGGCTTTGGTTCCGTGGAGGGTGGTCGGTGATGAGTTGATTAGGTTTAGTTGGCCCTAGGGGTGGGGTTTGGCTAGAATCAACTAGATAGGTCAAGATGAAATTGGCAAAGGTGATGACGTATTCGGCTTGGGTGGATTAGGATTAATAAGGAAATGGATGATGGAGTGAGGGTAAAATCCGAACGATCCGGCGATGTATCTTCGGCTCTAACACCAATTGATGCAAATCCTAGGGTTAGGATATGGATCGTAGGTGTTGCGGCAAAATCAAAGGCGGGCCCAAGATTTTCGTTTGGGTGGTGCGGTATATGGTCAAGTGAAGAATTTAAATAATAAATCAAATCTTTTTTAAGAGCTTATCTACGGATTTCTCGAATCACACAAGTTCGACCGCACCCGCATGCTAACCCTTGGGTCCACCCCTGAGCACAATGATTGGTTTCCACATAAACAATCTCATGATGAAGACACTCTCCAACAATAAAATTGCAAAGGAAAAATTATATTAAATTTCAACTCTAAGATTCTGATCTCTACAATGCCATATAAATAGTAAATGAAACTTAGGGACTAAGACTCTTACTCCTAATCAAACTAAAAAACTAGATAAGGATCCTACAAAAATTAGAAAGCTATTCCTAATTACAACTCTTCAATTAAAATTAGAAACTAATAACAATTAATAAAATAAGAAAACATCTAGAATCCCTTGGGCCTCACATGTGGCCCACGCATGGATTAAAAAAACGAACCATTACTATTTCATAACAGCCACAGTAACGGCCTATGTTGTTACGTTATTTTCAAAACAATGGTCACGGTCTCAAAAAAAAAAGTAAAAAATAATGGTCCATAATGGCCGTTATTTTGAATATAAAAATCATAATGGTCAAAATATCGGTCGACAATTTTTAGTGTTTTTAAATTTTTCTTTCCCATTTTTTCTTTCACTTCTATATTTCCGAAACCATTTGTGGAGCTTCTTAAGATTGTGCTAGAGCTTTCCAAGCCTCTTATTTTTCACCAAAACTCAAGTGATTTGCAAAATGTTGGTGGATTCTGCTATGAAGGCTTCTTCCCTCAACCACAATGCCCCTATGTCCGTACTCCTATGTTTTAATTAATTCATTCATTTTGAAGTAGTAGTAAATGTTACTTAAAAGTTAAAATGAACTCTCAACTTACTTGGTAATTGAATAATTGAGTACTGCACTACTACTACTAGTTTATTGACTTTTAAGTCTCTCATACTAATAGTTCAAAATTATGGTGGCAATGCATATTGTAAAATTTGTGAGATTTCAATTTTCAACTTATTTTAATATATACATGTAAATCTATTTAATTCAAAATAAGCATTACAAGTTTCAAATAAGACAACAATACATAATGTTATAACTTAGGGGAGTGATATTTTGCTTTAAAATGTTTACTCATGAAAAAAAAAAAAAAAACATTGTTTTCTAATATTTTATAATATTATGGATTTTCTGGATACTTTTTTGGGCTGAAATAAAAATTCCCACCGCAAGGACCGCGACAGCGATTTTAAACCATGGGCCCACGAGTCTCTCCAACGACATATTGGTGTTGTTGTATCACAGAGAGAGACAGAGAGATTTGGTTCAATGCACGGATTTGTTCCTTAACCAGCTCTCTCTCTCTCTCTCTCTCTCTCTCTCTCTCTCTCTCTCTCTCTCTCTCTCTCTCAGATCAGTTTCCTTTTCATCTTTCGCTTCAACATCGAGAAACGGAACGAGGATATGAGGCCATTGGAGGTGGCGCTATGGAGGGTGGCTCCTCGAGGCTTGAAGGGGCAAATACATAGGAAGGAGAGCAGAAGCTACCGAGTGAGGGTTTGGTAGGGTTTGCGATGCATTGTGGTTAGGGTTTTGGAGGTTTTAATATTGCCCCTCCCACCATTATTAGGGTTGTGAAGCTTTTCCTCCATTGGGAAGAAGGTAAGAAGATTATAGTCTTTCTCTCTCCCCCGAAATCGTGTCTGCTGTGGCATTCAACACCTTAACCAACTAGCCCGAGTCGAGTCTATTTGAGAGTCTGGGTTTTATGACCCTGATAAAGATGTTGTCTTTGACTCCTTGTATAAGCCAGAGAACATGGAAAATTAGAAAATCATCATCACCATCATCAAAGCCTTGTCCCAACTATATTGGGGTCGGCTACATGATTTTATTATTTCTACATTCCTATCTATCCCAAGCCAAATCCTTGGATAGGTTACACTTGCTCAGATCTATATTTACTACTGCCATCCATGTCCTCTTTAGCCTACCCCTATTTCCTCGGTGAACCATCAGCCCAATAGAAAAACTTTTCCTAAGTAGCATCATCGTTGGCCTATGTTGAACATGTCCAAACCATGTCAAACGAGTCTCTCTTAATTTATCACCTATTGATCTCCCCTAAAATGCTTCCGAAAGAGCTCATAATGGGGACATCAACCCAAATCCCTTCAAGGTCTACTAGCGACAAAGGCGTAGTATTGCAGACCATCTTCGTATCGAAGGAAGGAGAAAAGAGACTGGAATCCCTTTTCATTTTGTTCTTCAAAAGGGGGAGGAAGGAAACCCCTTATTTGGCTTCTCTTTGCTCTCCTAAGACGACGAGAAGAGACTACATCAACTGTTGAGAAGAAATGGTTGCGAAATAATATTTTTCGCTCAAAAGGTACTATCAAGGGACAAACATGCACAATAGCAATTGATGGAGGCAATTGTGAAAACATTATATCTCAAGCTCTTGTAGATCGTTTGAAGTTGGAGGTTCGAGAGTACTATCGTTCATATTTTCTTAGATGGCTAGTGATAGGCGATGAAGTGCAAGTGCGATGTGCTACCAATGGACAGTGGTGATATCCTATTGGGTCGCCCATGGATGTATGACAAAAATGACACTCATGATATGCGTGACAACACGTACACATTCATGCAAATGGAAAGCATGTCACACTTTCAACCATTGAAACCAAAACCACCAATGAAAGGATCAAGAGCCCATCTTACCAATGAAGCATTTCAAGTACGCATTGTCTACAAAAGCAATACCGAGAATTACTGAGTTTGAGGTCGAACTCTTTTCAAACTTGGGGGGAATGATGCAGCACCACCAATATTTCATTGGAGACAGACTCGTAGGCCACATGTGGGACCCAAGGGAATCTAGAGATTTTCTTAATTTATTAGTTTCTAATTTTAATTGAAGAGTTGTAATTAGGAAGGATTTCTAAGCGTAGGATTCTAATTTCTATAGGATTCCTATCTAGTTTCCTAGTTTGATTAGGAGTAAGAGTCTTAGTCCCTAAGTTTCTTTTACTATTTATATGGCATTGTCCCTAAGTTTCTTTTACTATTTATATGGCATTATAGAGACCATAATCTCATATTTGAGTTAATGGAATTTCTCCCTCGTGGGATTTCTCGTTGAAGAGTGGTCTTCATTGTGTAATTGTTTCTGTAGAAACCCCTCATTGTGCTGCGGCACCTAGGATCCAAATCCTAACCCTAGGATTTGAATCAAATAATTTCACAGATAGTTGGTTAGTTCCTAGCTTAAGAATGACCCAAACGTGTGGTGCCCACTAGCCCCCTATAATTAATCCAAGTCCTTCACACATACTACCTCCCCATGAATTGTCAACAGCCCCCCAAATTTGACACTCATTTGAATTTTTTAGTCTTCCCAATTGATCACGCAAATTTGACACTCATCCGGCTTTACATAATGACTTAGGATTGGGCAGCCTTGCCCCCAAAGTACCTCCCATTATCCAACGGTCCCCATTTTTTGCACATAGGTAGGTCATTGGGAGGAAGACATTTCAAACCCCTACGCCCCCATGATTGTCAAGGAACAGTCTAGTCATTCTTGAAAATGACTTAGATCTCTCCGTCTCTCATGTGATTATAACCGTCACACTTATGATGCAAATTCAATATGTGTTGTGGGGCATTGCTGATTATTTTCTGGCTAAAAATAGTTTAAGCTAATTACTAGACTGTATAAGCATTAAGAAATAAGGGGAAAAAACTAAATTTATCCATACTTGTAGCACGATTATGACAAATAAGCACATTACTGAGGGAAGGCAACAACTAAACTTCTTCATATCACCCTTCTACAGAGAAACATATGAAATATAGGGTCCGGGATCACAACAACTATGTAGCTCGCACACTCAATTCAGTAACTCCAAAGCTAAATGGTTCAGTGAACATTATTCCAGGTAGTTGATCAGATAGGCTCCACAGTGAATGGGCCTCAAAATTCCCCAAGACTGGAGGATCTAAAACCCTCGCTCAATAAATAATTTTGTAAACTGTTCTTTACTATCGTCTTAACCGTCCATCCATGAGACACAGATAGAAGATTTTTTTTTTTTTTCCTTCCAATCTGTAAAGTTTGCAGCATTCTCTATCAATGGTGAAGCCGATTAAATGAATGGTCTAGATCCCAATCTTAAAGCAACGAGCACCGCAGACCCCATAATTTCTCTCCACTCTCAATACAAATCTATTGAATTGAACAATATTTTAAACCATACAAACAACAATTTTGGCACAAAGCAATTTTTAACCATTGTGTGAAGTGTGAAAAACCCTCAGCCACCCCTAAACATTTGAAAGCTAGAACATAATAAACCATTCATTTAAAAAAAAATAAAAACAATGGATAAGAGATGAACAAAAGGAGAAATACAAAAGGCGGCCAAATTGAGATAACCCTTACCAATTAAATCCGGTAAGATTGTGAACACCATCAATGAAATACTGCAAAGCGGCAACAGGGAAGTAGGAATCAGCAGCTGCAATGGCAACTTCACTTACTACTGGACCCTGTGTCGCCGCCGCCGCCACCACTTCCACGCCCTTTTCCGTGAGGACACTAGCAACATCATGAGCTGCCACTTCCACACCCTTATCCGTGAGGACACTAGCAACATCACTCATGTACTCAATCTTATCTGACCCCTCTCTAATTGTGCTGGATGAGTAGCTGTAGAAAGATGACCCAAGGCCTGGACGGAGAGAGGAAGCGAAGCCATTCCTCTCCCGAAACAGAGCACCAAGTCCCCCAGAAACAGCAGCATTCCTATGGGCGCTGTGAAATTCACGGAAGGTAAAATGTTTGGTATGAGGAGCAGATGGGGTTAAGGGATCAGAGTGGTGTCTTTCATCATCGGCATCGCGCAAAACAGCATGGCCAAATGAAGGGCTGAACCGTCTTGTTACAAGCGTTGTAAACCTGGAGGAGATGCTGCGCCTGCAAGGAATCCAGACGCGTTGTTGCTAATATAAGACGAAGAAAATGAGCATGGATGGATCTGGAGGCTTCTGAATTTTGTGAGAATCGCAACAGAATGATGAGTTTTGAATTTTAGAATACAGACCTGAACATGGAGAGAAGGGGAATCTCTCCTTTGATTAGAGAATCAGATTGTGGAAACCCTAACACGAACGAATCGACTTGTATCGACGGTGGTATTAAAACCCTAAACCCTGGAGCCTTTCTACTTCGGGAAGAAGAAGAGAAGAATAAAAAAAGAGGTTTGCTATTCAGACGGAACTCAGGCGCGCGTGAAGCCTAGCGCACGTGTGGCGGTTCTGACAACAAATAGCCGGAGCCCTTTTCAATTTTGGGGTTTTAATGGGAAAAACCCTCGTACATGGGCAAATATTTGATTTGGACCCAATAAAAATCGGAAAATAGAAGTGGTCCTTTGGGCCACTTACGTTTTTTTTTTTTTTTTAATGTTTTTCTTGTAGTAGTCGATATCGACTATCTAAAAACCTGTGGAGCGCCTGCATCTCACCTTCTCTAACGCCAAAGGCGTGGAGTTCATCACCTTGTCCAGCGCCTACATCACCTTCTCCTTCACACCATTACCTGCAGAACCACGTAAGAGCACCCCCCTCTTCTTCCTCGCATTGCGCCATCACCTTCTCCTTCTCCATTTTTTTTTCTTTCCCATCTCTTTTCTCCTCCTTCCTTCCTCCCAGCATACACCCATTGCATCTGCATCATCCCCATTCTCTTTCTTCTTCTTCTTCTTCCTCTCCTTCTCTCCCTAGCCCTTTTCTCCCTCACTAGAAGATTTGATGGATTGGTGGGTCACGATCGGAGAAGAATAAGAGATCGTAGAACAAGAGGATCTGGTTGCAGGGTTCTGTTGTTATGAAAGAGAGAGGCCAGATAAAACGATTTGGGTTCTGTGGTACAGAGAATCGCAGAACGGAGAGAGAGAAGTCGGTCCTCTGTTGGTTTGGGTTCCGGAAGTCAATGGCCGAGATCGAAGAAGGAGACCGGAAGAGGGTGTGGGTGTTGCAGCAGACCCACCACTGTATACAAGAACCCAATTGCGAACCCCTCCACCCCAAGCTGCATTCCCGATTGATAAAAAAAACACCAGCTTCGATGGGTCATTCCGATTAGTCAAAAACATGGGCATCTTCCGAATTATATTGTGAATCGCCCCGGAAACGCTGAAGAAGTAGATGAACAAGGAGAAGGAGAGCCAGACCTTCCAATTGTGAAAAGGGTGTCCCTAGAAAGGATTTTTTTGATGAGGAAAGGGATTAAAATTAAGAATAGGGTGCCCAGCGCTGGACTCTGCTGTTGCCGGAGGAAAAGGCAACCTTCGGTCCTCGTCAGTTTCCATTGCTGTGATGGCAAGCGAAGACCCTTCCTCTCTTTCCTTTTTTTTTTCTCTTTCTTTCCTCCTCTTCTTTCTCTTTTCCCCCTTCTTCATTGATGCACTCCACCCTCACAGCCCCTGCGCACACCTTCATCTCCGTACATCTCATCTGCACACACCCACGAGCTTTAGCTGCAGAGAGGAAGAGATGAATGAAGGTTCGGGGGACTTTTGTATTAGAGTCGATATCGACTAAAGCGCTAAAAGACAAATAAGAAAGAGAAATGTAGATTCAGGGCCCCTTCTGTCTACCCATTTTTATTGGGCCCAAATTAAAGAAATGGCCGTCTATGAGGGTTTTTCCCATTAAATCCCCTTATTTTTCATGGTAAACAAAATAAAGGGATTTTTACGAAAAAAATTAAGCTTAATCTGTTTGGATGCACGAGATTGTACAAGATTTTTATATTTTTAAAAAAGTTGTCTTATCCTTTAAAACTGGGTTGTTTGGGCAACTTAAGAAATCAAAAGAATTAATATATTAAAGATATAGGCATCGATTTCGAAATCGGAGTCCAATTTCCTAATCGATTGCAAAATTGGACCCTAATTTCAAATCAATTTGAGAAATTGAATCTCAAATCAATTTCAATTTCAATTCTTTTGAGAGAAATTTTAGGGATTTTGATTCCTTCAATTTCCAAAACGTTGAGAGTTCCTTTAATTCTCTCATCTAACATCCTATTTTATCTCTTGCAATTTAAAATTATCATATAATGTTGGAGAGTTTAACTCCTCAATCTAATCTACAATGAGCACAAACACGTTCATGTTATGAATCTATGATAGTTTGAAAAAGAACATGGTGCCCTCTTCCACTAAAACATTTTTCAAGTGAGAAATCACTGCACATAGAGACAACTCCAAATCTAGGGGATATTTGTGTGATATTAGGCTAGTTGGGTTGAGGTCAATAATTAAAAAGGAAGGTTCAACCATTCATGGCTAGGAGTTAGGGAGATCTGCATGCATTATATTGAGCTTTACACTTATATAGTTGAATTTTGTTGTTTTTTATTTCTTTAACAAACGGTTGTTTACTTTAGAATAGATCTTAAGTATAAATTTTTATATTTTGTTTATTCATATATCATAATGGTTCGAGCTTAATTTCTCAGTTGACTAAGAAATTGAGCCTCAATTGTGTTTTTAATTTTTAACTAATTAGAGGATGGATTATAGGGATTTAGATAAAGGGTAACTTGGACTCCTCTTTTCTAAAAGATAATCTCTTCTTAATGATAGAAAGTTTAACCATATCTCAATCCAATGTCTTCTCCAAATGTCAAATTTAAAAAATCTAAATACAATTTTTAGGAAGTAGGACTCTTTCTAATCTGAGTGCCCACCCGATATGCAAATATTAGAGTTTCATTACGATGGGATTCTCCGAACATCTAGATTAGCAACAAATTTCTATGTTCCCATCTTTATCTTCATGATACTCTCATTTTGTTAATTTTTACCATCTCATATAACTTAGAATAAATATTATTTAAAAACTTATTATTTTTAATATTATAAATTGTATTGGCACGGGCATGGTTGGCTAGTACTTCATATTCTATTAGAATATCTAAAGAATCTTACGAGGATATATTATTAGATTTCACGGGTAACCAAAATAGGCTCACGGCATTCTCTCTCTTCATTTTATTCTCGCCTCCTTTTTCTTCTTCTTTCTTCTCTTTCCTCTTTCTTCTCTTTCCCTCTTCCTCCCATATGTCTTGTCCTACTGTTACCCTTCTTCTCTTTTCCCCTCCTCCCATATGTCTTCTCTTCATTTTTTTTTTCTTTATTTTGTAAGATATTTTTTTATTTTTTATTTTGATAATACTTTATATGCATCTGGACAGGTTTATATTCAATATGGTGCTACAACTTCTAAATCCAAGTAGACCTATGTCGTCGCAAGAACCCTCACAACCACTTTATTTCAATGAATCTAAGGTTAGTGGGGTGCACATGTGTTAGCGGAGGATCCAATCAGGAGAGAAAGGCCAAACAAGACATGAATGATTTTTTGAGGTGCTTGTTGCATGTTATGGGTGTTACTCAGTTGCAGTTGGTATGCCCATCAATACGTTAGAACATTTCCTTGGGACTAGACACATCTGAATGAGACTGCAACCTATGTCATGGCATTTCATAACTTTTAGGTTTACAATTGCAATGCAGTAAATGCTTTGTAATAAAGAGAAGATTCTTACAAGTTGACAACTATATACATGTAGGTCTCTTAGAATATAGTTCAAAAAATAAGCTCTTATTTTGTGATTTAGTGCTTATTTATAAATTAGAACTTTTGCATATAAAAACTTAGCAACTGTCAAACAGCTCAGTTTAAAATCTACTGTATTCTTAGAAAATGCCAAACAGCGCAATGTTGCAATATTATAATATTGCACTATTATATTCTACAATATTTAATTCTACTATTATTTAAATAAGAAACTATTATATTCTACATGTATCCAAACAGGCCCAAACCATAATTAAACGGTTTTATGAAGAAAACTATAAAATGACGACATAATTGTTAGTACATTTATTTAGGACGAAATCATTCTAGTTGACGATATCGTTAACTTGATTGATGATATCTATAACTTTTTACAACTCTTCTTCTTCTTCTTCAATGGTTTCATTTTTGAAGGGGATGATGCTAAGGTTTGGCAAGAGATGAATATCCATTTTAAATAAATGAAGGAAAATCGAAAGGAGGTGATGAATGCATCAAAGAATAGTTTGATGAGTCTTTCACAAATCACATAACGGAGTGTGTCCAATCCATCCACTATCAAGCCCATTCTTAAAGTCGGTTTTAAGATTCTGGATTAACGAAACAAAAACACTCTTGGGATTTAAAATATCATACAAGCAGTACAATGCTTAAGAGAAACCTTCACATTCACTACTCGAAGATTGCCTAACATGGCTACCTATATGTTGCTCACATACATCATGACTTACGAAATCTTTCTCGAACAAATGCCTTTGAACTCTAATGTTCACAAAAGCATACCCAAATTTATCCCCTCTAACATTACTTGAAGCTACCGAGAAATCGAGAGAAAACCTTCATTTAGGCATTTCACCGAACACCTTGCATTCCAAACTTGAACCCTCAAAACTCATGCGCAGGAGGCAACAAATGCGTAAAAACTAAACATGGGATCCGCACACCTAAGGAAGATGACTGAGGCCACTTAAGGAAAACCATTTGGACACAGAATGCAATAATATTCATAACATTTTCATCACTAGGTAGAAGAAAATGGAGCAGAATATCGATTTTTGCAATAAAGGTTGACGATATCGTCAACTAATTGATGATATCGTCAACTGGGGTGATTTAATCTAAAAGGATGTACAAATAATTAGCTTGTCATTTTATGATTTTTCTTCAAAAAATTATTTAATTAATGTTCAAGCTTGATTTTTTTTTGTAAAAACCCCAAAAATGAAACTTGAGGAGCCTCATTCCTGATGAGTGGACAAACTCAATCTTATGCTTTTGCACATGTGTAAAGTGATGGTGTTGTGCTTGGGAAACTTGGCGACTAATGAGAATTTTTCATTTTTTTGGCAATATCTTATTCATGGGTAAGAATTATTTTAAGGAGCACAACTCATGGGGAGAGTGTTGTCCTACTAGATATGCGGTCCAGCTGGTGGGGCCCAAATGCATATACCGTGGGAGGAGGGCAAATGGAAAGATCTATTTGTAGACAAGGGAGAGTGAAAATAAAATAAAATAGCCCCATCAGATGATCTAACCCTTGATTTAAGGGACTTAAAATTTAATGAAGTCTTAACTATGGATTTTTAGAGACAATCCAACCTTTTTTGAAGGTTTATTGAGTGTGTAAAATTGGGCCTAATGTGGCATCAAGGATGATGACAATAATATTAAATGGGCTGCAATGATCAAAGGTGGGACCAAGTGGGCCCTATAAAGCAAGGTTGCACGTGCAATCCACTCACAAGAAAACATTTTCGGTGATGACATCATTAACATTTGGCAACAGTCTTCATGACTCGTTGGTCTGCAATAATTTTAATTAGGGAGTCTTGCTTTTGGAGATTTCTACTAGCATGTCAATAGTGGTCTTTCAAGCGTGTGAATTCCATGTTTGGTTCGCAAACTCTTCAATTACTCAAGAGTTTATTGGCTAATTTCAAATTTGGAAATTCTTCAAATTTTAGTGTTGAAAATATTAATTAATGAAAAATATTCTCAATATAGGCTTCACACATCTCTCACCCATTCTTCTATAGAGTTTTTTAGCTCTTCGTATCTTCATCTTTGTATCTTGATTAACAGCCTTTTCATTTTCATCTTCTCCGTATACCACTTTTATAGGAAAATATCCAAAAGTCATGTGAATCACAATACTAGAACCCTTTGATCAAAGGTCAAGAATGTCTCTATAATCAATTTCAAAGAAATCACACCCCATATCTCACCTGCACATTACATATAAGGTAAATCACTTCAATCCATAAAAGTATGGAACATATACCTTTATAAATATTTTATCCATATATATATATATATATATATATATCTTTCATTCTTCATCCATTTGATGCGACTAGCTTGATGGGCTATATAGTGGGAAAGAAAGATAATGATACAATGGAACCGACCTAGAATTTTCAATTTTTTCTAATACGTTATTTCCAGTTTCTACAACTGCTGACATACTCTTCCTCTACTAATATATTGTCCCTATATATGGACGTGATTAAATTGTCATCCATCTTGAATTGATCTAGACCATACACTCTAGACTTCCCATCCTCAACCTATCAGATGCATGCAAGTGGTCCCATACCAACTATTCATCTTTTCAGTTTCCATTCTAAAAGGGAATTTCTACTGTCACACAGATTTTTACTTTTCTCACACAAATTATCTCTATACACATTCCTATAATTTAAAAATTACATTAGTTCTTCTCACACACACCAAAATTTCCTAAACTATCCATCCCTCCATTTCCGTCTTTTTTCCCACACACATCCTCATCCCTTTCTTCCCACACACAAATCAGCGAAACTCTCCACATCACTGGCGACTCATTCTCTCCGGCTTTGCCAGTCTTCTCCACCATCTCCTATTCCAAAGGTAAATGGATCCCTCCAACATTAGCATTTATTCTTCTTCCCTATCTCTTCTTTACCATTTTTTCCATCTTATATTACCTTTTTTTGTTCCATGAAAACTGGTTATGGGGATATACTCATTCAATGTAAGTTTTTACAAACAATGTTAATGTTTTTTAATGCATTTGGCTTGCATTTTATCCATCATCGCAAGGGTTTTTAACCCATAAATCATGACTCTATTCGGTCTCTGAGTGACCGAACATATTGCAGGTGTTTGGACCAGTTCCGAACAATATACTTTTATTCGGACACTCAGGTCCGAACATAGTACTTTGGTTCAGACACTCAGGTTTGAATATTCCAAATGGTGTTTTGTTTTGTGTACAAACAAACAAGATCGAATTCTATTGAAAATATAGTGGTTTTGTTTTTTCAATTACATTTCGTGACCCACATAAAACATTGCTGGGATTTTCTGTTGAACAAGTGATCAATCATTCCTAACGTCAAGATCATTGTGATCACCTTTTTGAAAGGTGTGGCCCAACTTCCATTTGACCTAATCTATATTCCTCACATGATATGTCCCGCCCACCTAATTTCACCTCTAACAGAAGTGGTATATGCATGTATGCCTTTAGATCAATCATGTTGCTGGAATGGAATGTGGACCTGTTCCTTCAAAGGGTTGAAGCCTTTGATGTGAATAGGTTTGATCAAGTAGGTGGTTGGTTACAGTGATCTTGATATGTGGTTGTGATCATTAATTTGATTGTGAATAAATTGGATGTGGGCTATGGTTTTGTTTTTATCTTTCCTTTCTATTTTTATCCATGTGGCTTTATTTGCTTACTATAAAAACATAGATTTCTGTTATTCTACAAAAACTTTATTTCTATATTTCAGATATGGACAGACCAAGTTCTTCTAGGGTGCGACCTCCCACTTCAAATAGGAGGCGACGCCACCGGGTGGAAGAGGTTGTAGAAGAACCGGAGGTCCCAGAGGAGGATGTTGAAGAACAACCTGAGATGGAAGAGCAACCAACTCCGGAGCCACAAGATAGGTCCTTATTGATCAGCTTTGATACACATATCGCTTGGTACATTTGGATTCAACAGGTGTGTTTCACTTGTTTCATACCAAGTTTGATTTATTTATTAATTTCTTCAATGATTTATCAATGGTTGAATGATGACCGAAAAGCATTGAAGTATCTAAGGCATGGCCAGAAAGTGCCATTGTGGCAACTGAATGAGTCCGATAGGTTTAGAGAGTTGGTATCGAGGTCTAGATTGGCTCTCTTAGTGACTGCATCATACCGCTCCGTCGATAAGATTATTGTATCGGGTTTTGTGAAAAGGTGGCAACCTGAGACTAATACCTTTCACATGCCATTTGGTGAAATGACTATCACCTTAGATGATGTTGCATCCATCCTAGGCATCCCAGTGATAGGGCGGACTGTATCTTATAATGAAAGAATGGCATATGAAGAAGTTCAAGCACTCCTTGTTGATGCACTAGGAGTAGAACCGACAGAGGCATGTGAAGAGCTGATGCAAGTACGGGCCAATCTGTTAGATTGGAGTGGTTATGGGAAAGGTTTGCAGGTGTATCTGACGATGATGGGGACGAGATGGTTGACTCTGCAGTAAGAGCTTACCTTCTATACTTATTGGGCTATACATTTTTATAGACAAAAGTGGCACACGTGTGTCGATCATATTTCTTACTATACTGGTGGATTTGGAGATTGTACGTTTGTATGCATGGGGTACTGCTGTGCTATCATGCATGGTACCATGGGGTACTGCTGCGCAGTTGGGGTTAGTAACCCGGCATGAAGTGAAACAAATAGCCAGTTACTTGACTTTACTAGAAGCTTGGGTGTACGAATACTTCGAATGTTTGGCTCCAACTCCAAACATTTACTATCAGTCCAACTAGCCCCGACTCCATCGATGGGTTCCTCGTAGAGAGTCTGCTCCTTTTCAAGGATTACGAGAGAGACTTTGATTCCATGAGCACTGACCTGGTAATTACGCAGACTTTTTAGTACAGAGTGTATTACATTAAATCTCTCCTAACTTGTCTACATTCATCCTCTGCTAGGCCCACCAATCCAGTGATGGCTCTGAAGCCACAGTTACCATCAGCTGCGACGTCCTTTACATGTCGAATGTAAGGTCTCAACCCCACGAGAAATGAGAGAACATAATTATTGATGTTCTTTGACCTTGTAAAAATCGCTCTAATTTTTTTTCTCTTTGGTTTGCATTCCAGCTGTCCTTTATCTTTAACTTCTGTCATTGCAACTGATTTATGAGAGTAGCTATCCTGTGCAAACGGTACCAACTCAAAAGCGCTTGGGTCTCGTCGATTTGAGGTGTCAACTTTCATACTTGGTCTACCTTTTGTTCTTGATATTACTTTGGGTTCTATTAAATGAGTACTGTCTAGCTTAGATAGCTCTCGTATCTTCCTTAGAGGTTGCAGTTTTCTCGTGAAATTATACTCATTGAACCGCTTTTCAAGCAACTCCAAATCTGCTTTACAATCCAAGCTCATAAAAGAACTTTTCGATGGAGCAGTAGGCAACATATCAAGCTTACACCAATGCGGATGTATACAACTTAGAGGAATAGGCGGCCCTTGACTTATATATTCTACAATCTCGTGTGCACATGGTAATCCATGTGTGCGTCGAATAACACAACTATAAACATTGGCGTCAATTCCAACTAGGTTGGCTCTCTTGGTTTTCGTTAAGATTTTTTCAAGTGCATTTTTAGAGGCATTACCACGGAGCTCTTTGTATTTGACCGGCTTAAAATTATGTTGCACAATTATCTTACTTTTCTCAAACGAAGCTTTGATACCAGTATATTGCAACTCAAACAAACCGTCCAAACCGCTTCAAAATTTTCTTGACTTGATCAAAGTTGCCTCTTAAGCTGTGCATGTGAACTCTCAGCCCCACATAGGAGTGTTAAGAGGTGAGACATAGTAATTAATAGGCATAGATCAAATAATTAGTATTTCTTTAAAAGTAACTATTCGAGGTAGTATTCCCAAAATGGACACAATTGTTTGTCCATACGGAGACAAATCTCTCCTTGTAAGCATCCAACCAACTACTTTTTACGTAATTGAGTGCATCAAGATATGTACTGAATTCTTGATTTAGCTTACATAGTTGTTTATCAAACTCCTCTTTTGTGGATGAAGACACCAACATATTCCAGCTCATAATAAACCCGTCCCATTTTTCTTTCGTTTCAAACAACTTTTTGCATTTCGCCAATACATTTCTATTAATGTGCCATTTGCATAATAAATTAGTAGCACCCAGGAATACTCTGTTAATGGCGTTCATGAGTGACAATTCTCTGTCTGTCACAATGACATCGGGAAGAATACCATCACCAATAATAGAATGCAATACACCCAATGCCTATGCATAATTTTCTTCATGTTCCGCATGAAAGTATGCAAAGCATACAGAAAAAGTCATGTCTGCGGATGTGACTCCAACAACCTCCAATAGAGGCATGCGATAACGATTGGTCTTATAAGTACAGTCCATTATCAATACATGTGGAAATGTATGCAAAAAATATAAATTGCTTGGGTGTGTCCAAATCAAGTCAGTTACAGTTTCACTATCCTCACAATTCTTATGCCGTTTCATGTAATTATGCTCTGCCAACTTCCCAAGCAGTTGTTGCATCTAACTTCTTCCGCCCCCCTTATTAACTTTATATCTGTAGCGTGCATTGTATATTGTCTTCATTGTGGTTACATTTAATTTACTTCTTTATTTCAACATAACCAAAATTTCTTTTGGTCTAACCATGCTCTTGGACATATTAACCAACAACTTTGTTTCCTCCTTTGATAATCTACCTGCAAATGAATGCCCCTCTAAATGTTCTGCGGCCAAATGATTATGCACACCACATGCGACCTCATCATTTGAGTCTAACTTTATGCCCTTTAATGCGAAAGGGCATCCACATTTTTTTGAACCAGTTTGTTTGATGCTTTTTCGGTTTTTGGCCCTCTTCATACTTATATTGTCCACTTCTCTCACATGCAAGGAGTACTCTAGCTTTGATACCTATCCGAGCAGCATTTGAAACCTTTATCACAATGACAAACCCGTTTTTCCTTCCGACATCGCGAGCCCAACTAATGAACGAATCGCGATTGTGAAATATCTACAATAAACAAATTTAATACGAATTTAGTAACAAATAATTGTAATTTGAGTAATAAATTCACAGTTGGTCTTACCTCTTGAGTTATAAACTCACTGGTATAATCCACGACAAAGTTCAATCCAACCTGACTTTCTTGCATAGAGACCTGCAAAATATACAAATCAAATATCACTGTTCGGTCTGAACATCCGAACAGATGGCATATGTTCGGAACTATAGGTCCGAACATATGCATTATGTTCGGAACTATAGGTTCGAACATATACCATTTGTTCGGACATGAAAGACTGTACATATCGGGAAGTTGCAACTCGTTCTAGGCGAGAAAAAAATTAAAAAAAGAGGCATACATACCAAAAAAACAACAACAAAGGACGGACCTTTCCACTGCTGCTTTAATTTAAAGGCACCATTTGATTGTTGTTTTCTTCCTTTATTGCACTAAAAAATGGTGGAGTGTGAGTGAAGATGAGTTGCCTAGAAGGATGGAGGAAGTGGAGAGTGAGATGAGTTGCCCAGGAGAAAAAAAATGGAGGAATGTGAGTGAAAATGAGTTGCCCAAGGAAGATGGAGGAAGTGGAGAGTGAGATGGGTGAGAGAAGAAAAAGATGAGCTTGTGTGTGAAAAGAAAATGGGTTTTGAGTTTTTGTAGGATAATGGATATTTTGGTCATTTCATGAAGGGGTAAAAATGTAATAAAAAAAGATAAAGGGAAATTCTACTGGCACACAGATTTTTACTTTTCCCACACAAATTCTCTCTACACACATCACTATAATTTAAAAATTACATTAATTTTTTCCACACACATCAAAATTCCCTAAAGTACCCATCCCTTCATTTCCCTCTTTCTTCCATACACATCCTCTTCCAACACAGGGCTCTCCACCATTACCATTTCATTCTTTTTCCCCATTTTTTCTATCTTAGATTATCTTATTTTTGATGAAAACTTGTTACGGGGATAGATTCTCATTCGATGTAAGATTTTACAAACATGCTAGTGTTTTTTCTTGCACTTGGGCTATTTTTCATCCATCATCGCAAGGGTTTACAACCCAGAAATCGTGATTGTTCGGTCTCTGAGTGGCCGAATAGAATGCAAATGTCCGAACTTGAGTGTCCGAACAGAAGTGTTCGAACACTATCTTTTGAACATGTTCCTTCTATTTGGATTTACATTTTCGAACAGATGCAATATGTTCGGACTTGAAAGACCGTACATATCGGGACCTACAACTTGTTCTAAGCGAGAAATGGAGAAACGGATTTTTCCACTACTGCTTTGATTGAAAGGCACCATTTGATTGTTGTGTTCTTTCTTCATTGTACTAGAAAGCCTTTAGAGACAAAATGAAAAAAGATGAAGTACAAGAAGAAGGAAAGATGAAGGAGATGGAGAAAAATGAGTTGTCCAAGAGCAGAAAACGGAGAAAGATGAGTTGCCTAATATGTTTTGAATTTTTCTGAAAAGTGGAGAGTGAGATGGGTGGGAGGGAGGAGATGAGCCTGCGTGTGAAAAGAGGGATAATGGATATTTTGGTCATTTCATAAAGGGATAAAAATATAATAAAAAAAGACAAATTCCTTGGATTGGAAAAGAAAAAAATTATATGCCAATAGCAGCACTCAAGGGTAAATTCATTGTGTTTGAAAATTTGAAAAGTAAAAATTGGTTTCCCAATAACAACACCCTAAACGTTGAAGTGAACCGGACCCACAAAGAGCGCGGCCACGTGGATATATGTGAGAACTTATATATATCTTAAACTCTGGCTCTTCCTTCGGACAAATCTGCAATCGAAAAGAAGAAGAAAACCGAAGGTAAGGCTCTGCATATTCCAATTCCAATACCTGGTAATCGACCGCTCGTCTCCCTCTCAAAACCCTAGATCCCTCCTCATCCAACCGTCCATCAACATGGCCATCTATCAGATCTTCATCAAGCACCTTGACGGACGGACCAGATGCCTCCACCTCCCATCTCCGACCATCACCGGCTCTTCCCTCAAACAAACCCTCCACTCCTCCACCAAAATCCCCCTCCACTCCCTCCGCCTCGTCTCCGGCAACCGCGACATCTCCAACGACACCCTAATCTCCGCCTCCGGCGACAATCGCCTTTTCCCTTCCTGCACCATCCTCCTCCGTCTCCGCGGCGGGAAGGGTGGCTTCGGCTCTCTCCTCCGTGGCGCCGCCACCAAGGCCGGCCAGAAGAAGACCAACAATTTCGATGCCTGCCGCGACATGAGCGGCCGTCGGCTCCGGCACGTGAACGCCGAGAGGAAGCTGGAGGAGTGGAAGGTGGAGGCGGAGGACCGGAGACTGGAGAAGATCGCAGAGGATTTCTTGAAAAAGAAGGCGAAGTCCGCGAAGAAAAATACCTCCGGCGGCGATGCGGAGAAGTACGTGGCGAAGTATAGGGAGGATTCGGCCAAGTGCATGGAGGAGGTGGAGGCGTCAGTGCGAGAGTCGTTCGAGTTGTATGAGGCGTCGAAGCGCAAGGTCTTGCCGGCTTCAGGGCAGGGGGCATCCAAGCGCCTGAAGATTTGGTAAGATTTAGGGTTAGGGTTTTGTTTCTTCTGATTTCTTTTATTAGGGTTTGTGGATGACATGAAATTTTGATTATGTAAAAGGAAAAAAACAAAATCAAAAGCATTCTGCATTCGGTCTATTCTAGCCGTTAAATTACTGGTCACTTGCAAATGGATGATTGATAATAATAGAATACTGATAAATATGAAGATTCCAGTGATTCATGCCCCAAATTCTGCACTTTTGGAATTTAGGGTTGATATACTTGGATTGTGACTTTTGGTCAATTTATGTATTTATCTTTCCTTTAAAGATTGGGAACCCTAATGGAAAAAAAAAACCCACCTTTAGATAGTTTTAATCATCCAATTGCTGGTCCACGAATGAATGGTCAAAAGAAATAATCATGCGCGATTTGAATAAAATGCGTGGTTGATGAAAGTGACATTGATCTTGATCCTGCCTTGTATGGTTACAATTACACTGTTTGGAATTAGTTGTATTATTATTTTCTTTTTGCTTGTGCATTATGAGGAAAATTTATTTTGTAATCTTTTGTCCTTTCAAGGCTGGGAAAAGGAAAGGCAGTGGAGAGTGATAGTGATGAGGACGAAGATGACGAGAATGAGAAATCAGTGGTTCTTGATGATGGGGGTTGTTTGGTTAGGAGTCAGGTCGAAGAAGGGAGTTCAGGTTCAGTTTCAGTTACTGCTGGTCAATCAGATGGAGAGTCTTCTGGTGGAGGTTCATCAGAGAGCAATTTGGAAGAAGAAAACTGGAATTCCTGCAAGGGAAATTTGGAACTGGGTGAGGTTCTGGGAAGTGCTAGTTCTACTGCTGATGTAGTCTGTCCTGTTGAGCTTCAACCTGCATCAGGGGCTTGTGATCAGGGATGCTTAGAATTGGGAGAAGGTTCTGGAAGTGAAGATATTAATGTAGGGATGGAAGGTTCTGGAATTGAAGCAGCTGATGCAGATGTGGAAGGCTCAGGAAGTGAAGCCATTAATGCAGAAAGAAGAGCTGTTGACACAGAGACAGAATCTGCCACTGAACCTTCTCTGGGAATTTGTGAGGGAACAGTGATTCAGAATGCAAGCATTTCCAGTTTGGGGGGACCGTTGAATTTCGACGACTTCAGCTCAGCAGCTGAGATGGAGGTATGTTATATTGTTATTGGCAACTATGTGTTGATTATTTTGTCAGATTTTCTTGAGGCATTGGGATTGTGTTTATTGCTGCTCCTTAAACATGGCATTTGTTGATTCACATCCAATTTTTCCATTCATCAAACTGGTTGGACCTTGTGTCAAAGATTAAAATGATGAGCCAGAGATAACAATGAGATCATCTATCTGACTACTCTAAGAACCCAATACCCATAAAAATCAGGTTTTGGCCTTATGTTGTGGGCAATTGTCCATGGGGTTTGAGTTGGGTCCACAATTATGAAGAGCAGTCAGGCAATGAGTCCATCTTTGATTCTTAACAAATAATTTGATTTGTTTCGGATTTGGATTGACCAGAGACCCTACTCATTTTACATCCTTAGAAAGGAGATTCATAAACTATGCTTCAATAAATACAGAATAAAGATAATCAGCAAAAATATTTTATAGGGCTGTTTCTCTTTTGTCGTATTGGAGGCGTACTTGGGTTATAACAATGTTGTCAATTTTGTTAGATCCACTTATCTATGATTCATTTTAGAAACTAGAAATCTAGAAAATAAAAAAATCAGTAATTTAATAAAATATTATTACTAGCAAGTATGTTTTCCTTTTTTTTTTCCTTCTGATGAAGAAGAGTCAGTACTTGGGGCCCAGCCCTCGGATTCTGAATTCTGCTCTAAAATTTTTGTCAATGGATCCAACTCTGAAACCAATCCAGGGCATATGAGCCCCACAAACTGTCAGGTGCCCTATTTTACAAGGCTATAGAGAACAGCATATTGAGTCTGCGATTGCATTAGTTGTAGGGGATCTGTCATCTGGGTCAAGGTATGAAATGGGCTGCATCACAGTTGTCCACTGTCTGAAAAGGGTTGTCCATTGTATGAAAAGGGTATACTGTTTCGGCTATTCTAGCCAAAATGAAATTGAGCTTACTACATATGATCATAGTTCACTGCCCTCCCTACTTGATTAAAATTGTTTAAATACACAGACTTGATCCATCATTCTCTCCTCCTCTTCTTCAAGAGGAGTTTTATTTCTACTGGAGAAGTCCAAGAAAAATCACCAGGCAAGCTTTTTCTAGCTTAGGTGCATCACGCATGTTTCTGCTGAATTTTGTTTTTCTTTTTTCTTTTTTTAATTCATCTATTGATGTTGATGGTGTTTGTCCTTCTGAATCCCCTAAAATAACTCCAGGGGGTTGAAATTTAATTTAGAAGGGGCCACCTTCATCCATTGTGCCAAGGGGGTTGAAGGTGTGTTATCTGTAGTACTTGTAGGATCCAAGGAGTTGACGTGTCCTCTCCGTCATTTCTAGAGGTGCTGGATACCAATAAAGTATGGTACGTTTTGTAGCAAAAAAAAGATAGTGGTGACGTATTACCAATGCCAAGGACACCCAAACATCTTTTATGTTAGTATTTTCCTGGAATGAAGTACATTTCAGGGAAATACAGGGAGCCATATGGACCACCCTGTTTTCTCACAGCCAGCACCTTAATAGAAGATGGTATTGTATATTTATGTTTCCGTACACACATTCTACTTTTCCACATTGCCAACTGAACTTATTTATTTATATAAACTATAAGAAGAAAAAGAATTCATAGTATTGTGTTTACCAAATTTAGTTGTTGACAATGACATCATCTCTAATGATCCATGAGTGCAGAGAATTCCTTGAAGTACTGGAAAGTTTCTAGGCCTTTGTATTTTGTAGATCACAATCATCATCATCATCTAGGCCTTGTCCCAACTACCTTTGGTATTGTGTAGATTTGGCCTGTAAATTTCTTTTTTAGATTTTTATATCCATCCATGTAGATAGAAGAGAGAAATTTCAGCATCCTTAGGAGGTAATTCAATGACCCTAGAACAAAAATTAGAACAGGCAGAGTCTAGCCATCAACAAGTGACTATAACTTTTTAAAACAAGATTTGAAGGCTTGGCAATGGTAAATGCAAGGCAAAACAGCTATTGCAGTTTTCGTGTGTTTTAAATGGAATTGGACCCTAGACTAAGGTGAAATACTCAGGTCTCTTTTGTGTAGAGGGCAGAGTGGGAAAGTAGCATTTTCTATGTATGGAAAACTTTCCTTGGCATTTGTGCAGTGCAAGGATTCCATAAAAGCAATCCCATAAGCTAGTTTGGTGATGCCTCTTCCACCAAATATCGAAGAATCCTGGTCTCCAAGGGAGAGACTAGATGTGTGTTTCAGGAGAATGGAAAAGGTGTCGTGTCTGTGGATTCTGTTACAGTGAAGATTCATAACTCACTTTCAATCATATACGTCAGAGTGGATCCGAAAGTGCGTGTGTTTGCAAAGGCTGGGCAATTAAGCCTTATTTATCTATAATCTATAATGGTGAGGGCTGTCAATGGGTGGGCTGGCATCTCTTTGCTGGCTGTGCTTTGGGCATCAGACAGTTTTTTAGGCCCATGCACGTGGGTGGCTAACAATTAAGGTCAATAGATTTGTTTTTCCATTTTAATGCCTGTGAGCCGTCTCGGTTCACCCCTTTAGGGCCTGTTTGGATAGCAAAAAATAGAGTGAAGTTAAATGGGCCCTAACGGTCTAAAATTTCAACTCTACCCCGTTTGGATGAGTCTAACCCGATAGATGAAGTAATGTTGTGAGCCTTATCTACTCCATTTCACTTCAACTCTATATACTTCCATTTCCTTGAGTAAAAGTGGATTCTACTCCAAACGTTAACTTCAAAATAAGGATCCAAATGGAGTGAAGTGAAGTACTCTACTTTAACTTCAACCTACTTCTCTTCACTTCAGTCCACATTTGAATAAGTCCACATTTGAAATCCACTTCACTCCTCATTTATCCAAACAGGCCCTAGGCTCTTCTGGAGTTAAATTGTTATGATTCTGTAAAATTATTATTTCTTTTGTGTGATTGGTGATCTGCACCTTCTCTAGCACTAGCACTAGAGATATAAATGGGTCGGATTCAGTGAGGGTGGTCCATGGAGACCAGACTTAATGTAGATTGCTGACCCTGACCCGACTCAAGTCCAGGCTTCTACAAAACTTAAGAGGTGAGTGCTGCAATCATACCCAAGCCCTCCAGTTAGTCGTCATGCACTGCTACCACCTGAGCTGCAAAGGCTTTTGAGCTTCATTTTTGTACATTAAACTATTGATATAGCGTTTATTAATATATATTTTTTATAATAATATAATTTTTAAATATATGCTCCAACAGTATTCAGGTCTGGACCTGAATGGCGCACATGTAGGGTGTGGGCTCTATATGTGGGCCTGAATGATTTAATTTAATTTATATATATGCCTAATTGCCAAAAAGAAGAAAGAATGAAAATGTGGACCTGAAGCACACCCGCGTGCTTTAGACATTCCGAGATAAACAAAGGCAAGTTTATATTCAAATTTCTACAGTTTAATCAGAAGATGGATTGCAGATGGCATTATTTTGCAATAGATTGTGTAGCATTTTAAAAATCATTTCATAAGAGTTCTAGGCTTTTACCTTATTTTTGTCATTAGCCATCTTTTAATAATTAAGAATGAAAATGAGATGTTTCATTCTTCATATGTATATATTTTTAATGGAAAGAGCGCGCACATTATCATGCACTCAGGCTGTTGGATGGGATGCGGGACGAGATGCCACATCCCATCCAACAACCGGGTGCACCTCAAGCGCACGATAACGTGTACTCAAGAGTGAGTACACTTGAGAAGGCAAAAAACGACATTTCTGACCGTATATCCTGACCTTTAGATAAGGTAGATAACAATTCTGTGGATTTTGTAATTCCGGAAGATCCTTACAGTTCATCTAGTTGCATACAGCTGCATGAATCATGACCTATGTTGGGGGGCACGGGGCTTTTTTTTTTGTGTGTGTGTGTGTGTGTTATATTATTTCGTAAGAGGACATGGCTGTTGTTGCTGTCCACAGCTGTGGCTTATTGTGTTTGACATTATTGCAGGTTTTAGGTATGGATAGGCTAAAGGCTGAGTTGCAGGCGCATGGATTGAAGTGTGGGGGTACCTTGCAAGAGCGTGCTGCGAGGCTTTTTCTGCTGAAGACAACACCTATTGAAAAGCTGCCTAAGAAGCTGCTTGCCAAACCTACTACCGGAGGTAAAGGGAAATGAAGCCGCTTGAGCAGCTTTATTTTGATGTAAGATGTATAACTTTTATGTGTGTAGTCAGGACAAACAGCTTGCGACTGGAACATACCTACCATATTTTCGTGTAATAAATACTTATACTTGAAATGGATGAGCTGTTCATCTATGATGGTGTGAAAAATTAGGTTTATTACATGTAGTTCCTAGCTACATTTTAGTGGGAGCCATGTCTCACAAACGGCTTCTGTTTGGTAAGCAATTTTCCAGGGAATTCACCCAAATGGAGTTTCAAAGTTCCTTCTGGATCATCTCTCTCCTAACTTCCATGAGAAATTTTATAATCATCAGAATTTATTACAGTAAAATTACTGAAATAGCTTTCAGATTTCTTTAATTTCAGAGTATGGATGTTCTTTTTGAAATTAGCAAGTCCTTCCCTTTTGAAATAAGAGGTCATGCTGGTCTTGCTTTATACAGGTTTGGATTACTTGTTGAGATGGGTTATACATGCCTCGACTGGTGAATCTTTGAGTACGCATCTCTTTAAAGGGGATTGGAGTTTTACATTTGCTAAAAGTCTCGAGTGATACTGAATTTATTATATGATTTCTTTACACAGATTTGAAGAGGTGAGGTTCTTAGGTGTGATTTCCTAGGGTGATGGATGGATTAGTCTTCTGAAGAGATTTTACTTGATGGATGCCTCGTATCAATTCTCACTTTTAGCCCCAGATAGAAGGAATTGTTCTAGTCATACTGGAATTCAGGATGAGAAAGTGAACAATTTGCCTACTTTGTATATGAATTCCTATGAGTGGAAGGATATAAGGTGGAGATGTGGATGGACCTTCCTTAACTTTGTTTTTTTCCTGGATAGTCGCAAACAAAAGACAATCCTTTGTTTTCACCTTTTATGATGGTAAGGCTCATCTTTATGTTTCTATTCTAGAAAGCGGGCCTAAAGAATCGTCTAGCCCAATTCATTTACTTAAACAATAATAGTTTGGTAATTATTTAAAAAATATGAGATTTTCTAATACGGACATATGCTGGAATTAGGGCTGTACAAAAAATCTAGTATCACCGCAAAACCGAACCGAACCGGGCAGTTCAGATCGGTTTATAATAGATCATTTCGGTTAACGATTTGAAGATCATAAAAACTGCTTACATCGGTCAGATATCGGTTTGAGCCCATGGTTAACTGCTTAAACCGAATCGATCGTATGCAGTAACTTAATATTGCTTTTTTACTGTTTTAGCCTTAAGGTTTTGTTTTTTACTACTTTCAAAGTTACATTCCACGACTCCATTCTTACATGAACTCAATTGTCAATACTGTCTCAGTGCATCTCCTCTAATATCTCAAATGTCTTTTGATACTTCATTGTAGATGGAGGGATTACTGTACGGGGTGTTTCTCTTCCATCATAATTCCTACCTCGTTTCAATGAAGTTTTTATGAAGGCTGTACTTTTGAGAATGTTAGAAAAGCCAGTAGCGTCTAGTATTTTGATGGTTGTTTTTTATCTCACCAAATCAACGTGTTAAGAAACCTTACAGTGGGTTTTGATTGAGATTCTATTTGTGTGTAACTTTTCTTGACATGAACTATTATTTTATTGTAATTCCAAATGGTATTATGTGGAATGAATGTTTCACTGCAAGCTGGTTATTTTTTTATTTTTTATTTTTTATTTTTTTTGCGCTTGCGTTTAGTTCAAACTCTCTTTTTGGAGTAGAATTATTTTTTATATGCGTTTAATACAGTCTGGAATATTGGATTTTTATGTTTGCACTAAACATTGGAATAAATGCAAATGATGGGGTATCATCATTTTGAAATTTTCAATGTCTGATTTTCAAAAAAATAAAATAAAATAAAAAACAACGATTTAACCGACCGAACCGAACCGTTTGGTTTGGTTCGGTTTGGTTTAAGCCCTCTCCATTGGTCAGATCGGATCGGCTAATTAAAAAACCGACAAGTTTGGATTGGTTGTTGGTTTTAGTGTTAAACCGATTCGAACCGCTTATGTACAATCCTAGCTGGAATACTAGATGTTAAAATTGGCACCCCCTTCAATTCATGTGGCCTACTCAACCTTCCATAGGATATAATCTCGTTTATAAGTATTGTCCTCTAGCATTACTTGTCTATTCACGTTCATATCATGAGTCCAGGGGTGCTAAAACCTAGCCTGACCTGACCCATATATGACCTACACAATCTGACCCACATAATATATGGGTTGGTTGCAGGTTGGACTCTTCTTACCCGCATTTAAGTGGGTTGAGTTAGGGTGAACCGCATGACCCACAATTAACCCTAATGTTCTTGAAATGAAGTTGGGCTTAGTTAAAGGATTCACAAATAGACTAGAGTTAACAAGAATTTTTTCATGTTCAATGAAAGGGTCAATAGACCTTGACCCCATTTTTGCCCTATGAAAAACTAGGTAATTGACCTCCAATAGTTGTTAAAATGAAATTGAAATTGGGCTCAAGTTAAGCTTATAAGTTAGTTTGGGTTATGTATGGCTAAATAGTTGTTTGGTTGACTCACTAGAAGGATATGGGTTATGCAGGTCAACCTGAGTTTAATAAATGGATTGGATGCAGGTTTAAGAGTATATGAACCGTTTAATAAATGGGTAGGTTTAAGAGTATATGAATCTTTTAATAAATGGGTTCAACCCCTCTAACCCGACCTGGCCCATTTACCACCTCTAAATTCATAACAAGCTGATGACGAATGGAAACTTTATCTCATGCGACGTTTGCATGTTGTCATCCCAATGGGCATGAGCGCAGGAGAAGATTTCAAGGATTGTGGACAGAATTTCAAAACTTTTGACCCACTTGACTAAGGGATCAAGTACCCATAATGCCAAACACTATATTCAGGGTGCATAACCCTCAATCTCATGATCATGTACAGTAAAAAATTCTATCTAAAAGATTGAAACAATCAGCACTAAACATCCATAACGATCCACAACATGCAAGGAGTTGATCGTACCTTTGGAGCCCGGTAGTACTCTAATGGAGAATTTGATGACTTTCTTTGATGTAGAACTCTTCTACAAAATAAAATCAGAGTCTCCAACACCTCTTAGCTTTCTACGTTATGACCTGAATCAGATCTCTTTTCTCAAGAAGATTGGTGGAATCTCAAAGAGAAGAACCAACTCGAAACTCCAAGGAACTAGAAGAGGAAGAGAGGAGAGAGAAGTGCAACAATTGCACAAAAGGGGCTGGACGTTTTTTACTCCAATTGATGGACGTCCAAGAGGGGTTCTATTCCCTTTTATAACCTTTCAATGCTCCTCTTTTTCTAAATGAAATAGAAGTCCCACTTCCACAACAATTAGTAAGTATACTATTACCACTATTAGAAGTCCTACTCCAAATAGAAATAGTAACTTTCTAATTCCTTCCTTTTAGAGTTCAAGTAGGATTAGTATCTTTCTAATAACTTGGGTTAGCGTGGGGACCATTATGGATTCCATAGAAAGCTGGCTCCAACTGTGACACCGCAACCCCACATCTTATGTGCAATCCGGGCCCACAGTTAATTGCAAATAAGACCACTATATAAATGCAATTGCACTCCAGTCTTAGGAATAAATTACAATGAAGACCCTAAATTTCCCGATTACCACAAGTAGGCCCCTCTATCAATATCCATGGATCAATTGGAATAAATTCGTCTCTTCCAATCTTAGTTCCACATCTTATTATCCTTGAGCCCCAATTAATTACTATGATCATTAGTACCATCCAATTAACTCTTAATAGAGATTGGTGCGCACTTACTAATTACAAATCCATTAATTGGCACAAGAAGATAATAGAAATAGATTCCATCTTGATCCTTCAATGTTCCCACAGTCTTACTACCACATACCCAAGACATCGAGGTGTTGACCTACAGTTGTCCTCACTCATTGGTGACTCAAAGAAACTGAATAGATAGAAACTTGAGTTCATCAATGTCTTAGGATTGAGAGTCTATTGCTAGGGAATTATGAGAGCATACCTTATTATTGAGACGGAGTTTCATAAGATGCTTCTCATGGTCCTTCAATACATCTAATGTACCAGCACTATGATCCAGAATCTTACAATCTGATGATCGAGACAAATTACACAATCTCATAGTGATCAAAGTGCTGCAACCTTATCAAATGAGATGCCTAGTCTCGTCATTGGTTATGAAGATATTTAAGTATATGATTTGTGATATATGTCTCCCGTGTGTGGATCTCATCCATACACATATATCACATCTAATATACTAATGGGACCCGGTTCAACTCATGAACCATTATGTCATATGTATTGGTCATGTGCATGAAGTAATAAAATAACATTCATTTCATGAAAGTAAAGCATAATTTTATTGATAAATAAAGAAATTAATCAATTTATCACATCAACTGATGGATTGAGTCCATACAATCTAACAGATCCTAGCCGTGTGTGTGAACTAAGGTGCAAACACCACTAAGCTGTAAGTATGTTTGCATTCCTATAATATTATATACTAGGCCTACCTGGTTCCATTTTCCTCAAATGAGGAGATTATTAGATGGCTATTTATATTTCTTCTCTATTGTATCTTCACTTTAGGCACTTGGATAGGGTTGGTATGCTTAGAATTCCTGGAAATTTAATCCCATGCAAAGAGTCAGGCTCGAAACTATTTTGATGCTTATTTATCAAATTTATCCCCAATCATTAGGAAGACATTGGTTTCATTTCTTGGAATTGAATTCTGAGCAAACAATGGGCCATCAATCTAATGACCAGGGTAGTGTAATTTAGGCCGTGACATTAAAATGTTGGCAATAAGGTCAAAACAAGTAATTCTTGCCCTGAATAATAAATCCATAATTTTTTATTCCGGACATATGCGTTTTTACAAAGGTGCGTGAATTCGAGTTCCTAATGTAGCAAAAGAAAATTAATACATAATTGATAAAATAATTAATACAATTTGGATTTATTGTTAGTGGTCTTTTCTCTATACGAAATCGGATGCTTGGCAAATTGCAAAATTTTTTAAAATGATTAAAAAGTTCCAACATCATCAACCCGCACAATATTTCTCGGAGTGAGTTAGTTACATGGATCCAACTATGTATAAAAGAGAAAAACTTGAAGTCAAGCTGTGATATGCCTAGTCAAGCCTCAGGTCGAGCTCAAGATTGATTAGTTAATGCTCAAGCCAAGAAGAGTTATCTATAGATTGTAGGAGTGCTCATGCACCAGGCCAGCCCTGGCTCCACCTGATTGGGCCTATAATGAGCTGGATTTATGCCTGTGGGCTGAACCTGGGCCAGATTTTCTGGCCCAGAATTAGTGGGCTGGGCATAGGCATATGTTTCATGAAGGCTCGGCTGCCTGATGTATTTGGAGCAAGAAGGAACATATATTGTCCAAATGGCCTGAACACCGGGTTGAATTTCAGGCCTGTGGATTGGATTGGGCCCTAAGTTGGCCCAATATTAAATAGGCTGGGTATGGTAAGCTTTCAGCTTGGCTCATAAACGGGAAATGTACACCTACAAGTAGGATGCATAAAGAATATAGGGGTGTTTGGTCGGAGGTCCCTCAAAGGTCTTCTAACACATTCCTAACACATTCTCATAATTGATATGTCTAATTTACCCTTTCTTTAAATCATATTTCATGATTAGTGGGATATCCCATTAATAGTGCTCAACTACCATTTAATTGGCCAAATATATTTCAAAAGATCCAAATAAATTTCAAAAAATATAAATAAATTTCAAAAGATCCAAATAAAATTTAAAAAATATAAATAAATTTCAGAAAATGAAAATAAATTTCAAAATACGTAAATAAAATTCAAAAACGCAAATAAATTCAAAAATACAAATAAATTAGAAAGAATGCAAATAAATTTCAAAAAACGCAATAAATTTTAAAAGAATGAAGAGAAATTTAAAAAGACGCAAATAAATTTCAAAAAATACAAATAAATTTAAAAAAATATAAATAAATTTCAAAAGATGAAATCAATTTAAAAAGACACAAATAAATTTCAAAAGATATAAATGAATTTCAAAAGATGAAAATCAATTTAAAAAGACGCAAATAAATTTCAAAAGATCCAAATAAATTTCAAAAAATATAAATAAATTTCCAAAGATGAAAATCAATTTCAAAAGATCCAAATACATTTGCCACAAACTCGGATAGATTTTTCCAGAACTCAGATAAATTTGTCTCAAAACTAAAATAAATTAGCCAAAAACTTAGATAGATTAGTCTAGAACTCAGAGAAAATTGTTTTAGAACTCAGATAAATTTGCATAAAACTCAAATAAATTTGACAAAAAATGAAAAACTCAGATAAATTTGTTAAACCTTAGATAACTTGATAAAAATTTAGATAAATTTCACAATGGGGCCCACTTGTTGACCCAAGGAAGAACCTGTGATCTTCTTCTTCTTCTTCAACCATTTTGTTTTGCAACCAGAACAGAAGAACAGCCTAGCTGTCTTCTCCTTCCACGGCAATAGTGTAGCGGTGACGGCGGACCTCCGATCCTCGTAAGGCAGCAGCGGTTGCAGTGGCGGCGATTCTGGTGTGCTGTCCTCGGCGATGTGGGGTCCAGCCGAGAACAAAACCCAACTCAATCCGTCTCTTCTTTGTTCTATAACAAAGACAATAGAACTGTGGTCTTCATCATGCTTCGGTGACGGGTGTAAAATCAGGCAATGATAACGGCAAGAATCAAGAGTTCGATCCTCTGTTTCTTCTTCTTTTATTGGCGCTCAGAACTACAAGCAAGCAGAGACTTGCTGAAGATCTGATCACCCCTTCTCCAATGGACTGATCACCCCTTCCGGCGTGCTATTAGATTTGCGAGTAACCCTTTCGGCGTGCTGTTAGATCCGATCACCCCTTTTTCTTCCATTGACGCGCAGACCTCTCGTCGTTCGGATGGCGCAGCAGTAGCCCATGATCCTTCTATAACTACAGATGGTGCAGGTAGCCCATGATCCTTCTGCAACTTCAGATGGTGCAGCGGTAGGCGATGATCGTTTATCTTATTCTTCCAATATTGGAGTTTTCCGGGACAATAAAAAATGAGAGAGAACAAATGAGGGGGAATGGGAGATTTGAATTTTTAAAGTTCAAAATTTCATACCTGAATAGTTGAAAGATTTCATGCCTAAACAGTTGAAAGGGCAAATCAGTCATGAAAATGTATGAGGTGGCGTATCTAAGGATTTCTCGCCGAAATATGTCCAAGCTGCATGGACTAGAGGCCTTAGAGGAAAAGTTGATGGACTGGAGGCCTTACAAGACCTCTATGAGGGACCTTTCGCTCATTTTCTCAAGAATATATGCAGTCGAGCGCATGGGGCCCACTTAGATGCAAGTTTTCCAATTTGGAGGAGGGTAGATTGAAAGGTCTTCTTATCGACAAAGGGGCCCCAGAAAACTAGCCCTACCAAATTATCCGAGCCCTCGATTTAACAGCCTCAAAGTTTAAGAGAGCTGCTAATGCCACATCCTAAACTTCTTTGAGCACATCCCTTTTTTTAGACCAATATACCCATGAGTGAAATTACCAAAATGGACATTATTCATAGTTTCATACATCACCCAACTTATCTCTACACTCCCCTTAGACATTTGGAACTCCCTTTCGAAGAAATCTGCAACTCACCTTCTTCCTCAACATGTATCCCCTGCTTCTTTTTCTATTTTTCCATTTCCTTCCATACTCTCAGCATTTTTCTCACTCATCTCCCACCCTACCTGTCACCCATTTGTCATTCTCCTCACTCATCTCTAACCATTCATCTGATTAAAATGAAATAAGAGTACCTGTCCGTGCCAAATGGTAGCAGCAATGTGCGTCTAGAAACTAGACAACAAAGCAAAACTGACTGGACCCCTGAAAAATGGTCTAGCTGTGTCTTTAACAACAATTGTGGGTTCAGCATGGACAACTGCAACGTCATCCACATCTTTGGGCTGCTGAGTGTTCATTAGGTGGACCTCGACGTGTATAGCACGTTGTCTCCTATTGGATGTTCTAGGCCAAACTCTCAAAGTACTGAGCACGTCCATGGCTAAGTGTATAACAATTGATATAAGTTAGTAAAAAAAAAAAAAGAAAAGAGGCAAGAACTGTTTAGACTTGACTGGCAGAAGAGATACATTATATTCAGCTGTAGATAGCCGCACTGTAACGCCCCACCCCATACCCATGCATGATATTGTCTGCTTTGGCCCACGGGTCTCACGGTTTTGCTTCTGATGAGCCTCAACCCCATCAAAAGGTCTCATGCAAGGTAAAGGTGTAAGCCTTTCCTCTTTATAGGCGACGTGGGACTCCGGGGCGACACATTCCACCCCCCTTAGGGTGGCACGTCCTTGTACAGTAGCCTGCCAGTCTCTGTAGCCTGTCAGCCCTCTTAGCCCGCCCACATGGGGACCTGCCCTCTTACACCAGGCCATGGCAGGGGACCTATACTCGAACTAGTTGAGAGTCGGCTTTGATACTATTTGTAACGCCCCACCCCATACCCATGCATGATATTGTCCGCTTTGGCCCATGGACCTCACGGTTTTGCTTCTGATGGGCCTCAACCCCATCAAAAGGCCTCATGCAAGGTAAGGGTGTAAGCTCTACATATAAACCCATTCACTTTCCTTTCTACAGTCGATGTGGGACTTCGGGGCGTCACACGCACAAACCCGTTAAAGGCCGAACAATCCAAAAAAAAAAAAAAAAGCACTTTGACGGTGAAGGGGAGAGAGAGGGGGATGAAGAGAGAATACCTCTTTGTAGCCCCTCCACACATTTTCAGGCCGACATTCATCTCTTATGTGCATCCAATACAAAAAAGAATGATAGATGGATAGATGTATAGGGAGGGAAAACATACCTTCACGGCGAGTGAGAAGAAAGGAGAAGAGGCAGAAGAGAGGAAGAGAGTGAGGGAATGGTACGTGGAGAAAAGATAGGAATAGAGTGAGGGAGTGTGACAGACGGTGATGAGGAAGATAGGAAGTGATGTGGGTGATGGGATTTTCAAATCCAGGGTGAGGGTCGGGTGAGAGTGAGGGGGAAGAAGGGTATTGTACTGAGAAATTGAGGGTGGAGGGGTTTGGCTAATTTGGGAGAAGAGTCCTGTGCAGAGAGAGATTTTGGTAATTTATTGACTTATTTGGGGTGTGTAGAGAGAAGATATGTGCTCAGAGAAGTTTGGAATGTGACATTAGCAGCTCTCAAGTTTAATGACATCTTAATCGCATATTTTTTTTTGAGAGTCAATCCAACGGTGATCGAAGGACCAAAGTAAGTGTAAAACTCGCCTGTTGCCATATCACGAGGTGAAAAGACCATGAAAGGGGTTTCATTGATAAAAGATAGCCCCAAGTGGCCCCACAGCGATGGACTGCACATGCAAGTGGTTGTAGGATAACATTTTCCCTCATAAAAACCTTAAATTTGATATAGAACAATATTGTGTTGACAACAAGTGATCTTCTACTCGTAAGCAAAAAATCTTCTATTGTTGTCTGGTGCGCCCTAATGTGGATGAACAAATAGTCCAAGAATCACAATGTTAAGATATTCTCAACAGTTTGAATGATGGAACTCTAGAACTTATTAATGGATGGTTAGAACTTAGAACATGAAGTTAGAAGCTAAAAATATTGCTTTGACACTTTTGGTGTATGAAATGGCCTTAGTTCAAACTAAACGCTTAAGTTTTACACCATGGTTAAAAATGAAGATCAAAGGCGAATTTCCAAGACTGAGCAACAAATAAACTTTTCTTAAGAAATAGAATCAAAAGAAGATGGAAAATGGATACCCAATCATCAACCTATTGATTCAATACATAGGTAAGTGCAAGGTCTTATCTGCATTTCTAATTTATATCCTTCCTTCATCTTTCACCTCCTTAATAATCCTTTGGTCGAGTTCATTTCACCAATATGATTTTCTATGTATTCAATTCCTATGTATTTTAATGCAAACACACAGGCCTTGACACATCTGATTATGTCTGGGTCTTTCTGGGTTCGATCTTGTCATATTAATAAAGCTTTTGTTGGTATTGCTTGGGTGCATTTTGACCTTTATCCTGATTGTAGGCTTACACCTCCTTGGCCCTCCAACACTACTTATAAAGTTATTTACCTAGCCCTGCCAAAACTGCTAAAAAACTTTTCAGCTAAATGTAGGGCTCAGGTCCCCTCAAATTCCATTTATAAGTTTCCAATCGATCCCCTTTCTCAGATTTTTAGGAAAGGCAAGCAGGGCACTTCTTTGGATTTACAATTCAGAATAATTTAAAGGCCAAGCTATATGTAATCCTTTAATTAGTTTTGCAATCAGAGATTTGAAAGGATACAATTTCAAAATAATCATAGGAAAAAACCATTTATATTTTCACAAAAAATAAAAACTCTCTTAACTTGTATTGTCCACATATTTCTCCACATCCAAACAAATTTTTCAAAGCTCGTGTGTAGATTATCAATCAATACCCACCTGGGAGTTGGAGTAGTGACATAAGGCGTGATTTTGCTCCTCACGTCTTGTGTTCGAAATTGCCCTAGATTTGCCCGATGTTTATTTGTGTGGGCATTACGTCCACCACCACGGGAATTAGTCCTCTTGGGTCAATGACCTTAGGGGCTGTTTGTTTGCATTAGGGGAGGAATATAATAGGAGTAGGAGATGAGTTATTTTTTTTATGTGTTTGAATGGTTGGTGTAAAGTAAAAGGATTTAAATTTGTAGTTAGTTTAATTAAAGAGAATGAGGAATGAGTTGCTCCGCCCCACTTTATTATAGTATCTTGATCTCCAAGTAACTATGGGAAAGGAAAAGTAAGGTTGGAGTAACTGTCAGCTGGGCTGACCTATTTACTTTACTTGTCTAGGCTAGTTTTTTTTTTTTTTTTGCTATAAGGGTAATTTGTATTGAAAGAGAAAGGAAAAGAAGAAAGAAAAAAAAAAATACAGCTGATCAATATGATCCCCAGCAGCCCAAAAAACAAAAGCTCAAAACAGAGGAGCCAAAAACAGAGGAAAAGAGAGACCAAGAAAAAAAAAAAAAAAACGAGGGGACTATATTACCTGTCTATCTGAACTTGCAAAAAAGAACAGAAGCTCTGCAACTGGGGGTTAACAAAAGGCTTTGAGATGTTTTGCAGAGAGAAGAAGAGGCTCTCTTTCAGCTACTGAGTAATGGTATTTAGAGGCATGATGAAATCTTCAAAAATAGCTCTATTCCTGGCTTTCCAGATTGCATAAGCTACTTCAATGAAAATAGCTGCCATGAATTTGTGGCCTGAGTGATCACTTCTAAGAGATAGAGATCTTCAGAGGTTGGTTGCAGAGAGAGGAGAGGGGAAGTTCTGATTTGAAGCTGCAAACAGCCAGTGCCAGATTGCTCTAGCCCGGGTGCAGGAGAAGAAGAGATGAGGAACAGTTTCTTCAGCTTGATGGCAGCCACTGCATCTGGAAGCTAGAGAAAAGCCCAGACGTTTCAGATGATGGTCAGTGGGAGTCTTGTTGTAGAGCAATCGCCAGCCAAAGCATTTGGATTTTGGGGGAGAGATGGAGGTCCAAATTAGAGGAGCCCAGGGGAGGATTTCAGCTCTGGTTCTAACTATGTTCCAGGCTGTTTTGAAGGAGAGCTGGCCATTAGGAGAAGATTTCCAGTAGAGCCTGTCACTGGTGTCTGGCCTGGGAGAGAGAGCTGAAAGTTGTTTTGAGAGATGGTGTTGAACTTCTAAAGGGTAGCCAACTGGGAGGGACCAATTTCCTTGATGAAGGAGAGAGGATAGTGGCTGGTCCAGAGGGAAAAGAAGGTTAGGAAAGGTCCCAGAGAGGGGCTTGTCACCATTCCAAGAGTCCTGCCAGAGGTTGATTATCTTTCCATTGCCTGGGATCCAAGTGGTGCCTTCTTGAATCAGAGGGAGGAGGCGCCAGACCTTTCTCCAAATGCAGGAACCAGAAGGCGAAGAGGGGAGACTCCAGATGGACTTGTATTTGAAATACCTGTGCTTGAACCAAGATGCCCAGAGAGAAGAACCAGAGGCAACATGCCAGCCCAGCTTCAGAAAGGCAGCAGTGTTTACTTCAGAGATTTTCCTTAAACCCAGGCCTCCTTCTGCCTTAGGGAGGGTAATGGCTCCCCATTTCACATAGTTGATCTTGGCGTTCTCTGCTTGGCCAGACCAGAGGAAACGCCACATCAATCTTTCCAACTCTTTACAGATAGAGGCGGGGAGAGGAAGGATGGTGGCAAGGTGGAGAGGCATACTGGAGAGCACATGTTTGATAAGAATAAGTCTGCCTGCAAAGGAAAGGGACTTTACTTTCCAAGCGCTGAGCTTTGCATTGATAGAATCAAGAAGAAAAGAGAAGTGACGCTTCTTCGGGGTTCCGAAACAAATTGGAATTCCCAAGTACTTCAAGTGAGCTGAGGATTCTCTGATTCCCAGAATTGAGCTAATTCTGTGTTTCCTTCTAATTCCACATTTACCGATATGGAGTTAGCTTTTTTGGAGGTTAAAAAATTGACCAGCAGCGGCCTGGTAGGTTTCAAGAAGGTCTTGAAGGACTAGGATGCTACAAGTGACTCCTTTCATGAAAATGAGAATGTCATCTGCGAAGAGAAGGTGACAGGGAGTTGCTGGAACTGAGGAGATCTTTCTGAAAATGCCTTGGGTTTGGAGGTTGCGCAGGTGGAGGCTTAGGATTTCTTCTGCCAGGATGAAAAGGTATGGAGATAGGGGATCTCCCTGTCTGAGGCCGCAGGAGGAGCTGAAGAAACCTCAAGGTGAACGATTGACCAGCACCGAGCACATTGAAGTACACACACATTCCTTGATGAGTGTGATCCAAGAATCAGAGAAGTTGAAGAACTTCAAGGCTGAGAATAGGAAACTCCAATTAAGTTTGTCAAAAGCCTTTGTAATGTCTAGCTTCAAGCAGATGCTCCCTTTGGAGAGGGTTGAGTTCAGCCGTTGGAAAAGTTCAAAGGCCAAGCCTGAGTGGTGGTGGATATTCCTCCCTTTGATGAAGGCTGCTTGGTGATGGGAAATTAGATTAGGAAGGATTTTGGCCAATCTGGTTGCTAGGATTTTGGAAGTAATTTTGTATGAGAAGTTCAGTAAGCTTATTGGTCTGTAATCAGCAAAGCTGGATGGGTTTTTGAATTTGGGAATGAGGGCTAAGAAGAAGGTATTGGAGGCTCTCAGGATTTTTTTTGAAAAGAAAAAATGTTGAACTGCTTGTATGACATCCTGGCTAATGATGCTCCAAACTGAGGTGAAGAAGACACCGTTGAAACCATCTGGCCCTGGACTACTCTGTTTCTTGAGGCCAAAAACTGCTGCTTTTATCTCTTCAGCTGAGGGAGTGGAAGACAGGATAGAGTTCTGAAGATCTGAGACTTTGGGGCTGTCAATTTGAAACAAAGCTGCACTAGGGGGACAAACAGGAGGCTGAAACAGCTTGGAGAAATAGTCAACTGCCATGGCCTGGATTGAAGCTGAGTCTTCTGTAGTTCTGCCACTGCTATCTGTGATGGAATTGATTTGGTTAAAAGAGCTTCTGGTGCTGGCAGCTTTGTGGAAGTAGGCTGTGTTCTGGTCACCTTCTTTCAGCCAGGCCGTCCTAGATCTTTGCTTCCAATGGATTTCTTGGGCCTTAAGAGCATCATGAAGCTTGGACTTTGCTGAGAGGAGGTCTGCGTGGGACTGCTCAGAAGGAGAGGAGTCATGCAGAGACTGATGAAGGAGGATAGATGCTTCTGCTGCTTTGATGTCTTGCTGGAGATTGCCAAAATTTTGTTTACTCCATTTCTTGAGAGAGGATTTGAGAGCCTTGAGTTTTTGAGCTAGGACGAACTGGGGGTTTCCCATGACAGGAGAGTCCCAACTGTTTTTAATTACTGTTGGAAATGAAGGGTGGAGCAACCATTTGTTTTCAAATTTGAAAGGGGCATTGCTTGGGTTGGCTTTGGATTTGTTGGAGAGGAGAATTGGGCTGTGATCTGAAGAAATTCGAGGGAGGTGGTTGAGGAGGGGGTCTGGGAAAAGGGCCAACCAATGGGCGTTTACAAAAGCTCTATCTAACCTGGCTGCAACGTAGGATAGGCCTTGCCTGTTATTTGACCAGGTAAAGTTGTTGCCAGAGAAGCTGACTTCTGTGAGGCCTGAGTTGAGGACTGCTTCTTGAAAGTCTTTGAGGTTGGAGGAGGAGGAGGGCTGGCGAAGAGAGAGCTTTTCTACATGGGTGAGGATGGCGTTGAAATCCCCCAGGATGCACCAGGGGAAAGTAGTAAGGGAGGACTTTGCAAGCACTTTTCAGAGCTCCCTTCTTTTAGTAGGATTTGTGGAACCATAAACACCTGTAATTTGAGTAGAGAGACCTGTTGAGGGGTTGTGGAGAGCTATAGAGAGGTGTTGGGAGGAGGAGTCGACTATGGAAATGGTTAGAGGATGAGAGGATTTGGAGATGCACCAGAGAGAAGGGACTGAGTTATTTGTGGAGTTGGGGTGGAAAGTGTCAAAACCGAAGCTGCTTAATTGGAGAGAGGAGGTGGAAGAGAACAGAGTCATAGGCTCTGAGAGGAAAATGAGGTCTGGAGAATGACAGGAAGCTATATTTGCCAGGGATCTTTTGGTAGGGGTGTTGGCAATACCCCTACAATTCCAATAAAAGACTTTTAACATGATGGGTTGGGGGGGGGGGGGGGGGGGGGGGGGGGGGGGGGGGGAAGCTCTACCTCTGGTTCGTCTAGTAATGGGGCCTTTAGAGCTCTACCTCTGGTTCGTCTAGTAATGGGGCCTTTAGAGGGGTCTTTTGTGGAATTTGGTTTCCCTTTAGATTTCCCAAGAGGAGCTGAGGTTTGGTTGGTGCCTGATTTAGCTGAGTTGTATTGGGGGGGGGGGGGGGGGGGGGTGTGTGGGGGGCTGAGAGGAAGGTGAGGTTGGCTTGTGGCTTGGGGAAATTGGGGAGTAGGCTCAAAGCCAGGGAGTGGGTCAGAAGAGGAGGAGGAATTATCAACTGCAAGGAGTTGAAGGTTGCGGCGAAGGGTGGAAGGGTTGAGAGCTGGGTCTACAAAGGTGTAGTTATCCAGAACATCAAATGGGTTGGAGAGGTCTATAGAGGGGGTTGGAGTTCTCTGAAGGATTTCTGTGACTACATCATAAGGGAGGTCTGAGAATGAGGGAGGAGAGGGTTTTGGGTTGGGAGATAGAGGTTTTTCTGAGGAGATGACGGTAGGATGAGAGTTGGGTGGAGGTTTAGGGAGGGTTAGGTTTGGAGTCAGGTGTTTTGAGGCAACTAGGGAGGGTCTTAGCTGAAGGCCTTGGGGGGTTGGCAGAATAGCTGTGGATGATGTAGGCTGGACTACTTCTGGAGGAGAGAATGGCTGGCTAAGGGGGTTAGAAGGGAATACTTGGGGGGGGGGGGGGGGGGGGGGGGGGGGTGGCGGTGGGACAGGGGAGCTAGGGGAGTGGACTGGGTATGTCTGGGGGGATAGGAGGACAGGGCTTGGGATGGTTTTCTGGTTTTGAGTTGAAGTCCCAAGAGAGTGGTTTGAAGGTAAAGGGTTTGAAAGAGCTGGAGGGAGGATGTTTTGGCCTTGCTTGGAGAAGGGGCGGGAGAGGATCTTGTGGCCCATGGATAGACATTCAGGACAGGGGCTCTTTTCAAATTCTAGCTTGATCTCAACTACTTTTTCTCCCTGGAGATCTACTAGAATGGAATCTGGTTTGGGTTTGGACAGGTCTAAGTTGATCAAGACCCCAAACAAGCACCTTGTGAGGTAAAGAATCCAGCCATTGCGATTTATTTCAACCGTCCTTCACTTTATTCTTTTGCAGACAAACGGGTTAGGTATACCCACATCATTAAAAAGGAGGAAGATTACCATTCAAAAAGTTAAAAAAGAAAAGAAAAAAGAAAGATCATTCATAATACATAAAAAATAGCATGCTAATTTTCACTCTCTCTCTCTCTATCTCTCTCTCTCTCTCTCTCTCTCTCAATTTTAGGGATTTTCAAATTTAGGATTTATTTTTAAAAATACATAAATGTTTTTTTATTAAAAATACATAAAAATAAATTTATTTTAAAATGACTTTTAAATGATTAGTATAAAACCAATAAACATAAATATTATCAGTTTCCCCTAAAGAAAATCTTGGCTCCTTCATTGTTGACTACCATTTGACCCTAGAAAAAATTCCTAACTCTGCCATTGAGTGGAGATGCTTATGAAGCCCTCACTTTCTTTGGATTCTTATGATTTTATTTATTAGGCAGTGGCTGGGCTTTGTTTTCCACCAATGGGGAGATTAATAGATAGTCATTGTGGTTTTCTTAATTATTTCTTTTTTCACTTTGACAGGAACACAATTCTTAGAATTCATAGAGATAGATGGTTTGATCATTGTGGTTTTCTCAATTATTTCTTCATTTTTTTCAATTTGAGAGGAACACAGTTCTTAGAATTCATAGAAATCCAACTCCATAGAAAGAATCAAGTCCTAAGCTATTCTCATAGCTATGAATTTAGTTAATTATATGAATTCAGTTCTGAGAAATCCTTTTTTTTTTTTTTTCTGCTATAAGGGTAATTGTATTAAAAAGCAAAGGAGAAAACAGAGAAAGGATTTACAAGGAATCAATAGGATTCCCAAAAGAAAAGATGCTCAACATAGGAGCCAAAAAAGATCAACAGAGGACCAAGAGGTGAGGCCTGAAAGAACTGATTACCTTACAGGATGGAGATTCAAAAATTTGCAAATATTCATCAACTGAGGACTAATGAAGGACTTAATGATGCTTTGCAAGGAGAAGGAAAGAATCTCTTGCAGCTGCAAAGTGATAGAATGGAGAGGCTGGCTGTGGTCTTCAAAAACTGCTTTGTTTCTTACCTTCCAAATTGCATAAATCACTTCTATGAAGATTGCTGCCAAGAACTTAGAGCCTGATGAATCACTACCAAGAGAGAGAGACCGCCAAATGCCTGCTGGAAAGAGATTAGTAGGAGGCCTCAACATTGCAGCCGAAAATAGCCAGTGCCAAACTTGATAAGCACGCTCGCAGGAGAAGAAGAGATGAGAGACTGATTCCACAGCTTGATGATAGCCACTACATCTGGAGGCAAGGGCAAATCCCAGGCGTTGCAGGTAAGTTTCTGTTGGGGTTTTTTTGTGCAGTAGACACCAGCCAAAGCACTTGGATTTAGGAAGAGAAATGGAGTTCCATACAAATGAAGTCCAAGGGAGAACCTCTTCTCTGTGCCTAACTAAGTGCCAAGCTGCCTTAAGGGAGAGTTGGCCATTGGGAGAGTCACTCCATCTTAGATAGTCTCTATCATCAGGCCTTCGAGAGAGAACAGAGAGTTGGCTGGAAAGCTGGGTAAGGACTTCTGGGGGGAAACCTTGGGGGAGGGTCCAAGTTCCTGACTGGAGGAGAGAGGATAGGTGTTGATCCTGAGGAAATTGAAGAAGAGGGAATCTACCTGAGATAGGCTTAGCTCCATTCCAAGAATGATGCCATAAATTGATGTCTTGGCCATTGCCTGGGATCCAAGTGCTGCCATCCTCGGGGTCCTGTATCTGAAGAAAGTTGAGAAATCTAATGACTAGGGCAGTGATTTTCCTTGTCATGCCAGAATCTTTGATCGATTGCCATGAATAATAGATTCATAATCGATGGCTTGACTGTGTCTCCGCTATTTAGTAACTTGGGTGTTTGTAGAATAGTGCATGAGTTTGAGTACCTGACATAGCAAAAGAAAATAAATACATGATTAATAAAATACTAGGTTTGATGGATTAAGTGTTAGTACTTTAGCAGTCTTTTTTCTATGCAAAATTGTATACTTTGCAGTATACTAAATTGTTTTAAAAATAATAAAGCAAGATTCCAAAAAGATGCTAAAGTGAGTTGCATACTTGGATAGATGCAACTATATATGAGGAAAAAACAAAGTTGAATTACAAAAAAAAAAAAAAAAAAAAAAAAAGGACCTGCCGGGGGTCGAGAACCTGGAATTTTAATTTTAATCAAGCATAAGGATGAAAGTGGGTCGGGCCGAGCCGGGCTTTGACAGGCCCTAGGCTCGGCCCTAGTATTTTTTAGTAGGCCCTAGCCCGGCCCGAGCTTGAGAGGGCCTAAAAAATCTTGGCTCGGGCTCGGCTCTTATTAAGTAGGGCCGGCCCTCGAGCCCGGATTGATTGAGGCCCTAGGCTTGGCTTGTGAGCCTGACCCGTTTTATAATGATATAGGTCAATGTTAATATAGATTTAGGGTTTATGATTCATGGATTATTTAGTGCTTAGGGTTTAGAGATTATTTATATTGGATTAAATTTAGGGTTTAAGGTTTAGTACTTAGGTTTAGGGTTTATGGATTATTTAGTGCTTAGGGTTTAGTGTTTAGGGTTTGGGGATTATTTATATTGGATTAAAAATAAGGTTTAGGATTTATGGATTATGTTATATCATATATGTATTATCTACTGTATAGTGTACATATATATATATAATATGTGTATTAATATATGTAGGCCCTAGGGCTTACGAGCCGGGCTTCATCGAGCCCGAGCTCGGCCCTTTTAAGCAAACGGGCCTCCTCCTAGGCCCTAGCTCGGCTCTGTTGTCTTTCGAGTCGAGCTCGGGCCGAGCTTATAACGGTCCGCGGACGGTCCGACCCACTTTCACCCCTAATCAAGCATCTCTTTTGCTACAGGTGCGGTTGTGTTTTGTTTTCCTTATAAAGAGATATATATCAAAGCCTCCATCCTAAATTAAACCACCCTCCCAGCATGGCGAATCCAGCCGAAAGAAAATTTTGGTTGTTAAAGTTTCGGGTTCCAGTTGGATTTAGGTGTCAACCAAACGAAACCCATAAGGAATTTGGGTCAGGTTTCAATTTGGGCTTTTGGTTGCCAACTTCTGTATAGAAATATGCATATTTATTGTAACTACATAGTAAATAAATTTGACTATATTATACACAGGATTTATTCAATTTCTAAATTTAGTATCCTTCGAAAAGTGAGAGAGAGAGAGAGAGAGAGAGAGAGAGAGAGTCTCGGTAGCTAACCTAGCCTAATTTAACCCAAACTCAACACAAGTTACCCTCAGGAAGGGAATTTGTGGCTTGCTTTGGGCGCTGGTAGAGTTTCTTGTGTTTTATTTGGATTAGGCAATAACAATTGATATATTAGTTTGAAGCTCATATTTGATATGCATTGTCGAGCGAAGCTCAAGCTTGCTTAGTTGTTCTTTTTTCATTTTTTCTTTCTGATTAAAAAAATCAAGGCTTTCCTTAAACATGAGCTTGTTTTAGAAGTATATAGAGTGGCTAAGCTAAAGTAAGCTTGTCTTGGCTTGTACAGTATTCAAAACAAGCTCAAGTCAGGTTAAGCTCAAGTTGTCGTGACTTGGCTCAGCTCATTTACACCATAGAGAACGGAGATGGATACTGTGTGTGAATGATTAGGTGGGCCCTGCGACCTTATATCCGATGGGAGCGTAAGATTATAGGCACCACAAGTTAGAAGCAAACTTGGTTTGTTGACACGTGGCAAGCGGTGGGGCCCAATTCGAGGGAATGATCTGGAGTCATTTCTGGTTATTTAAAAGCAATGCTTCATGTAATCTTTTAAATAAATTTGCATTTAGAGATTTGAAAACATACCATTTCAATATAATGACAGGGGAAGATTCATTTTTATTTCTACAATATAATTTGCAATTTAAATTTGTCTATAGATCTTTATTGAAGTTTTGGAAGAAAATAAAACGTTGAAAAGTTCTAGAAAATTCAAATTAGCATTGTGAACTAAATTCTTCAGTTGTATTGTCCACATGATTCCTCCACATCCAAAATTTTTTTTCTAAGATCACGTGGAGATTACCAATATAAAAGTTTTAAGAAAAAGAAGAAAGTAAAAAAGAAAGATCATTCAATACATAAAAAACTAGCACGCGCGCTAGATTTCTCCCTCTCTCAATATTGAGGGATTTTCAAATTTTGCATTTTTTTTAGATATATTAAAAACATGTGGAAAATAAATTCAATTTAGTAAAAAATAATAAAATTAAATATAGTGCCCCGAGAAAAAAAAAATATTGGCTCCAAAAAAAAATCTTGGCTCCATGACTATGTGGAGATATATATAAACCCTCACTTTCCTAGGATTTTTGTGGATGCATTTCATTTTCCGCCAATGAGGAGATCATTAGATGGCCGTTTGTGGTTTTCTCTATCGTGTTTTCAATTTTTCCAATATGATAAAAATGCAACTCTTAGAATTTCTAGAAATTTGACTCGATACAAAAAATTGAGCGCAAAATGAATCTGATAATTAATTGTGAATTCTAGCCCCAGTGTTGAGGAGACATTGCTTTCACAATCTAATACTAGGGTAGTGTAATTTTCAGTGCCACGATAAAATGTTGGATCCATTGCAGGATCAAGTCAAAACTTGTACATCTTGCCTATGGGTGTCTATGGCTCGGGTTAGGCGGGGTTGAGGCATATTCAGGCCCCGCCCGGCTTTAGAAACACAGGTTCATATCCAGCGAAAGATATGGGCAGTAAATCTCAACCCCAAGCCCACCCATTTATTAAATAGGACTAGACTGGGCCGAACCAAGTTATCTATGAGTTATACGGGCTTTCTAACAATTGTTTGGACTAACTATCACTAAATTATAATCACTCCTCATTCGCGCTAGGCTTTCTTCTTTCTATTACTTAATCTAAGATTGACCCAAATATTAGATGGGCATAGACTTTATATCTAGTCCCGACCCAAAGGGGGTTGGCTGGGAACATGTGAGGGGCCAGCCCATGTCTTGCCATGAAGAAGAAACCCATAATTGATTCACGTGGATTGAGGCTTTACTATTTAGAACCATGGGCATTTGTACAAGAGTGCATAATAATAATAATAATAATACTAATAATAATAATAATAATAATAATAATAATAATAATAATAATAATAATACTACTACTACCATACACAGATGAAAGTGGGTAACATAGATCTAAGAGGATCTTATAAAAAAAAATAACTTTATGTGGCAAGTGCACCTAGCCCAACTCACACCAAATAGGAAATCCGTATAGAAAAATCAACTATTTTTTTTTTACCATTTTTTTGGTGGTCGAAGTTGACGTTCATTTTCTGTGTTGAGCATCTAAGGCGGCCCTCACTATAAAAAGTGAGGGTCTCTGTGGACCGTGGCGTGTTTCCTCGTCTTCTTCGTCTCTTCCCCAAATCCAATCCAATGATGGAGAAATTCACATGTTTGCCCCAAGGATTACATGACGAGGAGATGGAGCTTGGCTGTGCCAAATTATCACAATGTTAGGGGCCTAGGGAGATTTTAAGGATTTTTGCATGCATGCACCCTAATGACAATTTTTCGGTTCCGCCCGTGTCTCTCTTCCTAGAACTAGAGGTGGCAAAACATGACCCGACCCGTGTATTACCCGCTTAACCCGACCCATTTGATAGGTGGGTCGGTCACGGGTCAAGTATTCGTGACCCACAATTAAGAGGGTCGGGTTAGGGTTGACCCGCTTGACCTGCTTATTTAAGCTAAAATTAAATTTGATTGTTTTAATGCATATGCTAAAATAGAATGAATGGACCTTAACCAATTCAACCCCACCCTTTTTATTAATGGAAAGCAAGGTAATGCGCATCAAATGATTGTTGAAATGAGATTAGACCAAATTTGAGTTTAAAAGTCAGTTTTGGTCAGGCAGGGAACCATGATTGAGTCGATTGATTCACTAGATGGATGTCGGTTACGCGGGTTGACCTGACCTGTATAACCCGCAATGGTTATGTGGGTTTAAGTGAGTCGGGTCGGGTCGGGTTGACCCGTGGTGGGTGCGGGTTAGGAGTTTCCGATCTGTTTACGGATACTGGTTAGGCTTGTCTAACCCGTTTAGTAAATGGGCCCGACCTGTTTAGCATAACCCGCCCTGATTGCCACCTCTACCCAAAACCTCCACCAACACCAAATGGTGTGATTCATACCTAATAGCTTCGTGATCTTTAGCCTTCCCGTTTCACAACCTCCTTGACCTTCAAAAGATGCATCCTTTTTTTCTCATCACCCATTCCTTCCTATAAGGACTTATAAAAAATCGTCGCAAACCCTTTTGAATTAAAGACTAACAACAAACAGGTAACTTGACCAAACAAGCCTTAATCAAAGTGGCCCTACCCCTTAATGAAGAGTATAGCCTTTTCCAAGTATGGAACTTCTTTTAAGACTTGTCAATTAATGGATCCCGAATTAGACTTCATTATACCAAGAGACCCAAAAGGAAGCCCCAAGTATATTGAAGGGGAGGAGCGAACACCACATCAAATATTTAGCAACTGAGAGCACCTGAGCATCACCCAAACTAGTCCCAAGATTGAAGCTTTTGCCTAGATTCACCTTCAGTCCTGACATTGCTTCAAAACATCAAAGGATTTCTTTGATTACAAGTTTACAACAAACCATCAATGTTTGTGATAATCTTGCTCAGCTAAGCTCCATCTCCCCTTCATATAATCCTTGGAGCGAAAATGTGAATTTCTCCACCATTGGATTGGACTTGGGGAAAATAAGAAGAAGGAAGGAGATAAAGAAACATGCTTGCTCAGGGTCGATGGCGAGTTGTAAGACCCCGCCCCGAGTTAATCAAGATTAACTCTAATTAATTAAAGTTAATGCTAATTAATCATGTTTAATTAGACTAATGATGGCTAATGATCAAATTGGATGAGATTAGTCTCAAAGGATTGATTTAGGCTTAATGAAATGATAATGAAGGGAATTGAATGGAATGAATGAGGGTTTAGACTCAAACTAAGAAAACAAGGCCTTTTTCGTAAATACGGATTTATACGTATTTTGTTGAATACGGAAAATCTTAGTGCCAACACGTGAATTTCGACGAGTACGTTAACTTTTGTAATAGGCTCGAAGTTGTTTGACGAGAATGTGGTCAAGTGGCCCTTCATTTGACTCAAAATGAAAATAACCTTAGTGGAATGGACTTAGATGCAAAGAGAGCACTTATGTAATAGAGATGAACTCCTTTGAGTTCATTTCCACCCAAGTTCATTGCAGAGCAAACCCTAGTCCCTCTTAGGTCTTCATTTCTTCTTCTATTCTTCTTCATCAAGAGTGACTCTTGGAGAGATTCAAGTGACTTTTGAAGGATTTCCATCCTTTTCATCTTCTTCTTCAACTTGTCTTCTTCCTTGGAGTGTAGAAGCTTGGAAGGAAAGCTCAAGAATCCATTTTCTTGGATCTACAAGTAAGTAGTTGATCATTTAGTGAGTTTCCAAGTTGTAATAGGTGATTAGGCATGGATTCTAGTGTAAATAACTTATAGGGATGTGTTTTTCATGATTTATGGAATTAGGGTTTGAAATTGGGGGTTTTTGTCTCAAGTCAAGCTAGACAAAGGATTTCTTGCTCCAAGAGGCAAGTATAAATAGTGATTTATGGTTATATGCTAATACATATGGTCCTTCTTGAGTTTGTTATAGTTTTAGTTCCAAACCTATGCTTGAGATGTGATTTGTATGAGTATATGATTGATGTATTGGAGAAGATGATTGATGGAATGAGGGAATAAAAGTGTTATTTTGTGTTTAAATGATGAATAAGGAGAGGACAGGAGGTCTTTATATGTGTATACAGGTTGTGGGTTGAAATGGGAGTGAAGGAGTGAATGTTCAGAATTTCCGGATTGGAATTCTGAACAGTTTGCTCGAGCGAACCATGGGTCCGCTTGAGGGAACTAGTTACTGTTTGACGCAAATTCCTTTTGTAAGTGTCAAGGTTCTGTCTGACATCGCTCGACAAGCCATGTGGGTTGCTAGTGCGACCAACGTTCTGTGTTGGGTTTGCTCGAGCGAACGTGAGTACAGGCCAAGTAATTATTGTAAGTGAAAATTTGGAATTATGGGTGATAATCGCGGTAACTATAATGCACACGTTAAATATAAATGTGATGTCCATCGAAGATAACACGTGCATTTAGTAACCAATGATTACACTTAGTAGTTGTCTAGTTTTGAGATAGAGACATGTAGGACTATAAATGACTAAAGATTATTCTAATTCAATTGGAACTATAATGACTGAATGCAATGAACCATTGAACAATGAATAAATGCAATGAATTAATGAATAATCCTGCTGCAGCAGATAATTGGGGTGTTCTGGAGCTTCGTGGTGTGCTAGTGATCTCTGATCAAGACACTGGTAGATCCCACACATATAGACTGAAAAGTCACTGAAAAGCCATATAATGAAAATACCTATTGAATGTAAAATGATATTGAACTAAAGAGTCCCATAAGCCATCTAATAAATACTCAATGAAATCAATGAATGATATGAAATGAACTGACTAACTACTTCCCTTGGGAAGAAACTGAATTGAATGAGAATAATATTATTATAGATGTAATTTAATCATTATTTATCAATTGGCTATACTGTACAGGATATGGTACTGTTCTAGAATTAATTGTCTAGAATTGTTACGTAAGAAATTGATAGATTTAACATGAACTATCATAAATTTGTTTATACATTGCTGAACCGTCATGTTCATAGTGTTATTGATGGCATTACAAGCCCAGTTGCCCGTCCCGCCCTTGCAGAGGCCGTGCCGCATGCGGAGGAAGCGAATCCGATTCCTCCAGGAGAATTGATCGAATGGGTGTAGCATCGGAGGGTGAGTGAATAAAATATTTTGGAAATGTTTGGGAATTATTTTGATGAATATTTTTGTAGTAAATCATTTTTGAGGTGTAAATAGATGCCACATGCATTGTATTTTGAATATGCAGTGATGGACTTTATTGGATTGTATTTCTGTATATGTGAACTTTACTTGTAATGTAAAGTCAATTATTGTCAATGTATATATATATTTCCGCAAAAATGTATATTTGACAGGTATGCAAGATAGATACCTTAGAAGTCTTGTCTTAACTTCGGTTAATTCAAGATTTACGGGAGTAAGTATGTGGATTCGCGATTCGGGCTTAGCCCCGAGTAATCCGATCTCAGGCCCGGGTCGTGACATACTTATTGTATGGTATCAGAGACTAGTTAGAAGGCTAGGTTAAGAAAGTTTTAAAAGACTTAGTAATACTAAGAACGAAGTGAGGAACGTTACGGTTAGAACAAATCCAATCTTGGATTTGTATTTATTGCTTTCACTATATGTGATATATATGTGATGGAAGTGTTGAGATATGTATTTTACCTTCTATATTGTTTACAGCATGGCATCTGGATCGGGGAGTGATGACTTTATAGAAGTTATCGCTAATGATGGTACTACACCTCCTCCTCCAGTATCGGATACTGATTCTAGGATGACTGCTATACTGGAGCAGTTAGTAAAAAGCCATGAATCACAAGTGGCCATGCAAGCTCAGCACAGAGAGCAGATGGCAAAGAGCCATGAGGCTCAGATGGGTATGCAAGCCCAAATTGCCTCGTTGTTGCAAACGCAAGCTCAATTGCAGGCTCAGTTACAGGTTCCACTTGCACCACCGGTTCAACCGCAACACCATGTTGGGACTCAAGTGGTATTACATCACAAGGATACGGATCCTCATGCTATTTATGAGAGATTTCGAAAAAGGGGAACCACTGAGTTCTATGGCAGTGAAGATGTGATGCAGGCAGATGAATGGCTGGAACACATCGAAGATGTGTTTGATACTGTTGTCTGCACTAATAAACAGAGAGTGTTGCTCACCTCTACCATGTTTAGAGGGGGAACGAATATATGGTGGAAGAGTGTTAAAGACGTGTTCAAGGTCATGACCACACCAGATATTTGGGAGGTTTTCAAGAAACAGTTTCAGAGGAAGTTTGTCCCAGAACTTGTGCAGCAACAGAAGGAATCATAATTCCTAAACTTGAAACAAGGTCAACTGACCGTAGCTGCTTATGTTCATACCTTCTTACAATTGTCCAAGTATGCTACCGACTTGGTTGATACTGAAGAGAAGAAGGTCAAGAGATTCCTCCTTGGACTAAATCCAGAATACAAGATGATTGTATTTGCTGGATAAAAGCCTACGACTTTTGATAATGCCGTTGATAGGGCATATATGACGGAGGGAATTCAGAGAGAAAAGGAAAGAGAAAAAGAAGCAGAGGCTGTGCACACCAAGAGGAGTGGTGATTCATGGTTTAGAAAAGGGGGACAGACAAGGAACAAGAAGCAGAAATAGAGGTTTCATTTTGGATATGAGAGGAGGGAGAATAGACCAGTCTGTGGGACTTGTGGTAAAGCTCACAAGACTGAGCTATGCTGGAGGACTTCTGGGGCTTGCTTAGTCTGTGGTTCAATGGAGCACAAAATGGCACAATGTACAAGAGCAAGAAGAGAGGATAGAGCTCCATATTAGCAGCCTGCTCAAGGGCAAGTAGCACTACCTGCTCTTCCTCCACGTCTAGCCTTGCCAGGTCCTCCTCCTCCTAGGCAACAACAGCAGCAACCTCAACACCAAGGACAGCCACGTCAGTGGCAGAGACAGCAGCAGCAGTAACCTAATAGACAACAAAGAGCCGAAATGGTTTATGCAGCTAACCGAGAGCAAGCTGATGTTGCAGCAAATGTGGTTAAAGGTACAATACTTGTAGATAATAGATCTGCAATTGCACTATTTGATCCAGGGTCTACATATTCTTTTGTATCACCTCCATTTGCATATGATATGTAGGATCGAATAATGCAATTATCATATGACTTTACTATAGCTACTCCTTTGGGGACAAAAGTAGTTTGTGAATTGTATATTCCACAGTGTAGTGTTAAAATTGGAGAAGTGTCAATGCCAGCTGATTTGGTCATATTAGAAATGAGTGATTTCGATGTAATTTTTGGTATGGACTGGCTTGCGAAGTACAGGGCTTGTTTAGACTGTTTTCGCAAGATCATTACCTTCAGAGTTGAAGAAGCCAGTGCTAGTGTACTCTTTGAAGGAGTCCAAAAGAAATACGATACCGGACTAGTTTCGGTACTCAAGGCTGAACGAATGATGCGCAGTGGTTGTGAAGGCTACATCGCGTTCATCTATGAAGAGAAGCCTGTACAGGAGTTAAGGAATATTCCTGTAGTATGTGAATTCCTAGATGTATTTCTGGATGAAGTACCATGTTCGGTGCACTGGGTAAAATCCTATTAATTCTGAAAATTATAAATAATGGACTTATTAATTTATGTTAAGGAGAAAAATATTTTATAGCAAAAATGCACCTAATAGGAGTTGAACCTGGATTTAGGAACTTTGCTAACAAGTAGTTGATCAAATCAACCAAATTAGCTACAGATGCGGTTATGCTTGGATGTCTCTTTAAAATATATATATATATATATATATATATATGTATGTATGTATGTATGTATGTATGTATGTATGTATGTATACATACATATATATTAGAACAAGGTCCATCCTTCTTTAGCTCAAACTCGGACCTCCATGGCTGAACTCAACCAAAAGAATTTTTGGGTTTTCTATTTTCGTGTCCCACTTGAACTACTGTGTTAACCGAACCAAACCCATCTAGAATTCTGGTAGCATTTGAGTTTGGGCTTTCGTTAGACAACTTATGTTTAAAAGCATACATATTTATTATAACTACTAAATTTGACTATACTTAACCTAATTTAACCCAAACTCAACCCAAGTTGCCCTTGGCCCTTGGGCAAGGGAATTGAATTGTAGCTTGGTTTGGGCCCAAGTGAGTTTCTTAAGTTTTATTTGGTGTTGGAAATAAAGTTACTGAGATAGGGGTTGCTCTCAAATTAAATAAAGAAAAATAGTAATTCCCAATCTGTGAATCCTAATACTGTGTACTGTTGGAGGAATTCAAAGAGTAGGAACAACAATTAGCTTAGGTACGTCTGATGACGCTATCTTTAGGATGAGTTCCACCCCTTGAGATGAAACCAACATGAAGGTTCTCAATAGAACCGCCGAGGCACGATTTGTGGATCCTGATACTGTGTATTGTTGGAGGAATTCGAAGAGTACCAACAGCAACAATTGGTGAAGGCACGTCTTATAAAGCTCTCTTTAAGACGAATTCTGCCCCTTGGGATGAAGCTCAGATGTGAAGGTTCTCAATAGAACCGCCCTAGGATACAATGACCTTCTCTTATTCAAGCTTGATCACACACCAAGTCTGAAGGTGAGAGAGGTTGTAATTCAGAGAGGATCAGAACCGCCCCCAAGATACAATGGACTTCTCTTATTCAATGTTAGTTGCACACCAAATTTGAAGGTGAGAGAAGACGTAATCCAGAGAGGATCAGAACCGCCACTAGGATCCAACAACCTTCTCTTATTCAAGCTTCATCGCACACCAAATCTGAAGGCGAGAGAGGTTGTAATCTACAAAGGATTGTTTCCGCCAGGATGCAGATGATCTCTTATAATATGAGATTTGTGTCTGTTGATGATAAATAAGATTAATGGCATTAATCCATGGACGTTAAAAAAACGTTAAAAGTCACAACGTTAAAATGCAGTAATCCACAACGTTAAAAAAAGGGCCAGAACAAGTAAATGGGCCCGACTCATAAGCGCGGATAGGGCTAGTGGTAAAAGGCTCAAACATGTTTTAAAAAAAAAAAAAACAAAAAACTCAAACATCCTAAAATATAAAGATCATGGAAATGCTTATAAAGCCCACTAAAGTTTTGAATTATAACGACATGGGATCCTTTGCACAACATAAAGCCATCACTTCTCCCATTGGAGGAAAAATGACAAAAACATCTTTTTGGAAAAGGACAAAGAATTTTTTTTGAATTTTTGAAACACACAAAAATTCAACATTTGGATCAGGCATTAATGGTTAAAATAGAAAGAATATACAAAAAAGAGACTTCCTTGAAATATACATGCATCTTTATTTTTTTATGGTGGAAAGGGCTTGCACTTTCACCACTTTGTATGTAAGGATTCTGGGGGTGCATTTTCATGCAATAAGGAACCAGTTGTTTTTAGGGATTTTGTGTATTGCAATTTGATAGATGCATTATCATTTTAGCATCATTTGAAGTTTCACACAAGCATTAATTTTGAAAAACTTGAAATCCTATACTTTTACATGCATTGTTTTAAAACTTTTAGAACTTATGTTTCATATATGTTTTGATTTTAAACTTGGATGCATTAATTTTGAAAAGAACATTTTTGAATCAGGCTAGCCTTTGGACCTAGATTGGTAAATCATCTTATGCATTTTAGGCTCATGTTTTGAAAACTTTTTTAGATTGTTTTAAACATGAATATAGGCTTGATTCCATGGCCCAGGGTTCCCATAGGAGAAAAACTTTTCCCACAAGAAAAAACACTTTGAAAAACACATATTTTGGAAAAACACCCTGTGACCCGGTTGACCTGTAGTATGGCCGGTTGATCGGGCAAGGTTCCAGGTCGATCGGAGACTAGCCGTTGGCCATTTTTTGGTATAAAAAGAAGCTCATTCCAAGGCCAAAATTGAGAAACTAAGAGGCCCTCCTTGAGGTGTTTTGAGGCCAAACAAAGGGGGAATAAGCTAAGGAAAGAAGGTTGGTCAAAGAGGAAAGCTAAAGTTTGGAATTATGAGTTAGATCTTCTAAGTAAGCTTGGTGTTCCTCATCATATGTTTTCATGCTTTGCCTAAATTATCGGTAAATCTATTCTAGCATGTTAAACTATGATTTGTTGTGTCCTTAACATGTATATGATTTAAATTGATTTATGATTTTGGATGCATCACTTTGATTCACACCAAGTAGGATTCAAATTGGTATATCTAAATGAATCATGTTTTGGAATCATCTTTGAAATCACATGTAACACGATTCCTATACTTGGTTGAATCAAAGGTTGTTGATTTCCATGACAAGCGAATCATCTTCAATGTATCTCATGTTTTGGATTCAACAACACTCTCAAATTACATGTACTTTTGTTTTAAAGTTTCACAACTTGCTTATATGTGCAACGTCGCCAAGAACTTGATCGACACTTATATGTGCAATATTTAACCGCAAGACTACAATGTCATCAAGTAGTAAATGACTAAAGAGTCCGGATTATCGATCCCACAGGGCGAGGATGGAACAAGCAATGAATCCAATTAAAGTAGAATTGAATTAAGATATAGCTAATATAGACAAATAAAGTGAAAAAACTAAAACTAATAAACTATGCAATGTAAACAACTAATTAACAATCTAAAATATGAAATTAATAATATCTAAATTAATCTAACAAGCTACACTAAACTAATGGATGAATGGTGGTGGAAATGGAAGATATAATGTGAACATGTGGTGTGAAATGTGTAGGATTTTAAAACAAGTTGTTTGAAATGTGTATGGTTTTAAAACAAAGATTCAAATTAACAATAATAAAAATAAGAGATTACGCAATCCAAATCCACTAAGTACGTAATTAATTCAATTAATGCATGTTCTAATTCAACTCCCAAATCTACAATCCAATTAGCAATCTCTTGCCTAATTGGGTTGGATGATATAACAATGAAGATCAAAGAAAATAAAATCAAAAGCCAATATCCTAAATCATAAACTAACTATCCCAACAATTAATCATTAAAATCAAGCTACAAAAGATCAAAGATGAGGGCTCTAGAGCATGCTATGTGAGAGAACTTAATCCAACAACAAAGAATCAATTGAGATTATCAGCATCAAGTGTAGAGATAGAGCATGAGAAATGAGAGAGATTAGCACAATTAAATCTAAAATGCACTAATCAATCAAGGCACAAGTAGGGAATTTAACCTAAAACATGTATTTAATTGAACTAATCACATTACTTAGCTTAAAAAAGAGAGCCTAATTCAAGAGCTTTACCCACTAAACATCAAGAAAGATCTCCAAATCTTCATTAATGATCTTCAATTACACATTTTCTCTAGATTAGTTACAAAGAAGCTCCTAATTACAATCTAAAAGTAAAAACAAAATTACAAAAATACTAACTTGCCAAAAGATTATTTTTTCATTCTTCAAGTACATTCCAATTTGCTTTCACATCTTCAATTTGATTGGTTGCAACAAACTTTCATTATTTCGTACCCACCCAAGCTCTAACCAATACACCAACCACTCCTGTATGTTAGAAATTGACTTGTTTTATCATTAAAGTTTTATCCTCTTATTTTGGAATTCTTCAACACTTCACCAAGATTTCTTCATGCAACTTCTTTATTGAAATTTCTTCTTGATGCCTTGGGACACTAGCCGGAAGGTTGGGGTAGTCGCGGGGTCCACTTACACGAGAAATTACATAAAAATGATTTATAAATAATCAGATTTATGCATGATAATCCGATAATCCGTTAATGTGATAGAAGGATAAAATCTCCGTGTAAAGCAAATGATATGCATATGAGATGTTGATAAAACTCTGACTAGTAAGGGTTAAAATATGTAATATTTAACACTCATCACTTAGCATTGATAGGTATATCATTTTTAAGTTGGTCTTTAAATTACATGAGATTTGTTTTTTCACTTCAATCAAATATCTTTTTGTGTTTTACATTTTTAAATGCTTTTAGCATACATGTATTGAGCTACATTGTTAAATTTGATTGAAGACCTCATGCATCACATCTTTTATTCTTAAAATTTCACAACTTGCTTGGACTAGATAGGTATATCTTTTACAGGTTGTTTTTAACATGTGATTAGTATTCTTACCTCAATCATAAATGTTTTTATGAGCTTTCATTTTCAAATTGATTGAGGACATCATGCATACACATTGAGCATTCATCTTTGCATTGATATAGTGTATATGTGAGTTAGATTTTCACTTTTATATCCGCCTATTTAGAGGCATTTATTGTGCTCAAGATTGTATCTCTTCAAGTGTATTTTAGACACAACTTAGAGAGAAAACCTTGGAAAAGCATTAGAAAAGGATTAGAAAAGCATAAGTGTATGGTTAGGGGTGAATCATAAAACCCAAGAGGTTATTGCTTAGCCTTGGAAAGCATAATGTAAAGGTTATTGCTTAGCCTATTAAAAAGCATACATAGTGGAAATCTGGTGGGGTGCAGGAACACAAGCTGCTAGTGGATGTAGGCATAGAGGCCGAACCACTATAAATCATGGTGTTATGGTGGATGAGTTGTGGTGATTGTTTTTGTTAGCTTCCGTACTTTAGTTCTATATCATCACTTGTAACTAATTGATTTAAAGAAGTTAAAATTTGGCATAATGGGTCACTAATTCATAGCTCACCCTATTCACCCCCTATAGGGTTTGGATCCCGAACTTTCAGTTATTACAATTATTATTATTATTCCTCTACTGTGGAAAACTTTCACATGGCATGATGCTGAAAACATTCAATCGTCGGTCTCCCATGCAGATGTACAAATACCCCAAAAATCTCAACGATGGGAATGACAAAATCCATTGTAGTTAGCAATTCATTTTCGTAGTGAAAAGGCTAATTAGTAAATTTTAAGATGTTAGGATCTTCAACATCTTAAAAGTGGGATGTTTTGGGATTCCTTGGTCTTTTTTTTTTTTTTTTTTTTTTGTTGAGAAAGTGATTAATTCATTAAAGAGAAGGACAAAAAGAAACAACAAATATTAGTGGTGGGGATAATGCATCCTTTCCGGGAAATTGTTGCTCCACACAACCTCTGTAGTACAAGATTAAGCAAAATTTGTTACTAAGTGAACCCCTGCATTTAAAATCCTAGGAATATAATTAAATTTGATTTTTTTTTTCAAAATGACGTGCTAACTCCAAAACATCCATAATACTAGTAGTCAAAGCCCAAACCTTCCCACCATTAATGGCACTTATAATATTTAACCTCGAGTGCATCTGAAAAGAGATGGATTATGCAGAAGCCACACTCCTTGGGCTTGCTTAGGGTGAGGAGAACCGCCCCCGTTTCAGCCTCCTTGTACGACCGCATCTTGGGTCCTCCTGAAGCCCTGCACCCAATAGAGAGCCATTCATAAGTATAATAAAACCAAAGGCTAAAGATCCACTATTTGCCGAGAAGGCAGCATCCGAGAAAATCATGACCTCGTTAGGAAAATTCAAAAGTTGAGGATAGAGCTGGCAGTATATATGCAGCATTTCGATAGGGATAGTATGCATAAAATTCTTGGAAATTCAATTCCATACAAAGAATCTGTCTCTAAACTATTTTGACACTTATTTATCAAATTTATGTATGAGTAAAAAACAAAGTTGAATTACAAAAAAATACTTTGCACCTTCTAGGGGTTGAACCCTGAATTTTAGAACATTGCTAACAAGTAGCTTTTCAAATCAAGCATCCAATTAGCTACAGGTGCAGATAGGGCTGCCACAAAAAATCCAATATCACCGCAAAACTGAACCGAATCGAATCGACCGAACCGTGCGGTTTAGATTGGTTTTATGTAGATCGGTTCGGTCAAAGGTTTGAAAATAATTGAAATTGCACTACATCGGTCGGTTATCGGTTTGAACCCACAGTTAACCGCCTAAACTGACCGGCCATATGTATTAACTTGAATATTGAGTTTTGACTATTTTAGCCTTAGGGGAAGCACTTGTATATTCTACTTGCATGCTACATGTTTGATGAAAGTTCTACAAGAAGTGTACATTATTGGGTTTTTAGTAACATTGCCAAGGGGTTTGGTCTGACCTAAGAGAAAGTGAACTAGGAAGAGATACATCTCAATTAGTTCAAAACTGGGGCTACATTCCACTCGAACCCATGTTGTTGGAAAAAAAAAAAAAAAAACTAGTCCCTTTTGTGTTGAATTCACTGGTCTGGATGAAGCAATATAGTCTAGTCCAGGTTTTATGTAGAGAAATAGGTACGTGCCTGCCTATTTTGTTGGTGTATTTTACCAGAAGATTTGAAGTGCTTTAGCTCATTGGCCTGAAAAGTTGGGTGAACCTGGCCTGAGCCATTCAATCACACGATCAGGTGATGGATGGAAAGAGTTCATCCATCGTTTGATGTATGCTTCCTTGGTTGAAACGAATTATGAAATATATTTTAGTGTTCATTACAACTTCTCATCATTCCATACCAAGTTTGATCTGCAATTTTTTTTGTGAGAAAAATAATAAAATAAAATAAAAACAAAAAACCGTAACCGAACCGAACCGAACCGGTTCAGTTTTAGCACATGGGCAGTTTGGTTCGGTTTGAGAAAATAGAAAACCGATGGGTTCGGTTTGGTTGATAGTTTCGCCTTTAAACTGATCCGAACTACCCATGTGCACCCCTAGGTGCAGATATGTTTTGTTTATCTTATAAAATATATATATATATATCAAAGTCCCGATCCTAAATTAGATCGCTCAGGCCTAGCATGGATGAATCCAGCCGAAAAAAAAAAAAAAAAACCTTGGTTGTTCATTTTCGGGTTCCAGTTGGATTTAGGTGTTTTTTTTTTTTGCTTTAAGGGTAATTTGTATTAAGACAAAACAAGGAAAAAACAGGGAAAGAAAAAACAATGGATCAAAATAGGATCCCCAGCTGCAGAATGCTCAAAACAAGAAAGCTCAAAACAGAGGAGCCAGGAAAGAAAAAGGAGAAAGAAAACAAAAGGAAAGCTATAAACTGCTAGGATTACCTGTATGTTTGAATTTTCAAAAAATTACATAGTTGCTTCAGCTGGGGGCTAATGAAGGGCTTGGAGATGGATTGCAGAGAGTAGGAAAAAACCTCTTTGAGCTGCTGACTGATGACATTTAGAGAGAGGCTTTGGTCTTCAAATATGGATTTGTTTCTGGCTCTCCAAATTGCATAGATGACTTAAAGGAAGATTGCTGCCATGTACTTTGAGCCAACTGGATCACTTCTGAGAGAGAGTACACCAGATACTAGCTGCCGAGACGGATGGAGGGGGCTTCATCTTTGTTGCAGCTAAAAGCCAGTGCCAGATTGGAATGGCTCTAGTGCAGGAGAAGAACATATGGGGAACTGAGTCTTCTTCTTGATGACACCAACTACATCTGGAAGCTAAGGAGATGCCCAGGCGTTTCAGGTAGATCTCTGAGGGAGTCTTGTTGTGAAGCAGACGCCAGCTAAAGCACTTTGTTTTTTTTTTGTTTTTTGTGGGGGTGGGGGGGGGGGGGGGGGGGATGGAGTTCCAGACTAGAGAAGCCCAGGGGAGAGCATCTGCTCTAAGCCTGACTATTTTCCAAGCTGCCTTGAGGGATAGTTGGCCATTAGGGGAAGATTTCCAATTGAATTTGTCACTGGTTTCAGGCGTGGAAGAGAGAGCTGATAGTTGGCTAGAGAGCTGGATTAGGACTTCTGTGGGATAGCCTTCTGGGAGGGTCCAATAACCTGACTGAAAGAGAGAGGACAGGGATTGGTCCAGAGGGAAATGAAGAAGAGGAAAGCTACCTGAGAGAGGCTTTTCTCCATTCCAAGAGTCCAGCCAGAGATTGATGTCTTTCCCATTTCCAGGGATCTAGGTACTGTCTTCTTGGATCATAGGGAGCAGGGACCTGATCTTTCTCCAATTTAGGTGTTAACCAAACGAAACCCATAAGGAATTTGGGTCAGGTTTCAATTTGGGCTTTTGGTTGCCAACTTATGTATAGAAATATGCATATTTATTATAACTACCTAGTAAATAAATTTGACTATATTATACACAGTATTTATGCATTTTCAAAATTTAATATCCTTTGAAATATGAGAGAGAGAGAGAGAGAGAGAGAGAGAGAGAGAGAGTCTCAGTTGCTAACCTAGCCATATTTAACCCAAACTCAACCCTAGTTACCGTCGAATAGGGAATTTGTAGCTTGGTTTAGGCTCTGGTTGAGTTTCTTTTGTTTTATTTGGATTAGGCATATAATAATTGATATACTAGTTTGAAGCTCATATTTGATATGCACTGTCGAGCGAATCTCAAGCTTGCTTCGTTGTTCTTATTTTTTTTTTCTGATTAAAAAAATCAAGGATGTCCTTAAACTTGAGCTTGTTTTAGAAGTACATAGAGTGGCTAAACTAAACTAAGCTTGTCTTGGCTTGTACAGTATTCAAAACAAGCTAAAGTCAGGTGAAGCTCAAGTTGCCTCGACTCAGTTCGGCTCATTTACACCATAGAGATCGGAGATGGATAGTGTGTGAAGGATTTAGATTGATTAATTAGGTGGGCCCTCCAAGTTTAGATCCGACAGTAGAAGATTTTAGGCTCCGTAAGTTAGAAGCTGAGCTTGATCTGTTGATACGTGGCAAGTGGTAGGGCCTAATTCGAGGGAATGATTGGGAGTCATTCTTGGTTATTTAAAAGCCATGCTACATGTAATCTTTTAAAAAAACTTGCAATTAGAGATTTGAAAACATACCATTTCAATAAAATGGCAGAGAAAAAACCATTTTGTATTTCTACAATAAAAAACTTATCAACAATTTAAACTTTTTTTATAGATATTTATTGACGTTTGGGAAGAAATTAAAACGTGGAAACGTTCTCAAAAATCCAAATTAGCATTGTTAACTGAATTCTTTAGTTGTATTGTCCACATGATTTCTCCACATCCAAAAAAATTCTAAGATCATGTGGAGATTATCAAAAAGTTTAAGAAAAAGAAAAAGAAAAAAAGAATGATCATTCAATACATAAAAAATTAGCATGCTAGGTTTCTCCCTTTCTCAATATTGAGGGATTTTCAATTTTTGAGTTTTTGTTTAGATATATTAAAAACATGTGGGAAATAAATTCAATTAAATAAAAAACAATAAAAATAAATATAGTGCCCCGAAAAAAAAAAGTTCTGGCTCCATCATTATCGATCGAGTATGTGGAGATATATATAAAACCCTCACTTTCCTAGAATTTTTGTTGATGCATTTTGTTTTCCGCCAATGAGGAGATCATTAGATGGCCATTTGTGGTTTTCTCTATTGTTTTTTCAAATTTTCCATTTTGATAAGAATGCAACTCTTAGAATTTCTAGAAATTTGATTCGATACAAAGAATTGAGCCCAAAATGAATTTGATAATTAATTGTGAATTGTAGCCCCATTGTTGAGGAGACATTGCTTTCACAATCTAATATATACTAGGGTAATTTAATTTTCGCTGCCACGCCAAAATGTTGGATCGATTGCAGGATCAAGTCAAAACTTGTACATCTTACCTAGGGGTGTTTATGGCTTGAGTTAGGCGGGGTTGAGGCATATCCAGGCCCCACCCGACTTTAGAAACATAGGTTCGTATCCAGCCCAAAATATGGGTCGTAAATCTCAAACCCAAGCCCACCCATTTAGTAAATGGGACCAGATTGGGCCAAACCAATTTTTCTATGAGTTTTATTGGCTTTCTAACAATTGTTTGGACAAACTATCACTAAATTATAATCACTCCTCATTCGCGCTAGGCTTTCGTCTTTCTATTACTTAATCTAAGATTGACCCAAATATTAGAGGGGCAAAGATTATATATCTAGTCCCAACCCAAAGAGGTTTGGCTGGGAAATGGTTAGGGCCCAGCCCATGTCTTGCCATGAAGAAGAAACCCATAATTGATGCCCTTGGGTTGAGGCTTTACTATTTAGAACCATGGGTATTTGTACAAGAGTGCAAAGGAAAAATAATAATAATAATATCATACACAAATGCTAAAGTGGGTAACACATATCTAAGAGGATCTTACCATATAAATTAACTTTATTTGGTAGTGCACCAAACATGGAACTTTTGCCCAACTCACACCAAACAAGGAATCTGTAAAGAATAACTAAATTTTTTTGACCATTTTTTTGGTAGTCGACGTCGACCTTAATTTTCTGTGTTGAGGGTCGATGACAACCCTTGCTACAACAAGTGAGGGTCGTGTCGACCATGGCATGTTTCCTCATCTTCTTCCTTCTTCCTCTATTCCCCAGATCCAATGCAATGATAGAAAAATTCACATGTCTACCCTAAGTGTTACATGAAGAGGAGATAGAAATTGGCTGACCCAAATTATCACAATGATAGGGGCCTACAGAGATTTTAAGGCTTTCTGCATGCATGTGCCCCAATGACAATTTTATGGTTCCGCCTGTCTCCCTCCTCCCCCAACCTCCACTAGTACTGAACAGAGTGATTCATACCTAATAGCTACGTGATCTCTAGCCTTCTCGTTTCACAACCTCCTCCACCTTCAAAAGATGCATCCTTTTTTTTTTTCCTCATCTCCCATTCCTTCCCACAAGAACTTCTAAAAATCATCTCAAACCTTTATGGATAAAGACTAATAATAAAAAGGTAACTTGACCAAAGAAGCCTTAATCAAAGTCACCCTACCCCTTAATGAAGAGTATTATAACCTTTTCCAAGTAGGGAGCTTCTTTTAAAACTTGGCAATTAATGGATCCTGAATTAGACTTGGGTTCTACCATGAGACCCAAAAGGAAACCCCAATATATTTAAGGGTAGGAGTGAACACTATAGTAAATATTTAGCAACCGAGAGCACCTGAGCATCCCCCAAACTAGTCCCAAGAATGAAGCTTTTGCCCAGATTCACCTTCAGTCCTGACATTGCTTCAAAACGTCAAAGGATTTCTTTGATTACAAGTTTACAACAAACCATCAATGTTTGTAATAATTTGGCTCAGCCAAGCTCCATCTCCTTTTCATGTAATCCTTGGGGCGGACATGTGAATTTCTCCATCATTGGATTGGATTTGGGGAAGAGTGGAAGAAGATGAGGAAATGGAATAAAATGGACTATTTTTCGAGTTCTTTCCCTTTCTCCTAGCCTTTAAAACCTGTATTATTGAAATATGTGCAGTGAGATTCGTCTACTTGCCATTTATTCAAAGGAAAAAGAAAACTTGCCATTTGCTCCACTCTAGCATATTTACCATTTCTTGACACCTAATAATATGGATGCTATCTTTGAGAAGCACTTACACAAGACACCACAGTCGAAAAGGGTGTCTCCTCTCATTTAGGGTTGCAAATGGGACTGTTCTAGGTCGGAACCTTACTGGACCTAGACCCGAATCTGTTTCTAAAAAACAACTTCAGTTCCGGATCCGATTTTGATTCAGAACCTGTTTTGTTGGTTCCAGAGTTGGTTCCAATAAAAAAAAAACCCAGATCCGGAACCGGGTCCACCTTTAAGACTAAAATCTAGTTCCTAAATTGGTTCTAACTTCTCTTCATTTTTAAAATTTTTTATTAAAATAAGTGTATCAATCAACTTATAACAGTGCATCAAGTCTACTACCTCCAGTATTATACATAAAATGGTTAAAAAATTAGTTGATTTTGAGGTACACTTTTGCAATATCAAAGACGCTTCTTCTTCTTCTTTTTTAAAAGCCATGCTACATGTAATCCTTTAATTAGTTTTGCAGTCAGAGATTTGAAAACATACAATTTCAAAATAATAGGAAAAAACCATTTATATTTTCACAAAAAATAAAAACTTTCTTCACTTTTATAGTCCACATGTTTTCTCCACGTCCAAACATATTTTTCGAAGATCATGTATAGGTTACCAATCAATACCCACCTAGGAGTTGGTGTAGTGGCATAAGGCGTGAATTTGCTCCTCATGTCTTGTGTTCGAAACCACTGTAGATTTGCCTGATGTGTATTTGTGTGGGTTTTACATACGCCACCCCCAATGATGGACCCAAGGTTTTCATTTTGGTGGGGTAGATAATTTTCACATTATAGGTTAAAGGACATGATTTAGACAATTTTCGTAACAAAGGTTAAAAGGACATGATTTTAGACGATTTTCACAACATACATTAAAGGACATGATTTTCTAAAAAAAAGAAAAAATCTTTTTTATAAGGAGTCCTAGTACTAATACCTAATTCATAAATAAGCTTCTAAACTAAACACTGAAATCCCAATTTCTCAAGAAATCAACACATCAATTAGCACATCAAGTGAGAAAGAAAGTGTTTTTTAGGCATGCGGTAATTTTGAGATAAGTACTGGGGGCATGGGCCAACACCCATTACAAGTTTTTGAGAATTCTTGAATTCCACTTGGGGCGACCGCCCCATATGGTGACAACTCGGGTCCGCCTTGGCCACCCCAAGGATTAGTCCTCTTGGGTCAACAACCTTAGGGCCTGTTTGTTTGCATTAGGGGAGGAATAGAATAGGAGTAGGAGATGAATTACATTTTTTATGTGTTTGAATGGTTGGCATAAAGTGAAAGGATTTAAATTTCCAGTTGGTTTAATTAAAGAGAATGAGGAATGAGTTGCTCCGCCCCACTTTATTATAGTATCTCGGTCTCTAAGTAACTATGGGAAAGGAAAAGTAAGGTTGGAGCAACTGTCAGTTGGGCTGGCCTATTTGCTTTACTTGTCTAGGCTAGTGCAAACAAACACCTCATGGAGTAAAGAATCCAGTTGCGGTTTATTTCAACCTCGGCATTCACCTTATTCTTTTGCAAACAAACAGGTTAGGGATACCCACATCATTAATAAAAAAAAGAAGATTACCATTCAAAAAGTTAAAAAAGAAAAGAAAACAGAAAGATCATTCATAAAACATAAAAATATAGCATGCTAATTCTCTCTCTCTCTCTCTCTCTCTCTCTCTCTCTCCTCTCAATTTTAGGAATTTTCAAATTTAGGATTTATTTTAAAAAATACATAAATATAAATTTATTTTAAATGACTTTTAAATGATTAGTGTAAAACCAATAAACATAAATATTATTAGTTTCTTCAGAAGAAAATCTTGGCTCCTTCATTGTTGACTACCATTTGACCCTAGAAAAAATTCATAACTCTGGCACTGAGTGGAGATGCTTATGAAGCCCTCACTTTCTTCGGATTCTTATGATTTTATTTATTAGGCAGTGGTTTGGCTTTGTTTTCCACCAATGGGGAGATTATTTGATGTAAATTGTGGATTTCTCTCAGGCCCCGTCCCGAGTTAATCAAGATTAACTCTAATTAATTGAAATTAAAGCTAATTAATCATGTCTAATTAGACTAATGGTGGTCAATGACTAAGCTCAATGAGATTAGTCCCAAATGAACTTAAGGGAGTATTGATGAAAGAGATTAAATGAATTGAATGAGTTTTAAGCCTAAATTAAGATAACAAGGACTTTTTCGTAAGTACGGATTTATATGTATTTTATCGAATGCGGAAACTCTTGATACCAATGCGCGTATCTCGACGAGTACGTTAACTTTCGTAATAGGCTCGAAGTCATTTGACAAGGAATTGGCCAAGTGGGCCTTCATTTGGCTTGAATGGAGAATAGGAAAGAAAGAGGGTTTAGTTGCAAAATATCCCTTATAAGGCATTGAAATGAACCCCTTGAGTTCATTCAACTCAAATCCATTGCAATAGAAACCCTAGGCTCCTCCTTTCTTCATTTCTTCTTCCTTTTTCTTCATCAAGAGTGGATTTTTAGAGAGATTCAAGTGGATTTTTGAAGAGGTTTCTTCTTCCCCATAATCTTCCTCAACTTGTCTTCTTTCCTTGGAGTGTTGAAACTTGAAAGAAGATCTCAAGAGTTCCCTACTCACACTACAAGTAAGTACTTAGAGCTTTTAAAGGATTTTCAAGTTATAATGAGTGATTAGATATGGTTTCTAGCACAAATAGCTTATAGGGTTGTGTTTTTCATGTTTTTGTGGAATTAGGGTTTGGATTGTGGGTTTCTCATCTCAAAGTCAAGCTAAGTAAGAATTTCTTGCTAATAGACTTCAAGAGGCAAGTATAAATGCACCTCCATGATTTAAATGCTAGTTTACAAGTTTTTCTTGAATTGTAAGAGTTGGGTTCTCAAACCCCTTCTTTATTGTAGAATGGAGATTTTTGTGGGTTGATGGAATGAGGGAATAGAAGTGTTGTGATTGTATTAGAATGTGATTAATGAAGGGAACAGGAGGTTCCAAGTCTTTATTGCAGGTTTGGATTGGATTGGAGTTGAAATGGGACTGAAAGAGTGAATGTTCAGAATTCCAGAATTGGAGTTCTGGACAGTTCGCTCGAGCGAACTCAGCTACTGTTTGATGCGAAATAGCATTTGTAAGTGTCCGCTCGAGCGACCATATGTGCGCTCGATCGATGGAGTTTCTGTCTAGGAGCCTCTGTCTTGGCTAGAGAGAGAGAGAGATGTGGGTCGCTCGCGCGACCAACGTTATGTGAGACGTTCGCTCGAGCGAACTGGGAGTCCGCTCGAGCGAACCTGAATACAAGCCAAATAATTATTATGATTAGAAATTTGGCCAATCGATCGAACCTAGGGGACTCAGGTTGAGTCCAGTGGATTTTGAAATCATGGGTGGAAATTTTGAAAATTAAATGCACACATTAAATATATAAATGTGATGTCCATCAAGAATAACACGTGCATTTAGCAACCAATGATTACACCTAGTAGTTGTCTAGATTTGAGATAGAGACAAGTAGGACCATAAATGACTAATGATTCTTTTAACTCAATTGGAACTATAATGACTAAATGCAATGAACTAATGAATAATCCTGCTGCAGCAGATGATTGGGGTGTTCCGGAGCTCCGTGGTGATGCCAGTGATCTCTGATCAAGACACTGGTAGATCCCACATATTAGACTGCAAAGTCAATGAATTGATAAGCCATGTAATGAAAAGTAATATATATTGGACTGAAGAGTCCCATAAGCCATCTAATAAATACTCAATGTAATCCGAATGACATAATAAAATGAACTGACTAACACTTCCCTTGGGAAGAAACTGAATTGAATGATAATAATACTATTGTATTTATAATTTAGCCATTGATTATTAATTGACTACACTGTACAGGATATGGTACTGTTCTAGAATTAATTGTCTAGAATTGTTTCGTGAGAAATGGACAGATGTAGCATGAACTATCATAGATTGCTTATACATTGCCGAACTGTCGTGTTCATAGTGTTATTGATGGCATTACAGGCCCAGTTGCTTGTCCCGGCCTTGCAGAGGCCATCCCGCCAGCGGAGGAAGCCAATCCGATTCCTCCAGGAGGATTGATCGGATGGGCGTAGCATCAGAGGGCGAGCGAATAAAATATTTTGGAAATGTTTGGGAATTATTTTGATAAATATTTTTGTAGTAAATCATTTTGAGGTGTAAATAGATGCCACTTGCATTGTATTTTGAATATGCAGTGATGGACTTTATTGGATTGTATTTTTGTATATGTGAACTTTACTTGTAATGTAAAGTCAATTATTGTCAATGTATATATATTTCCCAAAAAATGTACATTTGACAGGTATGCAAGATAGATCCCTTGTAAGTCTTGTCTTAACTCCGGTTAATTTAAGATTTACGGGAGTAAGTATGTGGATTCGTGATCTGGGCTTAGCCCTGAGTAATCCGATCTCGGGCCCCAGTCATGACAATTTCTCAATTATTCCTTCATTTTTTTTTTTTTCTACTTTGATAAGAACATGGTTCTTAGAATTCATAGAGATAGATGGTCATGTGGTTTTCTTAATTGTTTCTTCATTTCTTTTCCACTTTGATAGGAACGCAATTCTTAGAATTCATAGAAATTTAACTCCATAGAAAGAATCAAGTCCTGAGTTATTCTCATAGTTATTTCAAAATTCTAGCCCCATTACCGATAAAACACTGCTTTCACTTAATTATAGGAATTCAGTTCTTAGCAATCTAATGACTAGGGCATTGAGATTTTGCTTGTCACGCCAAAATCTTGGATCAATTGCCATGAATAACAAATCCATAATCAATGGCCCGACTGTGGCTCTGCTATTTAGTAATATAGGTGTTTGTAGAAAAGTGCATGAGTTTGAGCACCTGACATAGCAAAAGAAAATAAAGTGCATGAGATGGATTAAGTGTTAGTACTTTAGTAGTCTTTTTTCTATACAAAATTGTATACTTTGCAGTACTAAATTGTTTTAAAAATAATAAAAGTAAAATTCCAAACAGATGCTAAAGTGAGTTCCATACTTGGATAGATGCAACTATATATGAGTAAAAAGCATAGTTGAATTACAAATATATATATATATATATATATATTGCACCTGCCAGGGGTCGAACCTGGAATTTTAATTTAAATCAAGCATCCTTTAAATCAAGCATCAACGTCTCTATCCTAAATTTGATCACCCTGGCGCAGCATGGCTGAATCCAGCCCAAAGAAATTTTGGTTGTTCATTTCCGGGTTCCAGTTGGATTTAGGTGTTAACCAAACAAAACCCATAAGGAATTTGGGTCAGGTTTCAATTTGGGCTTTGGTTGCCAACTTATGTATAGAAATATGCATATTTATTAAAACTTTTCTATACGTATTTATTAAAACTACATAGTAAATAAATTTGACTAATAATACACAGGACTTATTCATTTTCTAAATTTAATATCCTTCGAAAAATGAGAGAGAGAGAGAGAGAGAGAGAGAGAGAGAGAGAGATCGGGGTAGCTAACCTATCATTATTTAACCCAAACGCAACACAAGTTACCCTCGGGAAGGGAATTTGTAGCTTGCTTTGGGATCTGGTAGAGTTTCTTGTGTTTTATTTGGATTAGGCAATAATAATTGATATACTACTTTCAAGCTCATATTTGATATGCATTGTCGAGCGAAGCTCAAGCTTGCTTAGTTGTTCTTTTTTTCTTTCTTTTTTCTTTTTTTGATTAAAAAAATCAAGGCCGTCCTTACTTGAGCTTGTTTCAGAAGTATAGAGAGTGGCTAAGCTTAACTAAGCTTGTCTTGGCTTGTACAGTATTCAAAACAAGCTCAAGTCAGGTTAAGCTCAAGTTGTCGTGACTCGGCTCAGCTCATTTACACCACAAAGATCGGAGATGGATAGTGTGTGAGGGATTTAGATTGATTAGGTGGGCCCTGCAAGCTTAGATCCTATAGTAGCGTAAGATTATAGGCTCCACAAGTTAGAAGTAAACTTGGTCTGTTGACACGTGGCAAGCGGTTGGGCCCGATTTGAGGGAATGATGTGGAGTAATTTCTGGTTACTAGTGCTTTAGGGCCCGCGTTGGATGCGAGCCTTGAAACAAATTCATCCAAGGAAAACTCTAAATATCAAGTAAACAAATAAACTCAATTTAAAATAATTATATATAAATCTTAAAGTCGTCAGTAGCTTTTGGAGAACCTCATATATAATATTAGCAATAAGAAATACATTCAAGTTTTTGTTACCCATTGATAATTTCAAAGCCCAACAAAACAAAGCCACCCCATTTGGACTTGTTTGTGCAACAAAAGGATTCTAGTTTATGCATATTTTTATTTCCTCATGAGAATGGAATTTTGTATTTTCGTAGAAAATCAAAGTCCTCTCTATTAAGAAAAAATGATTCATTTTTTTCTTCTAATATTTGGGACTGGATTGGACAACCCAAGCCCAGGCCCAGTTAGGCCCATTGACAGGCCTAATTTTTCATGTTAAAAAATCTTGTGTCTTCTGTGTGGTTGATTTTTTTTTGGGTTCGTTTTTTTTTTTTTTTCTGATAAGGGCCTCTCCAGCTCTCTTTCTTCGGGCCCATTAACATTTCCTTTGTGAAAGACCTTTTTGTATAGCCTTTGAATCTTTAGTTGAACGTTGGTAGTGGAGAGGAGCTACTTAGTGCGCTTTTTGAACGTTAGAAGGCATCTCCGTCATTTAAAAAACGAAAGAACATACTGAGGTGTCGACTCCACTGCTTCAGAACACCACTATTTTCCGAACACCACTATTTTCCGACAACCTTTTTCCTCAATTTTTAAAAAATATCCAAATTGTCTTTGGAGGAAAAAAAAGAAAAAAAAAAAGAAATATGAAATACCATAGATTTTTGAAGTGCTCTAGGACCATGGGATTTTGATTCCTTTGATTCTTTGCTCAAATCAGACCAAGCCTCGTTCGAATTTGACCAGTAGCTTTCATTGTCTTATCAATAATATCTTATGTGCATCTAGCAACTTGAATCCATCCGAATACTCTTTGCCAGCTGCACCAAACAACATTAGCACCAACTCATCGAGAAAAAACTTTTTGCACCCACAATGAATTTTTGACTTACGCAAAAATCTTTTCCGAAGTAAGATCTTCATTTAGGTCATCAAATTTGAAAAAAAAAATGCAAAAAACGTTGATTCTAAGCCACCGTCTATAACATTGTAGCAGTTAACGTCTTTCCTCTTCATAAGGAAGAGTCTGGATCTCCTGTTTCGTCCAAACAAGGGTAGCCTGTTTGGGCCAATCCTAATGTGCCACCTCGCAAAATGGAAATAAAGGTAGAAAGTAGAGACGCCAAACGCTACCTAAGAGTCTCAACCCTTCAGTTCAATTCCGCGCTAGGAATGCCTTTTAGGTCATCAAATTTGAAAAAAACGTTGATTCTTCCTATAATGTTGTAGCACTTCACGTCTTTCCGCTTAAAATGGAAGAGTTTGGATCCCATGTTTCATTCAAACAGGGGTAGCCTATTTGGGCCAATCCTAACGTGCCACCTAGCAAACTTGCTACCTTAGCAAGTTGTTTCTCTCCAATGATGTGACATATAACATCACCTTCACTATACTATTTAAATTAACAAACAGAAATAGAGGTAGAAAGTAGAGATGCCAAATGCAACCTAAGAGTCTCAACCGTTCGGTTCAATTCCGCCCCAGGCAAAATGCCTTATCGCTCGACCCAAAGCTACTGGAGTTGACACCATCAAGAAAGTGTGTCGACACTTTTTCCCATAAGATAAGATTGCTGGAAAATTTGTCTTAAGTGGTTGTAAGACCCCGCCCCGAGTTAATCAAGATTAACTCTAATTAATTACAATTAATGCTAATTAATCAAGTCTAATTAGACTAATGATGGTTAATGACCCAACTCGATGAGATTAGTCTCAAATGATTGAATTAAGCCTAATGAAATGATAATGAAGGGTATTCAAGGGATTGAATGAGATTTTAAACTCAAACCAAGAGAACAAGGCCTTTTTCCGTAAATACGGATTTATACGTATTTTGTCGAATACGGAAACTCTTGATACCAACACGTGTATCTCGACGAGTACGTTAACTTTCATAATAGACTCGAAGCCGTTTGACGAGGATTTCGTCAAGTGGCCCTTCATTTGACTCAACCCGTAAATAACCTTGACAAGTGGGCTTTAGTTGCAAAATGAACTCATATAAAAGGAAAGAACTTCCTTTGAGTTCATTTCCAACGATCCCAGCTCACTCAAAACCCTAGACACTGCTCTTTCTTCCTTTTTCTTCTTTCTCCTTCCATTTCTCTTCATCTAGAGTGAGGATTGGAAGCTTGGAAAGTGGTTGGAGTGGAGCTTCATCTTCTTCATCTCCTTCCTCATCTCGTTTTCCATCTCGGAGTAGTGAAGCTTGGAGGGGAACTCAAGGATTTTCTTCTTGGAACTACAAGTGAAGAAGCTCTTGTTAGAAAGACTCTAAAAAAAGGGCTCGTTTGGTAATTTTACTTATAAAGTCAAGTAAAGTCAATTTAAACATCCCATCAAAAGCACATTTTACCAAAATTCCCTCTTTTTCCAAAAAAGTCAAAAAGCAACTACCTTTACTCACTAAAAGACAAAAATATTCAACTTCTCCATACAAAAAGTCAAAAAGATTCCATAACAAACAACAAAAAACAAAATACCATCATAACCCACTTATATTTTATTCTTTCTTTAAAGTCAACTTAACTTCACTTGACTCAATTAGTAGAGTTACCAAACGGGCTCTTGTTAGAAAGACTCTAAGAGGCAAGTATAAATGTTCATTTATGATCAAACATGCTAATTTTTCAAGTTCTCTTGAGTCATTAGAGGTGGGTTCTCAAAACCCTTTTTCTTTCTCATGAAATGGAGATTAGATTGAATGTGAATGCTTAATGGTTGTTCCAAGAGTCCAAGAGGGTGTTTCCTTGGATTTTTATAGATTATTGAAGAGACTGGAGTTGAGAAACTCAGTCTTTAGAAATTCGCTTCAGAAGTTCTGAAGCTCGAAAATGACAGTCTGGGCTAATTACGGCTAGCCGTAAGGCTAACCGTGGAGCCAACCGCCAAATTCTGTGAAAATGTCAGCTTCTGGAAAGCTGACCGTGAGCTAACCGCGAAATGGCGGTTAACCGAAATTGGAATTTCGGCTAGCCGCCAGCCACCTTCCGGCTAGCCGCCGACTGCATTTCGGCTAGCCGTGGGCCAAGTTCCGGCTAACCGCCAGTGAGCTTAATATTGACTTAAAATTTATTGTGAGTGAAAATTTGTCCAATCGATTGGGGGACACAGTTTGAGTCCAGTGGATTTTGATATTGAGGGTGGAAAATTTTTGGGGACTAAATGCACATATTAAATGAAAATGTGATGTCCATCGAAAATAACACGTGCATTTAGTAACTAATAATTACACCTATAATTTGTCTAAATTGGGATAGAGACAAGTAGGACCGTGAATGATTAAAGATTCATCTAATCCCATTGAGTCTATAATGACTGCATACAATGAACCACTGAATTCTGAATAAATGTAATGAACCATTGAATAATGAACAAAATGAATAAATGCAATGAATAATGAATAATCCTGCTGCAGCAGATGATTGGGGTGTTCCGGAGCTCCGTGGTGATGCCAGTGATCTCTGATCAAGACACTGGTAGATCCCACATATAGACTGAAAAGTCAACGAAAAGCCATGTACAAGCCATGTAATTTAATATGAATTGAATGAAAAATGTATTGGACTGAAAGGTCCCAAAAGCCATCTAATAAATGCTCAATGTAATCCGAATGACATGAAATGAATGAAATGAATAATGCTTCCTTTGGGAAGACGTTGACTGAATGATAGTAACTCTATTGTGTTTGTAAATTTAGCCATTGAGTATCAATGGGCTACACTGTACATGATATTGCATTAACCTAGATGTAATTGTCTAGAGTTGATTTATATTGATAATGGATAAGTTAAGCATGTGTTATCATAAATGCGTTTATACATTGTTGAACCGTCGTGTTCATAGTGTTATTGATGGCATTACAGGCCCAGTTGCCCATCCCGGCCTTGCAGAGGCCGCGCCGCGAGCGGAGGAGGCCCATCCGATACCTCCAGGAGGTTTAGCCGAATGGGCTTAGTTCGGAGGGCGTAGCTTTTGAATGTTTTGGGAATTATTTTGTGAATCTTTTGATAGATATTGTATATCATTTTGAGATGTAATTAGATGTCCCCTGCATTGTATTGTGAATATGCAGAGGTGGACTTTATTGGATTATATTTTTGTAAATGGTAACTTTACTTGTAATGTAAAGTCAATTATTGTCAATGTACGTATATGTTTCCGCAAAAATGTACATTTGACAGGTGTGTATGTTAGATCCCTTGTGAGTCTTCGTCTTAACTTCGGTTAATTCGAGATTTACGGGAGTAAGTATGATGGCATCGCGATCCGGGTTAGGCCCCGATTAGTCCGATCTCGGGCCCGGGTCGTGACATACTTATTGTATGGTATCAGAGCCTAGTTAGAGAACTAGGTTAAGAACTTTTGAAAGACTTACTTGAACTAAGACGAAGTGAGGAACGTTATGATTAGGGCAAATCCAACTTTGGATTTTATTTATCGTTTTCACTATATGAGACACATATGTGATGGAAGTGTGGAGATATGTATCTTACCTTCCGTATTGTCTGCAGCATGGCATCTGGATCGGGGAATGATGGCTTTATCGAAATTCCTGTCAATGATAGTACCACACCCCCTCCTCCAGCATCGAATACGGATGCGAGAATGACTGCAATACTAGAGCAATTAGTGAAGAGTCATGAAACTCAAGTAGCCATGCAAGCTCAACATAGAGAGCAAATGGCAAAGAATCATGAAGCACAAGTGGCCATGCAGGCCCAGCACCGAGAGCAGATGGCAAAGAGCCATGAGGCTCAAATGGGCATGCAAGCCCAAATTACCACATTGTTGGAAACACAAGCTCAGTTGCAAGCTCAATTGCAAGCTCCACCTGTAGCACCGGTCCAACAACCTCATGTTGAGACTCAGGTGGTATTACAACACAAGGATGCGGATCCTCACGCCATTTATGAGAGGTTCCGAAAAAGGGGAGCCACTGAGTTTTACGGCAATGAGGATGTGGAAAAGGCAGATGAGTGGCTGGAACACATCGAGGATGTGTTTGATACAGTTGTTTGCACCCGGAGACAAAGAGTATTGCTCACCTCTACCATGTTTAGAGGGGGAGCTAATTTATGGTGGAAGAGTGTAAAAGATGTGTTCAAGGAGATGAACACACCCGATGTCTGGGAAGTCTTCAAGAAGCAGTTTCATAGGAAGTTTGTCCCTGAGCATGTGCAGCAACAGAAGGAATCAGAGTTCCTACACTTGAAGCAAGGTCAACTGACCGTTGCTGCTTATGTTCATACGTTTTTGCAATTGTCCAAGTATGCTCCTGACTTAGTGGACACTGAGGAGAAAAAGGTCAAGAGGTTCCTTCAAGGACTAAATCCAGAATACAAGTCAATTGTATTTGCTGGACAAAAGCCTGCAACTTTTGATGATGCCGTTGTTAGGGCATATACGGCGGAAGGAATCCAAAGAGAAAAGGAGAGGGAAAAAGAAGCAGAGTCTGTACACACCAAGAGGAGTGGAGACTCATGGTTTAAGAAAGGGGGACAAACGAGGAACAAGAAACAGAAACAAAGGTTTCACCCGGGATATGAGAGGAGAGAAAATAAACCAGTCTGTGGGACTTGTGGTAAAGGTCACAGGACTGAGTTATGTTGGAGGACTTCCGGAGCTTGCTTAGTATGTGGCTCAATGGAGCACAAGATGGCACAATGTCCAAAAGCGAGAAGAGAGGATAGAGCTCCGTATCAGCAGCCTGCACAAGAGCAAGCAGCACTACCTGCTCCTCCTCCACGTCTAGCCTTGCCAGCTCCTCCTCCTCCTAGACAACAACAGCAACAACCTCAACCCCAAGGACAGCAACGCCAATGGCAGAGACAGCAGCCAAGGCAACAGCAGCAGCAGCAACCCAATAGACAACAGAGAGCTGGATTGGTCTATGCAGCTAACAGAGAGCAAGCTGATGTTGCAGCAAACGTGGTTGAAGGTACAATACTTGTAGATAATAGATCTGCAATTGTACTATTTGATCCCGGGTCTACACACTCTTTTGTAGCACCTCCATTTGCATATGATATGCGGGATCGAATAATGCAATTACCATATGACTTTACTGTATCTACTCCTTTAGGGACAAAAGTAGTTTGTGAATTGTTTATCCCCCAGTGCAGTGTTAAAATTGGGGAAGTGTCAATGCCAGCTGATCTGGTTATATTAGAAATGAGTGATTTCGATGTAATTTTTGGTATGGACTGGCTTGCGAAGTACAGGGCTTGTTTGGACTGTTTTCGCAAGATCATTACCTTCAGAGTTGAAGAAGACAGTGCCAGTGTACTCTTTGAAGGAGTCCAAAAGAAATACGATACCAGGCTAGTTTCGGCACTCAAGGCTGAACGAATGATGCTCAGCGGTTGTGAAGGCTACATCGCGTTCATCTCTGAAGAGAAGCCTGTACAAGAGTTAAGGAATATTCCTGTAGTCTGTGAATTTCCTGATGTATTTCCGGATGAAGTGCCAGGTCTACCTCCAGCAAGGGAAGTAGATTTTACCATTGAACTTGTGCCCGGTACTGCACCGATAACAAAGGCACCATATCGAATGGCACCATCAGAACTATATGAGTTGAAGAAACAAATACAGGATTTGCTCGACAAGGGTTTCATTAAACCCAGCGTCTCACCGTGGGGAGCGCCTGTATTGTTTGTGAAGAAGAAGGATGGCACCTTGCGGATGTGCATCGATTATAGGCAGATAAACCAAGTGACAATCAAGAACAAGTACCCTCTGCCTAGGATTGATGAGTTGTTTGATCAACTCGAGGGTGCATCATATTTCTCCAAGATTGATCTCCGATCTGGGTATCATCAGATTCGGGTTAAGGATCAAGATGTGCAGAAGACAGCATTCAGGACTCGTTATGGCCACTATGAATTTCTAGTGATGCCTTTTGGTCTAACGAATGCACCTGCAGTGTTTATGGCTTTAATGAACAGGGTGTTTGCTCCTTTCCTGGACCAGTTTGTTGTAATCTTCATCGATGACATCCTGGTCTATTCAAAGACAGAGGTGGAGCATTCACATCATTTGAGAACAGCCTTGCAGACACTGAGAGAAAATCAGTTGTATGCAAAACTCGAAAAGTGCGACTTCTGGTTGCAGCGGGTTGCATTTCTGGGCCATATCATCTCAGGAGATGGATTAGCAGTTGATCCAGCAAAAATTGAGGCAATTACTAATTGGCAAAGTCCGAAGAATGTGCCCGAAGTTAGAAGCTTCTTGGGATTGGCAGGCTACTATAGGAGGTTCGTCAAGGACTTTGCAAGGATAGCATCGCCATTAACGAAACTGACTCGGAAGAATACTTCCTTTGAATGGAATGATGCATGTGAGTCTAGTTTTCAAACCTTGAAGCAGAAGTTGATATCAGCCCCAATCTTGTCTTTACCTGAGGGAAGAGGAGGATTTGAAATTTACTCAGATGCCTCGGGTATTGGATTGGGATGTGTATTGATGTAGAATGGTAGAGTCATTGCCTATGGTTCACGACAGTTGAAAGAGCATGAGAAGAACTATGCCACTCATGACTTAGAGCTCGCGGCGGTTGTGTTTGCATTGAAGCAATGGAGGCATTACCTGTACGGGGAGACTTTTGAAGTCCATTGCGATCATAGAAGCCTTCAGTACTTATTCACTCAGAAGGATATCAATTCGAGGCAACGCCGTTGGTTAGAGCTAATCAAGGACTATGACTTTCCATTCAAGTATGTACCTGGAAAGGGTAACGTCGTGGCTGATGCCTTGAGTAGGAAGTCTGCTAATTTGGCATCATTGGTGGGTGAATGGAATTTAATTGAAGAATTCAAGGACTGTGATGTGGCTATTGAAATGGTGGATAGTAAGGTGATGCTTGCGGCAATGTCCGTCTTCGAACCAATGCTTATCAAGGAAATTAAAGATAGGCAGTTTCAAGACCTTGAGTTGGAGAAAATTAAGGACAACCTTGCCACTAAGCCGGATTTTGTGCTAGTAGAAGGAGTTCTATATTTCAGAGATAGACTCTGTGTCCCGGCTCAAGAAGATCTAAAACAAGCCATAATGTTTGAAGCTCATCATACACGGTATTCTATGCATCCTGGAAGTACTAAGATGTATAGAAACCTCAAGGACAGGTTCTGGTGGAACAACATGAAACGAGAGATAGCAGGTTATGTATCTTCCTGCTTGACTTGTCAACGTGTAAAAGTTGAACATCAGAAACCACCAGGATTGCTTCATCCACTGAAAATCCCTAAATGGAAATGGGAGCACATTACAATGGACTTCGTATCTGGTCTACCGAGGACGAGAAAGCAACACGACGCCATATGGGTGATCGTTGACCGGCTTACAAAGTCCGCACATTTCATTCCAATCAGAAAGGATATAGGGTTCAGTGAAATGTCCAAGCTGTTTGTCAAGGAAGTGACTCGATTGCATGGAACACCGGTCTCGATTGTCTCCGATCGAGATAGTAGGTTTGTGTCCACATTCTGGAAGTCATTCCAGAACTCTTTTGGCACTAGACTTCAGTTTAGTACGGCCTATCATCCACAGACAGATGGGCAATCAGAAAGGACTATACAGACTCTAGAAGACTTGCTTCGTGCCAGTGTGATTGATTTCGGGAGTGATTGGGATGACCATTTGGCATTGTGCGAATTTGCGTACAATAACAGCTATCACTCCAGCATTGATATGGCACCGTTTGAAGCACTGTATGGTCGGAGATGTCGAACTCCAGTTAGTTGGGAAGAAGTTGGGACCCGAAGTTTCCACGGTCCCACTATCATTGCTGAAACAGCAGAAAAAGTCCAAAAGATACAAGACAGATTGAAGCTTGTCAGATCAAGGCAGAAAAGCTATGCTGATAATCGTCGGCGTGATCTAGAGTTCGCGGTCGATGATTTGGTCTTTTTGAAGACCTCCCCAATGAAGGGCACTATTCGATTCGGGCAGAAAGGGAAGCTATCCCCGAGATTCATTGGACCTTTCAAGGTCACGAGCCGAATTGGAGATGTGGCTTATCGTCTCGATCTCCCAGCAGAACTCTCTGGTATTCACAACGTATTTCATGTTTCTATGCTTCGGAAATATGTGCATGATCCTTCACATGTCATTCGTCATGAAGAGATCGAAGTGTTGCCTAACACCACTTATGTTGAGAAGCCAATTCGGATCATAGATACAAAGGAGGCAGTTCTGCGTACTAGGACAATCAAATGGGTCAAGGTTCTTTGGGATCACCATGGACCGAATGAAGCTACCTGGGAACTTGAGGAGCAAGTGGCCCAGAAGTATCCCGAACTATTTGTTCAGGTAATTTTGCATTCAAATTACTTAATTGATTTATATTGAATTGTATTGCATTCGGAGGACCGAATGGTTCTAAAAGTTGGGAGAGATGTAAGACCCCGCCCCGAGTTAATCAAGATTAACTCTAATTAATTACAATTAATGCTAATTAATCAAGTCTAATTAGACTAATGATGGTTAATGACCCAACTCGATGAGATTAGTCTCAAATGATTGAATTAAGCCTAATGAAATGATAATGAAGGGTATTCAAGGGATTGAATGAGATTTTAAACTCAAACCAAGAGAACAAGGCCATTTTCCGTAAATACGGATTTATACGTATTTTGTCGAATACGGAAACTCTTGATACCAACACGTGTATCTCGACGAGTACGTTAACTTTCATAATAGACTCGAAGCCGTTTGACGAGGATTTCGTCAAGTGGCCCTTCATTTGACTCAACCCGTAAATAACCTTGACAAGTGGGCTTTAGTTGCAAAATGAACTCATATAAAAGGAAAGAACTTCCTTTGAGTTCATTTCCAACGATCCCAGCTCACTCAAAACCCTAGACACTGCTCTTTCTTCCTTTTTCTTCTTTCTCCTTCCATTTCTCTTCATCTAGAGTGAGGATTGGAAGCTTGGAAAGTGGTTGGAGTGGAGCTTCATCTTCTTCATCTCCTTCCTCATCTCGTTTTCCATCTCGGAGTAGTAAAGCTTGGAGGGGAACTCAAGGATTTTCTTCTTGGAACTACAAGTGAAGAAGCTCTTGTTAGAAAGACTCTAAGAGGCAAGTATAAATGTTCATTTATGATCAAACATGCTAATTTTTCAAGTTCTCTTGAGTCATTAGAGGTGGGTTCTCAAAACCCTTTTTCTTTCTCATGAAATGGAGATTAGATTGAATGTGAATGCTTAATGGTTGTTCCAAGAGTCCAAGAGGGTGTTTCCTTGGATTTTTATAGATTATTGAAGAGACTGGAGTTGAGAAACTCAGTCTTTAGAAATTCGCTTCAGAAGTTCTGAAGCTCGAAAATGACAGTCTGGGCTAATTACGGCTAGCCGTAAGGCTAACCGTGGAGCCAACCGCCAAATTCTGTGAAAATGTCAGCTTCTGGAAAGCTGACCGTGAGCTAACCGCGAAATCACATCCGACAGATGGGTCTGCTCGAGCGGATATGGGTCCGCTAGAGCAAACCTAATGCTAAAGACTATTCGGTGGCAATATCATTCAGGGGGATCAACTCCATTCACCGGATACCCTCCTCGAATCCCTTGGCGGGGAAAGGGTAGGCTTTATTTGAAAACATGCATGCAAGGATGCTTGAAAACGGGTCAAAAGCACATGTGACATGATGCTCAAAAATGAAAGCCTAGGTGCTCATTACAACGTTGGTCTAAAGATGGGAGGACTAAGGCGCCCGGTCGATCTAGGGAAATATCACCTAGAGAAGTGGACTATCGTCCGTCAGGCCCATCTTAAGACCAACAATCGCTTAGGGCACATTGGGGGTGGATACGCACTTAGCTAACCTAACTTAGGAGAGAGTGAGGGACCTGTGTGCCACTGTCAATCATAGGGAGTCCACTAGGAGGCTATCGCCGTAAGGCCTAGGGAGTCGCGTAGAGGGGTAGACGATGTCACGGTCACTAACACCTAAGGGTCGGTGTTACTTAGTGCATTGAAGCGATAATGAAAGCATGGATGAAAGATGGTTTTGAAAATATAGCATGTGCCGAAATTCTTTTTCAAATATCAATGAATTTATGAATCAAGTATAGCCTACCCTAATAGCATGAAGCTCAATGGTGAAAATTGGCGGAGGTTGAATGAGGAAAAGAAAAGTAAAATCTTGTTCTTGATTTTTGGGATTTTATGATTTTTTTTTTAATTTTTGTAAATATGGGGTTAGAAGGGCCTAACTGGGGGTGTGCATGGAACCTAATCTAATCGTTCTTCTCTTTTACATTGGAGCGCATAGATGGGCTAACCCCATGAAAGGGCCAGCTGATAAGTACCCAATTGTTATGCAATTGGGGACTTAATTACCTTCCTATTACCATCATTCGTGTTTAATTCCTTCGATTTCATATAATTTTTGCACGGATATTGGTTTTTGGTCATTTGCAGGAATTTGGTGAAGAATGAAGCTTTTGGATGATGAATGGATCAAGTGGAGAATTAAGGAGCAAGTGGAATTGATGTTCGGGACCAATTTTGGGTTCGATGAAATGTTCGTAGATGCTTTGGTTCGATTGAGGAAGTTCGGGACAACCAAAAGAAGTGAAAAATAAGAATTTATCAGTCTAACCGGAAGTTCTACCGGTAGAAGAGGCCAAAATCTGGGCAGAGAGTTAAGAAATTGAACTTCACTTGTCTAACTGGAATTTCTACCGGTAGATGAAGGCATAACCGCAAGTTCTACCAGTAGAACGGTCGGGTTTGACGGGAATCTGTGTTTTTGTGGTATTTTTGTAATTAGATATGTGGGGGACCTATATAAAGCCCAAAAACTCATAAATTAGGGTTGTTCTGGAATTCTCTTAGCTTCCTAGCCCTTTTTCTCTCTTTCTTCCATAGATTAATACATAGTTAGATTTGATTGAAGATTATTGTTTAAGTTTGGCGAATTCTTGGATTTGAGATTGAATCTTTCAATTATTTCAAGTTTCTATAAAGGTATTCATTCATTCATGTTCTTATTGTTCTCTTGTGTTCATAGAACCTCTTTGATGGCTTACCCATTAATGGAGGGGTAGATTTATTGATGGTTTAACCTGGGGGATATTCACCCTAGGATTTACATGGGTTATTTTTCCGGATTAATGCTTTGATGATGAACAATAGGTTCCATTGATTTTCTATTGTTAGAAATCGTAATTGGGATTTTAAGCTTTTGACTAGTTGTGTTCATTTATGATGATACAAATAGTACTTAGGTCAATGGCTCCCAGAATACTGATTTGACTGTTAAAGAATCTCTTTGGTAATTATGAATTTTAGATTGTTATTCGATTTTCATGAAGGAATTTTCCAGGTAAGATTGGATTGGTCCAAATCTTATCTGAGTAATAAAACGGAAGATGAAACCATGTAAATCCGGGTGAACTGAACCAAGGTTGAACCATCTCTTTAGTTTAACAGTTTTATTTAGTTCTCAGCATAAATTTAACTCAATCAACTGAAAAAGTTGGTCACCTTTGACCAAAAGAAGTTCTCAAGAGCTTGAAACCTCTAGCTCGTTCCCGGCGGATTCGACCTCTTCAAGAGTGAAGTGCTATTTAGCGACAAGTTTTGTCCTCCGCTTAGGACACACATTCAAAGACAGTAAGCACCAGCCCACCTACCGCAACTCTCCTAATCCCGAAAAGACTAAACACTACTAGAAATTTGGCTTTTGGCGCAGGGAAAGGCGGGCGGCCGCTTGGGGCCGTGGCTAAAGGGCCCATTAGTGACCGCCATAGCGGTCGCTAAAGCTATTCGCCACTTTTTCCCTTCCTAGTTTTTTTCCCCTCTCCCGCGCTCTGCTCCCCCGAAACCCCTTTTTTCCGCCAGCAACTATTCTCTCTCTCGCTCCCTCTCCCTCGCTCTATTTCTTTCTCTCTCTCTCTCTCTCTCTCTCTCTCTCTCTCTCTCTCTCTCTCTCTCTCTCTCTCTCTCTCTCCCTCTCGCTCTCCCTTTCTCTCTCTCTATTTCTCTCTCTCTCTCTCCCTCCCTCTCTCCCTCTCCCTCTTGCTCTGCGCTGTGCCCTCCATCGCCCACGCCACTGTGCTGTCTCTCTCTCTATGTGTGTGTATTGCGCCCACGCCACTGTGCCCTCTCGCTCTGCACTGAGTCGTCGGAGTCCAGACCAGAAAGGTAAGTTTTAATCATGGGTTTTCTCAAACGGAAAAAGGTATTTTTTTCCTTCTCCCATTTCATGAGGTTTGAAGTATTTGCGATTGGATTTTGACTCTTGTTTAATGCTATTTGGATGATTTCAGATTGGGTTTTTGCTGTATGTTAGGAAATTTGTTCTGGGTATGTTTTCATTTTCTGTTTCTAGGCTATTTGTGATTGTGATGAAGATCTATTCCAGTTTTTCTGTGATCTGTGTTTTGTGTAGGGAAACCCCTTCTGTTTTTTTTTTTTTTTTTTTTTTCTGGGATGTTTTTTTGTGATGTAAATCTGTTACAATTATTCTGTGATTTGTGTTGTGTGTTGTGAAATCTCTTCTGGGCGATTTTGTGTTTTTGTGTTTCTGGGCTATTTGTGATTGTTTTCAAGATCTTCCAAATCCCCAGCACCCCAGTGATTGCCATCGATCAAGGTGGGCCCCACAACAAGGTTCCAATGGCTGTGGCCGGTTCATTGGTAATCTTTCCATATTAATGGAAGTGGGGTTGTTTGCTGTCTCTTTGGTTTGTGCTTGGTTTATGTGATTATATGATGGAGAGTGATGGGTGCTTTGTGTGATGGGTGATTAGTTTAAGAAATCATGAACTATCACAAATGTAATTGGAGATGTCTTCATTTTTGTTAGATATATATTGGTTAATTCTGATGCTCCCCAGACTGTGACCAGTTGCATTTCATATCTGAGCTTTCTTTCTTTCTTTCTTTTTCCCTTTTGCTAAGATAATGAGTCTCAACTGAAAGATGGCACCTTTGTACTGTTTCCCATTGTTTATTCTGATGGTGGGCCTTCCACTTTTGATCATTCCTGGCCTTCTAATGGAAGCCTCAAAATTTATCGATTCATTTAAGTTGTATTCTTTTAGTTCAATTTGATTGCCAGTGCTGGTTTGATTTCGATGAGTGTGAATTTAGCTACTGCCATGTTACAGGGTTTTTAGCTGTCCGAAGGAGTCGGATTAATTTTCTTGGAGAAAAGAAAATCACCTTGAGACCCATTAGGTTAAAGACTTTTAGAGAAGCAATTTCATTAATATAGAAACACTATGACTTCCATTTGAGCATATATAGGATCTCAATTAAATTCAAACTCAAACCTAAATTCTCTAAGTAATCTCGCCTTTTATCTCTAATAACCAAAACCAACCTAATTCTATCTTATCTTCTAAAATATAAATCTCTAACATAGGTCTGTCATGTATGGTACCATCCATCTCCAAGGACAAAACTGTGAGGCATTCTCATAGCAGAGAATTATCATATTAGATTTGTGTAGGTGTGTGTGATTTGAAATCAAGAGCATATAATACCATCCATCTCCAAGGACAAAACTGTTAGGCATTCTCATGAAGAGAAGTGTCAAGATGCACTGAGCTGCAGACAGGCAGGACCTTCCATCCAGATGGGATTAGGAACCCTATAATACCCACAAATCCATAAAAAGTTATACCCTACAGTCTACATGAATATAATAAGCCATAGACCAGCTATAGACAGGTGGACACACCTTTAAACCTGACATCTTTTAGAGCCTTCCTGTGTACAAACTTGACTATGTTTCCACATCTCAAAGCTTCATTAATCACAGGCATGGTTCAAAACCAATAAAAATACTTCTAATCAGTTCCTATCTATACGCCATAGATGGTAGTATCATTGCGGTTGTAGGCATTACTGCTTTACATTTTGTGTGAATTCCATTTGCTTGTAATCTTCCAAGTTTAGGTACTCTCCTTTCTCCTTTTTTGTTCTTATTGCTTGATGCTCTTCCTGTCATAATAAGAACAACCCACCTTTAGATAATTCTATTATTTCAATGTTGTCTCTCCATATAATATAATATTTGTAGACCCTTGTACCTTAAGTTGCTAAAGAGCCAATGGGGAGGTCCCAAGGAAGTAAACAGTCAATGACATTAGTAAAGAGGTTGTTTCATAACCTCCTAGTAGCAGATCCAACACCAGGCTCACTTTCTCTTCATCACTTAAACTTCCATTCGACATAAGCACATCTAGGAAATCTCCCTTTTCATGTCTGTTGATGTGATCAATATCAATCATAAAATAACGCAAGTGCACGGGTGTCTAGATGAGACAATGGCAAGAACGGGTCGAACCCACAGGGAGCTAATTAAATAAACTTTTAAATTAAGAAAACTAATTAACTAACAATTAAGAAAAATTTTGAGTCTTAGATAAAAAAAAATAAGTAACTAATTTAGAAATTCAAAATCTACCAATTAATGAAGGTGATTAGAGCATAGGAAAGCAATAAGCATCCACCAATTATTTATCAAGTAACCCTAACTTGTTCCAATTTTTACTTCAAATCAAAGACAAATCAATGTTTTTAATTTGGAAAATCTAACTTTTAAAATCCCTTTTTAATTATAAAATTTCAAAACTCAAGACTTCCTTCATCTCATAAAAGAATAAAAATACTTTAAGCACCACCCATCAAAAGTAAGCATAGACCATTTAAAGATCTAAATCCTAAGCATGGCCTATCAAACATAAGCATGAGTAGTCAAAAACTAATTTTTATTTTTAGAAATAAAAATAGAGATTTGCCTAGGGCATGAAGACAAGCCTATTAATCATTAAGCACATAATCATGGAACACAAATTAGAATTACTAAACAAATAAAAAGACAATTACTTACCTTCATCCATAACTCTAATCAAGAAAATTAGCCCGCCATTGCAAATAATGCTTCTTGATTTATTGTTAAAAATTGCATCTTTACAACTTCTCCTTCACAAATTTTCTCCTTCAAAATAAATCCTTGGACATGGCCCAAGGCTACCAAAAATAAAATTAAACTAATGGAAAAGAAGAAAGGAAGAGAAAAAGAAAAGAATAAGAGAGAGGGAGAGCCTTGGACGTATGGAATATGTTATGGGTCTCCATCATGCCTCCTTTTATGCTTTTTGCAAACCTCTTTTAGTAAAGAAGTACCATCCTTTTAGGTCTCTTTTTTTCCTTATTTGTAGGGATTCTTTCTTGTTCTCCAAGCTAACTTCTTTCTTTGAAAAGACTTTTAAATTTGAGAGATCTCCTTGCCTTATTAGGTTTCTTGATGCATACACTTTCCTTGTACAATTCCAAGAATATCTCTAAAAATTGCATGATGATGTAAAGGGAATAAACTTTCCAAATATTGAGATTTCTTGCAATTCCCACCTAAAACTGTAGCAGACAACTTCCCGAGGTCATATCTCCCTCAATATAGCTCTGATTTTGGCAATCTTAGGCTCCACGGATATCTACTCGAGAAGCCCTTTCCAACGGTGGCTAGATTACACCGATCCAACACTCGGTTTGAGAGTTATGGCCATTTTAAGTTACTGCCCTTGAAAAATCTAGGAATAATTGTGCAAAAATGGAAGCTTCTATGTTGGCATGCAATGGGGTGTGTGGGGCCCATGTTGGACTTCCAAGCATGCTTGGACTCTCTCTTTGCTTGCTTATTTGACTTCTCTCTTCTCAAATTTCATCAATGTAGGCCCCATGTTGATTTCTCCTACAAATTGAAAGAGGCAATTTTGACATTAATCATAAGAAAATAATTATGAGCCATGTATGGGACCCTACATTCCTAGTGATGCACCAATATGACCAACTTCCCAAAAATAGCACATGGTGCCAAAAATAGCAAGATATGCATTGATGAAACCAAAAGCCTAATTTTGGGGTGATAAATGAGATAAGAAAATTTTAATTTCAAAAAGTCATGCAATTCAATGAGTTTTGACCAATTTTGACCATTTCTCCAAAAATATCCTCAAATGCATGTAATCATGAAATTAAATGCAATTCTATCCAATCGAACCTAATTAAGTCCACAAAGGCTAATGAAATGATGACTTAATGACCTAGTTTTGTGGACTTATCACACTCCCCAACCAGCCTTTTGCTAGTCCCTTAGCAAAATAAGCGACAAGGAATAAAACACATAAACTAATCCTAAAGAAAACAAACTAATGTAGAAAACATAAATGAAAAACACCACTTTCGCTGGTACTCTCGACTGCATTTAGCGTATGCAGTAAGCCCTTAAACCCCTAGGTTCCCCCTAGTGGACGAGTTGTGCCTCGTGAGGGTTTGTAATGAATACACCCACAAAATTCTTTTGTTTTTTTGCAAAAGATTTTAAAACCTATCAAAATCCAGGGAAACTTCTTCCAAGAGAAAATCTGTAGACACTGACTATTCTCAATTCTCGAGATTTTCATGGACAAATCTTAAATTCGGTTCACAAATCCCATCTTTTGGTCATAAATTCTTGAAATCATGCTAATTGATCGTGCACGGTGAAAAGCATGTATACGAAATAAGTATCAAATGATCCACCAATAATTTCAGTGAAAATAACTTTTTTTTTTTAAAAAATTCAGGGCCTCCTAAACGTAGCCAAAAAAAAAAAAAAAAAAAAAAACAGTCTTCCTCTCAAGGCGATAATGACGGCTTTCGCACTACTGTTTTTTCAAATGGCGCAATTTTTTTTTCTCTCTTTTTTTTTTAACACACACATATGACTATGCAATGCCTAGGTCCCTTAAGCTTTCTAATTAACCCATGTAACGAGCATTAGGCCAATGACTCCCAAACCAGATGGCTTTAGGGCACTAGGTATGAAAATACCCCTAAGGGCTTACTAACTCGGGTTAAAAAGGCTACGAACCCAAACTAGTCACAATTTTTTTTTCTTTGTTTTTTTCAAGACTTTAACTAAACATTTTTTTTATGGTCCCCAACAATAGACAGCCCTTTTCATGTATCCACCCATCGAACCATGAAGCTTTGTACACTAAGGGTTGATTTTCCATTTTTTTTTATCAAAGAAAAACGAAAATCATAGCTTCACATTTAAAACCTTGAAAACGTATCCAATCTATGTAAAAGTGAGGGATCAAAATTCAACACTTTTCCAAAAACTCTTTCCGTAAAGAAAATAGTGAACCGTTGTTTTCTGTTGCCCAAAATAAATATCTTTTGCCAATAAAAATTCTCTCGGACGTTTCCTTCTAACAATTTTTTTTTGTTTTTTTTTTTTTAACTAAGAAAAACGAAAAAGAAAATGTAGAATGAAAATTGAACAAATGATCACATGTCAAGTTCTAACTCACACCCCCAAACCTAAATCTAACATTGTCCTCAATGTTATGAATGCATGTGTAATGTGAAAATGAACAATAAGGAAAATTAGAACATATTACCATGTGGGGTGATTGCAAAAGAATGTGATCAACCAGCTCAATTACCTTCTAAAATTGGGTTGCCTCCCAAACTGCGCTAAGCGCTAAGTTTAATGTCGTCAACCCGACATGAAAAAAATGATTAAAACCTAGTAAATTGGGTCTTCCAGAAGGATATCCTCAATGTTTTTATCCTTTAGTTCTAGAAACGGTTTCAACCGTTGACCATTCACTTTGAAAATATCCCCATTCTTGGGATTTTCAATTTCCACCGCACCATGAAAGTAAACAGTCCTGACAATGAATGGACCAATCCACCGGGTTCGAAACTTCCCGGGAAACAGGTGTAACCAGGAATTATACAAAAGGACTTTCATACCTGGTTCAAATGATTTTCTTAAAATTGACTTATCATGGTTCAACTTCATTCGTTCCTTATAGATTTTGGCACTCTCATAGGCAGCATTTCGAAGTTCTTCCAACTCATTGAGTTGCAATTTGCGCAGAGTACCCGCAGTGGGTAAGTCAAAATTAAACTTCTTAATGGACCAATAAGCTATGTGCTCCAATTCAACAGGTAAGTGGCATGCCTTACCATAGACCAACCTATATGGGGACATCCCAATAGGAGTCTTGTAAGCGGTTCGATAGGCCCACAGTGTGTTGATCAATCACAAAGACCAGTAGCTTTCCGAGTGGGATTGACCGTCTTTTCTAGAATTTGTTTAATTTGCCTATTTGAAATTTTCGCTTGGCCACTAGTTTGTAGGTGATAAGGTGTAGCAACCTTATGGGTGACAGAATATTTTTTCAACACATGCTCAAAGGGACGGTTGCAAAAGTGAGTGCCGCCGTTACTAATGATTGCTCTAGGGGTACCAAAGCGAGAAAAGATATGATCTCTCATGAACTTAGTCACCACATGGTGGTCATTCTTCTTTGTCGGTATGGCTTCTACCCACTTGGAAACATAGTCTACTGCCAGCAAAATGTAAAGATTTCCAAAGGAATTTGGAAATGGCCCCATGAAGTCAATTCCCCATGCATCAAAAATTTCCACTACAAGTATGGGATTCAAGGGCATCATGTTCCTTCGATTGAGCTTGCCAAGCTTTTGACACCTTTCACAGTTCAAACAGAATGTGTGGCAATCTTTAAAATAGTGGGCCAGTAAAATCCACACTGTAAAACTTTTGCATCTGTCTTTTTCGAACTAAAGTGGCCCCCACAAGCATGATCATGGCAGAAGGAAATGACCGAGTAATGGTCATGATCAGGAATGCATCTCTTGATGATCTGGTTTGGGCAGTATTTAAAAAGATACGGATCATCCCAGAAAAAGTACTTGACCTCAGCTAGAAATTTTGAACGATCTTGTTTTGACCAATGGGTGGGCATCTCCCCTGTAACAAGGTAATTGATTATATCTGCAAACCAGGGGATTTGAGAAATACTGAGCAATTGTTCATCAGGAAAATTTTCATTCAGTGAGACCTCATCTGAAGGCTCTAAAGGTATCCTCGAAAGATGATCTGCTACAACATTCTCACATCCTTTTTTATCTCGTATTTCCAAATCAAACTCTTGTAGCAAAAGGATCCACCGGATCAATCGGGCTTTCGCATCCTTTTTGGACAGAAGGTGTCTCAAGGTTGCATGATCCGTGTAGATGATGACTTTGGACCCTATCAAGTAGGACCGAAATTTCTCTAAGGCAAAAATTACAGCTAGCAATTCTTTTTCAGTGGTTGTGTAATTGAGCTGTGCATCATTGAGGGTCCCACTAGCATAGTAAATCACATGAGGTAGCTTTCCAACCCGTTGACCCAAAACAGCTCCAATAGCAATATCGGATGCATCACACATTAGCTCAAATGGAATGGTCCAATCAGGTGGCTGAATTATAGGGGTTAAAGTTAGTTCCTTTTTCAGTCTTTCAAAAGCCTTTAGACACTTCTCATCAAATTCAAACGAAGCCTCTTTTGTCAGTAATTGGCATAAATGTTTAGCAATTTTACTAAAATCCTTGATGAATCTACAATAAAAATCAGCATGGCCCATGAATGATCGAATCTGCTTAACTGATTTTGGTGGTGGCAATTTGGAGATCAAATCAATTTTTGCTTTGTCCACCTCAATTCCATTATCAGAAATAATGTGTCCCAAAACTATGCCCCCTTTTACCATAAAATGACATTTCTCCCAATTTAATACTAGATTCTTTTCTTTGCATCTTTTAAGCACAAGGGACAAATGATGTATGCACTCCTCAAAAGAATTGCCAAAGATCGAAAAATCATCCATGAAAACCTCTATGAATCTTTTTACCATGTCAGAAAATATGGTCAACATGCACCTTTGAAAGGTGGCCAGTGCATTGCATAACCCAAAGGGCATGCGTCTGTAAGCGGAAGTGCCAAATGGACAGGTGAAGGTGGTCTTTTCCTGGTCCTCGGGTGCAATTGGGATTTGATTGTAACCGGAATAACCATCAAGAAAACAATAATATGCATGACCGGCTAGCCTTTCGAGCATCTAATCCATGAATGGGAGGGGAAAATGATCTTTTCGAGTGGCTGAGTTCAACTTCCTATAATCAATGCACACCCTCCATCCAGTCTGTATCCGAGTGGGTAATTTTGAACCACTGTTATTCTAGGTTTCTTTGGTACCACTTGAACCGGGCTCACCCATGCACTATCAGATATGGGGTAAAGCACTCCTGCATCGAGTAATTTTAAGACTTCCGACTTGACCACTTCCTTCATTGCAGGGTTTAGTCGCCTTTGTGGTTCACGAGAAGTTTTTGCATTTTCTTCCAAATGGATTCTATGTTAGACCACAGATGGGCTAATTCCATTAATATCTGCAATGGACCACCCTATAGCTTCCTTATGCTCTTCCAAAATTTTAACGAGTTTTTCCTCTTGGACAGGGTCCAAGTTTGAAGCTATAATCATTGGAAGGGTTTCTAGAGGGCCTAAAAATACATATTTCAAGGTATCCGGCAATTGCTTGAGTTCTAACTTAGGGGGCTCTACAATTGATTGGACAGGTGGGGAAGCAGATGGAGTTAGAATCTCTTGCTTCGGTTGCCACCTGGAGAAATCCATGGATGGGGTTGAGTCTAACAGTGTGTTGACTTCCTCAATATGTCCATCTACATCAAAATCACTTCCAAAGTGGGCCAAACAAGCTTCTAGTGGATCTTCAAGTTTCAAATGGGGTAAAAGATTTTCCATCAATTTATGAATATAACTAACTTCAAAAACCCCATCATCCTCATTAGGAGGTTGTTTACTGACATTAAAAATGTTCACTTGGACTGTCATGGTCCCAAAAGAAATTTGCATTACTCCATTCCTACAATTGATCAAGGCATTTGAGGTGGCTAGGAATGGTCTCCCCAAGATTATTGGAATTTTAGTTTCAGTCCCATATGTGTGTTTGGTATTCAAAACAATAAAATCGACAGGGAACATAAAGTCTCCGACTTTGATAAGAACGTCTTCGACTACCCCCTTAGGGTATCAAATTGATGCATCAGCCAATTGCAAGGTCACATGGGTCCTTTTCAACTCCCCCAAACCTAATTCTTCATAAACAGAGTATGGAAGAAGGTTCACACTTGCACCAAGTCTAGCAAAGCTTTCTCTATGTGATGGTCCCCTATCTGGCAAGAAATGGTAGGACACCCTGGGGTCCTTATATTTGATCGGGGTTGGACAGAAAATGATTGAGCTAGCTTGTTGGGCTAGAAAAGCCTTCTTGGGCACATTGGTAGTCCTTTTGAAGGTGCAAAGGTCCTTCAGAAATTTTGCATAGGCCGGAATCTGTTGGATAGCATCAAGTAGTGGGATATTAATTCTCACTTGTTTGAATACTTCTAGCATTTTATCCAATTGAACAGGTGATTTTGCTGGGCCTAGCCTCTGTGGGTATGGTGCCTTGGGAACATAGGTCCTAAGAATGGGCTCACTAGGTGATGGTTCAGCATTGACTGGGTTCTCTGGTTCTAATATAGGTTCAACATTCACACTTGGTTCTCCAGTTTCTACTTTTTCACCTGATTCGTCCTCAAGTTCCTTCGGTAGTTTGACCTTGTTATCAACCTGTGTACCAGACCTAAGGGTGATCATGGATTTGACTTGTTCCAGCCCTTTTCCTTTAGGATCATGAACATCCTGGCCCTTGGGATTAGGTTCGGGTTGACTAGGGAAGGTTCCCTTATCTCTGGCACTGATGGAGTTAGCCAGTTGGCCCATCTGATATTCCAATTTTGCAAGGGTTTGAGTATGGCCATTCAAAAGTTGAGTAGTGGTCTGCTGGAATTGAGCAGTACTCTGGGTCAATTGGGCCGTGGTTTGAGACATGAGTTTCATGGCCTCTTTTAAAGAATCTACCCTCTGGGTCAATGGATTGGGATTGAAATTGGGTTTTTGGAAACCGGGTGGGGCACTCACTTGAGATTAATTGGGCTGAAATTGAGTGGACTGAGATGGGCCACCTTGAGTTGGGCCTTTGGTCCAAGAAAAGTTCTGGTTGTCCCTCCAACCTGGATTGTAAGTGTTAGAGTACAGGTCATACCTCGGACGATTATCAAAACGAGTGTTTTGATGTAGAGCATTCACCTCCTCAACAGACTCGGTTTGACCCAAAATTGTTGGGTCAATCCCTCCATTCATGGCCTGATTATATCTTAATGACTTCAAAGTGTTTGGAGTGGGCTTTTGGTTCAGCTCTAAGGCCTCAATTCTTCTCACCAGTGTGGCCAATTTGGCCTCTGCATCAATTTTTGGTTCAATCTTGAACATCCCCCCTTTTTTAGGAATGGTGGGTTTGATGGGCTCCCTCTTGATAAGGGCCCACTGCAATGTGTTTTCAGCGGTATCTTCTAAAAAAATCCATGCTTCTTCTGCTGTTTTCTGTGTAAATTGCCCACTACAGAAAGATTCTACCATTTGTAATTGGTTGGGTAATCCATGCCTTCATACACAATTTGGACTAATCGGATTTTTTCAAATCCACGGTGGGGGCATTGGATTAAGAGGTCCTTGAACCGTTCCAAATAACTGTAAAGTATCTCCCCTTCCATTTGATATAATCCATTGATGGCCTGCCTAATCGAAGCAGTTTTTTGCTTAGAGTAGAATTTTTGATAAAATTCTTCGACATGTAGTGATGGACCCGGCCTGTAAGATATAAAGCCAAGCTTTAGTTTTTTCTTTTAAGGAGAAAGGAAATAATCTAAGTTTAAGGGCCTCCTCAGTCATGTGATTGATTCTCATCGTCCCACAAATGTCCTCAAATTCCCTAACATGTTGATATGGGTTTTCATGGTCTAGCCTAAGGAATACTGGGAGCATCTGGATCATGCCAGATTTCAGCTCAAATGTGGCATTGGTCTGAGGAAGGGTGATGCAGGATGGTTGAGTTGTCCTGGTGGGGTACATGTAGTCCTTTAAAGTCATGGGTGAGTCCATTTGATCAGCCATTCTAACAATTTCTTCAAAAATGAAGGACTTTCCGACAATGGTTAAGGCTAATTCGGGCTCTATCCTAACTAACTTTTTACCCTTGCGTACCCACAGTTTCTCTGTCTCAGGTCTAGAGCGCATGCATCGATTTCAACTTCAAAGAAATGCAAGCCTAATCTATATGTGGGGCCCTAATGGTCCTACTAAATGATGCACAAGCAGTCAAGTACAAAGATTGAGCACAAGAAATTATCCTAGGGTTAACCTAACTCACTAGACAGCTCCTAACTGGTTTGAAGAATGCATTAAGGCCTCCAATCCGGTCTTATGAAGCCAAATCGACCAGGTAAGTCCCCAGGATGAGTGGTGGGGTCACAATGCACTTGGCAAGGGTCTCGCTTAAGAACCAAACTCCTAGAACAGAGATCGTCACCCTTTGGAGGGACAGGACTTACCTAGACATCAACTTGACCAAAGAGCGCAATTGGTGTAACCTTTTGTGGTCTTCGTCCTAATGAGCTTGAGTCCTATGGTCTCGTTTCTACTTTATTTTAATTAATGTTTAGGTTACTATGTGAGAGGTGGTTAAACCTAATTGGGCAAGGATCTGGTGATGAAATCCAGTCCTTATCTTATTGGGGTCAATTGCCCTTAACTAAGTGTGTGTCCAATTAGATGGTGTGTCAATCAAGCATTCACACTTTGCAAAAATTAAATCATCCAAGCCCCACTTGCAAGTAAAAGATTCGTGGGGTAAAGTTTAGAAACTCTTACAGCGGGTCCACGCAAATCTTTAAACTGTGCAAGCTTAACCTGTATTTTTTTTAGCAACTTTGTAATTCTGAGAGCGACTTGTTTACTTAAAGCAATCCCCACTATTTCCTTCCTTTTAGAGTCCTTCAAAATTCAGAATGTAACCTCAAAGAAAACAACTAAAATATTAGGTCTAAATAATCTACTAAATATAGCTAACAATTGTCAATAAAACTCCTAAATTGAAAAATAAACCAAATCTAAATTTCACAACCCTAAACTACTGCAATTTGAATGAAAGATGCACTTCTAAAACTCCTAATGCAATCCTAAGTTAAATGGAGACCTTCCTGTCAAGTGCTGAAAAAAATCTAAGTGTTGGGACCTGTTGCACAGGCCCAAGTTTACAGATCTGTACGACCCACTTGTATTAATAAAAAACTGATAGCAATGACTGGGATGTAATCTCCTAATATATGCAAGAAAAAAAAAAAAAAAAAAAACAGGGACTAAAAAGGATAAAAGACAAAGAAGTTATGCTATAATGAAGTTGGATACTTGAACCAGTTTTTCTGCTGATTGCAGAATCTGCCTAACTGATTGGCCCTATTCACGGTACTAAAAGTTGGACTTCCAAAACGTATTTTTTTTTGGAATTTTGCTGGTTCAAAGTCAATATACCAAAGTCCTATCCACCCAAATTTTAAGTTAAAAGGAGTCCGTTTGACTGGTTTTCACAGTTTGACTTTTGGAGAAAAACCAAGTCAAATCTGTCAAAAAATTAGTGCTGAAATTAGTCTTCTATGTAACCACTTGAAATCAGTCCGAAAAATAATTAAAGAACAGCAACAAAAACTTGAAAAACAGCAACCACAATCATTAAGAAACACAAAAACTAAACCAAATGCAAGTTATGAATGCAACTAACTAAAAAGTATGCTATGATATGAACAAATAATGCTATAAATCCTAACTAAAAGATTCTTTTCAAATTGGCTCCCTGGCAACGGCGCCAAAAACTTGATGTGATCAATATCAATAAAAAAAATACCGCAAGTACACGGGTGTCTAGATGAGACAATGGCATGAACGGGTCTAACCCACAGGGAGCTAATTAAAGAAACTTTTAAATTAAGAAAACTAATTAACTAACAATTAAGAAAAGTTTTGAGTTCTTAGATAAAAAAAAATAAGCAACTAATTTAGAAATTCAAAATCTACCAATTAATGAAGGTGATTAGAGCATAGGAAACCAATAAGCATCCACCAATTATTTATCAAGTAACCCTAACTTGTTCCAATTTTTACTTCAAATCAAAGACAAATCAATGTTTTTAATTTGGAAAATCTAACTTTTAAAATCCCTTTTTAATTATAAAGATTCAAAACTCAAGACTTCCTACATCTCATAAAAGAATAAAAATAATTTAAGCACCACCCATCAAAAGTAAGCATAAACCATCAAAGGATCTAAATCATAAGCATGGCCTATCAAACCTAAGCATGAGTAGTCAAAAACTAATTTTTATTTTTAGAAATAAAAATAGAGATTTGCCTAGGGCACGAAGACAAGCCTAATAATCATGAAGCACATAATGGAACACAAATTAGAATTACTAAACAAATAAAAAGACAATTACTTGCCTTCATCCATAACTCTAATCAAGAAAATTAGCCCGCCATTGCAAAGAATGCTTCTTGATTTATCGTTAAAAATTGCATCTTTACAACTTCTCCTTCACAAATTTTCTCCTTCAAAATAAATCCTTGGACATGGCCCAAGGCTACCAAAAATAAAATTAAACTAATGGAAAAAAAGAAAGGAAGAGAAAAAGAAAAGAATAAGAGAGAGGGAGAGCCTTGGACGTATGTAATATGTTATGGGTCTCCATCATGCCTCCTTTTATGCCTTTTTCAAACCCCTTTTAGTAAAGAAGTACCATCCTTTTAGGTCTTTTTTTTTCCTTATTTGTAGGGATTCTTTCTTGTTCTCTAAACTAACTTCTTTCTTTGGAAAGACTTTTAAATTTGAGAGATCTCCTTGCCTTATTAGGTTTCTTGATGCATATACTTTCCTTGAACAATTTCAAGAATATCTCTAAAAATTGCATGATGATGTAAAGGGAATAAACTTTCCAACTATTGAGATTTCTTGCAATTCCCGCCTAAAACCGTACCAGACAACTTCCCGAGGTCATATCTCCCTCAATATAGCTCTGATTTTGGTAATCTTTGGCTCCACGGATATCTACTCGAAAAGAGCTTTCCAGCGGTGGCTAGATTGCGCCGATCCGACACTCGGTTTGAGAGTTATGGCCATTTTAAGTTGCTGCCCCTGAAAAATCCAGAAATAATTGTGCAAAAATGGAAGCTTCTATGTTGGCATGCAATGGGGTGTGTGGGGCCCATGTTGGACTTCCAAGCATGCTTGGACTCTCTCTTTGCTTGCTTATTTGACTTCTCTCTTCTCAAATTTCATCAATGTAGGTCCCATGTTGATTTCTCCTACAAATTGAAAGAGGCAATTTTGACATTAATCATATGTAAGAAAATAATTATGAGCCATGTATGGGACCCTACATTCCTAGTGATGCACCAAAGTGACCAACTTTCCAAAAATAGCACATAGTGCCAAAAATAGCAAGATATGCATTGATGAAACCAAAAGCCTAATTTTGAGGTGATAAATGAGATGAGAAAAACTTAATTTCAAAAAGTCATGCAATTCAATGAATTTTGACCAATTTTGACTATTTCTCCAAAAATATCCTCAAATGCATGTAATCATGAAATTAAATGCAATTCTATGCAATCGAACCTAATTAAGTCCACAAAGGCTAATGAAATGATGACTTAATGGCCTAGTTTTGTGGACTTATCATCTGTCAACCCCTTTCCTCTCTTCTACTATGGCTCTTACAGTGGAAGAAATCCTGGCTCTAGCCTACACATACAAATTAGGAAAAAAAATCTTATGTAAATTTCTAGTTACTGAAGTAAAAATCAAATTAATTGGACAATTCTGATGTCTGACTAATGAGCATTTTTTTGTTGGATTTGTATGGCTGACTGCTACTGAGTTTAATTGTTAATTGATGGCCGCCATTCAAAGAGATTAAGATGTTTGATGATGATTTGGGGTTATAGTGTGCCAAAAATAGAGCTTGCCACCTTTTTGTGTGTGTGTGTGTGTGTGTGTGTGTGTGTGTGTGTGTGTGTGTGTAGAAAGGAGCTTGCCTTTTGCTGTTAGTGACAAGTGTATGGGGTATATACAATGGCTGTGTATGCATGTGTTTGATCATCATTCTAGAGAGCCTGTTTGGCAAGTCCCATCTCTGAGACATAGCTGATTCAAATAGATTTATTGTATTTCAGCAAAAAAGAGAGTAGACCTGTACAAGTCAAATAGATTCAAATAGATTTACTTGTGCTTTGACTTGTATAGGTTAGCATTCTTAGCCAATCCATAAGCTAAACTGTTTCCATCCTGGAGAACATGCTTAAAAATGAATTCGCAAAGGTAAGCCTTACCACCTACAATTGAATCAACCAAACACAGCACTGAAATGCAAGTTCCTCCCCTTTCTCCATTTCTGACCAGCACTGCTGGTCCGTGACAGTTCTTCGTTTTCTTACTACTCTTCATTCTCTACAGATCCCATAAATTAAGGCATGCATAGTTTATCATTTTAGTCCATTGCTGGTTAATTAATCTCTCTCTAGCTTTTTACTCTTTTTGGACTTGTGTAATTTAAGGAACTTGAATAGGTAATATTTCTCTCATCCTCTTCTTTCTTCTGCCTCTCCCCTATTATCTTCACCAGAAGGAGACTTCAATACGGACGATGACTGCCTACTTATAGTTTTAAGTGACACATTCACATGAGCCACAACTCCCACTTTGGGCCAACACACTTGACAGAGTCATCTATTGTCAAGCCTGCTGACAACCTGGATTTGTCAATCAGAATTCAAACATGTGGACTTCAAATATACAGAAAAAAAAATCAAACAATCAATAGTCCAAACTAGACAGAAATCCAGGAGGGCCGGTCCATTTGATGGGAAATTAGTATCCATTGACTACCAACCTCATACTTAAATTAGTTTCACTAGGAGTCAATTTGGAACTGGGTATGTGTCTTGACTCTGAAATGACGTAGATGCATTTGGCAAGAAACAGAAATTAAATTAACAACATAAAATCAATATTCATTGTCAACATTAATAATTTTTTTATCTTACAAACATTTGAACAAATATGTCAGGACGAAAGAGAAGAGATCGTCCGCGGACGATCGAGGAGCTGCTGTGCCAGGCCCAGTCCAGTGAGCCATCTGGGGACCCTACTCATACACCGGGTGTCGCCCAGCCTAGTTCGATGGCGCCACCGAGTAGGCCATCAACCTCCCAGCCGAGTCCATCAGCTTCACAGACCGGTACACGTTTATATAGTTAGAAATTTTAATTCTAGTAAATTAATTTATTTAAATTCTATTAGATTATCTCTAATTTGAATAGATTCTATGTGCACAGGCCCATCTTCCAGCAGGGGGAGAGGCCTTGCTAGAGGGATCCGGACGTGGAATTCCGGTAATCCTATTGATGTGGAGTTTGATGAGACGTGGGATCCGGTGGGTCCGCATGCTAGGCAGCTCATCAGCCAGTTGGGACATATGGTCCGGGATCCATATACATTCCTTTTGACTACACTCGATTGGGAGGCATTCCCGGTGGAGACACAAGACCGTGTCTGGCAGCAGGTTAAGGTAATAATTTAACATTTCTCAACAGGATGTGTCAATTTAAATCATAACCTGATGAAAAATTATTTGTCCTTTTCAGGACAATTTGAGGGCATGTCCTGAGCTTTTCCGGCCAGTGTGCATGTCGAAGTGCAGAAAAATGTGTAAAGATCATAAAAATAAAATAAAGATGCAGCACTGGAAGCCACACTAGGATGCCCCTGACATACTGACGCGAGTTCCCAGGGGCGTTCTCCAGGATCAGTGGACTCAGCTCGTCTGGTACTGGACGAGCGAGGAGGCTCGGGTGAGAAACTTATAAATTTTTTATTTTAATTTTAACAATTTACTAATGACTAACGTAACTAACAAAAATTAATTGATAAATGTTGAAAACAGAGAGAGGCAGATACGAATGCGCGGAACCGCGCAATGCAGGGTCCCGCACACAGGTTGGGGACTCAACACATCACCCAGGTCCGCCACGAGGTAAAAAGTTAGATCGTACGTATAATTTATATTTTTGTCATTTTGTATGATATTATACTAATAATATAACTCTCCACCAAACAGTTGTGGACCAAGAGCGGTCCGGTCGACAGGATGTCTGTCTGGATGCGTTCTCGAGATACTCGCCACCCGGAGGTTGCAGCTATCGTCGTAAGTTTTTATATTGAACCGCTTATATATTATCTATCTATTACTATGTCTTGTTATGCATGATAGTATATTAAATGAATCAACTACGCATGCCCTTTTTTAGTCACATCTAGAGGACTTGCTCGAGGAGGAGCGCAGTTTGCCATCGCGGAGGGATGAGATATTCCACTCCGTCATTGGCCGGGACGGGCACGAATGACGGGGCATTCCACGCTCGCACATCGGCAAGCGGAGTCATCCGGTGCTAGCCCCTCCCAGGGCTTGCGCCTCCATACAGATGAGGAGGTCGAGCAGTTGTTGCAGTCCATGAAGGCAGCGATCAGAGAGGAGGTGACGGCTGAGATCAGGGCAGAGATGAGAGCCAAGTGGAGATCCGAGATGGCAAAGCTGGAGGCTCGTCTATCACAGAGTCGCGGTCCGCTCGCATCAGACACGCCACCCACTATTTAGGTTAGTAAGAAAAAAATTTATACGTTTAAATTGTCAATTATGTCATTGATGTGTCAATATTTATGTTTTTTTAATTGTTTTTAACTGTATAATAAATAATTACAGGCACCTGACGCTAGCAGCGGCCACAGGGCGAGACATGACTCGGTTGGAGAGGGCAGTCATGATCCAGCATCCACGATTGACCCTGACCAGGTATAATTATTTTTTTAATTCCAGATTTCAACATGTATAGAAATTTTTTTAAGTTTTCTTAGAAACTTATAGATTTTGAAACTTAAAAAGTTGAAAACTTATAAATGTAGAAATGTAGAAAGTACTCTTGGAACTGACGGCTCGAGAATCGGACTCCTGGATTGGCTGTAGAGTCGAAATATAGGTTTACGTTAAAACGTTAATATTAAAGCTAGGAAATTGGCCTCTGAACGCCTAAACCGGGCAAACGGGCTCCGGTGCCCGTGAAGCTGGACGAGCACGGGCCCATAGTCATTCATGACCTGCTGGAACTGACGGCTCGAGAATCCGAGTCTCGGATTGCCCGAAGAGTCGAAACGTAGGTTTAAGTTAAATCATTTTCTTATTACTTAGCAAATTGTCCTCCGGCGCCCAAACCAGGCAAACGGGCTTCGTTGCACGTGAAACTGGACGGGCACGAGCCCATAGTCATTTCTCACCTGCTGGAACTGACAGCTCAATAATCCGACTCCCGGATTGCCCGTAGAGTTGAAACGTAGGTTTAAGTTAAATCGTTTTCTTATTACTTAGTAAATTGGTCTCTGAGCGTCCAAACCGGGTAAACGGGCTCCGATACCCGTGAAACGAGACGGGTACGGGCCCAAAGTCATTCATAAGCTGCTGCAACTGATGGCTCGGGATCCCGACTCCCAGATTACACGTAGTGTCGAAACGTAGGTTTAAATTAAAACGTCAAGTTAAAACTTAGCAAATCGGCCTCCGAGCGCCCAAACTGGGCAAACGGGCTCCGGTGCCCATGAAATTAGACATTCACTGAACTTTTGTCATTCATGACCTACTGGAACTGACGGCTTGGGATTCCGACTTTCGGATTGCCAGTAGTGTCGAAACGTAGGTTTAAGTTAAAACTTAGTAAATCGGCCTCCGAGGGCCCAAATCGGGCAAACGGGTTCCGGCACCTGTGAAACTGGATGGGACCAGGCCCATAGTCATTCATGACCTGCTGGAACTGACAGCTCGGGATTCCAACTCCCGGATTGCCCGTAGTGTCGAAACGTAGGTTTAAGTTAAAACGTTTAGTTAAAACTTAGTAAATTGGCCTCCGAGCGCCCAAACCGGGCAAACGGGCTCCGGTACCCGTGAAACTGGATGCCCACGGGCCCATTGCCATTCATTATCTGTTGGAACTGACGGCTCAGGATTCCGACTCCTGGATTGCCCGTAGTGTCGAAACGTAGGTTCAAGTTAAAACTTAGGAAATCGGCCTCCGAGCGCCCAAAACGGGCAAACGGGCCCCCTTCCCCCATGAAACTGGACGTGCACGGGCACATAGTCATTCATGACCTGCTGGAACTCACGGCTCGGGATTCCAACTCCCAGATTGCCCGTAGTGTCGAAATGTAGGTTTAAGTTAAAACGTTAAGTTAAAACTTAGTAAATCGGCCTCCGAGCTCCCAAACCGAACAAATGGGCTCTGATCCCCTTGAAACTGGATGGGCATGGGCCCATAGTCATTCATGACCTCCTGCAACTGACGGCTCGGGATTCCGACTCCCGAATTGCCCGTAGTATCGAAACGTAGGTTTAAGTTAAAACTTAGGAAATCGACCTCCGAGCGCCCAAATCGGGCAAATGGGCTCCGGTGCCCATGAAATTGGACGGGCACGGGCCTATAGTCATTCATGACCTGCTGAAACTGACGGCTTGTGATTCCGACTCTCGGATTGCTCGTAGTGTCGAAACGTAGGTTTAAGTTAAAAATTAGTAAATTGGCCTACGAGGGCCTAAATCAGGCAAACGGGCTCCGGTGCCCGTGAAACTGGATGGGACCGGGCCCATAGTCATTCATGACCTGTTGGAACTGACGGCTCGGGATTCCAACTCTCGGATTGCCCGTAGTGTCGAAACGTAGGTTTAAGTTAAAACGTTAAGTTAAAACTTAGTAAATCGGCCTCCGAGCGCCCAAACCGGGCAAACGGGCTCCGGTGCCCGTGAAACTGGACGGCCACGGGCCCATAGTCATTCATTACCTGCTGGAACTGACGGCTCGGGATTCCGAATCCCGGATTACCCGTAGTGTCGAAACGTAGGTTTAAGTTAAAACTTAGGAAATCGGCCTCCGAGCGTCCAAACCATGCAAACGGGCCCCATTCCCGCATGAAACTGGACGACCACGGGCCCATAGTCGTTCATGATCCGCTGAAACTTACGGTTCAAGATTCCAACTCCCGGATTGCCCGTAGTATCGAAATGTAGGTTTAAGTTAAAACGTTAAGTTAAAACTTAGTAAATCGGCCTCAGAGCGCCCAAACCGGGCAAACGGGCTCCGATGCCCATGAAACTTGACGGGCATGGGCCCATAGTCATTCATGACCTTCTGCAACTGACGGATCAGGATTACGACTCCCGAATTGCTCGTAGTATCGAAACGTAGGTTTAAGTTAAAACTTAGGAAATCGGCCTCCGAGCGCCCAAACTGGGCAAACGGGCTCCGGTGCCCGTGAAATTTGACGGGCACGGGTCCATAGTCATTCATGACCTACTGGAACTGACGGCTTGGGATTCCGACTCTCGGATTGCCCGTAGTGTCGAAACCTAGGTTTAAGTTAAAACTTAGTAAATCGGCCTCCGAGCGCCCAAATCGGGTAAACGGGCTCCGGTGCCCGTGAAACTGGATGGGAACGGGCCCATACTCATTCATGACCTGCTGGAACTTACGGCTTGGGATTCCAACTCCCGGATTGCCCGTAGTGTCGAAACGTAGGTTTAAGTTAAAGCGTTTAGTTAAAACTTAGTAAATTGGCCTCTGAGCGCCCAAACCGGGTAAATTGGCTCCGGTGCCCATGAAACTAGATGGGAACGGGCCCATAGTCATTCATTACCTGTTGGAACTGACGGCTCGGGATTCCGACTCCCGGATTGCCCGTAGTGTCGAAACGTAGGTTTAAGTTAAAACTTAGGAAATCGGCCTCCGAGCGCCCAAACCGGGTAAACGGGCCCCCTTCCACCATGAAACTGGTCGGGCATGGGCCCATAGTCATTCATGACCAGCTGGAATTGACGGCTTGGGAGTCCAACTCTCGGATAGCCCGTAGTGTCGAAATGTAGGTTTAAGTTAAAACATTAAGTTAAAACTTAGTAAATCGGCCTCCAAGTGCCCAAACCGGGCAAACGGGCTCCGATGCCCGTGACACTGGACGGGCACGGGTCCATAATCATTCATGACCTGCTGCAACTGACGGCTTGGGATTCCGACTCCCGAATTGCCCGTAGTCTCGAAACGTAGGTTTAAGTTAAAACTAAGGAAATCGGCCTCTTAGCTCCCAAACCGGGCAAACGGGCTCCGGTACACATGAAATTGGACGGGCACGGGCCCATAGTCATTCATGACCTGCTGGAACTGACGGCTTGGGATTGCAACTCTCGGATTGCCCGTAGTGTCGAAACCTATGTTTAAGATGAAACTTAGTAAATCGGCCTCCGAGGGCCCAAATCGTGTAAACGGGCTCCGGTGCCAGTGAAACTGGATGGGATCGGGCCCATAGTCATTCATGAACTACTGGAACTGACGGCTCGGGATTCCAACTTTCGGATTAGCTGTAGTGTCAAAACGTAGGTTTAAGTTAAAAAGTTTAGTTAAAACTTAGTAAATTGGCATCCGAGCGCCCAAACTGGGCAAACGGGCTCCGGTGCCCGTGAAACTGGACGGTAACTGGGCCATAGTCATACATTACCTGCTGGAACTGACGGTTCGGGATTTCGACTCCCGGATTGCCCGTAGTGTCGAAACGTAGGTTTAAGTTAAAACTTAGGAAATCGGCCTCCGAACGCCCAAACCGGGCAAACGGGCCCAATTCCCGCATGAAACTGGACGGCCACAGGCCCATAGTCGTTCATGACCTGGTGGAACTGATGGCTCGGGATTCCAACTCCCGGATTGCCCGTAGTATCGAAATGTTGGTTTGAGTTAAAACATTAAGTTAAAATTTAGTAAATCGACCTCCGAGCGCCCAAACCGGGCAAACGAGCTCCGATGCCCATGAAACTAGACGGGCACGGGCCCATAGTCATTCATGAGCTACTGCAATTGATGGCTCGGGATTACGACTCCCGAATTGCCCGTAGTTTTGAAACGTAGGTTTAAGTTAAAACTTAGGAAATCGGCCTCCGAGTTCCCAAACCGGTCAAACGGGCTTCGGTGCTGGTGAAAGTGGATGGGCACGGGCCCATAGTCATTCAGGACCTGCTGGAACTGACGGCTTTGGATTCCGACTCTCAGATTGCCCGTAGTGTCGAAACGTAGGTTTAAGTTAAAACTTAATAAATCGGCCACCGAGAGCCCAAATTTGGCAAACGGGCTCCGGTGCCCGTGAAACTTGATGGGAACGGGCCCATAGTCATTCTTGACCTGCTGGAACTGATGGCTCGGGATTACAACGCCCGGATTGCCCGTACTATCAAAACGTAGGTTTAAGTTAAAATTTTTAGTTAAAACTTAGAAAATTGGCCTTCGACCGCCCAAACCGGGCAAACGGGCTCCGGTTCGCGTGAAACTCGATGGGCACGGGCCCATAGTCATTTATTACTTACTGGAACTGACGGCTCGGGATTCCGACTCCCGGATTGCCCGTAGTGTTGAAACGTAGGTTTAAGTTAAAACTTAGGAAATCGGCCTCCGAGTGCTCAAACCAGGCAAACGGGCCCCCTTCCCCCAAGAAACTGGACGGGCACGGGCCCATAGTCATTCATGACCTGCTGGAACTGACGGCACGGGATTCCAGCTCCCTGATTGCCAATAGTGTCAAAATGTAGGTTTAAGTTAAAACATTAAGTTAAAATATAGTAAATCGGCCTCCGAGCACCAAAACCGGACAAACAGGCTCCGACGCCTATGAAACTGGACGGGCACGGGTCCATAGTCATTCATGACCTGCTGCAACTGACGGCTCGGGATTCCGACTCCCGAATTGCCCGTAGTATCGAAACGTAGGTTTAAGTTAAAACTTAGGAAATCGGCCTCCGAGCGGCCAAACAGGGCAAACGGGCTCGGGTGCCCATGAAATTAGACTGGAACGGGCCTATGGTCATTCATGACCTGCTGGAACTGACGGCTTGGGATTCCGACTCTCGGATTGCCCGTAGTGTCGAAACGTAGGTTTAAGTTAAAACTTAGTAAATCGGCCTCCGAGGGCCCAAATCGGGCAAACGGGCTACGGCGCCATTGAAACTAGATGGGACAGGGCCCATAGTCATTCATGACCTGCTGGAACTGACGGCTCGGGATTCCAACTCCCGGATTGCCCGTAGTGTCGAAACGTAGGTTTAAGTTAAAACGTTTAGTTAAAACTTAGTAAATTGGCCTCCGAGCGCCCAAACCGGGCAAACGGGGTCCGGTGCCCGTGAAACTGGATGACCACGGGCCCATTGCCGTTCATTACCGGTTGGAACTGACGGCTCGGGATTCCGAGTCCCGGATTGCCCGTAGTGTCGAAACGTAGGTTTAAGTTAAAACTTAGTAAATCGGCCTCCGAGGGACCAAATCGGGCAAACGGGTTATGGCGCCAGTGAAACTGGATGGGACAGGGCCCATAGTCGTTCATGACCTGCTGGAACTGACGGCTCGGAATTCCAACTCCCGGATTGCCCGTAGTGTCAAAACGTAGATTTAAATTAAAACTTAGTAAATTGGTCTCCGAGCGCCCAAACTGGGCAAACGGGCTCCGATGCCCGTGAAACTGGACTGCCACGGGCCCATTGCCATTCATTACCTGTTGGAACTGACGGCTCGGGATTCCGACTCCCGGATTGCCCGTAGTGTCGAAACGTAGGTTCAAGTTAAAACTTAGGAAATCGGCCTCCGACCGCCCAAACCGGGCAAACGGGCCCCCTTCCCCCATGAAACTTGACGGGCACGGGCCCATAGTCATTCATGACCTGCTGGAACTGACGGCTTGGGATTACAACTCTTGAATTGCCCGTAGTATTGAAACGTAAGTTTAAGTTGAAACTTAGGAAATCGACCTCGGAGCGCCCAAACCGGGCAACCGGGCTCCGGTGCTCGTGAAAGTGGATGGGCACAGGCCCATAGTCATTCATGAACTGCTGGAACTGACGGCTTTGGATTCCGACGCTCGGATTGCCCGTAGAGTCGAAACGTAGGTTTAAGTTAAAACTTAATAAATCAGACTCCGAGCGTCCAAATTGGGAAAACGGGCGCCAGTGCCCGTGAAACTGGATGGGAACGGGCCCATAGTCATTCATGACCTGCTGAAACTTACGGCTCGGGATTACAACTCCTGGATTGCCCGTAGTGTCGAAACGTATGTTTAATTAAAAAAGTTTAGTTAAAACTTAGTACATTGGCCTCCGACCGCCCAAACCGGGCAAACGGGCTACGGTGCCGGTGAAACTAGATGGGCACGGGCCCATAGTCATTCATTACCTGCTGGAACTGACGGCTCGGGATTCTGACTCTCGGATTGCCCATAGTGTCAAAACGTAGGTTTAAGTTAAAACTTAGGAAATCGGCCACCGAGTACCCAAACAGGGCAAACGGGCCCCTTTCTCCCATGAAACTGGACGGGCACGGGTCCATAGTCATTCATGACCTACTGGAACTGACGGCTCGGGATTCCAACTCCCAGATTGCCCGTAGTGTCGAAATGTAGGTTTAAGTTAAAATATTAACTTAAAACTTAGTAAATCGGCCTCCGAGCACCCAAACCGGGCAAATGGGCTCCGATGCCCGTGAAACTGGACGGGCACGGGCCCATAGTCATTCATGACCTGCTGCAACTGACGGCTCGGGATTCCGACTTCTGAATTGCCCGTAGCATCGAAACGTAGGTTTAAGTTAAAACTTAGGAAATCGGCCTCCGAGCGCCCAATCCGGGCAAATGGGCTCCGGTACCCATGAAATTGGACGGGCACGGGCCTATAGTCATTCATGACCTGCTGGAACAGACGGCTTGGGATTCCGACTCTCGGATTGCCCGTAGTGTCGAAACGTAGGTTTAAGTTAAAACTTAGTAAATCGGCCTCCGAGGGCCCAAATCGGGCAAACTGGCTCCGGCAACTGTGAAACTGGATGGGACAGGGCCCATAGTCATTCATGACCTGCTGGAACAGACGGCTCGGAATTCCAACTCCCGGATTGCCCGTAGTGTCGAATCGTAGGTTTAAGTTAAAACGTTTAGTTAAAACTTAGTAAATTGACCTCCGAGCGCCCAAACCAGGCAAACGGGCTCCGGTGCTCGTGAAACTGGACGGCCACGGGCCCATAGTAATTCATTACCTACTGGAACTGACGGCTCGGGATTCCGACTCCCGAATTGCCTGTAGTGTCGAAACGTAGGTTTAAGTTAAAACTTAGGAAATCGACCTCCAAGCGCCCAAACCGGGTAAAAGGGCCCCCTTCCCCCATGAAACTTGACGGGCACAGGCCCATAGTCATTCATGACCTGCTGGAACTGACTACTCGGCATTCCAACTCCCGGATTGCCCGTAGTGTCGAAATGTAGGTTTAAGTTAAAACATTAAGTTAAAACTTAGAAAATTGGCCTCCGAGCACCCAAACCGTTGAAACGGGCTCCGATGCCCGTGAAACGAGACGGACACGGGTCCATAGTCATTCATGACCTGCTGCAACTGACGGCTCGGGATTCCGACTCTCGAATTGCCCGTACTATCGAAACGTAGGTTTAAGTTAAAACTTAGGAAATCGGCCTCCGAGCGCCCAAACTGAGCAAACGGGCTCCGGTGCCCATGAAATTGGACGGGCACGGGGCTATAGTCATTCATGACCTACTGGAACTAACGGCTTGGGGTTCCGACTCTCGGATTGCCCGTAGTGTCCAGACGTAGGTTTAAGATAAAACTTATTAAATCGGCCTCCGAGGGCCCAAATTGTGCAAACGGGCTCCGGTGCCCGAGAAACTGGATGGGACCACGCCCATAGTCATTCATGACCTACTGGAATGGACGGCTCGGGATTCCAACTCCCGGATTACCCGTAGTGTCGAAACGTATGTTTAAGTGAAAACGTTTAGTTAAAACTTAGTAAATTGGCCTCCGAGTGCCCAAACCGGGCAAATGGGCTCCGGTGCCCGTGAAACTTGACGGCCACGGGCCCATAGTCATTCATTACCTGCTGGAACCGACGGCTCGGGATTCTGACTCCCGGATTGCCCGTAGTGTCGAAACGTAGGTTTAAGTTAAAACTTAGGAAATCGACCTTCGAGCGCCCAAACCAGGCAAACGGGCCCCATTCCCGCATGAAACTGGACGGCCACGGGCCCATAGTCGTTCATGACCTGTTGGAACTGACGGCTCAGGATTCCAACTCCCGGATTGCCCGTAGTATCGAAATGTAGGTTTAAGTTAAAACGTTAAGTTAAAACTTAGTAAATCGGCCTTCGAGCGCCCAAACCGGGCAAACGGGCTCCGATGCCCATGAAACTAGACGGGCACGGGCCCATAGTCATTCATGACCTTTTGCAACTGGACGGCCACATGCCTATAGTCATTCATTACCTGCTGGAACTGACAGCTCGGAATTCCGACTCCCGGATTGCCCGTAGTGTCAAAACGTAGGTTTAAGTTAAAACTTAGGAAATCGGCCTCCGAGCGCCCAAACCGGGCAAACGGGTCCCCTTCCCCTATGAAACTGGACGGGCACGAGCCTATAGTCATTCATGACCTGCTGGAACTGACGGCTCGGGATTCCAACTCCCGGATTGCTCGTAGTGTCAAAATGTAGGTTTAAGTTAAAACGTTAAGTTAAAACTTAGTAAATCGGCCTTCGAGCGCTCAAACCGGGCAAACGGGCTCCGATGCCCATGAAACTGGATGGACACGAGCCCATATTGATTCATGACCTGTTGCAACTGACGGCTCGGGATTCCGACTTCCGAATTGCCCGTAGTATCGAAACGTAGGTTTAAGTTAAAACTTAGGAAATCAGCCTCCGAGCGTCCAAATCAAGCAAACGGGCTCCGTTGCCTGTGAAACTGGACGGGCACGAGGCCATAGTCATTCATTACCTACTGAAACTGACGACTCGGGATTCGGACTCCCGGATTGCCCGTAGTGTCGAAACGTATGTTTAAGTTAAAACTTAGGAAATCGGCCTCCGAGCGCCCAAACCGGGCAAATGGGCCCCCTTCCCCCATGAAACTGGACGGGCACGGGTCCATAGTCAGTCATGACCTGCTGGAACTCACGACTCGGGATTCTAACTCCCGAATTGCCCGTAGTGTCGAAATGTAGGTTTAAGTTAAAACGTTAAGTTAAAACTTAGTAAATCGGCCTCCGAGCGCTCAAACAGGGCAAACGGGCTCCGATGCCCGTGAAACTGGATGGACACAGGCCCATAGTCATTCATGACCTGGTGCAACTGTCGGCTCGGAATTCCGACTCCCGAATTGCCCGTAGTATCGAAACGTATGTTTAAGTTAAAACTTAGGAAATCGTCCTCCGAGGAACTGGATGGACATGGGCCCATAGTCATTCATGATCTACTAGAACTGACGGCTCGGGATTCCGAATCCCGGATTGCCCGTAGTGTCGAAACGTAGGTTTAAGTTAAAACGTTAAGTTAAAACTTAGTAAATCGCCTCCGAGCGCCCAAACAGGGCAAACGGGCTCCGGTGCCCGTGAAACTGAACGGGAACGGGCCCATAGTCATTCATGACCTGCTGGAACTGACGGCTCAGGATTCCGACTCCCGGATTGCCCGTAGTGTCGAAACGTAGGTTTAAGTTAAAACATTAAGTTAAAACTTCGTAAATCGGCCTCCGTGCACCCAAATCGGGCAAACGGGCTCCGGTGCCCGTGAAACTGGACAGGCACTGGCCCATAGTCATTTATGACCTGCTGGAACTAACGGCTCGGGATTCCGGCTCCCGGATTACCCGTAGAATTGAAACGTAGGTTTAACTTTCAAAATTAAAATTTTAATTTTAATTTTTCATTTTGTTTATATTCACTATATATTGCCAATTTTTGTAATTAACTATTAATACTTATTTCCCTTTTTCTCTTCAGGTTTGAGAGCATTGGATCGATCTCAGCACCCTTCTCAGACAATTTGTTTATTTTTGTAATGAATATAATTTGTTGAAACTTTTGTAATGAATTTAATTTGTTCGAACTTTTGTAATGTTTTGAATATGATTAATATAAGACTTTGTTTTGGTATTAGTATTTTTAATTGATTCTCGTAGTTTGATATAATTTATTCATGAATAGGTATATAAAGCAGGAAAATTAGCTAAAAAATTAAAAAATATATTTAAAAAAAATATGACTATTAGCGACCGCCAGTGGCGGTCGCTAATGGAAAATTAAAAAAAAATAAAAAGCTGTAAAACTATTAGCGACCACTAATTAACTATTAGCGACCGCTAATGGCGGTCGCTAATAGCATTAAAAAAAAAGAAAAAGAAAACATATTTGCGGTGGTCGCTGGCAGTCGCTAATACTATTAGCGGCGAATTTGTTGCGGCCCTTTCTTGGCGGTCGCTAAAGAGTATTAGCGACTGCCAGTGGACTTTTAGCGACGGCTTTTGGCGGCCGCTAAAAGTCCTTTTTCTAGTAGTGATACAAATCAACGAAAAGGGTGAATGGGATCTAACGATAAATATGATGATGAGTCTATGAATTAATAGGTAATAGTGAATGAAAATGAATGCAATAATAATGGCAATATAAAATTTAGGATGCACACTATTAAACTAGTTACGCAACCAGCGAGGACATGTTAAAATGAATATGATGAAAATAAATGGGTGCAACAATTATACTGATAATAATAATCTAAGATGCACTAATTATAAGTGATAAAAAAATGAGTGAAATGAGTGGACGGATTGGCGGCAGCTAAAAGTCCTTTTTCTAGTAGTGATATATCAACGAAAAGGGTGAAAGGGATCTAACGATAAATATGATGATGCGTCTATGAATTAATATGTAATAGTGAATGAAAATGAATGCAATAATAATGGCAATATAAAATTTAGGATGCACACTATTAAACTAGTTACGCAACCAGCGCGGACATGTTAAAATGAATATGATGAAAATAAATGGGTGCAACAATTATACTGATAATAATAATCTAAGATGCACTAATTATAAGTGATAAAAAAAATGAGTGAAATGAGTGGACGGATCTTACCAACATGATGATAAAATTCCCAAATCCAACTGTTGAAACCCCCCTTCTTGTTTGGATATTGAGAAGCCTTTTGAAGTGGGTCCCTTGACTTGATGACGATGATGAGATGGGCCAGCCACTGGTGATGACTGGGATTGGAGGGTTGAGAAGTTTGTGAAGTTATGTTTTACGATGGTGTTGATATGAGTGTAGTGTGCTACAAGTGAATATGGGTTCGGGCTTGACTTGAGTTGAAAGAGTTAGTGGAATGTGTTCAGTTTTGGATCGAGTTATGGACTGTTTGTGTAGACTGACTAGTTGATGGGTTGCAAGTGCGCTGGCAGGTTGGCTTGATTAGGTAAGGTATCAGGTGGGCCGGGATGGATAGGTTTGGCGAGCTGGGTCCAATGGGTTATGGGCTGTTTTGGTGGACCTGTATTGTGTTTCAGTTTAGGTTGGCTAATGGGTTAATGAGTAGGTGGGTTGTGTGCAGGAAGATAGAGTGACGCAGGGAGAGGCAGGAAGAGAAGATGGAACGATGCAGGGTGCAGGTGCAGATAGTAGAACCGGGTGGAGTGTGGCAGCAGAGAGAGTGGTGGGAAGGAGAAGAAGAAAGGATAAAAGAAAGAAAAAAGAAGAAAGGATGTGGAGAAGATGACGTGTGTGTAGTGAATAAGTACAGGGTGTGGCGGTAGTGAAGGGAAGAAGTAAAAGAGGAAGAAAGAAAAAGGGCAGAAGGGTGCGCAGGGGGGCTGAAGGTGGTGTTGGCATGCAGGGGGAGAGGAGAGAGTAAACAGGGGAAGAGAAAAGCGAGGGCAGAGAGGGGAGCAGTGAGAGCGAGAGAGATGAGAGCAGAGAGGAGAATGAGAGAAGAGAAGAAAGGGGAAGAGGGTGCAGGCAAGGGAAGAGAGAACGGGCAGAGAGAGAAAGGAGGAAGAGGGGAAAAAAAAAAAAACGACGTGCGGTGGGTGCGTGCAGGTGAGGTGGTGGGAGGAAGAAGGAAGAAGAAGAAAGAAGAAAGGAAAGAAGAGAAAAGAAAGAGAGAGATGGTTGGGGGTCCGGTGTGCCTGTTCTGCGTGGGGGAAGTGGGTGACGACGGCCGCTGGTGGAAGGATGCCTGGGACGGTTTTCTGCGCAGGGGAAGAGGTGGAAGAGATGGGTGACCGGGGCTGCTGCTGCGTGAGTCAGGCGTGCTGGCGTGCGTCTGGCGGAGGAAGATGGAGCGACCCTGGTTCCTGAGTTCGGTTGTGGTGCGGACGGAGGGGATCCGAGGCGATGGGCTTGGAGATGGTGGTTTTCGTGGGGAGTTTCTGTGCAGGGGAGCGGTGGAGAAGATGAGAGATGGAGGGGGATGAGGGCTGCGTGAGATGGTGGAGGGTGAGATGGGGGATCTTCACAGGGTGGTGATGGAGGTGACGAGGCCGAGATGATGGCTGTGAGAAGGAGGGGTGAGATCTGCGCATGAGAGGAGATTGGGACGAGGGAAACGAGTTTTGTAGGGGAGAGAAGAGTTTCCCGGATCTGGGACTCTTCTTCCCCAGATGTCTGGACTCTCCTCTCCCATGCAGGTGATGGGCCAGGCGGGCCAGGTCGGGTTGAGGGCTTGGGTTCGGTCCAGTTGGGTTTTGGATTTGGATTGGAGTCTGAGTTCAGATTAATGGGTTTGGGCCCAGTTTGATAGATTGGATCGGGTTATCATCGCCGGGGTACAGGCTTCGTGGATATTGATCCGCTCGACGGATTTCGACGTTCTACGGGGCGATCAAAGGTCTAGAAATGATAAGTGATTTTTCATGAAAGCGGTTTTGGAATGTGGGGCCCGCTGCCATGATTTTTCAATCCGTCAGTCCGATCTCGGAATTCTACATATGGACGGAAAGCTCCTGATGAACAGATTGCAATGAGCCAACATCCGGGGCGATCAGGGGTCTAGAGACAATGGGTGACTTTTCGGGGGGGCGCCCGGGAGAGTATAGGACTCGCTATTGCTATTCTCGATCCACCCGTCGGATTTTTGAGATTTGAGCACTGTTGGAAATCTCTAGATGAGTAGATCATATCGGTGTATGGGTTTAAGTAATTTGAAGGTCAGGAAAAGACCTGATTTTTTTTAAGGGACCCATGCTTGATTAATTTTTAAGAAAAGACATAACTTGGGATCAGACCATCAAGTTTTTAAAATCTCAGTATCAGTGGAAATCTCTCAACGAGTAGGTCTCGATGATATATGGGTCGGGTCCATTTGAGGATCTATAAAGTATTTGAATTTTTGGGGTACACACATATATTAAATTCGTAAAAAAAAGGCATATCTCTTGATCTAATCGTTGGATTCTTCAAATCCTTATATCATCAAGAAGTTTATTAAAGGTAGATCATCATGGAAGTGAGATCCGACTCGAAACATCAGAGTTGGTGAGACCCATAAAAAGAAAAGGCCTACAATGATGCAACCTTTCTAAATGTGCATGATAATGAAGGTTTTAATTTATTTATTCAAGATTGTCCAAATGGGGCAAAATTGGAGCATCAATAATATGAGTATTAAAATTGTCCATAGGGGTGCCAAAATGAGGTGTCTACACCATCCACAGAGGCGATCGCTCAGGCGGCCCCTTCGTTCGCCTAAGCGAATGACATTCTGAGAGGGTTCGCTCGAGCGGACACTCCAGAATTCCTGATTTCCGGAATTCTCAATTTTTTTCCCCCATTCATTTCTCAACTTTCTTCTAACACAAAACCTGCACAATGGAGCCTCCTTGCTCCCATTCACAACAAATAACATCCCTAAATACACTTCCATCAATCAACTCCAAAACAAAACTAATCTAAATCATCCACTCCATTATGGAACTAAATTTATCAAAGATTTAAAATTTCTGAATCAATAATTGAATGGACAAAATGTAAATCCAAATTAAACTTATACTTGCCTTAAATCAAGCTTCTTAACTCCTTTTTCACAGCTTTGCTCAAAAGAACTCAAAATCCCCATAAACCAAATCCTAAATCACAATACACATGAAATGGTAATGAATATGCATGCATGATTATCTAAGAGTCTCTTGACCCCATTTCAACTCAAAATCATAAATAAATAAAAAAATCCGAATTTAGAAAGAATAGGAGATGATGGAGGTGGGTTCTTGCCAAATGAAGAGTAGAAGAAGATGAAGAAGTAGATGACTCCAATCTTTGTCTCTCAATCCACATGCAACAACTCTCTCTCTCTCTCTCTCTCTCTCTCTCTCTAGATGATTTGAAGAGGAAGAAGGAGAATGGAGAGAGGAGGGAAAGGGAAGGAGGGATTCTTCTTTAGTTTTGCCACGGCAGACATGGGTAAAGTTATTTAAGGGATAAGGTTGCCCCCTTTTTGCAAGAAAAAAGTAGTATATTTTCATTTTGAGTCAAATGAGGGCCACTTATTCAACGGTTGACCAAATGAAGTAGAGTTTAATACGAAAATTGACATGCTCGACAAGATACACACGATGATGCCAAAATGACGTGCAAATGATGTAAAATGAGAAAATGTATAATTACATAAAAGCCCTCGACTCTACCCAACCGAGTCAAACCGGTTTCAACTCCCCTGTCTAAGACTCAAGCCTCAACTAACTTAACCTATAAGGACTAATTAACATTAATTACTGTAATTAGTAACTAAGTATGAATTAAATTAACTAAAACATAATTAATTAGTACTAAACATGATTAATTCGGGTCGGGTTGTAACAATTCTAGATTTTAATGTTTAGTGCAATCTTTTTTTTCTTTTCTCTTTTTGCAAGAGATCGAGGGCTTAGAACTTATGCATTCTTGGCCCCAAAAGAGATTGTTGCATCCCTAAACAACCAACTACATACCATGATTCGAACTCTATTTGCTGCAAATATGAAATTCCCACTCAGGGACTCGAACTCAAGAACAAACGCCCAGTTTATACCATGATTCTATATATGATCACATCTCATCTTAACAATACTCCCTTGACCTCCTCTATTATTATTATTATTATTTTTTGTTTTTACCATGCACTAGTCGGGGCATGCATTGGCCAAAACTTGGCCTTTTAAGTTTTAAATCAACACGGTGGCATATATATAGCACAAACTTCTATTAATAAGCAATCAAGCATTACACAATAGCCACTTGAGATCCACAAAAAATATAGAAATGATGCAACTAATAAACACTTGAAATATGGATATCTGGGACAGAAGTGAAAGCATTGATGGTTGTACCTTCAACATTGGCATTCCACGAGGGATATATTTCTCATTTCTAAGTTCAGGTATAACCACAATATCCTTGAAATCCCGGTCAACGATGACTTAGTTGATAGTAGACAAAGCTGAAACATTATGTAGACACACGAGACATTGATAACTGGGACATAAGTAAAATCACTTATGGTAGTAGCTTCAACATTCTCATTTAGAGTTCCCATATGGGCATATCACCGTCACATAATAAAGTTTCATAATTGTACCTCTATCTCTGGTGGGGAGGGATCCTAGGCCGGCTACCTGCGACGGAGGCTCTAGCCGGCCTCCCCTCCCCCTCCACTATTTTATCTTCCCTCCTGATGGAAGGGAGCAGAGACAGCCGAGGGGGACGAATCTTGGGCAATGGAAGGGAGCAGGGACAGCCGAGGGGGACGGATCTTGGGCAACCGAAGCAGACAGGGACGGGGCTGGGGCTGGGGCTGGGGCGTGGGCATCTGACGTGGCTGGGGCTGGGGCTGGGGCGTGGGCATCTGATGTGGACGGGGCTGGGGCTGGGGCATGGGCATCTGACGTGGACGGGGCTGGGGCGTGGGCGTCTGATGTGGACGGGGCTGGGGCTGGGGCGTGGGCATCTGACGTGGACGGGGCTGGGGCTGGGGCTGGGGCTGGGGCTGGGGCTGGGGCGAGGGATGAAAGTTGTGGGTTGGTGAAGAATAGATATTATAAAATACTTGTATTGTTCCGAAATTGACGTCACCGGCCGCATTGGTATTCCCTTGGGCTTGGGGGTTGTTCCCTCCCGCACCATACTGGGCATTGCCCTGTAGTATCAGCCACAAAATGGTTAGGTAGTTGCAATATGAATCTATAAATATGTGACACCCAATTGATAGTAGATTTTTTTGCTTTGCCCAAAGAAAATGGGAATTTCAAGGCATGTAAATGGGGCCCATCTATCATTAGTCAGCTAAATCTATTAAACAGCTTCGCCGTAGAGGCAAAACTTGATCCATGCATCATTTCTATGGCTTTTGGACTGAAGGATAGTGAATGAAATCTATTTTTCATGCTCTTATTATTTTTTTTTTCTATCACAGTAGATTGAGAGAGCTGAAAACTGTGCACATAGCTTTTGGAATCCAAAACCATTAGTGCGTAGGGGATGTTTTGGATTTTTTTTACGTCCAAACACCCCAACCTAATTGCACTATCATTGACTATGGACTTGAGAGAGAGGAGGAGAGAAGGATACCTGGTCACTCATAATTTATGAGTGGTCTTGAAGTTGCAACTGAGAAGTAAGAAGCTGGCTTGTAGATCATTAAGGCCTCTCATCCTTTATATAGAAAAATGCTAGGTAGACAATGGGAATCATAAACCTCGAGAAACTTCCTCACAATGTGCTCAATTTGTTTTATAATTTCATTAGTCTCCCAGCATTTCTCATTTCTATAGACAACAATGATCTGTCAATAAGAATTAAAATTGAAATTCGAATGCACTTTATAACTGCTCCATCAATTCATTGGCCCTACTTCTTATTTTACAATAACCAAAAAGACTCAGAATTGAGTCAAGCAAAATAATCATAAATAAATGTCTAAAGCTAAGGCTTTAGGACTTTGGCACAATTAAAAAAAAAAAAAAAACCGTCTCCGTGAATCAATGGAAGTTGGTGATAACCAGCACATGGACAGGAGTGTGGTCCACATTTCTGTACAACCCGCACCAGTGTATAGCCTTAATGGTAGCCCTAGCCCCGGATGATGAGCATCGTATGTGTGGCCCACTCGACCAAATCAACGATTGGTCAGCGAACAAATTTTTTACTAAGCTACGTGCCGATGTCTGATGGGTTTTCAATTTTCCTCCGTTTCTGTTTTACTTCCCAGTCTCTTGTGATAGATTTTTGGGGTTTTAACGGGAAAAACCCTCCTACACAGCCATTGCTTTAATTTGGCCCTAATAAAAATAGGCAGATAGAATAAGCGCTAAATTTACATTTCCCTTTCTTTTTTTGTCTTTTAGCGCTATAGTTGATATCGACCATTGTCATAGTCGATATCCACTATTTACCTGAAACATAAAAAACACAGTTATAGTCGATATCGATTATTTAGCTGAAACATAAAAAACACAGGTATCACCCATGAGATGGTGATGAGCATGAGGGAGATTAAGATGCAGAGGGCTGCCACGGTGGAGACCTTCACTTTCAAATGCAAAACCCTTACCCACCTTCCTCTTTCTTCCACACCCAAAACCCATTTCTCCAATTCCAATCTCTTCTTTCCCAATACCCCATTTCCCCTTTCAACCCATTCTCCCAGTCCCACCCCTTCTTGGGTTCTCAATCCAACAACCCCCATCGCCTCCACCAATGCCTTATCATCAACTACAGAAGAGACGACAACGAAGGAATCGAATTTCCCATCTGGGGTTCTCCCTTCTACTCAATGGATTGTTGTCATGGAAAAACCCCCAGATGGGGTTTCTTCAAAATCAGATGTTACGTCAAGACCTTAGCCAAGGTTTTGGGAAGGTGAAGCTGCCACTTGTGGCTTTTTACTGGCCTCTATTGTTGTTTACAGGTCCTGAAATCCTAATTCTAATGTGGTTTTCTGTTTTTTTGCAGTGAAAATGATGCTATGAAGAAGAGATGATGATGGGCCGCATGGAGATAAGAGAGATACGTGAGGGCTACAAATAGGGTGAGATGGAGGTTGATGGTAGGAAGATGGAAAGGATGAAGGAGCGATGGGTTGGCTGGCCAGAGAGGACGAAGGAGAAGGAGGGAGAGGTCTGCGTCCTGGGATGGTGAAGATAAGCTGAAGGAGATGAGCCTTGATGGGCCACCGCACAACAACTGCATACCCCACCAAGATGGCTTTCCTCCTTTTTTCCTTTCTTTCTTCCTCCCCCTCTCCCCCTCTCCTTCTCTTTTCTCCCTGCACTCCCTTTGCCACCCACTGCACTCCACGCCGATGCACACCTCGTCCTTTCTTTCTTTCTTTCATTCGAGCGTCGATATCGACTATAGCGCTAAAAGACAAAAATAAAAAGAGTAACCTAAAGTTAGGCCCCTTTCTGTTTGCCCATTTTTATTGGGTCTAAATCAATGAAATGCCCATGAAGGAGGGTTTTTCCCATTAAAACCCCTAGATTTTTAGAATAAAATCAATTTTAAGGTCTTATGGTGGAAAAAAGAAGCCTATGTGAGAGCCACGGTTGCCCACTCAAGGGTAGATTTAGGAAATTTAACTTTGGGTTCTCTTTGTAAAAGACATATTGAGGGAATGGGCAAATCTCTCTCTCTTTCTCTCTCTCTCTATATATATATCATCTCAATAATAAACTCCCTCAAATTACCGTTCCAAACCCAGCAATAGATCCAATCAAAACTGGATTTCCAGTTCCGTCAGGCTAGAAACAGAGAATAATTACAATGATGCACTGTTTCAGATTAGAATAACATAAACTGCAGCTTAGGAGAGCCCACATCATATGTGTGTGTGTGTATTATTTTTCAAGCTCTGACAGCCTCTGTCAGCCACTATTTTTGACCTTTAGGCCCGTTTGGATGTCCGTAGAATATATTATTTATAGATTCAAATAATAACAGAAAGAAATAATTCAAAATATAATAGCATAATATTATAGTATTGCAATACTGTTGTTGTTTGGCAGTTTTTTAAGAGTTCAACAGATTCTAAATGGGGTTGTTTGGCTATTGGTGCAGACTATACTATATTTTGAAATCAATATGTGCCACAATTTTATATCAAACAAACATTGATATATTACTTTATAAATTTAATAAACCTTCAAAAAAAAAAAAAAAAAATTTCTTCTAAAAAAATATTGTTATTAATAAAATAATTAATAATAATAATAGTCATTTATGGAATTTTCAGTTTTATTTGTTTAATATATTCTATTTTCCAGAGAAAGAATTTATAACAAAAATTAGAAAGAAACCCAAAGAAATAACATAGAAATACCAAACTTAATCGGAAACAAAATACTAAAACTTGTTAGTTTGCATGGAATTGGATTCCTAAGAATTCTAAGAAATCCAAGAAATAGGTAAATCAAAGTTAGGGTTCATCTCCAACTCTACCTCATATCTTTCACCCCTACCTCTGACCATCTTTTTGTTGGAACCCATTTTACCCTGAATTTCTTGGAATTCAATTCTACTCAATGTTAGAAAAAAAAAAAAATACACATAAAAAATATATAAGAATAAAAATATGTGAAGAGACAGTAGATTATGACAGTGAAGATGAGCATGACGATGGTTTCATTGATTGATTTTGACGACTTCCCAAAGTTCCCTTCTCCACCATGGCTTGAGTGCTCGCAATGAATTACAATAGACTAGATGAGAGATAATGAAAAACTTGCAAACAAGCCAAGCAATCAAGAAGATGTAGACAGAAAGTGAAAAAATGTCAGCAAAACAGAGTGATGGGATATAGGAGAAAGGGGATGGACCAGATGTTTGGAATGGATCATGGATGTGGCATCTCATAGAAAGCAACAAAGGTTTGGTTTTAGATTTTTGGAAATGAGAAAGCAAAAGGTAATAGAAGATAGAAGGCGAGGGAGACAGGAAGGTGGAGACGGGAATTAATAGGGTGAGAGGAGAAGAAGGAAAAGAAAGAGAAGATGAAGAGAATAGGCATGGAGAGGGCATCCTCAAAGAGAGTGTTACGTTACTTGCAAAGGAATGGGTAACCCATGGAGAGGAGGATGAAAAGCTGAGGAGATGGGAGGAATTGAATATTCATTCTGTAAGTGAGAACTCGTGAAATGAAAGAAGATCTTCTTATATATTTCTTTCTACACGATTATGCTGTAGGAAGAAATCTTTCATTATTTTGGTAGAAAAGAATATACGATTTCATTTTATATAGTTATCCAAACAACCACAATTGAGAAGGCAAGAATATCTTCTTCAAAATATAAAATTCTTGCACTTAATTGTGCGTCCAAACAGGCCCACGTGTGCAGAAAAGTTGTGATGGGTAGACAACTGGGGTATGTTAACGAGTATAGGCCTTTTTCTTTTCTTTCTTTTTTTTTTTTTTAAATCAAGGTTTTGCTGGTTTCAAGTAGTATATTCTCAATCCCATATATCAAGATTTCTCATTTCTGATGGTAACAATTATTCACCTTGTATAAGCCCATCCAAGAATCAAGTATTTCATAGAAACAAAGAGATGTTTAGTTTGGAAATCTCATGATATGCATAGCCATGAGACACTTAAACACATACTTAATTATCATGCAAGAATTCAATCTCAGTTTTAGACCAGCAAAGACTCTATACAACTCATGGGCTAAAATAATAAATGCAATATGAAAGAAAAGGTAAAACAAACATAACTGAATGGGAAGTCAAGTATATGTTAAATGCAAACATAATAGATAAATAGCAGTCAAAAGCTGCCTAAGAATTTCTCTTTTTTCTTTCTAGAGGATTTTAATGGCAAGATCCCCATAGACTTAATTTGTGAAGACCAAAAAGGCCAGACAAAAGTTAGACTCGGCTAGATCAAACTCTGAGAAACCTTTTCGCCAACTGAGATATGCTTATTCTAGAGATGGAAAGTGGTCCGGTTAGGACTAGATCAAGGAGCAAAGTTAATCCATACTCAGCCTAAATTGAGGTAAGTATGCCCGTACTAGATCATTTTTTTTTTTTTGGTGTTGAGTCCATCATGTACTTGGTTTGAGAGAGCCCATTCCACCCCTACCTATTCCATAACGAAACACACTTTTCATCTATAATGATCCGATCCTAAAAACCTAGATGATATTGATTTTTGACTGTAGGATTTAATCACGAGTGGACACCACCTTATTTCACTACAAGAAAAGTGACAATTAGCGGCGGTTTATGTATCCGTCACTACATTTAAGTATCAGTATACACACAGAGGCTGAAATTATATTTTGCTGGTATAAACGTATTCATACATACGTATAGCAGCGGAAAATGTATTATGCCACTATAAACACTTATGTATAGCGGCGTAACGTATATTCTGTCACCACATCTACATCTAAGTATGTGAAATACATAATACATATTAATGTATGGCAGCGGAAAGTATGGTCCGTCACTACATCTAAGTATATAATTACATAATACTAATACATATAGCAGTAGAAAATGTATTATGCCACTATAAATGTATAGGAAATACATAATACATATAGCAGCAGAAAATGTATTATGTGGTGTTTGTTTGATGGCCTGATGGCTCCTTGCAGATCTCTGAAATGACCCAAGTACCCCTTTCAATTGTGGAGAATAAGATTTTTTTTTTTTTTTTTTTTTTTGGAGATGCATTTGTATGGAAATACACAAATCAATTTCCATGGTTTTTGTAGTGTTCTAATTTTTGGTGCTGTGATTTTCTGCGGATTTTCATTTTGTTTGCTTTTTTTTTTCCTGGGTTGCCTTGGAGGGTTGTTTTTTCTAGATGGAGAGAGTAAACTGGAAATGTTTTGGAAAGTCAATCAAAAAGAGAGAAGCTTTTTGTGTTCTTTCTGTAATTTTTTTGTATGGGTTGTTATTTTACGATGTGTTTCTTGTCAGATTTTTTTCTTTGTGGAAGATGGAAATTAGATGTTGCCATTATTAACTTGATGGAAAGTCTCTGATCTCCTTATTTCTCCCCTTGTATTTTTTCTTTCCTTTCCGTTCTTTGTTTATATTGTATGAATCAATTGGTCATTAAAGTGCATTCCATAATTACATGTAACTGGTCTTTGACTGAGATATACACATAAGACTTTGAACTTTCCTGTGTTCGGGTTCGATGAACGCTCATATAACTAATCAAGACAAGAATGGGAACCGCAAATTCATACATGGAGCAATGGAGTTTCCTTCTTGGAAGTCATGTCATTCCTTTGACTAACGTGCACATGACTTTGGAGTTAACTTTTCTTCACGCGGGTTCAAAAGCGGTGTCCCGTGGTGCATGTTGAAACTTTAGAGTTTTTTATTATTATTATTATTATTATTATTATTATTATTATTATTAATTTTTGTAAGAAGGGTTGAAACTTGGACTTATTCTTGGATAGTAACATCGAAGTGATCAAAGAAGGAATAAAAACAACATCACATTGTTCACCGATATGAACAAATAAAAAAACCCAGCTATTTTACATAACATATTATGAACTTATAAGAGTTTTCTAAAGATGATACATTTTTTTTTAATGTATACAAATGGGGCCTCTTCTTATTATTTAACTGCTACTATGATAGGCTCAATTGTTGAGGGACCATGAAGATAAAGCTCTGCGTAGGCTCAACTGGAAAGGAGGAATGATAAAAGCTCTGCGTAGGCTCAACTGGAAAGGAGGAATGTATATTAATCACACGACAACAGAACAACACAGAGCTTTTTATCACACGACAACAGAACAACACACAGTTTTTTATCACACAACAACAGAACAGCACAAAATAGTTTTTAATTACACGACAACAGAACAACCCAAAAGAGTTTTTTATCACACAATGTCACGTCCTGATCCTGAATCACCCTGGCCTAGGGTAATCCCCGAGGTGAGGCATACGTACTCCCATGATGCTGTACCTGTCTCGAGCCAAGTACAACACACGAAGGAGAGAAAAACAACTTTTCCACACACGTGAGTTAAAACTCACTAGAACATATCAATAACAATTAAATCATAGCGGAAGCTGTAATTCACGTACGAAGGGTATCATTTCCCATTCAGTCCAAATCACTGTTCAAGTTTAATATAAAAGAATTATACAACTATATACATTGTTTATAAAAGAGGGTGTAAAAAGAACCCTATACAACACTACCAAAAATATGGTCAAAAGAATAACTACCCACTAAGGGTGTGGCCCACACAAAATGGGGTTAGCCACACCCTAAAGAAGCCTCAAAAGAATACAGCGCACTCTGAGGAGAAGAATCTATACGACCCTTGGCTTTGGCCACTCCTCTAGTCCTGGAGGTACCTCCTGGGTAACCTCTCCTCTCCCTCCTTGGCCTCTTCATAGCTAGGGGCTGCACTTGTGACTATGACACCAAGAATAGCATCATGAATACGACGATTCAGCAAATATGGGCATTAATAATAAATCACATGATGTATCAAATCGAATTTATAGACAATTAATTAAAAGATGTTAATATCAGTAATAACTAGGCAATTGTGCCAAAATCGAATATTTCATGCCTTACGAATCAATGTGAGATAAAACACACTGGTTGGCTACTACATTAAGCTCATCCTCTCAAATAGAGAGTGAATCTAGTTGGAATGTCACCAACAGCCCGACTAAAGGCTAGCTAGCTACCCGGTTCTGGAGCTTCGGTGCTCCAGATGATCTACTGCAGTGATCTCAAATAACTAAACCAAGTTTAACCCTATCGGGTATCACGAGGTCGAAGCTCAATAGTGCCAAACCAATCGAATCAAATAAATACACACATGAGTAAGATTGTTTTTACTTGAATCGAATCGAAACATTATCGAATCATTAATATCCAGAATATTTCACACATAAACTTACTCATCTCAAATTTCAATTGAATATCGTATAACCATGCCAGTATAATGAATAGAAAAGAAATAATTTATGCATATAAATCATTCTTTAGAGTTTGGAAGGTGAATGGAAAATAAATCTCAATATGCATATGCATTGATTAAGAAGAATCAAGGGTCATTTACTAGGCTCTTGTCCTTCACATTCTCACACAATGAGGTTCGGAGTTCTGGTGTATAACTATCTTTAATTTGGTGCCACGTTATATAAGTATAGTGTACCGGTTTCTCTGAGCCTCATCCATGACAAGGTATTAGATGAAAGTAAAATTCACATGAGATGATCTTAGCCTCAATGATTTCTCACGTGGTTAATTACCATCGGTCCGTTGATCTCGTTAAAGGTGCCATTTTCGAGGGTCCTATAGATCCCTCGGAGTCCAAGATCCTAATTGGTTTCAGAAATACACACTATAAGGTGTTCGTCAACTTCAATGTGCAAAAAGAAGCATTTTTTGGTCAAAATTCTGGGCCCAACATAGAACCCCACCTCGCTATAGCGGGCTTGTGGCTCGCTATAGTGAACCCAACCAGAAGGCGATCTCATTATAGCAAGGTCCATCCTCGCTATAGCGAGTGGCTCACTAAGGTGGTCTCGCTATAGCGAGGTCCGCTATAGCGATGGACTGATATTATTTTCCATTCTTTTATTTTGTTTCAAGAACCCATCACCTGCACTTACATTTCAACATTTAATAACACATGTCATCATCCAAACTACCATTTCTCAAATGCATTTGTATAAAAGAGTCCAATGCACATGCATAGGCACTATTCCACCTACATTTTACATGTAGAAAAAGGTTCCATCTACACTATTCCACACCTTTTCCATCCATATAATGCACATAATGCACATATTTTATAATGCACATAATGCACATGTTTTTCTCTCCACCTGCACTTTGCCTACTCCACATGCACACATTTTTATATACACCTTCCACACACATGCATTTTACATGAACTAATCAGCACCCATTCCTTCCAATGATCACCTGTACGCATGCAATTTGTGTTTTTATTTTAATACACTACTTCACCCCCAATCCAATCTCCTCTTTACCTTTCCAAATTAAGACTATTAACACCAAAAGTTAAACCCATACTATAATCATTCTCTAATTATAATCAAAGAGGCTAATCACAGTAAAAAGGAAAATAATAGAATTTGATAATCCAGTTAAAGAATAAAACCACATGCATTAATCATTAAAGCTTATACTTACCTCAAATCAAGCTTTCCAAGCCCTTTTCTCTAACCTTTGCTCAAAAGATTTAAAAACCCCAAATAACAAACCCTAATCACACAAATTACACAAAAACACTAATAAATGTTCATGCATCATTACGAGAGGGTCTTTTGACCTTAATGCAACTCAAAAGCACAAAAGGAAAAGGTTTTTGACTCTTACCTCAAAAACAGAATTCGAATAGAAAGAGAATAGGAGATGGAGGGAATGATTCTTTGCCACCAAGGGTGACACGACCCGAACCCGAGGTTATAATTAATCCGAGTTAACCCCGAGTCGCGTCGCATACTTACTCCCGTGAACTTCATTAACATAAAGTTCACAAGGGATATCATTTACACATTATGCGGAATATAAACAAATATACATTGCTTTATACGAAAAAAAAACTCATTTACATATTTACAAACCAATCACTTACATATTTAAATACAATGCAAGGATCAAAAGTACAAAACATTTCCAAACCCATCTTTTATAACAAAAGTTTTTCTTTTCCAACTTTTTTGTTTCAATATCATACTCATATGATATTGCTTCGCTTCCACTCAACTAGCCCTCTTGGAGGAACCAGATCGGTAATCTCCGCTGGCGTTGTGGCTTCTGAAGGACCGACATGGGCAGCTGTGCCTATAATGCCATCAATAACACTATCAATTTTACAATTCAGCAATGTATAAACAATTACATGATTTAACATGCTAGTTCACAATTTAATCTATCTAATCCAATGTTAGACCAATATAATTACCATTTAATTTAAATCAATAAGAGTATTTAGTTTTTGGCAAAACTACAATAGCATTTCATTTCAATTTCCATCTTCCTAAAAAGGAAGGATTACCATCTTCCATACTGAAGAATTCATATAGTGTGGGATTTATCAATGCCCGGGCCACGGACATCTGAAATCACCACGGAGTTCAGAACACTCCCATATAATCTGCTGCAGTAATAATAGCTCTAATGAGCATAGAGAAATTACTATGTAGTGCCAAACTCAAGAAATAATACAATTAACATTTAACTTTGTTCAATGACAATAAATGGATACAACCCATTAAGAATTCAATTCAAATTATGATCCATTTTTGGGTTCAATATCTTATACAAATAAATTTCAATTAAGTAATACCAACCAATTAGGTGTTATTATCAGTTATTTAATGTACGTATTATTCTTGATGGACATCACATTGTATAAATTTGTACATTAAATCCCCTACATTGACACCCATGGAGGTAAATCAATGTTAATAGCCTTAATTAAATCAATAGGCTTATTTATCCATAAATTCAAAAATTAAAACTAAAAACTATTATCTTTGGGTTAGCTGTTCGGTTACCTATTGGTTAACCGAAACCTGGATATCAGTTAACGATAACCCTAATGATCAGGCTTTCAATTCAGAAAAATCAGAAATTAATCTGAAATTTTCCTCTCTGGTGGTTACCTTGATGGTTACCTGGCGGCTAGCCGAAATCTGGCTGGTGGCTAGCCGACATGCATTCGGCTACTTACGGTTAGCTTTCTAGAAGCTAACTTCCACTGACAATTCATCTTTCGGTTACTAGTACGGGTACCCTCGCGGCTAGCCGAACTCTGAACAGCGGCTAACCAAAATACATTCGATTAATTACCTACGGTCAGCTTTACAGAAACTGACATTTCTGTGAAACTTGAACAGGTGAATTCGGTCACTTCGCGGATACCTTTGGGCTAGCCGAAATCTCAATTTCTGCTAACCGAAATTCAACGGTCAGCTTACGGTCAACTTTCCAGAGACTGACAAATTTTACTGATTTCTAGCGGTTAGCCATGCGGTTGGCCCTACGGCTAGCCGAATTGTACTCAGAACTTCAAAGTCTCTGCAGCATAGTTCTGAATTTGAATTTTCCAATTTCACCAACACTTCTATGAACCCAATTCGCTCACAACCTGCATATAAAATAAGTGGAACCTCCTGTTCCCACCTTAACATCACTTCAATTTCATTCAAATGACATCCAACCCTTCTTTTTCTCCAATCAATCAATCACATACAAATCAAACCATAAGATTAAAACCAAAATGATAACAAATTCAAGAAACCCATATTCATTAGCATATAATCATCAACCACTATTTATACTTGCCTTTGATTTCGAATTCAAGTAAAAATCCCTTTGCTAAGTGAGTTTGAGATCAAAATCTCCAAGGAACTTGAAGAAGGTGATGATGACGATGACCTCAATCCTTTGCACACTTCAAACCTTGCAAATCACTGAAGAAAATGGAAAGAAGGAAGAAGAACTAAGCTAAGACTTAGCTTCCAGCAATTTCAGAACTCAATGACAGACTAAAAATGGGTTCTAGGTTCTTCTCCAACCTTTTATAACGGAATTTTTTGCAATTAAACCCCTCACATCTTAGTTATTTCCAATTTAAGTCAAATGAAAGCTCATTTGACTCACTTGAAGTCAAATTATCATGAGTATATTACGAAAGTTGTTGTACTCGTCAAGATACACATGTTGGTATCAACATTTACCATATCCAACGAAACACGTATAAATCCATATTTACGGAAAAGTCCTTAACTTCACTAATTTGGATCTAACATCAAATCCATTAAGTTAATCTCTTTCAAACTTATGCATTATGCTTAATTCATTCAAGTGTGACTAATTTGATCCATTTTGTTCATTAATCACATTTAATTTGACTAATCATGCTTAATATTCATTATTCTCGATTAACTAGAGTAAATCTTAATTAATTCGGGACAAGATGTAACAAAGGGAGAGAGGAAGAAGAAGATGATGAAGATGGGTGCACCCTTAGCTTCCAAGATAAATGCCCCACTCTTGTAGTGATTGAAGAAGAAGAGGAGAAGAGGAATGGAAAAGGAAATGAGTAGAGGAAAAGAAATGAAAATGAACGAAAGGAATGGGATAAGCTTACATATATTAAGATAAGGGTGTCCTTTTTGCAAGAAGCCCCATTAAAAAATAGCATATTCTCATTTTAAGTCAAATGGGGGTCCAAATACTCAACGATAGCTCGAATGAAGTAAGGTCTAATACGAAAGTCGACGTACTCGTCGAAACACACGCGATAATGCCAGAATGACGTGCAAATGATGCAAAATGCTAAAATCGATAATTACGAAAAAACCATTGACTCTACCCAACCGAGTCAAATCGGTTCCCACTCACCTATTCGAGGTTCAAGACTCAACTAACTCAGCCTATAGAGGCTAATAAACAATAATTACCATAAGTAACGACCAAACACAATAAATTTTGCTAAATCACCATTAATTAGCACTAATCAAGGTTAAATTGGGTCGGGGAGTAACACACGACAACAGAACAAGCCAAAAGAGTTTTTTATCACACGACAACAGAACAACCCAAAAGAGCCCCTAAACAGACAGGCCTGCAACACACAGAACAAATATAACACAATCAACACACGGAACAAATATAACACAACCAGCACATCCGGACAAAACAGAACGAACATAACACCACCTAGACCATCCAACAACTACCTAGACCCTATATCATTCACCGAAACGCTGCCCATTCTGTTCACACATTGAGATGATAATAGTGAAGAAGAAGCTTCAGCACATTATTGAGAGAACTTGAATGAGTGTGCAAATCTTGGAGATATTGTTGAGAGAACTTGAATAGGTGTTGGGAATTCAGGGTTTCGAGGAGTAGAAAAACGCAAGAGCTGGGCCGGCCCGAGCCCGACCAAGAACTAGCCTCCTTTGGCCCGGGCTTGGATATGTAATGAGGGCCCGATTACTAATTGGGCCGGGCTTGGATTAACTGATAGAAAGCCCATAGCCCGGCCCGGCCCGACTCATGTAAGAAATGCGTGTAATTTATTTAATCGATTTTTAATTAACAAACCACTCAAAATACATAATATACAGCAGGGCTGCACATAGGCTGTTCGGATCAATTCTGTTTATCTTTTTTCTTTAATTTTTTTAATCTATTTAATCCATGGTTCTTAATAATTCTGTTCGTCTTTCAGCTAATTGGTGTTCGAGTTATTCCATGGGCAAAAGTAAACCTTAATTACACTGCACAGGCTCTCATCATATCAGGAGGTACTATCTAAATTGAAAAATCAGAATTTTGTGGGCATTGCACTGTACTGCATGCATTAGTTTTGGTGGTTTAGGCCTCCATTTTAACTGTTGCTTCTTGATAATGGACTTTTCTTGATTTTTATTTAATAATAATAGAAAATGATGAATCCTTTACTTTAGTATTCTTTAGACACATGAAGCCGATAGATCTGAACGCTTCAATGATCTTCTTCTATCTAAAGGTTGGTTTTCTCTTAATTATTAGATTCATAGCTACCATAAGATGAGTGTAGGCTGCCCAAAAAAGATTACAAGCCTTTTGATTTTGAAGCATGATAGAATCGCTCTCATGTAACAAAGAAACTCCTTTTTTCGTTGAGGATTATGCTTCGGTTAGGGAAACATGTACTCTCTTAATCTCTCCAGCACCTTTAGCGAAGCTTCATTGGTTCAACCGATTGGCTATGTTTTTCTCTAAATTATTGAAGTATTAGATGCCCTTTTACGGCAGCATCTGTTTACATTTGAATAAAACAAACTCAAATGGGCCAAAGCCTGCTAAAAGGCAAAGTAAACAGTGTTATAATGAAATGAGATCCACATATATATTTGAGAAGATTTCATATCCACACACCCCCCCCCCCCCCCCCCCCCCCCCCCCCCCCCCCCCAAAATTAACAACATTGGTGCACATGCTAACTTTTTGTTTGAGAATTTACGATCTGCCTATCTATTATTTACTGGGTGCTTAGTCTTCCATTTACTAGATAAAACAGATGCCATTAATGGACAATAATTTAGTTCACTTGGACTTAGACAGGTATTGAGTTGGGTTGAGTTTTGACAATTTTAACCTACCTCAGCAATACAAAGATTTAATTTTTCTTCATTGGTAAAAAAAGAGTGGACTTTGTGTTCATGAATTGTCTCAATAGTGGCTTCTCCCTCTAGACTTTTCCTAATTGATTTATTTCTTATCTCATTTTTAGTTATTTACAGTACTTTAGGCCACGAGAGATATTTCCTTAAAACTTAAAGTTAATCACTTAGCCTTTACTCTCTTTTATTTCAGATTGACGGTCCATTTGTTGTGAAAAAACATTATGGACAAGAGTTGGACTCTTGAGCTTGAGTGAGCATTGCAAATGAAGAAGGGGTCAAACAATTCCTTGACTTTGCATTTGCTAATGCAATATCAAGGAAAAGGATCAAATGTCCATGTAAGAATTGCAGTAATGAATATTATAGATCTCGAGATGAAGTATATGAACATCTGATATGCGATGGATTTGAAAAGGGTTATGGCCGTGGTGTTTGGGTTTTTCATGGGGAAATTTTTGCATCACCACATCAAAGGTCTCCTAATGCTACCTTGGATAAAGATGTACTGGATGACGTAGATGATATGAATGGAATGTTACGGTTAGCATTTGGAATTCAAGATCCCGAGTCTAATTCACAAGAAACTGAAGAGGAACCTAACGCAGAAGCAGTGAAATTTTACAAATTGGTAGAAGATGCCAACCAAGAGTTGTACCCAGGATGTAAGAATTTCACCAAGTTGCTTTTGTTGTGCGATTATACCACAAAAAGTGTCTGAATGGATGGAGTGACAAGTCTTTTACCATGTTGCTTGAGTTGTTGAAAGAAGCATTTCCTGAAGGCGAAACCTTGCCGAAGTCCTGTTATGAAACCAAAAAGATCATTGGAGAATTGGGACTTGGTTACAATAAAATTGATGCTTGCCCTAATGATTGTATGTTGTATTGGAAAGAAGCTGCTAAGGAATTTGCATGTTTTGTATGTGGCACTGCAAGGTGGAAAGCCAATGATGATGGTGTATCACCTTCATGTTCCAAGGAACGAAAAATCCTTGCGAAGATTGTACGTCGCTTTCCCTTGAAGCCAAGGCTTCAACGACTTTTCATGTCAGATAAAACAACTTCCTTAATGAGATGGCATGCAGAGGGGCACACCAATGACGGGGTCTTAAGGCATCCTGCTGACTCCAATGCGTGGCAAAATCTGGAGGACTGATACCAAAGTTTCGCTGCGGAGCCTTGTAATGTTAGACTTGGGTTAGCAAGCGATGGCTTAAATCCATTTGGTACCATGAGCATTGCCCACAGTACATGGCCTGTTGTTTTGATGCTATACAACTTGCCATCATGGATGTGCATGAAGCAACCATTTCTTATGATGTCGTTGCTTCTTCCTGGTCCTCGTGGATCGGGAAATGACATAGATGTATATTTGCAACCTTTGGTAGATGAGTTGAAGGAGTTGTGGGAGGATGGATTACACACTTGGGATGCATCAACCAATCAAAACTTTCAGATGCGTGCAGCATTGTTGTGGACAATTTGTGACTTTCTTGCAGATGCAAACTTGTCATCATGGAGCACAAAAGGTAGCTTTGCTTGTCCTGATTGCAATGAGGACACTTCTCATTACTACTTGTCACATGGGCAAAAGTTATGTTATATGAGTCACCGCCATTTCTTGAATGTCGATCATAAGTTTCGTCGTGATAAAACAAAATTTGATGGAAAGATGGAATTCAGAACTGCTACTCCATCAAGATCTGGGACGGAGCTCTTGCATCAGTGTTGTCACATCAACATTACATTCAGAAAGCATAACTCCAATACATCCAGTAAGAAGAGAATACGGGATGATAACGGAAAGGTTGGTTGGACGAAGAAGAGTGTGATGAGTCAGGCCCAAGTGGCCCAGTCTGTGATGAGCCAAGGCTTAAATTAATGAAGATCCGTTTGGTCCAATGGAGTCCGAGCCCAAATCCATGATGCCTGGCCACGTCACAGCAGTCCGGGTCGCTTCGGAAGCAATCAAGCCACATCCCGCTTTTACCAAGTCCTGCGGAGAATATCCCAACTGCCTCGCCAGTTGAGGACACCTCAAAGGCTCCTCGTGAACAGCGCTGTAAAGTCGTCCCCATCTGTTAGGGGAAGACTATAAATTAAAGAGCCTTGATGGAACGCGCTCCGAGGCGCCGTGGGGCGGCTACCGGGGTCGGCAGAACGTGGGAGTCCGTCGAGTCCGACCCTTTCGCGCCCTAGCGGGCCTGAAGCGTGCATCAACATTTCTTTTATGTGGGTGTGCCGGATTTTCTATTTTACTTGGAATTGCAAGTGGTAATCCGGAGATCAACCTTCGCAAGTAAAAAGGAAATCAACTTCTTTCAAGTTTTCCATTGCGCATATATTTGAGAAAAGAGACATTTTCTTAGTTTGCCGTGAAAGGCGATTTTGTTTGGCATTTATAGCCGATTTTGGCGTTTATAGCCGATTTACAATTCTCATCAATAATGAAAAAGACAAGAGTTGTGATTTTTGTCTCTTTTAGAAAAATACAAACTACAATGAAAAGCAAGAAAATGAAGATCTAACTTTTCAGGAGATTGTGGGGGACTCGTTCAGATTGACGGTCGCAAGCCATGTGTGGGCTTCGCCGTCATCCATGCAGATGAGAACAGAGGATGCTCTTGATTCGCTTGGCTTGGCTATAACCTCAGATTTTTAGAGGACAAAGACCAAGAGAAGGTCCTATGTCCAATAAAAAGCTAAGTAGACGGGCTGAAAAGCCACGTCTAAGCCATTGGAGGCAGCGGGAGAAGGCAAGGACCTTGGGGGGGGTGCCCCCCAAGGGACTTTTGTCACCTTGTAGTGGTGGCCGGTGCAGAACTTCAGCAGAGTTTTTCTCTCTTTTTCTTTCTCTGGATTCTTTCCGCTCTCTTCCGATCCGATCTCTTTTTCTGATCTCGATTTTCTCCTCTTCATTTCAATGGAATGCTCTCCTATTTATAGGCCTTTGGTAGCCATTTAGGAGGGTTTATGAGCCTTAATGGCTTTAATGGGAGGAGTTACAAGATTTATTTCTTGATTTTGTAACTCCTTTTTCCTTAAATCTGATTGGCCGATGGAGATTAAGGGCTTTTAATCACCTTAATTACCATAATGGGAGGAGTTTCATGGTTTAAATGCCATGAATCAATTGACTTGTAACTCCCAAATGCTTGCTTCTGATTGGGCCGTCCAAAGAAATGAATTAATGACTATAATAAAGCTAGTCAATTAACCACATTAATTGGTCGCCGAGCAGTCGAAGAGTCGCGGGCCGTGCCGTGTCTTCTGGAATTCTTCTGGCGATGATCATCGATGGATCTTCATGCTGATCGACATCGGATGAGCATGTAACTTCAGACATTGATAGCTAAGAGCGGGCCGGTGACATCTGTCTTGTCGATTTCTCGATCAGTCGGACAGAAAGAGCACTTTTTTTGGTCGACCGGTTGGCGATCTTGGAGCGATCAATGATGATTTTGTGCTTTTGGAGGTTGACCCGTGATTTTGACGGATGTCGGAGGATATGAGTCAATTTCAAGCACTAAAAATCACATTTTCAGGAAACCACAGGGGCCAAAGTGCGCGAAACGCGAAAAAAGACGGAAAAACGGGTCACCGGCGGAAAATCCGGTGACCCGGACTTCCATGGTCGCCGGCGACCATGGGCCATGGTCGCAGGGGCCTGCGACCCTGGGGGAATTTTCCCCTTCGGAGCCCGTTTTGCGGTCGTTTTGAGGTCTTTTTCGTCGCCGTTTTCTTCTGTACTTTTCCTGACATTTCTTCTCATTTATTGGCTTGATTTCCCTGTAGAAAACCTGATGAGAATCCTTGCATTTTTAGAGTGCAAAGTTTCCAATTTTCCGGGAAAGCCGAAGACTTTGTCGCGTAAAGCTGCTGATTTTCCGCCAGAAGCTGAAACTTGGTCAAACGATGTCGGAATGACCTGAAATTTGAGGTGAAGCCTCCTGAGCAATAAATAAGACCAACCATAGGCTTTTGTTTAGTTTTGAAGCCGTTTGGGGTCCTGTCGATGCTTCACTTGATTTTGCTGCGGGGAAAATGCCGAGCTTTGATATGTGGCCAAACGATGTCCGATTGACCTAAAATTTGACGGGGAGCCTATTGGAGTCATTTTGAGACGTTCCATGGGCTCCGTTTTGGATGTCATGGTCCCGGGTTGCTCCGCCGCCGGTAGGCTTGATTTTCTCTCGGAGCATCGAAACCTGGTCAAACGTTGTCGGAATGACCTGAAATTCGACGTGCAGCCTTTTGGAAGCATGTGGAAGCCACTCATGCACTTGGTTTGATGAGCGAAGGCTTCGGTGGTTCCCGCCGCCGGGAGGCTTGGTTTTGCTGCTCGAGCATTGATGGAGGGTCAAACGTTGTCGGTTTGACTTGAAATTTGGCATAGAGCCCTTTTGAGACATGCTGGAGTCATCTGTAGGCTCTGATCGAAGTTTTGACGTCTCCGATGATGTCGCCGCCGGGAGCACCATTTTAGCTGTCGGAGAAGCGAAGTTAGGCCAAATGATTCTGAAATGGCCCGAAACTTCATGTGTACTCTTCTCTTGGCTATCTTGAAGGATCTTGCAGTTTTTGTTTGATTCTGACAAGATTTGATTTTTTGGAGAAATTGCATTGCCTATTTATGGCAGGTTGCGACTTCATGCAGCTTTCTTGATTTGAAGAGGCAAAGTGACATTTTTGGTGTCAACAAATGCCCCCTCGAGGTACAGCGACGAGTTGCTTGACTTTTGTAGTCGATGTGCCTCGAAGAGATTTTTGAAGGAGAGCTTTGTGTCTTGACCAAGAGTCTTTGAGCAATCCTTCCTTTGGTAGAGTAGCCTTTGAGCTTCCAGGGGAATTTTATGGTAGTGAAAGGAATCACACACCATCTCGAGGCAAAGTTTTGAAGATGACATCAGGGATGTGGATTTGGGTTTCTGTTTTTGATCTTGTGACCTAACCAGCTATATATGGCAGGTTAGGGGATCGGGTTTTGGTTTTGACCTTGTGACCCAACAAGCTGTATGTGGCAAGTTGGGGGATCATGATTTGGTTTTTGGTTTTGGTCTTGTGACCTAACAAGCTGTATGTGGCAAGTTAGGGGACCAGGATTTGGTTTTTGGTCACTCTTTGGGACTGTGTGGGTCCATTGGAGTGGTTTGGATTTTTGTGGAATGTCAATTTCAAGATTTTGGCTCAATTTGGTATATGAGGCTGGATGGTTTGATTCTTTGGAAGCTCATGGGGCTTGGAATTTTTTGTATGGTTCAATCAACTCAAAAGAGGCATGGAACCATTATTGTATGCTCTTGGTAAGAGGGATTTTTTCCTGACTAAAAGCCCAAATTTTTTTTTTTTTTTTTTTTTATAGTGCCTAGGTGGTCAAACCTGGCTCATATGGGCTAACCCATGGGACCTGAAGCTTTTTAGGATGGCTTAGATCTCATGTGGGGTCATTTTTGTAGAATATCTAAAGATATCTCATTTGGATAGAGAATATCTAAAAATATCTTTATGGGAGAGAATCTCTCATATTCCCTTAATTTGGGAGAGAATATCTCAAGGTATCTTTCTTTTTGGGAAAGAATCTTCAATATCCTATTTTGTTGGAGAGAATCTCTCATTTGATTGATTTTGGGAGGAAATCTCTCAAAGACATCTTTCTTTTTGGGAAAGAATCTTTCTAATTCCTTCTCTTTTGGTAAGGTTGCTAATTAGTAACACTTACCTTTCTTCTTTGTTTCCTTCTTTGATTTGCTCTCTCCTATAAAAGCAAAGGAAGGTAGGATCTCTTACTCTTATTGCTTTCTTTTGCAACAATCTCAAGAGAGCTCCAAGGCCAAGAGTTTTTCTTCTTCAAGGATCTTCAAGCTTTCTTCTTCTCCATCAATGGCTTCAAGTAAGTTTTCTTTCTTTTTCTTTCAAGAAAACTCTATGTAGAGAATAGGATGGTAAAAAAAGAAAGTTTCTCTTCTCTTTTTTTTCTTTCTTTTCTTTTTTTTTTCTTTCTTTCCACGTGATTTCTGTTTTTTTTTTTTTTTTTCACGTGTGTCTCTTTTCTCTTTTTTTTTTTTTTTTTTTTTTTTGTGGGCCGTACGGACAGATCCGTACGGATCTGGTCCGTACGGCCACGTGGCCTGATTTTTTTTTTTTTTTTTTTTCTCCTTTTTTTTTTTTGAGAAAGTTTCTTTTTTTTTTCTTTTCTTTCTCCCTCTTTTTTTTTTTTTGAGAAAGTTTCTTTCATTTTTTTCTTTTTTTTTTTTTTTTCATCATGATAATGCGTTTTTATGCAAATGTAGATGTTCATGCATGTACTTTTTGTAGATTGAGCATGATAGCATACCTGAAAATCTTTGCAAATTTGGGAATTTGGAGCTCGCAGCGATGTTGAGCCCTTCTTGATTTTGCGGAGATTTTGAGGTTTCGAAAGTTTGGAGTTTCGGAGCCCGCAGCAATGTTGAGCCCATCTTCAAACTTTCTATTTCCGTCGGGGTATTTCCTTTTTCTTTGGAATTGCCCCGGAGTCATGCCAAAATTTCGCCAGATTTTTGGTGGGACAAAGTGACCCTTTTTTTTTAGCGAAATCCTGTCATTTTGATGACGATCTTTTTCTTTTCCAACCTTTGCAGGTGGTTCCTCCAGAGCGAACAAGGGTAAAGAGCCTGCTACAAGCGTACCTCGTCGATCTGCTAGATCTTCCAATGTGGCCGTTCAGCAAGCCTGGGAGAAGGTCCAGTTTGTTGAGAAGAACTTGGAAGAGTGCGATTCCCTCAATCGCGATGAGATGAGACAGCGATTGATTGCTCTCAAGGATGAGGAGTTCTATAAGATCATGGTAAGCAACCGTCCTTGGGTTATGGACGATCTGAGGGTTTTACCCAAGCCTACCTTCTTCTTTGGAGATGCAGTCCCTGACGACTTGACATACCAAAGGAGATGTTTTCAGTTCTCTTACACAGCAAATGGTGAGGAGAGAACTATTTCTACCCGGTCGTCTTTTGATCGGACCATCTCGATCCTGAGCCTTTCTCCCACGTGCCCTAAGAGGGAAGATCCTCCGAGCTGGGTGAAGAGGACCAGTGTGATCAAGACCGGGGTTTTTGTTGGTGGACCCTCCGGATATGCGGCGAAGCCACCTGTCCGTATGGACATGTTGATGCCAGCCAGCGGCTACCAGGGCTCTGATTATCCGTCGGTCGATTTGAGACCGGTGGGCCTTGGCGTTTTCAGCGGTGACGGCAGTACTTGGGTGAAGCCTTTTCGACTTCGTGGCCGTTTCAATGTTGACTCCGATTGGAAGTCATGGACTGACCACACCTTGCTGATTGGGGGCGCCGTTTTGAAGAAAGCCGGGATTTTTGACGCGGTCCGCGCTTTTAGGGAGACCGTGACTTTTTCCGATGATGCCTTCATGGCTATGTTGGAGTCTTTCCTCCCTCAGACCAATACTTTCGTTGTCACGAACGGTGAGATTGGTTTTTCTCTGAAGGAGTTGAGTGCTATTACTGGATTGCCCATCCTTGGCAAACTCTACGAGGAGTTCATGCCGATTGACAGCGTCCTTGAGGAGCAGTCAGAGGAGTTCAGGCTCCTATACTTTCAGCTCGTCGCCTTCTATGATTTTTTGAAGGAGGGCTCGAAAGTAAGATCCAGCAGTTGGAAGAGTTATGGCTCTTCATTCTTCAACTTCTTTGACAGGAAAGAGTCTTCTGATAGCATGACCCGGGAAGACAGGAAGAAGACTTCGGCCATGCAGGAAGAGTTGAAGGGTTTCTTCGCGAGCACAGATGCCATTTGTTCTGACATTGCATTGCGGAGAGATCTCGCTTTTTACCTCACTTTTTGGCTAGGTGAGGCTATTTTTGCTGGTGGAGATGGGACGCACATCAGGCCGCATTGTATTTTTCCGGCTTGTCAGATGGCGTTTGGAGAGCGGCTTGCTTTGGTGCCCGCTCTTTACTCCTACTTGTGTACCGAACTGCAGGCTGCTGCTTTCTTGGTTCGGCTTGGGCTCCCTATGAATAGGGTATTTTCAGCCCATATCTTTTATTCGTGGTTTGTATACCACTGTCCTGGCTTCCACCAGCTGGGTGCTGCACAGGATGATGATCCTCTGATGATTCGATTGGCTAAGGGAAAAGCCGTATCTGAATCACTTTTTGTTTGCCCGCATGAGGATCCGACGGTTCAGGGACGTCGAGATGGGGCAGTCTTCAGTTAAGCTTTCTCCGGAGTTGCGGAAGAAGGCTTTTGATTTTGGTGCCTCCCGAGACTCTACCAGAGCAGGGTCGGGAAGGCATTACTCTTTGACCAATGCAGAGAAGGAGTGGCTTTTCAGCATACGAGTCGGCACGATGGTGTACCGTAGACATCTTTTCGTCGACATCCAGCCGTATGTACCTTCTCGCTTTGCGCTTCAGTTGGGCTTCTCTCAAGGCGTTGTTGGGGTCTCAAGGCGTTGTTGGGGCGCCTTCGAGTATGGTGAAGCGTTTTGGGGGTTTGCAGGATGGCAGAAATGCATGGGCTTTCTATAGTGCTGAAGACATTACTGCCACGATTTCTTATCCTGAGCTGTCGACTTTCCGAACTACCGGCTTCACGAAGTGGTTCGCGGATAGCTTTTTGGCATATCGGGGGCTTTCCAAGAAGGAGCTTGATGTAAAGCTGTCTTCTGGAAAAGGCATTGGGAAGTCGGATGGCGTCCGGCGAGAGGAAGTTTGGGCCTTCCTTTCTGGAGAGAAGCACAAGATAGGCTTTCTCGGTGACCAGGGCGTCATTGGTTCTGAAGCTGTTCGGGAAGTACCTGATGAGGCTTTGGAGCAGCTAGAACAGGAGGAAGCTGAACTCGACGCTTGGATGCAAGCGGCACAGAGACGAGCTTCCATGGAGTCTACTGGCGAGAGCAGACCATCCAGTGAGGAGTCAAGTGAGAAACCTGACTCTGATAGTGGGGCGGGTTCTTCTAGGAAGCGAACCCGTAGAGGTAGGAAGAGGAGGAGGAGTCAGCGTCACACGGGGCGGGACGAAGACTCTCCTAATGTGGAAGTCCCTCTCACTGTCAATGAGGAGGTGCCAGGGGAAGCTGACGAACCTCCGGAGAAGAGGATTCGGGAAGAAGAGACCATCGGTGAAGGTATGATTCCTCCTTTTCCTTTTCTACTTCTTTCATGGGGCTTTCCATGTTCTGATTTGTTTTCTCACCCTGCTGCTGCTTTTTTTTTTTTTTTTAGCAGAGGATGAAGACTTGCCGATGCCTGAGGTTCCAACCGATGAGGCGGTGATGGAGCCGGTTATGGCATCTGAAGAAGAACCGAGGGACTCTGGAACGATTCCAGAATCTCCAATTGGTATAACTTCTTTCGCTTTCTCTTTTTTTTTTTTTGCCTGCGACTTGATTTGCTAACATTTTTTTCTTGTCAGCTGACTTGCCACAGGATTCCGATGACTTTGAACCATCAATGGACGCAAATGTCGATGATGCTTCTTATGAGTTCATGGAGGAAGAGAGTGTTCCGCCAGTCGTCGAAGAAGGTACTTTGTAGTGATGACCTGATGATTTTTTTTTGAATAGGATCATATTCATACCTTTTTGTGTTTCATTTGCAGGTTTTGAAGTGACAGAAGAGAGTCCATCACTTTCTTCAGAACCAGAGCAAGGGATGCCAGAGGTCGATCCGGAGGTAGAGACCAGTTCTGACATGATTGAGGAGATGCCTCGTGTTGAGATTCCCTCTCCAGTGGCTCCAAGTGAAAAGAGTTCTTTTGTTACTCTTCCAATGGGACATGACATGAGCAGCCGATCAGCGGAGAAGGGTGAATCTTCATCCAGTTCGTCTCTTCAATTTGCGAAGAAGGTGCTGGCTCGGGTTTTGAGTTCTTGGGTCAAGACTCTCCTTTCTGGACACTTGGAGGCAGGATTTGGCATGATCCCACATGTACAGGAGATTCTGACCGACACCGAAGAGGTTGGTCTGGATGTCACAGGTGCCAGGGCGATCGTTGATAGGATCATTGCACTGGGTGACAAGTGGTTTGAGACCATGGGTTTCCCTGACGACCAATTCTTCAAGGAGATGTTCTTGGACCCTGCTGATAAGGCTAAGTCTAACCTGAATGAGGCTACACAAAGCAAGAAGCAGCTAGTTCGGGAGAAGAACAAGGAAGAGCTAGCCATCATCGGATTGAGGCATGACCTTAACGTCCTTGATAGGGAAGTTGAGGAGGCCAGGAAACGTCTTGAGCATTTGAAGGCACAAGTCGATGCGAAGTGGGCTGCTATAACAGAGGCTCGTGACAGGGAGAGTACTCTGATTCGCAGGGTTGCAGATGCCGGTCAAGTTCTTGAGAGGAGGACTCTAGAGAACGAGCAATGGCAAACTGCTGGGGAAAAGCTTCCCAGTGTAAAAGAAGGGTTACGGTATTCGCCAGCATCTCATGGCAAGTTCCTGAAGAAGCGTGCCTTGGAAACTCTGACGGCTGAGGCCAAAAGTTTGCTTGAGGAGCTGAAGCTTTGGCTGGAGACCATTTTTGGCTGAGCTCCTGATTTTTTATAGTAGAAACCATTCTTCTTTTTTTTTGGTACCACATGTATTTTTTGGTACTCTTTTTTTTTGTAGTGCTTGTGAACACTTTCTTTTTTTTTTTGGTACCACATGTATTTTTTTTGGTACTTTTCCTTTTTTTTTTTTGTAGTGCTTGTGAACACTTTCTATTTTTTTTTTTGCTTTGGTACCACATGTATTTTTTGGTACCTTTTTTTTTTGTTGTTCCCTACGCTCACTCAAATCTTTTTGTGATGAAAGCAATTGCTAAATGGGATTTGATCAAAAGCTTTGTCATTTTGTGAAAATCTTTTGTCAAATGGTTGTTTTGGTAGGGGAAACGAATTTGGCATGAAAGCCGGATTTTTGTGGCATTTACAGCCAGTTTGGTGGCATTGATAGCCAATTGGTGGCATTTATAGCCGGTTTGGTGGCATTGATAGCCAATTTGTGGCATTTATAGCCGGTTTTGACATGAGAGTCAGGTTTTTTTTTGTGTGGCATTTGTAGCCGAGTTTTTTTGAAAACCAAGTTTTGTTTTATTGGCATGAAAGCCGGTTTTGGCGTTTATAGCCGGAAATTTTTGTTTTGGCATTTATAGCCGGATTTTGGCATTTATAGCCGAGTTTTGGTTTTCAAAATGCAGGTATCGACTAAATGTCGCCTCCCCGCTGAATGGTCTTGCAAGTATCGATGGAATGTCGCTTCCTTGCTCATTCAGTTTTGCGAGTATTGATGGAATGTCACTTCCTCGCGGGTTAGGTTTTGCAAGTATCGATGGAATGTCGCTTCCTCGCGAATTGGGGTGCAAATATCGACTAAGCGTCGCTTCCCTGCTTTTCCCAAGACTTTTGGTTTTGCGGGTACTGACTTGATGTCGTTTCTCCGCGATTTTTGAAATTTGAGGTTTTCTCGAACCATTTGTAATTTTGGGTTGTGGATAGCAACTGGTATGTTGCATCTCCACGATTTTTGAAATTGGGTTGTGGATATCAACTGGTTTGTTGCTTCTCCACGATTTTAGGTTTTCTCGAACCTTTGAAATTTGGGTTGTGGATATCAACTGAAATGTTGTGTCTCCACGATTTTTGAAATTGGGTTGTGGATATCAACTGGTTTGTTGCTTCTCCACGGTTTTTGGATTTTGCAAGTATCGACGAAATGTCGCTTCCCTGCGATTTTGGGTGCAAGTATCGATGGAATGTCGCATCCTTGCTTTTTTTCAAAATTTTTGTTTTGCGGGTACTGACTTTGATGTCGTTTCCCCACGATTTTTGAAAAACCATTTTTTTTTTGTTTAAAGACACGAGGGTCGTAAATTTTGACCTAGAACCATTTGGCGGTAAAAGGTAAGGTGGACTAGGGTGGAAATCCCTGAATCCGGATTTTTGTTTCAAACCATGAATTTTGGTTCAAGGATCGAAAGTTTTGGTCAAGTCAGGGAGAGGCTCCTAAACTTGGATTTTTTTTGTTTTTGAACAATGAAACAATGAAAGTAAGCATTGTTTTTGAATCTCTAGAAATTTTGACATTTGATATGAAAATTCTAAAGAGAGTGGGTTTGACGAGCGAGTACCTGAGAACAGGTTTTGGCCATACAGGCATTGCTCTTACCCAGTTGGGTAAGTCTTCAAGGGTAGTACCGCTTCAAGAACTTGCCGTTGATAGGCAGCATACATCTGTCGCCTTCCATGTTTAGGAGGGCATATGCGCCGTTGGAGAAGACCTTGTCGATGACGTAGGGTCCCTCCCATTTTGGTTCAAATTTGCCTTTGGATTTGTGTGCGAAGACCATTGGTCTTTTTACCGCAAGAACCAAGTCACCCTTTTTGTAGGCGCGTTGCCGGACCCTTTTGTCAAAAGATCCTGCCATGCGTGCTTGGTAAAGTTCAATGCTTTGTCGAGCTTCGAGCCGTCTCTCGTCGAGATTGTCCAGCTCATGGAGTCGCACTTTCGCATTGCTTTCTTGAGTCATGTCATTTTGTAGAGATACCCTCAGAGAAGGAATTTGTACCTCTAGGGGCACGACAGCTTCGCATCCATAGACCAAGGAGAATGGTGTGCTATGGGTTGGTCCTCGAACGGTGGTTCGATAGGCCCACAAAGCTTCAGACAGTTTGTCGCTCCAGTCTCTTTTGTGACTAGAGACCATTTTCTTGAGGATTTTGCAGAGTGTCTTGTTGAAGGCTTCTGCTAATCCGTTTACTGCCGGATTGTATGGAGTCGAAGGACAGCTTTGAATTTTGTATTTGTCGCAAAACCTGTAGAATCGATGATCCCGGAATTGTGGTCCGTTATCATGGACGAATCTCTTGGGTATGCCGAAACGACAAATGATGTTGGTGCGTAGGAACTGAAGAACTGATGAGGTCTTTATTTCGTTGAACGCAAATGCTTCTGACCACTTGGAGAAATAATCCGTAGCGGCGAAGATGAAGCGATGACCTTTGCTTGAAGGGGGAGAGATAGGACCTATGATGTCCATGCCCCATGCTTGAAAAGGCCATGAGATTGCTGTAGGATGCAGCCATTCCGGAGGCATGTGAATGTAATCTCCGTGAACTTGGCATAGCTGGCAGCGTTTGGCAAATTGCATTGCATCAGCAACCATGGTAGGCCAATAGTAACCTAACCTTTTTATCTGATCATAGAGCTTAGGACCTGCCTGATGGGCTCCACAAAGACCAGCATGAACTTCTTTAAGTGTTTCTTCGGCCTCTTGTTGTGACAAGCAGCGTAGAAGTACTCCGTTGAAGGATTTCCTGTAAAGGATCTTTGAAGGGATATCCAAATGAAAGTTTGGGGCTCGCCTTTGAATGCTTACCCGTTCTTTTGGATCTTCAGGTAGGATTCCGAACATAGTGTAATCAATGAACGGATCCCTCCAGTCGCCGATTGAAGGTCGAAGGATAGAGATCCGACTTCCAACCACTCGGTGGCATTCAGCAACTGCTTGGTGTGTGTTAAGAGGAGGGAGGATCCTTCTCTCGCACACTGTAATTTGCATGTTTTCCCCTTCCTGGATCGCCATTGATGCGGCAAGTCCGGCCAGGGCATCTGCCGGATGTTTTCACCTCTACGAATGTGGGTGATGTTGCAGATGTCAAACTTTTGCAGAAGCGATTGTGCCTTGTTGTAATAAGGCAGCAGATCGGGCTTCCTGACTTCATATTTCTGATTCATCTGGTTGACGATCAGTTGAGAGTCTCCAAAGACTTCCAGCATAGTGATACCGGATTCGATGGCGAGTTCCAATCCTAGGATCAGAGCTTGGTATTCAGCTGCATTGTTTGTGCATGGTTCCAGTAGCGAGAAAGCGTGTGGAATCATGCATTTGTCGGGGCTAACAAAGAGGATGCCAACTCCCGAGATCAGCTTTCTGTTTTCATTTGTCCTGGTTGCACCGTCAAAGTACATGTCCCAGGAGGCATTTGGTGAGGAAGTCTCCACGTTGTAGACAGGTTCATCTGGGAGATCATCTCTGAGTGGTGAATCTTTAGGCAATGGATGCTCTGCGAGGAAATCTGCTAGAGCTTGGCCTTTGATTGCTTTTTGTGGCACATACCTAATATCAAATTGTGATAGAAGGATGGACCATTTTGCCAGTCGGGCATTGAGAGAACCTGCCTTTGTGACAAGAACCTTCAAGAGATTGATCCTCGAGACCAGGTAGACTGTGTTGGAAAGCAAGTAGTGACGTAGCTTTTGTACGGCGAACATCACTGCAAGGCATTCTTTTTCGACTGGAGAGTAGTGATGCTCTGCACCTACTAGCATGCGGCTGAGGTAGTATAGAGCAGCTTCTTTTCCCTCACCATTCTCTTGTGCAAGCAGAGCGCCTACAGAATGATCAAGAGCTCTTGTGTACAAGATGAATGGTTTTCCAGTGGCAGGGGCAGCTAACACTGGAGGTCTGGTCAGGTATGACTTGATATCTTGAAATGCGGCTTCGCAGTCGGCATCCCAGACAAAGTCTACACCTTTTTTCATTAATCGAGAGAATGGACGGCATTTCCCCGAAAGATTGGAGATGAACCGTCTGATGTAGGCCAATCTCCCTTGGAGCCCTTTTAGTTCTCTCAAGGTTCTTGGAGAGGGCATTTCTAGAATAGCCTTGACTTTTATGGGGTCAAGTTCTATTCCAGCTTTCCGAACAAGGAATCCGAGAAACTTACCCGACGAGACGCCGAAGAAGCATTTAAGAGGATTCATCCGCAGTTTGTGTTTGCGGAGTCGGAGGAAGACTTCCCGAAGATCTTTGAGATGGTCTTCTTTTCTTCTGCTTTTGACGGCGAGGTCATCAACGTAACATTCGACCGTCTTGTGCTGCATATCTTGGAATATTTTCATCATAGCCCTCTGATATGTGGCACCAGCATTTTTCAGACCAAATGGCATGATAGTGTAGCAATACACGCCAAATGGAGTCCGAAATGAAGTGTGTTTTTCATCCTCGGGATGCATCTTTATCTGATTGTAACCAGAGAAGCCATCCATGAATGTCATTCGCTCGAATCCGCAGGTATTGTCAATCATCACCTCCGGTATGGGGAGCGGGAATTCATCTTTAGGGCAAGCGCCATTCAAGTCTCTATAGTCAATACAGACTCTGATCTGCCCAGTTTTCTTTGTCACGGGGACAATATTGGCCAACCACTCTGGATGTTGTTCCTCACGGATGAAGCCGACGCTTTTGAGCTTTTGAACTTCTTGTTCAATTTTATCCATCACATCTGGACGGAATCTTCTTTGGCCTTGTTTGACAGGCTTGACGTCTTCTTGAAGATTGAGTTTGTGGACTGCTACTTTGGGGTCTAAACCAGGCATTTCAGCGTAGGACCATGCAAAGCAATCAACGAACTCACGAAGAAAAGCGATATACTCGGGTAACTCATCATCCTTTATATTCTTGCTTATGAATACAGGACGTGGGTTATCTGGTGTTCCCAAGTCTATCTTTTCAACAGGATCTTCTGTCGGAAGGTTCGAAGGTGGTTCCTCCACAATATTTTCGGAGGCTTCCAACTCAACGAAACCTTCTGGAGTTTCAACTGCATTAACAGACCAAGGCTCTGTTCCTTTCCATGGATTTTCTTGATTGGTGATCTCCTCAAGGCTTGCTATGAGATAGTCCCAATCGCCTGTTGAGTCTGGTATTTCTTTTGGAGACGAGGGTTCTTCTGGGTCAGAATAGCACAAGTCTGTATTATCGGACGATTCCTCTTTATCATCAGAGAAATCGTACAAATTGGATGAGCTTCCCGGATCTTTGTCAGGTAACTCTTTAAAGAGATATCCAGGGAGATCGATGTCTTCGTGGACTTTAGATGTTGAGGCTTGGTCGGTAAAACGACTTTTAAGCCTTTGTGTCAACTGTCTCAGAGGAGTGTCGGGATCATACCCTAACCCATATGAAGACTTTTCTACATGACCGTAGAGTCTTCAATCTTCCAGCTGGCTTTTGGTCAAGGCGGGCTCCAATGGCGTGAGAATACCGCGTCTTTCTCCCAAACCGACTGGGTTTTGAGCGTCATAGCCCATTTTCTTCATAATTGCTTGTGCCACAGGACTATATAGAGATAGCTGAGGCATACCTTCATTTTGGAAAGGTTCCAGCATGGAATTTGATGAAGAAGCGTCCGATCTATGGAAGAAGATCGGCCTTTGCTTTGGTGATGTTGCCGGAACAACAAAGGTAGCAGACGTAGGATCTTCTACATCAACAGGTGTCTCCATTGGAGTGAGAGCAGGCTGAACTTGCTGAGTGTCAGCTTGGCTTGACGATGCATCGTCTTCTGGCTCTGAGTCCGAGTATGTGTCTTGCATGATAGACACGAGAGAGACAACAAATTTGCCCCCAGGCTTTTGTTTCGCCTTCTTCACTTTAGTCGTGATGACCAAAGGTTTTGAAGATTTGAGGGAGATGACGAAGGGAGATTGACTACTCTCTTCTAATTTGCCGGAGGGGTTGTTTTCTTCCGGTGATTTTTGAGGAGCCTTGCCTTTATCTTTCTGGAGATTTTCAGCAGGGGGTGCTATTTCCTCTTCTTCTTTTTCTCCTCCATACATCTGGGAGTCTGCGAAGTGGACTTCTTTACCTTTGAAGGGTTTTCTGTCCGCAAAGACACGATGTACCATGCCGTCGTCGCCGACGAACTTGATGCATTGATGTAGAGTTGAAGGGACAACACCGTTCTCGTGTATCCAAGGACGTCCGAGAAGGATGTTGTAGCATGAGGGGGTTTTTATTGCATACACAGTGACCTCAGAGATAAGATCACCGATTTGCAATTTGAACCTGATTTTGCCGATAGGCCTTTGAGCGCTCCCATCGTATCCAAAGATAGATACAGATGTGTGGCTTAGCTTGCTGGGTGGGATGCCCAACTCTTTAAGAGCCGAAGTGGAGATAAGGTTGAGTACAGAACCTGGGTCGATCTGAACTCTATGTATCGGCATTTCTTTGATGTACCCTGTGAAGTACAGGGGTCGGTTGTGCCTTGCTTCGCCAAGTAGGAGGTATTCCTTAGTGAAGGCGATGGTTGCATTGGCTGCCTTTTAAACCGAGAGGCATTGGATGCATGATCCCTCAGTTTTCTTTTCTCCCTTTGAGGAAGTTTCAGAGTTTTTGACCCGGTAGTCCATTTCAATTTGGAGGACTTGCGGGGCATGTTTGTCGACATCCTCATTCAGTTTTTGTAATTCTGAGATGAGATTATCACGAGTGCGTGGAGACATTCGTAATAAATCCAGGATGTGAAGACGTGCAGGTATGTGTTTGAAGTGCTCAACCAAGTCATACTTGAAAACCTCCTTGGGGCCTGCATGTTCATTGTTTTTGCCACTGGGGGCGCTTACAACATCTTTTCCCGCAGGATTTACATAAGTAAAGGAAGATTGGTTGTAATTCTTGTGGTAGTCCCGGCCAGAGCGGGTGCCTCTACCAACTTCGAGAGCTTCTTGAGAAGGATCTTCGTTTGGAAGATTGTCTTCAGGATCAAGAGGCTGTCGTTTTTCATCTACTGGGGATGTATCTGCAGCAGAGTTGCCATCCTCAGTGATTGTGTTGCACGGAGCATTTTCCGGGAGCAAGTCCTGAACAGCATCCAGCAGCTTTTCTTCTGTGTTGACTATTTCATCATCCCAAGCATCATTATCTGGGTTTTCTTTATGATGATCAGTCGGGAAGAATGTGTATCCTGAAGCCACAGTCTCAGGAGAAGAAACCTGAGAGGGTGTCATCTCTGTGAAAGTCACGTGAGACGAGGTAGCTCCAGAGGATACATTGCTAGGCGTCGTCGGAGTGTAAGTGATCTCATCAGATGATGCATCGGAAGAGCTATAATCCTGAATTATCACATTACAGGCATCTCTTAAAGGAGACGTTGTCTGCTCGGAGTCAGACTCATCCTCGGATGTAAGAGGATCGTCAATCCAGCAATGTTCTCCATTTTCAGGAGTTAAGGGTGGATGTACCTGATTATCTTCAGGGACTTCAGGCTCTGGGTTGCGAGGAGGCTCGTTAACACGATCTTGCTCTTGTTCTAGAGCGAGACGCTGCAAGATCCTTGCATATTCTTCAAGATCAGGCATGGGAGCCAGATCCTCTTCTTCGTCTTCTCCGTGTGGCTCAACATAGTTGATTTCTACTGGAGCAATGACAGGTGCTGGGTTAACAGCATCTTCTTGTACAGCCTCTTGGTCTTCTTCATCATCGGACCAGGATCCTTATGGTTGCAAGGGGTTATACCAGATTACTGGCATAAGGTGATTTTCAGGAACCCATTCTTCATCGGAGAGATATTCTCCTGTTTCAAGAGATTCATCCCACTCATTGGTGTAGTTGGGCTCGAATCCATCGTCGGTGTCGCTGGACTCGTATCCATCAATGGAGAATCCAACTACCGAGTTGCAAGAGTATGATGCCCCCTGCATGGCTTCTTTTTTGAATTGAGGTGGCATGAAATCACTGAGAGTGAAGTTTCTTACCGCCTTTGAAGTCTCTGGAAGGGACGTTTCTGTTGCCCCGAGTGAAGTGGTAGAGGAGGCCTCTGCCTTTTCATGGACTTCTTGTTTTGGCTGGGTCTTCTCTTGCCGTTTGAGCTTGAGGAGATGTTTCTTGGCTTGCCTTCGCTGCTGAGCGGTCGGCTTTGTTTTTACGATCTCCCAGTTTTCATCTTCCAAGAGATCGGGATGTACCCATATGGGTTGTCCGTCTGGTGTCGGGTAAGGAACCAACACTTCGGACGTTTGAATTCTTTTTATCACCTTGAAGGAAGTAGTGATCTTCTTCTTCGGTGATTTTGGTGTTTGTCCACATGACACCATGTTGACGGAGGCAGGGCCATAATTTTTGTCAAAGGTGATGACTCCGTTTTTCCACATCTCGTTTATCTTCTCTCTCACAACAAAGCATTGATTGAGAGGATGCGAGACCATCTGGTGGTATGGACAGTACCGAGGATCATTGGTTTTGCCAACGTCTCCAGGTCTTTTGGGCTCTGGCAAAATGAGTTTGCCATTTGCTAGGAGAGCCTCAAAGATTTCTTCGACGTCTTCATCGAACGGATATTTCTTTTCTACTCGCTCTTTGAAGGCATCAGAGAGTTCAGGTCTCTTACCTGCAGCTCTATTTTCAGCTTTCTTTGGTTGCTGAGGAGCTGACTTAGTTTGCACATTAAGGACCTCTTTCTTCTTTGGTTTAGAGGTTGCAATGGCGGTTGGCTCTTTTCTTGATGACTTCTGACTGTTGAGGTCTTTGATCACCATTTCAGCTTCCATGGAAGCTTCGAGGAGTTCCCCCAGGTTCTTTGATTTATTGCCGATGATCATGGAGCGGATTTTAGCTCTCATATTGTTACGGCAGATGTCGACTAGCGACGCTTGTGGCAGTATATCTGAGCATTTGTACGCCATTGCTTTCCACTTGTGAATGAAGTCATAAGTTGACTCATTCTCTCCCTGTTTTAGGCTGCAGAGCTGAGCCATAGTAACAGGATGATCCTCACCTTGGAAGTGGGTCAGGAAGCGTGTCTCCAGCATAGCCCAGTTCTGAATGGAGTTCTCCGGAAGAGTGGAGTACCAATCGAAGGCCGTACCTTTTAGGGTACTTGCAAAGAGGCGAATCTTGAGTGCATCTTGATCCGCGATAGCTCCCGTCAAGATCTTGAAGTGGATGACGTGCTGTCTGGCTGATCCTTTCCCCGTATATGTTTGGAGAGTATGATGCTTGAATTTTGTGGGGAACGGGACCGAGTCCATCCATAAAGGATATGGTGGCTTGATCCCATGCTCTTTGAGTATATCCTCTTCTTTAGCTTTGGCGAGGATACTGTCTACGTCCTTTTTGGTGAGGGCGCGTGACTCATTTTCTTCTCCATTTCCCTCGTTATTGCTATGATTTGGAGGAGGCTCATTGTTCACCTGATTTTGGACGACAAGGAGAAGGTTTTCCATCAGAGTTTCAATCCTCTGCTGGCCTTGTTCCAACTGCTGGATACGTGTGAGCGCATCATCTCGAGGTGGATTCTGAGGTGGCGGCTCAGAACTTGTAGCCAAGACGTTCATCCCTCGGGATTCGAACGAAGAAATCGTCCTGGTGACCGAGCTGGGGCTCATTCTTTTTTATGAAGAGCTTGATGAAGGATTACTCTCCCGTCCTTGGCTGGAAGGGGCAGGAGATTCTTCGGGATGTCTTTGTGTCCTGGTGACGCTACGGGTCACCGGACGTCGGACATGGATTTTTGATGCTGACCTTTGGCGTCTTCTGGTTTTTCCAACCATATGGACGGTAGCAACTTGGTCGGGTCTTTCTTTTTCGACCCATTTGTGGGAGACTTGAAGTGTAGGAGGCTGGGTCCGTTGCTTCTCTAGTCTCTTTTGTCGATATGAAGCACGGCGGCGTGCTCGACGAGCGATTTGAGCTTCAGTCAGCTCTGGCTGGGCTCTGACGATGAAGGATGTGCTCCCTCGGGCGCAGCAGCCGAGCCTGTCTTCTTTGTAGCTAGGCAAGGACAGGATCCGGACCCGGTCCTTTGCCTGTTGCAGCGAAGCTTTAAACCTTTCGAGTTCGGCCCCTGTAGAGATGAAGGGTCGAACTGAAGGAGTGTAGGCCTTGGCAGGTGCTTGTAGAGGCCTGGTGATGCATGATCTGATTTTGGGCCTGTAGGAACAAGCCGGCTCATGCTGGGTTGACTTGGGAGTCAGGTTGGAGATGGGTCTCTCCTCTTTCATGTAGGCAAGAGGGTAGAACTGGTTCTCCTTGAGTGGGGCCAGGTATGCTGGCTTGGTGGAGGTTTGAGACCTCCTTTGTTTTGGGGAAGGTCTTGGAGACCAAGTCTTGGGATAGACCTGGTTGTTTGTGGGTCGAGGCTTCGCGGGGGTGCCGCGGGCTTCGGGCTTTTGGGCGCTCGCCTTTGGTGTCACGGGAGTGACACGTTGAGAGGCGATCTTCTGCTTTTTAGCAGGCGCAGCTTGTTCTTCGGGAAGTGGGAATGGTCCCAGTGTCCCAAAGACGATGGTCCGGGGAGTCGAGGTCGACCCGGAGTTCAGAGAGTTGCCGAGGGAGTTAACGCTTCGGCAGCTGACAGGGCGCTTATGAGTGCGCGCGCTTTGCTTCTGTTGAAGCATGAGTTGGTGCTTGTTCTCATCGAAGATAATGGTTAAGGCTGCCATTGTTAGTTTCGAAAAAAGTTCTGAAACAAGACCACATCCATTAGTAATCACAAGAATAATCACAAGAATATAATGATCATAAATGGGAATTCCTATGGTTGTCTTTTCAAATCGCTTAAGGGATATGACCCAAGCGACATGAAGAAGGCAAAAAGCCATAGATGGTACAATTGTTCTAACAGCAAGTATGGTGAGCCCAGAATGAGCGTTCCAGTGACTGCTAGAAGCAATTGTAAACCTAAATTCGACTTATCGAGAAGCATGGCTTGCTCGAGATAAGAAGAATATAAGGTAGGAGTTACAAATGTGCCGGTCACAGATACAGTAGACCCTGAAAGGGCGTACCAGTATTGCTAGGCACAAATGTTGGAGATCGTATCCATGAGATGGGATTCTTTGTTTTGAAATGTCAGAAATGGATTCGTCAAAGAGAGCAGGTGGCATTCCGATTCAAATACGGGCTCAACGATTTCCGCGAGCGCCAGTACTCAGAAGGGAAGAGACCACAATTTCTCGAATCTGAATCCAAAAGTGACGAGTTTTTGGAGATTTTTTTTTTGAAATGATTTTTTTTTATTTTATTATTTTTTTAAAAAAATATATTTTTTTTTATTTTTTTATTTTATTTTTTTTTGAAAATTTTTGTTCTTTTTTTTTTTTTTAAGATTTTTTTTGAAAATCCTTTTTTTTTATTTTTTTTATTTTGATTTTAATTTTTTTAAGATTTAAAGACGAGAGAGTACACATAGGCCTCCTAACCCGGTCTTATGAAACCTCAATTGATAGAATTACCCCCAGGTAAGGGTAGGATTACTTAATGAACCCGTTTGGAGGACCCTTGCCTAGAACAGTCAAGCTGTCTCCACACTCTGGACAAGGCTTTTCTTGAATCAATCGTGATCAAAGAACGTAATTGGTTTAACCTTAGTGGTCTATGTCCTTCTTTATAAAAAATCCCAAATAGACTCATCGAAGAGAAACGATGGCCCAAAACCTTAGTCGAACGGGCTCAACATTTCTGCAAGCACCAAAGAACGATAGGATAGGATCAAAGTTTCTCAATTTTGAATCCAAACTAAGAAAACTGATTTTTTTTTATTTTTTATTTTTTTTAATATATATTTTTTTTTTTGAAATCTCTAATGAACTCATCGAAGAGAAACGATGGTCCAAAACCTTAGTCGAACGGGCTCAACATTTCTGCAAGCACCAAAGAACGATAGGATAGGATCAAAGTTTCTCAATTTTGAATCCAAACTAAGAAAACTGATTTTTTTTTTGAAATCTCTAATGAACTCATCGAAGAGAAACGATGGTCCAAGACCTTAGTCGAACGGGCTCAACATTTCTGCAAGCACCAAAGAACGATAGGATAGGATCAAAGTTTCTCAATTTTGAATCCAAACTAAGAAAACTGATTTTTTTTTTTTGAAAAGAGAAAGAATGGAAACAAACTCAAAGAAATAGAAAATTCCAAAAAATCCCATCTCATGTTTTTTTAGGATGCAAAATCCAACATAGGCTACCAGATAGAAAGTAGCCAAGGAATCCGGAAAAGAAGTATAAGCATAGAGCAAAAAGTATGATATGCAAATATTTCATTTCCAAGCACCGTGTTCTCAAATGAACGAGTCCCACCGGGTGTGCCAGCTTGATGGAACGCACTCCGAGGCGCCGTGGGGCGGCTACCGGGGTCGGCGGAACGTGGGAGTCCGTCAGGTCCGGCCCTTTCGCGCCCTGGCGGGCCTGAAGCGTGCATCAACATTTCTTTTATGTGGGTGTGCCAGATTTTCTATTTTACTTGGAATTGCAAGTGGTAATCCGGAGATCAACCTTCGCAAGTAAAAAGGAAATCAACTTCTTTCAAGTTTTCCATTGCGCATATATTTGAGAAAAGAGACATTTTCTTAGTTTGCCGTGAAAGGCGATTTTGTTTGGCATTTATAGCCGATTTTGGCGTTTATAGCCGATTTACAATTCTCATCAATAATGAAAAAGACAAGAGTTGTGATTTTTGTCTCTTTTAGAAAAATACAAACTACAATGAAAAGCAAGAAAATGAAGATCTAACTTTTCAGGAGATTGTGGGGGACTCGTTCAGATTGACGGTCGCAAGCCATGTGTGGGCTTCGCCGTCATCCATGCAGATGAGAACAGAGGATGCTCTTGATTCGCTTGGCTTGGCTATAACCTCAGATTTTTAGAGGACAAAGACCAAGAGAAGGTCCTATGTCCAATAAAAAGCTAAGTAGACGGGCTGAAAAGCCACGTCTAAGCCATTGGAGGCAGCGGGAGAAGGCAAGGACCTTGGGGGGGGTGCCCCCCAAGGGACTTTTGTCACCTTGTAGTGGTGGCCGGTGCAGAACTTCAGCAGAGTTTTTCTCTCTTTTTCTTTCTCTGGATTCTTTCCGCTCTCTTCCGATCCGATCTCTTTTTCTGATCTCGATTTTCTCCTCTTCATTTCAATGGAATGCTCTCCTATTTATAGGCCTTTGGTAGCCATTTAGGAGGGTTTATGAGCCTTAATGGCTTTAATGGGAGGAGTTACAAGATTTATTTCTTGATTTTGTAACTCCTTTTTCCTTGAATCTGATTGGCCGATGGAGATTAAGGGCTTTTAATCACCTTAATTACCATAATGGGAGGAGTTTCATGGTTTAAATGCCATGAATCAATTGACTTGTAACTCCCAAATGCTTGCTTCTGATTGGGCCGTCCAAAGAAATGAATTAATGACTATAATAAAGCTAGTCAATTAACCACATTAATTGGTCGCCGAGCAGTTGAAGAGTCGCGGGCCGTGCCGTGTCTTCTGGAATTCTTCTGGCGATGATCATCGATGGATCTTCATGCTGATCGACATCGGATGAACATGTAACTTCAGACATTGATAGCTAAGAGCGGGCCGGTGACATCTGTCTTGTCGATTTCTCGATCGGTCGGACAGAAAGAGCACTTTTTTTGGTCGACCGGTTGGCGATCTTGGAGCGATCAATGATGATTTTGTGCTTTTGGAGGTTGACCCGTGATTTTGACGGATGTCGGAGGATATGAGTCAATTTCAAGCACTAAAAATCACATTTTCAGGAAACCACAGGGGCCAAAGTGCGCGAAACGCGAAAAAAGACGGAAAAACGAGTCACCGGCGGAAAATCCGGTGACCCGGACTTCCATGGTCGCAGGGGCCTGCGACCCTGGGGGAATTTTCCCCTTCGGAGCCCGTTTTGCGGTCGTTTTGAGGTCTTTTTCGTCGCCGTTTTCTTCTGTATTTTTCCTGACATTTCTTCTCATTTATTGGCTTGATTTCCCTGTAGAAAACCTGATGAGAATCCTTGCATTTTTAGAGTGCAAAGTTTCCAATTTTCCGGGAAAGCCGAAGACTTTGTCGCGTAAAGCTGCTGATTTTCCGCCAGAAGCTGAAACTTGGTCAAACGATGTCGGAATTACCTGAAATTTGAGGTGAAGCCTCCTGAGCAATAAATAAGACCAACCATAGGCTTTTGTTTGAGTTTTGAAGCCGTTTGGGTCCCGTCGATGCTTCACTTGATTTTGCTGCGGGGAAAATGCCGAGCTTTGATATGTGGCCAAACGATGTCCGATTGACCTGAAATTTGACGGGGAGCCTATTGGAGTCATTTTGAGACGTTCCATGGGCTCCGTTTTGGATGTCATGGTCCCGGGTTGCTCCGCCGCCGGTAGGCTTGATTTTCTCTCGGAGCATCGAAACCTGGTCAAACGTTGTCGGAATGACCTGAAATTCGACGTGCAGCCTTTTGGAAGCATGTGGAAGCCACTCATGCACTTGGTTTGATGAGCGAAGGCTTCGGTGGTTCCCGCCGCCGGGAGGCTTGATTTTGCTGCTCGAGCATTGATGGAGGGTCAAACGTTGTCGGTTTGACTTGAAATTTGGCATGGAGCCCTTTTGAAACATGCTGGAGTCATCTGTAGGCTCTGATCGAAGTTTTGACGTCTCCGATGATGTCGCCGCCGGGAGCACCATTTTAGCTGTCGGAGAAGTGAAGTTAGGCCAAATGATTCTGAAATGGCCCGAAACTTCATGTGTACTCTTCTCTTGGCTATCTTGAAGGATCTTGCAGTTTTTGTTTGATTCTGACAAGATTTGATTTTTTGGAGAAATTGCATTGCCTATTTATGGCAGGTTACGACTTCATGCAGCTTTCTTGATTTGAAGAGGCAAAGTGACATTTTTGGTGTCAACAAGCCTCTCGGTACTTGAGGGGCAAGCCATATTCTCCCTTCTACACACTTCATCTCTCTGCTTATCCTGAGTTTGTAATCTCTGACACTTGAGAAATAAACTATCAAGAAACCTCTTCTGAAGTGGACGTAGGTCACATTGACCGAACCACTATAAATCTCTCTCTCTCCACATTAATTATTGCATTAATTACTTATTAACTAACCGGTGGTGTGTGAAGTCATTTTCTGCATCATCAATTTGGCGCCGTCTGTGGGAATCGACTAAAGTTCTCACGTTAGAATCCTTCTCTTTCGAAAGTATGGTGATCACCACTAGATCTACAAGACGACCAGAGGATAATCCCTCGCGAGAAGGTGAAGGTGATCCTCCACCGACGAATACTACCCCAAATGCTCCTGCTCCCTCTCTATAACAAATGTTGGAGACCATGCAGAAGCTGGTGACCCAAACCCAGCAGATCCTACAGCTCATGCTCACAGCAGGGCAGGGAAGAGCACAATTTGGAGGAGTACCACAAGGACCACCCTGCCCGGGACATCCAAGAGCTCCACGCCGAGGAGCTCCTCATCTGGGCGCCCTGGGGTGGGCGCCCAAGGAGTTCCCCAGGGCGCCGCCCCTCATGGAGTTCCCCTGGGCGCCCATCAAGGTGATGCCCATCAACAGCGACCTCCCCCTCCGGGTGGAGCCCGGTTTGGAGGACTCCCACCTCCGGGGGGAGCTAATCACGGAGGACTTCCACCTCCTCCCTCTGCTTCTGATGGGGAGGATCCTCATTTCCAAGAGGGGGAAAGTGAAAACCAAAGCACGGAGGATGGGAGTTATTTCCATGATTTGTCCAGGGAAGCCTCCAATCGCTGGGACGAGAAGATCAGGGAAATGCAAAATCAGCTGGGTGATGTCTTCAACGCCATGAAGGCGCAGGCACCAGAGACAGTGGATGACCTAGTCAGGCGAACGGACACACCGTTCACGCCCAACGTGGTGAACTACCCACTCCCTCAAAAATTCAAAATGCCATCCGTCGAAACTTTTGACGGTACGAAGGATCCACTGGACCACTTCGAAACTTTTAAAACCTTGATGCAGCTGCACAACGTCCCCGACGAAATTATGTGTAGGGCATTCCCAACTACCTTGAAGGGTCCCGCACGACAATGGTTTGCCAGTCTTACCCCGGCCTCCATAGGTTCTTTCGCCGAACTAAGCAGATCATTTGTAGCACAGTTTATTAGTGGACGCCGCCAACTAAAGCCTGCCACCCATCTGCTCAACATAAAACAGGATCGAGACGAGAGCTTGAGGAGCTACCTCACTCGTTTTAACAAGGAGGTCCTTCAAGTCGAGGAGCCCGATGATAAGGTCAGCATGACCGCCTTCATAGGAGGCTTCCGGTTATCAAACTTCTTCTTTTCAGTAATGAAGCGACCACTGAAGAGCATGCCAGAACTATTGGTGAAAGCTCAAAAATATATGAACGCTGAAGAAATCAACAGGTTTAGGCGAGGTGAATCATCTCACGGATCACCAAAAGCTTGACCTACCTCTGCACTGTTCTCAAACAAGCAGCCTATCTCCAGCTTAGCGGCCCTCTCGCGGGTCGCCAAAAAGCTTGGCCTCTGCACTGTTCTCAAATAGGCAGCCTATCTACAGCTTAGTTACCCTCTCGCGGGTCGCCAAAAAGCTTGGCCTCTGCACTGCTCTCAAGCAGGCAGCCTATCTCCAGCTCATCGGCTCTCTCGCGGGTCGCCAAAAGCTCGATCTCAAAAGGTAGGATGCTAAAACTCAGGTCATCTACAACCCGAGGGACTACATTAGATCACCGCGACCACTGCCTGGCCGCCCAAATCAACTTCCTGGACAACACACGAGCTGCTCGCCCACGCAGACAGCGGCCAGCCCCTCAACAGCGAAGCCCACGCCTCTGGGCGTCCAGACCTCAAGGGCACCTAGCCTCACAGTGCTTGGACTTGAAAAAAAAAAAATATGACATGTGTTTGTTTAAAAAGAAGATTTATTCTACATTATCCATGTTCTAGAACTATTCTTTACAGAAAAAGAGAAAGAGAAAGGATACTGATGGAAAAAATGGTGTGGATGACCGGGCGTCGACACCGCTGCATCTCCCGCCTCGCCAGCACCCGTCGCCCCTGCATGTGCTGTGCACGTCGCCCCTGCGCGTGCTGCGCCCGGCGCCCAGACTCAGGGGCGCCTAGACCATGGGCGCCCAGACCTCCAGCATGGGCACCCAGCCACCTCTCAGACGCCCAGCACGTGCGCCCAACACCTCCTGCTCGCCCCGATGCTGCTTGCTCGCCCAAAACCACGTGCCAACGCGATTGCTCGCTATTTTGATCGTAAATTTTGGACCGTTATTCCAAATGAGGCTTATTATATATCAAATTGAAGCTCTCCGCGAGCCCTACAAGACTCACAGCCGATGGCTGTGATTGATGCTGTGAAAAGTCCAAAAAAGACCTAGAAACAGAAGTTTTGGCCTCCTCAAGTTTTTGCAGTTGCGAACTCGGCCGAAAATTCGAACAAATGCCCTCCTCTCCAAGTTCCATTGGACACAGGGCATTGAGGGGCAAATGATGAGTCATGCCCAAGTGGCCCAGTCTGTGATGAGCCAAGGCTTAAATTAATGAAGATCCGTTTGGTCCAATGGAGTCCGAGCCCAAATCCACGATGCCTGGCTACGTCACAGCAGTCTAGGTCGCTTCGGAAGTAGTCAAGCCACGTCCCGCTTTTACCAAGTCCTGCGGAGAATATCCCAACTGCCTCGCCAGTCGAGGATACCTCAAAGGCTCCTCGTGAACGGCGCTGTAAAGTCGTCCCCATCTGTTAGGGGAAGACTATAAATTAAAGAGCCTCTCGGTACTTGAGGGGCAAGCCATATTCTCCCTTCTACACACTTCATCTCTCTGCTTATCCTGAGTTTGTAATCTCTGACACTTGAGAAATAAACTATCAGGCAACCTCTTCTGAAGTGGACGTAGGTCACATTGACCGAACCACTATAAATCTCTCTCTCTCTCCACATTAATTACTGCATTAATTACTTATTAACTGACCGGTGGTGTGCGAAGTCATTTTCTGCATCATCAGAGTGTATTCTTCAAATTACCATATTGGGAGCATCTTTTGATACGGCATAACTTGGATGTTATGCATATTGAAAAGAATATATGTGACAATATAGTTGGGACATTATTGAATATATAAGGAGAAACAAAGGACAACTTAAAGGCGCGTTTAGACCTAAAAAAATGGGTATAAGACCCGCGCTTCATCCATATGCACAAGGACATAAAACATATTTGCCTCCCGCATGCTTCTCAATGGCTCAGAAAGAGAAAGATATTTTCTCTAAGGTATTATCTCGGGTGAAGGTTCCAGATGGTTATGCTGCTACTATATCACGTTGTATGTGCTTGAAAGATCACAAAATCTTTGGATTGAAGAGTCATGACTTGTCACAACCCGGGCCCGAGATCTGATTACTTCGGACGGACCCCCGAGTCGCGGAACCATACTTACTCCCGTAAATCCTGAATTAACCGAAGTTAAGACAAGACTCACAAGGGATATCAAATCACAATACCTGTCAATGTACAATGTGCGGAAAACATGTATATATACATTGACTACAATTAACTTTACACGAAAGTAAAGTTCCATTATACAAATTTACAGCCCACTAAAACCAACACTGCACGCTTAAAATACAATGCAGTTGGTATTTAATCACAATCCAAAATTCTCTATTACAAAATATTCATTCTACAATCGCCCTCCGACTACGCCCACTCCGCTAAACCTCCTGGAGGTAACGGACGGGCTTCCTCCGCAGGCGGCGCGGCCTCGGCAGGACCGGCACGGGCATCTGGGCCTGTGATATCATCAATAACACGTGAACACGAAGGTTCAACAAGATACATGCATTTTCATGATTCTTCATGTTACTTAACAATTCCTTAACAATTCTATACAAGAATTCAATAAGGTAAGAACTTAAACAGTTCTACAATAAATAACTATGTCAATCATATCCTTTCATTTCATTTATTTCGTTCATTTCGTTCATTTCGTTCATTTCGTGTCTTCCAACGGAAGCAGTGTAAGCACAAGGCGGAAGGGCAAACCATTCATGGCCTAGGCTTCAAGATTATTCAATTTTCATTTAGTCACATTAATTAAGCACAAGGCGGAAGGGCAAACCATTCATGGCCGAGGCTTCAAGATTGTTTCACTTTTCATTACATGACTTTTCACAAATGGTGGAAATTTTCCAGTGTCTTGATCAGAGAGCACTGGCATTCCACGAGGCTCCGGAACGCCCCTCACATCTACTGCAGCAGGAATTATTCATTCATTCAAGTTACTGTCACCTTTAGTGACTATTCATTTCATTTCATTTCATTAATTCAATTCATGTATTCTGTCATTTCGTGCATTATGTCAGTGACGTTCACTATGTCAATGAAGTTCACCTCTGTGTCACTTCATGGATTCTATTCATTTCTTATCAATTCTATTCATACTTCTAAGCCAGACAAACGAGTGAAGCGTTAGTTATCTAATGTACATGTTATTTTTGATGAATATCACTTTATGTATTTGATTTGTACATTGAGACGACCTTCGCTAACACCTATGTAGGCTTAGACATCAGCATGGAATAGCCTGTACAAATTAGGCTTCATTTCCATAATCTTTTCTGAGTTCATCTCAGCTGTCGGTTGGCCTGTCGGCTGACCGACCATACAACGTCGGTTGACCTATCGGTTAACCGACACTTTGTCGGTTCAAGTTCCAGAAGCTGGATTCTTCAGTCCACTTCCTGATACATTCGTCGGTCAGGCTTCGGTCATGTGTCGGCTGACCGAATATACCATGTCGGTTGACCGACCTATTGTCGGTTCGAATTCCAGAGAGCTGGAATTCACTGAGACAGATTTCAGATCTGTCGGTTAGTCCGTCGGTTGACCTGTCGGTCGACCGACACTACCATGTAGGCTGACCGACACAATGTCGGTCAGAATTCCAGAGAGCTGAAACTCTCCGAGACAACTCCCAGAGCTGTCGGTTAGCTTGTCGGTCAGGTGTCGGCTAACCGACACATGCTCAGAAGTTCAGTTCTGAACTTCGGATTTTCTGAAGCAAAACTTCCCGAAATTGAGTCAAATAGACTCCAACATCTCTAAAACACTATAAATCATAAGAATGCATAAGTACTTGCCTTTTGCGAAGGTTGAATGGAGAATAAACCTTCCTTAGCTTGTAGTTCCAAGAGAAAACCTTGATTCCAAGCTTGACACTTTCACAATTTGAAAACAAAGTTGGGGAAGATGAAGTGAAGGATGAAAACTCCTTGAAAACACTTACAAATCCCTTGTTTGCCTCTTGATTGAGTAAGATTGGAAGGAAAGAAGAGAAAAGCAAGAGAAAATAGTTGCCTAGGGTTTGGAAGAAGATGGAAATGAGATGAATGATCTCATTTAGGTTATTTTAGCTTATATAAGCTATGAAAGTGCACTTAAGTCCATCCATTCCACTAAATTACAATTTAAGTCAAATGAAGGGTCATTTGACCGGATTCTCGTCAAACGACTTCGAACCTATTATGAAAGTTGACGTACTCGTCGAGATACACGCGTTGGTATCAAGAGTTTCCGTATTCGACGAAATACGCGAAAATTCGTATTTACATAAAAGTCCTTCATTTCTACGTTTGAGTCTAAAACTCCATTTAAACCATGCAAATCCATTCTTTACCATTCCATTAAGCCCAATTCATTCATTTGAGGCTTATTCCATATTATTTGGTCATTGACCATCATTAGCTCAATTAACCGCAGTTAATTAGCCTTAAGCATAACCAATCCACTTAATCTTTTCATTATCCGTTCATTCTATTCATTTGGGACTAACTCATCGAGCTTAGTCATTAATTACCATTAAACTAGTTAAACATGGTTAACTAGCACTAATTTCAATTAACTAGAGTTAATCTTGATTAACTCGGGACGAGACCTGACAACTATCACAACTTTTTGAACCATTCGGTCCTCCGAATGCAATTCAAATCAATGCAATCCAATTACAAGGAAAATAAACAATTCAATTCAAAATTACCTGAACAAATAGCTCGGGATACTTCTGAGCCATTTGCTCCTCAAGTTCCCATGTAGCTTCATTAGGTTCATGATGATCCCAAAGGACCTTGACCCACTTGATCGTTCTAGTACGCAGAACTGCCTCCTTTGTATCTATGATCTGAACTGGCTTCTCAACATATGTGGTGTTTGGTAACACTTCGATCTCTTCATGACGAATGACATGTGAAGGATCATGCACATACTTCCGAAGCATAGAAACATGAAATACACTATGAATACCGGAGAGTTCTGATGGGAGGTCTAGGCGATAAGCCACATTTCCAATTCGACTCGTGACCTTGAAAGGTCCAATAAATCTCGGGGAAAGCTTCCCTTTCTGTCCGAATCGAACAGTACCTTTCATTGGAGAAGTCTTCAAAAAGACTAAATCATCAACTGCAAACTCTAGATCACGCCGACGATTGTCAGCATAGCTCTTTTGCCGTGACCTAGCAACTTTTAGCCTTTCCTGTATCCTCTGGACTTTCTCTGCTGTTTCTGCAATAATCGTAGGACCATGGAAACTCCGAGTTCCAACTTCTTCCCAGCTAACTGGGGTCCTACACTTCCGACCATACAATGCCTCAAATGGTGCCATCTCAATGCTGGAGTGATAGCTATTGTTGTACGCAAATTCGCACAAAGCTAAATGGTCATCCCAATCACTCCCGAAATCAATCACACTGGCACGGAGCAAATCTTCCAGAGTCTGTATAGTCCTTTCTGACTGCCCATCTGTCTGTGGATGGTAAGCAGTACTAAACTGAAGTCTAGTGCCAAACGAATTCTGAAATGACTTCCAGAATGTGGACACAAACCTGCTATCCCGATCGGAGACAATCGAGACCGGTGTTCCATGCAATCGAGTCACTTCTTTGACAAACAGTTTAGACATCTCACTGAATCCTATATCCTTTCTGATGGGAATGAAGTGTGCAGACTTTGTAAGACGATCAACGATCACCCATACGGCATCGTGCTGCTTCCTCGTCCTCGGTAAACCCGATACAAAGTCCATCGTAATGTTCTCCCACTTCCATTTAGGAATTTTCAGTGGATGAAGCAATCCCGGTGGTTTCCGGTGCTCAACTTTTACACGCTGGCAAGTTAAGCAGGATGATACATAACCTGCTATCTCTCGCTTCATGTTATTCCACCAGAATCTATCCTTCAGATTTCTGTACATCTTCGTACTTCCAGGTTGCATAGAATACCTGGTGTGATGAGCTTCAAACATGATAGCTTGTTTAAGATCTTCTTGAGCTGGGACACATAATCTGTCTCTAAAATACAGAACTCCTTCTACTAACACGAAATCTGGCTTCGTGGCAAGGTTATCTCTAATCCTTACCAAATCAAGGTCTTGAAATTGCCTAGCCTTGATCTCCGTGATAAGCATTGGTTCAAAGACAGACATTGCTGCAAGCATTACTTTACTATCTATCATTTCAATAGCCACATCCAGATCTCTGAATTCTTCGATCATGTCCCACTCACCAACTAACGATGCCAAGTCAGCTGATTTCCGACTCAAAGCATCAGCCACCACATTACCCTTTCCAGGTACATATTTGAATGGAAAGTCGTAGTCCTTGATTAGCTCTAACCAACGACGTTGCCTTGAATTAATATCTTTCTGAGTGAATAGATACTGAAGGCTCCTGTGATCGCAATGGACTTCAAAAGTCTCTCCATACAGATAATGTCTCCATTGCTTCAATGCAAACACAACCGCCGCGAGCTCTAAATCATGTGTGGCATAATTCTTTTCATGTTCCTTTAACTGACGCGAACCGTAGGCAATCACCCTACCATTCTGCATCAATACACATCCCAAGCCAATACCCGAGGCATCTGAGTATATCTCAAATCCTCCTCTTCCGTCGGGTAAAGACAAGATTGGGGCTGAAATCAACTTTTGCTTCAAGGTTCGAAAACTAGACTCACATGCATCATTCCATTCAAAGGAAGAGCTCTTGCGAGTCAGTTTCGTTAATGGCGATGCTATCCTTGCGAAGTCCTTGACGAACCTCCTATAATAGCCTGCCAATCCCAAGAAACTTCTTACTTCTGGCACATTCTTCGGGCTCTGCCAATTGGTAACTGCTTCAATCTTAGCTGGGTCAACTGCTAATCCATCTCCGGAAATGATATGACCCAGAAATGCAACCTGCTGCAACCAAAAGTCGCACTTTTCGAGTTTTGCATACAACTGATTCTCTCTCAGTATCTGCAAGGCTGTCCTCAAATGACGTGAATGCTCGACCTCTGACTCTGAATAGACCAGGATGTCATCAATGAAGATTACCACAAACTGGTCTAGGAAGGGAGCAAACACCCTATTCATTAAAGCCATAAACACTGCAGGTGCATTGGTTAGACCAAAAGGCATAACTAAAAACTCGTAGTGACCGTAACGAGTCCTGAATGCAGTCTTCTGCACATCTTGATCCTTAACCCGAATCTGATGATAACCAGATCGGAGATCAATCTTGGAGAAATATGATGCACCCACGAGTTGATCAAACAACTCGTCAATTCTAGGCAGAGGATACTTGTTCTTGATTGTCATCTGATTTATCTGCCTATAATCGATACACATTCGCAGGGTACCATCTTTCTTCTTCACAAACAATACAGGTGCTCCCCATGGTGAGACACTAGGTCTGATAAAACCTTTGTCCAGCAAATCCTGTATCTGCTTCTTCAACTCACACAACTCTGATGGTGCCATTCGATACGGTGCCTTCGATATTGGTGCAGTACCGGGCACAAGTTCAATTGTAAAGTCCACTTCCCTAGCTGGAGGTAGACCTGGCACTTCATCCGGAAACACATCTGGAAATTCACAGACTACAGGAATGTTTCGCAATTCCTGTACAGGCTTCTTCTCTGAAACGAATGCGATGTAGCCTTCACAACCACTACGCATCATACGTTCAGCCTTAAGTGCTGAAACGAGCCTGGTGTCATACTTCTTCTGCACTCCTTCAAACAATACACTGGCATTGGCTTCATTAACCCTGAAGGTAATGACTTTGCGAAAACAGTCTAGACAAGCCCTGTACTTCGCAAGCCAATCCATGCCGAAGATCACATCGAAATCATTCATAGGTAGTATCACCAGATCAGCTGGCATTGATACATCTCCAATTCTAATAGTGCATTGTGGAATATATAATTCACACACTACTTTACTCCCTAAAGGAGTAGATACAGTAAAATCATAAGACAATTGCATGATCCGGTCTTGCATGCCACCAGCAAATGCGGGTGCTACAAATGAGTGTGTGGAACCGGGATCAAACAATGCAATTGCAAGTCTATTATCTACAAAAATTGTACCTTCAACCACATTTGTGGCAACATCAGCTTGTTCCCTGTTGACAGCATAAGCCATCCCAGCCATCTGTGGCCTGTTTGGCTGCTGCTGCTGTCTCGGTTGTTGTCTCTGCCACTGACGCTGCTGGCCCTGACGTTGTGGCTGTGGTTGCTGTTGTTGCTGTGGTCTAGGAGGAGGAGCTGGTAAAGCTAATCTCTGCGGGGGAGCAGGAAGTGCTGCTTGACCCTGCGCAGGATACTGGTACGGAGCTCTATCATCTCTCCTAGCTCTTGGACACTGTGCCATTCTGTGTTCCAAAGAACCACAGACGAAGCAGGCTCCAGTATTCCTCCAATATAGCTCAGTCCGGTGACTCTTGCCACAAGTCTCACAGACTGGCAGATGCTCTCTTCTCTCATTCCTAGGAATGAATCTCTGCTTTTGCTTCTTATTTCTAGACTGTCCTCCTTTCTTAAACCAGGAGTCACCACTTCTCTTGATGTTCACAGTCTCTCTATCTCTCTCTCTCTGAATTTCCTCAGCGGTATATGCCCTGTCTACGGCATCATCAAACGTCGTAGGCTTCTGTCCAGCCATTACGATCGCTTTGTAATCGGGGTCCAACCCAATGAGGAATCTCTTAACCTTCTTCTCCTCAGTATCCACCAAGTCTATAGCATACTTGGACAACTGTAAGAAGGTATGAACATAGGCAGCTACGGTCATTTGACCTTGCTTCAAGTGTAGGAATTCCGATTCCTTTTGCTGCTGCACATGCTCGGGAATAAACTTTCTTTGGAACTGTTTCTTGAAAGTCTTCCAAACGTCCGGTGCGGTCATGACTTTAAATGTGTCCTTGACACTCTTCCACCAAGTATTTGCTCCCCCTCTAAACATCGTAGAGGTGAGCAACACTCTCTGCCTGCGAGTGCAGACGACCGTTTCTAACACATCTTCAATGTGTTCCATCCACTCATCAGCTTGTATGACATTCTCAGTACCATGGAACTCTGTAGCTCCTCTTTTACGAAACCGCTCATAAACAGCATGAGGGTCCGTCTCCTTGTGCTGTAATACTAGCTGAGTCTCAACATGAGGCTGTAGTGGAACAGACGGGGCTTGCATGACTTGCAACATCGAAGTCATTTAGGTTTGCAAACCTAACTGAGCTTCATGACTTTTCGCAATCTGCTCGTTAGTTCTGGCTAACTGTTCCAGAATAGCAGTAAACCGAGCATCATTATCCGATGCTGGGGGAGGTGGTGTAGTACCGTCATTGACAGTAACTTCTACGAAGTTATCACTCCCTGATCCAGAAGCCATACTGTAAACAATATGGAAGGTAAGATAAACATCTATACACTTCCATGACCTTTATATCACATATAGTGAAAGCAATAAATACAAATCCAAGATTGGATTCGTCCTATCGATATCGTTCCTCACTTTGTTCTTAGTTGTACTAAGGCTTTTAAAAGTTCCTTAACCTAGTTCTCAACCTAGTCTCTGATACCATACAATAAGTATGTCACGACCCGGGCCCGAGATCTGATTACTTCGGACGGACCCCCGAGTCGCGGAACCATACTTACTCCCGTAAATCCTGAATTAACCGAAGTTAAGACAAGACTCACAAGGGATATCAAATCACAATACCTGTCAATGTACAATGTGCGGAAAACATGTATATATACATTGACTACAATTAACTTTACACGAAAGTAAAGTTCCATTATACAAATTTACAGCCCACTAAAACCAACACTGCACGCTTAAAATACAATGCAGTTGGTATTTAATCACAATCCAAAATTCTCTATTACAAAATATTCATTCTACAATCGCCCTCCGACTACGCCCACTCCGCTAAACCTCCTGGAGGTAACGGACGGGCTTCCTCCGCAGGCGGCGCGGCCTCGGCAGGACCGGCACGGGCATCTGGGCCTGTGATATCATCAATAACACGTGAACACGAAGGTTCAACAAGATACATGCATTTTCATGATTCTTCATGTTACTTAACAATTCCTTAACAATTCTATACAAGAATTCAATAAGGTAAGAACTTAAACAGTTCTACAATAAATAACTATGTCAATCATATCCTTTCATTTCATTTATTTCGTTCATTTCGTTCATTTCGTTCATTTCGTGTCTTCCAACGGAAGCAGTGTAAGCACAAGGCGGAAGGGCAAACCATTCATGGCCTAGGCTTCAAGATTATTCAATTTTCATTTAGTCACATTAATTAAGCACAAGGCGGAAGGGCAAACCATTCATGGCCGAGGCTTCAAGATTGTTTCACTTTTCATTACATGACTTTTCACAAATGGTGGAAATTTTCCAGTGTCTTGATCAGAGAGCACTGGCATTCCACGAGGCTCCGGAACGCCCCTCACATCTACTGCAGCAGGAATTATTCATTCATTCAAGTTACTGTCACCTTTAGTGACTATTCATTTCATTTCATTTCATTAATTCAATTCATGTATTCTGTCATTTCGTGCATTATGTCAGTGACGTTCACTATGTCAATGAAGTTCACCTCTGTGTCACTTCATGGATTCTATTCATTTCTTATCAATTCTATTCATACTTCTAAGCCAGACAAACGAGTGAAGCGTTAGTTATCCAATGTACATGTTATTTTTGATGAATATCACTTTATGTATTTGATTTGTACATTGAGACGACCTTCGCTAACACCTATGTAGGCTTAGACATCAGCATGGAATAGCCTGTACAAATTAGGCTTCATTTCCATAATCTTTTCTGAGTTCATCTCAGCTGTCGGTTGGCCTGTCGGCTGACCGACCATACAACGTCGGTTGACCTATCGGTTAACCGACACTTTGTCGGTTCAAGTTCCAGAAGCTGGATTCTTCAGTCCACTTCCTGATACATTCGTCGGTCAGGCTTCGGTCATGTGTCGGCTGACCGAAGATACCATGTCGGTTGACCGACCTATTGTCGGTTCGAATTCCAGAGAGCTGGAATTCACTGAGACAGATTTCAGATCTGTCGGTTAGTCCGTCGGTTGACCTGTCGGTCGACCGACACTACCATGTAGGCTGACCGACACAATGTCGGTCAGAATTCCAGAGAGCTGAAACTCTCCGAGACAACTCCCAGAGCTGTCGGTTAGCTTGTCGGTCAGGTGTCGGCTAACCGACACATGCTCAGAAGTTCAGTTCTGAACTTCGGATTTTCTGAAGCAAAACTTCCCGAAATTGAGTCAAATAGACTCCAACATCTCTAAAACACTATAAATCATAAGAATGCATAAGTACTTGCCTTTTGCGAAGGTTGAATGGAGAATAAACCTTCCTTAGCTTGTAGTTCCAAGAGAAAACCTTGATTCCAAGCTTGACACTTTCACAATTTGAAAACAAAGTTGGGGAAGATGAAGTGAAGGATGAAAACTCCTTGAAAACACTTACAAATCCCTTGTTTGCCTCTTGATTGAGTAAGATTGGAAGGAAAGAAGAGAAAAGCAAGAGAAAATAGTTGCCTAGGGTTTGGAAGAAGATGGAAATGAGATGAATGATCTCATTTAGGTTATTTTAGCTTATATAAGCTATGAAAGTGCACTTAAGTCCATCCATTCCACTAAATTACAATTTAAGTCAAATGAAGGGTCATTTGACCGGATTCTCGTCAAACGACTTCGAACCTATTATGAAAGTTGACGTACTCGTCGAGATACACGCGTTGGTATCAAGAGTTTCCGTATTCGACGAAATACGCGAAAATTCGTATTTACATAAAAGTCCTTCATTTCTACGTTTGAGTCTAAAACTCCATTTAAACCATGCAAATCCATTCTTTACCATTCCATTAAGCCTAATTCATTCATTTGAGGCTTATTCCATATTATTTGGTCATTGACCATCATTAGCTCAATTAACCGCAGTTAATTAGCCTTAAGCATAACCAATCCACTTAATCTTTTCATTATCCGTTCATTCTATTCATTTGGGACTAACTCATCGAGCTTAGTCATTAATTACCATTAAACTAGTTAAACATGGTTAACTAGCACTAATTTCAATTAACTAGAGTTAATCTTGATTAACTCGGGACGAGACCTGACATGACTGCCATATTTTAATGCAACAATTACTTCCATTAGCAGTGCGAAGGGCCTTGCCAAAGAATGTCAGTGGAGTCTTGATTGCGTTAAGCAATTTCTTTAGGGAAATATGCTCGAAAATTGCTACAGACAAAGTTCTTAATGGATTAGAATCTCAAATCTCAACAACACTGTGCCATCTTGAAATGATTTCTCCACCAGCTTTCTTCGATATCATGGTTCATTTGGCAATTCATTTGGCAGGAGAGGCTAAGATCGCAGGACCTGTACAATACCAATGGATTACCCCATTGAGAGGTGTGTGTTAATGTCATTGTATTTGTTTCAACATGTCAATGTAGAAACAATAGTGTTTTTGTATAAACTGTTCTCACAATACCTTATTTCTAATTATCCATAGGTACTTGCTTACTCTCAAGTCATATGTGCGCAATAAAAGTCGACCTGAGGGTTCAATAGTAGAGGGATACCTTGCAGAAGAATGCTTGACTTTCTGTTCAAGGTATTTGCATGATGTGGAGACAAAGTCAACTCGTCCACCAAGGAATTATGATCACAGTGCAACTGAGACAAAACAAATGTCATTGATTTTCTCAAAGCCAGGTCGTGCACTTGGGAAGGAAACATCGATAAATTTGATACGGTGCACGGGCGCAGATGCATCGGTATATTCTCTTTAATTGCACTAAAGTGGGCCCATTTGTCGAGTAAGACATTTACTTCATCTTGGTTTTTTTTTTTAAGCAATCAAATATAATACCTAGTGTTCTAATGGCCATTTTTTGTACACAACAAATACTGTAAAAAGATCTACACTAATAATCATCACAAGTGACAAATTGATAGAGAATGCATGCACAATGATCAATTTTCGAATTGGTTTGACTCTCATGTAAGTAAGAAGATATCATCACTATATGTGTCACATGTGTTGTTCCTACATATAATTTTGGTGCGTGACTAACATGTGGTAATCACACAGGTTAATTGCTTGCGACTAGAAGGTGACAAACGGGTTACTACGGACCTTAGATTGCTGGCTAGAGGTCCTAGTAAGGTGGCAAGTAGCTTCTACAAGTTTGTGATAAATGGGTTTAGGTTCCGCATGAAAGATCTTGATAAGAAAAGTAAGACTCAAAATAGCGGAGTTGTGGTTACTGCAAAGACATCGAGCTTTGCAAGTACTAAGGACATGAACCCTATCATAGGAGATATTACCTACTACGGTGTTTTGACTGATATTATACAATTGGACTACTATGAAGAGAGAAAGGTGGTCTTAATCAAATGTGATTGGGTCGATGTCACATCCCAAGGCAGGGATGCCAAGCTAGATGGGATGGGGTTTACGCTTGTAAATTTGAAGCGATTATTAAGCACCAATGAACCATTTGTGCTTGCCTCTCAAGCCTTGCAAGTGTTCTATGTGGAAGACCTGGTAGAAACCGATTGGCACGTTGCTATTATGACAAAACCTAGGGATTTTTTTGACATACATGGGGATTCATTTAATGCAAATGAAGAGGAGACATACTTGGAAAGTCAGCCTTATGATGCTCAACGGTTATAAGACATTTGTATTGATGTTAATAATATTAGTGAAGTAAGCGCAGGTGTACCTGGGATAACTATGGACACACCTCTAGGCACCCAAGCGACGATAGAGGACCAGGGAGATGATTCTGAATTTGATGACAATGAGTTTGTAGATTTTGACACCATTTCAGATTTTTGAAATGGGATGTCAACGTAAATAAATGATTCCACTTTTGTAACATGTAATTGAATTCCCAAGTATTGCATCTTTGTTTTCTGTATGTGTGTGTTAGCGACAAGTATTTCTTTTGTGTTTTAAAAAATCATTGAATTTACTAAGTGACTATTATTGAATATAAGCTCATTCATGCAGATGTTATATATGTCATCTTCATCACAAACAGTGGACCGGTTAGCATGGATGGACACCCAGGCATCTACTTCAGGTAATTACATATATTCAAAAAATGTTTTCATAGGAATTTAAGGTTTGATAATATTCTCTTCTTTTGTTAATTCTTTCTGTGTTCAACACTCATTGTTGTTATTTTGTTCTATGTTGCAATGATTTTATATTATTGTTGTTGTGTTCCTTATTTCCATTTCTTATTATCTTTCTTTTTCTATTGAATATATATATATATATATATATATACACACACACACACATCTTCTGATTAAATGATCATGGACCCATTTCAGTATTGCATGCATCTAACCAGTTGGGAAGTTTTGTTCCTCTTGCTAACATCATCAGGCTCCAACTTGTACTCGGGTGCCAACTCTGAATTCAAATTCCAGCTCAAGGTTGATAATTTGGGTTGATCCAAAACTCAGACTCAGAGTTGCCCATGTAATTCAGGCCAGGCTAGATGCATGATTGTCAAATTTAGTCTTCCTTTGTTGATATTAGTTAGGTTCAGTTTCAGAATATGAAATTCTTTTTCACTTTCAAAATCTATTGATATGATTTGAAATGATTGACCTTCATTTTCTTTTTCTTTTTTTTTTTTTCTTGATCCTGTCCTAATCTTGGTTTGACTTGGAAATTTGGATTATGTTTGTTCTGGAGCATTGTTTTCTTTTAAAACACAGTTTTGGACATTGTTCAAGCCCAACCAAAAGCATTTAGGCCATGTTGTTTGTATAAAATACATAGAAATTAAAGACACGGGAAATCATGGTGAAATGAGCTCTAATGAAAGATTATTAAAGGAGAGAGCAAGGAAGGATATGAATTGAGGAGCAAGCATACACGGTTATGGAGATGGAACATTTACTTTCCTACGTATTCAATTGAATTGCTAGGGTGAATGCCGACTATTTGTTTATCATATTCACTTGATTTAATTTCCATTAAAGCATAGGTTATTCTTTAATATTTTTTAAAGTTATCTTTGGTTCTCCATTTTTAACCACTTAGATAAATTCATTCTTTGGTATTCAATTGCATGAATCAATTAGGTCCTTCTGGATTAGATGGGCTACAACTTTTTATGGGGAATTATTTAAATGGTGAGGGGTGAAAGGGAGCTGAGGAAAGGGAGAGGAAAGGAGAGATGATGACGTAAGTCAGTCTCTTTTCTTCTAGATGTATGGAGAGGACTCTCAATGATGACGTAAGCCAGTCTCTTTTCTTCTAGATGTATGGAGGACTCTCTCCCTCCAGTTTTCAATTCCACCCAACGACACGTGTTTAAAGATGGGGTCATAGGGGCCGTGAGAGTGTTTTGAGACTTGATGGCCTATTGGCGTGCAATATAAAGTCAGATTTGGCCCATTTGGGTGATTTAAGTACGGCTAATTAGGTTTCTTTCGATTAATTTATCTCTTATTTTACACATAATGGATTTACCTGGACCAATACATGTTATTCTTTTAGTATTTCTAAGGCCAGGTCTTATATTAGGAGGTCTGGGGTGGTCTTACTTACCAATCCAATTTATTCTGCTTTTTCATTGGAATTTGGTTCTTGTTCGGATATCCTTATTCCATATTCCATCTAACTCCTATTTTTTAGCTGCTGCACGGCTCCTTATTTACGTAGGAATTGTAGATGTTTTAATCATACTTGCTGGGTGATGTTCATGAATGGTTCAGAATATTACAACTACTTCTAACTTTGGACGGTTGAATATGGGGTCACTTAACTGGTTTGTACATATATTTTTCTTTCACTAATTACTGCTATTTCAGATGTGTCGTGGTATGGGATTTATTTTGACTACCAGATCAAATCAGATTATAGAGCAGGACCTAATTACAAGTAACGTTCAGCATATTGGTGTTCATTTATCAACATATTTTTACCTTCCGTTTGAACACATTTCTATAATTCTTTTAGGTGCTTTGATATAGAGTTTGGTTTGTAGTGAAAGGTCACTGGTTTTAGAGGGGGGTTGGTGGGTCAGTTTGAACCTATTATATAGGGTCCGATATATTAATAGAACAATATATTATTATTATTATTATTATAACATCAGTCCTTTCATGTGGCGTATTCTAAAACTTTTTGCAACGCTACATTCTAGAATTACCCTTCTAACTCTAATACTCCAACTAAAATTTAGGTTTTTTTGCTTTGCAAATTAGAAATCCGAAGGAAATCCAACATAATCTCTTAAGATTCTACCCCAAAGAAAATCTTTCCTAAAATCTCTCCAATATCTAATCTCTAACATCTATTGATATCATTTGAAATGATTGACCTTCATTTCCCTTTAATTATTGAATTGTGTACAAAAATCTATTGATATCATTTGAAATGATTTACCTTCATTTCCCTTTAATTATTGTATTATGCTTAAAATAGGGACTCGAGCAAGGAGGACAAGGGGCCCAAATCGATGCATTGCTCTCACTAATCAGCGAGAGTGCATTGTGGTAGAATGTAATGATATGGGCAGCACATTGGAAGGAGTAAGAGACTTTTGTCTTCGTATATTGGCGTCATTGCAAGAGATGGGCAAAAAGCTCCCCTCAATTATTCTGATTGGAGGAGAATGCCTGCAGCGGACAACGGATATGTGGCAGGCTATACAAGTATTAATGTAATTGATTCAATTATGATGAGAGCAAGTGTTTTATTTGTACTAATGTCGAGTTTTTCATTCATGTCTTGCAGGCAAAATTTGATTTGGGCAATAACAAGAAATCGAAGAGATGGGTTTACTTTGCGATAAGCCGCAGCTGGAGGAATTGGAAAGCCTCATTAAAAAAGAAATGTCACCCATATCATACCATTCAGGAGCGGTTGCAGCACTGTCTGCTAGAGTGAATCCGGACCAATGGGCGTCGCTCATTATGTTTTGGGGGTCTCATGAGGGGGTGGTATGAAATAAATAAGAACTTTATGATTTCTAAGACGATTTTTTTAATTTTTCTTTTACTTTTGTTTATCTTCTTCGAAAAAACTAATGTTTGCATTATTATAAATAAGCACAAAGCAGGAGAAATTCTATAAATCGCAAGGCACAGACGATGAGTCATACAGCCGGAACAAAAAGTTTCGCCCGAATACGGGATGAAGCGGTAATTTCTTATTTAATTAAATCATTTTTGTTAATATAATACTTTGGATAACCATCTCATTGTTTTTAATCTAACTATTTTAAATGATTATAGCGGGCACGAGATCCCAATGGGCAGGTGCCGGACTGGATGGAAGTGTTCTGAATGACTCATACACGCCGAGATGGGCAGCTCGTGGATCAAGCATAAGAGGACGTGATGATATGTTTAATCCTTGTTGAACATGCTAAAATCATTATTTGGGTTTAAAAACCAATTGCATTCTCTCTTTTTTCCAAAAATAAAAGAAAAGGAAATTCTAGTAACAAAGTGTTCTGCTGGCCTCTTCCACCATAGTTTCTATATTCTTTGATGCTTTGCAAATTATTATATTTAATGGACAATGTTGCAATCAGATGGGTCTGGTCTTTTGCTCCGTTTTGACCTGAATGTTTCAGTTGAGTAGAAAATTAATTGACCATAGGCAAAATTGGATAGAAACTCTTCTGGTTAAGTTAGAAGTGGTTGAATTTTAATATAGATCAGGAACCAGATAAGGTGGTGATGTTAAATGCCAACAATTGTGTGAATTTTTTGCTCCCCCTCGCTACTAACAATAGCTAGAAGATTAAAGGAAAAAACTGCTTTATCTATTTTCTTTCACAACCAATTTCCATGGATGATTGACTCGAAGATTAAGTCAATTTCCATGGATGAGGGTTTTTTTTTTTTTCAGTAAAAAAGGAAGGGTACATCCTTGCAGGTGATATTCATATAAACCACCTCTGTCCTGTAATTAGATCAATATGCCTGTGGCCAGTGAGTGACAGAATATCCCATGAACGTACACTTGATGGATGAATTTTGACAACATACTTTTTCTGTCTATCAAGATTACGTATGAAGCATACACATCCAAACATGCACAAGGAAATAACACAAACAGAACAACATGACCGAAAGAACATAATGGGAGATTGACATTCAAAAACAGAAGTAGGCAAACAATTAACCAGATAACTTGTTGCAAGCTTCAGGTAATAAGATTTTGATTCCTTCATTTCATTCAGAATAGACTGTTATTCCATTAAATGACAATTTTTCCTTTCAGATCCTCCTTTTTTTTTTTTTTTTTTATGCAAATAGATAAGAAAATCTCAAGACAGAATATCACTTCTCAAAGTTAAGTTTCATGTTCAAAACTAGTTTAGTACCGATTATAAAACACTTTGAAATGACTATTAATTTCATCTTTGTGCTTCATAAGATACATCCAAGTCATTTAATTAATATCATTAATAAACAAAAGGAAGCATCCGAGTGAATTATCAAAAACATAATATAGATTAGTGAATTTATATACATGTTAAATTCCTAAATTATAAACTAGTTTCATGTCTACATGGATTTGGTGGCCTCTATTTATGTCAAACAATATTACAAACAATGTTGTTGTCAGGGTTCAGGCTCTCAGTTGAGTCTGGGTCTTTTGAAAGGGAATCGAAGTAGGGACATGGCTAACAATTTGTATCTCAGTCAAAAGATACAAAGATACAACAAAAATAATCAACTTCTTTTGGGAACTTTATGTTGTGACCTAGGGCCTAGCAGAAGAGATCAATTATGCACAAGAATAAGACAGATTTACGTGGTTCGGCTTTTGGCCTACGTCCATGGGGAAGACAGGAGAATCACTATGCAATCAGAGGTGTGTACAACCTAGAGACTTTGGGTCGCTATTTATAATATCAGCCCCAAACCCTATTACGCCCAAACCCAACTTCTAATCACAGTAGACATACTATAATAGACTTACTTCTAATCAGAGTACAACTTGGGCAATCCGGCCAGGGGCCTGATTAACCAAGACTTACTAATTTCAATTGAGCCATACAAATTAACAAATCTCCACCTTGGCGAACATTGAAGCTGATCCTCATGCACATAACACGTCTCACCTTCTCCACCTGCCCCTGAGGGCACTCAACTCAAGTACAAAGTACATCGATCAAGTCCAAGCAATGCTTGAACTTGAAGTTAACCCATTCCTTCACAAATGCACCAAATCGCTTGTAGCATTGTCCAGAAGCTTGCTTTGACCCATACAATGATTTCTTAAAACTGTATACATGATCAGGAACCTTAAACTGCACTCTACCTGCACTGGAAGCTCCTTCCTTTTCCTCGTAGAACCGCTTGCATCCAATGGCCTGATCTTCCTCATCAAGAGACTCCATCTCTTCAGTCATAGTTGTTGTCTGTTGACTACTTTCCAGCCCTTCCATTAATTCAAGAGACTCAGTCATCAATGCGTATGCAACCATATCATCATGGCCACTGTCTGATGCCGACGTATGCGTCGACATATCCTCAAAACCGTATCTAACCGGCGGTTTCCTTTCTCTCTGCGGTCTACCTGTCTGCGGCAACTGCGGCTCTGTCCGCTGCATTTGCTGCACAGTCTGACTATCCCTTGTATCCCGAGAGGAGCCGGATGCACTCTCCTTCCTCACTAGGATGTCGGACTCCACCTGAACGGTGTCACTGCTGCTACCTAGTTTTGTCTCCTCCACCTGCTTTCTCGCTTCGAGTAAAGCATCCTCATGAAATGTAACATCCCTGCTGATGATAAATCTGGGTGAATCCTGATCAGTACACTACAACCTGTATCCTTTCACCCTAGAAGCATATCCCACCAAGATGCACTTCACAACCCTTGGTTCTAACTTATCGGTTTTCACGTGAGCATAAGCAGGACAACCGAAGATCCTCAAGTTAGAATAATCAACTGGATTACCTGACCACATTTCTTCTGGTGTTTTGTAACTAATCTTTGTGTGTGGAAACTTATTTATTAAGTAGCCGGCAGCATTTTCTGCCTCAGTCCAAACGTCCATGGACAATCCTGCGGTAAACAATATACAACGAGCTTGTTCCAAGATCGTTCTGTTCATCCTCTTTGCAACTCTATTCTGCTGTGGAGCTTTTGTAGTGGTGTAATACAGAACTATGCCATCCGTGCAATAGTTCTCAAACTCTGTCGATCTATACTCCTTGCCATTACCTGTCCTTAACTTCTTCACCTTCCTGCCAGTCTATTTCTCAACCATTTCCTTCCATCGCTTGAATGTAACAAAAACCTGATCCTTCGTCTTCAGAGTATAAACCCAGACTTTCCTTGAATAATCATCAATAAAGGTCAGCATAAATCGGGATCCGCCCTTGGAGTAAACCTTAGAAGGTCCCCATACATCTGAATGAACATAATCAAAGATACCTTTCGTGTGATGAATACCTGTTTTGAAACTGACCTTTCGATGCTTTCCGAAAATGCATCTCTCACAGAAATCCAACTTGCCTGTCTTCATGCCACATAACAAATTCCGATTGCTCGGTATTATCAATCCCTTCTCACTCATGTGACCCAGGCGCAAGTGCCATAAGCGCGTTGAAACAGATTCATAGTCATCTGAGGAAGACACTGCAACTCCACCTGTAACAGTATTTCCAGACAAAACATACAAGTTTCCAACTCTATTGCCTCTCATAAGAACCAGAGCACCCTTCACAACCTTCATAACTCCACCTTTAGTTGAGAAATTACAACCGTCGGAGTCCAAGGCATCAAGAGAAACAAGATTCTCGTTCAGATCCGGAGCATGCTGAACCTCTGCCAACGTTCTGACGATTCCATCATGCATCTCGATTTTCACTGTTCTAATTCCAACCGTCTTACATGCAACATTGTTGCCCAGTAAGATACTACCACCGTCAATTTTTCTATAAGTGGTAAAGCGGTCCCTATTGGGACACATGTGGTAGGAACAAACTGAATCAAGAACCTGATGGAACGCGCTCCTGCCGAGGGTGCTACCGGGGTCGGCGGACGTGGGAGTCCGTCGGGTCCGGCCCTTTCGCGCCCCGGGGGGCTGAAGCATGCATCAACATTTCTTTGTGTGGGTGTGCCAGATTTTCTATTTTACTTGGAATTGCAAGTGGTAATCCGGAGATCAACCTTCGCAAGTAAAAAGGAAATCAACTTCTTTTAAGTTTTCCATTGCACAAATATTTAAGAAAAGAGACATTTTCTTGATTTGCCGTGAAAGGCGGTTTTTTTTGGCATTTATAGCCGATTTTGGCGTTTATAGCCGATTTACAATTCTCATCAATAATGAAAGACAAGAGTTGTGATTTTTGTCTCTTTTAGAAAAATACAAACTACAATGAAAAGCAAGAAAAGGAGGATCTAACTTCTCAGGAGATTGTGGGGGACTCATTCAGATTGACGGTCGCAAGCCATGTGTGGGCTTCGCCATCATCCATGCAGATGAGAACAGAGGATGCTCTTGATTCGCTTGGCTTGGCTATAACCTCAGGTTTTTAGAGGACAAAGACCAAGAGAATGTCCTATGTCCAATAAAAAGCTAAGTAGACGGGCTGAAAAGCCATGTCTAAGCCATTGGAGGCAGCGGGAGAAGGCAAGGACCTTGGGGGGGAGTACCCCCCAAGGGACTTTTTGTCACCTTGTAGTGGTGCTTGATGTAGAATTTCTGCAGAATTTTCTCTCTTTCTCTAGACTCTGTCTGTCTGGAATTCGGGATTCTCTGGACCTTTTGATTTTCGATCTTCAGTTTTCGGTTTGTCCTTTTCCGATCCCTTTCTTCTTGGAAAGCTCTCCTATTTATAGGCTCTTGGTAGCCATTAGGAGAGTTTATGGGCTTTAATGGCTTTAATGGGAGGAGTTACAAGATTTATTTCTTGATTTTGTAACTCCTTTTTCCTTGAATCTGATTGGCCGATGGAGATTAAGGGCTTTTAATCACCTTAATTACCATAATGGGAGGAGTTTCATGGCTTGAATGCCATGACTTAATTGATTTGTAACTCCTGGATGCTTGCTTCTGATTGGGCCGTCTAAAGAAATGAATTAATGACTGCAATAAAGCTAGTCAATTAACTGCATTAAATGGTCGCCGAGCAGTTGAAGAGTCACGGGCCGCGCCGCGTCTTTTGGGATTCTTTTGGAGATGATCACCGATGGATCTACATGCTGATCGACATCGGATGACCGTATAATTTCAGACATTGATAGCTAGCAGCGGGCCGGTGACATCTGTCTTGTCGATTTCTCGATCGGTCGGATAGAAAGAGCACTTTTTAGGTCAACCGGTCGGCGATCTTGGAGCGATCAATTATGATTTTATGCTTTTGACGGCGGATCTGAGATGTCGTCGGATATGAGTCAATTTCAAGCACTAAAAATCACATTTTCAGGAAACCACAGGGGCCAAAGTACGCGAAACGCGAAAAGGGACGAAAAAACAGGTCACCGGCGAAAAATCCGGTGACCCGGACTTCCATGGTCGCCGGCGACCCTGGACCAGGGTCGCGGGCTGCGACCCTGGGGGTTTTTCTCCCATTTTTGGTCCGTTTTGCGGTCTTTTTCGTCGCCGTTTTCTTCTGTATTTTTCCTGATATTTCTTCTCATTTATTGGCTTGATTTTCCTGTAGAAAACCTGATGAGAATCCTTGCATTTTTAGAGTGCAAAGTTTCCAATTTTCCGGGAAAGCCGAAGACTTTGTCGCGCAGGGTTGCCGATTTTCCGTCAGAAGCTGAAACTGGGTCAAACGATGTCCGAATGACCTGAAATTTAAGGTGGAGCCTCCTGAGCAATAAATAAGACCAACCATAGGCTTTTGGTTGAGTTTTGAAGCCGTATGGGGTCCCGTCGCCAGTAGACTTGATTCTGCCGCGAGGTAGATGTCGCGCTTTGATGTGCGGTCAACCGATGTCCGATTGACTTGAAATTTGACAGGGAACCTATTGGAGTCATTTTGAGATGATCCACAGGCTCTCTCTTGGAAACCATGGTCCCGGGGAGCTCCGCTGCCGAGAGGCCTGATTTGGCTTCCGAGAGTCAAAGTCTGGTCAAATGTTGTCGAAATGACCTGAAACTTGACGTGTAGCCCTTTGTAAGCATTTTAAAGCTGCCCATGTGCTCTGTTTGATGAGTAATGGTTTCGGTCGTTTTCGCCGCCGAGAGGCTTGATCTAGCTGCTTGAGGGTTGATGTAGGGTCAAACGTTGTCGGTTTGACTTGGAACTTGACGTGGAGCCTTTTGGATGCATTTTGAGATCATCCACAGGCTCTGATCGGGAATTTGATGTCTCCGATGCTGTCGCCGCCGAGAGCTCCTGTTTAGCTGTCGGAGAAGTGAAGTTAGGCCAAATGTTGTCGAAATGGCCCCAAACTTCATGTGTACTCTTCTCTTGGCTATCTTGAAGGATCTTGCAGTTTTTGTTTGATTCTGACAAGATTTGGTTTTTTGGAAGCAGCATTGCCTATTTTGGTAGGCTGCGGCTTCATGTGGCTTGAAGAGGCAAAGTAACATTTTTAGTGCCAACAAATGCCCCCTCGAGGTACAACGACGAGTTGCTTAACCTTTGTAGTCGATGTGCCTCGAAGAGAATCTTGAAGGAGAGTCTCTGTCTTGACCAAGAGTCTTTGAGCATTTTTTTTTTTTTTTTGTAGAGTGGCCTTTTGAGCTTCCGAGGGAATTTTATGGTAGTGAAAGGAATCACACACCATCTCGAGGCAAAGTTTTGAAGATGACATCAGGGATGTGGATTTGGGTTTTTGTTTTTGACCTTGTGACCTAACAAGCTGTATGTGGCAGGTTAGGGGGTCGGATTTTGGTTTTGACCTTGTGACCCAACAAGCTGTATGTGGCAAGTTGGGGGATCATGATTTGGTTTTTGGTTTTGGTCTTGTGACCTAACAAGCTGTATGTGGCAGGTTAGGGGACCAGGATTTGATTTTTGGTTTTGGTCTTGTGACCTAACAAGCTGTATGTGGCAGGTTAGGGGACCAAGATTTGATGTCAATTTCAAGATTTTTGCTCAATTTGGTATATAAGGTTGGATGGTTTGATTTTTGGAAGCTCATGGGGCTCGTAATTCTTCTTCTTTTTTTTTTTTTTTTTTTTGATGCCTAGGTGGCCAAACCTGGCTCATATGGGCTAACCCATGGGACCTTAAGCTTTTGAAATGACTTAGATCTCATATGGTGTCATTTTTGTAAAGAATATCTAAAAATATCTCTTTTGGATAGAGAATATCTAAGAATATCTTTAATTGGAGAGAATCTCTCATCTTCCCTTTATTTTGGGAGAGAATATCTCAAGGAATATCTCTTTGGGAGAGAATATCTCAAATCCCCTCCTTTTTGGGAGAAAATCTCTCTAATTGCTTTCTTTTTTGGAGAGAATATCTCAAGGCATCTTTCTTTTAAGAAAGAACCTTTCTAATTCTTTTCTTTTGGTAAGGTTACTAATTAGTAACACTTACCTCTTTCTTTTCTCCTTGTTTCCTTCTTTGGTTTGCTCTCTTCTATAAAAGCAAAGGAAGATAGGATCTCTTGCTCTTATTGCTTTCTTTTTGCAACAATCTCAAGAGTGCTTCAAGACCAAGAGTTCTTCTTCTTCAAAGATCTTCAAGCTTTTCTTCTTCTTCTTTTCCATCAATGGCTCCAAGTAAGTTTCTTTTTCAAGAAAACTCCTTTCTAGAAAGTAGGATGGTAAAAAAAAAGAAGGTCTTTTCTTTTCTTTCTTTGTTTTTTTTTTTCACGTGTTTCTCTTTTCTCTTTTTTTTTTTACACGTTTTTTTCTTTTCTTTTCTTTTCGTGCTTCCTTTTCTTTTTTTTTTTTTTTGCACTTTCTCTTTTTTTTTTTTGCCTGCGACTTGATTTGCTAACACTTTTCTTGTCAGCTGACTTGCCACAGGATTCCGATGACTTTGAACCATCAATGGACGCAAATGTTGATGATGCTTCCGATGAGTTCATGGAGGAAGAGAGTGTTCCGCCAGTCGTCGAAGAAGGTACTTTGTAGTGATGACCCTGATGATTTTTTTTTCTTTTTTAACAGGATCATATTCATACCTTTTTGTGTTTCATTTGCAGGTTTTGAAGTGACAGAAGAGAGTCCATCGCGTTCTTCAGAACCAGAGCAAGGGATGCCAGAGGTCGATCCGGAGGTAGAGACTCCTACAACCAGTTCTGACGCGATAGAGGAGATACCTCGTGCTGAGATTCCTTCTCTAGTGGCTCCAAGTGGAAAGAGTTCTTTTGTTACTCTTCCAATGGGACATGACATGAGCAGCCGATCAACGGAGAAGGGTGAATCTTCATCCAGTTCCTCTCTTCAATTTGCGAAGAAGGTGCTGGCTCGGGTTTTGAGTTCTTGGATCGAGACTCTCTTTTCTGGACACCTGGATGCCGGATTTGGCATGATCCCACATGTACAGGAGATTCTCACTGATACCGAAGGGTTGGTCTGGATGTCACAGGTGCCAGGGCGATCGTTGATAGGATCATTGCAGTGGGTGACAAGTGGTTTGAGACCATGGATTTCCCTGACGACCAATTCTTCAAGGAGATGTTCTTGGACCCTGCTGATAAGGCTAAGTCTGACCTGAATGAGGCTACACAAAGCAAGAAGCAGCTAGTTCGGGAGAAGAACTTGGAAGAGCTAGCCATCATCGGATTGAGGCATGACCTTAACGTCCTTGATAGGGAAGTTGAGGAGGCCAGGAAACGTCTTGAGCATTTGAAGGCGCAAGTCGCTGCCAAGTGGGCTGCTATAACAGAGGCTCGTGACAGGGAGAGTGCTCTGATTCGCAGGGTTGCAGATGCTAGTCAAGTTCTCGAGAGGAGGACTCTAGAAAACGAACAATGGCAAACTGCTGGGGAAAAGCTTCCCGGTGTAAAAGAAGGGTTACGGCATTCGCCAGCATCTCATGGCAAGTTCCTGAAGAAGCGTGCCTTGCAAACTCTAACGGCTGAGGCCAAAAGTTTGCTTGAGGAGCTGAAGCTTTGGTTGGAGACCATTTTTGGCTAAGCTCCTGATTTTTTTTTTTTTTTGTAGTAGAAACTACTCTTCTTTCTTTTGGTACCACATGTATATATATATATATATATATTTTTTGGTACTTTTTTTTGCAGTGCTTGTGAACACTTTATTTTTTTGGTACCACATGTATTTTTGGTACTCTTTGCAAGTACTCATTCTACAAAAGTTACTTTTTTTTTTGTTTTCCCTACGCTCACTTAAATCTTTTTGTGATGAAAGTAATTGCTAAATGGGATTTGATCAAAAGCTTTGTCATTTTGTGAAAATATTTTGTCAACTGATTGTTTTGGTAGGGGAAACGAATTTGGCATGAAAGCCGGATTTTTGTGGCATTTACAGCCAGTTTGGTGGCATTGATAGCCAATTTGTGGCATTTATAGCCGGTTTGGTAGCATTGATAGCCGGGTTTTTTGAAAGCCAAGTTTTGGTTTGTCTGCGTGAAAGCCAATTTTTTGTGGCATTGATAGCCGGTTTGTGGCATTTTATAGCCGGTTTTGACATGAGAGTCAGGTTTTTTTTTGTGGCATTTATAGCCGATTTGGTGGCATTGATAGCCGGTTTTGGAAAAAGAGCCAGGTTTTTGGTTTTCAAAAATGCAAGTATCGACTAAGAGTCGCCTCCCTGCTGAATGGTCTTGCAAGTATCGATGGAATGTTGCATCCTTGCTCATTCGGTTGCGAGTATCGATGGAATTTCGCCTCCTCGCGGATTTGGGTGCAAGTATCGATGGAATGTCGCATCCTTGTTTTTCAAAAATTTTGTTTTGCGGGTACTGACTTTGATGTCGTTTCCCCACGATTTTTGATATTTGTGGTTTTTTCGAACCTTTGGGTTGTGGATATCAACTGATATGTTGCGTCTCCACGGTTTTAGGTTTTTTCGAACCCCCTTTTTTTTGAAATTTGGGTTGTGGATATCAACCGATATGTTGCGTCTCCACAGTTTTTTTTTGTTTGGGTTTGCAAGTATCGACGAAATGTCGCTTCCCTGCGAGTTTGGAAGTGTTGAACGTGGTTCGTATTCTTCCGATGGGTGCGAGTATCGACTAAGCGTCACTTCCCCGTGGTTTTTTTTTTTAAAAACCATTTTTTTTGTTTAAAGACACGAGGGTCGTAAATTTTGACCTAAAACCATTTGGCGGTAAAAGGCAGGGTGGACTAGGGTGGAAATCCCTGAATCCGAATTTTCATTTCAAACCATGAATTTTGGGTTCAAGGATTGAAAATTTTGGTCAAGTCAGGGAGGGGCTCCTAAACTTGGATTTTTTTTTTTTTTTGAACAATGAAACGATGAAAGTAAGCATTGTTTTTTGAGTTTCTTTAGAAATTTCGACATTTTGATATGAAAATTCTAAAGGAGTGGGTTTGATGAGCAAGTACCTGAAAATAGGCTTTTGCCGTGCAGGCATTGCTCTTACCCAGTTGGGTAAGTCTTCAAGGGTAGTACCGCTTTAAGAACTTGCCATTGATGGGCAGCATACACCTGTCGCCTTCCATGTTTAGGAGGGCATATGCGCCGTTGGAGAAGACCTTGTCGATGACGTAGGGTCCCTCCCATTTTGGTTCAAATTTGCCTTTGGATTTGTGTGCGAAGACCATTGGTCTTTTTACCGCAAGAACCAAGTCACCCCTTTTGTAGGCTCGTTGCCGGACCCTTTTGTCAAAAGTTCCTGCCATGCGTGCTTGGTAAAGTTCAATGCTTTGTCGAGCTTCGAGCTGTCTCTCGTCGAGATTGTCCAGCTCATGGAGTCGCAATTTGACATTGCTTTCTTGAGTCATGTCATTTTGTAGAGATACCCTCAGAGAAGGAATTTGTACCTCTAGGGGCACGACAGCTTCACATCCATAGACCAAGGAGAATGGTGTGCTATGGGTTGGTCCTCGAACGGTGGTTCGATAGGCCCACAAGGCTTCAGACATCTTGTCGCTCCAGTCTCTTTTGTGACTAGAGACCATTTTCTTGAGGATTTTGCAGAGTGTCTTGTTGAAGGCTTCTACTAATCCGTTTGCTGCCGGATTGTATGGAGTCGAAGGACAGCTTTCAATTTTGTATTTGTCGCAGAACCTGTAAAATCGATGATCCCGGAATTGTGGTCCGTTATCATGGACGAATCTTTTAGGTATGCCGAAACGACAAATGATGTTGGTGCGTAGGAATTGAAGGACTGATGAGGTCTTCATTTCGTTGAACGCAAATGCTTCTGACTACTTGGAAAAATAATCCGTTGCGGAGAAGATGAAGCGATGACCTTTGCTTGAAGGGGGAGAAATAGGACCTATGATGTCCATACCCCAGGCTTCGAAAGGCCACGAGATTGCTGTAGGGTGTAGCCATTCCGGAGGCATGTGAATGTAATCTCCGTGAACTTGGCATAGCTGGCAGCGTTTGGCAAATTGCATTGCATCAGCTACCATGGTAGGCCAATAGTAACCTAACCTTTTTATCTGATCATAGAGCTTAGGACCTGCCTGATGGGCTCCACAAAGACCAGCATGAACTTTTTTAATTGTTTCTTCGGCCTCTTGTTGTGATAAGCAGCGTAGAAGTACTCCGTTGAAGGATTTCCTGTAGAGGATTTTTGAAGGAATATCCAAATGAAAGTTTGGGGCTCGCCTTTGAATGCTTACCCGTTCTTTTGGATCTTCAGGTAGGATTCCGAACATAGTGTAATCAATGAACGGATCACTCCAGTCGCCGATTGAAGGTTGAAGGATAGAGATCCGACTTCCAACCACTCGGTGGCATTCAGCAACTGCTTGGTGTGTGTTAAGAGGAGGGAGGATCCTTCTCTCGCACACTGTGATTTGCATGTTTTCCCCTTCCTGGATCGCCATTGATGCGGCAAGTCCGGCCAGGGCATCTGCACGGATGTTTTCACCTCTACGAATGTGGGTGATGTGACAGATGTCAAACTTTTGCAGAAGCGATTGTGCCTTGTTGTAATAAGGCAACAGATCGGGCTTCCTGACTTTATATATCTGATTCATCTGGTTGACGATCAGTTGAGAGTCTCCAAAGACTTCCAGCATAGTGATACCGGATTCGATGGCGAGTTCCAATCCTAGGATCAGAGCTTGGTGTTCAGCTGCATTGTTTGTGCATGGTCCCAGTAGCGAGAAAGCGTGTGGAATCATGTATTTGTCGGGGCTAACAAAGAGGATGCCAACTCCCGAGATCAGCTTTCTGTTTTCATTTGTCCTGGTTGCACCATCAAAGTACATGTCCCAGGAGGCATTTGGTGAGGAAGTCTCCACGTTGTAGACATGTTCGTCTGGGAGATCATCTCTGAGTGGAGAATCTTTAGGCAATGGATGCTCTGCGAGAAAGTCTGCTAGAGCTTGGCTTTTGATTGCTTTTTGTGGTACATACCTAATATCAAATTGTGACAAGAGGATGGACCATTTTGCCAGTCGGGCATTGAGAGAACCGGCCTTTGTGACAAGGACCTTCAAGAGGTTGATCCTCGAGACCAGGTAGACTGTGTTGGAAAGCAGATAGTGACGTAGCTTTTGTACGGCGAACATTACTGCAAGGCATTCCTTTTCGACCGGAGAGTAGCGATGCTCTGTACCTACTAGCATGCGGCTGAGGTAGTATAGAGCAGCTTCTTTTCTTTCATCATTTTCTTGTGCAAGCAGAGCACCCAGAGAGTGATCAAGGGCTCTTGTGTACAAGATGAATGGTTTCCCAATGGTAGGAGCAGCTAACACTGGAGGTTTGGTTAGGTATGACTTGATATCTTGAAATGCGGCTTCACAGTCAGCATCCCAGACAAAGTTTACACCCTTTTTCATCAATCGAGAGAATGGACGACACTTCCCCGAAAGGTTGGAGATGAACCGTCTGATGTAGGCCAATCTCCCTTGAAGCACTTTTAGTTCCCTTAAGGTTCTTGGAGGGGGCATTTCTAGAATAGCCTTGACTTTGATGGGGTCAAGTTCTATTCCGGCTTTCCGAACTAGGAATCCAAGGAACTTACCCGACGAGACGCCGAAGAAGCATTTCAGAGGATTCATCCGCAGTTTATGTTTGCGAAGTCGGAGGAAGACTTCTCGAAGATCTTTGAGATGGTCTTCTTTTCTTTTGCTTTTGACGGCGAGGTCATCAACGTAACATTCGACCGTCTTGTGTTGCATATCTTGGAATATTTTCATTATAGCCCTCTGATATGTGGCACCAGCATTTTTCAGACCAAATGGCATAACAGTATAGCAATATACGCCAAATGGAGTCCGAAATGATGTGTGTTTTTCATCTTCGGGATGCATCTTTATCTGATTGTAACCAGAGAAGCCATCCATGAATGTCATTCGCTCGAATCCGCAGGTATTGTCAATCATCACCTCCGGTATGGGGAGAGGGAATTCATCTTTAGGGCAAGCGCCATTCAGGTCTCTATAGTCAATACAGACCCTGATCTGCCCAGTTTTCTTTGTCACGGGGACAATGTTGGCCAACCATTCTGGATGTTGTTCCTCACGGATGAAGCCGACGCTTTTGAGCTTTTGAACTTCTTGTTCAATTTTATCCATCACATCTGGACGGAATCTTCTTTGGCCTTGTTTGACAGGCTTGATTTCTTCTTGAAGATTGAGTTTGTGGACTGCTACTTTGGGGTCTAAACCAGGCATTTCAGCGTAGGACCATGCAAAGCAATCAACGAACTCACGAAGAAAAGCGATATACTCGGGTAACTCATCATCCTTTATATTCTTGCTTATGAAAACAGGACGTGGGTTATCTGGTGTTCCCAAGTCTATCTTTTCAACAGGATCTTCTGTTAGAAGGTTCGAAGGTGGTTCCTCCATAATATTTTCGGAGGCTTCCAGCTCAACGAAACCTTCTGGGATTCCAAGGGCATTTGTAGACCGAGGGTTTGTTCCTTTCCACGGGTCTTCTTGATTGGTGATCTTCTCAAGGCTTGCTATGAGATGGTCCCAATCGCCTGTTGAAACTGGGTCGAAGTAAGGTACTTTTTTTGGAGACAAGGGCTCTTCTGGGTCAGAATAGCACAAGTCTGTATTATCGGACGATTCCTCTTTATCATCAGAGAAATCGTACCAATTGGATGAGCTTCCTGGATCTTTGTCAGGTAACTCTTTAAAGAGATATCCAGGGAGATCGATGTCTTCATGGACTTGAGATGTTGAGGCTTGGTCGGTAAAACGACTTTTAAGCTTTTGTGTCAACTGTCTCAGAGGAGTGTCGAGATCATACCCTAACCCAAATGAAGACTTTTCTACATGACCGTAAAGTCTCCAATCTTCCAGCTGGCTTTTGGTCAAGGCGGGCCCCAATGGCGTGAGAATACCACGTCTTTCTCCCAAACCGACTGGGTTTTGAGCGTCATAGCCCATTTTCTTCATAATTGCTTGTGCCACAGGACTATATAGAGATAGCTGAGGCATACCTTCATTTTGGAAAGGTTCCAGCATGGAGTTTGATGAAGAAGCGTCCGATCTATGGAAGAAGATCGGCCTTTTCTTTGGTGATGTTGCCCGAACAACAAAGGAAGCATACGTAGGATCTTCTACGTCAGCAGGTGTCTTCATCGGAGTGAGAGCAGGCTGAACTTGTTGAGTGTCAGCTTGGCTTGACGAGGTGTCGTCTTCTGGCTCTGAGTCCGAATCCGTGTCTTGCTTGATAGACACGAAAGAGACAACAAATTTGCCCCCAGGCTTTTGCTTTGCCTTCTTCACTCTGGTTGTGATAACCAAAGGTTTTGAAGATTTGAGGGAGATGACAAAGGGAGGTTGACTGCTCTCTTCGGATTTACCGGAGTGTTTGTTTTCTTCCGGTGATTTTTGAGGAGCCTTGCCTTTATCTTTCTGGAGATTTTCAGCAAAGGGTGCTATTTCCTCTTTTCCTTCTTTTTCGCCTTCATACATTTGGGAGTCTGCGAAGTGGACTTCTTTACCGTTGAAGGGTCTTCTGTCCGCAAACACTCGATGTACCATGCCGTCGTCGCCGACGAACTTGATGCATTGATGTAGAGTTGAAGGGACAACACCATTCTCGTGTATCCAGGGGCGTCCGAGAAGGATGTTGTAGCATGAAGGGGTTTTTATTGCATACACAGTGACTTCAGAGATAAGATCACCGATCTGCAATTTGAACCTGATTTTGCCGATAGGCCTTTGAGTACTCCCATCGTATCCAAAGATAGATACAGATGTGTGGCTTAGCTTGCTGGGTGGGATGCCCAACTCTTCGAGAGCCGAAGTGGAGATGAGGTTGAATGTAGAACCTGGGTCGACCTGAACTCTGTGTATAGGCATTTCCTTGATGTACCCTGTGAAGTACAGGGGTCGGTTGTGCCTTGCTTTGCCAAGTAGGAGGTCGTCCTTTGTGAAGGCGATGGTTGCACTGGTTGCTTTTTGCACCGAGAGGCATTCAATGCATGATCCCTCAGTTTTCTTTTCTCCCTTTGAGGAAGTTTCAGAGTTTTTGACCAGGTAGTCCATTTCAATTTGGAGGACTTGCGGGGCATGTTTGTCGACATCCTCATTCAGTTTTTGTAATTCTGAGATGAGATTATCACGAGTGCGTGGAGACATTCGTAATAAATCCAGGATGTGCAGTCGTGCAGGTATGTGTTTGAAGTGCTCGATCAAATCATACTTGAAAGCCTCCTTAGGGCCTGCATGTTCATCATTGTTGCCATTGGGGGCGCTTACAACATCTTTTCCCGAAGGATTTACATAAGTAAAGGAAGATTGGTTGTAATTTTTGTGGTAGTCCCGGCCCGAGCGGGTGCCTCTACTAACTTCGAGAGCTTCTTGAGAAGGGTCTTCGCTTGGAAGATTGTCCTCAGGATCAAGAGGCTGTCGTTTCTCATTTACTGAGGATGCGTCTACAGCAGAATTGCCATCCTCAGTGATTGTGTTGCATGGAGCATTTTCCGGGAGCGAGTCCTGAACAGCATCCAGCAGCTTTTCTTCTTCGTTGACCCATCCATCATCCCAAGTTGGGTTTTCTTCATGATGATGAGTCGGGAAAAGCGTGAGTTCTGAAGTCACAGTCTCGGGGGACGAAGCCTGAGAGGGTGTCATCTCTGTGAAAGTCACACGAGACGAGGTAGCCCCAGAAGATATGGTGCTAGGTGTCGCCGGTGTGTAAGTGATCTCATCAGATGATGCATCGGAAGAGCTATAATCCCGAATTATCACATTACAGGCAGCTCTTAAAGGAGACGTTGTCTGCTCGGAGTCAAACTCATCCTCAGATGTAAGAGGATCGTCTACCCAGCAATTTTCTCCATTTTCAGGAGTTGAGGGAGGAGGTACTTGGTGGGCTTCAGGGACTTCCGGCTCTGGATTGTGAGGAATCTCGTTGACGCGGTCTTGCTCTTGTTCTAGAGCGAGATGTTGCAAGATCCTCTCATATTCTTCAAGATTAGGCATGGGAGCCAAATCTTCTTCTTCGTCTGCTCTTTGTGGCTCAACATGGTTGATTTCCACTGGAGCAACGACGGGTGCTGGCTCAACAGCATTTTCTTGTACAGCCTCTTGGTCTTCCTCATCATCAGACCAGGATCCTTGTGGCTGTAAGGGGTTATACCAGATTACTGGCATAAGGTGAGTTTCAGGAACCCATTCTTCGTCGGAGAGATACTCTCCTGTTTCAAGAGATTCTTCCCACTCGCCGGTGTAGTTGGGCTCGAATCCATCGTCGGTGTCGCTGGACTCGTATCCATTAATGGAGAATCCAACTACTGAGTTGCAAGAGTATGATGCCCCCTGCATAGCTTCTTTTTTGAATCGAGGTGGCATGAAATCACTGAGAGTGAAGTTTCTTACCGCCTTTGAAGTCTCTGGAAGGGACGTTTCTGTTGCCCCGAGTGAAGTGGTAGAGGAGGCCTCTGCCTTTTCATTGACTTCTTGTTTTGGCTGGGTCTTCTCTTGCCGTTTGAGCCTGAGGAGATGTTTCCTAGCCTGCCTTCGCTGTTAAGCTGTCGGCTTTGTTTTTACGATCTCCCAGTTTTCATCTTCCAGGAGATCGGGATGTACCCATATGGGTTGTCCGTCTGGTGTCGGGTAAGGAACCAACACTTCGGACGTTTGAATTCTTTTTATCACCTTGAAGGAAGTAGTGATCTTCTCTTCTGGTGATTTTGGTGTTTGTCCACGTGACACCATGTTGACGGAGGCAGACCCATAGTTTTTGTCAAAGGTGATGACTCCATTTTTCCACATCTCGTTTATCTTCTCTCTCACAACAAAGCATTGATTGAGAGGATGCGAGACCATCTGGTGGTATGGACAGTACCGAGGATCGTTGGTTTTGCCAACATCGCCCAGTCTTTTGGGTTCAGGCAAGGTGAGCTTGCCGTTTGCCACGAGAGCCCCGAAGATTTCGTCAACATCTTCATCGAACGGGTATTTCTTTTCTACTCGCTCTTTGAAGGCATCAGAGAGTTCAGGTCTCTTACCTGCAGCTCTGTTTTCAGCTTTCTTTGGTTGCTGAGGAGCTGACTTGGTTTGCACATTGAGGACCTCTTTTTTCTTTGGTTTAGAGGTTACAATGGCGGTTGGCTCTTTTCTTGATGACTTCTGACTGTTGAGGTCTTTAATCACCGTTTCAGCTTCCATAGAAGCTTCCAGGAGTTCTCCCAGGTTTTTTGATTTATTGCCGATGATCATGGAGCGGATTCTAGCTCTCATGTTGTTTCGGCAGATGTCGACTAGCGACGCTTGTGGTAGTACATCTGAGCATTTGTACGCCATTGCTTTCCACTTGTGAATGAAGTCGTATGTTGACTCATTCTCCCCCTGCTTCAGGCTACAAAGCTAAGCCATAGTAGCGGGATGATCCTCACCTTTGAAGTGAGTCAGGAAGCGTGTCTCTAGCATGGCCCAATTTTGGATGGAGTCCTCCGGAAGAGTGGAGTACCAATCGAAGGCCGTACCTTTTAGGGTACTTACAAAGAGGCGAATCTTGAGTGCATCTTGATCCGCGATAGCTCCCGTCAAAATCTTGAAGTGGATGACGTGCTGTCTGGCTGATCCTTTCCCCGTATATGTTTGGAGAGTAGGATGTTTGAATTTTGTGGGGAACGGGACCGAGTCCATCCATAAAGGATATGGTGGCTTTATCCCATGCTCCTTGAGTATATCCTCTTCTTTTGCTTTGGCGAGGATACTGTCTACGTCCTTTTTGGTAAGGGCGTGTGACTCATTTTCTTCTCCATTTACCTCCTCATCTTGAGGATTCAGAGGAAGTTCATTGTTCGCCTGATTTTGAAAGGCGAGGAGAAGATTTTCCATCAGAGTTTCAATCCTCTGCTGGCCTTGTTCCAACTGCTGGATGCGTGTAATCGCATCATCTTGAGGTGGATTGCGAGGTGGTGGCTCAGAATTTGTGGCCAGGACGTTCATCCCTCGTGATTCAAACGAAGAAACTGTCCTGGTGACTGAGCTGGGGCTCATTCGTTTTGATGAAGAGCTTGATGAAGGATTACTCTCCCGTCCTTGGCTTGAAGGGGCAGGAGATTCTTCGGGATGTCTTCGTGTCCTGGTGACGCTGCGGGTCACCGGACGTCGGACATGGATTTTTTATGCTGACTTTTGGCGTCTTCTGGTTTTTCCAACCATATGGACGGCAGCAACTTGGTCGGGTCTTTCTTTTTCGACCCATTTTTGAGAGACTTGAAGTGTAGGAGGCTGAGTCCTTTGCTTCTCTAGTCTCTTTTGTCGGTAAGACGCACGGCGGCGTACACGACGAGCAGCTTGAGCTTCGGTCAGCTCTGGCTAGGCTCTGACGATGAAGGATGTGCTCCCTCGGGTGCAGCAGCCGAGCCTGTCTTCTTTGTAGCTAGGCAAGGACAGGATCCGGACCCGGTCCTTTGCCTGCTGCAGCGAAGCTTTGAATTTTTCAAGTTCGGCCCCTGTAGAGATAAAGGGTCGAACCGAAGGAGTGTAGGCCTTAGCAGGTGCTTGTAGAGGCCTGGTGATGCATGATCTGATTTTGGGCCTGTAGGAACAAGTCGGCTCATGCTGGGTTGACTTGGGAGTCAGGTTGGAGATAGGTCTCTCCTCTTTCATGTAGGCAAGAGGGTGGAACTGGTTCTCCTTGAGTGGGGCCAGGTATGCTGGCTTGGTGGATGTTTGAGACCTTCTTTGTTTTGGTGAAGGTCTTGGAGACCAAGTCTTGGGATAGGTCTGGTTGTTTGTGGGTCGAGGCTTCGCGGGGGTGCCGCGGGCTTCGGGCTTTTGGGCGCTCGCCTTTGGTGTCACGGGAGTGACACGTTGAAAGGCGATCTTCTGCTTTTTAGCAGGCGCAGCTTGTTCTTCAGGAAGTGGGAATGGTCCCAGCGTCCCAAAGAATATAGTCCGGGGAGTCGAGGTCGACCCGGAGTTCGGAGAGTTACTGAGGGAGTCGGTGCTTCGGCAGCTAGCAGGGCGCTGGTAAGTGCGCTCGGTTTGCTTCTGTTGAAGCATGAGCTGGTGCTTGTTTTCATCGAAGGTGATGATCAGTGAAGCTGCCATTGTTAGTTTCAAAATTTCTGAAACAAGACCACATCCATTAGTAATCACAAGAATATGATGATCATAAATGGGGAATTCTATGATTTTGTCTTTTCAAATCGCTCAAGGGACATGACCCAAAAAATATGAAGAAGGCAAAAAGCCATAGAGGGTACAATTGTTCTGGTTGCAAGCATGGTAGGCTCGAAATGAGCGTTCCAATGACTGCTAGAAGCAATTGTATACCTAAATTCGACTTATCGAGAAGCGGAGCTTGCTCAAGATAAGAAGAATATAAGGTAGGAGTTACAAATGTGCCGGTCACAGATACAGTAGACCCTGAAAGGGCATACTAGTACCGCTATGCACAAATGTTGGAGATCGCATCCATGAGATGGGATTCTCTGTTTTGAAAGGTCAGAAATGGATTCGTCAAAGAGAGCAGGTGGCATTCCGATTCAAATACGGGCTCAACGATTTCCGCGAGCGCCAGTACTCAGAAGGAAAGAGACCACAATTTCTCGAATCTGAATCCAAAAGTGACGAGTTTTTTTTTTTTTTTTTTTTTTGAAATGTCAAGATTGGTTCCATCAAGGAGAGCAAATGGTATTCCAATCTGAACACGGTCTCGACGATTTCCGCGAGCGCCAGTGCTCAGAAAAGAAGAAACCAAAATTTCTCAGATCTAAAATCAAAAGTGACGAGTTTTTGAAGATTTTGAAATGTCAAGATTGGTTCCATCAAGGAGAGAAAATGGTATTCCAATCTGAACACGGTCTCGGCGATTTCCGCGAGCGCCAGTGCTCAGAAAAGAAGAAACCAAAATTTCTCAGATCTGAAATCAAAAGTGACGAGTTTTTGAAGATTTTTTTTTTTGAAATGATTTTTTATTTTATTTTATTTTTTTTATTTTTTTATTTTTTTTAAAATATATATTTTTTAAGATTATTTATTTTTATTTTTTTGAAGATTTTTTTTTATTTTTATATATTTTTTTTGAAGGTTTTTAAAGACGAGAGAGTACACATAGGCCTCCTAACCCGGTCTTATAAAACCTCAATTGATAGAATTGCCCCTAGGTAAGGGTAGGATTACTCAATGAACCCGTTTGGAGGACCCTTGCCTAGAACAGTCAAGCTGTCTCCACACTCTGGATAAGGCTTTTCTTGAATCAATCGTGATCAAAGAACGCAATTGGTTTAACCTTAGTGGTCTATGTCTTTTTATTTATTTATTTAATTTTTTTTTTTAGATCCCTGACAGACTCATCGAAGAGAAATGATGGTCCAATCCCCGATCCGAACACGGGCTCAACGATTTCCGCAAGCACACATGCCCAGAAGAGAAAGGATCAAAGTTTCTCAATTTTGAATCCAAAACGAGAAATTTGATTTTTTTTATTTTTTAGTTATCCCTGACAGATTCATCGAAGAGAAACGATGGCCCAAATCCCATTTCGAACAGGCTCAACGATTTCCGCGAGCACACGAACCATAGGAGAGGATCAAAGTTTCTCAATTTTGAATCCAAAACGAGAAATTTGATTTTTTTTTATTTTTATTTTTTTTTGAAAAGAGAAAGAGTGGAAATAAATTCGAAGAATTAGAAATTTCCAAAAAAACCCATCTCATTTTTTTTAGATGCGAAATCCAACATAGGCCACCAACTAGAAAGTAGCCAAGGAATCTAGAGAAGAAGTATAAGCATAGAGCAAAAATATGGTATGCAAATATTTCATTTCCAAAGCATCGTGTTCTCAAATGAACGGGTCCCACCGGGTGTGCCAGCTTGATGGAACGCGCTCCTGCCGAGGGTGCTACCGGGGTCTGCGGACGTGGGAGTCCGTCGGGTCCTGCCCTTTCGCGCCCGGGGGGCTGAAGCGTGCATCAACATTTCTTTGTGTGGGTGTGCCAGATTTTCTATTTTACTTGGAATTGCAAGTGGTAATCCGGAGATCAACCTTCGCAAATAAAAAGTAAATCAACTTCTTTCAAGTTTTCCATTGCACAAATATTTAAGAAAAGAGACATTTTCTTGATTTGCCGTGAAAGGCAGTTTTTTTTGGCATTTATAGCCGATTTTGGCGTTTATAGCCGATTTACAATTCTCATCAATAATGAAAGACAAGAGTTGTGATTTTTGTCTCTTTTAGAAAAATACAAACTACAATAAAAAGCAAGAAAAGGAGGATCTAACTTCTCAGGAGATTGTGGGGGACTCGTTCAGATTGACGGTCGCAAGCCACGTGTGGGCTTCGCCATCATCCATGCAGATGAGAACAGAGGATGCTCTTGATTCGCTTGGCTTGGCTATAACCTCAGGTTTTTAGAGGACAAAGACCAGGAGAATGTCCTATGTCCAATAAAAAGCTAAGTAGACGGGCTGAAAAGCCACGTCTAAGCCATTGGAGGCAGCGGGAGAAGGCAAGGACCTTGGGGGGGAGTACCCCCCAAGGGACTTTTTGTCACCTTGTAGTAGTGCTTGATGTAGAATTTCTGCAGAATTTTCTCTCTTTCTCTAGACTCTGTCTGTCTGGAATTCGGAATTCTCTGCACCTTTTGATTTTCGATCTTCGGTTTTCCGTTCGTCCTTTTCCGATCCCTTTCTTCCTGGAAAGCTCTCCTATTTATAGTCTCTTGGTAGCCATTAGGAGAGTTTATGGGCTTTAATGGCTTTAATGGGAGGAGTTACAAAATTTATTTCTTGATTTTGTAACTCCTTTTTCCTTGAATCTGATTGGCCGATGGAGATTAAGGGCTTTTAATCACCTTAATTACCATAATGGGAGGAGTTTCATGGCTTGAATGCCATGACTTAATTGATTTGTAACTCCTGGATGCTTGCTTCTTATTGGGCCGTCCAAAGAAATTAATTAATGACTGCAATAAAGCTAGTCAATTAACTGCATTAAATGGTCGCCGAGCAGTTGAAGAGTCGCGGGCCGCGCCGCGTCTTTTGGGATTCTTTTGGAGATGATCACCGATGGATCTACATGCTGATTGACATCGGATGATCGTGTAATTTCAGACATTGATAGCTAGCAGCGGGCCGGTGACATCTGTCTTGTCGATTTCTCGATCGGTCGGACAGAAAGAGCACTTTTTAGGTCAACCGGTCGGCGATCTTGGAGCGATCAATGATGATTTTATGCTTTTGACGGCGGATCTGAGATGTCGTCGGATATGAGTCAATTTCAAGCACTAAAAATCACCTTTTCAGGAAACCACAGGGGCCAAAGTGCGCGAAACGCGAAAAGGGACGGAAAAACGGGTCACCGGCGAAAAATCCGGTGATCCGGACTTCCATGGTCGCCGACGACCATGGGCCAGGGTCGCGGGCTGCGACCCTGGGGGTTTTTCTCCCCTTTTTGGTCCGTTTTGCGGTCTTTTTTGTCGCCCTTTTCTTCTGTATTTTTCCTGACATTTCTTCTCATTTATTGGCTTGATTTCCCTGTAGAAAACCTGATGAGAATCCTTGCATTTTTAGAGTGCAAAGTTTCCAATTTTCCGGGAAAGCTGAAGACTTTGTCACGCAGGGTTGCCGATTTTCCGTCAGAAGCTGAAACTGGGTCAAACGATGTCCGAATGACCTGAAATTTGAGGTGGAGCCTCCTGAGCAATAAATAAGACCAACCATAGGCTTTTGTTTGAGTTTTGAAGCCGTATGGGTTCCCGTCGCCAGTAGGCTTGATTCTGCCGCGAGGTAGATGTCGCGCTTTGATGTGCGGTCAACCGATGTCCGATTGACTTGAAATTTGACAGGGAACCTATTGGAGTCATTTTGAGATGATCCACAGGCTCTGTCTTGGAAACCATGGTCCCGGGGACCTCCGCCGCCGAGAGGCCTGATTTGGCTTCCGAGAGTCAAAGTCTGGTCAAATGTTGTCGAAATGACCTGAAACTTGACGTGTAGCCCTTTGTAAGCATTTTGAAGCTGCCCATGTGCTCTGTTTGATGAGTAATGGTTTCGGTGGTTTTTGCCGCCGAGAGGCTTGATCTAGCTGCTTGAGGGTTGATGTAGGGTCAAACGTTGTCGGTTTGACTTGGAACTTGACGTGGAGCCTTTTGGATGCATTTTGAGATCATCCACAGGCTCTGATCGGGAATTTGATGTCTCCGATACTGTCGCCGCCGAGAGCTCCTGTTTAGCTGTCGGAGAAGTGAAGTTAGGCCAAATGTTGTCGAAATGGCCCCAAACTTCATGTGTACTCTTCTCTTGGCTATCTTGAAGGATCTTGCAGTTTTTGTTTGATTCTGACAAGATTTGGTTTTTTGGAAGCAGCATTGCCTATTTTGGTAGGCTGTGGCTTCATGTGGCTTGAAGAGGCAAAGTGATATTTTTAGTGCCAACAGAACCCATTCATCCTGACGACGAATTCCATTTTCAATCACAAAAAGTGCATTAACGGAAACATAATCTGATCTTCCATCTGCAATACTGACTGAATCATCAGATGACGAATCTTCTATTATTTCTTTCCCTTTCCTCTGCCTTTCGGGACAGTTTTTCCTGATGTGCCCTTTCTTATGGCAATAATAACATTCAATGTTTTTCCTGTTGGATCTATGTTTGCCCTTACTGTTAAAGTCTTTTGTTCTTCCTCGTACTACCAAACCCTCACCTGAACCATCATTGTCAACCGCAACCTTTTTCTTCAACTCCTTAGAGTTCAAGGCTGCCTCTACATCCTCCTTAGACAGAGTATCTCTACCATAAATCTGATATCAACAAAGTTCTCATACGAGGGTGGTAAAGAGCTTAGCAATATGATGGCTTGGTCCTCATAATCAATGTGAACATCTATGTTTTCAAGATCCATAACAGCTTTTGTAAAAGAATCAAGCTGGGTTGAAATAGATGTACCTTCCTGCATTTGTAGGGTGAACAACCGCTTCTTTAAGTATAAGTGATTCGTGAGAGACTTCGTGATGTACAAGTTCTCCAACTTTTGCCATATGCCAGCAGCAGTTTTCTCTTAAGAAACTTTTCACAATACACCATCACTCAGAAATAGCAGAATCTGACCGTATGCCTTCTCCAGTAGCTCATCATTTTCATCATCTGACAGGTTGTTAGGCAAAGCATTCTTTCTCTTCAAAGCTTTATGTAGCCCATTCTGAACCGGCAAAGCATGCATCTTCAGACGCCATAGACCGAAGTCGCTGTTTCCATTGAATTTCTCAATTTCAAACTCTGTATCCATTCCAGAAATCTTTCATAGTACCTGTGTAGATCTGGTCACCACGAGCACGCTGGAGGAAACGGATCTAAAATCCGGCTCCGAATGGCTAAGTTATCATAGAAACAAGTTTCTATGCTCCAATCAGTCAAACTCCTTCGTTGACCGTTGAACAGCCAATCTTCTTCCACAAACGCGTAGATGTACTTGCAACGAGTATGTGGATTCAAACGGATCTCCGATCAGACTCTGGATCGTCAAGATATCGCGAAAACAATTTTCAGTCGTCGATCCGGTCAAATCTGCCTTTGACCGTAAGGAATTGCTGACGTCATCACTGACGTCAGCGCTGTCCTGCTTCTGGGCTTTGCTGAAAACGGGTTGGGCTTCTGACTTGTACTGGGTCAGCCTGACCTGACCCTACCTAAGGGCTTTGCTGCAAAACGGGTTAGTTACAATTTTACTTTTTGGGGCACTTTTGTAATTAAAGTTTTGGGGACCTATTTAAAGGATTGTGACTCGACAATTAGGGTTATCTGGGAATTGTCTTCGTTTCCCAGCCCCCTTTTCTTTCCTTCTTTGATAGATGAGTGTATAGGGAGTTTTCAATTGAAGATTAATGTTCAATATTGCTAATTTCTTGTATTAAGACTTAATTCTTCATTTTACTTCAAGTTTTCAATAGAGGTAATCTTTCTATTAAGTTCTTGCTGTTCTCTTGCTTTCATTTTATCTATATGAAGACTTCTCCATTAATGGAGGGGTAGCATCTCAGATGGTTTGACCTAAGGGGAATTCACCCTGGGTTTTACATGGTTTATTCTTTCTGATTATGCTTTGATGATGATCAATAGTTTCCATTAATGTTCTGTTTTCAGAAATCATAATTGAGATGTTAAGCCTTTGACTAATTGTGTTCATCTATGATGATACAATTAGTGCTTAGGTCGATGACTCTCAGATTATTGAATAGAATTTCAAAAATCTCTTTGGAAATTATTCAATTAGTCTGATATTTGATTTCCACAAAGAAATTTTCCAGGTAAGAATTGGATTGATCCAAATCTTACCTGCGTAATGAAAAGGAAGATGAAAACCATGAAAATCCAGGTGAATTGAACCCAAGGGTTGACCATCTCTTTAGCTTAACATTTTTATTCAGCTTTCTGCAGTTTTAATCAGTCCTTAGCTTAGAATTAATTCCACCATTGAACAAAAGTCGGTCACTCTCGACCAAAAGAAGTCCTCTAGAGCTGAACCTCTAGTCCGTTCTCTGTGGATTCGACCTCTTCATTGAGTGAAGTGCTACACAGCGACAATTTCTGTCCTCCGCTTAGGACAAACAAACACACCACATAAATCAGCTAAGCATTTCTGGCGCCGTTGCCGGGGAACGGCAATTTGAGGTAAAACAGCTTTGTGAGTATTTCTTCTGTTTCTTTTGCTTTTCGTTTCCTTTAGAATTAGGTGATTATTTTGATAATTGGGATTGTTTGTTGTATATGTCCTCTCATTACCGTAGGGACATACACAACAGATTAGTCAGAGTAGATATTGCAGAAGTTCCGATATTTGATTGGCCAGGGATTGACATTTTTGTTGAGCTTCCCCTGCCCGATCCTACTTTTGAACCAATGGCGGATCGACAGAATAATAATGACCCCCATAATCAACATAATCAAGTTGTTCCACCTAGGACAATGGATGATTATTTGACTCCTAGGTGGACTGATGCTCCATCTTGTATTATAGATGAAGCTCAGGGTGCAAATGCATATCAGGTCAAACCAAACATTTTGACTCATCTCCCTACTTTTCATGGAATGACATCTGAGATGCCTTATTTGCATGTTAAAGAGTTCAATGCCATAATTGAAACCATGTGTCCTGCAGCTCAAAAAGAATCAGCCAAACTTCGGCTGTTTCCCTTCTCTTTGAAAGGGAATGCCAAAAATTGGTTGAACAATCTGATATCTATACGAATCACCACATGGGATCAATTGCAAAGAGAGTTTTATAAAAAAAATACTTTCCTCATCAGAAAACAATTGCTTTAAAGAAAAATATCTAGAGTTTTGCTGAAAAAGGGGGAGAGTCTTTTCATCAATGTTGGGATCGGTTTCATGAGACCTTGAACTTGGTCCCTCATCATGGTTTTACTATTCCTGAGCTGGTTACAATATTTTATGAGGGATTCAGTTCAACAAACAACCAATTCATTGATATGATGTGCAATGGTACTTTCCATGCCAAGGAACCTCATGAAGCTTATGCATATTTAGAGAGTTTGGCAGAACAATATTAGGTTTGGGACACCACCAATCCCAATGATAGAACTACTCCAAATGTGTTTCCCAGTGTTCCTAATGCAGGAAAGTTTACTTTGAGTGAGAAGGAGGATTTGAGTGCTAGGATAGCTCAACTTACCCGTCAGATAGAAGGTCTAGAGCTGAAGAGAGTTAGTGAGATTACTCCTACATCAGTTGCCCAAGTGGATCAATTGTGTGCAATTTGTTCACAGAATGATCATGGTATAGACAATTGTCCTACCATTCCTTCCAGTAAGAAGTTGCTCCATGGTAACCCTCCATCTGATGTCAATGCTGTGAATCCCCAGCAGAAGTCTTCTTTCCAACCTAACCAATACCAGAATTGCAATCCTAGGTACAATGATCATCCCAATTTTCAGTGGAGAGACAACCCTCCACAAGCCCACAATCAGAATTCTTCAAGTTTTCAGTCTCAACCCTATCAGAATCAAGGGCAATTTCCTCAGTCTAGTCAGGGTCAGGGGCAATTCTTCCAATCTGCCCCACAGTGTCAACAACAGAAATTTCCATCTCAGCAGCAGTTTCCACCCCAGTCTTATCAGCAGTTTCAGCAACAAGGACCCCCTCAAGGTCATGCTCCATATCAGCCTCCCCATAAGAGAAGTCTAGAGGATACCTTTCAAGCATTTTTGAGTAGTCAGACTTCCATCAATGAGCAGAACAACCGGACCCTTGAGAACATCAAATCTCAATTACTTACACTTACCAATGCGGTGAGTGCTAGTCACACCATTAAGGGTGCCTTGCCTACCCAAGCTATTCCCAATGTTCAAGGCCAGCACTTCGTGGTCGATTCCGGTGAGTTGGATGCTCAAATGGAGTAACTTCAGGCTGTCACCATTTTGAGGAGTGGTAAGATCATTGATAAAACCATCCCTCCAAGGCCATCTGCACCTGATGTTTCTACTCCCATGGCACCTCATGCTTCGCATGAAGTGGAGGAGCCTAAGAATTCTGAGTCTAGCGATGAGTCTTTAAAGAGATCTAATGAGTCCAATGAAATTAAGAAAGATGAGTCTTCCACTTCTACCATTCAAGACCCTAGAGTCCAAGCTTTCCAACCCCCATCTCCTTTACCTTAGAGGTTGAGAGGGAAGCCCAAGCCATATCTTGCAGAGTCTCTTAGGGAGCTTTTCTCTCAAGTTAAGCTCAACATTCCTCTCTTAGATGCTATCCAACACATTCCTGTCTATGCGAAGTATCTTAAGGACTTGTGCACTTACAAGCGCAAGTTCTTGCATCAAAACAAGGTTCTCCTAGCAGCCAATGTCAGTACTACCATCTCTGGTTCTCTTCCTCCAAAGTTCAAGGATCCTGGTTGTCCTTGTATTTCAGTAGAGATAGGGGGAAAGAAGATAGAGAGAGCTTTGTGTGATCTAGGGGCGAGTGTCAATCTTCTACCATATTCGGTCTACCTCCAACTCGGGTTGGAGGAACTTCAGCCCGCCTCAATTACACTTAAGCTAGCAGATAGGAGTGTTAGAGTTCCTAAGGGGATTCTGAAGGATGTGTTGGTTCAGATAGGGAGTTTCGTGTATCCCGCAGATTTCATTTTGTTGGACACATGTCCAAATCTAGGAGTAAGTGATCAAGCCCCTATCATTCTAGGTCGTCCTTTCCTAGCCACCATAGATTCAGTCATCAAGGTTAGGAATGGGAATATGTCTATCACCTTTGGAAACATGACCCTTGATCTGAACATCTACAATGTTGCCTCCCAATTGGGAGATGATGAGGAGATACATGAGGTGAGTTTGGTAGAGAGCTTGGTTCAAGAACATGTGGACACACACTTGTACTCAGATCCATTAGAAACATTCTTGACCCAAGAGGAGAGGGAGTTTCTTGAGTCCCCTGAGGTAGAGTATCTTTATTCTCTATTGGATGATGTTGATGAGGTGAATGGTGCTGCGTTTTGGGCACCAAAATTTGAAGAGCTTCCGAAAATCGGAATCTAAGCCAATGCCTAGTAGTGAGGAGGCCCCTACGCTTGAGTTGAAGCCTTTACCTTCTTCGGTAAAATATGCTTTTCTTGGTGTCGATGAGTCATATCCTGTGGTGATTTCCTCTTCTCTTGAGGAACACCAAGAGACCCAGCTGTTAGAGGTCTTAAGTAGGCACAAGAGAGCGATTGGGTGGACCTTAGCTGATCTACAAGGGATTAGTCCCTTAATTTGCACCCATAGGATTCATTTAAAGGATGATGTCAAACCTTCCCGCCAACCCCAGCGTAGATTAAACCCTGTTCTGAAAGATGTGGTTAGGAAGGAGGTTCTGAAATTGCTTGATGCTGGGATTATCTATCCTGTAGCTGATAGTAAATGGGTGAGTCCTATACAGGTAGTGCCTAAGAAGGCAGGGGTAACTGTTGTGGCTAATGAAGAAGGAGAATTGATCTATACTAGAGTTGCCACGGGGTGGAGAGTTTGTATTGATTACCGTAAGCTTAATGCCAGTACGAAGAAGGACAACTTCCCTCTTCCCTTCATTGATCAAGTCCTTGAGAGAGTGGCCAGTCATACCTTCTATTGCTTCTTTGATGGCTACTCAGGATATAATCAGATCGAGGTGTCTTTAGAAGATCAAGAGAAGACTGTGTTCACTTGTCCCTTTGGGACCTTCGCTTATAAGCGCATGCCCTTTGGGTTGTGCAATGCCCCTGGCACCTTTCAGAGGTGCATGATGGGTATTTTTGATGACATGGTCGGGGACTTCTTGGAGGTATTCATGGATGATTTTTCTGTTTTTGGAGATAGCTTTGCAGGGTGTTTAGAAAATTTAGAGAAAGTCCTAGAGAGATGTGAGGAGAAAAAGTTAGTCCTGAATTAGGAGAAGTGTCACTTCATGGTGACACAAGGGATTGTATTAGGCCATATAGTTTCTCCTAGAGGTATTGAAGTGGACAAGGCTAAGGTGGAATTGATCTCCCAATTACCTTCACCCAAATGTGTTAAGGATATTCGATCCTTCTTAGGTCACTGTGGTTTCTATAGGCGCTTCATTCATGCTTTCAGCGCTATTGCACTCCCCTTGTGCAATCTTTTGACCAAAGATGCACCATTTGTTTGGACCGAGGCTTGCGAGAAAGTCTTCAGCGCTTTGAAAGCGTGCCTCACTTCTCCACCTATTATGCAAGCCCCAGATTGGAGTCTTCTGTTTGAGTTGATGTGTGACGCTAGTGACTATGCCATTGGTGCCGTTTTGGGTCAAAGAAGAGATAAAGTCCCTTATGCCATTGCTTATGCCAGCAAAACCTTGAATGATGCTCAACTTAATTACACCACCACAGAGAAAGAGCTGCTTACTGTGGTCTTTGCTCTTGATAAGTTCAGATCCTATATCATAGGTTCTCCGATTGTTGCTTTTACTGATCACACAGCGCTCAAGTATCTGATGAGCAAACAAGACGCAAAAGTGCGTCTCATTCGGTGGGTTCTGTTGCTCCAAGAGTTTAATATCACTATCAAGGATAAGAAGGGGGTTGAGAATGTAGTTGCAGATCATCTTTCGCGACTTGAGTTTGAGGATAAGTCATCCCATCTTCCAGTCCGATGAGCAGTTGTATTCAGTGTCGACGTGTCCGTGGTATGCGGATATCGTCAATTATCTCGTGACAGGGCAGTTTCCTACTGACTGGACTTCTCAAGTGAGAAGGAGGTTCTTAGTGGAGGTGAGAAAGTACGCTTTCGATGATCCTTATCTTTACAAGTATTGTGCTGATCAGATTATTAGGAGGTGTGTCCCGAAGTCGGAGCAACAGAGTATCTTGTCATTCTGCCACACTGAGGCGTGTGGGGGTCACTTCTCTTCTAGGAAGACCACTGCAAAGATTTTGCAATGTGGTTTCTTCTGGCCCACTCTTTTCAGAGATGCCCATGAATTCTGTCGATCTTGTCCTCAATGTCAGCGATTATGTGCTATTTTCAAGAGGAATGCCATGCCCCTTCAGTCCATGCTTATCATCGAGATCTTCGATTGCTGGGGTATAGATTTTATGGGTCCTTTCCCTAGTTCTTATGGGTTCCTCTACATTCTTTTGGCTGTCGATTATGTGTCTAAGTGGGTAGAAGCTATTCCTACTAGGACCAATGACCACAAGGTTGTGGTCAAATTCATGAAAGAGAATATCTTGTCTCGGTTTGGGATGCCGAAGGCCATGATTAGTGATCAGGGCACTCACCTCTGCAATCGTCCCTTCGCGGCCTTGATGGCCAAGTATGGGATCACCCATAAGGTGTCCACTGCCTATCATCCTCAAACCAATGGACAAGCTGAGTTAGTCAATAGGGAAGTCAAGCACATCTTAGAGAAAACTGTGAATCCTAATAGGAAGGATTGGTCAACTCGGTTGACTGATGCCTTATGGGCCTATCGAACGGCCTACAAGACAGTTTTAGGTATGTCTCCATATAGGCTTGTGTATGGCAAGACTTGTCACCTTCCGGTCGAAGTAGAGCATAAAGCATTCTGGGCTCTTAAGACTCTGAATTTCTCTTTAGCAAAGGCGGGTGTGCTTAGGAAGTTCCAAATGAATGAGTTAGAAGAGATGAGGAGAGGGGCTTATGAGAATGCTAGCATCTACAAGTCCAAAGTCAAAGCTTTTCATGATAAACACATTGTGAGGAAAGACTTTGAGGTGGGGTAAAAGGTCCTTTTATATAACTCAAAACTTCATCTCCACCCGGGAAAGTTGCTTTCAAGATGGGCTGGACCTTACTTTGTGTACAAAATCTACCCTCATGGTGTTGTTGAGGTTTTTAATAAAAATGATGGTAAGATTTTCAAAGTTAATGGATAAAGGCTTAAGCCATTCCTTGAGAATTTTGCAAAAGAGGAAATTGTGGAAGAGTTAGTGGATCCGGTTTATCCGGAACCCACTAGTGCTTAATCTTTCTTGATTTTGTTTGTGCCAACTTGCATGCATTCTATTTTCCTCTGTTTTATGTCTATTTCTCATCTGTGTGCATGATTGGCCTAATTGCATCTTCAAATAAATAGCGGATGATGCTACTCCATATCACATCGTTCTTTGCTGTGATGTCTTGGAATCTGACTTTAAAAGACCAATGAAAAGTGAAAAATTTTTCGGGGTACACCATCTATTCTTACCCCATTTTTTGTTTCTAACCAATGGTTGGTGTCTAAGTCTTAGCAGGTTATTCATTCTACAACAACAACTTTGGTAAATTGGTTACTTCGTTCCACTCCTTTCTCTTTGTTCTTGGTTCTTTTAATCATTGAGGACAATGTTTCGTTTAAGTTGGGGGGAGAGGCATGAAATTCATTCATGCACATAGTTAATTTTTCATAATGCATATAGTTCATTTTTCGCTACTTAGAATTTGTTAATCCAAGCCTTGCATTCATTTCATCGAAATTCTCATTGGGAGCTTCAACTTTCGTGAAATACATGATTTATGCCTTCTTTGATTACTATGTGTCTTTGAATGATTGTGTGAGTTAATCATCACATTGAATTGAATTCGTACCATATCCCTTGTTTTTGAGAGTGCTTCGAGTGATAGAGTAGATTCCACACACTTGCAAGTTCATACTTTTGTAGCCTTGAATTGCATTCATTTTACATCTTTTGGAAGTGGTGGCACAAATTGTTAATACAAGAAAATTTTGTTGTTTATGAAACCAGAAAAGAGTCGCCCTTGTACCCTTGTTTGAGCCATGTTTTATATCCCCTTATTCTTGTGCTAAACCTTAGGAAACCGGTGTAAAGGATGCACGGAGGAATGGGGGGTTTCGGGGTGATTTCTACAGGTGGAAAATGGTTGTAATGAAAATTAAGCTTGGTGATGATGAGTCTAAGGATGACTTTAAAAGCGGAGATGATTTTCTGTGTTTTGGTAGTGGGGTTTTCGAGTGACTGAGATGAAGGTATCTTATGAAGACGGATTCATTGAGACTTCTTTATCAGTATTCCATTGCATAGTTTGAGAAATTCGCTAATGAGTCACTTCGATGGACTATAAATGAGGCTCACGACTGAAGCTTTTCGTTGAATAAAAGTTTTGAAAATCAAAGGAAAGAGGTGTTGGAATTATAGCCAAGTCATTCATTCATTCACACACAAAAAAAAAATTGATGATGACGAATGAATGGCATTACCGGTAGAAATACCGGTTCAAAAAGAGAAATCTGAGGCAGAGAGGTGGAGTTTCAGAAAAAGAAAGAAGAGCAGTTCTACCGGTAGTTCTACCGGTAGTAAAAGAAGAATGGAAGGCAGTACTGGTAGAAACACCGGTTTAAAGATGGAAAATTGAGGCAGAGAAGTGATGTTCAGGAAAAGGAAGTTCTACCGGAAGTTCTACCGGTAGAACATACTGAATGGACGGCAGTACCGGTAGAAACACTGGTTCAAAAACTGAAAATTGAGGCAGAGAGGTTGGACTTTTGGTTACTAAATCAGAACCGGTAGTTCTACCGGTAGAACATTCTCTACCGGTAGTTCTACCGGTAGAACGTGCGAGCCCAGGCAATCTATTTATATTTTTTGCCCTCGTTTTGTTTTCATTTCACTTTTATTCCTTCACCTTTCTCTCAAGCCGATACACCTTCCTTCTCAAACCCTAGCCCCAAACTTCCAAACCCTCCATTAATCCACCCAATCTTCGGCCAAACTCATCCAAACATCTTCTCCTATCTCCATTCCTCTCTCATTCATCGGATTAAAACCTTCCAAAAACCCCAAGAAAACCCACTTTGGCCGAGAAATTCCAATTATTCCCCCTTTAGCCATACATTCCTCAACACCAATCAACTCTCCTCCTCAACCCCTTTCTTCATTCTATATTCCACCCTCCTTATTCTCCAAAACCCTAAACGATGCCAAGGACAAAGAATCCGAATGTGGGGGGCGCACCAAAGAAAGGAACAGTTGCCAAAGGAAAAAAAATCCAAGGGAAGCACTTCAGGGGGAAGTGAGAGAAGGGCAGGAAAAAGACCAAGGGAGTCTTCTCCTCCTCCTCCTTAGAAAATTGCGGGTCAGATCAAATGGGAGAAGAAAGTAGACAAGAAGGCTTTTGTAATCGAACGTAGAGTTGATGTGGGAAAACTTGAGAATGGAGAGTGCTTCGGAGCAGTGATTAACAGCAAGCTAGAGTATATGGACACTGCCTTCACGGGGTATATTCCTAACCTTGTTCGTCAATTTTACAAGTCTATGGAGCTTGTTATAGCAGGAGGTGAACAAATAACTGCCATGGTGAATGGAACAAAGATTAGAGTGGACCAATATATCATTGCAAAAGCCTTAGGATACACCCCTATGGCTAGGGAGAGGATCACCTACCCTAAACCTCAAAATGTTTCCTTAGAAATTCCTTATGCCCAATTGGTGTTGAGAGAAGAGGCTGTGGTAGAAGGGACAACCACAGTTGGGAATTTGAATGGGGAAGCAGGGATGTTGAACAAAATAATGCATTACAACATTTTCCCTCGAGGTGATGAGTAGATGCTGGGAAAGAGGGAGATGGAATTGCTATGGGTGATCTAGAGCCCAAATGAAGGGCTGAATGTAGCTCAATTCATATACAATCAGATGAGGAGATACCCTGAAGAGTCCACAGCTAAGGCAGCCCTACCCTACCCTTGTCTCATCACCAAAATATGCTTGGATCAGAAAGTGGAGAAATGTCCAGATGATTGGCTTTTGCCTAGTGATAGAGGGGCAATCACTGTTAAAACTATGGCAAAAGCCCGATCACAAAAGAGGGACCCTCCAGCAGCAGCTCAGCCTTCTTCTTCTCTTCCAAAGCAAGTGAAGGGTTCATCTTTTCAAACCTATATGAAGGATTTATTGAAGTGGATTGGCTGCAAAGTAGATTGCATTGAGGGTCAAAAAGTGATTAAACAAGAATTGGAGAGGCAGAGATCCCGGAAGAGTATCTAATGAAATTCGCTGTGTCACAAGGAGCTGAACCATATGTATTACCCCAGAGAGAGGCAGAGGCAGGCCCGAGCCAGCCAAAGGGTGATGGTGATGCTGCAGCTGATCAGGGAGAAGATGATGATGGAGAAGAAGATGATGATGACGATGATGATGATGGGGAAGATGAGATAGAAGATTTAGTCAGTGAATGAGTTGTCCAGTTGGTGGTTGGTCTTAGTTTAGTAGTGGGTGATATTTCAATTATCTCATTTTGTATTTGTCAAAGTGATTTGTTGATGGGCACGGCTAAGGGGTAGTTGACCTAAGCCATGTAAGGCCGTGCCCCATTTTGTCTAAACATTCCTTTCTTAACCCTTTCACTGCAATCCTAAAGTCCTTAATTAATCTTTTTGTGTCATTACTTCCATTAGCATGCATGTTTGAATTATATGCTACTTTTGTGTTGTTCTGTATGTGTGTGAGGTTAGAATAAGCATCGTGAGATTAGTTTTCACGGGATATGTTCGTTCAAATGTGTGAAATTTACTTGAGTGATGTGCTTTTGTGAGTTTTGGAATCAAATTTGATGTGATGGCTAACTCATTTTAATCTGAACATCTTGATCGAATGTTTGATTCTATGAGATGTAGATATTATGTTTTCATGGTCTTAGACATTTGCATCAATTTGGCATAAGTAATGTATTTCCATCTGGAAATGAGAATTATCTGTACAGGGTAGATAGCTTCTTCTTAATTTGCTAGGGACTAGCAAAGTCCAAGTTGGGGGGTGTGATAAGTACCTAATTGTTAAGCAATTAGAGACTTAATTTCCTTTCCATCACCTTCATTCGTGTTTAATTCCTTTGATTTCATATAATTTTGCACGAATATTGGTCTTTGGTCATTTGCAGGAAATTAGTGAAGAATGAAGCTTTTGGGATGATGAATAGATCAAGTGCAGATTGAAGGAGCAAGTGAATTTGAAGATTGGAGCAACAAAAAGCAAGAAAAGTTAACTTCAATGCTTCAACCGCAAGTTCTACCGGTAGAAAGGGCCAAAAAGATGGCAGAGAGTTGAAGAAATGGAGTTCCCTCAGTTCTACCGGAAGTTCTACCGGTAGAACTGCTTCAACCGCAAGTTCTACCGGTAGAAAAGGCTGAAATTCTGACAGAGAATTGAAGAACAGGAAATCCTCAGTTCTACCGGAAGTTCTACCGGTAGAAAAAGCCGAAAAGTTGGCAGAGAGTTTGGACATCAGAAGTGCACCTGTTCTACCGGTAGTTCTACCGGTAGAACACTCGGATTTAGTTACAATTTTACTTTTTGGGGCACTTTTGTAATTAAAGTTTTGGGGACCTATTTAAAGGATTGTGACTCGACAATTAGGGTTATCTGGGAATTGTCTTCGTTTCCCAGCCCCCTTTTCTTTCCTTCTTTGATAGATGAGTGTATAGGGAGTTTTCAATTGAAGATTAATGTTCAATATTGCTAATTTCTTGTATTAAGACTTAATTCTTCATTTTACTTCAAGTTTTCAATAGAGGTAATCTTTCTATTAAGTTCTTGTTGTTCTCTTGCTTTCATTTTATCTATATGAAGACTTCTCCATTAATGGAGGGGTAGCATCTCAGATGGTTTGACCTAAGGGGAATTCACCCCGGGTTTTACATGGTTTATTCTTTCTGATTATGCTTTGATGATGATCAATAGTTTCCATTAATGTTCTGTTTTCAGAAATCATAATTGAGATGTTAAGCCTTTGACTAATTGTGTTCATCTATGATGATACAATTAGTGCTTAGGTCGATGACTCTCAGATTATTGAATAGAATTTCAAAAATCTCTTTGGAAATTATTCAATTAGTCTGATATTTGATTTCCACAAAGAAATTTTCCAGGTAAGAATTGGATTGATCCAAATCTTACCTGCGTAATGAAAAGGAAGATGAAAACCATGAAAATCTAGGTGAATTGAACCCAAGGGTTGAACCATCTCTTTAGCTTAACATTTTTATTCAGCTTTCTGCAGTTTTAATCAGTCCTTAGCTTAGAATTAATTCCACCATTGAACAAAAGTCGGTCACTCTCGACCAAAAGAAGTCCTCTAGAGCTGAACCTCTAGTCCATTCTCTGTGGATTCGACCTCTTCATTGAGTGAAGTGCTACACAGCGACAATTTCTGTCCTCCGCTTAGGACAAACAAACACACCACATAAATCAGCTAAGCACCCTGTTTGACAAAGGTTGTACATCTGTCATGGTTCACTAAAACTGGATGTGTTAGGGCTTCATGATTATGATTTAATTGTTTTAAAGCTGATTCCATATCTCGTGATGTTCATATCCAAAGACTGAACTTGAAAAATACATTCTTACGCAATTTTGATTGGATTCTGTGATGAGAAATCGGAAGGCCACCATCTATTTCATATATCTCAATGCAAAGCTGCAAAGCTGCCTCCAGGAGTATGCTTCTCAACCCATCTCACCTCTCTCTCAATTCGATTGATGTTCCTCTTATGGTTATTTTCTTTTCCTCTCATTTCATGTCCATTCATTTTTCCATACTCTACAGTTGATGGAAGATATATAAAACAATTCAAATGGGTTATGGGATTTTTAGGTGCAAATGCCTAAAGTAGAGCCCAAGCTTATATGCCATGGCATTTATTTCTGCTGATTCTTTCGTTAGATATGATGAAAATGGATTGTCCATGTCTCTAGTTAGCAATGGAACTTCATAGTAATAAAAAAGTAGTAAAATGGCTTCTTAGTTCTTAGTCTATGATGTAACATCCTGTCATATATCATTTAGAGCATTGATTCTGGTCGTTGTCTTTTGCTTTGACTAGAAGACTATCATCTTGGGGCAAACTAACAATTTTGAGCACCTTTTTTTTCCCTACTTTTTTACTAAAATTAATTTCCAATTGTGGTAGCATTTTTTTCCGTTTGCTCATTTCTATTTCTATAGACGAAAAGGAGAGCATCTCTTCTTCTGTTTGGATAATATACCTAGATATGATTTGGAACTTTTGCTTTCTTGTTTTTCAGCGCATCTCATATGTACCTTTTTTTTCTTTATGGGGTTTCTATCTTGATTGTGTTTTCTTGAGGTTTCGTGTATACTATCAAAAAGAAGAGGAGGAGGAGGTACTTAATATCACATTTCTAACATAACATCAAGATGATGAAACACAATTTGAGAGCATCATCTAACACTTCTACGGTACAACATTTAAACTACAGCACACACTACATCAAATTTGTATGTCTTCATCAACAATTTAGCTTGTACATGAGCTCCAGTTCAGTTTTGATAGACAAAATAACAGAAATCACATTACACATGGGTTTAATTAGTCAACCAACAACACACGTCTAAATTTTTAGTCAACATTCTCAAGGTCTCTCTTTGTTGGTAAATATTCAGTCTTGGCATTTGAGCAGTGTTGACACCAAAAAAGTCACTTTACCTCCTCAACATCAAGAAGCCATATGGAGCTGCATCCTACTACAAACAGGCAATGCTACTTCAAGCATCAGATCTTGTCAGAATCAAACAAAAACTGTAAGATCCTTCAAGACAGCCAAAAGAGGGGTACACATGAAGTTTCGAGCCATTCCGACATCATTTGGCCTAACTTCACTCCTCCAATAGCTAAACAGGCGCTCCCGGCGGCGACAGTATCGAGGACATCAAAACTTCGATCAGAGACTACGGATGGTCCCAAAATACCTCCAAAAGGCTCCTTGTCAAATTTCAAGTCAAACCGACAACGTTTGACCCTCCATCAACGCTCGAATAGTAAAATCAAACCTCTCGGAGGTGAGAACCACCGAGGCCATCACTCATCAAACAAAGTATATGAGTGGCTTCAACATGCTTCCAAAGGGTTGCATGTGGAATTTCAGGTCATTCCGACAACGTTTGACCAGACTTCGACGCTCCAAAACAAAATCAAGCCTACCGGCGATGGAGCCTCCCGTGATTGTGACATCCAAATCGGAGCTAATGGGTCATCTCTAAATGACTCCAATAAGCTCTCTGTCAAATTTCAAGGCAATCGGACATCGATTGACCGTATATTAAAGCTCGATATCTTCCTCGCGGCAAAATCAAGTCTAGCAGTGACGGGACCCCAAACGGCTTCAAAACTCAAATAAAAGCCCATGGTTGGTCCTATCCACTGCTCAAGAGGCTTTACGTCAAATTTCAGGTCATTCCGACATCGTTTGACCTAGTTTCGACTCTTGACGGAAAATCGGCTACAAAGTCTTCAGCTTTTCCAAAAAATAGAAAACTTTGTGCTCCGGTTTTGCGCGGGTTCTCTTTAAGTTTTCTCTAAGAAAATCAAGTCCATAATTGAGGAAAAATGTCAAGAAAAATACAGAAGAAAAAAGGAACGAAAAAAAAGAAGAAACAGCCGAACAACGAATCAGCGACCAAAGGGGACAAAACCCCCATGGTCGCCGGCGACCCTGGAAATCCAAGTCTCCGGATTCTCCGCCGGATGGCCCGTTTTCCGATCCTTTTCGCATTTCGAGAGTTTCAGCCTCTGTGATTTTCAAAAAATCCAATTCTTGATGCCTGAAAACGATTGATCTTCGCCAACATCTCAGATCCGTCGTCAAGAGCATGAAATTATCACTGATCGCTCCAAGATCGCCAACCGGCTGACCAAGAAAGTGCACTTTCTGTCCGATCGATCAAGAAATCAACAAGACAGATGTCACCGGCCCACCGACATCAATCAATTTCTGAAATTGCATCGTCATCCAACATCAAATAACATGTGGATCCATCAGCGATGATCATAAGAAGAATTCCAAAAGCCGCGGCGTGGCCCGCGACTCTTCAAATGCCCCGGCGACCACTTAATGCTATTAATTGACCCGTTTTATGACAACTTAATGCGGTCATTAACTCATTATGTTGGACGGCCCAATCAAATTCAAGGAAATGGGAGTTACAAGTCCAAGCAATCATGGCATTAAAACCATGAAACTCCCCTCATCATGGAGATTAAAGGCGATTAAATGCCCATTATTCTTTATCGGCCAATCATAAGTCAAGAAAAAGGAGTTACAGAATCAAGAAATAAAAACTTGTAACTCCTCCCATCATGGAGCATCAATGCCATCAATTCTCTCATCATGGCCATCAATGCTCATAAATCACCCATGGCTACCAAAAGCCTATAAAAGGAGGTCCATTCCAAAGAGACCGACACCTACCGACACCAAGACACACATACACACATCCGAAGTCGGGAAAAATCCTAGAGAAATTCTGACGAAGTCCTGCTATTCTGCTACAAGAAACACCACAAGGTGATTAAAGTCCCTTGGGGGGCCACCCCCCAAGGTCCTCTTCTTCTGTCTAACGTGGCCTAAACGCAGCTTTTCAACCCGTTTACTCAGTTTTTTATTGGATATAGGACCTCCCCTTGGTCTTTGTCCACTAAAAAACTGAGGTCCAAGCCAAGCCAAAGAATCAAAGCATCAAGTGTTCTCATCTGAAGGACGACGGCGAAGTCCATACATGACTTACGACCATCGATCTGAACGTGTCTCCACAATCTATTGAGAAATTAGATCCATTTTCTTCCTTTTCTATTGTACTTTGTATTCTTTAAAGAGACAAACAAAAATCAAAATTCTTGTCTTTCATTATTGATGAGATTTGTAAATCGCCTTTCACAGCAAAAAAATTGCCTTTTACGGCAAAATCGCCTTTCACAGCAAACAAACAAAAAAAAAAAATCGCCTCTTACGGCATTCTCGGAAAACTTGTCTATTTTCTTAAATATTTATGCAATTTGAAAAGTTAGACAGACGGATCGATTTCCTTTCTACTTGTGAAGGTGAATCTCCGGATCACCACTTCAAATTCCAAGTAGAATAGAAAATCTGACATACCCATACAAAAAATGTTGATACCCGCTTTTTCTCCTCCGCCGAACCCCGGCAGCCCCTGGGGCGGAATACTTCGATTCTTCGATTCCCTGGCACCTTTCTAGTTGGTGGCCTATGTTGGATCTTGCATCTTAAAAAAAAAAAAAAAAAAAAAAAAAAAAAAAAAAAAAAACATGAGATGGGATTTCATTCATTCTTCCTCATTTTGCAAAAAAAAAAAAAACATCTGATTTCTCTTTCTTGGATTCAATTTTGAGAAACTTTGATCCTCTCTTCTTCGAATTTGATAGCTCACAGAAATGTTTGCAGCTATTGTTCATATCAGGATTGGGCCATTTTTTCTCTTTGATGAGTTCGATAGGGATTTTCAAAAAAAAAATCAGCTTTCTCTCTTTTGGACTCAAATTTGAGAAACTTTGGTTTTTCCCTTTCGGATTTAGTGCTCGCAGAAATGTTTGAGCCTTTGTTCGGATTGGAACATCATTTGCTCTCTTCAATGAGTCCCTAGAAATCTTTCAAAAAAAAAGTTCAAAAAAAAAATAACACTAAGGTTGCACCAATTGCGTTCTTTGACCAAAGTGGATCTAAGAAAACAGTCACAGCATGACTCTTCTCCTTCAGAGCTGTCCCATGCTGATCTCCTCTTAGTTAATCAGAGCTTCATGAAGCTCTAAAAGCCTAAGAGTTTCACTGGAAGCAAAGATCAAGGATTGCTAGGATGAAAGAAGGAGACCAAAATACAGCTTTCTTTCACAATGCTGCCAGAGCCAGAAGCTCCTTCAACCAAATCAACCTCATCATAGATAATGGCAGAACAATTGAAGATGCAGCTACCATCAAAGCCATGGCAATAGATTATTTCTCCAAGTTGTTTCAGCCTCAAGACTGCCTTCCTAGTGCTGCCTTGTTTCAAATAGACAACCCAAAAGTCTCAGACCTCCAGAATTCTTTCCTGACTTCCTTTCCCTCAGCCGTAGAGATTAAAGATGCTGTATTTGGTCTTGAGAAGCAAAGCAGCCCTGGTCCGGATCTCTTTAATGGCGTTTTCTTCACCTCTGCTTAGAGCATCATAGGTTAAGATGTCACTAATGCAGTTCAGCACTTCTTCTATTCAAAAAAAATTCTCAGAGCCTCAAATACTTTCTTCTTAGCTCTCATTCCTAAATCCAAAACTCCTACCAGCTTTGCTGATTTCAGACCTATTAGTCTGCTGAACTTTTCATATAAGTTTTTCTTAAAAATCCTTCCTACTAGACTGGCCAAAATCCTTTCAAACCTGATTTCCCACCATCAAGCTGCATTTATCAAAGGAAGAAATATCCATCACCACTCGGGCTTGGCATTTGAACTATTCCAAAAGCTGAACTCCAACCTTTCCAAAGGGAGCATCTGCCTAAAGTTAGATATAACTAAAGGTTTTGACAAACTAAATTGGAGCTTCCTCTTCTCAACTCTACAAATTTTCAATTTCTCTGGCACCTGGATTACCCTGAACAGAGAATGTGTTTGTACTTCTAAATGCTCTGTGCTGGTCAATCGCTCCCCTCAAGGTTTCTTCAGCTCTTCAGGTGGCCTAAGACAAGGAGATCCTCTATCACCTTACCTCTTCATTTTGGCTGAAGAAATCCTTAGCCTTCACTTGCACAACCTCCAACTTCAAGGCATCTTCAGACAGATTTCTTATGTTTCATCAACTCCCGGTCATCTTCTTTATGCAAACGATGTTCTCATCTTCATGAAGGGGATTACTTCCAGCATTCTTGTTCTTCAAGACCTTCTCGAAACTTACTAGGCAGCTGCTGGACAAATTTTTAATCTTCAAAAGAGCCAGCTTCTAATTGGTAAATGTGGCATCAGCAGGAAAAATAGAATTAGTTCAATTCTGGGGATCAAAGAGTCCACAAATCATTTGAAATACCTGGGAATTCCAATTTGTTTCGGTACTCCAAAGAGGCGTCACTTCTCCTCTCTCCTGGACTCAATCAATGCTAAACTCAGCGCTTGGAAAGCCAAGTCCCTCTCTTTTGCAGGCAAACTTATCCTGATCAAACATGTGATCTCCAGCATACCTCTCCACCATTCTCCCTCTCCCAGCCTCAATCTGCAATTACATAGAAAGAATGATGAGACATTTCCTCTGGTCAGGTCAAGCAGTGAATTCCAAGATCAACTATGTGAACTGGGGAGCCATAACTCTTCCTAAGGCAGAAGGAGATCTAGGTATTAGGAAAATTGCAGAAGTTAACACAACTTCTTTTCTTAAGCTGGGATGGCATGTGGTTTCTGCATCTTCTCTCTGGGCTAAATGGTTCAAGGACAGATACTTCAAATTCAAGTCTATATGGAGCCAACCTTCTTCGATTTTTGGATCATGCATTTGGGGAAAGCTTAGGCGTCTGCTCCCAATGATCCAAGAAGGTAGCACCTGGATTCCTGAAAATGGAGAAGACATCAATCTTTAGTTGGATTCCTGGAATGGAGAAAAGCCACTCTCAGGAAGATTTCCTCTTCATTAGTTCCCTTTGGATCAACCTCTATCCTCTCTACTTCAGTCTGAATCTTGGTCCCTCCCAGATGGCTACCCCATAGAAGTCCTAAATCAGCTTTCTAGTCAACTTTCAGTTCTCTCTCCCTGGCCTGAAATCAGTGATAGTCTAAGTAGGAAAGACTCCCCTAATGGCCAGCTCTCTCTCAAGGTAGCTTGGAACATAGTAAGACTCAGAGCAAAGGTTCGCCACTGGGCTTCTCTAGTCTGGAATTCTATTTCCCCTCCTAAATCCAAATGTTTTGGCTAGCGTCTGTTACACAACAAGCCCCCCACAGAAGCATACCTGAAACGCCTGGGTTTTGCATTAGCTTCCAGATGTAGTGGGTTCCATCTAGCAGAAGAAACAGTTCCACATCTCTTCTTCTCCTGCACTCGGGCCAAATCTATCTGGCACTGGCTTTTTGCAGCAGCAAAGTTGAAGCCACCTTCACTCCTCTCTGCAGCAAGCATTTGGCATTCTCTCTCTCAAAGAAGCGACTCTACAGGCCACAAGTACATGGCGGCAATATTCATAGAAGTTATCTATGCAATTTGAAAAGTTAGGAACAAAACAATATTTGAAGACCACAGCCTACCTCTCAATTCTATCACCCTGCAGCTGAAAGAGGTCATTTTCTTCTCTTTGCAAAACATTTCTAAGACCTTTATTAGCCCCCAACTGAAGTGCATTTGCAATTTTTTGAAAGTTCCAACTGATAGGTAAATTAGTTAGCTCTTGCTTTCCTTTTTGGATTCTCTTTAATCCTTTCTGGCTCCTCTGTTTGAGCAAATTTTGCTGCTGGGGATCCTATTGATCCATTGTAATTCTTTTTTCTGCTTTTCCTTTTCCTTCTTAATTCAATTATCCTTATAGAAAAAAAAAAAAAAGGTTTGGATCTAGTTTATAGTGGGTTGAGATTTGGCCTTCCAGCCCATGCATTATAATTAATTCAATAAGTTTTGAAACGGAAAAACCTATCCAGGTCACTAATAGAAGACTTAGAAAAAGTGATAAGTTATGACTTAATGTAAAAGGATTTGGGTAAGCTTGCATTCATGGATTTTGCATACTATATGTTGTAGAGTTCTAAATTCAGAAGGCAAAGCAGGAACGGACCTAAGTGTTAGCACTCGGGTGCAGTCGCACCCACGTGATTCGAGAGACCTTTTAGATGAGATCTTACTTAAAAAGATTGGATTTTATCATTTAACTCTTAACTTAAGCATATATCGCACCACCCAAATGTAAATTCAAGGTCCGCCATTGACTGGCAACGGATATGCTCAAATTTAAATTTCTGGATTCTTTGGATATCTATGTAAGCTTAAAATAGCAAACTATATCTAGAGATGCATTTGAGATTTCAAGAATAGTGAAACATCTAATTTAACCATATAACGCATCCACCTCCTTTCTCCTATAAATATATCTCCTCCAATACCTAAATCAATCCAAGATTGGACAATACCTAAAATTTCTTTAAAAGAAATTTAAAAAGAAGGATCTTTCATACCAAAATCAAATTATGTAATAAAGACAGTAGAAGAAACGCTTTCAATTCATCAAAATGAAGAAAATTTATATGTAATTCCTGCAGAAAAAATTGAAATGCATAAAACAAAATATAAATACATGCATATAAATACAATTTGCATTTTTCCCGGCGTTTTATCCTGACGCAATCATTAAATGCCGGGAAAAGTATAACTTTTACCGGCGAAAAAGGTTTTTTCGCCGGTAAAAGACCGCGTTTTTCCAGCGATATATTTTCGCCGGCAAAAGGCCGCTTTTTCCCGGCGATTTATTTTTTTCGCCGGCAAAGGTCACTTTCCCCGGCGATTTATTTGTTTCGCCGGGAAAGGTAGCTGTTCTCAGTGCAGTTTTTTTAAAACTTTTCCCGGCGACGATGTTTCGCCGGCAAAGGTTAGCTTTTTGCCGGCGTATTTGTTTTTTCGCCGGCAAAAGTCATATTTTTCCCGGCGTTCTCCCTACTTCGCCGGAAAATGTCACCCGCCAACACACCCCCCGTTCGCGCCTTCATTTGGAACATCGCGCGCGTTTATTTGAGAAAATTTTTCCCCACTATATTTAAGAATTATTTTTGCCGGCGCACTATTTGCGCCGGGATTGCTACTAACATAAAACCCCCACTCTCAACCCGAAAGAAAACAAAAATGAAAAAAAACCCAAAAATCTCCCTCATTTGCATCTCCCTCATTTCAAACCCCGTCTGCATCTCCCTCATTTCAAACCCCGTCTGCATCTCCCTCATCTCTCTGCATCTCCCTCCCTCTCTGTCCTTGGCCCATCTCGACTCGTCCAGCGCCCATCTCACAGCGCCGATCTCCCTCATCTCTCTGCATCTCCCTCCCTCTTGTGGTCCCTGGTCCATCTCGCGGCGCCCATCTCCGTCTCGTCCAGCCATGTCTCTGACCCATCTCTCTCTCGTCCGCCATCCTCGCCGTAGAGCAGCCCCGCAGCGCCGATGACACCAGCCCTGCAACTAGACTAGATTCCGATGCCTTAAGCGAATTGGGGCTTGCAAAGCGAAGCACAGAGCACATCCCGTCGGCATCTCTCTCATGCTCAAGGTCTTCCTCGCCGGCGCATCCTCTCGTTCCGTCTCTTGCAACTGGACTCACACTCAAAGGTAATGGCTCTGCCTCATCTTCATTGCATTGCTTCTTTCCTTTTTTCCTCCTCCCATCTCCCTCTTGCTGATGGATTTTGAATCTTCTTGTTAAGATTTACATTGAAACTCACATGCCCCATTTGGATTTGTTAGCTTTTGATTTTCTATTTTGAATCTTCTTGTTTAGCTTTTGATTTCCCTCATTGGTCTTTATTATAGGCCGAGCAGGTTTAACTGTAATACCCAGTTCAATTGGCCAGTCTGGTGTGGTTTCTAAAACACTGGTTTGGAGTTTATTTCTTTTTGTTTGGGTTTTCTTTTCCTTCAACTCAATGCTGATCTGGGGTTCAGTTCTGCGTAGAGTCTTCAACACAACTTAAGTGGTTGTGTGGTGCATATGGAAGGATAGAAACTTTTAAGATGAATGTTCTCTGCTAAGAACCTTGGTAAATAGAATAGCAATTTTGACATGCAGCTCAAAAGCCAAGGAGTTAATGAGGATGTCCTTACTGGAACTGGAAGGGAGATGGTGATTCAATGGTTGCTGCCATCAAAGAGAAGGGAGGGTGCAAGGAATCAACCAACTTAGGCAAATAGGGGTTGAATCTAGTTGGTAGTTCCCTAGGTAAATCTATTACCTTGAGAGTTGGAAAACAATAAAGAAAATAACGAAGGCAAACCTTTACTTGCATTCTTCAGATCCAGTTTCATTTGGCCACTCAAATAGAACTGAAATCTTGATAATAAGGTCTTATATTCCTCTAGAGTGATTTCTCTTTTAGCATTCAGAATTATTTTCTCAGTAGATGTGGCTTGGCTTGGTGCATTCCCAAGTGTCTATTTGACATGGTTATGTCTTGGAGGAAGGGTCCTTTCGTGGGTGTGGTTTGGTAGTGTGGAGATTCATGTACTTGTAGTATATTTTAATTCTGGGCTGAGTTCCTTTAAGCCCAGAATTTGAATTGGGTGGAATGGACTTGATGAATCAGGTCTGCTCAAACAGGTGATTTTTCATTTTATTCTAATCTAAGATGTGGTAGCCAGTTCATTTGAACCAAATAATAGAACTTATGATTATGTAATAATTAAATGATGATCAATAAGCTTATTATCTCTCCTATAGCACCTAAATTTTTTTTTTTTTTTTATGATAATTGATCAAAGTACTAACCTAATCATTAAATCATGTGCAATGAACTAAAAAAGAATTATTTAAGGAAGGAAAAAAAATATATGATTGCTTGAAACCTAAGACATATAGTGTGCCCCACCACTAACCATCAATCAATCCACTGCATGAATCAAGACGGTTTGTTATAATTGCCTTATGGGTGGATCTATGCACTGATTTATGTTTTTATTTTTCAACTCATGACATAAGTTTACAGACCGTTGTAGCCTAAAATAGACACCTAAATCAAATAATTTCACAACCCATTTTATCGCATTTTTCAGTTTAGTCAATCCATTTTTCATCTGTTTGATAGATTGGACTTTGTATGGGTAGGATATAAACAGAAAAGCCTTTCATTCTATTTATGTTCCTATTTTCATTTTTTGTGTGTATGATATGATTTATCCAATGATGAATAATTAAACAGGTGGGATGCAAATCATTATACTATTGAATATTGTTTATGGTTCTTTAAAAGCTTCATTTTATTCCTTTATTTTACTTGAAGTGGCCATGTGTTGTTTTCCATACAGTGGTAACCTTCTAATTTAACCTTTGTGGAGCCTGCTTTGGCTTAATCATTTACTCATTTAACATAATCTTGCTGTATATGGACTATAGCCCAAATTTCACACTAGCTCCATGTTTACACACGCCTCTGAGCTGATCTTGTGCAAAGTATTAACCATATATTTAACACACGATCAATTTAATAGTGCATCTTATTGCAATCGGAGATTTGAGTGTGTCTGATCAATGCGAAGAATATTGCCTATTATACTCATCCGGATATCTTAGCCCTTCTAGATTTTTGACAAGACTGAATTATTAATGAAATCTTAGTTGAGTGGTTTGGATTGTCTCCTGATGTGGTGGTTGGTTTTGATCTTGTAAACATAAACATGTGACACATGCACAAGTTATTTCATAAATTGACAAAAAAAAAAAAAAAAAAATAGGTACAGCAGTAGTAAGAATAAGCCGAGTTGTAACCATTTAGCTTATCAATATATAGCCTGCTTTTGGAGGTGTCCGACCGTCCTACAAAATATTTAGTGAATAGTCCATACATGGAAAATGCATGGATTATCATACCTTTATTAAGATCACTTGATTGGACTGATTTGGGGTCACTGATCAATTGCGTGGTCTAGATAAGCTCAGATTTACATTGAGCAGGTGGCAGTGATTTTTTTTTCACATGAAGACCCATCCTCAAGAAAGTTTGCAGCTATAGGCATCCACTTCTCTTTCCTCTCCCTTTTATTTATTAACTTCTTTTTTTTTTTTTTTTTTTACTTTATTGTCACATATCTGTAGAGCTGTATAAGGTCCGGATGCAGGTTGGGTCCATGGTAATCCTGGACCTGGACCCGATTTTTAATCAGTACATTTAGTAGAGCCAGACTTGGTAAATTTAGCCAAATATGAGTATAACTAGATATTTTTTCAAATGCAGTAAAAATATATTACATTTTTACCCAAAAAAGGATATAGAATGCATATTTTACGTACGTGAGTAGATATCTAATTTAAATTATTATTATTGTCATGATGATGATGATGATGTATTTTATATATGTATTATATGTATGTTGTTGGATAATCAGACACCGTCCATTAAAGACCTGAAACTGGACCTGGATGGATGGCTGGACCTGATTTGTACCACAAAACTGCTCCTTAATCCATTGGTTTAGACTTAAGCAGGATTTTGTTTACACCCTTAACACAATGTGACCTTATACAGTGTTTAAGGTCAGGTTTACCCCCAACAATGAGACATGTTAATCAATTTGTAGAGAGAATGTGACAATGCTGATGAGTTTATTCAATGAAGAGAATGGTGCGGTTAAGTTGGTGATTTGTTAGTCCAAATAGCTGATTTCATTTTAGGAGTTACAAATGGTGGGGTTGTACAGCCACAGGGCCGCTTGGGCAATTAGAAAAGAATCAAATAACTTTGAGGCAGCAGGGTGGAATAATTATTATTGATAATATACCAACCACTTGCTCAAAAGAATTAATCAGTCATACCCATATACATACTGAAGCTACAGACCTCAATAAATGCCTCTTGTAACCAGCTCTGCCTACCTACTTAAAAAAAAAAAAAAAAGATCAACAAAAAAATAATAAAAGAACGGCTGACAACCCCCAAAGAAATCAATAGTCGTGTCAGCGCCTCAATTTAAGGCCTGCACAAAAAATTTTCAAGGTTTATCCTCTAGTAAGTGCACCCACTGTTAATCATCTGTTATCCCTCTGTCAATTCTGGTTTCATTCTGTTGTTAGAGACAAATTTGGTTAGCCATGTCATGCTCTAGATGACACTCCTGACATAAAACCACCCCTGTCAGTCTTCTCTTTATATGTGGAGCCAAAACCATGTACTTGTAGTATATTTTAATTGGAAATAGTATGAACCACACACTTCTCTTTATATGATTGTCTTTGACATGTGATAGAGAAGTACTCATTCCTTTAATGGAGATCTGTTCATTCTTGATCTGTCTAAATTCTAAAGTTAATTGTTATTATTTCTCTGTTTTCTTTTTGTTTATTGTATTTATTTTATACCATCTATTGGTTGAATTTGAGTTAACCACTACCTTACATATGTAAACAGATATGGACAAGAGTTGGATGTTACAGTATCATAATAGATTTAGTCAGTAGTATATAGACGGGGTGAATTCTTTTATTGAATTCGCAAAGGGGACTTCGGGTGGGAGTAGTGTGATTAAATGCCCATGTAACTACTGCTGTAATGGTTTTAAGCATGATTATGAGACTGTGAGAGACCATCTACTCCGGCGTGGGATGATGGTATCCTACGACACTTGGTTAGAGCATGGGGAACTTGCAGAATCTGATGAATCGGATGATAGCGAGGATGAATCGGATGAGGACCGGGATGGATATGATGAGTTATTAGAGGACCATGGCAGGGGGACTTACATGATGGATGATACCCTAGGGATGGATGATGTGCAAAACTTTGAAATTATGCTAGAGGCTTCCCAGCGTGGTTTGTACCCCGGCTGTAAAGATTCAGAAACCCTATTAGCGTTTGTTATTAGGATGCTACATGTGAAGGTACAGTATAGGTGGAGCATTGAGCAACAAGTCGTTCGACAAGGTCTTGGAGATATTTAGGGACACCCTACCAGAAGGTAATGTGTTTCCTGCGTCCGTTTATGAGGAATTAGTGCGATTGACGGCCGAACAATCCCAACCCTCCATCACATCTCCGATGACCGATGAACAGATATCCGTCAAGGTGCTTGGACAGAGATTGGGATACCTTAAGGGTTTTGGCATTCGCAAGAAGTCCACGTCAGGTTCAACCCAGAATCGAACGGGCCCTGATTCTGAGGTACTTCAATTATGGCAGCAAGTAGCGGAGTTTGGCAAGAAAACCAAATTCCTCGAGGGCTTAGTACTCCAGTTAGCTGAGCGCGCAGGCATAGATCCAAGTTCCTTTGTTGGTGAGGATGGCACCTCTGGTGGAGCTCAGGATGCGACTTCTCTAGGTTTCTTTCTCTAATATTATTACTTATCTAATATTTGTTTCTTTCACTAAACTCAACTTCAATGTTAGCATGTATGATTAACATGGGTCAACTTTAAAATTCTCCCCACCCCAATTCCTCACTCAAAATCTCTATTTTTTATCAGATTGTTGATCAGCCCATCCTTAACTCGCAATGATTGAAAGACTTCTCAGGTACGAATTGCATAGAATGTCCATGAAAAATCCAACTTCCAATTTTCATAAATATATATTGATGTTATTATAGAATTACATTTCATAAAGTGCTCTTATATATTATGCCTTTAAAAGTTTCTTTTTTGAAATTTCTGATTCAGTCCTTTTTGAAAATGTGCTATCTTGTAAATATGCCCAGGTTGCTCCCGTTGGAGCTTCCATCTCCAACTTGACAACTTCTCTTCCTCTTGCCTCAACGGGATTAAGTGATAGATTCATATAGATGTGGTTGATTCTATGTTATTTTATTGCTTCCCTATATTGCAAAAGCTAGGAGGCCATTCTATGTTATTTTTTAAACTATGGTACTGTGTTGGTTGGCCCACCTTAGTTTTGAGTTGGGATGATTCATGCCAATTGTGAGTACTGTATTGTGATGGATTTTAGAGCTATTGGGAATGTCTTAAAATAGAATACGAGTAAAGAAGTAAAATTCACCATAGTTGATCCACATAGGAAACTCCACATGGTAAATTTGGATCTTGACAAGAAAGAGGATGGATAGGAGTTATATGAGCATGACTGCTCTTTTCAATTTGATGCAAAACAACAATAGAGTGAGTTTCCAGATGTACGAGGATAGAGCAATCAAATGGAACCATACAAAGTTAACTATCAGAATCAAAATTTAGGAACATACCTGTGATTCCAATTCTTTAGTTTTCAGTTTCCAGTGCGCAGACATAACCTTGATTTCATCTCTCAGTCTGGCTATTTCTTCATCCTTTGCACTTAAATGTTTATTAATTTTCTCAAAATTCTTGGGAGATACCTCGTCTAAAATCTTCCTCAGCTCACAGTCCTTTTTAGCTCCAGATTTGGAAACTGCTTGCATAATCTCTTGTTCAATCCTCAAAACTTCATCTTTCAGTTGCTTTTGAGAAACTTCCCTTGATTGAAGGTCCTTTTGCAAATTATCTAACTGCTCTCCAAGTCTATTAACACGATCCTCATGTTCTTTCAGCGAACTGTTCTTCTCATCTAATTCTTTTACTAAGGCCGAACACTGAAGTTGTGCTGATTGGGCTGATGCAGCACTCGCATCTGCAGTTGCCTGTGTAGCCAAGAGCTGTGACCTTACATTATCCAACTCCTTGAGGTACTGTCACATTTTAAAAATAACAATAATTTATCTTTCCCCTAAATTATACCAAATTAAGATCGCATCTGAAGTTTATGTAACTGTCATCATCATCTGAGATTTGACTAGAAGAGTTCCACTCAAAACTCAAGTACTTATAAAAGTTTATGCAAATATCAAGGTTTATGAACTATAAAAAACTATAAGTTTCGTAATTTTTCGTATGTAAACAAAAGCATTAGTTCTGATTCAAAAATCTCAATAAGTTCATGCCATTGTTCCACATGGAGCTTGGGGTCACATATAAGGCACTGTAAATTATGGGACTCAACTCTGGACATGCAATACCAAGAATATGGGAAATTCCACAATTTCACTTGCAATTGGGACCCCAAATAGATGGGGATAAGGCTTTGATGACAATTATAATGACAACTACTTGCAGATGGGAATAATAAGCAGAGTTAGGCATTGAGTGTCACAACATTTTAGTTGATCCAGCCTCAAATGAGTCTTAGTAAACTGGAAGTCACTTCACGTGTGAGCAGCAAAGCAGCAATTCTCAAAAGGTCATAAATCTCCATGTAGGAGGGATAACCCGTTGAGTAGAAGATTATGCAACCAAAGCACAGGCAATGATCACCAACAAGGTGAGAGGCAAATGTAACATAGTTTTCCACGGAAGTTTATTACTATAGCATGTGATGTAACATTCATAGATGGCACAAACAGCATTTCCCTTATGGTCTGAGTGTACATTAGGTCATATAAGTTTTGCTGCGTCTACTCAGACCTTACTTTTCACCTAATGCATGAAAAACCCAATGTCCTCACCAGGCAAGACACAGAATTGAATCTCCGTTCCAAACACCATGTGGTACGTGGTACTGGTAACCCAGATTGTAAGTTGGATGTGGATAATGGTTATGTTTTTAACCATCTATTTTTCATGCTACAAATGGTGTGATTGTTTGCCATGGAATCTTTAGGGTGGCCCTCACTCATATTGAGCTTGGATCACAAACCTGTGATACATGTTGGGGCATTGCATCTTCTTGAAGGTCTTCAATTTATCTCATGTAACATCAGAAAAATAGATCATAACAAAATCAAATGAACTAAAAATATAGAAAAGGACAGGGTAGAAACATTAAGAGAGGACTCAGTGTAGGTCATGTGCAAATTTGTAATTGAGAATAATGCTATACATTATGTGACAGAACCCTGACCCTGTTTCCAGTGAGTTAACTAGGGCACTGGAAAGGTAAGCATCAGCAAACAGTAAAGCTAGAAGCAAGAGTTCTTTACACGATATTGGAAAAGACCAATTTTCCAGTGAGTTTAGGGCACTGGAAAATAATGAGTCTATGACTAACGTACAGTTGTATTGCTTTCTTTTACACATGATTACTTTGTGAAAATTCTCATATTATTTGATTATTGTTTTAAACTGTGGGATTCACTGTTGTTGAACATGATGATTGAAGATAATGAAGCATTGAGATTGGTTATTATGTATTGCTTAACCTGGTTTTGTATAGTCCATAAACCTATGCAATGTTGGTATTCCCATTTTATTGGACTTATTAATTACGTTGTGTGATTCACTGTTGTGGCCATATAAAATGATGATGATTATTGCTTGGGAATTTATTTTGTTTTACTGTTTGACATTACGATCACAACAGATAATGAGTATGTTGGGATAAGGTGGAAATCCTTACTTTTCATGCGAGATGTAGAAATCTTTCTTGTCAAATTGTGGATCTTGTTAAATTTAAAAGAAAAAAAAAAAATTAGTCGTTGTTCCTATCACTTCTTAATCATATGTTAATCTTGCTCTCTCTCTTTTTTTTCCTTTTTTTTTTTATGCAGGATCGAATGAAAATTGAAGAAAGTTTTTTGTTGAAAGATTCATGCAACTAAGATGCTTCAAACATGAAGGAAAAATGGATGCAGACTAGCAAATTGCTATATGTTAAAATAGGATGTATGAACTTCTTTTGAACAATGTTGCAAGTGTTGGATTGGTGCAACAATGAGATGATTGTATATGAAGATGTAAATTTTCATTGGCATCTGAATGTTGGCAAAGAGTAGAATGTTAGCATGGATTTTTATTTTGTAATGGTAATGTGCTTTTAATATTGTATGGATATTTGAATATTAATATGAAGTGGAATGAATATTTGGAATTGAAATAAATGTTGAGTGTGTAGTTGACTTGGTCTTAGATAATGGAATAGTAGTTTCATACGATATAGGTTGGAAGTTGTAATGATGCAAGGATGTATATACAGGAAAAAAATTAAAAAAAAATAAATACAATAAATGAATGTTGATTGTTGGCACAATCTTTACCGGCGCAATATTTTCGCCGGCAAAACACCTTCAAAATAATTACTTAAAAAAAATAAATGTTTTCCCGGCGAGAAAAAATGCCGGCAAAAATTTTTAAAAAAATAATTTCGGTCAAATATTAATGTTTTGCCGGCGCAAAAAAACGCCGGCAATAAATTTAAAAAAAATAATTTCTGTAAAATACAAATGTTTTGTCGGCACATACAAATTTTGAAAAAATAATTTACATAAAATATAAATATTTTGCCGGCGCAAAAAAACGCCGGCAAAAGTTTTTCATCAATTTATTATTGGAAAATAAACCCCTTTTCGTGGCGTTTTATACCTCTTTTCCCGGTGAACAAAAACGCCGTTAATGTTCAACTTTTTACCGGCGCAAACCTTTTTTCGCCGGCAAAGGCTATTGCTGGTATAGTTTTTGCGGCGCATTGCCGGCGCAAGGTAAATCGCCGGGAAATTTTTTTACAGGCGTTTTATAGACTTTTGCCGGCGCTTATTTAGCGTCGGCAAAAGTGCAATTTCTTGTAGCCATTAACCAGACTTGGTTTAAATACGTCCTGTCTCGCTTATGTTCGAGATAGAAGACATGTATCATTTAAAGATTCCCTTATAGGGATGGTTGAAGCCAGTCTTCATGAAGGCCCTGCATTTTTCAATTATTTTTCCAATTTCACCGTATCACTTAGTGATCCCGGTGCTTATAAAGCTATCACCCTAGGTATCCATACCAAAGGCTTCAACATGGAGCCTCAATCACAAAATGTTGCTGTAATATACAGAATTTATTATAAAGCCATGAATACAATTGTCCCTAAATTTGCTTATTCATCCCAACTAAAAGGAGTAATGACTTTATTCCTTATAAATTTCAAAAATAAAGTCACTACACCCAAATTCATTAAGTGGGAAGACATCAATCTTTCTGGACGCTGGGAGCTTGAAGAAGCTCAACCAAAAATTCCTTTAATTCAAGATGATGTTGAATCAATTACTGAATATCCAGATGGAAAAGTAACAATAAATTTTGCAAATACACAAAGATCATACTTTTCATCCACAAAAAGAGCAACCCCATTAGAAGCTGAATCTTATAGATCCGCCTCTTCAACATTTCAAAATAAATCAATCCCGAAATCACTTTCTATCTATCCCTCAGTAATAGCCTTCCCTGTTTATTCAGAAGCAAAAGATGAAGATATACAATCTATCAAATTGTCTGAATCAAATTTTGACGCCTCAACAAATACAATCTCTTTAATTCATGAAACCAATGAAGAAACAAATGAATTTAAAATTGATAAACAATTCCTTCAACGAGATTTATTAAAACATCCAAAGACAAAGTGGTTTTTTACCAAATTCTCTAAATTTGAAAGATCTCAAGTAAAAGAATAATGGTGTGAACAAATGAATCGAGAACGCCGAAATATCCCTTTCTTTGAATGGCTTTCGTCAAAAATAAACAAAAAAGGAACCACAATGATGACAGTTAATAAATCTACACAAACATGGGAAACCAAAAAGGGTACGATTGAATCAGTTCATCCTCCTTCAAAAAAAATGAAACATAAAGAAATAAATGCTAGTACTTTTAATACCATTTCTTATAAATCAACTTCCACATCGATGATTAAAGACTTACAAGCCACTACATTAAATACTTCTACATCTACATCCAACACTCTTAACTTTGGCACTGAAACTGACAGTGACCAAGCCTTTCCTATAAATAATAATAATAAACCATCACATTCAAACTCTTCTTATATACAACCTTCTATACAAAAAGCCCACGACAATACCTTTGATCAAATAGAAAATCAACACACTCCTTCAGTATCACACATAAATGTATTAAGTACCCATAATACGTCTGATATATTACAAAATATAGCTTCTAAAGAATTAATGAAATATTTTCGTGACAAAAAATCCTTTGGAAACATTTCTACCCCTAATTATACACCTATACTTCCAAATCTTGAAAACATAAATCAAATTAATTTGCTTATCGCCATAAAGAAGAATATATTGATAATGTTAAATAGAACATTAATCTTTGTCGAATAGAGCATCAACTAAAATCAAAAGAATTTGAATCCAAAATAAATAATTTGCTAACTTTCTTAATAAAAGAATGTTGTTCTGAAATACCTTCTGCCTTTTGGCATCGAAAGAAACATCAGGTATCTTTACCATACATTTTCACATTTAATGAAAGAGATATTCCTACCAAAGCCAAACCATCTCAAATGAGTCCTCGCCTTTTAGAATTATGTGGCAAGGAAATAAAAGATTTACTCCAAAAGAAGTTAATTCGCAAATCACATTCTCCTTGGAGTTGTGTAGCCTTTTATGTTGAAAATGCTTCGGAAAAAGAACGAGGAGCTCCCCGCCTCGTAATCAATTATAAACCATTAAATAAAGTTCTTCAATCAATTCGATATCCAATTCCCAATAACCAAGATCTTATCACTCGCTTATACGAAGCTTTCATTTTTTCAAAATTTGATCTTAAATCAGGCTTTTGGAAAATACAGGTAGAAGAAAAAGATCGCTATAAAACTGCATTTACTGTTCCCTTTGGACATTATGAATGGAATATTATGCCCTTTGGGTTAAAAAATGCTACTTCAGCTTTTCAAGAAATGATGAATGAAATCTTTCATCCTTATAAAACTTTCTCAATTGTTTATATTGATGACATTTTAATCTTTTCTCGCTCAATTGATGATCATTGGAAACATTTAAAAACTTTCAAATGGATTATAAAGAAAAATGGTTTAGTCATTTCTCAACGAAAAATAAAGCTTTTTCAAACGGAAATACAGTTTCTTGGTTATAAAATATTAAATAAAACAATAACTCCCGTTGAACGAGTAATCAAGTTTGCGGATAGTTTTCCTGATGAAATTACAGATAAAAAACAGTTACAAAGTTTTTTAGGGTGCACTACAAGAAAAACTGCATTTAGCGGCGGCCGGCGGCCGCCGGTAAAAGTAATTCTGGCCGCCGGTAAAACTATTAGCGTCAGTTAGTGTGGCCGCCGGTAGGCGTCGGTACATGTCCGGACGGTAAAGGTTTTAGCGGCGACCACGGCCGCCGCTATTTGTTCTTTGTAGCGGCGGCCCTGGCCGCCGGTAAAAGAAATTCGTGGGTTTATGGGACGACGCAGAAAACTTTTTGTGTCGCCTTGGCCGCCGGTAAAAGTAAAAATGGGTGCCGCAAAAAATCAATTTTTTTAGCGGCGGCCTTTTGAGCGGCGTTAAAAGCAGGTTTTTTTTTTTTTTTGGCCGCCGGTAGTATTAAAAATGGCCGCCGGTAGAAACTGGTAAAAGCAATATATTTTTATAAAATATTTCTTTTAGCGGCGGCCAAATGACCGCCGCTAAAAGCTGTATTTAAAAAAAAACGTTGCTTTTAGCGGCGGTCATTTGGCCGCCGCTAAAAGCAATATATATTTTTTTTTACAATTTGCAGGCCACAATAAGCACAGAAATACCTGCCGATAATTTACAAAAATCCATCTTAGCATATTTCTGCAACTAAGGTAGCAATAATATCATTTCTATAGAAACTTTATACACAAGCTTGCATCTACATATTTAACCCACACAACTCAAGTTAATTACCTACTGTTGCCATATCGATGTTCTGTACTACAAAAATCAAGTGTAAAAGATTATCCATCATGAATGAAATAAAATTAATAACAAAAATGGATGATGTAGCATCAAGTCATTGAAGCGGCGGTCATGTGGCCGCCGCTAAAAGCAATATATATATATTTTACAATTTGCAGGCCACAATAAGCACAGAAATACCTACTGATAATTTACAAAAATCCATCTTAGCATATTCCTGCAACTAAGGTAGCAATAATATCATTTCTACATAAACTTTATACACAAGCTTGCATATACATATTTAACCCACAAAACTCAAGTTAATTACCTAGTGTTGCCATATCGATGTACTGTACTACAAAAATCAAGTGTAAAAGATTATCCATCATGAATAAAATAAAATTAATAATAAAAATGGATGATGTGGCATCAAGTCATTTGACTTAAAAAAAAACAAAAAGAAGTAAAAGATCTCCAACTAAACCACCCATGTCATTTTGTAAGAAATGAAAAATAGATCTTTTGTTCCTACTTGGCCACAATTTGGACTGAAACAGCCAAATTGTTTGAAATTTTTTAAAAGGCTGTTCAGTTCGGCCTCTAAATGGACCGAACAGTTTTTGGCTTTCACCATGTTCAGCCAAACAAAATGGAAATTGACTACTGTGATGATAAATCGAGTTTGATGGCCGTCAAGATAAGATAATCAAATGTTATGTTCCATTTTATGTTCTGACAATTTTCAAGCTAAGGTACTTTTTTTGCTACATGGGTATTCGAACTCACGCATTCTACGCACACAAACCAGCTGAGCTACCGCTGAGGGACTCAAACTACAGTACTTGCAAATAAGCTTTTGCATGGATGCACTCCTATTCAAATTCAATAATCCTAGGTTCTAGATGTCCACAGATTACTAAGCTGCACGAGTGTGGGTGTCTGAGATTTCCTATTTGACGAGTCCCAAAAACTACGATTTAATTAAGTGTTCATTTTTAAACAGCAGCTAATATGCAAAAAGTTATGAGCAGTAGAAGAAGAATGTTTGAATCGAACTCTAAACAATCAAGTAATAACCATTGCAACATTGCCGAAGGAGTCTCCAAGTTTGAAGTATCACTCCTGACCAGTAACCAAAACTTAGCCAAAAAAGAAAAAAAAAATCAACATTTATTTTAGATTCAAAAGAGAAAGGGCATGTCAGCTATAAAACAATGTATAATTTAGTAGAAGAATCCAGTTCTCTCAAGAAGAATTTAATGTGTAGCAGTGAAGAATCCTCAGTGTGAATTTAAGCCAATTTACTATGTTGCTTATTTTAAAGAATCTATTTTACGTGGTAAAGTAGTCTTGTTTCCTTCCCATGTTATTAGCCAGTAACTGATTGATATGAGTTATTACTTACACATATTAATAGGGATATATTTGTCATGTGTTCTAGAGATATGGAATGCTGTAGAGGTGCCTCTATTCCAAGTTATTCTGGTTACTTCAGCACAGGAAAGCAAGCATATATTGATAGGACGGCACAAGAAGGTGTCCTTAATGAGTTGAACAGAAATGCATGTTTGAGGCTAGAATTAGGAGGACAGTACCCATACCAGTCATACAATGTTAATCTGCTGAATGAAAAGAAATTCAAGACTGAAACAGAGATGAATTTACAAGACTCACATGTTGTGGATTATCGAATCAATGGCTTTGAGCTGCCCAGTCCCTCATATGACACCGACCATCATCATAACTGGGCTTCCACATCTGGGTCTTGTGCTATAACCATGTTCGATGAGCATTCATACGTTCAGGTGAGTCTCGTAATACTCGTTTCTTTGGTTGGTTGGTTAGTTTGAACAGTCATCTATGTTTTTAGCGAGGGTATTCCAGGTTTTGAATGTATGGAAAGCGTGCTAATTAAACTATTTTGGCAAGGTGTTCTTAGTGCAACAGTTGTATGCTGCAAGAATTTTCATTTCCAATCTTGTTATATGAGTGCAAATACCAAACATAACATCAGATTACCATGAGATCGACCAAGCTTAAATTTTCTAACAGGAACTTGAGTATGACGACTCTATAGAGAAGAAGAAAAAACTTTTTTTTTTTTGTATTTACAGTTACCTTAAGCTCGAACTGGGCTTACAGATCGCTTCCTCTCCATCCTGCAAGCCTGATTCGTGTTGTTTCCTTTTGCATCTTCAGACAATAAAACAGAAAATTTTACAATAAATAAGATCAATTAGATGCATAAGTGAATCAATCACCCTCACCCAAGATTGACCACAAAAAAGGAGATAGTTTGCTGTCATATACCATCATCCTCACTCTCTGTCTCTGTATCAACCTCATCTTCGCTGAGGTCATTAACCTTAGACTTGATGTTTAGCCATTTTTTCATTACAATGGATGGCCAAAAAGGCTGCACACACAAACATAAGTAGAAAGAAAGCATAATTCGATTGATACCTGTCCTAGCTTTGACACATGAGTTCACAAAGTACTAAATCAAGTTGTATGTACCTCTGGGCGCTTTGGTTTCCTGGTTCTCATGGTCACTGATATCTCACTCAAATCAAACACCGGGTATACTCTATAATGAGACCAGTCAGTTAAAGACGCGAAGGTGGAAGTGGGTCTTCTTTGAATGCAATGAGAAGACACACAAATATCAGAGGAATGAATTATTGTAGAATCAAACACAAAAAACAAATCCTGGACCTACTGCCTCAGAGAAAGTAGTAAGGCACTTCATTGCATGACTACAGGTTTTAATATCTGCCACCCACTCTCTTATACCTGTAAAAAAGTACAGAACCAACTCACTTTAGGTGCAAGTCATCCCAGATATGATCCATACCAAACACTGAAATTATTATTCAAAATGCTGCCCATTGCTCACAACTGCCACGATCAATTAGCTCACTAGTTCAAGCAAAAGTTCACCAAACATTTATCAGCATCTTCTCTCATTTTAACAAAGCTTTAATGTGTTAATGATGACATGTCAGATCTGAATAATTATTGTCAAATTTTACTTGACTGTAATCCTTTTAAGTATAGGGTAGCTGACACCATGAGTTCAAGTTTCTTCATAAATACATTTGTGGGGCAAGAGGATCATGAGATATCAACCATTAGATAACTATTGATTCGAGCAACTCAAAATAATTTTCTTTCCCAATACATATAGGATCAGGTGATATCAACCATTAGATAACTAATGACCCTAGTAGTCACTAGTCAGTCCTACATGGATCTAATTACAAGTAGAAACTTTACTCAATGTAGAGCTTGAGATTGAGGTTAGTTAATTATACAGTATTATATACATAAAAAAGAAAAGGGGTAAAACCAAACAAATCAATTGCCAGAATCAAATCAAATGTTCACAATTATAACCCCATATATGATTGCTACTGCACCCAGCAAGATATTAAGGTAGTAAACTCCTAATCAGCAATTCCCATTAAATATGAAATGAAACAATCTAAATCCCATTAAGCTAAATTGAAAAAGATCGTTAAACTACATGGCAAATAGAGACATTACCTGGTAAACCCTGCTGAAGACACTCCAAGTGTGATTTTAGGCCTATATCACAACAAAAAAAAAAAACAAACACCAAAAACACCGGTCAGTAGGAAAGCGCATCCACTCATCTAAAGAAAATAAAACCAGTACTTAAAAAAAGAAAACAAAGGAACACTATTTCCCAGCAATTCCCAGAAGATACCTGCTAAAGCCAAAAGCAAGAGAAACCCATAAGGATTACATGGCTTGAAGCTTCCTGGAAGACAGAGGTCACCTTCTCCGTCTCAGAAGAATTAGTTGCCTTTAACATAATTTATAGAGTAGGAACTCTAGAAAGTAGGAAAATAACAGCAACAGTCAATTCAAGTTAAACAAAGATTAGATGCCTTTATCTTTGCCCAATTACTTGCCATTTCTAGTGCCTTAGTCCACACACCACAACTCCTTTTAACCTTGCAACAAATTTATGCAAATATTCAAAACTACAGACCTCACAACAGACCCAGGTGTCCTGACAATTGTTCCGCATAATGTGGCGAAAGGCCTTGCATTTTCACCTATAGGTTGCCCTTCTGCATTGAATTGCACAATTAGTTTATCATCGGGCCGCCTATTAAACAACTTAATGCCTCGGTTGCTCCCTCGAGTCCTCTTCCTCCCAATGTTAGAATCTGTTTTCAAAGTTTAAAAGTTGATAACCCATACAATACTAAAGAATAATCTGGTATCTTCGATCTATCAAATTAAAGTCTACTTTTATTTATAAAATTTAAGTAATCTTACTTGAACTGCTGGCCATCCCTCCAACCTCTGTAGGGGTAGGCTAGCCAATCCCCACAAACCTCTGTAGGGGTAGGCTGACTTTGGGTCTCAGAAGGCCCCTCTGTAGGCTATGGAGGGGGATGTACAGATGAACTCTGACTGGATCTGCTTCTGCTTCGACGAATCATCACTGTTTATTTAATTACCTAAATCACATAATCAAATATAATCCATCAAGAATATGGATTCGAATTAAATAAGTAGACAATAAATGGGCAATAATGTAACAGAACTGTACCAAAATGTTCTCTGACAGATATAAGATTCATGAATATAAAATAAAATGGTCAATCTCAGTGACTTTTTTGGCACTTAATTAATGAGGTACCGTAGGGGAGACAGGGAACTGGGTGAAATTGGGAGAGAGGGGAATCAAATTATAATCAGTCAAGTAATGAAAAGAGGTGGGGTCTTGGCAGAGAAAGGGAACTGGGAAAGTGAGTCAGTCAAGTGACTTACTATGTCTTTAATAAAACAGATGGGCTCCTACAGTACCATCTCACCATTAATGTAGTAGGGATTACAGCAGGGACTACAAATCTGGTGAGGCTTAACTCCCACCTGTCTGCAGTAACGTGGCGGGCCGTAATTGATCCACTTTAGATTAAATATTGAAGAATCCTGATTCTCTTAGATCGGATTAAATGAATGTTCATATCCAACTCAACAGCACCTATCCGAGGTGGGTTTGCTCTCTCCAATTGAGGCAGGACAGACATAGCTTAATAGGTTGTAACCCCAATCAGAATAGGGCGGGTTTGGGTTTTGATTGTTATGCATGTTATGATTATTTAGGGCCGGAGTGTTTGCATAGAGTATATAGAAATTTTTGGGCAAAAGATTATTAAGGAGGTGAGGGTGAAAGAGGTAGGGGTGTAATGTAGATGCAACATTGGCTTTCTAAGAATTTAAATTACTAAAGTGGTGGCAATTGGTATTCATTTTCCACCTCCTCTTGATTCATTTTTCCATTAGATAGGAGATGATTTGATTGTCGTTTTTGAGAATTCATATTTATTTGTTTAAATTTAATTTAATCATTATTAGAAATAGAACTCTTATGGTTCCTATGTATTCAACTATATGAAAAACGCATAATGAACTCTACTATATGAATCATGTACATGTGAAAGTTTGAATGGACTGTTGGTTCCCATCCTGTTAGAAATCTCATGTTTGTCTTTCAAAGAGTAATACATAGGAGGCAAGAACTCTGACCCATGGGCAAGTGAATCATAAATTGGATTTCAAACCTATAAACCAACCCACAATTTGAATCTCTATGACCCAAATCATGGATTGCAGGGATGTTATACCAATATTGGTAACTCTGGTTCGAGCTTGATAATTTGGGTTTCATCTCATCTTGATTCAGGCTTGGGCTTACCCATTTATGATATGGAGCAGACTTTGGGTCAACCCAAATACCCAACCCAATCCACCTCCTCCATACTGAATGAACTGATTTAAATAAATAATTACTTTATTTGAACCGAATAGAGGATCCACAGATCAGAATAATCTGGCCAATCTTAGAATAATTGTGGTGGGCCACAATCACAAATATTGTTCATCACAAATCTATTATACACATTTCTGTTAGAGTTCATCCCACTAAGCACCATAATCATTTCCCAACAGAACTGAATACTAAGCAGCAGTGACGACAAGAAGTAAAAAAAAAAGAGCTTGAAACAATTAGCATCCTATCCAAGCATTTTCATTGCACCCCATGAAATAAAAAATAAGAAGTCAAAGAAAGCAACTCGCTTACTCCGGAATCACATCAAAAACTAAAAAGAATAGAGAAAGGACGCCTAAAACCATCAAAGAAAGACACCCACTCAAAGAAAATCGATGAACAGAATAAAAAAAAAAAGACCATGGAAGTAATCTGAATTTCCAAACTACGGAGGGAGAGAAAAGGACCGATTTTGATGAAAACAAAGAGACATACCCAATTCTTTGTAGACCTTGTTCTTGCCATTTATGGTTGAGAAGAAGCTAGAATAGTATATGAAGAAGTATAGAAGAGGTGAAAACGGACATGGGTTCTTCTCCAAACGACCCATATTGGTTGAAATGAAATCGTTTCCGACAAAAAAAAAAGGGCTTTGCTAGCATTTTCGCCAAATTGTCCCTCTCAGGCATTTTCAAGCATCTCAATTGAAAGAAGGTTTCAAGGCGGTGGTGGAGCAAAATCCACAAATTAAAGAAACCCTAACCACCAAAATCCCATCTTAATCCATACATTACAGAACCCACAAAAGCACAAAAATTTAAACAAAAAAAAAAAAAATCAAAAGCACCAAATCTTACCGTGATCAAAGAGAGCAGTGAGTGGTGTACAGAAAGAAAGCACTAAAACTGCTCGGCAGCAAGAAGTATGGACCCAATCTAAACCCGCCCTCATCCATTAATCAGATTGGAGATGTCAAGCCAAACCCAAAATTATCAAGCAAAGTACAAGTCTAGTTGCTAATTTGGAGGAAAATGAGTTGGGTTAGGTCTAATTCATGTAATCTGAGAAGAAAAAATCCAAACCTTATTATACCTGAGTTTTCAAGGCGTTTCTTTTCCTCTTCCTCTCTCCTTTTTCTTCCTCTTTTCCTCCTCTTCTTCGTTCCTTTCCTGTGTTTTATGCTGCCTGGAAACCGAGAAAGAGTCGAGAGAGTTCGAGGGTTTTTGATGAAGGGTTTTCGATGATTTGAGGGTTTTCGAATGGAGGGTTTTCGATGATGGGATGGACGATGGTTCGAGAGACGAGGGTAAGGGTTGGAGATTTGGGGGTTTTGGAATGGAGAGGGTGAGAGAAGAGGTGGATCGACTGAGAAGGATGAGTGAGAGAAGAGGTGGATCGGCTGAGAAGGAGAGTGCCAGAGAGATGAAGGAGGTCGGGAGATGGAGGGCGCAGGGGAGGGAGAGACGGTGAGAGAGTGAGAGATATGGAGGGTTGCTGCCTGCACAGGGGAGGGAGAGTGAGAGAATGAGAGAACGAGAGGGATAATAGAGTGAGAGTTGGGAACTTTTACTGTCAGGGTCACTTATGGCCGCCGCTACAAAGATACTTTTAGCGGCAGCCAACACTTGACTGACGCTATAAGGACATTTTACCCTCGAATATATTCGCCGCCGCTATATATTCGACGGTAAAAACAAAAAAATCCCCGCCAAACTTTGGCGCCATCGGACAAATATTTTTAGCGACGGGCACATAGAAGGCCGCCGGTATAAGTAACTTAAAAATTGAGTTACAGCGGGGGTTAGATTTGGCCGCCGCTAAAAGTGTCTTATAGCGTCACTTTTGGACGGCCGCCGCTATAAGTCCGTCGCTAAAAATGTATTTTCTTGTAGTGGTGTTTAAATTATTATCTGATTTTTATCAAAATCTCTTTAAAGAAAGAAATATGTTACAAAACTGTTTAAAAAATTCAGCTGAACCATGGACTCCTCAACATACAGAAGCAATTCGCAAGATAAAACAAAAGGTTAAATCATTGCAATGCCTAAATATGCCTAATCCAGATTTATTTAAAATTATACAAACAGATGCATCTGAAATAGGGTTTGGCGGAATTCTATTTCAAAGAACTGCTCAAGGAAAAGAACAGATTGTTCGATTCTATTCTGGCACTTGAAATACAACTCAACAAAATTACTTTACAATAAAGAAAGAAGTCCTTGCCATAGTCTCATGCATACTCAAATTTCAAAGTGACATTTTGATTCAAAAATTCCTTTTAAGAATTAATTGCAAATCTGCAAAAGAAGTTTTGGAGAATGATGTTAAAAACCTTGCATCAAAACAGATTTTTGCTAGATGGCAAGCTTTACTTGCTATTTTTTATTTTGACATTGAATTTATAAAAGGCTCTTCCAATTCTCTTCCCGGTTTTCTATCTCGTGAATTTTTACAGGGCAGGAACAAGGTGACCCAAAATGCATCCAAATCCAAAAGGAAAAGGAAAAAAATCCAGTCATTGATTCCATCAATATCCTATCCCATAATAAACTCAATGCCTTAGCCTTTCCAATGCTTCAAGAACCCTATCAATCTACTCCGTACAAAAAATCTCAATACATTAAGATTTTTGAATATGCCATTTTATTTCTTGATGAAAAAAATTCATGCCAATCTCACAATTGATTAAATTCTCTCTAAACTTATCAGAAAAAATCATCATTTTGTCCCTAAAGCACCCAATGTCTCTCATAAATACTATAAAGCCATTTTGATTCAGTCAAAAAGTGCCATTATCACTCATGAAGACCGTGATGGAGGACATGCCTTTTCCAAAATGAAAATTATGCATATCTTGCCTCCTTCTGAATGGGCCGACAATTTCTTCTCACAAAAAACTATGCTCAATCCCAATGGGAGTTTATGGCCCTATGATTATTATGATTATATGAATGCTTGAGAATATGCTTTGTTATATCAAAATTCAAAAAAATCTCATTCATGGTACATCAGCTTTTCATCCAAATGCAATTCAAATATTCCATGCTGGTTCTGACATAATTGGTGGTCTCATTTCGGAGCTCAATCCTGCATTCTCCCAAAAACCTTATTAAGTCATTATCAAACATTTGAATCTCAAACCAGTTTTGAAATTACTGAATCTTCATATTCATTCTTTAAATACATTTCCTCTTCCACCATTCATTGGATTCTTCCCTGGGAATATGGTAAATCCCAGGAAGTAAAGCCTACATGTTTTGTTCGTAATTCATATATTAAATGGTCGGATAAATTTGATATCTCACAGTTTCTCAATAAATCTCATTATTCTTCCCCTCAAGCTTCTCTTATTATTCAACCAAATACAGTCAAACCTCAAGCCAAAAAGCAAACAACTCATCACTCTATTCTACCAAAAAGTTTCAAAGATGCAGTTCAGGGAGAAGCATCTACTCTGATCAATACTCAGTAGCATATGGATTTTCTTTAGGAAATTCAGCGGATGAAAAATGAAATACAATTTCTCCGAAATCCTCTCATAAATAAATATAGCGGGTTAATTCAAGAAGCGTCTTCTTCTTATGGCTCCGTCAACAATTAAGACGACTCTGACGCTACAATGCCTCCATCTGGCGAATTTTAACTACTTCAACCTGTTGATCATCCATGCAGTCGTGCAGATATTACTTATCTATATATAGCTCCGCCAAATGCATCTCATGCATATCCGAATTTCGCCATCCAATACAGCCTTCGCATGCAACAAATATTAAATGTAGACTTTGTACTACAGAAGAGCCTATGCAAATGTATTACATGCAACCATCTCAACTGCAACTTTCATGATTTCCAATGCAGCAATACAGGAAGCCTTTCCCGCAATAAAGCCTCATATACAGCCAAGTTATCTCAAATGGACCAATGGACCTTAATTTATTAATATCCCTCATCAATGCTATCAACATCAAAGGGATAAAATATGTTGATCAATAAATGTCCTTTATACCCATGCATTTATGGAGCCAAGTCCACCACATCAAGCAATTACTTTATGGGAGACCTTCTCATACGTAACATTCAACACCTTCAATTTCCAAAGTCATTACTGCTGAACATTTATCTCATATAATTGAACAAAACAATTTCACAAATTTGTATTTACAAACCATAGGATCTCAAACACAAAGAATTGAAAATATATTATCTCAACAAGATTCAAGTTCATCTTCTCAATATCACATATCAAGAGATGTTCCAGCACTATGCTCAGATTTTATTACAAAATTAACTTTAGATAAAAAACCATTAAAACTTCCTGCTGACTTTCAAAATGAAATTTCTTTAAGAATTGATCCTCTTGATAAAGGTAAATCAATAAATGCAGTTATTGAAGGACCACCAATTCTAATGTCTTCTGACACTGCTACAGACTCTTCCACTTATGAATCTGAAGAACAATTCATTCCTCAAATTAATTGAATTTTCAATCCTACCACTCATACATCAAAAAAAAAAAAAAAAAAAATTTATTACAGTAGACCCACTCCAATGAATCTCAAATTTGAAGAAATTCCCGATATCGCAAATTGTAAATATGATGGTAGTTCATTAGTTGAATGGAATATTGATGGACTTACTGAATATGACATTCTTAATATTCTGCGTAATATGATAATTTATACTAATGCCGGTCTAATCTATGGCAATACACAAGCTCAAATCATAAAAACAATTATCATTGGATCATCTGGCCAACTTCATGGCTGGTGGGAGTATTATCTTACATCAATTCAAAGATCAAGTATCCTCAATTCAGTAAAATTAAATGAAGAAGGTAAACCTCTTCTAAATGCTCAAGGCCAACCTATTTCAAATGCCGTCGAAACATTAAAGTCATAATATTCTAATCAATTTTTCTGGAAATTTTTTATCAAATAGAAAAATACAGAGAACAATTAATCAATTTCCGATGCAGAACGTTTTTTGATTTTAGATGGTATAAAGATGTATTTCTCTCCCTTGTATTCCAATTATTCAATTATAATGAAGATTTCTAGAAAGAAAAATTTATTTTTGGTCTTCCAACTCATTTTGTCGAATAAGTTAGAAATGTTTTATGAGAACAAAATAATGGAAGACTAAATTACGCCAACTATACATATGGTGATTTAATTCAAAAAATTTCTCGTGTTGGTATGTCTATATGCAGTGATATGAAAATTAAAGCTGATTTACATAAACAAAAAAAAAAAAGAATGGTAAACAAGAACTAGGTGATTTTTGCTATCAATTTGGCTATGAACCCATACAAAACCCATCACGTCGAGCTCGTAAACCTTATCAAAAGGAAAGATATTTTAATAAAGACAAACCTTATAAAAAATATCATAAGAAGAGAAAAAAAATTAACAAAATGATTATAAGAAAAGAAAATCAAAGAATAAAGCCAATAAATCTGATTATACATGTTATAAATGTGGCAAAGGAGGACATTTTGCAAATAACTGTTTTAGTAAAGACTCAAAAAAGAAAATCGATGAATTAGACTATCATTCTCATAATTCAGAAGATGATCAAGATATATGTCGGTGTTGTGAAAGTAATGAAAGCTCTTATGACTTTTCTTCATCCTCCTATTTTTCAATAAATGTATTAAGTGCTCAAGATGAATTACTTTTAGAATTAATTGAAAATATTTCCTCTGAAGAAGAAAAACGAAAATATTATCGAAAAATGTTTGAAGATAAATCCTCTGAAAAACCTTCTAAACAAATAAAAAATTTTCAACCAATTTCAATGAAGAACATTCTCTCTACTAATCCAAGATCTTCAAAATCACTGACCATCCAAGATTTTCATAATGAAGTAAATGAAACAAGACGAGAAATTGCAAAATTAAAAGAAGAAGCAACTAAAGAAATTACAAAATTAAAAACAAGACTTGAAATTCTTGAATTAAGAAAAGAATTAAACTCAATCAATCAAGATGACTCCAATCTAGAAAAAGATTTTGATGAAGAAATCCAAGAATTCGTAAATTCTATCACTAAATATCACTATCATAAATGGTATACAACTGTAACTCTTAAAATTAAAGAATTTAATTTATCTGTTGATCGTTTAATTGACAGTGGAGCAGATGTAAATTACATTAGAGAAGGATTAATTCCTCTAAGATATTTTGAAAAAATAAAAAAATATACTATAGGCACTGCAAATGTAAAAAAATATAATTGTTAATTAAAAAATTCCAAATGCTCATATTTGTAAAAGCAGAAAATGCATTCAAACTTCTTTTGCTGTCACAAAAGTTTTAACAAATGATGTCATCCTCGACACTCCCTTTTTATTAAAAATTCATCCATTTTCTGTAAATACAGATGATATTCATACCTTGATTGATGATAAACCCATACAATTTAAATTTATTGAAAGTCCGAGACTTAGAAGAATAAATGGACTTAATATTTAATCTCATGCATATTCATATTTCAAAAATCATTTTTACTGCATCAATAAAACATTTTGACATCTGTATAAGAAATCAGTCATAAAGGCAAACAACCCATAGAGCCCAATCCAAAATCTAAGTCCAGCTTTGCCCCTGATAATGAAGAACTCCATTTCCATCATCCTATCCCACACCATCTGCTGCTTCTTAAACTCTTATTGATAATATTTGGAGTGCATGCCTTACTGGCCAATGTAATTTCCTAATACGAAAGCACCCTTTTGAATAAAAAATTCAAATGCTTGAACAACAATGTGCATCGTCATCTATCTCTCCAATTGAATACAGACACCAAATCTCGGAAAAGGTTAATACCCTTATTCCATATGATATAGCTGCAAGAATTAGAGCTGAAGCTCTATCTTGTCAGATTATGGAGTGCTTAATCAATAAAGCATCTTATCTAAGATGGGCTACTGGTTTTCCCAAAATGTTTCCACCAGCAGGAGAATTCAATATTTCTTATATTGAACAAGGCCTAGTTCATCTCTTATAATCTAGCCATTTATCGACAATTGCTTGCAATTATCAAATATTCTCTTAGTTGCCTCGGCATCACCTAGCGCCCCCTACTCATGATGATATCTTCTACTCCTAGAGAAAGAGATGAATTCAGATTTTATCAACCATATCAATTATAATCATGAAGATGGAGATTTATTCTGTAAAAATAGAGCTCCGCCAAATGCATCTCATGCAAATCCGAATTTTGCCATCCAATACAACCTTCGCATGCAGCAAATATTAAATGTAGACTTTGTATACAGAAGAGCCTATGCAGATGTATTACATGCAGCCAGCCCAAAGAGCCTATGCAGATGTATTACCCAACTGAAACTTTCATGATTTCCAATGCAGTAATATACATGATTTCCAATGCAGCAATAAAGGAAGTCTTTCTCACAATAAAGCCTCATATACAACCAAGTTGTCTCAAATGGACAAATGGACCTTTATTAATATCCCTCATCAATGCTATCAATATCAAAGGGATAAAATATATTGATTAATAAATGCCCTTTATACCCATGCATTTATGGAGCCAAGTCCATCACATCAAGCAATTACTTTATGGGAGACCTTCTTATTCGTAGCATTCATTTGTGATCTTAGGATGGTACAGTGCCTGGTGGACCTGATCCTATACACAATGAACTTACTCCTTGATCAGCTATTTCCTTGGATAGTTTGGTGCCAGATGGGCCAGATCCTACAGCTCTGGCTTGATCTTGTGTGCCAAGTTCAATATCCTCCATCATCTCCAATAAGCTTGCTTTGTTTTGGCATCGAAACGCATATTTTTTTCATGAATGCCACACATGAAACTATACGGAACTACAGTTTGCCTTGCTAAGTAGTAATAAGCGAATAAAAGTTCACCATCTATGTTCAAAAAAAAAAAAAAGTTTAGGAGTATCAAGAATATTGGACGAGATTTTGCCTAGCAATGGATGTATTATGAAATTATATATAGGATAGTCACCACAAGTTTCCTTCAAGCGAAACAACCCTTTCATTGCTCTAATTGGAAAGTCCAGGAAATTTTGAAGGAAGAAGAAATAGAAGATTTATTTGTAACTCAAAAGATCATTAGATCTAAAATCAATACTTCTCAGATGATAAATATGGAGCTGTTTATTAACTGTCTGCGATCCTGACCTTGGATGTCATAATTTTTAGGTTTAGGTTTGCTGCTACTGATGGGTCATCAGAATGGGCCGATGTGGTTGCAAACTCGTTTCACACAAATCCAGAATATACATATTCATAATATTGGCTTCTTACTATGGACCCAGTTCTTACTATGTACCCAGTAACTTTGCCTTCGGTCTATTGTATTAGATTGATGACATTTGGTTCATGGGAATGGGTAGAAAAACCACCAAGTATCATAGGTCTCAATTTTCAATAGCAGGCAACTATGTCAATTTGAAGATGCCATTTTGAGATGTCAATTAGGTGGAGGTTTGGAATTTGGCATCTTCAAAGTATAAGACTCTACCCCATATGCCAAATTATTATTTTATTATATTTTTATCTTTTTATGGGCCCCACATCTTAAAATAAAAAAAAGAAAAAGAAAGTATTCTTGCATTCTTGTGAAGAAGAAGTATTCTTTCATTCTTGTGGGCGCCCTTTTGAAATAAAAATAACCCAAAATAATATTTGACATGTGCCTGCTCCTTTCATAAGATTTTGTCTCTTTTCTGCTCTACTTTCCACTGTAGGCAACTGAAAAAGGAAGGGAGTCCATTGACGATGATCATCATCATGATACTTGTTGATGGCGATGAGGACGGTGGGAGTAGAATGATTTTCTTTACTTTTATATATATAATTTCTCTCTTGGAAGAACCTAACTATAACCCTAACCTTCATCTAATCAACCAATAAATTTCAATCATTGATATAAATGAAATAGGAATTGATCTAACAGATTAATAAATTAGTAGTGAATGGAAGCCATACTAAGCAATGGAGGACATATGCATGAGAAATCAATTAACAACATTTACAGCATAAAATTCATATTATATATTTAGCTACATTCCTACATACGTAAAGAGATAGATAGTCATTTGCAAAAGAAGAAAAAAGGGACTTTCAATGATATAGAAAGAATATTTTTTTTTTATCATAAATTAGAACCAAAGTTAATGGCTCTAGTGAACTACAAAGTTGTATTGCAATCGATTATGCAATTGATTATAAATGACATATTTTAACAATACAGATCCATTAAATTGAATGAAATAATTAAAATGAATTTTCAAACTAAGAGAAACAATTAAAATAATAGAAAAAAGAAAAGATAAAAGTGCTTGGTTGCCTTTCAAAAAGTAATTTACAGGTTCTTGGCTTTTGAGAATTTCAAGAGCCCTTAGAAATTAGTTTTCCAATTTTTATAAGTGGATTAGGTCCAAATCAGTAGGAAAAGGCAATGGTAGAGTTAAAATGAGTGACCTACCATGACATATTCGTATCAGTTGGGGTGGATTTGGTAGTAGGCCCGTCGGGTTCAGGGCTTGTGGTTTTTTTTTTCTTTTTTTTTGGACCCATGTCAGGTTCAGGACTGGTTCAAATTCGATCTGGTTGAGGTTTGACCCATCATGTGTGAGGTTTGGTATTACGTACAAACCATAAACTCATTGTGCATCGAGTCAATTAAGTACAGATCAGATCAGGGTATGTGTCAGTTTGTTTGGGTTCGGGTTTAGGCCAACCCATACCAAATCCATGCCACTGCCATGTCACCATTCCTCACCATTCATAACCACAATAATTACAGAGGCTACTTCTTCGACAGGACCTTGGTAGTAGTTTCTTCAGGTTTGGATCTAGTTTATAGTGGGTTCAGATTTTGCCTTCCAGCCCATGCATTATAATTAATTCAATAAGTTTTAAAACGGAAAAGCCTATCCAGGTCACTAATAGAAGACTTAGAAAAAGTGATAAGTTATGACTTAATGTAAATGGATTTGGTTAAGCTTGCATTCATGGATTTTGCATACTATATGTTGTACAGTTCTAAATTCAGAAGGCAAAGTGGGGACGAACCTAAGTGTTAGCACCTGGGTGCAGTCGTACCCACGTGATTCGAGAGACTTTTAGATGAGATCTTAATTAAAAGATTGGATTTTATCATTTAACTTCTTCACTTGAGCATATATCGCACCACCCAAATGTAAATCCAAGGTCCGCCATTGACTGGCAACGGATATGCTCAAATTTAAATTTCTGGATTCTTTGGATATCTATGTAAGCTTAAAATAGCAAACTATATCTAGAGATGCTTTTAAGATTTCAAGAATAGTGAAACATCTAATTTAACCATATAACGCATCCACCTCCTTTCTCCTATAAATATATCTCCTCCAATACCTAAATCAATTCAAGATTGGACAATACCTAAAGTTTATTTAAAAGAAATTTATAAAGAAGGATCTTTCATACCAAAATCAAATTATGTAATAAAGACCGTAGAAGAAACTCTTTCAATTAATCAAAATGAAGAAAATTTATATGTAATTCCTGCAGAAAAAATTGAAATGCATAAAACAAAATATAAATACATGCATATAGCACTTGTTCAAGTTGCCATCAAGCCATTAACCAGACTTGGTTTAAATACGTCCTGTCTCGTTTATGTTCAAGATGGAAGACATGTATCATTCAAAGATTCCCTTATAGGGATGGTTGAAGCCAATCTTCATGAACGCCCTGCCTTTTTCAATTGTTTTCCCAATTTCACCGTATCACTTAGTGATCCCGGTGCTCATAAAGCTATTACCCTAGGTATCAATACCAAAGGCTTCAACATGGAGCCTCAATCACAAAATGTTGCTGTAATATACAGAATTTATTATAAAGCCATGAATACAATTGTCCTTGAAATTGCTTATTCATCCCAACTAAAAGGAGTGACAACTTTATTCCTTACAAATTTCAAAAAATAAAGTCACTACACCCAAATTCATTAAGTGGGAAGACATAAATCTTTCCGTTCGTTGGGAGCTTGAAGAAGCTCAACCAAAAATTCCTTTAATTCAAGATGATGTTGAATCAATTACTGAATATCCAGATGGAAAAGTAACAATAAATTTTGCAAATACACAAAAATCATACTTTTCATCCACAAAAAGAGCAACCCCATCAGAAGCTGAATCTTATAGATCCGCCTCTTCAACATTTCAAAATAAATCAATCCTGAAATCACTTTCTATCTATCCATCAGGAATAGCCTTCCCTGTTTATTCAGAAGCAAAAGATGAAGATATACAATCTGTCAAATTGTCTGAATCAGATTTTGACGCCTCAATAAATACAATCTCTTTAATTCATAAACCAATGAAGAAACAAATGATTTTAAAATTGATAAACAATTCCTTCAACAAGATTTATTAAAACATCCAAAGACAAAATGGTTTTTTTACCAATTCTCTAAATTTGAAAGATCTCAAGTAAAAGAATTATGGTGTGAACAAATAAATCGAGAACGCCGAAATATCCCTTTCTTTGAATGGCTTTCATAAAAAATAAACAAAAAAGGAACTACAATGATGACAATTAATAAATCTACACAAACATGGGAAACCGAAAATGGTACGATTGAATCAGTTCATCCTCATTCAGAAACAATGAAACATAAAGAAATAAATGCTAGTACTTTTAATACCATTTCTTATAAATCAACTTCCACATCGATGATTAAAGACTTACAAGCCACTACATTAAATACTTCTACATCTACATCCAACACTCTTAACTTTGGCACTGAAACTGACAGTGACCAAGCCTTTCCTATAAATAATAATAATAAACCATCACATTCAAACTCTTCTTATATACAATCTTCTATACAAAAAGCCCACGACAATACCTTTGATCAAATAGAAAATCAACAGACTCCTTCAGTATCACACATAAATGTATTAAGTACCCATAATACGTCTGATATATTACGAAATATAGCTTCTAAAGAATTAATGAAATATTTTCGTGACAAAAATCCTTTGGAAACATTTCTACCCCTAATTATACACCTATACTTTGAAATCTTGAAAACATAAATCAAATTAATTTGCTTATCGCCATAAAGAAGAATATATTGATAATCTTAAAAAGATCATTAATCTTTGTCGAATAGATGATCAACTAAAATTAAAAGAATTTGAATCCAAAATAAATAATTTCCTAACTTCCTTAATGAAAGAATGTTGTTCTGAAACACCTTCTGCCTTTTGGCATCGAAAGAAACATCAGGTATATCTTTACCATACATTTCCACATTTAATGAAAGAGATATTCCTACCAAAGCCAGACCATCTCAAATGAGTCCTCGCCTTTTAGAATTATGGAACAAGGAAATAAAAGATTTACTCCAAAAGAAATTAATTCACAAATCACATTCTCCTTTGAGTTGTGCAGCCTTTTATGTTGAAAATGCTTCGGAAAAAGAACGAGAAGCTCCCTGCCTCGTAATCAATTATAAACCATTAAATAAAGTTCTTCAATCAATTCGATATCCAATTCCCAATAACCAAGATCTTATCACTCGCTTCTATGAAGCTTTCATTTTTTCAAAATTTGATCTTAAATAAGGCTTTTGGCAAATACAGGTAGAAGAAAAAGATCGCTATAAAACTGCATTTATTGTCCCCTTTGGACATTATGAATGGAATGTTATGCCCTTTGGGTTAAAAAATGCTCCTTCAGCTTTTCAGGAAATGATAAATGAAATCTTTCATTCTTATAAAACTTTCTCAATTGTTTATATTGATGACATTTTAATCTTTTCTCGCTCCATTGATGGTCATTGGAAACATTTAAAAACTTTCAAATGGATTATAAAGAAAAATGGTTTAGTCCTTTCTCAACGAAAAATAAAGCTTTTTCAAACAGAAATATAGTTTCTTGGTTATAAAATATCAAATAAAACAATAACTCCCATTGAACGAGTAATCAAGTTTGCAGATAGATTTCCTGACGAAATTACAGATAAAAAACAATTGCAAAGATTTTTATGGTGTTTAAATTATGTATCTGATTTTTATCAAAATCTCTCTAAAGAAAGAAATCTGTTACAAAAATGCTTAAAAAATTCAGTTGAACCATGGACTCCTCAACATACAGAAGCAATTCGCAAGATAAAACAAATGGTTAAATCATTGCAATGCCTAAATATTCCTAATCCAGTTTTATTTAAAATTATACAAACAGATGTATCTGAAATAGGGTTTAGCGGAATTATATTTCAAAGAACCGCTCAAGGAAAAGAATAGATTGTTCGATTCTATTCTGGCACTTGGAATACAACTCAACAAAATTACTATACAATAAAGAAAGAAGTCCTTGCCATAGTCTCATGCATACTTAAATTTCAAAGTGACATTTTGAATAAAAAATCCCTTTTAAGAATTGATTGCAAATCTGCAAAAGAAGTTTTGGAGAATGATGTTAAAAACCTTGCATCAAAACAGATTTTTGCTAGATGGCAAGCTTTACTTGCTATTTTTTATTTTGACATTGAATTTAAAAAAGGCTCTTCCAATTCTCTTCTCGATTTTCTATCTCGTGAATTTTTACAAGGTAGGAACAAGGTGACCCAAAATGCATCCAAATCCGAAAGGAAAAGGAAAAAATCCAATCATTGATTCCATCAATATCCTGTCCCATAATAAATTCAATGCCTTAGCCTTTCCAATGCTTCAAGAACCCTATCAATCTACTATGTACAAAAAATCTCAATACATTAAGATTTTTGAATATGCCATTTTCTTTCTTGATGAAAAAATTCATGCCAATCTCACAATTGATCAAATTCTCTCTAAACTTTTCAGAAAAAGTCATCATTTTGTCCCTAAAGCACCCAATGTCTCTCATAAATACTATGAAACCATTTTGATTTAGTCAAAAAGTGCCATTATCACTCATTAAGACCATGATGGAGAACATACCTTTTCCAAAATAAAAATTATGCATATCTTGCCTCCTTCTGAATGGGCCGACAATTTATTCTCATAAAAAACTGTGCTCAATCCCAATGGGAGTTTATGGCCCTATGATTATTATGATTATATGAATGCTTGGGAATATGCTTTGTTATATCAAAATTCAAAAAAATCTCATTCATGGTACATCAGTTTTTCATCCAAATGCAATTTAAATATCCTATGCCGGTTTTGGCATAATTGGTGGTCTAGTTTCGGAGCTCAATCCTGCATTCTCCCAGAAACCTTATTAAGTCATTATCAAACATTTGAATCTCAAACCATTTTTGAAATTACTGAATCTTCTTATTCTTCCTTCTTTAAATACATTTCATCTTCCACCATTCCTTGGATTCTCCACTGGGAATATGGTAAATCCCAGGAAGTAAAGCCTACATGTTTTGTTCGTAATTCATTTATTAAATGGTGGGATAAATTTGATATCTCACAGTTTCTCAATAAATCTCATCATTCTTCCCCTCAAGCTTCTCTTATTATTCAACCAAATATAGTCAAACCTCAAGCCAAAAAGCAAACAACTCATCACTCTATTCTACCAAAAAGTTTCAAAGATGCAGTTCAAGGAGAAGCATCTACTCCGATCAATACTCAGTAGCATGTGGATTTTCTTTAGGAAATTAAGCGGATGAAAAATGAAATACAATTTCTCCAAAATCCTTTCATAAATAAATATAGCAGGTTCATTCAAGAAACGTCTTCTTCTTATGGCTCCATCAACAATCAAGACGACTCTGACACTACAATGCCTCCATCTGACGAATTTTAACTACTTCAACCTGTTGATCATCCATGCAGTCATGCAGATATTACTTATTTATATACAGCTCCGCCAAATGCATCTCATGCAGATCCGAATTTCGCCATCCAATACAGCCTTCGCATGCAACAAATATTAAATGTAGACTTTGTACTACAGAAGAGCCTATGTAGATGTATTACATGCAGCCAGCCCAAAGAGCCTATGCAGATGTATTACATGCAGCCATCTCAACTGCAACTTTCATGATTTCCAATGCAGTAATATTCATGATTTCCAATGAAGCAATACAGGAAGCCTTTCCCGCAATAAAGCCTCATATATAGCAAAGTTCTCTCAAATGGACCAATGGACCTTAATTTATTAATATCCCTCATCAATGCTATCAACATCAAAGGGATAAAATTTATTGATCAATAAATGTCCTTTATACCCATGCATTTATGGAGCCAAGTCCATCACATCAAGTAATTACTTTATGGGAGACCTTCTCATACGTAGCATTCAACACCTTCAATTTCCAAAGTCATTACTGCTGAACATTTATCTCATATAATTGAACAAAACAATTTCACAAATTTGTATTTACAAACCATAGGATCTCAAACACAAAGAATTGAAAATATATTATCTCAACAAGATTCAAGTTCATCTTCTCAATATCACATATCAAGAGATGTTCCAGCACTATGCTCAGATTTTATTACAAAATTAACTTTAGATGAAAAACCATTAAAACTTCCTGCTGATTTTCAAAATGAAATATCTTTAAGAATTGATCCTCTTGATAAAGGTAAATGAATAAATGCAGTTATTGAAGGACCACCAATTCTAATGTCTTCTGACACTGCTACAGACTCTTCCACTTATGAATCTGAAGAACAATTCATTCCTCAAATTAATTGAATTTTCAATCCTACCACTCATACATAAAAAAAAAAAAAAAAATTATTATAATAGACGCACTCCAATGAACCTCCAATTTGAAGGAATTCCCGATATCGCAAATTGTAAATATGATGGTAGTTCATTAGTTGAATGGAATATTGATGGACTTACTGAATATGGCATTCTTAATATTCTGCGTAATATGATAATTTATACTAATGCCGGTCTAATCTATGGCAATACACAAGCTCAAATCATAAAAACAATTATCATTGGATCATCTGGCCAACTTCATGGCTGGTGGGAGTATTATCTTACATCAATTCAAAGATCAAGTATCCTCAATTCAGTCAAATTAAATGAAGAAGGTAAACCTCTTCTAAATGCTCAAGGCCAACCTATTTCAAATGCTGTCGAAACATTAATTCATAATATTCTAATCAATTTTCTGGAAATTTTTGATCAAATAGAAAAGTACAGAGAACAATTAATCAATCTCCGATGCACAACTTTATCTTATTTTAGATGGTATTAAGATGTATTTCTCTCCCTTGTATTCCAATTATTCAATTCTAATGAAGATTTCTGGAAAGAAAAATTTATTTTTGGTCTTCCAACTCATTTTGTCGAAAAAGTTAGAAATGTTTTATGAGAACAAAATAATGGAAGACTAAATTACGCCAACTATACATATGGTGATTTAATTCAAAAAATTTCTCGTGCTGGTATGTCTATATGCAGTGATATGAAAATTAAAGTTGATTTACATAAACAAAAAAAAATTGTAGGTTCCTGGCTTTTGAGAATTTCAAGAGCCCTTAGAAATTAGTTTTCCAATTTTTATAAGTGGATTAGTTCCAAATCAGTAGGAAAAGGCAATGGTAGAGTTAAAATGAGTGACCTACCATGACATATTCGTATCAGCTGGGGTGGATTTGGTAGTAGGCCCGTCGGGTTCAGGGCTTGTGGTTTCTTTTTTTTTTTCTTTTTTTGGACCCATGTCAGGTTCAGGACTGCTTCAAATTCTGGTAGAGGTTTGACCCATCATGTGTGAGGTTTGGTATTACGTACAAACAATAAACTCATTGTGCATCGAGTCAATTAAGTACAGATGAGATCAGGGTATGTGTCAGTTTGTTTGGGTTCGGGTTTAGGCCAACCCATACCAAATCCATCCCACTGCCATGTCACCATTCCTCACCATTCATAACCACAATAATTACAGAGGCTACTTCTTCGTCAGGACCTTGGTAGTAGTTTCTCAGGTTTGGACCTAGTTTATAGTGGGTTCGGATTTTGCCTTCCAGCCCATGCATTATAATTAATTCAATTAGTTTTGAAACGGAAAAACCTATCCGGGTGACTAATAGAAGACTTAGGAAAAGTGATAAGTAATGACTTAATGTAAAAGGATTTGGGTAAGCTTGCATTCATGGATTTTGCATACTATATGTTACACAGTTCTAAATTCAGAAGGCAAAGCAAGGAGGAGAGGACTAGTTTCTAATTATAGCACTTTCTTTTTATGGATGAATGCTTGTTTTAGAAAGTTTCCAAATCTGATCCAAACATAGCAATTTCCAAAATTGGTCAAATCAAATTAATTTTTGGAAAGAGTTCTAATTAGAGTTAATGGGCCCATGAGATGGATCCATTGGTAACACTAATTTTAGAAACTGGACTTTCCTTAAAATAACTTGACTTGGAACCAATCATTGGTCATATCATTAGATGATTTGATATCTATATATATGTGGGCCTATATACCTATAAGGAAATCCTCATTTCTAAAATATTAAGTGGGAGCGGGGCATTTATATTTAGAAATCCCCATGGTTTTCCACCATAGGTCCATTGTAAGGAAAGTATTAGCCTCGCGCCATCTTGAGAATGGCCGTTCCCAACGGAGGGCTTATATTTGTCTGGATACTAGTTATGGATCTCCTATAGATAGTGTTGATGAGACGGGGCGGGGGCCCACTCCCCAAGGAGGAGCTGCCCGCAACGGTTGTCATGCAATGCTTAGTTGGTGGGTCACACTTAACTAAAATAATGATGTAGTATCCCCAAGGATTTGCCTCATGTATTTTAGAAACTGAAGAAAATCGGGAGTCATACATTATTTGGTATGAGATACTTAGATAATAATGAATGATGGGGATCATGGAAAGTTAGTCTTAATTCTAATTTTGACCAACTATGATCCGCACCAGCCTAGGTGGTATTAGCACTCCCCAAGGAGGCATACCCCAAAGGGTTGGGATTCCGATATATTCTGAATTTAGTGGTTATGAGGATTCCCACATAAATTTGGTAGAATACTAAACCCAATGTCATTTAAATTCATTAATTGAATGTATGGTTATATGCTACAGTTTTTTCAAGTATGAATTCAACTACTTTCAATCCACTTGCAACCATCCTCAACCAGAATAAGTTGGTGGGATCCAACTATGTAGACTGGAAACGAAATCTGGATATTGTCCTGACAGCTTCAGGATATAAATATATCCTTACCAAAACCCCCCTTGATGAGCCTGGCCCAGATGCATCAGATGCAGAAAAGGAACTTTACACCAAATGGGCAAAAGACGATGAGATGGCCCGATGTTACATTCAGGCATCCATGTCTAGTGTTTTGCAACACCAACATCAATCCTATAAGACTGCATACGATATTATATCAAACTTAAAGGAGATGTTTGCGGAACAGGGCAGACCTGCTAGGCAGGCAGCCATGAGGGTGCTCATTAGTACCAAAATGGCTGAAGGTACAACAGTACAGGAACACATGTTGAAAATGATGGACTCATTGAATGAGTTAGATGTACTGGGAGCTGCGATTGATGCAGAATCGCAGATTGATATAATCCTTGAGTCACTACCAGAGTCATTCAACAATTTCAAAGTTAATTATAATATGAACAAAATGAATCTGACTCTGGCTGAGCTGTCTAGTCAGCTGGTAGTGACTGAAGGGATATTGAAACAGAAGCCAACTGCCCTAATGACAGAAAAGTCAGATGCCAAGTTCAAGCCGAAAGGCAAAGGGCGGAAAGGCAAAAAGAAATCAGTTCCGAAGGGTCCTAAGGTGGAGAATGGTCCTACTGGTGGCGTAGCCAAGGCTAAGGGTTCTGGGACCAAAGGAAAGTGTTTCCATTGTGGTAAGACAGGACATTGGAAAAGGAATTGTCCAGAATATCTGTCTAAGAAGAAGACCTCAGGTATGATTGAATCACTTATTTCTGAAGTTAGTTTTGCAACTGGTACTTCAGAATCTTGGTGTGTGGACTCCGGGGCAACTAATCACATATGTAATACGTTGCAGGGGTTCAAGGAAACCAGGAGGCTAAGTGATGGAGAAATCATTGTCAACCTAGGATCTGACGCTAAGGCGGAGGCTATTTCAGTGGGAGTTATTACTTTATGTTTTTCAAATAATAAATTGGTTTTGTCAGATACATTATATGTACCGTCTTTAAGGCGGAATTTAATTTCAGTTTCTAGTTTGGTGAATAAAAGTTATTCAATTACTTTTGGCACTGAAGTTGTCATAAAGAAAAATGGTACTTTTATATGTTCTGGCAAGGTAACCAATGGGCTTTATTTGTTAACTCCCACAATGTATGAAATACACGATACTGAAACAATTAATAGACCATCATTAAAGAGAAAGTCACCTTCTTCTAATCAAACAAAGCTTTGGCACTTGAGGCTAGGTCATATAAACCTAAACAGGATTGAGAGGCTAGTGAAAGATGGTATCTTACCTTCTTTGGTGGTAGAACCGATGCCTGTCTGCGAGTCCTGTCTGGAAGGTAAAATGACTAAAAGACCCTTTTCATCTAAGGGCAATAGGGCCAAAGATTTATTGGAATTAGTGCATACTGATGTATGTGGACCCATTAATGTCAGGGCCAGAGGAGGATATGAGTACTTCATCACTTTCACAGATGATTACTCAAGATATGGATACATATACCTTATGCACCACAAGTCCGAAGCTTTTGAAAAGTTCAAAGAGTTTCGAGCGGAAGCAGAAAAGCAATTAGGTAAAAGTATCAAGACTCTTCGATCAGATCGAGGAGGGGAATATCTCTCTGCTGATTTTATGGGATACTTATCCGAAAATGGGATTTTATCCCAATTGTCTGCTCCTGGAATGCCTCAACAGAATGGAGTAGCAGAAAGAAGGAACCGGACTCTTTTAGATATGATTAGGTCTATGCTGAGTTTCTCAGGATTACCCATATCCTTTTGGGGATACGCTTTGGATACTGCGATGTACATACTAAACCTCGTACCATCTAAGTCTGTACCTAAGACTCCCCGAGAGTTGTGGTCCGGGCGAAAGCCTAGTCTACAACATTTACATTTTTGGGGTTGTCCGGCACACGTGCTAAAAGTTAAGACAGATAAGTTGGAAGCAAAGTCGGAAGTATGCACATTTGTAGGATATCCTAAAGGAACTAAGGGTTGGTTATTCTATAATCCCAGAGAGCAAAAAGTGCTGGTCAGCACCAATGCGGTTTTTCTGGAGGAAGATTATATGATGGACCGGAAATCTTTAGAAAAGGTAATCTTAAAAGAGATTCAAGAGCAATCAATTCCAAATCCAAGTATGACCGAACTTGAGGAAGAACCGCCCATACCAGACCTAGTAGTTACACCAGTGCCTCGTCGTAGTGGGAGGATTGTCAGACCCCCTGACAAGTTCTCGCTCTTGGGAGAGTCTTATGAGGCTGTCCCGGAAGAGCCGGAAGATGATCCCTGTAACTATGATGAAGCAATCAATGACTTAGATTCGGGACGCTGGCAAGATGCTATGAAAACTGAGATGGAGTCTATGTACTCGAATCAGGTCTGGAAACTTGTGGACTTGCCTGCCAATATTAAACCTATTGGGTGCAAGTGGGTCTACAAGAGAAAAAGAGGACCAGATGGAAGAGTGGAGACCTATAAGGCCAGGCTTGTTGCGAAAGGATATACTCAGAAAGAGGGTATCGATTATGAGGAAACCTTCTCGCCAGTAGCCATGCTCAAGTCCATTCGGATACTTTTATCCATTGCGGCTCATCTCGATTACGAGATTTGGCAAATGGATGTCAAGACGGCGTTTCTCAACGGCCATCTTGAGGAAGACATCTTTATGATGCAGCCAGACGGTTTTGTAGCTAAAAACCAAGAGCAAAAGGTTTGCAAGCTGCAGAAGTCCATTTATGGACTTAAGCAGGCATCTCGAAGCTGGAACATCCGTTTTGACCAGGCAATCAAGTCATTTGGTTTTTGTCAAAATCCGGATGAGTCATGTGTGTACATGAAAAGTGAAGGTGACAGGGTAGTTTTTCTGGTTTTATATGTCGATGACATCCTTCTCCTCGGGAAAGACATAGGAATGTTGTCAACTGTAAAAGTTTGGTTGGCCAAGACTTTTGATATGAAGGACTTGGGAGAAGCTAGCTACATCCTAGGGATTAAACTCTATCGAGACAGGAAAAATAGGATGATTGGCTTATCCCAAGCTGCATACATAGATAAGGTACTGGTACGGTTTGCTATGCAAGACTCCAAGAAGGGTATTACACCTTTCAGGCATGGAGTGCACCTTTCCAAGGATAAGTGTCCCAAGACACCTGAGGAAAAGGAGCAGATGAGGTCGATACCATACGCTTCGGCTGTTGGTAGCCTCATGTATGCTATGTTATGTACTAGACCAGATATCTGTCATGCAGTGGGCCTGGTCAGCAGATATCAGTCTAATCCAGGACCTGAACATTGGACTGCTGTAAAATGTATTCTCAAATACTTGAGAAGGACTAGAGATTACATGTTGATTTATAGCAGTGATGAGTTGATTCCAGTCGGATACACGGATTCTGACTTCATGTCAGATAAGGATTCCAGGAAATCCACCTCTGGTCATGTGTTTATGCTTGGAGGCGGTGCTATCAGCTGGAGGAGTATAAAACAGGAATGTACCGCTGATTCAACCTCGGAGGCTGAATATGTAGCAGCTTGTGAAGCAGCTAAGGAAGCAGTGTGGCTCAAAAGATTCCTTTTGGAACTTGGGGTGGTACCTTTGGCACGACAGCCGCTCACAGTTTACTGTGATAGCAGCGGGGCAGTCGCTCAGTCAAAGGAGCCCAGAAGCCATAAAAGCCAAAAGCATGTACAGAGGAAGTATCACTTAGTCAGAGAGATTGTGCAGAGAGGTGATATTGCTATTACCAAGATAGCCTCTGCAGACAATCTGGCAGATCCCTTTACTAAGCCTTTGACTACCAAAGTCTTTGAGTAGCATGTAGACGGGATGGGCATGAGATGCAACCCTGACTGGCATTGAGCCCAAGTGGGAGATTGTTAGATTGTATGGACTCAATCCATCAGTTGATGTAATAAATTGATTAATCAATAAAACCATGCTTTACTTTCATGAGATGAATGCTATTTTATTACTTTATGCACATGACCAATACATATGACATAATGGTTCATGAGTTGAACCGAGTCCCATTAGTATATTAGATGTGATATATGTATATGGATGAGATCCACATACGGGAGATATATGTCACAAATCTTATACTTAAATTATCTTCACAACCAGTGATGAGACTGGGCATCTCATCTGATAAGGTTGCAGCACTTTGATCACTATGGAATAGTGTGATTTGTCTCGATCATCAGAATGGAAGATTCTGGATCAATGTGCTAGTACATTGGATGTATTGAAGGACCATGAGAAGCACCTTATGGAATTCCGTCTCAATAATAAGGTATGCTCTCATAATTCCCTAGCAATAGGCTCTCAATCTTGAGACATTAATGAACTCAAGTTTCTATCTATTCATTTGCTTTGAGTCACCAATGAGTGAGGCCAACTGTAGGTCAACACCTCGGTGTCTTGGGTATGTGGTAGTAGGACTGTGGGAACATTGAATGATCAAGAAGGAATCTATCTCTATTATCCCCTTGTGCCAATTAATGGGTTTTGTCATTAGTAAGTGCGCACCCATCTCGATTAAGAGTCAATTGGATGGTACTGATGATCATAGTGATTAATTGGGACTCAAGGATAATAAGATGTGGAACTAAGATTGGAAGAGACAGATTTATTCCAATTGATCCATGGATATTGATAGAGGGGCCTATTTGTGGTAATTGGGAAGTTTAGGGTCTTCATTGTAATTTATTCCTAAGACTGGAGTGCAATTGCATTTATATAGTGGTGTTATTTGCAATTGACTGTGGGCTCGGATTGCACATGAGATGTGGGGTCGCGTGTCCCAGTTGGAGCCAGTTTTTTATGGAATCCCTAGTGGTCCCCACGCTAGCCCAAGATATTAGAAAGATACTAATCCTATTCGAACTCTAAAAGGAAGGAATTAGGAAGTTACTATTTCTATTTGAAGTAGGACTTCTAATAGTGGTAATAGTATACTTACTAATTGTTGTGGAAGTAAGACTTCTATTTCAATTAAGACAAGAGGAGCTTTGGGAGATTATAAAAGGGAATTCACCCCTCTTGGACGTCAATAATATAATATAGTGAAAAACGTCCCTCCTCTTTGTACAACAGTTGCACTGCTCTCTTCTCTCTTCCTCTTCTAGTTCCTTAGGGTTTCGAGTTGGGTTTTCTCTTGAAGATTCCACCAATCTTCTTGAGAAGAGATATCTAATTCGGGTCATAGCGTGGAAGGCTAAGAGGTGGTGGAGATTCTGATCTCAGTTTGTAGAGAAGTTCTACATCAACGAAAGTTATCAACTTCTCCATTAGAGCGCAACCGAGCTCCTAAGGTAAAATCTGCATCCTTGTATGTTGTGGATTTTAATGGCTGCTTGTTCGTTTCTGTTCTATCTTTAAGATAGTTTTACTTACTGTATGTGATCATGAGATTGAGGGTTATGCATCCTGGATTGGGTTTTTTGCCTTATGGATACTTGATCCCTGAGTCAAGTGGGTCAAAAGTTTTGAATATCTATCCACGAGGCCCACCTACTTCCAGCCTATGTAGATGTATTACATGCAGCCAGCCCAAAGAGCCTATGCAGATGTATTACATGCAGCCATCTCAACTGCAACTTTCATGATTTCCAATGCAGTAATATTCATGATTTCCAATGAAGCAATACAGGAAGCCTTTCCCGCAATAAAGCCTCATATATAGCAAAGTTCTCTCAAATGGACCAATGGACCTTAATTTATTAATATCCCTCATCAATGCTATCAACATCAAAGGGATAAAATTTATTGATCAATAAATGTCCTTTATACCCATGCATTTATGGAGCCAAGTCCATCACATCAAGTAATTACTTTATGGGAGACCTTCTCATAAGTAGCATTCAACACCTTCAATTTCCAAAGTCATTACTGCTGAACATTTATCTCATATAATTGAACAAAACAATTTCACAAATTTGTATTTACAAACCATAGGATCTCAAACACAAAGAATTGAAAATATATTATCTCAACAAGATTCAAGTTCATCTTCTCAATATCACATATCAAGAGATGTTCCAGCACTATGCTCAGATTTTATTACAAAATTAACTTTAGATGAAAAACCATTAAAACTTCCTGCTGATTTTCAAAATGAAATATCTTTAAGAATTGATCCTCTTGATAAAGGTAAATGAATAAATGCAGTTATTGAAGGACCACCAATTCTAATGTCTTCTGACACTGCTACAGACTCTTCCACTTATGAATCTGAAGAACAATTCATTCCTCAAATTAATTGAATTTTCAATCCTACCACTCATACATAAAAAAAAAAAAAAAAAATTATTATAATAGACCCACTCCAATGAACCTCCAATTTGAAGAAATTCCCGATATCGCAAATTGTAAATATGATGGTAGTTCATTAGTTGAATGGAATATTGATGGACTTACTGAATATGGCATTCTTAATATTCTGCGTAATATGATAATTTATACTAATGCCGGTCTAATCTATGGCAATACGCAAGCTCAAATCATAAAAACAATTATCATTGGATCATCTGGCCAACTTCATGGCTGGTGGGAGTATTATCTTACATCAATTCAAAGATCAAGTATCCTCAATTCAGTCAAATTAAATGAAGAAGGTAAACCTCTTCTAAATGCTCAAGGCCAACCTATTTCAAATGCTGTCGAAACATTAATTCATAATATTCTAATCAATTTTCTGGAAATTTTTGATCAAATAGAAAAGTACAGAGAACAATTAATCAATCTCCGATGCACAACTTTATCTGATTTTAGATGGTATTAAGATGTATTTCTCTCCCTTGTATTCCAATTATTCAATTCTAATGAAGATTTCTGGAAAGAAAAATTTATTTTTGGTCTTCCAACTCATTTTGTCGAAAAAGTTAGAAATGTTTTATGAGAACAAAATAATGGAAGACTAAATTACGCCAACTATACATATGGTGATTTAATTCAAAAAATTTCTCGTGCTGGTATGTCTATATGCAGTGATATGAAAATTAAAGTTGATTTACATAAACAAAAAAAAATTGTAGGTTCCTGGCTTTTGAGAATTTCAAGAGCCCTTAGAAATTAGTTTTCCAATTTTTATAAGTGGATTAGTTCCAAATCAGTAGGAAAAGGCAATGGTAGAGTTAAAATGAGTGACCTACCATGACATATTCGTATCAGCTGGGGTGGATTTGGTAGTAGGCCCGTCGGGTTCAGGGCTTGTGGTTTCTTTTTTTTTTTCTTTTTTTGGACCCATGTCAGGTTCAGGACTGCTTCAAATTCTGGTAGAGGTTTGACCCATCATGTGTGAGGTTTGGTATTACGTACAAACAATAAACTCATTGTGCATCGAGTCAATTAAGTACAGATGAGATCAGGGTATGTGTCAGTTTGTTTGGGTTCGGGTTTAGGCCAACCCATACCAAATCCATCCCACTGCCATGTCACCATTCCTCACCATTCATAACCACAATAATTACAGAGGCTACTTCTTCGTCAGGACCTTGGTAGTAGTTTCTCAGGTTTGGACCTAGTTTATAGTGGGTTCGGATTTTGCCTTCCAGCCCATGCATTATAATTAATTCAATTAGTTTTGAAACGGAAAAACCTATCCGGGTGACTAATAGAAGACTTAGGAAAAGTGATAAGTAATGACTTAATGTAAAAGGATTTGGGTAAGCTTGCATTCATGGATTTTGCATACTATATGTTACACAGTTCTAAATTCAGAAGGCAAAGCAAGGACAAACCTAAGTGTTAGCACTCGGGTGCAGTCGCACCCACGTGATTCGAGAGACCTTTTAGATGAGATCTTAATTAAAAGATTTGATTTTATCATTTAACTTCTTCACTTGAACAAATATCGCACCACCCAAATGTAAATCCAAGGTCCGCCATTGACATGGCAACGGATATGCTCAAACTTAAATTTCTGGATTCTCTGGATATCTATGTAAGCTTAAAATAGCAAACTATATCTAGAGATGCGTGCTTTTAAGATTTCAAGAATAGTGAAACATATAATTTAACCATATAACGCATCCACCTCCTTTCTCCTATAAATATATCTCCTCCAATTCCTCCTACAAGCACCTTTCTTGCATCTTTTAAGCATAAGAGAGAAAGAGAGAGCTCCAAGAGAGATGGTGACATTTAGGATTATAGAGATGGCAATCGGTTTACTCATATTTTCAGGAGATGTCGTGATGTCAGAAGCGCGTGCTTATCTTGGTTTCTCAACCATGCAAAAAGAAGGTGGCGAATTTGATGGCAATAACCCTTGTAACCTCATGCTTGAGAGTAAGTGTGAGAGAAAAATTTTAGATAGGATAACGCCGGGTAGGCCTATTGCTCTCCCCAAACCTGCTCTTCCTCCTCACACCACGATGTTGGATGGGGCAGTGACCGGTGAGCCCGATCCTGATCGCCGCAGCCATACTCCTCCGGCGGCTCCAACGTTGGATAGGGCGGTGACCGGTGAGCCCGATCCTGATCGCCGCAGCCATACTCCTCCGGCGGCTCCGACGTTGGATAGGGTGGTGACCGGTGAGCCCGATCCTGATCGCCGCAGCCATACTCCTCCGGTGGCTCCGACGTTGGATAGGGCGGTGACCGGTGAGCCCGATCCTGATCGCCGCAGCCATACTCCTCCGGCGGCTCCGACGTTGGATAGGGCGGTGACCGGTGAGCCCGATCCTGATCGCCGCAGCCATACTCCTCCGGCGGCTCCGACGTTGGATAGGGCGGTGACCGGTGAGCCCGATCCTGATCGCCGCAGCCATACTCCTCCGGCGGCTCTGACGTTGGATAGGGCGGTGACCGGGGAGCCCGATCCTGATCGCCGTAGCCATACTCCTACGGCGGCTCCGACGTTGGATAGGGCGGTGACCGGCGAGCCCGATCCTGATCGCCCCAGCCATACTCCTCCGGCGGCTCCGACGTTGGATAGGGCGGTGACCGGTGAGCCCGATCCTGATCGCCGCAGCCATACTCCTCCGGCGGCTCCGACGTTGGATAGGGCGGTGACCGGTGAGCCCGATCCTGATCGCCGCAGCCATACTCCTCCGGCGGCTCCGACGTTGGATAGGGCGGTGACCGGTGAGCCCGATCCAGATCGCCGCAGCCATACTCCTCCGACGGCTCCGACGTTGAATAGGGCTGTGATCGGTGAGCCCGATCCGGATCGCCGCAGCCATACTCCTCCGGCGGCTCCGACATTGGATAGGGCGGTGACCGGTGAGCCCGATCCTGATCGCCGCAGCCATACTCCTCCGGCGGCTCCGACGTTGGATAGGACGGTGACCGGTGAGCCCGATCCTGATCGCCGCAGCCATACTCCTCCGGCGGCTCCGACGTTGGATAGGGCGGTGACCGATGAGCCCGATCCTGATCGCCGCAGCCATACTCCTACGGCGGCTGCGACGTTGGATAGGGCGGTGACCGGTGAGCCCGATCCTGATCGCCACAGCCATACTCCTACGGCGGCTGCGACGTTGGATAAGGCGGTGACCGGTGAGCCCGATCCTGATCGCCGCAGCCATACTCCTCCGGCGGCTCCGACGTTGGATAAGGCGGTGACCGGTGAGCCTGATCCTGATCGCCGCAGCAATACTCCTTCGACGGCTCCGACGTTGGATATTGCGGTGACCGGTGAGCCTGATCCTGATCGCCGCAACCATACTCCTCTGGCGGCTCCGACGTTGGATAGGGCGGTGACCGGTGAGCCCGATCCTGATCGTCGCAGCCATCCTCCTCTAGCAGCTCCGACATTGGATAGGGCGGTGACCGGTGAGCCCGATCCTGATCGACGCCACAGTCATCCTTCTCCATCTCTTGTGTAAGCTGGATTGATTGGTGTCTTATGTCGGGCAATAAACTTCCTTTGTATTGGCAATAAAAACATGTGTCTTCTTATGAGGCTCAAATATAAAGCTATATGGATCTATTATTTCTCTTGCAATCTTGCTAGTGGTATTACGCATAGTTTTGAAAATCGTATCGTAAATTATTCGTACCCATGAATCGGATCGAATCGTAAATCATATTGCGAATCGTAAGAATTTTTTTTCTAGTAAAAATAAAAATAATTAAAAATTAAAAGAAAAAAGTACTTATTCAAAACCATCCTTTTTCTCATTTATAGCAATATAAAGACAATGACAAAAAAGTTTATCATACAATCATATCAAGAATATCATGACATATACTAATATATAAATGATATGTGTAAGTAGTTAAATAGGTTTAATATATCAATATATATTTAATTTTTGTTATCTTTAAATTAAAATATGAAGCTAAAAAATAAAATCCAAACAAGCAATCTAACACGGTAGGATATCTCTTGAAGTTAAGAAAGTGTTTATGAAGATAAAATAAAAAAAAGGATCAGTAAAAAAAGAAAAAGTAAAAAATATTAGAAAAAGAAGATAGAGACAAGCACCAGAGACAAGCTCCATTTGTATAGTCAAACGCTTTAGTTAAATGCGTGTTTGTTAAGTCATCTCTAAAACCTCCTCAAAGCCGCAAAAAATCTTAAGAGGCTTGGTTAATTACTAAATAACATTCTAAAAGAAAAAAACTAAAAGAAATGAAAAAATAAAGAAAGAAGAAAGGGAAAAGATTGTAAATATTCTTGCTTAGCTAAATCACTTGAGTCGTAAACTTCACACATGAATCCTAAGACTCGTCTATAAAGGGGATTCATTGCATAGATACGAATAATTTTTTTTTTTTAAGATTTGAAATATAAATAAAGATTCTGGATACGAATCGTAGGATTATGATAATTATCGTATAAAAAAAATTAGATTTTTGAGTACCAAGAGTACTAGTCGAAGTACTCGCAATAGTTGTGTTAATGGTTTGTAATATATGAACTCTAAGCACAAGTCACCTTGTGGCTGTGGGATATTGATTCAAACAAGTACTTTTTCATTGATGTAATGGGACCCACCATGGATGGAATTGGCCAAGAGTTTCTAAAGTGGAAGGCAATGTGAGGGCCCCCACTCCTATCTCGATCTCAAATAAGGTGAGAGATCTCTCATAGGAGCATCTCCATATATATATATATATATATATATATATATATATATATATATATATATATATATATGAGGAATATTTCATGTGCATCCATCCCTCACCATAGGGTGAGGGTCACTTGCATTATTGGAAATACTTACATAAAACTTGGGGGAATGCTTTTTTTTTTTTTTTTCTCTTAACGTGCATTTAAGCTCTAAGATTTAAACTTGGGCTGCTCTAGTCTTAAATGGAATTACATTTGTCATAGGTGAGCCTAGCCCAAGTTTCGCTTGTTGACGGTAGGAGCTATTAAAGGGTGTTACCCAAGAACAAGGGTTACCTAATTGGCCAGGAACCCCACTTCTTACCTTAGTATCTAGGATTTAAACACCGGATACCCCACAGGAGCATGCATTATACTCTTTTACTGTGAGAGCATATATTATCTCCCAGGGATAAGGTTTCTAATGAAACCCAACCCCTTGTACAAACAATAAAAAATGAAGGGTCACGCCGGCGCTAGGCAGGGCATTTCTAATTACCCTTACTTTATCCTCACTCTCACGGGTTGAGCCCTAGACCTAAGTAAGCCCATGGAGGTTTTGAACTAACTAGGCCCTTGCGATGCCCAAGTCTAGAAGAAGGGCATTTTTAATCTATTAATTTTTTAGAGTTTTTTACGAAAAGCCCCCTATATTTTTACAAAACGTCAAAAAGGCCCCTATATTATATGTTTTTACTAATACATCCCTTGACTAACAGTCAAACTGTGCAAAGGCTAACTGCTTCCATCATCCCTTTACCCGTAAGAATAACTCAAAATCCCTCGGTAGAGCCACATTGCATGCGTTGCTAACTTCACAAGGTCTCTCTCCTCACCCTCAACGATTTCCACAATTTCCTCCTCTCCACGGTCCCTTCAACACGATTGTATTAAACGATGGATTTGTACGATTGGCTACAGTGGGCTCACTAGTGGGACTGATCATGTGTTAAACACCTCTTTTGCCATTTCTCAATCTCTTGTTTTAGGGCTAGCAATCTAGCGGTGGGCCAACGATTCAGGTTTATGTGAGACTTGTTGTGGAATAAGGATTGAGGACGGGGTGGTTGTTGCTTGTTAGTGGGAAATTGATGGATTTGGTAAATTATTTCGGTATGCATGAGGGAATCAAGATCATGCTAAGGCAGGCTGTAGAGAATTCTCGCCGGCCGTTGGAATAAATTCATCACGGGGGGGCCACCTATGAAATCTGAACCACTAGAAATCACCGATCTGCTTTGTATTGGCTCTATGATGAATTGCTCCTGATGATCTACTGAATCTCAAATGATATGTTTGACAGGGTCCATGTGAGATCAATGGCTCTGATCACGTATTTCCATGCCTGATGTCGATAAGATCATAACCAGAAAATTCCATCCCTCATGTTCTCTCTGATTTCAATTCTTTCAGGTGGGCCCATATAGAGTGCACCAAAGATATTTATATGATCATGTGTGGACCCTAACTCCTCTTGACTGATCATCGGATGTGGCAAGAAGTGGGCCCTGGGAGTCCTTGAGGAGAGATCTTGATTTTGTGGTCTCTTTGTTTGAACAGAGGAATTGGTTTTGTTTGGTATCTCATTGACTTGAGATGGTAGGGTTGTTGCGTTTGTCTAGGGGTAAATAGGTCAAAAGTAAAAAGTGAATAGTTATAACAGTAGTTGGTTAGCCTTGGCACAGTTTGACTGTTAGTCAAGAATGTCTTTGTAAAAACATACAATATGGGGGGCTTGTTGAGGTTCTGTGAAAATGTAGGGGCTTTTTTGTAGAAAACACTTTTTTTTTATTTTTCTACACCATCATTGATTATTAACCTAACCGTAAGTTAGGCAATATCTAGGTAGTACAATGATATATTTCAATCCAAAAAAGTGTTACAATGAGGGATAGTCACAAAGTCAGAGAATTAAGCAAGCCATATATAAATCTTTTAAATTTACCTAAAATTAGGTTCACAAAGATAACAAGCCATATATCCGTTAATATCTATGAAAAGAATGTGGAGAGATATATTAGTTTGAGAGCTTCTTTTTACAAAGCAGCCCTATATTTTCACAAAACCATACCCCACCCCATTGAAAAAAAGTAACCACGTACTTTCTTTTATCCCATTCTTTTGTTTTTGATAGTTTTGTCCTTGAGAAATTGAAAATTGGTAATCTCCGGCCATGTTTGGATTGAAACTATGCAAAACTATATATTAATACTAGCAGCAAAGCTCTGCGCTAAGCCCGGGGCCAAAATTGAAGATATATAAAAATTTAAGAGTTTTTAAATATAATTAGTGAAAAGTAAATCTAAAATAATATATTATAAAGAACAGATGAAAGGAATTATATTATGATGGATTATAAAATCAACTAAAAATAATATCTTTATTTTTTTACAAGAAAATCCATAGAAACAGAAAGAAAAACCATATGCTAGTGGATTTGGGAAAAAAAAACCCTAACAAATTAATAAAAAAAAGAGCTTGCTCTCCTTGGAAAAAAAAATAATGTACAATAAAAACCCCAATGAAATTCACAAAATATGATTATAATCTCTTTGAAAAGCAAAATCCAAAAAATTCAAAGGAATGAAAATGCCCAATATAATGGATAATAAATAAAAAAACTAACAAAGCCCATAAACATTATCTGAGATCTTACGTGCAATCTTAGTTGTATTGTACCCACCTTGGATTGAATTTTGATTCTTACATAATAATTAGTTGCGATGATTTGATTAGACTTCTTTGACCCTTAATTTCTACTTATAAATTCAAAATTTGTTCGAATATGTAGTGGCAAACATTTATTGGATTTTGTATTAATTAGTGTATCTTTGTGTGTGTGTTGGTGCGGGTGGCGTGGGGGTTGCTTGGCATCACCCAACATCTTAATACAAAAGAGGGTATCTAGTTTGTAAATGGGCTGGACCAGGGCCTCAATTTTAGGCCTTTGAACTGTCCTACGATGAATATTAGGCCCCACAAACTAAATTGACCGGGCTTAGTCTTAGATATATTTCAGCCCCCACCGGCCCACCCACTCCCCTCCTTTTTCAAGCCATTCTCGATTGAGAGTAGGGTACATAACTTAAACGGTTTGGATTGTACATAAATATTAACTTGCACTGCACCTTTGAGAGTGTGGAAGGTTACTAATTTGGCGACATTGCTTGGTGGGCTCCTTTGCTTGATATCTAATCCAAGCTTCTTGTTTCGATAGCTCCGTTCCTTTTTGTGAGAGCAGACTATACAAAATCATGGTCTCACAGCTTGCATCAGCATAACGAACATCCGTCCGTCACTGGGCCATAAAATTCTCGAGATCAATCCAACGGTTCTTGAAAGATTATGGGACTAATGGTTGAAATATTTGAAAGAGCCACGAAGTAGTTTATATATATATATATATATATATATATATATATATATATATATATATATATAAAATGAAATCAATTATTCAATCCTAGCCACAGTATGATTACCCAAATCGTAGAGATTTTAGGGATAGAGATGATCAAGAGAAAAGTTAGGAAAATATAAATGGAGTGATAAGGTTTCACAACTATTAAGATATGGGCCCTATTGAGCAGTTATTCAGTCCTATTGAGAGGATGAGAGGATGAGGGATTTTAGGAAGTATTAGAGGGAGAGATTTCAGGAAGTATTAGAATGAGAGATTTTAGGAGGATGAGAGATTTTAGGGAAGTATTAGAGGGAGAGCTTTGTAGTGGCCCACATTTAACCCAAAGCTCTGTGCATTTTTATAATTATTTTTCTTAAAGGAGAACTCACCTGCTGATGACGTGGCACCCCTCACAGCCCACCTCCCCGTTTGCTTTAATTTATATATACTAGCAACAAACGTTCGTGCTAAGCCTGGTCCCAAAAATGAATATACATTAAAATTTAAACTTTTTTTAAATTCTATTAAGAGAAAAATAAATCTAAAAGGTACAAATATATTATTTATCATTCTTATTTTGAAGAGTCCCGAAAGATCTCTCATAATAGGATAGATTCTAATATGGCCAAACACATTTGCCACACAGTCCAACCTCGCCTAAATGCTGATCTGTACAGAGGAAAGCCATTCTCAGTTTTAGGGATAAAGTAGAGCACAATTTTGAACAGCCCTTGTATAATATCATCCAATTTGAAAAGCGTCCTTGAACATCTTATTGTGTTACTCTATTGTTTTTTAATAATTACATATGTGATTTTGAAAGCAAAAAAAGACTAAATAGTGAAGAGGCCGTGTACATGTTCATCCAACATTATTCTACAATGCTGTGGTGATCTCTTTTCTAACATTTTTCTTTTTTTTTTTTTGGTAAAGATAAAAGAAGGATTACAAACTCTAGAGCGAACAATAGGGAGAATAGAGAGGCAATGAAACATGAAAAAAGACAGTCACATAGAACAGTAAAAACGTAACAAAAAAAAAGAAAACAAAAACATCAAAACCAGCAGCTTCACATGAAAAGATGGAGAGTTATTGCTGAAGGCTGCATCCTTATACTTGCACCAAAAGCTGCCCGCCCACAACATGTGATCGATCATAATTCCACTTTCGAGGTGATCACTTCCATTGTGTAGACATAGAAGAAGTGGTCTAAAATGATGGCTTTGATTAGAAAATAAAGCATGATAATTTTGTTTTGGTAAGAAGTTGATAGGAGATTTTTTTTTTTTGGTCCCTAACTTATAGGAGATCTGAAGAGGAAACATTACATGGAAGAGGGAACGTGCATGTGGAGTGCGGAGTTAAGAGATTCAATTGCTGATTTTTAGATTATTATTGGTAAGAAATTAAGAGGAGATTTTTTATCCCTAATTTATAGGAGATTTGAAGAGGAAACGTTGCATGTGGATCTTTAATTTTGATTAGGATTTGACTAGCAACAAATGCCCGTGCTAAGGCCGGGCCAAAAATAAAAATATATTAAAAATTTAAGAATAATTTTAAAATATTATTAAAATAAAATAAGTCTAAAAGAAAGAAATTTATTATCTTTGAATATTAGAATCTTTTAACGTGTAATGAAAATAAATATAAAATGAATGTGTCTATCAATTGGGAGATCAAAGTGGTCTCCACAAATCCATCTATTGTTTCTACTTTATACGGATGATTGATCTATTCTCATATCATGATAATTTAGTCCTGCCCATTCTCTCTAACTGCCAACACTATGAAAGTGGACCCCACAGACCTCTATTAAATGGAGTTGGTTCTAATCTTGTAAGAAAAATGAGATAAGGTTTACTTTAAAATCAAGATTTTAGGGAGAACAAATCCAAGGAGTTTTGTTGCTAAAAACAGTAGTGCGATCTAGATTTAAGGGATTAGATTTAAGATTATAACTATTCCTAGGATTAAGGGAGGGGGTTTGAGGAGATTTGTTTGGGTTGAGATTTTAAGGGAGGAGACTTGTTTGGGAGGAGTGTAGTGGCCCATATTGCACTATGTGATTTTATAAGTATTTTTCTGAAAGGAGAAATTATAGGTGCTGACATGGCTTGTGCTTAGCCTGAGCAGAAGATAACATAAAAAATAAATAAAATTAGTATTTTAAAATATTAATGAGAAGAAAAATAAATAAATTTAGTTTCCCTCGACATGCCTTTGGACAAAGAAGAAAAGAAAGTCTGCAATGACGAGTACTTACAACACAATCATAAAAAAAAAGTTCTTGCAAGTTTTTGTAATAATAAGCTCCTTCATACGCACTAAAAATAAAATAACAAAAAGAATGACATGTATATTCACTTAATTTCGATTATTTTTTCACATTCGTTGCACATCTCCAAAAATCAATTTCTGTAAAAAAAAAAAAAAAAAAAAAAAAAAAAAAAAAAAACAACCATTGGAAAAATAATAGAAAAACAAATAAGATATATGTATCCGGATTGAGAGTTATTGAATAGATTACTTATGGCGAAGTATGAAATGAAAAGAGAATTAGGAGTTGAGATCCAAATTTCTAGCTTTCATGTAATTGATTTTTTTGTTAAAGAAGTTCAAGAGAGGTTTAAGGGATTTAGAATGTAATTTAAATTTGAGTTTTCAAATCCATTTACATTACCAAAAATTTGAGATATTTAAATTTCTTGGTGAGGTGATGCATGGATGGATGGTGGGACTTGCTTTAAAGTGGAACCGAATCCGAACTTGATCGGAAGATGGTCTCCCCCAAGTGGGCCCAAACGCAAGAAACTGCTACTTGTAGCATCATCTAAGGGACCGGTACTAATTGATAGTGGTCTATATGGGCCTCTCGTCAAGTTTTTACTTTTACTATTTTGTTATTTTTTTATCATGACCAAGTGCTTAAATGGTGCTAGAAAATAAAATAAAAAGAAATGCATGACCCAAATGCATTAACGTTCAAGTTGGAGCCGCTCATCAAATGGCTATGATAGCCCAAAGCTACTCATCTTTTGGCCATGGCCCACCCAAGTCTCATGAAAAAAACAACCAACAATCCAGATCATACATGTACAGGTCTTTTTGTTTTTGTTTTTCCTCTTTCTTTCGCTCATTGTATGGGTCGTTAATTCTAATCCTTCAGTTGTGATGACTGTGATGATTGATTGCATTTGCATTGGACTGTGCATTTGGAATCAGCAGCTCGTATGACTTTTAACACCCATAATGTGCAGAAGAAACTAACTGAATGTGGTGTCTCCTCAAGCTAGAGGCGTGTATATAAACAAACTAAAAGAACCATATATGTAATAAAAGAACCATCCTCATTGGTGCAAGAACTGCATGCCTCCCTGTCTTTTTTTTTTTGAGTAAAGGTTAATTTTTTATTGAAAGAAAGGAGAACAAAGAAAGAAAGCCCTAAAAAGGGAAAGGAAACAGACAACAAAAGGAAGAAAAAGAAAACAAAATAGGAAAGCTCTACAGGCAGAGCTCCACGGCGGGGGAGAGTCGTGGGAGAACGGCCACTAAGGAGAGAAGCCGGAGCACCGCGGCGGGGGATCGGCCGCTAAGGGGGGAAACCAGACCGGGACCTGTGAGAAACCGGGCTCCTCAAAAAGGCAGAGGAGAGGAGGCAGAAAGGGCAAGGAACCTGCAATCGACCGTAGCTTAGTCGAAAAGGAGGAGATCACAGTGGAGCTCAGGCCAGAACGAGGAGAACGCAGCGGCCGACCGGCAACAGCTCAGACGAAATGAAGGAAATCGCTGCGGGACTCATACCACGGGGGAGATCGCAGCGGAGAAGACCAGAAAGATGGAGAGCGATGATGACCAGAAAGATCTCTTCGCATAGCTGGGAAGGGCGGAGTGGATAGCAGCAGACCACAGCAGAAAGAGAGATAAGAATGCAGACGACATCTTCCCAAAAATTACTGGCAATCAACTGGAGCTACAGGCTCGCTACAAATTCAGAGTGAATTTGATCAAGCTAAATTGAGGGCTGATGATCGGCGTGGTGATCTAGCTGAAGGAGAAGCTGAATTCCTGTCGGAGATGAGCAGTAATATGACTGAAGGTAAGAAGTTGGTTTTCAAAAATAGCAATGTTCCTTGCTTTCCAAATTGAGTAGATGACTGAGAGGAGGACCGACGCCATGACCTTCTGGCCTTTTTTGTCATTCCCTGAAGAAAGAGCAGTCCAAAGGGAAGAAGTAGAGATGATGGGAGGCTGATGAGCTTTGGCAGCTTGAAGAATCTAGAGCCAGATGGGTCTAGCAAAAGGGCAGCAGAAAAACAGGTGATTGGTTGAGTCTTCTCCTTCTTTGCAAAGGCAACATCTAGAGGCTAGGGAGAAGCCAATTCTCTGCAGGTGGGAGTCTATAGGATTGCGGTTGAGCATCAGTCTCCAAGCGAAGCAGCTAACTCTGGGGAGGGAAATTCCATTCCAGATCAGGGGGGACCATTGGAGGGGAATGCCTCTTGGTCTGATAGCATTCCAGACACTGGACAGGGAAATCTGTCCAGAGGGGGTCTCCTTCCACCTAAGCTAGTCATCAGTTGTGGGGCTTGGAGTTAGCAGAGAAGTAGCAGAAGAGATGAAAGCTTGCACTGCTGGAGGCTGAGAAGAAGGGGTGTGCCAGGAACCGGAATAGAACAGGGAGGCTAGACTCTGGTTTGGAGGGAAATTGAGGTTGGGGAAGACTGTTGAGATAGGTATGTCTCCACTCCAAATGTCATACTAGATGTCAATGAGCCTACCATTGCTGAAGACCCAGGAGCTGCCATGGTGGATGTGGTGAGCAAGCCTGCGGATTCTCCTCCATATACAGGATCCGAGAGTAGAGGTAGCTGTGCTCCAAATGTTGACGTTTTTGAAGTATCTATTTTTGAACCATTTAGACCAGATGGTATTCATAGTGCAGGCCTGCCAACCCAATTTGATCAGAGAAGCTTCATTCATAACTAAGATCGTCCTAATGCCTAGGCCCCCTTCAGATTTAGGGAGGGAAACTTGGGGCCAGTTGACGTAGTGGATCTTGGAAGAGAAGTTACCCGACCATAGGAAGTTTCTCATTAGACGCTTTATATCTTTACAGATGGAAATTGGGATTGGAAGGATGAATGCTGTGTAAGAGGGGATGTAGGAGAGCACATGCTTGATGAGAATCAGACGACCTGCAAAAGAGAGAAATCTAGCTTTCCAAGCAGTTAGTCTAGATTTAATGGAATCCAATAAGGGAAGAAAATGGAGTCTCTTTGGGTAGCCGAAAACAATAGGAAAGCCCAAATATTTTAGTTGAGCCTGGCTTTCTTGCATACCACGGATGGAGCATATCCTGGCCTTTCTTCTACTACCACATTTGCCAATGAAGAGCTGGCTCTTCTGGAGGTTTATGTGCTGGCCAGAAGAAGATTGGTAGAGGTCTAGAAGGTCTTGGAGAGCAAGGACACCAGAAGTGTTGCCTTTCATGAGAATGATTATGTCATCAGCATAAAGGAGGTGGCAGGAGGTGAGGGAACTGTGGAAAAGGGAAGGATGATATGTTGGGATTGGAGGTTGTGAAGATAGAGTCTAAGAATTTCCTCAGCCATTACAAACAGGTAGGGGGAAAGGGGGTCTCCTTGTCTTAGTCCATAGGAGGGGCTGAAGAAGCCTTGAGGGGATCTATTTATCAAGACAGAGCATTTAGAAGAGCAGACACACTCCTGGATTAAGGAGACCCAAGTTTTAGAGAAGTTGAAGAATTTGAGGGCTGAAAAAAGAAAAGGCCAGCTAAGTTTGTCAAAGGCTTTGGATATGTCAAGCTTGAGGCAAAGAGAACCTTTACTGAGCTTAGAGTTGAGTTTCTGAAAAAGTTCCAGAGTCAAAGCTGAGTGGTGGTGGATTGGTCTCCCAGAGATGAAGGCAGCCTGATGAGAGGAGATTAATTTAGGAAGGAGGGAGGAGAGTCTGGAGGAGAGGATTTTGGAGATGATTTTGTAAGAGAAATTCAAAAGACTTATTGGCCTGAAATCCGCAAAGGTTGTGGGATTGTTGGATTTGAGGATGAGAGCTAGGAAGAAGGCATTGGATGCTTTAAGGAGATTCCTAGAGATGAAAAAATGTTGCACTGATTTGGTGACGGTTGAACCTATGATGTCCCAGGCTGAGGTGAAAAAGGCTCCATTGAAGCCATCAGGGCCAGGTGAGCTGTTCTTCTTTAGGGCAAAGACTGCAGATTTGATCTCAGAAGCAGAGGGAGTAGAGACAAGGAAGAAAGTTGTCGAAATCTGAGATCTTAGGGCTATTGGTCTGGAAGAGGTTGTGGTGAGGCTGACCAATGTGAGGAGTGTAGAGGTTAGAGAAGTAATGTACGGCTTGGTCTCGGATAATGAGGGGGGTCATTAGTGAGGCTACCATTGATAGAGATTTGCTTGATTCTATTGAAGGAGCCTCTAGCCTTGGCGGACTGGTGGAAAAAATTTGTGTTCTTGTCACCTTCCTTTAGCCAAGAGATTCTGGATCTTTGTTTCCAGTGGATCTCCTGAGCTTTGAGGGCTTCATGAAGGTTAAGCTTAGCATCTAAGAGATCTTTGCTAAGAGGTCCTGAAGGGGAGGCATCAAAGTTCTTTTGGCAGGTCAAGCCTAAGGCTTCAGCAGCTAGAATGTTGTGGTGGACATTGCCATAGGTGGCCTTGCTCCAGGATTTCAGAGAGTTTTTAAGGGCCTTGAGTTTTTAGGCCAGGATGAACTGGGGGTTTCCTTCAACGTGGGTTTCCCAACTGGACCTGACCACTTCCAGAAAAGAAGTGTGGAGAAGCCATTTGTTTTCAAACTTGAAAGGAACATTTGGGGCTTGGGGGAGAGTGTGGTGAGTTAGTAAGAGGGGGCTATGGTCATATGAGATTCTAGGGAGGTGGAGGACTGTAGGGTCTTGGTAGATGGCCAACCAGTGATGGTTAACCAGGGCTCTATCTAATCTGGCTGCAACATAGGAAAGACCATCTCTGTTGTTGCTCCAAGTGAATTTGCTACTGGAGTATTGTAAGTCACAGAGGCCAGCTTGAGTCACCACAGATTGGAATTCTCTGGTGGAGGAAGGATTGGCTTGGCGAAGACTCAGTTTCTCATGATGGGCCAAGATAGCATTGAAATCACCTATGGTGCACCAAGGAAAGGTGGTATGGGAAGTGTCCAACAGGATTTTCCAAAGGTCTCTCCTTTGAGTGGGGTTGGTGGAGCCATAAATACCTATTATGAGGGAGTTAATGCCAGAGGATGGGTTAGAAAGGAGAATGGTTAGGTGTTGGGAGGAAGAGTTATAGGTAGAGGCTATGAGGTGATGGGAAGATTTGGTGAAACACCAAAGGTTTCGAGAAGGGAGATGAGGGTGGTTAGAGTGGAATGTATCAAAACCAAAGGTGGATAAGCCTAAGGATGTAGTGGAAGAGAAAGAGGTCATAGGTTCAGAGAGAAAGATGATATCAGGGTAATGGTTGCGAACCAGGTTGGCCAAGGCTCTAATGGTAGGGTGTTGGCTATTCCCCTACAATTCCAAAAAAGGACCTTAATCATTGATAAAGGGAGGTGGAGGTGCGCTTGCTTCTAGACCTCCTTGTAGTTGGACCAATGGAACATGGATGACTAGGAGGACATCCTTTGCCTTTGGGGGGATTCTTGACAAAGTCCTTGGGGGAATTTAGCCTGGGGGGTGGCAGCTGGAAGGGGGTGAAGGAGGTTGGGCCTGGTATCAGCAGGGAAGGAGCTGGAAGTGATAGAGGCAGAGGGAGGAGAATGAAGCGCAGTGGGAGTCCTTGGGCCAAAGGAAGATGGAGGCTGAGGAGTATTCTCTGTAACAGAGGGGATAGAGCAGTGAGGTGACTCAGGGGAGGGTTCAATGACAGAGGTGGAAGGGCAGTGAGGTGGCTCAAAGCCTGGGGGTGGGGAGGAGGGGGCATCTTGAGTCTAGGTTAGAAGATTGGAGCCAAAGAGGTTTGGGTTGATGGTTAGGTCTAAGTATGAGTAGTTTTCCAGGATATCAAAGGGATTGGAGGTATCTATGGTTGGGGAGGATGATTTCTCTAGAATGGTAGGGACCACATCATAGGGCAGGTCATTAAAGGACTTGGCTCTGTGGGAAGGTTCATCAGGTGGACAGGGAGCAGTATGGGTAGATATGGTTGAGGGGTGGAGCTTGGGTATGAGGGTAAGGGGGGTATTGGATGGGTTGAAGGGGGCACAGGGGGATGGTTGGTTGAAGGGGGCAGAGGGATCAGGGGCAGGTGGGAAGGGTTGGTCTCGGTTGGTGATTGAGGGAGATGGCAGGACTTGGTTAGAGGTGAGGTTCAGATTATGGCTGGGTATTGCAGAGGAATAAGGGGAGGGGGTGGCTAGAGCTGAGATGGTATGAGGGGCTGGGGTAGTGGGAGGAGCCAGATGGGACGTAGAGACTAGGCTAGAAGGTAGGCTGGAAGGTAGGGTGTTAGAGGGACAGTGAGGCAATGGATAGGGATTTAGAGAGGCAGAAGGGGCTTGGGGGTGGGGCTCTGGGAGACTGTTATGTTGAGTGAAGCTGGAGGTTGGGATAGTAGAGATGCAGTGAGGCTCTGTAGCAGAGTTGGTGGACGTAGAGGAGACCTGGTGCAGGGTATGAGGTAAGTTGTTTTTTGCAGGTGAGATGTTATTTGCAGAAGCAAGTTGTGATTGGGAGTTACCAGAGCTGAGGGTGCCTGAGTGCTGAGTGCCAATAATATCACCTGAGGATGGCTTCCCTGCTAAGGAGGCTAATGGGCAGGAGAGATGGGAGTGGCCAGCTTGGAAGCAGAGGTGGCAGGGGCAATGCTCATAGGAGATTCCAATTTCTAGCTGTCACGACCCGGGCCCGAGATCGGATTACTTCGAACAGACCCCGAGTCGCGATATCATACCTACTCCCGTAATTTTTGAATTAACCGAAGTTAAGACAAGACTCACAAGGGATATCAAATCACAAAACCTGCCAATGTACAAATTGCGGAACATATATATATATATATACATTGACAACAAGTAACTCACCTATACAAAAATCACAGTCAACATATACCAACACTGCACATTTAAAATACAATGCAGGTGGTATCTAATTACATCTCAAAATGATTTACTACAAAAATACTAATCAAAATATCCAAGTTCGATCGCCTTCCAAACTATGCCTACTCCACTAAACCTCCTGGAGGTATCGGATGGGTCTCCTCCGCAGGCGGCGCGGCCTCTGTAAGGCCAGCATGGGCAACTGAGCCTGTAATGCCATCAATAACACTATGAACACGACGGTTCAGCAATGTATAAACAATCTATGATAAATCATGCTAAGCATGTTCATTTCTCAATGCAATAACTCTAAAATTAAATCTAGAACAGTACAAAATCCTGTACAGTGCAGATAACCAATAATCAATGACTAATTTCAACTACAATAGTAGTATTATCATTGTTCAATTCAGTTTCTTCCCAAAGGAAGTGTTAGTCAGTTCATTTCATTCAGTATTCATTCATTTCGTTCATTTCGTTCAATTCATTCATTTCGTTCATTTCGTTCATTAAGTGGCTTATGGGACTATTCAGTCCAATGTATTTCACTTTTCATTACATGGCTTATCAATTCATCGACTTTTCAGTCTAAGTGTGGGATCTACCAGTGTCTTGATCAGAGATCACTGGCATTACCACAGAGCTCCAGAACACCCCAATCATCTGCTGTAGTAGGATTAATCATTAGTTCATTGCATTTATTCATTACATTGTTACCTTTAGTAACTGTTCATTGTATCATTAATCAGTGCATCGTTACCTTTAGTAACTGTTCATTATTTCATTATATCATTAATCATTACATTGCATTTTGTCAATGTTATTCCATACGAGTTAGAATTCCCTATCTATTTCCGTTTCTACTCAACTTTCCTTCACATTTAGACAACTGATTAGGTGAGAATATTGGTTACCAAATGCACGTGTTATTATCGATGGACATCACATTTATATGTTTAATGTGTGCATTTAGTTCCCAAAATTTTCACCCATGATTCCAAAATCCACTGGCCAGTATCAAACTCACTGGCGGTTAGCCGGAACTTGACCAGCGGCTAGTCGAAATACAGTAGGCGGCTAGCCGGAATGTGGCTGGCGGCTAGCCGAAATTTCAATTTCGGTGTGGCTGGCGGCTAGCCGAAATTTCAATTTCGGTTAACTGCCATTTCGCGGTTAGCTTACGGTTAGTTTTCCAGAAGCTGGCATTTTTTATAGAAATTCTGAATCAATTTCGGTTACCTCATGGTTACCTTGCGGCTAGCCGAAACTCAAATTTCGGCCAACCGAAAATTGGCGGTTAGCTTTCCAGAAGCTCACCCATTTATGGATTCCGGCGGTTAGCTTTACGGTTATCCCGCGGCTAGCCGAAACTCACCCAGAATCCCTTCTACGAGCTTCAGAACTTCTGAAACAATTTCTAAAGACTGAGTTCCTTGAACTCCAGTCCTTTTTAATAATCTATGGAAGTCCAAGACAATGCATCCTCTTGAGAATGACCATTGGGACTTCAAGTTCTCTTCTCATACATTATCCATTCATTAACAATACCTCTAATATCTATTAATCTCTACATTCAATCCATAGAAATTCTACAATGGTTAACATTATTCACAAAAGATGTTTATACTTGCCTCTAATAAAGATTGATGAAGAAAACCCCCTTTCTTTAGCTTAGGTTGAGTGGAAACTTCTCAACTTGAATGCTTCTCCCAAGAATGTCCAAGAAGAAGATGAAGAAGGTGGAGAAGATGAAGAGCTCCTCACTAAACCACTTCAAAATCCCTCCCTTGTGCTTGAAGGAGTTGAAACGGAAGAAAGAAGAAGAAAAGGAAGAAGGAGAGGTGTCTAGGGTTTTGAGTGAGCTGGAGACGGTGGAAATGAACTCAAAGGAAGTTCATTCCTTTTATATGAGTTCTTTTTGCAACTAAAGTCCACTTATCAAGGTTATTTACGTTTTGAGTCAAATGAAGGGTCATTTGACCGGATTCTCGTCAAACGACTTCGAGTCTATTATGAAAATTGATGTACTCATCGAGATACAAGTGTTGGTATCACGAGTTTCCGTATTCGACAAAATACTTATAAATCCGTATTTACGAAAAAGGTCCTATTCTCTTAGTTTGAGTTTGAATCCCATTCAATTCATTTAATTTCTTCATTAGCACTTCATTAAGTCCATTTGGGACTAATCTCATTGAGTTTAGTCATTAATTACCATTAATCTAGTTAAATATGATTAACTAGCTTTAATTCCAAGGGAGACCTTACACTAGCTCTCTTTCTCCTTGCAGGTTGACTAGAATAGATTGTGGCTTAGGTTTGGAGATGTCTATGTTAACAAGGACCCTGGCAAAGGTGAGGATTCTTTGGGATAAAGTGATATTGTCTAGCTTGATGGGCGTGCCAATGGAGTTAACAAGGGAGAAGATTATGTGTTGGCTCCAGCAGTGGTATGGGAGACCAGAGAGTCTCACCCAGACTAGAGCAAGAGAAGGCCAGGTCATTTCTTCTTGACCAGGGTACCAGGGGAGGAAGAAGAGTTTCTTCCTGGCAAAGGAGAGGGGGGAAAGGCCAAGGAGGTGAGCTTTATTTGCCTGGGAGTTGAGGCGAAAGATAAAGTTTCCTTTGATAGTGAGGGAGACCAGGCAGAGTCTGGAAAGAGGCCAAGATTTGACCTTCTCCTCCACCCATTCCAGGGATGGACGCTTGCCTGCAAATCTACCAATAACAGCATAGGAAAAGGATTCCTTGCTGGAGGAAAGCATTGCTTGAGGGATGGTGATGGAGGGTCTGCCATTTAGCCAGGATGTGGTAGTGGGGAGGGAGGTTGGGGGATAGCTGGGAATGAGGTATGAAGGTTGAGGAGAGGAGATGAGGTCAACAAAGGAGGAGGGAGATTGGTGGTGAGGGGGCTGGTAGGGGACGACAGATGTCAGAGGAGGGAATGCTGAGTGGTCCAGGGGTTGCTGGTTGTTGAGAGAGGGAGGGTGGCCTGAGTGGGCAGCATTGTATGGGGCAGCATTGTGTGGAGCTGGAAGAAGCTGCAGTTGATTGAGCTGAGGGGGGTGAGGGGCGGGAAAACTAGGGATTTGAAAAGGGAAAGGTCTTGTTTGGTCTGGTTGCAGTTGGATAGGAGGCAGAGTAAAATGCTGGGTCTGGACAGAAGAAGCAAAGGGCTGAGGTGCTTGAGCTGGGTAAGTTAGGGGGATGAGATGTGCTGTGGTAGAGGGAACTTGGGGCTTTATTGGGGTTGGAGGCTGGGTGAGAACTTTGGTATCTGGGGGCTTTGATGGTATTGGAGGCTGGATGGGAAATAGAGGGGGCTTAATGGAGGGTATCTGGGGGTTGGCTTGGGGCTTAATGGGTGTTGACTGAGAGGAGGTTGGAAGAGGGAGAGGGAGTTGGGGTGGATTGGAGGTAGGGGTAGGAGGAGGAAGAGGAGGCATTGCAGGAGCTCTGATGTCTCTGGTTCTAGTTCTAGATTTCCATCCAAAGATGAATTGCATGCCTCCCTGTCACTATCTCTATCTCTGAGATTGCCGCGCAGTCACCAGATTTGATGTGCACGAGATCGGCGGTATGGTTGAAAGAGTGACCGAGTTCCTTCGCCTTGAATTTTATGTTGTTGTCTCCTTCAAGGAGGAGGTCAAATCTTGTAATTGCTTATCCAGAGTCCCCGCTGGGAGTAGGAATTTATGTTGAAGCAGGGAAGACTTTTTTTTTTTTTTTTTTTCTATCGATAACAGGGAGGTGCTGTGTCAGGTGCTTCTTGACGACTGGGTAGCAACAGATGCCAATGTCACTCTTTGTTGCAGAGGTTAATGAGGTGAAGAATTGATCCGATTCAATCTGTAAGAGAAATGGGCTAGTGTGTTGGGATAGTGGGATAAAAGAGGATTTGAATTTGAATTTGATCATCAGATTATAACTAATCCTAATATTTCTATAATGTTGAATTCAAAATGGAAAATGTAGATATTGATTAGGATGACTGCTAAAATTATGGGTGAGATTATGTTGAAAATAGCCTTAATGAGTTGGATAGTGTAAGACCCCGACCCGAGTTATCTCGATTAGCACTAATTAAGTCGTGTGTTAGTTCTAAGTGAGATTAGTGGATTTTGGTTACGTTGGGATTAGAATGGCCCTTTTACAGCTTTGGAAAATTTTGAGTGCCTTTTTAATTAGTGCGACCCTTTGGGGGTTCCTTTAGTGACTTTGAATATACTTGGAGGATTATTCGAGATTCCAATAATTCGTGTTTTGACTTCGTTTGACTCATCTCATTAATCTCTACAACTTTCATGTTGGTCTCGTGCCCGTTCGAAACACCAAAACTCGACTTTCCCAACATCATGGGCAAAACAGTCTTTTACACCAAATCTGGACACAAAATTCAATATTCCCGGAACCCTTGAAATATACACTTTTTAGAAACTAGAAATTTTGACGGTTGTTTTTCCCTTCTGTGTCGAACTCATCCAAGGTCCTGAAAAGCATGATTTCAGCCCCACAAGCCTTACTAGTGGTGGAACCCACCCTCATTTACTATAAAAGGAAAACCCATCTTCCTTATCTTCGTTTCTTGGCTCAAAACATGAGAGTAGTGGCTGTGAAACCGTAGAGTGTTCTTCTTCTCGCTTCTTCTTGCTTCTTCATTCCTTTTTCCACTACCAAGCCCTTGCCAATGGAGAAATGCATGTTATCTTCTTTTTCCTCTCCTTGAGAGCTCTCTAGTGATACCATTTGTGGAGAAAGTCATCCATCCCAATGTCTTCTTGAAGCCCATTTTGCCTATTTAAAGAACTTCCTTGTAAGCTTCCTCTTCAATCTTCTAGATGTGTTTTCTTCTTCACTTAGGGAAGCTCCATCTTTGTTTCAAGCTTCTTCTTCCCCATTCTTATTTTTTGACCATTTAGGGTTTGTTTTTTTGGGGGTTTTTGTGTAGCTTTGAACCCTTGGCTTGGAAGAGTGATTAGAAGATTGATTTGCTAAGCTTGGACCCAAGGCAAGTGGATGAATAGATGAGTTTTGAACATTTACATATTTCATGGAAATATCTTGATTTACACTAAGGGTTTTTTAATGATTTTACATGTGTTTTCATTGTCTTCCTTCCCATGATTTCTATTGCTCTTGAAATATATATTGATAAGTTAGACAAATTTAAGTTGTTGATAATTTTTTTATTGTAGAAATAAAAATGATCTTTCCACTGCCATTATATTGAAATGGTATGTTTTCAAATCTCTAATTGCAAATTTATTTAAAGGATTACATGCAGCATGGCTTTTAAATAACTCCAAATCATATATCCAAATAAGTGCCTATTTTATGAACTGTTTGTCTTTCCTAGAAATCCACAAAAGGGGATCGATTGAGAATTTAATTTAATGAAATTGGAGGGGATTTGGGCCCTACAGTGAGGTAGAAAGTTATTTAGCTGTATTCCCAGATCTTATTGCTAGTTTGGCAAAAAGAAAGGATGTGAAAATGAAAGAGTGGAATGGAACTGAAGACACCAATCCATCAAAATGAACAAATAGCCTCCAACAATTCAAAATAGATTTAAAATTGGCACCTGTAGTGCTTGTTTGACCAAAGGAAATGAAGTGAATGAAAGAGTGGAAAGGGGATTTCTTGCTTCCAAAGTGTTTGTTAAATATTGAACTCCAATTTTTTGGGTTTTATGCGCCTTGTTCATTTCCAACACTAAATAAAAATTTAGAAACTCACTTGGGCCCAAACCAAGCTACGGGCAACTTGGGCTCATGAGTATAGGTTAAATTAGGTTAAGTCATGTATCAAGACTTTTCTTAAAATAGATTTGTTTTTGAAAGGGTGTTATATTCAGAAAATGTATAAATGATGTATATAATATAGTCAAATTTAGTAGTTATAATAAATTTGTGTATTTTTATATTTATACATAAGTTACGTAATGAAAGCCTGAACCCAAACGCGACCAGAATTCCAGACGGGTTTGGTTCTGTTAACACATAAGTTCAATTGGGACCCGAAAATAGAACAACCCAGAAATTCTTTTGGCCGAGTTCAGCCACGGCGGTCCAGGTTTGAGCTAAAGAAGGATGGACGTTTTCTAATATATACGTACACACACACACACACACACATATATATATATAAATATTTTTAAGAGGAATTTACGGCATAGGTCCCCATAGGACTCCATACCACTGTTGAGGTCCCAAATACTTCGTATTTATGGATAAAGTCCTCAATGAGCGTTTTTGTTTTTTTTTTTGTCGTTTAGCGAATGGTCGATATCGACCACTTTTATGGTCGATATCGACCATTCTGCGGGAACCCAAATAAAAATTGGGTTTTTCAAGATGGAGAAGAGGGGAGGGGAGGAGGAGCAAGAAGAGGGGATGGGTCCTTTCACGGTCCCTTCTTCCTCATCGCCATTGTTCCTGTATCTCTTGATTGATGGTTTTGCCAAGTCGGGTAGAATAGATCGGGCGTTACATCTATTTGAGAAGATGAAGCAGTTGGGGATTGTTTTGGATAGAGTAACATATAACACATTGCTCTCTTCTTACACAAGGCTTGGGCAGTTTGAAGAAGCATTGAGTGTTTGTGAAGAGATGGAAAATTATGGTATTGCAAAGGATGTTGTCACCTATAATGCCCTTTTGGGCAGGTATGGGAAACAGGGGAGGTATGATAGGGTGAGGTACTTGTTTGAAGAGATGAAAAGGGGGTCTATTCATCCGAATGTGTTAACTTATTCGACCTTGATTGATGTATACTTGAAAGGGGGCTTGTATAGAGAGGCGATTGAGATATTTACTGAGTTTCAACGGAGGGGGCTGAAGGGGGATGTTGTTTTGTACAGTGCATTGATTTTGATGCACTGTGCAAGAATGGGTTAGTGGAGTTTGCTATCTCGGTGCTTGATCAGATGACGGAGCTCGGAATTCGGCCAAATGTTGTTACTTATAATTCTATCATTGATGCCTTTGGCCGAATGGGCACTTCTGCCCAAATACTGGAGTATGCTGTTGAAGATAGGGAAGGAGTTAATCAGATTATGAAGATCTTTGACCAATTAGCTATAGATAAAAAGCATCTCGTGTCAGGAAAAGCAAAGCGCAAGTCTAATGAAATCTTGAGCATTTTGAGGGTGTTCCGTAGGATGAGGGAGAAGAGGGGAGGGGAGGAGGAGGAAGAATAATGGTTTCGATTCGTGAACAATGGCGATGAGGAAGAAGGGACCGTCTTCTTCCTCCTCCTCCCCTCCCCTTTTCTCCATCTTGAAAAACCTAATTTTTATTTGGATTCCCGCAGAATGGTCGATATCGACCATATAGGAAAAAAAATGCCTTTCAGTTATATGGTCGATATCGACCATGCAGGGAAAAATGTCTTTCAGTTATATAGTCGATATCGACCATGCAGGAAAAAATGCCTTTCAGTTACATGGTCGATATCGACCATATCGCAAAACGATAAAAAAAAGGGAAAAAAGTCCATATGAGGATCCCTCCCGTATCGAACATAGAACTAGGTCCTGTTGGGACGTATGCAGTCCTACAGGGATTTTACCCGTAAATTCCTCTATTTTTAAAGAGAGATGTAGCCATAACCGCACCTATAGCTAATTCGGATGATTTGAACAGCTACTTATTAGCAAAGTTCCTAAATCCAGGTTCGACTCCTGGCAGGTGCATTTTTTTTTTTTTTTGGTAAAATAATTTTCTCCTTAAAAGAATAACTATTTTTTTTTTTTTTTGTGGTCCACGTCGACCCTTTTTGTATTTGTGGTTGACGTTTACCTTTATTTTCTGCGTTGATAGCGTGAGTCATCGTCGACCTAAGCGGGCACGTTTCCGCATCTTCTTTTGTCTTCCTCTCTGTCCCAAATCGAATCCAATGTTGGAGAAATGCATATGTCCGCCCCAAGGATTACATGAAGAGTAGAAGGAGCTTGGCTGAGCCAAATTATGCCAGGCGGGGCCTGGATATGCCTCAACCCCAACTAAACCGAGCCATAAACACCCCTAGGAAAGATGTACAAGTTTTGACTTGATCCTGCAATGGATCCAACATTTTGGGGTGGCAGCCAGTATTACACTACCCTAGTATTAGATTTTGAAAGCAATGTCTCCTCAACAACGGGGCTAGAATTCACAGTTAATTGTCATATTCATTTTGGGCTCAATTCTTTGTATCGAATAAAATTTCTAGAAAGTCTAACCGTTGCACTCCTATGAAAAAGGAAAAATTGAAAACGCAATACAGAAAACCTCAAATGGCCATCTGATGATCTCCTCATTGGCGGAAAATGAAAGGCATCCACAAAAATCCGAGAAAAGTGTGGGTTATATATATATATATATATATATATAAATGCCCATAGTCGGTCGAATGATGGAGACAAGGTTTTTTTTTTTTTTTTTCTCGAGGCACTATATTTATTTTTTTAGTTTTTTTTTTCAATTGAGTTTATTTTCCATATGATCTTAATATATCTAAACATAAACTAAAAATTTGAAAGCCCTTAATATTGAGAGAGGGAGAAATCCAGCGTGCTAATTTTTTATGTATTGAATGATCTTTCTTTCGTTTTTTATTTTTATTTTGTTGGTTGGTAATCTCCAAGTGGTCTTATAAGATTTTTTTGGATGTGGAGAAATCATGCGGACAGTACAGGTGAAGAATTCAGGTCACAATGCTAATTTGAGTTTTTGAGAACTCTTCCACATTTTAATCTCTTCCAAAACGTCAATAATGATCTATAGACAAATTTAAGTTGTTGATAATTTTTTTTTATTGTAGAAATAAAAATGATCTTTCCACTGTCATTATATCGAAATGGTATGTTTTCAAATCTCTAATTGTAAATTTCTTTAAAGGATTCCATATGCAGCATGGCTTTTATATAACTCCGACTCATAAATCCAAATAAGTGCCTATTTTATGAACTGTTTGTCTTTCCTAGAAATCCAAAAAAGGGGATCGATTGAGAATTTTATTTAATGAAATTGGAAGGGATTTGGGCCCTACAGTGAGGTAGAAAGTTATTTAGCTGTATTCCCAGATCTTATTGCTAGTTTGGCAAAAAGAAAGTATGTGAAAATGAAAGAGTGGAAACGAACAGGAAGACACCAATCCATCAAAATGAACAAATAACCTCCACTAATTCAAAATAGATTTAAAACTGGCACCTGTAGTGCTAGTTTGACCAAAGGAAATGAAGTGAATGAAAGAGTGGAAAGGGGATTTCTTGCTTCCAAAGTGTTTGTTAATTGAACTCCAATTTTTTGGGTTTTCTGCGCCTTGTTCATTTCCAACACTAAATAAAACTTTAGAAACTCACTTGGGCCCAAACGAAGCTACAGTTCCATCACCCAAGGGCAACTTTGGCTCATGAGTATGGGTGAAATTAGGTTAAGTCATGTATCAAGACTTTTCTTAAAATAGATTTGTTTTTGAAAGGGTGTTATCTTCAGAAAATGTACAAATGATGTATATAATATAGCCAAATTTAGTAGTTATAATAAATATGTTATTTTTTTATTTATACATAAGTTGCGTAATGAAAGCCCGAACCCAAACGCGACCAGAATTCCAGACGGGTTTGGTTTTGTTAACACATTAGTTCAATTGGGACATAAAAATAGAACAAACCAGAAATTCTTTTGGCCGAGTTCAGCCATGGCGGTCCAGGTTTGAGCTAAAGAAGGATGGACGTTTTCTAATATATATGTACATATATATATATATATATATTAAGAGAGATGTAGGCATAACTGCACTTGTAGCTAATTCGGGTGATTTGAACAGCTACTTTAGCAAAGTTCCTAAATCCAGGTTTGACTCCTCGCAGGTGCATTTTTTTTTTTCTTGGTAAAATAATTTTCTCCTTAACAGAAAAACTATTTTTTTTTTTTTGTGGTCGACGTCGACCCTTTTTGTATTTGTGGTTGACGTTCACCTTTATTTTCTGCGTTGATAGCGTGAAGCATCGTCAACCCTAAGCGAGCACGTTTCCGCATCTTCTTCCGTCTTCCTCTCTGTCCCAAATCCAATCCAATGATGGAGAAATTCACATGTCCGCCCCAAGGATTACATGAAGAGTAGATGGAGCTTGGCTGAGCCAAATTACGCTAGGCGGGACCTGGATATGCCTCAACCCCACCTAACCCGAGCCATAAACACCCCTAGGCAAGATGTACAAGTTTTGACTTGATCCTGCAATGGTTCCAACATTTTGGCGTGGCAGCCAGTATTACATTACCCTAGTATTAGATTGTGAAAGCAATGTCTCCTCAACAATGGAACTAGAATTCACAGTTAATTATGATATTCATTTTGGGCTCAATTCTTTGTATCGAATCAAATTTCTAGAAAGTCTAACAGTGCACTCCTATGAAAATGGCAAAATTGAAAACGCAATACAAAAAACCTCAAATGGCCATCTGATGATCTCCTCATTGGCAGAAAACAAAATGCATCCACAAAAATTCTAGAAAAGTGAGGGTTATATATAAAGGGAAGTGCTCCTATGAGAGACACTCTCACCAACTTGGTGAGAGATGGGTGGGGGCCCTCACTTCCATATCCACTCTCACCAACTTGAATGCAAGGGCCCCCACCCATCTCTCACCAAGTTGGTGAGAGTGTCTCTCATCGGAGCACTTCCCATATAAATATATATATATATATATATAAATGCCCATAGTCAGTCGAATATGATGGAGCCAAGGTTTTTTTTTTTTTTTTTTTTTCTTTGGGCACTATATTTATGTTTATAATTTTTTTAATTGAGTTTATTTTCCATATGATCTTTATATATCTAAACATAAACTAAAAATTTGAAGGCCCTTAATATTGAGAGATGGAGAAATGCAGCGTGCTAATTTTTTATGTATTGAATGATCTTTCTTTCGTTTTTTTTTTTATTTTTTTTGGTTGGTAATCTCCACGTGATCTTATAAGATTTGTCGGGATATGGAGAAATCTTGCGGACAGTACAGGTGAAGAATTCAGGTCACAATGCTAATTTGAGTTTTTGAGAATTGTTCCACATTTTAATCTCTTCCAAAACGCCAATAAAGATCTATAGACAAATTTAAGTTGTTGATAATTTTTTTATTGTAGAAATAAAAATGATCTTTCACTGCCATTATATCGAAATGGTATGTTTTCAAATCTCTAATTGCAAATTTATTTAAAGGATTACATGCAACATGGCTTTTAAATAACTCCGAATCATAAATCCAAATAAGTGCCTATTTTATGAACTGTTTGTTTTTCCGAGAAATCCAAAAAAGGGGATCGATTGAGAATTTTATTTAATGAAATTGGAGGGGATTTGGGCCCTACAGTGAGGTAGAAAGTTATTTAGCTGTATTCCTTGATCTTATTGCTAGTTTGGCAAAAAGAAAGGATGTGAAAATGAAAGAGTGGAAAGGAACTGAAGACACCAATCCATCAAAATGAACAAATAGCCTCCAACAATTTAAAATAGATTTAAAACTGGCACCTATAGTGCTTGTTTGACCAAAGGAAATGAAGTGAATCAAAGAGTGGAAAGGGGATTTCTTGCTTCCAAAGTGTTTGTTAATTGAACTCCAATTTTTTGGGTTTTCTGCGCCTTTTTCATTTCTAAAACTAAATAAAACTTTAGAAACTCACTTGGGTCCAAAGCAAGCTACTGTTCCCTCACCCAATGGCAACTTGGGCTCATGAGTATGGGTTAAATTAGGTTAAGTCATGTATCAAGACTTTTCTTAAAATAGATTTTTTTTGAAAGGTGTTAAATTCAGAAAACGTATAAATGATGTATATAATATAGTCAAATTTGGTAGTTATAATAAATATGTGTATTTTTTTATTTATACATAAGTTGCGTAATGAAAGCCCGTGAAAGGTGTTAAATTCAGAAAACGTATAAATGATGTATATAATATAGTCAAATTTGGTAGTTATAATAAATATGTGTATTTTTTTATTTATACATAAGTTGCGTAATGAAAGCCCGAACCCAAACACGACCATAATTCCAGACGGGTTTGGTTTTGTTAACACATAAGTTCAACTGGGACCCGTAAATAGAACAACCCAGAAATTCTTTTGGCCGAGTTCAGCCACGACGGTCCAGGTTTGAGCTAAAGAAGGATGGACGTTTTCTAATATATATGTAGACGTATATGATGGAACGCGCTCCGAGGCGCCGTGGGGTGGCTACCGGGGTCGGCGGAACGTGGGAGTCCGTCGGGTCCGACCCTTTCGCGCCCTGGCGGGCCTGAAGCGTGCATCAACATTTCTTTTATGTGGGTGTGCCAGATTTTCTATTTTACTTGGAATTGCAAGTGGTAATCCGGAGATCAACCTTCGCAAGTAAAAAGGAAATCAACTTCTTTCAAGTTTTCCATTGCACAAATATTTAAGAAAAGAGACATTTTCTTAATTTGCCGTGAAAGGCGATTTTGTTTGGCATTTATAGCCGATTTTGGCGTTTATAGCCGATTTACAATTCTTATCAATAATGAAAGACAAGAGTTGTGATTGTTGTCTCTTTAGAAAAATACAAACTACAATGAAAAGCAAGAAAAGGAAGATCTAACTTTTCAGGAGATTGTGGGGGACTCGTTCAGATTGACGGTCGCAAGCCATGTGTGGGCTTCGCCGTCATCCATGCAGATGAGAACAGAGGATGCTCTTGATTCGCTTGGCTTGGGTATAACCTCAGATTTTTAGAGGACAAAGACCAAGAGAAGGTCCTATGTCCAATAAAAAGCTAAGTAGACGGGCTGAAAAGCCACGTCTAAGCCATTGGAGGCAGCAGGAGAAGGCAAGGACCTTGGGGGGGGTGCCCCCCAAGGGACTTTTGTCACCTTGTAGTGGTGGCCGGTGCAGAACTTCAGCAGAGTTTTTCTCTCTTTTTTCTTTCTCTGGATACGAGCTCTGGATTCTTTCCGATCGATCGATCTCGATTTTCTTTTCGATTTTTTCTTTTCTTTTTCCGATCCCCATTTCAATGGAATGCTCTCCTATTTATAGGCTTTTGGTAGCCATTTAGGAGGGTTTATGAGCCTTAATGGCTTTAATGGGAGGAGTTACAAGATTTATTTCTTGATTTTGTAACTCCTTTTTCCTTGAATCTAATTGGCCGATGGAGATTAAGGGCTTTTAATCACCTTAATTACCATAATGGGAGGAGTTTCATGGTTTAAATGCCATGAATCAATTGACTTGTAACTCCCAAATGCTTGCTTCTGATTGGGCCGTCCAAAGAAATGAATTAATGACTGCAATAAAGCTAGTCAATTAACCACATTAATTGGTCGCCGAGCAGTCGAAGAGTCGCGGGCCGTGCCGTGTCTTCTGGAATTCTTCTGGCGATGATCATCGATGGATCTTCATGCTGATCGACATCGGATGAACATGTAACTTCAGACATTGATAGCTACGAGCGGGCCGGTGACATCTGTCTTGTCGATTTCTCGATCGGTCGGACAGAAAGAGCACTTTTTTTGGTCGACCGGTTGGCGATCTTGGAGCGATCAATGATGATTTTATGCTTTTGGAGGTTGACCCGTGATTTTGACGGATGTCGGAGGATATGAGTCAATTTCAAGCACTAAAAATCACATTTTCAGGAAACCACAGGGGCCAAAGTGCGCGAAACGCGAAAAAAAGACGGAAAAACGGGTCACCGGCGGAAAATCCGGTGACCCGGACCTCCATGGTCGCAGGGGTCTGCGACCCTGGGGGAATTTTCCCCTTCGGAGCCCGTTTTGCGGTCGTTTTGAGGTCTTTTTCGTTGCCATTTTCTTCTGTATTTTTCCTGACATTTCTTCTCATTTATTGGTTTGATTTCCCTGTAGAAAACCTGATGAGAATCCTTGCATTTTTAGAGTGCAAAGTTTCCAATTTTCCGGGAAAGCCGAAGACTTTGTCGCGTAGAGCTGCTGATTTTCCGCCAGAAGCTGAAACTTGGTCAAACGATGTCGGAATGACCTGAAATTTGAGGTGGAGCCTCCTGAGCAATAAATAAGACCAACCATAGGCTTTTGTTTGAGTTTTGAAGCCGTTTGGGGTCCCGTCGATGCTTCACTTGATTTTGCTGCGGGGAAAATGCCGAGCTTTGATATATGGTCAAACGATGTCCGATTGACCTGAAATTTGACGGGGAGCCTATTGGAGTCATTTTGAGACGTTCCATGGGCTCCGTTTTGGATGTCATGGTCCCGAGTTGCTCCGCCGCCGGTAGGCTTGATTTTCTCTCGGAGCATTGATGGAGGGTCAAACGTTGTCGGTTTGACTTGAAATTTGGCATGGAGCCCTTTTGGGACATGCTGGAGTCATCTGTAGGCTCTGATCGAAGTTTTGACGTCTCCGATGATGTCGCCGCCGGGAGCACCATTTTAGCTATCGGAGAAGCGAAGTTAGGCCAAATGATTCTGAAATGGCCTGAAACTTCATGTGTACTCTTCTCTTGGCTATCTTGAAGGATCTTGCAGTTTTTGTTTGATTCTGACAAGATTTGATTTTTTGGAGAAATTGCATTGCCTATTTATGGCAGGTTGCGACTTCATGCAGCTTTCTTGATGTTGAAGAGGCAAAGTGACATTTTTGGTGTCAACAGTATATATAAATATTTTTAAAGAGAGATGTAGGCATAACCGCACCTGTAGCTAATTCGAATGATTTGAAGAGCTACTTGTTAGCAAAGTTCCTAAATCCAGGTTCGATTCCTGGCAAGTGCATTGTTTTTTAAAATAATTTTCTCCTTGACAGAAAAACTATTTTTTTTTTTTTTTTGTGGTCGACGTCAACCCTTTTTGTATTTGTGGTTGACGTTTACCTTTATTTTTTACGTTGATAGCGTGAGCCATCGTCGACCCTAAGCGGGCACGTTTACGCATCTTCTTCCGTCTTCCTCTCTGTCCCAAATCCAATCCAATGATGGAGAAATTCACATGTCCGCCCCAAGGATTACATGAAGAGTAGATGGAGCTTGGTTGAGCCAAATTATGCCAGGCGGGGCCTAGATCTGCCTCAACCCCACCTAACCCGAGCCATATACACCCCTAGGCAAGATGTGCAAGTTTTGACTTGATCCTGCAATGGATCCAACATTTTGGCGTGGCAGCCAGTATTATACTACCCTAGTATTAGATTGTGAAAGCAATGTCTCCTCAACAATGGGGCTAGAATTCACAGTTAATTACCATATTCAGTTTGGGCTCAATTCTTTTTATCGAATCAAATTTCTAGAAAGTCTAACAGCTGCACTCCTAGGAAAATGGCAAAATTGAAAAGGCAATACAAAAAACCTCAAATGGCCATTTGATGATCTCCTCATTGGCGTAAAACAAAATGCATCCACAAAAATCCTAGACAAGTGAGGGTTATATATATATATATATATATATATATATATATATATATATATAAATGCCCATAGTAAGTCGAATATGATGGAGAAAGGTTTTTTTTTTTTCTCAGGGCACTATATTTATTTTTATAGTTTTTTTCTAAATTGAATTTATTTTCCATATGATCTTAATATATCTAAACATTGAGAGAGGGAGAAATCCAACATGCTAATTTTTTATGTATTGAATGATCTTTCTTTCGTTTTTTTTATTTTTTTGGTTGGTAATCTCCACGTGATCTTATAAGATTTGTTTGGACGTGGAGAAATCATGCGGACAGTACAGGTGAAGAATTCAGGTCACAATGCTAATTTGAGTTTTTGAGAACTCTTCCATGTTTTAATCTCTTCCAAAACGTCAATAAAGATCTATAGACAAATTTAAGTTGTTGATAATTTTTTTATTGTAGAAATAAATATGATCTTTCCACTGCCATTATATCGAAATGGTATGTTTTCAAATCTCTAATTGCAAATTTATTTAAAGGATTACATGCAGCATGGCTTTTAAATAACTCCGAATCATAAATCCAAATAAGTGCCTATTTTATGAACTGTTTGTCTTTCCTAGAAATCCACAAAAGGGGATCGATTGAGAATTTTATTTAATGAAATTGGAGGGGATTTGGGCCCTACAGTGAGGTAGAAAGTTATTTAGCTGTATTCCCTGATCTTATTGCTAGCTTGGCAAAAAGAAAGGATTTGAAAATGAAAGAGTGGAAAGGAACTGAAGACACCAATCCATCAAAATGAACAAATAGCCTCCACCAATTCAAAATAGATTTAAAACTGGCACCTGTAGTGCTGGTTTAACCAAAGGAAATGAAGTGAATGAAAGAGTGGAAAGGGGATTTCTTGCTTCCAAAGTGTTTGTTAATTGAACTCCAGTTTTTTGGGTTTTCTGCGCCTTGTTCATTTCCAACACTAAATAAACCTTTAGAAACTCACTTGGGCCCAAACCAAGCTACACTTCCCTCACCCAAGGGCATCTTGGGCTCATGAGTACGGGTTAAATTAGGTTAAGTCATGTATCAAGACTTTTCTTAAAATAGATTTGTTTTTGAAAGGGTGTTATATTCAGAAAATGTATATATGATGTATATAATATAGTCAAATTTTGTAGTTATAATAAATATGTGTATTTTTATTTTTATACATAAGTTGCGTAATGAAAGCCCGAACCCAAACGCGACTAGAATTCCGGACGGGCTTGGTTCTGTTAACACATAAGTTCAACTGGGACCCGAAAATAGAACGGCCCAGAAATTCTTTTGGCCGAGTTCAGCCACGGCGGTCCAGGTTTGAGCTAAAGAAGGATGGATGTTTTCTAATATATATGCACAGATATATATAAATATTTTTAAAGAGATGGACAGGTTTGGTTATGTTACGACATAAGTTCAACTGGTTCCGGCCCGTGTTGTATGTAGGCCTATCAATGGGCCGGCCGGGCTTGGGCATGGGTTGTCCAATCCTACCCCGAATATTGGATGGGCTTGTTGGGGTTGTCGGATTCCAACCCTAAATTGAGTGGGCTTATGTCAAATCCCATCTCACGCAGCCCAGGCCGGGCCTGGGTTTTATCACGATCTTAAACATATAACCAACATTCTTTGATTATTCTCATATTGTCACTGAACTTTAAATCCAACTACTATTATATATATATATATATATATTGGGTTTCTTTCTGCTTCGATTTTATCTCTCACGGCTTGCATGAACTGCTTGCTTCTATAGCTTTCTAACAACAATGGTACAAGAAGAAAAAGAACGACATCAATTGAATAATAATGTTCACTGCTACTCTTTGTGTAGCCCTTTTCTTTTCTTCCAATCATGCAGTTGCAAAAATGCTATCACCATTTTTATTGTTATATCAGTTGTTTTAGTTGTGGATTAAATGAAGAAATGGTGGATCAAGTGGTCATTCATATGAAACATTTGCAGCTCTTTTATGCGCATATATTAAATTTTTTTCCTGGAAAGGTTTAGTTGCCCCATCATTTTGGAGAACACAGTGATTGTAAAAATAAAAAGTTTAGAACAAAGAAATAAACAATGCGTCGAGGTTTTAAAGGGGCTTCGGCCCGCGCAGTATGTCCTTACTTTATATATCACCAAGTAAGGTTTTGACGGTAAAACTTAATTTGTGCGTGGTAGTATGGAATAGCATTTTTTCCCCATATCATGTATTCAAATCTTTCTTAATACATTTAACTTTTTTCATATTTTTTTCTACGGTCAAAATCATACAGTTATGGCATGAAACGCGATCAATTAGACGGTGCAGATAACTCTGTACAATTGGGCGAGAGCTGATGTAAGATGGTAGTACAGTCAGTCGTGTTCATGGCCCGAATTGGGCCGGGCAGAGCTATATCTAGATTTGTTCTGACTTTTAAAATATATGTACAAGCCTTGCCCAAGTCTGAATCAGACCTTGAGCGTCCTGCCTGGCCCCTCTGAAAATGAGTAACCTCTGGCTCAGCCCGAGTTTACCTTATAAAAATAAAATAGGGCCTTTTTGCATGATTCTAAGTGGTGGTGACATTGCCACATTCAAGATCAAATGTCTTTTGAGTTCCCTCTCCAACACTCTCTAGTAACGTGTTTACTAATTAGGCTCTCTACCATTGAATTCAGGCCCGTTCCATCTATTAAACGGGATAAAATAAAGTATCTGAGCCCGGCCCGAGTACGAAAACCTTTGGCTCAAGCCCTGCCAAAAGCGGTCTGGGCCCTGGCAGGCCCGATCCATCCCTACAGCTGGCTAATGGATTTCAGACCTTGCAGTTGCAGTTTCCGTAAACCCTTTTCACTGTTTATCAGAGAAAGATCGCGCACGCGAGAAAGTGAGAGGGAAACGTTGGGATGGCGAAAAATCTCCACCGTCTATCATCGTCACTGCTCGAGATTTCAACACCCAAGCTAGGGTTGTGTTTCTCTCGATCCCACCTCTCAGCTCCAATTTCTGCAAAATCGAGATTCCTCTCTTCTTCCGAACAACACCATCATCAGGAATCCCCAAAACCACCACCACCACAAGCAGAGGAAGAAGAAACAACGGGAGAAAATCTGGACAATCACACTAATCCAGGCGATGCAGACGAAGGAGAAGAAGAAGAAGGCGATGGCATTTATGTAAATAAACAGACCGGCGAAATCGGAGGCCCGAAAGGACCCGAGCCGACCCGTTATGGGGATTGGGAGCGCGGCGGCCGATGCTCTGACTTCTGATCTTGTGAAAATGAGATTACAGGTAATATTCTTTCATACATGTTTTCCATGAAGGCATGTTTGTATGGAGGATTTTCCATGGAAAATGAGGATGAGGGAGAATCGTTTTTTTTTATTTTGTTCCATGTTAACATTTTATGAGGATTTCATTTTTCCTTTACAAAGCTTACGCCATTTTCATTCTTTAATGGTGAAGTTAGAGTAACAAAAATTAAAAGAAAGCATTGGCAAGAATCAAGATAGGAAAGGCTACAGGCAAGATGGCATTACTAAAGAGGCTTGGAAATGCTAAGGGAAATAGGATTGGTTTGGTTAATTAGAGACTTCAATAAGATGTTAAGAAGAAAAAATGCTGGATTGATATAGAAGTTCTGTTGTAATTACTATATACAAGAATCGAGGAGATATATAAAGTTGCACCAACAATTGTGGGACTGAACTTATTTGTCATACTATGAAACTATGAGAGAGAGTGCTGGAGCAAATAGTTGGACAAGAGACCAGCATATCGTCGTCGTCATCAAAGCCTTGTCTCAACTATGTTGGGGGCTACATGAATTTTGTTTCTCCATTTTGAGCTCTCCTAAGCCAAATCTTTAGATAAGTTGCAAAAGAGATTCAATCGATAACTTGGCTTGATAATTATCAAGGATGGAGAGGTTGAGGAAGATGTTGAGTATAGGATAAGAACGAAATGGTTGAAGTGGAGGTATGCCAATAAGGTTGAAGGAAACTTTAGCAACATATATGAAAATCAATTTGGTTCACTCCAAGGAGGTTAACTATAGAAGTTGTCGTCTCACTTAGGCAATTATTGGGAAATATATTGAGAGAACAGGAAAAACCTTCATATGGTCTTCATTGATATAGAGAAAGCCTGTGACTGGGTATTTAAAGATATAATTTGATGGGTTTTAGATAAAAAGGAATGTCCTAAGATGTTATATTAACATCATTAAACACATATATGAGAGAGCCATAATGAGCGTGAAAACTTCTTATAGAGAGACAAGTGAGTTTCTAGTGACCATAGGTTTGCATTAGTGGTTAGCCTTAAGCCTTTATCGCTTCGCATTGATTCTGGACGAGTTAAAGGTTTAAGTCTTTATCGCTTCGCACTGATTCTGGACTACTTAATTGCTCATATTCAAGAGGAGGTACCTTGGTGTATGTTGTTTGTAGGTGATATATTATTGATAGATGAATTGGGAGATGACGGGAAACTTTAAAATCCAAACGCTAAAATAAGGCATACAAAGACATAATACATGCATTGCAATTTCAGTGGGGCTATGCAAAGAGCTGAAACACTTATGAGAATTGAAGATCAAGAGATACCACAAAGAGATTCATTATGATACTTTGGCTCGATAATTATCAAGATGGAGAGGTTGAGGAAGATGCTAAGCGTAGGATAAGAGCGAAATGGTTGAAGTGGAGACTTGGTTTTGGAGCGAGGATGGAGAGGTTCAGGAAGATGCTAAGCATAAGATAAGAGTGAATGGTTGAAGTGGAGACATGCCAACAAGATTGAAGGAAAATTTAGCAAGACAACAATTAGACCAATTATGACCTATGGAGCATAATGTTGGCTAGTCGAGAGACAACACGTACAAAATGAGTGTGACGGCGTTGAAAATGATGAGATGGATGTGTGTTAAATCAGGAAAGATTGAATCATATATGAGCACTTTCAAGCGTTTAGGAGTAGCATCAATAGGTGTTAAGAGAGACTCGTTTGAGATGGTTTGGACCTATCTAATGCAGGCTATCTACAATGCCATCGAGGAAAAGGTTTTCTATGCAAGTTGATGGCCCGCCAAGGAAAGGGGTTGGCCGAAAAAGGCATGTATGGAACTTGTAAGGTAGATATGAAGAAGTGTAAGCTATCTAAAGATTTGTCTTACGATTGATCAAAATAGACAAAAAATTTCATGTAGCCAACTCGAACATAGTTAGGACAAGGCTTTAATTATGATGATATATATTTGCTTCACAACAACGTATTTTTGAAAGAAACTAGAAACCCTTGGAAAACCCATTAGAAGACTATTTTTCCAAGCCTCATCTGAGGAAAAAAAGAAAAAAGAAAAGGAAAGCCTGGATACCCCTCCATACCCTTCCTCCTCCTGTGTGAATAGACTGTGGCCTAGTTATAAACTTTCCTAAATGCATGAATAGACTGTCATCTTGTCTTCCCGGCTTTGTCACAATGAAAAATAGGTAATTTTTTCTCAAGTGGATGAATAGTTATTTGCAAGGAATCAAAGAGAAGTAACGTTTTCATCTTGAGTGTTGTACTTTTTAGACTCCATATGGGTTGATTGTTGCAATTCCATCCAATATTTGCCATGACGCTTCTTGAGGAGTCATACGCTATGATGTTTACAGTCTCAAGGCTGTTTGGAAGGATGATGAAAGTTGTGAGGTTGCTAGATAGTAGAATTGTGCCCGTCATTGAGCTGCTGGCCCACGCCAGCTTGATCTCAATTTCATGCCATATTTTTCTTGTTATTTCTTGAGATTTGATGATTTATTTTTGAATATTCTGCTATTTCTTCCAGTCAAGTATGCCAACTAACCACTGGGAGGGGCATAATTCCCTCAGCTTTAGAGCTAGACACTTACAATTTTTTCAGTCCTCATGAGGTCCTCTGAATAAGTAGATATCTGAAAGTGAGTATGACATATGGTCCAAACAAGATCAATGAAGCTATGAAGAAATAAAAGATGGTTTGACAGTTCACTACAATTCTCACAAAAAAAAGAGAGGATCACAATTTATGCCAGTGCTTCTAAGGAAGTGTTTAGTTTTTAATCTTCCATGTGAAACCAGCCAAGCAACGGAGGAATGCTTCAAAATGTGATTTTTCAATTAGATAATTTCCTTCCATCTGATTGCAGTAGTGGCATATGTTTCTTGGATACTAAGAAGCTGAAGAGGTTGTGAATGTATGTATCTTGGATAAGACTAAGAACTGAAGAGGTAGGGAATGTATATGTATCTTGGATAAGACCAAGTGCTGCTGAGGTAGTGAATTTACCCGAACTGTAAGGCTTCTAAAATCAATTCGTCTTCGTATTGAGTCCCTAGAGAGGATTTTTTTTTTTTTTATTTCATTCCAGATTTCCCTGAGGGCACCTTTTTTTTGGTTCGCGGAAAACCGGTTCTGCAGGCTTTTTCCTCTTTGCGGAGGAAATTTTTTATTTTTTAAATATTTTTTTCTGAATCCCCCTCCCAAAATAAAAATCAGAAATGCTTTTCTGCATAAGATTGGAGAGTTTAGCTCATTTTTGTGCTTGTCCTCATGGAAAACTGGTCATACAAGATATCAAGTTTGTTCGGGGGAGAAGATTCTCTTTTGGAAAGATACATGGATAGGGGAGATACCGCTAGCAAAGCAATACCCAGATCTATTTAATTGCGTTTTGGCGAAGGAAGCAAATGTCAAAAGCTGTTTTGGTAAAGGCACCAATAATGAGGTCATATGGAGCCCCATATTTGAAGAAATTTGAGGGAAATTGAGGAAACGCCGTTTGTATCCCTACTAAAGCTTCTTGCAAATGTGCTTATCCTAGAAGAAGGGGAGGATAACAGGATTTGGACGATAGCATCAAAAGACGTCTCTTTCTCTGTATCATCATTCTACTCAGCCATTTCCAAAAGGATAGAGAGAAGTTGCTAGATGAAAAACATTTGGAAGTTTAATGCCCCGCCGAGAATTATGGTGTTTGGCTGGTTAGTTCTCCGAGGACGGATTCTCACTATGGACAACCTTAAACGAAGAGGGAAGATTGTGGTCAATGCATGGCCCATGTGTTTGGAAGATGAGGAAACAATTGATCACCTACTACTGCGGTGTAACAATGTTGTGAAGATTTGGACCACTGTAATCAGTTGGTTTGGCTGCAGCTGGGTCTTCCCAAAGCATGTTCAAGACTTGTTCATGGCTTGGAAATCTCCAATCGGGTCACAAAAGGGGAAGGAGATGTGTAAGCTCACCTTTCTTGTAGTAATTTGGCATGTATGGAAGGAAAGAAATGCGAGATGTTTTGAGAGAGCCGGCACTAATGGAGACTCGATTTGCGGAAAGATTAAATTTTCCGTGGCTCAATGGGTGTCAATAAACCCCATTTTCAAAGACTATACGTTAGACCAAATCATGTTCCACTGGAGCGAGGTGGCTGTCCTATAGTAATGTTTTGAGGTTGTGACTGTCCTGTAGCAATGTTATGGGGTCATTCTAGGTTTTTTTGTAGGGTTTGTCCTCTTTGTTTCATGCTTTTAGGGGTTCACTGTAATTGTTCTTCTTTCAGTACAAGTCTCTTGTACTATTTTTCACTTCAATGAATTTAACTATTCAAAAAGAAAAAAGGCCATACGAAATGTGGAAAATGTTTGCTGCGGAAAAGCGGCCAAATTTTCCATGTCTTTGCCACAGAAATGTGGCTGCACAAAGTGCCCTTAAGGAATTGGAGGAAGCACAAAGAAGTTTTAATTCACCATTATATGTGAACTCTCCTACTTTGAAGGATCTTGGTCTTCTATAAATGGGTCTTGAGCCATACCTGTCCACCAATCTGCCAAGAGGATGCCAAGAATCATACTGAAAAGATGCTTTATTTCCGTTTCCAATGAGTGTTTTGCATCATTTCAAAGCCAGCCCCCTAGTCTCCCAAATGCTTTTCCAGCCCCATGAAGCAGCTGAGTGACATTGCATATCCCAAATAGGATCTCTCTCTCAAATACTTCAAGTGAGCCGACTTAAACCAAATTGTTTGGGTTCCTTTCACTAAGTGCCAGCACTGTTTTAGAATTGAAGCTTTGTTGTGTTGCTGCAAAGACTCAACTCCAAACCTCACTGATATCAAGGAAAACAAATTGTATTTCAAGATACCATGGGCGTTGTTTTATGTTCCAATCCCTTAAATTCCATAATAAGTTTCTCACGTGTTTGTCCATAATTTTGAGGCACCCCCTGGCATTAGAAATCAATTAGACCATGGTATGTGGAAATTGGAAAGATCTAAGCACATATTTTATGATTTGAACATGGTCTGCATAAGATAGGATTTTAGCCTTCCAACCTGCCAATCTGCCTTTATTTCTCCACCAGAGTTGCACAATCTACGGAATGTCGCCTTTGCATTTCTCCCCCAGAGGTGAACCATCTATGGAAAGTTCCCTATTGGTATTGTCAGAGTGCCTGCAATGATGCTTTGAGCATGATCAGGAGTGTTTCCAAAGAAAACTGCACTTTTCTGGTAGTACACCAGCAAGCCTTAGTGATAAGACAGATTCTCATGAATCCTCTTAATCAAATGAACATTATGGGGTAGCAGAGCAGTATAGCATTATAGCATTTGCAAAAAAAAAAAAAAAAAAGAAGTTACTGTGAGATCTTACTTTCTAAAGGGAGAATCAATTAAACTACTTTCAGTTTCAGTGCATATATTAAAAAATTGAAGAGAGGAACTCCATAGTTATTGTAAATAGGAAAGGAGATAAGGGGCACACCCCTGGCTCAGACCTCTTGTGCTCTTGAAATGGCCTGCGGGGAACCATTCACAAGGATGGAGAACAAGGGAGAATGAGGGAAATGCAATGCTTTGGAAATTTATAAGCTTGTAAGGCACCTTCAAGAAAATATCACGTTACATTGTTGAAAGCTTTTTTGAGATCAATTTTGAGACACATTCTTTGATAACTCTTTGGCTAAATGAAGCTTTTGACTAGGTCATGACTGAGAAGGATGTCATCAGAAATATTCTTACCTGGGATGACAGCTGATTGAGCTGCACCAATTGTGTAGTTTATAATTGGCTTCATTCTGTTTGCCAAAATCTTTGTTATGATCTTGTAGAGTACATTTGTTTGCGCAATTGGCCTTAAATGTTCATGAGAGGTTGAGCTTGAAATTTTAGGGATGAGAATTGAAAGCTAAGAAATGTGCTTGCATTCAAAAGTTTTGCAGATTTGAACAAAAAAAGAAGAAGAAAAGAAATCTTCTATAGTTACAAAAACATCATTGCGATGATCAGCCAACAAACCTTAGAAATGAGTGAGTGCTGAAGCTATTCATTTCTTTCTCACCATTTTGAAGTTCGCTTTAGTGGTTTTCTTGACTTCATAGAACCAAGCATTGAATTTGTGGTATCATATTTCATATTCTTTCTCATCATAGAAGAGAAAAGAGAAAGATGAAGTCTAATCCTTTTTTTCTTGGTATCTCTCAAGCTTCCTTGTGCCGATGTGTTGCTTTTTTATTTTATTATTATTATTTTTTTGTTGGTTCTAGTTTGTATACAGATATTTTCACTGACGTCAATTATTCAGTCTGAATAAAATGGCATTTTTCTTATTTTCTTGAATCAAATTTAGTTTTGTAGCTCATCATTTCAACACCTTTTTTTCTGTTGAGAAATCTGTTGATTTATTTTTTGTCGTCTTCATTATGCAGCTCATGCCTCACAACAAGCTTATGGACCATTGCACCAAATAACTTGGGAGTGTCTGAACAAGATTTCCCTTGGAAGATAATACATCTCAAGTAATTAGCAAATGTTTGCTTACTACTATCCATGACATGTTGTAATTTGCACTACCAGCTTTTCTGGTAATGTTCCAGTTGATATTAGATTCTTTAGATTCGACATTGGTTTTATAGATGCTTTTGAATGTTTTTCATTTTGATAAAGAACTATGCTTGATGCAGTTTCGGCTATGAGCTTATATATTCTTCTAAAATAGACCACTTTTTTTTTTTTGGATAAATAAGGGATTTTTCTTTTGATGACGGAGTGCAGACTAATCCTTATAGCCCATGGGGAGCCAGGTAAATACCCTGTGGCCCCAGTGTGTTAGCGCAGTTTTGAACCCTTAACCTCCAGGAACAAACTATGGGATAAATAAGGGATTTTCTTGGATCGATTCTTCCAATAACCATATCCATTTCATCTCAAAAACACCAAACATATCATAAAACCACTCCCGAGGAGCTGCATTTGGCACCTGCGTCGAAGTGCCCTCCCATGATCTGGCACAAGACCAAGTTTGACACTCATCTTATTAGATTGAATCTCAATAGATTAAGAGTTGAAAGACTCTTTTAACTTTTAAGGGTATGAAATCAGGGGTTATGATAATCTAAGGGGACTGATTTTTTCCCATTCTTATCTTATGAGACCTTTCCATCCCACCCACCTTGCTGATGGGGGCATGCATCATCTAGATATGCCCTGTGAAGTGAAGTGGCGCATGTGGTGGGTCGACCATCTATTAAAATTAGATTCGACAGTCATCATTATACATCTGATGTAAATTAAGAAAATGGATGGTTCGAGTGCAAACCAGTGAACGGCTCCACTATCCATGATTGAGATCGGATAGCGAGCAACATCTATAAAAAATCAAATTTTTTTTTTTTTTTTTGATAGCCTAACGAAGGGGCTAGACCTTAGACTTATAACACAACTCACACATGTGAGGTGATGGAAACTCACATAAGAGGAGACATGGGCGGCGCTACATAGATCCCAGTGGGGTCCCTAATTGATCCCACTGAGATCTGGACAAATATTAAAAAAAAAAAAAAAAAAAAAGAACTCTTTAATGAATTAAAGTTATGAGAAGCTTTTAACCCCACTCAATGCCCAAGTTAATGGGCCATTTGCCTACCAAAATAAAAAACAATTAAAAAAAAACTATGGGCCCAATTTTTATTTTTTAAAGAAAATTGTCTTTTTTAGACATTTTGTCAGTAAGTCTTCATTTACCCTAACTTAACTTCTAAATACGGTATTCTCCCTGTATTAGAAGGAGAAAACCCTAATATTATCGAAAGTAGATGATAGATGTTGATAAAGGTAAAAACAAATTTATTTGATTTGTGGAAGATAAGTCTTTTGGTGACCCCACTGACTTTAATTTCTGGAGCTGCCACTGAAAGGAGAGACGGACACAAGTCACACATGTGAGGTGGATAGAAACTCTTATATGCGAGCGAGGAGACATAGACACAACTCACACATGTGAGGCGATAGAAATTCACACATGCGAGGAGACGTAAACACAATTGACATGGGCTGAGATATAAAGTGACACATGCGAGGATAGAAATTTGCATATGCAAGGAGACATAAAAATCAAATTTCTTAAGGATGGCTAATGCACTAACTGACCCATTTGTCCCAATTCACCTCAATACAAGCTATTATTAGGGCTTTTTGTTCTACCCCAAAAAAAACAAAAGGCTCTTTGTCAAATTCAGATTAAAAAAAAAAAAAAAAAAAAACCATCTCATGGGAAAGAGGCTTTTAACTAAGGAGGTTTCGAAAGGTTAAGAAGTGAACGGGCAATGGACTGAGAGGCCAAGAAGGCCGATAGTCTCCTATCAAAAGTTTTTAATTAATCCTTACACTCTTGAAAGGACATTGAATAACTGTTAGGATGTACGGTGAATCGAAGTATGGTAAGCTGAAGCATCAAATCAAGAGATGATAAAATATAATGTATTATGGTGGTGTTTTATTTTTAGGTGTTTGATATGGAATCTTTTTGGCTTTTTGTATAGTAAAGTGGAGTTTTTTGTCTTTTAGTGGAGAAAGGAGGTTGATTTTTTTTTTTGAAAAATTAGGAGAGAATTTTGAAATTGTGTACTTTTCATATGACCCCTTCTCATTTCTTATCTGGATTTACTTTACTTTACTTTAACTAGTTAATTGCCAAATACGGCGACACTCCTCCGGTTCTGTCACAGGGAATTAAACTTCTAGAAGTTAGTAATAAATGGGCAATTTAGCAAGGAGTATTTAAAAGATGACAAGGACCGACCCAAGGTGAGGTGGAGCAGGGACCATCACCCAGCTAGGATCCAGTGTACTAGGGGATGGATGAATAATTTTTTCCTATTAAAAGGAGAGACTATCAAGTTGTAACCCTTGCACAGCTTCATGTTTAATCTTTCACTTTTGGTCTCTTAGACAAAGGATAGCATGAAATCTTATTATAGCATGAAATCTTAGTAAATCAATAAAAATTATCCAAGGCAGGTCCGAAATAGGGTGCTCAAGGGCTGGGCCGGCTTGGACGCATTGGGCTGGATTCAGACTTTGAGTTCTGGTACTCGGTCTCGTCCTGACTTAAATTCCTAGCCCGAGTAATATTAGGGCAGGGCTTGGATTAAGAGATAGAAAGCCCGAAGCCAAGCCTGGCCCAAATAATGCATGCAGTTTAGTGACTGATTTTCTCAAGGGAGTCATAGAGGGCCCAACACGAGATATAAAGTCTGGGCCAGTCCGGCCTGATTGACTAAATGGTCAGGCTTTGGCCTTATGTGTTCGAGGTGGCTTGAGCCAGGCACTTTAGCTGCTTGGGTTGGATACTGTTTGAAAAGTCAGGTCGGGCCTGGTTATGCCTTAGTCCGGCCCATTAAAGCCCTGGTCCAAAGAGATTTTCACAACAAAACAAATTTTTGTATGTTTGTGACAAGGCCCACAATTCTCTCCCAGCCTCTCAGTATGGGTTTGACACACCCGTTACTCAACTGACGACGATAGAGCAAACCCTCTTCACAAACTACTTTTGTCATATGAGCACTTGTGGTCGTAATGATTATATTATAAATTTAATTTAAACAAAAATTACATTATATAACCGTTTGTAGTCCAACGGTTAGGATAATTGCTTTCCAAGCAATAGATCCGGGACTGGAGTATTGCCTCCGAGCCCTGTGGCCTTTAAGTGGTAGCACAAATGAACTCAATCTTCCTAAAGAGGGGGGAACCGGGTGTCGATACTAAGACCTCTAACTCTTTTTGTTAGATAGGTCGACAAGGGATATCTTAGGGTTAAAGTCTAACCCATGCTGACCTATTTTTAAAATGGGTTGAATAACTTCAACCTAGACTAGATGCGGCCCAACCCGGCTGACCCACATTACCTGAACTTAATGCAGGTCATGTTACCCAACCTATAGAATCTCTATTTCAAATATTAAGGCTATAGTTAAGTTGTAGGCAAAAGAAAATTCCAGCAGATGCTCGGCTCATTCTATATAAAATAGACTAATTCCAAGTGCCAAAATACTAAATCACAACATTGTTTAATGGTTTTAGATATGTGAGTCAATCCGAACCAATCACATTTAAGTACTTAAGGTGGGTTATGCGGTTCGAGTAGGTTGGCCCCAACCCAACTTGTTTAAATGTGGATTAGGTTTTCCTGAGCTATGATGTGTCCATATATTTTGGCGGTCGGGTCAGCAAGTTGGGTAGGATTTTTTGACTGCTGCCTCTAACTAGCTAAGAATGCACCAAGCCACGCCTACTTATTTACAAAAAGATGGCCGAACTCATCTACTTAAAACCAAGGAATCCCAAAACATCCCAGTTTTAATCCTATCATCTTAAGATTTACTAATTATTAGCCTTTTCACAAGGAAAATGAATTGCTAACTAAAATGGATTTTGGCAGTCCCATCAAGGATTTGGGGTATTTGTACAACTGCATTGGAGATCGACAGATTGAATGTTTTCCGCATCCAAAAAGCCTACTTGTCCCGGGATTTTCACCCGAGACGGGCCTTGTCTCGGGTGAAAATCCCGGGACAAGTAGCATGGCTCTTTCCGCATCAGGGCATGTGAAAGTTTTCCACAGTAGAGAAATAATAATAATGTTAAGACAACTGGTTCCTTATTGCATGAAAATGCACCCCCAAAGTCCTTACACAGTGCAATCTTTTTCCACCATAAAAAATTAAAAATTTATGTATATTTCAAGAAAGTCTCTTTTTTGTACATTCTTTCTATTTTAACAATTAATGCCTCATCCAAATGGTTTTTTTTTTTTTTTTTTTTTTTTTTTTTGCCTCTACGTGATGGCTTTAGGTATGTGCAGAAGATCCTACATCGTTCGAGGTCAAAACGTTAGTGGGCTTTATAAGCATTTCCATGATCTTTATATTTTATGATGTTTTGAGCCTTTTGCCACTAGCCCTATATGCGCAAGTGAGTCGAGCCCATTTATTTGTTCTGACCCTTTTTTAAACGTTGCGGTTTACTGCATTTTAACGTTTGTAATTTTTAATATTTTTTAACAATTGTGGATTAATGCCATTAGTCTTATTTATCATGGCCCAACGGACACAAATCTCATATTATAAGAGATCGTCTTCATGATCCTAGCGGAAACAATCCTCTTTGGATTACAACCTCTCTCACCTTCGGACTTGGTGTGCAACCAAGCTTGAATAAGAGAAGGTCGTTGTGTCCTGAGGGCGGTTCTGATCCGCTTTGGATTACAACCTCTCTCACCTTCAGACTTGGTGTGAAACCGAGCTTGAATAAGAGATGGTCATTGTATATTGGGGGTGGTTCTGATCCTCTTTGTATTACAACCTCTCTCACCTTCAAACCTGGTGTGTGACCAAGCTTGAATAAGAGAAGGTCGTTGTATCTGGGTGGGGGGTGTTTCTATTGAGAACCTTTGTATATGGGCTTCATCCCAAGGGGCGGAATTTTTCCTAGAGAGAGTGTTATGAGACATGTCTCGCCCAATTGTTACGGCTGCTACTCTTCGAATCCCTCCAACAATGAACAGTATCAGGATTAACAAATCATGCCTCGGCAGTTTAATTGAGAACCTTCACATCTGGGCATCCCAAGGGGTGAAACTCATACTAAAGAGAGCATCGTCAGAGGTGCCTCAGCCAATTGTTGCTGCTTCTACTGCTACTCTTCGAGTTCCTCCAACAGTACACAGTATAAGGATTCAAAGATCGGATTTTTTGTTTTTATTTATTTAATTTGAGAGCAACTCCTATTTTGGTAGCTGTATTTCCAACACTAAATAAAACTTAAAAAACTCACTAGGGCCCAAACCAAGCCACAGTTCCCATACACAGGGGCAACTTGGGTTGAGTTTGGGTTAAATTAGGTTAAGTCATGTATCAAGACTTTTCTTAAAATTGATTTGTTTTCGAAAGGGTATTATATTCAGAAAATGTATAAATGATGTATATAATATAGTCAAATCTAGTAGTTATAACAAATATGTGTATTTTTATATTTATACATAAGTTGTGTAATGAAAGCCCGAATTCAAACGGGACCAGAATTCTAGACAGGTTTGGTTCTATTAACACATAAATTCAACTGGAGCCGAAAATAGAACAACCCGAATATTCTTTTGGCCGAGTTCAGCCATGGCGATCCAGGCTTGAGATATAGAGGGATGGATGTTTTCTATTATATATGTACACATATATAAATATTCTTAAAGAGACATGTAGGCATAACAGCACCTGTAGCAAATTTGGTTCATTTGAACAGCAACTCGTTAGCAAAGTTCCAAATCTAGGTTCAACTCCTGGAGGTCTATTTTTGCTACAAAATATTTTTCTCCTTAACAGAAAAACAAATTTGTTTTGTGGTCGACGTCGACCGTTTTTTTGTGTGTGTGTGTGTGTGGTTGACGTTTACCTTTATTGTCTGTGTTGATAGCAAGGGTCCTTTTTTTTTTTTTTTTTTTTTTGTGGTTGACGTTTACCATTATTTTCTGTGTTGATAGCGAGGGTCGACGACAGGCATGTATCCTCATCTTTTTCGTTCTTCCTCTCTTCCCCAAATCCAATTCAATGATGGAGAAATTCACATGTCCGCCCCAAGGATTACATGAAGAGGAGATGGAGCTTGGCTGAGCCAAATTATGCCAGGCGAGGCCTGGATATGCCTAACACCACCTAACCCGAGCCCTAAACAACCCTAGGCAAGATGTACAAGTTTTGACTTGATCCTGCAATGGATCCAACATTTTGGCGTGGCAGCCAGAATTACACGACCTAGTATTAGATTGTGAAAGCAATGTCTTCTCAACAATGGGGCTAGAATTCACAGTTAATTATCATATTCTTTTTGGGCTCAATTCTTTGTATCGAATCAAATTTCTAGAAAGTCTAAGATTTACATTCTTATGAAAATGGAAAAATTGAGAAAACAATAGAGAAAACCACAAATGGCCATCTGATGATCTCCTCATTGGGGGAAAACGAAATGCAACCACAAAAATCCTAGGGTTATATATATATATATATATATATATATATATATATATATATATAAATCCCCATAGTCGGTCAACAATGATGGAGCCAAGGTTTTCTTCTTTTTTTTTCTCGAGGCACTATATTTATTTTTATTTTTTTTTACTAAATTTAATTTATTTAAAATAAGATCTTAATATATCTAAACAAAAACTCAAAAATTTGAACGCCCTTAAGATTGAGAGAGGGAGAAATCCAGCGTGCTAATTTTTTTGTATTGAATGATCTTTCTTTGGTACTTTTTTTTTTCCTTAAACTTTTGGTTGGTAATCTCCACGTGATCTTATAAGATTTGTTTGAATGTGGAGAAATCATGTGGACAGTACAGGTGAAGAATTCAGTTCACAATGCTAATTTGAGTTTTTGAGAACTTTTCTGTGTTTCAATCTCTTCCAAAACGTCAATAAAAATCTATACACAAATTTAAGTTGTTGATAGTTTTTTTATTGTAGAAATAAAAATAATTTTTCCACTGCCATTATATCGAAATGGTACGTTTTCAAATCTCTAGTTGCAAATTTATTTAACGGATTACATGCAGCATGTCTTTTAAATAACTCCGAATCATAAATCCAAATAAGTGCCTATTTTATGAACTGTTTGTCTTTCCTAGAAATCCAAAAAGGGGACCGATTGAGAATTTTTTTAAATGAAATTGGAGGGGATCTGGGCCCAACAGTGAGGTAGAAAGTTATTTAGCTGTATTGCTAGTTTGGCAAAAGGAAAGGAAGTGAAAATGAAAGAGTGGAAAGGAACTGAAAACACCAATCCATCAAAATGAACAAATAGCCTCCACCAATTCAAAATAGATTTAAAACTGGCACCTGTAGTGCTAGTTTGACCAAAGGAAATGAAGTGAATCAAAGAGTGGAAAGGGGATTTCTTGCTTCCAAAGTGTTTGTTACTTAAACTCCAGTTTTTTGGGTTTTCTTCACCTTGTTCATTTCCAACACTAAACAAAACTTAAGAAACTCACTTGGGCCCAAACCAAGCTACAGTTCCCTCACCGAAGGGCAACTTGGGTTGAATTTGGGAAAAATATGGTTAAGTCATGAATCGACACTTTTCTTAAAATTGATTTGTTTTTGAAAGGGTGTTATATTGAGAAAATGTATAAATGATGTATATCATCTAGTCAAATTTAGTAGTTATAATAAATATGTGTATTTTTATATTTATACATAAATTGCGTAATGAAAGCCCGAACACAAACGCGACCAGAATTCCAGACGGGTTTGGCTCGTTAACACATAAGTTCAAGTAGGACCCGAAAATAGAAAAACCCAAAAGTTCTTTTGCCCGAGTTCAGCCATGGCGGTCCCGGTATGAGCTAAAGAAGGATGGCAGTTTTTTAATATATATATACTCATATATAAATATTTTTAAGGAGAGATGTAGGCATAACCGCACCTGTAGCTAATTCGGATGATTTGAACAGCTACTTGTTAGCAAGGTTCCTAAATCCAGGTTCGACTCCTTGCAGGTGCATTTTTTTTGCTATAAAATATTTTTTTCCTTAACAGAAAAACTTTTTTTTTTTTTTTTTTTTTTTTTTTTTTTTTGGTGGTCGACATGGACCCTTTTTGTATTTGTGGTAGATGTTTACCTTTATTTTCTGTGTTGATAGGTCAACCACGAGCAGGAATGTTTCCTAATCTTCTTCCGTCTTCCTCTGTACCCCAAATCCAATCCAATGATGGAGAAATTCACATGTCTGCCCCAAGGATTACATGAAGAGGAGATGGAGCTTGGCTGAGCCAAATTATGCCAGGCGGGGCCTGGATATGCCTCAACCCCACCTAACCCGAGCCATAAACACCCCTAGGCAAGATGTACAAGTTTTGACTTGATCTTGCAATGGATCCAACATTTTGGCGTGGCAACCAGAATTACACTACCCTAGTATTAGATTGTGAAAGCAATGTCTCCTCAACAATGGGGCTAGAAATCATAGTTAATTATCGTATTCATTTTGGGCTCAATTCTTTGTATCGAATTAAATTTCTAGAAACTCTAAGAGTTGCACTCCTATGAAAATGGCGAAATTGAAAACGGAATACAGAAAACCTCAAATGGCCATCTGATGATCTCCTCATTGGCGGAAAACGAAATGCATCCACAAAAATCCTAGAAAAATGAGGGATATATATATAAATGCCCATAGTCTGTCGACTATGATGGAGCCAAGGTTTTTTATTTTTATATTTTTATTTTTATTTTTATCGGTGCAGTATATTTATTTTTATTTATTTTTACTAAATTGAATTTATTTTCCATATGATCTTAATTTATCTAAATAAAAACTCAAAATTTGAAAGCCCTTAATATTGAGAGAGGGAGAAATCAAGCGTGCTAATTTTTTATGTATTGAATGACCTTTCTTTCATTTTTTTTTTTCCTAAAGTTTTTGGTTGGTAATCTCCACGTGATCTTATGAGATTTGTTTTGATGTGGAGAAATCATGCGGACAGTACAGGTGAAGAATTCTGTTCACAATCCTAATTTGAGTTTTTGAGAACTTTTCCACGTTTTAATCTCTTCCAAAACGTCAATAAAGATCTTCAGACAAATTTAAGATGTTGATAAATTTTTTATTGTAGAAATAAAAATGATCTTTCCAATGCCATTATATCGAAATGGTATGTTTTCAAATCTCTAATTGCAAATTTATTTAAAGGATTACATGCAACATGGCTTTTAAATAACTCCGAATGTTAAATCCAAATAAGTGCCTATTTTCTGAACTGTTTGTCTTGCCTAGGAACCCAAAAAAGGGGATCGATTGAGAGTTTTGTTTAATGAAATTGGTGGGGATTTAGGCCCTACAGTGTGGTAGAAAGTTATTTAGCTGTATTCTTAGATCTGTATTGCTAGTTTGGCAAAAGGAAAGGATGTGAAAATGAAAGTGTGGACAGGAACTGAAAGCACCAATCCATCAAAATGAACAAATTGCCTCCACCAATTCAAAATAGATTTAAAACTGGCACCTATAGTGCTAGTTTGACCAAAGGAAATGAAGTGAATGAAAGAGTGGAAAGGGGATTTCTTGCTTCCAAAGTGTTTGTTACTTGAACTCCAATTTTTTGGGTTTTCTTCGCCTTGTTCATTTCCAACACTACATAAAACTTTAGAAACTCACTTGGGCCCAAACCAAGCTACAGTTGCCTCACCCAAGGGCAACTTGGGTTGAATTTGGGTTAAATTAGGTTAAGTAGTGTATCAAGACTTTTCTTAAAATAGATTTGTTTTTGAAATGGTGTTCTATTCAGAAAATGTATAAATGATGTATATAATATAGTCAAATTTAGTAGTTATAATAAATGTGTATTTTTATATTTACACATAAGTTGCGTAATGAAGGCCCGAACCCAAACGCGACCAGAACTCCATATGGGTTTGGCACGTTAACACAAAAGTTCAAGTAGGACCCGAAAATAGAACAACCCTGAAATTCTTTTGCCCGAGTTCAGCCACGGTGGTCCCGGTTTGAGCTAAAGAAGGATGGAAGTTTTCTAATATAAATATACACATATATAAATATTTTTAAGGAGAGATGTAGGCATAACCGCACCTGTAGCTAATTCGGATGATTTGAACAGCTACTTGTTAGTAAGGTTCCTAAATCCAGGTTTGACTCCTGGCAGGTGCATTTTTTTTGCTATAAAATATTTTTTTCCTTAACAGAAAAACTAATTTTTTTTTGTGGTCGACGTGGACCGTTTTTGTATTTGTGGTAGACGTTTACCTTTATTTTCTGCGTTGATAGGTCGACCAAGAGCAGGCACGTTTCCTAATCTTCTTCCGTCTTCCTCTCTGCCCCAGATCCAATCCAATGATGGAGAAATTCACATGTCCGCCCCAAGGATTACATGACGAGGAGATGGAGCTTGGCTGAGCCAAATTATGCCTGGTGGGGCCTGGATATGCCTCAACCCCACCTAACCCGAGCCATAAACACCCCTAGGCAAGATGTACAAGTTTTGACTTGATCCTGCAATGGATCCAACATTTTTGCGTGGCATCCAGAATTACACTACCCTAGTTTTAGATTGTGAAAGCAATGTCTCCTCAACAATGGGGCTAGAAATCACAGTTAATTATCATATTCATTTTGGGCTCAATTCTTTGTATCGAATCAAATTTCTAGAAACTCTAAGAGTTGCACTCCTATGAAAATGGCAAAATTGAAAACGGAATAGAGAAAACCTCAAATGGCCACCTGATGATCTCCTCATTGGCGGAAAACGAAATGCATCCACAAAAATCCTAGAAAAATGAGGGTTATATATATAAATGCCCATTGTCGGTCAACTATGATGGAGCCAAGGGTTTTTTTTTTTTTTGTTGGGGCACTATATTTATTTTTATTTTTTTACTAAATTGAATTTATTTTCCATATGATCTTAATTTATCTAAACGAAAACTCAAAATTTAAAAGCCCTTAATATTGAGAGAGGGAGAAATCCAGCTTGCTAATTTTTTATGTATTGAATGATCTTTCTTTCGTTTTTTTTTTTTCCCTAAACTTTTTGGTTGGTAATCTCCATGTGATCTTATGAGATTTGTTTGGATGTGGATAAATCATTCGGACAGTACAGGTGAAGAATTCAGTTCACAATCCTAATTTGAGTTTTTGAGAACTTTTCCACGTTTTAATCTCTTCCCAAACATCAATAAAGATCTTTAGACAAATTTAAGTTGTTGATAATTTTTTTATTGTATAAATAAAAATGATCTTTCTACTGCCATTATATCGAAATGGTATGTTTTCAAATCTCTAATTGCAAATTTATTTAAAGGATTACATGCAGCATGGCTTTTAAATAACTCCGAATCTTAAATCCAAATAAGTGCCTATTTTATGAACTGTTTGTCTTTCCCAGAAATCCAAAAAAGGGGATCGATTGAGAATTTTGTTTAATGAAATTGGAGGGGATTTGGGCCCTACAGTGAGGTAGAAAGTTATTTAGCTGTATTCTCATATCTGTATTGCTAGTTTGGCAAAATGAAAGGATGTGAAAATTAAAGATTGGAAAGGAACTGAAAAGACCAATCCATCAAAATGAACAAATGGCCTCCACCAATTCAAAATAGATTTAAAACCGGCACCTATAGCGCTAGTTTGACCAAAGGAAATGAAGTGAATGAAAGGGTGGAAAGGGGATTTCTTGCTTCCAAAGTGTTTGTTACTTGAACTCCAATTTTATGGGTTTTCTTCGCTGTTAATTTGTATGGCTCAATTGAAATTAGTAAGTCTTAGTTAACCGGGCTCCTAGATTGCACAAGTTGTACTCTGATTATAAGTAGGTCTATTATAGTAGTTCTACTATGATTAGAAGTTGGGTTTGAGTGTAATAGGGTTTGGGGCTGATATTATAAATAGAGACCAGAGTCTCTAGGTTGTATATACCTCTGATTGCATAGTTATTTCTCCCGTCTTCCCCGTGACGTAGGCCAAAAGCTGAACCGCGTAAATCTCTGTTCTTCTTGTGTGTGCTTGTTCTCTTCTCGTAGGCCGTAGATCACAACAAACTGGTATCAAAGCGTTGCGCGTGATCGGAGGAGATGCGACGGATCATATCTCAGACGGCTGGAGTTGTGGCTGCGCGATCGACGGATTAGATCTCAAGATTGAGATAGTGTTTTCCTGGATAGTGCAAAAGGATATCGTTTGATCTTGGTGGGCCACACAAATTGCAGAGATCGGTTCCCTGGTTTTAGATCGACGTTGGAAACTGGTGACAAAGCAGCGACCGGAGAAGTTGATTGATCAGAGAAGAAAACTGTGATTGGAGAAGAAGAACAGGGATCGAAACGATTACTCGTGTTGCAGAGAACAGGCAGAGAAGAAGGTGCCTGCGCCTGGTTTCATCTGTTGCAGCAGAGAAGAAGGCCGGAATCGTCGTCGAGTTCGCCGCCGCGTGTCGCCCTCCGTCACCATCTCTGCCGCTGGGTGTCGCCGGACGCCGTCTTGAAGTCGTCCCGCGGCCGGAGCGAGAAAGGAAGGAGAAGTCGCGCTGCGTCGTTCTGGTTCTGAACCTGAACAGATTTTGGGGAAGAGGAAGACCGATTTGGGCCTGGGCCTACAGTGTTTCCGGGTTGGACCCGGGTCAGTCAGACCCGTTTGCAGAGGGAGCCCAGTAGCCAGCCAGTCTAGGCAAACCTGACCCGTGCAGCAAAGCCTAGTAGCAGAAAAGCGCTGACGTCAGCGCGGTACGGTCAAAGGCTATTTGACTAGATCGAAGGCTGAAACTTGTTCTCGCGATATCTTGACGATCCGGAGTCTGATTGGAGGTCCATTTGAACCTACAGACTCGTTGCGAGCAGATCTATGCAGTTGCGGAAGAAGATTGGTTGTTCAACGGTGAACTAAGGAGATTGACTAATTGTAGCGTAGTAACTTGTTTTTACAATAATTTAACCATTCGAAGTCGGATTTCAGATCCATTTCTTCCAGCTTGATCGTGGTGACCAGATTTACACAAGTACTGTAAAAGATTCATGGAATGGCTGCTAAATTTGAGTTTGAGAAATTCGACGAAAACAATGACTTCGGTCTATGGCGTCTAAAGATGCATGCTTTGCTGGTTCAGAATGGGCTGTATTAAGCTTTGAAATGAAAGAATGCTTTGCTTGAAAAATTGTCAGATGAAGAAAAGGATGAGTTGATAGAGAAGGCGTACGGCCAGATTCTGCTATTTCTGAGCGATGGTGTACTGCGAAAAGTTGCTCAAGAGAGAACTGCTGCTGGTATATGGCAGAAGTTGGAGAACTTGTATATCACGAAGTCTCTCATGAATCGCTTGTACCTGAAGAAGCGATTGTTCACCCTAAAAATGCTGGAAGGTACGTCTGTTTCAACCCATCATGATTCTTTTACAAAAACTGTTTTGGATCTTGAAAACATAAATGTTCATATTGATGATGAGGATGAAGCCATCATGTTGCTATGCTCTTTACCACCCTCGTATGAGAACTTTGTTGATACCATGATGTATGGTAGAGAAACTCTTTCTAAGGAAGATGTCGAGGCAGCCTTGAACTCTAAGGAGTTGAAGAAAAAAGTTGCGGTTGACAGTGATGGTTCGGGTGAGGGTTTGGTAGTACGGGGAAGAACTAAAGACTCCAATAGTAAAGGCAAATGTAAATCTAACAGGAAAAACATTGAATATTATTATTGCCATAAGAAAGGGTACATAAGAAAAAACTGTCCTAAAAGGCAGAGGAAAGGGAAAGAAATAATAGAAGATTCGTCATCTGATGATTCAGTCAATGTTGCAGATGGAAGATCAGATTATGTTTCCGATAATGCACTTTCTGTGATTGAAAATGGAATTCTTCGTCAGGATGAATGGATTCTTGATTCGAGTTGTTCCTACCACATGTGTCACAATAGGGACTGGTTTACCACTTAAAGAGAAATTGACGGTGGTAGTGTCTTGCTGGACAACAATGTTGCATGTAAGACGGTTGGAATTGGAATAGTGAAAATCAAGATGCATGATGAAATCGTCAGAATGTTGGCTGATATTCGGCATATTCCTGATCTGAAAAAGAATCTTGTTTCTCTTGGTGCCTTGGACTCCGATGGTTGTAAGTTCTCAGCTGAAGGTGGAGTTATGAGGCTGTGAAGGGTGCTCTGGTTCTTATGAGAGGCAATAAAGTTGGAAACTTGTATGTTTTGTCTGGAAATACTGTTACAGGTGGAGCTGCAGTGTCTTCCTTAGATGACCATGAATCTGTCTCAACGCGCTTATGGCACTTGCTCTTGGGTCACATTAGTGAGAAGGGATTGACAAAACTGAGCAATCGAAATTTGTTATGTGGCACGAAGACAGGCAAGTTGGATTTCTGTGAGAGATGCATCTTCGGAAAGCATCGAAAGGTCAGTTTCAAGACAGGTATTCATCGCACGAAAGGTATCCTTGATTATGTTCACTTAGATGTATGGTGGCCTTCTAAGGTCTGCTCCAAGGGCGGGTCCCGGTTTCTGCTAACTTTTATTGATGATTATTCAAGGAAAGTCTGGGTTTATACTCTGAAAACGAAGGATCAGACCTTTGTTATATTCAAGCAATGGAAGGAAATGGTTGAGAAACAGACTGGCAGGAAGGTGAAGAAATTGAAGACAGGTGATGGCAAGGAGTACAGATCAACAGAGTTTGAGAACTATTGCACGGATCATGGCATAGTTCGGTATTACACCACCACAGAAACTGCAGAGCATAATGGAGTTTCAAAGAGGATGGACATAATGATATTGGAAAGAGCTCGTTGTTTGTTGTTTACTACAAGATTGTCCATGGACTTTTGGGCTGAGGCAGTAAATGCGGCGGACTACTTGATAAATAGGTCTTCACACACAAAGATTGGATGCAAAATGTCACGCCCCGAGATCTAAAGCCCTTGGGACCCTCAAATTTCGTGACGCGATAGGTTCCACTTCATGTGTTAATTAAATTATGTCACATAAAAGAAATAATTAACCCAAATATGTCATTGCACACTAGATAATCATCCATAAAAAAATATGGAAATCTCAAAATGTTTTATATCTAAACTAGGAATCCAAAGGGTCCACAAAACGAAATACTTTTCTCAAATCTACTAGCTAATAAAATAAGGTGATGCGTTGCTCATGTCTCTGCCCATCCCTGTAAACATCCTAAGATTCCTCAGATTTTGGATTGACCTCAAAATCTGAAACAAAAGAACAAAACAGCCATATGAGTAAAACTCCACAAGTAAACAGACTATAAAACCGTAACAAACGATTTTTCAGTCAATTGGCAGTAAATTTAATATATGGGTCGTTGATACACAAATATTCTAAACTCAAAAGCCATGATCGAGGTAATCAAAATAACAAATCAAATTGAATGGAATGATAGCAGATGATAGAGCCAATAACCTGAATTGAGTCTAAGATAAGGCACCTCCTCAGCAAACTAAATTAACAAAGTATACTTGCCAAAATTGACCAAAGCACAAAGGTACCCGTCAGGTACAACCATTTTATAATCTCAATTAACTGACACAAGGCCAGCGTTACCGGTAACCAAACCAAATCAAAACAAAAGGGAGCTAGCTGCAGACTAGTAATTTTCGCACAAAGGGGTTCCCAGTTCCCCAATGTCATACCCAAAGGGGCTAAAATCCGCTTGTGAGCGTCCCCAAGGTGCGTTGCCCATACTTTAGAGGATGCCTTAGAGGTCAATGGTATATATTTTCAAAGTTCAATAATGTTCAGTTTCAATCTACTAATTAAGGAAGGCTGGAACAAAAAAAAAAAAAAAAAAGGAATCAAACCATATATTAATGTACAAAGTTCCAACCTTAGGATGTAATTTCAGATAGCTCATGGAATGTATTTTTCAATGATAGTTCATTTCACAAAGTTATGATCTTAAGGAGAAATATCAAGTCCAACAAGTTTGTTTGTAGCTAAATCCATTAATCGGGATTGAGTAAAAAATCATTATTTAACCAAATCAATAATAACAAATATCCTACAATTCTAAGATACAAGGATGGGGCTCTCTCAGCACACATCCAAGCATAGATTATAATGGAAACATAACAAATCCTTATATATATCACATTGGAGACAAGGAATCGAAAACTCTAAGTACTGGAGGATCATAGTAAGGTCACTTGCCTTGATCAATAGTGGATGATGGATTTGACTAATTTGACCAGCCCTAAGCTAAGCTCCTTGATGCAGAGATGTGGCTCCCTATCAAAGATAGTTTCCAAGTGGTCAGCGAGTGCGTTGTGTAAGTGGGTTCAGACATGAGTGCATTGGTTTGGGCCAAAATGAGGGGTGAGTTGGCCTGTTTTATGGTCACAATTCTAAGAAATGGATTTGATATATATAAATATATATATATGTATATTTATTTTAGTTTGATAGCCATTAGGACGTCTAAAACAAGGAAATATAATAAGCACAAGGTGGCAAAATAGAGAAATATTAGTGAGGTGTTATTCAATCATGGAGTGCCACTACAACTAGAAGTTCATTCTCACTGAACAACAATTAGACCTACTTGATTGTATGGAGCTGAATGTTGGCAACTAAAAACTCACAGGTAGCTGAGTGTGCAAAGTAAGATGGATGTGTGGAGCTTAATGAATAAATAAAATTATGCTAATGAATCGATAGAATTATGCTACATAGAGATAGAGAACTTGCAGGTGGTTTAAATGAAAGAGAAAAATCTGAGAATGTCATTTAAGATTATCTAAAGCACGTCCATAGAGGATAAGTGCACAAAGTCGTGGAAAGAAATGGGATGGATGGAGCGGTATGTTAAAGGACAAAAAAAACATGTTTACATATTGGAAAGAAAAAAAAAGGAAAAGATGAGTAGTACAAATCATATATATGTGCATAGTGTGTCCTTACAGTCCATACAATCAGATGATTAAAAATGTTGGATCAAAAGGGCAGACACTACTCACTATTAAAAGGTCATATAGATTCAACATTAAGAAGTAGGTCATCATATTTTATAGTTTTAACAAAAAGGAATCTAATAAAGCAGCTCAAAAAGAATCTGACACAAGATAATAAAAATAATGCTACCCAATTTATTTGGAGGAATGAGCATTGTGACAGTTTGGGAGCAGATGTTCCAAATTGGATAGGATTTTCAAAAGCATGAGCGGAGAACCCAACTGGACGTCTCCGGAGCTACATCAAGGGGAAAATTGGTGTACTGGGCAAGATAGGTAGAGTTGAGTCTATGTGGATGGGTGTTATTCCTAAAGTGGGCCCTGTGTGGGTTGTCTTGAGATGATGGTCAAAGAAGCATGAAATCAAAATAGTGAAAAGAAATAGGAACAGTAAAGCAACTATAAAGGAAGACTAAGGAAAGAGACTTAAGGATAAAAAGTAACAACAGTTACTAGAAGGGAAACTAGCACAGGGTAAGGACATACCTGCATCAGCTTCAAAAGCAATAACTAAAAATATAAATAAAGTAAAGGTAGGGTAAAAAGGTTACCTGGAAGAGATCTTGAAAAGGAAGCTTGAAGGTGGGTAGATCCTATGAGGGAGAGAGAGAGTGTGTATGGAGATTGTATGAGAGGGGGGTGCTATTTATAGAAAACTGAGAGAGAGGGTTTAAAAGTAAAGTATGATAGGTATGAAATAAGATCTCTTTTGTTATTGGCTAAATAGGGTAAAAAGATAAGAGTTTGGGTTCAAGTTAAGTTCCCAAGAGGAAAAGGAAGTCTTATCAAATCCGAAAAACCTTAGTTCAAAGACAGACAATTCCAATCCTATCACAACAACTAAAACTTAAGAAGAGTCCAATCTATATTTTGAACAAAACCCTATAGAATTCAAACACCTCTTATCCTTAGATGGGTCCTATTAAGAAAATGCTAATAAACATAAGAGATAATAATAATCAAATAACTTTAAGAAAAGGTAGGGTCCACATACGATATAATCTACGGCTAATATTAATTTAAAATAAAATTGAGAAATCGGGTCCTTACATCTTCCCCACCTTAGGAAACTTGGTCATCCAAATTCTGCTCGTCTTGAGCTTGCGGCAAAAAGAGGTGGGGATATTTTTCCTTAATTATGTCCTCGGGCTCCCAAGTTGCATCTTTGGAATTGTGGTATCTCCACAGAACTTTCACCATGGGAATAGTTCTTCGTTTTAGAGTCTTCTCAGCTCGGTCTAAAATTTGCACTGGTTCTTCAATAAAAGACCAATCGTCCTGAAGTTGAAGCGGCTCAATGTCAAGCACATGAGATGGGTCTGAATTATATTTCTTGAGCATGGACACATGGAACACATCATGCACATCTGTGAACTGCGGTGGTAAGGCTAGACGGTAGGCAACTTCCCCTATTCGCTTTCGTATCTCAAAAGGTCCGACATACCGGGGGCTTAGTTTCCCTTTCTTTCCAAACCTCATGTCTCCTTTGGTGGGAGAGACTTTTAGAAATACATGATCACCCTCTTGAAATTCTAAGTCTCTCCTTCGGTTGTCTGCGTAGCTCTTCTGCCTATCTTGTGCGGCTCGGAGTCTCTCTTGGATGATTTTAACTTTCTTTGTCATCTCCTTAACCTGATCTGGATCATATAATCATCGCTCACCAACCTCTTCCCAGCAAATTGGAGATCTGCAATTCCGGCCATACAATCCCTCAAATGGAGCCATCTTGATGCTAGCCTGATAGCTGTTATTGTACGCAAATTCAATTAATGGTAAATACTCATCCCAATCACCTTTGAAATCTAGCACACAAGCTCTTAGCATGTCCTCCAAAATTTGGTTTCTCCGCTCCGTTTGACCATCCATTTGAGGGTGGAAAGCTATACTGAAATTTAATTGGGTTCCCAAGGCTTCCTGCATACCCCTCCACAAATTGGAGGTGTACCTAGTATCTTTGTCTGAAACAATTGAGGTTGGCACACCATGTAATCTAACCACTTCCTTCACATACAACTTTGCCATATAGTCGAACGATGCTCCCGTCTTAAATGGTAAGAAATGGGCTGACTTAGTAAGTCGGTCGACAATCACCCAAATTGAATTTTTACCTGAACTGGTCCTGGGCAACCCAACGATGAAGTCCATGGTCACATGCTCCCATTTCCACTGTGGTATTTTCAAGGCTAGCAAATTTCCTCCAGGCTTTTGATGCTCTGCTTTCACTTTCTGGCAAACCAGACACTTGGATACATACTTGGCTATTTCCCGCTTCATATCATTCCACCAGTATCTAGCCTTCAGATTATGGTACATTTTGGTGCTACTAGGGTGTACTGTATACTTAGTGTGATGTGCTTCCTTCAAGATGATCGCCTTTAATTTTGGAACATTTGGGACACACAATCGTCCTTTGAAATATAACACACCATCTTTAAGAGAAAAATCTGGCCTCTCAGCAATCCTAATGATCAACTTAGCCAATTCCGGGTCATCCATTTGCTTCTCTTTAATTTGCTAAAGTTGGCACAATGGTCATGTTTGCAAGACGAACCTTATCATCCTTAATTTCCACATTCAAATCCAGATCCTTGAATCCTTCTATCGACTGCCATTTTTGGTACATCAAACTTGCCACCAATCCTGAAGATTTTCTGATTAGGGCATCGGCTACCACGTTGGCTTTTCTGGGCTGGTAGTGGATTTCAAAATCATAATCTTTTATAAATTCTAACCATCTTCTTTCCCTCATATTTAGCTCTTTTTGTGGGAACAAGTACTTCAAACTTTTGTGGTCCGTGAAAGCCTCAAAATTTTCACCATAAAGGTAATGCCGCCATATCTTTAGTGCAAAAACGATAGCTGCGAGTTCCAAGTCATGGGTGGCGTATCCTTTCTCATGAATATTCAGTTGTCTGGGCCCATACGCGATGACCTTGCCATGCTGCATTAACACACAACCTAAGCCGGTATGAGAGGCATCGCTGTAGATCACAAATCCCCCATCGCCCGAAGGTAGGGACAAGATTGGTGCCGTTGTAAGTCGGTTCTTCAATTCCTGAAAACTTTGCTCACATTCCTCTGACCAGTTGAATGGCTCATTCTTTCTGGTTAATTTGGTCAAGGGTGATGCCAATGAAGAAAAACCCTGTACGAATCTCCTATAGTATCCAGCCAATCCCAAAAAGCTTCGAATGTCAGATGCTGACTTCAGTCTTTCCCAATTAACCACTGATTCAATCTTAGCTGGATCTACTGAAACAATGTCTTTGGAGATGACATGTCCTAAGAATACCACCTTATCCAACTAGAAGTCACATTTGCTAAGTTTGGCATAGAGTTTGTGCTCCCTCAATAATTGTAGAGCAGTTCTTAAGTGTTGCTCATGGTCCTCCTCGGTTTGAGAATAGACTAAGATGTCATCCACAAAAACCACAATGAACTTATCCAGGTATTTTTGAAACACCCAGTTCATCATATCCATGAAGGCTGCTGGTCAAGCCAAAAGACATCACAATGTCCATACCTTGTTCGAAAAGCCGTTTTCGGAATGTCTTCATCCCTAACCCTGAGCTGGTGATACCCCGATCTAAGGTCAATCTTTGAGAAATACTGCGCCCCACGCAGTTGGTCGAAGAGATTGTCGATCCTTGGCAGCGGGTATTTGTTCTTCACGGTGACCTTGTTTAGCTGTCGATAATCTATGCACATCCGCATAGTTCCGTCTTTCTTCTTCACAAATAGGACATGTGCACCCCAAGGTGACTCGCTAGGCCTTATAAAGCCTTTATCTAGCAAGTCCTGCAGCTGCTCCTTCAATTCTCTAAGTTCTGCGGGTGCCATACGATATGGTGCCTTGGAGATAGGGACGGTTCCAGGCAATAAGTCAATAGTAAAATCTATTTCAAGCTTAGGTGGCAGACTAGGGATCTCATCCGGAAACTCTCGCACTGCAGGTATATCATCCAAGTCCTTCTGTGTTGACCCCTCTGTTATAAAAGCCAAGTAACACCCGCAACCCTTACGGAGCAACTTCTCAGCTTTAATCGCTGTAATACGAGTGATTTTAATGGCCTTCTTTTTCCCATGAAAAGTCGGCTGCCCATCGATTTTGAAGGTAATGGTTTTCTCATAATAGTCAATAGAAGCATGATAGGATGCAAGCCAATCCATGCCTAAGATGATATCAAAATCATTCATATGAAACAAAATGAGATCCGCTAAAAATTCATTCTCTCCAATCAAAACAACAATCGACTCATACATAGTACTAGTTTCAACATTTTCACCAATAGGAGTAACCATAGTCAAAGCACAATCCATAGATGTAGGCATAACTTCTAGTTTAGTAGCAAAAGCAGGGGAAACAAGTGAGTGGGTGGAGCCAGGGTCAAATAAAACTCTGGCTTAGTGCTGTGAAACTAATATCATACCTTCCACTATTGCTTGGGACGCATCTGCATCCTTCTCAGTCAGTGCAAATACTCTGCCTTTGGTGGGTGCATTTTGGTCATTCTGGAAAGATCTGCGCTGCTGTCGTTGCTGCTGCGGGGGTCGTTGCTGTTGTTGTTGCCGCTGAGGCTGTTGAGTTGACTACTCTCGACGAAGTGGATCTGGACAATCTTTGATCATGTGCCCAGGCTTACCACAGTTAAAGCACATCTTATTCTTCCTGTAGCAGTCGTTCACATGATGACGCCCTTGGCAGAAACTACATGTAATTGCCGGTGCCCTTTGGTTGTCAGTCCAATGTTGCTTCTAGGGCTGTCCATAACTTGCTTGATGAGACTCTTGATGCTTGTTTGGTGGTCCCCTCTTATGACTCCCCCCATCATTCTTTTTGTCCTTGAATTGTTCAGTGAGAGACAAAGTGGCTTCCACCTTGAATGCTTTGGCCACTAATTGGTTATAGTCTTCCATTCCAAATCCTGCCACCTGCTTCACGAGAATAGGCCTTAATCCCTTCTCAAACTTGTCTGCCTTAGGTGCCTCATCCGGAATTAAGTGAGGAGCATACCTAGCTAGCTCCGAAAATTTTGCCTCATATTCGGCCACGGTCATGTCCCCTTGGATCAGAGTAGCAAATTCTTGTGCTTTTTGGGCCCTAATATGCTTAGGGATATACTTCTTATTATACTTCTCTTTGAAAAGTGTCCATGTTATCTCAGTGCTGGTCTTCTTCAGGGCTTCCTCCTCAAATTCCCACCAATGTTCCGCTGCCCCTTTTATTTTATACGTTGCCAAGGATACCTTATCAGTCTTTACACATTTCATCACTTTAAAAATCTTCTCGATTTCTCTTAGCCAGGTCTCCGCTTTTGCCGGGTCCGTGGTCCCACTGAAAGATGGCGGATCATAGCCTTGAATCTCTTATAAAGGTTTGGCTCTTGTCTGGCCCCAGTCTGTGCCGTGATAATGGTAGCAACTTCCCGGAGTGTCCGTCGCACATCTTCAAATTCGGAACCACCACCATTAACATGGGAGTCTTCGTTTGATTCCATCTTCAAAAGGAAACATACTTAGATTAGAAAGGAGGAAGAAAAGAATTTGCAACATGATTCCAACTATTTCCCAATTCTAATTCTACCTAGCGATCTTAATCGTCTTAAAGGTTTCTACCAATTTTATTTCTTATAGAAACCTAGCGCTCTGATACCAATTCTCACGCCCCACCCCATACCCATGCATGATATTGTCCGCTTTGGCCCATGGGCCTCGCTGTTTTGCTTCTGATGGGCCTCAACCCATCAAAAGGCCTCATGCAAGATAAGGGTGTAAGCTCTACATATAACCCCATTCACTTTCCTCTCTATAGTTGGAGTGGGACTTCGGGGCATCACAATCTACCCCCCTTAAGGCTACACGTCCATGTACAATAGCATGCCAGTCTTTATAGCCTGCCAGCCCTATTGGCCCGCCCACATGGAAACCCGTCCACTTGCACCAGACCACGGCAGGGACCCACACTCGAACTAGTCGAGAGTCGGCTCTGATACCAATTTGTCACGCCCCGAGATCTGAAGCCCTTGGGACCCTCAAATTTCGTGACGCGACTGTTCCACTTCATGTGTTAATTAAATTATGTCACATAAAAGAAATAATTAACCCAAATATATCATTGCACACTAGATAATCATCCATAAAAAAATATGGAAATCTCAAAATGTCTTATATCTAAACTAGGAATCCAAAGGGTCCACAAAACTAAATACTTTTCTCAAATCTACTAGCTAATAAAATAAGGTGATGTGTTGCTCATGTCTCTGCCCATCCCTGTAAACATCCTAAGATTCCTTAGATTTCGGATTGACCTCAAAATCTGAAACAAAAGAACAAAACAGCCATATGAGTAAAACTCCATAAGTAAACAGACTATAAAACCGTCCAAATGATTTTCCAGTCAATTGGCAGCAAATTTAATATATGGGTCGTTGATATGCAAATATTCTAAACTCAAAAGCCATGATCGAGGTAATCAAAATAACAAATCAAATTGAATGGAATGATAGCAGATTGATAGAGCCAATAACCTGAATTGAGTCTAAGATAAGGCACCTCCTCAGCAAACTAAATTAACAAAGTATACTTGCCAAAATTGACCAAAGCACAAAGGTACCCGCCAGGTACAACCATTTTATAATCTCAATTAACTGACACAAGGCCAGCGTTACCGGTAACCAAACCAAATCAAAACAAAAGGGAGCTAGCTGCAGACTAGTAATTTTCGCACAAAGGGGTTCCCAGTTCCCCAATGTCATACCCAAAGGGGCTAAAATCCGCTTGTGAGCATCCCCAAGGTGCGTTGCCCATACTTTAGAGGATGCCTTAGAGGTCAATGGTATATATTTTCAAAGTTCAATAACGTTCGGTTTCAATCTACTAATTAAGGAAGGCTGGAAGAAAAAAAAAAAAGAAAAAGGAATCAAACCATATATTAATGTACAAAGTTCCAACCGTAGGATGTAATTTCAGATAGCTCATGGAATGTATTTTTCAACGATAGTTCATTTCACAAAGTTATGATCTTAAGGGAGAAATATCAAGTCCAACAAGTTTGTTTGTAGCTAAATCCATTAATCGGGATTGAGTCAAAAATCATTATTTAACCAAATCAATAATAACAAATATCCTACAATTCTAAGATACAAGGATGGGGCTCTCTCAGCACGCATCCAAGCATAGATTATAATGGAAACATAACAAATCCTTATATATATCACATTGGAGACAAGGAATCGAAAACTCTAAGTACTAGAGGATCATAGTAAGGTCACTTGCCTTGATCAATAGTGGATGATGGATTTGACTAATTTGACCCGCCCTGAGCTAAGCTCCTTGATGCAGAGATGTGGCTCCCTATCAAAGATAGTTTCCAAGTGGTCAGCGAGTGCGTTGTGTAAGTGGGTTCAGACATGAGTGCATTGGTTTAGGCCAAAATGAGGGATGAATTGGCCTGGTTTAGGGTCACAATTCTAAGAAATGGATTTGGTATATATATATATTTATTTTAGTTTGATAGCCATTAGGATGTCTAAAACAAGGAAATATAATAAGCACACGGTGGCAAAGTAGAGAAATATTAGTGAGGTGTTATTCAATCATGGAGTGCCACTACAACTAGAAGTTCATTCTCACTGAACAACAATTAGACCTACTTGATTGTATGGAGCCGAATGTTGGCAACTAAAAACTCACAGGTGGCTGAGTGTGCAAAGTAAGATGGATGTAAGGCCCCGTCCTGAGTTAATCAAGATTAACTCTGATTAATTGAAATTAATGCTAGTTAATCATGTTTAACTAGATTAAGGGTAATTAGTGACTAAACTCAATGAGACTAGTCACAAGTGAATGTAATGAAATGACAATGAAGAGATTGAACAAATTGAATGAGAGTTAGGCTTAAACAAAGGAAACAAGGCCTTTTTCGTAAATACGAAGTTACACGTATTTTATCGAATACAGAAACTCTTGATACCAACACGTGTATCTTGACGAGTACGATAATTTTCGTAATAAGTTCAAAGTCGTTTGACGAGAATCCGGTCAAATGACCCTCCAATTGACTCAAAATGTAAATAGCCTTGATGGAGTGGACTTTGATGTAAAAATAAGCTTATAAAGCTTATGAGATGACTCAAATGATTCATTCACTCATCTTTCATCATCTCTAACCCTAGGCAGCCACCTTCCCTTCCTTTTCTCTTTTTTCCTTCCAATCTCACTCTATCAAGTATCAAACAAGGAGTTTGCAAGTGTTTTCAAGGAGCTTTCATCCTCCACTTCATCTTCCCCAACTTTGTTTTCAATTTGTGGAAGTGTGAAGTTTGGACTCAAGGTCTTCTTCTTGGAATCAAGCTGTAGAAAGGAGTTTTTCATCCATTGATCTTCACTAGAGGCAAGTACATATGTATTCTTATGATTTGTGATGTTTTAGAAAGGTTAGAGTTCATTTGGCCCATATCTTGGAGTTTTGCTTCAGAAAATCCGAAGCTCAGAACTGAGCTTCTGGGTGCCTGTCGGTCGACCAACGAGTGAACCGACAGACTTGAACTCTGTCTCAATAAGTGTTAGCTCTCTGGAATTCTGACCGACATTGGGTCGGTCAGCCGACATGGAAGTGTCGGTCGACCGACCGACAGATCTGGAATCCGTTCAGTGAATTTCAGCTCTCTGGAATTCGAATCGATAAAACGTCGGTCAGCCGAAATGGTATTGTCGGTCAACCGACACCTGACCTAGACTAGACCGACAAATGTGTCAGGAAATAGATTGAAAATCTAGCTTCTGGAATTCGAACCGACAAAGTGTCGGTCAACCGACGTAGTATTGTCAGTCAGCCGACAGGCCAACCAACAGCTGAGCCGAGCTCAGAGAGAATTGTTAGGATGAAGCCTAATTCATACAGGATGTTTCTTGTTAATGTCTAAGCCTACATAGGTGTTAGCTAAAGTCGTCTTAATGTACGAATTAAATACATAACGTGATATTCATCGAAAATAACACGTACGTTGGATAACGAACGCTCCACTCAATTGTTTGGCTTAGAAGTATGAATAGGATTGAGTATAAATGAATAGAATCCTTGGAGTAACACAGAGATGAACTTCACTGATAGAATGCACGAATTGAATTAATGTAATGAAATGAATAGTCACTAAAGGTTACAGTAAAGTGAATAAATGAATAATTCCTACTGCAGTAGATGTTGGGGCGTTCCGGAGCCTCGTGGAATGCTAGTGCTCTTGGTAAATTTCCACCATATATGATAAGCCATGTAATGGAAAATGAAACAATCTTGAAGCCTAGGCCATGAATGGTTTGCCCTTCCGCCTTGTGCTTAAATAAAATGGAAAATGAAACAATCTTGAAGCCTAGGCCATGAATGGTTTGCCCTTCGGCCTTGTGCTTAAATAAATTGATTGAAACTAACTGCACATAATTGACTAGTACTTATGTTTGCAATTGTATTAACTACTCCCATTAGAAGACACGAAATGAGAGGAAATGAATTGAATTAGGTGTTTGTTATTGAATTGAATTGGATTATATAGAAATGTTAAATTTTTGTATAGAATTGATAGATAGCGTGGAGAATCATGAAAATGCATATGTCTTGTTGAACCGTCGCGTTCACGTGTTATTGATGATGTCACAGGCCCAATTGCCCGTGCCGGTCTTGCAGAGGCCGCGCCACCTGCGGAGGAGGCCCATCCGATACCTCCAGGAGGTTTAGCGGAGTGGGCATAGTCGGAGCGCGATTGAACTAGGATTGTTTTGATAAGAAGTCTTCTTTTTGGATTTGTTTTGGGAATTATTTTGATAGATATTTTTGTAAATCATTTTGAGATGTAATTAAAGGTCCCCTGCATTGTATTTGAATATGCAGTGGTGGACTTCTTTGGACTTTAGTGTTGTATATGTGAACTTTACCTTTAATGTAAAGTCACTTGTTTAGTCATGGTTTGGAATGTTTAGTCAATGTATATATATATATATATATATATATATATATATATATATATATATATGTATATTCCGCAAATTGTACATTGACAGATTTGGTGAATTGATGTCCCTTGTGAATTTCGTTTTAAGTTATATTAATTCGAAGTTTACGGGAGTAAGTATGATCTCTTGACTCGGGGTTTGTCCGAAGTAATCAGATCTCGGGCCCGGGTCGTGACAATGGATGTATGGAGCTTAATGAATAAATAAAATTATCCTAATGAATAGATAGAATTATGCTACATAGAGAGAGAGAGAGAGAACTTGCAGGTGATTTAAATGAAAGAGAAAAATCTGAGAATGTCATTTAAGATTATCTAAAGCACGTCTATAGAAGATAAGTGCACAAAGTCATGGAAAGACATGGGATGGATGGAGCGGTATGTTAAAGGACAAAAAAAAAAAAAAAAAAAAAAAAAAAAAAAACATGTTTACATATTGGAAAGAAAAAAGGAAAAGATGAGTAGTACAAATCATATATATGTGCATAGTGTGTCCTTACAGTCCATACAATCAGATGATTAAAAATGTTGGATCAAAAGGGCAGACACTACTCACTATTAAAAGGTCATATAGATTCAACATTAAGAAGTAGGTCATCATATTTTATAATTTTAACAAAAAGGATTCTGATAAAAACAGGTCAGAAAGAATCTGACACAAGATAATAAAAATAATGCTACCCAATTTATTTGGAGGAATGAGCATTGTGACAGTTTGGGAGCAGATGTTCCAAATTGGATAGGATTTTCAAAAGCATGAGTGGAGAACCCAAGTGGACGTGTCATACCCTTAACCAAAAGGCATAAGCCGCTACATTCCGGAGCTACATCAAGGGGACAGTTGGTGTACTGGGCAAGATAGGTAGAGTTGAGTCTATGTGGATGGGTGTTATTCCTAAAGTGGGCCCTGTGTGGGTTGGCCTGAGATGATGGTCAAAGAAGCATGAAATCAAAATAGTGAAAAGAAATAGGCACAGTAAAGCAACTATAAAGGAAGACTAAGGAAAGAGGCTTAAGGATAAAAAGTAACAACAGTTACTAGAAGGGAAACTAGCACAGGCTAAGGACATACCTGCATCAGCTTCAAAAGCAATAACTAAAAATTGAAATAAAGTAAAGGTAGGCTAAAAAGGTTACCTGGAAGAGATCTTGAAAAGGAAGCTTGAAGGTGGGTAGATCCTATGCGGGGGAGAGAGAGAGTGTGTATGGAGATTCGTATGAGAGGGGGGTGCTATATTATAGAAGACTGAGAGAGAGGGTTTAAAAGTAAAGTAGGATAGGTATGGAATAAGATCTCTTTTGTTATTGGCTAAATAGGGTAAAAAGATTAGAGTTTGGGTTCAAGTTAAGTTCCCAAGAGGAAAGGAAGTCTTATCAAATCCGGAAATCCTGAGTTCAAAGACAGACAATTCCAATCCTATCACAACAACTAAAACTTAAGAAGAGTCCAATCTATATTTTGAACAAAACCCTATAAAATTCTAAGACCTCTTATCCTCAGATGGGTCCTATTAAGAAAATGCTAATAAACATAAGAGATAATAATAATCAAATAACTTTAAGAAAAGGTAGGGTCCACATAAGATATAATCTAAGGCTAATATTAATTTAAAATAAAATTGAGAAATCGGGTCCTTACACAGAACACCGGAAGAAATGTGGTCAGGTAATCTAGCTGATTACTCTAACTTAAGGATCTTTGGTTGTCTGGCTTATGCTCGCGTGAAAACCGATAAGTTAGAACCAAGGGCTATGAAGTGCATCTTGGTGGGATATGCTTCTAGGGTGAAAAGATATAGGTTGTGGTGTACCGATCAGGATTCGCCCAGATTTATCATCAGCGGGGATGTAACATTTCATGAGGATGCTTTACTCGAAGCGAGAAATCTGGTGGAGGAGACAAAAGGAGGTAGCAGCAATGACACCGTTCAGGTGGAGTCAGACATCCTAGTGAGGAAGGAGAGTGCATCCGGCTCCTCCCGGGATACAGGGGATAGTTAGACTGTGCAGCAAACGCAGCGAACAGAGTTACAGATGCCGCAGACGGGTAGTCCGCAGAGAGAAAGGAAACCGCCGGTTAGATACGGTTTCGAGGATATGACGATGTACGCATTGATAGTAGATAATGGCCGTGATGATATGGTTGCATACGCAATGACGACTGTGTCTCTTGAATTAATGAAAGGGCTGAAAAGTAGTCAACAGGCAGCAACTATGACTGAAGAGATGGAGTCTCTTGATGAGGAATATCAGGCCATCGGATGCAAGCGGTTCTACGAGGAAGAGGAAGGAGCTTCCTGTGCAGGTAGAGTGCAGACAAATGTTCCTTGTCATGTATGCAGTTTGAAGAAATCATTGTATGGGTCGAAGCAAGCTTCTAGACAATGGTACAAGCGATTTGGTGCATTCATGAAGGAATGGGTTAAATTCAAGTTCAAGCACTGCTTGGACTTGATTGGTGTGCTCGGTACCTGAGTGCCCTCAGGGGCAGTTGGAGACGGTGAGACGTGTTTTGTGCATGTGGATCAGCTTCAATGTTCGCCAAGGTGAGATTTTGTTAATTTGTATGGCTCAATTGAAATTAGTAAGTCTTGGTTAACCGGGCTCCTGGATTGCCCAAGTTGTACTCCGATTAGAAATAGGTCTATTATAGTAGTTCTACTGTGATTAGAATTTGGGTTTAGGTGTAACAGGGTTTGGGGCTGATATTATAAATAGAGACCAGAGTCTCTAGGTTGTACATACCTCTGATTGCATAGTGATTTCTCCCGTCTTCCCCGTGGATGTATACCAAAAGTCGAACCACGTAAGTCTCTGTTCTTCTTGTGTGTGCTTGATCTCTTCTTGTAGGCCCTAGATCACAACATTCGCCTTGTTCATTTCCAACACTAAATAAAACTTTAGAATTTCACTTGGGCCTAAACCAAGCTACAGTTCCCTCACCCAAGGGCAACTTAGGTTGAATTTGGGTTAAATTAGGTTAAGTCGTGCATCGAGACTTTTATTAAAATAGATTTTTTTTTGAAAGGGTGTTATATTCAGAAAATGTATAAATGATGTATATAATATAGTCAAATTTAGTAGTTATAATAAATGTGTATGTTTATATTTATACATAAGTTGCGTAATGAAAGCCCGAACCCAAAAGCAGCCAGAAGTCCATACGAGCTTGGCTCGTTAAGACATAAGTTCAAGTAGGACCCGAAATAGAACAACCCTGAAATTCTTTTGCCCGAGTTCAGCCATGGCGGTCCCGGTTTGAGATAAAGAAGGATGGGAGTTTTCTAATATTTATATACAAATATATATAAATATTTCTAAGGGGAGATGTAGTCATAACCGTACCTGTAGCTAATTCGAATGATTTGAACAGCTACTTGTTAGCAAAGTTCTAAAATCCAGGTTCGACTCTTGGCAGGTGCATTTTTTTTGCTATAAAATATTTTTTTCCTTTATAGAAAAACAAATTTTTTTTGGGGACGACATGGACCCTTTTTGTATCTGCGGTAGACGTTTGCCTTTATTTAATTTCTGCGTTGATAAGTCGACCAAGAGCATGCACGTTTCCTAATCTTCTTCCATCTTCCTGTCTGCCCCAAATGCAATCCAATGATGGAGAAATTCACATGTCCGCCTCAAGGATTACATGAAGAGGAGATGGAGATTTGCTGAGCCAAATTATGCCAGGCGGGGCCTGGATCTGCCTCAACCCCACCTAACCCGAGCCATAAAACCCCTACGCATGATGTACAAGTTTTGACTTGATCCTGCAATGGATCCAACATTTTGGCGTGGCAGCCAGAATTACACTACCCTAGTATTAGATTGTGAAAGCAATGTCTCCTCAACAGTGGGGCTAGAAATCACTATTAATTATCATCTTTATTTTGGGCTCAATTCTTTGTATCGAATTAAATTTCTAGTAAGGCAAAATTGAAAACGGAATACCGAAAAACACAAATGACCATCTGATGATCTCCTCATTGGGGGAAAACAAAATGCATCCACAAAAATCCAAGAAAAATGAGGGATATATATATATATATATAAATGCCTATAGTCGATCGACTACGATGGAGCCAAGGTTTTGTTTTTTTTTTTCTCGGGGCACTATATTTATTTATTTATTTTTTTACTAAATTGAATTTATTTTCCATATGATCTTAATTTATCTAAACAAAAACTCAAAATTCGAATGCCCTTAATATTGAGAGAGGGAGAAATCCAGCGTGCTTAATTTTTATGTATTGAATGATCTTTCTTTCGTTTTTTTTTTTCCTTAAACTTTTTGGTTGGTAACCTCCACGTGATCTTATGATATTTATTTGGATGTGGAGATATCATACGGACAGTACAGGTGAAGAATTCAATTCACAATGCTAATTTGAGTTTTTGAGAACTTTTGCTCGTTTTAATCTCTTCGAAAACGTCAATAAAGATCTATAGACAAATTTAAGTTGTTGATAATTTTTTTATTGTAGAAATAAAAATGATCTTTCCACTGCCATGATATCGAAATGGTATGTTTTCAATTCTCTAATTGTGAATTTATTTGAAGGATTTCATGCAGCACGGCTTTTAATTAACTACGAATCATAAATCCAAATAAGTGCCTATTTTATGAACTGTTTGTTTTTCCCAGAAATCCAAAAAAGGGGATCGATTGAGAATTTTGTTTATTGAAATTGGAGGGGATTTGGACCCTACAGTGAGGTAGAAAGTTATTTAGCTGTATTTTCATATCTGTATTGCTAGTTTGGCAAAAGGAAAGGATGTGAAAATGAAAGAGTGGAAAGGAACTGAAAACACCAATCCATCAAAATGAACAAATAGCCTCCACCAATTCAAAATAGATTTAAAACGGGCACCTTAGTGCTAGTTTGACCAAAGGAAATGAAGTGAATGAAAGGGTGGAAAGGGGATTTCTTTCTTCCAAAGTGTTTGTTACTTGAACTCCAATTTTTTATGTTTTCTTTGCCTTGTTCATTTCCAACACTAAATAAAACTTTAGAAACTCACTTGGGCCCAAACCAGGGTACAGTTCCCTCACCCAAAGGCAACTTGGGTTGAGTTTGGGTTAAATTAGGTTAAGTCGTGCATCAAGACTTTTCTTAAAATGGATTTGTTTATGAACGGGTGTTATATTCAGAAAATGTATAAATGATGTATATAATATAGTGAAATTTAGTAGTTATAATGAATATGTGTATTTTTATATTTATACATAAGTTGCGTAATGAAAGCCCGAACCCAAACGCGAGAAGAACTCCATAGGGTTTGGCTCATTAACACATAAGTTCAATTAGGACCCGAAAATTGAACAGCCCTGAAATTCTTTTGCCCAAGTTCAGCCATGGCGGTCCCGGTTTGAGATAGAGAAGGATGGAAGTTTTCTAATATATATACACACACACACACACACACACATATATATATATATATATATATATATAAATATTTTTAAGTGGAGATGTAGGCATAACCGCACTTGTAGCTAATTCGGATGATTTGAACAGCTACTTGTTTGCAAAGTTCTAAAATCCAGGTTCGACTCCTGGCAGGTGCATTGTTTTTGCTATAAAATATTTTTTTCCTTAATAGAAAAACAAATGATTTTTTGTGGTCCACGTGGACCCTTTTTGTATTTTTTGTAGACATTTGCCTTTATTTAATTTCTGCGTTGATAGGTCAACCAAGAGCAGGCACGTTTCCTAATCTTCTTCCATCTTCCTGTCTGCCCCCAATGCGATCAAATGATGGAGAAATTCACATGTCCGCCCCAAGGATTACATGAAGAGGAGATGGAGCTTGGCTGAGCCAAATTATGCCAGGCGGGGCCTGGATCTGCCTCAACCAGACCTAACCTGAGCCATAAAAACCCCTAGGCATGATGTAGGAGTTTTGACTTGATCCTGCAATGGATCCAACATTTTGGCGTGGCAGCCAGAATTACACTACCCTAGTATTAGATTGTGAAAGCAATGTCTCCTCAACAGTGGGGATAGAAATCACAGTTAATTATCATATTCATTTTGGGCTCAATTCTTTGTATTGAATCAAATTTCTAGTAAGCCAAAGAGTTGCACTCCTATGAAAATGGCAAAATTGAAAACGGAATGCCGAAAACCACAAATGGCCATCGGATGATCTCCTCATTGGCGGAAAACTAAATGCATCCACAAAAATCCAAGAAAAAGGAAGGATATATATATATATATATATATATATATATATATATATATAAATGCCCGTCGTCGGTCGACTATGATGGAGCCATGGTTTTTTTTTTTTCTCAGGGCACTATATTTATTTTTATTTTTTTTTTACTAAATTGAATTTATTTTCCATATGATCTTAATTTATCTAAACAAAAACTCAAAATTTGAATGCCCTTAATATTGAGAGAGGGAGAAATCCAACGTGCTAAATTTTTATGTATTGAATGATCTTTCTTTGGTTTTTTTTTCCTTAAACTTTTTGGTTGGTAATCTCCACGTGATCTTATGAGATTTCTTTGGATGTGGAGAAATCATGCGGACAGTACAGGTGAAGAATTCAGTTCACAATGCTAATTTGAGTTTTTGAGAACTTTTCCACGTTTTAATCTCTTCCAAAACGTCAATAAAGATCTATTGACAAATTTAAGTTGTTGATAATTTTTTATTGTAGAAATAATAATGATCTTTCCACTGCCATTAAATCGAAATGGTATGTTTTCAATTCTCTAATTGCTAATTTATTTCAAGGATTACATGAAGCATGGCTTTTGATTTACTCCGAATCATAAATCCAAATAAGTACCTATTTTATGAACTGTTTGTCTTTCCCAGACATCTAAAAAAGGGGATCGATTGAGAATTTTGTTTATTGAAATTGGAGGGCATTTGGGCCCTACAGTTAGGTAGAGACTTATTTAGCTGTATCCTCAGATCTGTATTACTAGTTTGGCAAAAGGAAAGGATGTGAAAATGAAAGAGTGGAAAGGAACTGAAAACACCAATCCATCAAAATGAAAAAATAGCCTCCACCAATTCAAAATAGATTTAAAACCGGCACCTATAGTGCTAGTTTGACCAAAGGAAATGAAGTGAATGAAAGGGTGGAAAGGGGATTTCTTGCTTCCAAAGTGTTTGTTACTTGAATTCCAATTTTTTTGGTTTTCTGCGCCTTGTTCATTTCCAACTCTAAATAAAACTTTAGAAACTCACTTGGGCCCAAACCAGGGTACAGTTCCCTCACCCAAAGGCAACTTGGGTTGAGTTTGGGTTAAATTTGGTTAAGTCGTGCATCAAGACTTTTCTTAAAATAGATTTGTTTATGAATGTGTGTTATATTCAGAAAATGTATAAATGATGTATATAATATAGTCAAATTTAGTAGTTATAATAAATATGTGTATTTTTATATTTATACATAAGTTGCGTAATGAAAGCCTGAACCTAAACGCAACCAGAACTCCATACGGGTTTGGTTTGTTAACACATAAGTTCAACTAGGACCCGAAAATAGAACAACCCTGAAATTCTTTTGCCCGAGTTCAGCCAAGGCGGTCCCGGTTTGAGATAAAGAAGGATGGAAGTTTTCTAATATATATATAGACGTATATGTAAATATTTTTAAGGGGAGATGTAGGCATAACCGCACTTGTAGCTAATTCGGATGATTTGAACAGCTACTTGTTAGCCAAAGTTTTAAAATCCAGGTTCTACTCTTGGCAGGTGCATCTTTTTTGCTAAAAAATATTTTTTACCTTAATAGAAATACAAAAATTTTTTGGGGTCGACGTGGTTAATTTCTGCGTTGATAGGTCGACCAAGAGCAGGCACGTTTCCTAATCTTCTTCCATCTTCCTGTCTGCCCCAAATGCAATCCAACGATGAAGAAATTCACATGTCCGCCCCAAGGCTTACAAGAAGAGGAGATGGGGCTTGGCTGAGCAAAATTATGCAAGGTGGGGCCTGGATCCTCAACCCCACCAAACCCGAGCCATAAAAACCCCTAGGCATGATGTACAAGTTATGACTTGATCCTACAATGGATCCAACATTTTGGCGTGGGAGCCAAAATTACACTACCCTAGTATTAGATTGTGAAAGCAATGTCTCCTCAACAGTGGGGCTAGAAATCACAATTAATTATCATCTTCATTTTGGGCTCAATTCTTTGTATCGAATCAAATTTCTAGTAAGGCAAAGAGTTGCTCTCCTATGAAAATGGAAAAATTGAAAACGGAATACCGAAAACCACAAATGGCCATCTGATGATCTCCTCTTTGGCGGAAAACGAAATGCATCCACAAAAATCAAAGAAAAATGAAGTATATATATATAAATGCCCATAGTCGGTCGACTATGACAAGGCCAAGGGTTTTTTTTTTTTTCTCGGGACACTATATTTATTTTTTATTTTTTTTCTGAATTGAATTTATTTTCCATATGATCTTAATTTATCTAAACAAAAACTCAAAATTTGAATGTCCTTAATATTGAGAGAGGAAGAAATCCAGCGTGCTAAATTTTTATGTATTGAATGATCTTTCTTTCATTTTTTTTCCTTATACTTTTTGGTTGGTAATCTCCACGTGATCTAATGAGATTTGTTTGGATGTGGAGAAATCTTGCGGACAGTACAGGTGAAGAATTCAGTTCACAATGCTAATTAGAGTTTTTGAATACTTTTCCACGTTTTAATCTCTTCTAAAACGTCAATAAAGATCTATTGACAAATTTAAGTTGTTGATAATTTTTTTATTGTTGAAATAAAAATGATCTTTCCACTACCATTATATCGAAATGGTATGTTTTCAATTCTCTAATTGCTAATTTATTTCAAGGATTAAAAGAAGCATGGCATTTAATTAACTCCGAATCATAAATCCTAATAAGTGCCTATTTTATGAACTGTTTGTCTTTCCCAGAAGTCCAAAAAAGGGGATCGATTGAGAATTTTTTTTTTTGAAATTGGAGGGGATTTGGGCCCTACAGTGAGGTAGAAAGTTATTTAGCTGTATTCTCATATCTGTATTGCTAGTTTGGCAAAAGGAAAGGATGTGAAAATGAAAGAGTGGAATTGAACTGAAAACACCAATCCATCAAAATGAACAAATAGCTTCCACCAATTCAAAATAGATTTAAAACTGCCACCTATAGTGCTAGTTTGACCAAAGGAAATGAAGTGAATGAAAGGGTGGAAAGGGGATTTCTTGCTTCCAAAGTGTTTGTTACTTGAACTCCAACTTTTTGGGTTTTCTTCGCCTTGTTCATTTCCAACACTAAATAAAACTTTAGAAACTCACTTGGGCCCAAACCAGGGTACAGTTCCCTCACCCAAAGGCAACTTGGGTTTAGTTTGGGTTTAATTAGGTTAAGTTGTGCATCAAGACTTTTCTTAAAATAGATTTGTTTATGAAAGGGTGTTATATTCAAAAAATGTATAAATGATGTATATAATATAGTCAAATTTGGTAGTTATAATAAATATGTGTATTTTTATATTTCTATATAAGTTTCGAAATGAAAGCCCAAACCCAAACACAACCGGAACTCCATACGGGTTTGGCTCGTTAACACATAAGTTCATCTTGGACCTGAAAATAGAACAACCCTGAAATTCTTTTGCCCGAGTTCAGCCATGGCTGTCCCGGTTTGAGATAAAGAAGGATGGAAGTTTTCTAATATATATACACACATATATATAAATATTTTTAAGGGGAGATGTAGGCATAACCGCACCTGTGGCTAATTCGGATGATTTGAATAGCTACTTGTTAGCAAAGTTCTAAAATCCAGGTTAGACTCCTGGCAGGTTCATTTTTTTTGCTATAAAATATTTTTTTTCTTAATAGAAAAACAATTTTTTTTTTGTGGTCGACATGGTCCCTTTTTGTATTTGTGGTAGACGTTTACCTTTATTTAAGTTCTGCGTTGATCGGTCGACCAAGAGAAGGCACGTTTCCTAATCTTCTTCCATCTTTTTGTCTGCCCCAAATGCAATCCAATGATGGAGAAATTCACATGTCCGCCCCAAGTATTACATGAAGAGGAGATGGAGCTTGGCTGAGCCAAATCATGCCAGGCGGGGCCTGGATCGGCCTCAACCCCACCTAACCTGAGCCATAAACACCCTTAGGCATGATGTACAAGTTTTGACTTGATCTTGCAATGGATCCAACATTTTGGTGTGGCAGCCAGAATTAGACTACCCTAGTATTAGATTGTGAAAGCAATGTCTCCTCAACAGTGGGGCTAGAAATCACAGTTAATTATCATATTCATTTTGGGCTCAATTCTTTGTATCGAATCAAATTTCTAGAAAGTCTAAGAGTTGCACTCCTATGAAAATGGCAAAATTGAAAACGGAATACCGAAAACCACAAATGGCTATATGATGATCTCCTCATTGGCGGAAAACGAAATGCATCCACAAAAATCCTAGAAAAATGAGGGATATATATATATATAAATGTTCATAGTCGGTCGACTATGATGGAGCCAAGTTTTTTTTTTTTTTTTCTCCTCGGGGCACTATATTTATTTTTATTTATTTTTAACTAAATTGAATTTATTTTCCATATGATCTTAATTTATCTAAACAAAAACTCAAAATTTGAATGCGCTTAATATTGAGAGAGGGAGAAATCCAGCGTGCTAAATTTTTATGTATTGAATGATCTTTCTTTCGTTTTTTTTTCCTTAAACTTTTTGGTTGGTAATCTCCACGTGATCTTAAGAGATATGTTTGGATGTGGAGAAATCATGCGGACAGTACAGGTGAAGAATTCAGTTCACAATGCTAATTTGAGTTTTTGAGAACTTTTCCACGTTTTAATCTCTTCCAAAACGTCAATAAAGATCTATTGACAAATTTAAGTTGTTGATGATTTTTTTATTGTAGAAATAAAAATGATCTTTCCACTGCCATTATATCGAAATGTTATGTTTTCAATTCTGTAATTGCGAATTTATCTAAAGGATTACATGCAGCATGGCTTTTAAATAAGGGACATTTGGGCGGAGGTCCCTCACAGTGATTTTTATTGCAAACGGTCCACAATACTTTGTCGTACTGACAACAGTCCTCTTGTAACTGAAAAAGACAGAAACGCCCTTGTATATGTCAGCAAAAGCAAAACTCAAATAAATTTATTTGAGTTTTCAAAACTCAGATAAAACTCAGATAAATTTATCAGTCTTCTGAGGCAGTCTTCTCACTGTTTAAACCATGGTTATGATCATATGTGTAGCCTTTGGACGGTGGTCCTGGACCATCCTTTCACATGTTAAAACCACTTACAGATTGACTGACTTGGGCTTTCTTGAAATCAGGACATAGGATACCTTGTGAATACAACACTAGAACTTGCCTGTGAGAGTAGAAGAGAATAGCCAAAACCCACATTACATGACAATCAAGTTTCTCTATCAAGGTGGCCAAACTGACATCATGGCCGTTGATATATATAGCTTAGGTATGATACGAAGGTTAATAGGTTATAGTATTAAAAATCAAAATAAGTATTATCTAAAGCTTAAACCTGATAATCGCTGCTTTATCACTTCCACAAAACAAGAATATATTTGGTTTCTCCCATAGTTCCCTGCTTCTTCTTCTCCTTCTGTCAGCTGGCAGAGAAAGAAAACGCGAATCACGAATCACAACCACTGCAATAAGAAAGGAGAGATGGATGTGGGTCATCGGATGGCACCACTTCACATAGCTATTTGTTTGAAACTCAGAAAAGTTCTTCAAAACTAAGATAAATTTGTCTAAATTCTGCCAGAAACTCAGATAAATTTATCTGAGTTCTGCCAGAAACTCAGATAAATTTGTAAATTTATCTGAGTTTCTGGCAGAACTTCGACAAATTTATTTGAGTTCTGCTAGAAACTCAAATAAATTTGTAAATTTATCTGAGTTTCTGGCAAAACTTTAACAAATTTATCTGAGTTTCTGTCTAGTTTATCAGAGATTCTGGGAAATTTATCTGAGCTCGATGACACCAAAAGTCAAAATACGGAAAATCAGATTCTAATAAAAATCGAAATCCAAAACAAGAACACTTGATGACCACAATTCAATCGAGAAAAGAAAGGGGGGAAACAAGAAAAAGTGCAAAATGCTCTCTTTCAAATCAGTTGTAGAGAGAAAGAGAGATTTGGAAGAGACTACAGATGAAAGAGCAAGATAAAGTAAAACCGTGTCTATCTTTGAAGAAATGAAAGAGAGAATCGGAAGTCATGGTGGCGATGGGAGGTGCTCTGTAACGATACTCTGCAACTATGGAAAGGAATGGAAAATGGAAAATGAGAGAAGAAGAATGAAGGAGTTCTCTGGCATAGTTGAAAGGGGCAACTTAGTCATGAAAATATATAATGTGGCATATTAGGGACCTCTCACTAAAATATCTCCAGCTGTCTGGACTACAGACATTAGAGAAAAAGTAGTTGTCCTTGATGCCTTAGAAGACCGTGCACAAGGGCTTTTGCCTAATTTACCCTTTAAATAACTCCGAATGATAAATCCAAATAAGTGCCTATGTTATGAACTGTTTGTCTTTCCCAGACATCTAAAAAAGGGGATCGATTGAGAATTTTGTTTATTGAAATTGGAGGGGATTTGGGCCCTAGAGTGAGGTAGAAAGTTATTTAGCTGTATTCTCAGATTTGTATTGCTAATTTGGCAAAAGGAAAGGATGTGAAAATGAAAGAGTGGAAAGGAACGGAAAACACCAATCTGTCAAAATGAACAAATAGCCTCCACCAATTCAAAATAGATTTAAAACTTGCACCTATAGTGCTAGTTTGACCAAAGGAAATGAAGTGAATGAAAGGGTGGAAAGGGGATTTCTTGCTTCCAAAGTGTTTGTCACTTGAAGTCCAATTTTTTGGGTTTTCTTCGCCTTGTTCATTTCCAACACTAAATAAAATTTTAGAAACTCACTTGGGCCCAAACCAGGGTACAGTTCCCTCACCCAAAGGTAACTTGGGTTGAGTTTGGGTTAAATTTGGTTAAGTCGTGCATCAAGACTTTTCTTAAAATAGATTTGTTTATGAAAGGGTGTTATATTCAAAAAATGTATAAATGATGTATATAATATGTCAAATTTAGTAATTATAATAAAGGGAAATGCTCCTATGAGAGACACTCTCACCAACTTTATGAGAGATGGGTGGGGGGCCTCACTTCCATATCCACTCTCACCAATTTAAATGCAAGGACCCCTAACTTAAATGTGAGGGCCCCCACCCATCCCTCACCAAGTTGGTGAGAGTGTCTCTCATAGGAGCACTTCCCTATAATAAATATGTGTGTTTTTATATTTAAACATAAGTTGCGTAATGAAAGCCCGAACCCAAACTCGACCAGAACTCCATACGGGTTTGGCTCGTTAACACATAAGTTCAACTAGGACCCGAAAATAGAACAACCCTGAAACTCTTTTGCCCGAGTTCAGCCATGGCGGTCCCGATTTGAGATAAAGAAGGATGGAAGTTTTCTAATATATATAAACACATATATCTATATATATAAATATTTTTAAGTGGAGATGTAGGCATAACTGCACCTGTCGCTAATTCGGATGATTTGAACAGCTACTTGTTAGCAAAGTTGTAAAATCCAGATTCGACTCCAGGCAGGTGCATTTTTTTTGCTATAAAGTATTTTTCTCCTTAATAGAAAAACAATTTTTTTTGTGGTCGACGTGGACCCTTTTTGTATTTGTGGTAGACGTTTGCCTTTATTTAATTTCTGCGTTCATAGGTCGACCAAGAGCAGAAACGTTTCCTAATCTTCCTCCATCTTCCTCTTTGCCCCAAATCCAATCCAATGATGGAGAAATTCACATGTCCGCCCCAGGGATTACATGAAGAGGAGATGGAGTTTGGCTGAGCCAAATTATGCCAGGAGGGGCCTGGATCTGCCTCAACCCCACCTAACCTGAGCCATAAAAACCCCTAGGCATGATGTACAAGTTTTGACTTGATCCTGCAATGGATCCAACATTTTGGCGTGGCAACCAAAATTACACTACCCTAGTATTAGATTGTGAAAGCAATGTCTCCTCAACAGTGGGGATAGAAATCACAGTTAATTATCATATTCATTTTGGGCTCAATTCTTTGTATCGAATCAAATTTCTAGAAAGTCTAAGAGTTGCACTCCTATGAAAATGGAAAAATTGAAAACGGAATACCAAAAACCACAAATGGGCATCTGATGATCTCCTCACTGGCGGAAAATGAAATGCATCCACAAAAATCCAAGAAAAATGAAGGATATATATATAAAAATGCCCATAGTCGGTCGACTATGATGGAGCCAAGTTTTTTTTTTTTTTTTTTTCTCGGGGCACTATATTTATTTTTATTTTTTTTACTAAATTGAATTTATTTTCCATATGATCTTAATTTATCTAAAGAAAAACTCAAAAATTGAATGCCCTTAATATTGAGAGAGGGAGAAATCCAGCGTGCTAAATTTTTATATATTGAATGATCTTTCTTTCGTTTTTGTCCTCTTAAACTTTTTGGTTGGTAATCTCCGCGTGATCTTATGAGATTTGTTTGGATGTGGAGAAATCATGCGGACAGTACAGGTGAAGTATTCAGTTCACTGTGCTAATTTGAGTTTTTGAGAACTTTTCCACGTTTTAATCTCTTCCAAAACGTCAATAAAGATCTATTGACAAATTTAAGTTGTTGATAATTTTTTTATTGTAGAAATAAAAATGATCTTTCCTCTGCCATTATATCGAAATGTTATGTTTTCAATTCTCTAATTACGAATTTATTGAAAGGATTACATGCAGCGTGGCTTTTAATTAACTCCGAATCATAAATACAAATAAGTGCCTGTTTTATGAACTGTTTGTCTTTCCCAGAAATCCAAAAAAGGGGATTGATTGAGAATTTTTTTTATTGAAATTGGAGGGGATTTGGGCCCTACAGTGAGGTAGAAAGTTATTTAGCTGTATTCTCAGATCTGTATTGCTAGTTTGGCAAAAGGAAAGGATGTGAAAATTAAAGATTGGAAAGGAACTGAAAAGACCAATCCATCAAAATGAACAAATGGCTTCCACCAATTCAAAATAGATTTAAAACCAGCACCTATAGCGCTAGTTTGACCAAAGGAAATGAAGTGAATGAAAGGGTGGGAAGGGGATTTCTTGCTTCCAAAGTGTTTGTTACTTGAACTCCAATTTTTTGGATTTTATTCACCTTGTTCTTTTCCAACACTAAATAAAACTTTAGAAACTCACTTGGGCCCAAACCAGGGTACAATTCCCTCACCCAAAGGCAATTTGGGTTGAGTTTGGGTTAAATTAGGTTAAGTCGTTCATCAAGACTTTTCTTAAAATAGATTTGTTTATGAAAGGGTGTAATGTTCAGAAAATGTATAAATGATGTATATAATATAGTCAAATTTAGTAGTTATAATAAATATGTGTATTTTTATATTTGTACATAAGTTCCGTATTGAAAGCCCGAACCCAAACGCAACCAGAACTCTATACGGGTTTGGCTCGTTAGTAACTACAACAAACTGCACCTTTCCAGACACTAGTTGCCGACGCAGTGAAAATTTGCGTTGGCAAAAGCCTTATTTCCGACGCATATTTAGACTGCGTTGGCAAAAGTCATAGAAAATGCTACTTTTACCAACACAAGTAAGACTGCGTTGGCAAAAGTTATGGAAACCACATTGGCGCCAACAGAAAAACCCCCCAAAAGAGAGGGAAAGTTTTGTCAACGCTTGTTTTTCTAATGGTGACGCAATAATGCGTTGGCAATTATCTTTCCTACTGGTGACGCACAAGTGTGCGTCGGGAAAGGTCTGAGTTTTTATTCACACCATTGCCAACGAATGAGTTGCGTCTGCAAAGCCCCATCTTTGACAAACTTACCTTTCCCGACACTATTTTTCGACGTAGTGGAAATTTGCGTTGGAAAAAGTCACAGAGAATTGCTACTTTTACTGACCCAAGTAAGACCGCGTTGGCAAAAGACATATAAAAACTTTCCCGACACTAGTTGCCGACGCAGCAAAAATTGGTGTTGGCAGAAGTCACAGAGAATTGCTATTTGTACCGACGCAAGTAAGATTACGTTGGCAAAAGCTGTGGAAAACCTTTTCCGACACTATTTGCCGACGCAGTGAAAATTTGCGTTCTAAAAGTCTTATTTCCGATGCATATTTGGACTGCGTTGGCAAAAGTCACAGAGAATTGCTATTTTTACCGACACAAGTAAGACCACGTTGGCAAAAGTTATGAAAAACACATTGGTTGACAATTATTTTGCCTACTGGCTACACACAGGTGTGCGTCCGCAAAGCTCCATTCAGTAAAATTCTTTTTTGCCAAAATAATATGAGCACACCATTTTAATCGCTTTGATTTATTCCCAACTCTCTGCCTCTTTCGTTTTTTTTTTTTTTTTTTTTTAATTTTGGGGGCCAACTACAATGGCTTCTAGCGGAGTATGCTGGGAACTTTTTTGGATGGGTCCCACTTGTGCCCATATATGCATAATTAGAGTTGTTCAAAATGATTAACTTATTTATTTATGGGGTATCCCAATTTTTTGTTTAGAATTATGTTGGTTCCACTGTAAGATTAACCAAACAAAAAACCATGGCTAAAACATGTTGTTTTATTAACTCTTTTATTTTTTTTTTTGTGTGTTCAATCGTATAATGAGATAACCTCCATTCAAAATGAGATTTGACGATACCTTATAAATGTATGGAGTGCTCATTCTGAACAACTTTGATTATTCAACGAGGGTCGGACTCATATATAAGCAAAGCCCCACCTAATTGAAAAAATAGAAAACCACATAAGACCTGTATTTAGAGCACGTAAGCACCTCTTAAAAACTTAATAAAAATTCCAATCCGCTCTCGCTAAAAGTCAATTTTAATTAACTTTTAGCGGCGCCCGTAACAGTGGCTGCTTGTATAAACCCCACTCTAATGACGTCAAATTTGGTGGAAATTTTTTTTGGTTTTAGCGTGTAACTTTTTGCAGCGGACTATACTTTTGAGGCTAAAGATATGTTTTTTTTTAGCGGCAATCATTATATTCGTGAGGTAAAACTTATTTTTAGTGCGGCGATAGAAGCCCCCGCTAAAAGTTTCGAAATTTTGTGATTAATTCTCACATTGGAAAAGACTCCTTGATGCCCGTATTCTCCTTGTCATGTAACTAAACCCTTCTTCCTAATCTTCTTCTTTTTGCAACTGCAACAAGCCAAAGGTATGATGTTGATCTCTGTCTCACATCTCTCTTTATGCCGGCCAGCGGCCCCTTCCCCACCGGAAGTGCTTCCACCCGGCCCTGTCTCCACCCGCTCGAGCCTCCTCCCTCTTCCCCCACCGCCCGTGCTTCCACCTGCCTGGCAACCCTCCCGACTAGACCCTTCGCCCACCAGCAACCCTCCCGCCCAGCAGCCCTCGAGGTGTTTTCTTTATTTGGTATTTCCCCCCTGTTTTATGGTTGTTGCTATGAAATTTTCTCAACATGAATACCTAAAAGCTAAAAAAAGGTCAATTTGGTAGAGAAGAAACAAAGGGTAAAAAGACCTGGATCCATTAGCTTGGATTTTGGGGATATGATATCCAATTACATGGACCCTTTCCTTGCTAAAAATGGCCTTGGCGTTTTATACGGTTGTGGAGCCGAAACTGCAGATGTAACATGCAGAAAAAGAGAGTTGGCTTCTCATCATCTTTTGCATCAATGAAGAAGGGCAAGGGAAACCCCCTGATCCTCAATCTGCGTCCTTCTCTTCAACCATCTATCCTTTGGCAGCCACCAACATTTCCCCAGAAATCCTCTTGAACTGTGAAGTTCCTTCCTCTTCAGTTGTTGAGGGTTCTGTCGGAATTGAAAAGGGTCAAGGTCAGTTGTTGATGGGTGCCGGTCTTGTAGAAGAATATCAGAGAAGAAAAGGGCAGGGGAGGTGGAACTGTCTCTGTTTGGTTCAGAGAATTAGAGGAAGAAGCAGTCAGACTCTTAGGAGGGCACCAGATCAGGGTTAGAGTTTCTGTTGTTTTCTCTAGGAGAATATAGAAAGGAAGATGCTTGCACAAAAAATAAAAAAGATTTTTGCCTTCTTCTTTTTTATATTTGATTTCCATGGATAGGGATGAGGTTAATCAGATTGACGTCAATGAATCTAAGGGATTTGATTCCCTCATTCCCTCTTACTGTATCTCTATCTATGGCTGATTTACATTTCTTTATCTGTTTTTTCTATATAAAAATACAATTTTTTTCTTTCCTTCTTCTAGGTGCTTTTGTATCATTCATTTGATATTTACATGGTGAAATGGACCGAGTTCTTCTAGGTTGTTGGTAGATATGTACCTCAGGTGTGTTTGTTGACAGAGATTCATTGCAATTTCTTATCATGACATATATATATATATATATATATATATGAAACATCTTGGATATTTGTAAGGGAATTAAGGGAAGCGCTTTCATGTTTTTCATGCATGATACATGTTTGCTAAAATGCCTGTAAGAAGGGAGCATTATTGGGGGTTTAGTAGCACTATCCAGGGGCTCGGAGCAAACTAAGAGAAAGTAAACTCAACCCAAGTCAATCTTGTTAGTGAAAAAGTAGTTTTGTTTGTGCTGAATTTACCGGGCTGAACCAAGCAATGTAGTTAGTTTGTTACATAAACATTTCAATGTGCTTGAATCCATAACCTGGTTGCTAACTGAGCTCAAATGTGGATTATGAATACTTTATGTGTATTACTACTAGTCAGAATTTGTTTTAGAAATGGGCAAGTTGCTTTAGAAATGTTATGTACAGGTACATGGTCATCGTGGAAGCTTTTGACAGGATACTATTCCATATATCATAGCAGTGCAAGGATTCTCTTCAAAGCTTTCCATTGCTCTTGGTGGGTAGTTTTTTTATATATAGATTTTTATTTTCGTGCTAAAAAATTGATGTTTGTATTATAAACTCTTTGTTCATTTTAGTAGCAATGGACTTTATATTTAAGCCATGCACTTTATGATTTTATAATCATCATCACCATTTTGGCCTTATCCTATCAGTTTATGGTCGGATAATGAGTACTACTATATAACTAGTGACAGCTGCATTACTAATAAAAGAATAATTGAAATGCTGAATTCATTGTTTCCAGATTTTCATGATATTCAGGTGCTTGAGGTGTTTTACTTCTCTTTGAACCTTCAGGAATTTTATGTATGAAAGTAGTGCATTTCAATGAACAATACTCTAGTTTATTTTTGGTATAGTAAAATTTTTTATTATATGAAATCTCTTAGATGATATTTGAGTCTTGAGATTGATATAGGAGCATTCTATCTTGACATCATAATTAGAGCTTTATGCAACATTTGAACCATTATTACCAATTTTGCAACATTTTAAAATGATTGAGTAATTGTGATTGGTTTTGGAGTTAGAAGCAACGTGGGCGAGATCCGGTTATGTTTGGTGTTCTTGTCTTTCTTCCCTTTTTAAGTGTTATAAATTTGTGGTTACCTTTTATATCCAAGATTTGTGTAGGAGTCATGCGACCATGTGAATGTCATAATGCGAGCAACAACAAATGTCTGTTATAATATTGTGTTGACTGCCACAATACCACTACATTTGCTTTCATAATGAACATTGCTAGTTGTTTAATTGTTATAGTATTATTTGGGTATATAACTTGGAAACCAGCAACAAAAAGAACCCACATTTCTTTATTGAGGAAATCCTTCAATTGGCAGGAAACTCTCACCCTGACTTCCCTTGATTCGGATTTTGATCTGGAACAAGATAAAAAGGTTCATCAATGTGATGCCTGGAGGCAGTCATATATAAAAAACTTGTGCTGTTATAGACAAGGAGGTAGAGAAAAATCGAAGGCTGGATAGCTTCCACAGTGGTACTACTGCACTAACAGCGGTCAAACAGGTAATAAGAGTTTTGAATCCAGCCTTCTCTCTCTCAGTAATTTGTGTAAAGTGTTGGACTAGCAATAGAGTATTAGTAATTCTTATTCCTTTCATAGGCCATTGAATTTAAAGAATTATTTTATTTGGGAATCTTCGTGGACTTTTGCATCATGTTACATCTTGTTTAAGAAAGATATATGCTTGGGAAAGGGTAGTGGCAATATAATAGTCTTATTCATCTGGTGAATTTTTAATTAGAAAAAGGTAATGTTGCTAAGTATCTAATTACAGTGGATTTTGTTCATCTGACTTCTGTTTTTCTTCTTCTTTTATTTCTTAATGTAGGAGTAGATGTTAATGTCATATTTTTCTGATGCAAGCATTCATTTTAAGTAGAGATCTTGCATAGGTGAAAATTGAGGCCTGTAAAGCTTAAACTTTACCAGGTTTCCTTATTGGTGCAGCATTATAAAGTGAATGCATTATGGTGACTAGATTTTTTTTTTAAAGTTTTCAGCACTTACATCGATGGTTCTTAGGAGTGTAGATTGTTTCAAAGTGTGTGATATTGGGATTAAGGTTAGATTTTTTATAATAGAAGATATTAGTGCATTCATTTGGTGATAATATTGGGATGGAATGTGACAACAATCCTAATATCTGGATATAGCATAGACTGAATGTAAGGAGATAACTTGATATCTTGTTCACTCATAACTTGATATCTTGTTCACTCACCTAGACCTGACAGATTTTCCAAAGATGGGTGCCTCTCTCCAGGTATAGTGATCATATTTTTTTACATAATAATGCTTCATGTTATAAATAACCATGAGAGAGAGAGAGAGAGAGAGAGAGAGAGAGAGAGAGAGAGAGAAGAAAAGAAGAAAATATATTGCGAAGAGTTATAATACACTTCCAAAATATATTGGGATTCTTGAATCATGACATGCAAACTCTTCTAAACGCAACCCCAGAGAAAAAAATTCCATTGAAAAAATTGGATGACACTTACCTCATGCCTGCAGAGTTTTTGGCTTCTCCAACATCCAGGTAAATTGAATTCAACTCCATATGCAATGTAACAACTTATCAAGAAAAACAAAAACACAAACAAAGACACAAAGTAAAATGCACGGTTGAAATGATAAAAATGTTTGAAATAGAGCTGATCCAACTGTAAACCTCATCATATATATAGTGAGATTAATCTACTTAAATGGTCGTATCAGAAGGAAAAAATAACATGTTCACCCATCCAGAGAAACCACCATTAACCACATCGATTTAAAAAATTAAAGCTATTAACAAATTAAAAAAAAAAAAGAGCAAACTTAAGCACTGATTTTTCAGAAACCCTTTTTTTTAGGTCTGAACAGGGAGTCATGGATTTTTTTTTCTAACTTTCTCTTATGCTTTTGGGTTTTATTGATAGGATTATGTACCCATAGTTTTTGACAACTTCAGTGCTGATGTTGCTGTGGATGGGAACATTGCTTAGTTGCAGGAACCATCAACCTTGAAGCCGCTCCTCCCTGAGAAACGCGATTCCGCGTTTCTCGCTCAAAAACGCGACGGAAACGCGTTCCCTAAGAGGAAGAATCGCGCTCCTAAGGAAGATGGGAGCTTACCGTTTGTTTCCGTCGTCGTCACAGTCGCCGTCGTCAGTTCCTTCCCAATCGCAGTTGTCGTCTCTATCGCCGTTTTGTCTCTAATTAGATTGTTGTTGTTCCTTGCAGTCGCCGTCGAAGATGAAGTGACGAACTAGAGGATCGGAGATGAAGGCTGTAATTCTATCTATCTCTATTTGGGAAAGAAGGGGAAGACGAAGGGTTATGTTTTCCTCCATTCATCTCTATGTATCTATCTCTATTTGGGGGAAGACAAAGGGAAGACGAAGGGTTATTGGGTGCATCTATCCTATGTGGTGTTTGTTACTTTTTTTTTTTACCCGCGTGTTTGTAACTGGGAATAGGGTGGGCAGATGGGGATGTGTAGCTTTTGTTTTACATCTGTGACTTGTAAATAATATTAGACTCTTCATTTTCCACTCACTATTTTAATCATATTAAATACGTTTTATCATTTTATAATAATAAATGTTAAACCAAATCAAATAATTTTTTGAAAAATGTTTTATCTTTAAAAAATCAAGTACGAATTTTTAAAAATCAAGGATCAAATAAAGTAATTCTTAAAATTAAGCACTTATTATTATAAAATAATAAAATACATTTAATTTTATAAAATTATACATGAACGCTCCCGCCGGCGCTCCCAAAGATAGGAGCTTCTATTTTAACCGCTCCCCCACTCCCGCCCCCGCTTCCTGCAACTTAGGAACATTGTCAACTTAGGCCTCTGGGATACTACATGTATTGGATTCTGATACTCTGTCCTTAACAAGCATTTTGATTATAATGTTATGTGTTTTTCTTTTGCTTTGTACCTATATCTTTCTTTATATCTTTTAATTTGTTTGCTTCCCCTTTAGTTTGTGAAGGATATGATTCTCATGTTTGGATCTTCTAGACTGCAGGAATTTTTGGATATGCTTAAGGATGTGATTCCCATTTAGTTGAAGAGGCATACAGTGATGGTATGTTAATTGCTCAGTTCAGCTAAATGAAGCACCTTTTTGGCGTTCCACATCGTTTTAGTATAAATAATGTGGTAAGTTCCGAGTGACCGCTGCATTTGTTTGAATCATCTCTCAACTTAATTCATCCATGGACCATGTTGATAGTAATAAATAAGATTAGTAAGATGCCATTTTCTAATTTAGAGGACATGTTTATTGTGTTCCACGACAAAATCACAATGCTGGCCATTGATAATTTTTCTTTGTGAATGCTACTGTTATTGTTTTTGTATTTATCTAAGTTGTGAGGATTGGTAGATCATGAAGATGTTGGTAGGTAATTTTTCTTTGTGAATATAAGTTGAATAGGAGAAATGATCGAGTGAATTTAGGTATAACACAAGTAGTCGTGAGAAATCTTTGTTGTCGTTGTTTACTTCTTCACAATCAAATGATGCTTATTGGAGTAGATACTAGTCACATTATTGTTTTAATTGTATTTTCTTTGTCAAAATTTCAGGTACTCAAGGGGTAGTAAAAATAGATCAAAGACGTGCAATTTATCTAAGGATTTGACTCAAGATAGATTGTGATAGAGAAACAAAATTCATGCGGCCAACCCCAACATAGGTGGGACAAGTCTTTGATGATGGAGATGATGAAGTAACTTCGAGGAAGTAGATCATAGTTGCGTCATTTTAGCGTGTAAAAGATTCTGGGCATAATTTTGGATCTTTTATTATTATTTTTATATTTTTAATTTGAATGGAATATTGGAGTGAAGATTTTATAGTTTTCCTCTTAGGGATTACCTTGTTTATTTCGATCACAGACATTTGTGGATGTTAAAGATTTTTGGAAATGATCAAGTAATAATATTTGTGTATTTTAGAGATTTGTGGGTTTATCTTGGTTTATGGATATAGGATATTTGGTTGTAGATGTCATTTTGGAATTGTTTGTGAACCTATTTTAAATTGGGTTGTGCATTAAGTTTGTTGGTTTGAAAAGGTATTTAGAATTTTATTTGTGGTATAAAGGGAGAAATGAAAATTTAATTTAAAAAATAATAATAATATTTCCCGACGCACCAGCGTGCATTGCAAAAAAGAAAATGTTTTACAACATTTCCTGACGTGATTTGCACGACGGCGAAGTTGCATTTCTCAACGCATTAGCCCAAAAATATAGCGCATTTCCAACGCATTAGTAGTGTCGGCCATTTCATTCATTCCCAACGCATTGGTAGCGTCGGCTATGTCATGAATTCCCAACGCTTAATCATCATCGGCCATTACCACAAATTCCCAACGCACTACGAGCATCGTCCATTACTAGGAATTTCCAACGCACTACAAGCGTCTGCCATTACTATGAATTCCCAACGCGTTGCCAGCGTCGGCCATTACTAGGAACTCCCAACGCATTACGTGTGTCGGCGTTTATTTTTGCTGACGCTGGAATGCATTGGCAAATATGGTTTTTGAATCAGGAGAGTTAGACTTTTTACCGACGCACATCTCTTTGCCGACGTATTGGCCGACGCTGCAATGTGTTGGCAATTGTACAGGGATATGCTGACGCAGTTAAAATAGCGTCGGCTATGGATTTGGCTACACATGGTTGCCGAGGCGCTGTCGACGCACTGAAATGCGTTGGGAAATCCTTTCCAGACACGATAACTGCGTTGGTAAAACTGTATTTTGTTGTAGTGACATAAGTTCAACTAGGACCCGAAAATAGAACAACCCTGAAATTCTTTTGCCCGAGTTCAGCCATGGCGGTCCCGGTTTGAGATAAAGATGGATAGAAGTTTTCTAATATATAGATACACATATATATAAATATTTTTAAGGGGAGATGTAGGCATAACCGCACTTGTAGCTAATTCGGATGATTTGAACAGCTACTTGTTAGCAAAGTTCTAAAATCCAGGTTCGACTCCTGGCAGGTGCATTTTTTACCTTAATAGAAAAACAAAATTTTTTTCGGGTCTACGTGGACCCTTTTTGTATTTGTGGTAGACGTTTGCCTTTATTTAATTTCTGCGTTGATAGGTCGACCAAGAGCAGACACGTTTCCTAATCTTCCTCCATCTTCCTCTTTCCCCCAAATCCAATCCAATGATGGAGAAATTCACATGTCCGCCCTAGGGATTACATGAAGAGGAGATGGAGTTTGGCTGAGCCAAATTATGCCAGGAGGGGCCTGGATCTGCCTCAACCCCACCTAACCTGAGCCATAAAAACCCCTAGGCATGATGTACAAGTTTTGACTTGATCCTGCAATGGATCCAACATTTTGGCGTTGCAACCAAAATTACACTACCCTAGTATTAGATTGTGAAAGCAATGTCTCCTCAACAGTGGGGATAGAAATCACAGTTAATTATCATATTCATTTTGGGCTCAATTCTTTGTATCGAATCAAATTTCTAGAAAGTCTAAGAGTTGCACTCCTATGAAAGTGGAAAAATTGAAAATGGAATACCAAAAACCACAAATGGGCATCTGATGATCTCCTCACTGGCGGAAAATGAAATGCATCCACAAAAATCCAAGAAAAATGAGGGATATATATATATAAATGCCCATAGTCGGTCGACTATGATGGAGCCAAGTTTTTTTTTTTTCTCAGGGCACTATATTTATTTTTATTTTTTTTACTAAATTGAATTTATTTTCCATATGATCTTAATTTATCTAAACGAACACTCAAATTTTGATTGCCCTTAATATTGAGAGGGGGAGAAATCCAGCGTGCTAAATTTTTATATATTGAATGATCTTTCTTTCATTTTTTTTTTCCTTAAACTTTTTGGTTGGTAATCACCACGTGATCTTATGAGATTTGTTTGGATGTGGAGAAATCATGCGGACAGTACAGGTGTTTGTTACTTGGACTCCAATTTTTTGGGTTTATTCGCCTTGTTCTTTTCCAACACTAAATAAAACTTTAGAAACTCACTTGGGAAAAAACCAGGGTACAGTTCCTTAACCCAAAGGCAACTTGGGTTGAGTTTGGGATAAATTAGGTTAAGTCGTGCATCAAGACTTTTCTTAAAATAGATTTGTTTATGAAATGGTGTTATATTCAGAAAATGTATAAATGATGTATATAATGTAGTCAAATTTAGTAGTTATAATAAATATGTGTATTTTTATATTTATACATAAGTTGCGTAATGAAAGCCCGAACCCAAACGCGACTAGAACTCTATACGGGTTTGGCTTGTTAACACATAAGTTCAACTAGGACCCGAAAATAGAACAACCCTGAAATTCTTTTGCTGGATTTCAGCCATGGCGGTCCCGGTTTGAGATAAAGAAGGATGGAAGTTTTCTAATATATATATACACACATATATAAATATTTTTAAGGGGGATGTAGGCATAACCGCACCTGTAGCTAATTCGGATGATTTGAATAGCTACTTGTTAGCAAAGTTCTAAAATCCAGGTTCGACTCCTGGCAGGTGAATTTTTTTTGCTATAAAATATTTTTTTCCTTAATAGAAAAATAAAATTTTTTTGTGGTGGACGTGGACCCTTTTTGTATTTGTGGTAGACGTTTGCCGTTATTTAATTTCTGCATTGATAGGTCGACCAAGAGCAGACACGTTTCCTAATCTTCCTCCATCTTCCTCTTTGCCACAAATCCAATCCAATGATGGAGAAATTCACGTCCGCCCTAAGGATTACATGAAGAGGAGATGGAGCTTGGCTGAGCCAAATTATGCCCGGAGGTGCCTGGATCTACCTCAACCCCACCTAACCTGAGCCATAAACACCCCTAGGCATGATGTACAAGTTTTGACTTGATCTTGCAATGGATCCAACGTTTTGGCGTGGCAGCCAAAATTACACTACCCTAGTATTAGATTGTGAAAGCAATGTCTCCTCAACAGTGGGGCTAGAAATCACAGATAATTCTTATATTTATTTTGGGCTCAATTCTTTGTATCGAATCAAATTTCTAGAAAGTCTAAGAGTTGCACTCCTATGAAAGTGGCAAAATTGAAAACGGAATACAGAAAACCACAAATGGTCTGATGATCTCCTCACTGGCGGAAAACGAAATGCATCCACAAAAATCCAAGAGAAATGAGGGATATATATATAAATGCCCATAGTCGGTCGACTATGATGGAGCCAAGTTTTTTTTTGTTCCTCGGGGCACTATATTTATTTTTATTTTTTTTACTAAATTGAATTTATTTTCCATATGATCTTAGTTTATCTAAACAAAAACTCAAAATTTGAATGTGCTTAATATTGAGAGAGGGAGAAATCCAGCGTGCTAAATTTTTATGTATTGAATGATCTTTCTTTCGTTTTTTTTTTCCTTAAACTTTTTGGTTTGTAATTTGCACGTGATCTTATGAGATTTGTTTGGATGTGGAGAAATCATGCAGACAGTATAGGTGAAGAATTCAGTTCACAATGCTAATTTGAGTTTTTGAGAACTTCTCCACGTTTTAATCTCTTCCAAAACGTCAATAAAGATCTATTGACAAATTTAAGTTGTTGATAATTTTTTTATTGTAGAAATAAAAATGGTATTTCCACTGCCATTATATCGAAATGGTATGTTTTCAATTCTCTAATTTCGAATTTATTTAAAGGATTACATGCAGCATGGCTTTTAAATAACTCTGAATCATAAATCCAAATAAGTGCCTATTTTATGAACTATTTGTCTTTCCCGGAAATCTAAAAAAGGGGATCAATTGAGAATTTTTTTTATTGAAATTGGAGGGGATTTGGGCCCTACAGTGAGGTAGAAAGTTATTTAACTGTATTTGCATATTTGTATTGCTAGTTTGGCAAAAGGAAAGCATGTGAAAATGAAAGAGTGGAAAGGAACTGAAAACACCAATCGATCAAAATGAACAAATAGCGTCCACCAATTCAAAATAGATTTAAAACTAGCACCTCTTCCCGGCACGTTTCCTAATCTTCTTCCATCTTCCTCTCTGCCCCAAATGCAATGCAATGATGGAGAAATTCACATGTCCGCCCCAAGGATTACATGAAAAGGAGATGGAGCATGGCTGAGCCAAATTATGCCAGGCAGGGCCTGGATATGCCTCAACCCCACCTAACCCGGGCCATAAACACCCCAAGGCATGATGTACAAGTTTTGACTTGATCCTGCAATGGATCCAACATTTTGGCGTGGCAGCCAGAATTACACTACCCTAGTATTAGATTGTGAAAGCAATGTCTCCTGAACAGTGGGGCTAGAAATATTCAAAATTACACTCCACTGCAGCCCAGCTCCTGTTTAACCAAGACAACCCCACTCTGATCCATGATTCTACCCAACACTCTCCTACCAATTTTCAAAATTTGGATTCCAATCCCCAGCTAAATTTGGCCTCTTCTAGCCTGTCCCTTGACCCCTATCCTCAGGTTCCCCCATAGTCGCCTACCTTGGTGGTCGTCCTCTCCTCTTATAGAACTAAAGGAAAAAAGAAATAAAAAAAAAGTGGGTTTTCTTCCCCCAGGTCCTAAAACTAGGTGCAATAGTGGCCCTATCCCTATTAAACTATCCCAATGATCAAGATCCTCTTCTGGAACTGCAGGGGCATTGCTAACTCTCCTACTAAAGTAATGCTCCATCACCTTCTCTCCTCCCATAAACCGGACCTTCTTTTTCTAGCAGAGCCTAAAACTTCCTTCAACTCTTCCATCTCCTCTTTCTTCCACTCTATGGGCTACACCTCCTCTTTCTCCAACCAAATTAATTCCCTTTGGGCCATCTTCAACCCAAACAATTTCTCATCTCTCTCTCTCTCTTGGACCATTCCAACCAGCACATCTCAATTGAATTTGTTCACCCTCTCTCCTCCTCCCCTGGCATTGTTTCAGGTATCTATGGCTCCACTGATTACAGAATCAGAAGGAATTTTTGGGATCATCTCTCCCTATTCTCCCAAACCTCCCTTCCTTGGTGTGTTATAGGAGATTTCAACTCCATCCTTCTGGCTTCTGAGAAACTCAGCATCCGTTCTTCTCCCTCCCCCTCTGTTAGAGATTTTAAAGCCATGGTCCTTTCCTCAGGTCTGAAAGACCTTGGTTATAAAGGCAACAGTTTCACTTGGGCTAATAATAGGCAAGGGCAGGCCTATGTTGCTACTAGGTTAGATAGAGCTTTTACTAACTCAGCTTGGCTAGACAACTTTGAAGACCCTATAGTTCACCACCTTCCCAGACTCTTTTCTAACCACAATCCTCTCTTCCTCCTTCATAAAGGTAGAACTCCCTCTAAGTGCTCTCTTTTCAAATTCGAAGAAATGTGGCTCTCTCACTGTTCCTTCAAGTCCGTTGTTGAAAAGAGCTGGTCCCTCAGTGTTCAAGGTAATCCCCAATTTATCTTAGCCCAAAAATTGAAATTCCTCAAGGGCAACTTGAAAGCCTGGAATTTAGAAACCTTTGGGCATCTGAAAAGGAATATTTCAGTTGCAGAGGCAGCCACTCTTCAGGCCCAACTGAACCATGACGATCATCCCAGTGATCAGTCTCTCCAAGTCCTTAACTCCAAAAAGGCAGTCCTGCACAATTGGTTGAATGCTGAATTCACTCATTGGAAACAAAAAGCCAAACTTAGGTGGCTTAAAGATGGTGATCGTAACACCAAATTCTTTCACCATTTGGCCAAGGCCAGGAGTATCTGCAATAGAATTGATAAAATCTCTATCGAAGGTGTCCTCTTCGAGGATCAAGAAGATATCAGAGCTCAAGCGTGCCTTCATTTTTCCAAGTTGCTGCAAGGCACCGACTCTAACCCAATCCTGGACGAATCCCTTTTTGATCTTCCTGGCCCTTCCCTCAATGAAGCTCAAAATAGGCTTTTCGTTGCCATTCCTTCCTATAAGGAGATTCGAGACGCGGTCTTCGGGTTGAAGTCGAATAGCTCCCCCGGTCCGGATGGCTTCTCAGGGGTTTTCTTTACTCACTGTTGGGATATAGTGGGTCAAGATGTTATCCAGGCGGTATTTCATTTCTTTTCTTCAGGCAGGTTTCTTAGGGCTTCGAATGCTTATTTTCTAACCCTCATCCCAAAAATCCACTCCCCAGTCTCCTTGTCAGACTTCCGCCCCATTAGCCTCCTTAATTTTACCTATAAAATCATAGCTAAAATCTTAGCTACCAGGCTTTCTAGTATCATCCCCCAGCTCATTTCCAACCACCAATCCGCATTCGTCAAAGGCAGATCCATTCATCATCACGCTGTGCTGGCTCATGATCTTTTTCAGAAGCTTAATTCCAAGACCAAAGGTGGAATAGTTTGTATGAAGTTGGATATTTCCAAGGCCTATGACAAGCTGAGTCAGGACTTCCTCTTCAGAGCTTTGCAATTCTTCAATTTCTCTCCTGCCTGGATTAACTTCATGAGAGAGCTGGTCTGTAGTAGTAGAGGCTCAGTTTTAGTTAATAAGACTCCATGTGGTTTCTTCAAGTCCTCTTGTGGTCTCCGGCAAGGCTGCCCCCTGTCTCCCTATCTATTCATTCTGGCAGAGGAGATCCTTAGTCTTCAGGTGGAGAACCTTAGAATAGAGAGGGAAATCACTCCTATGTCTCCAGTTTCCTCCATTCCCTGCCACCTCTTCTATGCTGATGATATGCTTTTCTTCCTCAAAGCCAAGAAAAAGACCTCTGAAAGCTCTCTGCTACTCTCAAAGCTTATCAGGATTCCTCTGGCCAAACCATTAACCTCCAGAAAAGCCACCCTTACCTCGGTAATTGCAATGGAAGTCGGGCTCACATGGTTACTGATCTCCTCCAAATTCAGCAATCTTCTCTCCCAACCAAAAACCTTAGAGTTCCTATCTTTCTCGGTAGCAGGCGCCACTCCTACTTCTCTGAGCTTCTGGATTCTATCAGAGCCAGACCAGCAGGTTGGAAGGGTAAACTGCTCTCCTTTGCTGGTCGTCTAATTTTGGTGAAGCATGTTCTCAGCTCTATCCCATTACACTTAGCCCTGGTTATTCCCCTCCCTTGCAAAACATGTCTCCTTATTGAAAGACTAATGCGTAACTTCCTTTGGGGTGCTGATCCAGCTAAATCCAGGGGTCACTTCATTAAGTGGGATAAGATCTGCCTTCCCAAATCAAAAGGTGGTCTTGGTCTGAGGAGGCTCAAGGAAATTAATGATTCCTACTTACTTAGGCTGGGCTGGTCTGCGGTCTCAGATTCCACTCTTTGGGCTTCCTGGTTCTCCTCCAGATATAGTAGAGGCCGTCCAATTTGGCATCCCAGTAACCCCAGATTTGGCTCCACCATATGGAAGAAGATCAAAGCCCTTTCTTCTATTCTCCAGGCCGACAGCAAATGGTCTGTAGGGAATGGGGAATCTATCACCCTTTGGTATGATAACTGGATCGATAATTCCTCTATTGCTTCGAGATTCCCGCACATCCGTTTCTTGGAGAGGGACAGAGTATCCTACCTTATTGAAGGGTCTCAGTGGGTAATTCCTACCCAGCTTCCAGCCTCCCTGCAGGTTTTCCTTTCCAATGTCACTGGCAATATGCCTCTTAGTACTTCCCCTTCCCCATATACTTTATCTTGGAAAAATGCCACCCGGAAGCCTTCCCTCAAAGAAGTTTGGAACCTAGTCAGATCTCCAGGCATCCCTACAGACTGCTCCAACCTTATTTGGAACAACTTGATTAACCCCAGACTAGCCTGCTTCAGTTGGCGCCTAATGCATAGGAGCACCCCTACAGATGAATGGGCCAAAAAGAAAGGTTGGTCTCTGCCTTCTAGATGCCACAATTGCTTCTTAGAAGAGGAATCAGAGCTGCATTTATTGTTCTCATGTTCTTTAGCCAAGAAGTTCTGGAGCTGGCTCTTCTCCTTCACTGTAACCAGGCCCATTTCTCTCTCAGCTGCTTCAATTTGAGACTGTTTAGCCAAGGCAGCTGCAGAATCTACTAGGAAAAGTTCAGCAACCATTTTCCTCTACTCAATCTTTGTCCTCTGGCAAATTAGAAATGAATCAAAGCACAACAGCAGAGTGCCTTCCCTGCATCGAGCCCAAGCCGCCCTCTTGGATCATTTGAAGGACATGGCCTCAGTAAGCCCAGTCAAGATCTCTCCTCCTCCTCTTCACCCCATCCTGATTGGTATAAGGAGCTCCCTGCAGCATGTATCCCTGCAGCCTCCTTGGCCCCTCAGTCCAGCCAATTTTGCTTGACTGCGTTTGGTGGTGCCTTAGAGGAATCCTCGTAGATGGTATTGCGGTTTGCTTCCCAGTCTAGGCTTGGTGTAGCTGCTTCTCCTATTGGCCTGTTTGGTCCCCCTCCGGATTTTGCTGCTGCTATGTCCTCTTCCTGCTGTTTTGCCTAGGTCGTCTTGGCTCTGTCCCAGCTTAGCTTTGGTGGAAGTGAAGCCTAGTGCTGTCTTTGCTGCATCGCCCTTCTGTCCCAAAGCTCCCCTGCTGATATGCTTCTTTTCCTCGTCAGTTGGCTGGGTGTTACAATGATTCTTGGTTGCGTCGGTCCTCTTCTAGCTGCAGAGCTTTGGTTTGGCTGCTTCCTTGCTATTTGTTGTGAAGCATTGCTTCCTTTCCCCCTTGCTGTGGTGGAGAGTTTGGCTTTTTTATTTCCCTGTTTCCCAGTTGGGCTGAGCAGTAGCAGTTTGTGCTTCTTGGAATTTTTGTGGTGTTAGAGTGGTTTGAAGTTCTCCTTTAGCCTTCTGAGTAGAAGTTGCTTTCTTTCGGTCTTTGGGCAGTTTTTCCTCTTGTTTTGGCTGCTTGGTCAGTTAAGTGCTCCTCTGCAGCAGTCTGAGTTCTTCTTCAGTGTAGGTTTCTTTTTCTCTGCTCTGCGCTGTGGCTGTTGCTTGAAGCTCTCCCATGTTCTACTTAAGCAAGGAGTTGTTGCTCTTCTCAGTTTGTTTGTAGTAGCTACCTTGCTTTTGTCTCAAGCTTAGCTCCTGAAGTTAGGTTCCTGCTCCTGCTCTCCTTTCTCTCTAGCTAGTGTAGTCCTTTCTCTCCCATCCTGTAATCCTTTGGGCTGTTTTTGCCCCCTTTTTCAAGGGGTGCTTTCTTGTTTGTATTTTTTTGGCTTGTATTCTTTTTTCTCTTTGTCTTGGGGCCTTTGGCCTTTTCTCTTTTAATTCAAATTTACCATTAAAAAAAAAAAAAACAGTGGGGCGCCTAGAAATCACATTTAATTATCATATTCATTTTGGGCTCAATTCTTTGTATCGAATCAAATTTCTAGAAAGTCTAAGAGTTGCACTCCTATGAAAATGGCAAAATTGAAAATGGAATACCGAAAACCACAAATGGCCATCTGATGATCTCCTCATTGAAGGAAAACGAAATGCATCCACAAAAATCCAAGAAAAATGAGGGATACATATATAAATGCCCATAGTCGGTCGACTATGATGGAGCCAAGGTTTTTTTTTCTCGGGGCACTATATTTGTTTTTATATTTTCTACTAAATTGAATTTATTTTCCATATGATCTTAATTTATCTAAACAAAATCTCAAAATTTGAATGCCCTTAATATTGAGAGAGGGAGAAATCCAGCGTGCTAAATTTTTATGTATTGAATGATCTTTCTTTCGTTTTTTTTTTTTTTTTCCTTAAACTTCATGGTTGTAATCTCCACGTGATCTTATGAGATTCGTTTGGATGTGGAGAAATCATGCGGACAGTACAGGTGAAGAATTCAGTTCACAATGCTAATTTGAGTTTTTGAGAACTTTTCCACGTTTAAATCTCTTCCAAAACGTCAATAAAGATCTATAGACAAATTTAAGTTGTTGATAATTTTTTTATTGTAGAAATAAAAATGATCTTTCCACTGCCATTATATCGAAATGGTATGTTTCCAATTCTCTAATTGTGAATTTATTTAAAGGATTACATGCAGCATGGCTTTTAATTAACTCCGAATCATAAATCCAAATAAGTGCCTATTTTATGAACTGTTTGTCTTTCCCAGAAATCCAAAAAAGGGGATCGATTGAGAATTTTGTTTATTGAAATCGGAGGGGATTTATATTTGGGCCCTACAGTGAAGTAGAAAGTTATTTAGCTGTATTCTCAGATTTGTATTGCTAGTTTGGCAAAAGGAAAGGATGTGAAAATGAAAGAGTGGAAAGGAACTGAAAACACCAATCCATCAAAATGAACAGATAGCCTCCACCAATTAAAAATGGATTTAAAACTGGCACCTATAGTGCTAGTTTGACCAAAGGAAATGAAGTGAATGAAAGGGTGGAAAGGGGATTTCTTGCTTCCACAGTGTTTGTTACTTGAACTCCAATTTTTTGGGTTTTCTTCGCCTTGTTCATTTCTAACACTAAATAAAACTTTAGAAACTCACTTGGGCCCAAACCAGGGTACAGTTCGCTCACCCAAAGGCAACTTGGGTTGAGTTTGGGTTAAATTAGGTTAAGTCATGCATCAAGACTTTTCTTAAAATAGATTTGTTTATGAAAGGGTGTTATATTCAGAAAATGTATAAATGATGTATATAATATAGTCAAATTTAGTAGTTATAATAAATATGTGTATTTTTATATTTATATGTAAGTTGCGTGATGAAAGCCCAAACCCAAACGGGACCAGAACTCCATACGGGTTTGGCTTGTTAACACATAAGTTCAACTAGGACCCGAAAATAGAACAACCCTGAAATTCTTTTGCCCGAGTTCAGCCATGGCGGTCCCGGTTTGAGATAAAGAAGGATGGAAGTTTTCTAATATATATATACACACACACATATATATATATATATATATATATATATATATATATATATATATATATATATATATATATATATATATTTTAAGGGGAGATGTAGGCATAACCGCACCTATAGCTAATTCGGATGATTTGAACAGCTACTTATTAGCAAATTTCTAAAATCCAGGTTCGACTCCTGGCAAGTGCATCTTTTTTGCTATAAAATATTTTTTTCCTTAATAGAAAAACAAATTTTTTTTTGTGGTCCACATGGACCCTTTTTGTATTTGTGGTAGACGTTTGCCTTTATTTAATTTCTGCGTTGATAGGTCGACCAAGAGGAGGCATGTTTCCTAATCTTCTTCCATCTTCCTCTCTGCCCCAAATCCAATCCAATGATGGAGAAATTCATATGTCCGCCCTAAGGATTACATGAAGAGGAGATGGAGCATGGTTGAGCCAAATTAAGCTAGGCGGGGCCTGGATATGCCTCAACCCCACCTAACCCGAGCCATAAACACCCCAAGGCATGATGTACAAGTTTTGACTTGATCCTGCAATGGATCCAACATTTTGGCGTGGCAGTCAGAATTACACTGCCCTAGTATTAGATTGTGAAAGCAATGTCTCCTCAACAGTGGGGCTAGAAATCACAGTTAATTATCATATTCATTTTGGGCTCAATTCTTTGTATCGAATCAAATTTCTAGAAAGTCTAAGAGTTGCACTCCTATGAAAATGGCAAAATTGAAAACGGAATACCGAAAGCCACAAATGGCCATCTGATGATCTCCTCATTGGCGGAAAAAAAAAAATGCATCCACAAAAATCCAAGAAAAATGAGGGATATATATATTTATAAATGCCCATAGTAGGTCGACTATGATGGAGCCAAGGTTTTTTTTTTTTTTTTTTCTCGGGGCACTATATTTAAATTTATTTATTTAACTAAATTGAATTTATTTTCCATATGATCTTAATTTATCTAAAAAAAACTCAAAATTTGAATGCCCTTAATATTGAGAGAGGGGGAAATCCAGCGTGCTAAATTTTTATGTATTGAATGATCTTTCTTTCGTTTTTTTTTTCCTTAAACTTTTTGGTTGGTAATCTCCATGTGATCTTATGAGATTTGTTTGGATGTGGAGAAATCATGCGGATAGTACAGGTGAAGAATTCAGTTCACAATGCTAATTTGAGTCTTCAAGAACTTTTCCACGTTTTAATCTCTTCCAAAACGTCAATAAAGATCTACAGACAAATTTAAGTTGTTGATAATTTTTTTATTGTAGAAATAAAAATGATCTTTCCACTGCCATTATATCGAAATGGTGTGTTTTCAATTCTCTAATTGCGAATTTATTTAAAGGATTACATGCAGCATGGCTTTTAAATAACTCCGAATCATAAATCCGGCCAAATAAGTGCCTATTTTTTGCTTTCCTAAAAATCCAAAAAAGGGGACCGATTGAGAATTTTTTTTAATGAAACTGGAGGGGATTTGGGCCCTACAGTGAGGTAGAAAGTTATTTTGTTGTATTCCCAGATTTGTATTGCTAGTTTGGCGAAAGAAAAGGATGTGGAAATGAAAGAGTGGAAAGGAACTGAAAACACCAATCCATCAAAATGAGCAAATAGCCTCCACCAATTCAAAATAGATTTAAAACTGGCACCAGTAATGCTAGTTTGACCAAAGGAAATGAAGTGAATGAAAGAGTGGAAAGGGGATTTCTTGCTTCCAAAGTGTTTGTTACTTGAACTCCAATTTTTTGGGTATTCTTTGCCTTGTTCATTTCCAACACTAAATAAAACTTTAGAAATTCACTTGGGCCCAAACCAAGTTACAGTTCCCTCACCCAAGGGCAACTTGGGTTGAGTTTGGGTTAAATTAGGTTAAGTCGTGTATCAAGACTTTTCTTAAAATAGATTTGTTTTGGAATGGGTGTTATATTTTGACAATGTATAAATGATGTATATAATATAGTCAAATTTAGTAGTTATAATAAAGATGTGTATTTTTAAATTTATACATAAGTTGCGTAATGAAAGCCCGAAGCCAAATGCGACCATAATTCCAGACGGGTTTGGTTCTGTTACCACATAAGTTCAACTGCGACCCGAAAATAGAACAATCTAGAAATTCTTTTGGCTGAGTTCAGCCATGGCGGTCCGGGTTTGAGCTAAAGAAGGATGGACGTTTTCAAATATAAATGTACACATATATATAAATATTTTTTAAGAGAAATTCACATATCCACTCCAAGGATTACATGAAGAGGAGATGGAGCTTGGTTGAGCCAAATTATGCTTCGCGTGGCCTGGATATGCCTCAACCCCACCTAACCCGAGCCATAAACACCCCTTGGCAAGATGTACAAGTTTTGACTTGATCCTGCAATGGATTCAACATTTTGGCTTGGCAGCCGGAATCACACTACCCTAGTATTAGATTGTGAAAGCAATATGTCTCGTCAACAATGGGGCTAGAATTCACAGTTAATTATCATATTCATTTTGGGCTCAATTCTTTGTATCGAATGAGATTTCTAGAAAGTCTAAGAGTTGCACTCCTATGAAAATGGCAAAATTTAAAACGCAATACAGAAAACCGCAAATGGCCATTTGATGATCTCCTCATTGGCGGAAAACGAAATCCATCCACAAAAATACTAGAATAGTGACGTTTATATATATATATATATATTTTTTTTTTTTTTTTTTTTTTTGCTAAATGGCAAATGAATTAATTAAAGAGAAGAGAGCAAGACAGAGAGCCTAGGAAAGAGAAGGCTCAAAGAGCAACAACAACAGAGAAAAGAAAGAGGAAAACCAGGGCCAAAATAGAGGCCAGAAAAGCTGAGAGAGCTACAACAAAAAAAAAAAAAAAAAAGAAAAAGAAAAGAGAAAAAAGAAACTGGGCCAAAAACAGAGGCCAAAAGGGAGGAAAACCAGAAGCTAGAAAAGAACCCAAACTGAAGAGTTAAGAAAAAAGGAAATTACAAAAAGATTGGGGAGGTCTGCCAGTGAAGGACTTCGAAATGCTCTTGAGGGAACCTGAGAGAAGCTCAGTCAGATAAGATATTACCTTCTGCTGAGAAGCTGCAGAAGTGGAGAAGTGAGCATTATTCCTGCAGATCCAGATTGCATAGATTGTTGAGAAGAAGATTGTTGCAGCTCCTTTGCAAGCCAACCGATCACTATGGTTTGAAAGAGCATGCCAAATTTTCGATGGGTACAGAGTACCAGGCACAGACAGGCCAGCTGCAGAGAAAATCCATTGCCAAATTGCAGAGGAGAAGGAGCAAAGAAACAGGAGGGGCAGGGTGGACTCAAGATCACTGTGACAGAGACTGCATCTTGAAGCTAAGCTAATACCAGATTTCTGAGCCCAAGCTTGGGAAGGGACACTATATATATATATATATATATATATAGATAAAAAGTCCATAGTCGGTCGATTATGATGGAGCCAAGGTTTTTTTTTCTCGGGGCACTATATTTATTTTTATTTATTTTTACTAAATTGAATTTATTTTCCATATGATATTAATTTATCTAAACAAAAACTCAAAATTTGAAAGCCCTTACTATTGAGAGGAGATATCCAGCGTGCTAATTTTTTTTTTTTTTTTTTTTTTGTATTGAATGATCTTTCTTTGGTTCTTTTATTTTTCTTAAACTTTTTGGTTGGTAATCTCCACGTGATCTTATAAGATTTGTTTGGATGTGGAGAAATCATGCGGACTGTACAGGTGAAGAATTCAATTCCCAATGCTAATTTGAGTTTTTGAGAACTTTTCCACGTTTTAATCTCTTCCAAAACGTCAATAAAGATCTATAGAAAAATTTAAGTTGTTGATAATTTTTTTTATTGTAGAAATAAAAATGATCTTTCCACTGCCATTATATCGAAATGGTATGTTTTCAAATATCCAATTGCAAATTTATTTAAAGGACTACATGCAGCATGGCTTTTAAATAACTCCAAATCATAAATCCAAATAAGTGCCTATTTTATGCACTGTTTGTCTTTCCTAGAAATCTAAAAAAGGGGATCGATTGAGAATTTTTTTTAATGAAATTGGAGGGAGTTTGGGCCCTACAGTGAGGTAGAAAGTTATTTCGCTGTATTCCCAGATCTGTATTGCTATTTTTGCAAAAGAAAAGGATGTGGAAATGAAAGAGTGGAAAGGAACTGAAAACACCAATCCATAAAAATGAGCAAATTAATAGCCTCCACCAATTCAAAATAGATTTAAAACTAGCACCTGTACTGCTAGTTTGACCAAAGGAAATGACGTGAATGAAAGAGTGGAAAAGGGATTTCTTGCTTCCAAAGTATTTGTTACTTGAACTCCAATTTTTTGGGTTTTCTTCGCCTTGTCCATTTCCAACACTAAATAAAACTTTAGAAACTCACTTGGGCCCAAACCAAGCTACAGTTCCCTCACCCAAGGGCAACTTGGGTTGAGTTCGGGTTAAATTAGGTTAAGTCGTGTATCAAGACTTTTCTTAAAATAGATTTTTTTTAAAAGGGTTTTATATTCAGAAATGTATAAATGATGTATATAATATAGTCAAATTTAGTAGTTATAATTAATTTTTGTGTATTTTTATATTTATACATAAGTTGCGTAATGAAAGCATGAACCGAAACGCGACCAGAATTCCAGACGTGTTTGGTTTTGTTGTGACATAAGTTCAACTGGGACCCGAAAGTAGAACAATCCAGAAATTCTTTTGGCCGAGTTCAGCATTGGTGGTCCGGGTTTGAGCTAAAGAAGGATGGACATTTTCTAATATATACGTACACATATATATAAATATTTTTAAAGATGTAGGCATAACTGCACCTGTAGCTAATTCGGTTGATTTGAACAGCTACTTGTTAGCAAAGTTCCTAAAACCAGGTTCGACTCCTGGCAGGTGCATTTTTTTAAGCTATAAAATATTTTTCTCCTTAACAGAAAAACTAATTTTATTTTGTGGTCAACGTCGACCCTTTTTGTTTTTGAAGTTGACGTTTATCTTTATTTTCTGTGTTGATAGCGTGAGTCATCGTCGACCTTGAGCAGGCACGTTTCCTCGTCTTCTTTCGTCTTCCTCTCTGGCCCAAATACAATCCAAAGAAGGATGGGCATTTTCTAATATATACGTACACATATATATATATATAAATATTTTAAAGAGAGATGTAGGTATAACTGCACCTGTAGCTAATTCGGATGATTTGAACCGCTAGTTATTAGCAAAGTTCCTAAATCTAGGTTCGACTCTTGGCAGGTGCATTGCATTTTTTTGTATAAAATATTTTTCTCCTTAATAGAAAAACCAACCATTTTTTTTTTTGCAATCGACGTCGACCCTTTTTGTTTTTGTGGAAGACGTATACCTTTACTTTCTGTGTTGATAGCGTGGGTCATCGTCGACCCTGAGCAGGTATGTTTCCTCATCGTCTTGCGTCTTCCTCTCAGCCCCAAATCCAATCTAATGAAGGAGAAATTCACATGTCCACCCCTTGGATTACATGAAGAAGAGATGGAGCTTGGCTGAGCCAAATTATGCCAGGCGGGGCCTGGATTTGCCTCAACCCCACCAAACCCAAGCCATAAACACCCCTAGGCAAGATGTACAAGTTTTGACTTGATCCTGCAATGAATCCAACATTTTGGCATAGCACCTTGAATTACACCACCCTTGTATTAGATTGGGAAAGCAATGTCTCCTCAACAATGGGGCTAGAATTCACAGTTAATTATCAAATTCATTTTGGGCTCAATATTCAAATTTCTAGAAAGTCTAAGAGTTGCATTCTTAACAAAATGGTAAAATTGAAAAAACAATAGAGAAAACCACAAACGGCCTTCTGATGATCTCCTGATTGGTGGAAAACAAAATGCATCCACAAAAATACTAGGAAAGTGAGGGTAATATATATATATATATATATATATATATATATATATATATCCCCATAGTCGGTCAACAATGATGGAGCCAAGTTTTTTTTTTTCTCAGGGCACTATATTTATTTTTATTCTATTTTACTAAATTGAATTTATTTTTCATATGATCTTAATATATCTAAACAAAAACTCAAAATTTGAGAGCCCTTAATATTAAGGGAGGGAGAAATCCAGCGTGGTAATTTTTTTTGTATTGAATGATCTTTCTTTCGTTTTTTTTTTCCTTAAACTTTTTGGTTGGTAATCTCCACGTGATCTTATAAGATTTTTTTGGATGGGGAGAAATCATGCGAACAGTACATGTGAAGAATTCAGTTCACAATGCTAATTTGAGTTTTTGAGAAGTACTTTTCTGCGTTTTAATCGCTTCCAAAACGTCACTAAAGACCTATAGACAAATTTAACTTGTTGATAGTTTTTTTTATTGTAGAGATAAAAATGATTTTCCACTGCCATTATATCGAAATGGTATATTTTCAAATCTCTAATTGCAAATTTATTTAAAGGATTACATGCAGCGTGGCTTTTAAATAACTCCGAATCATAAATCCAAATAAGTGCCTTTTTTTTATGAACTGTTGCCTTTCCTAAAAATCCAAAAAAGGGGATCGATTGAAATTTTTTTTAATGAAATTTGAGGGGATATGGGCCCTACAGTGAGGTAGAAAGTTATTTAGCAGTATTGCCAAATCTGTATTGCTAGTTTGACCGAAGGAAAGAAAGTGAAAATGAAAGAGTGGAAAGGAACTGAAAACACCAATCCATCAAAATGAACAAGCCTCCACCAATTCAAAAAAGATTTAAAATTGGCACCTGTATTGCTAGTTTGACCAAAGGAAATGAAGTGACTGAAAGAGTGGAAAGGGGATTTCTTGCTTCCAAAGTGTTTGTTACTTGAACTCCAATTTTTGGGTTTTCTTTGCTTTGTTCTTTTCCAAAGAAAGCACGTTCCCTCATACTCTCTCTATCAGGGGGGATTTTGGATCTGGACAATGTTAGCCATCCATCCCATTAGATTTTTAGATGGATGATTGAGATAAAATCGGAAATGACTCTCGATCATTCCCTCAAATCGGGCCCTACCACTTGCCACGTATCAACAGACGAAGTTTTTTTTTGCTATAAGGGTAATTTGTATTAAGACAAAACAAAGAAAAAACAGGGAGAGAAAAAACAATGGATCAAAATAGGATCCCCAGCTGCAGAATTCTCAAAAGAAAGAAAGCTCAAAACAGAGGAGCCAGTAAAGAGAAAGGAGAAAGAAACCAAAAGGAAAGCTATAAAACTGCTAGGAATACCTGTTTGTTTGAATTTTCAAAAAATTACAGAGTTGCTTCAGCTGGGGGCTAATGAAGGGCTTGGAGATGGATTGCAGAGAGTAGGAGAAAACCTCTTTGAGCTGCTAACTGATGAAATTTAGAGAGAGACTTTGGTCTTAAAAAATGGATTTGTTTCTGGCTCTCCAAATTGCATAGATGACTTCAAGGAAGATTGCTGCCATGTACTTGGAGCCAACTGGATCACTTCTGAGAGAAAGAGTATGCCAGATACTAGCTGCTGAGAGGGATGGAGGGGGCTTCATCTTTATTGCAGCTAAAAGCCAGTGCAGGAGAAGAACATATGAGGAACTGAGTCTTCTGCTTGGTGGCAGCCACTACATCTGGAAGCTAAGGAAATACCCAGGCGTTTCAGGTAGATCTCTGAGGGAGTCTTGTTGTGTAGCAGACGCCAGCTAAAGCACTTTGTTTTTGGGGGGGGAGATGGAATTCCAGACTAGAGAAGCCCAGGGGAGAGCATCTGCTCTAAGCCTGACTATTTTCCAAGCTGCCTTGAGGGATAGCTGGCCATTAGGGGAAGATTTCCAATTGAATTTGTTAGCTTCTAACTTGTGGAGCCTAAAATCTTCCACTGTCGGTTCTAAGCTTGCAGGGCCCACCTAATCATTCTAAATCCTTCACACACTATACATCTGTGATCTTTGTGGTGTAAATGAGCTGAGCCGAGTCAAGGCAACTTGAGTTTATCCTGACCTGAGCTTGTTTTTAATACTGTACAAGCCAAAGACAAGCTTTGTTTAGCTTAGCCACTCTTTATACTTCTAAAACAAGCTCAAGTTTAAGTGCATCCTTGATTTTTTTAATCAGAAAAAAAAAAAAGAACAACAAAGCATGCTTGAGCTCCACTCGACAATGCATATCAAATATGAGCTTCAAACTAGTATATCAATTATTATTGCCTAATCCAAATAAAACAAAAGAAACTCAACCAGAGCCTAAACCAAGCTACAAATTCCCTACTCGAGCGTAACTTGGGTTAGTTTGGGTTAAATTAGGCGAGGTTAGCTACCGAGACTCTCTCTCACTTTTCAAAGGATATTAAATTTTGAAAATGAATAAATCATGTGTATAATATAGTCAACTTTATTTACTATGTAGTTGTAATAAATATGCATATTTCTATACATAAGGTGGCAACCAAAAGCCCAAATTGAAACCTGACCCAAATTCCTGATGGGTTTCGTTTGGTTAACACCTATATCCAACTGGGACCTGAAAAAGAACGATCGAGATTTTTTTTCGGCCGGATTCAGCCATGCTCGGCCAGGGTGATCTAATTTAGGATCGGGACTTTGATATATATATTTTTTATAAGGTAAACAAAACATGGCTGCACCTGTAGCTAAATGGATGCTTGATTTGAATAGCTACTTGCTAGCAATGTTCTAAAATTCCGGCTTCGTCCCCTGGCAGGTGCGTAGTTTTTTTTGTTTTTGTTTCTGTTTTTGTTTTTTTGTTTTTTTTTCTTTTTTTGTAAGTCAACTTTTTTTTTACTCATATATATTTCATGAATTTGATAAATAAGCGTCAAAATAGTTTAGAGCCAGATTCTTTGTATGGAATTGAATTTCCAGGAATTTTATGCATACTATCCCTATCGAAGTGTTGCATATATACTGCCAGCTCTATCCTTAACTTTTGAGTTTTCCTAACGAGGTCATGATTTTCTCGGATGCTAGCTACCTTCTCGGCAAATAGTGGATCTTTAGCCTCTTGTTTTATTATATTTATGAACAAGCAAGAACGCCATGTGCTCAGGCCGGCACAAAAAGTAAGGTATTTGTTACACCCTGACTCGAGTTAATCATGATTAAGGCTAATTAATTAGGATTGGTGCTAATAAAGCACGAATAATTGGGTTAATAAAGGTTCAAGACCAAAGAGAGACAAATTAATTAGTCCCAATGGATGCATTAAGCATAATGGACTGAAATTGAGTTGATTAAATAGACTCAAACAAGGTAGGCTAAGGACTTTTTCGTAAATAAGGGTTTTCACATATTTCATCAAATACAGAAGTTCTTGATAACAACGTACATATCTTGAATAGTACTTTAACTTTCATAATAGGCGCGATTCCATTTGACCTCAAATGGACCAAATGAGGCTTCATTTGACTCAAAACGTAATAAGATTGAATAAGAGGGGGGTTTTGTGCGAAAGAACCTTATATTAGAATGAGATGAGTCTCATTCATTCACTTCACCCAAACCCTAGGCTCGTTCTCTCTTCTTCTTCTTCTTCCATTTTCCTCATCAAACGACGAGTTGGGAGCTTATGTGTGTGATTGAGAGGGGTACTAGCTTCATCAACTTCGTCTTCATCTTCTTCCTCAAGCCATTTCCTCCATTGTTGAAGGGTAAAGCTTGGAGAAGATCTCAAGATTTCCTCTCATTGAGCTACAAGTAGGTGCTTGGAACTTTTAATGAGTTTTCAAGTTGTAATGAGTGCTTAGACATGATTTCTAGCACAAATACCTTATAGAGTTGTGTTTTAATGTTTTCATGGATTTAGGGTTTGAGATTTGAGGGTTTCATCTCCAAAAGCAAGCTAAGCAAAGGACCTTGAGCTAGCTAACCTTTAAGAGGCAAGTATAAACATTTTCTTGTGAATAATGCTAACCATTGTAGAAGTATAGAACTCCTATGGACTAAATGTGATGATTGACTGATATTACTAGTATTGTTGTGAATGGGTGATGTATGAGGAGGTAATATGAGATTCCGATGATTTCTCCCAATATACATACACCTTTTAGGATTTTATGAGTTTTTGGAGTGATTGGAGTTCATAGAACTCATCCCCCAGAGTTTTACTTCAAAAATATGAAGCTGCAGAAAATCGTTCTAGGTGAATTTCGGCTAGCCTCAAGGCTAACCATGAAGCTAGCCGCCGAAATCCATAAAATGGGTGAGCTTCTGGAAAGTTGACTGTGAACTAACCGCTGTATGGCGGTTAACCGAATTTGACATTTCGGCTAGCCACCAGCCACAATTTCGGCTAGCCGCCAACCAGATTTCAGCTATCCGCCAACTAGGTTTTGGCTAACCGCTAGGTAACCGCCGAGTGAACCTGATACTGGCCAATGTGTTAACTGTGAGTGAAAAATTGGAGCACTCCTTGTGAGTATAAATGCTCCCTAGATTCGTTCTAAGACTAATCATGGGGTAAAGTGAAACTGTTAAGAATTAAGGATAGTGAAGGAATAATTTCATAGTTAATTAATGGTGGTCTAAACTTCCATGGATGTTAACTACGGGGACTATAATGCACACATTAAATGTATAAATATGATGCTCATTAAGAATAACACGTGCATCTGGTAATTGTTGGTTACACCTAAATGGTTATTTAGATTTGAGATAGAATTAAATAGAATCATGATTGCCTAGCAATTCCTTCATTGTAACATTGTGTCCCAATCTAATGAGATTGGTATTACTATTATTTCCTTTCCTTGTTATGAGGGGAATTATAGAATTGAATTGAATCCAGAAATGGATTACTTATTGAAAAGTATTGACCCCGAGTCTGGCACTACCTAGCTAGCTATTGTATTAGAACTCTAAATGAGTTCAATGAATGAATAAATGAGACAAACGACTAATCCTACTGCAGTAGATGGATTTGGGGGCGTTCTGGAGCACCGTGGTGATGCTAGTTGTCCCTGGCCCGGACACTAGTAAGTCCCACTATTTTCCGATCGTATCTATGGGTATTGATCGATGCCTTCCATTTGGAAGAAGAATCCTTCCTTTGAGGGAAGATGGTAAATGAAATGGAATGGAATGAAAATGAATGCTATGGTAGTGACCACCCTATACATGTCCACACATATTGTTATTGTAGGAACTTTCTAGACTTATCTAGAATTGGAACTGTTACTAATAGATTGAATGAGTTTATTTTATGGGTTAACATACTATTGCAAGATCTGTTTATACATTGTTGAACCGTCATGTTCATTAGTGTTATTGATGGCATTACAGGCCCGTTTGCCCATGCCGGTGCAGCAGTGCCACCGGCTGTAGCGGAGGAGACCGCTCAGGTTCCTCCAGGAGGATTAGACGAATGGAACGAACGGGATACCATCTGATATGGGTATCCGAGTGCGAAACGGAGTTGGAACCTTTTGAGAGAATGTTTTGGAAAAAATTTTGAGAAGTTATTGTTTTTGTTAAATCATTTTGGTATGTAATTAATTGTCATTGCATAATGTTTTGAATATGCACTGATTGACAAGTAAGCGATGAAAGGGATACATGTATAAGAACATTATTTTGTATACATGTAAATCGTAAATTGATATTGTAAAATATAAATGTTTCCACAAAATTGTGTATTGACAGGTTTCTTGAGAATGTTATCCCTTTTGGATTTCGTTTTAACTTCGGTTAATTCGGAATTTACGGGAGTAAGTATGGGCTCACGGCTCGGGGTTACCGGATCTTGGGCCCGGGTCGTGACGGTATTACATTTTGAATTTATGAGATATCAAGATTAATTATAAATATATAAGCATATATTCATGCATATTTATATAAAAACAGTCAACACATCTTCAATTACAAATACAAGTGGTCAACATCAACAATAAACTATTACGAAGATAAAGCTAAAAAGAATCCATTCAACAACAACATAAAAATAATAATAACAGCAATACTTACTAAAGATGATATAGAAAAGAAAATTTTGCTAATATATATAATATTAGTAATAAGAAATGCATTCAATTTTTTGTTACCCATTGATAATTTTCAAAATCTAATAAAACAAAGCTATCCCATTTGGACTTGTTTGTGCAATAAGAGGATTCTAGTTTATGCAGATTTATATTTCCTCATGAGAATGGAATTTTGTATTTTCATAGAAAATCAAAGTCTTCTCCATTAAGGAAACATGATTCATTTTTTTCTACTATGCAAGGAAAATGCATCACACCAAACAACATAATATTGTTAACAAAGAAAATCATTAAAATGTGCAATCCTCCCGCTCACAAATGCCTCATTTGTTTATTTTCACATAGGCCAATGGTCATTTCAATCCTTCTGCAAAAATTTCTTCTCTACCCCTTTGAAGTAGCACCAATACGATTTTAGAACTGATCAAACCATTTTTTAGTGTAATAATTGGCCCACCTTGGATCAATGTATATATCTCTTAATTATGAGTACATGTGTTCCCACGGAAGCGTAATTTATGGTGGGCCAAATCTAGGGTCATATGTCTATATAATCAGATCAGAAAAGGATGCCTATAAGATTCAACCAAAAAACTCCAACCTCAAAACATTTTTATCACAAGCGCCCATCCATGAGGTGGTCTACCAGAAGGTCGGGTCTGATTTTCGTTTACATGTGACAATCTTTGAATAGAGTAGAGCTGTATTTGGAAACTAAAAGAAAGTGATATTTTTAATGAAAAATTTATCAGTATGAATTGTAGAAAGGTGGGCCCCAAATATTAAAATAAAAAGATGAAAATCTTGAGAGGATGAAGATAGATGGTGTTGAGAGAGAATAAGTGTAGCAAAATAGAGAGATTTTAGGGGATATTGATTGAGAGACTTTATGAGATAAAGGATATGGATAAAGAGATTTTTTTGGAGAAAAAATTGTAGCATGTGATGACATGGCACCTTAAAGCACTCTATGTTTTTTCTCCATATTTATTTGAAAGGAGAATAATTGGGATGCTGAGGTGGCACCCCTCATATCCCATCTCTCCCTTTGCTTTAATATATATAATGGTTCTCTATTAATGGGTGCACGGACTTCAAGAGGACCCAAGATGAGCTCGTCCAAGGAGGCTGAAACAGAGGTGGTTCTCCTCGCCCTAAGCAAGGCTAAGGATTAAGACCTCTACAAAATCCATCTCTTTTCATATGCACTTAAGGTTATAAGTGCCATTAGTGGTGGGAAGGATTGGGCTTTGACTATAGGTATTATGGATGTTTGGAGTTAGCACGTCATTTTAAAAATTAAAAAAAATAAAATTTAATTATATTCCTAGGATTTTAAATGCAGGGGTTCACTTAGTAGTAAATTTTGCTTAGTCTTGTACTAGAGAGGTTGTTTGGTGCGCCAATTTCCCAGATTGGATGCATTATCCCTACCACTAATATTTTGTTTTTTTTTTTTTTTTTTTTTTTTTTTTTTTTTGTCCTTCTTTATAATGAATTAGTCACTTTCTTAACAAAAAGAAAAAAAAAAGAAAAAAAAGGACCAAGGAATCCCAAAACATCCCACTTTTAAGATGTTGAGGATCCTAACATCTTAAGATTTAATGATTAGCCATTTCACTACGAAAATGAATTGCTAACTACAATGGAGTTTGGCAATCCCATCATTAAGATTTTTGGGGTATTTGTACATCTGCATGGGAGACCGATAGATTGAATGTTTTCAGCATCAGGCCATGTGAAAGTTTTCCACGGTAGAGGAATAATAATAATAATAATAATAATACTTGTAGCAATTGAAAGTCCGGGATCCAAACCCTAGAGGGGGTGAATAGGGTGAGCTATGAATTAGTGACTCATTATGCCAAATTTTAACTTCTTTAAATCAATTAGTCATAAGTGATTATATAGAACTAAAGTGCGAAAGCTAACAAAAACAATCACCACAACTCATCCACCATAACACCATGATTTATAGTGGTTTGGCCTCAATGCCTACATTTACAACCGGCTTGTGTTTCTACACCCCACCGGATTTTCACTTTGTATGCTTGTTAATAGGCTAAGCAATAACCTTTACGTACATTATGCTTTCCAAGGCTAAGTAATAACCTCTTGGGTTTTGTGATTCAACCTAACCATACACTTAGGCTTTTCTAAGGCTAAGCAATAACCTAAAACCCTAAGGTTATCTCTCTAAGTTGTGTCTAAAATACACTTGAAGAGATACAATCTTAAGCACAATAAAATGCCTCTAAAAAGGCAGATATGACAGTGAAAATCTAACTCACACATACACTGTATGAATGCAAAGATGAATGCTCAATGTGTATGCATGATGTCCTTAATCAATTTGAAAATGAAAGCTCATAAAAACATTTATGATTGAGGTAAGATTGCTAATCACATGTTAAAAACAACCTGTAAAAGATATACCTATCTAGTCCAAGAAAGTTGTGAAATTTAAGAACAAAGCATGTGATGTATAAGGTCTTCAATCAAATTTAACAATGTAGCTCAATACATGTATGCTAAAGGCATTTGAAAGTGTAAAACACAAAAAGATATTTGATTGAAGTGAAGGAACAAATCTCATGTAATTTAAAGACCAACTTAATAATGATATACCTATTAGTGCTAAGTGATGAGTGTTAAATATTGCATATTTTATCCCTCATTAGTCTGAGTTTTATCAGCATCTCATATGCATATCATTTGCTTTACAAGAAGATTTTATCCTTCTATCACATTAACAGATTATTGGATTATCATATATAAATTCGATTATTTATAACGCATATTTATGTAATTTTTCTTGTGTAGGTGGACCCCGCAACTACCCCAACCTTCCAGTTAGTGTCCCTTGGCATCAAGAAGAGATTTCAATAAAGAAGTTGCATGAAAAAATCTTGGTGAAGTGTTGAAGAATTCCAAAATAAGACGAAAAGACTTTAAGGATAAAAGAAGTCATTTACTAACATAATAGAGTGGTTGGTGTTTTGATTAGAGCTTGGGTGGGTATGAAACAGGTTATGAGTTCAAACCCCAACAATTATATATGTTTTTTGGCAATTAAATTGAAGCTATACAAGTGGAAGCAAAAGAAATTAAATGTCTTCAATGTTTCTATAAATTGGAATGTACTTGAAGAGTGAAAAAAAAATCTTTTGGCAAGTTAGTCTTTTTGTAATTTTATTTTTACTTTAAGATTGTAATTAGGAGCTTTTTCGTAACTAATCTAGAGATAGTGTATAATTGAAGATCATAAATGAAGATTTGGAACTCTTTCTTGATGTTTAATGGCTAAAGCTCTTAGATTAGGCTCTCTTTTTTATCCTAAGTAATGTGATTAGTTCAATTATAAGTTCCATCGCAAGCCGCAACTAAGCTAACTTTCTCCATCTCCTTTTCTATAGAGACACCCAAAACCCGAAATTCCACCTCTTTACAATCAGTTCTGTTCTGGGCACCAATTTCATTTGAGAACCCTTGCTCCACAAGTTTCAAATCAGACCCATTCGAACCCAACACGTCTTTTCCTCAAATTTCATGATGAGTTTCTCCTGAAATCCCAGAAATCCTAACTTAGGCTATTTTCAAATCAAAATCAGAACCAAACCCATCAGAGTATGTAATCTTAGTGCTAATATCTTAATGAGTTTGTTGAGAAAATCCACAATCAACCCCATTTGGAACAAACCCACCTGGGTGTGGATTCTCATTTTGAGCAGACCCACCTGGCCATGGAGCAACATCAGCAACCAAGGGAGAAAACCCAGATTTGTCTTTTTTTCTTGTTATTTCGTAATATGGTCGATATCGACCATTTTGCTGTGTTCAGCAAATAAGACAATTACATGTTGAAGAAAATCTGACTGACATAATGGTCGATATCGACCATACAGGAAAAAAAATGTCTTTCAGTTATATGGTTGATATCAACCATACAGGGAAAATTGTTTTTCAGTTATATGGTCGATATCGATCATGCAGGGAAAAATGCCTTTCAGTTACATGGTCGATATCAACCATATCGCAAAACGACAAAAAAAAGGAAAAAAAAGTCCATATGAGGATCCCTCCCGTATCGAACATGGAACTAGGTCCTATTGGGATGTATGCAGTCCTACAAGGATTTTACCCGTAAATTCCTCAAGAAAATAAAATAATAAAGCTAAGAGTTTTTTCTTTTTCTTTTAGTGTCTATGTGATTTACCTTTTTGGTAGATAACATAAAATTATAATGAACATATAAAAGTACAATGGGAAAATAGATCAAAATATAGGGTATCAGTGCCCAAACATAAATAATACCAGAATTCCTATGACAGCAAATCGGAAATGTAAGTCATACCTTTGTGCCATGACAGTTACTGTATTTGCTAAACTCATTGTCTGGCTTTGACAGACAGACACAAAAGAAGCAAGAAAAGATGTCCTCAGGGTAGCCCTTGTGAAGTCATAAGCGCCATTTGAAATGATCTTCTTGATCAACCCAGTGATTCCATGCAGTTCTTGCTGTGTGCTCAAGAACCAAATAGAGCCCAAAGAGATACATAATGCATCATTAAGCATCTGTGGATCTGCCAACACAATCAAACTCTCAGTGAGCTCCCAGTCATGGTGTCAGGCCCCATCCCGAGTGAATCAAGATTAACTCTAATTAATTGAAATCAGTGATAGTTAATCATGTTTAATTAGACTAATGATGGTTAATGACTAAGCTCAATGAGATTAGTCTCAAATGAACTTAAGGAAATGTTAATGAAAGAGATTAAGTGAATTGAGTGAGTTTTAAGTCTAAATTAAGAGAACAAGGACTTTTTCATAAATACGGATTCGCACGTATTTTATCGAATGCGGAAACTCTTGATACCAACACGTGTATCTCGACGAGTACGTTAACTTTCGTAATAGGCTCGAAGTCATTTGACTAGGAATTGGCCAAGTGAGCCTTCATTTGACTTGATTTGAAAATAGGAAAGAAAGAGAGGGCTTAGTTGCAAAAAGACCCTTATAAGGCTTAAGGTGAACTCCTTTAAGTTCATTCAACTCGTCCTCATTGAAAAGAAACCCTAGACACTCCTTTCTTCACTTCCTCTCCCATTTTCCTTTATCAAGATAGAGTCTTAGATTGATTAGAGGGACTTTTGAAGAGTTTTCATCCTCTTCATCTTCTTCTTCAACTTGTCTTCTTCCTTGGAGTGTTGAAGCTTGGAAGAAAAGCTCAAGAATCCCTTTTCTTGGAACTATAAGCAAGTAGTTGATCATTTAGTGAGTTTCCAAGTTGTAATGAGTGATTAAGCATGGATTCTAGCACAAATAGCTTATAGAGTAGTGTTTTTGTGTTTTCATGGAATTAGGGTTTGAGTTGGGGATTTCTCAACTCAAGTTCAGGCTAAGTAAAGGATTTCTTGCTATTTGACTTCAAAAGACAAGTATAAACATTTGTCTATGATTAAGAATGCTAAGTTGCATGTTTCCTTGAATTATAAGAGTTAGGTGTTCAAACTCCTTCTTTGTTATAGAAATGGAGAATTTATGGATTTGCTTTAGTTGTATTGATTTCATGGTGTTTTAAATGATGGAATAGAAGTGTTACGATGTATGTGGAGTGTTGATGGAGTAGGGAACAGGAGGTTCCATTTTTTATATGCAGGTTGTGAATGGAATGGAGGAAAGGAGAGTGAATGTTCAGAATTCTGGAGTTTGGAGTTCTGGACAGTTCACTCGAGCGAACCGAGAGTCCGCTCGAGCGAACTAGTTACTGTCTGTTATGAAATGTCATCTGTAAATGTCCGCTCGAGCGATGAAGGTTCTGTCTGATGCGAATCCCCTGTCTGTTTGAGTCCGCTCGAGCGAACCTGATAATGGCCAAACATTAGCCGTGAGTGAAAATTTGGGGACTAAATGCACACATTAAATATATAAATGTGATGTCCATCGAGAATAACACGTGCATTTGGTAACCGAAGTTTTCACCTAAATTGTTGTTTAGATGTGAAATAGAGTTGAATAGGAAAGAAAATGAGTAGGGAGTTTTCTAACCCGCCTGGAATTAGTCTAACTCGTTTGGAACCATATTGACTAAATACAATGAACTAATGAACAGTTACTAAAGGTAACAGCATAATGATTAATCCTACTGTAGTGGATGGATGGGTTGTTCCGGAGTTCCGTGGTGATGCCAGTGATCTCTGATCAAGACGCTGGTAGATCCCACATATTAGACTGAAAAGTCACTGAATTAATAAGCCACCTAATAATATTGGACTAAAGAGTCCCATAAGCCATCTAATGAGTACTCAATGTAATCAATGAATGATATGAAATGAACTGACTAACTACTCCCCTTAGGAAGAAATTGAATTGAATGAGAATAATCCTATTGTAGTTGTGATTTAGTCATTGATTAATGATTGGCTACACTGTACAAGATATTGTACTATCCTACATTTAATTGTCTAGAAATGGACAGATTTAGCACGAATTATCATAGATTGGTTTATACATTGCTAAACCGTTGTGTTCATAGTGTTATTGATGGCATTATAGGCCCAGTTGCTCGTCCCGGCCTTGCAGAGGCCGTGCCGCCAGCGGAGGAAGCCAATCTGATTTCTCCAGGAGGATTGATAGAATGGACTTAAATCGGAGGACGAATGGATTTGAATATTTTGGAAATACTTTGGGAATTATTTTGATAAATACTTTTGTCGAAAATCATTTTGAGATGTAAATAGATGTCACCTGCATTGTATTTTGAATATGCAGTGGTGGACTTTATTAGACTGAAATTTTGTATATGTGGACTTTACTTTTAATGCAAAGTTAATTATTGTCAATGTATATATATTTCCGCAAAAATGTACATTTGACAGGTATACAAGATAGATCCCTTGTGAGTCTCGAGCTGGTTTTGGGATTCACGGGAGTAAGTATGATCGCATTCGCGACCCAGGGTTAAGCCCTGATTGCTCTGATCTCGGGCCCGGGTCGTGACATACTTATTGTATGGTATCAGAGCCTAGTTAAGAAGCTAGGTTAAGACAACTTTAAAATACTTAGAAACACTAAGAACGAAGTGAGGAACGTTACGATTAGAACAAATCCAACTTTGGATTTGTGTTTATTGTTTTCACTATATGTGATATAAATGTGATATAGATGTGAAGGAGGTGTTGAGATGTAATCTTACCTTCCGCATTGTTTACATCATGGCATCTGGATCGATGAGTGATAACTTTGTTGAAGTTATCGTCAATGATGGTTCTATACCTTCTCCTCCAGTTCGGATGCTGAGTCTAGGATGACTACTATATTGGAGCAGTTAGTAAGAAGCCACGGAACACAAGTGGCTATGCAAGCTCAGCAAAGAGAGCAAATGGCCAAGAGCCATGAGGCTCAGATGGGTATGCAAGCCCAAATTGCCTCATTGTTACAAACGCAAGCTCAATTGCAGGTTCCACCTGTACCACCGGTCCAACAATCACACCATGTTGGGACTCAAGTGGTGTTACAGCGCAAGGATACGGATCCTCATGCAATTTATGAGCGATTCCGAAAAAGGGGAGCCACAGAGTTCCATGGCAATGAAGATCTGATGCAAGCAGATGAATGACTGGAACACATCGAAGATGTGTTTGATACTGTAGTCTGCACTCACAAGCAGAGAGTGTTACTTACCTCTACCATGTTTAGAAGGGCAGCGAACACATGGTGGAAAAGTGTCAAGGACCCGTTCAAGGCCATGACCACACCAGATATTTGGGAGACTTTCAAAAAGCAATTTCAAAGGAAGTTTATCCCAGAACATGTACGGCAGCAGAAAGAAGCTGAATTTCTAAATTTGAAACAAGGTCGACTGACAGTGGCTGCTTATGTTCATACTTTCTTACAACTATCTAAGTATGTTACCGAATTTGTGGATACTGAAGCTAAGAAGGTTAAGAGGTTTCTCCTTGGATTAAATCCAGAGTACAATACAATCGTATTGACTGAACAGAAGCCTACGACATTTGATGATGCCGTTGATAGGGCATATACAGCTGAGGAAGTTCAGAGAAAAAAGGATAGGGAAGCTGTGGACACCAAGAGAAGTGGTGATTCATGGTTTAAGAAAGGAGGCCAATCCAAAAATAAGAGGCAGAAGCAGAAGTCTATTCCTAGGGGTGAGAGGAATGAGATCAGGCTAGTCTGTGATACTTGTGGAAAAGCTCACAGGACTGAGGCATGCTGGAGGACTACTGTAGCCTGCCTAGTCTGTGGTTCTCTAGAACACAGAATGGCACAGTGTCCTAGGGCTACGAAAGATGATAGAACTCCATATCAGTATCCTGCACAGGGTCAGGCAGCACTTCCTGTTCCCCCGCAAAAATTAGCCTTACCAGCTCCCCTAGACAACAGCCACCGCAGCCTCAACGTCAGGGCCAACAGCGTTAATGGCAGAGACAACAACCGAGACAGCAACAACAGCCCAACAGGCCACAGATGGCTGGGATGGCTTATGTCGTCAACAGAGAGCAAGCTGAGGTTGCAACGAATGTGGTGGAAGGTACAATTCTTGTAGATAACATACCTACAATTGCATTATTTGAGCCTGGTTCCACGCATTCATTCGTAGCACCTGCATTTGCTTGTGACATGCAAACCTGGATCATGCAATTGTCATATATTTTACTGTGTCTACTCCTTTAGGGCCCATTTGGCATTTTACTAATACAATACAAGTCAAGTAAAGCTTCCATTTTCTAGACAAGATGTCACATCAAATGCACTTTATTCAAAACTCCCCCCATCTTTTTTATACAAAAAGTCAAAAAGCAACTACCTTTATCCACTAAAATATAAAAAAACTCCACTTTTTCATACAAAAAAGTCAAAAGATTCCATAACAAACAACTAAAAACAAAATACCATCATAATCCACTTATATTTTATTCTTTCTTCAAAATCAACTTTACTTGACTTGACTATATTAATAGAGTTACCAAACTGGCCCTTAGGGAGAAAAGTAGTATGTGAATTGTATATTCCTTAGTGTACTGTTAGAATTGGAGATGTGTCAATGCCAGCTGATCTGGTAATACTAGTAATGAATGACTTCGATGTGATTTTTGGCATGAATTGGTCTGATCTCGAGCCCGGGTCGTGCCACATGGGAGCTCACAGCACCTTGAAACATGCGACCCAACTCAATCCGGTCCTGTCTACTAAGCTTCCTGTCCTACTCATTTTTATCGTTTTTCCTGTGCTCAAGTTTGGTCACAGACATCCTAGACTTGAGCTTCTTCGCACTACAACTACGACCGTTGGAGACCCGCGGGTCTTTGCTAAGAAGAGGAGCTTCTCTAGAAAAGACTACATTGCTCCCCTCACCTTTCTCCAATGCAAAACTTCCCCATCGTCTTTGAGACTTCCCAACCTGTTCTAATCAGTTTCCATTTCAGAACAAATGGGATCCTCTGAAGGGTTCTCTTTTACCATGTTTTGCGCATCACGCACCAACATGGTCTCATGTTCCATTTGCTACCACCTATTAATACTCTTATTTTTTGTCTAATAATCCAATCTATGATACTCAAAGTGATGCCCCAACTTCTCTACATGCCACAAAGGGTTCTCCTCATAGGCTCACATTGAACCAAAAAATCTAATCTTCAGGAAATTGAAAGTACTCATTGCATTAGATAACTCCCAAATCTTAGATTCCCCTAATTTGGCCAAGCCACGACCCAGGCACATAGGAGAGACACTAAAAACCAGATTCAATAGAACCCCAATTCCAAAAGATATGGATTTCTATAGATTTAGGTCGGTTTCCCCTTCTCCCTAATGTTCAACTCTCCTCACCGATCAAACTAAGAAAACCTTTAGAGCCACAATCTTCCTCTCCAAATCTTCAGGAAGCACCCAATTCCAACTATCCAGAACTCCCTTTAGATGAAAATGTAAAATAAACCCATCAAGAAGGTAGACTCTCCAGTATGAGCCCTAGAAGCTCACCACCATCTGATCAAAACCCACAAAAACTATCATAAGAAACCCAAACATTAAAAAAAATCAAATTGAATGATTGTAATTGCAAACAAAATAACAAAGAAGGCATTTGCAGATTAAAAAAAGGGATTGAAAGAATTACCTGATTGAATGGATAGAAAGATAGAGGGGAGAGGGGGAGAGAGAGAGAGAGCATAAGAGAGAGAGAGAGAGAGCAAAACCCAATGGTTAGAACTCTGAGAAATCAAATGGGTTTCTTCCCTTCTTTCTTTCTATTATAGAGAGAGGGTCTTCTCCTAGGTGCTTGCAAATCTCTCATGCAATTTCCTCTAGTGAAAAGAAGGATCCCCACAGCCCAACCCAAACACCATCACAGACCTCTTTTTTTTTTTTTTTGGGATTTTTTTGTTGGGAATTTCTATTTACACCCACTCAAAGTACTAAGTAGACCCACGTACTGAGCTCACCCAGTGCAAAAACATAAAATCCCCTTTTCTGTTGAGCTCACCCACCGAAAATTACCACCTTGCCCTGTGCTCTTCCTTCTCCTTCTTCTTCTTCCGTTCTTCTTCCTCATTTCCTTCCCTGCAAGAACGACGTCATTTCCGAGCTGTGGTGAGTGAAAACATTTGAAGGCGGATCATCTTCTCTTCTTCGTGAGCAAAGACAGATCATCATCATCTCCCCAAGTACCTCTTCATCTTCAACTTTTTCCATTTTTTATTTTCTTCATTGTTAATCTTTTTTTAGGGTAAAAATAACACATGTAATGCAAATGGATTAAGTGCATGCAAATAGAATGGAGTGTGTACGTTGCAATTGTGATTGAATGGAAGGGATGGGAGAGGGGAGAAGGAAAATCGGTGATGGTTGAGTTCCAAAATGAAAAACATGATTCACGTGCTACACGGAAACACAGATCCATGCACATTCAATGTGCACGGAAACGCAGATCCGTGCACGTTCAATGTGCACGGAAACGAAGATCTCTTGCGATTATAGATTTCTTGAAGAAGCCGGATGAAGATAATTATGTTCCTAGATTTCTTGCGATTATAGAGGAGTCCGGCTTGGCACCACTGACGATACACTTATCTTACCACCATATCGACCGTGCTTTGGTGTCGACATATGTAGAGAGATGGCAGCCCGAGACTAACACTTTCCACCTACCATTTGGTGAGATGACAATCACATTAGATGAAGTCAGTGCTATTCTTGGCATTCCAGTTGTTGGTACACCCGTCCATGCATCGACTCAGTTGTCTTTTACTGATTAGATATCATTGTTGGAGCGTGGATTGGGGGTGGATAGTGGAGCGTGGAAAATGTCTATCTCTAACAGGAGTTGCAGACTACACTCGAGATTCTAGAAGACTTGCCGGTTACATACAGGCGTCGTCTACAAGGACCATAATCGAGTTTTATGGGTGTCATGTATTTTGTTGGTTGACAGTTGAACTATGTAGTATTTTTTTGTGGGTGAACTTTGATGTGGATTGAACTATTTACATGAGTTGCTGCATCTGTGATCTTCCGGCCATCTCTGTCACCTAGTATTTGTGACGAGCATTGTAGATAGCCTTCATTGTAGTGGTGTTGTTCAAATCCCTTTTCTTCAATGTGTGAAGAATGTTCCTCGGCTTCACTAAACTCTTCGACATATCAATCAAAACAGTTAATTCTTCATCGGAAAGCCTCCCGACATACGGTGCCCCTTAAGATGTTTTGTATTAGGATGATTGTGCACCCCACAAATCACTATTACCATCCAATCGTCATTAGTTGCCAACTTTCGGCCTTTCAAAGCAAAAGGACAATTGCACTTCTTCATTCCCGTCACCTTATTCGGACATTTCCTCTCAAAGACTTTCGAAGAACCCCTGTAAGTACCGCTTCTCTCACAAGAAAATACAATTTTCGGTTTCCTACCATCTACACCAGCATCTGACTTTTTGATTATAATTACTAAGCCATGTTTTTTTCCGACATCTCGTGTCCATTAGATAAGGGCATCTCGGCTTCTGAATATAGTGTCGGTGGTGAAGACGTTAGTAAAATCCAATGATCACTCACTGGCACCTGTAGAATCAACATCCTGGAAAAAAATTCAGTGCTGGATGGCCCGGTTAAAACGCCCAAACGTTCGGCCAACATAAGATGAGCCATGTTGTGTCACGGAAATACAGAGCCGTGTTATACACTCATGCACGGAAATCCGAAGCCGTGCAATACACTTATACACAGAAATCTAGAGCTGTGCGATATACTCATGCACGGAAATCTGAAGCTGTGCAATACACTTATGCACGGAAATACATAGCCGTGCAATAAACTTATGCACAGAAATACAGAGCCGTGCAATACAATTATGCGTGGCTCTGCAAATTCGTACAGGACGCGAATGGAAAAAAAAAAATGAAAGCATGTGTCAAAAAAACGATACCTTCTCTTCATATATGGTCATTTGCTTGTCCATATTATAGATAGCTTCTCTAAAATACAATGTGGTGCCTCAGATTGGAGATGTGATAGCTTATATAAGGAAATGGAGAGATGGATTGGGAGATGAATTCTTCCAAAGTGGGACCTTTATATGGATTGGGAGATGAGAATGAGTAGGAGAAGAAGTATATCCTGTTAAAGGGAAATAAGTACAGAAGATGTAAAGATGAAAACCTGAAGAGAGGAGGTCTTTGAAGTGAATAGGAAGGAAAAATCAACTCGAGAAGAACCAGAGGGCTTGAAGAGAAGAGGAACGTACATGAAGGTAAGGGTAATTAGGGAAATTCACATATAGGCATTCTTGGAATTAAATTTTTTTTTTTTTTAATGTGGGTTGGCTCAGCATTTTGAGTGGGTGCAAATAGAAATTCCCTTTTTTGTTTCTTCTAATTTCTCTGGTGGGCCCCACTCCTCCACTGTAAGACCCCGCCCCGAGTTAATCAAGATTAACTCTAATTAATTAAAGTTAATGCTAATTAATCACGTTTAATGAGGCTAATGATGGCTAATGACTAAGCTCGATGAGATTAGTCTCAAATGATTGAATTAAGCTTAATGAAATGATAATGAAGGGGATTGAATGGATTGAATGAGATTTTAAACTCAAACTAAGAGAACAAGGCCTTTTTCCGTAAATACGGATTTGTACGTATTTTGTCAAATACGGAAACTCTTGATACCAACACGTGTATCTCGACGAGTACGTTAACTTTCATAGTAGGCTCGAAGTCATCCGACGAGTATTGACTCAAGTGAGCCTCCATTTGACTTGAATTGAAAATAAGAAAGAAAGAGAGGGTTTAGTTGCAAAAAGGTCTTATAAGAGATAAGATGAACTCTTTTGAGTTCATTCTCTTCCATTTTCCATTGCATTGAAGAGGAAACCCTAGACACCCTTGGTCTTCTCCCTTCTCCCATCCTTCTTCATCAAGAGAGAGTGAGAGATTGGAGTGTCTCAAGCAAGTTTTGAAGAAGCTTCATCTTCTTCATCATCTTCCTCATCTTATATTCCCCATTTGGAGTGCTTGGAACTTGAAAGGAAGGCTCAAGAGCTCCCTACCCACATCACAAGTAAGTACTTAGGGCTTTCAAGGATTTTTCCAAGTTATAATGAGTGCTTAGATATGGTTTCTAGCCGATTAGCTCATAGGATAGTGTTTCTTGTGTTTTTATGGAAATAGGGTTTGGATTTGGGGATTTCTCACCTCAAAGTCAAGCTATCAAGGGATTTCTTGCTAATAGGCTTTAAAGGCAAGTATAAATGTTCATTTATGATTCAAATGCTAATCTATAAGTTTCCTTGAGTTATTAGAGATGGGTTCTCAAAACCCCTTTTCTTTCTTATGAAATGGAGATTAGGTTGAGTGGATTTTGGTATTGTGGGTGGAAAATTTTTGGGGGCTAAATGCACATATTAAATGAAAATGTGATGTCCATCGAAAATAACACGTGCATTTAGTAACTAATAATTACACCCAGAATTTGTCTAAATTGGGATAGAAACAAGTAGGACCGTGAGTGATTAATGATTCATCTGATCCCCTTGAGTCTACAATGACTGAATACACTGAACCACCGAACAATGAATGAATACACTGAACCACCGAACAATGAATGAATACACTGAACCACTGAACAATAAATAAATGCAATGAATAATGATTAATCCTGCTGCAGCAGATGATTGGGGTGTTCCGGAGCTCCGTGGTGATGCCAGTGATCTCTGATCAAGACACTGGTAGATCCCACATATAGACTGAAAAGTCAATGAATTGATAAGCCATGCAAGGACAACTGAAACAATATTGAAGCCTCGGCCATGAATGGTTCGCCCTTCCGCCTTGTGCTTAATTAAATTGATTAAGCGAAAGTGAAATAAAGCCAGGCTATGAACGGTTTGCCCTTCCGCCTCGTGCTTAAGTTTCTTCCGTTGGAAGACACGAAATGAAGCGAAATGACACGAAATAAATGAAATGAATTGAATAATGCTTCTTTTGGAAAGACATTGAACTGAATGATAATAACACTATTGTAATTGAAAGTTTAGCCATTGAGTATCAATGGGCTACACTGTAGATGATATTGCATTAACCTAGATGTAATCGTCTAGAGTTGTTATATTGATAATGGACAAGTTTAGCATGTGTTATCATAAATGTGTTTATACATTGTTGAACCGTCGTGTTCATAGTGTTATTGATGGCATTACAGGCCCAGTTGCCCCTCCCGGTCTTGCAGAGGCCGCGCCGCGTGCGGAGGAGGCCCATCCGATACCTCCAGGAGGTTTAGCCGACTGGGCGTAGCTCGGAGGGCGTTGATTTTTTTAATGTTTTGAGATTATTTTGGGAATTCATTGATAGATACTTTTGTATATCATTTTGAAATGTAATTAGGTGTCCCCTGCATTGTATTGTGAATATGCAGTGGTGGACTTCATTGGATTATATTTTGTATATGTGAACTTTACTTGTAATGTAAAGTCAATTATTGTCAATGTATATATATGTTTCCGCAAAAATGTACATTTGACAGGTTCGTATGTTAGATCCCTTGTGAGTCTTCGTCTTAACTTCGGTTAATTCGAGATTTACGGGAGTAAGTATGATGACATCGCGATCCGGGTTAGGCCCCGATTAGTCCGATCTCGGGCCCGGGTCATGACATCCACCTTTAGGCAGAAAGATGAAACCCCACCACAGTGATTACAGAGAATGGAATTACAATACCATCCTCCCCATGCCTTTTATGGCTCGTTTCCTAAGCTCCTCCAAATGGTCCCTTCTTGCCCCCTTTAACGCCATGTCCCCTTTTTTTTCACTCTCCCTCCCTCCCTCCCCACCATCAATCCCTTTGGCTGGCCTGGCTCAAATATAGGGAACCATTTCACCTAAAATGGATAAAGTTTAAGCAATCCCACACTTTTTTGGGCATTCTTTCTTCATTAATTGATTCTATGCAAATGATAAAAAAACTATCAATGATTTAGCTGCAAGGTTTATAATATTCGCATATATCTACTTAAGTTTTCATGAATCCATATTAAGTTTATAAGCATGACACTTTAGTTCTGTATTTTATTTCCTTGTGTACAGGGGATTTACTAGGGATTTTGACTCTCGCACTCTTAAATCCACACTAATTTTCCAACCACTAGAAATAAAGTCAGAGATGCATGATAGTCAAGTTTATACCTGTGTCATGGATGCCCCAGTATGGGAAGCTAATAAGGTCAACATGGGCCGGCCTGATGATATAGGCTATGTGCACTGCTATTTTTTTTATAGATGACTGGATTCATAATATACCATACATGTCAATTTTTTGCATGGCCGAAAGGAACCCAAAACTGATACTTAACCCATGTTTGGCTCTCTCTTTAGGTCACATGCATGTGTAACTGAGTGTATGGTCCAAAATTGATCAAAGTCCATTCACCACATTGAAGTATTCTATTTTAATGAGTATTCTATTGAGATGCATGTGTTTAAGCTATTTGTAAATGCTGCTGCACTACATTTGATGCCCTTCCCCCATTTTTTTTTAAGTAGCAGTTTACAATAGTTTATCATTGGAATTGATAATTTCCAAGCATCTAATCCTTAGCGTTCATGTTCTCTTACCCCCCGATAACTTATTTAGGAATACTCCATATATACTCCAAGCGTATCAGATTCAGGGCACATTTGACGGCAGTTATCGGACTGGATTCCTTGTTGGTTTTCCTCGAAATCATGGAAAATTCAGGATTGGTAACCGTTCCCACTAGATAAGATGATTCCTCAAAATACTCCATAGGTCCTCACAATTGAAGAAAAGCTACGCCGTACCTCCCCCATCGAATTTTAGAAATTCGACCATGCAGAGAAAGGCGGATGAGTAGTGAAATGGGCGATAACTTAGAGGTTATCGATTTTTTCTTTGGAAACCAACTTTATGGGTCCACAATTACGATACGAACAGTTAATCATGTTTAGAAGGCCCAAAACGACTATGTACTCAAGTCTCAACCATTGATTTCTTGTAGATTTTGAGATACTTGCCAAAAAAGTTCAGACTGTTAATCACAAGATCCGAAATTTCATGGGGTCATTTTGCAAACTTCAAACCGTCCAGTCTCTTCAGAAGGTCCGAACCGACTATGGGGTCAAATGTGTCATCCTTATTCATCATGGATTGTAAAAAAAAAAAAAAAAGGCAAAACACTCGTGACCGTTGAGCATCCATAGTCCAAGGTCACTGGTTTGCGGATGAGCAGTATTTCATGGAGTGACACCGTGGTATCTGATTTTTGCTTTGGAACCCTACCTTATGAGTTGCACAACCACGATCTGAATTGTCCATCATGTTTAGAAGGTCCAAAATGACTAGCAGGTCAGTTTTCAGTTGTTGATTCCTCATATGTTTTGAGATATTTAAAAAAAGGTTTGTACTCTAAAAAATATTTTTTTAAATTTTTTTGGGACCCACAATGAAAGCTTGAACCGTCCATCATCTGTACAAGGCCAAAGATTGCAAGTGGTCCATACTATAGGGATTGATTCATTACGGATTGCAAGAAAAATCTCAAAGAACTTATGATCATTGGATTTAGCATGTGTAAATCTATGAGCCATGCTACTTGTCCCGGATGTCAAATGACCAAAATGCCCTCCCCCTATGGAGTCAGGCCAGTCCCGGGACATGACACCCGGGACAAGTAGACTTTTTGGTAAATCTATAGCTTCCTTGGTATTTGCCAAACGTTGTGTGAGGTGAGTCTTCTTCACAAGAAATCCTTGCGAGGATAGTATCATATGGGAAAATTGGAGGAATCCTCTGTGGATTCCAAACGGATCTTGGTCTCCTAGCGGAGTCCTGCATGCCCGGCATGTGGGATTTTTTGTCACTGCTTTTGATTCAAGGGGGACCCACTTTGCAAACACCTGGAGGTTAAAAACCAGACTGGTGAGAATTCCACTTAATCAAGTCTCAGCCGCTCTTGGCTTTGGCTTAGAATTTTATGTTAAAAACGAATAAGTTAGTATGAATCAATCTAAATATGGGATGTGGCAATGAATTTTGGGTGTCACCATCAATTCACTTGCAATCCAGTCAAATAACCCTAGAGATTCATCTTGTAGCACAATGGTTTTCATAATTAACAAGCATTATCAATTTATCATCATAGTTGTCAATTTCAGTTTGGCTCAGCCGAAATGGTTGAACACTTTGGATTCGGACCACTGGCCAAACCAAACAACCCATGTGAAGGTTTTCATGTCAGAACTTGCTCTCTTTCAGCCTATTTCAGCCAACTTTGATCCATTTAGGCATTACAATCAATCTTGGTCGATAATCTTATGTTTAAGAAAAAAAAACCCTAAAGAACAGAGGTCTTTTCTAATTTTTTATAAAATATATGTAAAGCCCTATCATATGCAAACTATAAAATATTTGATTCCCTGCATTATTGATTTAGTTGAATAAACTAATGTATATAAATTTTGTCTTATTTTTATATTTTATTAGTTTTTGACATATATAGATATATATTATTTTTCTTATATTTATGAATTCATAAGAGTATTTTTGGAGTCCTTTCTCATTTAATAATCTTTTGTAAGCTTATATGCTAAATACAACCAATAGCAAAAGGAGTATTTTCATCTTTTTTTTCATTTTTTCATTGTTTGCTGGAAGAGATCACATTTCTATTTATACCTAGTCATAAGACAATTTGGTTTGACATTTGTAGGGCCCACATTTGCTTGAACCAATTTGCATTCGTGACGTGCTTTGTTAGTGGCATTACTATGGTTTGATTGAAAATTTAAGCTAATTGGATGTATCATCAGGTATTGGCAGTTTAGGGTTTCAAATAAAAAGGGTGAGCCATTCATTAATTAGATTAATTAAGGAGCAAAATTCATGCAACATGCAAGTGGCCGAAGTGGGCTATACTGATACATCACCTTAAAGTGAACATATAGAAAGACCCCATCTAAGCACCAAAAGTTTTATGGTTAATGGTCTATTTGGATTGGTGCATAGTCGATACAACGGTCTAGTAAATTTGGAACTGACCAAAAGTTGGTGGGCATGTGCAATTTAGGGGGGTTGTGTGTTTGGTCCATTTGGATGGGCCAAGGATGGGCCCCAGAAGCGTTAGCTTACTGAATCTTATCCTAAGCTTAAGCTTAGGAGAGCCTTGCCCACACACACACACACACACAAACACATATATATATATGGAAATTCTCAAAAACTCTCTCAAAAACTCCCCTATCTCAAAAGGGGAGTTTTTGGCAGCTGGGTTTTATAACAATAAAAATGGTGATAACATTTTGGTAGCTGCATGATTGGAAAAAAAAAAAAACTTGGGCTACACAAAGAGTAGCAGTGAGCATTATTATTCAATCGATGCCAATCTTCTTCTTCTTGACTATTGTTGTTGGAAAGCTATTGAAGCAAGCAGTTTCATGTAAGCTATAAGAGATAAAATCATAGCAGAAAGAAACCCAATATATATAATAGTAGTTGGGCGTAAAGTTCAGTGACAATATGAGAATAATCAAAGAATGTTGGTTTTATGTTCCACCTCGTGCTAAAACCCAGGCCCGGCCTCAGGCCCCATGAGATGGGATTTGACATAACCCCACTCAATTTAGGGTCAGAATTGGACAACCCCAGCAAGCTCATCCAATATTCGGGATGGAATTGGACAACCCATGTCTAGGCCCGGCAGGGCCCATTGACAGGCCTACATACAGCGCGGGCCGAAGCCCCTTTAAAACCCCGAGGCATTGCCATCCCTATCCACGACCTAGGTGAATTAAATGTGATTTTCATTGTTGAGTGAGCTTGTTGTGATCTGACTACTTTGGGGCCACATTGGTCTAGGCCCATATTTATTTATATAATTGTGGTATTTTGACAGCTATTTTTCATGTCATTAAATTGGTGACATCTTACAAGTTACAGATGAAAAGAAGGAGAAGAAGTAGCCTTGCCATGGCTCAATTGATTAGAGAAATAGGTGTGTGAATGGCCTTGTGTGAGTTAAGATGCCCTATGTAACAAAAAAATAAAAATAAAAAATAAAATAAAGCCATAAAAATAATCCCAGCCAAGGGAGACCAAGAAAGCCTTTGTAACCCCAGGAAATGATTTTTCTAAGGCTCTCAAGTTATTATTTCATTTATTTATTTATTCATCAAGCTTGGCTAGCGGCCAAGGCAGGAAGAAAGTCTATCGGCATAGGGATCGATCTTTGGATGGGATTGTGAGAGTGGTGTACTATCTAGAGCTACTACCTTGTGATTCACAGCTTGCCACTTTTTTTTTTTTTTTGGCAAAAATAGGTGTTATGCATGCTTTTCAAACTAATAGAATTTCATCAATGTGGTCCATCCAAGAATTTACAATAATAATTGTCAAAGTCATGCCCCCGAGTGATTTGAATTATTTGTAAGCCCTTCATTTCTCCTATTGATCGGGGTAAATTCAAACATGCCCCATTCCAACATGCCCTGCTTTATTGCCTAAGCCAGTGAGTGACTAGAGACACGTAACACCAAACGTGCCCCACAATGGGTATGAGTTGGATTTTATACCTATAGTCTTCTTTTTTTTTTTTTAATTGTAAAAGACATGTTAAAGATAGACTTAATTTTATATGATTTTTTTTTTTCATTTGAGAACCACAAGATTGTCATTGTGAATAGGACATCTACTGCCATAGCTCTATTTAGGGATTGATTCCTGGGCGGGTAGGTCACTTTAGTCTCCCTTCGATACTAGGCCAACTTGGCAAAAACTAAAAAATATATATATTTATAATATTTTTATTCAATAAATGCATACCCGACATAGTTGGAGCAAGGCTTTAATGATGATGATATTTATTCAATAAGTATATGGATCAATCATAAAATGGCGGAGCGGGCTAACACAAATAAAACCCAAGCCTGTCTAGAACACAACATAGTGATGCAAGGGTCAGAATGGGCTGAAAGCATGGTGGGTCACGACCTAACATCAACTTAAATTGAGAAAGATGGATCTGATTTAAAGTCTAAATTTGAAATAAGATCTAGAGTGTAATCGGAAGAAGAGCTTCAAAAAATAATATTTTAAAATATATAAGGTGGGGCTCTTATACATGATAAAAGTTGTAGACTCTCAAATATTAATATAACTGAAGCTATGAAATGCAAACCCTTAAACATGAATGTATTAGTCCTGAATTAGGACAAGAATGTATTAGTCCTGAATTAGGATCCTCAGGTGACAACACATAAGGATCCCGAATGGGACCCAAATGTTCCAATGTCCTGAATCCTATATTTATATGCATGGATTTGGATGTGAATCTAAATTTTTTCCGGATAAAAAAAATGGACTTCATATAGGGTTGTAAACGGGTCGATTCTGGTTCAGGTCTAGAACCGGAACCGTTAAAGAGAACGTGTAAATGGTTTCGCGGAGCCGTTTCAAAACCGGTTTCTTGGCTCTGGAACTAGAACCAAAACCATATATGAGACGTGTCTGGATCCGGATCTAGGTTTAGGTGGAGAAATGATATTAAAAAAACATGATTTTTAGGAGAGATTTTCAAGAATTGAGGTAATATATCGGGTCTCAGGTCCACGGGTCCGAACCAAGGAGAAATCGGACCTGGACACATTTACTTATTGGGACCTTAATAAGGACCCAGACTCGATTTTTAACGGGTAGAAACCTTTATATAATTGGAGAATCGAAGACCCACCATTTACATCCCTAACTTCATATCCAGTTTATACGGAATGAGAGACCTTCAGACACTGTATAATTAAATACCCATTTGTAAATTTACAATCCTAATCCAACTTGACTCCAATGTCTCCCACAGACAAGTAAATGCCCCCCACCTGGATCAGGTAGGGGCTGATGGCACCACTCATTTGATACAATCTGTTGCCATCCCTACTCCCATTGTTCGGCAGAAGGTCATGTGGAAATTTATAGCCATCATGCTGTCTGTTGTGCACAGTTTCTCTCCCTAAATTTACCAAAAAAACCATTGATGTCCCTAGTTAGAACAAAAAGTTCCTTCCTGAGCCGTGCAATTCATCACTTTAGACATGGACAAGGTGACCCATGTCCATAACCCCCTAAACCCTGTTTAAATTTGGTGCAGCCGATGAGCTCGTTATCCACAACCAGGAGTGGGTCCCACCAATTTGTACCGGAAAGCGATCCATTTCCACAATTCCAACCCCAACTCCAATCTTCATCGGACCCATTTTAGCTCCGTGGCGGGAAAGTGCCCTTTAAATGCCGTACCTTCCAGACCCCAGAACCCCTCAAAAAAGACCCCAATACACCACCATCTTTCAGTTTCCCAACACCAAAAACTCCTAGTACTACTCTCAAAACCCAAACCCAAAGCCACTCTCTGTCATTTTCTCTTGATTCCTTTCCTCCAAACACCATCAATTTCCATGGATTAGTCTAGGGTTTCTCCAGACCCCCCTTTTCCCCTCTTTTCACAACATTGGATTCTTCTCCTAGGAAAGCCACCAAGGATTCTATTTTTCCTTAAATCACAAAAAGCCCTCTCCTTCAAATTGCAGAAAACCCATCTGGATTTCCTTCCATTTCCTTCATACCTGCTTCTAATCCTCTGTGTTTGCTTGAAATGGCAGAAGTGTTCGAGGACGAGATCGATCAGACGGTGACAATCGAAGAGTACATCAAGGGGGTTGAAGAACAGGAATTGGTAATTTATCTGTTCTTCACTTTGGTGTTTTGGGGGATTTTTTTTCTTTCACTGTCTGTGTTTATTGATGATTTTGCGCTTTTGAAAAACAAAACCCTACATAGGAAGCTGATTTGGTATTGGGAGGGGATGAGGGCAAGGAGTGTACTTATTCGAAAGGATATATGAAGAGGCAAGCGATTTTCTCATGCTTGACTTGCACTCCCAATGGGAATGCTGGTGTTTGCATAGCTTGCTCGCTATCTTGCCATGATGGGCATGAGGTATTGTCTTTTACTGCCAATTCTCCTTGTCTCTGTAATTGATGTTATATATTTAGATTCTTTTGCGTGATGATGATGTTTGCGGATATTGAATGTCATGGTATTTTTTGTTGATGGATGTTGGATTTATACTGCATGGACTATTATGGCTTGAAATGGCTCTGTCACTGTCATGTGTAGACAGGCAGATGTGATACTCTCTTTCTTTCTCTCCAATGATCTCTCTTGTCATGTATTTGTTCTTTAGCTCATGGTGGTTGCCACTCAAAATGCTTAAGATCTTTATTTAGTTACATCATCAGTTTGAATCTAACCAAGGGATGATTGGCAAAAATATCAGGAGAAAAGGTAAAGACATCTATTGCGGAGGAAGTCTTAGGGATAGGTAGCATAGTTCATGTACAAACATGAGATCTAATGCGTGATAGTGGTCTTGGTTGGTTGGTAAACCTGATTGTTAAGGGCTTGTTTGCTTGCATAAAATACGTAGAAATTGAGTACATAGGTATTCATGGTGAGATGAGCTCCAGTGAAGGATTATTAAACAAGTAGGGGTGAAGGATATGGGGCGAGGGGTGAAGGAAGGACATAAAGGTGGAGAGGTAGATGGGATCTTGACTTTTCTAGGGCGATGGCTGGGTATTCATTTCCCATCTTCCTTTGATTCAATTTCCATTAAAGGACAGACCCTAAGAAAGTTATATGAGTACAAAAAGAGTGCTAGAAGAAGGAAACAATTGCAGTGTGGTAGTTTTTTTTTTTTTTTTTCAAGAATGAAGGAGATATTCATGATTTTGCAGACTATACTTCGGTATTCTTCTTCATTTGCCTCTCTCAGAAGGTGACTGTACATGATAGAAGGTGACTGCTATTCTTGTTCCCAACTCCCATACTCTCTTAGAACAAAGGCAAGTCTCCAAGGTTGAAGAACAAAGGCAAGTCTCCAAGGTTGACTCTTTTCGCTTCATCCATTCCATGGTGTTTCTGAAGCTTCCTTCGATGATAACCTTGAAGTTGGCAAAACCTCTCCGATACAGACTTTAGTGCTTGGAGAAACCAGTGCCTCTACATCATTTGACTTTTTGCAACCTGCCAGTCCCCCAAAAGAAACAAGTATCTTCCATTTGCTCTTCCTTAACTCTCCGCTTATTCCTGTAGGTTTTGTTTTGCCTACTGATGTTCTGTGAATCTGTCCACACTAAATTTGAAGCAACCTTCCCCTGGATTGACCACCTTACTTTTCTATCTTTTTATTTTGCTCCACCCGCCAACAAAGCTTCCTGACCAGCCAATAGTCACGGGTCTAAAACCTTGATACTCCTTAACAGCTACCCACAATGCAAGCCTTGCCTTGATGAGGTAAAAAACCTCTCCGATTGGACGCTCTTGATGTTTAACTATGCTTTTGTTTTCTCCCTTCCAGATGGACTAAATTGTTGCTTGGAATATCATTGCTCGTAACGCACTCCCTCTATGTTGGAAAGGTATTAACCCCATGAGGGCACAACCTCCTCTAACCTGTCCTGAAATTCCCACTGTAGTTCAATATTCTCTAGATAATAACTTAAGCGGTGTTGTCTTATAAATAAAACTTACATGCAATAATTGAATCCGTGACATGAGTATCCTGTTGTGATATAACATGTTCTAGCCTTTAGAATCCAATAACTAGTCATGCTCTCTTTGTTGGGAATTTCTAGAGTACTGTACATGCAAGGCATCCTTTGACAAATGCCCATTAGAAGGTTAAAATTCCCAATGTGATATGGAGCCTTTAGGTCATAGTCCTTTCAAGTTTCATCCAAAACTTAACTGTAGCAAAATTTAGTCATGAAAACACAGGTTAATAATTTAGACTTGCCTTGAAATCCTTGTTCAGCTCCTAATTATCATCTTAGTGTCATTTGCATCATTTTAGTTTTTTGTTGGTTATTTTTGAGTTCCCGTGTTATCAAGCTGATTGTTTCATTGTTTCCCATTTAAATGCACACATGTTATGCAATGCTTTATGGTGACATGTATGTATGCTCAGAATCTTGCAAAAAAAGATTAGTATAACCAAACAACTGAAGGCAACATGCTTATTTTCTTATTTTTTAACCTGAATCATAATTTTAGTTGTTACTTGGTTTTTATTTTTTATTTTTTATGTATTTCTCGTTCAAGCAATAAAGCTCAAACTGTGCAGTTCTACCTCCAATTATTTTTCTCTCCCAGTTGCTGTCTTCTTAATTTGTAATCTTTAATGTAACAATGAACATTGTATCATGTTTTCTTTTGGTTTCTTCATTACTGATCCTGTGTGATGTTATTGCATGCTTGGAGGGCCAGGGCCCACACGATGGGCCCATGATTCGGTCCCAAGCCCATTTCATAGGGTTAGTTGATGCAGCCAGGATCCACGATCGAACAATAGATCAATCTCTTCAGGGATTGATCGATTCCAAAGATGGATTCCAGCCACTAGGGCAACCTCACAAGAGGAGAAAACACCATAATTAAAGAGAAACTCTCATAACTCAAAAGATTAATTGATAATAAGTATGTCTATTACAATGAAGCCTAACATCCTTTTATAAAGGAGTTGGCTTGATCCCTAAGCAACTATATTTCCTAATATATCAATCATATCTAAAATAAAAAGGAAACTAACTAATATTAATCATAAACAAACCAAACTACTAAATAATATTTCCTAACTAAATGAATGTTCCCTTGGGTCTATGGACTGGACCCAATGGGTTGGCCGACCTATTGTCTAGCCCGCATCACTAGTTCCATGTCCTCTCCCATATGACTACTCGCCTACCATTTGTTGACTCTTCTAATTGCTCAGTTGCTTCAGCTTAGATTTCTTTTTGAACATTACTATGGTTTTAAATAAAATACTTTGGGACTTCATTATTTATCAAAGATTTTGCAAGGCGACGCTTAAAATATCTTAGAAAGAAATGATAAAATCAGGGCCATGGTTTGTTTTAGATTAAAAATGGGGCTGAAATGTCTTGTTAACATGTACAATTGGGGATATCATGGATGTTTTCACTTTTGGTGAGAACCTTAAAGACATTTCAGAAATTGGTAGGAAGCCTTTTTTGGTGTGAAACCCTCTCTTGTTATCTTTTGGAGGTTTGAAATCTTGTTCCATTTTGTGTTGATGTGTGATCTTTACCTCAGCCCCTTGGCATGCAATCCAATCACCGCAGAGATCAAATGTGACAACTCTTCTACTTCTTTTAATGTGTGCTTATGGTGATTGAAGGTTGAGAGTACTTTTACATCAATTTTTCTTTCTTATTTCTTTCCTTTCCATTAGGTTGTGCTCATATTTAGAACTTTTGAATTACTGTCATGGGGTGTGAAGCAGTAAATTCTCCATCCACTGAGCTTATGTTTTGTCCTATTTGTGAACAGATTTACACTCTTTGACTCTGCAGGCAGCTATATTTGTGCCGTCCTTTGGAAATTGCAATCATGGATCCTGTAGATTTACTTATTTTTATTTTATTATGGGCAACATAACTTAGCCCACAACCTTGTGTCTGAACCCTTGGATTCTTCGACATGTCATTACATCTGCTATTTCTCAATATTTCTTTATGCACCAAATTACCAATGAACATGTTCTGGTTTTCTTCTGAATTTCCATTCCCCAAGCAAATCTTTGCCCCCCTTTTTTCTTCTTCTTTTAACCGACGATTAATCTGGTTTTACTTGTTGCTACTTGAATAAGATTGTAGAGTTGTGGACGAAGAGGAAGTTCCGGTGTGACTGTGGAAACTCAAAGTTTGGGGAGTTCCACTGTAAGTTATTTGCAAACAAGGACCCAGAAAATTTGGAGAACTCATACAATCAGAACTTCAAAGGTTCCTATTGTACATGTGGTCGCCCTTATCCTGATCCAGATGCCGAAGAACAAGTGGAGATGATTCAATGCTGCATCTGTGAGGACTGGTTTCATGAGAATCATCTTGGTCTTGAATCTATAGAAGAGGTTGGCCAGTTCATATCATTACTTCTTGCACATTATACAATTTTACATTCTCTAAGGTCTGGTCTAATGATCTTTTTTTTCTGAATGGGACATTGCATGCATTCTTGATGTTCATATCCTTTTTACATAAATGGTATTTGGTGATATCTGCTTTGGTTACTTATTTTAAAATTATCAATTCTCGCAAAAAGATGTTTTGCAGAGGCTCTTTGTAGGTTGGTGCTGATGTTACTCATGTTTCCCTCAAACTTGCTCTGGCCCCAAGATCAGTTTGGTCCCCTTGTTAGGTGGTTCTATGTGTGTGTGTGTAATGGACCACAGGTTGTTTTCCCCCACTTTTTGCCTAGAGCATGTTTCTAGAAGATCCCACACCTAAACATTGGCATGAATCTTGTACCTTTGCCATGATAGTACATTCTCATAAAGATCTCCAGTTTTCTTGCTGTTAGTGCCACCATAATTCTTTGTGTATCTAGATGATTTTAAGTTGGGTCGGCTGCTGAATTTTAAACCCCTTAAATTTTTGGGGATAAATCAACAACTGCCATGAGCTTTACACAGTTCTTTGGTTTATTCAAACAGCTATCAATTGGATGTTTCTGGACAGTTTTCCACATTAATTCTCAATTTGTTTGAAGATACTCTCTCACTTATTTAAGTATTATATGCTGATCTATTATTAAATGTACTACAGATACCAAGAGACGAGGAAGGGGAACCTTTATATCAGGACTTCATCTGTCAGGAATGTGCAGTTATGTGTTCTTTCCTGACGCTTTATCCTCCATCCATTTGGGCTCCAATTAGGCGCAATGTTGTGCCAGTTATCTGTCCTGAAGAAGAAACTGTGTGCAAAACAGGGGTTTCAACATGTACATCTTCTGGGGAGCTTCAAAATGGCACTTATATATCAGAGAAACCTGATATGGATTCTGCAACGATCCATGCCCATATTGAAATCGGCCCGAATGAGAAGGATCCTTTCCTCGGAGAAAATTCAGAAAAAAGTCTGTGTTTAAACCAGGAAGCAGCTCTTAATGCTACCAGTTCAAGTCCTAGCTGTTTGCTTGAAGTGGATCTTCATAGGGCTTCACTGGTTTCAGAGAAGAAAAAACCTATGTTTCTATCTAAAAATTGGAGACATCTTCTTTGCAGGTGTAGTACTTGTGCAGACTTTTATGTCCAGAAAGGTATTAGTTATCTAATTGACATGGAGGACTCAATGGAGGAATATGAGAACATGGCAAAGGAGAAGAGGGAGGAGAAATTACAACAACAGGAAGGAGTGGAGTTAAATTTTCTCAATAAACTTGGTCACGTTCAGAAGATTGAGATTCTGAATGGTATTGCTGACATGAAGAATGAGCTCCGATCTTTCCTGGTGTGTCTTTAGAATTCCAACTTTCCTTGGCTTTTCTATGGGATTATGTCTTCTATATGTTCTGCTGTTTGTTTATATCCATATATGGCTATATCTACAGTTGGATTTGTTTCAGCTAATGATGATATGAATTATATGATTATACACATGTTCATAATGGGGTATTTTCACAAAACCTTTTAGTTGATTTGTGAATACTATTTTTTGAGTAAAAGAAACAATCGTGAGTCAACGACTTTGATTAATCTTATCATAGGCCTAAGGGCTACACAAAGGAAGCCAAAAAAGAGGCCGACAACTAACTAGCCCGTCAAGTCTGGCCCATTGGGCCTAGTCCATAGATGGCTCGCCTGTGGGGCTTAACCCATTGTCAGCCAGCCCATCTGCCCAACCAGGTCTACTTTCTTATTATAGCAATTTTCAATGATTTTTTTATATTATAGATTTATAGTATTAGTTCAACAAATTTTAAGAATATTTTTCTAGAAATGCATTCTTAGTTTAGAAAATTCTAAGATATTTTGGAGGCAAGGTAATTAATTGGCATTCCATGGGTGAAAGATAATTGATTGCCATATAATCAATTAGAGAGGAAGTAAAGTATTATTTAGAAAAGGTTGACTTGTAATCATCTCATAGGGAGGAAATGAGATCCTATCTAGGATCCCTTCCAGCCTCTCCCCTTTTCTTTTCCTAATTGTAGCAGAAGTGCTAGGAAGAAAGATAAAAAAGGCTGTGAATGCAGGAATGTTTGAAGGCTTCAAAGTGGTTAGAAATTCCCTAGTTATTAGCCAGTTGCAGGATGCTGATGATACTCTCATATTATGTGGAGTAAGGATGAAAATAGCGGTGGCGGCGGGCCACTACGAAGCGGGTGCTACGTAGCGGCGTAGCGGTGCGATTTGAAAAAATCGCCCAAAAATTCTGAAAAAATTCCAGAAAATTCAGAAAATTGTAAAATGAAAGAAAATGTTTTTTTTTTTTTTTTTTTTTTTTTTTTTTTTGCAACAGTAACTAAGATAAGGGGGAGTAGGGGTCCCCTCATTGTATAAGGTCTTGTATTGTTGCGTGAATAGAAAAAATAGTCATGGTCATTTTTTCACATGTATTCATGTAGATTAGTTATGATAAGTTAGAAAGGCTCATTAAAAAAAAAAAAAAAGAAAACCATGTCATGAAGTCAAGACTTAAGAGTTAGGATATATGACATCATTATCCTCATCCCATCGGTGTATGACTCCGTGAAAGTTGGTTATGTCCCTATTTCCAATTAGAATGAATTTTGACTTAGGCATTAATTTTAAGTAAGTAATATTTGGCTAAGGCACATGACTTTTTTATTTTACAATCTGGGCCTCATGATGGAGCCCACCAGTGGTTAAAAAGACTACAAGTTCTTAGCTTTTCTTCTTTTGGATTGGCCCATTTAATTTTTTTGAATGGTTTTTTAATGGTCTTTTTTAGTGGTTTTTAAAAAAAATTTGGATGATTTTTTTGAATAATTCTTTAATGACTTTTAATGGTTGTTTTTCTTGGATGGATTGGTTTTTCAATGGTTTTTAAGTCATTTTCTTAATGGGTTTTTAACATGTTATTTTAATGGCCCATTTAGCTTTTATTTATGCCTCTCATCAGGTGGGGCCATCGTGGGGCCCATAGCTTACTTTAAAATAAAATGAAAGAGGGCCCATCGTGTTGCCCTAACTTTCGCCCAAAACAGATGCATCGAGAGAGATTAAGAAGAGGAGAAGGAGGAAGAGGAGGAGGATAAGAAGAAGAAGAAGAAGAAGAAGAAGAAGAAGAAGAGGCGTTTGTTGGAGCGTTGGTGCAGCCTATCGCTGTTCGGCATTTGCTGGAGCGCTGGTGCAGCCTATTGCCGATGCAGCTACTGTTGCCATGCTACCACATCCAGGTATGTCCTCTTTCTCTCTCTCTCTAACTTTTTTTTTTTTGTTCCATTTTTTGTTGCTCCTGAAAACGAACAGAGAAGCAGTGAAGAGGGAGGGGGCGTTTTAGACTGTGATCGCTGCATGCGAAGCGGCCGCTACAGTCGTGAGCGCCGATATTTTCCAAGGACATCGCTACGCCCCCGCTACGCTCGATTTAGCGTATCGGCCGCTTTTTTCATCCTTGCTGTGGAGCATAGGAAGCTCAGGTTAGAAATGTTAAAAAGCCACTATCCTATGCTTTGAAGCAGTGTTAGGGTTAAAAGTCAACTTCTTCAAGAGTGAGGTAATTGGTCTACGTACAGAAAAGCCCCTTCTCCTTAAAGTTTCAAGTATTATGGGTTGCAAGATTGGGGATTTTCCTATTTTGTACATAGGAATGCCACTATGCTCGGGGCGGGTTACTAAATCTCTTTGGAACCTAGCTGTGGAAAGGGTAGAGAGGAAGCTATCTACATGGAAAGCAAATTACCTATCTATAGGTGGAAGGGTAATCCTCATCAAATCTGTCCTCTCCAACTTGCCAGTCCATTACTTCTCCATCTTTAGATGCCTGACCTCAATTATAAAGAGGCTCGAAAGATTGCAGAGAGAGTTCTTATGGCATGGCACAAGCTCTCAGAAGAAGATTCACTTGGTAGATTGGGAATCCATATGTAAGCCGAAGGAAGAAGGAGACCTGGGGATTAGATCCTTAAAAAAGATGAATCAAGCCCTTCTGGGCAAATGGCTGTGGAGGATTGGAGACAGTTCACAAGGTCTTTGGAGACAGGTGTTGGAAAGGAAATACAACCTTCCAAGACATGGGTGGGATGTTCAGGATCCCCCTTGGAATTCATCTGATATGGAAAAGAATCCTTTCGGTTATGTGACTTTTCATGGAGAACATCAAGTACCAAATTAGATGGGGGAGAGGATCCTTTTTTGGAAAGATAGGTGGGTAGATGAGAGGGCGTTCTGCGCTCAATTACCAGACCCGTTTAGGTGTGCACAAGATAAGGAAGCAATGGTCAGCTCTTATATGAGTACTACTAGAGGCCAGAGGGTTTGGTGTCCCACTTTTAGATAGAACTTGAAGGACAACGAAGAATCCCAGTTCATTGATCTCCTTAATTCTTTGAACAGTTTTACCATTCAAGACAGCAGAGCAGACGATAGGGTGTGGATTGCCTCTAAGAATGGATCCTTTTCAGTGTCTTCTTTCTTTAAGACAATCTTAAACATTCCCAGGGATAGGAGCGGGGTGTACAGCATTTGGAAGATGAAAGCTCCACCTAGGGTGCTTGTATTTGGGTGGCTTGCTCTTAGGAAAAGGATCCTTACTATGGACCTTTTGAGGAGGAGAGGGATGGCGATAGTGAATGGATGCCCGATGTGCTTAAAGGACGAAGAATCCGTGAACCATCTCTTTCTAAGTTGTAAATCAGCTTAGACTATATGGATGGCTATAATAGGAGGCTTTGGTTGCTGTTGGGCTCTTCCTCATTATCTCCCCAAGCTTTTCCAAGCTTGGAAGGTTCCAATTGGGGACCCTAGAGGCAAATTGATGTGGTGGTCGTCTTTCCTAGCTGTGATCTGAACGATTTGGAAGGAAAGAAACTCAAGATGTTTTGAAGGAATTACAGTTAGTGAAAGCAGACTGGTTGATAAATCGTAGTTTTTGGTAGCTTTTTGGGTGTCTAGTATCCCTTTTTTAAGGGATACTCATTAGATGAAATTGTGTATCATTGGAAAAAGGTGGCCTTTTCTATGACAGGGCCTTAGTTTGTCCTGTTTTGTTTTCTTCTTTCAGTACTTTTCTCTTGTACTGTTTGCTCCTTTTAATGAAAGTAACCATTCAAAAAATAAAAAATAAAAAATCTAGGATCCCTAATAGGCAAGATTGGCATTCTGTTGCTAAAAGATAATTGATTGCCATGTAATCAATGAGAGAGTGGAAATAAAGTATTATTTGGAAAAGACTGACTTGTAATCATCTCATGGGGAGGAAAAGAAATCATATCTAAGATCCCTAATAGACAAGATTTTTTTTTTTTTTTTTGATATTTTAAGGTTTCCCCACCTTTGGTAGGACTAATCACTGGGCCCCACTCCCGCACCCACATGGACGAGGACGGTTAATGCCCGGGGGAATCCATGCCAGGACCTCTGGGGAGCAAACCCAATGTCCTAACCCTCGAGCCAACACCCAGTTGGGTCCTAATAGACAAGATTGACATTCCATCCTATATAAATTCTCTTGTAGTTTCATTTATTAATTCAGTGAAAATTCTTTTTCCCTCTCATTGTGAATGCATTAAGCAAGTGTTTCCCTTTGTGGAAGACTCCTTGAATTACCAATGGTGATGACTACAAACGCGAGGCATTGGTGAGGAATGTGTGAAGATCCATCAAATAATTTTTCTCATCATTTTATGATTCAAACTCAATCATGTAAATTCATAGCATCATCATCATCAAAGTCTTGTCCCAACTATGTTGGGGTTAATTACATGAATCCTGTTTCTCCATTCCGATTTATCTTGAGTCAAATCCTTAGATAGGCTGCACTTCTTCAAATCTATCTTTAGTACTTCCATCCATGTCCTCTTTTGGCCTACCACTTTTTCTTGGTGGGCCATCAACCAGCATAGGAAAACTTTCCCCCAACGGCGTCGTTACTAGCTTGCGTTGGACATACTTGAACCATCTCAAACTAGTCTCTCTTAATTTATCCCCTATTGATAATCATCATCATAAAAGCCTTGTTCCAACTATATTGGGGTCGACTACATGAATTTTGTTTCTCCATTCTAGTCTATCCTGAGCCAAATTTTCAGATAAGTTGCACTTCAAATTTGTTTTTACTACCTCCATCCAAGTCCTGACTTCAACCCACTCCTTCCCCTTGGTGGGCCATCAACTTGCATATCAAAACTTTCTTTTACCGGCGCTATTGTCGGCCTGCGTTGGACGTGCTCAAACCATCTCAAATGAGTTTCTATAATTTTATCCCCTATAGATGCTATCCCTAAATGCTCTCGAAATCACTCATTTCTAATTTTATCCTTCTAAGTTTTACTACACATCCACCTCAACATTCTCATCTCTTTTACCTCTATTTTGCATATTTTGCTTTTTGATTGGCCAACATTCTGCTCCATAGGTCATAGTTGGTCTAATCATTGTCCTGTAAAATTTTTCTTTCAATCTCGTTGGCATTCGTCAGTCACAAAACACTCCAAAAGTAAGTCTCCATTTCAACCATCACGCTTTTATCCTATGCTCTACATCTTCATCAATCTCCCCATCTTTGTTAATTATCGAGCCAAGATAACAAAAAGAACCTCTTTGTGGTATCTCATGGGTTTCAATTCTTATAGTAGCTTCAGCTCTTTGTAAATGCCCACTAAAGTTGCAATCCTTATATTTTCTCTTTGTACGACTTATTTTAAAACCTTTGGATTCTAAAGCCTCCCTCCATCTCTTGATTTTTGCATTCACACTGTCTCTTGATTTATCTGCTAATACTTTATCATTTACAAACAACGTACACCAAGGTATATCATTTTGAATATGAGCAACTAACTCATTCATAATCAATGCAAAGAGATAGGGGCCTAGGGCCGACCTTTGATGTAAACCTGTGCCCACTGGGAATTCACTTATCTCTCCACAAGTAGTTCTCACCCTCGGTACCGCTCCTTTATACATGTCTTTAATAATTTCAATATAGCCTTTTGGAACATTCCTTTTATTTAAAACCTACCAAATTAAATCTCTAGGTACCCCATCATAAACTTTTTCTAGATCGATGAAGACCATATGCAGTCCTTTTCGCTCGAATATTTTTCCATTATTTTCCTAAGTGAGAAGATAATTTTCATAGTTGACCTTCCGGCATAAAACGAAATTGATTTTAACTTTGTCTTCTATCTAAGTCTTTGCTGCATTATTATCTCCCATAGATTCGTAGTATGACTTGTAAGTTTATTCTCATGGTAAGTTTATTCTCATGGTAGTTGGTGCTGTTTTGTATATCTCCAATGTTCTTATATATAGGTACTACAACACTTCTTTTCCATTCATCCGGCATCTTCTTGATCATTAATATCTCATTGAAGAGCCTGGTTAACCAAATCCCCTCAACTTTTATAAGCATTTCCAAGCCTATCGGAATGTCATCTGGACTTGTAGTATTTCCAGTTTTCATTTGTTTCAACGCTTTCCTCACTTCCACCACCCTAATTCTACGAAAAAAGTTTGTTCTACTAACAAAGTATCCTCTCTAGTTCTTATGTCTCCTTCATAGTCTTCATTTAAAAACTTGCTACAATATTCCCTCCAACTTTCTTTGATATCATTGTCCTTCGCTAGAACCTTTTGGTCATTGCTTTTAATACATTTGACATGGTCTTAGTCTCTACTTTTCCTTTTCCTTATTTTTTTGCAAGCTTAAAAATATCCTTCTCTCCTTCTCTTGTTCCCAACCTATTATATAGGTCATCATATGCTTTTAACTTTGCAACACTTACAACTTTTTTAGGTTCTTTCTTTGCCTTCTTATACATCTCATAGCTTTCCATATTCCTAGTCCCCTACCAAACTTTGTAACGTCTTTTCTCTTAATCAGCTTCCTGAACCTCTATACTACACCATGTTTCTTTATTATAGTGTATTTTCCTTTCGACTCTCCAAGCACCTCTTTAGTAATCTTCTTAATACAATTAGTCATTTGATTCCACATCGTTGTAGTTTCTCTCTCAAAATTCCATTCTCCCTCTTCAATCTCTTTATCCTTAAATATTGTTGCTCTTTCTCCTTTCAATTCCCTCAACCTTGTTTTAGGGTACATTTTATTTACTACCCATCTCTTTCTACTTCTAATGTAAATATCTAAAACTACTAGCCTATGTTGTGTGGTCAAACTCTCTCCTGAAATAACCTTATAGTCTTTACAAGCCAATCGGTTATGTTTTCTAACTAGAAAAAAGTCTACCTAGCTCTTGCTAGTTCCACTTTTATAGGTAATTAAATGCTCCTCTCTCTTTTTAAAGTAGGTGCTTGCTATTATGAGGTCAAATGTTAATTCAAAATCCAAGATAGTGCCTCCCAATTCATTCTTTTCTCCAAATCCTTGTCCTTCATGCATTCTCTCATACCCTCCATTATCCTTTCCTACATCCCCATTTAAGCCTCCTCCTAGGAAAATCTTTTCACTTGGGATTTCTCGTAGGAAACCATCCATCTCCCAAAATTGTCTTTTGACATTTTCATGTAATCCTAGTTGGGGAGCATATGCGCCAATTATATGAATTATGTCTTCCTTTAACCCTAGTTTAATTGCTATAATTCTATCACCTAACCTCCTTACCCCCACAAATTTCTCTTTCAAATCCTTATCTACAACTGTACTCACTCTATTTCTTGTATTGTTCATTGCTGCATAAAAAAAAAAGTTTATAACTATTAGTGAGCTCCTTAGCTTTATCCCCATTCCACTTTGCCTCATGTAGACAGGCTGCACTAACTCCCTTTCTTTTCATTACCTCGACCAACTCCATGCTGTTGCCTGTCAAGGTTCCTATATTCTAAGTAGCAAGTTGAATATTCCTCTTCTTCTGGTTTAGCCGCACTCGTCTAGAATGGCGCGGTAGTTGCAACCAGATGGTGCTACGGTGCATCACTTAAATTGGGGAATGCCCTAATAATGATCTCGAAATGTTATTATCTCAAAATTCATGTTTTGGTTGTGACAAAATCTTACATTGGTTGTCAACCTACCCAACGCAACCCTCCTTTGCCCGGGCTTGGGACCGACAGTAAAACTAGCGGATTTAATTTTTACCTTATTGTTGCTACCCCTAAATGCTCCCGAAAGCACTCATTTTTTTCAAGTTTTACCACACATCCATCTTAGCATTCTTATTTCTGCTACACTTATTTTGTGCATATGTTGCTTCTTGATTGGCTAACATTCTATTCCATAGATCATAGTTGGTCTAATCGCCGTCTTGTAAAAATTTCCCTTCAATCTTGGTGGTATGTGACGATCATGTAAATTGATAGCATGCTAACTTAAATACCGAAATTAATACTTAAAATGGGTATCCAAAGGATTAAGATTGGAAAACCATTATCCGAGTCTTGATCACTGCAAAATTAGAAGGGCTTGCATATAAGGAATTTTATATTACCAGGTTGGACATTCTTGCATTCACAAGATACTGACATTAGCGTATCAACCACGTGACTGTACTGGATATTTAGGTCCTCAATCCACCTTCCTTTAAGATGGAAACAACATATGCTATAAAGTGCTTGTATCTGCTCTTAACAACCTCTAAGTATTGGTTGAGGGGTTTCTAAAAGGTTATGAGTTCCTCTAAGGATTTAGATGCTCATCGGTTATAGCTGCACCGAGTTGGGCATCAAATTTGAATTAGCAGTTCCAATCGCCTTAATGGGATAATAAAGAATGTATTTGTGCAAGCCTAACTTGAAGCGGATCTGATGGGGTTTTTTTTTTTTTTTTTTGCAGCAAATCAATGACTGGTAGCCTACACAAATCAAATCTTTTGCCAATAATATGCCAAACAATGTTGATACCAGGCCTCATGCCTCTTCTTTGGAGTTGTGCCATCAAGGGAATAGGCTTATGCCCAAGCTTCATGAAAAAGTAAAAGATCGAGTGATTAGTAATGCCTTTAATGAATGGATGGATCTACTCTTTGAACCGAAAAAGAGTCAAGTATAATTCATGAATTGAGATTGGCATCAGCTATACATTGAGTTTAAATACCTTAAATTATAGCTCTAGTTAGTTCTACCCTGCAATCTATTAACAAACCTTAAATTATAGCTCTATTTAATTCTATCCTTCAATCTATTAACAAATTCCAATCCCAACCATTAATATAAAAAATGCATTGAATAAATAAATCAAGGATGGGGCTAAGGATTCCTATTCAGGTGTCTTCTTAGAGCTCCAATGTGGGAAAATGGTAGGACCCACCTTGGCCACATGGTTACTTGCATGAGCTCGTCTTCATCACATCCTCACCACTTTATAACAAGGAAATGAAAAGATCCCTAAGCAAATAGTAAAGTTGATGCATCTCATATTATAAATGAACAATTTATATTTAATGTGACAATTGAATTCCCCTTGGATTGTATGGTGCTTTTGCTCCCACACAATCCCCACTCTCGAACCCTAAGAGCCTCCATCACATCCACCACCATGCTCACCTTTTTGTGCAAAATTACAAATTCTAATTTGTCCAGCCTGACCAGTTGCACTGAACAGCCTTATAATTTGGATATGATGTGCATTCTGACATGATAATGGCATGAATAATGGTTGAACTTTGATGAAAAAAGTTGTTACTTTATCGTGATTTATAGTAGTAGCGAGCTTGAGTCGAATTACAATCTCACACATTGCTTCTAACTATTTTATTTCAATTTCTTATTGGTCTTTCCTCTCTTGGTATCTTGTACATGCAACATGTTAGTTCTTGGAATGAATCCAAGCAAATGCCCATACCATCCTATGTGACATTCCTTCATTCTCTTTAACTGGAGCCATAATGGTTTATCTCTAATGTACTCATCCGTAATCCTTGTCCTGTTATTCTGCACATCCATCTTTGCATGTGCACCTTTACTGCATGTACATGCTCATTTATTTATTGCTTAAAATTTAGCTCCATTTAATGATGCGCTAACTGCCATCTCATGGAAACGTCCATTTCATTGAATTGACACTTGGTGATCATATAATACTATCTAGATTTTTACCAAAAGAAAGAAAAGATGCTACCTAGATTTTATTTATTTATTTTTGGGTAATGATATAACAATGCTTAGCTTGTTTCCACTTTATGCATTTAGACTAATTCTATATACAACATCCTTATCAAACTATTTCCTTTATTCGATAGTTCTCCCTGATACCAGGACCTATCGCATTGTTGTAATAAGTAAACTCTGACCAAATCCTCCTCAATCCCAAAATGAAACTCTGACCAGATCCTTAGTCCCAAAACTACTAATCTTACCACTATGTCTTTGTTCTGTTCATTTTCATGCCATGTGACTCAAAATCTGTTTCTTAGAGTTTTGGCTTATCATTTAATTGTTTTCTTGTTTGATTAATTTACTCTGCGTCATTTGCGAACAACATACACCAAGGAACTTAATATTGGATGTCTATCCCCAAGTTATTCCTAACAGCCACAAATAATAGGGATATATAGTGGACTTGTGGTGTAATCCAACTTCTATTGAAAACTCAGACTTCTCTCTTCACACTGTATTTACATAGCAAAATTGCTTCTTTTGTAAATCTAGCTGCATATACTCATTTTTAAGGTGTTGAGCTGTTACTATTTTAGTTGAGTGATTTGGTTATACAAACAAGTCCCATATCACAATCAAAACCCATATTTCTCTAGGTATATAATCTGGCACTAGTACTTCCTTTTATTTAATGTTTCCTGGGCCCATCACTGCTTCTATTTTTATAATTTTTTCCATAGGCTTTTGATTTAGTCTTAATTCATTAACTACTCTTCCACTAATATGTATTTAATAAGTCTTCAAAATACATTCCCATCTATATTTACTTCAAATAGTCTCTCTCTCTCTCTCTCTCTCTCTCTCCATATATATATATATATATACACACACATCATTTGATTTTTCATTTTCAGTGTATTTTATTGATCATGGTCTATGGTGTTCCTTGCTTAATACATATGTGTCACGACCTAGCTTATCCAGTATAATATTGTCCACTTTAGGCTCCCATAGGCGTACCCGCACCGCTTTGTTTCTGGGCCCCCATTGGGGTACCTAAAACGCGTTATACTAGATAAGGAGTCCACACATATAGCCCAGTCTCCGGACACTCACATGAGTGATGTGGGACTTTACATTCCCCGACCCTCAGAGGAGAGCCGTCCTTGGCTCTGATACCGATTGTCCAGCTTATCCAGTATAATATTGTCTGCTTTGGGCCCCCACGGGCGTACCTACACGGCTTTGTTTATAGGCCCCCATTGGCGTACCCAAAACACGTTATACTAGATAAGGAGGAGTCCACACATATAGCCTAGTCTCCAGAAACTCACGAGTGATGTGGTACTTTACAATATGTGTTTGATTAATTTATTCTTGGCAACATTTACCTTGTTTTAGTAAATTTATAGATGCTTTTCAATTTCTACTATGGCAGCTAGCAAGTCTGTTAAGACTCTTTTACCTTTCGATGGGAGAGGTCCTGGGATTTACCTACATGAGACTGCAGGAAGCATGCTTTTCTTTGGAAGTGTTGAGTGTTGTTTTTCACTTTTCGCTGTTATCTTTTTAGCGAGATCATGCATGTTCAGTACTTTATGAGTTGCACACCTGATGTAGTTTCTGCCAATTTTATTCTCCTTTCGTCGCAAGCTCCTCAGTTTGCTTTATCATTTCCATTTTTCCCTTGCAGGAGTCCTTTGACGCATCAAAGCCAGTGACATCTGCAGATGTGCACCAGGTTTTTGAAAACCTTGCTAAGAAACGCCAGCGTACAGAGTAAGTATTTTGCGGTCACTTAAAACTGGTTAAATTGCATCTGTTGGAGCTGCTTTTGAATTATATATCAATCAAGGCTTGAAAATGGTCATTAGACACATGCAGGATTTTGCAATCTTAGAATGTTTTAAGTTGATGTTTATTAAAACTGTATTCTGTGGATTTAATCGACTCTGTGAGTGGAAATACAAACCTGAAACTGGCAACTGAACAATTCATCAGTCACATTAGAAATTCATGCAACATAAGGTAGTGCAGGTGGAGTTAAATCAGGCTCTATCGTGATAGGTTATCATTAATTTTCTGTATTTATTTTTAGCAGTTTTTACCGCACCTCATTGCAGACTTTGGACAGAGGTGGTGAAGGGCATTTTAGGAATAAACAAGATTGTTCTCCAGGCACCAATGTACAAGGGTGCTATGATGCCTAGATATTGGGGATTACAACTGGGACAAGTCATTGATGTGGCTATGAAAATGAACAATCAATTATGAATTATGACAAGATATGGATATATTACCTATTTTGAATTTACCTAGATATCATAGCAAGGGTAATTCTATATTATTTGGTTGGTTGGGAGTACTTTGCTAGTTAATAATTGACAAGTAAGATTTTAAATAAAACGTTCCTGCACATTTTCAGTTAATTATTTTAAGCAAAGGGGGTTTAGCATTATACGAGGGTGCTATGCTAAATGGATATGGGGAGATACAACAGGGATAAGCCATTGATGTGGCTATAGATTTGAAGAATCTTCTATTATTAAACATTGGCATGGTGCATACTATAGATTTACCTGGATATATCATAGGAAGGGATGGTTTTATATATTTGGTCGGGCTGGAGTAATTTGTGGATAATAATTTGTTGAAAATAAGGTTTTAAATGATTTTGTTTCGAGCTTTTTGAGTTAATGATTTTCAGATGAAATAGGGATCCTTTTTTTTTTTTTTTTTTTGTTACATAATCAGATAGGCAAGACAAACCAGTAGAGCTGGTCTCATATGTAGATCCTGGGGCATCTTCCCTGGAGGGAGGATGCTTAATCATCCATCACAGTTGCGTCGATGGGGAGGGATCGGGTTCGGGTTCCATTCTTCTTCCCTTCTCTTTTCTTGATTAAAATTATATATAATGTCGGCTATCAAAACTCATACTGATTAAAAATGAACATTTGACCCACCTGTTTCAGTAAAATGGCAATGCCCCCTATGGCCCTACCCAATTCTAATCCTGGTTTTCCCTATGTGGATCTTGGTGATCGTGATAGTTTTTCTATTCATCATGATTATTTTAAATCATAGATTTTTTGTTTTATTGGGATCTAAATCTTCATAGCTCATGATTTGATTTACAACTCTTTCTTCTTAAAATTGCATGTTTCCTTTTTTAATGTCATCTTGGCGGGTAGTTTTGAGCAGGTGAGTTTGATTGAGGATGTTTGTTGGAAATGCAATTTAATCTGTCATTGTAGAAATATAAAGTAATTTTTATTTTTATTTATTTTTATTTTTTTATGAAGTTACGTCATCTATCTAGGGAAGGGCTATATACCAATTAAAAGAGGAGGGAAAAATTAGGCCCTGCCTTTTGCGGTTTTGCTTGCTTGTATCAAATTTTTTGCCCACGTATAGTCAATCCATGGTGAAACCTTCTAATTCTAATCCACCCCACCCCTAAAACATTCACTGTGAACTGTGATTGTCGTTTGTCCACGTGAACCCCTGATTAAGGGTTTGCTCCTTTGTCTCATGTCTGGTTTTATAGCCAAAATTTCCTTGTTTATTCATGTTGCTGCTTTTCAAAAACTAGTGATCACCGATTAGATGTTGATTAGCTATTAAAAATAAATATGCCAGTATCGGTGTAACTGATCTTTATTGATATCAATTATCAGCATTGATGAATATGATGAACAATATTATTCCAGTTTTCTTTTCTTTTTTTCTTTTTCTTTTTCTTTTTTATTTTTTATTTTTGAAAGAGGGTGTTAGATTTTGGTGAAAAACGGTTGACAAAAAAAAATGTTCGAGGGTTTTTTTTTATATATAAGGCCCCACTTTAACAACGCCCATTTTTGTATCCTTTTTTTTTTTTTTTTTTGCCATAGGGCCTTTGTCGTGTCAATCTAAGTCTTTTCACACACTACCTCCTAATGAATAGTCACACGTCCAAGTTTGATGTTCATTCAACTTTTTTTTCACCGTAGGATTGAAATCATAATAAAATGATGCATCTAAACCATTAAATTTTAGGGCCATGGATTAAAAGGTTAGGATGATCTTATGGGCTCAAGATTTTGTATGTAGGTAGGCTTCATATGGATTTTTTTCATCCAATGGACTTCCATGATCATTTGCAATAATTGGTATTTGAGCGATTTTGATCTGTTCGATCCTACCTTCATTTCTATTATCTTGCCCTCACAAAATCATAACCCTCTTATCTCTTTCAAGCCCCTGTAGACCACAACCCCAAACAAACATTTCATGACCCATCATCCTATGGCCATACCATCCTCGGCAAAATACCCATCTCAAATCAGCACCCAAGGGCAACCTCTATACTCTTGACTCAGCTTTTCTGATGGATTTGGATGTGCGAGAGCAGCTGGAGATCTACGTGAGCTTGGTGATTGGAAAGCTATGCAGATCTTCTCATCTGTGGAATGGAGAGTATCCAATGCTATGGCTCCTTTATCTTATATACACAGGTTTCAAATGAGTCGTACTTATTGGATAATTCTTCACCAAGAATCAGTCTGATTTGCCGGGACTTGTCAAGTCATAATATAAGTGGGATTGTATTTATGGTCTATACCCTGCTTGCTTGATCTAACGTGGGGACCCATGGCATGCGGGCCATACATTTTTCTACATTTCCCACGTCCCAGCCGTTCAAATCTGAAAGCCCTGGCTCCTTGCCAAGCATCTCAACAGCCCTCCGTCATCAAATATTCTTTTATTCTTTTTAACCATGGTGCGTGTATCTTAATTCCAAGGGCTACCTCTTAAGCTTACCTTCTTAGATGCAAACCTCTAGTCCTTGCAAGCATCTCAGCAACCATCCTCGTCCATCTCTGCAATATTGTAAAAACGTGCATGCTGTGTGTGATATGGCAACAAAATAGGCTCTTTAATTTGTACTGGTGCGAACTCCTGCTCAATACGTGTCTAAAACTCAACTTTCCAATAAATTTAAGGTCTAGGGACTCCTGTAATGCAAAAATCTCATATTTTTATCATGTATAACTAAATCTTTGGAATATGAGTGGATAAGTGAAAATGCGTTAGTTCAACAAGTTTTTATGGCCATTATTATGTGGGTGGATGTCTGAGTCCATTTTTGATATGTATGTAATAAGATAGGACAGCCATGTTAGAAGGCGTCCAATGGAAGCACCTGTTAAAAGGTGTGAAGGCATAGAGATTGCCAGGAGTAGGAAAGGGAGAGGGAGACCCAAGGGAAGTTGGAAAGAAACTATTAAACATGAGCTTGCCTACATGGATCTAACGGAGGACATGGCCCTAAACAGATTTGATTAGCGTCGTCAAATCCATATAGCCGACCCCACCTAGTGGGAAAAGGCTTGGTTTGGTTTGGTTTGGTTTATGTAATAAGTTAGGACAACTTTCTCCTACCAACAGACTGTACATTGTTGGGCCCACTTAGTGTATGCTTGTCTGTGGAGGGGATGGTAGATGGAAGGGTTACCTTATGGATAGGGATCGGCCTAAAAATCAACCCCATCAGATCCTCTATCCGTGATTATTATTGTTATTATTATTTGCTACATATAGTTTGGCACTTTAATAAACATAAGTAAAAGTCATGTAAAGCATCCATTTCTTTTTTCAGACAAAATATCACATCAAAAGCACTTTAATTCAAAAATCTTTCCGTCTTTTTCAAGGAAAGTAAAAAAACCAACTACCTTTATCCGCTAAAATACGAAAAAACCTCACTTTTCTATACAAAAAGTCCAAAAGATTTCATAACAAACAACTAAGAATAAAATACTATCATAACCCACTTATATTTTATTCTTTCTTCAAAATCAACTTTGCATCACTTGACTGTACTTATAGAGTTGCCAAACTGGCTCGAGCACATGCACGCCCACTTGAGCCATACAACTAGGGACCATCTAGCCTTTGATTTAACAACTTTAAAGTTAAATGGCCTTTTAACCGTAGATTTCTTTTTAGATTCAATCTACTAGTGACTAAAGGATAGATGAGCGTAAAATTGGGCCTAGTTAAAAGAGTGTGAAAAGGGGCTGCATTGATCAAGTGTGGGCTACTTAGCCTTGTAGAGCCCAATGAGGAAAGAAATCTTATTGTGTGGATGGGATAAAGTGAGAGGAGAAAAACATGCCCTGTTTTGGCGTGGGTCACTCTCCCACCACATCAGCAATTAGTGTGGATCACTCAACCAACCCGGTGTCCTTGGAGTGGGCCTTCTCCAAGCATCTTGTCGATCGTCCTATTGCAGGTGCTGCACCGATTCGGTGGTCTTGCTGATCTTCCTAATGTTTTTCTTCTGTCGCTGTTGAATATATTGAGTTTCAGTATCTTTGCGTTTATACTATATACCTCTAGTATTGGAGCCTGAGGCTGAGTCAACAATCTCTAGGAAGTAGGAGCCCCAACGGTCAAAAAATGATCCACTTTTAAATAGCCAAAATCTCACCCGCATTTTGGGTTTTTGTCTGCAAACGTCGTTGTCCAACCGATAGATTGAAAGCGAAATAAAACTTATTCTAATCTAACATTATATTTCAATTATCACCTTGTAACCATGATCATATACTAGACTAGTCTACCATTCTATGGATTTTTTTTTTATTATCATACTATTATATAAAATAGAAAAGAAAAATCTCACTACTAATAGTATTCAATAATTGTTACGTCTTTCCGCATCATGCTTTTTTTTTTTTTCCTTCTTGGTACCTGAGGTAAGCACGGCCCTCGGATAAGGATAAGGAAAGGTACTTGTCCAGGTTCGAACCCATAACAACTTGATAAGAACTCGCATCTCGTACCACTAAAATAAGTGGCAGTTCTTGTGCTTATTAATGCTTCGGATCTCAATCCAATAGTTCACCTCCATTAGTGCCAGGCTCCCAATAGTCGTTGGAAACTGACATAGCATGCAGGGGCAGACCCAGGCAGAGCCATGCGGGTGCTGTTGCACCCTTTAAACCACTGAGCGCTTTAGAAAATTCAATTAAAATTGTGGGCCCGCCTTCAAAATCAATGGTTTGCCTCCAAAACCAAACTACCGTTTGCACCCCTCAAATAAAAATCCTGGATCCGCCGCTGATAACATGTATCCACTCCTAATTTGATCTCTTCATTAATAGGGAGCAATGGATAAGGCCAGATGACTCAGATCAAATTTCCTTTCAGGTTGGGAGTAACAGTATTGGCCCAACTCTAGTCTGACCTGTTTTATTGAATGGGTTAGTAAAAATGAACTTAAACCATTCTACGGTTTATTTTGTATTGGGTTTTTATTCTTTTTTGTCTTTTCTTTTCTTCGGTACCCAGCTTAGGTGGGCTGGGACTGCAGCCCTCGCGTGAGATAGTCCTTGGATGAGGGAAAGTAGCATTCGTGGACTCAATCCGAAAGCCAACTTATTATTGTATTATCATTGATAACCAAAACAGGATAGAAAACTGCCACCCAAATCCGGATGTTGGGTCATTTTTTCTCTCTACTTAAATTAAAGGCATAGTGTCACAAGCATGACATATTCAATACGACATGAGAAGGATGTGTGGTAAAAATTATTTCCCTTTGATCACTCTCTTCATTATTTAACTTCCACGTAACCGTCTATTCAGTGTTGGCTCAAGGCTGGACAGTGATAGGCAAGTTGTAATAGAGAAAATCAGCTGAATTCTTCATCTTTTATTAGTGAAATCAATTAGTCTGATGCTTATAGCAGTTAAGTAATTTGGTTTAATATGTGGCCCTAGGCACAACAATGTCATGAAATTTCAATTCAATCTGATAATATATAGATTGGTGGACCGATATTTGAGATCTATAGTTGATTTTCTTCTCATGATCAATCCAATGGTATATATCAATCTCATTGAAATAAAATCAGGGATCGTGCTTACATGTAGAGCTGCGTATGATTTGAGCAATTCATATAAACAGAAGTGGATTTTAAGTTTGAATCAAATGATAGTTGCCCACAATTTTTCAACCAATTTCAAAGAGCCAAACACCCCCAAGTTTGGATTTTCCTTTCCCCTTCAATAATTTTTAGGAAAACATCATCAAAGTGTCGGTGGATGGAACTACAATCGCGTGGTTGAGAAGATTTTACCTGCAATGCAACTACTCATAGTTACACATGTTGGGTGCCCACTACAGCTAGAGGCATTTTGCATGATTGTATCTGACCAATTTTTCAACCAATTTCAAAGAGCCAAACACCCCCAAGTTTGGATTTTTCCTTTCCCCTTCAATAATTTTTATGAAAACATCATCAAAGTGTCGGTGGATGGAACTACAATCGCGTGGTTGAGAAGATTATACCTGAAATGCAACTACTCATAGTTACACATGTTGGGTGGGTCATGGAACGGATGTTTGATGGGAAAGCTTACCTACTTTCAGTAAAAGAGGGTTTAAACTGCCCATGCAATTCAAGTTAGAAGCATTTTTGGTCATTAAAAACACCTGCAATAACACCCCGTGTTTAGCCCGGAGCAAAAAGTAAGATATTATATTTTTAATTTATGAGATATCAAAATTAATTATGAGCATATAAGAATATATTCATACATATTTATATAAAAACAGTCAACACATCTTCAATCATAAATACAAACGCTATCTTCATATAGGCTAATGGTCATTTCAATTCCTCCGTACAAATTTCTTCTCAACCTCTTTGAAGTAGCACCAGTACCATTTTGGAATTGATCAAACCGTTTTTTCGCTCTAGATTTTTTTTTTTAAAAATGCATAAAAATCTTAACTTTAAAAGCAATAAATTATGAGACTTTAAAACCACCAGCCAATCATTATAGTCCACTGCAGAAATAAGTTAAATGTGCAGGGCCCACTAATTGATTTGCATCCATTAAGAAACCAGGCAACGGCCAATAGGCTTGCCTCCCTCTATCAGTGGGGCCCACTCTTAGAAAAAAAGGGATTAAGAGAAGCCCATTATGATTTCATCTAATACTGGAGTCCAATCTTGAAATATATTTAATACGAACTGGTGCTCACTACTGGATCCATCCATTTAGGGAAAAAAACTGAAATGAGAGTAAATGAGCAAAAGTTTGGATTTCAATCATCAGTAGGGCCTACAAAACATATTTAACATGGGACCCATTGATTATTGAAGATCTAAGGAAAAGAAAACAAACAGACTGTAAATAATTGCTTATAATTTATATAATGGCAAGAAATAGGACTCAAATTCAAATGTTCATAAAAATCTCTTATGAGAGGTTTTATGAGAAAAAGAGTAGCCCTCACAGTCCGAAGAGACTTTTTAAGGATGAAGTGGCACCCCTCGCAGTCCAAAGAGACTTTTTAGGGATGAGATGAAACCCCTCAGAGCCCACCTCTCCCTTTCCTTTAATATATATATATATATATATATATATATAATAGGACGATTGATCGAAAATATTGGGTTTTGGTTAACCAGTTGTACAATGACTTTTGGGACCCTGGGACCTTTTTGGAAGACATGGCGTACGAAGAAGAGCGTTAGGCGAACATGTTTGTGTCGGGTGAAGATTAAGGAAAATCATAACTTCATTTTCATGCCTTCATGTTTGCCCCGTGACTTTCGGCTTTAGGATGTTACAAATGAACTGGTCAAGTTTTCAAAGGCAATTCCTTCTCCATCAGACTTGTTTTTTTAATAGAGCTTTTTGCATATACCCCTTTAAGGTTTCTAAAATTTGTATGTAGGCCCTTATGGTTATAGTATTTGTAAATATGCCACAACTTTTTCATTTTAATACCTTTTGTATCCCCAAAATTATTAAGCTTCCAGCTAGCAAAATTTTTTAGAATGAAATGACACTTTTGCTCATCTCTTTATCCCTATATGCATGCATTCAAAAGCTTATAACATTAATAATTATATTTATAGTGGTTTAGAGAATAACCATACGTAAATCTATGCTTGTCAATATAAGTTCTATTTTATAAGGGGTCAGCTCTCCTAAGCTAAAGTTTACTTTAAAAAAGTGTTGGTCCCACAAATCAAAGTCAATTATCATTTTTTTCCATAATGATTGCCTCCAAAATCAAGATAAATCTAATCAGAATTGGATTTTCTAGTTCTATTATGCAAAAAACAGATATAATCAACTTTGATTTGCGGGACCAGCATTATTTCAGTTTAGGATAAGGTAAGCTTTAGCTTAGAAGAGTCCTGCTCATTTCACAAACTCCAAATCGGTCATAATGACAATCAACACCTATGCTTATAATTAGTTATAATTGATCCAATCCATGCAAGACCCATCGTTAGATTAATGAAAGTTTCAGAATACATCATTAGCTATGCTTCATATGCATTAAAGAGTTATTGAGAGAGGCCATTTGGACTTGAGATAAAATAAGGGTTTCTTTGTAAATAATAATATACTCAATATTTTTGTTTATAGGATATTAGGGCGAAGCTATTATTTTTATATAAGTTCAACACAACTCTCATCACAACTCTCATTGTGGTTACCCATTCTCGTTATATATAATTGATTTTGATGACATGAAAGGTGTTGAAATGAAAAGGTCGGGACCTATTTACAAATACTAAAACAACATGGGCTATTTACAAATTATGAAAACCTAAGTGGGATATATATATAAAAAAAAAAAACTCCCTTTAATATATATTCTAAAGCACTCTTTTCTCATTAGAGAAGTTTAACATGGGCTTGAGGTTAATTTTGCAGTTTTCATTTCCAAGTGTGGTGACTTTTTAAGTGAGGAAAGCAGTTCGTCACTGAGATCCAATCACATCTCTTTCCTCCCTGAAATCACTCCTCTTAGAATATCTTCAAAAAGCAAATTTAAAACTCAAATGGATAGATAACAGCAGGAGAGGAGTGAAAATCAAGCCAACAAGAAGAAGAATGAAACAAAACGACAGAAAGAAAACTCTTCCATTACCCGACTATTAAGGGTGCTAAAAACTCGTTAAGGTGGGACCCCATGACCCCAAGGAATTCAAGGTTCTTGTATTTTTGTGGGAACTGGATCCCCTGTTTGGACCAAACAGGGTTTCCCTGTTTGGTCCAATCAGGGGGTGCCACATGGGAAACGAGTTATTTTTTTTAAGGAGACGAAATTTATTTTGAGGTGGGATGTGATACCTTTTCCCATGTGGCACCCCCTCATTGGTCCAAACAGGGGATACATTTCCATTTTTGTGGGCTTGGTGGCCCGACCTGCTAGCTCGAATTTCCTATGTGGGCATGTCCAAGTGTATCCTGCAACCAAAATATTAAGAAAGAAGTCAAATTATTCTTTCAATGAATATTGATAAAATCTTCTTGACAAGATAAAAATCCTCAAAACCCTTTAAATGCCCATCATCCCCTCCTCACTTATTGCTGGGAGAAACCTCCGAGAAAACCACTCATTGCAAGCTACGCTGGTTTTGTTAGAAGGTGGTTTTCTAAGGTGGAGACATCATGGGGAATTGCATGGAGACTAGTACACGTAGCTATGAAGAAGAGATTCAACAACAAAGAGAGCAAAAAAGGCAAGAAGAAAGAGCAGCAGCAGAACAAGAGCAGGAAAAAGGTGGTTTTGTGAAGGAAGGCAGTTTCAGGATGAAGTTGTTGCTGACCAAAGAGGAGTTGGAATGGTTGCTATTTCAGCTGAAAGAGAAAGGTGGGAAGAGGTTGGAAGATGTTTTGGTGGAGATGGAGAGTGGGAAAGGAAGAAACGAAGGGTGGAAACCCTCTTTAGAAAGTATCATGGAGAGCCCAGAAATCCAGACGGTTCAGATGGATTGATGAACATCATCATCTTCTTCTTCTAGGTGTAGTAGCTGTAGCGGCAATGGTTTTTAAGCTAGATGGTAGATATTAACACTTAACAGTGCTTGTGGTATTAAAGTTTTGACTGTTTTATCTTTAAGCCACATGTAAATGAAATCTCCTTTTATTTCCCTCTTCCTTATATATACCTTTTGAATTATGTTTTTTGAAGTATGAGGATGAGTGTGAACCATCGATTGCCACCGATTGCTATTTGCCAAAGATACATATATTTTTTCTGGGTCGAATGATGAACGTTCTGATGTCTTCTTAAGTTCTTATACATTTTAGCCTCCAAAGTCGTTTGATTTGTACTTTTCTTGCAGTAACGGGCCTATTTTGATGATTCCAATCATGAGTGAAAGGTGAATGCATGGAAAGGTCAAGAATATGCTGATGGGCCAAATATTATTATGATCAGATGGGAGACTTTCTCCTAGGAGTATGGTGCCCACTTGAGCCTAGATTTGATCAGTATTGCTGTTTTCACACTCTTATCCCCTATTATCTGACCTTGCCTTTGCATTGAATGTAAAAAAAAAAATTAATGGCTAACAGACCACTAAAACTTAAGGTTGTTAAATGAAGGGAAGATGATCCAGTGGAGCTGATTTTTTCTCTTGATCTTTACTCGTGAAGATCAACCTTTCCATCTATCCTACCCGCAATGATGGGCCTTATGAGTTGGACTGCATATTCTCACTGTCAGTTTGCTAGAATATTACCAATCAGGTGACAAAGTTAGGGGTACTATAGTTAGACAGGTATGAGTTCATATTAAATCTTTGGAAACTTTAAGCCATTAGGTTTATGGTAAGGGTTTGATAATTCTATTAATATTTGGCCCACTTTTGATCAGTGTTGAGACTTTTCTGTACCATCCTTTTGTATGTTTCAAAGTAGGCCCCACAGCTTGGTAACCGATATTCTCTCTCTCTTGTTCGTAGCAATTTTGTTCTGGCACTTCGTTTTTCTTGCTAAAATGCATAGATATACATTAACAAAGGCATTCGAAGCCCAAAAAAGAATACAGATCAAGAGGCCAGAATAAGTAAAAGTTACATCACAGGGCGAAACCCCATTGAGACCAGAGAACAGAGGAAAAAATCCACCCTAAAAGCAGTGGAAGGAAAAAGAAAAAAAAAAAAAAAATCCACCCAAGGAAACTGTGGAGCTAGATTCTAAGGTAAGTGAGAATGAAGTGAAAGGGGCTGGCTTCTATATTCCTATTTGCATCCAGAGAAAAATAAGATTGGTCGATCATCACTGATTTGAAGGATTGCCTTGGCCATGGACAGGGGCTGGCACTTTGTAACATAGGCATAATTAAATTTTAGAAAATTTGCTCGAGACCCGATCGTCTGAGGATTTCTCCCAGCGATTGTGAGTGGACCAATCAAGATCTGCAATGTCACCACGGGCAGGCAGGTTACCATACATTTGGGCAGGGGCTGCCCACGGTGATGTGGCGTGCCATGATTAGTCCACTTACAGTCACCGTAAAAGAAATCATCAAATGATCCCAATTCAATTTACTCATGCGCACACCCTAGATTTCCCATCTGGACTGTCCCAAAGGTAGGACCCCCTTGAATTTCAGGAGAGGCCCATGACGACCAGATCACGGTAAAAGCGCAAGAGAAAATCTTTCGTTTTTCTTTTTGATTTTTTTTTCCAGGATTGAATGAGTGGCAGAGTCCTAACACACAACACATCTGATGGATCCCTGAAGGGCATGCGAGATAGGTTCCTCAACATGAGCGTTATTGTTTTGACGAACTTGCTGCAGTTTCGGCCAATGCAGAAATCTTACTTTGACTATTCCCATAAAAAATTTTTACTCATCATGTCTTCATTATGATTACACCCTAAAACAATCTTCTTCTTTTTCTTCTTTTATTACAGGTTCCCAGTCCTTTGGGCTAGAATAATCCCTACGGCCCAGAAGAGAAAGCAGGATAAAATTCCCATGTGGTCCCAGTGTGGTAGTACAGTTTCGAACCCACAACCTCCGGGTACAAACCGTAGTCCTAAGTCAACTGAGCTACCCCTCATGGTTAACCCTAAAATAAACTTTATTTTTCATTTTGCATTTTTCATGGGCTTTATGCCTTTTTTTCACTCAATTATGCTTTTTTTTTTAAATGCTCTCTGCATGTGAGCTTAAGAAGGAAACCCATCCAATTCACAAAGATAGACTGCACATTCAGGGGACCACAAGGATAATGGGTGGGCCGCATATCACTCCATTATTTTAATTTCAGAAGTTTTAAATACCAAACTGTCGGTGATACAAAATTAGTACTCATTGCCGACATTTTGTTTCATCCAAATGATAAAAACTAGTACTAACGAAGGGAAGATGTACAATTGATCCTGATTGTCTACTAGATGTTGACTTTAGTCCATATAACCCTTTGGCACTAATGAGGTAAAGTAAAGCTTTCATTTATCCGACAAGGGGTTAGAGCACTTTAATTCAAAATTCCCTCCATCATTTTCAAAAATAGTAAAAAGGCAACATTCATTCTCCACTAAAAGACAGAAAATCTCCACTTTTCTATAGAAAAACTAAAAAACATTGCATACCAAACAAATAAAAATAAAATACCATCATAACCCTATTATATTTTATTCTCACTTATTTAATGCTTTACTATACTTTATTTTACATTTAAAATTACCAAACGGGCCCTAAGCCCGTTTGGCACTTTACTAGTTTAGTAAAAGTCAAGTGATGCCTCCATTTTTTAGACAAAGGGTTACATCAAAAGTATACTTTTTCAAAATTCCCTCCTTTTTTCAAAAAAGTAAAAAATCAATCCCCTTTCTTCACTAAAAGACAAAAGAACTCCACTTTTCTATACAAAAAAATAAAAAATATTCCATATCAAACAACTAAAAACAAAATACCATCATAACCTACTCATACTTTATTCTCCTTTGATTTGATGCTTTACTTCATCTTTATTTTACAATAAAATCACGAAACGGACTACAATAGACATCCTAATTGTGGAACACCACAATGAACATATTTGAATCTCCTAGAATAGTTTTCTGTCCTCAAATCTCTCCTTAGCTGATCTCCCATTTGTTGTATAGAAGACACACCTAATTCGTTCTGACCTGAAATAGAGCTGATTGAATTAAATTGGTTTGAAACAGAGATGTTTTCTATTAGGTCCTTTTGATTGCTTCAGACCTTTTATTAGACATTCACATTTGCCACTGAGTTGAAGTGGGCCTTCTTATTTTTTCTCTTTTTTCCCCATAAAAAGGGGAATAAGTAAAATGATCATTACAAGCATGAAGAAAGCAATGGCTTATAACAAATCTAAGATGAAATAAACCCAGATCGGATCCAAGCAATACATGGATCCATCTGAGGGGAACTTAGTCCGATTCTTATGACTTCGATGGCTTATGTATGAAGTCGAGTTATACTTTCGGCAACTTCTTATAGTTTATTACGTCAAGTGGAGAAAAGATAATTCCGATGGGTAGCTCAGTTGGTCCAGGACCACGATCTGTACTCGAAGGTTGAAGGTTCAAAACTGCACTACAACACTGGAGCAACATGAGATTTACCCGGCTCTCCCTGGGCCCGTAGGGATTATTCTGACCCAAAGGGCCGGGACACCCTCCCTTATAAAAAAAAAAGTGGAGAAAAGATGAAAAAAAGTAGCGCCATTATTGGGATGAGCCCCACTAGTAAATGGGTGTATTTTTTATACCTCCCTTTGTTGGCCGCCTCCCATGGCTTTATCCTGTGCGTGTGGATGGAAGGGTTTGCATGTGCCTCTAGGCTGTTTTCGTCTATCCAGTATCGAGTGTCTCTTAGGCTTAGGGCCAAAGGCTCCTTGACTAGGCTGGGTAGGGCGAGAGATACCCTGTGTTATAAAAAAAGGGTCCATCTCAATCAATTACATGAAACTGCTTCCATCTCAATCAGCTACATCTACCGGTGGAGTTACTGGGGCTAGTTGGTTGCAATCATTTACATACATAGTGAATGCATTCTTGTGGGGCCTATAAATCACTTTTTTTTTAATTTTGTGGGCCCTATACTTGTAATTCAAACATTTTACTTTTTTTTTATTGAACTGATAAAACTCTAGATATTGAAGCCATTCATCTTAAATCTTCATGTATTTTGAGTGATTTGCGAAAAGTTTCAACTTATAGATATAATTTCTTGCACTTCTGTGGGCCTCTAATTCATAATCTGAATAGTTCAATATTCTTGTATTAATGGTTAATATTAATTTCTTTAGTTTCATAGCTTAATTCTTTATGGATTTTAAGACATTTGTAAAGAAGTCCATAAAAATCTAAATAAACCTAAAATCATTGAATGTACTCATTTACTCAAGAAAATAGTGATTCTGACATGTAATGTGTTTCACAAGTGCAACATTTGCATATGCAACATTTGCATATGAAAATCTTGTATTCGTTTTAAATGTGCAACATTTGCATATGCAACATTTGCATATGAAAATCTTGGATTCTTTTTAAATGTGATGAGTAAAAGGCAAACGACTCCTAAAAATTTAAATAAAAATCTTTTGAAAAAGATATACACTGTTTAAAAATCACACTCATGGTTAGGTCTCGTAAATCAAAGATTGCACAAAAAAGGCATGACTTTGAAACCACCCATTCCCCTAATTCATTTACAACCTTGATATCACATGGCCATTTCATCTTTTTCTACGAAGGGGCGCGACTTCGGAATCATCATTCCTTTAATCACCTGCTTGTCTGTCATAAGTCAAGAACCAAGCACATGTATGAACTTTCTTCTCCATGACTCTATATGCTTACTTTGACTAGCGAGTCTAAAGGCTGAAAATTTCGTTGTCACATGCTGGCATTTGTTCCACACTTGAGAAGTGTAGGCAAGAAAATAATTTGCTGCCAAAGCTTACAGGGAACCCACAAGGCCGAACCAGCAAATTTTCCTATGGGTAGGGTAGGGTAGCCTATGTGTAAAAGAACGTATTTTTAGGGGTCAATTTGTATAGTCACTGAAGGATTTAGAAGAAATTTTAAGGGGCATGGCCAATCCCGCCTCTACCACGGGTTTGCTCCTATGGGGTGGTTGATGGTTGGATATTCATTTTCCAACTATATAAAGGGGTGATTATTTGATGGTCGTTTCGGGAATTTACCTTTCTTTCTTAAATTTAACATTTTTCAAAATACATATCTTACAATTTCTTTGTACACAATTACATGAAACAAACATGCTCTACCCGTTCTATCTCCCATTGATTTGTTTTTCCATTAAAGAAGTGATTATTGGATAGTTATTTTTGGATGTTCAATTTTGTTTCTTCAGTTTTAGCCTCTTTTAGAAATAGTAGTACATAGGAAATCAGTTACAAATGGGTCTAAAGTTGAGAACGACCACTTACCTCACTGGTAAGTGGTAGCCGTTCTCACCTGGTTTAGAAGGCTCGAACCTTGGGTATACCACCTCTTCCCATTTGTGCTGGCTTTCTTTCCGTATGTGCGTGTGAGCTCTCTTTTGGGTATCAGTCCCCTTAGCTGGATTATCAAAAAAGAGTTTATGGCCTGAGCTACCAATTGACATGCATAAAATGTGATGGACGTCTAAAAGACTGAATAGTTGTGCAGAAAAGTGGAATGATGTTTACAAAATTGGAAAGTTACCTAAATTCAATTGGATACTTGAATTTCTAATTTCCTTGTAATTAATATATTATAAATCTGTCATTGGCTTTGTGCATTTGTTTCTGATTATAAAGTACAAATACTTGTGACTTAACGTAACTCGGGTTATTCAAATTGTATGAACCCTTGGTTTGTAAACCTAGATTTGATGAGCATCCAAACAAATCTTTGAGAATGTGAAGTGTTGACTAAAGAAGTAGCATATAGTTATAGCTATTATTAAACAATGTATTCCTTTTCATTCATGTTGTTGTTGATTGGTGTAAATGGGAATAAGTGAAATAGGAAGGAAAATACATTGGACTTTTCTTCTTGTGCATGTGAGGGCCTATGTTTATATGGTAGTAAATCTCGGACTTTGTCACCAACCCATCATATTTTTCAATGAGGTGTCCTTCATCTAATGTATGGTTTCTAATGATTTTATGTTAAGAAAAACTAACAAGCTAAGGGGGTTGACTTGGGATCTATATATAAAATGAATAACATTAATTAAGAGCTCAATTAGAGATTTGATACTCGCCGTGTCTATATTTGTTTAACATGTCAGGGGTCATTTGTTTGCATCATAATACACTAGCAAAAGCACGGGCTCAAAAATAAAAATGTATTAAAAATTAAAAAATAAAAATTTCTCTAAATTCTTATTAAGAAGTATAAAAGAAATAAATCATTATCTAATAATGGAAATCTCCTAAGCTCTTATCTCCTTTTTTTTTGAAATCCAAAAATCTTGAATATCATGTTTTGACTTTCGAATATGTATGAAGCAGCTAGGAAATGGGGTGATGCAGTTGAGATTAGAAGGTTGCTTCAAGAGAGTAGATTGAAGAAGATTTAAAAAAAAAAAAGAAATATAGATTTAATTAGATGTTAAATTTGATAGAAGATTTAAAAAGAATCAAAAGATTCATGTTAAGGTTGAAGAAAGATTTATGGTAAACGAAGGCCTCAACTAAGCCCGCACCCTATAATAAAGATATCTCAATATATAGATATATATATATATATATAGAGAGAGAGAGAGAGAGAGAGACTCGGGTGTAATATTTTTGTAGATTTTGTTGGATTCTTTTCTTAATCCTTCAGATTTTGTGATTTTTCCTCATTTGGTGAATTTTTATGGTTTTCTTTTTTAATTCCATTGAAGTAGGTTTTCTTTATATTCTTATAGTTTTTTTTTTCTATAAGACATATATTTCATTTTTATTAGTGTTGTCTATTTTTCTAATCCAATAAAGATTTTATTTCTCTCGTTTTTTTAATTTCTCATGATTAGTTCCCATATTTTTTTTCTAAATCCATCAGAGTATGATTTCTGTCTTAGAAAAAATCAAATAAAAAATAAGGAATTATACTATAATGAATTTTAAAAAAATCCAACAAAAGATTGAACAAAATAAAATTCTAGGGGATTTAAAAAACTCCATTAAAGTCTATAAAATTGAGATATAAAATGAGAAATTATAAATTCGTGATCATAAAGGAAAAAATATAAAAAAAGCATTAAAAATCATATTTTAGTGGATTGAAAAAGAACCATAAAAATGTTATCTTAATCTTGTAAGGAAAAAAACCTCACAAAATTGGACTTGATTAAAAAATAGCCAACAGAGATCCACAAAATGAGATTTTCATGTTTTAAACAAATTCAAAGAATAAAAGTAAGAAATCATAATATATGGATTAAAAATACTAAAAATAAAAAATAAATCAATGCAAGGTAAAAAAAACGTATAATGAAAGAAATCCAACTATGGTGGATGGGAAAAACTCGACAAAACCTATAAAATGAGGTCTCTATCTCATAAAAATTCCTGAAAAAACAGAAAGAACAATGTGTCAGAGGATTTTTTTAAAAAAATCAACCAAATTCAGATTTTATTCTCCCAAGGAAAAAAAATTCACAAATCCTAAAAAATTAATAAAAACCGTAAATATCCATAGAAATTGAGTTTTCATGTGTTAGAGAAACTCAAAGCAAAAAAAAGGGGGGGCTTTTGGCGGAAGGTCCCTCATCATTGCGTTTTATAGCCTAGGGTCCAAGATACTTTCTCGTAGAGGCGGCAGTCCTCTTTTAAAACTGACACAGCCAAAAAGACAAAAATTTCCTCTTTATACGTCAGCAAACACGTTTTGCTTAAAAACATTTCAGACTGTCATACGATCCGCAACGTAAGCAATTATCTAAGTCTGCTCTAAATTTATCTAAGCTTGTTGTGGATTTATCTAAGCTTGTTCTCAAGTTGTCTTACTCTGATATCAATTAAAAAGGGCTTTAAATGAGTTTATCTGTATATTATATGATTTTATCTGAGTTTGATTTGTAATTAACTGCGTTTGTTATCAATTAAACAGGGTTCCAAGTAAAATTATCTGACTGTGACACGATTTTTTCTAATTTTCGTCTGAATGTATCAGAGATTCTTATAAAATAATATGAGTTTTGTATGAAATCAAATGGATTTCGCATGATTTTATTTGACTTTGAAATGTATTCAACTTTGTTTTAAATGAGTTTTTCTGAGTTTGCTGTTAATTTATCTGAGTTTTGTATAAGTTATCAGACTTTGGTATGAATTTATCTAACTTTAAATTAAACTTATCTTTGTTTGTATGAAAATTATATAAGTTTGATATGAATTTATTTGTGTTTGTTGTGAATTAATCTGAGTGTCATATGAATTAAATTGAATTGAGGTGAATTTATTTGAATTTAAAATTAATTTATCTAGGTCAGCTGTGCATTTATATTAATTTGAATGAGTTTTTCTGAGTTTGCTGCGAATTTATCTGAGTTTTGTATAAGTTATCAGACTTTGGCATGAAGTTATCTCACTTTAAATTAAACTTATCTTTGTTTTGTACGAATTTATATAAGTTTGATATGAATTTATCTGTGTTTACTGCGAATTAATCTGAGTGTAATATGAATTAAACTGAATTGAGGTGAATTTATTTGAATTTAAAATTAACTTATCTAAGTCTCCTGTGCATTTATATTAATTTGAATGAGTTTTTCTGAGTTTGCTGTGAATTTATCTGAGTTTTGTATAAGTTATTAGACTTTGGCATGAAGTTATCTGACTTTAAATTAAACTTATCTTTGTTTTGTACGAATTTATATAAGTTTGATATGAATTTATCTGTGTTTGCTGTGAATTAATCTGAGTGTGATATGAGTTAAACTTGATTGAGGTGAATTTATCTAAATTTGAAATTAATTTATCTAAGTTTGCTGTGCATTTATATTAATTTGATGTGAGTTTCTATGAATTTATCTGTGTTTAAAATCACAACCTGTGTTTAAAATTATAACCAGTTCACAAAAAAGTTATGTCTCATCAATAGAAATTTATCTATATTTGATATAAAATTATTTGACTAGATTAAGGTTGGTTTAACTAGATTTGGTTTGAATTTATCTGAATCTGATATAAAATTATCTGTGTCTGAAGTGAATTTAAATGAATTTGTTTATGATTTTATCTGACTTTGATATGGTTCTATCTAAGTTTGCTTTTGGACTGTGATGAGTATAATATCATTTTATCTGAGTTGTATATGGTTCTGTCAAAATCTTTTCCTACAAGACCAATCTGAGGGACTTTTGGCTAATTTACCCCCCCAAAAAAAATAAGAAGAAGAAATTATAATATAACTTTTTGAATATCCTTATCTCAAAGAAAAAAACCTATAAAAAGAGACCTTATTTTCCCAAAATCTCAAGGAACAAAAGTACGAAATCATACGACACCAGATTATATATATATAAAAAAAAATCTATGCTCCCATTTTAAATACATAGAGCTGAGAAGTCTATTTTTCACGGGACAATTGTTTTTTCAGAAACTGCATAGAAGACCGCTCGTTGCTTTTGCCTAATGTAGAAGTGGGCCGCACATGAGAAAAGGATGAGAACCTAAGTGCCCAGAGCGCGGAGCGGGAGCACTAAAATGCTAAATTTTAAAATAATTATATATCCAAAGTGCCTTCAGAGCGCTTATACAACATATTGCTTGGGGGTTTATAAACAATTATCTAATGGGCACAAATATATCTTATCCATATATTCAAGTATAAAAAATAGAGAGAAAAATTAACTTTACAATTTGATCACATAAAATAGACAATAATTAATAAGTCAAAGAAGTCTTTACACTCGCAAAAAGGGTGTCCCGTAACTCGAATACCCGACTTACCAAGCTCTGACACCACTTGTAGGATCTTACACTCCATTGAGCTATCACTTATCCCAAAACCAATTGGTGATAGAAAACGGCACAACAATAGGTTTATGGTAAGGGCGAGGGCTCGACCACAATTATGATCACTCATGAGCGAGGGTGGACGTTGAGCTCAATAATCCCTCCCTTAATGGCACACTCGCTGCAACTCTTGCTGCGAACTCATAAAAGGCGTGTCTCGTGACTTGAACACCGACCTACCAGGCTTTGATACTACTTGTAGGATCTTATACCCCATTGGGTTACCATTTATCCCAAAATCAATTGATGATAGGAAATAGCACGGCAATAGTTTTATGGTAAGGGCGAGGGCTCTACTACAATTATGACCACTCAGGAGCGAGGGTGGACGTTGACCTGGTTATATTAGAAAAGGAGAATTGTTGAAAACGCTTTAAATGCAGTTGATGTGTAATGGATGAAATAGAAACGTTATAAGCTCTCCCACATACTTTAGATTAAAGGATGCTTTTAAAAGGCTTTAAATGCAATTGGTGAGTCAGGATGAAATGAAATTGAGAGCTATCTCATGCTAATTATGTGGCTTAAGGGTTTCACGTGGTTGAAGGAGAAGCCAAAGAGACATTAAGGTGGAGATTGAAGAGATAATGATGAAGAAAAGTCAAAATATATTGAGTATAAGGACAAAATTCAATTTTCGGCTCATATTATATAATAGGAATCCAAGGTCAAATGAGCCCCACTAAGGTTATTAAAGAGGTGAAGCGTGAATTATATGAGGCGAGAGGTGAAGGATGTTAAGGTAGCAATATAGACATCACCTTGACTTTCATATGATTAGAATGATTGGGGTGATGACAATGGCTAGTTAATTATTTCCCATCTTCCCTTGCTTTACTTTCCATCAAAGAGGAGGTTATTTGATGGACATTTTTTTATATTCATCTTGGATTCATTTTTAACCAGATATGGCATGCATTCATATGCGACTTCCCATGTATTCAATCTAAGCATTCCTCAATCTAAGAACTGTCCAGGATGGTCTCAAGAACTGGTCTCCATGGCGGGCCACGATGGTCGACAACACCCAAATGATCGGCCCTGATCCTTTTAATTAAGCTGGTTGACAACTTCTTTCAGCACCCCTTCTTCACAACCATCACACTTTGACATCAGCTGGGTCACCTCCTCTTTTGTGAGTATGATCTTCACTCTCAGGAATCCTTTCTCCTCCAGTGCTATCAGAACTTCTCTTAGTATCATGTCCTCTTAACTTCTTTTTATTAAAAAAAACCCTTCATCCTTGCCTTCCTTTTTGACCCCACAGAGGCAAACATCCAAGCAGTTACCCATGGATGTAGAGAGAGATGCATAACAAGTGGGAATTGTAGCAATAAATAGAGCCATGTAAAGGCTTTGTTGATGGGCGGAGATGAGCGGGGAATTGTAGCATTGTCCAAGCAGGTCCTTTATCAATGGGTCCACTATTTGGGCCCGAAACAGCCTGCAGGCCATAAAATAGGCTTGGGCCCCACCATCTGCCAAATTCTATCTACCCTTGTCTAGTCGTCTACCAAATTATGTTTTGTTTATACGGCCTTGAAATGTACATTGGCCCTGACCCAGCCCACTAAACTATCAGTACAGAAAATTAGGCCAGTCCTGCACACAGACTGTATCTAGGCCAAGTAGGACAATGCTCGTGTGGTACTGACCCGGCCCATGAGCTCACCCATGAAAACAGCTAAAAAAGCAAGGGTCACTTCCAATCCGTTCAAAAAGCACGGTGTGGAATGTTGACTATGGAGTCTCCCTTTCAAGGCCTTTTTGGAGCCATTTGGAGAATTCATAATTCGACTGCAACCATTCCATTGCAACCGTTCCATTGCGATGCTCCCATCTGGGCATGTCAATTTGGCCCAAAGAAAGGCTGGCTGGCCCTAAAAAAGCCCTTAAAATGAGGGCTTTTGTTTCTAATGAAAAGTTCTAGGGCCGGGCTTGGACAGTACTAGCCCGGCCCGGCTCGGCGCTGGCCCTAGCCCTCTTACTTTCATTTATTTTATATAGAGGGGTCTTCCTATGCATCTATCCCTCACCATTTTTGGTGAGGGACACCCCTTTTGGGGAAAAAGTAAGTACAAAAGTGGGGAAAAAGCAAAGTACAAAAGTACACTTTGTACTTGAATATTACCCAAAAATGGTGTCCCTCACCAAAAAGTGGTGAGGGAAGGAGGCACTTGAAGATCCCCCTTTTATATAATATATATATATATGTAAATATATATTAAAATGCCCTTATCATAGTCACTTTGTAGTAATATGGGGAATATGAAGGCAATTTCATACCCACTTACACATTAAAAAAAGTCCAAAAAGCCCATACATACATACATACATACTTTGTTCATTTCATCTATATTTAATTATTTAAGTTATGTATTGTACTTAATACATAATCAATAAGTGTTGCACGGTGCTTCTAATCCCTTTCTTTTAGTTTGATTGCTTCTTATTTAGGCATTTTATATTATTTTTATAAATCATTGTTAGTGCAAAAGGGGGTGTACTCTTTTCTCTATTAATAATGATACACTTTTTCCTCTATAAAGTTGCTTGGGATGTCAACCAATTCATATAGTTAGTTTGTATGTGCATGAAACTTTAAGGATATGGAGTTATCCAAACATCTTTTTAATTAGATAATTATAACTCTCAATTTTTAAAAGTTTGAGGAATTTACAGTGCATGTCCCCGTAGGACCTCATACCACTCTTGAGGTCCCAGACACACCATATTTATGGATAAGGTCCTTAAGGTGTTTTTTTTTTTTTGTCTTTTAGCAAATGGTCGATATCGACTATTCTGCGGAAACCCAAATAGAAATTGGGTTTTTTAGGAGGGAGAAGAGGGGAGGGGAGGGGTGGTGTTGCATAGGGGTTTTTCAGTACTGCTGCCAATCGTTGCAAAAATTACGAGAACAAGAACAACACTCTCTGCCCTTTTCTTTTCCATATCTCATCAAATCTTCATTAAAACCCAATCAATTTTCATTATTCAATGCAGCTCCATTGAGCTTTCTGTAAATCCTTAAATGTTAATTTCATACGGATCTGGCGATTTCAGGCCCTCAACTAAGATGAATTTTTCAAAACCCACTCAACCAAAGTCAAGACACCAAATCTTGTTGCATTCTTTTTGTTGTCGTTCCAAACATGGCCTACCATATTGATGTGAAGCCACTGAACCTTCTCGTCTACAAACTGCAAAAGCAGTGACTTTGTTTCAGTTTCAGCTCATCATTATCTTCTTGCATCAGTTTCAGCCCCTATCCCCTCCCCTCTTCTCTCTCTTGAAAAACCCAATTTCTATTTGGGTTCCCGCAGAATGGTTGATATCGACCATTCCCCTCTTCTCCCTCCTCCTCCCCTCCCATCTTCTCAATCATGAAAAATCCAATTTCTATTTGGGTTCCTGCAGAATGGTCAATATCGACCATTCGCTAAACAACAACAACAACAACAACAACAACAAAAAAAAAAAAAAAAGTGTACCTTGAGGTCCTTATCCATAAATATGATGTGTCTGGGACTTCAAGAGTGGTATGGGGTCCTATGGAGACCTATGCCGTAAATTCCTCTAAAAGTTTTAAGTAATAGTATTTTTCAAGTGCATTTATTTTTGTAACTGAAATCTAAGAATGCGTAATAGTCAGATCAGTGTTTAATTAAAAATAATGTCAATTGATAAAAGGTATGTGAGTGTAAATGGTTTAAAACTCTCAAAGTTAAGACACTGCTGGAATGATTTCATATGTGGAAATTCATATGAAAGTCATATTAAAGGTGTGAAATAGACCATACTCTTTAATCATTTTCCTTCTTTGTCAAAATAAATAAAATCATATGTCTAGAACTCAACCTAAGTCACAAAAGCATGCATGACTTTAACTAATTAAAAGAAAGTTTTTGGAGATGACTTATATTCTTCCGATGTTTTCTTAATAGTTTGTTTGCAATTGAGATCAGACAAGATAACAGATGTTTTCTTAATGGTTTCTTTGCAATTGAGGTTAGACAAGATAATGCTTGATCACACTCAGATTTTAGTAATAATGTTAAAAAAATAGTTTTCTTGTTTTAAAGCCCTAAGCCCTACCCTGGCCCTCGAGGTTAGAGGTAAGGGCCTAGATAGTGAAGGCCCTCTGAGGGTTTTGGCACGCTCAGGCCCGGCTCTGCATATATTGAGGGTAGGGCTAGCCTTTTGACGGCCTTACTCCCCATCTACTTTGGAATCAATCTAATAACATTTTTTGCAAACCTTACAAGTCCAATCCACATTTGATGAAACCGTGCGTTGCAATATTTTCTAGTCCCATTTCATGACTCAAATGGTTATAGAAAACGACAAATGAGTAGCAGTGGCAGCTCCAGGAATTCAAGTCAATGGGGTCAATAAAAGACTTATCTTTCACAAATTGAATAAACTTATTTTCCCCATTATCAACATCTGTCCAATTCGACAAGTATAATATAAAATTATCAAATAATCCATTTTCGATAATCCGACAAAGATAATATTGAATTTAAAAAAGTAGAAAATTCCATACATTGTCTTAATCCAAAAATAAAATCCAAATATATAAACTCTTAAAACAGCCCTCAATAGGTTTTCATGTGTTGAAATCGTTATATAATAGCTGCATTATCTCCACATACGCAACCACATTCTTTTCATGTGACCAAACAATTATTCATCCATTGATCTCTCTTTCGGTTACGTAAACTGTTATTTATTTACTTTATTACTGAAAGAGCTCTCTCTACCGTCGCAGTCGCTATTGGTCAAATCAACACCAATTTTAAAAGTAAATAAACAAATTCTTTCAAAACTGATTTTCTAGTAATGTCACTAATTCTTTTAAGTTCTAAAAACTTGTTGCTAGAGTGCACATCAGCAATGTGGGCCCATTAATTTTTTATTTATTTTGGTAGACAGTAGGCCCATTAACTTAGGCGGTGGGTATTTTATGGTGACTTTTGTTCACTGCCACAACAACAAAGTAAAGGTGTAAAGTTAGCTAATGTGGGGTGAAACTCTTAAATTGAGTGGGGTCAAAAGATTTCCATAAGTTCAATTCATAACATAAGAAAAATTATTTTTAAGTAGTCTTTCAAACCTCAGTGGGGTCAATTGACCCCACAATGTAGTGCCGCGCATGATGAGTAGGACACATTTGTGTAACGCGTTTTCTGCGGTAAAAGCTTATGGCATGGCAAGATTTTACTGTCTGGTGTAATATCATTTGGGAAAAGGGCTCTTTTCTAAAGATATGTTTGTGTAATGCCAAAAAGTTATGGGTAGCAAGATAGATCTTCAATTTCTAAATCTTCTCATTATTTTTATCGTCTAACAAACACTTCTGAAAAGAGAGAGATTATAGAACTATTTTCTTAGCTCCACGGAAATCCATGTCCTGTAAAGAGGGGTGGGATTTGCTTTTCTATAGTGCCACAAAAATCCAGCTTTTCTCAAATGCATCCTTTGGACACATTTGTCAGGTGCTTATGTGACTCTGATTTTCTTTCTACTCCTGTTCAAAGTCCATAACATCGCAAAGAAGGCATGGATTTCAGACTGATTTTCTGCTCCATTTCTTGATGGAAGAGGATGATGAGCGGGGTTCCGCACCCTTATCAGAATCTCACACAAATGCGTCCAGCGAGTGCAAATCCAGCCCACCAACCAATCTTGGAGGGACTTTTGATATAGATATGGCCAGCTTTTACAGAAATTCCTTTTTCCTTCTAAAAAACGTTTTATTACTTTACTTTATCAAAACAGTTTCATCGTTAATTCAAAAACACAGTTTTAATTGTCTAACGTTGTGACTAATCATTGGTTTAAAGGCTCAACGACAATATTTTGTGTTATAAAATACCTGGTCTGGGTTCAAAAACAAATACTGGAAATTTTTGTGTTCTCTACCTTTTTCTGTTTCTTGTGAGCATTCTGTGGACTTGGTGTGCGACTATGCCTAATCTTCCGTGAAGGTTGTTGTATCATAGGGCCACTCCTGCGAGATCCTGTTCGCATTTGGGTTTATCCCATAAGGGCAAAACTCGTCCTTAAGAAAGTATCGTCAGACGTGCCTTAGCCACGATCTGCTGTGGCTGGTTTCCGTCGATTTCCACCAATACAACTTTCTCTACAAAACTATAGATCGGTATTATCATGTTTCAAGTTTTACTTTTACTTCAGTTCTCTAGCCTATTTTATAACAGTAGTCAAGCCCATGTATACAAGTATTCAGGTCTCAACTTAGGTCCAAGTGCAGGCCCACTTTTCACGTTTAGGTCTGTATCCAAGTCTGTATATTAAATAAAGGCATGCATAGCTATATGGAATTTATCATGGAACTAGGGTTGGCAAATGAGCTGGATAGAGATGGCTCAAAATGGGCTTACGAGTTGAAGTCCAAGCCGTATTTGAACTGTTTCTAAAATGGGTCAAGTTACTTTAGGTGTGGGTCAACTTGTCCCAACCCACACAGCCCATATTCAATGTGGGTCAACTCATTTAACACTAAAAAACCTGTAGAAGTTTCATCCAGACCCAATCCATTTCAAATATTAACACTATATTTTAGTTCACTGGGAAAAGCCCAACACAAGCACCATTCATTTCAAATGGGTCTAGATATTGCGGACGTACCCAAACCCTACCCGTTTAACATGTGGGTCAGGTTTTTTAACGGATAACTTGCCCATATATATTGCGGGTCAAATGCAGGCCAAGTTCGGGTTATCTTACAGGTTGGGTCAGATAATGCGACACCCATTACTGGACCTTTGTCCCAATTCTCTGGGTCTGGGGCCCTCTGCAGACTATGACCCAACCCAGTTTCATCCCTATTAAATTTGCTGTTGTATCAAAACTAACCTCACTTCACATTTCTCATTTCTTTCACACACACACACAGAGAGAGAGAGAGAGAGAGAGAGAGAGATGGCAGGAACACACATGATGAAGCGAATTCCTCTCATCAAATTCCCTCAAAGGCATTCCAAAGGTGCTTCTGCAGGTTTGATTCTTAGTTTCTTTCATCTTTTCTCCACTTTATATGATGTCATATTTTCATCATAGGTTGATTTTATTTTCTCCTGTTACTTGAAGGTATTCTGATCTGATTATTTGAATGGGAAGATATGGGCTTTTTGTTATATGGGTCTTTCTCTGTCTATGTCTATGAATTTGATTATGCAGCAACCCCTTTATTCTTTTTTTGTGGAATGTTATAATTTCTTATATTGTGGGTGTGTTTGGATGCACCTCAATTCTCTGGTCTGGTTCATAGGCTGTTTTGGGGATTTGGGGTGGTTCAGAAACTGGAATTGAATTGTCCTGGGTGTGTTTACCATCTTCTTTTGCTGAGTTAATGGAAATCTTTCAGTTTAGAAAATTTCCTGTCCCTTATAAGAATAACCTAGGAATTGGTTGTGAACAAGAAGAATGTCTAGGAATTGTCCAGCAAAGGCCAAGTGATGGATGACTTTGATATTCTAATATGGGAATTTTATAGGGTGGCATGTCTCATTGACGGTGGGGATCCATCGGACGATGATTTGGATCGCCGAACATTGGGCCCTACCGGCTTAGTATTGATGTAGCAGTTAGAGATGATAAGTTAGGCTCTACATTTAAGATTTCAGCTTCTTTCTCTACTGGGTTTGTCAAATGATAATCACATTAGGCAGTCAACCTTTGATTCAAGTCCCCTATTTTGGATTTTGCCTTCAATCCATGCTGCTTCCATAGGAGATGGAATGTGATAACTCTTTCTTCCGGGATTCAGAATATGGTTATCATATTTAGTGATTAATTACATGGTTCTCTTCTCAGTTAAAGTCATTTTTCGAGCATCTTATATAGAATGACCAATAGCCTGCAATTTTATTTAAAAGAATGAAACTACAATTTCAAATCCTGGAGAAAAAGATTCATATATAAATACACACACTGCATCCCATCTGTAGGTAAATTTTAGGCTTTTGGTGTGAATCTTATGAATCTATACTTATTCGGTTAAATTTCATGACTCAGGCACTTTTCTGCTGGGAAATTGCAACTACTGATTATAGAGATGAAAGCGGGTTAGGTTCAGGGTTGGGTACAAAATATACCCAAACCTAAACATGGATTACTATTAAGGGCCCACACCCAAACCCTGACCCAAATTGGGTCTTAGCTAGGAAGACCCTAACCTGCACCCAAATTCAAATTAAAGGTCTGAACTTGGACTCAGACTGGAATTAGGCCTTGTAACATTTTTTTTTTGTTTATTGAAATATGATAATATTAATAATAATACCGTGCTAGTGGTTGGTTTTGAACTTGAGACCTTTTTTTAAGGGATAGAATGTTGTGAGCAATTGTGTGTTTTTATATACATCATATATGCAGTATACTTCTATGGCATCAGATATTTGGGTTCTTGGGTATGAAATCCGGGGAACTGAACCTGGACTCAAATTTTAGTGGGTTTATGGAGAGAGAGGACTTGAATGTGGAATCCAGATATTAGACCTATATCCTATATTTGTGGTTCAGGGTCCTTCAGGTATTTGGGCATGCGGGTACTTGTTTTTATCAATATCCAGATGGATATTTTTATCCATTCTTCAACTTTGTTTTTTGGCGTATTAAATTTTAAGAGTTATTTAGTGATTGAGGAACTTGTTTAAGATTTTGGGGCTCTGTGGAATTTTTATAGAGACAAAAAAATAACCACGCAACTGGAGTGTTTGACTGTAGATATATGTTTTCCCTATATTCTTTCTTTTTTTTTTTATTATTTTCATGATTTTAGTAACGATATCTTATACATATTCAACTAGTTGCGCACATAACTACATCATCAAGCTGGCTACATGAATTCTATTTCTCCATTTTAATTTATCCTGAACCAAATCCTCAGATAGGTTGCACTTTTTCAAATTATATGTCAATGATGTTCTTCATATTATTTTTATTCTATATTCCTATTTGTGATTGCGTTGGTATTGCCATGTCTCAAAATGGATGGATTTTTTTTTTGAATGCTGTTATGTAGCTGACCCCACCTAGTGGGAAAATGCTTGGTTTGGTTTGGTTTGGTTTTGAATGGTGATATGTATTAATCAAAGCAAAACAGTACAAAATGCATATATTGGAATGCCATGACCAATACAAGGAACGCAAAAACACCATCCACAAGAGCTGAAAGGAAGCACAAAGCCTTTGTGAAGTGCCCCAAAACAGAACAAAAAACTAGGAAGAGACTACTTCCCTCCATTTAAACAGAATGACCTCCATTGGCACACCCCTTAAGTCTGGCAAAATAGAAACCCATGAAGCGGCGAGGAATCTAGCATTCGCAGCAACAACTAAAGAAGGTGAAGAACAACCTTGAAAACAACACCTGTTTCTTTCCTTCCAAATTTCCCAAATGTTAAGCAACAAAGCACGATTGCCAAATAAGTGTTCCTCTCTTGGAATGAAACCCAAACTTTCATGCATCAAAAAGCTCCGAAATGGATTGAGGGAGAACCCAGCTACACCCAAAACAGTAAGGGTGGAAGTCCAAATAGCCTGGGCTAACTTGCAATTAATCAAAATATGATCTATTGATTCCTCCGCCGATAGGCATAGAGGACAAGCTTTGACTTGGATCACCCTACGGCGACGGAGATTAGCCATAGTGAGGATGCTGCCTCGAAGAGCAAACCAGCCAAACGCAAGAACTCTTGGAGGAGCCTTTGTCTTCCAAAGGAAATCAAATCCACTCTGGCAATTGTGGCTATTTGAAAGCATTGAGAAAAAAGAGGAAACTGAGAACACACCATCCTTCGAGGCAGCCTACAATCTGCTATCTTTCCCTTCTGCCGTAATGAACACTCTGCCAAGCTTGTCAAGGAGGCTCATTAGATTATCTTCTTCTTGCTCAGTCAAATCTCTTCTAAATTAAAAGAATAGCAACCTTGTTTTTATTTTTATTTTTTAGTATTTTCATTTTCTACAAAAATTAAGAGAATCATACAATCCACAGTGTGATTCACATTCAATTTGATTTGACCCTTTGAACATTTTTCTACACGATTCTTGGTTTTTGGAAAAATGAATCATTTAAATCAAAATATGAAACCGAACAGGAAAATAGGAGACTACAAGTGCATGCATGAGCTGTATATTGTATGAATCCACGGAGAGCAAAAAAACAAGAAAAGAGGGGGGGGGGGGGGGGGGGGGGGGGTGGGTAGGGGGGGGGGGGGGTATTAAGGTGGGGATTAATGATATCTGATTCTCTCTACACCCTGCTTTGCCAACTCATCTACCACTTCATTTTCACTTCTGAAATCGTGATTGAAGGAAACAGTCAAATTTTAATTCTCATCTCCCTTATAACCACAACTAATCTTCATGGTTTTCTATTCTTATTCTTTGCTGGGTTGGTTTGGATTTTTGAATATCTTTAGCGCCTCATTTATTGTTAAGGCAGAGAGCACCATCAGTATATGTTTCCCATTTGTGTATCATTCCCTTAGCAAAACATACCTTTTATTATCTCCCTTATAACCACAACTAATCTTCGTTGCTCTCTATTCTTTTTCTTTGCCGGCTTGGTTGAATTTTTGAACCCCCTACGATTGTGAGGTATCCTAAATAGCACTACTTGAATATCTTTAGCGCCTCACTCATTGTTAAGGCGGACAGCACCATCAATATATGATTCCCATCTGTGTATCATTCCCTTCAGTAAAACATACCTTTTATTTTGTTGTCTATAATTTAAGATTTTAAGAAATTAGTTTATCTTCTTCTCAATATAAGTATGATCATGAATAGGTACTGCATCCCAAGTTCAGGCGGCACCGTCGGGCAGTAAATCTCAAGATTACTCTTTAAAATCAGATGTTCCTGCTCCTCCTATCAACACTGCTGTAGGGGGTAAGGCTTCTCTACAGCCAAAAAGAACACCAGTCACAGAGAAAGAAATTGAAGCCATTTTGGTATGTCGAACTTCCTCTTTTGCTCTTCATGGTCATAACTTTGAACCCCAATCTGCTACTTGCTCTTTCAACTCAGTTAGAACTCTTAACATTCACTTAAGATGTTGCAATAAGCCAGTTTGCCTTCTAACCCAAAACTTTTGTGGACTGTTTGGTAATTTAAGTTGTAGAGTTAAAAAAAAAAAAAAAGTGAAATGTCACATCATTGAGAAATAATGGTGGTTTGAAAGCAGAGTTGACTTTTTTTTTTTTTTTTTGAATGAAAAAGGTGTTTGTATGGTCGTGGTAAAGGAAAAGTGGCTTTTATTTTTTATTATTATTATTTTTTTTGCAAAACTACATTTTCTATATGATATTGTATGGACACAACCATTCATGTGCTCAATAAATGGTGGGGCCCTTAGCGTAAATCCCTGGAGAGTATGGGATTAATCTTGAATTCTCCAAATTATCTCTTAGTGGGCCCTACCACTGGTTCTTGACATGGAGTTGATCACATTTCCATCATGCGCTCAATCGAATGGTAGGACCTGACTCTATTGAAATGAAATTTTAGGATATGTCATTGAAGGGGACAACATTCATTTTGAACCATTCATATTATCATTATGTGGGGGTCACAATGAAATCCTAGAGACCTGTAAGTTCACATATAATAGCTACACAAAGAATCTGGACTCGTATTCAGCACCACCAATCATCTCCTCTCTATTGAACTGAAATTCTAGAGAATACCGATGGAGGGGATGATATTCATTTTGAACGGTTCAGATTATCATCGCGTGAGCCCCATAATGGAGCCACGGGCATGTGTTCAGGGTTCCCCGTGTAATTAAGTGGATCACAGTATTTTTTTTTTTTTTTTTTTTTGATCGGTAAGTGGATCACAGTTCTGGACTCTAAACAGAAAAAAATGAAAATACATGCTGCTTTTTGAGTCATTTGCTTCCGTATGGTTTAAGTTCAAACGACATTTCACTCCACTTTTCCTGTTGCCCACCAAACATGGAGATGGAAACAATTGGAACCTTTACCACACAGTGAATTTACCAATCGGCCTCTAAACCAAGCGAAGTCATGTTTTGCTAATTTGTGAAAGTTTGATCATTTAAAATGTTAGATCAGAATGATCAAGGATGGCAAAACAAAATTCAAAAAAGAGGTTGGCACAATTGCAAGAATGAAAGTTCTCCATCTTTTATTGGATTCATATAGGCCTTTGTGCTTGTGTTTTTCACCTTTTTTACTTTAAGAAGGAAAGTGTGATTTCTCTATAGAAATCAAATACACTGTTGTTGAGGATATAATTTTCACTTCAAAGATTGTAGATCTCAAAATTTTCATATTTCCTTGTTCAATCAGTTATTTGTAAGCTATTGCATGTGGAGATCTTGCTGTAAATGATGAGTCCTTGAACTTGTCAATGTTTGGATTGATGCATCAACTTGTTTCAGTCAAAGAACAAACCAAGCAACCACTTGGAAACATGTTTATTGGCATCTGTCTTGGATGCATGATTGTTATGTTCAAAACTTAGAGCAAAGCTGTATTGATTTACAAATTTCACAAAAAAAGAAAAAAAACGAAAAAGAAAGAGGCAAACTGGTGTTGATCTATATGCTTTGCCAAGAGGAATGTGCTACTCACATAAGAATCCTAAAAAATGCCTTCCTATGCTAATGAGTCAGCTATTTCAGTTGCCTCACAATGCACTATGGACGATCTAATCCATCCACAAATGAGAATCGAGTCAAATAGCTTGCCAATTTATATGGACAACAGGTATTTTTCCAATGTAGTTTAAACTTAATCCATTGTCGTTTCTGTGCGAGTTATGATTGTCTTTATTTTATCTTTATATTTTTAGGGCAGAGGACTGATAATTATAAATTATATGATTCCCAACTAAAGTTTTACACATTATAATTGAACCTTAAGTTTAACATGTGGAGTAAAGTTTTTAAATTCCGGTGCCGGTCTTCATGATAGTTGGGACTAGGATGAGTTGAACACGTGTAGCAAAGTCTTAAATTCCGGTGCTGGTCTTCATGTTAGTTGGAACTAAGATGAGTTGGTATAAAAGATCCTGGTCCATGCTGAACTCGTGGGCCGGATTAGTCTTAAAGAGTTACTAAAAGTTCTTGCTAGAAAAATAAGAAATAATGAAAAAAAAAATAAAAATGTGCAAAATAAACAATTTAAGCGGTATTTTATTTTATTTTATTTTATTTTATTTTATTTTATTTTATTTTTTTTGTGCTGACACAGTGCTTATGACTGCATGAAATGCATGGTTTTATACTTTTATTAATGTGTCTAAGGTATTTAGGCATGAATATAACATTTAATGCATTGTTATTTATCACTAGAGCATCCATTAACCAAAGAGACATAAAAACATATCTCCTGAGAAAAGCTTGGTTTATTTGAGAAAAGGTTGCAGCAAACTTCTTTCATACATAATACGTCTGACATGTTTTATGCATATTTCAGCTCTTTTTTTTTTTTTTTTTTTGTCTCAATAAAAGAAATCTGCTAGCAAGCCTTTTTATCACTAGCCCTGTTTTTGTTGAAAATCAATAAAATGATGCATGAGTATCTTGATGGGAACCAGCTCCATTGGAATTTTTATTTTTTAAGTTTTTTTGCATGCGTGCTTAAGTTCTAACAGTGAGCATACATGATATACAGAAATTCCATTTTCCTTTTAGAATCACAGGATTTGTGCTGCCTAGAAGATACTTAGTGGTACATGTTTTGTTTGCTGACTCAGCTGCCCTCTAGTTTCTTAAATTCTTTTATGGCCTAGCTAAGCCAGTTACTCTTTGCATAAAGTAGTTTCTTTTTAATATTTGTACCATTCTAAATTTCTAATTCATACATGTGCACTGTTTTCGTGATTGGTGAAATTCTTTGTTGGCAGTTGGGTGGTTGCTTCTGATCTCGTTTCGTTGCCACAAGATTGGATGCTGATGGGACATCGTTGCTCTTTCTGTGGGTGCTTTTTTAGTAACTTCTCCGGTTTCCATGCCGAAGTTGTTGTATTCCATGTTGCTTAAAGGTATGACAAATTAGATCAGAACTTGACATACAAGTGAGAAAATTGAAGGAATTCTTCACTTAATTTCTTTAACTTTGATTCATCAACCATACCATATGTATGTATGGATGGAGTCACTAATTCATATGGGTGATTATGGTTCATTGAAACAGTTAATATATTGCATCATGTTGCGAAAATTGGGTAATAAGTTGTATGGAGGACAGACCTGTGGCCCACATGTGGGGGCCAAGACAGTTTAGGTTTTACTATTTCCCTAATATGTTGTCAGTAGCTTTCTAATTTTATTTAACAAGTTGTAATTAGGAGAGTTTCCATTTTGCATATTTCCTAGTTTAATTAGGAGTATTAGCAAGTTTTTCTTCTTATTTATATAGCATTGGACTCACTATAACCAATTAAAAAAAAACAAAACTATGATAACACTAGTAAAGGCTAGTTGCAAGCAGCGGGAAAACTGAGCAATCCATCATGTTCTGGCATCTGGAACCAAGTTTAGAGCTCAAGTGACCCATCTTTAGGATTAATGTTATCTGTAACGAGTCACTGTGACTTGTTCTTCCAGTTCTTTGAAATGAGGAAATATTGCACATCAATAGGGATGCTTATCTCGAATTCTTTACACACTGCTGGATTATTCTACTACTATCAGCATTATTCCGCAGTTTGATGAAATATTTATATTTTGATTTAAGTTGGGCATTGGAATGTTTATCAATTGAGTGTTCAGTGTACAAGTTTTATTTTGTTCTTTAGTTGGGTGCTGTTTTTGCATATTGGTGTTAAGTTATGCATCCATGCAAATCAAGTTGCATATTGTGCAGAATATACAAATTGTTTAGGGTCTGATTGTTTCATGTAATTGAGTTCCTTGGAATTCTAAGACTTTTATTTCTAAAAAGTGGTTAAAATTGAAGAAACAAAGGTGAGGACCCAAAAATGATCATCGAATACCCACCCCTTCAATGGAAAATGAATCAAGGGGAGATGGGAAATGTAAACCCAGCCATCACCCTAGTAATGTCAAGATCCCATCTACATCTCCACTTTACATCCTCCACAGCCCTTACCTCCTTAATAATCCTCCATTTTTTAAACCCATTTTACCATAGATCCCTATATTTTCAATTCCATGCAAACACGCAGGCATTTAAAAAAATAACCCAACCAGCATCCTGCTCAGATGTCAGATTCTTTTTTAAGTGCAGCCATCCTTTATGGAGTGGCAGGCGGCTCAGCTGCTAGTGTCATTCTTACATCCAAAAATTGCCAAGGCATGCTGGCCTTTGGAAGTTAAATTCATAAAAACTGACAAGCTAGATAACAGACTCTGTTTTCTTGCTTTAGCTTTCTCAATGATATGCTGCTTTTATTTTTCTGTTTCAATATGGGAACATTCTTACAGAAGATGAGCGATCAAGACGCGCTCATCAGTTGATTTATTCATTGGAGGACAATGACTATACTAAGAATTTTGAAAGTATTTGTGATGCGAAATCAAATGAGTTGCTGAGATATTCTCATTGAAACTGCTTCTCCGTCTGCTCCACTTCTCATCGCATGGTATTTGACATGGAGGCCTGTTATAGAGGGTAAGGAGCAGAAGAATAAGAAGCTGCGGCCCTGCGGGAATGAGGATAAGTATAGGGTTGAACAGCAAAAATGCTTTCCCTCTCTTTTACCTTCATTTGGCTGTAGATTTGTGTTGATGCCGACTCCATGGATGGTTATGCGTGCCTTGGGTTGCCAGTCTGTCTGTTTCCCGGTCCACAATTTGAGATTAAAAACTTCTGCAATGGTAATAAGTGTGAGATTAATCAGTACTAAAATTTTACTTAAGATTTTTCATTTAGTTGAGCAAATATGAGTGATGGATTGTCCATTTGATGGGCCTCCAGTGAATGGGCAGACCAAAGAGCTCCTTTGAACAATCCCGATCATTGGATTAGTGGATTTTTATCATTGTAGCCCAACCAGATGGATGGTCTGGATTAAAAAAAAAAAAAAAAAAAAGAAACAAGAAATAAAGAATTATGCCGTGTTTTTTTAGAATGCTATGTCCCATATAAATCTCTGTTGTCAGTTGATGCATTTCACATGGTCTATCACAAAAGCTTCCTGCTTGCATGAGACACTGGTTTAGGACATTCAAAAGTGCCATTTCTGAGGTTTGAAGGCAATTTTCGATCTTTGAGAATGGAGTGCATTCAAGGCATCCTTCTTTCAATGCGCGTGTTTGTATAACCTGATTTACCATTAAGTGACAATTACTTTGTTCTTTATTTGGTGAACAGAATTAGATAGCAACCAAATTTGAAGGATCCAAACAAGCCCTTTAAGAAATTCTCTCGCACACTTGGTGTGTGTCATTTCTTGTATTTGATGATATAAGCAAGTGGTTACCAGAAAGAGTTGGGGAGTGGAGGTATTTAACATCCAAAATTCCCCCAGAAGCTGCTATACATTGCTTCTTGATGCTGCGAGACCCAATCTCTTCGTATTCCCATGTCCCATTCTTGTACTCCTCGTGAAGGAACAACTCTAGATGTCTTGCATCCAATGTCTGCATAGTCCCTGCACAAAACGATGCAAAACAGCACTCTTTTGTTAACAGTAGTTCAAATCCTTAATAAAAAAAAAACCATAGAGTTCAAAGTACTCTGTAGGGGTGTGCGCGGGTCGGATTGGGCGGGTAAAGGCCAATATTTCTATCCAATCCGCCACTAGCGGGTTGGGAAAATTTCAATCCACCACCAACCCACTAAAGTCTAAACCCGGCGGATTGGTTACAAATTTTGGCGGTTTTAACTCAGCGAGTTAGGTGGGTTGGCATTAACAATGTTTTTTTTTTTTTTAATTATCACAAACTACAATTTGTTATTGATAATCTCAAAATATAAATAATGCACACAAAAAACTAAAGATAGATTTCATTGAATAATCTCAATTCCAACACAAACATAGAGTCAATGAAAAAGAGATATATCATCTCTAACAAAAGTAGGCTCTGCCTTACAACTTAGGAAATTAAAAAATAGTATAATTAAATCAACAAACTCAAAGTCTTAACATTCCCAAAGTCACATCAAGGATTCAAAATAATAACATACCAACATAACAAATAAACTTCAAAATGGTATGTATGGTCTCAAAAGCCATAATGTAATCAAATTAAACCCACTGAAAATAAACTCAATTCTAACAAAAGTTCTTCACAAAATAGACTTTTTAGATTTTGTTTAGGGAATTGATGATTGATTAGCTGTAAAAATTTATTAGGTGAATTGATTAACTTTAAATATTTAACAATTTCAACTAATATATTTTTTTTTATGTATGTAAAATTATTAATTAAGTGGGCGGGTTGGGTTGTAGCGGGTTGGCAATTTTTCAATCCGTAACCCAATCCAATCCGCAATTTTGGGGGTCTAACCCGCCCAACCCAAACCACCTAACTTAATGACCCGCGCATGGCGGGCGGTTCGGTTGCGGGTCGGACGGGTCGGCAGGTTAAGCAGATATTTTGCACACCCCTGGTCCTTTGTACTCTTTTAACATCAGATATTACTAGATGCTATTGGAAGCGTTGATAGCGTTTCTTGTAGAAGTTTTTATACTAGTGTCTATTCGTAATGACAACTAGAATTTTGGGTGCCTCCCAGTTTTGATTTAATCAACATGTTCAAAGCCCGCTGGACTCTTTAATATCCCTATGTAACATATGGCTTTAGTTGGTTCGGCATCTGGATCCTTGGCTGGAAGCACCCACTGATCTGAATCAGAACACTAAATCAATACCCATGAATCCGGATTCAGATCTGAATCTCTCCAGTATGGTAGTATCCAAAAGCATGTTCTATCCACACAATTTCCAAAGTGAGCAGATTTCCATTGATTCAAGTATATAGTGTATATAAATGCCCAGGCCAAAGAGAAATCAGACTCTGTACATATGTTCATTTGTGCTACCAGATTGGGGGGTATCATTTTCTTTGTCCGGCATACCTTCACAAGTCTCAAGATTGCACACTGGGCATCGAACGAGCTGTAAATCTGAAACATGATGAAATCGATCATTATACTACTGATGCCACTTTGAAAGTGTGTTTTGACAGCATTCTGAAAAGGTCGTACCGGCAATCCATATCCCTTTTTTCACATTTTTCACCATGCAAATGCCGCTCTTCTGGATCATCTCCTCTGTTGATTCTTCCTGCGGGAGTTTCCTGGGCAGTGACAGCCTCTCCGTCACCATTGCGACGGGCGAGTCCAAGAAAAAGGCTCCAATTCGCATCCAATCTTAAGCATACAAACAGGAGAGCGAGCTATTATGAGAACAGAAGGTTACTACAAAAAGAGAGAAAGCAAGTATATAGGATAAGAGATTGAAAGTATAGGCAAACAGGCCAAACATAACTCCGATCAGGTAATACTAACTATAAATATTGAAGCCTCCAAGTATAAGGATTTTCGGACTGATTTTGTCTTTGGGATTGAATATGTTGGTGGCTAATTGTCAGATCAATGTCAAATTGTGAATTAACGTCAATCAATTGGGATAGATCATTGTAACTGGCTTGGATTTATCAAAGATGTAGCCCATTGTACAAAATCTATGGAGAGGATAGGAGCTTAAGTGGGTTGACAAATCCACTTAAAAGTCTGTCACTGTTATACACTTATACCTGGCCTGAATGGTTCAAATTCCGGACTGGTTTTAGCCCATACCAATTCAATGACAGTCCTTGACAAATTGGCACATCTTCAAGTCCGGATCCACTGAGGCATTGACTTAGAAAGTCCCGAGTTAAAAAGGGGCGGAAGCGGAACTCCACCGTGGGGCCCATTTATTGGGAATCTGAACTGCTAGAAAAAGTGCTTCTCAGTGTACAACGTATCCAAAAATTGTATTCCAATAGGAGTTGGTCCTACCATAAGACTGACGGTTTGATAGAAAACATGATTAATGAATATGTATAAGATTATGTTAATTGTATTTTTAATCAAATGTCCAATTTTAATAGGGAAGTAAAATTTGGAGGTACATTATACAATGGAAAGGAGCTTATTTTAAGTTCCTTGGATTTCCAATAGGTGGGCCCCACGGTGGAGTTCCACTCCTCTTAACTCTGGAATTCTCCTAGTCAAAGCCTTGAGAATCCAGACTCTACATATTTAGGTTATAGGCACCTATCAAAGGGATATATATGGGTGCCACTGGGTAAGGATTAAGGAAGATTGCAGGGTTCTGAACAGCTGAGAAATGCACAGGCAGTGGGGCAACTCAGGTGGGTGGGTGGAGTATTGGGTCAAACCAAGCCTGACCATAATTGCATGTGGAAAACCCCAAATCTGAACTGGACGCCAAATGATACCTGACCCAAGTTATCAAAACCCAACCAAAGTGCAATTCGGTTTGAGTCGGGTTGACTCGCATGCGTGTATCTGAGTTTGCAGCCTTGGTTTGCTTCTCTAAGTGTGTAAAATCTAGAAAACTTGCAAATTTTTAAATACTAAACTGCACCTATTACACAATATACATTTTTTTTTAATGTAAGTTTGCCACCTCAGTCAAACCCAAACCTGACCCGGATTTCAGGACGCTTTCAAAATTCATGACCGAGCTTGATCAAAACCCTCATTAGTTCAACTTAAATTTCACTTTTGGTACGGGTGGGTCAAGAGGGTTCGAGTTTGACCCAGCCCAAGTTGCATACTTACGTAGTATATATAAACTCTGAGCCAATGGCCGCTTGCAAGTGGGTTTCATAAGGGCCCGTGTTCCAGTGATCCTTCTCTTTGGTAGAAATGTTTCAGTGATCACAAAGTTGAAAACTTCCAATATATATGTCTTCTGAAATATATAATAGGTGTATTATACATGAAGTGATTTCACTATGGGCTACCAATTAATATAGGAACTAGAATGTGGAAGATCATATATACACATCCAATTTCCTATTTCTCTACCCGGATATTTGTTCCGTCCAATCATAATCTTTCGCTTTTAGGAATCAAATCGAAGTTTATCAGAAAAGGCCCAGTTACAGTAGTACCAGATCCGGACTCCTTGAAATGAACATATATATGCAGTTAGCTGAGTAAAAAACAGAACTCACCAATATGCTTCTCCGGCTGATGATAGCTGTATGAATGAGATCCATCTGTAGTTCAAGGATGCATGTTAGAGTTTGACAAGAGATATAAAGATGATGATCGTCACACGAAGACGGAGTAAAGAAAATGTTGGTAGTAGCTAGCTCGAGTGCAAATGTGCAGCATAGTTAAAAACTCACTCTGAGACACCCGAATGACTCAGCTGGGTAAGTCACCAGTTGGTTGAGCAGAATGAATTGGTCCAGTCAGCACGTAGGTACTGGGCCAGACCCTTCCGATTAACTTGGCTCGGTTTGACATTTTGGGTTGAGTTTCTGAGTTTTCGAGCTATGATGGGGTGCTCTGGTCAGATCTAATCAAGTGTTATCTAAGTGAACCCAGATTTAGTTTGAGTCATGGTCGAATTGGATTTTATCCCAAATCATTTACTAAAATTTTCAACAAGTCGAATCAAATTTCATCCAAGTTTTTATACACAAGTAGAGAGAGTATCATGTGAGAAGGAGAGAGAGATATACCGAAAGCAGAAGCATAGAGCTGAATCCAGTTGAAGGCAACTTGGTCAGGTGGAGGGACATGTAGATCGCGTAAGCAAGCGAATTTCCATACGCTCTCTTCCATTACGATGCGGTGGAACCATCGATTCACCAATCCCAGCTTCACCAGACATTTCCCGTCTAGAAACTTTGCAATCTCTGTCCAAATATCCTGTTCGTACCTACGTATACATACAAAAATTCCATGTAAACAGATCAATATGCAGTAAAAACTAACATCCATACATGCAGACTGAGTTAGTTGCCATTTGGACCCGTTTGGATCAGGAGAAAATAAGGAGCAGAGCCAGAGAGAATCTCCGTAGATCATTTGGCATGCACATTGATTTTTCTCTAATGGTGATTCTCCAATGTATTTGAATTTGAATAGAAAATCATGGAGGAGCGAAACCATTTTGAAACAATTTATTCAAACAAATACCATAATTATTAGCACTAGAGAAGACAGTGTTTTGGTTTCTCCAAGAGAACTTTTTCCCTCCAAAACATGGTGAAAAATTGTTGCACACAAACAGGGCTTTGAAAACTAGTACTACAAGTGCGTTTCTCTGCCACAGGACTGCTGTAGCGTCATTGTAATTTTGAAGCGAGAGAAGGATTTAGGAGATGGCAGAAATAAGAAGCAAATGAAAACACAGAGCGGAAACTTCATCAGGATCTTCAGATCTGAAAACAGAAACTGCTTATTTTTTTCCCTGCTGTAGCTTTTCGAGTTGCAATCGTACAATCGATATTCAACAGCTGATATTCAGGTAAAATCAAAACAGAAACAGATGATCTGAATTTACAGCGATAGACATCCACAAAACTAGATGATGATGATGATGAGAAATCAGCTTTCTCCAAGCTTGTGGAGGTTCTGATCCGATCCGAGAGATGCAAATCACCGTCCGGATCCCTAATTCCTAATACATAGAAAGGAAATTCATCGAGAACAAAGAAATCAAAGGAAATTCGAGCTGATCGGTTCCAATTCTGAAATCAGCTACGATTTCCAGAGTTCGAGATCAATCTCTTCTAATTCTCACGCTGAGATCTGAGATTGATCGAGTTTTCGGCTCCTTTGCGCTAAAAATCACCTGATCTAAGCATCTATATCAGAATTGAAGTGAAATCAAATTGTACTAAAAACGTTATTCTACCGCAAATCTCACTCCTCCTTCGTCTTTTAGAGAAATCTAATCGATCTGCATTCATACTAGTAGAATTCTACTCCATCAAAAGACTCCAGTCGTTCTGGAGCTGAATCAACCGAGAATTACTGAATAAATCTACTGAGAGAGACAGATCTTCTTCAACAAATCTCACTGCGATTTTGTTTTTGAAGAAATTCAACCGATCTGCATTTACTTCGCTAGATGCCTAGTTTACAGAAGATTCCAGTGATTTCGTAGCCGAATCAGCCGGAATTACTAGAAATGAATCTGATGAGAGAGAGAGAGAGAGAGAGAGAGAGAGAGTATACCAGTTGAAAACGGAGTGAGGAGAGAGAAAGACAGATCGAGGAGAAGTGCAGGAGGAGATGGAGCTCTCTCTTCGCCTGGATTTCGCCATCTTTTCTCTCATTGCTCTTTCCCTTGTCTGTAGATCGATTTCTCCTTCTCTTTCAACTGTGAGAGAGCAAGCAGCGTATTGGAGAATAATGAGTGATCGGTTCTTATTTATAGACGCGCGCGGGAAGACAGACGATTTGAATTGAAAAACAGAAAACAGGAGGAAATGCTCAAGGTCCTGTGCCTCACAAGACCGTATTCCATGATCCCTCAGTTTCTTCACATTTATAGCATTTGCGAGCTGGGGGCTCACTTTTTAAGGTGGACCGCGCAAGGTAGAAAAGTGGGACCCACCCTAGCTAGAGACGACTCAAGTTAAATCAATGGGGTTTGGAAGATCATGATATTCATCTCCTTTATGACCGTCTAGTTTTAGGCCTGTCACTAATTAAGATGATATTTTGAAAAATATTACTATGAGCAGACTGCATATATCAACTTGTGGGGTCCGCTTAGATACAAGCTTATCAATGGGAGGATGGCAGATGGAAAGGTCCCCTCGTAAAAAAGGGGGTCAAAAAAAAATCCCTGTTAGATTATTGTAGCCATTGATTTAATAGCATGAAAGTTTTTTTTTTTCTTTTTGGTAAAATATAGCATTAAAGTTTAATGGCATCTTAAGTGGAGATTTTATTGAGATTCAATTCAACAGTGAGTGAGTAAAATTGGGTCCAAAGCCAGATCACGGGATGAAAAAAGAGTATCGACGAAGGGCCTGCATTGATGAAAGATATGACCGAGTGGGCCCCACATTGCTGGACTATGTTAACAGTTGCTTGTAGGAGAGTATTTTACCTAATTGTGATGTGTTTGTCTAATGATGATCCCGGATAATGTAACAATATTTTCAAACTGTCGATGAAATTTGAGAAATAAAAAAAAAATACATTGCGGAATTATTTTGAAGCTAATTTTTACCATCTATATTTAGTTTTCTGTGTTTTTGTATTTTTGTTGATTATTTAAATTTTCTTAATGAATTTTGAGAAAACATTGGCACTCGATCTTTACAGTGGGCGTGCAACCAGGAATCAATCCTTGTCAATGTTTTTTGAATTTTTTCATGCGGCTGGGTGGTGGGGGAGCGGGAAATGCTTAATTGCATAATTCTGATGGGATCCAGAGCATTAGCGCTGCTATATGCTTCAATTGGTACATGCTATACAGTGCGTTGGAGACGGTTAGAATCCATGGTCTCTCGGTATCACACATCATCATCCATGGTGATGGATGGTCTCCATGTTTGGTAATAAGCCGGAATTTTATGTTGCGTATATCATACTCATAACCAGCAGAGACTGTAGGTGCTGCTAAAAGCCCATGCAACTGTCATCTTGTATTGATATTATCTAACAAGGGTGCAAAACAAGGAGATCTCTCGGTTGATTGAATGTGCCATGCACTGATTAGTACCAAAAAGTAGAGAAGAGATGGCTCCAGTACAGAAAAAGACAGCTCTGTTGGTGTATTGTGAGAATGGATTGTCTTCACCACAAAAAACAAGGGAAGATTAGTATACTCATATAGGATTTGATCCTCATGGTCCTGAGTTCATAGAACTTGATCTTGGAAGATCTTAACAGGACCCATGCGTGTCTCGCTTTAGCCAAACACACCCTAGGAGGTAAGGTAGTTAGATATGCTTTTTCAGGTACATGGTAGGGCAATGAAATAGAAGAATTCCAGTTGATTAAAGATGAGGGTTTATAGATCCAATAGATTCCATAACATGAACATAAAATCAAGTAGCATCAACTGCAGACACCATGTCAAGAAAGAAATAGGCATAAGATGCTGAGACACAAGAACACTACAGAGCAATGTCTCTCATGATGACCACCCATTGGAGCTTTAATCTTTTGATGGTCAGCCATACTGTCACTTGTCTGCACTATGGTGACCTTCTATAAGTTTGACATTTCGTCGGCACGCTCGCAAATAATTATCATGCGATTCTTTCGATATCTTCTTTCATGCCGTCTTACCATTTGGTGGAGTTTGAATTCTGGCAGTTCCATCAGATACTTGTCTACTTGAGCAGCTGCTTGCGGGCCCTCGGAGATGGCCCACACCACCAGTGACCATCCACGTCGGCAATCTCCAGTGGAAAAGAGCCCTTCAACATTGGTAGAGAAGTGACCATACTCTGCTTTGAAGTTTGACGGATTGTCTCACTCCAAGCCCAACTTACCTGCAATTGCCTGTATGATTTCGAAGAAGCAGAAATAAACTCCATTAGGAAACAGGGATCTGTTATGTTTTTCAATAAATTTGAGGTATCATAATCATAAGATCATTCGTCTTTTTTTTTTCTTTTTAATTGGTACCATGTCATTTCCACTTCTTCCATTCCAATATTTAATAAAAGTTCATCAGGCAGATTTCTATCCAGATGAAACAGACCTATGCCTTCCATAAACACTAGATTAAGTATAGGGAGCAAGTGGGTGTCTATTGAAGTGAAATCATAATTATCCGCTACTTCAACATACTTATCAGGTGCGGACGCTGCCAATCCAAAATGAATATGGCACCACCATTCTTAATGGTCACCAGATAAAGATAGGACTTCTGTGACTTCAGTTGAAACATTATAATTTATTTATTATAACAAGAACAATATTCCACTAGGTAAATCAATAAATATTAGATTAAAATATGAAAGATTTCAGTTTCTTGACTCCAGACCGTATAGAACTAATCAACTAAGCAGACTATAAAGCATCAGATATGGAAAAGTCAACAGAACTTTATCTAGAAAAAGCAATAACAAGTCATTTCTTTTCTGTTATTTAGCTTCTGATGAAATGTGGTTGTAACTTGTGATTATAAGATTGACAGGAAAAGGAATTAACCAATATAACAAGCAGATGTAGGAAAGATGAGTGCTCACCAACTCTGGACCAAGAAACCCCATTGGTAAAAGTACCAGATCAGCCTCAATAAACTCCTCAGAGCCTTCAACTTCCTGAAACTGAAACATCCCACTAGCATCCTTTGCCCAGCGCAACCGCTTCACTTGAAGTCCTTTAATAGCCCCATTTTCATCTCCCACAAACCGCTTCATCAAGATCTCATAAGATCTTGGATCCCTTACAAACTTAGCTGCTGCTTATGGGTGACCATAGTCCAAACGGAAAATACAAGGCCACTGCAAAACCAAAACATGTCACAGAACCACACGTCAGAATTCAGAACAAAATGAACTTAGTTATTCCTCTACTTTTTCCATAGGGAGAAAAGGTGAGAATAGTTGCAATTCATAGAATTCTTCACAGTGAATAAAAAAAAAAGGAGTGCATTTAATAGGCCAGAATTACAATGTTTTATAGAGGTTTGAGGGAAATAGGAAGAATATATTGAAATGGCCTTTTCAGAAAGGAGTCAACCTGAGGCCATGGGTTGCCTGTACCTCTGGTTCGAGGTGGCTCGGGAAGAAGCTCCAGATTTATGATGTATGTGCATCCATGCCGGATAGAAGTTCCTATGCAGTCAGTTCTCGTGTCGCCACCTCCTATGACCGCTACCTTCTTCCCCTTTGCATATATATATTTCCCATCCCACAGGTTGCTGTCTAGCAAGCTCCTGGTGTTTGCACGAAGAAATTCCATCGCAAAATGAATTCCTGAGAGCTCTCGTCCAGGAACAGGAATATCCCTGCACAAAGTACAAACAATAAGGTTATGTGGTTTCATGCTTGTGTGGGTATATAATTCTACGTTACCAAGGTCACTAGCTATGTGCTTGGTCTCGGCATATAACTTCGGTCTCGGCCAATACTTGGTCTCAGCATCTAACAAGGACACTGTTCCCATGTTTCAATTTGACAAAGAAACTATGACATAGGCTATGTTGATGAGGCCATAGGCTATGTTGATGAGGCCTCATATAAATCATGACTATTAGCAGGAGAGGGCTTTTGTTGAAAATATTATTAAAGAAAGCAAAAGCAGGTTTTTATGAATTCTTTATGCATCGGGTTTGACAACTTTGTATTTTTTTATTCATTGATAAACATCACAAACTATGTGCCTTTCCAGATCTCGATAGCCTCCTTGACCCGATTTCGGTAAGTACTTGGAAAGAGCCAGACTCTCCATCTCGGCCCTCCCAGCCATGTGCCCCATTTCGGTAAAATGCCCCTTGGTTTCGGTCTCGGTGACAGGTGTATCTCTATGCACTGTCAAACACGTCATAGAACGTGTAAATAAGACAAGGGGGTTTATTGTTCCACCGTCCCTATCCCTGACACGCCTGATAGAGCAGCACCGCCCCTCCATCAAGGTATGGCCCGATGGGACAGAGTGGGCTACGATGTGACTGCATTTAGAGACAGGTGGGTTACGATGGGATAACTCTGACAGAGCCATCTCCCTGCCTCATCTCTCCTTCTATATAAACATAAGCTGATATACCAGAAAAATGAGGGCTATCCACACGCTGGTACGCCATCTCCTCTCAAACTCCATCTCCTACCTCTGCTTAGTCCTGCAACTAACAAAGGCATCGGAGAGCCCTGCGCTGCCCAAGTCAGGGTCTTTTGATGGCTTCTCTCTTCCTCCCTTTCAGGTTGCAAGCATCAGATCTCATCAGATCCTTCCAAAAGAGCACCATCTCCACTCCAGTGGACACATGAAAAGCGCCCCCCCCCCCCCCCCCCCCCCGGTTGGCGAATTTTTGTGCCATTACAATGCCCAAAATAAAATTTCCAACAAAATCTTTTTTTGATCTGTAGAAAACAAAAAACATTGACATCTGAATTCGTTGTTGGCTCATTAGATACAACATTAGATACTGGTAACAAATATTCAGGCTTTTCAAAGTTTAGACTAACATTTGTCAGAAACTAGCCCAGCTGAACCCTTCGATTGAACTCTGAATAGTTTTCTACACCACAATGAGTGATATTTTGGAAATAGGCAGAAAGCTTTTAGAGACTCAACTGATTCTCCAATATTGCCCATGATCATGTGGGGACTGTGCAAGGTCATCATTATGTAAACAGGAAAATGCCTTCCAAATGAAAATCACAGACTTCGTTTACTTTGTTTTCCTTGTCTCCTATAATCCACCCCCGGCCCCAAAATCACAAACTTTGTTTACTTCGTTTTCCTTGTCTCTCTTATCAGGGTGCCTGTATGAAATACTCCCACGCTCATAAGCAATAAAGCCTCGATGCTTGAGAGGATCTCGAAGCCTTGTTGGTCTCTTCAATGATTTTGTATCTGCCTCCTGTTCACCAGATGTATCTTTTGACTGATATAATACATAAAGTAGTTCTTGGAACACATAAGCTTGTCGAAGAAGGAAATGACGAATGATGATCAATCAGATCTGTTACAGAAGAAAACCGCTTTCTATTGATAAAATGTGAAGATACATCTTCAGTCACGAAACAATATTTGTCTTCTCCAGTAGTCATTATGGCCTTAAAACTTCTACTGTGATTGAAGTAATGTCCCAGCAAAACACGGTAAGTAAACAGAATAGTGAATTACATGAAGGAAACCGTTGGGAGTAACATTTAAAAACTGTCTATGGTGACAAGTCTACAATAGCTTAGTAACAGATAGTGTAATACAAAAGAGCAATGTTCCTTCGCATACACGTCTCACCTCCTTATTGTGAAAGGCAGCTTGATGGGACCCATCTTGGGCCCTACAGATCACGGGACCGGGGGGATGGAAAGAGCCATCTTGGATGGGCCCAGATATCAACTTTTGGGTTGATCATATGCCTCTAACTCCTTCATTTGTGGCCTACAAGTTTAACTAATTAATATTTAAGAAAAAGATTTGATCCTTGATCCAACGGTCCAGTCCATTCATACAGATCGGTGAAGACCCAATGGATCTAGTGTAATTTAGGGGGTCCCGTCTATGTATGGTTCAGATGGATCATAAGGTGGGCCCTACTATCTTGCCCTCACCGTAATACGATGAGAGGCTTATCCATAGGAAAATCTCCCAATAAAAAATAATTTAATCCACTTTGTTGATCAACGATGAAGCCGCTAACTTCTGTAACTCTTTCAATGCATCCTTTCCCATCAACTCTGCCTCCTCTGTAGCCTCAGCATCAAGAGCAATTTTCTCCACCTTCTTGTTCTTAAGAACTTGCTTAGAATCTCTTGGCAGTACTTTCACAAACTTTGGAAGAAGGATCTCAAAATTGCCAAAAACTTCTTGTGCTTGTTCACTGTTTGTGTGTCGCTGATGCTATCATCATTCTTAATGTTGCAATGTCCTCTTCCTCTTCAACTTTATCAAGATCCACACTCTCATGATTGTAGCGGGAACGAAATTTTCCTTCCACAGCAAGAACATAAGCAATACCATTGCTCATGCCAGCTACAAAATTCCTTCCAGTTTTCCCCAGGATAACAACATTACCACCTGTCATGCACTTGCACCCATGATCACCAACAAGTTCAACAACAGCTTTAGCTCCTGAATTACGTACACAGAATCTCTCAGCAGCCATCCCATTGAAATAAGCTTCCCCACTGGTTGCCCCACAGAAAGCAACATTACCAATGATGATGTTTTCCTTTAGATCAAACTTGCTTAATCTTGGAGGATAAACTACAATCTTACCCCCAGAAAATCCTTTCCCTACATAGTCATTACTGTCACCTTCGAGCTCCAGTGTGATTCCAGGAGAGAGGAATGCGTCGAGGCTTTGGCCAGCACTCCCAGTAAATCTTACATGGATAGTATCATTTGGAAGCCCATTCATGTGATACCGCTTTGTGACTTCATGGCTAAGCATGGTTCCAACTGCGCGGTTTACATTTCGAATTCGCATCTCAATGTATATTGGAAGGCTCTTTTCTAAAGCAACCTTAGACAAGGATATCAGTTTCTAGTCTAAAGCCATATCCAAACCAGGGTCCTGTTTCTGGATGTAGTGTTGAGCAGCATCTGGCCGAATGTCAGCCGCAGGATGAAGTAAGAGCGTTAAGTCAATGTTCCATAGTTTCCTGTTGATCTTGACCACTTCCTTATCAATTTCTAACATATCTGAACGCCCAACCATTTCATTGATGGTGCGGAATCCCAATTGAGACATGATTTCCCGCACCACTTCAGCCAGCGAAAAGAAAAAGTTTATGACATGCTCAGGTTCTCTAGCGAATTTCTAGCGAAGAACAGGACCTCGAGTTGCAATGTCTGTCACAGCCCTGCCTAACTCAGCATGATATTGTCCGCTTTGGCCCACGTGCAGGCGCGAGGACTTCCTAAGGGATCACCCATCCCGGTACTGCTCCTGTGTGAGCACGCTTAAGTCAGGAGTTCCTATTAGATTTGGGGCCACGGGGCTTTAAAACGTGTCATGTTGAGTTAAGATGAGGTTTAACTTACAAGCTCAGGTTCAGGACTTTGGATATTTCAAATGTGGCAGCAGAGACTCACTGTTGAAAGCTCGTGGCTGACATGCTACGCCCCATGATTAAGGGTACCGACCGGACTAAGTTCTCACACTCTCCCCCATCAGAAATAGATCCATCCTTGGCTCTGATACCAACTGTCACAACCTCACGGCCCTCGCCCAACTCAACATAATTTTGTCCGCTTTGGCCCACGTGCGCACGCGAGGACTTCCTAGGCGAGTCACCCATCCCGGTACTGCTCCCGTACGAGTACGCTTAACTCCGGAGTTCTTATAGAATCCAGGGTTGCACGGCTTTAAAACACGTCATGTTGAGTTAAGACGGGGTTTGAGTTATAAGCCCAGGGTTAGGACATGGATATTTCCGATGTGGGACTAGCGGAGACTCATAGTTGGAACCCCATGGTTGACACGCTACTCCCCATGGTTAAGGGTGCCGCACGGACCAAGTTCTCACAATGCCTATAGGGCAAGTGTTCTAATGGCATTTTTGCATCATGATGCAACCAAGGATCATTAGAGGGGTTGTGTTGAAACCAAATTCTTGTGCACCAAGTAAGGCAGCAATCTTAACATCTATTCCAGTTTTTAGTTGGCCATCCGTTTGAAGAATAGTTCGGCCACGAAGGTCATTTGCAACTAGAGTTTGGTGAGTCTCAGCCAAACCAAGCTCCCAGGGAAGCACTGCATTATTGATTCCAGTCCAACGGGAAGCTCCTGTACCTCCATCATGACCTGGGATCAAGACATGGTCAGCATGGCCTTTCACAACACCACTGGCGATTACTCCCACCCCCACCTCAGATACCAACTTTACACTGATTTGGGCCACTGGATTGGAATTCTGGAAAGGACAAAAGTATTAGGAGTCAGAATTGCTATGTGATATACTATATATCCACCAACTGGCAGATGTACAAGTTCTAAACTTCTTTATGCAGGCAGCAACAACGAAACTCATAGCCATGAGTTACCAAAGTATTAATTTGGATAAGAAGTTTCTTGTGGCTCACCAAAATTACAAAGAAAAAACAGTAGTGCCAAACAAAAGAGGCGACTTAAGTTTCTTTCTATCAAACAGAGTGATGTGTTTTCTCTTTCAAAAATAATATTAAAAGAAAGTTATACCTTCAGGTCATGAATCAGTAGGGCAAGATCTTCAATGGAATATATATCATGATGAGGAGGGGGATTGATCAGTCCCACACAAGTAGTGGAATTCCTTGTGACTGCAATATCCCTAGTAACCTTGTGGCCTGGAAGTTCACCTCCTTCACTTGGCTTTGCACCCTGTGAAACCCAGGTAGCTAACCTCATAAAAAAATAGTCAACTAGCTAACAAAAACAAAACTTCAAGTTTATATAGAACCTACCTTTCTCAGAGGTATGCATCACTCATAGCTACAAAGACACACTAAGGTGCTTTGCATACTTGATGACATCTGCCCATAAACATAAAATTATAAACAAGATGAACCTCTGTTCCAACTAGAGTGGAGGGCTAAATGAGAAGCATGTGACCCAAACAACAAACACATGAAATATAAAATGATACTTAAGTACCACACAGAGCCGCCAATTACCTAAGCCATCTTTATCTGGAGTTCATCAGCATTTGTAAGATAATAGCTTAATAAAAAAAAAAAGAAAGGGAAAAAAATGAAAAAAAAAATCAACTTTTTTTTATATGAAGAACAGCACGCTTGTATTTGATTTCCCTCCAAGTTTGTTCATTGCAAGAGCGAGGGTTGTGTGTGCCTCTACAGATATCGATCCATAACTCATTGCGCCAGTAGCAAAATGCTTCACAATCTCAATGGCAGGTTCCACTTCATCTAACAGATGTTTGCCTCCTCCTCTTTGATTTTAACATGTTGCGCAAATTTCAGGCCTAGTTCAGCTCCTGTATACGTCTAGAATATTCTTTATATGTGGCCACACTGTTTCCACGGGCTGCTTCTTGCAGCTTTGCAATGGCAAGGGGATCATTGAGATGTACTTCGCCCCCTTTCTCCAGTGATATTCTCCAGGATTGGGCAGGGCCACAGCCTCTACACTTCCACGAGGTAAAAGCCCTGCTTGGAAATGTAAGCTCATGCAGTTGAAGTGCATCCCGAGCAAGCATTTCAAATGTTGCACCCTCCACTCTGCTGGAAGTCTCTTTCAAACACCTCTGAACTGCCTCAGAAGAAAGACCTAGAGCTTAAAAAATCTGAGCACCTTTGTAAGAAGCCAACGTTGATATCCCCGTTTCGGCAAGAACTTTCTTCATTCCAAAATTGGTAACCTTAAAACACTTTCCGACAAGATACTCCCTGGAATGAATCTCCCCATTTGGTTTAGGAGGGATTTTTCCATCAATCTAGAATCGCCAAATGGCTTCTATAGCCAAATTTGGGTGCTGTGATCGTGTGTGTGAAAGCGTGAGATCAACAAGCAAACAAAAGGAAATTCAGATTTACATGGCTATGTGATTTCACACCTATGTCTACGGACAAAGCTCATTTTCTTCTTCTCCACTAATCGGAGTTTTCCTACACCATTAGGGTTACAGCCAAAAGAGATGATATGTAGCTTTAGACAAATACCAAATTACCCCTCAACCCTAATACAAATGAATTGGGCCTATATAACGAGCCAAAACCCAAACCCATAAATCCAATAAATCTCCACCTTGGCGAGATTTGTAGATCACAACATTTTCCACCTTGACATGCAATCACACGCCTCCAAATGCGCTCGTAGGCGCCAGACACCCGAAGGTGCTCAAAATTGCAGAATGTTGATCAAGTCCTTAAACTTGACCCTAGTCACCACCTTAGTCAGCATATCTGCGTTTTCCAAATGCCTCTTTGCTTCTTTGTAGATGGTAGGAATAGATTCTTCAACCATTAAAAGTGCATATGCCACCACCGTTAAGGTTTTCGAATATTCCTTTTTGGTCTATTGGCTGCAATAGAATATGCTTGCTCTTGTAGAGGCTTTTTAGCTAGAGTCTCCTCCTCATCTATATCATCACCCTCTAACTCAATTGGGATGACATCAACTAGAGTCTCCTCCTCATCTGTATAATCACCCTCTGGCTTAACTCGAATGACATCAAACTCCACCTGCTTCGATTTACCACTAGCCTTGCTCTCCTCCTGAGAGCCATTTTGCTTGTTCTGTTTCCACATGGCAGCTTCATCAAAAGTCACATCTCTACTCAGAACAAGTTTCTTTAAAGTTGGACACCATAGCCGGTATCCTTTCACGCCATTGCTGAAACCCAAGAATATAGCTTTCTTGGCCCTTGGATCCAACTTACTCTCTGTGAAATGGAAATAAGCAGAACAACCAAATATATGCAATTTATCATGATCAGTAGCGGGTTTTCCAAACCATACCTCAATGGGTGTTTTACCCTCGATCGCAAATGAGATGACATGCATAAGCAACTACCTCACCCCAAAACGCCTTGCCAAATCCATAATTAGACAACATACACCGAACTTTCTTCAATATAGTGCAGTTCATGCGTTCTGCCACCCCATTCTGTTGCGGTGTCCCACTAACTGTGAAATGCCTCACGATCCCCTCATCCGATATACTTGCAAGAACGGATCAAACTTGTACTCACCACCGTTATTTTACCTGAGCCTTTTTATCTTTCTGCCAGTTTGTGTTTCAATCATTTTCTTCCACTTTAAGAACACATTCAAGACTTCATCCTTGTGCTTCATGATGTACACACATACTCTTCTTGAGAAGTCATCAATGAATGTAACAAAGTAGTGCATACCTCCTAAAGATGCCACCTTGGTAGGACCCCATACATCCGAATGAACATAGTCTAGTGTGCCTTGAGTGCCATAGATCGCGGTGCCAAACTTTACTTTTGTCTGCTTGTCAAAAACACAATGTTCACAAAATCCCAACTTGCAGGTCTTTACACCTTGCAACAAGCATTGCTTAACCAAACCCTGCAATGCTTACTCCCCAGCATGCTCTAGACGCATGTGCCACTATCTGATAGTGTCTATAACAGTCTCATTCGAGCTATCAGATACTATTGCTGCTCCACCTATGACCGTACTCCCTTGCAAGAAATACAAATTTCCTTTTCGGATACCCTTCATTAACACAAGTGTACCATAAACAACTTTTAGAACTCCACCTTCCATGGTAATCTTGAAGTCTTTGGTTTTTAAAGCACGTAATGAGATGAGATGCTTCTTCAAATCCGGTACATACCAAACATCTGTCAAAACTCTAACTACTCCATCATGCATTTTCAATCGGATTTTCCCTATCTCTTTTGTTTTGCAGGCACTATCATTACCCATCAAAATCGTTCTACCATTCAACTATTGAAAGCTGGAGAACCATTCCTTGTTGGGACACATATGATATGTACAACCCGAGTCTAAAATCCACTCATTAGAATGGCATACCGATGAAGAAATAGTCAAATTAAATTCAGAATCATCATCCCCATTGTGTCCAATGTTTGCATCAAATTTATCTCTGTCCTTGTTTTTCAACTTTAGACAATCCTTCTTCTAATGCCCCTTTTTGTAACAAAATGCACATTCATCTTTTGCAGGTGGTTTTAATTTTCCTCTTGATTTAGAATGAGATTTACTACCAGATTTCTTATCATCTGATCTACCTCTTACTGTCCTATAATTCACCAATTGATATCAATAGGCTAGATGAGTTCCCCAAACAAACAGTAGCATCACGGGCTATCCATCAAAAATTGAATAATGCAGAAATCAGAACCCCGGCTCTAATACCAATTGTAAGATCTAATATGGTTTGCAACACAAATCAAACATAAGGATCTTAATTTATGCATTAAACAATAGATAATCTAAAAGACTAAAAGCGTACCTTATACTATGATTTTGATGATGAGTGATATGGACTGATCTAAAGCTTGTCCTCTTATCTCCCTTGTCACTTACTCCAAGATGCATGAGAGTTAAGAGAGGACCCGAAAATCTTTTATAAATAACCTTAGAGAGATTTCTTCCCTTCAAAGAAATCTAATACAAGCCAGTTTCCTTAGTTCCCTCAAAAATTAGCCAAACAAGAGTCCTGATAGATTTGGATTTATTAAAATCAAGATCAAAAGTGGAAAGTTTATCAATTGACTTAGAGTGGGGCCCTATAATTATTAGACATGCAGTAATGGGGACCACTTGCATCTAACATTTACAAGTGACAATATCGCCGCTTCAATGGAGTTGAGGAAAAATAAAATTTTAGCGGGAAGGCTTCAAAATTGTATTATATTGTGTGTATCAATACCTACCTGTACTATGGCCATTTTGCAGAGTACCCATGTACTTTAGTATTTTGTACTAAACCTACTTGTATTTTAAATCACAATGCAAACAGAGACGGCTGTGACGAAAAATAGGGAATGATGAATTTACCCCTCCATATATAAGATGTCTCTTGGCCTTTTTTTTGTTCATTTTTCCCTCTTTCGCTTGCAGCTAGGTTCTTCTTGGCCACCTATCATCATCACCAAGAACAACACATTCCGAATCTCCCCGCTTAGAAAATAAATGGTAGCGGCTCATGATGGTGGGGAATGGACATTCGTCCCCCCTCGCCGCCGCCGACATGGTACCCAAAATTCAAAAACCCTAAACTCAAAACCCCATACGACCCTAGAACCAAAGCTATCACCCCCTATCATCCAGTCCAAACAAACCCCCAAATCGAAGAATCCAAACTCATAAAGAAAATGCAACTTACCCTCACAAATCTCGAATCTTCCTCCTTATGCACTCTCGTCGCCCAGATCCGAACTCCACAACTTCTCTCCAACTTCTCCAGAACTCTCTCCTCCTAATCTCAGAACAAGATGCAAATGGTCGTTTACGGCATCAGCAGCATCGATTCCTATGAGCCTCCATGCCGCCAGCTCTCTCTGGAGATCCTCTTTTCGAGGCGGTTTGATTCAATGATTGAAGGACGGATCGAGGTGTTCGATCCCATCATATCGGAGGTGGAATCAAGGGCAATGGAGGCGCTGGGGTGCACGGTGCTGAAGGTCGACGAGCAGGGACTGAGGGAGGGGGAGAGGCCAATGTTGTTCTTCATGCCACACTGCGAGGCAGAGCTCTACAAGAATCTGTTGGAGACTAATTGGAGGCCGGAGCAGTTGAATCCGATGGTGGTGTTTGGTAACAAGTTCGAGCGCTACCACAACTTTGTATCAGAATTTAAGTGTTCGGTGGTTAGGAAGTATTCAGGGTACGTGTTGGAGGCGAGGAGGTTTGCAGAGGAGGTTGGGATTGATACGGTTTGTGAGGATTTCTTTAGGGCTTTTCACGACACGGGCTGGCATTTCTTCTGTTTGGATGTAGATGTGGGAATGGAAGCAATGATGTAAAACAACGAGGATCGGAAATTGAAGTGGAGAACTGAATTTGTAGCTCTACACAGCACTTTACTTCTCTTCATTGTTAGGAAATTTTAATTTGTAGTTTTACGTGTTGGAGGCAAGGAATCACCCAAATGCGCTCAGCAGCCACGTCTTGGAGATCGTCACCGGCACTGACGTCTTGGTGATCGGCACCGGCATTGATCATCACCAGGAACCCTATTTCCCCATCTGGGTTCCCTCCCATCTACTCTGTGCTAGCTATTTTCCTTTTTTTTTTCTTTCCGCTTTCCTTTTTTTCCTTTTTAATGTAGCTGATGTTCTACTCTTATTCTTTGAAAAATTCAATGTCTTTCATTATTTTTCGTTTATGTGCTTGATGGGTTAGGTTTATTTGCGCAAGTAATTTGCCAACATTATGCACCAAACACCATTTATACGACCTACGCAGTTAATACAAACAAAACTCATGAGTTTTCCATGTTAATTAGAACTACAAGTAGGTTTAATAAAAAAAATACCAAAGTACAGGGGGTACTTTGCAAAATGACCAAAGTCCAAGTAGGTAATCTGTTGTTTTCCCTATATTCTTTGTTGTGAATCCCGATTATACCTGAATGTCACATACTTCACCTTTGTTATATGTGGAATGACTAAATTATGGTTCATTTCTAGTGGTCCGTCTTTCTTTTCTCTAATCAATTTCTTGGGATAATAAGGTTAGTGGGCCACACTGTCATTCTTGTTTCACGAGTGAAGTCAAGGATATTTTGGCATGTTCATCCTCGTTATCATCCTTTGCTTAGGGATAAGAGAACCATAACAGAAAACCCATAGAACTTGCCTCGGGTTCTCCTCTTGGTTTTTTGCAACCCTACACTACCCCCTACCATGGACGGACACTCTATGGGCTAGCCTCAAGATCAGTGCAATTGAACTTAGGCCCGCTATTAGATTGGTCATGTGTAAAACACATGATCTGCCTCTCCTTTTTTAGTTTTATTTCCAAAATCTTAATCATGTGGATTAGACATGATCAGTCTGACTTAAGGCCACAACTTCGATTGGAGAGAAACTTGGCCTAGTGATGATACATGGTGGGTACAATGGTCTCGAGCAATTTAGATTTTGTAGTGGGTCCCATTGATGGATTTCTAGGGCACGCTCGAAACTAAAGATTCCTAAGCTCTCCACACCTACCATCATAGACTTACTATTTAGACATATACTAGTGGAGCCCTACACGTGCAAGGCACATGCGATGTCCAACACACAACCGACATTGCTTTTGGATAATTTCTTTGATACTTACATTGTTTCTAAATCTCCTTCATTCTCCAATCTCAAGTACCCATATTACTTTTTTCAACCTCACTTTCAAGATGTTTCCTTTGTAGGATGAGCAGGAGTCTGAGTTCCACTTCCACAATTAGAATAATTCTCCCAACAAGCAACCTGTAGCGCACCTTCTACTGATTTCAAAGATGAAAGTCAAGACCATGTGTCCTAGACCTTAATATACACCCAATATCAAGAAATGATAGAGAACTTCTTTATCAACTGATTGTGATAGCTTATAATATGTAATTCAGAAGGCACCAATAGCTTCACAAGTATGTTGCTCTTAAAGTGCGAACATAAATGAGTTCGTTGACATGCTCAACTACTCCACATAAAATTGAAACAATTTCACGATTAAGCCCAACAGTCTATGACTCCTTATAATCAACAAAAAAGAATGTCTTAGTCGAATGAAATCGAGAAGGAAAAAGCAACGACTATAACCCTCATATAAAAGAGAAGAAACCCGTCCAAAATAGCAGGTGAATCAGAGATAAAACTAATTGGGATGGGACTAAGGATGTCCAAAATTTGAATTAATGCATACACTTGTGATCAAATAACAAGGTATTTTAGCTACAATAACACATTATAAGATGCTAATATATGCTTGCATTCTAGCTTTACAATAAGCAAATAAAAAGCATTCATTTCAATTGCCCCATGAGTATATTCATTTAGGCCAAAATATAAGTCACTAAGATGGAAGACCAATCTCAAGATAACTAAATAAAATGAAAAAGAAGAAAAAAATATAGAATGCACAACATCAAACTTGCTTCATTAATGTAATCTTCAACAGATATATGACATCAAGATTCTAAAGAATGTGAAAGTCTAACCAAAACTTAGAAACAATAAAATAGAAATAGAAGTTGCTGAAAATACAAAAGCCCTATTAACTAGTCAGTTTTATAGAACAAAAAGAAAATAGTCACATTTTCCACATTTTATATAGAAACATCTAAACAAATATCAAGAAATCAATATGCAAACGCATCAAATATGAAGAAAATAATGCATTGATTTACCCTCCCTTCAATTAAGTCCTTTGTTCCAATGCTTTCAACAGTACATCCAATAGCCTTGATAATCTTTGTAGAACGTAGCTTTAACACAAAGATTAGAACACCATTACTCATATTCACATAAATATTATTTTGAAAATAAAGATGCCGCCAAAAAATGTTGTTAGAGAAACACGCTTTTTGGTAGACATGGATAAACTATGGACTTGGAGATAAAAGTTTTCCCTTTGGACCTTGTTTATTGTAGAATATGCACAGCCTACTTCATTGATTTTTCCCCTCTAAAAAAATGTTCACTATATAGTATGGAGTATATCCATACACCTGAGTGTATAATGTCTAATATAAAATAGCATGATATCATATGTTTGGCCAATATTATCAAACATGGTTATCATAGAAGCCTCATCCTCTTAAACTATAAAGTACTTAATATAATAACATAACCAATATCTAAAACTATCAGAATCAAACAAAACCACAAGATCATGAAGAACATGCAGTTAGCCATCTGTGTGGAGTGTTTCCCCGAAACCGAGGTTACTCCTGACTTCGGTAACAGTACCAATCAGGGGCGGCCTCATTTATCCAGCTCGGCAATATGCTAGTTGGCACCGAGATGGAACTGGTCTCAGTAAGAGTACCGACCACGCTCCTCCGGGTTCAGCCTCGTGCGTCTCGGCATCAGTGTCCGACCTCAGGGCCGCCCGACCTCAGTGCCTTCTCCAGTTCGGTCTCTTAGCCGAGGTGAACACTGAGCGTCCAATCCCCATTATGAGATGGGACAGCCACATTGCAGAGTGCCCTGACAAGTAGGGTGGCCTCCGGCCATTGATAAGGGCTCTTTCCTATCAGGTGATCACATCCACATTTATGTGTGGGATTGAGGAAAGATCCGATGGGACAAAATCCTCACCTACCCCCACTCAGAATCCTAGGTATGGGCTGATGGAACAAGCTCTCTCACCTACCTCCACTCAGGAAGCTTCCACTCCTTTATATATACCTGCATGGTAAGCCCATAACAGGTACGCAACATACACTGTGTATTACACTACACTATTTTCCCTGAACCTTCTTCTTCTTCCTCACTTCACCCTAGTTTAGTGACTGCACTAACTCAAGTGTCGGAGTGCCTTTGGCTGATAGCAGCCCGGGGCCCTGACATTTGTTTACCTTTCAGCTTCAGGATTTCCATTACTTCCAGACCAGATAAGCAGCATCATTAAAAGCTTCATCATCGTCTAAACCAAGTCCATAATTTTCAGGCACATATAATTGGCGCCGTCTGTGGGGAGCGTTTACAAAAACCACATTCTCATCTTGAAAAACCATGCCTCCAAGGACTAGGAAAGGAAATGGCGTTGGACCATCCAGGTCCATACCCCCAGAGTCATTTCTGCCCATCATGCCGCCTCCATTGGTGACGAACCAGGCAGAAGCGACTACGCGGGCACCGTCAGACCCTCGGCAGAGGAGGGTTGGAGGAGGGCCCGGTATGAGAAGCGTGGGATCGCCCGTCACCCAGTCAGATTCGTTGTCGAGAGGGGTGACGGCACGTCCTCGTCACGACCCCGTTCTGGAGCGTGTCCGGCCATCTCCCTCTCGGGCTGAGCGTCCTTGTCAGGACGTTATCCTGCTGGAACAACCCCGTAAGGATGTTCCTCCTCAGGGACAGTCCCAGCGGGGCAAGACACCAGCGTTGTCCAAGTCTCGCCACATGGAGGAGGACCACGTGCACCTTGACGATGAGGAGGACGACGACATGATTCTGGAGGAGGCCGATGAGGCGCACGTAGAGGAAATCAGGGCTCAAAACCTCCTTATTCAAAAGCAAAAAGACCAAATCCTCCAGCTCCAGCAACAACTCGAAGAAAAGGAGAAAGTCCAGGCCGGGACCTCGCTCGTGCCTCCTGCACGGCAGCGAGCCCGAAGGGTTCCCGAAACTCAGCAGGACTTGAGGCAAGTCTTGAATAATAAGAGGCGTGGCCGGGCCCATGATGAAGGCTCGAGCAGTACTCACGCCAGCGCTAACCCTCAGCAGCAGCGCCAGAGACAATGGAGACAAAGGGCCGACCCCGATATGAAGGATTGGATCAGTCGGCAAATAAAGCAGGCTATGCAGCAGAATATGGAGTTTGTTGGCCTCACCCGAGGTCGGCTAGCTACCAAAGACAGTGACAATCATGGCACGTCTCCATTCTCTCGGGAGATCAGGGATCATGTCCTCCCTGAAAAGTTCAGCGTCCCGAGGTTAAACCTTTATGACGGGACCTCGGATCCCGAAGCACACCTCCGACACTTCACCCAGAGAATGTCGGTGTGGGGCGGCGACGAAAACTTGGACCACAAGGTCTTCTCCTCCAGTCTGGGTGACCTCCCTCTTCGGTGGTTCTGCGCGCTCTCCGAGGGATCAATTTCGAGCTGGCGGCAGCTCCGAAACTCCTTCGTCGAGAAGTTCCAAGCGCACCGGGTCATCCCGAAGACAGACGCCGACCTGATGGCCATCAGAATAAGGCCGGCCGAAAATATAACTCAGTTCGCCAAGAGGTTCTGGACCATCTACAGCCAGGTCGAAGATACCAATGACAAAATAGCCATCAAGTCCTTCCAACAGGCTCTATTGCCAGCCAACGAGCTTAAGAAGGACCTGGTGCGGTTCCCCGTGGTCATAGTGAAAGCACTGATGGCCAGGGTGAATCAGTTCATCGAGCAAGAAGAGGACGAGGTCCGAGCTCGGGAGAGCCTTAGCCTCTGGCATGAGGACCGACCGTTCAAGAAGGATAAGAAGCTAGCCAAGAGAGAGGCAGACCGAAACAAAGAACCATCCAGCTAGGCAGCAAGCTTCGCTCTCAGCTCGGGAGGCAGCGTGAAACCAAAGTCAAGTGGTACCTCTTACAAGGCTGTCAACACCATCTTCAAGGAGCCCATTTACAAGCTCCTCGGCAAGATCCAGACCCAACCCTTCTTCAGATGGCCCCAGCCTATGAAAGGTGACGCCTCCATCCGAGATCAGAGCAAGTTTTGTGCCTACCACAAACAGAATGGGCACAAGACCAAGGACTGTCATGCCTTCAAGGCACACCTCGAAAGGCTCATGAAGGACGGGCACCAGAAGGACCTCGTCAAGGAGGAGGATAGGGTCAACTGCGCTCAACAACGCCAGCTCGATGATCGGGACAACGATGAGCCGGAAGGGACCATCAACATCATCCACCTAGCTCCAGCTCCTAAGGGGAGTAGCCAGGCCCGTACTGAGGCCAGGAGGGCCCAGCACTGCAAACAGGTGATGACGGCTGAGCTCGGTCCCTCGGCGAAGAAGGCAAGGAAAGAGAGACCAAAGATTTGGTTCTCTGATGAAGACTTGGACGGGGTCCAGCTACCCCACAATGATCCTCTGCTCCTGACTCTGAGATTGGGGAACTTCAAGGTCAAGAGGATCCTCGTGGACCCTGGGAGCTCCTCGAAAATCCTCTACTATGACTGCTTCAAGAAAATGAGTCTGACAGAGGAGGACCTGCAGGAAGCCCGCACCCCGCTGGTGGGTTTCAACTCCAAGTCTGTATATCCCAAAGGGAAGATCTCCCTCAAAGTCGAAGTGGGGGGAGCCTCCATGACAGCAGACTTCCTGGTGGTGGATGCACAGTCCCCATATAATGCCATCATGGGAAGGACCTGGCTGCACAACATGGAAGCTGTACCCTCCACCCATCACCAAAGGCTCAAGTTCCAGTTACAGAATAGAGACGGTAGCTTCAAGGTGATCATAGTCCGCGGCGACCAGCAGATGGCCAAAGAATGCCTCATGACCGTGGTCCTCGGCAAAGCAGAGCCGCAGCGAGTCCACATGGCTGAGCTGGAGGTAGAGCTCGAAGCTGTCGGTCGAGCACCTTAGCAGAAGAGTGTAGAGGACCTCACCGAAGTCAGGATCGATCCCAACGATCCAGAGAGGTACTTCCTGCTCGGAAGTCAGCTTGCGGAAGCTGAAAGGTCCGAGCTGCTTGACTTCCTATTACAGAATAGAGAGATCTTCGCTTGGACCCCCTACGAGATACCCGGCATCGACCCCGAGGTCATAAGCCACAAGCTGAATGTGGATCCCGGACACAAGCCTGTAGTCCAAAAGGCTCGCAAGACTGGGGTCCAGCAAGCAAAGGCAGTGATCGAAGAAGTCACAAAGATGTTGGAAGCCGAAGCTATCAGGGAAGTCCACTACCCTGCGTGGCTGGCCAACACAGTAGTGGTCAAGAAGAAAAATGGTAGCTGGAGGGTCTGCGTGGATTTTACCAACCTCAACAAGACCTGTCCCAAAGACAGCTTCCCGCTTCCAAAGATCGACCAGTTGATCGATGCCTCTGCCGGGCATGACAGGATGAGTTTCCTCGATGCTTACCGAGGTTACCATCAGATTCCAATGCATGGGCCCGACGAAGAAAAAACCGCATTCATAACACCTAGAGGCATCTACTGTTAAAAAGTGATGCCCTTTGGGTTAAAAAGCACCGGTGCCACGTACCAGAGGCTGGTAACGAAGATGTTTCAGGCCCAGCTCGGCAAGACGGTTGAGGTGTACATAGACGATATGGTCGTCAAGTCTAAAAGGTCACAGGACCACTTGACCGATCTGAGTCAAACCTTCGCCGTCCTCAAAGAGTTCAAGCTCAAGCTGAACGCGTCCAAGTCCGCGTTTGGTGTCGACTTCGGCAAGTTCCTGGGTAGCTTGGTCACGAGACGAGAGATAGAGGCAAATCCCGAGCAGATCTCGGCGATCTAGGCCATCCAGAGTCCGATCACGACGAAGCAAGTCCATAGGCTTACAGGGATGGCAGCCGCGCTGAACTGCTTCATCAGCAGAGCTTCAGACAAATGACGTCCCTTCTTCCAGCTTTTGAAGAAGAACTCGAAGTTCCAATGTACTTCGGAGTGCGACAGAGCCCTTCAGGAACTCAACGGATATCTATATTCACCTCCCCTGCTGTCTACTTCGACACAGGGATAGACCCTCTACTTATATCTGTCAGTCTCGGATCACGCAGTGAGCTCAGTGCTCATCAGAGACAACGACAGGCAGCAAAAGCCCATCTACTACGCGAGCAAGATCCTGCTAGATGCCGAGACGAGATACCTGCCATTAGAGAAGCTCGCACTTGCAATCATCAGCGCCTCCCGCAAGCTCTCGCACTACTTCCAGACCTACTCCATAGTGGTTGTTACAGAGCATCCACTCAAGTCTTTCTTCAGAAAAGCAGATTTCTCTGGAAGAGTGTCCAAATGGGCTGTCGAACTGGGGCAACATGACATTCAGTATCAGCCCAGAACGGCGATCAAGGCCCAGGTCCTGGCAGACTTCATCATCGAATTCACCTCTCCTAATTCGGCACCGAGACAACTCGATACCTAACTGGGGGGGGCAAGGAGGTGGTAGAGGTTACCGAGACCGAGATGGAACAAGAGCGAGCTTGGAAACAGTTCCTCGACTCGTCCTGGAAAGTCTTCGTCAATGGATCCTCAACCTCCAAAAGGGCTGGCGCAGGCATAGTCCTCCAATCTCCGGAGGGCCTTTTCATCGAGCAAGCCTTGACGCTTGACTTCAAGGCATCGATCAACGAAGCAGAGTATGAAGCACTGATCGCAGGGCTGGGCAGCGCTAAAATTCTAGGAGCACGACAGCTGGTGGTCTTCAGTGATTCTAAGTTGGTGACGAGCCAGCTGAATGGAGACTACCAAGCCCGTGACGACAGGATGGCAGCCTACCTAACTCACGCAAAGGAATGGCTCTCTCGATTCCAAAAAGCTGAAGTCAAGAAAATCGGCAGAGACTCTAATTCTCACGCCGATGCCCTTGCCAACTTGGCCTTTGCTGTCGAGGTAGGGAGAAAAATGACTGTCGAAGTGGAAGCACTAGACAAACCGAGCATAGAACTCCACCCACCTCGGCAGGTCTTGTGTACTGATCTCGGTCCGAGCTGGATGGACGAATACATCTCCTACCTCAAGGACGCCCGGCTCCCCGAGGACAAGAGCCAGGCCCACAAAATCAAGCTGAAGGCAGCTCGGTTTTGGCTCTCTCCAGATGGCAAGCTCTACAAAAAGTCCTACAATGGCCCCTACCTCCAGTGCGTTCACCCAAGCAAAGTCTAAGACTTCCTTTATGAAATCCATGAAGGGATTTGCGGCAGTCACATTGGAGGCCGGTCACTAGCCTATCGAGCTATTAGCCAGGGCTACTGGTGGCCTTACATGCAGAAGGACGCCCAGGTCTACGCCAGGAAATGTGAGAAGTGCTAGAAGTTCTCTCACTCTCTCCATCAGCCAGCACACAACCTGGGTCCTCTCTCCAGTCCTTGGCCTTTCGTCCAATGGGGGCTGGACCTGGTGGGACCACTCCACCGGGCTCCAAGGAATAAAAGGTGGCTAATAGTCGCCATTGATTACTTCACCAAGTGGATAGAAGCCGAAGCGTTGTCCTCCATCACCGACAAGGATACTAAAAGCTTCGTGTGGAGGAGCATCGTGACAAGATTTGGAGTGCCTCGAGCCTTGATCTCGGACAACGGGACAAAAGTTCGACTCCAACTTCTTCAAAAACTTATGTCAAGGGCTTGGCATCAGGAACTACTATTCCACTCCGGCCTGCCCCCAGAGCAATGGTCAGGCCGAGATTTCCAATAAAGTGGTGCTCGATGGGCTCAAGAAGAGACTGGACCAAGCCGAAGGAAGATGGGTAGAGGAACTTCCGAGTGTCCTTTGGGCGTACAGAACTACCCCTAGGCGCTCGACCTCGGTTACGCCCTTCTCCTTGGCCTATGGGATGGAAGTTGTGATTCCACTTGAGGTCGGCCTCTCAACCCTCAGGTCAAAACTATTTGATCAATGCCAAAACGATGTAAACCTCGCCAAAGAGCTCGACCTGGCTGAGGAACGAAGGGATGCAGCAGCCATCCGCCTCGCTTCCTATCAACAGCAATTGGCCAGAAGATACAATCAGAGGGTCAAAGAGAGAAAGTTCTCACCTGGAGAACTGGTCTTAAAGAAGACACTTCCAGCGGACAAAAATCCCAGTGAAGGAAAGCTTGCACCGAACTGGCATAGGCCAATCAAAGTGACCTCGGCAGCCGGGCAATCTGCATACAAACTTGAGGACATGGAGGGTAGAGAGCTACCACGCCCATGGAATGCCACCCACCTCAAGAAGTACTACTATTTTTAGGCTGTACTCAAACCTTGAAAGTCAATAAAATTGGTTCTTGTGGAAGAATGTGTTCTATTACTTTCAAATTTTGCCAAGTTACGGAACTCGGCATATGCACACAGTTCGGTTACAAAATCGGCTTGCATTTTGGCACGGTCACAGGACTAGCCACCCCCGGCTCGGTTACAGAACCGGCCACTTCGGAGCGGTCACAGGATCAACCATCCCTCAACTCGGTTACAGAACCAGCTACCTCGGCTCAGTCACAGGACTAGCCACCCCTTCGCTCGGTCACAGGACCAGCCGCCTTCAGTTCGGTTATTGAACCAAACTCAGTGACTTCAACTCTGGTCACGGGACCTAGCTCTTTTCGTTCTAACAAACTTAGTGACTTACGGTTGTGGAACCTAGACTAGTCACTCAGCTTTGGTTCCGGAACCTAGCATACTACTGACTTCAGCTATAGAGCCAAGCTCGGTTACCTGCCTTTACTCGTTACTCATTTTATCTTGGTTATACAAAGCCAAACACAGTGAAATGAGAAAGAAAAAAGGAAGACAATCAAACACATTATACGGGATCGGAGTAGAAACTGATTTCATTCATTTCCAAAAATGATTACAAGTGAAACAAGAAAAAGATACAATGATGTGCCTCCCCAAGAGCAGAAAAAAAGAAAAAATTACATCAACAAATAGATTTCCTTCAACCAGTAGCGTCTTCGGCATCTCCCTCGACAACCTTGACCTCAGCGTCTCCAGCAGGGGCCTCTGGGAGGGGGTTTGGCGCGGGCTGTGGATGAGGGAATTGGGGAATCTCTCTATAGGCGGTGGTCCTCGGGGACCCCTGCCGCTCTCAAAGCGCTCGTCCACCGCAATTTCCAAGCTTTATGGCTCACCTCGCGCACTTGGACCACGTAGAGCTCCGAGGCTGCCTCCACCCCCTCATCATAGGAGCGGTCGGCTTCAACTTAGAGCCCGGCCTCAACCTCCTCACGCCTCTTCTTGAGCTCGGCCATCTTGTTCTTCTGGTCTTCCAGTTCAGCTTTGGCCTTTTCGAGCTCAGACCTGACGCCCGCAACGACCACCTCCTGCTCGGCCGCCCTCCTGTTGGCCTCCCCTAACGCCGCCTCGAGGTCTGCCTTTTACTTCTCCATCCTCGCCGCTCGGGCAATGCTCTGCTGGGACTTTTTTGCCAGCACCAGGCTCCTTTGCAGGATATGAGAGAACAGATGTTAGGACGGATCACCGAGGTTAAAAAGTTCAAAAGAAAGCTCTGAAAGGAAAACTTACCCTAAGGGCATCGCCCATCTGCGCCACTGACAGCTCCACATCGCCAGACTCCCAGTGCCCTGCCATGTCTTTTGGCAGGGCACAGGCGTGTGCGAGAGCACTGATGACCGAAGTGTCATCGCCTACTCGGCCCTCCACGGATAGCGGCTGGCCATCCTCAAGCAGGAAGCTGGGCCTCCATGGGGCTGGGCCGGGGGACGGCGGGAGCAGCAAGGTCAGGTCGGCTTCATCCACGATTGGATCTTCAATCCTTAGCCTTTTCCCTGCCCGGACCTCCTCCCGGGTGAAATCGGTCTAGCACTCCTCAGCCGCCGAGGAAGCGAGAAGAGTGGGGTCGGAGTCCCAACAGTAGCTGCATTGCCCGGGTTGGATGAGGTGGCGGTTCCCGAGGAGGGGCTAGAGGACCCCCTGAAGACGATGGCATCGGGATTCCTAACAGCTGGACGGTGTCGTCCCATGCTGGTCTCCTCGTCCGAACTCAACGAATGGAGCTCAATCGCCTCTTCGAGCCTAGCCACCTCGGGGTCGGCTTCATCCTCGGAGTTGGCTTCCGGGTCGGCCTCGTGGATGGCTTCGTTGCCGACTTGGGATGACCCGGCCTCGGGGTGCACTTGGGAAGGCCACGCTTCTGGTGTCCCTTGATGTTCGGCCTCCGCCAAAGTCAACACTGTTTCCCCCCTAAGGTTCTCGTGCCGCCTCCTGATGAAGGAACAGTACATGGGTTCGTACCCTAGGAGAGACCAGGCTGCTCGCCCCTGATGGCCCCGGTAGCTGTGGAACCTTTTCAACCAGGCGACGTTTTGCCGCCACCCAGACCTCTTCGCCTCTTGCCTCCTCTCCTTGTGGCCTGCACATCAAGCAGAGAATATGTCAGTTCTGTAGAGCATAAAAGCATATCATTGAAAAAGGAATTGAGAGAAGGTATTTACTCGGCGGTTCTCCGAGGTGGCGAGGAGTGCGGTTTGCCCTTTCGGCCCCGGTCTCGGCGGGACCGAATTCCCAGTTCCCGGAGACGTAGAGGTGGTCATCCCCGGCGTACTTGCTAGAATCTTCAAGGTCAATTACCAAAGGGATCTCCTTCGACCGCACTCGGAGATAGTATGCGTCCTCCCCTGGGGAGTTGCAAAGATCATAAACATCTTTGATGTCATCGACACCGAGATTGGTCCCCAGGATCTTATTTAGCTCGGCCACGCCCATGATGACTTTGAAGCCATTGGGCATAAGCTGACAGGGGGTGAGGTTCCACTTCCTGAGGCAGGCCCTCAGGAGTGGATGGACCGGAAACCTCACCCCGCCCTCTATAATGGAGACCAACTGGAACGGCATCCAGCCGTCCCGGAAGATTCGGCCCCGGACTACATCTTCAGGGCCGTCTGCCCTAATGCGGACGTCCTCCGGTATGTTATATTTCTTCCTAAGCTCAGTCAAGGCCAGCTCGATGTCTATCCAATACCTATAGACCCCCATGTTCCCCAGTTTGGAAGTGACCGGAAAAGCAGGGACGGAGACGGAGAAAAAAGAAGACAGAGAGGAAAACACCCCAGAAAGAAGCCCAAGAAAGATTACAAGGATGAAAGAAAGAGGAAACTCACAAAAGAAAACTCGAAGACGAGGCTTGGACGGACATAATCTAGAATCTCAGAGCGGCAGGGTGATTTCTCCGGCGAAGACGCTAACACAGGGAAGCTCTCTCTAGCAGATGCAAAAGTGGTCCCTCATCGAGGACGAGCCTCTTTATACAGGACGAAAATCTTTTCGTATCCCGGGAGACGCGCGTGCAGGACACCACCTCGGGTACGCCACTCGTCTCCTCGATATGACTTGGCAGCCAGCCGGGCTGCGACACGTGGCATCGACGCTCCGCCTCCCATAATGATTAAAGCAGATCATTAACTGCATCCAAACAACTGCACACCGTCAATGCGCCTCGGAAGGCGAAACAACAGCCAATGCTCCCACGCGAAGCTGCAGGCTCGGCTTCGGGAAACTCCTAGTCTACTTAGCTCCCGACCCCAAATGGTTACGAAACCCACGAGGCCAGGAGCTAGGGGCAATGTGTGGAGTGTTTCCCCGAAACCGAGGTTACTCCTGACTTCGGTAACAGTACCAATCGGGGGCGGCCTTATTTATCCAGCTCGGCAATATGCTAGCTGGCACCGAGATGGAACTGGTCTCGGTAAGAGTGCCGACCACGCTCCTCCGGATTCAGCCTCGTGCGTCTCGGCATCAGTGTCCGACCTCAGGGCCGCCCGACCTCAGTACCTTCTCCAGTTCGGTCTCTTAGCCGAGGTGAACACTTAGCGTCCAATCCCCATTATGAGATGGGACAGCCACATTGCAGAGCGCCCTGACAATTAGAGTGACCGTCGGCCATCGATAAGGGCTCTTTCTTATCAGGTGATCACATCCACATTTATGTGTGGGATTGAGGAAAGATCTGATAGGACAAAATCCTCACCTACCCCCACTCAGAATCCTAGGTATGGGTTGATGGGCTCAGGAAGCTTCCACTCCTTTATATATACCTGCATGGTAAGCCCATAACAGGTACGCAACATACACTATGTATTACACTACACTATTTTCCCTGAACCTTCTTCTTCTTCCTCACTTCACCCTAGTTCAGTGACTGCACTAACTCAGGCATCGAAGTGCCTTTGGCTGATAGTAGCCCGGGGCCCTGACATTTGTCTACCTTTCAGGTTCAGGATTTCCATTACTTCCAGACCAGATAAGCAGCATCATTAAAAACTTTATCATCGTCTAAACCAAGTCCATAATTTTCAGGCACATACACCATCTATAAAGGATAATTCTAAAATGCAAGACCAAAGCATAACTTCAATGCAAGGCATTTCTTCTAACTCCAGCTCCAACAATCATCCATGTATTACAAATTTGTATGTAAGTAACTTTGGTATGCTACCACTACCACTATCATTGTTTTTCATTTTATTCTCTTTTCACTCTTTCACCGTCATGAGATTTCAATGTTACTCTTTTTTCACTCTTTTAAGGTCATAAGATTTCAATCACACATGATGTAATGACTGTATTCAAGATTAGGTCTTAGTGTACGTTCTTTCAAGAATTATTCATAATTCAAGATGCCTAATCCATCCTCATGTATTGTTTCTTTTGAGTGCACCATCAAATTGAATTACATTGTTTGAAATTCTACATGCAGCTGCCCCATCTTTTTATTCCAAACTAGGCTAAATTTCGCAACCAGTCTCATCTCTTCCAACAGTATCAGTTAAAATTGTGGTTCCAACCACAATTTGTGGAATGGATGGTGTAATTATATACTAATTCACATTATTATATTAATAGGCAATAAGTAGAATGTAATGGGATATTCGAAACAAAACCTGTCCAAGTTATGATAGTCAACAATCCCTTATTTGGGTTGAGTCTTTATATATTAAATTAAGGGATAGGAATGAAAACCCTATGCAAGATATGTTAGGAAAATTGTGTGGCCCGACTGCCATTGGGCCCATGCCAGATCGAGCCCGGCTGTTCGCCGCGGATGAACTCTCAACAAGTCTTGATTTGGTTGAGTTAGATAAGGATCAAACTCTTAGTGGTAGAGTTTGGATCAGGTTCAGACTCTCAGTTGGCAAAATTCCCACGCTGGTCAGGAGATGTGGGATTCCAGGAGGGGTAGAGTCCTTAGTAGTCGCGACTCCTAGGGATTGCTCTATATAAGGAAGATGGGAACCCTTGCTTGATCATCCAGAAGATCTGAGAGCATTTGCAGAGAGTTTGACTACTAAGACCAGCGTGGGAATTCTGTCAAATGAGAGTCTGAACCTGATCCAAACTCTACCACTAAGAGTTTGATCCTTATCTGACTCAACCAGATCAAGACTTGTTGGGAGTTCATCCGCGGCGAACAGTCGGACTTGCTCTGGCGTGGGCCCAATGGCAATCGGGAAACACAATTTTCCTAACAATCTCCCACTTGGCACGAATGCCATGAAAATCAAACATGCCAATGTACATCAACATATAAGATATTCCCTTCTAAGAAGGGAAGAAATAAAATAAGTTTTTCATGGATGACTTTTGCTAAAAATAAAACTCAATCTAAATTAGTCCTATGCATCCCATAAAAGTCACATAAACTATAAAAACAAAAGAAAATATTTGATATAAGAGAAATAGTCATTTGCTAGCTATAGTTAGATTTATGATCATGTGGTCCTAACTTGAAATATTGCCTTTGGCTTCCAATTATGAATAAGCATCTCCGACTAGTGGGTTGCATCAAACATACATACAAGTGTTAGATATATTAAGATACATTTCAAAAGGCAATGTTCACCTACAAGCAGACTGCATCAAGGAATTGCGTTAAAAGATAATAACAAGATGATAAAAGTATTCCCATGATGCCATACAAATAATGATGGATCAGCAGAAGAAGCTTGAAAGCCAACAGATGTTAAATGAGATGTGAATCATTCAGACCATGCACGAGGATCTTGTTTGAGCCCATATAACGATTTATGCAAGCGACAGACATAATTACGATATTGTAAGTCAACAAAGCCTTGCGGTTGATGCATATATACCTCTTCTTTCGGTTCTCCATTAAGAAAAGCATTGTTAACATCAAGTTGTCTGATCAATCAATGAAACTGGATAGCAAGAGACAGCACTATTCGAATAGTGGTTGGATTGGCAACTGGACTAAATGTTTCTATGAAATCGACCCCTTCTTGTTGATGATACCCTTTTGCCACTAAGCAGGCTTTGTAACACTCAATGGATCCATCAGCATTGTGTTTTAATTTATAAACCCATTTGCACTGAATAATATTCATATTAGGACAAGCCGGTACCAATGACCAGGTCCATTGCGTTATAGGGCATCAAACTCAAGAGCCATTGCAGCCTGCCACTCAGGACTCTTGACTACCATACTAAAGCAAGTGGGCTCAATTATAGATGTTGTGATAATAAGAGCAGTAGGCAATGGGTGCCGAGTAGTTGATAGCACTTTAGGTTTGCGGGTTCCATCTTTGGTTCGTGTCACCATAGTGTGCACGGGTACAGTGGAGTTGAGACTCCGCTTTCTTATAAAAGTAGGCGTAGACTGTATGGGCTCATTCATATTTGTTGAAGGTGTTGAATCTATAGATGGGTTGGACTGTTGTGTAGTAGCATGAGAGACAATGGCATCATTGGTATCAGATCGAGGCCGAGCATGTCCACTATTTATTGTTTGAGCAAGTATGATGGGCCCAACAATTGTGACGCATGTGTCGGTATGGGCAGGAACTATGTGGCCTGGTACACTGGGACCTGTAGGCCTAGAAACTATTGGTAGTTGTGGGTTAATAATATTTTGGCTAGGTGGAATATAGGCCTTGGGTTTAGTGCAACTAAGATATTGGGTACTTGGTGCTTGCATAGAATGGTTAATGGTGCTAGTGGGCGGGCCATGGGATGTAAGGGGCAAGAGAGGAGAAGTTGATGATTGCTTGCTTTGGAATGGCAATGGTCCAAGGATGCTTTGCTGTAGGATAGGTACACAACTATTGCTTGTGGTTGTGTTTGGTGCATTAGCTTGTTGTTGAAGCAAGAGCATTGGTTCAGAACTTTCTGCGGCAGAGTGACGTAATGGAGAAGATGTGTTTTTTAAAGGACAAACATGCTCATTGAAAATGACATTTTGGGAAAGAAAAACACGACCTATGTCTAAATCAAGACATCTGTAACCAAGAAAAACACAAGGCCTGGTGCAAAATTCCAATTTGTGTTTGTTATATGGTCTTAACCAAGGAAAACTAAAACAGCCAAAACAACGAAAAAATATATAATCAGGTTTCCTATAAAATAAACATTCCCATGATGACCTATTTTTGCTAAAGTTTTGTGGGAAGATGATTAATGAGATAAACAGCTGTATTAAAGGCCTCCACCCAATAGCATAGGGGCATATGTTCTTGAGCCAATAAGGTAAGCCCCATTTCAACAATATGGCGATGGTTTCACTCAACAACTTCATTTTGTTCAGTAGTGTGAGGCATGAGATGAAATGGGCTATGCCATTAGGGGCCAAAAATGTTTGAAAGTGTGTGCTCATGAATTCAACACCACCATCAGACTGAAAAGCCTTAAGTTTGAGTGACAACATATTTGCTACATAAGTTTTGAATTTAAGAAAAAGTGACAAACGCTTGAGATTTAGCAGACAATGGATACAACCAAATGTATTTAGTGCAATCATCAACAAAAGAAATGTAATAATTATATCCACTGACTGACAACTCTGGAGAAGAACCCCAAATATCACAATGTACTAAATCTAAAGGCAGAGATGAAAAAGAAGTAGAAGCTAAAAATGGTAATTTCCTACTTTTACCCATTTGACATTTAGTACAAACGGAATCAAACTTTGATGGGCCAACAATTGGCAACTGATAAAAGATGATGTAAGACGGTGGATGCTGGATGTCCAAGCCTTAAATGCCATAAAGAAGCAGAAACCCGCTCATCGACAAATGCAGCACGGTTGACTTTATTAGAATGGTTGGAAATCCTACGAATTGGAAACGGATAGAATCCATTTTCACTCTGCCCGTAGAAAAGCGTCTTCCCCGAAGCCTTGTCCTTAACATAAAAACCAGATGCATAAAAAACAAACACATAGTTGTTATCACTAGCAAACCGATGCACATAAATTAAATTAGCAGAAATATTGGGAACATGCAACATATAAGATAGGTGAAATTGAGTAGTTGGTGTGGAAATAGAACTGGACCCAATATGTGAAATGCATAAACCTGCACCGTTGCCGACAAACACCTTGTTCTGCCCATGATAGTCAAACCGAATAAACAGATTGCCAATATCAGAGGTGATGTGATCAGTAGTACTGGTATCTGTATACCAAATAGGGTCACTAGAAAACTGGTTTGAGGCGGCCATAGCAGCAAGTTTTGTTGGTGGCCTTGATATGTATGATCCATGCGATGGTAACAATCCAATGCAGTATGGCTAGTCCGATTGCAAATCTGGCATGAGGGGCGAGGTAGACCTCATGCAAAACTTTGGGCAATGTAGTTGTTAGTCTTACCTAAGCCCTGGGAACCGCGACCTCCATTGCCACGACCGCAACCACGACTTTGGCTAGAGGAGCGTCCTCCACCACGACCGGAATGATTAGCATTTCCAACTTTAGGAGTAAAAAGTGTTGATGTAGTCTGTTTCGATGGAGAAGACGAAATTGATATATGGCGGGCTATGCACATCTGCATAGTAAGAAGGAGACCATGTACATAAGCTATAGAGACATGATTAGCTAGATTCGGAGCTGCAACATTCATTACAACTAAATCATATTCCTCGGGAAGCCCATCCAATCTATGAGTCACTTGATCCGACTCATTAAGAAAGTGACCAACAGTACATAATGCATCAACGATAGTTCTATGTTTTAACAAGTAATCTGTAATAGTAAGATTACCTTTCTGTAGATTTTGGAGTTGACGTGTCAGTTCAATAGTATGAGTGCGAGAAAGTGAAGCAAAACACTGTTCAATGGCATTCCAAACATCACGAAATGTGCACAAACCGACAACTTGTGATAAAACTTGCTCAGAGAGAGTAGCACGAATCCAACTGAGCAGATTTTGATCTTGTCGGTTCTAGTTCAGAAAATCATTACTAACAATGGTTGTAACTTTCATATCCTTATCACGTTGATACTGCTCTGGGCAGGGGTTGGAGCCATCAACAAAACCCATTAAATCATGGCTAAGTAGAAGAGGTTCAAATTGAGAATGCTATAGCAGATAATTATGGCGGTCGAGTTTGATGGACACTAAGTTCGATATGTTAGAGATGACAAATGATGGAGCAGAAGAATTAGATATACCTAAACTCGCCATCGATAAGACCCTAAAAGTGGAAATGATGCAGCAATGTGTTGATGAGTCACTGCAATAGGCAACAATTCAATTGATTGCTTTAGAGATGCAGATCTGAAGTAGCACTTGTCAAAAGAGATGGCCAGGTGTATGGAGCTATGTATAGTAAGAATATGTTGATAGAGGTGACGATACGTAAATACGCATCAGAGTAGGATATGGAATATGGGACGTGAGTCTTACAAGGCCTTGATACCATGTAATCGTTTGAAAATACTGAGTTAATCTCTCTTGAATAGTTGAGAGGATTTCTGTATTGATGTTATATATCTGTTTACACTGATAAGGATGGTTAATATTTTAAAAATCCAAACACTTAAAATCATTTGAATTTTTGAGTTTGTTGAGGATCACTTTTTTTCTAAGATATTATCCTCTGTAGAGACCTTATTTGTTGAGTTATAAGGCTTATCATTTGACATGCTAACAGCATTTTCCAGTTTGGTAGGATGAGGCTTTAATGATGTTGTGTTATGATCTTTTGATTTGTATTGATGTTCTGATCTGAAATCTTTCCCTTGAATGTTGGATGTTCCTATGTTAAAGTTAAGTCATCACCCAGTGCAGGTCCTGCCAAAACAGGGTCTTAGCCTATATTAAATTTTAGACATTTTATGGATTTCTTATATTACTTTATTAGCCCAATTATAAGCTTTGTTATCTTCATAACACTTTTGACTTTATAAATTTTCTCAAGATATAATTTCGATTTTATTCTTTATTTCCTTTTATTTGGTTTGTAGTTCCGTGATTGACCCATTGCCTAGATATTGTATTTATGCAGCTATGGTGGATTTTCGATGAACCGCTATTTTTTTTTTTTAGAAATAGGTGTAATCTCATCATCTCCCTATCTGGGTATTTTGATTTTTGGTTGTTTGGAATTTTTGTATGATTTAATTCCCATGTAGTAATTATTGTTTACGAGTGGAAAATATAATTCCACCAATAAAGTAGGAGTTCGATTCCATAAATATTGAATTTTGAGTATGCTTGTTTTGTATTGTAAGCCTAGTGAGTCAAATGAATGTAATTGGTCTCATACCACTGGTGTCAGACTTGGTATCACATATTGTTGGCATTTTAATTTCACTTATCACACAATTTGGTCATGTCTTCGTTAATGAGTTAAGTGTGGTACCTCTAGTAAATTTGAAGTGAAGTCTCTCCTTGTCCCATCCTAAGAATTAGGAAGAACTCCCTTTTTGTTCATTGATGTCCAATATTTCACTAAATCTAGGACTATTCAAATCTCACATGATATTATCTTGACAGGAAATAATACTTCAGCAATTCATTCACTCATTCGTCAATTGGGTTCTACCTTTGCCATGAAGGATCTTGGACCATTACATTATTTTTTGGGTCTTGAGGTACACAGGTCAAGTGGAACTTTATTTCTATCTCAGACAAAGTATGCAGTTGATCTATTACGGAAGTACAAGATGGATGGTGCAAAACCGTGCTCTTCTCCTGCTGTAAATGGAAGCAAATTGAGTACATTCGATGGAGATCCTCTTCCGGATCCCTCATAGTATTGAAGTGCAGTTGGTGCCCTCCAATATCTGACCTGGACACGACCTGAAATTACTTTTGTTATTAACCAAGTATGTCAGTTTATGCATAATCTAACTATTAATCATTGGACAGCAGTCAAACGAATTCTCAAGTATATTAAGGGTACGATCAATCATGGGCTACTTATCCAAAAATCATCGACCTTCGCATTAACATGTTTCTCGGATGCCGATTGGGCTGGAAATCCAGATGATCGCCGCTCCACTTCAGGACAATGTCTTTCTTGGCAATAATTTAATCTCATGGGGTGTAAAAAAACAACATACTGTTGCAAAATCAAGCACCGAATCAGTTTCCTATGCTGCTGCTGAGTTATCTTGGATACTATACATTTTTAGAGGCCTTCACGTTCATATGGCTCATACTCCCATTATATGGTGTGAATTGGCCTCTAATCCGATTTTTCATGCTCGGACGAAGCACATTGAGGTTGATTACCATTATATCCGTGAAAAGGTGTTACGCAAAGAGTTGATTGTTCATTTTATTTCTGCACTTGATCAATTGGCTGACATCTTCACTAAAGGATTAACCTCAAATCGATTCTCATTGATTAGAGACAAGCTAATGGTTCGTCCATGACCCATTATCTTGAAGGGGGGTGTTGGCATGTCAAATGATAAGCCTCCAACTCAGCAAATAAGGTCTCAACAGAGGATAACATCTTTGCAAAAAAGTGATCCTCAACAAACTCAAAATTCAAATGATTTTAAGTGTTCAAATTTTTAAAATTGTAACCATCCTTATTAGTGTAAACAGATATATAACATCAACACAGAAATCCTCTCAAGTATTCAAGAGAGATTAACTCAATATTTTCAAACAATTACAAATGCTTCCCAAAATAACATAACAAAACGGTGCATGCTAAAATGATAAAGAAAGTAACAATAGCAAAAACAACAAAATCAAACAAAACTATAAGATCATGAAGAACATGGAATTAGCCTCCTATAAAGGATAATTCTAAAACGGAACCCCACATGACACATTACACATAAATTAATATACATGAAGAACATAATCCATAAATTAAAATGTGACTTAAAGAAGAAATTTCAAGTCTTAGAACAAAATGCAAGAACAAAGCACATAGAAACAAATTCACCCACAAATGTGGAAAGAAACAGAAATATTTATAGCTAAATTAACTAGCAAAAACCAAAAAATACACCCACATCTTTCCATGGCCTAAAATCAAGTTTAAACACGTGGAAGATGATATTTGTTGAGGAAATGCATGTGCATTACACAAAGGCTGGTTGATTTGAAACGGAGGTATAATAATCACATGTTGAAGAAAATAGAGTGCCAATTAGACAAAAAAAAAAGAAAAAAAAAAAAGAAGGAGAACCATTTGTAATATTTTTTGAAATTAAAACCAACAACAAGATCTTAAAGCCGGACAAAAATAGAGGCAGTATTATCCTACTATTGAAACTAAACTACGAAGCTATTATGCGACAAGCTGTAACTCATGCACCATACTTCATCCTCCACTAAGGGTTCTTTCAAACACATTAATGACCGTCCACTTTCTCATAAGATTCTTTGTTTCGCTACATGCAACCATTAACTATCGTCCTCTTCTTCTATATAAATTCAGGAGGTAGTAAAAATAGATTTGAAGAAGTGTAGCTTATTTAAAGATTTGGCTCAAGATAGTTCAAGATGGAGAAACAGTAGCTGACCCCAACATAGTTGGGATGGAGCTTTGATGATGATGATGATGAGTCTTTGTTGTTCATTTGAATCTCTATCTCTATTTCTTCCATAAAGGGCGTGTTTGGATGGGTGGTGAGAAAATACCAGGTCATATCAAAAGTACACATTAATATTAATTCACATTTAAGAAGATGACCTTTTTGTTCATAAAGTAAATATGCAATGGTCAGAAAATTCCCATCCACCAGACAAGAGTACCGTATTGAAAAACCAAGAGTATCGTAATGAAGACGATTCCAAAGAGCCTCCTCTTGTAGAATTACACAAAATAGTGTACTTTAGATCTCCAAGACTCCATCATGGAGCCCACATAATGATAATTCGAGCAGTTCAAAATGAATGTCATCCCCTCCATTGATATATTATAAGATTTCAATTAAGGAGAGAGGGGATAATCAGTGGTGATGAAGATGAGTTTGGATCCTCTGTTGTAGCTGTTATAATTAGACTTACGAGCCTTCGAGGATCCATTGTGGAGCGCACATAATGATAATCCGAGCTATTCAAAATGAATATCATCCCTTCCAATTTCATATCCTAAAATCTCATCTCAATAGATGTGGGTCCCACCATTCGACTGAACACCTGCGATTAACTCCATGTTAGGAGCGAGCAAATTGGACCGAATATCACTAAGAGTGGGGCTTGCTGTCCAATTGAATGCACGTTTAGCTGTGATTGTACGATGTTGTACAAAAAATGTAGTTTTGAGATAGAAAAAAAGCTCACTTTTTGTTTACCACAACCGTCCAAATGTCTTTTCTATTTAACCAAAAAGTAAAATTATAAGTAAATTTGACTTCCTCCTACTTTATAAGTAAATTTACCAAACATCCCGGGTACCTTCTGTAAGGACCCCAACCAAGCATTTCTATTTTTAGTTAGTTAATTGAATTTTATTTCTATTTAGAATTTAGTTCATAAGGGTGTTTTGGTAAATTCCTATCTAGCTGTGGAAACCTAATTAGAATTAGGTATTAGCTATGCAGATAGCTTTGGTCAGTACTTGAGACTTAATAAACTAAGTTGGGCCATGACCAATTTAGTTTTAGTAAGTTGGGAGTGTTTAGTATGATAGCTAGCTTATAAGGCATCACTGTTTAAGTAAAGGGAGGAGGCTTTTACAGTTCTATTCATTTCTAAAGAGAGTAGGAGGCAACCCTAGAAAAGAGGATTAAGGAAGATTATGGTTCTTATCAACTAATCCAGGTCATTAAGAGTATCATTCTACCCCAAGGCAAGTGCTAAGCATATTTAGAAAGTCCTTTGACTTTGATTAGTGTTGAGATTCTCCTTTAATTTGCAATTATCATTTACTTGTGTTTAGCATTTTCTTAAATCTGTTGTGGAGATAATACTCGCTGAGAATTGCAATTGTGGTGAAGATATTGCGAGGAATATATTGATCAGACCATGTCACAAGTTGATTTGTGACGCTAGATGTTGAATTGAGCAGTTTTCTTATTGTAATTCATTGATCTCTCATGCACTTTAGATCTCTGTTGGAATTAGACTCTCTCTCTCTCTCTCTCTCTCTCTCTCTCTCTCAGATTTTAGATCTTTGTTTTCTTAACATTGACAATATTCTTGTTAATTGGGGGCTAGATCCATCATTCATGGTAGTTGCTGCCCACTTTTAAAAGGGGACTTCAAGTTTAATATAAATGGGGTGGCTAGAGGTGTGACCCCAAGGGTTCAGTACCCCATGCTGGGCTACACTTCTGCCTTGACTCCAAAAGGAGGTGAGGAATGATAGTCCTACATTGGAAAAGGAGCATCCTAACCCTAGGCTTTGAAAGGGCTGGACTTAACCAGTGTAATGAGTTTTAAAGCAGTGAGGCCAATGAGCCAAAGCAGACAATGTTATACTTCTAGTGGACTAAAACCTTACAGTTTTCATTTGAATTACTGTCATTATAGCATTATTATAGTTTCAGGTCATGAGATTTGGTTGGATGATTTCCTTTGGTGAATAGGGTCCCTAGCTAGCTGTTGATTCAAACTCAAATTAATCAGAAATTGTGCAGGAGGAATGCATCACCCCCAACCCCAATTACATAATCACACCTACCCAAGGAAGCAACCTATCAACCCCTTACCCCAATTACATAATCACACATACCCAAGGAAGCAACCTATCAACCCCTTACTTTGATTGCAACTGATAACTCTTTAATTTCATGATTCCAACTGATAACTCTTTAATTTTATTAAGGTGGAAATGAAACTGTGGGCCCGGGTGGGTCACCTTATCAATGATCAGATCCCATCACCTGGGTGGGATCAACTCCTTGTCGCTTGGGCCCACCTGGTCTCACCATCCAACTGACCCAAGAACCAATCACATGATGCTTCTGTCATCATGAGCACCAATCGACATTCCATCTTCTTTGCTGAAAATTTCATTTCAGGGCCTGGTCTTTACTGGTCTTATTGGCTGAACCTGTCCCCATGTTATATCTTTAATTTCAGATCTTAGAAATTGCAGGTAACCCCCTGACATTCATTATATTAATGGTTGGGCTTGTTCTCGTTATTCTTCTTAGTGCTAGCCTGCTAGGCTTTCCAAGATTGTACCTAGGCCCCTGTTGTTCCTCGAATTCATAACTGAATCCGTCTTGGCCCTCTTGGGTTGTTTCCTTAGCCATAATTCTGAGAATTACAAATAAGCCCCTAAAGTCTACGAAAATTACGAATAGCCCCGATTTTTCAACTGAGTCTTTTAGAGTCTTCAGTCTATGAATCCCAGACTTCTATAAATTATAACTTAGGGCCTGTTGTTGATCATTATTTAGTCTCAATTAGAGTCTAATAAATTCTTGGTGTTCCAAGTTCTGATAAATTGTCAAGGACCCCTTGTTGTTTCCTAAATTTACAAATGGCTGTTGTGTTGATCAACTCCGGGGATCCTAAGATTATGAAGAGAGTATATGGCTGGCATGTGGTCAATGGTATATAGTGTTCATCCTGGTGTGATTATTGGAGTTTATTTTGTCGTGATAGATCTACATGTTGGCATTACCTTGATCCCTGTTTGAAGCATCATTGAGCAATTGGCTAGCATGCATGGGGAGGTTGGTGCATAGCATGGTTTAAAATCTCAGTCTTGGTCGCAGTATCGGCCGGGCCGAAAACCCGATATGATATCGGTATAGGTCGCGGATATCGGTCCGTCGCGGTCATCGCAGTATGGATTTTTTTTTTTTAATCCAAAAAAGTTTGCGAAAATATCCAAAAAATTTAGAATATTAGAAAATGCTGGAAAACAATATTTTTTTTCCATTAGTAACAACAATAAATCAAAATCTCGGTCACCTTAAGTTATAAGTTCTGTCTGTGTCGCAGTTCGTTGTCTTCTCCAGTATTTCTTATAAAGATTTAATAAAATCATTTTCAAAATCCTAAATATATAGATCTAGCATAAATGTATGTAGGTTAATCATTTACACACCATACAATGATCATGAATCATTAAAAGAACATATTTATGATGAAATCCCCACAAAATGATATATTAAAATTCAAATATTAAAAAATCCGAAAATAAAAAAAATTTGGAAAAAAAATTCAAAATCATGTGTATAAGTAGATCTAGCATGAAAGTATGTAGATCTAACTTCTAAATGAAGAACACAACACAAGTGACAAACCCAATGATTTCTATGCTTCATCTAAAAATAAAAAATAAAAACAACATAATAAAATGCTTTAAACTGATATTCTCTTACCTTGAATAATATTTTCTTCAAAAAATAGATGTGGGATTTGAAAATATACAAGAGGGATGTGTGATGGAGAGTGGCTGCTGCCCTAAGGAGTAAGGAGATGAGAGGAGAGGAAAAGAAGATGAAAATGGGGAAAAAGATAGAAAAAATAGGGTTTTATTCATTTTTATGAGATCTCGGCCGATATTTTGAAAATATCGGCCGAGATCTCGGAAAAATCGAGATGAACTTCATCTCGGCCGATATGGGCCGATATTTTGGGGATATATGGCCCCGAGATACCGATACTGATATCTCGGGGCCATATCGTACCGATATGGGCCGATACCGGTTCATATCGGAAACAGAGTGGGACTAGCTGCAATGTAGCATAAAGGCTCTAAGGGACTTCCCAAACATCCATCCTATGCACCCATTGATCAAAATATTGGTCGATACCGGTTCATATCGGCCAATATATTTGAACCGGTATCGGCCGATATTTTGGTCAAGGGTGCATAGGATGGATGTTTAGGAAGTCCCTTGGAGCCTTTATGCTACACTGCAGCTAGTCCCACTCTGTTTTGTGTTATTTATTACTTGCTTTGAGTAATTCGGGTGAGTAATACTAGTACCAGGTGAAAAGTTAAAGTCCCACATCGCCCATGTGAGTGTCCAAAGACTGGGATATGGCTATCAATGTGGGCTCTCCTTATCTAGTATAATGCATTTTGAGTTAAGGTAGGGCCTCTTACTCAGAAACAAAGCCGTGCGGGTTAAGCTAGGGCCTCTGGCCCAAAGCGGATAAAATTATACTGGATGAGTTGGGTTGTGACAAATAGTATCATAGCCGAAGAGAGCTCTTTTCTGAGGTTATACTGGATGAGTTGGGTCGTGACAAAAGGTGTTGCATGATAGCTTGGTGTAGATTTGCCCTACACTAAGTGATAACATGGTGCAGGTTTATCCTGTACAAATTAATAACGTGGAGAGATGTGCCTTTGTCATGTATGTATTTTTATTAAACTCACTTCTTAGTCATTTATTCCCCATAGTTTAATGTATATTGAAACATTACATGATTTATCACTGTTGTATTCTATCGTCACGCATATGGTTTATACCTTGCCTTTTTTTTCAGAATGTTCCTTATGATTGTATATTTTAAAATGACCTATTCATGTAGATTTGTACTTTGTTGTGAGTAGGTTTTAATTAATTGTGGAGATTTCAAGGTAGGAGACCCATTTAAGAGCTTTCTGAAGCAGTGAGATAAAGGACTGAGTATTTGGATACACTTTAGAGCCTATTACCTTCAGAGTTTGAGATTCTGTTATATTTTTCAATTGATATTAGTTGAAAACTGATATTATATAGTTGACTATTGTCCTTTAAAGTTGAATTTTGATTTAATAATCTTTATAGTTTATTGACAACGTAAAACCCGAACTCTGGTATTATATGGAGGTGAATCAATGAAAGGTGTTTCCCATGCGTTACCAGAAATAGATTTGATCTAAATATTATCTTGGTATCTTGGTATCATTCATGCCCCAGAGTACAGATTTCTAGCCGTAGTGTGGGTTTTGGTGCGTGACACATTCTTTTTCTTTTTTATTTTTCCTTCGAAGAGGGTGCGTGACACATTCAAGTAGTATCTTGACAAGAAGAAATAATCTTTCATGGACATGCCTTTTGGATATAGGTTTTGTCCCACTAATCAAGAGTTGACAGTGCACTATCTTAAGATAAAAGATCCTTTCTCGCAACCTCCCATGTGATATAATTCAAAAAGTTTATTGATACTAATACGGATATGCAAAGAATGTTGCAGGTACTTGGTGTAATATAATAGTTTCAAAGTTCAAACATGCTTTCTATTTGGGCTTTGACTTCTTTCTTTTATGTATAACTTTTACAGAATAATTCAGGACAATGATACTGGATAGTAAGGCATTTGTTATTTCTTACTCTACACACACAAATGTATAGATGTGGAAAAAGGCACAATTCGGAAAGCAACTGGATATATCTTTTTTTCTTTTTTTTTTTTTCAAGAAAAAGCAACTGGATGTCTTGATCCTCTCGAAGATGATAAAATATGATCACAACAAAATAAAAAGTGATTTTAGAGACGGAAAAAAGGCCTTTTACGGTGTTTTTTTCCCCGCAAAAATTGCCCTTTTTGTCCAAAGTCTTATCGTCTTTTCCGCCGCTAAAAAGGGACTAGGTAGACTTTTAACAGCAGAAGAAAAACAGCCGCTAAAGGAGTTCTTTTTTCTACTGCTAAGAATCACTTTTTTAGTGGATATTAGGTTATAAAAGGAAAGACAAATCAAATCATACATACCTTTTTTTTATGATAACATAAATGTAAGCACGGATGCATGCATCTTATTGTCTCTTTATATTTTATTTCAAAAGAATCAATGTTGTTCGTTTAAAATCAAGCATATTCTTAATTGGAGATCTTGTCTTTGGAGTCGGTTATATGCAGAATCCATCATCATTCCAGTGGATCTAAAAAGGGAGTGGGTTATAGCAATCCAGAAAATGGGGTAGTAGCCTCCCATCACATTAATTCAGATGCTAACTATGGTCCCAGGACATCACAACAACCAAGGAAAAATGTTTGCCTCTCTCTCTCTCTCTCTCTCTCTCTCTCTCTCTCTCTCAAGTTCTGAAATGTGTTATTTTTGTGCTATAACCAATAGTTTGGCCTACATATGGGCAACTCAAATCTGGATGTTGTGCAATTGAATTTTGGTTTCTTTTTATTCAAGCCACATTCCAAGTTCCACAGGTATAAAAGAGAGTTAAAGCAATCTATCTGAGATGGACTCTTTCAAAGCTCAACTTTGTTACTCTACAATTTAACATGTCACTTCTTAGAACATCTAAATATCTTCATCAATTCTTTTCTCCTAACCTAACTCTTTGGGTTTGTTGCTCCTCCAATTCGTCAAACAGGGTGGCATCTTCATCTTGGAGGCATTAAAAATTCTAGCGATATCAGAAGTCTTACAAGTTAGGGGAAAGAACATAAAACTTAAAACCAACAAAATGAGGCCAACTAAATAGGTGGGGTATAAAGCATTGCTACATGATTGCAATGGAGGTCTCAACATCCATGGCTTGCTTTCAGGTACACTTCGGATGAAAAGGTTCCCAAGCTTTGGCAAACTAAGCTACAAGACTGATCACATTATGCACCACAAACTTATCAGACCAAATAGCAAACCTTTCCAATCACTTCAAGTATATTATTTCCAGAAACCAATTGGGGATTACAAGTCCACACACGCATAAAAACAAAAAACAAAAAAGGAAGGAAAACAATACATGAGAATTCAAAAATTAAAAAAGATTACAATACAGTTCTCACCCCTTCAAGGAATTAGCTCCCAACTAACTTGCATCCCAAACAGAACTACTCAAACATGGAACACCCTTTGTAGTCCTAAAAATTGAAAGAACATATGGTTTGGAGGAAAAAGAAACAACTTGTCAATCAATAGCAAGAATCCCAATGCTTCAACAAGAAATTAACACGACAACGTGAATGGGTCAATGTTCTCTATATCTCAGTGTCACAACACCTCATAAGCAGCTCGGAAACCATCCTCCGGGCAAAAGGAATGTAACTTAAACTGTACCTGAAACATATCAAACATATTAAATCAGTGGTAAAGTTGCGTTAAATCTCATCAGCATAGTTTGAACAGGAAAAAAGAAATTGCAGGAGACACATTCATGTTCATATTGCAAGATATTATTTCACTTCTCAGGGATGGAGGGAGGCAGGAAGGCTGCGTCTTGACTATCAGCAGGTGTACAGTTAGCAGAAGCATAATAATCAATTTCATTTTTGTTGGTTGGGGGACCCTGAACATTTCACTTGATGGCACCCCCCCATATATGAGATGTCCTGATACAAACCATATTCTTGGATCAGTTTAATATATTTATCAAAAGATATTCCACAATGGTTAACACATTATTGACACAGGAGGTAAGTTTTGATGGTGTTCTTTGTAATCATCCCTAGCATATAAGGTAGTATTGGTGCTGCTCTGGCCCTGCTGGTTTTTGTTCAGTTAATGCAGCTGAAATGTTGGCTCTTAGAACTGAGTTGCTTAAAACGAAGCACCTAAACTTTCAGGACATTTGGTGGAAGGTGACTTTCAAGTAGAGCTCTCTGGTCTTTGGCAGACATGGCAGCAGAGGCGTTGGTGCCTTTTTCCATGTAAAGCACAGGACGAATTCTAAGCTGTAGCAGGACGAATTCCACGTTGTTGTTGTTGTCACTGTCGTTGTCGTCGTTGTTGTTATTATTATTATTATCATTATTATTATTTGGTCCAAGCAAGGAGTTCATAGACACAGCCTAATTATCGCTAATGAGGATCTCTGTCTTTTTGGCATTGTTTCCTTCTGGCCTTCTAGCCACGTTAGAGATGTTTCAGTATATTACTCTTATTTTGTAGCTTCCAACACTTCTTTTAGTAGAGTTACCATTTAAAAAAAAAAAGTCAATAAAAAAAAAGGGCCAGACATAGAATTGGTACGATCTTTCAATCTGGAATATTTTGGGGACATTCCTCATCCACAGCGCAGATGATCATCAATCACATACATAAATTAAATCACCAACTACAGCCACAAGTAAATAATCCTGCGCTTCAGCGAATGTACACTCATTGAGGTTCAGGACCTTGAAATTGTAAATGTAAAGAAATCTATACAGTTCATCTGATGAACCTGCTGAGTATAGCAAATGTTGATGCAGGCCAGACTGATGGGCCCGACCCAAATTTCTATACCCGAAGATCTAAGCTCAACAAGGACCAATGAAAAAGAAAATTCCTCAACATGTCTCCAGCTACACTTTCTAAGTTTGCAAGATTTTAGAAGGTTTTCTATATTTCCCTAATTTTTAGTAATTGCTAAGATTTAGAAGTAAATTAGAAGTTTCTGTTTATTGAGATTTGTTTCCAAGTTAAAGCATAGACTAGTCTATATAAAGAGATGTAATCCTCTCCCAATTGATCATAAAATATTGAATAGAGTTTGAGCTCTCTTTGAGATGTTTTCTATCTTTGGTGTGCGACCTACTGTTTGGATCCCTATCCCTAAGCTTTGGCTTGGAGAGTAGTTTCTGGCCACTCTTCCCCTGCCCGTGTTGCGTCAATTGATATTAGAGCAAAGATCCGTTGCTCCGATCTCCGATTGAGGTAACCTGGCAGTCCCATCTCTTTGTTTTATTTTCTTTCCATCCGTTATCATCATTCATCATCATCGTCTGGCCCACCCGATCCATCCAATCCCCAACCTCTCAATCCCACCATCTTCCCAAACTCTGAACATTCAAAATAATAGTAATAAAAAGGGGGAAAAAAAAACTCGCCGAATCCAATCCCCAACTACCAAAAACCCAGCCTACCTAACAGACACCCATCGATCCAACTCTAAACCCACACATCCCCAATTCCATCTTCACCAAACCCTATTTCTCAAAAAACCCTCACCACCACCTCACACATACCCAAAAGGCCATCCCTAGCCCATTTCCCATAGACGCAAATTCCTCCAATCAATTCAAAGCCCAAAACCCTAAACCCCCCAAATTTCCCCAAAATATTCAATCCCAAATCCACTTGTCCTTAATTAAGTCCAAGCCCCACCCACCTTTTCTAGAATTCCCAACCCAAGCCACTATCCTGAAACCAAAACCGAACTGAGCCCTACTAGCCCCCATCGCCACCAATCCCAACTTCAATTCAACCCCCAACAATCGGATCTCCAACCTCTTCGAAACCTTTCACCCACCCCACTACCCTAGCCAGACCTTAACCAAAATCGAACCCAACGAAACCAAAACCCCATCCATTCTGAAGCATTCACCTGAGCCTACTCCACCCCCATTGGGCCTCGAGGCCCTGAATTCAATTGAGCATAGTTAGTGCGTTTGATTGCACCCAGAACTCCTAAATCATTGTCGTCCCAAATTCCCAATCCCTTCTCTCCCATCAAACCTAACTACCGCACAAACCCGGGGAAAAAAAGTGAGGAAGAAAGAAAAGGAGAGTTGAGAATAGAGTGAGTACACGGTGTCATCTTCAACGGCATCGGCGTTGTCACCATCATCATCGAATACACCAAACAGCCCCACCTGCATCTCCATCTCTACCATTGTAAGATCTGGCGGGCCTAAGCCAAGGTGGCAGATCCGGTTGAAATCCGGTGTGCCCATCAACCGCCAAAGAACACCAAGGATACAAGGGATTGCACAAGTCCCATATCGGAAACATCCAAGTCCAAATTCTGGGCTTATATGAACCCATGGGTGACCTCCTCCACAAGGCGTCTTTTAGAGGGTAAGGCCCTGTCATGTGACAGAAGGTATCAAAGCCGAGGACGACTCTATTTCTAGTGAGGGAGAGCATAAGATCGGCAAGCCTGAGCCAAGGTGGCAGATCCGATTGTAATCCAGTTTGCCCATCACCTACCAAAGAACATCTAAGATACAAAGCACTGCATGAGTCCCGCATTGGAAAAATCCAAGTCGAGAGCCTGGACTTATATGTACCTATTGGTTACCTCCTCCACAAGGCGCCTTTTAGAGGGTAAGGCCAAGGCCTCGTGGTGTGACAACCATCAGCTCCATCTCCATTAACCATTCCCAGCACCCACCATTGTCAGCACCAAAGCAATCAAAGGAAAGTAGGACCCCACTTCTCTTTTTTTTTTTTTTTACTTCTTGCGCAAAACCCAAGGCAAAATCTGGAAGGGTGGTTTTCCCTTCTTTCGTATATGGCCACTCTAGTGACACAAGTCAGGCCATTGCTGGGCCTGAGTTCGCATCAGATCCAAATTAGAAATATTAAACAAAGAAAAAAAAAACTACAAGTGGGCCCAGCGACAACCAAGCCAAGCAAGGGTATCACTAGCTCAATACAATCCTGTTATACAAAGTTGGCATGACCATGGCCCCCTAATTAAAGTAGATTAACAGCCATCCATCTCCAGTCAATGATAATTGGGTTGATTGTTATTCTAATTGACAATTAATCTTCGCCTGCGTACTCTTGAAATCAAGACTCTACATAGCAAGTCAGTCTGTTCTTCCAAAAGAATTACATTTTTATGTCCTCGCATCCAAGTCAATATGAGAACTTTTGGACACTCGAATGAAATTCAAAGAATTTTGTATGAGCATAAATATGGAGATTGCTATTTTGAAAAGGGAGTCTACTTTGAGCAGTTCCTCGGCTTCAAGCAAGAAAAGTTTACCATTGATGAATATACTGACTGAATTCAAGATTTGTGTAACTTAAGTGCACTGGATGAGAGTCCAACACATGACTTAGCTCAATACATCAAAGGCTTGATACCAGAAATATTGGAGAATACGGATCACTGCAAAACCATCTAGGAAGCATACATATAAGCAATCCATGCTGAGCACATGCTTAAACGGTCTCATATGCAACAAGGTAAGTCTGAATATAAAGAAAGTCCCGGCAAGGAAAAAGTGCCCATATTGTGGAGAAATTTTGCCAGAGAGGATAATCCTACACTCATCATACACCAACTTCTCACCACCAATGAGAAGGAAGATGAAGAGTGGAGACAAAGTACGAAATTCCAAACACGGGTTAAGTGCGAAGACATGATAGCTAATTTGGTTATTGACAATGATAGTGCAATAAACTTTATCGCGCAAGAGGTTATTTACAAACTTCACTAGCCAACTAAGAAACTACCTAAACCCTACAAAGTCACATGGTCTAATGGACAATGGTTTTGTCATCCCTGTTGTGACCCATAGATGTTTGGTATCATTTAAGATTGGTGGTTATGCGGACAATATCTGGTGTGATGTAATCTATATAAATATCATTTCTTTTGGGACATCCATGGCTTTTTGATCGTGAGGTCCAACATGAGAGAGAGAAGAACGTATATTCCTTCTTGTGGAAAGGACGATGGGTTTCCCTCGTTCCATTGCAACCAACAACAAACATGTACATATACATCCTACATCATCACCTTCAACCGTGACAAAAGAACCAACGGAAGAGCAAAACGAAGAAATCGAAGTCATGATTGCACCAAAAGAGCTACAAATCGTGATAGAAGAAATAAAGAATGACAATGAGAAGCAAGATCAAGGAAAGGATGATCTAACGACAAATTCTAGTGAAACAAGATTGCAGAACTTCCAAGACGGATCACACTTCAAAAGCACTTGAAGATAAAGAAGATGAATTTATTTCTATGGACAATGCTGATCAAAAGATGTAAGCAACAATGGAAAAAGAAGTGAACATTGAAGACTTGGATATAGTTAGCAAGGAGATTGATCATCCAATGGATCTAATCTTCCAAAAAAGCCAATTAGATATTCGGAAGAAAAATACATTGTTCAAGAGGTTGTGAAAGAAGATCAAATTATTGTAGTTCCTCACATTGATTTCATCTTCAGGGATTCGCCATTGACATTAGAAGATTGTGATCTAGCTGATCTACTCATTTAAAGTCATCAATTGAAGCATCTAACAATCATATCACACATCCAAGCTGAATTCAGACTTCAAAAGAGGCATCACCTCGACTCTAATTCTAGGAGGAAGAAAATATTGCTTCTAGCTTTCAACCCATGCAAAGAGAATGAAGATCCAAAACATCAAAAAGTTGTACAATTGATTTTCAACCCAAGAGGACATTTCAAAACTCGAGATCGATTTTTCTCTAAGAGGGGGAGAGTTGATGCAGGCCCGGCCCAAAATTCTATACCCAATGATCTAAGCCCAACAAGGCCCAATGAACGAAAAAATTCCTGAACATGTCTCCAGTTACACTTTCTAAGTCTGCAAGAGTCTAGAAGGTGTTTAAGATTTCCTTAATTTTTAGTAATTGCTAAATTTAGAAGTAAATTAGAAGTTTCTGTTTTATTGAGACTTGTTTCCAATTAGAGCATAGACTAGTCCATATAAAGAGATGTAATCCTCCCCCAAGATCATTCAAAATATTGAATAGAATGTGAGTTTTTTCTTTAAGATGTTTTATATCTTTGTTGTGAGACCTAGACCGTTAGGATCCCTATCCCTAATCTTCATCTTCAAGAGTAGTTTCTGGCTACTCTTCCCCTACTCGCGCTGCGTCAAATGTGCCAAAAACAACCGAGATTTGGAAATTCCTAACCATCCATTATTTCTAAATCTTTCCCTGTTGAATGCGGACTTGCTATATTTCTTAAGCGTAACCTGGAAAATATTGATCAGTGAAGTGGGATTGCTTTATCATAAAGATTTCAGGGGCATGATTTACTGCTCCAGTCCAAACGAATGGTTTAGATCATCAAACAATGGGTACAATTGTCCATGCACAAGGGCCAACAGTATGTATCATCATGATAAACCTGTAGGGCCAAGGTATGACAAGGATATGGCAGCGACACGTCATGATATGTCGAGGACATGAATTTTAACATAAAAAGTGAAGTATTAAATAGAATACAATTCAGATGCATTGCCCATTTCTAAGTATCCAGGATGCATCTAAATTTGGTAAAGTGGTTGGCATGGATAGAGGTGTCTCGCTAATGCTTTGGCAATGGAGAAGATGAGCAATAGTTAGAGCATTCAATGTTTAGTCCATAAACAAACATAAAGCACTAAAATCTGTGTTCTTTTCATCAACTATGGGAGTTTTCAGAAAACTCAGAAGTCATAGATGCATTATACTGTACCCATCCTACTGTCTTTTTAACTTCAGAAATCTTCTTCGGATTAAAAAAAAAAGTCACACCATTATGTCAAAAAATGCAGAAAAGACAAGTTCACATGTCCACAGGGGAATTTTGTCCAACTGACAGGTGCTTTCAAATGTCATCTACATGGAGACAGAATTAGGTGGCTGTTTTGTTATCTACATGGAGAAAGAAAACTCTCTCTCAGAGGAGTTCCAAAAACACACAGAGTCTTTCATATAAGAGGTAACAATTTTAGCACCTCACGGAACCCACCTATCATTTAATCAAAACCCCTCACACTCACATCCCGTGAATTGGAACTTACCCTAATTTGAAACTAATCTAAATTAAACTCACTGTTTTTCATAAAAATGAAGCCTAAAGAACCATTAAACTTTTACACCCTTGAATAAATATTTTAATGATCTGATTGGGAAGTTTTTTGTCCAAAATTTAATCCACAATGAGGCCTTTCCATCCCAAGTATCCTCCCATGACTGGTATACATTCAAGTGGGCCCCACAAGGAGCTTAGATTTACCTCTCATAGGAACCCTGGTACCTCTCTCTCTCTTCTCTCTCTCTCTCTCTCTAGACACTATGCATTCATTATGTGACTCACAAACTTGTTCAATCTCAACATCATAACTTAATATACATATATATATATAGTGAGTGGATTAATTAACTGGTTCGAACCTGGTTGGGCCCTAATAAAAGAAACAGTGGATTAAATATTAGAAAACTAAAGATATCTCATAGGAAACAGAAAAGGGATAAGATTTTGTTGGTAGGGTTGCTCCCCTTCAGCAATTTGTTTCTCAAGACTTTATCTGATTTCCAATCAGAACCAAACAAAAATTGAAAGATATCTTTAATTTTGGGAGGAAGAGTGACGCAATTTATTTATTTTTTAAGACAGTAGTGAGTGTAAAGATAGTGGTAACCTCAATGGGTCGACTCAGCACATTGGGTCAACCTAACCTATTGGACCAGTCCAAACTCCAAACAAGCTCCCTTGACCCAGTCAAGAAACAAATCTGTACAGTCAAAATCTTCATTGTATATTAGTTGTTGTTACCCATTTTAGATTGTAAATCACCCAATCAATGGGTCAAACATTCTGTATTTAGACAAGAAGTAGTATATTTAAAGACATAGTGGGATCACAAGGATCCTCACGTTTTTCCTCTCAATCATTCTCCTTGGCTCAGTTTATTCACTTGGTATCAGAGAGTAAGAAGATCCTTGGCTCGCCTTGTTACATCAGAAACTGCTTCTGCTGCACTCAACCAATGTCTGGATCAGTGACTGATCAATCAGTGGGCCTCACCATCACAGCAGCTGATCTCTGGAAGTCATATATTCCAGGTCGCCCATATTTCCTAGGATTTCTGGTGATTTTTCAAGGTTTTTTTTTTTTTGGGACAGTGCAGTGGTGAGTTTTCACCCTATCTTGGTATCAACAGTTTTCATGGAATGTTCTTATCACAGCCGTTGAACTCTGTGATCAACGGTCTGATCTGGCTCAAATTTTGCCTGGAGTAGTCCCACTACAATACAAATCTAACCTGGAAGTTAGATTCTTGAATTGATTTCTGACCAAAGGAAAAACAGCCCTACAGTGACTGGTCTTGGGGTCGCCCAGCACTGTATTTTTTTATTTTCTGCGGTCGGCATGATGTTATTGCTGTCTGGTCACAAGACAACTTCATCTTGAGTTGACTGTGCTATCAGCATCTGTCCTGGCTGCCTAAGCAATCTGATTACAAATTTAAAGAAATTTGACAATCTGTATTAAGTTCTGTCCAGCTTTATGCTATTTTTCTTGTGCTGTGTCACATACCTGTGCTGAGTTTCATCATTCTGAACTGTTTGGGGATCAGATCTTGACTGTGATCTCACATAAAGCAAGACTAGAGTTGGAAGGCATTAGAAGAGCTCTATTAGTCGTCCCTTGTAAGTATCTCAATATTCTAAGAACAGCAGACCAATGAATGGATGTTGGATGAGTTACAATTGAGGTTACCAGTTACCATTATCTTTACAGTGAGGATACTTTTAGGATGCTTGTTCTTCTTTTTTTTGCTACAGCAGGAACTTGAACTCACGCACTCTTACTCACACACTCATGTCCCTTGCTAGCTGAGCTGCAACTCGGAGACTACAGGATATAATTGTTTAACTTGGAGAAAAAAACATTTAGAAGGTTTTTCTAGGGCTTTTGGGGAAGTATTCTTTGCAAGTAATGAGATGGACTGGATAATCTGATCAGTCCTCCTTTCTTTCCCAAGTGGTTAACTTCTCTTTTCTTCCCTTGGTTTTTTTATTTATATTTATTTATTTAATTTTTTTAGCAGTGATGCTAATTGTATTAAGAGGGAAAAGGGTGTACCACAGCTGGCATGAAAGGCACACCAGAAGATGGAAAAACACAACTTACAAATGGGGACAACAATCTATAGAAGCAGAAGTTGAAAATCTACTCAGCTGGCTAAAGATAAAGTTAAGCAGAAGTTGAAAAATCTTCATTCTTAGGTAAATTATGATCATCATGTGGTGATCAAGCGTAGGAGAGCTTTAGCAATCATCTAATGTAACTTCTATTTTATTCTTTTTTCCCCTTGGCTGGGGTTGGGAGATTTCCGTTGGCTAGGATATCATGTTTTATGTTTTTATCATCTTCCATGTAATTCTTTTCTTTTTGAGATATGGTAGAATCCCCACTTCCACAGTAATACTAGCCTAATCACCAAAACTACACTCACACAAACACACGTGCGCACCCACACACAGATACATACATACATACATATATATAGAGAGAGGGTGGGGGGGGGGGGTGGTGGTGGAGTGTGTGGAGGGAGAGAGAATATGATAAGATTCCTATAATCAATGGTCATGTTAATGTATTGGGGAAAAACTCATAGTTATAGACACGGTTGAAATTCTCAACCGATGCCAGTTCGTATCGGCCATACAAACCGGTATTGGCCTATACCGGTATGATAAAATGAAGGACTGAATATCATCAAATTCTCACAAATTTTAGGCCAAGAATTCAAAATATTGGTATGAACTGATATAGCAGTCAAGAATTTCAATTTCTCGGATGAGTATACAAAACCCCCTTTTCTTTCTCTTTTCTCCTCTTCTACTCAGTTTTAGCACCTTCTAAACATAGTTTCAGTCACTTTCAGCTACTCTTTTTCTTCTATTTCACTTCCAAAAGCTCTCAAGCTATAAAAAATACCTATTTTTTGTGAATTTGGTGCAGGAAAATCAAATACAACTCAACCAAGGATAGTATTATCGTGTTTTTTCTTTCTTTCTTTTTAAGATTTTTTTAGAAATAGCTTAGAAATGATGATTGCATGCTCTTTTTGTTGTGACTACCTTTCATTGACTTAGATCTGCACATTTTGATGCTAGATCAATTAATTTAGGGTTTTAAAAATTGGGGATTTGTTGAAATCTTGTAGATCTTTGCAAAATAATGACTCAAATTTGTTTGTACTATGTTTAAAATGGTTGTGACTTCTTAGTTTGGCATAGATCAATTGATTAGAAATCTAGATTTAGGAATTTTCATTTTGAAATTTGGGGGTTTTATGAAATCTTAAAGAGTTCTTTTTTCTAATTAGAACGTAAATACTTGATTTTGTGAATTCATTTTAGTACATCTAGTTGTAGAATGTATAGATCCCCAACATATGGGGTTTTTTCTTAATTTATTTATTTTTGGATTTTTTAGTAATTTAATATTAAATATTATATTTTGAGGACTTCACCATAAATATGGTCTTTAAGGTTACATAAACATTATGTACTTCATATATGCTAATTTCTCAAGGTTGTTTTATGATAATATTTTTTATATTTTTTAATTTATTTTCAAAATTTTAAACTATGGTTTATTAGGGTAAAAAAATTCAACGTATCATCTAAAATGTGTTCTTTTGCGGTTCTAATTTCTAAATGCAATGCATAATTGTATATCTTACTTTTGATGTGTTTTAGACCTTGGATTAAATGTTAAAAGAAATTCACACCATGTGCTTCTCTTTTTATAGAAAAAAAATGGTGTGCAAGACAGATCTGGCATGGAGCCATGGCCGGAAGCAAGCATAAGGTTAAATGCAATTATTGTGATCGAACCCTTAATGGAGGGATAACTAGATTTTAGCAACACCTGGCTCATAGGCAAGGCCAAGTGGCAAGCATCCTAAAGTGCAACCTAATGTGGAAACGGAAATGCAAGAGTTCTTGGATGCAGGAAAGCAAAAAAATGGCTGTCCAAGAGAGAAGAAGAAATGAGAAATTTGAGGCATGTAGAGAAGAAGTGTTTGGGCCTAGGAAAGAAGAAATAATTTCCTTCGGCAATGATAAGGACCCGTATATGAGGAGAGGTAGGAGAGAAAGTATGAGGTCTCTTGGGGAGGAAGAAGAGAGGAGAAGGATGCAGTATGAGGCAGCCACTAAAGGTAGCCAATATGAGCAGGGCGGCTCATCGGAATCCAGGGGAGCGGGCCCATTGCTCAAGCATGTTAGATGCAGCAATAGAACATGGTCTAGGAATAAAGGCACCCACCCCTTACGAAATTGGTCATCTCTCTGTAGAAAAGGAATGTGAGGAGTCACAAATTAGGGTGGAAAGTTACAAGAGGATATGGAGGGAGGGGCTGCACACCAGTAATGGGTGGAGGACCATCATAAAACATCATCTCTTGAATTTTCTAGCATACTCACCTTTGGGCAGAGTGGTTATCAAATCCATCAATGCAACTGAACATGTCCAAGATGCAAGATATGTTAATAATTTGTTTAATGAGGTGATTGATGATATTGAGGCAGAGTATATAGTTCAGGTTGTCACGGACATTGCTGCAAACATGAAGAAAGCAAGAATGGCGTTTATAAAACAAAGGCCAAAGATTTTCTAATCTCCATGTGCAGCATATTGTATAGATTAATGCTTGAAGAAATTGCTCAAGGAAAAGTCATGCAACAAGTGATTGAAAGGGTGAAGAAGATCACTAATTTTTTCTATCTGTCGTATAGACTTGTCTCATTAATAAAAAAGCATGCGGACAATATAAGTATAGAGGAGGGTTTCTCCAACTTATAACTTCACAAAGTGGTTGGAATCAAAGTGGGGAAGGAGGCCAAGTCCCCAACGCCAGAAGTGTGCAAGATCATTCAGTCCAAGAAGTTTTGGCCTTATGTGAACGGTGTTTTGAAGGCCTTCGAGCCTCTAATAAAAGCTCCTCGACTAGTGAATGGCGATGATAAGCCACAATGGGCTTCTTACATAAGGCCTATGATGCACAGATAGGGCAAGGACACGCTATAGACACAGATTTTACACATAAAAAGTGAAGTATCAGATACGGTACGACACGATACGTTGCCCATTTTGAAGTAAGACTATCGAGAGAGGAAAGATGGCTATTTAAGAAAATTGTAGATCATTAAAAATAAAAAATAAAAAATAAAAATAAAAATAAAAAATAAACGTAGAAAGATCATCGACAATCGATGGGAACGACAATTGCATCATGACTTGCACACTCGTGGTAAGTGGAGACTGATTTCTTCTTGACTTCCATTGTTGCATTAAATTCTTCTTAGCATACTGTTGACTTGAATTCATTAATTATGCAGGTTACTTGTTCAACCCACAATTCCAATATCTAGTTTCAAATAGTTATATTCGATGAAATTATTATGGGGTTGAAAAATATAATTGAAAAACTAGCAGATAGTACAAAAGATGCAACTTGGGCCACTAACCAAGTAAACTTTAAAAAACTATCTTAGTATCTTATATGATGTCTTCTCCAACTTAATATACATCATTCATACTATTGGATACCTATTTTTCTATGTTAATGACTTTAGATTGATATATGCAATGAAAATATAGGAAGTTTTGGCACAACTGCGCAAAGAGCTATCACGCAATCATATCCTCGTAAGGATTGTAAAATTATGTTTTCATTATTCTTTGATTTTCAGATGAATAGTGGTTGAATTATGGAGAAAGTGCTCCAGTACTAAGGATGATTGCAATTAAAGTCCTTAATCAAACTACATCATCATTAAATTGTGAAATAAATTGGAGCACATTTTCCTTTATCCACACGAAACCAAGAAACAGATTAACAATGGAAAAGTTGAATAATTGGTTTACATACACTATAACCTCAAGCTCCAGAGTAAAAATCGAAGAAGAAGAGCATTCGAGGATCAGCAGGATTACTTTTGTCTAATTAATCTAGGCTATATTTTTTTCAGCAAAAGATTACGTGTTGGGTGAGTGGCTAGAGGAGGTAGAAGAGCAACTACTAGATAAAGGTCCAGAGTTGGCTCAGCTTGTTAATGAGTTAACTGGGGAGAGGTCTGAGCTGATGAAAGCCTTGGAAATATTACATGAGATAAATATGACATAGGAATAGAGGAATAGGCCCGGTCCTGTTGAAGCAAGGGAAAAGGAGGTGGGTGAAGAGAGTGAGTCAAGTATCTCTACACCTTCATCATCACCAAGAATTTATCCCGACTCTCCTAGGGATGGCGGTCCTTATGGAGATGATGAGCCTGCCATGTATGAGAAAATCGAGCAATTTTCTTATGCTACCGACTTAGATCCTCATCGTGGCTACATAAGACATGCTCCATAGACCGGGCAGAGACTAGTAGTAGCGCCGCTGGTCAAGGAGGAGGGGCAGGTAATTCTAAGGGCGATGTTGGCTGACAACAGGCCATGTACAAATACTACCCTAATTGGCCACCCCAGTCACCGCTAGTTCCTCTCTCACAATTGTGGTATGCAACCTGGGCCCCCACAACCTATTTTTATCCTTCAACAATTTTTTTAATTTCAAGTGGCCCCTAGTCATCTCAATCTACTGAGGATAGCTCATCAAATTATCAAGGGATCTTCGCACCTCAACCACAATATTAATATGGTCATCAGTACGGGAGTGCAGTGCAAGAGTTCGGATCATATTATAACCCATACCAAAGAAACGATGATGATAATGATGATATTGAGCCTGGGCGACACTCCACTTGGAATTAAGCTGTGCATTCAAGTCTCTCCCCTCATTTCAGGTAAATTTTAAATGTCTAGTTGCTTTGTCATTTATCTTATTATCATAATGTAAAATGTTATCTTGATGCTCTTGAAATTCACTACTTGATGGTTGAGTGATGGGTATTAGGTACAAATAAGCTTTAGTTTCTTCAATTTCACACTAGTAGACAGCTTATAAGTCATAATTATGAATGCGTTTTATAAAATTTGTGATTTTCCAACTTATTTTGGTATATACATTTAAATTTATTTAATTTTAAACAAATTTTATACAGTCTTAGATTAGACAGCAATATTGGATGTCATGACGGGGGGGCGTGGCGCGGCGAAGTTGTTACTAATAGAAAAAAAAAATTTGTTTTCCAGCATTTTATAATATTCTAGCTTTTCTGGATAATTTTTCAAATTTTTTTAGAGTATAAAAAATTATCACGCCGCGATGACCACGACGGATTGCGAACCACGACCAATACCAATACCAATACCAATACCATATTGGTTTTTGGGGTTGGTCGATACTGCGATTTTAAACCATGGCTATAAAGTAATATGGAGATAAATTAGGAAACAAAATCAACAAGATGAATATAATTTTACATCTTATCAGATGTTTATTATAATCCCAATCAGAAAAATCCGAATATATCCTAACAGTTCTTAGGTATATAACAGGAGTTGCAGTAGTAGTTTTCAATACATTGTATGGTTACCATGTAAATCAACTTTTCACATAGTCAATTTTTAAACAAGTAAAGACAATGCAATTATTACATTTTCTTCTGTTATATTAAAATATGCCACCTATCTCTGTCATCGTGATTGCTTTGAAAATACTCCTTACCACATTAGTCTTCAAAACTGAGCAATCTGACACAAAAGTCAACTGCTTTTTAGTATCATGTGAGATCATCACGTCCGTACACTGCCACCTAGTATAGCCTGTGGGACCCACCTATCTAGATCCAGTTCATTCACATCATCATGTGAGATCATCACGTCCATACACTGCCACCTAGTATAGCCCGTGGGACCCACCTATCTAGATCCAGTTCATTCACATCACTGGCCCCTTAGTTTTACACATTGACCTAAATTTCTTGGTAATCAATCCCATACATGAGTATGGCCCTTCGCAATAAAACAGGCATCATATCTCTCAATTACCCATCCAGTTTATTTCAAGGATATGTGTTGGCAATTTGGCATTGCTCCTCTGCATATGTCTCTCAACATATGAGACAACCGGTGGGGCCCCCTATGATCAATCCAACCCAATCACCCACTAACACCCACCCCCCCCCCCCCCCCCCCCCTCCCCTAAATGTCATGGATCCCATGGGTTTTACATAATGCAAATGGGGCGGACCATTCGATTGAAATTAAAAAAATAAAAAAATAAAAAAATAAAAAAATAAAAAAATAAAAAAATAAAAAATAAAAAATAAAAAATGTATTCTAAAACCATTAAACTTGAGGGCCATGAATCAAGGGGTTGGTAATAGTATGATTAAACGGACTTGACATTTTATATCTGGGATGGTCCCCTCTGGATCTTTTGATCCCCCTCCTCATCCATATTGGTGGGGCCCATTGTCTTGCACTGTCTCCCATAGGAGACACCCATACAGGAGCAGGGCCCATTGAAAAGGGGGCGTTTCAGCCCCTCTCTTCCTTTCATGATAACATTTACTAGCAAACAATCAATTACAATGGTTTGCTATAAAAGTCAAGTCTGGACCCTACCTATTTAAAATCTAAACAACTTAGTACAAATGCCCAACCCCTATATAGTCTCTTGTGAAGTTTTACTATTATATGAGATGGTCCCTTTCACTGAGCATAGCTTGTTATACGGGATTAGCAAGTGCAGTTACCACCTTCGAGGGAACACAAAAACAAATGAAACTGAAGATAGGAAAGCCTGTGTGGATTCCAGTGAGTTACAGGAAACAAATTTACAAATGGGAAAAAGGTACAAAGTTCTTTTGCCTTTTCTTAATGCAATGGGTACAGTACAAGAACTACGAAGATGGGAAGTAGTAGCCAAGGGATCAGATGAATTTTTGGAAATGTAACTGAAATTTTGTAAAGAAAAATATGGAAACCAAAGTCCAATTCCTGAGGAAGGCACCGACCTCATACAAGAAAAGACAAAAAAGATAAAGCAATTGCATAAGGTTAACCATTACCCACAAATCAAACGACCTACCACGCAAAAAGACATCCTTAGCTAGAGAATCAGTAGCAGAATTAGCCACCCTCAGCACATGGGACAAGACCACTTCACTGTTGGCTGACAAAACTTCAGCACATCTAACCACGATCTTGCCTCCACACACCCAATTGCACACACCAGAGTCTCCCATAACCAAGGGAAAGAATCCCAGGTCGCAACCCTTCCATGAATCAAATGGATAGAGTTATCATTGTTCCAATCCATGGCTGTTTTGTTTCCCAAGTGTACACCTTAACTGCATCTCCTTGCCACTAGACTGCAAAGTATCATACTCTATACCTCAATTCTCAGAATATAAGGTAATGACTAAAAATCGGAAGAGTAATATTTTCATCAAAGGATGAAAACTTCCTTGAATGAAGGGGATTAAATCTTCCCAATGAATAGAAGGGACATTCTTCCGGAGTGACTTCTTAGACATACCATTTGCTAGTTATCATCATTTCATTGATGCTACATTTTGCTAGTCGTCATCATCATCATTGAAGCCTTATCCCATTTAGGTAATCTATTCTAGTCATGCTTTAAAATAGCGACCACTACATAGCATAGTGGTCGCATTATCAGCCGTATCGGTTGAGGCCGCTGCGCTATTTTGAAAATAGCAGCACTACGGTCTAAAACCTATTTGAGCCAAGTAGTTTAAATTTAAAATACCGTTTTTCCTATTTTTTATCCTTGATAGCCCTACCTAAAGTTGTGTCTACCCTTACATGGTTCCAAATCACTAAAAAAAAAAAGATTGGTTGCTATACAAGATTCTTTTTTTTTTTTTTACCAGTTAAAAATCTCACGCCGCTACGCCGCTATATATCCCCCCGCAACCATTATATATCGCCCGCTACGTAGTATTTTGGCCACTGGCCGCTACACCCACCGCAGCCACCATTTTGATCCTTGATTCTAGTAATGGGGAAAAAACATTTATATCCCTTCGTGGATTGGATATTACGTGTTTCTCTGCACTTTCTTGTACACTTAACCCTTTAACAAAATGAGATACCCATTATTGATTAATAGAAGAATCCACATATTAGTGTAACCAAATACATGGTTCGGTATCAAGTATTGGAAGGACTGGAAGCTTTACACTTTTCAAATATGAAATGAACAAATTTTTGGCACCTTCTAGCCACGGAAGAGTCATACAACAGGCCAACAGGAATCCTATGTTTTGTAATACAACTAGTCAACTACTACTACGGGAAAATTATTTAAGATGCCAGAGAATCATGTTTCATTATCGCTTAGCTGGGGTAACACCAGCAAGCTACCACGCCTGGCACACAGGCCACATCATTAAGCATACAAGAAGTGCATGAGCCTAAGTTTGAAACATTTATTTACTAGGCCATGCTTGAAACCTGGCTGAGGCCATTTTATGGATGCAACAGGCCAAGCTAGGGCATGACAGGACTTGGACCATGTCCAGACCTACATTTCAGGCCCAACAGGTAAGTGGGCTAGGCTTTAGCTTCGTTTCTGAGCCTAAATAGCTAAATCACGAGAGCAGTATAGGCACACATTAGACAAAACAACATGTTCTATAATGCTTAAGAAGTCATTCTTTATAAGACACCTTCAAAATTGAGGAAAAAATGCAAATTATAGTGTAGGCATTATTTTCAGAAAAAGAGAAGAAAACACTTGCCATATAAGAGCACAGATCTCACTGATAATTGCAAGGATAGTTAGGACCTTGTTATGAAACTGCAAGAAACAGAATGGCAAGTGAAGATAACAAGATATATTTATATTCCTAAGAAGATGTAGATGCATTCTAAGATGCAAAAATGAAAGGCATATAATGGTTGTAGATACAACAAAAGAAGCTATAGAACAATTCTCATACGCCAATGGGTTCTAAAACTTACACAAAGAGCGCAAACAAGAGCAAGGATAACACTTCCGATGTAAATGGCTGTGGCATAAATACGCACAGGATCAAGCATCATTCTTAATTGCTGCCCTACTCCAATAAGTAAAGCTGTGCTGCCACACAGAAGTTGAAGTTTAGCTTCCGAGAGATTAAAATAATAATCAAATAAGAATCACAACCACTAGAATCTAAAAATCAATAGGTAATATCCAAATTTTACTGAAATCAAGGATAAAAACCACAAGCAAAATCAAGCGATTTATAAGATCCACATTTAAACAATCAGATCCAAGTGTCAAGTCAAACTAGGGTTTTAATAAGATTCTGAATGGGCACAAAGAGTAATAAACCCCAATGAGAGGTAGAATTTAGAGTTTACAAAGAACTGAGGTGTCTAGATAAAACCCAAGGGATAAGAATTGGAAGAATCTGTTCGATACAAAGATTTGATTCAATATCAAATTGAAAATTCAAAGCTACATTGCAAACTTGGGCAATTTTTAAAGTGAATTGTATAGTGAAGTCATATTGGGAAATTCAAAGAAATAAGAATGGTGCAATTGAATTTAGGATGGTAAATCAAATTGGCATTCATTTTGATTGATCCGCTACTCAAGAAAATCCCCTGTAAGCAATTCTTGATGAAACTAGGATTTTGGAACCAAAATTGAAACATCTTCAAGAATTCAGCCGATAGCACAATCAAAACCACTAAAATCTATAATTCCAATGAAAAAACAGACAAATATGAAATTCCATCAAAACCTAAACAACAATTCCAGGCTCTTAAAGTTAGGTCGCTTGACCAAAGGAAGATGAAAATATTCAACCTCCAATAAATCTAAATAATGGAATTGTATTCACAATTAAGTAACAATTAATTTCAATAAAAACATTCAAAAAAAAAAAAAAAAAAAGCATACCTTGATGGGATATTATCACAAAGTGGGTCAAAATTTGATGCAAGGCTAATGAGATGTTGCAAGGAGACCCATGACACACTCATGGGGGCCAAGAAAGTGTAACGGTTTAATTTCTTATTCTTTTCCCCTACTGAGTTGTCATTACAATTAGCCTTCTAATTATGTTCGTTTCCTAGTTTTCTTAGTTTGCTAATGTGATTAGATTCCTTATTTTTATACGATCATTGTAGAGAACGGAAGGAGTTCTGAATAATAATAAAATTTCTCCTTTCGGGTTTTACCATGGAGGTGTGTCAAGTGAGAAAGTATGAAGCTCCTAACCCCTCGATAAATGGCCGACAAGGTTTCACCTTCCAAAATGAGTGCACAATCTATCCAACAGTCCAGTCCAATGGGTGCGGGGGGGGGGGGGGCGGGGGGGGGGGGGGGTGCTGTTTTATGATTCACTCATATGGATCATCAAGTGGGGCCCACAAGGCGTTTCCGCCAAAACTGATGAGTGTATGAGCTTAGGAGAGGAAAATCCTATATATATCCAATGGAGTAAATATTTTGTGTACCCCTAGGTCTCCTTTAGAGTTTAGACCTTTTGATCCCCCACCTCCCCCATGATTAGGATGGCCCTATGTGGGCCCAACAAGTGTGTGCTCAGTAAGGGGCTCACAGATGGTGCTCGATGGAGGGTGGTATATATAGATAGTCTCTATCAGGTGCACATGGAGCTCTCATGCGCAGCTCGCTGAGGGACCCCACCTGGGCTGGGACCAAGGAGGATCTTTTCATATGGGTGGGCCCTACTAGTAGGCTCACCGCTCACATGATCATTTAACCCATTGATCAGCGGCCCACAAGTTTCACCCCATAAAAAATTGACCACATCCATCTAATGGTGCAGTCCATTTGGTTGGGTGTAAAACAATGGGGATCCGTGGCGGGTAGGAGGGGTGTGTGTGTGCCCATTCAGTTGGTTCATTAGGTGGGGCCCACCATGGCATGTGCAGGGTATGAGGTGTGCATAGGAATATATATATACATATACATATACATATATATGTACATATACATATGTATATGTATATGTACATATATATGTACATATATATATATATATATATATATATTATGTAGATGAATGATCTAGTGCACATGGTGTGCACGGGTCTTACGTATGGTGCACACTGTTAAGAAGCCCAACCAGCCCATTTGTATTATAATTATCCCAGCCCACTAATAACATGTAAAGGGATTAGTCAATCTTGTACAGATCATAACCGTGTGAGTGCGTTTAGGGATATTTTAGATTGTGTTTACAAACTTGTAGCCTAAGAAAGGCAAGTTAACTACTATATATTGAATGAAAATCCTAGAGGGATACACAGTTTTGAATCCAAAAACTCCTTTCTTTAGTGTTCGTGACATGGTATCAGAGGCATCGTCGAGAGTCATCTCCTTCTCTGTTTCGTCAATCTTCTCAAGATATAGAGATCTTTAGGTCCCTCCTATTTCATCTTCCAGCCCTGGAAGCCTGTGAAGCATTTTTATTCAATCTAGTGACAGGTGCTTAATTGTTTACAATTTGAGCCCTAATATTTGGTTTATCTTGTGCTAGTTCATGTTTATTTTATTTGTTTTTACATATTCTTTGTTAATTTTTATGCAAAGGTAAAAAGGAGCAAAAAGAGAGGAATTAATAAAGACATGATGGGCGTGAATCATCAAGTAGGGCCAAGGTGGGTCCTATCCAAGCTGTTTCAGATTTCAAGACTACTTTCTAATTCTTTGGACAACTTACAATTAAAATCTAAGAAGGAAAGAATTGGAGAAAGAAATTATAATCAAAGAAGAAAAGTGAAAGAAAGAAGAAAAAGGAAGAAACCCAATCTTGGGTTACATGCCCAAAAAGGGGCCCACATCATTTGCAGAAAGTAGAATTTCAGAAATTAGAAAGTCTTATTCAAGTTAAAATGGAGTTCAAGAATGGAGAAGAAGAAGGAGAAAAAGAAGAAAAGTTCAAAGGAAGAGTTCAAGCCAAGATAGAAGTCTGGGGGGGGGTCCCACACTCATGTTGCATGCACCATATAGGGCCCACTTTTATGATAGAAGTTTCAGATTTAACCTCTCGCAATTAAATCTCAGATTTGTGGGTCCATGTGAAGAATTTTCAAGAAGCCATAAAGTGGTACCTGAATTAGAAAGTCTTGCACCACAAGAAAAAAGACTTCTATTCTCATCCAATGAGGAAATATACTTGTAAAGAAAGCAAGAGACCTAATCATAAAAGAAAACAAAGCCTAAAAATTAGGAAACTCCTTGCTAAAGAAAGGCTTTTGCCAAAAGCTTAAATAGAAGATACAAGGGGGGACATCCAACAAACCACGAGCCATCAACCAGCCAGCATACTTGCCATCATCATCCCATATTTCCTAGCTGCCGTACAGCACCTTTGGAGCATCCTTTGGAGAGCTTTTGGAGCGAGGAAAAGAGGAACAAGCTGCTGGCCGTCTACTTCATCTTCTTCAATCTTCTAGTTTTATTTTTATGACTCGATTTTCTAATTTATTTTTCATTAAAGACATGAGTAGCTAAACTTTTTAGGGCTAGGGTGTAATTGAAACCCTAGTCTAGTTCTATGTAGTCTCTTTTGGCATCTTTTAATTCAGATTTCAGTTTTATTAGTTGAGATTCTAAACCATATTATTAATTGATGAGTTGTGTATATGCCATGCCAACCGTGCTATGTTCAATTAATTTTAATTGTAACTAACTTAATTGTGATTGACCTTGATGTTAAGCATCTAGGGTTTAGAACCATGAATAACCTAAGTATATGCCATGCTTAGACTCATGCATTTATCTTTCCCATTGTTTTATGCATTATGTTTGTTTTAACTAGGACAGATGCCATTTTTTGCATCATAATGAACAATTCATGTAGTATGCTACTCATGAATTAGGTTTAGGGGAATAGTAATCTAGATACATATGCCATGGTCTAGGTTGATAGATGTCACTAATAAAATCTTATTTTTGATTAAAGGGTAATAAGAGACATGCATAGGATTGGTTAGGGGAGTAGATGAAACCCTAGTTTTTCGATTTTAATACTAGTTGTGTTTTAGATTACTTTCCAATTAGCTTTTGATAATTTAATTTACTTTTTTAGTAGTTTAATTCAACCTTTCATCATTCAATTGTTTCTTTCAATATTCTAATTTTTAGTTGCTTTTGACATTGTTTTATCACAAGTCTTCGTGGGATCAACCTCGTACTTACAATTCACTACACTACATAGTGATCTTATGCCCTTGCGAGTTTTAAGTTATGTGCATATTAATTAGCTTATTTCTAGGTTGTTTGGTGCATATAATCTGGCAGAATAATTTCTGTAGAACGAAGATCCAATCACACTTTGATGCACTATGGCCCACCTGCAATCATCACAACTGCCTCAGCAAACTCCTCCCAACATGGTCGACTATTTATCCTGGTATTTCTGGTATTTCTTTAGCTTTATTGGCTCATCAAAGATAGGCCATCTGCTATTTTTTGTAGATTTTCAGTTTTTTCCACCAGATTCAATCAAAGCCATCTAGAATTCAGGATTTTGAATCTTTTGGAGGGAAATTTCTTCCATTAGTCGCGGAATACATCTCTCCAATCATCCCTTGCATCTGATCTGTCCAAAGATCATATTGTGGGGCACATGTGGAGGACTATCCATTAACGACAGGGTCTTCTGGGGTGTTTTGGGTACTGTTCATCAGCAAAATAGTCTCTTCTGTTAATTGCTGCATATATTACTCATCTGGCAGATTTCTACTGAGAATTTGGACTTTATTCCTCTGATTTGGTTCGATCAGGTCCTGCTTTTATCAGTTTACCACTGTCATTCTTGCTTCTTGAGATTTTTTTCTGAAATGGAAAAATCTGAACTTGCATTGATTAAATTCAATGGAAAGACTTATACTTCCTGGTATTACCAATTTCAAGTATATTTGGAAGGCAAGGAAATGTGGGGTATATTTCTGGGACGGATCCTAGACCACACGATGATGAGAAAAAAAAAAATTATCATAGAATACAAAAGATGCCAAAATCAAAACCTAGATTCTTGGCTCCTTTGAACCTCAGTACATGCTGAATCTCTATACGACCCCGACCCAAGTGACCTCGATTAGTACTCATTAAGTCGTGCGTTAGCTTTAAGCGTGATTGGTGAATTTTGGCAAAGTTGGGATTAGAATAGCTTTTGTCATAGCTTAAGGGAATTTTGAGTGCCTTTGTGATTACTGCGACCCTTTGCGGGTTCCTTTTTGTGACCTTACGAGTACTTAGGGGATTATTTGAGATCCTAATAATTCGTATTTCACTCTCGTTTTACTTGTTTCGTTAATCCCTACAACTTTCATGTTGATCCCGTCCCCGTTTGAAACCCCGAAACCCGACTTTTCCTATATCAAGGGCAAAACAGTCTTTTTACACCAAATCTGGGCACAAAATTTGATATTCCTAAAACCCTCGAAATATATACTTTTTGGAAACTAGAAATTTCAACGATTTTTTTTCCCATCTTCGTCGAACTCATCCGAGGTCCTGAAAAGAATGATTTCAAACCTACAAGATTTCTAGTAATGGAGCCCACTCTCAATTGCTATATAAGAGAACCCTTCTTCTCTTTCCTTCTTCTTCTTTTCCAGCCCAAAATCCCTGCAACCCTAAGCTAGGGCTTTCTTCTCTTGCTTCTTGCTCTCATCTCCAATATCTTTATCAATCTTGCACCAAAAGCTAAATGGAAATCATCATCTTCTTCATCTCTCTCCACTGATACTATTCTTGGAGGAAACCTTCCATCCCAAGACCTTCTTTGGGCCAGCCTTGTCCTTTTGAAAAACCTACAAGTAAGCAACCCACCCTATCTCTTAGATTTGTGTTCCTCTAGCCTTAGAAGAGGTTCCATCTCCATTATTGTAAGCTTTCTCTTCTTGTCTTGTGATTTTGATCATTTTAAGGTTTGTTTTGGCGGTTTTGTGTAGCTTTTGTTCTTGGCTTGGAAGAGTGTGATTAGAGCTTATTTTCCCTAAGCTTGGACCCAAGGCAAGTGGATGATTTGATATTTTGAGCATTAAATATCTTTTATGAGAAATGTGATGATTTTGCTATTTCTACTCTTGTTATTCTTGACTTGCATTGTTTTGAAATAAATGCATATGAAAGAGTCTCTTTAGCTCATTTAATGTCTTGTAATAGTTGGTTTATGGTTTTGATTTATCTTCTTGAACATAGCATAAATGGATCCTTGTGATTGGTGGATTTCTCTCTCTTATGATTGAATGGGTTGAAGGAGAAGGTGATTGGATGAATACTTATAGAAACTTTGATGGAGAAGTGTTGAATAATGAATTGGAGGAGCCTTTTTAGCTCATTTTATTGCAGGGAAATGAATGGGAAATGATGAAAACTGATTGGGTGAAGAAAAGGCTCGAATTTGGACTTAGCATGAATTTCCCACAGCTGGGCAATCAGCTGGCGGTCATTTGTTGGCTAGCCGCCTGGTGACTGGCGACTAACCAAACCAGGTTCGGTAACAATTCCAAAGAGCTGCATTCTGTTCTAAAAGGGGGCGGTCAGTTGGCGGTCACCTGTCGGCTAGCCGCCTGGTGACTGACGGCTAACCGAACCCAGTTCAGTTACAATTCCAGTATGCTGCATCCTGTCGGTCTGCTCGCGGTCAGCCAGCGGCTAACCGCTGAATCCATCAGCGGCTAACAGCCAACTAACCGCCAGGTAACCGACCTCACCCAGAAATTCTGAAATGAAGAGAAAAGGAGGGATTTCTGTCCCAATCGCTTGTGAACCCCTTTCAGGGAGCGATGGGTATTGTTCACCTAGGGGTATGTTTGGAGTAGAAATGAAATGTTTAAATGATGGGAATAGGTTTGTTGGAGGCCCGTTTGAGAGAGAAAACGCCATCACAAAGATTCAGTGTAGTTCCAAGATTACTAAGGTGTATAAGGAGCCCGGGATGTCCTTAAAACTCAAGAAGTACCAAGTCTATATTGAAATCGACATACGGGACCCCTATTCACCTTGAGTTAACCTCGAATCCCGATACTTGTCTCTAGATTTTGAAAGCTCAGTTTTATTCCATTGTCCCCGAATTTTGATATGCACTCCCGAAATCCATGATTTATAATTTGTTACTCCCGAAAACACTGAAATTACATTTGTAGCATTTTGTTAGTCCCAATGTGCATTCCCGACATTGAAATGACATTTGTGCCTTCAAGAACCCCGTCCCGCCCGGTTATTTAATTGCATTATATGTATTCTATACATGTCCTGATTTTTGTCATATGACCTATGAGTCGGCACCACTAAGCTTGGACGACTTCGTCGGTTTGATCCACCGACTTAGAGGTCCCCCTCCCGTCCCGCCAGTTGCAGTTTGAATCTCGATGCCCGATTTATTACCGTGGTCCCATCCCGATACCCGGCTCGCTCCCGTGGTTCCCGATATCCAGTTCGCTACCATGATTCCTGATACCCGGCTTGCTACCATGGTCCCGTCCCGTATTATTATATGTATATGTATATTTTCGTTGAGTCTCCTCACTTCGGTGACTGAGACCAACGCCCCGATATGCTCTTATCACTTGGGTGATAGAGGACTTAGCTTTGTGTGGTTGCCATCTTGCTAGTTGTCGATTCCTTGTATACCTTACATGTTTTATATTGCTTATTTGTTTTCTAGCAAATGATTCTTTTCTCTTATGGAAATTATGGTTTAAACAGGTTTAAATGTTGTCCGAGGTAAATTTATTTATTATTGTATTGCTATATCCTTACACCCACCTGCCAAACCGTCGTATTTGACCCACATTTTGGTACTTCAGGTCCAGTTGCCGATTATCTTGAGGAGCTCGATGAGGCGGTCGGTGAACCGCAGCGATTAGTTGAGTGGCATGCCGATTATGTCGTGTAGACATTCAGTTGCCTCGAGATACGTAACATTTTGGGGTTGTGGATAACACTTTCTTTTGGGAGATTATTTTGGATTGTATTGGCCTTTGTTGGCCTCTATTTTTGGGAAATGTTAATTAAATGATCTTTTGTATAAACACTTAACATTACTTTTGGAAAGTGCTGATGATTATTGCTCATTCAGATTCTTTATTAATGTGTTATTAGTCTTGTTGATGGAGATGAACTATATTCTTGATTTGCTACACGCTTCCGCACTTAAACAAAAGTATTACGTTGTTGTGATATCCTCACCGCGGACACCTGTGGGAAATCACGTGCACGGGTAGTATCTTATTCTTTATAGACCCGTGTACGCATTGTATGTCCCATGGCATGAACTATTCATTTGACATCATCATCATTAGTCCCGATACCGGATTGGGTAGGTAATCCGGTTCGGGGTCGCGACAAACTGGTATCAAAGCGAGTTGTGTTTCAAGCAATTAAAAGAAACTAGAAATCCCAAGGACGTGGCGAGGATCCATTAGACTTTTCGTTAGCTAGAATCGTGTGAGCAATGTGTGAACCCTTTATTTTATTATTATGTGCTAACATCTTGTTTTGCAGCATCATGCCACCTCGTAAGAGACGGATAAACGGCAATCCCACCGCAAGTAACAGTGATCATACGGGGCCAGTTGAAGAAGATACGGCTGATAACACCATGCAAAACAAATTTCAACAAATGATGCAAGTCATGCTTGATCAGCAGCGTCAGGCCAATGAGAACCAAGCTAGACTACAAGAACAAATGGTCAAGAAGGATGAGGATCATGCCAGGGAGTTGGCTCGGATGCAAGCACAATTGCTAGAGGTATTATAAAGAAGGCCTAAGCCGATTCTACCTCAACCAACAGGCCCACAGATTGTCATTAATCAGGGGGAGGATGACCCGAATGCCTTGTTTGAACGGGTTTAGGAAAAGAGGTCCAAAAGACTTTGTTGGGACAGAAGATCCTTTGGCTGCAGATGATTGGCTAGAACACACAGAGAATATCTTTGAAATCTTCCGATGCACGGGAGGAGAGAGTAAAACTGGCAGCATCTCTATTTACCGGTTTGGCAGACATCTGGTGGAAAATAGTTAGAGAAGAGTACAGGACTATGGCAGATGCAGTAGCTTGGGCAAACTTTAAGAGGCAATTTAGGGACATGTATGTGCCCACCCATGTCAAGAGGCAGAAGGCAGTAGAGTTCCAGCAGCTTGTCCAAGGCAATATGATGGTTTTAGAATACCTCACAAAGTTTGAAAGATTATCAAGATATGCTCCGGAGTTAGTTGACACTGTTGAGAAGAAGATTGCCAAATTCCTTGAAGGACTCAACCCCATCATAGAAAGAGATGCTACGGGGGTTGTACCACTTGCAACCTTTGAAGAGGCAGTCAAAAGAGCTTACAAATTTGAGAACTTTCACAACAAAATTCTTAGAGTTCAGGAAAAGGGGCAGACTCATCAGCAGAACCACCAACAGAGGAACCAGCAGCACAAGAGGCATAGGCCAGAACAGAATGTTCAGAACCAAGTGGTCTGTATCCATTGTGGGAAAAATCATGAGTATCCAATGTCGTACCGTCACAGGAGCATGCTTCAGATGTGGCTCAATGGACCATCAGATGAGAAATTGCCCAAGACCGAACAGGCAGAATCAGCAACCTCAAGGAGCACCACGTCTGGCACCACCTCAGAATCCACCAGCTCTCCAAAATCAGGCAAGGCCACTTCAGCTACAAGCACCTCAGCAACAATATAGACCTCAGCAACAGCAGCAGGCTCGTCAACAGGGACAAAATCAGAATCAGCGTCCCCCACAACAGAATATAAACGTCCCACAAGGCAGGCAGCAACAAGTTCCGATCAGGCCACAGCAGCGAGGACAAGTATATGCAATTAATAGAGCTGATGCAATGGCGGCAGACAATGTAGTAGAAGGTACACTCCTCGTCTGTGGAATTAAAGCTAGGATTTTATTTGACCCTGGCTCGACAAATTCATTTTTATCCCATGCATTTTCTAATTTGATTGATGTACATGGTAGAGAACTTGAATATATTTTGACTATGGCTACACCAATAGACAAACAAGTTGTGTTTACTACTTATTACCCTAGTTGTACAGTTTGGATAGGGGATGTTGTCTTACCCGCAGACCTAATTCTGTTGGAGATGCATGGCTTTGATATCATCCTAGGGATGGATTGGCTGGCAAGGTACCATGCCATAATGGATTGTTTACATAAGATCCTCACCTTCAAATTAGATGAGACACCAGCAAGAGTGTTGTTTCAGAAGAAAGGAGGAATCTCCGTGCAGGGTTTGTCTCAACGTTGAAAGCTGATAGACTTTTGAAAAGTGTATGTGAAGCTTATTAGGCGTTTATCACAGAGGATAAACGGCCCCAAGGGGTGGAGGAGATTCCTATTGTTTGAGAATTCCTGGATGTGTTCCCGAAGGAGATTCCAGGATTACCACCCATCAGAGAAATCGATTTCACCATCGAGTTATTACCAGGAACCACTCTGATATCTATTGCACCATATCGGATGGCTCCGGGGAATTGGGAGAATTAATGATACAATTACAAGAATTGTTAGACAAAGGTTTTGTAAGACCTAGCATTTCGCCATGGGGAGGTTCAGTTTTGTTTGTCAAGAAGAAAGATGGTTCAATGAGGATGTGCTTTGATTACCGAAGGTTTAACCAAGTGACCATCAAGAACAAATATCCATTGCCAAGGATAGATGAACTGTTTGATCAATTACAGGCGCCTCGTATTTTTCGAAGATGGACTTGAGATCCGGTTACCATCCGCTGAGAGTTAGAGAATCAGATGTACTGAAGACAGCTTTCCGGACAAGATATGGTCACTATGAGTTTCTAGTTATGCCATTCGAATTGACTAATGCACCGGCAGTATTCATGGCGTTGATGAACAAGATATTTGCACAGTACCTGGATCAATTTGTAGTAGTGTTCATTGATGACATTTTGGTGTACTCCAAGACCAAGGAAGAACACGAAGAGCACCTCAGGATAGCACTACAACTTTTGAGAGAAAACCAGTTGTATGAAAAGCTCAATAAGTGTGAATTCTGGCTGGAACAAATAGCATTTTTGGGACACATCATCTCCAAAGAAGGATTGTCAGTAAATCCGTCCAAGATTGAGCCAGTAGTGAAGTGGGAAAGACCGAAGAATGTGTCAGAAATCAGAAGTTTTCTGGGATTGGCAAGGTATTACCGAAGATTTGTACAAGGATTTTCGTCGATTGTATCACCATTGACAAAGTTGACAATGAAAAATGTGCCGTATGTGTGGACAGATCAGTGTGAAACTAGCTTTCAAGAGCTGAAAAAGAGGTTGACTACAGCACCAGTCCTTACTTTACCATCCAGAAGCGGCGGTTTCACCATTTTTACCGATGCTTTGAATGTTGGACTTGGATGTGTGTTGATGCAAGATGGAAAAGTGGTTGCTTATGGATCCCGGCAGCTGAAAGACCATGAGAAGAACTAGGCAACCCATGATCTTGAGTTGGCCGTGGTCGTCTTTGCATTAAAGATGTGGAGACAATATCTCTATGGAGAGAAGTTCGAAGTCCACTCCGATCACCGGCTTAAGTACTTGTTTTCTCAAAAGGAACTGAACATGAGGCAAAGGATATGGATGGAATACATCAAAGATTATGACTTTCCGATCAAGTATCACCCGGGGAAAATAATGTAGTTGCCGATGCCTTGAGCAGAAAATCAATAGGCTTGGCAAATCTAAGCGGTACTTGTATCTTCGAGCAATTTGAAGAGTTGAGAATAGATCTACAGCCACTGAAGAAGGGTGTGATACTAGCCAACATGTCAGTGTCAGAGCCTTCCTTCATTCAATAGATCAAGGATGGTCAGTTGCTAGATACAGAGTTGGCCAAGAGATTTCAGAACTTATCGCAGAACGTCCTGATTTTCGTATCGTTGATGGAGTTTTATACTACCGTGACCATCTATTCGTGCCTAACATTGAAGATTTGAGGGATGACATCATGATGGAAGCTCACAGTACGAAGTATTCCATGCACCCAGGCAGTACGAAGATGTATCAGAATTTGAAGGGCAGATTTTGGTGGAACAATATGAAGAGAGAGATTGCAGCATTTGTCTCCCGCTGCATGACTTGTCAGTTGATAAAGGCAGAGCATCAGAAGCCTCCAGGGTTGTTACAACCATTAGAGATCCCGGAATGGAAATGGGAACACATTACCATGGATTTTATTTCGGGACTACCGAGAACCAGCAAAGGCAATGATGCAATATGGGTCATTGTGGACCGTCTCACCAAATCAGCTCATTTCATTCCTATGAGGACAAGGAAGAAAATGCACATACCACCTTTGGCAGAGTTGTTTGTTAACGAAATTGTCAGTCGGCATGGACAGCCAGTTTCTGTCACATCTGACAAAGACAGCAGATTCGTCTCAAGATTCTGGAAGACATTGCATGAGTCCATGAGTACAAAGCTACAATTCAACATGGCTTATCACCCTCAGACGGATGGCCAGTCAGAAAGAACAATTCAAACCCTTGAGGATATGCTTCGTGCTTGTGTGTTAGACTTCAAGACTCAATGGGATGAGACCCTACTGTTGTGTGAGTTCGCTTACAACAACAGCTACCACTCGAGCATTGGAATGGCACCTTTCGAAGCTTTGTATGGCAAAAGGTGTAGGACACCTGTTTGTTGGGAAGAAGTTGGCACCCGCAGTTTCCATGGGCCAGCCATTGTGAGTGAAACCAGTGACAAAGTCAAGTTGATCCAAGAACGTCTGAAAGTAGCCCGGAGTAAACAGAAAAGCTATGTAGACTCTCACATAAGGGATTTACAGTTCAAAGAAGGAGACAAGTTATTCTTGAAGGTGTCACCGACTAAGGGAACTCTGAGATTTGGGCAGAAATGCAAGCTATCCAGAAGATACATTGGACCGTATGATATTGTGAGCAAGATTGGTGATGCGGCTTATAGATTAGCCTTACCACCCGAACTCTCCGATGTACACAACTTCTTCCATGTGTCTATGTTGAAAAAGTATGTCCCCGATTCCTCACATGTACTCCAGCATGAGCCGTTGGAAATCTGAGAAGATGCTACATATGTAGAGAAGCCTATTCAAATCATCGATACGAAGGAACAAGAGTTGAGGACACTGACTATTCATTGGGTGAAAGTACTCTGGGAAAACAATGGACCGGAAGAAGCAACGTGGGAATTATGAGATCAAGTGCAGAAGAAGTATCCACATCTACTACCTGAGGTGACTTTTATGTTTCATTTGGAGGACCAAATGCCCTAAGGGGTGGAGGATGTAAGATCCCGACCCGAGTGACCTCGATTAGTACTAATTAAGTCGTGCGTTAGCTTTAAACGTGATTAGTGAATTTTGGCTAAGTTGAGATTAGAATAGCTTTTGTCATAGCTTTGGGGAATTTTGAGTGCCTTTGTGATTAGTGGGACCCTTTGGGGGTTCCTTTTTGTGACCTTACGAGTACTTAGGGGATTATTTGAGATCCTAATAATTCGTATTTCAATCTCGTTTTACTTGTTTCGTTAATCCATACAACTTTCATGTTGATCCCGTCCCCGTTTGGAACCCCAAAACCTGACTTTTCCTATATCAAGGGCAAAACAGTCTTTTTACACCAAATCTGGGCACAAAATTTGATGTTCCTGAAACCTTCGAAATATATACTTTTTGGAAACTAGAAATTTTGACGATTGTTTTTCCCTTCTTCGTCGAACTCATCCGAGGTCCCTAAAAGAATGATTTCAGCCCTAAAAGATTTCTAGTAGTTGAGCCCACTCTCATTTGCTATATAAGAGAACCCTTCTTCTCTTTCCTTCTTCTTCTTTTCCAGCCCAAAATCCCTACAACCCTAAGCTAGGGCTTTCTTCTCTTGCTTCTTGCTCTCCCATCTCCAATATCTTTATCAATCTTGCACCAAAAGCTAAATGGAAATCATCATCTTCTTCATCTCTCTCCACTGATACTATTCTTGGAGGAAACCTTCCATCCCAAGACCTTCTTTGGGCTAGCCTTGTGCTTTTGAAGAACCTACAAGTAAGCAACCCACCCTATCTCTTAGATTTGTGTTCCTCTAGCCTTAAAGAGGTTCCATCTCCATTATTGTAAGCTTTCTCTTTTAGTCTTGTGATTTTGATCATTTTAGGGTTTGTTTTGGGGGTTTTGTGTAGCTTTTGTTCTTGGCTTGGAAGAGTGTGATTAGAGCTTATTTTCCCTAAGCTTGGACCAAAGGCAAGTGGATGATTTGATATTTTGAGCATTAAATAGCTTTTATGAGAAAGGTGATGATTTTGCTATTTCTACTCTTGTTATTCTTGACTTGCATTGTTTTGAAATAAATGCATATGAAAGAGTCTCTTTAGCTCATTTAATGTCTTGGACTAGTTGGTTTATGGTTTTGATTTATCTTCTTGAACATAGCATAAATGGACCCTTGTGATTGGTGGATTTCTCTTTCTCTTATGGTTGAATGGGTTGAAGGAGAAGGTGATTGGATTAATACTTATAGAAGCTTTGATGGAGAAGTGTTGAATAATGAATTGGAGGAGCCTTTTTAGCTCATTTTATTGCAGGGAAATGAATGGGAAATGAAGAAAATTGATTGGGTGAAGAAAAGGATCAAATCTGGACTCAGTGTGAATTTCCTGCAGCTGGGCGGTCACCTATTGGCTAGCCTCCTGGTGACTGGCGGCTAACCGAACCAGGTTCGGTCACAATTCCAGAGAGCTGCATTTTGTTCTAAAAGGGGGCGGTCAGCTAGCGGTCACCTGTCGGCTAGCCGCCCGATGACTGATGGCTAACCGAACCCAGTTTGGTTACAATTCCAGTATGCTGCATCTTGTCGGTCTGCTCGCGGTCAGCCAGCGGCTAACCGCTAAATCCATCAACGGCTAACCGCCAGGTAACCGACCTCACCCAGAAATTGTGAAATGAAAAGAAAAGGAGGGATTTCCGTCCCAATCGCTTGTGAACCCCTTTCAGGGAGCGATGGGTATTGTTCAGCTGGGGGTATGTTTGGAGTAGAAATGAAATGTTTAAATGATGGGAATAGGTTTGTTGGAGGCCCGTTTGAGAGAGAAAATGTCATCACAAAGATTCGGTGTAGTTCCAAGATTACTAAGGTGTATAAGGAGCCCGGGATGTCCTTAAAACTCAAGCAGTACCAAGTCTATATTGAAATCGACATACGGGACCCATATTCACCTTGAGTTAACCTCGAATCCCGATACTTGTCCCGAGATTTTGAAAGCTCAGTTTTATTCCATTGTCCCCGAATTTTGATATGCACTCCCGAAATCCATGATTTATAATTTGTTACTCCCGAAAACACTGAAATTACATTTGTAGCATTTTGCTAGTCCCGATGTGCATTCTCGACATTGAATTGACATTTGTGCCTTCAAGCACCCCATCCCTCCCGGTTATTTAATTGCATTATATGTATTTTACACATGTCCTGATTTTTGTCATATGACCTATGAGTTGGCACCACTAAGCTTGGACGACTTTGTCGGTTTGATCCACCGACTTAGAGGTCCCCCTCCCATCCCGCCAGTTACAGTTTGGATCCCGATGCCCGATTTATTACCGTGGTCCCGTCCCGATACCCAGCTTGGTTTAAATGTTTAAACAGGTTTAAATGTTTTCCAAGGTAAATTTATTTATTATTGTATTGCTATATCCTTTCACCCACCTGCCAAACCGTCGTGTTTGACCCACTTTTTGGTACTCAGGTCCAGTTGCCGGTTATCTTGAGGAGGAGCTCGAGGAGGTGGTCGGTGAACCGCAGCGATTAGTTGAGTGGCATGCCGATTATGTCATGTAGACATTCAGTTGCCTCGAGATACGTAACATTTTGGGGTTGTGGATAACACTTTCTTTTGGGAGATTATTTTGGATTGTATTGGCCTTTGTTGGCCTCTATTTTTGGGAAATGTTAATTAAATGATCTTTTGTATAAACACTTAACATTACTTTCGGAAAGTGCTGATGATTATTGCTCATTCTGATTCCTTATACCTATAAATGTGTTATTAGTCTTGTTGATGGAGATGAACTATATTCTTGATTTGCTACACGCTTCCGCACTTAAACAAAAGTATTACGTTGTTGTGATATCCTCACTGCGGAAACCTGTGGGAAATCACGTGCACGGGTAGTATCTTATTCTTTATAGACCCGTGTACGCATTGTATGTCCCATGGCATGAACTATTCATTTGTACATCATCATCATTAGTCCCGATCCCGGATTGGGTCGGTAATCCGGTCCGGGGTCGCGACAATCTCAAACCCTACAAAACTTCCAAGGCCGTGTGGGAATAATTGAAGAAAGTTTACAATCAGGGTAGAGATGTCAAATGGGCCGGGCCGGCACGGCCCAACATGGAAGTCAACGGCATTCCAAATAAGGCCCATAATAGTAATGAGTATAACTCCCCACTAAACCTATCTTTTCACATTCCAAAACAGCATTAAAGCCTGTTAACTTTTCACCGTTGAGAAGTTGTTGCTATTAAAAGAAAAAAGAAAACCCTGAAATTACAGCAAACAAGAAACCCCTTTTTTGTTTTGAAAATCCTTCAAGGTACGTTTGCACCTTTTCCCCCCTGCATTGCTGCTTCTTGGAATCCAAAGAAGACCTCCTCTATATTCTTCTTCAATCACTACAATCCAAGGTGTTTTTTCCAATCTCGCCGCACTCCAAAAGTCCTTCCTACTTGCACTTCTACAATTGTCGTCGCTGCAACCTGGAGGCGTCAAGAAGAGGAACATGTCTCTGCCATTGCTTAAGTGAAGGCTCTATCGCTGAAGCCAAAAGCCGTGTACACATTTAATATATTTTTCTCTTCCCTTTACACGTGTCAGTCTCCCTCTCCGTCTCTTTTTTTTTTTTTTTTTTGTTTTCTATCATCAATGGGACCAACTGTTCCATCGTGGATGAAATCATTTGATTTCTGGTTTCTATCTTCTTACCTTCCGGTCCTTTTTTTTTTCCCTCTTCTGCGATGTAGATCCATCAGCGAGTTCCACATGTTAAATCTATTTCAAAGGTTGGCCCCACTGATGGATCAAAACCCAATTGTTTCTCCCTTCGTTATTTTCTATCCCTTTTTTTTTTTTTTTTTTGTTCTTTTTAATGGATGTAGATCACAATGTCACAAGAAAGATTAAGTGGATTTGCCATACTATCCTGCTCTCGGATGGACTCAAGCGTCGAGCGAGGTCGGATTCCCTTTGGCTCCTCGCAAGCTGTTACTCCCCAGACAGTGACTCCGCTCCATGCAAAGCACACCTTCCTGTCTCCTCCCCTTCCCCCTCTCCTCTCCTCAAGGATCACGCTGATTCCCTGCCTCGACAATGATCTCCTGACGACTGCTCTGCGAAGGCAAGTTCAAGGACTGCAAAAAATTCTTCAAGTCCCCCTAGAATCTCTGTCTCAACTGATAGACACTCTCTATCTACCCATCTTGAAGGACCTTCCTCCACCAATTCTTGGCTGCCACATAAAATGAAAGTTTGTGGAGAAGTAATAGGCATCTCAGTCGGCAACAGTCTTGGAGGATGGAACAGCTTAATTGCCTTTGCTAACGAGAGTGACATTCTTCCCAAATCTGCCTCTTCTCTTCCCAGAACTGACTCTTCCAAAAAGAGCTCCAAGCAAAAGGGAAGCAGAGAACTCAAAAATCTGTCCTACTCCATCAACTATGACAACCGTCAACATGACAGTTCTCCCTCTATTAAGCTAATCACCAGAGGCAGAGACACTCATAACTGTTATAAATGAAAGTAGTCTCATGGAATGTTCGTGGGTTAGGAAGTTCAGTGAAGAGGGCTATAATAAAGGATGTAACTCACTCTCTCAGAATAGACATTCTGCTCCTCCAAGAAACAAAACTCCGTTCTACTTCCCTCCCTATTCTCAGAGAAATTTGGGGTAACAATCGCTTCAGCTGGATCTCCTTAGATGCCGTAGGATCTTCTGGAGGAATTCTTCTCAGTTGGAACAGCAGGCTCTTCAAAATAACAGACCAGTTTATCGGCGACTTCTCTGTCTCCGCCGTGATGGTAGACAGGACTACTGGTTCTTCCTGGATCATTTCCTCTGTTTACGGCCCGACAGATAGCACTTTGCGAAACAGTTTCTGGAGTGAACTGGACCTTATTCGTAGCAAATGGGAAGGGCCGTGGTGCATCGGAGGTGACTGGAACATCACTAGATTCCCCTCAGAAAAGTCTGGAGGTGGGAATATCACAGCTGACATGCAATTCTTCTCAGATTGGATCAACTCCCACTTCCTAATAGACCTTCATCTAGGGGGGGGCAAATTTTACTTGGTCCAATCATCAGAATCCTTCGACTATGTCGCGTCTTGACAGATTCCTGGCCACTGGTAACTGGGTAGATTTATTTCCAGAAGTCTGCCAAATTGCTCTCCCCAAGCCCACCTCAGATCACTGTCCAATATTGCTTGATTCTAAAATCCTAAAATGGGGTCCCTCCCGTTTCCATTTCGAGCTAATGTGGCTGGAGAATAAGAGCTTCAGAGACTCAATTAAGGACTAGTGGAACAATTTTCAAGTCAGTGGGTGGTCAGGTTTTCGTTTCACTTTGAAGCTAAAGATGCTGAAAATCAAGATTAAAGAATGGACCAAATGCAACATAGAGCCAATTGGCCCTATTAAAGCTAAAATTCTAGAGGAATTACAGTTTATTGACAGAAAGGAAGAATCTCAAAGGTTTTTATCAGAAGAAGAGCTGACTAAAAGACTTGAACTTAAAGCCCTATTTCATCAAAAAGTCAGAGAAGAAGAAATCAAATGGAAACAGAGATCGAGGTGCAGATGGCTAAAAAAAGGGGACAAAAACACCAAGTTTTTTCATAGTTTGGCATCGACTAGAATGAGGGGCAACAGGATTGATCACATGATGGTCAATGGAAACAGAGTAGTGGACAAAGAGGGGATCTCTAATCACATCATCGGCTTCTTTAGTAATCTTTTCAGCAAAGATGAAAGAAGTAGGCCTTCCTTAAACAATCTTCAGTTCCCCACTATTAGTGTGGAAAATGCTAATACCCTGGAAGAAGCGTTCCAAGAAGAAGAAGTCAAAGCTGCCATTTACAGTCTAGCTAGTAACAAAGCTCCAGGTCCAGATGGGTTTCCAATCTCTTTTTTCCAAACCCATTGGGATCTCCTAAAGTCAGACTTCATGGACTTCATGATGAAATTTCACTCCAGAGGCATTCTCTCCAAAACGATAGGCGCATCTTTCAGTGCTTTAGTCCCAAAAAAGCCTAGGGCGGACTATATAAAAGACTTCAGACCTATAAGCCTCTTAGGAAGCACTTACAAAATTTTGGCAAAAGTTCTTGCAACCAGACTGCAAAAGATCCTTCCTTCCATCATCTCTCCTACTCAAAGTGCCTTCGTCAAAGGAAGACAGATCCTAGATGGGGTTCTAGTTGAAAACGAATGCATCCATTCCAGACACAGAGACATCTCCTGGTCTAATTTGTAAATTAGACTTGGAAAAAGCCTTCGACATGGTTGACTGGGAATTTCTTCTTTATTTGTTGCGCAGGATGGGATTCGGGGATAAATGGAGAGTTTGGATTCAAGAATGCATCTCATCTGCCACCTACTCAATCCTCATTAATGGCTCCCCGAAAGGTTTCTTCTCAGCAGAGAGGGGTCTTCGTCAGGGAGACCCTTTATCTCCGTTCCTTTTTGTCATTATTGGAGAGGCTCTCAGTAGGACGCTTTCTAAAACAGAAGTTGGCAACTTGATAAGTGGTTTTAAGCCTGCTCAGAATGCTCCTTCTGTCTCCCACCTCCTCTATGCGGATGACACTCTTCTCTTTTGCGATGCAAAAGTGGATCAAATCAAAAACTTGGTTGCCATTCTCAGATGCTTCGAAGCTGTTTCGGGTCTCAAGATTAACTTCTCCAAGAGCTCCATTCTAGGGATCGCTATAGAAGACATCTTTCTTCATCACCTAGCAACTATCTTAGGTTGCAGAGTTCATTCTTTCCCTTCCACCTACCTTGGGCTTCCTCTTTGTCTCAGTAGGGTGCCAAATTCCATCTGGAACCCCGTTCTTGAGAAAATTGAGAAAAAATTGTCCTCATGGAAAGCGAGACACTTATCCCTAGGAGGCAGAATCACGTTAATCCAGTCTGCTCTTGCTAATCTTCCTATTTACTACATGTCTCTTCTCAAATGCCCGGTTGCTATCATTAATCGCATAGAGAAGCTTCGACGAGACTTCCTTTGGCAAGGCCGCGAGGAATCAAAAAAGATCCACTTGGTGAATTGGAATTCTATCTGTCGTCCTAAAAAATCAGGTGGTCTAGGTATAAGACCTTTAAGGAGCATGAATCAAGCTCTTCTGGGCAAATGGCTTTGGAGAATTGGGGACGAAGCAGAAGGCCTATGGAGGAAAATCCTTTTAGCCAAATATAAAGTTAGGAGAAATGGTTGGGACATCCACCCCCCTCCCCAATGGTGCTCAAGTTTTTGGAAAGGGATTTGCTCGGCGAGAACAGCTTTTGCTCCTCTCATCCGTTTCCAAGTCGGCAATGGTGAGAACTTATCCTTCTGGCATGACATTTGGGTCGGCAACAACCGTTTAGCGGTTCAATTCCCTGATCTTTATAGACGTGCAAGAAATTGCAAGGCCAAGGTCAGAGATTATCTTGACATGAACGGCAGCCAGCATCTTTGGGCCCCTATCTTCAGAAGGAATCTTACTGAGGCAGAGGAAACAAACCTCTTCAATCTTCTTGAGGTTCTATGCGGTTTGGTCATCTCCGGTGAAGCGCGAGATTCGAGATGTTGGGCCCCCTCCACCTGTGGATCTTTCTCTATTTCCTCCTTCTCAGCCCTACTTGAAGGGCCTAGGACCTCTCATCAAGGATGGCCATCCCTCTGGAAAACTAAGGCCCCTCCAAGAGTCCTAGCTTTTCTTTGGCTTGCTCTCCAGAATAAAATTCTGACTATGGATAATCTTCGACGAAGGAAGTTGATCATTGTCAATGCTTGTCCCCTCTGCTTAGCAGACGAGGAAACGGTTGATCACTTATTCCTTCATTGCAAGCAGACAAGATCTATCTGGTTAGCAATCCTCAAGGAGTTTAACTGCAGCTGGGCTATTCCTCAATCTTTCCCTGAGATGTTCCATCAGTGGGCCTGTCCGCTTTCCTCCTCCGAAGGGAAAACCATGTGGCGCCTGTCTCTCCTCGCCTTCATTTGGACAATCTAGAAAGAGAGAAACAACAGATGTTTTGAAGGAGCTTCATCCTCCCAAGAAGACTTAATCTCCAAAATGAAATTCAATGTAGCCTCCTGGGTGTCTATTCTCCCAAACTTTAGGGACTTCTCCTTCGATGCTCTATGTTTCAATTGGAGGGAAGTCATCTCGTCTTGATGTGGTTATTTCTTTCTTTGTCCGAGGCAGTTTGCCTCCTTTTGTTTTAGCTTCTCTCTTTTTGGGCGGTGGCCTCCCCAGCCGCTTCTCAGTATAGTCCTTTTATACTGTAAAGCTTTTATTGCTATTAATACAAGTTACCATTTCAAAAAAAAAAAAAATTTGAAAAAAATACGTTAGCAAAACTTGAATATAAAAACTTAATTAGTAATTTTGCATCACAAAAGGCGAGAAAATAGATTTTAAATAACATATTTATAATAATATTAAAAAGTAGAAAAGGCATCATTTAGGATTATTGCTTAGGCCTAAAATTGTCTCGAGTGGGCCTTGCCCATCGTTTTCAAAAAAAATTGCAAACAAAAGGGATTTTATTGCAAAGATCTTGTCCATATACCCCCAACAGAACGGGGTTGATGAATGAAAAAACAGGCATCTTCTAAATATTGTTCATTCACTTCTTTGTTTCGGCTAAGTTTTGGCCAAAAGCATTAGCCACTATTGTTCACTTAATTAATCATCTTTGGTCTCCACCACTATTTCATCAATCCCCATATTATAGATTCATCAACACAGAGCCAACATACACTTATCTGCGAACCTTTGGATGTGTGTGTTTTGTCCACCCTCTTTCGTCTGAATGAACAAAGTTGTCCGCTCAATCTGCAACATGTGCTCTTCTCGGCTATGCTTCTCACCAAAAGGAATTTCTTTGTTATGATCTTGCAATTCATTGCATCGGAGTTTCTAGGAACATTTTTATTTTTTAAATCAGTGTTTCTTTTCAAATCACAATGAGTCATTACCTTCTTTTTCTCTCTTACCAAATTCTATTGATGATATTTCTCCTCTACCGCTACTCGTTTATGAAAGGCGTCGTCACAAAGATGTACCACAACTTCCTTCCCCTACGAATCAATCCCCGCCACCTAATCCTCCCCAGGAAGCTGATCGTGCTCCTGCTCGATCTCCAATTCAACTTAGGCATTCTACTCGCCTCTCTCGTTCTCCAAAGTCAAGACAGATATGGTTTCACCCACACCTCCTTGCTACTGTTGATATACCTAACTCTTATTCGCAGGCAGTGAAACATGACTATTGGATGAAAGCTCTACAGGAAGAGTTAGATGCCCTTCAGGCGAATCATACATGGGATATTATTCCCTATCCATCTCACGAGAAACATATTGGCTACAAATGGGTTTTTCCTATCAAACTTAAACCTGAGGGCTCTTTGGATTATCATAAGGCAAGCCTAGTTGCACTTGGTAATCGCCAAGAGTATGGTATTGACTATGACGAGACATTTGCTCTGGTCGCCAAGATGACAACGGTTCACCCTGTGCTAGCAATATCAGCATCGCAATCTTGGCCTCTCTATCAATTCAACGTCAAGAATGCCTTTCTCCATGGGGATCTAAAAGAGGAGATATATATATATATATATATATGAAAATTCCATGAGGCATTTTGGGTACATCCAGTGGCGATGTTGCTCGCTTACATCGATCTTTCTATGGTCTCAAACAAGCGCCTAGGGCCTGGTTCAAGTTTCGTGATACTATACTTTAGCTTGATTTTCATCAGTCCATATGACTCTTCTCTGTTTCTTCATCATACATTCATACGTTGGATGGGATTACTATGTTACCGGTCTATGTGGAAGAAATCATCATATCTGGAACTGATTCGTCTATGATTCAACAGCTACAAACTTCACTTAATGAATCATTGCATATGAAAGATTTAGGACCACTTACCTATTTCATGGGTTCGGAAGTTCATCACTCCGACAAAGGTTTAATTCTAGATAGGCACAAATATGCATTGAATCTAATTGATATAGCCAGTTTACAGAAATCTACTCCTATTGACACACCTCTTAAGGCTAATGTTAAACTGTCTCAAGATACAGGAGATCATCTTCCGGATGCCACGTTATACCAGAGATTAGTCGGCAGCTTGGAATATCTCACAATTACTAGCCCTGATATCCCCTGTGCAGTAAATCTTGTTAGCCAGTTTATGACTCAACCTCGTCATCTACATCTAACTGTTGTCCTGTAAATTATTCATTACATTCTTGGCACTCCGAATCGTGGCTTGTTCTTTCCGGTTGGCAATACTTTCTCTTACAGCATACTCTGACGAGGACTGGGCAGGTTGTCCCGATACCAGATGATCAACGATTGGGTGAGCATGTTCTTGGGAAACTCCTTGATTTCTTGGAAATGTAAAAAATAGGATAAAGTGTCCAAATCTTCCACTCAAGCTAAATATCGTGATATGTTCGTCGCATCTGCCAAAATCGTTTGGCTTTGTGGGTTACTTTTGGAGCCTGGCTTTCCTCAGACATCTCCAACACCTCTTTATACTGATAATACTAGTGCCATCCGAATAATATCAAATCTTGTTTTTCATGAATGTACAAAGCATATTGAGGTTGATTGGCATTTCATCCGAGATGAATATAAGCATAACAGCATCAGCCTTCCACATATCTCATCCGGACTTCAAGTTGCAGATATTTTCACCAAGAGTCTACGAAGACCACGACATCAATTCTTAGTTGGCAAATTATTGCTCGTTGACTCAACAGCATGAATTTGAGGGGGGGGGGGGGGGGGGGGGGGGCAGGGGGGGTGTTAAGAAGCCCAACCCAGCCCAGTTGTATTATAATTATCTCAACACACTTGTATCCAGCCCAGTTGTAACATGTAAAGGGGTTAGTCAATCTTGTACAACTCATAACCGTGTGAGTGTGTTTAGGAATATTTTAGATTGTCATTACAAACTTGTAGCCTAAGCAAGGCAAGATAACTTCTATATATTAAATGAAAATCCTAGAGGGATACACACAGCTTTGAATCCAAAAATTCCTCTCTTTAGTGTTCGTGACACACACAACCTACTAGTGCCCACCTAATCGTCCCCATCCAAATGGACCACACGCAGGACAAGCGCCCCCCCCCCCCCCCGCCCCCCCAATCCCATCTTCATCTTTCCCCTTTTGAATTACACCAATCTCATTTTTTCCATCCATCTGAATAGACTACACCGCTAGATCAACTGTGAAAATTTGTGGGCCATTCATCGAGGGGTTAGGATGATCAATCAAGTTGGCACAACCATATCTTTCAAACTCACCCAGCCCCATCCCCAGGTATATATTTTTTCAAAGCAATACAAAACAGACATCATTTACTTAGATTTAGATAATGCTAGAAAACTCAAAATTCGCTAGAAAAGGTGTGCATTTTATGTATGTGCATGACTGCAAGCATGTTGTGGTCAGTTCATATTCATACCAACCAATGTTATAGCTTATTAGTTAAACCAGAAGCAAGAGATGCATATACTTAGTTGTCACCATCATACCTTCCGATGGCCAATAGGTTTCCAAAGCTGAAGAGTATTGCAAACTTGATGGGTCTTGCAAAAGCTACCAATGACTGCAAAGGGAAAGTAACAAAAACTACATGTTACACATTGCAACTCATGACTTCCCTACAAGAAAATAAAATCATCTTTCTCCAATGCATATTAATGGTTACGATCAGTTCCTTATCCACAGATAAATCTTGTCATGTTACAGCACTTTTATTTCTTGTGACCAGTGTCTATTCCCTTACAGTTTACAAGTGCCAATATGACGGTTCGAACAATTCTTCCCATAGTCCAACCATGGATTGGCGATAACCCAAGACCACAGTTTGCAAAGTCTTTGGTCTTCGACTGGAGAATTTTCTACTGCAAAAATATGGGTCAGCCAGTCAATTTTATTTGACTTCTTTTCTTTCCACAAAGTCCTCCTATCAATTATCTGGGATTGTTTCCACAATTGTAATGTGGCCTAACCAAGGTACAGCATGCTGAGCACGCACGCGCACGGTGTAGGAGGACACACAAACAGTGTGTGTGCGCGTATTAATGAATGAAGTGTCCACAGTGTTTCCCTAACAAAGCTTGAGAATAAAAGGCATGGCGTTCCATTAGAAACTCAATTGACCTAAATCACAAAGCAAAAGAGAATTCACTCAGAGTAGATAAGATTTTCTACAATAACGCATTCATGGATTCCATTATAAACAAATATCGATCACTATAATAGAGATAATATCAAACTTGTTATTTAGATATTGTACACCATTGTCTTGAGTGATACAAATTACAAAATACTCAAAACTTGCAAAAATCAATCCAAAATCACTGAGGATGCATTTAAAACTTTTAGAGGATGAAGAAAGCTGGTGGAAGGGACTCTGCCCATATCGATGTCAAAATTCTACTGTTTCAGGTAGGAACTTAAATTCTTCAAAATATTTTATTCTGGCAAGAAAGGTAGAAAAAAAATGTGCATCCAATGATGCAGTTCCATTTTTCCAAGCTTCTAAAAATAATTGCATTCACCATTTGCAACATAGAAACATCCAGCATGCCCTAAAAAAGAAAATACCAAAGCTTGGAAACTTGATAAAGGAGATTCTATTTGGTTTTTTCAAGCCCAAGTTGTGCAGTCAAAATGGTGATTGACAAACAAAACTTTTTCAGATACAACACTATACAACCTACGGAATTTCAGTTGGAAAGACTCATTGCTAACCCATGTCCTTTCCTTTTGAAACCCTTGGACCCTCAATCAAAAAATGAGAACCGCCCAAAAAAAGCCTTGCATGTCACAACAATGGACGTAGACTCATCCACATGACTTAAGCTTAACCCATGGTCTGGACACTTTACTGATTCCAAACCCCCCTTCCCCACACACCAAGAAAACTCTCCCCATGTTTTTCTACAACAACCTTCCCTTATAACGCATCACTTTCTTCCTTAAACCTCCACCTTCACTTACAAAACAAAGCCCAATTCCTTTCCATGATTCTTTCCAGCCCCAAGCCTCATTCTCTTTAATATTTAGAAGACACCACTTCAACAAATGAACTTTACTTTTTTCTTCATTTTCAACCATAGAAAACCATGTTGTAATTCTCCACTCCCATGCATAGAAAATCACGTTGTAACTTTTCAAACTTCTTCACTCCACCAGTAACATCTAAAATGGACGAGTAATGAACTAAAAGGATTGCCAAGAAAGCCTTGGCCAGTGTGATGCAACCCCACAAAAGCAAATATCTTCTTTCCCATGTAATAGAGACTTCCCTCTTTTTTAACTTTTAATGTTTTAAATATTAAAAATAAAACTAAAAAACATGAGGAACCCCATTTCTTGAGTGTCTAGGTGTTCAATAAATAAAGTGCACATGTTCTCAAGAAAAAAAGTTTTCTCTTGGTAATGAGCCTCTGCAAGCAAACACTTCCTAAGACTTTGACTCTATATGGCCCCTAATAACATAGTGATATCAAGTGCTGCATAACATGATTTAAGGTAGAACTTTGATTGGGGAGAGTCTAAAACACCATTTGGGAGTACAAAAATGCAGTTTCATGACTTTCATCCCAAGTCGCAGGCACCACTTACTTTGAATCCCCCATGAAGTTTCGCAACTTGAAATTGCCATATAATAGCTATGTTCCAACCAGAATCACACCCATCCAAATGCATTGTAATACATCAATCAAAAGAATGCTTCTGTAAGTACATGGCAAACAATGTGCATACAAGTAGTTTATTCAAATCCAAGCTCTCGAATAGCTTAAAACATCCCAGTTTCATCATTTAATTCATTCAACAAGTTAAACTGTACTGTGACGAATTAAACTTCTAAGCAGCAAATCGATCCACACGTACACACGGACAAATGCACGATCAATTGAATGTAAATCCTCTCAAGCCACAGTAGAGATCTTTAGTTAACTTAGAATACATATGAATCCTCCCAATTTGAAACGAAATAAAGAACTGTAGAATTTAGAACACGTATCTCTTGAAAATTAAGTCCTTATAAAGCCGCACCGATCCATCAAAATCAAAATCAATAGCAAGCATTCAAATGGGGAGATTGATGGGTTTTTTTTTCTCTCTCATTCATACCAGAAGCATGCAAATCAGACCTGCAAGCAAGCATCCAGCAAACCCATACAGTCTCTGCTCAAGGACAAGTAGCAAGAGAAAATCAAAAGAACGTGTCAGAAAACAAAACCCATGAATCAAAACTACTTGACAAAAGAAACCCAGACCTCAATATCTATAGAAAGACAGAACCCCATTTTGGGGTTTGTTTCCGGGTACCTGCATTGGAGAAAGTGAAAAGGCGCCGCTGGATTCATCCAAGAAATTTTCTTGTTCTTCTTCACCTCCACCCAGAAGAGACTGGAATCTACCCATTATCGAACTAATCCTGCCTTCGATGCTTACTCAAACAGCTTCGATCGAAGAAATATTACTGGAAATACATCCCATAGATTCAGAGAGGAGAGAGTGTGTGTGCAAGATGCGAGATACGCGAAGTAACAACAGGGCTCTCTAGAGTGAGCCCACAACCTGAGAAATAGAATCCACTTGGCTTGGTTTTTCTATTAGAAGCAAAATTTTAGATCATATTTCGGTTTACACCAGTCTATCTACTACCCTTATAATAAAGAATTACTACCCCAGTAAAAAAATATAGAAAACTACGAGAAAAATCCCCGTAGTACACCTAAAGAAAAGAGAGTACCCAGCATTAATTTAGAGACGAGAGGAGTCATTTGGTTGGGTTTCTTTTTTTCTTTTTTTTTTTGTCATTTAACGATGTTGTCGATATCGATCATTATGTGTAAACCCTTTGTACGTCGCCCCGTATCTACATTTCTTTGTCAGAACTTTTTCATCGACTGCAATATGTGCTCTGGCGAATTTCCTTATAAAAAAAACTTCAAAAATTACTCTAAGTGGTTGTTGGATTCCATTAATAGGTTGATACACACAATAAACACCTTCCTATATTGCATCATCTACCCTAAAATGTCATAAGTTTGATTCCTTTCCAGTAACAACTTCTTTTAGTTGTGGTCTAAATCCTAAAAGGAGCCATTTTAAAACTGTATCAGTTGTATAAATGCATATTTGTATGTAGCTTTGCTTAAAGATTACCATTTGTGCTGTAAATAACTAAATATCATTTTCATTTTGGACTTGGTTAATATCACTTTCGTTTTGGGTTTTTAGGGTTTGAAAAGGGGTTTCTTTCCGTTTTGGACTTGGTTAATATCACTTTTGTTTTGTGTTGTTAGGGTTTGAAAAGGGTTTTTTTTTTTGTAGTCGTTGTTTTTCTCTATTGCGTTCTTTCACTAAGTGGCATTTAGTATAGTTTCTTGATTACCACATTACATTACCATAAACCTTATTTTATGATCAAATTAGGCACAACATGGGCTTTTTAACAGTAGCTAATGGTTTAGAAATATACACCTACTCTGTCTTTCAAAATGTTTGTATCTTTCATATTTCTCTAAATTATATTCTTGTGATTTGACAATAGCATGTCAGTTAGCGAGGTGTTGGTCATATTTCACTATGATGGTGACTTCCAATTTGATATAATTCACCCGGTGTACAACGAAGGAAATCAAAAGATGAGATATTTACCGACGAATATAACATATGACTCACTGGTTAACGAAGCAATTGAAGCATCTAATTGGAACTCATCCAACCAGAGATTAAGCATATAATACCTTCATCACAATGGACGAGCATTTTCAATGGCAAGCATGGACGACAACAATGATGTGAAGAGCATGTTCAAAGCATCAGGGAATGATGTGAATGGGAGATATCTATATGTCTTCAAAGAGCCCAAGAACCGGCAAAGGATGGGAGGAGAATAATGGAGGTATGTGCATAGGTTATATCGCTAAATCAATAGATTACCAAATACTAAGTATATCTTCCTAGTTGCTTATTGTCCTTTGTTGATTCATTGTAGGTACGAAAGGAACGTTCGAGGTCAAAACTATACAGAAAAAGTGAGGACATCGTCAAGAACTTATACGGGAAAGCATGCCATAGAGCCAAAGCCCGCTACAGAGCTGCCTACCGTTGATCTACATGAAGACAAAGACATACATTTCCCTTCCGTGCGTAATGAATGCAATCCACAACAAGCGGCAGGACAAGATGTTGCTATTGATGATATTGACGTTGGAACAAACAGTCATGATGAAATTCAGTCCGATGAACATCATGCCATCGGACAAATTCGTCAAATCCCAAATGTGAAGGTCGAAAGCAATGGTGTCGAGGTCAATCTAGTTAACACTACAAATCGTTCAAATGAAACTTTAGTTGTTGATTTTGAAGACAGAATGAAGCCTGAGGAGGTGAACACGGAGGTTGGTTCTAACTCGACTCGGGAAATGTGGGTTGGCTGTGAGTTCCCTGATCGACAGACATTTCGGAATACTCTTGTCAAGTTTGCAATTTATACCAACTTCACTCTTAAACACCTGAAGACTAACTTGACCAAGGTGATGGCTGGCTGCAAAGATCTGGGTTGTCCTTGGTGGATCCACGCTTCTATGGTAGAATTAGGACCACAATTTAAAGTTAGAACATACAATCCTAACCACCGATGTTCGAAGCCAATGATGGGCATGGCACATCGATAAGCAACTTCGGCCCTTATTTCTGAATTCATCATGGATAGAGTCCGGCAGAACGTCGATTTAAAGCCGAAGGAGATAATGAACGACTACCAAATAGAATTTGGGTCGACCATTTGCTATAGGCACTTATAGCAAAGGAGATGGCTCTGCGTAGGGATGTCAAACGGGCTGGGCCGCCAGGGAAAAACCCTGGCACGGCACGGCCCGGCCCGGGCCAGCAGGCCCGCCCCCCCCCCCCCCCACTTTTTTTAAGTATTAGAAAAAACATATTTCATCACACCTCTAATTTTCTTTCAACATATTTAATTAGCTTTTTTTTTTCAAGGATGTTATGTACACCTCGCCTTTACTCAACATGTGTAAATAAATATGCCTGGTCAACTGATTAATTAGTACTCTCAATTTAAGCAGACTAATTTAAAAACTTTAGATTGTATGGCTTGTACAGTTTTGATGAGTGAGAGACTTTTTTTAATTTAATGCCTAAGAAACAAACCTCTGTATTTAGCGCACTGGGCCACCAATATGTCAATATCAGCGGAGTCTTGAGTCATAACCTAGTTGCCCAAGTCAACTTCTTTTTTGTTTTTTTTGGTTTCCATTCATAGACCGTAACATTTTTAGAAGACAATGCAGGAACATATAGTTTGATAACAAGTTTCAAATAGTTTGTCTCTTCCTCTTCAAGAGGACTTCACATGCCACATCACATTTTAATGAGAAGGGCCCATTCTTCCTCTAGAATAACATGAATATAAGGTGTTAATGAGTGATATTTTGGCTGAAACTTCTTATACAAGAGAATAAAGGGATGGTCCCGTGGACAGTAGTTGGGTGTCCTGTTTTCATCTAATTGCTCAGAGTTTGATTCCCGAGTCCTCTATTTTTGCATTTTGCAACTGATTTTCTCCCAAAGCATGCCAAGGTCTACTCCCGACACAATTGAGTCACTTAAGGGTCTAGTCACCTTGACTAGTAAAAAAAAGAAAAAACCTTTCTAATATAAACTCACCAAATTAAGATGTTATCTTTTACTTTCTCAAGTAACGGATCTTGCCAAGGACAAGATAAAAAATGAACAAATGTATTATTTTACTTTTTAAAGAGAGTAAAATATCCTAAATTGAAGAAACTAGTGCTTGAAAATTTCTCATCAAACGGCCACAAATTATTGGATCCCACACTTTCTAGATCATTTGCTCAAACACCCAGACCCAGTTAAAAATAAATAAATGTTGTTATCTCACCTTTTGATGAGAAATTAGAGTGATTTAGAAAGGTTCCTACCCAGATGTATACTTGGCCAATGTCCCCATTCTCATAAATGTGGGGACAAGAGTTTGGTGATTTAGAACCACAAATAGGGTGTGGTTTTTTTGGGACATTATAGTATTTGTACTTGAGAGGTTTTTTGTAAGGTCCATGACCTTACTGGGTCAGTTGAACCCAATAACCGGCCCGTTGACCCACTTATTTTGATATTATTATTATTATTATTGTTTTGTTAGATATTTAGGTGGGTTTAGATGGTGAGCGAGTTTCTTTTAGCATTAGAACAGTGCTTACGGAGTTTCGTGCGATTCTGAGTTCATTTGACCCTAGTAGGGGAGTAGTTTGCAATTTAGGGAAAATTGAGTGTTTTTCCGAAAAATTCTTATCGCCGTAATTTGGGTTTCGTTGGAAAGATCTTGTCGTGTTGATCATTTTTGTCTTCTGGCTCGTTGCGATCCGGCGACCAGAAACCCTTCTAATAATTAATTGCTTCTCCGGACCCATTTAAGGGTAAACTAGTCTTTTCCTCCTCCATTTCTTCTTAATCAAGAGATTAACCTAATCTCTTTTCATTCTCTGCAACGAACGAGAACTCTACTGCAGCCATCTTCTTCTTCCTCATTTTTCCAAGGCTCCATAACTCTTTCCCAGAAAGACCATCTTGAAGATCCAAACCGCTCATCTTCTTCCTCGCGATCTCCTCTTTTCATTGATATCAGTTTGGTAAGATTTCCCTCACTTTCATCTTTTTAATCAATTCTCTTTGGTTTAGATTTATGTTAGATCTTGATCTTTTCCTTTGCGTGTTAGGTTGCGTTTGGTTGGGTTAGATTTGTGGATTTTGTGATAGAGATCTTCTCCTCGAATTCTCCGATTCCAATCTTCTTCTTGGTTGAGGCAAGTAGATTTGCATTTTATAATTAAGCATGTGTGTATGTTTCCCATTGATTGGCTGTGTTCTTGTTAGATTTCCCAAATTCCAAGCATGTTTCTGTGATTAAATTAGGGTTAATATGCTAAAATAGTTTTCGGTAATCTTTCTTGAAATTGTAATTTATTATTTAATTTGATGTTAATTGATGTAAGTGGATGCAATGATGGACGGAATAAATTATTGGGGGAGCACGGTGGCTTAGTTTTGTGCAGGTAAACTTTTGGAAGGATTTGGAGTAGATGAGAAAGGGATTTGGGGTGAAAAGAAAATAAATAAATAAAATAAAAATAAATAAATAAAGAAAATCCTCTGTTAGAACATTCTAAACGTTCAGAACGTCCGGCGCACGTACTGTAGAATATAAAAATATATATATTTTATATTTATATATATATAAAAAGGGCAGATTTCTAAGGGTCATATCTTTTAAACCGTAGTACCGTACGTCGGAATTTTGCGAGCCATATACCGCTGGAAAGATCTTGGAGCGTAGAATCCAATGGTACATGTCTCGCGATGATTGGAGATCGGGAAGGAGGTAATTAAGGAGATTAATTATTTAGACCATATTCTTGTTGGAAATGAGATTGTTAACTTAGGTTTGGGCCTTAGATATTGGAAACCATGAACCTAGTCTCTCATGACCATTAATGGGGTTTTGAAATCGTAGCACGTGGCTTGGTATACTTCGATAAGTTGTCTAGGTATTCGTGTAGTGTATGGTTTAACCGAATGCTTATGGAGTCGAATTAATCAAGGTTTAACATGATTGTACACCTAGGAATTCTTTATAAGCATTGATGATTCGAATTCCCCACGCACTCCGTTAAAACACATATGGTACAAGGATGACAACACTTGCCTAGGATTGGATTGTAATCTCTCCTTGACTTGTAACTGTATCCGTTGATTATCATTCCTTGAACACTCTCTTGGCATAAAACACCTAATTAATTATGGAACCTAAACTCTTGCAGAATTAGGTTAAGGACCTGACTTAGAGTACCTTAGGAACCGTGTATCGTGTATTGATAAACATGACTGGCTAGCATATAAGGGATTATCGTGTGTGGGTTTGTCTTGTTTTGTTTTGAATGAGATAATTCCTAAGAACATTCCTTGTTTGATGAGCTAGCCAGACTTGCTTGTCTTGTTTTCCCCGCATGTCAACGCCACTTTATTATTATTTGCATATCATGGACAGCTGCAGTTTGGGGTTTATTGATGGGCCGGTTACTCAGACATCAGGGTGGACAGTCGGCTTTGGACGGCGTCCATGGTGTTAAATAGTTGGGAGCGGGCTTGGACCGTGCCACTATTCCCAGGACCGAGAGCTTGGATCCCCTTGGAGCCGGACTTTGGTATCAGTAGTCCGGTTAGGATTGTTACTGGTACCCCGTGAGGTGGCTTGAACATCCACGGAGTCTCCCTCTTGTGCATTGCATTACATTGGTAGTGGTGATTGTTAGTATTGCTAGGATTCTTGTTTATAATTCTGATGGTTATTTACTTATGCTTTATGCCTAATTCTGTTCCATGTATTCACTTGATTATGTCCTGTAATTATTCTTACATTTGATGCATATTATGATTTTAACTATATCTTGTTTATCTATTGCTCAACATGTCGTTGACTCTGTTCCTTGGTGTGCAGACTCCTCAGGTGAGTACTACTACGAGGAGCAGCTGGTGAGGAGATCTCAGAGGATCTCCAACCAACAGAGGAGGCACGGGAGTGGAGTGCCGATGACGTAGAGTAGCGTCATCATTACTAGGCACATGAGAGACTCATTGGGGGCAAACATTAGATTTTATTTATTTCATTGTTATCATCGTTGAACCTTCCTTTATTGATTTCATTTGATTTAATGGCCTTAGTTTCTGGGATGGCCATTGTAATTAAACTAACTTCCTTTTTAGCTTTAATTGTTTCTTGCAACTTTAAATTTAATTGAGATTTATTATCCATTGTTGATAGCAATGTATGAATTCCGCTATTTGTTTTATGATTTGAGGTTCAAATACATTATCCTCATAGCGGACTTACGATCATCGGGCCAAAAAGGGCAAAGAAGTTTTAATTGGCCCAAAATTTCACTCCCCGGATCAGGTTTATTCTCTAATCGGGTTCGGGGGACGTGACATTTTTTATTTATTTACCCAACTATTTGTCCTTTTTTTTCCTTTCTGAATCTCTCTTTTTTTTTTCGATCTATTTAGTCAATGAAAGTCATGATCATCTTAATTGAGGATGTTAAAAACTATTGCCATTAGGTGGTCAGTCTTTCCGGTTTGCAGAAATCAATGGGCACATTCCAATGGGCTTGGGCGGGCCGATCCTAGCGGGCCTGGCGGGCTGCAGCCCCCAGCCCACGTGTCGGCGGGCCCGGGCCAAACGGGCCCAGCCCGGTCCATGTGACGGGCCGTGCCGTTGACTGGCGGGCTGGAGCGTGTCGGCCCGGTCCATTTGACATCCTTAGCTCTGCGTATAGTGTAAGAATCATACGAGGAGTCCTTCCAGGTTCTACCTCTCTACTGTATTGAGTTGTAAAAAACCAACCCTGGCACAATAACAAACATAGACACCAAGTCTGATGACTTTTTCAGAAGGTTTTTTTGGGCATTTGGATCCTGTATAAGGTCATTCATGTCTTCGCTGAGACCGATGATTGCTATAGACGATATATATCTTCGAGGCAAGTATCCCGGTGTCTTGCTTGTAGCCGTGACATACGATGCGAATCACAAGCTACTACCCATCGCCTTTGCCTTTGCGAAAGCCGAGCGTCATGATAATTGGGAGTGGTTCCTTGCGAACTTGTTAATAGCGCTTGGAGAGCCACCTAATTTGACCATTATTTCTAACCATCAGAAGGTCTTATTCCAGCTCTCCAGAACACTATACCCTCCGCAGTACATTGTTACTTTTGCCGTCACATAGCTGAAAATATCAAAACCGCTTTCAGTGATGGCGCAATCTTATGAAATTCTGGCATGCCGTAAAGCCCTATAGGCCTTATGTTTATGAGATATACATGACGGATATACTTGCAGTCAACTAAGAGGCATTCAGCTACATTGATGCAATTCGAAGGCAGCGTTGGGCAAATGCATACATACAAGGCCGTCGGTATGACATGCTAGAGTATACTAACAGCCTGTTAAAGGACACAAGGGTACTGCCTATTGTAAAACAGGTCGAGGAGATACGTGCCAAGTTAATGGAGTTCTATCAAAAGCACCATCTTCAGTCAGAGAGTGTAACTACTCGTCTAACTTGTATGTGGAAAAAATCTTGAGCCAAGAAATGGAGGAAGCCCATAGGGTTCATGTACGCGTTGCTGGCCTGCTCGAATTTCAAGTACAATCCGCAGAGTACGTGGACTAGTCGATCTCGAACGCATAACTTGTACATGTCGTAAATGGGAGATTTTGGGCCTCCCATGTTGTCATGCACTGGCATCGATGAAGGTAAGGAACTATGATCAATATGAGTTTTGCGAGCATTGGTACCTGTTAAGCGCTTATCTTACAACGTACAATGAAGTTCTGCATGCTACCTTGGACAGCAGGCAATGGGAAGACACAATTCAAGAAAGAGTTTTTCCACCACGAGCAACTAAACAACTAGGGCGCCCAGAAAAAAAAAGTATTCGTACCGAAGATCGTGACCGCCAATGAAGGGTAGTTACATGCTCCACTTGTAAAGAGAGGGGGCATAACAGTGGAGGTTGTCGCAATCCTCCACGTGATGTGATATGCTAAATCAGTCTTTTTATATGTTGAACAGTCAGTTGAACTATGCAGTGTTTTTCTGGGCTGGCTGCTGATGTTAATGGATTCCATTTTGACTTGAATATTGCAATTATTTTTTAGTCTGGTTGGTGATGTAAATGGATTGTTCAAAGCTTGAACAGTGCAGTACTTTTTTTGGGTTGGCTGCTGATGTAAATGGGTTCTATGTGGAATTGAAGATTGCAGTTATTTTTTGGTTCAATTCTGATGTAGTAAATGGGTTGTTCAAGGCTTGAACAGTGCAGTGCTTTTTTTGGGTTGGCTGCTGATGTAAATGGGTTTCATGTGGAATTGAAGATTGCACGTGTTTTTTGGTCTGGTTGGTGATGTAAATGGGTTGTTCAAGGCTTCAAAAGTGCAGTGCTTTTTTTTTTTTGGGTTGGCTGCTGATGTAAACGGGTTTTATGTGGAATTGAAGATTGCAGTTATATAGGATTGGTCCAGTTGGTGATGTAAATGGGTTGTTCAAAGCTTGAATAGTGCAGTGCTTTTTTTTTTTTTTGTTGGTCGCTGATGTAAATGGGCTGGTTGGTGATGTAAATGGGTTGTGCATAACATATTTTCAACAGTGTAAAAGGGATCCATGTAGATTTGAACACTGCAAATTTCACTTTTTTTGGATTGTTTTGCTACATTTCTTAAGTATTTGACAACTGTGAAAATGTTGGAATGTAAATGGTGATATAAATGAGGTTTATATAAATTTAGATTGTTGTATTCAGTTGCTCCATGGTGTTTGTGCTTAAATATTTCCTTTCACCAGAAGTTGGGTAAAGGAACTGTATGTTTGGGTTCACACTTATTTTTAAACGTGACCTTGCAAACTAGTTCAGAATCAATATATTAAAGATGTCAATACCGACAGCTTAAAGTTGTTGATATTGACAAATTTTATCCTTTTAAGCAGCTACTGACTTATAACTTTTAATTCATCCATTGACAAAACAAGTCGATACCGACAACTTAAAGCTGTCCATATCGACAACTTTTATCCATTCCAGCAGCTAGTGACTAATAACTTTTAATTTATCCCACGGATGAAACTAGTCAATATCGACAACTTTTATTCATTCCACCAACTACTGACTTACAACTTTTAATTCATCCTACTGACGAAACTAGTTAATACCGACGACTTATAGTTGTCGATATTGACAACTTTTATCCATTCCAGTAGTTACTGACTTACAACTTTTAATTGATCCCACTGACGAAACCAGTCGATACAGACGACTTTAAGTTGTCAATATCAACAACTTTAATCCATTCCATTTCCAGCATTACAACTTTTTAATTCAACCCACAAAAACTTCAAGAAAAAATGTGGCAATGGGACGGGCAAAAAGTTGTACAACACTAGTCTTCCCACTATAAATTGCGGTCGCCTCCCCCATCATCCTCGTCGTCTTTCCTTGTTATAAGAAAAAAAAAAACCCTACTTTGGGACGAGCAAGGCGTCGTTCTTGATCTTCAGTCTCTTTGCACTCCTCGGAAGTTTGACTTAATCATTTACTCCACTTAGAAGTAATTTTGGAATTTAACTTTGGCGTGTCATCGAGCTGTTGGATGCATTAGTTATTGACTTAATACCAATGGATCACCATCATCTAAGATTGATAATCTATTCCCACAGATGTAATCAATACGGGGAACCTAAATGATTTGACCATCTCTTGCAACCTACGGAACAATAAACTGTTCTTATGACAATTGATAGGATGCACAATGTGCATTTTTATAATTTAAATCGGATGACCTTAATTAAAAAATGCATATTGGGCCCACGATATTTTACTAGTTACTGCCATAAGTTATATTGGTTCAATCAGAATTATGCATATTGGATCGCCAAAGTTTTTACTACTTTACATATGTTGTTAATTATTGGGGATTTTTTTTTTAAATTAAGAACTGAGATGGTATATTGTGATTTAAGACTTCAAGCGATTGATATCATGGACCCAAGCACGTATGTGGTCCATCGATGGTCCATATATAAAATTCAAAGAAAAAAAATACTTGAGAATCCAAGAAGATCAAGCAATGGTTTACTTCTTTTGATGATCATTCACCACCTAATTATTGAAATAGCATCTTCATTTTCTAAAAGATAATTCTTGAAATAAATGGATAACCTCAAGAAAATGATTTTTAACTTATTAGGATGATCTTCTAAATAAAGGAAATAATAATTACACCTGCAATGATCCTAATTCCATAGCTTTTGATGGAGGTTATGACTCAATTTCTTATGACTTTTTTTTTTAAATAAGAGTCATGTGATACAAAATTATAAATATCAGCATTTGTGCAATATTGCAATCCATTTATGCTATTATAAATGCCCTCTCTTTTTATAAGCCCTCATAAACTATCAAATTCAACAATAAAATATTAAAAACTACTATAGTATTTTGTTTATAGTCTTTTATAATGACCAATCTAAAAGTGAGCCAAAATCCTATTTGAATGAAATCTTGCAAGGATGTTGACTACTTTGGGATGTTCGAATTTTTATAAGTAGCTCCATTAGGCGTCATCATGAAAACTTTAATTTCTTTTAATTTCTAAAATTGTTGTTAATTTTTAATTTGAGTTGTTTCCATTTGGAAAGATGGTGCCCATTGATATATTTTTGTGGGAAAGACGTTTTGGAGAGAGAGAGAGAGAGAGAGAGAGAGAGAGAGAGAGAGAGAGATCAGGCCGTGACTGTTTTTTTTTTTTTTTTCTAGTAAAGGAGCGTGAGGGACTTGAGAGTTGAGATAGGTAGTTGTTTAAATGAAAAGTGTAAATATGGAAATAAAATGAAGACAATAACTGCAGAAGAGTTTGAAAACTATGTGACTACCATTTTGGGATTTCAAAAAACGTGGCAACCTTTTATTAGATGGTGCACGTTGTTCAAGCGACGCTGTATTGAAGCTCAGCCCCCTCTTTGGTTGCTAGACCGTTAGCATTGTTGATATAAATTGTTAGGTCATTTACTAACAGCTCAAGCTTTTCATTCTAACGATCCACATATTGAAAATCCGAATCATTAAGAAGGAAGAACATAATATAATACTTAAAATCGCGTATGGAGAGTATTTGAGGTGTAATTACTTAGGATTAAGGTTTTGGGCTATATATGTCAATTTCTTCTTACTGCAAGCATGGAAATCTGATTCTTAACTTCGTTCATTGATTTTTTTACTTTCCTTTCCATTATAAAAAAATAAATTAAAAAATACCTTTATACTATAAAAACGTGATAGCCAACATTGAAAAATTCTCCTGGGCCAAAAATTAGGGACTTTATTTTTTTGGTCTCTTCTTTCGGCAAAATTACAAACACTTGTACTTGATGTGATGCTGATCTACAATTGGACATTTCTAATTTTGGAAAGTCCCTGCTCTCAAAGTCTCACTTTTCTCTGGTCCCCAGGGACTTAGAAATGTCAGTCTTCCTATGACACGTGCTTGGTTTTGAATGACTACTCAAGTCTTGTTACCGTTCTTTTTACTTCTAGAATACTTAGGAATAGTAAGACTTCCACTTGTAATAATGGTTAAAACTAAAAGAAAAAAAAAAAACGTAATATGTTTTCCAAAAATGACTATCTAATTATCTCCCCTTTAATAAAAAATGAAATAAAAAGAGATGAGAAATAAATACCCAGTGGGCAACCACTGCCCTTGTAATTCAAATCCTAGGACTGCTTACAATGGAGCTCGTTTGATCATGGGTTTTGTTGTATTCAATTTCTATAAAATCTATGCAAACAAACATCTCCCACATGAAACATCGATCCTGAAAAGGCATGTAGGTAGACCTACCAGCTCTCCTCTTTGTGGGCCGGGCTTCAATACAGCGTCCTTGCAGCATAATATGCTGCAGCAACGTTCACCATCCAATAAAAGGTTACCACATTTTTTGAAATCCCAAAATGGTAGTTACGCATTTTCTAAACTCTTCTGCAGTTATTGTCTTCATTTAAGTTCCATATTTACCCCTTTCAACTAAACAATTACTCATCTCAACTTTCGAGTCCCTCACACTCCTTAATCTGAAAAAAAAAAAAACGTCATAGCCTTATTTTTTCTCTCTCCAAAATGTCTTTCCTACGAAAATATATCAATGGGGCCCATCTTTCCAAATGAAAATAATTCAAATTAAACTTTTATTTCTATAGCTCTAGCAACTTGAATTTAAATGGAATCCATCTCCTTTAAATTGATTATTATAAATGTGATTCAAATAAAATAAAACTAAAAAGTGAATCACATTACATACAAGCACCAGTAAATGTGTGGCCATGATTTTTTTTTTTTGGGTGGGGGGGTGTTAAGAAAAAAGCGCTGGGGGTGTTAAGGAAAAGGCTTCAATTAATTGCTAGATGTGGTAATGAATTAATATACAAAAGACCATGAACAAGTTACTAATGCGGTTTTTAATATTTTATTCTTTTCGATAGCCACCCATCTTCTATTGGAATGAAATTTTAAAAGGGCATATAAAAAGAGGGGCCATTTACTATGATAGAAACGAAAATACAATGCACAAATGCTCATGTTTATAATTTATATTGGATGACCTTAATTAAAAAATGCATATTGGGCCCACGATATTTTACTAGTTATTGCCATAAATTATATTGGTCCAATCAGAATTATGCATATTGGATCGGCAAAGTTTTTACTACTTTATATATATTGTTGATTATTGGGGATTTTTTTTTAAAATTAAGAACTGAGATGGTATATTGTGATTTAAGACTTCAAGCGATTGATATCATGGACCCAAGCACGTATGTGGTCCATCGATGGTCCATATATAAAATTCAAAGAAAAAAAATACTTGAGAATCCAAGAAGATCAAGCAATGGTTTACTTCTTTTGATGATCATTCACCTCCTAATTATTGAAATAGCATCTTCATTTTCTAAAAGATAATTCTTGAAATAAATGGATAACCTCAAGAAAATGATTTTTAACTTATTAGGATGATCTTCTAAACAAAGGAAATAATAATTACACCTGCAATGATCCTAATTCCATAGCTTTTGATGGAGGTTATGACTCAATTTCTTATGACTTTTTTTTTTAAATAAGAGTCATGTGATACAAAATTATAAATATCAGCATTTGTGCAATATTGCAATCCATTTATGCTATTATAAATGCCCTCTCTTTTTATAAGCCCTCATAAACTATCAAATTCAACAATAAAATATTAAAAACTACTATAGTATTTTGTTTATAGTCTTTTATAATGACCAATCTAAAAGTGAGCCGAAATCCTATTTGAATGAAATCTTGCAAGGATGTTGACTACTTTGGGATGTTCGAATTTTTATAAGTAGCTCCATTAGGCGTCATCAAGAAAACTTTAATTTCTTTTGATTTCTAAAATTGTTGTTAATTTTTAATTTGAGTTGTTTCCATTTGGAAAGATGGGGCCCATTGATATATTTTTGTGGGAAAGACGTTTTGGAGAGAGAGAGAGAGAGAGAGAGAGAGAGATCACGCTGTGGCGTTTTTTATTTTTTTCTGGTAAAGGAGTGTGAGGGATTTGAGAGTTGAGATAGGTTGTTGTTTAAATGAAAAGTATAAATATGGAAATAAAATGAAGACAATAACTACATAAGAGTTTGAAAACCCTATGACTACCTTTTATTGGATGGTGCACGTTGTTGCAGTGACGCTGTATTGAAGCCCAACCCCCTCTTTGGTTGCTAGACCATTAACATTGTTGATATAAATTATTAAGTCATTTACTACCGGCTCAAGCTTCTCATTGTTGATATCGTCGCTCCCAGAGTATGCCACTCCTCATTCTCTTTGATTTCAATTAATGATGGAGAAACATAGAAACTTCGGGCCTGTTTGACATCCTTTTCGTGTTGTTCCCAATTTTGTGATCGGATTAGGTTGTGCTGAGATCAAGTTGTGCAGAGTGTAAATTCTACAGAACTTGTTTGACAACATTATATTACATTGCTCTACTAAAAATATGTTGTACGGAACCTATTTGGTACCATTATAAAAGTTTTGCTCCAAGGAGTAAACATGGGATTTACAATGTGGGACCCCACCTTTTATTGTTTGCAGTATTATTATTATCATATATGAACCCACTTGTAGAAGTTACAACGTGGTGCCCCCCTTTAAAGATCAGAACATAGAACCCATATCCATTGGATTTATAATGTGGGATCACCTTTATATGAATTATAATGTAGGCCAATTTTTTGTAAATGTAAATACGGGATCCACCTTTAGAAATTAGAATATGGGCTCACATTTATAGGATTTACAATGTGGGTCCACCTTTTGTAAACAAGACCATGTGACCCATATTTATGAATTACAAAGTGGAGCCACATTTTTTGTAATTGCAGACAAAGGGCCCACCTTTAGAAATTAGAATGTGGTGCCCACTTTTAAAAATTAGAAAATGGGGGTAGCACATTTATAAAATCTACAATGTGGGCCCACCTTTATAGGAATTATAATGTGGGGCTATACTTTTTGTTAATTGTAAACACGGGACCCACCTTTAAAAAATTACAAAGTGGTACCCACATTTAGAAATCCGAACATGGGACATCATTAAAATGTGGGGCCATACTTTTTGTTAATTGTGAACATGGGACCCACCTTTAAAAAATTATAATGTGGTACCAACATTTAGAAATAAGAACATGTGGCCACCATTAAAATGTGATTGTGGACACGGGACCCACCTAAAGAAATTACAACGTAATGTCCACCTTTATAAACGATTTATAATGTGGTCCCACCATTATGGAATCATAATAGAGGCCCACTTTTTGTAATTGTGACCATGTGACCCACCTCTAGAAATTATAAAGTGGGGCCACTTCCTTTGGGATTGTGATCTTGGGGGCCTATATTTAGGATAAGTGAGAGGATTTATAATCTTTAAATGATATTCTTTAAAAGGGGTCGATAAGAAAGAAATAACTGTGCCATCAAGTTGTTTTTTAAAAAAAAAAAAAGTTTTTTTGTTCCCACTTTCTTATGCTGGCGAGTTAAGATTTTGAGATTCCTTCCCATGAGAACAAAATTCGGAATAATTATTTACATGTACCAAACATGTTTTTTATACTCTTATCTCGTGGGAACATGGGAACATCCAAATAGCACGATGCCAAACACACCTTTCATCTCCTCATATTCATAGTTTTTTTAATAACCTTTCACAAAAGTCAATTTTCTCGCTAAGTGGGTAGATGTCCTAATTGAAAACTTCTTGGAAAACTTAACGACTAATTAGGAAAGTTTTGAAACCTGTGTCATTTTTTGAAATAAGGGCGAAAACTTAAGGCCTTATTTGAAAATTCCACCCAACAGAAAAAAAAAAAAAAAAAAAAAAAAACCTGAAGAGGGGCCTTGGGACCATTACAGTGGATACAAAAGTTTTGTAGTCTTTTTGGTCTTCATTGATTCTTCTGGGATTTTCTCGATAAAATCTTCAAAATATTTTTTCATGTTAGACCTTTTTATGTTGTTTTGTGTAACAAGTTTTTCCAAAAATAATCATTCTTTTTATGATATCACGAAAAAAATTATTATTATTTGCTAAATTTGTCTATAGGCCTATAGGGATAGAACCCTCCACGTACATGAACACCACTCTTGCAATTGCCATCCCTAGATCCCAGGCTGGCCCACACTTGCAATTGGAGCGAAATTAGGCTCGGCGATCTCTAATAAATGCCCAGCCAATTGTAACCCTACCCTAGTCCCTAGCAAGTAGCAAGGCCCTCTCTTGTGCACCAAGTAGAATAGAATACAATCAACCACATGTCTATGGGTGGCATTCAAAATTTTAACACTAGAACGCTAGCGCCAACCGCACCTTCCAAACAAAGAGGTCCGACCAATTGGCCCACGGAAAGGATGCGGGATCACACTTTCACATGATCCCAAGTTGTACAACACTAGTCTTCCCACTATAAATTGCGGTCGCCTCCCCCATCATCACCATCGTCTTTCCTCCTTATAAGAAAAAGAAAACCCCAACTTTGGGACGCGCAAGGCGTCGTTCTATTCTGCCCTAATTTCAGAAACCCTAAAACCATCGTTTGAGAGACGACGAATCCTCAAATCCCGATTTTTCTCGATCTCTGTTCTTCGGATCGGTGAGTTTCTTCTCCTCGATCTTTGTTCTTGTTTGTCCTCTCTTTCGATTTTTTCATAGTAGCTTTTTCGATGTTTACTTGCATTCTTATTAAAGAACGATGAGATCTGATCTTTTTTCAATAGCGCAATTAAGATTATGTTGATCTTTTAGGGCATTTGATTTTAGTGTTGAGTCGGTTTTGGATCCCTGGAATCCGTCCTGGTGGGGATCAGGATCTTCAAAAAAAGCCGAGATTTTGAGAAGATTTCCTGCATGATCGGGTTTCTTTGAAAAGGGTTCCTGGAATCGAAAGAATCTAGAGATTAATCTTCTTATTAGTTCTTCCTTTTGGCAAAAGGTGGGTTCTTTCTCACTCCGGGACGTCTTTTGCCTAGGATGTTCTCGGGATATTACAAGGTTTTTAGGGAAATAGTAACTTTGATCCAAAAAGTAGAATTGGGTATTCCTCCATTCTAGGGTTTCTAGCCCCGTTTGATTTTTCTTTTTTGGAATTAAGAGTTACTCATTTTCAGTTTCGGTTATCTCTCTGGACCGACGGAATCTCGAGATCCAGGGATCTATTGTAATTGTTGGGGAAACAGTTTTCTTTTTTATTTTCTTTACCCTCATTCCTTTGGTGGCCTTGTCCATTCAAGGGGTGTATGATCAGAATTCCCTGGAAGTCTTTATGGTCAGCCGGAGAGTGGAACTGTGTCTTGGGGAATTCCTTGGATATAGGATTTGAGGCTCTCTGAGTTCTCTGGAGTGGAAGATTTCCTTAGCTATGTGGACCATGCGGTTTGGGGTTGATCCTGGATTCAGAGAGACATTCTTATTAGGCCATTATATCATTCTTGCTGAAGCGAAGCTTAACAGAGACAACCCTTCCTAGTAAGGGCAAGCCTCTACTTTTTACCCTTTTTTATGATATATATATATATATATATATATATATATATATATATATATATATATATAGGGAGGTGCTTTAGTGAGAGACTCTCACCAAGTTGGTGAGAGATGGGTGGGGGCCCTCACATTTAAGTTGGGGGTCCTCGCATTTAAGTCAGTGAGAATGGATATGGAACTGAGGGCCCCCACCCATCTCTCATAAACTTGTTGAGAGTCTCTCACAGGAGCACCTCCTATATATGAACATTTCCCATATATATATATATATATATTGGAAGTACACTTGCATTCCTCAGTTGACAATCCCCTCCTACCATAGCATTGGGGTAGTTTTCCTGCCTTTCAGATGGTTGCAATGACAATATTATGATCTCTTCACACAATTGAAAAAAAAGAGGCTTTTCCTTGTTTATATATAATTTACTGTCTTTGTTTCTTCATAAATTCTTTTGCAGTAAAGTAATTGCATTTTACTTTTACGTTTCCTTTCTCAGATGGCAACAAAGCCACTGACTAGTGAAGCAATTGCTCTTACGGAGAAGAAAATGGACATGACATTAGGTATGTTTTATTGGGTTTTTAAATCACATATTAGCCTGTCTTTCGTTTTCTTCTCTTAACCTTCTCCTTTTCTTATGTTTTTGAGATATGGATTAAGTTTTAATAAAAATGGTCCTTGCCTTTGTTGCAGATGATATAATAAAGATGTCTAAGAAAACTCCACCCAAGGCTAAAAATCCAAGGCCTTCATCAGTAAGACAATTTTCTCCTTAGGAGTAGAACCTTCTGTCTTGTCTGTTATTGTCCATTAGAAATGCTAACAGCTATTCTTTTTTTATATCTTGAAAATTTTGGATTTTGTAGAACAAGAGCCGTGGATTCTCAAGTGGTCCTGCTTTCCAAGGGAACTCAAAGGTGCAACGTTTTATGGACTCCAGGTCATCCATTAGACAGGTATTCTATGCTGGTGCTACGTGGCATTTTAATGTTTCAGACATCACTCCTTTATGTTAGAATAACAATGGATGTATTTTTCTTATTTTCTGAGAAAAAAATAGTAGTTTCATGTTGTTGAAGTTCTGGAATTCACTGTCTCTGCAGGGTGTGCTTGCTCAGAGAAGGTCGAATTTTCGAGGGGCTCAGTTTACATTAGCGAAAGAAGCTGCCAAGAAGGCTGCTGTTACTCCTATTCGTAACAGGGTTCTCATTCGTAATAGGGCAGCTAACTGGAACAAGCCAAGGTATTTCTGTTCCACAGACGTGTCAGCATCTGCAATAAATATGGAGTCTTTCTAATTATTTTTGTTCCATTTGCAGGTAAATCATGTTTGCTTTCTGGCAATTATGACATCTCCCATGTGATTCTCGTAGTTACGGCGTCACATCCATCCCTTGAGCCATTCTGTGGCCTTTATATGTGGTTGTTTTTGGCATGCAAGTTGGATTTTCTCATCGTGGGAAATCTTGTTAAAAGTGTTGGGCTTTTTCCTCACCATGCCAAGATTTTGAAGTTGCATAGTTTGGCCTATTTTGGTTTGGAAAGGCAGGAAAATAGGTTGAATGATCCATAATGCACTCTTTTATGACTATACCAGTTGCTCAAACAATTAGAAGTGTTGTTTTGGGAGGTTGATGATTCACAGATGGGTGTTGTAGCTCTAGCATGATAAGAATTGCTTTTGGTGTAGTGGAAAGGCTGGAGTTGTGCAACTTGGGGCTGTATCTGGGTCCACCAGAATACCAGCAATTACTTTGTACCTAAGAAATTGAGTTTGTTAGACAGATGAATATTGTCAAATATGATGGAAGATTCATATTATCTCTGCTACTGCTCACTTTCTGCAAAGGCTTGGTGTCATTACTTAATTCTGGATGACAATATGAAGCAATGGGAGTAGTGGAGTTTGATGATTTGTTTGGGCCCACCAGAATAGCAGCATGTACTCTTTACCTAAGAAATTGAGTTTGTTAGATGGACGAATGCAGCTAGCATTATTAAATATGATGGGAGATTCTTGCTTTCTCTGCTGCTGCTCACTTTCTGCGCAGAGTTAGTGTCATTGCTTAATTTTAGATAAAAGTATGAAGCAGCAGGAAGAGTGGAGGTTGGGGAATCATGGAGTGGGTTGGACTACCTTAGAAGCAGCATAATTTTTTGATAGAAGGAAAATGGTTTTTTGCATGTGTGTGCTTAGATTACCAAATACATCAACTTCAGTTAGTTTTTGCTACTGTAAATATGTTCGAGGCTCTCTGGCTTTGATTCAACACTGCTAACATCTTTATGACTTTTGTGTTTGAAGTCTTGGATGCCCTTGTGGGAGGCAGGTATGACTCTTGATATCGGCTCTGGTTCCTTTTTCTCTTGCTGTCTCTCATGAGCTCTCATATACATCACACTACCAAACGACGCCATTTAACACACCAAATGGGTGCCTTCAACGGAGGACTATTGATGGAAGACTTCTAAATTCCATTCCCTATTCACAGGGTTAGCTCCAAGAGCAACTCCCTCACTCAAAACTATTAGAAGCGAGGACACCCACCAAGTTTAAGAATAGGGGTATTCTGCCATTTGAAATCATCGGCCTTATCCCTTTCACTAGCCTTATATAAGCAATTTGATATGTTGTCACTGGGCTCCTTCCTCTACACTGTCCCACTTTTATTTGTTTCTGTAGGAGTTGGCTTCAAGCTTTCTACAGTTCCTCAGTAGGGTACTTTGAATAATTCAGATTGACAGTTTTTCTTCGGCTTCATATTCTATAAGACCATCTGGCTTTGCCATTTTAAACATTTTAAGATTTTATGGATCTTCTCTACTTGAGCATTCAAGATGGGTTGGTGACTGGATTTATTCAAGTGCTGTTTGACAGGGTTGTTCGTCTAAGAACTTCTGGATTTATGATATCAAAAATATAAAAGTTGTTTGGATCTGCCCCTTTTCGTGATGGGGCTTGTAACTGGAATTTGAGATAATTGATCTCAGATATAGTGAGGTAGACATTTGAGATCATGAATTCAGGAAGCCTTTGCTTTGTTGAGATGAGATTGTATTTGGATTCAGCATGTGGAGAAAGTATTGAGGAAAGACGGATGGTGGATGAAATGCATGACCATGATTTGTCCTGAAGTGCTTATTGGTTTTCTTGTTAGCTCTTTAGCTGTGGCCATCTGATGTATGGTACCTACGGAAGCAGTTTCTTAACCTTAGTTGATGTTTTGCCACTTGGACAATTCTTTGTGACCTGTTGGCTGCCAGAAGCCACTGCAGATTGTGCGGACAAGACCCGAGTTGGGGAATGCATTGAGGAGGATTTGTTCCTCCTATTTGATTGGATGAGTTAATGTTGGTTGTTCTTGGATTGGGGCATGCCACACGAGTTAGTGGAGTATAGTCGCTTACTAGTTCATAGGAGCCGTGTTCTTTATGAGATCTTCAGAATAGCGTATGCATCAATAGGAGCTCATATGAACACAGAGGGATTACATTGCGGAGAGAGTTTTTCATTGGCCTTACATTGTCATCGATCCTGTGCTGGTTTGTCTAAACTCTGTTAGTATAATGCTATGTACTCTGGTTGTGCAATGGTGAGTTTTTCTTCAACAGAACTGTATGGATTTATTGTTAGAACATTCTATGTATGCTCTGACTGATAACGGTGATATTAAAATGACATCCTTATCGATCCAAGTAAATTCGGTGTTAAGTTATCCAAAAATGATGGTTGCTTGCTGATGCAGGATTGCAGTTCCAGCAGTCCAGAAGATGGCTGTGGAAAATCGCTTTGTTGGTGGAAGGGTATGTTTCCCTTTTGGGTTTCAGTTCCTTTGAATTTACTGAAGTAACTAGAATATATTTGTTACTACTTGTACATATAATAATCTAGTATCTTTTTGTTTTAAGGGTTATGGCAGATGCTTATTTTCTTTTTGCTTACAACATGACAATTATGTTTAATGTATTTACAAAATATCCTTTTGCTTTAAAAAAAGGAGCATACATCATCATCCTTTACTTTACAGGGATTGATCCTTGCGGAAATCTGAAATTCATTTCTGAGTATTACAATTTCCATTGTCTTTTATCTCATCATTGTCGCCAACTAATTTCATTATGTGCTGATGTGCAAGTGTACTTGCCTTCCATTCACCAAAGGCAGACTTGCGATGAATTATGCCCATATCTTTATACTTGATTGGAATTATTTAAGGGTGGGGACAAGGCTAAGATGATGACAATGATGCTGATGATAATGCATGTATGTATGTATGTATGGTCTGTTACTTCAGTAGATGCTGGTTAGTTCAGGACCGTGAACTCGGGATGATTCTTCGATTTGATTCTGGATGCTCTCCAGCTAAGTTTGGAGAGTTCTCTGGCTTTTTTTTTTTTTTTTTCAAAGTAGAGAACATGCTCCATGTTTGTGCGGATGGGCTCCGCCATATGTAAGGATGTTTTGAGGATTAGACATCCAAGAAAGCCAGCCCCCGATGTTGCCGGCTGTGGGATTGAAGGTCATAAAATCGGATGTGGTTTTATCTGATTGGCTAGAAATGTTCAGTGGTTAGTTTTCAAAAAGAAAGAAAAAAAGAAATGTCCAATGGTTTTGAAGTATCCTGAACGATAATTCAGGAACCCCCATTTGTGGTTTGGTTGGGCCACACAAAATATGCCTTGTATCTTTCACACCACCATTTCGCCCAAGAGTGATATATATATTTGATATATTTTCCTTTTGCTGCACAATCTGATTTGGAGTGTGTGCAGGTGAAAGCGGCTCCTAAGCAAAGGCCTCAGACTTTGGATTCTCTTTTTGCAAACATGAAGGAGCAGAGAATGCGGGTGCTGTCGAAGCAGCAGATGCCCCGGGGAGGGCAGAATGCTCAACGCCAAGGAGCCCGTCAGCAGCAGCAGCAGCAGCAGCAGCAGCAGAGATTCAGAGGAGCAGTTAGAGGTACCGGTACTTACCGTACCAACTATTAGAAGCTCCATGGTTGCTTGGCAAGCCGTGTAACGTGGATTTGGGGTTTTTGAGGACAGAGTGGGCTTTTGCTGATACCGTACTTTAATTCACTACTAGACTAAAGACTGCTTATATTTGTTGGCTTTTTCCTGGCTGGTTTTGCTTTAACTCATTTGGGTAGTGCACTGTGCTGCTAATCATGGAGAATGCAGTAAGCATGTATGAAGGAGTTTGACGTTGACATCCTGCAATTAAATTTCTTTAGACAAGGAATGAGTTAATACAGTGAAGAAATGGTTTAATTCATGTTCTGAGGGGTGGGTGCTCTTCTGGATGTACAAACGTGCATGTACTTTTTGATAAATCCTTTGCCGCCTTATCTGATCTGATCATATCTTTTGTGTTATGATCTAACGTTGTCAATTTAGAAATCATTATGTCAGACTTGATGATCTATTATTAGTGAGTAGTTTTTTTTAATATAAATGTCATAATGAGTAAAATTAATTGCATAAAGGGAGATACTCTTTATTTTATGTTAAAAACAGTCTGTTGTTTGGCCCACTTAATTGCATAAGAAGGGAGTCAGCAATGGAAGGGTTTGGATCCTCAACAAAAAAAAAAAAAAAAAAAAAAGAAAAAAAAAGGGGGGATTGAAGGTTGGTGGATGGGTGGGGAAGGTTAAATTATTTGTTTATTTTTCTCAACCTTTTGTTGGTGGGAGGTGGATAGGTGGTGGTTTGGGGCTGTGGATGTAATCCTGCATGAAAGTTGAAAGGGTCTTCTGCAAAAGAAGTGGGTGTGGTTGTGTGTTATCCACTGTGTTTTTTGGGCAGCAATGTCCCAGAGAAATTAAGGGCTGATCCTTGTTATCTTTTCGATGAATCCAATTGATTTACACCGTGTCGTTTGAAGTAGTAGTTTTGAGTTTAACTAATCCAAAGGCCAACTGAATGGATCAGCTACTACACAAACATGGGCATATCTGTTTGAGCCTGACCCACTACTAGAACACGGGCGAATTGAGGAAATGGTGTGACCAGTAAAGATGTTGGAAGCCTGAATACGTTCTGCCCATGTTATAGCCGAGAGACACTGGCTCGCATCCTAACCTGCCCTATCCACCTTACCTCCCAGGGAAGAGGATGACATGGAACTTCTTTAATGTACTAGTGAGATTGCAAGTGGTTTTTCTTTTGCTTTCACAGAAAATGGTATAAGAGAATCTTTGGGTACCATGTGGAAAAGTGCCACAACGGGACTCTCGCAAGGCACTGTATGTTAAGGGAATTTGAATCCCTGCCCAATTAAAAATGGAGCAGGCTAAATTACCCCACAACTTTATTAGCTTCGATTCAATGCAACTCTGTGACTGCATCTCATGCACCTTGCCCCCCGCCGCTCGTTGATTCAGCAAGCATGCCATGCATTTTTCGTGTGAAAGCCAGTAATATTTAATGAATAATCAAAAGTGAATATCCAAAAATGAGCATCAAATGATTTTTCTCTTGATGCGGAAGGTGGTAAATGGATACTTAGCCATCATTCTAGTAATTCAAATAGTAGAAAATTCAAGGTCCAATCTACATTGCTAGTGGACTTCTTTGTGGCTTTTCAGGGCCTTGCTGTTCTTCCACCTTTCCCCCTAACTGCTTGCGGTGAATGAGGAAGCATCACGCTTAAGCCTATTGCCTGTTCCAACGAAAGAGATTACTACTTTCATAAACGAGCCCCATTTCTATTTTCAGTGGAATCTGATATTCATCTTTGTAACAGATTTACTTGTGCATTTTAACTGACTGGAATGCTAAGTCCGCTGGTCCCAATTTGCCAAAATGGCACTCATTTGCAAGACTAGTTCCTTGACAGCAGGAACCACTAGCAGCTTTTGGCATTTTGGTTTTCCCTTTATTGGATAGCCTAGTGCCTAACCCAATCAGATCTCCTAACTTCTTCGAAAAACAAAAAAGAAGGGGGGAAAAAAAACCAGATCTCCTAACTGTAATATTTTGTTTGCTTCGTTGGACGTAATGGGTGTGAATCAAGATCCTCTGTCCGAGCTATTACAGGGGAACGTGTAACACATTCCTAGAACTTCGCCTGGGCCTACATAGAGATAATCCGTACCATTCAAGATGAATCCAATGATTCCATCCCCCTCACTGATATATCTTCAAGTTTCAATTTAAAATCGAGTGGGTTCCACCATCTGATTGAGCACTATGATGGAAATGTGACTGTGCACTGATGTGGAACAGTGGCTAACATGGCATTATCACATTTCCGTCATAGTACTCAATCTACGATGGGATCCAATCCTTATGAACTGAAACTCGAACACATTAGTGGAGGTGACGGGACTCATTTTGAATGGTCCGGATTATCTCTATCTGGGCCCCATGATGGAGTTTTAGGAAGATTACACAGTTCCATGTAATAGCTGCACGAGAGGGCAGTGAGACTCATGAATTGTTTTTTTGCTAAAACTAACTTTAAGTTTTCAATCTTGAAGGATTTTTTTTAGCTAATACCAGAAGGGTTATAAAAATCAAATAAGGAAAGGATCCTATGATGGCAAAAATATCATAAAGAAAAAAAAACTATATAAATAGGTTTTAAGTTACCCTCCTTATTTCAATGATAAGCTGAACCCCCATCAACATCACACGTTAGAGAAGGAGAGCATTGTAATAATTCCCTACTCAAGAAAGGCTATTGATCGCGAGAAGAGAACAAATGTTAAATTATAGAGTTAAGTATCCATTTAAGTAGGGTTGCACAAAAAATCCGGTATCACCGCAAAACCGAACCAAACTGACCGAACCGAGCGGGTCGGATCGGTTTATAATAGATCTGTTCGGTTAACGGTTTGAAAATCATAAAACCGCTTACATCAGTCGGTTATCTATTTGAGTCCATGTTTAACAGCTTAAACCGAACCGAACATATGCAGTAATTTAATATTACTTTTTTCCTATATTAGTCTTAGGATTTCGTTTTTTACTACTTTCAAAGTTACATTCCACAACTCCATTCTTACATGAACTCGACCGTCAACACTGCCTCAGTGCATCTCCTCTAATCTCTCAAATGCCTTTTGATACTTCATTGCAGATGAAGGGATTACTGTACGGGGTATTTTTTTTCCATCATAATTCCTATCTCGTTTCAATGAAGTTTTTATTAGAAGGCTGCACTCTTGAGAATGCTAGAAAAGTCAGTAGAGTCTAGCATTTTGATGGTTGGTTTTGGTCTCACCTAATCAATGTATTAAGAAACCTTCATTTCTGAAAAATACAATGGGTTCTGATATAGATTCTGTTTGTCTGTGACTTTTCTTGACATGAACTATTATTCTATTGTAATTCCAAATGGAATCATGTGGAATGAATGTTTCACTACAAGCTGGTTAATGTTTTTTTTTTTTTGCGCGCGCTTGCGTTTAGTCCAAAATCTCTTTTTGGAGTAGAATATTTTTTATATGCGTTTAGTCCAGTCTGGAATGTTAGATTTTTATATTTGCACTAAACATTAGAATAAATGTAAAGGATGGGGTATCATCATTTTGAAATTTTCAAATGTCTGATTTTCAAATAAAATAAAATAAAATAAAAAACAACGGTTTAACCGACCGAACCGAACCGAACCGTTTGGTTCGGTTCGGTTCGGTTTAAGCCCTCTCTATCGGTCAGATCGGATCGGTTAATTAAAAAACCGACATGTTCGATTTGGTTGTTGGTTTTAGTGTTAAACCGATCCGAACTGCCCGTGTGCAGCCCTATATTTAAGTTCAGTTTGTGCGATTCAGATCTGTCCTAATAATTGTCAATCTCATATTGTGTGTTGATAAATGCTAACATTCTTTCTCTCAGCTTGTTCTTCCTTTCTCTTGTTACTTTATAAGCTATGGAAACATGATTAGGGGTCAAGGGGCAAGGGTCCAGCTATCTTAGCCAGCCATCTCTAGAAAATGTTTAAGTTGTTGCCAATGCCATTTTTTTTAAAGGGATTATTAATGCCTGGGTCTTTCATCAACAACATAGCCATTTATTTGGATCAATGGCCCCAAATGTAAAATCCAACTTGCACGCATGTTGAGTCATGTTAAGAAACCTAATGTCTGTTATCTGAAAGCACCAAAATAAATGTAGACTCCAAGACCATTTTTGTCATTCAAACCTTTTCACAGAACTACATTCTAAGTGTTTACAAAGCCGATTCAATCTGCATTTATTCAAACCATTTTTTCCAGCATTGTAGTTTTAATCATTTACATTGAAACATCATCTATATGGAGAAAGAGATCGGGTGGATATTAGGCTATTGGCAGCTGTGGGATCCCCATATGCTTCCGTCTAGTTTCAGGAAAACCCTTCTGATTGCTAACACAGCATCATAACAGGTTTCAGGGCCATCTCTACTATTCCCTATAGAAGTGTTGGCATGTTACCCTCTTCAGTCTTTGCAAACCTCCCGCGGACTCTTGGTTGATTTTCTGCCAAAGCTTTCCTGCATGCATACTATAAATGCAACCATTAACCATAAATGAAGGGGAAATCGTGCGGATTTAGCAACTGCACAGACAAATAATAGGGAGGCACACAGAGTGGCAAATAAGAGCTGCTCCCATTATTGCAAATCAGGTTATTGAAGATTTCAAACAAATCTCAAAATTCAAAACCCCCCTAAGATTCCTAATAATAACACAAAATTCCCTACATGATTGGTTACAAATCCTTTTTGACAAGCATTTGCTGCGGTTGGTCATGTGAACCAAAAACCTATTAACAAATACAGGTCATTGTCCCAATCCCCAAACTTAATATTCAACCATAAGTCGCGCCCACCAAGTATGGAAGTGGAATGATAAGAGTACAACAAGAATGCACATATAAACACAGTAGAGAGATGGCAATGACCGTGTATCAACTGGCCAGTTTTTGCATAAACTCAAAAGAAATCATCTAATTAGTGATGCACATGAGTGGACCAACAATGGTCATAAATTAGTGGCACCCCTTTGACGGACTCTTTCAGTGGTCATGATTCATTTATATAACTGCCTCAAGGATAGCATCCTTTTCTATAATCCCACTCCCACATTCCAAGCCAGCATTTTTGGCTCCGCATATTGGCTGCTACCTTGTTTTGAGTTGCCATAGCATGGACAATTCCTTTGTAAATACATCACATCCTGGCAGGTGCTGTCCCATGCCTAGATGAAATGAGAGGGTTTGCGTCAAACAGGAAGTCAGCCACAAAAGCTTGCATTTCAAGTTTTAAGTCTAATTTTACATGATAGTAGCACTTGATTTACTCCGCATTGCTATGGAAAGGATTTAGCAGATGATGATTCAAAGGTGATGTGGATATAGGAAACCAGGTTGCGCACCACCCAACTCCCTCACTTGGGATAGTAAACACCCTCCGGCACTTCTCCCATGAGAAGAAATATTTCCAACATTGGCTTGGTTTTTTTTTTTTTTTTTAGGTAACAACAAATTATATTAAAAGAAGAATGACAAATACAAGAAGCCCACCATACAAACCAAAAAGGGAACGATGGTACAAAAGAATTATACCACGAAAAGCGAAACCCAAAAACAATGGAACGTCACACAGTGAAAGCTACCCAATTACAAGCCCTATTATCCACCCCTTGCTTAGCTAACGAATCTGTGAATCCATTTGCTGACCTCCCAACTTGTTGAAATCTCACTTGAATCGAAGATGCTAAAGCTCTAATCTCATTAAAGTAAAATCGAAATCTCCAAGGAATGACAGCCGAACATGACACCCATGAAATAGCATTGAGAGAATTGTTTTTCACCTCTAACCTTGAATGAAACGAGGAAGAGATAAAACTTCAAACCGCTTCTAAGATAGCAAACACCTCGGCCTCATTAGACTCCAACACCTCACTAATACCCGCCGGCCCGGGCTTACCCTTAGCCACCCCACTCAAATGAAATTTCAATACCCCTACACAAAGGGAGGAACCCAATGCACCACATTTGTCACCCTCTTCACCACATAAGAAAAGGAGGCGTCCCAGTTATGCAACACACTATCTACTCTTAAATTGTCAAATTCTTTCTTAAAAGAGGCCCATTTGGCAATTTGGACGACCACCAATTGCGACAAAATATCCACGTACAACAAAGACCCTCTGAAAATTCTATTTTTCCATTCTTTCCACACTAACCACAAAATAACAAAAGGGATAAGCCTCCAAAGAATCAAATTGTTACCGAAAAAAGAACAAAACCTCCATGCTTTGAACTGTTAAATGGGTTACTGGGTCTGGGTCACAACCCATGACAACTAAAGCCCAATTTGAGGGTCAAAACAAGGCACGTGTGTATAGCTATGTAATTTTATTCATTGCCTTATTAGGAGATATGATTAGATTATAGTTAGATTAGAATGACTGTAATTGCTACAATCACTGTAACTTATATGGAAACAATATATCTATATAATGAAGCATCGTGACCCTCAAGAGGGATCATTGAATTTACAAAGTGATTTCTCTCTTCTTCCCTTGCTGGTTTTGACATGGTATCAGAGCCCTAAGCACACAAAACTCTATACAGAGTTTTTCTGAGTGATCTTCTCCATCTTCCAAGCAGTGGAAGTCTTCAAGCGTCTTTCTCTAATCAAGAAATCTTCATCCACTGGTCTGATCAAGGTGTGATCATACGCGGCCCACCCCAAATCCACACTGCTGTATCTGGATATTGCAACTAGTCTGGTCGCTTACTCCTTCTGGTATTTGTGGACATTTTTTGAGGAACTTTAGCATCACAGAGGTAGGCTTTCTACCCCTTTTAGAGAAATTTCAGTTTCTGCAGTATCTTTCCATCATAGCCGTCCAAGTTTTTGGATTTAGCTCTTTTTGGTGAGCAATCTGGCTTGTTTGATGCGAATTTTTATCCTTCATCACTCTATGATCTCTGATTGATCATAAATCACACCTATTGTCTGCTGCACTCCATTCTATCCTCAAATTCATGCTCGCCTGGGTCCATTTTTTTGGAAAAATTGTATTTTTTTAAGTTGTTGTCTTCTCTGATTGATCCATTGCAAAAATTGAAAGTCCTCTCACAGCTGGTTAACATTCCTTATCAGTTTGATTTACGAACAGTTGGATTTTCTTGCACAGTTTCCTGATTGCTGAAATGGAAAAGCATGAAATTGCATTGATCAAATTTAATGGAAAGAATTATACTTCCTGGTCCTATCAATTTCAAGTCTATCTTGAAGGAAAGGAAATGTGGGGACTTGTTTCAGGATGGGATCCCCGACCTAAGGAAGATGAGAAAAAAAATACTCTCTTGGAATACAAAGGATGTCAAGATAAAAACCTGGATTCTTGGTTCTGTTGAACCACAATATATCCTAAACCTCAAACCTTACAAGACCTCCAAGGAGATGTGGGAATATCTGAAAAAAGTGTTATCACCAAGAGAACTCTGCCCGTCAATACCAACTTGAGCTGGAAATTGCTCAGTATTCCCAAGGCACCTCTTCCATCCAGGACTATTATACGGGTTTTCTCAATTTATGGGTAGAATATGATGAAATCAAATACCTCAATGTATCTGAGGCAGCTCTTTCTGAGATTCAAAAATTACAGGCAATTTCTCATAGAGACTAGTTCCTCATGAAATTGAGATTTGAATATGAGATCATTCGTTCCAATTTGATGAGCAGGGTTCCATCTCCATCCCTGAATGAGTGTCTTAATGAACTCTTACGAGAGGAACAAAGTCAGCTCACTCAGCATGTTCTGAAGCAACAATCCTCAGGAAACGCTCCTGATGTTGCATATGTTGCCACTGTAAGTCACACCCCTGGTGTCTCTCATGGTCCGGGAGGGATCGTTCATCATACTACTTCTGCTACTAAAGGACAACCTCCTGCAAAAGATCTCAGCAAAATCCAGTGTTTTGGCTGCAAGAGTTATGGACACTATGCCTCAGAGTGTAAGACCAAGTTTTGTAATTACTGCAAATCAAATGGTCATGTTATTAATGAATGCAAAAGGCGGCCACAAAATCGCACTCCACGAGCATATCATGTCAACACTGCAGATGCTACTACTTCCAATGATAGTCCTTCAGCACCGGTCATGCCTTCACCACCTCCTGCCTCAAATATTGCTCCTCATATCACCCTTGAGCTTATCCAACAAATGATCATAAATGCCTTCTCTGCACTTGGCATTTCAGGTAACCACCAATCCTCTTCCTCCATATGGTTTATTGATTCTGGAGCTTCCAATCACATGACCTCCACCACTCATTTCTCTAACATGCAACCATACAATGGAAATTTGCAAGTCCATACTGCTGATGATCAAAACCTTCCTATTACAGCTACTGGTGATATCATTCATACATTACCTCTCACAAATGTCTTTCTATCTCCTCATCTAACTACAAACCTTCTATCTGTTGGACAACTGATTGATGATAATTGTAATGTTTTATTTTCTCGCTCTGGCTGTGTTGTGCAGGATTGAGTGTCGGGGACGATGATCGCGAAGGGGCCTAAGTGTGGACGCTTGTTTCCTATTGTTATGCATTCCTCTCAAAATAAAAAGATCTATGCTTTTTATTGTTTTTCTCCTCAAGATGTTTGGAGGCTTTGGCATAATAGATTAGGCCATCCTCATTCAAAATTGTTATCTTTAATATTGAACACTGGTAGTATTAATGAAAATAAAATTTCTTTTAGTTACATTTCTGATGAGTGTTCTGTTTGCAAACTTGGAAAAAGCAAAGTCCTTCCATTTTCTTCCAAATCTACTATGGCTTCAAATTGCTTTGACATTATTCATAGTGAAGTCTGGGGGATTACTCCTGTAATCTCTCACACACATTTCAAATATTTTGTCACCTTTATTGATGATCATAGTAGATTCACATGGGTATATTTTTTGCATTCCAAATCTGAAGTCTTTGATGCTTTCCAAAAGTTTATGGCTTATGTTGAAAATCAGTTTTCTACTCGCATAAAAAAATCTCCGATTTGACTCCGGAGGGGAATATATGTCCCACCAGTTTCAAACTTATTTGCAAAAACACGGGATTTTATCGCAGCGATCGTGCCCTTACACTCCTCAACAGAATGGAGTGGCTAAACGAAAAAACAGACATCTTCTTGATACTGTTTGTTCCCTTCTCTTAGAATCATCCGTTCTGGCAAAATTTTGGCTCGAAGCTTTAGCAACTGCGGTTCACTTAATCAATCGCTTACCATCTCATCGCCTTACCAATCAAACACCATACTTTCGTCTCTTTCATACAGATCCTACTTATACCCACCTGCGTATTTTTGGATGTGTATGTTTTGTTCATCTTCCTCCTACTGAACGCATAAAATTAACTGCTCAATCAGCTAAATGTGCGTTCCTTGGCTATGCATCTCACCAAAAAGGGCATATCTGCTATGATCCTGTGCTCAACCGCCTTCGCATCTCCAGAAATGTCACGTTTTTTGAAAATCAACGTTCTTTTTTACCCATTCCTCGCCTTTACCTTCCTTTTCTCATCTACCTGCTTTTTCTGACACAATCTCGTCTCCACTCATTGTTTATGAACGACGTTGTCAAAAGGATGTTTCATTACTGCCTCCCCCTCTGGATCCCTCACCGGCACCTGATCTTGCCCCCACTACATCACATACTGCTTCATCTCCAGTTCAGCTTCGATGCTCTACTCGTCTCTCCAAGCCTCTGGAAAAATATGGGTTCACTCACACATCCTTGCTTGCTACCCTCTCCTCCATTGCTATTCCTACTTCTTACTCATAGGCGGTGAAGCATGACTGTTGGCAAAAGGCTATGCACGAAGAATTTGCTGCACTGCAGGATAATCATACCTGGGATATTGTTCCATGTCCCTCAACTGCAAAACCTATCAGCTGCAAATGGGTTTTCTCAGTCAAACTCAAGGCTGATGGCTCGTTGGATTGCTATAAAGCACGGTTAGTAGCATTGGGCAACCAACAAGAATATGGCATTGACTATGAAGAAACATTTGCTCCGGTTGCAAAAATGACAACAATCCGTATTGTTCTTGACATTACTCACTCATGGCCTCTTTACCAATTTGATATCAAGAATGCTTTCCTTCATGGTGATCTCAAGGAAGAAGTCTATATGCGACTTCCCTGAGGAATTACAGGGGTCTCGGTAGGAGACTGTGCGTGCTTACGACACTCTCTATATGGTCTTAAGCAAGCTCCGCACGCTTGGTTTGAAAATTTTAGGGATGCTCTCCTTCATCTTCAGTTCACTCAAAGTGCCTCTGATCCTTCTATTTTCCTTCATCGCTCCTCAAATGGGATCACTGTTCTCTAGGTTTACGTGGATGATATTATCATATCTGGAACAGATTCTGGCATGATCACCCGTCTACAAGCATCCTTACATGAATCTTTTCATATAAAAGATTTAGGGCCACTCACATACTTCTTAGGCCTTAAGGTTCATCAGTCAGAGAAAGGTCTCATCCTCGATCAACACAAATATGCTATGGACCTCATTGAGATGGTTGGTCTTCAAAACTCAACTCCTGTCGATACACCTGTTGAGGCCAATCTTCAGCTCACACACGATACGGGTGATCTTTTTCCTGATGCCACAATGTATCGCAATTTAGTCGGCAGCTTGATCTACTTGACTATCACTAGGCCCAATATCTCATATGAGGTGAATCTGGTTAGTCAGTTCATGACTCAACCATGCCATCTCCATCTCGTTGCTGTTCGACGCATTCCTCGGTATGTTCTACATACACCATCTTGTGGCCTTTTCTTTCCCGTGGGCAATTCGACTTCTCTCATTACTTACTCCGATTCTAACTAGGCTGGTTGCCCTGATAATCGACGGTCTACCATGGGCTGGTGCATGTTCTTAGGGGACTCGTTAATTTTCTGGAAGTGTAAGAAACAAGATAAAGCCTTCAAATCATCCACAGAAGCAGAATATCGTGCTATGTTTGCCGCCACGTCTAAAATTGTCTTGCTTCGGGGTCTTCTTTCTGAGCTTGGATTTCCTCAATCTGGTCCTACACCTCTATATGCTGACAACACAAGTGCCATCAGGATTACTGAAAATCCTGTCTTCTGTGAACGCACCAAACATATTGAAGTGGCTTGTCATTAGATACGTGATGAATTTGTGCGTGAAGCTATTACTCTCCCTCATGTTTCTACCGGACTTCAAATTGCAGATATATTTACTAAGGGACTTCCTCGGCCACGGCACCAATTCTTAGTTGGGAAATTGATGCTGGTTGATTCACACACATCAATTTGAGGGGGGGTGTTAAATGGGTTACTAGGTCTAGGTCAGTGGGTCACAGCACATGACAACTAAAGCCCAACTTGAGGGTTAAAACAAGCCACGTGTGTACAGCTATGTAATTTTATTCATTGCCTTATTAGGAGATATGATTAGATTATAATTAGATTAGAATGACTGTAATTGCTACAATCACTGTAACTTATATGGAAACAATATATCTATATAATGAAGCATCGTGACCCTCAAGAGGGATCATCGAATTCACAAAGTGTTTTCTCTCTTCTTCCCTTGCTGGTTTTGCTGATTTTGACACGAACAAACCCACCAACGGCCTCGGGAAGCTCCAAAGAACATCGCACTGCGCTAGAAGCCTACACCACAATGAATAAGAAAATTCACAATGCACAATCAAATAGTCTATCGTCTCACAATCCTTCCCACATAGCACAAATATGTCTGAAATAGCCATAGAAGCCAATCCTCTTCTTCTAAGGTTGTTTACCGTAGAAAATTTTGCCGATAAAGCAAGCCACACAAAGGCCTTCACCTTAGGAGGAGCCAAGCCCAACCAAGCCCATGACACTGAAGCTTTGATACTTGGTGAACCCTCCAATTCCTTGCAAAAGGACTTACAAGAAAAGGCACTAGAGGGGCTAGGCCTTCAAATGCAAGAATCAGCTAAATCCATGCAGATGAAAATGTTAAAAAGAAGACTCTCCAAAGCCCAAACATAGACTCCTCAGACTGATGCAAGAGTCCTAAAGGACACATCCCAAGGTCCAAATCCCACCCTTACCCACATAACAATCTTTGACCGAAGCCCACTTGTTGATTACGAGTCTAAACAATCTAGGAAAAGATGAAGACAAAGGACCCACCCCCAACCAATCATCAACCAAAAAACACACACGACTTATCTCCCCCACTTTGAAACCAATCCCCCTCCTAAACAACTCACTTCCCCCATAGAAGACGGATCTCCAATCCTCAAAATATTACCCCACAAACCCAACATATGATGCCTAGGAACTCTACTAAGCTCCCAACCCCAAATATCTTCTCCATATTTAGCCCCAACGACTCTCCTCCATAAAGCCTCCCTCTCATCCCCAAATATCCACCACCATTTAGCCAAAATAGCTCAATTTTTAAATTCCAAGTTGCACAGCCCCAAACCCGCAGGCACCTTAGGCTTGATCACATCCTCCCACCAACAAGATGCAACTTCCTTTTGTCACTTTTCCCTCCGCATAGAAAATCCCTCCTTAAATGATCCAACTTCTCCTTGATCGCCACCGGTATAGGCAACATGGACATATGATAAACTGGAAAATTAGAAAGAGAAGCTTTGATTAAGGTGATTCTTCCGGCTAAAGAAAGATAATTTCTTTTCCACGTAGACAATTTTCTCTTGAAGTTTTCTATCACAAGATTCCACACCTCTTTAGATCTCACTTTGCCCCGAATAGGCAAACCTAGATATAGCAGTGGCGACTTCCCAGACTTACAGTGAAACTTCAAAGCTAAAGACTGAATCACTTCATCCGTCGACCCAACCTACACCATTAGGCTCTTGGATAGATTAATCTTTAATCTTGAAGATAGCTCAAAACACCTAAGAATCCTTTTCAAGACTAGAACCTCCTCTCCAACCTTGTAGAGCTAAAGCAGATGGTATCATCTAAAAAATGAAGGTGAGTAATAGCATCTACCACACTACCAACCTCAAAGCTCTCCAAGATACCACACTCCTTGGCCTTGAGAATAGAGCATCGAGAGCTTCCACCACTATGATAAATAAAAACGGAGAAAGATGATTACTTTGTCTAAGATAGTAAGACCTCTAGAAGCTTTGAACAAGCATGAGGGAGAACCATTGAACAAGATTGAAAAGGAAGCTGATGAAATAAATTCACGAATCTAAGCACACCATCTTTCCCCAAAGCCAAACCTCAACATATAATCCACAAAGCCCCATTCCACATGACGTATGCCTTTTCCATATCTATTTTAAAGATAACCCTTGCTTTCCTAGACTGCTTTCAGGCATGAATGAGCTATTGGTGATAAGAACTCTGTCAAGAATCTGCCTGTTATGTACAAAAGCCCCTTGGAAAAGACCAATAATAGACGGCAAGACCTTTATCGTGTTAGCCAGAATTTTTGGCAACAACTTGTACACACAAGCCACCTTATCCTATTAGGAAACTTTATTGGCTATAACTACAGTAAAGGAACCCATAGAATATATAAACAAGATGAGTTAACTTGGATGAGAATTGCAGATGAGCACTCATGCCCATGGTATACATATTCAGGTATTCTGTGGTTGTAGAGTCCAGCAATTGCCTCTTGCTTCTGTTCAATCTATTATGCGGTAAAGATAAAAATTTTGGAACCAGTGGTCTCTAATTATACCTTAATTTTCCTGCCAAAATTCCTCCTAGCCTTCTTGATCTTGTACCTGGAGAGCATTAACTTGCGTTCCTCACTGGTGTTATTGTCAACAGTTGGCATCTGCTCGAGGGAAGAGTAACCAAGGGTGTTAACAGTACCAAGAGTCTGCGATAACAATAACAAATCAATGAGCAACAACATCCCGTGAAATGTCCACACAGGCCTAAGAGTTATAAAGCAAGAAGACCATTGGAAAGTTACTAAATTCTAGTTATAAGCCTAGAGGAAAAGAAGTGTAATATTACTTGTAAAATCCAAAATCTTGATTCCACAAGTGTAGACATGTGCTTCGAATGTCCAAAATGAAGCACCGTAATTCCAAAACAAGAAGAGTAATAGAATCATCAAAACATCCTGAACCTAGCGAGGAGCATACCTTATAATACCATCAAGAGAATGTATGGCAGGAGATATTTAACCTGAGTATAGCACACGTAATAGACATGCGCAACTAAATGGCCTAGAATCACTCAGGTTCATCTGGTGTGTGCAAATTGTATAGACCAGGTGTTGTTTTGAAAATCAAAATCATATAGCAAATCATTCACGGGGATGAATAGAATCATATTGTGAAATAGTATTGAAAATTGTAGGATTTTATTCTTTTATAAAAAAAAAAAATCATCATCATCATCATCCATACATCCATTTTAATAATAAAAAACGTAAAAAAAATAAAACAATTAGTAATTCATAATCTATCCATTTTAAATCCATTTTACTATAAGTACAATAACATAATACTAGGATGCAGTCATATGAGGAAAATCATGACTTACATCAATATATATCATAAATGATATGTGTGAATAGTTAGATATGTTTAAGTAGGGCTTTTCACATGCGCACGTTTTACCCTGGGCACCTCATTGTGGAGCCCACCTGGGGCCCAGCAATCAATGAGACAGACTATGGGGGATTGAACGATCTGGATGGGCCTACCTTTATATAAAATTTTAGGCCCAAAAATGTCAGCCTAACCCCTTCATCCATGGCGCAAAAGTTCAACAACTTATGTCAAAACTTAAAAATGGATAGTTGATCAAATGGTCCAGTCAGTTCTGATCGGTGCAAACCTAGGGATCAGGTGACTATCGAGGGGTTTTCATTGTGTGTGTGTGTGGGGGGGGGCGGGGCGGGGCGGGGCCGGGGGTGGGGGGGGGTGGGGGGGTGTTAGGGGTCCTTGCGTGTGGTCCACTTGGATGGATGATTATGTGGGCCCCACTAGGAGGTGTCCACTGTAAGAACCATACACACCTTGTGCACCTGAAAAAAACAAATTTCCGTACCTTTTTTTGGTTATAAAGTTTTTGTACTTTTTTTTCTTTGAATAAAAAAAATCCAAATCATCAACCCTTACATGGTTATTGGTTATGATGTCTCCTAAAGTTAAAATAGTGTTCATGATGAAAAAAATCAAGAAAAGATTAAAAAAGTAAATGCAGTGCATAATCCTATACAAATAGTCAAAAGCTCTAATCACATCTCAGTTCCTTATTTATTTCTAAAACCTCCCTAAATTCTCAAAAGTTCTTAAAAGCTTTCACTGATCTCCATATATATAATTATATATAACCTTTTAAAATAGAAACTCTAAAAAGAAAGAAAGAAAGAAAATAATATAAATTTTAACCTCTCAATTGTGGCTATTCACACTCAGACGAATTGCTTGAATCATAAGATTCAATAAAATAAGTTTTGAATTGTAAAATTTGCACCCATATCCTAATAAGATTCATCGGTAAATAGGATTCTTTACAAAAAGGCAAATCTTTTTCCTTAGGATTGGACGCAAACCATAGGACTTGGGCTACAAAACGTAGAATTCTAATAACAATGCAAGGCAATCCTATGCATCTGGTTGGTGGACTGCAACATCATTTTCTACAATCCTTTTGTTGGTTAGCCACCATGGCGACTGGTCACTAGTCAGTTGTCAGGACCCTAGGCCATCATGTCATTCATCCTGTTTGAGTGCAGTGCAATAGATACATTAAACTGATAAGACTCCTGCATGATAAAATACCAAAACAAGGCCATATTGCCTATCAAACAAATGAGCGGCATTTTAGCAGGTGGTTATTTTATCAGCCGTGGAATATCTCATAACAAAAATGGCACTTGTTCAAACTATGAACACAGTAGAAGTAAAAGCTTGATTGCAAATATTGTAAGTAGTGCGCTGGTTAGATGTAGCGCCTCTCCTCTAATGGAGTAGCTCCTGAGATCGAATTCACGAAGACTGTACCAGTGTTGGTCTTGCCTGATTTGCCAGAACTGATAATGTGATGACCATGACAAAGAAAATGTTTGAATTACAACATATTTGAAGATACTTCGATGCTGCTCAAGAAAGCTGGATGGTTTCTGGTATTCTTCGGTAAGGTGCATATTGGGAGCTCTATGAGTGTATGGCCATCAGTTTTCTCCAGCAGCCTTACTGAAGTGGACCTTATCGCGTTCTTCTCCAAGTGGGCCTTATGGCAAGAGGACTATGTTCCTTTTCTGGGAGAGGATAGCAAAGTTTGGGATGATCCTCAGGTTATTTTAAGGCGAAGTCATTTTATGCCTGTCAGCACTATGATGAGTCCTAAAAATCCTCTAGCATACAATTTGATTCATCCGCACCGCGTCGAAGGAAAGTGATTTTAGTTGGGTTGCCATCCATGATAGCATATATTGTTCATGGTTGCTTTCTCTGCCTTGGGGATGGTAAGAATGTGAACCATCTTCTGCCATCTTGTGCTTTTGCTACGGGTGTTTGGCTTGCGGTTCTTTCTCAGTTAGGTGTCTTTTAGGTTTTCCTGAAGGACATAGCTGTCAAGTCTGACTAGCCAGTACATCCCAAAAGTTTAAATTGTTAGGAAGTGGAAGACCAACATACTTAACACCCCCACTAGAACAGGATGCCATTCAAATTTGCGACCGACACATGCCTTACCTACACCATATGTGCCTGGCTTCCTAGCCATGTGACTTGGGGGACTGCCTCCCCCCGGGGTTCAACCCGAGACCTAGCTTGGCTCTAATACCATGTCAAGTCCGACTAGCCAATACATCCCAAAAAGCTTAAGCTGTTAGGAAGTGGAAGACCAATATACTTAACAGTAGCCTTCCACTTTGCTTCCTAGAGATATGGTTTCAGATTGCTGGAGGTAAAACTCTGCTGATGACACTCTTTATGTCAACCATTGGCCCCTTTTAGAAAGAATGGAATAGTGAGGCTTTGATGATAAGGTTACATCTTCAGCAGGAGTGGTGAGCCTAATTAGAAAAGGGTAATTTCTTGGGTGATGATATCCAATATCATTTCATTTAGGGGTGTTCACTAGAGTTATTAGATAGGAATTGGCTTGAGTTCATTGAAGACATTAATGCCATATCTGCTTCTAGACATTCTTGGTTCCCTCCACATAGCCAAAGTTGAATTTCGATGTGAGCGCCATTAGCTATCTAGGTTGGATTGGGATTGGGAGGCTTCATTTGTGAGTCAAGGGAAGTATCTTTTCAGGGATGGATGGGTTTAGATCTATAAATGAAGTAATATGTCAGCCTTTGCTCATTCGGGCGAGTTAGGCTTGCTATGTGGGGATGTTTACTCTTAATTTTGAAGTGATTTGGTTGCTGCCAGTGGCAGACCCAGGAATTTCGTTTGAGTGGGGCAGACAATGGTTAAATATAAAATAAATTAAAATGACTTCCATCGCAGTCATATCCATAAACGGATTTGGTTCTTAGAAACCCTAACATATTGGAAATGAACTTAAAATCGTGATGGAACAAAAAAAGATGAAGAGAGAGGGGTTTTGCATCCCATTTTCCTGCAATTCTAAAAGTCATCCGTAAAAGGAGTATCACAAAGTGAATCGAACCCTTCGAACAAGAACTGATTTTAAAGCTTCCTTAGGTTTTGACGTGGAACAACACAGAGGTGGGGAGGGAGAGGGACTTACCTTGCAGAGTCGCAGTTGACCGACTGGGACAGACGATGAGACGCTAATAGCAGCGAAAAAAGGATTGGTGCTATCATTTTTCCAGGATTCCTTTTTCACCAATGAAGTAGGCTGGGGTGAGTGTTAAGAAATAAGTGGGGCATGGGGCAAGGGCCCACTACCACTCTCTGGGGAAATTTGGATCTGACCTGGGGCGGTTGCCCCATATGGTATGAACGTGGGTCCGCCCCTGGTTGCTGCTATATCTCGAACTAAAGAGATGTGCCTGGCTCTTTAGCCCATTACACAGTGGTCTAATGAATTTAAGGACTCGTCGCACGATAGGGAGCTCTCTTGTTCTCTTATGCCTCAGGCGGCTAACTTGGTGGCTGATATACAAGCTAAATGGGGAGTATCAAGACTTATTTTATATGTAATACGTTTGGTTTTAGGGCACGTTTGTGCGACCACTTTTTCTAACCCACTAAGAACAAAGCATTTGTTTACTCAAGATTAGTTCATCACAAAACACTCAGCCTACCACAGTGCGAACGAAACTCGACTCCGCTTGCCCCGGTCACTCAACATGAAGAGCAACAAGTCAAACAAGTCTGACCGATTCTGCACAAAAAATCAGTCCAACTCATGTAAATTACACAGCTCAATGTGTTTCTAAATCACTGGAGAGTCAATTTTAGAACTATGCAGTCTGCTATACTTCTAAAAGAGCAATTAACTCCCATCATAGTAATAGATAAAAATGAAATAAAAGAACTGCACGAGAAAGCACAATTACACTGACCTGAATAATTCCCTCACTAAATGCGCTCCTGATCCCAGGAGCAGCTCCAAAATCTGTTGTCTGGAAATCAACAAAATTAGATCTCATTGCTTCACCATCAATCCACTCCATTGAACTTAAGGACCTAGAACTAACACTTTTCTGCATTGGGCTTCCAGTAATTGACCCATATGTTTCTACACTCAAATTCTCTTCTTTCATTATAGCCGGAATCTTGATGTCCAAAGCCTTGGAAGAAGATTCACCAATGGTCGATTTTTCCATCAATTCCTTCCACTCATAGGATAACTCACTTAACAAACACTCATTTTGAAATGATTTGATGTCAGCCGCCTCAATCATCTCTGCAGAGATGACATCTTCACCACAGGAAATCTTGGAAATGGCCAGAGTCATAGGGTCACATCCTAGTATAGATTCTTCCATGATGGACACTGGAGCTTTGAATAGATCATTTTCTCCTCCGCTGTAGTATTCTGATGAAGTAGATTTCTATGTAAGAAAAACAAGAAGTTGCAATAAGATGTCAAGGAAACAAATCCCAAATCTCTGGGAACTATTAATTGACTCTCCATAGAAGACCTCACTCAACAAATGCCCGGATTGAATGGAGCTGATGTCTGAGACATTGGTGCTCTGTGTGGTGATATCTTCGCCACTGGAAATCTTGGAAACCACAGTCATGGGGTCAAGCTCCAGGACTGGCTCTTCCATGATGGGATCCAGATCTTTAAATAGATCTCCTTCTCTTCCCATGTTATATGCTGATACAGTGGTTTGAACTAGGTTGCTCTATATAAGGGAAACCAAATAAATAAATAAACAAAAGTTAGATAAGCTGGCAAGGAAAGAAATAAACCCCTAATGCCTGGGGATTATTATGTTTACAGTTGTCTTCATTTTCTCAATATCAGACTCAATTATCAGTATACACACACAAGCACACAACGGCTCTCCCCTCATCGCCTTTTTTACGGTGTATAAAGTCATTCTTAAGAAAGCAATTAATTTTTTTCTTTTATAGGATTATATATCTTATACAAAATAGAAGAGAATAATAGTGACATTATCTGGATGCCATGACATAATATCTGAAAGCCTGAAACCGAGTCTTAACAGCCAAAACTAACCCAAGAAGGGCAAAGAAGTAATATCTTAAGTTAGTTTTTTTTTTTTTCCTCTTTTTGCTACTATGGAGTATGGATTACTGTTTGTAACACTACAGTGAGACCTACATGCCCAGGGATCGATTCCTGGGCTGCTACAAGGTGAGACGCCTCTTTGCCACTGGGTTGTGAGGCATTTCTCGAAGTTAGTGAATTCTGATTCATTTAATTGTGTATCAATCTTCTTGCCATTTAGATATTCTTGCATATTTTGAGTGGCAAGAGTTCCATGCCCATGCCAATTGCACTAGCACTAGACAAATCAAGAGGGCCATGCTCTAATTAAACAAACAGATCAAAGAACCCCTCTGATTGTGAACTTTATATGTACTTCCAACTTAGTTGTTTGTCGCATTGATATTCCTCCTTATATTATATGTTGAGATAGTTTGTAACTTCTAAAAAATTCAATTCAGAAGTCAATTAGATTCCAAGTGGCTCCAATAGAAACTTAATTTGGCAATGACTCAACTCGTTCCCTCCATTTTTTTCTCTTCCAAGTTGCAAAATAATTTTATTAAGAGTGGGAAGGGGCAATCAAGACAAAGCCCCTAAAAAAAGAATACAATAAAAAGCCAAAAAATCAAAGAAGAATGCTACACAACCAAAGCTATACAAAGAAGTCAAGCAACCAGCATTCTAATGAGAGAGAAAAACAGAGAGAAGACAAGGCCAGCTGATCACAAAGCCGAAGCTAAGCACAGCTCCTAGCTGAGCTAGCCAGAATTGAAGCTTGTCACTAAATTGTCCAAGGCTACACTGATAAGGGGTGAGGATATTCTATTGATAATCAAAGCTGCCTCTTCTTTAAAAGCATGAATTGAAATGTCAATAGATGGGGGAGAGCTCCTAGACTTCCAGATGACATGGATGGAGGCTATCGTGATTCACGAGAGCACTAGTGATGAGGCTGGACGACCTACACCCACCTGCAGTAAGGGCCATCCATAAAAAGCTTGCAGAGTAAAAAGAGAGGCTGGGTAACCCTGCTTGGAGGAGAAGCCAATGCCAGAACTTAAGCAAATGGACATTGAAAGACTAGGTGGAATTCTGATTCTTCCTGCTGAAGGCAAACTGGGCAGCCTGATACAGTAGGAATCCCGATGCGTTTAACCCACAGGGAGGTTGGAGTTTTTCTATGAAACACACAGTAGAAGATTGCATGAACTTGTTCCAAACCAGCTGATACCATGGTCTGATAAGGCCTCTCGATCTAAATAAATCCCAATTCACCAATAGCAGATTGAGGCTCTTTTTTGTTAACTTGAATACAACATGACAGTAACACATACAAATACATATAAATGAAGAGAGAACACTTTGGAGAGAACTTGCACTTTATTAAGTCATATTGAGAGCTATTGGTTGATTTTTCAACTGTATAAGACAAGCTCTACAAAATTCAAGTAGATGTTAAAAAAAGAAAAATGAAAAAAGAAAAATTACCAATCTTTATCATTCACCCTTAAATCATACTCCAACTAAATTATATAATTTAAGTGATAAAAATTTCAAATTTCTTTCTCCACATTTTTTCTCACTTATTTCCAAATACAGGCTTTCTACTTCTAAAACTCAACAAAGATATGTCAACTCAACTTGGTGACTTTTGAGTCTTGAGGATAAAAAGTTAGTGGAAGTGTTCCATGTGAGGTTGTCAATGAATACCTACCTGAGCACCAAAAGGCTGCAACCCAAAAGATCTGGAGATAAGGCTGATCAACAATTGGGTCTAGCTTCATGTCCACATCTATGAAGAAGGGTGATGGGTATACTTCTCCAGGTTTGATGATCAATCAGGCTTGCATCCAATTACCCCAATCCTCAAATCAAATGGGTGTAAGAATTTTACATGTATTTGTGCTTGATTTTCCAGATGGAACATTGAAATAAGTGGGTTACCTTGATAATTCCCTTATGCATTCATTTTCAGTTTGTTGATCACTACCCTTGATGTTGGGGTCCACCCGAAGATGATACACGTCTCCTATTGGAATATCCCAGCCACCCATTTGACCTTTTTATCATTCTTTTTTTTCTGGAAGTCGATCACAATTCTATTCTTAAACCATCCATATGAATTCCATGAATTGAAGAACTAGAATCTTCAAATTCAGGACAGTTGTTGTAATTCATCCATCCACAGTGGGACTCATCAAATCAATGGAAGATGTAATTAAAGCGCAAAATCGATTTTCATTAGAAAAAGATGAAGAAAAACTCTTGGCAGAGAAAGATTTCCTTCATGGTAAAGGAAAAAACATTCTTTCAACTAAAAGCTTTTCAGAGAAGAGAGAAAAAAGAAAAAGGAAACCCAAACAAACTGAGAGTTGGAATTCCATTCAATTACAAGGAAGTAGGAGGGAATGAGTCAAAGGACGTATTTACCCTCGCAGTAGATTTATGAAGTGGATGGTGCACTTGCACTTGTTCTAATGGGAAGAAGCTCTGCTGCTGATGAAAGTAAGGGAAGAGAAACTTCGACTCTGCATTCATTTTTACTCCTACTCTGAAGTCTCTGATGAGAGAATTTTTTTTTTTTTCCCACTCTTGTTTGGCAATAAAGGAAGAGAAGTCAAGGAATCTGAATGAGTTACTCCTCTGCTAGTTTGTAGGCTATTTTGCATTTATAACAGCAGAAGAAGAAGTAGAAGGAGAAGAAGAGAAGTCAAAACAGTAACAACAACAGGCGCATAGATGCCCTTTTCTTTTGTCATCTCGTGTGCAGAGATCTCTGAATTGGTTCTACACTATATAAATAAATTTCCCAACACGGAGTACACTCATGCGTCGGCATGCTAGTGTCTCACAAGGGCCAGGGACCAAGACGCCAATGTAGGAAAATTAGGGATGTAAATGGTTCCCTAAACATTTCCACAGGTTCATGATCTGGTTCGGATCCTTATTTAGGTTCCACTCTAAGTATATAGGTTAGGATCTTTTTTTCATTTTTTTTACACGTGACCTAAATGGGTGGACCGGATCATGCTCCACCCCGGTTCCATCTGGTGGACTAGAGCCCCAACATATTACCTTAATATTCGAGAATTTCTCCTAAAAGCTAGTTTCTTTTTTGTCCATAAATCTTTCTCTATCGGACCTGGACCCATCCCATATACCGAACCAATTCCAGAAGTAGTTCCATCTTCTCGTTAACTGTTCCGATTAAGGAATCGGAAAATTGGTTCCAAACCGGTTCCGAATTCATCTTTTCCTTGTACTTGGACCGGAACTGACCCGTTTACATCCCTAAGCAAAATGGATGGTAATGATAAATAAATTTGATATATTACTTAGAGTGGACAGGGTGCACAAGAATAAGTTATTTACACACTTCTCCCTTTAAAAAAACACAATAAGTTAAAAGAAGGTTAAGGTTTTTCCCTACAACTTAGGTTTAAAGATGACTTTTCCCTCCTCCTTACCAAAGTCTGAATATTTCCCCCTAACTATAATCAACCATGTTAGGACTAAAACACCCATAGGGTGGGCTATAATATAAGAAAAACACATTCTCGTAAATAGGTTGGGATTTGGTCAATGAAAGCACTCAAACTTGTATTATTGCATTTGATGGTTGAAAAGGCAATGGTGTAAATGGGTTTAGATGAAAACATATAGTATTATTATATAATTGAAAAGTTGTGATCTAATATGCATTTTCTTTTATTCTTTTAGATCTTTGGAATGTTTGGATGGATATGTACAGAATAAATTATTTCTAGATTTAAATACTACAAAAATTATTTCAATATTGTTGTTGTCTGGAAATTTCCAAAACATTCAATAGACTTTGAACTAAGCAGTTTGAAATTCATCCCATAATATATGCTAAATTCAAGATTGACCTTATTTTTCAAATGAAGGAAATGGTCAATAACTTTATAATTTTTTTTCAATTTCTTTTAAATGACAAGATGACGACACCATTTTCTATGAATTCAATTAAATGCAAATAAAAAATCTCCGATTATATTTCTAAGATAAGGAATCCATGATAAAATGATATTCTTTGATTTTCTCGAAATTATATTCATGCAAACAAACATGTTATAAATTCTTAAGAGAAGGGATTTTATGGTAAAATAAGTTTCTTTGAATTTGTAGAAATTTAATTTCATGTGAACAAATAGGTCCTATATTTCATGGCATAATGGGTTCTTTTGTATTCTTAGAAATTCAAATTCATACAAATCGATCATATTTAAACAATAATGAATTCATTTTTTAAAAATATTTGATAATTCAATTCCATGCAAATAAGTTAACCATGTTATATGTTTGAGCTAATATATAAGTGGTAAAGTGGTTCCATATAATTTCTAAGAATTATTTTCATGCAATAAAACCGGCCCTAATCAAGACAACCAACCAAAGTTTCATGAGCCTTTCATCATTACTGGTTTTATGACCCAGAAAATGTACGGATCATGGAAAAAAGACCAATTTGTATAAAAAGAAGAAATGGGGATATAATTAATTTATCCTATTTGAGCCCGACCTTTCATTGTTTAAAGTTTTGATCATGTGAACAACCACTTCAAATATATTCATTGTGTCGTATTTCACTTTAATAGGTAAAAGTGGATTGTAGACATAGAGGCGGGCCACACAGGGTGCACTGACCAAATGTTTGATAAAGAAAGAGGAAAATAGAATCATACCAAGAGGGAAAAAAAAAGTAAACATCAAGAAATGAAGATGGCTCAATAAAAGGTTTGGATAGTTTTAACATTTCACCTGGCATTAAAAAGGTGCAGGGAAGCTTGAGTTTTTTGAAAAGCGGAGGAAAAACCCAACTCTAAAAGATAAGCTACAAGGAAAAACCTCAAAAAGGTTTTCACTAATAGAGTAAAAATTAATTTTGGTGTAACTGGCTCCGTGCAAAAATCTCACAGTAGGGTCTTATCTTTGTCTCCCTTCTTAAATCGGGGCTGAGTTAGGGTCAGCATGGAACCAAATGAAATTAAGAATCAATACATTGATGAGGATCAAAATATGTCATGCCATGGTCATATTTTATATGTGTATTAAGTATCTTAAATGTCTTTTAGTCTATTATATTACTATATATTACAAATGACATTGTGCAATGATACAATGAACCTTATTGTACAATGGAGCATTTCATTTCCTCGTGCGGACCTTAATTCACATCAAGTACAGGTCAGTCACAAGTTAAAATAAATTTTACCTACAGGATTGATTTAAACGGTTTGGTGGTTTAACATTTGTGTACAGCTTGTTTGGCCTACAGCTAAACTTAAATAAACCCGGATTGAGCTTGGGCTAAAAATTTTCCAATTGGGTTGGTTGGTCGGGTTGAATGGGTCGACCCATGTTCAATGCATGTTATACAGGTGGGGTTGACCTGCATCGGGTGCAGGTTGGAATCGCCTGACCCATCTTTAAAATGGGTCAAATATAGGTCGATACTTCAACCTATAGACAACCCACCTCAACCTGACTCATTTGACCTACCCAACCCATTTGCCACCCGTTCATACAAATAACAAACCAGGCGCTTCTCTTCAAGTAGAACACACGCAATAAGATAAAGATGTACTTGGTTTTTCATATTATTCGATTGCAATAGTTTTTCTTTTAATGGTGGCAATAAATTAGATTAAATATTAATAAAAAAAAGTATAGTAAAGATTAAACAAAAGAAGAAAGCACGCGAAGGTATAAGAGCTAAATACCTATGCATAAAATGATAAATTACAAAAGAGCAAGAAAGGAACATCTCTATCTACTCCCAACTTTGCCAAAGCATCTGCCATGCCTTTTGCCCATGGTACACATGATGAAACCCAACATTCATAAATGAAGACAAGGTCTTGAATTTATCAAAAATGAATTGAAATCCCCAAGGACCCTTTTCCAAACAAGGCATCCATAAAGCATTTGAAGACTCGCTTTCCACGAAAATATTATGATAATTGTAAGATGAATAAATCTTTAGAGCTTCCAAAATAGTTAGCACTTCCACTTCAGTAGAATCTTTAATGCCTACATGTTTTAAGAACATAAACAATATATTCCTCTTGTAGTTCCTTAAGGTGCCACCAATACCTGCAAGACCTGACTTTCCTCTTCCAGCATCATTCACATCTTTGCACGACCACACACAAAGCAAGCTTCCCAATTATGTAAGATAGTATGGATGCTTGAGTGCTCTAACTCTTTTCTAATGCTTGCCCATATAGGAATCTTAAGAAAGATAGATAAAATAATATCCTCCTTAGTCTTCAACTCACCTTTAATTTGAAGATCTTATCATTTCTCCCATTCCAAATTGACCAAAGAATAGAGAAGGGGATCAACCTCCAAAGGATTAGACCACCCCCTCTTATTGGGTCCCACCTCCAAGCTTCCATTAAGTCACTAAGACCCCTTGGAATACACCATGAAACTATACATTTTTTTATAAGAAAAAAATCGCCAAACAAAAGAAGCAAAGTCACATGGCATGAATAAGTGGTTGATAGATTCTTTTTCTTTTCCACATAAAACACAAATGTTTGAAATGACTTCCTACATTATACCTCATCTTCTTAAATTATCTACCATAGGAATATTACTAGTAATTGCAACCAGAAAAAACCTCAACCCTTGGGGGAACCATGCCACACCACACATGGGATAGTTGAGATGGACTCTCCAAGACCAAAGAGGAAACGACAACATAAAATGATCTAATCAAGAAACTCCCCAAAGGGCAAGGCTTCCATATTTGAATGTCTTACTCATCTCTGCAAATAAAACCATTATGAAAAATGCTTACCAAGGACTCATACTCCAATGCCTCAGATTGACGCGATACTCTCCTACAAGACGCAAGCCATGACACCTTAGAACCATCCCAAAAACAACAATCTTTTACTGACACCTTTTTATTAGACACAACTTTGAATAATTTAGGGACAAAGACCACAATTGCCTTATCTCGACCCAATTCCAACCCAATCATCAAACCAAAAGAAAAAAACAACCCCAACTCTAAAACCCATGCCCTTATTAAAAACTCCTTCCCTAACTTTGGACTGCTCCCCAAAATAAGAAACGAATCTCCACAACACCGACACCCTGTACCTAAGGACACTTTCAGGAACCCACTCCCACTCATCCTCACCATACTTAGAAGTAAGAAACTTTTTCAAAAAAGCATCTTTTTCTTCACCAAATCTCCACTACCACTTTGTAAGTAGCGCCTAATTTTTAATCTCCAAATTATCAATGCCTAAACCTCCATAAGACTTAGGCTTGACTACTTCTCACTATTTCAAGAGCTGAATCTTCTTTTTAAGAAATGAATCCTTTTTTTTTTTTTATTACCTTTACCTTCCAATATGAAACTTCTTCTAATATGATCCAATCTATTTCTCATTGACGCTGGCAACTGGAGTATTGACATAAAACTGGAACATTAGACAAGAAACCTTTGACGAACGTTATCCTTCCCCACAAAGAGAAGTAAGATTTTCCACATATGTAACTTCTTTTCAACTTTTTCTATGATAGGGTTCCGTGATGCATGCCTTCGATCTAGGATTTGTCCCAATAAGTAACGCAAGATATTACAATGTATTGGATGAAGTTACCAAGAGAACTTTTTGGGTTCATAATGTATTTCATGTTTCGATATTAAGGAAGTACATTGCAAGCCCTTCTCTTGTGCTACCATATCAGCCTTTGGATGTTCAAGAAGATACTACTTACGTAGAGGAACCAGTGAGGATTGTGGATACTAAATAGCAAGTGCCGAAAACGAAGACTATCCACTGAGTTAAGGTGCAATGGGAGCGTCGCAGTGAATGTGAAGCTACTTGGAAGCTATAGGATCAAGTGAAGAAGGATTACCCACATCTTTTACCAGAGGTATGTTTAGTTTAGGCCTTTGGAGGACCAAATGATCTTTAAGAGGGGGGGAATGGAAAGTCTCGAAACTCTAAGTGTGTAATTAGCCTAGTTAATTACATTGTTAGTCAATTAAGTTCGTTTAAGAGCCAAATAAGTCTAAATTAATACTAGAAACGTGCGTGCGAAGTTTCGTTGAGATCTAAGTTCGTTAGACCATGGTGGTGGGTTAGTGTGCAATTTAGGATTATTTGAGAGAGTTTTTTGTAATTTTAGATTTTTGAGATTTTAGTGTCTTTAGGTCAATGTTTTAATTTCATTCACCTTTTTCTTCTATGTCATTTCAATTCGGACTATAGATCATCATCAAAATGGAACCCAGACCATATTTTGACTCAAATAGAGATTTCCATTTATAAGTGGATTTTATGCAAATTTCCCAAAAGGTCATGTTTATCCACCGATTCCATTCAATTTCATTTCATTTCAGAACTTCATCTCTCTCATTTCAATTGTCATCATCATCTTCTCCAAGTTTTCCTCTCCTTTTTACAATTTTCAGGAGATTTCATCAAGTCTTCATTTTTAGGTAACTCCTTTTCTTCATTAAAGTTAGGTTTCCTTGAGGGCTTTGGTTTAGGATGATAGAAATAGTTATTTGGTTTCTTTTGTGATGGTTTAATGTAGTAATTAGGTGGGTTTGTTTCTACTGCATAGGTTTTGAGGAATTTGGAGCTGGGGTCTGCTAATTTTGATTTTCCCTAAAACAAGACAAGTAGAGTTACATGCTTATGAAACTAATATGTATGTCTTAACCTAGAATTTCAATTTCTAAATGTATATTTTGTATTTGGAATTATATTGAATGGATGATTTTGCTTATGAAACGGTTTTTATGTTTAATGAAATGGAATGAATGAATTGAATTAGAGAAATGAAGTATGAATAGGAGGAGGAAGTGTTAGAAGTGTTGGAATGATTGTAGAGGGCTTGGCCTTTACTTTCTGTGCAGGTGAAGATAAGGGAACAATTCCGTGTGACTAAAGCTCTATTGAGCTTCAGATTGCAGTTTCTGGAGCGAGTTCGGTTAACCGAACTTGGGATGTTAGTTAACCGAACTACAGTTCTGTTCTTTGTCGGTTTCAAAACCAGAGAGATGAAAATTTGGATAGAATTTCATAGTCGTTCACCTTGTCGGTCAACCCCTCGGTTAACTGACCTGGTCGGGTAACCGAATATTAATTGTATTTTTACTTGTTTTCTCTTGAAAACTAGGTTCTTTTCTATAGGTTTCTATGACCTATATGCTACCTTTGAAACCATAGTAGAAAACTTATCACAGGTTTAAAATAGAAATTTTATTGTGATTGTGTAGCTCGATATGAGGATTCCCGTGAAAATCCGAGAATGGTTGATCATCGTGAAAAGAAATTATGAATAAAATCACAGATTCCCAGAAATTTTGGAAAGGAATATATGAATAGGGTCATAATCCCGAAATATTTGGTGGACAAAAGAAATTATGGACATAGTAAAGACCAGAAGTACCATGTCATATTGTCATGGTAAAAGCCTAAGTGGTGTATTTTCTGTTATGAAATTATGATTTCCTTGGAACTTATGAAATTTGATTTGATTTGAGATTTAGAATTTCCAATTGTAAGTGCTTTTCAATACATATCTGTTACAAATATGTATGTTTACCTGCTAGCTATTATGGTTGATGGTACTATGCTTGATAAATAGGTACCGATTCCACCATTACCGCAGTGACAGAAGAGGATGAGACGTTTCGGAATGATCAGTCTGATGAACACGAATGGTGTCTAGATGACGTTTACTGAGTCATCATGACTACGCAAGAGTGCCTCCTCATAGTTTTGAACTTTATCAGTTCGTAGATTTATGTATATAGACTTTTGTAATTAAACTTTTAAAGTAATTTGTGAACTTTAATCTTAAGTTTGTACAAGTTTACTCTGATGATGTATAGTTACTTCTGTTAATGTTACAAATGAATAATTATTACAACTTCACCATGGACTTCGATCTTGTGGACTATGATTGAGGGTCAAATTAATTTCTAATTAGGTTTGTATGTTCCTAATTTGACTATTAATCTCACATTAACCCTATTGTTAATATGGAGACGTGACATGTGCCCAACACGAGAATCCTATGACAATTAGTGTGGGCTGGGCTTATACTGCATGAACACAGGATTCCATAATTTCGAGGGGACTACTTTTCCATCAATTGTTCAATCCATTCAATCAATCACTTCATCACTTCAATCACTTGCAATTCCCACAATGGTAGTCCTCTCTAAGACCTTACAATTAGAGCCGCCTAGCCTCATCACGCCGCTTAATACAATGACAATCAATGGGGATCCTAAGTATGATCAATCTAATTTCTTAATGTAATCCCAACAATGTAAACAATATTAATCTATAGAACATGTACGAGACATGTAGACATCAATTACAAGACGATAAGATTCAATTCGATCTTTGATAATCAAGGGCGATAAACAATCCAATCCTAGATCAGTCATTGCCTTCTCCATACGAGACATTGCTACCGGATCAAAGGAGGGAGTGACGTCATCGATTTTCGATCATTTAACTTGGTGCATCATCAGTTATCAGATATCCCGTTGCCTCACTTCGCCCCAGTCCGATTTGGCTCTTACATCGTATGTTCTCCGACGACTCGTAACGATACATTGGCTCAGAACGTTCTTCACAAGTGGTCCACCAGTTAGTCTTTGTTAGATGGTACCAATCTAGGCCTCAAAAGTCCTAGGGAGAAATGTTGTTTTCGAAGAAACTGGGTGATCTATGGCTAGCCGTGAGATTACACTATGATGAGATTACGGTTTGCTGTAAGGTGAGGTCATCGTAGACCAATAATAGAATTTATAGAATTTGGAGCTCAGTCATTCCATTTTCCATAGAGCAAGGGGGATTTTATGGTTAGCTTTATAGTTAGCCATAAGCTAATCGTAGAACAAGAGTAAAACATTTAAATTTACGAGGCTCAATCGACCCCTGCTCATAGTAGCTCACTTGGGATCTTACATCCCTTACGGTTAGCTAGAAACAAATATCTGGAGCTTTGTTTTTGCTCTAGTTTTGTGCATTCAAAGCCTCTTCCACAAGCACTTGTTTTCGAACATTTTCTTTTCAGGGCCAAGGGCTCTCCAATGCATCAAAGACAACCTCCAAATCATTCACTTCAATTCCATTCAATCAATTAGCCTAATCTAGCATGTTAATTATTCAATAAATACAATTGAGCTCTACACTATCAATGAAATCAGAGGCTGGAATCCAACATATACAAATGCATATCAAAGTAAACCTGAATATCCACTTGTCTTGGTTTAGAAGAGCTCCCAAACAAGGAAACCCTAGCTCAAATTCCCAAAATCCAAACTCTATGGAAAACAACTAACCCAACTGAAATCACCTACACAAAATAAGAGAGAAAGAGCTAGTGAGCTAGTCTAAAGCATTTTGAAGCTCAAAATCCACAAACCCTACCCATGACAAAGAGAGAAACTTACCTAGGTCAAGGGGAAAGGGAAACTCTAAGAAAACTGGATGGTTGTAGTCGTGGGGCCTAGATGAAGATGAAGATGAACAGTGAATATGGGCTCACTTAGGGCCACTTCCAGCAAGGGGCGCTTGGGGGAGAGAGAGAAACGGAAAGGAGAGGGAAGAATTACAATGAAGTTGGAGTAAAGCGAAGGGTCAACGAGCAACATAAAAAAGGGGTGGAGTTTTGCATAATTTCAGTTTAGTCCTTGGGTGGCTTTGGGTTAGGTTTTGATGGTCTTCGAGTGTCTGGGTTGATGTGAGGTAGAAGGACAAAGTTCAAAAAACTAGGTTATCTACCCAACCGGCTAAAAATCTCAATTTTTTTTTACAAAAAAGCCCTCCAAACTTTCCAAAAATTGCTAACTACTCTCCTATACCCAAACAAACTCGAATCTCGACGAAAATTCGCACACACAATCCTAACATTAAACTGGACTTGCTTAGCTTCTAAATGACCTTAATTTGCTAAAATGTAACTAACTAACATTAATTACATCCTTCCTGAGGATCCGAGATCTTACAGCATTCTTTTTCAACTTCAATTTCAGTCAGTTCCATAATTGTCACGTCCCCCTGAACCTGATTAGAAAATAAACCGGATCCGACGAGTGAAATTTAGGACTAATTAAAAATTTTATCCTTTAGGCCCAAGGATCGTAAGTCCGCTGTGAGGGTATTATATTTCAAGCCTCAAGTCATACAATAATTGCGGAATTCATACAATTGCAGGCATATTTGAATATCAACAATGAATAATAAATCTCATTAAATATTAAAGTTGCATAACGAAATAAACAAAACTAAACAAAGAAGTTAATTAAATACAATGGCCATCCCAATATCCAAGGCCAATAAAAAAAAGAACTACAAAATCAATAAAGTGAAAGGTTCCACGAGAGATAATAAGTGAATGAATAAACTCTAATGAAGTCCTAATGAATCTCTCTCTCTCTCGTGCCGGGAACGATGACGCTACTCTACGTCATCGGCACACCACACTCGTTCCTCCTTAGTTGGTTGGAGATCCTCTGGGATCTCCTGACATGACCTGCTTCTCACAGTAGTAGTGGTCACCTGGGGTGTCTGCACACCAAGGAATAGAATCAACGACATGTTGAGCAATAGATAAACAAAGTATAAATGACATGGCATGCATCAAGTATATAATAATGACAAGTACATAATCATATGAATATAAGGAAAACGAAGCTAGGCATAAAGCAAGAATAATAACCATCAGAAGCAATAACGGAAATCCTAACATTACCTAGCAATAACCACTATCCAAACAATATAATGCAAGTATCACGAGGGAGATTATGAGGATGTCCTAGCCACCTCACAGGGTATCAGTAATAATCCAAATCAGACTACTGATACCAAAGTTCGGCTCCAAGGGGATCCTAGCTCCCAGTCCTGGAAATAGCAACACGGTCCTAGCCCGCTCCTAACTATTCAACACCATGGATGCCGTCCTACGCCGACTACCCACCCCGATGTCCGAGTAGCCGGCCGATCAATAAAATCTCAAACTGTAGTTTGCCATTATATACAAATAATACAGAGTAGTGTTAACACGAGAAAAACCAAGACAAGCAAATCTGGCTAGCTCAATACACAAGACATCTGTTTGGGTTCGTAGCTCAATACACAAGACATATGCAAATAATACACAATTGAAAAAGGCTGCCTATTGTTGGGGACCGTATTAAAAAAAAAAAAGGTGACAAGGGATGCACAAATAGGTGTTTAAAAAAAAAGAAAAAAATGGGTGTTGAAAAGAATAAAAAGTTGTGTGACTAGTTTGGGTTCGTAGCCTTTTTAACCTGAGTCAATAAGCCCGTAGGGGTATTTATAAACCTAATGCCCTAAAAACATCTGTTTTGGGAGTCATTGGCCTAAAGTTCGTTACATGGGTTAGTTAGAAAGTTTAAGGGACCTAGGCATTGCACAGTCACATGTGTGTGTAAAAAAAAAAACCAAAACAAAAAAACAAAAAAAAGGAAAAAAAAATAGACATGTACATAGGGATTATCTCATTTAAGACAATACAAGATAAGTCAGCCACATAATAATCCCTTACAGTCTAGCCAGTCATGTTTATCAATACATAACACACGGTTCTTACGATACACTCTAAGTCAGGTCCAAGTCTAGTTCTACAAGAATTATGTTTCATAAATAGTTAAGTGTGTTATGCCAAGAGAGTGTACAAGGAATAGTAACAACGGATACAAGTCACTACTAAAGGAGGAATTACAATCCAAACCTAGGCAAGTGGTGTCATTCATGTACCACACATGTCCTAACAGAGTACGTATAGAAATTGGATCAACGATGCTTCTAGGGAAATCCCTTGGTATACAATCATGTTAATCATCTATTGAGACAATTCCATATGCATTCGATTATACCATGCGTAATACATGAATACCTAGACAACCCATCAAATCACACCAAGCCAAGGGTTATGATTTTTAATTCCATTAATGGTCAAGTGAGAGTAGGTTCATGGTTTTCAACATCTAGGGCCCAAACCTAGGTTAACATTCTCATTTCCAAGTAAACATGAGCTGGATCATTAATCTGGGTATTAACATCACTTTCCGACCTTCGATCGTGATGAAACTAGAACCATTGGTTTCTACATTTCAAGGGCTTTCCATCTATATATGACATTTAGAAATCCAACGGGTGGATTAAAAGTTACACTGTCCGAAGTTGGCAAGTTCGGCCTGCCTGTACCATCCGATCGATCAGACTGAAGGTCCGATCGATTAGCACTGAACCACTCTCAATTAGTGGCTCTGTCCAATCGATTGGCCAGACAGTCCAGCCGATCGGACTATAATCTATCTTAGTTAATAACTCTGTCCGATCGATCGGCACTGGGCATCTCCCAGTTACCAGAGACATCCCTCAGTCCGATCGATCGCACAAAATGACCGATCGATCGGACAGCGGACCTGTAACCCGAAAATGGGTTTTCTGCCCTTTTCTCCTCCGGCAAATCCAAGGCTAACCTACAGAAAATGAGCATCCATACTCCCCATTCATCACATACATCATTATTCACCCATTCTAGCAAATTAAAACAACCTAGGGCTACTAATTACAAATTAAACCAACCCCAAATCCCCAAAATCTATTTTAACATGTCAATCCCAAATCAATATAAAAAACCACTTGGCATTAGGATATACTAGCAAGAAATCATTACAATCAATAGGAAACAATACAGACATAATCAATTATAAATTGCATATCTACTTGCCTAAACCAAGAAGAAGATAATTGGGGGGGGGGGGGGGGGGGCTCTACTACCATGAAATCCCTAATCTAAACCACTCAAACGCAATCTAGAACACCTAGAAGATGAAAGGAAGGAAAAAGATCAAGATCAGACCTAATCTAAACAAAAGAGAAGATGATTGAAAAGATGAGGGTAAGAGAAAGCTTACCAAACTGATATCAAAGGAAAGAGGAGATTGAGAGGATGAAGTTGTGCGGTTTGGATCTTCGATGATGATCTTCCAAGGTGGAGTTCTGGGCTTGAGAAGATGAAGAAGAAGGAGAAGGGGCTGCTGTAACTTCTTTTGTTGTAGAGAACGAGTAAGGGATTTTGGGTTAATCCCTACTTAAGAAGAAGAGAGGGAGAAAATGACTAAATTGCCCTTAAGTGGGAAGATGAACGAATGGACCACTTGAAGGGTTTTTGATTGTCGGATCGCGTCGAGCAGGAGACAAAAATAATCAGTGCGACGAGACCTTTCCTACAAATCCAAAAATCACGGTGATCGGTGATAAGTCCACAATATCACATATTTAATTAATTCATTCATATAAATTTGTGGATTTAATTAAAATAAAATGCATTGAATTCATAGATTTTCACAAAATCATGCAATTAGACTCTTTTGGTTGAATTTAAGTAAAAGTCTCATAAAAATGCATGTCTCGGTGAACTTATCAAATTCTGCATTTTTGGGCCCCATGCATAACATCAATCCTTTTAATAAAAACTATTGTTCTTGAATTAATTTTAATTGTTTTGCAGAGATTCAAAAATCAGGGCCCGCAAGAAGAGAAAAATTTTCAGAAGACCCACCCACCATAGGACCCACCCACATTCGGTGAAAATCCTAAGGTAAGGGCAGCCATGGCAGGACCCAATTGAGAAGAGAAAATTTTAGAGTTCCATTCTAAGTGGCCATCTCAAATTCAAGGGGTGCACTCATTATGGGCCCCATCTTCATTCAATTTTTGCAACAAGTTTGAATTTCAGATTTGAGGATTTCTCAAACCAATGTGGGCCCATGTGTGGAGAGTTGCAATGATAAGAAGAATCCAAGTTTAATTAGAAGATTTTGGTAAAGCAAGTTAGTGCAAATTTAAATCTCAAAGAGACCAAGACTCTTGTAAAGATTATCTACAAGTAGGATTCTAACCAAAGAAAAGACTTGAAAATATTTAAATCCTTCAATTACCCATAGAGTTGGACGTCCAAAAGGGAGGCCCCAAAAATCCCTCACGTGAGTTTCTTCCTCCCCTAATATTTCTCTCTTTATTCTCTCCCTCTCAATCTCTAACTCCCTCATCCCTATTTTTTCTCTCTCACACACAACCCCATCTCCACTCTCTCACGTGAATCTCTCTCCCCTCCTAAATTTTCTCTTTCATTCTCTCCCATTTACTCTTTTTAAATCTCTCTCTCTCTCTCTCTCTCTCTCTCTCTCTAATCTACAACACACACACGTCCCATATCTTTCTCTCCCTCATTATTTTACTACTTTCCCTCTCTCATTATTGCTCTCCATCATCTACATCTCTCACTCACCTATTATACGAGGCCAAAGAAAAAATTGATGTGTGAAGGAAGAAGAAGAAGGATGGAGGGGTAGATTTGCTACTTGTAATCAAAGGAGAAAGGGTGTAAGTTGATCTATTTTAATTGGTTTTATGGGTGAATAATTTTAATGCAAAATCTGATTTTCAATTTATTAATCTACTTTCTTTATTTATGTCTTTTTGATGCCTTATTTTTGAATGATATATTGCATGCTTAAAGGCCGCTAAATACTGAAAATAATCGAAGGAGACTCGAATCTTTCTGAAATTTCTCAAATATTAATAAATCTGATTTTTTCTGATTTTGAGTCCTTAATGAAATCGCCCATATTTTCAGTATTTAAAATACAACTAAACCCTGACCCTTAGATTGCAAGGCTCTCATTCAATCTTGAATTTTAATTTAATTATTTCTGAATTTTTAACATTTCCAATTGGTTTTCTAATTATTTTTATGGTGGATGCAGTTTTTAGTATAGTTAGACTAGGTTTCTAGTTTAGTATTTTTTTTCTGGTTGTAATTAATTTTATTTAGATCTGTAATTAATTTTTAATTAAAGTAGGATTTGTGATTTTATTAGATTTTTGATAGGTTAGCACTAGTTTTCCAATAGGACAGGTACATTGCGATCATTGGCTCCATGTGGATTGACCCGATTTCACCGGTTATAACTACAATCGTGACGACCTTACACTTGGGGCACGATCAATCGGAATTTCCAGAAAAACACCAATTTCCCCTAAATTACAAACTACACCCATGCTAGGATCAAACGAACTCGAAATTGCACGAAACTTTGCAGCCACTCTTCTAACACTAAAAGAAACTCGCTCAACATTTAAACCCACTTAAATATCTAACAATACAATTAATTATAATAATTACAAAATAAACGGGTAAACGAGCTTACTATTGGGCCCAACTAACCCAGTAAGGTCAGGGACCTTACAATAACATAACAACATTAGAGTAAAAATGAAAGGGATACACATGACATAAAAGTAGTCTTACAAGAAGGACTAGTGTTGTGTAAACACCTCTGGAAATTTTGAAATATGAAAGATTTCATGTTTAATTGATGTACTTAGCTATAAATCATCATGATCACCAAATTGATGCACCACCTCTAGAATAGGGAATGGCTAAAAATAACATTAAGTTATAGTTTGTTGTTTGCTCAACCAACAACTATAGGTAATAACTCATGTAGCCTTGACCCTTTGTTACACCTCATCCCGAGTTAATCAAAATTAACTCTAGTTAATTGAGATTAATTCAACTTAAGCATGATTAACCAAGTTAGATGTGATTAATGACTAAAAGGAATCAAATTAGTCACAAGTGAATGACTTGAACTTAATGAATTGAGTTTGGAAGAAATTGACTTGATTAAGTTGAATTTAGACTCAATTTGATGGAATTAGGGACTTTCCCGTATATACGGATTTTCGTGTATTTTGTCAAATACGGTGAAACTTGATACCATCATGTGTATCTCGACGAGTACATCAACTTTCGCATAAAATCGATTTCATTTGACTTGAATTGACTCAAGATGGAAAGAAGCATGAGAAAAGGGGGTTAAAATGCAAAAATGCATTGCATAAGGTTCAAAAGAACTCAACTTTAGTTCATTTGATGGTTCCACAGAGAGCTTGAGAGCTTTAGGTTCAGGGTTTCCTTCTTTCACTTTGTTTCTTCTTCCATTTCTTCATCAAAGTGTTAAGCAAGGAAGTTTTCTAGTGAATTGAAGAGGAATTTGTGTACTTCATCTTCTCCAACGAGTTTCTTTTGTTTTTGGAGAGCTAGAGTCTAAGAGAAATCTTATTTTCTCTTGTATCAAGCTACCAAGTAAGTAGTTTTGAAGATTTCAGCTGTAATTAGGATTATTAGACTCTTTTCTATCTCAAACAATATGTTAAATTCATTTTGGAATTGTTTATGGTATTAGGTTTAAAAAGAGGGTTTTAATTGGTGGAATTGAGTCAAATTGAACTCAAAGGAAAGGGGTTTTGTATCAAACTTGACTTAGAGGCAAGTATAATTAGTTACTTATGATTAGATGCTAAAAGATTTGATTTTCTTTTGATTTTGTTATACTCGTGATTTTAGCCTGTTTTGTATAGGAATTGGGTTTTGATTTGGATTAATTGAATGATATTTAGATGGATTAAATGATTAATAGAAGTGTTATTTTTATGTATGAATGATGTTTGAGAAGGGAGTAGGAGGTTCCAATGATTTCTTGTAGGTTGTGGAGAAATTTGGAATGAAAGAAGAATTGTTCAGAATTCCGAATTTAGAATTCCGGAGCAATCACTCGAGCGAACAAGAGTCCGCTTGAGGGAACCATCTTCTGTGTAGCGTCCGCTCGAGCAAACAAGAATTCGTTCAAGCGAACCTATTTTTGTCTGTCATCGCTTGAGTGAATAAGAGGGGTCACTCAAGCGACCAACTCTCTAGATGACATCCACTCGAGCGAACCTGAAGCAAATGCTTAAGGTCTTTTAGACTAATTGAAATGTGGTTTACTTCTTTAAACCAAGGAGATTATGTTATTTGTGGCTTATAACTAAACTTATGTTTAGTTAACCAAATGACAATGTTTGATTGACTAAATGATCAATCAAATATACTTAAAGTTTAATTGGAGTTTCCATAAATTATTATCCCTGGATTTGGAACTAAAGTGGATCGAGTGTTAATCGAAGGGTTAACCGAATTTTGAATAATGGGATTTTCAATAAAAATATTAGCTTCTAAAACTAATCGATAGGTCACTGATTAGTTAACTGAAACTAATAAAATTTCATATTTAATTTCTGCGTTTAAGAAAAGAGCCTATTGATTATATCAAGGCTATTGTTGACACCAAAAATGTCACTTTGCCTTTTCAACACCAAGAAAGCTGCATGAAGTCGCAACCTGCCATAAATAGGCAATGCAATTTCTCCAAAAAATCAAATCTTGTCAGAATCAAACAAAAACTGCAAGATCCTTCAAGATAGCCAAGAGAAGAGTACACATGAAGTTTCGGGCCATTTCGACAACATTTGGCCTAACTTCACTTCTCCGACAGCTAAAATGGCGCTCCCGGCGGCGACATCATCGGAGACGTCAAAACTTCGATCAGAGCCTACGGATGACTCCAGCATGTCTCAAAAGGGCTCCATGCCAAATTTCAAGTCAAACCGACAACGTTTGACCAGGTTTCGATGCTCCGAGAGAAAATCAAGCCTACCGGCGGCGGAGCAACCCGGGACCATGACATCCAAAACGGAGCCCATGGAACGTCTCAAAATGACTCCAATAGGCTCCCCGTCAAATTTCAGGTCAATCGGACATCGTTTGGCCACATATCAACGCTCGGCATTTTCCCCGCAGCAAAATCAAGTGAAGCATCGATGGGACCCCAAACGGCTTCAAAACTCAAACAAAAGCCTATGGTTGGTCTTATTTATTGCTCAGGAGGCTTCACCTCAAATTTCAGGTCATTCCGACATCGTTTGACCAAGTTTCGACTTCTGGCGGAAAATCAGCAGCTCTACGCGACAAAGTCTTCGGCTTTCCCGGAAAATTAGAAACTTTGCACTCTAAAAATGCAAGGATTCTCATCAAGTTTTCTACAGGGAAATCAAGCCAATAAATGAGAAGAAATGTCAAGAAAAATACAGAAGAAAACGGCGACGAAAAAGACCTCAAAACGACCGCAAAACGGGCTCCGAAGGGGAAAAATCCCCCAGGGTCGCAGACCCCTGCGACCATGGCCCATGGTCGCAGGCCCCTGTGACCATGGGCCATGGTCGCCGGTCCATGGTCGCCGGCGACCATGGAGGTCCGGGTCACCGGATTTTCCGCCGGTGACCCGTTTTTCCGTCTTTTTTCGCGTTTCGCGCACTTTGGCCCCTGTGGTTTCCTGAAAATGTGATTTTTAGTGCTTGAAATTGACTCATATCCGACGACATCCGTCAAAATCACGGGTCAACCTCCAAAAGCATAAAATCATCAGTGATCGCTCCAAGATCGCCAACCGGCTGACCAAGAAAGTGCACTTTCTGTCCGACCGATCGTGAAATCGACAAGACAGATGTCACCGGCCCGCTCTTAGCTACCAATGTCTGAAGCTACATGTTCATCCGATGTCGATCAGCATGTAGATCCATCGATGATCGTTGCCAGAAGAATTCCAGAAGACACGGCATGGCCCGCGACTCTTCGACTGCTCGGCGACCAATTAATGTGGTTAATTGACTAGCTTTATTGCAGTCATTAATTCATTTCTTTGGACGGCCCAATCAGAAGCAAGCATTTGGGAGTTACAAGTCAATTGATTCATGGCATTTAAACCATGAAACTCCTCCCATTATGGTAATTAAGGTGATTAAAAGCCCTTAATCTCCATCGGCCAATCAGATTCAAGGAAAAAGGAGTTACAAAATCAAGAAATAAATCTTGTAACTCCTCCCATTAAAGCCATTAAGGCTTATAAACCCTCCTAAATGGCTACCAAAAGCCTATAAATAGGAGAGCATTCCATTGAAATTGGGATCAGAAAAAAGAGGAGAAAATCAGAAGATCAGAAAAAAAAAGGATCAGAAAGAATCCAGAGAAAGAAAAAAAGAGAGAAAAAAACTCTGCTGAAGTTCTGCACCGGCCACCGCTACAAGGTGACAAAAGTCCCTTTGGGGGGCACCCCCCCCAAGGTCCTTGCCTTCTCCTGCTGCCTCCAATGGCTTAGACGTGGCTTTTCAGCCCGTCTACTTAGCTTTTTATTGGACATAGGACCTTCTCTTGGTCTTTGTCCTCTAAAAACCTGAGGTTATAGCCAAGCCAAGCGAATCAAGAGCATCTTCTGTTCTCATCTGCATGGATGATGGCGAAGCCCATACATGGCTTGCGACCGTCAATCTGAACGAGTCCCCCACAATCTCCTGAAAAGTTAGATCTTCATTTTCTTGCTTTTCATTGTAGTTTGTATTTTTCTAAAAGAGACAAAAATCACAAATCTTGTCTTTCATTATTGATAAGAATTGTAAATCGGCTATAAACGCCAAAATCGGCTATAAATGCCAAACAAAATCGCCTTTCACGGCAAACCAAGAAAATGTCTCTTTTCTTAAATATTTGTGCAATGGAAAACTTGAAAGAAGTTGATTTCCTTTTTACTTGCGAAGGTTGATCTCCGGATTACCACTTGCAATTCCAAGTAAAATAGAAAATCTGGCACACCCACACAAAAAATGTTGAAACACGCTTCAGGCCCGCCAGGGCGCGAAAGGGTCGGACCCGACGGGCTCCCACGTTCCGCCGACCCCGGTAGCCGCCCCAGCAGGCGCCTCGGAGCGCGTTCCATCAGCTATTGATATTGTTTTACCTCCATGGTTGTTAATTAAGGAGACTTTAAAGTACAAAATTCATAAAAATTGTGGTGTCCGTCAAGAATAACATGTATATTAAATAACTGAGAATTACACCTGAATGGTTGGCATTACTTAATTGAATTTGTACACTGAATTGTATACGAAGTGGATCATAACTTGAATTGAATTCTAAAAAAAATGTTTATTGAATTGTATTGTTTCTTGAGTCTGGCACTACATAGTGATTTCGTTAATACTCATTAGAGCTGTTCCTACTGCAGTAAATGATTTGGGAGTATTCCAGAGCTCTGTGGTGATGTCAGTAGTCCCTGGCCCGGACACTAATAAATCCCACAATACATGTTATTTGTATTTCTTTCCTTCATGGAAGATGATTTCTTCCTTTTAGGGAAGATGTGATTTAAAATAAAATGCTATTATAGTTTGCCAAATTTGAATAAAGACTCTTATTGATTCTGAATTGTATTTATGTTTATCTAATGTGGATTTTAGACATGTTAAATGTGTAATTAGCATGTGTAATCATAGATCTATTTATACATTGCTGAATTATCGAATTCACAGTGTTATTGATGGCATTACAGGCCCAGCTGCCCGTGCCGATCCTACTTAGGCCACAGCACCAGCGGAGGAGACCACACCTGTTCCTCCAGGAGGATTAGTTGAATGGAAGTGATGCGATATCATATGATTACGATATTTGAGAGAGAAATGAAATAAAAACTTTTAAAGTAATTATTATTGAAACATTTCAAACTTATCATCCTTGCATTGCATTAAATATGCAATTGGATGTGTTATATAATGTTAATGGAATTTTGTCTTGTACATTGTACAGTTTTGCATATACATTGTATATATTTCCGCATAAAATGTATATTTGATATCCCTTGTGAATTTTGTTTAATTCGAAGTTCACGGGAGTAAGTATGGGTCGCAACTCGGGGTTAACTAGGATTTAATCATAATCTCGAGCTCGAGTCGTGTCACCCTTGGTCCATCCACCATTGCATCAGACCCAAGGAGGAGGCCCATGTTAGGCACATTTGTACTTAACAATTTGCTACCTATTAGACAACAACCAAGATAGGAGATGTAGTTCTTATTGGAAAATTGTGTGGCCCGACTGCCATGGGGCCCACACCAGATCAATCCTGGCGGTTTGCCGCGAATGAACTCCCAACAAGTCTTGATCTGGTTGAGTCAGATAAGGATCAAACTCTTGGTGGTAGAGTTTGGATCAAGTTCAGACTCCCGGTTTGGCAAATTTCCCACGCTGGTCAAGAGATGTGGAATTCTAGGAGAGGTAGTATCCGGATAGAGATTTAACTCTTAGGGATTGCTCTATTTAAAGGAGATGGGAACCCTCGCTTCTGATCATCCAAAGATCTAAGAGTATTCGTAGCGAGTTCGCAGGTCTGCCTCACACCGGAACGCACAAGGTTTTTGGCGAGTTCGATTCCGACACCCATCTAGGATCAGCAACTTCTTTCAGTTCTTCTCTTGGTAATTCATGTTTGCACTTTAAGATTATTTTTGCAGTGTCCATATTAGCTTATGAGGGCTTTCTTATGTACTGTACCATAAGCGCAGAGAGGTCTAATTTATTGCCAATATTAGCTTATGCATTAGGAGAAAAAAATCAATTTTGGCCAAATCTTAAATGCATGCTTACTTTATCATGCATTAAAACATACATTTCATTGAAGAAGATTCAAGTTAATAAACAAAAGAATTTAAGAATGTCAACTCATCCACAATTGAGATTCCCAGTGAAAAATGAAAGTGGGGAAGAATTCCAGTTTAGGTGATTCTGAAGTTATATGAAATGCCATTGAGGGGGGGTGAAGTGCATCCAGTCCTCTTTCTGTAACTTTGCATCAATTTTTCGGAAAGAATGTATCCCTATCATTCCACTCTAAGAACCGAAAGGACTTTGGGCTTTTAGAATGAAGGAGAAGACAAGAGATAGAACTGAGAAGAGACCGCACCAGCTGGAACACATTGTGTTCCAGTGCTTGTGATTGCCATTGGAAAATGGAAATAATTTGGTGCATTGGCCATGACTCATTACATTCCATGGTTGAGGCACCTTTCATCTGTAATGTCCAAATATAAATACAGGTAGGGATATGGATGTAGAGATGGGGCATAAGATTTTGCACTTAAAAAAACCTAGCTAGGACACAAATATGAATATAACTATTTGTACACACAGAAATTATCATGAAAGTTCAGTGGGTTTGTGGAACCCAGTAAGCTTAAAAGATGCAGGATGATATTTGGATTAACCACAAACAAAAAACTGACATTTTAATAAAATACTCATGAACCTTTAAATCAGTAAACCACACAAACTATTTCACCCATCATATTTTGGAACATGTGTAGAGATATTTACTTGCATAGGCTTTTGAGGATGAAATGATTTGTGTTGATTCAAAGTGTATTTTCAAACAGATTGGAGTCAAACAGAAGCCACGTCCACAAGAAGCTAAGGGTGCTTTGCACACTTATTTTCTCGCATTGGATGGTGACAACCCCTACCTGAATGACTGATGGTATACTACAAAAAAAAAAAAAAAAAAAAAAAAAAAAAAAAAAATTTGAGATGAATATTCACTGTTATAGACATCAATTCATTCTTCTTCTTCTTCGTATTCATGAAAAGAAATTTACAATGCCATATTATCTACAAGCATAAATTTCAGAGAAAAATCAGAAAATGTAGACTCAAAAAGAGGTTCTACACATGCAATTCCCATTTTCTCACTCTACATGAAATGCAAATAGACAGTAAAAAAAATGTAAGGATATGGCTCAAAACTAGGAAATCATGCTCCGTCACTTGATGGAGGCATGATCCTTGTCCTTAACCTGCTTCAAATCTTCTCTTCAGGAATGATCTCTTCGTTTAATAATTCCGGCAGCGCGTCGTTGAAAAATGGCAGCGTAGTTCTCTCTTTTTTCGTAGTTCTTTTTGTGCTTTCCCCTTTCCTCCTTGCACAAGTAGTGGCTTTTATAGGCTTTTTGTAGTCATTCCCACTACGCATGGTTAGATAACTATAAGGGAGTTGCTTCCCACTTTGTTCCCCACCTTACTACCTACTTTAAGAAATGGGTAGAGATTGTTGCACGTTCTTCTCCCCCGGCTTGGAGTGGATGGACACTTGTCCTCTCCTAACTAAAAGGAGGTCATGGGTACATGTTGGTTGCCCATTTCGTATGAGTGAATGGGTCTTTGCCTTTATTTAAGGAGCGAGTACTCCTCTTGGCTGTTCTTTGACTACACATTTGCAAAAGACATGGGCACCATCACATGCTCGAGGGTCATGAAGCAATATCAACTTAATGATTGCACCATCATATGATTGATATGATGGTCACATATTAATACAATTTTGGTAATGTACCTAAACTACCAGGCCCATATGTAATGGTCCACCCATAATCTATCAAGATTGGTCTTATTGCTTAGACCGAAAGACATGGACTGGATGTGTGCATTGGACCCAACATGACATGGTCTCAAAAATTGACTTGGACCTGAATATCTGCATTGGATCCAACATGACATAATGTCACAAAAACTTGGCTTGGGCTTGGATGTGTGCATTGGACCCAACATGACATGGTCACACAAGTTGGCTCGGACCCATATTACTTGGTCCGAAACCGCTACCACATAAATTTGAGAGAGTTTGATGGGACATGGAAACTTAATTGGATAGAAATCCATTACTAGTCATAAGATATAACACTATCTTTAACTTTTTTCCTCTAGAACACTTTTGAATTATTGAAATTATCGTTTTTATCATGACCCAAGGTATCCCTTGCCATCCCAGCTTTTGGACCTTAAGCCATCGGCCCGAAAGTTACCCCATTTTGATGAATAAGGACACTGTTGTTTAAGTTCCTTTCAATAATTTATATGAACTTAATAAGTAGGATACGTACTCTTAACTTTGTATCCTACAAGTATCACCCTGATCAGAGAATCCTGACACGTCAGCCTACAAATTTAATTGTTCTAAATGAATTATCTTATGTAAGAGCAAGTAAAATTTTGGTGGACAATAGAGGAGTCTTGGTTGTTTAGATTTGTTAAACGTGGACTCTATTATGCACAGAACAAAAGTAATATAAAAGAGACTCAAACAAAACTGTGTTAATTACAAACAAACAAAGAAAGGAAAGACACACACATACACTTATAAGACATTTTATTCTATAAATAGAAGTCAGGCAGTCAAATGTAGTACAATGATCGTCGGCCCGTATGAGACAAATTACAGAACCTTCCAAAATTCTTTTAACATCATGGGTTTAGGTTTATGATGATGACTTTGACTTTTACTGTGTAAGTGCCGACGTCGCACTATATTCTAATTCTTACAAATCACAAGGGGCGCCACAAGAGACAGCTATGAGGTATGCCTCATTGTCACAAATCCTCTTCAATTATTTATCCTGTCTGTAATAATAATAGAAAATTCTCTAAAGATAGCTTTCCTATGATATAAATATAAAAGCCTTACTAAAATTAAAATAAAAAAATAAAAAAAATCATTTTAAAAGGACCTGTCCATCATCACATTGTTGGCCTAGTGGAAAATAAAAAAAAGTTTTTAAAAGGACCTGTCCATCATCACATTGTTGGCCTAGTGTGTGTTTTTCGGCAATTATACCAGGGCTTTCTTGGAGGATAAGAAAGTGTAAGAAAGGGCCTAGTGTGTACTTTTTGGTAATTATACTGGGGCTTTCTTGGAGGATAAGAAAGTGTAAGAAAGGGTGTATTATACACACACACACACATATATATATATATGAGAAATATTCAAGTGAGAACTATTTCTCACATATTATATGAGAACTTTTTTGCGGGGCCCAACTAGCAACCAATAGAGAACCCCTGATAGTCACTAATCCCAAGGATTGACACACATTTGAATGGACTGAACCGTTATATCGAGGGTTGAATATATATATATATATATATATATATATGGGGCCAGCTCTCCTAAGCTGAAGCTTATGATAAGGTAAGCTGAAATAAGCTCAATTGCATGGTGGAGCCCACTTGGGGACCCATATGGGGATGGGGGTGGGGGGGATTTCAAGGACTCCCTAGGACCCTCCTTCCTATAAAAAAATCAGCCACAACCGTGGTTTCTATCATCTCCATCTAAGCACCAAAAGTTTAATGGTCAATAGTCCCTTTGGATCGGTGCATAGTCGATCCAACGGTCTAGTAAATTTAGATCTGACCAAAAGTGGGTGGGCATGTGCAATTTAGGGGGGTCGTGTGTTTGGTCAATTTGGATGGACCAAGAATGAGCCCCAGAAGCGTTAGCTTACAGAATCTTATCCTAAGCTTAAGCTTAAGAGAGCCTTGCTCTCTCTCTCTATATATATATATATATATAAACCCATGAGATAAGCAGAGAGCGCACAGTGAAAAACACAAAGGAAAATCGAGTTTCTTTCCCATGGATGTAGACGAGCTTCCCAAACCACGTAAATCACTCTGTGTGATTTTCTTTTTCTTGTGTGGCTTCATTGATTATCGATCACAGTGACTCGCGGTTCCCCACATATGTGTACAACACACACATATAGGGCCCTCCTCTCCTCAGCTCAAGCTGACGGAGAAATCCGCCCTTTTAAGCTTGTGGGGCCCACATGAGGATGGGACTAGAGGGATTTGAAGAATGATCCTATGAGAATAAGTCTCACGATACTATGAGAGTAAGAAGTGAGGGCCCTCACATTTAGGCTATTTGCATTAGATAAGGATGTATGGCCCCCCACCTTTACTCTAATAGTACCGTGAGAGTAACTCTCACAAGAGCATCTCTCTCTCTCTCTCTCTCTCATATAAGGAAGCAATCCTAAAAGGACAGTCCTCACGATTTTACTTTGAGGACCAACTAGTCGGGCCCACCTTAGAAACCCACTAATCATGGGACAAAGGAGGATCAAAAGATCCAAGTGTGGCCAACCTAGATACCAAATTCAAAGTCAATCTAATACCTCTAACCCTTTCATATCTTATATCAAATAATTAAAATTGAGCCTCAATTCAACTGTCTAATTCATTAGAATCCATGCAAATCCATGGGATTCGGTGACTATAGGAGAGTTGTGTATGTGTAGTTCATTTGGATGGGTCCTTAGGTGGGCCCGACTAGGTGATCCTCACAGTCATACATACATACATACATACATATACATATACACACATGTACACACACGCACACAAAAACACACACACACACACACACACACACACACACACACACATATATATATATATATATATATATGTGGGTAATATTCAAGTGAGAAATATTCTCACATATTATGTGAGAACTTTTTTGTGAGGCCCAATTGTGGGCCCCATTGGGGATGGGACCAGGGGGGATGGAAAGATCTATGTGAAACCATCCCAAGTATCAAGTTTGCCATGCCCCTAACCCCTTCATCCGTGGCCCAAACGTTTAATGGCTTCATATTCAAAAAAATATTCAACCCTCGATCTAACGGTTCAATCCATTCGAACGTGTGCCAATCCTTGGGATTAGTGACTATCAAGGGGTTCCCTATCGTTCGCTAAGTTTGGATGAGTTGCTAGTTAGGCCCCGTAAAAAAGTTCTCATATAATAGGTGAAAACTAGTTCTCACTTGAATATTTCCCTACACACACATATACACACACACATACATATAGGGGGCTCTCTTAAGCTGAACTCATGTTATCTTAAGCTGAAGCAATGCTGGTCCTACAAATGAAAGTGTAATATCTCTGTTTTTGGCATGATGGATATTCCAAAGTCAAGATGAACCCAATCAAAACTGAATTTTTTAGTTCCATCAAGCAAAAAACTGATATATTACATTTTGATTTGTGGGACCAACACTGCTTCAACTTAGGATAACATGAGCTGCAGCTAACGAGAGCCTTGCTCATGTATGTGTGTGTGTGTATATATGTATATATATTTATATAGGGGCTAACTCTCCTAAACGTTCCAATTAACTTAACAGCACCCTTCGAGATAAGAAGATACCCAAAAAAGTTCAAAGCGTAATGCATAAGTATGTTAAAGAAATTTAAGAATTTCAATAACAACATTTCAATGCATTAAATTAGAATTATTGAAAAATCCACCCAGTTTACCAATAACATATGCAATATCAAGTTAAGAACATGCATGCCATGCATTAAGCTATATGATTCTTGCATATTCCTCTTCTCATGTTTGGTCAATTTCACATCTAGACCATATGAATAGAATTAGGTAAACTGGCAAATCGATTGAACATAAATGCATTTTGTTTCCAATGTAATGATTTGAGTTAGGGTCTATGCATTCTCATATGCAATCAAAACTAGTACGAAATTGAGAAAATCATCAATATATATTGGCACACCCTTATTTTGAGAAAACTTGGAATACACATTTATCATTTATTTTGAAATCAAATGATAAAAGTCACTTCATCAAATTTCTCATACATTGCTCGAATGCTAGATTTAAATAATAGGGGGATAAAATTAATTATCAAACTTTATATTCATGTCTTGGAACAACAAATCCCTCATGTAGGTCCACTTGGACCTTTTCTTCTAATTCATCATTAAGGAAAATTATTTTCACATCCATTGATGAATTTTAAAATTATGAAGAAATATATGAAAATAAAAACCAAAGCGATACTTTGAATTTTCAAAGCTCCTTTATTCCGCTAGGTGTACTTGGTCCGACCAGCACTAGGGTCCACTGTAGACTCTTGATGTTCATAATTCATAAAGACAATTGAAGTGCATGAAAATTCATCAAAGGAATGAGTGTAAATTATTCTCGAGTAATTCAACACTCAGCATCCCAAGTTTCAAAATTGTGTTGTTAAGTACAACACTACTGGATTTGCATACTTATAAAATCTATGCTATAAAATTTAGGGATTTTTACCAAATAATTAAGCTTATATTGTAAATCATCGATTTTATGAAGAATAATAACAAAATCACCATTTAGTTGTTCGTACCTCTTTTTTTGACGAAATTGCCCTAGTTGACGATATCGCCAACTTCCTGTATAAGAATCAACGCATTTTCTTCTTCTTTTTTGTGAAACAGTCTTCTCTCTTGCTCACATTCATCCTTTTTATAAGACCTTGTTCAAAGTCTTTCCCATTCTCCATCATAGCTTTACTGATCTCACAAAGAAGATGGCCAGAGGAGAATTTTTTTTTATTTTCATTTGCTTGAGCTTGTGCCCATTGAACAACTTCACCTTCTTTGAACCAGAGACCTGTAGAACAATAGGATATAAGAATTAGAGAGCTAGAGCTGATAAGAGTTGATAAGAACATCCATATAAGATGCATTAGATACAACATTAAATACTAATACAGATATCAGACAACACCTCCCCGCGCACATCATCTCTGCTGATAATTTAATCCTAATGTTTTTGGCAGTTTATGGAGAAATTAAAAGGAGAATAAATAACACAGCAAAAGCAAGATTTAGAGCACTGGTGTTGTGTGATAAGATCATTTTATCAATGTATAAGACAACAAAAACACCAAAAATCACTTAGGAACCAGATACCCAGTTTTTTTGCTACTGGACTGCCTAAATATTAGCCTCGCCCACCTGCACCTGACACTGCCTAAGGATGTCAAAATCCTTCCGTTTTGGGGATAGAGCCTGGGTTCGAGCCTTGTTGGTAAAGGGAGTAATTGGCCATATGTGCATTTAGAGTTTAGGGTATGCCAATAGGGCAATGAAAGGATACTTAATGATTGACTAAGATGTCATTGTAATCTGCTAACCCCCAAGGGAAATCATCATCAGTTGACATCCAATCAAGATGAGCACTACTCAAATTTCCTGCAAGAATCAAATGCAACAACATATGCAGAGATGTGTAATTACTCAACAATAATGAAATTATTTCAGCTTTCATTAGCACTGCACATTCCTGCTGGTCCCGAATACGCTATTAAAGCTACTACTTCAGAAACACAAAAAAACACCTCCACACCTGCTGGCCCCCCGTCTTTCTCTTGCAACACCAACTAAATTATTGATGGACAACTTCGAAGAAATATTTCATGAAAATATGCACTTATGTGTGATGCACATGCTGAAGAATAGCTAGCCTTCTGTATGTTCTCTATAATTAGTTGTATGTATCCTCATGCTTCAAATTGAGTTTCACCAAACCATAACTATAAGATCTGTCTCATATCTAAGTAATTAAAGTAAAGCTGGCTGGGGCACATTTCTGAGTTGGATATGGAAAAGGCCTTAGGTAGAGTAATTAGCATTTCCTCCATTAGCGGCTACGAAGGATGGGGTTTGATATGACATGGAGAAGGAGGATAAACAAAAGCTGTTCTTAGTTAAATTCTTGATGATAATGAATGGATCTCCGAATGGTTTCTTTAGTGTAACCACGTGCCTAAGACGATACAGCCCAGTCACGCCTTTTTTGGGTGAAGCTTTGAGGGGAATGCTACTGGTTGCTAGGGGTTACATGTTAAGTTGCAGGTTCTAAAGGTGGCAAGTCAGATCTATTTGCCAGCCACTTGCAGTCTGCAGATGATGCCCTTATATCAGGTGACACTAGAAGATAAAATAGAAAATATCAAAGCTATTCCCAAATGCTTAGAGGCAGTTTCAACGTTAGTGACAGAAAACGGATGAATGGGAGCAAGAGAGAAGACTGTTTCATAAAAGAGAAGAAGAAAATGTGTTGATTCTTATACAGGAAGTTGACGATATCACCAACTCAGTTGGCGATATCGTCAACTAGGGCAATTTCCTCAAAAAAAGAGGTACGAACAACTAAATGGTGATTTTGTTATTATTCTTCATAAAATCGATGATTTACAATATAAACTTAATTATTTGGTAAAAATCCCTAAATTTTATATAGATATAAAAAATAAAGAAAAAGCATTAAAGCCTCTTTGACCCAATTATGATCTATTAAGGATGTGGAAGCCAAACTATATCTCTACACCCTCGTATCTAAGGCAAATAATGATAAATATTATGCACATCCAAAGTACATAGAGTGTAATACCATTTTTCTTATTCAGGATCCTTTATAAAATATATAATTGATGCAAAATGGCTACACCACATGAGCCTGACCCCATAAACTCAGAAAGAATTTACATGACAAAAGTCATAATCCAGATAAAAATAATAATATTAATAGACCACATTAAACATCATCATTTACATCATCATTATGAGTCATGTAGTGGAAAAATTTTTACGATAAAATAAATTGCTATGGTTATAAGATAACCAATACCATGATTTATGTAACGCCCCAATTACGAATACCGAGATTACCGGCAAGGAATCTAAATTTGACACGCTACTTCTCGGAAAATTCGAGAACTTCCAAGATCATAGTCCGCAGTGAGGTCCAGTTTAAAACTTTTTGAACAATATAATAATCAACGGTTGAATTGCGGAAGCATAAGAAAGATAGCAGAAGCAAATATAACAATAGTGGAAGCATAAGGTATCATATAAAATGAATCAAGTTTAGCAGAGCTAAAGTCCAACCTAAATATCAAATGTGAATAATAGAAGTCTGTACATATCAGTCTACCTCCATGCTTATAACATAAACACTCAAATCCCAAAAGATAGTACTCTCAAATCCCATGTGTAGGCACTCCGTCATCTAGCTTGACCTCTTGATCAGTTGGTCCCCATCCGTAAACACTGGCTACGGGCACCTCAACGAGAGTGTCACCCTCGGGATCGGGGTCAATGCCTAAGCACTAATAATGGGTCGGATCCAAAGATCTGGCAAAGCATTGTATACAAGTAGCATATGATGTATGCATCAAAAGAGTAGAGAAGATAACATAATCATGAGAATAACAACAGTACATAAGCTAGGCAATTGAGCAAGATATAATCATTTAGAACCAGAATAAAAGTAAAGTATCTAATCTAACCATACAACAACGTCGCACATTCACACAAGCTGAACACCGCGGGATATTATGGCGCGGCCTTCCCATACTATAAACAGTCGCGGCGGGGAAAATAAGTAACCAAATAAGGGATGACGAGCCCCATAAATAATAACACTCATCAATCTCAGCACTCTCACACTCAATAGACCGGAACCGGTATCACACTGTCCATCTTGCTATAGCTAATCATGATAGCTCTAACCATAAACAATATAGCTCATACCAGTGATGATCAGTCCAAATGCTAAACTTGAGACGATTGAGTGAATGCTAATGCCGACTCAAGGAGTACAAGTGAAGGTCTATGTTTGTCTAGGCTTGCCTTGCGCGAGCAAGGTCCTAACAAGTCCCTAAGAGGTCCAAGTACAAGTCCAATCCATGGGATACAATCAAAGTCCAAGTCCATCATTGGATCCATACTAAGGCTCACGAAAACTATGGCCTTAGTCTAAAACAATATAAGTATAGTATCCCAGTTCAATCCATTATTATCCAGTCCATTCTCATTCACAAATGAGTTACAAGTCCATTATAACCAACCTCTTCATTCTAAAGTAGCACACACCCAACTTAGGCCATATGAAGGCCCGCCTAGACATAGACACGGGTCATTCATCACCAAATCACATCACCGCGTCACCTCTAAGTAGTCCTAGGTTCAGGTCATCCAATTTTCATTTAATTAACATGTATATAACAATAACAAGGACATAAGAGTGACAGTGATGCATTAAGTATCGTAAACCTCCAAAGTAAAAGAATCAACGAGAAAATAACAAAGGTCCAACCTAAGTAATGGTCCCACTTTCAAGTCCTGGTCCATACCAGTTAATTTGATCCCTAAATGAAGTTTCAGATCCCCAAGATACAGTGTTTGGTGCTCCATACCTTAGACCATACTTTGGTGGTCCCCATGAGTCAAGGCCGAGCCACACTATTGACTCATGCTTGGCACACAAATGGAAGTCCATTTAGATGGTCAATGGGACTCACAACAGATCACAACCTCAGAAGTTACAAAACTAGGAAATCACTGTACACAGTGTATCTAGTCGACATCCTCCATGAGGCGGTCGATCGGGTGCACTGGGAAGTCAGGATGTTGACTCCCAGGTCGACCCTCAATGCAGTGTGCCCGGTCGACCTCCTGGCCTGGTCGGTCGACTGCGCACACTGAGGACTGTAGACAATCACCTGACAGGCAATGGCTTGATCCTGGAATTCACTGTGTCCGGTCGACCGACCTGGCCGCACACTGGAATTCTGGAACAATGAAATGTTCTAGTTCCTAGCTGAACCCTGGAAGTCCTTTGTATTCGGTCGACCAGACACAGGGTCCGGTCGACCAAGTACACTGGATTTCTAGGTCTAAGGGGAAATTCCAACTCTCAGTTAAAATCTTAATTTCCTATGTATCTGGTCGACCTAACACAGGGTCCGGTCGACCAAGTACACTGGATTTCTAGGTCTAAGGGGAAATTCCAACTCTCGGTTAAAACCTTAATTTCCTATGTATCCGGTCGACCTGTCACAGGGTCCGGTACACTGGGTATACTAAACCTGTAAATTTCACATAATCTTAATTAAGACATGAATTTCCTGATTTTTAGTGTTGCCGTAGTCGACCGGGTATACGCGCCTGCAACAAATTCTAGAATTCTGGATTTCCACCTCTTCAATCTAATTTCCATCCAAAACACCTCTAATGACCACATCCATCACAAAAACATAAAAGACAACAAAACACTTAAATCTACATCCTCCATCATCAAACGAGCCATTGATCTTCCAAATGAGAGAACTCATCTATCAAATGGTAAAAAAACCCACAAAAACAAGCTCAAAGGTAGATCTATGCATTCTCATAACACTTGAATTGAAATTACAGAATCAATAATAGTAAATCATGCATTCTATGCTATATTGCACTTGCCTTAATCCGAATTGTAATGAAATTAACAAGAAGAGAAGAAACCCAAGCTCCTAGTAGCAATCCAAGCCTCTAAGGTCTTCGATCCAACACTCAAACCAATTCAAACTATTGCTCCTAATACCCAATCCACAAGAGAATTGCAATTAGGAAGGAAATCTAGAGAGACGAAGAAGGAATTCTAAGGTAAATTGAACTATAAGAAGAGAATTACATACCTTTTCTTGTAGATGGGAGAGAGATATGACAAGAGAGAGATCTTCGGAAAGTTGTAGCCGAAATTGTAAATAATCACCTTCTTCTTTATTAGGGTTTAGAGCTAGGGTTTCTAGAGGGTAAGAGAGGGAAATGAGAGGTGAATTAGGGTTGCTTGAGTAATGAGAGATAAATGAGAGTGAATTTCATTTGGGATGGAAATGTTTAGCTTATATAAGTTAGGGTTAGGGTTGATTACTAAAAGGTCCTTTTAGTTTCAATAGAAATGAGGATAAGGGTATGAGCAAAATGGTCTTTGTTAAGGAATTCTAAAAGCTTCTCAAGTGGAAAACCCCTCCTAAAACAATTTAATTACTAGCTAGGGCTTTTACCAACTAAAAACTACACAATTTACAATTGACACCCTATAAAACCTATAAAATTCACAAAGGCCTAATTCCTATAAAATAGGCTAAAACTTAAGAAAATACTTATCTACCCTTATTAATCCCTATTAATTAGTACAATTATACTACAAATACTATAATTTATAATTTTCAAATCCAAATGAGATTCCACAAGGAGGGGGCCTCACAATTTATGCATATGAATAAAGAAGATGATGGGCCATCCAAAATCTTATGTGGTCAACATAAAATGGCCTACTATACATGAGAATTGCGTTTAACATACAATCACAAATTTTATCATACCATGTCCAAAGAGTTAAGCTCTAAATAAATGGATATGAAACCATTATTATGAATGGCCAATAAGAAAAGGAAGCCTTCACAGGCTCATCTATATGTAAGATTTGTGATTTTATGACACCAAATAACTAGATAATCAAATAAGAATGTATTGTCTAAGATAGAGTGAGAAAGAATCACATTCAAGCCACTATAAGAAATGATAATAACATGGTTATAACAGGCCCAATAGTATCATCGAACTCAATTTTTATTTTTAATGAAGGCAAAAATAATGCGTCAACAATATGGTCATATGTGCCAAACGAGTCAGGCCCAACCATGTACTCTCTATTGGCAACCAAAGAATATTGTAGCCCGAAAGTGGCCAACAACAAAATATGTATATGGCATTGGCGTAATGTAAGGACCAAGTCAGTAATAGGTTAATAGGCGGGCCACCTCCGAGATACAATGAAGCCCAACTAAAGCTGATGTTGATCTGTGTTTGCTGGCCGAAGATCAACCTTGAACTCCGAGATACAAGGAACCAACAACAGAGCCATATGATCCATGGTAATGATTTTCAAACAAAGATAGATGAGACCCACATAATGATGATGCAAACAAGTTGTTTCTCCTTGTTTCTAGAGAAATTAGACAGTCACTATGAAGGGATGTGACTCTTAATTTGAAATGTATCTCTTAATTTGATGTGACTCTTAATTTGAAATGTATCTCACAGATGTCGACAACTTTATCAGGTTTTGTGTGATTTTCTGGGTAAATAGCAACTAGCAACATCACGAGCCTCATCAACTTTGTTTGTGATTTTCTGAGAAACTGGTGAGAGAGAGAGAGAGAGAGAGTATCATGACAGTCAAGAAAATTCTATCAAAATTAGGACCTTGTGACATTTTATGACAGTTTACACATTCCTGAGAAGATTTTTTTACCCAACATGATTCTCACATGGGAGTCTCATGGGATTCTGTATCCCCATCATTCAGTCTGCGGCTGTGTGAACATTGAACAGTGGGGATTCAAATTCAAAATCCCAAATAGCACTAGAGGTGCTCATGGGGGAGGGCAATCAGTGCCCAGCCCACTTTGGGCCAGGCTTAGGCCTCATTTTTAATATTCAGGTCAGGCTTGGATCTAAATTTTGGCCTGCTTAATGTTTGGGATAGGCTGTGGCTAAATGATAAAAAGCTCAAAGCCCGGCCCAACCAATTAGGTTTTCCCTTACCTCCACTCTGCCCAAATCCAACCTTCTTTCAGGTATGCTCATAGGTCAGGTCTTGGATATATAATCTGTGCCCATATAATATTTATTCTAGGCTTGGATTAAGTGATAGAAAGCCCAAATTCTGGCCTAACCCGACCCGTTAAGGAGCATTTGTAATTTAGTGATACTTCGTCCAAACAACTGAGAAAAGGCCCAGTTCAGCTGGGCCCTACCGACCCAATGAACTGTCTTGCTGATTGTTTTCTTTTTACCTTCTTGAAGTGGCCGTGCATTGCTATCCTCGTGGAAAGGAGTTGCAATTTCAACAGTTGTGTTTCTTCTGGTTACAGTTGTGATATATATGTTTATCCTATATCCTATTCTTTCTGTCAGAACGCTCGAGTCTTTGGAAAGTGGCACCTGAAGAAGACTCGACGGTTTCGTTTTGCTAAGCACTTGGAAAGCTTCACGAAGGGAAATATGGAGATACCGTTTCATCCAATCTTAAATTACAAACTGTGTAGTTGCATTTACAGTCCGAGTTGCACTTGAGCTGGATACGAGCCATGCTTCTAAAGTCGAGCCAGCTTGGATATAGCTTTGCCAGGTCTGACCCGGCCATGAACAAACTGTGTATCACCCCAATGGGAGAAAAAGGGGCTCTCCCTATAATTCGTCTAATATTTAGATTTTTGTAGTTGAGGTGATTCGTTATATTAGCCTTATTTTATCAATCTTGACTTTGACTAAATGCACTCTATTCACATACAAGAAGCAAGCTAATATCAAATATCGCAGAATCACTATGACACACACAACACACACACACATATATGGGGCCAGCTCTCCTCAGCTCAACCTTAAGATAATGTAAGCTCAAGTGTGTGGTGGATCCCACCTGGAGACCCACATGGGGGTGGGGATGGGGGTATTTCAAGGACTCCTTGGGATCCTCCTCTCAGTAAAAAAAAATCAGCTCCAACCGTGATTTCTATTATCTCCATATGAGCCCAAAAGTTTAATGGTCAACAGTCCATTCGGATCGATACATAGCCGATTCAACGGTCCAGTAAATTTGGATCTGACCAAAAGTCGATGGACATGTGCAATTAAGGGGGGTCATGTGTTTGATCCATTTGGATGGACCAAAAGTGGACCCCACAAGCATGAGCTTAAAAGAATTTAACATAAGTTTGAACTTAGGAGAGCCTTGCTCTACATCTTTGGGGTGGGGGGGGGGCTTTCCCAAGCTTCAGCTTAGGATAAGGTAAGTTAAGATAAGCTTAAGTGTGGTGAGACCCACGAGAGAGGGTTGATTTCAAGGACTTCCTGGGATCCTCCTCTGTGCAAAAAATCAGCCCCAACCGTGTTTCTATCATCTCCATCTTGGCCCCAAAAGTTTAATGGTCAACAGTCCGCTCAGATCGATACACAGTCGATCCAACGGTCCAGTAAATTCAAATCTAACCAAAAGTTGGTGGACATGTGCAATTTAGAGGGGTCGTGTGTTTGGTCCATTTGGATGAACCAAGGATGGGCCCACAACCATGAGCTTACAGAAGGCTCTCCTAAGCTCGAGCTTAGAAGAAAATTCCATAAGCTCATGCTTGTGGAGTCCACCTTTGGTCTATCCAAATGGACCAAACACATGACCACCCTAAATTGCGCATGTCCACTAGCTTTTGGTTAGATTCAAATTTACTAGACCATTGGATCGACTATGGTTTGATCCGAATAGACTATTGACCATTAAACTTTTGGGCCCATATAGAGATTATGGAAATCACGGTAGGAGCCAGACTGATTTTTTGCAGGGAGGATAATCTCAGGGAGTCCTTAAAATCTCCTTATCTCCACCCCCATATGGGTCCCCAGGTGAGCTCACCACGTACTTGCGCTTACCTTATCCTAATGTCCAAAAATATGCTCTTGGAGGCGCTGAAAAATTCTTGAGGGTTTAAAGGAACAGAAATGTACCACTCACTCTACTATAGAGTCTGAGTTTGTAACAACTTGCAGCAAAAGGCCAAGAGGGGCTGGGAATTTACATATAAAAGTTCCAATTTGGTACAAAACAAAGCCACCAATTTCTTTGTATCGTTATAGTGATACTCCATTGTCATGAGTGGACAGTAAGGGTACATGGTTAGTCTAGGCATATTGGACAAATACATAGCTATGTGGTTGGATTGCTTAATCCGGTGTGATCAATTTTGATCATGTGAGGTCAAGTACAAACTTGACGGGCCCCTTGGTTAAAGGCCTTACAGGGGATGTTAAATTCTATGGGGATGAGTTTAATCCCACTCATTGATCACCTATAATAGAAACTTGACTCAACGTTTGTAACCCAAATCCTGAGTTCAATGAGCAAAGTATATCATCAGTTTGTGATATGTAAGCACTCAAATTATTTATTTCATCCCCTTAATTAGAAGTATTGCTTGGACCTGTAATGGAAAAGGAGAGGATGAGCTGGGCTCCTAATGGATCTATGAGAAAATTCTATTGTGGCATTAATGTTATAGGGGAGCCTATGATAGGTCCACTATGAATGTGAAAGTGCGGCCACTTCCTATGAGGATTAGATTTTCCTCTAGAGCATTCATGAAACCAAGATACAGACACATGGCCTGAGATAGTGTCAGCTTCATTTGAACCAAAAGTTAAGAAATTTTATGTGTGATAATATTTTCAGTCTTGTCACATGGAGTCACTAATTCAAAGCTACGGCTATTAGGCACTTTGACGAGACTTTGAGATCTATCACTAAGTAAAGGTTCAAGTCCACAAGACACCTATCATTTATGCATAAAATTTTGGGATACCAATAGCAGAACAAATCTTTGAATTGTGGAGGTCATTTCACAAATTTTTCACAATTGTGGGGGTCCTTCATAATTTTTTAAAATCGTATGGGTCTAGGTGAATTATTTGAAACTGGGGGGGTCTTGATGCCTTTTTACCATTACGGGGATTTCTTTGCAATTTTCAAATTTGTGGGGGATTGTTGGAAATCTTCAAAAATAAGAAATCCAAGATTTTGATTTTATTTTCTTGGAAATCACTTTTCATATTCATGTAATTTTTCATGGAGGAAAAATATTGAAATCCCATGAGAAACAACCCTTTTCATAGCCCAGTTCATATTTGAAAATTTGCATTTATTCATATGTACTTAATTGGGTTGAGCCAATTTGGTTATGGGTTGGGTTGGACCTGATGACCAAGAAGGTGGTTATGGTTTTATTAATTACCATAGGTAGTTATGTCCTAATAGACCTACCCTTTCACAATGGTTTTCTTAAAAAAAAAAAAACTTTCAAATTAAGGGGCACGTTTCAAATTAAGAGTCACATCCCTTCACGGGGACTGTTTAGTTTCTATAAATTGAAACAAGGAGAAACAGGTACTTGTTTGCATCATCATTATGTGGGTCTCATCCATCATGTAATGTGTTTGTTTGAAAATCATTACCATGGGTTATATGGTTCTGTTGTTCGGTCCTTAAAGAGCTGATGAGTTCAGGGTTGATCTTCGGGCCAGCAAACGCAAATCAAGAACAGTTTAGCTGGGCTTTATTGTATCTTGAAGGCCGCCTATTAACCCATTGACTTGGTCCCACCAAGGGGGTGGCGGAAAACATCTTAAAGAAAGTGATTATGTGCCTTGAAGCTTTCATTTTTCTCCCTTTTCTCAGATTTAGTTCCACCAACACCAACAGTAAGATGAACAGAGCAAATCCATCAAAGCAGGGAAATTGTATAAAGTGGGCGTACTAGAGGAAAAGACAATTTACAATATAGTAATCAAGTTCATTAAATCTATATTAGACATTTTTAGCCATCTAATCTAAATGAGAGAATAAAAGATAGATGGATACAGCTCACAATCAATGAATCAGTTCTCATAAACCTAGCAGAGTCTAGTGAAATAAAATTTTCATATCTGGTTAATCCATTATTAAGGATTGTATGCTGTGCAGCCCGATTCATGTTGCATATTAGCTCTGACAAATTGGCATAATATGGCTTCAGTAGGTGCTCATCAAGTCTAAATCCTCTACATTAGGCGCACTTGAAATTGGAATGGAGAAGGTGGGATGTGTCAGGGTTGAACAAGTTTCAATATAATTGATGCCTATGAGTAAGAAAGAGAGTAGGTTATTGAAGTAAGAAGGATTAAAGTTGTTACTACAACTAAATCGTGGATTACTTTTTTTTTTTTTGGGCTATCGGAGGGTTCCCAACCCTTTAGGTTGAACTAATCCCTCCGGACCCAAAGGAAAGTAGGGTAAACTCCTCTGTCGCCCAATGTGGTAGTGCAGTTCCAAACCTACAACCTCCGGGTGCAAACCGTGGTCCTAAACCAACTGAGCTACCCCTTGGGATTAAATCGTGGATTGTTACATGGACTGTATGAGATGTGAAACCTCTACTACCAAAAGTTTCATACCTGAATTGATGAAATCCTATATAAGTCATAATGGATTGACAACCATTCAAGTTGGGTGCCAAGACATTTTAAAAACTCTACTATAGAAATGCAATCTTTTTCATGAAATCCAAAGAGATGGAAGTGAAGCTTGCCCACCTGTTATGTACGAGAACTTTTATACATTCAACCTTCTCCCTAGACCCATGGCTTTACTTCTCATACAAAACTCTATACGATTTGATAAGCCTTTAATTCAGAGGTCTTGCTTTTTAGACGATAAAGATTGAAAATACCACATGGCCTCCCATTTGGACTCCTACATGCGAAAATTTTGACTATGCCACTATATCAAGAAAGTTCCAAAAGCAAAATGATAGTGTTTTTGTTGTACCAAATTTTCACCCATGAGAGTCCTAGTCAGGGATTGTGCGTGATTTTCAATCCCTTTTCTGTCCACGGGAGTAGGACCTCTTGTATTAAAGGTGCTAGCCAGAATTTATGCATGGTAGAATGCAAGACACTGAGAAGCTCTCCTCTTTTGTTGTTTTCATGATAATAACTAAATGACATGGAAGGGTGGCGCGAAATGTAGTTTATAGATTATTATAAGGAAAAAAAAAGTTTGGCCTCATCCAACCTGACTACCTATCTGATCGAGATTGGTTCTTGAGATTGAGTCAAGATTGCATTTGATTAAGTATAGATTTCTTTGAGCCTGCATTATGATTGCGCTATATTGTCATGTATTCAACAGCTTAATTAGTGGCCTCTCACCTTTCAAAAAGCCAATAAAGTTGCCATATTCTTATATCAACAAAGGGCAAAGATCTGTATCCAGCAAGGGATAGAACTTGTAAGTGTGTGTAGGCTTCGGAAAAGATCAAGTGATGAGACTGACGTGACACAAGAGCAACAGGAGGTCGGTGATACTTGAAACTTGAATGATAAGTGACAGACCCATCTTTGGGCATGTGTGAGAAATTAGGTCCCGTTTGGCATCTCCTCAGTTTGTTTTTTATTTTGCACTCAGATTAAGTTGTATTGAGATGGGATTATGCTAAAACTATACTCTCAAAGGACTTGTTTGGCAATATATTGTTTCCCCAGGACTGAAGTAACATAATCATAAGATTTACAATGTAAGACCTACTTTTTATTGTTTGCAGCGTTCTATTATTATCATACATGAGACCCATTTGTAGAAATTACAACGTGGTATACATCTTTCAAAATCAAAACATAGGGTCCATATGTGGGCCCACCTTTATAAAAATTATAATGTAGAGTCACCTTTTTTAATATAAATATGGGACCTAACTTTAGAAATTACAATGTCGTTTATAATGTGAGTCTACCTTTTGTGATCATGACCATTTGACCCACATAATAACAAAGTGGATCCACATTTTTTTATCATTGTGGACACAAGACTCACATTAGAGAATTTCAAATGCTAGGCAACTCACATTGCTATAACTAATTCTCAACGTATTGAATTTCCATCAGAAATTCCTCCAAACAAATGCCCCTTTATAATTTCTAAGGGTGGCAACTATTGACCCAGCATGACCTGAATCCTAACTTGGCTTCAGTGTACAAATGGATCTCCCTTTATTTTATTTTACTTTTCTAGATTCCGAAAAATAATTCTGATCTGATTACTTAGATGAGTTAGGTTTAAGTTGAGTTCATTTTTATTATTGAACTAGTCAACCTAACTCAAAATTCAAACCTAACATAACCCGACTAATCAGACTATGACCAGGCAAACTTGAACCCAAATTATTATTAAGTTTGGTTTGACATTTTTTTTTTATCCAGCAGTAGATGAGTTTTTCTTTTTTTTTTTGGTAAATAGTTGAGTTGGTTCAGATTGTTTCCCACTTTGCTCTCCCCTCTTTACTTAAAGAAACATCCGAAGAGGTTTTGTTCAACTTCGCAAGTTCCAACTTATTTTCTAACGTCTAAAACAAATGGAAAACATGGCATGTTGGTTGCAATGGGACATAAATTATGAGTTGTCTACAAAATATTAGTTCTAATAAGGAATGTCTACTAAATGAATGGTCTTACATAATCATCAAATTAATTGAACCATCTGTTAATGGGCCGGCATCTGTGTGATCAAATGAACTCCTTGCATAATGTAAGATTAAAGAGGGGTACAAGTAAAGCAGCTTCCTTTTTTTTTTTTTTAACTTTTGGTAAATAGTAAAAAAAAAAAAAAAAAGTTAGGTTACTCCTTATGCCCCCATTGGTGGAAACATGAATGAGGACAACTTGTGTGTCTAGTCATGTCACACAAGTTGAAGTGTGGGTTCCTCCACTATGGGGGTGAGCTTAGATGATTGATAGTCGTCTGATTGCTAATGACAAAAAGGATTCTTAATAGACTTGTGAAGAGCCCTCAAGACTTGCCATTGGTGGAACACCTAACCAGGCAATTAAAAAGTCCAAAGAAGTTTGTCCTTTCCATCATTTTTGCTCGATACCGACACAAGTATGAATCATTGTTCACCTCTTCATTTGATTTTTTGAGATTGATTTGAAACTCCTCCTTTTCAAATTGTTAGTTTTAGAGGGTGCTTTTGTAGTGTCATTTTGAGGGACCACCAGGTCATCTCTAAGAATGAATGGCCTAACCTGTTGGGGGATGCTGAAGCGTGACAATTTTTTTCTATTTTTTTTTTTTTTATAACACAATAATCTCTATGGGCCCAGAAAGTCGGATACAATTCCCCTATGGCCCCAGTGTAGTAAAACAATTTCAAACCCACAAGCTGTGGATACAAACCGTTGCCCTATGCCAACTAAGTTACCCCTCGAGGTTGAAGCGTGACAATTATGAGACAAGGGAACTTTTAAGAATCATCAATATAAATAGATGTGCTTTTGAGAACATCAGGACCTATTTTTAAGCAGGATATCTAACAATTTCTTGTGGGGGATATCTGAGTTTCCCAAATGTTGTCCATACTCGATTTAATTATGCAGCATTTATTTATTAATTAATTTATTTTTCTGTGGAAAAGATGACAGTCCCAAATGTTGTCCTCACTGGATTTAACTCTACGCATTTTTTTTTTTTTTTTGGAAAAGATGGTAGTCTATTTATTATTCAATGGAGAAGTAGGCATCAGTGTTTGTACAAAGCCTCGAAGCCCTGACCTCGCTAAATAATGTGCTTCACTATTAATACTTCAACTAATTCCCATAAAGTGCGCACGAGTTAAAAGATCTTTTTTTGCAATGATCTTCTATAACCCTGCGCATTTTGAAAGCTTGAATTTGAAAATTTTTATGAGACAAAAGTGCAGCCTACAAATCGGTTTTTTTACATATCAAATGAGGATTTCAAATGCTAGGAAGACAGCCATTGACATGCAGTCAGTTTCAAAAGTCCCAACAGCCAGAATTCTCCTAAAAACTCTTGCAAACCGAATGGCCCATTAATGTTCACCCAATGTCATACCCATTACCTGAATTCAAATTAAAGAACTGAACTTGGACCCGAAAATGAATAAAATCTCAGAGTCAGACCCAAATTGAAACTTGAATACTTAAATGTTCATATAATACACTTCAAAAACCTAATATACACACAATTATAAGACCCATTGTAGAATCAATTATTTGGATCATTGGTTCTGAGTCAACATGAACTTAAGCCCATGCCCAGGACAATACGGGCGACTTGAGCCTAACCTGCATGATGATGGATATGGGCTGTTTTTTAGGCTCTTCGGCTGGTCTTGGCCTACTCAGCCAGATAATTTAAATCTGGAACCAACCCACGTGGAACAGTGCACATCTAATATTCAGAACTGGGTCCAATCTATTTAGTTAGGACCTAGAAATAGGACCTCTGTACATCCTCAATAGTGCTCTGCCTAATGGGATATGATTTGTTCAGTCAGTACGAATTCTTGACAGGGACCCATTCCTTTTAGGGGATCGTTTTGGATTGCATCGACCTAACCCATATCTAAATAACTCCGAGGGGTAGCTCAATTGGCCTAGGACCACGGTTTGCACCCGGAGGTTGTGGGTTCGAAACTGTACTACCACACTAGGGCTACAAGGGAATTTTACCCGACTTTCTCTCCTGAGCCCGTAAGGATTATTCTGGCCCAAAGAGCTGAGAACCCTGCATTATCAAAAAATAAAATAAAATAAAAAAAAACCCATATCTAAACAAAGACTCAAGAAGGTGACATGTCCGGGGCTTGCAGATGCCCATGTGAGCACATCATCATTGGCTAGTCAATGGTCATACCAAGCTAAAAAGGGAATCATGTGGCTAGCCTTGCAGGGGTGCTCATGGGCTGGGTCGGCCCGAACCCGATCCTGGCCAAGCCCACTTTAGGTGGGGCTTGGATTTGTAATTTGGGCCCGTTTAATTATTAGGCCAGGTTTGGATTAAGTGAAAGAAAGCCCAGAGCCTGGCCGGCCCTTGTAAGAGTGTATGTAATTCAATTTAGTTAAGCCAAATATCTCCTAGAAAGCCCACAAGATTGATCAAAAGCCCGGTTCATCCCAGCACGGTTGAATAAATGGGCGGGCTCAGGCCTGACTTAATGGCTCGCTTTTGGACTTGGGCAGGGCCTGGGCCTGCATTTCTAAAGTAAGGCTGGTCCTGGATATGCCTCAGCCGGGCCCAACCCAGCCCATGAACACCCCTATAGTCAGTCATTCCATCTTACATGTATCCATTCTTCGTTATGGACTTGAAAATGAGCAAGGCATTTTGGAGTTATGCTTTGCAATCACCCAACTAAAACAAAGCTTGGCACGAGATTGGTAAGTAGGGATGTAAGCGGAGATCCTATTCTCCAGAAATTCCAACCCGTTAAAATCAGATATGGAACTTGTTTTAATTTCCAATTCAGAAATTGATCTCAAATCCAATTTAGATTCCGATTGATCAATATGTTTAATTCTGTATTTATATAGGTTCCACATACGAGTCTTTAATGTTGCATGCTAGTTATATTTAATCTTGAAGATAGTAGACTTAGGGCACATTTGTGTTCTTCATTTTCTAGAAAAAAAAAAAGAAAAAAAAAAGAAAGATACTGTTTTTTATGGAAGATTGTTGTTTCGTGCGTTTGGTGCGGTAATTTTATGCGGAAATATTTTTTTGTCAAGTCAACGGTTTCCTTGAATAGCCTGGAAATAGAGTTCCTATAGGGTAGGAAGTCCATTTCCGCGGAAAACTTCTCCCCTCTTTATTACTTCATTTCCTCATTCCCCTCTTTAAATACTAGTTTTCAATAAGGAATCGGCAGTCGCACCAAACAACATTAGCACCAATTCATCGAGGAAAAAAAACTTGCACCAAACAGAAATTTCTAACTTTCGCGGAAAACCTTTTACGAGGTATTTCAAAACTATAGACTTTGCTAATGTGGCAGTTTTATCTTTCCATGAAAATTGCTTGTACACAAACGTGCCCTTAATGTATTGTTATAAGTTAAATGATATCCTTATTTTAAACCAACAAATAAATAAGTAATGAAATAGAAGTTAGAAATAGTTTTGGAACTAGACCCCCAATCCACTAGTTGGAAACAGATCCAGGTCCTCTTATGGGAACGATATATGGAACCAACAAAACAGATTCTGAGTCAGAAGTGGATCCGGAATCGTTATTTCGAAATGGTTTTGGTTTCGGGTCGAGTATGGTTTTGGCCCAGAATCAACCCATTTACATCTCTATTGGTAAGTAGGGCTCCAAAAGTTCTCCGATTCTCTGGAGGTTCCGACCCGTAAAAAACCGAGTTTGGAACTTAATTTAAGTTCCGATTCATAAATGGGTCCGTGTCTAGAACCCAATTTAGGTTCTAATTAATAAACAGGTGCAGTTATGGGTCCATATAGGTTCCGACCCGTGGACCCAACATACGAGTCTTTAATGTTGTAGACTGCAGCTCAAAATCAACTTTTTTGGACATTTTTATGTTTAATCCTAGTGGTAGTAGACTTGATGTACAGTTATAAGTTGAATAATATCCTTATTTTAAGAAATAAAAATAATAATGAAAAATGAAAAGAAGTTAAATCTGGTTTTGGAACCAGATTCCGATCCTCTAGATGGACCCAGTTTCATAAACAGATCCAGGTCCTCTTATCGGAACCATGCCTGGAACCAACGAATCCGAACCGTTATTCAAAAACGGGTCTATGTCCGGGTCTAGGAACCGTCCAATCCTATTGGTGAGAGGGTTGCATGCACTTAAATTTCAATGAAATCTGTTGTCATTTTCCTTTCAGTCCTATTGAAAATCAAACTAAAATGATATATTTTTCTAATCCTGTCGATGTATGTGTACCATTTATAGAGCTAAGGGAACGGGAAACATTATTTATATTGTAAGCTCTTGCTCTTGGCACTTGGAGAAGTGCATGCATCCACCACCATTGCCAGTGAAAGCCAATGGAGGACCTTAAAGAGGTTTACTAGAGCAGAGCTCTGTTTTGATCTTCTAGTTAATTAAGGGACCTGAACTCAGACCTTCAAATCTAGGGCTAGTGATCCTAGAAATTTTGAAGAGTACAAAGCCTAGGTTGACGTTTGATCCATCCATTGAATTGCGCACTCCAGCTCTATGGAGCACACTTAGGCCCACTTTTGATTAGTGCAGGCCCTATCACATTCTCATCTACCCATGATCTAGCACTACATCGGATTGAGCCTCTAAGAAATCTATGGTTAAAGACCACTAAATCTATGGCTATTATACAGAGGGCTAGGATGACTTGACCTTTATCTATAGTTAGACCTTTCAAAGTACTCCACGCCCACTTATTAGTAGGCATCTAAGTAGGCCCCACAAGCTGGACTATATATATTTAAAAGTACGCAGTCTGCTGTAGGAGAACATTACTCAAGTAAAGAGAGCCAAGGAAGCCTCGTCTTCATCAACGAAGGCATTCATTTTTCCAAGAACTTTTTCATGAGAACTAGTGCACCGCATATGGTCTCAGTCACTGCAAGAAGCAAGGCGGGCAACAAGGGGTGATTGCTGGGCCGGAAACTGACGTCCACAGTCCCCTGACTCTTCTTAAAGCAAATGCACTTGACTTGGTTTACAGCGGCAGTGTTAAGTTTCTCCATGAGAGTTCATGCATTGCATTTACAGCGGCAGTGTTAAGTTTCTCCATTAAAGTTGATGGCCCCTGAATGAAAAAGGATTAGGCTGAAGAGGAGAAAATGGAAGAGGAAAGGATAGCTCTGAAGAAGTGAAGCTTATCCAAAGATTTGGCCATAGATAAGACTGAAATGACTAAACAAAATTCACATAACTAACCCCACCATAGTGGAACAAGACTTATTAGATGATGATGATGATGAGTGTTAATGAAGTTGGTCCGCTGAGCTACCTCTCTCTTGGGTTTTCTTTTTCCCACTTTATCATCATCTCAGATGAACCGAGTTCCAAATAGCCGGACGGACGGACAAATGAGTCTGCATGAATCATTCATTATCCTGAACTTCATAATTTAGGGGTGTACAATGGGTCGTGCTGCCCAGGCCCAGCACAAACCAAAGGATGGGCCGTGCTGGTCTAGGAAGTCCTGGGCCACGGCCCGACACAACATTTTATATAGAAAAGGCATATTTTTTATATAAATAAAATATAAACTTTAAAAATAATTGAAATTTTATTTTTCATTTGTAAATTAGCATCAATATTTGTGCATTTATTTTAATAGTTTCCCTAAAAGTCTATTAAATCTCTTCTGATTTATATAAACAAAATTAAAAAATTAAAAAAAATTAGGAAAGAAATATAGGCCGGGCTGTGGGAGGGATGGTCCAGCCCACCTGGGGCAAGGCCAAGAATGGCACGACCTAACCCGTGCTAGGCCGACTCCCAGCCAACCCGTGCGAGGCACAACACGGGCCATGAATTTTCACGGGCCAGCACAGCAGGGCCCAGTTTACACCCCTGCTTTAGACAATCCGAAGCAAGAGTAGTTTTGCCCTTTATGATAACCCAACTCCAGGTAAAGAGCAAGCAAAATTAGATTCATTGTTAAGCCGTGCAACGAGGGGTCTAAATGGGGCGGGCACAGGGGGTTTGTTCTTCATGGATCATCATCATTCTATAGTCTCCTTCGGGTCTTGTTTGGATCTTCATAAACAGGGTGCATTAACACAGTTTGAGTTGGATTAACCTGGGTTGCAGTTAAGTTACAGTAGCTTTCTTCTTTGCCACCCATGACCAATCAGAACTACAGGAAATTAGAGTTACAGCCCTACAGGCTACAGGTATCAGTATACAATGAGACTGATTTCCAAGGATCTAACTGAGGCCTTCACTTATGATCTGCCTAGCCCCCAATTATACACAGATTTTCAAACCAGAGTTGAGAGTGAGGAAAATAAAAATAGAAAATAAAGTTTCTTGAGGACATTGCCACATTCTCTTAAAAAGAGAGTTTGGAGAACTTTCAATATCTTTAACCAGACTTGTATTTTTTTTTTTTTTTTTTTTAATGTTAGCGGCTACCCACATATAACGGAAGTTTTAAACTTGCATCAATAAAAAATAATAGGTGACAAACAAATCAACAAATAGCCTCTGGGGAAAATTTCCAAATTATAAATCAAACAAGAACACACACTTCTGTCCTTTTTTCCAAAAAGAAACCTCATTGTGTCCTTACACATTACTTCCAGAATAGTAAGAACCATAAGATGAAGCTAATTTATGCAATTTTTGCTCTTGAGAAGTCCATCTCAGGATGCTGCAAAAACAAAATAGGTATATCAGATATTCTGCAGCATATAGGTTCCCAAGACAAATAAAACATAAAAACATACACAAAAAATTGGATTTCTTAAAAAACGACTCCATATCCAATCCAAGCACCAAAAAGCCAATAATTAGGGAAGTTACCTCAGCCATGAACTTCTTAAGCATCTCTTGCTTTTGCATCTCATCACTGGTTGGAAGACCCATGGACTTTTGCCGCTGGTCATACTGCAAGCCCATCATGGGTGTTCAATCACACATAACACATGCAGCACATAAAGCTCAATTATATATGAATATATGTAAGATAAAATCCAACTACATTATCATGACACAGAACAAATATGGCAGAATGCTGATAAGAAATCTAGGCAAGCCTATCCACAATCCATGCCACTGTCACTTTAGCTCCATTGATCTCGTAATGATAAAACAATCAATGGTTCAAAGGAACCTAAAAAAAGAGATCTGGACAAGCCTATTTAACATGAATCAACAAAGCAATCTTTCAAACTTATATTCCATAGTCAATACAGCCAAGTAACTGAAAGAACCTTTGGATTGCCCAGACCCTAATACACAAATCAAATTAACTATCAGTTTTTGTCAAGACTAGATCAGCCAGAAACACTTCTCTTTACAGTAAATACTCAGTCCCACATTTTTTACATTTACCAGTAAAAACTCAAGCCACACACTTGTTCAAGTATTTCTTCTTATAAAGCTTTACAGGGTCTTATCTCCAATGCCAGAAGTTGATCAACTTAGAATGTTTGCTAGCAGAAATAAATGCTATAATTCTATTTTTTTTCATAGTTTTCATAAATCTGAAGTTACTTTTTTACTTGCATCCTTCGGTTTAGAGAATAACGAGTCCCCAAATTTATGAAATGTGTTAGAACTATAAAAAGATGACTTTCTGCTGCTTTCAAGGCTTCCATCCAAATTAAGCTGCCATTTTCTGAAGGGAATCCCATCAACATAGAGATTTTTTTGCTCTTCATCTTGTTTTTTTTTTTTTCTCTTCTTATAGTGTTATCTTGTTAGCTACTTTCCAATCTTATTTGCTTTAGGTAGTTGCCCTGTTTTTTTTTTTTTTTTTTAAACTCTCCCTCCCTCCCCCACCTTCCTTTTTCCATTTTTCCCCTTAATATTAATTAAATCAAGGCTCCCATCATTTTCCGTGGAAAATGAGACAGTTTTCATGGATGGACTGGTGGTGATGGTTGGAGGTTTGAGAATGAAGATCTATGATCAACCATTAAAGATTCCCTCATATGCTTGGACTCATTTTTCCAAGGGTTGGTGGTGAACCCCTTTCCTGAGAAAATCGCTATCCACATTACTTATTTATTTTTTTAACATGTCAACCACTGCTTAATGTTCTTGGCAAGATTGTTCATGATTCTATCCATTTTGTGAACTAGCTCTTTCCATTTCCTTTTTCCAAGGGGAAAAAAGGGCAAATGTGGCCTCCGGAATTCAGCTGAGTTTTCACAGCCTAAAATGACTAAGGAAATCCAGTAAACTGATTGAGCTCTTCAAGAACTTAAGCAAAATTTTGAACAAGATTATCGAGCATGAAGAATTGATATATTACCATCATTTTTTCGACTGTCTGCCGAGTTTCAGGGTCCAAGTCGGACAGCTTGCTAGCTTCAGGTTCTACTTTCTGTGTATCAACTTCTGGGCCTCCTTTGACCAAACATTTCCACCATTCCATTTGATTTTGCTTGGTCAAAAGAATGGATATGAACTTTCCGTCCTCTACACACAAAAAAAAGTCGTCAGACCTATTAATTTCCTAAAAATAAAAAACACTGTGGATGCATAAAAATGCACCCAGCATTTCAGAACAAGGCTTGGAAGTGCCATAAAAGATATCATACCAATGCTCCAAAAGCAATCGTCAACCTTGACTGACTGAAACAGCTCCCCCTGAAAGGATCAGAACCACAAGGGTTAAACAACTGGATAGAAAAGAGGAACAAAGAGAATAAACTAACCTATGATAATCAAATACGGGAATGATATAGCAGAACACACCTTGGATACATCAGCGACACATATTACAATTAGATTAAAAAACAAGAGGTTTTTACAAAAAGACACCTGTATTTTCAGACAACCTCAAAAAGGCCCTGTCTTTTATATTTATACAAAAAGGCCCCGGTCTGACAGTGTGACAAATGGCTCTTAGTTTTTATAAATAACTAACAGAAATGTCCTTTATTTAAGCTTAGAAAATTTTACTACTCAAGGTAACTTTTAGTGGGGCCTGCTAGGATGCATGATGACCTAGGGAGGCAAGGAGATGGTAAGGCTTGGATATGGGTTGAGAAAATATATAATACCAAGCCATTCAAATGATCCTAGCCTTTAGTTTTAGGTCCCCAAAGTTTAATGGGCAAAATTGTCTTTTTATTTGAGGTTGTATGAAAATATAGCGGCCTCCTTGTAAGAAAAAAGCAACGAACTTTTCGCTTGTTCCTCTTGGCAAACTATGTTCTCGGTTGTTGGACCCAACCAACTGCTGGAACCTAAAGACCTCCTTCAGTCCTCAGTCATCTTCTTTCAACACTGAAATTCTCCATCCTGTTTAGTGATGATCAAAGTCAAAATTCAATCATCCATCTCTCTCACTTACTCTGTAATTTCTATCCTCCTTGATCCCCATATTGTATTTCTGAAAGCAACAGAAAGGCACCAAGATCTGTGCCATTGTCAAAATCCCCCACAACCAGCTTGCTGCCCTCAGCTCTTCCAAGTTCCAACACCACTGCCACCACCATGCAACACCATCTCCTAGTACCCCCGATACAATCATATCATCCACACCATATGCGAGCTCCTCACTTCACACCATTCTCCGCCTTGCCGCTCATTCCCGCCATTTAATTCCTTTCCCCTACCCTTGTTTCCACCAGTATCTCCACAGCCAAATCAAGACATCTGCCCCAAGTTTCACCACAATCATCCTCAAACCACCTCCCTTTTACGAGGCCTTCAACTAATCTCTCAATTACACCATCACTCTTAAGAATCTTCTCTTCAGGCATCTCACCTGAACAACAGGAGGTCAACCCCAACACCCTCCACTACACCAATGTCCTTGGCATCATAACGGTCGCTGCATGCTTCTCCAAGAAGAACCTCAACATATCTGACACCGTCATTCTCAACACTGAGACTGACCAGGTAGCCATCAAAGAGAAATTATAACATCATGCACACTCTCCCATTCCCCTTCAACTCCAAACTCTCCTCATTCAAAATGACAGCATCTGCTTTTAGTGTAGGTTTCCATCATCTACAGTTACATTGAAACAGGAGAGGGAAAGGGGGTCTGATTTGATTGACGAGCCATACATTATATCCAATGGCAGAAAACAAAGTTCGCCAAAAAAAATTGAGAGAATGGTTAGTCGCTGTCTTTTTTCTTCTCTCATTCCACATACACTGATACAAATATATACATAAATGAATTATTAGACACGATGCGGATACATTACTTATTTTGAAGTATCTAGGTTTCTTCTTCTTCTTGTTTTCTTATTCTTTCTTTCTTTCCTCTTATTTGAAACATGGCTCGAACCCAAAACCTTATGGTTGTGACAATGAGCACCTTTTAACTGTGTGCTATAGGCTCAAGACAATTATCTATGTCATACAAAATTAACAAATGGATAGTTTAATTGGGAACACGTTTCATTTTAAGAAACCATTGAACGACACAAGCAATTTGCTAATGCATGTTCCTTTGTCAGAAAGATCAGTGCCAAAAGTATGCATGTACTGACTTATGTAAAAATGTAACATGGAGTACACTTACATCAATTATAGGAGGCTGACCCTTCAGTCCAACTGTCAGATGATTCTTCTTTGTTTCACACTTGACAAATCTTGACTTGGTTCCTTGAGGAACTGGGACATTAACAGTAACCTCCTGTAGTGTCTGAGTCCAGGAGTAGTCATCTAGGTCCAGACCATTCCCAGAGTTTGGGCCTATTCAAGTGTAAAAAGAATATAAGATGACACATTAGATCTGCTAGCACAAGAGATGCACTAAAAGATTGATCTCAGATGATAAAAATATATATCCATTGATGTCCAACAAATAATACATAATATTGGAAAGAAGTAAAGCTAAGCCTCAATCCTAGTGTGGAAAACTGCAGAATTGCCTGTTAAACCACCATCCTATTCATGTTAATTGGATTTCAGGATACCAGTAGTCTATTATGATTATTAAAATATTGCCCTTCGCTACAGATACTGAACATGGAATAGAACAAAGATAATAAGCTCTTAAATATTAGCAGTCGTATAATTTCACAGTTTAGAAGGTGGGAAAATGCTAGAACAAGAGAAGCATAAGCAGAACAAATGAAAGATTGAAAATTAAAAATAGAGAAATTTATTTAGTCTTTTCACAATTATAGAGGAAATCTGGGAGACCAGGCCACCCACCTGAGTCAGCTCATTATCAGTGGAATTAGTAGCCACTGGGTCACTTATGAATATATTTGATTCCATTTCCATGGGAGCAAGCAGCAACAAAAGGTAGAAGCAATGTTTCTCAAAGGCAGGAGGTGAAGATTAGACACTTGACCTTCTATTGAGATGAGCCTAAGGTGTTATCCTAAAATTGTTTCCATATATATAGTAAAATTCTAAATTAAATAGCGTAAAATTGCAACAAAAGAAGAAAAAGGATATTTTATTTAATGTTCTAAAAAACACCCATAAAAGATACCAACTTCAAGAATAATAACCTCGTTCATTGTCATGTCTAAAATCGAAGTTAAAAAAATGTCCCCTGTTTTGTGATATGAATTTAGGCCTATCTACATCTCCAATAACACCATCACTTCACACCTCTTTAATATTCCTTATCTGATAGCCATTGTAATATGAATTTGCTAAACTTCTAGGAATTCAATATTAAGCAACTGGCCCTAACAGCAGCTCCCCTCATCATCGGATTTCTTTTACTTCAGTTACTTGGAAGCATTAGTAAAACCTTGCACCAAATTATCACTGACACTCCTTTTAATCATCAATGAAAGTGAGCAATATAATCTGATCCTCTATTCCTATGTAAGCTTTATTGTTTTTTTGATGATTGGATTGAGCCCAATCATCAATACCAAGATCTAAGCGAAGAGTATATAGATTTCGCTAAAAACCATTGGAGGCATCAACATGTCTCACTCAAAATTCCAAGAACCAATTACATGTAATTAGGTTTACAGCTAAACCAATTAAACGGCAACCGAATTCGACCAGACCCAAACAAGGCATAAAGTTTTGAACTTTCAATCATTATGATTTCCAAATTCCCCTACAAGGCTACAACATTGAGATGAATAAGAAAGACACATGAAATATATATATATATATATATATATATATATATATATATATATAAAGCTAGGGCAAGAACAAAACTCACTTCGAGTATTTCCCTTTCCACTCGCCGCCTCCGTTGCATCTGATTTCTCCTCCTTGCTCTCCTTGGCAGGGGCTGCAACCTTCTTCGGCGCCTCCTCGGATTTGGTCTCTTTCAGTCGCTGCTGCTCCACCTTTCGAGCGTCCTCCGAAGCCTTCTCCTCGGCTTCCTTCTTCTTCCTCCTCTCCTCAGAGGCTTTCGCCTTCGCGGCAGAAACAAGAGCATTGATCTTCTTCACAGCAGATTCATCATAGAAAAGATCGGACTTTCGGCGAACGAAATCGATGGCGATCTCGAGGAAAAGGAGAGGGTTTTGGGGGTCGAGGATCGGGGAGAGAGCTTCGTCGTAGGGTCCGATAGTGGAGGATGGGGAGGAAGAAGAAGGAGGTTCTGGAAGGGGAGAAGATGAAGAGGGTTTTGATTGTTCGGGTTCTTCCATCTCTGATATCACTGCCATGGTTTCTGTGAGAGAGAGAGATTGAAAGGGAGGACAGAGAGTCAGAGAAGTGAAGACGAGATACTCTAGGGAGAGTGTATGGGGTTTGTGCTGCGTCTTTGTTTTCCGTCTACAATCGCCTTTTCTAGAGTGATGAAAAGTTCGTATCCTCGAGGCTTCTACAGTTATAATTCGAGAAATCCTCAATTTCTAATACGAGTAGAATTAGGGCCCGTTTGGCATGTCTAGTTTCAAAGTCTGTATCTCTTAAAACTATTTGAGAAAGACAATAGACTGATTGGATGCACCAACTTATATGTCTTTGTTATATAGAAAATAGATATTTCATGTCTATTTCATAATGGCCCAGAAATGGTGCTCCTTGGGCCAGATTTTTTTGTCTGAAGCGGGTAGACCATTTCAATTTATTTTAGGACAAGTTTGCCCTTTTATTTTTGTGATATTTACAGGTTTACTCTGTTTCTATTTTGCAAGAAAGAAAGGGCTCGATCCTCATTTGCAAGAAACCCTAGGAGACTCCTTCTTACTTCCTCGGCTTCTTCCTTCTTCGGCCTCTTCTCCATTCCTCATTGGTATGATTTTTCTTGCTTTGTCTCTCTATTCCTCTCTTCATCTTTGTTATTGGGTTTGGGGTTTTTTCATTTTTTTCCTTTTCTGAACTCGTGCAGTCGATCTTCTTAATTCTTATGCATTCATTTTGTCCCCCCTCCCCCTGCAGCCCCGACCTCCATCTTCTACCACTCACCCAACCCCACCAGCCCCGTTTTTGTTTGGTATTTTCCCCCTCTTTTTGATGGTTGTTGCTATGAAATAGAAGATTTCTGTTTTTCCGATTTTTCAGTGGTTTTGTTGCAGTGATTATTAGGCTTTGTGAATGTGGGTAGTGTACCGTTAGGGCTATGCAAATATACAAGGAAACAGCCTACCTTCCATTGGCTCCAATTCCAAAAACCCCTGCTTGATCAGTCCTATGGAAGGGGGAAGTGTGGGGTGGGGTGGGGGGGTTTTCACGAATGGCCTATCACATATGAACCATTTCAGAAATAGAAATTGCAATCATATTTGTGTTAGTATGATGCCCCTTGCCTTGATTTAAGATCGTTTGATTGTCTCCTGTCATTGAATGATCCTGTTTTAATGCTTTTTGTTGTTATTTGTTATTTGTTTGATGTAGATGATGATTCTGTAGCAAAGTTAGGATCTTTGGACCTGATTTATGTATATATCTAGTTTGATGTCTATTCGAGAATGGGGTTTAGTTGTGTTGGAGGATTGGGGTTTCTTGTCACCAATGACTGATAATTGACGTGGGGTACTTTTTATTGGGGTCTTCTTGTTCTAATTATGATTATTGCTTGATTGCGTTTCATGGAAAAGATTTGAGTATCTCATGAATTATTACGTCATGTCTGTCAATTGTTGCATCGGATTTTTTATGTTTCATTCCCCATGAATGTGGAGTGGGTAGGATTAGTCTGCGATTAAACTGATGATTCATATGTTTAAAGTGGGAACAAAAATAATGTTATTTTGGTCCTTGGATGATCTGACCGTATGGTTCAAGAACTTACTAATGGAGCTGGCTGTTATTGTAGATTTCCCAGTTAAATTCTGCTATCACACATAGAAGAGATTTACATATTCTGTTATCTGGTTGAACAATAATCCACCTCTCATTTTTCTAGTCTTCTCCACTTTGTTTACCTAGATTTGAACCCTAACTCTTCCTCTTCATTAAAAGCAACTTTAATATTATACAACTCAATTGACTAAATTAAATTAAATATCCGTGCTAACCACTAACATTTATCCATGAATGCACGATGAACTCCGATTGCTTATTAGATACTGTTGAAAACCTTTTAAATTGTTATCATTGTTTTTGTTTTTATTGCAAGTATACAATATTTTGTTTTCTGTCGTCATCGCGTGTATGTACTTGTCAGACAAGATGTGGTTATTACAAATTTTCTTTTGATAGCATCCAATTCATAAATAGTCATAACAATGATAATATTTTTGTTTTTGCCATCTTCGCTGTAATAATTATTAGTAGTGGTGGTGCTGCTGTTGCTGTTGTTACTACTTCACAATATGTCTTCAGGCAGTAGGATAAATTGTTACAGTAATATGGTTTGGCAGGATTGATGGTGAAAGACACCATTACCAGTGACCCATCCCCTAGGTCGAACTTGATCTTCTTGTAAATCTGTGGTCTTGTAAGGAATATAGTTGTTTTGTTTCAAGTTGGACTCATTTGCTTCTTTTTCTATGATTGATTTGACATTGATTTATTCTTGATATGGTGCTTTAGCAAGGTGTAGATGGCAGAATCAATGGTTCCATCTCATAAGGGTAAGAACAAGGTGGAGATGAGTAGGGTTGTTTGGTCAGATAATATGAAGAAGATTTTCATTGACTTATGCATTGTAGAAGTATTGCAAGGCGGAAGACCGGGCTCAAATCTAAAAACACAATCATGGACAAGAATTATTGAGGGTTTTAAGGAGAAAACTGGAATTGTGTATGGACAAAAACAATTAAAGAATCAATGGGATGGAATGAGAAAACAATATAATGCTTGGATAACATTATGTGGGCAAACTGGTGTTGGGCTTAATGAAGCAACTCAAACAATTACAATGGATCCCGCGAGATGGGATGAATATCTAAAGGTAATATTTATTTGACATTTTTTAGTATATATTACTTATTATATAAGAATAAATATTTAACATCTAATGTAGAGGCACCCCGAAGCGAAAATTTTTAGAACTAGACCTTTGTCATTTCCGGATGAAATAGAAATTCTCTTTGGTGGAACCCAAGCTAGGAGAGAAGAGACTTGGACACCATCTTCTGGCTCTTTTCCAGAAGAATTGAATACACAGATGCCCTCTCCGCCACCTTATACGGACATTACCCAGAATCATGTGCAGGTTGAGACTTTTGAGGATATCACAACAGAGGAACTAATGACAAGTGCTCGGAGGAAATGTCCTTGTCCTTCACGAAGTAGGAGGGATGTTAGGAATAATAAATATGATGAGAATATGGAGCGCCTAGTAATTATACTCGAAGAAGATAAGAAAGGAGAAGATAGAAAAAAAGAAGAGCGGAAAGAAGATGAGAGGAAAGAAGAAGCGAGGAAAGAAGAAGAGCAAAAAGAAGAAGAGAGGAAGCAAGGTCCTACTATGCAAGATTGTATTGATATTTTAAAGCAAATACCAAATATCCAAGTGACCTCAGAATTGTATTTTTTTGGCACAAGGGCATTTAAAGACAAGGACAATAGAGCTATTTTCATGTCATTTGAAAGTAATGATCGATGCCCGCCTCTACTGGCTGAATATGATAATGAAGCATGGGCCTTGATGGGTTTTATGTGAGTATTATGGGATGAATGTTAGAACACATGACTCATCTCTTTTCTATTATGAGATGAAATGAATGTAAGAGCTTTTGATTTTCTTTTTTATTATGAGATGATATGATTGTAGGAACTTATGATTTTCTTTGTTATTGTGAGATGGAATGAATGTAGGAACTTATGATTTTCTTTGTTATTTTGAGATAGAATGAATTCAGGAACTTATGATTTTCTTTGTTATTTTGAGATAGAATGAATTCAGGAACTTATGATTGTCTTTGTTATTTTGAGATGGAATGAATTCAGGAACTTATGATTTTCTTTTTTATTATGGGAATGAATGTAGGAGCTTATAATTTTACACTTTATTATGGGATGGAATGAATGTATGAACTTTTGGTTATCCTTTTTTTTTTTTTTTAATTGTTGGATGGAATGAATGTAGGAGATTATGACACCAAGGAAACGAAAAGTAATAGCACTTCTTGCTTTATTACTTGTAAAGAAGCGAGGGATGTACATATCGAAGGAGCCATGCAGGACTTCAATTTTATCAGGCCATGTTTTCGTTCAGGGCATTTTGGAAGGTAATCGAAGAGTATGTTTGGAGCTACTGCGTATGGAAAAACATGTTTTCTTGCGATTGTGTGTGGTTTTACGAGAGAAAAGGCTACTTGAAGACAGTCGATTTGTTTCAGTAGAGGAGCAAGTGGCTATATTTCTAATGACAGTTGGGCAAAACCATAGGAATAGAATTTTGCAAGATAGATTTCAACACTCAGGTGAAACTATCCATCGTCACTTTCATGCAGTTTTAGTAGCAATGATTCACCTCTCAATGGATATTATAAAGCCGCCTTTATATGACCAAATACCAAAGGAGATATTGCATAATCCTCGTTTTCATCCATATTTTAAAGTATAATCCTACGCTTAATTATATTTGCAATTATTTTTCAATAAAGTGACCTTTTTTTTTTAAGTATCTTATGTTGATTTCTTTTTTTTCTGAAGGATTGTGTTGGGGAGGCTATAGCCAATCGTTTGATGAACAAAAATGCATAACCTTAAACAAAAGGAAAGCCTAAAAAAGGAACCTGTAAGTCAAAGGACTGGACATGGGATTTTGCATAATTTTGGATCTATTGGCCCAATTGGAAATTTCGTCATGAAAGGTATTTAAGACAGCGATCAGAGCCCCATCTCAAGTTGAATAGAATTTGTGTTCCCACTGTCTGCAGCTTGTCTCATGGATTAACTCTTGCTCGTCTCCAGAAATTTCTTTTTTATGTATGGTGTGGTTTTATCTAAAATGTGGAGCAGATTATATACCAAAGGCAAATGAAAAATCTACACTCGCATCGGATCTTAACTGTAGGGCCCACTTTAGTCTAAGGCAAATACTTGGATAGCAATCTCCCTCATGCCAAGTGGGTTTTCTTGGATACACTCCAATTTGAGCAATAGCCATTCGTTGGATTTAAGCATGCAATTGGTCATGGTCCTCTTCCATATATATATGGTTATAGTCTGGGGCATCATCTTTTGACACCTTACATGGCCTGTTTGAATTTAAAAATATTTTATAATAGATGTCATATTTAATTTATATCATAAATTGACTTTTTTTGAAAAGACAAGAAATGCCCTTGTAATAAGCTCTTCTTTGTATGTTTACCAAACAAGTTTTATCAAATAGCTCCATTTGAAGTAGATATACTGCATGTGTTACCAAACGGTCTATTTGTAAAGGAGTCTATTTGAAATAGATCTATTTCACACAGACTATTCGAGCCAGATCTATTTCAAACAGATAAGATTTGCCAAACAAACCCTTATACATTGGAGTTCACTTTCTAAACTTTTGAGTTGCCGGAGATAAACCCTGCATCAAATATCCCTCTACATTATTTTTAGGGGTTAATTAGGTGAGCACTATGGGTGGGGCCCACCTATCATCCAATCCAAACCTTGCAATGTATAAGGACCCCTTGATCGTCACACACTTCAGGGTTGGGCACTAATGCGAATGAGTTGGACCGTTGGATTGACTATATACTCATACAAATGGACTAGGCTTGTCGACCATGGATGAAGGGGTTAAGAGCATAGGATTGGGGCCAAATTTGACATTCGGGGTAGTCCTATGTAGAGATCTTTCAATCCCCACCGGTTCCATGCCAAAATAGGACCCCCAGTGGGCCCCCAAAAAAAAGTTTTCTCGGAGTTTCTGTATGAACAGTTCTCACTAGATCATTTTCTTTTTACCAAAACCAAGTATCAAATTATCTATGTACTTCCAAAAGCATTCTCAAATATATGTCATGCCCAAAAGCATCTTATATAGAGGGCTTCTAAATACACAACGATTTAAATCCTTTACACACAAATTCTATCCACACTCACCATAAAAAAAATTAAAATTCTGATTTTGCTTTCCACACACTAAAAACATACCTAAAATGTCATATCCCCTTTCTCTCTACACTCAAATCGTTTGGAGCCTCTCATGCCGTTGTCGATGGACGTTTGGAGCCTTCCTTCCAATCGGTAATATCCCTTCTCCTCCATTTCTTCTTCTTCCTCTCTATCTGTCTTGGGAGTTTCTAAGATTGATCTTTCTTTTATTCTGAGATGTCTTGGGAGTTTCTCCTCCATCCCTTCTCCCTTCCCCTCCTTGGACATTTGGAAATTTGTTTGTTATTCTGAACTTTGTGGTGCTTGTAAATTGGATTGGGAGTTTCAAACAGTTGTTTAATTTGATATTCCCTTGTCAGACTTCTTAGCCATTTTGTAGAAGTTTCCAAGGCTTAAAAATCAATTAATGAAAATAAACTCGGATCCAGTCTGTTCAGTCTCTCGAGACTGAACAAAACCACTCTGTTCAACCCTAAGATACTGAACAAATCTAGTACGCTCAGCCTCTCGAGGCTGAACAAATCCACTCTGTTCAACCCTATTTAGCCTCTCAGGGACGAACAAAGTGGATCTATTACACAATGGAAAAAATTTTTTAATTAAATGTTTGATTTATTGTTCTTAATGGTTGATGCTATATTTCAAATATGGATAGGGGTGATGGATAGAGTTCACCCACACCTTTAGCTTCGATCCGTGCTGCATGAGGTCCAACTGCAACACAATACCATTTGCTTATGGTTATTTGGATCAGATTTGGGAGAGGTGGCACAATCACATACTCTTTCGATTGGAGCGGGGTCCGCTAATGAGACGTCCAGCTGATTGTGTACCGATTACATGGAATGGTACTCACGAGTTATACATATGATGGTCCAAAATTCGGTTCGTCACTTTACTTTTATTCCACATGATCATGATTCAGAGTCTTCAGTATTTCATTGATTATCTGCTAGTATGGTTAATCCCTCATCTCAATCATTCATGAATGTACACTTGTTTCATAAAAATGAATTATTCTTAATTTATTTTCTTTTGACATGTCTAAATGCAGCGGAATGAGATGCTCTAACTATAGCAGATTCAATCATTCAAAGGGGTTATGAAGAGTGCATAGAGGACCAGGACATGCTCTACACTTCTATTGATTAGATCCGTTGATTGTTGCGGAGAGCTTCTATAGAAGAAGTCCAATGTACCGTTCGGAGCCCATGTTTGACATCTGTTACTTACACACGCAAAACCAATAGGAGTAGTAGTAGAAATTGAAGAGTTAAAGTATTTTAAAAGGTGGATGTATTTTGTAGGGCGGATCTACTTTAAAGGGTGGATTCTATTTTGTAAGCAATTGGATGATGAATACCAATCAATTTAATACGGTTTTAATCCTATTGAAATTTTCATGGATGTTGTATATTTTGATTCTAGTATATCAAAATGAAGATCACTATACAGGTGGGAAAATCAATGTCAAGAAGAGTAAGATTGTCATTCAAAAAAGATGAGCTTAATACAACATGTCATCACTATACAGGTGGCTACATCATTAACAACAAAATTAAGATCGCCATACAAGTGGCTACATCAGTTTATGACATAACGTGATCACCTCATTCCAACTCTATCATCTCACATGTGGCTACGTCAAAAGTGACAATTTATTTGAAACGTTGTATCCAATAATGGTACATGGTTTCCCATCCTTGGGCACATGTATGATGAAATTGTCGCCACTTGTTTGCAATTGGCGAAGTATGATGACCTGGGACTAAGAATACCTAAAAGAAAAAAGAATTTGTTAGTAAATAACATAATTTATGAGCCAATAATGTATAATGAAAAAAGGGAGATGCTCCTATGAGAGATATCGCTCACCTTAAATGAGAGATTGCGTGAGGGCCCTCACATCCATATCCAATGCCAACAACTTAAATGTGAGGGCCCCCACTCCTATCTCTCATATAAGGTGAGAGATATATCTCATAGGAACATCTCCCATGAAAAAATTTAGGGGCAATACCTCAACAAAATGATTGTCATTAACAAAGCCTATTGCAATCTCCCTGCAAGAGGCATATGGCAATGGTACTAACCTGAGTGGTAGAAAAGTAAGACATTGTTTCATACTCAAGTGGTACAAAACAACATTATAATGGGATTATATAAGATGTCCCGGGTCAGGCATAGTCATCCAATGCTGATAGGGTGCTTGATCCTCTAAATATGATAATGTGTCAATAAGTTCTTGAACCCTACTCTCCGCCTCATATAACAACTTGTATTGATCCACGTGAGCAACCAACTCGTCTAGTATATTTGTCCTAACTTGTGCCCATCCATCTTCAGTGAGCCTAGCCAATCCAGTAATGGCACTAAAGCCATAATTACTATCCACTGCAATGTCTTTTATATGGCGTATATAAGGCCTCAATCCATCTGGAAATGATTCTATATGAGAAATAAGCCTCGTTGATCTAGTCTGAATCACCTTCTCCTTTTGTTTTCTTTTTGGTTTGTATCCCAATGGTGTTGAAGCACCGAGAACTGGAAATGGTGAGGTGGATATAGGAGAGTTACTATCCTGGGCAAACTGTACCAACTCAAAAGAACTTGGCTCACGTTTGGTACTAGCATCAACCTTTAGAGGTGGTTGTCCTCAAGTTCTTGATTTAACTTCTAGTTTTATTAAGAACGTGTTGTTTGGCCTTACTAACTCTCTCAACTTTTTTAAAAGTTACAACTTTCTTGTATAATCATATTCATTGAACCGTTGGGTAAATAACTCTAATTCAGGCTTACAATCCAACTCCAAACCATAGTGTTTGTGTGCACAATTAGACAACAAATCAAGCTTGCACCAATGAGGTTGTACACAATTGAGAGGAATTAGCCGTCCTTCAATAATGTAGCGTGCAATCTCACATGCACATGGTACACCGTGTGTGCGTCTTAGGACGCACCCACATGTTTTGTGGTCAATACCAACAATATTGGCTCTCTTTGTTTCTGCTAATATTTTCTCCAATGCACTTCTAAAAATGTTACCACGAAGCTCCTTAAATTCCGATGGCTTAAAATTGTGTTGAACAATTGTCTTGCATTTCTCAAATGATGCTTCAATGCATTTATGCTGCAATTCAAGTAAACTGTGTATGTTTGTCCAATTCGATTCAAAGTTGCCTTAGCCTGATCCAAGTTGCCTCTTCAATTGTGAATGTGCACTCTCGGCCCTATCAAGAAAACATATGGTACAAATATTAATAATTGACCAAGTAGTTATTATTATTGAGTAAATATTTGTAATAAGTATTCCGGTTACCTGTTCATTGTATTATTCCCCAAATGCATATATCTATTAGTCCATGTAAACACGAATCTTTCTTTGTATCTAACCAACTGCATTTTACGTACAGAAGTGCTTCTGGATAAGTGATGAAAGTGTTATTTATCATTGAAAGTTGTTAAATGTACTCTTCTTCCATGGAGGAAGACACCAACATATTCCAACACATATGAAACTTGTCCCATTTTTCCTTAGTTTCAAACAACTTCTTGCATCTCGCCAATATATTTTTACCGATGTGCCATCTGCATAAGAAATTTGTAGCATCAGAAAAAACCATATTTATGGCTTTCATAAGTGTCATATCTCTGCCTATAACGATAACATTAGGAACAATACTATCACCAATGATACTACGCAATACACCCAATGCCCATGCGTAGTTATCTTCGCGTTTTGCTTAAAGGTATGCAAAGCAAACCGAAAAGGTCATTTCAGTAGACGTCACTCCGACAATCTCCAATAGGGGAATGCGGTACCGATTGGTCTTGTAGGTGCAATCCATTAGAGATTCGATAGCCAAGAACGAGGGTCAAACTAAAAATAAGGTCAAGCAGACAGGTTCAAAGAAATGTGGATGCCCATTTTCATTAAAGGGCAAGAAGTTGGGCACAAATGATGATTGGATGTTGGAAGTTATATGTGGTGTACATAATCATCCAGCTGCAGAATAGCTAGAGGGACACCCATTTGTAGGGAGATTGTCAGAAGACGAAACAAAGTTGTTGGTTAATATGTCTAGGAGCATGGTTCAACCAAAGAAGATTTCGAATGAAACAAAGAAATAATTTAAATGTAAGCACAATGAAGACTATCTACAATATAGTGTCCACTTCTTTCACATACAAGGATAACTCTAGGTTTTTTTCCAATCCCACCCACATTTGATACCTTAATGACAATAACAAATTCGTTTCTCCTTCCAACGTCACAAGCCCACGTGATTAATGCTTCCCAACTATTGAATATTTGCACATAATAGAATTAAATAAGATGATAATAACTCATAACGTTCATTTTAAATATAATTCAACTATATTTCTTACCTCTTCAATGATAAATTTATGGCTATAGTCCACTACGCATTCGAAGCGAACTTGACTACACTGTGTAGACACAACATCCTACATTAAAACATTGATTGATTAGAGATGAGGGAGGGACATATTTTATAGAAATTGAGAATAAACTACCACTGTTCAGTAGTATTTGGCTGAACATAAAACTGAACAAACATTTTATGTTCAGCCATATATGGCTGAATAGAATTGTTTCGTTTGACCCTATTCGGCTGAATATAAAGTTTTTATTCAGCCAGATACGGTTGAGCAAAATTGATATGTTCAACTATAAGAGGCTGAACATTGGCAGTTTGTTCTGATTTGAAAGTCTGAACGTTTCGCTGCAACATAAAATAAAAAAGGCTTTACAAGCTTCAAAAAATGCCGGAAATCCAAAAAAAAAAAAACACACACACACACAAAAACTCACCTTCTCACTGCTATTATGTTCGGGAACTACATTTTGCTTGTTAGTTTGCTCATCCATTAGACAAAAAAAAATATTGAGAGTGAGGTTTCACTAAGAAGTAATATGTTTGACAATGGTGGGATATGATAGGAGAGTAGAATGTGACAAATGGAGAGATGGTGATGTGAAGGGAAGAATGAGATTGGAGGAAGAAGCGAATGAGAGTGAAGGGATGAAAATGAGACGGCGGAATGGGAGGAACAAGAGTAATGGGAATGGAATGATGAAAGTTAAATAGGACGATATGCAAAGAGAAATTAGAGGTTCAGGTGTAATAGGTGATTGTCCTTTTTGGTCTTTTCATATAGGGATATAAATCTATTAAAAAAGTTTTAAAAAAAATATGTGTGTGAAGGCTTCAAATCGTTGTGTATTTAGAAGCCCTCTCTTATATAATAGATTTCATTTTTTTTGGACCAAATTACCCTTCACTCTATCTCTCTCTAGTTCGACACATAACACTCACAAGTTTGAGACATGACTTGCAAGTTCGAGATATAACATTCATTGGCTCAGGATTTATTGTCCACATATGTGCCCAACATTATTCGCAAGCTCGAGTTTTCTGCTTCTATTCAATTCCATTCACCAGCATCCCCCCTAGCATTTATTAAGCTTCTCTATCACATTAAACTGATTTATATTTTTATAAACTTCAATAATGCCCTCATTTTGAATGTACTCTTACAATAATTAGTAGAAAATTAGCTCAAACCTATTGGAATCTAGCATAGCCTCACCTTAAACTCCCCAAGGGACATGACTATCATGTTAAGCTCAATAATCTGTAAAGTTAGGATTGAATAATTTCGCTGTGACTTTGTTTTACCATTAATGTACTCATTCTGACCCTACTTTTAGTACAATCTGTAGAGAATTTGCTCTAAAGTAAAATGCTCTCCCCCACTTTCCTTACTTTTGAATAGGAACTGAATATTAACATTATTAAGTCACGATGTCATGAATCAACTTGTGACGCTAATCGCATCAACTCACGATGTTAAAAAGAGACTTGCAAGTTCAATAGTTAAAATTTCCCCAAATAGGACGCATACAAATAATTAGGTTTGACCAACAATTATGAAGTTGGTAATGATTTTTGTGAACGTGTATGTATGAGTTGAACCATTCCATTATGAGTTTGTTCAATAGTAAATTACCAACTACGACCCTTGTCTTAGTACAATTTGTTGAGACTCTGCTAAAAAATCAATCATTTCATTTTTAGAAAAAAAACATTGCGTTCCTCTCCATTCTCTATTCACAACCCTACTTTAACGGCAATCTATGGAGGATTAGCTATAAAATTGAGGATGTTTTCCTCCACGTTTCTCATTTTAGAATATGAATTTAAAATAAATATTAATTATTCATGATGTTTAGAATAAACTAACGAGTTCGAGAGTTGAATAACAAATAACGAGTCACAAAATACTTCAATGCGTGAATGTGGTCGATTCTCGACGTCACGATAGATAAAGTGAAGGGCAATTTAGTTTAAAAGAAAATAAAATCTACGGTATAAAATGCTTTTGGGCATTACATGTATTTGAGAGGATCTTTTTTAATTTATAGGATATTTGAGACTTCTTTTGGTAAAAAACCCTTTTTTAATCAAATAATCAATTTTACCGTAGAACCAATTCTTGTTGGAGTAAAACTTGGATACAACATTGTAAATTGAAAAGGCATTTATTTCAAATGGCTTAGATTTTCATTAGATGGGCCACCCAATGTGAAATTTCACTCTTGCAATTAATTGGGTATTTCTTTATCAAAGCCTTGGAGGATCTGAACTCCTAAGCGAGGGTTGGACGTATTTCACAAGAAAATGCTTTTCTGTTGAGTTTTGATCCATGGGCTTTATGAACGCATTTGTACAATGGGAGTTCTATGGAAAAAGCATGGAAAAGGCGCCAAGTTTTTTGGCATCTTTTTACAAGGATCTAGCATTACGAGCTCCCAAGTCAGGCTCTTGACTAAAAGAATCCTAAGTGAAGAACTCAACATTGGAGCATACCTTTTGAAAATCCGAACTGATCAAAATCAATGCCCGTAATGTATGTGATATCCCCGAGTTTATTTCATTGGGAGTAATTCTCAACATAAGATTGATCATTTGATTAAAAATGTGACTAATACAATATTATGTATGATTAGTCTATTTCTTATGTACGTTTTTAATCAAATGATCAATGTTACAGTCAGACCAACTCTTTCTAGAGTAAAATTTGAGGATGTCTCATATACTTGTAGGGCACTTATTTTAAACAGCTATGGTGGGCCACAGATAGAATTTCGCTCTTCCAAATTAGATTTCTCCTAGTCAAAGCCTCAATGGATCCAAACTCTTTACAATCCAGCCATGGAGAGAAAGGGGAAAAGAAGAAAACATACAGTTGCTTTTGTTTCTTTTGATCCTACAATTTTCTATATTGCCATTTACGTATTGGCTCAAAATAGGATAACAACTTTCATTAGAGCCCTTTTGTTAAATTTTTGGCATCTGGATAGATCTGAGAACCTTTTTGGTATTGATATGATTAGCATACTTTCCAAAATTCTTTCACCTATGCTATTTTTGAAGATGGATCATTTCAAAATAAGAAATAAAAGAGGATGACAAAGGAAGCATTGTTTAGGAAATAGCTCTAATTTGATTCAACTCATACGTGAGGGTGTTCATGGACGGGTCGAGCTGGGCTGAGAAATATTCAGGCTGGGCTTGACTTTTAAACTATAGATTCAAGCCCATTTGAAGCCCAACTGGGGCAATAAGGGCTTGGCCCAAGCCCGGCCCATCTCAAAGCGTGTAGGGTGAATGACTTGCCTTTTTTTGTAAAAAAAAAAGGGTTTATTTATCCTATCGCAAGTAATTGTAGCTTATATGGTTGGAACATGCGTGCATGTGTGAGGGTGCACATGTTTGAGTCCTATTTCTAGCAATTTCTCCCCACCATTATTTTTATCTCATGGTTATCCCCTCATTTGGGAGGGCTAGGTTTAGGGCTCTCTACCAATAAATCCAAACTAGGCCCATACATTAAACAAACCCAAAGGATAAGTCCAAGCCCCGCTCCATGAGCACCCTACTTAATTATATATGGCTCACTTTCACTTGTTAACTCAAACCAGCATCTTCGCCAAAACACTCACGGTTAGTGGTGTTGGTACTTTAGTATCACACACATGTCTAGGGATCTATCCCTTGGTCTCCGAGTCGAAATATCACTCTTAAATTGTAACTCATTATAAGTTAAAACAAAAACTCAAACCCCAACATCTTCATGTGGAGCTTCATCTCGAATTTTAGTTGAATGGAGTGATCTAAACCAATGGATTGACACATGAATGGCACTGTCCCCAGATGGGATAGTGCTATATATATGATTGTGAAAAGATTAAACTTACCTTAAAGCTATTATGAAAAGATTATCTTATTTTAATTAAAATATCTCAATAACTTTTATCCTTAATTGAAAATCCAAAACCGTAACAAGATTAAACTTTCCTTTTGAGTATTTTAAATTCATTATAATCTCTTTTTCTTTTTCTTTCAAGTTTCTTTTATTTTTGCAATGTATGATATGTACACACCAACTAGTAAAAGATATATCATAAAAAGAAAAAAAGAATATCATACTCGTTCTACACTTACTCAGTTTAAGAATCTTGCCGCTCACTTGAATCCACTTTGTTTTCCATAGGTTACCAGAGAGTTCAGACATGAAGCTTACTTTGTTTCCTCACACGCCCAATATAAACTGGTCCGTCTCAACAGATCCTCTCTCTACCAAACATTTCCTAGTGAATGTGAGATCATATTTGCTCTTCTACCCTTTGTATAGTTCAACAGGGAAGAATCATCAAATTTGTCTATTCATTACACTACGGATCTTACCCCCAATTTAAGATTCTTGTTGTAATTTATTGCATTCTTCATAAGATGCATGCATTTTGGGTCTACTCCAAAGTTTTATTTCTGACTTTAAGAAGTGTTTTTTAGCTTCTATTTCCTTAAGGTTGGCAAAATCAACAATTGAAGGATTCTTCCGATAATTGGTGTTATTAGCAAACCTCTCGTATTTTGTGATTTTCCAGAGGTTCTCCCGTAGGGATTCAGAGAAAATCATGTTCATTACTAAGATTTTTCTTTCATTTTCTTAAACTTCTAATGAATCTTTTACAAATGATAGAGATAAAACTGATATTTACGACATTCGTAATAATAAATAAATAAATATGAGATTATATTAATCAAGCGAGGACGTAATTTATTAAACAAAAAAATTTACACATACCTTTTTCCTATACCACCCACTCCCGATTATGATTTTATAACTGAAAAAATAAATTGATAAATAATTAATACCTCATTTTCAAAAATAAACTCATCATAGTTATATAGGAGGTTCAAAAGCATAAGGTAAAAAGCTCAAAATAGTATCGGTGTAAATAAAGAAAATAAAAATGAGCAAAGATATAATCAAATAATCTTTAATCTAAACAGTCCTTTCAACAAGTTCCATTGATTCCTAAAAACATATTCCATCATTGAAATAGATTTAGGTCACATTTGTGTCATTGCTCAACTTTTAGTCTATTCTTTGACTGAAATACATTTAGGTCACATGTGTGTCATTGCTCAACTTTTAGTTTATTCTTTGACTTGTATATATATATATGGACACTCACTAACACTATAATATGCTATTTTACAAGGTCCATAGTTTCATACATACATGAAAAGTGAAAAATAGAAGCAAAACCTTTAAAATGAGAATTATTAAAGAATTCATGTAATTTTTGATAGATTCAGGCACTCTTGATCCGAGCTCGGTTTTTGTGTGCAAGACGACAATGCTAGAGACCAATTATTAAAAAAATGAAGGAGAGGGTTCGATTGAATTAGAAGAGCATGCCTCATTTATAAACTTAAGAGTATCATGGATGATTGACAAGTTTCATCTGTTCGTTTGCTAAAAGATTTTTAGTGACTCTAAATGTCACTCATTTAAACTGTAACACAAAAAGATTCACAATAAGTCTCATTAAAAAATGATAGTTTAAAAAATATGGAGTTGTGGGCGATTGACAAGTGTCATATCAAATTGTTATAAAAAAAATTTAATTACAAATGTCACCAATCTATGCTGTCACACCAAAAGAGTGATAACAAGTGTTAAAAAAGAAACTGATAAAAAAAAGTGTTAAAAAAAGTTAAAGATAGAGAGACGGAATTGAATTGGCTAAACAGTGCACAATAGTGTGAGCACTAAACATAAAATTTTTACCCAATTTATTAAACAAAATGAAGATGTCAATACAAGCCTTCCTTTGAAGTTATAAAACACTTAATTAATAGGGTCCATTTAAATTCTGTTGTAGGAGGATCAAGGAATGAGACAAGTTAAGATGGCTTAGGAGGTTGAATATCAAAATTTGACTCTGATATAATCTATTGATTAATTAGGTTAAAAATATTAATTCAAACCTACTATAAAAATATTAAGGATTAACTCTAACTTCAAATGTTTTTCAAAATTAAGTTGGTGGGTTGAGTTAAAATTGTTTTATTCCTACCAATATGATTGAACCTTTCAAAATTGCCCTATTTTAATTACATTGGAAGGTGACCCACACCAATTCAAATCTAAACCTAACTTGTTGCTATTAACCCAGTTTTTATTTTATAGTTATAAGTTTATAGTGAGCTTGTGATGTTGTTTATTGGACCTTTATGAAATTGATCCGGATTCCGGACCTAATGTGCAATTGACCCAATAATTGTGTTTGAACTTAATTTTTAGTTCAATACATTTATTGCCAATGTTGGATTGACTACACATTAACAATATCCGAAGTGTATAATTCTGACCTTCAAAGAAATAGATTTTTTATACTTGATCTACAAATGTGAAAGATTATGATCATTTCTATAACAACCATTATTATATATTATATTAAAATTATTGATTTTGACAAAACCAATTTCGATTTTGACCCTTCTAATTTCAATCTTAACTTCTAAATTATAAACCTATATTGGTTTCCTAAAGCTGTTCAGTTGTTCAATCATTCAAGGTTATTTCTCGTCATTTTTGCTTTTCGATATACCACTAGGATGATTATCTTATTTATTTCTTATCCCATTTATTAAAATGGATCCAAAGGAGAAACTCTTCTTTGTTGATAACAAAGAAAATAATAGAAATAAACGTCCACTTCACTTGACAATTTAAATTATGACTAATATATATTTTTGTGATTGTATACCTTTTATTTCGACCAAAATAATATTCAGTACTATTCACTTTTTATGTTTTAATTCTTAAATTTGTAAATGGGGTTTACTTTTAGATTCGTACCCAATAATCCCATTATGTCACTCCAATTGAAATTGGATCCATCTATAGGATTTACATCCTTAAAATACTTGATCAGAATTTTAAAAAAAATAAAATGCTTAATGTGCAGTGAATAATCTTCAACATCACATAAAGCTTATACTAATTTCTTACTTTTCATAAAAAAATATATATATTATTTTATTACCTTTTATTTTATAATGTTTGAATATTGACGACAATATAAAAAAATTAATTATATCGCAAGTTTTTTATACAATTATTACTACTACAATAAATTTTAATTTTTTATAAATTAACATATCTGTGATTTAAGCACGAGTGATCGAGTTAGTATTTTTAATAAGTTATAACTAGAAATATCTAGAGAACTTGGATAGCTTTTACTTTAAAAAAAAAAAAGGAGCTCTTATCTAATTTTTAAGGAGTTCTGAAAATTATAATGCTGTTTCATGACGACTATAAAATACATGACATATAACATGAGAATGTGGGCCAGTGTAGCAATGCCTCTAAAGAAAAGTGAGATTTTTATTGTATTTATCTATCTATAAAAATTGGAAATCTCAATGGATCATACTGGTCGTCCTTTAAAAGAAAGATCAAGTAGAAGTTAAACATGGATGCAATGAGTGGCTCAAAATTTTTACTATTGGTACATTTTAAGCCAATTCTTTCTCTTTAAAGTGGTTGGAAAAAAAAAACCCTCAATTATTGCCTCAAGAGAAGCCATGTCAGCTTCTTGGGGCCCATTTGTGAATTTGTCTTTCCAAATACACATGTGACTTTTCAATAAAATGTGCCTCTTCTTGGGGCCCATTTGTGAATGTGTCTTTTTTAAAATATATATATGCCTTTTCAATAAAATATGTCTCTTGGGCCTATTTGTGTGGATATGACAGGGATGCCTTCCGGTTCTTTCTCTTTAAAACCAAATATTGGTTGCATAAAAAACCTCAAAAAAAACCTCAATTCTAGCCTTAGGAGAAGCCACATTAGCTTATTGGGGCCCATTTGTACATGTGTCCTTCTAAAAACACATAATATATGCCTTGTCAATAAAAGGTGTCTCTTGGGCTAAATATGTGCCTTTTCAATAAAATGTCTCTTTGGCCCATTTGTGTGGATGTAACCCAATTCAAATGGATGCCTTCCAACTCTATAAATTAGGGTTATTTTTAAAGTTTTTATTTTGTATTCAAAATGAGCATAAATGCATATGAATCCTTTATTATGTGTATGCTGGTGTGGATTAAGAGATGAAAGGTTTGGTTTTAATAATTTTTTGGTTGATTTGAATTTTTTAATTAGTTTGTTATAAATAGATTTCTAAGACTGTGATATTAGTTTTAATATATTATTCATGACTTAACTTGTGCAATGCACAGGGGCTTCATGCTAGTTCTATAAATTAAGGTTATTTTCAAAGCTTTTATATAGTATTCAAAATGAGTAGAAATGCATACAAATCCTTTGTTTTTAAGATGAAACATGTATGCTGACGTGGATTAAGGGAAGAAAGGTTTGATTTTCATAATTTCTTGGTTGATTTTAATTTTTTAATTAATTAATTATAAATAAATTTATATGAAAGGAATATTAGTTTCAATATATTATTTAGGTCGCACGAGACCTAACCTGTGCACAGGGGTGGAACTAGGGAGTCCCCGCACCCCGCCACACCCCCCCCCCCCCCCCCCCCCCCCCCCCCCCCCCACACTAAATTGCAAAATGCCCCTACATCTATTTTTTTCAGAATTTTGTTTCACATTGGCCCCTCCAAGAAACTTTTTTCTTCCTATGGGCCCTTCCTAGATAAATTATCTGGTTCCACCACTGCATCGCACACGGGCTTCATGCTAGTATTTTTTCATCTTGTTTTGAATTCTAATCTATTAGATGCAGTACTTGTTTATTATAACATAAAGTCTCTTAGTGCTTCCGATCTCATTTTAGGCTATGAAATGAGCTTGAGATTGGGTTTTGGGTTGAAGAGTGAAAAAGTTGCTGAAAAGGCCTCTCTCAACTCTGGAAATCCACATTGACCTTGGAGAGATTTTAGGCCATTTTCTTCTTCATGTGTCTCGGTTACAAAGAGGAGAAAGGTGTCGTTCCTTGATCACATGGTATTATTTGTTTGCAATACTTTTAGGTAACTGGTACTAATCTAATAAGATTACACGTATATGTTTGCTTAACAAAATTTACATAAGTGAAAAGGCTATATGTGTAAAAAATGATGTCTAAAAGGGTTCATTTAATTTTATGTAAAAATTTCCTTGCCTCTATTTCTAGTAAAAATTTTAACATATATATGTGATCTTTTCTATTGTTATTCTAATCTTAAAGGGTGCAAAGACGTGTCTGTTGGCGTCTCCATTAAGCTGTGGTGGGTTTGAGTCATCCAAGTCCATTTTTCTGAAATATCATTATCCCTTTTTTTTTTCTATACTATTGTAAATTCATGATCTGAACCTTTAATGTGCATGGGGCCTGCTATTTTTTCTTCTAACAAAAGTTTTGGGGCCCTGAAGCCACTAAATTATATATATATATATATATATATATATATATATAGGGGAGGCCTCTCCTCAGCTCATGCTGAGGAGAGCATCCGCTCAACACGTGTGGGCGTTAGGAGAAAAAATGAAGTCTGCCACTAAACTCTTTCGGGTCCCATTTCGTCTTGTTTAAATTAGAAAAGTAACTTTTGATGAGGAGATGAAAAGAAAACAAGAAAGGTGGCTTTTCATTTCCCTCCATCGCCCGCCCTCTCAACCATTTTGGTTTTAGAAAAGAGAGAGATCGAGAGAAAGGAAGGAGGGATGAGGATGGAGGATGATTTTTGGCCTGGCCATATAAGTGCTTTCTCTCACAAGACTTTTTTTTTTTTTTTTTTGGTTTAAAGACTTTGGGGATTTGAGGGTTTGGGTTGAAATGGAGGATTTGGGACAAGGATTTTGAAGATTTGGGTTGAAATAGAGGGTAGGTGGGTTGGGGTTATTTGAGGGTTTCATCCTCTCTCCCTATCTCTGTCAATCTCCATCTCGATCTCTCTCCCAACTTTTTTTTTTCTTCTGAATCTATATCTCGCTCGGTTGTTTGGAGAAAATGTCGTTTTTCTCTCTTCTTATTTTCAGTGGTTTTTTTTTTTAATTATAATAATAACCATGTGATAGATAGAGGGTGATGAGGGGTTGGGGACTTTTTTGCAGGTCGGAAAACACAGTTAGCTGTGTTTTTTTTTCAAAACAGGTTTCTATTTTTGTTCTTCTAATGGAATTATTATGTCAGATCTCTACATCAGCAAGCGAAGAAGAACATGTGTTCTTCTCCACAAGTGAATAGAGTTTCAACATCTCTTATCTCATCCTCTTCCTAGATATCAGAAGAAACATTGATGAAAGTAATGTTCTTGAGCTGCCGGGGACCCAACTGTCTACTATACAAACTACGAAGAGATGGAATCCTTTCTCCAGAGAGTGTTTCTCGATTTGATACTTTCAATTTGTATGATTGTAATTGTTTTATCAGATGTTTATAAGAAACTTTATGATATAAAATTTGTTAAACTTCTGTGTGAAGAAAGAAGTAAATTTCATGATCTGGGTATATATGAGATGAATGATTGGATGTTTGTCATAAAGGGGCCTCCTTGGTATCTGATTTACTAATAGTGAAATCTATTGTTCTATATTTGATTTAGCAAAAACGGATTTCAAAAGATTTTAGAGTTTTTCCTTATCTATTAGTTCTTAAGAGGAATTAGCAAAAATGGATTTCAAAGTATTTTAGAGTTATTCCTTATCTATTAGTTCTTAAGAGGAAAAACATAGGACTTTCAGAACTTCAAAAGGTGTTCAAATTAAATCTCAGTACACATCTAAGAGAGAACTTGCACTCTTGATGGTTTTGTTGGTATATGTAGCCAGCACCTAAAACCGGTCTTTTTGAAAAATTCAAATCATAACATACAAATCATAGATGATGTTTCAGACCACTTATTGGGCGTATGGGAGAGCATGAATGTGTCTGTAGGGACAATGGATTGAATCTAGCTGCAGCATTCACTTGAGATGAACCTGGGACCTTTATATGAGCTTTTGGCTTTGATGTTGTTCATCCAAACATTATCAGTTCAAATATAAGTTCATCCAGAAATGTAAGTTGCTTTGTTTTGTAGGTCTTCACGATGATGGACATCGGAGTTGTGTGGGGATATTTCTTCCCCCTTATCCACCCTTGCCAGGTGCATGGCTCACAATGGCCTGATGGGACTGGGCCCAGAAGTCAGGCCCGATGGGACTGCAGAGTGGGCTGTGATGGGATCAGGCTCTGACAGAGCCTCCCTCTTGTCTCCTCTCTTCCTCTATGTATACACAGCAACAACTCCAGAAGCTGGATGGCCAACAAACACCAAACTCACTGGTATGCCATTTCTTCTCCCACTACATCTCCTACCTCTGTTCTAGTCCTGCACCTGCAACTAACAAAGGCATCGGAGAGCCCTGCGCTGCCCAAGCCAGGGTCCTCTGACCTTCTTCTTCCTCCCCTTTCAGGCATGAGGCATCGGTTCTCCTATCATCATCGAGGAGCTGCACGCTCCATCCTCCTCCAGTGGGCCGCAAAATCACTCCCTCCGGGTCTGTGAGTTTTTGTGCGCTTACAATTGGCGCCGTCTGTGGGGAAGCGATCAAAAAGCCATCTTCCCAACTTCCCAAACACCATGCCTCGAAGAGCCAGAGTGGGACGAGTTGATTTCGTCAGCAGTTCTTTCTCTTTTTCTCTTCTTCAGCTGGAGAAGTCTGTAGCTGTGGAGCCATTTCCACCTCCTTCTCCATATCATCCATGGCCTCTTCAAGGGGCAGAAGAGCCGAGAGACTGAAGCAGACTCCAGCTCGGCAGACAGTCCGTGGCAACTCTCCCAGTTCGGTCTGTCTCTAGATGGTAGACCCCCCTGCTCGGTCGCCCAGCTCGAGGGACCTCCCAGTTGGCAGACGTTGCTAGCAGGTCTACCATCTCGGCTGGGGCCACCATTTCAGCAGTGATCTCCGGCTGGTAGACGTCTCCATGACAGTAGGTACACATCTCGGGTTGCACAACCAGCTCGGTAGGTCCCGTTCAGCACGTCGTCCCAGCTCGGCAGGTCCCGCTCAGCATGTCGAAAATAGAGAAAAACCAATATCACAAGAAACCGACTCCAAAGAGAGTGATACAGAGAGCAGAAGCAGCAGGAGGAGCAGCAGTAGCTGAAGATCAGATTAATATGGCAAAGACGATCTAGATCGTTCTACTACTTGCAGTACTCTTCGAGGTGCTATCGTTGACCTTGGCCACATCTTCCTCAGCCTATCCATCAGGCCCAAGTGCTGCATCTGGGTCTTGTGGTTTGGATGGGGAGCTGAAGCCATTGAGGAAGGAGGAATACGATGGTGGAAGAATCCTTGACATCGCCCACTTGTACAGAGAAGACATGCCCGCATGGGAGTCTGACGAGGGCGTCGGCCAGTTCCTCTGGCTCCCCAAGAGCATGAAAAACGGGTCCCTCGCCAACAACTTCGAGATGAAGCTGCCCACCCACACAGGCACCCACGTCTACCCATCTCAGCAGGTTACTGCAAATCGGCAGGTCCATCTCGGCTGGGTCCACCATCTCAGCAGGTTACTGCAGATCAGCAGGTCCTTTTTGGCAGCAGCAGGGTCCACCATCTCAGCAGGTTACTGCAGATCGGCAGGTCCGTCCATTTCGGCATTTGCAGCTCGGCAGTTCCATTTCAGCAGCCGGTCAGTCAGCAACCCCAACTCGGTTGCAAACACCCCGGCTGGTCACCATCCCTGCTCGGTCGGTGCTCCCAGCTCAGACGATCATCGTAGCGGGCCCCCCTCGCTCGGTCCCAGCTCAGCAAGATGATCTCAGCAGACGTCACCAGCAATCAGCACGATCATCTCGTCTCAGCCCCCTGTTCGGCAGCTACAACCAGCTCGGGAGAGATACCCATCTCGGCAGACCCCCTGTCCGGCTTAGCTTCCCGTCTCGGCAACATCCCACTCGATCTCCCCACGTCGTTTTCTGCTGTTTGCGACGCCGGTGAGGTCTATGGCCGGAATCTAGAGGTGGGTCAGATCGGAATCTGACTCCTCCAAGTATTCTTCATCGGGTGGTTGCATGAAAAAGCGTGGGATTTTCTCCACGTCGGCATCTACAAGGCCTTTAACTCCGGCTTCCGACTCATTGAACGCCCTCAGCTCCTTCATCCGGTCGTAATTCGAAGATGTTCCGGCCAGAGGAGCTTCTTCATCGGTAATGGCCATTTCCTACTCTTGTATATCTCTGCAGAGCTGCAGAGAGAGAGAGGGGTGGGTGTCTGTCAGATGAGGAGAAGGAGCAGTGGAGTGTCATCCGAGCCATTCTCTCACTCTTTCAATGGTGGGGTTTCAACTGTCACCATCATTGTCTATCTTGAATAAACGGATCTTTCAGGATTCTCTCCATGTTTTATTGGCCCAAGTGGATTTCTAGAAGGGGATTTGGATGAGTATTCAAAACCAGGTTTGACCTTAGAGATTGGTGCAGTAAGGGGGCGTTGGGATTTGGGTTATGTGTTTCCTAACATCACTTCATGGGTTTGGTGATCCTAGTGACCACCACAATTGGTGATCTTATTATCCACTCCCCTGACATCATTCATGGGTTTGGTGATCCTAGCGACCACCCCAATTGGTGATTTTATTATCCACTCCCCTGAGTTCCAATGTTTTACTACACTTGTAACACATGCACCTGCAACGGTCAACATGGGCCACCACCTTACACCAAGCGTATATGTAAAGTGTCATGGGTATATGAGAGATGTCATGCACATATTTCGGAAAAAACACGCTCGGTGATGGCACCAGCGTCGGAAAAAATCAGGCTCGGTGATGCCACCAGCCTCGATAAAAATATTACACTGGCCTCGGTAAAAGTACCAGCCAGTTACGTCCCGATTTCGGAAAATCAGGCTCTGTGATGCCACCAGCCTCGATAAAAATATTACACTGTCATCGGTAAAAGTACCAGCCAGTTACGTCCCGATTTCGGAAAAAACACGCTCGGTGATGGCACCAGCGTCGAAAAAAATCAGGCTCGGTGATGCCACCAGCCTCGATAAAAATATTACACTGGCCTCGGTAAAAGTACCAGCCAGTTACGTCCCGATTTCGGAAAATCAGGCTCGGTGATGCCACCAGGCTCGATAAAAATATTACACTAGCCTCGGTAAAAGTACCAGCCAGTTACGTCCCGATTTCGAAAAATCAGGCTCGGTGATGCCACCAGCCTCGATAAAAATATTACACTGGCCTCGGTAACAGTACTAGCCAATTCCGTCCCGATTTCGGAAAAATCACGCTCGATGATGGCACCAGCGTCGAAAAACTTCAAGCTCGGTGATGACACCAGCTTCGAAAAAATCACACTGGCTCCGATAACAGTACCAGCCAGTTATGTCCCTCATCTCGGCTACGCGGCGACAGACTACACTGGCTCCGGTAACAGTACCAGCCAGTTACGTCCCTCATTTCGGCTACGCGCCAGATTCCGCCTACGCGGCAACAGACTACACTGGCTCCGGTAACAGTACCAGCCAGTTACGTCCCTCATCTCGGCTACGAGCCAGATTCCGCCTACGCGGCGACAGACTACACTGGCTCCGGTAACAGTACCAGCCAGTTACGTCCCTCATCTCGGCTACGCGCCAGATTCCGCCTACGCGGCGACAGACTACACTGGCTCCGGTAACAGTACCAGCCAGTTACGTCCCTCATCTCGGCTACGCGCCAGATTCCGCCTACGCGGCGACAGACTACACTGGCTCCGGTAACAGTACCAGCCAGTTACGTCCCTCATCTCGGCTACGCGCCAGTTTCCGCCTACACAGCGAAGGACTGCACCTCTGGTTGCGAGCTAGCAGGTCGTGTTGCTCAAACTCAGATAAACCATCAGGCTATTTAGCTTTCAAACTTCCAAGGGGTTAAAGCACCCTAAAGAAGTTAAAAGCTGGGGGGGCTTTGTGTGGGGATATTTCTTCCCCCTTATCCACCCTTGCCAGGTGCATGGCTCACAATGGCCTGATGGGACTGGGCCCAGAAGTCAGGCCCGATGGGACTGCAGAGTGGGCTGTGATGGGATCAGGCTCTGACAGAGCCTACCTCTTGTCTCCTCTCTTCCTCTATGTATACACAGCAACAGCTCTAGAAGCTGGATGGCCAACAAACACCGAACTCACTAGTATGCCATTTCTTCTCCCACTACATCTCCTACCTTTGTTCTAGTCCTGCACCTGCAACTAACAAAGGCATCGGAGAGCCCTGCGCTGCCCAAGCCATGGTCCTCTGACCTTCTTCTTCCTCCCCTTTCAGGCACGAGGCATCGGTTCTCCTATCATCATCGAGGAGCTGCACGCTCCATCCTCCTCCAGTGGGCCGCAAAATCACTCCCTCCGGGTCTGTGAGTTTTTGTGCGCTTACAGGAGTCATCTCTTGGATTGATGGATCTTATTGCCATGATTTATCATCTTCATGAATCCGTAATGTTGGCATGTAATTGTAGTGCGCACTTGCACAGAGTGTTGAAATGGGTTCTTTTTGTATTTGGAATGATGTAATATATTTTGAAAATCTTGCAATGTCTTTGGAACGTAATAATGTCTTCAAAAATGTATTTTGAATTTAACTCAGTCATTGGAACATTTCATGGTTGAATTTCCGTGTATTTTGTATGGAGCGTTTTCTCTGTATGTTACTCATGCTTCTCCAGTAAGCTATATTGAAGGTTCATTTCTCAAGTTACATGTGAGAGCTATAACCTTTAACATGTACCTTAATATTTTAAAATCACTCAGAGCATGTGTCTCATTACATTAAACATATACCTAACAGTTAATAAATGATATTTGGAGCATACATCTCATTACATATCCACAATAAACATTGAGGAGTCAACATTGAGTAGATAACACTTCAACCTTAAACCTTACATGTTCATTCAACATGCAAATAATTTTTAAGTCAGAAGGGTTAAATTCCACCAGTTTCAACACCACTACTACATTAAATCTCAACACCATCAATACATTCCACCAAAACATCACCGGCCACCTATAGTTCCATGCCACCTAGATGCACCAAACAACTTTCAGCAACTAAATGTAAGTTTTGTTCAACACTGAACATCAACTTTGTTGATGAAAACTGACCTTTAATTTTTGTTCAGCACTGAACTTCATTTTGGGACTCACATTCAATTGAAATTATATACCAACATTCAACACGAAATAGTCTCTGAATAATAAATTGAACATCAAGACATAAAGAATGTGCATCATTCATACAATCCAACAGAAGTCATCATAAATCCCCATAACATTGAATAACTTGAAATGAGATATCAGGTAAAAAATAAGAGCTTTGCCTTGCTGCCAAGTTGAAGAGGACCTCCATCCTTGGAGGAGGATTGGCTTTGTGTCCACTGTTGGATATGTTGAAGAAGACAGAGCATCTGAACTCTGGTTTGGATTGGGTCGCTGATCAGAGGAGAAGTGGGCCTTGCGTCAGACTCTCTGTTCCGTTGGATCTCATCGGATCAAAAGAGATAATAAGGATCGATCAACGGTTTGGTTCGGATCTCGATTTGGGTATTCTACAAAACCTAGATCGAGCATTGTATAGCGCAGAGAGATGTAGAGGCCACCGGATCAAGACTGTGTTCTAGAGATATCTTGGAGTTGATCTCTTACTGGACCAACCTTATCGGAGTTGCAGAGGTTGCTGAAAATCTGAGAAATTGGAATCAGAGAAGGGTTTTGTTTAGATTAAAGGAGCGACAGCACTAGGAACTGGGCTGGTTTTGTGGCCATCATAGGGATTGAGATTGGATCGCGCGTCATTCGGTATACGTTGCACAACTGTTGGATTTTCGCCTTCATCGGAGAAGAAGCACAAGATCTGGGTTTTGTCTTGCTCGGTGTCACCCTCGCTTGAGACGAAGAAGATTTGGGGATCCAATCTTGCTGGAGAAGAAGACCGTTTTCGGTCTTGGTTGAGAAGACACAGGTTTACCCAGACTTGGGGAAGAAGCAAACAGCATTATCCGCCGTCGCCGCCACTGTCCTGTTGGACTCCGCTGTCTCACATCTCCAAACCTCAATCGTTGCCGAAGAAGCAGTCTGAATAGGGCAATGCTGATTCTACACTGACGAAAAAGAAAAAAGGGTCGGTGGGGATGATCTTCCATAAAGACATGGAAAAACAAGACAGCAAATTTCATTAACTTAGATTGAAAACGGAGAGTACATATCGCCGCTGAGATTGGGGATGGAGAGCACCTGTCATTCCCAGGAATCAGAGATCGGAGACCTGCCCTTCTGTTTCCTCCTCCTCTTTGTTTCTCTCTCTTCTTTCCGTCTCTTCTCTCTCCGTATTCTACAAAAGACCCGGGGCGGGATGTGAAAAGACTTTTGGCGCCCAAAGATTTTCGTTCTTAGTTGTTTGTGTCTTTTTTTTTTGAACTTGCAACGATCACACGTGAATGAGCGGACACTATGCTGCACATGAGCTGAGGAGAGGGGCTCCCATATATATATATATATATATATATATATATATATGGTAGTGCTCTTATGAGAGACACTCTCACCAACTTTATGAGAGATGGGTGGGGGCCCTCACTTCCATATCCACTCTCACCAACTTAAATGCAAGGACCCCCAACTTAAATGTGAGGGCCCCCACCCATCTCTCATAAAGTTGGTGAGAGTGTCTCTCATAGGAGCACTTCCCATATAATATATATATATAGAGAGAGAGAGAGAAAGGATTGTATCTCTAGTTTGCATAGCATGCAAAACAATGTAGAAGTCTCTTTAAAAAATTACCTTGTTTAAATGGAGTGTCTTGCATATTTGAGCCCCCTGTAAGCATGCAAAACAGCCCCCTCTTAGCTTGACTTTTCTAGATTTTTTTTCCACTAATAATAGAAAAGGAGAAAATGTATTGTGTTTAAATAGATATAAAATTCCTACCATGGCCATGCTCAAATATCCTGCCCAATTGAAAGGTTGTCCCACTGCCTCTCCCAAGTTCAAGTGATCATCATCAAAACTTCTTAAAATAACATATTCTTTAATCCTGGTATTTGTATGACTTGAAACATAGATCTGGGTGAGCACCCAATTTAGGTGCCTAAAGAGGTTTCATTTGGATCTAAGGAATTTGGTTGTCCTGCACTTACTTTAGCTTTAAAAATAATTCCCTAATGAGCTCCTGGCAAAGAAGAAAAATTGCCACTTAAATGTAACTCAAGCTATCCAAACAAATGAACTCTAAGACCTGATTTAGGTATGAACTAAAAATGAAAGCGTGCCTAAGGGTGATTTGATCATCTTTGAATTTGTATATATGTTTAGATTTAATGATTTAGGGCTTAGAGTTTAGATTAGAATTTGGATATTTAGGGTTTGAAATTAGGATTTGGAGATTAAGGATTCAAATTTAGGGATAGAGTGATTGAGATTATACTACATATGGGGAGGGAGGGAGACCTCGGTGGAATAAGATGTTAAAACAAAAGATTGGTGTTTTCAATTCTGTGACATAGGGCGATCGTCAAATTTAGACGTGGGGCGACTATTTATTAAATATGTGGGGCATGGTCCGGCCCCATTTAAATCTCCAAGTAATCTCAAGATCTACCTGGGGCCACCACCCCAGGTCATAACTACTTGGGTCCGCCCCTGTTAAAGCAAGGCATGGACTTCTGCCTCGAGGAGGTTTTTTGCTTCACTAGTTGCCGAGAAAGCCATGATATTAGTTGTCCCGAGACATTTCTAAGAATACCCCCTAACCATGTGTTATTCATTGTGGTCTGAACAGTCTTAGGGCACGTTTGGTAACGAGAGAGGAATCCTCTCTTCGGAGGAATCCTTCGTTCCGCGGAATTAGACTTTCTTCTTTGAGGATTTATAAGGAAGAGGATTCATCACATTTCATGTTTGGTGAGCACAAAGGAATCTGCGATGATTCTTTCGGATCCAAGTTTGGTTGCGAGAGAGGAATCCGCAAAAAAAAAAAAAAAAAATCTCTATCTCAAATCCATCAACCCAAAAAATATTCCATATCCTCTAATCCATCCTCACAAGGAGAGTGCTCTTTCTGTCGACGTCGATGATTATATCTGTGTTTAATATCATATAATAGCCATTTGTAAGCATCTAACATTGCCACGGGTGTATAACATGCTATGAGATTTCAAGTGCATTCTACTCATGGCTAGTTGAGGTTCAATTATAAGAGGAAAAAATAAATGAAAAATGATATCTTAAGCATAAACATTACCAAGATCAATGAACAAAAGGAACACACATCACTCAATTAGAAAACCTTACATGTGTTCAATTAAAAGGACTTGGATAACAACACAATCAGATTTTACCAAAACAAAACAGTACAATAAACAAGTCAAGGATAGAAATGAGTCGATAGATAGAAATTACAGAACATTATAACAGTATGAACATGAATAAAAGCAAGGGAATGTTGCCCCAGTGAAATCCATTAATGCCATTTGACATGTGGCATAAAGCAACAAAGAGAAGATTGAAACAAATGAAGCCATCTTTCTCCATTTGCAAGTAGTACTAAACCACATATATTTACATTTCTCAAAACCTTTACCCAATCAGAATCTTAAGTAACACTTGCTTAAGTAACAGTTGTTAAGGATTCTTTGCCATCTCCGTTTTGGTGTCTTTATTATGCAATTGCCAACCCCGAAGACATGGACTCCCATGCTTCTCTTAATCCCAGGAGCCAATGGTGCATCTAGGAGTAGGCCAACACATGGGGGAGGTTAATCATATATCCAGTACCCTACCCACATGACCTGAGTATTGGCCCATTTGCAACTTTGGTGCTCGTTTTCCATGACAGCCAGATCGCAGCCAACTTTGGCTAGACTTGGACTATGGTTTATACCCATGGGCTTGTCCCAGGACATACTTCAAAGCCAAGAAGCTGGTGAAAATGGATAAAAGGAGTTGCTTATACATGAAAAATAATTTCAATTGAAGTTGCCTAAGATCTATACACCCAAGACAATTAGTATGAGATAAACAGAACGAGAGAAACTGCTGCTCATGAACAAAGGCAGGTCTTTGAGAATGGGGAATTGATTTTGGATGTGACAACTCAGTAAATGTCCTATTCCATGATTTGGTGACAAAGTATTCAACCCAAAACGAATTTCTTTTTCGGTTTACCCTATATCCAAGTGCTACTTCTTGGACACACTAAAGCCCATTGGGGCAAGGAGTTTGGTCCTTGTTCAAAAACTTTGAAACTTGACTAGGCAGGATAGAGTCCACTCAAAAAACACAGCTGAAGTTTGATTGAATCAAAAGCTCAAAATTCAGAATGAATATAAGAAATAAGTCGGCAGAAACTAAGGACCTGTTTTTCACTGCTTACTTGGTTGTAAGGCCATTCTGAGCAGACTCACCCAACATGGTTGAACTTGGATTTACTTTCAAACCTAATTATTGAGACAAATGGAATCCTTCCTTCTTCATGTCCACTTGGTCAGCTTTCGATGCAGATGTGGATCTAAACATAACTGACACACTCAGAAAATCAGTTATAAGTTAAATCTATCCTTTCTACTACATTTAAATAATTTAAATGAAGTTACTTAACTCCAAATGAGAGATGGTTTTGCACTCTTTGCTTTTGACCTTCTACTTCCTATCTATAGCAGCAAGTAGTTCATATATCAGATATAAGAAATCAAACATGTAGTTCATAGTTCTATGTAGCTCAAACTTCTATGTAGCTCATAGTCCAAATGAAACAAAAGAGGCAAATGAAACATGAAACAAAAGAGGCAAAAAAGAATGTAGTTCATATGTTTGATATAAGAAACATTGATCATGCTCATTACCTAGAAAAATGTAGCTCATAGTTCTCATTTAACAGGTTATAGTTGCATATAAAAGAATGACCAGCTGAAAGGATAAAAGATCATACAAAACTCATACCATATCATAGTTCATTCACTACAGGATAATGAGCAATGGCACTTTGCAATGGCTGTACACAAAAAAATAACCTGTAAAATGCATAATCTCATAGAATTTTAAGGACAACTTATACAATTTATGAGTTTTCCCAAGGTGGCATTTTGCTATAGCCTAATCCCAAGCATGAGGAATGAGGTGAACTAATATGCTTTGGAACATCAATCAACTTCTACTTTTGCAACTACCAGGTCATTCATGGTTGGAGTGTATGGAAAATGAAAATGCAACCAATCCATTAACATAAAGTTGAGAGCTGACCTTTGGATGAAAAATAAGTATATATTTCCAAATTTAAGGGCTGAATTTACAAAATATTGAGGAGCAGCTCCAACCCACTTGCACTCATATCATAGAGACACAACCAAGGTGGAGCTGTACCTCCCAAAAAATGATGCCCACAAGCTGGGCCAGCCATAAAACCCAAAGATGTACACAAAAGCAACCCAAAATAAGAGAAACCCATATAAGCAACTTATGTACCCACAAAAAAGAAAAAGATTAAGCTAGTGTGAAATCAAACTCTCCTTGGTCCCCTAGCTTCCCACATATCTTTAGATAGTTGCTCTCTAAAGCCTGTCATAAATTGCTTGTCCTCATCACTAGGACCACCAACGTTGTCTGCATCGATATCTTGTTCTTCTTCGCCATCATCTTCCATCATCTCATTAAATGCTATCCTGAACAAATCGTCCTCAAGATTCCACCGACGGATAAAGTTGTGTAAAACACAACATGCCACAACGATCTTGACTTGCGTCTTCATAGGATATCGTGGAGCAGTTTGCAGAAGGGCAAAACGTTGCTTCAACACCGAAAATGTTCTCTCTACTATATTGCGTAACTTTGCATGACGCAAGTTGAATAGTTCATGTTCAGTCCTAGGGGCCTGTGTTGTGGACCATTCTTTTAAATGATATCGGACTCCGCGAAATGGGGCTAGAAACCCACGCGTGTTTGCATAACCAGCATCTACTAGATAAAATTTTCCTACAAAACAATAATAGGACATTCTTGTTATGGCTTAAATACAACAATCTTTATGCATTTAATAACAAAGGGCTAAAGAGTTTACTACCTGCTGCAATACGTAATCTATTTTGGGCCCGTCTCCATACTGCATGTTGAAGAATCTTCGAGTCTGAGGCTGATCCTTCCCATCCAGCGCATACATATTGGAAACTCATATCAAACGATACAACAGCCATAACGTTCTGTGATAGTTCACCCTTTCTATTGCAATAACGGACTTGCTCTTCAAGTCTAACCCATGCGGGGATATGTGTACCATCTATGGCTCCAACACAATCCTATAAACAAATACAACTTGCATTAAAATATAGTATTTAGCTTTATATTTGTTGCCTCATTAAAATGTCACCTTGAAAAATGGGTATGCCAAAGGATTATTTGCAATCTCGGGTGGAGTGTCCCCGTCGGATTGTCTCACATAATATGGCGCGAGTTTAATGATAGCATCCAATGTCTTGTTAAAGTGCCGGCTGATTGTCTCTCCTGAATGTTGAAATAAGTTTTGCATTACACGGTTTCTCTGGCTGTGGCCAACAGTGAATAAAAATATCCCCAACTGCTCCTCCACCGTCACTGTGCGAGAGTCTCGTAAAAGGCCCCTACATTTTAGCTCATTGGCCAAAAGCAAGAAACAACCACTACTCATTCTGAATATGTCGGGACATTTACGGGGGTGTCCAATCAAGATCTCATTGAGATAAGTCTTTCCACTTTGTGCAGCTTCATGAACTTTACTTTTGGTGAGATATTGGTAACGGTACCATAAAAGACATGTTGATGTAACAACATTAGTTAATAAGAACACAAGATCTTGTCTATCCATGCTGCGGGTGAAGACAAAAGACACAAACAATTAATATAAGTTATGACATTTCACGAATATTAATAGAAGTCATTTTTGTCCACAAATCCCACAAATTACTATAAAAGTGTTCATCACATTCCAACAAAACTAATAATCAACATTCCTTGTCTAAACATCCCATGTCTTGATAAAAATATACATGACATATCAACAAAACAAACATAATTGTGTCCGACCTCACAATCATAACCCCGACTTACAAGTCCAAGATAACAACCAAAACATCAAATTAAACATTGTTAAGGAAGTTAATTATAAATATCTTGCGGTAATCGTCATCTAAGGCCAAAAACTGTGAGGCCATTTCTTCATTCCCCAGCTGTCGAAATGCTCCTAACTTTATCATCGGATCCAGATCAAGAGGTAGTATTGCTTCCCACACATTCTTCATTCGTTCTTCCGATGTATTCCTTGACATTGTGTCTATTGCATCTGCCATGCGTCCGACGACTGCCACCATTGCATCCCCCGTGCTTTGGCGTCTTGTTGTTTGACGGGAGGATCCTACAGGGGTCATATTACGTCCCCTAGCTGTAGAGATATGCTCATATCCTCCAGCCTCCTCATTGTGGGCAGTAGCATCATCATCAGCGTTCAAGTCATCATCCAAGTCATTGTTATGTATGGATGGTGGTGATCGAGGACTGCATTCAGGACTCGTTACGGTCACTATGAGTTTTTAGTTATGCCTTTTGGTCTAACTAATGCACCTGCAGTGTTTATGGCTTTAATGAATAGGGTGTTTGCTCCCTTCCTGGACCAGTTTGTGGTAATCTTCATTGATGACATCCTGGTCTATTCAGAGTCAGAGGTTGAGCATTCACGTCATTTGAAGACAGCCTTGCAGATACTGAGAGAAAATCAGTTATATGCAAAACTCGAGAAATGCGACTTTTGGTTGCAGCAGGTTGCATTTCTGGGTCATATCATTTCCGGAGATGGATTAGCAGTTGACCCAGCTAAGATTGAGGCAGTTACCAATTGGCAGAACCCAAAGAATGTGCCAGAAGTGAGAAGCTTCTTGGGATTGGCAGGCTATTATAGGAGGTTCGTCAAGGACTTCGCAAGGATAGCATCGCCATTAACAAAACTGACTCGTAAGAGCTCTTCCTTTGAATGGAATGAGGCATGTGAGTCTAGTTTTCGAACCTTGAAGCAAAAGTTGATTTCAGCCCCAATCTTGTCTTTACCCGATGGAAGAGGAGGATTTGAGATTTACTCAGATGCCTCGGGTATTGGCTTGGGATGTGTATTGATGCAGAATGGTAGGGTGATTGCCTACGGTTCGCGTCAGTTGAAGGAACATGAAAAGAATTATGCCACACATGATTTAGAGCTCGCGGCGGTTGTATTCGCATTGAAGCAATGGAGGCATTATCTGTATGGAGAGACTTTTGAAGTCCATTGCGATCACAGGAGCCTTCAGTATCTATTCACTCAGAAAGATATTAATTCGAGGCAACGTCGTTGGTTAGAGCTAATCAAGGATTACGACTTTCCATTCAAATATGTACCTGGAAAGGGTAATGTCGTGGCAGATGCTTTGAGTCTGAAATCAGCTGACTTGGCATCGTTAGTTGGTGAGTGGGACATGATCGAAGAATTCAGAGATCTGGATGTGGCTATTGAAATGATAGACAGTAAAGTGATGCTTGCAGCAATGTCTGTCTTTGAACCCATGCTTATCAAGGAGATTAAGGATAGGCAATTTCAAGACCTTGATTTGGTAAGGATTAAAGATAACCTTACCACTAAGCCAGATTTCGTGTTAGTAGAAGGAGTTCTGTATTTTAGAGACAGATTATGTGTCCCAGCTCAAGAAGATCTTAAGCAAGCTATAATGTTTGAAGCTCATCACACCAGATATTCTATGCATCCTGGAAGCACAAAGATGTATAGGAATCTGAAGGATAGATTCTGGTGGAATAACATGAAGCGAGAGATAGCAAGTTATGTAGCTTCTTGCTTGACTTGCCAGCGTGTAAAAGTTGAGCACCGGAAACTACCGGGATTGCTTCATCCACTAAAAATTCCTAAATGGAAATGTGAACATGTTACGATGGACTTTGTATCGGGTTTACCGAGGACGAGGAAACAGCACGATGCCGTATGGGTGATCGTTGATCGTCTTACAAAGTCTGCACACTTCATTCCCATCAGAAAGGATATAGGATTCAGTGAGATGTCTAAACTGTTTGTTAAGGAAATGACTAGATTGCATGGAACACCGGTCTCGATTGTCTCCGATCGGGATAGCAGGTTTATGTCCACATTCTGGAAGTCATTTCAAGATTCCTTTGGCACTAAACTTCAGTTTAGTACTGCCTACCATCCACAGACAGATGAGCAGTCAGAAAGGACTATACAGACTCTGGAAGATTTGCTTCGTGCCAGTGTGATTGATTTCGGGAGTGATTGGGATGACCATTTAGCTTTGTGCGAGTTTGCGTACAACAACAGCTATCACTCCAGCATTGAGATGGCACCATTTGAGGCATTGTATGGTCGGAAGTGTAGGACCCCAGTTAGCTGGGAAGAAGTTGGAACTCGGAGTTTTCATGGTCCTACGATTATTGCTGAAACAGTAGAGAAAGTCCAGAGAATACAAGAAAGGCTAAAAGTTGCTAGATCACGGCAGAAGAGCTATGCGGACAATCGTCGGCGTGATCTAGAGTTTTCAGTTGATGAATTCGTCTTTTTGAAAACTTCTCCAATGAAAGGCACTGTTCGATTCGGGCAGAAAGGGAAGTTTTCCCCGAGATTTATTGGGCCTTTCAAGGTCATGAGTCGAATTGGAAATGTGGCTTATCGCCTAGACCTTCCATCAGAACTCTCCAGTATTCACAATGTATTTCATGTTTCTATGCTTCGGTGGTATGTGTATGATCCTTCACATGTCATTCGTCATGAAGAGATCGAAATGTTACCTAACACCACATATGTTGAGAAGCCAATTCAGATCATAGATACAAAGGAGGCAGTTCTGCGTACTAGAACAATCAAGTGGGTCAAGGTCCTTTGGGATCATCATGAACCTAATGAAGCCACATGGGAGCTTGAGGAGTAAATGGCTCAGAAATATCCCGAGCTATTCGTTCAGGTAATTTTGAATTGAATTGTTTATTTTCCTTGTAATTGGTTTACATTGATTTGAATTGCATTCGGAGGACCGAATGGTTCAAAAAGTTGTGATAGTTGTAAGGTCCCGTCCCGAGTTAATCAAAATTAACTCTAGTTAATTGATGTTAATGCTAGTTAACCATGTTTAGCTAGACTAATGGTGATTGATGACTAAACTCAATGGAGTTAGTCCCAAATTAATGTAATGAACGGACAATGAAGAGATTAAGTGAATTGATTGAGCTTAAGGCTAATTAACTGAGGTTAATTGAGCTAATAAGGGTTTATGACTAAATGATATGGAATAAGCTTCAAATGAATGAATTAGGCTTAATGGAATGGTAAGGAATGGATTTGCATGGTTTAAATGGAGTTTTAGACTCAAACATTGAAATGAGGGACTTTTATGTAAATACGAATTTTCGCGTATTTCGTCGAATACGGAAACTCTTGATACCAACGCATGTATCTTGACGAGTACGTCAACTTCCGTAATAACCTCGAAGTCGTTTGACGAGAATCCGGTCAAATGACCCTTCATTTGACTCGAATTGATGACCCTTCATTTGACTCGAATTGTAGTTTAGTGAAATTAATGGGCTTGAATGCAATTTACTAGCTTATATAAGCTAAGGATGACTCAAATGAGTCATTCATCTCATTTCCAAAGCATTTCAAACCCTAGGCACCTTTCTTCTTGCTTTTCCTCTTCTTTCCTTCCAATCTCACTCAATCAAGTAGCAAACGAGGGGTTTGTAAGTGTTTTCAAGGAGTTTCATCCTTCACTTCATCTTCCCCAGCTTGGTTTTCAAATTGTGAAAGTGTGAAGCTTGAAATCGAGGTTTTCTTCTTGGAATCAAGCTCAAGAAAGAGGTTTTCATCCATTCACCCTTCACAAGAGGCAAGTACATATGTATTATTATGATTTATAGTGTTTTAGAAAGATTGGAGTTCATTTGACTCAAATCCTGAAGTTTCACTTCAGAAAATCTGAAGCTCGGAACTGAGCTTCTGGGTCAGTGTCGGTTGACCGACGGTCAACCGACGAGTGAACCGACAGCTCTGGGAGTTGTCTCAGAGAGTTTTCTACTCTCTGGAATTCTGACCGACGTTGTGTCGGTCAGCCGTCATGAGAGCGTCGGTCGACCGACAGGTCAACCGACGGACTAACCGACAGATCTGAAATTTGTCTCAGTGAATTCCAGCTCTCTGGAATTCGAACCGACAATAGGTCGGTCAACCGACGTGGTATCTTCGGTCAGCCGACACCTGACCGATACCTGACCGACAAATGTATCAGAGAATGGACTGGAAATCCAGCTTCTGGAACTTGAACCGACAAAGTGTCGGTTAACCGAGAGGTCAACCGACGTTGTATGGTCGGTCAGCCGACAGGCCAACCGACAGCTGAGATGAACTCAGAGAAGATTATGGAAATGAAGCCTAGTTTGTACAGGCTATTCCATGCTGATGTCTAAGCCTACATAGGTATTAGCGAAGGTCGTCTCAATGTACAAATCAAATACATAAAGTGATATTCATCAAAAATAACACGTACATTGGATAACTAACGCTTCACTCGTTTGTTTGGCTTAGAAGTGTGAATAGAATTGATAAGAAATGAATAGAATCCATGAAGTGACACAGAGGTGAACTTCATTGACATAGTGAACGTCATTGACATAATGCACAAATTAAATTAATGAAATTAAATGAAAGTCACTAAAGGTGACAGTAAATGGAATGAATGAATGATTCCTACTGCAGTAGATGTGAGGGGCGATCCGGAGCCTCGTGGAATGCCAGTGCTCTCTGATCAAGACACTGGAAAATTTCCACCATTTGTGATAAGTCATGTAATGAAAAGTGAAACAATCTTGAAGCCTCGGCCATGAATGGTTTGCCCTTCCGCCTTGTGCTTAATTAAATTGAATAAAGGAGAATGAAATAATCTTGAAGCCTTGGCCATGAACGGTTTGCCCTTCCGCCTTGTGCTTAAACAGAAAGACACGAAATGAACGAAATGAATGAAATGAAAGGATATGATTGACATAGATACTTGTTATGGAATTGAAGTAGGTTCTATAGAACTGTTAAGTTCTTGCATTGATAAATTCTTGTATAGAATTGTTAAATAACATGAAGAATCATGAAAATGCATGTATCTTGTTGAACCTTCGTGTTCACGTGTTATTGATGATTTCACAGGCCCAGATGCCCGTGCCGGTCCTACCGAGGCCGCGCCGCCTGCGGAGGAGGCCCGTCCATTACCTCCAGGAGGTTTAGCGGAGTGGGCGTAGTCGGAGGGCAATTGCAAATGAATATTTTTGTAATAGAGAATTTTGGATTGTAATTAAATACCAACTGCATTGTATTTTAAGTGTGCAGTGTTGGTTGTAGTGAACTGTAAATTTGTATAAGGGAACTTTACTTTCATGTAAAGTTAATTGTAGTCAATGTATATATACATGTTTTCCGCACATTGTACATTGACAGGTATTATGTTTTGACATCCCTTGTGAGTCTTGTATTAACTTCGGTTAATTCAGGATTTACGGGAGTAAGTATGATGATCGCGACTCGGGGTCTGTCCGAAGTAATCCGATCTCGGGCCCGGGTCGTGACACCTTCATCGCGCTATACCATTTTTTGAAGCTCTTTGTCCTATTCTTCAACTTATCTTTACTGAATTGGGGCCCAAGTTTGGTTTGCATTTCCTTTGTAATCAAAGTCCATCCCTCCGAGGTAAACCCCCCAGGGATTACTTTGCCTTCTTTGCGCATCTCAAGCATGATGTGGAGGAGCACATCATCATGTTCATTTGTCCATTTCATGTTTCTTGTTGAAGCCGTGTTCGCAGCTTGGGGACTAGTCGGTTCAGACATCCTACAATTGAAATGAGTGTTAAACATCCAAGGCCATCTCCTGTACACCCATATCCATTCCACCAACACATGCCATGCAGGCATTTAACTGCTTCACTCCAGGAGTCATTTAACATAGAGGGTAAACAACCCACAACCAGCACATACCACCACCAGAATACATTGTTAGCCCCATGTTTGTCAATTTTGGTTTCCCTAATTTCCATTTACTCAACCTGATTACATGTAACCAGTTTACCAATAATTGGCTATGGCTTCACAAAGCAAGCTACTTGCCAGTGGCTTGCATACAAAGGGTCACTCAAACTATCAGCCTACTCTTTGTCCTCATTCAAATAGCTTCCACATTCAGCAGTAGAGACAAGACGCAAATTTGTATGGCTTTCTCAAAAGCGATCTAACATACCCACCACCATTAGCAATTAACAATATTGGTTGTAAAAAATGAAACCAACAGTCCAATCAGTAATGTCAACATCTTGTGAAGCTAATTCCCCTTTGAAGACCGTTGCCAAACGTGCCCTTCAAGAATCAATGGCTTACATAATTTGTTGAAAACAGAACCTCTAAATTCCACTTTATAAAATGAATGGATCCTCTAATTAGACAAGTTTAATATTAAGGACAATGCACAAAGTCTATTCCGAATGAAACAAAAAAAAAAAAAAAAAATCAAATGAAGCACAATGCATAGAACCAATGCCTTCTTCATTAATCACATTTTCTATTAGATGATTAATTATACAATGGGACCAACTCTTATTGTGGTAAGATATGTGGGTGTATAGTTTTTGCAGCTCTGATGTTCAACAAATGAGCCTCAGTGGTGTTTTACTCCTTCAACATCAGAAGTCTCTAAGTCCATCTAAGGCTATGAGGTCCAAAGCTTGAATTTATTATAGCTTAAAATAGAAATCTGTTTCAACATATGGCTATATGGGCCATATCATCAACTATACGAATAGCCTCACAAGTGATGCAGTTGCAAATTGGGGATGATAACATTCATACCATATCACTTTCTTGATAATTAAACCAGTTCATATTTGTCAACATATACAAAAAGGTATATATGCTTCTAAATTTAAACTGGCTATAGGTCTAGTTATATAGGATGTCATCCTCTACCAAATTAGACCTGGCATCAGTCATGATAATGGTGTTCAAATGTAAAAGCTTCAAAAAGCTATAATGAGAATGAAGATTTGTAATTTTTTTTCTTATATTAAAAACATATAATCTCTTCTTTTTTTTCTTTTTTTTTTTTAGAGAGAGAGAGAATTGATGGAATAACCGAGTGATGTGTATTGGCTCATACTGTAATCTCAGTTGAGAAATAACAGTTTGAGGCCTGACACATCTAGAATGCCTGAGACCATGCTAAGATTGTTAATAGCTAAGAAAAGTTTCACGGTTATATGCAATCACCAAAGACACATTAGCATTATATGCAATCACCAAAGATGTACTGGCCCTGACTTGAGGATCACCAAAGACACATTAGCATTATATGCAATCATCCCGAGATCGGATTTCCTTTTCCTTCCATGAAAGGGATTCAAACCCTAAAAAAAAAGCACACTTCATAGCCAAACAAAGTGGAAACAGAGTGCATGACCTAACTCATCTAAAATATATCCTGACTATGCCTTGGTATCAATTCGGTTTGGAGATAGAAGAAGAGAATGAGGGAAAATAACATGAGATCGTCGATGCATGAAAACTAGGGAAAAGAACACAAAAAAAAGGAAATGAGAGAATCCATAGTTACATGAGGAAAGTAGCTGAGAAGGAATCGTTGAATGAAGGTAGATAGATCGTACTGGTTGCTGCCGAGAGACAAAGAGGAGTGAGGGAGAGTGGTTGACTGTGCAGTGTCGAAGGAGCCTCCAATCCCAGCACCAGCTAAAGCCTCCAATCGCTGTTGAAAGAAGGAAAAGAGTGGGGGAGATCGGTCGTTCCCATCGCCGGTGGAATCCAATCGCAGCAGCAAAAGAGATGGGTTAGAGAGAAGGGGGTCTGGGGGATTGAAAATGACTCGAGGGTGTTTTCTTCGCGGAAAGTGGGTTTATATACCATGGGCTTTAAAAACGCAGATTGTTGATGTCCAATGGGGGGAGGTCGAATCCTACAAAACCATGACATTACAGAAAGCGTGCGTCTCCTTTCCACGGACTAAAAGTGAACCAAACGTGGGCTTTCTTTGATATCACGGAAAACCGGCTAGGAATCTGACTTGAGGACCATTGCCAAACATGCCTGAGAATTGATCTTGGATGAAAATGTTGATGGGGGAAAATGAGGCTGTTCCTAGTTTTCCATAAGTACCAATAAGCCCAAAATAGCCATAGAGCATGTGGTTCCTTTCATAGAACAAAAACATTGGGTCAAGGATAAGTCAGGTGATGATCATAATGACTTGATTTATCATAATTTCCGATGATCATCATCGCAGATTTTCTAGCGATCGTGATTATATTAAAATTTGTCACTCCTATTTCATCTAGGTTGAAAATAATTCAATGTTATTTTTTTTTCTTCTTTCTTTCCTTCTTTCTCTTTTTAAATTATCTATAGTTCCAAGGAATTTTGCAAATCCGAAAAGATATGGTGATCAATGGTCAAAACTCAGAACAAGTATGGTCGGCCCCACCGATCATAAGTGTCAATCGAGGATCGTTCGTAACCATGGTTTAAAATATCGGCCGATATGAACCGGTATCAGTCTGAACCGGTCCGATATTTTATCAGACACCAAAATATCAGTCCATCTTGGCTGATATTTTAAAAATATTGGTTTAGCAGATATATCGGTCGATATTTTCAAAATATCGGCCGAGTGGAATAAACCTTAATTTTTTTTTTCTTTTCCCCCCTTCCCTCATCTTCTTCCTTTTTCCTCACCTCTTTAGAGTAGCCCCTCCTCCTTGGCTCCTTCTCTTCCATATTTCCACCACTCTTTTCTCAAGAAATCATTTTATTTGGTAAGAGAAAATCAACTTAAATGTCTTATGTTTACTATTATGTGTTCTTTATTTTTTTTTATATAAAGCATAGAAATGAATGAAAATATCATTTACATGTCATTTTTTTGTTTGGGTTGTGTTCTTCTCATAGATCTAAACAGTTTCATACTAGATCTACTCGTATATATGATTTTGGGCGTAGAAAAATATATATTTTTTAAATCTTTTATTTTATTTTTAAAATAATTGTTGGAGTGTTTATGATACTAAATACTAATGGCTTATTAATAGTGTGTATATGATAGATCTACTCATACACATGATTTTGGATTTTTTTGCTTGCTTTTATTTTTAAATTTTTTAATATTTGAATTATAATATATCATTTTTTTAAAATTTTACTATAATAAGAAAGCGAGTCAGCGACACAAACATGACTTATAACTTAAGGTGACTAATATTTTAATTTATTATTGTTACTAATGGAAAAAGATATTATTTTCCAATATTTTCTGATATTTTGAAATTTTCGGGTATTTTTGTGAATTTTTTTGAATAAAAAAAATTTTTCACACCGCGACGGACCGATAACCACCACCGATACCGATATAATATCGATTTTTTTGTCTCGACCAATACCGCGACCGATACAGCTATTTGGAACCCTGTTGATAACACAATCATAATTCATAACCCCCCGTTAATCACTAGATTGTGAAGTGCATAATTTCAAGTGTCCCGAGGTGTATGCCGCAACTCCTCCCGTTACCTCTTCCCAAAGTACGAACTTCCAACCGCTCATTCCTCATCTAGACATCTATATCCAATGCCACAGTTAGCTCCAATGTGCGTCTTCCACAAAAAACCAAGACGTAGTTCGAGCCCTTCTCCACGAGCATGTCATGTAACAAATCCGGACCATCGAATCAATCATGGCGCTCATTTCAGATGGATCATGTATGAAAGACAGCACTATCAAAATATTATAAGAATCAAATCAGTAGCTATAGAATGGATGGTTAAGATTTAAGAAAGCAGTGGCTCTCTAATGCACTAAATATACAATGGATCTGGACTTAGACGGTTTTAATTAGTACTGTTCATACGTATGTTTTGCTTGCAAGCAGCTCATGAGGAATCAGGGATGAGAGGGTATATTGTGGACTGTGGTTGGCCAAAAACATTGATCTAACCATATCATCACAATCTTTGATTTTAGGGCTTCAAAGCTCAATTGTGTTGTAAGTGCATTCTCCAACCTTCTCTTTATTTATGGAGAAATTCTCAGATCTAAATGTAGATTCATCCATAAAAGATCCAAAAGTTCTCAGATCCAGATGTATTCATTCATTCATTTAGATGTTTGATGTGAACATTACTAAAGCTCGATCTATTAAGATAGACATGTTAAAAAAAGAGTTTTAGTTACTCTTATTGGTCATAAAATCTTCTCCTATGTTTTAGCAGAGTCTAAAGTAAAACTCATCCTGAATGTCCAAAATACACAACCTCCCTGAATTTTTCCTTCTGGTCTAGGATGACCCACACAATCCGAATGGACAGCAAATCACAAGAGAAATCGTCCCTCATTATTTAGCCTATATAAACTAATTTACATATTTATTAAGATAATATCATTTAAAAACTTAATTGTTTTAAATATATAACAATTTTTTAAAAAAAATCACCATCTATCGTGGAAAGGGTTGGATTTAGGGCTGCAGATGGGACGACTCTGGGTTGGAATCATATTGGAATTGGACCCATAAATAAACGTTTTAGTTCCGGGTCCAATTTCGACTCGTGACCTGTTTTGTCACTTGTAGACCTGGTTCCAATAGGAAGACCCGGATCCATGTCCAACTGATGACCGGAATCTAGTTCCCAAATCTATTTTTAATTTTATTTTTTTCTTAAAATAAGGATATCATTAGCTTATAACGATGCATCAAGTCTACTACTTTCAAGATTAAACATAAAAATGTCTAACAAAATTTGATTTTGTGCTATACTTCTAAATATTAAACGCTTGTATGGTGATCCTGGATCCATGGATCGAAGCCTGTATGGACCTAGAACCGGACCCGTTTATACATCGATATCTAAATTAGATTCCTGACCAAAACCCATTTATGGATTAAAACCTAAAATAGGTTCCAAACCTTCGATTATTTGGATACCCACTTGCACCCCAATTGGATTGACCAAAAGTATAGATAAATTCCTGAATAGATAAATTTCCTGAATTGCCAAAAAAAAAGAGGATTTTACCAAAAAAATTAACTTTAAGTGGCCACCGCACCAAACAGGAAACAATGGCCACTGCACCAAACAGGAAACTTTAGCCAGTAGTGCACCAAACATGGAATTCCGTACAGAAAAAAGAAATTTTTTCACCATTTTTTTTGTGGTCGCATTCGGTCTTCATTTTCTATGTTGTTGCTATAACAAGTGATGGTCCCATTCGACCCTGAGCAAGCATAACATCTTCATTTTCTTCCTTCTTCCTCTAGTGTTCGAGTTTTCGATTAAAGGAAGAGAGGACTGGAAGATATGCCACATAAAGTCATTTTTTTTTTTTGGCAAATTTCTCTTAGAGGATCCTTCCAGAAAAAACCTCTTGCAATTTCAAACCCAAATTTCTAGCATGCTATGGTTTTGTGTAACATCATGTGAAATAGATTTTACTAAAATGGAAGAATGGATTGGAGGAACAATTCAAAAGCTAAGATCTATGTTCATTTGTGCTTTGGGCCAGAAAAATCATGCCCATATAAGAATATACCAATGTCCTAAAATAAAAGATGCTATCAACAAGAAAACCATAGATGAAGAAGAGAACAAGGTATCAGCAGTTCACATGATGCACAACCAATCAATAACATTTATTAGGGACCGAACCTTTCTTAAATTGACCAACCCACCACCAACATTTTTAAGACTGATTGGCAATTTACTAGGTTAGATCTTTCAGTCCTCTCTTCCTTTAATTGAAAACTCGAATCCTAGAGGAAAAAATAAGAAGATGAAGAGTTTATGCCACTCAGGGCCGCAGTCAACCCTCAACACAGAAAATGAAGGTCGAATGCGATCACAAAAAAAATGGTGAAAAAAATTACTTTTTTGTATGGATTTCCTGTTTGGTGCACTATTGGCTAAAGTTCCCTGTTTGGTGCAGTGGCCACTTAAAATTATTTTTTTGGTAAAATCCCCAGGAAAAAAAAAATAAATTTTCTGCTACAAACCCAAATTCTTTTTTTCTTTCTTTGTGGAAGACGCACACGGGAGCATTTAACAGCTCCCCACTGCGGATATGTCTGTATAGTATGTTTGCATCCAATAATCATATATGCGCGCGAGAGGGGAGCGGAAGGAAAAATCCATGGCTCTAAATTTGGGCTCTCCTTGGATTTCTCATCCCATTCCAATCCTCTTCAAAACCTCTTCAATCTCTTCCAACTCTCGAAGCTCTCTCTTTCTTCTACTCTGGACCAGATACAGTTCTGGAATCTACGCTCTCAAGCATCTCTCCCTCTCTCCCTCTCCCTCTTCCTCTTCTTCCCATCCCAACAACTTCCACACCAGACCCAGAGCTTCTTCAAGAGCGAGAGAAGATTCAAACCCAGAGAGTTCCTCTTCCGAATTGCTGAACGATGATTTACTGAGACGGGTTTTGGGCGCCAAGGACGCGGATGAGGCGTTGGAGATGATCGCTGAGAATTGCGGGAGAAATGGAGGCGTTGTGGGGACTGAAGATTGCTGTTCCATCATTGGGGCGGCGCTCGATCGGAACAACACAGATCTGGCGTTCTCTATTTTCTCTGCCATGCGTTCCAGCTTCGATGATGGAGGTGAGATTTTTTTTCTTCTCTTCTTTGGTCTTTGTTTGTGTAAAATTGGTTGTAGTGATGGTTTTGATTTATGGGTTTGTTTTGTTTCTGTTGCATCTGAAAGGAATGGTTATAGCTGTTTGACATGTAGTTTATCTGGATGATTGTTCTAGTAAGGTTGAATTTTCAATTATGTTTCAACTCAAGAGCTGGTGGCAGGCTTACCATTGTAACCTTGAGGTTGTGGGTTAAAGTCATGTTACCAATGAGATTAAAAAAAAAAAAAATTTAGAACTCATGAAGGCGAACCCAGATAGATGAGATAAGGCAATGATGAAGATGATGGTGGTGTTGATTTGGTGACATTGCTGTGTTATAAGAAATGGGAAATTTAAGTGAAACTCAGATTGAACTTATCACTATTTTGGTATTTGGATCTTGGTTGTTGGTGGTTTGTTTCCAGAGATTGGTTTTATGTATCTGGGTTCTGTTTTGTTTTGTTTATTCATTTAAAATTTAAAAATGTAAGAGATTTTTGTTGAACTCAAAGGGTACACATAACTTTCTGATCTCAATTTGCTAAATTATGTGCTTTAAATTGTGGGAAATTTAGCTTATGTGCATTATTTGCTGCTCTTTGCGCCCAAAGTGGGCACATGGAAGAACTCTTCGTGTTATGGACCTCTAGTTGGCTTCACATTGTGAATGGGCTGTTGTCCGCAGTTTGTATAGATTGGAAAGTCCCGCCTTTCCATTCCCTGTGGATCGGGGATATCTTATCTCCATCAGTTAAGGATCAGTAGTCTAGAATTTCTGATTCGATGTGGCCGGTTTATTTTGGACACACCTGAATGAAAAGCTTGTTCTGGGACATGTTGTCAAGCTCAATTTGAGAATAGCTTGTTCCTGAACTAACCTCCCTTTTATAGCTGCATTAGAGTTCAGAAAAAAAGTGTGAACTCATTACATGGAAAATTGAACCTTTTGGACTTCTTTTTCGATTTTTGAAATTATAAAGGATACATATATGGGCAGGTGTTGGTGAAAATAGGTCATCTGTTGAGAGATGGAAGTGGGCTAGACCAGATGCACGCACTTACGCATTGCTGATTCGTGGTCTTGCTGCATCATTGAAGGTTTCAGATGCTATTAGGATGATTGCTTGCGTTTCTCGCATGGGAGTTTCTCCGGGGGAGGAGGTAAGTGTGCTCTGTTATTTAATTTTATTGGCATCACACGTAAAGTTAGAGCTTGTGCAGTGTTTTGATTAACATTTTTCCCAGATAATGTAGAAGAATTACAAATCCTGAAGCTGAGTTTGTTTGAAAAAAAAAAAAGAATTATTTGATCTGGAAGAGCAACACAACCATATCATGGTCTTGTTCACAGTCGAATGTGGACACATGGATGCTTCTGTAAATTCAAGCTAATTGTTTAAATGTTCACAACCATATAATTGTTGCAGATAATCATAGCATTTTGATATGTCAGCGTAAATACTAAATACTCTAAATTTCCATCTACCAAATTCATGCAGTTTTAAGAACTTTCCATCATGATCAATTGCTTTCAGATCCTGTGTGTATGTGGGGCATTATATTTAAAATACTCGGATGGAAGGGGCCTACAAGTTGGACCCCAAGGATTGGAGAATATTGAGTTCAATAATTGTCTTATTTTGATCTATGACTGTTGACTACTAATGTACAATTCATGTTGAATTGCAATTGTGAGCAATTCTCAGAGCTGGGTAATTGCATGTAAATCTTAGCAACAGTTGCCCTCACATGTGGGAACCACCAACCAACCGTTGTCACTGGCTTCTAGAGTAAATTAAATCTGCACTTTCTCCGATGTGATACTTTCCTTTGTGGTTTATAACCTATCTCACATAGAAGAGTTTAAGTGCACTTGATACTTCTTAGGCATGCCTTTCTGTCCTCTATTGATCTACAAGTTTATCAATTAATGCACTGCAAGTAAAATATTTCACAACGTAGTTGCTACAATCTCTATTGAAAAGCGCAAAATTGACAGAGCACAGGGTTCTCCAAAATTCGAGGCTACACGCCCATTGTCCCTTAATGATAGTTTTGAGGCATGGCTCTCAATTCAAACCATCAACTTTAATCTGCCCCCATTACATGGTTTGCCTTTAATGAGTGGAAATGCAAGGCTGTTCTCCATGAGGTTTTGTTTGAAAACATGTGTTTTCCTTCTTTTGTTCACGTCACTTTTCAAAATCTTATCTGGTAACATGTTTGTTCTGCATTCTTTCTTGGATTTCCTGCATATTAATTTAATAACGTACTTGGTTACGTCTCTTTACAAAAATAACCTCATAGTTTTCAATTGTTATTACACTTTGAGAAATCTTTAGTATGTATTATCTGTCTAATCAATTTCTCTGCTACTGCTGGAAGAAAAAACTGTGTCCCTTGCACCTTCTTCCTGTATTTCCCACACAGAACTATTCCTACATGGTTTGTTAGTATTCAAATGAGCATTCTCATGGTGTTAGTGCCTTAGTTGTAAATTCTTGTTAGAAAATCAATATTAATTTGAAATTTTGGTGTATGTTTTTGTGCTTCATATAGGAAATATAATCTAAAAAAGATTAGTCAGTGCAAAATATACCATAGTGTAATCACCATTTGCTACTTGAAGCCTGTTTCTTGAAGTAATTTCCATTTGGAGGTCATGCCTTGAAAAGCCAATTACTGGAGTGGAAATTCCAGTAACTGAAAATAGTCAAGAGGGACCTATCTAAAGAAAAAAAGGAAAGAAAAGAAATGAAAAGAAAAGTAAATAGAGAATCTTAATATTAGATTTCCATTAGCTGAATTTCAAATTTTCAATAGCCTCTAGATTGGTTCATGGGAGCCAGCTTGGAGATCAAGCTATTATCTAAACCTGGGGATGCGGAGGGCCTTCTCAGATCCACTATCATGGGTTTGATAATAATGAAAAAACCAAAATTTTACTACAGCTGAGATGTAACTGGCTTTATGGTATCTGGATGCTAGGAGATGTGAATGTAATTCGATAGGGGATCCTAGATTCTCAAGTATCTTGTATGCACTTGGGATTTAAAAATACATCAAACATGAAAGTTAGGATCCAGCATTCAAAATGGCATTTTTGAAGATTCTTTTATTTTTTTTTTCAAAGCAAATGTGCTTTGCTGCTGTTCTTAACTCAAGGCATTACCAAACTGGTATAAACTTGATGTGAAGAACTGAAGGTCATGAGTTAAAATATTGTCGATTTTGAAGGGTAAATGTTCTTTTTATAATGTTGTTTTGATTAAACATGCTTAATGAATTTAAACGCTGGATTCTCAAAATATCCAGTGCATGATGTCGTGTGATAGAATATAAGAATGGATGACTTGGGTATAGAAGGATTAGTGCCTATTAGGGTGTGTGGACATATATTGGGCCTGTCGCTATCATGCCGCCTTTATTACTTCCATGGTAATTTGGTCATCAGGAGCTAAAATTTCCTTTATAGATCCCATGCGCAAGGAATAACTGAGGCTTGGGGAGAGAGAGAGAGAGAGAGAGAGAGAGAGAGAGAGAGAGAGAGAGAGAGGAAACGAATTTTTGAAGATGGATTTTTCAATTATTAATTATTTTCAAGAGCTTTGAAAGTTTATGATTCCACATTTCACAATAAGAAAATCTCCTACAGCAAAGTTTTGTTTATATATATATATATATATATATATATATATATCTTTGCCAGTATTGATCACTACATATGACTTTCTCACTATCATGCTGTAATTTTGCATAACTTGACATATTGTATTTACTGGTTCAAGAAGATGATTTTATGTGGCTTTATAGGTACCCTTTGGAAAGATTGTGAGATGCCCTAGTTGTATGATAGCCATTGCTGTTGCACAACCGCAGCATGGAACTCAAGTATGTAGCAATCATATATGCATGTTCCTTTTTTTTTTTTTTTTTTAATCCTTGTATTATTTCTAGCTAGAAGAATAGTTTCTATCCTTTATGTTCCTGCTTGTATTTCATTGTAATTGGTGACACCAATAACTCAAAATAATTTTTTCACATAACGTGCGTCTTTGGAAACTTCAAGTCATGAAAATATTTTTTGCACACATGATAGAGATTTAGGCATTATAAGTAATTAAATACCTGAATCTTGATCGGAATAGAGAAATAGAATTCGTGTAGCCGACCCAAACATAGTTGGGACAAGGCTTTGATGATGATGAGAGATTTAGGCATTCTAAATTAGAATTCCTTTTTCACTTTAACATTTATTAAAGGAATAAACGCATTGCTTGAGTGGGTCTTCAAAGTCTTCTAGATACTTGGCTCTATTTTTGTTACTCTATTTTGATAATTACGAGATTTCAAGCATTTGATATTAATGCAAATTTTACGAAGCTATACCTCAAATCTCCCTCTCTCTCTCATTTACGGGCTTGGGCTTGAGCTTTGAAACGTTCATGTAATTCTCAGTGGGTGTGGATTTGGGCTTTGGGTACCTGAATTTGACTCAGGTACCCAATATATAAACATGAATATGTAATTATGCATGGTATAGTATATAATGCACACTGTACTATTTTACAAAGTGTACAAGCCATGGTTTAAAAGAATGGACTCGGGACCCGACTTGCCCAGGGCCGAGCCCGAGTTGACTTGCCCAACTCGGGCGAATCCCTATGCAGTGCTGAAAAAAGAGATAAAAGAAAAAGGTGGAGGAGGAGAAGAAGCAGAGAAGGAGAAGGAGAGGGAGAGGGAGAGGGAGAGGGAGAAGGGAGAAGGGAGAAGGAGAAGGAGACGGAAGGGGAAGGGGAAGGGGAAGGAGCAGGAGTAGGAGGAGGAGGAGGAGGATTTATACAGAGGAGCAAAGGAGTTATACAGAGAGCAATGGAGTTATACAAAGAGAGAAGAAAAAAGAAAGAAAGAAAAGGTGTACCAGTCGGTAGTCAGCAGAGCAACAGTGTTTCAGGCAGTAGCACTAGCAGTAGGGTAACATGTTGCTGCCAGCTAATGAGCAGTGGCAGCAGAAAAAAGCATGCAGCAGCAAAATCAAAAAGCAGGCTGCTGCCAGCCAATGAGGAGCAAGATAAGCTGGCCAGCAGTAAAAAGCTGGCAATCACAGCAGAGCAGCAGCAACAAGCCAGCAAAAGCTGAAAATTTTTATAAAAGACCCCATTTGCAGTAAATTTTTTTTTTTTTTTTTCATTTTATACTTTGTTTCAAAATGTCTTCTGAATCGAGTCCGAGTCACCATAGACTCGACTCGGACATGGGGCCGATTTTTTAAAACATGGTACAAGCTTTCTAAATTTTATTTCGTTAAAAGTATAATCCAACTCTAGAAATTTGGGTAACCCGACCCCGCTCAAATCAAACCGCACTCGGGTTGGAATTTAGAAGTTTAGATTGGGGTCAGGTCTTGTGTATCGGGGTTCAGGTTTGCCCAGATGCAATTAGGTTCAGGCTTATACTGAGTCAATACCCAACCTTTCTTTCTTTCTGTATTTATTTATTTTTTCTTTCTTTCTTTTTGAGTAACAAAAAAATTAACTAGATGAGGAAATGCATAGACAGACAACCAAGCCACTACCCATACACAAGGATGACCAAAACATCGGTATGTAAGAGTTATACCTGAAACAAGTACTAAAAAAGAAAGATGAAACAAGTTGCATAGAAAAAGCAACAAAAGAAGAAGAATGATCCACTGCTTGCTTAGCCAATGCATCCGCCGTACCATTAGATGTGGGCAAAATGAGAAAGAATTCCACATGGATCGATGATGACAACACCTTGATCTCATTAAGAAGGAAATGAAACTTCCACGGGCCCCCTCTAAAAGACTTAACCAAGCAATGGCATTAGATGAAAGCCCCCCTCTAAAAAACTTAACCAAGCAATGGCATTAGATGAAAAACTCCACGATGACCTTAATCTGGTGAGAATGAACATACATGCAAAATGCCTCCAAAAATAGTCATCACTTCCTCTTGTTTGAATCTCTATTACCTATAGGCCATCAACACTTCCCCTCAATGAAGCACCCCCAACTCCCAATGCTAACTGGCCCTAATTTACATTGAGCCTCTCCATTACATTCATTCTGAAGGAGGAACCCAATGCATCTAGCCTTGAACAATTAAATTCTTTCCTTGAAGATACCCATTTTGCTATCCTCAAGCACACTGTCAAAAGAAGCTCCTTAACCAAAAGTTGAAACCTCCCTGAAAATCCTACCATTTCTTTCATTCCAAATCGATCACAAAATAGTAAAGGGAACTAGCCACCAAAGTGTAGCACCACACCAGAAAAAAAAAAGAACCAAATTCCAAGCCTCAATAATGCCAACCAAAGATTTGGGCATAGACCAAGAACCACCACATCTAGAAAGAAACATATTCTATAGAATAAAATATGCAATACAGAAATAAGTGATCAATTGTCTCCCTCTCCTGACCACACAGCAAGCACATATCTAAAAGAAGAAAAATCCTTTGAGTTCAAGCTTCTTCTAACATTATCCACCATAATTATCTTACCCAAAATCACTAACTATCAAAACACCTCTACTGTAGGTAGGGCGAGACTGTGCCAAAGAATAGAGCTAGAGAAACGATTTGGTGGAGAACACCCTAGACAAACACGACATCCAAGTATGAGTGTCTGCCTCATCCTTGCACAAAAACACGTTTGAAAGACGACTAGCCAAATACTCAAACATTAACTCCACTAACCAAAACTCTCCTAAAGAAACCACCCACGACATAAAGACCCCCCTCATTCACATAAGTATCTTTAATAGAAGACAATTTAATCAACACCAACCTCAACAACCTGGGGTATACTCTTAATAGAGGGCATATTCCCAACCAATCATCAACCCAAAAACAGACATAATCACAACCCCCCCACCAACTCACCCACCCAAAATGCCATTCACCAAAATTTAAAAAAGAAGATGTTGACGAAATGCATTTCCAAATCCAATCTCTCAACTTATCACCAAACAAACCTCCTCAGCATGCTATGATGCTCAGATATGGCATGGACACACCATAGATACGGATTTTACACATAAAAAATGAAGTATCAGATACGATACGACACGATATATTGCCTATTTTGAAGTAGCAATGCATCATAGCCATCATGTCCGACTAGCCAATACATCCCAAAAGCTTAAGATGTTAGGAAGTGGTAGGCCAATCTACTTTTTAAACCCCCCCCCCCCCCCCCCCCCCCCACACACACACACACACAACCCAAAAAAAAAAAGACACCATTAGAATTTGCAATCCACACTTGCCTGCTCACCATAGTTATTAATTTCGTACCGTTTTGGCTGACTGGAAATTTTCATTTCAGTCAAGTGGCTGAAATGAAATTTCGCATAAAACCTTTTGTTTTAAATTTCGGCCCATTTCGGCCGAAATGATATTTTGCATAATTAGTTATTTTTTTTAGTTTTTATTCATATTATTCTTTGTATTTCTTATATTTCCCCAAAATGTAATTCCAAAAACTTTTACTAGAATGGATAAAATCAATATTGATTTTTTTATTTTTAATTTTTCCACTTATATATTCTTTTATATTTCCCCGAAATGTAATTTCGAAAAGTTACGCCAAAATTCTGAATTGGCCGAAACTTTTCATTTTGGAGGCTAGACCGAAATAGAGTTCGAAACGATATTGACAACTATGTTGCCCACTCGACATGGGGAAATAACGCCACCTCTGGGTTCGAACTCACGACCTAGCTTGGCTTTGGTACCATGTTAAGTTTGACTAGCCAATACGTCACAAAAGCTTAAGCTGGTAGGAAGCGGAAGACCAATCTACTTAACAAAACCCAACTCCACATGATCGTAAGCCTTTTCCATGTCAATTTTGAAGATTGGCCTTGCCCTCTTCCTTGAGTCAAGTAACTCGTTTTCCATAAGAACGCCATCCAGAATTTTTTTGTTATGTATAAATGCCCATGCCCTTGCATAGCGATTAGTGGAAGAATCTTTCTCATTTTGTTGGCTAAAATTTTGGGAGCTGCCTGTACCCACAACCAATTGAGCTAATGATTAGTGGAAGAATCCTTTACCTCCATTGGGTTAGGGTTCTTCAATGGGATGGTTAAGAATGTGGCATTAAACTCCTTGTTTAATCTTCCCTTACGATCGAATTTGGATATTATCTCACAAAAACCTTTCTTTAAGAAATCCCAAGCCACTCGGATGAAGGAAAAGTTGAAGCCATTTGGATGTGGAGTCTTGTTAGCCGTACAAGTAGACAAAGCCAAAGAGATTTCCTATTCCTTGGAGTCTCTTTCACGCCCAAAATTTGTGCTCAAGGGAGCGAGCGGGAAAGGCTAAACCTTCCAACTTTGGCCTCGAAAACTTCTTACCCGAGTACAAATCTTCAAAGAATTTAGCAATGCCTCTTAGGATTCTATCAATATAGTTACTTCTTTTCCTAACATTATCCATTTGATGAATAAACTTAGTATTTTTGTCCCTCTCCTTTAACTGTAACTCCTGACTTTGCGTCCATGAAACCTCTTCTAAGTCCCATAACACCCAGGTGGTAGACCCTTTGGCCTTTCTCTCTAGATTTAAATTCCTCATTTCCTCCACCGAGTCCCATGCTCCAACCATGGTTCAAAATAGAAGCAGCGGCCGCATTATCGGCCATAGATGTAGAGGCCTCTACATGCTGCGGTCTAAAACTTAGTAGAGCTAAGCAATTTTAATTTAGAACAATGTTTTTTCCATTTCTTCTCCCCAATAGCCTTTCTAAAGCTGTCTACTCTTATATGGTTCCAAAACACTGTTAAAGTGATAATAGGCCCTGCCCATCTCGGCCCAAAACTTGTATGATAATAGGCCCAGCCCACTTGTATATATGAGATCTAGTCAGAAGATAACTTTGTATATGCTAGGATGTCCTTCCTTATTTAGAGATATAATTAGGTCTTGATTCCATGATTTGTGGTGATTTTTAGCCTAAACTTAGGCAATGTAAAGTCTTTATAAAGAAGTGTAATCCAAGAAATCAATACATCAAATGAGAATATTTCACAGAACTCTATCTCTCTCATTTCAGTATTCTTTTCAATATGCCTATGAATGTCATGGTATCAGAGCTTGAGTTCTAGGAGATCTTCTTCATTCTGAGAGATTTCTAAAGCTTCGTTTCTTCTCTTCTCTCTGCCTGGGATATCTCTGATCAAGGTGGCCCACCTCTGATCAAATCACTTGTAGCCAGCAATCTACATGGTGATGATCGACTACTCTTCAAAGATTTTTTGAAGATTTTTATGGTTTTTTTCTTCATCGGATCAGGTGTCATCTACTCACTTTTTCTTCTAACGGTTTTGGCAATTTTTACTCAATAAGATTTCAGCTTAGCCGTACAATTTTGTGGATACTTCTCCAAATCCAATCAAACTTGGACTAGAGGACACATTTTTGATCTCCTCCAGGATGATGTCCTCTGATCTGTGATTGGACCACGTTGTGGGGCCCACGCATCTCTCCTGCACTGGATCTCAAGGTCGTCTGGCTCTTTTTTTTTCCTGTTCTGGGAAATTTTTGCTACATTTCTTCATGCTGGGTTAGTACACACATCTCAGTAATTCTGATCATCTGTGATTGTTTTGCTACACTACTCTGGTTCCTTTCGTTACTTTTCTGCACTCTCTGGTGGCTGTTCTGTGTGTCTTCAAGTTGATTTTTTACTCTGCTGGTAGTAGGATTGCTGCCTGTTATTTTTTTGCTGAACATATCTCTGCATTAATATCATGGAGAAAGGAGATATCACTTTGATCAAGTTTAATGGTAAAAACTATACCACTTAGGCTTTTCAATTTCAAATTTACCTTAAGGGTAAAGAACTTTGGGGTCATCTTGATGATTCCGATCCCAAACCTACTGATGATAAGCTTCTAACTAAATAGGAGGTTAAAGATTGGCAGATCATGACCTGGATTTTGGGGTCCGTTGACGCGCAGTTTATCCTGAATCTTCGCCCATACAAGACTGCTAAAGATATGTGGCTCTATTTAAAAAAGATATATTTGCAAGAAAATTCTGCTCGAAGGTTTCATTTAGAACATGAAATCTTGCAATTTGTTCAAGGGACCCTGTCGATACAGGATTACTACTCTCAGTTTACCAGTCTGTGGACTGATTACGCTGAGATTATTTATGCTGACCTTCCCGCCGCCTCCTTATCCACTATTCAAGAGATCCACCAAACAAGTCAGCAGGATCAGTTTCTGATGAAGTTACGGCCTCAATTTGAAACTGTCCGCTCCAACTTAATGAGCAGGGTGCCATCCCCTTTACTCGAATCATGTTTGGGCGAACTTCTTAGAGAGGAACAGCGCTTGGTGACTCAGACAACACTTACAAATAATGCTCCTCAGGCTGCTCCTATCGATGTTGCTTATATAGCCCGAGGTAAGCCTCAAGCCCGGGACATGAGCAAGGTCAAATGTTTTTGCTGCCACAAACTCGGACATGTTTCCACTCAGTACGACCAGAAGTTTTGTTCCTACTGCAAAACCAAAGGTCATGTTCTTCCGGAATGCCGGACGCGACCTCAGAATAGGGCATAGCAACAACGAGCCTACTCTGCACATCTTCCTGAAGCTTATTCACCAGTCATGCTTGCACCACCTACTGCCACTTCTTCTTCTACCCTTACTCCTGAAATGGTCCAGAAAATGATCATAAATGCTTTCTCTGCACTTGGTCTATCAGGTAAACCAACATCTTTAGTATCCACCTGGTATATTGATTCAGGGGCCTCCAATCACATGACACACTCTCCTGCCAATATGACTCATATTAGGGAGTATGATGGAGACCTCTGCATCAATACTGCTGATGGTGGCAGTGTTCCTATTTTTGCTGTTGGCCAGGTTCCTCACTCCTTGCCCTTTCATAATGTTTTTCTTTCCCCTCGCTTAACCACAAATTTGTTATCCGTTGGTCAACTTGTTGATAGTAATTGCTCCATTTTTTTTTCTCGCTCTGGTTGCGTTGTGCAGGATCAGTTATCGGGGAAGGTGCTAGCGAAGGGCCCTAAGCAGGGACGACTGTTTCCTCTCCAGATTTCGTCACAAGAAAAGCCTCCTTCGGAGTCTGCTTTGTTTTCTCATTTTAGTCATAATAAATGCCAGTTGTGGCATAATCGTTTAGGACATCCTAATTCCAAAACTTTGATGTTTTTATTAAATTCTGGTTTAATTAATGATAATAAAGTTTCTTTTAAGGATGTTTCTTTTAATTGTGATAGCTGCAAGATGGGGAAAGGGAAAACCCTTCCTTTTCCTCTTCATGATTCTTTAGCAATGAAATGTTTTGATATTGTTCATAGTGATGTCTGGGGTATTGCACCTGTTATCTCTCATTCTCATTATAAATACTTTGTTACATTCATTGATGATTATAGTCGTTTTACTTGGATTTATTTCTTGCATGCTAAGTCTGATGTTTTCTCGGTTTTTAAAGTTTTTTTGTCTTATGCTGAGAATCAGTTTTCCACTACCCTTAAAATTCTTAGGTCTGACTCAGGGGGGGAGTATGTTTCTAAGGACTTTCAAACATTTTTGCAATCCAAAGGCATTATCTCCCAGCGATCTTGTCCTTACACTCCCCAACAAAATGGTGTGTCTGAACGGAAAAACCGACATCTCTTGGACATTGCTCGTTCACTTTTGTTAGCATCTTCTGTTCCCACTAGGTTTTGGCCCGAAGCCCTATCAACCGCTGTGCATGTCATCAATCGTTTACCTTCATCTAGATTAGACAACCAGACACCGTTTTTTAGACTTTTTCAAAAGAATCCTCTTTATGATCATCTTCGTCCTTTTAGGTGTGTCTGTTTTGTTCTTCTTCCTCCCACTGAACGCACTAAGTTAACAGCTCAATCCTCCATATGTGCCTTTCTTGGTTATGCACTTAATCAAAAAGGCTATCTATGTTATGATGCTACAGCCAAAAGAATTCGGGTTTCTCGCAATGTCGTGTTTTTTGAAAATCAATATTTCTTTCCAAGGCATGCTGATTCGAATGACTCTGTCTCGTTTTCTTTTTTACCATCCTTTTCAGATGCAATACCTCCACCTGTTACTCGTTTTAAGCCGAATTTTGTGTATAAACGACGGAATGTTACAGATGATCCTGTTCCTGGGTCTCTCGCTACGCCTACCTTGACTACACCAGATCCTGCACCTGATCCACCTCCGGAGCCTCCTGCCCTGGATCCTGCACCTAATCCACCTCCGGAGCCTCTTGCTCTTCGCCGATCCATTCGCAACATAAAGCCACCTGATCGTTATGGCTTTACTCATGCTTCATTATTAACCACTTTGTCTTCTATTTCTATCCCTAACTCGTACTCTCAGGCTGTGCAGCATGATTGTTGGGTACAGGCTATGCAGGAAGAACTTACTGCTCTTCAAACAAATCATACATGGGACATCGTTACCTGTCCTTCATCTGTCAAACCCATTGGATGCAAGTGGGTATACTTGGTGAAATTGAAGTCTGATGGATCCTTGGATTGTTACAAAGCCCGTCTAGTTGCACTTGGAAACAGGCAGGAGTATGGTATTGACTATGAGGAGACTTTTGCTCCGGTGGCCAAAATGACAACTGTCCGTAGAGTTCTTGCAATTGCTGCCTCTCAGTCATGGCCTCTATATCAGATGGATGTGAAGAATGCATTTCTTCATGGGGATCTTAAAGAAGAAGTCTACATGCGTCTCCCTAATGGAATTCCTTCTTATTCCAAGACCGATGTCGCTCGTTTAAGACGCTCCTTATATGGCCTTAAACAGGCACCCCGAGCCTGGTTCGACAAGTTCCGAACCACTCCCTTCAGCTTTCTTTTATACAGAGCCCGTATGATCCTTCGATGTTCACACTTCATTCATCACGAGGATCCACAATTCTCCTTGTGTATGTCGATGATATCATTATTACTGGCCCTCACAGTGATATGATTCGACAGATACAAGCCTCTCTGCAAGACGAGTTTCATATGAAGGATTTGGGACCTTTGAATTATTTCTTGGGTTTGGAAGTTCATCAATCCAAGAAAGGCTTGTTTCTTCATCAGCACAAATATGCTACTGACCTAGTGGATCTCGCCGAGCTTGCTGATTCTAGTCCAGTCGACACCCCATTGGAAGTAAATGCCAAACTTCGTCAACAAGACGGAGATCTCCTCCCTGATCCTACATTTTATCGTCGTTTGGTTGGTAGCCTTGTCTACCTAACCATTACTCGACCAGATCTCTCTTATGCTGTTAATCTGGTCGGCCAGTTTATGACAGCCCCACGGCATCATCATTTGGCGGCAGTCAAACGGATTATTCGTTATATCCTTGGTACCTTTACCCGCGGCTTATTTTTTCCAGTTGGCACACCACTTACACTTACTGCTTATTCTGACGCGGATTGGGCCGGCTGTCCTGACACACGCCGCTCTACCACAGGATGGTGTGTTTACTTGGGAGACGCCTTGATATCCTGGAAATGTAAAAAGCAAGATAAAGTCTCAAAATCTTCCACGGAATCAGAATACCGGGCCATGTCTTCCGCTTGTTCTGAGATCCTATGGCTACATGGGTTGCTCTCAGAGCTTGGATTCTCCCAGACTCAACCGACTCCTCTTCATGCTGACAACACAAGGGCCATTCGAATCACTGAAATTCCGGTGTTTCATGAGCGGGCCAAGCATATTGAAGTGGACTGTCACTTCATTCGGGACGAGTATGATCGCAAAGTCATTACTCTTCCTCATATTTCCACTGAGTTCCAGCTTGCTGATATCTTCACCAAGGGTCTTCCACGCCCGCGGCATGAATTCCTGGTTCGCAAATTGTTGCTGGTTGATTCACCGCATCAATTTGAGGGGGGGTGTTAAAGTGATAATAGGCCCGGCCCATCTCGGCCCAAAACTTGTATGATAATCGGCCCAGCCCACTTGTATATATGAGATCTAGTCAGAAGATAACTTTGTATATGATGTCCTTCCTTATTTAGAGATATAATTAGGTCTTGATTCCATGATTTGTGGTGATTTTTAGCCTAAACTTAGGCAATGTAAAGTCTTTATAAAGAAGTGTAATCCAAGAAATCAATACATCAAATGAGAATATTTCACAGAACTCTATCTCTCTCGTTTCAGTATTCTTTTCAATATGCCTATGAATGTCAATCACTAAAAAAACACAAGATTAGCTGCTATACAAGATTCAAAACCTTTTTACCACTTAAAAAATTTGCACCGCTATGCCGCTAAATATCGCTCGCTGTGTAGTATTTTGGCCACTGGCCGCTATGTAGAAGATAGTATAACTTAGGCCCACTTAGGCCCAGCCCATTGTATATAAAATCCCACGTGTGGGATCATTGATTAGTAGATTAGATTTTGTTGCTTGCTAATTTCCCTGTACTACTTCCTTATATAGATTAGGAGATTCTTTCATTCCTTGATTTATTCTAAGATTGTAATCTTAACATACTTAGTGCCTTGATTAAGGTAACTTTTGATTATAAAAGGGAACAGCTGATGATCAATTGATCATTGAGTTTTCTCCCATACTGTTGTCTTCTTCCTCATCTCATCTCATCACAGACTCTCACAGAGTCTTACATGGTATCAGAGCACTGTGGGATATCTCCATCTCTCAGTTGCAATCCTTTCTCACGGATCTAGAAAGAGCATCTTTCTCTTTGTCGTCATTCTTCATTGTGTCGACATTCTGCAGCGTGGAGATCAAGGTGGGCCACCATCAGATCATCAAGATAGCACCTACAACCACTACCACAGTGGTCGCCCCTCTTCTCTGAGTTTTATGGGCATTTTTTAAGGATTTTTAGCACATCAGAGGTAGGCCATCTACTGCCACTTGTGCTTTCACAGTTTTACTGGATAGTTTTCATCAGATCCGTTCAATTTTGCGGATTTTCATTCGTTTCCCTTGCAACTTGATCTGGAAGTTAGTAAAAAGTCTCCTCCATAAGGCTGTATTCTCTGATCAGTGGTTTGATCCCTTTGTGGGCCCCACGAGACCACTCCAGGACCAAAACAGTGGTCGTCTGGCACTGTTTTTTGGCTATATTGGGTTATTTTCTGCACTGTTGGGTTCTTTTCTTGTTTGGAGTTCATTCTTTTACTCCAGTTAGCCATCTGCACCAGCCATTCAGCCTCTCTTGCTGATTATTGTTGTTTAGTTCACTTCATCCCTCTCTGTCAAAGGGTTTTTTTGGTTGGACATCCCTCTCTGTGAGACATTCTACTGTCTTTTGAGAACATGGAAAAGTACGATGTTATTCCCGTTAAGTTTAATGGGCAAAATTACATGTCTTGGTCCTTCCACTTACGGAACTTTGTCGAAGGACAGGGCCTTTTCGGTTATCTTGATGGATCGATAACCAAGCCTCCGATTACTGACTCAAAAGGCCTAGCCACTTGGTCCAAAGAGAATGCAAAGGTCATCACTTGGATCCTTAACTCTATTGATCCTTCTCTGGCTGTGGCTCTTCAAGCCTACACTACAGCAGTTGATATGTGGGCTCATCTGAAGAAAGTCTATCATCAAACCAATAAAGCCCGCAAATTTCATCTAGATAGTGAAATTGCCAGATACAGTCAAGGGGATAAAACTGTGCAGGAATACTATAATGGTTTTCTAACCTTATGGACTGAGAGGGATTCTATGCTGATCCAAACGGTCTCTTCTGGATTTCTGTCTGAGGCTCTCCAGTTACAAGAAGAAACTCATATTAGCCAGTTTCTTATGAATCTACGACCGGAATTTGAATCTGTTCGGTCTGCGCTAATGAATCGGGAGAATACTGCTAATCTTGATACTTGCTTCCAAGAAGTCCTTCGCGAAGAACTTCGTCTCACTTCATAGCGCACTATTCTGGAAGGACCCGAAGCACCCAAAGCCTTCCTTGCGCCTCTTCCTGATTCTTCGGCTCTTCTGGTAACTCCAAAGCAATTTCAATGTTATGAATGCAAAGGCTTCGAACATATTGCCAAAAATTGTTGCAAGAAATTGGTTTGTAGATATTGCAAACGGACCGGTCATGTGATTGATGACTGTCGAAGCCTGCAGCGACGGAATGAAATACAGCCTAAGAAGCCTCCCTCCAATATGCCAAAACAGATTGTTCCATCTGCATTTCAGGCTCAAGCCCCCGTATCAGATACAGGCAGTACTTCCTCCGAGGCTATCTCCATGACTCCTGCTCAAATTCAAGAACTGATCCAGAGCACAGTCACCTCTGCATATGCATCTATGTGCTTCTCTGGTGGTCGGTATCAACCTCATTCTCATATAGCATCTCCTGCCTTTCATTCTTCTGCATCTCTTTCTTCTTCTATCACCTCTTCCACATGGTTTTTAGATTCAGGAGCCTCCAATCATATGACATTTGTATAACATAGCTTTACAGATTCTCACCCTTACCTTGGAAAAGAAAAAATTACTACTGCCAATGGTGATCAACTACCCATTTCTGGAGTGGGTACCATTACTTTATCTAGTGTTACTGGCCAGTCCATCACCCTTTCTAATGTCTACTTTGTTCTAAAATTATCAGCCAATTTACTTTTTGTAGGACAACTTATTGATGATGGCTATCTAGTTCACTTTTCTTCCTCTGGTTGTGTCATACAGGGGCGACAAACTGGGAAGGTGATCGCGACGGGGAGTAAACATTGGCGCCTGTTCTTGCTGGACATTGGACATCATTCCTTCTTTGCTTCTTCTTTTAATAATTTCAAAAACTTGTGGACGGTTTGGCATAAACGTCTTGGTCATGTGAACAATGCCTATTTAATTTCTTTGTTTAAACTTGGTTGTTTGGACTCCACAATTTATAATAAAATGATGTCTTCTTTATCACAATCAAAATGTGAAGCTTGTTGTTTAAGTAAGAGTCATATTTTGCCATTTTCTGTTCATAATTCTTGTGCATTAGAATCATTTGACATCATTCACACTGATGTTTGGGGCATTGCTCCTACATTGAGTAGGGCAGGATTCAAGTACTATGTGACATTCATTGATGATCATTCCCAATCTATTTGGATTTATTTCATGCGTTTAAAATCTGAAGTGTTCTATATTTTTAAAAGATTCTATAACATGGTCCACACTCAATTTAAGAAAGATATCAAGATCCTTAGATCCGATTCTGGCGGCGAATACATGTCTCATGAATTCTCTGATTTCCTCTCTGATAAAGGAATTCTTCATCAAAAATCTTGTCCGCACACTCCGCAGCAGAATGGAGTTGCGGAAAGAAAGAACAGACATATTCTTGAAACTGTTCGCACCCTTTTATTTGCATCCTTAGTTCCTCCTGAATTTTGGTGTGATGCTGCCCAGACTGCGGTTTATCTGCTCAATCGTCTTCCTAGTACCGTTCTAGGCAAGACTACTCCTTACAGAGTTCTCTTTGAACATCCTCCTTCATACTCTCACTTACGTGTGTTTGGTTGTCTGTGTTTTGTTCATCTTTCACCGACTGAACGCACTAAGCTATCTCCACAGGCTGCCAAATGCATCTTTTTTGGCTACAGTTCTGAACACAAAGGGTTCTTGTGTTATGACCGATTTGAAAAACGCATGCGAATCTCTCGAAACGTGATCTTCCTGGAACAAATTCCTTTCTTCTCCTTGCGTTTAGATCATCATCCTATTGTTGTGTCCTATTTGCCACAATTCCCGGAATCTGCTCCTGCCTCACCTGCTGTCAAGGTCTATGTCCGGCGTAACAAGGTTCCTCCTATGGTGCCTCCCTCTCCTGATCATCTCTCAGTACAGCGTACTGCTCCTACAGGTAATCATGCTTCTTCTGATAATACCCTCTCTCTGCGACGATCTAATCGTCTTTCCATTGCCCCTAACAGCTATGGCTTTCCTGCTCTCTTTTCATCTTTAGATAGTGCTCCTATACCCACTTCATATTCACAGGCCTCGAAGATTGCTTACTGGCAGGATGTTATGAATGAGGAATTACTCGCTCTCGAAGCAAATCAGACATGGGACTTGGTACCAGCTCCTGAAGGAGCCTCTGTGATTGGCAGTAAATGGATCTACTCCATCAAAGTTCACTCCGATGGGAGTCTTGATCGCTACAAAGCTCGATTGGTTGCGCAAGGATACAAACAGGAGTATGGAATTGATTATGAGGAGACATTTGCACCAGTGGCTAAAATGACCACAGTCCGTACTCTCCTCTGTGTCGCTGCAGCCCGCAACTGGCCTCTGTGGCAAATGGATGTCAAAAATGCCTTTCTCCATGGGGATTTGCGAGAAACAGTTTACTTAAAGTCTTCTCCAGGATATGCTTGTCCTCCTAAGCATGTTTGTAAGTTGCGGAAATCTTTGTATGGACTTAAGCAGGCTCCCAGGGCTTGGTTCGATAAGTTTCGGGCGGCGATTCTTCAAGCAGGATTTCGTCAGAGTCATTCGGATAGCTCACTCTTTCTTCGATGGAGATCGAAGGGTTACACTTTCCTGTTAGTATATGTTGATGATATGATTATCAGTGGCAATGATAGTGCTAGCATTACGGAACTCAAACATCATCTCACTCGCCACTTCAGAATGAAGGATCTTGGTCCTCTCACCTACTTTCTGGGGCTGGAGTTCTTGCGTAACAAATCTGGCATTCGGGTTCATCAGCAGAAATATGCTACAGATTTAATCACTTCGGCAAGACTCGATGATGCTCACACTTTTGATACACCTATGGAGTTGAACAGCAAGATCAGTGCGGATGATGGCCCTCCCCTGGATGATCCCTCTGTTTTCCGGAGGATAGTTGGTAGTTTGCTCTACTTAACTATGACTAGGCCGGATATTTCTCATGTCGTTCATACGGTTAGCCAGTTTGTGAGCAATCCTCACAAACCTCACCTTGCTGCTGCCCTACGCATACTCCGCTATGTCAAAGGCACCCTTAATCATGGTCTCTTCTGCTCTTTGGGCACTTCTCTGCACTTATCTGCTTAGGCGAATGCTGACTGGGCTGGTTGCCCCGATTCTCGACGCTCTACCACTGGGTGGTGTATTTTTCTTGGGGAATCTTTGATTTCATGGAAGTGCAAGAAGCAAACCACAGTTTCCAAATCGTTTGCTGAGGCAGAATATCGGGCCATGTCATATGCGAGCGCTGAAATCATCTGGCTACGCCGTCTTCTCTGTGAGTTCGGTGTCCCTGTTGGTAGCTCTACACCTCTTCATGGGGACAACACCAGTGCTACCTGAATTGCAAACAATCCGATCTTTCATGAAAGAACAAAGCATATTGAGATTGATTGCTACTTCAAGTGTCAGCATGTTGTTACTAAGAAGATAATTCTGCCACATGTCTCTTCTCATGACCAGTTGGCAGATATCTTCACAAAAGCTCTTCCCAAACCGCGCCATCATGATCTCACTACCAAATTGATGTTTTCTGCATTACCACATCAATTTGAGGGAGAGTGTAGAAGATAGTATAACTTAGGCCCACTTAGGCCCAGCCCACTGTATATAAAATCCCACGTGGGATCATTGATTAGTAGATTAGATTTTGTTGCTTGCTAATTTCCCTGTACTACTTCCTTATATAGATTAGGAGATTCTTTCATTCCTTGATTTATTCTAAGATTGTAATCTTAACATACTTAGTGCCTTGATTAAGGTAACTTTTGATTATAAAATGGAACAGCCGATGATCAATTGATCATTGAGTTTTCTCCCATACTGTTGTCTTCTTCCTCATCTCATCTCATCAATGACTCTCACAGAGTCTTACACGCTACCCTGGTTGCAACTGCTATTTTGATCATTGGCTCCAACTCCTTGTACAAAGAAACTGTAGTATGTTCAGTCTTGCCAAAAAACTCTCTATTCTATACTTTAATATTTCCCTATAACAACTACAGCTTCTTAACAATTTTGAACCCTGGAAAACCATTAACTACCAAATTTGACCAACAGTCTCTAGCCATCACAAGGAAATCTTTATGCAATAACCAACAATTCTCAAATCTAAAAGGTTAATTTCCATATAAGAGAGTTTAATCGGTCCATGACAGGATGGAACCCTGGCTAATGCTACTTGAACCAGGCGGGATAAATGATCCTCCCGATCCTTAACTAGAAGAAACCGATCAATCCTGCTTATGTCTAGCCTTTCTTGATAATTGGACCAAGTAAACCTCCTATCAGCCAATGGGAAATCCAGCAGCTCATTGTGGTTGACAAAGACTGAAAATCTTTGTATACTTCTAGAAAGACAACATTGAAACCAACCCCAAAACACCATGAAAGTGGTCACTGCTGTGAAGACACTTAATTTCATATGGTCCTCGGTGTACCATAAGCTACAGAGGATCACCAGTCTTTCATGTACTATGCATTTTCTTAGATTTCAGTAGTTACTCAAACCTTGCTATGTTTGTGTAGATAAGCTCGTTGCCATTATTGTACATGAGACTCCAAATATAGTGGTTGGGAACATTAACACAACACAACAACTTCTCCAAAGCTTTAGTGTTTCTTAAGTTGTTTCATGGTATCAGAGACTAGTCTCTAACCCAATTGATATAGAATTCTGTTTGTGAGTCTGCTTCCATCTTCTGACGAATCTTTGGAAGATTTTTTTTCCCTCTTTTCAGTAGTCTTCTTCTGCTCCCACCTGTCTTCACCATCTCAAAGCACCAGTTTCAGAAATTGTAGTCAGCAGACGTCTCCAGTTCTCCCAGTGTAATGTCGACAGCCACTTGATTGATATTGCTATCTAGCAATAGCAATACCAACTAGCTCCTTCTTCTTGATTAATATTGCTGTTTTTTTATTATTAATATTACCGTTGAGAACCCCTTAACCATTTCTGCACAATTTTCTCACTTTAGATGACCCTGTCTGTACTGTATAACTAACAAAACTCTGGGGCCCACTTGTAATCTACAAAAACCCTCCAAATTAGTTTAATTGGAATATTTAATTTGGATTGGAATTATTAATGCATGCACAAAATTCTCATGTCTCATGTAGAAACTTGGTTAAGTTGATTTGTACAACTTTTAAATCGGTTTTTAGGGCATGATTTAGTGGCTCAAAGTGAGCTTTGGTGATTGTAAACCATGTAGTTGTGCATGAAATTATGCGCCTTGGTTTTCTAGAAACCAAGTACGAAGCTAACCATTTCGTTGTCAAGATTATTAATTACTAAAATTATTCCAAATGGAATCTAAAATTAATTAGCAATTTTATTGCCTTGATTCTCAGTTCTTCATACATGCTAGATCTTGATAATACAATATGACATTTTCTGGAAATTAGTTTATATTTCCTTTATGTGAATGGTCCCTGATCCCCCTCCCCCCATTCCACAACACCACCACCGACCACCCACACAAAAGTTTTAATTTGTTTCATATTGGCTATTTGTGAGACTCCACCTGTCCAGGACCACTGTTCGGACTCCCAAAGGTGGGGCTGCATAGGTACTGCCTGGGGGTGTGGGTGGAGTGCTTCGGTTAGCATCGCGAGGCCTTGTCTAAGTCCCACATCGGAAATATAAGTCCTGACCCTGGGCTTATAATTCAAATTCTGTCTTAACTAAACATGATGCGTTTTAAAGCCGTACAGCCCCAAATCCCATGTCTCTTTGGAGTTAAGTGTGCTCGGGCGGGAACAATACTGGGATGAGTTACCGCCTAGGAAGTCCTTGCGTGTGCACGTGGGCCAAAGCGGACAATATCATGCTGAGTTGGGCAGGGCTATGACACTATTATCCAACTGATTTCGACTATTGGATTGAATCATAGAAATGCCATAACTAAAATACCTTTAAACTTTGGGCCGCCTAGATTGATGGTCATCATGTTTTGATGGGTTGAGTTCGCTATTGAAAAATAGATGCTTGGCCTCCATAAACTATGCTCACTGCTGTTATCTGGTCTCTTGTACAAATTTCTACAGGTGGCATCTTGTTCCAAGTGCCGTTACCAGTATGAGCTTTTTTCTGGGGATATAGTTAGTATTGAGTCAGAAGAAATCAGGTTAGTTTACATCTATTTATTCTACACAACAGTGACACCTGTATTGTTTAATATTAGTACTTCTTTTTGCTTTCTCATTTTACCAAAGTGAAATGCTTCACATGCTTCTGAAAATTTTCCATTCATGTCCTCAATTATTTTGCCTTACGCTGGGGAAGTACTTCCTTACATAATGACATTGTCATGATCATGTTGGTTACGTGGGAGTACTTCAGTAGAGCAACTGATGAATTAAAATAAATAAATTATACCTTTTCCCTTGGCTTTCGTCAATTTAGGGACCAAAATTGCCAACAATTTATCTTGGATTAGGCAGGAACTTTGATTAGACTCTGCATTAGAGTAACCTCTAATTAGATTCACAGGTTAGTTTTGGTGTTTCTGTTTCCCACTGATTTTATTTGGCTAGGATTCTAAGGTTCATTGATAAGATGTTTCTTTTAAAAAGATGGTTCATAGGTACATTTGTTTGCTTCTTGTAGTATAGTTGTCATTTCCATTTTGTTTCGGCCAGTCTGCCGAAACGAAACAGCCTCTCAAACTTTTCGGTTGTGTTTTTGGTGGATTTCTGTCAAAATCCCCAAAATCCTCATTTTCAGTTTTTTTCATCACAGAAATGGCAAGGGAAAAAAATGAGAAAAAGGAAGGATGAAAAGGCATAGAGTAACATGGAGATTACTGCAATGAGGGAAAATTTAAAAAAAAAAAAAAAAGGAAAATAGAAGAGGGAAAAGGGATCTGGCCGGTGTCGCCGTTTGCCTCTGCTGCTGCCGACGACCACTGTCCTGCCCTTCTCCTCTTCTCTCTCTCTCACCACTCGAAAAGCAGCAAAACTTGAGAAGCTGAAATGGCATTGTATGTATTCTTCACCGTCACATAAATGCAGAAGGGGCAAATGCCCTTTTCAAAATGAGTTGAAATCCAATCCTCTCCAGAAACTTCTGGGAAAGTCAAAAGGACAAAAGGAAATTGACTTTCCCATTATTCCCTTTCTTCTTTATTTTTTTCAAAGAGGTCCCTTTTGCCATTTTGTGTTTATGTTTTACGTCTTTTTCAAATTTTTTTAAACCTCATGATGTTGGTATACTAATGATGTGAAAATTTGTGTAGGTGGAATAGGACCTTAGCAAATTTAAATAATACTAAGATTTTATTTTTTATTTTCATTTTTTTATATATTTTTATATTTTTTCCTGGAAAGCTGCACCGAAAAGTTTTGCTGAAATACCGAGATACCAAAAATTTCATTTTGGAGGCCAGACTAAAATGAAGACCGACACGGAATTGATACCTATGTCATGTACTCAAATGTAGTTTTACCTCATTAGAATAAAAACAAGTAATCATTTGTTATTCTTGTTCAATACCTCAGATTATTTTGCTTCTCCTGTATTAGCTGGTAGCATAGTCTGAAGAGAATTTAGATGAATACTAACACACTTCTCTCAGATTTGTTTTGGTATGTATATTGAGATGTATTAGTTGTGTCCCATAATGATTTGCTGTAGTTGACGAGTGAAAAATGTGGATCATGCTGCAACTAGGAGATCAGTAGCAATTTTCACATGCCAGGGCAAGAACATCGACAACATCTACATCAGCTACTATGATCCTGAGTAGTTGCATCAGTCCCATAGGCAATTTTGATAACATTTAGAACCATAGCTTGCCTGTTCTTGATTCGGACTCAAACTTGGACATGACTCATCATTTATGGTTTTGGCGGCTCTTCATAGACTGATCAAGAGGTGGATGGTTCAATCACTGACTTCTGATATCATGTAACATTTAGACAAATTCCATAGAAGTATAATTCACAGTGATATTAAGCCACTTTATTTCCATTTTAGAAAACCCACTATATATTGAATATGTCGACAGGTGATATAGACAAGGATGCTAATCTGATGAAGGATCTTTAATCCTAATCACAATCTTATCGGATGGTCCTATCCTAATTATCCTATCAGTTGGATTCAAACATGTTTGTTTTTTGGTTTTTTCAAATAAATGAAGTTTTTTTTTTTTTTTTTGTCTGAAAGGAGATTGTATTAAAAGATAAAAGGTTGTACAAGACTAAAAGGTTGTACAAGACAGCTAATACAAAAGGGTCAGATGACCAATAAGCAAGCCAGCCCCACTGCATCCTAGCAAACAGAAAAGAAACAAACCAGCATATGCTATGCAGATAAGGATCCAACAAAAGAACCAACATTCCTAGACCCTCCATCCAGGCAACTCAACTGACTGACAAAATGTATAAATCCAAGCTCACGACCCAAGCCCATCCCATCAAGGCCAATAGTCAAAGATAGGTCTTAGTCAGCAGTGTACACTTACCAAATGTAGGAGATTTTTACTGCCACATTTAGATACATGATTATTTTGATTTTATTGTAATTGGTTGAATTCCTCAATTATAGCCATTGATTAGAGATCTATAAATCCATGGTCGATCCCAAAAGGGAGGTCAGACCTTCACTGCAATAATTTTCCTCTCCCTTTCTCGCTCATCGGATTTTGTGGTTTGTTCAAAATAGCAAATCCAGTTGCCTTCATCTTTTTGACTCAGAGGCTTTGGTGCTTCTTCGACTTCTGACCTCCCTTTTGGTATCGACCATGGATTTGTAGATCTCTAATCAATGGCTACAATTGAGGAATTCAATCAATTACAATGAAATCAAAATAATCACCTGTCTAAATATGGCACAGTAAAAATCTCCTACATTTGGTAAGTGCACAATGCTGATTATGACCCATGTAGCCATCTTTGACTATTGGGGATGGGCCTGGGTCATGTGAACTTGGATTTCTACAAAAAGACCCAACATCCTGATCAGCAACAGACCTTTATGTTCTAGTTCTTCAAGGAAAACGAGCCTGTGATGGGCCAACACCATTCTCTGTAGAGCCCTCTGAGTCATTAGAAATTTGAATAGCATCCTAAATGGAGTTTCATGTTGACCTAAATTGTGATATTTTCTATCATTTTATTTATATATATTGTATTGATTTATCTGATACTAGCCGTGCATTTTTGTTTGAAATGGATATTCTTGTGAGTAAAATACATATGATGTTGATGATCGGATATTCACTTTTTCTAAGGATCTGCTCCTGCCGAACGCAGTATGGGTATATCGGCATGGGAAAAGGGGCTGAGGTTCTTGCAAATTATGAAGCAGAGCATTCCTGCTGCTGTTCACTCTGTTGTGGTACAGATCTTCTGATCACTCTTATGTTAACATGCTATTATCATTTATTTTCCCCTGTACATTTCCAAAGAAATATATAATATGCAATAGTTTTCCAGATGAATGCTTGGGTCCCTTGTATAGTATCCTGAAGTGTCGTTCATTACAAGTGGGAACCATGTTTGTTTGTCAAAACAGATGATCTGATAGTCATCACCCATACTGGATAATCCCAAAATCAGTCAGATTGGAAGGTACTCGGCGTTTACATTTGGCCCAGATTAAAAAGAGATACAACGGCCTGAAAAAGGACAAAGAATGAATTAATTGGATGTTCCTATCTGAGAGAGATGCTTATATTTCTATATTATTAATAATATTTAATGTTACTTCTCACACAGAGAGAGAGAGAGAGAGAGAGAGAGAGAGAGAGAGAGAGAGAGAGAGAGAGCTTATCTTATCTATTCTGGTCCATCGACATAGGTTGAGTTAACTAATCATCAAAGGACATGTATGGAAGTAGTGATCTCTACAAAGTAGATAACTTGAAGGCTCAAGACCTTAAGTAACGTCACCCATTATTGCATTAAAAAATAGTGTGCGAAGAGAGAACAACATAAAAAAAAACTTTGGGAATGGCTGATCGGTGTTGGTTCATATTGTCCGTGCCAGTCCATGTGTCTCTAAAAAATTTTACAAAAAAGTTCAGAAAATTAAGAAATAATGGAGAATAAGTACAAATATGCAAGATAAACTATTTAAGTAGTATCTCATCTCAATTATGGAGATGTTAGTTATGTTGAACATTGGGTCATTGATGCAACTGCTCATGACCTCATGTAGCTAATAGAAGGGCCGACAAAGCCCTTGAAGCCCTTCTTTGATTCTTCAAGGTTTTTAAGTGTAAATCTAGAAAATAGACTTAAATTTTTTATTTCTTGATCAAAAGTTGGTATATATTAGCCCTAGAAACCTTTAGCGTGAGAAATAAAGGATAGGAAGAAAATGTGAAAATCGGAGAGAAGAATAAAATCCCAGGGCTTAGATGGTGAAAAATAATGAAATCTTGCAATTAGAGAGGAGTTTCTAGCACAAAATGGCCTTTAGTAAGCCTTAGAATAGAAGAAATGAGTAATGAAAGAAAGAAAGAAAGAGTTACTGTTGAAAAATTGGGCAAAAGAAGCATTTAAAGGGCTTTGGGACGAGGCATGGCTCCTCCAAAACTGGATGAAAGGGGCCCTATATTGCATAATGGATGCTGACTCGGCACCCACTAGCAATGAGTCAATTCAAGTGAGTACACCCAACTTGGTGCCAGAATGAAATATAAAAGATGCTCCTCTTTTGGATTAATGGCTGTTACCAGTTTCAATATCTGTTATGTGAATATGATGGTCAGGAAGATAAAACATATCAGAATTGTATGATATATCCGTATATTCTGGAACATATCAGAATTGTATGATATATTTATATATTCTATTTTATTTTTTATTTTATCTAAAACACCATAGAATTCCTTAAGAATGGATATTTTCATTTTGTAATTTTCTTGAGTTTTTATAAACAATGTTTTAAAAAGAAAGTGAACAAATGGACTGATATAACAGTGTGTACCATTATATTGGCCATTTTGTGAGAGTTTTGGCCCTGGCTATTCAAGAAGTTCAAAATTGTGTTTTAAAACCAAGATCTGGACTTCAGTTATCTGGTATCCCTCGTTATGGAACTAATTTTGTACTTCCAGTGAGCAATCTGTCATGCCTTTTCTCCTTTTCAGATCCGAACTCCTGCTGGGACTGCACGTACACACAGATTCGCTACTAAAACAGTTGAACTTCCTGCACAAGAAGGAGAGAGAGTAACCATAGCGTTAGCAGCTCCGTCAAATGTTTATAGGGAAGTGGGTCCTTTCAAATTGAGTGCTAAAGCTCCTGGGTATAGCCCTGGTGAGGCCATGTCTCTGACAAATCATACAAGTGGCCAGGAGTCGCAATTATTAAGAGCGCCTGTAAATAATGGGAACTCGTCTTTACTTAATCCATCTTTCCTTTTCCCTGCCCTTGCTGTCCTGGCTACTGGGGATACTGCCTCTGGGATCATTGATCCCAGCCTACCCAGATTCATTTCGATTGCTGCTGTTGCATCTGTTGCTTTAGGAACAACTATCAACAGTGTAATTTTGCCCCAACTGAGTCAGGTATGTGGTGGTTTCATTTTCTCCATTTGGTATTACAGATAAAAGTTGGCGTTCTTATTCATATTTTACAGAAAAAATATGGTAGCTTTAAGTATGTAAATGGATTGAGTTCAGTTTGGATACATGGTGTATCTGGATCAGGGTAGCTTTTTGAGGGGCAGGATTTGTTTTGTGATCCAGATCCAGATCCTATACTGGTTGACCCAAACCTGGCTTGAAAAGGATAGACAGTATCTGGACCTGCTTCAGACTGAGGTGAGACCTGATTCAGGGGCCAGATCCAGACATGGAGAGGGTATCAATGGCTGACTTTAAGTTAGTGTAATAAGTGTGTGTATACTTGGGCTGCTGCTGGATCTTTAGGAATCAGTATCTTAGACTCGGGTCTGAATCCAAATCTATAGAATCCAAATTTATTTTATTTACAGTAAGTGTGCATGTTTATCTTCATGGCAGCTTCCTCAGAGGATGGTTGATGTAGTTGCTCTCAAGCAGCAACTTTTTTCACAGTATGACTTATTGCAAAACCGCATCAAGGACCTAAGTCAAGCTGCAGAAAAGGAGGTATATTACCTTGGAGTTTATAGTTCTTTGAATTTTATTGGTCCCTTTCTTAACTTAGCGAAAAGCGGATATGGCTGATGGCATGTTAATAGAGAAGAATTGGATGATCCTTTACCCAAGAATATTTATGGGTCACCTGGTGCCAAGTTTATGCATGTGGAGTCCACATTTTTGTCACATGCATTGTTGATGTGATGGGACCTATCATGGATGATCATCATCATTATCAAAGCCTTGTCGCAACTATGTTGGGGTCGGCTACACGAATTTTGTTTCTTCATTCCGATCTATCTTGAGCTAAATCCTCATATGCACTTCTGGATAGTCGTACCCGTTGGAAAAGTTGACTTGAAAATAGTTAGTTACCATGAAACTAGAGAAACACTATGCATAAGTTGAAAAAAAAAAAAGATATGAATTATTGCATGGTTAGAATCTTCCTATCTAGGTTTTGGGGACTTATCTATGCATATGGACCATCAGGTCAACAGTCTCAATCATTGAACATTGGGTCCACATGTACAACCTCAGGGCCAGAGGATCCTGTGTATCATCAGGTTGATGAGCACATAATTTCTTTACAGTATATACATCCAAGCTCTTCTTGGTATTCATGTATCTAATCCATATCTTTTGTATTTATTGAGATTTAATTAAGATGAGATTTTGAAGTAAAACTTGAGATATTTCTTGTAAGGTGTGGATGTTGGCTCGCATGTGCCAGCTAGAGAACAAAATTGTAGCTGTTGGAGAGCCTTCTTATCGGTGATGTCCCGTATTGAATTACACTCTGGTTACTGGAAATTATTGTTTGATGATTTTTCCTTTAACTGAGTTGAACTCAGAATTGAAAGTAATTATATATTATGTCTATTGAAGCCTGAAACTATTCATCTGTAAAAATCACTTCTGTTTGTAGTGCTCGAAGAAGTAGAGTTAAAAGGGTACGTGAAAGCTTGGAGAATTCTCTTTTAGCGAGAATTGAACTGATTGACAGCTATGCAAAAGTGGGTCTTTAAGCAGAGTAATAAGGTTTCTGGTACTGATTTTTGTATTCCCATCTTGATCTTATCTTGTTGCACTAATGAAAGGTGATGGTGTTGTTTTGCTAGATCTCATCAATGATTGAAATTGAGGTGGAAATGGACTCTGATGTTCTTGCTGCTGAAGCAGTGAGCAATGCAGTGAGCACTTGATTTTCATTGACCTGATTGCATTGCTGCATCTGATAATGTGTTACAAGGAACTACGTAGTCCAGCATCTAAGCAACTGTACATTTTTTCTGCACCAGACATCACTAAGTATATGTGGGTGCAATATTCCAGATTGGTAGATCAAGCCCTTTTCACTGTTTCATAAGATAGACAGTCTATGTTAATAGAAAGGTCCAAAGATTACAAGCTTAGCATCCTCTGATATGGGAGATTCTCACTGCATCCCCATTCAGAGTAGAGAACCCACCAGATCCACAGTCATCTCAACTACCACATGTATTGAAATGTTTAGTGTGCTGCGTTGCGGGACTGGGTTTCTTTGTGATTGAATATTGTTCCTTGCTTCATTTGCACAATAACAACTTCTTTGATGGGTCAACAATCATATTATTTGTGCAGGAGAGTATTGCTGAACAGATACAACAAATAATGGAGCTAGAGAACCTTGAGCAGGCATGTCATCTTGTCCTGGAATATAATTGGTATTGCATACTGAGATGTAGCTTCATTAGAATCATCAGTTCTGGTTTCCTGACTTTTTTGTCTATTTTAGAGATGGCGAATGCAAGCTGAGGCGAATGATGAGGTGGAAAGGCTTCTTAGTTCTCAGCCGATGTCAACCGAATCTGTGTAGATTACTGTGGTAATATCTGTTTCAAATTTCTTTTCTTGTGCTTTTCATGCGATTTTTTCTTTGCTATAATTCTTTCAGTGTAATGTTAGATTTCCTCCTCTTATCAACATTTCTCTTAGTATATATGCTTACCCAATGCCCTTTATATTTTTTATATAAAATTCTTTTGTGTTAGGGCAAGTTAGGACCTCGAGCTTTCAGGAATCATTTTTTAACCTTTTTCCTATTTGAGAAGATTGTGTTGGAGGCCAATGCATGACCAGGGAAGCATGTAGTAACCAAATGAATGAGCCTATAATTAGTGAATAGGACCTGAGAACCACTCTATTTATCATTGTTTTTTTTTTTTTTTTTGGAACAGTGCGCATTTCCCTTTATTATTTAATCTGCCCATCATCAAACCTTGTCCCAACTATGTTTGGTGCAGCTGCATGGATTATGTTTCGCCATTCCAGCCTATCTTGGGTCAAATCCTCTGATAGATTGCACTTCTTTGGATTTATCATTATTACTTCCATCCATGTCCTCTACCTTGAGGGGCCATCAACCTGCATGGAGAAACTTTTCCTCACCGATGCCATTGTTGGCATGTTTTGGACATGTCTAAACCATCTTAGACGAGTCTCTCTTAATTTATCATCTATTGACGTGATGCCTAAATTCTCCCAAATGTGCTCATTTCTGGTTCTAGCTTTCCTACTTTCATCACATATCCATCTCAACATTTTCATCTATGCTATTACTTAATTAGTTATAGATTTTATATAACTAATCTCAGTTTCTCATTTTTTAAAATTCATTTTGTGTAATGTGATGAATATAAGAGTCAAGTAAAGTATAGCCCCCATTTCTATATAAAAAAAAAAAGTCGCATCAAAATCACTTTAATTCAAATTTCCCGCCATATTTTTCAAAAAAAAGTAAAAAAGCAACTTCCTTTCTCCACTAAAAGACAAAAAAAAAAAAAACTCCACTTTTCTATACAAAAAGTCAAAAAGATTCCATAATAAACAACTAAAAACAATATACCATCATAACCCACTTTTATTTTATTCTTTCTTCAAAATAATCTTTACTTCACTCAACTCCATTAGTAAAGCCCCCAAACAGCCCCTTGGGTTTATAGATTTTCCACTTGATCCATGGCTCTATGATGGTATTGTTGATTAGGTTACTAAGTTTAATCTCTTCTGAAATATCTGACAAAATTCCACCTCATAACCATATTTGCAGATTGAGTCAGTATGTGTGCTCACCACATATCGATCTTCCTCTAATTGATCAACCTTGTTTGGAAGAGGATGTCATATTCCAGCACCTGGCCTTTGTCAAGTCAGTTTCAATGTAAGACCAACAACCAAAATAAGTCCAGAAAGTCATCATATCAGTGGTCCAGTAGGATCACTTTTAGCTCCTGACTAATCCACATATTGGAAGTTGGAACTCTGGGCATCCCATATTATACATCTCGCACGTGAGAGGTCACTGGCATAGAGGAATTATATAATCTTTGACCCCAAAGATATTGAAGTACCATTGGCTTTGAGTTTGTACAATGTGTGGTCCATGAGCCGGCTATCTCAATCATTTGAATTTACAGCTCTTACAGTGGTTAGACCATTCAATAGCACCACTGTGTCTGAACAATTGCCTGCAAATAGATAGTCAGGAAACTGAAGAAATAAAATTTGCAATGGTTGACATCTAATGTAAGATGGGCCTAAGGATGGAGAGCAGGCTGGAATCTATCATCCACCTGTAATATATTTAGAGAATCCTATGCATATTTGCAAGCCAAGAATTGAGCAATTTCTCCTAACCAGCTATATGTATTGCTTATTTGATTTTCTTCTAGTAACAAGGAGACAATGTAAAGTCCCAACGCCCATAGATCTCATGGCAGTGACCATTGAGGACATATATTAAGTGCTTTACCAATTGTAACTGAAATGACAGAACACAGTTATAAACCATTTTCTTTTTTATGAATGTATTCATCTTCAGATTACTATGATGAATTGATGCCATATTCTTCCTCATATGTTTTACTCAATAGGCAATGAAAAGACTATAGCGGCCTCACATGTATTTGTACATCTTGGGGAACAAGTCCTATTATGCATGATTCAGCAAGCTTGGAGAGCAAAGACTGAAGAGGCGCGACAATATACCATTTTGGTGTGCAGTAGCAAGACTTTTGTGGTGAGATGCAGTGGACAATAGTCTTGTGTTCAAGTAAATAGACCGTGAGGCTGTAAAAGTTGTACCCAAAAAGATCTCATGTATCAGCAATAAAAATTCTATTGTCATACATAGATCTGATTGTTTTGAGGATGATTGGATGCATTTCATCTTTTGTTCTGAGCCAAGAAAAGATGTACAATCAAGCTCTTGCTCCTCCTTTATTCTCCTGTGTTTTAATGTTATCACATTAAGCCATGAGAGCAATTGTAAGTCCTACATTGTTTAAGGCTTGTATAGTTTTTTGTTGTTATTGGGAAAGCTTGGAATTGAATTCTCCCAATAAAAACTGATTTTATTTATTTAATTGTACATTTTCTTCACTTAGATGGTTTCTTTTTTTTTTTTTAATCCTGTGAATGATGAAGAGGTATATTGAATGCCTACCCTGAATGAATCTAGCATTTATTTTTGCGATGTATACTGGACTGCGTTTCAAGGAAAATGTTCATCTGATGGGACCCACAAGATGTGGTTAGGTAATAGAACATGAGTCCACTCATTCACAGAAATAATGTGACTACAAACTCCTGTCTTATAAACGACCTAATAAGTAGAACAGATGAAGCCCTAAAGAGATTGAAAGCTCAAAATAATTTTTTCCCCACGTCTATAGAAAGTAACTGTTTGACAGGTTTTCAGAATCTTTCCAAGCTTGCCAATTCGGATTTTCAGAGAGGAAGAGAGACGGAAAGGGAGAGAGGGTGGTGTCAGGCGGAGGCAGCAAGAAGAGGGAGAGAGGGTAGTTTGGGGATTTTTTATTTTAAAAGGAAAAATGGGGAGTGGGGAAAGAAACAAGGAGTGTGGATTTAGCCGTTCACCAAACAACACACTCCCAATCACAGGAAACTGCAACAATAGGAGCACGCAAGTCTCAATACTTACTGGGACCCACTTTATTATTCATTTGAGTGGACCATAAAAGAGGGATTCCTTGCTGGTCACTAATCTAAGGAATTGGCATTCATTAAATTGGCTGCGTACTTGCTTGGATTTTGGACGCCTACTGCTTAGCTCAAGACGGTGATCTTCTGTTTATATATACTAGCGCCTCAGGGCCCGTAATTTATGAAAGAAAAACTCAATTTAAATTAAAAGTAGACACCGATTAAACAAACAAACAAATTTCAAATCTATTTTGTTAAAAAAAGTCAACATATCTTAATTCTCTTGCATGAGTATAACGAAGAGTTGTTTCAAACCACCAAGTGAAACATAACAACCTCTATTCTAGGTCTATTTAACACAAATGCTCAAGGGTTATAATCATTGATCAATAGGTAGGATGATTTGATTAAAGATATTATGGTAAGTTGAGTGAAAATAACCCATCAAAATGAAAGCACTCGATCACTTAAAGTCAACATAAAACTTAGACTCCTTGAAAATCATAAAAAAATAATAAAAAAAAATAGAACTACATGACAAAAATAAATAATATTAAATAAAAAAGGAATGAATGTAAAAATTAACAGAAAAATTTAAAAAACATAAATCTAAATAAACCGGCCTCGTCATCAAAATATAATAATAAAAATAGAACTACATGAAGAAAATAAATAATATTAATAAAAAAGGAATGAATGTAAAAAATAAATAGAAAATATAAAAAACATAAATCTAAATAAACCGGCCTCTTCATCAAAATATAATAATAAAAATAGAACTACGTGAAGAAAATAAATAATATTAATAAAAAAAAGGAATGAATGTAAGAAATAAATAAAAAAAATAAAAAAACATAATTCTAAATAAACTGGCCTCGTCATCAAAAAATAATAATTAAAATAGAACTACATGACAAAAATAAATAATATTAATAAAAAAAGGAATGAAAGTAAAAAATAAACTGAAAAAACAAAAAACATAAATCTAAATAAACCAGCCTCTTCATCAAAAAATAATAATAATTATAATAGAACTACACAACAAAAATAAATAATATTAATAAAAATGCAATGAATGTAAAAGATAAATAAAAAAAAAACATAAATCCAAATAAACCGGGCTCGTCATCAAAATATAATAACAAAAATTGAACTACATGACAAAAATAAATAATATTAATGAAAAAGGAATGAAAAACATAAAAAAAGATTTATAGAGGAAGCAAGATGAGAGAAGGAGTAAGGGAAAGATAAATATTTGGACTGATTAGACGGATTCATAGTGATATAATATTGGTCTAGTGGTCGGAAATAAAAAAAATTTCATTAATACTTTTGTCCCCCCACCCCCTCAAACGTGAGTCTCCTCTTTCCATAATACTGCTCCTCCACAGAAGTTTTACATTTTGAGAAGGTATTTTTCTTTACTTCTTTTCTTTATATCTATCTCATGCCATTCATATTAGCGATCATGTATCTTGATCTAATGCCATTAATCACACGATTTCATTTTGGATTTGAATAAAAAAAAAGTAACTAACCATGTTATTTTGCACTTTCCTTTTGTTTCTTTTTTATTGCCTTTAAGTAATTGCATCAGATTTTGGCTAGGTTAATAAAACTGAACATTTACATACAAACTACGACTTTCATAGTTCAGTACACTTAAATCATGGCACACAAGGATCCACAACAATGGATCATCCCCGCTGGTTATGATTTTTTCTACGAATTTTTAAGGATTAATATCGAGAAGGTGTTTCTTCGAATTAATTAATTTATGTTTAGATGGCTTCAAATTCAATGTAGAAATAAAAGAGCATGGGCAATAGTGCAAGACTAATATTTATTTTATATATTGAAATCTTGAATGGATTCAATGGGTTCATTCAATTAATTTAGTGCGAATAAAAAATATCTTACATTTTACATTTTCGATCGGTTTATGCTCTTAAAATGTTGGTTTGAGAGTTCTTTAGAAAAATCTATTTTTTCATTTTCCTTTTCAACTTTGTTATTCTACATGTTAATACATAATCCATTTTGTGAATGTGCCCAATTTTTAGTTATTATGTTTTAGTCTAGAATTTTAGTCCGATGTTCAATCCTTTGATACTTTTAAGAATAATTTGTTCATTGAATTTTTGAGCTTGTTGAATTGATTATTTACTAAAACTAAATTTAATTTACATATACCGAATCATATGCCATATATGTGACTTCCATCTAGCCGATAGTAATGACCGTGTAAATAGATTGACATAATGAGTGAGATAAAGTAGGGATGAGAAAGATAAATTAGGGATTATGGCACTAAAAAAATGACTGTGTGATTAGATTGATATAATGAGAGAGAGATTGTAGGGATTATGACCGTGTAATTATATTTTAGTAATAGCATTTGATGACTATGACTTTTAAAGCAATGACCGTGTGAGATAAAGTAGGGATGATTGATGACTTTTAAAGCAATGATCGTGTGAGATAAAGTAGTGATTATGACCGTGTGATTAGATTTTAGCAATAGCATTTGATGACTTTTAAAGCATTTCAATGTAGGGAAGGGTTTGAAGGGCAATTATGGAACCTAGCCTACCAAAAAGTTTGAGGATGCGCCACGTGTCGCTCTCTAAGGAAATCACTTGCTTATAAAGCTCCCACTTTGGAAGAACTCATCTCCCAACCCATTTCTCCATTTCCCATATAAGCTATCACATCTCCACTCTTAAGCACCACATTGTGTTCTAGAGAAGCCATCTCCAATATGGACAAGCAAATGACATATATGAAGAGAAATGGCTCTTTTTTTTTACACATGTTTTCATTTTTTTCCCATTCGCGTCCTGCACGGATTTGCAGAACCACGCATCACATGTAATGCTCGACAATATGAAGTCGTGCAACAGTGTATTGCTCAACAATATTAAGCTGTGCATCAGTGTATTGCCTGGTTTTGGATTTTCGTGCAATACAACATGGCTTGGCAAGTGGCATCGAGTAGTTCAAAGATATCATAGGGGACTCTGTTCTACGCAGGAGACGATTTATCTAGATAGGGATTGACTTTGCTGATCTAATGTCTATGCGAACTTTACTTTATCATATTGTGTACTCTTAAGCTTAATGTAATGTTGTTTTAAAATTTTTTTACAAAATTTTGCATCACCATTGATACTTTGATCAACATGCATACTTTAAAAACAAATTGATAAACAACTTCATCCACTATCCATTAAAAGTACATTCGAATATCAAATGTTATGTAAATAGTTTTCTCCAAAGTCCATCAACAAAAAATAATACATAGTTCATCTTTCAACAAACAAAATACATATCACACCCATAAAATCCGACTACGGTCACTGCACATCTGTTTGATCCATGACATTCTAACCACCCCACCGCAAGCCAAGGACAACTCTGTGTTGGTAGCCCCTCTATCCACCTCTATTCCATGCTCCAATAATGATATTTGATCAGTAAAAGACAGCTGAGTCGGTGCGTGGACGGGTGTACCAACAACTGGAATGCCAATAATAACACTAACGTTATCCAATGTGATCGTCATCTCACCAAATGATAGGTGGAAAGTGTTAGTCTCGGGCTGCCATCTCTCTACATATGCCGACACCAAAACTCGGTCGATATAGCGGTAAGATAAGTGCATCCTCAGTGGGTGCCAAGCCGGACTCCTCTATAATCGCATGATGTCCAGGAACATGATTATCTTCACCCAGCTGCGGTAGATGCCATGATCTCAACTTAGGCCAATGACTTATACACTTAAGAATATCGCAATCCTGCACATTGTAAGAAAACATATTCAAATTAGATTCTAACAATTCCAATAAGAAAAACGAATCATTAACACATTGTCAGAATGAATGTCTTACCTCCCCTTCCCATATCGACATAGTTATGTGTGTCCTAAAGCTAACAAGGATAGAGAGATCCTCTGGACCACCTGGAATAGGATTTGCTGAGGATTCTCGTCCACTTTCTCCTCTGGAATGAGCAAATGTGCATCCTCATCAGTAATATCATCATCTGTAACCTCTTGAGAGGCTACATCATCCTCTGACTTCTCTATCGGATCTAGACTTGGATCCTGTTGCGCCTTGCGTCTCCACTCTGATTCCGAAGGCCTATGACGATCTGTGGTGGATGAGCTCGCCACACCACTCCGATCCTGCGAGGTCGATGGACTACTAATAGCGCCATCGCGCCCTGAGGTCGAAGAACTACCACGACGAACTTGTCTTGGTGGCATGCTGAAATATATACATCATTCGGATTAGCAATAAATAAGTAAACATACCATACATATTTCATTAGCAGTGCATATATGAAACTGCACGTTTTTAATTACTCGCGCATATGCACAATGCACGGGTTTGAAACTCCGTGCATATGCAACTTGTACATATTTGAATCTCTGTGCATATGCAAACTGCATGGGTTTGAATTGTCGTGCAAATTTTTTTGTTTTTTTTTTGCACTTCATCAAATTGTCGTGCACATTTTAATGTGCATGGATCTATGTTTCTGTGCAGAATGCAAATCATGTTTTTTTATTTTACATGCAATCCATTAGTGATTTTCCCTTCTTCCTTTTCTCATCCCTTCCATTCAACTAGATTTCCCTACCTATTGCAACCTACACACTTCATTCCATTTGCATCACTCAATCCATTTGCATTACATGTTTCTTTAGTTGGAAAAAAGATTAACAAAGAGGAAAACAAAAATGGAAGCAGTTGAAGATGAAGATGTACTTGGGGGTGATGAAGATATAGAAGCCTTTGCTTACGAAGAATAGAAAAAGATGAGCTATCCACAGGCTCAGAGGAGATGCTCAGACGATCAGAAATGGCATTGCACGTTTTCTCAATGAATGGACGAAAATGAGGAAGAAGGGAAGAAGCAGAAGGAGAAGAAGAAGGGGCACGTTGGTCATTTTCCGTGGGTGGGCTCAGCAAAAAATGGGAGTTTATATTTTCTCTGTAGGTGAGCTCAGCATGTGGGTTGGCTCAACAAAATGGATGGGTGTGTTTAGAATTTCCCTATTTTCAATTATGTAAGTGTCTCTCACCCTATGATACCCTATAGTGAGGGATGGATGTACATGAATGTTTTCCATATATATATATATATATATATATATATATATATATATATATATATGAGTAAGGCTCTCCTAAGCTCAAGCTTAGGAAAAAGTAAGCTCCAGTGTGCGGTGGGGCCCACATGGGGATGGGGATATGGGGGATTTTAAGGACTCCTTGGGATCTTCTTCTCTACAAAAAATATGCCATAACCATAATTTCTGTCATATCCATATGGCCCAAAAATTTAATGGTCAACAGTCTATTTGGATCAATACATTGTCGATCCAACGATTCAGTAAATTCGGATTTGACCGAAAGTTGGTGGACATGTGCAATTTAGGAGGGTCATGTATTTGATTCATTTGGATGGACCAAAGGTGGCCCTTACAAGCATGGGCTTAAAAAATCTTAACCCAAGTCTCTTCTAAGTTTAAGCTAATAATAAGATTCCGTAAGCTAACACTTCTGGGGCTCATCCTTGGTCCATCCAAATGGACCAAACACACAACCTTCCTAAATTGCACATGCCCACAACTTTTGGTCAGATCCAAATTTACTAGACCGTTGGATTGACTGTGTACCGATCCGAACGGACCGTTGACTATTAAACTTTCGGTGCCTGATGGAGATGATAGAAACCACGGTTGTGGCTGCTTTTTTTTTTTTTTTTTTTTCAGGAAAGAGGGTCATAGGGAATCCTTAAAACCCCCGGACCCCATCTCCATGTGGGTCCCTTAGGTGGGCTCTACCATATAATTAAACTTAGTTTAGCATACCTTATCCTAAGCCTCATCTTCAACCTACACGTACCCCATTTTAGGTTGGCGCCGAAGCGGAGGCGTAGAAAATATTTGATATTTCCATTCCATTCCATTCCATTTCACGTATAGACAAAAGAAAAGAAAAGAAAAGAAAAGAAAAGAAAAAAGCAGCTCTCGATCTCTCTGGCTGCTGCTTCTGCTGCTGCGATCATTGATCTTCGGACATGGCAAAAAGCATATTAGTTACGGGCGGAGCTGGATACATTGGCAGCCACACGGTTCTTCAGCTCCTCTTAGGTGGATTCAAGGCCGTCGTCATCGACAATCTCGACAACTCTTCTGAAATCGCCATCAGTAGAGTCACTGAACTCGCTGGAGATTTCCGAAAAAATCTCGTCGTCCACAAGGTATCTACTACTTATGCATGCACTTCCAATTATATTATATTCACTCTCTCTCTCTCTCCATCTCCCGATTCATCATCTCTTTGATGTTGGTCTTTCATTTCATCTGTTTTTTTAATTGAATTCTAGGGTTTATGATAATTTCTTGTGTTTTTGCCGATATGATCTGATCGGTTTTGGATGCTCATGCTCTGTTTTTTTTTATTATCTTTGAGACACAAGGATTGATTGATTTGTTCGATCGACTGCTGTTTTGGTAGTTTGATATTACATTGCTGCTGCCTGATGTTGATCTGGGTCTGCATTTGCGGGTTTGATCTGTTGAGTTTTCTTAGCAGTTAGTTTTCTTAAGTGCAAGAAATTGAGCCTACCCCTGACAATATACATGTAGAAGGAGGGATCAAAACCATACAATAGTTTTGAACCTCAAATAACTTTCCTATTAGGTTCAAAACCATAAAATATACCTGTAGTAGGAGGGATTAGTGCGTTTCCTCAGTCCATTGGGTCTGCTGCCACTCTATGGTGTCGAAATTGGTTCATTCTAACCATCTGACTGCCCATTCTTGAATTGGATGACTCACAATTTATGGAGTCATCATTGGCTTAAAAGTCAACATTCAGCAGGGAAAAGTGCAGAATATAACGGTTAGGATAATCTGATCAGTCAAATGTTTGAAATGTAGTCTGCTTACTGCAATACGAGCTTGATTGACTCTATTCATCTTAGGGGGTTCTCTATCAATGGCATCATAAATTAAAAAAAAAATACTGGCTAGTTATTCATTAAAAATGGCCACATTTGTTCTGATCATCTGGAGAGTAGGTCCTTGGAAAGGAGCCATGGAGGCTTGTACTGGTTTTGCTCTTCACCATGTTAATGGTCTCCACTAGTTCCAACAGATTTTTGCATGCGTTTTGTGTTGGACTTAGTGTTGGCATGGGTGCATGCCTTGTAAGGTGACGTCCTCATTCCTTTCTCTCTTAGGATATTGTCTAATTAGGATATTTGATTTGATTCTATTATTTGGGTTTTCTCAGTGGTTTTCTTGTATCCCCTCTGAGAAACAAACTTCCAACTACTACAAACCCATTGGAAGAGTGGGCATGCGAGGGCAAATGTAAAGGGTGTTGAAGTCATTGCTGACTTAGCACACGCACCGGAAGGGCTGGGCCGGTGACGTTATGTAGGGTAGGATTCTATTTTAGCATGGTTGCTTAAGGTTGCTTATTTCAGGATTGAGTTTCCTATTGTGGGTAGATTTGTTGCATAGCAAGTATGCTTAGGCTTTTCTATTTATATTGGTGAATGTAATAGAATAGAACACAGAACACAATAATTCACAGTTGGTATTTTCCTAGTGTTTTCATCTTTTCTCTCTCCCTTCTCCCTCAACAAAGGGATCCTTCTAGAGAGATAAAAAAAAAAAAGAAACACAACTGCTTGATCAGGTTTCTCTACTTCTTGTAGATCAGGTGTCCATCCATTGCCTCAGGTCATGCAGGGTGAAATAGGCGGTGTTGATTTCGTGTAAACGTCTCTTAGATCCCACTTCTGTGTTTGCTCTCATTTGACGTGTTTCAATCATCAAAAATGGTATGAAAGCCACTGTTGTTTCGCACACACGAGGATTCAAGTGGTCAAAGATATTTTCATGCTAGAGTTACTTCAGGTTCCTTAGATTTTCATTCCCCTATTGTTTCTTTCTTTTTTTTCTTTTTGGAGGGTATTTTCCCAACCTAAACCCTTTGTCTTGTTTGGAACACCAATTGTATGGTGTAATCGAACACCCTTCCTTGTGACTTTTGACTTCAATTGTCACGCAACACCCAACTGGGCATATGGGCTATTGGGTCCCTGATGAGCAGATAGATTTGTCTGCAGACGGCCGAGTGGTACTTTTTTTGTTTGCCAAAATTGCTTTGAATCGTGCCCATTATTGTTCTTTGCTCATGCATGATCGCATCTATTAGATAGCATCTGTAATGTTCACTAGAATAAATGAGAAAAGCTGAATGGCCATAATTATGATCCATGATCCAGTGACATGATCTATCTGTTCAATGAACAAAAGGTCACATGATATTGACTGCTGTGCCAACCCTATTTTGGATCAGAATGTGGTGCCATTACATGCAATCATGGCATATGATAATGGGTTGTTGTTAATAACACTGCTTGAGACATTATGCCAAAGTTATCAAATTCTTTTCGGTTTGCCCGAACTTCCAGATTTGTTCGGTTCAGTAGGAAAATTGTACCGAACACCTCATTTGTTCCTGTTCGCTGAGTATTTCGGGTAATTTTGGCCAAAATTCTTAGTTTCGGACCAGAACTGGTAGTTTCAGACGAATCATGGCCGAAACCTCCAATTTGTGTGAATTTTATCAAATGGCAGAAGAAAAAATTAGAGATGTTGAGAAGTTATTTTTCTGTTTTTACCCAAAAAGGTTATTTTTATCTTTTGATTTTTTGTAGACATATAAATGTGGCTGATTGAATCGTTTCATGTACCTTCATCTCTGAGCGATGACATTTGCAGGAAACACTTCTTCTAGTGCACATGCGACCCTTATGCTCTGTCTGTAAATTCTAGTTGAATCAGCCATGAGCTTCAGAAATTGCGGTTGAATCCCCTTTCCCTTACCAAAGCTTGATACCATTTGCTAGTCGAAGCTTTACTCGCTGCTCTTGTCGATGTGCAATCTTCTTCTTCAAACTTAGGGCAGCGATGCACGAACCCTTCCGGAAATCAGGGCAGCACGTTAAAAGACTCGTTTAGCCCACTTCCGGAACTTCATGTAAAGGAAAAAGCCCCTTGCGGTCTTTCATTTGCTGGCCCCACTTAATCTGATGGGCCCACCGTAAGACCAAATAAGTAACCACGACAATTTTTTTAATCAATCAAAGCTGGGCCATCTGATTTGAGTACATCCGGATGCACTGAAGTTGGAATTTGTTTTAATCATTAATTTTTTGTAAGTGGGCTCAGTTAAAAGAGAAAGATACTCAAATCAAAAGAGCCCATGTTCAGATAATCAAAAGGAATCATTTGATATGACTTGGAATTTTTTTTGTGTATTAAAAGTTATCATACTAAGTACAATTTGATTTAAGGGAATAGAGTGGAATAGGGGATTTTGACACATGTTCCCTATTTTCTAATAAAACTTTTTTTGTTGGCCCATCGTTAGATATGCAAAAAGTTTTTTCCTTTTTGTTTTAAAATTAGGAGATCTGAGGTGGCTCATTTTATAATTATGAAATCTGATAATGATGGTTAGTTAACTGACTTTCTGTTGTGATATATGAGGGGATGTATTTGATGAAAATAATAAAAAATACCATCGTTTGGAAATTATAGTTTTCATGCTTACTATAATGAAATTTGTTATATTATATGCATATATATATTTCTATTTTCCAAAACAAATTGCCGAATTGGAAAGCCGAAATGCCGAACATCCGAAACATTTTAGCTCGGAGCCAAACCGAAATAGGGTCCGAAACGAACTTGACGACTATGCATTATGCTCAGCATAGTGCACTTTGATCTGGTTAGTGGTTACTACCTATGAGAACTATGACACCATGAAATGGAATGTGAGAATCTTTGAATTAGGACTGCATAAGTTACTTCGTTGGCCATATAAGAGTTGTGTATATGGAGTTCGAGGCATACAAAATGCCTCCCAGGTGTCCATTGAGTGTTAACAGTATGATCCTCCCAAGGAAAATTGTAAGAATCGACCTACGTCGAACAAAGCATTTGATCCTCCTCCCAATTTGAATCCCAATCAAAACAGGGACCGTGGATCATTACCTAAAGATAGGATATTTTAAGATTTAGGTGTTTTAGTTGCAAGGAGTTGGGTCACTTCAAGAATCTGTCACATGCATTGGTTTGCGACGCTTGCGTTGAACCCCTAAATGTTAACCATGATATTGATGCGTCTTGTTTCCGCGGGGGCGGGGGGGGGGGGGGGGGGGTGGGGGCGGTGTAGGCTTCTCTTGGAGCACTCATCTGTGTTTGCTACTTTGCTTCCATCCAATATTTTTAGCGGAAAGTCGCATCTAAAATATAGAGGGAGGGAGATTAGACTTCTCTTGGAACGCTCATCTGTGTTTGCTCCCATCGTATATTTTTAGTGGAAAGTTACATCTAAAATGGAAAGAGGATCTGATTAGGTTTCTCTACCACAGTGGAACATCGCATCCAAATTGGAGAGAATCTGATTAGGCTTCTCTACCGCTTTTATCTATGGTTAGGGTGGAAATAAGTTGGGTTGATCTCACAGACATCTTTCAGGCCCCACATCTGTGTTAGCTTCCATCCAATACGTGTATCAGTCTGTGTTCAAAGCAAAACTTCGCATCCAAACTGGCACTTTTGGAGGATGTTGACTAGAGAAGTAATCTTTCTCAGTATCTTATAGAACTTGAACTCAGTAAGAGCTTTTAGAGAATTAGAGAACAATCCACAGTACATTTACTGTAATCCAAATGGACCCACCATATAACTAATCGTCTAATCCTTCTCTCTCTCTCTCTCTCTCTCTCTCTCTCATTCTTCCCTTACTCTAACCTCCCAATGTCAACATCCTTTCTGAGGGTCCATGAGATCAGTTTGCTTTAACAATTGAGTGGCCTTGGATTTAAAGGGTTATGAAAGAAATTCTCATGTGCAGGTTCATTATTCTTTACCTTTCATTCTATGATCAACACTATTTTTGTTTAATTTATTTTCGTCCATTTTCTATTTTGCAGTTGCACAATTTAGAGACTAGAGAAAGGGTGTGATAAGGACATTGGAGCATCACAATTTAAAACTTGTCAAATAAGGAAGAAGAGGGCCCCCTGCACAAATATCATTATGGTTGGATGATATTTATTTGGACCTAGTTTGAGGTTTCGGAGAGGATCCCCCATTGGATCATGATTTTATCATGGATCAACGGCCAAATCAAGCCAAATCATATCCCTGTGATCAGTTGAAGACCCCACACTGGATGATTAGAGATAGAATACCCCATATGCATAATATCAATAACCAGTAACACCGAAAGCTCGCATTGTCAGTGAACAACATAACAATTTATATAAACACACCCTCTGAAACGGGAAGCCGTTCGAATTCGAAACTCAACAAATAGACGGAACATACAGCCCAAACAAACAGATGGAGGTAACATGCCTCCCAGTCCAAGGGTTTCGAATTCATGACTTCTAGCTCTGATACCATGTTAATTACCAATAACCCCAAATGCTCGAGCTGTTAGTGAATAGTATAACAATTTATATCAACACGTGACATTAGGAAGACCCCACCCTGGGAAGATGCACATGGGCTGCTAATGGAGCAAGTTGGGCTGATTGGGTCGAACTTTGAGTGGACCATCCAGCCAGATAGGGGGGACAACTACTTTAGGACTAGCATTAAATTTGTTTTATGTTTTTGGGTTGTTCTTGGCATTTTAGAAACTTTCAGTTAAATTGTTCTATGTTTTAATCCTAGCCATTGACGTGTTTAAACGGTTTGGATTGGATCTAAGGTTAATACGCCTTTATAGATATTCATTGTAATGCTCTTTTTGGGGTCACTGAATACATGAATAAAGATTAAGCTTTTAAGATATCTCTAGTGATTTGAATCTGGTGTGAAGCCATTTGGTGTGAATCCAAGGTAATCTTTAATCGCTTATCGCTTTTATGTTCTTTTATTGAGATTAACAATAGATTTCTTCCTCATTTGATTTCCACCCAAATCTGAAAAGACCCTAATGCATCCAAATCCCAATGTTCTCCTCATAAGGCATCCCTGCGCTAGCCGTCCCTTCCTATTGGGAGATCCATCTCGGCCAACACCCCTTGGGGATTTTCTTGGGGTGGCCGAACAGGCCCCCTTTCCTTTTAGCCGACTACCCCTAGGGCATTCCAGAGCCTTGACTGACCCTATCGAGCCCTTTCGTGGGTCGGTCGACCCCATCTCTGGTTTGATAAAACCTTAAATCTAGCCTATTCTTGACATCCTTGAGAGGCTTAGGAACAATCTGATTGTTTATATGGTGATCGCTAGGCTAGTTGAGATAGAATCTTCCACTGGGTTAATCGAGATTTAAGACTGAGCATTTGTGGGATTGTGACTAGGCCTTACATTGTCTCTTTGTTGCTAATTTGAAGTTCTGCATAATTTATGGTAGAATAAGTATTATATTGATTTATAAATGTGAATTGTTACTTGATCTCAGATTCATCATATTAGGCTAGTTTTCATGGTCCTGCATCAGGGTGCAATGTTCAATATCACGACATTGAGGCTAGTGGTGCTTTCTTTCTTATTTCTTTCTGCACCTATGTGTTTATACTTTTTTTTCTTTGGTTTTTGTTTTTTGGTAGTTTTTTGTATTCCATGTCTCCTTAGATGGCCTAGGTTACTAAATAATCTGCTTTCTCGTGCAGGTAGATATACGGAACAAAGAAGCCTTGGGGAAAGTTTTTGCTTCATCAAAGTGAGGCTTCTTTTTGTCAGGCTTAACTAATTGTTTCACGTTTATTTATTTATTTACTTTGGGTTCTTTTACAACTCTTGGCAATATAGATCCTTTTATATGCATACAAAATAATAACTATATGCATTCATCTTCTTTGGTTCTATTGGCATAGTGGTTTTTTTATTTTTTTTTATTTTTAAGTAACGTGATAGTTGTGGGTCTTTTCTTAAAATAGGAGAAGTATTTTTGTTGTCCATGGTTCGAAGTAGTGGTTTTAGTTGGCATGTCGACTGGTCGTGAAAGTTATACAGCTAGGCTGATATATTAATTGGTTGAAGACCTTATAGAAATGGGTTTTTTAATCTAAAACTTTGAGAAAATATAAAAAATCTATAATAATATAAAATATTAAATTTTGCTGATATCATCAGTGCATAGGATAGGGGTATATATCAAGGTCATTGAGATAGTCTATCACCAGTGATTCCAAACTGCTGATTTTGTTAATGGTATGTGATTCTATCTACACTATGTGCAATACATAAAAGAATAGAAGTCATAGTATTGGGCAGGCCACTACAGATCTGAATACTTAGCAACTTCTTAAAGGGAAATCTAGACTCACTCAAGCAAATCAATATCATCACTGTCACCCTTGTCCCAACTATGTTGGCGCCAGCTATATGAATCTTGTTTCTCCATTTTGATCTATCCTGGGCCAAATCCTCAAATAAGTTGTACTTCTTTAGATTTATTTTTATTACTTCTATCCACGTTCTCTTTGGCCTACCCCTTCCCCTTGGTGGGCCATTAACCTGCATGGCCAAACTTTTCCTTACCGGTGATGTTACTGGCTTGCGTTGGACATGCCCAAATCATCTGAAACAAATATGTATATATAATACTTATGAAAAATATCAAGGCCGAGCTTGTGTATTGGCCTTGATTTGCACAGATGGTTGGGGAATTGTTGAGGATTTAGGATAGTGTCTTCTCTTTAACTCAGATAAATGAAAGAATGGATTAAGGAGGCCAGAGAAGGGGTTTGAATTGGTTTTCATCAAGTTATATTTGACTGTACTCCATCTGCTAATATTGTCAGCTGCTATGGTCAATGCAGTGATAATAGTGACCACTATGGTTGATGGTAACAGCTGATACTGATCAATTTTCAAAATAGCCATTACACATGCTAATTCTGTATAGGCTGCTCCCTTGATACCCAAAAGCTAGCAAGCGTGTTTCAGTGTGTCCGCTGATATTCAGAACCTTGTGGTCTTTTTGATGCTAAACTGATGCAACTCATTTTTATTAATTTACTCCAAAGGTGTTTCTTCCATCAGTTTGGTCAACTCCTTGGTAAATTTGCGCTTCATGACATTTTCAAAAAAATTTTGAGGACTAATTTAATGTTTGATTATTTACTTCTGTCAATGCCCTTCTTGTCATGCCACATATTGAAGCAGGACAGAATGAAACCTAATCTAAGTGATGCAAGATGAGATCAATAACAATTATAACAGTTATAATGAATCAATTGAAACATGTTTAACACATCACTCCATGCTGAAATCAACTAAGTTAATTAAGAAGAAATCAAATCCTTGTTATAGTCCTGCAATTTGGGCCCTCAAATAATTGAGGAAGGGACCAAGTGGAGAGTAAGAATCTCCACCTTGCCTAGGGATCTGCCCATTCAAGTAAATGATTAAGATCCTTGAGGATTTGAAGGACAGCCAGGTTCAATTTGGGGTAGCAATTGACTAGTAGGGGACCGAATATGGTTTTAAATGAAAGTTAGATCTAATTCAATACACCCACAACTTTATAATGTTAGGCTTGAAATTCAGAAATGAAAACATGAATTAAATGGGCTGTAATGGGTTGAAACCAGATCTAGTGCTTGCTATTCTAGATCTATTGCTGGTCTGATCATATCTAAAGGTTTGTGGAATGAATAGTTGTGATTGATTGATGGATAAGGGGCTGGTTGGAGGGCTCAAAAGGTTTAACGGTGTTGATTGGGACTTGGGTTGTCAAAAAGGTCTAGATCTAGGATTCCACCATGTGGGTAGATCTAAATCTGGATGGGCAAGAAAGTGTGAGATGGGCATCAACGAAAAGGGAAAACAGTGGAGATAAATACCTTGAGGATGAAGATAGTGTGATATCTTGGCTTCGCACCGAACTCCCCTTCGCGGGCGAGAAGAAGATCTTGCAAGAGAAGTCTCAAGAAGGCCTTTGGAAGAAAATCAATATTCATTCATTCATTATTTCCCTCTTTTCCAAGAGATACAACCTTAATAATGGGTAATAAGAGAACCCTAGAAACCAATGGTTTAGATTAAAACATCTAGATCTTGTCTCATAAAATAAAACCAAACAAATAAAATAAATAAAGCAAACAAGTGGCTGTCGACAAGGTGGAAAGGGGCTGCCTTGCGCATGGGGATTTGTGCGCAAGTCTTGTCCACGCATCCCTATGCAAGGGCTTTAAGTTATGGGCCCCCCGCCCCCCCCCCCCCCCCCCCCCCCCGACCCCCCCACCCCGACCCCTCTTCTTATGTCTTTAGTTTTAAACTATTCCCATGGGTCCCTTGCCAATCTTTAAATCTTCATGATAACTCCTCAATTGATCATCTCCTTTGGATCATCCTAGTGTGGGGTCTTCTGCAGGTCCACCATGGGAGGCCTTTAGCACGCCCGGATCAAGATCCAACGGTATATCTTCGCCCAGAGGCTGATCCAACGGTAGATCTTCATGATTGTGATGTATCAAGCCCATGAAAAGTTGATCCAACCACAAGGAAGCCTTATCAACCATTTTCTTCTTACGCCTTTGGTATTTCTTTCCATATCTTGAGTTGATGTCCTCATCACATATGCCCTTGGTTTGTCGTCTTCAAATTTTCAACTACATTAGTAATTACTAATAAATGCTTTTCGTTCAACTGAAAATACTCATAGGACACGTTAATGTTACCTAGTAGTAACTGTTTCTGATAACAAGAACGATTTTATAATTATTTTGCCTGATTGTGCCTGATGATATGAAATAGGAGTGGGCTTTTATGTAAATACAGAGAAGTTAGGAACTGTTTTCTAAATACGTAAATTAGTATGGTGTTTTTTGTAAATATGGAAAATTTCAATAATAAAAATATATGATGTTGGTTGCCCAACCTTAAGGAGGATGACTAGACTATTTTTCCTTTCAAATTCTCTCTCTCTCTCTCTCTCTCTCTCTCTCTCTCTCTGTGTGTGTGTGTGTGTGTGTGTGTTTTCTCTCTTTTTTTTTTTTTTGAAACTGTACTGTTTCTTGAGCATTTTCTCTCTTCTTTTCTCCTATGGGTTTCTTACCTTTTGTCACAAAACCCTTGAAATCTTTCAATAGCAGTTCCAACTTGTTATCAGAGCTTCCGAATCAGTCGTAGATTTCTAAAGGAAGGTACATTGAGGCTTCTATTGAGAAACCTATAGTGGATTTCCGAATTATTAGTAGATTTCTGAATCAGCAAGTTAGTGTTGATGTCACCACCTCTACGGACAGGGTAAGTGCTGGTTGTTTAAAAATTTCATGTAAGGCCTCTATTCAGTTCTTGTTTCATGCATGTAGATCAGTTTTTGTGTGTTTAAATTATTTGCGGTTGTAGTTTGTGAAGAAAACAGTCCTCTTCCTTGATTCAAATGTTTCATCCAAATCAGATAGCAGAGTGTTGAGGTTTGTGAAGAAAACAGTCCTCTCCCTTGATTCAAACATTGAAACCAAATCAGATAGCAGAGTGTTGAGGACTGTTTCCTAGATAAAGAGAACTTTTTTGGTGGTGTTGAGGACTGTTATCTAGATAAAGACAACTTTTGTTTTTTATCGATAACAGAAATATTTTATTAAAAAGGGGCAGATAGTTGCGTTAGTTCCTCATCCTCATTGTTAGGGAATGGTTTAGGCATGTCGGGATCTTGTAGGCAGGACACCTCGCAGTGCATTGGCATATCTAGCAAAGTCAGAAGAGCCTAGTGACACAGGCAGTCAAGAGAAATCACTTGATAGAGAAGAACATCCAAGCTTAAAGGATGAGGTTGCTAATCTATGTCAGAAGCGTCATGCATTGGAAGGACCAACTCCATCTTCATCAGTTAGTATGGCATTTCTTTCTCTTGACCTTTTGATCTTTCTAAGGCCATATTTTCATATCCATCTGTTGGATTCTATATTGTTATATGACATTGGAAAGCTCTTTTCAAGAGGATTGAAACGGTATACTTATTTGTCTCATTTGAAGTTATTTACATGGGTCAAATTTTAGTTTATTCTAGTGGGGCTCCATTCCACAAGAAGTCGGTCATCACTTTTGTTGTCTACAAATCTTCAGCCCTTGAATGGGATACGAGTTTTACTTTTGATTTTGATAGCTTGAATTTAACTGATGTGTAGGGAGCCAGTCCATGCTTAATCATTCAGCATCTGTTACCCTTTTTTATTTTTTTTTATATAACGGTAAAATTTTATCACTACAGAAAACACCGAAAGAAGAAACCAAAATGCTGAACATGGAATTATTATGGTTAGATAAAGGATATCATTCAGATTGTCTGGAAGATGGAATTATTCTGTGGTCTGGACGCAGCCTTCCGAAAATGGCACGGAGTTGTTTGGATCTGGAATGAGGTTCTGTGATTGCCATGGAGGATGCACTGGAACTGCATTCCGGGTTGTGATGGGTTGGGACATAGGCATTGTTTGTCAGTTTATTTTTATATTTTATTTTACTTATGCTTAAATGGAAATGTTTTTTGTCCATTAAGAGATCAAAGTTCTCATGAAGGTTGTTACCAAGTGGTTCTATTATTTTTTGAGGCACTTTTTTTATATTTTTTTTATAGCATTTCTACTGCTTTACTTTCCTTTTCATTGTTATATCACTAATGCCCCTTATTACCAGTTGAATACTTATGGTTTGATCTTAAAATCTCCTCCATTTACTTTTGTGACAGTTTTGATGCTGTTATTCACTTTGCTGGTTTGAAAGCTGTGGGAGAAAGCGTGCATAAACCTTTACTTTACTATAACACCAATATTATTGGAACGATTAATCTCTTGGAAGTCATGGCAGCCAATGGTTGCAAAAAGGTACTGTGATCAGGTTGCCAGATTTTGTAGTTTGGAGTAATCTGTAAAAATTTTAAAGAATTAATGTTCCCATGAGAGTACTCAATATAGTATGTTAACCCATCAAAGAAAAATTATGTTGTAGTAATTCTCTAATGGCCGTTGTTCAAAATGTTTCAGCTTGTATTTTCATCATCAGCTACTGTTTATGGGTGGCCAAAGGAAGTTCCTTGCACAGAAGACTTCCCACTATGTGCAACAAATCCATATGGACGAACCAAGGTCTATACTGCCAACTTTGTTTGACGGTTCTCTTCCATAAAAGAGTAGTTTCTCATTTCTTCTAACTAGTATAATTTGTTGATTTTGTAGCTGTTCATTGAGGAGATTTGCCGCGATGTCGTCCATTCAGATTCTGACTGGAAGATCATATTACTGAGATATTTTAATCCAGTTGGAGCTCATCCCAGTGGTTATATTGGGGAAGATCCTCATGGGATCCCAAACAATCTCATGCCTTTTGTACAACAAGTTGCTGTAGGCAGGAGACCTGCTCTGTCAATCTTTGGAAATGACTATTCAACAAAGGATGGAACTGGGGTATGAGGTTTACATGCTAATTTGTTTAATTTTCTTACTTAATGTTTATCTGCTTGTATTTGTTATAAAAAAAAATTTGTTCCCTTGAAATTGTCGTCATGTTGCATCACTTGAAATTGTCATGGTGTTGCGTCCCCACAACTAATTAAATCTCAAATAAATATTCAGAACAGAATTAAGGAATTAAGTGGGCTGAGGTTTTCTTAAAAGGGTCGGATTTGGGTCCCAAAGTGGGCTGGCTGGCCCACTTGGAAATGGGCTGGACCAGTTTTTTCTGGGCTTGGATGCGCTGGGCCTGGTTCGGCCAGGTGGATTTGGGCCTGTATCAGGTTCGGCTAACTTGGTTTGGAATTTGGGGTTGAGTTTGGATGGCTTGATGGGGCTGATTTAGGGTTTGGAAGGAGGATTTGGGTTGGATTTAGGGTTCTAGTAAGGATTTGGGGCTAGATCTAGGGCTGATGTGCGTAGATCTTGGGTTTCAGTAATGGTGATGGGTGATCGGTCAATGGTGGAGGGGCTGGTTATGGGATTAGAGAAGGTTAGATGGTTTGGATTAGGGTTTGGGTTGTGGTTTGGGTTTAGATCTAGGATTCCAATAGTGGGATGGATCTGGATCTAGATTTAGAATTGGAAGAAAACTGAGACAGAATGATGAAAATGAAGAAAGAGTCAGAGAGGATTACCATGAAGACATGGAAATTGTGCCTTGCTTCACACTAAACTACCCTTCACGGGTAGGCATGAAAAGCACGACCCACTCAAGACCGGGCCCTGTCGTGCCCAGGCCGGGTTGGCACGGCCCATGATTGATATGTGGGCCATGCCGTGCGAGGCCCAACCCTTTGGGGTCAGCCCAACACTCCCCAGGGCACTGCAGGCCCCAGTTGGGCCTGGGCCGTGCAACCCGTGGGTGGCCCACAGATCCCCCTCCCCCTTTTTTTATTATTTTTTTAAATTTTTTTTAAAAATTGAACGGACACAAAGTCACAAACTTGGACTTAGACTCTTGGTCTTGGACCAATATCATTAAAATAAAAAAATAAGAGAAATAAATAAGTAGAATAACACTAATGATGTTTTGAAAAAATACATCAAATAAATTGTATTTCCTTGAAATTTAAGTTACAAAAGTTCAAAAAAATTACAAGTTTGAACTTGGATCAATATATATATATATATATAATGAAATTCAAACCTTCTGATAAATGAAAAAAGAGTTACAAATTTAGAAACCTATGATACATTCTAAAAAATAAATTACAACTTTGAAAACTTATGATACATTCTAAAAAATAAATCACAACTTTAAAAACCTATAATATATTCTAAAAAATAAATTACAAGTTGAAAGCCTATTATACATTCTAAAAAAAATTATACTATGATATATGTAACGCTGCTAACTCGTCTTCTATCTCAAACTCATCATCGATATGTTGTTCCCCTGCTTGATACCAATCCCGTAAGCACATGCAGGTCTTAACGGTTTCTTCTCTAAGCATAGTCCTCCTGGGGTCATTAAGGCGCCCACTTGCACTAAATGCCTGCTCTAATGCAACTGTAGATGCTGGTATTGTTAGTATATCACGGGGTTATGGCAGAAAGCACAGGAAACTTAGTTTCGAATGATTTTCACTATGCCAAAAGATCAAAAGCATCTTCTTCTTCATCCAATATTGAAATAGGATCGCTTCCTAGTTACATTGTTAATTCATTAAGGTTGTAAGAGGATCCTCCGAAAGAAGAGGAGTTACTTCTGTGAGATTTCCTCATAATACTCCAAATGGCCTTCTTTTTTCTTTTTTGTAGTTGGGAGGGCCTGTTGGGACCGTGGGTGCTATGGATCTACCTAATCGGGTAGCATAATCCAAATAAAGTGTTTCTAATTGTGTCTTAACTATAAACATGTCATTTATATTAGTTGTTTTCATGTTAGAGTTTATTTCCTCAAGAAAGGTTTCAATACCTTTTAATTTCAATCCAGGGTCTAATGCAGCAGCTATACAAATTGTTAAAGGAGCTATTCTCCTATATTGTAAAAACTTTGCCTCCATTTGTACACACATAAGTTGAAAAACTTGAAAATCTCTATACTTTTTAAAAGTAAGACTTATTTCATAAAAATGGGTTAAAGCTTGATTAGATGTGGGATAATATACCCCGGAAAAAAACAATGTTACATCATGAAAAACTTCTAAAAAATATCTTATTATCTCAAGAAGTGTCCATCTATCATCACTTATAAAAATATTTTCATGCTCCAAATAAAGTTGACAATATTGATTTAGTGCCATTTTATAGGCACATGCTTCTTTTAACATTTTATAGGTAAAATTCCATCTATGCTTTACATCTGTGATATTTTCTTTGGTCTTAGACCCAAATTTACACATATGTCCCTCCTCCATTGTTTTTGCGAGGGAGAACAAAAAATGTATCCTGCAATCCATTTAATGCTCTCTAAATCATTTCTAATAGATTTTACCCCTACTTGTACGATAAGATTTATGATGTGGCATGCACATCTATTGTGAAATAGATCTCCATTTAAATCAAGTTGAATTGCAGGTTTTAGTAAATCTGTTGCGACATTGTTAGTGCTTGCATTATCTAAAGTTATAGAAATTATTTTATTTTCAATTTTATATTCTCTAAGTTTTTCAAGGATGGTGGACCTTGTCCTACCACTCTCTTTTTCTTTCAAAAAAGTTTTTATTGCATCATTTCTAGTTGTAACTCTAGATGTTTCTGCCATGAAAGAACAAAGGCAGACCTAAAAAATCTTTCAAAGGATTGGTCTTCGGCAAGTATAAATGGTAATTGGTTTTTAACTTAATAAGTTGATATTTAGCATTAGTAGGGTCATAGTTGAAAACTCCTAAACCACCAGTTGAATCTGTTTGAGAAAGTTGTGTTTGGATCATCCCACATCTGACCCCATCGTTAGCGGTATTCGTGTGTTTCGGCACACACTTACTCATGTGTCTATTAAGGTGGCCAGTGCCGCTTGATGATTTGGCACTAAGGAGATCTTTGCAATATTTACATTGTGCCTTTTCCTCTATTCCTCTTTTGGAACTTGGGACAGTAACTTTAACAAAATAAGACCATACAGGAGAAGTCAATCTTGTTTTTCTCTTCTTTTTAGTTGTAGAAACCGAACATGAGGATCTTGGGGATTATTACTATCTACTTCTATGCCCTAACTTTGATCTAAATGAGTAAATCCAGGATCTTCCTCATTTAGAGAGAAGTCAAGGTTGAAAGGTTGTGATGGTCCATCCATTTTTCTAAATAAAATATTAAAAAAAAACTTAAATAAATAATTATGTATAATGTCTTTTTTGTGATAAGTTATATAAGAAAGGGGAGAAGATGGGACTTAATATATAATATTACTATGTATATTTAGTACTAAATAAAAATCAAAATTAAAAATAATAAATACCTTTATGAGAGAGGGAGAGCTAATGGAGAAGTCCTTAGTTGAATCCTCTACTTTAGAGAAGTCACTCTCACTCTTCACTACTTAGAAAACTTTGTAGAGAGCTTAGACTTTAGAATGAGACTTAAGAGAGCTTAGAGCCTTAGAACCTTAGAGGGAGTGTGAGAAATGAGAAAGTAGATGAGTGTAGAGAAATGAGAGGAATGAGGGCTATTTATAGAATTCCTAAGTGATAAAGTGACATAAAATACCCCCTCATATTACCGTTTTATAGCAACTGGGGGGTATAATGGTAAAAAATGATCAAAAGACACTAATACCCCCCCCCCCCCCCCCACCCCATTTGACCGTTTATAGCTGTTTGGGGGGTTAAAAATGTAAAAAAAATACATTTTGACCGTTTTTCGAGGGGGGAGGGTTTCAAAAATCTGACCATTGGGCTCCTCGGGCCAGGCTGGGCCGCCCGCGGGCTTGGGCCACTGGGCCCAGTGGGGACTGTTGGGCTGGGCCGTGGTCAACGGGCCCAGGCATGGTTTTTCCGTGCTAGGCTTGGGCTGCCCGCCCATATTTACATGCCTATTCACGGGCGAGGAGAAGATATGCAAAAGCAAACTCAAGAAGGCCTTTGGAGAAAGTTTCATTCAATATTCTTCATTTTCCTTTTCCCAAACAGAAGCATAAGTGTATATTACAGGAACCCTAACAACGAGTGGTCAGGATTAAACTTATCCCATAAATAAAGAAAAGTCTAAACATGAAATAAATAAAACAAAGAAAAATAACAAAATAATCTTAGAAAAGCAAGTCTTGCGTAAGGGGAGAGGGAGTGCTGCATGGGGATTCATGCATTGGGTTGTGCGCACGAATCCCAATGCATATGGGATTAAGTTGTGGCCCCTTGACTTGGACCCCTTCATATTCTTCAATTTTATTTCCTTTCGGGCTCCATATTCTTTAGTCTTCTCATAGATCTCTGGCAACTCATCTCCTGTGGACCTTCCTTCCCGATGTGGGGTCTTCCCTACATGTACTACTGGAGGTCTTCAACAAGCCGAACACCAAATCCATTGGTGGATCTTCTTCAGAAAATAGATCCAACGGTGGATCTTCATGAGATTGATGGATTAAGCCCATGAAAGGCTGATTCATTCACAAATAAGCCATGTTCTTCTTGTGATGCTGCTGCCAGTAGACCTTAGAATACTTGGGATTGATGTCCCCATCATTGACCAAAATGGCACTCAATGCTTACATACCATACCTTGCCCACTTAGCAAGTCGACCTGGTGATTCAGCCAAGTAGACTTAGCTTGCCAGCTTTTCAATCTTAGTTTCATGGTTCAACTTGTGGGTAGTTAAACTGAGTCAAGTTGAACTGCCATGATAACAACGCCTAAGACTCGACTGAGGGTTAGTCATTTAGTGATGTGACTCGACTAAGTCAAGTACCTTCTGTAGAGGATTTTGAGCCCAGCCTGTTTAGTCAATAGAGATCCAGCTACCAGAATGCCATTCGTTTGACTTTAGTGTGGTCCAAAATAACCTGAAAATCAGATTCAGCTGGGCTTGGAATGGGCCTGGCTGGGTTCAGCTGGGCCAGTGATGGCTTGGATCTGGTTCAGCTAAGGCTCAGATGGCTGGATCTGGGTTCTGGTTATGTTCGATCTGAGTTCTGTTATGTGGAATGGTGGGATTTGAGATGCAGAGATAGTGGTGGTAGGTAGGTTATGAGGTGTAGGGAGTTCTGCCACTTGGTTTATTGGATGCGAGGACTTTGACACAGGTGAATGGGGACCTGGGAGGGTCAGATTGATTCGGTATGGTTGCTGTTTGTAACAGGTGGCTGGTTTGAGGGTTTGATGGATGGCAAGTAGCATAGTTTTGAAAATCGGAATCGTATCGCAAATTGTTCATACCCATAAATCGAGAAATTGTTCATACCCATAAATCGAATCGAATCATGAATCCTATTGTGAGCCATAGGATTTTTTATTTTTCTAATAAAAATGAAAAATAATTAAATATTAAAAGAAATAAAATAAAAAACTAGTTATTCATTACCATCCCTTTTCCTATTTATAGCGGTATAAATAGAATGACAAATAAGTCTATCATAATCATACAATTATATCAAGAACAACATGACATATATTAATATATAATAAATGATGTGTAAATAGTTAAATAAGTTTCAGGTATCAATATATATATAATTGTTATTTTTAAATCAAAATATAAAAGTAAAAATAAAATCCAAACCATCAATCTTACACAGTAGGATATCTTTTGAAGTTATAGTTAAGAAAGTGTTAACAAAAAAAAGATTTTTTTTAAAAGAAGAAGATATAGACAAGCACCACACGCAGAATCAAACGCTTTAGTAAAATGCATGTTCTTTATTCATCTCTAAAACCTCTCCAAAGCCACAAAAACTCTTAAGAAGTTTCGTTAACTGCTAAATAAATTTTTAAAAGTAAAAACGCTAAAAACAAGAAAGAATCTTTTAGCGTTTCAAGCAATTGGTTGTAGCTATCAGCAATCTATTAGCTATTAGCAAACTCTAAAGAACGCTATTGATTGTAGCTATTCTAGCTCAGCTGAATGGCTTGAATCGTAAGATTCGATGGAACGAATATCAAATTGTAATATTCACACATGAATCCTAAGATTCATCTGAGAATGGGATTTGTTGCATAGCTACGAATAATTTTCTTTAGGATTTGGGATACAAATCGTAGGATTTTGATAACTATGGCGAGTAGGGATTTGAAGGCTGATTTAGGGATATGACGGGGTATGGCTTGTGGCCACTTGGGATGCGATGTATGGAGTTCGGCATATACAACCAAGGTCAATGAAATATCTGTCTGACCAGATCTATGAGTGGGGTTAGTCAGCCACTGAGTTTTGAGGAAATAGGATGCCAATAGTTGGGTTTCGGGAAACATGAGGCTCGACTTTGCGAGCTTGGTTTAGAACTTGGATCTAAGCAAAGGTGTTGTAGAGCCAAGAGATTTAGAGTGTAGGTGCTGGTGGCTGATTCCGGAAATGGAAATGGGAGAACAAAACCAACAATGACTTAAGTAATAGAGAAAGGGAAGAAGGAGAAGATACTTGATTCGCGATCTCACACCACAGCCTCACACCGGATGGTCTTACATTAGATCCTTTCGCAGGAGAAGTAGCCACAAGCATTCATTCATTCTCATTAACCATTAACCGAAAGAGGTCTTTGCAATTCTTTTATGAAGAAAATCTAACCCTAAAATAGATCTCAACCATCTAATTCACCCTACAGTTAAGATCATTACATCCCACTAAAATAATAAAAGCATCATTTAAACCAATAAATCCACAATTAAATAAAAGTTAATTTGGGTGGGCTGCACAGCTCATGTGACCGTATGATGGATGGGCCCCTCAAATGGGCCACACTTGATCTTCAATTCTCTTTGCCGGTCCCTCCTATGTGGCACATCCCAATTTGGGGTCTTCCATGATTTGCCATATGCGGTCTTCATCATATTGACCAAATGTTAGATTGGACTAGCCATTGAACTTTGTCAAAGTTAAGATCCAATGGCGGATCTTTGACAAAATCATGATCCTACTGTGAATCTTTACCAAGATCAAGATCCAATGATGGATCTTTGTTGGAATTGCAACCCAACGGTGGATCTTTGCCGGAATCGTGATCCAACAATGGGCCTTTGTGAAAATCGCAATTTATCATTTGGTAGTGATCATCTAACCATGAGGAGGCATGTGTGCATGTCTTCTGAGCCTTCTTCTTCCTCCTTGTGCAGAATTTGTGTGAAGGAAGTACGATGTCTGCATCATTTTCTAATTATGCTAAACATTTCTTTGCATTAGTGAGTCAAAACAAACTACAATAAACAAATCAACAACCCCTATCTTGTTTTGTTTCTCGATTGAGAACTCATACTCAAGTTGAAATCATGATGATGGAGCCTAAAACATTGAATAAAGCAGTCCAATATGCTTTAAAGGCTGAGAAACTAAGCTAAATCGGGTTTTAGCAAGTCAGATTCTTATATCAGTCAATAAAGGAAATATGGATACCACTTCTTCAAAAATTGGTTCCCAAAATGTTAATTAATCATCCAAAAATGCCTCAAGACGACCAGCTCCAAATTTTGGCAAGACGGTTTGTCCTAATCTTCAGTTTGCGAGTATGGGATGTTCCATCCAAAACCCTTTCACCTTCACTTGTTTTTTATGTGGAAAAAGTGGACACCAGTCTTACGAATGTTTGAAGTAAGAAAGGGACTTGATGGACCCAGCCAATGAAGAATTTGAAGAGGGCTTAGAGGAAGAGGCCTTGTTTGTGATCCAAGGCTCACCGATGATATGCCCAAAGATGTTGGAAGGAGTTTGTCCCAATGAAGGAGATTTCTTGGTAATGCAACATTTGCTAGCTGCTGAAAAATCAGAATCTGAACCATAACTGCGATCAACCTTTCTTTGGACTCGTTGCACCACCAAAGGAAAGGTGTATGTCTTCATCATCGATTCTAGTAGTATTGGCAACGTGGTATCTGAGAAAATGGTTTACAAACTTGATCTTTCATAGCCCCACCAACCCTATCACGTCACTTGGTTCAAGAAATGTAATGAAACTCCTGTCCCCAAAAAGTGCTTAATTGGAAAGAATTATAAAGATTCAGTGTGGTGTGATGGGTCACTAATTGATCTATGTCATATCTTACGTGGCCAACCTTGGCAATATGACCAAAGAGCCATACATGATGGATTCCAAAATTCCCATTCTTTTATCGACGAAGGAATCTAGCTCACTCCTTGGCCATTGAAACTATTACCTTAGAGATGATGAAAGGCTGAAGCCCAAGGCCCAATCAGGCCCAGGCCCTTCTAGTGACAAGATAAACTCTCCAAGTCAGCCATAAGCAAACCTGCCGTTCTTAGGAAATATACTGATTGTAATATTACTTGCACATTTAGATTGATTCTAATTCATTGTAATCTGCCTAAATCTGCCTAAAATAGGCACACATAGTTATATAAATACAAGTGTAGACCCTCAAAGAGGATACACAAAAATTCTCCATATTCTATCTTCTTCAAAAGTGCTCTTCAATTGTTGTGCTATCAGAGCATATTTCCTCTTCATCGATGGATCACACATATATGTCCTCTCTACTATCCTGAAAATTGTCCTGTAGAAACATCTCGACTGTTTATGTGCTCTGTTGACTGCACATCTCACAAGTATTATTAGACAGTATTCCCAGAACACATCATCGGTTTCATTTTTTATTTGATTTTGATAAAATCAACCTGGTTTGACAAATTCAGATATGTCATCCTTCAAGCCAATTTGTAACAAAGTCAGAATGGTTGCTCCTTTATTCGTCAGACATCCTGTGGTTGTACATTTCTGTTGATTTGTGTTGATGACATGATTATAAGTGGCAATGATAGTGCTGGCATTACAGGTCTCAAAACTTATCTTATATGCCACTTTAAGATGAAAAATGTTGGCCTCTCACTTACTTTTTGGGTCTAGAAATCTCTTGAACTCATAAAGGCTTTCATGTCCATCAACGTAAATATGCTAAGGACTTGAACAAATCTGCTCGCCTCAATGACACAAGAACCTTTGTCACACCTCTTGGGCTCAATGTAAAAATATGTAAAGATGGTGGGTGTCCCCTGGAAGATCCTGCCTTTTTTCATCGTCTAGTTGGAAGTTTGATATATTTGACGATGACTAGGACATATATCTCTCATGCCATACAGACCCCCAGTCAATTTGTGAGTAATCCTCACAAACCAAATCATGGTCTCTTCTACTCTTCCACCTCATCCCTCCAACTCTCTACATGTACTGATGCAGATTGGGCTGGTTGCTTGTTACTTTTCGATCTACTACATGATGGTGCATGTTTCTTGGCAACTCTCATATCCTGGAAATGTAGTAAGCAAACTATAGTTTTCAAGTCCTCAGTAGAGGCTGTGTATTAGTCTATGTCGTCAGCCATTAGTGAAATTGTCTGGCTTCAATGTCTACTTTGAGAGTTTGGTGATTTTCTTACAAACCACACTCCACTATATGTTGATAACATGGGTGCAATAAGGATCGCCAATAGTCCTGCGTTTCATGAGCGAACCAAGCATATTGAGAATGATTGTCACTTCATTCGCCAACAAGTCGTCTCTGAAATAATTCAACTACCTCATGTCTCCACTCAACATCAGCTCGCTGATCTCCTTACCAAAACACTACCCAAGAGCCGTCACACAGTTATATAAATACAAGTGTAGACACTCAAAGAGGATACACAGAAATTCTCCATATTCTATCTTCTAAAATACTCTTCGGTTGATACTACCTAAGGCTGAACCCGCTAAGAAAGTTGAGATCATCCTTTCCTTGAAGCAATACATAAAGGAAACAGCTAATTATCCATTATGCGTGCATTGATTTCAAAGTGCATTTCAAAATACTCCACCGATTTGGATTCAGCTGCCATCATCCATGAGGAAATACAACCAGGTTTAAAGGAATTTTCTGTTATTATTCCTGTTACAAAGTGGATTGCCACCTGCACAACAAATTCAGGATTGTGCCGATCCTACGCTAGTGGCCAGTTTAGCCAGCCAACCACATTATTGAATGAGTACCAAGAAAATGACACTTCACAAACCGGACTCTGATTTGTTGGAAAAGGGATTCATAGAAGTGAGTTTAAGTCCATGTGCTAACACATCTTTATTCACTCCAAAGAAGTATGGCACTTGGAGAATGTTCGTTGAATGTTGATAGCCTAGCTATAAATAAAATTACCGTGAAATGTCGATTTCCTATGCCAAGGCTAGGTGACATGTTGGATTCCTTGAATGGTGTTGAAATCTTCTCAAAGATCCATGTAAGGAGTGGTTACCATCAAGTTCACATCTGCCTTGGAGTTGAGGTGAAGACTGCTTTCAAAATAAAAAAGGATTATAAGAATGGCTGGTGATGCCATACGCTTCAAGTACTTTCATGAGGGTAATGATGCAAACACTGGAGCCATTTTTGGAAAATTTGTAGTAGTATATTTAGATGACATTAATTTATGGTGTCACCCTTGCCAAACAAGTTTCCCATATTCATTTGTCTTTCAAGTTTTTTGGAACACAAGTTGTATGTGAACTTAAAAGAAGTGTGTATTGCTTCATGACTACAACTCTGACCTATTTAGACTTTATGGTTTATGCTGATGGCATAGTTGTTGATGAAGAAAGGATTCGAGCATTTGTGGATTGGCTAGATCCACAATCCATTGGGGAAGTTATAAGTTTCCATGGGTTGGCCACCTTCTATAGGAGATTCATCAAGAATTTCATCATTTCAATTGCATTGGTGACAAATTCCATGAGGAAAGGAGAGTTCCATTGGGCTCATAAGGTTGAGGCAAGTTTCCAGCTTGTGAATAAAATATTGAGTGAGGCTCTAATTCTTACTTTCCCAATATCCACAAGTATTTGAAGTAAATTGTGATGCATCTTATGTGTGCATTTGGGCTGTCTTGAGCCAAGAAGAACATCCAGTGGCCTTTTATAGTAAAAAATTGAACAAATTAAAGTCAAAGTACTCCACCTATGACCTTGAATTATACGCTATTATACAGGCATTGAGGCATTGGAGACACTATCATGTTTAGAAGGAGTTTATTTTGTATTCTGATCATGATTCATGAGGCCCTTCGATTCTTGAGTGCCCAAAAGAAGCTCAGTTCCAGGTATGCTAAATGGGTTCCTTATTTTCAGGAGTTCAATGTCATTGCCGATGCTTAAGTAGGAGGGAGCATGTTCTTATCAGAATCTCTACTACTGTTGTTGGGTCTGAGTTAATGCTTGAGCTTTGCAAGGAAGATCCTTATTTTGGCCCCATTTTTCAGCATATGAAAGATGGCCAACAAACTGATTTGTGTTGTAAGATGGTTTTCTATTCTACCACAGTCATCTGTGTTCCTGAAGCTCACGATGGAGGCTTGAGTGGTCATTATAGACATGACAAAACTATAAGCTTTGTTTTGAAGTTGAAATAATCTATTGCGAATCGTTCTTAATATTTCTTATTATAAAAAATGAAAAATAAAAATCTAAAAAGGATTTTTTTTTCCGTAATCCATCTATTTCCTATCCATAGAGCATCAATGATAGATAACACTGGGATACAATTATATGAAGAACATCATGGACATATAGTACGTCATAAATGATATATGTGAGTAGTTAAATATGTCCAAGTTATCAGCATTACTGGGAAAATAAGCAAGGTGCGTTTTTTTATTTATTTATTTCCTCTTTAAATCCAAAAAAAAAAAAAGAAAAGAAATGCAAGTCATCAAAATGTCTCTTGAAGTTAAAAAAGTATTCATGAAGAAGAAATAAAAAAAAATTTAAAAAAATGAATGTGGTACAAAAGCCATACATGCTGGTCAATGCTTTCGCCACATTCCTTTTAAAGACTCCCCAAAATCACAAGAAAATCTAGGATATTTCATAAATCCCCAAATATATAAACTTTTAAAAATAGAATCGCTAACCCAAAAAAAAAAAAAGAAATAGAAAAAAAATACGAATATTAACCTCTCAAGTCTCAACTGTGGCTATTGCCACTTAGATGAATCGCATGCATTGTAAGATTTGCTAAAACAAGTATCGAGTCGTAAATTGCACTCGAATCCTAAGATTCACTTGTAAATGCGATTTGTTCTATGGATATGAATCTTTTTTTCTTAGGATTCGATACGGATCATAGGATTCAGGATATGAATCATAGGATTCTGGTAACAATGACTATAAGCAAGCTTGAAGGGTACTTTTGGCCAAAGCTAAGAAGAGACACCACTCGCTTTGTGGAATGGTGTCACTTTTGTCAACTTGCCAAAGGTCATTCACGAAACATTGGACTATATATGCCCTTGCCCGTTCCTAATTCGCCTTGGCAAGGTGTTTCCCCCGATTTTGTGGTAGGACTACCTTACCAGGGTTATGATTCAATCCTTATGGTTGTTGATAATTGATATATTTTCGAAGATGGCCCATTTCATCCCTTATAGGTTCATACAACCAGCCTCTTCTTTTCTGAAGTTGTACGTCTAAATGCAGTGCCAAAATCTCTTACATCAGACCGAGATACTTGGTTCATGGGCCACTTTTGGAGGACACTTTGGAGGAAGTTGGGTGCTAATCTACATTGTAGCACCACATGCCACACTGAAAAGATGGCCAAAATGAGGTAGTCGATCAAGGCCCATGCAACTTACCGTGTTGCCTTGCTGGCGACAAGCCAAATTAATGGGATAATATGTTTCCACATACAGAGTTTACCTTCAATAGCTCTTCAATTGTTCAACTGTAAAGACGCCATTTCAGATTGTGTATGGCTTATATCTTATTCAGCCTCTTGATTGGGTTCCTTTATTAGATCCCAAGAGAGTAAGTTGTGATGCCAAATTCTTTGCAACTCACTTGAAGGAAATCCATGAAGATGTTCAGAGGAAAATTCAGCAAACATATGAAAAGTAAAAAGAACACGCTGATTCAAGTTGGCGACAAGCTGAATTTTACGAAGGCTACTTAGTCATGGTCTACTTAAGGTTTCCTGTTAGCCAATACAATAAACTTAAATACAAAAAGATGGGGCCTTGCTAGTTTTACAGTGCATTGGCAACAATGCATCCAAAGATGATCGCTTGAGAGGTTCTGACATCTCTCTAATATTTTACATTCTTGAATTTATTTCTTTATCATGGGGATGATCAACACTTACAAGAAGCCTCCTAGTTTTCAGAAGAGAGAGAGAAAGTCCTTGAGACTCTTGCTTGGCAAAATACTACCTCTAAAAGTCAGTCTTATACTCACTACCTTGTCCAGTGGAAGGGAAAGCCACCAACTAAAGCCACTTGGATATCGAAAGCTCACTTGGAAAGTATTGATACACAAGCTACAGAGGAATTCAAGAGGAAGGTGACAGGGTCGAGGACTAATTCTTTACAATCAGAGGCACTTAATGATGGATCTCTAACCCAAGATTTATGGGCCCATTTGGTTGTAGCTAGGCCCAAGCACACAAACACAGTCAAAGGGCCTTTACTGATCCATCATATTCAAATGGCCCATAGATTTAACTATGTTTTTAGTTCAGAAGAAGCTAGTGTGTAGTTATGAGCTATTGTGGAAGATTGAAAGTAATCTTGGAAGTTGTTATCTTGGAATTAGCTCCTTTGGATTTTGAGCTATCTTGGAAGATGGAAAGTAACCTTGGAATGAAAAGGGTCATCTTAGAAATTGAAGAATCACTTCAAAGTTGTTCATGGGAAAAGAAGCTACATTGGAGTTGGATGTTCAATGAATTAGATGTCAGGAGAAGAGAGCCATTACCTAGTTATTTGAAAAAATAATTTAATTCTTGGTTAGTTGCTTGTAAAAGTCATTAACTCTTTGTTACTTGTAGAAGTCATTTGTTACCTAGTTGAATGTGTGAGCCTTTCGTTACCTTTTTAACTAAGGGGCTGTCCTTGGAAAACTTCAGTTTTGCTGGGATTCAAATTTCCCCCTATCTTAGGAATATATGCAGGTCTTCACGAAGCCTCTTTTTTTGCTCAATTCTCTTGCTTGTAATTGATAGCTGCAGCCCACTTCTCTGGTCTGCACCAAGAAGACAATGATTCGATCTCATTGAGATAAAAATGGAATTTCCATTGACCCCTGTCCGCACATGAAATCCAAGAAATAGCATCGGATGAGTCACTTTCCACTCATGTTATGAAATGAGAGCAAATTGATCCTTGGGCCTCTAAAATAGTGAACACTTTAGCTTTGTCAGAGTCTTTAACTCCGATAGGCGTAGAAACGTGGGCAAGAGTTCCCTCTATTACTACGAAGAACACCCCCAAGACCTGCCAAACCTAGCTTACCTCTAGACATTTCATCAACGTTTAATTTCAACAAATCAACTAGAGAAGGGGTCCAGCTTTCCTACTTCTCGTTTATGGTGCCAAACCATGTGGGCATCCTAATTATGAAGAATGCAGCCTCCCATGTCCCAATTATGAAGAATGTTGTCTAAATTCAAATTTTCGAACTTCTTCCTTACCACTGCCCATTTGCTTATTCTTAGAGTCACTGCTGGTAGAACACATTGTAAATAGGAATGAGGGGAAAATAAAACTGAAAAAAGTCTATCCTATATAGATGGGAGGTTCTGATGATGATGGAGGTTATAGGAAGAAGTTCTCTTTGTATTGGAAATCCTTTTTTCTTTGATGTACTTCTTTAATATCTTGTTTTTTATTAAAGAGTAATTAGATCATTGTTTTCTATCTGGAAGTATCTGCTCCCCAAATTCAATTAGGTTGTCTTGGATTTGTCCCCTTGATGGAATCCTTAAGCTGAGTTTTGATGGGTTTTTTTTTTTTTTTTTTTTTTTCGAGCCTATCAAAAAGGAGGTATTGGAGGTGTTATTAGTGACTGGGATGGTAATGTTGTTAGGAGTTTTTCTGGGCTTGTGGAGGCTTTGGACACCAATGAAGCTGAGGTGTTTGCTTTTCTAGTTGGATGTTGTGAGTTGGCTAGGTTGGAAGAATTGCTTCCTATTCTTGAAGGTGGTTCTTTTTCACCAATCCAGCGGGTTTCACGGAGAGATATTCATCCTTGAAGGCTTGTGGACTGGGTGGAAGAGGTGCAGAACCTTTCGAGACATATGAATGCTTATTTCCATCATATTCTTAGAGAGGCTAATGCTTTGGTAGATGGTCTTGCCATGGAAGTCTTTTTGTTTCTTTTGATGTATAGCTTCTCCTCGGGTTGCTGCTTTTTTTGGGTCCTGTTGTGCATTTCGGTTCATTTGTTTTCGTTTCTCTTTTTGGTAAAATAAAATTTTACAGGTACAAAAGAAAACTCCACCTTGGGTTTATCAATTATCCATTCTGCTCCAGGGTTGTCTTCTCTCTATGCTTTACTTTTTTGAAGAATTTGGGTGGATACAAATATTAAAAATGTTCTAAAGTTCATTTATTGATGTGGAAAAGAATCAATCACGATCTAATGATGAACCTTGATGCATAAAGTTTAGGTGACTGTTTTCCAATTTTTCAGTCCATTAAATTAATGTCATCTTGCTGCTTCTTTGTACTGTCAGGTGCGGGATTACATTCATGTTGTTGACTTGTCAGATGGACATATTGCTGCATTACGCAAGCTGTTTGACGACTCTAAAATAGGTATTGTCACTGTTGTCTTTCCTTCTTTCTGTATGTGGTTCAAATTAATGAAAGGCCTTATTCCTACTCATGTTCTCAGCAATAAATAATGCCCATAATTCTGTCTTTATTCTTTCCAGAAAAGCCTATAGTTTTCTGGTTGTTCTAGTCACAAAGCCATAAGTCACCACTTATTCAAGTTAATACCTATAATTGTTACCTCCTATGACCATTATGGCTTTTTGTTCGCAGTGATGGTATGATTTTGCTAACCATACTAAACCATGGTTACCAAATTGGGACATGGTTGGATGCAATGCATCAAATGAGATGAAGGTACACGGGTAAACAGATGAAATAATAATACATAATGAGAACCAATGTGAGAGTCAGAGTCATTGAAGGGAATGGGTTGAGAACCTGACGGGAAACCTACAAGAAAGTTAAGCTTTTTAAATTATGTATGTGTAATTTATATAAATATACCTAAAAATATGAGCCATGGTAATTTGCAGGAGTATTTTTGTGGCTTAAATGAAGTAAGAATCCAGGGTTCTATTTTCTTCATCTATTTTGTATATTTTTATTTTGAAATATCATTTTGGTTTATCACAAAAAAAAAACATTTGTAGTTGGCTTTCTGAATACCAAGCCATCACCCTTATTGATTAATTTCTCAACTTCCTTTGATTCTATTTCCATGAAACGATAGGTTATTTGATGCTCATTTTTTGAAATTCACATCTGGTCTTCAATTTTATCCATGTATGGCATAAATTCTTTCTATCTTAATGCTAACAAACAGGTCCTTATAGTGTCCCTTTTGAATTCTACTAGTTTTTTTTTTTTTTTTTCTTTTTGCCTAATTTTTTCCTTGTTTTCCATTGTGTATTTCCCAAAATGTATGCTGGAATGGTTGAAGTGCAGAATTTTTTTATTCCATGGCCAAAATGAAATGTGTACTGAATGAAATTTTCAACTATTCTAACGACTCTCACCTTCGTTTTCATCCATAGTAGAGGATGTGGCTGCATCAATAATCTATTGTAATTCAGCTTCTGGTTTGCATATTGCCTGCTTTTTGTCATTTGTGTGTAACTTGAAAGATTTTTGCTCGGACTCTCCTGATTGGTTCATCAACGTTAATACCTTTCTAGGTTCAATGTGTGTGTGTTCTGATTTCTGAAGAATTTGCTCTGATTATGCTGTTTCCATTCAGGTTGTGAAGTATACAATTTGGGAACTGGAAAGGGAACTTCAGTCTTGGAAATGGTGGCTGCATTTGAGAAGGCGTCCAACAAGGTGCTGTCCCTTTATAAGCATCCATGCTATGATTTAGTGCATTTCATAAAACTATTTTGCTTCATTGTGCTTTCCTGCTTTGTAGAGATATTTCAGCCTTCTGCTCTTATTTTACTTCCCTTTCTGGCTTCTAATCACATTATCAGTTTTTTGAAAGAGAAATACAGCAATTTCTTTTGGTTACCCATTTATTTTAGATTCTACATGTAACAGTAAAAAAATTTGATGAAATGGTTAGAGCTGAGCCGCACGGTGTTTCATTTGGGCATCTCCATATGTTCTACTTTAGCTCTTTCTATGTAGGTTAGAATCCTTGTTACAGACCCTCAGAATCAATGATTCCACTGAATAATAAATAATTAAAGCTCAAAGTCATAGAGATTCCTTTGCCCTTTCTGTTTGCTAAGCAAAGTAGTTAAAGGTACAACATAAGTAGGTATGTGCTGTGATGCATGTTTGGATGAAAAAGGTATAGCGGAGAAGTAAACTTATGATGTGACGCCACTAACTGTTTACAACTTCACACATTTCCTTTTATTTTCTCTTACCAAAAAAAAAAGCATGATACATTGTGGTGTTGTAAACTTTATGACAAAAAGTGCTCTTAATTTACGTTCCCTCTCATTTGTACTAAATATCTCATACTCTATCCAAACAAGGATTTTAACATGCCTCTCTGGTTCTTACTTTAATATACTTTACTTTCACTTTTTCCATGATTTGACATCCATTTCTGCTTTACTCCTCAACGCATGTAAAAACAGGGCATAAATGATTACAGAAGGAAAAAATTATACATTTCCATTTCCATATCTTACATAAACGAGCCCTTAAATGTTCCTTTTCCACCATCTCCTTCCATGTTTAATTTTCAACAATTTTCTTCTGAACCAATTATTCTCACTGTTCCTTTCCCTTCTTTTTAGAAACAAATAATTGTTACTCTATTTTCGTTTCTTTGTTCCTGAAAAGAAGATTCTGTTTCTCAGAGAATCCCACTGATTATGGCTGGAAGGCGACCCGGTGATGCAGAAATTGTTTATGCATCAACTCACAAAGCACAGCGTGAGCTGAACTGGAAGTAAGTGCTGAACTTTACACTTGTCCTCTCTCTCTCTCTCTCTCTCTCTCTCTCTGTGCAAACACAGAATCCTCTGATCTGCATTATATCTGTAGTTTTTGTTGGTTTCTTTTTTTCACTTAACCATGGGTCTTGTTTGGTACTGCAGAGCGAAGTATGGAATAAATGAGATGTGCCGTGATCAATGGAACTGGGCTCGCAAGAACCCTTGTGGCTATGAATCACCTAAATGAGCTCCAACGAATTTTTTTTTTTTTTTTTTTCATCTTTACCAAAGAAAAAAGGGTTAGTTTTTTCAACCTATTTGTAAAGCTATTTTGTTCAGCTTCTTCTTCTTCTTCTTCTTCTTCTTTTTTTTTTTTTTAGTGAGGTTTGATTAGCATTTTTTTCGTCTTTACCAAAAAAGGGTTAATTTTTTCAACCTATTTGTAAGCTATTTTGTTCAGCTTCTTCTTCTTCTTCTTCTTCTTGTTTTTTTTTAGTGAGGTTTGATTAGCATTTTTTTCATCTTTACCAAAAAAGGGTTAATTTTTTCAACCTATTTGTAAGCTATTTTGTTCAGCTTCTTTTTTCCAGTGAGGTTTAGATGTGCTCAATCTCACGTTTTAGCTACCTTCACACATGTTGACACACACAGACAGAGAGTCAAATCTCTGATAAATTATCCACTGCCATGAGAAACATTGGACTAAGTGGATTTTACACCGCTTTTGGATATTAAAAAAAAAAAATCTTAGAAACAATTCGAACTTTAAAAGGTGGATCGCGAACAACCCAAAAAAGAAAAAAAAAAGGGTGAGTTGATTCAGCAGGTCACCGAGTGGGGCAAGTTGAGCGAGTCTGACTAGATACTGGGGAGTGGTTGTCAAACTCGCCCCAGTTACTCAATTCTGGAAAGTCGCCTTGTTGAGTGTCATGGTTACATGTTCTTAAACTATGATTAGGATAGTCTAAAAGGTAATAGTCACAGAGGTATGTGGATCACCCATGACCGATCCTACTGTGGCCCCTCCAGGGATGGAGATGGACAATGACTACATTAAAAGAGAAAAAGTATGCCAATGAATCTGCTGACCATCCAAGCAACTTGTAACACCCCGAATCCCGGAGCTCATCAGGACCCGGGGTCTTACTATAAGGAAATTAAAATCACCACATAGATCAAATTATGCCAAGGAGCTGAGCAATGCATCTAATTTCAATTTATTTAAAAGATCCATTAAATAGAAGAGAAGTAATAATAAGTTCACTAATGAACAGGTTCAACATCATTAAAGAAACAATCAGTCACTAAAATCCTAGGTGTTATTCTTTCATAACGCTCTCTCATCAGCCACGCACATTGAAGTCCAATGGTTGATTCCCATCGTTGCCAAATTCCTCCAAACATTGCGCACTTGAAGTGGGGCATACCACTCATTAGATAATTGGTGAATAATATTCCAAATACACAGGTCATTACAATTATAATACATTAATAGAAGTGCAGAAGAATCTACAAGGTGACAGATTTCATATAGAGTTTTCTTATTATTTAATGAGGTTTCCTATTCAATCTTTAATTTTGGTAAGTTCGGTAATCCTAATTACGGGTTCTTATTATACAATGGAACTCTATCGTAAGAGTTTTTATAATTTCAATCCCTTCCAAAAGGAAGTCCTTTCCATAATGCATTCAAAACTCCCCGAAGGAGATTAATTTCAAAAACAGTCTTTCAGTCCCTGTCCAACCTTATTCCTCCTGGCCCACTTGGGGTTCACTAATTAATTCAATATCTAGAAGTAAGGATCTTTATTGATATTTCAAATATCAAGCCACTGGTCTCATATAAAGTTTATATCAGAATACTCTCATTAGAAAGTTCATTAATTCTTTTATATCTATTATGCATTTAGTAGAATTATCATAGGATTATGTACACTAATTATCTTGATATAGGATTAGTTCCACATAATCGGGATTATTTAGGCCCCACTTAAATCCAACATTTAGTGCCCACTTTTGTGATACTACTCCTATATCTTTTAAATTTCATGTTATCATTATAGGTCCAAGCTTACATAAGAATTACTGTTAGTTTTAGAATTTGATCTATTGATTTGGGTATTCATTTATACCCTATACTCTGATTCAGATTTATTTAGTTGATATGTTTATATTCTATAAATGAGCCAAAGTCCATACTAAAATTACAGACCCATAACATAGTTTGCATTGGTAATGAATAGTCCCTAAATCTGGAATAAAATAAGGTTCAAATAAAAATTTCTGTACATAATATCATGAAAGGAGTTTTCTGGAAAATTTGAGAATATCCAAGGTCCATTTCAAAAATAGTCAAGACAGCATCTTAAGTAATAAATCACATTGTCGTCATCTTCATCAGATGGGTCTCACGCTCAATACCTAAGAGGATAAGCGAGAGTGATTTATGGTGGTCCATTTCAGATGGGTCTAGGACCCTCATGGTCGCCCGTCATCTTCATCAGATGGGTCTCACGCTCAATACCTAAGACGATAAGCGAGAGTGATTTCTGGTGGTCCATTTCAGATGGGTCCAGGACCCTCATGGTTGCCCATCACAGATCTATCAATGATTGGTCCTGATCCTTGATAAGGTGAATTGGTTCCATTTACACTTTATGCAGTACATGTAGTGTTTCTGCCTAAACATAAAGGTATAAAAATCCAGTGGGTCCCACTAATTTGATCTAAGATCAGCCCTAACATACAAAGTCGCCTAGGGCTAAACTGTCATACTAGTTATTTGGATTCACCGTCAAACATCCTTATTGGGTCCCACAGTCTTAAAAAAATTCATGTATAACCATTACTGTTAACAAACTTGAAGTTTCTGGATAACTAGGCAAATGTGGCCCAGGTCTCATGGGACCACAACCATCCAGATCGTCCCTGGGCCCTCTTCGAAATGTGGGGTCTTAATATCTGATTGACTTAGTTAGTGGGCCCCAAGGTGGATGTCGACCAAACTTTTCGTATGATGATGTCTCTATTGCAAATAATTAAATAGATGGGGGCCAGATGGGACCCACTTCCAAATGGGTCCCCCTACACTAAGATCGCCCAGGGGTCTGCTACCAGATCCCTGGGTCAGATGTTGGATCAAGCGGCCCACCCGGTCTCACTACCAGATCTACAAAAAAATCCAAAATCCTCCAAATTAACGATGCAGTAACGGTTTGGATTCAACTGGGGCCTGATGGGGCCCAGTTTCAAAAAAAGGCCAACTACACCTTGGTCGCCCAAGGGTGGGCTCTCTGATCCCTAGGAGTGATCCCTGATTAGATGGGCCATGTGATCATACAACTCAAATCGACAGATCTTGTATTTGTCGATTTGGTTTGGAACCAGACTCTTGGGATTCATCTTATTCTTCTTCCACAGTTAAGATATATATGAAGAAAAAGAGATCTAATTATAATATCCAATAGATAAAAGTTATTATAATCTAATACTATTTTGATGAGGGGATCACAAATAACCAGATCTGTCGATAATTTTCTGAGACTATTTTCAAGATTTGTCGATAACCAGATCTTCATTGATCCCCTTTTTGGGTTATGATTGACGGAAACACAGAAACCCAAAAATCCATCATTATAATTTTCTGTATACTTGAAAATATCACTCACCTCTTAGTGTAGCATATTGTGGCGCGATTGATGTAGGATCTCGAGTGCTGCATCCACTGGGTCCTCTTGTCCTCTTGCTTCTTCCTCCCCGAGATCCTTCTGTGCTGCTTCCAAGGAAAGTCCTTCTGTACTTTTTCTTCTCCTCTCCTCTTTAACCCAAAATGGAACGGAAAACAATGCAAAATGTAACGAGAGTTCTTAAATTGTTTTTGGGGATAAGATTCGATCTGTACTGCTCCTTGGGTATCAGAACAGAAACCTCCTCTCAAGGAGATATCGTTCTAACAATCTAACCATAACAAAGGGCTTTAATGGGTTGAGAGTAGGTTAAGAAAACCAATTAATACAACCCAATCCAACCTAGTATCTTATGGGCCAGACGAATCTGGGCCTAATCTGGCCCAGGTTATCACACAACTGGTGAAGTAAGAAGTAACATGTAACTAAAAATTTGTACACTGGTATATCAAGCAGGCAGGACATGGCCACCCAGGTATAGATTTCTTCATTTTAAATTTTAAATGTTAAGTATCTTAATTAGGATTTGGCTCTATTTGTGTACAAATTTAAAAAGATTAAATCTTATGCCCTCCACCCCAGGTCAGGAATGGCCACCCAGCGGATTGGTAACAAAGCTTCTCTCAGAATTTGGGATTAAGTTCTCTACTACATCTTATTTCAAGCAAGAAGAAGAATAAATAATAAATGAATGGTAATTTTCTGCTAAGATGTGTCTTTCACCACATCAAGGTTTCTCTTGCTTTCTGCAGCTAATGGGTTATCTCTACTTTTTGGTTTATTTATTTATCCAACACACATGGTTGTTTATAAGAATCTGTCTTGTCAGGAATTCTTAAATGATTCAATTTATGTCCTCTCAAATTCTCAAAGTGAGTTAGGAGATTCCAAATGCCAATTCAGTGGTGTGAAGTGAAATGGCATTCAGCCCTCAAAGTTCTCCAAAATCAATAGTTTCAAATGCTACCAGGTACAGAAAGATCTGAGGAAACTGGGAGAGAACAATTGGAGAAATTTGTATTTCTTCTAAATGCTTTAGATAATTCCAAAGTCATGACTTTACTTCTTCCCCAAACTCTCTTTCTTGCAAGTAGCATTTGGGATGTTGGAATTTGAAGAATCTACAGGGCTATATAGCCCACTTCTCATACCACTAAACCTACTGGTACTTTGAATTCTACCAACCAAACAGGGTAATTTGTAGAATTTGGATAATTTGTAGAATTTGGATAGACATGGCCAACAACTTTCTGAAATTCGTACTAGAATCTTTTTGTAAAATAAAAAAACTACTACCAGACAGGTCTTTCGGTCTATAAACTAAGAAAGTTAAACCATATGCATCATTTCATAGTCACAACAAATGTGCCAATGCGTTAGACCGTTTCGTCCAAATTCCGTTTAAGGGTTTAAATTATCCAGTCAACATCCTTAACCTAAGAACAACATGAATCTCCAGACAGAAGATTCAAGACTTGAGATTATTATCTGCAGCCATTGTTATCCTAGAGATCTTTGATCTTTATGCCAAATGTGTCTTTGTGCACCTTTGGTCGTACAAGGAGGGAGTTGGATGTGAAGTGGATAATGTGGAGAGGAGGTTTGTGAGGTTTCAACCTTAATGTCCAGTGTAAGATCCCGGCCCCACTATAATATTTTATTATATTTTAATTTGATTATTATTATTATTTTAATTAAATGTATTCTACTTATTTAAGTGGGTAGGATTAATTGGGCCACACGATAGATTAGATGCTTGGATCGGTGAGTTGGGTTAATGGGTAGATGACTTGACCCGTAGTTTGACCCAATAACTTAAGCCCATAAGAGATCTCTTTTTTAACCTAATCCCTATTTTAAAGAACTGTACGTTCTTATCTTCCCTCTTTCGTCTGCAACTTCTCCCGGTCTTCTTCCTCCTTCAGCTTCCCAAACCATTCCAGCTTTAGGATCCAGCCATCAGAATTAAGATCAGAGGACACTACCGTTATTGTCTCGACTTTCTCATATCAGGTAACCTTCTCTTCAAATCATTAGGAATAGATCTATATTCTTGGGTTTTATCTTCTTTTTCTTCCAATGGTAGATCTGGTTGAGAGAACCATAGATCTGATCACATGGGTATTTCTTTCCCATCTCTTATGTTAGATTGGTGTTGGGATTGTGATCGAGCACCGTGGTAATCTTGGATTGGGTATTGGCTAGGATCTGTCGTTTTCTTTTTCAACCCCGGTAAAAGGCAAGTACCTAATTATAATTTGTAAATTTAATGCTTGTGTTCTTCTTTGATTTGTGTGTGGATGCATGTAGAAACCCCTTATTATGCCTTTGATGTTTGATTTTCTCTTTTTGTGATGAGAACCGTCTTTTGATTATTAATTTTGGGACGTGAGTTATCTGTATTGGTTGGGCGACCATGTTTGGTGAAGGCAATCTTCGGATTGTAATCGGTGGGGTCCATTTTTCAAACGATCATGATGCACCGGGTGTGAAGCCACCTCCCTGTGGATCGAGTTCTGTGAAGGGGAATTCTGTGTGGGCGCCTGGGCGGTTTTGGAAATTGGAGAAAGGGTGTTCACGCATGACAAAACCCAGGTGTCATTGTTACAACTTGTGATAAATTATCATTGTAGAAACAGGGTTCTGTGCGTTTGCACCTGTCAGGACATTCCCATGAAACCCATTAGTTCTTGGAATTTGAAATAATGGGTTTTGTGTGAGTGGCTTTGAGTTGTTTGTATAGGAAATAAAATAATGACCTGTAGCTTAGGATTGTTTTGATCAGAGGACTGACAACAGTGAAGTGGGTTTTGGGTTGTTTCTAATTTTGGGACTGTGGGACCCATGTGGGCCATTTAGGCCTGTCAATGGGATGGGATGAAACGGGTAAAAAGCCCGACCCAGCCCGTCCCAAGCCCGAAATACAGGGCTTTTTAAAAATTTTTGAGCCCAGCGGGTTGGGTTTGGACAATAATTTTCAAGCCCGGCCAAAATGGGGCTGGGACTGGGCAAAGGATGCCCAGCCCGTTAAGGCCCGGCCCGGCCCGCTCCAAGCTGATGTAAATAAAAAGTTTATATTACCTAAACTACCCCTCACTAACCTGGGATAACGGCTAGTTAGGAGGGCATTCTTGTAACTGCGCCCTCCCATATAATCTAACAGTCGAAACCCTAGAAAATTCTCATAGATTTCGCTGCCTCTCTGCTGCTTCTCTGCTCTTTGCTCTCTGCTCTCTGACTCTCTGCTCACTGCTGCTTCTCTGCTCTCTGCTGGTTCTCTACTCTCTGCTCTCTGCTACTCGCCTCGCTGCTGGTCTCCTCTCCGCTGCCTCTCTGCTTCTCTCGTCTCTGCTACTCGCCTCTCTGCTCTCTGCTTCTCTTGTCTCTGTTTCTCGGTTCTCACCGTCGCACGCTGACGCTGCTCTCAGTTCTCTACTCTCGTCGTCACGGCGAGCCCTCCCTCTCTGCTGCTCGCCTCACTGCTGCTCGCCTCTCTGCTGCACTCCTCTCTGCTGCGCCCTCTTTTTTTCCTCTCGCTCGCCCTCTGCCCTCTCTCACTGCCACCCTCCCTACATCCCTATTCTCTATTTCTGTCTTGCTTCTTCTCCCTCTTCCTTTCTCTATCTCTCAGTCTATGCTCAGGATTTCTACTCACGGGCTAACGTCTCATAGATACTGGCATACTGCTGAAGGTAAATTTTCCCTATCAGATTTTCTATTTCTTTTGTTTCTTTGTTTTCCTTTTCTATTGAATGTGTTTTTATTTATTGCTCAATCCTAAAAAAAATGGCACCAATCTGACTTGGCCTAGATCAGGGATTCAGGGTTCATGTTTTTGGATGACCTAATCTGACTTGGCACCAATGTGCTCACTCCTAATTTAGCTTGAAATGGAAATGGAAATGGAAATGGAAATGGCACTTTTCTTTTTCCTGAGAGTTATTTGAGCTGTGTTATTGCTCAGAGTAATTGCACAGAGCTAAATTAGGCCAGAGTCTTAGAACACTTGGACCACAGTTGATTTCTCATTGGACCATTGTTAATTGAATATGATCTGTTTTTTTAATGTGTTTTTTGGATATGATCCCAATAGGAATTCAGTGCTTTCTATCAATCCCAAATATGTTCACTTGGTTTGGTTTTTGGGTGAACTAATCCATAGTCAAGTTGACCAATTCTGATAAATGAATTCAATCTTCTAGTATGTTTACTTTCATCCAATTCATATGGCTTCAACCAATGTTACTAATTCATAGGAATATTAGAGGCACGCCCTCTTCAAATATATAGTTTATAGCTCCAAATAATTCCATAGGAGCTTCTAAAATTAAAAGTACTAATGTATGGATTTTAATTTCTTCATATGATAAGTTTTAGATTCTGAATGCAAAGCCCTTCTTAAATAAGGGCACTCTGGAATATTTTAAATAAGAAGACTCTTGTATAATGAGAATACATTTGGATATTAGAAGCATTAGAAGTTTTGAATATTACAGCAATGAAAGCTACCTGTTGTTAGTTTTTTTGAATATTGTTATTTATGGACTTTGTTCTGGCATTTTAAACTTCTTTATATTGTGTATTTTTTAGATCAACTAATTCAAATAATTTCATTTGTTTGAGGCACATGAAAAAAGAAAAAAAAATGAGTTTAGTTTTCTGAAGGAATCGTTTGTGGATAGAACCCATGGAACATTTATCTGTCTAAACCATCTTGTGCTCACCAACTTAATTATATATGTTCTTTTGTTAGGTTTTTTATTCTTAAGGAAGTCTTGGAGTCAATCGAGTGGCTAGCATCCATAAGTTCGGGATTGCGGGATACTAAGATACGTCTCTTGAGTCTTCCTAAAACATCAATTTGTTTACTTGTTTAGTTGTGGATAGTAGACACTGCTTTACTTGTTTAGTTGTGGATTGTAGCTGATTGATAACTGCTTAGTTGTGGATAGTAGACACTGCCTTACTTGTTTACTTGTTTAGTTGTGGATAACTGCTTTACTTGTTTAGTAGCTTATTTTTTGTTTGAATAGTTAAATATGTCTTCCGGTACGCCTTCTAGTAGTGTTGGTAGCATTCTCATTCCTCCACATGTCACCATCCCCATTGATGATGAGATGGTTAGTGGTGGTAATGAGCAAGTGACTCCCATCCCCTCTCCCAATAATGAAGTAATTTCAAATGAGGCTAATGAAAGAAGGTTCAAATCAATGGTTTGGGAACACTTTAAAAAAACGGAAATGATTGTGAAAGTTAATGGGAAGGATGTTCCTAAAGTTAAAGCAGTGTGCAAATATTGTAAGAAATCTCTAATCAGTAGATCTGAGGATGGAACTTCACACTTGCATAGACACTTGAAATCGTGTCTTTTGAAACCAAGCACTGATAAGTAAAAAAAACAACAACTTTTAAAGATTGATGCTCAAACAAAAACCGATGTTGGTGTTTTTAAATTTGAACAAAAAAAGAGTCGAGAAACCCTTGCAAAAATGCTAGTGTTACATGATTTTCCTTTTAATGTTGTTGAACTACGAGGTTTTAAAGAGTTTTGTGCGACTCTACGACCCGAATTCAAGATTGTATCACGTAACACTGTGAAAGCAGATTGTATGGAAATGTACAGTGGAAAAAAGAATGAGATCTTTAAAGAATTCAAGGATCTCACTAGTAGGATTGCTCTCACAACAGATATATGGACATCCAACCAGCATTTAGGTTATATGGCTATTACAGCACATTATATTGACTCTGATTGGGTTCTTAAATCACGTATAATTAACTTTCATAATGTTGATCCTCCCCACACTGGCCAAATGCTTGCTGACAATATTACTCTAAGTATACTTAATTGGAATATTGAAAATAAATTATCATGCTTGACATTAGATAATTGTTCTACAAATGATTGTATTGTAAGGACACTTAGAAATCAACTTATGAAAACCAATGCTCTCATCTTAAATGGTAGATTTTTTCATATGCGTTGTGCTGCACATATTCTTAACCTTATAGTGAAAGATGGACTTAAAGATATTGGCCCAATTATTGATAACATCAGGGAGGTAGTTAAATACATTAAGAATAGCTCAAATCGTATACATCAGTTTCGTGATATTGTAAGTGCGAAAGGGCTAAGTTCTACGAGGGGATTGCCTCTTGATGTTCAAACTAGATGGAACTCCACATATCTTATGGTATCTTCAGCATTGTATTTTCGAGATGTTTTTTCTTATCTATCTTTAACAGATGACTTACATTATAAGACTTTGATTCCTTCGGATGAGGAATGGGACACGATTGCTACTCTTAATGATTTTTTGGAAAGGTTCTATGACGCTACAAATAGATTCTCTGCTAGAAAGTATCCAACTATACATACCTTTTTACCTGAAGTTTGTACAATACATAATGAGTTGGTTCAAAAATTAGGTGATTTTGATTTTGTTTCTGCAAGAATGGCTATAGTGATGATGGAAAAATTTGATAAATATTGGAAGAATTATAATCAAATATTTGAAATAGCCATATTGCTTGATCCCTCCTCTAAGATAGTGTGTTTGGAATGGGTTTTTAAGATATTATATGAAACAACAGAATATAGAAATAATCGTATGATTGAAGCTCGTAATCTATTTAAAAAGATTTATGAGGAGTATCGTGCGAGATTTGGTGCTAAAGAAAGTGATCAGATAGTAGATAAAAATGATGCAACTAGTAGGCCATTTAAAAGAAAGGCCGGTGATGATGAACATGGAAAGGCTCGTTCTCTTTTTTTGAAGTATCGAAATGAAATCACCAATAAGGCAATTATGGAAGAAAAAACAGAATTAGATCGTTATTTTGATGACAAGTCTGCAGAAAGATGACACGATAGATATACTACAATGGTGGAAATTAAATTCAACTAAGTATCCTATTTTATCTCGAATGGCTCTTGATATTTTAGCTATCCCAGTTTCTACCGTTGCTTCAAAATCAGCATTTAGCACAGGAGGGAGGGTACTTGACCCACATAGGACTTCTTTGAAACCAGATACAGTAGAAGCATTAGTTTGTGTCCAAGATTGGTTTAGTTATGACCCAACTAGTGATGGTGATTTAGACAATGATGGGAATGCACTAAATGATGTTTTAGACATATTAAAAGAAAAATAATTTCTGTTAATTTCTTTTTTATATTACTTGACCTATATAGGATACTCATTCTCATTCATTTTATTGATTTTCTGATTTTCTACTTTAAAAAAAAGCAGTTTTTAACCGATCCTACATTACTTTAACTTGACTCATATAGGATACTCATTCTCATTCATTTCTATTGATTTTTTGATTTTCTACTTTTACCGGAAAAAAAAAAGGTTTTAATCCTTATTCATTTAGTTCTACTGTCACTAGCAAAAAAAAAAAAAAGTTTTTAACTCCGCCATATTGCTTGTTGCATTGCATTGCCGGTCCCAAGCTCGGAAAAAGGAGGAGGGTTTAAAGTCCGGTTCACACTGGGGTGTCTAGTGACAGTAGGAATAATTAGAGAACGTTTTGCTTATCTCTAAGATCGGGCTAATCCCAGGCCCGGCCCTGTCCCAGCCTGAGCCCGTATGGGACGGGATTAAATGTAGGCCCGTTCAATTTAGGGCCAGGATTGGGCAACACCTGACAGGCCCGTCCTATTTTCGGGACGGAATTGGACAACCCAAGCCCAGGCCCGGCCCGTCCGATTGACAGGCCTAGGGCCATTAAATCTTGATCAGGTTCCTACATCTTGAAGAGGGCTTGGGCGACCATGTAGATGGAGGTTGATCGTGGCTCTTGATCAGTGGGCTAATCATCCGAGGTGAGTGGCTGCTGTGGCCGGCCATGGCAATAACAGAACTCGGTTCTGTGTTAAGAGAGCGAAGAAGCCTGTAGCATATGGAATAGGAGGGAAAGAATGATGATAGGAGTGAATAAAGAGAGAGAGTTTGATGTGGACGTCTTGGGAAGTGATAGGATAGCTACAGATTTTACTTGGAATAGTCCTAGGCCATTAGAATAAAAAAAAAAAGAGAAAAGCATGGGATGAGTTCTGTACAGATGAGATGGAGGTATGGAACATGCATTACTATTAATACTTTATTGTTGTTAGTGTTTATAAAAAGGAATTCTATTAACCCTTTGACTTTTAAAACTTAGCCCATTAGTTTTATTTTATTAATTAAATAAAGGCCTTCATTGTTTATAAACTTTAAGGAGACCCTTTGACTTATAGGGGAATATGGACAATATTTTTGAATGGGTCCTTAGGTTTTTCTAAAATCATAAATTAAGGATTGTTACTTTTTTTTATTATTTGCAAATTAACTTTAAATGATATCTTTGATTTTAATGTGTTAAAATTATATTTTTGGACTTTATATTTGGATCAATGGACTTGAGTAAATACCATCTGGGCACACGGTATCTTACTAATGTGGGGTTTAGTACTTAGTATCACCTCGGGAAAATTCTAATGGATTTGAGTTCAACCCATCTCTATTGGAAAACCCTTAATTGGGTCTATGCACCACTGATGGAGAAGAGATGCGTTGATCTTTTATATATTAGAAATTCCTGTACTTATTGGGTACGAGACCTTATGTTTGACCTTAGGATTGCTTTGTATCTATGTCTTAACCTTCGCATGCATATATATGTTGGTTTAGGATGAATATTTCTTTAGATGCATACCCTATTGTGTGTTATGGACTATAAAGTGGCTTGGCAAATTTTGTATGACGATTCGATTATGATATGGAATGTGGAAAAGCCAGCACTTTACTTTGACTTAGGACTCTTGTGTCGGAGCTTTATTATTCAGGTCTATTATGTTTATATGTTTATGTTTATATGTTTATGTGGGTCATTTATGGACGACTGCAGATCGATATGTGGACGGTTAATCACCGATGTGACCGGATCACTTATAATCCGCTATGAATGTGAACATGTTATCCTGATCTTTGTTTTATTTGATCGGTTTATGACCACCGACGTTGTGGACGGGCTTTCCCGATTTATTTAGGGCTGACCACCCGAAACGGGGACACTTGTCTTCGTGTGAATCATATTGCTCCATTTGCTTTATTTGGATTATTCTATACGTTCTTTTGTCATTGTTATTGTCATTACTTCGATATGATCACATTTGTCTATATTTTCTCGTTATCGTATTAAATTTCGAATTATGATTATGTTCTTGCTATTTACTTTGTAATAATTGGTGCATAGGTACCGAGCCCTACTTTACTCAGGAGACGGAGGATGATCAAGCGTTTCAAACGTTTGAGCCAACTGACGAACTCGAGTGGGATGCCGGAGATGGCTTTGGAGCCGTCTGAGCCAGTAAACGAGAGAACATCATCTTAGAAATTCCCTTTGAATAAACTTTCTTTTAGTATTGAGACCCTTTTAGAAATTATTGAATTCATTCTGCAACTTTAATTATTAATGTTTATTTGATTTTTATGTTGGGTTTCCTTTATGAATCTTCAATACCAATTGAATAAAGCTTCCGTTGCATTTAATGAAATTTATTTGACTCACCACCTGTTGAAATTTTATGTGGGTCCACTTTTTGGAAGCTTGTGTTGTATTAAACACAGGAATTTGAATTTGTTTTAAATTTTTCATGTTTTTCCCAATTCTTATTTTGGGGGATGTGACATCCAGCTTTGAACCAAAAATTAAAATTTTTTAAAAAAATGTCCACCATTAGATTTCCATTTAAGAAAAAGCCTTAATCAATCAAAACTGTTAAAGGGGCCAATCAAAACTGTTAAAGGGGCCCCTTAGTGGGTGAAATTTCGCCTCATGCTCTCAAACATGTACCATAGTATTTTTAAAAAGGGAAATTAGTACTTTAAAGCTCATTCAAAAAGCCATCCCCTATTCCTAGTAGTGCATATTGGTTAAATGGGCTGAAATTTCTGCACCCATTTGCAAGTTTCTTATGGATCCCTTCGACTCCCTACATATTTTCATCATTCAAAAAGTCATCCCCTATTCTTAGTAGTGCATATTGGCTAAATGGGTTGAAATTTCTGCACCCATCTACAAGTTTCTTATGGATCCCTTTCACTCCCTACATATTTTCATAGGTGAGAACGAAAAGAATTCAGAGTTTTTCCTCTCAAATTCTTTAATGATTTCATCATATAGGGCAATACTTGAAATTCTTGAATTTGAAAACCTTGAGTCTAGACAAGCCAATTCACACCACTTAAACCAATTAGGATTTGAAAGTTTGTTTATCAAATGGGAATTCTAAGATTTTGGAGAGTCACAGCCTGACATCTTTTTGGAAATTTAAAAAGAACGGATTTTCATAAGAACTAACCAAACTTTTAACAGAAGGAATTTTCTGTTAACAAATATATATATATATATATATATATATATTCACACGGAAATAATTTTCATGAGAAATACTTGTAACCAAACATGCCCAAAGGTCTATAAATTAAGAGGCTAAAGTACAATCATCACTACATGCAACTACATCAGAGGCACAAATGGGTTACACCACTTTCTACAAGTTCTTTGGTTAAAGGTTTAAATGACCAAATAAACTTGAGCATCACATGATTCTTTGTACCAAGGATTCAAAAGTTTGGATCATCGGTGTCATGTCGTAGAAAAGTTCTTCTATGATCCTTTCTGGCAAAATTGCCCTGCATAGAAAATTTGCAGCCCCAGGTAAGGATGTGATTGAGATGTGAGGTTGGTCTGGTGGATAGGGGGTGGGTTAAGTTTCACCCAGATATCCACTGTTGGATTTTGGTGACAAGAGGTGATACTTCACATAGGCTTTGGTCTGGGTGCTGGATTTTCAGTCATTGTGTTTAATTTGAGGGGTCCTGCTCCAAGGATGGCGAGAATTGAAAATCCCGCATTGCCCTTATGTCGGAATCAGACCAGGTGAAAACTCTACACTCCATAAAAACTTCTAGATGGGACTTTTACTTGGCTCAAAACATTTTCAATGGTGCATTAGCTAATACTTAATATAAACTTTTAATACAAGTTCATTACAAATTAATCCTCCTCGCCTTGTCCTCCATTAGACCAGCAGAAATTTCAAACTTTCAAAATGTGTTCTCGCCAAAATTCCCTTGTCTAGAATCCTAATGAGTGCTCATGGATTAGGATTAGCCTGATTAACCAAATGGCCAGGCTAAAGCTTAATAGTTTTTAGACGGGCTGGGCTCGGGCCAGGCATTAATGACTCAGAGTGAGGCTAGGATCAGAATTGGGCCTATGGTATTAAAGTCAGATGGGACCTCGATAATCATGAGCTCATCCCAACCTGGCCCATGAACACTCCTACATATGAGCAGACTGGAGGTGCACCATGTGGGCTGACCTTTGGTTATTGCATCCCCTTTGATAACCTTGTCATCCCATGATCTGCCATAGGCCTACTTTTACACCCATTAAACCTTCACCAATAGCTTGAATCTATAAAAAAAATCCACAATTAAGACACCATTAAACTTTTTAAGGCGATTAAATCAAGACTAGGAGATTTTAGTGGGGCTGATTTTTTTAAGCAATATGTGTAGTCTGCTAATGGGAGAACATTCTGTTATGCACATGGCCCATCCATCGTGATATAACCCCAAGGGTTGGCCGAGTGGTCAGGACCATGGTTCCTCCCTCTTTCGAAGCTAGAGGTCTTGATATCGACCTTCGGTTCTCCTACTTCAAGAATCGAAGGTTGAGTCTACTAGTGCTACCACTTTGGGGCCACAGGGGTGTTTACCCGGCTTGCCTCTGGGCCAGAGGGATTAGTCCAACCCAAAGGGTTGGGAACCCTCCCATAGTACAAAAAAAAAAAAAAAAGGGATAATAGCAGAATACCTACTTATACTTTGGTTATATTTCAGACTACGTACCCCCCTGTACTTTGGTCTTTTGTACTAAACCTACTTGTATTTTAAATCACAATGCAAATAGAAACGATCGTGATAGAAAATATGGAATGATAAATTTACCCCTCTATATATAAGATGTGTCTATTAATCTAATGACGAATTTGCCATCGTGATATAGGCCTTGCTCCTCTCTGTCTCTCTCCCCTCTGCAATACCAAAAACCCTTTCGTTCTCTCATGAAATTCTCTTAAAACCCATCTCAGATCTTCAAAAGCCCTCACTTTCTCGACGATCTCTGGCTTCGAAAATCATGTTTTCTTTGGGCTAATCGTTCTTGAACCCTCTCCATGCAATCCAAAGCCCTCCTCCCTCTTCAAAACCCCACCCTCGCTCAATGCGGACCGTCTGATCCACCATCCTCCAATCTGACCATTAGTCTTCCTTCCCAAAACACTCGTCCACGATTCCGCCATTAGCTGAAACCCTAACGGACTCTGTCATTGACTTCCACCCCGTCGAGCTCGCCGCCGTCCCTACAGTCAGATCTAGACATTTTTTAGGCTTTTAGCGATTTTTTAGCATGCAGCAGCGACATTTCCGGCGAGCTACAGTGGCTGGGTTTTGTGCCGGTTTCAAAGAGAGGAGATGGCCGGAGATGGAAGCGCAGGCTGGATATTTTCTGGATCTGGCTGGAGAGAGGGAGAGTTGCAAATCGATTATGTTCAGAAATTTGGAAAAAGGGAAATGAGGAAAAAAAAAGTGGGTCTGAGATTTTTTCTCCCCAGGGGCAAATAAGTCTTTTTGAGCAAGTAATTTGTTGCTAGTATGCACCGACACTATTTATATGACCTACGCCTTTAATTCTAACAGAATTCATGAGTTTTGTATGTTAATTAGAATGGTTTAGTATAAAAGACCAAAGTGTAGAAGTAGTCTGAATTATGACGAAAGCCCACTTAGGTATTCTGCTATTATAAAATAAATAAATAAATAAATAAATAAATAAATAAAAGGGAAGAGAAATTCATCATGTTATCATTTTTTCAAAAACCGGATTAAATTGCAACAGTAGTGCTGGAGAACAACTTCACCGGCTCGTTTCACCTGTACGTTTCGACAAGGGCGGGCGTGAACCGGTGAACGTCGTTTTCAACATCTCTTCACGGCTTCCCATAATTAAAGACCAACCTCCTCGCCGTCCTCGGTTCCGATCTCCCTCGGATAAACACATACATTACCATAACACCTCTCCATTTCCCTTCTTCTCTTTCTTGCATATAACCCAAGCTCTAGATCCCCCACAATCATCCACATTCCCTTCCTTCATTGAAGGTATATTTCTTCTCTTTTCTCTTCATCTCTGCTCCTTTTGCCTTCTTTTAATTTTTTTATTTAATAAAGAAAGTTAGGTGTTGTCTTCATCTCTCTGCATCTTTCCTTTTTCCTTTGGATTTATAGAGGCATCTGCATTAGAATATTCAGTATCAACACCAGAAGCTTAATTTAATTGAATCTATTTGCCTTTTCACTTGGGGTTTCTTTAATTTCCTTCAATTATGTCAGAGTTGATATTTCCACCCACCCACCCTTATTTTGTACATCATATTCCTCTCTTTTCACCTGCAAAACTAGCATTCATTTGTGTTGAAGGGAGATTTGTTGTCCTTTCATGCATATTGTAATTTATTGAGCTTCAAGGGTTTGTTTTGTGATTGTGAGAGCATCCATTTGAATTTGTTAGTGTAATGGAAAAAGGGTTTCTGTTGAATCTGGCGGTGGGAGATCTGTTGGGTCCTTTGCTGGGTTTTGTTGCTGTTATCCCTCTTTATTGATTTTGTCATGTGTAGGAGAAAACCATGAATTGCTTATTCTATTTGATAAAATATTGTGAATGTGGGTTTGTATGTGTGTATAGTTTTCGGACTGTTTATGCTAAGTTTCCGACCGTAAAGTCGTATTTCATCTAATTGGAGTTGGTTCTCTTGATGATTGATGAATAATAGGTTACAAATCAGAGAATGGGTGGAACAGTTAGTGTCTGAATGTTTTGATTAAGGACTAGCACTCAGGACCATGGTTTTAAAGCATGGTTCCAGGCTTTATAACAGATGATTGATATACATGTTAAAACCAATACAGGGTATTTTTTTAAATGTCTCTTTCTTTCTTTCTTTTTTTCTTTTGGAGCTATTGAGAGAACTGCAGTGGTGTAATTGTTTGAATAAAACTGATTAGTTTCTTTATTCTTAATGGCATCTGGGGTTCTAACCAATAAGATACTAAAGAGACCTTGCTCTCCCCCATTTAAAATTTAGATGATACACATGAATGTAAAAGTAGCTCTGCTGCTGCAGCTAAGCTTATCCATGAGTTGGAAAGGAGGCGAGGAAATAAATTTTCGGGAATGAATCAAAGGCTTGACACTAATGATCCACTACAGGGATGGACCTCTACTTTCAATTCTCATTGTCCATTTTAGTTGGATGTATGATTCTTTTGCTGCTCCCTGACTTTGGTATGCTTGGCCTGATTATTTGAAGTGGGGTAAAAAAAAGGCACTCTAGTTCCTTGGCTTTCAGTCTTGCTGGGACCCAAATTGTATATAAGGACAGGGTCTTAAGTGAGTTGGCTTGTGTGTGAGTGGATGATGGCATGCTTTATCATCTAATGGATGTGAAAGCTCCAAAGGAAGCATGTTTGCCAAGAAGCTGAAACGCATGGAGGATAAGGTATGTTACCAATGTGGAAAACCGGAACACATTGCATGGGATTGTAAAATGTAAAGTGAAGATCGTAGTCGTTGAGGGAAATTCAGCCACAGAGGACTTGAGGCAAGGGGAAGCCAACAAGCGCGGGGGAGCCATTGATGAGGATGGTTAAGACCCATAGGCGAATTTCGCGACATCCATCGAAATTTGTGGGTATGCACTAACATCAGAAATTTATAATATTGATGTTGTGGTGTCTTCAGATTCTTTGGAGTTTGAAAATTGGGTTCAAGATCAGATTAAGGAAGAGGAGTCAATGGTGGTGGATGCTGATCAATCAGGGATTGGATCAAGTCCTTAGGAGGTGCCAGATTTCGAGGGGCTTGAAGATCATGTGTCAGATCGTTTCAAGGAAAAGAAATAAGAAGAAGTGGAAGATGATCAGTCTGAGAATGGATCAAATCCACAAGACATGGTTGATGAAACAGTTGTGAAATTTATTCTTGCGCCGTTTCAGAGGCTCACACAAATGGAGAACCAATGATGAAAATAGCAGTAGTGCCCGTCGCCAAAATACTACGTAGCAGCGTAGCAGTGCGATTTTTTCATCGCCCAAAAATTCTTAAAAAAATCCTAGAAAATCCAGAATATTGTAAAATGATAGAAAATGTATATATATATATATATATATATATATATATATATATATTGCAGAAGTTACTACGATAAGAGGGCGTAGCGGTCCCCTCATTGTATAAGGTCCTATATCGCTATATAAATAGAAAATAATAGTAATGATCATTTTTTTCACATGTATTCATGTTTCTTAGTTATGCTAACTTAGAAATTAATAAGCTCATAAAAAAAAGTTCATGAAGTAAAGGCTTAAGACTTTAGAGTTGGGTCTTAGGAATTCAATAACAAACAATATCCAATGAAGTGAACAATCAATACTTCAAAGTTCAATCAAGTGATGAAGAACAATTGAGAAATGATATAATAATTAATAACTTCATAAAAAAAAAAAAAAACAATATACTATTCTACTTAAAGAGTAGATAGTTGGTGAAGGAATACCTTATACCTTGGCTAGTTGGCTCCGTTCTAATACCAAAGGGAACGTCTACCAGGATCTATGGCATCGTTGTCCTCATCCCCATCGGTGTTATTGTTTCTATAGGCACTAGTCATATGTCGACCATATTGAATTTGATATTGATGGGCATATGGATCCTCAAATCCAAAGAAGGTAGCATAGGAACTTGGAGGAGGTGGATATCTATATTGCGTTTGACCATAGTCACCACCATATGAGTAGGACACTGAGGCCAAAGACCGTTCTTCTTCTTGTTGCACTTGACCATATTGGAAATATTGTGATGATCCTTGTCCAAATTGCCAGGAGTCCGAATGTGGTTCACTGTAACTAGGGTTCCATGATGCCGCTTGTTTTCCTCCAACATCTCCACCCATATTTCCCTTCTCATTCCAGGTGGTGAGACTCTCTGACATCGTTGATAAGCACGGTTTGGTTCCATTCTTTCCGGAAACTCCTGTATGTCCTTTAGAGAAACGACATCTTCGTCATCATGTTGATAATATTCACTAGTATCATCTGTCTCATTGTCTCCTCCTCCATCTCCCCCATCTCCTCCACCATGGCTACTCTAAGAGACGGTGGAACTACTTTTGTCAGAAGATGACACAATATGAGCAAGTTCTTTCCCTTTAGCTTGTGGCTGTGCACTTGTGCCTTCTCCTCAAGGTGGGTGGCCTTCTGCCTCATCCATTTCTTCATCTATCAAACCTCAAACCTCTTGCTGAAAGCCTGGATCTGAATCTAGCAATGGATCCTCTATCTCGGCTATCCATGGGAGCAAGGGATCGTCTTCTCTGAATATGTGATCCAAATTAATAGGACAATAAGGAGGATCATCCCTTGCCCTTCTCTCTTGTTCTATTTCTCAACTTCAGATTGTAATGGCAATATATAAGCATGTTTAGTTTATGCATGTTAAGCCAATTCCTGGGCTTTGTGTGGATCAAGGAGAAAGTGCTCCAATTTCTCTCACAGTTTAATGTAGTTTGACTTAGGATGCGAACAACTGCTCTCCTTAGTTGTGGAGCACTCTCTCCAAAATTCATTCACTAATCAGCTGAAATGCAAAATAAACAAAGAAAATTAGATATTTGTACTCCTTGAGTCCTTCCAATCGATTAAGATAAATAGATTAAGACTTTTAGGTAGGATCTTTTGTTCATACTAGGTGGCATCCTTTCAATCGATCGCTGCACAAGAGGGTCATTAAAGGTTCCTTTGCTTTGTATATAAAGAGATATCTATAATGTGAAAATTAGAAATAAATCAGTAAACCATACATGTGCAACTTATCTCAAGCATATATACATTAGAAATTAGGAAAAACTCATTCTCTTAACCGCTCACTCACCTCTTGTATGGCATCGATTTGATCATCTTCATTCAACAATCTCTTTAATACCTCCTGTAATCCTACCCATAAGTCCGTATTTATTGCTTCGGTGTTTTGTTGGACATTACGGTAATAGAATTTGGGATTCAGAAAATAACCTACATTAAAAAAAAGTAGAATGTTCTATGAGCCAACAATACATTAACTATGTACAAGACATTAACTATGTGAGTTAAAAAAATTAAAAGCATCAAAGATTGTATATCCATAAGATTGTATATATCTAGCTGTCTATCTTTGTTCAGATGCATCAGCAGACTTAACAAAGATGGTCCCATCGACTGAATACACCAAAAAGTTTATTAATTGTGTTTGTGTGCCTCTGGTACAGCCATCACACATAATGGTAACACCATTTTGTTGCCACATGGGCCTAAACTTCTCCACTCATGTTTATTTCTTTGTATTCTTCTTTAAAATATTTGGTGCCCACATCATATATAGAGGGCCCCTGTATACCCCGTCCAGCTTCGGTAGCAACATCAGGAATAGTTTGGAAATAGGGGGAATCTATTGCTGTAGTGGGTATGTTCTTATGAATTTGTCATTTTTTTTTTGCTTTAGCTTTGGCTAATCTATTTCTTGCACGATTCAAAACATCTTTGAGAACATTTGATATTCTAGATTGCTTAGCTCCCTTCGATCTATGTGCTAGAGGATCAGTCGGGGGAGGAGCTGCTCTTCCAAAAGGTTTTGTTGGTGGTGTAGCTCTTTTGGTAGAAATTACTTCTATATCATCATCCCATGCCCGGGTGTTAAATGCCATACACATGGCCCCCGTAATGCCCTTGCCCTTACTTAGTACATTAGATGGACCCCCTGCATCATAATATTTACTTCCACTAAATGCATGACGCTTTTGTTCTTCTTGGTGCGTCATGAGGCACTCTCGGCATGCAGCCGCGATTTGTGGGTCTTCCTCATAATCAAAATCTTCAAGGGCTTCATCCCCAAAAACATCATAACGGGCAGCATCAACATCTTGCTACCACTTTTCTTTTATTTCTACTTTTTTAGTTTTGTTTTGATTCAACGAAGCTCTCATTTGCTCCCTAAGTTCCCTCGGTACTTCGGTACAACCTGCAACATTACCAAGAACATGGGCCAAGTGTTGCTTGAATCTTATAATGCCCCAATTGGTCAATTTCCCACACAAGTTACACTTGATTTTCAATTGGTTCGTCTCAACCACTTCACCAAAACTCCTTGCAGGATCAATACCACATGACATTTTCAATTGTCAGTTGGCACACACAATAGAATATTGAATACCTATAAAATATGAATAAGTAGTTTGTTAAAATTTTTAAAAACACAAATATATGTGGGAGGAAACATATATCTAACATTTAGGAGTCATTCTCAAGATATTTGATGGGTATTCCATTAGTTAAAGTATATTTTTTTTTCAAAAAAGCAAAAAATTAAAAAATCCAAAAATAAAAATAAAAAACAAGAAAATGTGTTGGATTGATCTATGGGAAACATAGATCTAACATTTATGAGTCATTTTCAATGCATATGATTGCTACTCCATTATTACAAATATTTTTTCAATAAATAATAAAATATGAAAATAATAAAACAAAAAAATAAATAAATAACAAGCACAATGTGTTGGATTGATCTGTGGGAAACATAGATCTAACATTTTCGAGTCATTGTCAAGTTGTTTCATGGGTTGTTCATGAGTAATCACATTTTAAAAATAAAAAATAAAAAAAATCCGAAAATAAAAAAACAAAAAAAATTCAAAAAAATGCAAAATGTGATGGATTGATCCAGGGGACATATAGATCTAACATTAAGAATCCATTTTGAATTTGTTTCATTGGTTTTCCATGAGTAATAACATTGTTTTTTCAAAAAAAAAATCTGAAAATAAAAATAACAAAAAATAGTAATAAAAAAATAAAAATATGTGTGCATGATCAAAGGGAAACATGGATCTAACAATATTACAAGCCATTGAAGCCATTATCATGTGACTCATAGTGGTTAGAGAGAAATAAACTCGATACTTGAAAATATTCAAAAAAAAAAAAACCCATACCTAGATGAAGATGGAAGCTCAAAATGCTTGGATCTTGTGTTAAATCTTTGTATCTGTTGCTTCTTGAGGTGAAATCTTGAAAGTTTTGAGGTAGGAGGCGCTTACAAGGTTTTATAGCAGTGAAAATGAAAAGGGAGGTGAAAAATTGGAGAAAATGTGTGCTAGGGTTGGCCGGTGGGATTTAAAACCCCACCACCACATAGCGCCGCTACGGGTGCGACACCTGCTAAATACATTGTAGTGTGGCGGTTGCCACTGCTATAGTTGTGTAGCGGCCGATATTTTCATCTTTGTGCAAAACTAATTGCACAAGAGATCAAAGAGTGGCAAGACATGTGTACGAAGATTGCAGCCTTGATTGGGGATGAGACATGGGATATGGTACTATGTCCAGATGGTGTGAGGACAGTTGGATGCATGTGGGTCAACGACCAGGAAAGTCGGTCTCTGGTGGGACTGTAAATCTTTACATAGTGTGCTTGGAAGCAAAGGGGTTCAAGTACCATCAGTATGAGTTTGATCTTGACGAGACCTTTGGTCAAGTTGCGAAGGTCAATACCATACATGAGCTATGATGCACAGATATGTCATGGATATGGCAAGGACACATCATAGACATGGAAGGGACATGATTTTACACATAAAAAGTGAAGTATTAAATACGATACGACACGATACGTTGCCCATTTTGAATTATCCTTGCATCATAGTACATGAGCATATTGGTTTCGCCTCTAGCAAAGGATGGAGATTCATGCAGATGAAAGTCAAAGAAGCTTTTCAGCATGGGGGAGATGACATGATGATCTACTTGAAGCAGGAACATGGTTTCGAGGACCAGCAAAAGCTAGCACCACGAACATGGAAAATCTTTCACAAATCATGATGGAAACTTGGCATAATGATGCTGGGAGTCAGCGTAGAGGGGGAGTATTACAGTCATCGCTGACTTAGCACACATATTAGAGGGGTTGGGCCGGTGATGCTAATTGGATTATGTTTCCTTATTTTGTTAGGATTTTGATTTAGGGTTATCTTCTATTGTTGTGTTTCTTATTTTAGGTTAGGATTCTTATTTAGCAGGTTTTCTCTTTGGTTTTCTATTTATATTGGTGAATGTAATTGAGTCAATAGAATGCAATAAATTGGGTTTCCAATGTGTTCTCAATTTCTCTCTCCCTTTTTCCCCAACACTTCTAACATAAGGCAAACCTACACTCAAGCTTGTTTATGAGCTCCTAATAAATGTGATAAGAGTCTTCTCCCTTATTTTGGTGAAGTAAGCTCCCAATGTACCGATCGCATTTTATATGAAGAGAAAGAAAAACCCTAACCCTAACATTGCGCTCTCTCTCTCTCTCTCTCTCTCTCGTAAATTGTAGGGAAACCAAGTCAATTTGAAGAGACTTAAACCTCCAAATGCAACCATTATAATTTTGGGGGAAGACTCGTATGGTCTTTTCATTAATTCCTTTTCTTTTATATAATGGTTCAATTCAAGACTCAAAAATAAAATTTGAAATTTAAATTAACAAGAAAATACTAAGGATTCCTTGTTGACAATGGCTAAGCTTAGTTTCTATTTTGAACTTTGTATTCTATGTATGAATTTTGAACTAAATCATTGTGTAAAGGGGAAGGAATCAATGAAAGAGCATGCTAACTTTTTCCCCGAACTATAGTGCTTGCATTTGGAGGTTTGTGTCTCCTCAAATCGACTCAGTTATCCATATGATCCACATCAATTGGTATCGAGGGACACCATGCTGGTTCTAGCAACTACACATGTGGAGATGATGAACAACAAAGTTGATAAGCCGGAAGACAATTTTGACAATTTGTGGATATTATCTAATCTTTATTTGGAGAGTCCATTATATCTTGCCAACCTTGCCGCTCATCCACTCGGTTGCTAGAGCCCATGATGGGCTTGCACTTGGAGGTTTGAATCTCCTTAAATTGACTCGGTTATATGATGCAGGACATACCCCAGGTCCACACGGGCTGACCAGCCAATGGGCCTAGCCCATCTATTTTAATGTTTTATTTTATTCGGAGTCTACTTTCATGATTATGTCTTTTATTTATTTATTTTGATGTGTTTTAATCTCAACTATAGGATTGTTTAGATTAGATCTAGGTTTAGTTTTCTCTCCTATTTAAATCATTGTAATGCCTCTTTTGGGGTAGACAAGATTATGATGAATTAAATTTTTCAGAGTGATTTTGGGTTTCCCAAGTTCTCTTTTCCTCATCTGTGATTGGGAGCTTGGCGTGAGACCAAGATTTTCAAAGTTTTCCCTGACCTACTCCCTCCATCTTCCATCTCTATTGTACCCACCCCGCACCTCGATCTGTTGTCCGCATCATTATCCCTACTCTCTCCTCAAATCAACTCAGTTATACCTTCTCTCTCTCACACACACACGCGCACGCACCCCTATGCACACGCAAAAGAACATGCTCTCATAAAATGTGCGAGTGCGGTAAAACAATCGGTTAAAGTTCCAATCTATATAAGTCTTGCTAAACGCTTGAGTTGTTTTTTTTTTAATTTGAATTTGGATATTTCGTTTTCAGATTTTAATTATCTCTTTGTAATTTCTTGATTTTTGCATTTGAGAAAATATTTTGTTTGAATTTTGGTTTTAAGGTATCTGGGCCTCAATATCTGAACTTGTTCGCTACTGGGTAAATTTTAGTCATGATGGTTATGCGGATGTTCTAGTCAATTTTCCTGATTAACTGCAAATCTCTTTTTTGCTTTTCCAAAACTTCTTTAGGTGTTGTCAGGGAAACAGAGATCAAGGATTTTGAGGGATGTGTCAGTGTGCATAATGGCCTCTGAGAGGGATGTATTTAGCATTTCAGGACCCGTGCATCTGACCCATGTTGATTGGTATGGCAACTTTTCAGTTTTCTACCATGGTGGTGTTTTTATACTTTCAAGCTTCACTGACTGAAATGTCCTTTATTTTTCCTGAGTGTACAACAATTTGCAGATTATTTTGAAAATCACAGAGTCTCTTAATTTCTTTGTAGTGTTGTAAAATTCTCCGTAGGGAAATAATTCATCTCATGTTGAATAGAAAGTATCTTTTATTTGCATGAAAACTTGTAGATACACACAATTTTCTTTTTGTTAGAGAAACAGAACTGGACACTAAGTGTTGTATATTGAAAGAAAGATTGGACATCCCAGGCTGTTTGCTTATCTTGGAAGGGACATCAAAGTCCTTCTGGAGAGGCAGGTCGCTCAGTTTGGGCCCTGGTTGGGACGGGGAGATATTGTTCAATAGCGCTTCTTAGAAATAGGTGAGATAGGGTAGATTGGGTTTACCCAAAATAACCAAAAGAACATTAGAACTGTATCCTGTGAATGAATAGAAGCACAATACTGTTGTAGATTCTGTGCAATTGATGAAATGCAATAGATCTTCTAAATCGATTTTTCAGAACCTAATGCACCTTTCTAAATAGTCATTTTATTCACTAATCCAGTTTGAACTCGAACCTTTTGTTAGAGTAGATATCAAGTCTTCTTGATCAAGATTCCCTTTCTCTATGTTTCTCAACATTTGAAAGCAGAATAGAATCTTACAATTGTAAGACAGCTGAAGTCATGAACAAATAAATTGAATCTCAAAATCACGACATTTTTTGAGTTCTGTGTGTCTTTATTATTGGATTCTTACCCATCTAATGGGGCATTATCTTTCACCTACACTTGTAATTTCCATCATGCATTTGGGTTTGGTAAGTCTCTGATGGGTGTGCAACTTGGCTTGGGCCAAACCTAACCCAAAGCCATTGGATGCTGGATGTAGCTCATTGGCGCCTATCTTGAAAGCAGATCCTCTGGAATCAAATCATCATGCTTTGGATTACTGGATTTGTTGCTTTCTCTGCAATATTAAGCTTGGTGACCAAATATATTCCACGTCAAACTCTTTGCTTTCTTTGTCAAACCTATTGGCATTCATAGTGGAAGTTTTTGCTAGTTGGAATTTGTCCTACATGGTGCTTAACTTGAGAGAATTTACTGAAATGTCGGGGACTAAGTTTCTATGTTCTTCTCTCCTTTCTCTTCTTGATCAAACAAGATCCTCTCTCTCCTTCCCTCACATATTCCAATGTAACTATAGTTCTTTTTTTCCAAAAAACTACATCAAAGTGTCATGACATTTTAGAGGAGTCAACACCTTTTATCCCAAGGACATAGTCCAGCACAGTGTTATACCTCATGCAACAATGTAGCTTCCAACTTTGTTGAGTTGATGGGACAAGAAGATGTGTGCATCGTTATTATTTCCATTACAGGGAAAACCCAGATCACCGGAGGTCAGTTGCTGCCAGCTTGGTTCAGGGTGCTTACATTCTGGAACGTGATCGCCAACAAAATCGTGAAGGAGCTGAAGCCTTAGCATCTCCTTGGTGGGAATTCTTCCATTTTCAGTTAATTCGGAAGCTTATTGATGATGCTGATTTCTCCATATTTGGTGCCATTTATGAATTGAAATCCCCTACTCCTGTTCTACTACACATGGCACAAGAATCTCCAAAATATGTCATTGCTTTCCGTGGAACCATTACCAAACCTGATTCCCTCTCACGAGATGTCAAATTGGACCTCCATTTCCTCCAGAATTGCCTTCACCGAACCTCGCGCTTTGAAATAGCAATGCAAGCTGTCCGCAGTGTTGTTTCTGCCACTGGAAATTCAAATGTCTGGTTGGCAGGCCATTCTTTAGGGTCAGCCATCGCGATGCTGGCAGGAAAGAACATGGCAAAAACGGGTGTTTTCCTTGAAGCTTTCCTTTTCAACCCTCCATTCTTTTCAGCTCCAATTGAGAGGATAACAGATAAGAAGCTGAAGCAGGGGATCCGAATTGTAAGTAGCTTGATCACAGCCGGCCTTGCCATTGCTGTCAAAGATCATAATGAGAGATCTGTATCAGAGGATTTGTTTGCCAAATTGTCTGCATGGGTCCCATGCTTGTTTGTAAATCCGGCAGACCACATTTGTTCAGAGTATGTGGGATATTTTGAGCACAGGAAAAAGATGGAGGAGATTGGAGTTGGAGATATTGAGAGATTGGCAATGCAGCACTCTTTTGGGGATCTGTTCTTGAGTGCAATGGGGAGAGAATCTGAGCCATTGCATCTTATTCCATCTGCAAATCTGACCATCAATCTGAGTCCTTCCCCAGACTTTAAACGAGCACATGGAATCCACCAATGGTGGAGTCCAGATTTGAATTTAAAGTGCATGTCGTGCCATTACAGGTGACATTAGATCACTATCTATTCTATTTGGGTAGGAATGGCTTTAAACTTTGAGCCTGCGTATGTGTTTTTATTTTGTATGCGTGTGTAAATGGCTGGTATTGTAGTGGTCTGCAGTGCAGACACTTATTGAAAACTGAATGGCATCTTCCCACAAAAGCCTTGTGCCCCGTCTGTATACTCTCTAACTTTTTTTTAGTTAGAAGAATGCTATTTATAATAGAGGGTAAAATTCACAAGCCTTTTCCAAAGAGAGTTGCATGGGCTTGAGATGTTCCATGCTTAGGATATTATCTGGACTATGCTTCTTAAGCGTTACTGGAATCCAGTAACTCTACAGGTGAAATGTACAAGATTGCCCATTGGTCATGAGACCAAAAGGGTAGTACTTAATTCACTCTGAAGATATGTCCCAGTTGCATGTTTTATTAGATTGCTTCTGCTTCTATGAGGATCTTGATGTTTGGAACTTGTCCACAATCATTCAAACTGGGTTGTCCTGCTCAAATTTTGTCTGTAAATCTAATAATGACACATAACCCTGTTCACTTGCAATTGGTTACTGCAAAGAACAAGACAACTATAATTTATATGCAATTCACGTTATCCAAATGCATGAATGAACTCTCATTTAGTAGTAAACCAAGTTACCTGCAGTTAGTTTACAAAGATGAGCCTGAATCTATAATGTCCTGCCACTGTGCATGATTTTACTCTAGCCAGAGTTGGGCTACCCCTGGGGCACGTAAGCTTGACAAATTTTGCAAAAGATCAAGGCTTGGGCTTGACATGTAGGCATGCAGGGCTAGGCCATTCCTAATTCTGTGGCCTGATTATAAATGAACTGGGGCTTTGACATACCATTTGACCATTTACATTTACATGAAGAAAAAAGTTGAAAGCTTTCTCTACAGCAAGTGCATAGTTTTTCTTATTAGTAGAAAATGACAATTTTGATTCCTAAACACTGATGGATGCCCAATTTCTGTAAACAAAAAGAAAACTGAATTTTTCGATACTATTCATCCTGAAATTTAGAATTTAAAAGTAAAAAAATCTACAATTATTTTGAATAAGAGCCTTTAATTTAGAAATGAAAAAATTATTGCAACAAAGTTTGAAAAACCAAGGCATTTTTCAGCAAAGAATTCATACCATGCCAGTTTAGTAAAATAAAATATACGAGGAGAGAAGGGTTATTCGAGTGTTTTTAAGCCTAGTCCCAGCTATTTGGTAGTATAAGAACACACAAACTGATTGTACAAGTTTTAACAGCGCTATTCCTGCATTTTGTGATAGCAAGGCAGTTCCAGGGCAACTAACTCAGCCTGGGCTCACCAATTCTTGTATTGCCTTGACAAAAAGGCCAAAAGGAGTTGTTCAGTTGGTTGGAGACCCCATATGTCACCCGGTTGATATGCTTTCATAGAAGGAGTTGATCAGTTGGTTGGCAACCGCACATGTCACGCGGTTGTCCAAGCCCCCTAGGCTAGGGTACCAAAAATGAAATTCTTGTATGGCCTGTCCAGATTATGCTGCATGGGTTCAATGCGGTATGATTGCTTTACTTAGTGATTATTATTATTATTATTATTATTATTATTATGACATAGTTGCCCCATCAAGAAAAATTTCCTCCCTCTGCCCCCTTTTTTTTTTTTTTTTTTTTTGTGTAGTTGGTATCAATTATTGAAATGGGATGAAAATGCATGTAGGGTAGAATTCTGAAGTTGAAAGCATCGTCCATGAATGTAGAAGAATAATCAATATATGGCCGATGCATTTCAGGCAATGCTCTCTTTAGGATGGTTTCTACAGTTCTTCCTGTCCCTCGAGTTAAAAGCCTAGAGGAAAAGTTCTTAGAAGAACCTCCCTGGGGATACAATGGCCCTCTTCTCGTACACATTGCACCTCTGGATACAGGAGACCATCTAGAAGGGCCGGATCACCAAAATACAAAGTTTTAGGATAGTGAAGGATCATACGACATATGCCAAAAAAAAAAAAAGAATGTGAAGCATGTTATGAACCCTTGCATCCAACAGTACCCCTTTTCCAAAGCATGGGGAATAAATATATAGTGGGTCTCATGAATCTGCCATCTAGGTGTGTGCATCAACTAAAACTAGAAGCTAAAGATCAACTTTCAAAATGATCTGAAGAAGTTCTTGCTATTAACTAATGTGGAAACAGCAAATGTTCTAAATTTCTAAAAGATCCATATCACATATGGCTTTCCTGTTCCTGAAATATTTATACATAATACAACGATTCTTTGTTTGGAGATAACATATCAACTTTAATCCTTACCTAACCTAGTAACCTGCCCCTACAGTTTAGGTACTTCAGACGATGCTCTGCTAAATAGTGTATTTTACTGACCTCTTGAGGGATACTAGCTAGGACAGTGTATGAAAGGAGTTGACATTTAGGTGGAAATGTCTACCCATGCATGTGCGAGGCTGTCATGGCAGTTGAGTGCTTACATTTTTCACTTTTGAAAATGGTCTCTGTAAGACTGTAACTGGTGAGGGACAGTGAGGGAAGTGTTGTCGAAGTTGAAAGTTGAAAACCCACCACACCTGCTTCCTACTGGTTTTGGTGGGGTGAGGGACCATTTCATCAGTATAGTCGTCATCAAGTTGTATGTCCCACAATGTCATGTTGTCTCCTTAAAATCAGGGTCTTTATATCCTGCTCCACCCTCAGATCCGAACCCAAGGTCTCGTGGTCCAAAATGTACCATTTTATTCTAAAGACAGAGAAGAAGGTCCTTTATTTTTTTGGATAACCTAGCCAAGGGAGCCGCATATATATGGAAAGAAAGCCCACACAAGTAGAAAGAAGGCCTACACATATGGAAAAGAAGCCCGCACGAGTGAAAAGAAAGCCCACACAAATGGAAAAAGGTGGCGTACCCAGGATTCGAACCTTTGACAGTCAGGTGAGAACTGCCGCCACTTACTAGTGAGGTAAGATTCTAATTATAGAAAAGGCATTCTTTTTAATAGGGAAACCTAGTATAAACCAGCGGTCTAATTGGTTAGCATCTTAGTTCAGTACGTTCTGTATTTGGTTGGTCCTTATGCAAGTCACTTGACCAACTGAGCTATGGATGATCCCTAGTTATTTATGAAAGCCTATATCATGCTAAGATAACAGTGGGTTGACATGTTTTGCGTGCTTAGGATGTAGACAATCATCATATTAAGTCATCTATATAAGAAAACTTATATGAAAGAGTGGGTTCAATTGATCATAGTTAATATTTGGGCACGTCTGCATGGCATTTGGAATCGAGCAAAGTAGACTCCATAGTACATCTCATGGTGGATCCTATGCAATGCTTTTTATGAAAAAGTGACGTATCATTTCTCCACTTTTATAAATAAACGTCACAGAAATTTTGTCTGAGGCTGGTGCTCAGCTAGTTGGGGATGAATTTGAGCCCAACAAAAAAAAAACTAGAAAGAAAAAATTTTAGATGAATCTACGGTGAGACCACTTGGTGCATTAGGAATGCATTATTTCTTGAAATGACAGTTAGGCCTTGGATTATCATGAAGCAGAGTAGAAAAGGAGAATAAAAAAGTGACTGATGTAACATGGAGCTCTACTTTTTTTTTTTAATGTTGGGATGAAAGAAGTATAAGGGAGGAGATTGTAAACTTTTGATTTCAAATAAAGTGAGGGATTTTACCCCCGCTTTTGCCCTTTTGTTTAACTCTCCCCTAGTTAATGGTAGACTGGTTGCAATTGTTAGAAAATCATGAACCCAACTCTAAGTTGAAAATTGAAATCTATGAGCCCGTGCCTACCTTACAACCATCAGAACCGCTAGAAAACAAATCCAGGTTGGTTTTTCTAGCAATGCAGGTGTGCTACTAATAAGTGATTCCACCCATAAAACCTCTGTACTAATTTGGGCCCTAATTAAGTAGAGGCACAACAAGGGTCTTTCTCTTTAAGTTCTCATTAGAATTTTTTTTTTTTTGCTACCGGAGGGTTCCCAACCCTTTGGGATGGACTAATCTCTCCAGGCCTAGAGGAAAGCCGGGTAAACTCCCCTGTAGCCCCAGTGTGGTCGTGCAGTTTCGAACATACAATCTCTGGGTGCAAACTGTAGTTCTAATCCAACTTAGCTACCCATTGGGTTTTTTTTTTTTTTTGCATGAAGTGATGGCTTGTACCCTAGATGTTATAGTTTTTTTTACCAGAATCCCAAATTCCAGCTTTGTATAAAATCTTAAATGACCTTTTGGAATGGGTGCAAACTGTGGTCCTAATCCAACTTAGCTATCCCTTGGGTCTTTTTTGTGTTTACATGAAGTGATGGCTTGTACCCTAGATGTTGATGGGCCAAGCCTAAGGGCCCAACTCATGTTACGAGACCCGGTTAGCCCAAAGAAGTCCGTAGGCTTGGCCAAGTCATCACGAGAGTATCCGAGAGCCTCACCCTCACCGCCTTGGAAATGGTCAACACCCCACCTCATCCTTTGACCGAATCTCATGAAGAGTACGTAGCTGCCTCGCACGCAGATACAACAGACTAGCCAACTACTTACTAATAAGTCGCCTCAATCTGTTAGGGAGCGACTATAAATTATAAGCCCCACCAACACTTGGGGGGCATGAGACAGACACCAGAGCACTACTCTCCTCTCCCTCTCTAAGCTTGTACTCTCTGCTCTCCCGGCACTCCTGAATTAATAAAGCACCCGGCGACCCTAGCCATTCAGAAGTGGACGTAGGTCACATTGACCGAACCACTATAATTTCTCTCTCTCTCTCTCTTCTTTAATCACAGCATTAATTACCAATCACTGGCAGGTGGTGTGCAAAGCCAATTTGTGCATCATCAGTTTGGCGCCATCTGTGGGAAACGAACAAAGTTCTCACTTTAGAATACTCCCTTTTATCAAAATTATGGTGATCACCACTAGATCGACAAGAAGACCAGAGGATAACTTCTTGCGAAAGGGCAAGGATGGTCCTCCACCGACTAATCCTGCCCCAAATGCTCCTGCTCCCACTCCTCAACAAATGTTGGAGACCATGCTGCAGCTGGTGACTCAAAACCAGTAGATCTTACAACTCATGCTCGCAGGGGGCAAGGAGGAGCACAATTTGGGGGAGTACCGCAAGGAGCATCGCGCCTGGGGAATCCAAGAGCTCCATGCTGGGGAGCTCCCCATCTGGGCACCCATCCCCAGGGCGCCGGAGCTCCCCAGGGCGCCCATGGAGTTCCCCAGGGTGCCCCCTTTGGAGTTACCATGGGCATCCCTCAAGGTGGTGCCCATCAGGAAAGACCTCCACCTTCGGGTGGAGCACGGTTTGGAGGGCTCCCCCCGGATCATGGAGGACTTCCACCTCCTCCCTCTGCTTCTAATGGAGAGGATCCTCATTTCCAAGAGAAGGAGTGTAAAAACCAAAGCACAGAGGATGAGAGTTATTTCCATGATCCGTCTAGGGAAGCTCCCAATCGCTGCGACGAGAAGATCAAGGAAATGCAAAATCAGCTGGGTAATGTCTTCAACGCCATGAAGGCGCAGGCACCAGAGACAGTGGATGACCTAGTCAGGCAAACGGACACACCGTTCAAGCCCGACGTGGTGAACTACCCCCTTCCTCGGAAGTTCAAAATGCCATCTGTGGAGACGAAGGATCCACTAGACCACCTGAAAACTTACAAAACTCTAATGGAGCTGCATAATGACCCCGACGAAATTATGTGTAGGGCATTCCCAACTACATTGAAGGGTCCCGCACGACAATGGTTTGCCAATCTCACCTCGGCCTCCATAGGCTCCTTCGCCGAACTAAGCAGATAATTTGTGGCACAGTTTATTGGTGGACGCCGCCAACAAAAGCCTGCCACCCATCTGCTCAACATAAAACAAGATCGAGACGAGAGACTGAGGAGCTACCTCGCTCGTTTTAACGAGGAGGTCCTTCAAGTCGAGGAGCCCGATGATAAGGCCAGCATGACCACCTTCCTAGGAGGCCTCCGGTCATCAAACTTCCTCTTTTCAGTAATGAAGCGACCACCAAAGAGCATGCCAGAACTGTTGGCAAAAGCTCAAAAATATATGAATGCTGAGGAAATCAATAGGTCCAGGCGAGGTGAATCATCTCACGGATCGCCAAAAGCTTGACCTGCCTCTGTACTGTTCTCAAACAGGCAGCCTATCTCCAGCTTAGCGGCCCTCTCGCGGGTCGCCAAAAAGGTTGGCCTCTGCACTGTTCTCAAACAGGCAGCCTATCTGCAGCTTAACGGCCCTCTCGCGGGTCGCCAAAAAGCTTGGCCTCTGCACTGCTCTCAAGCAGGCAGCCTATCTCCAGCTTAGCGGCTCTCTCGCGGGTAGCCAAAAGCTCGATCTCAAAAGGTGTAGCTCTCTCACGAGCAATCCTTAAACTCTGTCTTTGCTCTCACGCAAACAGCCTCTATCTCCAGGTAATCATGTTAAACATTTAAATGTTTGGAATAACATTGTTTTCGACATCTCTAGGCAAGATCTTGAAACTCAGGTCATCTGTAACCCGAGGGACTACATTATATCAGCGTGACCAGCTGCCTGACCGCCCAAACCAATTGCCTGGCTACCCAAATCAACTGCCTCGGCAGCACACGAGCTGCTCGCCCACAGTGGACAGCCCCTCGGCGCTCGCGCTGGCGCCCACGCAGACAGCGGCCAGCCCCTTAGCAGCGAAGCCCACGCCCACAGCAGCAGTGAAGTCCACACCCGCAGCAGCAGCACAGGTGCCGCCCAGACCTCCCGCAGCGAGCGCCCAGACCTCTAGCAACGCTGCCGCCCGTCGCTGCACACTGCACAGCAGCCCAGGCGCCCAGTACCTCCTGCTCGCTCAGAAGTTGCTGATCGCCCAAAACCGCACGCCAGCGTGATTGCTTGCTATTTTGACCGTAAATTTTGGTCCGTAACTCCAAATGAGGCTTATTATATATCAAATCGAAGCTCTCAGCGAGCCCTATAAGACTCACCCCTATGGCCGTGACTGATGCTGTTAAAAGTCCAAAAAAGGCCTAGAAACAGATGTTTTGGCCTCCCGAAGTTTTTGCACTTGCGAACTCAGTTGAAAATTCAAATGAATGCCCTCCTCTCCAAGTTCCATTGGACACAGGGCATTGAGGGGCAAATGATGGGCCAAGCCTAAGGGCCCAACTCATGTTACGAGACCCGGTTAGCCCAAAGAAGTCTGTAGGCCTGGCCACGTTATCAAGAGAGCATCCGGGAGCCTCACCCTCACCGCCTTGGAAATGGTTAACACCCCACCTCATCCTTTGACCGAATCTCATGGAGAGTACGTAGTTGCCTTGCACGCCAGATACAACAGACTAGCCAACTACTTACTAATAAGTCGCCCCAATCTGTTAGGGAGCGACTATAAATTATAAGCCTCACCAACACTTGGGGGGCATGAGACAAACACCGGAGCACTACTCTCCTCTCCCTCTCTAAGCTTGTACTCTCTGCTCTCCCGGCACTCCTGAATTAATAAAGTACCCGGCGACCCTAGCCATTCAGAAGTGGACGTAGGTCACATTGACCGAACCACTATAATTTCTCTCTCTCTCTCTTCTTTAATCACAGCATTAATTTCCAATCACTGGCAGGTGGTGTGCAAAGCCAATTTGTGCATCATCAGTTGTTATAGTTTTTTTTTACCAAATCCCAAATTCCAGCTTTGTATAAAATCTTAAATGACCTTTTGGAACTTCAATTTTTTTGCATTTTGCTGGAATTTCAAAAATGCTCCACCAAAAAGGTGGATTTAGGAATTCCACCTTACAGACATTTTTTGGAGAACTTGAAATTCATCATATGAGAATTCAATGAATTCTTGTGTTTTTCAAATGAAGGCTGAAACAACCCTATAAAGGACTGAACACAGTATCTGTGTCCAGCCTATAAGAGCTTTGGGACATTAGATCAAACACTCATGTGATTGACCATTGAATCCATTGTGTATAACCTATTGAATAGCTCAAATCCAACATTACCAAATCTTGGTCAAAGAAATCAGGCATGGCCTTAGGTCCATTGACACTCGTAGAAACCCCCCATGTGGCACTTTACTAGTTTAGTAAAAGTAAAGGAAATATTTCATTTTTCAGATAAGGGGTCACATCAAAGTATACTTTTTTCCAAATTTCCTTCTTTAAAAAAAAGAGTCAAAAAGCAATTTCATTTCTCCACTAAAAGATAAAAAAAATCCACTTTTTTATTAAAAATAAAGTAAAAAAGATTCCATACCAAACAATTAAAAATAAAATACCATTATAATTCACTTATATTTTATTCTCTCTTGATTTAATACTTTACTTTATCTTTATTTTTTTTTACAGTAAAATTATCAAACGTGCCCACAAGAGAAGTCAAATGAATGGATGATTTCGGATCACAATGCATTCTCCCCTTTGGACCTTTTGGTGGATTGTGCTGAAACGAGAAATCATGAATCCCATCTTCCCTTTCCCACAGGAAAAAGGTGACCCACTAGTCACAGACACGCCCTCACCACTTTTAAATATTTATGAATTTAAGCCCTTTCTTTCACTCAAAGGATCCCCCACCCCTATATTACCACTCCTCTTTTCCAATCTCCATGGCCCCCCTTTTCTTTTTTCCTTGAAATTGGTTTCTCCAACCACACAATCCATGAAAGATTCCAACCTCATTGGTCAGGTTTCACTCACGTGACTCACAAGTTCAAACCCAAAATAATTCACTGCAATTCAGCACAATCTAAGGATTGCAAAACATCAGCTATCAAACCCCATAAATAGCAACAAAACTATAGCCCTCACACCTACAGACTAACCTGACGATTTTACAGAAGAGTTCAGTTCTCCACAGTGACAAGCATCAGTCAAGCTGAGTAGAGAACATCTGGAATTGAGGTGTGGCCACCAGCCCATAATAAGAGACACTGATTTGTCAGTCTAGTTGGGACCATTTTTGGGAAGTCTCATCTGCTTAAAATAGATCTTATTGAAAGAGTCATTCTGGAAAAATTGTTGTCCTAACGTAAAAGTAGTACAGGGTAACTTACCATATTAATCTTTCCAAAAAAAAAAAAAAAATTTAATTTTTCAAAAACTTATCATATTATAAAAATGACATGGGTAAGTCTGTTATGGAAAAAAAAAACAGGCAAAATGTGTACAATTATTTTTGGAGATTCATGTCTATTTGAAAAAAAAAAAAAAAACCTTTCAATTACTTTATCAAACGAGACAAGGGCTTTTAAAACTAATTGGATCAGACAATTAAATAGGTTTTTCCAAATATTCTAAAACAATAACACATCTATTTCAATTGATTGTAACCCAAATAAACACAAAAATGAACTTGCAAACACCTTATTTAATATTCATCAGCAACTTTGATCTTTAGGAGGAAAGATACTTGATCCAGTACATTTTGTATTAATATGTAAGGGACTAATGGGCCCCCACCCTAGTACCCAAACCACAGGTAGAAAAAGCAATTTTCCTTTGGATTGACATTTGATAGGTCATAGGGACTAATGGACCCCCACCTTGGTCCCAAAATCACACTCAACAAAAGCGACAAAGAAAAGAATGACTTCTTACCCAAGAGGCTGCAATTCTTTCTTGGCTTGGTAGAGTTAAAACTTGGACAGTCACCTTTCCTCGTCAGAAAGCTATTTTTCTCACTCAAGGGCTCTCTCACCTCACTAGGGTTGTAAATGCGTCAGTTCCGGTCTGGCTCCATGGTGGATCCGGAATCGGAACCGGAACCGTTAAGGAGAAGGTGGAAACGGATCCGGACCTGAAACCGTTACAAAACTTATTTCTTGGTTTTGAAACCGGAACCAAAACCATATATGGGGCGAGTCTAGATCCGTATTTAAGTAGATAATTATATTTCTTAAAAAAATATGATTTCTAGGAGTGATTTTCAAAAATTGAAGTAATATATCGGATATTGGGTCCACGAATCGGAACCAAGATAGAATTGGACGCAGACCCATTTATTTATAGAGGCCTAAATAAAGACCGACCTAGACCCAATTTTTAATGAGCAGTTACTTTCGGAAACCCAAACCCATTTACTTCCCTAAACCTCACCCGAAGTCTATTCTCCCCCAACAGACGGCTCAAAAGCAGGAAATCTATAGAAACGCGGGCTTCGCTAAAATGCGCATGCGTTGTTGTTGGAGCACCCCAGCAGCAGCCCCGGGCTTCGCGCCCTCGTCCTTGGATCCTTTGGAGCCTCGTGATCTTTTTGTCTCCATGATTTTAGGTAGGCCAAAGTGAAAGGACGAAATTGTCCTTGGCAATGGCACTTCTCCCCAGCATTTTCGTCCTTCTCTCACATGCGGTCTGAAGCTTTTGTTTCCATGCATTACTTGCCAATTCATTCGGAGGCAATGCCAATTCATTCGGAGGAGGAAAGTGCAAAAGAGACAAAAGGAGGGAAAGAAAATTCAGCAAACAAAAAGTCTAAATGGACAAATTTTTTGGCATGAATTTGTGACAAACTCCCATGTGGCACAATTTTAGAGGTGCAACTTTTGAGAGAGGGGGAAAAAGCACCTCTAGGATTGTGCCACATAAGAGTTTGTCATAAATTCATGCCAAAAAGTTTGTCCATGTAGAAGGGTTGTTCAGCAAAATCAAAAGAAGAAAGTAAGGGTCATTTTCGTTATTCTCTTATTAAAGTTTCGTTTTGTATTTGGACCAATGTTACTTGCTTACACACGATATATCTTTTCCTAAACTAGGAAAATCGTCTCCATCATCAATACATACATGGATATAAAGGATTTTGAGGTTTTTCACCACTTCATGCCCAAATTGCTTTACTTGATAAATGATGAGAGAGAAGATTGTCCTCATTCAACTAATAGCCGATTTTCAATCTATACATTCATAAATTAATTGCCTTGATGGACTTGGTCTGCTCCGAAAAAATCAAATGAAAATTCTAAGTCTGCCTCTAAGATCTACATGAGAATCGGGATTTGAGACCCAAAATCCAACTACTTGTTTGGGTCCACCACAATTAATGAAAATTGTGGGTCCGCAACTAATTGACATGGTCAATCTATCAAGGTTCATCACTTTATGAAGAAGGCCTTTTGTGGGTGGAGTTTACCATTGGCTTTCTTAATGGGAAAAAACAAGAGAAATTCTACTTGCCACATAGATTTTTATTTTTCCCACACAAATTCTCTCTACACACATTACTATAATTTAAAAATTACGTTAGTTCTTTCCACACACATCAAAATTCCCCAAAGCACCCATCCCTTCATTTTTCCTCTTTCTTCCCACACACATCCTCTTTCAACACAGGGCTCTCCACCATTACCATTTCATTCTTCTTCCCCATTTTTTCTTTATCATTTTTTCTATCTTAGATTATCTTGTTTTTCATGAAAACTTGTTACGAGGATATATTCTCATTTAATGTAAGATTTTACAAAAATGCTGGTGTTTTTTCATGCATTTGAGTTGTTTTTCATCCATCATTACAAGGGTTTACAACCCAGAAATCGTGATTGTTTGGTCTCTGAGTGGCCGAACAGAATGCAAATGTTTGAAACAGTAGTTCTGAACAAAATTAGACTGTCCAGACCTGAGTGTCCGAACAGAAGTATTCGGTCACTGTCTTTCGAACATGTTCCTTCTGTTCGGATGTACAGTTCCAAACAGATGCAATATGTTCGGACTTGAAAGACTGTACATATTGGGACCTGCAACTCGTTCCAAGCAAAAAATGGAGAAACAGACATTTCCACTGCTGCTTTGATTGAAAGGAACCATTTGAGTGTTATTTTCTTCTTTCATTGCACTAGAAAGCCCTTTAGAGATAGAATGAAAAAAGATAAAGTACAAGAAGAAGGAAAGATCAAAGAGATGGGAGGAAGATGACTTGTCTAATATGTTATGAGTTTTTTCGGAAAGTGGAGAGTGAGATGGAGGGGGGGAAAGAAGATGAGCTTGTGTGTGAAAAGAAGGGTAATGGATATTTTGGTCATTTCATAAATGGATAAAAATATAATTAAAAAAATAAATTCCTTGTATTGAAAAAGAGAAAATTTGTATGCCAATAGCGGCACTAAAATAACAACCACTTTTGCTGCTGTTAATTAATGAATTTGTCCTTATTTTGAACAGTGTTATATTGTAAATTAACGGGGCTAGAAGACTATTAAATAAAGGGCACATGGTCAGGTTCGTCAGTGTGGGTGGGCCCATCTCTTTGACAAACTTGACGCAAGGTTCACATTGAACTATGCTATGGAGAAGTAAATCCCTTAAAATGAGTAGTACTGTGAAGTCTTACCTAACGTATGGCCTATATATGATATCCCACTTTCCCACTTCTCCACCCGCTTCATGTGACCACTTTTACTTCTGGGTTAATGGAAATTTTACTGCTTTGCCAAAGGTAGCATATGATCCGGACTCTATTAATGAATGGTATGGATCCATTCTCAATTGTAAGTACTTCACGTACTTGGGTGTATCATATCTTAAATAGTTGGATTGTATTTGTATCTACTATTAGTCTTAATTACCAGATTTTATCTCTTGATGCATTTTGAATGATGTTTCAATATAGGGAAGCCCCAATTTTGAAAAGCCCACCGGCTGAGGGTTGGGCTAGGGCAACTCTAATTGGCCCTGGCTCGGTGTAGCTCTGTCCTTTGCTTAAAACTATGTGCATGATATTGAAATATATGTAACTGTATAACTCTGTAAGTATATGAAATGAATTTTTCAGTTATATATATATGTGGGCCAGCTCTCATAAGTTAAACTTACCTTATTTCAAGTTGAAACAGTGCTGGTCCTATAAATCAAAGTTGATTATCGTTGTTTTTTGTATGATGATCGTCTCTAAAATTAAGATAAATCCAATTAGAATTGGATTTTCCAGTTCCATCATGCCCCATCATGCAAAAAAAGATATAATCAATTTTGATTTGAAGTGTACTTCTCTTTTGTATTTGAAACTTTTCAAAAAGGGGTGTCTCTCACCACAATGGTGAGGGATGGATGCACTTGAATATCCCCCTTTATATATATATATATATATATATATATATATATATATATATATATATATAGTAAGGCTCTCCTATGCTGAAGCTTATCTTATCATAAATTGGAACAGTGCTGATTATATATATCCTTGCAATATCGTCATATAATAATAGGTCTTTTTTTACGGATAATGAAAGGTGTCTCGATATAAGGGAAGCCGGGTAAATTTCCTGTAGCCCTCGTGTGGTAATACAATTTCGAACCCATAACCTCCAAAAGCGTATCGTGGTCGTAGACTGAGTAGGTCATTGTTTACCACTTTCTGTGACTACTTTTAAGGACTAAATTCTCTGTTTTTGGGTCAACCAACAATCATGGACCAAGATCACTTCTTTCATTAGAAAATGGTCACCAACCACCATTCAAAGTAAATTATAGATCCTTTAAAAAAAAAAGAAGGATGGTCCCATCTACATCGTTCTTTCACACTTGCTCTTGATTATTCCTTTTATAAAGCACTTTCATTATGATGTCTTTCTTGAGAGTTTAATACCTAATTAAATAAACTGACTGATTATGTGGGAGCAGGTGGCGAGATTGGTGTGTGTACAGTACAAAAAGATCATTTAATTTTACTCATGCCCCGGCCATCTGTGATTAATATCACTCCTAAACTAGACTAACTTCAATTACAGTGATGTATGCTGTTGAAAATCTTGTAATGATCTTACTAATGTTATATCAACTATCAAGTGATTGCCCCTTAAATCACAATCATTTGGATCATTTATAAAGATCATGCTTGAGCTGCCATGGGCCCCATTAATGACACATTGGGCTCCCCCACTACCATCCTGATGGAGATCATCTCAGCTGTCTATGAAGAATCTATATATCCAAGGCTGAATGCTCATCATATCTCATTATTACAATCTGAATTCTCTGAAAAGCCCCAAAACATTGAAAACTAACCAAATAGGAATTGGAATCCAAGACATTCACAAGTCAGTCCTTTCCTCATCTTAGAAAATTAGAAGGACATAGAAAGGGAACAAAAAACAAAATCTCAATTACAAGAAAAGCATCCCCATCCAATTACAAACCTACCTCCCTCCATAAGCCGACAAATTCTAAAATTAAAAATAAATAAAACTACATGCAGGCCCTCTTTTGTAATTAAAAAGAAAAAAAAGGAACTGAAAGTAAAATAAAAAAAGAAAAAGAAAAAAAAAAAAGAAGATATTTTTACACTTTTCCAATTTTACCCCTTCGCCGTGGAAGCCCAACCACCGCCGGGGCATTACCAATCTCAGCATCGGAACCCTAGAACAGACCCATCGGCGACGGAGATTGCCACGCGGCATGCGGCAACGGCCTCCACGTGATGTGTGAAGAAATGCAGGATCCTGACCCGCCCCTCCACCCGCATCCTCGAGTCGATCTCCATGCTCGGAGCCGGCGACCGGATCCCGTCGGAGACGGCTAAGGTAGCTGCGTTGGCGAAGCGGAAGGACTCGACGGAGAAGGTGGCGGACATGTACTGGGTGCGGCCGCCGTCGATCCTACCGGCTGGGATGAACATGAAGCCGACCTGGCTGCCGGAGTAGGTGAGCTGGAGGGAGCTGTCGTAGTGGGAGAAGGCGTCGCGGTTAGGGTTTCGGACGGAGACGAACTGGGAGAAGGTGAAGTTGACGGTGCCGTTAGAGGCAGAGTAGGAGGGGAGGTGGAAGGCGTTAACGGAGATCTTGGGCTCTTTGGGCTTGAAGACTGTGAAGAATACTATGAGGATGACGATGGCGACGAAGATGAGGAAGATGGTGGCGACGACGCAGGAGGCGAGGTTGGTGCGCCCTCCTCTTCCTCCTGATGAATTTGGGGGTTTGTGATTCATGCTTTTTGGGGTGCGTTTGGATGGTCCAATTGAAAATTCTTATTGTTTGTTGTTCGACTTTAGAGAGAGAGAGAGGTGTGTGTGTGTGTGAACGTGATGATGGTGATGTTGAGAGAGAGGGCTTTTTGGGATCGGAAGGAGTGGAGTTGGGGGTTTTGGGGGTGGAAAAGGAAGGGTTTATGGAGAAAAGAGCCCTTGTGTGAAATTATTACTGATCAGCACCAGTGGATTCTAGTTTTTGAACGTGTGAGTCTCAATACGTGTGAAGAGATGTGGAATGACATGCACAGTAAAAAGAAAAAAATTGCATTGAACAGAGTGCAAGCCAGGCTGCGGCAAGACTTGAAATTGAATCAATGGACAGGTATTTTGGAGCTGTTGGGATCCATTTGGATGTATGGAACTCCCAATCTGGATCAAGGGGAGTTGTTTGGAGTTCATATTGAGATCAAAATCTCGATAAAAGAGTTTTTGGAAAGGGGGTATAGTTTTGAAATTTGAGAAGGTAGACTTACGAAGATACAACAGTTATTCAACTAGAAAACCATTGTTTGATTCTGGTATGTTTGGTAACTTCACTAATGAAATGAAGTGGAGTGAAATCTCATTTAAAAGACATGAAAATGAAAATATAATGGGTCATACAAAAAGTATAAAAATTAAAAATTCCTCCCCTTTTCAAATTTCTTTTTTTTTTTACAAGCAACATTATTGGGTCGTTAAATAACAAAAAAGTCATCTACTCTTTACGCAAAATGTCAGACATTCTTTATCGAGACACTAAAGAAAAACTACCGTCACATTATGATTAAATCCCTTAATATTTTATTGTCTCTTGATTTGATATTTCACCTTACTTTACTCTACAGGCCCGTCCAAGCATTTACAACTAGTTCCAATAGGCGGCAATGGGTCAACAATTGTTAGAACACATGCGAACTGTTGGGGCGCGTTTGATAGTGATTTTTCAAGTTTATGACATGCATGGATTTACAAATAAGAATTTAGTTGGTGGTGGGATTTTGCTGTCCCTTTGTGCCCATCCCATTTATTTATGACTAAATTATATACTTTATAATCAAGTTTTGAAATAGGGAAAATTTCAAACAACGCCTTAAGTTTCTGCCTTTTCTTTTTATAAAAAGGATGAAACATTCATAACTTTTCAAATTAGTCTCTAAGTTTCCCAAGAAGTTTTTAATTAAGGACATACGTCTATTTAAAGCTATTTTCCGCCACCTTTTCCCCATTTTTTTTAAACACCCAAAACACTCATTCGTTGAAATAAAACTCTCATTCACTTCCTATATATTTTCCTCATTTTCTTCGTAGGCGTCCTCACGATGATCAAAGACAACCGGTGCTCCCACAGTGATCGGTTGCATGTAATGGCTGTCGAAACCATCACGGCTTTATAAAGAAGGGTAATTTAGATATTTCCAAAATATTGAGGGGAAAAGCACCATAAAATCCTTTTAAATGGACGGATGTCCTTAATTGAAAACATACCGGAAAACTTAGAGACTAACTTGAAAACATTTAAAACTTGTGTCGTTTTTTTGAAATAATAAAAAAACTTAAGGCTTTATTTAAGATTTTAGATTTTTCATTTGAAATATAAATTTATTTTTTTGTATATATGGCCCCATTCTTGATTAAGAGTAGGAGGGCTTGCGGGTTATATGATTATTTTTATAAATAAATTAAAAATGAATAAAACTTAAAAGTAGAAAAGTTTTAAGAAATTAAATTGACTCTGAAAGAAATTCAAAGATTACATTTTTTTCACACTTCCAAAATGAAAATATAACAATTTGAATTAAAGATTTAATTTGTAAAATAATTTTCCAGTTTTACTTACTGTTTAAAAAAAATCGATGGTTTGAACATTTTGAATGTTTCTACGGTCCAAGCATAAATTCACAGTGTGCAAGAGAGGTATGGGGGGCGAATAAAATAGGTCAAATTGGGTATTGGCTCATATCATAAACCAAATTGTATGGGAATTCAGAAATCTTATCCCATATCATAATTACCTTTTTTTTTTTTTTTTCTATCGGAGGGTTCCCAACTCTTTGAGTTGGACTAATCCCTCCGGGTCCAGAGGGAAGTCGGGTAAACTCCCTTTTAGCCCTAGTGTGGTAGTGTAGTTTCGAACTTACAACCTCCAGATATAAACTGTGGTCCTAGACCAACTGAGCTGTTGCTTAAAATTATATCATACCATAATTACCGGAGTCATGCAATTCGGTGATCTACCTTGAGTACGTTTCAAGCCTAAACTTGAAACCCAAATTATATGAAAGGGGTGTCAAGTTTCAAACCCTAGCCCAACATCACGACAAGAAAGTCCAACACAAATTTCAATTTTTTTTGGATTTGCCAACCCGAGTCGCACTCTTAGATGAGGAAAAGCGGTTTTAGACAACCTGAGGTCCTGAACCACAACATTTGAAAGAGTGAATTTGCTGCACAAGCCTCTTGTCAGTACTGTTCCAGCAGTGTTACCTGGTAGAGATGATGCCAATGACTATTCCATTAGCCTCTCCCATTTTCGATTCTCATTCTCTTTACTTTTGCAACCTCGGATTATGCTTCCTTGAGGTTGTTCGGAAGCTCTAACCTTCCCTCCAGGGCTTCTCCTCCCTGCGCTTTCTAAACAAGCAATCGTAATAGCTGTACACTGCCTTGAAGGATTCTATCCGCAATAACTTACGATTCGCCGCAATGGATGATAGCTGTTTTAGCAGTGGACGCATGATGCACCATACTGCGGAATAAATAAATAAACACCATTGGCTCTCTCTCTCTCTCTCTCTCTATATATATATATATATATATATATATATATATATATGGGGGGTCTTCCTATGCATCCATCCCTCACCATTTTTGGTGAGGGACACCCCTTTTGGGGAAGTTTGAAGTACAAAAGTGTACTTTATGTAAGGTACAAAAACACTTTTGTACTTCAAACCTTCCCCAAAAGGGGTGTCCCTCACCAAAAATGGTGAGGGATGGATGCATATGAATATCCCCCTATATATATATATATATATATGGGGGGTCTTCATATGCATCCATCCCTCACCATTTTTGGTGAGGGACACCCCAAAAGGGAAAGTTTCAAGTACAAAAGTGAGGAAGTACAAAGATGTACTTCCTCACTTTTATACTTGAAACACCCCCAAAAGGGGTGTCCCTCACCAAAAATGGTGAGGGATGGATGCATATGAACATTTCCCTATATATATAAGGGGAAGTTCCAAGTACAAAAGTGAGGAAGTACACTTTTGTACTTCCTCACTTTTGTACTTGGAACTTCCCCTTTTGGGGTGTCCCTCACCAAAAATGGTGAGGGATGGATGCACTTGAAGACCCCCCATATATATATATATATATATATGCATGATGCACCATACTGCATCGGAATAAATAAATAAACACCATTGGCTCTCTCTCTCTCTATATATATATATATATATATATATATCTTTATCTATAAAAAAGGGTATCGTAGTCGTTTGGGCAGGACTAATCCCTATGGGCCCAAGGGAGAGTCGGGTAAATCTCCTGTGGCCCCAGTGTGATAGCGCAGTTTCCAACCCTCAACATAAAAAAACCAAACCGTGGTCCTAGATCAATTGAGCTACGCATCAGGGTTGACTCTTTCTTTGGAAGCAGACCAAATGAAATCAAGGTGAGAAAAAAGAAAAAAAAAACCTGACTTGGATAGATTCAATGCGGAGACTTAGGAAAGTCATGTTTCTTTTAAAATAATTTCAAGAATATTTAAAAATGAATTCATTACTTATAAATATATATATATATATATATTTACATGAGTTCGTAATAATCAACTCAAATTAATAAATTTATCTATGCAAGAAAAATACTATAATTAAGGAAAATAAAAGAAAAATATTGCATATTACGTAATTTTCTTGTCCAAACATTGAATGTAAAAGAACAAATATAACAAATAATCAAATGCAAATATAAAAAATGAGCATCAAGTAACACTTTCTTTTAAGGAAACAAAATCAATTAAAGATGAGAAATGAATACCCAAAAATCATCCCTGCAATTCAAATGGAAGTCAAGGTCCATCTATATTACTATTTTATATCCTACAACATTACCTCAAATGAGCTCATCTAGATTGTTAAATTAAGAGGAGAGGTGATGGATCTAATGTAGAAGAGTCTTTTTGACTTTCCTATGGATGTGAATTACTAGGTTGATTGGTGCGTATTTATTTCTCATATTTCTTGATTCAGTTTCAATTTAGGAAAGGGTCATTTGATAGTATTTTTGAATATTCACCTTTGATTCTCGATTTTAAACTGCTTACAAAACTATAATCCTATGAGTTCAGTCAAGCCAAACAAACAGGCCCAAGTGTAATTAACTGCATGAATGATTATGAATTAGACTCATCAAAGAATTATGAGATGATGGATTGATCCAATAACAGTCCAGAATTTCTTTTCTCAATTCAGGTCCCCGTCGAAGAATTAGATTTGGGTGCAGATGCAATCTGTATACCTTGGACCGGTGTCAAACCCAATCAGTCCCATTGCAATATTTTTGGGACCCAACCTGTTTTCAAGCAGAATATATAGGGACCGGACCTTGTTTGAACCAATCAGGGGGTGACACATAAATTTGTTGAGTTAAAAAAAATGGTGTTGTCTTTAAAAGCCAGCTCCATCTTTTTAAGTACAAAAATAATGTGTCACCCAAACCTCTTTGGACCAAATAGGGGATCCGGATCCATAGGGACCGGTGTCAAACCCAGTCAGTCCCATTGCAATAATTTGGGACCCGACCTGTTTTCAATCAGAATATATAGGTGTGGCTTAAAAACTTAGCCCAAATCCAATCGATTGGGATACCCCGAAACCTAAACCTAGCCCTGATGCAACTCCCATTACACATTGGCCGGTAACAGAACAAATTTAGCTCCAGCTATGAGCCCAATTGCCCAAGCATTTGCCCCTTTCTTTTCATTTGTGCATACTTATTTCTCACTTGGGTCTTCTTTTCGCTTCTGCGGCTGTTATCCAGTGTGTGTGCCTCTTGGTCTCCGCCTCCTTGACTGGGTTTTGCTATATTTCAAGATCTTCTCATGGTTCTCCCAATGCATTACAGTAGGTGGAAAGCGAATCCGGATCCGGATCCCTGTTTGGACTAAACAGGGAAACTCCGTTTGGACCAATCAGGGGATGACACATTATTTTGTATTAAAAGACGGGCTGACTTTTAAAGACAACACGTTTTTTTGAACTCAACAAGTTTATGTGTCATCCCTTGATTGATGGAACCGGATTCGTGTAAAGCCCTTGTTCTTCCATTAAATGAAGAAAATTGAAATCATCACTCGTGGGTTTTCTCTCTCAAACTTTCCACCATCTCTACATCTGGAAACTCAACATCACAGCAAGCGGCAAATTTATAAAAACTGGCAGAACACACTCTCCCACCACTCCCAACAAACAACTGCTAGCTCAAGAGGCGAAGAAACAAAATAACAAATGGAACATGAAATGACATGGGAAAGTAAAATGGTCGAATAAGTGAGAGATGGGTGTTACATTAAAGAGCTTGGTGAGTGTTTTTTCCCAACGGTTTCTCCAGCAATTTTCCCACTACACTGGATCCATAAAAGGTTAATAATTTGTGATACCAAATGACTCTCATAACCATTACATAAGTAAAGTACATAATTTCTCTAGAATGTATGAGGATCTAACTAAGACCCATAATTTCTCACATTAAGTCTTTTGTACGTCCTCTTAACACAAAAGAAAAGGCCTTTATGTGAGTCCTCCACAAACTGCACTATTATCATGTCTACTAAAATTGTTACAAGGGGATTTGACATATCAATCCCCCTTACCCTCTGTTTGGGAAGGGGGGAAAGAGGGGGGAAGGAAAAAAAGGAGGGGAAAGTGGGGGGAAAATCTTTTTTGGGGTGTTTGGGAAGGGGGGAAGGAAAAGGGAAGGGGGGGGGGAGTGTGGGGAAAATGAGGGAGGGGAAGGAAAATGAGGGAAAAAGTCCTTTTTGCCCTTTTTGTCCTTTAGAAGATTTTATAAAAATAAGGGCAAAATGGTAATTTCTCATGTACTTCACAAACAAACAAAACCCTACTTTTTTCACTTTTCTTCCCCCTACCTTTTTACTTCCCAAACAAGAGGAGGTAAAATTAATTTTCCCTCCCCTCCCCTCCCTTCCCCTCCCCTTCATTTTCCTTCCCCTCCCTTCCCCCCCTTCCCAAACACAGCATTAAACTCTGCATCCCAATTTCATGACTGAAAATCTAATAATGTCACCAGAGTCGACTTTAGTACACATTATTTTTTTACTTTTCTGCCATGGATTCCATGATATCATAGGAGTTTAAAAATCCATGATATCATGGGATTCAGGACAGAAAAGTAAAAGAAAAGTTGTGGGTAGTCATGAAATAGGGAAAATAGGGTTTAAGGAAAATTAATATATCAAATTCCCTTGTTAATAAATATATTGGGACAGGGTGAGACAGCTAAAATTTAGCTCGACTCTAGTCAAAATCTTTAAATCCATATCCTTTCCTAATCCAGAAAAACCACTATTAGACCCGTCCCTAATAGGAGCAAGTGGGGCAGATAATCCATTTAATTCTATCCGTTAAACATCCCTAGATTGAGAAAGTTCCTATCATGTGCTAGCTTGGCCCAACATATTTAAGAAAGACATTGATCATCTATTACTCAGGGCCGCATGCTGATCTTATTCTCAGGTTCATGGATTAGATATTAAACTTTTGGCCCGCTAGCTAAACAGGCCTAGGAATGAAGGTTACACCTTTAGGACTCATTTATGTGACTGGGGAAATCCGTTTCCAAACGCTGTGGTGGTTGGAGTGGGGGGTTGACTTCGCTTTCCTCGCTGAAAAGGAAACAAGAGAAATCATTATTTTTTGGGAATTTTATACTGATTAGAAGGAATATATTCTCCTGCGCTCGGTGTGCATTGATAGCACCATCCATCAGGAGTGTGGATAATCGATTTGTAAGGTGGCCTCCACTTGGTGGACGCACTGGAGAAAATTATCCCTGAATGAAAAACTTTTATCGTATTTCTACATGCACAGACACGTTCTTAAGGAAAATTCTCCAAATTACCTCTTTAACAGTTGATACCGGTCCTAACTTGACACACAACAGACATTAACGACCCTTAAATTTCTCATGATAAATGCATGATATATTGAACTGAAACTTAAGAATTAGGATCCTTGGACCTAACTCCAGACTTGTTTCCACTCTAGATTGCAAATCCAGGTTAGTCCCACATGAGGTTGCTGATTTTTAAGGAAGAAAGACCCCTCTGGCTTTATTTTAGCATGACTCTTTAAGGCTGTTGTTGGAAAATTTTGAAATAGTAAAGAACCTTTTAGATTTTATTACTAGAACCCCACATCGGATATGATTGAAAATAAAATGTCATTTGTTTATGCTTCTTCCTGTATTTCTATTGAGTTGTTATGAAAAAGCATGGGCTTCGGCTTGGAGCTGTAGGATTCATTAAGCAGCCCCATCTTTTTAAATCTCAATCAGGAATACAACTTTTTTAGGCAACATGCTTTAATTACATCATGTTTTGGGTGGGGACCATTGGTGTTCAAAGCTGATCATTAGATATGCAAACTGAGTCCAACACATAGAGTATCTGGGCCTATTCCATCTTGGAGGCAAAGTGCCGAAAATCCGGTTGCATACACCAATATGGTGTAAAGGCATTTATTGTCTTAAGGAAAGTGTGACCTGCGGCTTAGGCGATCTATATCAACCATATATTTTATTATTTTTTATCTAACGGATGTTGCACATGTGAATATCCTTGGTGGAATATAATATCAGGATATATTTATTTGGTTACTATCCGAAAAATATTGTTAAAAATGAATTAAAAAAAAAAAAAGAGAGTAAAAATTATTGTAAGAATGATGTCAATGCTGAAAGAGGAAAAAAAAATTAAGGCACAAGAAGAAAGCACTTTAGAAAAGTTCAAAATTACAGTTTTATGGATTTCTTAGGCTTTTTTACCTGTGCTTGGATGTCTTGGGCTTGAAACCCACAATCATTTCTCTATTAAGTATTGTGGAACCATGATTATGAGTCTTGCTGAATGGGATTCCCTTGCAATTCAAAAGGAGAAGAGCTCACTTTATTAGAATTCATATGAATCATGATCATGGACCCACATGAGCTGGCCAAACATCACTTTCTCTCGGCCTCAAATCAAGATCATGGTCCCACACCTGTGCTGCGGAGAAAAAACAAGTAGGACACCTTTCTTTGATTTTTGGGCATCTGGAATTTCAATCCGGCTCTAATAACATCTAAAACAACATGGGTCCGTTGCGGAGCATGTGATTTCAACTTAATCTTGTTGTACAATTTTAAAAGACCTCATGTGGAGTAAAGGTCGGGTCACACACATATATATCCGAGATTAAGACTAGCATGTTTCCGATGTAGGAATTATGCATCACTGCAGACTCAATCCTATAGTTTCTCTGCCCTCTCTCTAAGCAGATGCTCGATGGACCCAACAGCCTTCTAAGGGGGAACACGGGCGTGACATTGAGAAACCATCATTTATACCATGTTTGTTAACAGGTGATGAATCCACGAGGAGTTGATAAATCTGAAGATTCCTTTGGAATAGGGATACTCATTGAGGAATTGTATAACCGAAGAGTTCTTTTGGTTGAGAGAAAAAATGTTTTCAGTGTGCAAATACTCAAATGTGAGGAATTTCGAATACTATTGGGCCAAACCTAAAAATCCTCAAAAATATTTTCATTGATCCAAATTCTTGAGGATTTGCAATCACCAAACATGGGCTTTCAAGAACTTTGTGGAAAGTGAAATTCTTTTTCCCGAGGACTTGGTTGCCAAACACGGCCTAAAATTGTGAGTTCTACTTTTCGAAAGCGCAATATAGTTGATAACCAACTTGATGCAATCCTCCTTTATGTGAGTATATTTACCCCCCCCCCCCCACCCCGCCCTTTTTTTTTTTTTTTTTTTTTTACCATTAGAAAAATGAAAAAAGCCTTTAGAAGAGTTCAAACCAACATTCGGTGATTCATGGTCCCTCTGATTAAAGTTTCTCGTCACAAAATTAAAGTCTATTCTCCTAAAACGCTTAGACAACTCATGAATACCAGAAACAATAGATCTTAAGGGCCAATCATCATTCCCACTAATTGTATTTACCACTTCTAGTGCATCAAAAAAGACTTGAATGCTATGGAATCCTTTTTATGTCACAATGCTCATCACACATAAGATCGCCTTCGCTTCAGCTTCTTTCGAGGAGCCAAACTCTTGATCCTTAGCATATCCCGCAAAGATAATACTTCTATTTAGCATAAAAATGAAAGCTGATTTTTCATCCACAACTCTAAAAGATATATAAAAAAAACATCAGTATAACACTCAAACCTTCTTCCCTTTCAGGAGGCTTTGGTCTTTCCTCCTTGTAGACAAACTCAATGCTCTTTTTTGTGTGATGAGCTTATATTTTTTAGTTTTTTTGCTGAAACTGAAGCTTTATATTAAGAGAGACTTGAAAATAGGGAACAACCTGAACATACAAGAGTTCTTAACCATTGGATCCAGGTAGGCCTTTCAATGGGACGTGTTGAAAAGGGTAAAAAGCCCGGCCCTGCTTGTCCCAAGCCTTAAAATACAGGGCTTTAAAAAAAAAATTTGAGCCCAGTGGGTTGGGCTTGGACAATATATTTTAAAGCCAGGCCAAAATGGGATTTGGACTGGGCAGAAACAACCTAACCCGTTCAAGCCCGGCCCAGCCCACTGTAAAGTCATTTAATAATAATTATTTATATATTACTGAAATCGCCCCTCACTAACAATAAAAAATGGCTAATTAGGTTTTTACCTATCCTACATTACTTTAATTTGACTCATATAGGATACTTATTTTCATTCATTTCTATTTATTTTCTGATTTTGTACTTTCATCGACAAAAAAAAAAGTTTTAACCGTTCCTACATTACTTGACCCATATAGCCTATAGGATATTTATTCATTTCTATTGATTTTCTATGGTCACTGGCAAAAAAAAAAAAAAAAAAAGTTTTTAACACCGCCACGTTGCTTGTTGCATTGCATTGCCGGTCCCAAGCCCGGAAAAAATGAGGGTTTAAAGTCCGGTTCACACAGGGTGTCTGGTGACAGTAGAATAATTAGAGAATGTTTTGCTTATGTCCAGGATCGGGCTAAGCCCAGGCCCGGCCTTGTCCCACCCCGGGCCTGTACGGGACGGGATTTGATGTAGGCCCGTTCAATTTAGGCCGAGATTGGACAATACCCGGAGGACCTGTCCTATTTTCGGGACGGGATTGGACAACCCAAACCCAGGCTCGGCCCATCCCATTGACAGGCCTAGATCCAATACAAAATTAACATTAAGACAAAAAGAAAGAGGGGAATCATCATTTGTTCTATTGCTCCAAAATGTGATGCTCCTGAAGATGTGGTGCATTACTCCCTCTCTGTATATCCTGCACATCAAACTCCAGAGAATAAATATACCATATGTGAATTGGTAAGGATGTACTAAAAACCAGTTCCAAAGGTGGCCCCTGCTTTGCAAGACTGTCCACTACCATGTTAGCAAATCTTTGGATTAAAGACACCTTCCACCAAGGCAACTTGGCCAGGGTGATCTAAATTTCCTCCAAATCTTCATTAGGTTCCATGGGTATCCTTCATTTGCAGTTAAAGAGTTCCAAATAATGAAGGAATCCCCTTCTATTAAGACGTTTGTGATACTTCTGTCAACACACAATTGGGTGGCACTAAGTAAAGCTTTGAGTTCAGCCTCCAAGGGGGAGTGGGCAACAGTGGCAGAAGCGAAGGCCTGGATGAGGTTGCCATGATGGTTACAGAGGACCCCCCCCAATGCCAGCAGTACCATTTACGTGGTTAAAGGACCCATCAATGTTAAATTTATGGATGGCTTGAGGGGGAGGCGTCCACTATTCCAAGGGCAAATGTTTGGTGTTCTGATCCTAAAGGACCATGTGAGTCATGTTCCATTCATGCAAGGCCTGATGAGTTTTCCTTAAAATGAAAGGGGGATGTAGAGGTTCGGACCTAAAGACTATAGCATTCCTGGCCTTCTAGGTAGACCACAAGTACCAGGTAACTATTTGTAAAGTGACCTTTGGTTGGAGCCAGAATCAGGAAGTAATCGACTCCAAGGGAAAATTGACTTTTAGGCGCTCGTGAAGGATTAGGCAAAGAGTAAAAGTGGTAACACAAGTGGATAGGAGGTGGGTGATCGATTCTCTGTCTTGGTGGCAGAAAACACAAATGAGATTAATGTTTGGAAAGCATCGGTACAGGCAATCCCTAGTTGGAAGGCGTTCTTGCAAGCATTTACAGAGAAATATTTTCTGCTTAGAAGGGATTTAAAGGGACCAAAAGATCTGCCATGGGAGGTTCGGACCAATTTGGAGGGGCCTAAGATGATTGTATAGAGCTTTGATTGTACATCTTCCAGCCTTTTCATTCTTCCAACAAGGAACATCATCGCCGCCGAGAGGAATCGAGCAGATCCTCTCCGCCGTGACATTGGTGCACCACTGGGCGAGAAGTTGCTTATCCCAGCAAGGCTGATTATTCTGATCCCCGATGATCAGGTTGCACACTTTCGGAGTAAGAGAAGGTTTGTTCGGAGGTAGCCTGAGACAGAGGCTCATCAGACTCGTTATCAGGGATCCAGAGGTCTTGCCTAGCATCTATTGGGGTACCATTTCTTACATACCAACGGAGATTATCATAGATATGGTGTCTGAAAGAGAGCATTTTCCTCCATAGAGAGGAGTCTTTAGGAATCCGGTTGCAGTTTCTGAAATTACTGAAACGCAAATATTTCTGAGATAAAATAGATCCCCAGTAAGAGTTGGGTTCAGTAATGAGCCGCCAAACAAGAGGAGAGTGTATGGCATCGGAGTGGGTAGCCACATCCCAAATGCCCAAGCCACCTTCAAGAATGGGTCTGTTGCTTTGTCCCAGGCAACTGGATGAAGCCCCCTGTTTGGAATCGGTACCACACCACAGAAACGTAGCATTGGTGCGGTTAATCTCCTTGATGACTCAGCCTAGAATAGAAAGATGCCCAAGCTAATAAATTGGGATTGCAGAGGTGACCGACTGGATTAGAATGCACTGGCCAGCTGGGGATAGAAGCGCCCCTCTCCATCCCGAAATGCGATTCTAAACCCTCTTTAAAGTATTTTGCCAAGCTGTTCTTTGAGTTTTATCCAGAGCTAGAGAAGTTCCAAAGTAGTAGAATGAGGTGACCGACCTAGAAATCTACAAGGTATCCCTGGTGAGACGATCCAAAGACGGAGAAGTGTTTGTGGAGAACAAGAGTTGGCTTTTGTCTTTGTTTATGCTATGGCCTGCTTCCTCTTCAAAGAGCTGCAGAGTGTGGTTTAAGTTTACCAAAGTTCGCTCATTAATCTGCAGGAAGAAAAGCAGATCATCCGCAAACTGCAGAAGACCCACCCGTTGACCTCCTAGGGCAATTTTATAATAGAGCGGTTTGTTGGTATTGCTCAGATGGGTAGTAAAACGGGTTAGGGCCTCCGTGAAAATAATATATAGGTATGGGGAGAGGGGATCTCCCTGATGAAGACCGCAAGAGGGAGTGAAGACGGCAGTGAATTCCCCATTCACCCTAACTTTATACTTGAGAGTAGAAACACATTTCATAATCCTGGCCACAAAGGTTGGATGGAAACCAAGTTTAAAGAGGCATGCTTCCAAGAAAGACCAACGGAGAGTGTCATAGCCCTTTTGAACGACAAGCTTGACAGCCACCAAATCCCTTGATCCTTTAAGTCTCAACGCCCCATGAATGACCTCTTTTGCCACCACAATTTGGTCCAGAGCGCGATGGCCCCGGACAAATGCCCCTTAGGTGTTAGAAGTGATTCTGGAAAGGATGGGTCTCAGTCTGTGCACTAAAATTTTCGAGATAAATTTAGAAGCAACATTGCACAAACTAATATGTCGATAGTCTTTAAAAGACACAGGGCCATCTTTTTTTGGGATGAGGATAAGAGTGGATTCATTCAATTTGGGATCCAAGGTTCCATGGGAGAAGAAATCCGAAATCATTAGGTGAAGATCCGGATGCAAGGTATCCCAGAAAGATTGGTAGAACATAGCATTGAAGCCATCAGGAACAAGAGATTTATTTGGGTTAATAGAGAAAACGGCCCTGCGGATCTTTTGAGATGAAGGGCTACTTATGAGGCACATGTTCTCTGGATGGGTAATGGAAGTATCCAGGCTGCTAGGGATTATGAGGGTGACAGGGGACGGAGGTTAAGAAGGAGTAGCAAACCAAGATGAGAAGGATTGATGACAATGGTTTACAAGATCGTTTTGATCTGATATGATTTGGCATGAGTAAGTTTGCAGGGTTAGGATTTTAGTTTCTCTATGAAAAATTTTGGCCGCCAAGTGGAAGAAACGAGAGTTTGAGTCTCCCTGAGTTAGCTAGTTAACTCTGGCTCTTTGAGCCAAAAAGTCCTCAATTTGAATGATTTTTAAAGAGTATTTGGATTGGAGTTCTCTCTCCATGTTATGTAGAAAGTACGAGTGGTGATAATTGTCATTCGCCTGAATGCTTGCAATGCCATGTTTAAGCCAATCCAACTCCTTGAAGATGTTGCCGAAGGAATGTTTATTCCAATCCGAGAGCGCAGATGACATGTAACCCAGCTTGTTTGACAAGAGGATCCGATGGCTGGGCCAATGACGCCGAGCCCAGGGCTCGTAGAGGGGTTGGGAATGCCACATATTCTCATACCTGAAGATGCTTTCTAGGATGCAAATTATGAGTTCTTTTAGATAAAAGGAGAGGGCTGTGGTCAGAACCGATCCGGGGAAGGTGATGAATAAACCAATCATCCCAGGCTCGTATCCACACCGAGTGAGCCAGTCCACGATCAAGACGCTCTAGGATTTTAGCAGTCCCTAATTGTAGATTCGACCAGGTGAAGGGGTTACCAACGTAACCCAAGTCATGCAACTCAGCGTCAATGATAAAGGTTTAGAAGTCTCTGACATCAATAGTTGGTTCCAAAGGGACATCCCCACTCTTTTCTTGAGGGGTAAGGATGTAGTTGTAATCCCCCAGAAGCACCCAGGGTGTGTGGTCATTACAGTGAGTGATCTTGAAGTGGGTTAGAGTTTCCCAAAGATGGCTATGAAGAGACTATTTATCCCCGTAAAAGAGGTGCAAGATCTGTACAGGGTGATGTGTTGGGAATTGGGATGACCTTTGAATCTGGTTAGCTTGCACCCTCAGCGGATCCCAGCAGACCCAAAGACCACCACTATGGCCAGTACCGAGGATAACAACATGGGGAGATAAACTATTAGAGAGAAGCTTTGAAAGTGCGGCTGTTTGAAACATACTCAACTTTCGTTTCCAAAAGACACACCATTGAAGGGTGATGGGTATGTAACAAGTGTTTCAAGTAGCTGTGAAGAACTCTACGCGTCACCTCCCTCACATTCCATATCAGAGTCGTCATAAAAAATGATTTTAGAGGATATTGGTGTAGAGTGCTTACCTTCTTGGATGTTAATGAATTGCTTCAGAAGGTTCCATGAATCCAGGTTTAGTCCCTTTAGCTTCAGTTCTATCTTCATATCTGGTCCTGAGACCTTGAATTTGGCCATGGTGGAAGTTTGGCCGTGCTGTTGACAATGTCCTGGAGCATTCCCGTTCCAAAGAGCATCACGTCGTCGAGAGATTCTGGTAGGTGGGGCCACTCCATAGTGACGTCCACCCCAGTTGGGGTGGGTTGATTTCTAGTGGCCGAACATTCTGGAGGGAAGTCCGCTACCAAATTGATTGAATTCAATATGTTTCTTCCAAGCTGTCCTCCTAGAAAAAGTGGGGTATTGAAATGATGACAGGGCAAGTTGGCCAGGAACGGAATCCATAATCCAAGTGCAGGAGGAACCATTGGCTGTTGGACTGGCGGGTTGGGGAGGGTAGTAGAAACCAGAGATTGAAGAGGTGTCCATAGGGACCCCAACATCGGACATCTCCAAGTTGGAATCCACTGCCAGTTGTTGGAAGGATCGCTTTGGAGACCCTATGGCACTAGATACTGAAGTTGGACTAGTTGTGCTTGGGCCTGGAATGGGGACAGTGGGGGAGAATGGGTTGGATTGATGACTGTACATTCAGAAACAAGTGTGGAAAGAGTGATGGTCCGGGTGGGTGCTCTGATTGGAATAACCATGTTGGGGGGGGGGGGGGGGGGGGGGGGGGGGGTTGCTGGTAGTGGATTGGTGTGAAAGCTCTGGGTGGACAGTGTCAAGGTTAAATGAGCTAGCATTGGTTGGGTAGGGATTTGCATGCTGGACTGGGTCGGTCGTAGTGGGGGTGAGCGAATGGGCCTGGGGCGACAGGGTAGGGGGATACATGATGTGAGTCTGACTGTGGGGATGTAAGGGACGAGGTTTAAGAGAAGGGTTGGGTATATGTACTGGTGGGATGTCTGCATGCCAACTTTGATTTGACTAGAGGTGGCGAAGCTACTTCTGACTGATCATGGAAGATTTGGGACCTGAACATTGCGGCTGTGTCTGTGGTGGGATCTGAAGCTTGCTCTTGGTTGGTGCGATAGGGCACTGTGGGTCTATCTTCAGTTTTGAAGTGGATACTCGTTTGTCACGTGTTAATGATCTGAGTATCCTTCTCAGGGCAATACGCTTGGGGATGTGAGGAAGTTTATGATTGAATGTCTAAATGATTGGAATGGTACTTTGATGTGTGTCTTGGGTTTGTTGCTGAATATGAAGAGGTCTTTACATGGCTATTGCCTTGTGCATGTCATGGATGTAACTTTTGAGTGGATATAGGCAGTCACTTGGAGCTATGTGGGATATTGGATTGGCCAGTTGTATCGAAAGCTGGGTTAAGGGGCTGATGGATGATTGCTGGGCTAGGTTTGGGTCCAGAATTAACCCACTGGAGGTCCGGGCCCGTCAATGTCTTTCTTCCTCTTCTCCGACAAGTCACCTCGTGCCATTCTCCATCAGACGAATTTCATTGAGTGTCGACAATAGGTGCCGGGGATGGGTCCTTTGAGTTAACCTTCGCCTTCCCCTTATCATGAAGAAGTGGCGTCATAACTCGGGAAGGATCATGGTTGAAGTAGATACAGGGTGTAGAGGTCAGCTGCAGTCGACTACAAGCTATGCATTCTTGAGGTGGGTTATCGTAAATAATCTTTTGTAGTCTCGACTCTGAACCAACCTTGAGGAGTACCTCTCGGACCAATGGGGTTTGCAAATCTGTTTCAACTAGGATTCGTGCAACTGTGGCTTTCTTCCCCAGGCGTCCCAAGCTTTGGGTGACTTGATCCATGCGAATGAAGGTACCAAGTGGTGCGGCTATCCGGCGCATGACCTGCTCGCTCCAGAATCTAGTGGCAGTCCCGGAAGCCGGATCCATATGGGTGCTGAACCTAGGAATGCCCGTTGTGGGTCAAAGTTAGGAACCTAAGCAGTAACCGCGAACGGCGAACCAGCTTCAATGGATGTGAACTTGAAAAGAAAGAAACCGTTTGGGATTTTAAGGACTTCAAGACTGCCTTGCAGGTGCCAAAGTGCTAGGAGTCGTTGAGTTAGAACTCGAGCCGGGACCAGGCGATCCAAGAATTGTCCGATATGGGTATATTGGAGGCTACGACGATTATCCTCCAAGAGGGATTCTTCTAGGAGAACAACATGTGTCTTATCATCTAAGAGGGTCTGGGTATTGACAGGCTGATAGGCGATAACGGATGCTGGACCCCAAAGCTTTGATAACTGATGTTGGTGTCGGGCAAAGGGTTGCCCGGATGGATCGAGGGGCAGACCTTGTATCTATCTCCGTAAGCATTGCAGATTTTATAGTTGAAGAGAAGGTCTCCAGGCCAGAGCTAAGATATGGTTGCGAAGACAAAAGTTGAGAACCAGTGATGATTGTTATATTCGCTGGGGAATCCGGCCTCAGTTCTAGACCTTTGGTGGTTTAGGGGGATTGGCGATTGGAGGAAGAGTTGATATGGGGTTAGTCTCAGCCACCATAGGCATGGCTTACCGAGTCTTTTATATCTTTGACTTGTATCATGACCTTATTATACTATTAGCATGTGCAATGATGTCCAATGGAGAGATGGCTTTACCTCCATAGATATAATCCTTTCCACTTTTCCAAGTGGTCCACCATAGGTCTAGGACCCATGCTCAAGATTGAAGGTTACTCAATGGGTGGTTCAGCTATGAAGGATCAAACTCTCCCATCCACCAGTTAACAATATCATTTTCATGCATATAATGAGGTATTTAGAAGAAAAAAATGTGATGAAAACCAAATTGCATAAGCATAGCTATACTTAAAGAGAGCATGCTCAACCGATTCAACCTCCTTATTACAGATTGGGCAAAACCCACTTTAAGTACTAATTTGAATAAGAATGGCTCCTTACCACAGTGGTACGGAGTGTTAGTTCTTACTAGGCTACCCGGGGTACGAATCCCAACCTTCTCGTGTCTATGGGCTCTCTCTTGGGTCCTAGCCCCCTAGCTGGGGTACAAAAAAAAGTACTAATTTTAGTCTTAAGCAAGGAACATACCTAGATTGTCTTCTTTAAGCATTTCCAACCAAAATGTAGAATCCTTGCATGAGAGGGAAAATTCTTCCAATTGACATTTGGCATTCGTTCATGGACATTATTGTAATTGTTGTTGATGATTCTATATAGGCTGAACTAGGGGTAGGGCAACCGTTTTTTGAATGAGTCTGAATTCTTTGATTCTCACAAGAGCATCGGAAGATGTAAATTTTCAAAATAATATCAACAAGTTTAAATATTGTAAGATTTCACTATCATAGAACAAAATAGTATCATATTATTATCTTGTGTCACTTATGGTGTTTGGTAGTTTTCAGAAATTTCAATGTACATTTGAAGTGTTTGGCAATTTATAAAAAAACTCAAAAAATGATATACGAAATAAGAAATGAGATGAAAGTAATCAATTGACCCAATACAGGACCCACTAATTAGTAATTATATGTGTTAATAATCATGGTAGGAACCATCATCTATTGTTGAAAAATTGTCGGATTAAATGTTAAAACCTTGAGATCCATGCAATATTGTTTAGTTAAGGTAGGTTCACCAAATATTGATAGTCATAATGTAATGCATCTAATGGTGATTGTCACAAATGGGCTTATCTAGGTTTTTTTTTTGGGTAAACCCTTATCTAATGTTAGATATCATTGATGAACTCATCTATGAGAAATTATTGTGGGGCCCATTTGATGTTGACAGTCACATTAACACAAGGGGAGGTATCAAATAGTGGGACCCAGTTAATGATGACAAATTGATAATTGCAATCACACAATTCGATCTTGGTAATTAATAAGGAACCTAGCTAATTTTGGTAGCATGGGACCCACCTAATGTTGATAATCATGATGAAAGCCCCCTAGTGTTACATTAGTAAGACTCACCTAATATTGATAATTAACAAAGGGCTATATAATTGTGATATGGTTATAGAACCCCATACTAAATTTGTAAGTATTGTGGGGCCAATCTAATATTGGTAGTCATAGTCTAATATTAGTAGTCATAGTTGTACTCTTATAAGGATCATTGATGTTAAAACTTATAGTGGGCCACTACAATTAAAGGTTGCCCATTAACTCTTTGGTATTTATGAAAGATTTTGTAACAAAAGATTAATTTATACGGCATATCCTTGAATAATATAATAAGAAGGTTTTTGGAAGAAAGTGATATATTGTAACATACTCTCTAAGTTATCCAAATACATCTTACACATCTTTTTTGGGTGAGTAGATTAGATTCTAAACTACTAGATAATATGATAAAATCTTTTGAAATATCTTGTTTCCAAACACCCCCTAAATGTCTTTCTTATATTTGGCACATCTCAATTCCTATAACCATCCAACTAGCACAATAACCCATACTAAGCAAGGCATGCCTACCAATAATACTTGTACAAAATAAATAAAGATTATTTCAAATTAATTTTTTATATATTAAAAGACTAAAAATACATATAATCAATACAATATTAAAACACAAATAGTATATTACAACTACAACAATGCATAAGCATGAATAAATAAAAGAAGAAAAACAGTAACATCAATATTAATAGGGGTCAACATTTTAAAATTATAATTAGTGTTATGAAGATACTATAAATAAAGTCTAACGGATGTTAATGTTCAAAAAAAGTTATAAGACCCCAAGTGGCTAGGGTCCCTACTCTAACTGCTTTTGACATTGTTTTAATTTAAGTTTATTTAAAAGTATTGTATGGTGTAGTGGTTACATTAGGTACTTTAAAATGAGATAAAGGGGTCGTGAGTTCAAACCTCAAAAGCTAAAAAATAAAATCAAAATTACCAATGATATAGTAGCTTCTGGTAAACTCTTCCAAAACCATGAGATTCCTTTCCTACATTTGGCCTCCCATAGGGATTCATTAGTACAATATTTAGCTTTAAGAATTTTAGAGTATACAATAGGTCCTCATTATTCATGTATTTCCAAATGTTTTGGCTAGGAGGGTGAGGTCGTAACTAATGGAAGCTTCCCTCACATATTGGTTTGCACATTTCACTCCATTTAATGGTATGAAAAATTTTCTTATCATTTTGACCCCCCTACCAAAAATCTTCTATACATTCTACCTAATTCCTCTGTAATTTCCACTGTAAAGTTGAAGGAACCCCTTTTATAAGGGTACTTCAGCCCGCTTGAGATATCAAGGGAACTTGCCATGACTCAAATCCTTTTTGTGAGCAAAAAAAAAAAAGGGAACTTGCCATGAGTCTATTCTACTTCTAACCTTATTTAAAATTAACTTCATAGTTATTGGTTTTGTTTTTATTAACAAATAGAGGATTTCCGCAAGTATCTTTTCACTTTTATCTATATATATCTAACACCTAGTATAGATGCTACAAACACATCGACTAAAGACAACTGCTGATTTATTAAAATCTACTAATTGACCTCATACCTCACTATAGTGATCAAGAAGATCAAAGCCAGCAAGCTCTTGAGGACATACTATGAAAAATTATTCTAACACCTAGTATAGATGCTACAAACACAGAGACTAAAGATAACTGCAGATTTATTAAAATCTAACAATTGACCTGATACCTCACTATAGTGATCAAGAAGATCAAAGCCAGCAAGCTCTTGAGACATACTATGAAAAATGATTCCCCCTGACTATACAATTCAACACTTACCAATTAACTAGAGGTCTGGTAGTAAGATCTTTTGTTGGATGTCGGATGTCTACATGGCACATGCCATTGTACAAAAGGATAATGGCTGTTCTATGACAAGCAATTGTATAAAGGGCACTACTACTTTGCTTGGGCAATCCATGTATACTACATGCCTCCATGGATCACAGTATCACACCCTCATAAAAACAGTAGGTGGTTTGAAAGAGATAACAAAGGGGAGGAAAACGTAATAAAAAAGGCCTAAATCATACCCTTGGAATTTCACATCTGTTGCGACTCCACTATCATATCACTGAAAGGAAGACAAAACCATATATCTTATAGAGAAAACCAATTGAAACAAGCATTTTCAGATTCAACACCATCAGCAAAAGAGAAACACAAACTCAAATAACACAAAGAAGCCTCTTCCAATCAGTGGAGATATATTATTCAGATATTTTACTTTCCATATAATAAATAACCTTGAATTTTTTTTTCAAGTTCCGTAGACATTTGCATATAACTTGAAAGAACAGAACAGTAATAGCTCTTTTCCAAGACAAAGAACCTCTGTTGTGTTTCCACAAGATTCATGTATGAACCAAATATAAGGGGGTGAGTCAAGCAGCTTGCCAACATAGATACATCATTGAGGTTCATCCATCATTACTCCCATGACCCATTAATCCATCATTACAAACATACACTACAATACATATAAGATAATGAATTTGCCTGCCTATAAGGTGAGTTCGTCAAGTCGACGATCCATGACTCTAGAGATGGATTCAAGGAATGCAGTTTCATTCATACCCGGAAGCGTAACTTCCTGAGCCTCATTGACAATCTCCTCAATTATAGATTCCTTCTTGAGGGTTTCTCTGCACATAATGCTTCCAATGGCAAAAGGAGTGAGTCCTCTTTGTACGCCCTTCTTCAGAAGCATGGTAGAGATGCGAAGTGTACGGGAGCACTCGAGAGACAGTTCCCAACCATGAAACTTAAGGAGAGCAATATCTTGCTCAGCATCCAGTGAATTTATGTACTCAATGGTCTCAGTGCTATAAGGCTGGCGGGCTTGAGGCCAATACAACCAGTCAAAGGTGCAGTCTTCAAACTGCAGCAAGCAAAGACAAAAATGAATATGGGACGCATACTGAAAGTAAAACAAGAGAAATATTATTAAAGATTTATCCATAAGAGGAATTATCAACTCAAGGTTTCGACAAGACCTTTACACTGGGAAGTTGAACACATCTATGTATTGGTCTAGACCATTAGACGGGATAAGCCCCTACCGTATCTTTCCCCCTCTATAGAACTGGCTTAGATGACCCAAGTTAGTCATCAAGCTCAGATGCTCCTAGTTAGTCATCAAGATTCAAGAGGTATATAGATGCACAGTTCCACTTGGGGTTGACCATCCTTGGTGAACCATCTAAATAAACCACCAGTTGTGCTCCTATAGTGAGGCTCCTTGTAGAGAAGGGGAAATTCTCCAATTCCTGAGCTGAAGCTTGAGGATAATAACTATCAAGGATTCATCACCTATGATCCATTTCAGTGATTCAAAACTATGACTCAGCTCACAACTCGGACCCTTTTGGGGCGAGTCAAGTCAAGTCGTAACTGGGATCAGACCCACCCTAAAAATTCAAAAAAGAATCTTTAAAATTATAAAAGATAATCAAAATCTTATAGTACACTAATCTTATTTGAAAAACTCAGTCCCATTAATCTCTCTCACTTATGCCAAGATTTCAAAACTCAAACTATTTATGCAGCCATTCCTCTCAAAATATGGGTTTGGGTTTGGTCCGAATTAGGGTTTCTTCCCATGGACTAGATATTTGTTGCTAAGTGGGTGAAATTTGGTAGGTTTGATCTCAAGCAAGGACATGAATGAAGATAGAAGTAAAAATATGGTTTTAAAGACTTATATACATTAGGTTACTTCAATGTGTGACTCAGCCAAGTCCCACAGGACCAGACTCAGACTCGGCCTAGTTTTAAAGTGCTGATCCGTTTACATGACAAGCATAGGAAAGAGAAAATTAATTGATGTAACATAATGTGAAAAAAAAAGGGGGGGAAAAGAGAGAAGAAAATACATACCAAAAGTCAATACAAAGGGACTGTTTGTCCACCCTAATATAGGAAGTGATCTAGTCTGAACTAGGACTAGACTTTACCTGAGACTCTTACACAGAGGTCTACTTTATTCTAGTAGTAAAGACAATTCTTTAGTACTCATCAAGATTACACAATCTTGGGCTCGTCGGATAGATAACTAAATAACATTTCAAAGGTCCATCATTTTGGGTCCAACTGAACATCTTTTTATACAAGAAACATGTCCATCGCTTAAAAAAACTATTATGTAATTGTACAAGTCCTATTTTATTATGTACCAAATGTGGAACACATCAAAAGAGCCTAATTTTGTGTCAACAGGACAACTTTTGCACACAAACATGCTCATTTCTAACCAAATGCAAAAAATTGTCAAATAGTCAACTTAGCATAGAGAGTTCTACTAATAGTCTCCATAAATAGTTATAGGTTATGGTACCCAGATACTTCAAAATAGCAACGTATAGTATAGTATCCAATACTTCACTTTTTATGTGTGAAATCCATGTCCCTGCCATATCCATGGTATGTCCCATGCAATATCTGAGCACCATAGATTGCAGGTGCAAGGAAGCTCTCTCTCTCTCCCTCTCTCCCTCCCTCCCTCTCTCTCATATTTTTTTTTAATCCAAAACATAAAATTTCATCAATAAGAAGAAAATGAGTACAAAAATAAAGAGAAACGATTGATTATAGTACATGAGAACTGTAATGAATTAGCAAAAAGAAAAGGAATTCAAATCTAGCAAAGTATAAGGCATACAGCACATCTTCTCATAACTTGGAGAAGAATGGACGACAATATAAAAAACATCAACTGATAAAATAACCCAACAAAGTAGCCTAATTCTGTGTCAAAGATATTTTTCAGAGTACAAAGTCATGATATCAATGTATTCTTAGGGATACCTATTTCCTTGAAAGTACGCCAAATTAACTGCCTCAGTACCTTCTGATAAGGCTCCATTAAATCAATAAAACCTATATATGAGCTATTTTTCTTCTCTTAACCTTTTATTCAGTTGTCTTAATAAGAAAATGGCTCCTATAGTAGATATAACTGGCACAAATTCAAGTTGGTTATCCGGAATATCTTACTCCTAAGCTCTGTCTGTAGTCCAATAGATCCATAGTTTGCACAATTAGAATATTACCATTATTCTGGTAGAAAGGAATCATCATACTCTTTCTCCATTCTTCAGGTCAGGCAATTTTCCCATACTCAAATTTATTGAACAATTTCGTTAATCAATTTATCCCAATTTTGTACATCATAACAAAGGTGCTAAAGTGCCATTTTTCTTCATCTTCTTCATTCCCAGTCTTGATATTTTAATCATCATCCCTTTATTTGGTTATAGATTATCATTTACTTCATTCTCATATTCCAGGTTTAATAAATCTATAAAATACAGTCCCCATTTTTCTTTGACCTCTTCTTTTACCAATACCATTCTATTTTCATCTTTAATGCAACTTACACGATCTAAGTCTCTAGCTTCCACTCTCGTATCTATAAGCCCGTCTCCCCTTCTAAGTTCCATATTGCACATATAAATTGTCGTAGACATCACATTTGTCTTCACCAGCATCTTTCTTAGCGTCTTTGTACCATCCTGTATCTTTTATACTGCTTCTCTGCTTCTATTCTGTCATTTTGTAAGTAGTGTTTCGACTTTCCAGTGTTTATCAATAACCTTTCAGATTATTGTATTCCACCTCATTTTATGGGAACAATTTTTTTTTTTCTTTTAACCCAGGGTATCTACCGCCGAGCCCTTGAGCCTTTAGCCCTGAGCCCGAGGGACACTCAATTCTGGACAGCTGAGAACTAATCCCTAGGGGCACATGCAAACCCTCCTATCCACATGCACAAGATAAAACTATGGGAGGTGGCCAGTGAAGGTAGGTGTCGAACACAAGACCTCTCCACTTCCTGAGGCGTAGAGTCCTTGGCCAACTGAACTACCACTTGTTGGTTTTGTATGGGAACATTTTATTCCCACATAATAAAAATTTAGCGAATATATTTGTTTGCATTATTTCAAGTGTTCACAGAGAATATTTCTCTGAAACGTCATTCAATGAGAATCTCTCTCTCTCTCTCTCTCTCTCTCTCTCTCTCTCTCTCTCGCGCGCGCGCGCAAAAGCAAGATCCCATAATCATTCTTCAGAAACGTAGAAAGGAAGCTCGCATTTTAAGTTCCACAGTTAAGTTTGTTTTTTGGACCCCACATTCGTTTCACTCTAAACCGGAACTTTTCAGCCATTTCAACATTTTTTATGTTTCATTTCAAAGTTGTATTTAGAATATATATATATAATTAGAAAAATATGAAAAGTGAAAATATGTAAACTATATTTATTTCTTTGATTCTATTATATAAATAATCTAATATTAAGGCTATATATACATCAAATAATAAATGAATCCCAATTCCTGTTATCATGAAAAGAAAAGAGGAAGAGGAGGAGCTCACCTAAGTTGTACAAGAAGCCAAATGTTGCAGAGGTAAGGCGACCCAAATGAAGTAGTACAAAGAAGTGGCCAACTGAAGGGAAGTCAGCCTTCATAGACAGCATATTGGTGAAAAGATAACTCCCAAAAAAAGAAGTTAAGGAAAAAAGTGAAAATCTTTCCTTTGTTAAATTTTGGCTGAAATATGGTATTTTGACCTGTTGGTCAAAATCTCCAAATTCGGAACCAAATATAGGTTTTTGACCCACAAGGCTGAAATATGGAAATTTGACCTGTTTGGCCAAAATCTTCTAATTCAGAACCGGATGTAGGATTTTGGCCCACAAGGCTGACATATGGAAATTTGACCTGTTTGACCAAAGTCTTCGAATTCAGAAAAGAATATAGGATTTTGGATCAAGAAGACTAAAATCTTTCAGGGGGGGTTGTCCTCTCAGCCTACTAATCGAAAAAAATAGTTTCGGTTAATTCATCAAAACACACCAAAAATGATAACTAGGGTTTGAATGCATTACACTTTCTTCATTTAAGCAATTATGGAAAATTTTGATCTTTCTTCTCTAAGCATTTAAGAGCCCTTTGATTTTTAGGAGCGATCTTCTTGATCAATGAGACCTCTCTCTAGAACCCCTTGGTCATTTTGTGTATTTGTGTATATGAAGGCTTGAAATCCAAGCTCAGCTTAGAAAACATCTCACCTCTCTTTCCCTTCTCTCAGATCTCTCCTGGTCTCTAGCTGAAAGGTGAAATGGATGAAGAAAGCAGGATGCATATAAAAGACAACAGCCCAAAGATCAGAATTTAGAATCTTCAAAAGCAATTTTCTTGAAGAAATAGGGGAAGGAATTAAAATATGTATATGTATACGTATGATGATGGTAAGAGAGAGGAGAAAGCAAATGCCCATTTTGTGTTTCGATGTTTATTCATCCAATTCCATTCCACTGTCAAGTCCCCATGCGAAGACATCCCCAACTTGAAACACTTATACGAGAGGGTATTGAAATCTCGAAACAAGGTGTGATTGAGTGTTTATATATATATAATGTTTAATGTTATCATTTCTTTTAGGTTTCTCTCTTTTGAAGACTCTAGGAAGACATTACGAACTGTTATATCAATAATTTTATTCTAACAATATATATATAGAGAGAGATAAGGTTCTTCAACATGGCATAAAATCTCCAAATCGCCATCCCTATTCAGGTCTTAACTCTTAGCACACGAATAGGGAAAGATTGCAAGTTACAAATATACTAAGCCAATCCCCTTTTGTTTGAAATTAGACATTTCAAAGGCTTTTGATAAGTTGCAATGATCTTTTCTTTTTAGGGCTCTCAAGTTTTTCAAATTTTCTGAAAAATGGATTGGCCTCATTAAAAAATTAATTTGTACTTCTAAAGGTTCGGTGCTTATCAACAAGAGCCCTGGTGGGTTTTTTGGCTCATCTTGCGGGCCCTGCCAGGGTGACCCACTCTCTCCCTACCTATTTATTTTAGCCGAGGAGATTCTAAGTCTAAATCTACAGTCCCTTCAAAGCCAAGATCTTATCCACCCGGTCTCCACTACAGCAGCTTCTCTGTGCCATCTCTTCTATGCGGATGACATAATGCTCTTCATGAAGGCTACAAAATGTAGTTTGGTAGTTATGAAATCTCTGTTGACAGAATATCAGGTGGCATCTGGGCAGATCTTCAAGCTTTCAAAAAGCCATCTCTCTATTGGCAAATGCAATCCCCAAAGGCGGAGTGCTATTCGTTCTATGGTTGACATTCCTCAAGCATCATCCCCATCTTACTATTTGGGAGTTCCCTTTTCCTCGGTAGCCCTAAGCATATGTATTTTTCCAAGCTTATTGATGCATTTCGCTCTAGACTTGAGGGCTGGAAAATGAAGTCTCTTTCTTTTGCGGGCAAACTCGTCTTGGTTAAACACACCTTAGCAAGCATTCCTCTTCACATTGCTCTAACTATCCTCCTCCCCAAGAAAACTTGTCATCAAATGGAATCCATGATTAGAAACTTTCTATGGTCTTCCAATTCAATCCAAACAAAAAGGAACTTGGTTAGCTGGAAAAATATTTGCCTTCCAAAAAATGAAGATGGGCTGGGTATCCGACGTATTTCTGAAGTCACCATGGCTGTATGCTTAGGCTTGGTTGGAATGCTATGGCCACTGAATCAATTTGGGCTAATTGGTTTAGAAACAGATACTAAAGGATTTTTCTATTTTGTATCCAGGCAATCCTAAATCAGGATCTTGTATTTGGAGGAAAATCCAGTCTATTGCCTATGTTTTTCAGTTAAGTTGCTCGTGGTCAGTTGGAGATGCAACAAAGATTAGCATATGGCATGATCGTTGGATGGACCTATCTCCAATATCTCCTAGATTCCCTCAATTAGTTTTTCTAAGACAGATTCACTCTCAGTGATCATCTCAAGTAGAAGATGGGTCATTCCAGATTTTTTCCCTCCAATCCTTTCCACTTTTCTGCAACAAGCTCCCTCCAATTCAGCTATCTGAGGATCTGTCTCAAGATGAATTGCACTGGGCAGGTAATTCAAGTGGGTCTTTTTCTTCAAAAGAGGCCTGGCAGCAAGTTCGTTCAAGTTCAAACTCAGTCCCCTGGGCGAAGATGGTTTGGAGCAAGCTTGTGCACCCTAGAACTGCTTGCTTCATTTGGCGTCTCCTTCATTGCATGACTCCAACGCAATCTTGAATCTTGGACCCAATCAGTTAGAATAAATTTAGCCTCTAGATGCCCTCTCTGCAAATCCCAAATTGAGTCAGACTGTCACATCTTCTTTGCTTGCAACCAGTCAACTCCTCTTTGGAATTGGACTCTATCAGTCTACGTTAAGCCTCAGTGTTCTGTTCCTTTTGCTTCAGGTCTTTGGACAGCTCTATTCCTCGGATTAGATGAGATCAAAAGAAAGTGCATGGCTTCAATTTTCTTCCAAATCCTCTCTACAATTTGGTTTGCCAGGAACGAAGCCACCTTCAACAGTAATCTCATCTCCCCTATCAGGTTGAAGTGTCTCTTTCTGCACCGTCTAATGGACTTCTATCATGCAGTGCCTTCAGCAATCATGGTGCCTTTTCTGCAACCTTTCCTCATGAATGCCACTTAGCTCTTCCAATTTGGAAAGCTTTGCCTTTGGCTTCTTCAGTGTTTTCTTACTCTTTCAGTAATTGTTTCCTGTTTATCTTCTTTCTTTTTGGCTAGTTTATGAGTTTGTGCAGTGTTAATCTTTGGGTTCTTTTTGGAGGCTCTATGCCTATGTATTCTTCCCCCCTTCTATTAATATTCATTTTGCCATTAAGCAAAAAAAAAATCCCCTTTTATATAAGCCTTTGAGTGTCTTGTTAGAACATTTGAAGTAAATTAGAAAATGGATGCATCAACAGAACACACACTGAAAGTATTAGAAGTGTTTTGCATGCTCTCATTTGTTAATAAAACAACTAAACAATGAAAATATTTAATTTTACTGCCAAAAAGTATGATGACTTACGCATAACAAAATATATACCAAAAAAAATTAGTGGAAATGAGAAATGGGCAGGAACATAGACAGAAAATGGAACCAATCAAAACAGGACAAATTAATTACAGTGGAAACATCATGACAACTAAAAATTTTGTGAAATAAAGTGTAAGGTCATGTCCCTAATTATGCATGTACTAGTGCATTTAAGGGTGTATTAGCATGTTTAAAGTTTATTTTAGTATAATTAATTGTGTTTAGTGCTTAGTTAGAGAGCTTTGATGGTATTAGACTTGGTATTAGACTTGTTTTTAGAATTATATTTAGCCTTTTCGGTGTGATTTGAGGAACTTAAGACCGAGTTAGATGCCTGTTGGGGGTTCATTCTCAATTCCTGGAAATAATAAGGGGGAATTTTCAAATTCGGAAACTTGGTGTTTTTGGGTTCCTTGGATAGATCTCATCATGCCGGATAACTTTAGTGGAGACCCCGACCCCATCCGAGGCCCAAAAATCCCTCTAAAGCCCATTCTTGCAAAAAAACTAGTCACTGTGATTTCAGGAATTTCACTAAAACACCCCTTTATAAACCGTGTTGGATGACCCCTTCCCCTCATTTCCCATTTCTACAGTTCCTAGATCCCTTCTTCTTCTTTATTTTCCCCAAATCCACCTTGCCAAGGACCGGTCTACACCATTTAGGAGCACTCCTCACCATCGTCATTATCATCTCCGCCATCTTCTTTGTCTCCTCATTGTCTCCTCTTCCTCGCATGGTCGACCAGCATCCCTCTCCCCACTTTTGATTTCTGCACTGCAGTGAGTTTCTCTTCCAATTTCCTTTGTTTTTCCTTCTACTTGGACCTTAGATTTGTGCATGCAAAGGGAGATTCATCTTTTTTTTTTTTTTAAATAATTACTTTCATTAATGAAGTAAGCAGTACAAGAGATGTATATTGGCATGCTAAAACAGGAAAACAGAACAGAGAGGGAAAGGCCCCCATGGCACAATTATATGGGCCCTGCAAAAGAAAAGGCTAACTCCTTCCAATGATGTATAATCTGATCAGTAGAGTAATCTTTGAATGATGGGCTGATAGACACCCACAAAGCAACTAAAAACTTAGTTTTCTCCACCAAGCACCTTTCACTGGTTCCAACCCTTTCAAAACATCTGGATTTCCTTTCATTCCAGATTGTCTGGAAAACTAAAAGAAAGGACAATCTCCACAATTCATTTCCTCTACAAGCCCTAGTTGGAGCTTTCCAAGCCTAGAAAAGATCTAGGAGGGAATTTGGAAATACCCAGCAACAGTCAAACCACTCAGCTACCAATCTCCAAATAAACTGAGCTGTTTTGCAATTCAGCAATAGGTGGTCCACTGATTCCTCATCTCTTAAACACATGGGCAGCCATTGACCACTATCCTCCCCCTCCTCCTTAGGTGATCCATTGCAAGAATTCTTTTTCGAAGGGCCATCCACCCAAATATTACAACCCTCAGAGGAGCCTTAATCTTCCAAATGGTACTCACTGCGTTCTTCTCCCTCAATGTGTTAGACAAAGCCGAGAAAAGAGAAGATGCTGAGAAGTAAACATCTTTTGAGGCTGTCCACACCCTTACATCCTCCCCTCTTTCCACCATATGTAAGCCCTTTAAAAGGTTAAGGAGTGATAAGAATTGAGATTCCTCATGACCCCTTAAATTTCTCCTTAAGATGGGGCACCAAACCACCTGCCCACCAGCTGTTGCCATATAGGCTTTAACCTTAGCTTCATTGTCCACTGCACAATTGAACATATCCAAAAACTGGGCAGCTAAAGTCCTATCTCCAACCCACCGATCTTTCCAAAAAAGGACCCTCTCCCCCAACCCGATATGTTACTTAATATTATCCACATAGAGTCCTTTGACTAAAAGGATTCCTTTCCATATTACTGACGACTTTTAAGGGGCATCCTGGATATCCCACCCGTTTACTGTATTTCATTTCCAAAACCCGTCTCCATAGGCCATCTGATCCTTCTCATATCCTCCATAGCCACTTGCCCAAAAGGGCTTGATACATCTGTCTGAGAGGTCTGATACCCAAAACCCCCTCTTCCTTAGGTCTGCAAATAGAGTCCCAATCAATCAAGTGATACTTCTTTTGAAGATTGTTACCATACCATAAGAATTCCCTCTACAATCTTTCTATTCTCTTGACAACTGAAACCGAGCATTTGAAAAGACAAAAATAATAAACTTATCCATGTTTTTCCCCAATTATTGGTGTTTAGGTGGTTAGAATTGGGTTTTGGGTGTATATCTCGTTTTGGTTGCAATTGGGAGAGAGGATAGCGAATTTGAAAGGATTTTGAAGTGAATTTGTACGCCAAGCGAAATTCACTAACAACTCCCGGGACCCCATAGTCGTGTAGAGTTGAATGACATCGTCACGAACATGCATAAGGCAAGCCCAACCTAGGCTTGGTGTATAGACTCTACCTTGGGCGTGAAATCATCTCTTTTTTTGGCACAGATGGTTCTATTATAATACCTATCATGATCCCTGTATTCATATTTCATTCCCATGCACATGACCCCACCTCTAGAGTTGTGACACTGAGTGACCCCGAGCGTCGGTCTCTCAGCCTAGCTCTCATTCATTGCGAGCTTTCTGTCGTCAAACGCGATAGGATCCCTATGCAAGGTTGATTTGGAGGGTAGGTCCGCACTCGTTTGCAAGTGACCGTTCCAAGCCAACCGGATCCGGCCCTTCTTCTCTTACCCGCTTCGAATCAACTCGGTTATGAAGGAATGCTATCTGTTTGAGGCCAAACATGGCATGATCAATTTGGAGGGATCATAAGGCCTCTCACCACTTTTTTCACTTCAATGAACTCACTTCACTATGTTTTGCATTTCATGGACTAGTTTGGCCGCTTTGCCATACTTTGATCCATTTGGACTTGCATAACATGCTTTGACTTGTCACAAATGATTTATCAATTATCATGCTTTTCCCACCATGTTCGGGTTTTTCAGGTATTGAGGCATGTTATGCGTTGCTCATGCATGACATGATGATTTGCTAGCTTGGACTTACCTGATATGACCTGCATTTCGGTTTTCCACATATTGTCTCCACTTAGCTTCGACCCGTCGTAGTTGGTGCACGACTGCGCTCAGGTTTGGTTTGACATTTATTAACTCGTTGCAATTTAGTTCATGTGAGGTGATCGCAAATTTATCGCTGCTTAGTATCATTCCTTCTTGTTTATTATGTTATATTATATGGTCATACTGAGCCCTGCTTATGGTGCATAATGGCGCTCCGTACTTGTGCTTGTTCGTATGGTGGTGAACTGGTGATCCTATGATGCAGGCCCTAGGGGTTAAAGCTAGCGTGGGAAGTGCTCGAAGCACAATGAGTGTCGAAGCACATGTTCAAAGACACAATAAGAAGTCTCCGTAGAGACGATAACAAGGACACACCTTAATGGGAAAACCCAAATTCAATTAATCAACTCTGAAAATAACCTTCTACAATGCCATATAAATAAGAAAAACAAATCTTAGGGCCTAAGAAACCTAAACAAACTAGGAAACTAATCAAACTAGAATCTTATCCTAATTAAAATAAAATTAGCAACTTAATCCTAAATACAACTCATCAAATAAACTAGAAAGTAACAACAGTTAAATAAATAGAAAACTTCCTAAATCTATTTGGGCCCTACACATGTGGCCATTGAGGTCTATCTGCATCATTCTCCCCGGCTTGGAAAAAACTCAACCTCGAGTTTGGTAAATGTCATCCTGGGTCAAAGATCAATAAAAAAAAGTTCCGATCCATTGGCTAAACTTCAGCTCGTGCACTTATCTTGTAAACTCTGAGCATGACACATCTTTTAATTTGAGAGGCGAATTGTGTGTAGATGTGCGGTTGAACCGTTGGCTACATCATGTAAGGAATTCGCACCATCATATCACAATCTCTAACTATCTGCCATGCATCTCCAAAGATGAAGTCAATAGGAGAGTCTTCCATCGAGAAATAGTATTGGGAAAATATTGGAACAAGTGATTTGTTCTCCAACTTAATGGTTGGACCTTCGATTGACTTTTCTTCCAAATTGGGATTTGTAGTCAACTTTTCAGCAGATCAATCTTCTTCTATATCTTCACGTGCAATTTGATCGACATTGGAATGCAGTTCAAACCAAGGATCAAAATAGCGGTTGCGGCAGACGTAGCGGTCAGTGGCCAAAACGCTACGTAGCGGGCGATACGTAGCGGTGTAGCGGTGTGAATTTTTTAAATGGTCAAATTTTTTTGAATCTTGTATAGCAAACAATATTGTATTTCTTTAGTGATTTGAAACCATATAAGGGTAGAAATAACTTTAGGAAAGATTATTAAGGAGAAGAAATAGGAAAAACAACGTTTAAAAATAAAATTACTTGGCTCAATGAGGTTTTAGACCGTAGCGCCGCTATTTTCAAAATAGCGTAGCGGCCTTGACCGCTACGGCCGATAATGCGGGCGCTACGCTACGTAGCGGCCGCTATTTTGAACCATGGTTCAAACTTCTCTTGAAATTCCGATACATCTGCCTTGATGTTAGTTTTTATTGTTTAACACCGCTTGAGCGGACGAGAGAGTCATTCATTGAGATCATCTTGAGCCAAATTTCCTTGGATTTAAGGTCTTAGCAAGAACCCTTTGAAATCTCTTGTCTAGTACGACGATCATTTTCTAAATTGCTAAGTCTAATTTCCATCCTTGCAATAGTTGCTTGGATTTGACTGACTGCAATTCTGATTTGATTGACGGATGTGGATAATTGAGAAACGACTCCAATAAATTCCTCCATAGATGAAGATGAAGACTTCACTTCTACTTGCTTCTTATGAGGCCTTTTTTTTTTCATGCGAACTAAGTACTGACGGACCTGATATGTAGATCTGCTTTCCACTAGAGAGTCGGTGAAAGAGGATTTAAAACCCGACCTCAGAAGACTTCGTGATCCAGGAGAGAAATCTGGCCCTTGATTGTGGTCAAATCTGGCCCTTGATCTTGCTGATGTCAGCAAGCTGTTGCTGGTTGCTGATGTTAGTATTGCAGTGCTATCCAGGCTTGTCTTCAAAAGGGGCCAAGTTGGCATGAACTGAATTTAATGCTGGCCAAATTTTTAAAGGCCACTGAAATCTTTGGGAATGCAAGACACCAAAAGTATGAAGTGACTTCCAAAAGGTGTACAGCAAAAACGTGGCTGGAAAAGAGATGTTGCACAGAAAGTGATATTCTCTCTCTTACCTTTTCTCTTGAGAAAAGACAAAATAGTAGGGTTGTGTACGACAGTGGAAGATGGAGTTGGGTTTCGAGGGACGATAATGGATTGGATGGACGAGGGATAGATGGTAGCAAATGCCGACCGATTGGGGATCATTTGGCTTTGATACCAATTAATGCAGGCCCAAGGGGTCAGGTGATGCAAATGGACCTCTAGCCACATGTGCAGGGCTCAAGTACATTTAGGATTTTTAATTCAGTAATCATATGTTAGTTTCTAATTTTATTATAATTAGGATTAGGTTTCCAATATTATTCAGTTTCCTAGTTTAATAGGTTATCTTAGCCACCAAGTTTTCTTTCTTATTTATATGCATTGTAAGAGTAGAAATTCTTAGAGTTGATTAATAAAAACTGGGTTTTCCCATTGAGGTGCGTCCTCGTTTATCGTCTCTACGGAAACTAATTGCGTTTTCAGCTAATTTTTCGGTACCCATTGTGGTTCGAGCACTTCCTACGCAAGCCCTAACCCCAGGCCTGCATCATTAGGGCTTGCTTGGGAAGTGCTCGAAGAACAATGGGTGCCAAAGCACGTGTCCGAAGATACAATAAAAAGTCTCCGTAGAGATGACAATGAGGACGCACCTCAATGGGAAAATCCAAATTTAATTAATCAACTTTTAAAATAACCTTCCACAATGCCATATAAATAAGAAAAACAAATAAATCTTAGGGCCTTAGAAACCTAAACAAACTAGGAAACTAATCAAACTAGAATATTATCCTAATTATAATAAATTAGAAACTTAATCCTAAATACAACTCATCAAATAAACTAGTAACTAATAACAATTAAATAAACTAGAAAACTTCCTAAATTTATTTGGGTCCTACACATGTGGCCTTTGAGGTCTATCTGCATCATCCTACTACATGTTGGCCAATGGTGGCCGGACAGAAAGACACCTTAGCCTTGTGGATGCCACTTTACCTAGGATGCTCCCTTTTTTTAAGATCTGTCACTTAGACGGACCCCATGCATCATGCTTACATCCCTACTCACCGCACATGTTGATCTTATGTTCTTATGGCTATTTCATTTAAATTTATATCTTTTGTTTATTATTTATCACATCATGATATGTTATTCATACCATTCACTGCTGAGACTATTCCCGTAGTCTCACATTGTTTTGTTCGCTTCGTGCGTAGGTGACAAGTCCACTTCCCCTTCCGAGGAGAATGCTGCAGTTGCAGAAACCCCGCAAGGTTTGAATGAGTGGAGCGCTGATGACGTTTACTAGGGCTTCGCCTGAGCACAGATTTGCTGAATTTGCTTGGAGATTGTTATTGATAGTTCCTTTAGACAGTTTTACATTCGAACTCTTTTAATAGCGTTTTTGTTGGCCTGTGATGTAATTAAGACAATTTTGACTTTGTTTCAACTTTATACATGTTAATGACTCCTGTTTGCTTATGTCATGCTCTATTCTTATTTGATGCTTCCATTTGCACTAGTCCGTTGGATAAATGCCCATCATTTCCATTGTATGATCTGAACAGTTTGACCCAGCTTACAGACTATCCTACCTTGGCCTAATTATATACTTACTTGTGTGTGATGGGAAACCATCATCCACAACAACTGCACAACCCGACCTGCAGATCAATGTTGCTGGTTTCAAAGACCCCGGGTCGTGACAAAAAGAAAAGGAAAGCATCACTAAAATACCTAAACTGAGGGAAAATAGAATAACAGATGACATGTGTAAAGTGACATACAAGGAGAACATTTAACAAAAATCATCGCATGATTACAAATATAACTTGTGTAAAGGAATATGCTTTTAACATAATAGAAGGGCACTTAAATCACTGTAGAAGAAGAAAAAATCCACTAGATTGGTTCACTGATGGAATCATATGTTTTTCCTAATACTATTGCAAGTGGGAAAGCGCAAAACATTTGTAGGTTAGAATGTGCACTCATGCATGAAATTTCTCTGACAAAGTAATAAAAAATTATATAAATCCAGATATTGATGGAAAATGGACCAACCTCAAAGCATAGTTACCTAGTTTGCTAATAATGCCCTCAAAATGGGAAATGTTTGTTTCTAATAATTTGCAATTTGTTCTGCAAACTTTTCTCAATTGATTCACAATCCATCAAACTAAGTTTCAGATTATGAATGACAGACTCAAATGCAAATTGGTAGACCTGTGAACCAGGTAACTATGCCTCGATGATCCTAGTTAAACAATCAAAAGCAGAGAGGCACATAAACTGCTCATGCCAATACCTAATGTCTGCCTCATTTTGAGCTTAAACTAGCTAACCAAAATACTATGGAAAGGAAGATTTCCTTTAGCTGCAACGAAACTAAGATCCAATTATCTTGGAATAGCATCGAAACAATATTTTATGCAATCAGTTCAAATTTTCTGAAGTTAAAAAAATTGGAATACCATTCGAAGATTGAGTACATCTAATGCTTCCCATAGAAGAAACTGGAACCAAAATATTATGGAGCTTTTATAAAGTGTGAATGAAAATACATCAAACATAAAAGGAAGAAAATGCAGACTTACTTTCTCAGGTAAGCAATATCCATGATCAATAGGGACCAGTGTAATCTGACCTTCATTCCCTGCCTTAGAAACCAAAATGTTGCCAGCATGCCGATCTGCATTTGCCAACCTTATATCTAATACAGAGATCTTATGGACCTCCTCCACTGGAAAAGCTCGAGGCCCCATATCCTCACAACTCCCACAATTCTTCACAAACATCTGTAAGGACCCAATCTTGAAATTCTTCCGTTCAGGATGATTAAAAGCTTTATGCAAGCACCTAATCATTACTGTTGGGGGAACACCAGAAAAACCAATTTCATCGCTAAAAAATGATCGACGACCTTTTCTTGGATGATCCAGAATGTAAGCTGCAACTTCCCTCAAAGCACCTTCTCCAACCCTTGTCCCCCTTTTCAAACCTTCACCATTGGACGATAAGGGAAGCCCCTGAGGATTGTTCACAGCCATAGGCTCCTCATCAATCGGCTTAAAAATACCAATACAGTTACCCAATGAATCTTGCATAAAATAAGCTCCTCCTGAACCCTCTGAGGACCTGACTGGGAAATTGCCTTTCTCCAACCCAGCAAATGCGGCATTAATCAGATTCTCTATCACAGCAGATAATTCCACTTTTGGATTAATGATAACTGGTTCCAACCAGAAATCTGTGTCAGGGGGCTTCCTATTCACTAGATGAAGCTCATCCGATCTAGTCCTAGATTTTTCCACATCTTTCTTGTCAACTCTGCATTCATTCCAATCAGACGCATCGATAGACAGTTCGAAATCTTTAGATTTCTCAATGGGTTTCGCTCTAACCTTTGCCGATTTCTGAACAACCAAGTGGATCACCGCGTCACTGTCTATACAGATATCGTCAATAAGCCTCTGGTCATCGAGCTTCTCTCCATTGCAGATCAGGTCTTGATTGTTCAAGTCTACAAGACCCTTCCCCCTCTTTGCAATCTGCTGTTTGATGTATCCAACATTTCTGCTCCTCTCAACATGGAATTTAAATTCCTTATCACAGGTCGTCCTGACGGTGATGACCTGGAGATCGGAGAGCCGAAGGATTAAATGTAGAACATTCCCATCTGTAACTCCATAATCTCTAACTAGAGATTCATTCCTAGCTAGCTCCCGGCCTCCAAAGACAAGCTTTTGCGTCTTAACCACAAACCCTTTACATGTCTGGATTCGAAGCTTCACAGAAGCAATCGAATCAGACTCCAACACTCGCATCGGAATCACAGAGCCCGTGACACTGAGGTAAATCAAGATTGAATCGCGCGGGCAATGTGATTGCCCTCCACCCAAATAACCTGGGAGAAGCATCACGTCTTCCCGAATTGAGCTGACGGCGACACCCGCAGTAGACATTTCTTCTTCCCTGTGAAAATTCTAGCACTCTAATTGCACTAAAGCTTCAAGCAATTGAGAAAACTGACACACCCAAAACCTAGAAACCCATCGCCAACAAAACAGTTGGATGCAATTACAATCTACAAGCCAGACACAAAGGCAATGCCTTCAAAAGGCTAAAACCCACCAACAATTCCGACTTTCCCTTTCAAAACCAACGGTCTCGATGGATTCAGATTAAGAATCGAAGACAGACCCAATGTGTCCTAAATCAAAGAAAGCACAGAAAGAAGAATCTACAGAGGAAATGCGACTAAAAAAGACCTTAAAAAGAAAAACCCAGAGATTCAATGCGACTAACAAAGACCTTAAAAAGAAAAACCCAGAGATTCCCCTAGAAATCAAGACCAAAACCCTAATCGAAACAGATCAAGGAAATGCCCTCAAGATCTGGAGGCACTCCTCAACATTAAAACCCCAAGAACCTAGAATTTAAAAACAAAACCAAAAACCATAAAAAAAAAAAGATCGAAACTTTGGAATGCAGGTACCAAACACCAAAAATCAGAAAATAGGGTTTTGGAGAAAACCAGGGTTTTGTGGGAAGAAGGAGAGAGATGGGTGGGGTGGATTCTTACCGTTGAAAAGAATCGAAGGTGGAAGGAAAGGATAGAAAGCTATAAATCGGAAAAAAGAAACCGATACAAACAACAACGAGAGAAATTGGTGATTAGAAAAGGCAGAGGAGGGTGTGGAGCGGTTTTAGGGTTCGGTTTGTGATTACATCTCCTGCGAAAGAGTTGCCAATTTTAGGGCATGATTCTCTGAAACAGGGTGAATTTGAGAAAGACGAAGAGCGAGATCGTAGCCAACGGCTGTAATTTCGGTTTTTAACGGTTTGGACGGTATAACTTGGACCGAATTAAAATGTGGAGCGTAACGGGCTTTGGACATGGAAATGATCGGTTTTTTTCTGTCATGAGAGAGAAAACAAACTAACATTTCGGGCCCACCATAATTAGTCAGTTTTTTATACCAAGAAAAAGCCTGAGTTAAAAGAAGGGGAAATTTTCAAATATGATATTAAGTTTTTATCTTATTTCAAAAAAGGACACAAGTATTGAAACTTCTTAAATTAATCCCTAAGCTTTCCAGTAAATTTTCAATTAAGGACATCCGGCTATTTAAAGGCATTTTCTAGTGACTTTTTCCCTCAATATATTGAAAATACCCAAATTACCCTTCATTTAAAGTCATGACATGATTTCGGCAGCCACTACATACAGCCAATCACTGTAGGAATACTGGGTGTCTTTAATCACCGTGAGGACACGAGCGAAGGAAATGAGGAGAATATAGAGAAAGTGAATGAGACTTTTATGACAATGAAGGGTAATTTGGGTATTTAAAAAAATAGGAACAAAGTTGTCGAAATATAACTTTAAATTGATGGATGTCCTTAATTGAAAACTTCCTGAAAAACTTAGGGTCTAATTTGAATAGTTTAAAAACTCTAATAAGTCCTATCTGAAATCTAAACGGTATAAAATAAATAGAAATATTGAGGTGAGAACTAGTTCAAAGATATTATATAAGAACTTTTTTGTGGGGCCCATTTGGGGATGGGACTAGGGGGTGGAAAGATCTAAGTGAGACCACTCTAAGTAACAAGTTTGACCCCAAACTCATGCCCCTAACCCCTTCATCCGTAGCCCACAAGTTTAATTGCTTCATATTCAAAAAAATATTCACCCTCGATCCAACGGTTCAATCCATTCGGATGTGTGTCAATCCTTAGGATTAGTGACTATCAGGGGGTTCCCTATTTGTTACTAGGTTTGGATAGGTTGCTCGTTAGGCCTCGCAAAAAAGTTCTCATATAATAGGTGAGAACTAGTTCTCACTTGAATATTTTCCTAAAAAGTAAACTAGCACAAAAACATGTGCTAATCACGGGTATGCATGAAAAGATAGGATTTTATATAGTTTAGAAAGGGGAAAGATGGAGTAAGTAGGGGAAGTATATTAGTGGTGAGTGGAGGGATAATATGTTATTGTCGTAGAAACCAAAAATAACTTGCTAGTCAACATTAGATGCAAAACCTTCTAGCTTAATATATTAAAATAGGGGGATGCTAGTTGCACAGCCAAAATTACTCCCGGCATATCTAACCATGGGACCTATGATGGGCTCTTCTAAAAAAATCTCTAAAATACCCCTCTCCCTGCTCGGCCGCCCACCTCTGCATTCCGGGTGGACAGTGTCACGTATCCGGGTGTTCAATAATCTTATATTTATCGTGCATAATATTGATCGTCTCCGTGTCATGGTTTCATAACATTGCTTTTATTGTGTTGTTTATAATGCATGGATCTCTCTCCTCTCCATGCAATATCTGTATCCTACTCTAAGAAGCTCATTCATTCTGTAGAATTCCAAATTTTGCAAGAGACCTTGGAATCCTAAATAAAAGTTCCTGTCCCAACCACTTTGTTGCTATTCCAACAGTAGTAGAGAAATCTAGAATTGTAATCCCTGTAGTGGTTTAAGATCCCAAAAATGAGTAAAAATCAAGCAACTGTTTTTCCAGTAGTTCCTTTACATATCCAGATACTGAAATTCATAGGGAACCCCCTTTCCGTTACATTTTTGGTCATAGCTTAAGTTGATGAGAAAGTCTATTTGTCCCGGATGAGGTCCCGGGACAAATCCAGACCCACATGGGAGAGGCAGGCAGCAAATGACCTTTTTACCCTCTCCCATGTGGATCGGGATTTGTCCCGGGACCTCATTCCAGACAAATAGACTTTCTCTAAGTTGATTCTATCATCTCAATTGCCCTTCTGATGATGGCCATTAGCAATGCCATGTTTCTAGATTTACCAATGGGATGCCTCATCATCTGTGATTTCTTCAGAGATGAGTTGCTTCTAATGTTTTTAAACTAGCTAGAATCTTAATATCTTTCTATTAAAGAAATGAATCATCATTGCATGCACCTGCTGATCCACCAAATAATGATTTAGAAGTTAAGATATTTTTAACTAGCATTATTGGTTATAAGGATGGATACTATGATCAAAGAACTAAGCTAATAATAATCACATTTCATCCTAAGCACTACTGGAGATAATGCTAAAATATCAGAACATGGTGCCACCCACAAATTGGGCTTCTTTTACCGAGTTTTTAATAAGTTGAGCCAACTCAATTGTACTCGGCTGCGCTCAGGCTCGAGCTCAGTTTGCAATTATTATATATGAAGCGAAGTGGATTTGATTTCCAATTTCACTGTCAATTTCAAATTTGATTTTGACTCTTCTCATGTTGACCTCCTACAAATATCACTCATTAATCCTCCTATAAATATTAGCCCTATTAATATCGTTCTTTTTACTAATCCAATGTTGCAGAAATTCTTTCCTCTTCTCTTTGTGTTTCTATTCGCGTCTCTATATTTCCCACCTATGAATTCCACAAGCCCTTTCATCTTCTCCACCATCTTTAATAAGTAACTCATTGATTTTTTTTATTTATTTATTAGGGTTATACTCAAAACTATTTCTATCGATTTTTTATTTTAGACCTTTACATTATAACTACCACTAATTACATTGCCCGTGCTTGGCACGGGGGTGGGGTGCGCTTTCGCTAGTCTCAATGAGGTGAGCTTGAGGTAGGTCTTGATCAGTTCAACTTGGCTCGATTGAATAACATGATGTATGTGAGGCCATCTCAATTTGAAGCTGAATCTCTGCTTGCTAATATCCATAGAACACAAGTGTAAGGAAGACAAGTTGATCTAAATCCCAAGCTGGAGCCTGTTTTGCCCTCACTTAACCAAACTCGAGCTCAATTTGTTTACGGACTTTTACGGTTTAATCCCTCTCAAACTTGGGTCTTGCGAGATAATGACAAAAGACTCCAAAGTGATGGCAGAGTTGATTAAGTCCGCTCATTTTGTTTTTCTTTTGACTATTTTTCCCAAAATCCCATAATATCGTGACTTGCGACATCTTCATCTTGGGATTACAAAATCTAATAAATCACACAATATCATGGTTTTCTTTTCAGAATTTATATAAAGAAATTCACAAGTTTACAACTCCTGCTAAATGATTACCAAGTGTTTAACTTTTTCCAAAATTCAATATATGGTGAAAGACAAAAATGCTTTTTCTTAGCATACCCAGTCACTATAGAATTTCCAAAAACTGATAAATACCACTCCCATGATATTGGTTTTTTTTTTTAATTTGTAATAGAAATTTACATATTTATAGCTCCCACTAAATGATTACTAAATGTGGATATCGTTTTTCAAAACTTAATATAAGGTGACAGATAAAAGTCATCAAAAATATTTTTGGAACAAAATCCCCCGATATCATGGTTCTTGCACAAAATCTAATTTTTGAACCAAAATCAAATGACTTTACTGCCATTTTGGGTCTTTTTTCATCATCTCATGAAACTGGCTTATAAGAGAGATTAAATAGTAAGAATCTCATTTATTTATAATCAAGCTCTAGCTTGAGCTGAGCTAGCTCCTCGGCTCACTAAAAGTCGCTAGTTTCTTACATCTTACTTATAAGTCCTTAGAAAGCAGAGGCGGACCCAGAAAATGAAACTAGCGGGGGCCAAATGAAAATTATTAAAAGAAGATTTTAAAGTTATAAGGAGCAAAATAAAAAATTACAAAAGTTCTAGTAGTAAAAAATAACATATTTATAACTTAAGGGAGGGACATGGACCCCCTTGGGTCCGCCAGTGTCAAAAAGTAGTAGATACTTGCATTGGATGGGGACAAAAGGAATAAGAATATGTTAATATACTAAGTTTAGTATTTGAATGGAATTTATGCCCCAAAAGAACTAAGACTAGAAGGAGCCAAGATATATATATATATATATATATATATATATATATATATATATATATGGGGGATCTTCATATGCATCTATCCCTCACCAAAAATGGTGAGGGACACTCATTTTGGGGTTGTTTCAAGTACAAGAGGGAGGTACAAAGTACCCCTCTTGTACCACTCTTGTACTTGAAACACCCTCAAAAGGGGTGTCCCTCACCATTTTTGGTGAGGGATAGATGCACATGAATGTTTCCCTATATATATATATATATATATAAATGAAAGTAGAAATCGGGGGCAAAATATTTTACACTATAGGGCGCACAGTTTATTGCATCAAATCAATAGATCCTGACTTTCTCCCAAAAATGGATGAAGAATCTATAAATTCTAACAATCCATACTAATCGAATAATGTTGAAAGGCAAGGAAGAATACGTTTGGCATGGTTCAATTCAATGGTAAATGTCATTATAACGAGAGTGAAGAGCGATGGTTAGGCCTGTTATATGTCAAAGTTGGAATTTAGCATTAGACCCTTGAAGTTGTCCATCACAAGGAAGAAGAAGAAGGGAATAGACACTACATTGGATCAATCATCCAAAAAATTCAAATGGTGATCTGATTCCTTTTAACAATGAAACCCACATTACAATGAAAAGAAAACAAAACTTTAATAACTAAAGTAACTCAAATCTCCATATTAGTGAATTTCAAATAGGAAAAGCCATATTTTAGTACCCACCTGTTGAGATACTTAATTACAAATCTCCAACTTCTGAGATTTATTAAGCATCATCTTTTTAGTAAAGAACATATAAAAAATAAATGCCCCTCTACGGTGAAAGACTTTAGTCCTCTCTTTATTACTATATATTGTTGTTCTTCTTCTTCTTGTTGTTGTTGATGATGATGATTTTATTTTCAAGGGATTTGAACTCACACACCCATGCATGGTTCACATGTCTTTGAGTCCCAGGGGCGGACCTAGGAATTCTTCCTTAGGGGGGCCACGATGTAGAAACAAAGTCTTGGGAGGGCCACATGTAAAAAAGTGAATATAGTCCTCAAAATATATAGGGGCTTTTTTGAGAACTTTGGGGGCCAGATGTAAAAAACTATAAAATTTTCTACGACTTAAAGGGTTTTCTGATATTTTAGGGGGACCATGGCCCCTGCCGGCACCTCCCTGGTTCCGGCAGTGTCCCTGACCATTTGACCAGGGGCGGACCCATGTGTTACGGGTTGGGGAGTTCAGCGCCCACCCAACTTAAAAAATGCCCATAAGGGCTTAAGGCATGTATGGCCCAACCCCCACTCAAATGAGACCAAAGGCCCCCTTCTTGTTCCCCAATTCCAAAAGACCTACTCGACTCTCCCCCTTTTTCAGTCAATATATACTCTTGCTCCTACTTAGTAAGGTTTTGCATCTCTATAACCCATTAAAAGTCATGACTAAAATATCCCTTCCAACTCTTCCTTGAAATTGATAGTATAAATTTCAAAACCATGGACTGCCGTAGCATTTTCTAATCGCAAAAGAAATGTTCTTTTCGCGTAAGACAACTTTACCACTTGTAACTCTTAGTTTTATTTCTCTCAATTTATGAAATCTTTATTTAAAAAAAAAAAACCACGACAATGGAGAAATTATTAATGTATATATTTTTTTAACCGAGGGTGTCTTAGATCATTTCCATCATTTTTTATTGATGAGATGAGGAAAACCCTTAGTTTTTTTTTTTTACTAAGGGTAAGGGTGTCTTAAATTTTTATTGATGTGTGTATTTTTATGGTTATGTCCATGCATAATGATTCAAATGGAGTGGTCTACTTGTTTGTTCTGAAATTTTATTTTATTTAGTGAAAATTGATTGTTTGAGAATTAAATGGTTTTGACTAAATGAATATATCTGTTTAAACCAAAATTTTCTAGGCTAAAATTCTGCTCTAACTATTCTTGTTTAAGGGCCCGTTTGGATGCACAAGAAAACACAAGAAAATAATATTTTATAGAATATAATCTTTCATTTTCTAAAGAAGAGAATCTTGTGCGTTTGGTAATCCAAGAAAAATTTAAAGAAAATAATATTTTCTTTCAAAAAGCTCAATATTTTCTCCTACAACTCCCCCTTGAAGAAAACATTCTACAAGACAAGAATCTTTCAAAATGACGATTAAAAAGTAGTAGAGTAAAGTAATGACTTTAGTTCACCAAATCCATCATGATGTGTTTGTTTACATATATGGTAAAGTAAACTAAAAGTAAATCTCATAGCACGGTAAAGTTGGGGTAAAGTAAAGGAGGGATTAAATATTTGGTAAAGTAAAGTAGGAAGGAATGGTAAAGTAGTTTCTTTCTATTTGACTTGACTTTATCACATTTTATCATAGTTTTATATGGTAAAGAAGAAGTGATTTATTTATGGGTGTGGTAAAGTAAAATAAAGATTGATATCATATCATAGTAAATGTGAGGCAAAGTAAGGTGAGATGAAGTATGTGGTAAAGCAAAGTGGGAGAGAGAGTTGTAAAGTAGTTGTTTTGTGTATTGACTTGATTTTACTATACTTTACAATGGTTTTATGTGATAAAAGAAAAGTAACTTAGGGTAAAAACATTGCAGCTGAACTTTACTTTACCACACTACTTTTTTTATCCAGATTTGGTAAATTATATAGAAATTAAAATATTTAATAAAAAATTATTCTAATAATGTAATTTAATTTAATCACAGCACCTTCCAAACAACTCAATTTAAAATATGTGAAATTCTTCAAAAATTGCCAAACAGCAAAAATATTGTAATATTATAATATTACATTATTCTATTCTATATTATATTATTCTTGCAATATTTAAATCTGTAAATATTTTATTCTGTAAACATCCAAACGGGCAACCATTGAGTGTATATTGGAGCTTGCATTTCTATGATTATTGGGCTTGAGTAGGATATTGATGCATTTCATATTCTTTTCCACTATTCTCAAGTATAGGAGTTCATATTCTTCTCCATTATTTTAGGAATATATTTTTTTCTTTTGTCATTATTAATGTGAAGAAAATACAATAAAATGATAATTGAGTTTTTTAATTGACCATCGTGAGCCCCCCTCAAATGAAAATACTGGGTCCGCCACTGCATATGACCAATATACTGTGATGCTCTTCCTTTATTCTTTAAGTTCTAAAACCGTAGTTTCTACTCTTAGGGATCACTTAATAGTTTGCTCGGCTAATTAAGGGTGAGATTTCTGACTTGAGCCACCAACCTAACTTAAACTTGACAAAATAATTTATGGTTTAGGTTGGCCGGACTCTAGTTTCTATTTCATTTTGGGTTGACATGTCTGATTTGATCAATAATTAAATAGATTGGGTTTGGGCTGGCATTTTTTTTAATGAATAATAAAAGGGTTGGATAGGTGTTAAGTATTTCTTACTATTGACCCATCAACCAAATCCACCCATTTGCCCAACTTAAAAGTCAAAAGGGTCAAGTTGAATCCTTGATTAATAGGTCAGCTTTAGATTAGATTGTTATGTCATGGTGCAACTAGTTGAGTTAATTTGGTTGACAGGCTGAAGAGTAACAATTTGGACTCAATATAGGGATGAAAACAAATCTCCAATGACCCAAATACTCGAATGATCCCATTTGATAAAACTATGTATGGGTCCAAAACTTGGGCCCTTTCTAAATTTGGATTCATGTCCACATGCAGGACTGAATAATAAATTCGATGTGATATCTTATAATATTTATATCATCATCATCAAAGCATTGTCCCACCTATATTAGATTATAGTATTTATATATAAAATACAATAATTAAAATATATATGGGAGTACATCCTATAAGGACCGTCCTTATGGTTCGCACAGTTCGGAACGCCCACTAGGCACTACCTTATGACCCATCCAAATTGACCACGCATTCACAACCCCCTTATAAGCACTGAATTCCATGAATTTGCATGGATTCAAATGAACTAAATCGTTGGATAGAGAGTCAATTTTTCTTGTTTGATATAAAGCTGTTAAACTTGTGGACCACGGATGAAGGGGTTGGAGGTATTAAATTGATTTCATATTTGATATATAGGTTGGCCGGAGATATTGGTATAAGATAAGTATCATGGGTGGATACCCACATGAGATGAGTTAGGGTTAAAATCATATAGTAATTAGAGTTCTTCAGTGAGGAGGCTACTTTGCCTATAAATAGGCCTCCTCCCTTGTATTTGTAGACACTTGAGATAGTAGGAGAAGTTCTCTCTTTTTTCCCTCTAATATTCTCTCTCTAAGTTTCTCCTTGTTCTAACACGTTATCAGCATGGAGCTCTAGAAAAAGGAAGAAAACCCTAGTCTTCTTGTTCTGCATGAAACTCAAAGAGACAGGGAGGGAGTGAGAGAGATCTATTTCTCTAATTGGAATCTTGTAATTTACTAGAGAGAGAGCAATGGAAGAGCTATTCGAACTAAGCAATGGAAGCATGGTCGCGAAGATCAGCAACTTTGGTGACACCATTACTTCACTTCTCGTTCCTTATTCAGATGGAAATCATGCTGATGTTGTTCTCAGATTCGACTCCGTCAATCCATATACGAAAGGTGTTGCACCTTATTTTGGCTGCATCATTGGCTGAGTGGCAAACAAAATCAAGTATGGGAAATTTACTCTCAAAGGGGAAGAGTATTCCTTGCCAATAAACAACCCTCCAAACAGTCTCCATGGTGGACATAAGGGCCCGTTTGGTAATTCTACATGTAAAATATAGTATAGTAAAGCTTCAGATCAAGAGATAACAAAATATAATATGGTTATGATGGTATTTTAATTTTAGTTGTTTGGTATGGAATCTTTTTTAATTTTTTTTTTTTTTTTTACAGAAAAGTGGAGCTTTTTTGTCTCTTAGTAGAGAAATAAGGTTGCATTTTGACCTTTTTTTTTATAAAATATGAAGGGAATTTTGAATTAAAGTGCTATTAATGTGACCCCTCGTTTGAAAAATGAAGGCTTGGATTCTTTTTAGATCCAAACAAATTATATCTTGCGATAAGGCCATGAAATTAAGCATGAAGATTTAACATAACAAGAAGTTCTACTTCAAACCTAAATATTTGACAGAACTTGACGTTCTGCTTCAAACCAAAAACTTCGACAGAACCTGTAGTTCTAATCCATGGATTATGAACCTGAAGTTCTAAATCAAGCCTGAAGTCTTAATAGAACCAGCTGTTCTAATTCTTAAAGTTGAGAACCTTTTGTTCTAATTTTCATTGGCCAACTTATTTGTCATGATCAATTCCTTCATTAACTTATTTTGGATGTTAAGGTTTCGTTTTCTTTTATTTTGTTAATTATCTACATACCGTTAAGTTTATATATCTTTTATTACAGTTCTTGCATGATGTCAAACTTAGCAAAATTTTGATTTTACAGCACTTAATATTGATGGGGAAAATTACTTATCTTGACAACTTGATGCAAAAATTTATTTGCAATTTAAGAAGCTTGGAGAGGCCATAAGAGAGGGTAATAAGATGTCCCGAGAGGACAAGGGAACCCTCATTTTCTTACGCCCTAAAAAATGAATATCTAACCGAGGAAGACCCAACAGGTCTCTGGAAATCCATGAAGAATAAGTATGATCACCAAAAGATGATCATATTACTAACTTCTAACAGTGAATGGCTAAACCTGAGATTCCAGGATTACAAAACAGTATCTGAACATAACTCTGCCCTCTTTAATATTATTTCTCGTTTAAGATTATGTGGTGAAAAGGTTATGGAAGAGCAGATGTTGGAGAAAACATTATCTACTTTTTACGCCTGAAATTTGATCATACGGCAGCAGTATCGATAGCGACGTTTCTCAAAATATTCAGACCTTATCTCTTATCTCTTAGTAGTTGAACAAAATTGCAAAGTGTTGATGAAAAACCATAACTACATACCAACTATAAATTGGGGGTTTTTATTTCATTGATGTTCTATTTTATGGTGAATGGTTTAATTATTTCAGTTTTTTAGTCTATTATTTTGTATAAGGTATGGATCATGGAATTGAGGACAATCTCTATTTGGTAGGCAGTGCCACAACACACACCATTCTAAAAAATCAGAAGTTTTTCTTAAAATTGGTAGTCAATCCACAAAAGGTACCCACCATAGCTGGACATGTAAAAATAATTGAAGGTTCCAGAAGATCCCATATAATATTAACTAATGATACCCATCTATTTAGTAAAGAGACATGTTCTCAAGTAGTTTCCAAAGAAACTTGATTAGTTTCAAAGATATCAGAATGAATGGGCACCACATTGAGACTGTAAATAGAGGTAACAAGAAATACTTATGCATCATTTCTAGTATTGGAAGCCAAAATGGCAAATACTAGAGGAATTAAGTGCACTCTTATCGGGGTTATAATACAAGACAATCTCTAATGTCGAATCACATTTGGTTATGAGCAAAACGACAAAGTCAAGTGCGAAGCTTAAACTAACCCCGAAGCTTAGTGATCCTAAGACTTTAATGCTTTGGCATGATAGGTTGGTCACCCTGGGGCTACCGTGTTGAGGAAAATTATTGATAATTCATTTGGGCACTCCTTAGAGAACCATCAATTGATCATACTCAATTGGGTTCCAACTTATGGTAATTTCTTTTTAACTTTTCATATTTTTTTTTTCTCCAAGGCAAAAATGTGAATGACATAAATGTGACTAGCACAAGAACCAGTGCTAAGTACGGGCATGTTTACCAATCAAATTGGCAGCAACATACATAAAAATCAATTAAAAAGAATTTAAGATTGTATAGAATCATCCCCAAACACTTACTGACAAAGACAATAGAAATGAGGATTATGACGGTACCACTCTTTTTTAATTGAAGAGTCTATGGCGTAGAAATGGAATAGGAAAAATGGGGTGAAAAAGAAAAGAAGAGAATACCACGGGAAGGTAATTCCAACAGTCGGTTTTTGAGGTTACCCTAATTTAGCTGTTCCCAACAAGTGGAAAAACTTTCCTGTCACTTTTCCAACTGCCAAAAAAGTTTATTTCATAAAATACAAGTAAAACGACTGTTACATTTATACATTATTTTTCTTATAAGAAATTTTTTATTCCAAAAGTATACTTCTTATTCTTTTTTACAACCATTACCTTTTTCACTAATTTGACATTCCTATACATTACTTTCCTGGCAAGGAAAATCAGACACTGGAAGAACAACAATTTATGAAATCTTCTTTTTTTCCTTTCCATGGTGAATATATAGAAGTTTTCCATATATTGTAATTTCAAATTTTGGCACTTACCAATAATGGTTAGACTGTTTTATCATATTATTCTAATTGTTTAAGATTTCTTTGCATGTGCTCTAAGCTCGAGCTTTTATGCTAGTATACTAAATAAACAACCCAATAATGAGCTTTTACCATTGTTTAACATAGGATCAATATGAAGATGGGCCTACCTCAGTTAGAGTTAAATTTTACCATAGCAGTTTTTAATTTAAATGTGGAGCCCACTGGGCTGAGGCCCTCATGGGACCATGCCCTCATGGGACCATGAAAGGCCTTTCTCGGCTTTTTTTTTTTTGCTAATGGAGGGTTCCCAAACCTTTGGGCTGAACTAATCCCTCCAGGCCCAGAGAGAAGCCGCGTAAAACTCCTGTGGTCCCCAAGTGGTAGCACAAGTGGACTCAACCTTCAGTTTCTGAAGAGGGGGGAACCGATGGTCAATACCAAGACCTCTAGCTCTGAAAAATGGAGGAATCGTGGTCCTGACCACTCTACCAACCCCTTGGGGACTCAATCATTAGTTCTATCACGTTCTATCAGAAATTGAATTGTTATATTTTCTCTCATTTATGGATTTTAAGGGGGTGGATTAGGATATAAGTCAAAGGGCCGGGCTCTGAGTCCAATTGTTAATTCAGTTTTTGGATTACAGATGATCGGTGCCTATTGATGGAATCAAATATGAAATTGGCTGTCTGCTACTGTTGAATATGGGCTTTGGCCAGCACATGGACATTTTGGGCCCAGACGTTGGATTTCGAACCATCACCAAAACGGGCTCTATCTAGCCGAAGGGCCCAACAAATTGAAAGCAAAAGGGCATGATGTTTAAGGATGAGCCCCATCCAATGGAGACCTTAAGATCCAAGCCTGAATGTTGAGTCCATTTAGCCAATGCATAGGATTTGGATTAGCCTGATCAGAACATCCTCAACCCTATAGATATATGTGTGCAGTGAATCCTGAACCATTTATATTGATCGGTTTGTGCTTTGCTGAAGTTTGTTTGACATTGAAAAAAGTTGACATTAATATGGTAACATTGATGAGGTCATACAAGGAAGCTAACATTTAAAAGCCATTAATATGGTATATTACATTAATTTTTTTTAATTTTTTTATGAAGAACAAAACCCTATGCCAGATCTTATACAGAACACAAAACAATATGTATAAAGAAAAAGACTTATCAAATTAATAAAATTCACTACATATTCTTGAAATTTTTTTTTTAAAAAAATGGATGATTGGAAATATGACCGAGGCATTGCATTGCACATCATCATCTTTATGCACCATGATCTCTTCGATACAGCGATAACTCTCAAGATGGATCTCACTGGATCATACTCAAAACTTTGTGTGAGATCATTTGCAGAAATGTTAGATTATGGAGCTTCAGTCTCACGCTCATATATCCTGCAAATTACGAACCCATCCACCTGAGAAAGAGGAAATAATAGTTAACATTAGCAATTTATAACACTTTGCAAAACATATATAGACCCAAATTAACTTAGGAATTCACAGAAGAGAAATTTTTTTTTAGAGCATAGTATTGAAGAGTTGAGGAGTCCAAGAGTCTAAAATGTGAGATCAAGATGTTATACTATTATTAACATGAACCCTAAGATCGTGAACAGCATGATAATCACGTGTAGGATTTAATCTTAAATAAATTAAAGAGTACCTCCAGACATCCTGATGCAGAGAGCTTTCTGATCCTGCAGTCTGGTGCTGTTGCTGATTGATGCTGTGATCCGTTGAGAAAGAGACTATGTGAATGGTTTCGGTTTCTCTTTCCTTGCCTATAAAACCTTAATGTGTTGATTTTCGTGAATGCTTTTGTGATGGACGAAAGGCTTTGTTTTATAGGTGAAAAGAGGACCGAATTTCCAATCAGGGTTTCCATAGACTTAATCTCAACCATCCATCAAGGTAGAGTTTGTTATGAAATACATCTCATTAAGAAACCTTTTTGTGTATGGAATAGCATGTATCCTAAGAAAACAGATTTCCTATAATGACCACAATTCGGGAAAGGAAAAGACTTGTGGTCCAAGTAATGGACTTAAAGATAATTTCCTTACACAAGATGGAACTGACATTTTTTCGATGATTAAAGCTTATTAAGATGATAGGCGGGTGGTAGTTAACTTTAAAAGGAGAGATTGTTGAGCATTTCTTTTCGATCTTCACCTTTAATCCTTCAATTTTAACCCATTAGATATAAAGGGCATTGTTTAAGATAGTCTTTGAATTTGATTAACACGTGTAAAAACAATGGAACTTTCTTTCTCACCTTGGAGCTTTGTTGGCCCGTTGAGCCATCAGTCCTGTACTCATTCATGACCCAATTGGATATCTTCTTGTTCTCTTTGTAGTAAAAAATGAATGTCTTCTTATAACCAATAATCGAATTGTCGCTGCCATGAATCTCTTCTTCAATCCTTGTGGACACCCAGAAACCATCGCCTGCAATGCGAAATGCCCGCCTTCCCTTTAAGTACTCCCTCCCTCTAGTTGAAAAAGTGTACAATTCGTTTCTCACTCCATGATTGAAATCACCTGTAAATAAATCATAATAACCATGAGATTTGAAAATTTGAATACTTTGTGTTCAGATGCAAGCACAATTAGACTTCTTCATCCTCTCTACCCAGCTAAAAGGAATGCCCGGAGGGTTGGCTAAATAGTCAGGACCATGGTTTCTCCCTGTTCTAGAGCTAGAGGTTTTGGTATCGACTCCCAGCTCCCCATTCGTGCTACCACCTTGCGGCCACATGGGTGTTTACCAGGCTTCTTTCTAGGCCCGGAGGGACAGTTTAGCCCAAAGAATTGGGAACCCTTTGATAGCAAAAAAAAAAAAAAACCCATCAAATAGAGGACATCAAATCTTTTATTTTCTTTCAAAATCTAGCACAACTTTTGGGCTATTAAACCATGTCTTGAACATGGGTTAGAACAAAAAATGTTAAATGTTGAGCATATGCATGAAGAAACCAACAGAGGAGGGGAAAAAAAGAAAAGAACAAAGAATCATATATACAAGCATAGAAAGAATAAATAGAGAGAGAGGGGAGATGAACAGAGCATAAAGAAAATCACCAAAGAAAGAAAGAAAGAAGACTTGAAAATAAAGAAATCAATGAAAGAAAGGAGAGACTTACGTGGTAGTTCGTTTGGATTGCAGGCATAGACATTGTATTCCTTGATTGCATGGGATGGAAGCACTAATCCGTTGTTCTTGATCCGGAGATAATCGATCACTTCTTCTTCAGTTGGACAGAAACGAAAGCCAATTGGAACACATTCCTCTTCCATCATTGCTTCTTCAAAAGTCTGAGGAAAAACAAGAATGTCATGAAGTATTGTAGAGGGAGAATGATATAAATCAAAGAAGAGAGAAAAAAGATAAACAATGTGATCATGAACTGATTTACAATGAGAAAGGTGAGAGGTTTGAATTGAATTGGAATGGCCGTCCGACCAGAGTACCTCCTTATATATAATATGTGACGAATCAATAATAACGAACTACTCAGCAATAAAAATAGAAAGTCAAGAAAACCTTTCCAAGAAACACTAAAATAGAAAATTAAGAAACCTTTCCAAGAAATAAAAACTAAAATATGAACTAGCCTTCAAGCAAAATAGAAAAAAAGAAAAAGAAAGGAAAGCAGGCCTGATGGTGGTCCAAGTGTCAGAGAGCCCTCATTGCAACCTTGGAACACTTGAAACCGAGCGTGTTTGGATAAATGAGGAGTGGAGTAAAATGAAGTGGATTTCACACGTAGAGTAGAGTGAAGAGAAGTAGGTTGAAGTTAAAATAGCGTACTTTCACTTCACTCTATTTGGATGTTTATTTTGAAGTTAAGATTTGGATTAGAATAAACTTTTACTTTAGGGCCTGTTTGGATAAATGAGGAGTGGAGTAAAATGAAATGGATTTCACATGTGGAGTGGAGTAAAGAGAAGTAGGTTGAAGTTAAAGTAGAGTACTTTTACTTCGGTCCATTTGGATGCTTATTTTTAAGTTAAGGTTTGGAGTAGAATACACTTTTACTCATGGAAATTGAAGTATTTAGAGTTGAAGTGAAATGGAGTACATGTGGCTCACAACATTACTTCATCTATTGGGCCAGACTCATCCAAATGAGGTAGAATTGAATTTAGACTGTTAGGGCTCATTTAACTTCATTATACTCTATTTTTTGCCTATCCAAACAGGCCCAAGGAAATGGAAGTATTTAGAGTTGAAGTGAAATGCAGTATATGTGGCTCACAACATTACTTCATCTATCGGGCCAGACTCATCCAAATGGGATAGAGTTGAAATTTTAGACCATTAGGACCCATTTAACTTCACTCTACTCTATTTTTTGCGTATCCAAATAGGCAAGTGGAGGAGATTGATTTATTTTCATTAGGGGTGGACCCATCTTTAAGAATAAAAATTGGGTGTGGGAATATTCTTCTCTTTCCCCCTCTGGAGCCCACTTATCTAGGCGGTTGAGTGACCACTGATTGAGAATCTCTCTAAGTCCATCAAGTGGGTCTGGCATAGGAATTTCAAACCTCTTATCATTGATTGACTCTTTATTAGACCAGAATATGAGGAACGGTAGAAATTAAAGCAATTTTTTAAAATATGAACAGCTGATTGAAGTAGTGGAGCTCCAGAGTGGGGGGCACCTTTGAAAATCAGATTTTTTTTTTCAAAATAAATGTGATCCCAATGTATGAGGTTTCCCCAAAATTTACCCTATAAGAATGCTCACACTTTGTAAGATTGACCACTTAATCAAAGAAAGTGATCAACAAAATCTATTGCATGATTTATTATCACACTCTTTTATCAAACAATCAATCTTAGGTGGGGCCAACTAACAACAGGGTAAAATTAGGTATACTCCCTATAGGGCATTTGTTTTTTAACAACTCTGACTTCTAATAAATGATTCCCTACTATGGAGTTTCACTCCTTTTTTAGTTTTTCTCACTTGATTGGTGGCCAAGTTGGAGAGGAATAAAGCCTTTGCCACTACTTCATCCCTTTAAAGTAACGCTGATAATGTCGGAATGCTCTAGTTCTTTAACCCAAAGAAGTCATAAGTAAACAGATGTTTGATATCTCTACTTTTAACTTCTATTTCTCCAAGAGCATGTTTGGTAACAGGCAAGGAATTCATAGATTTGATGATTCTTCACTACCACTAGAATAAGGACTCTTTGCTGGGGATTCGTATAGTTGATGGTTTCATATTGATATTGGTGTGTATTGATGCATATAACTAGGAAAAATAGGTTTCAGTGTGCAAATTTTTTATCCACTATTGGGCCTAGTCTTTGAAGAAAAATCTGATAATAGACATGCATAAAATTATGTTATTCACTTTTTCGTTTTATCAAACATTCAATCCAACGCTTGAAGCAACTCGGATTGATGGAAACTTAGAGTATTTCCTATATAGTTAATATATCATTTATTTTAAACAGTTAAGATTTCTTTAGATTAGCCCCACCCTAGGTTATACTTACACATCAGAGGATCCAAATTCAAACTGGATGCTAGAGCCAGCGCCCCATGAATTTGAAAGAAGATCTAGAGCCAGATTGCTGTTTGATATACAGTGCACTTCCTTACAGCTAACAAAGAAACCAAAAAAAAAAAAAAAAAAAAACACACAACTCACAACACTGCAGAAGCAGAAGGCAAGCAAATGAGCAGCAATGGAGTCAGTGGACAAAATCCTTTCCCACTTCCCACCTCAAACTCAAGAGCTGTACAGCAGCACCTCTTCTCATTACTGCACAACAGCAAGACTCCAATGAGAATGAGAGACCTAGCCCAGATCCATGCCCAGATAGTACTAAATGGCTACACCCAGAAGAACTTCATCCTCTCCAAGCTCTTGTTCCTCCTCATCTCCTCTGGAAACCTCCACCACGCCCACCAAGCTTTCCAACACATCCACAGCCCCTCCACTCCCACATGCAACCTTATCATCCGTGCCTTCTCTCTCAGCCCCACCCCCCACCAATCCCTCCTCACTTACACCACTCGAATGCAACCTTCCCCAAACGCCCACCCCGACACCCACACCTTCTCCTTCCTCCTCGCCTCCTGCTCTGCCATGGGCCCGTCCTCGGCGGCGTCGAGGGAAGGCCAGCAGCTCCATGCAAGAGTCGTTTCCAGCGGCTTCTACTCCAACGTCTTCGTCCAGACCAACCTCATCAACATGTATTATTGCTCTGGAAGGGATGGTGAAGCTGCGACCAATGCCCGACGGGTGTTCGACGAAATGCCCCAGCGTAGCGTGGTGACATGGAACTCGATGCTTGCTGGGCTTCTGAGACTAAACCATGTGGATGAGGCGCGTAAGGTGTTTGATGATATGCCTGAGAGGAATGTCGTCTCGTGGACGACTATGGTTGCGGGGTTCGCTCGGTCTGGCAAGTGTAAGCAGGCGCTCGCGCTGTTCCGCGAGATGCGTAGAGCTAATGTCGAACTGGACCAGGTGGCCTTGGTCGCTGCATTGTCTGCATGTGCGGAGCTGGGGGATGTTGAGTTGGGCAGGTGGATCCATGCCTATTCGAATTCGAATTCCTTGTTGTTTCAACAAGGACAGCAGCGGCGGCTGGTTTCGCTCGACAATGCGCTCGTCCACATGTATGCTAAATGTGGGCTCGTCGAAGAAGCTTACAGGGTCTTTCGAGAGATGCCCAGGCGAAGCACAGTCTCGTGGACGACTATGATCACAGGGTTCGCGATGCACGGTCGAGGAGAGGACGCGCTCGCAGTTTTCAAGCAGATGGTGAACACTCGAGGAGTAGAGCCAGACGATGTCACCTTCATTGGAGTGCTGTGCGCTTGCAGCCACGCGGGTTTGGTCGACGAGGGCCGTCGCTGCTTCGAGATGATGATTCGAGAGTGTCGCATTGAGCCGAGGATCGAACACTATGGGTGCATGGTGGATCTGCTGAGTCGTGCTGGCTTGTTGGACGAGGCGTATGAGCTTGTCACAACCATGCCCATGGAGCCTAACAATGCTGTGTTGGGTGCTCTTCTTGGAGGATGCAGGATTCATAAGGATGTAGAGCTTGCGAGCTGGGTGGGCAGATGGCTTTATCCGGACGATCATCTGGTGCTTCTGGCTAATGTGTATGCGGCTGCAAAGAGATGGGATGATGTGGTGAGAGCTTGGGAGAGGATGGTGAAGATGGGGGTAAGGAAACCGGCAGGTCGCAGCTACATTCAAGTCAATGGTGTAATTCATGACTTTGTGGCTGGAGATGAAACCCACCAGGAGGCAGCTGAGATATACGAGATGGTCAGAGAGGTCATGAGACAAGCTGATTCTTTAGGCGCGTACTTGTCGGATGATTTTATTGAGTGATGAGGTGGTATTGTGTTGGATGGATGTTGAGGATGATGAAGGTCTAGTCTGGAGGGGTGTTTATCATGGATGTAGACCAATGGCAATGTCTGATCGAGGTGGTAGCGATAGGGTAAGCGTCCTTAATCATATGGTACTTTAATAGGAAGTGCAAATTCTTTTTTATCGGATTCCCACATCCTCATGGGATTAGAACTCCTAGTCTTGTTTAAGCTAGATGGGTAAGCATAATCACACTGGTGTGGTGGCTAATAACTCAAGCTCCTAGAGTTAAATACTAATTAAGAGTTAGTGGCATTAACCCACCACAAGGGTGAGCATGAGAGACAGGAATGCCTTTTCTTTTTGATTGATGGATCGCTTGACAATTGGCATGAGAATGCCGATTACTGGATTTAGAGGGATCTCTGCATAGTGTTTGTTCCCACCGTTCCCATTGCATGGCAAAATACATTTTAGCAGAGAAGCCTTTTTTCTTGATGGAAGGAATTACTGATGGTAAAATGCCTTTTTTCTGCCCTGCTGTCCTTGTTAGGTTCACTCGGAGAGGAAGACAATTCCATTCAGAAATAACAAAGTGGCCTTTCGTGTTTCAAGGAATCCTAGGCAATGACTAGGCCACCAATTACAAGGTGATACATTCCTTACTGGATGGCAGGTGTTTTCTTTCTTATTTAAAAACAGCAACTCATATGAAAAAAATGGTTTTCTATCCTATTTAAAAAAGCAACTCATATGAGAAAAATGATTTTCTCTCTTAAGCTTTGTAGCCCAACTCATTTTTCTGCCCACTTTCAATTGCATGAAATCAGGTTGAATATCTGTGTGTAACTCCATTACTTTGATTCAATAGTAGATTTGTTGGAACTGGTGCAGAAACATTTCACATTTTCCAAATGAAAGTAAATTTGGATTGAAAGATCCTACCTTCTGTGGTCCAAAACCAAGATAGACCATCATCACTGTCAATATAGTTATTATCCCATTTATCTATATTGAGGGTTTTTTTTTTTTTTTTTTGTTATAACCATTCAAGAAAAAGAAAAAAAAAATTGAGTTTTATTTCTCCACTAAACCCTATTTAAGTCATTCTGTTTGGAGCTTTTCAGTTTATAATGTCTTTCGTCACTACTTCGTTCAAATTCTTTGTTGGATCTCCTTTTCTCATGGTCATTGAACTCATACCCTCCAATACATTGTGCAAAGAATGTTTATGGTCTTCTTGCTAATGCCTACACCATATGCTATTCCTTAATTTTTTTTCTCTTATGTTGGAGCTATTCGTTAGTTTCCTTGTATGTAATTCTATCCTTTTCTTATAAACTCCACACAACCATCCGGGCATGTGTGTCAAGGTTTAAAAAACCGGACTTGGGACCCGACTCGTTCATGGCCGAGTTCGAGTCGACTGGCTGAGTCGCATGGGACCCGACTCGTTCATGGCCGAGTCTGAGTTGACTTGCTGAGTCGCATGGGACTCGGCTGAGTCGGGCTGAGTCCCAACTTCGGTTGGAGGGCCAAGTCTCGTGGCCCGAGTCCCATGGGACTCAACCGAGTCGCATTAGGACTCGGCCAAGTCACATGATTCGAGTCCAAGTCCCATGCAACCCAACTGGTAGATTTTTTAAACCATGATGTGCATCTTAACTAATTTAGCTTATGTTTGTTTCTTTGTCACCCAACATTCAACTCCATGGTCTAATTTCCAATCTGTAAAAATTCCACTTCAATTGCAACCTTGAGGTTGTGGGTAAAGTCATATTACCAATTAAAAAAAAAAAAAAAAAAAACCAAAGAAAGAAAGAAAGAAGTCACACTTAAATTATCACATGACACTCCACTCAAATTATCACCCTCACCCACTTTGTCTTTCTTGTGATAATCCTGTTTATAACATCCAATAGAAACAATCCATTTTTGGTCTATGGCTATTCCGGGATATCAAAATCTAATATTGTTGCGCTAGGTTAATTTAATTTCTATCAACTCATCTTTACTACTTTCAAATCAACCAAGACCGTTTTATTAATAGTAGATCCACTGAACTTGTACGCTATATAATTTTCACTTGATCTACTAGTTTTCAATCCATTTGACTCTTAAGCCTTTCTCTGAACTTCAAGCTTTTTTACTTGCTTCTTTTTTTTACTGCATTGAGGAACTTCATCTTGAAAATCTGAAGTTGTCCATAACCAAAGTGAACAAGTAGGCAACCAAAGCATACCCTTGGTGTCATTTAACTCTAACTGGGAACTCAAACGCCTCCCAATACAATTCTCGAAGTTAGGATGGCTTATTGGGCTCAAAGAGGATAGTTCCGAATTAAGATAGATTATTGGGTTCAAAGAGGATAGGTTTACGACTTACTATGTTCCAATCATCATGGATAGTTTCACGAATCTAGAACAAGTGCGCAATGATTTTGTCGAAGCATAGGCAACTCATCCATTTGGGATTGACAATTGTGATAATTGTGTGTAAAGGCACCCTTGGTTATATATCCACACTTTTTTTTTTTCTTTTGATAACATAAATTTCCACATAATTTGCACAAAAAATTACACAATACTCCACTTGCTTGTATCTACTATGATACATGGTGGTGATTATAATTACAATATTCAACTTTAACCCTCTATTTTTTACAGTGTAATCGTAGACCAAAATATAATTGAATCATTAGATGGAATTTTGCTTTTCTTATTTGTCAAATTCAATGGTGAATATCACTATGATCAAAGTAGAGGTGTCAATGGGTCAAGCCTGATCTTATTAAAACTGAATATTGGAATAAAGCCTGACCCTGGAGTTTAAAATACAAGCTTGAAGGAACTTTGGCCAGGGCATTGACAACCCCAAGTGAAACTGATTTTGGGTCATGTGAGTTAGGAGAGTGTAGTTTGATCTGTAAAATTGGTAAAAGGGGGCTTAGGTTGAAATGCATATGGAAGGAGATAAATGCATGCCCCCTTATACATAAATAAAAATCATATTATAATAGTAAAAAAGAAAAAAAAGAGGTCTGATATAGTAGAACTGTACCATATCATCTTAATGATGGTATGTATCTTCTTTGTGGCCCACTTAATCCCATCGCCATTCTGTCTCATTGTGGAATGATAATAGTTACCAATTTTCAAAAGTCCCTAAGATTTTAACAGTGTATATCGATGGCAATCATGACGTGCAAGTTAAGGATGCCAATGACTACCTAACATCCATAGACTGATCCAATAAAAAAAAAAAAAAAAAGGAATAAAATACTGGAGGTATTTTTGGATTTGACATAAACTACAATTTGGCTCTGAATGATTTTGGATCTGGATTTATTACCCTTATGCATACAAGATTATAATATTAGTTCAGCAGCAGGGACGGAACTGAACGCAAGTATGCAGGCTTGAGGCTGGAATAGCCCCTGATTTTACTCCTATAAAGAGTCACGGAACCAGAAAATTTTCCTTGGGTCACTATGTGGAAAAGAAGGGAGGGTTTTCTAAAAGTTCTGTGCAGACCATGGCTCCCCTTGCCTGCTGAAACCCCCCACGCCCAAAAATTTTCTTGTCACATAGTCCAAACAAAAAAAAAAAAAAAAAAAAAAAAACGCGCAGAAATTTTTCTGGTTCTGCCACTGTTTAGCTGTTTGGAAGTTAAGGTCTCTTTTCAAGTTTAAAGCTGATTCCAACCTCAAGTCTGCTTAGTTGCTTTCCTTTTGATGTCAGATCCAGGGTCTACTGCGTATGACCTGTGTCAGCACTAGATCCGAAGAGGGAATGCCCTTGAAATGGCTATCTAGATTCGGACCGTTATGGGTTCAAACCTAACCTGACCCAGTTACTTCCTTCGTGTGCATAAGAGGGATGCTACTTCAGATTTGAAATTGGATGAAATGGATGGTTGCACGTAGTGTATAATCTTTTTGGAACTTGAAACCTGGTGGTAGAGAAGCCTTGTGTGGAGAAATTTCACCTTTTACATGGGGTGGAGAAGGTATTCTCTAGCTAGGAGTGGAATCTCCTCCCCAATTTCTTGTATTCTGATATCTTGATTTTTTTTTTCTTTTATCAGAATTATTTGGGTTTCTTTGTTTCTATTCTATTTTATGTTTTGTTGTAGAAGCTACATGAATTTTTTGTATGTTTCTGTTATATTCTTAACGGCATTAGATATATTGAGTCTCAAACTGATATTCCCATGGATTAGCCTTTATGTTGAACAGGGTACCTTTCTGTTGCCCTGCCCTGTTAGCAGGATCACTTACGTTTCTGAAAATGCCCTCATTCCTGGTAACCTTCCCTTCTTACCCATTTGCTCTTGCCTTTTTGTTTTCTTTTTTTAGTATGACCAACTCAATGTACTGTAGGTTCTTTCAATCCAATTTTTCCCAATCAGAACAATATGGAAGCTAACAGATCGATGAATGATATACTTGGGTTGTAAATTGACCAGCATAGTCTAGAAGGTAATTGTTAATGTTGGACGGTGTTTATGCATATATTTGAATATCTGATGTTTGTTTTCATATTGTGGTGGTAGCATTTGGTTCTTCTCATTGTAGTCAAAGGTGCGCCTTCTTGTGCATCATGATTCTATGACTCTTTGTGAGGTGCACATGGGGTAAGGAATAGGATGTCCCAAAATTAGGTGCACACCTGGCCTGGGAAAATCAACAGGGAAATTTTATTTTGTTGTAAGTTTCTTGCTGCGGTTCCAGGACTAGCTATCCTTAAATGCTTGTCCTAGCCTCAAAACAGTACTTACCATAAAGTCTGCTAATGTTTTAGAACAGAAAATTGCAACTAGAGAATTCTCAGTGGAGGCTGTGGGGGTCGTGGAATAAAAGGCCATCCTTGCTTTTCACTGAAGATATGAAGTGTCATATCCACAAAATTTTCATCTCGAAGGCTTAACTCCATTCGAGTCAAGGTCAGATGTGCTAAAACCATATGCTGCGCAACTGATTTGGGAGGTATTGGAGTTAGATCAATTAAGGATTCTACTGAAGCAGCTCTCCAACGCCAGATATGGAGCATTGCTGTTAAGAAAAACAATATCTGGGTTCATTGGGTTCATAACAAGTACATCAAAGTTCAATCCTTTTGGCAACTGAAAACATGGACTGATAGCTCCTGGGCTCACCTGATTTGGACTTTCCATAGAACTAGTTTTTGGTTTGATCCATGGCTTCCCTGTGGTCCACTTGTGGAGAGGCAGGTCATAGAGCAATCTATGAAATGGGTCTTATTATTAATGCCAAGGTGTCACATCCTGGTCCCGAATCACCCTGGCCTAGGGTAATCCCTGAGTTGAGACACACGTACTCCCGTGATATTGTACCTGTCTCGAGTCAAATACAACACACACGAAGGAGAAATCCACTTTCCACTCGTAAGTCTAGCTCACTAGAAAGTGTCAATAACATTTAAAATATAGTAGAAGCTGTGATTATATACACATCAAGGTATCATTTTCCATTCAGTCCAATAATTAAACGTTCAGTTTATACAAAAGAATTATACAAGTATGTACAATGATTACAAAAGAGGGTTTATAAAAGTACCCTGTACAACTATACCAAAAGTATAATCAAAAGTATAACTAACAAGTAAGTGTGATCCACACAAAAATGGGCTAGCCACACTCTATCCGTAGCCCTCAAAAATGTACATCACGCTCTCCGGAGGAGGAAGTATCTACATTGGCCCATTATCTGGCCACTCCTCTAGTCCTGGAGGAACCTCTTTGGGCTCCTCCTTCCCCTACTGGGCCTCCTTAGGGCCAGGAGCTGTACCTGCGCCTGTAACACCAAGTATAGTATCTCAATACGACGATTCAGCAAGTATAGGCATTAATAAGGAAATACATAATGTTTCAAATGGAATTAAATGACAATTAATTAACAGATGTCAATGTCAAATAATAACTAGGCAATTGTGAGGGAATCGAATAATTTATGCTTGTGAATCAAGGGAGAATAAAACATACTGATTTGGCTACTACATTGAGCTCATCCTCTCAAAAGAGAGCGAATCTAGTTGGAATGTCATGAGCGGCCCAGCCAAAGACTAGCTGGCTACCTGGTTCTGGAGTTTCGGTACTCCAGATGACTTATTGCAGTAGTCTCAAATAACTAAACCAAGTTCAACCCCGTTGGATATCACAGGGTCAAAGCTAAATAGTGTCGACTCGATCGAATCGAATAATAATCGAATTTGAGTAAGTCTACATTCACTTGTTCATAATTGAATCGAGTACTTACTCAATCCACATTTCCAATGAATACTGAAACAGTTGTACGACAATTAAAGCCACGAATTGGAAATAGATAATCGGACCATAATTGATACTAATAATGCAACTACTTAATCAACTAGAGTTTGATATTATTAAGGAAAATCTGTCTTCAATATGAAATGTAATAGATTAGAGGAATCAAGACATTTTACTAGCCAATTCTAATCTATTACTCATAGTCTCTCGCCGTCCAATGCCAGGTAGGTTCGGAAAGTTAACGTACTACTAACTTATTTGAGTGTCACTTATTAAGAGAAATACGTTGAATTTCTAAACTAACCCTCATGGCATAGTGTTAGACTAATGATTTTCCATTAGGCCAAGAAATGGGGTTAAAGGTTCCATTTTAAGGTCATAAAGGTTTTGAATTCCTAATCACCTATTGGAAACAAGGGTATGCACCATAATTATCTATTAGAGAGGATTATGGTGGGTTATTATTGATTAGGGGTGATAATTCACCCTAAAATGGGTCAGAAAGACCCAGCCTTCACTTTAGGTTTGCTCGAGCGGACCCATGTTCGCTCGAGCGGACTTCATCCAAAGAGGTGGTCACTCAAGCGGTTCTTTTGATCACTCGAGCGAGCATTTCAGCGCTCGAGCAGACACTCCAGAATTCCTGATTTCTAGAATTCTCATTGTTTCTTCCCCCATCCATTGTCAACCTTCTTGCAACATCACAACCTGCAAGAAAAATAGAGCCTACATGCTCTCCTTCTCACAGCCTATTATTCATTCATCCACAATCCTCCTAATCCACCTTACAAAATGAAATCAAACCCACTTCATATTCATGTTAAAATCGAAACTAGAACATAACAAGATTAGAATTCTGAAATCAATTAAAGAATGGACATATGTAATCCAAGTTAAAGCTTATACTTGCCTCAAATAAGCTTTCCTAGCTCTCTCTCCACAACTTAGCTCAAAGAACCCAAAAACCCCCAAATATCAAACCCTAATCACAAATACACAAGAAAAAATTCAAATGAATATGCATGCATGATTTTCTAAGAGTCCCTTGACCTCATTACAACTCAAAAACCTAAACAAAAGAGTTTGATGCTTACCTCTTAGCAAGAATTTTGAATTTGAAGAGAATAGGAGATGGTGGAGGTGGGTTCTTGTCTACAAGGAGGAGAGGATGAAGATGAGTGATGAGTCCAATCCTAGCTTCCAAAGACACATGCACTCCTTCCTTGTAGTGATTGGAAAGAGAGAAGGAGAAGAGAAGCTCCTTTGTAGCCAACAAAAAGGAAATGAATCGATTGGGATGGGTTTGGGGTGGTTTTAAGGAATGAGGTTCCCATTTATAAGAAAGTCCCTCTCATTTCTAGTATTTTCATAATGGGTCAAATGATGGCCCACTCAGTCAAAGATAGCTCAAATGAGGTAAGAGTTCAATACGGAAGTTGACGTACTCGACGAGATACACGTGTTGATGCCAAGATGACGTGCAAATGATGCAAAATTAGAAAATCGATAATTACGTAAAAGCCCTCAACTCTACCCAAAATGAGTCAATCCGGTTCTCACTCACCTATCTAAGACCCTAGACTCAACTAACTCAACCTATAAGGACTAATTAACACTAAAATCTATAATTAGTAACTAAATATAATTAATTCAACTAAACCACAATTAGTTAGCACTAAACATGGTTAAATTGGGTCGGGGTGTAACACAAGGTCTTTCAATTTATAAACAATGGGGACTAGTCTCTTCCTCAACCTACTTCAAATCATCTTATTGACATACTTAAGCTCATCTGTGAAAGTATGAAGCCCGCTGCTGGGTTTAGGTGATTACATTGTCTGGAACCTGCTGAAAACAGAAACTTTAGCCTAAAGACAGCTTCTGGAAGTCGTCCTTATGGTTTTAGTCCTATTTCTTGGAGCAATGTGCTATGGATCCGGGCCAGGATACACTAGCACTCTGCCTGTGCTTGGCTGGTCATTTGGAATGGTTTGAAAACAAAATCCCTTCTTGCCTCTAGAAATATTATTTCTAACTCTCAATGTGTTCTTTGCAGCAACAATGCAGAGTGTAGCTGTCATCTCTTCTTGGAGTGAATAGCAATCTCTGTTTGGAATGGCATAATCTCAAAATTCTCTATTATGTGGCAAAGATTCTCTTCACTTGAGGACCATTTCAATTTTATCCCCTCCAGTAGCGTTCAGAGCAAGGACAGATTCACTATTAAGAAGCTGTGCCGTCCAGCCTTTTGTCTGGATGATATGGAAGGAAAGAAGTTCTCACCTTTTTCACAATGCGAGCCATCTTGGAAAGTTGTTCTCACTGATGTCGTGCATCAAGTGAGAACAAGGGCTGTCTACCTAAACTTGATCTCTCTTCTGCGGTTGCTGCTGCTTCGAATCTGCCTTCTTGTTCAACCCTATCTACCACGTCTCCTGCAGTTCAAGTGCAGGTGCACTCTGACTGAAATTTCTTCCTCTCGTCTCAAGATGGGTTCTCGGTGGGTATGCTTTCCAACTATGATTTGAGGATCGTTTAGGCCTCTTGGGTCTAGCTGGAAGATCATTTCCTAGCAGCAACCTTGTCAATTGAAGAAGCTGCTTAGATAAATTCTACTCTATGGATTTCTCCCTTAGTGTAATGCTATTGAGCAAACCATTTCGGATCCAAGTCGTTCCCCTCGGAAAATTCTGTTCAGAGCAAGGAGATTAGCTTAAAAGTTTCTAAGCTTTCAGTGTACCCTCAGCACAGAGGCTTATTCAGATCCAATTCAGATGCTTTTCCAAGATGGTTTTCTGTTTGAAACAATTCGACCAAATTGACAACGTCCATGATGGATCATAACTGTTATATGTTGTTTTGGTCTGGCCTGGGCTGTGGGCATTTTCTGTTTGCTGTTTGCCTATAGCTGGTCCGGCTTGTGGGTTGCTCCAATTTTTTGATTTATCCCTATATGCATAATTTTAAAAGCTTGCACTTATTTTTCTCTAAGACTTGTAGCATTGATGGTTATTCTAGTACATATAGTGGGAGAAAGCAATCCTACCTAAATCCATTTTTATTAATACATGGCTGGTAGGTTGTAATGATAATCAACACTTGCACTTACAATTGATCCAATCACTGCACAACCCGCCATTAGATTGATTTAGGTTTTAAAATACATAATTATGCTTCATATGCACGAGAGTTATTGAGAGTGACCATTCAGACTAGGGATAAAATAATGGTATTTTTGTAGATAATGACATACTCAATTTAATGGATGTAAGGGCAAAGCCATCATTTTTATAAAAATTCAACCCTTTCTCGTTTATACTAATTTTGGGATTAAAATGAAGAGACGGGGGTGTATCACTAAATACTTGAACCTCGGCAAATTCTATAAACCTTTGGGGGTATATACTAAAAAAAATCTTTTGTCTTCTAATAATTTTTAATATATTCAAGAGGATCCAAGCATTCTGATAAAATGATTTATATAGAACAAAAAGTCATCTCCTATTTAACGGGTTCAGGGGTTCAGCCCTTTGCGCAATGGGCTGACTGGCTACCAACCTTATTCCAAGCTTCCACCATGCACTAAACAAGGGGATAGTGCTAACTACTGTAGAACCTTCAAGCAAAATGAGATATATAAACCTTGACTACCCCATACTTCCTGGAAGTTCCATCAACTATAAAGGTGTCATAACTAAAGGCAAGGTTGGAAAACTCGTGACTTGAACTCGACTCATTCAATGCAAAAGAAATTGATTCGGATGAAGTCAATGCGGAGACTCGGGAGAGTCATGTTTCTTTTAAAATAATTTTAAAAATATTTAGAAATGAATCTGTTACTTATAAAGCATAAATATACATTTATTTACCATTCATTCATGATTATCAATGTAAATTAATAAATTTATATATGCATAAAAAGTACTATAATACAGAAAACAAAAGAAAAAAATATTGCATGGTACATAATTTGTTAGTTCAAATATTGGTTGTAAAAGAACAAATAAAAGTTTCAAACTACATTCCAGACATTATTTTTTAAGTTACTGACTCCAAACTCCAAATCTCATGCATAATTACTTAAAAATAAACATTAATTGTTCAAAATTAGATGTATCAATCAAATGGTTCAAAATGCAAACAACTTAATGAGATGAGATGACTCGGCCGATTCTTCCCTATATTTGACTTGGTTCTTCATCAAAATGAGATGATTCAGGAGATTCAAGAGTTGAGCCGGAGAGTTTTCCAACCATGGGTAAAGGCTTCCACTTGTGTGTGTGTGTGTGAGAGAGAGAGAGAGAGAGAGAGAGCAGTAGAGAGAAGTCACGGCCAAGACAGAATCAGCCGACTTACAGATGCCATTCTCCATTGCATCCTTTCGATCATGCTGGTGAAATGTGCTATAAGAACTAGCACCATATCAACGAGCTGGAAGGATCTGTGGAAATTTGTTTGGCCATACACCACAGTCCTAGACTTTGGTGAGGAATTTGTGGCAGTTTAAACGGCTTTAGAAGTCATATTTACCACTAACCGATTTCTAGAGCTGCACAAGACAGAGAATATCGACTCTTTTCGGCCCTTCATTTGTCCTGCAGATTACTATCTACCAACATTAAAAAACGGGTCGAATTTGCAATTGAAAGGAGAGTTAAAAGGCTTGATATTGAATCTCCACATTTGTATTCTTCCTTTCTCAGAATACCAGCCAAAGCGCAATATACAAAACCATTTAAACTGCTCCCTTGTCTCCTTCACATTGTTAGAAACGACTAGAAACCAAGATCTCTAGATATTGCATATAGATTACTGTGAAAATTATTATGGACGAATATGATTAAATCATACCTACGAGATCTCTATGATCTGATTACGAACTTACATCAGCTCGAAAAACTCAAAGTCTTTTACTGTATTCCTATATGCTCAAACTCGCACCAGGGAGTGGGCCTCTTCTACGAATTCTCCTTGCTCTTTCAAAATCGAGATTTCTCTCTTCTTATTCTGGTAGTTAACCTAGAGAGCAGTAACGCATATTTATAGGCTACAATAGGGACCTTAAGAAGCAAACAAGGATAGGCTCCTTATGGAAATAGGAAACCCTAGTTCGACCCAAATTAGAATCCTAGTTCCATGAATTACAATTCAATCCACTAAAGAATTGTAATTGCACTCCAGTCCTTATTCTTAAAATCATAATTCGAGCTTCTTGTTATTAAATGCTCATTAATCTCCCCATGTTAAGATTTCAAATATCCATCAATTAAATAATTACTGACTACTATATTTAATCGATATCTTTATAATTCCTTGAGACCTTACACTTAACTTATTTGATATGTTGGATACAAAGTCCACCTGTAGGGTTTGACATAATCAAAACTTATAAGCTTAATCAGGGGGATATCATCAATCCCTATTATGGGACGTGGATTCCGTCAAAAAGCTAACATCCACCGTACACGTAGTGTAGTCATTCAATTCACTGAGATTGTTGATCCACAAAAGATCTCACTCCATTGTGAATCAAAATGCCAAACACCAGATGTATGTGTCTATTATTTATATCGGGATTAAGAGTACAAGCACTCATAATAACCATTTGGATGTTCATCATCTTATATAGTCAGCATAAAGACAATAAACTCAAAAATACGGTCCTGTTTAATACACATATAGTGTACTAGCATAACGAGTCGAAACTATACCGTTTCCCGTAGCCAAGACAAGCCTGCTGAGACATCATGCTACAATCGTACCGATGGTGTGTCCAAATCCATCTAGATTGTGAACTATAACTTATATTCTATAAGAACTGACAAATAAGTCTTCTGTGTGTAAGAAGAACTCTACACACCTACTTGTCTACTTTATAGAATAAAAGACACTCACATGCATAATAATAAACAATGCAACCATTTGCCCATACAAAATCTCATTTAGATGAGAAGATAAAATATACTAAAAATGAATTAGTCAAAGACAAAAACATAAAGCATGTTTTTAGTATAAATTTCCAACAATCTCCCACTTAGACTCAAAACCATGCTGACATGTATTTTAACCCCATGCCTTTCACATGACCATCAAAACTCTTTGCCGGTAAGCTCTTTGTAAAAGGATATGCCAGGTTGTCCGCCGATGCAATTCTGGTTACAATTATATCACCCCTCTGAACGATTTCTCGTATGAGATGATATTTACGCTGGATGTGCTTACCCTTCTTATGCATCCTGGGTTCCTTTGCATTAGCAACCGCACCAGTATTATCACAATAAAGTATTATAGGTGATTTTACCAAATGCACCACTTCTAGATCTATCAAGAAGTTTCTGAGCCAAACTGCCTCGGCCGCATCAGAAGCTGCCACATATTCGGTCTCCATGGTAGAGTCAGCAGTACATGACTGCTTGACACTCCTCCAACTTATAGCTCCACCTCCCAAAGTAAATACAAATCCTGAGGTCGACTTTCTAGCATCATTATCTGACTGGAAGTCTGAGTCTGTGTACCCAATGGGTATTAAATTCTTGGCCTGGTAAATCAGCATATAATTTCTAGTCCTCTTAAGGTACTTAAGTATGTGCTTTACCGCGGTCCAATGTTCTCTCCTCGGCTTAGACTGGTATCTGCTAACCATGCCAACGACAAAACAAATATCAGGTCTAGTACATAGCATTGCATACATGAGGCTTCCCACCGCCGAAGCATAAGGTACTTCCTTCATTTTTTCTATTTCATCAGGTGTCTTAGGACACTGATCCTTGGATAAAGTGATTCCATGCCTGAAAGGAAGAAATCCTTTCTTGGAATCTTGCATGCTAAAACGGGCAAGAATCGCATCAATATAAACCGCTTGAGATAAGCCCAACATTCTTTGTTTCCGATCTCGCAAGAGCTTGATCCCTAGAATGTAACTAGCTTCTCCTAAGTCCTTCATATCGAATTGACTGCTCAACCATACTTTGACCGAAGACAACACCCCAACATCGTTTCCAATGAGTAGGATGTCATCGACATAAAGTACTAAGAAAATCACCACATTTCCATTGCACCTCTTATACACACAGGATTTATCAGGATTTTGCTAGAAACCATAAGATTTAACGGCTTGATCAAAACGAATGTTCCAAGATCTAGATGCTTGCTTAAGTCCATAAATGGACCTCTTAAGCTTACACAACATATGCTCACAACCTTCTGCTACGAATCCTTCTGGTTGTACCATATAGAAACATTCATCAAGATTTCCATTAAGGAAAGCTGTCTTGACATCCATTTGCTAAATTTCGTAATCGAAATAAGCCGCAATGGATAAAAGGATCCGGATAGATTTCAGCATGGCTACTGGCAAGAAAGTCTCCTCATAATCGATACATTCTTTCTGAGTAAGCCATTTCGCAACAAGCCTAGCTATGAAGGTTTCAACCTTTCTATCCACCCCTTTTTTCTTCTTGTAGACCCACTTACAACCGATAGGTTTTATCTCCTCTAGTGGTTCTACAAGATCCTAAACTTGATTATGGTACATAGACTCCATTTCCAATTTTATAGCTTGTTGCCATAGTTCTGCATCTTTATCCTAGAACGCTTCATTATAGTTATAGGGTTCGGTATCCAGCTCATCAGGGACTCTATCATATGACTCTCCTAAGAACATATACCGTTCGGGTGGACGAATAACCCTCCCACTACGACGAGGCACACCCTGTGTCTGTATATGGGTAGTGTCAGGCTGTGTTGAAACTAATCCTGGTGTGCCACCATTGACATGTTGATCCGGCTGGTCACCCATCATGTTGGTGGTTTCACCCGGAGTATCATCAGCTTGAGGTGTTTCCTCCTGTGCTATTGGTGATTGAAAATTTTGGGTAGGTCTTTCTTCTCTCAATTCCTCTAAAACAATTCTGCTTTTGGGTTTATGGTTCATTACATAGTCCTCTTCTAAGAATCGAGCATTGGTGCTAACAATGACCTTTCGATCTTTAGGATTATAGAAGAAACCACCTTTTGTTCCTCTGGGATAGCCAATGAAAATGCAAACTTCCGTTCTTGGTTCCAACTTATCTGCGTTCCCTTTCAGCACATGTGCTGGAGTACTCCAAATCCGAACATGCTTTAAACTTGGTTTGTGCCCAGTCCATAGTTTTGTAGGTGTAGTAGGTACTGACTTAGATGGAACTAAGTTTAGAATATATGCAGCCGTTTCTAGAACATGCCCCCAGAAAGAATTAAGTAAATCAAAATAACTCATCATTGATCTTACCATATCCATAAGAGTCCTATTCCTTCTTTCTGCTACACCATTTTGTTAACGTGTACCTGGTGCAGACAGCTAGGATGTAATCCCCTCTTGAGCTAAATTCTTCAAAGAGGTGCTTGCCACCACGATCAGATCGTAGTGTTATGATACTCTTACTTAAACGCTTCTCCGTTTCCGCTCGATACTCTTTGAATTTTTCAAAGCATTCAAACTTACAGCGCATTAAGTAAATGTACCCATACCTTGAGTACTCATCAATGAAAGTGATGAAATACTCAAAACCACCTCTAGGCTGGACATTCATGGGACCACAGAGGTCAGAGTGAACCAATTCCAACGGTTCTTTGGCCCTATAGCCTTTTGCCGAAAATGGACGCTTGGTCATTTTCCCCTCTAAAAAAGACTCACAGACTGGAATGGCCTCCACTTCCAATGATTGTAATGGTCCATTTGTAACCAGTCTTGAAATCCGATGTAGATTAATATGTCCAAGGCGTAAGTGCCAAAGTACGTTTGGTTCAATTTAGAAGGTTCCTTTCTCTTACATGGTAGGTTCAATTTAGAAGGTTCATTTCTCTTACATGGTAGTGTAGTTGTGTTATTTGATTTGGTCAGTTGCAGTTTAGGAGAGACAGGATTAACAATATAAAGATCATCTACTAATGAACCAGAACATATAAAACGCTTATTGTACTTAATAACCAAAAATTTATTAAAATAAACGGAATATCTGTCTTTAACCAACTTAGAAACAGAAATTAAATTCCTCCGTATGGAAAGAACATAAAGACAATCTTTTAATAGTAAAGTCCTATCTCTACTAAAGCTTAGACAAACGTCTTCTACTGCAACTGCTGCCACTCTCGTAGCATCACCCATAAGCAAATAAATCTCCCCATCACTTAGCTGTCGGTTTCCTAGAACCTTTGCAATGAATTGCAAACATGATTAGTGGTTCCTGTATCTACACACCAGGTACTGGTAGATACAACCGTCAAACATAATTCAACAACTAGTGAATGAAATTTACCTTTATTGTTCACTTTGTTGAGAAAAGTTAGACATTGCTTTTTCCAGTGCCTTGCTTGCTTGCAATGAAAACACTTGCGCTTAGGCTTTTTCACTCCACCCTGTGGTCCATTGTCCCCTTGAGGAACTTCCTTACGATTCTGACCCTTTTTTTGTTTCTTCTTCCCTTTCGGCTTAGAAACAAAACCTTTTTCAGCAACGTGAATACTAGGTGGCTTTTTCAGAAGGCCCTCAGCAATCTGAAGTTCCTTAAGTAATTCTGCCAGAAAAAATTAAGCTTGTTCATGTTGTAATTTAAGCGAAAATTCTCAAAGGAATAAGTCAAGGACTGGAGAATGATATCGATCTGGGTTTCCCCGTCAATTTCAACTCCAAGGACCTGTAGTTCATTAAGGTGTCCCATTATTTTCATAACATGGTCCCTCACAGAGGTACCTTCAGCCATCTTAGTGTTAAATAGTTTCTTCATAGCAATCTGCCTAGTTGCTCGATCCTGACCACCAAACATCTTCTTGAGACTATACATGATGTCGTAGGCAGTGGGACAGGACTGATGCTGATGTTGCAAAACATTTGGCATGGAGGCCAATATGTAACATCGCGCCATCTCATCAGCCTTCATCCATTTTTTGTATGCCTCGATGGCGACCTCATCGGTACATCCATCTTCAGGTTTCTCTGGGCAAACCTCAGTGAGCACATATTTGTACTCTTCAACAGTTAGCACAATATCCAGATTTCTTTTCCAGTCAATGTAATTAGGCCCAGTGAGTTTGTGTTCTTTAAGAATAACAGCAAGTGGATTGTAGGCACCCATCTAAAAACCTGAGATTTGCATAATTAACAAATTATGATAGGCAAAAATAAATCTTTGGATTCAAATAAAAGGAAAAATTGGCTCCCTCCGCTAATCCAAAAAAGAATCCAACAGCAATCTAAAACACCAATGCATAGTATGCCTCGATGTGAGGACAAGTACCATACGAATTTTGTTCAGATAGGACATAATCTTTCAGTTCTACCATCAAGGCAAAAAACCATGCCAAGTAAAAGCAAATAGTTGCCATAACTTTGGTCCTGTAAATAATAGAAGTGGCTCAGATGGAGAGCATACTGTTATTTATAGCTAAGTGTGTACCATCATTATAATTCAAGGTCCATTATTTCGTATTCGGTCCCATCAGATAGAGAAGAGACCTATACTAATAATTACCCTAAATCATCCATATGAGAGTTTGTACTAGAGATTCCATAATTAACTCATCCGATTAGGAGGAAGACTCCAAGGCCAACACATAAATCAATTACATCTTCTACAAACCAACGATGGAGACCATGGGAACTTAAGAAGATCCTTCTCCCACTTAGTTATTTAACAATGAGGGTTCTTATAAAGCAGTTTAATTAAGATCAGTTTAAAATCTAGTAGTAATAGGCAAACATGTCTTTACTACTACACCATTCTAAACATAATTAAACATAAATAATATCATATCTAGCAAGCAATTATCATATCTAGCAAGCAATGATAATAATAGAAATCCAAGCACAAAAAGGAATGACAACTAGCATAAGATGCCTAGCTATCATGGTCAAGTAGGATCCCTTTGTCTTTATGATTGCCACTTCTTCAAACATGCGCTACACAGAGGGGGTTTGGGGGTGTCCCCCGGCGGGGTTCTAGGGACAGTGCCCCGGTGGGGATTGAGCTGCCCAGTCAGCTCCCCCGACTGGGTTCTAGGGGCAGCGCCCCGGCGGGGATTCAGCTCGCGGGGGTCCAGGGGACAGCGCCCCCGAAAGAATTTTTTTTTTTATAAAGTTCTTCCTTCGAAATCAAATTTCTGCCTTCAGAAACTGTGCCCCTTCTTGAGAAATTACATCGAGTCCTAAGCCTCCTTGTGAACAGTGTTCACATGCTGCCTCAATATAATTACACTCCAAGAAGAAAAAAAATTACATTGAGCCCTAAGCCTCCTGACGAATGGAGTTCACATGCTATGTTAATATAATTACATCACCATAAAAGCTGTATTGAATACGTAAAACAATAACCATGAATATAATTCATGGGATCCATTCACATAACATACACACATGGTAACCATGATGCCAGATCAATAACTCAGTTGCTGCAAAACAAAGGTTAGATATTCCGCTGCAAAACAAGGGTTATTCACAGCAAACGCAGACCATGCTTTCTTACAGCAACCTATAATCTTTACTAGATTCTCTTCAATCTTACGCAGTATCAAGATTGGCTCTGATACCTATTGTTAGAAACGACTAGAAACCAGGATCTCTAGATATTGCGTACAGATTACTGCAGAAATTATTATGGACGAATATGATTAAATCATACCTGCGAGATTTCTCTGATCTGATCTCAAACTTACAGCAACTCGAAAAACTCAAAGTCTTCTACTGTATTCCTATATGCTCGAACTCGCACCAGAGAGTGGGCCTCTTTTACGAATTCTTTTTGCTCTCTCATAATCGAGATTTCTTTCTTCTTATTCTGTTAGTTAACCTAGAGAGTAGTAACGCATATTTATAGGCTACAATAGGGACCTTAAGAAGCAAACAAGGATAGGCTCCTTATGGAAGTAGGAAACCCTAATTCGACCCAAATTAGAATCCTAGTTCCATAAATTACAATTCAGTCCACTAAAGAATTGTAATTGCACTCCAGTCCTTATTCTCAAAATCATAATTCGAGCTTCTTGTTATTAAATGCTCATTAATCTCCCCATCTTAAGATTTCAAATACCATCAATTAAATAATTACTGACTACTATATTTAATCGATATCTTTATAATTCCTTGAGACCTTACACTTAACTTATTTGATATGTTGGATACAAAGTCCACCTGCAGGGTTTGACATAATCAAAACTTATAAGCTTAATCAGGGGGATATCATCAATCTCTATTATGGGACGTGGTTCCGTCAATAAACTAACATCCACCGTACACGTAGTGTAGTCATTCAATTCATTGTGTGTAAGCAGAACTCTACACACCTACTTGGTCTACTTTATAGAATAAAAGACACTCACATGCATAACAATAAACAATGCAACCATTTGCCCATACAAAATCTCATTTAGATGAGAAGATAAAATATACTAAAAATGAATTAGTCAAAGACAAAAATATAAAGCATGTTTTTAGTATAAATTTCCAACACACATGTGATTCCCTAACCCATATGAAATTAGCCATCTGCAATTTCAATCTTACACCAAGTTTCAATGGCTTCAGTTCCCTCAAAGACACTCTCTCTTAATGATGTTGAAATCACTGCCAACATGCTTGAAACTATGCTTCTCAGTTGCCCAGCGCTTGAGAAAGTGACTCTGAATGTGTGCAGGTCATTGGTCTCAGCTCCAAATCTTAAGCTTACAAAGTTGACAGTAGTCTATTGTTTCGGCTTTGAGATTGAAGTTTTTGCTCCAAATCTCCTTTCATTTCACTTCAGTCCAACGATGAATTCGGGTCATATTCACTTCCCAACCAATCATCTTTGGAGGATGCAATTATTACTTCAGTGGGCCTGAATTATGCTATTTATGGTTATAACCGGTCCTAGGAGAAATTGTGTGACGTTTTGATTATATATATTATTTATTTTATTATTATTATATGATTGATTGTGTTTTAATTAAATACACAATTAGTCTAAGTGGGGACCATGTTAGGCTTAGGTTTGGTGAGTTAGGCTTGTTGGATAAGTGTCTTATCCATAGTTAACCCAGGCCTAGTTTAGGGGTATAGTTATTTTCAAACCAAAACTCTAGTTCTCTTCTAACCCAAACTCTTATCTATTTAGAACCCAAACTCTATTCTTTTTAGAATTTAAGTTAGATTACAACTCTTATTCTTATTCCCTATTTATACACCACTACCATACTTTTTTATTTTCACACACAACTCTCTCTTTTCCAACTTTTTCTTTGGGTTAGCACCTTGGGCTTTGGTAGTAGGAATTCTAGAGCGTCTCCCTCAACCGCGGATCGTAGATAGGTGCTTAACATAATTTGTAGATTTAATACTTGTATTCTTTCTTGATTTGAGTGTTAATGCATTTAAAAACCTTTAATGTCGATTTCTCTTTTCTTTTTAATTAGACCGTGCATAGTGTTGATGTTCTTCAATTTAGTAGACATGGCAGCCCCTTACCGGTCAGTTTGAAACCCTGTATATTACTGTAAGGTGATCAGTGAATGCATTCTGTAATTCTATCCTCCCCAAGACTTACGAAGGATGAATCTGGACGGTGCCAGACTTGAACTGTGAGTGTGATTGGACCATGGGACCTCGGGCGGGCCGTGATGTTAGATCCGATCCGTGGATCCGAAGGAGGACCCACGGGCGACCTTAGGGAAGTGTGTAGACACCCATTTGGCCCCCCATGATAGCCCTAAACACCTATCATATATAACGGTGCCCCCATTTCACCCATAATTGAATGGTTAATGTCATAATTCAGATTAATTAATGACAATGAAGATGCTTGTTGAAAACTTTATACTTAGTTCGACAGTCTCTAGAAATTCGTGAGAGAAAAGGCCGAATCGCGTCGAGATTTCGAGTCCAACCCACTACTCACATAAAGAATAGGCTACAACACTATCCAAGTCCCTTCCAGACCACATAGAACACACTTGGGTTGATCCCAAAGAGATTACACTTAGTTTCCCTAAGTACGATGCGACTAGCATGATTTAAATAGCTAGAATCTTTGACCCAGAGATCCCTACTATTTCCTGAACTCTAATCATTAGGATGTATGGACCAAAAGATTCTACATTCCGAGAGCTTTCCGTCGATATATAAAACGTCCAAATCCGATGAACAAATCAAAAGATATGGCCGTCGGAAGATTACCATGCGAACCCCCACCAGGCACACACCTGGGCGCCTCTGTAGGTGCGCTCATGTCCCAGGGATGCACTTGGGCGCGTACACAGGTGTGCCTGGTTGACTTAGGAAAGCACTTAGGGGCATATTTAATTGCATCTCGCTTTACCTTTCATGGTTTCGACCCGATCTCAACCTAAAAAACGAACTGAAACCAAACCCCAAGCCCATTTGACCCAAGACATGACATGGGCGCACCCAAGTCCTAGAATCAACTTGGGCGCCACCGCAGGTGCGCCCAGGTCCGAAGTTGCCCTAGGAAAGCACTTAAGTGCATGCTTAGGTATGTTTTACTCTACTCTTCACAGCTCTGACCCGGTTTAGACTTAAAAACAATTCAAAACCGGACCCTAGACCCGTTGGGCTTCAAAATTGGACATGGGTGCCACCATGTGGGCGTCCAACTCATGGGACCCACTTGGGCGCACCTCCATGTGCGCCCAAGTCCCCGAAAGCCCTATCTCACCTTGGTTTGCGTGAAACCTCTGGAAACTCGTGCATGCAGTAGCCCTAACCCCTTTTCCACGTCAAAATCCTTATAAAGAGACCTCATATACTACTTTTGCAAAGAGGAGGCTACCAAAAAAACAGAGAGAAAAAGTAGAGTAAAAAAGAGAAAAAGAGAGAGATCGCAAAGGAGATCTTTAGATCTAGAAGAAAGGAGAAAGAAGATTACTTTGGTTTTCCAAGATCAGTAATGGTGAAAGCATCGCAAAGCCATGGACTTGCACAAGAACTTCAACTTAGGGATTGAAGGACACGATTCGAACCGGTATTTGTAGATTTCTTTTGTTTATTTGCATTTCACCATCATTCTTGTTTAGAAACATGCTTAGGATCATGCACACATTGTAGATCTACATTAATAGTAGTATTTTACAGTAGATATGATACTTAGTATTCATCCATCATTAGAAACATGCTTAGGATCATCCGTAGTTTGTAGATCTGCATTATTTTTATCATCATGAACTCGTGATTAGAATAGATTTTGCATCCATATTGTTTTCGCTGGGAAAAATCCGAATTTGAGGAAGAGAAGTGCAATAGACTACTTAGGCGCCACTGTTGGTGCGCCTAAGTCCAAGGGTGAGGTTTCAGCCCCGGTTTTCGCTTTTCTTGCACTTCATTTCTCATATCCGAATTCATTCTCAAACTAGTTGATATCAGGACCCTCAGACCTGTGACCTTGTGTTCAAAATCACACGAAAAACATTGAAAAAAGAAAGAAAAGAGAAAGAAAACACAGAAAAGCACTTGGGCGTCCCTACAGGTGCGCCCAAGTCCAAAGTTAGGGTTTCAACCCCGATCTCCCATTTCGCGTGCATTTTGCTTCGTAGATCCGAGTCCATCCTCGTATAAGTTGATATCAAGGCATCCGGATTTGTTAAAAGTATTAAAAGAAAAGAAAAAGGAAACGAGAAGTAAAAGAGGAAAAAAGTACAAGAAGGTACTTGGGAGCAACCACAGGTGCGCCCAAGTCCCAAGTTTGGGGATTTGACTCCGATTTTCCGTTTCATGTGCTTCTTTGCTCTTTGAATTCGAATCAATCCTCATACAAGTTGATACCAAAGCCTTCGGATCTGTAAAGAGCATTAAAAGGATCAAAAGAGGAGTAAATATCATTGCAAGAAAAGAAGGAAAAGAGACAAAGGAAAATAGAGGTACTTGGGCACCACTGTGGGTGTGCCCAAGTCCCTGCAAAGGGATTCACCCCCGAATCTTAGTGCTTGCATTATTATTTTTAAATCCAGAAGCTTTGACATTAATAATTCATAGTAGTACCTTGCACTTAGTCTCGAATTGTTAGAAATCACACTGGAATATCGCCAGAAGTTTGAAATACATCACAACCCGCAGAGGGAACACTTGGGCGCCACTGTGTGAGCACCCAAGTCCCTGGATTGATTTCCGGCCCGCATTTGCTGCATTTTGCGTCTCATTTAACTTGTTGCTCCACATTTGTAATGATTTCAATTGACTACTGAACTTCTAGACTTTGAATCATCAAATCATCAACACTTTAGGTTAGGTTATATTGCATAAAATACCAAAAAAAATTATAAAATCATAAAACTCTTCCCTTCTCATCTTGCTCTTTAGTAACTAGAGAAGAGAACAAAAAAATTAAAAGAAATAGAAAAGTCAAAAAAAAAAAAAAAGAGTAGACATTAAGTAGAGGACCCTAGATTGTTCTTTAGGATAGCTTGCTACTTTTGCACAAAAACACCAAAAAGAAAAATCACAAAATCATAAAACACTTCTCCTCTCGTCTTGCTCTCTAGTAATTAGAGAACAGAACGGAAAAATAATTAAAAGAAGTTGTAGAATTATAAAAGTAGACATTAACTAGATAATCCTAGGTTATTCCATTCATGCTTAAGTAAATTAATAAACCTGGCTGACCCTAATTTAAAACACTTAATTAATTCAAAACACTTAATTAAAACATTCAATTAAAATCCATAAACTTAATTAATTAATCAATTAAATCCCTAAAATTGATCAACAACTCCTAGTAAAACTCCTAATTAAATAAAACCTTAATCAACAAGTCCCAATTAAAATCTTGATTAATAAACCTAATCAATAAGCTTTAATTTATTAAGACCCTAATCAATGAAATCCAATTAACAACTCTAAATTCAAGCCTTAATCAAACTTTGATGGAACCTTGATAACCAACTCCTAATTTGAACCCTCATTAACACGATATACTTATCAAATCCCGAAAATAAAAACATCTCCCAACAAAAAAACAAAACCGAATACTTAAAATTAACTTAAAAACACCCTACAAGATAACAAACTACTAGACCGACACTTGGGAGCAACCACAGGTGCGCCCAAGTCACCCTCAACACTTAGGAGCTACCACAAGTGCACCCAAGTCATCTCAGACACTTAGGAGCAACCACAAGTGCGCCCAAATCATCCCAGACACTTAGGAGCAACCATAGGTGCGCCCAAGTCATCCCAGACACTTAGGAGCAACCATAGGTGCGCCCAAGTCACATTTAGTTCGGGAATCATCGAATCCTTGTTAATTTCAAACTTTGACCCAAATCAACACACTAGAACACCCTTACGATTCGAAACAACTAGAGCCAGTAGCCTAGATTAACCTAAAAGCTCAAACCGACTTAAGTTACGAAAACATCCACATAGGCACCAGTCTCTTGGCACCCATCCTCCCCAAATCGCTAAGAAATCTAATTAATTGAAACCTAACTTAATTCCAATCGACACAGCACAATAAAAACACAGTTAATTTAAAGGACATCAAATCATAAAAGTTCAACCTCAAATCAACCCAAAAAAATAAATAAATAAATAAATAAGAGAAAAACACGTGTACCGAACACTTGGGCGCCACCACAGGTGCGCCCAAGTCATCCAGAGACACTTAGTTGCCACCATTGGTGTGCCCAAGTCCCATTCTAGTCCCGGGACCATCGAATCCCAATTCACTTCAAATCTCGACTAAAATTAACATCTTACAACCCTTACCGAACCAACAACAGCCCTGAAATTAGAAATTCAATTAGCTTAAACCCATCCGGAACCTCGAATCAAGGAAGAGCGACCACAGAACATCAAATTCTAACTTGGGCGCCACTGCTGTTGCCCCTAAGTACACAGAACCACTTGGGCGCCCACACAGGTGCGCCCAAGTCCTCTGTTTGGCCTAAATTGTGAACTCAAGTTACATTTCGAGTTCCGGACTTAAGACTATTAAAATTAATCGACCCAAAACACAAGACAACATCAGAACAGAAGCTTACATTAATTAGAACCCCACGAAACTCCAAAATCAAGCCAACACCGTTGCAACCAATCGAACCACATAGAGCAGTCACTTGGGCGCCACCACAGGTGCTCCCAAGTCACCAGAGTGACCTAGGCTCCACCACAGGTGCGCCCAAGTCCTCTTCCACCCCCGTTTTGCTAGTTTCAACATCCTCTCATCCTTTAAAGTAAAACCCAAAATTCCAGAACATTCAACAACTAAAACAGAACCTTAAACACTCTTAACTCGTCCCTAAATAATTTTTAATCAAACCACAACTTAAAACAAACCAAATCAAAATAAATAAGCTGCTTAGGCGTAGAAACTATCAGACTTAGACAATTCACATCCTAGCATTAGATCGGATTTCCCCATTAGATAGATTAGAGCATTAGGCTTCGTCCCATCACTTTTCCTGTTCCGCTAGGGGATCGGGAGAGCCGATGTGGGCTGTCTAGGACCTTAGGTTATGGTTAATCCGATGATCAGTAATAAAGCATTAATCACGTAAATCCAAGTAAAATCCCCTAGTTAGGCCCTTCTAGCCCCAATATCAAAAATCCATAAAAACTATAAAACCAACAAAATAAACCCAAAAATATTTTCCTTTTATTTCTTCCTCCACCTCAGGTGCCAGATATTTAATCGAACTTAATGATAAAAAGGGAATAAATAACTGATTTCTAAAATTAAATAAATGAGAATGACGAGATGAGATGAATGATTTCGCACACACTTTTAAAACAATCACGGCCCATCGGCCTCCCTAAAACAAACACCGGCCCATCGGCCACCTTCAATCAATTATGGCTCATCGGCCTTTCACCTTTATCACTCGTGTATCGCACACGAAAAACACAGAAATCACAAGTCAAAATCTCATTTGTATCATTGTTTTGGTTTGCAAAGTCAGCCTTTAAACCCTATTTTGCCAAGGGATTTGAAGGGGGTACCCGAAAACGGGCCCGATCCTCTTCTTAAATATTTGGCACCTCCCTCCTTTTATGTTCTTTATCTTAATTATTTTATTTTACTTGGATATACTATGATTTCGCTATGTGAGGATTAACCTTATTTGGACTTTAACTCGTAATCCTGAATTGACCCTATATTAAAGAGACCCAAATTAATGTGACAAGACAGCCGTCATGTGTTGCCGGCAGCACATTAGACGAGAGCAAAAACCCACCTATTTATTTTTTCCCATTTTTCTTCGGCTTTCATCGAAGAACGGTGTTACGGCCGTTACCGCAGCTGGCGATCGTGATCCGTCGATTTTGAGGGTAGTCGGAATCCTCATTTTCGATGAAAATTTAAATAGCACATATATATAGATGAATGGAGATTTTCCCAAGCCCATGGGGGCGCGGGGAGGTCGAAATTCACATCCGACAATGTGGACCCATGTGAGGTGGGCCCTATTTGGTCCACCATCCAACGACCCAAAGGGGGGCTGATGGCATGGAGAAAGAAAAGAGGGATTTCCATTTTTGGAGACTTTGGGGCCTAGGTGGGTCACCAATGGAAATCTGGACCATCGATCTTGTAGAGGGGGCTTGGGCGACCATGTTGATGGGGGCTGATCTTGGGCTCTTGATCAGTGAGCCATTATCCGGAGTGCACAGTTGTTGTGCGCTGGTTATGACCGAACTCGGTTCTGTGTAAGGGAAGCATAGTTTAAAATAACGGCCGTTACCGTTACATAACGGCCGTTATGTAACGGTAACGGCCGTTAACATGACGATATTTTGTATATAACGGCCCGTTACGATATAACGGTAAATATCACCAAAATATCGCCAAAATATCGCCGTTATATTGAAAATAACGGACATACCGTTATAACGGCCGTTATATTCAATATAACGGCCGTTATATCGCTGACGGAAATTTTTTTTTTAAAAAACTTGTCCTCTGCGCTTTTCACTCATTTGCTCAGTGGGTTGCTTCTTCTTCTTCCTCCCTTTCCATTCTTCTTCTTCATGAGAGCTTCCTAAGCATACAATAGGGCTTTTTCAACTTATAATGCATGGAAAAGCTTAAATCTAAGCTACTTTTGGGTGGATTTATATGTGGGGAAAGGTAATCAAAGTAACTCAAGAGTCAAGAGACCTCTTTGGTAAGTTTTTTTTTTTTTTGGTTTTTGGAGTTCTTTTCAAGATTCAACATGAAAATAACTTAGAGATGGTTGAAATGTGTTAGATCTATACTTTTGAAGCAAAAAAATTCAAGTTTTAACACTTTTTGTAATATTTTTTATTTTTTTATTATTTGAATCCGAATTATTTTAGGTTTTTTTTTTTTTTTTAAAAAGATTGTGTAATACACTAATACATGGACCAAAGGCTTTATATTGAGTTAGATATGATGTTACTCATTAATTTTTCCCTAGATCTAGTGTTTTAAGGTGTAGATCTAGATTTTTTTTATTTTAAAATTTTGGGGCTTTTCTTGATATCATTTACATTTTTTCAAATTAGTGTTCAAATGCATTAATAATGTGTTAGTTTATAATAGATTTACACTTTTGGAACAAAAAAGTGTGAGTATTAGCACTTTTTGTAGTATTTTTTATTTTTTCATTATTTAAATCCGAATTATTATAGGTTTTTTTTTTTTTTTAAGATTGTGTAAATTGTAATACACTAATACATGAACCAAAGGCTTTATATTGAGTCAGATTACTTAGATATGATGTTACTCACTAATTTTTCCCTAGATCTAGTGTTTTAATGTGTAGATCTAGATTTTTTTTTTATTTTAAAAATTTGGGGCTTTTCTTGATATCATTTACATTTTTTCAAATTAGTGTTCAAAACTTCAAATGCATTAATAATGTTTTAGTTTAAAATAGATCTACACTTTTGGAACAAAAAAATGTGAGTATTAGCACTTTTTGTAGTATTTTTTATTTTTTCATTATTTAAATCCGAATTATTTTAGATTTTTTGCTTTAAAGTGATTGTGTAATATTCAATACATGGACCAAAGGCCATATATTGAGTTAGATTTGACTAGATGAATGTCCAAAAACTTACATTTATTATATATTTATTTTCGGATTTTTTAATAAATCAATATTAAAATATATTTGTTTGATGATTTGTCTAACATTTTGTTGTTTTATTATTCTATGTTTAATGTATAACTCATGTGTATGTTTCTAATGCTAAATGTACTTGAAAAATGGATATAAAACATTTTGTTTTAAGCTTCTATGTTTCAAATCCTAAACTACTTTGCTTTATGGATTATGTGTTTAGTGTTATTATTTCGTAGAAAACAATGGTACGTGAAGTTGACCCGGCGTGGCAACATGGTGTTGATGTGGATGGAAAAAAGAGTAAAATTAAATGCAATTATTGTGGTAAGGTTGTAACTGGGGGAATCACTAGATTGAAAGAACACTTGGCACATAAATCGGGAAATGTGGCAAAGTGTACCAAGGTATCCCCAGAGTTAAAGAAGGAAATGCAAGCATTATTAAATGCAGGGAAGCAAAAAAAAGTAGTAACTGAGAAAAGGAGAGAAGCAGAGTATGAAGCATGTAGAGAAGAGGTGTATGGGCCTAGGGACTCAGATGATGATGATGAGGAATCAGATGTAGATAGAGCAAGGAGAGAGAGCATGAGATCATATAATGAGGAAGAAGAGAGGAGAAGAATGATCTATGAGTCTGCTTATAGAGGGGGCCAATATGAAGATGGAGGTGGCTCAGCTAGTGGTGGTGGTGGGATGCTGCGTCGGATGTTTAGTCAAAAACAGACTCGTCGACCACCGGATTGGTTAGAGTCTAGCGAATCTCCCACACAACAGGCTCGTAGACCAGAAGGTGTGGGTCCAATTGACCCAGCTGCTTATAGGTCTCCATCTGCAAAGCAACCTTCTATAGCCAAAGCCTTAAGCGGGAAGATGGGTTATGCAAGAAACAGGTTGGTTAGGGCAGTTGGGAAATTCTTCTTTGATGGAGCCATTGCACCAAATAAGGCAACTTCACCCTATTTGAAGACCATGTTGGACGCTGCTGCAGAACATGGTCCGGGTATAAAGCCACCCACACCGTATGAGATTGGCCACTACTGTGTTGAAGAGGAATATAAAGAGACGATGGATTTGGTGAATACCTTTAAGAGGATCTGGAGAGAAAGGGGTTGCACACTCATGTGTGATGGGTGGACTACCATCACTAGACGGTCCCTATTGAATTTTTTAGTATATTCATCTTTAGGGACTGTTTTTATTAGATCGGTTGACGCAACCGAATACGTCAAAGATGCGATGTACTTGAATAAGCTTTTCAATGAGGTAATTGAGGATATTGGGGCAGAATGTGTTGTTTAGATCATCACAGACAATGATGCAAGCATGAAGAAGGCAGGAATGATACTCATGCAGCAAAGGCCCAATATTTTTGGTCTCCATGTGCTGCACATTGCTTGGATTTAATGATTGAAGACATCGCTAAGAGAAAAATGATAAAAGGTGTGATATTAAAGGCAAAAAAGATCACTAATTTTATCTATCAGTCAAACAGGCTCATAGCAATGATGAAGAAATATACGGACAACCATGAGCTACTACGGCCCGGCATTACAAGATTTGCCACCCACTTTATAGCTCTAGAAAGCCTTTATAAGTACAGAGGAGGGCTACACCAACTATTTACGTCACAAGAATGGTTGGAATCAAAGTGGGGTAAGAAGCCGACACCCCAAGTAAAGCAAGTTGTAAAGATTGTACAATCTAAGAGACCTTAAAGGTTGGTGAGACCTTAAAGGTTTTAGAGCCTTTGATAAAGGTCCTTCGGTTGGCCGATGGAGATGACAAGCCTGCAATGGGCTTCTTGTATGAGGCCGTAGCTCGAGCTAAGTTAGCCATACAAGAAAATTGCAAATACTACAAGGCTTATTGGAAGATCATCGATAGACGTTGGGAAAACCAACTCCATCATGACTTGCATGCTGCAGGTAAAGAATCACAGACTGAGATTGCATTTCTAACTATTGTTAAATTGTGATTTTATCTCTCTAAATTAATATACTATGCAGGTTATTTCTTCAACCCACAGTATCGATACAATGAAATTCAAGACAGAAGCTTAACAGATGAGATACGTGTAGGTCTAAAAAATGTTATTGAAAAACTTGCTGAGAATGAGGATGATGCATGTGAGGCTATTAACCAAGTAAGTGTAATGGACTAGGTAATGTGTACCTTTTTTTTAGCATAAAGAGTTAGTTCATCCTTATTTTATTTATGGTATATCCCAGATTGATATATACAATGAAGCCTACGGTAGTTTTGGGACACCGACCGCCAGACGAGCTATCATGAAGTCATTTCCAGGTAAAGATCATGGTAATTTCATTCATTCTACGTCAGTTTAAAAGTTGAGTCAAGTATGATTTAATTAATAAATATACTTCCATTTTATTTTCAGTTGAGTGGCGGTTAAACTACGGAGAAAGTGCTCCAATATTAAGGAAAATAGCAATGAAAGTCCTTAGTCAAACAACTACATCATCAAATTGTGAGAGGAATTGGAGCACCTTTTCATTCATTCACACTAAAGTGAGAAATCGGCTGACGATGCAAAAGTTGAACAAATTGGTGTATATACATTACAACATTAAGCTCCGCAATAGACAAAGAAGAAGGAGAGAGTTTGAGGACCAAACAGATTACTTCTGCCCAATCAATCTGAACTATATTTTTTCAGAGAATGATGATGTGTTGGCACAATGGATAGAAGAGGTAGAAGAGCCAGTGCTAGATCATGATGAACAGATTGATGATATGGTCCAGGATTTGACTGGGGAAAGGCCAGAGCCAATGAGAGCTGCCGAGCGCCTACGTGAGATAAATCTTACCCATCAACGAAGGCGTGGAGTTGACCCTCAGGAGATGCGAGATGAGGTTGATGAGGATGATGACACTAGCATCAGCAGTACTAGCTCATCTTCAGATGTGCCGCATGATTCTGATGGGGATGACGATGGTAATGGTGGTGGAGATGGTGGTGATGTACTACCACCCCACATGATGGAAACAGTAGAACATTTTCCTTCTTCTGGTAACATAGACCCGACTCGTGGGTACCGGAGAATTGTCCCACCAACCGAATCATCACATGCAGGTGCTAGTGGTAGTGGATATAGTGGGGGAGAGGGTACTAGTGGTGGTGATGTTGGCCACCAACAAGTCATGTATGGTGACTACTATGTATTACATCCACATCAGCACCTTGAACTTCCCCATGAATTTTATCGGCAGTACCAAGACTACCCTCAGTCATCTCAGTCTACTAATGACCCAGCCTCACTTTATGAAGCAATCTTCATTCCTCAACCATATCCACAGGCACAACAACCTTATGGGCACTATGGGAGTGGAGGTTGTGTAACACAACAATTTGGTGCCTTCTACCCTTCAAGAAATGATGATGATGATGATAATATCGAGCCAGGCCGCCACTCGTTCTGGCATTAGGCACATGCACTAACTCTATTAGTATTTATTGCTTGCTTGTAGACTTTAAATGTTTAACACTATTAGTTTGCCCAAAATTATGGTTGCATTATGTCAATTTTATGATATTTCAGCTTATTTTAGTATATAAATCGATACAGCAATGATACAGGATATTATAACTTGAGGGGACCGTTATTTTGCTTTAAAGTGTGCACTAATGGAAAAAAAAACATTATTTTCTATCATTTTATAATATTCTGGATTTTTTGGATATTTTTTCAGATTTTTTTGGGGTCAAATAAAAATTCGCTCCACAATGGACCGCGATGACCGCGAACCGCGACGCGATGACCGCGAACCGCGATAACCGCGAGCCGCGATGCGATGACCGCGAACCGCGATTTTAAACCCTGAAGGGAAGAGGTGAAGATGACCTGTAGCATAGGGAAAGGAAGAGATAAAGAGGATGATGTCATGTGGATAGATAAGAGAGAGAATGATGGTGACATGGGGGTGAGATGAGTGAGGTTGTGACTGAAAACAACTTATGACTTTTTTATACCTGGTCCCATTGGTTTTAGAAATTAGAAAAAGGCCCTATAGTTTTTGAACCAAATTAGAACCCTTGGCTTATTTTATAAGGAATTGAATTTAAAAAATGTTATAGGTGGAATTCTCGAGTTTTCTAAAATTATAAACTAAGGTTACTTATCATTATTATTTGCAAAATTAATATGTAATGATATCTTTGATTTTAATGTGTTACAATTATAATTTTAATTAGATCATTGGACCGAGTCAATACTGTCCGGGCAAATGGTATCTTACCAATGTGAGGTTTAGTGCTTGATATGACCTCAAAGAAATCCTAGTGGATTCGAGCTCAACCCATCTCTGTAGGAAAACCCTTAATTGGGTCTATGCACCATTGATTGAGAATGGGTGTGTTGATCTTTTATCTATTAGAGATTCATGTGGTTGTCGGGTATGAGACCTTATGTTTGACCTTAGGATTGGCTTGTGATTATTCCTTGACCTTCGGGTTTGCATACATGATTGAGATTAATGTTGACCTATTAGTTGTATACCCTATGTTGATTGGATATGGATCGTGATGTGGCCTGGCAATCGATTGAGATATTGTAGTGTTTAATTGAATGATTAGATTGGTATTCGATTGTGGATTATTGTGTAGCCAGCCCGTCACTTTGACTTAGGTTTCTATGTTAGAGCTTTGCAGATCATTAGGTTTATTTTACTATGATATGTATATATATATATATGTATATTGATTGGGTCATATTCGAACGACTGCACTTGTAATTGAACGGCTGATCACCGATATATGCGGACACTGTAATATCCGAATTTCGAACCAGTTTATCCGGCCTATGATTACGAACCGATTTATGACTGCCGGCCTTCAAACGAGTTTTCCCACTTTATAGTTAGGGCTGACCACCCAAAACAGTAGCAGTGCCTCTGTGTGATTATTATATTGCTCTATTGTGTAGAATGGATTTAGGTTTTACGTTCTCTTCATCATTGTTCTATTGTTAATCTCTTATGATCATCACCTCTCTTTACTCACATTGACCTTGTGTTTTATTTATGAATTATGCTTTCGTGCTTGTTGTTTACTTTGTTTATTGGTGCATAGGTACCGACCCATACCCTACTGTGGAGACGGAGGATGGTCAAATGTTTCAAGTGTTTGAACTAGTTAACGAACCTGAGTGGAGAACCAGAGATGGCTATGAAGTTGTCTAAGTCCGTGTGAGATATCGACATCTTAGAGTCTTATTTGATTTAATTCCATAATATATTTCATTCAGTTGTTTTATTTAAGTTATTTTGGAAACTTTAAACCTTAATATTCAGTGTCGGTTTAATTTTGGATATTGATACCAATTGATTTAAATGCTTCTGCAAATATTTTATTATGACTCATTATGCTTCAAAATTTTGTGGGTCCATATTTGGGAGCTAGTGTTGCATTAAACACAGGAAATTGAATATTTATTCTTATTTTTCACATTATCCCTTAGCTGTATTTTGGGGACATGACAAATTGTTCCTTGCCTCACCTGCAGAAACTTTTCATAGATGTTTGTCTGCATGAACCTCCATAAATTTCACAGTTACTTTACAAACATCAAATTCATTGAATCTGATTTGATCTCGAACTTGCAGCTTCAAAGTGATCCCGATAATGCTCCACCGGAACACTTGGAAGGAACTAATCAAACAGTCTACAGATTGTGTCCTTTATTGTAACACCCCGACCCCTAATACTATATTAATTATAATTAATTGTACGTTAGTTAATTAAGAGTGTTTAGAGTCTTAGCAAGCCGGGTTCGACGTGTGGATCACGCGAGTGAAGTCTTGTGCGATTCTAAGCGCGTATGGGTAGAGTAGGGGGTTGGTTTGCAATTTCGGGAAGTTTTCAGGGGTTTTTATGAGATTATGAGTTTTTATGAGTTTGGGTGCATCAGATAGGTCTCAGCATTTCACGAACTTTAGTCTTCAGTCACGTTTCAATTTGATGCGTCGAAGAGGCCCAAATGTCATCGTTAGCGAATCGAAGGACTAAACTAGAACTTCAATTTATCCTAACCTAATATAACCCAAACCGTTGGATTCATTCCTCCTTCTCTCGTTTCATTCTCTCATTTCACTCTTTCTCTCCCAAAGCTCATCTCCTCACTGCCTCGTTGCCAACGACGACCACCGGAGTCTCGTTCTCGCGACTGGACTTTACATCTTCTTCCTCAAGCCTCCAAGACCACAACCATACCATTTTCCAAGCTTTCCATCCAATACCCATTTCAAGGTAAACTCCCAAAGCTTTTAGGTTTAACTATTCTTCTTCCTTTTGGTTAGAAATGGAATAGACTAGCTCACATCTACCCTTTGCATGCATTTGTAGGCTTGGTTTTGGGTTGAGAGTTATTTCTCCAAGCTTAAGCTCATTTTGGGGTTTTTCCGCCATTTTCTTTGTGTTAGAAGCTCTCCATCTTAAGGCAAGTTAATGTACATGTGTTTATGATTTGATATGCTTGTCTTTCCTTGAAATGATGATTAATGATGATTTAGATTACCATTTGCTCAATTGATGTTTTGATTTTGGAAAACATGATAATTAGGGTTATGTGTTTAATGAAATGGATGAATGGATGGATGGGATTGAATGGACTTTTGATGGAGGATGGCTAAGGGATTTGGAGAGGGCTAGGCCCTATTTTTCCTTGTCTGCAGGTGTGGATGTAGGAGGGAGTGAAACTCCCCATTTTTGAACCAAACACAGAATTCGCTTCAGAATTCTGGGAGCGGTCAGTTAATCGAACCAGGGTGTCAGTTAATTGAACTACAGCTCGATGACCCTTGGTGACTTGTCGGTCCCAATTCCAGAGAGAGGCATTTTTGGGAGGAGTTGGGCATTCGGTCACCTTGTCAGTCAACCCCCTCGGTTGATCGAACTGCAGCTCAGCAACTTGTCAGTCCCAATTCCAAAAAGTGACATTTATGGAAGAGTTGTGCAGTCAATCACCCTGTCGGTCAACCCCTCGATTAACCAAACTGGTTGGTTAACCGACTATGGTGTATATTCTGACCAAATTCCCCTTTTTTTGAAAAGGGATTATCTCCCTTGTCTGTGTACTTAGGTGGAACCTTGGCTACCCCTTTTGGACTCATTTGACGATGTGTGAGAATGTTTTGAGCCAACATTTCCTGGTCGTATTGGGATTCAACCTAGTTCAATCGTGAATGGTGTAGGGCCACGGGATACCCTCCTTTATCTATGCACGAAGCTGATTTGTTCGGGTATCGTGAACCTTAATCCTTTCGTTGTTTGAATAGGGATGTATGGTGCTCGAGATTTAACATTATACTTAGGATTGGATTGTCTATCACTTATGATACCGAATTGTACCGTCTGATACTTGTCTACATGTAACGAACATGTCCATTAGCTTGCTTTACTTTGTTTTGTTTGGGATCACATGAAGAACTTAAATGATGAACTTAGGATCTCTTTTGATGTTCCATTTGTTCTGAGGTTTGATTGAGGTGTCAAGCCTAGGTGGCTTTGATTGTAAAGGCTTGATGAGGACTACTTATGGTATTGATGTTTTGAAGAAGCTTGCTTGTTTGGTCTTGATTTGATGATGGAAAAGTAGTCTCTCTTATGTTAATGAATCTTGTTCATGCAAGAAAGCCTAGCCTCTCACTATCGTATGTTTAGGACTTTTTTTGTCAGGCACCACTCAATTGTTAACGTCCAACATAGCTAGGGAACCACCATGTGTGAGGGTTTTGGAATTTTTTACGTCTACAGTATGGCTTTTTATATATTAGATGGATGTACACCATCGGATAACCCTTTGAAAGAAGTAGTTTGGTTTTTGAATGGTATCCCTTTTGCTCGCTTGCCGGGTTTTATCCCATGCCTAGTATATCTCCACCACAACTCAAATGAGAGTAGGGAGACACTATCTCGTGATAATTAGTACATGTGTACCGCCTATCTTATTAGATGTTTATGTTATATCGTTTTGATTCAAATGCTACGCATTTCCTATGATCTTGTCTATTGTCTACTCTGTTTCGTATTGCATATCTATTGATGTTATGAATATATATATATATATATATTGCTTGCCGACCGTCGTGCCTAATGATACTACTCTTGGTGCATAGTTACCGAGCCTTTCTACACCGAGGAGCCGACGGAGGAAGTTTAGGTGGATAAGCCTGGTGACCTACTATACTATTGTATGGACAACGTTGTTTAGCCATATTGATCTCGTACTCGAAAGCGTTCACGTTATATTTGGCTATATTCATCTTTTGGTTATTTTCTCTTTTAATTAGGCCCAAGTTTTAGTGTGGCCTTTTATTGTAAATAATACTTTAGGTTAAAAGGTTTCAAACTTAAACTCTAGTTAATATATTTTAGTATCTGCTCTTAACTATATATCTTGAAGACCACTTGCATTTATGAAGCTTCCGCTATTGTTTTACGCATTCGAGGAAATGTTTGTACATTTTAATTGGCCCTAATATCACGCATAATCCCCGTTCATAAAAATGGGGGCGTGACATTTATCGTCTCAAATTGCGGGTGTGAGAACAGGAACAAAGACAATGCAGGGGAAGTATCTAGCAATTGATATAGAATCCAATGAGACACAATTGAGGTTACCCTATGAACAGCTTATGCTATTGCCCAAGGCATCATCATATTCGTAAATCTTATTGTGCAAATATTTAGAACATAATAGACAATGCATGAAAGCATAATAAATTCCACTTACCATCAAATCAGTAAAATATGCATTGTGAGGCCCATTAATATATATTAAAGACGTGGGCATCGATTTCGAAATTGGAGTCCAATTTGCTAATTGATTGCAAAATTGGACTCTAATCTCAAATCAATTTGAGAAAATGGATCTCAAATCAATTTCAAGAGATAAGCTCTATCAATCAATTCAGAATCCACTTTTGTTAAACTTCTTTATGTGAATTCAAATTTTAATATACATCAATTTTGGATAGGTGATTAAAGAGTCCAGATGAAAAAAACCACCTTGCTTAATAACTCTATCCAACCAAGTTAAAATTAGTCTTCTTTAGGTGGATTTAGAATTTTAATATATCTATTATGGTTAGAAAACCCTTAATGTTTGTGATTTTTAAAAGTGGATCCTTGTTGGTGATTTTTACATATGGGCTCCACTTACAATAAACTTTTTTAAAGTGGGCCTCATATTCTAATTACTAAAGATAGGACCACATGCAGTTTTTCAATTGATTGTTTGATTTTGATTTTAATATTGACTTTATTTTATCTTCTTTTTAAAAAATTGACTTTATTTTATCTTCTTTTTATTGTAATTTGACTTTATTACAATTTTAAAAAATTGTAATATACATACAATCTTACAGCAAGCTATATTGCAACTTTGCAAGGAACCCAAGTTTTCAGTTCGGAGAGAAATAAATGTCAAATCTTGATCAAGGACCTTTTCTTTCTACCTTTTTTTTATTCATCCCTGATGTATACATGTGAAATCCAAACTACTCAAGTCCAAAATTATTGTATGTATTGGTGCCCAGTGTCCAAATGAGATTTTGGCCTATTCCGCAGAAAGTGAAATGTTTGAAAGTTATTTTTAGGAAAATATAAAAACAAAAGGGATTCTTACAAGAAGGTATAAAGACCTCCAGTAATTCTCAAATAAAGATAAGATTTGAACGTTTGTCAAAGAAGCATGACCCACTTTCAAATCGGCCCAACCGTGTCGTGTTGTACCCCAATTAGGCCAGGCAATGCCACCCACAAGCTAGCCCACATGCTCATCCTAACCTTATATTTTTAAATTTGCTTATATAAATTAAAATAGACTTTATGGGCTTTTAGGGTTTTCAACTTGAAATAAAGTTGAAATTACTAAAATAAATACATAAACAATGATGTTAATTTACATAAGACTTGAAGTTTTATACTCATTTATATAAAAAATAATATTTACTTTGTATAAATGTCAATCTAGCCATGCTTAATTTGAACCGTAATAAATGATATATTTGTTTGTTTTATATTTATTTTCTCATTTGAGTAATATCTCGTAAAATAGCCACAAATTGGACGTGTTTTTATTTCTAGGCCAGGGCTTAGCGCGGGCATGCTTTGCTAATTTCTCATTAAGAAGAAGATTACCGGGTAAAACCTTACCCTATGAGCTCTTAATTTGTCCAAGTGTCACCAAAGTCAAAATAATCTCCCCGTTAGATTTGAATTAATCTTACCTTGTAGTGAAGAAGATTAATTCAATCCATCGGTTGAATACCACTCTAACATTAAAACATTTCAGACCTATTAGATGGGTATCTACCTTGAAAAGCAACAGGCCTTTCAAGTACATACATCATTCACCAACAAATAGCAATCAATCAAAGAATACATAGATGAAAGGCACTGCAGAATAGAGATTGATTGGGTATTAGCTGAGACAGAGAAAGCTGTGTGAAGAAGTGGCCAAATATCCAAATCTGATATCAATACCCTAAATTAGTACCTCAATCTCCAAACCAATACCCAAATGAAAAAAAAAACGCAAATCTAAAATTATACATGAGTCTCAAACCCAATACCCAAATCTAAAACCAATGCCTAAATGACCTGCCTCAATATCCAAACCAATTCCCAAATATGAAATTAGTGCCTTCAAACCAGTACCCAAATGAAGATCTGTAACTACTAACTCAATCAATTCTCACCGCATCACTATGATTGAATCTCCCAGAGAGAGAGGGAGGCTAAATATTAAGAGAAAGGCGGAATAGATTTAGGGAGTTTTCCGTACGGTCACAATAAGTTGTCAATAACCCCTTTTTACCAAACTACACAATTTTACTTACACATTTTCCATACCGTCCGTACCTTCTGAAGGCAAAAAGTCCCCTTTTTTCGATATCGCAACTACATATTGGGATATTACAAATTATTAGTTGCGATATCGCAATTTAAGTATTGCGATATCGCATAATGTGTTATATTAAAAGTCGACGAATGCATTTTTGTTTATAATTTCATTATGTTTTATAGCTTTTGTCTTTGCTTGGGTTCTCTACTTCCATCTTTGTAAGTGAATCTCTTCCATTGTCATATATGGCATTGAATCTCCTTCCACATCTTTCTTTGCTACATCTGCGGAATTCATTTCCCGTTTTCCATCCTGTATATATCTCGCACTTATTTATTGTGTTAGTTTTTTCCTTCTTTTGTGTCTTTTGAAGGTAGTTAGGGTACAAGGAATTCCGCATGTAGAAACACTTGAAACATTTTGTATAAATATTAGTAGTGACCTTATGGGGGACTTGTGGAGCCTCACTTTTTGATGAACATCATGTGGAAAACGTGGGCATTCGGCCTTATGTTTTTTTATAGTATACTGAATTCCAATTATGTTTGAACATCCAATTGTTGATATATTAAAAAAACCCTCTTGTTCTCATATCATGAATTCCTACTTCAGGATTTGGATTGGGCATCCAGTTGCAACAAATAATGTGGAATGTCCTATTGATCCCGTCATGTGGTGAGTCCCAGCACAAACTAGCAATATCCATAGATTTTTTTAACCTTACTTTTTGATGAACATCATGTGGAAAACGTGGGCATTCGGCCTTATGTTTTTTTATAGTATACTGAATTCCAATTATGTTTGAACATCCAATTGTTGATATATTAAAAAAACCCTCTTGTTCTCATATCATGAATTCCTACTTCAGGATTTGGATTGGGCATCCAGTTGCAACAAATAATGTGGAATGTCCTATTGATCCCGTCATGTGGTGAGTCCCAGCACAAACTAGCAATATCCATAGATTTTTTTAACCTTTTCTTGTTATTGTGACATTAAAGACCTTGTTTTCGATCATTATCTGAAATTGCTAATGTTCTTTTTTCTTAATGTTATATATAAGTAAGCAAATGATTAAATGCTTTAGATTCTTTAAGAGTTATCCATCAACGGTATGATGGTTAAGATCTTACAACTGTACCATGCTCTATTGTTCCACAAACTCAGAATGCTCTTTTTTGTGGTTCTTTTTTCTTTTTTTTGGCAGGACGGGCGTTGGGGTTTTGATTGATTTCACAATTGAGGCCTGACTTCGCAGCTAAACTGGACAATAGTTAAAGACATTTGTGACCATCTAACATCAAAATCCCATGATATGGCACCAACTGACCAACCCCCATTTTGTCACTATTATTTTATTTAAATGGGTGTTTTATGGTAAATATACTTTTTCCAAATATAGAGAATTAGTACCAATGAGATGTAAAATAAATATTGCTAGAATGCATTATTTTATTCTTTGAACGGATAATGCATTATTATTTAGTTGTTAATGTTATAGAAATATGTAGCTTCATGCTATCCTAAATTTCAATGCTTAGATTTTAAACCTTTTAATTTTTCATGTACGAATAGAGTAGTTTTTTTTATATATTTAACAACCTTCAAATCTCAATAATTCCAAACATTCATCTTATTTACTAAAGAAATACTTATTCCGATATTTAGTTTAACACTTTAAATTTTATGGATTATGTGAATCTTTGTGAGTAATGTCAAAAATAAATTGAAGTAAATCTTATTATTCAAAATTTGTGTTCTCCTTGGTAGGATGGAGAATATTGAGATATGTATAATATTCTACTTTAATGGTATATTAGATGTAAGTAATCCACTTTGATCCAGTCTGTAATGGTGGCGAGCAGAAGGTACTATGGGTCGACGTCCATATAACTTTTAATCAACTACTTAGAAAGATAAATGAAGAAATTGGTTGCGAGCTTCATAATGAGCATATAAACATGCAGTATCAGTATCATAATGGCCAAAGCTTCATGTTCATAACCATAAGAGGTGATGATGATCTCCATCGAATATTCAGATTATTTCAAAACGGAAGTCAAGCTATATTTTTGTATTTACATAGAAACAGTGAAGCAACTACAAGTAAACAACCATCACATCTAAGGTCTACATACGCTAGGCCTAGCAGCTAGCGAGGGAATAGACCGTCATTCAATTTGAACAGGTGCCGGCCCAACCAATCATGGTAAATGTAGTGCTGTTGATTTGTTTAATAGCTTGTTTTCATCATTTATCTGATTGTTTTATGACATGGTGATTCACGCAGGGGAAATTTGATAACGTATACAACTACCACAAACTTTCCCACTGGCAATGGGATATAGATGGCCCTTCCACTAGAGATGATGTTAATAGGTTTGGTTCCTTATACATCTGATTTGCTTATATATGTAATTTATATATGATTGACCGTTTGCCATGCAGGTGCGATGTGTCAAGCGTGTTTCGAAGACAATTTAACCTGAACACGCCTGTTGTATCTTATGATAATCCATTTGTGGAAGCAATGCTTGAAGATCTTTAGCCCTCCATTAATCTTGCGAAAGGTGCAAATGTTCAATTCTCTAATATAAGGGATGACTTTGTCATGGATGGGAGGGAAGAGGAGGCAATACCCAAAATTCCTGGAGTTGATGGAGAATGCAATGTAGTGGAGGAGGGGGTTGAAAATGATGAATTTGATTTTGATGTTGACCCTAGAGAAAATGAATTGCAAACTGTCACACTGGACCTTCTAGAACAACACATACACAAGAAGGATTGGGTCATGCATCAAATGTTGTGAGAGAAGAAAATGTTATTGATACTTTGAAAATCCTGCCTTAACACAGGCGGAGGTCCCAGTAACCGGATCTCTATTAAATATCAATCCACGCATGATTAAACTAGTAATTAGTCCTAAATCATATTAAAAGCAATCAAACCACATAGTGAGAAGGACACACGATTTGTACATAGAAAACCCTACTCTGGAAAAAACCACGGGCCTTACTGTCTAGGTCAGCAGACAACCAAGCACTATTTGAAACGAAAGTTACAAGAGGACTTACAACCCTTTCCCAGTTGGAGACTCAACCTAAGGACTGCTTTGATCTTGTCGACAACCCATCGTTCACCTTTAACCGTGCTTGAGTAAACAAACTTGAATCCGTCTTCAAGATGTCTTTACTTCAGAAGAGTAGAATGGAACTAGTCCCAACGCTTGATTTTCAACACACGAACTTAAAGCTTTGGGGGGAAATGATGGATCTCTCAACGTCTTCTCGGGGGATTTTATCTTGATCAGAAGTACCTTTGGAATAGAGAGAGAATGGCTATAAATAAGCCTAAACTCGTGTCTCAAGACTTGTGATGCAATTAGGATAGGTAAAGTGTCTTGAGTGAATTTATGAAGGACTTTCCGAATGTAATTCAAATTTCCCAGGTTCGCTCGAGCAGACAGGGAGTTCCCTCGAACGAACTAGTCTCCATCTCAGATGATCAGAACTGAATAATGATGGCTTGAGCGGAGAAATAAGATGGGTCAAGCCAGGGTTCTCTGTGAGGGTTTCACTCGAGCAAATGGGGCATCGTTCGAGCAAACTCTGTCAATTCCCATAACTGCAGATCTTCTTTGACAGTTGATCTTGGGCAGTCCTTTCTAATGAAGAACTACAACTTAAAGAGTCCCAGTTTTGTCCATTACCGAATGAATTAGCCAACTTAAACTCTAACAATCTCCCCCTTTGGCAATTCATGGACAAAACACCTAGATACAAAAAAAATCTACCCAAGACTAAGAAGTACAAGGACTAAACGAAGTCTTAACTTGTGATCCTGCAAAAACCCTACACAGCCTGTCACTAGATCAAATGCATCCATCATTGCCATCATTGGAACTTAAAACAAGATAATAAGCATATTTAAAGCAAAATAACACTAAAAACACTCCCCTTTTTTATTTTGAATTGTCAAATATCAAAAGAGAAGAACAACCAAGGTAGCAACAAGAACATATAACTAAGAAGTTCAAGTCAAAAGAACTGTCAAAAGTTCAAGCTAGCAACAGAAGCATGTAAAGAGTAACAAATCAATGATTTCCCAGACGAGATAGGATGCTGCAAACGCTTCATCAATAGAGTTGAATCGGCCACCCATCGCTTCGAATCCTACATCAATTTGTTGATTCAAACCCTACACTTGAGTTGTAAGCTGATCAATTCGATTGACATTTCTCTGTTGCTCCCCCTGAACCTGTGCGGCAGGTACAACTTCATCCTCATGAACTTCATCACCTTGAGGAGCAAGTGGAATGTGAGCAGTCCATTGAGCAAGTGTGCGAGCATTGATTGGATTCCAATCTTTTGTGTAGCCTCATTACTCTTCTTCGGAACCTCTTTATACAAAAGGAAGTCAGTGATCAAAACACCAAATGGAAGAATAAAGTTCTTCTTTGTAGTCAAGGTTCAGATGATTACATTCAGTATGACCTGAAGGATGTTCACTCTCTTCCCTGTTCGGAAACAGTACAGAAGATATCCATTTTTGTGGGCTACATCGGAGGTGTGGCCCCTTGGTTTCAAATTATGGCAAAAAAACCGACTGAGAAACCGGCACTCATCAGTTAAATTTCCATGAGGGAGAATACCTCAAGGCCAACGAGTATCTGCACCACAAATGGTGGTGGCCACTAGATCATAGTCAATAGGGACTTGAAGGTCGTCTGCAATGGGGTAATTCGGGTTCTCGACCATAGGAATATCAATGAAGTCTGCAATGTCAGCCATAGATATCGTTAACCACTTTCCCCGCACATAAGTCTTGAGAGAGCCCGATTCCAAAATATCCATATTGCAGTAAAATTCCCGAACCCAGTCAACATGGATCTTTGTCGAGTTAAATTTCATCAGAGAATACAAGTTTCTATTGGAAAGACTTCTTCAAACATATTTATCATGCAATTCCTCAGCAACTTCTCTCTCTGATTCAACATTTCTTGACTGATATTGTTCGTGAAACTGAACAGATTTGTTCAGTGAAGGGAACCGAGTATGATCAAAGTTTGATTGGGCTGAAGAAGACTCCACATGAGATCTCTTCTTTGGAGCCATTAAAAATGATTTTGAAAGGATCATTTAACAAAATGTCCAAGTCAGTGAAAAGAAAGAAACACTGCTAACACCATATCAAGGCTTCTTGCACTCAACTAAGTCCCTGCAGAAAAATTTGGGTATGACCACCCATCTCCACATCCAACACAACTACCACAGAAAATCCTCAGAGATAAACAATTTAAAAAAACCCAAAAACCAAAAACAAATCCATAATTGTGATACTCTACTTCCAGTCAATCTCCAAGGTCAGTATTTGAGCAATAAACAAGGATTCATCAGTAAAATTCATGGACAAAAGAATCCAATTAATTCCAATAATCAAATGGCATATTTGATTTTCCAATCCAGCCAACACCCACAAAACCAAATCACAAAAAAGACATAGGATAGTATAAATGTAGTAGAAGATGAAAAAGGAAAAGCAATGAGGAAGATATCACCCTAGGAAGGAAACCATCGAAAATCCTAGATGCAAATATCATATGAAACCCAAAAAAAAAAATCTACAAACTAAACAATTCTACTAGAACATGTAAAAAACGGATTCGAAATGGAAATATCAAACTACTTTGATGAATGTAGAAAAAAAAAACCCTCTTTAGAGATCGGAATGGATGCAACCAGCCGTGGAAGAGAAGGACGAAAGAAATGGGGGCTAGGGCTTGGAGGAAGAAGAGATGAAGTGAGGAAGAAAGAAAGAAAAAACGTGGATCGAGCGGACTTTAACGCTGTGGGTTCGCTCGACTTGAGTGGTCGCTCGAGCGAAGTGTCAAACGTTTGAAAAAATTAAGAGCAATGTGGCAAAAATACTCTAACATCTATTTGTCGGTCAAATCACTCCATAAAGTATGGTAAAAAAAAAATTTCATAAATTTAAGCACACAGTGAAAAGTGTGAGCTGAATAACCAAGAAGAAGAAAAAAAATAGAAAAAAAACAAAAGAAAAGAAAATGAAACTGAATAAATTGAGTGTGACCCACTCCCCCTAAATCTCCTCGAGACGAACATAAGTGTTGCATGGGGGGCACATCCATTAACAAAAAGTTAGGCAAAATAGTTTTCCCCATTTTTTTTGGAAACTTTCTATTCCCCCCTTTTTTATTTATTTTTTATTTTTTTAAATAATTACAATGGGGTCAGATTAAACCATCATGGGTGACTTTCACACTAATGAACATGATAGCCTTCTCCAAATGAAACTTTTCAATCAAGTGGAAGCTATCACACACATTCTTAGGTAGCCCTAATCCTCCGGTTTAACTTGATTGCCGTAACATCTCTCAATGAATAAAGACAGATACGGCTGTGAGAGAATCATAATCGATCCGTGCTGTTCAAAATTAATTCAAAAAATTTTGGTCATGTGAAAATGTGAATGTGCATTTAAATAAACAAAAAATTATGGAGTTTAGGGAATAAGAGAAATCCCTAGAGATTTACGCAGAGATTCAAACCGCGTTGCATCCAATGGTTTTGCGAAAATGTCTGCAAATTGAGTTTCAGTAGGAATGTGATACAAAGAAATTATGTCCTCCTCCACAAGATCACAAATAAAATGGTGGCTAATGTCTATGTGTTTAGTTCGAGAGTGTTGTACAGGATTTTTGGAAATGTCGATAGCACTCTGATTATCACAAAACACATTCATTGTTTGTTGATCAAATCCGTAATCTTGCAACATCTGTTTCATCCAAAGAAGTTGTGTACAACAACTTCCAGCAGCAATACATTCAGCTTTAGCAGTCGATAAGGATGTCGAAGTCTGCTTTTTACTATGCCAGGCCACCAAATTATTTCCATCAAAGAAACAGCTACCTAAAGTACTCTTTCGATCGTCAACACACCCAGCCCAATCAGCATCTGAAAAGCCAACAATGGTAGTGTTGGTATCTTTGGACATCCAGATGCCATATTCAACAGTCCCATTTATATATTTCAAAATTCTTTTGGCCGCTTGGACGTGAGAGAGTTTTGGTTTAGACTGATATCTTGCACAAACACCAACACTATAAGCAATATCAAGATGACTTGCAGTAAGGTAGAGAAGACAACCTATCATACTCTTGTAGAGTTTCTCATCAATGTCCATTCCATCAATATCAAGGCTGATTTTGGTAATTGTGCTCATCGCAGTCCTTGCATGTTTCGATGATTGCACGCCAAACTTTTTCAGTAACTCTCTGGCATATTTTGGTTGGGAGATAAAGATACCAGAATGAGTCTGCTTGATTTGTAATCCTAGTAAGAACAAAAGCTCACCAACCATGCCATTCTTTAAGCAAATTTATCCGACAAGAGTTCAAAGGTTGATCCGGAAATGATATCATCTACATAAACCTGTGCAATAACAATGTTCCTCTCGTCATGTTTGATGAACAAGGTCTTGTCAACACTGCCTCTTTGAAAACCATGCTCAACCAGAAACACTTTCAATCTTTCAAACTAGGTTCAAGGTGCTTGTTTCAAACAGTAAAGAGCTTTTCTTAATTTGAAAACATGATCCGAGAAATGAGGATCTTCAAATCCCTTTGGTTGTTCAACATAGACTTCCTCATTTAAAAAACCATTTAGAAAAGCACTTTTCACATCCATTTGAAATAATTTGATGTTCAAAAAACAAGCCATAGCAAGCAACAGTCAAACCGATTCAAGTCTAGCAACAAGGGCCAATGTTTCATCAAAATCAATACCTTCAACTTAGGCATATCCCTGAGCAACTAGTCGTGCTTTGTTCCTTATCACTTGTCCCGACTCATGGATTTTGTTTTTAAATATCTATTTTGTACCGATGACGTTTGTGTGATAGGGTCTATGAACAAGCTTCCAAACACGATTTCATTCAAATTGAGTAAGTTCCTCATGCATAGCATTAATCTAGCAATCATCAACAAGAGCATCTTTAATAGTTTTTGGTTCTAGAGTAGAAGCATAACATAAATGACTTACCTCATCACGTACCTATTTCTTGGTTTTCAAGGGAGCAGAGATCGTACCTATAATCGTATCCAGAGGATGATCTTTCAGTACTTGTCCTTTTTGGGATCGTGGATGTGTAGTTGAAGGAGATGCACTTTTCACTTCGAATTGACGAATGATATCCGGCACAATAGATTCTGAAGAAAATTTCTTTGGACTTACAAGTTCTTCAATTGCAGTTATTTCTGTTTTCTTTTCATTTTTCTAAAATCAAGTTCAGCCTGACTTTCAGTTTCCTTATCCATAACCTTTCAGAAGCTGGAGAAAAAGTCGAGCCTTCATCATCATCAGAAAAATAATCAATTGTTCCTGCATCGTCCACAACCACATTTATGGATTTCATGACGACAAAGTTTTTAAGATGAAACACCTGATAGGATTTGCTCGTCAATGAGTAACCAAGGAAAATTCCTTCTTCACTTCTGGAGTCAAATTTAGATAGGTGTTCTCTATCCCGAAGAATATAACAAAATTTAGATAGGTGTTCTCTATCCCGAAGAATATAACACTTGCTGTCGAAAGTTCTGAAATATTTATGTTGGGCTTGACTCCAATCCATATTTCATAAGGAGTAGTTTTTGTGCCAGGACGAAGATAGACACGGTTGATAGACACGTTTGATAACATAAACAATTGTGTTTACGACTTAAGCCCAAAACCGTTGGGGAATGTTTTTGCTATGTAACATAACCCATGCCATCTCTTGTATCACACGATTTTTCCTTTCAACCACTCCATTTTGTTGTGGTGTTTTTGGTGCATAGAATTTATATTTGATGCCAGGTTGAGTGCCGAAAGTAGAGAAGTCAGAATTTTGAAATTCGAATTCATGATCGGAGCGTATTTTAAAAATACCTCCAAATTCTTATCCCTTATTTGCAAAAAGCAAAGACCATAAGTCATTAAAGACAGTAAAAGTTTCATACTTATCATGCAAGAACCGAACCCAAGTTAATCTAGAAAAATCATCAATGGTAAAAAATATGTATTTTTTACCGCCAATACTTTCAAGCTTAGTGGGTTCCATGAGATCCATATGTAACAGCTCTAAAGGTCTCTTAGTGGTAAGAGAATCAATATTTTTATGTGGGGCTCTAATTTGTTTCTCAACCCGACATGGGCCACAAACACTATTCGGGGCTCTTTGGAGTTTGGGTAGCCCTCAAACTAATTCAAGTTTTGATAATTTTTCTAGGTCTTTGTGATTGACAAGACCCAACCTTTAATGCCACAAATCAATATCACTTAACATTGCAGAATTACATGTCATATCTTTTTCTCTTGATACCACATAACAGTTGTCAGGATTTCTTTTACCATGGAGCATAGTTTTTCCCTTTTTATCAACAATGATGCACTCATTAGTAGAAAAGTGAACTTCATACTTGTTATCACACAATTGGCTTATACTAAGAAGATTTGTCTTAAGCCCGTTAACCAAGTAAACATTCTTCAGTTGAGACATACCTGGAATAGAAACAATACCTTTTCCAAGGACCTTTGCCTTACCTCCATCTTTGAAATGAACACTTCCACCATTATAGTCTTCGAGCGACATAAACAATGCTTTATTTCCGTCATATGCCTAGAACAACCACTATCCAAATACCACACATCCGATTCTATGGCACTGAGTGCTGTAAGGATCACATTACAGCGTAAGTTAGATTTACGGACCTAGATGGGCTTGGTGTTGACCTGTTGATGAGAGACAAATTGCTTCATCTGCTGATTCCTTTGATAGTTTCTCAATTTATTACAATGTGGTTGTATGTGTCCGGTAATCCCACAGAAGTGACATATGGGAACAAATTTTGGTTTTGACATATATCTTGGATAACAGTTATTCGGGTATGTAGCATTTGGATAGATTGGGGGCAATGTTGTCATTGTAGGTCCTTGAACAAAAGTGGACTTACCTTTGTCCTTTGATGTGGAAGCTCCTTGAACATAACTAAGTCCAGTTTTCGAAGAAACAGACTATTGGTTTTTTCAGAATTTCATTCAGCTTCAATGACCCAGTATTTATCCAATTGATTGAAGCTTTTGCGGAGTCTAACTCTGCAAGGGCCATCTTCAATTTTCCAGCAAGGTTTTTCTTTTCAGATTTGCAAGAGATCAACTCGTTTCGCAAGTTCACCAACTCAGCTTTTTGAGATTGTTGATGCAGACGATCATTCTCTTGACCTGCAAGAATCAATTTGTTAGACAAGATAGTGCATTGATCTTCCAATTGTTTTAACTTAGACTGAGATTCTATCAATGTCGCTTGTAATGATGTATTCTTTTCTTCCATTGCCTTTAATTTTAAGGCTCTTTTCTCGCTAATTTTCGACATTCTGATAGATTCTTGAAACAACTTTTGATAGTCTTCATCACCCTCCTGTTCTCCATCATAAATTTCATTAATATCTAAATCATCTTCAGACTTATATTCCTGCACAAAAGAGGTGTAGGAAAAGCCATGAAAGTAACATACTTTCCAGACTCACTCGAAGGTGAATCAGGTTCAGACACTTCATCATCAGACTCGTCATCCTAAGCAACATTTAAAGCCTTACCTTTATTCTTTTCTCTTCGACCATATCCTTGGCATTCAAAACATTTGCACACTTAGCAGCAGTGTGACCATATCCTTGGCATTCAAAACATTTGATTAGCTTCGGTATACCTTTAGATTGATTCTATCCTATTTTAAGTACAAATTTTCCTTTTGAAGGTGCCTTGGGATTCGATGAATCTTTCTTGGTAAAAACCTTTTTATTTTTCCAAATCTTTTTAAACTTTCTAGCAAAGTAAGCCTCAAATTTTTCATCATCAAAATCACTGCCACAATCGCTAATTTCAAGGTCATCCACTAAATTTGAAGACACTAGAGCAAGTCCTTTCCCTTTTTCGGCTGACAATGATTTGCCTCGAAGGTTTGCGAATTTCCAACAAGTTCTTTAATAGTTATGGAATTGAGGTCCTGATGCTCCTCAATGGCAACTACTTTTGGATGAAAGCGTTCTGGGAAAGACCTCAAAATTTTCTTAACGACTTTAGATTGAGGAATGGGTTCTCCCAGGGTAAAGCATGGATTTACAATCTTAGTCAATTTTGTATTGAATTCATCAAAAAGTTTCAGACTCTTTCATCCGAATAATCTCAAAAGCAGTTGTCAAGTTTTGGAGTTTGGTTTGCTTGACAGTGTCTGTTCCCTCATGAGTAGTTTGTAGTAGATCCCAGGCTGCCTTGGCAGTAAGGCATGTAGAAACTCTATGAAATTCAGTTGTCGTAATTCCATTGTAAATTTCATTAATGTCCTTATTATTGCAGTTGGACTTAGTCTTTTCATCAGCAGTCCATTAGGCTTTGGGTTTCAATTTAGTCTGCCCTTCAACAACAATGATGGGATCAGTGTATCCCTTCACAACTATGTCCCAAACTTGGTCATCAATAGCCTTAAGAAAAGCAATCATCCTTACTTTCTAGTAAGCATAATTGGTTCCGTCTAGAATAGGAGGCTTATTAGTAGATGTTCATTCTCTATTGATATCCATTAGAGATCAGTATTAAATAGATCACACAAAGATTAGTGCAACCCGCTCTGATACCAATTGGAAATCCTGCCTTAACAGAGGCAGAGGTCCCAGTAACCAGATCTCTATTAAATATCAATCCACACGTGATTAAACTAGTAATTAGTCCTAAATTAGATTAAAAGCAATCAAACCACACAGTGAGAAGGACACACGATTTGTACGTGGAAAACCCTACTCGGGAAAAAACCATGGGCCTCACAGTCTAAGCTAGTAGACAACCAAGCACTATTTGAAACGAAAGTTACAAGAGGACTTACAACCCTTTACCAGTTGGTGACTCAACCTAAGGACTGCTTTGATCTTGTCGACAAGCCGTCGTTCACTTTCAATCGTGCTTGAGCAAACAACCTTGAATCCGTCTTCAAGATGTCTCTACTTCAGGAGAGTAGAACGGAATTAGTCCCAACGCCTGATCTTCAGCACACGAACTTGAAGCTTTGGGGGGGAATGATGGATCTCTCAAAGTCTTCTCGGTTGATTTTATCTTGATCAGAAGCATCTTTGGAATAGAGAGAATGGCTATAAATAAGCCTAAACCCGTGTCTCAAGACTTGTGATGCAGTTAGGATAGGTAAAGTGTCTTGAGTGAATTTAGGAAGGACTTTCTGGATGTAATTCAAATTTCCTAGGTTCACTCGAGCGGACAGGAGTTCACTCGAGTGAACTCGTCTCTATCTCAAACGATCAGAACAGAATAATGATGGCTCAAGCGGAGAAATAAGATGGGTCGAGGGAAGGGTTCTCTGTGAGGGGTTTGCTCGAGCGGATGGGGCTTCACTCGAGCGAACTCTGTCAGTTCCCAGAACGGTAGATCTTCTTTGACAGTTGATCTTGAGCAGTCCTTTCTAATGAAGAATTACAACTTTAAGTGTCCTAGTTTTGTCCATTACCCAATGAATTAGCCAACTTAAACTCTAACATACTTTAGTTCCTAAGAATAACCAAATTGGCATGGATCACGAAGAGGGTTCTTTTCGTGAGATGTCGAATGAAAGATGGTTTCAGACTCGTGAATCATATAGGACTGCAATGTGAAAATTTTGTACAACAATTTTGAGCTTCATTGGATGAAAAGGTCTATGACAGAATTAAGTGCAAGATGTGGCGATCATCAATGTCCTTAGCGCATCCATGCATCTATCCTGCAGTCTGGCCCTAAGTTTATAGTGCAAACTTATTATTTAAAACATACATGTTCGAAGCCAATGATGGGACTCGCACATGCTCTGGCCACATCAGTCTTGATTGCTGATTGGATCAAAGAACGGCTCCGTCTCCATCTAAGTTACTCTCCAAAAGAAATTATAACAGACTTCCAATTGGAGTTTGGCATCCAAATCGGCTACAGGAAGCTTATCTAGCTAAAGAGATAGCTATGCATGATATACGAGGTTCTTATGAAGATTCCATTAGAATCCTGCCTAGTTATTGCATTGAACTAGAAATGACAAACCCTAGCAGCGTATGTCATTTGATCAGGAAAGATGATGATTTATTCCAAAAGTTTTTTGGGGCTTTTGGCTCAAGCATCCGCTTTTTCAAGAGATCATTATGCCCATTGATAGCTGTTGATGGTACCATCTTCGTGGAGAATACCCTAGAGTTCTGTTTGTTTCCGTGACATGTGATGGAGACCGTATGTTATTTTTCATCGCTTTTGCTATAGCCGAGATAGAGGATAGAGATACCTGGGAGTGGTTCATTGCTGAGTTAGATGTCAACTTAAGGGTTTTTCCTAATTTGACTATTGTATATGATAGACAAAAATGTCTCATACGAGCTATTCAAGAACGATTTCCCCATGCTAGTCATTACTACTGCATACGACATATATCAACAAATCTTAAAGAGAGGTACAAGGATGAGGCTCTGATGGTGGAATTTTGGAATGCTGTAAGAGCATATAGGCGAGTTGATTATGAGAGATATATGGCCGAAATAAGGGATTTGGGTGAAGGTGCGTTCAAGTAGTTTGAAGACATTGGGCCATGACACTGGATAAATGCATTTTTAGAAGGGAGATGGTATGACATGATCACAACAGATGTTGCTGAATGCACTAATAATTTATTGAAGGAAACTAGGGAGTATCCAATCACAAGGCAAGTACAGACCATACGATGTAAACTAATGAAATTTTATGAGGTACGCCATCGCAGTTCACTTGAAGAGCGTACAAGACTAACTCCTTATGCTAAGAAAATACTAAGTAAAGAATTCGAAGACGCCCATTGATTGGGAGTCCAACCAATAAGTATTCTACCTACCTAGCCACAAAATCATCCAAAACAACCGTTAAGCATCTAACTAAAATTAATTAGCCACTAAAAGTGATTAGGGTGGGGTTGGGGTGTTACATTCACCCAAATAAAAAAACTAGTTTGTATGAGGAAGTCAATGAATATCACTTATATGTACAAATGTTTAATTTACTTTGTATCAATTATAGTAGCTCACATTATCTATGTCCTACTTATTAAGTTGTTTGCGGATAGAAGATGTCTTCATCAATAAATTATGGCCTTTCAACCTTTCCTGCCACATCAGACATAAAAGGAAAGCAAACTCGAACTGGTCGCTACTCCGCTCAATTGGTCACCCTATCTTCATCCAAGAAAAGGCCTAAATATGCACCACATGTAACACTATTGTTTATCAATAAAAGTAGGTACATAATGACACATGAATATAACTTAATCACAAACTACAAATATTACCTATAATAGTTGTAGTGGGCCGGTAAGTGTTCTGATCCCATCTTTCAATCTTGTTGCTCTGCCTAGAGTCCTATACATATTTGCCAGACACGTTGTCCCCCATGCATATCTTTCAAACGTCCTAAACAACTCAAGAAGGTATCCGTTCCCCTTAGACCTAGAAGTATTGGCACAAATTTGTTGGACCACTAAGTAGAATAGGTATGCATGGGTATAACTATTTTCAACTTCTTCGAATGCCCCCTTTGGACATATGCCATAAAGGAGACGAAACCAGGTGTACTTTATTTGTGCCCCTGTACAATGCATAGCTTGGTTGGGAACTCTTCCTAATAATTCATGACACAATACTCTCACCTCTTCTACCTTCGAAATTGTACGACCTGTAACTAGCCTTCCATCAATGGGAAGGCCATAAATAGAGGCAACATCCTCCAATGTTATTGTTGCCCCCCGGAGTTAAAATGGAATGTATTAATCTTGGGTCTCCATTGCTCCACCAACGCCCATATAATGCCATGGTAAATTTTCATTTTACCAATGGAGGCCACATTGTGTAGACCAACCATACAAACAATTTCTTCTTGTCATTCATTTAATTCCTAAAAATCATTTAAAAGGTCAGCTGGGATGCACTTCAGTGGGCCAAGTTCTTGCAATTGACAAATACATAACATTATAACACGCGAGGAACCATCTGAAACTAATGGATTTATTTCAAGTTTAGCAATGATGGTATTGAGCCTACTTGCCCTTCCCATATCACTTTTGATATATGATTATCTTGATTCGTAAGGATCCGTTTATCCAAAGGACTAGGATCCATTTTTTCAATTATCTATGGAGTACTTCCGAATATTTATTAATCGTAAGAAGAATATAAGTTAAAAATAAAAAATATGGCATCATTAGTAATTGGATACTGATGCATGGGAATAAAAAAGGACATGAAACGCTTTAATGTAATGATGTAGAATGAAACCAGATACAATTACTATTTATTAATAAGATTAATGTAGTTTTTACACTTAATGGCATGACTGATATGTTGCTTGAAAGGTTTGATTGGGTTGGATGTAAACAGGGGGAAATTGTTACATAATAGATTGAATAGTGCAGTTGTAAACTTTAGATGATTGCAAAATAGTATAATCATTTTCATTATTTACTATGAAGAGAGACTTTTAGTAGAAAAAAGCACAATCGTTACAAACTGAAATGAGACTCTAAAAAAACACAAAAAAAAAAAGAAAAATCATAACATGAAGTACCCTGTGAAAAACAGAAGCAAATCTCCAACAACTTGCATTGTTAATCAATATCAATTGTTCACCATGTACAAACTACCTATGTTACATTATGATGTCATGACATCATATTAGAAAATAGCAACTAATTCAATTTTCACTTTATACAATTAATGAGAATGATAAATACAGTTTTGATCATAAATTCAACATGGGCATCCTTTGAGACATCACCATAACTAGAGCTTGCCCACTAGATGCTTCAATAACATGGCAAGGTCCTTAAAAAAACATGACAAAAAGAAAATCAATGAGTTCTATAACATGATAAGAATGAAAAATAACATCACAAAATCACATGATGAGAAAGAAAAAAAAAAGAGCATTCGCATAATACAAGAAAAACTGACCATTAGAAGAGAACTTTATTTAGCCTTAGGAGTCACAAGACTCACCCCCTTCCTTGAGGACCTTGCATAATTTACAGGTACCTATTATAAAATGAGGTACGTAAATCAATCAATTAATTTGTATTGAATAATATTGGCTACATGTTCCACATTCCATCAATATGTATATTCTTAAAATTTTCATACAAGATTTATGATAGCAGTAACACAAGCTATATCCATACATTTTTCACATTTCTTTCTTTCACAGTTCAGAGAGTAATATGTATTGGTAAAAGATCCACATCAAACACATGCCAAAAAACAGATGCTGATTGCCTACAAAATAAAATGGCAAACTTGTAATCTCTATAGTTATAGCATGAAACCTTCACCATTAACATCCACCATCTCAACACAAATTAAAATGGAACCCTGCATTCCAAACCAATCAACCAAATATAGTATACTTAGGGAATTTACGAAAGAAAGCATAAAAGATCAATAGGGAATTTACAAAAGAAAGTATAAAAGATCATCACACTTACAAGCTTACTCACATCCTCCAATGAACCATTGACATGTCTATTTCAACACCAACACACAAAAGGAGACATATTTTTCCAAAGAATGGAAACCTTGTGGCCTTTAATGAACTGTTAGAACCAGATGCAGCATCAATATTGTAGTCATTCCGCAATCGTAGCACTAAGAACATAAAACTAAAGCTCATCCAACTAACTCTATATGACCAAGGATCAAAGTTTGGAAAGTTTAAACATTTACAAATGCAAGAAACTCTATATCCTCAAGATATTAGAACAATATAGACACACAAGGTAGTTTCCTTTGACCATCAATATCTAACCAGATATGCCGAAAACTGTTTAAGAACCATGAGATCTATCATCCAAAAATAAATGAAGAACTATTAAAAGAAATTAACAAACTACCTTGAGAAAAGGGTGTTAGATGTGAATGGTCCCCATGACCACATGTACAACACTGTTGGGACCCATAGTTTGAGCCCACTAATTTAAGTTACTTTCTCCTTTTGGTTTTTGGTTTTACTAATTTTATCTTGGATTCAATTTTAGTAAGCCCAAATTAAATAAGACTCTTGTTGGCTAATTTGAGGAAATTAAGGAAACTTACTTTTATTAGATTTCTTTGATGGGAAGAAATATCTCTAAGGCTTTATCTATATATATGGTTTTCCGGTCCTCTCTCTTAACCCACAAGATCTGAAAAGTAACCATCAACTTCATGATAGGAGAAAACCCTATTTGAGAAAAGAGTTCCACGTATGATTTAATCTTTGAAATTATTCATTGTTGATGCATAGATCAAGATCCATGTGTTTGATTTGAATTACAAACAATATCAGATTTTAACAAGTGGTATCAGAGCAGATGTTGTGATTTATGCATTCAATATATTTTTTTAATTGGATTATTTTAATGCATAAGATCCGACCACCCTAGCATCCTCCTCCATGAGATCGACTTCCCCATCGTCGACGGCCCCCCGAAAGGCTGCAAAAACGTTGACCGTCTCCCCTCCATGGACCTATTCGTCCCCTTTTCCTCTAGGCCACAAGGCAACCCCCGCCGCCCCCCCACCCCCCCCCCCCCCCCCCCCCAACCAATTGCTTCCTCTAGTGGACGCTCGCCGTTTGCCAGGAATTTTGACATGGTGTCCCACTCAAGGGATGGAGTATCCGATATGATGGTTGGAGTGCCTTCTCCATGGGCGTCTGCAAGTCCACCATTGTGCATGCACCGCACAAGCATTCAGAGACTTTTGCCATGCCATGTCTCCCTGAGAGGTTAGAGATTTCGACCCGGAAACCAATAAGATCAGAGAATCCAAGACGTGGGGCTGCCATAGGGTTGGAGAGGTCTCGGTGCTTCTTTGTATCGGCCATCAAGTCCAAGACATGGTGTCCCACGAAGGGGATGGAAGAGAGGATTAAAGGGAGAGGGTTGATGGTGAGAGGGTGGGCCCCACATAGTAGGATCTTGGGTCACCTTGCAATAGGTGGGTTCATGAGCCACTGTGGTTGGAATTCGCTGCTGAAAAGCTTGTTGATGGGGGTCCCTATCTTACCATGATCTATGATTGAAGCGCAAGCATCTCAAGACCCATGGCCCATCATCTAATTATTCCTAAAAGGAAAGAGGTGTGATGAAGCCTCTGTACATGACGAGCTTGATTCATGGGATTTGTTTTTGCTGCTATGAGTCTAGTCATGATTGTTTATTTAATTACAATGCATTGCCCCTGGTATATTCACTGTATTCTTAATGAATTCATTACTAGTTTGTGTCGTGCTGCTTCATGAGGACCATGTATTCAAGGACTGATTGACTTATACAAAGGGGGCATAATATATGCATAACATAATATACAGATTTGAATTCATGTATGAAGCACTGAGATTGATCTTATGCATTGTTGAAATTGGTTTTTTCTGATCCATAAACCTTTTTTTTTTTTTTTTGAGGCACCACTAGTGACATTATAACCAATCTTAATTAGACCCCTTTATGTCTTATTATAAATGCTATTAATTCAATTGAGACCCATATTTTTAAATAGTGTGGTAGTCACCAAAGTGGCCCAATTATGAAGAACTTATAGGTATCAATTAAAATTTAAGACCTTTAACACTATTTCTTGTGTAATTAAGGATAATAGCATTAGACTTGCGATCCTAAATTATGAGAGTGAGGATCGGCCTAAAGGTTCGATCGCCACTCAAATAATTATAAGATCGGACTAGGGTAATTTGATATATTTACCCAATTGGTTTTGGTTCCTATACCCAAAGGTATAAAGCCTAGCAAATTGTGTTCATACTATCTCATTAACCCTATGGATGGATAGGATTCCTCCACGAGTGATCCTATTGCATGTTGTAGTCTCGACCAAAAGGAGGGATTATGATGACGAACTGGATCACTCACTAGATATGCTTCATTTATGCACCGAATCATTCTGGACTAATGTTTTAGCGTGAACTCAAAGCATTAAAGTAATTGAGCATTTTTTCCCTTTATACTCCAGCATTGACTCCCTCTGCCTTGAATGGACATCTCTCAAGCATTCCAATGTTAAATGGATCAAATTTCACTGATTGGAAAGATGAACTTTTATTAACCTTGGGCTGCTTAAACTTGGACACTGCAATTATGGAACCCAAACCCGCTGATCTTACTGAAAATAGCTCTCAAGCTGCAAGAGCATATTATGAAAAATGGACCAAGGCCAACCGTTTAAGTCTTATGATGATCAAAAGATCCATAGCTAAAAATATCTGTGGTTCTATCCCGGATAACGAAAATGAAAAGGCCTATCTCGAATATGTGAAGCAGCAATTTCAAGCATCTGATAAGGCTTTAGCAGCTACTTTGATTGCCAAATTATCTTCAATGAAATATGATGGATCTAGCGGTATCAGGGAACATATCATGAAAATGAGGGATATAGCGGCCCAACTCAACTCTCTAGAAATGACAATTTCTGAAAATTATAGTCCAATTTATTTTGAACTCCTTGCCCCCTCAATTTGGGCCTTTTAAAATTTCATATAATACTCATAAGGAGAAATGGACTACAAATGAGTTCGTCTCAATGTGTGTCCAAGAAGAAGGCAGACTTAGGCAGGGAGGGCAGTTACACAAAGTAAATTTCATCTCCAACACCCCTTCAAACAAGAAAACATATCCCACGGGTACGAAAGGTCAGAAAAAGAAAGGCAAGATACCTGTTGAGACTGACCAAGTCGGGAAGAAAGGTAGTGAACCAATGTGTTTCTTCTGCCGCAAAAGGGGACATCTGAAGAAAGACTGCTTGAAAAGATAGAAATGGTTTGAATCTAGAGGTATAAATAATTATTTTGTTTGTTATAAAACAAATCTTTTAGATGTTCCTTCAAATACTTGGTGGATTGATTTGGCGCCATTGTTCATGTGGCAAATTCCATGCAGGGCTTTCACTCAAGCCGGAGTCCAAACAATGATCAAAGAAACATTTTTATTGGAAACCCGCTGGAGGCTGAAGTGAAAGCGGTGGGAACTTGCAGATTGATTCTTGATTCTGGATTCCAGTTGAACCTTAATACCACTTTTTATTTACCTTCGATTAGTAGAAATTTAATTTCTTTATCTAGAATTGATTTAGAATGTTATACCTCCTCTTTTGGACATAGTACCTCGAGTATTTATAAGATCAAGTTTTAATTGGTGGTGGTATTTTATGTGATGATGGTCTTTATAAATTGAATCTAGATCCATATTTCGCTAGTTCCTTACTTATCTTGCATAAGAATAATGTTATGAATGCTGGTATTAAGAGATGAATCTTGAATGAAAACTCCTCAATTTTGTGGCATAAAAGGCTAGGACACATTTCTCAACAGAGATTAAAGAGATTAGTAAATGACGGGGTATTAAGAGCCCTAGATTTTACTGATTTTGGTGTTTGTATAGACTGCATGAAAAGTAAGCATACCAAAAACACCAATAAACATACCATAAGACATTTAGAACCACTTGAATTAATCCACACAAATATTTGTGGTTATTTTCCTACACCATGTTATAGTGGCCAAAAATACTTTAGCACCTTTATTGATGATTTTACTAGATATGGATATGTCTACCTGTTATATGAGAAAACAGAATCTTGAAAAGCTTTTGAAATCTACAAGGCTGAAGTTGAAAAACAGTTAGACAGAAAAATAAAAGTTGTGAGATCTGATAGGAATGGAGAGTATTATGGGAGATATGATGAATCGGGTCAAAATCCTAGCCCATTTGTGAACTTCCTGGAAAGTCATGGTATTCGTGCTGAATATCGTTGCCTGGCTCCCCACATCAAAATGGTGTGGCTAAAAGACGTAATGAAACGCTTATAAAAATGGTACGAATTATGTTAAGTAATTCTAAATTACCTGACTCTATATGGGGAGAAGCCCTAAAAACAGCTGCATATATCCTAAACCGTGTACCCACTATAGCTGTTCCTCCTTACGAGTTATGGACAAGTAAGAAGCCAAGTTTAGGACATTTGCATGTTTAGGGTTGTCCAGCGGAAGCTAGAATTTATAACCCACAAGAGAGAAAATTGGATCCTAGGACTGTCAGTGAGTATTTTATTGGATATCCTGAAAGGTCCAAAGGTTTTAGATTTTATTGTCCTACTCATATCACTAGAATTGTTGAAACCGGAAATGCCAGATTCATAAAAAATGTTAACATTAGTGGGAGCAATGCACCACGAAATGTGGTATTTAAAGAACATCGGATACCTATTCAAGTACCGATTGAAACGATTAGAGTTGGTATTCCAAATGACTTCGTTTAGAACGATACAATGGAAATGCAACCTATCATATCAAATGCACCACTAGATGAGAATGTCACTCATAATGATATGAGTGAAGATATTATTCATCCGAATCAAAATTTAGCAGAACCAGAAGCTTTAATAAGATCTCAAAGATCTAAGAGATTAGCTATATCAGATGGCTATATTGTTTATCTTCAAGAATCTGATTTTGATATAGGTGTTAAAACAGATCCGGTAACATCTTCACAAGCCATTAAAGGAGATGATTCGAATAAATGGATTGATGCCATGCAAGAAGAGTTAAAATCCATGTCATTAAATAAAGTCTGGGATCTCGCCGAATTGCCTCAAGGGTCTGTAACTATAGGATATAAATGGATATTTAAGACCAAGCGAGACTCAAAGGGCAAAATCGAAAGATTTAAGGCCAGACTTATAGCTAAGGGATTTACTCAATGGCAAAATATTGATTATAAAGAGACCTTTTTCACCAGTTTCTTCGAAGGACTCTTTCAAATCATAATGGCATTAGTAGCTCATTTTAATTTAGAGTTACATCAAATGGATGTGAAAACAACGTTCTTAAATGGGAATTTATCTGAAGAGGTATATATGAAACAACCAGAAGGATTTGGGGAAAAAGGCAAAGAAAAACTAGTTTGTAGATTAAAGAAATCTATATATGGACTTAATTAAACAAGCTTCAAGGCAATGGTATATTAAGTTCCATGATACCATTACCTCCTTCGGGTTTAAGAAAGACTTTGTTGATCAATGTATATACCTGAAGATCAGTGGGAGCAAGTTCATTATTTTATTTCTATATGTAGATGACATTCTACTTGCTAGTAGTAATCTTGGCCTACTTCATGCAACAAAAAAATACCTCACAGAGAATTTTGAAATGAAAGATGTGGGTGAAGCATCCTTTGTGCTTGGAATCGAAATTATTAGAAACAGATCCCGAGGACTACTAGGACTTTCACAAAAAGCCTATATCAATAGAGTTCTTGAAAGATTTAATATGCAAAATTGTTCTGGAGGAAAAACACCTATATCAAGACGTGGTCTATTCACCAAAGATCAATGTCCAAAAAATGACATCGAGAGAAAACAGATGCAAAATATTTCATATGCTTCCGTTGAAGGAAGTCTTTTATATGCTCAGACTTGTACCCGTCCAAACATCAGTTTTGCAGTTAGCATGTTAGGAATGTATCAATCCAACCCTGGCATGATACATTGGAAAGTAGCAAAGAAGGTCATGCGATATTTACAAGGGACTAAAAAACATATGCTCACTTATAGAAAATATGATCACTTAGAAGTGATTGGATATTCAGACTCACATTTTGTTGGGTGTCTCGACACAAGGAGATTTACATCAGGATACATTTTTCTCCTTGTTGGTGGGGTTGTCTAGTGGAAAAGTGTTAAACAGACTACAATTGTTTCTTCCACATTTCAAGCAGAATTTGTGGCATGCTTTGAGGCCACTAATCAAGCTTTATGGCTGCGAAATTTTATTTCAGGGCTTCAGATCATGGTTTTCATTTCTAAGCTGCTGAAAATTTATTGTGATAACACCTTATCTATTTGTTTCTCTAACAACGACAAGAGTTTTGGCGCTGCAAAACACTTTCAGATAAAATATCTTTCCGCTAAAGAGAAGGTTCGAGATGGTTTAGTGTCTATATAGCAAATCAGTACAAAGCTCATGATTGTAGATCCTATGACCAAAGCATTACCAGCAGAGACCTATAATGATCATGTTAAAGCAATGGGTCTCATTGTGTTACCTTAATGTATGTGGTTAAAAGGATTTATGCTATTTACTTAGACATTTTTGTTGATCATTTTTCATTAATAATGATTATGTTCTCTTGCTTAATTTTTGTGTGCACAATTAATTCATTATTGAAAAGCAAGATAAATTTCAGTTTGACCAATAAATAGGAATTTTAGTCCACTCCTATTATTTTCCTCGATTTACGACTTGACTAAATGGAATCACTAATGTTGTGGTACATGGAAGGAATTATGTCGCAAAATTGATGTTTGACCGCCATGACTCGCATTATTGGTTTCATTTTGTTACAGTATATAAGAATTAGCATAAACAAGAATGATTGGGCTGTTTCTACAAATGAGTGGCCACTCGTCGGGATTTTTTTTTAAATATGTTGAATCCAAGTTGAGTCATTTTATAAAACATAGTTTTTCAAAATAAAATAAAAATAGAATGTGGATTGAATATTGGTGGTTATCATGACCAAGTGGGAGATCACATATGTGTGGTCATTCAAACTAAGTGAGAGATTATTAGACGTGAATGGTCCTCATGACCACATGTGCAACACTATTGGGATCCACGGTTTGAGCCCACTAATTTAAGTTACTTTCCCTTTTTGGTTTTTGGTTTTACTAATTTTATTTTGGATTCAATTTTAGTAAGCCTAAATTAAATAGGACTCTTGTTGGCTAATTTGAAGAAATTAAGGAAACTTACTTTTATTAGATTTCTTTGATGGGAAGAAATCTCTCTAAGGCTTTATCTATATATATGGTTTTCCAGTCCTCTCTCTTAACCCACGAGATCTAAAAAGTAGCCATCAACTTCACGCATATTGGAGTGGGTGATAAGGGCGATAGGAGAAAACCCCATTTGAGAAAAGAGTTCCGCTCATCATCAAGATGATAGTGCAAGGTACGCTTTAATCTTTGAGATTAATTATTGTTGATGCATAGATCAAGATCCATATGTTTGATTTGAATCACAAACAATATCAGATTTTAACAAAGGGTTCCACAGTCACACTTATACTCAGTCCCACATGTCTTTGAATGAGCTTTTTAATCTGAATGAAACAAATACATGAAACAGAATTGTGTCATATACACCAACATTGGAATTTATGAAGGAAAACATGAAAATATATATAGCATGACACATAAGTAGAGTGAACAGTAACCAAAATGGAGATGACCAACCTAAAGAAAACCAGATCTTACAGGTTGATTGCATTTGAAGGCCAATGAAGTTCTTGAAATGTTGCATCTCAGCCATAAAGAAGTTAAAAATGAAGAAATAAACTGCTTAGAATATGGAAATCACAGAGTTCCCAGCGGAGCAAAATTACCTACAGAAAATCTTAGAAAAGAAATAAAAACTCATGCATTTCAAATGCCTTACAGAAATTAAAACATCACGGTCCCCAAACAACAAAGCATATCAAAGTTTGTAGTAGAACAAAAAAATTCAGAAGAAGCATAAAACCTAGCCCTAAATTCATTTAAACAATGATCAAGAGCAACATGGGCAAAAATTAGTGCATTGGATATACACAACAGAGACACATGTTTACAGTAAAAGAGAAACTCATTAGCACAACAAAGAAGCAAGAAGGAACATCAGCTTTCATGCATTTAAAACTTTCATTACATACGTACATGCTATGTGATAAAAAGGGGTTTCAAACTTCTCCATTCCTAGATTGCGGACAACTAGAAAAGGATAAATTCATATACTAAATCATTTACTATCTATATAATAAGGGAGAGCAGTATTTGAATCCTTGGACATTTTGGACCCTTGGATTTATGTATATATTTTTGTACATAAATCCTAGGGCTGAGAAGGGATTCAAGAGCTTGGTAATTTTGTAATTATTTGAAAACAAAGGGGGAGTAACTTTTTACTAAGGATAAGAGGATACGGGAGTGCCATTGATTTTCTGTGAAATTACGAAACCTGCCATTATCTTTTCCCAGAGGATATGGGAGTGTCCTTGGTTTTCTGTGAAATTACGAAACATGCCATTATCTTTTCAAAACTTCCTTGCAAGTGGAGATATGATTAAATACACGGCTATGATTGCAATTGAGTGATTGAACGGTGTGAAATTTGGGTCCACAACTTACCAGTTTACCCCTTCACATATATATGCTGTTTTTCACGGATTGTGGAATTTGGGCTAACTTGGATTGTTTTGGTAGCAGATGCAAATGTGGCTTGCATGCAATTAAACTAGACTGCTTATAGTATTGGGCCACTTCTGGTATTCAATGGTGGTTAAACAAGGGTCCAATTGGATGGGCTGTTTTACCTAAAAAAATAAAATCCGGCTGGGCTTGATTTGAAGCTGATTGATCTAATGGGCCACATAGAAAATTTGAGTTAAATTTGTTAAATTATGGGCGATGTTAGTTGTTAGGTGGTCAAAAGAAGAGTAATTAGATTTAGTTGTGCTCAGAGCGTGGTGCGCTGTGCCTTCAGGCACGGGCAATGTCTAGTATGTAATTATAGAACAACACATCAACCTCTTGACATGAACATAATCCTTTACCAGAAAAAACAGACATGAACATAATCCTCAAGATCCTTCATTTTGTCTATCATAATCCCAACATCAGTTGTATAAAATGAATCAAATAATATCAATCCTATCAAAGATGTGTAGATGCATATAGAATGAAGGGAAGAGAACTCTCTATAAGCTGATGGTTGAGATTTGGATTGATTTGCATTTTCTAAAAAAATAAACCACCTGAATCTATATGAACTGGGGTTTTTCTTGAAACCCACCATGAGGTTTTTGTTAATTCTGAAAAGCATCCTCACTGAGTTTTAAAAGGCTCTTAACTTTGACCAACCATTTTGAGAGTTGTTTCCTTCTATGGGTCTGTGAGAGATGAGCCTACTTTCTTTTTAGGGATTTGACGATACACATTTAGGAGTCCGGATCCCATGTATCGTTGAAACAAGGAAATATTGTTTCTACAAGACTTCAAGTACCCAATGTAGCTTAGTTCTATTTAATATATCAGACCCAAACAAACTCTACTAATTCTGCAAACAGCAAAGCTTATTCAATATTCACATGGTTTCATATCACCTTGATCAAGTGTAATTTCTTCTTATCACCTTGACCTTCCCATAACGAATTCCTATGGATGCAATCCACCCTACCCACCACTGCCTTTGACATCTTGAAAAGCGACATATAATGCATAGAAGATTAGATAAATAAACTTTAATTAGTGTGATCCTACCCCTGAGAGATAAGTGGTTTTTTATTCCAAGCACACAACTTATTTTCAAAATTTTGAATAACCGGATCCCATAAAGACTTGGATCTCAACTTTTTCCTAATTGGAAGACCAAGGTAAATAACAGAGAGTTTTCCCGCCTTACAATGGATCAAGGCCGCTAAAGATTGAAAAGTGTAATTCTCTTCAATGCCAAAATCTCTTCTCTCTTGGATGAGTTGAAATGAATAGTATCATCCGCCCACCTCGAAAGTGAAGCCATTAATCACAACTCTCTAGCTCTCACCAAAAGTTTACTCAAGGCCTCTACTACAATTGTAAATAGAAATAGGGATAGAGAATCTCGTTGCCAAAATTCTCTAGAAGCTTTAAACAATAGCAATAGAGAACCATTAACTAAAAAAGAGAAAGTTGTAGTTGAAATGCATTCACGCATCCACCTACGCCATGTCGCCTCATAACCAAATATGTCTGGCATGTAACCAAGTGAAAATTGTGTGATAGTCGTTTTTTAATATTCAAGTGAAAATCTGTCTAGCATCCACCTAAAGTTTTTATTATGAGCATAATAAAAGAATTAAGTTTTGTTAGGGTTCCATTGTTGTTGCTTTCTATGCAATGGTTAAGATCACACATATAGTATGTCCCACCTTGGATGGCCCGCGTGCAAACAAAAACTCATTGTAAAAATATTTTTTTTCTTCAACTCAAAATCAGTTTAACTTTATGTAAAAAATGAAGCTGATTTGGAATTGGAACTATGGAAGTATGGCAAGATGGTGAAGGTCATTCACAGGATGGTCCAAAAGAACCATGATGTCATTTAAAATCTTTACTAATCTCCAATTTCTTAATTTGCAAGATCCCATTTCTGCTGAGGTCACCCTGATCTTCAAGCCTTCATCTATTTTATAGGCCCACCAAATCAAGAAAGATCTCATATATATATATATATATAATTTTTTAAATTGATATAATAACTTTTAATACTTTCGATCCATTTATATTAATATAGTAATTTCTTTTGCTGCACCATTTCAAACTAAAAAGAAACTATTCTTGTCATTCTCATTATCAACTTATTTGTTCAAGCCCACTTAATGATTAAAAAATTATATTTCAAAACTCTTTCCTATTTTTCCCCTTTGTTAATATCTTTATAGGTTGGATATGAATTTGACTTCGGGCCTATTTGGATGTATGGTGAATTGAAGTGAGTTGAAGTAAAGCCTCCATTCTCCAGACAACTAAAGGCAGGAGGTTGTATCAAAAGTATAAATTTTGTTTAAAATGACGGTCTTTTGTTTTAGTTGCTTGATAGAGAATCTTTTTGGCTTTTTGTGTAGAAAGTCCTTTTTTTTTTTTTTTTTGTCATTTAGTGGAGAAAGGAGGTTGCTTTTTTACTCTTTTTTTTTTAAAAGGAAGGAATTTTGAATTTGTGTACTTTTGATATGACCCATTGGTCTGGCATGGCCCAAACTTGACACGAGCCATAAAAGTTAGGCCCAAGCCCGCCCATCTAATCAATCAGGACGTGTTGAACCGGGCTTTTCATAACTTTTGTGGGCATCAATTAAATTAAATTACATGCATTTCTTACACAAGTAGGGCCAGGTCAGGCTATGAGCGTTTCATCACTTAATCCCAGCCTAGCCTGATTATTAATCAGGCCTTAATTACATATGCAAGCCAGGCCCGGATCGGGCTCAGGTTGGCCCAGCCCATGAGCACCCTTGGTTGTGGAAAAGATTCGATGTTTCCTAGATGCCAATAACAAGATAGTCCTCGTCTTGGTACTAAATGGGCACAACAAAGAAAAAAGGTTTCTAGCTGTGGAAAGATCCATTTTTATTGGCATTTTTTTTTTCTGCTGCTAAAACTCAGCTAAGACTCGTTAAAAATATGATTAAGACTATGGGAAGAACATGGATGGTGCCTTCTGAGGCAAAAACATCACTTTTAGTGGCAGAAAAAACCTCCAAAACAACATTTTTCCACCACTAAAAGTCATATTTCTCTTAGTGAGGTTCTCAACATGGCAACTAGGTTGGAACTATGAGTTTGTTGCAACATACTGTATAGGTCATTTTAATATTTCTTAGAGTAATTATTCCATTTTTTTATTGTAACATGCTTTACATATGTACTTTATATTACTTTTGAAGTGCTGAAAAATGTCAAAAGCTCTATCCTTCCAAATCCGAAGATCTTTATTCATTTATTCATCCTCATCTAATGTTATCGTCATATATAATTTCATCCAAAGGGACATCTATATTCAAGTATTCTAATTTTGTTGTACAATTTCTTGGAAACAATCTAAATATGTTGAAAATAGGAGCTGTTAATATTAGGCAAGAGCTAGATTGGGATATTTATGAATTGTTGAGTGTTTGTATAGAAATGTTAATATTATAGAAGATTAGGATTAAGTAAGAGAATTTTTCCCTTAGTTTCTCTATTATGATGTATATATGGACTTGCTTTTATTTTTTAAATCCCAATGCTTTCAATATTTTTATCAACTGAAATTTCTTATAAACTCATCTTTTCTAATTACGTTTCCCTTATTAAATATAGTACCTTTGATAAAGACAATTAAAAATAAGAAAATAATATAGCATTCTTCTTTTAGTGAAAAAGTTTGATTCATGATGAAAGTCTACTATTTCTCAAATGAAATCTTTTTCTAAAAAACAAGTTTTGACATCACTTCAAACCAACAATAGGAATTTCAATTGGGACCCCAAATAGGCTACCGAATGAAAGTTGTACCCATCTCTCTCGATCCCTATTATTGATGCGGACATTTGGCTTTCTATCTTTGACTTTAAAGTTTAGTTCGGCATGCCAGAAAGGTTCCACAAAGTTGTTTGTTTAATTATTTGTTAAAAATATTCTATTTTGAAATACCTCTATGTTTCTCAAAGAAATCATATTTTAGATAGTTTGATATATCAAGAGCTAACGGGGACCACTAATTAAATATGTTATTTTTTAGAGTATCTCGCCATGTACTTTGAAATGAGATATATTCTCATTTTTTGGGTTTTAATTTTAGTATAAATGCTGTGCTTGACACAATTCGTGGAAATGACATTGTGGTTTCATAAATGATCCGATTTTTTGAGGATTAAACTAATCTTGGCTTGTTGTGATGTTTTTATATCTATTAAAAGAATCTCCATGGAATAATGAGAAAATTCCAACCAAGTTTCCTATGTTAAGCATATAAATAATCAGTCTCATCACGTTTACATCCTATAGATCAATTGCTCAATACTTCTTTTGGAGATTTATCATGACAACATGTTCTGATATTATCATGGTCATAATTTTATTCCCTCTATGGTCGTTCCCACTGATTTTTTTTTCCATCATTTTTTTAACTAAAATAGAGATAAATTCATCCATTAGATACCATGTTTAGATGTTTCGTCCTATAATGATACACAATCAGTTTCTTTTATTATGCAGGTTATGATGTATGGATTGAAATACTATATGCTTAAAATATTTAAGACAAGTACTTGATGTTAGAAAAGAGCAGCCGCCAAGAACTCTAGATATTGCGTACAGATTATTGTGGAAATAACTATGGACGAATATAATTAAAAACCATACCTACGAGATCTCGCTGATTTGATCTCGGTTTTACAGCAATCCGAAAATCTCAAGATCTTCCATTGTATTCCTCTATACTTGAACTCGCACTAGGGTGTGGGCCTCTTCTGCAAATTCTCTTCTGCTCTCCAAAATGAGATTTATCTTCTTATTCTTATTATTTTAACCTAGAGAGCAATAACACACACACACACACACACACACATACATATATAGGCTACAATATGGACCTTAAGATGGAAATAATGATAGGTTTCTTATGGAAACAGGAAACCCTAATTTGACCCAAATTAGAATCATAGTTCCATAAAATTACAATTCAGTCCACTAAAGAATTATAATTGCACTCAATCTTTATTCTCAAAATAATATTTTGAGATTTTGTTATTAAATTATTTTATTAAATTATTATTAATCTCCCCACGTTAAGATTTCAGATATCCACTGATTAAATAATTACTGAAATCTATATTTAATCGATATCTATATAATTCCTTGAGACCTTACACTTAACTCATTTGATATGTCACACACAAAGTCCATCTGCAGGTTTTGACATAATCAAAACTTAAAAGTTTCTTCAAGGTGATATCATCAATCCTTATTACGGGACGTGGATTCCATCAATAAACTAATATGCACCATACACGTAGTGTAGTCATCCAATTTACTGAAATTGTTGACCCAGAAAAGATCTCACTCCTTCGTAAATCAAAATGCCAAACACTAAATGTATGTGTCTATTATTTATGTCGGGATTAAGAATATAAGCACTCATAATAACCATTTGGATGTTAATAATCTTATATAGTCAGTATAAAGACAATAAACCCCAATACGGTCATGTTTAATATACACAAAGCGTACTATCATAATGAGTCGAAACTATACTGTTTATGACAGCTAAGACAAGCCTGCTGAAACATCATGCTACAATCATACCGATGGTGTGTCCAAATCCATCTAAATTGTGAACAACAACTTATATTCTATAAGAACCAAAAAATAAGTCTTTCATGTATAAGTAGAAGTCTACACATCAACTTGTCTACTTTATAGAATAAAAAACATTCACATGCATAATAATTAACAATGCAATCATTTGCCTATACACAATTTTAGTTAGATGAGAAGACAAAATATACTAAAAAGTGAATCAGTCAAAGACAAATACATAAAAGTATGTTTTTAGTATAAATTCCCAACACTTGAGACAATAAAAGAATAATAAATTTGGGACAAGGATATATAGGTTATACTGCAGTGTGCACTATTGCTTTACTTTTGTTAATATTAATCATTTTAGGATAAAATATCATCCGATTTAACCTTTTAATTGCATTGTACTAGACTTGTGCACTTAAAAGATTGTGCACCTCAAATCATCACTCTCTCTCTCTTTACAGATTCCTCTCTCTACAAATTTCGTATTACAAATATAGTTGGTTGCGTGCTAGTACTTGATACGGGTTTTTTCTTTGCTAGTAATCAAAGTGAAAGGACTTTAATGGTAGGACAAGGAAGATATCAAAGGTGGGCGTATAGATAGATCTATATTGATTTGCTTAAAAAGAGCCCACCTTGCTTTTAAATAATTCAAATTCTCAAAGAGTGCCACGAATATCAACGATATTTTTTTTGGAATTTTAGATAAATCCTTATTTTTACCCTGATAGTTTAATATTATAAAAAGCCCGTCGAAGAACAATAGAATAGCCTAGTGGTATAGAGGCGCCGCGGAAGAGAAAATTTGCGACACTTCTTTCAAATGGGGGAGATGGGAAACGCAAGTGCTCATTGCGGGAAGAAAACGAAGACGCAACTACGTGCCGGATTTTCCGGAAGAGAGGAAACCTCCCTACACAAAATAGGTCTCAATCCGACGCCTTGTCTTTTCTAGTTTCTGTGGCAACAGAGGGTGGCATAAACCCCACCCACCCCCCCACCCCCCGTGTTGGGGATTGACCCTCACACACTGGAGCATAGTCGTAACGCGTGGAAGCCACCCTAGCCCTTAGGATGCAACCTTACCTAAGGTGATAGATTAAGGCTAATTTAGGATTAGGATAGTCTACAAATCCTCCAAAAGAAATGATTAAAAAGAAGAAAAAACTCTTACAAATCCTCTAAAAGAAAATGATAAAAAAGAGAAAAAACACTAAATGCCTTCCGAAACGACATATTTCCAGAAAACTGCACATCGGTTGCGACGCTCTCGAATATTCAACCACTCCCATTTTCGTCACGCCTGTAAACAGCGGTTACGCGCTCTGCACGAACCCTTCCCTTTCCGTTTTCCAAACCCTAGTTCTTCTTTTCAAAAACCCAATCCTTCGATTTTAGGATTTCATGCCCTTGTACGTTTTGATGTCTCTCAGATGGAAAAACCCTCTCTCCCCGCACCCAATCTCTCTCTCATCTCCTTCTCCGTAGCAGCAGCTGCAGCAACCGCTCTGTGCTTCCTCGGCGCCCTGTGGGCCGTACGATCCGACGCCGGGGAGAGGATCCGACGGTCGAAGAAGAAGAAGAAGGGCTGTGAGTGCACCTGCTCTTGTGGCGGAGGAGACGCCGTGCCGTCCGTCAACGGAGATATGGGAGCCGAATGCGAGAGGGAGGCGCCGAAGGCAGCGGCCGCGATGGCGGCGGTGGAGCGGCAGACGGGGGCTTCGATGATGGAGCAGCTGGTTCCAGAGATCACGACCCACGCGCTCAGTTACTTGGATTACTCGAGCCTCTGCCGCCTCTCGATGACGAACTCGTCCATGCGGAAGGCCGCGAATGACGATGGCGCGTGGAAAGCCCTCTATCACAAGGTGAGTTTGTGTGTGTTTTTTTTGGGATGGATTGCAGCATTTTCTTTTTCTTATGAAAATCATGTGTTTAGATATGGACAATTTATGAAAACATGGGAATACTGAATGGATACTGGCAGTTGTTCAAGTCTGATGATGACATAACGAGTTATCATCAGATTTGTGTTCTTAAATGATAGGACTTCAGCAGTGTCTTTTTAAGGTTTTAACTCTTATTAATGGAATTATGGAAAAATGGTCAAGGAATTTGTATGTTTGTTACAGTGCTTAATAATGTGTTTGTCACTTAGGGCGGAAGACATGGCGAAATGAACTCTACCAAAGGAGTATTGAAGAGGTGAGGGGTGAATGATATAAGGGAGATATAAATAGGACCTGCACTTTTCACATATATACTAGGGCGATGGCTGCGTATTCATTTCCCATAATCCTTTGGTTATATTTCCTAAAAAATGGTCATTTGATGCTCATTTTTGGAAATTCACCGTCGATCTTCATTTATAAACACTTATGGTATGAATTGTACGCACCCAATTCCAATGTATTCTAATGTAGACAAACAAGCCCTTAGTTTCAAAGCCACAATGGAAAGAAATCTCTTCTAACATAAATTTAGTTTTATGACCTCATCAGTTTCCTAATATGCAAATTCTTATTATTTCTTTTGGGAGACCGGAGACCTGATGATGAAGTACACTTACATACACCTAGTAGCATTGTGTGATAGATTTGCTTGCTTGGAAGATATTATGGATCAAAATGAAGGGCATGAGTCAGATACAGCTAGTAGAATCAGTACAATGCGGGAGACAAAGCTGAAGAGTGCTATATCAATAAGTTCCGTTTAGATTAAAATCCTCAAGATGGAATATTGTGTTTGGATATTTGTTGGATTTTATCTAAAGTATTCTGGAATTTCCCATCCGGGCTAGGGCTAATGTTTCATGTTATAGGCTCCATCTAGTCTTAGGATCAGGCCAAGACACATTAATTCGGGTTCAGCTTGGGTGTGGCGGGGCCTATTGGTTACCCACGAGTGGCAAGCACACCTCAGTCCTTGTGAATTTTTGGTGTGTACATTGGGTTAGGTTAATACTTGCATCCTTGTGGAAAAAAAGATGGCCCAAAAAAAGAAGATGAAAAAAAATGTAGTCGAACCGTGTAGGTTCCAAGTAAACATTTGGAAGGTGTCAAGTCATATCTAGTTTTCAATCCTTTTTCATTTTGTTTTACCAATTGAATGAACAATAAATACACCCTTTCTTCATGCCACAGCTTTGCTTATTGAGTTATGTTTCACTTTTGTCACTTGATAATGCAATTTTTGTGTACCACTTCGTAGTCCATAAGCACCTTACTATGTTTGCAGACCACTATTAATTTTAAAGCATCATCCACAGCCTTGAGGAAATGCATCTTTCATACTAGTCACCACCACATTGGTGTTCTTTCTTTCTTTCTTTCTTTTTCTTTTTAACTTTGTTGCAACAATGACAGTACTTTGTGTCCAAAAGAAGGCACAACTGCACAAGAAAGGCCCCATGTCCATGTTTTAAAATATTGGCCAATACATACCCGTATCGGCCATTACCGAACTAATATTTTACTGTGTATCAATCTTGAAAAATTAAAATATCAGCACCATATTGATGCAATCATTGGTACGATCGCAAGTACCGAGGCACAATCAAGGTTCCCACAGGAACAATCACACGATGAAGAGAGCTCTCCAACGCTAAACCCACAAAAGGGAATTTCTATTAACTCAATCTCTGAGATTACCAATCACTACAATGTCATATTTATAAGAAAAGAAACTAAAGGGTTAAGAAAGCAATCTTAACCAAACTAGGAAACCAAATAATAATCCTATCCAAATTAGAAACTAATCCTAAATAGAACTACTTAAATAAAAATTAAAAACTACTAACAATTAATAAAGAATTCCTAAACTTCTTTGGGTCCCACATGTGGACCATGCCTCTTCCTCCAACAACTATATAATGCTGCTGCATCATTCTCCCTAGGTTGGAAAATAGTTCGACCTCGAAATCGACTCTTCTTCTTGATGTTGCTTTTGTAGATAGTGTGCATTTGAAGCGCTTCATTGGTGAGACGAGAACTTGACCCTTTCTTTGGTGGTGCAGGCTTCATAGGACAGAGTGTTACTTGCTTTCCATCGTGCATGAATGTGTATGTGTTGCCGCGCATGCCATTAGTGCCATTCTTATCATACATCCATGGACGACCCAACAAGATATCACAACTATTTATAGATACCACATTGGACCAAACTGTATCTATATAATCTTCACCAACAGAAAAGGTAACTGGATATGCATACAATACTTGCATTTCATCACCTGTCATTAACCATGTAGCAAAATAGGGACGATGATGCTTCCGAACTTTCAGCTGTAATCTATCCACAAGAGCTTGAGATATAATGTTCTGACAACTTCTTTCATCGATGACAACTGTGCATTCTTGACCATTGACTGTTCCTTTGGAGCGAAAAATATTTTCTTGCAACCACTTCTTCACAGTAGTTGATGGAGCGTTACGGTGATGACTAGGAGAGATTCACCTTCAACTGCATGGTAGATCTCTAATTCTTCTGTCTCAAACATCTTTCTCTTTTGGATCATATGGTATGTCATTCATATCACTTTCATTCTCAATGAGGTGGATGCGTTTGGGACATTCCCTTGCACGATGCCCTTGTTAGTGACAATTAAAGCATGTGATCCTATTTTGAGTTTCGTGCTTGGTGACCTCTTTCTCTGATAAATCACTCGGCTTAGAACCTGCAATTGAAGAATTCTTTTGCATATCCCATTTAGATGCATTAAGTTTTTTGGCTTGATGATGTGCAATCCTCTCCCTCAGCTTTGATAGCATGCTGAACAATCTCATCAACATTATCAAAATGCTTGATTGTGATGATGTCTTGTATGTCAAAGTGTAAGCCTATTGAAGTATCTGTCAACTAATACCTCATCATCTTCATTCAAACCGCAATGAGCTTGCATGGTCATAAACTCCTCAGAATACTCAACAACTGTCTTAGATCCTTATTTCAAATATTGAAAACGTAAACGCAGATCTCTGGAGTAATTCACAGGTAGGAATTTTTGCTTCAACAAATTTTTCATATCGGTCCACGTGTCAACAGGGTTAATCTGTTGGTATTTTCTCTTCTTTTGCAACTCGGCCCACCATATCGCAGCAAACGAGGTGAATCATTTACCAAAATCGAAAAGTAAGTAGAATATACTCCCTAATCTAACCACGCAATATCCTATAATCAATAAATCCCTGATCTACATAATTGTTTGCCTTTTCCAAATCTATATTAAAAAGAGCATTTGTTTTGCTACTGCTTCCTGAAACCTATGAGAATGTTAAAAATTTAATACCATCCAAAATTTGCTTGTTTCCTACAAAAGCCACTTGAAATTATCTAATAATAAGGTTTTTTAGTTGATTTGCCAACACCTTAGACAATAGTTTATAAAAAATTCCATCAAGCTAATGAGGTTGTAATCACCCAGCTCCACAGGGTTCTGAACTTTTGAAATGAGAGTAAAAGGTAGCATTGATTTCCAGGGGTGGAACCAGGAATTTTTTTTTTTTTTTTTGGGGGGAGGGGGGGCAAAGAAAAAAAAAAGCTAAACAAAATTATAAATTTAATAATAAAATAGTAATAATCAAATTATTGAAGTTGTACTCGATGTTCTTTCTTTGAGTTGAAATCATCAATTATTGTTTCAGTATTGATTTTTTTCCCAATCTCAAGATGGTACTAGTCATTTCTTATGCTTGTAAATTGTAAGTTACAATTTAAAACTTTATTATTTAAAACCTCAAAGAAAAAAAAAATGAGAGCATCCCAAATCTAAAATCTAAACCATTAAAAAGCATGGTTCCACTAGTTTTTATCTCCTTAAAATAAGTTTCTTCAATTGGATTTTTCTGACATGAATAATAATAATCAAAATAAAAAAATACAATTATATATCTTTATCCACAATGGATAAAACTCCGATTGGGCGAAAAAATTATGTAATTATACAGCACAAATAGACATTGATTTTAAGTGAATTAGATTTCAATATGAGCAACAAAGATTGAAAATACATAATGACATGTATTGAAATCGGTACATCTATGTAATTTAAAAAAGATTAATAAAAGAGAAATTGGGTTCGTCGTTCTTCTTTATTCATACCCCAAAATCTCTGTGAGTCTGTGAATCTCCAACAAAAAGACATACTTTCTCCTCTTCTTCTCTTAGATCATAAGATTTGGGGCAAGTGTAGAAGGATTAGAATGGTAATTGAAAAATCTCTTCTCCAATCTCCATCGGGCCTTCTTTATTTGTTTTCCTTTCCTCCTTTTTTTTTTTTTTTTTTTTTTTTTTTTTCATTTCAAGTTTCCCCAAAATCGATAACATTTTTGTTTCATTTTTCTAAAGTCAAAACTATATTTAAAAAATCTTTAAATGAAGGAGGGGCCATCCATTAATGGATGGCCACACAGGATGGGCCAAAGCCCTAAACTTAGGGAAGTTTCAAATGTAGGGGCCATGGCCCCCCTAGGTCCGCCCCTTTTGATTTCTTTATTCAGCTTATCCCTATGATGAAATTTAGAGAGCATATTACAAAAGTCTCCCCTTAGGAAACTCCATCCTTATTTAATTAAACAGAAATTAAATCTATCTAGACCTGCGCCTTATCACCGTCACATTCCGCCAGAGCTGTTGCCGCGGCGTCCTACTCATAATCCCTTGCTAGCCACCCCTGTGTTTTTTGAAGGAATGGAAGGGAAATGCACCCTATCAAGCTTTGGTCTAGGAGAAACATCTCCTTTATATGGCTCCTCAAAGAATTTTATGATCTCCTTAAACTCCTCTGGCGCTCATGGAGTCTTTCATCTCTTCTAATCTGTCAATGTGGTTAACTGGCCTCCTCACATTAGCTTACTGGTAAAAGAATGTAGTATTTTTATCACCTTCTTTGAGCCATAATGCTCTGGATCTGTACCTCGAAAGCACTTCCTCTGTACAATTAAGATCCCATAAATTGCAAACAGCCTCCTGCCTCTCCACAATTTCATCTCGAGTTAGCATTCTATTCTCTTTTCTATCCTACTACTACACTCCATAGACAACACATCTCTAGAGGTATCAGTTTTGTTGAAAACATTTCTGTTTGAATCTTTGATTCCATCTTTTAGGACATATAATTTCTTGTGTATACTATATCCGGCAAATCCTTACACCTCTATTTGAGCTCACATTTCATTAGCCCATCCAAAGAAATCCTTGTGCATTAGCTAGTAATCCTTAAGTCTGAATGGCTTGGGCCCCTAATTCATAGAGCTAGAAGAGAGCTTGATAAGGCAATGGTCAGATAACTGCCTAGCAAGAGCCACCTACACTGCTTCCGCAAAGTGTTCACCCTACTCTTTCAAAATATGGAACCGATCAATTTTACTCACTGTAGCCCTCTCTTGGTTACTAGACCGAACTAAACTCCTTATTACTAGAGGCATGTCAAATTTGTCAAGTCTAGAGTCTTAAATTTATTAGGAGTCCCATTACTTAAAATTGTTAAGGGTTATTGCTAGTGTATTGGAATATTGGTTACATGTGTAAGAAAAAGAATTCCATCAGTCATGCATTTGAAGGATCAAAGTCATTCCTTATGTAACCTGCTACATATTAAAAAAATTGCGTTCGACTAATTTGCTTCTGAGTTTCTCTCTTGTGTTTCGCGGACTCCAAACATCTCTCTTGGTGTTGGCTCCAGGGTGAACCCTTCGGTGCATACTCCTAGATTTTATCATTACAAAAGAAGTCTTAGTGTTGACTCTTAGTCCATCTTGCATCACTAAGGCTTCTTAACATCTCTAATTAAAAGAACTGATTTTTTACTTTATTTGCTATTAGTAAGTTGGGTACTCATGGGTTGCGGTGTTTGGTTTCAACTTTCAAGGTTCATTCTTTATTTTTGGATGTTCGGTAAACCTTCATCTTTGTGAAAATTTGATATTCAAACTCACCCACACCAGAGAACTCAGGGATACAAGGACTTGTCCATGCTATGATACCTGGATACTTGTACACTCCCAACATATCCGTATTAGACTGATACGGCACTTGTTACCTGATACTGCCCCAATACTTTTAGGGAACAAGTTTAACATATTCTAATTATGAAGTCCTTTATTTAATATAGTTCTTTTAATATTTTACTTCCCACCATAAAAAATGCTAGAAAGGGATGAAAACAATGATAATTTTATTAATTCAAAAGTGATCTAAATTTTTTTTTTTTTTTTTTTGGGAACCCTATTCTGTATCCGTGTCCTAGATTGTCAAAAATGAGGAGTCGTATCCCCGTTTCAGTGTCTGTATCCATATCTGTATCTGGGCATCAAAGCGTCCATGTATGTGAATTGGAAGGTGACTTGACTTCCCAAGTCTGAGTGGACCTGGTCTTGGCTGATTTTTAGAACGATGTTTGGATATGTTTTTGTTATCCTATTATCTTTCTATCCGTTACAGTGTCCCCGTTTCAGTGTCCGTATCCATATTTGTATCTGGGCATTAAAGCGTCCATGTATGTGAATTGGAAGGTGACTTGACTTGCTAAGTCTGAGTGGACCTGGTCTTGGCTGATTTTTAGAACCATGTTTGGATATGTTTTTGTTATCCTATTATCATTCTATCCCTTTTCCGTTTCTCTTTGAATTTACCTTCAATCCTGCACAAAACTTTAGAATTCAGTTCACAGTTTCTAATCTCAATACCATTTTCAATTCACATCCAAAAGTTGCGCCTCTGTCTGTGGATTTGGTCCTAGGATAGACTGGATGGTGAAATAGAATTCATGCAGCTGACCCCTACATAGTTGGGCTGAGGTTTTGATGATGATGATCCAGTAATTGCCTCTACTGGTGCTTCAAATTCATCCTTCAACCCTACAACACTGCCCAAATTGACCTTTTTTGTCCTGTCCTCAACTTGCACTCAAAACCCTTCGAAACCCTACCCTAATGTAGCTATGCAATCTAAACAACCAGCCTATTCATCCTTTTAGCCCAATTTATACAGCCAACTTTCCTCTCCCTAAATTATCGCCTGAACCTTCACAATTTGATTATTGAAGGGGACTCCTTTTGTGCAACTCCCCCTTGGAAGGTGGCTGGTGTGGTTGGGGAGATTTTTTATCTTGCAAAAAGTCTTCTAGTCTCCTTTTCCCATATCGATCGAAGTGCCAACACAGAAGCTAATTGCCTAGCCAAGGAGGGTGCTCCTCATTATGATCTGCGGGTTATAATGTTTCCCTTATAGTTTTGGTTGCCTCCCCCTCCCCGCATTCTTTTTCTTCTGGGCGGGGGCTTGGGTTCATAGCTTTTTGTTGGGTCCAAGCTTCCTGCTTTCTTTTCTTACAGTGTACCTCTCCTATACTGTAGAGCCTTCTTTTATTTTAATTTTGTCACTTTTCAAGAAAAAAAAGAAAAAAGAAAAAAAAAAATACCTCCATAAACTTGCCAGAACCAGCCATTAATAATGGCCAAACTGGTTTTTCTTTAAACCAGTTCCCATTCCAATCAACCAGTTTTGGCAAAACTAACCCCAAATCGTCTCTGGTCAATACTTTCCTAAATCTTTCCAATTGAAAATCCACAAAAGGTGTCAAATCTGTCCCATTTGGCGACACCAACTTATGCACAATTTGCCCCAGATTAACCCAATATCAGCCCCTAATTGCAATCTGAAAGCCCTACTTTGGCAACAACTTTCCGAGCCCAAAATCAGTCTGTTACCATGCTTAAATGGGCCTCATCAGACCAAAATACAGCCACAAACCTGCCCTAATTTCATACCTTTACACTTTCTCAACCAGCCTGCTTTCAGCTTCAAAACAGTCCCTAATTACTCTTCAGGCAGCTGTTATCAGTCGTAAATTGGCCCAGTTTGGATCTCAACAGCCCATTCTACAGGTAGATGCCTTAGTTTCGTATCTTTAGACCCTCTTCATCAGACTGCTTTCAGCTTCAAAACAGACCCCTATTACTCTGAAATATCCGAGGTATGGCAACACGTTTGGTTTGGTAAATGTTGGGTGAAAACTGAACTCTCCCCGAGTGGAACTTTCCTTGCCCCATACCTGACCCGACCTGGGATGGGTTTATGATTTGTCATCCAAAGCTGCTCCTTGGTGGGTACGGGTTGGGGTAGGTTTTATGCTATTATAAAATATTGAAATATGAAACCTGCATAAAAGAAGATTCGAACCACAACTCAGAAGTCTTGGTTGGTTAAATGTCCATTACCGACTAACGAGCTTAAGAAAGCATAATGCATTAAGAAATTCTAGCATAAAGCCCGTGCAATGCATTGGTTAAGTCTCACGAAATAAATAATAAATTAAAATTGATATCTAAATTAAGTTTTAATTAATAAAAAAAAATATATCAGTTGACCAAATGATAAACCCGTTTTTATGTAATCATCGCCAAAGTGTTCCACATCATTTGAAAAATGCTTATTGTGTGCTTTAATCGGTTAGTTGTAACCGTTCCAAAGTTTTTCTGTTACTCATTAGAAAAAAAATTAAAAAAAAAAATAGTGTAGTGATACTGTGCCAGCGTGCCTCTTAAAATGATAGTGGACCTGCATGATACGCGCAAATCCAACTAATCTATACCACCTATGAGACCCATTGGTGAAAAGATGTAAGTGGGTTCCCTTCCAACTAATCTATCCCACCAATGTTCCATGTATATGGAGACAAAGGATGGGTGGGGTAAGTGGGTCACTTATGATGGATACCATTTACATAAAGGTTTGATGTGGAAGATATTATTTTAGTGGGTCCAAGACATTTAATTTGAGAATGTGTAATAACTCTTACGTTGATGCGGCTTAAGGAGAAGTAAGAGTTGGGCCTTTTTTCTCCCACAAATACAGGTTTAAGGTATAAGAATGTAAACTAGTCATACATGGGGCTGCCAAAACCCATATATGCTCTGAACATTATTCAGTTCAAAATCCACAAACCTATCCCCACCTTGATCCTGACAAAACCAATACCCAACCCGAGAGGGGTAGGTCACCCGTTTAATCCAACCCGATCTCTAAAACAGCTACAGAAACAGCTTTCTACAGGAGCTGTTTGCGGGGGTGCAACTTAGGTGGGCCGGGCCAGGTATATTGAACGAGCCCAAGAACATGGGCAACCCCAAGCCTGAATGAAACCCAAATTGACAAAACCAAACCCAAGCCCTGGTGGAGACCAACAATGGCCGACTTCAAGGAACGTGATCAACCTACCAAAGGACAGGACTTATTGACATAGTGGGGCCCACTGTAGATGATCAAATCTTTCCTATCAACCTGCAAATCTAGAAGGAGCTGAAAAAAGAAGAATTCAAATATATTGACCTGCTGCTGTCCTGATCTGCATTGACTTTCTATCGGGCGAAGAATATTCTGATTTGCTGCTGTGTCCTCCTCGTGATCTGCTGCAGTGCTCCTCTCCAGCTCTGCCTTGATCAGCTGTAGAGCCCTCATCCAGATCTGCTTCTGACCCGCTCCAATCTGCTTTCAAAGCAGGTCGGTAGATTTGATGCAGAGTGAGAGAGAGGAGTGTGTGTGTGGGGAGAGAGGAGAGAAAGAAAAAGAAGAGAGAAGGGAAGGGAAGAAGAGGAGGGGGGGGGGGGGGGGGGGGGGTGTGTGTGTGGTTTGTGTTTAGTCGGGTATGGGGTATACAAAGCAGGGCTGTCGGCACATTTGAGCGAGGAAAGAAAGATGGTCTGTTTTTTCTTTTGTAGATAAAGAGGGATTTTTGGTGATTAGAATGGGGGGAAAAGATGGAATCTAAAACATAAAATAAAAAAAGAGGAGGGCACCAATACCTGGGAGGGAAGAGAGTGTGGGGGACTGGTAGCCCAAATTGTGCTCGGGTTTTAAAATCTGGGGCCCAATCCTGATCCTGGAAAACCCTGCCTGAATTGCATTTTTATGTGGTAGGGACATGTGGCTTGGGCTTATCCCATCTCTAGTTGCTCCTCTAGCTGTTTGGCAGCCTATGTTTAAACAGTAAACAGCCACCAGGTATTACCATATCTCAGGCTCTATCCAAACCATCATCAAATAGCTTCTTCTTGCTGTTATTGCCATCCCAATTTAACCCATAAAATAGTCCCTTACCTGCCTATCAATTTTTAACAACCCAACTTTCAACAAATCTAGGGCACTTTTGTGCAAGGTGGTGGAAGCAGAAGTCTTATTTATTTTCGTGGGATTCAATTTGTTAGGTGCAACAAGACTCTTTGTGGAAAATAACTATTTTTGTGGGATTTTTCCGCATGAGGGAGGAAACCTGTTTCCGACTCTTCTTCCCCCTTGGACTTCCATTTCTGTGGAAGAGGAAGCGTGGCTTTCCTCTTCTGCAGCTTTAATACTAACAAGCCCTAATTTACTTCTCTTTCAGGTTAAACCTTGATTCAACATAATCAGGTTGATAAGGATGGGAAAACTAACACCTACTAATTCAAGTTTAGAGGCAAACAGATTCTATTACAACTAATGAAAGTATATTTTCTGTTTTACATTTGGAAATGACAATGTAGAACAATTTTGTCGGTGCCCTTATGATATAATGATTATATAATCACTAACCTTTATACACACGTTTTGGTATATAATATGGTGGAAATCTTATTGAAATGATCAAATTTGGTACTTTGGTTTTTAAAATTAACCTTGTCTCTTTTAACTTCATTTTCCTCTCAGGACTTCTCTGTGGAACAGGATAGTGTGAGACCGCTTAATGGATGGAAATCTTATTACGCAGCTACTAAAGCTGTTGTGAATATTAATGCAGAGTTTTACAATATCATCAAAGAAAGGTCACTCCAAGAAATGAGCCGTTTTTGGCTTCATGCAGATTATGTGAAGTGCGTTCATGCCTCTGGAGAACTTTTTGCTGGGTATGCTTGCTTCCAACTTCTCTAAAACTGTTATTCTGATGGGTTCTTTTTAAGAAAATATGGTTAGTAACACCATCTATTGTTTACCTTATTTCTTTGGTAGAGTATTTATACTTGTTTTACAGGTTGAATTCCTAAGTTCTTGTATCTTTTTAGAGCTAATTAAACTCTATAAATCATCTTAGCGAGGTTGCAATTCAGAAACAGTCTAAAAGCTTTATGAAGAGACCTCACTCTCAATCGTGTGGCAAATTTTGGTGACATATTATGAATCCTTTTTTTTTTTTTGTTTTTTGTGACATTTTATGAATCCTTTTTGTCGTTTCAACAAGGAAAAATGTTAGGGATGGGGTTACTTTTAAATTACACTTTTTAGTTAAATTTGAAATATAAAATGTTATCTAAAACTTGTTAATTATGGGTTCCAATTCAGAAACAGGCTAAAAGCTTTTTGAAGATATCTTACTCTAAATAGTGTTGCAAATTTTGGTGAACTTTTATGAATCCTTTTGGTTGTGTCAACAAAAAAAAGTGTTAGGTGAAGTAGGTTGTTTCTCCTTCTCTTTCTTTGGAATCAAGTAGGTTGTTTCTTTTTTCGTGTTTGGTGAAGTGGAAAATGGGACAACTATGACAATTAGATTTCATAATTTCATCTATTTATTTATCTGATATATGTTAAATTATATTATTTAAATAAAAGATGATTCAGATTTCAGTTACAGTTGGATGTGATGGAACTGGCTAAATTACACATTTTAAACCAAGTTGACAAACTTCTGGTTATTATTGTATACTTGTATGGTTTTTTTTTGATAAGCGACAGGAAGCTGCCTATTTTGGAAGTATGTAAAGCAGCATAACAATCAATTGCCTCACTGCGTACTGTTGATATTGTTCATTTACTATCATTATATGTCACTGAGGGTACTTGACGAAGTCCTGATTTAACAAATCGGGCTGTCGTGGCCCCAAACAAACCAAACCAGAAAATCCCAGCGAATAATAGAACTTTGCAATAATTTATAGAAAATTCAGAATTGAAAATAATTGCAAGGAACAATGCAGAAAACCCAAACCCTGACCTTAAGAGCAGTCTCAATCCTTTAGCACCCACACAAATACTAGAGGAGGGGGGAAAAGAGCAAAAGAAGCACTGAAGCTTTCTTCTTGTTAGATTACTATAGCAACTAGCAAACTGAAACTATCGATTATGAGATATGAGATCAATAGTGACTGCTGACTAATACATCCCTTTATATAAGGCTTAAAACACCTAAAAACCCAGAAAGCTTGCTGAAATTGAATCCTAATGCAATTAGAAGTCTTAATCTTAGTTTCTGATCCTAAAGATTATGAGATATGAGATCAATAGTGACTGCTGACTAATACATCCCTTTATATAAGGCTTAAAACACCTAAAAACCCAGAAAGCTTGCTGAAATTGAATCCTAATGCAATTAGAAGTCTTAATCTTAGTTTCTGATCCTAAAACAATCACAAATTACTAAAAATTAATGGCTGAAATTTGCTAATATCCAGAATCTGGTCGTCTGGGATACTTCTGATGAGATTCACTGTGGGGCCACATGGGCCATCCTTTGGTCAATCAAACCCAACGATCAGGTAGAGGAGACCTGGGCGACCTTAGGGATGTCTTCATTCCTTGGATTGGGTCAGGTTTGGCCCACCAAACTGTAACTCCAAAATGGCTGCACGAGAGACTTTTTTTTATATGAAGTGCACAAGAGACATTTTTAAGTTCTGAATTTTCTGGAGATTTGCAAATAAGCCCTATTTACTATATTATTCTCCAAACAGCCCCTGATATTCATATTTAAGCATAGTTCCTAGTTGTTTGGGCCCAAATTCCCGTTCAAAGTTTGTCGGGACCCTTATGGGCCTACTCGTGATGCTCCAATTGCTTCAATTAGGTTTCCGTGACTTCAAGTTCATACTCTAAAATTAGTTCTACGTCGTGGTTGAACAGTACGTTTGCCTGCTAAATTCTCCATCTGTGGCTTTTCAGAAAAGAATATTCTTCATTTTCCCTGAAGGAGTATTGAAATCACTTAAAAAAGGAAATGAGGGTTTTTTTTCTTTTTTTTTTTTTGTGTGTCCGTTGGGGGGTGGGGGGGCGGGGGTGGGGTTTAACCAGGAAAATGGGACTACAGTGGGAGAGACGATGGGTTGGAAGTCAGTAGCTTGATCTATTGAGGGGAAAATCATGTGAACCCCATTGACAGCAAGGAGGGGAATGGGTTTAACCAGGACAATGGGACTACAGTGGGAGAGACGATGGGTTGGAAGTCAGTAGCTTGATCTATTGAGGGGAAAATCATGTGAACCCCATTGACAGCATGGAGGGGAAGCAGGACTGGATGGATGATAAAATTGTTGTGCCTGGAAAAGTTCTGGGCTTAATGGTGGATGGCAGGGATTGTTCTTTTGTTAGCTTGTCAGTACTCACCTCTAGTACTGCTTTTTTTTTAATGAAAGTAGCCATTCGAAAAAAAAAAAAAAGGTGGATGGCAAGGATTGGGACTGGGATCATTTGGTGATATTCACTAAGGCAAGAGAAGTTCAAAACTGAGATGACCTTTGCTCATGAAAAGGGTAATCGTAGGCAAAAAGGGAGCTCATGGGTCTGGTGTGTTCAGTCAACTATGATAGATGTGGATGATGCTTATTACTTACTAGTGGGTGTGATGCTAACAAAGGAAATCTAGAAGATCCAGGGGGCTTGGAGAGGTTGCAAATGCAGATGCTTAATAACCCTTTTGTAGGAAACTAAGCTATGTAGGATGGATAGAAAGGTCAATAATGGCATCTAGGTGGGTAGGATTGCTCTGGGGTGCACTTAGAGCTGTTGGCTCAGCTGGGGATGCTTTCAGTAGTGATTCTAAGGTGATGGTGGAAGACTCAGAGTCTTGACTCTTGGGTGGCATGGTGTGACAGATCCTAGATGGGGTACATATCACTAAGGCGTGCTTGGATTTGAAAGGTAAACAGAAAAAACCAGGTCTGATTTGTAACATATATCTGGAACTGGAAAAGTCTTATGATAGAGTTCTCTAGGGCTTTCTCCTTTTATGTGTCACGAAAGATGGGCTCTGGGGTTGGATGCCGTGGATGGATTCAGGGAGATATAATCTCACTGCTTTCTCTATTTTGATAAATGGGTCTCCAAAGGGCTTCTTCGCAAGGGCCAGAGGCCAGGGAGGGTGATCTATTGTCCCTCTTCTGCATTTTTCTAGTTAACATGGCTTTCATCGAAATGATTAAGGTGGCTATGGGTTCTAACTTGATACAGGGCTTCAAGCTATGATGCACATATATGGCATGGATACGACAAGGACATGCAATAGACAAGAATTTTACACACAAAAAGTAAAGTGTCATATACGATACGTTACCCATTTTGAAGTATTTGTGCATCGTAGGCTTGGGCTTGAAGTGCACGTCTTTAGGTTCGGAGCTAACTCTCATTGCTGATGATAGCCTCCTTTCTGCTATGTGAACAGGGACTAGATGAGGTATGCAAGGCAATAATCAGATGCATTGGGTGGTGATAGGGTTGAAGGTTGACTTCGTCAGGCTAAAGGATAGGCATGTGTAGGTTTTTGTCAGACATTTTAAGGTGTAATATGGGTTCTCCACTCATGTTATCTTGGTCTTCCTCTATGCTTGGGGTCAGCCTCAAGAAGGTTCTGGAACCTTACCATTGAGACATGGGAGAGAACTGTCAGTTTGGAAATGAAAACTGTTTATTGTTTGGTGGGAGGACCACTTTAACCGAAGCAACTCTCTCCAATCTTTCCTTGTACATTATGTCCCTATTTAAATGCCCAGCAGCGGCTATCAAGCTTATTGAAACGGTGTGGAGAGACTTCCTATGGCAAGGGAAGGAGGAGACTTCCTATGTAATTTTTATGTCCCTACTCCCTACTTAAATGCCCCAACAGCAGTTATCAGGCACATCAAAACATTGCAAATATTCCAACCAATAATTAAAAAAAAAAAAGGTTGCAGATACTTCCCATGGCAAGCCATGTAAGTGAAAGGTAGTACGTAATGGACTGGGAGAGACTTTCAAGCCTAAAGTGGATGGAAGATTAGTATTAGGCTGTTTCAGCAAATGAACCATGCTCTATTGGGCAAATGCTCAGGACGTTTAGTTGAAATTGTGGACGTTCTGTGGAAAGAGATCCTTGTATACAAGTATGATATATTTAGAAGTTGTTTGGATGAACAAAGAAGCGTAAGCGGGTCGCTCTCTTGTGTGTGTGGAAGTAGGTTGCTTCAACCCAAAGTTAATTTCATGTAGAATATTAGAAAAAAATTTTTTTTTTTTTTGAATGGTCAGAAAATATTAGATTCCGAGTAGAGATGATAGCAGAATTCATTTATTAGATTCCATGGTTAGGCAATAGACATTGGGCAGAGACAGATATCTAAATCTTTTCTGCTGTGCACAGGAAGTCATGATTGGTCACTACTTATGGAGCAATTTGGTGACCAAACCAAATTGTGGAGAACTTATTTTTATTTTTATTTTTTTGGTGGGGGTTGGGTTGGTGGTTGGGGGTTGTTTAGGAATCTGATGGAATTAGGGGAAACACAGTTCCAATTACCATCCTCAGTTTACATTCCAGTGATAGGGGTGGACAAGTGACTTGAGATGGTGAGTAGAGGTGCGAGCTTCTCAGCATAGGAGGGGGAGATGTGATCTAATGTTCTCTCATCCGGTTGTTAGTATTTGGAAGATTCATGCTCGTCCGGCAGTCAACAGCTTTTGGTTGGATGATGCTTATGGAGAATTCTCGTAGTGAAATAATCTTTTGCAGTGCAAGCGGAAATGGTTGCATGCTGTCTCCATGTGCTTAGCAAAGTTGGTCCTCTGAACACTTCAAATTTGGTAAGCCACGAAAGTTGAGTTGGAGTTCCTGCCCTATGAAATCCTAATGGCTGCAAATTACTTAACTGAAATCTAGTTGGCCTGAGGTTAAGCAAGGAGAAGAGGTGCATGGAAGGGAGGGAGGGAGGGAGATTTAAAAAAAAAAAGGAATTTACTCGAATCTAGCTGGGTTGAGCTTGAATAGTCATTGAGGGTCTTTCCAAACAGAGAAAAAGAGAGAACCACTTGCAGTTCCTTCATAGAAAAAGTATACATTTTTCTCTCCAGTGTTTTCTCTTGTTGTACTATACATGTCATTCGTGAAACGGCAGGGACAAAAGCTATAACCTCTTTTATTTCCTATTTTGCTGCAAGAAATTGTGGCCTTACAATTAAAATCCAGTGGTGCTTGAAAGTTTTGGAAATCTCTAGTTTACAGAGGGGACTCATAAGTGAAAATTTCTCTACCAATCAAATATATGCATATATAAATACATGCATATAATGGAGTTTTATTATGGTGTGAAGAGTCCACACATGACCAAGTGAACTCGCCTGTGGATAGTCGACGTAGAATCTGATTTCTGAAGCTAATTTAGATTTCTTTAACCTTTTCTTCTACAGGTACAATGCAGTTATTGGCAGTTGGGCACTTTCATTCAACTGGGGACCTGTCACCTTTCAGCTCCGGGATGTATGTGCTCGCGTGCTGACTGATGTTGCTTGGGTCACTATGAAAGTCCATGTCAATATCGAATCTGGGCCTTTCAATGTGACAAATGTTTACGAACTCCACAACGGTCGTTGGTACATGGTTCACCACCACTGTTCACTAATGTTCAACGGAGGAGATCCCCCGCACCATAACATTTTCGGTTAAGAAGAAATAAAAGAGATGTCTTCTTTTTGTCTTCCCTTTCTCCTTGTTGGGTTTTATTTTTCGCTTTCCTGCCTTGCTCAACCAGCGGCAAGTCATCTTCTTTCGTTCATTTTTTTTTTTTTTTTTTTTTTGACTTTTTTGACTCTTATTTCTTGTTGATACCAAACCATTTTTAAGTTTGAAGGTCTCCCGACTACTTTTGTATAGACATTTATGTGACATTACATATGATGCAAACAGATTGATTGGAAGATTTTGGGGGCCTTTTTTTTTTTTTTTTTTTTTTTGGGGGTGGGGGGTGGGGTTACAAATTACAATGGGATTACCTGTGCATTTTATATTTTCTAATACTAATATTCAATTACACCTGACAGCACAATTTAAAATATTTCTCCAATGGAAGTCACCCTTCCTGGGATCCTTGTTAAGTCTGATTACCTAATAAACACTGTTGTTGGAATCCACTTACATGTTAAATAGGTGTAATAAGTAGGCATAGTGGTGTTGTCTGATACCCTGTAAATCTAAATTTTCTTCACACAAGTGACTTGGACTTTTGTGAAAGTATTCGAGTTGCCAATATTTTTGCTGCAACTGAGAGCTTTTGTGTAAAGTGGGGATATCCAAATTTCCGAACTTGTGTTTCTAAGGTGTGTATATCCAGTTGTGGATTCAAGATTCTCGTTTTGGGGGGTGCGGACCCAAATCGGTAGTTTGGTTTGGGGGCAAATTGAGGATTTTTATATCGATTTTAAGGGCGACTCGTGATTTTTTGAATTTCATGGGTCTGTCAATCGGTCTTTTTGCTAGAATTCATGGAATTCCTATATGGGGAATTTCTGAACTTTCAAACATAGTGGATTTCCTGAATGCACCCTTGTACTTGAGCATTCAAAAATTCCACCGAATTGTTGGATTTCCGAAGGTCATTTGAGACCTTTTATGTGGCTGGAATTCAAAAATACTTGCTAGTGAAGAAACATAGTATTTGGAAATACTAAGGATAAGATGTTACATCACATCCAAGAACTCCTAACATCTTGAATTCGTATCAGAAATTCTAGGAAAGAAATAAGCCCTTCATATAAGTTTTTGAAGCACACCGGAGTTTAACAGGTGCGACTGCACCCATGTGGTTGTGCTTGTGTCCGCTCGTCCGTGTAACAGAATTGTTAAACTCGTGATTACATGCAAGTAGAATTGCCTTCACTTTGGTTACATTGATCCAAATGGAATATTAGGGCTTATCTACATCTGAAATACCCTAGACAGCAATGAGATCGAGGGTTTCAATTGGAACAAGGCAGCCATGCAGATTTTTATGTTTCCAAAGTCCACCATATAATTTCTTTTTCGGATTGATGATAGACAAATATGTACGTGGGACGTGTTCTAATTGTTGCTTCCAGTAACTGCCTCTACTGTTAAAAAGGGTTGACATTAGGTTTTATTGGCTCCATTTGTTCTGAATATGTTTTATGTGCCAATGATCAAATGGTCAAGATCAATCACCTATAAGGGTGGCCATTGACTGGATCCTAACATCTTTACCGCAATATGTACGAAACCCACCCCATTGCTATCTCTACCGCCGATAGGTTTTATAAATTAATTTATAAATGGAATATGGGTTAGCAAGGCCGGACTGAAATAGCGATGAAGGGCGGGCTTTTCTTGAATTTAACACTAGGCATATTGAGAAGCTCATTTACCAAAGGTGGCAGGTCTAACAATTGGAAATTAGAAATCGTTCAAAAGAAAAAGAAAAGGAGTTTCAAATTTCAAGCATCATGCTTAATAATGATTCATTATTTTCTCAAGAAAATCAGAAAGTCATTCTTTCCCTACTCTAGTCTATGATACCCGGATGCTTGTACAAGTCCGTATCGGACCGATACGACACTTGTATTAGTACCTAATACTGCACTGATATTTGTAAGAAACAAGTTTAACATATCCTACTTATAAAGCCCTTTATTTCAAATAGTTCTTTTAATATTTTTTACTCCTCAATATAAAAAATTTTAGAAAGGGATGAAAGCAATGATAATTTTATTAATCCAAAAGTGTTATAAATAAAAAAAAATGAAGACCATATACGTGTCTTATATTTTCAAAAGTGAAGAGTCGTTGTCCATATCCATATCCGTATATGGGCAGGATAGACTCAAGTCCTTAAAAAAGCTATAGCAATTCATTTAATTATCTGACTTAAATAAAATACTTTAAATCTCATTTCAACAAGGTTCAAGTCCTTAAAAAAGTTATAGCAATTCCTTTAATTATCTGAGTTATACACAATACTTCAAATCTTATCTCAACAAGGTTCCATGGTCTAGTGGTCAGGACATTGGACTCTGAATCTAGTAACCCGAGTTCAAATCTCGGTGGAACCTATTCTTTTTTTCGATCCACACAAAACAGATTACACTACAGATCTCTCTCTTTCTCTGTGTGTGCAATGGCAGCCCTCCTTCAATGCCCTCCCTCCCAGCTCTTCTCACACAATCATTTAAGCAAGTGGTCTCATTCCCCTTCTTCTCCCAATGCCACAAGACTCTCCATCAAACCCACCTTCACTTGTCATTCCTCACTGCAAACACCACCGCCTACTCTACCAGCTGATGAAAACTCTTCTTTTCCTCCACCAGATGATGATGATGATGATGGAATCTCTTCTCAACCTCAATCCCTCATTGAAAATGGGAAGGAGCTCCAACTGAGGTAAACTTCAATTGGGTTTTGCTAAAATATTTTGTTCTTTTGGTATATTATTGGTAGTACTACTGTAAGATGTTCTTCTTGTGTGAGAAATTGCTACAAATGAGTGCATGTTTCTGTATTCTGTAATGGGTTGAAGTGGGTTCTTCCTTTTTTTTGCCTTTCAGTGTTCCATTTCAAGCTTGGCATAGAATTGAATTGGTGTTTTATGTTTTCAGTATTATTGATACTCTGCTGTTGTTTTCTGATTGTTGAAATTTGTTAAAAATTGATCGCCAGTGTCCATAACTTAGTAATTAGGACATGAGTTGGATTGGGTTCTTCCTCTTTGATTCATTCTCTGTTTTAACAGACTTCAATTGGGTTTTGCTATTTTTTTTTTTTGCTTCTATTGATGTTGTTTATTGGTTGAAAATTTGCTAAAAATGAATGCTAGTGTTTGTAACTCTGTAATCAGGATACAGGTTAAACTGGGTTCTTCCTTTTCATCTGTTTTCTGTTCCATTTTTAGCTTGGCATAGGTAGAATTGAATGGGGTTATTATTATTTGTTTTTATGCTTTTGATAGTTGTGATAGTATTGATTTTACTTCTCTAATCAAGTATAGAGTACAGTTTTGGAATATGGACGTTGTATAGGCTGAAGGAGAAACTCTTACACATGGGCTCATATCTCAATTCCAAATATAAATCTGGGTTTGTTTCTGTCCTCTCTAAAGGGATAACAAATAAAATTAAAAGATAATGAAAAAAGAAAACTTGTGCATCTTCAGTTTAAGTGTTTTTGGGTGTTTTAGATGTAAGTAAAGCAACAAAATAGAATATAAAGGTGCGAAAAGAATAATTTCAGTAAATTTTCTGTTTCGATCAGTGCCCATAGAAAATAGTATCGATCGTTGCCAAAACCTTCTTGTATTGGGCGATGCAACTTAGTTTAGGCCGAGTTTTATAACCTTGACTGTATTCTGGTTGAAGATTTGCTAAAAATGAGTGCTAGTTTTATATGCACAAATAATGATATGGTTGAACTAGGGTTTTCCTGCTTATCTGTTTCCGGCCCCGTTATAAGCTTGGAAGCTAGAAGAGGTGGCTTGAATTGGGTTAGGCTATTTTTTGCTTTTGGCATTATTGACTCTACTGCTGTTTTATGTTAATCGACAATTTGCTAAAAATGAGTGCAAGTGTTTATAACTCTATAATCATCGTATGTATTGAGTTTGGATTTGTCTCTTTCTCACCTGTTCTCTGTTTCACATTATCTCTTTTGTATTTCTATTATGGATAATTCTGTTATTGATTTAAGTTATAGTGGTGCTGTTGTTGTTATACCCGTGTTTCCAATTTTCTTATCGCAGATGAATGTGATTTTTAAGAACATGGGGACTGATTTTTTTTAGGCGAGTTGGTTGTTCTCAACATATTGACCATAGAATTCAAGAAAGATTTCAAATGTAGTGGTGTTCTAATATGTTTCTTTGTTTCCAATAATCAAATGGATTTCCATTGCTATTTAGAGGGAATGGAAACTTTAAGAACCCTGGAATTATCATCTGCATTTTTTTGAGAATCTATGGAGTCTGGGCAGTTGGGTATGGGAACTACCAGAGTATGATTGTTTTTCCTCCTTTAAATTCACTTGGGTTGCTTATTTTCCTTGTCAATTGCAACTTTTGAGGATAAAGAAATTCGTTATCTTAGGTACAGTCAGTACTCAAAGCGATTCTCCTCTATTCTCTTTATAGGATTTTTGCTTGCAAAATAAGGAAGATCTGGAATGGGAAATTTCTTGTTTTCCCCCTTCAAATTCACTTGGGTTGCTTATTTTCCTTGTTAATTGCAACGTTTGAGGATAAGTTGATTTTCTTAGGTACAGTATTCTAAGTGATTCTCAGATGCTCCTATTTTCTTTATGGGATTTTTTGCTTGCAAAAGAAGGGAAATGTTGGGTTTTCCTTTTCCACCTTTTGTAGGCATTTTTGGTTAAGAGAAAGTAATGCCTTAAAATTAGGATGGATGCCTGAAAAACTGGCTGAGTTTTCTAAAGAGAAGATATATCAAAACAAAATTACAAGAGAAGAGACAAAAATAAAAAACACTCCACTGAACAAAAACCGATTTCAAAAGAAATAAATGAATATAGATTTATTTGAAATCTGAGTTGCCCTTTTCTTAGCAAGCAAACAGCTTTTTAATGAGTGTCCCATTTCTTTCTTTTTCCACTGCTGTTTCCTTTTGAGTTACCAGTTTGTTATTTCTGAAGTTCATTTCTGGGAGTCAATAGAATGTTACCACAGACTTTTCCCTCTTTTGTTTAGTTGCCTTCTTCTGGAAGTCCTTTTATTGTTCTGTGAAAATTCATTCATATATTAGAAGATTTTTTGATTTCTTAACAAATCGATAGAAGCACAATGAGGTTCAAATTCAATTAACTGAACAAACCATAGGTGTTATCTTTAATGTTGCCATTAGCCAATTATTCATGGCATAATGAGTTTGTACAAGTTTTCAATATTCCATGGCATATTGGTTTCTTAACAAATCGATGGAAGGACAATGAGGTTCAATTAACTGAACAAACTGCAGGTGCTATCTTTAATTCTGTCATTAGTCAATTACAAGTTTTCATGAATGCATGAAACCTTTCTACCTTTCTTATAGGAAAATGACAATTTGTTTCTTAAATTTTCTGCAGTTATATGCTTATGTTTTCCTTTATTTCAGCTTTGTTTTGAACACTGTCGCCATTTTTTTTGGGTGGAAATAATCTCTCTTTTGGTTGTGCAGTGACTGAGGCAACAGTTAAAATTTTTCTTATCCCTTGAAAATCTGAATATTCTAGGTTGAACTCTGATGATGTAATTGGTGAGCAGATTTTTCTTGCTCAAATGCAATTATGGAACTAGTTATGTTTTTCCATTTCCCTTTTTTTACTGTTGCCGAAAGCATCGAAATTTTCTATAAGTTGTGTGAATTTATTTCTCCAAGTAAAGTGAGATTTGTCTTGTGGCCCCATTGTATATATCCTATGTTTCTTGCCCAAATGCTCAAAATATTCATAGGCCTTGAATTGAACATGATTTTTTTTTTCCTTGTTTGGTGGGATAAATGACTATTTTATAATACAGTTCAACATGCGCAATTCATGTAGAGAAATTTTTTTATTTGTAGTTGGTGAAATGCTTCTGAGTAAAATGAATGGGAGGATATCATTTCTAATTTCTTATTTTTTTTCCAGTGAAGCGAGATTTATCACATCCCCATTGCATATATCTTATGTTTCTTCCCCAAATGCTCAAAGTATTCAGACCTTGAACATGGTTTTTTTTTTTAGGTTAGTGGGATAACGATAAATGAATACTATGGATTATAATACATTTCAAGATGTGCAATATATGTAGAGGCTAGAGCAGTTTTTTTATTTGTAGTTGGCGAAATGCTGCTAACTGAGTAAAATGGATGGGAGGGCATCATTTCTAATTTCTAATTGTTGTGTGCATTCTCTTTAGGGGATGTAAGACTTGTGGTAGAGAGGATATAGAGAAGGGTTGTAATGGTGAGGGGAGGATTCAAGGAGGCATTGCAACAGTTCCAGGCTTTGGCTGGTGGCCTATAAAGGCTTACAGGCCTTGCCCAGGGTTTGTGGCTTCTGGTGGGAGGTATAGGCGACGTGGACAAAACATGGATGAGGTTGCTTTTGGAAGGGAAGAGAGGGAAGATTCCATTGGTAGCATGGACAAGGTCCAGTCAAGGTAGAACTCTCTCACATCCCCCAAAATAGAAAGATCTGTCTTCCTTGGATATTTGTCTTATGCGAATGAGATATTCACCATTCGTTGCTGACAAGTTAATGAAAAGAAATGAAACCATATTCTTCATCGATTCCCTACGCTTTACTGAACCTTTGATGATGATGATGAATGGATGGTGATTTGGGTATGCATATTTGTATGTATGTATGTATCTATACACACACATATAGGTGAATTAATTTTTCAGTGTGTCACATGGCAAGGTCTTTTACATATATAAAAGTTGCTGGTTATCTCATTCTGTTGTAGTATGTAGACCTGGAGACTTCCAAAATATAAAAGGTAGTAGTATCCATTTGAATGTTGTCATTCTACTGCTAGTCAATTGCCTGCAGATGGAAACAAGTGCAAGTACCTGACTGAATCATTTATACTATACTATATCCAGCAGGGTTTGTGAAGGAAGGAAATCAGTGGCCTTTTTATGCTGTCTACTGTGATGTTCTCCATCTTGTGCACTTAATTTATTAGGAATAGGCAAAGGGACTTCTGCAGTCTTGTACTTTTTGTAAAGCTTTTGTACCCCATGTTGCAATTAGTTGGAGGCAGGTCTATACATGGAGTTCTTCTGATGATGCTTGCTCTCTTCCATTTCCACCTTCAATAGGCATTTTCCAGATCAACTCTCTCCCTGTGTTTTTTTCTCTATTACACCCATAACCCCAAACCCCAAGTAGGGGATTCTTGTCGTTCTGGTTTTTGTGGCACCATTCATGGTTATATTGGTAGGTAGGTCTATGGAGGCTCGATTGCAGAGACTGATCTGTTGGCAGTTGAGGCTAGGGTCCTATGGAGTATGGATGGGTCTTAGATGTACTCATGATTTGTATAATGAGGATAAATAGATGGGTCTTTGACTGAACTTATTCAAAAGGAAGCTGTTCTACAATTTCCCGTAGGGGGACTATTATGCTTTGGTACAAACTTGATGACAGGTGTTGGTTGTCTATTATCTTCACATTGACATGTGTTTTATACATTAGGGCCATCTTGGGTAATTTTTTAAACTTCAAGATGCCATCTTGGTTAATGCCTATGCCACAATTGTAGAAAGCACGTGAAGGCGCCCAGCTTGTAACATAAGAAGGCACTGCCACTGGAGTCCTTTCTGATGTGGTCTTCTGTTTGACTCCATTGGAGGACTTTACTAAGCTATATTCAGCTATCAGTTATATAAAATAATATGGCTGTCATTCTTAATGAACTGCAGGCTGCATTTCAGTACAATGCAGGGATATCCATGGTCAGAATATGTAGATATTGTGACTTTGTGATTGATTATTGTTATCAGTTTTAGTAGATAACTTATGTTAAGAAACACTTCTTTAATTTTATTTCTTTTATTCTTGTAAAGGATCTTGTGATTGATTAAATATTTGAGATGCTGAGAGTGGAGAAGGAATTTCTATTTGACGGGTTAGCACATGGTAGTTGGGAGATTCGATGTTTCTAATTTCAGTTTAACTATTTCCTTGCTTTGCATTCTTCCATTTGCTTTTTTGATATTTCACACAAAACGTGCGATTTTCTTTAACTTGTTTTACATGTGCAGCAAGAAAAGCCGAACCCCGATGAGATTCAAAAGATGAGACTTGTGGGGAATCTTCATCAAACCGACATATTCTTACATCAGTATTCACAAAATTCGAACAGTTTTCTGCAGATTATCATGAAGTTGGTAAATTAATATTTATTCTCGTGTTCTGCATTTTCATGGTTGCTCAGTCATAGCTGAAGCTTACAGAACGAGTAGAAGGGGGAAAACAGGACTGTGTGTAATTAATATGCATTCTCGTGTTCTGTATTTTCTTGTTTGGTCAGTCATAGCTAAAGCTTGCAGAACTGGAAGAAAGAGAATGAGGCACTTAATGAGCTTGTTGTTTCTGTATGGATTCACTTACTTTGACATGAAGATTGAAGAATGTCATTGATTTTTTCCACCCTCTATTCTCTTTTCACGAGCATCAATATATTGCTGATCAGATTTTTACCATATTCAATGAGCAAAGCCTGTACAATCAATCTTACTTCTTGCTTGTTAGTTATCTTCTTCTGGGTATAACTTGCTTGTTAGCATGCCTTCGCCGGTAGATAGATGGCTTGTGAAATATCAGAGAATTGCTTAAAACCATCTTTTTCATTGCACTAGAAAGCATCCCTACTGTTTGCTGCAGCCACTTACAATCACAGAGATAATTGCACCATAATCTATCTAATTCTAGTCAGATAGCTACTTATCATATATGGCTCAGCCCATCTGGCCTGACATATTTGACAAAGGAGCTAGGATTGGCTTGGACAAGTTTTGGTCAAAAAGAGTCAGCACATGGATGACCATACCCTCTAATGGCATAAGGAAATCATTGTATTGGTGAGCATCTCCTGAAAACCGAAAGGTTTTGTCTCCGGAAATAGGTATCTGGTGTGTTGCATGAGGAGCCAGATAAGCAAAGGAAATGCACTGATGTGGTGCTATCCTTCTATTCGAAATTTATGGCATTCTCAGTCTCAAGGGGGAGGGTCAGTGTTTCGGTCCTAAGTTATAAGATTTTGGCGTATTAGTTAGGTGCATAACATTTGGTATCAGAGCCAACCTCCACATCTCGGGTTTGAGCCACAGAAAGGGCTACTTGGAGTAGAGTGAGAGCCGTCTTAAAAAATTGAGAAAATGGCTACCTACCGCCAAAGTAAGAGCCGCTGTAAAGAGGGCTACCTAGAGCAGGGTGTGAGCCGTCCCAAGAGGGGAAAATGGCTACCTGCCGCCAGAGTGAGAGCCGCCGAGGACATTGGCTGTGGAAGTATGGTATGTTACGGTCCTAAGTTGTTATAAGATTTAATTTGACGCGTTCCATCAGTCCTGGGGCTTTTGGCATATTAGTTAGGTCCATATCAGTCAAAACTGAGAATATGTAGAATGCAGAAACAACTGATGATGCACTTGCGTTTTCTGGTGCATGGATGCTAAAAACTAACTCAAAATGTGGGGCCAATATCTCTCAAAGGCAGACATGAGAGACATTAGATCAAACCATTTCTTTTGAGCTGTGATTGACCTAAATATTAGGCAGGCCACACTTTACATTAGATGGATTGAAGTGAGTTTTTACTCATGTACTGACAAGGATCCATTTAAACATTGCAGATTCAGTTTGTAAACGGTTCTCCTGTTAAATGGTACTAAAAGCTATCTAATCATCAGGGCCAAAATGATATCAGCTATAACTTTTTCCATCCATGTGGGTAGATTGAGTGCTGCTTCTGTACAAAGTGGAGTAAAAATTTGGTTTGGCACATAGGTTCAGATTGGAAGATATAATCCTTTCACATTTTCCAAAGTTTCCATACTACATAGGCTATATAGGAACTTTTGGCTTGGGGCCATCATTTGGTCCACATGTAAGACCTCAAGAGGCTCAATGGCTAGATTGACTCATTCAATCATAGAGTTGGAATCATTGCAAAAACATCCTAAGAAAGTAGTCTGGACATATATCAGAGTTGCTGGTGATTACCAGCGTAACCAAAACTCTCTAGTGTGACATATATGATTGCAAACTTTCCGGATTGCCTGTTGACAATCAGTCGGCTTTGTCATGTGCTCTCATAAGATCTTTAGTGGAGGTGGAGGAACAGCTGGATCCATCATTTCATTTGGATGGTTTCCAAGCAGTCATGTAAAGTTGATTGAGTGTCTGAGAGTTTTTTTTCCAGCAGGAAAATTTGCATTAAGTCTTTCCACATGAAGACTTTGATTTTCCTGGCAATTAAAGTCTCCAAAGCAAGTTCTACTTCAAGCCTTTTTTCCACATGGATCCTGTTTCTGGGAGTGACCAACTATACAATTGAAGTAACCCACCAACGGCCAAGGAAGTGAGATGAGAGAGGTGGAGATTATTACAATGATGGGGGTGGGGCATCTTTCAAACCGTTTGGTAATTTTAATGTAAAATAAAAATAAAGTAAAGCGTCAAATCAAGAGAGAATAAAATACTAGTGCGTTATGATGATATTTTATTTTTAGTTGTTTAATATGTAATTTTTTGACTTTTTGTATAAAAAAGTGAAGTTTTTTTTTTTTTTTTTTTTTTTAATCTTTTAGTGGAGGAGGAGGTTGCTTTTTGACTTTTTTTTTTTTAAAGGAGAAAATCTTTAAAGAGTTTACTTTTGATGTGACCCTTTGTGTGAAAAATAGAGGCTTTACTTGACTTTTACTAAAATAGTAAAGTGCCAAACGGGCAATGAAGTATCTAAAAAATTACAACCCGGGAAATAAAATCAATATAATCAGGTTGGTTCCAGTAAGGTCAGTTTTAACCTGGATTGACCCGGACTACATGATGACAAACTGGTAAATTACTGGCGGTAAACTTCTTAATTCCAACATAAACTTGTGTAATCTCAATGATATTTCACCAAGCAGCTACTCATTTAAACAATAGATAACAGCTGGAAAAGAAAGTATGAACCGGCAAACGAGTATGTAATGTTTAATGTGAATCCAGCAAATCAACCCACAACAGGAAAGTAGTTGACTTCTCTCTCTGTAAATGGTGATTGGGCTAATCTTTTCGCTGCTGTCTCATTTGAAATGATGTAGCACCTAGCTAATTTAGATGGGTCCTTGATCTGGACCACTTGGGGTGCACCTAATTTTCTGTACCAATCCTAAGTTCAATGACATCAGACCCATCTAAATAGTATATAAATGCTATTAACATGTCACAAAATGTTGCATCAGAGATTGTGTTTTCTTAGTATGCACCATATTCTTTAACATTTGGTACTCTGCATTGATAGAAACTTCATGTTTCTTCTTCTTCTTCTTTTAAATATTATTGGTAGGTTCTCAATAGGGATGTAAATGGGTCCCCGATTCTCCGATTACCCCGAGGTTTCGACCTGTTAAAAACCGCGTCTGAATCCTTATTTAGGCCCCGATAAGTAAATGGGTCCGGGTTCGGTTTCACCTTAGTTCAGAACCGTGGACCCGAGATCTGACATAATATCTAAATTTTCAAAAATATCTTCTAAAAATCATATTTTTTAAATAGCATTCTCTACTTAGATCCGGACACATCCCATATATGGTTCTGGTTCCGGTTCCAGAGAGAAGAAACCGGTTCCGGTTCTAGGTCCGGTTCCACCTTTTTCTTGACAGTTCCGGTGGTGGACCCGGACCGGAACCGACCTGTTTACAACCTTAGTTCTCATCTATGTTTTATATATATAATTTTGTTATTGATTTGTGTTTTACCCATGAATCAGTTTCTAAATCCCATCCAATTTACATATTCCAGAACTTATTTGTCTCACCCTCAAATCTATGCAATCCAAAGATTCCATGTAGTAAGTGTCAGGAGTATACTCTAACTCTAGTCTTACAAACCACTACACTGTGGAGACTCATCGACCATATAAATGGATACTGAGAATGCCAATCAATACTGTCCATACTGTGAGCCTTGTGGATAGAGTTCGGCATGTTGACTCTACTGCCAATCATTACTGTCCACTGATCACCATTTAGTGTAAAGCTGGCAAACTTGATCTGACCTGCCTAACCTGACTCGTCTCTCATCCACAGTGTATATAGGTTTGTTATGGGCCAAGACTTTCAACCCATGGGTAAATGGGTTGGATGTTGATTGACCCATCTAACCCGCCTAAACCTCCTTCATAAACAAAATTAAAGATGGGCCTGCATATCTTGTGTAAGTACAAGGGCTCAGGGTTTTTTTGTGTTAGATTTTTTTTTTTTTTTTTGTGTGTGTGTGTGTGGGTGTGTGGTGGTGGTGGTGGTGGTGGTGTTTGGTTTCTTTTGATGTAAGAGATTCTACACAAATGGTTACTGAATTGGGAGGTGCCTTATGTGAACATCATCTGGTTTTGGGCTGACTTTGCCTCAAGGGTTTGCAGAAAATCATTTCCGGCATTATGACTCATAAAATTATTTCCATATTCTCAATAGGTGTTTGTGCTTATGCTTATCTATAGTCTAAATATCAACCTCTCCTCATCTTTATTTTGAATTTTATCCTCCTCTCATGAGTAATCATATAGGAGATTTCGGGTTTCCTCGAACAATCCAATGGAAGGTTTTCATTCCCCTCAAATGACCCAAATTTCATTTTATTTTTTAAATGGATGAGAAAGTAAGAAAAGATTTGTCATGTACAAGAGAAAGTTGTTTCTCCCGTTTGGCACTCCCAATAGAAAAGTTTAGACAATGGTTTGACTCTTTTGGTAGGTTGATATTTTCCTCCTATTAGGCGGAGAAATCAATTTTCTTCTGTTTCTATTTTTGTCTTCTTAATTCCCTATCTGTAGAGGCAACCAATTTTCTCCTCAAAATGGTTGTTGCCTTTCTCCTGAAATATCAGGTTTTCTATCCTTTCCTCTTGCTCTCTATTCTCAAACCCATCATCAGTTGAAAAAAATATGGGATCATTCAGTTTCAGATTTGAAATCAATAAAAGGGCATCAAAATATTTTTTTTTAATATACAAATGGGGCTATTGACTGGTAAACTATCATGATTTTTACCCAAAATCATATCTGAATTGAGACCTTTCCATCATACAACCTTCAAATAAGTCCATGCATCTAAGTGGGTCCTACAAGTGGCTTAGATTTTTACCATAGTAGAACGCAACCTATGGATCGATGTAAACATCCTGAACGCAGCCTATGGATCGATGTAAACATCCCAGACAAGGCCATGGAATGTTTGGGATCCCATCTGCTTGAAATTGGTGCTAGATCCAAATTCCTCTTGGATTCAAAATAGGTTTCATACCCACTTTATTTAAAACCGTAGGCCATTGATACTTGGATAATCAAATACCCATATTCAACCCTACACCCTAGGCTTAGGGATGTAAATAGGTTAGATCCAAGCAGAACTATGGTGGATCCAAGCCCAAATCCTGCTCCATATATTAGATCCGAATTTGGCCCGGAACCTATGTATTGTATCTAGATCTGGTCTCAAAAGAAGAAAACGCAGATCCATAATAAGATAAGAAGTGCGCTAGTATAGTTAGATAAAAGATCTTCAAAATAAACTATTTAAATAAAGTAATGAGAGTATTAAATGGTATATGATTAGGGTTGCAAACGGGTATCCGACTCTCCTATTACTTGGAAGTTCTGGCCGCAAAAAACGGACATGGAACCTGAAATAGGTTCCAATTCATAAACAGGTCTGGGTTTGGAACCCAATTTAGGTTCCAATTCATAAACAGGTCCAGTTCTAAGTCTATAAAAGTTCCGACCCGTAGACCTGGGACTTGCCATATGAGTCTTTGATATTGCAAACCGTACCTCAAAATCAACATTTTTTGGTACATTTTTATGTATAAGATTAAACAGTAGTAGACTTGATGCACTGTTATAAGTTGAATGATATGCTTATTTTCATAAAAAATAAAAAATAAAGAGAAATTAAAACTAATTTTGGAATTAGATTCCAGTCCTCTAGGTGGACCCGGTTCCTGAACCGGCTCTAGGTTTTCCTATCGGAATCGGGTCTCGAACCGACAAAATAGATTCCGGGGCAAAACCGGATTCGGAAGTGGAATCGTTATTTAGAAACAGGCCCGGGTCTATTTACGGTTCCGACCCGGAATCGTTCCATTTGCAACCCTATATATATGATTAAAGCTAAGTAGACTATCAAAATATCAGTATGACTCAAGCTATGCAAGCCCTTAAAGCCAATATATATATATATATATATATATATATATTTTTTTTTTTTTTTTTTTTTTTTTTTGTCTAACATGTGGATCGTCTTGGATCTGAATCCGTGGGCCCATCCGTGGGCCCAACATAGCTACAGGTCTTGTCAATATGGATGAAAACGGATGAACGAGAAACTTGCTAGATAAAAGTAAAATTATCCGAACAAGTAACTAGAATTGCATTAGAATTTCTCATGAACATTCTTTTGTTCTTCTATGGTTGATCAAATGCTCCTCAAGGTTGAGCCCAAATTGAGGCAAACCCTAGTCTGAACTATGGTTGTGTCTTGTTCTGCTGACGGGTCCATGGTGAGAGTGACTTGACCTGAAGGGCATGTGTAAGGCCCAATTGCTGTATCTAAAGCTGTATCACTTTACAGTTGTACCGGTGTCGATCATCTCTTATAATGTATATGGTTCCTCCTAAATACATGGTGAATGAGGTCACATAGCTTTCCCTTGTGGGTGCCATAGCACATGTTGGGCTTCAGCAGTGATCTGTGAGACAATGATCTGGTCTGTTGTCCTTAGCTATGTGAATGGAGATCCATTTACCACATTGGGTTCAATCCCATAGTATAGGTAGTTTTGTCTCATTTTGTACTTTTTTTTAACCTAGTTCTAATGAGTGACTTGGAATTTCTTGATTTATCAGGACCTGAGTAACCTTACATGTTTATCCAAAGGGCAAATTTGTATGTATTGGAAAGTTTTAGGCCTAAGGTGGTGAATATAGTCAAGGCTGTCGAAATGTCACACGACCCGTTAACACAACATGAACCCACACAATATTAACAGGTTCGGATGGGCTCTTAATGGGTTTGGATTTTTAACGGGTTAAACCCGTTAACATGTTAAGTTAATGGATCGTGTACGAATTAAACTAGCAACCCGTTAACAACCCACTTAACCCGTTAAAAAAAATTTAGTCCCTAAGTGTAGCTAGAATTAATTTATATTCATAAAGTAGAAATTGAAATTTATTATTTTATAGTGGGGTTTTAGTTGGGATCCACTCGATATCCCCACTTACAGTTTCGTGTGACTTATATATTTTTCAACTTATATATTTTTGGATGGATTTTTTTTTAATTTTTTAAATGACTTAATTACTTAACGGTTTAATGGGTTGGGTCGTGTAACCTGTTAAATTAACGGATCATGTTCAGATTGGATTTTTTGACCTGTTAAGTTAATTGGTTGTGTACGGGTTGAGGTGATTTTCACACGAATTCGTTAATCCGTAACCCGAGACAGCCTTAGCTATAGTATTGGGTGCTGCTACTCAGGCAGGCCGAGCATAGGCAGTCCCAGCATTGATGGAGCTAGATTTGGCAAGGGTTGCTTGTGTATAAACCTGAGACTAGTTCCAATGGTTCAATGAATTGATAATATTAGAAAGGCCATTTTTAAGTTTTTTAAGTGTGTTTAATGTAACCAGATGTTATATTAACATGCCATCATGCCCCAGTTGACACTCAACAAGGAGAACTATTTTTCCAATAGGATCTATTTGACTTGAAATTGATCCAAATTGACATACTACTTTCATTAAATGATTATTTTTCTTTTTCAGTTGAATCATACCTACCAGCCATCTTAGCAAACAATATAAATATATATATATATATATATATATATATTTATGAAAGACACTAATTGAAAAGCTTTAATATTAAATAGATCTATAGCTCTATTTCAAATGGATCAGGGTTTCCAAACAGCCCCATCCCTGCTGTTAGATTTTAGGTTCAAGTTTTCCAACCTGCTTTATGGGTAGCCCCAATTGGCCTTCTCAGTCCCAACTCAGCGCTTCCCCTATTCTAATCTTCAAGGTTGGACCCACAGTGCCTGTGGTGTCGTCACTGTCAGTCGCTTGTGTTTTTCATGCATAGACGTCTAAAATGGGAGAAAACGTTTGGTCTGGCATGGAATCGATAGCATGTCTGATCTGGATCAGACTTGATTGAGAAGGGGACGCAGAGTCTGAAATGGTAATTATGGACATGATTCGATCCCAAGCGGGAAGGAAACCGAAATGGATCCCCTGTTTGCACCAATCACGGGGGCCACACGTGGGGCGGAGGAAAGAGATTTCGACTAATTAAGGGGCGCCACGCGCAGGGGCGGAGGTCTCTTACCTCCACCCCCTCATGCAGTGCCCCCTGATTGGTCCAAACAGGATTTCTTATTTGGACCAAGATCCAGATCCGAAAAGGAAATAGCATTAGTTGGGCACCTCAAATCCTCAACCATTTTCTTAACAAAAAGAAAGTCCCCTCAACTGCAAGCCAGTCATTCTTTAAAATAAGGCAAACTGCCTATTTTTCAAGGTATAATTTTCAAGTCAGTTCTTAGAGTAAATCACCTTGTGTTATCTAATAGTTAATTTTACTCCAATCAAAGTGATTTCACGGCTTCTTTTTGGGGCTTATACTCAGAAGATTATATATCAGTTCAGATGTCTGAGAAGTGGACCCGACCACAAAGAATTGCAAGATGGTATTGGCCAACTTTCACATCCAGCTTCGAGAAGTGTAGATGGGCCATTTTGATAGATCACTTGACCAACCCTAGATTTCTCTTAAGTTATAAACAAGAAGTTACAATAAGGTAGGTGATCCAATATCCAACATGATCTGTTTCTTTTCATCAATTCTTGCAGCATATCTGAATTTTATATAAATTGAATTGTATTCGATTTGAGAAAAGTAAAGCTATTCCTCTGGAGCTCAACTAAAAAGGATGACAATCATGGTATTTTACGGCCATCAAAGGTCTCCTAGTGAGTAGTGACCAATCTTTGCTTAAAAATTGAGAATCATCCAATCTGGTATTGCCCTGAAAGTTGTCAAAATCATACTTGTTGATAAGGTGGGATGGGTGCAAAAATCTGCACGATCAATTGACACAACTTGGACGAGTGCTACGTTTGGTAAGGTGCTAATTCACAAGGGCCTAATGAGTGAGAGGGGCTTGGATTGATCTATAGCGGGGAAAGCGAGCACACGTGCAGGATTTTTCCTTACCTAGGAATGGTTTGCAATCCTTCAAACTTTGTAGTTGTGTTTTCTCAAAGGCACATTTGTGTGCACAGTTAGTTTTTCACGAAAAAAGTAAGGATTATAGAAATGCTTTTCCATGCTATGATAAAATCTACATTTGATGCAACTATTTTATCAAGAGAAAAAGTGCAAAAATTGGGATTATGTGGAAAACCTTTTCCTATTGGGGTGGTTTGGACTTTTTCTCCTTGAAGAAGAGGAGAAGGTCCACGGAACTGGTTTTCCACATTCATCATAAATGTGCCCTTAACCAAGCGTATCTATTTCCTCTCTTCTATTAAGTTTTCTATGCTAACCATTCCAACCAAAACTTTGAGGTGTTTTTTTTCTTATCATACTTCCCCTACGGTGGAACCCAGTTGACACACATTTCAAAACACGCACATTTTAGTGCAAAGTCGTTCTACCTACGACTCAAACTTGCCACTGATTAACTTTAATACCAAATTAAATTTCCATAGCTAAACATTAATACCAAAATCTCAAGGTATCAATAGAGGCAGCAAAAATTCTTTTCAATATATTATCATAGTAAAAATACGTTTCAATATATTATCTTCTTCCCTATTCTGGGGCATACCGGCTGGGGCTTAGTTTGGCCCCCATGTCAAACCTTATATAGCCCAGAAATTTATCCGCATTGAAATGTCTATCCACTCGAAATTCAGAACATTGTTCCAAATTTAGTAACTTGGACTTCAGAATCTTGATAGAATTGAGTCCAAGACCCTCATCGAATATTGGACCCAAATCTCACTCTTTTACAGTCCCAGTTGTCCTTGTACTCACTTGTGGGGCAGAAAAAAAAAGATGTGTACCTCTTAAACACAAGGAGGAGCTTTATGGGTCTGTTTATGACACCCTCATATCCCAACATAGTTAATACATGTCAGAGATGGTGGATCCTTATGGGTCTGTTAACAGTGTCAGACGTTCTCCAATGGATGGCTTAAAAAAGTTAAAAACTGAAATACCATATGTTTCTTGATGTAGCCTTTTTTTAAGGAAGGATCTGATTCATTGATGTTTGTGTGGGTAATGCTAGGTAGTCCATATATAATGAGAGAGAGGCTGCCCACCAACCACAACAAAGGACACTAAAGACACCCCTCCTAATGCACTTTTTACCTTCATTTTTGCTTTCATCACAAGCAAAACACAATTAGAAAGCACCCATATCTTCCCTTTTTAAATCACAGGCCTTTCGGATCCACAAATCACTCACAGCCTCTAGGTCTTGACATGTGGGATGGAGTTGCAGGAAAATTACAGCTTAAGAGGCACGTAAGGAATTTATGTGGTGGTGGCAGATTGCCTGCAGAAAAAGGGCTCAAGGGAATTGGCATTACTTGGGCTCTAGGCTCTAGTTTGTACATATATGTCATTCTATAAGTGGGACCAAATGGGTAATAGACTATTACAAAAGTTTTCCTCTGTGCTTTTTTGAGTTGGAAATATGAGCAGACTGGTGCCCACTACTTGATGTCTAAGTGTGGGGTTGGAGAAGCATCTATTAATAATAGTAGTTCATACCTCACTCACGCTTAGGTGAAACCTAGACATCGCTGGTGTGGGGTCTTGTTAAGAATGTGATTAACATTGTAACACAGGTTGATGAATATGTGATGTAGGAGCGAGGTGGGACATTGTATCATTTTTAAAGTATGGCCTTTGTTATGTACACACTTTTTTTTCACCTTATTTTTTAAAAAGTAAAAGAGAATATGCAGGTTTACTTTGAGGGGAACTTTAGCTCTGTTGGCATTTGTGATGGGGCCCACTTGTGTTAATATGTGGACGGACCCCACTCATAAAGAGACACCCCTCACAAGGAGTCTCATGGTGATAGGGATAAGAATAGTTTGAGTTTAATCCAATTCTATGTCCTTATCATATCTCCATTCAAATTCAAATTAAAAGAGTTTGATCCAACTCTCTATCGTTATTATCTCTCCATTCGAATTTGAATATAAATCTAATCATCCATTAGCCAAAAGGCTATATACAAACATGAGAGATAACAATTGCAATGTAATCTAAAAATATCATCCCTAATACTCATATCCACTAATAGTAAAAGGAAGATTGAAGAAAGAAAGAATACCATCTTCCTTCCATTAGATCTAAACTGTCCATCATCATAATCTGCACGTTCAAATGCTTTTAGCATACATTTATAAGCTATATCTTTAAATTTGATTGAAGATCTTCATACATCACATGTTTTTATTTTAAAACTTCACAACTTGCTTGAACTAATTAATTATGTATATCTTTTACAAGTTCTTTTAATATGTAATTAGCATTTTTTTTACTTCAATCAAATATTTTCTATAGTTTAAACTTTCAAATGCTTTAGGCATACATTATTGAGCTTTCACTTTCAAGTTTGATTGAAGTCTTCATGCATATACATTGAGTATTCATCTTTGTATCCATAGAGTGTATATGTGACTTGTATTATCACTTTCATATCTGCTTATTTAGAGGCATTGTATTAAGCCTAAATTGCATTTCTTCAAGTGTACTTTAGACACATCTTAGAGAGACAAACCTTAGGCTTGTAAAGGCTATTACTTAGCCTAGAAAAGCATATTGTAAGGTTATTGCTAAGCCCATTGAGAAGCATATTATAGAGGTTATTGCTAAGCCTAGAAGAGCATAGAGTAAATGTTATTGCTAAGCCTATTGACAGGCATAAATTGAGATAATGGAAAATCTGGTAGGGTATGAGAACACTAGAAGATAGTGGATTTAGGCATTGAGGCCGAACCATTATATATCGCTATGTTGTGGTGATTGCTTTGTGGTGACTTATCTTGATAGCTTCCACACATTAGTTTATTAATCATCACTTGTGCCTAATTATTTTAAAGAGTTATAATTTGGCATAATAGGCCTAAAATTAACCCCCCCCCGTCTAGGACTTACAAATATCGAGTAATAACTCATGATGTCGAGAAGAGACTCCCGAGGTCAATAGTTAGAATTCTCTCAAATAGAATGCATATATGTTCATTTGGTTTCACTAACAATTCTAAAGCTGAAGCAACAATTTATGTGAATGTATGAGTTGAACCATTTCATTGTGATTATGTTCAATAATGAGTGTACTTATTGCTACCCTTTTCTTAGTACAATCTGTGGAGATTCTTTTTCTACTCCAATAAGAACCAATCATTTCATTTTTAGAAAGAAAAAACACAAATTGTGCTCCTCTCCATTCTTTATTTGTAAGCTTACTTTTACACAACCTTTGAAGTATTAGTTATAAAGTGGAGGATGTTTTTTTTTTCCTTGTTTCTCACTTTAGAATATGAATCTAAAATAGTAATCAACTACTCACAATGTCCAGAATAAACTAGCAACTTTGAGAGTTGAATAAAAAATAATTAGCCACGAAATACTTCAATGTGCGAATGGTGAAGTCTCGATGTCGCAAGAGATAAAGTGAAGGGCAATTTGGTCTAGAAAAAATTAAAGTCTGCGGTATAATATGCTTTTGGGCATTACATGTATATGAGGATGCTTTTGGATGTATATATAGGGATATTTGATGCTTCTTTTGGTAAAATCCATATTTCTTTCTTCGGAAAAATGATGGATTTAGAGATTAATTAGGAATCTTGAATCTTAAAGCTTCTAATAATAATTAGCAAACTTAGGAAGGCTCAAAAATGAAATTTTATACGATTTAAGGTTGCTAAGGATTTAAATTAAAAAAGAAAAATAGTTTTTTTTAAAAGAATTGCATTAAGTATTATATTCTCTTCAATAAAAGAAAGAGAGGAAAAGAAAAACGCTTTTTAAAAGAAGACTCTTGTTTGCCGTATACGGTTGTCTCAAGTAATATAGACTATGGAAGTCCGAATATCGTTCCCACGAGGATCGTTACAAAAAAAATAACAATGATCAATGAAAATGAGTATCAACTCAAATATAGCTAATAAATGTAAATGGAGATAACAAAAACAATGGAAATACAAATCAAGATAATAACAATAAAAATAAAAGAATGCAAACTAAAAGAAAACAAGAAACTAGATAACAAAGAGGTGTTAGTAAAAATAGAAAAAAAAAAAAAAACTAAAGTAAGAACAAACCAAGAACAAGATTAGTAAAAGTTAATAACAAAGTTAATAAAAAAAAAACAAAATGACAAGGTTAATACAAGAGCAATGGAGCAATGTTAGATAGATCAAGTGAATAAGTGTGTGAAAATAAGTGAAAAATCAAGATAAAAAGAAACTAAAAGCATCCATGAAAACTAACTAATGAGGAGAACGAGATAGAAAATGAGTGGATGGAGATAAGAAAAAAAAGTGTTAAAAGTGTAAAATCAAATGTGGAATTGAAATTAACATATAGAATGTAAGAACAAATAAGCTAATGGATATGATGGTGTGGATAGAAAAATGGAGTGTGAGAATTAAAACAAGTGAATAAATGTGTGGAAATGTAAATAGAATCTAACTAAAGTAAGTAAAATAAGCAACAAGCAATACTAATTGATAGATTGAATCATCTAGATTCACCAAGTAACACTAATCAAACACTAATGCTCTTTTCTTTTCCCAAACAAATACTTAAATCTAATGACAAATCAATGCTTAGATTTGGAAAATATAACTTTAAAACTCAAAAATAGAAATTAACAATCTAATAGCTAAGATTTTCTTCCCTTCATAAAAAAAAAGATTCCTAATGACTATCTATCAAAAGTAAGCATAAACCATCAAAAGATATTAACTTCTAAACATGATTTATCAAACTTAAGCATAGATAGTAAAAGGAATGCTAAGAAAGAAAATAAGTATGGAAGGTAGCACATTGCAATGAAGAAAAATTTATTCTAACATATTAAGCACATAAACAAAAGGAATTAAGAGCATAAGCAAAAGGAGTAGTATTAACTTATCTTCATTTAGAAGATCCAATCAAATGATTAACCACCCATTGAAGAAGACAAAGCTTTCATTACAAATCTTCAAATTTTACAAATCTTTCATCACTTTCTCTCTACAATTGCTCTCAATTACATGAATAGCTTAAGTAAAGAGGAGGAGGCTCTCATTGCTTATGTGTCTAATGCTTAGAGCTTCCTTCCTTATATAGATACATCTGCCTTGCTTTATTTCGGTTTCTTTCCGATGTAGGACTTCACAAAAATGAAAATATGAACAAATGAATGTGATTTCCATGTTAGAAATGGCCTAACTTTGTCATTTTTTCATCCAATTGTCTTCCAAACTTATCCTTACTCTCTTTAAATCTTGAATATCAACTTTAATCTTCAAATTAATCTTCAATTAACAACTACAAAGAGAAATTAACACAATTAAAAGTATTTTTTAACATATTTTGTATGAAGGTTATTGGAACTCATATAAATGCATACAAATGGCCATTTATAATGGAAAAATATGAGCAAAGCATGATGGGGAGGAAATTTATTATTTTTCTACTAAAAATAGTGTTTTGAGTTCTTTTATCTTTGAAAAATCATAAAATAATGTTACGAAAGTGTATCTATTGTGAACTCATCAACTTTATGCAAAAAATCACCCAAGATGGCCCCTAAACAAAAAAGGCCCCAATAAATATTTTGAAAAACGTCTTTCTCACTTTCTATTCTATATATGAGGGGAGCGACAATATCGTCTTGTCGCTCCTCTACACACTATAATGGGCACGAAACCCATTTTTTCTTTTTCTTCTTCCTAACTACTTCTTCTCTCCTCTAGGTTTTCTCTCTTATAGGTGGTCCTCTTCTCCACATGCCCGCTTCCACTCTTTCTTTCCATCTTCCTTTCCCATGCCATTAAATCGTTCCTTCTCCCAAACAATGAATCACACATACATATACGTCCTTTCTTCATCTCTACTCCCACCTTCTTCCAAACTCAACCTCTACTCCATTCCTTAAAAAACGCTCCACTCTTACCGCCGCCACCACCAAACCACCTTCCCATTTAAAACCCTAACACCGCTCAAACCTCTCAAATCCGATCCATACAAAGCTTCTCAAAGTCTAGGAATGCGAACACTTTAACCTACTCATGTTTTTTGTCGAAACTAACTGAAAGTCAAACCGAAAAATTATGTCAAACATTTCACTTTGGTTTTACGACCAAAACAAAAAATGTCGATCAATTTGACTGAAATGGGACGTAATTGATAACTATGATGGGACCCTCCATACCATGGTTTTAACTATTACAATCATCCTGTGTCAGCATCAAACCTACAATGCACAACGGAAAAGTCACTGCCCAGTCACATGATGGTGGGTAGCATCCTTGTTATTTACTCTTCCTGAAAGAGGTGGGACTGTTTAATCAGGATTCTAACATTGAACTTCTTTTTACTTAGTTTTATTCCCTTCTTACTAAATGTTAGGTGTAATGTACCTTTACTGATTCTTCCTAAAACAATTTAAGGCCTACTCCTCAGAAAATTGTAGCTCTTTGAGCCAGGGGCCTCAGCAAAACACTTAGTTGGGAGAGGAACTTGATTTCCTGAATCCATGATTGATGTAATGGGTCCACCTTGATGGAAAGATATTTATAAAAGGCTACATTGTCCCAATCAAGATGGACATTGGCTTATATTCTGTTTGTGTATGTGGTGTGAAATCATCACGATTTTATTATTTATATTCTTCAACCCACTCTTATTTCTTCACATCTCCACTCCCATTTGAATTGGCACTCATGAAAACTTCTCAGGTCCAACCATTAAACTCCATTGGATTCAGTCAAAATTAAGATTTTTTAGGCTTCAATATTGAATGTAAGAATTTTCTTAGTAGCCAACTATTTGTATTGGATGGATCCCAAGCGACAGGAGAGCACTTTTCAAAATATATATACTCAGAAAAATTGAGGGGTCTGCAGTTTTTATAAAATAGATGTAATGACCGTACCAAATAAAAAAAACTTTGAGCCATGTTTGGTAATTAAGTTCTTAGAGATTCCTCACATGTTTTTCACTGAGTCATGGATCAAACTGCACGTTTGGTAATTGTAAGTTACTAAGGATTTAGGTCAATGAAAATCCCCGTTTTTGAGGATCTTCAGGTCCAACCCCTTTCCATAGGATTCAGAAACCCTCATTTTTGTAAGTTCACGTACCAATATCATTTTTTCTCAACCTACACATCAATATGCACTAATATGGAAGTAAAATCCTCTGCTGTACAAATTCTCAATGCAAAATCTTTATTTCAGGGGCAATGAAGAATCCTTAAGTTTGCAGATTCCTCATGGATTCTTCACCTGATAATTAGCCATTTTGAAAAGTTCAAATCTAGTGGATGTTGTTTGTTGTGAAACGAATAGGTAATATATTAAAGGGACAAGATTCATATCCATTGCATATTCTTCGAGGAGACAGCTGAAAATTATATGACCGGCTTGAGTCTTTGTTGATGGTTGATCTGTAGGATCCATGAGCACACATACGTGCCAATACTTTATGTAGCATTAGCTAGAGTCTCATAAAGGGGACATCTTCATTAGATGACAGTTCAAGAAATAATATCACACACAAAGTATTATCAAACATGTGGGTTCATTGCAATGCATTCCAATCATAGAGAGAGAGGGTTTGGATTATTGTCATGAAGTGAGTTGGGCTAGAGTTAGTCTCCACTACATTACCACATCCCTTCAATTGTCAACTTGGTCATAGCACAGTTGGTTGGATATCTTGTTTCTCATCTAATTGTCCAGGTTTCGATCATTGTCATCTTTTTTGTGCGAGCGGATTTCTCCTCCGGCATAACAACACAAAAAGTGACTTTTAGCGATGGATTGAAAGGGATTTAAAGTGGGTTTTGTTTTTTTTTTTTTTTGTTTTTTTTCCTGCCGCTAAAGCCTAGAGGTTGCATTAATAGGCAAAAATCTCCTACGCAAAAAATTGATCATCGCCGTTAAAATCATTTTGTTCCGCCATTAAAAGTCACTTATTTTGTCATGCAAGTAGGGGCCATCTCCTTGCATGAGTAGGCTTCTCTTCCCGTGCGAGCAAGTGTATACAAGGTGGATGTTTTAGAAATTATCTCAACCGTTCACTCTAAATTGATGGCTGCAAAGTAGTGTGTAATTATTCCACAAATCAGTTAACACCGACTACGAGACTAGACTAAGACTTGGGAAGCTAGCGTATAAAGGAGGTTAGATTGATAACAGTAGACCCTGCATCTAATCCTCTTTTAGCTTGGGCTTTATGAAGCATTAAATGTAGCTCATGCCGAAATGATCAAATTCTACATCAAATGTGGATGGATGATGTTAATTCAAGATTTCAGAGACAGATGTGTATGTAAGTGAAAAAGATATGATAACTAAACCAGAGTGAAATAAAAGACTTAATGATGATGATCATTATAGATGCCTTTGCACAACATCAGCCACCTTACAAAAAAAAAAAAAAAAAAAACTGATGTGACTTTGGAATAAGTAGTGAATGATCAAATCGATCATCATCTATGAGTGGGGCCACATATTCCAACAATCAAAACCTTTCTTTTTTGTGGGACCCACCACCATTATCCTTCTCATCCCCATTCCAAACTGCAAATAGGATCCGGTTCCGAAATCCAGGAGGGTAAGTTACCAACTGTTGACCACGTGTCTGCATCCCATCGGTTCCTACCAACTGTGCAAAGATGAGAAGTGGAGTTAACACCCTCCTATGCTCACACTCACAGGAAATTCGTAAGGCTCCCTAGTGGGGCCTGCGAGTTGAAATCCAAACCGTTAAAAAGCAACTGGCCCCCTCAATTGCTAGGTATTAAATTTTGTTTGCATAAAAAAAAAGAGACCCACTTTCAAATTAATCAATTGGAAAACAACGTAACATTAATTCACATTTCTAGATGCTATTAATCTAACTATATACAAGCCAAAAAGACCCGTGCTAATCACGCATGAAGAGATAGGATTCTATGAACTTTATAGAGAGGAAAGATGGGAGTCCATAAGATATATTAATGGAAAGTGGAGGGGGAGTAAGTTAGCGGTCGTAAAATCGAAAATAATTTACTAGTAGTTGTGGAAACTGAAAATTACTTAAGTTAAAAAGTAAACTCAAAATTAGATCTAAAACTTATCAGCTTAATATTATAGCTGTACTTTTACCTTATTTTGACTGAAATCTTTTCCAAATGACCATAAAAACAAATGATTATTTACTTTTAAGGGCTTGAATTTTCGATTAGCAGGCCCACTAATGCACCTTAGGAATTTCTCCTGAGTACTAACCTCAGAAGATCTTGACCCGTGAGAGGTGAAGTGAGGTGAGATGGTAAAGTAGAAAGTGAAAAGAATCCACCTCTTCCCGTGAAGAGCGATAAATACAAAACGGTGACTGCACGATCTCGCACTTATTACTTTCCCTCTCCCCCACTCCTCATCTCCATTACTCTACTTTTCCATCATCTCATCTCTCTCTCTCTCTCTCTCTCACACACACAGTTATAAGAGTTTCAGAAAGAAGTCATTTATATATCATGATCTTCTTCCAAATTCACATTTTCCAACTGATTCAATGACACGTGAATTGTTCTTCTTCAATTGAGAGATCACGAGGGAGAGGAATTTGTCTTTCAGGTTTGTGTGTTTTTAATGCAGGGCATTCTGAATTTTGTAATCTGTTTGAGGTTTCAGAATCTGAGAAATCAGAATAGTGGACTGAGAAGGTGTTTGTTTTGCAGATAATTGAATTGGGATTGGAGGAGAAGAAGGATGGGGAAGAAGAAGAAGAATGGGTGGTTTACATCGGTGAAGAAAGTCTTCATGTCTTCTTCCAACAATAATAAGGAAGCAGATTCAGATATAAGGGTAAGACACTTTTCTTCTTCTTCATCTCTTTTTGGGAATTTCAGAAGTTTTGGTGATTGTGATCATAGAATTGGAATTCATGGAATTAGAGAAATCCAATCAATGGGGTCTCTTGAAAATCCAAACTCTGATCAAATGAGTATCTTTTCATTTGAGTGGATTGAATTTTACAAGATTAGGAAACATGTATTTGTAATTGGTTTTTACTTTGTAGGAGAAAAATGTATTTTCATGTACCAGCATTGTCATAAATATCTACCTACCTTATAGAGAAAGAATTATCAGTGGGGAAATATTGTCAAGATATTCTCAAATTTGAGGTTTTTCTAAAGTGCAGTACTGGGGTAAATGTCTGAGAAGATTATAAATTCCTGAATAATAAAAAAGAATATATAAATATATTGTACTATATTAATAAATATGATCTTCTAGATTTTTTTCGTTGTTTTTCTTTTTTTTTTCCATTTTCTTAATATTATTGAGATTCTCCTGTAATGTTTTCAATTTTTGCAATTCTTTGAAAATACGATGATGTTTTTTCTTTCCTTTTTTGTTTAGGAAAATGCTAGTACGGGTAAATTGTACAATATAATTGTTGATATGGATGATTTTCTCCTACGCACCTATGAATTGGTGCGGCAGCGGCCGCGGCCACGGCTAGTCACGTTGGACCCAATTAAATTCTTGGGGCTCCCATCTTTGGTGCATGCTCGCATGTGTGCGAGAAACTTCTTTTTATAATTTCTTTTTTTCGGTCGAAAAAATATTTCTAAAAAAGGAAGTAAACAAAGAAAGTAAGTTAAAAAAAAAAAAAAATGAGCCCCAAAAATGATTCTCTCTCTATCTCTGGATTGTTGATTTTTCATGAAATGATTCCCTCTACCTTAAAATTTTCTTACTTCCCCCACAATATGTCACTCTCTGAGTCTCTTTTTGTGTAGGTAATTCTACAGTCATGGAAATAGAGTGAGTAACATTATTGTATGCGGTGGTAGAGGACTCTCGTGCTTCCATCAAATGGTTCTGGTTTAAAAGTTTAATACCTTCACGTGTACTACAAGTAAAGTGATGATTAGAAAAAGTGTCAGTAGCTTTAACTTATATAATTTTGTGTTTTGATCCAACAGTCTATGTTCGTTTAGATGAGATCCACACTCTTGACAGCTTTGCTGCAACTGTATCACAAAAGTTTTTTCTGGTAGAACTGTATCACAATTAATGACAGCGTTGGATTCTGTAGTTTAATAGTGACAGATGAGCAAAATCTGCATTATGTGTTCAATTGTTCATGTAAGTCAGGCCCAGCCTTTAGGATTTCTGGTACAGTTAGGTTGGCACCTGGAAAACAGAAAACCATGGCCTGTTGCTGCATATTGCTCAGTACATTCACAGATAATATTACTAATTTGTGGGCTCAAATGGTTCTGGCACTGCTGCTCAGGAGCAAAGGTTTTACTTAGGGATGTAGATGGGACCCGGTTCTTCAATTATACGAAGGTTCCGGCTCTTTAAAAATCGAGTATGGATCCTTATTTAGGCCCCGATGAATAAATGGGTCTGGGTCCGGTTCCACCTTGGTTCGGACTCATAGACCAGAGACCCTACATATTACCTCAATTTTCTAAAATCTCTCATAAAAACTATTTTTCTTTTTAATATTATTCTCTACCTAGACTGAGACCCGGATCTAAACTCGTCCCATACATGGTTCCGGTTTCGGTTCTGGTTCTAGAGCTTAGAAACTGGTTGCGAAATGGTTTCGGGTCTAAATCCGATTCCACATTTTTCCCCAGTTCCGGGGCCACCATGGACCCTGACCGGAAACGACCTGTTTACAACCCTAGTTTTACTTGGTGGGCTTGATCTCACACTGAACCGTCGGCTCACTCCATGCCGCTGTGCATTTTTTTGGTACCCCGGCCAGGGTGGCTGGGACCCATGTGAGAGCCCACATGCATGGTTATGTGGGAAGAGTTCGCTCACACATGTGGAAAAAGAGCCGCATACTCAGAGATGGAACTTGGTGCAACCAGGTGAGAGACGGAGTTGCTAAGTAATTGCCTTGTTTGAAATTTGGAACTTGAGTCTTTACAACTCGGTCAAAATCATTATATAATGTCATTTGATTTGTATCAAAACAATCTAAAAATTAGTTAAAATATAAAAAAAAAACTTATAAAATGTACTTTTATAACTATTATTAAAATTTTATTTGTTTTAATAAGAAAAGCTCAAATAGACTGTTATAATGCCACACCGATATATCAATGGATAAGTAGGGGCTTTGGCTTTGGATAATACAGGGTCTAGAACTTGGTTTTAAAACCATATGCTTGAAGCCCTTTTGTTGATGGATTTGTTCATTGAGTAAAAACAACATTGGGTAGAAAGTTTCTGATATATTTGAGCAGACTGAAATGATATTCATAAAAAAGGCCAAGACTACCACTAACATTTTACGTGGAAAGGAAAGATTCCTCGTGACAAATCCGTTATCTGTTTTATTCATCTCAGTGTCACGGTTCGTCATCTAGAAATTAGCCATTTATGGCTTGATAAGTTTTATCATACAATTGAGTACTATGTCAGTAGTACTGTTTCTTTCTTTTAACTTTGGTGTATAGAAATGATTATGATGCAATGCAAGTCAGTAGTACTATTTTTTCCTTTTTAACTTTGCTGTATAGAGATGATTATGATTCCTTTTATTTTTAACTTTCATGTTTGATTCGAATTCTCCATTATTGAGTGCCTCCTGAAATTTATTGGTAACAGTAAATATACAGCATCAGTGAGCAATATTTTCTAGTTTCCTATTGTTTTATTTTCCCATTCATTCAAGGTTGATTTTTTCGAGTTTTACTTTTTCATTGCATCATTTTTTTTGAGGCCTCATCGTCATCATCGAGGCCTTTCACCAACTATATTGGAATTACTTACGTGAATTCTATTTTTCTATTTTGATTTATTTCGAGGCACATTAGCGTATAGTCATAATCATTTTTGAAGTTATGTTCTCTGTAATTTTCGATCGATTATATTCTTTTACCTGGTCCAAGCCATTGAATTGCTCTCATGCAAGGAAATACTTAGACACAAAATAGAAGTGGCCCATCCATGGTCTGGATTCGTACAAACATTCACTGTTCCTGTGTTTTGATTGATGTTACTTTGGAGTTTGGACCACTGGTAGTTAAGAAAAACAAGACTATTGCTACAAGGTTGAGTTTGGCCTGCAATGACTTTTGGACCCTTTGATGGACTGGGCCAAAACAGTGGACTGATGGAGAGGGTGGGTGCCCTACGTCTGGCCTGCAGAGATTCTTTGTATCTAGATAATATCAACACTAACAGGTCTATTGTTTTGCTTATGGGCTGACCCAATACCTGACTAGAGTAGAGATATTGGATTTAGACTGATGTCAGAGGCCTGATAACTAAATGGGCTGACCTCCACAAGCTCCAGTGTTGTGAACAACCCGCCTGTAGCGCATGCACATCTGGAAACAGATCACATGTTTTTATCAGAAATCTTCCTTGGAAGGTTTTTATATCAAGCATTGGAGTTGGATGAATCTATAGAAAACCAAATATAATTTTTAGCAAAAATGTTGCCACGCCAACGTAAATAGGTTGGGCCTGTGCCCGGGCCTTCTCAACCAGCTATCCTGGGCTTGACTTTCATGCTTGGGGGAGTGTTAAAAATTGAGAGCCTTACCTCCATTTGGATGTTCATGAAGTCCGGTACTTTGCTCCACTTTTGTGGGTCAAATTTGTGTGGGTCACCAGGTATCACCTCACTGGGTGACCTACTAAATTGACTTGACTCCGAGTCTGGGCAAGTCCAAATAAGTTTTTAAACAATAGCTTATGATCAATAATCAGGTTAGGTCTCATAAACTATAATGCTTTAACCTATCTAGTTATCATAGCCATAAAATTTTAATTAAAGATGGGCTTGGACAGGTTATGTTCAGTTCTCCTCTTAACTTTGAAGTTCTTTTATTATAATTTCAGGGTGACCATAATGGCAAGCCATCCAATCTACAAAAGGAGAGTGTAGAGAAATGGCAGCCAGATGTGCCGGAGATAGTGTCATTGGAACATTTTCCGGCAGAAACCTCACCTGATCTGACAAATGAGGACAGTGCACCGGGGACTCCCAATGCTGATGATAGAAACCATGCTATCGCGGTTGCGGTGGCAACTGCTGCAGCGGCCGAAGCAGCAGTTGCAGCCGCTCAGGCTGCTGCAAAGGTGGTCCGGCTTGCCGGTTATCGACGTCAGTCGGAGGAAGAAAAGGCTGCCATCTTGATTCAGTCATTCTACAGAGGATACCTGGTAATTAAACAGAAAGATGTGAAAAATAAGGGTGAATGATAACACAACAGCCATTGTTGGATGGTCAGAGGAAAAGATAAAACGGACCTCACCTATTAAATAGCTTTTTCAGGTTGATGATTTTCTGTGCTTTTGGTCCATGTTGTAGGCTCGGAGAGCGTTGCGGGCCTTAAGGGGCCTGGTGAGGCTTCAGGCGCTGGTACGGGGCCACAATGTGAGGAAACAGGCCCAGCTCACAATGCGCTGCATGCAAGCCCTTGTACGCGTGCAGGCCCGAGTGAGAGCCCGGCGTCTCCAACTGGCCCAGGACAAGCTTTACCAGAAAATCCAACACCAAGCAGATAGAGTTAATCTAGATGATGATGATGATGAAGAAGAAGAAGAAGACTATAAAGAAGAAGAAATGCATGGGAAGAAGATGAACCAGTACAGCAGAGAGAGGATGGATTTAATGGAGAACTGGGATGGAAGGCACCAGAGCTTGGATGCCATCAAGGCTAATTCTCAGCGCAAACATGATGCTGCCATCAGAAGGGAGAGAGCTCTTGCCTATGCTTTTGCCACTCACCAGGTACTTCCTCTCACACATTGCATAAGTACTAGTTTAATTTTATGGGTGTAAGCATGTCCAATACCTTTTTGTTTTCCCATATAAGATGGATCCCTCTTCAGAAATGAATCAGACATGAATCCAATGTGTTTGGATGTAAAGATTCAAATCTAGATTCAAGACAAGATATGGGGTTCATGTGAGAAATGAATCAGACATGAATCCAATGTGTTTGGATGTAAAGATCCAAATCTAGATTCAAGGCAAGATATGGGGTTCATGTGAGAAATTTTAGATTAACCATCCTTAAAATAGATCTGCTGAGTTTATATGTGGTGCCATTTAAATAGGACAATATGCCTGTCCCTACTTTTAAAACACCAATAGGAGCCAAGCTCTCTGTAGCTCTTATTTAAAATTATGGATGTAGTGGATTCTATACTAGGGATGTCGATGGGTTGTTGGGTTTAAAAGGTGCCCGCCTGAGCTGCTCCTACGAGTGCATGAATTTTTAGATTGTGATCCGAGTCTGTTAGGGGCAAGTTCTGGTTTTAGATTCCTAGCCCTGGAATGTTTACAAGTACTTAATGTATTTTTCTAATAGAAACGAAAACCTTGTGTGTGTAATGTTTACAAGCACATTTGAAAGATTTTTTTTTTTTTTTTCCGGGACGACATGGGTATCCATGAGATCTTTAACCCAACAGGAACTAATTCCCTAGGTGGTGCCCTCTAAACTCACACAAACGCACACCAAGTCCAATCTGGGGCAGGTTTCAAACTCGACAACCCTATGCCCCACTCCACCAACTCAAGGCGGATACACTAGAAATAGTTTAATTGATTATATTCAGAGCTTCTTCATTCTGGGTATAAAATTTTTATCTTCCATTCTTGTTTTCTTCCTTTTCTCCTCTTGGAATGGAGACTTTAGAAATTCTTATATCCCCATTGACATTCCTATATACTCTGATGGTGAATATCAATCCGAAGCTGAGGCCATTGATATTATTAACAAATCTTTTTTCCTGCAGCAACAACAGCAATTGCCATTACATCTACAGCAGCACCACCACCACCAACTCCAACAACAATGGGAATCAGATCCGGAGAAGCTGCAATGGGGATGGAACTGGCTCGAACGTTGGATGGCCTCCCAACACGCCGCACCGCCTGAGAATTCCTACATCACCGCCACCAACACAGACAACACATCTGAAAAGACGGTGGAGATGGACATCCCAAGGCCCTCTGGCCGTATTCCACCCGACTCAATCCCTTCTCCCAACCCCTACAGGCACAACATATCCAACTTCCATGCTCCGGAATTTGAAGGAAGAGACATCCCTATGGTCCCCAGCTACATGGCCCCCACCAAGTCGGCCAAGGCCAAAGTCCGCAGCTGCAGCTCCGGCAAGCAGCGGGCCCCTCCAATGAGGCGGGCTTCCGTCGGTGGAGATTCGTCGAGCTCGGGTGGTGCTACATCCATCTACCAAGCACCTAGGAGCCCCAGTCCGAAACCAAGTGGTGGACGTGAACAACACACCCGCCGGAATACCGGCTACAGCCCTGATTCGAGTGGTGGGGGAGATGACCGAATGCCACTGTGGGGCGGGTATAGCCGGAGGAGCGTTTTTGAATGATAAAATATGTGTTTGTCTTCGGTATGTGCCTGATGCTTTTATCCTTATATAAGTTATTACTATGGGAGAGGATCTTGGAAGTTTTATATGTCATTTGATGATGGGTTCTTCTTAATATACACGTTTAATGATTTGATCTTTATATGTGTTTTCACATGTTCAATGACAAATGATATATGTAATTATTGTTAATGGGAGGGACTTGTTTCATTAGCAACAGGGTGAATAAATAAAGAAGTTGTGTAGTTGTGATTTGAAGAATCCATTATAGTGCCCTCATACAAGCTGATATATAAGACGACTCAGATTTTTCTTGGGAAGCAAAATTTACTTATCGATTGGACCCACTTTAAAACATGATTAAGCAATCTTTGCCGTATGGGTTTGCTATCAGAGGGTTCCCAACTCTTTGGGCTAGGCTATTCTCCCCGGGTCCAAAGGGAAGCCAAGTAAACTCTCCTATGGCTCCAGTGTGATAGTGCAGATTCGAACTTACAATCTCCGGGTGCAAACTTTAGTCCTAAATCAAGAGCTACCCCTTGGGTTAAGAACTATTTGCTTTGTGAAAGAAGAAAAGGCTAATAGAGTCTATTTTAAATTTAAATAGTGCATGGGTGAAATGAAATTACGTTTACTCATTTCACTCTCATATTATACTTCCAATTAAAGTGGTTTCAGTCAAGTGGTTGACTTGAGTCGGTCATGGAATTTGAAATTAATTAACAGCATCTCTATGATCAATGGATGAGATTGACCCAATGAACAGGTGATTGCAATCCAACTACATCATACTCTCCTTTGGTGGAGATAGTCGTATGATGTGCAGTAGTTGGCTATTCTTTCTCTATAAAGCTGAATGTTGTTTTCAAAATAATAATAATAATAATCAATTTTGGCCTTAGGAGAAGCCACACCGGCTTATTGGGGCCCATTTGTGGATGTGTCCTTTTAAAAACACATAATATGTCCCTTTTCAATAAAAGATGTCTCTTGGGCTAAATATTTGCCTTTTCAATAAAATGTCTCTTGGGCCCATTTATGTGGATGTAACCCAATTCAATTATTTTTAAAGTTTTTATTTAGTATTCAAAATTTGCATAAATGCTTATGAATCCTTTAGTTTGTGTATGCTGAGTGGATTAAGCGATGAAAGGTTGGGGTTTCATAATTTTTTGGTTGATTTGAATTTCTTAATTAGTTTATTATAAATAGATTTATAATAATGAGATATTAGTTTTAATATATTATTCAGGACTTAACCTGTGCGGTGCACAGGGGCTTCAGGCTAGTTATAGTTCAAGTGTGATCCAGTTCAAGTGAGTGTCTCTTCCTTTGTTGTGTTTTACCAACCACATGTTTATGTGATGGAGGGCAAAATTGTTTAGATATTTTGTGCAGCCCATTTTTCTATTATCTGATAGGTATATATATTTGTAAAAGAGAAAAAGATGGACTTTTTTTTTTTTTTCCTGATAGAAGGGATTTTGGTTTCCTATGGGAGCAATAAAAATGCAGGACTCAACCTTCCCATAAAAGCAAAATACATGGAGCAGAATCCTCTCGTTGCAGAAAGTAGCCCTAATTAACTCTTGTTGTGTCCATCAGCAACAAACAGGACGGAGCCCTCCCCTGATTTGCAACTCAAGCTAGAAAACCCGGACCTATCTTTCAACTGATCTGATATTTTTCCATTCAGATCAATCAAAATCCACCCAAGTTTCCAGAAGGTAGTCTCAGTCCCCATTTTTAATTAATTCCAAGTAATGCAATTAATTGCCTAATGGTGGCCGTCTACACAAATACAACTCACTATTCCCAAAGCATTTTTTTAATATTGGAACAAGCCACCAATCTTTTAGTACATCCAAATGATGTGATTGACATGTCAACTTACAAGTATTCAATTAAAAGGCTGGATTATGACAAAAGTGAAGGATCAACCATAGGATAAAACTGTTGAAGTGCTGGTTGGTTGATGTTGTTGTTGATCCCTCAATCCTTGGGATGACGATGATGATATATACGTTGATCTATAAACTGTACTCGGATTATGTTACGATGTTGATACATTGCCTTCAATCTGATTTATGATAAGAAAAGCACATTTTATTCCAATGTTGAATACCAAAAAAAAAAAAAAAAAAAAAAAAAAGAGGAATTTATGGGAGAAATCCCCGTAGGACCCCATACATCCTACCAGGACCACGTATCATGTTGGACACGGGAGGGGTCCTCATGTAGCCCTTTTAATTTTTTTTTATCGTTTTGTTATATGGTCGATATCGATCATTCTGTCAATCAGATTTTTTTCACCCTGTAACTGTCTTATTTGCTGAACACAAAAGAATGGTCGATATCGACCATCCCTGATGGTCAGATTTTCTTCAACATATAAATGTCTTATTTGCTGAATACAACAGAATGATCGATATCTACCATTATGTGGTGCTTGCTCTCTATTTATAGAACCCAAACAGAAATTGGATTTTTCTCTCTTGGTTGCTAGTGCTGCTCTAGAGCGATGGATGGACTAGGGGAGGCAAGGAGAGGGAGGATACGAAGGAATGGAGGGCGGTGATCATAGGGTCGTCTTCATCGGAGGAGGAGGGAGGATCGCTGTGGAAGGAGAAGAGGAGAGAGAAGGGGAGAAGGGAGGGGAGACAGAGGCGAGGTCGTAGGCCGAGATGAGGAAGAGGGCTGGGCCTGGAGGTAGTGGAAGAGGGAGGGGATGGGGGCCAAGGATCTACAGACTAAGGGGAGTAAGAGGACCCCTCCCGTCTATATGGTGCTATTGGGACCTCATCAATGGTATTAGGTCCAATGGGGCTTTTAACCGTGGAATCCTTTAAAAAAAAAAAAAAAAAAGAGAAAATACTTTAATTTGTTACTATCAACAACAAAGATATGTAAACTTTGAATACCCTCCCTCCATAACAATTGCATCCTCGATTCTTCCATGATGTGATCATATGGCATTGGATTAAGACACATCCAACGGAAGAAGACATCTTCCTTTGAGGCTAAAAGCCAACCGAAGCCATTTCATCAGGACCAACTGGCCAACTCCAGCTACTAGCATACTGTTTATTTTGTATTCTTTAATTTTCATTTAAATTTATTTTTCTCAATTATTGTAGGCTACTCACAATTCATAAGGATTTGTTTCCTTATAAGATTGATCTTCTTCATGAACAAAAAAAAAAAAAAAAAACATTCGGTATAGTTTATGAGAAAAATAGCTTTGGATTATTATTAGAGGATTTAATTGGAAAAAACACTTAATGCACACATGTGACCCTATCAAATACTTTAAATGCTGTTTCACCAATTAAAGCAATTGGGCTGGAATTTCATTTTTTGTACCGATTTGTCACATTGTCAGTGTCGACCCTATTTTACACTGCAAAAGGTTGGTACTGACCCTGTCCGCAAACCCTATATAATGCGATTTCGAGCTTCATTTTTTCCACTTCTATATAATCGCAAAGAGGTCGCTTCCTTGAGTTGAGAATTGTATTGCTGTGAAACATGATGACTATCACTCTCATTTAATGCATAGACAAATAATTCTTAGGCAGAATATATCTTCTCTTTCATTGTATGCTGTTTATTTTTTGTGTCATTGAATATGCTATATGTTGCACAAGAGCCCTATTGACTTTTTTGCAATCACAATGTAATACATAATACTACATTTACTAGAATGTCAACAACCAAAGTACTTTATACATAATAGTTTTTAATAAGGAGGAAAGTGTTCACAAATTTTATCTAAACCCTATACATTGTTGCGTGAGGAGTTGTGAAATGCAACTTTCTGAGAAGTTGAGTACCTAATAATCCTTCACCCCGATTGGTCTAACTGATTAATATTTTTTATGATGTTCTAACAGCATGTCAGGCGTTGAGCACCTAATAATCTTTCATTATGATGGTGAATTTGAATTTGAGCTCAATCGTCCTCAATACAATGGTGGAAGGTACAAGATGAGATATCTCTCACACAATGTCACACACAACGAGTTATCCAATATATCAAGGGTTTGTTGAAATCGTCAAGAAATGAAGAAAAATGGATATTATTATTCATTTCAAGAAGGCTATGCGAGGAAGGCACTTCCCAACACTCTAATGGCAATAGGTATGTGCTAAAATAAATATATATTGTATAATTTTCAGCCTGAATCGAAAGTAATTTTTTTTCGTAACTCCATATTGCAGGTATATACAGAAGGAAAGGAACCAAACCATTCAAGATGCTCCAAGCATTGGAAAGTCTGATATTAAATTAAAGGGCGTGCTGCAACCGTTACCTTCCCCTATTAAAGATTTTCCCATGATTGATATACAGGAGGACCGCAATATCAATTTCCTAACAGCAATGAATGATTTTGCAGGCGATGATGAGTCTATGTTCGAAGAAATTAATATAGAACTTCTTGATGTGAATGTAAGTGAAAGTGTGCACACCTTCATAGGTGCTCCTATAACTAATGTGGATGTGAATGGAAGTTCAGCAATTGTTCAATTAATTGAATCATGTGTCCAAAGAGATACTACAAGCACAAATCAACAAGACAACATTCCAGAATCTCCTTTCGTGGACACGATGGTCCCTGATAATGTCGTGCCCGAAGAAGGGACCGGTTCAGCTAGGGATATGTGGCTAGATAGAGAGTTTCCTGATCGAGAGGCTTTTGGTAGAGTTATAGCAAAGTATGCAATATACAACAACTTCACCTTGAAACACGAGTGGACTAACATGAAGATGGTCACAGCGAGCTGTGAATGAGTCGATTGTCCATGGCTTATACATGCCTCCATGGTAGATTCTGGTCCACACTTCAGAGTTTGAAAGTATAATTCCACACTTCAAAGTTATTTAGTGATATTAGAGACATCCGGAATAAGATTTCAGATCTGTTTTTTCCAGCGTGCTTGTGGTAACGAGACCTACTACATGGTGCAAAAATAAGGTGATTGAAGAATGAACAATGAGTAAAGACAACATCAGAGTGAGAAAAAAAAGACATAAACAAGTCAACTTTAGGTCAGAATCAGGTCAACTAGACTCGATAGCTAGAGCAAACCCAGTCAGTAGGTGTTTGACATCATCAAGGCAAGGTCAAATGGGGCCAGGTTTGACCAAATTGAAAAAGGTTTGCAATTTTAGTGTAAAAAAAATGTTCGTTTGAGAGACACATGTTACCGGATCACGTGTGATGCCGTGCATCTTACCAAAGCCCAACCAGTGAAGGAGTAGCAAGCTGGAACTGATGTCATGGATGCCTACATTAGAAGTGATCAAATAGGGGGTTTGATTGATAGGAGATAAGGATTTAGACCAAGTCAAACAGGAGTTTTGATTTTTCGGAGCAGAGGTTGTTTTATAGTTGTGAAGTCAACTGGACTTGGATTCTAGATCTGTTTTTTGCTTACGTTTTTGTTATGGATGATCTCGCAGGGCTACTGAAGTCGAGGCGATTTGACAGTTGGATAGTGAGTGATTCAGACATCGATATCACTTGGACTCGTCAATGATTTCGAACCTCAAGTTCGAGGTGGAGTTTGGCGAGAAGATGAACTTTGCTCAAAGTTCAAGTGCTAGTTCAACATTTCAGAGTGTTGGAAAATGAAGTTTGCACCATCGATGCATGGACATACTATTCAGCAAGGTACGAGAAGGCATTACTTGATATTCTTGTGGCTCAAGTTAAGTGGAATCCAAGCCAAGGTGAAGATTGTTGGGTTTTATGTCTTATATTTTCGATTTTCTGGATTGGTTCATTGGTTTGACCGATGAACAGATTTAGAGTCAAGGGTATTATGGTCTTTGTATCGGGGCCCAAGAGAGCGGAGTTTATATATATCATGTAATCTGTAACCCTAAACTCTATGAGAGAGTTAGAGATCTCTCCCGTGAGTGTCGGATTTTTCCGAACCACGTAGGGTTGAAGGAAAGTTGAACCACATGGGGCTAGAGGAAAGTCAAGTCTCACTCTTATGGACGTAGGCGATTTCCTGAACCTTATAATTCTCTGCGTGTGATTTTCTCTTTCTTGTGTGGTTAATTGATCGTTCGGTCATGGTGATTCATGCTTCCGTACACACGCGCACAACAAATGGAATAAGAGCAACAAAAAGGTGTTTTGTCTTTTCCTCTACTTGTTTTATAAATGGGTAGTGATGGCTTTGCGTAAGTGAATAAAATCCCACATCAGTTAAGTTCAAGACTTTGATAGGCTTTGTATGTGTTTCCATGCTCTTTATACTTTAAGATGTTTTGAGCCTTTTACCATTCTATGCGCACGTGAATTGGGCTTGACCCGAGGTTCTAGGTCCAGGCACGGGTTCGCGACACACATCTTGCGTGATCATCGTTTGCAGGGGGTGCGAATCCAGATTGACTTGAGCTGATGGGGACCCATATTTTGATATAGACTTGGCAACTTTCTCCCATAATTTTTACTCTTTTTTTAAAAATAAATTTAAACCATTTATTTATTCCGTGACCTGTTATGATTTTTAATGTTGGTGTAACATTGTGGGTTAATGCATTTTAACATTGTGGATTAATAGATTAATCATGGCCCAATGGATTGTAATCTCATTATATAAAAGATCGTTTGCTTCCTAGAAAAATAATTCTCTTTACTGGATGTCATCCTCTATTTCTTTTTGTTCTTCATCTGAGTTTCTGCAATTTTTTAGCATTCTAAATTGGAGTCTAAAGTTTAGACTCAGTGTGTGACCAAGCCTAAATAAATATAAGGTCGTTGTATTTTGGGGTTGAATCTACCGAGAACATTCGTCCTAAATCGTTGTAGCATTTTGGGGGCAGTTCTACCGAGAACATGCCATCAAGCCGGAATAAAGATAACATCTTAAAGAGAGCATCATCAGACGTGCCTCTGCCACATAGCTGCTGTCGCCGTCGCTCCTAGTACAAAGTTTCAGAATTCATAGATCAGGTATTATTGTTTCATTTATTTATTTGGCAGCAACTCCTATCTTTGTAGCAATTTTATAACATTTACAAGACTTAAAAAAAAAAAAAAAAAGTCAAAACCGAAATGAATGTTGTCAATATTGAATTCATAATCTTTGGCTTTAATATATTACAATAGCAACCCTTTTACCGTCTTGGTTGCGAAAGAGGACAGGATCCACGGCTAGATTTGATTGGATTAAAATCTTGGTCGTTTCTGCAACAGAAAACTGTCACTCTTTTTGATAGGGATAAGAGCGGATTATAAGGTGCACTGGTTAAACAAAATGAAAGAAACTTTTATTATTATTTCTTGATGACGTGGGTATCCTAGGTCCCTAGGTATTTAACTCGTTAAATCCACACAAATGCCCATCAAATAAATTTAGGGCGGGTTTTGAATACAAGATTTGGGGACTTAACCCATGCTTCCACTTCACAAATCCCAGGTGGGTGAAGAAACCTTTGAAAGTAAACCATCCATTTAGAATTAAAATGAAGGTTGCCAATTGTCTCTGTTCTTGTCAATATAGGTTATCTTTACTAGGGGAAAAAAAAAAAAAAAAACTGTAGATGGACCAAGATGACTAAGTTCGTGGGCCCACAAAGTTCCCCTTGTGTCCCCTTCCTTCCTACTACAGTGCCGGAAAGCATCTGGTTCCTCCTGAAATTTTGTCATCCACCTGAAAAGACAAAAAGAAGATCATGAAATCACAAAAAGAAAGAAAAAGTGCACATCGTGAGTGGTGGTAACTAAATTGGATCCGGATTGCCTACTTCTTTTGCAATTGGAATATATTATTTTTCATGCTCTTCATAACATGAGGTGTCAATTACCATGGGCCCTTTGGGCCTAACAGTAAAAAGTGACATTAGGGCTTGCTTGTTTCATGTACTAAAGTTTCTAAAAATCTTGAGAGCACTTTTGCTAACACCATTTGGACGGGGATTCCTTGCTAAGAATGTGTATAGCTAAGGATTTCACATTAAGATTGGCACACATCGATGCATATAGTTGAGAAAAAATAATTTCAGTGTACAAATCCACATAAGCGAATCTTCAAATCTTATAAGGAGAGGTAGGACGTAGAATTCTCAAAAGCGGATTTTCATCAGTCTAAATTGCCAGAGATTTACAATTGCTTAACATGGTTTTTTCATGACTTCGTGGAAAGCGAAAATCTTTTCCCTTTAGTTGCAAAACTTCACATAAGTTTTTACATTTTTATAAGTGGTTAAAAATGAGAAATTAAAGTGAATATATATAAAAAAAGGGACATTCAAATAACCTATCCTTCATTGGGATTTGAATCAATGGAAATTAATAAATCACCTTAGAAATCTGAATTTTTAAAAAGTTAATGTCTCATCTATATGGCAACCTTATCTTTCATCTTTCACTTCTTCCGTAGTTCTTAGGTGGAGTTCATTTGACCATGAATTCCTAAATATTCAATCCGTTTTTTCTATTCAAAGCAATTAGGCCCTAGCTATATATCATCAGGCTATGATATAAAATCTTACAGTTCTTTAAATATTTCTATTGACAATATTTAATGGATCTCATTTTTATAGCTGTAAAATAAGTCACTTGGTTTATTCGGGAAAAAAAATCTAATAGAGAGCTTGATAGTGGTTAGGGGTATAGACTATTCACATACCTGCCATGTCAACGGCAAGTCCCACAAAATAAATGTCCCTCATTTTATCAAAGTGTTGGATCAGATTTTACTCTCATAAGTGTTATGCTCACTACCAAATCAGTTGTATATAAAACATGTACGCAAAATAGTCTTAACAATGTTCACATCTTCAAAGATGTGTTCAATATGAATTGGTTCAAGATTAAAGATACCACCCAATGGAAAGGAGGATCTCATCACATGTAGCCGCCAAAGATTGATCCCTGAGTGAGTAGGTTATCCTAGATATACTATACAATCGGAAAAAAGAAAACTCTATTGAGGTGGCTGAACCGGTGATCTCATGTGATATAAAAATTTATTGAAACACTCTCGTAGTTCATTTACCGTGAAAGCAAAGCTTATTTGATTGCCATTTGGGACTTCACTCTAGTGTTTTTTTTTTTTTTTTCCTTCAATTCTAACTAAGTTGACCTAAGACCATGGTTTACACCCGGAGGTTGTAGGTTGGAGACTGCACTACCACATTAGGGCTACATGGGAGTTTACCTGGCTTCCCTCTGGGCGAAGGGATTAGTCTAGCCGATAGCAAAAAAAAAAAAAAAAAGACGAGATATACTATACAATCGGAAAAAAAAAGAAAACCCTATTGAGGCGGCTGGACTGCTGAACGTGTGATATAAAAATTTATTGGAGCACTCTCCGTGGTTCATTTTCCATGAAAGCAAAGCTTATTTGATTGCCATTTGGGATGATATGAATTTTTTGTATATACCCTACTAAGGTTTTCATGATTTGTAAATAGGCTCCTTTGGTTTCAGTATTTGTAAATTGGCCCATACTTTTTAATTTCAATACCTTTCATGTCCCCAAAATTAGTATTTATATTGAAAATGGGTACCCACCATGAGATTTGTAATTACACTTTTATAAAAATGACGTATTTTGCCCTAATACCCACTAAACAAAAATGAGTATATTATTGTCTACAAAATATTATTATGTATCCCAAGTCCCAACGGTCTCTCTCAATAACTCTTTAATACACATAAAAGCCCAATCATATATTTTGAAACTTTCATCACTTTAATGGTGGGTCGTGCATGGATTGAATCGATTATAACCAATTATAAGCACAGACATTGAATATCATTATAATCTATTTGGGTTTAATGAAATTGATCATGTATTGATAAAAAAAATGATTTATATATGGTTATACTCTCCCACTAAATGTAATTATTAATATTACAAGCTTTAAAAAAAAAATAAGTCCAAGCTTTTGAATTTATGCACATGGGGATAAAGAGATGGTCAAAATTTTCATTTCACTCTAAAGACTTTTGGCGGTTGGAATGGTAGGACACAAAAGGTATTAAAATGTAAAGACAAGGACATATTTACAAATATTAAAATCATAGGGGCCTATTTACAAATCATAGAAACCTCATACGTTTATGCAAAAAGCTCTTTTTTTTTTTCCTTCAATTCTAGCTGCCTATTATGAATGGATTGGATTAGCTTCTTTAAATGATTATGATGATCAAAACTATAAAGAGATGATGCCCCTATCATGCCAGGTTTCGTCACGTAGGCCCCACGATGAAGTCCAAGGAGAGGATCCGGACTCACTCTACAGTCCACAAGCATTTGGAGCATGGGAGTGGCAGAGTCCCCATCCTGCAAACTTTCCTTCCTCTTTGAACATTGCGTATCACGATGATCTTGCTAGGCTTTCCACGTGTCGACTTCATATCCCTGCCACATGTACACCGAAGGCGATCTTTTTCAATACAAGTCCAGCTTCAAATCCCTCTCTCCCATTTCACCCCTCACTCATCCTCTTTATTACCATCCATACCCCTCTTTCTCTCTCTCTCGACACTCCGTTTCGCTTCCTTTCTTCGTCTTCGTCTTCCGCGTCTCATGGAGTCTCTTCGTCTCACACAGGCGTTTCAGATCGCACGCTCTTCCAAACCGACTGTCGCACGTGAGCGGTTCGGGTCTCTGGCGATCCGATACCCTCCCATACCCGATCGCGGCTTCTTCTTGTCTTTGAGGACTTGGTGCGTTAAAGGGATGAAAGCAGACGGGGCTCGGATTCCAGACGGTTCTTCTCCGGACCCGGAGTCTGAGATAGTAAATGACGCTTCTGCCCTTGGGATTGGGCACGTTTTATATACTGGTATTCTACTACACTCCATACTTGGCTCATGGTTGTGAAAAACGGTTTCGGTCCGATACCGTTACGTATCGGCTTAAACCGTTACATGCACATTCTTCTTATAAACTCTCTAAATCTTGGACTCTTAAGAGTTGAATGAATTGGAACTATTCGTTCGTATCTTAGAATGTAATATGACGGTGGAGAAAGCAGTGTTTTAGGGTTTCAAAACCGTTGCTTTTTCGGGCGATACCGATTCGTATGGATCAAAATCTGAGATTTTGCTCTGTCTTTTTAGTTATGTTTGAATGTTTGCTTCTTCTGATAACGAAATCAAATGGATTCTGTTGTTTTGATAATGTTGGTGTGGTGGGGGTATTCGTGATTTATACTTTGTGTGTTCTCTTTCATCTGATAATTGTTTCAAGGCCAATGTCATGGACACTGAGGCAGTTGTGGCCTACGATCCAGGTCCCATAGAGATTTTTGATGCCAGGGCAATGTTGGCTGAATGTGAGTTCAATTTCATTGTAGTGTGACCATGATTTGATTATATGTTCTTAATTTCTCCTTTGACGCTAATTTTTTACTAATGGCATTGTTAATGCTACTAAACTCGTCTTTTTTTTCAAAAATCTTCTGGTAAACAATCAACCCAGATCTATATATTAACTCATCGACCAACCATAAGTAGTATATGCCAGTCTTCGTTCTCCAAATCCTCTGTTTTCCTCCACTGTTATCTTGCAAAGGATGTGTTTACGATCACGACATAGGATCATATGGAAAACCCTGTAGAAAACTGGACAGGTGGACTTATTTTATGTTCGCCCGCCTGCCAGAGGTCTCACGTAAGATCAAGCAGACGGCAGTTGGCAATAGAGATAGAGTCCCACTATAATCAGAAGACTTGATCTGTTGTAGATAAGACAGGGATCCACGGTGATTGGATAGATTAGCGGATAGGATCTTATCCCCACATAGCAGACTCCCATCAGGATTAGGGGATGTGGGTTCTTGGTGGAGAAGTCTCTTCAGAATCACTAAATAAGGGAGATGGGAGAGCCCTTAGTGAGGCAACATCAATCCTCGTTCAGATCTAGTCGCAGGAGATCCGCGGAGTCTTCCAAGTTCCAACCGTCTGGAACGCTACAGATCTCTGGTTGTGTGTCAGAGTTTCTCACATCCTGATCCTTCATTTTAGGTCTAAGGATAATGGGATAGAAGTCAGTGGGAGTAACAATGTTAACAACATTAAAACGAGCATTCCTAATCAAAGTCCATTGAATAGTGAACAACCTAGAATAAGTCTATGAAATGTTATCTATCCAACATAACTAGATGACTGTTGCTGTTTAGCTGAAACCATCAGACTTAAAAGTTAAAGCCCTTATCCTAGTCATAAGAGATACAATCAAAAGAGTCTGAGCAATGGTTAAAGGCTGTGAGTGAAGAGATAAATTCTATAGATAAAAATGAAGTTTGAAATTGGTTGGTCTGTTTGAAGATCTTATAGCCATTAGTTGGAAGTGTGCTCTTGTGAACAAGTATGGCATACTATAGATTAAAACAGAGCCTGTTTAGTGGCAAAAGGTTTCATGCAAGAGGAATAGATTATGAAGAGATGTTTTCTCCTATGATTGAACTGCAATATGTCAGTGTTCTTGTTGGGTTGGTCGCTTTAAAACAATCCTAGGTGTCTGTTTGGAGGGCTATAAAAACAAGATAACTAAGCTTGTGAAATATCCCAAGGATAACACAAAATTTTAAAAAGCTTCTTTGTTTGCGTAATTTGGCTAACATGGTTGGTCCCTCGTCCCTGGTCTCTGGTTCTCGCAAGATGAGTGGGGATGGTATAATAAGGTGTTTATAGCTTTGAGTAGTTATGGAAAGAGGAAACAAAGACTACTCATTTTGAAAAAAAATTGGGAGAAAAGTTCTGTGCGGATATGCTTTAGGAACATCTTTCTGAAACTTCTGCAAGTTCCCTCCTTTTCAGGATCCGGACTAAGAAATCTTATTTAGAAAATATTGGATTTTGTTGGTACTTACCTTCTATCATGTGATAGACTGACAGTCACGTCTCACACCCCAATACACTTTAGCCAGCACATGCATAGCTCGAACTTCATCTGCTGTAGGCGGAATTAGGACAGAACTTTCGGGCGATGGTCCATGACTAGGCATATTTTTCTAGTCCAGTCAGTGTTGTACATGATCTGGATTTGGGCACTAATTTAGTCTAGTAACCAAACCAGCTAGATTGGAAAGTCTTTTACCCGGCCCAACCAATGCATAACACTTAGAATTTGTATGATTTTGATCATTTAAGTAATGATCTTTTGCTTCTTGGTTCAATTTTTGAGCTAGCAAGGCTAGCCGTTTAGCAAAGAGCAAAGGGATGTTCCAACGTAATGGCATATGATTCATCATCATCATCAAAGCCCTGTCCCAACTATGTTGGGGTCCGCTACATGAATTATGTTTCTCCATTCCAGTATATATTGTGGCAAATCCTTGGATAGGTTGCACTTCTTCAGATCTATCCTTACTATTTCCATCCATATCCTCTCTGGCCTAACCTTTTTTCTTTGTTGGGGCCATCAACCAGAAAAAAAAAAAAAAAAAAAAAAAAAAAAAAAATCTCAGTAGTGCCAGGCCTGCATTAGAATGACATACAATTCAATGGATTTAAATGGACCGGTTGGATATAACATTACCGTGGGGTTCATTGTCTATGAAATCTATTAGATTAATGGTCTAGATTACTACATTTTGAGCATAAGCATTGACAACCACGAGAGAATACATATATTGATTGGTGCCAGTATTTTTCTTCTATTTTGGATCAGGTTACTTTTTTTTTTTTTGCCCATATATTATTCCAATAATTGCGTGATAACCAATAGAGGTAGCCAGTAAAACATTGAAATAAATTAAACACAACTCAAGGTGCAATCTGACAGGTTTAGCCTAACGAGTCCAACCGCAATTCTAGAAGCTCCAACTTGAACCTTTTTTCAAGTGGCGACCCATTCTTGTCAAAGCCAGTAAGGGAAGAAGGGAGAAAATATTCTGTGAATTCGATGATCCCTCTTGAGGGTCATGATCTTCATTATATGGATGTATTATTGCCATATAAGATACAGTGATTGTAGCAATTACAATTATTCTAATCTAATTACAATCTAACCATATCTCCTAATAAGGCAAATAATAAAATTACATAGCTGTACACAAGTAACTTGTTTCGGGCTTAAGTTGTCATGGGTTGTGACCCACTGACCCAGATCCAGTAACCCATTTAACATCCCCCCTCAAATTGATGCGGGTGAATCAACCATCATCAATTTGCCAACTAAGAATTGGTGCCGTAGCCGAGGAAGTCTCTTAGTAAATATATCTGCAATTTGAAGCCCGGTAGGAACATGAGAGAGAGTAATAGCTTCACACACAAATTCATCAAGTATGTAATGACAAGCCACTTCAATATGTTTGGTGTGTTCATGGAAGACAAGATTTTCAGTAATCCGGATGGCACTTGTGTTGTCGGCATATAGAGGTATAGCACCGGATTGAGGAAATCCAAGCTCAGATAGAAGACCCCAAAGCCAGACAATCTCAGACGTGGCGGCAGACATAGCACGATATTTTGCTTCTGTGGATGATTTGAAGACTTTATCTTGTTTCTTACACTTCCAGGAAATCAACAAGTCCCCCTAAGAACATACACCAGCCCGTGGTAGATCGTCGACTATCAGGGCATCCAGCCCAGTCAGAATCGGAGTAAGCAATGAGAGAAATTGAATTGCCCACGGGAAAGAAAAGGCCACAAGATGGTGTATGTAGAACATACCGAAGAATGCGGCGAACAGGAACAAGATGGAGATGGCGTGGTTGAGTCATGAACTGACTAACCAGATTCACCGCATAGGAGATATCGGGCCTAGTGATAGTCAAGTAGATCAAACTGCCGACTAAACGGCGATACATTGTGGCATCAGGAAGAAGATCACCCGAATCTACTGTGAGCTGAAGATTGGCCTCAAGAGGTGTATCAACAGGAGTTGAGTTTTGAAGACCAGCCATCTCAATGAGGTCCATAGCATATTTGTGTTGATCGAAGATGAGACCTTTCTCTGACTGATGAACCTCAAGGCCTAAGGAGTATGCGAGTGGCCCTAAATCTTGCATATGAAAAGATTCATGTAAGGATGCTTGTAGATGGGTGATCATGCCAGAATCTATCCCAGATATGATAATATCATCCACGTAAACTAAGAGGATAGTAATCCCATTTGAGGAGCGATGAAGAAATATAAAAGGATCAGAGGCACTTTGAGTGAATTGAAAATGAAGGAGAGCATATCTAAATTTTTCAAACTAAGCGCGCGGAGCTTGCTTAAGACGATATAGAGAGCGTCGTAAGCGCGCGCAATCTCTTGCCGAGGCACCCGTAATTCCTTAGGGAAGGCGCATATAGACTTCTTCCTTGAGATCACTATGAAGGAAGGCATTTTTGACATCAAATTGGTAAAGAGGCCATGAGTGAGAAGCAGCAAGGGCAAGAACAGTACGGATTGTTGTCATTTTTGCAACCGGAGCCAGTGTTTCTTCATAATCGATGCCATATTCCTGTCGGTTGCCCAATGCTACTAACCGTGCTTTATAGCGATCCAACGAGCCATTGGCCTTGAGTTTGACTGAGAAAACCCATTTGCAGCGGATAGGTTGTGCAGATGAGGGACATGGAATAATATCCCATGTATGATTATCCTGCAGTGCAGCTAATTCTTCGTGCATAGCCTTTTGCCAACAGTCATGCTTCACTGCCTGTGAGTAAGAAGTAAGAATAACAATGGAGGAGAGGGTAGCAAGCAAGGATGTATGAGTGAACCCATATTTGTCTGGAGGCTTAGAGAGACGAGTAGAGCGTCGAAGCTGAATTGGAGATGAAACAGTATGTGATGTAGTGGGGCTAAGATCAGCTACCGGCGAGGGATCCAGAGGGGAGGCAGTAATGGAGCATCCTTTTGACGACGTCGTTCATAAACAATGAGTGGAGACGAGATTGTGTCAGAAAAGGCAGGTAGATGAAAAAAAGAAGGTAAAGGCGAGGAATGGGTAGAAAAAAAACATTGATTTTAAAAAAAAATGACATTTCGGGAGATGCGAAGACAGTTGAGCACAAGATCACAGCAGATATACCTTTTTTGGTGAGAAGCATAGCCAAGGAACACACATTGAGCTGATTGAGCAGTTAATTTTGTTCATTTAGTAGGAGGAAGATGTACAAAACACACACATCCAAAAATACGCAAGTGGGTATAAGTAGGATCTGTATGAAAGAGACGAAAGTATGGTGTTTGTAAGTGCCTAAAAATAACGGACTTGGTTTAAGAGATGAGGAAGCTTTTAATGGTGCTGCTTATCTGGTTTGAGTATCACTGGATATCCTGAACCTGAAAAAGAGGAGACAAGAGTCAGGGCTTCGGGCTGCTGTCAGCCGAAGGCACTCCGACGCCTGAGTTAGTGCAGTCACTGGACTAGGGGTGAAGTGAGGAAGAAGAAGGTTCAGGCAAAAGAGTGGTCTATTGCACAATGCATAAAGCGTACCTGTTATGGGCTTACTATGTAGGTATATATAGATGAGTGTGGAAAGTTCCTGAGTGGGGGTAGGTGAGAGCACTGTCCCATCAGATCTTCCCCAATCCTTCTTATTAATGCGGACGTGATTGATAGGTAGGGATAACCCCTTTGCTGGAATCCGGCGGCCACCCTACCTGCTAGCACATTCTGCAACGTAGCTGTCCCATCTCATAATGGGGATTAGACGCTCAGCGCTCACCTCGGTCAAATGGGCCGAACTGGAGAAGGCACTGAGGTTGGGCCTGCTCGAGGTCGGGTACTGCTACCGAGATGCTCGAGGCCGAGCCCAGAAAGAGTATGGTTGGTACCCTTAGCGAGACCAACTCTATCTTGGCGCCAGCTGGCACATTTGCCGAGCTGGGTAAATGAGATCGAGGCAGTCTCTTATTGGTACTTTTACCTAAGTCAGGGGTAACCTCGGTATTAGGAAAACACCCCACACAGTGTTTGATTGGCAAGCCGATGAGATGGCAAGCGATTGCTTAAGTGAACCATACTGGCTAAAGCTTCGGGCCAAAATTTTGCCGGAACGGAAGATTCTAGGAGAAGGGAACGAACAATATCGAGGAGATGTCTGTTTTTTCTTTCAGTAACTCCATTTTGTTGAGGAGTGTAAGGGCACGATCGTTGCGATAAAATCCCGTGTTTTTGCAAATAAGTTTGAAACTGGTGGGACATATATTCCCCTCTGGAGTCAGATCGAAGAATTTTTATGCGAGTAGAAAAATGATTTTCAACATAAGCCATAAATTTTTGGAAAGCATCAAAGACTTCAGATTTGGAATGCAAGAAATATACCCATGTGAATCTACTATGATCATCAATAAAGGTACCAAAATATTTGAAATGTGTGTGAGAGATTACAAGAGTAATCCCCCAGATATCACTATGAATAATGTCAAAGCATTTTGAAGCCATAGTAGATTTGGAAGAAAATGGAAGGACTTTGCTTTTTTCAAGTTTGCAAACAGAACACTCATTAGAAATGTGACGAAAAGAAATTTTATTTTCATTAATACTACCAGTGTTCAACATCAAAGGTAACAACTTTGAATGAGGATGGCCTAATCTATTATGCCAGAGCCTCCAGACATCTTGAGGACAAAAACAAGAAAAAGCAGAGATTTGTTTATTGTGAGGAGAAGGCATAACAATAGGAAACAAGAGTCCACACTTCGGCCCCTTCGCGATCGCTATCCCCGACACTCGATCCTGCACAACACAACCAGAGCGAGAAAAGGAAACATTACAATTGTCATCAATCAGTTGTCCAATAGACAGAAGATTTGTAGCTAGATGAGGAGATAGAAAGACATTTGTGAGAGGTAATGAATGAATGATATCACCAGTAGCTGTAATAGGAAGCTTTTGACCATCAGCAATATGGACTTGCAGATTTCCATTGTATGGTTGCATGTTAGAGAGATGAGTGGTGGAGGAGGTCATGTGATTGGAAGCTCTAGAATCAATAAACCATATGGAGGAAGAGGATTGGTGGTTACCTGAAATGCCAAGTGCAGAGAAGGCATTTATGATCATTTGTTGAATAAGCTCATGAGTGATCTGAGGAGCAGTATTTGAGGTAGGAGGTGGTGAAGGCATGACCGGTGCTGAAGGACTATCATTGGAAGTAGTAGCATCTGCAGTGTTGACATGATATGCTCATGGAGTACGATTTTGTGGCCGCCTTTTGCATTCATTAATAACATGACCATTTGATTTGCAGTAATTACAAAACTTGGCCTTACACTGTGAGGCATAGTGTCTATAACTCTTGCAGCCAAAACACTGGATTTTGCTGAGATCTTTTGCAGGAGGTTGCCCTTTGGTCGCATAAGTAGTATGATGAACGATCCCTCTCGGACCATGAGAAACACCAGGGGTGTGACTCGCAGTGGCAACATATGCGACATGAAGAGAGTTTCCTGGGGATTGTTGCTTGAGAACATGCTGAGTGAGTTGGCTTCGTTCCTCTCGCAAGAGTTCATTAAGACACTCATTCAGGGATGGAGATGGAACCCTGCTCATCGGATTGGAACGAATAATCTCATATTCAGATCTCAATTTCATGAGGAACTAGTCTCTGTGAGAAATTGCTTTCAATTTTTGAATCTCAGAAAGAGCTGCCTCAGATACATTGAGGTATTTGATTTCATCATATTCTGCTCATAAATTAAGAAAACCCGTATAGTAGTCCTGGATGGAAGAAGTGCCTTGGGAATATTGAGCAATCTCCAGCTCAAGTTGGTATTGACGGGCAGAGTTCCCTAGGTGATATACTTGTTTCAGATATTCCCACATCTCCTTGGAGGTCTTGTAAGGTTTGAGGTTCAGGGCATATTGTGGTTCAACAGAACCAAGAATTCAGGTTTTATCTTGGCATCCTTTGTATTCCATGAGAGTGTTTTTTTTCTCATCTTCCTTAAGGCGTGGATCTAATCCTGAAACAAGTCCCCACATTTCCTTTCTTTCAAGATAGACTTGAAATTGATAGGACCAGGAAGTATAATTCTTTCCATTAAATTTGATCAATGCAATATCATGCTTTTCCATTTCAGTAATCAGGAAACTTTTCAAGCAAATCCAACTGTTCTTAGATCAAACTGAGAAGGAATGTTGACCAGCTGTGAGAAGATTTCTAATATTTGTAATTGATCAAGCAGAGAAGACATCACTTTAAAAAATGCAATTTTTTCCAAAAAAAATGGACCCAGGCGAGCATGAAATTGAAGATAGAATGGAGTGCAGCAGACAACAGATGCGATTTCTGATTAATCAGAGATCATAGAGTAATGAAGGATAAAAATTCGCACCAAACAAGCCAGATTGCTCACCAAACAGAGCAAAATCCAAAAACTTGGACGGCTGTGATGAAAATATACTGCAAAAACTGAAATTTCTCTAGAATGGGTAGAAATCCTACCTTTGTGATGCTAAAAACCCTCAAAAAATGTCCACAAATGCCAGAAGAGGCAGACGACCAGAGTGGTTGCAATTTCCAGATACAGCAGTGTGGATCTGGAGTGGGCCGCGTATGATTAGACCTTGATCAGACCAGTGGATGAAGATCTCTTGAGTAGAGAAGATACTGGACGACTTCCACTGCTTGGAAGATGGAGTAGATCACTTAGAAAAACTCTATATAGAGTTTTGGGCGTAGGGCTCTGATACCATGTCAAAGCCAGTAAGGGAAGAATGGAGAAAAGATTCTGTAAATTCGATGATCCCTCTTGAGGGTCATGATCTTCATTATATAGATGTATTGTTGCCATATAAGATACAGTGATTGTAGCAATTACAATTATTCTAATCTAATTACAATCTAATCATATCTCCTAATAAGGCAAATAATAAAATTACATAGCTGTACACAAGTGACTTGTTTTGGGCTTAAGTTGTCATGGGTTGTGACCCACTGACCCAGATCCAGTAACCCATTTGACAATACCCCCCCACCAACCATCCACCCCACCACCTACAAGGTTCTGGTTTCACTTGTTGGTAAAGTAAAGCCCCATATCCCTCATCACCTAAGTAATGCCTTTGACAAGGCTTCATATATACCTATTTGGGCCTTCCACCTATGAGCTTAAGCTTTTCGGTTGGTATATGGTTTCTTACATCACTTTGCTGACCTACATTTTCACCTCACACCCTTCACTCACAACCTTTTCGATTATGTTTCATTAAAACCCCTGTTACTATGAATTCAATTCAATACTGAGTAGGCAAATAGGCCATTAATAGTTAAAATTCACTTCTATATTGATGTTTTCTGTTAGTCTCTGCCATTGTTGCATTTCTCTGATCTGAATCATTTCAAATCTGGAGGCCACTCTATAGCATGGATCAAAATAGCGGCCGCTACGCTATATCGGGCCGCTACACTAAATAGCATTTAGCACCGTTCACCGGCCACTACACAGTGAGACAGAGTCCTACTTTCCAAAATTTTTTAAAATGCATAATAAGACTTATTTCTTTTCTTTCTTTTCTCGAAATAACATTTCTTCACAACTCTTCTACCCTTTTATGTTTAAAAGAACACCAAAAAGCGCATGATATCGCCGAATTAGAGTCGATACAGAGAGTTCTTATCAAGGGTTCTTCTCTAGGTACATCCTATCAGACATTGCCTTTGGTAGATGTATTTTTTTTTTCTAGGTACTCTTAAGTCTTAAGTCTTGACTTAATGACATAGTTTCTTTTATTTATTTATTTATTTTTTTATAAGCCTTCCAGTAGTTTTTAAGTTAGCATAACTAAGCAACATGAATACATGTGAAAAAAAGGTCATTATTATTATTTTTTATTTATACAGCGATACAAGACCTTATATAATGAGGGGACCGCTATGCCCCCTTATCTTAGTTATACAAAAAAAAAAAAAAAAAAAAAAAAAACCACACATTTTCTCTCATTTTCCAATATTTTAGATTTTCTATAATTTTTTCAGATTTTTTTGACGATTTTTTCAAATTGCACCGCTACGTAGCATTTTGGCGGCGGGCGGCTACACCCACCGCTACTGCTATTTTCATCCTTGCTCTACAGGGAACCAATTGGTTGCACCATTTATCCCATGCTTAGAAGTGTCTTATGTTCATACTCATTATCAAATGAACTAGCCCTAATGTTTTTTTATTCTAATGTTATTTTCTAGTCAGAATAATGCTTGTGTATATATTCTTCTTTCTTATAAACTTCTTTCAAACACAACATAAAAAAAGGGAACAATACATTGAAAAGTATGGTGGCTGAAAATGCAGGAAAGATGGAAGTTGTTGACTCCAGCATCGATGCAGAAAATGGTGTAGAAGAAGGAATTGTGGGTGATAAGGAAGTTTTTGACTTCAGTATTGATTTGAAAACCAGTTTAGAAGAAGGAATTGTGGGTGATAAGGAAGTTGTTGACTCTAGTATCGATGTAGAAACCAGTGTAGAAGGAATTGTGCGTGATAAGGAACTTGTTGACTCCAGAATCAATGCTGAAACCGGTGTAGAAGAAGGAATTGTTGGTGATAAAGAGGAGAGGGAAACTGAATCTAAAGAAACATATAACATAGTTTTTGTTTCTGCTGAAGCTGCTCCATATTCAAAGACAGGAGGCTTAGGAGATGTCTGTGGTTCTTTACCATGTTCACTAGCTTCCCGAGGTCATCGTGTGATGGTAATATCTCCAAAATATCTAAATGGCGAGTCAGATAAAGTTTTTGCTCATGCTAATGACGTTGGATGCCACATCAATATTTCATGCTTTGGGACAGAGCAAGTAGTGGCATTTTTTCACGAGTATAGAGCAGGTGTTGACTGGGTATGCAATTTCTGTCTTTATTTAGATGACAAAATATCTATTTGCTTTAAGTTCCAATTTAGGGAATTATATTATCCTAGTCCTGGACCTTTGCGCAGTGTCATCAGGCCTCTTGTTTGCATGTGTAGGATTATTGGTTCGTTATTTAAACCATGTATCTAGTGGACCATGCTGTGGATAGGAATTCCTCCAAAATAACTTGGTTTTAAAGATCCTATCCATTATCTTAGCTTTCCTATTTTACCCAGAGAATCCGGGCTGTTGTTGTTTTCATTCTGTCTATTAGTCAATCTATGATGATGGCCAGGATTTTTTAATCTTTAGGGCATCGTCTTGTCGATGATGAGTCCATAGTATACAGATGAATAGTTTGGAACACCGGACTCAGCTCTCTGAAGTCCAAACTCAAGGGCTAAGGATACTATGCATATTGCTTGTCTCAATATGGTAATATTTAAAAAAAAGGATCATACAGTACGGCAGTATTTTCTATGTTGGGCACTAGGTTCGCCTTGTTTTATGTACATGTCGAGTGCCATGCAACAATCATTGGCTGAAATATTAAAATTCTTATTTATTTGCTTTGGTTCAGGTATTTGTGGATCATCCCTCGTATCATAGACCTGGAAATCCATATGGAGATAGCCATGGTGCCTTCGGTGACAATCAGGCAGTGTCTACTGTTCTAATGGTTCTGGAGTCAATGTACTAGAACTGTTGTCTTTTTTATCCACATATGCTGATAACTTCTGCTTCTGTGTTGCAGTTTCGGTTTACGCTACTCTGCCATGCAGCATGTGAGGCTCCATTGGTGCTTCCATTGGGAGGGTTTACTTATGGAGAGAAGTGCTTGTTCCTCGTTAATGACTGGCATTCAAGCCTTGTACCTCTGTACGTTATCAACTTTGGTTTGATGATAGTTTCAAATTCTACTGCTTGTAATGTCTCAGGCTTTGCATTTTGTAAACTGCTGCTTCACTGAGCACATTTCTGTACACGCAATGCTAATAAAATGTTCTCTGTTTTCTGTCATATCATGGAATATATCTTCAATTCGACCTTTGGAGATTCTGGTTGCATTGGTCCACTTCACTGAGCACATTGCTGTACACGCAACGCTAATAAAATGTTCTCTGTTTTCTGTCATATCATGGAATATATCTTCAATTCGGCCTTTGGAGATTCTGGTTGCATTGGTCCCCTATTATCTATGCAGTGAAAGTGATCCACTTTTCCACATTTACTGACGTGGAGTATCTGCCAATTTTAAATGTTTCATTCGTGTTGCAGTTTGTTTTCTGTTGGATTTCATCTTCTGTTTTGCTTAATCTTACAATGAAATTTGGAATAGACTTCTTTTTGAGCTATAAGTTAGGTTTTTGTCTTTTACTGGGGTAGTTAGGCTATAGGTGTAAGTGTAGGCATTGACACACTTAATCTTTAAATATTTGGTTGTGCTTGTGGGACTTTTGGCTTCTCTGAATTTTTCCCTTCCAGTGGATGAGGGTTTTTTTTTTTTTTTTTTTTGGGTGTGTGTGTGTGTGCCATTTTTTCAAATCTTCTCATCATTTATTTGTTCGTTTGGGCTAAAACAAATTTGGTTGCAGAGACTGGAATCTTGATCTTATGCATTCTTAATGTTGCATAGCCACCAATTTGCAACTTAAAATTTTTAAGTTCTCATAGTTTTGGTAAGGCAGCCTTTGTGCCTAACAAATTATAGAAGAAGATTTAATGCTTTTGTTTACCTAATATATCATGGAGCTAGTTCTATCATAGATCTGTATCTTAACTAAGTAGAAATTTCGTGTTGATAGGGTTGTTTCTTTAAGTATTGGTCTTTCTATTCCTAAACTCTCCTTTTTTGTTTCTTCTTTGAGATGCCTGCATTCTGCTGCAGTCTTTCTCCACATCAATTAAGTACTGATGTTCTTTAATATTTGATCTGTCATTCAGCCTTTTGGCAGCCAAGTATAGACCACATGGTGTTTACAAAGACGCCCGGAGCATACTTGTCATACATAACCTTGCACATCAGGTAAACAATTTGTCTTTTTTATTAATTCAAACTGTGACAGTTAGCCTAATCTGCATTCCAATTTTAAACTATTCTTATTTGATTTGTTTCATTCATGCAAGGGAGTGGAGCCAGCAGCAACTTATGGAAGCTTGGGACTGCCATCTGAGTGGTATGGGGCCCTGGAATGGGTGTTCCCCACTTGGGCAAGGACACATGCTCTTGACACAGGTGAATCTGTCAATGCTCTGAAGGGCGGAATTGTAACAGCTGATCGGATACTGACTGTTAGCCAGGTTACTTATCTTGAGATAGAATCTTGTGCACCTTTTGTTTACATATGGTACCGGAGTTAAATGTCGCTTTCTTTTGGCAGGGTTATTCATGGGAAATAACTACACCTGAAGGAGGGCATGGCCTCGATGAGCTATTAACTAGCAGAAAAAGTGTCCTGAATGGTATGCTTTTGAGTGTCAAATATGATTGTATATTGTAATGCTTTGGGTAATGCCTACTGAAAGTTTTCTCTGCAACCAGGGATCACTAATGGTATTGATGTTGATGACTGGGATCCGTCTTCTGACAAACATATTCCATTCCATTACTCTACCAGCGACCTCTCTGGAAAGGTGTTGTGAAGGCCATTCACTAATTGCTTTATTAAATCCTTCTAATCATAAATATTTGAGTGTGTTCGCACCTAAGTTGTCCAAAAATTTAGGTACGATGCAAGACAGCTTTACAGAAAGAGTTATGTTTGCCCATCAGGCCTGATTGTCCAATGGTAGGAGAAACCCATTATGCAAAATTTGTGATTATGTAAATTTATTCTTCTATTTGACTTAATTGATTTTGCAAGTGAACTTTTTTATAGGTTGGATTCATTGGAAGATTGGATCACCAAAAGGGCATCGATCTGATTAGGTTGGCACTACCAGAGCTTCTAGAAGATGACATTCAATTTGTAAGTCATTTTCTTCCTTCGGTGTATGTGAAAATGAAACTCTGCCTAGATGCGAGGATTATTCCTTAATAAAGAAGTGTTGCATGATGCACTTTCTCGTTTGGCAAGGCATCTTATTCTGATCGGCAGAGTCAATATCCATCTCCTCCTAACCTTACTCTTCAAGGGTTCTGTTTTTTCCTTTCTGGTTTTTGTGATAAAATGGGAATGACGGTGTGTGTGTGTGGAATCTACAGCTAAGATTAAATAAACACTAGAAAGAAAAAATCTTTGGTTGCAAATATACCCAATACACGAAAATAACTGAAATAAAAGATCCTCTACATTGGGCCCATTGGGTTGGTCAACCCATGGATATGGGTCTATTCAGTGTCAGCTTCTCCCCGTTTTGGAGAGACCTTGACCTCGAGTTCTGTAGATGTCCGATAGGATCGAAAGTCCAATGTACAAATCCTCAATGTTCTTCTTGATCTTCATATTCTTCACATGGCTTAAAAGATTCACTCAATCTTTTATTCCAAGTAGACTTTAAGCATGGTGTCTTTTGATGTCCAGATTTGGATTGGATGTGCGCTCAAACGAATTGATGCTTTAACTTTTGAATTTGAACCATTTGCATATAGTCTTTTAATTTCAATGGTTGATTCCCGAAGATGAAGTCAATGTGGGTAACTTCAATTACTTTTTCTTCTTTTGCAACCTCCTGACCAATAGTGTTTTCTTCTGATGATTCAGTTGGCTCTTCTGGAAGTGGGCTTGTGATGTGATCCATGAGCTGATCAGTTTGCATGCTATATATATCCAATTCTTCAATGCCCATGTCTTCTTCTTTTGTTTCTTGAATTTTTTTTTATCACCATTGTCCAAAGAAGGAAACTTGGAACCAAATGCAGTTATGATATTTTCTGTTTCTTGTTTTGGGTTCAAGATGTCATATCGATGGGTTGACCTGGCCCAATGGGGCCAATTTAGGAGATTTTTTTCGCTTTGGATCTTTTATTTTATTTTATTTTATTTTCATGTATTGGGTTTATTTGCAATTGGGAATATTTATTTCAGTGTTTATTTTAATCTTAGCTGTAGATTTCTGTTAGTGGTTGAGTTTACATCTAGGGTTAGTTTTTCCTCCTATATAAGCATCGTAATGCTTCTTTGGCTTTAATACAATGATTACGAAAAAAGAAGAATTTGAGTGATTATACAATCTCTCCGGCGATAAGAATGGCACAAAGCCATAGGCGTGAAGCCTGAGGACTCCAGGTGTGAAGCCTTATCAACTCCATCTTTCTTTACTCACACTACATCGATTCCCGTTCCGCATCAATTGGTATTAGAGCCGAACGATCCTATTCGGTTTGACCAAGTAATCAATGTCCATCTGAAACTATTCCATCTCAATCCTGCCCGGCATCAGAACCCAAATCCGACTGCCTATCTTTGCTGAATACCCTTACTCTCGACCAATCCCAAATATCGAAACCCTTCTACAGATCAGAACCCTAACTGAACCAGTCAACATTCACCTTACCCGCAAAATCCAGCACAACCGAACACACCCCCAAATCCCCTTCAATCCTATCCCTGCAACCCGAAACTGAACCCCTCTTCTCAAAACCCTAAAATTTCCCCAATGTCTTGAGAACCAAACAGCCAAAATTCCCAATCCCTAAATTCCCAGAACCCTACAATTCCAAAAAAAAAAAAATTTGAATCCAAATCGACCAAAATCCCTACTGATCAGAAACCCTAACCTAATTTGCCTCAATTCCTTTCAATCCACGAAAATTCTAAAAATCCAAACCCTTAGATCACGGACCAGTCAAAACCCCATCCGAACCCTATTTTTAACCCAACTGAACCAGTCGATTGACTGCACATCCACATTCTTGTCAAAACCTTAAATCCAACCGTTAACCCATCTCTTCAACCCCGACCAACAACCAACCATAAAACCCTACAATTGGCACTTCCACTCCTACCATCCAGATCCCATTGCCGACCTCAGAAAACTCCAACCCGAACAAAAAGAAAAAAACTAGCCCTATATCTAATCTCAGCCACTAATAGAAATCTACGGCTAAGATTAAAACAAACATTTAAATTAATATTCTTTGATTGAAAATAAACCCAATACATGAAAATAACTTAAATAAAATATCCTAAAGGAAAAGATCCTCTAAATTTGTCCCATTGGGCCTGGTCGACCCATGGATATGGGTACATCTTGCATCACCAATAAAAGGGTTTTAGACAGATATCTTTCACGTACATTTTGTCTGTAACATTGACTTATTGGGGTATCTATGCATGTTTGTATTCTTCCTGGTGGTCGTCGTTTTTGCTTCTTTCCGGCTTCAATGTCTAAACATGGTCTTTAATGTGCCTATTTTCTTCTTAATTTTTGTTTGTACAATTGTGAAATTAATCTTTTGTTAGTATGACAGTCTGGAAAAATTCTTATTTGACTTCTATTTTTCTCTCAGATTATGCTTGGATCAGGAGACCCTGATACTGAACAGTGGATGAGAGAAGCAGAGGCTAACTATCGGGACATGTTCCGTGGTTGGGTTGGATTTAATGTTCCTGTTTCTCACAGGATTACTGCAGGGTAATTTGAAATTTGAAATTCATACTTAAGTAAGATCATATAACAAATTTGAATATTTGATTTCAACAGATGTGACATATTGTTGATGCCCTCAAGATTTGAACCATGCGGTCTAAATCAGTTGTATGCTATGAGATATGGAACAGTACCAGTTGTGCATTGCACTGGTGGCCTTAGAGTGAGTTAAATATTATTAAATTACAGAGGCATGGTCTTTGATATCTCACATGAAATCTTTCTCATCTGCTCCTCTCATTGAAACTGCAGGATACCGTTCAGAGTTTTGATCCTTATGCTAATGAAGGCAGTGGTGACGGCACAGGGTATGTTTATGCCTTTCAGAAACATTATAAAATAGTGCATCATCTGGAGCCTTTATTTTGAATCCTAAAAAAAGGGACAATTGGGCAAAATAAAATGCGGTCGACCCACTGATAGCTCAGTGGTTGGGCATTTCCCTCTCCTCAAAATCAACCAGGGATCGGCCCCTGTTTGTGTTGTGTGAGGAACTGGGGTAGTGTGTGTGTCTGTGGGTTTGTGTGTTTACCAGAGCCCTAAAAAAGTGCGGCTGGCAGGTGGACAAGAAACTGTAAAGATTCAGCAGATCGACCATGTGTTGATAAACAACCAGCAGCACATCCAGATTGTTAGACTAGGCCATGCATATATTCTCAGCTAATTGGAGGAAGAGGTCACTCCATGTGCACAAGTGGCAAAAGGAGAACCAACCCACTATCGATTCATATGATGGATCTTTGATGTATGAGGACATTAGGGAAACTCAAGAGATCCGAGAGAGAACTTATGCAAGCCCAAGAGAGGGCTACATGAAGTGTGTTTGGACCATGTGTCATATCAAGCCCTCAAGGCCCTTTGGGCCTATCTCATGGGCCATCTTGTGACTGGGCTCATCAAGCCAATTCTTATGCAAGAGAACTTCCAAAGCCTATTGATCAGTCGTATACAGCATGGGACCCACTTACATGTCCAAGTGAATTTTTGAAGTCTGTATCTTGATATGTTAAGATGTCACTTTTTAACCAATGATAGTTAAATTTATTGAAGAGGACTACAGCTCAAAGCGCAACAAAAATAGGAAGGTATAATAACATTATACCCTACCTCCATACAACAATCTCAAACCAAAACAACACAAGTGAACTAAAAGAGATAAACTAGAACCCACACCAAATAATCCTAGCTTAGCCAAACCATCTGCCGCTTCATTCGCTAGTTTACGAATATTCCAACAAGCAAACTGGATGGAAGAATACTGATTTTATTTCATTGAGATAATAGTGAAACTTCCAAGGTCCCTCATGCCCATAGCCAAAGATATAGCACTAGATGAATCACTTTTAATAATCAAGGGCTCCTGCCTCTTGGAAAGATCCAACATGTATTTTTATTAAAACCTCTATCTCAGGTTCATTATAATCTTAATGCTGATGGACATTGGAGAAGGAAAGAAACATACTTGCATAGTTGCGTAGAACTCCTCCGATACTTTCTAGTCCTGGTTTGCCTTTGGTTGCCCCTTCAACATTGAATTTCCACATCTGGAGTCGTTTAGGTATTAGCGTCTTTGTAGTATATGTCGAAGTCTTTAGGTTGTGAGTAGTCTAAATAGTTCATGGGAGTATAACAAGGGATCCACTACGTGTCTAAGTGGTTCCGCTATTTATTTATTTATTTTTGGCTACTTTGAGGGGCTCTAACTCATGTACTCTCACACACAAACCCAAGTCCCTTACCAGCTAAGCTACAGCTGGCTATGGTTTAGTTATGTGTTTGTGTGTGTTTCTTTTTTAAAGTCCTTGCTTTTTATTCGCATGGGCGCGCACACACACACAACATAGGAAAATTCTAAAAAATGCCCTACTTTAAAAATGCCCCTTTATATACATATACACACACACACACACACACACACACACACACATACTCAATCTGGGCCAGGATTTGAGACAACTATACAGGTGGGCTTGTGGGACTGAGTCGACTTGTATCTTGACAAAGACAAAGGGTGATGTGCACCTGAAATACCTAATGCAGAAAAAAGCATCCATAATCATCTATTGGATTAGGTCGGCGATAGGGGTGTAATGGTTCGGTTAACCAGTCATTTTGGGAAAACCGTTAACCGAATTGTGAATCACAGTTTTCTATTTTTTTAAACCGTAACTGCAACCGTATAAAAAAAATCGTGGAAAACCAAACCGCGGTTAACTGTATTAGACGGTTCAGTTATGGTTAATTGTCACTTAAGAAGTCAATGAAATTTTGATACATGCCTAATCATCTGATCACAATGCTTGGGCCAAATCTGTTCAGTTGATGGGTCAGTGGACCCAACCTCTATCAAAACATGCCATGAAGCCTTTTTCCTTCTCTCCTTGACTACTACTTTCTTCTCAACAGAACTACACTTATTGAAGAAATGCATATGTATATTTGTCAATGGACTCAGTGATGAGAAAGTAATTGACGAGGTCGGCACTACCAATGTCTCCCTTCACAAACTTGAAGTTGGGTGAGAATCTCGAAGGATAAAGATACTTCAGGTTGGAGCAGTAGTCAAGCTTGTCAATGACAACAATCTTGTATTCAGGGTAGTTTCGGATGAGACAATTAGCAACATGAGATGCAATGAAGCCAGCAGCTCCAGTGATCACTATGTTAGGTTTATATGTAGCCATTTTCTTCACTCTGTTTCAACAAGGATTTAGATTTCAATCAAGAGTTAAAAAATTATTAACGCACATCAATTGAAGCCTACAAAGAAGAAATGATAAAGCAACAAACAAGAAGAAAATCACAATAAAAGAACCATTACAATAATAACACCACATGGAAAGCATTGCTGATCCGAACAGATTTTACCAATGAGAACAGTCATTCCTTTTTCCCCCATCCCAATCTCCCCATCAACGGTCATTCCTTTTCCTCCATCAATCGTTGAAGGTCATTTGTAGACGACGAGACCTGGCAGCAACCCTAGGCTCAAATTCGAGCAGGTTGTCGACATCCCTCCCACCCCCACCAGCGAAGACCGTCCCTTCTTCTTCTATTCGTCCACTACCTTCATCTCCCCCATCTCATCATCATCATCCTCTCATGGGTATCTTGAGAAACACCAAAAAAAAAAAAAAAACCCTTTTGGGTTTTTGGGTGATTAATAGATCTAAATATATATATAGAGAGATATTTATCAATTTCCCACAAAACAAACGAGTCACGAAATGGGAAAAATTGAAAAAATATATAAATCCTACTTGACCTACAGACATGAATGAATGGACGGGAGAGAGAAGCCTCTGATCGGTGCAGTTCTGGTCGCCTCCCCTAGCGGTAAGTCTCCATTGGGGAGGTGGGAGATAGAGAGAGAGAGAGTGGCGTCTTCTTAGTTCGTACGCCTGGGAGGAGAGAGAGAGAGATATGCTAGGGTTTCGTTTTGTTACTTATTATTACTTAAGAATTATTTCATATAGGCCCTTTATTTTTTTATTAGTATAGCGGCACGGTTAACTGTGAGCGGTTAACCGAACCATATTTTACGGTTCGGTTCGGTTAATAACCATGGGTCAATACTGAAAACCATAACCGAACCGTGAAGTGCGGTTCGATTTCAATAACCGTAACCGTAACCGAACCGTGAAACACGATTATTAACCGCGGTTTGGTTCGGTTAGACGGTTTTCTGGTTTTCTTTTACACCCCTAGTCGGTAGTGATAGGAGGATTGGGACTTGGTGTTGCCGTATGTGAGGGTAAAGAAGAGGAAGGTGGCAGCAGGAAGAGCATCGAAAGAAGCAACATCGGTTGTGGCATGGTAGGCACTAGGCACAAGGATTACGGTTCCGAGGCCTTTTTCTTTATTCACTTATAATATGGCCAGTCGCTTTGCAGTAATTGCAAGATTTTTGCTTACATTGAGATGCATAGTGTCCAAATTCTTGCAACTGTAGCATTAAATTGTACTTAAGTCTCGTCCTTGAGTTTTACCCTTACCAACAGAAGTAACTGCCTTAGGATGAGAAGGCGCATGAGAGTGACTAGTTGCCGCATATGCAACTTCAAGAGGTCCACCGATAGCTTGTTGTGTTGAAGCAGCTTGAGTTAGTTGTCTTTGCTCCTCATGTAATAGTTCATTGAGAGACTTATCTAACAATGGTGAAGGAAACCTACCCGTTAGACCAGATCTAACAATTTTATACTCTGGTCGTAATTTAATTAGAAATTAGTCCCGATGACAAGTTTCCTGAAGTGTTCGTATTTCAGAAAGAGATGCTTCAGAAACATGTGCATACTTAATCTCATCATATTCAGTCCATAAATTGAGAAATCTAGAGTAATAATCTTAGATAGAAGATGTTCCTTGTGTATATTGGGGAATCTCAAATTCTAATTGATATTGACATGCAGAGTTACTTTTATGAGACCTTCTTCAAATACGCCCACATATACTTTGTTATTTTGTAGGGTTTTAAATTCAAAATGAGATGAGGATCCACTGATCCATGGATCCATGATTTTATTTTGGCATCCTTGGTTGTTCAAGCGAATATTTTATTCTCATCCGCGGTCAATTTGGTATTAGACCCGGTAATATGCCCCTACATCTCTTTCCCTTCCGGATATACTTTTGAAATTGAAAAGTCCAGCACGTAATTTTTCCTGGCAAAGCGAATGAGAGGAAGTTCAGATTTTTGTAGTGAAAATCCAAACAGTACCGATGCACAATAGATACTTGTATGCAAAATAGGTTTTGCACTACACAATCACAATAAAGCAAGCATAAACAACTCTGGAGTAGGAGTTTTCCTGTGCAGAGACTCAAAATCTGTGAACAAATCCCAGTTATTAAAAAAAAAAAAAAAAAAGGTTAGGCGACCTTGTTTTAGTGAACCAATTAGGCAAGTGGGCCGCAGATGATGATCTGATTACTGATCAGTTCGGTCAACAATCTAGGATTCCTATTTTCCTTTCAGAAGCTTCAAGTTCCATCCAATTTGGATGGAAATCCATGACACAGTGCCCATTTGATGAAAACTAGTACACAAATCAGAGAAACCACAAAATTGATTAGATGGCCTACCTTTGATGAGCCAAAAATTCTGAAAAAAACTTCTAAATACCCAGAATAAACATTTTCCAAAATGAGAGTGACTCCTGACATTGCTGTGATGATCGCAAGTGGGCTGCAGTAGATCTGGTATCTGAAGAAGTCAATGTCGACGACTGATATGGAACCAAGATGTCGAACAATGATGCGAGAACAGAAATGCCACGAACTGAGGTGTCGAACCTAGATGCAACAACCAATGTCGAACAGAAATACCAAGCAGTGATATTGAACTGAGATAGATGTGGTATCAAAGAAGAAACAAAAATCTCTTTGGGCCCTGATACTGTGACATTCTCACGAGATAAATACAGAATACAAGAAGAATGATGGAAATTGGTTCCCATCTATGAGGATAACCATTGTATTATATAGATTCAATAATGCCTAATTATGGGCTACAATCCAGTAAAGTAATAAAAGAATCTCCTAAGATAATAACTAATATCTGTACACGGTTTTGACTCAATCTTTAAGAACACAATTGGGTTGGGCTCTCCTATTTTACAAGTGGGTCATGAACTTGGGCCTTGTTTGTTCATGAACAATCAGCCAATATGGTAAGGAGGGAATTGAGTATCTAGACTGGTCCTAGTCCTCATGAACTCTCCAGAAAAAGATCATAGCAATCTTGTACTTCCCCCAGAAAAAATAATGAAAAAAAAAATATTAAAAAAAAACCAGATCGACGCATGTACTAAGAAAGGACCGCCCTTGTGGCTGTAGGCTTTCCAAGTTCCAACATATCTATGTTGAACAGGAGCCTTCCATGTAGTCATAGTGCTATTTCTCCAGTTGAAATGAAACACAACAGTTACATTAGAATTTTCTGTTTATGTGGTGGGGAGAGTTGTAGGCGGACCCACAATTTTCACTCGAGGGGGGCTGAAGATGGCCAAATTAAAAGGTCAATCATTATTTTATTGTACTTTCTTCACATTACCGATGGCAAAAGAGAAAATAAATAAAGTGTGTATTTGTATTCATTCCTGTAAGAGCATAATCAATTAAAACCTTGGGTAAAACAATGTGCAAACAAGTAAATTGTGCATTTGTGTCCATTCCTGTGATACAAGAGTAAACTAAGTGCTTGTTCATTTGCATGAGAAATAGAATGAAATAAGATTGAGGTTCCAATCTAAAGAGGAGATTGGAAACAAACTTGGAAACAAAGACAACAATGGGTTCTCTCATCCTTTGATCTTCGTTCATTTATTTGTTCAAGTCAAATTCAAAACTACTTCCTAAAAAATCATTCTAAAACTCCTTCCTATAACCTCAACAAATTATAACTACAGGCAACTAGAAATTGCATTAAAATTAAATAAAATTAGCTAACAATCAAGAACATGCATCCTTAGCTAAAAACCAATAATGACTGATTGGATACATTTCTCACCATCGTCTCTAATCTAAATATTTGTCTAATTTTTCTTTTGTTGAAATCAAATCCAACTCCATCAAGAGAGCCCATTTCAGTAATGGGATTCTTAGAAAGGTTGGATTTTCAGGAAAATCCCCCTTTTCTTAAAAATCTTTATAATAAAGAGAACCCATTTCAAACATGGGGATTTTCAGAAGGTGGTAGATTTTCAAGAAATCCCAAAAGAATATTTTTGAGACCAAACACCTACCAAAACAGCCCCCTTGCAACACTTAAAAATTATTTAGAATTTATACACAGAGAAGAGAGACCGCGATGTGCGTAGGAGCCGAAGGGGATTCTGATTTCGAGATTTCTTGAGAGAGGGTTTTTTTCCATGGGGGCTGACAGACTTTGTTCCACGGGGGCTGCCTGGATAGCCCTAATGGGCTTTTTTCAAGGTTGGTGGGGGCTGAAGCCCCCATGGAGTTATACATGGGTCCACCCCTGGTTGTATGGGGTCACTACGTGCCGCCTCTGTGATGTGCTTTTGTGCATCTCTAGGGTTTTATATACTTAACGCTATATACATATGCACCTGTATTTGTCGGACTTGTGTTTGCCTTCCTATTTACATTTGTTCTGATCTACAGTTTCACAAATCCTTCATTATCACTATTGGATGCCATGTAACTAATCACGCCGTTTTGGATTGTGTCAACAGGTGGACCTTTTCTCCATTAACAGAGGAGAGTATGTTGGCGGTAAGTTCTGCTTGGAGGCCAATTTATTAAGATATTTACTTTAAAAATGATTTTCGGCTAAACAATGGAGTGCTTATCTAGAAAATAGGAAAGCAATAAGCCAAATAAAAGTAAAAATGAAACTAGAATGTAAAATATCATATAACGGTAATGCTAGTTGCAATTTTAGGCAAAACAAAATCTCACAACTTGATTGACGTACTTCCTAGTTTTGGTATAGGTGATCGTCACATTATTATAGAGGTTATCTGCTCTCCTGTGACTTTTGGGTGGCGTGGGAATCAGAAAACACATTACATGGGCTAATTTATTTCGCATGTTTTCCACTCAAAATCAATATATTTTTTTTCTTATAAGGATTTGGAATGGAATGGGAAGAGAAGGGGAGAAGAGACACATTTTCCAACCTAATGTACTCTTGATTCTGTTCCGACATATGCATTAAGTGGAATGGATAATCATGCGTTCATCACTGTCTTAGACTTAATAAACCCCACCCACCCACACCCACACCCAACCCCGCCCACAACACATCAAACTGGGTTCAGCCTAAAGAGTCTATTCTACAATATTCAGGTTTTTCCAATTTGGTGTCCATCCAAACACATCATCACTTTTGCCATTAGGTTGAGGTATGGTTACCAGGGGCATACCTACATTGTAGTGACCTGGGGCGGTCGCCCCATGTCGGAATTGAGATTTCTTGAGAGTTGAATGGCTTCTTGAAGTAGGGCGGCCCTACGTTGGAGTGATTTGGGGCGCGATCTGAGGTAGTCGCCCCAAGTCAAAATTGAGATCCTCATAGAGTTGAATGAGGCAGTGGAACATGCCCCACATGTCTAAGCTTGTGGCTCCACATATGTTTAAAGATAGCTTCACATATGTAAAACTTAGTTGGTGAAAAAAAGAAACGAAAAGAAAACGGTGTGGCAACACATCGCTCCCTCTTCTTTGACCTCTTCCTTTAAAACCTCTTCGCCCCAATTGCCGATCGAGCTCCTCATAGCCGGTCCCTAAACTCTGTGTAGACTACTACATCTTCATCTATCAAATATATCTAGTATAATCCTCTTCCTAATCACTGTATACCTAAATTAATCTCCAAATCCTAATTCCAAACCATGAATCCCCAAATTCTAACCCAAACTCTAAGCCTAACCACCAAATTTGAGTGTATCTACAAAATCCAAAGATGACAAAATCTATTTCCGTTATCATGTCTTCTTACCCCACTGTGATCCCAATGTGGAATTCCACTCTCATTATCCGAAGGTTGGAGGCTTTGAGAAAGTGAAACGGGAAAGGATGGGTCATGGATGTCCTCAAAATGTTTTTGTATTTAGTTTTTCTCACACATCCACTCACCTTGAATTTGCAGTGACATCCATTGGGCATTGATTTTGACATATAAATTTAGTGAAACATGATAACATGAGTTGAGTAATTAAAATCTAGATTAGAATCATTTTTTATCTATTTCCAAATAGACCAAGAATTTCCCGATAGCATAAGGTAGGAGTCTCAACAAAACCACGCTGCAACCATGGATGGAGCCACTCTCCAAGCATCAAATGCCTCGCTTGAAGAGCCAAGGAAGCACCAAGAAATGCCACTCGTTTCAATAAGTGTCTCCGAGTGAAACAAGATTTCTCATATTGGATAAATAGATGATTGATCAACTCCTATGCCTGCTCATAGTACTGGTGTCAGGAACAGTATCTGAATTAAAGCACCTGCTGAGATTGCCTACTATAAAGCTCGTGCACACCACCATCACCATTCACCAGCCAACAGAAAGCTTCCACCCATGGGGAAGCCAAGACAACCATATGCTCGAGCAAGGTGGGAGTGTCACCTTTGCCAAGGTTGCAAGGGATGAGGATTTTGCAGAGAACTATCTAGAAATGGATGGCTTCCAAATTCAAATATCCCTCCTTCCCTCCAAATAAAGAACACCAGAAAGTAGACAAAATAAAGATTCAGACTACTTGGACAAAAAAGAAGACCAATCTGATTGGCAGCTCCCAAGATGCATTGGCCCCTGCACAAACATAATGATCTATGACCAAAAACTCTTTGTTACACACAACTCTAGACAGACAAGGGTATAAACTGAAAAACATCATTTACCCACCCAATAATAGTCAAAACCAAGAAGGAACTGTATTCTTAGAACCCATTTTTCTGTTTAAGACTTTCCCCCAGCGTTAGGCTCATCTCCAAAATGAGAAATGAGTCTCCAACACCCAACCTTCTTTACCTAGGGACTCTTTTAGGAACCTAACCTTGCTCATCCTCACCATACATTGAGGTAAGAGTTTTTCTTCACATAGCCTTTTCATCTCCCTATCTCCACCACTATTTTAATAGCAATGCCTAGTTTTTAATCCCCTGATCTTCATCCCTTTGTTCGATTCTCTAGCCAACATGAGAATTGAACTTGACCACTTCATCCTACTCACTACATGTAACTTCTTTTTCTCACCCTGAACTTCCCATGATATGATCCAGCCTCACTGGAATTCTGAATAAGGACATATGGTATTCTGGCAGATTTGACAAGGTAACCTTAATTAAACTCATCCTGCCCCAAGTAGAATGATATTGCCTATTCCACACACAGCTTATTTCCAAAACCTATCTACCACTGAATCCCAAAAGCTTTAGACCGTTATTTTTTTCCTTTTCATGGAATTTATTTATTTGGATGACTAGACCCATTTCCAGATGTTGCATCTTCTATCCATTTTTCCTTCAAAATTGGCGGGGAGTAATCAGTACACAGAGAAATGTTTTAACATGTAAATTAGTTTTATATTTTTCACACATTACTCACACACTTGTCCATTTTGGATGCCAATTAGCTGGACTTGTCTGGCAGATGGAATGTTGCAACATCCTCTGAAAATTGCCTTCCAATCATGCATTACTTTCATCCAATGTTTGGACATCCACCAACGTTAAAATATCAAAGTGATGTTATCCATCATCATCATCATCATCTCATCATTGAATCTGGGGACAAAATTATGTTATTTTACTGCAAAATATTGCAATATCACAGGCAGCTTTTGTATCTTGGACTTTGTCAGACAACTCACAACCAAACCTCTTTTTTTTTTTTTTTTTTTTATTGGGTCAGTGGTATAGTGTACTGGTGTGATAACCTACCTGGCCGGGGATTTATCTCTAAGCCGCTGCGTGAGGGAAGACACCCTAACTACTAAGGTGTCTCATGTTTCTCCCAACCAAAACAAATTGTATTGGAATGATGCAAAATTCAAACTCGTGCATCTACTCCACTAAGAATTACATGAAACACTATCCACAGCTTTAATTAAACACTCGACATAGAAGATAGCAAATGAGAATTGATATATAATGGGGTGGCTCAGGTGGATATTTAGTGCCTTTTTCTTACTAACATTCTCAAGAGTCGATTGATGGCAGCAGATATCCAATTAAGTGTCTTACCCCAATTATGTTGATTTACGCAGGCATTGAGGATCGCCATTCAGACGTATAGAGAGCACAAGTCTTCTTGGGTAGGACTGATGAAGAGAGGCATGGCCAGAGACTACACATGGGACAATGCAGCAGCTCAGTATGAGCAGGTCTTCAAGTGGGCCTTTACAGATCCACCTTATGTTAGATAAAACATATGGTCGTTCAACCATTTTTGTATTTCTTTAGTGCATAGGCTTAGCGTAATACATATAAGTACATATATAATTTCATCATCACATTATTTTATTTATTCTGAGAAAGGTAATGTGAGGTCGTGATGTGAGGGATTTAATTTTTTCTAATTGCCATTTGCAATTTGTAGAACAATAAACTGGTTTCGCCGACCATGATATATATGATATAGTATTGGATTGCACATAACATTTTTTAATGTTAATTTAGAGAATACACTTTGTGACAATTCTGATGCTAAGATGTGAACATAGGGATGAATAGGATTTGGAGAAATAGAACTCACAGCTTACTTCAGGCGAATAGTGTGTTTTAAAGCTACCTTGGACCTTGGTATGAAGTTTGATGATGATGGTGATCAAGAGGAGATATCTCAAGCTGTCTTCTTGGTCTGGGGTCAAATTCCCCAACCCTACTGTAAGTCACTATCATGTAGATAAATATAATTCTTGGAACTCCCAAGTTACATATCATTTTTTGAGAACAAGAGTTAAAAGGTGAATACAGTTTGGTATTTGGATTCTTTTGTGTCTCTAATAACATTGGTCACAGGTAAGCATTTGGAATCTGCTGGATCTATAATAACATTGTTCATCACACCATCAATCATTCCAAAATTTCATAACTTACAATCCATACCTTGATCATGTCACAAAATAAAGCATTACTTTCTATTATTATCATACTTCATAGAAGAAGACTATCCCATTTCAGAACAGAGAGGAAGAGAAAGCTCTCTTCCTACTAAAAACTATATATATACAAAACCCCCTGTGAGATCAATACATATGCAGGTACCAGTGTTTTGAGTTTAGACTGACCCTCACCCTCCATACATTATAATCAAAAGTATCAAACCCACAAACTAAAAAGAGGAAACAAGAAAACAACTTTCTTATTATTACTAAATCCTCCCACTGTATTGTATCCCTCTAAATTCTCCCTCATTTGTTTCGTATATGCATCTAATAATATGTTGGAGAGCGTTCATGGGTTGTTCTCTGCAAATATGTCGAGCAGCGCCAGTGCCTGAAAGACAAGAAAGCTTAAGGTCACCACCACCACAACACAAAGGAAGCTAAATTTTCTCTTGGAATGGAAAGGGGATGGTGAGTGAGAAATAGTACCTCAGGAACATTGAGCTCTAAGCGAAACTTGGGCCCATCATAGTGATGAAGTATAGGCCTGAATGAATCCTCTTCCAAGGGCTCGCAAATCTTCCTGATCAGCACTCTCACCTATTATAAGCAATGAGATGAGAACTATATAGTTGGATTGATGACATGTAATGTAAAATATATCATTGACTCTAATGAAATAACTCATGTGATCACTCTGATTGAAAAGGAAAACGAGAAATGATACCTGGGCAGGGAAACGGGACTCGCCAGGGCACTTTTTGTCCTCCCAAGCAGATGGATCAATATTTGTACCACCGAAACTTGCAGCCTATACAATACATACCCATCAATAACAACTTCTTAATTGGTTTACATATAAATCTAGAATCTTCAAAGTATCAAATTTCAAACAGTGAGAGAGAGAGAGAGAGAGAGAGAGAGAGAGAGAGTACAAACCTCAAAGATTCCATGCAGCTGATGAGTAGAGTAGTTGTAGAGGAAGAGAGGCAACCCAGGGGTTATTGCCCGAACTGAGTCTCGGTATCTTGGTGGAAGACCTAAATCAATGAGAATTTCCAGTTTGGTTAGAGAGGAGGAAAACCCTTTTTTACTTCTTTTTTCATTCTCACAGAAGGAACTGTCCATTGAAAAGAATAAAATTTACACCAACACTTGGTGTATATACCAGTTTCTTTTTTTTTTTTCATTCTCATAGGAGAAACTGTCCATTGAAAAGAATAAAATTTACACCAACACTTGGTGTATGTGCCACTTTCTCAATTTCCTTGGTGTATGAACTACAAACCTTTCAGCCTTTCCCCTCTATGATACAAATTTGAACGGTTTGTAGCCTGAACCCATAAAAATTATGCCCATATGGAGCCAATAGAAGGGCATATACAACGAGATCTTGTGTATATTCTTTATAAGATCTAATGATATTGAAGAACGTAGGATGAAAATTAGTTGATAGATCTCAACATAGAAACCCCCAAAACAAAAAAAAAAGTACTGGAAGAACAGAGAGAAATAGATAGAATCACATACCCCAAAGTTGCCTCTTCAAATTCTCTTGCATGGTATCGTTGTTGCAGACGAAGATGTAACCCCCAACAGTCTCATTTCTAGGCAAAGACTCCGAAGGAGGAAGCGTCTTGAACCTCCTATCCAAGCTATTACTGTTGTTGTTATTGTTATTGTTCTTGTTCTTACCATCATTATTCTCCAAATTGTTGTTATTGTTGTTGATGTTCTTCTTCTTCTTTGGCGTCTCCTTGTTAAAAACCCCATTCACATTCACGTTCTTCTGATGATGATATTGCCCCATAGCACTGCTAGTCTTCCATCCATCATTGAACCCATTAAAATTAGATCCTCTCTGTGGCTTCGCAGCCACCTTTCCACCCACCGTGGTGTCGAAATTCCTCCTCTCTTCCGGCCTCTTGTTCGACCATATGCTATCATTGATGGAGAGACTAGCAAAGGTTGATGTCTGAAGGCGAAGCTGGTCGCTGAATTGCCAAAAGGACTGCTGATTTTCCATTGCTGACACCCAATCTGCTACATTTTGATGAGATGAAGATTGCTGGTTTTCCATTGCTAACAGCCAATCTGGTAATGGGTTTGGTGCTTTGTGATGAGTTGAAGATACCCTCGTGAGGGATTTTCTTATTGTCGTTGGGTTAAGTGTGATTTTGATGAGAGCCTATGAGAGGAAGAGGTGGTTGAGAGGAGGAGGTGGTGGAGGTTGGTGTTATTTTATAAACAGGGGAGAAGGAAAGTTCGAGGAAAAGAAGAAAGCGTGTGGATTTGTCAAAGAAGAGAGGATGATAATAATAATAATAATGAGAGAGAGAGAGAGAGAGAGTGATGGTAGGAACTTAGTAGGAATGGTGATGAATTCCAAAGCGCGTTAAAGGAAATACGAGTACGATAGAGACGGCATTGAAATAGAAATATGGAGTGCTTGCTTAATGGTTAAGGCCTATGTGGTCAGTAGACTAAGAAGATCTTTTTGTAAATCTTTCCACAAGATTTTGGGGAGGATTTGCATGGAAAAACAAACGCAGAACTCATAATCATCTCCACGATTGAAGGGGTTGAGGAGATAGATTTTCATTCGGATCAGGTGTGAAACTACTTTACCTTTAATATGGTGAGGTGAAACATCAAATTAAAATTTTTTTTGAAATGTTAGGGATTATGACGGTGTTTTGTTTTTAATGGTTTAGTATGAAATCTTTTTTATTTTTGGTATAGAAAAGTGGAGGGTTTCTTTTTTTTATTTTTTATTTTTTTGTCTTTTAGTGGAGAAATGATGTTTTTTTTTTTTTTTTACTTTTTTTTTTAAATTCGGAGGAGAATTTGAAATTATTTACTTTTTAATATGACTCTTGTCATTTCTTATCTGGATTTACTTTACTTTAACTTAATTAGTTAATTTCCAAAGATGCCTACATGCCTCAAAAATTTAGTGGCTTTACATAGTGCAAAATTATTGTGGTTAAATTTAGGGGTGGATAATGGCTGGTTTTCTCTTGGCCGACACAAGTGAATGATTCAGACTTTGGGGGATGTATTCGTCATGCAATTTGATACAGACTTATATAAGTGGCATAAATTGACCGGCACTTCTAAATCGAAATGAACGACCTATTCTTCAGTGGGGTTGTTTTCTTACGAGGTCTATTAATCGAAAGATCTCAGCCAAGATATTCATGGTTAAATGGTATTGACACCTTAATATTTAGGTGTATGCATATTCGGGCCTTCAAGTTTAAAGTATCACTCTAAACTAGTAGTATAAGTTAGCCAAAAAATCAAAAAGTGAAGGATCTTAATCATTCAAATTTGCCCGTAAGTGTTTTCATTATCCGTCTGCTAATCATATTGTTGCCGTCTTTCTCAAAAAAAAAAAAAAAAAGGAAGTTCTTGGTGCTGTTATCATTAGGGCATATGTTGTGCACGACAATTAATTGTTATAACATTTTATTTTTGAGATGATTTTAGCTTTTATGAAAAATAAAACCGAAAAATTACAATTTTCAACTGCAATTAAATTGTATTGTTGGTAGTGTGAAATGACATTTTTTTTGCATCTTAACAATGAAATTTTATTTTCAGTTAAGAAACCTTTCTCATTTCCTGAAAAAATTACTTTGCACAAATATATCTGTAGTTTTTTGTGCCAATTCTTTTTGCTAGTCATGATATTTATCTCATTAACAAGCCGTTCCCTCCTTTACTAAAGTCCTTGATATTTTCTATGATAGAGTGTCGGTGGCTTACTATTGCTCCAACAATGACTTGTGATTTTAGGGCATGCTTGTTTGCATTAAAATATGTAATAACTAAATATATAAAATCTCACGATGATATGAACTCGATCAAAGGATTATTAAAGATGGGAGGGGGTGAAAGATATAAGGTGGAGACATAGATCCATCATTTTCCGATATATATTAAATTACAAGACGATGACTGCTTATTCATTTTCCATCTTTTTTTAATTCTATTTTTCTAAGGTCATGTTTGACAACCAAATTCTAGGGGGAAATTTTTTTCGCTTCCCATGAAGTCAGGAATATCCATGTTTGGAAATTGTAAATCCCCAAGGTTTTGGACTAATGGAAATCCTTATTTTGAGGTTTTTTAAATTTGACCTCTCCGTATAGCATTTTTCAAATCCTCTCTTCTGTGAATTTGCACATTAAACTCAATTTTTCTCAACTATATTTCTAGATACACATTGATATCATTGTAAAATCCTTAGAGCGTCTCCAATAAATATGCAAAATTGGAAATGCCAAATCCCATTTGATACGACAATTTGGCATTTTGAAATTTGACATTCCCAAAAGATGACAACTCTACCCTATATGTGGGACCCGCAATGAAGATCCAAACCGTTAGATATATTTATAAGATCAAGAATTGCTAGGATGCAATATCTCAATGTTTGATTCATCTCAACTTTTGAGATATCTGCAAAACAGCCCAAACTGTAAAATCCACCATTTTTGGATTTTTGTGGGCCCCATTGTAATCCTATTTGAAAGGTCCTAAACATCTATGCAACTTATATAGTGGTTTCCAATGTCCTTGAACCTAGTCCGACAATTGTGGTTTTTCTATTCATGTGGGCCCCTAAGTCATGATTTGAACCATCGATCCACTTTCAAATGACCGAAATGGATATAGTACCAAAATTCATGTCCGAAGCCTTCACGGATTTTTACATATTTGCAAAAGGGTCCAAAACCTAAAATCTATAATTGTGAATTATGTGGGCTTATTTCCCTGATCCGAACCGTCTAAACTCTTTTGAATGCAATTTTTCGTCCAGGGGTCAAGTCTCGTGCCTTTATTCATTATATATTTTAAGAAATCATCACCGTTTGATGCAATCACATTCACATGCGAGGAGGTGTGAAAATGATAAGCATATGATTGTCTTTTCACCTATGACTCATTTGCATATAAAAATTACTCTCATGCCCACTATTTTCATATCCCATGTGAAATTCCCAAACGACTCTTAACTACCCATATCCTTAATAAGGAATCATTGTTCCAAGGAAACTGACAAATCCTTACACTTACAGATTCCTCATTGATTCCTTACTTGTTTCTGAGCCCAGTGAAAAGGAAACGAAACCATTTGATACTATCTTTTGGACATTTTTCCTTAGATCATCATTTTTAACCACTTATGGTATAATTTCTCTGTATTCAATTTTTATGTATTTGAATACATACAAAAGGCCTTGAATAATTAGTTTTTTTTTTCTCTTTGTTCTTGTTTAAAGGTTAGTGATCAATTTTATCATATGCACAAATTAAAAGAAAGATCTTTTTTTTTTTTTTTTTTTTGGTGCAAGACTCACATACACTCCAAGAGAGATTCTAGAAGGTCTACACTCTAGAACGTAAACAATGGGATGGGTATCATATGACTTTCCTTTGGTGTCAAGGTGAGTTTCGACTCTAGACCTTCTAGAATATGTGATGTGGGTCTACTCTAGGCCTTAGGTGTTATTAAATTTCATGATGCTGCTGGACTCTGTAGTAGTTGGACACGTTGCATCAACGAATGGACTACAAGTGTCACACATGTCATCTCTCTACACGTGTGAAAGGGATCTACGACTTTGATTTTTTCACCTAATGTTCACACTGGCAGTTAATTAGACATAGTGGGCCACACACGTAATCAACATTTTTAGTGCACATGTCGAGATCTGGTGGGCCAGCATGAAAATTATATTTGGGCACTTGGGGTGTCCGTGTGGGGACCCTACTTTTAACCAAAAATCATGGGTTGCCCATCCATGAATTGTAAACCCGGAAACACAAGGGATTAATTATTTTTGTTACATGTGATTAGACTTAATGATAGTCACAGTTTTGATCAAAACTAATTTTGCCCTCTAGCAAAACATGGGAATACATGATCAAAACTACTTAGGACTATATTTTAGTCTGTCAATCTTACGGTGAAAACCAGTTCAAGAATTTATTTTGATTGGCCGATCTTAAGGTGAAAACCAACCAATTCTAGGGACAATTTCATCTTATTTGGAAAAAGAAGAAATCTTTGATTTCCCAAATAGAAAAAGCTTTTACGTGGAATTGCATAAAATTTAGCTTATAAGAACTTTGCCTTATAGAGAAGTGGTGGCAGCAAATGTAGATTTTTCTGTACAGTGGAAAAGCACTTCCTCAACCTCACTCTTTGTTGGGAAATCGGATATACAAACATGTCCTTAACATTTCCATCTCAACCTTAGATATGTCTCTTATCTCTCTTTGTTTTCGTTTTTAAGGCTTTGTGTTTAACTAGCAACAAACGCCCATGCTGAGCCCGGGCTAAAACAAAGATATAGTAAATTATTGTAATAATTAAAACTATAAAAAGAAGAATCCACTATTATTATATTAAAGAAATTCTAGAAGAAAATAAAGTGAAAAAAACCTTAAGATTTAATGGTAAAAGAAAGAAATTATCGTGAAAAATAATAATGAGAATCTTGTAAAGTTACACTTATAAAATCTTTGTAAATTGAAAAATGCATGGGTTGAAAGTCCCCACTAAAAAAGAGAAAATTCTGGATGGAAACAAAAAGAAAAAATGATACCATTCAAAGAAGGAAAAAAAATGAGAAAAGAAAAAAAAAATGCATCCATTAATTTTAGTCATAAGAAATGCATTCAAAATTTTGTTACCCATTGTTAATTTCAAAGCCCAATGATTGAAACTCCTTTGATGATAGGATCATCGAGACCTTATAAATGGAGTTCTTGCTGCCATCAAATTGATTGTGTTTGAAATACATATAAAAATAAAGAAAACGGTAAGAGAAATTTCAAGCTTTATGGTGGATAGTACTCTCAAACTTATCATCAAACCCAAGCAAGACAGCCTATTTAATCAAGTAAATTTCAAATGTCATTGGTAATCAAAGAACATGGGACCATTGTCCACTATCGTCATCCCAATGAAAATCGATGCCTGTGCTGCTGTGCCCATAGTGGCCCGTCAGGCCAATTTAGCATGCATGGGCAAGGCTCAGAGCTTTTTAATTTATTTGAAATTAGTTGAGTATTTTACTTCAAACATTCTTTTAAAATTAGAAGAATAAACCCATAATAAAAAAAAAATAAGAAAAACACTACAAAAATACAGCATGAAAACATAAGTGCATAGACAATCCAATGATAGAAATTAATAGTTTAGAAGAAACAAATAAAATCATGGAAACTCAACGCCTAAATATCAAAAATTGAAAACAAGAAATAAAAAAAAAACCATAAATCCATGAAAACCTACCAAAATAGAAAGAAAAATAAAATAGGATTACAATAAAAGGAAAAAAAATCATTAAACACCAAAAAATAAGTAAAAAAGGAAATGTATAGAAATTGTACATTTAGTGTTTTTAAATTTATGACATTTGATTAGATAGGCCCCATAAATATAACATTGATTGCATCATTAGATGTTCTTCACATTTAGTTGAGACTCATGTATGTGAGCTCTACAATTTTCGATCGTTAGATGGATAAGTAACGTGTGCTATTGTATTGCATCGGACTTTCTTCACAGTTAGTCGGGCTCTGAATTTCCCTCCACGTATTATGGGATTTGTCACATTTGATTAGATGGGCCCCATATCATTAACATTCTTCATAGCTTGGTGGGCTCCACAATATTGGAGATTTATGACTTTAGTTTGATGGGGTCCATAGTATATAATATTGCACCATCAAAATTGATCATTGAGGATTAAGATAAGAAGATAAAATAAAAAAGTTAGGAAAAGAGTGATTTTAGGGGAAGTTAGAAGGATTTTAGAACTGTAGGTTTATGAAACTGTAATCTTAATTTAAATGGAGAGATTTAGAGAGGAGATTTGGGAGGTGTAGTGGCCCACATTAAACCCAAAGCTTTATGTGTTTTTAAAAGTATCTTTCTTAAAGGAGAATTCACCCACTGATGACGTGGCACCCTCCATAGCCCTCCTCCCCCATTTGCTTTTATATATATAATAGTTCTTTTGATATGAACAATATTACCCTAAAAGTTCAAAAAAAATAAAATAAAAAGAGTTGATCATCTGAGCTTTCGAGTTTTAAAAGTCCTTAGTTGAAGGGATAGAACTCAACATTAGAGCCCACCTCCTCTAATTTTATAGGGTATCCAGAAAGTTTACTCTAATAGGAATTGATCATATTACAAGATTGAACAATTAATTAAAAAGTGATTAATTACAATTTTATGCACATTCGTTAGTCACATTCTTTTTATAGATCTATAAATTAAATTATCAATCTTAGGGTAGGTCCAAATATGATTAGGATAAAATTTATGAAAATGCAAATCACTAGAAGGACACAAAGGTTTGATTTTCAATAAATAGCCCCACTGTGGAGTTCCATTCGTTTGACTTTGAATATCTATAAGTCAAAGCCTCCCCGGATGTACTCAAAAAGATGAAACAGACATTGTCTTGATGAAACAACTCTATCGAATCGATGCTTATGAAGTATGAGTGTAACCAGGCATGCAAGACCCAAATTAGCACAACCCAACCCAATGAAAACTGGGATTAGGCTGCTTGTTCTTAGTCTAGCAGCAGTCTTGCCTTGATTTTGAAACTTGGATGGAGTTTAGGTTGGATTGGGGATTAGGCTTTGGTTACCTGAATTTGACTAGGGCACCGGACTCATCTATAATAAATTGCACTATATGAAAGCTAAAAAAACCGAACCATATGTAATTGTTTAACCAGACCTGAGTCAATCAGCTTAGCTAAAATTTCCCTTGGGTGAGGAGGCCTCAAGTTAGGTATGTCTGGCTTTCACTTTGGCCAGGTTCAAGTATGGGTCGCGTCAATAATAAAGATATGATTTTGAAGTTTCAACATTATATCACCCATGTCTGTCTTTTTGCCAATGTGGCTGTCGACAGGGATTGTTGTCATAGCAAGATGTCTTGCCACCGCCACCGAAGTATCAGTGGTTTGCGTATCAGCAATGCATTTTGAGTGGCTAAAAACATTCGATAGATCGGATTAGTGAGAGTTGGTTGAACTAGGGAAAGTGACTTTGGCTAGATCTCTTACTCTAAGAGAGTCCCGATCTGAGAAATCTTGGCTTGAAGGAGTGGAACTACACAGTTGTGCTCACCTATTAAGAATGCAAGCCACTAAAATGAACAGTTTTATCGTGTATGGAATGTCCCTAGATCTTACTTTAAAAAAGAGTTGGCCCCACTATTAAACTGATTGGCCATGTGATGAATAGAGAGGGGGCCAGCTCGCATGGGTGGACACACATATAGGCCCCGACCCAATTGGCAAAATGTCCATGAGGTCCCTAAAGCCCAACTAGTCCAGCCCCCACTTAAAAAATTGTACAGCCCCCATCTATTTCCCCAAACTCTCTCTCTCTCTCTAAAAAATCTCTAAACTGATTGACCTCTTTCTTTTGGCCATTTTTTATTTTTTATTCAGTTATATACCATGGCGAAGAAGAGGGCCAATGGTTGTCTTGGGTTTATTCATTTCAAAAGGAAAGCTTTGTTTTAAAAGGGTATGAGAACGAGAATATAGAACTTGACATAGTATTGACTCTTTATATTGTATGGTATTATAAAAAAACTAGTATGATTTTTTAATAGCTCTTAAAACTCAGGTAACATGTATTTGTCACTAAAACTCATCTTTTAAGTTATCGTTTTGAATAAAAAGATATTTTTTGAAGCCCCCCTCAAACGAAAATTCTAGGTCCGCAATTGCCCGCCTGTATTATGTGAAATTTGGGAACATATTTCGTTTGAATATTAAGTGATATGTAATTACTCTACCATCAAAGTATTGGAAAAGAGGGGAACAACAAAGTATCACACCAATCAAGAAAATACAAGGACAATAAGTAAAAGTGTGGCACAAAGGAAAAGGCTAATCTTTTACGATTAGATTAGATTTGCTTCCTACGGCCAAGGCTATATGACAGGAGATCAAAAGTATTTGCGTGAAAGAATAGGCTTTCGGTCAATGTAACAATCGCCAATGTCATTATAGATATGAAACACTAATAACACTCTCATTGACTTTGGATGAAAGGGAGGTAAAAGTTACTTGCTAACCCCTTTGCTTTCTCAAGAGAGTTTCAGTATTTATAGCCCTTTTTCGACGACCTTAATTGGGAACACTATTCAGGGTCTATTTCTTTATTAGAATTTTGGGGATTTAACGGGAAAAACCCTCCTACACAGGCATTTCTTTAATTTGGCTTCAATAAAAATGGACAGACAGAATAGGTCCTAAATGTACGTTTCACGTTCTTTTTTTGTCTTTTAGCACTATAGTCGATATCGACCATTGTCATAGTCGATATCGACTATTTTTTGTTTTTTAGTACTATAGTCGATATCGACCATTGTCATAGTTGATATCGACTATTTACCTGAAACATAAAAAACACAGTCATGGTCGATATCGACTATTTCGCTGAAATATAAAAAACAGCATACACCCACTGCATCTGCATCATCCTCATGAGATGGTGATGAGCGTGAGGGAGATTAAGATGCAGAGGGCTGCCACGGAGGAGACCCTCACTTTCAAATGCAAAACTCTTATTCACCTTCCTCTTTGTTCCACACCTAAAACCCATTTATCCAATTCTTATCTCTTTTTTTCCAAAACCCCATTTCCCCTTTCAACCCATTCTCCCAGACCCACCCCTTCTTGGGTTCTCAATCCAACAACCCCCATCATCTCCACCAATGCCTTATAATCAACTATAGAAGAGACGACAACGAAGGAATCAAATTCCCCATTTGGGGTTCTCCCTTCTACTCAATGGATTGTTGTCATGGAGAAACCCCCAGATGAGGTTTCTTCAAAATCAGATGTTACGTCAAGACCTGAGCCAATGTTTTGGGAAGGTGAAGCTGCCACTTGTGGCTTTTTACTGGCTTCTATTGTTGTTTACAGGTCCTGAAATCCTAATTCTAATGTGGATTTCTGTTTTTTTACAGTGAAAAGGATGTTATGAAGAAGAGATGATGATGGGCCGTGTAGAGATAAGGGAGATGCGTGAGGGCTACAGATAGGGTGAGATTGAGGTTGATGGTAGGGAGATGGAAATGATGAAGGAGTGATGGGTTGGCTGGCCGGAGAGGACGAAGGTGAAAGAGAGAGAGGTCTGCGTCCTGGGATGGTGAAGATGAGATGAAGGAGATGAGCCTTGATGGGCCACCGCACCACACCTGCATACCCCACCGAGATGGCTTTCCTCCGTTTTCCTTTCTTTCTTCCTCCCCCTCTACCCCTCTCCTTCTCTTTTCTCCCTGCACTGCCCTTTGCCACCCACTGCACTCCATGCCGGTGTAGACCTCGTCCTTCTTTCTTTCTTTCTTTCGAGCGTCGATATCGACTATAGCGCTAAAAGACAAAAATAAAAAGGGAAACATAAAGTTAGGCCCCTTTCTGTTTGCCCATTTTTATTGGGTCCAAATCAATGAATTGCCTATGTAGGAGGGTTTTTCTCGTTAAAAACCCTAGAATTTTTGACAAAAACTTGGTGAGTTATTTTCAAGTAATTCTTATGCGATTTTTATGTAAATAAGTCATACATGATTCTTTTTGCAGCCGGTTATCAACAAATAGTTGTCGTACATGTGGGTGTATTTGAAAATCATTTTTATGTGGGTTCTTTATACCATGGATCATTTCAATTTAGTTATTTGGTCTTGTATTTAGCCTCATATTCAAACTCAACTCAGACAGCCAACCTCTTGGTTTAGCCACAACCTGGCAAACAAAATACTGCAACATCTCAATTGCACACTGTAGAGAAATTTATGGGATAAAGTAACATTTTCTTCTTCTTCTTATATATATATATATATATATATATATAGGGAAGTATTCCTATGAGAGGCACTCTCACCAACTTGGTGAGAGATGGATGGGAGCCTTTGCATTTAAGTTGGTGAGAGTGGATATGGAAGTGAGGGATATATATATATATATATATATATATAGGGGAATATTCAAGTGAGAACTAGTTCTCACATATTATGTGAGAATTTTTTTGTGGGGCCCAATCAGCAACCCATCCAAACCTAGCAACCAATAGGAAACCCTTTGATAGTTACTAATCCCAAAGATTGGCACACATCCAAATGGACTGAACCGTTGGATCGAGGGTTGAATATTTTTTTGAATATGAAACCATTAAACTTGTAGGCCACGGATGAAGGGGTTAGGGGCATGGGTTTGGGGTCAAACTTGATACATGGGGTGGTCTCACATAGATCTTTCCATCCCCCTTGGTCCCATCCGCAAATGGGGCCTACAATTGGGCCCCACAAAAAAGTTCTCACATAATATGTGAGAACTAGTTCTTACTTGAATATTTCTCATATATATATATATATATATATATATATATAGGGAGATGCTCCTGTGAGAGCATCTCTCACCTTACTATGAGAGATAAGTTGTTGGCATTGGATATGGATATGAGGGCCCCCACCTTATCTCTCTTAGTAAGGTGAGAACATCTCTCATAGGAGCATTTTCCATATATATATGTATGTTCCTATGAGAGCATCTCTCACCTTACTATGAGAGATAAGTTGTGGGCATTGGATATGGATATGAGGGCCCCCACCTTATCTTTCTTAGTAAGGTGAGAACATCTCTCATAGGAGCATTTTCCTTATATATATATATCTATGTTCCTATGAGAGCATCTCTCACTTTACTATGAGAGATATGGTCATCCATATCCAATGCCAACTACTTAAATATGAGGGCTCCCACCATATCTCTCATAGTTTGGTGAGAGATGCTCTCATAGAAGCATCTCCCTATATATATATATATATATATATATATATATATATATATATGACCATTTATTTGTAAAAAAAAAAAAATTGATGAGAATTCAATGCAAAGCATTCTATCAATGGCCTAAAATAGTCTTTTCTTAAATCGTAATTGATTGCCTAGCCTTTAGTATACAGAAATCTTGATCTACCATCATGTTCCATGTTGCACTGCATTATTCGTCCCAAACTTGAATAAAGGAAGATGGTTAATGTAAAAGTTCACACTTGATCTGACAGTGGAGAGAAATAATTAAAAAGGCTAATTTTCTTCTTGAACCCAGTCTAGCTTGGTCTTGTGCTCAAGGGCCATGTAATGGCTTTTGTGGTGCAAGTCCTCCAAGGCTATGGTCCGGCCTACATATTTTGAGCGTAGGGCTTGATGACAACCTCGAGCCCTACCCAACCTGGCCCTTCAACAACCGTATGTGTGTATCCATCCATTATGTCTAGGACATGTGTATAAATGTATGAAATATCTTTTTGATTATATTAGATAAATATCACATATGTATTTAATTCTATGCAAACAAATAGGCCAATTTGAATCAATTACTTTTTATATGTATTTCTTCTCCATGCAAACAGACGTGCCCACTTGAATCATTTAATCTACATTATGATTCTATGCAAAAGAACATGCCCGTTCAAATCAAATACTTGCTATATATGTATTTCAACTCCATGCAAACAAACATGCTCCGTTTGCCAATGAATTCCTATGTATTCCAATTCCATGCAAATAAATAAGCTCATCATTATCAATTACTTCCTATTGTGAATACAATTCCTTACAAAGAACCAATGAATTCCAATGTATTCCAATTCGATGGGAAAAAATAGGCCCATTTGACAGTAAGTTCCTATATATATTGCATTCCAATTCCAAGCAAAAAAAAAAAAAAAAAAAAACAGGCCCGTTTGATCATAAATTCTCATGTAACCAATCTCATGCAAATAAAGGAGCCCATTTGAATACATAGGTTCCAATTCTATGAAAACAAACAGGCCAATTTGATCAAGTCCATTTGAATGCATAAATAAAAAGGGAAAAAAAACTATTGCAACCTGCCTAGGTGGGAGACAATTATGCCCAAAGAGTTGTATAATGAACACTAGCATGAAGCCCCTATGCGATGCACAAGTTAAGTCTCGTGCGACCTGAATAATATATTAAAATTAATATCCCTTTCAAATAACTTCATTTATGGTAAAATAATTTAAAAATTCAAATCAACCAAAAAATTATAAAAACCAAACCTTTCTTCCTTTAATCCACTTCAACATACACGTTTCATCTTAAAAATAAAGGATTCGTATGCATTTCCGCTCATTCTAAATACTATATAAAAACTTTGAAAATAACCTTAATTTATAGAGTTGGAAGGCATCCCTTTGAATTGTGTTACACCCATACAAATGGGCCCAAGAGACACATTTTATTGAAAAGGCGCATATGAAGCCCAAGAGACACGTTCTTTCTCTTTAAAGCTGAATGTTGGTTGCAAAAAAAAACTTTAAAAAATCCTTAATTCTAGCCTTAGGAGAAGCCACATTAGCTTATTGGGGCCCATTTGTGGATGTGTCCTTTCAAAAACAAATAATATGTGCCTTTTCCATAAAAGGTGTCTTTTGGGCTAAATATGTGCCTTTTCAATAAAATGTCTCTTGGGCCCATTTGCGTGGATGTAACCCAATTCAAAGGGATGCCTTCCAACTCTATAAATTAAGGTTATTTTTAAAGTTTTTATATACTATTCAAAATGAGTATAAATGCATATGAATCCTTTATTTTATGGAAGCTAACATGGATTAAGCGATGAAAGGTTTGATTTTCATAAATTTTTGGTTGATTTGAACTTTTTAATTAGTTTTTTATAAATAGATTTATATGAATGAGATATTAGTTTTAATATATTATTCAGGACTTAACCTGTGCAATGCACAGGCCTTCATGCTAGTTTTATTGCAAAGGCACAAATTATATATTTTTAAAAAAGACACATTTACAAATGGGCCCCAAAAAGCTGATGTGGCTTCGCCTAAGGCCATAATTGAGGGTTTTTTTTTTCTAACCAATGTTCAGCTTTAAAGAGAAAGAATATATATTCTTGACCTATGTAAATCATTTACTAGGGTGTGAGGTGTGGAAATTCCAACACAAGAAAAGGTCATTTACATACAAAAACTTGGATACATGAATCATTATATATGTAAATAAGTGAAAAAAAAAAAAGCCATGCACATGCAGAAGTGTTACACATGTGTAATATTTACATATGTAAAATGGGTGCAAATAAACAACCCCAAAGAACCTAAATCTATAATTATTATATTCAAAACGAGTTTACTTTCTTTAGCTTCTATTGGCACCACACTTTTCTCTTTCCCCGCCTTACAACAACAACACCCCCCCCCCCCCCCCCCCCCCCCCCCCCCCCCGCGAAACAGTTGTTGACGGGGAGGGAGATAGGGCAGCAGCAACAGGCGGAAACCCTGCTGCCGCCTGATCTCCCTCCTTGTCGACGACTAGGAGGGGGAGGGGGAGGGGGAGGGAGGCCGGATGTTCTCCCTCCCTGCCGGAGACAGGGGATGGGGGGGTTTTGTCTTGTAGTGCGGTGGGAAAAGAAATAACCCAAGTGCCAATAGAAGCTCCCTTCTTTTAATCAAAACTCTAAGTTTTTCAGAAATCTTATTCCAGAAATGACCTTGCCTATTTACATATTTGAAAACCCTTTTATTCATTGTTTGCATAAGTTTTTATGAAGCTTCTAGTCCTAAATCTCAAAGATACCAAGATTTTATACTATGCTAAAATTACCCAAAACAAATTACATTAGTTAGCAACAAATTGACAGTCGATTGTGGTGTTAAAAAAATGAATTTTCCTTTCTCCCAGCCCTTGTCCAACCCTAGCCATTCAAAATAGAGAAAGGGCTTAGCTAGAGTAAGCCCACGGAGGATTTTGGCCTAAACAAGGCCAGACACACATATGTGAAGATAGGGTAAGGGCAGACCCAGCCCGACCTTTTGACAGCCCCTAACCAAGCTCAGCGATTCGAAAACTGTGTCTCGGAGCATCAAAATCTGGCTAGGCCAAGCCATAAAAGTGTAAATGTCCAGTCCCCTTGCGAAAGTTCCTAGGCCGAGTTCAGGCGTCCAAGGCTTCAAGCTCAACAGTTATGATTAGTAAATAAAGACAATTCAGAAACTAGTTAGAAAAACAGTGGTTCTAATTTGTAATTTATAAGAACGCAGTGGTTCTAATTTGTAATATAAAAGAAAGTCATCACTCAAAAGGCTAAAATTTAGTCAGCGAGGAAGATTCAAGCAGTTTTTACCTTTCTCATGGAAGCTATATGATGTAACAATGATTTTAGAAAACGGTTGATAAGCAGCGGCGGCTCCAGAAATTCGAGTCAATGGGGTCAATAAAAGACTTATCTTATACAAATTGAATAAATTTACTTTTACCTTTATCAACATCTGTCATCTACTTTTAATAATATTAGGATTTTCTACTTCTAATATATGAAAAATACCGTATATAGAGGTTAAGTTAGGGAAAATGAAGACTTACCGACTAAATGCCTAAAAAGGAAATTTTCTTTAAAAAATAAAAATTGGGCCCATTAGTTTTTTTTTTTTTTTTTTTTTTTGTATTTTTTATTTTGGTAGACAAATAGTCCATTAACTTAGGCATTGAATGGAGTCAAAAGTTTTTCATAACTTCAATTCATTAAGGAGTTTTTTTTTTTAGTAAGTCTAAATGGACCGACTCATGTACCGATTTCAGGACCGATCCTATGTGGCAACATAAACTTCCATTTTCATTATTTCCTTTGTTCTGGCGGGAGTTGAAAAGTTTGAAAAGTTGAATGGATTGGTCCCGGAGCCGGTACATGGAGTCGGTCCATGTAACATGGTTGGGTTTTTTTTTTTTTTTTTTAATATCTTTCCAAATCTCGGTAGGGTCAATTAATTCCATGCAGCGCCGCCCATGTTGATAAGAGAGATTGTATAAAATCCATGTTGATAAGAGAGATTGTATAAAATTATGGTTTGAACCATAAGAGGGGTGGCATAGGGTTCGTTGGGTTTGGTTGGTCTCCTTGGGCTCACCCCACAACTAACCCTTTTTATTATTCTAGTTGGGAATGTCAAACCCTGTCCAGTCCCCAACCCACGACCCACCCTGATGTGAAACGTGAGAGGGACAACTTGGACTCGATTTACCGGGCTAGTTTTGGGTCTAGTTAGATGGCGAGTTAGAGTTCCGTGTTAAGGCCTTTTTAACATAATTTTGAATCTTAGAAAAAAGAAGGAAATAAAAACATTGCTGGTTTTAGGAAAATCTTAATTATAAAAAAAATGGAAAGGAAAAAAAAAAAAGGAAAGGAAAGCAAATGAAGGAAGTGAGAACAAATAAAGAAGATTTGATGTAGATTGGGGAAGAGATTTTTTAATTTTAATTTTAATTCATCTGCTCTTACCTAAAATCTTATGATCTAAAAGAGGAAGAGGAGAAAATACATCTCCTTATTAGAGATATTGAAAGGAGTTGTAGATTGCAAACTTGTTGAGAAAAACAACAACAATCCCACTTTCTCTTTTACAACTTTTTTTTTACATTGCTTTTTTTTTTTGGTAAAAAGATATTTCATTAAAAAAGAACAAGAACAACATGAGGGAAAAAAGAAAAAAAGAAAAAAAAAAAGAAGAAAACAGTTAACTCCTAGTCAAAATGATACTTGAGGCCCATTTTCAATCTACATCCTTTCTACTAGAAAAGCAAAACTTAGCAAGCCTATGAGATTGTCATTTAGAGCCCTAGGGATAAATTCAAAATCTACAAAAAGAAATAAGGAAGCCAAAAATTTAATGGACCAATCAAGGCCTCCCTTCAAAGCATAAACCACTTCTTGAGCGCCCGTCAAAACACAAAGCCTATCAAAGCTATTCTTCTAAGCCTTTTCTAATACAGCTAAGACCGCCCTTGCTTCGGCCTCCTTTGAAGAGATAACTTTAGGCCCTTGGATAGCACTTGCATCCACAATGAACATCATAACGAAGCCAAACGAAACCTAACCTTCCTTATCCTTAAAGGCAGCATCCGAGAAGATTATAATATCTTCTTTGCTCCATATTCTTAAAGGATCTAAGTAGAGTTTCAAATCCTTTTTTAAGGGAGTGTCCCTATAGTGGCATGTGGGATCCTCAAGCATTTTATGGACTAATCCAATGATCTTAGAGGGATCTAATGATTGACATCTATGAATAAAGTCATTTTTAGCTTTTTATATAGTCCACCACATGGAAAGGATCCACATTTTTGAGTGAACATCCCCAAGAGGAGGAGTCGGGTGGCATTGCTTACACGAGATCTTCCACCATTCCATTAAGTCTAACGGGTGCATAGAATCCGACAAAAAACCCCCCTGCTAGCCGAACCAACTCGCTCTAGCAAATTCACATTGCATCAGAGCATGCCCAATCGATTCCTCCTCTTTTTCACATATAGGACATTTGTCATCTAAAGACTAAATCTTAGATTTAATGACAACTCTTATCGGAACAACAATCCTGAGACATATCCAACCAAACATTAGGACCCTTTGAGGAAGATGAAGTCTTCATAAAGCTTTCCAATTTACCATTGAAAACGATTTAACCTCACTTTTAGTGCATATTAATCTATAAGTTGATTTAGTAATAAGTTGTCCAATTTTTTTGAAACGGGCCAAACTCTTTCATCCTTAGTAAATTAGTACATTGCTTAGATGTACTAATTTCACTATATGTCATTAAGTATTTTTAATCTTTGTGGCTTCTATTGAAATCTAATCTGCTAAAAATTAATGTTTGTTTGCTTTCTATTATTACATTAAGTTTTAGTTCAATTGGAGTTTTATCCATTGTGGATAAAGAAATATAGTTGTATTTCTTTTGTTTTAATTACTATTATCCATATTAGAAAAACCTTATTAAAGAAATTTATATTAAGGAGATAAAAACTAGCGGAACCATATTTTTGATGGTTTATATTTAATGGAAGATAAATTTCTTGCGGATGATTTAATTATACATATTGAAAAAGAAATGCAGAAAAAACTCAATATTGAAACAATAATTGTTGAAGTCAACTTAATGAAGAACATCAAGCACAGCTTCAATAATTTGATTATTGCATATTTTGGTGCTAAATTTTCAATTTTTTAAAGTTTTTTTTCTTTGGCCCCCTATAAATAAAATTCTTGGTTCCATACCTGACAATGAGCTTTGAATTTGAGTCAGGTTGGTGGTTTAGATAGCAAGAATAGACCCATACCAAACCGACCCATCATTAATCAGGTTGAAGATGTATGAAAATGGCTCTGCTCAAACTCAAAATAGCAGGAGAGGTTTGAAGTGGATTGGTGGTTAGGACCAATCTATCCCATAAGAATTTGATAAATTTCCAACGAATGAGAAAGGTGTGGTCCAATGGGCCGGGCCTTGTTTTGGAAAGTATAGTGTGACTGTGGATGGCGTGGCCCAAACCCAGTGCAAGCATGAATAATTCACAATGCAACCCAGGCATTCAAAAAAGTTAGGAAGCTTCTTCCCTTTACTGTGGAATCAAGGAAACCCTTTATGGGCCGGTGTTCACAGGTTGATTTGGGCCTCACTAAACTTGGCCAAGCCCAGCATGTTTAGTTAATGGGCCGTCTTAATATTTATGCCTGACCCAAATCAAGAGCAAGATGTGGCCGATTTACAAAAAGTATGCATTCTTTTTTGCAAGGGTCCACTCAGGCCTTTAACTATATATCATAGCCCTAGCTGGACAGGTCAACCATAGGGTCAGAAAATTAGGCCCTGTTGCAGCCGCCTTGCCAAAACCACAACCCATATATATCTAGCCCAACACGGGCAGATTTTTAGCTGGGCTGGTATTGAGCCAGTCCATGAGCAACCATAGAAAGATTGCCTTTTCACCACATGAATCGCAGGGGCCGAACCAATGCTGCAATGTTCCCAAGCAAAAGTAATGGATCCACCTGATACCTTTCTCTCACTCACAAGTTTTCTTCCTGTAGCATATATTCTAACTTAATCCCATCAATTAAAGCAAGGAATGAAGTGAATGAGATCACAAACACCTCTCTCTCTCTCTCTCTCTCTCTCTAAATTTCTGCCTATCCATTCTCTCTCTCTAGATATCTTTCTATCTATCTATCTATCCTCTGACTTCCATTGCCATAGCCAACATTCTAAGAATAAGCAAAAAATGGCAGAAGAGAAAGAGAAGAGCAAAATGGCAGAAGAGAAACCAAAACAAGAAGTGAAAATGGCAGAACGCAGTGCCCCTTTTAGGATGAAGGTGTCCCACCAAAATCAGTTCTTCCCGAAATCCATCTTCTTCCTCACTTCATCGACAATAGATGATATAGAAAATCGGGCTGTATGCTTCAATATGAAAGCTGCCGCTGTTTACTTTGCCATCTTCGATCAACATACCAATGAAAAAACTCTTGATGCGGCTGGAAATCTCTTGAAATCAATTGCCAAGGAATGCTATTTTCTAATCACCGGAGGTGAGCTGTTTTTTGCCCCTTTTTTTGCTCTCCTTTGTTTAGCTATGTATTGATAATTTCCATGGAAATGTATCCTTTTGCTTTAGACAAAATATAGGGGATTTGACATCTCAATGCCCTTTAAACACTCTATCCTCAATTTCATGACTACAATTATGTAAATATCACCAGAGTCATTTGACTCTGGTACACTTTTTTTTATTTTTTACTTCTTTGCCCTCGATCACATAATATCATGGGAGTTTAAAAACCAATGATATCATGGGATCCAAAGGTTAAAAGTTGAAAACTACTTGGATCCCATGATATTTGGGTTTTTAAAAACCCATAGGATCATGAGATCTAGGGCAAGAAAGTAAGAAAAAAAGTGTACCAAAGTCAAACGACTCTGGTGATATTTAGAGACTTTAAGGCATGGAATGGGGAATTAAGTGTTTAAGGGGCATTGAAATATCAAATCCCCTAAAATATATGGTACGGGATGACGTACATTTTCAAATTGTAGTGGTGGTTTTTGGCTATGCTTATTTTTCCACAAAAAATATGACTTTAAGCCGTAGGAAAAGCAACAGTGTTGATGCAGATATTAGCGTAGAGCACCATTCTCGTTGTCTCTCATAATTTCAAGTTCTTTATAAATTCTAATTTCTTGAGTAGAGGAAAATGACATGATGAAATATTGAATTTTGAAACATGTAATTTTGTAATTAAAATCTAGTTTATCATTTCACTACATGAGGGATTCGAACTCAAACACTCTACTCACGTACCCATGCCACCCTAATTAGACAAATCTAATTTATTTAAAGATATATTTGGGTGCGAGCTATAGCTGTACTGGCTAGGGACACCAAATGTGCGCCTAATGTGGGGGGACATGAGTTTGAGTCCCCTATATAGTTTATAATAATAATAATAATAATAATAATAATCAAACATTTTCCATTTCTTTGGGAAATGTGCCATATATATGTCTACATCTTGACTAACAAAAGCCTCCCATCCTTGTTTCGCAGATGAAATTGGACCCTTAGAAGAAACACATATAGAAGATTTGCCTCAAAGTATCATGTTAACCATTGATGCTGTTTATCTTGTGGTGGGTTTTCTTCATGACATCAATAAGTGTGCTGGAATTCCTAATTCCTCCATTGACAGGGAGAACTTGGACAAGTACTTAATGTCAAAACATGGAGCCTCTGTACTCTCAGACGTGGCCATGATAGATAACCAGCTTCTTCTAGACCTCATCATCAAAGTAGTCGAAACCCTACCAAAAGCATTGGCCAAAGTTTCCTCTCAACTCAAAGGGTCCTCTCTTGGGAAATTCAATCTATCTTTCAACAAAGACAACATCCCAGAAGTAGTCAGTCTATTCTCTTGGTATTACTCACCCTTCTATGCTAGTACCAAGCAGTTCCAGCTCCCCAAAACCTTCCTCTTACAAGATAATAAGACCCTTCTAGAGTGCCTACACCATTGCATAGTGCAATCAGCAGGAACGAAGAGTGGCAAGAGCCCCCCCACTAGCCGCATATGGCCCGTCCCCACTGCCAAGGAGCTCTGGCGGGCTGGGGTCCGTTTCGAGGCGAGCACTGACCGGTTATTCGTCGTAGAGTTCAAAGAGCCCACTCTGACGTTGCCGGTGCTGTTCTGGGATTCGAAGCTGGAGACTGTGGTGATGAATCTGGTGGCTCTGGAGAGCTCGAGGCCAATGGGGCCAGTGACGCGGTACTTCCAGCTGTTGAATGAGTTGGTGGATGACGAAGAGGATGTGAGGGTGTTGAAGAGGTCTGGCGTTATGAAGGGAAAGTGGAAGAGGGATCAGGATGTTGTGGGCTTTGTGGAGAGGGTTGATGGGTTTGCATCCTATCCTTCCAGGTACCCTGAAATGGACCTTGTGATGGAGCAAGTGAAGAAGTACATTGATGATAGGAAGAATAGGTTCTTGGTGAGGTATGGACCAGGCAACAGTTGGGTCCCTTATGTAGCTGCTGCCACTATTGTAATCTTGATTGCCATAGTTTTTTTGTATTTGGTAGATACTTGACTGCCTACTGTAATCTTGAATGCTCAAGTTGGGTCCTTAGAGATGGGTTCTTTTCTTAATGGGTCTCCTAAATGAATGATCTTAATCAATCAATTTGGCCAGTTTGTTCATTATCCATCTATATGATTGTTGTTGTTGTTGTTGTTGTTATTGTTGTTTGTTGCTATAATTTTTAGTGCCTAACAGCATTCAATGGATCTAAAGCAAAAACAGAAAAGGAGTTAAAAGTAAAAGCACTTTATGACAAAGCTTACCTCCCTCTAAGTTATCAGATTTGATTGTAGTAAATAAGAAAAGAAAAAATAATAAAAGAGGGGTCAAAGTAGGCGTAAAAGGACTAGCAGTGTTGCATCTTACTTTGCTTCTCCCCTCCACTATTTCCATCTAAATAAAACTAAAATAAAAATATCACATAACCACTTTATTTCTCATTTTAGTTTTTCCATGCAAACAACAATAAAGCTTTAAAAAAAATACAAAAAAGTCTTATCTTATTAATTCTTTCGCAAAACAAACTGGTCTGGCTTAGGAGTATCCGAGTCTTCTCAAACACCGAGAAATCCTGAGTCGAAAGAGTACGGATTATAGATTTGGGATCACCTATACATTGTCATTCAGATCGAGCCACTCAAATGAACACCTTTTTTTTTTTTTTTTTTTTGAAAACAATAAAGTTTTATTAAAAAGCAAAAAAGAAAACAAAACAGGACAAAGCCATGAACAAGCAAGCTCACACAAGACTTCAAAAAGAGAACTACAAAACAAAATGATACTATACATCAAAACTAAGAGATGAAAGAAAAACTCCCTCATTTGCAAGAGCATTTGCCATGACATTAGCGCCTCTTAAAATATGATTGAAGCAAGCACCCAAATGAATAGAAATACCCTACATCTCCTCCACCCAATCCGTTAATCTCCATGGAAAAGACGACTTATCAGAACACCACTAAATAACTGAAAAAGCAACGCCTTCAAGAATAACAGAGACACATCCCATCCTACGCAACTCACGACATCCAATCAAAAGAGCAAAAAGTTCAGCTTCTTTAACATCAATCGAATCTACAGGCCCTGAATAATTTCGAACAACCACACTAGACCAATCTTTAACAACACCTCCAATTCCACCTCTTCTAAGAGAATGAACAAAACTTCCATCAAAATTTAGCTTTAGAACACCCCACGGAGGATTCAACCAAAGCACTCTTTTCACAGAAGTAGCCTTCCAACCTCCTCTCAAAACATCTACCCAAGAAAGATTGAGATTACTTAGATTAACACCTTCAAACTCCTGTTTGGCCTGTACTCACTCCGAAATAGACCAAACAATAGACCGAAAAACCTCATCCATAGAACTACTCTTATTCTTGAATAATCTATCATTCCTCTCCAACCAAAGCTTCCATAGTGTAGCATACAACACTAATTTCCGTAAGATTTTGCCACGAATATACATGCACCCATATCGCCATTGATGAAAAAGGTCATCAACTTCCCTAGGCATGACCCACTGCATACCAAACATGTTGAGAATAGCGATCCACACTTTATAAGCAAAATGACAATGGATCATCAAATGATGCACCGACTCCTCATCTTTTAAACCATAGGGCACCCATTAACTATAATATGGTTTCGTCGACAAAGCTTGTCAATAGTCAAAGTTTTATGCCATCGAGCAATCCAGCAAAAAGCTAAAACTCTTAGAGGAACGAAAGAATCCCAAAAACTGTGCCAACCAATCACTCTATCAGAATTTTCAGTCAAGCTATTAAAAAAAGACTTCACAGAAAAATTACCTTTAGCATCAGACTTTCAAACCCTTTTATCTTATCTCCCAACTAATAAATAAAACTTATCCAACATACCAAGCAAACTGGTTAAGTTAGAAATTTCGCCATTAGTTAAATGCCTTCGAAAATAGAAATCCCAAGACAAACTGTCTCCTGTAAAAGACAAATGATCAGCAACAGTCCCTTTAGACCTTCTGTCTAATAAATAAAGACTAGGAAAGAGATGATGCAGCACATTTTGCCCACACCATTCAGCATGCCAAGAGCTAACCCGTTGGCCATCATGAACCCTATACCAGATTCGTAAATCAAAATTAGCCTTAACAGAAAGAACAGATTTCCATAAACCTGAACTCTTATAATTCTTATTATGCACACACCATCCTTCATTACCCAATGGATATTTACGAATCAAAAGTTGTCTCCACAAGCCTCCATCAGGTTCTCCCACCCTCCATAAGCACTTCCCAAGAAGTGCTTTATTGACTTTCTCGATAGAACGGATTCCCAAACCACCTTGAGAAATAGGAGAAAACACAGTTTCCCATTGAACAAATGATATTTACGTTTCTCCACAGCATCATTCCAAAGAAAGTCACGCTGGAATTTTTCAATCCGCCGAAGCACACTTTTAGGACATAGTAAATTGGAATACTGGAAAGAACAAACTTAATTAAAGTAATGTGTCCTCCCAAAGACAAATACCACCTCTTCCAAGAACTAAGCTTTTTGTCAATACGCTCAACCACGAGTCCCACAAGCTTTTCTTCGGAAGCCCAAAACATAAAGGCACCCCCAAATATTTAGAAGGGAACTTCCCAACTTTACAACCAAAAGCATTAGCTAAAGAATCAAGAAGACTATCCACCACCCGAACACTAATTAGTTTACACCTTTCATAATTAATCTTCAGCCAAGATAATAGCTCAAACCATTTTAACAAATATTTTAAAGTATCAATCTGGACCAGAGAAGCATTACAAAAAATAATAGAATCATCTGCGAATTGTAAATGAGTTACCTCATGATCATAATTTTCAACAGAAAAACCTGAAATTAAACCTGTTAGGTTGGCTCTCTCCATCAAAGCATGCAAAGCCTTCGCCACAATAACAAATAACATAGGAGATAATGGATCTCCTATCTGCAGACCTCTAGAACTCTTGAAATAGCCTTTGGGAGAACCATTCAGCAAAATTGAAAAATGAGCAGACGAAATACAATTGTAGATTCCATTTTTTCCATTTGACTTCAAACCCCATGTGCTCCATCATATATTGGAGAAATCCCCAGCTCACCATATCGTATGCCTTTTCAAAATCCAACTTGCATACCAAGCCTGGTTGTTGCTATTGATTCCTTGAATCTATGCACTCATGAACTATAAGCACACTATCAAGAATTTGATGACCATCAACAAAAGCACCCTGAATATCAGAAATAATCTCTGGCAACACCCTTCGAAGACGATTAGCAATAACTTTTGCTAGAATCTTGTACAAACCACCAATCAAGCTAATGGGTCGGTAATCCTTGATAGAGATTGCACCCTCCCTCTTAGGAATTAAAGAAATGAAAGTGGCACCCAACTCCACTGTTATAACTCCATTCTTATGGAATTCATTAAAGAAAATAAGCAAATCTTCTTCTAGAATATCCCAAAAATGTTGAAAGAATATAATAGGAAAATCATCCGGACCAGGTGCACGATCCCCACCACAACCTAACACAACGTCTTTGATTTCCTCTTTAGAAAAATTAGCTTCTAGAGATGAAGCATTGGAAGAAGAAAGCTGTCTAACAGGAATTCCATCCATTCGAGGTCTCACGCTACTATCAGCAGTGTATAACCTCTGGTAAAAAGAAACCACTTCACTGTCTATGTCAGCTTTTTTATCCCACAATTTTCCCTATCAATAATAGAGTTTATCCTGTTTACACGACGACGAGCACTAGCAACCATGTGAAAAAAATTTATATTACGATCACTCGCTTCCAACCATTTAATTCTTGATCGCTATTTCCATTTAATTTCTCCTTGAAAAATCAGCCTTTGGAAGTCCGATTGATATGACTGTCTTCTTAACTGATCCACCTCTTCAAAAGCTCCAGCTTCTTCCTTTTCATCTAAAACTTGAATATCGGCAAGCAACTATAACTTACGCAACAGAGAATTACCAAAAAACATTTTTTTGCCATTCTTGTATCTTCTTTTTTAGAAATTTAAAATTTTGAGATAACTGATAACCCATCCACCCCTCTACGGATATATCTTTCCACCAAATTCTAACACTATCCTTGAAACCTTTTTCAGAGAGCCACATTAACTCAAATCTAAAAGGAGGGCCCCCCCAATCTTCTAGATCTGTTTCTAGCAATAAAGGACAATGATCTAAAATGGGATGAGAAACATCGGAAAATATCTCTAGCCAATATGTTGACACTAAAAATCGATCCAACTTGCTCATCACTGGATTAATTTGCAGGTTAGACCAAGTGAAATCTGCTCCTTTCAAAGGTAAGTCAAAAAGATCATGATGACGAATCCAATCACTAAAATCTCTCATTGCTGGACGGATAGTGCACCCACCTTTCTTTTCATTCGGAAACCTAATAACATTAAAGTCACCTCCCAACAGCCAAGGACGATGCCATCTACTTGCCACTTGAGAAAGCTCCGCCCATAAATCTACCTTATCATGAACATTAGAAGGGCAATAAACTGAAGTAGCCACCCACACAGCATTACATCTGACATCTTTCAACAAAACAGAAACAGAAAATCATCCTACAAATTCATCCAACTTTTGCCAATAAGCAGCATTCCATACTATTAAAATACCCCCTGACGCACTAATAGAAGGGCAGAAAGCAAACTGACAATCTGACCAAGACATATGTCTCTAATAACTTAAGCACCCAAAACCTCCAATTTTGTCTCCTGAATAAAAACACAGTCCCCTTTAAAAGAAAGGATCATACTCTTCAACACTGCTCTCTTAGACATAGAATTCATTCCGCGAATATTCCAACAAAATTATCTTCGTAGTTCTAAAATAGCTGCACCTTGTTTTTGCTTGTAATTGACTGAACAGGCCAATCTAGCTAACTCCCTTTTAACTCTGGTTTTTTTCTTGCTTTTATTAATTTCAACAAACTGATCCCTTTCCTTCTGCAACATGTTATGGATAGAACTCCTCAAATCCCTTAGCTGATCATGCGTTGAAATTTCCAAGATATTGGCAATTTGAACCAATTTTTCCTTAATAATCCTGGATTCTTCCGTTTCACCAAAATTGGATGTGGATCTGTAAACAATAAGAGGCATGGAATGAATATCATTTGCCAACACCAAGCTAGGTCCTCTACTTTGTCCAAATTTTCCTCCTGCTTGTCTTTAGATGAAACATCATCATCCACTAAAGAACAATCTCCCCATCTTCCACCTTTACTACGTTCAGGATCTACAACACCCTTATTCTGATTATTAATACATTCCCCCAAATAAGGATCACATTGGAACAATGGGACGTCAGTCCCTTCGGGGCCCTTAAATTGATCTGGCTTTATGATCATAGAGCTTGGCTCATCCAGCATATTCGGTGAAACATACAATGCCTCAACTCTACCAGAATGGTTTTCTAGTAATTCAAAATTAGTGACAGGGGTAAAAAGGTCCTTAACGCAACTTACTAAAAACTCCTTAATAGTAGGGCATGGAGAAGCATATTATAATATATTAGGCTAGGTGGTTTTGGCTTCAATTTTGACTGTTGGTTATAATTTTGATCGACGATCACCCTTATTTGTTAAAATGGTTCACTCTTTCTTTATAACTACCCACTCATATCCTTATGTCATCAAATCACCCACTACTCTCCACTTTAGTTCTACTTCTTCCTTCTTTTTTTTTTGAAGTATTTTATTTCACTCCATCTCTTCTACTCCCTTTCTACCTAAATTTTTTATTTTCATTTATGAAAGAGGTACTCCACGTGACCTTTTTAATGTACACATATTCAATTTGTAACCCATGGACATACCGTGCTGAGCACGGGTTGTTGTGCTAGTCTATTGTTACATGGAGTGCGACGAAATTGTTGTAAATCCTTTGATTTCGCCAAGAATGACGGTGCGACCTCTGATGACTGCTGAAAAACTTCACCTCCCTTTCCTTCCTGGCCAGATTCGATTGCTGTTACAAGTAAGTTACCATTTTCACTGGACTTGCAATTCAAAAACCCCAAAATCTCACCAACAGTCACTCAATCATTCCTCGCATAATTCGCAACATCTTTTACCGGCGAAAGGTTGCGTCGATGGCATGATTCCGGCGACCATATCCCTTCAAAGCACCTGAAATCATCATCTTTAGAGATTGAAACCATGAATCTGACACCGCAGACATCTAAGAACAAAAGATTCGGAAAGTTTCGATGAGGGTCTCTCAAAATGAGAATCCGAACCTTATCAAGCCTCTGTTAATGCATAGCAGCAGCATCTACCTCCATCACCACTCCCAGACACTCACTGAGACTCCGAAAAACCTTCTCATCCCAGGCATGTAAAGGTATCCCTACCATTCGAATCCAAGAAGGTTGAAGTACAGGCCCCAAAACTTCCATCCATCGATCCAATCTTCGAATTGGTAAATCAACCATATCTGTACCCAAATGTTCCAGTTTAGAAAAATCTTCCAGCAATGAAGGTCTAATCCAAAAAAGAAAACTGCGCAGCCTCTTCACTTCCACTTGTATCCCATTACTCAAATGGATCCAATTGTAGATATCCTTCTCTGTTATTTGTACGTGATTCGCTGTAGCAATAAAAAAATAATATACCTCTCTTTTCAGGGACGATGCCAACATGTCTGATACTTTAACCACTGGCGTATCATTTTCTTTTGCTACCCATACCAATTCATTTCTCTGATGGAAACTAGGCCTTATGGACGTAGAAGGTTTATCAACCATCTCCTTTCTCCTACCAACATAAGATGGACCTTAACCAATTCTCTTAGTGTTCCTATCAAGATATTTTGCCTTTTGCACTCCAATTCTCTGACCCCTAACCAATCTTCCATTCAAACTCTGAATAGCACGATTCGCATCCCACTCTGTTTTGAATCAGACAAATCCAAAACCTCGACCCCTTCCTGATCTTTTGTCTTTAGGTAAGAAAACATCAAAAACTGGACCAGCCTCCAGAAAAGCTATGAATAAATCCTTTTACTTGTTACCACCGGTGAAAGATTGGTGACAAAAAGTGACCAGCAATCCCTTCCTAGCTTCGTCATCCTCCAACTCAAATGAACACCTTAACCATGTGGGTTTTTTTTTTTTCTTCAAAAAATTCTTGCCTTGTTGTCTTTAGATTTTACTTTCAAAGAGTTGGCACCCACCATAAGATTGATCATATGATGAATAACATGATTAATACAATCTTATAAATTATTATCATTCACGTTATTCATCGTATGGTCAATCTTTCAATCGGGCCAACTCTTTTTGAAGAAAAATTTAGGGACATCTCGTACACTATGAGGACTTTCATTTTGAGCGGCTCGAGTTTTCAATTGTCGGGCCCCATGGTGGAGTTTCGCCTTTAACTTAGAAACACTAAGGGCATGTTTGTGTAACACTTTTCCGTGGAAAAGTGGACGGTTCTCCGCGGAAAACCCATTTTTCTGGCGTTTGGTGCGGAACAATTCCGCGGAAATGTTTTCATGCCTCGTCAGCATTTTCCTTAATAATGGTGGAAATGGGTTTCCTATGGGGGGCGGGGGTATGGGAAATGGATTTCTTCTGAAATCTTCTCCCTCGTTTCCTTACTCTTGTTCATTTCAACCCAAAAACCCTACAAGTCTTTCATTTTTTTTCTTTATATAAATTATTATTGAATGTTGAATAAATAATATACATGTTATGTTATTTTCCTTTAAAAAATTATATCACCAAATAAGAAATTTTGATTTTCTATAAGGAATCCATAGCCGCACCAAACAACATTAGCACCAATTCAATGAGGAAACTCTTTTTGCACCAAACATGAATTTCTAAATTCTACGAAAATCCTTTTCCGAGGTTTTCATTTCTATGGAATTTGCTGACGTGGCAATTTCCTCTTTCCGCGGAATGGATGTGTACACAAACGTGCCCTAAAAGTAAGTGAATTAGATGGTTGGAAGCCGAAAAGGCATGACAAATATGTAAGGACCGACCAAGCACATGTTCTGTCATCCAACCTCTTGATTGGGGAGGCAAGTAAAGCGTGCAAAACCAATGGCCTTTTCTTTTGTCCTAAGCCCAAGAATAGGGTAAGGCCCAATTTTAAAAAGCCTGTGCCACCTTGAGGGCTGAGATAGGGAAAGACCCGGATGCCCCTTTCTCCATTATATAAATAAACTGGGGATCTAGTGCCCACTGCATGTGAATAACTACACACGTACATAAATACAAACATAAACAATTTATGCATGTGAATAGCTACATACGTACATAGGTAAACACATAAATGCATATGCATAAGTATTACACATGTGTAATTGGCATTGACATATATAAATGGGAAACAAATAACCGTAAAAAGAATCCATGACTTAGGATTTGCTATCATTACATTCAAAATAAGAGTAATACAACTCATTCCAACCTGTCCTTGCATATTTACACATTTGAAAAACTAAATAATCATTATATGCATATATAACTCTTCTCAAGCTCGCAGTCCAAAATCCCAAAGGCCAAATAATTTTAGATTAAAATGAAATTTCCAACAACAAATTACATTATTTTTTTTTTGCTGTCGGAGGTTTTTCATCTCTTTGAGCTGGACTAATTCATTCGGGCTCAGAGGAAAGCCGGGTAAACTCTCCTATAGCCCCAGTGTGGTAGTGCAGTTTCGAACCTACAACTTCCGAGTGCAAACTGTGGTCTTAAGCCAACTGAGCTGCCCCTTGTGGTTAACAACAAATTACATTGGTTAGCAAGCAATAGGTTGACAATCGATAGTGTTAAAAGAGAAAAAGAAGAAATTTATTTCTTTGAATCCTAGACCAACTTTGGCCCTTGAGGATAGGTTAAGGGCTTAGCTAGTGCAGGCCCACCGAAAAGCTTTGGCTCCATTAGATATGGCCTGCATATATATATATATATATATGTGTGTGTGCGCGCTCGCGCGCGCACGTGTAAATGTTCAATTACTTTGTGTAAATTTAAAAAACAAACTCTCTACCTGTATATCATCATCTCTTTTAGCATGAAACAGTAGATAATTCATAGAAGTTTGGCAATTCAATTTATGAAACCCAATGGGCCTATGCACATGGATGGACATTCATCTTGCAAAAAGATGTCTCTAGAGGATGTAATTCGAAAATGAGTTCGAAAAACATGATAGGAAGTTAGAAAGCAGTTGTTCTAATTTATTATTAGTAATTAAAATCTACTTTTCTATACACAAAGAAACCATCACATCAAGTGGCTAAAATCTAGGCCAAAGAAAATTTGAGAAGCTTTCCTCTCTCTCCTGGAAGCTCTGATGCATCAATGATTTTAAAAAACGTACGGTTCAGATCAGTAGAGATTGTATAAAGAGTTTTTTTTTTTTGTTATATACCCCCTAGGCTTTATAGAATTTGTAAATAGACCCCTGTGGTTTCAATATTTACATATACCCCCTACATTTTCAATTTAATGCCTTCCATATCCCCAAATTTACTAGTCACAGTGACCATGAAAAGTTTTGTATTGAATTTTTATAAAAATGATAACTTTGCCCTTAAGTTAAATTTAAAAAATATAAGTATGTCATTATTTATTAAAATACCATTATTTTATCCCAAGTCCCGAAATCTCTCTCAAATTCTCCTATGCACATGACACCTAATCATATATTTGAGACTTTCATTAATCTAATTGGGGGTTGTGCACCAATTGGGTCAATTATAACCAGTTAAAAGTACAAGTGTAGATTTTCTTAATAATTGATTTAGATTTGATGAAATGGGCCCTGTATTGATAAAAACATATTTATGTAGAGTTACTCTCTCCCACTGAATGTACTATAGTAGTTGTTAATATTAAAAGATTTAAAGAAAAACAAATTCAAGCTTTTGAAAGTATGCATATATGAATAAAGAGACGGGCAAAAATATCATTTCACTCTAAAGAACTTATGGTGATTGTATGGCTACTAATTAATTTTGGGACATGAAAGGTATTAAAATGAGAGGGCAGCGGGATATATACATATATTGAAACCATAGGAGCCTATTTATAAATCCTATAAACCTTAGGGGGTATATACAAAAAAAAATCTTGTATAAATTCTTGGATTGGAACATGAAACATAGGGGGCATAGGGTTGGTTCTGTTCGGGCCTCCGTAGCTAATAGCCATGGGCTCAAGTGTTCAGCCCAAGCAACCTATTTATTAGTCTCGCTTGGAATGTCAAAACCAGTCTAGTTCTGTAAGGCCCCGTCCCGAGTTAATCGATATTAACTCTAATTAATTGAAGTTCATGCTAGTTAATCGTGTTTAACTAGTTTAATGGTAATTAATGACTAAACTCAATGAGATTAGTCCCAAGTGAACTTAGTGAAGTGGTAATGAAGATTAAGTAAATGGATTGTGTTTAAGGCTCATTAACTGTGGTTAATTGAGCTAATAATGGTTTATGACCAAATAATGTGGAATTGACCTCAAATGAATGAATTGGACTTAATGGAATAGTGAGGAATGGAATTGCATGGTTTATATGGAGTTTTAGACTCAAACATTGAAATGAAGGACTTTTATGTAAATACGAATTTTCGCGTATTTCGTCGAATGCGGAAACTCTTGATAACAACGCGTGTATCTCGACGAGTACGTCGACTTTCGTAATAGGCTCAAAGTCGTTCGACGAGAATTCGGCCAAATGACCCATCATTTGACTTAATGTGTAAATAGTCTTGAGGAAATGGACTTGGATGTAAAAACTAAGCTTATGAATGACTCAAATGAGTCATTCACTCATCTTCCAAATCATTCCAAACCCTAGGCACCTTTCTTGCTCATCTTTTCTCTTCGTTCCTTCCAATCTCACTCTATCAAGTAGCAAACAAGGGGTTACAAGTGTTTTCAAGAAGCTTTCATCCTCCACTTCATCTTCCCCAACTTTGTTTTCAATTGTAAAAGTGTAAAGTTTGGATTCAAGGTCTTCTTCTTGGAATCAAGCTCTAGAAAGGGGTTTTCATCCATTCAACCTTCACTAGAGGCAAGTACATGTGTATTCTTATGATTTATAATATTTTAGAGAGGTTGGAGTCCATTTGGCTCAATTTCTTGAAGTTTTGCTTCAGAAAATCTGAAGCTCAGAACTGAACTTCTGTGGAAGTGTCGGTCGACCGACGGTCAACTGACGAGTGAACCGACAGCTCTGGGAACTGTATCAGAGAGTTTTCAGCTCTCTGGAATTCTGACCGACATTGTGTTGGTCAGCCGACATAGGAGTGTCGGTCAGCCGACAGGTGGACCGACGACTTAACCGACAGCACTGAACTCTGTTTCAGTGAATTTCAGCTCTCTGGAATTCAGACCGACACCTGACCGAGACCAGACCGACAGGTATGTCAGAGAATGGATTGAAAATCCAGTCTCTGGAATTCGAACCGACAAAGTGTCGGTCGACCGACGTGTTGTTGTCGGTCAACCGACGTTGTAGTGTCAGTCAGCCGACAGGCCAACCGACAGCTGAGCTGAGCTCAGAGAGAATTGTTAGGTTGAAGCCTAATTTCTACAGGTTGTTTCTTGTGATGCCTAAGCCTACATAGGTGTTAGCAAAAGTCGTCCTAATGTACGAATCAAATACATAACGTGATATTCATAAAAAATAACACGTACATTGAATAACGGACGCTTCACTCATTTGTTTGGCTTAGAAGTATGAATAGGATTGAGTAGAAATGAATAGAATCCTTGAAGTGGCACAGAGATGAACTTCACTGACATAATGTACGAATTGAATTAATATAATGAAATGAAATGAATAGTCACTAAAGGTGACAGTAAAGCGAATAAATGAATAATTCATATTGCAGTAGATGTTGGGGCGTTCCGGAGCCTCGTGGAATGCTAGTGCTCTCTTATCAAGACACTGGAAAATTTCCACCATATATGATAAGCCATGTAATGGAAACTGAAACAATCTTGAAGCCTCGGCCATGAATGGTTTGCCCTTTCGCCTTGTGCTTAATTAAATTGATTAAAGGAAAAATGACATATTCCTGAAGCCTCGGCTATGAATGGTTTGCCCTTCCGCCTTGTGCTTAAACTATTCTGTTGGAAGTCACGAAATGAAAAAAAATGAAATGACATAGATATTTATTATGGAACTGAATTAGGTTATATAGAACTGTTAAGTTCTTACATTGGTAAATTCTTGTATAGAATTGGTAGATAACATGTAGAGTCATGAAGAATGCATATGTCTTGTTGAACCATCGTGTTCACGTGTTATTGATGATGTCACAGGCCCAAATGCCGGTGCCGGTCTTGCAGAGGCTGCGCCGCCTGCGGAGGAGGCCCATCCGATACCTCCAGGAGGTTTAACGGAGTGGGCATAGTTCGGAGGGCGAGTGTAAATGAACACTTTTGTAGTATTTAGTTTTGAGATGTAATTAGATACCAACTGCATTTTATTTTAAATGTGCAGTGTTGGTTTTAGTGGACCGTGATTTTGTGTATATGAAATTTACTTCTGATGTAAAGTTACTTGTTGTCAATGTATATATATATATATATATATTCCGCAATTTGTACATTGGCAGGTTTTGTGATTTGATATCCCTTGTGAGTCTTGTCTTAACTTCGGTTAATTCAGGATTTACGGGAGTAAGTATGATCTCGCGACTCGGGGTCTGTCCGTAGTAATCAGATCTCGAGCCCGGGTCGTGACAAGTTCCCAAACCAACCTGATGTAAAAGGCACTGAAAGAGGCAGCTTGCACCCATAAATTCCGGGGACGGATTTGGGCCCGGCTGCCGAGTTAGATAGCAAGAATAGACCCAACCTCAGCTCGACCCATTTATTAATCAGGTTGGAGATGTATGAAAATAGGTCTACGCAAACTCTAAAATAGAAAATAAGGTTTGAAATGATCGGCGAGTAGGATCAATCTATCACTGCTCCTTCATATAATAATTTGATCATTCTTCTAACAATATGAGAATGGAGCGGGCTTGATTTGGCAAGCTAGCACATTCTGACTGGGTATATTCAACAATTTGAATTCATGCTGTCCTAATTATCCAATAATCTTGACCCGTTTAACAAATGGCTTTCAAATAGTTTGCTTGAAGTGGAAACTAACCAAGTCCAAACCTGGATGATTCATAGTGTCACAATTTAGGAAGCTGGTTCCCTTCAATTTGGAAGCAATGAAACATTGGGTATTCATAGGGATAGCTGGGCCTCCTGAACTAGGACAGGCCCAGCACGTTTAGTTGGTGGACTTAATGTTTAAACCTGAACCAGATAATGGGTCTAAATTAGTCTGGCCAAGACCCTGACCATTGATAAAATCTATACATGGCTTTGAGCTAAAGGGTGTTGGGCAAGTCAGGCCTTTAACTATAAATAGGCACCTAGGCCTAGGCCGGGACCGTTCAACCATCAGGTCAAACAATAGGCACAAGTTTCAGCCCCTGTGCCTAAATAGTAACCCATATCCAGCCCATTATGAGCAGTTTTTGGGTTTGGGGATCCTACTGAGACAGCCCAAGAGCACCACAGAACCATGGCCTTCTGGGCACGTGAATTACGGAGATAAGTAATGCTCCCAAGGAAGTAATGGTTGTACCTCATACCTTTCCCACCCATAACATTTCTTCGTGCAACACATGTTCTCAAATAATTTCATCAATCAAAGCAAGGAATGAAGTGAGTAAGAGAACGAACATACACATCCTCTAGGCTCTATCTCTATAAATATGTATGTATCTTTCCATCTATGTATGTATCTGTCTATCTCTATAATATTCTTCTAACTTCCATTGCCCATAGCCATTATTCTATTAAGAGACAGAAGATGGCGGATAACAATGTTGCAGCAAAAATTGGCGCAGGAGAGCAACAAAAGCTAAAAAAGGCAGAAACCAGTGCCCCTAACAGGATGAAGACGTCACAACAAATTGCAGACATGTTCCTCCCAAAACTAATGTTCTTCCTCACTTCGTCGACAGAGGATGATGATATGAAGAATTGGGCTGACTGCTTCGATATGAAAGCTGGTGCTGTTTACTTCACCTTCTTCGGACGAAATGCCAATGAAAACACCCTCAATGACGCTCGGTTTCTCTTGAAAGCCATTGCCTACTTTATAACCAGAGGTGAGCTGATTGCTTTTTCTTTCTTCTTTGCTTTCGTTTAAGCTACCATATGGATTTCCATGGAAATGTTAGGTTTTTTCCTCTCATCATTTCGCAATGAAGATTTCACTTTCAACAACGTTTTTGGGACTCAGGACTGTTTGGATGGTCACGGTCACTGATCATAGACCCTGCATAAATATAAATATCTGTAGCAGGAAAGCATTCATACTAGCTTTCTAGAAATCCCAAGATTTTCAAATGTCAAATAACCTGAAAGAGGGGTTTACAACTTCCTTAAGCTTTTCTTTTCTCTCTCTCATACCTGTAGGAAGTAACCCAAAAGTTATTTATTTATTTATAGACATGGAAATCTCCCATCAAGGCAGGCTTTCAAGAATCTCTGGGGCTGACCCAAGTGTATTGGGCGGGGGGCTGAACGCCCTTCCAAAATCAGAAAATACCCGTTAGGTCCTTAAGGCCCTTGTGTCTGAGCCCTCACTTAAAATTAACCAAAGACCCTACTATCCTTTCCCAACTCGAAAAACTCAAACCCATGAGTTTACATGATGGGGCACACATTGGATATCCTAGCCATATCCAATTTTTATCCATTTCTTTTTCTTTTTTATGATTACAAACCATTAGTGTCATTTTTTTGTGGGGACATTCATGTGCATGCATCCCCCATCATATGGCGAGGGACAAATTTGATAGGGCCCACTTAGAGCCCCACTAATCATGGGACTTGGGGGATGAAAATAGACATCTTGGATGGCCTCATATATTAAGCTTAGGGTCAATCCCATGCTTTTAACCCCTTCTTCCATGGCCCACAAATTTAACGTCTTATATTAAAGGAAAAAAAATGACCCTCGATTCACAGTTCAATCTATTCAGATTAGTGGAAATTCAATGGATCCAGTATAATTTAGGCGGTCCCATGTGTGCGGATGGTTCTGATGAATCATAAAATTGGCCCCGCTATGTTGTACCTCACCATAATATAGTGAGGGATAGATGCACGTGAGTACTTTTCCATTTTATTAATAATATCAAGATTTGACATATCTTTCCCTCTTTCTTGTCTATTAGTCGAAACCAAATCTATTACTAAATCAATCAAACCAAGTTTATTACTAAATCAATCACTTTATTTATAAAAGTGGTTTCATAATATGAATGATGGTTTTAAACATAGCTAGCCTAATTGACCTAACTATTAGTACTAATTTAGAATTTAGTATCATTTATATATTCTAGCTAAAGACTTATACAAATTTTAAAAAAAATAAAAATAAAATAAAAATAAAAACCTATTCGTGATTTAGTCAAGGAGGACATTTATATCCTTGCTTGCTCAACTGGCTTAAAGCTTCTCATTTAATATCATCTAATATGCAGATGTGGTTTTTTTTTTTTCCTCATATTTTCTTTTTAAGTAATTTTGAAATCTAGAATAACATCAATTTTATGTTGAGCTCCATTGAAAAAGTACAACTCCATTTATGGTGTGAAAGACTAAATTGGTGGACATGAGAAGGGTGTAACATGTCTGATCAAATTTTGGGCAAACTTAAAATTGACAAGAACCTAAGTTCAACCAGGCCTAACTAATGTTCCCAAATGCCTAACATGAATCTAATCTAAACCCAACAAGAATTGAATTCGTTTTCGATTTTCAGGCAACAACAAAAACTTAAATCTGTCAATCTAAGTTCGGAATTTGGTAAAGTTTGGGCCAATGGGGTTCAGTTTAGAGGCTCAACCAAAGTCTGACAAATGTGTACTTAGTACAAGAGTGGCAAGAATTATCTCTTAAGTAAATGCAATACATTTTCTCTTTTACCATTAATGTGAAGAGAGTACAACAAAATCGTGATTAATTTTTTGAAGTAACTAAGGTTAGCCCCCATTAAACGAAAATCCTGGATCCGCCATTGCTATTTTGTCTCCCTAATCGAGCACTTTGTAAAAGCAAAATTTAAAACTCTTTGATCATGGGAAACTATCCTTTATTGGACGTTCTAAAAGGAGTAGGCCCCATGTGGTCATGTGTGGCGCCACAATCACTTTTAGTTCAACAATTCAGAGATTCCTAACCACTATTTGGGGCACGGTTGGTTTTTTTTTTTTTTTTTGTGACAGGATCTAGAACCAACCCAGAATGGTTTCGGAATTAAACACAGTTAATAAATAAATAATAACAACAATAAAAAGCAAAGGTTTTTTCATTTCCATGAAAATATACCTTATATGTCTGCATTACCACTTACAAAAGCCTCTCATGATCCTTTCTTTCACAGAAAAAGAACCCTCAAAAGAGACAAAAAAGTCAGAAGCTGCGGCTGAAAAAACAGAAACCACATCCTCAGCAGCCAAAGAAAACGGAAAACCCCAAGAAGATGTACCTCAAAATACAAAAACCTCAACAGGCAAAAAAGCAGAAGATCTGAATACAGAAATCGATAAGAAACCAGAAGATCTGAATACAGAAAACAAGTTAGCAATCGATGCCGTTTATCTTGTGGTGGGTTTTCTGCATGACACCAAGAAGAATTGCCTTGACATTAATAAGAATGCCCGCAATCCAATTTCCTTCGACAGGGAGAACGTGGACAAGTACTGCCTGTCAAAACATGGAGCCCATGTACTCTCAGACATAGCCATGTTAGATAACCAGCTTCGTCTAGACTGCATCACAAAAGTAGTCAGTTCCCTCCCAGGAGCATTGGCATGTATAGATCACTGTCGGTCTCTTAAGAAAGAGCGTTTGACAAAAGATAATTTGCTCAAACTATCTTCGTACAAAACCATGAACATCTCAGAAGTAGCCTCTGTCTTCTGTTGGTATTACACCCCTTTCTTTATTAATACCAAGAAGCTCCCCACCGACGAAGCCCCTCCCTCGTCAGAAGACAAGAGTACCCTTTTAGAGTGGCTGCACCATTGCATAGTGCCAGCAGGAGCCAACAATAGCTCCTCCACTGGCGTGGGGCCCGCCCTCTCCGCGAAGGAGCTCCAGCGGAATGGGGTCAGGCTCGCGGCGAGAACTGACCAGTTCTTCGCCGTCGAGTTCAAATCGCCAACTTTGAAGTTGCCAGTGCTGTTCTGGGATTCGAAGATGGAGACTGTGGTGTTCAATCTGCTGGCACTGGAGACGTCGCGAACAACAAGACCTGTTACGCGATACTTGCAGCTGTTGAGTGAGTTGGTGGAAGATGAGGGAGATGTGAGGGTGTTGAAGAGATGTGGCATTTTGAAGGGGAAGTGGAAGAGGGATGAGGAGGTGGTGAGCTTTGTGAAGAGGGTTGATGGGTTTGCGTCTTATCCTTCCATGTACCCTGACGTGGATGATGAGATGGACAAAGTGAAGAAGTACATTGATGAAAGGAACAACAGGTTCTTGGTGAAGCATAGTTGGGTCCCGTATGCGGCTGCTGCTGCTACTGTAATAGTGACTGCTATAGTGGCTACCAAAAGAAGGGGTCATTAGACAGAGGAACTTGATGGATACTTTGTATGGATGTGAATAGTTTATGTAAAGCTCAATGAAAGCAGCCATGTTCTTTCCCTTTTCTTCCTTTTAGTTTCTTGTATTGCATGCAATGAATGAATAAATGAACAGATGATGGCCTGCAAATAGCATTGATACTTGCCTTCTTTTTTTTTTTCTTTATATATTGACTATTGTATTGAGGAGTAAAGTGATAAGTCTTGGGTAGGCATTGATAATGAATAGATGTGAGATTAGAGGTGGCAAAATATGACCCGATCCGCCAACCCGACCCGACCCGACCCGCATATTACCCGCTTAACCCGACCCGTTTGATAGGCGGGTCGGTCACGGGTCAAGTATTCATGACCCGCAATTAAGCGGGTCGGGTTAGGATTGACCCGCTTGACCCACATAACCCGCATTGATTCTTGTATTTAAGTATGTTTAAGATTACCAATACTTAATTTAAGAATGGTGCATTACAGAATTTTTTAATATGACAATGATTTTATATTTCATATTTGTTATAGTAGGACTAAGTAACATTATGCTTACCATGAGTCACACAATTTAGAGTTATTCATCTTACATGGATGGTTTTTTTTTTTTTAAATGATTTGTGAACTACGATGTGCTTGTCTTGTATGAGCCATGCTTGTATTGTTATTATTTTCTTTTTTCTTGTAAAGAAACTTATCACTCAATTCTATAATATCTTTTTATTTTGATATGATATTTTTTATTTTTATGAAAAAACTGTTTATTTCTAACATTTTTTTCTTGTAAAGAAACTTATCACTCACTTATTCAAGTATACGGGTCGACCTGACTTGTATAACCCGCAATAGTTATGTGGGTTTAAGTGGGTTGGGTCGGGTTGACCCGTGGTGGGTGCGGGTTAGGGGTTTCCGACCCGTTTAATAAACGGGTCGGATGCGGGTTAGGCTTGTCTAACCCGTTTAATAAACGGGTCCGACCCGTTTAGCACAACCCGACCCGATTGCCACCTCTATGTGAGATCAGACCCACTTGGGCTAGGATCCCCCTTCTACATCCGCTTTCCCTTCATCCCATGTCGAAATTGGCACTCATTAGAATTCACTTAAAATTGGGTTGATTGTGTGAAGAACAATCACACACAAAATCAAACACTAAATCTGAGGGCAGAAAATCGCGTAACTTTGAATTCTTTAAAATCAGGGGTTAAGTGTGTGAGTGTATAACTATATATATAAGAGAGATGCTCCTATAAGAGATGCTCTTACCTTACTATGAGAGATAAGGTGGGAGCCCTCACCTCACTATTTAATATGCCAACAACTTAAATGTGATATATATATATGGAGAATATTCATGTGCATCCATCCCTCACCATAAGGTGAGAGATACTTACATAATTAGAAATATTCATGTGCAAAAGAGGAAAAACCATATATGGCCTTATACAAAAAAAAAAAAAAAAAAAAAAAAAAAGAATGTTCATGTGCAAATAGGGAAAGCTATGGTGAGGGACACTTACATGGCTTTTCCTCTTTGCACATGAACATTCTTTTTGTGCATATTATCATATATGGATTTTCCTCTTTTGTACATGAATATTTCCAATTATGTAAGTGTCTCTCACCCTATGGTGAGGGACACTTACATGTCTTTCTCTATTTGCACATATTCTTTTTCTGCATATGACCATATATAGCTTTTCCTCTTTTGCATATGAATATTTTCAATTATATAAGCATCTCTTACACTATGGTTAGGGATGGATGCACATGAATATTCTTCATATATATATTTAATTATTTTGTCTTTTTTTTTTTTTTTTGTTGGACTACTAGTCGGGAGTGATACTTTTAATCGGCCCAGGGTCGATCTCTAGGCATTTCATGTGTGAAAAAAAGTGCCAGCACCACTTTCCCATGAGCGTGTTAGCCCGACAGTATAAGCCATCACCCTTTTGACATGTGGGGTATACCTGTGCTTGACCCAAATTTTAGTCTCGTTAGACAATGAGAGTGCTTTACTCTATTGGATCAATAGATGCTTGGAAGGTAAAATTAATTTCGGACTTTCATATTCAGCCATTGACTAATTAATCGTTTTATGTTACTCCATAGTCCAATTGGGGTTGGAGTAAAATCTGGGTGAATAAAAGACATGTGATATGGATGGTTTGTATAAATCATATGTGGTTCAAGAACTGGTTCACGTAGAAACTGGAATTTGGGCATAAACATGAAAAACATTAGATGATTAAACAGAAATAATTCATTATATATAACTATTAGTACTGATTTTTATATAATTATATTTCTTGTTGGAGGCCAGGTATAAAGTATTTATATGATAGTTGTCTTTTTTTTTTTTTTTTTTTTTTTGAAAAAACTTAGAAATATGTATTTCTCGTAATTAGAAATAAGGGTGTCCATAGGCTGGGTCAAGCTGGGTGAGGAATATCCAAGCTTGTATCTGGCCCAAACGCCTAACACTGGTTGTAAATTCCGGGCCCAAACCCAACCATTTGGTCGATTGGGTCAGGTTGATAGGGCTTTTTACCATTTGTATAGGCTTTCTAGTAATTCTTGGGACAAATTATTACTAAATCATAAGCATTCATTATTTGGGTCACGCTTTCGACTTTCTATTGCTCAATCCAAACCTAAATCAAATATTAAACATGCCCATATAATTATATATCCAAGCCTGGACATGAGCAGTACCCCTAATTACAACTGGTCACTGACATTTCTTTTAGCTTTTATGAAAACCAACTCTATTCATTTGAAACCTCAATTAACAATTTTGATCAACAATCAAAGACCAATTGTTGACTATTTGACAAAGCTTATCATTTTGTAATAAATGAATAAAACTCTTTTAATTCTAATTTGGTCATGATTAAACTAGAATATCTATCATAGTTAACTTATTAAGATTTATCTAGTGTCGACTGGTGTTAGCTCTATGGACTAATTCCCACATTTTTACATGAGTAAGGGCCCGTTCGGCACGTCTACATCCCTCGTCTACTTCTCTTGAAACTTATTCCAAACGGTTATATACCGTTTGGAAAGCATTTATCTGACATCCTTTTGAAAACGGACAAAGAGGTTTTACCTCTATTTCACGTACCTTTGAAATCGACGCCATTTCGTACAGACATATTGGTCTAAAGCAGAAAGACACAAGGCTACAATGATTTTAACGCTACTTTTGGAGTTACCCGTTTCTTCATTGTTTTCTAAATTTTAGGCACCATAATCACAATCCAAACCATTAGATATCTTTACATCATCAAAAACGGCTATGAGACAAAGTTTCAGCCATTGGATGATCACGGATTTTGAAATACTTGTAAAGATAGTTAGATGTTGGATTTGGATTTTTGGACCTTGTGGGCCCCACAATCAAGATCTGAACCGTCCATCCTCTTTGGAAAGCTACAAATAGCTATGAGAACAAGTTTAAGATGTTAACTCATTATAAATCTTGAGATATTCGTTAAAAAGCATGAACCATTAGATGTAAACAAGCTGTCTCTTTCATGTTACTTACTGTCAGTCCGGTTTTTATGAATTCTAAATTATTCTGGGCCAGTAAATGATGATCCAAACCGCCCATAGTCATTAAAATGTGGAATAGGTGTCTGGGATAAAATTTCAACCGTCGGATGATCACAGATATTGAGATATTTGCAAAATGCCCAGACCATTAGATCTATTTTTACATGTGTTACCAAACAGTTTATTTTTAAAATATCTGTGTCTTACCAAACAGTCTATTTGTAAAACACCCATTTCAAACTGCTTCATTTGAAATAGACCTATATCACATAGATCTATTTTGTAAAGATAAGATTTGCCAAACAAGCCCTAAGGGGACGTTTGGCAAACATCCTCGTCGCGGATTTCTTCCTTTTTTCCTCGATCCCGTGGAAAACCCACGTTTGGATCCCCGTGGAAAAGGGGTAATGGATGAGAGGATTCTCTCTTTCCAATTAGTTTACGAGTTAGACCCCCCCCCCCCCCCCCCCCCCATCGGATCCCCAGAATCCACGCGGAAGAGGATTTGCAGAGCTACAGTGTTTGGGGCGTTAATATGGAGCAGACCGGTTTTTCGCATTTTTTTGGTTTCTATGGGACCCACAATCAAGATCTGAACTGATAAAAGTGTTGAGAAGGTTCAAAACGGCTATTTCGCAAAAAATTCAGCCGTTGATTCATCTTAGATCGTTAGATATTTGCAAAATCGTCAGCGACAGTGACGATAAGGTGCAGGTAATGCACAGTGAAGATAATGTGGCCCTAATAAATTTTTACTTTGGGAATGTACCTTTTAGATTCCATAATCAAGATCCAAACCGTTAGTCACCTTTAAAAACTCCAAAATGGCCACCTCACCAAATATCAGCCGTTGAATCATCTTATATCTCGAGATGTGTGCCAAAAGTCATTACTGTTCAAACTAATATTGAAAACAGTCCGTTTTTTTCTCTTTTTGGGGTTTATGTGGGGTCCACGATCAAGATCCAAACCGGTCATTAGTTCTGGAAGGTCAAACACCGCACGGTTACGAAATTTCAACCGTTAATTCCTCTTATATCTTGAGATATGTGCCAAATACGTCTGACTGTTACACTAATGTTGAAGATGGTAATAAAAATAGTCCCTTTTTTTTCATTTTTGTGTTTATGTGGGGTCCAAGATCAAGATCCAAACCAGTCATTAGTTCTGGAGGGTCGAACACGGCAAGGGGACCAAATTTCATCCATTGATTCCTCTTATATCTCGAGATATGTGCCAAAACATTTACTGATTACACTAATTTTGAAAATGGGAAATAAAAAACAGTCCTTTTTCCAAATCTTCTGGTTCTTGTGGGGTCCAAAATCATGATCGAAACCAGTCATTAGTTCGGGACGGTCAAACACGGTAAGGTGACCAAATTTCAACCGTTGATCCTTACTTTATCTTGAGAAATTTGTAAAAATATCAATTGAATCATACATTCTACTCATTGTAGGAATCCTCCCTCCATCCAAACATGGAACTTTCATTGGGAATCATACTTGAGGATTATAGTCTTCTTTGGAGATGGAGAGAATCCTCTAAATAGAGGATTCTTCGTGGTTTACCAAACGTGCCCTAAATGTATATATTGTATTTGGACTTTTGTATTTGGACTTTTTTAAACGTTTTTCATAAATTTCTCAGAATCCATGAAAATTTAAGATATGAAACTAAATCATGGTATTCCACCATTAAAACAAGAATATTGAATAGTTTAGATGATGAATTGAGGGCTCACAAAAGTGCCAAACATTAGATCTATAGGCTGGGACTTTTTCACAACTTGCTCAAGATTTATGAAAATTGAACATAATCAGCTTCAAGGTCATGGACTTTATTAGTTCAATAAAAAAAACTAATAGTTTTGATTACAAATTATTGGTCTCGTAGGAATTAAGAAAATCAAGGTGGTTGATGGGCCCCACAAAAATGCATGTACTAGTGCCCTTTTGGAGGAGAATGCAGGTGTGAGAATTTCAGTGTGTAAATGGCCTTATTTACACATCATTTTCAATTATGTGTAAATGAGGCAAATAAAAGTGAAAAAAAAAAAAATTCGGTCATTTTACAAAACACTATAGTGGACTTCATCAATTGGTTTAAAGTCATATGTAGTAAACCAACTCTGCTTATTTGCCTTACATGATAAAGTCAAGGTGGTTGATCAAGGCTTTCATATTAGTAGAGGTGGTTATTTGTAAAACAAAATAAACAAAGTAGTTGTTTTCCTTTAAAAAAAATATATTGTTAGGTTTTTTTAGTGATTGGCTAATCCATGGGTTGGACAAAACTCTGGGTTTATTGAGTTCTGATTTTTATTTTTAGATGCTGACTATGATGAGGCTTCTTCACACTGAAGACAGAAGGAAGGTCAACAGATGAAAGCCACGACAACCTAGAAGTATGAAGTCAAGTAGAATTAGAAGAGGGAAGGAACAAGAAGTCAGGAAGAATTAAAAGTCTGCTAAAATTTTCGAATCAAGAAAACAGGTTCGCTCAAGCGAGCACAGGAAATTGCCTTCCGCTGAGACAGAATAGCTACCCGGTTGAGCGAGCATTCACCCGCTTGGGCGGATGTTGCGGAAGTCTTCTGCATGAGTTAGATTTTTTATTCCTAATTTCTCTCATTATGCCTATTTTAGTTCTAATCAACCTAGGTAACCTTAAGCACGTCCCTAAGTCTATTTAAAGGACTCTATGGTTGTCCTAAAGAGAGAACACACTAGACCTCTCTTATTGTTCCAAGCAAGAAACCCTAATTGAGAGAATTATTCTTCTCTAGAGCATCCATTGAAGAGTTGTGCTGCAGAGTTCATATAGAGATTGCATTTTTTTCTTCATCTCTTGTAGAATATCATCTTCTTTCGTAGATATTCTAAGGAGTCAAATGGTTTTAAATCTGTTACAATTAAAAGTATGAAGTCGTTGAGGCGTGAAGCTACACAAAAGGTAACTGCAGTTCTTAAGTGGTGATGATTTGGGGAGGGATCTGTGAGTGTCTTGTAATTGTGAGATTCATAGAACTTGATTGTTGATCCAGGTTGGATCCGTGGTTTTTCATCTAGTTTGGATTTTCCACTTTATATTTGGTATCCTTGTAGTGTATGCATTTACTATTTTATTTTTGCTACCTATCTATTATTTTTGCATACATTGAGTTGTTGAGTTAACCAATCTAGAGATCAATCCAAAAACCTTCACGTGGTATCAGAGAGGGTTGCACAAATTTACTATGTTAGAGCCTTTGAGATTTATAGAATGGTACCCAATCAAGAAGGTACATCAACTACAAAGACTCATTTGCTTGATGGGTCAAGTTATGCATATTGGAAGCAAAGGATGGTTGGGTTCCTTAAGTCTATTCATGATGATGTCTAGGATATTATTGAGGATGGCTACTCCAAACCAGTAATTATGACTAATGGGCAAATTGTTTCTAAACCAAAAGCCCAATGGACTAAAGATGAGAAGTATGCCTTAAATTGTAATAATACGGCAATGAATGATATCTACAATCGAGTGTCTGCTAAAGAATTACGTAGGATTTCCACATGCAAAATTGCAAAAGAAGTATGAGTGTCTTACAGATTGTATGTGAGGGCACAAATACTGTCAAGCAATCTAAATTGCAGAAGGTGAATAAAGAGTTTGAAACCATCGTGATGGAAAAAGATGAGACCTTTGATCAGTTCTATGCAAATCCAAATGATATTGTCAACTATGTTTTCAACTTGGGTGATAAAATACCAGAAACAAGATTGTCAAGAAAATTTTGAGGTCTACCTTCGAGGTTTGATTCAAAGGTTGATTCAATTGAAGAAAACAAGAATTTGGACACCCTCAAGGTAAATCAGCTAGTTAGAAATCATTAGACTTTCAAAGCAAACCGGTTGGATAAGGGAAAATCTAAGGATAAAGGTGTTGCTTTGAAAGTTGTTAAAGAATCTACAAAGAAAACCTCAAAGTGGAAGAGTTTTGATTCTGAAAAGAAAATTGAGTCTGATTATGATTCTAAGCCTGAGCCTGAAGATGATGTTGCTGAACTCATAAAGTGCCTCAAGAAGTACATGAAATCAAAACAAGCCGAGAGGAAGAATTCTAAATTTGAGAAAAAGGATTCTTCAAAAGAGACTAAGTGTTATGAGAGCCAAGGCTATGGTCACTTTGCGAATGAGTGTTCCAACAAGAAGAAGAATTCTAAGAAAAAGGCTTTAACACGACATGGGCTAATGAATATTCTAAAGACGAGAAAGAAGAGGAAAAAGAACCCGAGGTTGATCCATCTCAAATTGTGAATGGAAAGTTTATAGCTTTCATGGCTAAATTTGTGTCTGACAATGATTCTAATGACGATAATGATTCTGATGAAGTGTCAGATCAAGAACAGGATTAAGAAGAGAAATATCACTCCGTGTTTAATGATTGTGTGAGGATGACCAAATATGGCAACAAGGTCACAATCAAATTGAAAGCCACTCAAGAAGAAAACTCTACACTGAAGAAAGAGTTAGAGCAAGCAATTGAAAAGGTTCATCTCTTGAAAAATCAGAAAAACTACATGGCTGAATATTTTTTCTACTAAGAGTCAGGAACTTGATAAGGCTAATCTACAGATTAAGAATATGAAGACAAAGTTTCATATTGTGAAAATAGAGAAAGAAGATTTGAACAGCAGACTAACGATGGCTTTGTCCGAGTTAAAAGTTAAACAAGCTTCTCTAAACAAGATAAATACTGGTTCGAAAATTCTTAAAGACATCTTGTACAATCCGAAGTCTCATTTTGACAAAAGTGGTCTCGATTATGATCATAGTACATCCACTTCGATGAGTAAAGGTAAAACTGTGTTTGTTTCAAGTGTAGCAATCACTACTCTACATATAAATAATGTGTTGAATAGTTCCAAGAAAGAGACTTGTGTCACGCACTGTACACACATCTATTTGTCATCATTGTGAAATAAAAGGACATATTCATCCCCATTGCAAGAAGCTGCAAAGTTTACTAAAGACCAAGTAATAGCTGAAGAATTTCTTTCCACCCAAGACAACTACAATTTGGATAAGGCAATCTGATTTGCTAAGGGAGTTGCTCACTATGTACTGAAAAATCAAACTATACAAGTGTAGGTGGCTACATACAAAAAGTCCTGATCAAGAAGATCAAGCTCCCATCCCTAGTACTGCGGGGGGGGGGGGGGGGGGGGGGGGGGGTGGGCTGGCTGCAATTGAGGGGGTGAGCTATTAGATCCTAATTGATAAGAATGTTACATGTTGACTTCATTAGCTTCGTCCATTATGGACAAAAGAGGGAGAGTTTTCCGGGGGGTGTGGGGGGTGGAGCTATTAGATCCTAATTGACTAGAATGTTGCATATTGACTTCATTACCTTTGTTCATTATGGACAAAAGAGGGAGAGTTTGAAGATGAGATCAAGGGGGAGAACAAGAAATTCAGAGGGAGCCAGAAACAACCCAGATTTACAAGTGCTAATTATTTTTAACAAAAAAATTTCAATGTATTTTGGGTAGATCAATTTGTATTTTGTTAAGGAGTTTTGTCTATAAATTGCCAAAGTGGGAGATTGTTAGGTTCTTTTTAGTGATTGGCTAATTTATGGATTGGACAAAACTCTGGGTCCATTAAGTTGTAATTTTTATTTTTAAATGTGGATTGTGATGAGGCTTCACACTGAAGATAGAAGGAAGGCCAAAAGAATAAAGTCAGCAAGAACTAGAAGTTAGAAGTCAAGTAGAATAAGAAAACGGAAGGAAAAAGAAGTCAGGAAGAATTGGAAGTTTGCTGAAATTACCGGATCCAAAAAATAGGTCCGCTCAAGCGAGCACTTCATGAAACTACCTGCCCCTGAGACAGAATAATTATGGGCTCGAGCGGACATTGCGAAGTTTCCTGATCGAATTAGATTTTCTATTCCTAATTCCTCTCACACTGCCTATTTTAGTTCTAATCAACCTAGGCAACCTTAAGCACGCCCCTCAGCCTATTTGAAGGACTCTATAGCTGTCTTAAAGAGAGAACACACTAGACCTCTCTCATTGTTCTGAGCAAGAAACCCTAACTGCGAGAATTATTCTTCTTTAGAGCATCCATTGAAGAGTTGTGCTGTAGAGTTCATCTAGAGAGCAGTTTCTTCTTCATCTCTTATAGAAGATCATCTTTTTTCGTAGAAGATCTGATGAGTCAAACGGGTTTAGATCTGTTGCAATCAACAGCATGAAGTCGTTGAGGCGTGAACCTACACAAGAGGTAACTACAGTCCTTAGGTGGTGACTATCTGGAGAGGGACCTATGAGTATCTTTTAATTGCGAGATTCATAGAGTTTGATTGTTGATCCAGTTTGAATCCGTGGTTTTTTACTCAGTTTGAATTTTCCATATTATATCTGGCGTCCTTATGGTGTATCCTTTTACTATTTTATTTTCGCTGCAAATCTTATTATTTTTGCATACATTGGGCATTTGAGTTGACCAATCGAGAGTTCAATCCAAAAACCCTCATATATGTTTATTTATAAAGTTCCCTCGATTTGATTCTTCCAACTATAAAAAAGAGCATATCTTCCACATGTCAAGCTTTGTGAAATAGTAATCTACCCAAAAATAAGTAATTACCATATCAATGCCCTAAATCATATGACTAACAATGATCAATGAAGCATGCTTGTGGGTCTGAATAGACTCAACATTGCATGTCTTAATTTTTGTTGCATGTGGGGAAATTCTGAGGCACATGGCTTTTGACTCAAGAAATAAATCTCCTTCTCACTAATACTATAATGATGAGCGTTAATATAAGAATTTATATGAATTCATCTGGGTTTGGTATGAATTTATCTTAGTTATGTAATAAATTTATTTGAGATCTAGAACAGATTTACCTGAATTTGTGATAGAATCTCAACTTACTTGTCTGGTAGTGAGCGGATGTTAACTGTTTGTATAAGGAGATGCCTCGAGTCTTTGAGATTCTATATTTCCCAGGGTTCGAAATCTAACGAATCACTTCTGCAACCACTAAATCGACAACGAAACTGTTTCGTCGAAGATGATACAAATAGTTGCAGCTCTCAGGGGTTAATCTCCTTCCCTGATTCACTTTCCCACTTTTCCTTGCAGTCGCTCTTCAAAATCTCTAATTTCCCGCTTCATTCCTTCATTGGCAAGTTTCCGCGATTTTAGGTTTTTTAGCATTTTTTAATAACACGGTAGGAGATTAAGAGGACATTATTGACTTTTCAAATATATAAAACACCAAAAGGAACCTTTAACTTTACGAAAATAAATGGTAGACCGTTTGTAATAAAAATTAATTTTGAGGGAACTCCCACCAAACGCCCAGATTTATAAAACGTCCGGTTCGACATCCATCCCTCCTTCCTGAGTTCCAACTAGAGGTGTAAATATGGGCGGCGGCCCAGGCCCAGCACGGGCCCGGCACGAAAAAACCGTGCCTGGGCCGTGCCTGGGCCCGTTGACTTGGTCAACGGGCCGGCCCGGCCCGGCCCGGAAGCCCTGATGGGCCGTGCTGGGCCCAGGTCCCCCAGGCCCGAGGCACGGCCCGGCACGGCACGGCTAAAATCCGTGCCGTGCTGGGCCAGTGCCCAGAGCCCGCGGGCGGCCCGGCCCGGCCCGAGGCACGGCCAGGCCCACGGGCGGCCCGGCCCGGGCACGGCCCGCAGAAGCCCAACGGCTATTTTTTTCAAAAAATCCCCCCCACTTCCCAAAAAAAACCACGGATAATGATGACAGCAGCACAGGATCACCTCTCTTTTAAAGAATATATACAACTTGATAAAAACTAGTCATTAAATTATAATAACCAAAACATTTAAGAGGAAGGAAGAATGGCAAATATTATAAGCTGAGCATGTAATCATCATGAGTGGGCCCATTGCATGACATGTGCACAACCATGACTATTCACCAGGTGGGCCCAAGTTCCATTCTTAATTCGCTAAAACCACCACTCATGTTAAGATACTTCAAAAAATGGGCAATGTACTGTTTAATACTGCTTGATGCATCAGACATGTCGTTTTCAAATGAAAAATAAAAGCATAATGCAGTATATAAAAATCCAAAATCCTAACAGTGACATGTGCGGCCCAGTTATCTCCTATGGAGTATTCATTTGCTGGGCCCAACCAGGATGTAAGAAAATGGGCAGCATAGTAGGATAGTTTGTGGTTCATCTATGGTAGGGGCCATTAGATATCAATGGTCTGAACTGGGCTCCTTAGGTGTGGCCCACCAGTCAAATTTCAAGGAAATACAATTTATTTGATGTATTTTTTCAAAACATCATTAGTGTTATTCTACTTGTTATTTCTCTTAATTTCTTTATTTTAGTGAAATTGGTCCAAGACATATTTTTTAAAGAACCTAAAAAAAAGACATAAAGAACCTAAAAAAAAAAAAATTAAAAAAAAAATATTGTGGGCCGCCCATGGGCTGCACGGCCTAGGCCCGACTAGGGCCCGGCCCAGCACGGCACGACTAGAGTCGTGCCCTGGGCCGGGCTGGGCTGGCCCCTGAGCCCTTGGGCCAGGCACGGCACGGCCCGCGTACGGGCCGGACCCTCCTTCAGTGCCGGCACGGCCCAGATTTACACCTCTAGTTCCAACCCTCTTAATTTGAAAACGTATACATGACCAGGAAAATTATCGATACGTGTATTGTAGCAATTTCTCAATTCGTATATTGATGGAGACGAGACAGCAATGTAGAATTAGATGAGCAAATGGTGAGCGACAATCAGTAAAAATAAACTCCAAAAGACCAATACCTTTTCATAAGCCTTTCCGGCCGGCGGAAGGAAAGAAACAAAACATACCTACGCCCTTTGAAGATTCTCTCCACTCTCGAGTCTCGACAAAACCCCATACAGTAGCAGCGTCCCTTTCGAAACACGACACACAGTCCTATCCACACAGTCCCCAACCAAAAACTCTCTCGATCAAGATCGAATCACATCGCTCCCAGTTTCATCCATCACGCGTAAATTCTCCAAACCAACGACGCCGATCTGCAATTCTCCTCTCGATCGATCCCCATTTTGCTTATATTCGATTTCAACCGAACATCCAGAAATCCATCTTCTTCTTCCAATGTCGTTTTCCCGCCATATCCGATCTTCTTCAACTTCAATCATCCCTTGATACCCGCCTTCTTCCCTAAACGAATCCGATGATTCCTGATTCGGATCATCAGATCTTGTACGCTTGCGTTTGCAGTGGAACTACGATACTTTCAGATTTCAGCTCTGGCGATACCGATCTCAAAACCCTAGCGCTGAAATGCATCGAAAGGACACCTCCTTTCCACCTCCTCTACTCTTACACTGCCGGGAAGCGGATCTACTGCTTTGTGATCGAGGATCCGTTCGTCTTCTTCGCCATCATCGACGAAGGATTTGGGAAAGATCAGGGTTTCGTGTTTCTCGATCGCCTAAAGACCTCATTCGCATCTTTCTGGAAGAGGCAGTCGATCAAGAGCACGGATCAGTTGAATTCCCTCTGCTTCCAGGAGGAATTCGGTCCTGTTTTCCGATCTTTAATGCATCTGTCGGGAGAAGCAGATCAGATAACGAAGAGGAATCCAGATCCGATCGAAAGAGATAATGCTGGAGCGATTCGATCTCCGCTGCTGCTTGACAAGCAGATCTCCAAGATCGGAGACGAATCGGTTGAAAATGTGTCGGATCCGACATTTAGTTCCAATGAGATTAGAGATGGATCTCTGTTGCCGGAGAAGGATGGAGGATCTGGTGTAGTAGACGGTGGTTGGAGACAGGCGCGGCGGATTTGGAAGAAACAGGTGCGGATTGTGCTGTTGATTGACTTCGCAGTCTGCTGTGCTCTGTTTTGTGTATGGCTTACTGTATGCAAGGGGTTGCGCTGCGTTGATCGCTGAGCCCTTTTTTTTTTTTTTAAGCTCTTTCAGCCTGCATTTTGGTATCTTGGCGCTGTTGCTGTTACTTGTATATTGCTGTTGATATGCAATTCGTTGGATTTTTCTTATAGTTTTCCTTCAGCAGGGAGATGCTGTTATCAGCAGTGCAAAATTGGTAAGAACTCATTACATTAGTTTGACGTTTGATGTTGATCAGCAGTTTTAATCTTTCTCAGCTTCTAATGTATCTTGATGAATTGCATTATGTTTGTTTTTTCTTTGTTTTTTGTTTTTTGCTTTTACTCTATTACATGGCAATGCTTATGTTATAAATGTAACAATGTATACCTGGAATGTTTTGTGGAATTCAGCTAAAGGCCTTTTATGCGGATCTATTCTGTTTCATTGTAATGTAAGTAAAGAATACAAAAAGATTGAGAACATTTGTAATTAGAGTGGCTTTTATTACTGTAAGGTAAGGTTTCTGATCATCTTTGGTATTTGTTTATGAATGCAGTCCAATTTCAATGAATATAAAGAAGAGGGCCATGTTTATGTCATGGATCACTTTAATGTGGCTAAGATTGAAGCCCATAGGCTCTACTCTAGGGACAGTTTTCGGACCCGCTCACTGCATAGCAGCAAGGTCAGCTGGTTGGAAAACTGCCCCAAGAGTTGAGGGACCCATCTAGTCAGTAGCAGAGGGAGTCCACGTGAAGAATGTGGTTGCTCCCTAAAGGCTGCTATGACTGTTCCTCCCTGGACATTGCCATCTGAAAGGTATACAACAATGGATATTGATGACTCCTTTTTCTATATATGTTACAATATATTCTAGGTAATAGTTTGGTGCAATCCTTGACCCTAGATTTTGGACAATATCCGCGAGCCTTAAGCGTTCTGCATGTGAGCCCAATGTAGGAAAGATCAAGTTCCTTGCCAGCCTCTCAGCACGATCTAGGTTCTTGCAAAACTCTTGCAAGGCTCACACCAAAATGAGAAACAACTCACAACAATACTGATATCTCAACTGCTAACTTGACCAATTGGCTAACGAGAATATTTAATGCAAATGGAAAACAAACTAATCTCTAGCTAATCTTATACCTACCATAATTCAAGGATATAATCCTAATCAAATTTGACATTCAAACATTCAAAATAAAGTTATAATCACAAGGAAACTATTAGATATCCTAATCAATTTTAAAACTTTAAGCTCAAATCCTAACAAAAGGGAAGCCAAAATCTTATAATAGGGGATGATAGGATTTAGCTTAGTTTGATTCCATGCATAAGATGGGCTTTCCAAGGTTTTGATCATGAACCTTGAGGGGCCCATGTCCAAGGTCTGCATGAAGGCCCCATGGCTTTGTAGTTTGGACTATTGATCTACACATACATGGTGGATAGGGCATAGGGCATACACCTTAGAATCATAAGACTCTAAATTAACCATCTTCAAGGAAACACAGTAATGGTTTGAACTTAATATAAAAATGGTTGAATACTAGGTACCTATGATCTTTTGTCCACTCATCTTTTGTGATATTGTCTACATTGGGACCCATTGGTCAATAGTCTGAAGACTGTGAACCACCAAATGGTGGTTCTGTTTCCTACATGTACAAGCTATAAGATTCTCGCAAAACCTGAAATTGAGTGTCATATAATCTCTCTTCTGCTCTAACATGCACTGTTTGGAAGTTGAATTGAAGCATAAGCACATGAAGAGTTAACATCAATGTAACATCTGCTCATTGACTTAATAGCAGTTCAACTTGAATTCTATATTGATAGGATTGCGATTAAATTTCCAACTACCTTGCTTAGGAGGTGGCCACAAAAATCTATTACGTATTTTGGGATTGATTTCCCTTTGTATAGATGCTCTGTTTTTCCTTGAAATAAATTTTGTTCTTTACAGATAGCAACAGAAGTATTTCAGCATGTTATGAGAGTGCATGATTCAAACAATTTTTAATGTTAAAACTGAAAACTTTATTATGATTTCAGTTAAATAAGTGATCAACTAATAGTCAGTGCTGAATTCTAATTTACCAATCTCTTTATGTTGCTGTTAATCAAAGATTTATCTGATGCAACGGGACTAGCTCCTTAGAAGAATTGAATTGCCTATTTAGTAGCGAACTCATGTTATGACCTAAATTTTAATGGAAATATCTGGTCTAGCTGTCTTTCTCTTTTGTTTATCTTAATTTTGATGTGTATGTTCATTTTGTATACTAAAGATGTACTACTTTTTTTTTTTTTATCCTAAAAAATGGTCCATGTCCAACAGTTGTATCTATGTCTAACATGTGGATATGCCTGGACACCTCTAATGAAAGGAGACTTTAGTAGTCTTCGTTCTTATATTTTGCTCTTGTACACTATTTACTTTGCTTTATAATGCATTTCTTTTCTTTAAAATTGTTTTTGATGGTGTGCAATGACTGTCGTCGTCGTCTTCCTCATCATGTTAGTTTTATCCCATCTATATCTAGGTTTGAAATAGGCCCCCAGGTGCCTAATACGTTAAGGATCTAAATTAAAAAAATTGAGTACAGGTCCCATATTTGGACCCTTTTTAATTCAGTTCCAGCTTTGGGTCCATTGCAGAGACCCCGAATGAAGTTCAAGCCCATGTTCGTGTCCATGGATTTCATACTTGAGTATCATATGTACATTTCACATTTGTATAAGTATATTATATTGGTCTATAAGTAATTGGGCTTTGATTCTCGATCTAACCCCTTTATTTCTGTTTAGGTCTATGCTCGGGTCTTTGATTTGAATTCAGATATGTGGAGGAGTCTTGTAGCCTAGACTTGATTTGGGTCTGTGATGCAGGCCAGACCATGAGTAGGCCAACCCATTGGGATTAGTCCACGTGCCCAACAAACATCTATTTAATTGGAATATTTAATTACTTAGGAGTCTTCTTTTGAGAGTTGATTTATTTAGAAGTCTTTTTAATTGGGAGTTTTGTCTAATTTGGATTGTTAAGCAAGTTTAGCGACTTAGTTTCATTTATTGTTTAGGAAAGTAGAGTCCAACTAGAAAAGAGAATGTCCAACCCTTCCTATAAATATGTAATCCCTCCATTACGAGATAGTTCACGATTATTCAATACTATTGTTATGGGTTTTTCCTATGGTTGTGAGTTTTTCTTTGGTTTGAGAATACTCGTGAGTTGAGTCCCTTAGAGATTCAACCAAGACTCTTTGGAGCTTCGTCCCTATCATTAAATCCTTCGTGGATTCGGCCAAAACCCTTGTGGAATTAGTGTATTTTCATGTTCGTGGATCCATGGCTGCATCAATTGGTATCAGAGCCGAAGATCCACATTGCTCCTGATCGCCCATCAGGTAATCTTGTTTTCCATCCCATCATCTCATTCCTACATTCAGAGCCTTCCATCCACTAGTCGAGAGCCCTATCCAACACAACCAAACCCTAATAATCTATGTCAAAACCAGACTGTGTGACATAAAACCAACTCTCCGTGAAGCCCCACTGCTACTGAAACCCAAAACCATCTTATCCCCACCAATCAAATCCCTAACCCATCCATCCATCCATCCATCCCTGCCGAACACTATTTATTATCGGACAACAACGCCTCTCTCCCTCTCAAAAGCCCCGAAACCCTCTCTCTCTCTCTCTCTCTCACATTAAAAGTGCTTTTACAAGAAAAAAAACCTTTTTTACTTTTTTTTTTCTCTTTTTACTTTATGTTGCATATAAGGGCCAAGTTCGGTCCAAGTCATTGTAGACCCGACTCGGTCATGGCCAACGAGTTGATTTTTTAAACCTTGATCCTTGCTTATAATTTCACATGTCCTACTAACCATGCACTTTTTTTTTTCGAAAATCTAAACCATGCACATTTCAGCCCAATGTACTTTAGCTTCTTGTTTCTTCATTGCTCAACATTCAGTTCCATATAACAAAGAAGGTCTAACTGCTACCTTATGGAAATGGCCCCTTAGTTGGAAGGTGGTATCAAAATCCCACATGATGGTACTAAGTTATTTTCAACTCCAAGCAAAGCCCTTTTCTTTTCTTTTACTGGCTTTCATGTTTGACCAATAGGTACCACGTCTTCTACAAATAGCACACACTGTAGAACTTCGTCTTGAATAGATTTCATTCTGTTGCTCATAACCAAGGTGAATAAGTACAGACCTTGGTCTAACCCCACTTCTAGTAGGAACTCATACGATGCCTTTAACATGATTCTCATGCTTGTCAAAGATCAACTAAACTTGCTCTCCATATTATTCTGTCTTTAATTTGCTAAATCTTAACCCATTTGACTCAAATGCATCTCTCTTTTCTTTTACTGGCTTTCATGTTTGACTAATAGGTACCACGTCTTCTACAAATAGGACACACTGCAGAACTTCGTCTTGAATATCTTTCATTCTGTTGCTCATAACCAAGGTGAATAAATACGGACCTTGGTCTAACCCCACTTCAAGTAGGAACTCAAATGATGCCTTTAACATGATTCTCATGCTTGTTATTGTCCCTTTATGTATGTCCTGTATCCTTTTGATATATCCCTTCAGAATGCCTTTTTTTTCCCTCCCTTCAGTATCTACCTACCTATTTCATTACCCTATCATAAGCCTTATACATATATATAAAGACCATCTGTAAAATTTTCCTCTTTGCTGTAAACTTTTCTGAGTAGTCTTAACAAGAAATGAGCCCTCTAGTAGGCCTTCCGGGCATAAACCCAAATTGGTCCCTGAATTATTTGATTCTTGTTGTTAGGGTTGCTCAATTAATCTTTACTAGGGTATCATTGCTCAATTCTCTGTTGCTCAGTGGGTGAAGATCAATCCTATATTCAATGACTACCCTAGTGACCATATCATGTGTAATTGGAAGGAAATTGCTTTCACTTAAGCTAGGGGTCGCGGTGTAACCAAGTGTTTCTGCTCTTCTTCTTGTTTTGACTTTTGGGTTTCTTGTTATTTTGTCTGGCTGTTTTCTTGTTTTCTGTTTATTTTGAGGTCTGTACTCAGTATGTCTCTTGTACTGATTTCTTTAGTCAATGAAAGTAATCATTAAAAAAAAGGTATCATTGTATTGCTTGTTAGTTAATGCAATTCTGCATATCTTTTGTTCTTATATGAAGGGATTCCATTATTCTTCATTCATTGGAAAATTCTTGCATAATTTTGTGTCTAATAGGCGGCCTTAGAAATGCAGCCCATACAAGGAACCCTTCCGCATTCATCTTCAGTTTCACCTTTTATGATACAGTTCTCTAGTTTTCCTTTTCTAGTTTATAAATCCCCCTTTCCCTCTTCTGAGTTCGTTGCTGCTCATACAAATGGTCATAGACTTTGTACTTGGATTTACTTACAGCCTTTCTTTGGTGGGCATTCTTAGCTACTATATATGCATATATGCTTTGTATGTTTTTTGTCAGTTTTGGAATTTTCTTTTATGCAATGGTCTTTTTAGGCTTCCATATTCCACCACCAGGATTCTTTATATGTATGTTGTTCATTTTTGCTTCGGACTCTCTAAGTACCTCTTCGGCAGCCTGTTTAGGACAATCCACCATTTGATCCTACACTTGATTAAAAATTCGAGATTAATTCTAACTGCCTTTCAATATAATTCAATAATATTTTTTTAATATTTTAATATACTTGCATACAATTGTAAACATATGGGGTTTATTGAAATTGCTGTATTTGGCACCTAGTGTTTATGTCAATTATTGACACTCACATTCATGACTGGGTTACTCTGCATGTTACGTTTGCAAGGGTTTGTGATCTTTTTGAGTTCAAGTTGGGCCATCCATTCCATATGCACGTAAACTAGAAAAAAGGGTCGAGTGTAGGGTTCTATATTTGGAAAGACGCTTTTTCATTAGATGGGTTGCTAAAGCAAATTATTGGTGGGAGATGGAAGTTGTCTTGGATTTTGGGAAGATTGGTTTTTTGAGCATACTTGTTGGAGCCATAGTTTGGACTCAGAGATGCATTTGGGAAGCTTGTTTGAAGCATGAAAGGTGGAAAGTTGGGATCTCAGTGCCCGAGTGCAGCTGTCAGAAGCCGTCATTGGATTTGTGAGACTCCTGAATGGAGTTTGGTTTAGAAGAGTCATTTCTAGTCCAATGTCAAACATCGCAATGAATGATGCATGTGAGTCCAAGTGTGGACTTTTGGACTACTTGTCCTTCAAAGACCTAGTTATATAAGTGATTGATGGGGGAGATCACAAGCAGGTCGCTTCAACTTCAGTGTTTTATTGAAGGGCAATTTGTAATTTCAGGATTTGTGGCAAAGTTGGGAGTAAATACGTATGGAACCTTATGTTTTAGAGTAACCTTTTGGGTCATGAAATTTTACTGCAGTACTCCCTATTACAATTGATCAGAGGGGTGGGCAAACCGTTCAGAAAATGCAACAAAAAATTTGGAGCATAAGAATCTAGTGGTATCTTAAAATCCATCTTATTCTGATACAGGCCTTGGATCAATGATCATTTCTCACATAAAGTCATTTGAAAATTCCTGGCTTCACCTATAGGTGATGAAGCAAGTTGTTGGACAGCAACATAAAACAAAGTTCTTACCATGGACTGCTTGAAATCTTCATATCTAATATTTTCTTTTGTTGGGAGAATGGGAATATGCTGATCAGCTCATTGTCCATTTGCCCTTTGTCCATTTCTGTGGTTGTTTTACCATCTCTTTTCTGCTTCTTGATTTTGACTTCCACCTTTCGTTTTCACATGGGTGGGATGGTCTTTGGGTCTCTGTAAGCTTTGAAGTAGAGTTTGTGGTTAATGCTCCCATCAGCAATCTCTTGGAGAGAGTGGAAATAAAGGAATATAATAATTCTTGAAGTAGAAGGGTCACCTTGGTCGTCTCTCTTTTCTAGAATTAGGGAGAAATGGAGCCAAAGTAAAAGAATTCATTAGATCTTTTGCCCAGACCTAAACACAGATTGGTAGGATTTAATTGATGTACTAGGTTTTGTCTGTGTTTCTATGCCAACGTGCGTGCCAGTGCCACCTCCCTTTGAGGGGTTTAAAATCTAGACCCTAGAATCGAGGGGTTTCTATGAATTTTGAGAAATTTGTGATGATTCTTCACCAACCTAGAATAGGGCTTTTTCCCTGAGGATTTGTCTACATGAGAGTTCTCTATGGTCACATTTGGTAACATGCAAGAATCTGCATATTTGAGGAATTTGTATCATCCCCATTTTAGCTGAGGATTTTGACATCCATGCATAGTGGGGTTAGGGATTGGACATAGAATCTTAAAAGATGAGTATCTCAGGTAAGTCCAATTCCTTGGAGATTTACAATTGTCAAATGTAAATTCTTTGCGACTTTGTAAAAAGTGGAAAACTATTCCTTGAGGATTTGGAAGCCAAATGTCCCTTATGGAAGCAATGGTGGACCTAAGATTTTTATTTGGGTGGGGCAGACGATAGTCAATTGAGAAAGTCAAAATCAACACCTACTAACAATAATCTTCACTTATTGCATGGTTTAAACACATGATTTTTTATTTTTACTTTTTTGGGAAATTAAGTATAAGGAACTCATATCCTAGGGTAGGGCGATGACCTTATTAGAATGGGGCATGGGCTAAAGCCTTTTTGAATCAAACCTGGGGGAACTGCCCTAGGTTTGTATAATGTAGGTCTGCCCCCAGACGGAAGTGCCTACCAATCCAATGTCTGACCTTTCTTTATGAACAAATTTCTTTTCTTCAATCATCTAATTCGCTGGTGATTGATCAAAGGAGTGGCCCACGTTAATGGGTGCAAAAAAAATCAAGACCCTAAATCTCCATAACATATTATTATGCCCCACTGTAGGTGGGTCATATATACAGCCCAATATTATCATTTATTATATCGTAGAACTTTTACTTGATCATTTTAGCATAAATCATCACCTGGCAGGCCTTAGAAATCCTTTAGTCTGTAGAGGGTGAGGATCATTCAAATGGGGCTGTACATTTGAGGCCAACTGTATTTGATTTGGTACACAAGGGGAATTTCAAAATTGTGTACTTTTGATATGACCCCTTGTCTCTTCTTCTCTAGATTCACTTTACTTTAACTAGTTCATTACCAAACACGCCCTAGAGGAGAGACTATGAGCCCATCTGAAGACACCTAAAAGCCTAGGTAACCTTTAGGTGCTCACTGGAGCCTCTTAAACCACACACACACACACACACACACACACACACACACACTCACTGCCCACACACACACACTACCCACCGATGTGGGACTTGCTATTGTTTTTTTAGTGACCTAGAGGAGAGACTATGAACCCATAACGCGACCCCCTTTTTCATGATATCGGAGAATGGTCTGCATCTTCTTGCAAGATTGGATATAACCTGCGTATGTAGGCCAGCCTTCCTTGTAGGCTTCTCAATTCCTTTATCGTCGAGGGGCTAGGCATTTTTAGTATGGCTTCAACTTTGGCTAGGTCTAATTGTATTCCATCTTTTCTGATTATGAACCCCAAAAACTTTCCTGAGGTCACCCTAAAGAAGCACCTGAGCAGGTTCAATCTTAGATTGTATTTTCTCAACCGCTAGAAGTCCTCCTTGAGATCATGCAGGTGGTCACTCCCCCGCTTGCTTTTTACTACCAAGTCATCCACATAACTTTCCATAGTTTTGTGTTGCAGGTCTTTGCAGATTTTCATCATTGCTTTTTGATAAGTGGCGCCTGCGTTTTTTAGGCCGAATGGCATGACGGTGTAGCAGTTTACCCCAGGTGGGGTTCTGAGCGACGTGTGCCTTTCATCCGATGGGTTCATTTTAATCTGGTTATACCTAGAGAAGCCGTCCATGAATGTCATCCTCTCGAATTCGCAGGAATTGTCAACCATTATTTCTGTGAGGGGTAATGGGAAATCGTCCTTTGGGCAGGCTTCGTTTAGGTCTCTGAAGTCAATGCAGACTCGAATATGGCCATTTTTCTTGGTTACTGGGACGACGTTGGCCAGCCACTCCTGGTGCTGCTACTCTCTTATGAACTCGACCTTCAACAATTTTTAGATTTCTGCTTCTATTTCCTGAATACGGTCCAAAGCGAATTTCCTCTGCTGCTACTTGTGGGGGCGAGATCCCGGCCTTATGTTCAAGTGGTGAGCCGCTATCGACGGATCTAGTCCAAGCGTTTCCTTGTAGCTCCATCCGAACACATCCTTGAACTCGGTAAGCAGTCTTATGTAGACGTCCCTCTCTTCATTGTTAAGACTACTGCTTATTAGAACTAGGCACATGTTCTTTGGATTCTCTAGATTTACCTCATCCATTTAGTCCTCGGTTGGCGGTTTCCTTTCCCCTTCTTCTTGTGGGGCAGTTTCTTCTGTTTCTACCATATTACAGAGGTAGATTCTGTTTCTTCTTTCTTTTTTGAGTTCTGTTTGCTGCGCGGGCAGTCCTCCTCCGACCCTCTTTCTCCCTGCGCGACCTTCTGCTGCAAGGGGTGACGACCTATTCCGTCGATAAATTTGATCTATTCTTCGACAATTTGTAGGATCCCTTCTCGGGATTCAACAGTGGCAACTCCTTCCGGTTCTTTTAGACGGTCGTCTTTCGACAGCCGCTCCCTTTTTCATATAGTGCCGCATCCAAGCAGTAAACACCTGCCCCTTGAAATGGCTTCCTGTTCGCAAATTGCCTTCGCACAGCGAGGTTATCATCCACATACTTGAAGCATTGATGTAGTGTAGATGGGACTACATAATTTTCATGGATCCAGGGCTTTCCCGGCAACAGGCTATAGGTAGCGCAGGCTTCTACCATGTAACAGTCTGGATAGGCGATCAGGTTGTCGGCTTGGCATTTGATTTTGATCTTTCCCAATGCTCTACTCCCTTGACTATCATATCCATGGATACTGACGTTGGTTTCCTTTAGTGATCTTGGCGCCAGACCGACGTGGTTCATTGTTCGGATTGGGAGTACTTTAACAGCCAAAATCAATCTATATCCTGGACACTTTAGCCTCCTATATGTATCCTGTGTAGTAGAGGGGCCTGCTGTGCTTGCAGTCACCTAGCAGCATGTCGTTAAGATCGAAGGTGATGGGGACACTTTCTTTCAGATGAGTCGCAAGGCAGTTGACACTTGTCAGGCCTGATAGATTCTCGTCTTTTTTGTTCAGACAATGTTTCGCACAGAGACATCCTCACACCTTTATGCATCTTGATTAGATTCAGTAGGGACACCTTTGTTGGAACCCAGGATAAATGGTCCACGATATCGTATTGGAATCCCTCGCCTTGTGGGGTAGTGATCTCTTCGTCGTTATGAGGCCAACTGGTTTGCTCTGCCAGGTTCTTGGAATAATCTTTTGCGAAATCACCTTAGCATCAATTACTCCAAAGGTGAGGTAAACAGTATTCACAGTGTGCGGAAATCCTTCTTCCTTGAATGTAAGGACCCGGCTGTCGGAGAGATCCTAGATGGTGTTCCTTAAGGTGCCGTAGTCATTGGTGGTGTGGCCCACGATTTGATGATATCGGCAATATTTGGGGTCGTAGACTCATCCCACCTCTGGTCTTTTGGGTGATGAGGCTGGATTTTCCCTTTTTCCAAAAGCTATTCATGGATTCCTTCCATCTCTTGATCCTCAAAGTTAAATTTTCGGGACCGATTGGTGCCTGGTCCCCTCCTCCCGCTGGTCCCCTTTTCGTGTTCAAGACCATCTTTTTTTTTCTTTTCTTGTGCTGGGTAGACGCCATCGTCAAATAGTCTTTCCTTTTATTCGGAGGAGTCAACGAGGCTCGGAGTAAGAACCTCCTGGGTTCAATTTCTTGTTTCTCCCTCTTGATCACTGCCTTTCTGTTTGCGGCTACTTTAGATATTTGCGTGAATGAGACAGGTTTCACTGTTACAAAATATTTCTAGAACTCAGTCCTTAGGTTCCACACGGAGATATCAAATACTGTCTTTTGATTAGTTTCTCTACACTACATGGAAAGGTTCCTCCATCAATTGAGATACACCTCAACCGATTCATCCTTCCCTTGATGGGTTTCTAGTGGCACCTTAGATGTTATAGGCGGTGCTTCTGCCCGGAATTGGATTGTGAAGATTCCTTGGAGATCTTGAAACGTCTGGATTGATTCGTCAGGAAGGCTCTCGAACCATCTAAATGTGTTTCCCACCAGCGTGCTGGCGAACAACATTATTTGTTCAGCATCGTTTTCGAGTGACCCTCCAGTTCTCATAGAAAATTGTCATAGATGTTGCATCGCTGGTTCAGGTCCGTCGAAGGTCGGTATGTCAGGCCTTCTATACTTTTTGGAGAACTGTACATTCTCCATCCATTCTAGGTAGGATCTTCCCTTAACGGGGTGGTACCCACCTCCTTTTGCCATAATCCTGTGTACCTCCACCTATACTTCCGCTTTTGATGCTACCGTTTTTCCTCCAAACTTTGTGATCCTCCGGCGCGTTCGTTAGACTGTCGGGTAAAGATTGGTTCTGCTTTCTGCTCCAGAACCCATTCTTTGGTGGGGCCACCGTCAGATCCGGCAGACTCCTTCTCTAGACACTTTTTCTTTTCTGTAGCATTTTCCAATTTCTCTTTTAGTTCTATCAGCATCGCCATCAGGTTACCTATTTGATTGTCCTGCCTTTGCAGGTGATAGTGGAGGGGTTCCTCCTGCTGGTACCTTCCTGGACTGCTTTCGAGATTGTTTTCCCTATTTACCTCGGCCATGCAGACATTGAAGGACTGCGTCTTTTCTGAGGTGTCAGGGATTTCGCCTGGGTCCTCTGTATGGGATTCCCGTCTTGACGTTTTCTCTTTTATCATCCTGTTTTAGGAATGTTGTTTTCCCGAGACGTCTTCCTTGCTGACCGGATTATGCCATTTGCTTCTTCGATGATGGTGGTTCTGTTTCTAGGTCGGTGTTAATCCGACCGCCCTGATGCTTTGTGCGAACTCACCGTTCTTATGGCTATTGTTTTCTTTCTTCATTGGCTACCCTTCTAGACCCTCTTTTGACAGGGGTCAGTTTGGATCCCGCGCGTCTCTTCGGTCTGGAGTAAACCGACCGATCCCGTGTCAGGTAGGGCTCCGGTCGGGTTGGACCCTAGAAACCATTTTCTAATCCCGACCCAGGCTATCAGGCTCTTTGTCGATGCTTTTGCCATGGTCAGTATTAGCTTTCTGTGACTCGTGACAATGTTTATGCGTCTGCTCACTTGAAGTTGCGCACACCGTGGCTAGCTTTGTGATGAATGCGCCTTGTGCTGGTGCTGGCGCTCTTCTGGCCACGGCTAACAGGCTTTCGGTTGCCTTTGGGCATTTCCGTTTGCTCGGTGGTCCCTTCTCGTGTGATACTTCGGCCAAGGTCTCCTGGCAGTCAAAGTCCTTGCATTGAGGTAGTCGCTTGGACGAAGTATCATTTTATAGTGCGAATGACAAGGATCAGTTTTCTTGCGGACGGCTAAACCATTCCCTTGCGAACGTCCCCTTGGCAGCTGGCGTAATTGCCTGAGCGCCAGAGGGCGTCGGTTGAGCCACCGCTTGGTATTGGGAGTCGTTGAGGGTATGGAATTGTCTGCCATGCCTATAAAAGGGGTGATTTATCACACTCATCCCGTGTGATTTCGCTGTGGTGTTAGAGCTAGATAACGATTATAGCCCCGGTTTCCCTAGCAGAGTCGCCAAAATATGTAAACGGTAAAATAAATGAATTCTAAAAGTGAAGTGGAAGCAAGATAGCTAGAAGAGAAGAAGTGTGTGTCCGCATGGCAATTCTATCTCAACAACTAGAGATCTCGGGGTTTACACTAAGCTTCTAGTCTGTCCGGCATTCAAACTGCCATTACTCCTTTTTACAGAGAAATCACATCGCATGACCTTTTATGGAGGGGAAGAGGACAACTTGGAACGCCTTTCTTCCCTCTAGAGTATCCCCTTCATGACACCCCTTGGGATCGGCGCCCCTTCCTTTTCATAGGCTCTTCCGACGAAGGCAGGATCCCCTAGGTCAGCCGTATCGCTCTGACTTCCTTTCCTTGCTTTTGGCAACACAATGGAGACGGGACCCGCTGGGTGAGGGAATCTTCTCGATTCCCCTTATCTCTCCTTCTCTGCCTTTGTTGGTAGGGAAAGGCAGGGTTCCAGGGTCAGCCGTGTCTTTGTTAACTTAGCGTAAGTGAGACCCCTCCTTTCTCTTATTTTCAATTTTTCCAAGTAAAGATCCACCTGTGGGTCCGTTTGGTAGTTTATTTTGGACCCACGTTCTGTTTTGTTTCTGCGTGCCTACACCTAGAAACACTATTATCACTAATTTTAGTTAAAGCATGGAAGGAGGATTGCCGTTGATTACGCTACTTTAGTATTTGGACTTCTTACTCTTCCTTTTATCTAATAACCAAAAAGAAGAAAAATGATAAGGAAATGGATGAATGTAATAAGAGCCCTGCTACTTGTCCCGGGACTCAGGCCCGACTCCACATAAAAGGGCATTTTGGTCATTTGTTTTCAAATGACCAAAATGCCCTTTTATGTGGAGTTGGGCTAGTCCCGGGACAAGAGTCCCGGGACAAGTAGACTTTTTCATGTAATAAATCCCTACCAAAAACAGTTGATATCCAATCGGTAGCTTTCTCACGGGTTTGAGAGCATTCCAAAGGCTGCAGACTTTTTCTAGAATGCCCTTTTATGTGGAGTCGGGCTAGTCCCGGGACAAGAGTCCCGGGACAAGTAGACTTTTTCATGTAATAAATCCCTACCAAAAACAGTTGATATCCAATCGTTAGCTTTCTCACGGGTCTGAGAGCATTCCAAAGGCTGCATACTTTTTCTAGACTGGCGACAAACCCTCACTTTCAAACCAACTGTTAAATGAATTAAGTCGGTTTCGTGTCCGGACCACAAGGTACCTGGGCCCATGCCTAAATTAACCAGGTTCAGTTACAAAACTCAAATCCTTACATAAATTTAAATTTAAGATTCATAACAAAAATCGTGATCCAAATCCCCAATACTTATTAGTAAAATAATATTTTGTTATGCATAATAGAAGTAGATGGATGCATAATACAGTTGCAATATCAGGCATCTTGGACCTTGGGTATGAAACATTGTATCTGAGCTCAAATCTTATTTGAATTTTCAAGGTAGATCTAATCGAACTCATGTGGGAATTGAAAATAGATTCAGTTATTGGACTTAAAGTACTTTTTTTTAACCGGGGTCTTTGGGTATTCGAGTGATTCGAAGTGTCTTTTTTAGTTTCTCCGAGTTAAATGAGTGGACCTCTACAGGGGGATTGACCTATTGATAATCTGTTAGGTTTTTGTGTTATTGGCTGATTCATAGGTTGGACAAAACTCTGGATTTATTGAGTTGTATTTTTTATTTTTAGAAAATGACTATGAAGATAGAAGACTAGAATGACTCAAAGAAGGAAGCTGAAAAGAAATTCAAGTGCTAATATTCCGGAACAACAATAATGGGTCCGCTCTAGTGACCAGCATCATCCGTTCGAGTGAACATGAGTCAGAATGGTCAGACGTTGCCAGACGCTGAAACAAAACCTCATCTGCTAGAGTGGATAGAGGGTCTGCTCGAGCGGACATGTGGCAGAGTTCTATGAAAATTAGAAAATTATTTGTAATTGTGGCCAAACTGTTTGTTTTAGTCCTAATCAAGTTAAGCAACCTTAAGCTCTGCTCGAGCGGACATGTGGCAGAGTTCTATGAAAATTAGAAACTTATTTGTAATTGTGGCCAAACTGTTTGTTTTAGTCCTAATCAAGTTAAGCAACCTTAAGCACATCCTATAGGCTATTTAAAGGACTCAAGGGCTATTTTAAAGATACACTGAAGGTTTGATTAGACCTAGATCAACCTTCTATTTAAGCCTTGACACAGGCTAAGGTCCTTTCTCAAATTATAATATGAATTTCAATCCCAATTACTTAATCTAATCAGTTAACCTAATTCCAAATAAGAATCAATCACCACAAACGATAAGAGGAACAAGAGTTATACATGGAAAACCCTACTCGGGAAAAAAAAAAAAAAAAAAAAAAAACCAAAGGTGGTAGAGACCACCGAAAGCAAAGCACTATAAAACGAAGATTACAAGTGAACTTACTAGACCTTTGACGCAGTTGAAACTCAACCTAAAGGACTGTGAAGAACTTGCCGACAACATGCCGTTCACCTTCCACGTGCTAGCTTGAAACCCACCTTGAATGCCCCTTCAAGGTGCTTGAGGGAATAAGGAAAAAAAACATCTTCAGCGCAGTCTCCCTTACAAGATAAGCCCACAAAAACTCTCTTAGATGAATGCTTGAAGCTTGAGAGAATTAGATAGCTAAGTAAGTATCTTGTGGCTACAAGGGGTCTATATATAACCAAAGGTTCGCGTACAACCCTTTTGCAAACAAAGAAGGACTCTTAGAAGGAGTTGAGAAAAATTCAGCATGCAGAAGTCCTGAACGGACAAAAATCTTGAGCTCACTATAACGAGACCACCTTATGTCTGCACCAATGTTATAGCTCGCTATAGCGAGACTGTCTTCTAGAACTTCATCCTGTTGGTGCTAGATCCATCCGCGAGGACTCTTTAAATAACTTCAAAACTGATTAGAAGTCTTCAAGGCTTGTCTTAGTAATCCAGAAGTTATCTTCTACTGTTAAGAGGTTACTTCACAGTCCTTTTCTAAAAGAATTAGAAATTACAACTCAATTAGGACTTGAGTTTTGTTCAAACTAGGAGAATTAGCCAATTAGAATTCTAACATACACCTTACCTTTTAAAGTTCTGAGTTAGAGATTTAATTGAGAGAATTCTTACATACACCTCACCTTTTAAAGTTCTGAGTTAGAGATTTAATTGAGAGAATTCTTACATACACCCTCACCTTTTAAAGTTCTGAGTTAGAGATTTATTTGAGAGAATTCTTCTCTAGAGATTTATTGAAGAGTTGTGCTGCCAAATTCTTTAGAGAACCAGTTTCTTCTGCATCCCTTGTAGAAGATCATCTTCTTGCGTTGAAGATTTAAGGAGTCAAGAGCTAGATTGAGTATGTTGCAATCAACGGTGTGAGGTCGTTGAAACGTGAAGCAACACAATGTAACTTTTGTTCTTAGGTAGGGGATATCTGGCGGGGAAATCTGAATTTCTTGTAATTGCGAGACTCATATTGTTTATTTGTTGATCCAGTTCGGATCTGTGGTTTTTCACATAGATAGGAATTTCCACGCTAAATTTCGTGTCCTTGTGGTGTGTGCTTGTGATTTTATTTCCGTTGCATAGTTATTGTTTTTGTATACTTTTGGGATGATTTATGGAGTAAACCAACCTAGAGATCTCGAGCCCTAAACTTTCAATTGATATTGGTGTAGGTTGCACTAAGTCGCTGTGTTTGATCCTAAGAGATTTTTAGAATGGTACTCAAACAATTCTTGGTCAGACCTTCTTCATCTGATGATGATAATGAAGATGAGGTGTCAGATCAAAAACATGATTGGGAAAAAAATATATTACTCCGCGTTTAATGATTGTGTGAGGATGACCAAGTATGGTAAAAAGGTCACAATCAAGTTAAAAGCTGCCCAAGAAGAAATTTCTGCATTAAAGAATGATTTAGAGCAAGCACTTGAAAAGATTCGTCCCTTAGAAAGTCAGAAAAATTGCATGGTTGAAAATTTGACTACTGAAAGTCAAAAAATTGAAAAGGCTAAACAAGAGATTGACAATATGAAGACGGAGTTGAAGATTGTGAAATCTGAAAATAAAGACCTGCAAGGAAGACTGAAGATCACTCTGTCTGAGTTAGAAGTAAAAAAAGCCTCTCTAAACAAGATGAACACTGGTTCAAAGACTCTTACAGATATCTTGTACAGTCAGAAGTCTCCTTTTGACAGAAGCGGTCTCGGTTATAATCATGGTGCATCCACTGCAAATGCTAAAGGTTAAGCAGTTTTTGTTTTAAGTGTTGCACATGCTACTCCACATACTGCACATATACATAATGTGTCGAGTAGTTTCAAGAAAAAGAATGTGTTATGCGCTGCACACACATCCACTTATCATTGTGGATTAAAAGAATACATTCGTCCCCATTGCATTGCACATGCTACTCCACATACTGCACATATACATAATGTGTCGAGTAGTTTCAAGAAAAAGAATGTGTTATGCGCTGCACACACATCCACTTATCATTGTGGATTAAAAGAATACATTCGTCCCCATTGCAAGAAGCTAAGTAGTCTACCAAAGACCAAGCAATGGTGAGAGAATTATTCTCCACCCAAGATGGCTCAAATTTGGGTAAGTATGTCTGATTTGCCTAAAAAGTTTGCTCACACTATGCTGAAAGATCAAACTACACAAGTGTAGGTGGTTATATATAAAAAGCTTTGATAAAAAAAGATCAAGCTTCCACCCCCAGCACTGCTACGAAGATACATTTATGGGGAGTTGCAATTGAGGGTGAGCTACTGATCCTAATTGACAAATTTGCTGATTGTTCTAATCATTGGCTTTGTCATTTATGGACAAAAGGGGGAGAAATGCGACAGATCAAGGGGGAGACCAAGAAGATCATAGATAGTCAGAGACAATGCCAATCTACATGTGCCAATAGCCCATTTTTTAAAATTCATGTATTTTGGGTTTTCTTTCGGGTAGATCAATTTGTACTGTCCTAGGGAGTTTCGTCCATGAATTGCCAAAAGTGGAGATTGTTAGGTTTTTGTTTATTGGCTAATTCATGGGTTGGACAAAAGTCTAGGTCCATTGAGTTGCATTTCTTATTTTTAGAGAAGGATCTGACTCAAAGAAGGAAGCTGGGAATAAATTCAAATGTTGAAATTCCGGATAAACCATAATGGGGTCTGCTCGAGTAACCAACATCATCCACTCGAGCTGACATGAGTCAGAATAACCAGACGCTGACAAACACTGAAACAAAACTTCATCCGCTCGAGCAGATATGAGTCAAAATAGCCAGAAACTGACAAACATTAAAACAGAACCTCATCTGCTCGAGCAGATGGAAGGTCTGCTTGAGCGGACATGTGGCAGATTCCCACGAAAATTAAAAAATTATTTCTAAGTATGCCCAAACTGCTTGTTTTAGTCCTAATCAAATTAGGCAACCTTAAGCACGTCCTAAATGCTATTTAAAGAACTCAAGGGCTATTCTAAAGACACACCTCACCTCTCAAAGTTTTAAGTTATAGATTTAATTGAGAGAATTCTTCTCTAAAGATTTTTTGAAGAGTTGTGCTGCCAAGTTCTCTAAAGAGCCAGTTTCTTCTTCATCCCTTGTAGAAGATCATCTTCTTGTGTAGAAGATTTGAGGAGTCAAGCGCTGGATTGAGTCTGTTGTAATTAATGGTGTGAATTCGTTGAAATGTGGAGCTATACAAGGTAACTTTAGGCCTTAGGTATGGGATATCTAAGGATGAAATCTAAGGGTGTGTTTGGCATCGTGCCATTTGGATGTTCCCATGTTCCCACGAGATAAGGGTGTAGAAAACGTGTTTGGTATGTGTAAATGACTCTTCCGAATTTTTTTCTCATGGGAAGAAATCTCAAAATTTTAACTCACCAACATAAGAAAGTTTGAACAAAAAACTTTATTTTTTTAAGAAACAACTTGCTGGAACAATTGATTTTTTTCTTATCTCTTACCTTTTAAATGTAGGTACCACTTTGTAATTTTTTAAAGGTGGGTATCGTGTTTACAATTAACAAAAAGTATGGTCCCACATTATAATTCCTATAATGGTGGGCAAACATTATAGATTTTATAAATGTGTTACCCCTATGTTCTAATTTTTAAAGGTGGGCACCACTTACTAATTTCTAAAGGTAAACCCTGTGTCTACAATTACAAAAAATGTGGCTCCATTTTGTAATTAATAAATATGGGTCATATAGTTTCGTTTAGAAAAGGTGGACCCACATTGTAAATCCTATGAATGTGAACCCATATTCTAATTTCTAAAGGTGGATCCCATATTTGCATTTACAAAAAGTTGGCCCACATTATAATTCCTATAAAGGTGAGCCCACATTATAAATCCAATGGATATGAGTTTCATGTTCTAATTTTTAAAGACGGGTACCAAGTTGAAACTTCTACAGGTGGGTCCCATATAAGATAATAATAGTATTGCACACAATAAAAGGTGGGGTCCCACATTGTAAATCCTATGTTTGCTCCTTGAAGCAAAACTTTTATAGTGTTATCAAATAAGTTCCGTACGGCATATTTTTAGTAGAGTAATTTAATATAATGTTGCCAAACAAGTTCCGTAGAGTATAGACTTGAAACAATCTGATCTTAGTACAACCTAATCCGAGCACAAATTTGGGAACAACAAGAGAACGATGCCAAACAAGCCCTAAGTTTCTTGTAATTGTAAGATTCATAGTGTTTGATTGTTGATCCAATTCAGATCTTTGGTTTTTCACCCGGTTAGGGTTTAGCGTGCTAAATCTGTTGTCCTTGTGGTATGTGCTTGTGATTTTATTTCCGCTGCATAGTTATTGTTTTTATACACTTTTGAGCTGATTTATTGAGTAGGCCAACCTAGAGATCTCGAACCCTAAACTTTCATAATCATAGCATTCAAAATGAACACCCTACTTGTGAATGAGATGTCCCCAAAATTAAGGAGCGGTACCATTGTAGGATTGAGCAATCTATTAATGACATTATTTATACAATTTTATACATTACTAATAAATTGCTCAATCATATGGTTGGGCCACCTGCTTTTGGAATACATTTTGTGGAAATCATATACAGGGGTAAGTTTATCATTTTGAGCAGTGGGATTATCTATGAATGGGGCCCACTGTGGAGTTTTCCTACTTCAAGTCAGAGAAAGCCTACAAGGATGCCAAAGCTTGAAGTGGTCCTGATGAATTGCGTGCCGCACTCTACAACTAAAAGATTTTTTGTCTTTGAAGAAGACAACTTTGAACGGACGAGCGGTATTTGAGAAACTAGGGCCTACTCAAAAGCATAATGATTGAGCTTCTCCTATATAAACCTGCAGGGACAATGAACGGTATGCCTTCACAATGGAAGATGGTGTGTTGCACATTGCCATGATGCCCTGGCTGGCTTTTGGCCACCTAGGACCTTTTCTTGAGCTTTCCAAGGCCTTGGCCAATAGGGGACACCATATCTCGTTCATCTCTACCCCAAAAAACATCCAACGGCTCCCAAAAATCCCTCCCCACCTATCTCCCCACATAGATCTAGTGGGCCTTCCCTTGCCCCACACCGATGGCCTCCCGGATGGCGCCGAGTCCACAATGGACATCACCCTAGATCAAATGCACTGCCTCAAGAATGCATTCGACGGTCTAGAAGGACCTGTGGCTGCTTTTTTGGAAACTGCTGCCCCCGATTGGATAATCTATGATCTGATCAATCATTGGGTGCCTCGAATCGCCACCAAACTTAGACTACCATGTGCACACTTAAGCATCTTCCCTGCACTCCTAATAGGGTTCCTTGGGCCACCCTCTGAATTGAAAGAAGGTCGCCGCTTCATGGGTCTAGAGAGTCTAATCAATGTGCCCCCTTGGGTCCAATTCCCCACCACTGTCTCATTCCGCTCACATGAGGCCATCCCAATCCTAAAACTCATACAGTCGGTGTCTTCTGGGGTGACCGACTTCCAACGGTATGGATCAGCCATCGGAGAGTGCCGCATCATTGTGATCCGCGATTGCATGGAACTCAGCTCGGATTGGTTACATCTTCTAGAGGATCTCCATCAAAAGCCAGTCTTTCCAATCGGATTACTCCCCCCTCCGATCCAGGAAGCGGACGATGGAGATGAGGCTTGGCCTGGTCGCGAGTGGCTCGACAAACAAGCCCATGGATCCACGGTGTATATAGCTTTAGGAAGTGAGGTCAGACCGAGCAAAGAGCAAGTGCATCAGCTGGCCTTGGGCCTAGAGCAATCTCAACTGCCCTTCATTTGGGCTCTGCGGAGTGGAGCGCACGACCCCGAGATTCTGCCACTAGGCTTTGAGGACAGGATCAAGGGCCGCGGCATCGTTCGAAAGGAGTGGGTCCCACAGCTTAAGATACTTGCCCATCCATCAATTGGAGCGTTCTTGACACATGGTGGTTGGAGTTCGATCATAGAGGGACTTGGGCTGGGTAGGCCTCTGGTGATATTGCCATTAATGTATGACCAAGGTCTCAATGCTCGGTCAATGGAAGAGAAGAGGTTGGGATTGGAAGTGCCAAGGGACCAGATGGATGGATCTTTTACTGGGGCTGATGTTGCAAAGACATTGAGGAAGGTGATGGCGGAAGTTGATGGTAATATCTACATAGCCAATGCAATGAAGATGAAGGAGGTGATTGCAAATAATAAGCTAAGTGATCAATACATTGATTCTTTTGCTTCTTATATGAAAGACAACAGGGGGCACAATCTGCTTTAATGGTGATGGTTACGTGTGGGATCTCCAATTATCATCGGTTCTTCTGAAGGATGTGTGGACACATTAAACGGATTGATTGAGAACACTTTCTGCTTTATCTTGTGCCCTCCTGCAAGTTGTTTTTTTTTTTTTCTCCTTATGCAAGTGATCGATCCCTCACATCGCCTGCCTTGACACTTATCCTTGAATGTGTTGCCGTCTTCCATTTTCTTTTGAAGTATATTTGTCATAGTAATTTTTATGGAAATTCTTGCGAAATTGTTGTTATGGTCTCTTTGTCAATATGGAATTGATTTCGTCAATTTTACCAACTTTGTTACAATATTTTTGAACTTAACGGGTTTTTTAGGTGATTATTGAAAAATGTTGTAGAAAACTTATTATTTGTAAGTAATAAAACTAATATATAAAATGTGATAGATTTAGAAAACAATTTAAAATCATTTTTTTTCTAGATTCTTTATTTTTTTGCATATAGATGTTATTGTGCTTTCTTTGTGATAATTTATAAGATATTGCGATGCTATTAGCAGACCATCTTTTCAGGTAAATATTGTAAAACTCTCAGAATATTGCCTGTATTTGTCAAAATGACTATTACAAGATCATCAATTTTGTTTTCATATTTTAGTAAAAAGAAAACCAAGATCTACTTCTTTGATTATGATAGAAAAAAGTGAAAAGTGTTCGACTGAAAGATTCAAATGTAACTGAATAGCACATGAATGGCATTTCATTGTCCTAATATCGATCCAAACTCGAAGAAAATGAATGGGTAGGATTCAAAATCTTTAAATTTGGATGTTGACTAATTTGGGTTTAGATTTGAATATTTCAATAAAAATATTGAGATTTGGTGATGGCTGTTCATTGAGTATTTGGTATGACCTCTGGCTCAGTAATAACACAATTGTAGCTCTCTTCCCTCCGCTCCCTTTCTCTCACTTGGATAAACTCTCATCTCTCATTAATGGTCAGAGTTGGCAGATACCAGATTTCATTTCGGAAGTCATCAAGCAGCGTTTTCAACCGGTTTTCTATCTACCTCTTCCTCCCCAACCAGAATTAGATTCTGCTACCTGGTGCAATAATCCCTCAATCATTCTTTCCACAAAGGGAGCTTGGAATTGTTGGAAGTAGGTGGGCATTCCAAATGGGATTTCAAGATTTCTTTTCCCTCTTGATGCAGGGATCAAACACCCAAGAGGCCAAGAACCCAATCCCAAGATTTAAAACCCTTATCGCATTGTATTAAGATTATAGATCTATCAGCAAAAGGATAGATCTGTACATGCGCAAACAAGTAGAAAAACCTACTAATACAACTAGTATAGATCTATACCCGAGGAGCTTGGTTGAACTCAAATTAAGATATTTCTTTGATATTATTGACTTTTCAAAACCCTTTCGCGGATGTGATCTCATAGGCCTTGCGATCTTCGACGCTATGACCCGATTGAAGAGATCTTCTCAAAGAGAATGGTGGGATCACAATTGAGAAGAAAAGCCTAGGCACTTAAGTAGAGAAAATCAGAGGAAAGAGAAGAGAGGAGAAGCCCTTAGACGTCCTAGGGTGTTGGGCATGCCAAGCATGTAGGACGTCTAGCCTTAGGTCTCTTTTCAGGGAAAATTAGCCAAAGGTCCCTTAACATTATCATTTAAAGACTTTAATCCACTGGATTCTCGGTTAAGGCCTCTAGTCCAAGCGATTTGACTTATTTCAGGTGGAGATCCCTAAGTATGCTAGATCATATATTTGCATGACTGATTTTCCCTTCTAACCGTCTGAAGTTATGTTACACATTTTATTTATAGTTTTAAGCTCCTTAACATGATATTTAATGACTGATTTACCCTATAAATGCCTCAAGCTGTCTCACGGGTTTTGTTTGCTAGTTCTAGATCAAGTTTTGAAATTCAAATGGAAGGGAATGGTGATTGATAGATATCTGCCTACAAAATCTCCTTTCTAAAATAAGTCATTTGTATTCGTTCTGGTCGTGCACGAGAGTTTCTGTAATCTTCTATGGTTTTCTTCCTTACGTGGCTACTATATTTGCTTCCTTTTGTTGTATTATCATTGTTTCTTGTTCAAAGTGTTTTCCAATTTTTGAATCAAATTTATCTGACTTTCTTTTCGAAAGCCAGATAAATGTATGTGAGTTTCTTCGAAAAGATATATAAGTTTATCTGATTTTTTTCTAAAAGACATGAATTTATCTGAGTTTGTTTCAAACTCAGATAACTTTATCTGAATTTCTGGCAAAACACAGATAAATTTATCTACGCTTCTTAAATAACTCAGATAAACTTATCTGTATTTCTTTTAAAACTAAGATAAATTTATGACTTTCTTTTAAAAATTATACAAATTTATCTGTCTTTTGAAAAAAATCAGATAAAGCAAAAATTTTGTGGATTAGAGGCTAACAACAAAGTTAAGGGATCTTTGGCAAATTTATCCTTATTTATTTGTCTCTATTTCTCTCTCTCCTTGTTCTCCAGATCTCATCACTCTCTCTCCTTTGATTAAATATGAAATAGAGAAGAGGGAGAATCAAAGGGATAGAGAGAGATGAGATTGGGAAATCTTAAAAAGAGAGGGAATGAGGAGGGAAGAAAAGTGAAATACAAGAGAATGGGTACAGAGGTCGAAGAAGAAGAAGATGCCTAGTCTCACGTGCTGATTTTGTTAGATGATTTCTCTTTCTTTGAATCAGTTCTCCCCCTTGTATTTATCTTCTCTGTCGTAATCCTTGATTTGTGCAGTCGAATAGTTTTCACGAAATTTCCCCCTTTTTTCTCCAATTAAAACTCTTTACGAAATCAGTTTTCCCTTTTTATATACCACACAGAGTGTAGTAAGAGTGGGCATTTTGGACTTTTTAACTGTTTAAAATTTGAAAAATAACCTCTGCCTCTACGATAAAAAAACATGGACCTTTTGCAACAAAATGGACTGTTGACAGACTTGCGGCCAAACGCCCCCTCTTTTTATGCTTTTTGAAACAACCCTTCCTAATACACTTAGAAGTCTAACTTCTGATTCTCTTATGCATCCTAGTCCTTTTTTTTCTTATGAGTATTTTTTGGTTATGACTCTCCTTCTTAGAGCTAGCATGGGGACCACTAGGGATGCCTTAAATTGCGTTCCAACTGAAGCATATAGACCCGCACATGTGAATTTTAGGCCCACAGTTAATTACAAATTACTACACTATATTGAAGGTCTAAGATCCGAACCCTAGGGGGGGGGGGGGGGGGGGGGGGAGGGGGGTATTTTGATCTTCTAATGCCAGTTATACTTTGGAAATTAATTGACTTGACTACAAGTGAAGTATCTAACTCTTATATGAACAAGTAAAGAAACTATGTAATCATTCAACATTGGCATTAAAAACAAACATTAATAAACTAAGCATATGAGCATCATTCACACATTAAAAAATCAACCACCATAACAACCAAATTTATAGTGGTTCGGCTAATCATGCTTACATCCACTTCCGGTTTCCCTACCGAATTTTCCACTATTTCAACTTGAGGTTTAGGCTCACCTTTAACCTTACAATCACGTATGCTTTTCAATAGCTTAGCATTAACCTTTACAACCACTTATGCTTTTCTAAGGCTTAGCAATAACCTTTACAACCACTTATGCTTTTCTAAGGCTTAGCAATAACCTTTACAACATGATATTTTTATCTCAATATTTTATGCCTAATGATGCACAAGATGAGATGCAATTAAGTACATATTGATGCCTCTCAACATAGGCTGATAATAAAAGTGAAAACCCAATCTAAGACAATGATATTATCCAAGTTGTGATCCTTTATTAACCTAGATGGTATAATCGAAGTACGAGTAACATCTTCATTTTCCCTGGGGGTTGACTGTTCACTAAATGTTTCAGCTTCATCATTGTCTTATAGAGCTCTTCGAATTTGATTAGTTTCATCAATAACAACATGTACTGATTCCATGACCGTCAAGGTTCTGTGATTAAAGACTCTGTAAGCTTTGCTCTTTTCAGAATATCCTAAAAACATTCCTTCATTAGACTTGGGCTCAAACTTTTCCAACTGCTCTCTATCTCTCAGAATGTAACATTTACTCCCAAATACTTTAAATACCCTAAAATTGATTTTCTTCTAAAATAAAATTCATAAGGGGTTTTGTTAGTATTCTTTGTTAGATAAACTTTGTTTATGAGATAGCAGGCAGTGTTAACTGCTTCAACCCATAGGTTATGAACAAGATGCTTCTCATTAAGCATAGTCCTAGCCATTTCTTGAATTACTCTATTTCTCATTTCTGCAACTCCATTTTGTTTAGGTGTTTAAGGAGCTGAAAACTGGTGATTAATACTATGACTATCACAAAATTCAAGAAATCTTTCATTTTCAAACTTTCCTCCATTATCACTCCAAATGTTCCGAATTTTAGAATCTTTTTCAACCTAGATCTTGTTGCAAATTCTTATGATATTATCCACTGCATCCGATTTAGCATGAAGAAAAGCAACCCATCCAAAATGAGAATAATCGTCTACCATCACCAATATGTATTTTCTTTCTCCAATACTCTGCACAGGTGCAGGCCCAATCAAGTCCATATGAATTAATACAAGGGGATGAGAAGACGATATATCCTTTAATCCTTTAAAACTTTTCTTGATCTATTTTCCTAATTGACATGCCTTCCAAATTTTAGATTCTTCATCACTCAACTTGGGAATTCCTTTCACGATTTCATTCTATGACAATGTCTTCGTCAATTTATAGTTTATATGTCCCATCCTTTGAGTGCCATATGTAACTTTCTTGATCTTTTGTTATTAATCACCTAGATTCATTCTCACCACATTCTTCTATGATCGATTTAAATATTTCCTTTTGTCCTTGAACCAATGAGTATAACTTAGTTGGATTTATCATTCACCACTTTGCATGACTTGCTATAAAAAACTACTTTGTTTCCTTTGCCACACAATTGACTTATGCAAAGAAGATTATGCTTCAATCCAAGCATTTGATCTCCTTTCACACATCCTTTGCCAATGATTTGGGCCTTACTATTGTCTCCAAAGGATACTTTTCCTCCATTATAATTCATAAGAGAGATAAATCTAGATCCATCTCTCATCATATGCTTGGAACAACCACTATCTAAAAACCATGTAGGATTTTCTTTAGCTGTTTTCTCCTTTATAATCCAACTAGACATAAGAGATTTAGAGGAGATGATCTTGGGAACATACTTAGAAGGCACTCTAGATGGATTCTAGGAAAACAGCCTAATTTTATATGGGCAATTAGGAACTAAATGTCCACTACGATTGCAAAAATGATGAACTTCATTATAAGTATGTGCTAGATTTTCATTAAGGCAGTCAACTTCTGTTCTAAATTTCTTTTCTAATTGTTTTTCAACATCAACTCATCTTTTAGGCTATTCACATCATTCACAAGCCGTTTGGATTCTACTTTTAGGGTTTTGTTTTTCTTAGTCAAGATTTCACAAATGTCATATAGTTCATCATAGGCTTATTGAATGTCATCTTCTTCATTGTCATCTTTTGTTTCCTCGTTCCCTATTGTGTCATCGATTACTGTATTATGATCATCTCTTTCTTCAACTGATGTAAATAGAAGCCAATTAGAGGAATTATCATTATCTTCTTCATTTTAGGACTCATCGTTCTCACTAACTTCGTCTTCATCATCCCATGTTATATTCAGCACTTTCTTTTCTTTCTTATCTCTTTGTTCAGACTCTCTGGGGGTAGAACAGTTTTGAGCAATGTGTCTGAATCCCTTGCAATTGTAACATTACACATCCTTTTTACTAAATGATAACTTTAGGGTTCCTTTGGAATTTTGGACTCTTAGTTTCATCTAAACTTCTACCATTTTTGTTGTTCTTGAAAAATCTTTAAAACTTCTAGGTAATCAAAGCATTGTCATCATCACTCTCACCATCACTTTCATTTTCCTTAAGTTGAGAGGAAAGGGCCACTCATTTCTTTTTGCTAGGGACTTCTAAATCTAGTTCATAAGTAAAAAGGTTTCCTCTAAGCTCTTCAATTTTGATCTTATCAACATCTTTACTTTTAGCTATGGCTACCGTCTGGGGTTTGAAACTTTTCAGAAGAAATCTTAAGATTTTTCTAACTACCTTGGATTCATCCATCCTCTCTCCTAGACCTATGAGGGGGTCGACAATCTCCATGAACTTAGTATAGAATTCATCAAAGGTTTCTTCCTCAAGCATTTTAATATCTTCAAACTTAGATGTCAACATCTGGATTTAAGTAATTTTCACTTGATCTGTCCCTTCATGTGTGGTCTCTAAGGTGTCCCAAACTTCCTTAGCCGTAGTACAATTCACAACCCTATCGAACTCTTCTTGGGATAAAGCACAAAATAAGGCATTCTTTGCGTTTGCATTCAAATTAGCCCTATCTTTTTCACCTTAGGCCCATTCTCTCTGAGACTTGGGTTTTATGGATATGACATACCCTTCCGAATCTTGCACAGTAACAATAGGTGGATGGTAGCCTTCTTCTATGATATTCCAAACATCAAGACTTTGAGATTCCAAGAACACTTGAATTCTAATCTTCCAATAACGATAATGTGTTCCATTGAGTGGTCTATTGGTGGCATTGCCTTCTACCAAATGAACTTGCATATTTGCTATAAATGAAAACACACTCTAGGATTTTAACTCTAGGTCATTAGACCTAAAGAATAGCACCTACACTTCGATACCAATTGAATGTCTGAGATTTGAACCCTAGAGGGGGGTGAATAGGGTGAGCTCAAAAACCTAGATTAATTTTAATTTTCTAACGCCAAATATGTTGGGAAACTAATTGACTTGACTACAAGTGAAGTTTCTAAGTCTTATTTGAACAAGTAAAGAAACTATGTAATCATTCAACATTGGCATTAACAAGAAACATTAATAAACTAAGCATATGAGCATCATCCACACATTAAAAAATCAACCACCATAACAACCAAGTTTATAGTGGTTCGGCCAATCATGCTTACATCCACTCCCATTTTCCCTACTAGATTTTCCACTATTTCAACTTTAAGTTTAGGCCCACCTCTAACCTTACAACCACATATGCTTTTCAAAGGCGCATTAACCTTTACAACCACTTATGCTTTTGTAAGGCTTAGCAATAACCTTTATAGCATGATGTTTTTATCTCAAGTTTTTATACCTAAGTATGCACAAGATGAGATGCAATTAAGTAATATTGATGCCTCTTAACATAAGCTCATAATAAAAGTGAAAACCCAATCTAAGACATGCATGATACTATAAAAGATGCATATACCATCTATCTCTTTTTGAAATTGAATGCTTAGAAATGATACAAAGGTAAAAGTCATAAATGAGAGATAGAGTGATTAAATGATACACATTTGTTTGAAATGATAAACAAACTAGTTTTAGAAAATGCTACTTAAATCTAGCAAGTTTGTTCAAAACATTAATTTAATAACATGTACGTAGAACTATTCAAATGTTGAAGTCAAATTAATAATCATGTTTAAAATCAAAGCATGTTAAAAAAATAACATTTGAACACTTTGAACACTAAATTATGCCATTTAATGAAAATAAAGTTTTATAGACAAGCATGAATTAATTTGAAATAGAGGGAGCAAGCCTATTTGAAAATTCAAAGATTGAAATCATTGATTTTCCCTCCTAGCCTAGCATGAATGCCCTACCTTCCTTGGCTCTCACAAATCTCAAAAGGTGTTGCCACAAATCCCAAGGAATGGCTCAATTTATAGCAAAAGGGCTCTCAAACAGCTCTTAGGGTAGTTAGCAGACCTCCAATGGTTATAATCTAATGGTCACATTTTTAAAGGCCGTTAGCCGACCTTCAAGTTGGTGGTTAGCCGCAAGGTGACCCACAAGCCCATTCTAAGATTTTTGCACATTATGGAAATGTGACTGCGAGGTGACTGACCTCAGTGGAGCTTAGCCGCCATTTTCGCAGTAATTTTGATTTGAAAATGACTTTCTAAATGGGTCTTTTGGCCATGGAAAACTAGACTTTAATATTGACTGACATGTTTAAATTTGAGTTTCAAAATGTGATACTCAACAGGTTTATGCATGAATTTTATAAAACTTTTGAAACTAAATTGAAGTAGTTTAATCATGCATAAAGATCAAATCTTAACTTACATGATGTTAAACATAAAAACTTCAATAAAAATGCATGAAGATTCCAAGAACAAAAAGTATGAGTGCATGAGAGATCAAGCAATGAATAAAATGAATGCATCTAATCAAATTGCAACAATTGGAAACCCTAACAACATAAATGCGATTACACTCCAGTCCTAGGAATTTTGCAAGAAGACCCTAAGCTTTTCAATTATTGCAAGCATGCCCCTTCATCAATTATATATATGGATCCATTAGAGTCAAACTGTCTAATCAAATTGGACTCACCTCTTATTATCCTTGTGACCCAATTAATCACACTGATCATCGATGTCATCTGATTAACTCTTAATCAGAACGGGTGCGCACTTATCAATGATAAATTCCATTAATCAGCACAAGAGGATATTTCTCTTTTAAATGATAGATTCCATCTTGAGAATATATGTGATAGATTCTATCTTGAGAATATATGTTCCCACAGTCCCACTACTATCTGCTCAAGATACCGATATGTTGACCTACAATTGGCATCACTCATTAGTAAGTTAAGTAAATGCCTAGCAGAAACTTGAGGTCATTACTCTCTCAGGATTGAAAGTCTCTAGCTTGAGAATTATGAGAGCATTCCTTAATTGAAAATATCATTTTGTATAAGGTGCTACTTATGGTCCTTCGGTACATCCAATGTACTAGCACAACTATCCAGTATCTTCCACTATGATGGTCGAAACAAACCACACTATCTCATAGTGGATGCCGTGCTACAACTCCTTTAAATGAGATGTCTAGTTTCATCACTAGTTGTGAAAATACTTCAAGTATAAGAGTAGTGATCTATGTCTCATCGATGTAAATCTCATCCACACACATAGATCACATTTAATATACTTAAGTACTAATGTTCATCTCATGAACACAATCATGTCATTTTGTATTAATTATGTGCAACCATAAACTAAAATCCATTCATCTCATGAATAAAGCATGGAATTATATATCAATCAAGATAACAAATGAATTTATTCACATCATCCACTAGATTGAGGACATAAAATCTAACCGGAATATTGTGAGAACTCGCGCTGCCTCTGCGCCTTGGTTGAAACTTGTTTGGAACCAGATAATTAGGCAGCGTGTCTCCACTCTAGTATGGAGATTGCTTCATATGAAGACCCCAACCCAAGTTTGGATGAAACCATTGGGTTACTCTTGCCCTTAGGTGCATTCTTTGCTATAGTAATGAAAAATCAGACTTGCATCTCTTCTTGACATGCTTAATCTCTTCCTCTATATGGTCATGGGTTTTACAGGGAATTGGGAAAAGGGTGTCTCAACCTCTCTCTGCCTCCCTTTTATGGTCATCACTCTCTGAAGGGAGATCTGAGGACTCCAAATAGTGGGTAGCAATGGTGTTTCTCAATGATATATTTTGTATTTGGAGTTTAAGAAATGATGCAACCTTCAACAATGTGGTTGTTTCTCCATTCAGCAGATCAAAGATGTAGTCTTATGTGTCCCCATCTTCATTCAAAGGCTAACTCCTGACTGCCTTTTCCAATTTTTGGGAGTTCCCCTCAGAGGGCCATGATTATTCTGGTTGATCAGTAGAAATGACTCCGCTTCTTTAGATTTTTGTTTGGGCCAAGTGGTATCTCTGTTAACATCTCTCTATTTCTTTCTTAAGAGTGGTGTTCAGTGCTGCAACTTGTTCCTACTCCTTTTGGGTGTGAGTTATTTTTATGTCTTCCTCCTCAATTTGGTTGTTTTCTTCTCCACTTTTGGTTTTGGAGCATGTATAGATGTTCCTTGTATCCTTGGGGGCCATGCCCTCTCTTCTATCTTTTCTCTTCATATATTCTTTTGCCTTCAGGAGAAAATTTTTAAAATAAACTATAGCAATGTAAAAATAAAGGTTCAAACTTTTTGTGATTCCTAGCAGTGTACCCTAGTTAGGTGATTTCTCATTTTCTTACTTTTTGTGTTTTTGAAAGGACAAAATTAACATTCAAAAAATAAATAAATAAATAATGGTTCATACCTTAACTTTAAATTTCTGTCCAATCCTATAGAAGAGTTTTCATATAAGGCCTTAAGTTTTTGCCTCATTTCAAAAAAAGGATACAAGTTTCAAAAGTTTCAACTTAGTCCTTAGGTTTTTTGGTAAGTTTTCAATTAAAGACATCTGACTATTTAAAGCTATTTTTTGAAAAACTATTCCCTCAATTTTTTTTAAATACCGAAGTTACCTTTCATTTAAAGTCATGACATGGTTTCGGCAATCACTATATGCAGCCGGTTGGCATGAGAATGCCGGTTGTCCTCGATCACTATGAGGACGCTGGTGAAGAAAAGGAGGAGAATATAAAGGAACTGAATGAGGGTTTTATTTCAATGAAGGGTAATATGGGTAGCTTAAAAATTCGAGGAAAAACACCATTAGAAAATAGCTTCAAATGGATGGACGTCCTTCATTGAAAACAATCTGGAAAACTTAGGGACTAATTTAAAAAGTTTTAGAACTTATATCCTTTTTTCAAGTAAGGCAATTTGAAAATTTCCCCAGTCCAAACATGACTTACGACCGTCAATCCGAACAACTCCCTGCAATCTTTTGAGAAGTTAGATTTCATTTTCTTACTTTTCATTGTAGTTTGTACTTTTTAAATATACATAAAAAATAAAAACTCTTGTGTTTTCTTTTGATAAGAATTGTAAATTGCCTTCCACGAAAAAAAATATCGCCTTTCACGGCAAAAAACACCGCCTTTCACGGCAAAACATTGCCTTTCACGGTAAACAAATGAAAATCGCCTTACAAGGCATTCAAATAAAATCATGTCTCTTTTCTTAACACATGGCAATGAAAGTTAGAAAAAAGTAAATTTTCTTTTCTACTTGTGAAGGTGGATCTATGGACTGCCACTCGTTAATTCCAAGTAGAGTAGAAATTTTGGCATACCCGTATAAAAAAGTTGATGTTCGCTTTGTTTCCGGTCACGAAAGGGTTGGACCCCACGAAGTCTCATTTCCACTTACCCCGATAGTCCAGCGAACGAATAAGAGAGCCAATCACCAGCTACTGCCCTCACAGCGGCCATCTGCTGTGTACAGCTTTGGCCAGTGGTGCCCCACCCGCGGAACCCATCCCTTTAAGGCCCTGTTTTATGACCAAATGACCTGAAATTTTTCCCCTGGTTTCCCCTTTTATGCATTTCAGTTTCTAAGGTAGAAATGATGTTCTTCTAACGCCATTTCCAAATACAAATTTTGGAGTACCAAGTATGGGCCTCTTTTCCTTAGAATTTTGGGTGTACCCCGTACCCTCACCTTGCCCGATGTTAATTTTCTATTCAAAAATAAAACCAGAGCAATTATGAACGCATGTGGAGCACGGTGATTTGTAATTTTACCCGAACTTAGGGATTGGATATCCTCACCTTCCGAATGCATCAAGTGTACGCAATTACACTAATATCCATCCCTTTGAGCGTATAATCTTGGAAATCACCGCACTTACATGTTTATGATTATTTCAATTAAACTTTTGTACTTTTATCATGCACCTTATAAACCTAATTTTAGCATCTTGCCACATGGGAATCCGAAGGTCTTAGCGCCCGGTTTTTACCCTACTTGACCATTGGATATACCCGGATCCATAAATGGTTTCTCGGTTTGTGCGCGAGCATTTATTGCCATGCACCTTCCGAGTTACCTAGATCACCTTGCTTTTCTACCACTCATTTTGGGTCTTTTATTCTTACCCAAAATGCTGCCCGTTTTTCTGTAGAATTTTCTAGAATTAGAAAATATTGTTTTAAAACCAGTTTTTAATTCCATTTACTGTTTTAAAAGCCAAATCAACATTTTTTTTTATGTTTTTAAGCATTCTAATTGTCTGTCAACCCCTGTACTTGAACATATATATCTCGTGAGGAACTGAATTACTCATTAACCCTTGATTTAAGTATTGAACCCTGCATTTTACTTTGATTCCCGAGTCAGCACCATTGAGCTATTATTATATATTTATTATATATGGTGTGTGTGTGTGTGTGTGTATATATATATATATATATATTTATTGCTAGCTGCAGTTTGAGTCTTGTATGTGACCGATGTCACTAAAGTACCTACCCTGCTCGGGCTAAATATGGTACCCCGTGGTAGGGCCAAAGATTTCAGACGACCATAAACTCCCAGGTGAGTTCCAAGGTACTCTCAGTCAGTTCGATTGGAGGAAGCGAATGCTCCCCTTTTCGAGGATTATGCTATGTGGTTGCCATCTAGAGTTTAATTACCTTTTTACTATCATTGAGTCTGTTATTTTACTCATGCTACACTGACCTTGCCTAGACATATTGTTACCTGACTTCAGTCTGTTAATTTACTCATGTTACACTGACCTTGCCTAGACATATTATACCTAACCTCGAATTAATTAACCTATAGTTATTATTTTTCTTTGTGCCTGCAAACTATGCTTTTTATCTTGAATACTTGCCAAACTCCTGTCTGATCTACGCTTGATGCCGTAGGTATGATTTCCCGACTTGTACCCTGGCACGGTTTCCGAGGAGGCGGTCACTAAGCCGCAAGTGACGTGTGATTGAGGTGCAGAGGTTGTCATGTAGACTCCACCCATTGCACATGAAACGTGAAATACCTGGGAGTATTATTTTAGGGTTTATATTCTGTTTTACTGGCCTTTGTTGGCCTTTTATTTTGGGAATGTAATTAATATATCTTTTGTAATTATAATCTGAATTATGGGAATGGAATCTCCTGTTACTTGTCTAGCTCTGTTTATGTTATACCAGTCTAATGATGTGTTGTCCAATACGATTCAACTAGTAAGACATTTGTGATGCAACACGGAGTTCGATGTGCTCCAGACTCCAAGTTGCTCCGCAATGCAAGCTTCTGCTAAATGTTTCATAACGGTGATGGATCTTGAAATTCTCACCAATGCGGATTTTGGGGAAAAATAAAGATTATGCTACAGTAATCCCCTAATCACAGCCCCTTAATCCTACCCTCATTTTGGGGTCGTGACAACCACTAAGGATTCCTTAGAAGCTGGCTCTAACTAAGATATCTGGACCCCATATCTCATGTGATGCCTATACCCACAGTTAATTGCAAATAACTCCACTATATAAATGTATTTGAACTCTAGTCTTAGGAATAAATTACAAAAAGACCCTAATTTACCCAATTACTACAAGTAAGTCACTCTATCAATTATATATATGGATCAATTGGAGTAAATCTGTTCTACCAAGTTAGATTCATATCTTATTATTCTTGTGACCCAATCAATCACAGTGATCATCAATACCATCCAAATAATTCTTAATTGAAATGGGTGCGCACTACCAATGATAAGTTCATTAATTGGTACAAGAGGATATTTAGAGGATAGATTCCATCTTGATAATCATATATTTCCACAATCTCACTACCATGTATCCAAGACACCGAGGTGTTTACCTACAATTGGCCTCACTCATTGGTGACTCAAAGTAAATATATAGTAAGAACTCGAGTTCATTAATCTCTCAGGATTAAGAGCCTATTGCTTGTGAATTATGAGAGTTGTCCTTAATCAAAGATAGATTTGTATAAGGTGTATCTCATGGTCTTTCAACACATCCAATGTACTAGCACAATGATCCAGAGTCTTACACTCTCATGATCGAGACTAACCACACTCTCTCATAGTCATTATAATGCTGCAACCTTGTCAGATGAGATGCCTAATCTCATCACTTGTTGTGAATCACTTCAAGTATAAGATTTGTGATATATGTCTCTTGTAAATGGATCCATCCGCACACATGAATCACATTTAATATACTTGTGGGCTTCGGGTCATCTTATGAACCATCATATTCTTTTGTATTGGTCATGTGCAAACAAGGACTAAAATAAAATACCATTTATCTCATGAAATAAATACTATCCATCACATGAATAAAATCATGATTATATAAATTAATTGAGGAATAAATCAATTTATTTACATCGTCCACTGAATTGAGAACATACAATCTAACACATTATCCTCCCGACAATTGTCAAACTATGTGGAGTCTCAAAATTGTAGAGAGATGGAATGATGATTATATCTCTCACGCCAATGTATTATTGAAATAGACAACAATAATATAAAAAAAAAAAAAAAAAAACCCTCTAAGGTTTCAGTAGTTTTCTCGCGATTTTCACGTTGGGTCTGAAAGTTAGTCTTACACGTTTGCCATTTCTTCCAGGTGCAGTCTGACGAATAGAAAGTTTGATTCTTACTTCTCAACATATTATGCCCTCTATTTTGTTCTTTTGTTCTACTCTGTCCGACAAGCATTCAAGTTTGGTGCAGTTGGGTCTGTTACGTCTGTGTCAAATAACTCCCACGCACAAGATTCTAGATCCTACTTTTCCATCATAGTCTCTCCATCGACAAAAGTTCCAGTTATTAGTCTTCCACCATTTATAGATAGGTTCTAGATCCAAGTCTTCCACCATTCATGGACAACATACTCCAATTAAAGCCATGTTCCATCATTCATTTTTCATGACATAGTAAGCCATAACAGTAGGGGTGTTCATGGGCTGGGGCGGGTCAGGCATATCCAGGCTTTAGAAATATAGCCCAGGCCCTGCCCAAGCCCAAAATGGGCATTGAAAGTCAGGCCTGACCCGGCCCATTTAGTCAACTGGCCCGGTTGAACCGGGCTTTTGATAAACTTTGCGGGCTTTCTAATGCATGTTTGGCCTCATTCAATTGAATTACATGCACTCCTTATATGGGACGGTTTGGGCATTGGCTTTCTTTAAGTTAATTCAAGGTCGGCCCAATCTTTAAATGGGCCCAAATTACATATCCAACACGGTCTAAAGTGGGCTAGTCGGGTCGGGCTCACGCTATCTCATCCCATGAACACCCCTACATAACATCCTGTTTTCTACAGAATCTTTGTACCAATATTCGTTGTCTTCACAAATCAGAGATACTCGCCACATCCGTGTACCTCCGATTTTTAGTTTTTCATATTTGATTGTCTGCTCACTGTTCAATCTTTATGATAGCGATAGAGGTTTTTACATCTCTCAAACTACTCATGACACTTGTCCGTTGCAACTAATTATTTGATTTTTTACCCAAAATAAATAAATAATTATTTGATGTAGAGGATGTCTTCTTTTGTTGGTCAAGAGCTTTGGCTTTATTAATTACCTCAGTAAATATGCCCCTCTAAACATAATCAATGATGAAAAAGGTATGGAAGTCAATGATGAAAAAGGTATACCCCTGGAAGCTTATGTTCTCTATAACAAACATAGGTTTTGTCTAGATCTATTTTAGCGCTAGAACTGACTATCTTTCGGTTTTTCTTCTCTATCTTCACTTTAGGTCTTCCGGCGACACAACCACGGTTCAATCTAAAATAAATAGAAAAGTACAACTCAAATGGATCCAGGGTTTTATCCAACCCATGAATTAGCCAACACAATAAAAATTCCAACGGTGTTGACATTACCAAACAAGTTCGGAAACATTTACCAGACTCATTTATTTCAATCAACAAAAGATAAAGAAATGATGTTGTGAGGGCTACTTTAGATGTGTAAAAGGGCAACTCACACACTAGATCGATGAAAATATTTGAGCGTCTAAAAAGATATATGATGATCTAACATCTATTCAATGTTCTGATACGAGTAATGTTAAAGTTTTATACTTGCCTTCTCACTAGGGACCATGTCTGGAAAAACCCATGGTGATGGTGAGTGGACCAACCACGGTCTGCCACGTCACCGTAGGGCAACCTGCCATGCACGCGGGCAGCTGCTCTTGTCCAAGGCAGGGCTGCTTGGTCCACCCACAGTCACTGTGGGTAAACCCCCTCTGAGGATCTCGATTCTTTGGCACCTCACAATCGGAGCTTTGTAACATTAATGTTGCCCAAACCTTCGAGTAATCAACCCTTCATAGAAGAGTGGCAATTAACAATCATTTAATGAACCCACCATGGCCTTGTAGGACAACTTAGACAAAATAGAATTCCTTAGGATCTGTTTGATTAGAGGGATTTTTGACAAGGAATTGGGCTTATTGGAAATTTATGACATGATGTGACATCTTGTCTCCTGGGCATTCCAAATGCTCTATTTGATGTAAGAAATCAGAATCCCAAACCACTTGAAAACGCACTTAAAGCCTTATGAATTTTCAGAATTCCAAATGCTGGAGGGGGTTTGAGCATTTGGAATTTTACTTTAGAGGGTGCAGCATTTGGAATTCTCGGAATTCCACCAGATAAGAATTCTCACAATTCTACTAACGAAATAAGCCCTTAGACAAGGTTACAATGATCAGAATTATGGAAGTGGTAGAGGAGGCCGAGGTCATGATAGAGACTTCAACAGTCATGGGCAAAACTTGAACAAACAGGGCCATGGATTTTCTCTTTTTGGTTTCATTGGTCAATAAGCTAAACATTATTTCCAAAGAGGGTTTGCTGATTCTCAACTCACTTTTAATCCTAGGACATCCAACTTTAAGTCTCCCCAATTTGAAGAATAAATTCAAGCCACTTGGCGGAAAATTTTCAAATAAGGCCTTATGTTTTTTGTCTTATTTTGAAAATAGACACAAGATTCAAACTTTTCAAATTAGTCCCTAAGTTTTCTCAAAAGCTTTTAATTAAGGACATCCGTCCGGTAAAGGCTATTCTTGGAAACTTTTCTCTCTTGACATATATTTTTTGCAATATTAAGATTACCCTTCATTGAAATAAAGCCATCCTTCACTTTCTCTATATCCTCCTCATTTCTCTCATCGGCGTCCTCACTGTGATCAATGACAACATCTTCGCACGATCAGTTGCATATAATGGCTGCCGGAATCCTGTCATGGCTTTAACTGAAGGGTAATTTGGGTATTTTAAAAAATTTGAGAAGTCACCAAAAATCTCTTTAAATGGCCGGAAGTCCTTAATTGAAAACTTATTGAAAAGCTTAGGGACTATTTTGAAGATATTTGAAACTTATGTCCTTTTTTGAAATAAGGCAAAAACTTAAGGCCTTACTTGAAAATTTTCCTATTAAAAATAAAAAGATTTGGTCCCGCCGTAAATTTGAATATATGATTAATGATTTGATTAACACAAGTATTAATCATATTCTTAACCATATATTTTATCTTAGGTGAGACCAACTCCTATTTTCGCAAAATTTAAGGATATGATAGAGCGAATACAATGTGAATAGATGAGTTGATGACCGGGGCTTATAAATTAGGACACTTTAATATTAGAATAATTTACCATTCCTCCCATCTAATAGGGAAATAAAAAATTTTAAAACAGAAAAATCAAAGAAAGGGAGGGGGAGACCAAATATCCTAAATTGTAATTGCTGATGGAGACCCTCAATCAGGTACCGAAGAAATATCTCTGACCAAATGTCCTAAATTGTAAATGTGTGGGGTCGTTCCTTGAACACCGAGATTGGGCCCACTCCGCTAGGGGTGGAGGTGCACTTCGGAACCGGGCTTGATTTGTTACAGTTCGGCAGAAAACATGTCCTTGCCATGCAGCTCGTTAGACTTACCTGCATCCCTCTTCAACTCGGTCATACTCCAGTTCGGATGTATCAAACCTCGGACATCCTCACCTCGGTCTCGACCACCTATTTCGGACAAAGGGCATCGCCCATCATCCCCGATAGAGACGTGGCGTAACGGCCGAAGAACATGGTGGAATGGTTTATGATGCAGCGAACACCAAAGAGAATGGGCGACGTTACAGCTGTAATTAGGGGATAATCATTGACTGAGCGGTTATCTGAATTAAAGGAGCGGGATCGACTGAAAAGGTTGCCCTGATTGAGGGAATCGCATCAGTTACGCCCTGATGCTTATCCACGATATTGGAACTTCACAACAGTATAAAAACAGAGGACTTAGTCTCCTCCAAAGGTACGCTATAGACAACCCAGTACTTTCTCTCTCAAATCTCTACCCTACTGTCACGTTCTTACACTGAGTTAGGCATCGGAGAGCCTTGCGCTGCTTACAGCCAGGGTCTTTGACTGCTTTCTTCGTCTTTCTCCTTTCAGGTTCCATTGAAGCATCACATCCTCTCATTTAATGGGTCCAGAGTTCACCACCTCCGGGTTTGTGAATTTTCGTGCACCTACAATTGGCGCCATCTGTGGGAAACGATACAGTAATCTTTACATTACTCATCTTCCCTTACACCATGCCTACGAGGAGCAAGAGAGGCGGCAAGACGAAATCTGTAGAAGGAAGGGAACGTCCTGGCCCATCCCGGGCAGTATCTCGACAAGAGAACATTGCCGAGCGTCCAGCAGTGGTGGAGAGCTACCACAGTGACACTGACTCACCTCTAATGGAGGAGACAAGGCCTCCTACAGCGAACAACCCTTCACTACGGCAGCTTCGGAAGGGCAAAAGCTTGGTGGAGCACCAGGCCCACAATGACGATTCTCCCTCATTCGCGGATATCAGGACCCAGAACCTGATCATCCAAGAAAAGGATAGGCTGATCTATCAGCTCCAGCAGCAGCTCCAGGAAATGGAAAAGGCTTATACGAACAATGTCTCACGGCCTATCGTCCACAATGAGCTGCGGCAACACCTTAACCGTAAAAGGCGTTCCCGAGATCATGTCGAGGGCTCCGGCGATAGCTGTACCCAGAGAAAGCAAGGGCCCACTTTAGGCGACAAGGATGACATGAAGGAATGGCTTGCCCGAGAGGTCAAGCAGACGGTCCAGCGCAACATGGAGGCGGTCGGATTCGCTCGCGACCAGCTGGATGTTGGTGACGCAGAAAACCTTGGAACGTCTCCTTTCTTTATGGAGATAAGGGAGTTTACTCTCCCGGAGAAGTTCGTCGTCCCACGGTTCGTTTTGTATGACGGAACCTCGGATCCAGGAGCGCATCTTCGGCATTTCACTCAAAGAATGTCGCTCTGGGGTGACCTCGATTACCTTAACTGCAGAGTCTTCTCTTCCAGTCTCGGGGACCTCCCCTTAAGGTGGTTCTGTGCACTCCCAAAAGAGTCGATCACAAGCTGGCGACAGCTCCAAGGCTCTTTCTTGAAAAAATTCCAAGCACACAAAATCATCCCCAAGACCGACACTGACATTATGGCGCTCCGAATGAGGCAGAACGAGTCTCTTACTCAATTTTCCAAGAGATTCTGGACGATTTACAGTCAGGTCGAAAATGCCACTGAAGAGGTGGCTATCAAATCGTTCTAGCAATCTCTACTTCCCAGCAATGAGCTCCGTAAGTACCTGATCTGGAACCCTGTAACCTCCATGAAAGCTCTCATGGCCAGGGTAAATCGCTTCATAGAGCAAGAAGAAGACGACGCCCGAGCTCGAGAAAGCTTCGGCTTCACCAGAGAAGCAAAACTCTCCAAAAGGGAGAAATCGCCTCGGAGGGAGGATGTTAGTCGCGGCCAGAAACCTTCCAGTTCGGCGACACCTTCATATACACCCTTCGGGGGTAGTAAGAAATATAAGAAGGCTCCGCGAGCCAGAGAAGGACAGCAGCCCATCACGGCGTTCACTGCTGTCAACACAATTTTCAAGGAACCAATCTATAGGATCCTTGGTAAAATAAAAGCGCGACCATACTTCCAGTGGCCGCAACCGATAAGGGGTGACCCGTCCACCCGAGATCAAAACAAGTTCTGTTCCTATCATAAGCAGAACGGTCACATGACAGAGGATTGTTTGAGCCTCAAGTCACATCAGGAGAGGCTCGTAAAAGACGGTCACCTTCAAGAGTACGTTAAAGGTGATCATGGAGTTAACCGGACTCAGCACGAATAGCGTGCTCCTCACCGAAATGATGGTCAGGACAGCGATGAGTCAGAAAGAATAATCAACGTCATTCATTTGGCGTCTACACAGAAGGGGAGGGCTCCGAAAGGAAATGACCGAACTCGCGCTGAGGCGAGGAAGGCTTCCCATGGCAAGCAGGTTCTGTCAGCCGAGCTTGAGCCAGCTACAAAAAAGGCTCGGAGGGACAAGCCGAAGATCTGGCTTGGAGAAAAGGACTTGGAAGATGTCCAACTTCCTCACAATGACCCACTCATTGTGACCTTGAAGTTGAAAAATTGCAGAGTACAAAGGATCCTCGTCGACCCAGGCAGTTCATCCGAGATCCTCTACTATGATTGCTTCAAGAGAATGGGTCTCAAAGAAGAAGACCTACTGAAAGCGCGAATTCCCCTAGTGGGTTTCAGCGCAAAACCAGTATATCCTAAGGGGAAGATCCCCTTGAAAATCCAGATTGAATGAGCCACCGCTATGGTGGACTTCATTGTGGTAGATGCACCGTCTCCTTACAATGCCATCGTAGGGAGGACATGGCTGCATCAGATGGAGGCTGTACCCTCTACATACCACCAAAAGATAAAGTTTTCCTTAGAAAATAAGGATGGCAAAATCGAGGTGGTGATGGTCAGAGGCGACCAGCAAATGGCCAAGCAGTGTTTGCTGGCCGTGATCCCAGGAGAAGTCGAGCCACAGCAAGTTTGATGGAACGCGCTCCGAGGCGCCGTGGGGCGGCTACTGGGGTCGGCGGAACGTGGGAGTCCGTCGGGTCCGGCCCTTTCGCGCCCTGGCGGGCCCTGAAGCGTGCATCAACATTTCTTTTATGGGTGTGCCAGATTTTCTATTTTACTTGGAATTGCAAATGGTAATCCGGAGATCAACCTTCGCAAGTAAAAAGGAAATCAACTTCTTTCAAGTTTTCCATTGCACAAATATTTAAGAAAAGAGACATTTTCTTGGTTTGCCGTGAAAGGCGATTTTGTTTGGCATTTATAGCCGATTTTGGCGTTTATAGCCGATTTACAATTCTCATCAATAATGAAAGACAAGAGTTGTGATTTTTGTCTCTTTAGAAAAATACAGATTACAATGAAAAGCAAGAAAAGGAAGATCTAACTTTTCAGGAGATTGTGGGGGACTCGTTCAGATTGACGGTCGCAAGCCATGTATGGGCTTCGCCATCATCCATGCAGATGAGAACAGAAGATGCTCTTGATTCGCTTGGCTTGGCTATAACCTCAGGTTTTTAGAGGACAAAGACCAAGAGGAGGTCCTATGTCCAATAAAAAGCTAAGTAGACGGGCTGAAAAGCCACGTCTAAGCCATTGGAGGCAGCAGGAGAAGGCAAGGACCTTGGGGGGGTGCCCCCCAAGGGACTTTTGTCACCTTGTAGTGGTGGCCGGTGCAGAACTTCAGCAGAGTTTTTCTCTCTTTTTCTTTCTCTCAGATCTCTTTCTGATCTTTTTTTCTGATCTTTTCTCTGATCCTGATTTTCTCCTTTTTTTTCCGATCCCAATTTCAATGGAATGCTCTCCTATTTATAGGCTTTTGGTAGCCATTTAGGAGGGTTTATGAGCCTTAATGGCTTTAATGGGAGGAGTTACAAGATTTATTTCTTGATTTTGTAACTCCTTTTTCCTTGAATTTGATTGGCGGATGGAGATTAAGGGCTTTTAATCACCTTAATTACCATAATGGGAGGAGTTTCATGGTTTAAATGCCATGAATCAATTGACTTGTAACTCCCAAATGCTTGCTTCTGATTGGGCCGTCCAAAGAAATGAATTAATGACTGCAATAAAGCTAGTCAATTAACCACATTAATTGGTCGCCGAGCAGTCGAAGAGTCGCGGGCCGTGCCTTGTCTTCTGGAATTCTTCTGGCGATGATCATCGATGGATCTACATGCTGATCGACATCGGATGAACGTGTAACTTCAGACATTGATAGCTAAGAGTGGGCCGGTGACATCTGTCTTGTCGATTTCACGATCGGTCGGACAGAAAGTGCACTTTCTTGGTCGACCGGTTGGCGATCTTGGAGCGATCAATGATGATTTTATGCTTTTGGAGGTTGACCCGTGATTTTGACGGATGTCGGAGGATATGAGTCAATTTCAAGCACTAAAAATCACATTTTCAGGAAACCACAGGGGCCAAAGTACGCGAAACGCGAAGAAAGACGGAAAAACGGGTCACCGGCGGAAAATCCGGTGACCCGGACCTCCATGGTCGCCGGCGACCATGGACCGGCGACCATGGGCCATGGTCGCAGGGGCCTGCGACCATGGGCCATGGTCGCAGGGGTCTGCGACCCTGGGGGATTTTTCCCCTTCGGAGCCCGTTTTGCGGTCGTTTTGAGGTCTTTTTCGTCGTCGTTTTCTTCTGTATTTTTCTTGACATTTCTTCTCATTTATTGGCTTGATTCCCCTGTAGAAAACTTGATGAGAATCCTTGCATTTTTAGAGTGCAAAGTTTCCAATTTTCCGGGAAAGCCGAAGACTTTGTCGCGTAAAGCTGCTGATTTTCCGCCAGAAGCTGAAACTTGGTCAAACGATGTCGGAATGACCTGAAATTTGAGGTGAAGCCTCCTGAGAAATAAATAAGACCAACCATAGGCTTTTGTTTGAGTTTTGAAGCCGTTTGGGGTCCCGTCGATGCTTCACTTGATTTTGCTGCGGGGAAAATGCCGAGCTTTGATATGTGGCCAAACGATGTCCGATTGACCTGAAATTTGACGGGGAGCCTATTGGAGTCATTTTGAGACGTTCCATGGGCTCCGTTTTGGATGTCATGGTCCCGGGTTGCTCCGCCGCCGGTAGGCTTGATTTTCTCTCGGAGCATCGAAACCTGGTCAAACGTTGTCAGAATGACCTGAAATTTGACGTGCAGCCTTTTGGAAGCATGTTGAAGCCACTCATGCACTTGGTTTGATGAGCGAAGGCTTCGGTGGTTCCCGCCGCCGGGAGGCTTGATTTTGCTGCTCGAGCATTGATGGAGGGTCAAACGTTGTCGGTTTGACTTGAAATTTGGCATGGAGCCCTTTTGAGACATGCTGGAGTCATCTGTAGGCTCTGATCGAAGTTTTGACGTCTCCGATGATGTTGCCGCCGAGAGCTCCCGTTTAGCTGTCGGAGAAGTGAAGTTAGGCCAAATGTTGTCGAAATGGCCCGAAACTTCATGTGTACTCTTCTCTTGGCTATCTTGAAGGATCTTACAGTTTTTGTTTGATTCTGACAAGATTTGATTTTTGGAGAAGTTGCATTGCCTATTTATGGCAGGTTGCGACTTCATGCAGCTTTCTTGATGTTGAAGAGGCAAAGTGACATTTTTGGTGTCAACAAATGCCCCCTCGAGGTACAGCGACGAGTTACTTGACTTTTGTAGTCGATGTGCCTCGAAGAGATTTTTGAAGGAGAGCTTGTGTCTTGACCAAGAGTCTTTGAGCAATCTTTCCTTTGGTAGAGTAGCCTTTGAGCTTCCAGGGGAATTTTATGGTAGTGAAAGGAATCAAATACCATCTCGAGGCAAAGTTTTGAAGATGACATCAGGGATGTGGATTTGGGTTTCTGTTTTTGATCTTGTGACCTAACCAGCTATATATGGCAGGTTAGGGGATCGGGTTTTGGTTTTGACCTTGTGACCCAACAAGCTGTATGTGGCAAGTTGGGGGATCATGATTTGGTTTTTGGTTTTGGTCTTGTGACCTAACAAGCTGTATGTGGCAAGTTAGGGGACCAGGATTTGGTTTTTGGTCACTCTTTGGGACTGTGTGGGTCCATTGGAGTGGTTTGGATTTTTGTGGAATGTCAATTTCAAGATTTTGGCTCAACTTGGTATATGAGGCTGGATGGTTTGATTTTTGGAAGCTCATGGGGCTTGGAATTTTTTGTATGGTTCAATCAACTCAAAAGAGGCATGGAACCATTTTTGTATGCTCTTGGGTAAGAGGGATTTTTTTTCCTGACTAAAAGCCCATTTTTTTTTTTAGTGCCTAGGTGGTCAAACCTGGCTCATATGGGCTAGCCCATGGGACCTTAAGCTTTTTAGGATGGCTTAGATCTCATGTGGGGCCATTTTTGTAAAGAATATCTAAAGATATCTCATTTGGATAGAGAATATCTAAAAATATCTTTATGGGAGAGAATCTCTCATATTCCCTTAATTTGGGAGAGAATATCTCAAGGTATCTTTCTTTTTGGGAAGAAATCTCCAATATCCTTTTTTGTTGGAGAGAATCTCTCATTTGATTGATTTTGGGAGGAAATCTCTCAAAGACATCTTTCTTTTTGGGAAAGAATCTTTCTAATTCCTTCTCTTTTGGTAAGGTTACTAATTAGTAACACTTACCTTTCTTCTTTGTTTCCTTCTTTGATTTGCTCTCTCCTATAAAAGCAAAGGAAGGTAGGATCTCTTGCCCTTATTGCTTTCTTTTGCAACAATCTCAAGAGAGCTCCAAGGCCAAGAGTTTTTCTTCTTCAAGGATCTTCAAGCTTTTTCCTTCTTCTTCTCCATCAATGGCTTCAAGTAAGTTTTCTCTCTTTTTCTTTCAAGAAAACTTTATGTAGAGAATAGGATGGTAAAAAAAAAGTTTCTCTTCTTTTTTTTTTTCTTTCTTCTTTTTTTTTTTCTTTCTTTCTTTTCTTTCTATTCTTCTTCTTTTTTTTTTTTTTCTCTTTTCCACGTGATTTCTTCTTTTTTTTTTTTTCTTTTTTTTTTCACACGTTTTTTTTCTTCTTTTTTTTTGTGGGCCGTACGGACAGATCCGTACGGATCTGGTCCGTACGGCCACGTGGCCTGTGGGCCACGGCCTGATGGGCCAGCCCCTGATTTTTTTTTTTTTTGCTGTTTTCTTTCTTCTCTTTTTTTTTTTCTAGAAAGTTTCTTTCTCTTTTTTTGTTCTTTTCTTTCTCCCCCTTTTTTTTGAGAAAGTTTCTTCTTTTTTTTTTTTTTTTTTTTTTTTGCTCATCATGATAATGCGTTTTTATGCAAATCTAGATGTTCATGCATGTACTTTTTGTAAATTGAATTGAGTAGCATGATGTGATAGCATACCTGAAAATCTTTGCAAATTTGGGAATTTGGAGCTCGCAGCGATGTTGAGCCCTTCTTGATTTTGCGGAGATTTTGAGGTTTCGAAAGTTTGGAGTTTCGGAGCCCGCAGCAATGTTGAGCCCATCTTCAAACTTTCTATTTCCGTCGGGGTATTTCCTTTTTCTTTGGAATTGCCCCGGAGTCATGCCAAAATTTCGCCAGATTTTTGGTGGGACAAAGTGACCCCCTTTTTTTTTTTTTAGCGAAATCCTGTCATTTTGATGACGATCTTTTTCTTTTCCAACCTTTGCAGGTGGTTCCTCCAGAGCGAACAAGGGTAAAGAGCCTGCTACAAGCGTACCTCGTCTATCTGCTAGATCTTCCAATGTGGCCGTTCAGCAGGCCTGGGAGAAGGTATGATTCTTCCTTTTTCTTTTTCTGCTTCTTTCATGGGGCTTTCCATGTTTTGATTTGTTTTCTCATTCTGCTGCTGCTTTTTTTTTTTTAGCAGAGGATGAAGACTTGGCGATGCCTGAGGTTCCGACCGATGAGGCGGTGATGGAGCCGGTTATGGCATCTGAAGAAGAACCGAGGGACTCTGGAATGATTCCAGAATCTCCAATTAGTAAAACTTCTTTCGCTTTCTCTTTTTTTTTTTTTTTTTTTGCCTGCGACTTGATTTGCTAACAGTTTTTTCTTGTCAGCTGACTTGCCACAGGATTCCGATGACTTTGAACCATCAATGGACGCAAATGTCGATGATGCTTCTGATGAGTTCATGGAGGAAGAGAGTGTTCCGCCAGTCGTCGAAGAAGGTACTTTGTAGTGATGACCCTGATGATTTTTTTTTTTTTTTTTTTTTGAACAGGATCATATTCATACCTTTTTGTGTTTCATTTGCAGGTTTTGAAGTGACAGAAGAGAGTCCATCGCCTTCTTCAGAACCAGAGCAAGGGATGCCAGAGGTCGATCCGGAGGTAGAGACCAGTTCAGACATGATTGAGGAGATGCCTCGTGTTGAGATTCCCTCTCCAGTGGCTCCAAGTGAAAAGAGTTCTTTTGTTACTCTTCCAATGGGACATGACATGAGCAGCCGATCAGCGGAGAAGGGTGAATCTTCATCCAGTTCGTCTCTTCAATTTGCGAAGAAGGTGCTGGCTCGGGTTTTGAGTTCTTGGGTCAAGACTCTCCTTTCTGGACACTTGGAGGCAGGATTTGGCATGATCCCACATGTACAGGAGATTCTGACCGACACCGAAGAGGTTGGTCTGGATGTCACAGGTGCCAGGGCGATCGTTGATAGGATCATTGCACTGGGTGACAAGTGGTTTGAGACCATGGGTTTCCCTGACGACCAATTCTTCAAGGAGATGTTCTTGGACCCTGCTGATAAGGCTAAGTCTGACCTGAATGAGGCTACACAAAGCAAGAAGCAGCTAGTTCGGGAGAAGAACAAGGAAGAGCTAGCCATCATCGGATTGAGGCATGACCTTAACGTCCTTGATAGGGAAGTTGAGGAGGCCAGGAAACGTCTTGAGCATTTGAAGGCACAAGTCGATGCGAAGTGGGCTGCTATAACAGAGGCTCGTGACAGGGAGAGTACTCTGATCCGCAGGGTTGCAGATGCCGGTCAAGTTCTCGAGAGGAGGACTCTAGAAAACGAACGATGGCAAACTGCTGGGGAAGAGCTTCCCGGTGTAAAAGAAGGGTTACGGCATTCGCCAGCATCTCATGGCAAGTTCCTGAAGAAGCGTGCCTTGGAAACTCTGACGGCTGAGGCCAAAAGTTTGCTTGAGGAGCTGAAGCTTTGGCTGGAGACCATTTTTGGCTGAGCTCCTGATTTTTTATAGCAGAAACCATTCTTCTTTTTTTTTGGTACCACATGTATTTTTTGGTACTCTTTTTTTTTGTAGTGCTTGTGGACACTTTCTTTTTTTTGGTACCACATGTATTTTTTGGTACTTTTCTTTTTTTTTTTTTTTTTTTTTTTGTAGTGCTTGTGAACACTTTCTATTTTTTTTTTTTTTGCTTTGGTACTTTTCTCTTTTTTTTTGTTGTTCCCTACGCTTACTCAAATCTTTTTGTGATGAAAGCAATTGCTAAATGGGATTTGATCAAAAGCTTTGTCATTTTGTGAAAATCTTTTGTCAAATAATTGTTTTGGCATGGGAGCCTGATTTTGGTTGTGGCGTGAAAGCCGATTTTGAGATGGCATGGAAGCCGAAATTTTATGGCGTAAAAGCCAAAATTTGGGTTGGCATGGAAGCCGAAATTTTGTGGCATTTACAGCCAGTTTGGTGGCATTGATAGCCAATTTGTGGCATTTATAGCCGGTTTTGTGGCATTGATAGCCATTTTTTGAAAGCCAAGTTTTGGTTTGTCGGCGTGAAAGCCAATTTTTCGTGGCATTGATAGCCGGTTTGTGGCATTTATAGCCGGATTTTTGTGGCATTGATAGCCAATTGGTGGCATTTATAGCCGGTTTTGACATGAGAGTCAGGTTTTTTTTTTTTTTTTTTTTTGTGTGTGGCATTTGTAGCCGAGTTTTTTTTGAAAACCGAGTTTTGTTTTATTGGCATGAAAGCCGATTTTGGCGTTTATAGCCGGAAATTTTTGTTTTGGCATTTATAGCCGGATTTTGGCATTTATAGCCGAGTTTTGGTTTTCAAAATGCAGGTATCGACTAAATGTCGCCTTCCCGCTGAATGGTCTTGCAAGTATCGATGGAATGTCGCTTCCTTACTCATTCGGTTTTGCGAGTATTGATGGAATGTCACTTCCTCGCGGGTTAGGTTTTGCAAGTATCGATGGAATGTCGCTTCCTCGCGAATTGGGGTGCAAATATCGACTAAGCGTCGCTTCCCTGCTTTTCCCAAGACTTTTGGTTTTGCGGGTACTGACTTGATGTCGTTTCTCCGCGATTTTTGAAATTTGAGGTTTTCTCGAACCATTTATAATTTTGGGTTGTGGATAGCAACTGGTATGTTGCATCTCCATGATTTTTGAAATTGGGTTGTGGATATCAACTGGTTTGTTGCTTCTCCACGGTTTTTGGATTTTGCAAGTATCGACGAAATGTCGCTTCCCTGCGATTTTGGGTGCAAGTATCGATGGAATGTCGCATCCTTGCTTTTTTTCAAAATTTTTGTTTTGCGGGTACTGACTTTGATGTCGTTTCCCCACGATTTTTGAAAAACCATTTTTTTTTTTTTGTTTAAAGACACGAGGGTCGTAAATTTTGACCTAGAACCATTTGGCGGTAAAAGGTAAGGTGGACTAGGGTAGAAATCCCTGAATCCGGATTTTTGTTTCAAACCATGAATTTTGGTTCAAGGATCGAAAGTTTTGGTCAAGTCAGGGAGAGGCTCCTAAACTTGGATTTTTTTTGTTTTTGAACAATGAAACAATGAAAGTAAGCATTGTTTTTTAATCTCTAGAAATTTTGACATTTGATATGAAAATTCTAAAGAGAGTGGGTTTGACGAGCGAGTACCTGAGAACAGGTTTTGGCCATACAGGCATTGCTCTTACCCAGTTGGGTAAGTCTTCAAGGGTAGTACCGCTTCAAGAACTTGCCGTTGATAGGCAGCATACATCTGTCGCCTTCCATGTTTAGGAGGGCATATGTGCCGTTGGAGAAGACTTTGTCGATGACGTAGGGTCCCTCCCATTTTGGTTCAAACTTGCCTTTGGACTTGTGAGCGAAGACCATTGGTCTTTTTACCGCAAGAACCAAGTCACCCTTTTTGTAGGCGCGTTGCCGGACCCTTTTGTCAAAAGATCCTGCCATGCGTGCTTGGTAAAGTTCAATGCTTTGTCGAGCTTTGAGCCGTCTCTCGTCGAGATTGTCCAGCTCATGGAGTCGCAATTTGACATTGCTTTCTTGAGTCATGTCATTTTGTAGAGATACCCTCAGAGAAGGAATTTGTACCTCTAGGGGCACGACAGCTTCGCATCCATAGACCAAGGAGAATGGTGTGCTATGGGTTGGTCCTCGAACGGTGGTTCGATAGGCCCACAAAGCTTTAGACAGTTTATCGCTCCAATCTCTTTTGTGACTAGAGACCATTTTCTTGAGGATTTTGCAGAGTGTCTTATTGAAGGCTTCTGCTAATCCGTTTGCTACCGGATTGTATGGAGTCGAAGGACAGCTTTGGATTTTGTATTTGTCGCAAAACCTGTAGAATCGATGATCCCGGAATTGTGGTCCGTTATCATGGACGAATCTCTTGGGTATGCCGAAACGACAAATGATGTTGGTGCGTAGGAATTGAAGAACTGATGAGGTCTTCATTTCGTTGAACGCAAATGCTTCTGACCACTTGGAGAAATAATCCGTTGCGGAGAAGATGAAGCGATGACCTTTGCTTGAAGGGGGAGAGATAGGACCTATGATGTCCATGCCCCATGCTTCGAAAGGCCATGAGATTGCTGTAGGATGCAGCCATTCCGGAGGCATGTGAATGTAATCTCCGTGAACTTGGCATAGCTGGCAGCGTTTGGCAAATTGCATTGCATCAGCAACCATGGTAGGCCAATAGTAACCTAACCTTTTTATCTGATCATAGAGCTTAGGACCTGCCTGATGGGCTCCACAAAGACCAGCATGAACTTCTTTAAGTGTTTCTTCGGCCTCTTGTTGTGACAAGCAGCGTAGAAGTACTCCGTTAAAGGATTTCCTGTAGAGGATTTTTGAAGGAATATCCAAATGAAAGTTTGGGGCTCGCCTTTGTATGCTTACCCGTTCTTTTGGATCTTCAGGTAGGATTCCGAACATAGTGTAATCAATGAACGGATCCCTCCAGTCGACGATTGAAGGTTGAAGGATAGAGATCCGACTTCCAACCACTCGGTGGCATTCGGCAACTGCTTGGTGTGTGTTAAGAGGAGGGAGGATCCTTCTCTCGCACACTGTAATTTGCATGTTTTCCCCTTCCTGGATCGCCATTGATGCGGCAAGTCCGGCCAGGGCATCTGCACGGATATTTTCACCTCTACGAATGTGGGTGATGTTGCAGATGTCAAACTTTTGCAGAAGCGATTGTGCCTTGTTGTAATAAGGCAGCAGATCGGGCTTCCTGACTTCATATTTCTGATTCATCTGGTTGACGATCAGTTGAGAGTCTCCAAAGACTTCCAGCATAGTGATACCGGATTCGATGGCGAGTTCCAATCCTAGGATCAGAGCTTGGTATTCAGCTGCATTGTTTGTGCATGGTTCCAGTAGCGAGAAAGCGTGTGGAATCATGCATTTGTCGGGGCTAACAAAGAGGATGCCAACTCCCGAGATCAGCTTTCTGTTTTCATTTGTCCTGGTTGCACCGTCAAAGTACATGTCCCAGGAGGCATTTGGTGAGGAAGTCTCCACGTTGTAGACAGGTTCGTCTGGGAGATCATCTCTGAGTGGTGAATCTTTAGGCAATGGATGCTCTGCGAGGAAATCTGCTAGAGCTTGGCCTTTGATTGCTTTTTGTGGCACATACCTAATATCAAATTGTGACAAGAGGATGGACCATTTTGCCAGTCGGGCATTGAAAGAACCGGCCTTCGTGACAAGGACCTTCAAGAGGTTGATCCTCGAGACCAGGTAGACTGTGTTGGAAAGCAAGTAGTGACGTAGTTTTTGTACGGCGAACATCACTGCAAGGCATTCTTTTTCGACTGGAGAGTAGCGATGCTCTGCACCTACTAGCATGCGGCTGAGGTAGTATAGAGCAGCTTCTTTTCCCTCACCATTCTCTTGTGTAAGCAAAGCGCCTACAGAATGATCAAGAGCTCTTGTGTACAAGATGAATGGTTTTCCAGTGGCAGGGGCAGCTAACACTGGAGGTTTGGTCAGGTATGACTTGATATCTTGAAATGCGGCTTCGCAGTCGGTATCCCAGACAAAGTCTACACCTTTTTTCATCAATCGAGAGAATGGACGGCATTTCCCCGAAAGATTGGAGATGAACCGTCTGATGTAGGCCAATCTCCCTTGAAGCCCTTTTAGTTCCCTTAGGGTTCTTGGAGAGGGCATTTCTAGAATAGCCTTGACTTTTATGGGGTCAAGTTCTATTCCAGCTTTCCGAACAAGGAATCCAAGAAACTTACCCGACGAAACGCCGAAGAAGCATTTTAGAGGATTCATCCGCAGTTTGTGTTTGCGGAGTCGGAGGAAGACTTAACGAAGATCTTTGAGATGGTCTTCTTTTCTTCTGCTTTTGACGGCGAGGTCATCAACGTAACATTCGACCGTCTTGTGCTGCATATCTTGGAATATTTTCATCATAGCCCTCTGATATGTGGCACCAGCATTTTTCAGACCAAACGGCATGACAGTGTAGCAATACACGCCAAATGGAGTCCGAAATGAAGTGTGTTTTTCATCCTCGGGATGCATCTTTATCTGATTGTAACCAGAGAAGCCATCCATGAATGTCATTCGCTCGAATCCGCAGGTATTGTCAATCATCACCTCCGGTATGGGGAGCGGGAATTCATCTTTAGGGCAAGCGCCATTCAGGTCTCTATAGTCAATACAGACCCTGATCTGCCCATTTTTCTTTGTCACGGGGACAATGTTGGCCAACCATTCTGGATGTTGTTCCTCACGGATGAAGCCAACGCTTTTGAGTTTTTGAACTTCTTGTTCAATTTTATCCATCACATCTGGACGGAATCTTCTTTGGCCTTGTTTGACAGGCTTGACGTCTTCTTGAAGATTGAGTTTGTGGACTGCTACTTTGGGGTCTAAACCAGGCATTTCAGCATAGGACCATGCAAAGCAATCAACGAACTCACGAAGAAAAGCGATATACTCGGGTAACTCATCATCCTTTATATTCTTGCTTATGAATACAGGACGTGGGTTATCAGGTGTTCCCAAGTTTAGCTTTTGAACAGGATCTTCTGTCGGAAGGTTCGAAGGTGGTTCCTCCACAATATTTTCGGAGGCTTCCAACTCAACGAAACCTTCTGGAGTTTCAACTGCATTACCAGACCAAGGCTCTGTTCCTTTCCATGGATTTTCTTGATTGGTGATCTCCTCAAGGCTTGCTATGAGATAGTCCCAATCGCCTGTTGAGTCTGGTATTTCTTTTGGAGACGAGGGTTCTTCTGGGTCAGAATAGCATAAGTCTGCATCATCGGACGATTCCTCTTTATCATCAGAGAAATCATACCAATTGGATGAGCTTCCTGGATTTTTGTCAGGTAACTCTTTAAAGAGATATCCAGGGAGATCGATGTCTTCATGGACTTGAGATGTTGAGGCTTGGTCGGTAAAACGACTTTTAAGCTTTTGTGTCAACTGTCTCAGAGGAGTATCAGGATCATACCCTAACCCATATGAAGACTTTTCTACATGACCGTAGAGTCTCCAATCTTCCAACTGGCTTTTGGTCAAGGCGGGCTCCAATGGCGTGAGAATACCGCGTCTTTCTCCCAAACCGACTGGGTTTTGAGCGTCAAAGCCCATTTTCTTCATAATTGCTTGTGCCACAGGACTATATAGAGATAGCTGAGGCATACCTTCATTTTGAAAAGGTTCCAGCATGGAGTTTGATGAAGAAGCGTCCGATCTATGGAAGAAGATCGGCCTTTGCTTTGGTGATGTTGCCGGAACAACAAAGGTAGCTGACGTAGGATCTTCTACATCAGCAGGTGTCTCCATCGGAGTGAGAGCAGGCTGAACTTGCTGAGTGTCAGCTTGGCTTGACGATGCACCGTCTTCTGGCTCTGAGTCCGAGTCTGTGTCTTGCATGATAGACACGAGAGAGACAACAAATTTGCCCCCAGGCTTTTGTTTCGCCTTCTTCACTTTAGTCATGATGACCAAAGGTTTTGAATTCTTGAGGGAGATAACGAAGGGAGATTGACTACTCTCTTCTAATTTGCCGGAGGGTTTGTTTTCTTCCGGTGATTTTTGAGGAGCCTTGCCTTTATCTTTCTGGAGATTTTCAGCAGGGGGTGCTATTTCCTCTTCTTCTTTTTCTCCTTCATACATTTGGGAGTCTGCGAAGTGGACTTCTTTACCTTTGAAGGGTTTCCTGTCCGCAAAGACTCGATGTACCATGCCGTCGTCGCCGACAAACTTGATGCATTGATGTAGAGTTGAAGGAACAACACCATTCTCGTGTATCCAAGGACGTCCGAGAAGGATGTTGTAGCATGAGGGGGTTTTTATTGCATACACAGTGACCTCAGAGATAAGATCACCGATTTGCAATTTGAACCTGATTTTGCCGATAGGCCTTTGAGTGCTCCCATCGTATCCAAAGATAGATACAGATGTGTGGCTTAGCTTGCCGGGTGGGATGCCCAACTCTTCAAGAGCCGAAGTGGAGATAAGGTTGAGTGCAGAACCTGGGTCGATCTGAACTCTATGTATCGGCATTTCTTTGATGTACCCTATGAAGTACAGGGGTCGGTTGTGCCTTGCTTCGCCAAGTAGGAGGTCTTCCTTAGTGAAGGCGATGGTTGCACTGGCTGCCTTTTGAACCGAGAGGCATTGGATGCATGATCCCTCGCTTTTCTCTTTTTCTTCTTTTAAGGAGGTTTCTGAGTTTTTGACCCGGTAGTCCATTTCAATTTGGAGGACTTGTGGGGCATGTTTGTCGACATCCTCATTCAGTTTTTGTAATTCTGATATGAGATTATCACGAGTGCGTGGAGACATTCGCAATAAGTCTAGGATGTGAAGACGTGCAGGTATGTGTTTGAAGTGCTCAACCAAATCATACTTGAAAGCCTCCTTAGGGCCTGCATGTTCATCATTGTTGCCACTGGGGGCGCTTACAACATCTTTTCCCGAAGGATTTACATAAGTAAAGGAAGATTGGTTGTAATTTTTGTGGTAGTCCCGGCCCGAACGGGTGCCTCTACCAACTTCGAGAGCTTCTTGAGAAGGATCTTCGTTTGGAAGATTGTCTTCAGGATCAAGAGGCTGTCGTTTTTCATCTACTGGGGATGTATCTGCAGCAGAGTTGCCATCCTCAGTGATTGTGTTGCACGGAGCATTTTCCGGGAGCAAGTCCTGAACAGCATCCAGCAACTTTTCTTCTTCGTTGACCCATCCATCACCCCAAGTTGGGTTTTCTTCATGATGATGAGTCGGGAAGAATGTGTATCCTGAAGTCACAGTCTCAGGAGAAGAAACCTGAGAGGGTGTCATCTCTGTGAAAGTCACGTGAGACGAGGTAGCTCCAGAGGATACATTGCTAGGCGTCGTCGGAGTGTAGGTAATCTCATCAGACGACGCTTCAGAAGAGCTATAATCCTGATATATTACATTACATGAAGCTCTGATAGAAGATGTTGCCTGCTCGGAGTCAGACTCATCCTCGGATGTAAGAGGATCGTCAATCCAGCAATGTTCTCCATTTTCAGGAGTTGAGGGAGGAGGTACCTGATGGGCTTCAGGGACTTCCGGCTCTGGATTGTGAGGAATCTCGTTGACGCGGTCTTGCTCTTGTTCTAGAGCGAGACGCTGCAAGATCCTTGCATATTCTTCAAGATCAGGCATGGGAGCCAGATCTTCTTCTTCGTCTTCTCCGTGTGGCTCAACATAGTTGATTTCCACTGGAGCAATGACAGGTGCTGGGTTAACAGCATCTTCTTGTGCAGCCTCTTGGTCTTCTTCATCATCATACCAGGATCCTTGTGGTTGCAAGGGGTTATACTAGATTACTGGCATAAGGTGAGTTTCAGGAACCCATTCTTCATCGGAGAGATATTCTCCTGTTTCAAGAGATTCCTCCCACTCATCGGTGTAGTTGGGCTCGAATCCATCGTCGGTGTCGCTGGACTCGTATCCATCAATGGAGAATCCAACTACCGAGTTGCAAGAGTATGATGCCCCCTGCATGGCTTCTTTTTTGAATTGAGGTGGCATGAAATCACTAAGAGTGAAGTTTCTTACCGCCTTTGAAGTCTCTGGAAGGGACGTTTCTGTTGCCCCGAGTGAAGTGGTAGAGGAGGCCTCTGCCTTTTCATGGACTTCTTGTTTTGGCTGGGTCTTCTCTTGCCATTTGAGCCTGAGGAGATGTTTCCTAGCCTGCCTTCGCTGTTGAGCTGTCGGCTTTGTTTTTACGATCTCCCAATTTTCATCTTCCAGGAGATCGGGATGTACCCATATGGGTTGTCCGTCTGGTGTCGGGCAAGGAACCAACACTTCGGACGTTTGAATTCTATTTATCACCTTGAAGGAAGTAGTGATCTTCTTCTTCGGTGACTTTGGTGTTTGTCCATATGACACCATGTTGACGGAGGCAGTCCCATAGTTTTTGTCAAAGGTGATGACTCCGTTTTTCCACATCTCGTTTATCTTCTCTCTCACAATAAAGCATTGATTGAGAGGATGCGAAACCATCTGGTGGTATGGACAGTACCGAGGATCATTGGTTTTGCCAACGTCTCCAGGTCTTTTGGGCTCTGGCAAAATGAGTTTGCCATTTGCTAGGAGAGCCTCAAAGATTTCTTCGACGTCTTCATCGAACGGATATTTCTTTTCTACTCGCTCTTTGAAGGCATCAGAGAGTTCAGGTCTCTTACCTGCAGCTCTATTTTCAGCTTTCTTTGGTTGCTGAGGAGCTGACTTAGTCTGCACATTGAGAACCTCCTTCTTCTTTGGTTTAGAGGTTGCAACAGCAGTCGGCTCTTTCTTTGATGATTTCTGACTGTTGAGGTCTTTGATCACCGTTTCAGCTTCCAAGGAAGCTTCCAGGAGTTCCCCCAGGTTCTTTGATTTATTGCCGATGATCATGGAGCGGATTTTAGCTCTCATGTTGTTTCGGCAGATGTCGACTAGCGACGCTTGTGGCAGTACATCTGAGCATTTGTACGCCATTGCTTTCCACTTGTGAATGAAGTCATAAGTTGACTCATTCTCTCCCTGTTTTAGGCTGCAGAGCTGAGCCATAGTAACAGGATGATCCTCACCTTGGAAGTGGGTCAGGAAACGTGTCTCCAGCATAGCCCAGTTCTGAATGGAGTTCTCCGGAAGAGTGGAGTACCAATCGAAGGCCGTACCTTTTAGGGTACTTGCAAAGAGGCGAATCTTGAGTGCATCTTGATCCGCGACAGCTCCCGTCAAGATCTTAAAGTGGATGACGTGCTGTCTGGCTGATCCTTTCCCCGTATATGTTTGGAGAGTAGGATGCTTGAATTTTGTGGGGAACGGGACCGAGTCCATCCATAAAGGATATGGTGGCTTGATCCCATGCTCTTTGAGTATATCCTCTTCTTTAACTTTGGCGAGGATACTGTCTACGTCCTTTTTGGTAAGGGCGCGTGACTCATTTTCTTCTCCATTTTCCTCGTTATTGCCATGATTCGGAGGAGGCTCATTGTTCACCTGATTTTGGACGACAAGGAGAAGGTTTTCCATCAGAGTTTCAATCCTCTGCTGGCCTTGTTCCAACTGCTGGATGCGTGTGAGCGCATCATCTCGAGGTGGATTCTGAGGTGGCGGCTCAGAACTTGTAGCCAAGACGTTCATCCCTCGGGATTCGAACGAAGAAATCGTCCTGGTGACCGAGTTGGGGCTCATTCTTTTTGATGAAGAGCTTGATGAAGGATTACTCTCCCGTCCTTGGCTGGAAGGGGCAGGAGATTCTTCGGGATGTCTTTGTGTCCTGGTGATGCTACGGGTCACCGGACGTCGGACATGGATTTTTTATGCTGACCTTTGGCGTCTTCTGGTTTTTCAACCATATGGACGGCAGCAACTTGGTCGGGTCTTTCTTTTTCGACCCATTTGCGGGAGACTTGAAGTGTAGGAGGCTGGGTCCTTTGCTTCTCTAGTCTCTTTTGTCGATATGACGCACGGCGGCGTGCTCGACGAGCGATTTGAGCTTTGGTCAGCTCTGGCTGGGCTCTGACGATGAAGGATGTGCTCCCTCGGGCGCAGCAGCCGAGCTTGTCTTCTTTGTGGTTGGGCAAGGACAGGATGCGGACCCGGTCCTTTGCCTGTTGCAGCGAAGCTTTGAACCTTTCGAGTTCGGCCCCTGTAGAGATGAAGGGTCGAACTGAAGGAGTGTAGGCCTTAGCAGGTGCTTGGAGAGGCCTGGTGATGCATGATCTGATTTTGGGCCTGTAGGAACAAGCCGGCTCATGCTGGGTTGACTTGGGAGTCAGGTTGGAGATGGGTCTCTCCTCTTTCATGTAGGCAAGAGGGTAGAACTGGTTCTCCTTAAGTGGGGCCAGGTATGCTGGCTTGGTGGAGGTTTGAGACCTCCTTTGTTTTGGGGAAGGTCTTGGAGACCAAGTCTTGGGATAGACCTGGTTGTTTGTGGGTCGAGGCTTCGCGGGGGTGCCGCGGGCTTCGGGCTTTTTGGCTTTCGCCTTTGGTGTCACGAGAGTGACACGTTGAGAGGCGATCTTCTGCTTTTTGGCAGGCGCAGTTTGTTCTTCGGGAAGTGGGAATGGTCCCAGTGTCCCGAAGACGATGGTCCGGGGAGTCGAGGTCGACCCGGAGTTCAGAGAGTTGCCGAGGGAGTTGACGCTTCGGCAGCTGGCGGGGCGCTTGTAAGTGCGCTCGGTTTGCTTCTGTTGAAGCATGAGTTGGTGCTTGTTCTCATCGAAGATAATGGTTAAGGCTGCCATTGTTAGTTTCGAAAAAGTTCTGAAACAAGACCACATCCATTAGTAATCACAAGAATATAATGATCATAAATGGGAATTTCTATGGTTGTCTTTTCAAATCGCTTAAGGGATATGACCCAAGCGACATGAAGAAGGCAAAAAGCCATAGATGGTACAATTGTTCTGACAGCAAGTATGGTGAGCCCAGAATGAGCGTTCCAGTGACTGCTAGAAGCAATTGTAAACCTAAATTCGACTTATTGAGAAGCAGGGCTTGCTCGAGATAAGAAGAATATAAGGTAGGAGTTACAAATGTGCCGGTCACAGATACAGTAGACCCTGAAAGGGCGTACCAGTATTGCTATGCACAAATGTTGGAGATCGCATCCATGAGATGGGATTCTTTGTTTTGAAATGTCAGAAATGGATTCGTCAAAGAGAGCAGGTGGCATTCCGATTCAAATACGGGCTCAACGATTTCCGCGAGCGCCAGTACTCAGAAGGGAAGAGACCACAATTTCTCGAATCTGAATCCAAAAAGTGACGAGTTTTTGGAGATTTTTTTTTTTGAAATGATTTTTTTTTAATTTTATTTTTATTTTATTTTTTTTTATTTTTTATTTTTTTTAAAAATATTTTTTTTTATTTACTTTTTATTTTATTTTATTTTTTTTTTTGAAATTTTTTTTTATTTTATTTTTTTTTAATTTTTTAAGATTTAAAGACGAGAGAGTACACATAGGCCTCCTAACCCGGTCTTATGAAACCTCAATTGATAGAATTGCCCCCAGGTAAGGGTAGGATTACTTAATGAACCCGTTTGGAGGACCCTTGCCTAGAACAGTCAAGCTGTCTCCACACTCTGGACAAGGCTTTTCTTGAATCAATCGTGATCAAAGAACGCAATTGGTTTAACCTTAGTGGTCTATGTCCTTCTTTATAAAAAATCCCAAATAGACTCATCGAAGAGAAACGATGGCCCAAAACCTTAGTCGAACGGGCTCAACATTTCTGCAAGCACCAAAGAACGATAGGATAGGATCAAAGCTTCTCAATTTTGAATCAGAACTAAGAAAACTGATTTTTTGATTTTTTTTTTATTTTTTTTTTTGAAATCTCTAATGAACTCATCGAAGAGAAACGATGGTCCAAAACCTTAGTCGAACGGGCTCAACATTTCTGCAAGCACCAAAGAACGATAGGATAGGATCAAGGTTTCTCAATTTTGAATTCAAACTAAGAAAACTGATTTTTTTTTATTTATTTTTTTTTATTTTTTTTTTTGAAATCTCTAATGAACTCATCGAAGAGAAACGATGGCCCAAAACCTTAGTCGAACGGGCTCAACATTTCTGCAAGCACCAAAGAACGATAGGATAGGATCAAGGTTTCTCAATTTTGAATCCAAACTAAGAAAACTGATTTTTTTTTTTTTTAAATCTCTAATGAACTCATCGAAGAGAAACGATGGCCCAAAACCTTAGTCGAACGGGCTCAACATTTCTGCAAGCACCAAAGAACGATAGGATAGGATCAAAGTTTCTCAATTTTGAATTCAAACCAAGAAAACTGATTTTTTTTTTTTTGAAAAGAGAAAGAATGGAAACAAACTCAAAGAAATAGAAATTTCCAAAAAATCCCATCTCATGTTTTTTTTAGGATGCAAAATCCAACATAGGCTACCAGCTAGAAAGTAGCCAAGGAATCCGGAAAAGAAGTATAAGCATAGAGCAAAAAGTATGGTATGCAAATATTTCATTTCCAAGCACCGTGTTCTCAAATGAACGAGTCCCACCGGGTGTGCCAGCTTGATGGAACGCGCTCCGAGGCGCCGTGGGGCGGCTACCGGGGTCGGCGGAACGTGGGAGTCCGTCGGGTCCGGCCCTTTCGCGCCCTGGCGGGCCCTGAAGCGTGCATCAACATTTCTTTTATGGGTGTGCCAGATTTTCTATTTTACTTGGAATTGCAAATGGTAATCCGGAGATCAACCTTCGCAAGTAAAAAGGAAATCAACTTCTTTCAAGTTTTCCATTGCACAAATATTTAAGAAAAGAGACATTTTCTTGGTTTGCCGTGAAAGGCGATTTTGTTTGGCATTTATAGCCGATTTTGGCGTTTATAGCCGATTTACAATTCTCATCAATAATGAAAGACAAGAGTTGTGATTTTTGTCTCTTTAGAAAAATACAGATTACAATGAAAAGCAAGAAAAGGAAGATCTAACTTTTCAGGAGATTGTGGGGGACTCGTTCAGATTGACGGTCGCAAGCCATGTATGGGCTTCGCCATCATCCATGCAGATGAGAACAGAAGATGCTCTTGATTCGCTTGGCTTGGCTATAACCTCAGGTTTTTAGAGGACAAAGACCAAGAGGAGGTCCTATGTCCAATAAAAAGCTAAGTAGACGGGCTGAAAAGCCACGTCTAAGCCATTGGAGGCAGCAGGAGAAGGCAAGGACCTTGGGGGGGTGCCCCCCAAGGGACTTTTGTCACCTTATAGTGGTGGCCGGTGCAGAACTTCAGCAGAGTTTTTCTCTCTTTTTCTTTCTCTCAGATCTCTTTCTGATCTTTTTTTCTGATCTTTTCTCTGATCCTGATTTTCTCCTTTTTTTTCCGATCCCAATTTCAATGGAATGCTCTCCTATTTATAGGCTTTTGGTAGCCATTTAGGAGGGTTTATGAGCCTTAATGGCTTTAATGGGAGGAGTTACAAGATTTATTTCTTGATTTTGTAACTCCTTTTTCCTTGAATCTGATTGGCCGATGGAGATTAAGGGCTTTTAATCACCTTAATTACCATAATGGGAGGAGTTTCATGGTTTAAATGCCATGAATCAATTGACTTGTAACTCCCAAATGCTTGCTTCTGATTGGGCCGTCCAAAGAAATGAATTAATGACTGCAATAAAGCTAGTCAATTAACCACATTAATTGGTCGCCGAGCAGTCGAAGAGTCGCGGGCCGTGCCGTGTCTTCTGGAATTCTTCTGGCGATGATCATCGATGGATCTACATGCTGATCGACATCGGATGAACCTGTAACTTCAGACATTGATAGCTAAGAGTGGGCCGGTGACATCTGTCTTGTCGATTTCACGATCGGTCGGACAGAAAGTGCACTTTCTTGGTCGACCGGTTGGCGATCTTGGAGCGATCAATGATGATTTTATGCTTTTGGAGGTTGACCCGTGATTTTGACGGATGTCGGAGGATATGAGTCAATTTCAAGCACTAAAAATCACATTTTCAGGAAACCACAGGGGCCAAAGTGCGCGAAACGCGAAGAAAGACGGAAAAACGGGTCACCGGCGGAAAATCCGGTGACCCGGACCTCCATGGTCGCCGGCGACCATGGACCGGCGACCATGGGCCATGGTCGCAGGGGCCTGCGACCATGGGCCATGGTCGCAGGGGTCTGCGACCCTGGGGGATTTTTCCCCTTCGGAGCCCGTTTTGCGGTCGTTTTGAGGTCTTTTTCGTCGCCGTTTTCTTCTGTATTTTTCTTGACATTTCTTCTCATTTATTGGCTTGATTTCCCTGTAGAAAACTTGATGAGAATCCTTGCATTTTTAGAGTGCAAAGTTTCCAATTTTCTGGGAAAGCCGAAGACTTTGTCGCGTAAAGCTGCTGATATTCCGCCAGAAGCTGAAACTTGGTCAAACGATGTCGGAATGACCTGAAATTTGAGGTGAAGCCTCCTGAGCAATAAATAAGACCAACCATAGGCTTTTGTTTGAGTTTTGAAGCCGTTTGGGGTCCCGTCGATGCTTCACTTGATTTTGCTGCGGGGAAAATGCCGAGCTTTGATATGTGGCCAAACGATGTCCGATTGACCTGAAATTTGACGGGGAGCCTATTGGAGTCATTTTGAGACGTTCCATGGGCTCCGTTTTGGATGTCATGGTCCCGGGTTGCTCCGCCGCCGGTAGGCTTGATTTTCTCTCGGAGCATCGAAACCTGGTCAAACGTTGTCAGAATGACCTGAAATTTGACGTGCAGCCTTTTGGAAGCATGTTGAAGCCACTCATGCACTTGGTTGATGAGCGAAGGCTTCGGTGGTTCCCGCCGCCGGGAGGCTTGATTTTGCTGCTCGAGCATTGATGGAGGAGGGTCAAACGTTGTCGGTTTGACTTGAAATTTGGCATGGAGCCCTTTTGAGACATGCTGGAGTCATCTGTAGGCTCTGATCGAAGTTTTGACGTCTCCGATGATGTTGCCGCCGAGAGCTCCCGTTTAGCTGTCGGAGAAGTGAAGTTAGGCCAAATGTTGTCGAAATGGCCCGAAACTTCATGTGTACTCTTCTCTTGGCTATCTTGAAGGATCTTGCAGTTTTTGTTTGATTCTGACAAGATTTGATTTTTTGGAGAAGTTGCATTGCCTATTTATGGCAGGTTGCGACTTCATGCAGCTTTCTTGATGTTGAAGAGGCAAAGTGACATTTTTGGTGTCAACAAAGTTAACATGGCTGAATTTGAAGAAGAGCAGGAGAAGGTCGACCGAGCTCCCGAGCAAAAAAGCGTTGAAGATCTGATCTCGGTCAGCGTCGACCCAAGCGATCCCGAGAGGTATTTCTTGCTCGGTAGTCAACTTGTTGAACCCGAGAAGACCGAGCTCTTGAACTTCTTGATTAAAAACAAAGAAGTTTTTGCTTGGACCCCGAACGAAATGCCTGGCATCGACCCCAAAGTCGTGTGCCACCATTTGAACGTGGACCCCAATCAGAAGCCGGTCGTGCAGAAAGCTCGAAGGACGGGGATACCACAGACAGAAGCTGTGGCCGAAGAGGTTGACAAACTGCTAAAAGCCAAGGCGATCAGGGCTGTCCACTATCCGAAGTGGGTTGCCAACACCGTGGTGATTAAGAAGAAAAATGGCAGCTGGCGGGTCTGTGTAGACTTTACTGACCTCAATAAGGCCTGTCCGAAGGACTGCTACCCGCTGCCAAAGATCGATCAGATGATAGACGCCACCGCGGGTCACGACAGGATGAGTTTCCTCGATGCTTATCGAGGATACCACCAGATCCCGATGTTCAGCCCCGATGAAGAAAAGACCGCGTTTATAACCTCGAGAGGAATCTACTGCTATAAAGTTATGCCTTTTGGGTTAAAGAACGCAGGAGCAACTTACCAGAGGCTGGTCACCATGATGTTTCAAGCTCTTCTCGGCAAGACTGTGGAAGTCTACATCGACGATATGGTCGTCAAATCCAAACAGTCTCAGGATCACCTGGCCGACCTACGTCAGGTATTTGATATTCTGAAACATTATCAGCTAAAGCTGAACGCAGCCAAATGCGCGTTTGGGATCAGGTTCGGCAAGTTTCTAGGGAATCTCGTCACCAGGCGAGGCATTGAAGCTAATCCAGACCAGATTAAGACTGTCTAGGCAGTTCAAAGTCCTACCACAGCGAAGCAAGTCCAAAGGCTAACGGGGATGGCGGCCGCCCTCAACCGTTTCATCAGCCGATCTTCAGAGAAATGCAGGCCGTTCTTTCAGCTCCTCAAGAAGAAGGCCTCATTCCAATGGACTGAGGAATGCGGCCGAGCTCTGCAGGAGCTCAAAGTCTACCTCTCCTCACCACCCCTGCTTTCGACTGCGAAACAGGGAGAAATGCTTTACCTATACCTTGCGGTCTCGGATCACGCGGTCAGTTCGGTGCTGGTTAGAGAAGAGGGCTCGCAGCAAAAGCCCATTTACTATACCAGTAAAATCCTTCTTGATGCCGAGACCAGGTACCTGCAAATGGAAAAGCTTACGTTAGCTCTTGTCAGTGCTTCCCGCAAACTCTCCTACTACTTCCAGGCTCATGCGATTACGGTCGTAACAGAATATCCTCTTCGGCAACTTCTCAACAAATCAGATTTCTCTGGAAGGGTGTCCAAGTAGGCTGTCGAACTGGGTCAGTACGATATCCAATATCAACCCAGAACGGCGATCAAAGCCCAAGTACTAGCTGACTTCATTGTGGAGTTCATCTCTCCTAGTTCAACGCCGAGCCAGCTCGAAACTGAACTAGGGGGCAGTACCGAAGAGATCAGCAAGAGTCCCGAGGAGATCACCGAAACCGACTCTAAAAAACAACAATCTTGTAAGCAGTTCCTCGATTTGGCATGGAAGGTTTTCGTTGATGGATCTTCAACCTTTAAAAGGGCCGGCGCTGGCCTGGTCCTCCAGTCTCCAGAAGGATTAGTCATCGAGCAGGCCCTCACTCTTAACTTCAAAGCTACCAACAATGAAGCAGAGTACGAGGTGTTGATTGCAGGACTTTGTAGCGCTAAGACTCTGGGGACACGGCATCTGATCATCTTTTGCTACTCACAGCTGGTGACAAGCCACTTGAGCGGAGAATATCAAGCCCGTGATGAGAAGATGGCGGCCTACCTTACTCTTGCAAAACAACACCTCTCTCAGTTTGAAAGAGTAGAAGTCAAGCAGGTTGGTAGAGAATTGAATTCTCATGCTGACGCCTTGGCCAATCTGGCATCCGCTGTCGAAGCCGGAAGAAAAAAAACCATCGAGGTAGAATCTTTAGAAAAACCCAGCATTCAGCTTCATCCACCTCGGTATATACTCTGTGTTGACCTCGGCCCGAGTTGGATGGATCCAATCATCTCGTACCTCAAGGACAATCAGCTTCCGGAAGACAAAATTGTAGCTCACAAAGTGAGGTTGAAATCTGCTAGGTTTTGGCTATCTCCAGAAGGCAAACTATACCGGAAGTCTTTCACAGGCCCCTACCTTCAATGTGTACACCCAAGCAAAGTCGAGGACTTTCTCTATGAGATCCACGAAAGGATTTGCAGTAGCCACATTGGAGGTCGGTCACTGGCATATCGGGCTATCAGCCATGGATACTGGTGGCCGTACATGCAGAAAGATGCTCAGGTGTATGCAAGGAAGTGCGAGAAGTGTCAGAAATTTTCACATTCCCTTCATCAACCAGCACAGGATTTGAGCCCGCTCTCCAGCCCTTGGCCCTTCGCCCAATGGGGTTTGGACATCGTGGGACCTCTACACCGAGCTCCTGGAAATAAGAAGTGGCTAATTGTAGCTACTGATTATTTTACAAAGTGGATAGAAGCAGAACCGCTCTCCTCGATCACTGAACGAGATACCAAAAAATTTGTATGGAAGAACATCACCACCAGGTTCGGCATTCCTCGAATTTTGATCTCGGACAACGGGACACAGTTCAGTTCCAAACTCTTCAAGGACTTCTGCGAAGAAGCTCGGCATCAGAAATCATTACTTCACGCCAGCCTACCCTCAGAGCAATGGTCAAGCCAAAATTTCTAACAAGGTGATCCTTGATGGCCTAAAAAAAAGACTCAACTGAGCTAAAGGGAGATGGGTGGAAGAACTTCCGAGTGTCCTATGGGCATATCGGACGACTCCAAGGCGTTCCACTTCGGTGTCTCCTTTCTCCTTGGCCTATGGGACCGAAGCAGTGATACCTCTTGAAGTAGGACTTCCGACAATGAGGTCGGAACTCTTCGACCAAGGCCGAAATGAGATCAATCTTGGACGAGAACTCGAATTGGTTGAAGAGCGTAGAGAAGCTGCAGCCGTTCGCCTAGCAACCTACCAGCAGCAGTTGGCAAAAGGCTATAATCAAAAGTTCCGGGAAAGAAAGTTCTTCATTGGGGAATTAGTCTTGAAAAAGGCACTGTCAGCTGACAAAGATCCGAACGAGGGCAAACTTGCACCGAACTGGCTCGGACCTTTCAAAGTGGTCTCCTCTGCAGGTCAATCAGCATATAGACTGGAGGACATGGATGGTAACCAGTTGCCACGGCCATGGAATGCCACTCACCTCAAAAAGTTCTATTTCTGACTTGTAATCGACTTTTCAAGTGTCAATAAAGTCATTCTTTTGTTCCTTGACGTTTCGATTTTTCACAAGTCATAGAGCTCGGCAAAATACTCTTACAGTTCGGCAGAAGTGCCGACATGGTATCCTAGTTTCGGTTTATACACCAACTGGACGCGCCACGAGTCAGCCACGGAAGATCTTGGTACGCCTACCAGATCACAGGCAGGATTCCATACCTTAGCCACAGAAGATCTCGGTACATATACCAGATCACTGACAAGGCAATGACTACACCATTGGTGAAGAACCAGTTGTTCATGTCAGCAAAAATTTGGCCACAGAAGATCTCGGTACTTATACCAGATCACTGGCAGATACGGACTACACTACCGGTAAGAACTGGCTAGTCATGTTCTAACAAGGTAGGAACTCGTGCTGAGACTAGCAAAAGCAGCACGGGGTTCGGACAAGTTCTTTTCCGAATTTGCTCTCTTAGGTTCTTGGTTCATAAGCTAAAGCTACTCTGAGGGCATATTTGGTAACCATACACATTTCGGCAAAAAAGTTGCTAAGAATATTCAAGTTTAAAAATGAAATGGTGACAACTTGATGCAAAATTGGTTTTCATTACTCTTCAAGTATTTGTCCAAATACACCAAACGAGCATGGCTCGCAAACAAAAAAAGGAAACTACAACGAAATACAAGAAGATGATCAGGAAACAGGGGCACCAGCTACATCGCCTTCAATTTGGATAACCTCGATCTCAGATTGAAGGGGCTCGACATCTGGAGCTTCGGTCGCCACAGGAGGTACTTAAGAAATAGGGGGCAAATCAGGCTCAGTTGCTGAGCTTGGAAACTTGTCAGGGTTCAGGAAAGACGGATGGTCGTTGGGGATTCCAGCCTTTACAAGGGCGGCCTTCCAGCCCATCTCCCAAGAATCATCCCTGATGCCGGCCACTTGGGCCGCATACTCGGTCCCAGCTTCCTGGAATCCTTCAAGGTATGCATTGTTGGTGTCAGTCCGGATTCTGGATTCGGTCTCAGCCTTCTCCTTCTCAAGCTCAGCAATTTTCTTTTGAAGCTCGGCCTCCCTGAGCTTCCCTGCTTCAATCTCGGCCTTCGCCTTGTCATGCTCAGAAAGAATGGCACGAGACGTCTCCTCATACTCCTTTATTCTCTCTCTGTTAGTTTCCAGGGACTTTTTATACTCTTCGGCTTTGGCCTTAGCGGCAACCTGATGTTTCTTGGCTCGCTGGATCCTTCGCACGGAGATGTGGCATTTTTGCACAATCTGCAAAGAAAACAAAATTTCATATTACAGCCACCGAAATCCAGCACAGAAGTGTAAAAAAAAAAATAAAAAAGGTTTAAACTTACGCTGAGGGCCGACTCCATCTGTGATACCAGAAGCATGACGTCGTCAAGCACATCATGCTTCTCCATGTCCCGGGGCAAAACGCAGGCATCCCCTAGTGTAGCCACCACTAATGGACTCCCGCCAAGACGATCTTCTACCGTCAATGGCCTCCCCTGCTGAAGCAGAAAATTCGGCTTCCACAGCGCCGCTGTAGACCGTTGGATCGCCACTCTTTGGTCAACTCCCCTCTGCATTGATGGTGGGGCTGACTGTCCTTCAGTTCTGGCCCTCTTCTCTCGGCGAACCTCTTCCAGTGCAGACTCATCGGTACTAGCCGCGGAAGCACGGGCTGAAGAAGATGGAGGAGCAACAATGCCGGGCGTGCCAGAAGGAGGCCTGGAAGAAGAGGCAACAGTGCCAGGCGTGCCGGAAGGAGGCCTGGAAGAAGAAGCAGCAGCGCCTTGGTTCGCACCCCCGAATGCTGCAGCCCGAAGATTCTGCAAAGGAGGCTTTGGACGGTTCTTGTTTTTGTCCATTGGCTCTTTTTCTCCCGAACTGCTTGTTGGAGAACTCTCCTCCTCGCTATCTGAACCGGATGTGGATGCCTCAGCAACAGTTACAGCCCATCCCTTAGTATCGGCTGCAACTTGCTCTTGTTCTTCCTCGTCCTCCTCAACCTCAGCTACAACAGCTTGACGATGGGCAAGGCTCTTCTTATAAGAACGGTACTTCGGCACGTAATCTAAAAGGGCAAAAGCCGCCTTGTCCTCGTGGCCGTGGTAACTCTCGACAGACCGAAACCAGGCTTCGTTCTTCACCCAACCGACTCGTCTGGCCTCCTTTCTCCTTTCACGAGTACCTGTAAAATAGAAGGACATCAGTTCGGCTGCACAAAGAACAAGATGCAACGGAAATCGAAACCGAATTCAAAAACAGCTATATTTACTTGGTGGTGTGCCGAGACGGCGAGGGATCCGGTTGAACCTCTGCGACATCGGCTCGTCATCACCGAACTCTCAGTTACCCGAGACGAGCAGGCGATTGTCCCTGGCGTATTTGTTCGAATCCTCTAAGGCACGAACGAATCCCATTCGGCGCGACTTGACTCGGAGGTAAAAGCTACCTCTCGATTTACACAGTTCATAGGCGTCCTCAATATCATGAACGCCTAGATTGATATTTAAGATATTATTGAGCACGGCAGTGCCCATTATGATTTTGAAGCTGTTTGGCATCAACTGACACGGAAAGAGACGCCAAACTCGGAGGCATTCCCTGAGCAAGGGATTTAGGGGAAACAGGACCCCACCCTCTATAATGGCCACTAAAGGGAATGGCATCCAGCCATCGTAGAAACTACCGTCAATATAGGATTTGGGGTCGGGAACCTTGAGGAGGACGTCGTCAGAAATCTGATACCTAATCCTAAGGTCTCTTAGCGCACCCTCTGATTCTAACCAGTAACTATAGATGCCCATTTTTTCTAGAAAAAGAAGGGGCAAAGGCGAAGAACAGAGGGGGGAATGGAACCCTAGTTGCAGAAAAAAGCAAGACAGGGAAAAGAAGACTTACAAAGACAAAGGGTAAGGATGAGACTCGATTCCTACAGCACTCTTTGTCGACCGACAGTCTTTCCCGTGAAAAAATCTTTTGAAGAAACCCTTCTCTTTCACAGCAGAATGCAGAGTAAGGAAGAAGAAGAAATGATAAGAGGCATCCCCCTATTTATAGTAAGGAGAAGGTACATTCAATAAAGGCAACCTATCATAGCATCATCTCGAAAAGCACAGCATCGTTTTGAATTTCAAAAAAGACCGTGTTTGTGATTGATTAGCCGCCTTACTCGCCGTTTCGAAAAGGCTATGCATCCCGTGGGGAAACGACAAGTGGTACCGTCAGCCTTTTTCCCGCGCGCAGTCAAGGCGAGGCATTTAATATCACGGATAGCGAAGCGACATCAGATGAACATGAAGGGACATCGATCTGATCCGAAGTCCGATTCAAAAACCTTGAATCCAAGTAATTTCAAAGTTCGGGTTTAATCTCACACTGTAATTCCCAAAAGAGGTCTCAAGTTCAGTAAAAGCTACAGCTCGGCTGGACAGTTCGGTAGATGTACAGTTCGGCAAGATTTCAGTTCTTGTCAAGGTTAATTCTAAGAGTACCTTCCACATCATACATTCAAAGCAAGCACACGGAGAAAGAGAATAGAAGACAGAGAAAATTTGATTTTTATTAATTCGTTTTCATTACATGAAGTCTGATACAGTGAATCACTCAATTTATCTCTTTCCTCACAAAATTTGTCTCTGAAATATGTGTTCTTCTTCTCTTGAAAGGCTCGTTCTTCACGGAAGAGCGACACCAAGAGACGAGGTACAAGATCTCTTGCCCAGAATAAATCTGGCGTTATTTTCTGATATAGATGTCTTATCTCCTATCATCAAGAGATCAAGATTTATCTTAGGAGAGATAGCACAGTTGGCCAGAAGCCTCAGGAGAGATAGCAAAGTGGGAGACGACCAGGGGCAGTTTCCTCCCGCCGAAGAGGAACTGGCCACCGTCATCACACCGGACGAAGCTTCAGGCTCAGTTAGTTTGTAAAAGCGGACGTTACTCACCCCGCCAGCAAATGTTAGCTCCATGGAGGCCAACCCTATCTTCCTCAGTCGAAAATTCTAAACTTCTACGTTTAGGAGTAAGGCGTTCAGAAGAAGAAATGCCCTATTTATAGACCTGGGCCCTCCTGCCCAAGCACCTACAATTCAGCGCCCTCCCATTTATGAAGCATCGTTCAGCGCGCTAAATACGGTGAACGGATCCCTCTATTGACGAGCCACCATCTGAGCAGTGACACGTGGCGTCATCGTCTCGTATTCCTCCACGATCATACTGCGGTATTTAATATCATTATAATATCTCGGAATGACGCGAAGGTATAGGGAAAGGGCAGGATGATGCCAGCGCAGCGTCATGGAAAGACGAACTCCAAAGAAGACAAGTCGATCGGTCTTGCACATCTTTCTTATAGCTCCCGACCTTGGAGAGTTTATTAACTCCCGAAGGACGAAAGCTAGGGGCAATTGTGTGGGGTCGTTCCTTGAACACCGAGATTGGGCCCACTCTGCCAGGAGTGGAGGTGCACTTCGGAACCGGGCTTGATTTGTTACAGTTCGGCAGAAGGCTCGGCCTTGCCATGCAGCTCGGTAGACTTACCCTCATCCCTCTTCAGCTCTGTCATTCTCCAGTTCGAATGTATCAAACCTCGGACATCCTCACCTCGATCTCGACCACCTATTTCGGACAAAGGGCATCGCCCATCATCCCCGATAGAGACGTGGCGTAACGGTCGAAGAACATGGTGGAATGGTTTATGATGCAGCAAACACCAAGGAGAATGGGCGACGTTACAGCTGTAATTAAGGGATAATCATTGACTGAGTGGTTATCTGAATTAAAGGAGCGGAATCGACTGAAACGGTTGCCCTGATTGAGGGAATCGCATCAGTTACGCCCTGATGCTTATCCACGATATTGGAACTTCACAACAGTATAAAAACAGAGGACTTAGTCTCCTCCAAAGGTACGCTATAGACAATCCAGTACTCTCTCTCAAATCTCTACCCTACTGTCACATTCTTACACTGACTTAGGCATTGGAGAGCCTTGCGCTGCCTATAGCGAGGGTCTTTGACTGCTTTCTTCGTCTTTCTCCTTTCAGGTTCCATTGAAGCATCACATCCTCTCATTTAGTGGGTCCAGAGTTCACCACCTCCGAGTCCGTGAATTTTCGTGCACCTACAATTGGCGCCGTCTGTGGGAAACGATACAGTAATCTTTACATTACTCATCTTTCCTTACACCATGCCTACGAGGAGCAAGAGAGGCGGCAAGACGAAATCTGTAGAAGGAAGGGAACGTCCTGGCCCATCCCGGGCAGTATCTCGACAAGAGAACATTGCCAAGCGTCCAGCAATGGTGGAGAGCTACCACAGTGACACTGACTCACCTCTAATGGAGGAGACAAGGCCTCCTACAGTGAACAACCCTTCACCACGGCAGCTTCGGAAGGGCAAAAGCTTGGTGGAGCACCAGGCCCACAATGACGATTCTCCCTCAACCACATGCTCCCAAAGCACTGCATCCGGTGGGACCAACTACTTAGGAATAAATCTTAGAGAAAATCCAATAACACCAGTAAGATGTTCATATTGAGGGGCGTGGATATCCAATGGATAAATGTTGGCTCTGGCAAGACTTCACAAGTTGAATGATTTAACATCTCCTATATATACCTCCCTAGGACACTTTGAAGGATTGCTAACCTTCGTCCCTTTTCCTTTACAATGGACGATAATGGTGTGCTGCGCATTGCTATGATGCCCTGGTTGGCTTTTGGTCACATAGGGCCCTTTCTCGAGCTCTCCAAGACCTTGGCACAGAGGGGACACCACATCTCCTTCATCTGTACCCAAAGAAGTATCCAACGTTTCCTCAAAATCCCTCCCCATCTATCTCCCCACATAGATCTAGTGGGCCTTCCATTACCCCATGCGGATGGCCTCCCGGATGGCGCCGAGTCGACCATGGACATCAGCCCTGATCAGATGCACTGCCTCAAGACCGCATTCGACGGTCTAGAAGGACCTGCGGCTGCTTTTCTGGAGTCTGCGGCCGTTGATTGGATCATCTATGATGCAATCAATCATTGGGTGCCGCGGATCGCAGCCAAACTAAAGCTACCATGTGCCCATTTCGGCATCTTCCCATCACCTGTATACGGGTTCTTTGGGCCAGTTTCCGAGCTGAAAGAGGGTCGCCGATTCATGGGCATAGAGAGTCCAACCACTGTGCCCCCATGGGTCCAATTCCCCACCACTGTCTCATTCCGCTTACACGAGGCCATCCCAATCCTAAAGCTCGTACAGTCGGTGTCTTCTGGGGTGGCCGACTTCCAACGGTATGGATCAGCCATCGGAGAGTGAAACATCATTGCGATCCGCGATTGCATGGAACTCAGCTCGGATTGGTTACATCTTCTAGAGGATCTCCATCAAAAGCCAGTCTTTCCAATCGGATTACTCCCCCCTCCGATCCAGGAAGCGGACGGTGGAGATGAGGCTTGGCCTGATCGCGAGTGGCTCGACAATGGATCCACAGTGTATGTAGCTTTTGGAAGTGAGGTGAGACCGAGCAAAGAGCAAGTGCATCAGCTGGCCTTGGGCCTAGAGCAATCTCAACTGCCCTTCATTTGGGCTCTGCGGAGTGGAGCCAACGACTCCGAGATTCTGCCGCCGGGCTTTGAGGACCGGATCAGTGGCCGCGGCATCATTCGAAAGGGGTGGGTCCCGCAGCTTAAGATACTTGCCCATCCATCCATTGGAGGGTTCTTGACACATGGTGGTTGCAGTTCGATCATAGAGGCACTTGGGATGGGTAGGCCTCTGGTGATATTTCCTTTAATGTACGACCAGGGTCTCAATGCTCGGTGGATGAGCGACAAGAGGTTGGGGTTGGAAGTGCCAAGGGACGAGATGGATGGATCCTTTACTGGAGCAGATGTTGCCAGGGCTTTGAGAACGGTGATTGTGGAAGCTGATGGGGACATTTATAGAGCCAATGCAATGAAGATGAAAGAGGTGTTTGCCAACCACAAGCTAAGTGACCAGTGCATTGACTGTTTTGCTAGTTATCTCAAAGACAACAGGTGTCACAATCGGTTATTCTCGTCTTCTACTCCACCATTCTAATGTTGGTTCGATTATCTCTTGTACTCTTGAAGGATGTGCTCGATGGGATCGATCAAGATCCATTTCTGCTTTACCTTTCTATCTTTTTTTTCCCCTTCTTTTCTTTCTTAAGTGCGCGATTGTGCCAACCTGACTACAACCGATCGATCCCACATTTGTCGCCTGCCTTGCTACTTACATTTGAGTGGGTTGTGTCTTCCATTTGCTGTTAAGTATATTTGTCAAAGTATTTGTTATGGAGATTTAATTGGTCTGTTTGCTCGTATGGAATTGATTTCTTAGGAATTAATTGTAAATGGGTTCTGATAAGGGAATTTTTATATGTTGAAGAGGTGAAAAATATGAGGTAAAATGTAGATAGGATCTGACTTTCCTATGATTTAATAGGTGAAAACACGTAATAATTTTCCACTTGGAGGAGAATATGATGGTCATTTACCTATCTCGACCTTTATTCTTCAATTTTACCGACTTTGATAGAAATGCATTCTCTAGTTTTCTTAGGAACTCAATTCTATGAAATAAAACATGCCCTTAAAATTTTCACAATATTTTTAAAGTTAGGGATTATTTGGGTGATTATTGAAAAACGTTGTAGAAACAAATATATATATTTGTAAAAACAAAAAGGTATTTAAAAATGAAATAGATTTAAAATACAATTCGGAAAGATTTCTATTTTGGAAATAATTGAGGACTTGGGGAACAAGAAAATAAAAAACTTTAGTTTCAAATTTTAAATTTTGAAATTCTAAATTTAAAAAATATTCGAATTTCAAATTTTCAAAAGAGAGAGAATACTTTCCAAATTTGCAAGAATTCTAATCATGGAGGATTTGATTAAGAGAATACTATTAGTATGGAGCCTCACCTATATTAGAATGCTATAGTGATGCAGATTGGACTACTAACAAATTGGACTCCAAGTCCACTAATGGTTGGTTGTTTACCTTAGGTGGAGGAGCTGTTGCTTGGTCATCTCGCAAGCAAACTTGTATAGCATTCTCATCCATGGAATCCGAGTATGTGGCTATGTCACTTGCAAGTAGGAAGCAGTATGGATGAGACATCTTTTAAGACCTCTACCTTTTATTGAGAAGCCAATCAAACCACTCACAATGTATTGTGATAACAAGTCGGCTATGTTTACTGCTAAGAACAAAAGGTATACAGGTAAATCTAAACACATTGCTTTGAAGTATAATCATATTCGTCGTTTAGTCAAGAAAGAAAAACTCGTGTTGGAATATCTTCCCACACAAGTCATGCTCGCAGACCCTTTGACTAAACCTCTTTCTAGTGAACGAAAATGGAAAACCTCGAGGGAGATGGGTTTATTACCGGCATAGAGGGATGGTCCTGACTATAGCCTACTCTTAACTTCTAAATTAGAGTTCAAAGGAAATTCGGTCAGATGTACCGTCCATTAGAGAGTATATTGAGATATTCCTCAATGTGCACATTTAGTTTATTTGGAACTAGTGGGGGAACTTGTTGTGTTCCAAATTTGCCCATCTCTAAGGTTCGTGCACTTTTTTATCTTTCGCCTATGTTAGGCTGGATTTTTTTTTTAATCCTTAACAGACTCATAGCTTAGTGCGGAGTGAGCGAAAGCACTCCTGATGGGTTTGCCTTTGCGAATGTGGAGGTCATTGACCACCTCCCATGGGTCTTGTCAGTAAGGCTCTAGAGCATCCGCTAAGACCAGGACTAACGCATGACCTATGAAATAGCGTGGTGTGTAGAATATGGATGCCCGACCATATTGTATAATGTGAATATGTATGATGAACTTCACCTAGGTCACGTAGTCACAAACTTCCCGATACATATTCTACCTCTTGGTTCAAGGGACATCTACCTTTGAGGGATGCATTATACAGTTTTTATTTATTTTATTTTATTTTTCATAAAAATATGTCTATGTATTATATTTTCATAAAATTTTAAGTTTTAGAAAATAGTGGGGGATTGTTGGGTATTTTCTAAATCCTTATGGATTCCTTTGGCATCAGTCATCTCAAATAATAAAATATGTAATATGAAAGTAAGAAAAGAAAAGAGGCAAAAGGGAGGAGATGATGTGTAGTACGTTTGGGATATGGCCAAAGGGGTGCATGGGGTGACAGTTGGTAACTACCAATCCCTAAAGACCTTCATGTTTTCAAAGATTCAAATTTGGAAGATGTTAGTTTTTCTGGCTGTTGGGTAGTTTGGACGGTTGTCTTCAACAGTCATGTCCCTTGGGCCCATATGAATAGTTGTGACCTGTCCATTTGAATGGGTGTGACTCAAGTGATTGGGTTGTTTTCAAGTCTATATATTGAGGCCCAAATTTGAGTTCAAAAACATAGAAAATCAAAAACCAAAAACTGAGATTCAAGGAAACCAACCAATAGCTTTCTTCACTTTATTTCTGATTTTTTAAGGGCAATTCCATATTTCTTTCTCTGGTGTGCAGACCTTGAGATAGAGTGGGGCATTATATCCTGGGGACAGAATTTCACTCCATCCACCTGCATGTGGGAAATGTTGTCTTTAAGATAGCATCTTTATTGGTGTGCCTTGCCCACTTTCACTTTTGTTTTTCTTAGTTTTTCCTCACTTTCACATACTGCCAAGTACCCATTTACAACATTCATGACTTAGTTCAAAATTAATAAGGTTTAGAAGATGGTAACGGCATCCTATATATCTTGTTAATTCAATCCTTTCTTTCTTAGAAGTGATTGTATTCATGACTCAGTTCAAAATTAAAGAGGTTTAAAAGATGGTAAGGGCACATGGTCTTTATTTATTGCACTAATTGCACACCGTTGGAGATGTTGGAAGTAGCTTCGGTGGAGTGAATGTGGAACCTAAATATTGGACCTGCTTAGATGGCCTTTTAATGAAACAGCCATACCCACCAGAATTTGGGTGCCTTGTACACTATAATCTGACTGGGGACATTTCAGCTCGGCAGTTTTCATTGATGTAGCACTCCATCCATCCATGATGACTTTTAACCCATGTGCCCCTAATTGTTGCTGAAGGTGTAGCCCACATTTAAGTCTGCAGTTGGAGGGTACTCATATAGGACAAAAGGTTCTGCTCCTTCAATTTAAGAGAGGAGTTTCTTAGAAAGAAACATTATAAAAGAACTACAGTTTTTTTTTTGGTCAATGTGAAATAACCTGCTGGCATTTTGATCCAGAGCCCAGTCTATTTTTGTTGGCCTGGACATTCATTTGGGTCTGAAGTGCTCATGTTCAGGGTCCACAACCCTTAAAAGGGCAGGATATGGGTTTAGGCCACTAGTTTGTTGGACTCTAATTAGTAGCCCATTTATTTTTTGTTTGTAATATATCATGCATATATTGTGTATATGCACAACAAAATAATAATAGGGGTTTTTACCAAAAGTATCATCAAATATCCCTGTACCTTCAAAAGCATCATCAAATACATATAATGTCCAAAAGCATCTTATACAACAAACTTTATTTTTTTTCTAAACCAAATTGCCCTTTATTTTATATCCCTCGAGTTCGATACATGACACTCACGAACTCGATATATTACTCATGAGTTCGAGACGTAACACTCGCAAGCTTAGGATTTCGTGTCTATATATGTGTACAACATCATTCGCGAGCTCAGTATGAATTGAACACTAACATGATTAAGTCACAATGTTGATAATAACTTGAGATGTCGAGAAGAGACTTCACAGTTCCATAGTTAAAGCTAACAAAAATATGAAACATGGAGGTGCATTTAGATTGGCTAACAATTCTGAATATGAAAGAATGATTTCTATAGATGATGAGTTCAACCATTATACTATGAATTTCTTCAATAATGAATGTAGTCACCACAAGCATTCTCTTACTATAATTTTTGAATATTCTACTTAAAAATGTAACTTTTTATTTTTACAAAAAAAAAAAAAAAGAATAACATAAAAGTTTGTGCTCCGCTCCATTCCCTATTTGTGACCCTAAAGTCACGTAGAGGATTACCTTTAAAGTTGAGGATGTTTTTCTTCAACATTTTTTGCTTTAGAATATGGGTTTAAAATAAGGGGATTTTGGCCGTAGGTCCCTCATCATTTGATTTTAAGGCAAAGGTCAACAATATCTTTTCGTAACGGCAACAGTCCTCTCATGAAAATGACGCATTAAGAAAGACCAAAATGCCCCTATACACGTCAACAAAAAAGGCTCTGCCTAAAACTGCTTGAAACCATTTCAAAAAAGAAAAAATCACTTTCATCTGAATCGCAGAGGCAAAAGGCGAAAGTGAATCAAACTACAAACCCTAGAAGAAAACTCAATTGATCGACTACAACCATCATTTGAAGTGTCTTCACTTTAAGGTTAGAAAAAGTACTTCTTCCATTCCTAAAAAGAAGATGTACAATACAATTTCTTCTGAAAAAAAATAAAAACCTAATTTCATTTCGTTCTTATTTGATTTTATCTATTCTTTATGTTCAAATCTATGTAGACAATGGCTAGAACAAAGTCCCCTCTTTCCTCAAGCAAAGGGAAAAAGCTAGCGAAAGTGCAACCAAAGCAAGACTAAGGTCAATCAAGAAACAAATAGAGTTTTGTCAATTTTAAATCATTTTATCTGACTTTCAAATCTATCAAATAAAAAGGACTTTAAATCAGTTTATTTCTTTCAAACTCGGTGTACACTTAGATAAATTTGTTCGCAACTCAGATAAGTTGTTCAAAACTTAGATAAATTTGTCTGAGTTTTGCCAAAGGTTGAGATAAGTTTTCAAAAAACTCAGATAAATTTTCTGTTTTTCTCATATAAATTTATTCGCAACTCACAGATAAATTTGTTCATAACTCAGAGAAGTTGTTCAAAACTCAGATAAATTTGTCTGAGTTTTGCCAAAGGTTAAGATAAGTTTTCAGGAAACTCAGATAAATTTGCTATTTTTTTGAGCTTGCTGTTAATTTATCTGCTCGGATAAACTTGTGTTGTTCCAGACTCAGATAAATTTATTCGCAACTCAGAGAAGTTGTTCAAAACCCAGGTAAATTTGTCTGAGTTTTGCCCGAGGTTTAAGATAAATTTCAGAAAATTCAGATAAATTTGTTGTTTTTCAGAGTTTGCTGTTAATTTATCTGAGTTTTTGTATATGTTATCTAACTTTAGCATGAAGTTATCTGACTTTAAATTAAAGTTATCTCTGTATTCATATGAATTTATCTGTCTTTTATGTTAACTAATCTTTGTTTTCTATCAATTAATCTAAGTGTGACTTCAATTTATCTGAATTTGAAAGTAATTTATCTAAGCTTGTTGTGCATTTATATTAATTTGATCTACACCTTTTTTTAACTTTGATGTAAGTTTATATGAATTTATCTGTGTTCGAAATCATAACCAGTTCAAAAAAAAAGTTATCTACCATCTATATGAATTTTTTCTCCGGTTTGATGTAAAATTATCTGACCACATTAGGTTTGATTTGAATACATTTAGCTTGGTTTATATGAATCTGGTATGAAATTATCTGTGTATCATGTGAATTTATCTGACTTTGTTATGGTTTTATCTAACTTTACTTCTAGACTGGGATAAGTTACATATAATTTCATATGAGTTGTACATGTACCCCAACAGCTGAAAGCAAACAAATTACAAGGAAGGACACAAAAAAGAGGAATTAGGCAAAGCCACACTAGCAATTTAGATCAAATCTGGTATTAATAGTCAAACTGTTTGACAGCATCAAAAGAAGGATAACCACTGCATATAAAGTTGAGCTGAAGAAGACACCTTTCTGGTTTCTAATAAATTTCATATTAAACCAAAATGTTACAGAGAATAGATGCAGAAAATATGATAAAGACATCATGTAAATTCTAGACACATACAACAGTGTGGAAGGAAAGTTCAAAATTGGAAGCCAGTATGTGTCATTCACATCAGAAGACATCTCTTTAATATTTGGAATACCACATGGATCAAGAACCTTAGATTTGAAATATGCAAAAAAGAAACAATCGGAATTCATAACAAGAAGATTCTCAAACATTACAAAAGTATTAGTTCCAAAAATAAAGGAATTGTTGGATTTTGCACTCAATGGAGCAACGGAAGTTGATGTGGCCGATGTGTCCAGGCTAATATGCCTTTACATCCTTGTGACATTGTTTTTTTCAACACATGGCAACTCAATAGGATGGCCATAGGTCAGTTATATTGATAATTATGATGAAATGAAAGATTATGCTTAGACAAAAAAGATAACAAAGTTTCTCATGCAATCATTTCACACAAGAAATGACGGTTCAGATAAAGTAATTAGCTGTCTAATTGCACTACCGGTAAGATAAACAAATAGCCTTTTTACATCTGTAATTTTACAACTTACCAGTAAATTTGTAAATTAAACTGGACCATGTTATTGTGTCTCAATTTGAACGGTATTGGTTATGTAAACACAAATCGTTGTTGGAGCCGACCAAACCTAGTGAATTCCCTAAATTGATGAAGTGGGATCTTAAGGGCTTAAACAACGCACTGCAGAAAAATCCGCTAGATACATTACATAGTAAATAGGTAATATTATCTGAATTGAACATTTTTTATGTTAATTAATATATTGGTAAGATGTCTATTTTTTTTTTTTTTTTTTTGAACAGGTAATACTATATAACAGATAGCATAGATACATTTATCTGAATTTTAAATGCCTTATTGTTATTAATAAATAGTGTCTCACACTTTAGGTAATCGTTGGTAAATTGGAGAGGACGCTGCATGAAGAAAAATGTTTCCTGACGTATGTGAATGGAGCAGTGCTGATGATAATTAAACCACTAAGGAGGAAGCTAAAACAATCAACAGAGAAATTGTTGAAGGAGTAGAAGAAGGACCTTAATGATAATGTTGAGAATAATAGAGCCATTGAACAATCAAAATCAAAGGAACATGACCCCAACCAATTTCAACTGGTCCAAATAACAGAAACGTTGTTAATATCTGAATTAGAAGAACAAAGAGAGAATGAAGGGCAAGAAGAAACGGCCGGGACTGAACAAAGACTTGAATTTCTTACATTTCATTCAGAGTTGGAACAATATGAACAAACAAAGAAACAAACAGATACAGTTGTAGAGAATGTCATAAGTGATGTAATTGGAAGCACAAGTGGTGAATCATTGATTGGATACCACCAACAAAGCTAGCTAAATTTGAAGGAGACAACATTAAGAAAATGTCTGAACAAAGTCAACCATCTCCAACAATGGAAAACAAAGAACTCAGAGAAGTCATTGAAGAAAAAGAAAGGGCAATTTCACTTGTTCATCAGCTAAACAGAGAGAAACAAGACTCCCAAACTCAACTTGACAAAATCATGTTAGAATTGAAAAGATCAAAAGAAGAAACTTGTAATCTACAAAATGAAAGCATGGAATTGGGAAGAAGGCTAAGCATCTTGACCAAAGAAAGAGATGATGTGGTTTCATTAAACGAGAAGGTCATGAGTGAAAATGCTCAGGTAGAAAAAGAGAACAACGATCTGAAAAGCGAGATTGAAAATTCATCTCTTGTGGTCAGCTCCCTTAATGAACAGTTAAAGCAACTACAACAGCTATCAGAGCGAAATTCTTCAAGAGCTGCACACGCAGAAGAGGAATTAAATGCACTGAAATATAAACTTGCAATAACTGAGGCATCAAAATTTGAATTAGAAAACATGTTAAAAAAAGATACACTTCTTCATACAGGCATAGAGATAAATTTGGTTGAAAAGAGTTTGGAAAAAATTTATCATCCAACAACAAAACAAATGATGGGGGAGTAGCCTCCTCAACCAACAAACAAAAGTAAAATTAAAAAGGTATTTCTGACTTTTCAAATAAATTTATCTGAGTCTTAAATGATTTTATATAGGTCTGATAAGATTTTTTTTAATTTTGACATGAATTTATCTGAGATTGATATGAATTTGTGGCTTATATTTAAATTCATCTGAGTTTGGTAATGAATTTATTTGAATTTTCTATGAACTTCTGGATGTGTTTGATAAAAATTTATCTGACTATTATATGATTACACTTCAATCCTATATTTAAATGGAGCATTACATATTAATAGATAGTACAGGTTAAAAAGGTGCCAGAACAATCATTAATGGTGAAAAGAGTAAAGAAGCAACGAGAAGCAACATCAAGCAATATTCCAGAGCCAGAACAGAAGAAGACTAAGAAGCAAAAGAATGTACCAAAAGATAAAATGGTTGTCAGTCAGATGACTTTATTGACATAAATGAGCAAATGGAGCCCAAAGCTACCAGTAAATCAAAGAAGAAGAAACCATTTAAGCTCCACAAAAACTCAATCACCAAACTGTTGAATGAATCTGACAAGAAGAAGTTAAAACTCATATATGACACAGAAGGATATAAGTAAGTTGACATCGTGTATTACTCTGGAAATTTGTCAATTACACTCCGGGTTGATGCCTCCTCACAGGGGGCTAAGTCACAGTTTCTGCAACCGTTGTCTCTGGTTTTCCTATAATTGGGATGGGAATTATAGATTCAGAGTATGCATGATTGTATGTCTCTATGTGAAAATACTGATCCACATAAAGGGTGTCGTGTTTCTCTAATCCATGAGTTGAAAGACTCTGAAGCATTCGAACACATCTCACCATACCGATGGCCCTTAAAATTATCATTGCTCCACCTATCATGAGAGAGTCTTGAGAGAAATCTGTCTACGTTCGAACCACCTTCATGTCTAAATGCTTGCAGCTTCACATGGAATAAAGGTACAGTAGGGGCATAGGCACATTCACGTAGCAACAAAACCATCATTTCTCTAAATTCATTTGTGTACCCTCCTGAGAACTTATCTCTCAAATTTGCTTTCAAATGTTGTAGGCAGAAAGCATGATGAGCAAATGGAAAAACATGTGCAACACCATCCACAAGATCAGGATTCCTATCAGAAATAAAAGTGATAGAGCGGTCTTATATTATCCAATTATCCTCAATCTCTGAGTCTACCAAGGCAAAAGCAAGAGGAAACAGACCTACCACATTCATGAAATCATTTATTATCAATTAAGCAGTAAGGTTAAGTAAACACTGAAATAGAAATAGATGGTATCAACATTATTAAAAAAAGAAATAAAAACCTTCAACATCACACTTTACCTTGATTACTGTCCTTCCCTGTTGCTGCCAACACATTTCCCTTGTACCCGCCTTTCAAAAATGTCCCATCTAGAAACAACAGCGGAAGAACATAATTAAATCCATGAATTGAAGCATTGAATGAAACAAACAAACGCTTGAAGCACATGGTGGATTCATCATAATCTAATACAAACAGACTGCCTAGATTTGCCTCCATAGCAACATTAATGTACCAACAAAGATAGTCAAACGAAAGTGATGTATCACCATACAACTTATTCTTAGTCCTTTCAACCCCCCACCTTACATGATGGTATGTAATGGTCAGCCCATAATTTACAAGGAAATAATGCACAACATCAATGGGTCTGGTCATTGGCTTCTCTCGAATATGATTGATAATTAAATGAGCAACAATTTCAGAGCTAATCCGGCTACTCTTAGATGTACAAACTGCTGCTCAACAAGTATGGTCATTATCAAATGACCTTACAAAAAAAAAAAAAAAGACCACTAGACTTTTCAAGGGATGCATGAACACGCCACATGCAATCCTGGGTTTTACGACGAGAGCATACAGCTGTGATCCTTAGTTTGTCATTCTTGACATACACAAACTCAAACCCAACCTCAATCGAATATTTACACAGCACATTCCTAAATTCAGAAGCCCCACCCTCAAACCTCTGTCCAACATGACTGATATCATTCACCCAATCCGAAGAAAGAAGAAACTTCTCCCTGTGTGAACAAAACTGTGGAAGCAACTCTGTCTCTACATCTGTAGCCTCATACTCCACCACTGTCATTCTGTCGTCACAAAATTGATCCAAATTATCCTCATTGTCCCCATTACCATATTCAGATAATTTTGATACAAAGACATCAACTCGATCCAATCCCAATGAAACTGCAAACATAGACAAGCTCAACAAGTCTCTGTCATTGTCAAGTATACACTTCGGGTGCCCAGGTAATGCATATGTGAAACAGACATTGTTGGGCAACAAAGTCTTCCATTTGCAACAAATTTGATTAACCAAATCATCCATTCTCATACTATCTGTGAAAATAACAACATTGGTAAACATACCAAACTTGCAAAGAAGCATAATTGGTTTTGCCATTTTAGACACTGCATATAAAAAATGAAGATAAAATCAAAACACATCAACATTTGTAGCTGAAATACTCTCTTACTTTCACATGACTCTGTGTCACTTTCGCATCAATTTATCTGTGTTTGATATGAAGTTATCTGATACAAATTTATCTAACACAGATGAATTTAGCTAATTTTGACATGATTTTATTTGTTTATAGAATCGATTAAACTGCATTTGAAGTGAACTTATCTCTCTTTCACATCAATTTATCTATGTTTGATATGAAGTTGTCTTATACAAATTTATCTAACACAAATGAATTTAGCTAATTTTAACATGATTTTATTTGTTTATAGAATCGATTAAAATGCATTTGAAGTGAATTTATCTCACTTTCGCATCAATTTATCTATGTTTGATATGAAGTTATCTGATATGAATTTATCTAACACAGATGAGTTTAGCTAATTTTGACATTATTTTATCTGTTTATAGAATCAATTAAACTGCTAATAGAGTAAATTAATCACACTTTCGCATCAATTTATCTGAATTTGGTCTTACTTTAACTGTAATTGGTATGAATTCATCAGAGATTGAAGCAAATTTATATTACTTTTAAAATCGAGTCTGAAATTAATTTATCCAACATTAACAGCTGAATTTATCTAAGTTTGATTCCAATTACATCTACAACGAACTACTGATAATATAAGAAGAAATCATTCAAGAAAACAAGATTTAAAGATCTTCTTAAACTATAATAGATCAAAACATTCATCCTTATCTAAAAAAATTGATTGAAGTAATAAAATCCGAATTTCCTTCTATTCAAATCTCAATAGAAATACTGAGAACAAAAGAAGAAATACTTTCAGAAAGCAATATTAAAAGAAGTATTTAAACTAAAATTCAGATCAAAACATTAATCCTTACCTCAAGAATTTCATTAAAATGATGAATTCTGAGTTTGCTGTGAATCAGATCTATAAACTCATATTAAGAAGAACTATGCTTTGTAGCAACGTCAGAACAAGAAGAAGAAGAAGAAGGAAAGGGATCCTCACGCACTACAAACGACTTGCTCTAAAAACCGATAAATTATATGCCAACTTCCATCAATCGTCAATCCTTCTAATTCAAGATTTGAAATTTGATCCAAAACTCATCTTACGACATTTAAATTCGTCAGTAGTTAGAAAAGACAATGAGCTCGAGCTATAAACCAGGATTAGATTGCTTGACAACTATACAAATAGTTAGAAGGGCAAATCAGTCATAAAAAAGTATGACGTGTCACGCAAGGGACCACCGCCCAAATTAATCCCATGCGCAAGGGACCTTAGGCCTTAAACAATTATGCTCTGTACTAAAGACTTTATAGCCCAATAATCAGTGATCTATTGCTAATTTACCCTTAAAATAAATGTTAACTATTCATGATGTCATGAATAAACTAGCGAGTTCGAAAAATATCTCAACACACGAATGCGGTCGAGTCCCGATGTCGCAAGAAAAGGGTTGATGGACAATTTGGTCCAGCAAGTAGGTATATGGCATAAGATGCTTTTGGACATTACATGTATTTGAGGATGTTTCTGGAGGTATATAGATATTTGAGGATGCTTTGGTAAAACCCACATGATACTATAAACACAAAACATATATATGCATAATGTAAAAAGGAATTAATATTCTTTCAATTTCCGTTTTTGGGATTTTCACCAAAAGAAGCCTCAAACATCCCTATACCTCTAAAACCATCATCAAATATATGTAATGCCCAAAAGCATCTTATACCGTGAACTTCATTTATTCTGGAACCAAATTGCCTTTCACTTGAACTTTCGCAACATTGAGACTTGACTAGCATTGGAGTTTCCCGCTACTCATTATTTTTGTTTCAACCTCGAACTTGCTAGTTTATTTTGGATATCGTGATTAGTTAATGTTTATTTTAAATCTATATTCTAAAGCTGAAAACATGGAAAAAAAAAAACATCCTCATCTTTGTAGCTAATCCTCTATCAACTTTAGTAAAAGTAAGGTTACGAAAAAGGAATGAGGAGAAGCACAATTTTTGCGTTTTTTTTCTAAAAATAAAATGGTTGATATTTTTTATAGCAGAATCTTCACAAATCATACTAAGAGAAAGGTCGCAGTGACTACATTCACTATTGACCAGACTCACAATGGAATGGTTCAACTCATACATTCACAAAAATCATTGCTTTAGCTTTAGAATTGTTAGTGAAATCCAATATATTTGGAAAAACTTTAATTATTGAACTCACGAGCTTCTTCTCGACACCGCGAGTTGATGCTAGATATCATGTTTATGTTCAATTCATAATCGAAAGTAAGGAAAGTGTGGGAGAACATTCAACTTTGGAGGAAATTCACCATAGATTATATTAAAAGTAGGATCAAAATGAGTACATTAACTATTAAACAAAGTCATATTGAAATTATTAAACCCTCACTTCATAGATTCTTGAGCTCGACATGACAGTGGTGTCCCTTGAAAAGTTTCAAGTGAAGTTATGCTAGATTCTTATAGGTTTGAGTTAATTTCCTACTAATTGTAGGAAAAGTATATTTAAAATGAGGGCATCATTGGAGTTTATAGAAAATATAATGCAATCTAACATGATAGAGAAGCTTTATGAATGCTCGGGGAATGTGAATGAATTGAGCAGAAGTAGTAAACCTAAGCTCGTGAGTTTGTTTTTAGTTGTTTGTTATAGAATCTTTTTGACTTTTTGTATGGGAAAGTGGAGGTGTTTTTTACTTTTTGTTTTTTTTTTTTTTTTTTTTTTGTATTTTAGTAGATAAAGGTGGTTGCTTTTTGACTTCTTTTGAAAAAGATGGAGGGAGTTTTGAATTAAAGTGCTTTTGATTGACATTTTGTCTAAAAAATGGAGGGATTAATTGACTTTTACTATGCTAGTAAAGTGCCAAACTAGTCCCTAGGGTACATACTACATACACTATTAATATTGTGTGTCCAACTCTCACTCCCATAAAACAATACACGTGAAGAATTAGCTTTCAAATTTAGGAAAAAATTATGTCCTTTTCCACGGTTAGTACTTTTTTTTTCTTTTCTTTTTTTTCCCAACGGAGGGTTCCCAACCATTTAGGCTGGGCTAATCCCTCCAGGCCCAAAGAGAAGTCGGATAAAACCCCTGTGGCCCCCAGGTGGTAGCACTAGTGAACTCAACTTTCGGTTCTTGAAGAGGGGGGGAACCAGGGATCGATACTATGAACTCTAACTTCGGAAGAGAGAGGAACCATGGTTCTGACCACTTAGTAGTTGGATGGATGGGAATTGGGATGGACTATTGTACATCAATTAGTGTCCAGTCTATATTAGAAATATTTTGATAATGAAAGAAGATGTAGAATTGTCCACAAATCAGGAGGGATTATTTAGACTTAACAGAAATCCCAAGGCATTTTTTTATTTTAAATAAAAACCCTATTCATAAAATTAAATATAATTTTGGCTAGAAAAAGCTTGCACCATCTGTGCAATTGTGCTTCTATTATTTTTGAGGATTTTATGGGAAAATTCTCTGTATGTGGACGTTGCACAAAAAGGTGCCTCATAATTGGGGTCTTACAAACGGGGTCCGTCATCCCCTTTCTGTCTTTTTTTTTAGAATCTCAAGAGGAGCGACGCTAGCGTCTCTCGTCTCTGATGAGGGCGACACTAGCAACGCTACCCATCTCTTCTTCGTCATCCTCCATAGTTAGGATCCTTCTTCCAAATCGTAGATAGAATTCAAATCTTAGAGGAGGCTTGAGAGAAGAGGGTCCTCGGTTGCAAAAACAAACAAGATCGATCACGCTCTGTTGTTCCTTACTTGCCTTGCGCGCGCAGCTGCCTCACTTGGAACGTGCAAAAAGCGTGGAAGAAGGGCATTGGGCAATCCTCTCTCATTCAGCTTCTGACTTCTGATCATCATAATCACATAGAAAAAGACAATATTGCATCAAAGGCAAGCAATCAACTTTTGGCCGGAAATTATTCTCAACACTAAAACTAAGCAATCTCGGCAACCTAAGCACCATATTCATAACCTCTCGATGGGAAAACCCTAGCGACTGCAAATAATCGAGATGAGCGTCGATTCGACTCTGGACATGAGTAGGGTGGTCTAGCAGGTGATGGCCTGGTGGGGCGTGATGCAACCTAGGCGGCAGGGGAAGTACAGGGTGGGGTGGAGCGGGGAGGAGACGAGGAGGCGGGGCAGCGGGCGATGGATTTGCAGATGTCAGGGAAGGGGATAGCGGCGTCATTGAGGAGGAAATGGAAGACAGGGTAGAGGCGGTGGTGGGGGCTGTGGGTGAGGAGATGAGGGTGCATTTCGAAGATTTGGGCGACGTTAGATCTGCTTCTTCCGTCAACCTCTCATGAGAAACAGGGAGCGACGCTAGCGTTGCCCAATTAAAACAAGAGATGATAGCGTCGCTCCTCGTTGCCAAGTAAAAAGAAAAGGAAAATGGGATGAAGGAACCCTTTCGTAAGGCTCCTACTACGGAGTACTTTTTAGTGCAACGGCTATATAAAAAGAATTTTCCAGTAAAATCCTCATTATTTTTTTCCCTCTTTCTTGTCGGAAAGGAGAGCTATTAGTTACTAAACATCAAGAGTGGCAAAGTGCTTAAAATATTAGCATACTCTTCAACAACCACACCCCCGCCCCCCCCCCCCCCCCCCCCCCCTCTCAAGAAAGCTGCTCTTGGATGCAAGTTTTATGATGTGAATTGACATACATCCACGCCCCCTTACTAGAACTGCAGGCAACAAGTGAGCAGGGTTGCAAATGGCCCCCACTAGACCATCCAACCTTGTCCAAGGCCAGCCCATTTTGCAATTTGGCCAAATCTTGAAGCCCATTATCAATCCATGGCCCTGAGTTAAAAGAGCTAGAATGGACCTGTATTGTAGTCACTTTGGTATTGTTGGCAGCAAATGCTCTGCTTTTTCTCGCACGCGAACTATCCCAAATTTCACATTAATTAGAGCTCTATACACCATTGGATTCATTATGTTCATAAAGTACATAACTAAATATATTTAAGACATGATCAATCCAACAGTGAATATCGTTGAGACTAGCTTATACATAGAGTGGCATGTATAGTAATACAAGAGAATGGAACTAAAAAGGCCATGCCCATTTTCCTAGTTGGATAAAATTTGCAAAAATTATTAAGAAATCGCCACATTATCAAAAAAATTTGGGTAACCCCCAAAATCCAAAAATGCAATTTGGGGCCCTTGGGCAGATATTATCCCTGGTCCACTTCATTTACTAGTTTTAGTAGTAGTATTTGTGGGTCCGTTTGGAGAAAGAAGGGCAGGGTAATTGAAGTTTCAAGGAAGAAAAGGGGAATGTAGGACTATGATGAATGATCTCAAAGTGGTGGTTTAACCCCAGGGGGTAGCTCAATTGGTCTAGGACCACGGTTTGCACCCGAAGGTTGTGGGTTCGAAACTGCACTACCACATTGGGGCTACAGGGGAGTTTACCCGGCTTCCCCCCTGGGCCCGGAAGGATTAATCCAACATAAAAGGTTAGGAAACCTCCGATAGCAAATAATAATAATAATGTTGTGATCTAGGGCCCAGAGGGATTAGTCCATCTCAAATGGTTGGAAACCTTCCGATAGTAAAATAAAAATAATAATAATAATAATGTTGTGATCTAGGGCCTATGAGAAGAGATCAAGCACACACAAGAGAAAACAAATGTATGTTATACAATAATAAACCTAGGTAAAACATATTATTGAGTCATACAACCTAACCAATAAAATAAAAAATAAAAATAAATAAATAAATCTAGAAGTAGTTTTGGTTGTTAGGCTGCTTTCCTTCGGTGTGTTGTTCCGTTCTAGACAACTTAAAGAAAAAGAAAGGAAAAAAATTTTAAACATTGGGAACTTCGCCACCTTTCACCCGATTTGTACTGTTGGCGGATATCCCAACTGATTTCAAACTAAGAAGGTCTTCCTGAACTCGATCCTTCCATTCTATTCGTCTTCTCTCTCTGTTTTTTTTCCTGAAAACCCAAAGAAGTTCTCTCCACCTCTCTTATATAATTGCCTCTTGTCATCATTTAAACTAGCTTCTCAGAGAGAGAGAGAGAGAGAGAGAGAGAGAGATGGCATTGATGGCAGCTTCTTCTTGTTCCAAGTTGGTGTTTGGAAAAAGAGAAGAGGGTGGCAATGGGGCTTTTTTGCTTCAGTACAATGGCCTCAGACCATTGGAAAACAACCAAATGGCCTTGGCTCTCAAAAGGCCAAGTGGGTTCTTTGCTGCTAAAAGTAATTGTCAGTAATACCACTTCAATTCATTATCTTCTTAGTCTCCTCTCTGCAGTTTTCTGGGTGTTCATGTATTTTGGTGGTGTGTGGGAATCTATATTGCTTAGTTATCTTATTAGTTTTACTGGGTCTGCTTCTTTCTAATATGATTATTGTTGAAGGTTCTCGTTTTTTTCCTTTGTTAATCGAAATTGGTTGCACAATTCAAATGCTACGTTACACATCAGTGCTCACTTTAAACATCAACATCATCATGATGGTGCTATACTATCCTCCATGATTCTGTTAATTGATTCCAGTTTTGTATTTCTTTCTGCAGATAGAAACTTCAGAGCTGTCAGAGCCATGTCATCACCCCCTGTAGTGGCACCAAAGAGAGAAAAAGATCCCAAGAAACGGATTGTTATAACTGGAATGGGGCTGGCTTCTGTCTTTGGAAACGAAATTGATACATTTTATGATAAACTACTGGAAGGAGAGAGCGGGATTGGCCCAATTGATAGATTCGACGCTTCTTCATTCTCAGTTAGATTTGGTGGTCAGATTCGTAATTTCTCATCCAAAGGGTACATTGATGGGAAAAATGACCGTCGCCTTGATGACTGTTGGAGATATTGCCTTGTGGCTGGGAAAAGAGCCCTTGAAGATGCCAACCTTGGACCTGATGTCTTAGGAAATGTAAGTAGGATTTCTGCTGAAAAGATAGTTCATGTCATGTTCATAGATCAAAATTCAAATTGTTTAGGCTGAATTCTAAGTACTTACCTCTAGAAGAAATATAACTGTTTTTGGAAGAATAGATGGCACTTCATTCCACTGCACAATTGCTGCAGTCCAAAAATCAGAAAACACACATTGCATTTCTGCCTTTCTGCCTTTCCTGCTTCAAAATATTATTGGATTTCAGTACGTAAAAAGTCATAAGAGCATCCCACTAATATGGTTTCTCATTCCAAATCATCTATTGGGAAAGGAAATCCTTGATTTGTCTAATAGATTCAAATTGAATGCAATTTGGGGTACATATAAGTAGCCCTTATTAATGAACAAAGAAAATATTAAATCCTCAAAAGTTCCAGAGATTGAGAAGCATTAACATTTCTTGTTCTATAAATTGTGCAGATGGACAGGTCTAGAATGGGGGTGCTGGTAGGATCAGGGATGGGCGGGTTAACAGCATTCAGCAATGGAGTTGAGTCTCTGATCCAAAAGGGCTTCAAGAAAATCACTCCATTTTTTATTCCTTACTCCATCACCAATATGGGCTCTGCTCTTTTGGCAATAGACACAGGCCTAATGGGACCCAACTACTCCATTTCAACAGCATGTGCAACTGCTAACTATTGTTTCTGTGCTGCTGCAAATCACATAAGAAGGGATGAAGCAGATATCATGGTCGTTGGAGGGACCGAGGCTGCCATCTTGCCTACTGGTGTTGGTGGCTTCATAGCTTGCAGAGCTTTGTCACAAAGGAACAACGAACCTGAGAAAGCCTCAAGGCCATGGGATAAAAATCGTGACGGTTTTGTCATGGGTGAAGGCTCTGGCGTGCTGGTAACATCATCATTTTACTGAATCATTGATGTTTAAGATATGTAAACCTTAGTCTGTTTTATAAGCTCTCTCATTTCATCTTTTGCTTATTAACAACTGCCTTTACATATAACTCATTAGTCATAGTAGCCATACTGTATAATTGAATCTGATTCGAGTTGGTTGTTTCTTGTTTGGGGTACCATATTTTTCTTAAGAATCATATTTTCTGTCATCCAAGGTAAAATGGGCCCATTTTTATTTTCTGTCATCCAAGGTATAATGGGCCCATTTTTCACTTATTAAAGTCATTCATCAGGGGCCCCTATTGAGTGATTGATCCTTCCTTGATATCTCGCCTATTAGATGAACGTAACAGTCAAATTGATGGCCTACATCTGGACAATTATTGCCAAGATCTATCATCAAAATTGGATTTTAAGATCATCTGACAAGGTAGATCTGTGAAGTATCTCCAATCACACAACAGGGCCCATAAAAAGAGTAGCTGAGATTGCGAGAGATTGAGGGCAAATGTGCAAATGGTCCAATCATGTTGACCATCATTGTAGAATGCACAGTAAGCACTCAAATCATGTTATCCACTGCCAACAACTTAAATGTGAGGGCACCCACCTTCTCTCTCATAGTAAGGTGAGAGACATAAGAGCTCTCTCACCTTATATGAGCTAAGGGCCAATGTGAGGGCCCTCACATTGATGTGAGGGCCCCCACCCTTATCTCTCATTTAAAGTGAGAGATATCTCTCATACGAGCATCTCCCATATATATATATCATGTTATTGCACTCATGTCAAGATAATTGCTGGGGTGTGCAACGTGAAGTGCTTGGATTTATCAGAAAGTTGTCCAATTTTCCATGGTTTATTATTATGTAATAAAAAAGTAATTTAATCCCATGTTTTCTTAGATGAAAGATTTCTATAATATTTACTAAGAGTGCTCTATCTGTTTTTCCATTACTTTCATGTATTGAGCAATTCATCTAATTGTTTGAACATTTAATGGTACATACTGTTAGTAGGCTCTTAAAGACCACCCTACTTCTTTAAGAATATCAAAAAAGTTGAAATTTCAACATTGCTTGAATGTTTCAAACAATCACAAATCTATAAATCATAGCTTGAATTTGTATGTCTTTGAATAGCAGTTTTCTATACTCATATACACCCATACCCTTGTATATTTTAACTCTATATAATTATCTGTATAACCCATACATTCAAGAACACATATATTCTCAGTGCTGATTTGGTTACTTAGACATCTTTCTCAGTCATAATTGATCAATGGGTCTTCGTGGAAAGGTAATGGAGAGCTTGGAGCATGCTGAAAAAAGAGGCGCAAACATAATTGCAGAGTACTTAGGAGGAGCAATAACCTGTGATGCACATCACATGACCGATCCTCGATCCGATGGTCTTGGCGTTTCTTCCTGCATAACCAAGGGTTTGGAAGATGCAGGAGTTTCCCCAGAAGAGGTAGGTTCTATCCTGGGTACAGTATCTGATTAATCAGCATTCACAAAGTCACAGATTTCCAAGTATGTATTTACATTGTAAAAATTCCTTTCCATGATCAAACAGCCTTGAATGATTGATGAAGTTTATTTCTCTTAAAGTATTTATGTCTTCTTTTGTTTTTGTAGTGCTTTCATCATTTCTAATGTGTATCAGATATAGAGTAGTGTAGCATGTTTGCATAACTGCCAAATGTTGCAATGTTTATGCCTTTTATCTTCAATAAGAAAGACCATCAAGATGACTACAGGAGCATTCTTGAAATTTGCAAAGATAATGAAACATTGGAGTTGTTGAAGCACAGACTTTATCAGCTTGGGTGTTTATAAAAAAAGTGTTTTCTAATTTATATTGGATGAGTACATTCTAGGTGGTTAATATGTTTGAAAGCTAATATCAATAAAAAGCTGGATATTGCTAGGTTTTAGTTCTGTAGAATGTATTGCAAAAGTGCAACTATGTTATTCAAACCAAGACTTAAAACTATTGCAATATCTGGTAGATTCAATGCAGGATCATGCAATATTTCTGGCTTATTATATGGATAGCTACCAATATGACATTATAAAATATTGCAATATTGGGTGCCCAACTGCACCGCTGTATTGTCCACATTGTCATCCTTAATCCTGGATGTTGGCATATGAGTCCTTGCTCATTGCATTCTCATAATACTGCATAAGTTTACAAAGAATTAGCATGACACATAATTAGAGAGGATCTCGTTCCATAATTAGGTAGATAGAGTTTACTAGTAGAACTCTTTTAGCTTACCCCAAACTGATGGAATAAGGCTCTGTTGATTAATGATGATGAGGATGATGACACATGACTACTTCCAACATTAGAATTTCTCAAAGTTGGATTGACAGCAAGCATTTACTTACTCTGCTATTTGATGAACTGTCCATTTATACACTACGATGGCTTAGTTCTGCATGGCCTGACTAGTTTTTCAACCATCTCTTGGTCCTTTTTCTTCATGTCTGGGTGCATCATTGATTCTTTTTTTCCAGTTAAGCCTGCTTTTCCATTCAGATTTTGATGGAAGCTGAAATTTCTAAAACCTGCAGGTGAACTATGTGAATGCTCATGCAACATCAACACTTGCAGGAGATTTAGCAGAGGTTAATGCCATAAAGAAGGTCTTCAAGGACACATCAGAAATGAAAATGAATGGAACTAAGGTAATAAAAACAAAAAATGGAACTTTATACAAAAGAAACACTGTTTTCCTTGTTGGAATTCTGAATACCATGAACCAAAATCATTTTTATTGAATAATAGGGCCTCTGATTATCTATTTTTTCATGAATTGAATAGTTCTATATATTCTGGGGCACATGGGTCTATGATTCAGACTTTTTAATATGGTTCTGTTGGTAGGAGAATATTGAGAAATTAGGATCTTCCAATGTTTGAGATGTTCGGGGTATTTTTCATTCATTGTGGACCAATCAGATTAACAGTCTGGATCTCATACTATGCTCCACTGATCTACAGATGCTTTTTGTCTACAGAAGCTGTCTATGAGCACTCTATTTCACGTTCATTGTCACAACTAAGAGAATTTAGTATGCTATGGACAATCCATGCACCCTTTTGGTCATTATTCCATAAAAGTCAGTTGTAAACTTGGATGATGTTTGTAAATGTTAAATTTCCCAATTTCTAATGGTTGCCTCTCACCGCAGTCAATGATTGGACACTGTCTTGGGGCATCTGGTGGATTGGAAGCTATTGCTACCATCAAAGCTATCACTACTGGCTGGCTACATCCAACTATTAACCAATTTGTATGGCATCTTGACGTGCACATCTCCAAATGCATATTTTTATATTCCTAATTATTACTGATCATCATGAGTCCATTTTTTTTCTTCTGTTTGACTTTACCTGTAGAACATAGAGCCGGAGGTAACTATCGACACAGTTCCAAATGTGAAGAAAAAGCACGAAGTCCATGTTGGTATGTGCAAAGTTATGTACATCAATAAGATTTCAACTGTGAAAAGCTTTTGCTTTTTGATTTTTCCAGCAAAAAATCCCCATTCATAATTCATATAAATGATCAAAAGATGGTAATCACTTACAACCATGAATATGGGGAATCTATCTGTTTGCTTGTAGTACTTAATGTGCATGAGGTTCTACCCTCAATATGATATCCGATGTCTTCCGTTGCCACTATTTGCTAACTTATTACTTGTTATTTAATGCAGCAATATCTAATTCATTTGGCTTTGGAGGGCACAACTCAGTGGTCGTTTTTGCTCCCTTCATGCCATGAACAAAACTCAATCAAATTCTCCGAGTCAGGATATTTGGGATGGTCACAGATTTTTTAGACCACCAAATTAAGAGAGACATTGAGTGACCAATACATTTTACTTGCTCTTTTTGCTTTTTTTTTTAAAGCTCTCTCTTCATGCTTCATATTCATGTCGTCGTCATCCAGATGAAATTGAGATATGTACTTGGATGTTATTTCAGAAAATAAATTCACTGCACGGTTTACTTGTTCTGTCCTTGTTTACATTGAATCATCAGCTATATATTTGTGTTAAATCTAAATATAAGCAAAGATTATGGTAAGGACCCAAATTGGTTTATGAAAGTTAAACAGATGTTTTGAGCAGACAAATAATGCATGATAAGATGGTGAAAAAAGGAAATGTGACAAAAACCAAACAAAGGGGCCTTTGCTCCTCATCGAAACAGACCCTAAGATTTCAGTTACAGGGAGAACCTCTTAGATTAAGATCCATAAACACATTCCACCACCAATATACCCAGTATGAAAGAATAAACACCAAAAAATGTTACAACTCAAAGAATAAATGGCATATTTATGCTATGTGCCAATCAAAATAATCCATTTTTTTATTTCTCATGAATGAAACATTCAAGCATGATCTATATTATCCATTCAACTTATCAGTTAACACACATTGAACAAATGCACCAAACTAATTTCTTGAACTACTAGTACTAACACCACTGAGATGCAAGAGAGAGGCAAACACACTCATATAAATGAAAATTGGTCACGCATCTAATTGAATATCAACCTGTTTCTTTCGTATGGGGTTCGCATTCTTAGTGGCGGCTTGTGATCACACTATCAATAATGACTAAGTTGCATACTTCACAAAATGTGATGATATTGGCAATTTCTACGGAGTCAGTACCATTTAAACTAGCTTATGAGATTTGCAACTTGTTAGAGTGGGGCGAGCGATCTTAATGTATCTGGATACACAACTAAATGCAGTGTATCCCCGAGAAGTATCTACTGCTGGTCTGCTTATCTTTATCCAATATGTCCCTTGAATGAGAGTGAGCTCAGGGATGAGATTGCAGTGTTAGTGGATGTTCTTATGGATGGTTGATGGTTTCCAGTTCAAATCAAGGTGTATCATTCGAAAAATTATTGGCCCACGGCATTGCAGATAACCTCTGGAGTGAATTTCTCAACGCATTTCGGTTCACAAAATGAGGCTTTCACCCATTGCTTCAGAAATTCACTCCTTATATATGTTAGACATCATTTCCATCATCATATTGGCCAACCCAAACCATCAATTCAAGTCCACTTCCATTAACACCTGAGCTAGCATGTGAAATCAAACAATTTCCTAATCAAGCTTGGGATTTCAAGTCTACTGAGCAATTAAACAATATAGAAGCATTAATAAACACATGCATGTCATATATACAAGGCTACACTACTTGCCTTGGCTGGGAGAAGCAGAAAATTGGGGAAGAAAACTCTCCAACCAAGCTCCACCCTCAAACTCCCACTCTAGCAATCTCTCCACCCACTCTCTACTCCTCCAAGAGCACAAAGGAGATGAAAGGAGGGGAATTGAATTACCACTTTGGAATCAGAACGATGCAAACATGGATTATCTGTGATTGTTCCTCATAATTCTCTTGGATTTGTACAAATGTAATCCTTCAAATACAAAGTGATGGACTTCAAAGATGTCTGATTGACTAAAAACCAAATCCAATCCCCCAAACTATTTGGTAAAACCTTTCTATTTCACTAGTAGTGGGAATTCAAAACCCTTGGTTGTCATTTCATGAAGAAATAGGAGGAGAAAAAAGAAGGAAACAATATACAAAGAACCATGTCCAACGACCTTGGAGTGATCAAACATGGGACCTTGAATTCAATTGCTTTGGAGTTTTTTTGTTAGTTTTTATATTTTTCATGTGTTTTAGTTCATTTTGAGATCATCTAATGCCAAAAGAAAAATACATTCTGTAAACAACTTGCAACCACAATGCCAGAGCTTGAGTTCGTGTAATATAAATTTAAGAAATGAATGAAAAACAAAAGTTTTGTGTAAGTTGTTCTTTCTCGTATTTTCTGTATGTAGTGTTGTAGCTCCGATACAACTTGTTGGGACTCTCATACCAATTGTTGGGGATTAGTTAGTGCAAAATACACACAATCAATCAAAACCACAAGCAATCACGTGACACACGAGATTTATGTGGTTCGGCAAACTTGCCTACGTCCACGGGGCTATGAGGATTTCAGTTAACCTCTAACACTTAACTTACTCTCTTCCCATAGGTCTCAATCTTGCTCTCACATCTACCCCCGCGTGGTTCGAAACGATGGGAGAGAGAGTTCTCACCTCTCTCACTCAAAGTTTAGGGATTACCGATTATATCAATATATAATCTCCACTTTCCCGGCCCCCAAGAAAGTCCTGGTACAATGGCCAAAATACCCTGACCCTGAACCTAGTCATTGACCAACCCAATAAACCCATCCGATCAAACCGAAATATAAGACATAAACCCAACAATTGGTTATCGTGAGATCGACATCATGTTTTCACACATTGGTGAATTCAACAACGTTCTACTCAATCCAGCTCAACCTGTGTTTGGGTTCCTTGTTCTTTCTGGTCTTTATTAAAAGGGGCACCTGCAGTTTATGCTAGAATGGTCGAGAGCTTAGCATTAGCCAGAAGTCCTATGGTTGCACTGCATGTCCATTGGAGTAGAACTCCATTTCCTTTATTTCAGTGGTCGATTCCAGCTTTTCTACTTTAAATACATTTTGCTTCCACACTTTACTTTTAGCACCTTTTAGCTTTTTTTTAAAGAACATTCCTAATTATCAATAGATTTGAATTAAGGACAAAACCTATCAAGAGAATTGATTTGGGAAAGAAAATTACTTTCTTAAACTAGATTTTTTTTTTGCTTAATAAACCGGTTTTTTTAGGTACGTATCGACAGTTACGTGAACTAATGTTCTTTTATATATTTCTTAGGTAAGGTTTAGGTTTAAAGATCTGATAAGAATGAAAGGTGTCGCACTTACTACCTAAGTAAATATATAATGCAGTTGACGGGTGTTGATGTCTCACTCACGTTTCTTAAATGATCCTACATTCACTTAGGAAAGGTTAGAAACCTTGTGTGGCAGTTTTCATAAAGCTAATGTGGAGCAAGAATGGAAGTTCTATCACACACAACACACAAATACATATATATATATATATATATAAGGAAGTGCTCCTATGAGAGACACTCTCACCAACTTAGTGAGAGATGGGTGGGGGCCCTTACATTTAAGTTGGGAGTCCTTGCATTTAAGTTAGTGAGAGTGGATATAGAAGTGAGGGCCCCCACCCATTTCTCATAAAGTTAGTGAGAGTGTCTCTCATAGGAGCACTTCCCATATATATATATATATATATATATACACATAGGGGGACATTCATGTGCATCCATCTCTCACCATAGGATGAGGGACACTTACCTGGCTTTCCCTCTTTGCACATGAAATTTCTTTTTCTACATGTGACCATATATAGATTTTCCTCTTTTGCACATGAATATTTCCAATTATGTAAATGTCTCTCACCCTATGATGAGGGATAGATGTATATGAATATTCTCCACACACACACACACACATATATATATGGGAGATGCTCATATGAGAGATGCTGTCACCTTATTATGAGAGATAAGGTGGGGGCCCTCACCTTACTATCCAATGCCAATAACTTAAATGTGAGGGCCCCCACTCATATCTCTCATAGTAAGGTGAGAGATGCTCTCACAGGAGCACCTTCATAAATATATATATATATATATATATATATACATATATGTATATATATATAGGGAGGTGCTTCTATGAGAGACGCTCTCACCTTACTATAAGAGATAAGGTGGGGGCCCTCACATCTATATTGAATGTCAACAACTTAAATGTGAGGGCCCCCACCTTTATCTCTTATAGTAAGGTGAGAGTGTCTCTCACAAGAGCACCTCCCTATACATATATGTACATATACTATGAATTACATGAAGTGAGGTTTGCAGCCTACAATTTCACAGATCCGCCTAGAATCATAATCGAATTGCCCAACACACGGGTCTCGGTCTTAAACGACATTGAAATCCCTATAACGCGTTCCTAACTCCAGAATTGCTTGAAACACATTTCAAAGAAAAACGTCTCAGAGTATCCTAAAATATGTTTTTTGGTCTAAAATCATATCAAACGCATTGCAAACCAATAGACCAAATAGTAACACCCATTTATATATGAGCAGGGCTCTCCTAAGTTGATATATTGCTGGTCCCACAAATCAAAGTTGATTATATATGTTTTTTGCATGATAGAATTAAAATTACAGTTTTGATTGGATTTATCTTGATTTTGGAAATGATCATCATGCAAAAAACAACGATAATCGACTTTGATTTTTGGGACCAGCATCGTTTCAGCTTAGGATAAGCTAAGCTTCAGCTTAGGAGAGCTGGCCCCTACATACATATATATATCCCTCACATTCAAGTTGTTGGCATTGGATATGGATGTGAGGGCCCCCACCTTATCTCTCATAGTAAGGTGAGAGCATCTCTCATAGGAGCATCTCCCACATATATATATATATATATAGACACACACACACACATGGGAGATGCTCCGGTTAGAGTTACTCTCACGGTACTATGAGAGTGAGGGGCGGGGGCCCTCGCATTTAGGCTATTGGCATTGGATATAAATGTGAGGGCTCACATTTTTATTTTATTTTTTTGAAAAAAAAATGTGAGGGCTCACATTTACTCTCATAATAATGTGAGACAAGAGCATCTCCATATATATATATATATATATAAATGGGAGGTGCTCCTATGAGAGACACTCTCACCAACTTTATGAGAGTGGATGTGGGCCCTCACATTTAAGTTGGGGGTCCTTGCATTTAAGTTGGTGAGAGTGGATGTGGAAGTGAGGGCCCCCACCCATCTCTCATAAAGTTGGTGAGAGTGTCTCTCATAGGAGCACCTCCCTATATATATATAGAGAGAGAGAGACCGGCTCTCCTCAACTGCAGTTGCGGAGAACCTCAGCTGCACACGAGTGGGTCGCTCGTGTGGGCTTAAAACGAAGGAGGCCGCCAAACGAAATCAAATGAAAAACAACACATGGCCCCCTGCGATTTCCCTCCTTCATTTCCCACTTTCATCTTCCATTTCGTTTCTCCCTTGTCAGCTTCGTTTCAGACCTAACCTAACCTGGTGATTTTTCATCTCTCCCTCTCTCGTCGAGATCTCTTCCGCTGCACTCACTCCCTCTCTCGTCGATCTCTCTCTCTCTCTCTGCGAAGCACTCTCTCTGTCTTGCCTCTCTCTCTCGCCTCCCCTGAATCAGCAAACGACAGAAGCTCTGCCTTCACTCTCGCCTCCCTTGAATCAGCGAAGTGCAGTGATCTAATGGTCGCCTCTCAAATCAAGCTGATAAAAACATTCTGAAAAACTCCGCGGCCCCTCTCTCTATCTCAAAAAACCGAAAAACCCCAAAAACCCAAATCCTTCCTGCTGCTTCTCTCTCTCAACCGACCCATGATATTTCTCCATCTCGCCATCTCTTTCTCAACCCATCCGAAACTCCACCCCGCCCCTCCTGTTTCTTCACCTCTACCAACTAACTCAACCGCTAGTCCTCCCTCCCATGACTCTCGTACGAGCTACCAAATAGATAAAGGACTTACAGTAAGGTAGAGAAGAGGAATGGCCCCTTGCATCAGGTTCCTGTGTTTTTCATTTTCTATTTTTTTTTTCTGTTTCTCTGATTATATTAAAATGTTGTGGGTTTCTTTTTCCTTTCTAATTATATGGTACTAGTGTTTTTCTACTCTGATTATATCAATTTGTGAGGGTGTTTTTTTTGTAATAAATGTGATTATGTGGAGGGAGAAAGAAGGAGAATAAAAATAAAAAAAATAGAGATTTTTTTTATATATACCCATTATTTTCAATAGAGTGTTTGGGAGTTACAGAGTGCCAATTCTTTTATTTCTATATTTTGGGCCATTTTTGAATTGCTTACCCAAACTACAGAGAAAAATTGATTCATCATTTCTTGATACGATATCAAATCTATGCATTGCTTGACACAACACAAACTTGATAAAATCATATAGAATTACATTTTCCCAGTTTAAAAACATTATGGACTACTTCAATCAAATCTTATCTTTTTTAATGACGAAAAAATTACATTCATCAAAGTGACAACATTGAAGAAAAAATCTTTGTCCCATGGCTATATTCATGTCTTTTGTCATTCAAATAATAAAAACCTAACTTTTTGCAGTTTAAATATTGAATAAGTTTGGAAAAATCACATGGCTACCTTAATGAGGATGCTAAGCTATTCTTGGCAAAGGCATTACTTCAGAGGCTAGTTCAATATCCATGCTTTCATACTATTTTATTCAACATGTTGTTTCCTTTCCCTTATACAGGGAATTCTAGGTAATGTTTACATTAGTGCTAATTGAGGTAATGCTTGATAGTTGTGTTGGCTATTTTCCTTTCTCAGGTAGAATCGGCATCTCTTCAGAAATAGCAGAGGGCACTGGACAAATATATGGAGAATACTTTAGAAATGAACGTCTTTGTTTGATAGTATAAGATTCGGCCGCTATTGATTGGCAAAAGGCTCAACAAAAGTGATGAGTTATATGTAAAAAAGGAAATTCTTGTATATCAGGGGGGGTTCATATTTTTGTAATTTTAAAACTAAGAGAATATTACCCTACTGTCGCATAAACCATTATGGTTGAGTTGGTATGGTCATGGCAGTAAGAAACCCGAAAATAGCTCTTGAGTTGATTCTGTGGCAGAATGAAATGTCTGGACTGATGGCTTCACTTAGGTTAAGGTGATGGAAGTTGATCTTCTCCGTTGTAAGAGTTGCCAAAGCGTGGAATGTAAATTTAGCCCCATCACACGTGTTGATCAATAATGGTGGGATTTTTTCAACTAGAGAACCTCAAGAGTTTTCCAAGGATGGATCCGAAGAACACATGTAAGTGATTAAACATCACTTGAACAAAAAAGTCCCTTTAAACTCAATGGCATATAACAAGAAATCTGTTCCAATAGTACAAATTACAATCTTGACAAAATAATACAATCACTGTTTACATCTCATGGTTCTTGGCCTTCACATATTCTTAAACTCCATTACAAGAAATAAATAACAATCTGTCAATGGGTTTATTATAATATTACTATGTATTCAAACTACATGGGAATATTCTCTGTTATCTTCTCCTTCCCATTCCATTCATTCCTCTCCAAAAAACCTGCCAACAGATTGAAAGAAGCCATTCTGAACTTAACCACCATTTCTAGAACGCTGTTGAACATTCAAAGAGGTTAGAGCTTCTGTTTGAGTTGATGTTATGCAAAGAGTGCTTCTTTTAGTATCAGTCTCATTTCCAGCCACTACGAACAAATATTACCATTATCCATAGCACATACACTTCACAAAGGAATCAAAGCTCTTCTGAAGAATGATGTGTACCTGGATACAAATATAACCAAATCTGCACATGAAGATGTCTTGGTGATCCAATGACCAAAATGCGTGCAAGTGATCTAGAGAAGAAAAAAAAAAAGAAAAAAGAAAGCATGCACCAACTTAGTAATATCTAAAGTGAAAGACTTCTATTAGCACCTTCAACGCACTGACACAATTCTTGAATTTCTATTTTGATTGTCAAGAACCCAATTCTAAAATCAATTGAGTATCTTTTGATCGTCAAAAACATCTTGAATATGTTATAGAATTCTTGAAATGTGCGAAACAAAAACAAAATAGAGAGAAAAAAGAAAGAAACCCACCATTTGAATATAACCACAAGAAAAAAAAAAGAGGAAAAGGAAAAATATAAGCACTTGATGCAAGGAGCCGTTTCCTCCCTCTTCTCCTCCTTCCATTCTCTTTATCTTTTACTTTATTTCCTGTTTCTTTGCCTTTCTCTATTTGGTACCTCACAGGAGATGGTGGGAGAGAGTAGTAGGTTGAGTCGGTTGGGAGAGAAATAAAGAGAGAGGAGGGGTGGGCAAGGATTAAGGATGTTTTAAGACAAAGAAGGCGAGATAAAGATTGATTATGGGTGGGCTGGGAGAGAGAAGCAGGAGGAAGGGTTTCAACCTAAGCTGTGAGCAGAAAATGGGAAATAGCAATCATATCAAACCCATAATCCAAAAACCCTCAAAGAGAGATATGGCGCTGGGAGGAGAGGGACGAGATCGAGAATGTGAGAGGTGAGGAAGAGACAATGTCTCTGTATCCAGCTCCGTCTTCTGATTTGGGTGAATTTTTTTCCCCTTTCGTGACAAAGGAAGGAGTGAAATTTCTCTACCCGAGGTGATATTGGCAGATGAGAAAAATGAAATAAGCCATACAAACCAGGGGAAGAAAGGGTTTTTCTCTGGTCTAGTTTTGATGAGGAGAGAAGAAGGGTCGTGCACAGTCCAGAGGCGCAGAGGCGAGCTCAAGAGGCGATTTGCAGAGGCGACTAGATTAGAAGAAGGAGGGAGGGAGAGAGAGAGAGAGAGAGAGAGAGAGAGAGGCGACCATCAGATCGCTGCACTTCGCTGATTAAGGGGAGGCGAGAGTGAAGGCAGAGCTTCCGTCGTTCGCTGATTCAGGGGAGGCGAGAGAGAGAGGCAAGATAGAGAGTGCTTCGCTGAGAGAGAGAGAGAGAGAGAGAGAGAGAGAGAGAGAGAGGGAGAAATGAAAAATCGCCAGAAACGAAGCTGAAAAGGGAGGGGGGCCATGTGTTGTTTTTCGTTTGATTTCGTTTGGCGGTCTCCTTTGTTTTAAGCCCATACGAGCGACCCACTCGTGTGCAGCTGAGGCTCTCCTCAACTGCAGTTGAGGAGAGCCGGTCCCTATATATATATAAGAGAGATGCTCCTATAAGAAATATCTCCCACCTTAAATGAGAGTTTGGGTGGCCCTTACAGCCATATCCAATGCTAATAACTTAAATGTGAGGGCCCCCACTCCTATCTCTAATATAAAGTGAGAGATATTTCTCATAGAAATACCTCCATATATATATATATATGAGAAATTCTACAAAATGCCCCTCTAAAAATGGGTCGTTTTGCCCCATTTTTCCATCCAATGGATGTAAGCCAACTCTTCATTGTTAGTTGTCTTGCTTTTGAAATTCACACCAATAGTTAATAGCTACTCATTGCTTCCAATGTCATTGCACGTTCATCTTCTTCTCTCTCTCTCTCTCTCTCTCTCTCTCTCTCTTTTATAAATTCGGGTATAGTTGTTGTAGGAAGGATGATACCTTAGATCTAGTTGGAACCAATCTCTACTCTTTTAAAATATGAGTTCGGATCCTTTATTGCTACTCTTTTAAAATATGAGTTCGGATCCTCTATTGCCTTTGTTGCACAGTGAGTATTAGAGGACCAATCATAGTCAACCATGTCAACCGGATCCTCTATTGCCTTTGTTGCACAGTGAGTATTAGTGGACCAATCATAGTCGACCATGTCAACCACCACACAGACATAAAACACGTGTACATGTTATGTACTCCATTCAATTCAAATTTCAAAAGCTAGTGTTTACGATTATTGTGGAGAATCATGATTGGACCACTCACGATCACTGTGCAACAACGGTGGTAAAGGATCTAGACTCTTAAAAAAGATATAATGTAACAAGAGTCGGGTCCACCATCCTCTTATGAAATTTTATTCAAGATTTTGGTAATGTTTGTTGTTCCATCCTTTATACCAGTAAGTACTAGTTCCCATAAGTTGCTAAAAACGTGAAAATCTTAGAAGTCCTACCTGTTTGCATTTCTTGCCAACCAAACTTATAAGAAATTTGACTTTTCTTAATGGGGCCCATTTATAAGACAATTTCTCACTCTCCAATAAACGTCCAATTTCTTTATTCCAATAAACGTTCAATTTCACTCTTTCTTTGAATTCTATAAAAGGGCCCACCAAAGACTTTTAAGTGTTGCCAATGCTCACAAAATTTAACTCTTCTAAATGGGGCCCACTCATAAGAAGATTTCTCAGCCTCCAAAAAATGTCCATTTTCTTTCTTTGAATTCTAAAAAAGCGCTCACCAAAAACTTTTAAGCGTTGCCGAAGCACTTGAATGATTGTGCAGGCCATACTATAATCTACAACTTCTTTCTTTCTCTTCTCATCATCTTCTATCTTTGAGTTCTATAAGACGGCCCACTGAATAGATGGATATTAAAGTTTTTATATGAATTGATATGAATCCACGTTTTGTTTGATTCAAATTATGCCCAAGTCTGAATTTATAAGAGAGCCCCACCGATGCAATCTTGGTGTTTATGTAATTTGATATGAAAAACATTCATTTTGAGATGGAGAAAAGTAGGAATCGCTAAGGAATAAATGATTTGAAGGAAGAGAAAAACTAGGGAATTGTTCAAGCATTAATTCATCCCTCCTTAAAAATTAGGTTTCTTAAAAGTAAATAGAAGTCCACCGTGTGCAAATTGCAATTAATATTTAGCTCTCATTCATGGAATGGAGGGGGCGTTTTTTCTCTCAAAAACGCCCGAGCGCCATGTAGCACTCCCAATTATGTAAGTATCTCTCAGCCTCTAGTGAGGGATGGATGCACATGAATATTCTGCTCTAAATATATATATATATGAAAAATTCTAAAAAAATGCCCCACTTCAAAAACGCCCTTTTTTCTACTACTCCTTTCTTTTGTCATAGGGCCCATTTGAGCCAATATAATCTTTTCACACACACCCACCCAAATCTAAGGTGAAGGAAGTCAGAATGCAGTTAAACAATCTGAAACCTGATGGGGTAAGCATCGAAACTCATGTTTTTTACACTGTTGCTTTTGAAGTTAATATACTAGCTAATCCAATGCTTGATGAGCCCTTGATTATCTCAATTGCAGTTCATTTGGCAACCTTATAAGGGGTACGGCAAGAAGTTTCACTCGAAGCTTTCAAAAGTTGATCGCAGTCTCATCAGCTCGTCTACCGTCCTTGTCTTCTATTGGATCGTCGAGCGTCATAATACTTGGTGGGCTATGAAACAGTTTGGACTAAAGCAATTAGTCCCACCACCATTCATAGTGCCATTTCCGAGACATGAAAGGACCTACTTTATTGTGGTTGATTATGAAAATATGATTGATGAAGAGATTAAAGTGTCGTGGGCTGCAAGAGCCCAGCTTGGACTACATGGTGAGGAATGTATTGCAGTCGAGCAACCAGCTGAGTATATGGAATGGTATAGTGAAAACACAGTCATCTTTATTGATAGGGGAGAGGAACCAGAGCAGCCCACTGTGGCTAAGCAAGAGGCTGTCCAGGCGGAGGGATCCAGCAAACAAGATGAAGCCACCATCCCACAGAAACATGTACAGCTAATTCTGTTTTATAATTTAAGTGATTTTGCATTTCACCTTTGCTCGTCTGTTATTAAAGCAATAGTTCAAACCAAACTACTATGCAAATTGTAATAGTTGCATTTCTGTCTTTCTTTTCAGGCTCAAGATTTGGTCGACCGGATAGAACGCTTGCTCAAACGGGCTGCCCACAGGAACACTCCTCTAGAGAAGCTGGCCCTGTCAATTGGGAAGAAATTGGATAAGTTTAGGTCCGATTTTGGGTCAAATTGGGAGGAATTCTCATTCGATGGCTGTAGCAGCTCACAGTCCGATGACGATGTCCCCACTAATAGGAATTACGATGTAAGCCTATCTTTATAAGAGTTATAATGTGGGCTCACCTTTTTGTGATTGTGAACATATTACCCACTTTTTGAAATTAAAAGTGGGTCATCTTTTGTATTTTTAACATGCGGCCCACCTTTAGGAATTGTGGTAATTGGGTCCACCATTTAGAAATTACATATTTTAAGAGTTCCTTTTAACTTTTGAAGGTGGGCCCCTATTGCCACGATTCCTAAAGGTGGGACCCATGTTCACAATAAAAAAAAAAAGATGGGTCCATATTATGATTCATATAAGGCCCACATTATAATTCCTATAAATGTGGGCCTTATGTCTAGGTTCTTAAAAGGTGGGTCCCATGTTGAAATTTCTAAATGTAGGTCTCATGTATAAGAATTCCTATGTGGGTCTTTATTGTAATTCCTAAATGTTGGCCTACATTGTAATTCCTAAAAGTGGGTCCTATGTTCACAATCACAAAAGGGTGGGTCCATATTTCGATTCCTATGAAAATTGTCCCATATTCTAATTCCTAAAGGTAGATCTCATGTTGTAATTTCTACAGGTAGGGCCCATGTACAACAATTCTTAAAGGTGGGCCTACATTGTAATTCCTAAACGTGGATCTCATTTTCACAATCACAGAAGGTGAGCCCATGTTTCAATAAGGGCCCATTTCTTTCCTAGAATTCTTGGAATTCATGTCTGGTGGTTGTATGGGATTTTCAAATGCTGGAATTCTGAAATGCTACTGAATTCTATCATTTCTGAATTCCATGTTTCTTTTGTGTCTGAATTCCTGCCTGAGAATTCCTTAATTGACTGAATTCTCTGTTTCATAACTATAAGAATTTCTAACTGGAATTTTACTCCTGTATGCATTATTTATATACCAATTTCACAACTCAAGCAGCAAAAATAAATATTTAAAAAAATTAAAAACATAATCCTTGCAAAAACTAATCACATGTCCATGAGCCAAAGAGTGGGTCTCTTTCCTAGAATGCCAACAACCAAACACTGAATCCATGATTTGCCATTCAGCAAATAACTAAAATGTTTTAGAACTCCATGTTTGGACAGATTTGGCACGGTATGCATTTTCTTTAAAAATTAATGACGTTCTGGCACATATCTCGAGATATAAGATAAATCAACGGCTGAAATTTGATCGCATTACCGTGTCTGACCTTCCCTAAATAATGAACGGTTCCGATCTTGATTGTGGACCCCAACGAAACCAAAAAATTGGAAAAAAGGGACTGTTTTGGCACCCGGTATGCATGTACTGTTATCAGTAATCATGTTTTGACACATATCTCGAGATATAAGATGAATCAACGGTTGAGATTTGGTGAGGTAGCCGTGTCTGACCTTGTCGAAATAATGAACGGTTCCGATCTTGATTGTGGACCCCAACGAAATAAAAAATTGTAAAATACGGACTGTTTATTTGCACCGGTATACATTACTGTGATTAACGGTGAACAGTAATGGCTTTTGGCACACATCTTTTTGTATAAGATGAATTAACGGCTGATATTTGGTGAGGTGGCCGTTTTGGGGTTTTTAAAGGTGACTAACGGTTTAGATCTTGATTAGGGAATCTAAAAGGTACATTCCCAGAGCAAAAACGTATTAGGCCATATTACCGTCAGTGTTATTATCGTTACTGTTCGTTACTGTCATTTTTTTTTTTAAATATCTGATGATCTAGGATGAATCAACGGATGAAATTTTAGGACATAGCAGTTATGGACCTTATTAACACAATCATCAGTTAAGATCTTGATTGTGGGGCCCATAAAAACCAAAAAAGAGCAAAAACCGGTCTGCCCAAAAACTAGTCTGCCCAGATTTACTGTAACTCTAAAGATCGGACACCAGAAGAGATGAAACTAGAAAAAATAAATTGAAGAAGACAAGGGAAGAAGAACCATACCTTTTAAAACTCTAGCCATGCTCTAAGAAGCGAAAATGAAGAAGACCGTTGGAAGATCGGAGAAGATGAGGTATGTGCCGAAATTCCGCTCCCAGTTTGGTTTTCTCAAAACCTCGATGGCTCAAGGGGATTTTAAAACCCCAGGTTTTTGGTTTTTCAAAATGCCAGCATTTCTGAATCCCCCAAATTCTTCCATAGAAACAAAGAATTTCTGACAGGTTTTCAGAAAAATCCAGACAGCCGGAAAACCCGTCAGAAATTCTTTGAAAGAAACAGGGCCTAAATGTGGGTCCCATGTTATATTTATAAAGGTAGGCCTTGTTTTGGAAATGAGTGGCCGAGACATACTACTCAAAAGAAAATGAAGCAAGGATTTACTAATATGTTGGAAACCAGTTGCTGAAACTACTCAAAAGAATAAAAAAAAAAAAGAAGAAGAAGCAAGAGCCAGGAAATGTCATTTAGACTCTTCAAAAAATATTAGAGGTAAAATATTGGTAAAACAAAAATGGGAAAGGAGAGTAGGAGCAGCAATTATTTCCCCTAACGCTTGACTATCAATCAAGGGATCTTTAAGTAAAAACACAAAGTATAGAGGTGTTTTTGAGGTTTCATAAAAATAAAGGGGCCTTTTTGCTCTATATATAATGACTTCCTAAGTTGATAGGTAGCTTAGAACTGTATAAAGAGAACACATGTTTAAAGAGTAGTTATTTAGCTAATAATCCTTCTGGGTTGCACATTGTTACTTCAAGCAATTTAAAGTTTCATGAACCGCTTTTTTTTTCCTTTTCCTTCATTACATGAAGGACTAAAACTCAAGCACCTGCATATTCACACCTGTATCCCTTACTAGCTTTGTAAACTGCATCCTTAAAACTCTCTAAGGGCACATTTGTGTTACCGATTTTCATTGACATGAAATGAAAAATGGAAATACTTTTACTCAATAAAAAAAGGTTTCATGTTTGGTGCAGCCTATCGCTTTTCTATAAGGAAATGTAGAAAAACAAACTAATTTTTCTGCAATTCTATGAAAAACATATCCGATGGGGGAGGTCGGAATGTGTTTTCCCCAGAATGCACAAAAGGCACAAAAGGTTGTCTACGTACACAACCGGTTTCTAAAGCATTGTACAAACATTCCCTTAGGGTGCATTCATGTATCGAGTAGATTCCAGGATGTAGAGGAGCTGTTTTCGGATTTCCTATGCATCCTACTCTTTTGTCACCTTATATGACTGTTTTTTCAAACATAAAAGAAAATAGCAAATTGATATTCCTCAACAATGAGGATTTTGATTCCTTAGGACTTAGGAGTTGCATGTGGAAACAAAAGGCTATAGAGTGCAAAATCCTCTAATTACACAAATACACCCTCCGCCATAATCAGTGGAGCCACCCAAAAACTCAAACTTCTCAAAAGTCAAAACCACCGCATTCCTATTTATTAATTTCAACTATGTCTTTTTTCTTTTTAACAAAGGTATCCCTGTGGTATTAACTTCAACTAAATCTGACTCCAATGAGAATGCACTTCTAAAACTTGGATTTTACTTTCATTTTTATTTTACACAAGTATTCTATATTGTGATCAATTTGATAATGAGTCCAACTTTGATTAGTGTAATGTTTGAGCTAGAGTTAATTTGATTTTAGATGTGGACCCCAATAATGAATTTCTAACAACTAAAATGAATTAGTTCATCTAACTTGTCGAAGTCAACTCCCAATTAGACAAATCCAAAGTGAATGAGATGAACCTAATGCGTGTAATTTTCCTCCAGGACACCATCATTTAGATTGTGCTCATGGTTTAAAGTAACGGAAAGGCAGCTTTTATGTGAATTTTTCTTTCCCAATCTGAAAAGAAAGCCCCTCTCCTAAAAGAAAAATCTCAGCTCCAATTGGATCCGGAATTCGAGGAAAAGCTTCAAAGAGAAAAGAAGAAGCTTTATATATTTGAAAAGGTAATCCGGGTTAGGCACTGGAAGTTGTTTTAGAGATTTGTCAAGCTTTTGTTCAACAACATCCTGCTTTACAGGTTTCTGTTAAGGAAGCAATAGAGGAATAAAAAGGAGGAGACAGGCCGATGAAAAGATGGTGGACATATGATGAGGGGAGATGGGTGTCATAGCTACTTGCTTTGAATATTTGATGAAGAAAGTGGATTGGAAAAGAGGAAACATTGTTGGACTTTTCATAGCTAGATACACCTAAAACTAGGTAGAAATATGAAAATGGCTATGATGGTTTCTTTTTTCTAAGCTGTGGCCATGTTAGCTTTTCTGGGGTTTTGATTTCCTTCTCTGGATTGCTGCTGGAACTGGGTGTTTCATCTCATGATGAAGAAATCCCTATCCAGGTTCTATGCACTTAAAATTGCTTTCAATCAATTCATCTTTCTTACATCTTTTACTATTGGTTATAAAGATAGATTCTGATGCTAGCCTTGCACATTGAAAACTCTGAGGCTCTAAACCATACTTTTCAAGTAGTGTGCCTTGCCATAAATAGGTTTGGGCTCAAAACAAGCTATGGTGGAGCCCATCTGATTTCCTCTTAACATGGATCATTCAGACTTCTTTTTTTTTTCTATTTCAAGGCAATCATTTGGATGGATAGACTGATCAAAGCAAAAGATTCCATGATGTAATGGAGATGATAGACTGATCAAAGCAAAAGATTCCATGATGTACCGTCCAAGATGAGGGTCACAATTTGGACATTATGAATTGGCTTGCTCAGACATAATGCTTCATGTAGTTATCTATCACCAGTATGGGGATACTTTGACAGTCTTGTCTTCATGAGTCACGCAGAAAAGTGAAGTGGTCGTTAGTTAAAAGAGGGGTGAAAGGTAGACCATAATGGGGCAAACAAGTACGGCAGATGGTTAAAAGTTAATACAATCAAAATGTTCCAAGTGTGTGGTAAGATCTACTTTAGCAAGTGAAAGTCTTATCAGGATGTGTTTGTAATTGTTGTAGATGTAAACCAACTGTAATAAGAACAAACCCCTTTATATAGATCCCACCGTCTTGTTCCCCTCATCATAATAGGATTGGAACATCTAGTCTCGCTTGAAGTAGGCAGTACTTAAAGCACAACATGGCTATGACAACTAATAACTCAAAAGCTCCAAGTGCCCATTTATTTGTATGGAATTGAATTCATAGGAACTCTAGGAAATATATTCCTAAAAGTAGCTGAAGTTTAAGATTGGAAGGTGAAAATTTATATACGGCTATCAAATAATTTCCCTTTGGTGAAAGTGAATTAAGGAAAGATGGAAAATGAATAATTTTGTCATGAGTCAAATAGTGTCGAACTTGGATAACATACAAACAAGTAATCTAGTAGGTGATTCCTTATGTGCCAAGGTGGGGCCCTCTTGCTATCTTTGACTGTTGGATAGGAGCGATCCTCTAGCTATTAGCTAATCTGGGTGAACGTTCGGAGTTCTTCATTTTACTATATTAGCTCAAGAACGAAGGAATCATAACCCGCTCTGATGGGATGAAAGTTACTAGGGGTGTACAAAAAAAAACGCTAAACCGATCCGAACCGATCTGAACCGCCCGATTCGGATTGGTTCAGTCACGGTTTGGATTTCCTTCAAACCGTTTAGTTTGGTTCGGTTTTCACTTTGAAGGTGCGGTTAAATCGCTTAAAATGAACCGAACCAATTATATAAATGTATATTTTTTAATAAAATATACAAAGGAAAATGAAAAATTACTTGAAGAAGACTCAAACCCTCACTCTGTTACTTGAAGTTCAATGCCTCTCACCAATTGAACTGACATTTATTTGTGAAAAAAATAAAATAAAATAAAAACAAAAAATTTGTAACCGAACCGGTTCCTTTTGGTTCGGTTCGGTTTGAGCACATGGGCAATTCGGTTCGGTTTGGGAATATAGAAAACCGATGGGTTCAATTTAGTTGATGGTTTTCCCTCTAAACCGATCCAAATCGCCCTATTATTATTATTATTATTATTACTATTATTATTATTATTTACGAACGAAGGTTTCCCAACCCTTTGGACTAGACTAAGCCCTGTGGCCCCGAGATGGTAGCACTAGTGGACTCAACCGAAAGCCCCCAGGTACTAGCACTAGTGGACTCAACCTTCAGTTCCTAAAAATGGGGAGCCGAAGATCAATATCAGGACCTCTAGCACCAGAAGAGAGAGGAACCGTAGTCCTTACCACCCGGCCTTACCACCCGGCCAACCCCTTGGGCGATGTGGGATGAGGTATATAAAGCCCAGTAAACCCATTACTTGGGCGATGTGAGATGTGAGACTTTTCCATAGCTGCAATCAATTCATAGTTTGCCCATCTTATCCAATGGGCCCACATGAGATTTCACACGGCCTTTGGCCCATTGGATATTTGTCCTTACACATGTACATTTCTAGGAGGTCGACTTCGTTTATCTTCGGCCAACCCCTTGGGTGATGTAGGATGGGCTATATAATGCTCTGTAAACCCATTAATAAAGCCATGTAAACCCATTATTTGGACGATGTGGGATATGAGACTTTTGCATAGCTGCAATCAATTCATAGTTTGCCCATCTTATCCAATGGGCCCACGTGAAATTTCACACGGCCTTTGGCCCATTAGATATTTGTCCTTACCCATCTGTATTTCTGGGAGGTCGACTTCGTTTTTCTTTGGAGGAAAGAAACAGGTTTGTTGCATTTGGTTTTCTATGAAAGAACAGCAGGTGCAGCTAAGAAAAACATCTTCCAACCACTCCCACATTAAAAACCATCTTTCCCCTCTACTGTTGACCAAAAGAAGCTCGAAAACCCCTCTTTGAAAGGCCTTTTTTACCTTCCCCTGATGGTGGCCTTCCACCAAAACAACTATGCACCGACCTATGTTAAAGTCTCTTCCAAACTTTTTGGCAATTCATCAACTGTCACAGGACCATGTGTATGTCCACCAATCTCAATCATTCAAGTCATGGGTGCCCAACAATCTGCTAGAATCCTGTGATCAATTTGATTTTTATTGCCCCCATGATGCAGATGGTCCAGATTGATGGGTACAAATGAACCATGAGTAGAAAGGATGAGTTCTTAACTTTTCTTTGTGGAAGACCAACAAGGAATCCACCAGAAATTCGGCTCTTCCTCCAGTAGCTTCTGCCTGAATTGGTAATAGAAAGATAGAGGAAAAGGGTAGGGTGAAATCTGGGAAATAAAAATCAGTAGGCCCTCTTGAGATATTCCAAAAACAAATAAATTCTTAAAAAATGTTTTTTTAGTCATAATAAATGAGAAAATTTTGGCCATGTACCAACAACAGATTTTAGATTTGCCAATCTTTGTGTGGGACAAACCTTGGTTCATTATAATAATTATAACTAGCAACAACATCCCATGCTTAGCTCGGGGCAAACGGTAAGACAGTACATTTTGAATTTATGAGATATCAAAATTAATTATAAACATATAAGAATATATTCATGCATATTTTTATTAAAACAATCAACACATCTTCAATCATACATACAAGTGGTCAACATCAACAATAAACTTTTACAAAGATAAAGATAAAAAATCCATTAAGCAAGAACATAAAAATAATAATAATAGCAATAATTACTAAAGAAGATATAGAAAAGAAAATTTTATTAATATATATAATATTAGTAATAGGAGATGCATTCAAGTTTTTGTTACTCATTGATAATTTCAAAGCCCAATAAAACAAAGCCACCCCATTTGGACTTGTTTGTGCAACAAGAGGATTTTAGTTTATGCAGATTTTTATTTTCTCATGAAAATGGATTTTGTATTTTCATAGAAAATTAAAGTCCTCTCTATTGAGGAAAAATGATTATTTTTTTTCTTCTATGCAAGGAAAATACATCACACCAAATAACATAATATTGTTAACAAAGAAAATCATAAAAATGTGCAATCCTCTCGTTACACAAATGCACCATTTTTTTAATCATCACACAGGCCAATGGTCATTTTAATCCCTCCGCACCTTTGAAGTAGCACCAATACCATTTTAGAATTGATCAAACCGTTTTTCAGCTCTAGATTTCTTAAAAAATGGATACACGTCTTAACTTTAAAAGTCATAAATTATGAGACTTTAAAACCACAGGCTAGTGTCATTTAATAAAAAGCTAATCAGTATGAATTGTAGAAAGGTGGGCCCCAAATATTAAAATAAAAAGATGACAATCTTGAGAGGATGGAAGGTAGATGATGTTGAGAGAGAGAATGACTGTAGCAAAATAGAAAATTTTAGGGGATATTGATTGAGAAACTATAGGAGATAGAGGATATGGATTAAGAGGTTTTTTTTTTTTTGAGAAAAAATTGTGGCATGTGATGACATAGCACCTTAAAGCACTCTATGTTTTTTTTTCATATTTATTTGAAAGGAGAATTACTGGGTTGTTGAGTTGACACCCTCAACAGCCCACCTCCTCGTTTGCTTTAATATATATAATAACTGGCAAAGAAATGGATAAGAAGGTCCCCATGTGAAATTATAGATAGGTCATATATCAGTATATCCGATGATTGAAAGAGTTTAATGGTCACTATATACTTATAAAATTGTTAAACTTTGGGTCCTTAAATAGAATGTTAATTAAGATCATCTTATCATATAGATACACAGCCATATTGCCCACTTCTAATCCAATCGGACCGTTTTAATCACACTCTGTCATAGTGATTGGCATGCATCAAGGTCGGCTTTGCAGATAAGGTTTGCAAATGTAAAATTTGGAGGCTGGTTTGATAGAGCAGATTTTCATCATAAAAAAAAATATATCTATATAAAAAGAAGAACTGACATATATTGATGACATAATTTCTAGCATTTTCTAATGAAATGTATTAAAAAAAAAATCCAATAGAGTATAATGTGTTACAATGTACACAATTTATATTATTATTCTTCGGATATCTATAGATACACTAATATATTATATCCATGATAGGAAAAGAAAATACTCATTAGTCATTTTCAAATTTCAACCAGCATCATATTAATTGTGGCATTTAAAAGAGGAACATTTGGACCTTTTATTTTAATTACCAACGTCACAAATATCATTGTCATGATATTTTCACAATCTTGTCATTTTCAAAATATACTAGATATATGAATTTAGAAATATTTTTGTATGATTTTAGTAAAGTCAATGCACTTTTCAAGGATATATCTGTAACTTGTAACTAGTAACTAGTAGTTGAGAGAGAGAGAGAGAGAGAGAGAGAGAGAGAGAGAGAGAGAGAGAGAGAGAGTCATTCAAGGTTTTTTTTTTTTTTTTTTTACTTTTCAACAAGATTTTCGAATTATACCCTGAGAAAATCCTAAATTTGAGAATCTCCTTAAATCCTTCTTAAGGGAGAATTATTGAGAAAAAGAGATGATCTTAGATTGTATCTTTGTATTTGAGATGAAATGTCTTAAAATGACATATGACAGAAGCTCAATGAAATAAGACTATGATGATGATGGTGAAAATTGAAGCGAACCAGAAATGTGATAATGTCAACCACAAATATTATAAAGAACACTAATATATGAACAATATGCAATCAGAAACCTGTAGAATAATACTACATTAAAGGTTTTTGTGTCTATTTTTTATTCGTAACAAAAATTAGATAACAAAAAGAATTTTTTTTATGGTTGCGATGGCTAGACATCGAACCACATCGGAGACTATTTTCTTCAATTTTAGCTCCTTCAATGGGAAGACATAGCTAAAAACTAGTAGGAATTCAATGCTGAGCAAACAAACTAAAATCTAAATAGAAGTAATTAAAAAGAAAAACAAATGGAAAATTGGAACTGATATCAACACCCAATTAACAAATAAGATATTGCTTTTGTTGTTTGTTATAGAGGTTCATTTACTGTACGCATGATTTAATTTTGCCTTTCTGTCATGTAAACTGTGCTACAACTGTCCTAGAACTGATTCTGCACTCCCCACACGTGTGAAAGACATGCCTTTGGCATTCTCAGACCATGAAAAGCTAGTAACATACCCCAAGACAAGGAAAAGTTACTTCATTCTAGAGAATTTGATTCTTTTTTTTTTTTTTTTTTTTTGCTTTATGGGCTCTTCTTGCCTTTTATGATCCAGTAAAACAGTCATCCTGCTTTCATGTAGATAGTTTCTTCATTTTCTTTGAATGAGTAGGTGTAATCTAATCATTTCTTCCACTTGCTTTGAACAACAAGAAGAAAAAAAATCATGGTTTTGCTGTGTGAGGCCTGATGAATTGCTGATTAAGGGAATCCGATACTTCTGTTTTCATTGATTACTTTCCTGCAACGAAGTTATATTGAATTGACACATTTTAGATAATTTGATCATCTACATACCAACATGATTCATGCCATTTGTGTTGAATAGAAAATACTTCATGGTTCTCTTGGAATGTTTTGGTGAATTGCTATGATGGGTATTGGTTCTCTTTGGTTTTTATGTGAGTGCTAATTGCTTGACTCTCTGGAGAGGGGGAAAAAAGCAAATTTTGGAATGATGGATGAGAAGGAGATCTTAGTTTCATCTGGGGTTGCTCCCAAAGAAATAGTTGATAGTGTTTATCCAATGTACTTTGGAGCATCATGTGCATTTGCTGCTCTTCAGCTACTATCAACTGCTAGAGGACCTATGATCCTTTGTGGTGAATGGTCAGTGATTGCAGACAGAATGCTTCAAGGCAGTGCCCAGCTATTAGGCTTGCTTGTATGGAAAGCACTGGGAGGAGAAGCCATGGAAGGAAAGGTAGAACTTCTGAACAAATGCAAGAAAGCAGAATCTGAGGTTGCATTGCTGAAGAGAATGCGAACCGAAGATGGGAAGGCTAATGAAAAGGTCATTAGAATTATAGCCACCAAGGAACAGAGCTGGAGCAGTGAAAGAAAGAGGCTTAGGCAGCATATTCAAGCTCTTTCAAACCACTTGAGTGCCTTCGAGACAGAGAAGGAAGAAATTATTTTCAATTTTAATAATGAAATCGAGGAGAAGGAGCGTCTAATGCAGTTGAAAGATGAGGACTTGGAAGAAGAAATCTGCAAGAGGAAGGAGTTAGAAGAGAGGCTACGAATGGCGGAATCAGTTGCAGAGGAATTGAGAGAAACAGCGAAAAAGGAAGCTGAAGATCATTCATCAGAGCTTTGGAAGCACAAGACTGCCTTCATTGAGCTTGTCTCTAGCCAACGCCAACTAGAAGCCGAGATGGGTCGTGCTATTCGGCAGGTGGACGTGACAAAGCAGGAGCTCAATGCGACCCTCAAGCAGAGGGAAGAGTCAATTGTGATAATTCAAAAGCTTTCATCGGAGATAATCAATCTGAAGAAGGATGCAGAGCAGAAGGATAAAATCCTATCTGCTATGCTGAGGAAGTCCAAGGTAGATATGGATGAGAAGCAAACACTGTTGAAGGAGGTAAAGCTATCCAAGGCAAGAAGGAAGCAAGCAGAACTTGAAACCGAAAGTTGGAGGGTGCGCTGCGAATTGAGACCTGACAAGCATTTGAGAAGTAATTTGAGCAATAGACCAGATTCAAGATCTGAAATGTTCTTGGAGTCGAAAAGGTTGGCTTCAGTTGCGGTGGCATCTTCACATCGATGGACTGAACTGAAGGCTTCTAAAAATGGCGTAAACAACAGTACTTTTTTCTTTGATTACTTGGAAGATGGGCAGAGAAAGGAGCTTGAATCCATATCAAAGAGAATGAGTTATGCAACAGATGGACATTTTGGCCAGTACTCGCCAGGAGAAAATGTGGAAAACAGTAAGATCAGACTTCTGATCCTTTCTAATTGTTCAGAATCATATTGTAAGCTTATAGTATCCCCCAACAATCTTTAAAGATAAGTATATCCTTAAAGATTAAGGGAAATTGACAATATGCAGTTTGTATTGAAATGCATCTGCATATTATTGCACCCCAAAACTACAATGAATTTATGTTACACTTCTATATATAAATGACAAGATACATATCCATATCTTAAAATTGATGTATCTTTTTGTTAGTATTTCAAATTTCAAATGAAATATACACTTTTTTATTCATTTTTGTGATATATATTCTTGCTTTCACCCCATGTTTGGTTTTTCAGTTGTAGATACAAAATTTCATTGTTCTTTTATGGATGCAGTTGGCTCCTTCCTATTTGGTGGGGTGGGTAGTAATTAAGTTCTTGTACGATCATGAAATGGCCTGCTCTCTTGTTTCTGTTTAATTAATATTGTGAATTGACAAGAATTCCAAATATTGTAAATGAAATTTCTCCACTCCTAGAATATAGAGGATCCAAATTCAGTTCAATTGTAGCAAATTCCACGGCCTAAAATCCCACTTTTATCTGGGATTTTGACAATTCTCGAGGATCACCGACATTTGGTAGCAATGGACTTTGAATTTAGCAAATCCTAATTCTTCTAGAATTCTAAATTACAATGAAAACATGTAATCTCACAAGTTCCAGTTCGCTTCTTTCTAAATTCCAATTCAAGAAATAAATTCTGTTGCTACCAAACAAGAAAAGAAATTTAAGACTATAGAAATTCCAAAAGTCTATAGACTCTGATTTCAAATAAAACTTGTGCAAATGCTTGTTTCAAGAAAGGAATTAAGTGTTCAATATATATGTTGGTTAATCAACTCGCCAATCTTCTTACGAAAGGATTATCTTCAACTTGGTTTCAGTTAGTTGCTTCAAGGAAAGGTGAATGTCGCCAAATGGACATCCACCTTGAGGGGGAATAATTGGGAGACGCTATCTATGGTTATTTTTATTATGCTTGTTTAAATTTGGTAAATACTGTTGCAACTCCTCTTATCTTGGGTTGATTCAGGCCCTTTCCCATGTAGCCATAGGATTAGATTAGATTAGATTTATATGTAATTTGGGTTAATTTAGATTTATGTTGTGGTTAGGTTACCTTGAGATTTGAGTTAGTTTCTGGTTTAAGGATCTTTATTTCACTCTACAGATAGCCAAACTATTATCAATGAAAGAAACACAGTGAATTTATCAAAATGTAGTTCCTATATTTCTTTTTAGTCTTGTGTTAACTTCTCTATCATGTGTATCTGAATTTCTTCTTTTTTCCTGTTTCAAAGAGATTACTACCAATGCGAAGCAGTCAGACGATTGCATCCTCTTGGAAACAGAGAAGTACATAACCATCCTTGAGCAGAGGCACTTTGAAGAAATAGATGCATTTGCAGAACAAATGAGACTCAAAGATGAGAAGTTGGAATCTTTTCACTGGCAGTTACTGAGCATGGAACTAGAATCGAAGCAGCTGCAGTCACACATTGAAGGACTCGATGACAATGTATCTCATTTCAAGGAGGAAATAATGAAACTGGAAGTGCTGTTGTCAGAGAGGAACAAGGAGCTGAAATCCTTAAAAGAAAAGTTTAGTGACTTTAGTCTGCAAACCCTGCATTGCAAAAGGAGAAACTCCAGTGACAACACCGAGCATCCAGAAAAAACCCCAGATGCCAGTCGGTCAGAAGCGAAGATTATAAAGAGGAAAGTGAGGGAGAATGAGCAAGATCAAGAGATCAGTGAGGTTGGCATTTCTGGTGAGGTAGAGACTGATATTCAAGAGAGTGGTGATAACAAGGCTTTTTTTGAGTCAAAATCATCAGAAATAAGGACAGGGAAAGAACACAAAGAAAAAGAAAGAACAGTTAACAACATATCAAATATATTCAAGGAAGACGCTGAAGTCCGAATTCAAGAACGGTCAAAGAAGGAACTAGAAAGAGTAGAAAACTCATTTGAGGACAAGTGGCAGGGTGTTGGAGTAGCGGTCCGAGCTCCTGCATGTGAAATAGAAGTGATAGAGGTCTGCATCAATCAGGATCATGCACGTGAAAATCATTTGGAGAATAATTGTCCAGAGCGCGAGACTGCCAACAAGTTAACATCTGTTGAGAACAGTTTGGTTAAAAAGGATTCTACTTGCAAGATGGATCTCCATGCTCTTGGGGTTTCTTACAGGATCAAAAGACTGAAACAGCAGCTCTTCATGGTTGAGAAGCTGGCAGCGGCGCAAGCTCTCAAGAAGACAACTGGTAAAAGCAATGCAACTGGCACATTAGAGATCTGTGAAAGGAGGAAGACCGACGAACATGGGCATCAATCAAAGGGTTTTCTTATAATAATGTCTTTGCTCAACAAACATGTGAAAAGATACCAGAACCTTGAAGAGAAGACCAATGACCTATGCAAGCGAATGGTAAGCTCTTATATCAGTTGTCTATTGAATTTTGTAAGTCTTATTGGATTAATTATAAGCACATCAATTATGATTTTGGATTGGGCAGTAAAGAAGAGCATATATAGAGAAAGCTTACTAAATTAACTTCTCACTCATACACCAAATAGTTGAGTACATGGTATATTTATAGATATATAAGAGAAACTTCTAGTTGAGATCTCCTTTCTTATAATTCTCATTGGACTGCTACTTTATTTGCAGAGGCTATTTTCTAGATGCTCTTGAATTCCAGCAATGATTTTTAGCCTTCTAGACTCATACAACAAATTTGTTCTGTTGCCCGACTTTCTAGACTCCTCACATATGCAATCAGATTTTTCATTCCGGCAACTAGGATTCTAGATTTGCCTACTCATTTCTAATAGAGTTAATTATTCCAAAACAGGCCGTCATCATAACTATACAATTTAATGACACTACATTTATGGGTGAATTGTTTCAGGATGAGAAAGACCTGGAGGCTAACAGCAGTCGACGACATTCAAGCACTATTAGAACAAAGGAGCAAACAGGAGCGCTGGAGCACTTCCTCGAAGAGGCGTTTCAGCTGCAACGATACATGGTTGCAACAGGGCAGAAACTGATGGAGATACAATCCAGGATTGCTTGCAGTTTTGCAGTCACTGCTGAAGGGCTGGATAAATCTGCAGGCATTAATATGAGGCAGGTTGAGGACCACATTAGAACTCTCTTCAGAGAAATACAGAGAGGTTTGGAGATCCGGATAGCTCGAATCATCGGAGATATTGAGGGCACATTGGCTTGTGAAGGGATCATGAATATAAGAAACTAGTGTTCAGCAGTGTCTCATTAGAGCGAATGAATTTTTCATGAGACCAAACAAATGCAAGTTATGAGACAGAGAACCCAAAAGATTCTTGTTCCTGTTATATCCTACTTTTGCAATTCAATTGTGTGTAAAGAAACAACAATCCAAGAACATAAATGCAATTTTTTTATGGCGTTGGTATCCTTGAGGTCTTTGACCCAACAAGACTAAACTCTCTGGTGGCGCCTGCTAAACCCACACAAACACACATGGCGCAAATCTACAGCAGTTTCGAACACAAGACGTGGGAAGAAAAAACCTCCCACGCCTTACACCACTCCACCAACTCCCAAGTGGGTTAGTGCAAGATGTATTTTCTTCATTTAGTTCATCCCATGGGAATCTCGTACTTTTTTCTAAAAAATACATTGAAAATAATTTTGCCAAAATTCCCTAAGAGTATTGTATTGATAGTCCTCTTCAATCTGCCTCGAATTTCAGGAGATAAAAGAACATCAAATCCATCAGAGAATATGAAATGGTTGTGAGATAAATGCCATTTGCAGTAGCTTGTAGCTTTCTTCATAGAAGTTTAAGCAACCATTTTTCAGGTTAGCACATTGAAAAAGGGAACATTTGATTACTTGCAACAGATCCATTGTGGTGCTGATAAGAGAATTCCCTATAGCAATCTATTTAGGCAAGGATATTAGTTTTGGAGGGTTGCTTGAAGCTAATGAAAGAAAGTTTGTGTGATGAATTGATGCTTCAACAAGAGAAAAGTAACCAGCAATGCTACAGCTGGGGCCTTCACTATGGACAAGAATTAAAATCACTCTTGTCCATGTACCCCAAACAAATCTCCATATGAGTGAAACCACCACCTGTGTTGGTTTGTGGCAAGGTTCCTAGTTACTTGAAGTGCAGTAATCACAGACAGAGACTTCCTTGCGGAAGTTGGAAATGTAGGGAAGTGATTAATTTCAGCAAGGAAGTATAGTGTAGAAATGAGAACTTTTACCCTTTCAATTGATTTGGGCACAGAGATTGCTATTATGGATATGAAGGTGTAGTGCAAGCCCAAGGTTTTGGGGCAGCCCACGACAGGTTGGGTCTGTAGGAGTATCTTGTTGGTTAGGGGCTTCATGGGCCTTTTCGTTCCAGTAACAACGCTGGTCCAGACCTGGCCCATTTAATTTTGGGCCTAAAGTCATGCTCGGATCCAATCCATGGCCCTAACTCAGGCCCAGATCATCCCTAATTACATAAAACTCTTTGAGTTGATCCATTTCGGGCCTTTAGGAATATATATGCCCAGGATTGGCCCAATTAACCATGAGCCAAAATATTCCTGGATCCTTCTGGGCCTAAGAATGCAGCTCCAGCCCAGTGCAGCCTGTTCTCAGGTCATAGTTGAGCCAGCCCAGTCGATGAAGAACAGCACTGGGATAGGTTCAAATGCTAAAGCCCATTATAAATCGGCAGGTTGTATGACCAAACTTGGGATTGGGCCAGATTTTATACTTATCGAACCTTGATTCACCATTGGATTGAATCTCAGAAAAATATATGGTTAAAACACCCTTAAACTTTAAGACTGTTGAATCAAAATGAGGCCGATTTTTTTGGACAACCCTTATCTATACGGTGATCTTTCTATATACTCTCTCTATATACCATTGATAGGCATGCTCTAAGTGGGCCCCACGAGTTGGACTGCAAATGAAGAGTATGCAGTTTGCTTATATGAGAGTTTTCCATAGCATTGGATACATCTAGTTTTAGACTCGGGTCCATTGGAGTTGGACCATAGCCCACGTACATGTAGATAATCGGGTTTGAATCTAGATCCACCGTGGACTAGTTCCAAATATGATCCATTTACATCCCTACATTACCTACACATAGATCAATTTGTTTAGGACTTGTGAGCCCTTTCCACTAAAATTTAAAAAAAAAAAAAAAAAATTTCTAAACAACCACCACCACTGTCATCATCATAAAAGCCTTGTCCCAACTATGTTTGGTCAACTACACAAATTTTGTTTGCTCCATTGCAATCTATCTTGAGCTAAGTCCTCACTAAGTCGCATTTCTTTAAATCTAGTGTTACTATCTCCATCCACGTCCTCTTTGGCCTCCATCAACTATGGTGAGTCTTCAACCTTTATAGCTAAATTTTTCCTTATTGGTTGGACATGCTCATATCATTTCAAACGGATTTCTCTAATTTTATCGTTTATTAGTACTACCCCTAAATGATCTCTTCTACATCCATTTTGTGCATATTTTATTTCTTGATTGGCCAACGTTTTGCTTTATAGGTTATAGCTGGACTAATCATTATCCTATAAAATTTTTCCTTCAATATTATTTGCAATCATATATGTTACTTCTTGATTAGCCAAGATTTTACTTTATAGGTCATAGTTGTTCTAATCATTGTCCTATATTTTTTTTCCTTTTATATTATTTGCAACCGTCTATCACAAAGCACTCCATTTCAACCATCCCACTTTTATCGTGTATTTGACATCTTCGTAAATCTCTTTTATCTTCGTCATCCTTACGAAACAACCACCTCAAAATAATAAACTAAAAATTTTCAACTTTAGAGGTAAAGAAAATAAAAAACTAAGATCGATATAATGTGGTGAGGATAAAGTTTCTGTGTATTTTGATTTTCATAAGAAGCACTCATGGTCGATATATACAACGTTGTATTGGCCGAGCTATAGAAACAAGGTTGGACCTAAGGTTGCAACTCGGGCGAGTGGGGTTTTGGCCGAGAGCTTCTGTTAAATGTTAAATGTCTTCGCACAAACCAAAACGCACGAAATTGAACCTAACCCCAAAGGCCCAAGCCCAATATAAAACCCATAGATATAACAGCCTAAAATATAAGTTCCTACATAAGTACAATTCAAGTTGACTTGTGAGTACGGTTAGGTATCCAAATTTTTGGGTTTAGTTTGATTTCAAACGTGGGAAACAATGTAGGTATAATTCACATCTAATAATAGTGTGAGATATACCATGCAAGGCGGTTTTCTCTTGCAGGAATCCTGTAAGGAAGGCATGCAGGATTTTGGTAGGTGCCTTTATAAGTTCGGAGTATAACAATTGAAAATCTTGCACTACCTCTTACGAAGATCCCGTTAGGAGCGAATTTCTCATACCATGTATTATATACTATGTTATTAGAATATTTGGATATCCCGAGAAAAGTTAGGTTCCTAAACTCCAAACCTGAACCCGACCAAATTTCTATGTAGGTCTCAGAATCAAGGCAGAGACTGTACTTTCAGATGGGCCAGGTCATGCAGGCTTGGATTTGGGTCGGCCCAAGTTAGACCCTGATCAATTGGATACTCCAATGGTTTGAATCTATGGAATATCGCATGGGTTGGATCCAGGAAGCCAACCAAAACTGTACTTTTAGATGGGTCAGTACATGAATGTTTGGATTTGGCTCGGCCCAAGTTAGGCCCTCAATTGGGATTATTTCAATGGTTTGAATCCACGGAATATCACATTGGTTGGATTCAACTGTGCAAACATGTAACATGTAAAAATTGAGTACATGCAAATGCTACTCACTCTCACAAATATTCATAAATCGATTTACATATATAACTTAAGGATTGGAAGACAGTTCATTGACTATAACCATATGTATGATATAAATATAACAAAAGATTGCAGAGAGAAAAATCAAGCAGCAGTAGCTTCCATCACCCTTCTCTTGTAGTTGGCCTTGAAGCAAGCCTGTCTCAATTTCTTGGTCTCCTCGTTGAGCTCTATCTCTGGCTCTCTCTCCAGCAATCTCTTCAGCTGTTCCAATCTGTGTATTGTATCTCCATTGTCACCAATTCTCTAAATTCCATCACACAAAGTTAGATAGAAAGGCATTCATCATCATTCATAACCCCCATTCTCACAACAATTAGCAGAAGTAATAGTAATAAAGGACAGGACTATTTAGTTGGGCCAACCCAACCACATGGTGAAACCATAACTTGTAACTGAAAGGGAAGGCTTTTTACGTTGTGAAACCGTAATTTGTAACTGGGTATATTATAGAATTATAGCTTGATAACTTCTGATAGTACAAAAATAACAAAACCATGATGATCAAAGACACAAAAACTATCCCATTTATAGATACTGTTGAGTCATTGACTCTCTACTTAAAGATAAAAATCAGCCAAGATTGTGCAGTCAGGATGATATATAGGAATTCAGACAGGTCATTTCCCTTTCATCATAATCAGCCTTGGGGCCTTTTTCTTGAATGAAATACAATCAAATGGACCCCACTTTGATGATCCACTTGATCATATAGGGGGCAACATTCACCTGAAAAACCCCACTATCCTGGCCACACTTGAACCAAAAAAAGCAATCAATTTTATAGTCTAGTTTGCCCCACATCACGTATTGCATGAATGGGTCCCATCCATTTCATAGATGCATCATGTCACCAATACACGTACCTTAACGTTGTGAATTAAAGACCTCAAGCTGTTCATCTTCCTGCTTGGCCACCTTGTAATCCCCAGCTCTCTGCACCTCTTCTTCAAAACAGTCAATCCCACCCTCAACTCCTTGGCCGCTTTCGTGATCGGAAGGTAAAAATACCTCTTAATCTCATCAAATTCGATTGAGATCGACGACCGGAGCCTCCCATTGCACTGCCCATTTCTCCTCCCCTCTTCATCTCTGCAAACAGAGCCCGAACTCACACTGTCCTTGCCGACTTCACCCGATTCATCACAGATTCTGATACCCTCATTTCCATGAGAGGAATCAGTTGCAAAGTTGAGTGGGATGGCGTCGGCGATACATCCATCATGTTCCTTAAGGGATGGGAAGCTGTTGCACCACTTATGGAAATCGACTTCAGAGTCTTGGAAGTCATAGAGTGGGGGGAAGGGAGGGAGCTCTGTGTGATGATAAGGGAATTGAAAGAGTTCGTTCTGTGGATACTGATTCTCTTTAAATAGAGGCTCTGATACTCTGCACAAGGAGAAGAAGTAAGAAGTTAAAAACCACAACCACTTCCTATAAGGGAACTGATGATCTTTGCAAGTTAAGAGGAAGAAAAAAAGTAGAAATTTTGTCAAATGGCGAAATTGAAGGGAAAGAAATATATCTATATTAATATATACCCACGCACATCTTGTATGTATGCATGTATACTATGTATATAGTAGGAAAAGAAAAAGAGCTTCTAATTCATGTTTGGTGTTTACAAAATATGTAGGTGTGTTTGTCTGTCAATATTCAAAGTAGACAAAAGAAACAGCAGTTTTCTTTCCTGAACTGAGTATTATGAGAAAGTTATCCCTTTTTCCCCTCCCCAATCACAAATGAAACGCATGAAAACACCAGTATACAGGTTGGAATAAACAAAAAAGCAAGAAAAGGAAAGGAAGAGAGAGAGAGAGAGAGAGAGAGAGAGAGAGAGAGAGAGAACTTCTAAAAATGAAGTGGTTCAATTGTAAAAGACTCAATAGTAATGCTAGTGGATCACTCTCTGCTTGAGGGAGTTTTCTTTTACAGTAAGAAGTAAGAGAAATATAAAACAATAGAAAACCTTACTTGTTCATGGTTAATGTTGACAAAAGAATTACTCTTTGCTTGAGTTTTTACCTCATGAGTTCTCCATCAAAAAGCCAGTCCGGAAAGATTGGGCTTCCGAGATGGAGAGTGTCCATTTTTGGTGCAATGGAAAATGAAAAAACTCTACCCACTGTAACCCCAAAATCACAGTAACCAAGCATGTATCATTTAGGTAAAAGAGATCTTCTTATATCGACTGCTGAATTTCAGAGAGAGAGAGAGAGAGAGAGAGAGAGTAAATAATGAGTTCGTGCGTGCGTGCGCCGACTTGCGTGAGGGGGGTTACATCCGAAGGGAAGTGTTCTTTTACTGCAATGCGATGGATAATGATTATTATTATTGGGTTGAGGCTGCAATGCGGCCGTTCTGCATTGCAGTGTGGTGCACTCCCCTCTCTTCAATGCATTGTGGGGCCCGCTTTTTTGGAATCCAAGCCACTCATTAGCCAAATCACATCCTATGCGGCCACCATCAGATTTTTCTATAATAAAACATTTCTAGTGTTTTTTTATGGTTTGTGATGAAAATGGAGAGAGCCCCTCCTGTGTAATTAATCCTACAATTGGCCCATTAAAATCATTTTTTGAAAATCTAGCTATGACTGATATAATGGGTGCCATAGTTTATGAGCGGGTAGGATTCTTAAAACAGTATGCCCCCATGATACATTAAAAAGGGGATGCACCATGCTACAATGCAGCAACACTGCACGGCAACCTATCTTTATACAGTCAAAAAAACCATGCCAAAGCCATTGCATGCGCTGCAATCTTAAGTGCACTAACTCTCTGTCTAACCCTTTTTTTTTTTCTAACTTTTGGGTAAAGGTAAGTCAAATAATCATCATGTGGCCCCAAGGTTGTAGCACTAGTGAGCTCAATTTTTTATTCGACTCACTCTTATTTGAGTGAGTAATAAGAAAGGAGAAAAATATACTCCGAGTATTGGCCGATCAGTTGGGCAGTTGAGATTTTCAATACAATTGGTCCCACCACTTCCTTCGGCCGCCAATTAAGTTCTATTGAGTCTTGAGATGCGGTATCCCCAATCTACTCAGACCTGCGTCCCAGCCCCGTGTAGGAGGAAAACCAATTCAAGTTCCCATGACTCGAGAGTGTGAAAGGGGAAGGAAGGAATATCTTTTTTGTGTGCTCAAATGAATTGAAGTGAGGGGGTGCAGTGCAGTTACATGCATAGGTACGGTGCATTACAGTGATGATATAATTACTCACTTTGGGTATCGTGACAACACGTTTATCAATTGTGACGGCCAACGCACCTGATTCATTTCAGCAAATCCCAGTAATTTGTCATTATAACTGTTATTATTATTGGATTAGTGTTAACAGAGAGAGTGGAAGGTGTAGGTGGGGTATACATGGGTTGTGGAAAGAGGATCTAGGATCCCCTATTTTATGGGGGCGACATGTAAGGGGGCGGAGGAAAGAGAAGCTGACAACTGTTATTATTATTGGATTGGTATTAACAGAGAGAGTGGAAGGTGTAGATAGGATGTACATGGGTTGTGGATACCGGATCCGGATCCCCTGTTTGCCACATGTAAAGTATCTTTTTCCTCCGCCCCTTCCTCCCGACCCTGTTTGGTCGAATCATGGATCCGTTTCCTATGGAGAAATCATCTGACGACAAGGAACCCGTGGGCCATTTTTATCACTCAGATACAGACCAATGAAATTGATGTTTAAAAACTAGGGGCAAATCCAGACAGTCCATTGCATCATCATCTTTGTCAATTACATGGACAGAAAATCTCTTGGAGGAGCAATCACTCATTGCATTTGGTGGGGTCATACCTGGACGTATCTACCTGATTTGCCGTAGGGCAATTCATCTCTCCTTAAGACTCGTTTCAAACATTTTCACTCCATGGTAGTCAAAGGGCCGTACTCTGTTGGGCGCGGGGTTGTCCTAGGCCCCATAGGCAGACCTAGGTCGGAGCCAACTGGCGCAGTCGTCCACGTGGGAATTGCGATCCTAATGAGTTTAATTGTGGCCTTATAGCAAGCAAGGCGGACCTTTGTTGGAGCGATTTGGGTAGCCACCCCTTGTCAGAATTAAAATATCCATAGAATTGAATGGAGCCTTGGAACATGCCGCACATGTCTATACTTGTTGTTTTATATATATCTAAAGATAGCCCAACATATGTAAAGCTTCGTTGGGAAAAAAAACATTGTTGCTACACATCCCACCCTCTTATTTCGAAAACCCCTTTGCGCCATTATCGATCGAGCTCCCCCACTATGATTCAAGGATAGAATTCCACTCCCATTACCCAAAGGCTGAAGGCTTTAAGAAAGTAAAAAGGGAAAGGATGGGTGCCCTCAAAATGTTCTTGTATTCAATTTTATCTCACACACACTCACCTTGAATTTGCAGTGATCTCCATTGGGTATTGATTTTGACATATAAATTAGTGAAACATGATAATGTGAGTTTGAGTATCTAAAACCAAGGTTGGAATCATTTTCTATCCATCTAATGCTTTTTGGTACTTCTGGTTAACATCATAATTCCTAACCTCTTCATTGCCCAAATTTTAATAAATTTCATGCATCTAGTTGAGTTCAACGAGTTGGACATTTTCTAAAAAACATGTGTAGATGCTATTTGGTAATGTAAAAAATTCTAGGAATTGTTTTTTTTTTCAAATGTTAAGTCCACCAAAATTTTTGCTCTACCGAAACGAAAATCCTGGGTCTGCCACTGCTAATCCTACCCTTAATATATGGAAGGTCGGGCCTAGGCGGGCCAAAGCCCTTCGAGGGCTTGCACTACCTACGCGCTTATCCTACCCTCAAGGGTTAGGGGCCTTAAAACAAGAAAATTGTTTTTAAAAAATTTATATTTCTTTTTCATTGTTACCAAGAATCAAGTGTCAACAAAGTGTTATCTTGTCTAACCTCAATTGTGAATAAGCCATTAAGAAAAATTTGGAGAAAATAAGTTGTCTCTAAAAAAAAAATTATCAGACAAAGTCATACGTACTTTGATGACTTAGGTAGCGTTTGGTTCGCTGGAATGGTTTTAGACAAGAATGGAATGGAGAGCGGAATAAGTTTGGAATGGAATGAGGCAGGAATAGTCATTTCTATTCCAGCGTTTGGTACCCTGAGAAATCAACCTATTAATATAACTCTGGATTCCTGTTCTTGCGTTTGGTATACTAGAATGATGTTCGGAATGGAATAAAATTTACATAAAACTGACCAAAATACCCTTGTTAGAATTCTGGAATGGAATGGCTTTGTTAATATTAATATTAATTATATTAATAATATAATATTAATATAATAATATTAATATTAATAATATACATTAATACAATATTAATAAATATTATTAATAATATTTGTATATATTATATTAATAATATTATTATATTAATTATTATTATAATTATATTAATAAATAATATAAATTTATAATTATATTATTATATAATATATTATTTATAAATATTATAATTTATTAATATTTATATAATTATAATTATAAATAATTATATTTATAATTATATAAACATTATAATTATATTTAATATAATAATTATATTGTTATTATAAATATTAAATATAATTATATTATAATATCAAATATTATTATAATATTATTAATAATATAAATTATTATATTATTATAATAATTATTATATTAATATTATAAATATTATATTATTATATCATTATAAAATACCCTTGTCTAGGGCATTTCGGTCTCAACCAAAAAATATAAAGGAATGGAATGACCATTCCTCTGCCTCCCCAGTGGAATGGTCATTCCTTTACTTAAAGGAATAGTGATTCCAGATATAATGATTATTCCGCCACTTTTATGCGAACCAAACGCTATAATAATCATTCCGTTGGAATGGCCATTCTATTCTGACCTTCATTACAGTGAACCAAACGCTACAGGTTCTAGACCTATGGTTTTATTTATTTTGTTAAACAAGGAAAATGGCTAAAAAATTTGATCTATTTCATACCTCTCACAAGGATTTCCACATATGAAGTCATTCTTGCAGTAGTTTATCTTTAAAGATTTTAAACTATTTACATTCACATGCCTTTTATCAATTTGCATTCTTTTTAATTTAATACTGATTTAACAATTAGCATTGTTGGATTTCAGTCACAAAAATAAATGCACTTAAAAATCACTATTATTTTAGACTTTTGAGAATTGAGAGTTATAATTATCTATTAAAAGGATATCTTGATCACCTCACATCCTTAAAGTTTCATGCACATACAAACTACGTTTATTAATTGGTTGGCTTCCAAGTAACACTATAGAAGAAAACGTGTATCCTTGTTAATAGGAAGGAGTGCATCCCCTTTTGCACTAATAAGAATATATAAGAATAATATAAAAGGTCTAAATGAAAAGCAATAAAACTACAAGAAAGGGATTAGAATCAACCGTACAACACTTATTACTTATGCATTAAGTACAATACATAAATAATTAAATATAGATGAAATGAACCAAGTATGTGCGCATGGATTTTTAGGACATTTTGCAATGAGTAGGTGGGTATAAAATTACCTTCATATCCCCACTTTATTACTATTAAGTGATTGTGATAAGGGCATTTTAGTATATATTTTCATACATAAATAAATATTATAAATAATAAATAGTAAGAGGAGGGCCAAGGCTGGGCCAGTATTGTCGAAGCCTGGCCCTCAAATCTCAAGGCCTACAAAGAATTGTCAAGCCCAGCCCTATATAAGGCTTTTCTTTAGAAACAAAAGCCTTCATTTTAAGGGCTTTTTTAGGGTCGGCCCTCTTGTCTTAGGGCTAGATTGACAGGCCTAATCACTCTTAATTGTATGGCTAATAACGAAAGAAATAGGAACTCTAGGGTTAAGCATGCCCATGTTGGAGCAATATCAGAATGGGTGACCACCTAGGAAGTCCTTCAGCGTGCACTTGCATGGGCCAAAGCAACCAATATCATGCTGAGTTAGGCGAGGTTTTGACAAAGGCAGTGCTAAGCCCAGTCCCAATATAAATTCAAATCTTTAGATTTTATTTAAATGGCCAAATTCTTTAAATATAGCATAATTAATGCATTTTTTTTTTAAGTTGGAGGCTTCCTTTAGATGTTAGTTGGATGAAAACATATTTAAAAAGAAATGAAAATATACCTATTAAAAGCATTTCGATTAATTACCATATCCTTAGGAATCCACATCTTGCATATAATTTCAAAAGGAAAGAAACATGTTAATTAAAATTTTACATATAAACTTGTAATAAATATAGAATAAACTAACAAAACTTTGTTCCACGTTGATATCTTCTTTTTTTTAAGAAAAAGAAGAAAATACTTCAAATGATTGGTACTTAATTAGCATGAGTTTTGACGTTTACCCATTTAGTGTGCCAAGGACGAATAATTTTGATCGGTGTACAAAAAAAAGTTAAAGGATGTTTTCTTAGAAAAAATCAGGTGAATTTCAGTGGGTACAGCACATTTTTAGATATTTTATAGTTTTTTCATGATCCCATTAGGTGGATTTCATATTTGAAATATTAGTCATTTTTCAAACCTCTGTCCATTATTATATTATTATATTATATATGAAGCGAACTACTTCTAATTGAGAAATCAGTGACATTGTATATAATTGATTTTGACTGTTTGTGAATTAACATTGAATCCCTCGTTTTTTTTAACCGTACCATTCATCTTCTTTTTGTGTTTCAAAATGCTTTCTATACGTTCTCGACCCTAAACATAACTGATCCCCCCCTCTCTATGTACAAAACCTTTCCTTTTTACCCTTTTATTTTCATTTTGCACAATTGAACCCTTTCCTCTTCTCTCTGTCCCCTCTGCTTCCTCTCCTCTTTTCTCTATGCATTCACTCTCTCTACGTACAAACCCATCTGTTCTCCTACAACCAAATCCATCGTTTTCGGAAAGCCGAGACCCCAAATCACAAATCTTTATTTGGGTTGACAAGATGATAATGAGATAATGACGATGACAAAGATAATGATGTGTTGAGATTACGGTGGCTCTTCACATGGTCCAGGTCTGATGAAGATGAACCGTAGTTTCTGGTAACCATGTCTCTAACACTCTAACGGCATGTTTGGCTACTCTAATAAATGATTAAAGATGAATATGTATTTTCAAATAAGCCTAGCCAAGCATCGCTTTTCTCAATTGATTTATATTTCCGTACTCGGCTACTATGCAAAAAATTGAAATCGCTGAAACTAAATTGCCCAATTATACTGTTCAAATTTACACGACAGCCGTGGAACAGTGGATTTGAACATTCATGAGGGCAAATAGTTTGCTCTAGGGAACAAAAGGATTTAGAGGATTGGAACGTGCATATCAAGTTACTGCTGATTCTGTTTCTATTTTTCTAATGCCACATCTCTCTCCACTTTTCCCATATGGGATATATAATATTTGAGGATTTTACTGGAAAATTCCCAATATATGGGTATTGCACAAAATCATGTCTTCTAACTCGGGCAGTATAAACAAGTACTTGAGAGGAGGGACGCTAGCGTCGCTCGTCTCTAATTAAGCAACGTTAGCGTCACTCCCCATAACTACAAGAGGAATACTTTCGTGCTGTGTGAGTTAAGAGGCACTATTTCGTGCAACCCCCACGTAATGAGAATTTTTCGGTAAAATCCTCTATATTTTTTTAACTTTGTTATTTGTGTATTTTTATTGCATTTTTGGGTTTTATCTTTTGCAATAATTGATGGATACAGCGAGAGACTTACATAAGTTGTATATTACATTTTCACCATATCTTCTGGCATCTCAACTGATGTTGAAATCTCCAGGTTGAACACTTTTAGGATTGTTGATGAATACTCTAGACTACTTCTGTTGATTTTTTTTATTTTAGGCTTTTGAATTACAGATACCCCACTATATATTAATTTTTTTAAAAAAATTGTTTGAATAATTAGTATTATGATGCCGGTTGAGTTTGACTTTGTCCAACCATTTTCTCCCCATTAGCAACCCCATAGCCAAAGGCTTCACTGCTCCACTGCTCTTCACCTTCTATTGTTTCGTCATTAACATCCACACAGCCTTGATCACTAGTGTGCACCTTTTAGGCATCCCAATGATCGACCCCTGTTAAATGAGAGGTGTTGCTCTTGCCACAATCTTTTTTCCTAAAAGAGTAGGAACATATCTGAATGTTAAAAGTTAGTGATTTTTTATTTTTTTAATTCTTTTTTCACTTTTTCTTATTTTTATCTTAGACTTCACAATTAATATAATGATCATTCAGTTCTTAGATACTTCTTTGAGTGGTATCAATTTGATGAACCACAATAATTACTTTTGTATTTTTATTTTTACTTTTGGGTTCACTTTCCATTCTTTGTTGTTTTTTATATAATTGAAGAATTGATTGTTTTACTACATGTTTCATCTTCTATGGTTCATTATATGGTACATAATCTAAGATGTTAAGAGTTGTATAATGCATTGCCTTTGTATTTGCTTGCAAATCATACAAATGTTCTATGATAGACTCCATCTATTAAAAATCACAATCATTAAGACAAACATCCTTGCTATTTATGGGATACCTCAAATTTTCACCTCATTTCGAGTTATTTCCACGGTCAAATTGATTCTCTGATAAAAAAAAAAAATACAAAATACTGGAGTTTTCCAAATAAAGTTTTTTTTTTTGTGATTTGGACTCTCTATCATGCCTTTTGTCTATTAAGAAAATCCCAATATCATTCTATTTCTATCAAGGCAATAGCATTTGAGTGTTAATGGATCCTAGTGTCTAAGAGCATCTCCAACAGATGCTTTATTTTGCCATGTCAGCCTCCTTTTGTTATAATTGGAATATGAGAGAGACTCTAACAGACACTTACTTTGCCTACATGGATTTGAAGTATGAGATGGTATGCCAAATTTGGCATACCATAAAGCATACTTCAAAAGTTTTTTTTAATAAAATAATGGTGAGGGCCCACTTGCATTTGAGTTTTTAGGTGCAAATCTTTCTTTTGCATAAAATAATGATCATGGGCCTACTTGCATTTGCATTTGACATCTCTCTTGGAGTTGTCAAGTTACATATGCCAAAATGCATATGCCACATCAGCCTTCATTTTTTAAAAAGCATATCCAAATTTAAAGTATCTCTTGGAGATGCTCTAAGTGCCACTAATCTAAGGAATTTCAAATATTTTTGTTTGTTCTGATTATATGATTTTTTTTTCTTTTTTTTAAGAATGTGAAATGCTGATTTCTGAGTTGTCTGATTTATTTAATCTTTAATCTTTTCTATTTAATCCACTTTCGATTTTGGATTGTCTGGTTTCTTTTTTATCTATTGATTTTGATTGTACACTTTTTTTTAAAAAGAATGCGGAACTAATTGTAAAAAGAATCTCCAATAATATTGGTCCATATAAATAAAGAATTAAGTTCATTCTTATTATCATCATTTTCTACTTTTTCCAATATAATTCTATTTCTCTATGTCAACAAGAGAATTTTCATTTTTTCCATTCATTTACTTTTAAGTTCATTGTATTTTATTAGAGCAACTTCAATAATTCTTTTGTTTCTTTGTGTCTCTTTTTAGTACCGGCTCAGGTGTCGTTTGCATGCTTAGTTTAGATCAGTGTTCAACCCATTTTTAAATGTGAGCATCTTGAGATGATGCAATTATTAAATGTTTCAATTTGAGAGGTAAGCCTTTTTTAATTCATTTACTTTTGAGTTCATCATATTTTATTTGAGCAATTTTAATTATGTTATTTTAATACGATTTATACAAAAGAATCATCAGTTTAAATTTTCTATAGATTTGCAATATTTTTATGGTTTTCATAAATTGTGAGTTTCTTTTTTTCCCTTTTTTGTTTCAACTTTTGGATATTGGGTTCTCTTTGATTATTTTTCTTTTATATCACTTTTTATTATGGGATTTTTTGTGAATTCTCATTTTTTATGTTGTATTTTCTTTATTTTTCTAATGTTTATCATTATGAGTTAATTATTTATTTTACTTCCATTGGATTCTTTAAGTTCTCTTTGTGAAATCTGAATCTTTCTTATTTCTTTTGCGGCTTTAGATTTCCATTTTTTAGTATTAGATTATCATAAGTTGGTTTGGTTATTCTAAATTTCTTTATAATTGTATTTTCTATGGATCTTTATTTATATATAGTTTTTAGCCTTTCTAATAAAATTTATTTCGTTTTATTTTGTATTTCTTTTATTATAATTTCTATGGGTTTTTAGTTTTTTTTTTCTTGTGAGTGTTTGATTCTTTTAAATTGTTTATGTTATTGAGTTGATTATGGATTTTCATTTCTATGTTTTATTTCTATGCGTCTTTTGATTTTCATTGGATTTTTTTCATATCTAGTTAATATTGTTTGTTTGTTTTGATTTTATTTTTTAATTTTTTTATCATTAATCTTGAATTTTTATAAGCTTGTGTTTTTTTTTTTTTTTTAATTATATTGTATTAGGTATTGAATTCTTATGGATATCTTTTTTTTCTTTTTTCCTCTCTCATACTAAAACATTTTGCATTTAATTTTAAAGAAACTGATGATAAGGTTTTTTTTACACGTTTTAAAATTATGATTATATTGCCCATGTCAAGCACACCCATGTTTTTCTAGTATAAAATGGAGTGGACTGTGGAGACTCACATAAAAGGAAGGTCGACAGTGGACCTCTTTTGATTAGTGGACCTCTGGGGTGCTCTTTCGGATAAAATTCTCTGAATCAAACTTATCAAAGACAAGGCAGGAGCAAGATATTGATGAGGAAATAACTATTTACTAAAGCCACCTCCAAGATTTGTTGGGTGATGGGTCCTACCTAGACTTTGAACTTCTCTGTCATTTTGGTTTCATAATCATCTATTTAGGGATGCCTGGCGAGTGTCTGTTTATCCAAGTACCTGTATACTGTCCTGGTAAAAGAAAGGGCATGGAGGCCTTTTTTTCAAATTTGGAATGTTTGGCTGTGAATCTGAGTTCTGCTTTGTTTTAAGCTGAATGCACACTCACACGTCATTTGATGTGCTGATCCCCAGGGAGAGGGTCTGCTATGTGGTCAACTCTTAGTATTTTGTAGCTTGACTAAAACCTATCTTGACTAACAGTCAAAATTGTAGGAATTAGTCATTTTTCAAACCTCTGTCCATATAAAATGGAGTGAACTGTGGAGACTCATGTAAAAGGAAGGTCGCCAGTGTGAGAGAGAGATGGAGCGCAGCAATGCAACGACTGCGGAGGAGGCGATTCTAGGGTTTCTTCAATCGAAAGAGGAGATATCAAGTTCGGGAGATTTTGCATTGAGCGTAGGGATCGATCACGATGTAATCGTCAACGCCATCAGGAGCCTCCATAGATTCAAATTCGTCATTGCCCAGGTCTCTCTTATCTCTACTTCCATTCAAATGCATTATGGTTTCTCTCCTCCCAAGTTTACTCTTTCTATTGACACCCTAACAGTCTTAGAAACCCCACCAACCCCATCTCGAAAATGATTGACATGGAACCCAAACTTCAACTTGTCATGGAATAGAATTTGTGGGTGTAGGATATCAAGAAGGAGAGGTGGGTATTGGCAGATGAAGGGAAGTCGTATGCGATCGCAGGCTCGCCCGAGGTGCAGTTCTTCTTGGCTGTGCCCCCAGAAGGAATCTCTCACGAAGAGTAGCAGGTTTGCACGAAATCCCCTCAATCTTATTTGCACTGAGCGTTAAACCCTGAAATTTTATTGCATGTTGCTAAATTCATGGCACCAGGTCCTGCCTTAGATTAAACTATGGTCCCAAGACTTGAACTTGTATTTATATTTAGAAAATTGGACATCTTGGATCAGTCAAGATCCTAATTTTAACGTTCAGAAATGTAATACATATATATATCTATCAGCATGCAGGAGGAAGCTGAAAAGGGAAAAGGAAGATGTTATGTTCTGTGAGAAAGTTTTTCTACTTAATGAGACATTGAATAATGCCAAACCTTGAAAAAAACCACACAAGTTACACTGTCTATTGCACAGTCCAAGTCCACCTTTTTACTCTACTTTATAAGAGTATTGACTCAGGCGCAGCATTAGGAGTCAACTCTGTAACTTTCCAAGTTCCAACCTTGGATTAAATTGAATCACAGCCTTTCTAAGACTCACTCTATTTGATAAAACCATCTGTGCTACATTCTACTTGATTTTCTTATGTTGCTGAATGGCCATCACAAATGATTCTTTATTAATAGTTCAGTGATTGCTAATCTTGTGCATAAAATTCTTTTGTTTGATGCAGAAAAAAGTCAACCCTGTAGTTTAGAAAATTGGTCGTTCCCAGGCATCCAAGAATAGATGGGTTGAAATGGGAAAGACAATTTGTCGAGAAGGGTATAGCAATTTGGATTTTTTATTTTTATTTTCTACTTTTTCCTCTGTCTGCAGTCAGGGGCTGTTTTTCTTCTAGCTCTAGTAAGTGTAGAAACTGTCTAAAGTTGGACATACCTAGATTAGTTTATTTACCATGTTTGCTTATCTTACTGGTATGAATCTCTCATAGTTTTTCCCCTCTAATTCTTTCTTCTTGTTTTTTTTTTTTCCGCCTGTGTGTGTGTGCGTGGGGATGGGGTGGGGGGTGGGGTGGTGTTGTTTGTGTTTCTTGCCTATATCTTCTGTTTGTGTAGGAAATCTTCTTTTACCATTAAAAAAAGAAGGGTTTGTTTTTTTTTTTTGAATTTTTGTGAGATAATGATAAAAATCCCCTGCTATTGAGACTTTTCCATGTAATGCTACTAAGCCAGTTTCTTTATTTCACGGATGCTTTGTTGATGAGATTGGTAGAAATTTTCCCTGGAGAGGTTTTATGGTCGATGGACCATCTTACGTAAAATGCTGTTTCTATCATATTGCTTTTCTTTTTTCATATTTTATAAATGCCAAAAAAGTTCTTTAGTTCTGCATCCATTAAATATGAAGCCTGGGAATGATAATCTCCCATAAATGTGTAAATTTAAAAATGTTCCATTTTCATCTGTTAGTAAACCATTTACGCAAATCACTATTGGCATTTGAAAACTTCCATTTTGTTATTAACAACATTTTTGTTAAATTTAAGAATGTTAGTATCATTTGTAAGTAAACCATTTATGCAAATCACTGTTGACATTTGAAAACTCTCATTTTGCTATTAACAACATGTTTGTTTGATCCCAGCAAATGGATGAAATTGACTGCTCCTTTGGGAATATTGTGTGTGGGCTATGCTGTAGAAAAGCATTGACCTTTGTTTTAAATGCAAAAGTTCAACTAGTTCCATGTGGGTTTTCAGATTTTTTTGTGCCTCTCTAAATGTGTTTTCCATTATTTACTTTCTAAATGCATTTCTAATGTACCTGTCATTTTGTTTCCTGCCTCATTTTCCATTTTTTTTTTTCACTTAGTGAGGGGCTTTTACCTTTACTGGGGGCACTTATATATGTGTATATGAACAAGTTAGTAGGAGATGTCCGCATTCATTTTGCGATTAATATATTCGGTAGCATTAATTTACCCAAATGACTCCTTTCACCTCATGTAGGTTGAGCATGTTGCGGACTGAGTGAAGGATTTGCTTCAAAGAATACATGATGGAAAGGTGCATAATCTGTTGATTTTTAGCGGCTTGTTATTCGTTCGAATGAAATTATTATTATTATTATTATTGTTATTATTATTATTATTATTATTATTGTTATTATTATTATTATGTTCTCAATCAATCACTTATTAGCTTCAGGGTGTTGACTTACATAACATATAAACTTTCAGTAACTACTATTTAAAAAAAAAAAAAAGGTTACTACACAGGTTTATTGTTGATGATCTTTTCCCCTAAACTAGCTCTTACTGGCGTAGTTGTCAATTTCATTTAGGCTCCCGTTTTTGTTTGGCCTTGAAACCGTTTGGAATTTTGATGAATCTTTTCAGATTTGCATTTCGGAAAAATATAATATATATATAAATATAGAAAATATTAAAATATTAAAACTTAAAATAACAGATAAATTGTATCCATTTAATTTATTCTACTAATTCAATAATGAAATATGTTTTTTTTTACATGACCTACTTTTGGGATTGTCCCCTTTTTTAAAAAAAAAAAAACTAGGTTTTTTTTTTTTGCAATTTTTTTTTTATTTTTTATAAAAAGGTTATATTTGATCAATTTGACAGTGAGCTCATATCCTTCAAGAGTGAAATTTGGCTAGGGCACATATATGAATGGGACATTTTTAATAAGTGGGTCCCACTGTGGAGCCCACGAATCTCATGTAAAGAAGCGAACCGAAAGGATGTAAATAAAAAAAAAAGAAAGAAAATGTTTGAAAGGGCATTTGGCCCTTTCCGTCCACACAGAAAAAGAAACAAAACGAGAAGAGGGAAAGAAAAAAGGTCTAGGAGAACGCAGAAGAAGGGTTTCTCATCTCAGGATTTCGAGAATCGTCTTTGCCACTTGTTACTTCCTCTTTACCTAGTTTCATGTCATTTAGACATTATTTGACTCATGTTGGTTTGGTTTTGGCCAACCCAAGGTGGACCCTTTCGTGGAACCTTGGGTTTATGTTGCATTGTACTTGTTCATAGTGAAAAGAAACAAAAAGCATCTCTTTGAATTGTCATCATAATATTGATAACCTCTATGTTGTTGTAGGTCATTGACACTAAAGATAGAGGATTTGAGAAAAAGAAAGCTTATCACTTTACAGTAGGTTCTCTCATCCTTCTTTTTGATCTTCTTTATATAGTGCTTGGCTTTGGCTACAATGGCTGTTTGGTATACTTCATCCTTTTTCTTCGGGAACACATTTTGTTTATGTTATTCTATTTGGATTGCCATTTTGTAGTCCTACAACTTGATATAGGCAAGTACTCTATAATATTTATGTACTTGTGTATAATATTTTACACCTTGCTGATGTGAAGGACATGGAAGGGCTACTCACTACAGAAGGGTCCCAATTATGCTCCAAAGAGGGTGAAAGCTGCAACTGATTGAACTCGAGACCATCTGCAGAGGTATTCCTTGTATTCATAAATGGTTCGTTTACTCTATTTTAGAGGAATACTGTTTATGGTGAAGAGAGCACTTATCACATTGATTCCACTAGCCTATGATACCCGGATACTTGTACAAGCCCAATGTATCTGTATCAGACCGATATGACACTTGAATTGGTAACTGATACTGCATCGATACTTCTAGGGAACAAGTTTAGCATATCCTACTTATAAAGTCCCTTATTTCATATAGTTTTTTTTTTTTTTATATTTTTACTTCTCACAATAAGAAAGGCTAGAAAGGGACGAAAACAATGATAATTTTATTGATTCAAAAGTGATCTAAAGAAAAAATCAGGACACCCGTATCCGTATCCGTGTCCTAGATTTTCAAAAGTGGGGAGTTGTATCCCGATCCCCATATTAGTGTCCATATCCATAACTGTAGCTAGGCATCATAGCCACTAGCAGTAAAGGTGATCTAGGATTTCTGAGTAAAGCTATGTATGGATCTTTTTTCCTTATTGTGGTTTATTTGTATTCCATTAAAAGAAAGAAACAATACAGTTTCATATAAGACTATACAAAAGCTCCCTCCACAAAGGAACCCCAAGAGAATGGCAAAAAATCCCAAAAACACATGATATATGCCTCAAAACTAGACCATAAAAAGGTTATACAGTCTAGATGATCCTCCTTTTGCTATAGAAGTCACTCCCATCAAAGTTCAATTTAATCTAAGTAGTAAATACTACTTTTGGTGGAGGAGATCGCGTAGTTAGAGCTACTTGCCTACTTGTTTTTCCTCCTACAACCTCTGTCCAGCACCGTGGCAAAAGATCTGCAACGGTCAAATCAGATCTGATTTAAATTGGTCTCCTTCATGGGTGTTGATAAAAAATAGTCAAATGCTGTAAAAATTAGTGTTTGAACCAGTTGTACCCACCATTAATTGATTTAAAATATTTTTGAGTTTTTTTTTAGTTCATGGTTGAGCTGTGTTAAATTGAATTGTCAAACTAGGGTGTTGAACTTGGACTAAATCATCCCATCCTTTTAGATTGCCCTGACATCTTGTTTTTAAAACATTGAGAAGGTCCAACTATCTAAGGCCGTTTTTATCTTTGAAATTACGCAACTTAGCTGCTAGAGATACCAGTCTAAGCAACTCGTTTTCATAGCATCATTTGTTTTTCTCTTTCCAAATAGCCCAAATATTTGCAGGAGTGATAGGGTTCCATATAATCTTGCCCGTCTGTGCTAGGACCTAAGAAGCACGGACACGAACACGCGGACACAGCATTTCTCAAAAAACACGGACACGGACACGTTGGGGACACGTTAATATTTAATAATAATAATAATAATAATAATAATATATCTAATCATATACTAAAAGTTAATCTCATTTTAACTTTGTAATCAATTTAGCAATCAAATAAATAAAAATTCAAGTACCAATGTACCACTGTACCAACTAACAAACATATCAAATTATCAAATAGCAATACAAAACTGAAACATAATTCATAATCATTAAACATGAAATATCTATAGTTTCATAAAATCCATACAAAGAAAAGGGAGGATCATCCATTTCCTGAGACTTTTTTACAAACTCCCATTCTCTTTTCTTTATTATAATTTAATACTTTTCTCCAAGTAAAACAGCCGGCGTGTCCCAGCATGTCTTGGAAATAAAATATAAAAAGATAAGGAGGACACCATTTTTGGCGTGTCGGACATGTGTCCGGGGCGTGTCCGTGTCCAACACCGTCCCCGGAGAGGTGTCCGTGCTTCCTAGGGCTTTGGACCGTGCCTCGTCAAGCTATAAAGAAGTAATCAATCCTGTTTAGGAACGCCCAGGAGCAATCATACCATGTAAGTTCCGGTTGCCATTTGATTAAGCATATGAACATCGAAGTAGAAGGCGAGATGTCGTCTCCTCTGCCTTTAAGTATGGCGGAAATCATTAACAATAATAGTTTACCATTTTATAGATTATCCATAGTCAAAATCCTCTCTTCAAGGGCTATCCATGTGAAGGCTTGGACCACGAACTTGTATTGGCCACACATTTGATAATGGGTATCTATCAACATTACCTACTTCTGAGTAGCTTGGGAACAATAGAAAAATGGGTCTATTTGAAAGGGCGTCACTCCTACGGCCCATCCTATCAAGCTCTATAATAGGGATACACAGTTGATGAGATGATTGGATGACATATTTGAACTATTCAGTCTTTTCACTTTGAAGATTCCCTGGAAAATGGAGTTCCATGAATTTTCTCCCCCAAATTTGTTGTAGTAGTCAGCAATTGTGAATTGGTTTTCACAGGGTACTGTAGTTATGTGGGGACTGTAGTTTTGATGCTGAACAGGTTGGGTTTTGATGCAGCACCACTATCCATCCATTGGAGCAAGATGCATGGTTCAATTGTGGGACCCAAGGATGTTTAGGAATTTTTATTTAATTGTTAGTAGTTTCTGATTTTTATTTAAGAAGTTGTATTTAGGATTAGTTTCTAATTTGGATAGGATTATTATTTGGTTTTCTAGTTTGATTAGGATTGATTTCTTAGCCACTAAGTTTCTTTTATTATATATATGACATTGTAGAGATTAATAATCTCATATTTGAGTTAATAGAATTTTCCCTTTGTGGGTTTATCGTTGGAGAGTGTCTTCATCGTGTGATTGTTCTATCGGAACCCTAATTGTGCCCCAGCACTTGTGATCCTAACCCTAGGATTGCATCAATTGGTATCAGAGACGAACGATCATGGTTGAAAATTGCGGTTCGCGGTCATTGCGTTACGGTTCGCGGTTCGCGGTCATCGAGTCGCGATTCGTGGTCATCGCGGCCAATCACGGAGCGAATTTTTATTTGACGCCACAAAAGTCCGAAAAAATATCCAAAAAATCCAAAATATTATAAAATGATAGAAACTAATGTTGTCTATTAGTGCACACTTTAAAGCAACATAACGGTCCTCTCAAGTTATAACATCCTGTATCATTGCTGTATCGATGTATATACTAAAATAAGCTGAAATATCATAAATTTGACATAATGCAACCATAATTTTGGGCAAATTAATAGTGTTAAACATTTAAAGTATACACTTTAAATCATAAGATTCACACTTTTTTGTTCCAAAGTGTAGATCTATTGTAAACTAACATATTATAAATGCATTTGAACACTAATTTGGAAAAATGTAAATGATATTAAGAACAACCCCAAATTTTGAAAATAAAAAAATCTAGATCTACACCTTAAAACACTAGATCTAGAGAAAAATTAGTGAGTAACATCAAATCTAAATCAATATAAAGCCTTTGGTTCATGTATTACACAATCTTTAAAAAAAAAAAAACCTAAAATAATTCTGATTTAAATAATGAAAAAATAAAAAATATTACAAAAAGTGCTAAAACTTGAAATTTTTTGCTCCAAAAGTATAGATCTAACACACCTCAAACATCTCTAAGTTATTTTGATGTTGAATCTTGAAAAGAACTCCAAAAAACAAAAAAAGAAGCATACCAAAGAGGTCTCTTGAGTTTGATTAGATTTCCCCACATACAAATCCACCCAAAAGTATCTTAGATCTAAACGTTTAGGTGCTCCTCCATGCCTTAGAAGTTGTAGCAGGCCTTAGGAAGCCTTTAGGAAGCTCTTAGAGAAGAAACACATTGAAAGAAATGAAAGAAAAAGGCCAAAGAGAAGTTTTTTTAAAAAAAACTCCATCGGGTGTTATAATGGCCATTATTTTGAAAATAACGGTTATGGACCATTATTTTGGCGATTTTTTACCCCGATATGCATCTTGGCTGTTATATTCATTATAACGTAACGGTAATGGCCGTTACCGTTACATAACGACCGTTATGTACAGTAACGGCCGTTATTTTGAACCATGCGAACGATCCACGGATCGGTCGGCGTTGATTACCCCTACCCATCCATCCCCCCCATTCCATCCTCGTACCATCATCGCCCCTCCCTGCAGAATCCCCACTCACCGTCGAAATTCCTAGGAGTTCCCAAACCCCCAACCGAGCACCCTCACAGCCTCCCATCGTCCTCCGAGAGTCCTAGACCATCTTCCGCACTTCCCCGGTACCCCCCGCCCCACCACCATTCCAAAACTCTAAGCCCCAGAAATCCAGCGTAAACAAACCCAAAAGACCCCGAACCCTTCAACAGAACCCGAACCCAGAAGTAAAACCCCTCTCCTCAACCCAACCCTTCTTCCTTCTCAATCCCACACCCACTACCAAAACCCCAGACCACCGAAACCCCCTTCCAAACTCATCGCACACATTCACCCTCCCCTCCCCTCCCCTCCCCTCCCCATCGCCTCTTCCCCGACTCCCAAATTCCTCCACCCCTTCAGCCAGCCGGAACTCCATCCACAAAACAAAGGGCAACCAAAGAGGAAGAAGAGCAGAGAAGAGGGTTGAAGGTACATACTTGTGCATCACCGATGTCAAGCAGCAGGCACGCGTCCATCGTGCATCATCTCCCTGTGGTAGACACGCCATCGCCATCATCCAGAGCTCTCCTTCTCCCTTCGTTGAGCACCAACAGTGAAAGGACTTTAGCCCCCTTTTTTTTCCCCATCGACAAACAACGAAGCAGAAAAAGGGCTTTCGTCCCTTTTTTTTCTTCTTCGCACGTGTCGATCCCTTCCCATACATTGTGAGTTATTTGGTGGGCCTGAATTTCCAGATCCGGGTCACATAGATTATGGACTAGGTCAGTTCCGACCCAGGTGCAATTACAGCTCATTGTTTCCATCAGTTTGAGTGACCAGATCAACAGCCCCTTGACCAGATGAGCGGCTAAGACTTCTTTCTGTGATATTGGAGTGATCCACCGTCAGATTTCAAATCCGTTTTCGCCAATGTGATCGTAGAGAGTAGATCTACACATCACATTTGTCAAAAATCTTAAATTTTCATTAAACAAAAAAAGTCTCCCAAGAGCATATAGAATTGGAGTCTTCCACCAATAACGATGATGATTTGAGGGGAACCGTTTTGGAATTATCGGTAAATGTTAATCAACTTACTGCAACGATGGTTCAAATGCAAGAGACTCTTGCAAGGATTGAAACCCGATTAACCAATTTGAAAACTAATCGGCTTGAGAATAATCATCGAGATAATGGAGGACATAATCAGAATCAACGAGATCCTCATGCAGTCAATGTTGATCGTGATTTGGGTATTAAACACGTGATTCCCGAATATGATAAAAAATTAAAACCAGATGAATTCATGATTGGTTAGTATGTGTTGAAAATATTTTTGCCTACAATCCAATGACGGATGGTCATAAAGTTACACTCGTGGCAACTCGATTTCGCAATTATGCTGTGATATGATGGGCCGAGTTGCAAAAGAAGAGAAGAAGCCAACAAATTGACCTCGTTGACACATAGATCAAGATGAAAAATCCGTTGAAGCAAAAATTCCTTTTTGTCAATTACTCCAGAGATTTGCGTTCAAGCTTTCAAGATTTGAAACAAGGATCTAAGACAGTTGTTGAGTATTCTGAGGAGTTCATGACTATGCAAGCTCTTTGTGGTTTGAATGAAGATGATGATATCTTAGTTGATAGATACTTTCATGGACTTACACTTGACATACAATATTTCCTCACATTCAAGCATTTTGATAATGTTAATGAGATTGTTCAGCATGCTATCAAGGCTGAGGGGATTGCAAATCATCAAGCTAGAAAATTTAATGCATCTAAATGGGTTATGTAGAAGAATTCCTCAATTGGAGGTTTTAAACTAAGTGGTTCGTCAGAGAAAGTTTTCACCAAACCCGAAGGTCAAAATAGGATCACATGCTTTAATTGTAAATAACAAGGCCATCATGCAGTGGAATGTCCCAAACGCATCCACCTCATTGAGAATGAAAGTGATGTGACAGATACTCCAAATGATACTAAAGAGAATGAAACAGAGGATGTAGAGGACATCAGGCCCGAGGAGGGTCTTGAATCTCTCATGGCCATCACCGACACTCCAACTACTAAGAAGAAGTGGTTGCTAGAAAATATTTTCCACTCAAAAGGAACAATCAATGGTCAAGAATGCACGGTAGTCATTGATGGAGGAAGTTGTCAGAACATATATATCAAGCTCTTGTGGATCGATTGCAGCTGAAAGTTCGGAAGCTTCATCGTCCCTATTTTGCTAGATGGTTAATGACAGGTGATGAAGTGCAAGTGAGGTATGCATGTTCATTTACATTTTCCATTGGTGATGATTATATAGATATAGTCTGGTGTAATGTGGTACCCATGGATAGTTGTGATGTCTTGTTGGGTCGTCCATGGATGTATGACAAGAATGGCACTAATGGCATGCGTGACAACACATACACATTCATGCTGTTATAAATTGTAATGAGATGAGAGGAAGAAGGAGACAACAATATTGGAGAGAAACGAATACCTCAAATGGGAGGATCGTCCATCATTTTATAATCTCATTACACCCTTAAATCAAGGGCTTTACATGCTAACAATATAAATCAAATCATCTAGGCTATACAAGGAAGTATTATGAGACAAATTAGCATAATTAAAACGACTAGATTTGACCCCACTTATGGGACTATATACAAGCTGTATATGGCCTTAATGGGTTGGGCCTAAACCTTGTTTTACAGGGCCCATTATCTTCTACACTCCCCCTCAAATTGATGTGGTAAGACAGAAAACATCAATTTGCTAGTGAGATCATGATGACGCGTTTTGGGAAGAGCTTTTGTGAAGATATCCGCCAACTGGTTAAGAGTAGAGACATGAGGCAGAGTTATATTCTCAGTAACAACATGCTGACGAATGAAGTGGCAATCAATCTCAATATGTTTCGTTCTTTCATGAAAGACCGGATTGTTTGCAATTTGGGTAGCACTGGTGTTGTCCCCATGAAGAGGTGTATAGCTACCAACACTGACACCAAATTCACAGAGAAGACGGCGTAGCCAGATGATTTCAGCACTCGCGGATGACATGGCCCGATATTCTGCCTCAGCAGAAGATTTCGAAACGGTGGTTTGCTTTTTGCACTGCCATGAAATCAAAGATTTCCCAATAAACATACACCAGCCAGTGGTAGATCACCAAGAATCGGGGCAACCAGCCCAGTCAGCATCCGCATAAGCGGATAAGTGCAGAAAAGCTCCCGAAGAGTAAAAGAGACCATGATTAAGGGTGTCTTTGACATAGCGGAGTATGCGCAAGGCAGCAAGAATGTGAGGTTTATGAGGATTGCTCACAAACTGGCTAACCGTATAAACAACATGAGAGATATCCGGCCGAGTCATAGTTAAGTAAAGCAAACTATCAACTATCAGCCAAAAAACAGAGGGGTCATCTAGGGGAGGGCCATCATCCATACTGATCTTGCTGTTCAACTCCATAGGTGCATCAAAAGTATGAGCATCATCAAGTCTTGCCGAAGTGATCAAATCTGTAGCATATTTCAGCTGATGAACCCGAATGCCAGATTTGCTACGCAAGAACTCCAGCCCCAAAAAGTATAGGTGAGAGTACCAAGATCCTTCATTCTGAAGTGGCGAGTGAGATGATGTTTGAGATCCGTAATGCTGGCACTATCATTGCCACTGATAATCATATCATCAACATAGACTAAAAGGAAGGTGTATCCCTTCGTTGTCCATCTAATAAATAGTGAGCTATCTGAATGACTAACGAAATCCTGCTTGAAGAATTGCAGTCTGGAATTTATCAAACCAAGCCTTGGGAGCCTGCTGAAGTCCATACAAAGATTTTTGCAACTTAGAAACATGCTTAGGAGGACAAGCGTATCCTGGAGGAGGCTTTAAGTAAACAGCCTCTTGCAAATCCCCATGAAGAAATGCATTTTTGACATCCATTTGCCACAAAGGCCAGTTGTGGGCTGCAGCGACACAGGAGAGTACAAACGGTAGTCATTTTAGCTATTGGTGCAAATATCTCCTCATAGTCGATTCCATATTCCTGTTTATAACCCTACACAACGAATCGGGCTTTGTAGCGATTAAGACTCCCATTGGAGTGAACTTTGATGGAGTAGATCAATTTGCTGCCAATCACAGAGGCTCCTTCAGGAACCGGTACCGAGTCCCATGTCTGATTAACTTTGAGAGCGAGTAATTCCTCATTCATAGCATCCTGCCAGTAAGCAATCTTCGAGGCCTATGAATATGAGGTGGGTATAGGAGCACTATCTAAGGATGAAAAGAAAGCAAGAAAGCCATAGCGGTTAGGGGCAATGGAAAGACGATTAGATCATCGCAGAGAGATGATATTATCAGAAGAAGGATGGTTACCTGTAAGAGCAGTAGGCGGCATTGGGAGATGATCAGGAGAGGGAGGCACCATATGAGGAACCTTATTATGCCGGACATAGACCTTGAGATCAGGTGATGGAGAAGCAAACTCCGGGACTTGTGGCAAATAGGACACGGTAATAGGATGATGATCTAAACATAATGAAAAGAATGGAATATGTTATAGGAGATCACATTACGAGAGATTCGCATGCATTTTTCAAACCGGTCATAACACAAGAACCCTTTGTGTTCAGAACTGTAGCCAAGAAAGATGCATTTGGCAGCCTGTGCGGATAGCTTAGTGTGTTCGGACGGTGGAAGATGAACAAAACACAAGCAACCAAACACGTAAGTGAGAATATGAAGGAGGATGTTTAAAGAGAACTCCGTAAGGAGTAGTCTTGCCCAGAACAGTATTAGGAAGACGATTGATCAGATATACAGCCGTCTGTGCAGCATCACACCAAAATTATGGAGGAACTAAGGATGCAAGTAAAGGGGTGCGACCAGTTTCAAGAATATGTCTGTTCTTTCTTTCCGCAATTCCATTTTGTTGAGGAGTGTGCGGACAAGATTTTTTTATGAAGAATTCCTTTATCAAAAAGGAAACTAGAGAATTTATGACACATGTATTCTCCGCCAGAATCGGATCTAAGGATCTTGATATCTTTCTTAAATTGGGTGTGGACCATGTTATAGAATCTTTGAAAAATATAAAACACTTTAGATTTTAAACGCATGAAATAAATCCAAGTATAACGGGAATGATCATCAATAAATGTTACATAGTGCTTGAATCCTGCCCTACTCAAGGTAGGAGCAATGCCCCAAACATCAGTGTGAATGATGTCAAGTGATTATAGTGAACGAGAATTATGAACATAAAATGGCGAAATATGACTCTTAAACAACAATTTTCACATTTTGATTGAGATAAAGAAGGCATCATTATATTATCAATTGTAGAGTCCAAACAGCCAAGTTTAAACAAAAAAATTAAGTAGGCATTGTTCACATGACCAAGACGTTTATGCCAAACTGTCCACAAGTTTTTGAAATTATTAAAAGAAGTAAAGAAGGAATGATGTCCAATGTCCAGCAAAAACAGGCGCCCATGTTTACTCCCCGTCGTATCACCTTTCCAGTTTGTCGCCCCTGTATGACACAACCAGAGGAAGAAAAGTGAACAAGATAGCCATCATCAATAAGTTCTACAGAAAGTAAATTGGCTGATAATTTTGGAACAAAGTAGACATTAGAAAGGGTGATGGACTGGCCAGTGACACTAGATAAGGTAATGGTACCAACTCTAGAAATGGGTAGTTAATCACCATTGGTAGTGGTAATTTTTTCTTTTCAAAGGTAAGGGTGGGAATCTATAAAGCTATGTTCTACAGATGTCATATGATTTGAGGCTCCTGAATCTAAAAACCATGTGGAAGAGGTGATAGAAGAAGAAAGAGATGCAGAAGAATGAAAGGCATGAGATGCTATATGAGAATGAGGTTGATACCGACCACCAAAGAAGCCCATAGACGCATATGCAAAGGTGATTGTGCTCTGGATCAGTTCTTGAATATGAGCAGGAGTCATGGATATAGCCCCGGAGGAAGTGCTGCCTGTATTTAATAGGGGGCTTGAGCCTGAAACGCGGATGGAACATTCTGTTTTGGCATATTGGAGGGAGGCTTCTTAGGTTGTGTCTCATTCCGTCGCTGCAGGTTTCGACAGTCATCAATCACATGACCGGTCCGTTTGCAATATTTGCAAACCAATTTCTTGCGACAATTTTTGGCAATATGTCTGGAGCCTTTGCATTCATAACATTGAGTCTACTTTGGAGTTGCCAGAAGAGCCGAGGAAGCATGAAGAGGCGCAAGGAAGGCTTTAGGTGCTTCCAGAATAGTGCGCTGTGAAGTGAGACGAAGTTCTTCGCGAAGGACTTCTTGGAAGCAAGATCAAGATTATCAGTATTCTCCCTATTCATAAGCGTAGACCGAACATATTCAAATTCAGGTCGTAGATTCATAAGAAACTGGCTAATATGAGTTTCTTCTTATAACTGGAGAGCCTCAGACAGAATTCCAAAAGAGACATTTGGATCAGCATGGAATCCCTTTCAGTCCGCAAGGTAAGGAAACCATTAAAGTATTCCTGCACAGTTTTATCCCTTTGATTGTATCTGCCAATTTCACTATGTAGATGAAATTTCCGAGCTTTATTGGTTTGATGGTAGACTTTCTTCAGATGAACCCACATATCAATTGCTGTGGTGTAGGCTTGAAGAGCCACGGCAAGAGAAGGATCAATAGAGTTAAGGATCCAAGTGACGACTTTCGCATTTTCTTTGAACCAAGTGGCTAGGCCTTTTGAGTCGACAGTACTTGTAATCTGAGGCTTGGTTATCGATCCATCAAGATAACCAAAAAGGCCCTATCCTTCGACAAAGTTCCGTAAGTGGAAGGACTAGGACATATAATTTTGCCCATTAAATTTAATTGGGATAACATCATACTTGTCCATTGCAGAATAAAGTGGAGAAAAGACAGCAGAGCACGCAAATCAGTAGTAAAGGGATGAGATCAGCCCTCAGATCTGAAGTAACCAATCAATATGCAAGAAGCAGAACAAGATTGATTGGATATAAATGGCTAATCCTGCAGTAAACAGCCCTCAACAGTGCACTAAAGGTGCAGATTACCAGACAACATGAATCAATAACAATGAGCACTAATCAGAAGTACTAACAGTAGTAATCATTACTAATCAGATGGACTAACAATAGTAATACCACAGGGATATGCAGATTTAGAGGCTAATGAAGCATTCAACATGAAGCAGCACACAAAACATTGCAGAAAAAACCCCAAAACAATGCCAGACGAACTCACTGTGTGAGGCTAGATCTGTGTGTGGGACCCATAGAGTGGTCTAATCACAAATCAAGGCTAAGCGTCTTGAAGAAGATCAATTGTACTTTCTCCAGTCCAAGTTTGATGAGCAACGGGTACAGATCCACAAATCTGGACGGTCTGGATGAAAACTATTTGACACTTGAATATTAAAATCGACCGAGGAAGAGAAGCTTGAAACCAACCTTTAATGGTGAAGAAAAAATCCAGAAAATTCCTTAAAAAGATCCTTGAGGCCTGTCGATCAAGACTGTGTGAATCGCTGGTGGACCACTATTTGATCAGTGGTGGGCCATTGTTGATTAGTGGGCAATTAGCAATGAAGAAGAAGATTCTTCGCCTGAAAGGATTGATCAATCAGAGGATACTTCAATGAGAGGATTGATTATAACCTAGGCTTTGATACCATGTTATAAACTGTAATGAGATGAGAGGAAGAAGGAGACGACAATATTGGAGAGAAACGAATACCTCAAATGTGAGGATCGTCGATCATTTTATAATCTCATTATACCCTTAAATCAAGGGCTTTACATGCTAACAATATAAATCAAATCACCTAGGCTATACAAGGAAGTATTATGAGACAAATTAGCATAATCAAAACAACTAGATTTGATCCCGCATATGGGACTATATACAGGCTGTATATGGCCTTAATGGGCTGGGCCTAAACCTTGTTTTACAGGGCCCATTATCTTCTACACATGCATGGTGAAAAACAAGTCACACTCCGTCCTATGAAGCCAGCACCACCAAAGAAAGGATCAAGTTCACGTTTCACCAAGGAAGCACTTCAAGTACACAATGTATACAAAAGCAACATAAAAAAAAAAGAATCGAGTTCGAGGTCAAACTCTTTTCCAACCTGTGGGGAATGATGCAGCAGCACTATCCATCTGTTGGAGCAAGATGCATGGTCCAATTGTGGGACCCAAGGAAGTTTAGGATATTTTATTTAATTGTTATTAGTTTCTGATTATTATTAAAGAAGTTGTATTTAGGATCAGTTTCTAATTTGGATAGGATTATTATTTGGTTTCCTAGTTTGATTATGATTGATTTCTTAGCCCCTAAGTTTCTCTTATTATATATATGACATTGTAGAGATTACTAATCTCATATTTGAGTTAATAGAATTTTCCCTTTGTCGGTTTATCATTGGAGAATGTCTTCATCGTGTGATTGTTCCATCGAAACCCTAATTGTGCCCCAGCACTTGCGATCCTAACCCTATGATTGCATCAGGTTTGAACCCCACTAGTGACATTTTTACCCCAACATAGTTGGGATTTGGCTCATAATAGATTGGAAATTCGGAATGGAGAAACAAAATTCATGTAGCTGACCCCAACATAGTTGGGATAGGGCTTTGATGATGATGATGATGGTTGGGACAAGGCTTTGATGATTTTTTATTGCCTCCTTGGTAATCCTTAGGTTTAGGGTCTTCTTTGATTCTCCATCAAACCCACTTGAATCTTTGAATCCTTGTGCATGTCTCAGTTACTATGTTCAAGCGATGCGGTGTGATTTTGGTACTAAATACTTACAAGGAACCTGTAGGAATCTCTGATTTAACTAAATTATGCTGCTTGGCTCTGTTGTATTTGAACTTATAATTCTATAAAGAGATTCTGTGATTATCAAATAGAAGTTAGGTCACCAACAATGCCAATTTCGTGTCGGTTTGGCATTGTCTCTACCATGGAAGAGGTCTCGGGGTGAGCTGTGATTCTCATGGGTAGGCGCAACGTAGCAGTCAACCAAAGTGTCATACAAGTGTGAATTACCCTTTCCCCTTGTCACAGTTGCAGCACTTCTGACATGCTTTAACATGCTTCTCTCATTCTCTACATGTGTTGGGTCTCATAGAATGATATGGTCATGTGAGCCCCAACCCCCAATCCCTCCCAATGATAGAATCATGGTGGGCCCCACAATATCTTTACATTCCGTTGGTCTAAGTTCAAAGATGTCTATGATGAACCAACATTCTAAATTTGTCTTTTAGGTATTTGTGACTAGATCCCTTAACTAACAGTACACAGTCTAGATGTCAACCACAGAATTATAACTTGGTGCGTAAAATTGATCCTTTTCCCTTTTTACCATTGTAGAGATGCTTTAACATGCTTCTCTAACCTTCGACATATGGTCGTTGTGGCCAAAATGATATGATCATGTATGTCCAACCTAGCCCAATGATGGAATCAGGATGGGCCTCACTCTCTGTGGGGTCCACCATGATTCTATCATTGGGATGGATGAAGCTCACATGATCATGTATTGGTGGGGGCCAACCATGTGGAGAGATAAAATTGAGATGTTTAAACACATTGAATAAGCGCTACTACTATAGCAAAGTCAAAATGCTTATTATGCACATCATTTAACACCATTGACGTCACTGCCCACCACCATTGGAAGGATAGGGTTTTGTACTTAAGTCACAATGCTATTTAAACTTTTTTCTATTAAAAAGCTTCTGAAACTTAAAGCTTTCTTTCCATCAACACCAATGTCATGTTGGTTTGGAACTACCTCGGCCATGGTTGAGGTCTTGGGTTTGAGCTGTGTCACTATTTCCTAAGATTAGTTGTCTGAACGAAATTTCATTTATTTATTTCAAAACTATTTCTACCCTTTTGTTCTAAAGCTTCCAAAAAAAAAAAAACCTTGATAAATCAACATTCTAACTAGTCTTGAGAATATTTGACTAGATACTTTGACATACAGCAGCCACTCTTACTATCAATCAGTGTTAGAACTTAATAAATATATAAAATGACTCCCCTTCCCCCTTGTTATTGTTGTAGCACAATGTTTTAAAACGTATATAATGATGTGCTATCAAATGGTTGGATCATGAGTGTCCAACCTAACCATGGAGTTAGAATTTAATAAATATGTAAAACGACGCCCTTTTTTTTAGCATTAACTACACATGTTTTATTACGTATAACATGGTGTCCTATCAAATGATTGGATCATGAGTGTCCAACCTAGCCTAATGATGGAATCATGGTGGAACCCCCTCGCTTTAGTAGAATAATGGTGGAGCATAAGGATTCCATCATTATGTAGTTGGAGCCACCATGATTTTGTCATTGGGATGGATTGAGCCTGCATGACATGATCATTTCATTTTAGCGGGGCAGCTGTGTGGAGAGAGACTGAGAAATAAAAACTAATGGGTTCAAACAGGTGTTGGTAATTGCTACAACTCTCTCAAGGGCAGAATGTTCATGTTGCACATGCATGCCTTTGGCCCCACGTTTACCATGCTTGCTTGTCAAATTGCAATCATGAATATATATATATATTTTTACGTCAGGGCTTAGTTTAGTAATAATATCAATTTATTAAGGACTTTCTATGTTCTGAAGGGAAGATATGGGTGCTTCTATACCAGTCTCCACAAGAGAGTTTGGTTGCATGTATCATGCTTGAAAGATGTACTTTTATAGAAGTAATTACAAATTTACAGGTAAAATATTTTGAGTAAAAAAATCATAAAAATAGATGTATGATATATGTTTTGAATAAAGATACCACTATCCTTGTCTTGTATTTTAGGAAATTTTATCATATCCCCATTTCCTAAGCTGTTGCTGTATCTGTACCAGTATCCATATTTGTTAATATTAGATGGTGACACATGTAGCCCCCAAATTCAGGATTAATTTACAGATACATAATTTAAGAAAGCATCTTTGATATCAAAATAATTTAATCTCCCCAAGATATGATGTTGAAAAAGGTATAGGTTTTACTGTGTTTGTTTATCGTCTATGCACAACTGCAAGAATTTTGGAGATGGTCCAATGGCAAATTTGCAATTTGTTATTCTCCATCAGTTGCCTAGTGGCTCATTTATCATGTCAAATATGAATCAATGTGGTTATGGTACCGAGAACTTGTAGGATACTGTAAGAATATGAAATTATGAATTTACTAAATTCCAGTACCTTAAGTTTTTATATTTGAACTCATAATGCTATGTAAAGATTTTACTATGAGCATCTTTAAATGTTGCCTGTGTGATAAGAGTAAGCCCACCCAGTCGCACCACTGGGACCATGGGGTGAGGATGTAGGCCCAGTGGTAAGTATGGGCTCATCAGTTTATGATTTGAATAAGTGATAAGGATTGAGGCTGATTTGTTAGGCTAATCTTCACATTAGGTTGCAGATTCAATAAGAGTTGTCATTATGATTTCTTTCTAAAAATAAGCGGTAATCCTTCTTTGATTGGATGATCCTTTTAATTTTATTTCTATCCATGTAAGCTGGAATGGCTATTTAGTAGAGGAAAATCATTAAGAAAATCGGAGAAATTATTCCAAATATGTGCTTGCACAAGGAGGCCCAGTCCATCCTCGAACTTGGACAACCTATCTTCTTCTTCTTCCTTTGTGATCTTATCACTGTGGTGCTAATTTGATTTTTTGGCACTAACTGTTCAATGATGTAGTTGTGATAGTGCTTCCTTATCATTGATCATCTCGAAAAATGGTGTCAGCTACCCAAAAGTTATTTTTCTATATTTCTAGCTTCGAAAGGTTTAAAAATAATAACTTCTCACACATATTTTAAAATCCCCCCCTCCCCCCCACCCCGAAAAATAAAAAAGCACAGACACGGTGTCCCACCAAATAATAGGATATGCATGTCCAACCTAGGGTAATGATGGAAATCCTGGCGAGCCTTTCTCACCACGATAGACTAATAGTGGAACATCATTTTATTGTTATTATTTTTTGAAAAGATAATTGTGGTACATCATGGTTCAATCATTATGTAGTGTGGGGGCCACCATGATTCCAAGGGAGGGAGAGAAACTCTGGCTCATGGGTCCTATCCAAGGAAGGGAAACTTTGGCCTATGGGTCCTACGCATACTGTCATCATGTGATTTCTTTTTGTTTTGGAATGATCCATTACCAAATTATTGTTATGAATATTTCTTAAGTCATCTAGTTATTAGAAATATCAAATCATGAATGGCTTTCTATGTTCAGAACAAAACGCATGGGTGCTTCTAAAATAATCCCTGCAACAGAGTTAGGTTACATTTAGCATGCTTGAAAGATGTACTGTGCTTAGTAGAAATGAAGAAATTACAGGTAAAATGTTTGAAGTAAAAATCATTAAACTAGATGTTTATCATATGTTATGAATACCCATACCAATATCCATGTCTTGTATTTTGGGAAATTTGTGTCATTTCTCCCTTTCCTAATCAGTACATTTACTTTTACGAGTGTCTGTATTTATGCATCATAGATTGGAAACACATGTAGCCTCGAAATTTACAAATAATTTACTGGAATATAATTTAAGAAGGCAGCTTAGATTTCTAAATATTTTAACCTCTACAAGACATGTTGTCGACAAAGTATAGGTTTTACTGTTTATCTTGTACTCGTGCAAGAGTTTTGGAGGGGATGTGGTCGCACATTGGCAATTTGCTATTACTCATCTGGTTATCATGCTGAACATTATGGGATGTGATTATGGTACTGAATACTCACTGGATACTTGTAAGAAGATGAATTTACTAGATTATGTTGCCTGAGATTTTTGTATTTGAACTCATAATTCCAGTTAAGGAGTTTGCTATTAAAAACTCACCAATATTTTAAACCAATTCTACTTATATGGTGTTTTTTTTTTTTTTTTAACGGAGGGTGTCCCAACACTTAGGGCCGGACTAATTCCTATGGCCCCACTATGGTAGCACAGTTTCGAACCCTCAACCTCCGGAGGAAAAATGCAGTGCTAGACCAACTGAGCTACCCCTCGGGGTTAGTTCTATGTTCCGTTTTTAAAAGAGTTGTCTATGAATCAACATTCTGAGCTAGTCTTGAAAATATTTACGTCCAGATTCCTTGACTGATAGTAGGCACTATAACTATCAACCAAAGTGTTGGAACTTAATAAATATGGAATGCACCCATTTATGCTTTTGTTATTGTTGTATCACTTCTCTACATGTTTTGTAAATGTATCTCTTTCATATATTGTGCCCCAAAATGGTAGGATCATGTTTGCCCAACCTAGTCCGATGATAGAATTATGGTGGGCCTCACTTGCATTGATAGACTAATGGTGGAATGTCAGAATTCCATCATTAGGTAGTGGGGGCCATCATGATTCCATCATTGGGATGGATTGTGCCCACACAATCATGTCATTTTGGTGAGGCCCATTGCGTGGGGAGAGGTAGATATGAAAATGACGTGTGGTGTGGGCACACAATCATGTCTTTTTACATTAAACCATGGATTGTGCCGACACAACCATGTCTTTTTATGTTAAAACATGGTTTAACCTAGTCTAGTGATAGTGTGGTCCCTACTCCATATGGTGTCCCACCAAATTTTAGGATCATGCATGTCCAACCTAGTTCAATGATGGAAATCATGGAATTATGGTGAGCCTCACTTGTCTTTATAGACTGATGGTGGAACATTGTGATTTCATCATTGTGCAGTGGGGGTCACAATGATTCTATCATTGGGATGGATTCAGCCCACATGATCATTTCATTTTGGCAGGTGTACTGTGTAGGAAGGCTTAGAGATAAACTATAAAAGTAATATGTTAAAACACATCCAAAATAAGTGCTACAGTTCTAGCAAGAGTTGTTGACAACCACTTACTCTAAAGCTTAAGCTGATAGAGAACGGCGTAACAATGTATATCGAAGGGCAACCCCTGCAGGTAAAAGCTCCGCACGTGAACATACACATGCCCTCAATGGGAGAATATGGGGCACCAAGGCACAACACAATTTTGACACTCAACCTCGTGCTCTGATACCATGTTGAAACCCTAGACCTGATTAGATCTAGGGTTTTAACTTGGTGTCTCTTAGAAAATCAAAGAACAAACGAAGAAAAAGGAGAGAAAGAAGAGGAGTTTGAGGGAGAAACAGAAGAATGATCTAAACCATTAGTGCGGTCGACTATTCCTATATTATTAGATCTTAGTTTCTGCAAGTTGCAAAAAAGCCTCTCAAGTTTCTGATATTTACATCGAGTTCCCAGCATACTATAAATAGGCCCTATTCTCTAATATGCTGGTCCTATTCTCTAACTTATAACAAGAGAAAATGCTCACGTTGCAAACTTGTGATGCCTTTGGCTGATGGCCTCTACGCGCACTGAGTCAAATGACTCTCATGAATATGTTTTTTAAGTCAAGGGGTTATTTTGGAAGTATTATTTCATTAAGGACTTTCTAAGTTCAGAACAAGATGCATAGGTGTTTCTAAATCAATCACCAAGACAGAGTTAAACAATCATAAAAACTTTTGGTGGGCTTTCGCCCTTGTAACTTTGCAGTATATGTCTCCTTTGCTGTTTACCTATTTTAATAGCAGTTACCATTTCAAGAAAAGTAAGTTAAAAAAGAAAAAAACATAAAACTCAATGTTTATCTTGTGTTATGATTACTGTTATGAATACCTTGCCAGAATCATCCATGTGTTGTTTGTAATTTTGAAATTGTTTCATATCCGCATTTCCCACTCTATTCCTTTACCCATGCCAATATTCGTATTTGCACATCACAGATGGTGGCATATGTAGCCTCCAGATTCTTAAATAATTTACAGGTATATAATTTAAGAGAGCATCTTTGATTTCTGAATATTTTGATCCCCACAAGATACGTTCTTGAAGAAATATATGTTTCACTGCCTTCATTTATTTTATATGTGCATGCAAGAATTTTGGAGAGGGTCTGGTTACAAATTGGGAATTCATTATTCCCCACCAAGTGCCCTAGTGGTTCAATTATAATGTCAATCATGCTGCAATGCAATTATGGGGCTGAATGCTTAGATACCTGGAATAAATGAATTTACTAAATTATGTTGCCTTGGGTTTTTGTATTTGAACTCGTTATGCTATGTGGAGATTTTACTATGAGAGGTGGGTTGCCAACGACACTGGCTTCATGTTTGTTTGGCACTATCTTTTCCATGGGTTTGAGTTGTGTTATTTGTAGTTCCTTATTTTAATCATTTGGTATGTGCTTTTGGCTGCATGGAGAGAGCGCTTTTTTTTTTTTTTTAATATGATCTTTACCTTTATGTTTCAAGTTTAAAAAGGTCCTTGATGAATGAACATTTTAAACTAATCTTTAAAGTATTTTTGAATTATGACCAAAGCCCTCGACTAACAATAGGCACTGTAACTATCAAGAAAAATGTTTTTGAGCTTAATAAATATCTCAAATGACTATCTCCTTTTTCTATTTTCATAGCACTTTTCCACGTTTTAAAATCTCTCTCTCTCTCTCTCTCTCTCTCTCTCTCTCTCTCTCTCTCTCCATATTGTATCCCACCACATTGTAGGATCATGTATGCCCAACCTAGTCCAATGATGGAATCATGGTGGGCCTCACTCGTCTTATAGACTAATGGTGAAACATCGTGATTTCATCATTATGCAGTGGGGGCCATCATGATTCTATCATTGGGATGGATTGGGCCCACATGATCATTTTATATTGGTGGGGACACTATGTGGGAGCAATAGAGATAAAAGTGACGTTTAAAACACATCCAGGTAAGTGCCGCAACTCTACCAAAAGCAAAAACTTGTAAAGCCCTTTGGCTGACAGCTACTATGCATACCGATCAATGACAGTCAAGTTGGTGCTTTAGAAATATCAATTCATTAAGGACTTTTTTTTTTTAATGGATCAATTTATTAAGGACTTTCTCTAAGTTCAGAACAAAACCCTGGTGTTTCTCAATTAATCCCTACAGAAGAGTTCAGTTACATTTTGCATGCTTGAAAGATGTGCTTAATTTCATAGAAGTGAAGTAATTTCAGGTAAATGATTGAAGTAAAAAACCATAAAAATAGATGTTTATCATTTCTTATGAATACACGTTGATGATGATGATGAGGTTAGGCTGTTGACAAGAGCCCTTTGCACAGTTGGAAGGCGGTCATTGTTGCGACCATAAGGTTGTTGGTTTGAGTCATACAAATAAGAGAAGTGTATGTTTTCACTTAGGGGACATTTGTGTAGAGCCACGGAAGAGGAAAGGCATGTTCCTCTTCCGCGGCAATATATTTCCAACAGGGTAGGTGGGATAGCAAAATCTTGTTTGGCACAGAAAAAGCGATGGTTTTTAGGTGTTATCTGCGGCAAGCTTATCTGCACCGAACCTTGGTTATGCTTTCAGAAGCGGAAATTGCCTCACACAAACATGCCCTTTGTTTATCTTGTATTCACGTGGAAAATTTTGGAGAATGGCCTAGTTGCAAACATTTCAAAATAGCAGTTTGATGCAAATGCATTTATCACTGGATTGAAGCAATAGTTGATTAGTGCATTGCATGAATCACAACTACACTTCCAATCTATATCACACCCATCAGCTTCATAATGATACACCTCCATTCGTGGGAAGTGGAGATGACCCAACAGCTCGAAGGAGGAAAGTGATTGTCTTAGTAGAGATCTGTTGGGAACTTAATGGTATACCTGGTTAAACGGGATAAGTTCACTACGTAGGTTACATGTGTGTCACACTATAAATTTCTTACATGCATGAGCCTTATATGGGGCCCACCTGGGATCATCCACCACCTCAGGAACCTAATCCACATGAATTACTAAATGCTTTCTTGGTCATAGTAGTAATCTTTATTAGATTATTTACCCTAATCTTACACCTTTAGATCTTTCAGACATCCAAAATTTATGGCTATCGTCATCCAGCAAGCCTCATATTCGGCCATCATCAATCTGCGATGAGACATGTCCATCTCCCTTCTGTTGGTTGGTGGTCCAGAGTATTGCCTATAAAAATGTATTGAAATTTGTGCTACACTTGTCAGGTGATCATCTCTGTCCAAAACTCATGCTCTTACTCTGCAGAATTTCCTTGATCCCACCTGATTTAAAAGCATAATAAACTGTGCATCCGGCACAACTTCCATGCAGGATTCCCATCGTATTAATTGCCCCTCATGTACCCAAACTTCACAGTAATCAAACTGACGTGTTTTCATTGTAAGCAATCTCCCTAAATTGAAGCCATTAAGTTTGGACCTTTTAAGTCGGTTGCTATGCTTAGCCTAGCAGTTTTTTTCCCCTGATGATGTGAATATCCTACTACAATTGAACTGTATAAAATTACACAAAACTGTTCAACTGCTAACCCACCCCCAGCACAGACTTACAGATTAAGTTGCACCCCTACTTTGAATTCTAAAACCTTGTTCACAAGTGAATACACAGACATGATGCTGATGCCAATGCCAAAAGATGGTTGTGTAAGCATTAGATTAGTTGCTTGTCTGTTTATTTATCTTAGATGAGTCTTAATATCACTTCCTGGTTATTGTGCTGATAGTTTATCATTTTATTGCTTGGCAAAGCGGTGAGTGGAAGGATTTAGAATTTAAGGAGTATAATTTCAGAGCTCTTGGCCCACCCATGGAAGTTGGCCATTTGCATCCTCTTATCAAGCTGTGTGTTTTCCATACCTGTTTTTTATTGTCATTTTAGATCTTATGCATTTGATAAGGAAAGTGCTTTGTTCTCTAATTGCAATTATCAAGTGCTTCATTGCTGGAATCTTTTTACTTTCTGAGACGTGAATCTCAAGCACACTTTCCACATGGTCCTACTGCATATCTGATTTCTAGAATACCAGTGCCCAACTGGCTTGGGCCTGTCTCACATTGGACAGGATTTTGGATTGAGCTTTTAGGTCTGGACTACCCATGAGTAATTTGTTGACCAATTACTAAATGGGCAGCATGTGTGCCCTTTTATTTTCAAAGGCCCAACTAGATAGGCCGATTTGGCCTGGCATTTAAAACAGGTGGACTAAGTGAGATGCAAATTGTTAGCCTCCCAGTTGACTTTAAGCTAATGCTATGGGTCGGGCCCAATTAGCAGACATGATAAAACAATCTAAATGGTACGGGCTTCAGCAAGCTTTGGTCTAGACCTAATGGTTACAACTTTCAACCGGTATAATAGGTAGGCAAACAGCATTAGATGAATGGTCTGCAGGTATTTAAGGCACTGGCAACTGTTTGGTTGCCTCATTCATAGCGCTTAACTTCTTTTTCTTCTTCACGTCAGGTAAGGGAAATGTTCCGAAGGATCTTCCTTGAAATGGGGTAAGATCATTTATTTATTTTAGCTGATTATTTTTGACCTTTTATAGATTCTGTGTTAGAGAATATTGGAGTTGATCATTGGTTGAATTTCCAAAAATGGACGTGCAGCTTCGAGGAGATGCCAACTAATAACTTTGTTGAAAGTAGGTTTGCTGTTTTGTCTGTTAAACAGGCCCACGGCCCATGAAAGGATCCAGTCCATCAAGATATATCTCACATGGTCTGATTGGGTCAAGATTCATAATAGCTGTACATATTCTCTTGATTAGTTAGTTTCCTAACTTAGAATAGCAATTGATGTAATTAGTAGTTTCCTAACTTAACACCTTGATTAAGGGATGTAAATACTCTATAAATTGATGATCGATCTCCTAAGGAGAATACAGATAATAGAATACAACTTCAGAAACTTTTTATCAGTCATACGTTCTTGAAATTGTCATGGTATCAGAGCAAGGCTCAAGGCAGTCTTGATCTTAGACGTCTTCCATAGCATCAAGGGATTAAGGATAGAAAGAAATAAGTCTCTCTCGTGCAACAAACAGATCCAGGATCTGTTTTCAAGAAAGTTCCATTCCAGCGACTTGTTCTTGCTGCGTTAGGGACATCCTGTTGGTGGCCCACCCTTGATCAATCAGGTCAACTTCAGAACTCATCCCTTCATGGTCGCCTGATATCTCTAAGGTTATTGGTTATTTTTTCAGCACCTCCAGGTAGTCCTTATTATTCTCGTGGTATTTCAAAAGTTTACAACAGTTTCCATCACGACCATCCAGAATCTTGGATTTTCAGCAGAATAGGTTCAAATCTATTCCAGTAGGTGCGAAAATACTGTGGCTTCTCGGATCAAACATCTGATCAGTGGTCAGATCCATCTCTAGGGCCCACGTAAAGGATCTACAGCCCCAGATAAGGTCGTCAGTGGGGTTTTTTATTGTTATTGGTCTGATTTGATTTTTTTTCCTTTTCTGCCTGGTTGGATCTTGCCTTCTGCACTCACAAACAGATTTTCATCCCACTGTTACTTGCTTTGATTACTGTTTTTACTGTTTCCATCCAATTTTTTTCAATCTAACATTGAGATGGAGAAATCTGAGGTCACTTTGATCAAGTTCACTGGAAAGAATTACCCTGCCTGGTCTTTCCAATTCCAAATCTACCTAGAAGCTAAGGAATTGTGGGGATTTGTTTCTGGCACTGATCGTAAACCTACTGAAGATGAGAAGAAGATCTCCTCTTGGCATACTAAAGATGCCAAAATCAAATGCTGGATTCTGGGATCTGTCGAGCCTCATCTGATAATGAATCTCAAGCCTTATTCAACCTCTAACGCCATGTGGGGGTATTTGAAGAAAGTATATCATCAAGATAACTCTGCGCATCAATTTCATCTTGAATGTGCAATTGCTGAGTATGCACAAGGGACCTTGTCGGTACAAGACTACTATTCCGGATTCCGCACACTGTGGTCGGAATACGATAGCATTAAGTATGTGGATGTGGCTGACAATGTGTTGACTGTGATTCACGATCTTCAGGCCTCTAGTCAAAGGGATCAGTTTTTGATGAAACTGTACAATGAATATGAAAGTGTCCGATCTGCTCTTATGAATCGGATGCCATTACCGTCCATGTATGTATGCTTGAATGAACTCCTATGCGAAGAACAGTGCATTGCGACCTCCGCTCATATAGCCCAACAAAAGACAGAAACCTATTCAGTCGCGTTCTCGGCAAATAAGGCTTCTCAGCATCCGCCTCGCGACTTGAGCAGAACCCAGTGTTACAGTTGTCAAAAATTTGGGCACATTGCAACTCAATGCAAACAGAATGTCTGCAGTTACTGTAAAAAGTCGGGACATATCATCTCTGAATGTCGCCGCCGCCCACAACATCCATCACCACAGTCTCAAACTCCACAGTATCAGCCTCCACATGCGTATGTTGCTTCTTAAGAAATACCTGCTCCTACATCTGCACCCTCACAGCCTGGGCCCTCATCCTCTCTCACTCCTGAATTGGTTCAACAGATGATTGTCAATGCCCTCTCTGCTTTTGGTCTCTCAGGTACATCCCCTCCATCTTCTACTTGGTTTCTTGATTCCGGGGCATCTAATCATATGACATCTTCCATTGCACCACTCTCCAATGTGCAAAGCTACAATGGCCCTCTTCAAATACAAACTGCTAACGGGGGCCATATTCCCGTTATTGCTGTCGGTGACATCCCTGTTCCCATTCCATTGAAAAATGTTTATCTGTGTCCCAATTTAACTTCCAATCTTTTGTCAGTCGGGAAGCTTGTTGAAAATAAATGTAACATCTCTTTTTCTTCTTCTGGTTGTATTGTGCAGGACCAGATGTCCGGGAAGGAGATTGCGAGGGGGCCTAAGTGTGGACGCTTGTTTCCACTGGATTTTTCTAAATTTTCTAGGAATCAATTTGACAATAATGTTTTTTGCTTTTCTCTTAGAGATAACTGCTGCTTGTGGCATAATAGACTTGGACATCCTAATTCCAAGGCTATGTCCCTTATGTTAAATTCTAGTTTATTAAATAAATCTATTGGTTTCTCTTCTTCTGTGCCTTTTGATTGTGCTACTTGTAAACTGGGAAAGAGCAAAACTTTTTCGTTTCCTCATTCCACTTCACTCACCACTCGGTGTTTCAAATTAGTTCATAGTGATGTATGGGGAATTGCTCCAGCTCTTTCACACGCTCACTATAAATATTTTGTGACTTTTATTGATGATTTCAATCGGTTCACATGGGTCTACTTTCTGAATTCAAAATCTGATGTTTTTAATGTTTTTAAAATCTTTTTAGCTTATGTTGAGAATCAATTTTCCACCTGTATTAAAATCTTGCGTTCTGATTCAGGCGGGGAATATGTGTCCTCAGATTTTCAACGGTTTTTGCAAAATAAAGGCATTATTTCTCAAAGAACTGTCCTTATACTCCACAGCAGAATGGAATCGCTGAATGGAAAAATAGACATCTCCTTGATGTCACTCATTCCCTTCTTCTTGAATCATCGGTTCCTACCCGTTTTTGGGTTGAGGCATTGGCTACAGCAGCTCATCTTATCAATCGTATGCCATCAACCTCCATTGAGAATCAAAGCCCATATTACCGATTGTACAAAACCTATCCCTCCTATGATGATCTTCATTTTTTTGGTTCTACTTGCTTTGTGCACTTGCCTCCTTCCGAGAGAACAAAACTAACCGCACAATCCGCTTATTATGTGTTTTTAGGTAATGCGCCCTTCCAGAAAGGGTTCATTTGTTATGATCCTCATATTCGTCGTTTACGTATCTCTCGGAATGTGGTTTTCTTTGAACAACAATATTTTTTTCAAAAACACATTGATCCTCCTGACTCCTCTTTCGTGTCTTTACCTGGTTTTTCTGACGACCCGTCAGTTGTTCGATTTAATCCTAAATTTGTGTATCACAGACGGAACAGCGCAGCGCCTACCAGGGATCCCCCTCCTGATCTTCCTTCGGCATCCGGTCTAACACCGGCACTTGATCCATCTGGACATCCTTCACTGCGTCGTTCCACTCGTATTTCGGTACCACCAGCCCGTTATGGGTTCTCAAATACTTCCTTAATGGCCACTTTGCCTTTCTCTTCCATTCCCCAATCCTATTCTCAGGCTGTGCAAAACCCATGTTGGAACAAGGCTATGCAAGATGAATTGGATGCATTAGCGCAAAATCATACGTGGGATATTGTCCCATCTCTTGTGGGTGTCAAACCTATTGGCTGTAAGTGGGTTTTTTCTTTCAAGTTCAAATCCGATGGCACTTTAGATCGATATAAGGCGCGTCTTGTCGCACTTGGAAATCGACAGGCGTATGGCACTGATTATGATGAAACTTTTGCACCGGTTGCCAAGATGACCACCGTACGCACAATTCTTGCTGTTGTTGCATCTCAGTCTTGGCCTCTATATCAAATGGATGTCAAAAATGCGTTTCTACATGGTGATCTCAAAGAAGATGTTTATATGCGTCTGCCTCAGGGATGCTCATCTGGGAAGGGTATGGTTGCCAAACTTCGTCGCTCCCTCTATGGTTTGAAACAAGCCCCTCGCGCATGATTTGAGAAATTTCAAGCTGCTCTTCTCCGCTTAGATTTTCATCCAAGCCCGTATGATCCTTCTCTATTTTTACATCATGCTCCAACCGGGATCACTATAGTACTTGTCTATGTTGATGACATTGTCATTACTGGTCCTAATGCAACCATGATTCAGGAGCTCCAAGCTTTTCTTAGTGAGACATTTCACATGAAGGATCTCGGCCCCCTTCACTATTTCCTCGGTCTTGAAGTTCATCAATCGACTAAAGGCATAGTTCTCAATCAGCACAAATACACTATTGATCTCATTGACTTGGCTGGCCTTACTGCTTCAGCTCCGGTCAATACGCCGATCGAACTGAATGTCAAACTCAGTCGAGAGGAGGGTGATCTTCTTTCCGATCCTACTGCATATCGCCAATTAGTTGGTAGCTTGATCTACCTCACTAACACTCGTCCTGATATCTCTTATGCAGTCAACCTGATGAGTCAGTTCATGACTGCTCCTCGTCACCTTCATCTGGCTACTGTTCGCCGCATCATTCGGTACCTTATTTGCACACCGACTCGTGGGTTGTTTTTTTCCATCCAACAATCCTTTATCTCTCAGAGCTTATTTAGATGCTGATTGGGCTGGTTGCCCGGATACTCGAAGATCGACGACAGGTTGGTGCATGTTTTTGGGTGATAGTCTTATTTCCTGGAAATGCAAGAAACATGAAAAAGTTTCCAAATCCTCTACTGAGGCTGAGTACCGTGCCATGTCTATTGCATGCTCCGAAATTCTTTGGCTCCGCGGTCTGCTCTCTGACATTGGTTTTCCAGCAGAAGGAGCTACCTCTCTCTATGCAAATAATACAAGTGCAATTCGGATTACTGAAAATCCGATTTTTCATGAACGCACTAAACACATCGAGGTTGACTGTCACTTCATCCGCGATGAGCTTAAACGTGACGTCATCAGCCTTCCGCATGTCTCCACTGAACTTCAAATTGCTGATATTCTCACCAAAGGTCTTCCACGGCCGCGCCATCAATTCTTGGTTGGCAAATTGATGCTGGTTGATTCTCCCGCATCAATTTAAGGGGGGGTGTTAAACAGGCCCACTGCCCATGAAAGGATCCAGTCCATTAAGATATATCTCACATGGTCTGATTGGGTCAAGATTCATAATAGCTGTACATATTCTCTTGATTAGTTAGTTTCCTAACTTAAAATAGCAATTGATGTAATTAGTAGTTTCCTAACTTAACACCTTGATTAAGGGATGTAAATACTCTATAAATTGATGATCGATCTCCTAAGGAGAATACAGATAATAGAATACAACTTCAGAAACTTTTTATCAGTCATACGTTCTTGAAATTGTCATTGTCTTCATTTGCATTGTTGTTACTATTACGACGACACACTTTTAATCAAAATACGGAATTTTTTCATGTCTGAATGTGGTGGTAGTTTAAAATTTTATTTCCAGCTTCTGGAATTTTGATGCCTCGTTCCAGCCACAGCAACACCCTGCTCGTGATTCACATGATACCTTCTTTCTTAAAGGTAATCTAGTACCAGCGAACAGTCTACTCAAAAATTGATTGTTTCTGCATCCTTCAATAAATTAATCATATGAAAATTATACTTGCAGCTCCTTCCACTACAAGGCAGCTTCCTGAAGATTATGTTGAGAGGGTAAAGCGAGTCCATGAATCTGGCGGTTATGGTTACCAAGGGTATGGCAGTTTGTACTCTTGTTTTGGCCTATTGTTGAAATTACTCATATGCCCTTCTATCTGTAGGTATGGATATGATTGGAAAAGGGAGGAAGCAGATAAAAATTTGCTACGCATCCACACAACTGCAGTTTCCTCATGGTTGCTTTACTTGCTTGCACAGGTACTGACAGCAATGAAGTCCCTATTTGATTTGGTTCTCTGCATACTTTTCAGGAAAATTACCATTTTCTTCTTTAGGCGGCAGACATTTTTCTCTCATTTATGCCTACTGAAAGGAAAGCAGAATTGGTGCTCTGATGGTGCCACGGCAGACTAAATTGAAAGTGCCCCTGATAGATATATCCCCTGATAGATATATGATGTGATTAATGTGTATATCAAACATTGTGATCATTTGACAAGAACTTGTAGCATAGTTAGAACATAGTAGGTGCCCGCTGTTGCCACCGCATGGTTGGGGGCTTGAGGCATGTTCCATTAAAAAAAAAGCCATTTATGCATCTTGTCTCCATTATCTGTTTCTTTATTCTCCCACATTGTCAAAGTCTATGTATTGAGATCAGTTCTTTATTTTATGCTGTTTTTCTTTTTCATTTGATTGATAGTTTTTATTGATTGTAAATGAGAACTAGGATATTGGCAATTCCACTTAGTTCAGTGTTTTTTTAAAGTGCAATACTTCTTTCCTCAGAAGTTTTGAGGTGTCTTCGTTCTTATAGACCCTTCTTTTGTTTTATGGTTTTTGCTAACTATTCATGTGTATGCTCAGAAACCTTTTACCCCAAAAAGGTATTTCTCTATAAATCGTGTGTTTCGAAATGAAGCAGTAGATCGGACTCATCTTGCAGAGTTCCACCAAATTGAAGGTACCTATCCAATAGTAAAAACTTTCCCCACCCCAATGAAGTTGGTTTTTTGTCAAAATGACTTGATTTTCCTAGATCAAGTAGGGAGTCAAGCATGATTACTTCTCTGCTTGTCTCACATCAAGTCTTCTGTTCATGGTCTCAGGTCTTGTCTGTGATCGAGGGCTTAAACTTGGCGATCTGATTGGAGTCTTGAGTGATTTCTTTGAACGCCTGGGTAAGAAGTTACTTCAAGTCCGTGTAAGCTTTGCTTCAGCCATATCCTGCTCGACATTTACTCCAGGAAAAAATGTGTTTAATTTGAGTTTGACTTGCTGGATTTGATGCATAGTAGACTTGCTCTAGCTCAAGTGAAATTAATTATGAACATTCACTGAGAATATTTGTTATCTGTACTTTATTGGTATTTGTCATCTGTTTTTAATTCTTATTTGGAAAGATCCTCAATATGTTAGTGTTCCATCCCCTTCGTTGTCTAGGAATGTCAAAGCTACAATTCAAACTGCGTACAATCCGTACACAGAGCCTAGCATGGAAATTTTCAGGTATCAAATCATGCTTGCTGATTAGAAATATTATAGCATGAGTCTTCTGCTTATGTCTTCTGATGTAATGGTGGATTAGGTGATAAGGGTCTCACGTCCTTTTGTTTGTGCAGGTGGACCTCGGTCTCATTAAGACTAACCCAATCTGTCGTCTTGGAATTCAGTAGGTGGGCCCTTCAATGTGTGCATCCTGCAAATGACTTGTTCTTTGAGCCATCATCTCCTGGCAATGTCTTGGCCGGAATTGTTGTGCAAATGAATCTTAGTGGATATTGATTATGTGGCAAACAAATGTGATTGATTCTCAAGGCATGGGAAGAGTTCTGTCAATTTTTATTACCTGATCCACACAGGAGAACTAATTAGTTGATTATTTTTTTGTCAAATGTAAGACAATGCAGCCTTTGTTTTGTCTTTCATGATTTTAATTGATAGATGAATTTTATTGCAATGGAACAATGTCAAATCAACGTTGATCACCAGCCACATCACGAAGCATTCTTTTGTGTGCATCACTCAAAGTTTGAGCCTTATGTGACATGGGTGGAACGGGACGGGACTCAGATTCGCATTTCTTTGTTGAAATCCAACCTTATGCCCAATGCTTCATGCAAACTTCTTAATGGTGCTTCTCTTCCAAAGATCGAGTCATGTCTGATTGGTCCTGTTGGCTACATGGTTGTTATCTTCATATTTGACCCCTTTTTAGTGCCTTTGATGAAGGTCGTGTCTGCAAGAGTTCATTAAGGATTATGCTTGCCCCTAAGTCGTCACTGCTAAAACAAGCCACCAAAGAAAGCCCAATTGAGTACCTAGCTGTGAGGAAATAGCTGTGAATCGAAGCGTGGCCTTGATATGCCAAACATTTCAATCACCTTGGATCCACCATGTCTTGCTACCACAAACTATAGTGAGTAAAAAGATTAATGATTGATTACTGGTCACCGAATGTAAATCACCATTTTCTGATGGGATGCTGTGAGTGCAGTGTTGTGAATGTGGATCTTAGTGAAACTTTTGGAGAGGATAAAGGGTTCACGTTTACCCCTCTCAACGATCTTTAGGTGTAAAATTAGGGTGGTCCAATACAATCTGACATGGGATGCCCTTCGAAGATGATTTCAAGAATAGTTGATGGGTATTTGTTCTGTTCATTTTAATGGTACACTGAAAAGTTTATTACCAGGGTGTTTGGTGTAAGACAGCTCAAAAATTCAAACATACTGATGACATTCTGACGAAACACTAACATGAAACATCTGAAAAATTCAAATTTCTGTTCTCTTTTCTTCCTTGTTTTTTCAGTCAGTTAGATGAATCAATGTTTCTAGGTGACCCCAGTATAGTTGGAACAAGACTTTGGTGATGATAATGACATGAATCATGTTTATATTGAGCAAGTAATTACATTTTGTCTTGCACTATTTTCCCTTCTCTCTCATTTTTTTTTCTTTTTTTTTTTTTTTTTTGAAAAGAACAGCTTTGGAGACACAACCATTGTTATGTGGAACACAAAGCATGCAATCCTTACTAACAAACTATAAGCCAAACTGTAGATAGAATATATACTCAAACTAGGGCTGTTTGGACTACCATATTGGTTGCCACCAAAAGGAATATAAGAAAAAGATCAAACCATCAAAGTATAAAAATCGAAGTGTAAAATTAGATAAAACCATACAATGAGATTGTTTTGATGGATTATATTCATCTGAAACAAGACCCACAAATCAGATGGATATAATACTCATACTGGTAATTGCTACTGCACCAATACTTCCAAGTAAGAATTTAGCATATCTTATTGTACTGAGTCCATTATTTCATATAGTTCTATTAGATTTTTTCCCAATTTTCAGCATAAAAATCTTAGAAGGGAGCATAGACAGCGATCGTTTCAGTAACTTAGAAATGTTCCAATTTCCAAAGAAGAATATTAATACAGCTTTATACAAAAATAATTTTTTGAATGGCCGATCTTTGTTCAAAAATCTTGATAAAAAAAACATAGGATATTTCATGTCATGGATAGATAGTCATATCTGTATCATTGCCCTGAATCTCAGAAAGGACACCTGTATCCATTTGTATTTGGATAGATAGTCATACCTCTATTCATATCCTGAATTTCCAAAAGTGTAGAGTCATATTCCAGATACCTGTATAAATTTGCATCTGGCCTCATATGTTATCCAAATGTACATTGGACAAATCTCCACCAAGTTTTATAGCATGCAAAACTAACATCAGAATCTCTCTCTTCTATAAAATGCCATCCGCTATTACCACTTTAAAGTTTAACTAGTACCAAGAATTTAGAAAAGAGACTGACTGAATATGTTGCGCACATAATGCAGATAGATTGAAACAGAGAAAGCCAAAAACAATAAGAGAAAAATTCACAGTCAACAAAACCATCAATGATGTAAATCACAATCAGCAATCTCCTCAAAACCAGAAAAGAGTAGATAAAAGTTCCAAGGCCTCTCAGCTTTCTGTCACACAATGCCTGCTTTAGCATTCAGTTGATCAAGGCATGGTATAGATATTAGTAGTTGACATATGACTCTCATAAGTCTTGATGCAAAACCATGTGGATAGCCTACTAGTTTTTTTTTTAATGTTGAAAGGAGTCTTCAGCTCAAGTAGTGTATCAGTTGTGCAGAAGGTTCCAACCCATTCCAAATCATTTTTCTTTCAAACAGTTCCTATCATACAAACTAATGAGATCCTAGTTAGATGGCAAAAGCAGTTTGTTCAAATCAAAAGACTCTAGAGACCCCATTCTCATCTCCCTTTAGTTGTATTTCACTTTTCTTCACATCATCCATCATCCATTATCTTAATGGATTGGTCATGCTGCCAATATATGATTTTCAATATATTTAACATTGCTCTGAGAGAGAGAGAGAGAGAGAGAGAGAGAGAGAGAGAGAGAGATTCATATGTTGATCACTAAACATCTACCAGGACCAAATTAACAAATATGGCAAACACAACTGAGATTAATCTTCTTATAAATAATTAACATCTTCAAAAAGCAAACACGTGAAAAAAGTAGCCCAAAACAAAAAAAAAAAAAACAAAAGGAAAGAAAGATGAACAGATGATAACCTTCGAGATGTTATATAGTTGTATTTGAAGTTAAGATATGGACTTGGGCCTGACATGTTTGGGATGGGATGGTCTCGGGCCAGGCCCTTACAGTACATGTCGAGCTTGGGCCGAATACGAGTATGCGTTTTTGAAGTTGGGTCGGGCTTGAATATGCCTCCTCCTGGTCTGACCGAGCCATGAACATCCCTAGTCAGATGCGCCCATGGCATGATGGAATGGACGGTTGAAAAGACTCAATGTGAATGAGCGGTTTGCCCAATGGGAGGGCTACTTGATGAATGATTTGCTGGGATAAGAACAGGATCGGATTGGGGCTGGATCTTTAGTGTCCTCGACCCAACCGAAATGAGAACAAGAACTCGTACCCAAAACCGTACTGAATTGGACCTGTACCCAAATATAAACTAATTAAACCAAGCCCCATCAAGACGGGAATAGAGGGCTCAAAATTGGACCCCAATCAATCTTAGATGATATAAGTTCTTATTATAATATATTAAGGTAGGAGGTTTTGGATTCAATTTTGAAAGTCAGTTGCAATTTTGTTGGGAAGTTATCCTTTTTTTTCTCAAATACTTCACATTCTCTCTCCCACTACCTATCTTATGCAACTACCTATTCTTTATCTTATGAAACCTCCCTTCCATTCTCCACTTTTATGGTGTTTTCAATTGGTCTCGAGGCTGAAGGTTAATTTGTCCAAAAGTATGTTGGTGTCCAGTCTTTGGCTGCTATGATTGGTTGCAAATCGGGGAGGCTTCCTTTTGTGTATCTTGGTCTTCTAATCAGGGCAAAACCGAAATCTAAGGCTCATTGGGACCTGGTTATTGACAAATTTGAGAAGAAATTATCTTCATGAAAAAAATATTATTTATCTTTGGATAGAAGAATCACTTTGATCAAAGCTTCTTTGTCTAATCTCCTAGTATATTATGTCGTTTTTCAAGATGCCAAAGGCAGTGGTGGAAAGCGTGGACCGTATTTGCAGAAACTTTTTATGGGAGGGTCAAGGGAAGGGAAGAAATTACATCTCCTAAGGTGGAGTGAAGTGATTAAATCAAAAGGGAGTGAGGGTTTGGGTCTTGGGAGTTTGGAGAAGAAGAATGTGGCTTTATTGGCTAAATTGTAGAGGTTTAGGGAGAAAAGGAAAGCTCTTTGGAGGAGAGTCATTGCTGCGAAGTACGGTGAGGACAAATGGGGGTGGTGGCCTAATCCTGGCCCAAGATTCCGTAGGTCAGGTTTGTGGGGTGCTATTGTGTCTGATGGAGATGCTTCTTCTGAGTATCCATCTTGGCTCAAAGGGTGGGTTTTGTGGTGGGGAATGGGAGGGATGTTAGGTTTTGGTTGGATGATTGGATTGGGTTGGGTTAGGGCTATTACGTGATTTGTTTCCTAAGGTCTTTAGGGTGGTGTCCAACAAGGAGTCTGCAGTTTTTAAGTGCATTGAGGTGAGGGAGGGATGTACATTATGGGGTGTCTTTAAGGAGAAGTCTTTGTTTGTCTGAGGAGGTTCAATCTGATGAGTTATTAAGTCTTCTTACTAATGTTTTCTTGTGCAGGGAGTCTAATGATTCTTGGATTTGGAAGCCCTCAATTTCTAGAGAATTTTCGGCAAAAGCTTTTTAGTTGGCTTTGGAGGGTAGCCGACCCTCTAGAGCTTCTTCCTCCCTAGTTTGTTGGGATTGGCTCCTCCCTAAGTGGAAGCTTTCTGTTGGTTAGTAATTACAGCAAAGATCTCCACGGCAGATAATTTAAGAAGAAGAGGGTTGATGTCGAGTGTCATCTCAAATACTTGCATGATGTGTTGCAAATAAGAGGAATCTGTTGACCACCTTTTTCTTCATTGTGAGTTTGCGGCAAGTGTTTGGTGTCATTTCATTGGTAGATGTGGTGTCTCTTGGTGTAGTCCAAAAAAGATTGCGAAGGTGGTAGAGTCATCGAGGAAAGGCAGATTCTTTGGTTGCAGTCGTATTTTTTAAAGGATGCTTCTTCACGCCATCTTATGGCCCATATGGAGGGAAAGAAATAATAGACCATGGGGTGCCTTTAAAGTGCTTCCTTTCTCACCATTACGGTTGCAAAGTGGGCTTTGGTGAAAAAGGATTCTCTAACTTCTCTCTTAATGATGTTATTGTTAACTAGGAAGCTTGCATGGAGTGCGAACCAACAAAGGAAAGGATTCTTTGGTCTCCTCCCGCACTTGATGTACTTAAGTTCAATATCGATGGCGCAACAAAAGGTAAACCATGCCCAATAGGTATTGGGGGTGTTTTTCGTAATAGCAATGGTGAGATCCTTTTTATTGTTTCAAAGAATGTTGGCATTTGCGATTCCAATGAAGCGGAGGTGCTAGCTATTTTAAAAGCTCTTCGTTGCTTTAAGAGATATGAAGTGTAGGCATTTGTTGGTTGGGGTATAATCTCTCCTTTTGTATTTTCTTTCTTCTTTAATGAAAGTTTATGGGGTATAATCCCTCCTTTTGTATTTTCTTTCTTCTTTAATGAAAGTTTATGCTACCATTTCAAAAGAAAAAAAAACTCTCTTTCTACCTCCACTTCTATTATGTTACTTCCCCAATTCATATTTTATACCACTTAGCTCTCGTAGTATGCAAACATTTACTTTTGACATTTTCTTTTCTTTTATGTTCTTTCTAAATTAGGAATAAGTTTAGCAAGTGATGATCATTTGGAGGTTTTCCTTAGAAGGTAAGGAGTCTATGAGTTAATTTTCTTTTATTTTCATGTCCCTTTTTTAATTCAATTTGATTTTTTTTGTAATTGTTTATAGTCTTCTTATATTAAAATATTTAGTTTACAATATTTGGACCTACCTGTGCTGAGCACGGGTTATTGTGCTAGTACAACACATGATGTAAAAAGAGAATGACATCTTACCTCAGTGCTAAGACGTGTTAAATAGTTGTTTGTGTAGTTTCCTATAATTTTAGAATTACTAGCTATCAACTTTATCATGGTAACAGAGTCAAAGGTCTTGAGTTCGAAACCACATAAAGCAAAAACACCCCATGCCGCGTTGTGTGTTTGTATGGGCTTCAGATCCAGTGGACCAAGTTTTGAACCTCCATTTCTTATTACCTCACGTGTGTAAGTTGTATCACCCACCCCCCCAAGTTGGGATAATATAAAAAAAAATCAACGGATAATATAAAAAAAAAAATCAAACGAGAACCACCTTTTACACCTCCCTCCATAAATAACAATTTACATCTCCTAAATGAATTTACCCTTACCCTTAAATATTAAGGTCCTTAAACCAATAGTTGTGATTATCTTCTAGGGGGTATTTTTACCCAAAATCTAGTCCACAGTGACACCTTTCCATCGTAATATCATTATGATTGGCATGCGTTCAAGGGGATCTCACAAGAGTCTAGAGGATTAGATTTTTACCTCTTATAAAAACTGTGAGAGATACTTACCCACACTTACTAAACCTGTATAAATATATGATATTAGGATATAAAATTGTGTTCTGAGTATGAAACCAGAGATCCAGACTTTCCGCATCAAGTGGACGTTTTTTAGTATGGGCGTTGGGGTACTTTTTGTCAATTCATTATCACTCGGATTCATACATAGAGGTCCAGCCAGCAAGGTTTACATTAATTGCAGAGCTGATAGGAACATTTTTATGTATAGGCTGAAGGATAGGGGCCTAAGCTGCCGAACCTATGTACAAATCAATCATGTGATTGTGCCAACTGTCATCCTTATACTTGGTGAAACTTCAACAATTGTCTATTAATTTGCATTGGAACTCATAGGAAATCAATTCCTATGCATTATAAGTAAATATTCATAAAAAAAATGATATAAAAAGTATTTAAGAATTAAAGGCAAGGTTACATAAGCAGTAAAAATTAATATTTTATTATAAAATGGGTTTCCATTAAAGGACTATTAACGAGTAAGAGATGAAAGATATAAAGTAGAGATTTAACTAGGACCATGACTTTCATATGATTTGATTTGCTATCATGTTGGTTTGGTATTGATTTGCAATCAAAAGAGAGAATATTTGATGAACATTTAAAAAAACGTTATTATTGTTTCTTCAATTTTAACTCCTTTAACATATCTTGAATTCAATTCCACACAATCTAATAGCCTCTAAAGAGGTTGATATTCCACCGTTGTAAGCAGTTTAGATTCTCAGCTTGGTTCCACATGAATTTAGTTGGGAACGACACTGGCAGCAGTGCATTTTATCCCCTTGACAAGCTCTATAATCCTTGGGTCAGCACCGGATGAAATTTTAAATTCACAATACACTGATTTAAATTTTTATAATAAAAGATTTTTTAAAAAATAATATTAATTATATGTAAAAACACGCAATCAATCCAACAAGAACCGACATTAGTCTAATTTGGGTGAAACTATAAATAAAATATCAAAAGGACAAAAAGATAATTTGTGAAGATAAATTGTTGTTAATTGGTTAAAATTTCTTGGAAGGCTTTCCATCAAAAAATGCTTTCAATTATCAGACCGAAAGCACAAAGCCATAGACAATGACAGTTCGGTGCTACTGCCACATAATATAAAGAAACCCATTTTCCCCTTGGTCAAAAACATATCAATCATTTTCATTCACATCACGGTAGACTTTACTCATTGATTTCGATAAATATATTCTGTACCTCAGTCTTCACTTTCACTTTAGTACTATTGATGAGAAGGGGGAAGTGGGAACTGGGTGTTTTAATGAGTGGAGAACAGATAAATGAAAAACACAAGCCAGACACCATCATTGTCTAGACTTCTTTTTGGCCATTTCTTTTCTTGGGCTGAGGACTTTGTTGAGAGGATTCAAAAAGTGTAGAGGCCTTTATGTGGATAAAGGTTGGACATCACTGCAGTAGGAATAGGTTTTTGACTTTCTAATTTGGATTTTTACTTCTTAGCATCATTGGGAACTCAAGGAGCAGAGAGACAAGATGTGCAATGGGATAGTTTCTGTTATCTTTTGGGTTTTTCAGTTGCTTTCTTGAAGACTGAACTGAAGCTGTTTTGAGTATGGAAATGGGTTGTTAGCAGGAGACAAACCAGGTTATAATCTGGTCTTTCTGTCTTAATGGGGGCATTTGGGTTTATTAACCCAAACTCTAATTTGTTTTAGTTTCTTGAAAGATCCACATTCTATGATATTGTTTGGGTCAAAATGAAAATGAAGAACATTATATCCAACAACATATTTAAACAGCTTGGCATTTGGGATGTACCAAAAGACACCTTTATGGTGCTACTTATTTCTATATTGAAAGTATGGAAGATAGTAATCAAATTGATTTTGAATCTGGGTTTTGATTCTTTCTGCAGGAGCAACTAAAGACTGAGTCGATGTAAACCATGTCTTCGACATCTTCATTGTCTCTCTCTCAAGAGGCCTCCACTTACGATGATATTTGCATGGAGCAGAATTTGCTTTTCTCAGACAGTCTCAAGGTAAAACACCATATAACGTTCTCTCTTGTTGCAAGCATAAATAGCCCAACTTTCAGAATCTAATTACAGAACATGATGAGCATTTGGATGAACGATAAATTGTGATTGATTAAATGTTTTGGCAGATGGAATATATAATATCTAATCTGAATGTTGGCCCAATTTGATCTTCATAGCTTTTACAAATCATGATTTGTGAAGGAGAGAAGAAAGAGAAGAAAAATAAATGAAAGGAAGCACCTCACATTATGTTGTTTCCAATTAAGATTGGATGGTTATCAGTTTGGGCAAGTGTTTGGCACAGTACAAAGTATGCTCTGATTTTTTTTCACCCCAAATACTATCCACTGTCTTCACCAATTATATGCTTTGGAATGGAAGATGAAGGAAAACAGTGTTCCTAATTGTAGATTTCAATCATAATTGGATGGATGGTCATTAGTTCGGGTATTTTGTATGGTTTCACTCTAAATATGCGACATGAATCAATAAACGAAAACTGTACATGTCATGAAAGAGCACCAAAACATTATCCCAACTCGTGATCTCAAACTTCTTTAAATTCGCCTTAGAAACCAATCTTCCTTGTGTTTCACTGGTTGCATGATTAAGTTTGTGCAAGAGGTCCAGTATTCAAGGATTGGTACCACCCTCTTCATCTTAAAAAATCGCCTGAGGAAAGGAAGAAACATTTAAAGGTCTTGGTACTTTGAGCATCCAAATGCACTTACCATATGTAATTTGTATTGTATTTTGTGTGGTTTCACTCTAAATATGCCACATGAATCAATAAATGGAAACTGTACATGTCATGAAATGGCACCAAAACAGTATCCCAACTTATGTGATCTCAAACTTCTTTACATTCGCCTGAGGCAAGGAAGAAACATTTAAAGGTCTTGGTACTTTGAGCATCCAAATGCACTTACCATATGTATTTTGTCGATAATCTTTTATGCGATTTTTTATATGAAGTTATTAAATTGTAGATATATTTTTCTTGCTTCTCCATTTTCGTCGACATATTTAATGGTAAAATGATGCCATGATTCTGTTGGCTCTTTTCTCATTCAGCTTACTATGATTTACTTGCAAGTTTAATGATCAAGGAATGCTTTCATAATTCTTGTAAATCCCAGGAAGGATATTTTATTTTCTTTTTCTGTTAGTTTTCATGTTACCTGTGTGCTTTCAGGATTTGAAGACTCTCAGGACACAGTTGTACTCTGCAGCAGAGTATTTTGAAGTATCCTATACAAATGATGACCATAAAGAGACGTGTGTCCCTTTGATTCTACTTAATATGTGTTCCCTCTTCAGGAAAGTGAGCTTTTCTTCTTTGATATTGATATTAGTTCCTCTGGCATTTATGTAGGGTGGCAAATAGCTTGAAAGATTATGCAGTTCGAGCTATTGTAAATACAGTTGATCACTTGGGTTGTGCATCAGATAAGGTAAATGGTCTTTTTGATGAAAAGGCTGATGAAGTTGCAGCAACCGAGCTCCGGGTCTCTTGCATTGAACAGGTATTTCTTGAAAAAAAAAAATCTGTAGTTAGTGGGATGGTTATTAACATCTTCTTTTCATAAGAACCAACAGGGAAGAAAGTTTCTACAGTACGTGGTCATACATTTCTGAACACTCTGACCTTGTGTTCTTGGGAGGTTCCATTAAGCAATCCTTTATGTTCATAATAGAAACTGCAGAAAACTTGCTCTGACCTTTAACCATGGCTTTAGTTTAGTCACTATTGAATAGTAGTAAAGACCATGAATCAAAAATTCCACTTTACTGAGTTGCTCTTCTTTCGGGTATTTTAGAAAATTCAAACATGCCAAGCACACAATGACCAAGAAGGTATTTCCCAACAATCTCTTGCAATCATGACTCCCAAGTACCACAAGCGGTACAGCTTACCAGGTATAGTGTTCTTCATTTGCCTTCATCACGTGCAAGGCATATTTTACTCTTAACCCTTTGTATCTTCATTCTACAAAACTTGCTTCCAAACAAACTGTCATCAAATTCCACAATCATCATGCCAAGAATTAAGGAAGAATCCGTTGTGTTCCACCTTCGAAATTTTTTGTTCAGCTGGGGTATCCATGAGTGGCTCTACACAGACTCTGGCAAGGCAACAAAGCTTCAGCCTAGATGGTGAGTATAATGAATCGCAACGACTTCAGATGCTTAATTTTCACTTTCTCTTATTCATTTTGATCTAATGCTGACAGTTCAAAAATGTTTTTCATTCTCGGTGCATAATTTCTTATGTACCATGGGAGATATTTATAAGAAAAAAATAGGGAAAGATCTGCTCATTTATCACGTGGTTTTTGTGTTACAGAAATCCGAAAGATAACTAGAGATACTCCATCTTCATTCAAGTAAGTAGTTTGAGCCTTGAGGTATTATATGATGCTTGGGTGAGGGAAACAGAAGGTATGCCATTTTCATGGGATGGGCCATACCATCTCTCCCCTATCAGATGGTCCTGCCTATGTTGGTTTGCAATTGGACAACTACAGCTAAAGGTCCATTTAAAGAGGGCTAGATAAGTCTCGGACTTTGTTCGTCAAATGGGTGGCACCATTCGGGTATTTATCACCTATGGTGAGGCACACCTGATGGTTTTAACAGTCCAAAAAGTGGGCCCTGCATATACAATTTGTAGGCTTAATCAATGGTGCTGATCCAGCATTGTATATTTTTCCACAAATGGCACAAGAACTTTTGTACTCAAGTTGATGTTCTTCATTTGATTTATTTCTCATTTCACCAAAATTGTGCTTTAACATAGAACTTCTCGGATTCTTAATGCAGGAAATTGTGTTCTCCATCACCTTCCCCACAACCAGGAACATTTTTGGTTGCAGGTACTATTTGATCTTGCACCAAGGTTCCACAGATGGATAAGTTCTTTATGTCTGGATTAGAAGACCTTTTATCTGAGGTGTTTTTACTCATAATATGATTTATAATTTACTGATAATATTTGATTTTTAACCCAGATAAAAGAACAGTTTCACCTGTTCCCTCTCCACGTTTATTTCGCTCTAGATCCATGTCAAGTAGACCCACCACTCCGAACTCTTCCAACACACAGAGGTCCACCACTCCGAATCCCTCACAAATACAGAGAACCGCTACTCTCAACTCTCGCAACTCGCAGCGATTGGTAAGTAGAAAATTTTATGGTCTAATTTATCTCATGAGTTACTATGGTGAGACTTTCCACAAGTCGGTCAATTTTTTTAATCAGTGATGAGCAACAAGTTTGTCAATTTAGAATTTTACTTTCCAACTTCAGAACTAGACGAGCAACAAGTTTGTCAATTTAGAATTTTACTTTCCCACTTTGGAACTAGAATAATGTTTGTATACTCATCAATATAGAGAATTACATATTTTCTAGCTCATAATTTGTGCAATTGGCAGTATGATCGGAACCTACATGGATGGCCCATACAGCATAAGTGTTTGGGCGAGGTGGGGTGGAATCCTGACCCTTTAATTGCTAGCCAAAAAGGAGAATTGAGAAACGGAACACAGTAACCTTCCTTCCAACATTTAATAGAAAAATGGCATATTATGAATGTCTAGGGATCTTAAATCTGGGAGATCATGGACATGAATGATGGGGTCAACCACATGAACAGTTCTTAGCTCAGAATTGTGGACCTTGGTTGTACTACATGAAAGCTGGAGCAGACTTTATATTAGATTATCGGCATCATTATCATCAAATCCTTGTCCCAACTATGTTGGGGTCAGCTGCAAGAATTCTATTTCGTCATTTCAGTCTAATATGAGAATAGATAATCTCATAAAGAAATATAATTTTATCTCAAACTGTTTCAATTTAATGTAACATACATAACTGGATTATGAAGAGGTAGAGCACTTCCACTCTTTAGTGAGGACTGGACAAACTATTTTCTATATTTGAAATTTGAATAATCCTATATGGTTACTTCTGAGAAAGTGATACTAAATGCTTTGTAGAAGACATGTTCTCCATGCACCATAATTTTTCCTGAAAGCATATACACGCTGATCCAAAGAGGTATTTGGAGTTTATGCAAAGTTGCTATTACGATATCCTTCAATTGGATTCCAAACGTACATGCATTTTAAAACAACAAGCACGGACCTTTTTCTATTTATGTTAAATTTTAGTGAAATTTCAGGTGGCCATTAAGTTTACCGGTTACGTCTACTGAAAATTTTGTGCTCCATTTTCAAAATTTGGAATTACATCTGTGATGCATCATAATCCTGTTATGAAATCCACTATTGCATGTCATCATGTAGAAATTTAAACTTCTGAAACTAATCACAATGTAGTACTAAATTAACAGATTCTACTTTCTGGGTTGTACCCAGTCAGACACATTGTTCTGATGGATTCTACTACTATATATCATTGACTAGCTACATCATTTTTTCCTTTTAAATCTTATATTTTCCCTTAACCGAACCCACATTTCTCATATTGAAATAATAATGTATAGCAGATTCACAGTAGATTATTTTCAGGAAATATTATCACTTACAAACATTATACAGCAACATTGTCAACAGTAGGAATGATAGTAGTAGTTTCCACATCCTCTTTCTTGCAAACATTTACGCGGTTTTACATGGGAGGTGCTCTCTTGTATATGTGTGCAGGATCCCTCAGAGCCCCAGAAATCAGCATCAATGCGCCTGTTCAATGAAAAGGAGGGCCAGAAAGGGGCTGATCAATATCCTAGTATAAGTAAACGCCTCCTAAAGGCCTTGCTCACGAGGAACAAGTCCAAGAATGATCCTATGATGTATAGTTACTTGGACGAATACTAGGAAAGTAAAATACCAACCTATATAAGCCTGAGAGGAAACTTATTTATTTATTTATGTTTCCCTTGTTCTTTATCTTGTTACAGTGGGAGAGAACTGTTCTTGTTGCTATATCTAATTGTAATATAAACTTACTATTAAAATGATATAACATGTTTATTGAAATATTTGAAAGAAGTCAGTATGGATAGTAGTCCTTCCTTGCCATTGTTCGCGAATGCATAACCAAGAACAAGAAGTAAAGCATGGTTTAGGAAGATTTCATGGAGGCAGAATCCTTTGCATTTACAGCTCAAGTGAAGAAATATAGTACGCTCCCTATCAGCAATCAAATGCCCGAAGTTAACTAACAATGCAAGCAAGAGCATTGGTCAAGGCCTTGTCTCACCAGGGATTAGGTCCCAGGATCGAGTTTGTGAGGGTTTCTGTACTGAGCTAATGCCCCTATTTTGATCCTCAGAACTCAGTTCCTCTGCCAGAGTTCCTGTAAATCTGATTACTTGTAACTCTATCTGTAATTAGCCATGGCAAAGAATAAAACTACTGTCAGTCACAGGTAACTCGGGTTATCCAAATGCATGAGCCCTGATTTACATCTAGATTGAGTTACTGGCACCTAGGATATACAGATACTTCAAAATGGGCAACATATCATGTCGTATCATATCCATGTTGTATCTGGGCATCATAGACTCAAACTTGGTTTATATATAATCAATGGTCCCTCTAGTTCTACCAGTTATGTAATGACTAACTGCATCCCTCGTCAGTCCATACTACGGGCCTGAAAGTGATGGTTCCTAGCGTGTGGAATGACAGTTGCCTGAAAATTTTCCAAGATTGTAAGAACAAACTCACTCAGCATTGCACACTACATTGCTAATATATCAGCACAATGGAATGGTTAGACCTTTAAGGTAATTAGGTAAGGGACATCGACGTCCTCCATGGAGGGGCAGGGTTGCTACTAGCTACGTTCGACCTCCAGCCCAAAACTAATAATAAATTATAAATAAATAAATAGCTCAGACCCATTGTAACCATCAATAAATTGGGGACAGGATCCATCCAACCATGCTACAAAAGAATACTAAAATGCCAAATTCGAGTAATTTACACAGACAGAATCCACTTGGATTCGCAGGGCTTAAACCTTGTTTGTTCAAATAATTATTGCAGTTCAATTCATCGATCTGGAGGTGGAAGTTCATGACCTGACATAGACTGAATGTCCAGGGACAACTTCAAATCCCTTGTGTATTGTCAAAGAGGACCTTGATATTCATATAGGGAAAAGCAACACTTCCTTCCTATATGATTAGAAACGTTGAGCAGGTGAATTGAGGCCCTATATTTAGAAGAAATCTCACGGAGAGACTGAGGAGAACCATCTCTCCTCCTCTTAGCCATGTCTTCATTAATCTAAATGTGGAAGATTGCAAGATTTGGACGGCCTCAGATCTTCTCGGTATCTTCTTTCTTCGCGGCTATGTGAGGGGGTTACTCTCTAATAAACCCTTTGTATGGAATTTGGAAGTTGAAGATTCCGCCGAGGGTCATGGTGTTCGGTTGGTTGGCATTGCAAGGTGGGATTTTGACAATGGATAACTTGTGCTGGCATAAGAAAATCATATTCAACAGTTTTCCTATGTGCTTGGCGTACGAGGAATCAATTGATCACCTCTTACTGAATTGTAAAATGGCCCAAGGGCTTTGGTCTGAAGTCCTCAGCTAGTTTCATCGTAGTTGGGCCCATCCAAGTCTATCCGTCGATTGTTTGAGGCATGGCTGTAGGAGGTCGGATCAGACGAAGGAAGGATTTTGTGGACAACAGCATTCCCAGCAGTTTTGTGGATCATTTGGAAGGAAAGGAATTCACAATGCTTTGAAGACTTCAGCACTATGGTGCACGGATACTTCAAAATGGGCAACGTATCGTGTTCGATACTTCACTTTTTATGTGTAAAATCCATGTCTCCGCCGTGTCTATGGCTTGTCCTTGCCGTATCCATGCTATATCTAGGCATCATAGCACCAGCACCACGGCTAAAGATCTTGCTTACAAGCTCAAGCTCACCATCGCTTTGTGGGCGCCCCGAGGTGACCTTCCTTTAAAGTTTTTGGTTGATGGGGATATTTTAGTCCCTCTTCTCTCAGGTTTTTGTGCTTGTGCTTTTGCTTTTGGTGGTTTTGTTTGTTCTTTTCCTTTTTGGCTTTTCTTTGTTCCCCGCGTGTACTGTTAAGTCTTTTCGATGAAGGTTAACATTCAAAAAAAACAAATGATATTAATATGAGAGAGAGAGAGAGAGAGAGAGAGAGAGAGAGAGAGAGAGAGAGGATTTTCCAGTGTTATAGTGGGCATGCTTGGTTTAGTTTCAAAAGGTTTATACTAGCGATAGGACTGGAGATAGCTGCAAACACCAGCCCTATGCTCTAGCTGGATTCGAGTTTCGACAACCCACGCACCACCTTTACCTCAATCAGCCCGACCCAACTTGCCATTCTTCCACATGACAACTCAACTCAAACCCCAAGCAAGATTTCAGAGTTCAAGTTAACATTTCCAACCTGATTATTAAATGGATCAGGTTAGACTAAAATATGTTGTCGTCAGAAGTCAACCAGACCCCATTGCCAGTCGTAAATCAAATACAGATCATTAAATAAATCCTTTCTTTAACAACTAAAATAAGTTCAAACATCAAGGGGTGATAGAATGACCTGATTGTTCCATAAAATGCTCATTCACATATTTACAAGTAACAAACACTTCACAATATATCTACAGAGGAGGGATACAAGGAGAAACTGCACAGAATAAGCAACACTACCATACCCCTTCACCTGATCTTCATAATTATCAGATATTCTGGGAGTTTTGAACACTGCTTTACAGCCCTTCAACTCCACCAGCTAAACACTGGAATGTTAGTCCCTTTGTCTCTGAGATGGAATGGCATGCCCACTCGTTTAGCAAGTGCTTTAAAGCCCCAAGGTGTGTCCATCTGTATCAATCTGCCTGATGATACAACTATGTCGATTTGATGGCAAAGCCCCATAGGTGTACCAGATGGAAAACCATAGCCATCTAAGATTTGGAGGAAGTAAAACAACAGTCCAGAAAAGAACAAAGATTCAGGACAGATGATTGAGATCTACCTGTCTGAATAATAATCAGGTCCACCAGATCAACAGCACTGATCAACAGGCCATTGGTGCGATAAGTACAGAGAGCAACAGGATACTTCTGGTCTCAAGAGTGGATAAGTGGAACATAATTCAAATAAAAATCAAACTAGAGAGAGGAGAGAAACCAGCCCAAGGTCCAGCCTAAGAGCAATCCAGCACCAACCAGGCTTAACCCAACTGCAAATGCAACAGCACACTTACCAATATCACTTTTCTTTTTAATCATTCTTCTCTTCATCTTATGCACAGCCTTCCTCATCTGCCTTGCCTTCAAAGGCATCCATGGTAATACCGGAAAGAGCATTGATATCTGATGATCTTTGGTTTTGAGCTGCAGAAGAAGGGACTCTAGTTGTAACACCTGTAGCCACTGCTTATATGCAAACAGATAAGAAGCTTGCTTGAAGAAGAGTTTGATTATGTGCTCCTTCTCATTGTAGGCCTGCTGGGCTGCCTTTTCTGCTTCCCTTGCTCGGGTTTGGGAGTGGCAAAGTGCTTCCAACAATTGGGCCTTGCTTTGCTCACTCCCAGAAGTGTGCCTGCTTTCAGTTGGATCCATGATGGTGGAACTGTGGGTGCCACTGCAAATGATTATTGACTTGATTAAGCTCAGGTCGATATACATAAAATGTCGCCAATAACCTTGTAAAGTAAAATAATGTATATTCCATGCACTCAAAAGAAATTAAAGGGAATTTATTATTAATGAAAGATGAAAACCATCTATGTTGGCCCCCTTCTTTTGGTAGGATAGGTCATGTTTCAAGTATAGAGCAACTCATTGTTGGGCCTATATTTGGACACTATATGCATGTCGCCTTGCATGTACAAGGATACATTTAACTATATATTTCTCATGTTCTTTTCATATGAGAAACACGAAAGAAGTGTAGAGAGTGAGAAAAGCCCTTGGAGACTAAAAGAGAGTTCCTGCTACTTGTAGCAGAAAGTTAGAAATCTCAGTTTCCTACTCTCTTTCATCAAGAGAGTGCAAAAGGGGGTTCTTATATGCATGAAAAGGTGATTCTCAACTTAGTGCTTGTTTGACTTTGAGATAAAAGGCTTCGAAGTCCTATTTTTATGTAGTGGATTCACTGGAGTCACTATGGCTTTCCCCTCTTAGCTTGAGAGGGTTTTCCAAATAAAATTGTTGCATGTGTGCCAGCTGTGGCACACTAATCCCTTCTTTATTTTCTTCCTTGATTTATCATTGTGGTAGTGTGGATTGTCTTGTGTAATTGTTTCAAAGCCTGTGTTGAATTTCAAAGTGATTAACATAGAAGGAGAGTTTCGCATCTATCTAACACATTAAACTTGGTTAATGCAAATAAGATTTCCATCTTCACTATAATTTTAAAGGTAAATGGCAGTTTTACTTAAACTTATGCCAGCTGTAAAGTAAACTTTACACAGGTTTATATGATATCGCATTCCAAAACATGCTCCAAGAGACTGTTCTATCCCGCGGCGGGGGGGCGTGTTCAAATCTCTCGTGGATTTGAAGTCAGTCTCAGCTTGAACCTTTCAACTTCAAGAACAATAATTTACACTCTTACGATACTGTAACTTATAAGCATAGAGAAAGATGGACAAAGCAGCAAGTTTTTACGGGCATCAAAACGCTCAGAAGGGTTAAGATGTTTCCAACTGGAAATAACGATAAAAACATTAGGCTTGATCCACCAACCCAAAATCTGGTCTTCACAAAACTAGAAAGAAAAGAAAGGAAAACTAACTCAAATGATGTAAACATATCACTCCACCGGTTAGTCATTAATGAGTGATGCCTACAACTCACCCGCATTGGGAAGTAATGGAGCTGGAACACAGAATAAAAGAATCTAAAATGATACCTGAAAGATTTCTCAGAATCAAAATATGAGCGATGTATTTCAGTCAAAGGACAATGTTCTCCAGCCACGCTCACAGAAGCAGGACTACCTTGTGCATACTCAAATGGGGTGCAGGGACCAGAATGTAACTTCTGATCCAAAGATGATGCCAAAATTGAATTGCGATTGAAACTTGCGTGACAAGCGAATTGGCCTTTCTGGGCATGCATGGTCTGAGGTGGTGGAAGATCACAGTTCTCAATCTGATAAAGAGACTTTTCTGCGACTAAATAAGCCAGTTCGTCTCTATCAGCAGTTCGCCACCACGGCTCAGTCCTGTCACTCCATATCCAAGATGACTCCATGTCCAAACAAGTTTTCATTTGTTGATTTGAAATATACAGATCAATGGATTCCCAATCCATTAACTCCTCTTCCTTGCAGTCTTTTTGGTTCCTAACCCATTCACTCATGTCTGCCTTCTGCTGGAGCAACGGCTTGTTGTTACTGTTACCAACCTTCAGCTCTTGAGCTCTAACTTCAGAATCATGCTTCATACGAGTGACCGACACACTCCGCTGTGGTTCCAACAATGAACCAAAGCTCTTATCTGGTTCACTGTAATTATCTTCAATTGATAGTGGATCCTCCTTATGCTTAGAAGTGGGCATTGTATCGTCATTTCTTGAGCCTTCGAGCTTGCTCAAGGAACTTGGTTGTTCATTTGTGAAGTCCTTCTGGTGGGCAAAGCTGGGTTGCAGCTGGAGCCACCACTTTGTGTCGGGTGGTAGATTGGAGTAAGTGGGATTCCAGTTGAAAGGCAAGAAAGTTGCAGGATGATTTGGCACATCTGCTGCATCACCACATGAAGGTTCAGACTGCACTCTAAATGATGACGATGACTGGCAGCAGGCTAACTTCGGAGCTCTCTTAGCATCTTCTTGTACAAAGCACCGGTTTGCAGTACGCTGCCAAGCTGCTCTTGCTTCTGCAGCTGCCATCACAGTATCATCTGCAGAACATGATGCTGAAATAAGAAATATATCCACTGAACAAGACAGGCAAACATGTAAATTAAATTATCCTTGTTAAAAAAGGAGGAGAATAGCGCAAAAGAAATCAAGCACATACATTAATCCAAATTCAAAAAATCCTCATGAAATCAACTTACGAACTTAGCTTCTTTATGCACTCCATAATTCAATTTTTAGGTACTAGAAGAGTTTCTATGCTCGTATTGATTGCTTAGTCTAATGAAATGTCAGAACAAAATTAAGTACAAGCCTACAACAATGCTAATGGCAGTTAGTTTGAAGAGGTGATGACAGGAAAAGAAGAAAAGAAAGGGAAGGAGTGGTGTGGCAGGAATGAAGTGGAATGTGACTAGTAGAAGGCCTGACAAGTGTTTGACAAGGAAATGGTAGATAATTCTATGACAACTTGGATAGGATGAGTATAAAGAGTCCCATGTCCTTTAGATAGGGAGGCCAGAAACTCTCAGGATCTTTATGAGTAAAAAAAAGCCTTGTTCGCATTGTTACTTCCCACTAATTGGTTCATTTCCCTGTTAGAGTGATATGGAAATTGTTAGCTCTTACTAGAGTTTAAGCATTCTGTTTCATCAGACAGATACTTCATATAAAATAAACTTTGCACTTCCAAATAGTTGTTTTTGTGTTGGTCTATGGAAGAGTCAGTGGGTCATTTATTCATTCATCAAAGTTCAGCAATTTAGAGCTTCTTCTTGTCATTTGCAGCATCTTTTCTACTTCCTATTTTTAAACAGCATCTTGCATAAATTCAATTCAAAAAATAATAAAATGCACGAGAAACAGAAAGAACAGAAAACACAGAACAAAATGAATCTAACATACCCCATTTAAAATGATTACAGAATTTTTAATTTGTAAGTACAATCAAGATTCAAGAGCACAAGAATAAGGAAAAAATGGCTAATTAATTAAATACTAGATATTTTTTGTAAAATAAGAATGATTACATCTCCTTTTGTAGCTTTTTTGTAATCTATGTTCTGGGTATAATGCCCTCGCACCCATTTATTTCTGTTAAATATGTATTTTGTATTCTCCCTGTCTTTTTTATGAAAATTATCCGTTACTGTTCAAAAAATTAAATACTATATTTTTTCAACAGTTCCAATCACAATGAAGTCAGAATTTAAGGCAGAAGTATTTTAGTCAAAACCGAGAACTTTTGGCACCAAAACCAAACCTTGAGACAAGCGTACCTGATAATATTTGCTACAAAAAAGGCTCTAATCAAGCCCAACAACAAGCTTGCTTTCAACGTCGAAAAGACATGGGCAATTGGGAGAAGTCTAAGATTGGGATCAGACACGATGGGTTCAAACAAAAGGGAAAAAACTAATCTAATCATTTCTTTTAACAAAAAAAGTAAACCAAGAACTTCTTTGGGATCTAATCTCTGCATCCCATACAGACTAACAGGCTACTTAATTTGAATGAGATCTTGAAGAAAGTTCAGTAAACCTCTACCATTCATACTTGTATTACATGTCAAGTATGCCATGCGCATTTCAAAGATCCACAAAACATACAAATACTAGAATCTCCTCAGAAGAAATTACTATGGATTAATCCGAAAACACATGTTCACGAGTCATCCAAGAAATCAGCCACCTAAGGATGAAGTTTAGTTGTGCAACTGAAATGGGACATCATGGTCACATCATTGAGATCGCTGACTTCATCCAACCTAATAACATCATCACTACCTTAGTCTTATTAGATCCATCTGGGGAAAAGATCCATATGAGACCCCAAAGCCGTAGTCTGTGTACCCTCAATCATAGAAAACAGGCAAAACAGAATTAAACTTCATGAAATGGATCCGCAGGCTTTCTTCAATGAAAAACACAAACTCCACTCCCATTTCAAACACACCCCACATCACAAGAAAACAGAACATGATACTTAATTCAACTTTCCACCACAACAATCATCAACAAAATCCCAACCCCACTTCCAATCAGACATAACCACCAAGCAAAAGGAAAAAAGTCAGAAAGGAAACTCCAAGACACTTCATAAGATCTCTCAAATCACCACAAAGCCAACACCCAATTCAAAGAGACCAACCAGATAGATCCGAAATCCAGCACAACCAGCTCCAAAAACCAAATCCCACTTAAGATTCATCACCTTCACCTGAATAAAACAGAAACGCGGCCCCTATACTATCCAAAACCAAGCCAAAACCAAAATCCAATTGAGATTCATCATGACCACCAATTCTAACACAAAAAAACAAAAAAAACCCAACTCACACAGGAGAAATAAAAAAGACAATAAAAAAATTATCCTTATATCATTTTGCAAACGAAGAACAATCAATTATAGAAAAGAAAACCAATCCAAAGAAGTAGAAGAAATATTCAAGAATCTAATAACATCACATGCAATCTAAACACTCAATATTAGAGTTTGAGATCTGTGAAACAAACATTACCCCACTAAAAATGAGATCTTTCCCAGCAGAAAAAGGTGGTTAGATTGAATGGATCTGAACCCAAACAAGAACATGAAAACCCGGCGCCATTTATCTCTTCCTAAGATCCTAAAACCAGATTCCACGACAGATCGCATGAGACCGGGTGTCAGAATCTTTTAAAGTTCGTAAAGAGCAAAATTCTCTTCACCTGTAACTTTAACATGAAACTTCCAAAACTACCCCCGGCAGACAACCCCATAACTGCGCAAAACATGCCGGTCATATAGCGAAATGGCAAGGGCATGTAAGGAGAAAGAAGGGATTCAGGACAGGTGTCGAACAGACGAAGATCTTTTTAAAGCAGCCGGGGCAGGAAATGAGGATAGGATAGTTTGATGTTTGGACAGAGAAGTGGGGCCCACTGATGATGTGATACGTGCCGATTGATGAAATTGCCAAAGAGCTGATGGGGGAGGAGGTGATTTGGAAGTCCCTCCCTCCTTCTCTTATCCATATCTTTGAAAAAAATTGTAATAAATTATGAGAATTTTATTTGGATTGTTTCGTACGAAAGGGAGAGACTGAGTCAAGTGCCGACAGCTGACCTCAATCATCCCTCTATTTCCGGATATTGGAGGGAGGAGAATTACATGGGGTTGCTCATGGGCTTCTTGTTAAATGGGTTCAAGTTGGGCTAATTAGTTAATATGATTACAGGCCTGTGGTGAGTGCTAGTGCTTGTGGGGCACACCTCGAGTCCCACAGGGCATGGGACATAGGGTTGAAAGATCTCCCCCAACATGGTCCATGTACGGTGAAGGAGGCTCCGACCATCACCTGTGCCACTTGATTTATGGCCCAAAAGCTTTTACTATACAAAATAAGTGCATATATTATCCATCAGTCCAGTTCATTTGAATGTGTGCCAAACCTCGGAACTCATGACCATTAGAAGGGTCCTTGTTTTATGATCTACTCGGATGGATTAAAACATGGGTATAAGGTGAGTTCCAACACATAAATCAATTGGGCTTGGGCCTAACTTCAAGGGTGGACTAGACTTGATATTAGGATAGATAACTAAATTGATCGGGGATGTACATGCTTTGGGCTAGACCGCTGATTACCTAATTACCAAAGGATGCGTTTAAAAACAAGTGAGGAATTTGTTGATTCGAGGATTCTACAATACCCCTGCGAAATAGGGATTCCCCTATGGATTTACAGCTGTCAAATGTGGGTTTTCAACAACTCTGTGGAAAGCTAGTGAGGAATCTCGAAGGATTTGATTGTCAAACATGACCTAAAAATTTGATTTTAATCGAATTGATCAGGTCATGTAGGAACGAGGTTAAAATCTCTCGATATGTTAGGATGCATCAACTACATACATCATTGCACTTCCCTTGACACTTATCATAATGATAAATGGCTCATCTCGCATTGACCTTATCTCAGATTCTCAAGACTTCTGTCTCTCCTTCCCCGTTGTGGCAGAGAAGCCGTCACCATCTCAATTCTGCCATTAGAGGCTCTGCGGAAGTTCGAATAGGAGAGCACTCATATTGATGTGGGCTTACTACTTAGATGCTTTCAGCGGAGTTAATTGAACACACATTTTTTTCATACATAAACAGATATCCTAACCAAGTAAGCTGCATGTTATGTCAATAAATATTTCCCTTTTTTTGTGAAATATAATACACCTGGGCTCAGGCTTAACCTATTTTAGGTGGGCTGGGCTCGGGCAAGGTACTTATTGCCTAAGTCGTAATTAGCCCAAGTCGGGCCGGTTGTTTAAAATCCGGGCCGGGCCTAGGAATTGCTCAGCCCAGGCCATGAACACCCCTAGGAATACTTGTATATTAACTGGTATATGCAAATATTATATGGCCAACTCAGCAAAATATATATATATATATATTACATGGTATTAATAGTATTATATTAATAATGTATAGTGTATCATGTGGTATAATATAGATTTTAAATTGGGTCCGAAGTGGGGTCTTAGTTCAGCTAAATAAAACTCATTTATTTGCTAATGTAGTTATTAACAACAAAAGAGTTGCCTCAAAGTATGAGCCAGTATGAGGTAAAGTAAGATTATCCAAAACACTTGAATCCTGATTTACCCTTAAACATACACTTGATTTATGAAGGTCCAAGCCCAAAAGATTATAATATTGAGGTTTAATATTATTTTAAAATAAGATAGAGACACCATCCATTGACTTGCTTCTATGGGGTGTTGCTCCTTGTATCGAGCGATGCGACTAAAAAGTGAGAGAGGTGATTTATTTAAAATGTTGGTTACAAGCCCACTTAGCTTAAAGTGTTGGGGTCTTTGTTACTAAAATATTATTTAGATGTAAGTAAAGTATCAATATATTTAAATTAATTACAATTGGGCTAGAAGTAGGACCAGACTTTCTATTGGCCCAATAATTAAATAGATAAATGGGTTAACATTAAGGGATAGCTCAGTCGGCTTAGAACCACAGTTTGCACCCAGAGGTTGTAGGCACGAAAATGCACTACCACACTATGGCTACAGGAGAGTTTACCTAGCTCCCCTCTGGACCCTGAAGGATTAGTCCAGCCCATAGGATTGGAAACACTCCAATAGCAAAAATAAAAATAAAATAAATAAATGGGTTAAACCTGATAGATTCTGCATGATGCCCAATTAAGGGGGGTTTTGCTCACCCAACATATCCAAAACCAATGCAGGCTGGACTGTATTGGCCTAGGCCTGACTCAGATCCATGGGGGTAGAGCAATGCCTAGAAATTACCCTAGGCTATCAAATATTTCATCTTATCAGTGGTTGGTTGGTTAATATTTCATGATCTCATTATAAGGGTTTGGAAAAGTTTTCTTTGTCATTTCATGGCTAATTACCAGCTCAAAACTACAATCCAACACCACTGTATATCCATGAGTGGGAACACTCATGATTCAAAATCACAGTCACAGTTGTTATTGTGGTTGACCCCTAAACCCTATAAATTAAAATGTTACTTTCTGTTATTAAGAAAATTATATTTTAGTATTTGTTATTTTCGATCTTTTATTGTGGTTTAATTGTGGTTTGTAGAAAATCAATCTAATGGTAGGCTCAACAAGAGCTGGAAATCTCTCCTATAAGATCTCTTTTTCAAATGTTACATGTATGTTAGATAGTCTATAAGTTTTAGAGATATGTCAAGAGATAGAAGTCTGTTTTTAGTTATATGACATGGATCTTTCTTAGTTTGTTATGCCTATATTTTGGGGATATATTTGGCTCGGTACAAATTGAAATGGAGGAGGATTTATGTAGCCGACCCCAACATAGTTTGAACTAGGCTTTGATGATGATGATATCTTGAGGATCTATCATTACTGGGAGTTGCAAAAAGAAAATTCATTTTTTGATTATTTTTTTTAACCCATTCTTAATCTAGAAAGAATACTTAGCAACTTAAATTTGTATTAATTTCTTAGTTCTCATAAAATTTGAGGGGAATTTATTAACTTAAATTTAAGTTTTTTTTATTTTTTTATTATATTCTAGAATGTAATCCTTATCAATATTGCTATGGCTAGTTTTTTTTTTTCTTTTTTTGGTAGAGATTTTTATTATTTCTTAATGCATATACATGCTCATGCTTTAAGCACAATGGTCATGCTATTGTTTTATTTAATGCATCCCTAATCATCAATTATCAGCGGGATCTGATACATGATTTTGGTGATGGTTATACATGTATTAATGTATTGCAAGATCACCACATCTCCAATTCTCTATATCCTCTTCTTTACAAAATAAAAGCAACTCAACTCACCTAGAAGCGAGGTTATGCCTATGTGACATAGTCTGGAAACAAAATCAGACTTTCCATCTAATGAAAGCTAAACGACAAAAACCGATGGATTTGGAAAATCCTCAAATAAAGATTAACTCTATCTAAATCAACAATCAAATGAGTAAATACAATGAGTAAAGTAGAAGATAGTTTACCCCAAGTCAATACTTACTTGAATGTTCTTCAATCATTTGGGAGATAGAAGTGCATAAACAAATAATTTTATTTGAAGAAGAAATATAACAAGGCCAACATGGTAAGTTTATATAGCGCTTTCCAACAAAAAAGTGTCATGATCTCGACTAAATCCTAACCATCTATCACACCCCAAACCGGACCTCCATTAATATCCTTGAATTTCGGGGCACAACTGGTGTGACGCCTCGGAGTCCCACATCAACTATAGAGAGGAAAGTGAATGGGGTTATATGTAGAGCTTACATCCTTACCTTGCATGGGGTCTTTTGATGAGTTGAAGCCCATCAAAAACAAAACCGTGAGGCCCGTGAGCCAAAGCGGACAATATCATGCATGGGTATGGGGTGGGGCGTTACAAATGGTATCAGAGCCGACTCTTGACTACTTTGAGTATGGGTCCCCTGCCGTGGGTGAGTTTCCATATGGGGCGGGCCAAGAGGGCTAGCAGGTTACTGCACGGACGTGCAGCCCTAAGGGGGGTAGAATGTCGACTATAGAGAGGAAAGTGAAATGGGGTTATATGTAGAGCTTACACCCTTATCTTGCATAAGGCCTTTTGATGGGTTGAGGCCCATCAGAAGCAAAACCAAGAGGCCCGTGTGCCAAGTGGACAATATCATACATGGGTATGGAGTGGGGCATTACAACTGGGGTGGGGTCCTCAAGAGAAGGCAATTTTCGCCTTATACCTGTGTTTCCCACATGATTTCATGAGTGACAAGGTGCACAATTTTCCATCACATTTGAATCATATTTCAGCGGAACCAACAATAATCAATGATATCAAGCAATATAGAATATAAGCACCATGTCAAGTGATAAGATGTCCTGACATCAGGGAAACGAGTCCATTGTTAAATCATTATTACATATTTTAAACTTAACCAAGGCTCACAATGACTAAACCACTAACAACTAGAAGAAAAGGTAGCAAAACTCCAAAGGTCTTTTTACCAGTGTTGACAACAACCGTTCTTTCAATCTTTTAACCCAGACTCTTCCCATGCATATTATTTTTCGGGGCACAAGGCAGAGCAACGGTTTATTAATTTGTTGGGATCCTCATATCATTGCTACTGATCTGGTTCATCAATCCAACCAACATATCACCCTATCATGTTCTTTCTCTAGTAATAATAGTCCTCAGGGGCTGCTTACGGTTGTGTACGCCTCTCCAATTTGGCTTCAACGCTGTCAGCTAGGAACTCCCTTTCTCTCTTCCATCTTCAGAAAGTTCTTTTGTCACGACCTGGGCCCGAGATCCGATCAATTCGGACAAACCCTGGGTTGCGTTGTCCATACTTACTCCCATAAATTCCGAATTAACCGAAATTAAAATGAAATCAACAAGGGATAACAATCATTCATACCTGCCAAATGTACATTTTTGCAGAATATATACATTGACAAAACAAGTAAAACTATATGTGTCTTTCACATAAAAGTAAAGTTCATATACATACAATTAACATTTCATGTCATACACTTGAATATTCAAATACCATGCAAGATTACAACTATTTACAGTCCAAAATGAATATACAAAAGTATTTCCAAAATAAAATCCCAACATTCTAGTTCAATAAACAAGTCTATCCTAAACATTTCTCAAAAATAATTTTCAATCCAACTCGCACTCCGGCTCATGTCCATTCGATTAATCCTCCTAAAGGTATCGGATTGGCCTCCTCCCTGGCGGCATGGCCTCTGCGTGACTGGCACTGGCAATTGGGCCTGTAATGTCATCAATAATACTGTAAACACAACGGTTCAACAATGCATATACAGATTTATGATAGCACATGCTACCTCGCATATCCATTTTGTTTTATTTGCCAATTGAACAATTCTATAATCAACTATTAATTCTAAACAATTTTAATTAATACAACAATGCCAATTGAACAATTCTATAATCAACTATTAATTCTAAACAATTCTAATTAATATGACAACCTGTACAATTGGAATCAAATAATAAAAAGTACTAGATTGGCAATTACAATAGTATCATTTCATTTCAGTTTTTCCAAAAGGAAGCATTCATTCATGTTCATTCATTTATATTCTTTCCTTTTGTTGATTTACAGTGAGTACTCATTATTAAGTGGCTTATCATTTGAATGACTTTTCAGTCCATAATGTGTGAGATCTACCAATGTTTTGATTAGAGATCACTGACATCACCACAGAGCTCCGAAATACCCCAGTCCATCTACTACAGTAGGATTGTTCATTAATTCATTATTACCTTTAGTAACTATTCATTAATCATTCATTAATTCAGTAACGCATTTCATTAATTCATGTCAGCTCATTAGGGAGCTTAGTAAACTACTATGTAGTGCCAGACTCGGAAATCTAATTAAATCTATTCAAACTCCTAAACCAAACATTCAGGTAAAACGTTCGTTATCTAATATACGTGTTATTGTCGATGTCATCACTTTAATTGAAATTTGTACATTAAATGACCTTAGCTAATACCTATGAAGGTTTATGTATAGTTTTCGATGAACATCACATTATTTAACCTCAAGGCTAAGTTATAGACCTATTTACACGCAAGGAAATAGTTTCTGATTCAAATAGAATCACCTCAGTCTAGACTCATTTTTTAGTCATCCAATCAATTGAAACTATAGACTATTAGAATCTATATTCCAAGAGCTTTCCAATGATATGTAGAACTCCAAAATCCAACATACGAATAAAAAGTTATGGCCGTTTGAAAATCTGGCAAGTTCAATGATCTGCCAAGAGTTCGAACATTTAGGCTAAGAGTTCGAACGTTCGAGTGCAATACGTTTTGGGCCAAAAACCAGCAAAGCCAAGAGTTCGAACATTCAGTACAAGATTTCGAACGTTTAGGCCAAGAGTTCGAACGTTCGAGTGTAGAATTTTCAAAACAGAACCTGTAAAGTTTTGTTTCTGCACTGATTGTTTTCCCACCTTTTCTACTCATTTCCAAGTCTTTTCAAAGGCCATTTAAACATAATTTGGGCCTCCAATACTCCATAAACTCATACCCAATCTTCTTCTTCAATCAATCAACTACACACTTACAAATCAATTCTAAGAATAGGCTAAAATCATTCTCAATAATGAAAACTAAAACAAAACTCACAGTAGCTAGTGTCTAATCACAAATACTGTTTATACTTGCCTTATTTGAGATCAATTAACTCCAAGCCCTTGTCCACCTTGATTTTTAGATGAAAAGCCCCCAAATTATAGTCTTCTTTCAACCTAGAACCAAAATCAAATCACAAGCACAACTCCTATAAGCTATATGTTTTAGAAACTCACTACAACTACTCAATCCAACTTGAAAATCCTATAACACATGCAACCACTTACGTGTAGCTCTAGTGGAAAGAGATTTTCCTTTTTCCTCAAGCTCTATCTCCAAAGAAACCAAAAGGAAGGTGAGGAAGATGAAGATGATGAAGTTAGCACTCTCCAAACACACATGCAAGCCTTAATCTTGGGGTTTGATGAAGAAAATGGAAGAAGAGAGAAATGAGCCTAGGGTTTGCTTTTCTTTTCTCTTGTGCTGGAAATGAGTTGGATGAACTCATTGTTGAGTTCATTTCATCTTATACAAGAGATCATTTTGCACTTAAGTCCCCTTAGCTTCTCTCATTTCCACTTTGAGTCAATTGAAGACTCATTTGATCCATTTGAGGTCAAATGCAATCAAGTCTACTATGAAAGTAGACGTACTCCTCAAGATACACACGTTGGTATCAAGAGTGACCGTATTCAACAAAATATACGATAATTCATATTTACGAAAAAGACCTTACTTTCTTTTGTAATCAACTCAATTACCCTAATCTCATAATTTATCATTTCTTTAAGTCTAAATCAATCATTTGAGACTAATCTCACAAGTTTGGTCATTAACCATCATTAGCTTAATTAAACATGATTAATTAGCATTAATTTCAATTAACTAGAGTTAATCTCGATTAACTCGGGACAGGGTCTAATATCTTTCTAGCACCCTCACTCCCTAGATACTCATGGTCATGGGCGACTTCAATTGCATCATTGATCCTCACGAGAAAAGGGGTGGTTCTCCTTTTCACTTCACCCCTGCTGTGCGTGTGACTTCCACGCCTTCCTCAACAATACCAACCTGTCGGACATAGGATTCATGGGGACCTCCCTTCACTTGGTCTAACATGAGAGCTGGCTCAGCCAAAATCCTTGAGAGGCTAGACTGTGGGGTAGCTTCTGAGCCCTGGATCACGTCATTCCATGACTGGTTCATAACTCACCTCCCTAGGATTGGGTCGGACCACAACCCCCTTTTGCTATCTCAAAACTTCCCTTCTGCCCCATCCACAAGGACCTTCCGTTATGAAAATATGTGGCACACCCACCATAATTTTGAATCTTGGGCTCGAGGTAGATGGCTCACTCTGCAAGGTCTTATAATTGACAAAAATCAAGATATGGCCACATCACTATTAGCTTGGAACAAACAGACTTTCAGAAACCTCTCCTCTGAACTTAACCGCCTTCGGAATCGTATCCAGGGTATCCAATCCTCTACGTCATATCATTCCTCCCATTTTCTGTCTCGATTGGAAATAGATCTCTTTCACCAATATGCAGTAAAAACTTATCGAGCAGAGCTATTCTAGGCCCAATGAGCTAGGATAACCTGACTCTCTAAAAGAGATAAGAACACTCGCATCTTCCATGTTGAAGTTAAAATCCACCATCGGCAAAATCGCATCATCAGTATTCAAACCGAAAATGGATCGTCGTTGTTGGAACCTCAGCAAATATCCAACCACTGCCTACAATACTTCAGGTCCCTTTATCAAAATACTGCTACAAGTCATAGTGCGAAGACACTTGTCCTCCCTGCTTCCTTGGACACTTGCATTTCTAGTGCTAAGAATGAATCCCTAAATACTCCACCGTCACTTCAGGAAATCAAACGGGCCCTCTTCTTCATCAACCCAAGCAAAGCTCCTGGGCCAGATGGATTCAATGCTAAGTTCTTCCAAGTATTCTGGAACACAATGTCAGGGGACCTATGCTCTACCTTGAGGCTTTTTTCCTCAGAGAAACCTTGGAACCTCGAATCAATGAAACTACCATCATCCTTATCCTGAAGAAGGTGTTGCCCACTTTCTTAAAAGACTATCGTCTGATAAGTCTATGCAATGTCACTTATAAGATCATCTCTAAAATCCTAGTTCATCGATTGCGTCCTATTCTTGGTTAGCTAATTTTCCCCACCCAAGGTGCCTTCGTGCCCAGGAGGAAGGCTCTTGACCGGATTATTGTCGCCAAGGAAATGGTTCATGCTATGGCCAGAATGAAAGGTTCCCGTGCCACTGTCATTCTGAAGCTTGACGTCAAAAAGGCGTATGACACGCTTCGGTGGGATTTCGTTCAAACTTGTACCACCCAGTTTGGCTTTAACAGTGAATTTGTTTCCAAAATCATGTTTGCATATCCTCCATTAAGTTTACTGTGAGAATCAACGGGAGCCACTTTGAAGCTTTCCAACCTGGGAAGGGGCTACGCCAAGGTGATCCTCTCTCGCTCTACCTGTACATACTATGTGCCGAGGCCTTCACAAGGTATGCTTTCAGAATAGCAGGATCTTCTCGCATGTTATTCCCTAAAATTGCACCTAATGGAGACAAGGTAGGTCTTCTCCAGTTTGGTGACGACCTTCTCTTCTTCCTGCATCCTAATTCCCGCACCCTGCTAGCTCTAAATAAACTCATTGCTATCTTCGAAAAGGAAGTTGGGCAACGCATAAATCGCTCCAAAAGCCAACCTTTTTTCTCCAAGAATGCGACCCGGCCTTTGATCCGAAATACCAAAGGTGTGCTCAATATCCAGCAGGACGTCTCCAATATTGAATACCCGGGCACCGCTTTATTGCTAAAGCAGGACTGTCAGATGACATAGCATAATACCATCCATCATATTCAGGCCAAGATTACTGGATGGTGGGGCAGCACATTATCACCGGTGGGCCAGCAAGTTCTGATTCAGTCAGTAACTACTGCTATACCCATATATTGGTGGGGCTATAATTCAATCCTTGTCAAAGTCCTCAAGCAGATTAACACTATACATTCCAATTTCCTCTGGTCCGAGAACAGCTATCACGGCCCCGAACCAAGGACCTACCTTAATCCGGGGCCGTTGCGCGACGGACCAGAAAATTCCGCCCGCACGCGCTAATTATTTTCCCATAGGATTCCGCAGTGAGGATCCCAGACGATCCATCACAACCAATTAATCAATTACACAACAAATAGTAATGTGCGGAAACATGTAGCAAAATAAAAATCAAATAAAACATAAGATAATTGCACAAGCTTTGTATCAAAAGATATATATATATATATATATATATAAGAGCATAGCTCAAAGTTAAAGTTAGAGTTGTGAGGATCAAGAAATTGTATTAAGTTTTACATCCCAAAATAAGATTGACAAGGCCATAAACTAAGTTCCTAATATAAACATCATTCCCCAAAATGTTATCCCAGCTCAAATTCCAACACGACGTCTACATGACATCTTTGGGCTGCCACTCGCCTTCCACTGGCGGGTCTACCACCTCAATCGCGCGCTCTGCCTCAATATTTGTGGGTCCGACATCTGACACCAAACAAAAGAGTATCAAACACGACAGTTTGGCAGGTGAATAAAACAGATAAGATGTACAAGTTTTATAAATGTCGTATTTAAAATCATAAAATACAATTGAAACGAAACATATATAAAGAATAAATCAAATAAACCATTTCTGTACAAATAAAAGAATTTCATATTTAAAATATTTCAAACTGACTGACAAATAATCAAAATATTGGCAAATCACATTTAGCTATATTCTCCTATTACCAAAGTAATAAGAGCACACAGACAGAAACCATTGCCATACAACATGGCCGGAACAAATAACCGTTGCCATACGAGATGGCAGGAACAGACAGAAACCGCTGCCATGGCCGGAGCAAACAAATAGAGGGTCCAAACTGCAATTGGCGAAGTATAATTTAAGGATCCTAAGTCGGGTGATCAATCCAACAAAGTGAACCAAGCTTAGTGGTGCCGATTCAAATCCAAACGATATAATTCAAATCACTAAATACAATTCAAACTGATGAAATGACTACTCTATATCCAAAACAGTTAAAACAATTTCAGAACAAACAGACGAGTAGCCTTATCGATGTTTTTCAAACGTGGCGAACCACTCCAATCTATTTCAAATCGAATTATAAGAAAACATGAAAGTTATTTTACCCTAAAAAGAGGTACTTGGTTGTGTTTGAATGGCTTACACAGGGCCCTCTCAATGGGCACTCAAAGTCCAAATGTCGTGTAATAATAATGAGTTTGATGCCTCTGAAGTTATTCGGCAGTTGGGAATCCCGAGTGCACGGTGAGGTTTTAATAAAATTCAAAAAAATTCCCGGGTAATTCAAAAATATAAGTTTTCTCCACATTTTGAACCTCCACTCCATTCTCAAACATTTCCAGCACTATACTGAGTTACTATCAACCTCAAACCAAACTCCATCCAACACTCAAAGTACCTCATTTCAATAAACAAATTGAGTGAAAAAGAGCCATATATTAACATGAGCAAACACAGAAAGTTAGAAATCAGATTTCCAGCCTTGTAAAACAAACCCATGACCAGAATTTTTCCATGTTATCATGGACACAAAACCCTGCAGAAAGTTGAATATAACTGAACACAAAACCCTGCATAAATCTGGATATAAACTGAACACAAAAACTTGTGAAAATCTAAACATGAATTGAACACAAAAACTGCAGAAATCTGAACATGAATTGGACACAAAAACTGCAGAAATTTGAACATCAATTGGACAAAAAAACTGCAGAAATCTACACAAAGTTTGAACACAAAAATCCAGCAAAAATCTGAACATAACTGAACATTGAACCTTGCAGAAATCTGAATGTTAACTTAACACTAAACCTTGTAGAAATTTGAATATAGTTGATCATTAAAAGATTGCAGAGATCTGCACACAATCTGAACACAAAAACATTGTAGAAATTCTGCACATAAATTAAACACAAAACCTGTAGAAATTCTGCACATAAAATGAACACAAAACCTGCAGAAACTTTGCACACAGCTGAACACTAAAACTTTTATGAAATCAACCTACATAGCCCAAGAAAAGAATCAAATGAATAGCAATTTTACATCCAACTTTGAAGAAGAAACATAAGTTTAATTGCAAGTATTCCAATATCAGTTTATTCGCTTGCCTTGCATCAAAATGGGTTCTAAATCACTCCAAGAACTCCTCTAACCCAGCAAGCCTCCAAGCTACAAAAACCCATAGAAACATCTCAAAAGAAACCTAACATTTTGCAAAAGAAAGGGGTTCTCTAAGAACCTCCTTGCATGCATGATGAAGAGACCCTAAGGGACCAAACACATTCAAGTTTAAAAGAGGAAAGCCATTGCTAACCTTGAGAAGCTCTAACAATGGAGATAGGTTCAAAGAAGAAGGTAATCCCAGCTGAAAGCTCTTGAGAAAGGTTTCATTGGCAAGCTTGAGGGATGAGGAAGAGGATGGTAAAATCAGATCTTTCCTTTGGGCTGGGTTGTATAGGCATGCAAGACGAGAGAAGGTGAGGAGAAGAGAGGAAAAGTTTTCTTCAGTTCAGCTAGGGAGTTCTGAAAACAGAGTAATGAAGAGAAAGAAAACGTGGGTGAGTTTTGGAGTTTAAGTGGGTTGTGGTCCCCATTGGCCCCAAAGCTTCAAGTGGCTAAATCACCACCTTGCGGGTCTCGAACAAGATTGACGAAGAAGAGAAAGTTGATCATCGAAAAATTAGTTTTCAAAAAGTATATTTTCCTCATAATTTTCAAATTTCAAAATTTATGCACAGATTTAGCGTAAAAAGACGAATTTGCCCTTTTTTTCTCGAAAAACGCGGTTTCCTGGGGTTCGAATGCAAATGGAGTGAACATGAAAGTTGTCGGGATCAAAATAACAAATTCAAGAATATCGAAATCAATAATTTTCAAAAATAAAAAAATTCAAAAAATCAAATTCCCACACTAACACGCGTCACACAAGTCACCCCGGGCCCAGTCAAACCAGACTCAACGCACTCAAAATTCTAATCTAACTAAAAACCCAAGCCAATCGTCCTCTATTCCCGCTTAGAAACTAATCACAGTTAAAATAATAATTAAAAATGCTAAACCTGGGCTGGGATTCGACAACAGCGAAGTTCGAGGTCTGCACCCTATGGCCTGTGACAGGATCACTCGCCCTATTCACGAAGGAGGTCTGGGGCTGCGAGATCTCAACTCTTAATCTAAGGCTCTGCTAGGCCACCTCGTCTAGCAGATCTATACAAATCCAGACTTGTACTAGGTCACTCTCCTCTCCTAAAAGTATCTATCTCGGGTATCCTTCATAAAATGTACTCCGAAAGCTAAAGATTTGATCTTATGGGGGAAGATCTTACTTCACCGCCCTCACATACTCGAGAACTTGTCCTGGGATGTCAGAGATGGGACCCACATCAGTGCTTTCCATGATAGATGGATCCCAGAATCGGTTATGGGGCCTCCGATTCTAAGGATGCCTTCCCCACAGGGATCAACCTTACCGCCAGACAAGGTAAGCCAACTGATAATACGGGATAGGCATCATCGCCTTTGCTGGAACAAGGAAGCTATCCAGATGTGGTGGGACGAGGATACGGTTGCTAAGATCCTATCGATCACTCTTTGGGGGGGGGCGGGGGGGGGGGCGGGCGGGGGGCGACATTGCTTGTTGGATGTCTGAGAATGCAGGCATCTGCCCAACCAAAGCTCTCTACCATTACTTCACCCAAAATTCGATGGGTCCTCACATGCCATGGACTAGGCTATGGTCCTATCCTTTGCCTTCCAAAACCAAGCTTTTCCTATGGAAAGCCCTCCATCCATAACCGTTTACCTCTCAGGGTAAGACTCCGTAACTTCCTTCAATCCATAAACCCAATGTGTGTCCTCTGTCATCTTGAACTTGAAACAACAAACCATCTCTTAGGTTCTTGCTTAGCTTTTAGCTCTTTCTGGCAACCTTTCCAGCAATTCTTGATCATTAACTTGCCCCATTCCCCGGTTGCAAACTGGTTATGGAGCCAAAAACCTGAGGCACAAGCGCTTATAGCATGGCTGTGGTGGTACATTTGGAAAGCCCGTAACGACGTTGATGAATGTTAAATATTTCATATTTTACCCCTCATTAGTCCGAGTTTTATCAGCATCTCATGTGCATATCATTTGTTTTATACGGAGATTTTATCCTTCTATCACATTAATGGATTATCGGATTATCATGCATAAATTTGATTATTTCTAGTACATTTTAATGTAATTTCTCTTGTGTATGTGGACCCCGTGACTACCCCAACTTTACGGCTAGTGTCCCAAGGCATCAAAAAGAGATTTCAATAAAGGAGTTACTTGGTGAAATCTTAGGAAGATTTGAAGAATTCCAAAATAAGAGGAGAAGACTTTAAGGATAAAAGAAGTCATTTTCTAACATAAAGGATTGGTTGGTGTATTGGTTAGAGCTTGGGTTGTTATGAAATAAGTTATGGGTTCATATCCCAACAATTACATATTTTTTTTGTTACATAGAAAAGCCTTCTATAAATTCAAAATGTTTTTGTAGAGAAAAAAATCTTTTAGCAATTTGGTCTTTTTGTAATTTTATTTTTACTTTTATATTGTAATTAAGAGCTTCTTTGTAGCTAATCTAGAGAGAAAGTGTGTAATTGAAGATCATTCATGAAGATTTGGAGATTTTTCATAATGTTTAGTGGTTAAAGCTCTTGAATTATGATCTCCTTTTGAAGCTAAGTAATGTGATTAATTCAAATACATGCATGTTTTAGTTTAAATTTCCTATTTGTGCCTTAATTGATTACTAGATTTTAGATCTAATTGTGCTGATTTTTCTCATTTCTCATGCTCTATCTCTACACTTGATGCTTGAGTAATCTCAATTGATGCTTTGTTGTTGGATTAAGTTCTCTCACATAGCATGCCTTAAAGTCCTTATCTTTGATCTTTTGTACCTTGATTTTGATTATTAATTGTTAAGGTAGGTTGGTTATGATTTAGGATCTTGACTTTTGATTTTCTTTACTTTGATCATTATTGTTATATCATCCAGATTGCTAATTAGATTGTAGATTTGGGAGTTGAATTAGAATATAATTGATTGGATTAATTACATACTTAGTGGATTTTGGATTATCTAATCTCTTATTTTGATTATTGTTAATTTTATTTGTTATTTTCACTTCTAGATTGTTATACACCACACCTTCACCTTAAATCTTCCATTTTCACCACCACTCATCCACTAGTTTAGTATAGTTTGTTAGATCTTATTAATTTCATATTTTAGATTGTTAATTAGTTACTTACATTGCATAGTTTATTAGTTTTAATTATTCACTCCAATTGCTTATATAAGCTATATCTTATTTCAATTTTACTTAAGTTGGATTCATTGCTTCTTCCATCATCTCTCCGTGAGATCAATAATCCGAACTCTTTAGTCCTTTACTACTTGATGACATCGTAGTCTTGCGGTTAAATATTGCACATTTAAGTGTCGATCACAAGTCATATTCCATTCCCAGCCATGGCACCCGACATCCATCCTGAAACAAGTGTCTAGAGCAGCCTTTGAATGGCAAATAGCAAACAAACTGCTAAAGGCCAACCCTCTGTCCTGCCTACCGGTGGATTCGTGGCAGCTGCCAAACCCACCCTACCTCAAGATCAATATAGATGGCTCTTATCATGCTTAGACCAAAACTTCGGGAATTGGCGGAATCGCTCAAGACCATAACAATATTCTTGTTCGAGCCTTTGTCGTTACGATAGTGGCTGATTTAGCTCTGGAGGCCGAAATCCAGGCTATGTTGAGAGGCACCAATATATGCCTTCAGTTGAATGCCAAGGAGGTCATCTTAGAGGGTGATTCTTTCAGTGTCTGGAACAATCTCAATATGGATTTAGGGATGCCCTGGAAGGTGATGCCCCTCTGGAAGAGATTACGTTACTCCCTCTCGCTTATTCCTTGTTGGCAGGTCACCCTGACTCGTCGGGACGCGAACAGCCTGGTAGATGCCCTTGCTAAATTGAAACCTTCTCAGGAAATCCTCTTCAGTGATACTCTACCAATTCATATACAAGACATCTACTTACATGAAATGTGTATTATGCAGGTGGGATAAACGATGAACCGGGGACACAGGAACCTGGGAGCTTAAGTGGCAAATAGTACGCAGGAATAAATCAATGATATTATGTGCAATCAGAATGGGAACAGCGTTTTGGAGGACTTCTTGTTGTCCATTTATTACACTTGTAATGTTCCTGGGCCCATGTGGTAGTCTTTTGTAGCTACGTTTTGTTATTAATATAAATCCCTTTTTTAGCAAAAAAAAAAAAAAAAAAAAACCTTCAAAGGTCTCAATATATGTCATTTCTCTCAAAAGGGAATGCCTACTCAACGTCATCCGGAGCCCACTTGACTAGTTTTGAGCACATCCACTCCACCGTCTCAATCTCCGATTCAAAGGGAGAGGCGGTGCCTCCTGCAACACAAAGGGTAGCATGTTATAGTAATTAAGCAAATATAAGAATATAATCATGTTGCATCAAATATAGAATTAAATACATGTGGCTCATAAGAATAGCAAGAAATGTGAATAAATATGCATGATTGTGCAATACAGAGATTGACATCATTAAATCATGTGAGACAAGTCTAACAAGTGTAAACTAGCAAAGTGGCAATCCACGTGATCTCATCCCTCAACTGCATGATAAAAGTGAGATGTCTGTGGTGAGAGCTAGATAATATATATAACAAGTGAGGGTACCGCGAGTCTCCATAAAGGAATTTATTTGTGGCTAGCAAGTATATAAGAGTATGGTATCATGGTCGCTCCAAAATGAGGCTAAACTGTTGCCAGTTTAGATGAGGCTAGCCTTGTTAGACTAGAATAGGATCGAAGCTAAGTGGTGTTGACACGTGAATCAACGTCAACTCTAACTAGACATGGTAACGAGGCGGGCTACACAAACGAACTCATCTGGCAAGTCAAGTACAGTAAGAGGTGTGGCCCTACACTTCAAGTTCATCTATCTCAAGGTCCTCATGGCATATCAAGTAAACAAATAACTATGACAAGTCTATATTGTAACAAGGGTCGCTAGGTCCATCCTAAGTACAGGGTACAAATCCATCACAACATGATATCAAGTATAAAAAAAATACAAAGTACAAGGTACAAGTCCATCACAACATGATATCAAGTATATACAAGTAGAGATGCATGTGCAAGCCATGCAAATAGGACACATATCAAATGACAATGCAATTCAAGGAAAGAAATACAAATACTATCTTAGGGTTTTGATTGCCCTTAGACAATGCCATCCAACCTTGCATAGCCTTAGGGTCCTTGATGTCTTTATAGTAGTAGCCATTGGAGTTTTGAAGTTGGTTGACAGAAAAGGCCCTAAACCTTCTCACAATTAACCTAGCATTGACTTAATCGAATTCGGGGCAGTCTATAGGTGAATGTTAGCTCAAACACCACCCACAATGGTCTCACAATTAATTTATAACAGGGTATAGCCAATGGGTTCCAAACCTAGTCCATAGGTCTAAAGCTAGAAATTCTGTATTGTGGAAAACCCAAGCTTAGAGCATTCACATGTGGCTATGTAAATGCAATGTTTAGCTACAAAGTAACTAAAGTAGCATGAAACCCTTGCACATCAGGCTCTTTTTCCTTCCATTAAAACCACATACATGAACAGTTCCTCTTTACACTTAACTGGGTAATGTAGCTCGGGATTCATTAAAAACCCTTTTCTGTTTTCTCTTTCCCCCTTTGTCTGCATACCTGCTCAAGGAAAACAGAGAACGGAGTCTCTCTCAACTCTCAAGCTCACACGATCTTCGCAAGAACTCGAGACGACTATTCTTGGACTTCATCGACAGGAGGTAGAGCGTGGTAAACGACGCCAATCGACACCCGTTTTGATCGGACTTGAGGTCTGCCGTTTCTTTTCTGTTTTCCTTCATTTTTTCCCCAACCGATCGACACTCGTTTTGATTAGCCTTGCGATTTTGCTTTTCTTTTCTTTTTTGCTTTGATTTTTTCCCCTTATCTCTTTGACTTTTGTTGCGATTTGATGATTGGATTGCTTTGTTTGGACAGAGTTCCTACGGATTTTGTTTGTTTTTCTTTGGTAAAATTTGATTTGCTGTAAGTTGAATGTTAGTGATGTAAAGAGTTGCAGGGCAGCAGTCAGGAGAAAATCGATAGATAGAAATCTCAGTCGTCGAAGTTTTACTATGGTTGCAGTAATATAGGTCTTCAATTTCTTCACAAGTGCTCTTTTTCCATGCTTTTTATAGAATTCTAGCGAGAATTGGGGGTTTGAACTTCTGAAATTAGTGGGTGTCTTCTTTCTTGCAGTTCTTTGCTCTAATTTCCTTGAGGAGGAAGTAGTTAGTCTTGGTTGGTTTACTTTGTAGAGTGGAAAAATTCATTTTTTAGATTTTTTTTTCTGGTATGATTACCAAAATCAGGTGAAAAGTTTATGTTGTTCCAAAAGGGTATGGACTATGGAGTGGAACAAAGCTCTACATTATTGACTTGAATTGTGTCTTTTTAATATTAGAATGTGGGTGCTAAATTATGGACTAGCATCTCTGTCTGGCTCTGTTGGCTAATTGATTGATTGAATGTGGCTATGATGATGATGATTTCCATCAGGCCTTTCTCGCTAAGGTGCTCGTGGAAAGGAACTGGGACCTGTGTGGTGGCTGATTGTTCAGCAACATCAGCTGAATGGAAAACTTGATTCAGCTTGCTTCAGGACTTCTCCTGGGGAGAGATATTGCATCCAGGTGGAAAAATTGAGTGGAAAACTTTTAGCTTATATCCATCTTATATCTGCTATGCAGCCTATGCATCTAATCCTGCAATATTGTTTGCAGTAGTATCACTAAGGGAAAAAAACTGTAGCATTTCCTTTCTGGTCTGTATTCTTAATGGATAAAAAGTGATAGACACTACATTTAGAGGAAGAAGAATTAGCGTGATTAGGGTTAGTTGGAGGTTTTGCTTAAGGCATGCATTAGCGTTTTAATTTAGCTAATATAAAATGAGGGCTTTGATTAAGTGGGTCATTGACCCTGTTTATTGTGGGTAAGGTGAGTTGAAGGTCTCAAACCTGTTTAGTAGTTGGGGATTCTGATTGGGACCTTTATCCCTTGTACATTGACACCAACATGACTTGAACCCATTGGACCCCAACATTCAAGTGCTGCAACTGAATATAGAGTAATTGCTTATGAAATATGTGAGCTTCTGTTGGTAAAAAAACTTGTTGGCAAAAAATGATTTCTGGTACATGAAACTTTTCAGTGATAAGGTACTGTAATTCACATCTCTACTTTGGTATATCATGAGCGGATCAAACACATAGAGCCAGATTGTCATGTACAAGTCCAAAAGAGTCTTGCTTCCAAGGAGCTACAATGTGCCATGGATAGTTGAAAGATGAGCTTGCTGATTATTTATTTATTTATTTATTTTTTAAAACTAAAGGAGTGAGTAGGGGTTGGATCATTGACATACACCCATCAGCTTGGTTGGGGTGAGTCACGAGTGCAATGAAATGTAATTATGCAGAGAACCCTAAAAAAATACATATATAATATTAGGTTGTGTTATTCATGTGGACTAACAGATCATTGCTTCTCTATTACATAATCTTGGTTAAGCTCTACCTAACATTATATAACTCATGATTCATCTCCATACTACTTTATTTTCTTTAAAAAAAATTTAAACTCCTTAATCACCTTATTTTGTCAATGAATAATTATTTTTTGTGTAATGTATGGGTATTTTATAAATGGCCAGTGTATGCGTTCATAATCGTCTATTTGTTATGTATAACATGAATAAGTTTGTGAAATGCTTATGAATAAGTTTGCATCTTACTTAAGTTTCGTTTGTTTCACTCTATGTATACAAAGATCCCCCTCCATATTAAGAATGGATTCACAAATGCTGAATGACGCGTACTTCACTAATCTCTTACAAAGTGGAGTAGATACTCAACAATCTCCACTCGAAGATCACATGGAGCCCATTGTTAAGAAACACCACGGGGTGGTAATTTCACTGTAGAAGAAAGACACTCTTCTTGTATCTGCATGGCTCAATATTTCCATGGATGCAATACAAGGGAATCAACAAAAATACAAAACATATTGGATTAGAATAGAGGAATACTTCGAAAGTGAGAGGAAATCCGCTACTCGTCGTACTCCTAACTCTCTAATGAATCGATGGTCATTGATTCAACTTGGCACCAATAAGTTTTGTGGGTTCTTAGCCTCAATTGAGTCGAAACATCAAAGTGGTGTGACTGAGCAAGATAAGGTAAACAATGGTTTGAAAGTGCTGTCAATTCATTATTGCACAAATATTCTCTATTTCTAATCCAATTTCTATTTGTTTATTTTGTAGATTTGTCAAGCAAAGGTTATGTATCAAGCGTTCAATAAAACTCCGTTTCAATTTGAACATTGTTGGAATATCTTGAGGCATAACCCAAAATGGGTGAGTCATTCAGCGAAGGACAAACCAAAAAGAAGATCAGCTGCAACATCGTCTCCTTCTACTCCAGAGTCTATAAATCTAGGGGTGGAAGATGATGACTCTCCTACTTCCTTTGTAGACTTGGAGAGACCAATAGGAAGGAAGGCTGAAAAGGAACGAAGAAATAAACGAAATAATCATGATAGTATGATTTCAAATCTTGAAGGGGTCCTTGATGTTATGATGGAACGAAAGAAGAAGAAACATGATGAGAAAAATGAAATTCTTGAGAGGGCATGTTCTCAAACACAAGAACTTATTGAGATTAAGATAAAGGAGAGTGAGAAAGCTAGTATTCGAGAGGAAGAGTTGATTCGTCTTAAGCAAAAAGAGGTTGAATTGGAAGAGACGAAACAAGAAATGAAAATTATGGCAATGGATCAACATGCTTGGATTCAATGCAACAAGAATACTTTCTTCAACTTCGCCAAGAAATCATGGAACGTAAAAAGAAGATTAATTAGTCATGCAACTTAGCTGCATAAATTTTTTATATAATTGCAGAAATTTATACTTGCAGAAATATTTTGTATAGTTGTAGAAATATTGTTGCAGAAATATTATGGTTGTAGAAATATTTTGTATAGTTACAGAAATATTATAGTTGCAGAAATATTTTGTATAATTGCAGAAATATTGTTGCAAAAATATTTTGTATAGTTGCAGAAATATTAAGCTGTCCATGATCTTGAGAAGTTGAGAAATATTAAGCTGTCCATGATCTTGCTCCTTGAAATATTTTAAACACACTAGACCACTGCTTTAGTCTACTAAAACATTTAATATCAAGAGAAGTTATGATCCATTCATTTCATATTAAGAAGTCTCATACTAATAGAAGAAAGTGTATCTTCATGAAATAATTAATTTCTCAATGCCAGCCACCTAATAGTTCTTTCTGTGTTCCTAACATGCTTCATTGAAGCAGTTGCTTCAACAATCTGGGAGATTTTGGACCATCCTACACTTGCGTCATAAAACCCACAACATGAATGGTCCGAATTACATTGCAACTTGGTACAATCATTTGGATGCTCCAACTCTCTTAATGAAGTTGCTGGTAATTGTTTTCTACATTAAGCAGACAAAGCCTGTCAACATGGATAGCCCATAGAGCACTTTAAAAAAAATGTTCACTGCACTTGATTCGAATCAGAACTGGCTTGATCGCCAAGGATAAAGTTTGAACAGATTTTCAGTTACAACAGCAAGAAGAAAACTTACAAAAGCAGCTTCATCTCAAGGAGCAAGATCATGGGAAACCAAAAAGGAAAAATGAGAAATTAAAATCCAAAGAGGAAAAATGAGAAATTAACATTACAATGAAGATTAACATAAATAAAACCATGCGAATAACATAAAATTAAAATTACAATTAAGGCCTACAACTCACTATGCAGTTGCCACAAATGCTCAACAAGGTCAGATTGGAGTTGGGAATGAGTTTCTCTATTTCTAATGCAACGATGATTTTCAATGAAGTTCTCCAAAAGTATAGGATTGCGTGACACTGGTTCAAAAGGAGTTTCATTGAGTTGCTCATAAACAACTTTTTCGGCATCATTGAGATGACGCTCATCTTCAATGATCATGTTATGCAATATTATACATGCCACATGATGTTTTTAAGATTTGCAAGTTGAAAAAGGCGTGCAGGTCCGCGAACAATTGCAAAGCGTGCTTGAAGCACTCCAAAAGCACGCTCTACATCCTTTCTTGCCCCCTCTTGTTTATGAGCGAAATGTGATTTTTTATTTCCTTGTGGAGATGGAATTGTTTTAACAAATGTTGACCACGAAGGATATATACCATCAGCAAGATAGTAACCCATTGTATAGTTATGACTGTTGATTGAGTAATTGACCAAAGGAGCACGACCTTCAGCAAGCTCAATAAATACAGAAGAGTGTTCTAATACGTTGATGTCGTTATGAGATCCTGGTAACCCAAAAAATGCATGCCATATCCAAAGATCATTTGATGCCACAGCTTCCAAAATAATTGTTGGTTCATGATAATGACCAGAATACTGACCTTGCCATGCAGTGGGACAATTTTTCCATTTCCAGTGCATGCAATCAATGCTCCCTAGCATCCCTGGAAATCCACGACTTTCACCTTCCAATAGCAATTTGGCAATGTAATTATTGTTTGGTGACCGCAAATACTCTTCAGAAAAATTTGTAATCACCGCTTTAACAAACTTTTTTAGACTTTTCAATGCGGTGCTTTCTCCAATCCTTAAGTATTCGTCACACAGATCAGCCGTTCCTCCATAGGCTAGCATTCTTATGGCGGCGATCATCTTTTGAAAGGAAGACAACCCGAGCCTTCCAGCATTATTCCTTCGTTGGACAAAATATGGCTCGTTTGCTTCTAGCACAGATTAAATACGTAGAAAAAGAGAACGACTCATTCGAAACCTTCTTCGAAATAAATTCGGAGAAAATACTGGCGAGTCAGCAAAGTAGTCAAGAAAAATCCTTTTATTGGCTTGCAAAAAATCACGCTTGATGACTATGCGGCGTTGACGTGGTCTTGATCCTTCACCACTATTCAATCGTTCTTCTTCTATAGCAAATCGTATAATTATCTCAATCTCATCATCGGAAGAGGATGATGAGTCATTGGTAATTATGTTGAATACAGGATGTTGATATTCCATAGAGAACAAATAAAGAGTGAATGAAAGAGAAATTTGAGTTGAGCTAAAACAAAGAATGAAAATATATGAGAATTTTGGGTTAAGTTGGATAGAAGTTTCAGAGGAAATTGTCCTATTTATATTAAGAGAATATGACCGTTAAAATATAGCTGTTGGGTCATTGGAAAACGTGAGCGTTTAAAAAATATGACAATTGCAAAATATGACTGTTAAAATACGACCGTTAGAAAATATAGCCGTTGGGACATTGGAAAACGTGAGCATTTAAAAAATATGACCGTTACAAAATATGACTGTTAAAATACGACCGTTATAAAATATAGCCGTTGGTACATTGGAAAACGTGAGTGTTTAAAAAATATGACCGTTACAAAAAATAATAAAGAAATAATATTTAAATGAAATAAAGATACAGTAAAAAGGCTGATGTAGGTGCATGTGAATGGTAGGATAGCTAAAATAACAAAAGTGACTTACTTTAGCTTAGATTTAACTAAAGCTAAGCTAGCCACGTGCGAATGCTCTAAACGGCTAGCCGTAACTGTACTATGACTAGCCGATATAGAGCTTACAACTTGTTGATGTACAGAAGTCTTGAAACTTAGCTTTATGAAAAATGTAACCGTGAAAGGTTGGCGCTAGTTGAGAATGTACCATGATTAGCTTTACATCTCACCGTGGGTAGCTCTCTATAGCCAGCCGTAAGGTGACCATAGAATAAAATCCTGAAATTTTACTATTCTTAAACTACAATTGTAATACATTCACAATCAGCTTTTTGTAACCTTGCGGGTAACTGTGAAAGTCTCGTGATTCACCATAAAATCCCTAGTTCTACATGCCAAGAGAGATGGTTTTGAATTCAAAGGGGGTTCCATTCTTAACACCAAAGCTTGCATTATTACATCACTACTAGCACAATCAAAGCCTAATCCATCGCATGCCACACCTAATTCCACCATATTACCATCCATAATCCAATTAATATGTAATTAATTTCAAACCACTCAAAAGAGCTTGAATTAGGATAATCTAGTGTAGATCAATCATCAAATAACGGAAAGTCAGTATGCATGTTATGCAATTATAGATGTTTACTTGCCTCAAGTTAGATCCAGTAAAAGACTCTCTAAGAACTTCAACTCCTCTTAAGATCTCTAGCTATCCCCAATGAGTTCCCAAAGTCCAACCTCAAATAGAGTTCCCTATACAATAAGCAAAGGGAATTGGGGATGAATGGGTTGAATGGAAAATTCCTCGCAAGTGAATCCCACGATTAAGAAAGAAAAGGGATTTGGGAAGGAAAAGTGAAGGTCTAGCAATTAAAAAAAACAAAGTTTATAAAAAAACTAAATAAATAATTATATATAATGTATTTATTGTGATAATTTATATAAGAAAGCAAAGAAGATGAGACTTAATATGTAATATGTATATTATTACTAAATAAAATTTAAAATTCAAATTAATAAAAACCTTTAAGAGAGAGAGGGGGCTAATAGAGAAGTTCTAATGAGAAAGTAAGAGAGAGCTCCTTTAGCAGTGAGAGAGAACTTTTTAGCCTTGAAATGTTAGTTCTTTTTTGGTGCCTTAGAACGGAGAGAGTGTGAGAGCTTAGGGTAGATGAGTGTTGAGAAATGAGAGTGGCGTAGGTATTTATAGACGTTCTAAATGATAAAATGATAAAAAATACACTTCATTTGACCATTTTTGACACCTGGGGGTGGGGGTTATAACGGTTAAATTTAGTGAAATGACATAACTCCCTCCCTATTTAATCGTTTATAGTCGTTTGGGGAGGGGGGATTTTTTTTTTTTTTTTAAAAAGAGTAGTTGGATCTGGGCCGGCTCAACATGGCCTTCGGAAATAGCTATGCGGTCAGTTGACGATGCAACTTTCACCCCAACTTTAATAGGCAATTTATACGCCCCGAATTTAAACTCACTAAGTTAGGGAATTGCCACAAATGTAAAAACCAAGTGTAACATTAGTATTTACACATGTAAATATCATTTTTAAATTGCTCATAAAAAGGCAAGATCCGAGGACCCAAAGGCACGAACCCCTTGAATATGTGGACAATGGTTTTACCCCTGGGCCCTGACCCTGACCCTGACCCAACCCGACCCCTTTGCACCTCCATCCCTAGTGCCGCCTCCGCCTCTAATTCTCGAGAAGCGGGTCTTCCATAACGCATTATACTTGGCCCTGACAGACAGGTTTGATTTGCACAGCGGAAAAAGAGGCATAGATATCCCAAGAATGGCTTCGAAGTAAACCCTAGTCAAAATTATGCATTGCATTTGCTGCTTCCAACGATCTCATTGACATTCCAATTAGATCACATATTTAGCAGAAAGAGAGGGATTCGATTCAATATCACTGCTATATGCATATCTATTAAATTAAGAATCTCTACCAATCTCTATCGATCAAATGTCTTCTATCTATGTATTGGAGCCCCCGACGAAGGGGAAGGTGGTGTTGAAGACAACTTACGGACCCATCGACATCGAGCTCTGGCCCAAGGAAGCCCCCAAATCCGTAAGGAACTTCGTGCAGCTCTGTCTCGACGGTTACTACGACAACACCATCTTCCATCGCATCATCAAATCCTTCCTCGTCCAAGCCGGCGATCCTACTGGAACCGGAACTGGTAAGCAAACCCTTTCTTTTCCTCTTCTTGTCTTCTGCTGTGTTGGCGTTGCATTTTGATTCGCTTGGATGGATTGTTTGTTTTTTCAAGTTGTTGGGTTCTGGATGGATTGATTCTGTATGTGTTTGAAGCTTCTTTATCTGATTCATTGTGAGCATATATCTACCTATCTATCTGTTTGTCTGTCTGTCTCTTTAGTTGGGACAAGGCTTTGATGATGTTGACAATTAGTCCATGATGATGATGCACAAAGACGTTTTTACTCTCGGTATTTATGATGTTTAGAAGTGGCTTCCTGTTTTGTATATGAGTGAGATGCTCCAGTGATGCAGGATAGACCACAAAAGAGCCTAGATGGGGCTATCGCACTGTCAAGAACAATTTCTCAGAGTTGATTAATAGAATTGGGTTTTTCCTTTCGAGGTACGTCCTCGTTTATGGTCTTTGCAGAGAGGTGTAGGGTGTGGGGAGACGTGTAGTGTCTGCGGACACATGCTTTGGCACTTACACGCAAGTCCTTTAGGGCCTGCATCATCCATGTGGGTTGGTATCATGCCAACCATATCTGATTTAGGAGTGATAAATCTTAAGATACCTGGTAGTTTAAACTTTAATCGTTCTAAGTTTTGTCTGCTGCATTATTTATGCATTCATAATGCTTACTTCCCATGTGAAACGAATTGTGGATGTGTGTTTGCTCATTGAAGACTATCGAAAAGTTTTGTCTGGTGGCTACTTTAAAACTGAGAGAAATCTGCAACAGTTATCACTACTCACTAGATTAACTTTTAGAACAGTCAAATTTCATGAAAGGAAAATTGGTTACTCACTAGTCACTGCTCACGACTCACTAGAAACTGGCTTTTACATTTGTTACCTCTGAAATTCTTATTTAGTCAATCATGTGGATATGCGAAAAACTGGTTACGTAAAGAAGTGGAAACCACAGTGTCAATCCAGATGGAATGATTCGATGATAATATCGATGACAATAATGACAATGCATTGTGTTGTAATGAAAACTCTGTTGCGCTTTTTAACATTTTAATATCTTATAACTGTCATCAAGTATGGGGGAATTGGTTTCTTCCATAGTAACCTTCTTTGCCGTTCGATTAATTCACATTTGATTTTGCAATTCGTAATTCATGACTTAGCTTGATTAGAAAATTCAATAGAGTAGGTTTATTTGACTCGCTTTTCAATTCATCTGATTTGGAGTTTTAGTTAGACAAGTTCGATGAACTAATGCATCTGTATCTATGCTATAAGTCCATCAGTGGAGCCCACATCTAAAATCCAAACCATGCAAAATAACAGTTTTTATTTCTAAGCCGAATTTTACAGCAAGAGTTAGGCTACCATCTATATTGATCACATATAAAAGACTTGGTTAAAGTAAAAAACCAAAGTAAAATTTCCATGGTTTTACTGGCGAACAATCTTAAGGTGGGGTCAACTTTAATTGGAGTTAGATATAGACTAGAGTTAATATATAGGGGTGCAGTGCTTTTTAGCAACTTGGTTTTTTAGTTAAGTCCCGCCGATGGATGCATAGGACTCAATCTAGTGAACTTTATGAGATTTGTTTGCTAATAATTGAAAAGTCGAATTGCAAATTGTTCAAAATGAACTATTCGCAATTGAAGACCTTACTAACAGAAGAAGTCAAGAACCTTTCTTCTATTAAATTTCATTTAAACTTTTTTCTTTAAGGAAAGAAAACTGTTGATGCTGTATTTTGCCTTTTATTTTTTTCTTATTTATTTATTTTTGTGTGTTGGAGAGAGAGAGAGAGAGAGAGAGAGAGAGAGAGAGAGAGAGAGAGGAGGGGGGTTGTTAGCTTTTGTGATTCTCTCAATAATATCTTCTTTAATAATGCAAATATTGTTGCTTTTGTATCGTTAAAAAATTTAAAGCCTAACCATTCAAATAACTAAATAAATAAAATTTAAAACCTAACCATTCAAAATAACTAAATAAATAAAAGTCTAAATGCTTAGCAAATAATGAGGCTGACTTGTTCGAGGTGTCATGGGCTTACGAACGAGTTGCATTCTGCTATATTCTTGAAAGACAACAGTGTTTCTCCATCTACTGAAGCAATGGGTTAGCTTTTTTTTATCACCATGTTAAAATGTGGATGATTTAAAGGTTATAGTTGCCTTTTTTGTTAATTTTTTGTGTGTAAGAGTCAAAACTTTTCATGGTGTCTTCGAGCCTTAACCTTTTTTTTTTTTTTTTTTGGAACATTAAATTATTACATTGAAGTGAAAATACTCTTTTTAGGCTTGGCATAGTAGGTAGATTCCAAAAGGAATGAATGAGCGAGATTACTTATGCTCTCTTTTCCCCCCCTTAATTTAGGCGGTGAAAGCATTTATGGGGGTGTCTTTGCTGATGAGTTCCATTCAAGACTGAGGTTCAACCACAGGGGCCTGGTTGCATGTGCAAATGCTGGGTCACCGCATTCAAATGGTAGTCAGTTCTTTATATCCTTAGACCGTTGTGACTGGCTTGATCGAAAGAACACAATTTTTGGGAAGGTAATTATTTATTTTGCTGCACTTTACTGTTTTGAAACAAGTGTATTGTTTTTTAATTTCTATATTTGCAGGTAACGGGGGATTCAATATTTAATCTTCTTCAATTAGGTGATGTTGAGACTGATAAGAATGACAGGCCTCTAAATCCACCCCCAAAAATCATCTCTGTAGAGGTAGGGTTGCTCTATATGATGCTTCTTCTTATATATCTTTCCCTGAACATTAATATTAAATTTAAACTTACCATTTAAGGAATTATTAGATTTAAATGTTGTTGGTGTTTGTATGTTTCAAGAGCTCTTTTTTTTGTTTGTGAGTGCACATTCTATAAGCACATTGTTTGAAAATATGGCCATGTCATGTATGCTTCTGATATTAGGTAAGGTACAGGTACGCAATTAGTAATATACCCTTGTAAATTTTTTTAATTTTAGCCATTTCAATTTCTTTTTTAGATCACCAGGCTCTTGAATAAGCTTTCTACTCCATGGGTGATTCTCACAAGTTTCTTGTTATTTTTTAATACCCGGCAGATACCTTCCTTAGCCAAAATGTTTACCTCTGCATTTGCACTACACAAGACATGAAGGAAACTGAGAGCTTGGGGGCTAGGCACAAGCACTTCTTTATGAACATCCTCTAGGCATCATGGCAGTTTAAACCTACCTGCCACCCAGTGAATAGTGCTCCAAGAACCACCTTCTGCTATGATATTATTAGCATCCAATTAGCTAATTCTTGAAGGCCTGTTATAAGAGCAATTAGTTCTGCCTCATTAACTGAGCAATGACCCGACTAGCCAGAGAAAGAGAGGATGCAAGAGCTCGAGTTGTATTTGATGATACCACCAATAACAGAAGGGCCTGGATTTCCAATCACACTCTCATCAAAGTTAAGCTTAAGGGATGCTGAGGGAAGGGGAGACTGAAAGGATGCTGAGGGAAGGGGAGACTGAAAGGAGTGAAGGATAGGCCAGTGAGGGGAAGAGAAGGTCCCCTCAAACCAATTACTCGGCATGGGTCCAAGATGCCACACAAATTTAACTTTGCTCTCCAAAGAACCGTCACAAGAACGAATACTGTCAGAGCACCGATCATTTCTCACCTTCCAAATCACCCATAAGATCATAATCTCAATGAAAGACATCTTCCCCATCAATCTACCTCTGGCTGAACCCACTCCCACCCTCTAAGCTAGAAAAGGTTTTGCAGAGAGTTCGGTAAAACCCGACTATAGTTGAACCGACAAAGAACTGCAAGCTAGAGGGCCCGGCCCCTTTACAAGAGATGAGACAAAAGGAAACAGAGAAAGAAACTTCTGTCACTTCTTTCCAAACCCGCACACCAAGCTCAGGAATGAAAACACTACCATGAAGAGACAAAAGCCATAATAAACTAAACCTCTTCTACTTCTGAGATATGTCTTCTAAAAATAGGACCCCACAAGACATGGCTTCCCATTAAAGCCTTCACATCAGACGCACAATGGAACAGGGAAGGGAATTAAGAAGCTAGCGGAGTAGAGCCCACCCAGATATCATGCCAAAAGGGAATATTGTCGCCAGAACCAACCAAAAAGTGAACCATAGAGAAGAAAGCTTCTCTAGTCTCTAATGCCAAGCCCTCCTTTCCGTTCAGGCCTGCCAACTTTGTACCATTCAAGAAGGTGGTATTTCCTTTTTGTCTTCCGTCCCATGCCAAAGGAAGTCTCTTTGAAGACTTTCAAGACGCTTAGCCACAGCCGAGGGGCATCTAAACAAAGACATGAAATAAATTGGCAAATTTGTGAGGGACAATTTAATGAGGGTAATATGACCTCCTAATGACAAATATTTAGCCTTCCATAGAGCTGACTTCCTTTCCATCCGTTCAATAACTGAAGGCTGTGGCTGGTAAAGAGCCCACTTGACAGCCCGTGACCTCAGCTAAAACCCGAAGCTGATCGTCAGAAGTCCCAACCCCAATAAGCTCATGCATGAAGAAAATGGCCAATATATTCAAAATTTGCTCCTCCTCAGCCCCACAGAAAATCAAAGTGTCATTAGCACTTAGCAGACTGGACATGATTGATAGGAGACAGATCTCTAGCAGGTTTAAAACCACACACCAAATTTTTAGAATCCACAGCCTCAATCATCCGATTAAGAGCCTCTCCAACCATCACAAAAATAAAGGGGGACAAAGGATTACCTTGCGTTAACCCCTTTTGCATCTGAAAAAAAACTTTAGGAGCCCATTGACAAGGATAGAGAAAGAAGCAGAGGATTAATAGGCTCTAATCCATTTTCTCCATCCAACCCCAAAGCCCAACTGCCACAACATATATGGAAGGAAATCCCAAGCCACCCGATTGTCTGCTTTTTCAAAATCTAATTTTAATGGATTTTTTTTCTCTGATAGCTTCTACTTAAAAACTCAAAGGGTCTCTTTAGAATCGAATCAAATGACAGTGATTTGTCTCTTATATTCTATGCAACTAATGATATTGTTGAATCTACCTTCCACACAAAATAACTTCATTCCTTATTTTTACCTTTAGTTGATGAAATGAAGCTGAATCTTGTACCATTCCTTAGCGATGCTAAAATCTGTAGAACTTGTTTCTATTTTAGGAATAGTTTGTTGGTTGAAAGAAAAAGGCACAAAGAATCTGGAATAGTTATTATTATTATTATTTGATGATATGCAAGTAAACAACCAAATGCTACATTAATGAAGGCACTTTAATTTGTAGCTTGTGGCCGTGGCAAAAACCATATTAGACACGTGTCGGACAAAAGTTTAGAAACTTAAATTTATTTTTTATTCTCATATGTTTGTAGTATTTATGTACTATTTTTTGTTTTGATGTACTTGGATGTATTTAGATCACCAAGTCGACTTGTTGCTGGTCAGTACCATACAAGTCTGGGACCAGGATCCCCAAACAAGCGCTAACTAGACTGAGTTGGCACCGACTGTCTCAAGTGTGTTGAGTCGTACCGATACCAACCAGCATGTATCAGCATGGATTGGCACAGATTGGTATTAGACTAACATGGACTGGTATGAGACTGAGTCACACAGTAACTCAACCAAAACAGGAAAATGTACTCATTTTTTCATTTTGCCTCTTAAGTTTGAAGTGTAAAGGACAAGTATTAGTATGGTACCCAAAACAGATTCTTATTATGGATAATGAGGCCTCCATGAAGTATTAGTATGGTCATTGATAACACGAGATTGATTATGAATAAGGCACAGATTGGTATTAGACTCACATGGACTGTTATGAGACTGAGTCACACAGTAACTCAACCAAAAACAGAAAAAATGAACTCATTTTTTCATTTTGCCTCTTAAGTTTGAAGTGTAAAGGACAGGTATTAGTATGGTACCCAAAACAGATTCTTACTATGGATAATGAGGCCTCCATGAAGTATTAGTATGGTCATTGATAATATGAGATTGATTATGAATGCTACATGAGATTATCAGTATAATGATGAAGCTGGACCTATTTGATAATTTTAGGTATTCTATCCATTGGGTTTCCGTTATCTATAAAGACTAGAGTGTATGATAATGGTGATGATGAAGATAGGCTTGAGGTAGCTTGAAATTGAATGTGTATTGAAGAATTAGCTGCCCACGTGGTCTGTGCGCTCACCCATAGTTAATATCATGGTTTGTAGCTTGTTATTTTAATGTTACTATGAGTGTTAAGTTGTAAATAGTTATTATATATTTGTGATTTGGTGCAATCTGTGTTAAAGAATCCTTCCATTAGCTACAAGAAGTTATGAACATCGTGCTAGCCTTAAGAAAAACTAAATAAATCTACAATTCAAATTATCAAAATTACACAATTCTTGAAATATTTTTTTTTCCGAATGTTAACTTGTATTAATCAAAGGCTAAACAGTACAAAAGAGATATACTGGAAAGCAATGAAGAATACCACAACAAACAAAGACAAAAAAAGCAGCACTACAAACGAAGCCTAACAAGAGAGCTCTATACAAAAAGGCGAGCAAAACCACCCAAAAAAATTAAGAAATCACCTCCCTACAATTACGAATGATTGTGTCTATAGGCAGTCCCCAGAACTCCTGAAGAATAGACACACCCAAGAAGCGGTCATAAGTCTGGACCTGGAAATAACAATGGCTGGCATATAAGATTTTCCTTGGAAACATCTCGAGTTCCTTTCTTTCCAAATAGCCCCCGTGGTTGCAAAAAACGAAGAGCGCCATAGCAGTCTCCTTTTGTGGGAACCGAACACAAACTTCCATGCGTGAATGGATGAAGGGAGAACCCAGGACAGATCAAAGGACATATCAAAAGACTGGAAGAGTGAATTCCAAATTTCATTCGCCATTGGGCAGCGCAGAAGAAGGTGATCCACTGATTCTTTAGCTGACCAAAGGGGGCAGGCATTGACCACTATCACTTTATAACGATAGAGATTATCGAAGGTAAGGATACTGCCTCGAAGCACCAGCCAAGCAAAAGCCAATACACTTGTGGGTACCTTTGGTTTCCAAAGAAAGTCGTAGTGGCCGTGGGTGGTAGAAGCATCGGTTATGGCCGAAAAGAAGGATGAGACTCAGAAAACCCCTTCTTTGGAGGGAACCCAGGTCCTGCAATCAGGCCCCTCTTCTAGAACCGTAACCTGATTCAAATCTCCTAGGAGTCGCATAAGCCCACTCCCTCCTCGTCTTCTCGTAAGTGTCTTTTGAAAATCGGGGTCCAAACAGTATTGCCATTTATCTTTTCCATGTAATCTCTGACTTTGGGTAATTTGTTAGAGGCGCATCTGAAGAGAGACTTGAACTCCCCCGCGAGAGGTCTGTCCCCCACCTAGGCATCCAACCAAACAAAGACATCTTCCCTTGAGGCAATCTTGTATTTAACATTAGCTGCAAAGAGGTCCCTAACCTAGATAATGCCTCTCCAAATACCAAAGAATCAGTATCACAGCTGATGCAGCAACAATACTATACGGCATTGCAACAAGACTCGTGGGCCACATGTGGGACCCATGAAATTCTAATTTTAATTGTTATTAGTTTTAATTTTAGCAAAGAGTATAATTAGGATTAGTTTCTAATTTGTTATTGTGTTTCCTAGTTTGATTAGGATTGTTTTTAGGGCTAAGAGTTTTATTATGAATAGAGCATTGTAGAGATCAATGGTCTCAGATTAGAGATTGAGTTAATAAAAATTCCCTTTTTGTGGGTTTATCGTGGGAGAGCTCTCTTCATCGTGTGAACTTCCTCCACCTCCTTTCCTGAAGAAAGCTGAATGAGAACAGCATTCCTGTCGATCATCTTGGTTTCTGATTGGCCTCTTCCCCCACGCTCGACGAAGCCTGATATCAATCGTTTTGGCATCGTCAGAGCATTGTTTCAAGAAGCCCACCGGAGAGAATTGTAACATTCTTTTTTCTTCCTCCACTACCCAAGAGGCCACCCTGACTGCTGGCTGGTAGTGGTATCCATTTCTGATTATCCACCCTTCTCTTTTTTCTGCCATTGTTGCTTTGATGAGAGGATTACTTCCCGGGAACCATGGATTGCTTCTAGAGGTAGGACTGGGTTGTTGGAGGGGAGATGAAGGCTTGATTGATCTATCTACTGGAGGTAAGGCAATCTTGGCCGAGATTTTTCTACCACCCCAAGATCCACCGTCGGCTATCTCAATCCCTGTCAGCGCCTCTGCTTCCGATTTGAATCTGACAAAGCCGAAACCTCTCTTGTTGCCTGAGATTCTATCAACTGGCAAGGAGTCAATGACCTTGCCTGCCCTGCAAAACATAGCCTCCAATTCTGTCCTGGAGATCTCCCTGGATAGATTGGAAACGGAGATAGAGAAAGAGTTTTTTCTGAGGGACAGAATAAGGTCTGGGTTGGGGTCGATCATCCCTCTCATCTTACCTAGCAGCATCAAAAAAATTGAATTCTTTGTTTTCAACAAATTGAAACACGATCGATGGCCTAGGTAAGATGAATCCTTTGTTAATTATTAATTTTTAATATTTTGTGTTCTTTAAAGATAGGTACGCCTGTATTGGTCTGGCATTGATGGCACCAAGTCGTCCTGCTCCTGACCATCAAGAAGAGCAGCAGGGGATTTAAAACCTAGATTTAGATATGGTTTTATATATCTGAGGGACTAAAATCCTCTATATAATGATCCATTTTTCCAAATCATTCCATATTATGTCAAAGCTTTGTCTCTCTTCCATAATCTTTTATTGTGAATTAAGAGCATCATCACTCTATTATGATCAACATCAAATACATTACTAAAGTCTGTTTGTAGGTGTTGTGGAATCCCTTTGATGATATTATTCCAAGAAAAGTATCAGAGAAGTCCTCATCTAATTCTACAGCTGATGTTGCCGGCAAAGATCAAAAGACCAAAGCTATAAAGTAAGTTAATGTGTGTATATTCAACATATTTGTGTGGTTTACCAAAAAAAAAAAAATAAAAACATATTTGTGTGTTTGACAAATGATCTAGTGAGAACAATTTCCATGTTGGTCCAAGCTATAATGGATGTGAAGTGTTGGATAAAATCCTCCCTCCTTGGATGTTCATTTCCTCAGTTTACACCCTATGCATGGTGATTAATGCTTTTTTTTTTGAAAATGCCCCATCACCATCAGATTGAATTACGCTGCCTTAAGTTTCTGCCTTGAAATCTTATAAAATCAATGGAAAGATCCAATCACACTGATTTTTGGGACAACCTTATATATGGTCTGACATTTACTTTCCACCTGGACCTGTGATTTAGCATTCCCTATGAGTAGGTGCACACCTAAAATAGTCGTCGTCATCATCATAATCATCATCATCAAAAAGCCTTGTCCCAACTATGTTGGGGTCGGCTACACGAATTTTGTTTTTCCATTCCGATCTATTTTAGCGCATACCTTATAATAAAATATTAGATATATATATATATGTATTTATGTATACACAATTCTAATGTATGCATAAGGTTTTGAACTCACAACTTCTCTTTTCTTTTATTCTTTGAAAGTCTACTCTAAACCATTAGAGCGGATAAGGTTTTAGATCAAACCTCATTAAAAATAACTAATTTAGTTGCAAATTAGGTATGGTGCGGCTACACGTCCCAATCCCACCCTGAATGTGACCCCACTGCACTAAATTTCTGTATTGAAACCTAAACCTGCCCCAAACTTGACTCAGGCCTATTAATCTCTAAGCCTGTTGATCAGTGGGTGTCTGGTGATGGGCCTTGTGTGAAAATTGGTGTCTTTGAACAATCCTAGCTGGTTAATGATGGTCATTGTCCATTTTCAGGTATGTGATTTGATATTGATATATAGCTTAATTTGATATCTCAATTTCTGATCTATTGATTTGTATCTGGTTGGTGAATGGTAACCCTATGTCTTGAAAATTCTATTTGGCCATTTCTTAAGTTTTTTAACCGCATATTGAAAGTTTATTTTCCTTAACGAAGAAATATGATTTTCAATGGCTTAGATTTTCAAGGTAGGCTCCAAGATTACAGCATTAGAATCCTATCTTCGAAGACTACTTTGTTGACCAAATTATGTTTAATTGGAAGGACATAGCTTTCTCTTAATGAGGATGTCACTTTTGGTTTTTAATTTCTTTGTCTTTTGGGTGCCCGTTTCTGCTGGTGGTCTTTGTCATTTGTATCCCAGTTTTGTTTCCTCTCTGTGTTTGCCTTTTCTTTTCAGTATATAAACCTTTTGTACTGATAAGTCCTTTTAGTGAAAATTATCATTCAAAAAGATTACAACATCACATGCAAAGATCCAGACTATAGACCAACATTTGGATCTTGATCAATTGAGAGTCTCGTATTAGGAAAATCAGGGTCATGCTGTTAGAGGAGCATTTTTTTCTTACTGAAAAATCTATTTTAAACTTTTTTTTTTGACCACATAATCTGGCATGGTTACGATAGGGACACGGCATGGATACGGAATGGACACGGATTTTACACATAAAAAGTGGAGTATCGGATAATATGACACGGTACATTGTCCATTTTGAAGTATCCGTACATCATAGATCAATGGTGGATGTGAATCATTGAACTGAAATTTTCCTTAGAAGAAGCAAGGTGTGACATGTATTTGACCATTTCTAAATTTTTTGTTTTATCTTAACCAGATATTTAGACATGATCAGCAGTGGTATTGGACTTAAACAATTCTGTAAGTCTGGATCTTAGAAGTGTAGGCCGACACTTGGATCCTGATCAACTGACAATTGTTTATTGTGAAACGCATGGTCTTTTTATTAATTGCCATTGACACATACAATATATACTTTAGTCCAATGATTAAAATAGTAGTTACAGAGGCCAAAACGCCATGTAGCGGTGTGAATCGAAAAAGTTATCAAATTTTTTTGAAAAAATATAACAAAACCCAAAATATTGGAAAATGTTAGAATTTGATTTTTTTTTTCCTATAATAACTAAGATTTTTTTTTTTTTTTTTTTTTTTTTTTTTTGGGGGGGGGTGGGGGGGTTTGTTGCAATCCTTTTAGTGCATAGAAATCCAGTATTGCGAAGTGATTATTAAAAAATAATAATATTGATCTAATTTTTCCTTTGTATTCATTTTGGTTAGCCATACTAAGTTAGATTTTATTATGCATTTCTAAATTCATATTTCAAATAAGCGATTTGGTACAACTGTGTATAACATAGGAAATATAAATTATGAAATTATGCTTAAATAAAGTTTAACGTTCAAACCAAATAAAAAATTAACTTTTATCAAAACAAACAATGTATTTTTGTTGAGTGTAGAGAAAATACAAAGGGGGTGTCTACCAGTATATATCTAGAGAAGAGCCCTTGAGAGGAACTCTTTATATTGACTGTAATTTGATGCGATCATGTGTTTTTTTGGTGTTCTTTTAAGCATAGAAGGGTAGAAGAGTTATGTAGAAATGTTAATTTGGAGAGAAGAAGAAAAGAAATAAGCCTTATTATGCATTTTAATTTTTTTCTGTAAAGCATTAGTCAATCTTACTCCGTAGCAGCCTTGTAGTGGGTGTAGCAGACCGTAGATGCCGCTACAGATGTGAGCGGCGCCAACCGATATGCCCCGATATAGTAGCCGCTACGGCTATTTGATTTATGCTTTGGGCCATTTCTATCTAGGTATGCGTGTTTCATCATCGGTACATTTTGACGTATAGGGTACTTTAATAATGATTTAGAGATATTGGCACGCCCGTGCTAAGCACTGGAATTTCAATTTTAGCTCTAGCTCACTAATAATTATAAACTTTACCATGCAGGAAAGAACAATGCAAAAATATGGAGTAGGTATAGTAGTAGATAAGGATTTGAAAGAAAAAATTGTGGGGTAAGGAGGTTGGGTTGAATTATAGCAATCAAACTAGTGTTAGAGGAAGACATAATGCATATCATGAGCATGGATGAAAAATATTGGCCACAAGTTACGATATATCGGCCGTAGTGGTTGCCACCGCCACGCTTCAGTCGATTTATCGGCTGTCGCACCCGCTATGGCCGCTACGGGGCAAGAGAAATTGCTACTTTCCAAAATTTCTTAAAATGCATAATAAGACTTATTTCTTTTCTTCTTCTTTCCAAATAACGTTTCTACACAACTCTTCTACCCTTTTATGTTTATGGGCCTGTTTGGATGTATGGTGAATTGAAATATGGTGAGGTGAAGCATCAAATCAAGAGAGATTAAAATATAAGGTGTTATGATGATGTTTTGTTTTTAGTTGTTTGGTATGGAATCTTTTTGACTTTTTGTATAGAAAAGTGGAGTTTCTTTGTATTTTAGTGGAGAAAGGAGGTTGCTTTTTTGATTTCTTTTGGAAAATTCGGAGGGCATTTTGAAATTGTGTACTTTTGATATGACCCCTTGTCATTTCTTGTCTGGATTCACTTTACTTCACTTCAACTAGTTAATTGCCAAACACGCCCTAAAAGAAGACCAAAAAGCACATGATCTCGACGAATTACAGTCGATACAGAGAGTTCTTCACAAGGATTCTTCTCTAGTACATCCTATAGGCAACCCCTTTGGTAGATGTATTTTTTTCTCTAGGTACTCTTAAGGGACTTCATGACATATTTTTTTCTTTTATGAGCCTTTTATTAGTTTCTAAGTTAGTATAACTAAGCAACATGAACACATGTGAAAAAAATGATCATTACGATTATTTTCTATTTATACAGTGATACAGGACCTCATACAATGAGGGGACCGCTACGCTCCCTTATCTTTGCTACTTTTGCCAAAAAAGAAAAAATAAAAAAATATTTTCTCTCATTTTCCAATATTCTAGATTTTCAACAATTTTTTCATATTTTTTTGACGATTTTTCCAAATTACAGGCGACGGGCCGCTACACCTGCCACTACCGCTATTTTCATCCTTGATCATGAGTGCCGCCTCTGCACCCGAAGAAGGAAAAGATGAAACTTTTAAGAGACAATTTGGGGTGGAGATGGATGGTTTGCTTTAATATGGGAAATTCCAACTAGTGAAAGATTTTTCTACAAGGGAACTTAAATCGTCATGTAGGAAAGGATAATAGAGGGTATGTGATAGCGCATGGAAGACAAGGATTTAAAGAAAGGAATGAGTTGGTGACAGTGTCTTGGATTTTGCATTAGCATTTGACCTTGTACGTTGTAATAACAAACACCAGCTTTAAAAAGAGAGAAAAGAGGGGCATTTAATCACCGATAAGATTGGAGCTAATAGGATCCAGATAGACTTTTATCTTGTTAGAAACACAATTGATTAGCTTATAATGTCTGTAACGTTATTCCAAGAGGGAGTTTGACTACACATAGGATAATAGTTTTACATATTTGCATTAGAAATAAAAAGGAGAGGGTTAGTGAGTAAAACGTGCCCTAAAGAAGTACCCATCCAGGTGAGGGTTCATTAGAATAAGGCATGGGTTTGCTCGCCACGTCGTCTGTTCGACACTCACTCCAGAGTTACCTAGGGGAATTAGTCTTGTAGACCACGGGGATACCCTAAAAAAGAAGTGAAGGAATTTGAAAGGAGAAAGAGCAATAATGTTTAAGGATAATGTTGGTGGTTTGTGGGGGGGGATTATGGAATTGGATGGGGGAAACTACGGTGATGTAGAATCAAATGGCTTACTTTATCAGGGTGGAAACAAGAGAGGTGCTTGAATGGTTGAAAAGGAAAAGACACTATGATAAAGAAACCTGGTGGTGGAGTGTAGAGGTTCAAGAAGTTGTTCGAGAGAAAAGATGACTAGGTATATAGAAAATTAAGAAATGTATAAGAGGGTAAAAAATGAAGCTAAAAAAGTAATGAGTGATGCAAAGCTCTAAGCATATGATTACCTATATAGTAAGTTGGGAAAAAGAGAAGGATGTTTTTAAGCTTGCAACAAAAAACGAAAATGAAAGGTAGGGACTTGGATCTTGTCAAATGTATAAAGAGCGATGACCAAAAGGTTTTAGTGAAGGATAGCAATATTAAAGAAAAGTGGATAGAATATTTTCACAAACTTTAACAGCGTATTTCGTTTCCTTTTAGGAAGAATGAAAAGGGTAGAGGGATCCCTCTCAGCAGTTGGAAGATGGGTTAGGCAGGAGTGTAGACCTCCCCTCCCTTCTCAAGTGAGAAGGATTAGGGAGGATTCCTTCTCAGTCTTCATTTCTGATCTCTCGCAACAGACCACTAAGACACAGCTTGGGGCAATGTTCCATAGAGCTGGAAAAATTATTGACATCTTTATTCCAGTGGATCAGGCAAGTAGGAGAATCAGGGGATTTGCTTTTGTTAGATTTGCTATGCGTAGGGAAGTGGAAAAGGCTGTAGATTTACCAGCGGGAAGATCCTGGGGTGGAAGGAAACTCCAGGTGAATATAGCTTGGTTTGGCTCGCTGGAGATGGAAGAGAAGAAAGGGTTCCAAGGAAAATATTGGAATGGAGTTTTCCAAGATTCTAAAGGAAAGCCCTTCTAGGCCAGAAAGAGCCCACATCTCTGATGCCAAGGAGGTTGCTGTAATAACTATAAGAACAATTACAAAAGCTGCAGGGTGGATTGTAGACGATGGATCAGTGAAAGGGGTCAGGGTAGCCCCATGGGTGGTTAAAGAGAAGAAAAAGGCTCCCTATTGCAGTCCAGTTGGATTTCTGAAATCCAAATCAGAGGGGTTGCTTCAGGTGGAACTATGGCTAGGGAGGTGCTGGGGAAGAAGCCAGTAAACATCCAGATGTTGGATGATCTGGTGGTAAGGATACAATCCCTCACAGAAAAAGAAGTTGAGGAAGTCTTGCAAAACACTGAATCCAAAGGGCTACCATCTTCTTTTTCTGTACTGGAGAGATGGATGAAAGTTTTGGGCTCCTCTCCAAGCCCTGTCTGGGTTAGATTTAAAGGTGTGCCACTTCAGGCACAGCACGAGGATGTCTTCAAGCTGCTGGGTGACTGCCTGGGCTGGACAGTGGAGGTGGACAATTAAACAACTCAGAAAAAGATCCTGAGGGAGGGTAGAGCCAGGATCTTGTTAGATAAATCAGCTGCATTGCCTGATCTGCTATCGATTTGGGTGGAGGACCTAAAATTTACAGTGCAGTGCATGTGCAGCTGGAGGAGGAAGAAATGGAGAGGAAAAAAGGATGGGAGAAAAGAAGAGAAATTGTAGAGAAAGAGGACGTACAGTCAGGATGCAGTGGTAATCTGCAAGAAGGTAAACAAACGAGTTGAGAGGTTGAAGATGATGATGTCACCAACTCTCACTTGAATTTTGAATTGCCCGCTCATAATGGGGATATGAATGGGTCAATGGGCCAAGGTGAAATTTGGACTGAGAAATCCAATTCTTTTACGGTGTTGGGTCAAGTGACGAACTTAAGAAATGGGCCTGGTGGAGATGGGTCTCATTTAAAGAAACAAAATAAGTCGACCCTAGGGCATTTTTTGGGGGAAAATTTCAATGAAGAGGCGAGACAGGAAGAAGAGGATTCAGAGGATGAGACGAGGAGCCCTTCTCTTTCTTCCAGGAGCTTGGATTGTAGTGAGATGGAGGCGGAGGTATGCTCCAAGGCTGTATCTAAGAGCTACAGGTGTGCTGTGTCAGAAGGGGAAGGGTGCAGGAGAGGTCATGAGGTTCTCTTGCCTCCGATTGAGATAGTAAGATACTCGATCGAGGAGGTAATGGTGAAAAGGGAGAGTCCTCAATCTTTGGTGCAGTCACAGAAGAGAGAAGCGAGAGAAGCTATAGAACAAAGATCAAACAGAAGACATGGTGGGAGGGGGAAGAATGGATCTCTGTTCCAAAAAGGAAATGTGTAGTTGCTCCAGTTTGCCTGCCTCCCTCTTCAAAAAGCAACGAAAGGGTCTCTATCTCGACCCCGGACAATGGTGTATGCTTCAAGAAGCTAAATGGTGAAGATGCTAAATGATGAATCGAAAGGTGGATGGGACTCAGTGATAGAGTTTGCTCAGGCTAGAGAAAAGCAAAATTAAACTGAGAAAAGGAAAGGGGAGAGGGAGTTGAACTGCTCAATAAATTATGATAAGGCCAGGGAGCAGGAGGTGGAAAGGCTTTGTCTAGAAAAGAGTGGAAGGGAATGTCAGGGGGAATCTTTTAGTTCCAGATGAAGATAGCTTCGTGGAATGTTCGTGGACTGGTGGGTGCAGCACATAGGATGGTGGTGTAAGAGCTGATAAGAAGGCAAAAGTTAAAGATTGTTTTGCTGCAGGAAACCAAATTGAATGAAGTATCTGACTCTATAGTGAAGCAGATTTGGGGAAAAAGGTATGTCAAATGGGAGGCTGTGGATGCTTCAGGATCATCTGGTGGCATGTTGATGCTAATGTTATCACTTATCAGTAGTTGGAAAGAGTAATTCTGTGTCTGTGCTGGTGGAGGACATGCAGAATAATACAAAATGGCTCCTAACATCTGTTTATGGCCCGAATGACAATCAGAGGAGGAAGGGTTTCTGGAGAGAGTTTCTGGAGAGAGTTGGATATGGTAAGGGCAAAGTGGAATGGCGCTTGGTGCTTAGGGGGAGACTGGCTCACAATCCGGTTTCCTAGTGAGAAAAAGCGTGGTGGCAGGCTTTCAGCTGGCATGAGATCTTTTTCGGATTGGATAAACTCACATGCCTAGGTAGATCTACAAATGAGTGGAGCTTCTTATACATGGTCAAATCACCGAACTCCCCCAATTTATGTCTAGGCAGGATGGGATTTTGCTTTCAAACGAATGGCTGGACTTATATTCGGATGTCTTTCAGATAGCCTTCTCTAAGCCTGCATCGGATCACTGTCCAATCATGTTGAATTCTGATTGTGAAAGGTGGGAGCCTGCTCCTTTTTGGTTCGAGCTAATGTGGCTAGAGGAAAAGAATTTTCTGAGTTTGATTTCGGATTGGTGGAATGAGATGATGGTGGAGGGATGGGTGGGCCTTAGATTGGCTACTACGCTGAAATTGTTAAAGCAAAAATAAAAGGCTGGGTCAAAGATAATTCTGGAGATGTGGAGGCTAAGAAAGCTATCTTTTATGATGAGATTCAGTCAGATAAAAAGGAGGAAATGAGAAACCTATCCAGCGAAGAGGTGAAGATTAGAATAAACCTCAAAGGAGAATTCAAGAGAAAGGTGAGGGAAGAAGAAATAAAGTGGAAACAAAGGTCCAGATTATATGGCTGAAGGAAGGAGACAAAAAACAGACAAAAATACTAAGTTCTTGCATGGGATGGCATCCTCAAGAAGTAGGACGAATAGAATATCATCAATCTTGGACGGGGAAAAGAAGAGTGGAGGGGAAAGGTGAGATTATTAAGCTTATAAAAGACTATTTTGTCTCCTTTTATTCTAGGGAGACATGGGACATGCCGACTCTAGATAACTTGGCTTTCGATGGCATTGGGATGGAAAGAGCCAACTCATTGAAGGGATTGAGAAAGAAAGAGAAGAAAGGAGGGAGAATGAAGAGGAGAGAGATGGGGGAAGGCTGTGTGAGAGATGTAAAAGGGGCCTACTTGGACACGGGTGTTTTAAGCTTCATCCTCATCAAACTTGTGGGGGCCTATTGTGAAGGGCCATTGAAAAAAAAAAACCCAATGGTTAAAAAAATCATTGGTTGTTTATGGTGGACTAATGCTACACTACTTACAATTCTCTTATTTGGAAAGGTCTCGCCATCTGTAAGGAACAACCAAGGATGAAAATAGCGGCAGCGGCGGAAGTAGCGGCTTGCGGCCAAAATGCTATGAAGCGGGTGCTATGTAGTGTAGTGGTGATACGTAGTAGCGTAGCGGTGTGTTTTGAAAAAATCGTCAAAAAAATCTGAAAAAATTTCAGAAAATCTAGAATATTGGAAAATGATTGAAAATGTAGTTTTAATTATTCATTTATTTGCAAAAGTAACTTAGAGAAGGGAGCGTAGCGGTCCCCTCATTATATGAGGCCCTGTATTGCAGTATGAATAGAAAATAATAAAAATGATCATTTTTTTCCCATGTATTCATGTTGCTTAGTTATGCTAATTTAGAAACTAATAAAATGCTTATAATCAGAGGACCTCATACGATGAGGGGACTGTTAGGCCCCCTTATCTTAGTTACTTTTGCAAACAAAATACATTTTCTAATAGTGTCCAATATTCTTAATTTTCTGGAATTTTTTTAGAATCTTTTGACCTTTTTTTCAAAATGCCCCGCTACATTGCTACGTAACGCTTGCTTTGTAGCGTTTTGGCGGCGGGCGTTATTTTAACCCTTGCCTCCAAGCTTGAGGTCCCCTGTTCAAGTCTTGCCAGAGTATGCACCGTCATAGTTGTTTTGTAGTAGTTGAGTTGGGCCTTGGTATTTAAAACAAAGCACTTCTGGGTTCATGTCCACCATGGACAAAAAGAACTCCTTACCCAAGCAAACCCCAACTGTCTTTCTAACTGGTTGTTAGGACTGGAACACCTCTCTCTCTCTCTCACACACACACACACACACACACACACACACACAAAAAAAAAAAAGAAAAAAAAGAAAAAGAAAAAGAAAAAGAGATTGCCTTCTCAGAAGCTGGCATGAGAAATAGCTTTCTTTTCTCTATGTGAACGGAGATGTCTTCCTAGGTGGTCCCCCCTCTAGGATTCCTTGAGCTCATTCTCAATGGAAGAATAGTTGTGATATGTGTAGCAGGTTTGGGCGGTGTCACCCCTTGTACTGATGTGAAGACCATTTTATCCTTCTACTGCCCGGCTGATTTTTGCTCTGTTAAGAACGCGGAGATGTCAGCTTTGAGGACTGTCCTCCATGAAACTATCTATCTAAATTCTAAACCTTAGGTAGATTATTGTGGAAGGTGATTGATTACTCATATGCCGTTCAGTGGGCCTCTTCAAAAAGTAAGGCTCTGTGGGGTCTTCCGGTTGTGGTTTAAGAGGTGTTGGACTTATCCAGGCATCTTTTTGCGCTTCCTCTCTTTATATAAAATGGAGTGCAGATTCATCATGGGATTATATACCTGCAGAGGGGGTTAGGAGCAGCGATCTGTTTATAGCTTATGATTATTCTTCAGAAAAGTAATCTTGTAGTTTTGCTTTGTTCCCCTTTTTTATTTTGTTGTGTGATTTGGTTTTGCCTGTAGCTCTTCAAGATATGCCTCTTATGCTGATTTGCTGTCTTTAATAAAAGCTACCATCCTCATTTAAAAAAAAAAAAAAAAGAGAATAAGGAAAACACACGTGCAGACATGTATATAAATATGGTCTTTTTGAGGAATGGCCAGCCTGTTTTGGAGAAAGTCGGGGCTGGGTCTTTGGGTCTTTTTGGGTTTGGCGAAGAATGGGGGAGAGGTGGAACTATCTAATTATGTGAGGAGCGAAGCACTGTTTTGAGAGTCTAGCCATTATAGTCACTTTGTATGCATTTTTGCATGATCAATCTATGGATGTTCAAAATTTGAATGTGTGCTCTACGCTGAGAGTGAGGTTAGGATTGATCATAGTGGGGCTTCGGTGCCCCCTGCGGGCTTGACAATAATTGCTACGGTGCCATTTATTTAATCAGTTTATAGTTCTAAAGCACATGCCCCCGCTCCCTCTCTCATTACCAAAGATATTGACTTGTCATGCCATTTTTTATTCAGACATTGTGCCATGTTTATTTTCACAATCACATGTTCTGTTTAGATATGCATCAGTGTATTTGCATCATGCAGGAAGCTGAACTTGCTGTCTTTTGGAGAAGAAGCAGAAGAAGAGGAGAGAGAACTGGCAGCTGTAAAAGAGAAGATAAAGAGTAGTCATGATGTGTTAAATGATCCTCGTCTCCTTAAAGAACCGCCAACAAATGATTCGGTATCATTTCATTTTCTTTTCTTATAGTTTATGATGTTCTTCCGTTTATATCTTCATGCAATATACCTAAAAGGATATGGTATTCATGCAAATGCTTGGAACATCTGTTGTATAACCTCTTTGCGCATTCTTAAAAGCTTGTTACTTATCATATCATCTCATTGCTTGATTAGGTCTCACGTATTTTAAGGTATTTTGAGGCTTTCTATTGAGATGGACATGTGGAAGGGGATTACGTTGTTTACATGCCTTTGACATTTGATTGGAAAAAGGGAGGAAAGTAAGCCCACTATTGAAGGGGTCTTTGCTCCATATTTATGGCGATGCTGGGAGGCCACCCCCCACCCCACCCCGCACCCACACCAAAAAAAAAAAAAAAAAAAAAAACCCACGAATGGTAACCATAATTTTATTGAGAAAATTGACCAGTATAGGAGACATTTATGAGAGGCTAAAAAAGCAAAAGAAAACCATTCATAAAAAGCAAAAGAATGAGGAAAAACAAGCCTTTTTTTTGACCCAAGATAGACCAGAATGGAGAATCAAAATTCATGAAGCTGACCCCAACCAAAAGCCTGAGAATCATGACATCTGAGAATGATGATGATGCTGATGAAAAACAAGCATCACGCAAAAGCCTAAGAGTCATGACATCTGAGAAGAAAGCATATCTAGAACCAAAGCTGACCGCCTGACCCTTCCTTTGCAAAGATGTTGGGAGGAAGTTTTCCAGCTCATGTACTGGAATCTTCCTCTGGGGAGGGAGGGAAGGGATTCCTCAACATTTCTCAGTCGATGCCTCAGGTCTTCTTTACGAGTGAAAAGCCCCCGCGAAATTTCTGTATTTCCATCGATTTCCACTTCAAAGGATTACAAAAACTTTGGATATTCTAAAATCCCTTGATTTGGAAAAGCCCCGAATGAAGATACAAAGACTTCCAAGTGAATAAGGTTAGCATGGATAATGAATGTGCGACATAACCTTTGAGAATGAGTAGTACAAGTAGTCAATAGCACTCCATGAGTTACTGCGTCTTCTGCCCTAATCTAACGGTGCATTACTTGACCTTTGGTTTTTTGGAATGTAGTTCTATGGAGCAGAATGTAAGCTTAAAACTTTTGGTGGATGAACTGTAAATGGTGATGTTTTGAAGACCTTGTATCTCTTTTGGTCTTGAATAGTTTTCACTACTGCATCATCTGCCCTAATCTAATGGTGCATTACTTGACCTTTGACGGTTTTTTGAATGTGGTTCTATGGAGCAAAATGTGAGCTGTAAATGTTGATTTTTGGAGACCTTGTCTCTTTCAGGTCTTGAATACATTCTCTCACTTGAATATCCTTGAATCTTCTCCTTTTCCTAACCAAACCAAACCAAACCAAACCAAACCAAGCCTTTTCCCACTAGGTGGGGTCGGCTATATGGATTTGACGACGCCAATCAAATCTGTTTAGGGCCATGTCCTCCGTTAGATCCATGTAGGCAAGGTCATGTTTAATAGTTTCTTTCCAACTTCTCTTGGGTCTCCCGCTCCCTCTCCTACTCCTGGCAATCTCTATGCCTTCATACCTTTTAACAGGTGCTTCCATTGGACGCCTTCTAACATGGCCAAACCATCTTAGTCGATTTTCTCTCATTTTATCTCCAATCGGTGCTATTCCTACTTTGCCCCTAATCTCCTCATTCCTAATCCTATCTCTCCTTGTGATCCCGCACATCCATCTTAGCATTCTCATCTCCGCAACTTCCATCTTCTTAACATGATTATGCTTTACTGCCCAACACTCTGATCCATATAACAATGCTGGTCTTACCGCCACCTTATAATACTTTCCTTTAACCCTGAGGGGGACTTTCCGATCACACAAGACCCCCGAAGCACTCCTCCATTTGGTCCACCCGGCCTGAATCCTGTGACTTACATCAGTATCAATCCCTCCATCCTGTTGCACCATCGATCCAAGGTACCTAAAGTTTTCTTTCTCTACAATTTTTTGTGTGCCTAAACTTACTTCTATGTTACCAAGTGTCCTACTTTGGCTAAACTTGCACTCCATATATTCCGTCTTGCATCGACTTAGCCTAAACCCTTTCGTCTCTAACGTTTTCCGCCATACTTCTAGCTTAGCATTCACTCCTTCTCTCGTCTCATCTACTAAAACAATGTCATCTGCAAATAGCATACACCACGGCACCTCATCCTGAATATGTCTTGTAATCTCAGCGATAACTAGGGCAAACAAGTACGGGCTTAACACTGAGCCTTGGTGTAGACCAATCGTGATAGGAAACTCCTTAGTCTCTCCGCCAGTCGTCCTTATAGATGTCACGGCTCTATCATACATATCCTTTATCGCCTCAATATATGCGACACACACTCTTTTCTTTTCCAGTACTCCCCATAGAATCTCCCTAGGAACCCGGTCATAGGCCTTCTCCAAGTCAATGAACACCATATGTAAATCTCTCTGGCCTTCTCTATACTGTTCCATTAACCTCCTCAGGAGAAAGATAGCCTCCATGGTTGATCTCCCAGGCATGAAACCAAATTGATTATTTGAAATGTTTGTTGTTCTTCTTAGTCTTCTCTCAATAACTCTCTCCCATAATTTCATCGTATGGCTCATTAATTTAATCCCGCGGTAGTTCGCACAGTTCTGAATATCTCCTTTGTTCTTGTATATGGGTATAAGAATACTTTTCCTCCATGCATCAGGCATCTTCTTGCTCTTTAGCACTACATTAAAAAGTTTTGTCAACCAATTTATGCCATTCTCCCCCAAGCACCTCCAGACCGCAATAGGGATACCATCTGGCCCAACCGCTTTCCCATTCTTCATCCTTTTCAATACTTCTTTAACTTCTTCCCTACTGATTCTCCTATAGAACATATGATTCGATTCTTCCCTAGAAATGGTAAGCTGTCCCAATTGTATGTCACTACTACTGCTTTCGTTAAATAACTTGTAGAAGTAGCTCTTCCAACGCTCCTTTATCTCATCGTCCTTTACTAATACCTTTTCATCCTCATCCTTAATGCATTTAACTTGGTTTAAGTCCTTGGTCCGCCTATCTCTGGCTTTAGCAAGCTTGCATATCTCTCTTTCGCCTTCCTTAGTGTCAAGTCGCCTATATAGCTCCTCAAATGCCTTTGCCTTGGCCTCACTAACTGCCCTTTTGGTTTCTCTTTTTGCTTCTTTATACTTTTCCAAGTTTGCTGCATTTCGATCCTTTTGCCAAGTTTTAAAACTCTCTCTTTTAACTCTTATCTTGTCTTGAACGGCCTTGCTCCACCACCATGCCTCCTTCTGTGCCGGAGCACCCCCTTTAGATTCTCCTAAGACTTCTTTCCCTACCCTCCTAATACACTCTGCTACCTTATCCCACATATTATTTACACTCTCATTTATCGCCCAAACGTCTTCCTCTAGTACTCTATCCCTAAATGCTAGTTGCTTATCACCTTTCAAGTTCCACCATTTAGTCTTTGAGCATCTATACAACTTCTTTTTTGTAGTCCACCTTTGTAGCTGCACATCTATGATCAACAACCTATGTTGGGAAGTCAAGCTCTCCCCCGGTATCACCTTGCAATCTTTACAAGCTAAGCGGTCTCTTTTCCTAATTAAGAAGAAGTCAATCTGTGTCCTTGAGGAGCCACTCTTATAAGTCACCAAATGCTCCTCTCTCTTCCTAAAAAAGGTGTTAGTCACTATGAGATCATAAGCCACTGAAAAGTCCAAAATATCCTTCCCTTCTTCATTTCTATTACCGTATCCAAGTCCCCCATGTACTCCTATATATCCATCTACGTCGCGTCCTACATGGCCATTCAAATCTCCTCCTATGAAGACCATCTCGCCTTGGGGTATCTCTAGTAGCACTCCTTCCAAGTCTTCCCAAAACTGCTCCTTATGTCCATCTCCTAAGCCCACCTGGGGGGCATAAGCACTAATTACGTTCACTATCTCTTCTCCTAACACTAACTTAATTGCAATAATCCTATCTCCACAGCGCTTTACATTAACTATATCTTCCTTTAAGTCTTTGCTCACTACTATGCCAACCCCATTCCTCGCTCTATTAAGTCCCGTATACCATAACTTATACCCAGTTCTGTCCCACCCACCTTGTCTCTTGCAAGCAGGCAATTGCGATTCGTCTCCTTTCCATTGTATCCACCACTTCTCCTTTTCCTAAAGAAAAAAAAAAAAAAACCCATCTTCTCGTTTCATCTTCTGCTGCTACTTAGTAGAATTTCTCAATCAATGCCTCAGATCCTGTTTGAGTGAACAACTTGTTTGAAATTTCCGTATCTCCATCAATTTTCATTGCAAATGGTTGCAAACACTTAGGTTCTCCCCAATACAGATTTAGAGGAAAAAAAGGCGAAAATATTAAGAAAAATGGGACTGAGTCTCGACCCCAATTCAACTCGATGCAACCCCTGCCATGTCGGGGCCCAAGTCTGACTTTTAAATCACTGCTCATGGGAGATTGGTTCTGCATTAGTGAATTCACTTAGATATTTGGTAGAGAGCAGAAGTATTCTTTTTTCTCATGGCGGTGTCATGAGTTGGTGAAGTAAGGATATTGATTATGGAAGCAATATTAGAAGGTGACTCCCAATAAATGCGTGCATGGCATAGAGTAAAGTTTTACATCTAGTGGTGTCTTCCCATTGCACAGTCGTACATGGATGTTTTCTTGGTTCTCTTATATTAGATGTTTGGTGCTCGATTTCTATGGTTTTGCTCTCTGAGTGTACTTAATAGATAATTGAAACTGGAGCAACTATCCAAAATTTCTTGAGAGCTACTTGTCTTTTCGAAAAAAAATAAAAATTATGGAGAGAATCTATCTAATAGAGAGAAATTTCCAAGGTTGTCAATGGGCAAATTACCGGAAGTGCCCAACCCAAAAATTTGGGATTTCCAGTCCAGGCTTGGGTTCCAAGTTATGGGCTTGTTGGGTGTCTAGTCCGAGTTCAGGTCTAGTTGTGTCCATACCAATTACCTATATGTACTTGAATACTTTATATGCAATAAGGCTTGTTCGAGTATTTTAGATTAAAATCTTGAACCCAGGATAAAAGAGTGGGTCCATTTAAACAAAGGCTTGATCCTTTTGAAATCAGCCGTGGAGCCCTCAATGGACAGCCAGGTTCTAGTTTAAACCCACAGATATGTGAGGGAAAATGTATCGAGCCTGGGTTAGATCCGACAGACAAAATCAGGCCTGTTTGGATTTGAGAAACTTAATTTGGCCTGGTTTGGATCCATCATGGACTTGGACCCAAATCCCACCCCCTACATCCTTAATTTCCCACCCCCTACATCCTTAATTTCCTTCAATGGATAGAACCAACTCTAGCTCCACTTTCTCGTGTATCTCAAACATAAAGGCACTTTTATCCTCATCCCCTTCTTCACATTCTTGCTCCACTTCGTAGCATAACTTGCAGCATGGAGATTATGCTGAGTTGACTAGGATCGACTAGGTGCTGAGTTGACTAATCACTACAACTCTTCTGTGACTAGAATAGGCCCAAGTAACTCATTTGTGTGATTCAGTGATTCGGCCGAGTCAGAGACCGAGTGATGCAACTTAACTGAGTTTTAAGCTAGAATTTAAGAGAGTAGATTCTTTTCTTTTCTTTCTTTCTTTCTTTCTCTCTCTCTCTCTCTCTCTCTCTCTCTCTCTCTTTTCTATTGGCAATTCAGAAAGTAAAAATGTAGTGCCTATAATTCAAACCCATGATGTAAGCTATATGATTGTAACATTCAACCACCACTCTATCCCAATCTATTCTGTAAGAAATGGGCACGCTTAAACCCCAGCTGTTTCTCAGCTGGTTATGGCCATGGGTTTGTGTGAGAGTGAGTGATTTCGAGTCCCCACTGTAGCGAAAGATGGGCACGGCTAAAAGATTTGACCTTTTAAGCAGTGTTCTAAGTAAACATACATATCCAATTATGAAGGAAAACCAACCGCTGATAAAAAGTTCTATTTATTGATTAAAGATCATTAGTGTATTAGGAGTAAAAATTCATATAGATCATGGTGTTACTCTTTATATATACAAGGTCAAGTGTTAAAGTGTTCAGATAATTTTAGAACCATTGTCTATCTTATCAAGTCATTGGCCTAGATAATAGCCATGATCCCTACGTTCAACAAAGGACTTACGTTTACTATAAACCTCAGGTGCATGATGATTAAAGATCATTTATATCTTCATCAAAGCTAACAAATATAATTAATAACTTCCACTTTTTGCATTTTTTTTTTCTTTTCCTTTAAATGTTGACATGACAAACCAACAAGCTAGTGGTTGCAACTGCGAGCGCCTTTCAACTCTGCAATGGCCTATCTTTATAATACATAAAGTTGATTAAAGACTATTTTGCTTTATTCACCACTGATTTTTACTTTTTTTAGTTTAAATAACAAAATAACGTGACTCTCCTACTTAAACTCCAAGTCGTCAATTTGACTCTACTCCCCAGCTTGCACAAGTGGGCAAGCTATGCTTGTTGGGGATTCCTCTAATTCTTTTTTCCTTACTTTCACCAAAAAAGAGCTGAATCTTTAATGATTCCATTGCATGTCTATTGAATTCCCTGGATATTTATTTTTAACTAAAGACTAACTTTTCTGATATTAAGGATCTGACTTAATAGTTCTGAATCTTTTACCATAAAAACCCTACCACCACAGTAAGATATATACAATAATATGAAGCTATACATGGATTTACCTGATGCATTGCATGCCATCCTAACTTGCTTGTGGTACACTTTTGCATGATGTTAATGTTGAAGGAATTGTAGGTTATGCGACCTTAGGACTCTTCCTTTTTTCAAGTCATATAATTCACATTCTTAGTGATCCATATTCTGTACAGTTGAAATTGACACAATGTGGGTTCAGGATTCCTTCGATATCCTGGCCTGGAAGTTTAAAACATTTTGATTTGGTGCCTAATGCTATTAAGATAAACAATGGCAAGAGTTGGTAAACATGATTTTTTTTTTAAAATTGAGGAATAACATTAAAGTAAATTGGCCCGAATAGTAAAAGTGATTTCTTTTTGCTTTTTTTTTTTTTTGCACATGGTCCTCCAGTCCTCCCATGTGTATGGTACTCATCATGATCATCATTCATTATCATCGTCGTCGTCGTCATCATCATCATATCATCAAAGCCTTCTCCCAACAACTACATAAATTTTGTTTCTCCATTCCAATCTATCCACATGTATGGGACTATGACTCTGTAAATTATACATTTTTTGGGGTCTTATGGCCCTAAAGTTCATAAGCAACTTAATGCCCATCTGTTAAAAGCAGTTTTCATTGTTTTATGCAGATTTCATTGGAAAAGCCGAATAAAGATTTGCAGATGTCTGTAAGAGAAGCTTTAACATCTAAGCGAGATAGCTTCGAGAGAGAACTAGAAAAGAACCTTTCTGAAAGTCATGGCCTTAGTGATGATGACGATGATGACGGTGATGATGCCAAATTTGATGCACGAATGCGTCTACAAATTCTCAAAAAGAGAAGGGAGCTTGGAGAAATCCCCAATCGGTCTAATGGTAATGATATCTAGCTTATCATTTTACAGTTATGTTTTGTTGCATGCATAAATAGGCGACTAGAAAGTTGTTGGTTTTTTTTTTTTGTTTGTTTTGTATCTATGAATGATCTTTATTTTGCCACACTCGTTTTTTGTCGTCATCATCATCATTTTGCACTTATCCAATCGGTTGGTTTGAAGAGTTCTACCATATAATAAAGAAAAAAATGTCGTCTTCTATTCTACTTTCTACTAAGGTGCATTTAAGTGTGCTCCCCCCCTTTCCCTTCTATCTCTCTCTCTCTCTCTCTATATATATATATATATATATATAGAGAGAGAGAGAGAGAGAGAGAGAGAGAGAGAGAGAGAGAGAGAGAGAGATTCTCAAAAAGTCCCCTATCTCAAAAGGGGAGTTTCTTCCCCTATCTAATAGCCAATGATTTGTTAGTATTTTAAGAGAGTCTATAAGAGATCCACCTTTGTAGGAGAATGTTAGGATATGTGTATCATTGATGACATGTGTTACACTTTCACCAGGAAGTTTTGTAGCGTACCTCTTATATATTTATGTACGCACAACACGCGCGCACACACAAACACAGGTTATTAGGTGCGCGTGGTGCACATGGAGCTCTCTATGTGCACCTTCCTGTGGCGCCCACATGGGGCTGGGGCAATTTGAAAGAAATGGGTGTGGCCTACTCATGTACAAAAAATGGACCCCACCTGATCATCATAATCCCTTGATGAAGGGCTCACAAATTTTCACCGTTAAAAACGGGTGCACAGTTGATCCAAAGGTTCAGTTCATTTAGATGGGTGCAAACCCAGGGGTTTGTTGCAATTCAGGGGATCCTGTGTATGGGCTCCATTTAGATGGACCATCAGGTAGGTCCCACTATGAGGTGTGCACGGGTGTGCTTAAAAAGAAAAGGTGTGCATATGATTACTCATAGACCCCATGAACGTTCATCCAAGAGCGCCATCCTAGGGATCTCAATTGACGAAGACTCTCTTTGTCACCATGCAGGCATCTTGGGATGCAGAGTTGACTCTTTTCCATCCACCTACCTCGGTCTTCCCTTGTGTCTCAGTAGGGTGCCAAAATCTATCAGGAACCCAGTAGTTGAAGGAATTGAGAAAAAAATGTCTTCTTGGAAAGCAAGATACTTATCCCTAGGAGGCAGAATCACGTCGATCCAATCTGCGCTTGCCAACTTACCTATCTACTACATGTCCATTCTCAAATGCCCTGTTGCTATCATCAATTGCATTGATAAGCTTCAACGTGACTTCCTTTGGCAAGGCCGCGAGGAGTCAAAAAAATTCCACCTGGTGAATTGGAAAACGGTTTGCTGCCCTAAAAAGTCAGGCAGTCTAAGTCTAAGACCTTTAAGAAGGATGAATCAAGCTTTGTTGGGCAAATGGATTTGGAGACCGGGGGACGAAGCTGAAGGCCTGTGGAGAAATATCCTACTAGCAAAATACGAAGTAAGGAGAAATGGATGGGACATCTCTCCATCCCAAAGGTTCTCAAACTTCTGGAAAGGGATATGCTCTACCAAAGGCTCTTTTGCCCAATCCATCCGCTACCACGTTGGTAATGGAGAGAAAATCTCCTTTTGGCATGACATTTGGGTTGGCGAAACCCCCATAGCGATTTAATTCTTTGATCTCTACAGATGCACTAGGAACCACAAAGCTAGGGTCAGAGATTACCTTGACACAAGTCGCAACCAACACCTGTGGTGCCCCATTTTCAAGGAATATCTTCGAGGCAGAGGAAGCAAATCTCTTCAGTCTTTTTGAGGTCCTTAGCGGGTTAGTCATCAACAGTGAAGGGCGAGAGAGCAGGCGTTGGGCCCCTTCCAGCAGCGGCTCTTTCTCGGTTTCCTCCTTCTCCACCCTTCATGCAGCGATCCCGACTACTTATCGAGGTTGGTCTTCCCTCTGGGAAACCATGGCCCCTTTAGAGACCTTGCTTTTGCCTGGCTTGCTCTTCGGAATAAAATTTTGACTATGGATAATCTCCTCCGCCGAAACATGCTTATCGTCAATGCTTGCCCCCTTTGCTTAGCCGACGAGGAATTGATCGATCACGTATTCCTTCAATGCAAACAGACAAAAGCTATCTGGTCAGCAATCCTTAAGGAGTTTAACTGCAGTTGGGTTATTCCACAATCCTTCCTCGAGCTGTTCCAATAGTGGGCTTGCCCGATTTCTACCTCCAAAGGGAAGATTATGTGGCTCCTATCCTTTTTGGCATGCATCTGGATAACTTGGAAAGAGAGAAACAGTAGGTGCTTTGAAGGGACCTCTTCCTCCCAAGAAGACCTAATCCTCAAAATGAAATTCAGTGTCGCCTCTTGGGTCTCCTTTCTTCCAGACTTTTGGGGCTTAATGCTTGATGCATTAATGTTCAACTTGAGGGAAGTCCCCATTTTGATTAGGCTCTTTATTTTCCTTTTGTATGAGGCCATTAGCCTCCTTGTATAGCTTCTCCTCTTTTTGGGCAGTGGCTGTATTTCTGGGGTTCTTCCACAGCCGCTTCCCAGTATAATCCTTTTATACTATAAAGCTTTTCATCAATACAAGTCACCATTTCAAAAAAAAAAAAAAAAAGTCCCCATGCACGTTGTGTGGATGGAGCTCTCCTTGCGCAACCCGTTGTGGGGCCTGCATGGGAATTGGGGGGAGGGAGGTCAAAAGACCTGGTTGGGGACTACACGTGTACATAATATGGGGCCCAACTGATCATACTAATTCCTTGATCAGCGGCCTACAATTTTTATCCCTTGGAAAAGTTTGCATAGTCGATCCAATGGTCTAGTCCATTTGGATGAGTGTAAAAAAAAGGGATCAGTGTAATTTTGGGGGCTTCTGTGTGTGGTCTGTCCATTAGGATGGGTGATCAAGTGGGCCCCACTATGAGGTGCACACGAAATGCTTTCATCAGTGGGGAATACTTTTCCATGGAGCTTCTCTACAATAATGGGCCCATTTGATAGCACGGATGAATCACTTTCAATAATTGAAGTTCCTTGGAAACCTTCCATGGAGATCCGCAATGCTTTCCTACTTGAATTTTTAACCCCACATTCTAACATGCCATTCTCCCCCACTTTTTGGCACCCCTCTTCTAGCACCTCGCACTTGTAACCCGTCAATTCATTGTAAACAAGGTTGATTTTGGTCTTTTGAGTATGTGTCATCAAAGGAATGATGTCAATGGACCTCTAAGTACACAGTTGCCCAAGACCCAAAAATTTAAGTATGGACCCCCTTTTTACTCTTTACCCAAAAAATTTGGATTTGGGTTGAGTTAGGCCATACTATGATACCCGGATACTTGTACAAGCCCAATGTATCCGTATCGGACTACCGATACGATACTTGTATTGGTACCTGATACTGCACTGATACTTCTAGGGAATAAGTTTAACTTATCCTACTTATAAAGTCCTTTATTTGATATAGTTCTTTTAATATTTTTACTTTTGGCCATAAAAAATGCTTGAAAGGGACGAAAACAATGATAATTTCATTGATTCAAAACTGATCAAAAGAAAAAAATTAGGACACCCGTATCCATATCCGTGTCGTAAACCTTCAAAAGTGAGGAGTCGTATCCTCGATTCCTGTATCAGTGTCCTATCCATATCCGTATCGGGGCATCATAGGGGCCATATTTGAGTACTGATATACTCGAGTAATATGTATAAAAATACTATATAAAAATATAAAATCATCATCATCATGCTAAAACTATATGAAATGCTGAATAAATATATATTGATAAATATCAAGTTAATATTATTTAATATGATGAACCTACCAAGAGCTTGCAGCTCAGATGGTAGATGCTCATTGTTGCAACCACAAGGTTGCAGGTTCATGACATGTCATCAATCTTAATGTGTATATGTATTTATATCATATTGAGTCAGGTCCTTTGTCACCTACTTTGGTGTTCCTCAAACTTTTAACTGTTAGAATCGAACAATTCGCTGTTTGGTTTGTTGTAGTCTGGTGATTAAAAATGCAAAGGTTGATGCAGCTCATCATGGAAGGTAAACAGAAAAAGAAAAGTTCACCTTTTGCAATGCATCCAACTGTGGACCCCCAACTATTGGAATCATGCTGGGTCTTTGGCGAATCTTCACAAGGACTCAAAACATGAAAATGGGAAACTAAGGGCCTGTTTGGCATCATTCCTCAGGAGTATTTCTGTATTCCCATGGAATGAAAGTTCTGAGAATGTGTTTGGTTGTCATAATTTTGCCGTTCCCTGAAAATATTCCAATGGAAAACCCTCCCATGAGCACAGAAATTTCGAAACAGTAAAAAGTCGTCGTTCATGGAGAATGCTTGGGAAGTCAAAAAAATTTGAACCGCTAGACTCTCGGAACCACCTCCACATGCAACTTCAAAACCCAATATCCTCTCTCTTTATGGTCTTGACCCCAAATCGGCAACCTCTCTCTCTTATATGCCCTCATCCCCACTTAGCTACACCTCTTTGTCGCAACTAGGTTCTCTCTCCCTCTCTCGTCGAATCAGTCCCCGGGGTACAACTCTCTCTTGCTCAACCCTGTTTGGATTATGCACTTTTTATGGTAGAATTCCTCAGTTCCAGAGGACTCTAGAGATCTGGAACCAAGCTGGTCTTCCGATTATTTCTTGTAATGAACATTCTTTTGTGCTGCTGCCATTTTTCAAATTTTCTTTTACAGGTTTCCATGCTGCTTCTTTTCCCTTTAATTTATGTGTGCAAAATGAATGAATATTCTGTCCAGTTCTAAGACTGATTCACATGAAAAACATTGCCAAACAAGTTTTGCTCTGCCCATTTTCAAAATGGGAACATTCTCAGCAGAACTCTTTCTAAGAATAGACAAATTCTCAACACAAAAATGATACCAAACAGGCCCCAAATTGAAGAGGCTCTTTATCGTGCTGGTGAGAAGATGAGAAATAGAGGAAGAGGAAGAGGGACTTTGCTTCATCCTCTCCTCTTTCTGTCTCCTATACAGAGATGAACTGGTTGAAATAGTAACTTTAACATAAATCTACAAATACTACAGTCTTGGATCCTCTGATGAACGATGGTATAAGAGAGTTCACTATGCTATTTATAAATTCATGTTTGGGTCTTAGGTTTAAAATCTACACATTTGAGTATTCACGTTTCAATATTCCTTGGAGTTGGGAAAATTTTAACTCCAACCTTAGTTAGGCCCACCATCAAATTGATACTGTGCGAAGGACATAATTTAAACTTACAAAACGTAGGAGGGAAATTTCATACTTTGGATGTGAAAAGATTTGATGGTAGCCCAAATTTGATTAGAGTAAAATTTTTCTGTGAACCAATGCAAAGAGTGATATTAACTTTTAATGGTTTAGATTTTGAAGATTGACCAACCTATGGATCTTTAGTTCGGAGTAAAGAATTCCTATGGTGGCCGACATCAGCACCACAGAAGATATCCTGACTTTGACTTGGGCAAGAAACCCTTCTCAGATGGGAAAAATCATTGTCCCTCAAAAACTTAGTTGCACTATAAAAGAAGCAAATACCATCACATTGTTACCATCGTCCCTTCTTTTTATCATGTTGGGCCTACCTATGATCAACCTTATCCCTTTATACACCTATCCTTGTTTATTTAGCAATAGCCTTGACAACAATCCATACATTATTCGCCACGGTTGGGTTATTGGACGGTCATTGGACTCAGACAAAGTAAAATTAAGGGCTAATGATCATTAGCTCGGATTGTTATTTAACACAACCTTAATCAACGTCCAAATGTATCCTTCCTCATGCTTCCCTTGATTTTTGTGCATCTAGGGAGGCCACACTTGATGTGTACATTTTTTACGGAGAAAATGTCAAAACCTTTTAGAATGACTCCAAGGAAAAATCAAAAGGCTGCATAATGATCTTCAGTTCCTATGCTTTTCGTCTAATGTGGACCACCTTTGTTTGATCAATCCCATTTGTAATGCACTTCCCACTATATAAATGAAATGAACTATCTAGTCAGAAGCCACCATAGGTTTAATACATGTGCAAAAGTTAACATAATCAATGCCATTACTTATATCATTTTGATGATAGTTAAATGCATACAGATTTTAACAATTATTCAATCCTATGTTTTGGTTGGTGGGTATGAAAAATTTAGTCATGGGCCCCACTTATGTCAAATTGGTGAGTACCACTAATCATGGATCAAAATATCGGATGATACGATCTTATTGGCTGAGACCGCTCCGTTTTTTTGTCATTTATCAGCATTCACATGTATATAGCGGCGTGTTGGCTGATACACTGTGATATGTATCAATGATAAAATGACCCCTTTTAAAGCTAAAAGCCTCTCTTTCTTACATTCTTTTATTAGCAAAATATTGCTAGGAGGGTTGTGTGCCTTTCTATTCTAAAAATGAAAAAAAAAAAAAAAAAAAGATGAAAACATTTTAAGAATTGGTGCCAATCCACCATCCATACCTGATGTTAAGGCAAGAAAAATCTAAATTTAAGCAAATCTTCTAGGCTTTTTCAATTTTTTGGGTAGGAATGATTTAAAAATTATTCATGGTGCATTTTATGAGCAGAAATTTATTAGGTTATGCATTATTAGGGCTTTCGCAAGTTTTTTGAAAAGATAAGATTTTTTTTTTCAATTTTTTGCCCACAAAGCCCACTTCATTAGTAATTTTCCCTACATTTATGTGTTCCATCGATCACTCCTGTAGATCTGTGTAGTTGTTAACTAGTAAGAAGTAAGCCGTAATACTAAGTAAATAGTGGGAGATATTAAATAAAATACAACTAGTAACTTAATGGTAGCATAGTGCATATTACGCACTTTATGGTACATACTACATGGTTGATGATATCATGATGCTATGTATCATGTAGATAGTAGATACTAAATAATGATCTTTGACTATTGACCCTATTTTCGTTCTTAATACATTCGAACAACTTGAATATAAGTGAACAAATATATCAGAATTGTTAATCTAAAATAAGACAGTGGTACCAGACATATGTCAATGAAGGGTCCGGCACTCCAATTTCTTTTAGTTACTAATGAAAATACACATTAAAATCTAACATTTTCTAATGTTCTAATTATTTTGAATATTTTTTTTTGGAATTTAACCTCAATTTACTCCAATAACTGATGTGTAATAACCAATATATCTCATCTGGGGGGCGGCCGATATGCCTTCTGCAACAGATGATCATGTTGAAGACTGCATATTATGCACTGCACTTCTCTAACAAATTTAAAAATGGGTTAAGAGTTCATCTTTCTAAATTCATACTGTTGAACGATTCTACCACCATGTTTCTTAGAATAGGTTCAATCACCACAATCAACATGGAGGCCACTACTGAGTTGATCACATTTAAATAACAATCTCAAATTGATGAAGCTAATTATGGGTAGAACCTGTTTGATCAAACAATGGATCACAGACCTATTGAAGTTAAATTTTAGTCACTGTTAATGCAAGGCATGTGTTTTTAGGAGTTTTAAATCTAGAAATATGAACCATGCGTCGAGTTTAAGAGAAATATACCAACAAAAAAGATGTCAGTTGGAGATATGAATGTGAGTTATCTCAAACTTCATCAAATTATATGTTTGAATTATTACATCAAAGTCGTTGAAAGGGAACTACTGCAAACTGTGAATTCGAATGCGAATCAATTGCTCTAGGAACTTGGTAACTAATAGTCTGGTTCAGTTCCAATCAGGTCCATCAAATTTGGGTCCATGTCCATATATATATATATATAAAATTTAATTGGGTCTCGGTTCATGTCCACCATGATTCTGATCCAAATCCATTGTTTACATCCCTAAAGAAGGTATAACAGTCATCTTATAAAATGACTCTATTATTGAAGTGACACTTGATGATCGCGTAACACTCTGCTAGTTCGTCTTTCTTTTGTCTACTCTGTGGTCTGTGCTGATCCTACATGCTATATCTAATTAAATCCCTCCATTTTGTTCCACAATTATGACAAGGTATAGAAATCCATTCACAACAAGGCATTAAGTTATTTTCAGTCTTGAGCATCTCAAGATCTCTACTCTCAATCCCATTAAACATGCATTCCATCCGTTCTTAGACATGTTAACTTTCCATTTAAGATGGAACTCTTTTCTCTGAAGTTCCAACTTATAGTTTGCTTTCTCTCGTCTGTCTAATTTGGACCTCAACGTCTGTGAACCACAATCACCATAGGTACATCTTATATAATATAATGTAACATAATATTATATGTTAAAAACATGGAACAAAATAGCAGCTGCTACGTAAAATTGAAAATATTGCCTGGTGCAGTACAGCCACGATCAAGGAAAATTGTCACCTCTGACGATGCGATCGAGCCTTTAGACTCGAGCACTAAAACCACTTAGATGAGAACACTCAAAGAAAAACTCACGAGAACACTCTGAAATTTTATTATCAATAGCATACTTACAATCGAGAGTTCCCCTCTATATATAATAGAGGAATCACATAAACAAGGAATCACTCATCATTAAATTTCTCCATATGATCACCAGAATCTGTCTAACTAAATCAAATCAAAATCAAATAAACTAAATTAAGGACCTAATTAAGAATTCCTAGTGGGGCCTGTCAGGTGGCCTTATTCTTTTTGGACCGTACTGCCTCAATTCTCCCTGGCTTGGAAGAACTCGACTCTGGCGAGTTAACGGCCTGATATCTCTCATAGAGATCGGGATTGAGAAGCTGGAAGTCAGTAGCTGTGATTTACATTGCATCGGAGAGGACGGTTCTACTAGCGAAAAAGAAGCTTCTGAAACTCCCCTTGTCTAGTTGAGACAATCTGATCGTCAAGGACTGATTTTATTCGCAGAGGGTGGCGAAGTTGGTAACCGAATTTCTTGTTCTTCTGAAGAACTATCTTGGTCATGTCCTTTGTAGAGTGTGAGATCTTCAACATTGAATGTAGCATTTCGGCGAAGATCTGATGGCAAATCCAACACATGCATTGTGAGCAATTTCTTTAGAACCTTGAACGGTCTTGAGTTGTGGGGATGCAGCTTTTTATCCGCTCCAGGCGGAAGGCGCTCCGGATGATTACGCAGCATAACCATATCTCATTCCACAAATTGAACGAAGCGGTGACGCTTATCTGCATGTTGTTTATATGAATCATTGTTGGCTAGAATATGGCGTCGAACTTTCTCATGAACTTGCTGCATATGCCTAATGAAGCTGTCCGCATCAGTAGTTGTTCTTGCCTCTATAGGAAGTGGAACAAGATCAACTAGTAGGCGTGGTCTAGCGCCAGTAACTGCTTCAAAAGGAGAAATCACTGGGGACCGGTTGACTGAATTGTTGTATATGAACTCGGCCATAGGCAGCGCCTGATCCCATGTGGTAAGATGGCCTCGTACTAAACGCAGCAGATTCCCAAGGCTGTGGTTGACTACTTCTGTTTGACCATCAGTTCAGTTTGTGGAATGATATGCAGTAGAAAATGCTAGCTTTGTTTGACATATTCCACAGTTTTCTAGAAGTAACTAACAAACTTCGTATCCCTGTCGGACACAATGGTCTTCGGAAGTAGTGACAAAATCAGGATTTTCTTCTAGTGGGGGCAAGTGATAATCGTCTAACATTGGCAGAGCAAGATTTTTTTTTTTTCAACAGGGATTAATAAATTTGCTTATTTTTTACTTATCATTTAAAAATGAATTTATTTATTATTTAAGAAATTTTTACTAAGATCTATAGAAAAATCCTAAATTTGAAAATACTTCAATATTTTTAAGGTACAATTTCTCTAAACTTTAGGGACAATTAATGTATAAAATAATAGGGCTCACTATTATGAATTCAAATCGCTCAAAATAATCATTTACCCTTTCTTTTAGGACTTATAGTTGTATCTCACTTTAATCCATGGTTTAAAAAATCGGCCGAGTCCGAGACGAGTCCATAGTGACTCGGACTCGGCTCAGTAGTCATGTTAACTTGAAGTGAAAATTGAAAAAAAATAAAACAAAAGGGGTCTTTTGTAAAAATTTCTTAAAATGGAGTGGGGAAGGGGAGAGAAACAATTATAAAAGTGAAAAAGGAGAAAACTTTTGGCGCTTTTTTTTTTGGGGTGGGGGGTTGGGGTGCAGTAGGTTGGAGAAGGGAGGTCTGGAAGGGAAAGAGGGCAACTGTTGATGTGCTGTTGCTCTGTTCTAGCTGGTTGGCTGCTTTTTGTTGCTGTTGCTGCCTGCTGCTCACTGGCTGGTTGCTACCACCTGCAACACTGCTGCTCTCTTGACTGTTGGTACACTTTTTTTTTCTTTTAATGCTTCAAGTTTTTATTAGACCCATGCAGCAGCAACAACTTCTTCTTTTATTTCGTTTATTTTTTTTTTAGTACTGCATCGGGACTCGGCTGAGTCCCATGCGACTCGCCCGACTAGTCCTGGGTCCATTCTTTTAAACCATGCTCTAATCAAAGTAAGACCTATATCGGATTGATCACATGTTAATCAATCTTCTCATAATTAATTAGTAAAAATATGTTGATTCGTTACTTGTGACCATTTAATGGACCACATGCTTATGGTAGACATGAATAGTTGAAAATCCATTGATTGGTTACTTCTTATCGTTTAATGGGCTGCAACATGCCATAAAAAAAGTAAAGAATCAAGGTGTAATATCCATGCTACTTAGAATAAATGGCCTAGTTTTTTAGTCGACTTTTTTGGATTTTACTCAAATAGAGGTTCGTCCCACCATAAGATTGATCACATCATATTTTAAACGCATGCTTGAATATGGTGGGACCAACTTCTATTCGAATCTAGTGATGGATAACCAAGATGTACAAATCCAAGTATCTCAAAATGCCATGGAGGAGAAATTTCTCTTATGAAGACTTTCATTTTAGAGAAAAAGGGGAGCAAATGAATGATTTGCTCCTTAAAACTCTCCTTATACTTTGGGGTTACCTTGTGGAAAGACAAAATTGACCTTAAAACTTTTTAAATTCTCTCCTTTATGAAAGGAAAAAAGTACATAAGGAGGGGCAAACATGTAATAGATCAAAACAACCTCTTAATTTTTTTGAAACCTTTCCCATGTATTCTCATAAATCAATGAAGTTGAGAAGGGGCAATTGACCCCTCTCAACCTCCCCTCCCTCCATCCCTGTTCGGAAGTTCATGTAGTCGAACCACTTCTTTAAAGAAAAGTTGTGCAACCTTGTAAGCATCCGCCGTAGAGGTACATGGGATAAAATGAGCCATTTTTGAAAAACGATCGACAACCACAAATACAGAATCCACTTTTCTGGGGGTCTTAGGTAGTCCTAACGCAAAATCCATGATGATATCTTCCCAGGGGGCCTATGGGACTGACAACGACTGATATAACCCTGTATTTTTCCTGCTTCCTTTGGCCAACTAGCAGGTACGACACCGTTCGCAGATACGAGAAACATAGGGTGTCATGTGTGGCCAATAACATCTATCTCTGAAAAGAGCTAGGGTCTTATCTTGACCCAAATGTCCATTGCATCCTCCGGAATGGTCTCTCCTGATAACATGCTCTCGGATAGACGTATTCAACAAGCAAAGCCGACTACCATAAAATAAATATCTATCATGAATGCTGAAAGATGGATGTTTAAGATGCTCACCATGACGGACCTCTATATAGATGGTGTCGAAGTCTTTATCTGTCTCATATTCCTGCTTGATTTGGTAAAAGCCTGGCATAGAGATAACCATGGTGGTCATGAGATGCTTCCGGCGATTGAGAGCGTCCGCTATCACATTTTCCTTGCTAGATTTATGGCAGATAGAAAAATTAGACTCCTGAACATAAGCGCTCCATTTGGCATAATTGGCTCCCACTTTCTGTTGTCAATAGAGGTGCTTGAAATACTTGTGATCAGAGTAAAGCACAAATATTTGCGGATCAGGTAATGTCTCCAATGGAGAAGCGACTGAACAGGAGCATAGAAATCCAAAGCATAAGGAGAGTACTTGTGCTTCGAGTTGGAGAATTTCTCGCTGTGGAAGGCAATTGGATCTTGTGGCTTAGGACACATCTAATTCCGATATCGGATGCATCACATGTAACTTCAAACACTTTGTCAAAGTCCGGAAGGCACAGGATAGGAGCTTCTGTGATTTTCTGCTTGCTTTGCTCAAAAGCTTGCGTTGCAACATTGGTCCATTTATAGTCACCTTTCTTCAGACATTCCGTAATTATAGCGGTGATGCTGTTGAAATTTCTGATGAATCTCATGTAGAAGGTAGCAAGCCCATCAAAACTCCCGACTTAAGTGATTTTGTGTGTGTGTGTGTGTGTGTGGGTGGTGGTGGTGGGGGGGCGGTTGGTGTTTATGCGGCCAATCCAGAATTGCCTTGACTTTCTCTGGATCCATTTTGATTTCTTCTGTTGAGATAATGAATCCCAAGAATACAACATAACTGCTCATAAAGGTTCAGTTTTTTAGATTGATGAAAAAGCTTTCTCGGCGAAGGAGATGTCGAATAACCTGCAGATGAGTGAAATGCTACTTCCTGGTTTTGCTTTAAATGAGGATGTCATCAAAATGAAAAATGGCGAATTTCCTGATATAAGGCTGCAACAAATGGCTCATAACCCGCATGAAGGTATTGGGAGCATTTGCTAAGCTGAGTGGCATGACCAACCATTCATGAAGGCCATCTATGGTCATGAACGCTGTCTTCCACTCATCACCTGCTTTGATGTGAATTTGGTGGTAACCACTTCGCAGATCAAACTTGGAGAAGATGAATGTTCCTGTCATTATGTCAAGCATATGATCCAATCTGGGAATAAGAAATCTATATTTCACTATGATCTTGTTGATAGCTCAACTGTCTATACACATGCATTAACTCCTATCCTTCTTGGGAGTGAGAAGGGCTGGTTCACCGAAGGGACAAAGACTTTATCGAATGTTCCCCTTTTGTAACAAATCATCCACCTGTCTCTTTAGTTCGGCATTCTCTGTTGGACTCATCCGATATGCAGGAAGGTTCAGCAATGAAGACCCAGGGATTGGATCAATGGCATGATGTATGTCTCTCATAGGTGGAAGACTCTTTGGCAACTCATCCGGAATAAGGCCGGAGAAATTTTGTGGGATTGGCTCGACTTCTTCTAGAATTGACTTGTGTGAAGAGTCATCTGTATCCTATCGGATGACCAAGGCATACATCATACCTTGATCTTTGTTTGCATGGTTAATATTTGAGGAGTAACTGGCTAACTGCTTCTACTCGGGCCTTAGTAGAACGTTGGGTTTGCAATGGCCATAACTTGGTCTTGCGTCCTTTCCACATTAAAGTATGACTATTGTTGTCCTTGTCCATGCCAACCTTTAACTTCTTCAACCAAGGACGACCAAAGACTGTGTGTGGCATTCATCGGGATGACATCACACTTGATTGTGTATTCATAAGAGCCCAGCTTGAAAGGAACCATGCATTGCTTGTCAACTGGAATAGTTGAATCATGCACCCATGCTATATGTATGGCCTCGGATGCTTTGTTGTGGGCAGTTTCAGCTTTTCCACGGCTTCTTTAGAAATAATGCTGATAGCACTGCGTCCATCAATGATCATATTACAAGCCTTACCCTTGCAGCTAGCTCGGGAGCAGAAGATGGGTGCATGATTATAATCCTGCTCGCCTTGTTGATCTTCTGTGATAAGAAGATGATGCTCAAGATATGCAAGTGATACTCCATCGTTACGAAATTCATCATTGATAAGGCTTTTTGTGTCTACAGGTTTCTCCATCTCAATGTGTTCATCATACTCTTCGAAGTTCTTTGATTCATTGTCTGCATAGAGATTCGTGTGAGGACATTCTCTAGCGTAATGCCCTTTCTACTGGTAGGTATGGCATATCACCTCCCTTTTGTTGCTACGTCCTTGTGCACGAGGATCATTTTGATGTATCTGTTGCCGTTGATTTTGAGGAGGAAGTGGCCTTTGTTGTGCCCCTTGGGGCTGCCTTTGTTGTGCAGGTGGCGGTATTGGTCGAATAATCGACTGCTGGGAGTTATTGGGAGTGGCACGATCAACGAAGATCGTTGCTTCCGATGGTGTGATCGAGCCTTCATACTGAAGCACTAAGGCCACTTAGATGAGAACACCCTAATTAAAAAAAAAAAAAAAAAAAAAAAACCTCATGAGAACACTCTGAAATTTTATTATCAATAGTATACTTACAATCGAGAGTTCCCCTCTATATATAATGGAGGAATCACCTAAATAAGGAAACACTCATCACTAAAATCTCTCCATATGACCACTAGAATCTCTCACTAAATCAAAATCAAATCAACTAAATTAAGGACCTAATTAAAGCAAGCAAATTGACAGAAGATTTGTTGGTGGGGCCTATCAGTGGGCCCTATTCTTTTTGGACCATACTACATCATTGCCGCTACGACTTGGCAGGTATTAAACACAGTTGGGCCGAGTAGTTTTCGTTTAAAACACTATTTTCCCTATCTTTTCCCCTCAAGGTCCTTTGTTAAAGTTGTCTCTACCTTTGCACGGTTCCAAATCTCTAAACAAAATACAAGATTGGTTGCTACACAAGATTCGACCACTTCAAAAATTTACACTGCTACGCCACTACATATTGCTGCAACTGTTATGTATTGCCCACTATGCAGTGTTTTGGCCACCAGCCGCTATGTCTTCCACAACCACTATTTTGACCTTTGATTAAAAGTATCTATTTGCCTAAAGTTGTCCTTAAGCAAAGCAAACAAATAAGAGTTTACCGGTTCTTTGGTGCAATCCTAGTCCTTTCACTTTAATTTGGCCTTATCAGATATATAGTTTCCAATTAAGGATGGCGGGAAAATTTGAACTCAGAAAACTGACCTGATAGATGGGAGTTGGGACTAGGATTTGCTGATGATTGTGATAATCGGATATGTTATTTCAAGTACTGGATAATTTGTTTCTTCTAGGAACTTCTACAATATGCCAAGGAGCCAGTGTAGGTAAATCAGCTTTGTTTTGATTTAGGCTTTTATATTTCATCCTTGAAAGCTAATTTCCGCAATTAAATGGGGAGTAGCCTCTGAGTTCTTAGTAGGCATTAGAGGCCGAGTCTCGCTACTTGCACTCTCCTGTACTTCCAGAAGGTGTTAAAGTCTAGCGTTAATATGAGTTTGTACAGGAAAAACTCTCATGGAATGGAATTCTAACCACCATTCCACTAATTTAGGGAAGAAAAACCATGACCATTTTTCCCAAATATCCTGGAATGTTGAACATGCGTTCATGAGCACATCCATAGAAAGAGAGGAGTTAACCATCCTCTATTCTGTTGCTCTACTTATGATGGCTTAGTTATTTTCCTGTAACTCTTTGCCAGGTACATATTTTGTATGAAGTACTAAAAACATGTTCCTGCCTTTTCTTCCCTTTTCAGAGATGCGTAGTCCAAAGGTGCAGAGAGTCTCCCCTCCCAGGTAGCCACACCCTTTCTAGCTGTGTTATCAACAAATGTACTAGTCTTGTTTCCCAAGTCAATGTGACGTTTAAAGGCCTGCAGGCATAAGCAGTTGCACTGAACAATACATTTTGAATTTTGCTTAAATGTTCATGATGATATGAGGCATGTTATTACTGACCCCCCCGAATACATGGGATAAGGCTTCAGTTTTAATGATGACGATGATGAATGTTAGAAATTATCATAGTTCTAAGAATCGGAATTATATTGCAAATTGTTCATACCGATGAATCTAATTGAATCGTCGTATCGCGAATTGTAGGTTTTTTTTTATATTTTTTAATAGAAATAAAAACATTAAAAAATAAAAACTAAAAAGAAAAAAGTAGTTATTACAATCCATCCATTTTCCCATTCAAAGCAGTATAAATACAATGATAAATAAGTCCATCATTCAATCATATCAAGAACATTAGGACATATTAATATATAAGAAATGATATGTGTATATAGTTAAATAAATTTAAGGTATCAATATATATTTATTTTTTTCATCTTTAAGTCAAAATATTTAAGTAAAATAAAATCTAAGCCAGTTATAAAAAAAAAAAAATCTAAACCATCAATCTGACACAACTGGTTATCTCTTGAAGTTAAAAACATGTTCATGAAGAAAAGAATAAAAAAAGATTTGAAAAAAAAAGGATATAGAAAAGCCCCACTCGTATAGTTGAAAATGTATGGTCAAAATCTTTAATTAAATTCATGTTATTCATTCATTCTAAAACCTCCCCAAAACTGCAAAAATTCTAGAGTGGTTTCGTTAACTACTAAATAATATTTTAAAAGTAAGAATGCTAAAAGAAAAAAGTATAAAGAAAGAAAAAGATAATATTAACTTATTGGTTGTAGCTATTCTCGCTTAGCCGGATTGCTTAAATCGTAAGATTCAATTAAACGAGTATTGAATCATAAGATTCACACATGAATCCTAAAATTCATTAGTCAATGCAATTTGTTGAATAGATACGAATTGTTTTCCTTTGGATTTGGGATATGAAATGGAAATTCAGATATGAATTGTAGGATTCCAATTACAATGGACAATTGATAAATAAGCAAAGTGAACTTAGAAAAAAAGTGGTAAGCACATAGTGTAACTCTTAAATTAGATAGGTGCTTTTAAAGGGAACTACTATTTTTCAATTCCATACCAGATCAACCAACTGGGAATCAACTGATCAATTGCCCTTGCTCTATCCAGCTGGAACCAGCATTGAGTAAGTGCATTAAATAACTCCAATAGTAACCTGATGGAACAGGGAAAGCTGCCGTCAATTATAGGCGGTGAGGAAGGGATGGGCAATGGGAGGGACATGCGATGATCATAACCATTTTCTTTGCCTTCCATCCAGATCACACAATGTTCTGGTTTTACTAATGGGTGATTCTAAATGCACCCTCCAATATTGCTGTGCCCACCCACATCCCTCTTATGTGAACAGTGATTTTCACTGTTAACATGAGAGGGATGTGGGTGTGTACAGCACTTAATGGGGTGCGTTTAGAATCACCCTTTACTAATTCCATTGTGTGCCTCTAGGGGTGATTAATGCACCAACCAACCATTTTTGGGAAACATGCTGTGCTGTAAACTAAGCTGATCACCTTTTATTGTTTTGTTTTGTTTTTATTTTCTTTCCTGATTGGTGATATGACTTGAACCTACAACCTCAAGGTTGCAACGGTGTGCACCTTCCATTGTGCCATGGGCTTTTGTTAGATTGATTAATAGTAATTGTGCAGTGATGATTCATAAAAGATTCTATGGTGGCACCAGTTTGTTATTCACTTACCTGTCTCAATCATGACTTTTTGGCTATGATGCCCATTTGTGGATATGGATACGGACACTGATATGGAGATCGGGGGTACGACTCCTCACTTTTGAAAATCTAGGACATGGATACGGATACAGGTGCCCTAATTTTTTTGTCTTTAGATCACTTTTGAATCAATGAAATTATCATTGTTTTCGTCCCTTTTCTAGCATTTTTTATGGTGAGAAGTAAAAATATTAAAAGAAATATATGAAATAAAGGACTTTATAAGTAGGAATGTAGTATATGTTAAACTTGTTCCCTAGAAGTATTGGTGCAGCATCAGGTACCAATTCAAGTGTGGTATTGGTCCGATATGGATACATTGGGCTTGTATAAGTATCCGGGTATCATAGCTTTCTGGACTTTCAGAGTGCGAAAGATGAAGAGTCAAACTCCTCTATATTAACATCAAAAGCCTCTTACATTGCATTATTTAATTACTTAGGTGGTAGCAATCATGGTTACAGAACTGTATTCTTTTGCCTTCAATGATTTGTTCAATGATTTGATCGGGCAAAAATGGGATTCCTCAAAAGTCTTCTCCATCTGAAAATCCCAGCAGATTGTCTATATCCGGTCCACTGGTGGGAGAGTCCATTGTAGTCTCTTGTGCCACATGATTTGTGATTAAACTACCAACAACATTGATGGGCTAAATCACTGAATGATGGGCCCTGATGTGAGTCTTTTGGGTTGAATAGAAAACCCTTTTAGTCTGTTGATTTTTTGGAATTTGTAGGCTTATTTTCAACCATCCTTGCTTGCCAGAAGCGACAATGAAGTCAAAGTTTCCAAGAAGGAGAAGCTGGCTCTGAAGAAAAAGGGAATTGGCTCTGAAGCCAGGGCTGAGCGTATGGCAAAAGCAGATTCAGATTTACAGCTGATGGGTCAAGCTGAGCAAGAAAGACAGATGCAGAAACAGAAGAAGCGTAGACTACAGGGTCGTGTAGAAGATGTATGTCACCTGAAGCATATGTGATTGCGGTCCCTTTTTTTTTTTGTTTCTACTATTTGCATACATTATGATGCACAGAATCTTTAATCATAGAATTTATGCATCCTACTTAATTCCAAAGCATAGCCTCCAGTTTAACAAACCCAAGTACGCTGATGTGTACTGCAATGGCCCACTCATTGCCAGGTATGCTAGTCACTTACTAAAATGAGGGAGAAAAATGTTTTGGTAAAATCTATGGATCATTAACAAATTTCAATTGGTATCTTTCATGAAATTTCTAGTTAACACTTATACAGTCATTCCCTGTACCTTAGAAATAACTTGGTGATTTGGTCATTATAGACGCTTGGAAAGCTGGAGAAATTCAAGAAAGCATTTTCTTCAAACGTCAGTGGACCAGCTAGTGAGCCCGGAAGTGGCAGTGAGGAGCATGAATCTGGATGGTGGTCACATAAGTTGAAGTTCATGCCTGATCCCTCCAACAAGGTTGTCTCTTCTCTCCTTTGAAATCTGCATCCACTTCTCTCTCTCTCTCTCTCTCTCTCTCTCTCTCTCTCTCTCTCTCTCTCTATAGGAGTTTAGAAGTTCATGCCTAATCCTTCTCTCCTCTGAAATCTGCATCATCCCTCTCTCTCTCTCTCTCTCTCTCTCTCGTGTTTGATAGGAGTTTAACTCACGGTAACAAATTTAATATTCAGGATGACATGGCTCGGAAGGATGATCCAAATGAGTATGTGGTTCAAGATCCTCTTCTGGAGAAGGGTAAAGAGAAGTTCAACAGGATGCAGGCCAAGCTAAAGCGGCGAGAACGAGAGTGGGCGGGCAAATCCCTTACTTGATCATTCTCCTACAATGTGAGGTTTCTTGTCTACAAGATAATCTCTTTTATTTGCTAATGATACCCCTGATAAATTGCCTCATTTGTTATATATTTTCATGAGGAAGTGGAGAATTCATGAAGCTTGTGGATGATTACAATCACGTTTGCGCGCTAATTTTTTTCAACATTAGTGGGGCTTTACATGTCTCTGTAACCTATACGTGTCAAATGAGGTGGGGGTAAAATTACAAGTAATGCTTTATTTACATCTTTGGTTCATTCTCAATCCAAAGCTTGTACAGTAAGAACAATTTTGCGTTTAAACTATATTTATCCATCTCTTTTAGCATGCGTGATTCTGGGAATGCCTTTCCTCATGTGATGTTTGTAATGTGCCTGATTAGACTGTTACTCTTTCAATCACTAACCTTGTTGAGGAGATGAAAGTATGTATACATGCCATAGTTGCCCCATTATGACTTGAACATTCATTGAACATTCATTAAGTACAAACTTACGTTATGTGTGGTTTTGCTCAACCATCTGGGCGGTTTAGGCATTAAGTGGGCCCAACTTTTACTGTATACATGGGAAGAACTTGATCAAATTAGTTTTTCTGTCCCTTTTTTTTATTGCTCAATACCCAACGTAATCAATATGATAGGATGAAACAGCTAATTTTCAGCTTAGGACACATGCAAGGCATGTCTCGCATGATGAATGGCCCGGATCATTTGATGATGGATAATCAACCATTGTTCGATATCGTAAATAGTTTGGGGAAATCCACCACACATTTCGAGCATTTCCATATTTGAGTTTTGCTCGATAATGGCACATGAACACAACACTTTTTCACTAATTTTCATTACAAATTCAAAGTCAATTGCATGATGAAAGTGGAATGCAACAAACCTTAAGCCCTAAAGTTTGAACCATAGTTGAAAAAATTCCTAATCATTTATAAAAAAAAAATGATTAGTTTATTTATAAACCGTAAAATAGCAGGCCTGATTTCACACATGAATAAACAGCCTCTTTCTGATTAGGGTTTGCATTAAAATTTGTTGTGCACTATTGAAAAGATGATGAATTGAATTGGACATCAAAACAGGAAGATGGATGTAGCCCACAACTGATATCTAATTATATGCTCAGATCTGAGTTTTGGAGGAGTTTGGGAAGAATTTTATTGAATAACATCCATCACAATATCACATATATACGTAAAAAAGAATATGAATTTTATTTTAGTTTTTCTTGAAAGAGGCAACCATGATATATAAAGAAGAGAGATGAGTACAAAAGCTTTCATGAGAACGATACAAAAAGCGCTAGTCACAATGCTCGAAAAGCTATGCAATTAAAACACTAATATTACAAACCCGATCTACCTCTTGTTTTGCTAGATTTTTTCTCATCCCATTGTGGAAGTCCCCTAACTCTCTTTTATTTCATTGAAGTAAATCTGCATCTTTGAAGGTGCCGACTTATGTGAAGAGCTTCTAAGATAGCCAATACTTTTTCATTGGAATCTTTGACCCTCCACATGTTTTGAAAACATATACGCACTTGTCCTTGAATTCTAAGGACACCACCTTGCCTTGGTTTTTCACGAGCTGATCCATTTACATTGAACTTTAAGGCCTATCGGATGAGATCTCCAAGACACCTTCTGAAAGCATTGGAAGCATTGGACCAGCTTCAAATGAGATTAGGATTGTGTAAGCTTTGATCGAGCACTAGATGTTGTATGGAATGAGACTTTATTCAAGCTACCCTAGAAGCTTTTGGATTTCATAGGAAATTTATTAGAATAATAATAGAAGAACATATTTCATCAGTGTCTTATTCCATTCTCCTTAATGGTTCTCCTTTTGGCAAATTAACTCGAGCGTGGGGCCTCATGCAAGGGGATCCATTATCTCCTTATTCATATATCGGGGGCAGATGTTTTATCAAGCTCCTTATCAAAGCTGATAGTGAGGGCACGATTCATGGAGTTAAAGTCACTAAAAATGCTCTCAGCATCTAATGGCTCGTTAAAGGTAGCTAGAGAAATTAACAGTATGCTTGAAGACTATTGCACCTTATTAGGCCAACCAGTTAACAAGAAAAATGAGAAATACCTAGGGAACACTATGTTTGTGAATAAATGTAAGGGCTTCACTTTTGAATCCTTTGCGAATAAAATCAATCGGAGAATCCGGTCTTCTTCTCCGGTCTTCACAAATCCCTAAAAGGACTATGGAGACTTCACATATCCCTAAAAGGACTATGGAGACTATATCATTTGACTTACAATGTTGAGAATGGTTGATATTACAAAATGCATCCCCTGATATCATGGGATATGACGGAAAAATAGTTTTAAAATAATATTGATAAGAGTAAAACAACTATGGTGACATTATCTGAATTTTGATCATATATTTGAAAAGTTTGAGTTTCAAGGGGACTAATATCTAAATGTGTCCCGATATACGGTGACACGGATATATATCACAGTGACTGGTAGGGAAAGAAGAGGGGGCAATTGGATCAAGAAAGGGAGTGACAGGTAGGGATGGTAGGGAAAGAGGAGGGGCAATTGGAACAAGAAACGGTAAACCATCATAGTTGTCATCATCGGTTGGAGGAGAATAGTGGAAACAAAAGTTGGCAGAGCAAAGCATACTGCAAAAAATTCCCAATGGCGATCTATTCCCTACTTTTCACTCTCCTTCCCACTGGCGATCTATTCCATTGCTAACAATCAGTCTTTCCCAATGACGATCTAGTCCCTACTTTTTAACACTGGAACTAATTTGCGCACTTGCACACTAAAAGAGTGGAACATAGGGAAATGATCACAAAGAAATGTAAAGACCTCTATTTATAATTATATTATCTACAATGAAGAGTATTCTGACATTTGACACTCATCTAATTGATGAGAACTTTCCAGAACCTACCTTAGGAGCTTTCACGCTAATCTTCCCATTGTAGACTTGCCCTTATTTTTCTAGAAAACTCTACAAATTTCTACATGTTTTCACAATTACAAGAATACCTAGGAGGCCCTTGCATCAGTGCTCTTAAATACATGGAGGGGCCCGTGTTATGATCCATCTGCGTGGACCATAAAATAAGGATCCCCCTAATTGTCCTGGGTCCGGGGTTTTGGAACTCATTCGAATGGACTGGACCATTGGTTCGACTATGCACACTATTTGGAAGGTGAAAACTTGTGGGCCGTTGGCCAAGTGGTATTTGTTTTTGTTTTCAATATGCTTCAATTATATGACTATTTTTTTTTTTTTGATCTATTTGTTATTTATATACATCCACCGTTATATTCTCATTCTCTCACGTATGGTTAGACTTTATATAGACTTTTCTAATAAAATATGCATTATAATATTCATACACGTCGTATGACCTCCATATCAACTTTACTTCACTGCCATGGTTCCAATAATTTTAGGTCTACAATTTCATTGTCAAACGCCTATGTTCTATTATAATCTCTACAATCTAGGAAAAAAAAATCTATCATCTACCTTAAGTTTTAGATGATTTTAAATCCTCTTTATTTAGTCATTATGAATTGCTAGGGTGTCTTTGGCGTTGTGCTATTTGGATGTTCCGATGAGATGAGATTGAAAAAAAAAGAGATAATTAGCGAAAGGTCCCCAAAATGGAATGTATCAAGCCTCTAGTCCAGGCAAAATCTGTTTAAGGGCTCTGGTCCACTCAGCTAGATTATTTGCAGCCAGAGGTCCCTGCATCCACACGATCACATAATTCAGGACTAATTTGCCCTTTCAACCGTTTTAGGCATAAAATTTTAAATTTTAATTTTCAAATCTTGGATTCTCCCTCCTTGGGCTTGGACAATCATGCGCGGACAGAGATTGAAGAGATTAAGTCACAAGCAAATAACCCCCTTCGGAGAGGAAGAAAACCGGACGCAGTGCCTCCCTTCTCCGGTAACGATGAGAACCCCAGAGCCTCTATTTCCTCAGAGATTGCCATCCTATAAAGATCGTTTTATTTCCGTCTTCTTCTTTTGATCATGAGTTCGGCCCACCTCTGAATTCCAGATCCAATCTGGAAGAGCCTGAGACCAAGTCTCCACAGGTTTCTTAAACACCCATCTCTTGCTTTCCATCTCTGTCCCATCATCCAATTGAGATTTTCATTTGCCGCTTCATTTATTGGTTGCCGGTGGGATTTGTGGAGATGGTTTCTGTAAAGCTTCTTTTTTTTACCTGTTCTATATGTGTTTCATCTCAATTTCGCTGTGTAGTTTCTTTAAGATGGAGCTTTAGACTTTTTATGATGTTTCTCCATTTTTCAAGCTTTTGACTTAGATTGTGGAGATGGGTTTCTTAGAACCGAATTCTCAGATTCCATTCATGATAACTAATGGAGCTTAAGTTGTGAGTTTCGCCACTTTTTCCTCTCTTTTGTAAATTCTTGCAGATGGGTTTCTTAAATTTGATTTTATGATTTGTCTGTTTCTATTGATTTTTACCCAAATTTTATTTCTTGGTATTTGAGTTCATTTTCTGCAGATTGGTTTTGATTTTTTCCCCTTGTAACAGGTCCACATTTTAATCCATTGAAGATGGATCATGGAGCTCCCACATTTTAATCAGGTGAGCAAGTACGACGATTGCATGTAGACCCACAGAGATTGGCCCCACCTTGATATGATCCATTTGTTCGTCTCCGCTTTGCCTTCCTCTGCGCCTCTCGTCTTTCTTCTTTTGCTTCCAAATAGGGATGCTGTGCAACAGCAACACCTTCCGAGATGAAGTCTCATCTTTGATATGTTTTGGCAAATCTGAATCCTTTGTTTCTGGATCACAGCAAATGGTGATCACCTGCGAGCGTTTGGTGACAACCTTCCAATTTTGCTCTGATGTCTGCAACACCGCCCGAACTGACCACTCCTATGGCCCACTCTCTAACTCCTATCTTCTGCTGCAATGGAGACTGGATCTGGAGATCAGACTCTTTGCTTTCTGCAAAGACATCCTATGTGTTGCTGCTTCTGGAATCTTTGCAAACCTGGGATTGATCTGTGTGGCATTCCTTGAGATCAACAAGAGATCTCCTTGTTCTCCGATTGCGCTTTAGCTGTAGGTTCTGTTGAGCGACCTCCACTTTGAACAAAATCCGAGGATCTTCAACCTCGCTCTGATACTGGCTCAAACCCCATCTTGGTTGCAGGTGAAAAGGGTCCGGAAGAGAAAGATTTATCTGAATTTTTATGAAATTTATCTGAGTTTTTGTCAAATTTATCTGAGTTTTGGCAAAATTTATCTGTATTTTGGAAAATTTATCTGTGCTTTGAGAAAATTTATTTGAATTTTTTTAAATTTATCCGAGTTTTTTGAAAATCTATCTGAGTTTTTTGGGAAATTTATTTATGCTTTTTAGTTTTATTTTTGTCGTTTCAAATTTATTTGCGTTTTTTTTAAATAAATTTAACTGAGTTTTGGCAAAAATACATGAGTTTTTGGCAAATTTTTCAGAAATTTGGAAATTTGAATTATCTTAGTTTTGGCAAATGTGTTTGCATTTTTTAATTTTATTTGCATCTTTTGAAATTAATTTATGGCTTTTTAAATTTATTTACATTTTTTAAATTTTCTTTGGATCTTTTGAAATTTATTTGAGTATTTTAGAATTTATTTATATTTTCTGAAATTTATTTGGATCTCTTGAAATTTATTTACATTTTTTAAATTTATCTACGTTATTTTAAAATTTATTGCTTTTTTTAAAAAGTAATTACGTTTTTTGAAATTATTACATTTTTTAAAATTTATTTACATTATTTAAAATTTTATTTGTATGTTTGTAGAACTTAGTTGAAAATGTCATTAATAGGATTCCATTAATCATGGCCAATTAAATGATAGTTGACTATTATTAATGGGATATCCCCACCAATCATAGGATATGATTTAAAGAAAGGGTAAATTGGACATTTCAGGTATGAGAAAGTGTGAGAGGGACCTTTGGCTGCATGACTTTTTTTTGTAGATTGTTTGCCTTAAAGTCATACTTTGAGGGACCTCCGACCAAAGCCCCCAAAAAAAAAAAAAAAAAAAACTGTTTGGTAGGTGTAAATCGTTGTTCCTAACTTTGATCTCACTAAAAGGAATCCCAAAATATAAACCTACTGGCATGGAAAAGTTGGAAAAAAAAAACTTTATTTTTTTTAAGAAACAACTGACTGGCACTGATTTTTCCTACTTATCTCTTATCATCTAAAAAGGACCATTTAGAGAAGACGTGAAATCCCGTCACTCACCCCAAAGGTATCCCCCCACCCCGTGTTCACAATCTCAAGGAAGGAAATTCCACTTTGTAATTTTTAAAGGTGGGTCATATGGTCAACCACAAAAGGTGAGCTCACATTATAAATCCTATAAAGTTGGGACTACATTGTAAATATTATAAATGTAGGTCCCATGTTTTAATTTCTAAAATTGGGCACCACATTTTAATTCCTAAAGATCGCTCCTATATCCACAATCACAGCAATGGTAACCCCACTTTATAACTCCTAAATGTGGGTTACATGGCAACTATCACAACAGGTGGGACCCCATATTAAATTTTTTTAATGTGGGCGCTATGTTCGAATTTCTAAAAGTGGGTACCACGTTGTAATTTCTGAAGGTGCGTCCCTCGTTAACAATCGCAGAAAAGGCGAACCCAAATGAGGGTCACATGGTCACAATTACAAAATCTGGACTCACATTGTGAACGTTTTGAATGTGGGTCCTATATTCTAATTTCTAAAAGTGGTAAGTGGACACTATGCTGTAATTTCTAAATATGGGTCTTGTATTCACAAACACCAAAAAGATGTACCCATATTATGATTCCTATAAAGGTGGGCCAATATTGTAAATCCTATGAATGTGGGTCCCACGTTCTAATTTTTAAAGGTAGGTTCCATGTTATAATTTCTAAAGTTGGGTTCCATGTTCACAAACAAAAAAAAGATGGCCCCACTTTCTAATTCCAAAAGGCGGGTCACATGGTAACAATCACAAAAGGCGGACCCACATTATAATTCTTACGATTTTAGGCCACATGTTCTAATTTATAAAGGTGGGTACCACATTGGAATTTAAATGTATGACAATAATAGAGTGCCGCAAACAATAAAGAGGTGGGTCCTACATTGTAAATCTTATAATTTTCTTACTTTTGTTTCTTAGAATAAGATTTTTAAGATATTGCCAAACAAGTTCCGTACAACATATTTAAACAGAATATATATGGCTCTCCTAAATTGCAACTTATGTTATCCCAAACTGAAGCAGTATTGGTCTCACAAATCAAAGTGTAATATCTCTGTTTTTGGCATGATGGAACTGGAAAATCCAATTACAATTGGATTTGTCTTGATTTTGGAGACGATGGTTTGAAACAGTTTATAATGGAGATGATTTTGCAGACGATTTCATCTTATGATAACATAAGCTACACTTAGGAGAGACCCCATCATATATATATATCTATATGGGCCAGCTCTCCTAAGCAGAAGTTTAGGATAAGGTAAGCTGAGGTAAGCTCAATTGTGTGGTGGGGCTCACCTGGGGACCCACATGGAGTGGAGAATCAGGGGATTTTGAGGACTCCATGGGATCCTCCTCTTTGCAAAAAATCAGCCCAAACCGTGGTTTCTATAATCTCCACCTAGGCATCAAAACTTTAATGGTTAACAGTCCATTCAGATCGGTACACAATTGATATAACGGTTCAGTAAATTCAAATTTGATTAAAAGTTGATGGACATGTGCAATTTAGGGGAGTCGTGTGTTTGGTCCAATTAGATGGACCAAGGGTGGGCTAAGAAGAGTTAGATTACGGAATATTATCCTAAGCTTAAGCTTAGGAGAGCCTGACCCATATATATATTTATATTTATATTTATATTTATATATATAGAAAATCCTCAAAAACTCCCCTATCTCAAAAAGGGAGTTTCTGCCCCTAACTAATAGACAATGATTTATTAGTATTTTAAGATACCCACCTTTGTAGAAGAATATTTAGAAGAGAGAATCGGATATGTGTATCATTGATGACACGTGTCATACTTTCATTGGCTAAAAGAGGGGCAAAAAAATGCTTGGGGAGTTTTGGAGCGTAACTATATTTATATGATGGATTTCCAGTGCACTCGGTGCGCATCTTGCGCACCTGGGGTGGGACCCACCGATGGTCCGTCTGATCGGACCACACACATTTCTCCTTGAGTTTCACACATCCCTTGAGTTTTACACCCATCCGAATGGACTGGACCGTTGGATTGACTGCATGCCCACCAAAATACACCGTATACTGTTAAACTTATGGGGATTGAATGGAGATTACATAGGTTTTGGGGATGGGGTTGATTTGTTGCATAGATGGAGGGCCCAGGGAGATCTTTCGATCCCCTCAGGCCCCAATGCGGGCCCCACGTTGAGGTGGTATACTAATCCAAGCGCAGTAGATTAGTACTCCGGTGTGAGGAGCACTAGGAAACACCCAGGCTTTTTTTTTTTTTTTTTTTTAATTTATAGAATTTCTCTATATTTAAATGCGCATGTTTTTTTGTATACCCCTACTAACCCTTTAAAACAGTAAGAAAATGGGGGTATGGAGGTAACTTCATATTCACATACCTCATTGGGTTGTTTCCATTATAAAAGCAGTCAAAGGTTAAAAAAAATAAAAAATAAAAAAGAACCTGACTTTCTATTACGAACTGTCTCTCTGGATTTGTATGACAACTTCATCTCTCCTTTTAGGTTGTCCTTTCTGGTTTGTACTATACTTTCTATTTCTAGAACAGGCTCCCAATATATATATTATATTATATAGTATTCTATTTCTACAACAGGCTCCTAATATAAATATATATATATTATGTAGTATCTTTTTGTACGTTATCCTATCTATCCCTATGACTCCGGTTTTCGAATGCAATATAAACAACGCCATCTACACTACGGTGACGCCAGATTCCGGTATGGAGACTCACTCTCCTTCCTCCTCGTATCCGGCAGCTCCACCACGGCATCGTTCTTCTTTCTTTTTTAATCTCTTCAGAAAGAGAAGCAAGAGCAAGAGCAAGAGGATCCATTCGTCCCCACCGCCGCCGCCGCCTCCCAAGAAGGGGCTTGCAACTTTGCCGTCCTGGGAAAACATCAGCTTCTCTGAGGAAGATGACGATCTGCCCAGCGGAAGCGAATCTCCACCGAGCCCGATACGTCCACTACCTCCCCCACTTCGAATCGGCGAGTGCTTCTCGGATACTGAAAATGATGAGATATTGATGATGATCTGTGGTGGGAAGGAAAGTGGTCGGTCGTCTCCCTCAGGCTTTTGTCCGAGCCCCGACCCCAACGTGGACAGCAAGACAGACGAGTTCATTGCTCGATTCCATCAAAGACTCAGAGAGGAGAATCTGAATTTCACTAGAGACAAGGAGAGAAGCAGAGTGGAAAGAGCAGGGGCAATGTAGAAGGAACTGATCTTTTTTCTTCTTCTCTTTCTATTGATGATGACTACAGTTATTACACTTCATCACTGCTTAATTTAATTTTATCTTGATTGGATTCGTTTTTAATATCTTCTTCAATGTTGATAAGTACTATGGAGTTACTAGAAAGATAGAAAGATTATAGGTGTTATGATGAAGGAGAGACTCTGACTTCTTGGAAATAGGCCTCTTCTTTTTGGTGTTTTACATATGTAGAAAGAGATGAATGTGTGATTTTTTTCTTTCCTGTTGTTGATACTGCAGAATAGTAGAAGTACAGATATGTTTGATTTTGTAATTATGTCGAAGCAGGTCATTCGTCTATTTGATCACTGAGAATGAAGGATACTAGTACTAGAGAAACAGAGGAAGTAGGAAGTAGTTTTGAGTCCTATTTTGAGTTGCTTTGCTGCTACCAGAGTGCTATTTGTTCCCATCTTTTTATTTGGAGTATACTGTCCTAATTCCGGTGAGGAGCAACACACGTAACCACTTGGGCACCCCACAGTCCCCACTCTAGTAGTCAGCCACAGCCAGCCTGCTACTTTGGTTGTTCTCACTCTGGTAGTTTCTGGGTTACCTCCCGCTGGCAGCAATGAGAGCAGGTCCACCGTCCGTAGTGGACTCACATCAACCTAGTTTGTGTACCACATAAATAAATGTACAAGTAGGAAATCGTGTGGCCCCAAGCCACGGGTCCCACATCAGATCAAGCCGGGCAGTTTGGGTAGAGGCCTGCATAGAACACAATCCTACTTCATTTAAGACTTGATTTGTCCTCATACATAAGACTCCCAATTGTATCAATGGATGTTGGTTTCTTGGCCAAGAAGTCTTGGGTAAGTGTGAGTCTTTTAATGTAAGACTTGATTTGTTCCCACACATAAGATTCCCAATTGTATCAGTGAATGTTGGTTTTTTGGCCAAGAAGTCTTCAGTAAGTGTGACTCTTTGGGACTTGTCTATATAAGATAAGAGAGCCCTAGAGTTGGATACTTCTTCATTTCCAAATGCAAAGAGATCTATAGAGCTTTCGAATCGCCGGAACGCACATAGATTTATGGTTACGTGTGGGAGTGTTTATGTCCAGATCCATTACTTGTATTTTGTGGGATGTTCTCCCAGGAGAGTTTCTCACAGGAGAGTCCCCTTTAATTAATTCAGGTGCTCTTGCCCAACACCGCCATAAATAAGTGAATACAATTTGTTAGAATTTAGGAATCTAATGCAGCAGCTTCACATGGAAGGGGCTAAAGCAGGAAGGAGTAATGTGGGGAGGGTCCACAAAATTCCATCAGAAAGTCTCCTTTTTATTGGAAATGATTACCCAACCATTAGCTTAAATCAAATGCTAATTAATAAAGTTAGTTTGGTTTCTTCAACCCCACCTCATATCCTTCTCTTTGAAATTGGGTTCCTCTTGGGCTTCTATGCCTGAAGAAGTGGAAATTCACAGCGGGACCCACTATTGAAGATCTGAGCCATTCAAAGTAAAAGCCTCTTGGTGTATGGAATACCCCCGAATTCTACCCCAATTGAAATTTGTCCTATTTTCTCTATTTAGCTGGCCCTTCGGAAAATGTTGGGATATCCTTTAAATTAAATTTTTTAAAGGAGTTTATTAAGATAATATGGTAGAAAATAAATTACTTTCAAGAACTAAAATACTAAATAAATGCATCACATTTCTCTTGATTTCTACAATATTTTGAACATCATGAGATTATTGAGAAAATACTGCTCTAGGTAAATATTGCAAAACTTGAGATATTTTGTTAATATCACAGATATTTCCAACATTGCTCCAAAATGGGTGCCTTTATTGGTCTAAAACTAGATGGTCGAACAGAGAAAAAAGGAAAAAAAATAGTGAATCATCACAATCAATTCAAAATATCTGCCATATTTGCGAAATGGGGGGGACCACCTCATCACCCAACAAATTGGCTACTTATCCCCAACATATTAAGATTCATGCTTCTACTAGATCCATGTGCCTGTTTGGGTAATTCTCTTGTAAACTGAATTGAAATAAAAGTTCAAGTTAAAAGACATCGAAAGAAGAGGAGTCAGATCAAAATGTCCAAATCTCAGAACTCATTTTCTTGACTTTTTGTCATTTTGTGGCATGAGATGGTACCCTTTATACTTATTTGGATTAAAAACCAAAGGTCTTTTGTCATTTCGTGAAATGTTAGAATTACTTTTTAATTTTTTTAAGTAAGTGTTGAATCTTGAAAATTAGACCTTTTAATTTGACCCCTCCTTTTTTCATGTCTGTTAATTTGAACTCTCACCCCCAGCAGTTGAGTTTTACAAGTGGGTCATGCCATAATCTAGGCCCTTCCATTTAACGTCCCTATTGATGGTGCCTTAAAAGCATGCCTACATTGGAAGATTTTGTCATTTAATTAATCGATTTTCGCTTCAATTGCCACAATTGTCCAATCTGGGGTCTTTTTTTTTTTTTTTCTTTTTTTTTCTTTTTTTTCTTTTTTGAAATTTCTTGGTTTGGTTCCAAAAACCACATAAAAAATCCAGGGCCTGTCCCGGTTACGCATCTAAAAATTTTGGGTTTGCCCACAAAATCAAATTATTAAGTAATTCGGATTATCTCAAAATTGTGCTAATTGACCATCTTACCTATAACATCTTGCCATTAATTCGTCCACCATTGATTTTCTTGTTAACTGAATCTAACTTGTTCGAATACACTATTTTTAAGGATCTGGGACTGTAACAGTAAATATTTATACACCATTATAACAATCCAAAAAACCACTTTCTAAATATTTCTCCAACTAGTGTTTGGGAAAGTAAAACTGTGAAAGGAAGCGACTTCTTTTTGGTGACTCAACTGCAAACAAAAAAGAAATTCCTCAACTTTATTATTATCAAACATTACCATCGCAACCCCATATTTCCTAAATTGTTATACTTTCTAACACTGTTTCTCTATATATATAAACCATCTTCACCATCTTCTCCCTTTTCTGTCTGACCTTTTCAGAGGCAAGATGGCATAGACCAGCAGACAGAAAAAAATCTCATCACCAAAACCATTTGTTTGCCATCATCTGCGCATTCCATAATCAAAACAACAACATCGATGATGATCGCAATACTACAGTGGTACGATTCAAAATCTAGAAACAACATCATCAATTCATCGACATACTTCATCATCCCATTGATTTGAACAGATCTGAATGGAGTCGACCGTTGGATTGAAGGTGAATTTTGTTCTTTGATGTAAGGCCATTAAACTTGTGGACGGAATGGGTTAAAAATAATACATTGACTTCAAATTTGATATCTAGGTATATATGAGAAATTTTACAAAATGCCCCATTTAATACCATTTCTCACATCCAATAGAACTCTATAATGTCGAGTAATTTCTCCTCATTAAAATCAATGGCAGTTCTCCCTGACATGGAGACTTTTCTTCACTTTAAAAGCACCGGAGTTCTCAATCTCAAATAATTATGGTATAAATTTAAGAGTCCAGTAGTGGGTCCTCTTAAAGAACTTGATGGTATATGCATGGTCATCACAAGTGGTTCCAACTAATTATATTTGCTCAAGTCTTTTTAAAATGGGTCCCATTATTTCAAAGACATTTTATAAAATCAGGTGGTATATGGTTTGAGTGATCCATTTTGGTGCATGGAGATGTAATGACATGAACCATGATGTTCTGCGACCTCAAAATAGATCGAACCTAGGCATAGAAAATCTTGGCAGAAACATATACTGAATTACAAATGGCAACTCTTTTCTAGATTTGTTAATTGGGGTTAGATTAAGGTCTTAATTAATTAGATTAAATTTTAATTGAAGTTTCTTAGGGAGTGAGCAGGCTGGGCACCAAGGGGGTACTGGTGCCCAGGTGACTGTGTGTTTTAGGGTTTTTATGAGTTAGGTTATTTTTAATCTGAATTAATTATTAATTGGTGTGAGATTAGAGTCTTAATTAATTAGATTTAATCCTTAATTAGGGGCTTTCAGTGAATGAGCAAGCTAGGCTCACCCCGGGGGGGGGCGTGCGCGCGCGCTAGCCTTTGGGTTAGGGGTGGGGGGGGTGTGGTGCGCGCGCGTTGGGTTACCTAATTAATTTTAGTGATTCCTTAATCCAATTTTGGTCCAAATTAATTAAGATTCTTTGTTTATAGGGTTCTTAATAATTTGATGGTTCTTAAGTTAATTAATTATAATGATGTAGTTAATTCTTAATCAATCTTGGGGTTTATCCTACTTAGGCATGAGAATTTGATAACCTAGACTATTTGTCTACTATTTTTGGCTTTTCTGGATATCTTTTAATTTGTCTTTGGTTTCTTATCTAATTTGCTAGAGAGTAAGGACAGAGAAGAAGTGATTTTATGTTTTATGATTTTTTTTTTGGGTCTTTTATGACTTTATGATTCAAATGCTCCTATGATATGATGTGTGATAGAAATGATAATTTGAAGTTCAGAACACATCAAACAACCAAACATATCATTGTTATGCAATTCCTAAATGAATCAAATGCAGGAGACTGGAAATTGCACCTGAAAGTGGAAAAGTCCACTTGGGCGCGCCTACCCTGCTTAGTTAGGGTTTTCAACAAACCGCGATGAATGCACGATATTCTTAAATTTTCAGCACAATTCCTGATATTTAGCGATTGATGCGAATGTCCTAATGCGAACTACTAATGATGCAACCAACATATCTACAAGAAGACGATGTAAAAATAGAGATCTAATGCCCAAATCTTTGGATGAGAAGGGTAGGCGACCAAGGGGTGGCGCCAAGGCTGTATTAGAGAGGGTGGAGCCCAACCTGTTTGTCGAGAGCTATTCGCGATCTACCCAATTTAAATGATGATGATTGTGGTACTGATGTAAGATCTATTCTAGTTATGCAATTAGAACTGCAAAATCACCGCAGATCTATACTTCTAATATGAACCTAAGTATATTCCTAACATGATGATGAATTAATGCTAGATTTATTAAGAAAATAGCAAACCTAATGCTGATATATGATGTATGCATGATCCTAAGCATGTTTCTAATCAAGAATGATGATGAACAACAACGGAATGGAAGAAATCTAGGTACACCGATTTATATCTTGTTCTTTAAGTTCTTACACCGGAGCTTTCATGAAGATTCATGGCTCTAGATGATATCTTCCTTCTAGGTCTTGAAGATATGAGACCTTTCTTCTCTATTTCCTCTTCTTCTTCTAAAGTTCTCTCTAATGGTGGCTACCTTTCTTCTTCTTATTTTCTCTTTTCTCTATTTTTGGTAGCTCCCTTTGTAAATGGGGTTAAAAGGCATTATATAGAGGTTTGGGATGAGTTTAGGAAGGCTAGGGCTTCATTATTTCATGCTTCTAGAAGGTTTCACACATCCCAAGGCAACTTAAGTTGTTCTAGGGCGAACTAGGGTTTGCAGATAGGATGGGCGCCCATAGGGTGGAGCCCAGGTGGAACTGCATAGTCTGGGCGCCCATGGGGTGGAGCTTGGGTGGAATTGCGCAGTCTAGGCGCCTACAGGGTGGCTCCTAGATGGGTTTAGTTCACTTTTAGAACTTGGTCCTATTTGGAGTCGTGATTGAATGGATAGATGTTCAGCTACGGGGGACCTACATAGGCACATAATTGGCTGGGCGCCTAGGCAAAACTGGACATGGTGGTGCCCATGGGGTGGAGCCTAGGTGGGTTCAATTCATTTTAGGAGCTTGGTCCCATTTAGAGTAGTGCCGGATTAGTTCCGATTTTAATTGGCAAGATTAGATGGATAAACGTTCATCTACGGGGGACCTACATTGGATACTTAATTGAGACGGGTGTCACAAGGGTGGTGCTTACATGGGATTGGACAAGATGGGCACCACATGGTTGGTGCCAAAGTGAAATTGGATTGTGGTTCCAAGGTGGGGTTTGGCAAGCTGGGTGCCACATGGGTTGAGCTTAGATGGATTCGGCTCACTTTTAGAACTTGGTCCCATTTGGAGTCGGGATTGAATGAGTAGATGTCCAGTTGCAGGGGGCCTACATAGGTACATAATTGGCTAGGCGCCACAAGGGTGGTGCCTAGGCGGAGCTGGACAAGGTAGGCACCACAGGGCTAGTGCATAAGTGGAATTGGACAAGATGGGCGCCCATGGGGTGGAGCCTAGTTGGGTCCTTATGTTGAGTGGTCCCAGGCTATTTTTAAGCCATCTTAGTAAATTTGGAGGTTGGGCGCCCATGAGGTGGTGCCTAGGTGGTCCTGGACAGTATGGATGCCCGGCCTTGGGCGCCTATGCGGAACTCAGTAAGTTCGGTGCCACATGGGTGGAGCCTAGATGGATTTTTAGCAGTTTTCTAAGGCAAACTTCAAAAATTAATAACTTTTGATCCGCTTATTGGATTTGAACGTTCTACATATCGTCGGAAAGCTCTCAAAGTGAAGAATCAAGGGCCCAAATGTCCTGATGATTGGAGGCTAAAAAGAAGGGGGACCTCTAGATCAATTGATCTGGCTTCTTAACTTAGGCTTACCGGGTGGCATTTAGGCAAGCTAAGCATAATCTTTATAGGAATTGGCCTAAGCATGTCTTAAGTGGCCCGAAATACATATAATTAATGTAGTGGTTCACTCCTTGTTTAAATGGTGAATTTGACTCGGGATCTTGACGCGATTTGGCTTTTCTCTCACGAATTTCTAAAAATCGTTGAACTAAGTCTAAAATTATCAACATGCATCTTCATCGTCATTAATTAATATGAATTATCCCATTAATCATTCAATTATGGGTGAAATCGGACACTGTAATATATGACATGTGTTTAGGGCTATCATAGGGGCCAAATGAGGTGTCTACAGTGGCGTGGCCTGCAACTTTTTAAGCACTTCGACGGCCATTTAATGCGGTTAATTACCCGTTTTTATGACAAATTAATGTGGTTGATTGCCCATTATCATGGACGGCCCAATCAAAATCCAAGGAATGGGGGTTACAAGCCAACACAATTATGGCATTAAACCATGTAACTCCTCCCATCATGATGGTTAAATGCAAATAATGACTGATTATTCTCCAACGGCCAATCAAAAATCAAACGGCCAATCAAAAATCAAGAAAAATGAGATACAAAAAAAAAAAATTCAAAATGTGTAACTCTTCCCATCATGGAGCATTAATGCAATTAATGCATTTAAAGCCCATAAACTCCCCCACATGCCCACCAAAAGCCTAAAAGGAGGCCATTTCCACCATTCTAGGGCAATGTGCTTCCAACCTTGCATCGACGTATAAAGCTCTCCATCAATGTTACAACGCTCCAACGACGGTCTCTCCTCTGTTGAAGAAGTTCTGCAGCGACCACCACTACAAGGTGATTAAAGACACTTGGAGGGCCACCCCCCAAGGTCCTCTCGTTCTATATTAATGGCTTAGACGTGGCTCTTTAGCATGTCTACTTTATGTTTTTTGAATATAGGATCTCTCTTTGATCCTTATTCTCTAGAAATTTGATGTTCAAGCCAAGCCAAGAGAACCAAAAGCATCCACTATTATCATCAGAAGGATGATGGCGAAGCCCAAACATGGCTTGCGACTGTCAATTTGACTGAGTCCCTGCAATTTCTTGAGAAGACAGATCCCATTTTCTTTCTTTTTATTGTAGTTGTATTTTTAAAGAGCCAGAAAATCACAAGTCTTGTCCTTTTTTTTAATGAGAATTGTAAATCCCCTCTCACGGCACCAAAAAATTGCCTCTCATGGTAAACATAAAATCGCCTTTCACGACATTCAAATGAAATTCGACTTTCACGGCATCCAAAATCCAAATTATGTCTCTTTTTTAACACGTGCAATAAAAGTTAGAAAAAAGTTTATTTTCTTCTCTACATGAAAAGGTTGATCTACAGATCACCGCTTGTTATTTTCAAGTAAATTAGAAAATCGGAATACCCATAGACAAAAGAAAAGGCAGTCGTTCACTAGTCTCTCGTCACGAAAGGGTTGGACCCCATGGATTCTCGCACCCACTGACCCCGGCAGTCCCGAAACATTCCACGAACAATCTCCCAGATTGTTTCTATGGACAGGGACATACAAGAAAAAGATTTTAGATATCATGAAGAGTGTACATTAGTCTAATTTAATTTCTTAGGAAATGAGTTGAAATCTATTGTCAATAGAAATTAACTAAGGCCATGTTTGTTTGCATTACAATGCATAGAAATTATGTCAAACGTGGTTATAAATGAAAATTAAATGTGAGTTGTAAAAAATAAGCACCAAATAAGCTTTCCTTCTATTGAAATAGAATCAATGGAATATGGGAACTGCTTTTCATTGATTCTATTTCCATAAAAGAAAGATTATTGGATACTCATTTTTGAAAATTCACCTTTTATCTTCTTTTTTTTTAACTACTTATCGCTTAAATCCAATGCATTCAGTTTTTAAGTGTTTTAATGCAAACAAACATGCCCCGAGCGTCCACTCCATAATATAACGTCATTATGTCTCTCGTACTTGAACTCTTAACATGGATGTGTTTCGTTGAACAAGATGGAAATGCGTACACGCACATAATATATACTTAGACTGTGTTTAGTAAAGGGTAACTGGTGCCATAAGTTTACTCTTCCATCCCACTTTTTTCGCAGGAATAATGTAAAGCAAAATATACCACATCACATCACGTACCTACTTTTAACTAACCTTTACTACTCATATAAACAAAAAAGAAGAAGAAAATTCCACGTTATAAGTACAAGTATCAATAGGTGATAAAAGTAGAGAAACCCGTTTAAGATGGTTTGGGCATCTCTAACACAATCCAACACTAGTAGGGAAAAGTTTGATGACAAGTCCACAAAATTAGATGATCTTGTCATCATTTCATTTGCATTAATTTGTGGACTTAATCAGGGTTAGTTTCATTGAATTGCACTCAATTTTATGATTTCATGCAATTGGGGTTATTTTTGGAAATATGGTGAAAATAAGTCAAAATTCACCACATTGCATGATTTTTGTGAAATTAAGTTTTTCTTATCTCATTTATTACCCCAAAATTAGGTTTTTGGCTTCATCAATGCATATATGCTATTTTTTGCACCATGTGCTATTTTTGGAAAATTGGTCATTTTGGTGCATCACTAGGCATGTTAGGGTCCCATGCATGGTCCTTGTAAATCTTTTATATAATATTACAGCTGAATCTATTTTCTTTTAATTTGTAGGAAACATCAACAATTCGGGGACCACTTTGATGAAATTGAAAAGAGCAAGGAGGGAAAATAAGAAAGGAAATTCAAGAAAGAGAAAAATTGCATGCATGAACGTCCAAGCCATGGCCTTCCTTGAGTTGCACTCCTCATATGGGCCCATTCTCTTGTGTAAAAACTCAAATCAGTCCCTTGAAGATAATGTCCAGATTTAGGGGCCCCATGATGAGAGATTCACAATAAGAACAAGTGGGCCATACAACCCATCTTTCTTGTAGAGGATTGGAAAGACTTTCTCTTCCAAAATTGTCCTGTTCCCGTCAACCAGACAACCCATCTTTCTAATTGTCCTTATGATATTCAATGGCCCACAAGCATCTATAGATAAAATAAACATGTGTGGTTGAAAATATAGAAGAACACGGTGGAGAATTGGAGAATCTCTTACCTTGAAGAATATAGGGAAGACAATCAAAGAACATGTGATTGTTCCACCTAATACAAAGGAGAGAAACTTGGAATGATGGAAATAGCAACACGATGGGATTGCAAGTTTTGTATAAAAACACGGAGGCCGGACTTTATACATGGGACGTCCCACTCCCATAGCTATTTCAGAGATCGATCAAGGAAAGAGTGGAAGTCTACTGTCAGTAGAAAATTAAGCATCCACTCATCATAACTTTGGTTCTCTCAAGTCTCACCATTGATGTATTTTAGTTGAACAAGTTGTAGATGAATACATCCAAATAAATGTGCTTATTTATAACTCACACCATTAATGCTTTCATTAACCTTATTCATAACTGAGGACCTAAATGTCCAAATTTCGTAAATACAATTAAATTACATATGTATATGAAATATTTTCAACACACTTGTAAATATATCTTCAAATGATTATTTATCATATAGGAGCACCCTCGCCTGCCCCCATCCATGAGCACTACCTTTTGGGTCTAACATAGGACCATGACAATCATGAGAAAGGTGGGGAATCGAGAAATCTAAATGAGACCTAGGGGTATACAAAATATCAACCCCAATAGATCATTATTTCCCTTTGATCTATGGTTCTTTAAGTTAAATGGTTTAAGAAGGCATCATTTTATTTGATTTTTATTCAACTGTACATAATATTTGGATGAGCATCAAATTTGGACTTATGGTAATTCATGGGGAAGTAATGAGTGTGGGGAGTTGGATTTATTCTAAGGGTTCCATTTGCTAAAAAAGGAGAGTGCTCATGAATGGTGCTTTTATAAAGTGATTAGGTGAGGATTTCCACATGAAGAGGGAAACAAAGGAATTTTCAAGTGAGCACGTGCTCAAATAGCCTCATGACCATGTGTTCCCCTGTTCCCTTTGGATGATGTCATACATCTTATCCAAAATTTCGAAGTATCTCATGGTTGCACTCTTATTTCTAACTTATCTCATCGGATGTGCGCATATAGGCTAACTTGGATATCTCTCTCATTCTCTTTCTCTCTCTTTATATGTACTAGCAACAACGGACCATGCTTAGCTCGGGCCACAAAAATAAAAATGTATTTAGTTTTATTAATAATTTAGAATTTCACTTTAATGTATATAATTGTTCAATGCAACAAAAGAATCAACAAACCACATGCAAATAAAGTATTTGCATCAAATCAACGTACTACTGAAAGCCTAATTTTCTCCTTTGTGTGAAGACTTGTGTCGTGGACAAATTACCTGCTAGTTAAGATCTCATGTTGTAGCCCACCAATAAACTCTATCCTAATCAGAAGATGCTTATAGATTTAAATGCTTTCAGGTCTGTTTATACAAGGCTTTAAGGGAGTTTTTAAGGAGATAATTAGCGAAAGGTCCCTAGAATTGAATCTATCCGGCCTCCAGTCCAGGCAAATTTTTTTTATGGGCTGTGGTTCAAGCAACTAGATTGTTTGTAGCCAGAGGTCCCTAAATCTACACAATCACATATTTTTGGACTAATTTGCCCTTTCAACTGTTTTAGGCATAAAATTTTGAATTTTAAAATTTCAAATCTTGTATTCTCCATCCTTGGGCTTGGGAAATCCTAGCGCGTGGTTATTCCTTGCAGAAAAGAGAGATCGAAGAAGAAGAATTCCGAAATCAGTTCGTTGCAGTGAACTGATCTAGGATTACAGAAAATAAGCCTCTTGGTGGGCCACATAGATCAAAGAACCAGAACGAGGAAGAAGAGGTGATAGAGCATTGTTTTCCGGACGTCGCCGAAGAAGATCTGGTGATCTGGTCTCGCCGAAGCCATAGGTAGTCCAGCAGAGAAAGCCTTCTGGTTCTTCGCAGAAGACAGCCCAGATCTCTGTTGATCGATCTCGTCCATGGTTGCAGAAGATTGCCGGAAAAGAAACAATGCCGCTACTCTTCGTCGAACTGCAAAAATCTCGGAAGATCAGCGTCGTGCATGGCCGGAGTGGAAGAAGACAGCAGGAAGGGGGGCGGTTTCAATTTTGTATTCTCTGTTTGCAGACGGGAGAAGAAAGCCGGAAGTCTATTTTTCGGCTGGGACCCACATCACCAGGATTCTGCGTCCATCGCCGGAGTCTCCGTCACTGCTGGGCGACACCGGAGAAGAAGCGCCGCTGCGCTGTCGCCGTGGAAGGAGGAGAAGACAATAGGTAGTCGTCTTCCAGTTGCAGCAAGAGAAGAGGAGGAAGAAGACGACCTTCTTGTGTAAGTTCAGGTCAGGTGAAGCCTGACTTGCTTAAGAAGCCCTATGAATCTGGACAATGCAGAACGTGGAGAGGAGAGGAAGACAACCCAGGTTCATTGGGTTCAGTTTCGGGTTTGGGTCAGTTTCGCCTGACCCATGAAGCAGAAAGCAATCTTAATTTATCTGAGTTTTTATGAAAATTTATCTGAGTTTTTGTGAAATTTATCTAAGTTTTTGTCAAGTTTATCTGAGCTTTTAACAAATTTTATGTCTTTATGTTAAAATTATTTGAGTTTTTTAATATTTTGTCAAATTTATTTAAGTTTTGGGCAAATTTATCTGAGTTCTTAAAAAAGTTTCTCTGAGTTCTTGACAAATCTATCTGAGTTTTTGGCTATTTATCTGAATTCTGAAACAAATTTATCTGATTCCTGGAATAAATTTTTTAGAGTTCTGAAATTTGGAAAATTGGTTTATCTTAGTTTTGGCAAATGTATTTGCGTTTTTATAAATTTATTTGCATTTTTTAATTTTATTTACGTTTTTCGAAACCTATTTGCATTTTTTAATTTTATTTGTGTCTTTTGAAATTTATTTTTGTTTTTTGAAATAAATTTAACTAAGTTTTGGAAGAAAATACTTGAGTTTTTGGCAAATTTTTCAGAAATTTGGAAAATGATTTATCTTAGTTTTGGCAAATGTGTCTGTGTTTTTGAATTTTATTTGCTTCTTTTGAAATTCATTTGCGTCTTTTGAAATTTACTTGCATTTCTTGAATTTTCTTTGAATCGTTTAAGATTTATTTGAGTCTTTTGAAATTTATTTACATTTTCTGAAATATATTTCGATCTTTTTAAACTTATTTGCATCTTTTTAAATTTATCTGTTTTCTTTTGAAATTTATTGCTTTTTTTTTAAATTATTGCGCCTTTTTTAAATTTATTTGTGTGATTTGAAATGTACTTGTGTTTTTTTAGAATTTATTTGAAAATATCATTAATGGGATTCCTTTAATCGTGGGAAATTAAGTGATAGGATATGATTCCTTTAATCTAGGGCAATTAATGGGATTTCCCACTAATCATGGGATATGATTTAAAGAAAGGGCAAATTGGACATTTCAGGTATGAGAAAGTGTGTGAGGGACCTTTGGCTGCGTGATTTTTTTTTTTTTGTGGACTGTTTGCATTAAAGTCACACTTTGAGGGACCTCTCATCGAATCCCCCATTTTTAAGAACCCATTTGAAACTGTTCATATCCTGTTTTGTTGGATTTCAACGTTGGTCCCACATCTTGTGCAAATTTTAAAATTTTAGGGGATGTAAATTTGGTAGGTATTATTGGATCCTATTTCTATGGATTCCAAAATATCGGTCCCATATCCTGTACACATTAAAAAAAATCAGCTTCAAGGAATTCACAGGGACATGATTTTCTTAATGATTACATATATATATATGAGGAACTCTCTAAAACTCCCATTTTGAAAGGGGCTTTTTCGCCCCTTTTCCTTATGCAATGAAATAATGCCACCTCACAAGTATAAAGCAAAAGAATAGGAGCCATTATACGATACAACTAGTTTTAAGGAGAAGATTGGGTACCAAAAACAAAAAAAGGAGGTTAACTAGTTATAAGGAGGAGATGATGGAGCTTTATGTGACGTGGGGCCCACTTTTTGGTGATTTATATATTTTCCACTTTTTGGTGATTTATATATTTTGCAGTGCGCCCACATTGGGTAGGTCAAGCACATAATTGTTCTATTAAAATGGTCTATTTTTCAATCATAAGCATTTTTTTTTTTTTTTTTTTTTTGCAGTGGGCCTACATTGGATATTTAACAAGATTGCTTTCTAGGCACACACATATATACAAGTAGCCTAGTAATCCCATATTGATTTGAAAATAATATGCAATATAGTAATTGCTTGCATTTTTCAATCTGCAAGCAATGGAGCCCATCTCATTACTGAAGTTAGCCCACACTTGGCAATCTAGGCAATCGTTCTGATGGGGTCCTATGTGAATGATTTACACATCAAAAACCTATTCAAGTTTTGAAACTCCATAACTATCCATACATGTAAACTCCATGACTATCCATACGTGTGATAGATTCCTTTAGCCATTTAAGAAAGAGAAAAATAGGAGCAACACGGATTCTTTGCTTTTGTATTATTTGTTCCAACTCCAACTCGGCAAAGGGATGAGTTTTATTGGGTAAAATAAGGGCCTTTCGCTTTAGAAAACGCACAGGTATTTGGTTTTCTATGGAGAGTAGGACTTCCAATTCACCTTCTAGTCCCACTAATTCCACCTTGATTTCAGTAGGTTTAGAACTAGGATTCTAGCATAAGTTAAGAGTTTTTTGGGAAGCAATAATGTCATCCAGTCTAAGAGGGAAACCAATTGAGCTAGCTAAGGAGAGAAGGATATTGGAGCTCCAACAATGGTAGAGGATACCATGGATTCGGATCTAGACAGGGTGTAGGCCATTCAAAAGGACCTTGGCCAGGGGACCAAGGTAGAAGGTATAGTTTTCTGTTTTGCAGAAGAATGGGAGATTTAGACAGGTTGTAGGCCATTCAAAAGGACCTTGGCCAGGGGACCAAGGTAGAAGGTATAGTTTTCTGTTTTGCAGAAGAATGGGAGATTTGGAGAGAGCAAGATCCCTGTCTTCCTTGGAACTAAATCTGAAAAGGAAATGGCCCTTGTCTGTTAGGAGACTTACCTAATATGCCTGCACTGATCTGGATAGCTAGCGGGGTGGCATTTGGTTTGGTAGATTTAGGGCCAGGACTACAAAAACACTTTGTGTCCAGGTGATAGACATTTTGAGCAGGGCAAGTTTTCATAGGAGAATGAGAGTAGGACTTCTGATTCACCTTCTAATTCCACCTTGATCTCAGTAGGTTTAGGTATGGAAAGATCTATATTAACTAGGATTCTAGCATAAGTTAGTGGTTTTTGGGAAGCAGTAATGTCATCCAGTCTAGGTAGAGGTGCATGGCGGGCGACTTGGGCGGTTTAGGCGGTTTTGTTTTATGGCGGTTTGTAAAAAGCATAAACGGTAACTGCCCAAAGTATAGGCGGTTTGGGCAGTTTTTTTAGCGGGCGACTTGGGCGGCATGTTTGGCGGTTTGGTATTTGTACCTATCTCTCTTTGTTTTTTTTTTTTTAATAGAATTTAACTAAAGTTTCAAAGTACTTACCATAAAGAATAAAAATTAAACATGATTTTTAATAAAAGTCAATAATCAGTAATGAACAAAATTTTCAACTAAGTATATCAATGTAAAATTGAAGTCCAAAGGCATCACCAAAATTAAAAAATACAATCAATTATATAATCTAACATCCAAAAATAAAAAATCTAATAAAGAAACATCGAAATTCGAAAATTCAATGTCTAAATTTCAATAAATAAGCCTCCAAATTTCAAAATTCAATGTCCAAATGCTAAAAGAAATTCAAAATCTAAACTTCAAGTTCGTAAAGATCGATATATAATTTGAAGCAATTCTGCAACAAAAAAAAAATCATAGTTAAAATAATAATTGATAAAAGATAATAAACATCAATGTCTAGTTTAGTGATAAAATTGTAAGGTCGTCAAACTGTCATACAATATAATCTAGACTTGTATTGGAGTTGCACTAGGATCATGAGGAGTGGGGGGACCCATATGAGTAGAAGTGTTATCTGTAAAGGAATATAACTCCTGTCAGTTTATAATTTTTATTATAAAATATAATAAAAATTTATAAAAATTAAAAGTAGGAAATGAGCGGGCAGGGCGGTTTGAAATTGCTTACTCAAATGTCAAATGGTAACCGCCTGCTCATTAGTACAGATTGAAACCGCCCCGCCCGCCTAAAGGCAGTTTTGATGTATATCCACTTATAGCGGGGCGGGGTGAAGCAGAGTGGGTGGGTTGGCGGGTTACGGTTATTTTTGTGCAGCCCTAAGTCTAGGAGGGAAACCAATTGAGCTAGCTAAAGAGAGAAGGATATTGGAGCTCCAACATTGGTAGGAGATACCATGGATTCAGATCCAGACAGGGTGTAGGGAAGGCCATTCAAAAGGACCTTGGCCAGGGGACCAAGGAATAAGGTGTAGTTTTCTGTTTTGCAAAAGAATGGGAGATTTGGAGAGAGCAAGATCCTTGCCTTCCTTGGAACTAAATCTGAAAAAGAAATGGCCCTTGTCTGTTAGCGAAAGAAGGCAAGGCTTAGAGAGGTTCTAGTTGGAGTTGGCCTGAAGAGTCAGCCATTCTACAGTGGGTCTTTTCCCAAAAACATCTCCCAATAGCTGCATTGGAGAAGGAGATTTTACTGGGTTCAATCATGGAGGAAGGGATTTTCATTACTAACTGACCATCTATGAGGGAAGAGGGAGGGCAATCTGAGGGGGATATTGGTTTCGATTCAGGTAAAAGGTCTAGCCAGTTCCTATGACTAGGAGGAAGTTGTGGTTGATAAGGCTGGCAAGAAGGGATGGACACTAAGTTGAGGATTTGTGCCAGATGCTCTGTTGAGAGGTAGTTGAGTTAAGGGGGTGGATCTGGGGGCTTAAAAGTGTAATCAAATGATCAAGAGGAAGAATCAAATGATCGAGAAGAAGAACGAATAATGTACTGTTGTCAAGGTATCTCCCTCTTTGTTGATGACTGCTCATTTATAGTATAATGTTACCAAATATTACAGATCACAATCGATCATTTAATAAATATAATTGACTAATTTGTATCATCAAATCTCCTATAATTAGTAGGCTAACAATGATCCACGTGTGTGGATATGGTCCTAAGTTTCTAGATGAATTTAGCCTGATGGGCCTGGATCATGTGGATCTACCAATGAACCTCGGTTAGAATGACCTTTTCCACACTCCCCCTCAAATTGATGCCGTGGTGAACAAAGCATCAATTTGGTCGTAAGAAAATCATGACGTGGTCGGGGTACTGATTTGGCAAACAGATCTGCAAGCTGATTATGTGAGGATACTTGCGGAAGATCAATTACTTCGGAGAGGACAAGGTGACAAATGAAATGGCAGTTAACTTCAATATGCTTAGTGCGCTCATGAAAGATGGGATTGTTGGCTATTAATATTGCACTTGTATTGTCAGCATAAAGTGGAGTAGGACCAATAATTGGAACACCAAGTTCCCGAAGAAGTCGACGAAGCCAAATGATCTCACTGCTGGTAGAAGACATTGATCTATACTCAGCTTCAGCTGAAGATTTGGAGACCGTGGCTTGCTTTTTGCACTTCCAGGAGATAATAGATGTGCCTATAAGCATACACCATCCAGTGGTAGATCTCCTAGAGTCAGGGCAACCAACCCAATCCGCATCTGCATATCCTTGAAGATGAAATGATGATGTAAAGGAATAGAAGAGTCCACGATGAAGAGAACCTCGAAGATAACAAAGAATTCGATGAACAGCAGTGAGATGGGGTTTATGAGGATTGCTCACAAACTGACTGACAACGTGTATGGCATGAGATATGTCTGGCCGAGTCATGGTTAGATATACTTAGCTCCCAACAAGTCGTCGATACAAAGTGGGATCAAGAAGAGGGTTGCCTTTTTCTCTTCAAATTTTTGTATTTAGTTCTAATGGAGTATCAGCAATTTTGGGATCCATTAGATGGGCCATGGATAATAGATCTTCAACATATTTTCTTTGATGGATGTAAATGCCAGCCTTAGTGCAAGAAATTTCCAATCCAAGAAAATAAGTGAGGGGTCCCAAGTCCTTCATCTTGAAATGGCTCATGAGATGGTGTTTCAGAGCAGTAATACCTGATGCATCATTCCCAATGATAATCATGTCGGCTACATAAAGCAACAAGAGAGTACAACCAGTACTAGTACGCCGAATAAACATTGAATTATCATTAGGACTTGAAAAATTTGCGCGAAGAATAGCGTATCGAAAGTTTTTAAACCATACACAAGGTGCTTGGTTGAGGCCATAGAGCGATTTTCTGAGACGAAAAACATGATTAGGTGGACATGCATATCCAGGAAGAGGCTTCATAAAAACCGTCTCATGAAGTTCCCCATGCAAAAAAGCATTTTTGACATCCATTTGCCAAAGAGGCCAATGGCGTATAGCAGCAACTGCTAGTATGGCATGGATAGTGGTCATTTTAGCAAAAAGTGCAAAGGTCTCTTCATAGTCTATACCATACTCTTGCTTGAATCCCTGAGCAACAAGACGATCTTTATATTTATTTAGACTTCCATCTGATTCTTTGATAGAATAAACCCATTTACTACTAATAATTGGAGCCTTCGCCGGTCTTGGAACTAGATCCCATGTGTGATTTAATTCGAGAGCCAGCAATTCTTCCGTCATAGCATCCTGCCATTTGGGTATCTCTTTTGCAAGCGAATAAGAAGAAGGAATTGAAATAGAATCGGGGTCAGTAAGAAATGTAGAAAGACTAAGACGGTAAGGAGGTTTGGATATACGAGTGGAACGCCTCACGGGTGGATGTGGTGGTGGTGGAGAAGATGTTGCCGTAGGTGGATGTGATGGTGGTGGAGGTGGTGCTGGTTGTGGAGAAGGAACGGAGAAACTATTACCTTGTTGTGAAGGAGCCGGCAATGTAGGATGATCGGGAGTAGAAGTAGTTGAAGGAGGTTGTTTCTGTCTTCGACTATAGACCTGTAACATAGGAGGTGATGTGGGATCCTGGAATCGAGGAAGATAGGAAACATCCAAAACATGAGAATTTGACAGAAGAGAATAATAGTGAACATGCTCAACAAATAAGACATTACGGGAAATGCAAGTCCGATGAGCTTCTAGATCATAGCAAACAAATCCTTTATGCTCGTCACTGTACCCCAAGAAGACACATTTAGCTGCTCGTTGAGAAAATTTGGTTTTTTCAAATGATGGTAGATGGACAAAACAAAGACAACCAAAGGTTCGCAACAAAGAGTAATTTGGTGGAGAGTGATAGATAGACTCAAATGGTGAGATGTTATTTAAAACCGGAGTTGGTAGCCTATTGATTAAATAAGTAGCAGTATGAACTGCTTCACACCAAAAGATTGTCGGAACCTTTGATTTGATGAGCAAGGCTCTAACTATTTCAAGCATGTGACGATTTTTTCTTTCTGCGATCCCATTTTGCTGTGGTGTATGAGGACAGGACTTTTGATGAACAATTCCCTTATCTGATGAAAATGAGGAAAAGTCCCCAGAAATATATTCTCTTACGGAATCAGAGCGAAGTCCCTTGATAATTTTATTAAATTGAGTATGCACTAAATTGAAAATTTTCTAGAAAGTAGGCAAAACTTCAGATTTAACTCGAAGGAAATAAATCCATGTGAACCTAGAGTGATCATCAATAAAATTCACATAGTATTTATACCCTAGCCTACTGCATTTTGGTGCAATACCCCAGACATCATTATGAACCATATCAAAGGGAGTACTGGCTCGTGAATCACGTATAGGAACTGGTAAAGTGTGACTTTTGCCTAAACAACAGGAAATACAACGAGAATGTAAAAATGAAGTAAGCATTTTATTATCAACAAAGGTTTCCAAGCAACCATTTCGAAATAAAGATGCTAATCTATCATTATTTAAGTGACCAAGGCGCCTATGCCAAATGGTCCACAAATTGATCATAGAACTAAGTGAAGTAGTCAAAAGAGATCGAAGGCTAATATCAAGTAGAAATAACTGTCCGTGCTTACTCCCCGTCCCGATCACCTTCCCATTTTGCCGGTCCTGTATAACACAACTAGATGAATTGAAGTGAACATAGTATCCATTATCCACTAATTGGCCAACAGATAGTAAATTAGCAGATAAATGAGGCACAAAATAAACATTAGAGAGAAAGAAAGATTGGTCCTGCATAGTCTCAAGGGCTATTGATCCAATGCTAGAGATAGACAATTTTTTACCATTAGCAACAACAATTTTATCATTGCCAGTATATGGTTGGATGGCGTGGATATTTTTTTTTACAGCAGTCATGTGGTTGGAGGCCCCTGAGTCTATGAACCATGATGAAGGTGAAAGGGAAGTAGATAAGGCAAGAGAAGGATATCGACCAGAGACACCCATTGAGGTAAATGCAGATGCAACAGAAGCATTGATCATGTCTCGAATTTGTTTTGGTGTGAAAGACATAGACTGAGAACAACTGATTTCACTTTCTGCAGCTTGTGCTTGGAGGGCTGGCTTGTTGTAGATGGGTCTCTACTGATATAAATCAGGCTTTTGTGGAGGTCGGCGAGTACATTCAGAAATGAGATGTCCATTTCTTTTGTAGTAATTACAAAAGTTCTTCTTTCTACAATGCTTCGCAACATGCCCAAAAGCTTTACATTCAAAGCATTGAACCTACTGTCCTTGAGTAGTTTTCAAAGCCAGAGTTTCAGATGCAGGAGTAAGAAAGGCCTTTGGTTCCTCATTTATATGATTCTGGGATTGGAGGCGGCTTTCTTCTCTCATAACCTCCTAAACACAAGTATCAAGAGGTACCTCTCTGTTTAATAATGCAGCTCAAACAGACTCAAATTCAGGCCTTAAGTTCATTAAGAACTGGCTAATATGAGCATTCTTTTGTATCTTAATGACAGAGGAAAGGGCCTCTGTTGGTACGTCGATCAAGATCATGGAATCAATTTCATTCCATGAAGTAAGATAGCCATTGTAATAGTCTTGAACTGTTTTGTCTCCTTGCCCATATTTAGCTAATTCAGTCTCTAGGTGAAATTGCCTCGCCTTGTTTGCCTGATGATATAATTTCTTCAGATTATCCCACACATCCGAAGCCTTCTTAAAGGCTTGCAAGGAAGTACTAATGTTGGATTCCATGGAATTAAGAATCCAAGTAACCACTTTAGAATTATTTTGGGACCAAGTTACAGGAGATTTAGTATCATTAGTGGGTTGTACAGTTGTGCCATCAAGAAATCCCCTTAGTCCTTTTCCCTCGACAAAGTGTTGGAGATGAAAGGGCCATGCCATATAATTTTTGCCATTTAATTTAACAGAAATAATATCTTGTTTCTCCAAAACCTGCAGAATTTTTTTTTTTTGAAAGAGAATGAGAAATCTCAGATAAAGTGGTGACCTGAGAAGAGTTCTTGGTAGAAGCTATTGATCGGAGGTGGACCCCAATTAATGATTTGGGGTCAGTCAATCAGTCAATCAATGGGACACTGATATGCCGAGATGCTGATCGCATAGAAAGAATATGCTGGCTTGATCCCAAAAATGATCCTCGTTGGATGATGTTGATACCTGAGTGTCGAGATGCTACGAAGAAGAGATCCAGCGAAGTGAAGAATCAAAACTTATAACCATGATGCGGCAGAATGTTAACAATGCTTATCAACAAAAATGCCAGAAAATGTAAGATCAACGAGTCCCTACTAGTAAAGCAGCAGATATCTGAATAGAAGATGTTACTAGTTGGGTTGGGTTCAGGTTAAGCCTGAACTCAGGTCAAGCCCAACAATGACCAACTTGTATAAGTGAGGTTGGTCCTTGGTGCCTCTTGACTATTGTACCCAAAAATAAAAGGGAAAGGAAGGGCTTATCTGATTTGTTTCAATGCCAGAGAAAAAAAAAACAGAGAGATGGAGAAAAGGGCGACAAAAAAGGAGGAGACTGGCTGTCCTGCGACGACGGAGGAGGCTGTCCTGCGACGACACCGCGACTATAGGGCAACATTAATAGTGGTCTGGGGTGCTTGCAGGTGGTGGCACAACAACGAGATGGTATGAGCCCTTGATTGAAAAAAAAAAATCTCCGATTCCATGCAATCAAATGATCAAGAGGAAGAATCAAATGATCGAGAAGAAGAACAAATAATGTACTGTTGTCAAGGTATCTCCCTCTTTGTTGATGACTATTCATTTATAGTACAATGTTACCAAATATTATAGATCACAATCGATCATTTAATAAATATAATTGACTAATTTGTATCATCAAATCTCCTATAATTAGTAGGCTAACAAGGATCAAAGTGTGTGGATATGGTCCTAAGTTTCTAGATGAATTTAGCCAGATGGGCCTGGATCATGTGGATCTGCCAATGAACCTGGGTTAGATTGACCTCTTCTACAAAAAGGAGGGAGAGGAACTGGCTTGGCAATGGACTGGGTCAAAGGTTGAGTGGTCCGCAGCATGTTGGAGGCCAGGGTCGAGGAGGAGGATCGGCTAAGAGGAGGAAAATAGGTATTCTGAACAGAGGAGGAAACTGCAGGGGGAGGCTAAGGATTTGAGGAAGGGTCGCAGATGGAGGAAATTTTGGTTGGGGGGCAGCAGGGCTGGGGTTTGGCATTGTCTCAACTTACGCACTGTACCGTTTTAAGTGGTTGGAAAACCAAGACTTGAGGACTGATTGAAAGAAGAAATTCGGACTCGTTACAAGTTAAAAGGTTTGAAAATTGGAAAGTCTGCACTGTTTATAGCAGATTCATCAGCATGATTCTTAGTTTGAATTAGAATAGGATACTAACATGCGTAGTTTTAGTCTATTAGAGAACTTGCATTTAGGAGTTTTAGTTTTCATTTTCACTAAGTTTTAGGAGAACTCCAGAGTTTGGATTTTCTCTTACCGTGATGAATGATAGGATCAAATGATTTGAAAGTTCTCAAAATCTGCAAAATCTTAGGATTGGGATAATTTAAGAAGGTTAAAATTCTAATTAACTCAAGAGTTTTTTCTCAACTTGAATTACTTTGAAAAATCTTGAACAATTGAGAAGTTTCTAGAATCAAAGAGTCCTAGTTTGGTTTTTAAAAAAGTTTATGGATTCTGAATTTCTTAATTTTTTTCCTAGGTATAATTTCAAGTTGGAAAGGATATTTGAATTTCAAAACCGCTCCCTGTGGATTTGACCCCGTACTCACGGGGATACTAAACTAAAATTGAGGCTCTGTACTTGAAACTGCGATCGAACAGTGGATGTGTCATAAGAAGTGAAACATGTGCATGTCATGGCATAATCACAATCATAGGTAAAACATGGGTTAACAGATATACACATGTAAAAAGGACATGAGAGAGACATGAAACATAACGCATAACAAGGTACTTGATGCTAAGAAAAATAAATGTAGAAGCATGGAGTAAATCATGCAAGAATACAGCTTGAAACGTAATTCAAATGCATGCATAATGATCATGTGATGAGTTAAGGATAATTAACGAGCCAATCCTAGGATTTAGGAATGCCCGTTGGCTTCACCGTTTAACTATGTATAGACCTAGGGCTCTGACCTTCAGGGTATATAACCCATAGCGTTACACTAATTTAGGGACATCGAGTGCCTTAGGATAACACCTTTGGCTCGGGGTACACAAATACCAAGATATGTCCGTCCTTATAGGTGTAGGTTAGCTCAACCCTCACCTACATTTATGCATGATCTCACAAGATTGTCTTGGAGTAATCTTGATGTGTTTTAATGTGTGGGAGCATTGTTGATTTCTTGTGCATTAAAACACTTTTTTTTTTTTTTTTTCTGTTCCTTATTTTATTGGAGTCCCACATTGAGAGTGGAGAACTCTGAGGGGCATTTATTAATGATGTCTCTTCTTCCTTCCGTGATTGTCTTGGTAGTGGGCTTAGGTAGTGGTGACCACAAGCTCGAACACGTGCGTCGGCCGGCCGTGCCATCCATGCTTTGCATTGTGTGGCGAATGGGCCGGACTGCATGCTCATGTGCCCATGAGGATTTGGATTCGGATCCACTATCCATTGGGCCCATTGGGTTCTTTCCGTGGTCGTATCAATTGGGAAGCCTTCTTATTCTAAGACAGATCGGTTATTTATTTTCTTTATTATTTAAATTTTCACTTTTCATTTTATTTACAACTTCTCCAAAATTAATTTCCAACAAGGTTTGGATGTTGAATTATGGCATATGTTCATATCACTACAAATAGCAGTTTTCTTACATGCAGAATCCGTACAAGGATGGTGGAAGTTTATGATTTTCAGCCGCCTTCCTCCCAAAGCAAGATAGACTCTTTATTTACATGTAAGTAAAAAAACAAAAAAAAAAAGAGTAGATGTTTGGTCAAGTTCTTAATTAGATAGTACGAGGTGTAAAGCAAAGATGAGAGAAAAACGTAGATTAAAAGGCAATTTTTATCATAAAGTTCACTGCAGTAGATAGAAAGAGGAAAGAAAATGGCTTGAGAAAGAACAAAGTTATCAAATCATAAGTTTATTCCTCCACTCCAAGTTAAAAAATTTCACATCACGTTTCTAATTTTAGCTCCACAGTTACTACTCCTTGTGCTATGCAGCCACACAAAAATCCATCAGCAAGAGTAAATGTTTTTATGTTGCACCTCAATCATTTGTGGTGAGTCCACCAGTACCGAGTCCAGATCACCTATCGTATTATACATTCACTGTGAGTGGATCAATAACACTGACATATCATCCTAGAATTTAGGTGATTCTCTTTCATCTTATTTAAATTTTTTAAAGTTCAAAATCACCTAAATTTTTAGATGACGTCATCTAAATTTTTACATGACGTGTCGGAATGTTATTAGTCCACTCACGATGAAAGTATAATAAATGCGATGTGTAGTCAGACTCACCAGCACCTGTTTCATTGCAATCAGTTGGGACGACTGACCATTATCTCCTTGTGGCATGCAAGTACGCGAAATTGCAACGGCATGAGTACATGTTTTTTATATATTGCACCTCGGATAGCATATGGTACTGAGTCCACCAGTCCCTGGTTTCATTGCAATTAGGGATGTCAAATGGGCCGGGCCGGCACGCTCCAACTTGCAAGTCAACGGCCTGCGGCCCGGTCAACGGCACGGCCCGCACACAGGTTGGGCTGGGCCTTCAGGCCCGTTTGGCCCCGGCCCGCAAGGCACGTGGGCTAGGGGCTCCAACCCGCTAGGCCCGCCGGGATCGGCCCGCTGGCCCGCCCAAAGATGACTTTTTTTTTTTTTTACAAAATTCTTCATTTTAACCTCTCAACAGCCATAAAACGGTCATATAAGGGGTATTTTGTGTCATTTTTCAATTTTACAAAGTCTATAAATACTCTAACCCTTCTATTATTTTTCTTTTATTCAAAGTTTTATTTACCAAAATATATATATATATACAAAGGATGTCAATCATTATATAACACCGTGGGCCCATTGTGACAAAAATCATTATGGAAATTGGGCCTAACTTTTAATACAAGTTTTAAGATGTTGGCAAGAACTTCCATTACTTATAATTCAACGAACTTACTAATGTATCATCCACTTTGCATTACAGATTAAAAGAATCCAATAATGAGAAAAATTAAAACGCTAAATATAATAAAATCTAAAAAGGATCAAGCGAAAAAGAAAATGTGGCTGTAATTATAAAAGATAAAGGGTAGTAGGGTACTATATTAAGTTATAAGATCACATTTTAGAAAGAATTATACTTTAAAAATAAAAAAGCCTTATTCATGAATAAAAAAAACTTCACAAAAAATAATAATTGTTGATTATTTTCTTTTTTAACTATCTTTATCAAACACATTTGATTTAATATGCATGATAATCAAAGAAGAATTTGTTAGAAATCTCAAATGATATGAATTGTCCAATGTAATTATAAGACCCTGCCGATTAAGACATGCATCATTCTTCTTGAAATTCAGTTTTGGTTAAATAGACTTTAAAAATAGAAAAATTTTACTTTTCACTAAAATTTATAATTTGTTTTCTTATTCTTAACTTTCTAAAGAAGAAAAATTTGTTCGAAATTTCAAATGATAAGAATTATTCCATGTAGGTTCCTCATCCCTGCCAGGTAAGACATGCATTATTCTTCTTAAATTCAATGTTATGTTAAATAGACTTTAAAAATAAAAAACTTTCATGTTTCACTAAAAATTAGATTTCTAGAGTGTTTATCCTTATTTTTAACTTTCTTTATCAAAGAGATTTTATTTCATTAATAAAATGAATTATTAGAAATCTCAGATGATAAGAATGTCCCAATCTAAGTCCTTACCAAATGATAAGAATTGTCCTATGTAAGCCCCTGCCCATTGATTAAAGAGAGATATTGTAGGATTTATTAAGGAGAGTTGTGATAAGTGAGAGGAGAAACTTATCTTCTCTCATTTAATTTCATTTGAAAAGCTTCATCAAACTATGTAACTCAAAGGCCAAGGCAGTTTTGAGGCTGATTTCAATTGAAATCAATGTGGTTAGCATTGGATGAAATGATCAAAATCAATTGAGGCTGAAATCAGTCTCTTTCATATATAATAATAATAATCCAAAAAATATAAATAATGTTACTTTTACTTTTATTATGAATATATTATCCCATTAAAACATAATTAGCTCTAAGTATAGTTTGGTCTCTTCACTTGTGCCTCAGACTAATGATTTAGTCTTGGACTCACAAGTATCTCTTTGGAATGTGTCCAATCAGATATTAGGTCCCAACCAACCCATATATATACAAATAGAGCTCTCGTAATGGGACATGAGAGTATGATCTCAGCTTAGAGTGATATATTATTAGACCATTAGATTTAATTGGGATCATCCATAGTTTGGAGTGATATATTATTATACCATTAGATTTAAAAAAAAAAAAAAAATGAAAAAAAAGGCCCGCCTGGCCAGGCACGGCCCGGCCCGCTCCAGCCCAGCCCGTGCTGGGCCAGGGTTTTTCCCTGGCGAGCCGTGCCGGCCCGGCCCGCTGGCACGGCCGCTCCAGCCTCGGCCCGTTTGACATCCTAATTGCAATCAGTCAGGAGGACTGAGATAGAAATTATGGGAATGCAATCACTCAGGAGGACTGAGATAGAAATTATGGGAATGATAACAACCAAAGAGGCAGCAATAGTAGTAGCAGAAACCAAACCACCTACAGCTTTATCAAAAAAGAACCAATCTACCAGCAGATTACAGTGATCGAACAGATCGACAACCAACGTGCTTCAACATAATTACAATTACTTCTACTATTCAGTATTAACAACAGCTAAAAAAAAACTATGCTGTGTCTAAACCACCCAAACAGGAGAGAATCCTCTCCTTCCCTGAGCACCCTCTCTCCCTCTCCACAATCTCCAAAGAAATTTCCATTCCATACTTATCAAGAGGAAGAATTTTATCAAAATGAATACAATATAAAAAAAAAAAAACGAATCCAATCATGGGAAACAGTAGTGGGAAGTGTATTAGCTATAATCACAATGGATAGAAGAAGAAGAGGAAAAAGGAAGAAAGATAAGAGATTCCTCTACATTGTAACTGCTCCAACCAATCTAGTTCTCTCCTTCTCTTTGATGAAATTCACATTCTCCCTTCTCAGACTTTCATGGAATCGAGCAATGAACTTATCTGCCTCGCTGTTCACGTCCGGGCTCGAACAATAGCCCGATAGAGACAACCCAACACTTTCATCTCCACCATAGATCATCGACATCCCAGCGTTTTCAGTATCCAAGCAGTCGCTGAGGCCGCTGGAGACTCCGACATGACCGCTGAGATCCTCAAATTTGAGCTTCTTCTCTTCGATAGGAGGCGACCTAGGCGGCGGAGGCATCCAAATCAGTGGTGATTCACTTCCCCGGTGCAGATCATCTTCCTTCTCGTAGACGTTGGTGCTTGCTGGTGACGGAGAAGGTGTGATCTTCTTCCTGGGAGGCGGCGGCGGCGGCGTGAACGAATGGATTCTCTTGCTCTTGCTGCTCTTTTTAAAGAGATTATAAAAGACAGAAGAATGTTGCGGCGGAGGCGGCGGCGGCGGAGCTACCGGATGTGAGGAGGAAGGAGAGCAATAACTATTCTTCTTCTTGTTGTAGAGATGTGCTAAAGCATTTGCAATATCCTTAGCTCCACTGCTCTTCTTCGACACATGCCGACAAGGTGGAGGTGGAGGAGGCGGCAGTGGCGGAGAATTAAGAGCCGGCGGCTGCTGGTTTTCCTTTTCTTTATCTGATTCTCTGTATTCTTTTCCTACCTTCTGCAACGCTCTACCAACTTTGTTCTCCTGCGGAGGAGAATTAAGAGCTAGATGCTGCTGCTTTTCCTTTTCTTTCTCCAGTTCTCCATCTTCTTTCCCCACCTTTTGTAATGTCCTACCGATATCCTTCTTCACCACCTGTGACGGTGCAGGCGCAGGCGGCGGATGTGCAGAAGATCCATCCACCCTCGTATGGACAAGGAAGTTATCGATTGTTGCACCTCCATCACCTTCCTCTTCTCTTCTCCGGTGGTGGCGACTGCGACGATGGTGGTCCGATCTCCGCCACCTGGTGTCGTTCAGATCAATATCATCAGAGAACTGCCACCGGTCAGATCTAGAGATCCACTCCTCCTGTCTCAGATCTGGATAAGAAATGCTGCTCCTCAATCGACCAACCATCTTATGATCAGACGACATGGTCTCTTTTACGACGATTTGATAATTCTCATTATAGATTCCCCTCTCCGTATACTGATCCAACCACTTTGGAATCTGCGGGTGAATTGATGATGTTGTTTCTTGATTTGATTTGGGATCATCATCGCTGCTGCTGTTGTTTTGATTGAGGAATGAGCAGATGATGGCGAAGAGGACTAGCAACGGAATGAGATAGTCCCACCCTTTCGTGATATGATTTGGGGGGAGGATGTATGTGAGGAAAGAGAGGATTTGGGGATGAGAGTGGAAGAGGACAAGTCCGAAGGTTACAGTCGCAAAGAACACAAACCATGGATTTAGAAAGATTAAAAAAGAAGAAGAAGAGAAGACGAAGCCATGATGATGAGTAATGCAACGAGAATTCTGCAAAAAGAGTGGTGGGTTTTCTTCCATTGTTCTTGGCTGTTCTGCTTTTTTCTCTTTTGAGCTTTCTTCTTTTGAGGTTGATGAAGGAGGAGGTTTTTTTGATCTACTTCTTTCAGAGTAGATGGTTTTGTTTGGTTGAGGATGATAACAATATATAAGTACCTTTTTTCTCCCTGTTCTTTTCTTCTTGCCAGTGAGGGATAGACAGAAATGGTGATAAAAAGTAGATGATTTATGTATATTGAGAAAACAAGGGGATTTGACACTTCCACGCCCTTTAAACACCCAATCTCTAATTTCACGAGAAAAATTATACCAATGTCACCAGAGTCGTTTGAATATGATACACTCTTTTTTTTTTTTCACTTTAGTTTTGCCTTTGATCCAATAAAATCCTGGAAGTTTAAAAGCCCATAATATCATATGATCCAAATGTTAATAATTGAAAAAGCTTTTTGATCCTATGATATTATGGGTTTTTAAAATCCTGCCGTAAATAAGGTTGTTACATTCAGATTTAGAAAGAAGTTTTGGATTCTTGTAATGTTTGGCAAGTACTTATGGTCACAGTGCCTTCAAGCTGTGGATTCTAACAATGAAGATTCAGGTATAAGAAGAAAATCACATCGACTGAATCAACGGCCAGATCTGATAGGTAAGATGGTCAAACAGCACAATTGTTGGACAGTTCAGTGATTTGATTGGTGAGATTCGGCTTCGAGAGTTAACACACAAGCCTTAAATTGGTGGAAGACACACATGAGAAATCTAAATAAACAATAACTTGAAGTCAAGTAGAGTAGTGACAAGCTGGTTTGATACATGGAAAGGTACCTCTCATAGCATATAAGATGTAACTTGGAAATATGACATCTTGTTGACTCTTTCGTAGATAAAAGTACAAAAGGTTTAAATACTATCCATACATAACTTTTGAATATTGCAACTAAATTTGGGATTATAATGTGAAGAAGGGAACTAAATCTCATTCAATCTATCTAAGAGGGTTTACATTAACAACAGTAAGATGCCATTTCCATTCATTCACAAAAAGAAAATAGCCTTTAATCGTATATCAAAATGTTTTACCAAAATCTTTAATTAAATTTCTACTAAAAGAGGAAGAGAAAAATGGGAAAAACACACCAGCCTTATCTCGGTGCACGTTACTTGCCTAGCTAATAAAGGACTAGGGATACAAACCGGTCCGATGTGGGGCAAAACGTTGGAGGATACAAAGCTGAATCTGTTTTTATAAATCAGTATATGGGTCTAAGCCAATTTCAACACAAAACATGTTATTTTCATCCAGTTTCAGCATTAACTTAAAAAAAAAAAAATTGTATCTAGATCCAAAATAAGATGTATATTGCATTAGTAACATTGGATAAAAACCATAAAATAATTCTTTTAGATATACAAGTAGGACTTATAAATGGTCTGTGATTAAAGTTAAGGTAGAATGCCAAAAATGAATATAACTCAAGCCACGTATGCCCCTAAAATCTATATAAAATTTTTTATGTGAATGTCATGTCTCTAGATACTCGGGTTGAAACATGTTAAGATCGGGTTCCACATCTGAATGCTCCAAATCCAATTTGCATGGATCCGAATCAAGATTTAAACTTCTCCTAGATTCAAGATAGGTTCTAGACCTGCTTTGTTTGGTTCAAAGACTTAAGGATACTTGGATAATACATTGGATACTCATTTGCAACTTTAAAGTGACCCTTATAAGTACATTCTTTGTGCATGGGACCCACATCTGATGATAGTGGAAAGAGGGATGGTGTGGAGGCTGGTAAATTTATTCATATCTATACAAAAATCTTTCACCTAGATATGGGCCAAATGCAAATTACTGCTAATTTCATGTTCTTCATAAAGTAAATGTGATCATACTCTATAGAGAGGATGGAAAAGTCTTATTAAATCTTAACCCTTGTTTTCACAACACAGCTTTAAATTTAACGTTGATTCAACTATGAATTATATTGATATAAATCCAATGGCGAGTAAAAGTCATACGAGTTTTAAATTGACCCTAATGCCAAATCATGAAGAAAGTCCAAAGGGAGTAAATTGATCAAAGGTGGGCCCAAACAGCCCGATAGAGCTTGGCTTACTTACAATATGCTTGTATAGGATATAATTTCTCTCTATTATATTAATATAACAAGCAATGGGGATGCTACTTAAGAATAATAATAAAAAAATGGGTTAACTGTTAACAGCTAGATATTGAAAAGCACCAGCGAAACAAATAGAACGTGATTGTAGTTAGATTTTTCCTTTCATTTCCCTGTACAATGAACTGAAGAATAGAGAAAGGAGTAGGTGTCCAAGACTTCTCACTCGGTTTCTTGCTTAGTATCCTACGGCGCCGAAGTTTCATATACATTACAATTACATGCCGCTTACTTGTTTATCAAGTGTCTCTTTTATTTTGTATATTGTATGTTTCTGATGCTGCACATTCTACTCCAAACAAATATTTATATGATTGACCGACTGCTTGAGATTTTCCCCTGAGGAAGTCTTGCATGTGATCTGGAATTCTATATTCCGGCCATCTAAGTTAACTTAAAGTATAGTTGGAGACCAAAAATCAGGCCTACCCAGTTATGTGATACCGTAAGGGCCTGTTTGTTTGCATTAAAAATACATATGAATTGAATACATAGAATCCATGCCATGAGTAGTTAAAAATAAAAATCAAAGGTAAATTTTTGAAAATGAGCATCATATAATCTTTCATTTTAGGAGAATATAATAAGAATTAGATGGAAAATGAACTGCTAGGGTAGTCGGTGATTATTCATTTCTCGTCTTGTTTTGATTCTATTTCTCTAAAAGGAAGGGTTATTTTATGTTCATTTTTAATTACTCATATTTTTATTTTCATTTTTAACGACTCATGGTATGAATTTTATGTATTCAATTCCTATTTTTATAATGTAAACAAATAGGCCCTAAGTAAAAATCCCCCATCAAACAATGGTACTCAATTCATTCGCAAGCTCGCTCACTGCAAGTGTCTTGATTCCGCTAGTGGAGTAGAGTCAATTCCTATATGTCTTATAATGTAAACAGATAGGCCCTAAGTGAAAATCCCCCATCAAAAGGTGGTACTCAATTCATTCACAAGCTCTCTCACTCCAAGCGTCTTGACTCTGCTAGTGGAGTGGAGTCAATTTGGCGACTCAAAGGGTCAATTTGTGGAATGTGTAAATTTTTCATTAGAATACTCAATCACCTAAATTATAAAAAGAGGATTTTACCAGAAAAGTCCCCTTAGACCCCCATGTGCTGAGCGAGGAATATCTGGTGGGTACTATTTCTTTTCTTCTTCTATCTCAATATTTATCAGTGCCTCTCACATTCTTTAAGAGGGTTTGAAAAGTTTTAAATAAAAGGAGATTTTGATCCATTTGTTTGGAGAATTGCATTATAAACTCATTTTCATGTCAGACAAACAATTTTGATTTAGTATAAAGAGTTTGAGACAAGTGTCCCAATTAAATGGGGTTTGCAACGTCCACACTAGACAAATTGAATCATGGAATTCTATGAGGTAAGAAGCATATGCTACACAAATGACCTACCTGTTTGGTGATCTCATATATGAATATGAAGTGCTTTTGATAGAGATTATTTATAGAAAAAATGCCCTTAGGTGAAAGGCAACAACAGGGCCCAGTTGGGGTTTAGTCATTGTTGAGAGAAAGAGGGAATAGAAAGAGGCAAAGAGGGAGGAAGGAGAGAGGGAGAGAGAGAGAGAGGGAAAAGAAGTAACTCGGGGTCACCTTGTGGTATCCGGTGCTTGGCATTGATGGAGGAGAGTAGAGGATAAAGATGAAATAAGGAAGAAGGAAGAAGGAGATGAAGAAGACAAAGAAAAAGAAAACTCGTGGAAGAGAAGAGAGGAGGAAGAAGAAGAAAATAGGGAAGTTTGTGGAAGAGAATGTAGTAGAGGACGAAGAAGAAAGTTTGTGGCGGAGAAAAGAGGAGGAGGAAGAAGAAAAAGTTCATGGAGAAGAACAGATTTGAGTTAGTTTTACGAAACACGGGAGCGAGGATATCCCGCTACGTAAATTTTAAGAAGAAGAAATTGGAATGTGCCCCTTGGACCACTACAATGGATAACCATACTTTGGGTCTTTTTTGGTCTCCACTTAGTCTAGGAGGATCTTTTCGGTAAAATCTTCTTATAAAAACTTACAAATGATATAATACGATGAAATAGTTTTAATAGTTTTTACAGAGTAATAAATTAGATTTCAGAAAACTTAAAGATGATGTGGATGACATTTACTATTCAGCGCTTAATGCTATATCAAGTTGTATTAATATATTATGCTTATAAATCACTTTGAGAAAATAATTAAAAAAAATCTACAAAATAACTACTACTTTTTCCAAGCCGAGTCTATGAGATCGAGTCAATGAGTAGACTTTTTTAATAACCCAGCCAAGGGAGCTAGGACTCAAGAGAGAGAGACCAGAATAAGGCCCACACAAGTGGGAAAGGATCCTTCATAAGCCGGAAGAAAGCCCACACAAGCCGGAAGAAGGCCACAGAAGTGGGAAATGAGCTTTCATAAGGGGGAAAAAAGCCCACACAAGTGGGAAAAGGTGGTATACCCGGGATTCAAACCAAGGACAGCCAGGTGAGAACTGCTGCTACTTAGTTGCTGTTCTCGAGTAGACTCGGCTAGTTAGTAACTTATACTCAAGATTATATGGTTAATTACGGTGATTGCAAGTTTAAGGAACAAAACCAGAAGAGATTAATAAATACCATGACATAGTTAGAACAAAGCCACCTACAAAGCAATGTTTATGAGGCCAGATTTTTTAGATTCGATAGGAATTCCATGAGCTCATGAGTCTAACCCATCCATTGTCTTGGCCATTCTATTCGATACCTAGATCAATGGAACACATATAAACACAAATAAAGCTATGTTTACTTGCACTATTCAAGGAGGTTGTGATGACCCAACACTGAAAGGTAGCAATTAATGTAGTTGTGGAGTGCTGTGGTCGAATGCATGGCACATAAATATGAAAAGAAAAGAAAAATGTGAACTTCATTTGGTTTTACATGCAAAATGTATAATCCTCATTGAGAATATTTTCTTATTTTGTTGCATTAGAATAGAGAGGAATTGATTACATAGGATTCATGCCATAAATGGTTAAAAATAAAAGATATTTTTATGAAATAATTCAGCTAAACTCTTATTAAATGATTTTATGAAGAAGAACAATTGAAATGACGGAAGAGTTATTCCTACATTTTTTTTTTGTGAAAATACCCCCATTGACAATATTGTCAACTTAATTGATGATATTTGTCAACCTCTTCCAACTTTTCTTTTTCTTCTTTGGTAGTTTTGGATATATATTTTCCTGTGGCTCGCTTTGTGCCTAGGCCTAAGAAGACTTTCTTGCATGTTTCGAACTAGTATTTATTTCTCCCTCTAAGACAAGATCTCATTTTTTTCTTCTTCTTCCTGCTCTTCTTCATGCTCCACCCCATTTTCCTCATCTTCTTCAAATCCATCAAATGGGGTTTTCCTAAAATCTATCATTTAAATGTCTATGGAGAGCATCATGAGAGAGATAGCTAGATAGCTAAGTCCTCTTCTAAGGTGGTGTCGGAAACAAAGCTTGTAGCTCTGTCTTCGGGTCTGATTAAGGGGTATACTACATTAAATCTGAAGGAAATAAACCCAAAAGAGAACTCGGTAGAGAGCCTCATTTCCCACTACATGAAAAAGCAGAACCCACAAACTCAAAAGGCAAACGAGTAAGTTCACAGGTAAGATTCAAGTCTATTAAGCTAAGATTCAAGTCTATTAAGCTAAAGAATGACAAATACAAATATAATCCAAAATCAACTTCATAAGCCACCAAGAAAGCATAAAAATGCAAATGCAACAAACCAATTCAGGAAAAAGCATCAATATCTATCAGCCAAAAATAGCACCCAAACACTATCTATATCAAAACCAAATTTTATCACATCCTAGAAACAATAACAATACCTACATTTCAAGAGAGGGAAAATGGGATACCAAACAAACTAGAAGAAATCCATGTAAAATGAAGCAAACCCTGGAAAAAGAAATGATCTGATGACAACAACCTATCAATGGAAATCAATCAAAGGATGGGTCAACCATCGAAGAAGAAGAAGAAGAAAAGTTGTAGGAGTGTGACGATATCGTTAATGGGGGGTATTTTCCACAAGAAAAAATATATGAACAACTCTACTGTTATTTCATTATTTTTTTCATAAAAAATGTTTAATCAAAGTTTAAGCTTAATTGTCTCATAAAAATCGTAAAATAAAATCAATGTTGAATTGCCAGAAAAAGGGCATCAAACATACTCATCTATTACTGTCACGTCCCCAAAATAAGAACTGGGAGAAAACATGAAATAAATCAAATTAAAATTCCTGTGTTTAATACAACACAAGCTTCCAAAAGTGGATCCACAAAAATAAATCAAATTAAAATCCCTGTTTAATACAACACAAGCTTCCAAAAGTGGATCCACAAAATTTCACAAACCGTGGTGAGTCAAAATAAATTTTATTAAATGCAACGGAAGAATAAACATTAAACAATTACTAAGAAAAGGTTTATCATTAAAAGAACGTTCATCTAAAGAATTTCTATGATGACGTCCACTCTCATACTGGCTCAGACGTCTCCAAAGCCATCTCCGGCATCCCACTCCAGTTCATCAGTTGGTTCAAACGTTTGAAATATTTGATTCTCCTCCGTCTCCTTGGTAAAGTAGGGGTCGGTACCTATGCACCAAATATTATAAAGTAAATAGCAAGAACATGATTAGAATTCGAAATTAAGATACGATATCAAGTTGAGTAAAGACAAGCGAGATCAAATGAGTAATGACAAAAATATAATAAGAATGAACGTAGAACGTATGACATAAATCCAAATAAAACAAAGGGAGCAATATATAATTCACACGGTGACAAGTGTCCTCGTTGTAGGTGGTCAGCCCTAAATAAATCGGGAAAGCCCGTCCATAACGTCGGTGGTCATAAACCGATCAAAATATCAGGATAACCTGTCTATATTCAAAGTGGATTATAAGTGATCTGATCAGATCGGTGATCAACCGTCCATATATCGATCTGCAGTCGTCCATAATTGACCCACATAAACATAAACACATAGATACATAACAGACCTGAATAATAATGCTCCGACACAAGAGTCCTAAGTCAAATGAAGTGCTGGCCATTCCATATTCCATATCATAGTCAAATCCACATACATAATTTGCCAAGCCACCTCATGGTCCATAACACATAATAGGGTATGCATTTACAAAAGTACATTGCCTAAACCAAGATATGCATGTGAAGGTCAAGAAATAATTATAAACCAACATAAGGTTAGATGTATATTCATATACCCGTCAACACACAATGATAAATGCTAGTGAACTAGGGACATTACATCTTTCAACATTCATGGTGCATAGATCCAATAAAGGATTTCCATTAGAGATGTATGAACCATTTCTCGCTAGAGTTCATTAAAATCATGCCGGTATTTAAATCCTACGTCAATAAGATACCATATGCCCAAAGACGGTTCTTATGTCAAGTCCAGCTAGATATTTAAGGTCATTAGATCCATATGATGTCCCATACACGATGCCATAAATCCCTAAACGATACTGAGCCAAATCAGTGAAAAGGAATAAAAAAATTGCCCAAGTACACTGAACGTTCGAACATACGAAACCAACTTTCGAACGTTCAAGGTCTCGGGTATTTGGCTCAGAGGCGAGAAAAGTTAACGTTTGAACGCACGAGGAGAACGTTCAAACGTTCGAAACCCTACTCGGGATAAAACCACGGGCCTTATCATCTAGGCCAACAGACAACCAAGCACTAATAAACTGGAAGTTACAAGAAAAAACTCATAACCCTTTTCCCAATTGACAACTCAACCTAAGGACTGCGCTATCTTGTTGACCGCTCACCGTATGCCTTCACAGTACTTGAAACGAACACCTCGAAGCCGCCTTCAAGATGTCTCTACTTCAGGAGAGTATAATGGAACTCGAACCAAAGCTTGATCTTCAGCACAACAACTAGAAGCCTTGAGGGAAAGATGAATCTCTCTAAATCTTCTCTGGGTTTAGTCTTGATGAGAAGTACTTTGGAATAGAGAGAGAATGGCTATATATAAGCCTAGATTCATGCTTCAAGAGTTCTGATGTGTTTCATATAGAACTCAGCTCGCTTGAGTTGACGTGTTTCTTTATCAGGCTGGATCGAGCGATGAAGCCTCTGTGATGGGTTTGCTCGAGAGAATGAAGCACCACTCGAGTGAACACTGTCATGACGCACATGGCTCAAGCGAAAGGAGAGAAAGCTTGAGCGCAGGAGCTTCTGTGAAGGGTTCACTCGAGCGAACACAGTCAGTTCCCAAAACAATTGAAATTTTTTGTTGACAAGCTTGGGTAGTCCATTCTAAATAAAATGACAACTGTAAGAACCCCTATTTTGTCCATAACTAATGAATTAGCCAACTCTCTAAAACCTAACAATCTCTCCCCCTTTGGCAATTCATAGACAAAACTCCTAGTTACATAAAAAATCTACCCAAGTTCTAACATAAAAAACATATCCGGAAAGAAATCTCCAAGGCTGTCTTGACCTGTAAATTTCCTGCAAAACCTTGCACTAGATCAAGTGTATTTATCATTGAAATTAATATCTGCAAAATATAATAAGATCAAACCATGAAAACGATCATAAGATAATATCTAACATCTATGAAACATATCTCCCCCTTTTCGTTCAGAATTGTCAAGGGAAAGACAAAAACATAGTTAGAAAAGTTCATAATCAGAATTAGGAGATCCAAAAAAATATAATCAGGAGCACAAAGTATCAATAAGACAACAAAAAAAAAATCAATATCATTCCAAGCCGAGCAAGAATCGCCACTAGTGTCTCATCTATCTGGTTGAAACGACCATCCACGGCATTGAAGAGGGCATCGATGTGAGCAATTCAGCCCCTACAATTGCGCTGCAAGACGTGCAACGGGATTCGCAATCCCCTATTGCTCTCGCTGGACTTCTACATCTGGAACAGCTTGTTCTACCGATACCTCCGCACCTTGAACAATTGGTGGAATGTGAGTTGATAATTGAGCCGGAGTCCTGGAATTTATCAGATCCAGAATCCACTGTGTGGCCTCATTGCTCTTCTTCTGGACTTGCTTCCAAAAGAGAAATTCAGTGATGAGAGCACCAAAAGGAAGAATAGTGTTTTGCTCAGCCGTTAACATCTTTATCAGGGCGTTCATGATCACTTGAGGAATGTTGACCTCCCTCCCAGTTCCAATGCAGTACAAAAGTAATCCATTCTTGTGACGGACATCTGAAGTATGGCCTCTGGGCTTAAGGTTATGAAAGACAGACCTATTGAGGAAACGGTATTCTTCTGTTAAACTACTGTTAGGGAGAGTGCCACCAGGCCAAAGTGTTTCTTCTCCACACAGTGTTATTCCAATCATATCATAATCAATCTAGACTTGGCTGTCATCCGGAATAGGATAATCACAAGGCTCTACACAAGGAATGTTAATGAATTCAGCGATGTCTAACGCAGATATTGGGAGTCGTTTTCCTCGAACAAAAGTTTTCAAAGATGCCGGAGACACAAACTCCATGTTGCAATAGAAATCTCTAACCCAGTCAGTGTAGATCAAAGGTATCTCAAACTTCATCAAGGAGTACTAATTTCTATTTGAAATGCTCTAACATATCGGTATATCATGAAGTTCTTCAGCAATTTCTCTCTCAGATTCAACAGTTTTCTGCTTGAACTATTCATTGAATTGAGTAGCTTTGGAGAGAGAAGGAAATCTATGCGAGTCAAACTTAGGCCGAGATGAAGAGGACTCAGTATGAGTTATCTTTTTGGGAGCCATTATAGAATTTTCAAAAATCTTGTGACATACCATAGAGCACAAATGAAACTTTCATTCCATCCAGTACACCCAACCATATTATGAATAAAAATCCGAAAGCAAACCAAAGAGACTCCGTTAGAATTCTATCAAGAAGATAGAAAGATTAAACCAAAATTTTCAAAAGTCCAAAATCCCTTCATAGCTCTATTTTTCAAAAAAAAAAAAAATTTGCCATCCAAAAAACTGTTAGGCAACAATCATTCATAGAATCAGTATGTTGCAATGAATTCTCAAACGCAAATTCGTTCAAAGAAGGACAACCATTTGAAGAGTTTCCTCAACCCCTTTCCAAACAGTCCAAAAACGACATTCCAATCCATCAATCATAACCCAAATGCAAAGCGTAGAAGACAATAGGATGAATGAAAGAAAGGAAATGGAACAAGTGGAACAAAAGGTAAGAAAATTTCAGGCAAGAAATCCCCAAAAAAAATCCCAAATTGATTAACCCATCTAAAGGATGAATAGAAGAATGGAAATGAGGTTCTCAAAAGATTTGAAATGATGAGGAAGTGAGAAAATACCTTTGAAAGATGAACAAGGATGCACACACAGAGCAGTGGAAAAGAGGAACGAGAATGCTGCTAGGGCTTGGTGGAGGAAAGGAAAAAAAAAACGAAAAAGGAAAAAAAATGCAGACTATAAAAGTTGCAGGTTTGCTTGAGCGAACATGAGTGGTCGCTCGAGCGAAGTGTCAAACTTTTGAAAAAAATTTATGTGTGGCACGGCAAAAATACTCTAACGTCTATATTTTGGTCAAATCACTCCATGAGGTACAGTCTGACTGAATTTGCATAAATTTAAGCGCACAGTGAAAATGTGAAGAAAAAAAATAAAATATTGCAAAAAAATTATGTTTGACTCACTCCCCCTAAATCTCCCCATCAACAAGAAGTTAGGCAATATAGTTTCCCCCCTTTTTTTATTTGTTATTTTTTTTAATTGCTCTAGGGGTAGATTGAACCATCATGGGTGACTTTCACACTAATGAACGTGGTAGCCTTCTCCAAATGAAACTTTTCAATCAAGTGGAAGCTATCACACACATTCTTAGGTAGCCTTGATCCTCCGTTTTAACCTGATTACCATGACATCTCTCAAAGAATAAAGACAAAGAGAGCCGTGAGAGAATCGAAAACGATCCATGTGGTGCAAAAAAATAAATGTAAACAGTCTTGGTCAAGTGACAATGTGTATGTGCACCTAAATAAACCAAAATTTATGGAGTTAAGGGAATAAAAGAAATCCCTAGAGATTTACGTAGAGATTCAAACCGCGTTGCATCCAATGGTTTTGTGAAAATGTCCACCAATTGATTTTCAGTAGGAATGTGATGCAAAGTAATTATGTCCTCCTCCACAAGATCACGAATGAAATGGTGCCTAATGTTTATGTGTCTGGTTCGGGAGTGTTGTACCAAATTTTTGAAAATGTCGAGAGCACTCTAATTGTCACAAAATGCAGACATTGTTTCTTGCTCTATTCCGTTGTCTTGCAACGTCTGTTTCATCCAAAGAAGTTTTGTACAACAACTTCCATCAGCAATATATTCATCTTCAGTGGTCAACAAAAATGTTAAAGTCTGCTTTTTACTATGCCAAGCCACCAAATTGTTTCCAAAAAAAAAAAGCCACCTGAGGTACTTTTTTGATCTTCAACACATCCAGCCCAATCAGCATCTGAAAAACCAACAATGGTAGTATTGGTATCTTTGGACAACTAGATGCCATACTCAACAGTGCCACTTATATATTTCAGAATTCTTTTGGCTGCCTGAGCATGAGATTCTTTTGGTCTGGACTGATATCTTGTACAAACACCAACACTATAATCAATATCAGGACGACTGGGAATAAGGTAGAGAAGACTACCTATCATACTTTTGTAGAGTATTTCATTAATATCCTTTCCATCACTATCAAGGCTGAGTTTGGCAGTTGTGCTCATGGGAGTCCTTGGGTGTTTCGAAGACTATATGCCAAACTTTTTTAGTAACTTAAGACTGAAATTCTTTGTTGATAAGCTTGGGCAGTCCATTCTAAATAAAATTACAACTTAAAGAACCCCAGTTTTGTCCATAACTAATGAATTAGCGAACTCTCGAAAACCTAAAAGTGACTTCTTCATAGCTAGATGAACAGGGGAGTCCAATGCAGGAGGAGCAACAGCGACCCTGACTGGCATTGGTGTTTGTGTGAGAAATATTCGGTTTCTTGATCCTAAAAAAGTGGAAACAACTGGATTATCACTTGAGTTCAAAACTGCATTCTAATAGTGGTTGAACGAAAAAATATAACAAGGGAAAAAAGATTTCTTAGAGGGGCAATGTAAAAAAACTGTTTTTGCAATTTAAGGGGGGCCATGGCCACATCTAGCTATTATGAGACAAGGATGGACACTTTAGGTGAAGAAGATGACGATCCACGGTTCAGATCTAGTGGAAGGAAGGGGAAAAGGATTTTCTCTTTCTTCTTAATTGGATGATCTATTAGGATTATAACAATGATAAGATATTGAGAGCATTTCAATTATATATACATACATATATATATACACGCACACACATATAGATATATATATATATATATATATATGAAGCAACCTGGTTTCAAATTGAACCCCTCTCTTTCTCCTACATCCTCTAGCAAAGGGGTTGGGTCGGGTCAAACACTGACTGGTTTCAATTGATAAATCATCCTCAATTCATTCAATTGATTTTGACCATGTAGATTTATTTTGACCTTTTCCAATGCCTTTTGTAATTTATTCTTAATTCAATTCGGTATTGACCTTTCCTATCCCGTTTGTAACTTATTCTTAATTCAATTTGCTCTTGACCTTTCCATCCCGTTTGGGTAACTTCCACGTACTATTGTATTCTATACCTTAAAGCTGGATGTTAGTTTGAGGAAATAGAGGGGGAAAAAAAAAGAAGACAAATGATCTCCCCTCTCCTTGAGCCACATCAGCATGGTATATCCAAGGACAAAATCAACCCTTCACGTAACGACAATCAAAGAGGTGAGGGTTGAAGGATATGAGGTGGCAATTTATATGCGACACTAACTTTCCTAAGATTTGAATTACTAGGGTGAAGGCTGGCTATGCATCTCCTACCTCTCATCTATTCCTATTCCATTTGAGGGAATACCGATTATCTGTTTTCAAATGTTGTTTTCTATAAGACAAATTGCATGTCATATCGGCACACTTTTAAGTAAATCTTCTGTCTCGGTTAAAGTCATATAACATGTGGGTGCATGAGCTCAAGTCCCTTGAAGAAAAAGAAAGAACAGGGGTAAAATTTTCTATTATTTTTAAGAGCAATAAGTTGTAAACTTTACGTTACTTGAGCTTAAGTGCACTTCCTTAACAACATATTAACACTAACGAATAGAAAACACTTCTCACGACATAGAAAATCTAAACAACTCTTGAGCAACTAAACATCAACTTGAAAAACTCAACAGACACTTCTCCACTTCACAAGGTTGTGAAGTTCAACTTTTATGAAAACAAAAAACAGCCCCATATAGCATCTATTTATAGCTTGAGATCTATAAGTTGCCGCAGTGTAATTGTGTGGAGTTGCTCTAGAAATAGAGGCTTGTTTGCGGACAGTTGCTTAGACACATGATGCATGGTTGGTCGACATTGCGGATCAGCACTCAAGCCTGCAAGTGCCAAGACCATTGTCAAAACCACTTCCTTCATCTCCTTATCATTAGGTTGTGGGAGGGGTTAGTCAAACACATCCTTCAACAGTATCTCTTCACCCCCAAATGTCAGAAGTGATGAAATGAGTTCACTTGGATGCATTCCCATTATCACTTCTAAAGAAACAACACCAAAGCTATAAACATCACACTTTTTTGTCACCCTCATTGTGTAGGCAAGCTTTGCATGAAAAGGTCAAATCATGAATTATTAACAATGAACCCTTGCGAATTTCACACAAAAAAAGACCCTTTTTTAACTATGCTGAATATCATGATGCATGGAGAGAATGAACCAAGTTCAAAGAAAATAAAGTAATAGTAATATAGCTTCTTTTTTATTTTTTTTCCTTGTCTTGTAAGTACTCATGCACGTACCCACACCCCAAGGAGGAGATGCTTAACCACTTAATATGAGATTAGCTTATATTGGATGTGGATTTTATTAGGCTAAAATTATTATTTGATTAGGTTTCCTATTTTTTTAATTAATGAGATTTCATGATATTGGTGTGATTAGGTTTTCTATTTTGAGTCAATATATTTTGTTATGCTGTTTTAAATAGCTATTAGTTATGTTTAATAAAATCACTTAAAAAACTTGAAGAGACGTACCCTATAAACTTTCATGGACGGGATTAATTTCATTTTTCTAGGATGCATGGAAGTTAGATAATCATATTCTATCAAAATGGAGATATTTTTTGTTTTTTACCGCTTATCATTTCCTTTGAGCCCCTTGAAGAAAGGCATGGTTAGAAATATTGAAAATAAATTTTTTTTTGTCTCTACTAATTAGTCGAGGTTTTGGTATGATTAGTTAGTGGAGGAAGGAATTTAGTATGGTACTGGAGCCAACCGGTTGTGAGTTTTAATCCCGGTAAAACTATATGGCTCTAAAATGTGCGTGTCGAGAAATGTGCATTGACCATGTTCCACATGAGGGGGGCTGATAAAAAGTATTTCCATTGCCTCTACTAATGCCTTGAGGTTTCGGTTGAATTACCTAGTAGAGGAAATTTAATAAGAACTTCAAAGGGGTTGGACCATTAGAGAGCCAATAGACAATTAGTAAACTCCAACAACACATGCAGGAAAGAGGATTGCCTGCCAATAGAGGGGAAATGACTTATAAGAATAGGGATCTATCTTCGTTGGCAGTGGGTCAATCTTTATCAAGGACCCACGGATAAAAGCCTAGGCAATTTTGTGTGACATGGGATACCCAATCATAGGCCTATCCCTTTGTTGTCGATTCTAAGTGGTATTAAAGTCAAGCATAGCTAGTCTTCTCCACCTCACCCATGCAATACTTTAAGCCCTTGTAGATGCAATAACCTAGGGCCCTTTATTCCAAATGGCTTTTATATGATTTGGTAAACAGAAAGTGTAAAGAAGTTGTGAAACTAAACCACCCTTTGAGGGCTTGTTTGCCCACTTTGGCTTTGGACTCCTTATAATTTATAGTAAAGTGGGTCTTAGGAAGTAATATTAAAGAGATGAGGACTAAATGATATTATTTCGGAGAGGTAGATAGGACTCTTGCTTTCTTAGTAATTAATTTACAAGGATAATGGCCAAATGATTATTTCCCATCAAAATGCATGTAGTCTATTTTGATCATGTTTTGTTGATCTTTGACCACATTGATAGGAAGACATTACTTTGAATTCATAGGAATTGAATGTAGATCAAACAAACTTTACCTAAGCACTTGCATGAGGTTGGACTACTAAAACTGAATTTAGCCCGGATTAGGATCGTGCCAAACCTACCGGGTCTATGTATCAATTTATACTTCAAACATAAAAAGCATGAGGTAGACTTCAACATGATAAAAGGGACCTCAGAGTAACAAATAAAATAGAGGAAAGCAAGTGACACACATAAAAATCTACTTATTGTCACAACTGGCATGAAGCTGGTAAAAATGTTCGCATATATTGATATATTATCAAAAAATTATACTTATAAGATTTGTTCCTCAAAGTAATAACTTACTAAAAAGGATAGAAAAGTTAAGTGTAGACAACATATTGGAAAGAAAAATTAAAGTGGGAAAGAATAAAAATAAAGCAGTCTACCTGGGGCTACATATCCATAAGTGCCCGCTAGCATGGACCAATTTGATGAATCAGGCTTCAAAAGTCTAGCCATTCCAAAATCAGATATGGAAGCCTCAAACTCCATGTCCAACAACATATTGTTGCATGACAAGTCACGATGAACAATGGGAGGATTGCAATCATGATGCATATATGATAGGGCGTGGGCTACACCTCTTATAACCTTCATCCTCTTCCTCCAATCTAAATTCAATGCTTCTTCCTCATTGCTCAGACAAATAGCTATAAGCTCGCACTCATAGATTAGATACGAGCATCGAGAATGAGAGCAAAAGCCATAAAGCTTGACAATGTTGCGATGTCGAATCTCAGTTAAAGCCTGTATCTCATTTCTGAAACTTCTTTGATCCACCACCTCACCATCTTCTAGTGAGTGAAGCTTCTTTACCGCTACCACTTGGCCTGTTGGAAGATCTGCCTTATAAACTCTTCCATATCTTCCCTCCCCAATGCAATATTTATCATTGAAACCCCCTGTTGCATTGATGATGTCTTCGTACACAATCTTCCCATCATAATTCCAAATAGAAAATAAATCTCTATTGTTCATTTCAAGGACCACTTTCATTGTCTTTGTCGTTCTCGAATGGTATATAAAAAAAATGCAGAGAGAAACAGATATAAGACACATTGTCCCCACGAGAGGAAGGATGATGGTAATCACAAACTTGTTGCTTCTCTTACCTTTAACTTCATTTATGAGAGAGGAATTGCAATGAGGTAGACCTTTTACTCCACCACACAAACCTTTGTTTCCAATAAACGCCTCCGATAGAGCTTCGTGAAAAGCAGTGGTAACGGGAAGGGGACCCTCCAGATCATTGTATGATAAGTCAACCGAGACCAAACTGGACATCCCTTCCAAAGGAGTTGGAATTAAACCAGAAAGCATATTGTGAGAGAGATTTAAACTTTCCAACATGCGTAGCATTGAAAGATGTAGTGGCACCTTTCCAGTTAACATGTTGTGACTGAGATCTAATGCAATCTTCAAGTTTGCCAGGTCACCATTTTGGAATGGAATGCTCCCATTCAAAGAATTTTTGCTCAAATCCAAAACTTGGAGGTTGGAGCAATCTCCTAAATGTTGTGGTATGAGACCACTTAAGCTATTGTTTGAAAGGTCAACAATGTCCAAAATGGAAAATTTCCCAACTTCATGCAGTATAAAACCTGTAAGTTGATTACCCTTTCAAAAATAGCTCATTTAGTGAGGATAAACTCCCCAAATCCTTTGGAATCCTCCAAACAAATTGTTTGAGGACAAATCAAGTTCTTGCAACTTAGCCAACTTCCCAATTTCAGAAGGTGTCATTCCAGTAATATCATTCTCAGTAATTTTAAACGCGGTCAAATTTTGAAAATCTCCCCAATTTGGTGAGAGCTCTCCATAAAGTTTGTTGAAGCTCGAATCAATGTATGATAAATCAGGATACACCCCAAAGGCCTCAGATATATTTCTAGTGAGTGGATTTTTGTCAAGCCGAACTCTTTCTAAGGTTCCAATGTTTCCCAAGCTAGTGGGAACAAGGCCAGCAAAGTTGTTATCATATACTTGAAAGGCTACAAGTGATCCATGTTGGCATAGTTTGGGTAAATGACCTGACAAGTTGTTAAGACCCAAGTGAAGTTCTTGCAAACTTGTTAAGTTTGTAATTTCCTGAGGTAGTGGTCTGTAAAACTGATTTTGAGTCAGAGCGAGGAAGGTTGGGTCCCTTAAATTACCAAAAGATAGAGGAATTGGACATGTAAGGATGTTTGAGGCCATCGCTTATGATTTTAGATTCTTGAGATTTCCAAGCTCTGCTGGGATTGAGCCAGAAAGTTTATTCTCAGCTAGGATTAAGATTGTTAACTTTAGAAAGTTACCTAAGAATTTTGGGATTAAGCGAGAAATTTGATTTTTAGATGGCACCAGTACACTGAGCTCGGTCAAATTTTCTAATGAGGAAGGGATAGAGCCAGAAAGTCGATTTTCGCTCAGATCAAGTGTAGTTAACTTTGTCAAGTTTCCTAAGAATTTTGGGATTGAGCCAAAAAATTGATTTTAAATAGCATTAGTTCACTGAGCTCGATCAGATTTCCTAATGAGGAAGGGATAGAGCCAGAAAGTTGATTCTGATCTAGGTTTAGAGCAGCTAACTCTGTCAAGTTTCCTAAGAATTTTGGGATTGAGCCAAAAAAATTGATTTTTAGATAGCATCAGTTCATTGAGCTCGGTCAAATTATATAATGAGGAAGGGATAGGACTTGATAGAAAATTGTTTTGCACTTGTACAACAGCTAGCCTTTTCAAGTTTCCAATTTCTTGTGGGATTGAGCTTGAAATCTGATTTCGATGAAGTTACAAAAAGGCTAGATTTGTTGCGTCTCCCAAAGAGGGGGATTGGACCTGTGAACATGCTAATTAGAGAGGTCTAGTTGATACATTCTCTTGAGATCTCCTATATCTCCAGGGATTGGGCCTGAAAGTTTTTAATGGTTCGGACTTTCAATATGTGGATCGTTAGAATGAGAAGCTTAAGTTGTTAGTAAATGACCTAACAATTTATATCAACAATGCTAACGGTCTAGCAACCAAAGAGGGGGCTGGGCTTCAACACAACGCCGCTGCAGCAACGTGCACCATCCAATAAAAGGTTGCCACGTTTTTTGAAATCCCAAAATGGTAGTCACATAGTTTTCAAACTCTACTATAGTTATTGTCTTCATTTTATTTTCATATTTACCCTTTTCATTTAAACAACAGCCTATCTCAACTCGCACGTCCCTCAGCTCCTTTACCAGAAAAAAAATTAAAAAACGTCACAGCCTAATATCTCTCTCTCTCTCCAAAACGTCTTTCCCACAAAAATATATCAATGGGCCCCATATATCCAAATGGAAACAACTAAAATTAAAAATTAACAGCAATTTTAGAAATTAAAAGAAATTAAAGTTTTCATGATGACGCCTAACGGAGCTACTTCTAAAAATTCGAACATCCCAAAGTAGTCAACATCCTTGCAAAGTTTCGTTCAAAAAGGATTTTGGCTCACTTTTAGATTGGTCATTATAAAAGACTATAAACAAAATACTATAGTAATTTTTAATATTTATTGTTGAATTTGATAGTTTACGAGGGCTTATAAAAAGAGAGGCCATTTATAATAGCATAAATGGATTGCAATATTCCACAAATGCTGATATTTATAATTTTGTATCACATGACTCTTATTTTAAAACAAAGTCATAAGAAATTGAGTCATAACCCCCATCAAAGGCTATAGAATTAGGATCATTGCAGGTGTAATCATTATTTCCTTTGATTAGAAGATCATGCTATTAAGGAAAAAATCATTTTATTGAGGTTATCCATTTATTTCAAGAATTACCTTTTAGAAAATGTAGATGCTACTTGAATAATTTGGAGGTGAATGATAATCAAAAGAGGTAAACCGTTGCTTAATCTTCTTGGATTCTCAAGTATTTTTTTTTCTTTGAATTTTTATATATGGACCATCGATGGACCACATGCGTACTTGGGTCCATCATGTCAATCGCTTGAAGTCTTAAATCACAATGCATCATCTAAGTTCATAGCTAAAAAAAATCCCCAATAATCAACAACATATACTAAGTAGTAAAAACTTTTGCGATCCAAAATGCATAATTCTAATTGGACTAATATAATTTATGGCAGTAACTAGTAAATCTCATGGGCCCAATAAGCATTTTTTAATTAAGGTCTTCCGATATAAATTATAAACATGAGCATTTGTGCATTGTATTTTCTTTTCTATTATAGTAAATGGCCCCTCTTTTTATATGCCCTTTTAAATTTCATTCCAATAGAAGATGGGTGGCTATTGAAAAGAATAAAATATAAAAAACCGTATTAGTATTTTTTTCATGGTCTTTTGTATATGAATTCATTACCACATCTATCAATTAATTTAAGCCTTCTTCTTAACACCCCTGCCTTTTTCTTAACAGCACACCCCCCCCCCCCCCCCCCCCCCCCCCCCCCCAAACCCAAAAAAAAAAAAAAAAATCATGCCCAACACCGACTTGTGCTTGTATTTAATGTGATTCACTTTTTAGTTTTATTTTATTTGAATAACATTTATAAATAATCAATTTAAAGGAGATGGATTCCATTTAAGTTCAAGGTGCCAGAGCTATAGAAATAAAAGTTTAATTTGAATTGTTTCCATTAGGAAAGATGGGCCCCATTGATATATTTTTGTGTGAAAGATGCTTTGGAGAAAGAGAAATAAGGCTATGACATTTTTCATTTTTTTTTTCAGGTTAAGGAGTGTGAGGGACTCGAGATTTGAGATGAGTTGTTGTTTAGTTGAAAGGGGCTAATATGGAACTAAAATGAAGACAATAACTGCAGAAGAGTTTAGAAATTGCGTGACTAAAATGAAGACAATAATTGCAGAAGAGTTTAGAAATTGCGTGACTAACATTTTGGGATTTCAAAAATGTAGCAACCTTTTATTGGATGGTGAACGTTGCTGCAGCATATTATGCTATAGCGACGCTGTATTGAAGCTCAGCCCCCAAAGAGGAGAGCTGGTAGGCCTACCTACATGCCTTTTCAACATCAAGGTCTCATGTGGGAGATGTTTGCTTAAATAGATTTCATAGAAATTGAAAACAACAAAACCCATGATCAAATAAGCTCCATTGTAAGCACTCCTAGGATTTGAATTACAAGGGTAGTGGTTGCCCACTGGGTATTCCTTTCTTATCTCTCCTTATTTCACTTTTTATTAAAGGGGGGATAATTGGATAGTCATTTTTTGAAAACTGATTAAGTTTTTTTTCAGTTTTAACCATTATTACAAGTGGAAGTCTTACCATTCCTAAGTATTCAAGAAGCAAAAAGAACCGTAGCCAGGATTTGAGTAGTCGTTCAAAACCAAGCACGTGTCATAAGAAGACTGACATTTTTAAGTCCCCGGGGACCAGAGAAAACTGAGACTTTGAGAGCAGGGACTTTCCAAAACTAGAAATGCCCAATTGTAGACCAGCATCACATCAAGCACAAGTGTTTGAAATTCTGCCAAAAGAGGAGACCAAAAAAAAAAAAAAGGGACAATTACCATATGGACGGTCTTAAAGCTGACAATTGCCCTAGAACAGCTGAAAAATACATATTTATCGCAGAGCTGTTCGATCCGGAGGATATCGTAGGCTGCGATATCCTAGGGATGTGGGATATCCCACAATCAAAAGTGGGAAGACTTGAATAATCCGTTTTTTTTCTTCTTCTTTTTTTTTCCTTGACTGTAGGACCATCAAACCACAATCCAAACCGTTAGATAGCTGTATGAGTGTTTATCTAACGGTTTGGATGGTGGTTTGATGGTCCCACAGTCAAGGAAAAAAATAAATACACAAACTGTTCAAGTGATTATAGGATATCCTACATCCCTGAGATATCGCAACTTGCAATATGCTACGAATCGAATAGCTCTGCTGTAAGTATACATTTTTGGAATATTATGGGGCAATTGTCAGCTTTAAGACCATCCGTACGGTAATTGTTCCAAAAAAACAAAGTCCCTAATTTTTGGCCCGACAGAATTTTTCAATGTTAGCTGTCACGTTCTGGCAATAAAAAACATCAGCTTACACTTAGATGTGAGAGGAGTGGGTGCTACAGAAGGAGGAAGAATGCAGATGGGACTACATAGAAGAAACTGAAGGTTACAGATTCAAAGAGATGCGGATGCTCTTTTGCACTAAAGGGAAAAATTGGGGGTAAAAACAACAGGTAGATGTTGCTTGTAGTATGCGGTGTGCACAATCACCTAGCTGCAGATTTCTTAGAGAGGCACTCCTATGCAACAAGATTAATAGAGGAGGGAAATTCATTGTTGGTTGACATGTCAAGAAGTATGGTTCGACCAAAGATGATATGATTTAAATGTAAGCACAATAAAGACAATCTGCAATGCATGTCATACGCAGAAGATCGCAGATATAGCCGACAGAAGTCAAATATAGCAATTGTTTACAATGTTGATGCAGCATAAATACATTGAATGGCATAGGACATGTGATGATACTAATACTATCATTGACTTGTTCTGGACACACTCCACCAACTAGACTTGTTGCGTGCATTTCCACATGTATTGATAATGGATTGCACTTACAAGACCTATTGGTATCGTATGCCTCTGTTGGAGAATATTGGAGTGATATCCACGGACAAGACTTTCTCTATATGCATTGCATACCTCCAGCATGAACGCGAAGATAACTACGCATGGGCTTTTGGCATATTGCAAACTGTGATTGGCGAGCGTGCTCATCTGAATGTTATTGTCACAGATAGAGAGATGGCCTTAATGAAGGCCATATCTACAGTATTTCCTACTACTACTCATATATTATGTAGATGGCACATTAATAGAAATGTCTTGTTGAAATAGAAGAAGTTGTTTAAGACAAAAGAAAAGTGGGACTTATAATATTCTGGAACATGTTAGTGTCTTCATCTACGGAGGAGCATTATAATCTACAATTCATAACTGTTTCTAAAGGAGTTCAGCAGCTACCTAGAAGCAATCCAATATGTGAGAGGTAGTTGGTTAGATCCGTACAAAGACAGATTTGTGGCTGTCTGGACTGATAGATTTATGCATTTTGGAACAACTACCACAAATAGGTTAAAACCCTTTTTTTGTATGTCATCTAATTTAATTGTTTAATAACTTTTCGTATTATTAAATCTTTCATGTTTTAATAGGGCAGAGAGTTCGCATGCACAACTAAAGAGGCAGCTTGGATCAAACCAATAGACTTTTGAGGACTCTTGGACAAAGACACACAACTTGCTTGAGTTGCAGCACACAAACAGAAAAGCACTTTTGAAACGAGTAAAACGGTGGTGCAACATAATTTCAAGCCCTCTAAATTTAAGGAGCTTCGAGGTAACATTTTCATAAATGCATTAGAAAATACCTTGGCAAAGACAAAATGAGCCAATTCAATTGGCGTTTACCGAGATGCGTGTGGTTGTGTCATTCGACACACATACGGATTCCCATGTGCTCATGCGATTGCATAATACAACATTGTCAGACAAGCCATTCCACTGGATTGCATTCATCCCATTGATGCAAACTTGATATATTGGCAACCGCTACTACGAAGAGTAGCAGTAAGTCATTCGATTGCATACCCGGAGATAGAGTTAATAGTCAAGCGGTTCAAAGAGTCTGATTTGAGGATTAAGCTGCAACTTCTAAACAAGTAGAGGGAGTTAGCAATGCCTAAGAGTACATCACTGATCGAACTAGAAATGAAGACAAGAACTCAAGGGCGTCAACAGTTGAAGGTTGACACATCTACTCAACGTGTCCCAGTGCATTTGAGTTGGTACAATCCGCTCTGCAACGACTGCAACTACTTTGGTTAGGAATGGAGCATCATTGAAACTCTCAAAAAGGATAAACAAGCTCACCAAATCATTTATGCTAATTCCATATATTGATGCATTTCCAGATGGCTTAAGGCCTTTTATCAGGCATGTAAAGGATGTTGCAGCTGATGGTAATTGTAGCTTTTAGAGCTATTGCTAAATTGATTGGATTTGGTGAAGATTCATGGCAGCAAGCTCGAAAAGACCTATTGAGCGACCACATCCTAGCATACATTGAAGATTCCCCCCTATGATCGATGGATGATGATGCCGGATATATGATTTCATCACACTATAATGTTGTTCTATACCACTTGTCCAGTGAAACCTTTGTACCTCTCAGATCAGTACCGCTTCCTACATTGGGCATGAAGGGAGGTAGCAATCAATTTTGTTAATGGAAATCAATTCGTTCAGGTATTGTCTAACACTATGGTTGTATTCTAATTCTTGGTTTCAGGGTTCTTCCTAAAGTAATTTGCGTTGTTTCTATCGGTTTTCTTGGTACCGGGTCACCCACTCCGCCAATAGCTTCTAATCACCAGCGTCACCATCATCATTGTGCACAAGTTTAGGAGTCCGCATACCAATCCTGGATAGAACATTTCACGCAAGTTATCAATCCGAAGGTAGCTACATGCAAGACGATCGAGCTAGATTGCCTCTAAAAGGATTGATGAGACATGAATCAAGAGTCTGAGTCTGATTCAAGAATGGATGTGGATTGGGTCTCAGTTTTGGATCTAATTATTGTTTGATGTAATTTGGATGTAATCTTTTCAGAATGGATATGGATCTTGGTTCAGGATTGATAATGTATTTACAATGACGTGATTCATTTTCTCATGTTTTATGCGATACACATGGCAATGTTTTCGAATTCATTGCTAATAATTGTTCGGCTACTCAAGGCCGAACAAAGTAATTGTCCGGCCATTAGTAGCCGAACAAGTTGTATGGTTGTTTGGCCAATCAAGGCCGAACAATATTACTATCAACTTGTCTACATGCTCACATGTATCCAATTATTTATAATGTTGCTCGCTCATTCTTCATGCTACCGAATGGCTTAACCAAAATTAAAATCCATTTTACACATACGCATCCAAGAACATCTATATGGAATTCAATATAACAGAAAAGTGATCAAAAATACATAATAGGTTTCCACCGGAAACACTAGCAACCAATAAATTGGTTTCCACCAGAAACACTAGCTTCCAATACATTTCTCAGATAACACATCATTGTCTCTCCTTTAAACCAAAAAAGGAAAAAAAAACACAAAACAAAATGAAATAAAATAGAAGACTGCCTATCATGTCTCCCTCCTAATTAGGGTACGGAGCATGGGTTGTTGGACATCATCTAAAGAGGCTCCTCAAGTCAATCCACCTGCTATATGGCCAAGTATAGGTCATCTGGGGTTTGAACTCTCATATCATATCACCTCCAAAGGATCGGTCCCGTGATGCTTTGCAAATTCGCGATATGCTACATTTGGAAATTCCAAAAATAAAGCAGTGCTTGATTACGTTACGATCAAAATATAGCATGAATAAGATAATTGGTCTCATTAACCATACCAATTGAAGGTCTATGGTGTTGCCACCGTGAGAGTCTTGCACACATGGGTCATATGTGGATGCCAGATTCGAATTCTGGACAATAGGGTGAGACACATGTGCATACCAATCCATTTACCCAGGTACACAGTCCCATGGATGAGCCACTGGGACACTACGATTCAGAGGAGACAGTACATGATTGGGCCACCTCTCCCATAATTGGTTTAGGTACTCATACGCAATCCGATATTGGTTTGTGATGGAACCATGCATGGCGCACTTCGGAGTAAGTGGTTCCAGAGTAATCCTCCGTACCCCATCGAGCTGCCTCAATACCCTCTCGGGATGGTATGGCTCAATGATGTCCATACATTTCAGACAACCGGTATAAAAAGCAACCACATGGAATGGATGGTCACCTATTTGCCGTCAATATGGATCCCACACTACCTGCACACAAGAGAATAGACGTATTAAATAGAATACTATTAACAAATACTATTACAAGACCCCCAAGTAATAGACTACCTATCATATTACCTCATGAGCTCTCAGTCTGTCAAGAGCCTCTCAACATGCATGTAAAATAGGTGTGTCTGCAGACGCTCCTGCTGTGGAAAGGAACATATATCAGAAAATTAAATAAGTAATAAAATCAATACAATCAAATAAGAATACCTCACCATTCCAAATGGTCGTAGCAATGTGATTCCTAAAACTTGGTACTATAGTAAAAATGGCTGGACCTCCAGGAAATGATCCAGTCATGGCTTCAGTGTCCCCTGCATCCTCGTGGCCAACTTTTATATCCTCTGTATCCTTGGGCTGGCCAAGCTCCTACAAAACCTCAGCCAGCTCTAGCTCCACTACAACTCAGGCTCTTCAGGCTCCTCCATAGCTCCAGGCTGCAATCGTGTGGCACGATGTTTTCTAATTGAAGTTGTATGGGCATGTCCATGGCTAATTGTAAAAATAAAGATATAAGTGTTAGCCAACAAAAAAGAAACGTGGTGGAAAAAGTAAAGGGAAAAGAAATTTTGGCATTTTTCGGTCCTGACAGGCCGAACAGAATAGATCCGTTCGACTTCATACATACGAACTTTGTTCGGCTATATGCAACTGAACGGATCGATTTTTTTCAGTGTGATGCGTCGAAAAAAATTCTCAACAGCGAAGGAACAAGGGAGGAGAAGTTCGTCCTCTGCCTGGCCCCTTTAGACATCTTGGGGCAACATTTCCTCTCTAATATGCATCGAAAATCAAAATCAAAGGAGATGGAGAGATGAAAAGGGAGAGAAGACATACCCAATATTGAATGGTTTGTGAGAGATGAACGAGAGAGGAAGACAATGGTTCTGCTCGTCTGTGGCACCCAAGAGATGAACGAGGGACAAGGGACGAAGACGATGGTGTGGCACGGAGGACAACTTCAAATGGTTCCTAAGGCAGGGAAGGAGGGATGTGCGCGGAGAAGAAGTTCCAATGATTTATGTGGTGTTTGGGCAGTTTGGGATAAGGATGATGTGCCTAGAGAAATTTTATAACAATCCTGAATGTGTACAGTAGAAGGAACAAATAGGGATGTGCAATAGCAGCTCTAAAATAAAATTAGAAATGCAGAAAGCCATAATAAAAAGTGACATAGTTTGCTTAACTAGTAAAATAAAATAAAATAAAAAATTCCTACCCATTCAAGATTCAGCAAAGGCAAATGTTTGAGTCGGCAAACTACAAGACTGAGGCAAGTTGATCAGTCATTGTTAGTCATTCGACCAATTCAAGTGCAATTTTCAATTTTTGTTTTAAAAAAAATATTATCTTTAAAAGTCCAAGCTGTCTAACCTGACACCTATTACATTAGAACCATTGTTCGAAATAGTACAAACCCTACTTTGTTACAATAGGTTCAAATTTCATGTTTGTGCGTTCCCATACAAATAGATGAGAATTTCTACATGGGGAGTTCTATTGGCACCACAAAAATTTCTCTTCCCATCGAATTTCTCTCCACACCCATGTATAACATTTGAATGTTTATTGGTTTTACTTTCCACACCCATTCACATACCCAAACTACCTCTGCCATTTAGACCTGCTCTCCTCTCTCTACCCACACACGTTATCCACCTTCCCGTAACGCTTCCAGCCCCTTGATTCTTCTGTCACACATTCATTTTGACGATTAGGCAAGTGAAGGGACCGAACCATAGTCTTTGAATCAACTTGTTGCTGTCATTTTCAACGAAAAAGGCAACGTCACCGATATCTTTGAATCAAGGGTAAGCTCACCACCATTCTCATTGTGATATTTTTGCAAATAGTTGTTTGTATCCACTATTTTGCATGAAAATATGTTGAAGGGATACATATGTTTTGAATGTTATCACATATTTGTTGTGTATTTGCACTGTAGTGAGTCATTCAAACTCTTTTTTTTTTTCTTTCCGCGCGATATGTTTGATCCTGAAAATTCGAATAGAAAACAAATGTTCGGATTTAAAGTTGCAAACATATTGTGAATGTTTGGATTTTACTGTCCGAACATATCTTGAATGTTTGGAAGTTATTGTTCGAACATATTGTGAATGTTCGGATTTTAAGTTTCAAACACTAACGGAATGTTTGTAACTTAAAATCTGAATAGTGCATAAAGCGTTCGAACACACAGTGTCAAACAGTAACTAGTTAATGTAGTTTTTGTGTTTTACACTCTTCTTCCAATGTTTCAGAAATGGATAGACCAAGCAGTTCCAGGGTAAGACCGACAGCTTCCAACAGGAGGCGCTGTCGAAGAATTGAAAAGGTGGTAGAAGAAGCTGAGGAACCGGAATATGATTTGGCAGAGGGCAACGAAGAACGCCCTGTTGAACAACTTGATGAAGAAGCAGCTGTTGGTGAACAAGAAATAATTGCGAAGCCAGAAGATCGTTCTTTGTTGCCAAGTTTCAACACACACATAGCTTCATACATTTGGCATTCACAGGTACGTTCTTGCTTTTTACTTTTCATATCAAAATCAATGCATTAGTTACAATCTTCAATAATGTACCATTTTTTGAATACAGAAACGGGTTGCGCTGAAGTGTTTGATCCATGGACTGAAAATACCACACTGGTATTTAAACGAGAGCGACAGGTTTAGAGACTTAATGGCTAGATCTAACTTCAGTCCACTTATCACAGCATCATATCGCTCTGTTAGTAAGATCCTTGTCTCGTTTTTTGTAGAAAGGTGGCAACATAAAATAAACACCTTCCACATGCCGTTCGGCAAGATGTCTATCAGTCTAGATGATGTTGCCACCATACTTAGGATCCCGGTTACTGGCCGTTTGGTTGCGTACCATGGTAGAATGTCATATCAAGATGCTCATTCACTACTTGTTGACTCCCTAGGAGTTTATCCAAATGAGGCAAGTGATGAGCTGTAGCAGGTTCGGGACCAATCTGTCAAATTGGAGTGGCTGAGAGGAAAGTTCTTAAACATATCTGATGAAGATGGAGAGGACATGATTGATTGTGCAGTGAGAGCATATCTTCTGTCTTTATTAGGATCCACATTGTTCACCGACAAGAGTGGCACACATGTGCCAATTATATATCTGACACTCTTGACAGACTTGGAGCGTGTTCATACATATGCATGGGGTGCCGTTGCTCTAGCTTACTTGTATCGACAGTTGGGATTGGCTACCCGTCATAAAGTCAAACAAATTGCTGGATAACTTACCCTGAGAATGAATTACCCTCTAGATACTCTGCAGCAGGGTGATTATGTACACCACATGCAACTTCCAACATCCAACCATCAAAAGTGTTCAACTTTTTACCTTCTAATGTAAAAGGGCATCCACATTTCTTCGACCCTGTTTGCTTGATCTTCTACTTAGAAGGGCCCTCATCATTGGTCTTACTATAGTTGAAATAGCCGCTTCTCTCACATGCTAGGACAACTCTAGCTTTTATTCCAGACCTTGCAGCATTTGATACCTTTATAACGATATAACGATGACGAAACCGTTTCTTTTACCCACATCACGAGCCGAGTTCACTAATGCATCTCGGCTGTGAAATATTTGAACACATAACCATTAAATAAGACATTAGTAACACATAATATTTATTAAAATTATAATTTAATGTCTTAATTCTTCGGTTGTAAACACATCTGTATAGTCTACCACATAGGCTGACTAAACGTGGCTTTCATCTATGGATATCTGTAATGTAGAGAAAGAAAATGTGAATTTCTGTAGACCGTTCGGATATATACAACCGCACATCATAAATATGTTCGAAATATTATAACCAAACATATAAAACATGTTCGGTTATAACTTGCCGAACATTCTACATATGTTCGAAATTTAATTCCCGAACATTCTACATATGTTCGGAATTTAATTCCCGAACACTCGGTCGTATCAAACCGAACAGAACGCGAGAAACAACATAAAACTTGAAAAAAAAAAGTCACAAAAAAACTCAAATAATCAACCAGACTTACCTTTTCGCTGCTGTTAGGAATAAAAGACACGATTTCCTTTTTAAATTCCTTCTTCATTGCAATGTTTGGTTCGATTAAACTACAAAAAATAGAGTTTTGATTTGATAGAAGCAAGAAGATTTAAGAGGGAAAAAGGAGAAGTGTGGGAGAGTTGTACAATACTGTAGAGAGAGTAAAGGAAGAAGGAATTGTGTGAAGTGCAGTAAAGGAAAGGGAGATGAGTAAGTGTGGGAAGAAGACCAGTGAAGAAGGAAGGAGAGACGAGTTAGTGTGGGAAGAAGGAAGGGAGAGAGTAGTTATGTGTGTGAAGAGAAAGTTATTTATTATTTTGGATAATGAGATGTCCATTTCAGTAATTTCACATAAAGATATTATTGTAAAAAAAATTACATAATATCTGCGGTGGGAAGAGCAAAAAACGTGGTGCCAATAGAACTCCTCTTTCTACATATGTAACTTTCTCCGTCTTTGGCTAAGACGAGTTTTCTCCAACAAACAATCAAGGTCTATGGGGTCCACTTAAGCCAATCTTTTATTACGTTTCACACCCTTGTTCCCCCGTGATGTGGCAGCAGCCCCAATTTTATGTTTATTGAACATTTACTCACAGTTGGATTGATGATGTTACATCAAGGACTAGGATAATCTGACGTTCTATTGCAAGCATATTCGATTTAGCTTATATATAGTCCAGCTCATGGGGCCCACTTAAAACTTTACAGTAGCACTACAAAACACCAATTGCTTTTAATGTTTCTGAACAAAAGAAAATTAATCAATGTTTAGAACATACCAATACCCAAACCATGAGATAAAGATGAACATCTTTTTTTAAAAAATAAGTCATGCTATTGCAATACAGTAATAAAAAGAAAGCAAGCTAATTATTCCACCAAAGAAATCCGACATAGTTTGGAGAACTCTACTTCCTTGAAGCTGGGCACCAACAACTCCCCTCGAATTGATGCACGCTCATTTATTGGCACTTGGGTTAGCCTGATAACTGGGGGTTTTAGCTTGGGACACTTTTACATGTGTAATGGTTACACATCATCACGTTTGTTTAATGACTTTGAGACTTTAGCTTCCAGGTGCAGATGCAGGACCTATTGAACCCTACTTTGGAGGGCTTTACGACAGACTCAAATTCAGGCACCCACATAAACTACCCTCTACACAACCAGCTGAGCAACAGCCATTGACCTTAATTCAGCCTATTGACTAGAAAGCTGTGTATAAGAAATGACTCAGAAGTTTTTTAGAAACAAAAACATGAGAGAAATTACATATGCTACAACAGAAAATTAGAAACAAATGATTTCACTTCATTAACCTTTAATGCATACCACCACCATGAGTCATAGTTTGCTGTCAGCCTTGATGACTACAACAATAATTTTCAAATGAGTGATGCTTTTGAAGAATGATCCCTCTACCATTTAACTCATCAAATCCATCATCTCTGAAGCCACCTAGAGCACCAAACAACAAAACCAGTGCTCCAACAAGTACTTCATGTTTAGAATTAAAAGTCCACGTACTTAACTTGAGCATCCCTAGCTTACTTGGAAGGGGATAATCTTACCATTTCGGGTCATGGTTTTGAATCCTCATGGCTTTTCCCATCTTACATAAGACTTCTCAACTTCGTGCAGTAACAGGACTCAGTAGTCAGCACATGGCATGCTCGAGTCAAAAGTTAGGCACACCCAAAACTTGACCTGCATGTCTAGGTGACAAGCACCAATGAACCATCAGGGGACTCTAATCACATTACCGGGCCAATTTAACTAATCCAAGTCACTGAGTAAACTCGCCTGTGGGATGCTATGACAAGTAAAAATTTTAACAGAAGTGCATACAGAGGCCAGCTTTATAATATAATTTTATAGCTTCCTTGACAAAAAGAAGGGCAACTACATTCAAATGACGAAGACTATATAATTTTACACACCAGATAAAAATAATATTCACATTAGCTCTACAAAGGGCTCTGCTTTCTGCTTTATATACACTAAAATTGCATAAAAATGCATTCTTCTTGCTTCATCCTGCTTTGTATATCTAATTCCCTAAGTATTCCAATATAATCATTGCTGAGAATCCAGTGGAAGTGATGGGGAGGAAGGGGTCGCCTCATCATCGATAATGTTAAATGAGAACTTAGAGAGCAGCTGTGGGATTCCAGCTATAACTGGACCATACGTCTACAAGATGCAAACATTGGAACAAATCAAAGTCATTCTCAACAACATTTTATTTATATCATTTCCACTTAACTACTGAAACAATGCAGCTTCTCACAAAGCATTGTACCTTGTGATTGCCGTGAATCTGGCACAATGGAACGGCAAGCATTTTTAAGTTCCTTGGTACAACAAATCTCTGGCTCTTTGGCAACTTCACAAGAAAGAGTTTCAAGCATTCCTACGAGTTATGGGGAGTTTGATTATATCAGATTATGTCTATGATTAAAATATGACAGTCGTAAACCACAGCCAGGAAGAAACCAACCTTAGGACTGAGCACATTAGGCAGCAAATATGGATGAAGCAAAGTCTCAAAATCTGTTCTCCACCACATTCCAAGGCATTCACCAATCTGGAAATCAAGAGTACGAGAAGTTACTATCGAAAATTAGACTATATCAACTGAAAATGGACTTTTGTACCAAAAAAAGCAATAGAAGATAAATTACCTGCCACTCGGAGTCAATGACACTTTCACTAACAGAAAGCCTGCTTGAAAGCTTACGCTTCAGTCCATCAATATCTAGAAAAGAGTTGACATTTGTAATTCAGTATGTTCTGCCAAAAGTTTCTAATTCCTATGCCTAGGTTCGTAAAAGAAAGGTTTTCGTTTCATTTTGAGGTCGCAGAACATCATGGTTCATGTCATTACATCTCCATGCACCATAATGGATCAATCAAACCAGACCAAAATGCAAGCATGTCATGTAGCAAGAGAAAGTAAAACATACCAGATTCACCAACCCTTAAACGGCCACCAGGAAGTTTAAAGAATGAATTTCTCACTTGTAGCAGCAACACATGAGGGTGTCGGAACAATTCAACCTATTTTGTTAAAAAAGCAATCAGCAAGTTCCCATCAAGAAGGATAAATTCTTTTTTTTCCCTTTTTACCAGAAACAGAAATGGAGTTCTATTAATAGACAAGAAAAGTACAAAGCCATAGGTACAGAATAGGACAAGTATACTCCTTATTTGGCCTAGCCATATTCCATACAAATTTTAGAGATGACAGTATTGGAATCGACTCACTGTTCTGCAAAAGATCAGCCTCTTGATTGGCCTCCCAATAACATGTGAGAAGGTGGCACCCAACTGTGTACCCAATATCATATCTCCCGTAAAATAAACAGTAACCTCATTGGCACTTCCCCTTTTCTCTTGGCCTAATTCATTATGATTGTCTAGAGTCTCTCCTTAATGATGAACTTTCTTCATTTGTTTGTTTGAACATACTAAGCACTTGGTGAATGGTTGATGGTTATGTTTATTTGAACACTCTAAGCAATTGGTGAATGGTTGATGGTTATGTTTGTTTGAGTATTCTAAGCAATTGTTGAATGGTTGATAGTTAATGCCACTTGGATTCCTTCAGGCCCACTGGTCCTTAGAAAGTAAAGAATGTCTCATCTATTTCACTTCACAAAACACCTCCAATCCCACCGATCCTTCAATTCATTTGTCTATCAAGCTGGAGTTCCATCAGCTTGAATTTCTACCATGATTAAAGATCTTCGGATCCTCATTTAAATTATTAACCTGCACCTTCCCCTTGCTTGGTCCATTGGTTATCCATGACTTTGTTCAACCCACCGAGGTGCATCCACTATAGTCATTAACAATCATAATCCTTTGCTCCCTTTACTTCAAGGGACTTTCCCAAATGCACTCTCAAGCCCAACCAAGAAATGTTCCAAATACCAACACCCCACACTAAGGTTATATCCACAATCAAAATAATTGCACTTTCTCTAGAGACTTCCTCTGGGAACTTAATGCTTCCCTTTTGTTTTTACTTTAAACAATTGGGATTCCAGCCTTGGCTTTGCAACATTCAATCTCTTGCACAAGGGCTTTGCTTTGTCATCGTGGCATGCATCACTACAATGTGGTCATAATCTACACAAAGCATGTGAGATCTCAATTATGATACTTAGATGGATACAGGCATAGACATGGATACAGGCATCGATGATACAACACTGCACTTTTGGAAATCAAGGACGTGCATGTGGAGTATAGTTGAGAAATTCATTTCGAAATCCTTTTTGGTTCAGCCCCAAATCAAAATATCTCAGTCGATTCAGAATTTCAGCGAAATATTTCGGAGTTACATTTCAAAAAAATATAAAAATTATATATATATGGGGGATGTTCATATGCATCCATCCCTCACCATATTTGGTGAGGGACACCCCTTTCGGGGGTGTTTCAAGTACAAGAGGGAGGTACAAAGTACCCCTCTTGTACTTCTCTTGTACTTGAAACACACCCAAAATGGGTGTCCCTCACCAAAAATGGTGAGGGATGGATGCACATGAAGACCCCCCTATATATATATATATATATATATATATATATATATATATATATATATATGAGCAAGGATATCCTAAGCTCAAGCTTAGGATAGAATTTTATAAGCTCATGCTTGTGGAGCCCACCTTTGGTCCATCCAACTGGACCAAACACATGACCTCCCTAAATTGCACATGTCCACAAACTTTTGGTCAGATCCAAGATTTCTGGACCGTTGGATTGATTACGTATCGATCCGAATGGACCATTGACCATTAAACTTTTGGGTCCATATGGAGATGATAGAAATCACGGTTGTGACTGATTTTTTGCAAAGAGGAGGATCCCAGGGAGTCCTTGAAATCCTCCCCCCCCCCCCCCCCCCCCCCCAATCATGTGGATCCCCAGGTGGGCCCCACCACACACTTGGGCTTACCTTATCCTAAGCTTGAGCTTAGGAGAGTTGGCCCTATATATATATATATAAAAGAGAGACTAATACGTTAGTTTATTCTACTAAATCAACTTATAAAATAATATAGATCATTCAATTAAACATAACAAATTAGTGTTATCATTATGGTCCATAATCATAAAATAGAACCATAAAGTTTAAAACTTCAAAGACTCATCACAACCATAGAGTTTTGAATTTACCGAAATGGACATAGATAAGCCGAGATTTGGGATGAAATTTTTGGAGAGGTGTTTTCGTTCCGTTTTTTATGGCCGAAATGAAAAATCTCAGAAATTTCATCCGAAATTAAACGAATTTCTAAACTATGACGCGGACACACTATCCTATCCATAACATGAAAATCTTCATTTTATATTAACATATTTTATGCAAAGTATTGATCTTCTTCTTTAGAACATTTCTAAATTTATGAAATTATGATTGTTTACATCCCTTCCAACAGTTTCTATGTTGAAAAGCAAGGAAATTAATAGATTTAAATGAAATAATTGTCCCAATGCAGTAGGATATGCTAAACTTGTACCCTAGAAATATCAGTGCAATATCCGATACCTAAACAAGTATTGTATTAGTCCAACACGGGATGCTACATGAATATGAGTATCTAGGTACTGTATGTTCTCAAGCTCTTCACCAAACATCATCTATGCTGTGAGATAACCATGCAAGATAATACATAGATAATAATCCACTCAATGTAATAGCATCACAACATTAAAGACATTAATTTGAACCTTTTTATTAGTCTAAAAATGTAAAGGAAACTCAAACTACATGTCAAACACACTCACATCAAAGAACCTCACTTCATTCCATAGCCAATTGCCGCCCATCGTCCTCTTATTATAATCAGTGGTAATGATCCATAGCTTCAAGAAGATGAAACTCTTTCGGTAACAACTCAGATATAAATCAATCATATATTCAAACTAAGATCCATTAGACACGTTATTCATGTGAACCATTATCAGATTATCTGATTAAAAACTAGTGCCTTCGCTTGTTGACATATTACTTTTTTTCTTTTTTGGGAGGAGCAAAGAGAAAAAAAAGATGGGAGGGGCCATTTTTTTTTTTTTTTTTGGTGGGGGCGGGGGTTTTACCGCTAACCACACTATTACATTTGTTGTCATTTTTTTTGTTGTCGTTCGTCTTCTTTTTGTTGTGGTTCGATTCTATATGAACTGTGTATGAGATGTGAGGACCTCTCCCATCCTATAAATGTTAATAAAACAACAGAAACATGCATCCACAAACCAAAAAAAAAAAAGAGGGAGTGGGGGTGGGGGTGGGGGTTAATTTTTGTTTAAGAAAGAAGTCCTTTTTAGTGTTTTTTTCACACCAGTTCTTCCTGAACCTTCACTTCTACAGTTCTACTTCTCTCTTTACTCCTCTATTTCTCTAAATTGCATATGTTGTGGTTCCACTTGTGGATAGATTCACTGTATCTGGTCATTTGCCAGTTATGATAGACTTGTATAAGATTGTAACAGTTGCAGTCCTTTCTATTGTTAGATTAAGGGCCATAATGAAAAGGAAAAATACCTACTTTGTCTTAAGCACTCTGGGTATATTCTTCCCTACCTTATCTCTTTCTATTCATCTGTCTTCTTTCTTCTTAGTTTACAAATCCTTCAAAGCTTTGTTTTTAACTCCTTTCAAAAAAAAAAAAAAAAGGAACAACAGGGTTGAAACCCCGGTACACTCGATGAGGGTGGATATGCCTTACCACTGCATACAAGGTCGATTAGCTATTTTGGAACTTCCATATCCAAGTAAATCACAAAACTTATAAAATAAGTGGAAAAGAAAAAAAAAGGAAAGAAGACTCTCTATCATTATATTATTCATAATTCCTTAATATTCTCAACAAAACCCTATCCCATTTATGTGGAGTCCACATTTTATTATTATACTAATTATATATAATACTATATCAAACTTGTCCACAAAATTAAATGAATATCTAAGGTTGAGTTATGTTGCACTCAGTGTAGAACATTTTGATCCTAATCCACTTCTGAAACAGTCTAAGAGAATAAAACCTAAACATGACCACTTACCAAAGCTATAGAGAATTTGATGTACCAATTGACCATTTTCATAACTAAGCCTAGGGTTTCCCGGTCCATCAAGGCTACCAAAATTATAGGATATTCATCTGCAATGTACCTTAGCCTAATTGGGAAAGTTACGTTAAGTTGGCTTTGAAAAGACTTGGAGGAGTCCAGTTTTCTTCAACTAAAGAAACCCAAAATATCATATTGATAATTGTATGAATCAAGTGGGGGCCCCTGAGTGGCGATGGGACTGCCCAAAATGGACATACATTTACATACACAACTAATGCAGTCCGATCCCTATCCAAGACAGGGACCCGCAGGCATTGATGGACACAGTTGATAGAGTCCACATGTGCCTCATGTTTTCTAATTTGCTAGATTAGTAATATTGCTTAGTTTTGCTAGCTTTCTAATTTTATTGTTAATTAGAATTAGTAGCATTCCTTATTAGCAAACATTGTGCTCTATATATACAGAAGAGCCCTATTGTTATTTTCATGCTATTTTTAATCAACTAATTTCTCTGGGAATTACTCACATGAGTTATGGATTGTTTTATGGTTTCGTTTGTGCCCTAGTGGCCGGAATCCATCCTTGGATTCAATCAATCCTTCAGGAGATTGATCTACTACCCGATCGCTGCGTCAATTGGTATCAGAGCGCAGCGATCGCCGGGGAGACGTTCATCCTTCCCGGAATTTTCTCTCATCTCACTCTCTCCACTCCACCTAACTCACTGCCAAACTTCCTTTCACCACCTAGCCCATTCCCATCCCTCTATCCAACCAACCAAGACCACTTACCCATTCCACCGACTTCCCAACCATCTGAAATTCCCCAACCCTCTTCACAGCAACTCCAAAAAAATATATATATACAAAAAAAAAAAAAAAAACCAAAACCCTACACCCATCAGACATACCCATCCCACATCCCCACCACCTTCGGAAACCTCCACCGCTACCAAGCCCCAACCATCAGACAGACCCATCACACATCCATTTACATCCCTTTTCAAAATCCCTCCCAAAAGTGATAAAAAAAAAAAAGTGTCGCTGAACAAAAGAAGAGAGAGAGAGACAGAGAGAGAGAGAGAGACAGAACACAGAGAAAGAAAAGGAGGAGCACTGATATGGGCGGCGTACCTCGCACCAACAAGGTTTTCCAATGCAGCAGCCACCATCGCAACAAACAACTCCTACTGCCTCTCCTCACATCCTCACCATGCGCAAATCTAAACTTGAAAGTCGAGCAAGGTGTGATGTATGCTTTGGTTGCCCGACAGGTGACCGAATCAAATGAAGACTCCAAGCCATCTACTCCCCAAGAGGTACAATCATTGCTCAATGAATTTTCTGATTTAATTCTTGATGAGCTTCCAAATGAATTGCCGCCAATGCGAGACATCCAGCATGCAATAGATTTAACTCCTGGAGCATCTCTCCCTAATCTTCGTGCTTATTGGATGAGCCCTTCCGAACATGTTGAACTCAAGAAACAAGTTGATGATCTGTTGCAACAGGGCTATATTCGGGAAAGCCTAAGTCCATGTGCCGTACCCGCTCTCCTCACAGCAAAGAATGAAGGAAGCTAGCGTATGTGCATGGATAGTCGTGCCATCAATAAAATCACTGTAAAGTATCGCTTTCCAATCCCTAGACTTGATGATATGCTTGATCTTATGACTAGTACTTTTTGTTTTTTCTAAGATTGATCTTCGCAATGGTTATCATCAAATCAGAATTAGGCCAGGTGATGAATGGAAGACAGCCTTTAAAACTAAAGATGGTCTTTATGAATGGTTGGTTATGCCTTTTGGTCTTTCTAATGCTCCTAGCACATTCATGCGTGTTATGACTCAATTGTTGAAACCATTTATTGGAAAGTTCGTTGTGTCTACTTCGATGATATCTTGATTTACAGCAAATCCAAATAGGAGCATCTTAATCACTAGGAAGAGCATATTTGAACTCCTTCACCAAGAACGCTTCTATGCTAATCTGAAGAAGTGTACTTTTAAGAGCAATTATGTGATTTTCCTTGGCTTTGTTGTCTCTTCTAACGGTATCGCAATGGACGCATCCAAGATTCAAGCTATCCTCGATTGGCCTATTCCACAAACTCTCATTGAAGTTCGTAGTTTTCACAAACTTGCTACTTTCTATAAAAAGTTCATTCACGGTTTCAGCAGTATTATGACTCCCATCACTAATTGTATGAAATAGGGTGAATTTAAATGGACGAGTGCAACAACTCGGGCTTTTGGAGAAATCAAGTGCAAGATCACGAAAGCCCCTGTCCTACGACTTCCAGATTTTAACAAAGTCTTTGAAGTTGCTTGTGATGCTTCTCAGATCGGCATTGGAGTTCTTAGCCAAGAAGGTTACCCGATTCCATTTTTCAGCGAAAAGCTCTCTGATGCCAAACGCAGATATTCTATTTATGATCTAGAATTCTACGCCGTTGTGCAAGCATTGCGACATTGGCGTCATTATTTGATTGGAAACGACTGTCTTATATTCCGATCACGAGGCTTTGAAGCATATACAGTCACAACAACATGCCAGTGATCGTCGCATTAAATGGAGCTCTTACCTTCAACAATTCACATTTAGTCTCCGCCATAAAGCTGGCAAAGAAAATTTGGTAGTTGAAGCTTTAAGTCGCCGGAAACATCTCCTTACTACTTTGGCAATCACTGTCACAGGTTTTGAGCAAATAAAGCAGTACACAAATGAAAAGGATTTCAATACAATCTACACGGATTTTCTTAACGGTGACACGGATAAGCACCCTCATTACAGCATACATGATGGATTCTTATTCCGAGGTGACAAACTTTTCCTCCCTGCTACTTCCATTCAAGAACATGTTGTTCATTAATTGCATTCCGTAGGTTGTAGTGGTCATTTGGGAAGTGACAAGACACTCGCTCTTGTGGATGATCGTTTCTATTGGCCGCACATGAGAGTTAATGTTATTAGCATATGTAAAAGATGTCACACCTATCAGTTGGCTAAAGGTAACAAGAAAAATACAGGTTTATATCAGCCTTTGACTATTCCTCATGTTCCATGGGAAAATATTAGCATGGATTTTGTGTTAGGCCTTCCAAATACTGCACGGAAAGTTGATTCCATCTTTGTTGTTGTTGATCGTTTTTCTATAATGGCACATTCCATTCCATGCAACACCACATCAAATGCATACAAGGTAGCTCAACTATTCTTCAAAGAAGTTGTCCGTCTTCATGGTCTCCCCAAGACAATTGTTTCAGATCGTGACACCAAATTTATGAGTTACTTTTGGAACACATTATAGATGACAGCCAAGACAAAGCTTCACTTCTCTACTGCTTACCATCCGCAAACTGATGGCCAAACTAAAGTTGTTAATAGAAGCCTTGGACAACTGTTACGATGATGGGATCAGGTTCTACCTATGGCTGAATTTGCTTATAACAATTCAGTTAATCGGTCCACATGCATCTCACCATTTGAAGCAATCACAGGTGTTCGACCGCACTTTCTTATTGATCTTGTCCCATTGCCTGTTAAAGCATGCCCTTATGCTGAAGCCGATAACTTCATCAAACACATGCAACAAATACATGATGAAGTTCGACGACATATTGCAGCTAGCAATGACAATTACAAGGCTCACGTTGACAAACGTCGTCGTTTTTTGGAGTTTTCTAAAGGAGACATGGTTATGGTCCGTATTCATCTGAAAAAGTTGCCGCCAGGTGCTAACAAGTTACATCTAAGGGATACAGGTCCATTCAAAGTATTGAAGAAGCTCAGTTCGAATGCATATTCTCTCGAGTTGACATCTGATTTTGGTATCAGCCCTACATACAATGTTGCCGATCTTACTCTCTATCGTGGGAATGATAATGAGGACGATTCTGATGAGCAAATAATTACACTACTAGCTGATCCACCACCGTCTAATAAAATCATTGATGTTCTTGATGATCAGATTGTTTCTACTCATCGTGGAAGATTTTAGAAGTTCCTGCTATTTGGATTACTGCTACCGACTTCCAGCGTCTGAATCCATATCTTTTTTAGCACTATCAAGCGATTAACTCGCCGGAGTCGAGTTCCTTCAAGCTAGGGAGAGTTGATGCAGTCCAATCCCTATCCGAGATAGGGACCCGCAAGCATTGATGGACCCAGTTGATGGGGGTCCACATGTGCCTCGCGTTTTATAATTTTCTAGATTAGTAATATTGCTTAATTTGCTAGCTTTCTAATTTTATTGTTAAGTAGAATTAGTAGCTTTCCTTATTAGCAAACATTGTGCTCTATATATACAGAAGAGCCCTATTGTTATTTTCATGCTATTTTTAATCAACTGATTTCTCCGGGAATTAATCACGTGAGTTATGGATTGTTTTATGGTTTTGTGTGTGCCCTAGTAGCTGGAATCCATCATTGGATTTGATCAATCCTTCAAAAGATTGATCTACTACCCGATCGCTACGTCAACAACATATAGAAGAAAGTGTTAATGGAATAAGCCTTATTATTTCTAAATTTAAGCCCATACTATGGAGCATGAGAGAAATAAAAAAATTAAGCTTTATCCTTTCCCCCTTTTTTTACTTTCACATTTAGCTTTATCCAATTTTAGTTAGCCTTTCTAAGAACTTGGAGAAGATATGGCAGTCAGATGTCCAAGACAAATACTTCTAGAGAGTGCAAATCCAAAACGTCAGAAAATCATTTAAAAAAAAGAATCCCCACCAAACACAGCAATAAACTAAAGTTTGTATAAAGTATTTGTACACTGTCCTCTCGTTTTTGAATGGTGTATACTCTTTACTATTGCACTCAACTATCAAGACTAAGTTCACTACATATTGTAATGTATTGCCCTGGCTATGCATGCGTGAGCATGAAAGTAAAGTTTTAATAATAGTTGAATATGTTTCTTATGTTACATAATTAAATAATAGTACTTTCATAGTTGTTTGTTTTTACAATAATTATTGCATCCATGTAAAGAGATGAAATGGGTTTAAAAAGGGTTGTGATACTTTGCAATACAAGCAACATTTTACTAATCAGTTTCTAAGAAAGCAAGAAAAGACTTATAACTTGTAAATACTAAGCTAAAGCCCACAGTGACTGAGTGATCAATAGAGCTGATTTGGACCGGGAGAGTGCAAGAGCTAGTTTTTTTCAGGTGAAGATCCTTTTTATGAAGATGTCGACATTGCCTCGGAGGCATCTCTAACTTTAACTGCTTAAAAGTTTCACAAGGGTGGTAACAACGGGAAGTATTATTCATGGGACTGTTGGAATTGAATAGATCTTGAGGGACCCAGCATGATATTGAAGACAATGAGGAAAAGGCTGATTAAGAAGAGACTGAGGAAGAAGACCACAGCAAGTAATCAATTATGTCACAGCAGGAAATCGGGTGGGAAGAGTGTCTAAATTTTGCATTGAGGGATTCCTATGCTAAGCAAACAGTATAATCTCCACCCCTTTATACTTGCAACTTTGATCATTTCAACTAACAATTTACAACTCAGACCATATATTATCAATACTTTTCTATGATTTCATCACTTACACTTTATGATCATTTGATCATTTGTGGTACTCTGTTATCCATTTTGATGAACTCTTTAACAATACCATTTAGGTTTCGGACTAAGATCATGAAAAAATCTGTATTGGCCATAGCCAAAACCTTTACATATTGGCGATAACACAGTTTCAGCCAAAATTTAAGCTTCTAATGATAATTTCCATTGTCTGGAACACTTTCTATCATCTAATACCATCATCAGCTGATCTACAGCCTAATCCAATGCCATCTGATTAAAAAATAACCGAATCAAAACCTCATAACACCAAACAAAAAAACATTCCAAAACCCTAGAATCCACACTGATACAGTCATCCATTCTAACACAAATCACACTGACCAGAAGCACTCCTTCAACGCAAGTCCTCAATCCATTCTCGGCATAGCTGATAATCACATAACAGAACAGAAACCAAATCAGATCAAGGGAAAAAAAATTAAAAAAAAAAACCAGATGATGCAGAAATGAGAGATCGTACTTGGAAAATTAAAAAAAAAAACCAGATGATGCAGAAATGAGAGATCGTACTTGGATTTCATCCGTTCGACTCGATCTGACAAGGTCTCGATCTTCTCAGGAGACGCTTCTTTGGATCCGAAGTAGTAGTTACTTAGTGGATAGATGTTGGTAACGTTGTTGCTTGCAGAAGAAGTCATCTCTTCTTCCATTTTAGGAGCAAAGACTGAGGAGAAGGAGAAGGAGAAAAACCGAAGAAGAGAAGAAAAAGGACAGGAATAGAAGATTCTCACTGCTTCTTTGATCAAAGAAAAAGCGAGGTAGCGTATGTATACGTGGCTTTGGGTACTGTGAGATGGTTTGTAGAGGGATGTGACGTGGCGGTGAATGGGGGAGCTGCAACGAGGGAGAGTGGATTTTGGTCGGTCGGGTTCCCCTGTTTGGACGTAACTGGGGCTGCCATGCGAGGGGCCCTGATTCGTCCAAAGAGCTCTGTTTGGACGAAACAGGAGATCCGTTTCCACTGACCTGAGGAGAGTATGGAAGGAAGTGCGGTAGCGACGATCACTGTAACGACGGAGAGTGGATTTTGGTCGGTCCGTGGGTGACTAGGGATGCACAGAGAACGTTTTCCGATCGGAACAATGATGGATCCGGATCCGGATTTGCTTCTAAATAACAGTCCCGGTTTCTGATCCGATTTTAACTCCGAACCTGTTTTGTTCGTTTCAGACCCGATTTTGATAGGAAAATTCGGATTCAGAACCTGTTCCACTTTGAGGACTGAAATCTAATTTTAAAATCATTTCTAATTTTCCTTTATTCTTCATTTTTTTTCTTAAATTTAGCATATCATTCAACTTAGCATCAATTCTACTACCTCTAATATTATACGTAAAAATGTCAAAAAAAAAAGTTTATTTTGAGGTATAATTTGCCATATCAAAAAACTTATAAGCCGGGTCCCGAGCCCAAGGGTCGGAACCTATAAGGATCCGGAACCGGACCCGTTTATCAATCGGAACCTAAATTGGGTTCTGGACCCGGACCCGTTTATGATTGCAGGTCAAAACTTCCGGATAATCGGAGAATTGGATTCCCATTTGCAACCCTACATAGTCCAAAGAGAAGAAGGATTTTGGATAGGGTCAGGTCATTTTAGGTAAAAGTGTAAAAGGGATGGACGACCGTGGGCTTTTGTGGAGTGTAGGTAAGGATCGGGCCGTACACTTAGTAAGACGTTTGTTTTTTATTATTATTTTTTTTTTTTTTATAACGCAAGGTTCCCAGCCCTTTGGGTCAAAATAATCCCTACGGGCCCAGGAGAGAAAGCCGGGTAAAATTCCCCTGTAGCCCCAGTGTGGTAGTACAGTTTCGAACCCACAACCTCCAGGTAGTAAGACATTTGTTGATAGATGAAATCTAAACACAGATGCATTTTTGCTAGATGTAGATGAACGTTTTTTTAAAGCTTGTCGGTTGAAATTTTTTATTTGACTTTAGAAACAGATTTTTTCTCCCTTTTCGTACGAATAATTATGAAAGATTTGACTTTTTCATTTGAAAGGGACAAGTAAGTTAAGGTCTTATCTGATGGGAGGTTTGTCAAGTATTTTTTAATTTTTTTATTAAATCTTTTTTTACTTTATTTTTTTTATTATCATGGTCCGGTCAATAGGATTTGAAGAAGGAGATGGTAAATCTTTTTAATTTTATATTTTTTAATTTTATTTTGTTTAATTTTTTTTACTCTGTTTACTTTATGATGTGATTGACAAACCCTTTTGGATTTTTTTGTGTACTTAATATTTTTTTATTTTTTTGTTTAAATCTTTTTTTCTTTTTTTGTTTTATTATTATTACTTATAATTTTTTATATTTTTTTGTCTAAATCGTATTTTTTTATTTTTTTATTATTATTACTTATATTTTTTGAATTTTTTTGTCTAAATCGTATTTTTTTCTTTTTTTACTTTATTATTATTATTTATATTTTTTTATTTTTTGTTTAAATCATGTTTTTTTCTTTTTTTGTTTTATTATTATTACTTTTATTTTTTATTTGTTTTGTCTAAATAGTATTTTTTTCTTTTTTTTTTATTATTATTACTTGTTTTAGGATTATATCTTATAATTTGTGGTTATCTTTTGATTAAGAAAGATTTAAAAAATTATTAAATAGAAAATGTTAAGATAACAATAAATTATAACGAAAAAGGAAAAATTACTAAATCAAACACAATTAAAATTACTAAGTGAAAAAAAAAAAAAAAAAAAAAAAACAGAGAACAGAAAAACATAGAATGGATGGTCTAGATTGGCTTCGAACAATATTAATTAGAATCAACAACAAAATAGTCTTCAAACAATACTAATCAGAATCCAAATGTACAGTAGGTTGGGATATAGTAGATGGATTCCATATCCGCTTGTAGTCTTCAAAGTTTTGTTCATAAATTAAAGCCCATTGTGCTGCACATTGGTGTCTGTGTGCACCCCATTGGATCATGATAGGGGGCATTGGAGGATTGGGAACCAAGGATACCTCCACAAAGTGGTTCTGATTGACATGTCCAATGCAAATTACATGTTGTTCGTGTGGTGGTGGTGGTGCAGACCGTAGAGGAAGAAATGTCATGCTCTGTGATTCACTAATTAAAAAGAAAACCACATTATACCACGACGCAATCAAGTGACCCATGTCCGGCAAATTCATCCAATGAAGCAATGGTGCAGGCTTATCTGTCTCAAAAAATGCCAGCGCTTCTCTTATGTGCGAAAGCCTTACGTAACTTCCATACAAGGATACATACTCATCAACATTGTTGTTCAGCTCAGTTAGCATACCATACCTTACAATAGCCCATGCATTTTGACCTTCATCCATACGTAAAGCCATAACGACGCTACGAACCCGCAATTCCCATCAGCAATGACATCGGTCACAAATGTAATATACGAATGCAAATGAGGTGGAAACTGGTGGACGTAACTATGTGAGCCATACTCTGAATAGAAATCAGTAGAAAATTGGTCAACGTAACTATGTGAGCCAAAATCCAGGTACAATTCAACAGGAAAATTGGTCAACGTAACTACATGAGCCAAACTCTGGATGCAAATCCGTATGCAACTGGTCCACATTACTATGCTAACCAGAGTTAGGATGCACAATGGTAGGAAACTGGTCACTGCTCTTATGTTGACCAAACTCCAATTGCATATCAATAGAAAATCTTCGAGGTTGTGGCGCTGGGGGAACATAAGATGATGCAAAACTATGCCTGCCCGGTACAAAAAATGAATGATTAGCCTCAGCATATTCAAAACCCGGTGGATCTCTTTGAGTCGATGTAGGATCTTTTTTCTTTGAAGTAGGTTGTCCACGACCTTGCTTCTTCACTTCTGGCTCTGCAAGTAAAGTGGTTGAAGGATTAATAATTTCACGTAATTTTTGCAACCACCGAAGTTTACCTGACCGAGGCTTTTTTTTTTAATTGGTCGGCCAACAATTCTAACTCAACATTGCAGTTTAAATCATCATCCTCTACTATAGTGGTAGGCATGAAGTCCAGCTTCCTCCAGAACAAATCAATAGAAGATAGTGGAATTGGACGACCCTCCGAGATATATGTATAGATTTCATGTGCACATGGCAAACCGTGACTTAATCGGATTTGACAACCACAGGTTTCAAGATCATCCCCAACAATATGAGAACGTTTTGCTTCTTCTAAAATGTGATACATTGCAGAACAAGAAGCAAAACCTCTCAGTTCGTTGTACAATGAATGCCTAAAATCATGCCGCACAAGATTGACACTTCGTTCCAATGATGCTTTAATGGATGTGGATTGCGCCTCCAATAGATTATGAACATGTGACCATACGGACTCAAAATTGCCCATTGAATTACATAAATGCCTTTTCAACCTTGCATGTTGACTTTCAGCTCGATTCGTCGTCCTGTTACCGCAATGCATTGATTTGTTGGTCCAGGCTTCCACAAATTTCTCCTTATACTTATTCAGCCATATCGTTTTGATGTAATTGAGTGCTTTAGGATATCTACGAAATGATTGCTCAATAGTCAGCAACCTCTTGGAATACTCTTCGATGGTATTAGAGTCCACTAGATAAAACCACTTGGAGTAGAAACTCTCCCATGCATGCCTTTCTTCGAATAGCTTCTTACAATTTGTTAATACATTCCTCCCAATATGCCATTTGCACAGCAAAGCGGTTGACTCGAGGAAAACGCGATCCACGGCATTCATTAATGCTAAATCTCTGTCAGTCAACACCACTCGTGGTAATGAACTCCCATCCATAGTAGAACGCAAACAACTTAATGCCCATGCAAAATTGTCCTCTTTCTCGAACTGGATGAATACAAATGCAACAGAAAAGGTCAACTCTGTTGATGTAACACCGACTATTTCAAAAAATGGCATGTTGAACCTGTTAGTCTTGTATGTCGTGTCCATAAGAAGTATGTGAGGAAAAGCACGTACGTAACAAATCAAGTGAACGAGGATGAGCAAAAAATAAATCTTGAAGCTCGTTTGACTCACTATGACTTCTATGCGACGAAATGTAATCATGCTTATTGAGATTAAACATTAATTGTTGCATGTGAGACCTCCCTGTAGTTTCTGCCACTCGATGTTTTTGACGAGCATTGTAAATGGTTTTCATGGTTGACACATTGAGTGGATCTCTCGCTTTCAATGTGGATAGTATGTCACGTGGCTTCACTAAATTTTTGGACAAATCAATCATAATGCCTGTTTCCTTTAATAATCTGCCAGCGTACGAATGACCTTCCATGTAATATGCAGCAGAGTGATTATGGATCCCGCAAACGACCATTGATACCCAATCATTCCTGACTTCCAATTTAATGCCTTTCAAACGAAATGGACAATTGCATTTTCTAGTACCAATTTTCTTCGAGGAAATCTTTATCAACCGGTAATGTCCACTTCGCTCACATTGCATAAGCAAGTAAGGCTTCTGACCAAATTCACCTTGATTCAAACTTGCAATCGTCAAAACAAATCCAACTGCTCACCCAACTGCTCGTGCCCATTGAATTAATTCTTCGTGATATTTAAATACCTAAGAATGAAAAAAGTAATTAGTATTTATTCATATTGAAATGACTAAGAAATACAAAATTTAATTATACCATATTAGTTGTAAACTGCTCCGTATAATCAGTTTGAACTTGAATATTTTTTGATGCTGCTGTAATCACTTCGCATCGGTCATCCTGTTTCACATTAACTAGAAAAATTAGTGCATATTTAGTCAACAATTAGTTAGTATTATATTAAACAAAAATTTACCTCAGTCGAATAACTTGACAAGCGTAAATCTTTGCCCCATAACTTAATACGTTCGTCCATAATACCAAATAGTATCCCAAGGGATAAAAGAATTGAGAAAACCAGAAATATAGATTAGAGAAGTTGAGAAGAGAATAAATAATTTTTGGGAAAATTTCGTCCAAAGAAGTAGTATTTATAGAGTATGTGATCAAGATAGGCTACTACAAAAAAGGTTAAGAACATTGCATGTGAACCAAGGTTAGAAATCCACTAATTATTTCTATGAATAATTACAAAGGTCAGGAATCTACTTATTATTTCATTCAAAAATTGCAAATGTCAATAATCCACTAACTATGAAAGGTCAGGAATCTCTTAATTATTTCTATGAAAAATTGCCTTGCAAATGTCAGGAATATAGTAATTATTATTAATGTGAAAATGGTCTTACATGTGTCAGGAATATACAAATTATTATTCACATGTCAGAGAACTGACGTTCTCCGAAATTTTCACGAATCTTCTAGCTTGATGGAAAACTTCGAAATAAATTTAACCGAACCATTAACCGGACCATGATAAAAAAAACAAAGTAAAAAAAAATAATAAAAAAATTAAAAAATATTTGACAAGCCTCCCATCAGATAAGACCTTAACTTACTTGTCCCTTTCAAATGAAAAAGTCAAATCTTCCATAATTATTTGTACGAAAAGGGAGAAAAAATCTATTGCAAAAGTCAAATAAAAAATCTCAAGTGACAAGCTTTAAAAAACGTGCATCTGCATCTAGCAAAAATGCATCTGTGTTTAGATGCACCCTTGTTGATAAGATTGGGTGGAGTGTAAGCTGGAGTGGAAATTGGAAATCTTGACTTGGGACTTTTTTCATCTTCGAATTCAATACGGAATGTCGAATCTTGTTATATATATAATAGTAGGAAAACGAACGCACATTCATCTGCCCTTTTCTAACCATCACCGAAATATTGGGGATTTTGCCCATCTCTAGCTTGGCTTAATGGTTTGGTGGACCTATGGCACCAATAAAATTTCCATCCAATCGATTAGTTGGTGAAATTTGGGGTTCCTAGTTTTTGGATGAGATTCTTCCACTTTTTCAACCTTCTTAAAAATAAAAAAGTGGGATAATGATAAGATCTTAAATATGTCTTACAAAGTGCTCTACAACAAAAGCTTTTTTTTTTTTCATGAAAGAACTCGTGTCGCGACATAATCTGGTGACAAAGTAGCATATATACAAGCTTTTTGTTTTCGAAAAATCTTGCAATTCACTTTTTCTCTTTTTTTAATCGTTCTTTTTTTTTAATCGAGTAAAGTTATAAAAAAAAAAAAATAAAGACAAAGAAGCAAAGAAATGTAGGGTAGATACCTCAAGCAATGAATAACCATAGACTGGGGGGACCTAAAAGCACCGAGCAACAAGGAAAATGAGTAATAGCGGTTGTGGAGTCCAAGAAGTAAGACAATGGGGATATGGAGATTCGGGTTTTAGTTAAAAAATTAAGGGGATTTAGCCTTATTCAAATGAAAGAGTGGTGACTCAAAAAATTTTAATGTCCTAGTGGTCATACTAAGGAGGAAATGTAATTTTCAATATACATTTTTGTACCATACCATATGGTGATAGATCTTTTGCTAAAAGATACGCATTGAGATCCATATTCCATTTGCATTGACATCCGTATTCCATTTCCTCTTTTCTTTCTTCTTATTAGTTTTTAGGGGCATTTGGTCGAAGGTCCCTCAACGCATGACTTTATGGCAAACAGTCCACAATCTAAACTCACGCAGCCAAATGTCCCTCTCACACTTTCTTATACCCGAAATGTCTAATTTACTCTTTCTTTAATGTATCGTTTGAGAATGAGGTAAAATGAAGGGAAGGAAAAAAAAAAAAAAAAAGGAGGTAAAATGGAGGGAATGTTGAAATTGAAGGTGTTTGGGAAGGGGGAGAGGGAAAGTGCGGGAGGGGAATTTGGGGGTAAAATTAGTGTGGGGCCCACTTTAAAATTTTTCCTTCAAAACTGGGGGAAAATAGGAGGCAAAGAGGGAATTTTTTAGAAAATTACTGAATTGCCCTTTTGTCAAATTGAAGCTTTTGCAAAAGTAAGGATAAAATGGTAATTGTCTCTCTACCTCACAAACAAACAAAATTATACTTTTTTACTTTTTTCCCCCTACTTTTTGACTATCCAAATAAGAGGAGGTAAAAATAATTTTCCCTTCCCTTCATTTTCCTTCCCCCTCAAATTTTCCCTCCCCTCCCCTCCCCTCCCCTCCCACCTTCCCAAACATAGAGTAAATAATATCCCATGATTGGTGGGATATCCCATTAATAATAGTCAACTACCATTTAGTTGGCCACGATTAATGGAATCCCATTAATGAGATTTTCAAATAAATTCTAAAAACACACAAGTAAATTTCAAAATAATGTAAATAAATTTCACAAAATGCAATAATTTCAAAAAAATGCAATAAATTTAAAAAAAAAGCAATAAATTTCAAAATAATGCAAATAAATTTAAAAAGATGCAAATAATTTTCAAAAGATCCAATTAAATTTCAGAAAATGTAAACAAATTTCAAAAGACTCAAATAAATCTCAAATGATCCAAATAAAATTCAAAAAATGCAAATAAATTTCAAAAAACACAAATGAATTTCAAAATACGCAAATAAAATTAAAAAATGCAAGCACATTTGCCAAAACTAAGATAAATCAATTTTCTAAATTTCTGAAAAATTTGCCAAAAACTCAAGTATTTTTGTCAAAACTCAATTAAATTTATTTCAAAAAATGCAAATAAATTTGAAAAGACACAAATAAATTTCAAAAGATGCAAATAAAATTAAAAAACGCAAACATATTTCAAAAAATGTAAATAAATTTGCTTAAAAACTTAGATAAATTTAAAAAAAAAAACTTAGATAAATTTGCAAAAAACACAGATAAATATGACAGAAGACAGATAAATTTGACAAAAACTTAGATAAATTTCACAAAAATTGAGATAAATAAGACAAAAACTCAGATAAATTTGACAAAAAAGATAAATTTTGTGTGGACTGGGACAGCCTGAATTGACCCGACCCAACCTAGACCTGGAGCAATAGACCTAGAGAACTAGGTTGTCTTCTTCACGTTTTGGTTCTGGCATCAGAACCAGAACCAGTGCTCTTCCTCCTTCATCCACGGCAGGGCGCGGCAGAAGTGGACGGGGCTTCTTCGAAATCTTTAAACGACGACGATAGGAGTCTTCTTCCTCGGCGACGCACAATCTAGCAGACCCAAGAATCCTCTCGTCTCTGGTCTTCTTCTTCAGTCGAAACAAAACCCAGTTCTAGCCTGCAACTATGCTCTTCTTCGTCTCCAACCACCCAAGCTGTGGCGAATCAAACTTCCGGTCACAACAAGAACCTTTTTCTCCTGCAAAGAATCCGTCGATCAAATCTGCTCCTGCAAACCGATCCAGAACCATGGAACGATCCCTTCCCTTCTCTGCGATTCGTGTGGTCCACCGAAATCAGAATCAATCTCTATTCTGCTTCAGCACTTGAATACTGCAGCCCCTCTTGTTGTCCAATCTTCTACACAAAGTCTGATCCCAGGCTGAAGTCACATTGACCCATCGGTTATCTTCTCCGATCAACCATTTGAAATCCGATCCGTCAGATTTCTTCCGATCACGCGCAATGCTCTGATACCAATTTGTTTAGGAAGGAGGGAGTAGCGAAGATCGAGAGGATTTAGGGAGGAGGGAGGAGGGAAGATTTGAAATTTTAAATTTCAAAATTTTTTGCCTAAAACTGTTGAAAGAGCAAATCAGTCACGAAATATGTGATCGTGCAAATGTAGGAACATCTGGCTGCAAAATGTCTAGCTGCGTGGACCTCCCATAAACAGAAATTGCGTGGACCAGAGCCTCTACACATTCCACTATAGGGATCTATCGCTAATTTACTCTAGTTTTTATACTAGTAAAAATGCATCACCACCAAAACCAGAGCTCTTTTGGGCATCTACGACAGCTTGGCGTGTTGGTATTTCTCTTCTTATTTTCTCTTTCCTTCTCCCTTAGGGCCAGTTTGGCAACTTTACTAATAGAGTCATGAAGTGAAGTAAAGCTGGTTTTGAAGAAAGAATAAAATATAAGTGGGTTATAATGGTATTTTTTTTTTAGTTGTTTGTTACGGAATATTTTTGACTTTTTGTATGGGAAAGTGGAGTGTGTGTTTTTTTTTTTTTTTATATTTTAGTCGATAAAGGTTGCTTTTTGTCTTTTTTTGAAAAAGATGGAGGAAGTTATGAAAATCAATCAAAGGAATGCCCCTCTAAAAGAAACTAGGTCCAGGTGTTTAAGATAAAAAATACAAATCCATGCTAATAGAAGAGTTCTAAGAAAAAGAAAAGACCAAGAACATGGGTTCAAGACCTTCTCACACGAATGCTATTGAGGACCGTTGTCCTCCTTTTGGTTCTTCATCATGCCTAGACAATTTTTCCACTCCATTTACTTTTACAACTACAGATAGGGCTGCACAAAAATAACCGTAACCCGCCAACCCGCCCGCTCCGCCCCGCCCCGCCCCGCTACAAGTGGATATACATCAAAACCGCCTTTAGGCGGGCGGGGCGGTTTCAATCCGTACTAATGAGCGGGCGGTTACGGTTTCACATTTGAGTAGGCGGTTTCAAACCGCCCCGCCCGCTTATTATTTAAAAAAAAAAAAAAAAAAAAAAAACTCTTCACCTATTCTTCAAAGACTTCACGTATCTTTCAAAAAATATATGGTTGCTAAAAAAATGCTTCATATTCACAATTAGATTTTTGAATTTTGGACGTTAGATTATATAAGTGATTGTATTTTTTAATTTTGGTGATGCCTTTGGATTTTAATTCTACATTAATATACTTAGTTGAAATTTTTGTTTATTACTGATTATTGACTTTTATTAAAAATCATGTTTAATTTTTATTCTTTATGTTAAGTACTTTGAAACTTTAGTTACATTCTATTAAAAATAAAAAAAATAAAAAAATAAAAAAATAGATACAAATACCAAACCGCCCAACATGCCGCCCAAATCGCCCGCTAAAAAAATCGCCCAAACCGCATATACTTTGGGCAGTTACAGTTTCTACTTTTTACAAACCGCCATAAAACAAAACCGCCTAAACCGTCCAATAACCGCCCAAGCCGCCCGCCGTACACCCCTAACTACAGATGTATGACAAAACCTCAAGAGTCACTGCCTTCATCAACCTAAAAAAAAAAAACATGTGATGGTGCGATATTGCATATGGGACATTGCACTTTGCACAAAAGCATATTCGAAATAACATTTCCTCCTCGATACGACCACTAAGATGATTAAAAGAAACAGTCAACACCCACCTGGTTAACTCAAACTCTTTTGGGCTCCTATATGATCAAAATTCGAAAAATAAAAGAGGGATTATGTCACGGACTCACGGTATTGCAAAATATATGGGCAGATTTTTAATTACAAAGCCCATCTAGCATGTACAAAACCCTCTCAGGTCATTTTTAAATATTTCATGATTAAGTGTTTAGTTATTGTTTAAGATGTATGTACCATTATTTTTTTTCAATAATTTCCTTTGTTTTTCTTCCCATGTGAATCTTGTTGTAGAATGATCACTTACTTCACTTTAAGGGCCCGTTTGGTTCATGGCATTTTTGACAAGGAGTTGGGCTTGTTGGAAATTTATAATATGGTGTGACATCTTGTCCCCTAGGCATTCCAAATACTTCGGTTGTTATAAGAATTCTGAAGTTCCAACCACATGAAAAGGCAATTTTAGCCTTATAAATTCCTTGAATTCCAACATTCCAAATGCTAGAGATTTAAAGAGCAGCATTTGGAATTTACGGAATTCTCCCAAATAAGAATTCTCAATTCTTCTAGACAAAGAGGAAGAAAAAACTTAAAATAATCCATAAATTTGGGTTAATATAATAAAGGCATTAAGAAATCAATAACATTTTAAAAAAGAAATGTTTAAATTATTAAGATGTTTTTCAATCAGATTCTTGCCATTTAGAGGGCGTTTATATGAAGCTCGCAATACATCGCAGTGGCTTATGACTACAATTCCAGAATTGCAGAAGAATCCTTTGGCCAACAAGGGAGCAGTCACCAGTGGCTCCACTCTTCCACTTCAGCGAATGTCACCAGCTGAATTACAAGAGCGACGCGCAAAGGGACTGTGCTATAATTGTAATGAGAATTTTGCTCCCGGACATCGATGTAAAAAGTTGTTCCTAAATTGAGGCTTGTTACGAAGAAGAAGATGGAGACGTTATAATGGCGGAAGAAGAAGCCGTTATGGAAACCTTCCGCCAGAGATTTCTTTACATGCTATTTTAGGCACGCGGGCACCAGTAACAATGCGGATGAAGGGTGGCATTGGGCACATATCAACCACTATTTTGGTGGATTCCGGAAGCACTCATAATTTTATGAGTGAAGTCCTTGCCAAAAAGGTGGGACTGCAACCTGAAAGTGGAGGAAAATTTGAAGTTGCGATGGCTTCAGGTGATAGATTATCTAGTTCAGGTAAGTGCAATAATGTAAAATTAATTTTGCAAGGAATACCTATTTTTGCGGATTTTTATTTGCTTCCTCTTGAAAGATATGATATTGCGTTGGGCACGCAATGGATGTGTACGCTGGGTCCAATTTGGTGGGACTTTGCTAAGTTGCAAATGAGATTCATGGTAGCTGATAAAGAAGTGGTTCTTCAAGGGGCATCAATTCCAAATGATGAGCTAGTTGGGGAGTTAAAATTCATACGTGAAGTAAGGAAAATTAAAAAGGGAGTATTATTGCTCCAATTATTTTCGCTGAGGGCCCCGCTACCCATATTATCAAAAAGCAGAGATAGAAAAATTAGTGGCTGAGATGCTTTCTACAGGCATAATCAAACCCAGCACTAGTCCTTATTCATCACCTGTTATCTAAGTTAAAAAGCATGATGGGTCGTGGCGTATGTGTGTTGACTATCATGCTCTTAATAAAATCACAATCAAGGACCGATTTCCAATTCCAATAATTGAAGGATTATTGGATGAATTAAATGGAGCAAAAGTATTTTCAAAGCTTGATTTGCGAAGCAGATATCATCAAATTCGAGTGGTGCCTGATTACACAGCAAAGACGACATTCAGGACACATCGTGGCCATTATGAATTTTTGGTGATGCCATTTGGCCTTACCAACGCTCCGTCTACCTTGCAAGCCTTGATGAATGAGGTAATTAAAGATTGTTTACGAAAATTCATTCCAGTATTTTTTGATGATATTCTTGTTTATAGTAAATCTTGGGATGAACATTTCCAGCATTTAGAAATTACAATGGCTACATTAAGATCTCACAAGTTATTTGCTAAAAAAGAGAAGTGTCAGTTTGGCCAAAATGAGGTGCAATAACTGGGCCATGTAATTTGTAATACAGGTGTAGCTGTGGATCCGGACAAAATTGCTACAATGTTAAATTGGCCTAAGCCCACAACGCCTTGAGAGGCTTCCTGGGGTTGTCCGGTTGCTACCGAAAGTTCATCCAAAACTCTGGAAAAATAGCTGGACCACTTACCAGAATGTTTGAAAAAGGACTCCTTTGTATGGACATCGGATGCCGACGTGGCATTTCAGAATTTAAAGGAAGCCATGACTAAGGCTCCGGTGTTAGCCTTGCCCGACTTCTCAAGGACATTTATTGTTAAATGCGACGCCGGTGGATCAGGTGTAGGAGCTGTCTTAATGCAAGATCGGCCAATAGCATTTTATAGTCATGCACTACAAGGAAAGAATCTGTTGCTATCCACATACGAGAAGGAGATTCTAGCGCTAGTTCTAGCTGTGCAAAAGGGGCGTCCTTATTTATTAGGGCGACAGTTTGTAGTGAGAACTGATCATTGTAGTTTGAAGTATTTGTGGGCCCATAGGATTACTACTACAGCTCAACAGAGATGGCTCTATAAATTGATGGGATTTGATTTTGTTATTGAATATAAGAAAGGAAATGAAGACATTGTCGCTGATGCACTATCAAGAAGAGCAGAAGGAGAGGCACATGGGGAACTTGGAGCTATTTCTCAACCAATTCTTAATTGTTTTTTTGGAAGGGATCGAGGTGCCTCACTACTAAATTATCACTATTGTAAAAGATCATAATGAGAATTCTATTTGTCGAGAACTTCCAATAGCACATAAGTGGTTACCTCCTTAGCATTTGAAATTTCCTAACTAACTTGTGAGATTTTTAATAAAGTCCAATTTTGTGAATTATCACTTTTGGCATACATAATTCTTCAAATTTTAGCTTTCAAAATGTTTGGGGTGTTGAGCATTTAGAAATCCACCTGTGAAATGGTAAAAAAAGCTTAAATCGTCGATCGACGACAAAAGATGTGAATTGTCAAACAAATGATGAAAATGATTCTGATTCATTCAACGGTAGAAAAGAAGTACTAAATTATTAGTCAAATGGTAGTAATGCATCATATCATCGATCCAATTATACATAACAAATATAGAAAGGGCATAGATCATCAATCTCTTACTGAAAAAATGTCTAACCATTGACACAATGGGAGAAAATATATTGATGACCATTCTGACAATGGTAAACATTAGACCATTAACTGAGCAACAGATGATATGTAAAGTACCATTTTCATACTGAAAAAGCCTCCTATTATCGTTTTAATGATAGGAAAAATGTGAGCCATTGATCTAGCTCTGGAACAACATTTTATTAATGATGAAATGTGAAAATATGCAATATATATATATATATATAATGCTTCAAAGACCTTATAACATATATCTAACAAAAAAAAAGGAGGATTTTAACAAAAAAAAAAAACATATTAGGTGACCACCATACCAAAAAGGTAATTTTAAGTGCCCTTGCACCAAATCAGTCATTTTGTCCGAAAATGTAATTTTTTTAACATTCTCTACTAGGGTCCCATCGTTCTTTTTTTTTTTTAATGTTAAGGATCCCTAGCGACCCTGTGTCCGATTCGTTCATACATTTTAGGGTTTAAAAGTCCGATTTTCTGTCTTGTTTGTTTCCTTCTTCTTCCTTAGCATTTACTGCGACTCCACATTAGCTGCAAGGCATGTTCACAGTGGATCTCAGCAGTCCTCCATCGAGCCATGGTAACATGAAACTAAAAATTATGAAAAGGGTTCCTGAAAAGTAAAAAGTCCATTGGTCTGCCCCAAACAATAGCATATGCACTTTTAATGTTATCCACCAAACAATGACATGTGGCTTTAATGGTCTTCAAGAGGTGAGAATATCTTATGGAAGGAAAGCAAGTCGAGCAAGGTCGTTTTTTTCCAAGAGCGGGAATGAGGGATAAGTTTCGTACATTTATAAGCATAGCAGGTTGATAGAGACCCTCAACAATATAAATAAAGGTCGATTGAGACCCTACAAACAAAGTAAATGGGAGTTCTGTGAAGATAAGGATAGACTGCAGGGTCTCAATCGACCCTTAACATTGTAAATGAAGGTCGATAGGGACCCTAGTAGAAAATGTTTTAAAAAAAATTACGTTTTCGGGCAAAATGGCTGATTTGGTGCAAGGCACTTAAAATTACCTTTTCAGTATGGTGGTCACTTAATCTGTTTTTTCTGATTAAATCCCTAAAAAAATGCATGAATCATCAATAAAATGATGTTAGATTCCTAATTCTATTGATCCAGCTACTAAAAGGATTTAGATCTTTGATGAGATTGTGGAAAACAATAGATCATTAATTCAATGGCAAAGATAAACGAGGATAGTTAAAATGATTGCAAATAAGCCTCACATAGGTCATCTAACAATTAAATTGTAAATCATCAAACCCAATTTGACACCATTCTTCCTTTACACACTGTCCAATCAAGAAAATGTATAGTTTAAAAACTAACGTATTCCCATTAAATCATGGGTTTAAATTGTGATGGGTTGATTCTTTTGTTAAATGAGATGTTTCTATCTAATGCCTCAACTTACTTGAATGCATCTAAACTGGCCCAACCAGTGGACCACAAAGTGGTGGAGGGAGGGAGATTGAGAGGCAATTGCCCCATAATTCTCTCCTCACTTTGTGCAGAGAATAGAGGTTTTAGGGATTGTTGTGGGCATTTGAATTTTATGCCTTTTTGCTCCCGCCTCAAATATTCTTTTGTTCTTTCAGAGAAGAGAGAGTTTTAGCAAATAATAATTTTATTTTTTATCTTTTTTATTTTTTGAGAGAGGTAAAAGGAGCTAAATTATCCTAATCCATTTTCCTTCGTGCAGATAGTTTTGCTTGTTATTCTCTATAGCGTTTTTAAAGTAGACTCTTCACATATAACTTCATTCTAAGTAGAGTTTTATTAGACTCTTGGAGTAGGGTCCACTTAAAAAAAGGAAAATAGACTTAAAATGTGGATCCTCTAGAGTTGATCTCTTGAGTGGGAGCCCTTGTAAGAATCTAAACCTAATAAAAGAAATGCACTATTTTATATGAATATTTTGACTCAATACAATCTGGGCCCAACGTCAAATTAATTTGTATAAAATATTTGAATTGTTTATATTATTTTATATTAAACATCCATCTGAAAGTGGGTCAGTTGAGTGGGACTATTTATTATATGGGGAGACCATTTTATTGAGAGGGTTTTATAGGAAAAAAAAAAAAAAAACCCATTTTAGATGACCAATAGACCAAAAAGGTCACTTTAGCAAATCTCACACCAAACCAACCCTCCCTCCCAAAAAAACATTTTTTTTCACCTTTTTTTCGAGGGTCGACGTTGACCCCTGCTAATTGAATCAAATTGCGTCTTGAATTATAAATTGTGAATTTAAATTCGAATTGCCCAACCGCAAACTAGGTAACCATGGCTTTTGAATGTGTTTACACTTCATTAATCAGGTTGGAAACATCAACCCAACCCAAGATTATCAAGGTTGGCAGGTTGGTTAGGAATTGCCACCTTCACATCAATCCAATCCATTTTATAGCCTTAAATTTCCATAGTCTCTAAAAAATATCAAGCACAGAGGAGAAACAAGCATACCTGTATTCTAGACCGAGCTGAACCTCCCCCCATTCACCTGTAACAGTCTCTTTAACCCAAATTCTCCAACAGTCTCTTTAACCCAAATTCTCGAAAATGGGGCTCCATGTTCTCATCAAACATGATGTTACTTGACATCAAATCTCCATGTGGGATAGCAGGATGGCACTCATGGTGAAGGAAGCAGAGCCCCCTGCAATCCCCATCACAACCCTATACTTAGTTGCCCATGTACTAATTGTAGGATCCCTCTTCATCCCCATCTTCTCACCCAAATTCCCATTGGCCAAGCAGTCATACAACAGATACACCACCTTCTTGTTACTACAGTACCCAAGCAATCTCACCAGGTTCCTATGCCTAGCATTTCCCATTTGGGTTATAAATTCCAGCACCTCACGCATCCTATTTTTATTCAATTCAATTGTTTTCACTACAATTGAGATCCATGTGGGAAGAACTGCTTTGAAAAACAAAGCTTATGAATGTGACACCAATTCTGTAGAGTCCCTGCTGCAATTCAAGGTTCTCAAAACATCACTCACAGTGAATTGAGGTAGCCCGGTAAACGACCCCATTCTCCATTGCCCTTCGCTGCATTTGCGAGCTTCCAAATCCCAAGCCGCCCACATGAACAATCTAGCGAGAATCCACGTCAACCATCGAAAAAGAAAATTAAAAAGAAAAAGGTTCTTTGGGTGGAAAGGTTGGTTTGGTGTGATGTTTGCTAAAGTAACCTTTTTGGCCTACTGGTCATTTAAAGTGCTCCTTTTTTTTTTTTTTTTACTACGTGCCCCCGGTTATAATATTAGTGGACTCAACCTTCGGTTCTTAAAGAGAGGAGAATCGGAGATCGATATCAGGACCTCTAGCTCCGGAAAAGAGAGGAACCATGGTCTGGCCAACCCCTTAGGGTTAATGATTTAGATATTTGAAGTAGGCATATTATTGTAGAACTCTTCAGTGGCTCATTGTTCTTAACTCCTAGTTTTTCTACGTACATAATATTATAGGTGCTAAAATCATTATTGGGCCACAAATTGCCCCATTCCCTATGAGAAACTTTACTCCAATACAATATAGGCCTACTGCATTTACCCCCTAATCGAAATTATGGTTTGCCACACAACGTGCTCGCCGGATAGAACTCTCTCCAAATAGGTGATCTAGAATGTTCACTACTATACTTGTGTTCCTTATCCACGGAAGAATATTCTCCTCCAAGCGGACTGATCGTGTAGTCCAGCTCTATGGGGTTCACTTGGGCCCATCTTTGATCAGTTCAACTCCTTGTATCCTCCTTCTCATCGCATGGTACGTTAGGACCCATTTTCACTCATTAAACCTTCACTATAGTTGAATTGAATCTCAAAAAATACATTAAAGCCATCAAATCAACGGCCAAATCACCAAACCTAGGGTTGTAAATGGGTCGGTTTCGGTCCGGGTCCATGGTAGACCCGGAAGAGGAACCGTTAAGGAGAATGTGGAACCGGATCCAGACTCGGAACCTATTTCTTAGCTCCAGAACCGGAACCAGAACCATATATGAGGCGGGTCTGGATCCGAGTCCGAATCTATGTAGAGAATTATATTTTAAAAATATGGTTTTAAGGACTGATTTTCAGAAATTGAGGTAATATCAGGTCTCAAGTCCACGGGTTTGAACCAAGGTAAAACCGGATCTTAACACATTTACTTGTCGAGCCCAAAAAAAGGGCCCAGACCTAGTTTTTAACGGGCCGAAACCTTTCGAGAATCAAAGAAGACCCATTTACATCCCAAACCAAACTCAACCTTACCAATCTCATAAACCCTAATAAGACCCCCCAAAACAACACGCTCCCTGCCATATTTTTCGCTTCCCTTTCTCTCCTGCGAGCCTCCAAAACATACACTGAAAGATCTTGTTCCTCTCTATCAGTATCAGTGAGAAGAAGATGGTGTGGTTTCAGTGTGAGGACTGCGGTGAAAACTTGAAGAAGCCTAAGCTTCAGAACCATTTCAGGATCTGCTCTGCGAACAAGGTCTCTCTCTCTCTCTCTATTTCTTAATGTGGGAAATCCGAAAGAGAGGAGAGAATAGGATCTGCTCTGCACTTCCATTGTCTTTGCATGTCTATGCTTTCTGGGAAATTGTTTACACAGTGGCTTCAACTAATGCCCTTGTTCTGCTTTATGTAGTTATCATGCATTGATTGTGGACAAATGTTCAGCCGGAAAAATGTTCAGAGCCACACACAGTGTATCACAGAAGCGGTTTGTTACGCAATGCCTTCGAAATCAAATCCATTACATTACAACTTTCGATTTCTATAATTTATTATGTTTATGTGAATGAATGAATGGTTCAATGCATTACTGTTTATCATGCTAGCATTTCATCCTCAATGAAATCTGCATTCCATTGGATTTATAGCTTAATTGTTACTGTTGGTGATATGTCTTGGCTGTATTCTATCTACACCATTCCATCTACACCCATGTGTCAAGTTGGGTGATTTAAATCACTTCCATCTAGAAATCAAACATTGCTCTAAACTAAGTTACAAACCAATGGGACTGGTTTTGGCATCACCATGGTTTAAACATGTCTATTATCAATCATTTTGCTCTCTATGTACCTTTTTTGCCTGTGATGTAAATACTTTGTTCATTGCAAATTAGTCTCGCCCATTGCTTACAAGTGTCGTTCAATCTCATTATGTACTGGTTTCGCTAGTGACTGATGCCATGTTGTTAAAACGTCAATCTAAAATCTAAAATATCTCTAAACTATATTTTATAGATTATACTGTTATATTTTGAAGGTTTATTTACATGCAGAACACCCTGAAAATCCTTTAATAGAGGGCCTTTTCATATTGTGTATATTTATTTTGCGTCTATGCATATTTGTTTTCTAAGATCTAAAAAATAATTGCACAGGGACAAAATAGACCAGTACAATGATTTGGACTATTATACTGGCTGGTTGATGCAGCTAGAACTAGTATGGGTTGTACCAAATAAAACCTAAAGAGGGCTCCCCTCGTCCCACACATGGGCCCCATATGAAGACGCAACTCAAACGGACCATTCTCCAATTGTGCTAAACATCCAATGATCCCATTGTCTTTTTGATCCATTCAACATATATATATATATATATATATATAACCATTCAAAAATTTATGTCTTTTTGAGTCTTAGGAGTTGTTTAGAGTCTAAATTCCATGTTGTTCTAAGATGGGCAACATACATGTGTCAGATGATGTTCGAAGGACATGGAATTAGGCGCCTTAGATGGGTTTTTCAATTACTCATCTAATGAGCACCAGATTGCGTAATTTTAATAAGTTTTGAAGAATTCATGGCCCACTTGTTGATAGGGTACCATGTAGTTCTGAAATTACTTTCTGCTTTTAAGTTTGAGTCTGGTTAAGAGTGCATTATAACATTTTAAGAGTACTTATTGAGCCATTGTTTTTATGAGTTAAAATCGAAGTTCATTTTAGTCATCAAGTTGTAAAAGAGAGAAAATAGTGGAATATGTCCCAGAATAGGACTTGAGGGCTGAATATCTGGGTTACCAAGACTCCAGGCCAATACATGAAAATAGGGTCTCTGTACTTATTTTGGGTCCATTCAATTTGGTTCCAGTTTGGGTCCATGTGGAAATAAAAACTTACTTATATGCATACTTTATATGTACTATGCTGATGCATATAGATATTATATTGTGTATAAATGTATATTATACATGCACAGATATACATACTTTTAAAATATATAAATACTCTCTCTCATCTCTCTCTTTCGGAGACTAGAATTGGATCTGGCCCCAAACCCATTGATTTTATTGCATTTGGGAATTGGACCCTAGGATTGACGCCCAACTTGGACTGGACCCAGTCTTGGAACCGTTGGCATTTTTGCTTTTTTGGGTCTGGACTCTGGATATGGCTGGCTCCAACCCTAATTTGACCCATTGACATCCCACCCTCTGTATAAAGGATGTGTGCACTGCTCTTTTACACGTTGCAATCAATGCAATTCATTTTCTTCTCTCTTGAACATGTTAATGAATTATGGTTTAAACTATTGGCAATACTGGATCAATATTTTGATGTATATTGGTCTCTGTAGTGCAAGGGGATGTTGGCAAAATATCCCCAAAATATCAGTTCGTATCGGCTGATATTTTGAAAATATTGGTCCATATTGGAAAATGTCGGCCCATATCTCAAAATATTGGCTGACAAACAGTACAACCCTTCCTTTCTTTGTTTTCTTCCATTCTCTTTCATTTTCTTTCACTCCAAGCTCAGTCTAAGCATCAAGAGACCCTATTAACCATTTCTCATCAAAATATCAAGATTTGAGTGGATTTCATTGCGACAAAACCAAGAAACTCAACAAAGTAACTTTAGGTTACCCATTTGAGTTTATTTTTCATATGTTTTCCTAGTTTCTTTCTCAAATTGTGTTAGAAATGATAGGAACTCGTTGGATCTAGAGTTTTGGAGCAAATTTTGAAATTCTTGAGCACTTTTCTTTCACGATGCTTACCGAATTTATGATTTTTATTGTTTAAAAGGTGAGATAAATGTAACCGAGGCCTCACATTGAGCTTGATTTGATTGTAGACTCTTAGTTTCTCTCAAATTTAGTGATTTTGAGCCTTCATATGGAAATTTAAGTTTTGAGAATTTGAGGCTCTTTTACGTTTAGTGAACTTGATCCTAAATCTTAGTCTCTCTTATATCTAGTGAATTTGAGCCTAAATCTTAGTCTCTCGTAGATCTAGTTTCTCTCATTGCTCCCTCTTAATGTTGTTGTTATGCAATTTTTCATGAAGTTCATTGTTGTAACTTGGAAGTTGTAACTTTTTTGCAAGTCATAACTTGATATTTGATTACTTTACTACTTATTAATTAAGTTTAATATTCCTAATTTATGATTCTAGTGCTTTTAACATATACATGTAAATCTATCATTAAATTTGGATGAACTTTTAACAGTTTTTGACAAGACAATAGTAATACAAGATGTTATGACTTAAGGGGTCTGATATTTTGGTTTATGGTATATACTAATAAAAAAAATTGGAAAGCATTTTCCAATATTCTGGATTTTTTGGGTATCTTTTCAAAAAATTTTGGGGTCGAAAAAATTCACACTGTGATGGACTTTAATTGCCGTGAACTGCAATGCAACACTGCGCAGTATTGTTTTTCAGGCCGACCGCAACTGTGACTTTGAACCACATGATGACGAATCCATTTGCTTTCTCCTTGAGTGATAATTCCATTGTAGACACTTAGCTTATGACTCTATTTGTTTGGAGCCTTGTTGAAGATTCTGTGCTTAAGTCATGTCTTTTACAACACCCGACATCTTGAGTACAGGGCAGTTTTGACCTAGCCATGATGCTGTTTAAAACTATGTTCTAAACCATTGATATGGCCTTCGTTAACAGAAATATGCTCTTAGGGCTCAAACTGAGCAGGTTGGTCAGGTATTTTTTCAGTCCAAACCCTGTCCGAATTGCATGTGGGCTCGCCCATGCCCTAGCTTGGATGAAACCAAGATGGCTAAATTTCAAGCATGAGGTTGAATCCAAAATTTAAGCCCAAGCCAGAGTGATATTATGAGTATATATGTTAAGTATGATGTCACACCCACAGTATGTGTGAAGAAACTGTCTTTGCTAAAAAATTTAAGCTTGGATGAAACCAAGATTGCTAAATTTCAAGCATGAGCTTGAATCCAAAATTTAAGCCCAAGCCAGAGTGATATTATGAGTATCCACAGTATGTGTGAAGAAACTGTCTTTGCTAAAAAAAATTTCAAAATGTTTTGTGATGCTCTTGTCATTTACCTATCAAGTTCTATATTTCTTATTTTCATTTAAAACCATTCAGGAGAAATATGGTCCGAAAGGTCAAGGGAAGGCTTCAAATGGTACACCAGCTAATCCCAAAAAGGAATCTAAGCCACGCCTGGATATTGACATAAATGTTGGCTTATCTTCACATGCTCCCTGGTTTTGTAGGTAAGTTGGTGTTCCACAGATTATCATATTTGTGATATCATTTTCTTTTTTCAATGATGTGGGTTTCCCCGTCGTATATTAATCGATAGGACTATTCCCGTGGGTGGATGCACGAAACCCACCCACACGTGCACAGGATAAGTTTGGGGATGGATTCGAGCACACAACATGGGGAGCAAACCTATGCCTTATGCCAGTCACTCAACTCCCATGTGGGTAACAGATACAAATTATGAGAAGTGGACATACATCTTTTAACTGGTAGGGCCCACCTATGATCAATCCAGTATGATTACACCCTTACCGGTTGCGAACTGACACTTGCTGCTCTCCATTTGAATGCACCATAAAAAATGAACTTTATCCAAGGGACAAGGATTGTCAATCCTTGAGGCTGGGCTACAGGATGTTTTTTGCCTTTCTACTCTACACCAAGACATTTCCATCCTCCATGCTCAATACGCATCCAGGTGGGCTCCAAAGTCCGAACCTTTTTCAACATAAAAGAGCGCCCCCCTCTCTCTTTCTCTGTGTGATGTGTGCTCACAGAGTAATGCATTCTGGTCGAATTTATGAGGCCTACTGTGCATTAAAATTTAGAATTTTAGATACACACATGGGGCCCACTTCTCGAAGATTTGGACCATTAAGATGCAGTGCATCTTGCCTGGGGTGGGGCCTTGTCTCATTTTCTTTGGAACAATGCTCATTGTTAACTAAAAAAACTGTGATTAAAGCCCTAACTAAACTAAAATTGTGTTTCCTGTACAACGGGGTCACCTTTTGGGATTAGAAGCATCCTTGAGATGTTTCCTGTGATATTTTGTTATCCCCAACTGGCAGAATTCTCATTCCATTCCCAGTAAAACTTACTGGACATACACACCTAACAAGTTGAAATGGAGGCTGTCTATCCATTCATGAGTTGAGGTTTAGTGGACAGCTTCAAGTTTCATAAGGTGGACCCCATTGTATGTGAAGTTTTGATATACAAAAGATGCTCTTTTTTATAGAAATCAATCACAGTTTTTATGATTGCCCCTTCCGATGATGATAGAAAGTTGAGCTCGGGCTCATTTGGTGGGTGCATGTCTCCAACAGTTAGGATCTTTGCAACATGGCCCCACATGTATATATTTGATTCATGCTGCCTGTATGGTATGGTTTGTTAAACCTTAATGCATGTCTTTCACTCTATTTGCGGCCCACGTGGACCTCTTTTGATCTATCCAACCCACCTCCACTCCAAAAAAAAAAAAGAAGAGGTTTTGTTTGTTTTTTTTTTTTTTTTTTTTTTTTTTTTTTTTGTGTGTGTGTTGGGGGGGGGCGGGGGGGGGGGGGGGGGGGTGGATGTGTTCATTTGAGGCTGTGCAACCCATTGTGGCAGCGTACCCGTAAAAAAAAAAAAAAAAAACAATAATCACCATTGATTTTGAAGGCCTGAAAATTAAGATATTTGAAAATCTATGTAGATAAATACCCTATCCATGCATAAATATCCCTGTACTGCCTTTGATTACTGTTAAAACTAAGTGGGCCCTATAATGTGTCACTTATATAGGTTATACAATGAGAAAATTACCCTATATACATGCATGCATAAATACCCACTAAATGTTCAAATGAGGACCTTTAGATTGCTGTCTATAAAGTCATCTCACAATGGGTTGTCTCCAGATCTATGCCTAACTAAAAATATAGAAACAAAACGCTAGAACAAAGACATAGATTAGTCCTGGAGTAAAGTAAAAAAATGTAGGCAAATGAAGTGCATCATCCAGAGGCAACAGCATAAAAAGACAGATACAAAGATAAGAGAGTGAGATTGATCTTTCAGGAAAAAAGGGATATCAGAATTGATAGATGTTCAAGTGTAGACAGTGATCATGAACTTCACTATTTGGTGTCAATGGCCTTTCAGTCAATGAAATCGCAGATGATGTTACTATTTTTTTTTTTTTGGTTTTTTGCCTTTAAAAAATTAGTACTGAGATGTTTCTTAATGGATTTGTATACGCACAGCCTCTGCAATACCTACACAACAAGCAAACAAACTTTGCTATCCCATGCTGATGGAAAGAAGCATAGAGCCAAAGCTCGAGCTTTCCATGCGAAGCAAGAGCCCTGTCAGACGCAAGATCTCACTTCAAATGAGGTTGTTTGCAACAACCATTCAGTTGGAGAATCAATGGAAGCCAATTGTTCTATTAAGACAAATGGCTCAATAGAAAGAATTTCACAAAAAGCTGCAACTGCCCTTCCTCCAGAAGGAGAAAAAGAAAGTGCATCTGTGAAAAAGAGGAAACTTGATGCATCCAGAAGTCTGGGTGCAGAAAATAATGAAGGCAGCCATGTGGGTGATTTAAGCAATGGAGAAGTTATTCAATCAGAAAGAGAAGCAGAACCAGAATGTTTTCCGAAGAAACACAAAAAGACTGATGTGGCATTGCCGAGCGAAGATCAAATAAATGAAATTGGTCATGGGCAAGGAGCTTTTACTGATCAGAATATAAAATGGAAAAAGATGATCACTTCAATTTTGAAATCGGTATGTAGTTGTTGCTCATATTCATTTTCTGGCATTCATGGAATTGAATGTTCATATATTCATTTTAGTATGCATGGCAGAATCCGGATGGAGTTCTGAAGATGAGAAAGCTACGAAAGCTAGCTTCAAAGACCCTCGAAGAGTCGGGCATCACAATGGATGAGGTCCAACTACAAGACAAACTTGAACATAAGGTAGGTTGGAGATGGCATTGTTTCCAGCTTCTAAACTCCTTTTAAGTAAAGCTGTAGGATGGTTATTTATCACAGCTGGAATTTTCCTGTGACAGATTAATTCAAGCTCTCGATTTATACTTGATAACAAGCTTGTTCGACTGGTGCTGAAGAGAACATCCTGAATCTTGGTTCCATTGAATGAAATTTCTGGAAGAAAATTGACGTTTCCCTTTGTGAGTTAACCTTTTTTTTTTTTTTTTTCCATTTTCTGGCATATTGGGTGGACCTACGAAATTCAAGTCATCAACATATCTTCATTTGGCCATATTTGGGGTATTTTGGATGATTTTGTTTCTTAAGGCTTCGCCTGGCTTCTTGTACTTTGGGATATAGCTTGAACATATGTTATTATTATTATTTTATTTTTTCAGGAAGCTCAAGAGTGAGTGGAGCTCAAGGGGAAGCTCTCAGCATTGTCATTGTTGCAATGCAAGGTTATCAATGACTCTTTGGAGTACAAGGAATCATGAGTTCTGGATTGCTTTACTATTATGGTACTAAACACAGAAATTGAATTTTGGTTTGAGAGAAAAGATGTGATTGTTTTACTATTGTGTGACACTCAGAAAATTCCCTATGAAAATTATAGTTTGTAAGGAAACTAATTTTGCATATGAAATATGGAAAAAGGCTCATGAGATTTCTTTCGTTCCTTTTTTTTCTTTTTTCTTTATATTACAGGAAAACATAGTATAAGCCCTGTGAAAGAATTGTATCTAACATTAGAAGTTGTTTCTGGCTTGATAATCCTAGTGATCCCTTCATGAATGGCCATGACCCAAAGTCATGCAATTGAGTGATTTTAACTACTAAATGAATTCACTAGACCCTTCTGATGCTGTATCATTTTTTTAAGTGGTGCTACTGCCTATACTGCTTCTGGCTGATTTGGATTATGCCATAATACTGGGTCAAATGGGGATGATAGAAATGGATGTTTTTTTATTTTATTTTATTGTGTACAATTTTCTGCTGCCTTTACTGAGTTGATGGCATCAAAATTACTAAGGTGGCCAGGTTACTAATAAGTTTTTGACGGCCTGACCTGTAGGACCTACCTGGGCCCACCTGTGATAATCCTACACTAATTCTCCTCCACACTTCATCTGGGGCTGAATATTTTTAACTTTGAGGGCCCTTAAATAAAGGTCTAGTGATCAGCATCCTTGCATGTATCCGAAAGGGCTTCACAGGACGGGCAATTAGTGTTCCGGATGCTGTGGAAAACTTCTGAACAATTTAATGCTACTATACCATTTGGGTCTTATTGCAACTACTCCAGTTTCCTTTTTCCGAGTCAATGCCTAAGCTATATACTGTAATTGAAACTACCAGCAGATGTGGATAAACAAATAAAGTCTGTGCTTTCATTCCTGGTTTTGCAGATGCATTAACATGGAAAAGGAATGCTTGCTTTGATAATCGAGATAAAAGTCCTACATATGCATATGTTCATATTTATTGACTACAACTAGAATTTCAGTGAAATTGTTCATAACTCACTAGGAATGTTTGCATGAAACCAATATACAATTTTTTTTTTTAAATGCTGATTATTCATGGTGTTCATCATCACCATCATCACCACTGCCACTAATGCCGCTGTCGCCACCGCCGCCACCACCACCACGGCCGCCGCCGCCACCACCATCATTATCATCAATAGTATTATTATGCTCATTATTGTTACCACCACCACCACGGCCGCTACCATTATCATTATCATCAAGACTATTATTATGATCATTATTGTTACTACTACTACCTCCACCACTACCACACTGATCTTCGGACTTTAGGGGCCAGATAGTGTAATAGGTCTGCAAAAAGGTGAGAATGAGAGCAACCATGGCTGCTATCGTGGAGAAAATTGCCCATGGATTGCTGAAATATTCATGCATCAATTTTGCCCGCCATGTGTGGCACCTTGTCTGGGTGTATTCCGTGACTTGTTGAAACATCTTGGCTACATTACTGTTGGCAAAGTCCCAATCTATCCCCTTGCATAGCTTGTTGAAAAGAAGTGCAACCTCCTCATCGCTGCCTAACACATGTTCTATAATTTCTGATCGGTTGAGTATCTGCACATCTCTTGGTGTGTTCACTAGTGAATCCATGAAGAAGCAGTAGCTTGTGAAATCACTACCATAACGAGGGAAGCACTGCTCTAAGGCAATGAAGTTGCGAAAGAGAGAATTGGTGAAACTAGAGATCCTAAGGCGCGGCACTTGCATCAATCCATGTTCAAATGTTACATCCAAGAAGCTTCTACTCTGCTTTGTTTTAAATTTAACTCCGGCCTCCCAGAGCCCCGTAGCGGTAGGGATCGTCTTCACTGATGGCTGTGGTTTGTATGCAGAGGCCAAATGTTTGGGATATAGGAAGAAGATGATCTTCTCTATGACTGCGCAGAGTTGGAAAGGAGAGCGTTTGGCGGTGCCACCACCTCCAATGTTTTCTGGTTCAAGAGATAAGTGAAGTAAATGCAAAAAATGATGAACATCAGATGCTTTTGGAGGCTTAAGGTCAGGCTCATCTGGCAGAGCAGTGCGAAAGAAAGATAAGGCCTGCTCCTTAAGAGTAGCCCTTGGTTGACCAATGAGGTCGCATAGGCATTCCAAGACAAATAGAGGAAGCTGATTCTCCAAGAGGAGCATGTCATGGCCAATCTGAGGCAACATCCAACTATTATTATAAATGGGATCGTCGTGTCTGGCATCATCCTTTTGCTGGAGGAGGTGCATGATGAAACAACCATCGAGCACCATCATTTCTACGAATTTCTTCATCCCCATGTTGATGTTTCCTGCATAGCAACTTCGCGCTCGTGGCTCTATTGCCTTCATCTCCTTGAGGTACTTCTCTAAGTCCTTCTCACGTTTACTGTGAGTGATGACTTCATGTAGATAGCGCCATTTGTGCTGCTCCATGCCCTCTAGGCCTCGAGTTCCTCGATGATATGGGCCGATAGAGACGATCTTTGGGCTGTAGGCAGCACGATCATCCTTGCGGATGTTTGTGGGGACTCTGCAAATGGTGAAAGGCGAAGAGGACTTGCAATACATGGAGGCAAGTTTTGCTTTCATGGAAGTCACCCATAAATCATCGACATTTACTACAAGATTTTCGCCACGCTTCCTTGCAACATCATCATCTATTGGTGCGCCTTTGCAGTGATATCTGGATACAACATGAATACGACCAGAACACACTACGGATATGACAGGGACACAAATTTTACACACATAAAATGAGGTATTGGGAACCATATGATGAGGTACTGTACCTACTTTGAAACATCTAGGTGGTATCATAGCTCGAGTCTCTCCCTCTGCTGCTCAACTAGGTGAGAGTGAGACGATTGTTTGTGATATGTGCTTGGTCCTTGTATCCTTTTTATAAGAGAAATGGTCTAACATCAAATGCTTTCAGGATACAATTCTGGGGTTCAGTACTTTCACCATCAAATTGATAGCCTAATGTAGTACTGTTGTTTGCCATATTTTAATGATTATTGGAAGGTTAGGAGAAATGGTGAAGTTGACTATAATTCTTATATATATACATTGATCACATGTTAATTAGCTTATTTTAAAGATTTTTTACAATCCTAGGGCAAGATTTAGTTTGAGGACCTCTGGCATCGGTGGAACTTTCTTTATACCAATGCCGCTGGACCAATGTGGTTTCATAGTAGATGATCCAGACAGTCCATCTAGTCAGCCATTTTCAGGATAGGAACTGGACGGCTGAGAACTGAAAGGTAGCCTCCAATGGAGCAAGTTCAATGAATGACACCCAAGAGGAGTCCTTGTAACTGGTGCTTCTTTGCCTATGTGGAGACCAAGGAATCAGCGGAAAAGAGGATTTTTGATGGGTTGAAAGGATTTGGGAAATCCTCACTTTTCCCCCTACGATTTCTCTCTAAGGACGTTAACCAAACATGTTGTTCCTATGATAATAGACGAAGATTTTCTCTTAGACAGCTTGTTATTGCTGACTGTCAGTCTTCTTGATTCCAACCAAGTAGTTTTATATTCAGGATGAAATTTTCAAGCTGATTTACAAAATGAGTCGGTCTGGTAGCTCAAAAAACCTAATCAACCCGACTTGATTTCCCTTACTTTCCAATTTAACCCGATCCGACTTGATAATTCCAGCTATTGGATGACATTTGACATTTGACATTTCTAACCCAATTAATAAAATAGTTCGTTCCATCCTGGTTATTTGTCTATATCGCCAAACCCTACCTGACCCACAACACCAGCGATTGAGTCTATAGGCCCATCAGTGGAGGTCCAACCTTGAGAGATCCCATACAGGTATGCACCCCTTGGTGGAAAAGAATCATAAGTTGATCAATTTAAAATCATGGCAAGTTGATTAATTTAAATTATGGCAAGTGGATAGATTTGCACAGAACTTACTGGAGATGGTGAAGTCAATAGGTTGGGAGTTGTAATTAATATTAATGTTAGCAATTGTTATTACTAGGACTACTGCTATTCTGTTAATTAACATTGAAGGCCGCAGAGTTTGCAAAGACTATTGTCAATTTTGATGCTTCGGTAGATTGATATTTTCTTATCCTATTTCAACCAATGTCACTATGTTTCACTTCTATGCCAAATTCAAGTCATTAAATATCATATTGTAGTCAAGTCATGCAGAAATTCTAAATAAATAGGATTCCAGTACATGAAAATGATGGTTGCTAGTTTCAATATTGGGACCCATCAATCAATGTTACTACGTTTCATTTCTATACCAAATTTAAGTCATTAAATATTATAGTGTAGTCAAGTCATGCAGAAATTCTAAATAAATAGCATTCTAGTACATGAAATTGATGTGTTACTCGTTTCAATATTGGGACCCATCAATATAATATTAGATAGACCATCATACTAGTTTCAAGTATCTACATAGTAGGTCTAGTTTATGGCCGATAATGGGACCCACTAAATTGATTCATTTGTCCAATTGAGGGGAGCTTGGATTTCTTGGTGATACAGGACATCATAGCACTTCCAATATTCACCATTACAAATATGTGAATTCTAAACCCTAAACCCATGTACTCTAATATAGATGTAATATTCTTCTAAGGATATCTCTTATTTAAGCTTTATGTAGGGCACTTTCAAGGGCCAACTTTGGCCCGCTATTAATTCCATGCAAACAAAGAGGCCTATTTCCATCAATGCATTCCGATTCCATACAAACAAATAGGCTCCTAATTCCACGCAAACAAACAAACTCATTTGGCAATAAGTTCTTACGTATTTCAATCCCATGCAACCAAAAAGGCCCATTTGACCATGAATTCTAGTGTATCCAGTTATGTGCAGATAAAAAATTTGCATACATATCCCAATTCCTTGCAGACAAACAAGACTATTTGATAAGCTCCATTTGAATGCATAGATAGAGAGGGAAGAAAATACTATTGCAAATATTGCCTACTTGACTCTACACAGCTTTAGTGCATAATGTGTAACGAATATACATGTCCTGCATATGTAAATTATTTTACTAGGGACTGAGCTGTAAAAATCTCAATACAAAGAGAGGATCATTTACACAGGAATCATTTACATACATAAATGAGAGCGAACATTCTCATTCCTAAGTGTTACATGTGTATCCAAATATCCCATGGCTTTGAATATGCTATCTTACTGTCAAAATGTGGATACCTTTTCTTATAGGCTCTAAAAGTTGTTCATGCAATCTATTCCAAAAAAACATCCTCGCTCATTTAGACATTCGGAAAATTTTCATAACCCTTAATGGGTATCCTAGTCCTAAAGCCCCAAAGGCCCATGATTTCATATAATTCTGAAATTACCGGTAACAAATTGCATTTGTTATTATGGATGTTGGAATCAACAATAAAAACAAAAATAAAAAAGATTTTTCCTTTTTCTTCGACCATGGCCCGTCCATGTTGTCAAATTCGACTTTAAAACAATAATACGGGACATTAGCTTGCCCAAGTGGTATACGGTCTATTAAGTATCTCCTATTTTAGTTATGGCATTCATGTAATAAAAAATTAAGCAATAGTAAAATGATGAAGAAATGCATAACCATTTCCTTTATATACATATATATATATATATATATATATAAAACCGAAGGGTAACTCAGTTGGCCTAGGACCACGGTTTGTACCCTACGGTTGTGAGTTCGAAACTGCACTACCACATTGGGGCTATAAGGGAATTTTACTCGGCTTTCTCTCCTGAGCCTGTAAGGATTATTTTGGCCCAAAGGGCTGGGAACTCTGCATTATCAATATATATATGTGTGTACAAGGCTCAGGGATTTCAAGGACTCCCTGCGACCTTCCGCTCTGCAAAAACTCAGCAACAATCGTGATTTCTATCATATTCATCTGGGCCCTAAAAGTTTAATGGTCAACAGGCCATTCGAATTGGTACACAGTCGATCCAATGGTCCAATAAATCTGAATCAAACCAAAAATTAGTGGACATGTGCAATTCAATTGAGTTGTGTGTTTGATCCATTTGCATGGACCAAGGATGACCCTACAAATGTGAGTTTACGAAATTTTATCATAAGCTTCAGCTTACGAAGCTTCCGAGAGCCTATCATGAATTGGAACATGCATCAAAACTAATGGGTTGGAAATCCTCAATAGAAAGAAAAAGAAAAAAGGATTCGTATTATATTGGGCCTACATCAAAGGGCACCAATTAGGAAATAAATATCCAACCGTTTCTAGGCACGGTCGTGTAACACGTGCCCTAGATTCCAAGACAGTGTGGTTTTCTCTTTCCGTGCACTGCTTTTCTTTTCCCCTTCTATGATATGACTGCTCTGCTGAAATTGGGTTTTCACGCGTCACGTCTGATGACTCCGTGAATCACGACTTGTATCTAAAGCAGGCAGATACACGTACAACAATAAAGCCCAGCCATTTGTCATCAATTTAATACAGTAGAATTGGGGCCCTCGATAGTATCGTTTCAACCAATTCAGATTTATGATTAATGAATTTGTGTTAAAATTATCTTAATTTATATATGATATCTTGATGTAACGAGTTAAAAAATTTAATCCGAACACGATTTGTTAATTTAGCGAGTTACACGATCCGACCCATTAACCCATTAAATAATTAAGTCATTTTAAAAATTAAAAGAAAATCCATACAAAAATATTTAAGGAGAAAAATATATAAGCCACACGAAACTGTAAGTGATAATCTCGAGTGGATCCTATTTAAAACCCCACTATAAAATAATAAATTTTAATTTCTTCTTTATAAATATAAATTAATTCTAACTTACATTTAGGGACTAAAAAATTTTTAACGGATTAAATAGGTTGTTAACGGGTCATTGGTTTAATTCGTACACGACCCGTTAACTTAATATGTTAACGGATTTGACCCGTTAACGATCCGAACCCATTACAAGCCCACTGAACCCGTTAATATTGTGTGGGTTCGTGCCGTATTAACAAATCGTGTAGCAAATTGACAGCCCTCAGTAGAATGTCAGACGACTGTTATTGTAGTGAGATTTGTTGGGAGAGCAAGTATTGAGGTAGGATGTTTATTTTGAGATATCTAAATTTTAATCAATGACGCCCATTGTCATCAATTTTAAATGAGTCCAGCAATTAGAGGTTCTGGACTCGAGCATGTGTACGTATTAACAATGTTTTGATCTCGTTCTTTAGTATAAAATGTTATCAACCGTGGAAAGCGGATCTTCAAGTACAAACGGCCAGAAGGCATACATTTCATATATGGCCCGGTTCGCCGGATTAGGTTTCAAAAGAAGCAATTGACACAATCTAACTTTAAAATGATTCAAGCAATTAGAGGTGGTACCTACTGAGAATATTTGTCGTTGTTCTGATCCTGCAAAGTGGTTGGTATATGCGAATGTTAGGAACATTTGTGATGATGGACCACCATCCATTTCAAAAGTTATCAACTTGGGTACACACCATCTTTTCACGAGTCCTCGCCTATCTTTTCACCTGTTGTCAGCCCGGACCCACGGAAAAAAGAAGTGCATATGAGATGTCAAATGGGTCGGGCGGCCCGTTCTGTCGGTCAACGGCTCGTGGCACGGCACGGCCCATCCATAATGGTCGGCCCACCTCGCCGTTCCAAAAGCGGCTAGTCTTTTTAAAATTGTCCATTTTACCCTCCCAACAGCCATAAAACGGTCATATAAGGGGTATTTTGTGTCCTTTTCAAATTTACAAAATATATAAAGAGAGCTTCTAAATACACAGCAATTTTAACCTTTCACACACAAGTTCTATCCACACACAGCAAAAAAATTTTTAATTATAACTTTGCTTTCCACACACAAAAAACATACCTAAATTGCTCTAACCCTTTCTCTCTACACTCACATCGTTTGGAGACTCTGCCATTGTTGAAGACGCTTGGAGCTGCCATTGTTGAAGGACGCTTGGAGAAGGACGTTTGGAGCTGCCATTGTTGAAGGACGTTTGGAGCCTTTCTTCTTCCCCTCCTCCCAATCGGTAATATCACTTCTCCTCCATTTCTTCTTCCTCCTCTACTATATCTGTGTTGGAGTATCTAAAATAGTGATTTCGTGGGATGGTTATTTGAGTTGTCAGAGGCATTTGTGATTTCGTGGGATGCTTCCTTGAGCAGGACCTCATTTCGAACCATCTGTGTTCAAGGATGTCCTGCTTCATTTCGAACAAAGCTATTCAGTTGAGGATGTCCTGCTTCATTTCGAACAAAGCTATTCAGTTGAGGATGTCCTGCTTCATTTCGAAAAGAAGAATGTCCTGCTTCATTTTGAACAACGTGCCGTTCAGCCTCTCGGGGCTGAACGGAATAACTGCGTTTGGCCTATCAGGGTTGAACGGAACCATTATGTTCAGCCCTAAGATACTGAACAAACCTAGTACATTCAGCCTCTTGGGACTGAACAAATCCACTGTGTTCAGCAGTAAGGGACTGAACAAATCCAGTCTATTCAGCCTCTCAGGGACGAACATAGTGGATCTGTTACAAAGTGGTTTTGTTTTTGTATTAAATGTTTATTGTATTGTTCTTAATGGTTGACGCTATATTTCGGATATGGATAGGGGTGATGGACCTAGAGTTCGACCGACAACTTCTAATAGGAGGCGTCTTGCAAGAAGAGTTAATGATGTTCCTGAAGAACTAGATGTCCCTGAAGAACCAGATGTCCCAGACGCCCAGATGGAAGAGGAAAATGATGATGCAGGTTTTAATGAAAGTACTGCAGAAGAGATTACTGGACCGATTCCTGACAGTCCAGCAGACACTTCATTGTTGTCTAGTTTCCGTACACATATAGCTGCATATATTAGGCAGAATGAGGTTTGTCAGATTGGTTATATTAAGATTTATTTTTTTTATTTATTTTTTTAACAAATTCTATATGTTTATGCAGGGGCGCCCCCCGCTTAGGTGCTTGAGTCATGGTGGAAAAATGGGTATGTGGGCATTGAATGTTGAAGGAGTGCAAAATAATAGATTGAAAGAGTTGGTCGCCAACTCTGGATTGACTCCAGTGTTGACCTCATCTTACCGATATGTGAATAAAAGTGTTGTGTCAAGTTTTGTTGAAAGGTGGCAGCCTGAGACAAACACATTTCACTTACCATTTGGAGAGATGACCATTACATTGGACGATATTACAGCCATTCTTCAGATCCCAGTCATAGGCCGGTCTATTTCGTATAATGCTAGACTGACGTTTGCTGATGCTCAATCATTACTAGTGTCTGCACTGGGAGTTGAACTGGAAGAGGCACATGATGAGCTAGTCTCAGCCCGGGGTCAATCAGTAAGGATGGAATGGCTAAGGGCTAGATTTTCAGACATTTCTGATGCACATCCGGAGGAGATGATCATGTGTGCAGCCAGAGCTTACTTGTTGTATTTATTAGGCTGTACACTGTTTACGGACAAGAGTGCAGTACAAGTTCCGATCATTTATCTTACACTTTTGACGGACCTGGATATGGTCCACTCATATGCATGGGGTGCTGCTGCATTGGCATACTTGTATCGCCAGTTAGGATTAGCGAGCCGGTATGGAGTTCGTCAAATTGCTGGCTATTTGACACTACTTGAAGCATGGGTTTATGAGCATTTTGAAGATATTATGTCATATCCCAACCTCCAATATTCTGAGAGCCAGCCCCGAGCACACCGTTGGATTCCTCGCAAGGAGTTTGGAGAGGCAATGTCAACCTTGCAGGCATTACGGGAGAAGATTGACATGATGAGCACTAACAAGGTAATAATATATGTTGTTATTATTCTCATTGTTTTCATATTATGTCAATTAATATGGTACACTTGTTTTCATATTTTCAAATTATATGGGATCCATATAATCGCGTTAGGCACCACCATCCATTTCATGAGGTTGCCTTCTATAGTGGGTGCATAAAGTGTATGGATGTCGTTGAGCGGTATCATCCGGATAGGGTATTGAGACAGTTTGGTAGGATTCAGAGTATTCCACCTGCACCCTTAGCTCCGATCCGTGCTACATGAGGTCCAACTGCAGCACAGTACCATATTGCTTATGGTTATTTGGATCAGATTTGGGAGAGGTGGCACAATCACGTGCTCTCTCAATTGGAACGGGGTCCACCTGCGAGACATCCAGCTGATTGAGTACCAGGTTACATGGAATGGTACTCACGAGTTACACATATGATGGTCCAAAATCCGGCTCATCGCTCTACTTTTGTTCCACGTGATCATGATTTAGAGTCTTCAGTATCCATTAACTATCAGCTAGTGCGATTAATCCCTCATCTCAATCATTTATGAATGTACACTTGTTTCATAAAAATGAACATCGGTTAATTTATTTTCCTTTGACATGTCTAAATGCAGCGGAATGAGAACGCTCTAACTATTGCGGATTCAATCATTTAGAAGGGTTATGAAGAGTGCATTCAGGACCCGGACATGCTTTACACTTCTATTGATCATATTTGCAGATTGTTGCGGGGAGCTTCTACAGAAGAAGTCCAACGTACCTTTCAGAGCCCCCGTTTGACATTGGTTACTTATACACGCAGAACCAATAAGGGTAGAAATAGAAATTAAAGGGTAGAAGTATTTTGAAAGGTGAATGTATTTTGTATGGTGGATCTACTTTGATGAGTGGATTCTATTTTGTAAGCAATTGGATGATGAATACCAATCAATGCCATAAAGTTTTAATCCTATTGAAATTTCCATGGATGTTGTATATTTTGATGCTAGTATATCAATCACCATACAGTTATGACCATCAATGTTAAGGAAAGTAAGACTTTTATTAAAAGTAGATGAGTTTAATACAACATTTCATCACCATACAGGTGGCTACATCATTAACAACAATAATAAGATCGCCCTACAGGTGGCTACATCAGTTTATGAGCTAATAAGGTGATCGCCTCATTCCAACTCTATCGTCTCACATGTGGCTACGTCAGAAGTGACAATTTTTTTGAAACGTTGTATCCTGTAATGGTACGAGGTTTGCCATCCTTGTGCATAGGTGTGATGAAACTGATGCCACTTGTTTGCAATCGGTGGAGTAGGATGACCTGGGACCAAGAATAACTACGAAAAAAAATTGTTAGTAAATAACATAATCGTATGAGCTAATAATGTATAATGGAAAAATTTAAGGGCAGTACCTCAACAAAATGATTGTCATTAAGAAAACCTATCGCAATCTCCCTGCAAGAGGCATATGGAAATGGTACCGACCTGAGTGGCAGAAAAGTAAGACATTGTTTCATGCTTAAGTGGTACAAAACAACATTATAACGAGATGATATAAGATGTCCCATGTCAGGCATAGTCATCCAATGTTGATAGGGTGGGTGATCCTCTAAATATGATAATGTGTCAATAAGTTCTAGAACCCTACTCTCCGCCCCATATAAGAGTGTGTATTGATCCATGTGAGCAACCAACTCGTCTAGTATATCTGTCCTAACCTGTGCCCATCCATCTTCAGTGAGCCCAACCAACCCAGCAATGGCTCTGAAGCCACAATTACCATCAGTTGCAACGTCCTTTATATGGCGTATATAAGGCCTTAACCCCTCTGGAAATGATTCTATATGAGGAACAAGCCTCGTTGATCCAATCCGAATCACCTTCTCCTTTTGTTTTCTTTTTGGTCTGTATCCCAATGATGTTGAAGCACCAAGAACTGGCAAAGGTGAATTGGATATAGGAGAAGCACCAAGACCTGGCAATGGTGAGATAGATATAGGAGAAACACTAAGAACTGGCAATGGTGAGATGGATATAGGAGAGCTAATATCCTTGGCAAATTGTACCAACTCAAAAGAACTTGGCTCACGTTTGGTACTAGTATCAACCTTCAGAGGTGGTCTTCTTGATTTAACTTCTGGTTCTATTAAGAACGTGCTGTCTGGCCTTACTAACTCTCTCAACTTCTTTAAAAGTTGCAACTTCCTTGTATAATCATATTCATTGAACCGCTGGGTAAATAACTCTAATTCAGGCTTACAATCCAACTCCATACCATAGCTTTTGGGTGCACAATTAGAAAACAAATCAAGCTTGCACCAATGAGGATGCACACAATTGAGAGGAATTGGCCGTCCTTCACTAATGTAGCGTGCAATCTCACATGTACATGGTAAACCGTGTGTGCGTTTTATGACGCACCCACATGTTTTCTAGTCAATACCAACAATATTGGCTCTCTTTGTTTCTGCTAATATTTCCTCTAATGCACTTCTAGAAATGTTACCACGAAGCTCCTTAAATTCTGAAGGCTTAAAATTGTGTTGAACAATTGTCTTGCATTTCTCAAATGATGCTTTAATGGCTGTATGCTGCAATTCAAGCAAACTGTGTATCTTTGTCCAATTCGACTCAAAGTTGCCTTGGCTTGATCCAAGTTGCCTCTTCAATTGTGCATGTGCACTCTCGGCCCTATCAAGAAAACATATGGTACAAGGATTAATAATTGACCAAGTAGTTAAAATTTTTGAGTAAGTATTAAGTATTTTGGTTACCTGTTCGTTGTAGTATTCCCCAAATTGCATATATCTATCAGTCCATGCAGACACGAATTTTTCTTTGTATGCATCTAACCAACTGCATTTAATGTACTGAAGTGCTTCTGGATAAGTGATGAAAGTGTTATTTATCATTGAAAGTTGTTGAATGTACTCTTCTTCCGTGGAGGAAGACGCCAACATATTCCAACACATATGAAACTTGTCCCATTTTTCCTTAGTCTCAAACAACTTCTTGCATCTCGCCAATACATTTTTACCGATGTGCCATCTGCATAAAAAGTTTGCAGCATCAGGAAAAACCATATTTATGGCTTTCATAAGTGCCAACTCTCTGTCTGTGACGATAACATTAGGAAGAACATCATCACCAATGATACTACGCAATACACCCAATGCCCATGCGTAGTTATCTTCGCGATCTGCATGAAGGTATGCAAAGCAAACTGAAAAAGTCATTTCAGTAGACGTCACTCCGACAGTCTCCAATAGGGGCATACGGTACCGATTGGTCTTGTAGGTGCAATCCATTATCAAAACATACAGAAAAACACGCAACAAGTCTAAGCTAGTAGGGTGTGTCCAAAACAAATCAGTGACCGTCTCACTATTGTCACACATCCTATGCCATTCAATGTAATTATGCTCCGCTAACTTTCCCAACAATTGTTGCATCTGACTTCTCCCACCCCACTCAAGGATTTTATGCTTATAACGTGCATTGTAGATAGTCTTCATTGTGCTGACATTTAAATTTTTCTTTGCTTCAATGTAACCAAAATCTCCTTTGGTCGTACCATGCTCCTAGACATATCAACCAACAACTTGGTTTCGTCCTCTGACAATCTCCCTGCAAATGAGTGTCCCTCTAGATATTCTGCAGCCGGATGATTATGCATACCACATATAACTTCCAACATCCAATCATCATTTGTGCCCAACTTCTTGCCCTTTAATGAAAATGGGCATCCACATTTCTTTGAACCTGTCTGCTTGATTTTCTTTTTAGTATGACTCTCTTTCTTGGCCATCGAATCTCTATAGTGTCCACTTCTTTCACATGCAAGGATAACTCTGGGTTGTTTTCCAATCCGACCCGCATTTGATACCATAATGACAATAACAAATCCGTTTCTCCTTCCAACGTCACGAGCCCACGAGATTAATGCTTCCCAACTGTTGAATATCTGCACATAATAGAATTAAATAAAATGATCATAACTCATAACGTTCATTTTAAATATAATTCAACTATATTTCTTACCTCTTCATTGTTAAATTCATGACTATAGTCTACTACGCATTCAGAGCGAACTTGACTACATTGTGTAGACACAACATCCTACATTAAAGCATTGATTGATTAGAGAGGAGGGAAGAACATCATTTATATAAATTGAGAATAAACTGCCGTTGTTCAGTAGTATCTTGCTGAATTTTTTTTTTCAATCATATAAGGCTGAACAAAATCGTTTAGTTCAGCCCTATTCGGCTGAATATAAATTTTTTTTCAACCAGATACGGCTGAACAAAATTAATATGTTCAGCTATACAAGGCTGAACGTTGGTATTTTGTTCAGCACTGAAAGTCTGAACGTTTCGCGGCAACATAAATAAAAAAACGGTTTCTAAGCTTCAAAAAATGCCGGAAATATAAAAAAAAAAAACCCACAAAAACTCACCTTCTCACTGCTATTATGTTCGGTAACTGCATTGTGCTTCTCAGTTTGCTCATCCATTAGAAAAAAAATTATATTGAGAGGAGGTTTCACTAAGAAGTAATGTCTGACGATGGTGGGATTTGATGAGTGAGTAGAATGTGATAAATGGAGAGATGATGATGTGAATGGAAGAATGAGAATGGAGGAAGAAGGGAATGAGAGTGAAGGGATGAATGAGATGGTGGAATGGGAGGAAGAAGATGATGGCAGTGAACTCTGGGCCGGTGTGCAGAGAGATATGAGCAGTATCATGTGAAATGTGGTTGCCCTTTTTGGTCTTTTCATATAGGGATATAAATGGCATTAAAAAAGTTTTAAAAAAACTGTGTGTGAAAGGTTAAAGTCGCTGTGTATTTAGAAGCTCTCTAAATTTATTTGCAAATGGCAGAGGGCAAAGTGTCATATCATATTTAAATAAACCCCAACATGACAAATTTTTAGCAGAGATTCTAGTAAAGAAATAGGCCCTAAAATAAAATTCTATTTAGGAAGGCCGGCCCCGTCAACTGAAAAATGTTTTCTATTTATCATAATCTTTTAAGCACTTTTGCTGTGAAGATGAAAGAAAAGAAAAATAGAAAGCATGAAGCTGAATTTTCCTTTCTTTTTTTAAGCATGATTGGGAAGAGCAATTAACAATTTACATTTTTTGTATCATTAATCGAAATCACTCACACTTCCAACCCTCGAGAGAGTGAAACTACAAAATGGAGCCCGCCTAGCTATTGAAGACCTGAATCATTATAAATGAATTCCCTCATTTCTTATGGGGAACGACTTAATTTTATTCCAATATGATTGGTTACACTATAAAATTGTGAATATAACAAATTCCGTATCAAAGATATGAACACTTTTTTATTTTGTTTAGATATTTTATACAAGATTAGTCTTTCAGTGGGCCCAACTCAAATTTGAATAAAAACTCACCCTATTCTATAAAATAAAAAAAAAAAGGTATATTTTCTGGCTATTCAGATTAGTTAATAAATGAGGGCACTAGAGATATTTACATTTTTACTTATTATAATATGAGTTGGACAGTCACAGAAGGCCTGAGGGAGAGCTTGTCCTGTGATTAACTGCTTGTTTGAATTGCGTGAAAAGTGAATTACCTATTAAAAAAAAAACAGTTCCACAAGCTTTTATTAGTTAAGCTTTATCCCCGCTCGCTGGTAACGCAAAATGTACAACACTATCATGGGGCCTACACTGGGATAATGCTGAGGGAAGCGACGCTGGCATCACTCGTATCTGATAGGAGCAACACTAGGGTCACTTTACGTGATTTTCTTAAAACATAAAACTCTCTTTATTTCCTCTTCCTCCTTTTTTTTTTCCTCTTCTCCCACCAATTTCTCTATCTCCTCCACTCCATTTTCTCCCAATCATCTTGGGAAAACAATATCATGGGCTTTATAAAAAGATTATTACTAACCGACATACAGTTTCTTTCTTTCTTCTTTTCATAGTCTGAATATTTATCTTGAAAAGTGAAAGCGACGGAAAAGAAAAAAAAAATAGCAGACATAATACGGAAGAATAGTTCCAATAACAATCTTATGCTCGTACATTATTATGTAGAGCTTACCCTGAACCCAAGAACCCATCCACGAGAAAAGGAGAGAGAAAAAAGCTACTCCTGTATTCACAACTTTTCCGCCCATATGAATAGAGGAGAACTTTTCTACCAATATGAATAGTGGAGAACTTGTATTCGCGGCTTTTCTACCCATATGAATAATGAAAAACCTGTATAGGCAAAGAAGAAGAAGACGTGAGGAGTGACACTAGCTAGCGTCACCCAAATGTCTTTTGGGCAATGCTATCATCGCTCGGAAAAAAGTACAAAAAAAAAAAAAAAGGGAGAAAAAGGTGGTGGGAAGACCGAATTTGTACTGCATAACCTCGGAGACCCTTCACGAGGAATGGCCAAATTCTGGATTTTTCCCGTAAAATCCTCTAAAAATGCCATAAAAATAATTATTAAAATATTAACCATCAAAGTTTATACAAAAGGTAAAAATGTTGAATAAAAATACAGATGGACCACAACTGAGAAGTAATGTTTTGGACTTTCCTCTTACATTGTGGTATATGAATTACAAAATTGAGATTTCTAGATGGAATCTTGATTTATGAAATTAGTAAATAATAGAATAAAATAAAACATAATCGAATCTACTAAGAAAATAGAAACAAAAGAATAATAATTTATGAGAGAAAAGAAACGTAACATTCAAAATTCTTGTCTTAGCAAAGAAAACTACATAGTATCAAAATTGTATTAATATTTTATTTAAAAATCTTAAATCTTATTATCTCTTGTTTGTGATAACTTTTGCTTTAGGTAAAAAAGTATAAATTTAGAAAGAGCAGTTTTCTTTACTTCTAATTACAAAATTAAGTTCTAATTCATTTGTGTCCACTTCCCCATCCTGTTGATACTATTTGTCATTTCAAATTCAAACTGTCTAATTTTGTATGGTATTTGTTCCTAGATCCATTGAAGCACCGAGTTATTTTCATTCTCACCAACCCATCTTCTCTACCTACAGGCCCACTGAAGGCTGCAATTTAGAAATTTCATATTTTATGTGCTATCTTCAACTCATCGGACTTGAAAAACTTTTTCAACTTAATCTTATGCCATCGATTTTAAGCTTGAAAAAAATGTGAAACTCATAATGAAGTGTAGCAAGCTATGATGCACGGATACTTCAAAATGGGCAACGTATCGTATCCGATACTTCACTTTTTACATGTATAATCCGTATCTCCACCATATCTATGGCGTGTCCCTGCCGTATCTGGGCATCATAGGTAGCAAGTTTCTAAAGCCTATTGCCAATCTCATCCAACCTTCCTTTTATCTGGGCGTGGGACAGGCACATGGCACTGAATGGAATATGAGATGATACCATAAGCGAGAAACCATGTGTGCTTTTTTGCAATATTTGGGTCTGCAACAAATGATTTCATTTAAGCAAGGAAGGATAAAAATTGAAGCCTTCAAAGAACAAAAATATAGGTATACTCTTATGCAAATCTCATCAAGTCATCAATGGAAGTTATTATGGACATTGGTGTTTAAGTTGATAAACTCCACAATTGTTACACACTTGAAACACTGAACAATATCGCCTTCTCACCATAGATAAACCAGTATTCTGTACAAAATGTGCAGGAGACCTGTCTCCATTATGTACAGCTGAGATCATCAGATGATGAAAATTTTCCAATTAATTACTCCATTTCTGAATCCTTTTCCCCAGTGAGAGGCATGCAAAGGGATTGTAGCAGTGTGACTTTGAGACTTAAAATGCAAAAGCTGCTAATGTAAGCAGTACTGCAACTGAACAAATCAACGCCTGCCATACAAACAACTTGCTTTCTGTTAATGGGATAATCAGCAATTCAGTGAAATTCAAACTCAATGTTTAAAACCAATTAAAAGAAACTCATTTATAGCAATTACCAATCAAAAGAAACTACGGCGGTCATAGTCATAGAGTTCTTTCTTCTTTTCCTAGAATGGCAGACAGTGATGTGCTTACTACACATTCCCATACCAATCTTTCACAGACAAGGAAAGAATTCTTGCCTGCATAGCTAAACTACTACATATTGTCCAAAAACAGAAGATATCACAAGCGAAAATGTGATTTTGCTACTTGATGTTAATACTTACATATATTTGGTTCTTTTCATGCCACTATATGATTCCTAACCATTTACATTGGTTTCAAATTTGTAATTGGGCAGTACTGAAGTCAGATTCTTGATCTTATTCCACATGTTTGGTACTAGGTGCATGCCCAGGATCATTTAATAGTTCGTACATGTGTTGATGCTGATAATCTCAATGTAAACTGAACAACAGGAGTATGTCTTCATTCAGCTGCATCTCATTTTCCTGGTGTTCTGGGGGGAATAAACAGCTAATGAAGCTAACTGAGTGTCCTTCAGTTTTTTCCCTCAGTTTTTCAGATAATTTTGCTATGTTCTCATTTGATATTGGTGTTATAGTTTGTAAAAGGTATACAAGTATAAAAAGAGCTTGAGGACTGATATAACATGACCCTCATGCAGTAGGGGCCCACCAACATGGCATCGCTTGCTTTCATTGTGGGCGGGCCATGTTGCATGGGGCCAACTCCATGCCCGTTGCAATTTTCCTAGTGTGCAGAAAGTTCCCAAAAAAGATGAGCCAAAGGCCCAAGTCAACTCTAAGACTGTTGATATTATATTGCTATCCATGTACTTACAGCAATTGCCGATGCTGCAAGGCCTGCTCGCTCCCTTGGATCCTTGCGGTAGTAGTTCCCAAAATACAGAATTGTGCCATAGAACCACATCAATGGGAAAACAAATCCTAGCAAAAATCTGTAATTATGTGCAACCATATTTTCAGATATTGAGAGAGAGAGAGAGAGCTAGCAAAAATCTGTAATTATGTGCAACCATATTTTCAGATATTGAGAGAGAGAGAGAGAGAGACTCACGAAAACCATCCAATCCCACAGCCAAAGCATGGAAGGGGTTTATCATACAAACCACCCTGGAACCCTTCTACATCTCTGATGAGTGTATACCGTACGTCATGGTCCTTACTTTCCAACGGATGTCCTACAATGAACATAAACCACACCTTAAATCTTCTTCCATGTATTGTGCTTATATCATAACAAATGGGTAATGTTCTTCCTTAATCCTTAGTTCCCAGATATAAAAACAAGCGACATTCCAAATTGATCATTTTGCGGATAGGATGGCATTTCAAGAATGGAGAATGAAAAACTAAAAATGATATTCCATTAAATGCACAGGAATTACTCAAGTCAATAGAAGGACCCTCATTAACATAGTTACATGGAAAGTAAATGCAAATTTAACATAGTTACATGGATGGTAAATGAAAATTAAAACTACATATTCAACAAAATATCTAAAACAGCATTAAGCAATCAAAAGAAAGGAGAGACTAGTTGGAGAAGAAAAACACAATGCTCATGCTATTTCCAACTTGATGGGCATCTTGACCATTGGTTTAAATCTCTGTATTGGTCAACATATTAATGATCAATTCACGAGGATAATATAAGCTGACATCAGATGGATGGGATAAGGTAGGCTTCAATCATGGTGATGATAATCATATGGTGCAGCTCATATTTGGTCCCCAGCTAAAGCTCCACCAAATGCCTCCTTAGGAGTTTAGAATGTGTTAGTTTGAGTCCTTCCAGGCAGGAAAAAAAATCATAAAATGTAAGTTAGAATATGGTAAAAAGCATGTCACCAATGCCAAGGTGTGATTTTTTTTTTATCCATAACCCATATGTAGAGAAATATTAGAATTGTAATCATTGAGTCTTCTTTTTTCTTCTTCAGTGGATACTAGGGTTCATAAAGTAAGTTTTTATGGATAAATATCTGATGAAAGTCACCTATTTTGTGATCAGTGATCTTATTCATATTGGTTGATATTGGCGAGCCCCATTTTTCGTACGTAATGGCCTGAATCTACAGAGATGTGGTTGCAACAATAAGCACCTTCTAACTGTGCTACGTGTTCTTGATGTATTAGTGGGTCCCATAACACTCAAATCCATTGAAAAAAAAAAAAAGAAGAAGAAGAAAGAAAGAGGAGTCCCCAACTCAGATACTAGAAAAAGAATGGATCAACTTCCCTGAGAAAGTACCTACAAACAGGGATTTGCTTAAGCTATTTAGAATTTGGAAAGGAGTCCCAATTATGCTACAATCTCAAAATTGGGAACAACCATAGGGGAAATATTTTAACATATGATTATACTTAAGAGTTGTAATGAAACCTCATCATACTCGAATCCTTCGATGCGAGAATAAGGTGACTACATGATTGTCATGCTACTTTGTCGAGCATGATAGCAGAATGTGTAGTTAAGCAACACTGGTTGATATTTCTAAAAGGCATCCATGAGATTCTTTATAAGCTAGTGAAGTGCCTTGGTGTTTGTAGCTTTTGCCGAACTAACTACACTCCCAGCTTTTCCCTTGGATGTGCTCAATTTTTAATTCAACCAAGCAGAAATGAGTTTAATTATTTATTGAAGTAACCATATTTTCATCTAGAAGAGTTATGCTAATTATGCTAATTATATATATTAGAGTAATAGTCCTGTTACAGCTTACAGTAAGGACTCCTAGGAACCATTGGATCAATGAAAAGCAGAGGGCTTACTGTCAGCTGTAAGGACCGTCTTTACAAGACCATTACTCTATATATTACATGTGAAAGCCAACCAATATTGTTGTTTTAAGATTGATGGGACAAGGGATATAGCCAAAAGTAGGGACTGCAGTTACTAATATGGTAGTGAAAGCCGAATTTCCTAGAGTAAAGACATGCTCTTGATTGAGTTGTGCATTTAGAAGTCCCGTGTGGTGTGGTCCTCACTCCTCACACATGTATGGACCTAGTGTACCTTCCTCGGACATAGGAGTGAATAGGACTAGATCTCTTATGACCACATGATATCATCATTATCATCATCAATTATGTTAGGATCGGCTACATCGATAATGTTTCTCCATTCCGATCTATCCCGAGCCAATTCCTAGGATAGGTTGCACTTCTTCAAATCTATTGTTACTACCCCTTCCCTTTAGTGGGCCTTAAATCTGCATAGTAAAACTTTTCCTCGCTGGTGCCGTTGTTAACCTATGTTGGACATGTCCAAACCATCTTAAATGGATTTCTTTTACTTTATCAACTATTGGTGCTGCCCTTAAAAGCTCTCGAAAGCGCTCATTTCTTATTTTATCCTTCCTAGTTTTACCACACATCTACCTCAACATTCTCTTCTCTGCTACACTCATTTTGTGTATGTGTTACTTCTTGATTGGCTAACAGTCTGCTCCATAAGTCATAGCGGGTCTAATCGTTGTTTTGTAAAAAAATTTTGTCAATCTTGTTGGCATGCGTCATCACAAATCACTCCAAAAGCAAGTCTCCACTTCAACCATCCTACTTTTATCCTATGTTCAACATCTTCCTTAATCTCTTCTTCCTCACTAATTACCAAACCAAGGTATCAAAAAGTTTCAGCTCTTTGTACGACTTACATATATATTACCACATGATATATTAAAAAAAAAAAAAAAAACCCTCCGTATTCCCTTTATTTTGAAGGTTATAAAACGAGGCTATATCCAGATTCAGAATACATTTCATGTTGGCCAAGGGTCCAGCCCAAGTGGGTTCAAGGTCATGGGTACTCTGCTAATTGTACCGGGCTTTCTTGGGGACTAAGAAAGGCTTCTTTGGGGAGATTATATATATAACCCTAAACCTAAGAGAGAGTGGAGAACCAAGTCGAGTTTCTTTCCTGTGGACGTAGTCACTCTTGCCGAACCATGCAAATCTATGTAATTTTCTCTCTTACTGTGTGTGGCTTGATTGCTGATTGCAAGTTTGCACGCTTCCGCACACATACGCACAACAAGTGGCATCGGAGCGTCTACATAGAGATTGCTCATGGGTTTTTTTATGCAATTGATGGAGATTCAACGGATTGAATCTTGCAAAAGGCTCGGTTTATCGCTAGTTGTGAACCTGGAACTTGGTTTGCTACATTGTACCAGAAGGGAAGAAAAGATCCAGTCTAGCCCATCCTCTGTTTGTGTTATAGAAGGAAAGAGAGTATCTCTCTTTTGGTTCTCTTGGTCAAAGGAAAGGACTTCTGTCCTTTTGTGACAAAAAGAGAGGTGTTTTGTCTTTTAGTGAAGACAAAAGAGAAAGGGTCTTGTCGTTTGACAAAAGGAGAGAGAGGATAATATAAAAAGAAAAGGAAAGAAAGGAGGTTGCCATTAGGTTTCTCGGTGTGCAGACTATAGTAACAAAAGGAGGTTCTTTTGTCCTTCTGTAACTAAGAATAGAAAAGAGAAAAAAGTCCCTTGTTCTTTTCTGTGAAGAAAGAGAGAAGGTTTTTTTTTTTTTTTCTTGTTACAGAAACGAGAGAGAGAGAGAGAGAGAGAGAGAGAGAGAGAGAGAGAAGTCCACGGTCAACCAACAGACTAGCAAAGGAGTCCACGGTCTGATCGCAAAGACAAATTGGTTGATTTGGAAACCTAAGATGGAAGACATACTTTATTGTAAGGACCTCTATGATCCCATTGAAGAGGATGAAGCCCGGCCAAAAGACATGTTTGATGCAGATTGGAAGAAAAATCCATAGAAAGACAATTGGTCATATCAAACAATGGGTGGATAACAACATATTCCATCATGTGTCTAACAAAACCAATGTGTGTACCCTTTGGAAAAAGTTAGAAGAAAAATATGAAAAAAAGAAAGTAGTGAACCAAACCTTTTTAATCAGAAAGCTTGTAAATATGAAATTCGAGGGTGGTCCCATTGAAGATCACATATATTAGTTCCAAAGTGTTGTGAACCAGTTAGCCACAATGAAAATGGTCCTTAAAGATGAGATGCAAGCTCTTCTGCTTCTCTTTGCTAGATACATGGGACACATTGGTTGTTTCCATGAGCAAGTCTACTCCAAATGGTGTGTTGTTATTTGTTAAATGAAGAAACAAGAAGAAAACTTGTAAGGATAGATAATGCACAAATCACTGAGAAAAGGGGGAGGAGTAAGAGTAAAGGGCCAAAGGGTAGTCGTGGCAGATATAGAGGTAAATCACATACTAGGAAAAAGTCTGGAAAATGCTTCACTGTGGCAATGAAGACCACATTAAGAAGAAGAATTTCTTTGCTTGGAAGAAGAAACAAAAGGAAGCCAACAATTAGAAGAAGGATGGAACTAAGAACACTACGGCTGCTTTAGATCATGAAGTGATAATTTTAGCTAATGCAAATGAAGAGTGTTTAAGTGTTGCAAATGATCAGGTCGAGTGGTTTGTTGACACAGCAGCATCCTACCATACTACTCCTAGTAAGGAGATGTTCATGATGTACAAAGCATGAGACTTTAGTATTGTGAAGATGGGCAACACAAGTCATTCGAGGATTGTTGGGATCATGATGTCCACATACAAACTGATGTTGGTTGCACAATGACGCTGAAAGATGTGTGACATGTTCCCGATCTGCAGTTGGATTTGATTTCCGAGACTATATTGGACTGTGTAGGTTATGAAAGTCACTTCGAAAATGGCAGATGGAAATTCACAAGAGGGTCTCTTGTTATTGCGAGAGGTAAGGCGTGTAATACGCACTACAAGACACATGTAAAGCTGTGTAAAAGTGTGTTAAATATTGTTGAAGACAATTCCTTTCCAAATGTGGCACAAGAGACCGGGACATATGAGTGAGAAAGGACTGCAGTCATTGGCAAAGAATGATGTAATTCTTTAATCTAAAGGTACATCCATTGGCCCCTGTGATTATTATTTGTTTGGTGAACATCATAGGGTTTCTTTCAGTAAAACATCAAAGTTAAAGTAACATTCAAAAAAAAATCAAAGTTAAAAAGTTTATAGTGTTAGATTTGGTATACTCTTATGTATGTGGTCCCATGGAGGTAGAGAATCTTTGGGTGGCAACAACTATTTTGTCACATTTATTAATGATGTATGTTTGGGTTTATGTGTTGAAATCGGAGGACGAGATGTTCCAGATTTTTCAGCAGTTTCATGTCATTGTTGAAAGAGAGACGAGAGCTCTTGAAGTGTCTCCACACAGCTAATGGTGGAGAGTGCACATCCAACCAATTTAAAAGCTATTGTTTGAAGCATGGTATTATTAAACATGAAAAGACAGTTATTGGTACTCCACGACATAAAGGTGTAACAGAGAGAATGAACCGCACTATTGTTGAAAGGACGAGATACATGATGAGAATGGCATAGTTACCCAAGCCATTTTGGGGTGAAACTATTCGTATTGCCTATTACCTGATTAACAGGTCTCTTTCAATTACTTTGGATTTTGATCTTCCAGAGAGGATATGGACAAAAAAAGATGCGTTTTTACTCTCATTTGAAGATGTTTGGGTGCAAGTCTTTTGCACATGTACCAAAGGAGCAGCGATCAAAACTAGATGATAAGGAAATATCTTGTATCTTTGTTGGCTATGGTAGAGAAGAGTTTGGCTACAAGTTATGCAATCAAAAGAAAAGAGATTATTAAAAGTAGGGATGTGGTTTTTCATGATGACCAGTTCTTTGCAAATGTTGAAAAGAATGATAAGTAAGGAAGGAGTTGATGGAGTGGTTGGCTCGACCTAATCCTTCTCCAATGCAGACTACATATAGAGAATGTGTGCAAGATGTTCCGGACATTGATGAGGCACAAGGGTTGCCAAGTGAAGAGGGTGTTGAGCAGGAGTAGTAGTCTCAGCCAAAAACCACAGAACCTCAAGTTAGAGGTCTATTCAAGAGCATCAATCACCAACTTAGTATCCTACATCTGATCTGATTATATTTGCTTACTGATGAAGGGGAGCCAGAGAGCTTCCAAGAAGCAAAAACTCACGAAGATAAGGATAACTGAATAAAGGCCATGCAAGAAGAGATGAGTTCTTTGGAGAAGAACAACACTTATGAGATGGTAGTGGTACAACTTCCTAAAGGTAGAAAAGTCTTGAAGAACAAATGGGTGTTCAAGCTAAACTGCTAAAGAAAGATAACAGTAAAAAACTTAATGAAACACAAAGCATGGTTAGTGGTTAAAGGCTTTGGGGAGAAGAAGGGAATTAACTTCGATGAGATAATATTTCTAATTGTGAAGATGACTTGTCAGAATTACCTCGGGTCCAGTAGCCAGCATAGACCTTGAGCTTGAACAAATGGATTGAAGACTACATGTCTTTAGGGTGATTTGGATGAAAAAATCTACATGTCTCAACCAAAAGGATTTGAGGTGAAAGGAAAAGAACAATTGATTTACAGGTTGAAAAAGAGTCTCTACAGGCTGAAGCAAGCGCCAAGACAGTGGTACAACAAGTTTGATTCATTCATGGTGAGTCAGGGATACAAGAGGACAACTGCAAATTATTGTATTTATGTTTGTAAGTTTGCTGGAGGCAAATGTATTATCCTTTTGTTATATGTAGATGATATGTTGATAGTTGGACAGATAGTGAGGTGATTGGTAAGCTAAAAGAGATGTCAAAGTCTTTTGACAAGAAGGACTTAGGTCCTGCTTGTCAAATATCGCGCATGCAGATACGTAATGACAAGAATGGCAAGAAGCTAAAGTTGTCACAAGACAAATATGTTGAATAGGTTAAAAAGATACAACGTGAAGAATACCAAGCCAGTTTGCATGCCTCTAGCCAATCACTTCAAGCTCAGTAAAAGATTGTGTCTTACTACAGAAGAAGAAATGAACATATGGAATCTGTTCCATACTCCTCTATAGTGGGGAGTCTTATCTATGCCATGGTGTGTGCATAGCCAAATATTTCTCAAGTAATGGATTTGGTAAGTAGATATCTTTCTGACACAGGAAAGGAGCATTGGGAAGTACTGAAGTGGATGTTCAAGTATTTGGGAGGTACTTCCAAGTCTTGCTTGTGTTTCAGAGGCTCAAAACCAGTGTTAGAAGGCTTTACAGATGCTGATATGGCAGCAAATCATGATTGTAGGCTGTCGACTTCTGGGTATTTGTTCACTCTTGTAAGGGAAGTTATTTCTTGATAGTCTAAGTTACAGAAGTCTACAATGTTGTCTACGACCAAAGTGGAATACATAGCTGCTAACGAGGCCGGGAAGGGGATACTTTGGTTGAAGAGGTTTCTTTAGGAGCTAGGTTTGAAGAAAGGAGAGGATGTAGTCTACTATAATAATCAGAGTGCTATTGATCTTAACAAGAATGCTACATACCATGCTCACACGAAGCACATTGATGTGAGATACGATTGTATTTGTGAGGTCATCAACAAAAATCTCATGAAGCTTAAGAAGATTCAAATTAACAAAAATCCCTCTGACATGATGACAAAGGTCATGTCTAAAGGCAAGCTGGAGCTATGCTCAGAGTTGGCAGGATTGAACTCCCAGTTAGGGGGGTACAAGGCCTCTTCCCCATGGTCTGGAGAGGGGGGTTGTTGGCCAAGGGTCCAAACCAAGTGGATTCAAGGTCATGGCCATTTTGGTAAATTGCACCGGGGCTTTTTTGGGGGGCTAAGAAAGGATTTCTTAAGGGCCAAGCGAAGATTATATATATGATGTAATTTGTAACCCTAAACCTAAGAGAGAGTGGAGAACCAAGGAAAGTCAAGTTTATTTCCGTAGGAACTCTTGCCGAACTACGTAAATCAGTTGATTTTTTTCTCTTCCTTGTGTGTGGCTTGATTGTTGATTGCAAGTTTTCATGCTTTTGCACACACGCACACAAAATCTCATATACTTGTAGTCAAATTTAACTCTCTCTTATCTCTATATCTTCGTATTCAAATGCTCAAACCATTGATTGTGTACAAGAGTAAAAGAAAAACCTATTTGACCATCACATGAAAAAAAAATCAAAATTCACAAAAATATGTTATTTTATAAGCAGTGAAAGTTAGACAAGTGGTAGGGGAAAATGAAGTACTCTTTTCCATCTGCAATGAAGTAGATTTATCTCTTAAGCCAATGTCTCTAATGCATCTGCCAGCCTCTAAGAAGCTGCGTCAAAGAATATGATATATCACATACGAATATAATTTTGACAAAACTCAACCAACACACTCCTTTCTGAATTTGAGAATGGTGTAGATTATTAGCATAAGAAAATAAAAAAGAATTAAAATAAAATTTCATTTTTAGTTGCAAGTTCTATTTAACATGATTTGACAAGAGAATTTTATTTAAAAGGGAAAAAAAACAATGGGCACTAACCAACACTTGGACAGCACCAAAACCTAAAAACCATGCCATAGGAAAGTCATAGGGCCTAAGATGTTAATGATTTTTTTCAAAACCTCAAGCCTCGAGTCACAACAAGATAGCATGTGAATTTGCAATATCAAGCCCAAGCATGTGCCCACAACTATGGCCTCACATTTCATTTCTTCAAGAAAGGAGACAGACTCAAATTCAATTTAATAATTTCATTCTGATGTTAGTATTCCTCCAAAAAAATCTTCTGGCAATAAATACATCAGACCAGACTATTCAAATTGCAGACATAATGTGGGCATAGTGTAGTCCAAAAATCATGCTGATTTGATTATATTAATCATCTAGTTTCACCTCTTGAAGTTGGAGCATTGACATCTTATTAGATGTAAATGATCAGATGACCACCAATTGGATGATGGTTCAAAATAGCATTCACTGGATAACAATTTTGCCTGTTAGATGCCATTATGGCTGTCACTACTATTGTTATGTTGAGTATAACAGTCCAAAATAAAGAACATTTATTATATATAATGGTATTTTTACATTTATTTACATCTAAAACATTTAAAAAGTTATTAAGAATGAATGAAAACTTTCAAGTCTTTCATTTTCTTGAGTTTCACTAAAATAATTTTCAAAACTCAAACGTAAATGAAGCAAACCATTATAAGGGATTGAGTTGGTATATTAAGCAATTACATACCAGTTTGGTACTGGCCATTATGGACTAAGAAACCCAGTTTTAGGACCACGGTCACTATTCCCTTCAATCCATCACTTCCAATGCATGTAGTGATTGCTTGATCAAATGAGCCTAACCATCCATCATTTGGTCCACTATATTGATGGACCAATGTAGGAAGTAAAACCCAAACGATATATCTAGCTCTACACAGCTTGAGGAATGCCAAAAAAGAGCATTAAATGGATTACATTTTTCAAGGAAAGTTTGGAAACACGGTTTTAGACACATAATGGTGAGTGATGGGAACCATTATGTAATGACTGATATATTATTTCAAGTTTTTAATTGTTTTGTTTTGTCCCTTCTTTTGAATTTGAAAGAAAAATATCAAAAGCTTTATTCTTGATGAGTTTTAGGGTGCTTGTGTGATAGTTGCAAACTTGCAATACAATTTGGTAGCACTGACCACCAAAACCAAAACCATGAAATAGATTAGAGGTATTCAAAAGAAACTGAGATTGGATTCAACCAGTTTTGAAAAGATTTGTCCACTCAAATAGTAGAAGAGAGTGATTTATTTGACACATTTAAAATGAATAATAGCAAAGATATAGTACTGGCATTCCATTTCTCATCCATCAGTAGTAGCAGCCTAGCAGGATTGGAATATGGGCCTGTTTATCTGAATTCAAGGGATTCATGTTTGGAGAATTTGCAAAAGCTCTTCCCAGGGGTGGAATTCTTGAATCCTCATCTTCGGTGGAGGATTTGCAAATGCCAAGGAGGTTGGAATTCTGAGAATTCTAAAGGTTAAAAGTGACTTTTTAGGTGGTAGGAATTTGGAATTCTTACAAAGAACATGGCATTTGAAAATACCAAGGGGACAAGCCATCACATCATGTCTATAAATTCCAAACATCTTAAATTGCCGTCAAGAATTTGCTAAAGAAACAGGCCCATAGGATTTTCTGATTTTGAGAACTCAGCAAAATTTTCACCTATGAAGTCGTAGTGAGGGATTTTAAATCCCTGCCATCCACAAAGAGTGCCCCCCTAAATTAAAGGTGGGGACCAAAAATCCTGCACAGCTGCCATCTGGGACTCCCATAGGAGAATGAAACCTTGAGAACAATCAATGATTAAAACATGAAAATGAGTGTGGACCAACAAAGAGGAAAATAGAATTGAGAATCATTTGCGGGGTTTTAAAATCAAGTACTTTTAAGTCTCAAACATCTTGGCCTGCAGAATGTAAAATTATGAAATATCATTGGTCGATGGTTTTTGGGGAACATCAATGATTGTTAGCCTTGATACATGGATCTTTATTTTTTTTTAGTGGTACTGCAAAAATACTTGATATTTTCTCATGAATTCACATTCGATCCAGACAAATGAATTTGAACAAATTAGTTGCATACAGATCAACTATATCATTTACACTTACTAATTGTCCCCCCTTATATCGAGGTTAACAGCTAATATATTTTCATGATTTCGCTCATTTATTTAATATAAGCTCCTATCGTTATCGGAAAAAATAAGAATATACCATTTCATGATTTAGTCTCATTTCCCATGTAATTCAGCAAAGGTTGGCTTGGTTTTGCCAATAGGCAAATCTCCACCAAAGCCAAGATATATTTTCTTGGGCTATTCTCTATCCACAGTAGGGTACACAAATGGAACATATTTATACCATGTTTGTGATGGATAACTTTCCACACAGGTCTGCTTTAGGGATTGTAACATAAAAGTGTAGCCTTTGATTCTGAATTGCAGGCTAGTATCATTGCCAACACTAACATTACAATTTCTCAGAACATATTTGATAGGAAGCTGTTGCATAATGAACACTTACCTGCCAAGTTTCACCTTCAAAATTTGGTACCACATTTGTTTCCTATAAATATAAATAAGAAAAAGCACTCCTCAGTACACGTGTCAAATGAATTGAGCTTCCAATTTGACAAATGAAATTGAAAATTCCAACATAGAAATATATTTCCCTCTACTAACACAATCATCATACACAATAACATGTATAATTATCTTGTGAAAAAGTGATATGAATTATATGCATGTGTAATTTCTGCTCTTATTTAAGATACAAAATATGGTAATGCATGCCCTGAAAGACAGCTCTTCATAAAGCCTCAAAAAATTAAATTAGAGTCACATAGATTTTTATTGGTAACTGAAAATATTAATGATAGAAGGAGTACACTAGAGACAAAACACAATCTAAAGGAAAGAAAATCGTAGGCACACTAGAGACATGTAAACTATAGTTACATTGAAATCACTAGAAAGCACATTATGATAGAGATGTTGGATTACTTTCTAATCTGAGTCGCAGATTTTATAAGTTAGCAACTTTGATTAAATGGATGTCCCATGTTGGTGAGCATCAACTTGGGATGGCTCCCAAACAATCGAAACAACACAATGTTTAGAATCATTTCCATATGCCACAGAAAACAATATGCTGATGAAAAAAGAGAGAGAGATTAGTTTGTTGCATCCCTTTCTTTGAAAGAATGATCTAATGATGTTTCAGAAATAAGGTACTGACTAACCCACAAGGATATGGACATGATCATAAACAATATTTTTTTTATTCATACAACTCAATAAAAAGCACCGAACCTCCGCAAATATAATTAAAACAATATAGGGATGACTGGATGAGTGTCAACATATAAGAGAAAATAGGTTGATAAAGCAGTCCTGAGTTTTCTGTATCCTCTCAAATCTCAAAAATCTCATTGTAAACTTCATATGTCTTTAATTAACACATGGAGTAGAGACGGTTGTTCCAAGTAAGTTATACCTATAGCTGCGCATCATGTATGGGATGGATATGATCAGATGCAGGGTATAGTACAAATCGTAGCGTTTTACACTGAAAAAAAAGAAAGAAAATATCCTATTGTCTAGTATGAGATGTGGATTGGTCGAAGAGCCTATATTGTTCAGTCTAGAGGCAAGCCAATACAGCTTCAAATTGAACCTATTTTCCAATTTATTGCCGTCTCAGCATATTATATTCTAGTTATTGTTCTAATTCATCTGCCATTCAGACCTGTTATTTGTTAGCAAATTCCAAAGGCTGGACTTTTAACCATTCCCAGAATTTGCACAATTCCAAGAAATTCCGTTAGCAACAGCAAATTCTTAAAGCCCTAAAAATTCCAAATCCCCTATAATTTAGAGTGCCAAATTAAACATATACAAAATATTTCAACTTTGCTCTCTTTCAAATCCCAGTTCCAAGTGTAAATTCCATATGGTACCAAGATAGGGGAAAAAGATAGGAGAACAACAAAATCTCATATGTCCAATAATTCTGGAACAATACAAGTTCTATAGATCTTGACTTCAAGCAAATTACCAAGCCTCCTACTTGGAAAGAAAATTGCCTATTAAATGGAAATGATGACAGATTTGTAAATCCAAATCCTACTTTATTTAGTTATTTATTTTGTTTTCTCACTGATTTCGTTATGCATACGACATAGAACTATTTCCTTTATTGACTGTGAGTCACAAGACCACAGAAAGTATAGAACATGATGATTTAGAAAGTGACGAATCCTATTTTGATAAGAATTTAGGTATGAGTCTATCTAAGAGTTACAGGCACTTGATTTGTTGGAAATATATGGATCTAGTCTTTTCTTTTCGTTTTTAGATTAAGATCCCTACTTCTATTATCTAATGGAAGCTCTACTTTGGGGTGATTTATTTTGAGAAAGATTTTCCTTCGCCTATATTAAAAAGGTTATATTTGTGTGATTCTTTCTGCTGGAAGAGAAAGGCCTCCAAGGGTATTTCATTTACTTATGGACACAACCTTTAGAGCTGAACCATGTAAATCTTCTTGCCTCTTGCGTGTGTATTGTATTAATATAGTGTTTTCTCTTTTCTAGAGCAGTTTCCTATATCACATCAAATGTATGAAGCATGAAGTGGTCCCAAAGCCACAACAAACTAGTATTAGAGTTACAGGTTTGAATTGCTTCCGGTTTCAGCTTTTGCTCTGGTTGGGATTTACTTTTGGCCTGCAGTTTTAGCTTAAACAAGGTTGTCTCATAATCATAATACATAGAAGTCCTACCAAAGCCATGATAATTTAGTGTTAGGGTAACAGGTTTGAATTGCTTCCACTTTCAGCTTTTGCTCTGGTCGGAGTTTAGTTTTTGCCTGCAGTTTTAGCTTGTACAAGGTTGGCCCATAATCATAAAAAGTAGAAGTCCTGCAGTTGCTGCATGGATCTTGAATGCACAATTTCAGGCGGAAAAGTTTGTTGGGAAAACAATTTGTTCTATGCTTACTTCGAAAAAACTTGAAATCTATACAAGTATCATTTGGAAAAGGGGTTGGTGAACATCCATGATGTTAATTAGATGCAATCCTCATATATAGAGTCATTGCTAAGGTGGAGATTATTGGAATTGTATGGCCCAGATTTTTTTCAGGAAGTATTCCGATTGGTAACCATCATGACTAAATTTCTTATCAGATGGAAACTCTATTTTGCATTGACTTAATTTGCGGGAAAAATAAAAACTAAAAGAAAGACCTCTAGGCCATAAGTTTATGGGTACTTAATTCATGCATATTTTTAAGAACATAATCACGAGGATTTTGTTTTGGAGCACAGGCACATGATTGTAATCTCTTGTTCTATTCTTAGCTATTGCATCTAAGCTACTATCCTCTTCATTGTAAATGTAGCCTTTTTCAAAGTGAGCCACGTAAATCTTCTTCTCTCTTACGTGGGTTATGTTTTCGATATTGTTTCCTTATTATTTAATTCTCTACATCACATGAACACTACAAAGACAGACTGAAATACCTTCAACTTCAAGGGCGAAAAGAAGAAGAGAAAAATAGAAAGGCACAATTCCACCAAAGAGATATAACATTAATGCTGCGAAAAAACACCAAGGGCCAGTTTGTATGCATTAAAATACATAAGAATTGAATACATAGAATTTATAACACTAGTAGTTTAAATTACGATCAAATGTGAGTTTTAAAGAATTAGCGTCAAATAACCTTTCCTTTTAGGGAAGGAGAATAAAAAAAAAAGATGGGAAATGAATTACTAGGGTGATGGCTGGTTTATCATTTCCCATCTTCTTTTGAATCTGTTCCACTAGAAGGAAATGTTATTTGATGCATATTTTTTTTAAAACTAACGTTTGACCTTCATTTTAATCCACTTATGGTATGAATTCTGTGTATTCAATTCCTATGTATTATAATGGAAACAACATGCCCCAAAAATCCGTCCATAATTATGCCCTCAAATAATCCCATAAACTTCCGAGTTCGGGCGCAAATAAATCATCTCAAGATAAAGTTTCCATCAAACAAGAAAACCCAACTAGAAAAAAAAGGAAACCAAATGTGATGAAACATTTCCTAAAAAAAAAAAAAAAAAGAAAACCCATGCCACAAATTTCCAACAATACCAATCCCTCCCAAATTCCAAATTCAAATTAAAATCTAACAGAATTGTATTGTATGCAGACCCGATTAAACGATAATTAAAGCTCTGTTCGTGATCTCGAAGCTGAATATTATCAGAATACGAAAGGCTGCTGCACATACCACTAAACAGATTATTACAGAATACTGTGCTATACAACTGAAATACTCCAGAGATTTTTGCAGTAATATAGAAGGCTAAACGCAAAAGCATAGAGAAATCAATAGAATTCAACAATTCATGTTGAGGAAGATCATAAAGGAAAATCATTACCTGTATAAACGAAATGAATCTTTGGACACTGAGGGCAAATGAGATTTCGATCAAAGCCAACCAACCACCAACAAATTGAAGGTAAAGAAGAAGACCGTGACTTCCAAAGATGGAAATGGAAAGACTTTTTCTTTTTTATTGGCTCTTTTCTTTGATCTTGAGCTAACGTTTTGTTCGTTCGTTTGGTTCGTAACTTATAAAAAGAGGATCGCTGCGTCGTCGTCCATACAGGAGGAGAGAGGAGGCCGGCTTTGACGACTTGTTTGGTGGGAAATCCCAGCGCGGGCTCCACCTTTGCTTTGCTTTGCTTATCCAAATTCTTATTAGATATCTTCATCCGTTGGTGTGGTCAGATGCTCCTAATAACCGGAAGTTTAGATTTGTTAAAAATTAGATTTGGTTCTTATTTAAAGTCCGGTAAGTAGGGTTGTGAACGGGTCAAGATTTGTGAACGGGTCAGTAACCGGAGTCGTTGAGGAGAAGGTCGAACTGAATCCGGACCCAGAACCAGTTTCTCAGCTTCAGAACCGGAACCAGAACCATATCCGTCTGAGTTTAGGTAGAGAATGATATTAAAAAAACATGGTCTCTAAGAGAGATTCTAAAAAATTGAGGTAATGTATCGGGTCTCGGGTCTACGGGTCCGAACCAAGGTGGAACCGAACCTGGACCCTTTTACTTATCGAAGCCTAAATAAGGACCCAAACCTTGTTTTTATCGAGTCGGAACCTTTAGGTAATCGAAGAATCAGGTACCATTTACTTCCCTACCGATAAGGAAATAGAAATAAATTTGGGTCCTTATTTAGACTTTGAAAAGTAAATAGGTTCGGGTCTCAATTTGGCATCATTTCAATAATGAATGATATTTTTAGTTTGTTTGCAAACATTTTCTCTTCCTTCCAATGTAACTATAAAATCTCGTTCTCCTCTCTTTCTATATTTTATTTTTTAAAAAATACCTGCCAAACAAGTATTTCTTCATTCGCTTTCAAAACAAAACATTTCCAAAATAATGTTAAGCATGCCCTTAGAGATAAAATGTTATGGAATGATTAAAGAGAGGTAAATGCAAAAGGTGGGAAAATAAATCCCCATTTTCTCATAATTTTTTATTTTAGAAAATATTTTTTACCATTATGATTTTAAAAATCTTGCAAATATTAGTAACAATGATCGAGCTTGCCAATCCAATGGTGGTAGCAAGGCACCTTACTTCATGTATATCAGAGGACTTACCTCTATAACTCCAATGAAACACCGAGTGATTGGTTTTGGCTGTAGCGCTGATGGAGAGGGACTTGATAGGATATACGTGGATAAGTGAGTATCTAGCGGAGAAAAAATAATAATAAAACATTGGTCAAGTTTTGAGGTTGGCTTGAGTGAGCCTTAAAGTTGAGCTCAGCTTGGGTGTAATTTCTAACCTGACTGATTCATTTTTGTATATAGGCCATTGCTCCATGTGCCTTGCAGGGGCGGACCTATACACAGCCACGCGGGTGCTGCCACACCCGTTAAACCATGGAAAGCTTTAAAAACTTCAATGAAAGTTATGGATCCACGTGAAAATCTTCAATTTGCCCTCAAAATCAAACTACGTATTAAGATTCGCACTCGTCAATCGAAAATCCTTAGTCCGCCATTAGTGCCTTGGTCTTACCTTAAAAAAAAATGCTGGCTTCCGGTGAGACTTACCTTGGTAAGCCTAGGATTTTCGTTTGAGGGGAGCAGACCCAAACAGATACTTGGATTTTGTGGGCAAACCCAAGATTTTCATAGAGTTTTGAACGCGGACTTAAGTTATATATGTGGGTACGTCCCTACCTAAATGCATGAAAGTCAACGGTCACTAAAGACAATGGAAGAACATGAAAAATCGGAATGATTAAATGATACAGAACAGCATCAAGACGTTTTTAAGACCTGCAACCATTTTAATTTGTCGCCTGAATTTGGACTTGGGCCATAATAAAAGGCCTGTACTTGAGCCAAATCTAGGCCCAGATACTTCTTATACTAATATTTTTGCTGTATACACATTTTAGACTTTTACACATGTATTTTCATGGAACATGGCATTATACATCTGCCATCGAGCTTGGAATCATGGATCCAGCACCTGAACCAAATTAAAACATGATCCAATATTTGTTGGACCAATGCCTGATTGGGGACTCTTTCACCTGGCAGAAACGCTATCACAGGGACTTCTATGAAGTAATGGAGTATCCTCAATCAAATATGCATGCATAATTTCAAGGGGTAGTTCAGTTGACCTAGGACCACGGTTTGTACTTGGAGGTTGTAGGTTTAAAACTGCATTACCACACTGGGGCTACAGGGGAGTTTACCCGGCTTCCCTCAAGGTCTGGATGGATTAGTCAAGCCCAAAGGGAATCGTCCGATAAAAAAAAAAGCTCAAATATGCATTATGTTACTTGCATGTAAACTGTAAGAAATTTCAAATCAAGAGGAGATGACTATGTGGCCTAATTTCTTTCTTTCTTTCTTATTTTTTCACCGATCTTGCAAGTGATTATTCAAGGTCCTTTAAGTTATTGCAACCTTTTAAAATCACCCCAACTGATGTTAGGGGTGTACAAAAAATCCGTCAATCCGTCAATCCGATCCGATCCGATCCGATCCGCGGATTTTAATCCGATCCGAAGGTAAACGGATTGGTGGCGGATTGAAAATCCTGTAATCCGTTAGCAACGGATCGGTGGCGGATTTCATCCTCAATCCGCTGATTTAATCCGATCCGATCCGTTGACATTAAATATATATAAAAAATAAAAATAAGGGGTCTAGATATAAATTAAGATGTCTAAATATAAAAAAAAAGAAAAATTATAGGGGCTCAAATGTAACTATTCTCTATCACTATTTATCCCCAAAAGGCCAAAACCTGAAAACCTTATCCATTTTTCCATATAATACTTTCCCTACTCACTATTTTTCCAAAAAATGTACAGTGACGGATTGAACGGATTAATCCGATCCGATCCGTTCATCCACGGATCGGATCGGATCGGATTTTAATACCTACGGATCGGTGACGGATTTCAAATCCGTCAATCCGTAGGTAACGGATTGGTGACGGATTTGGCCCAATCCGATCCAATCCGATCCATGTACACCCCTAACTGATGTGCTATGCAAAGGCATGTGTGAACTCCAAATGGCTGTAGGGGACCTGAAAGTGTCCCTGTCTCGTGACATTGACTCATAGACCGGGACACCCACGGGTCAAAGGGTGCCATCATGTGAATCAATTGTTTTCAAAATTGTCTCATAGTTGGTCAGGGACATGTGTATGATTAAAGTAGGTGCAATTGATTTTTCAACCCAATGAAAAAAAGTCTATCAAATTTAGCCTACTTGAGGCTGAACATAAGATTATTCATAGTAAAGTGGGACACTCATAGGGTCCCACTCACTTGGACCCCTTGAGGTTGACAAAAAGCAAGAACATCCACCAAAATTTACATCCAGAAAGCAATCATCCAAAAATCAAACGCAAGAATCCAGCATTATTATATCTATTATCATTAACTTAAGATTAAGTAACAGTAACCCCTTGATCTATAGACTTTAGAGTTTGTAGTTTTATTGTTTTCTTTCCTTCGTTCTATTATTTTCCAAATCAAACTATGACTAAGAGCCGGACGATTGTCAAGTGAAGTGCCAAATCAAGAGAAATTAAGGTTAAAGACTGGGCTATATGTACCATAGGTAGGCCAAATGGCCTAAAAAGAATAGGAAATGTGCATATCTTGAAGTTTCAAATGATATTCACTGTGCCGCGTTCAAATGAATTATAAGAGAATAATGTTGTAAAATTTTCACTTGTAAAGTTAACTAAATATAAAATACTTGTCTTTGATGAGCGACACCACTAAAACCCTTAAAACTGTTATTGGTAGCCAATCTATCAAACCTACTTTTCCAAGTAATGGATCTAATGAAAAATGATTTGCCAAGAGATACATTTCATGGACATTTCATGTGAACCTCAGTATGTAGGCCTCAACTATAGTGAATCAGACTCATGGCGTGTTTGGATGTGGAGTGAAATGAAATAAAGTGAGATAAAGCCTTCATTATTTAGACAACATAAGTCACGTGTCATATCAAAAATACATAAATTTAAAATTTCCTTTTTTAAGAAAAAAAGAAAGAAAAAAAAAAAGCAACCATCTTTCTCCGCTAAATGGCGAAAAAAAGGTCCTCTTTTTACATAAAAAGTAAAAAAGATTCATTATCAAATAATTAAAAATAAAATACCATCATAACATTTGATGTTTTATTCTCTTTTGATTTGATGATTCACCTCGCTTTACTTTAGTTCCCCATCCATCCAAACAAGAGAGCAATATCCACTGCTAGTTTGATTACAACATAAAATCCTAGAAAAACATTATACCTTTTAGTAGGTAAGTCATATCAAGATTTCTAAATATGAAAGTCATATCAAAGGTTAGAATTACGAGGCCTTCATGTTCACTATCTCTGGAGAAGACTTTTCATCTCCCTACCCTAGACTTGATGTATCAAAATAGGCTCACACTCATGTTTGGCACGGTAAAATCACACAATATTGAGGGATCGATGCGTAATCATCAAATTAAATTATCACTATTAGACAGCTGGACCTAGGGATGTGATTGGCTATCCCATTCTCCCTCAACATAGACGTTCTGATTAATAAATGGGTCTGAGTCTAATACCCGGATTGATAAATATATTCGGTTCTAGATTTATATAAATTCTAACTTGAGGACCAACATACGTTGCTTTTTAGGGAGAAAAAAATGTAACAGTGACCTAAAATTCTTGTCATCCATTGAAAAGTCTTTTCTAAAGGGGAGGGGTTTAATATTTTCACGAGAATATGAAAAAGTCTGGACTGATTTTCTGCCGAGGCACACAAACGTGTCCCAATTCCTCTCTTCAACAAGGCATCCATCAACTTTTTACCAAAAAAAAAAAAGGCATCCAGTAACAGTGAGATGGGTTATGCTATGGAAGGGATAAAAAAAAAGGAAAAAGTCTAGTTGTCCAGGGATTTGCCCGACTTCACGTGGGAAGGGCAAAATGGTCATTTGACAAGGGATAAAAAAAAGAAAAAGTCTACTTGTCCCCGGATTTAATCTCAGGACAAGGCCCGACTCCACATGGGAGGAGCAAAATGGTCATTTGGCAAATCCCATGTGGAGTCGGGCGAAGTCCCGGGATTAAATCCCGGGACAAATAGCACGGCTGTAAAAAAAAACACGCACACATTTATATCAGTTGGCCCGTCAATATCATACTGAATGAGAAGTCAATTTTTTAGCTAATTTCTAAATACATGTGATTGATATATGGAACTCGGACCAAACAATAGTGGGCCCCACCAAGGGCAGAATCAGAATGTAAGATTTGGGGTGGACATTGGTAAAAAAGAGATTTCAACGGGAGCCATTGCAAAAACTAACATTAAAATCCCAATTGTTCTGTGGATTTTTTTTTGAAAGTTTTTTTTTTTGGGGGGGGGGGGGGGGGGGGGGGGGGGGGCATAGTTATCAATTTTGTGCTGTTTCGGCCGAAATTGCCGAAAAATTTCGTTTCGGTCAAGTGGCCGAAACGAAATGACATTCAAAACTTTTCATTTTGAATATCGGTCAATATCGGCCGAAATTCGGGATTTCGGCCAAAATGTTACTTTTTGGCCGAAATAGAATTTTATATAATTAATTTTTTAAAACTTTTTTTACACATATATTTTTTATATTTCTTATATTTTCACAAAATATAATTCCAAAAAAATTACTATAATGGATTAAGTCTATATTTATTACTTTTTCTATTTTTTTTACTTATATATGTATATATATTTTGTTATTTTTTTCCCGAAATGTAATTCCGAAAAGTTTCGCCGAAATCCCGAATCGGCCGAAACTTTTCATTTTGTAGGCCAGAGCGAAATGAGGTCTGAAACGATATTAACAACTATGGGTGGGGGCGCTGCCAGCCCCCTAGTTCCGCCACTGGGCCCCACGTATTTTCACATATTGGGTTTTGGATCACTGCTCCTCCTTTCTTTATAGGGAGATTTTCAAATAAAGCCTTAGATTTTTGCCTTATTTAAAAAAAGGACAAAAGTTTTAAAACTTTTCAAATTAACCTCTAAATTTGCTATGAAGTTTTCAATTAAGGACGTCTGGTCATTTAAAAGTATTTTTTATGGCATTTTCTCTCAATTTTTTTAAAAAATACCCAAAGTACCTTCATTTAAAGCCATGACATGATTCTGGCAGCCACTATATTTAGTCGAAATACCTAGTTTTCCTCGATCACTATAAGGCTGCTAGTGAAAAAAAGGCAGAAAATATAGAAAAAGTGAAGGGGGGTTTTATTTCATTGAGGATAATTTGTGTAGTTTAAGAAAATTGAAGAAAAAAGTTGCCAGAAAATAGCTTTAAATTGATGAATGTCCTTAATTGAAAATTTCATGAAAAACTTAGGGACTAATTTGAAAAGTTTTAAAATTTGTGTCCTTTTTTGAAATAAACTAAAAACTTAAGGACTTATTTGAAATTTCCCCCTTCTATATATGAAACTATTCTTTCTTTTTAAAGTTGAATGTTAGTTGCAAAAAAAACCTCAAAAAAACTTTCAATTTTGGCCTTAGGAGAAACCACATCAGCTTATTGGAGCCCATTTTGTGGATGTGTCCTTTTAAAAACATGTAATATGTGCCTTTTCAATAAAGGGCGTCTCTTGAGCTAAATATGTGCCTTTTCAATAAAATGTCTCTTAGGCCCATTTGTGTGAACGCAATCCAATTCAAAGAAATGCCATCTAACTCTAAAAATTAAGGTTATTTTTAAAGTTTTTATTTAGTATTTAAACTGAGCATAAATGCATATAAATCCTTAATTTTGTGTATGCTAACGTGGATTGAAAGATGTCTCTTGGGCTAAATATGTGCCTTTTCAATAAAATGTCTCTTAGGCCCATTTGTGTGAATGCAACCCAATTCAAAGGAATGCCATCCAACTCTATAAATTAATGTTATTTTTAAAGTTTTTATTTAGTATTTAAACTGAGCATAAATGCATATGAATCCTTTATTTTGTGTATGCTGACGTGGATTAAGAGATGAAAGGTTTGGTTTTCATAATTTTTGGGTTGATTTGAAATTTTTAATTAGTTTGTTATAAATAGATGAGGTTTTTTTACCAGAAAAGCCATTTTATGCGGTCAGTACACCGAGCAGAGAACATTAGGCAAACATGCACCTAACAAAAAAAAATGGTAAAAATAATTAAGAATCTTGTACGGATTCCCTATTAGGTGCATGTTTTACTAATGTTCCATGTTCGGTGTACTGACCATATAAAATGGTTTTTCCGATAAAAACCTCTAAGGCATATTTGTGCAACACTTTTCCGCATAAAAGTAAACGATTTTTCGTGGAAAACCCATTTTTTCGGCGTTTGGTGCGGAACAATTCCGCGGATATATTTTCCTGCCTCATCAGCATTTTCCTTGATAATAGTGGAAATGAGTTTCTTATGAGGGTATGGGAAATGGATTTCCTCAAAAAACTTCTCCCTCTTTTCCTCACTCTTGTCCATTTCAACCTAAAAACCTTACAACTCTTTCATTTTTTTAATTTCTTTATATAAATTATTATTTAATATTGAATAAATAATATATATGTCATATTATTTTTCTTCAAATAATTTATATCACTAAATAAGAAATTTTGATTTTCTATAAAGAATCCATAGCCACTTAAACAACATTAGCACCAATTCAACGAGGAAACTCTTTTTGCACAAAACATGAATTTCTAAATTCTATGGAAATTCTTTTCCGAGGTTTTCATTTCTATAGAATTTGCTGACATGACAATTTTCTCTTTCTGCGGAAAAAATGTGTACACAAACTGGCCCTAAATAGATTTATAATACCACGGATTTTAGTTTAGTTTTATTATTTTATTTGGTACTCATGCTGTTACATGATACGATGGGACAAGTGAGCCCCACTTCGTACCTCGCCCTCTCTTCTCTCTCTGGGTCTCCTGCACATTGAGTCTCTCATGTTCCCATCCTTCTCACGCTCTCAACATCAGGTTCTCTCTCTCACACATCTTTTCTTTCTTCTTTTTCATCTCTTTTTGCTATCCTGCACCCATGGAACCTGTTTCCTACATCATGATTTTAATTTAAGGCTTATACTATACTTATGGGTGGATTGCATACAACTTAATCTGGATACCAGGATCAATCTTGTACACTGAAACTTATATGATTGCTTATTACTGAATAGGTTTTGTCTTGTGGCTTTTCTTGTTTCTTTTTTAACTTCTGGATTAAGGAAAGTAGTGGCAGAAAAACAGACCATCTGTCAGTAGACTATTTGGGGTTTTGTTAGTTTTAAATTGTTGTATCAGATGAACCCTGATTTGGGCTTGGGGTTTGTGGGTGGTTTTGGTTTTGGGGGTTGGGGGGAGTTCATGGGTGTTTGAGTTGGGTTTATTACGGTGGAAGTGACGAGTAAGGGAATTGGTAGGGATGCTTATTGTGCTGAAATGGGGGGATGGTTGGAGGTAGGCTTGGTTTTTTTGCTTGTGATGGTGGGTTGGGCTACTTGATGACGGGGAACCATGGGTTGGGTGGATGGTTGAGGATTGATGTCTTAATGATGTTTTTAGAGGAGTTACGTGGCAATGGTGAAAAGGTGGTCATTGTTGTAACCATGAAGTTGTTGACTTGAGGTTATGTTTAAACAAAAAGATAAAATGATGATATCAAGAGTGGTGTGATGTTTGTGGCGAATGGTTTTGCTAATAGCGGGGCGTAGGGTTTGCTATATTGGGTTGATGAAAGAGATGTATTTGGGTGGGGTTAGGATGCATTTGAGGGTAGAGTTTTGGGGTTGGTATGGTGACTGATTGAGTTAAACTGGGTACAGCTGCTTTTAATTTTTTTTTTTATTTTTTTTCTTTCTATAAGGTTGAATTAGGTTGATTTAATTTTCTTTTGAAGGGATAAGATTAGTTCATCTATGTTAGATTGAGAAAAAAGTTTGCCATATAGTATAGGTATCATGATAAGCTATGATACCCAGATACTTGTACAAGCCCAACGTATCTGTATCGGACCGATACGACACTTGTATTGATAGTTGGTACCTGATACTGCACTGATTTTTTTAGGGAACAAGCTTAACATATCCTACTTATAAAGTCCTTTATTGCATATAGTTCTTTTAATAATTTTTCTTCTCACCATTAAAAATGTTAGAAAGGGACGAAAACAATGATAATTTTATTGATTCAAAAGTGACCTAAAGAAAAATTAGGACACCCGTATCCGTGTCTTGTCCTAAATTCTTAAAAGTGAGGAGTTGTATCCCCGATCCATGTATCAATATCCGTATCCATATCTATATGTGGGCATCATAGATGATAAGTAACTATTAGGGTTATGTAAGTAAAACAATCAATGATGTCTTTATGGCGAGTACATATCACAGGTTGAAGGTGCTCATTATTGCAACTAAGAAGTTGTGGGTTTGAGTCATGTTACCTATTAAAAAATGATAAAAGTAGTTTTGGTGTGGTGAATGGTTGTGACAATAGCAGGGTGTAGGATTTGCTGTATTGGGTTGATGACAAAGTATTTGGGCTGGCATTAGGATGGATTTGAGGCAGATCTTTGGGATAGGCATGGCAACTAATTGAATTGAATTGGGCATGGCTTCATAATTTTTTTTTTTTTTTTTGGTAGGAGCTTGAAATATGTTGATTTAGTTTTCTTTTTGAAGGAATATGATCAAGACATGCATGGTAAATTGAGATCTTTCTGTGAAGAGCGTATAAGTATCATGCCAAATAATTTTAAGATGTCGCTCTCCCCTATTGATTGTCATTTACAAAAGATTATAAAGAACTCCTCAATGGCTGTGTTTTTCTCCCCCGAAAAATGCAAATTTCCATATGCAAGGTGTCTTAAACAGGAAGGACTTTATAAACAACGAATAAGAGTTCATTAGGAGGGGCGGAAAAGGTGAAATGACGTTGATAAGGGAATAAGTAACATTAATCAAATCAATGAACCTTTTTCTCCATAAGCCTGCAGCGCATAGGAGTTTGACGTGGAAAGAGTTGCTATCCAAAAAAACATAGAAATAAGGGAAATGATTGGTATATTTGTAGAATAAGTCTCCCATGAGATTAAAACGTTTTCTGTTAAAAGTTCTTTAGCAAAAGGAAAGGATTGAATGGAAGAATCCTCGTGGATTGCTTGACAAACTATAGGAACTGCAAAAGTGCTACATTTTTATCTTTGTTTAGCAGAAGCCACTATTTGATAATGAATTCGATGGCAACTGGGACATCTTGCATGGTCATTCGTTTTCGATGAAGATTAGGAAGCCATTTATCTAGCCTCCATAGCCATGGAAATTTTGGTGCTTTTAGGAGAACTTTTGAAGCAATTTGGTGAAAATGCTCCACTCACGCAATGTTTAACTACTACCGACCCTGTCGAAGGCCTGTCCTTGGTCTTGGCATGTCAGCCCACTTTAAACATGTGGATGGCTTTGAGGTTTGAAGCAACCAGCAGATAAAGGTTCTGTCTGTTTACCATGCTGCTTATCTTTTTTTTTTTTTTTTGAATGGTTTACCATGTTGCTTATCATATGAACATAGAGATTAGATGGAGGTATTCCTAGTGTGGAGTGATCTAGAATCTAAACTATACAATTTATGCATATGACAATGTATAGTGGAATGATTGCCGTTAGTTGTACTCTTCTGTTGATCAATTGGTGGGTCAGTGTTTCATGGGTTGGTCCGGTTCCCTTGTCCTGAATCAATACCATACCTACAAAGCAGATAGTTCCTACTTTATTGGGTTGAAATCAGATCATGATAGTATTCTCATCAAAAGCTAGATAGTTTTTTTTTTTTTTTTTTTCAGAAAATTCTATAAACTTTTGTCAATTTATTCTCTTCAACCCCCAAACCCCCCCAAAAAAAAAAAAAAAAAAAAAAAAAAATGGTTCCGCTACTGTGCACGCATTACTAGTGACTTGATGCAGCTCGGGACCCTATATCAAATGGACCAAATCTGCAATAGTGATTTGGCCAAATCCAGATGGATTCAAAGAACTCAAGAACACATGATTGGAGAAATTCAAAACAAATCAAGATAAAACTGAAATCTTCTATTCAATAATCAGAGGTGTCTATCTCAAAAGGGGATTTACATATTTATAGAAAAAATGGAATAGTCTTTCCTAGCACTAGGACTCTAATTGCTAAGAATTAAATTCCTAAATCCATAAGGAAACTTTAATGAATCAAATACTAAAGCAAATAGGAAACTAATTATTTAAAGAATCCTATATAATGTCAACTTCCCGCAATAAAATAACCGGCTGTTCCCATTAGGATTTGTGGGCTAATCCAATGGGTTGGGTCAGGCTGACCCAATAACTCATGGGTTCGGCCCAGTGGACTTGGGCCTGGCTCATCCTGCACCATGACTTCTCTACGATGCTTGGGAGGGGTCATCATTCAGACAATGAATCCTATCCATGGTTTAAGCTATAAATGTTGGTGTGTTACTCAAGGAATTTTTTTCTACAAAACATGTTACTGTTTTCTACGTACCCCATACAAATGAGCTTTGCATCTCTCATCCCATGGAACTTGAACATCAAAATCTTGATTGTCTGGTTTCCATGCTCTTTGTCACCTGACTTCATTGAGAACACTTTGAGGAGACCTCTATAGCATTAATACTATTAATTAACATTTGTAACATGTCTTAATTTCAGTTCACGTTTTGTTCCATTTAATCATTATTTCATACTCATCTAGTTTTCCTATTGCCCAAACAGGCAACCACTGCACAACATAATCACAAAGCTTTTATTCACCAATTCATTGTTTTTAAATTCGTGATTCTTTAATTTTCGCACATATATACGTTCAGTTGAAAAAAATGTGATAAGAGGGTGCATGTGTGTAAATGATATGGAACCGTTAAAAAAGAAAAAAAAATGGAAATGGTATGGAAATGGAATTAATAGCCAAGCATTCTATATTATTATTTTTCCAAATGCATATTAAATCTGTAGAATTTATATATGTAAAAATCTAATTGTAATGAACAAATCACAAATTTGAAAATGATTAGGTTACTTTTTTTTTTTTTTGAAATGAAATGATTAGTTACTTGGAATATGATTTAACTCAAGCTTTAAATTTAGATAAAAATATAGGCTTTTAATGTAGATTGTATGTCAAGATTGTAACGGAAGAGTTGACTGATAAATAGGAGTAGAAGAATCATTTGAGTTAGTTTTGTAGGTTTGTACCAACGGAATGGCATTACTGTACAGAGGCGATATAGAGTGAGCATAGGACATAGAAGTGAGCAGACTAAATATATCAGGCTGCAGAAAATTGTTTTAATTTTAAAAGTGATTATGAAGCTCACATCTTGAAATCCTCTTGGATAATTCTTAAAATCTCATTCTTGGTGATGTCTGATAGTAAAAATTTCTCAGAAAATTTTTTAAAGCTTAGATTTTTTGTTTGGATCTAAGGGAAAAGAATCTTACTAAAATAAACTGACAAAATGAAAAGGCAATGGATTTTACCATTCAAAAAAAAAAAAAAAAAAGAAAAGAAAAGAAAACGTAACGTATTTTTCTAAAATCCCAAAGAGTAGGATAATTTCATTGTAGGACCTCCTCCATACTTATTTTCACCACAGATCCGACAAATTACACATTTGCCTATTGATTTTTTTAATTATGCGAACTTATTGGTATCATTCATAAAAGATATTTGGCAGTGGTTAATTCACCCACTACCATAATAAGAGCACGGATATTACCAACATTGCAATTTAGATATTCATGCATTAAAAAAATTCATAGTTTTTGGAAAGGAAGGAAAAGAAAAAAAAAAAAAAAAAAGGTTATGAGTAATTCATGAGCTAGTTGCGTAGAAAGGAAAGAAGAGAATTAGAGTACAAAGTGAATGTTAGAGTTTGGATAAAACAGAATCTTTGAAAAAAAAAGAAAAGAGGAGAGTAGATAAGTGGTTTTGATAAAGAGGTAAAGTAGCAGTTGCTTGAGTAGAGAGTGGGGAGAGAACATGCAAAATTTGAAAAAGAACAATAACTTCCACCCAGTCGAAATCATAACCGCTGGTCAAAATCGAAGCCAAAACCCTTGGCTTTAATATATTATAATTGGTAAAAATAGGTGCCCATTTATTTACTTTTTAGTAATGACAATGTTGAAACACATTTAAATCCTTACTAAGAAATAGATTGAAGTCTTGTAGTAGGAAAAGCTGAATCTTGGACTGAGAATTTTAATCTTTTCGGTTGAATATAACATTATTTAAACATTTGTGTTCCCTTTTAATGAGATGGTTAGGAAGTTTATTGAAGATCATATGAAAAATCCAAAAGTAAACATTTTTGTTCCCTTTTAATAAGATGGCTAGGAAGTTTGTTGAAGATCATGTGATAAATTTAAAAAAAAACTCATTAGTATTGTAATTATGTAACTATATGTTAATATAATTTAAAAGGAGAATTTATAAAAAATGGGTGGCCACTATCATGTTAAATAGACCCATGCAGTGCGCTGTTAATGATCGAATTTCAATTTACCCATCCAAGTGGATTTTTTTTTTACCTCAAATTATTGAACTCTCATCCATACCAATATGTATTCTATGCAGCACTCCTTCAACCATACTTGATCAATCGTCTATCATCTCCTACCATTCAAAATCAAAAATCAAACTCCATTTTTTCACACATATGGTTGTGTTTGTTTTGTCCACCTCCCACCATCTGAACTCACCAAAGGAACAACTCAATCCGCCAAATGTGCATTTCTTGGTTACACTGCTCATCAAAAACGGTTCCTTTGCTACTTCCACAAGTCAAATGAATTCAGGTTTTCAGAATGTCGTTTTCTTCAAGAAGCAGTATTGTTTTTCTTTTTTTTCAAAACTAGATTGAGTCTCAGATGAGACAGATCTGTGAATCGATCACAGAAATGGTTCAACCTGCCACGTTGAACCGGCGATTCCACTGTGCTGCATGTACTGTATCTTGTTGGCTGTTTCACCTTCATTTAACAAGTATTGGGCAGAATTGGAATGTGGGATATGAATTACATATTGAGAACTAAACATGAAGTGCATGGCCAAGATAAAAAGAAAAAATATAGTAAAAATGAAACTTTAAAAGTATGACTAGTAGAGTAAATATTAGTTTTCATTAGAGCAGAAAACAGGAGGGTATGCAAATTTGATCTATATATTTGAATTTTCAAACTAGATCCTTTTAAGAAATTTTTTAAAAGAAATTATATAAAAAGTGAAAAAGGTTTAAAAAATGAAATAAAAAAATATATAAATACTCCACTATTGCAAACTTGAGGTTTCAGGTTCAAGTCATTTTACCAATAAAATAAATGAAGAATAGAAACATTTATCTATACAAATTAAATAGAAAAAGAAAATAATTAATGATCTATACATAGGCTGTAAATGAGACAAAGGAAAGTATCATTAACATAATTTAGATTAAAACATGCCCCCCACCCCCCCCCACCCCCCACAAAAAAATAATAATAATAATAAAAAATAAAAAATAAAAACTGAAGATAGATTGGAAACTAAAAAAGAAAAGGCTAATAATTTGGAATTGGAAACTGAAAAAGAAAAGGCTCATAATTTGGAATTAAGGATCCTGCAGGTTGCAATTTAAGTTTTCAGGATGAATGAAGCATGGCAAAAATTGGTTCCGACATTCTGTAAGAGAATTGAAAAAAAAAAATTGTATTACATCAAAGATTTCAATTCAGCGAAGTATAAATGAGCTAAAACAAAAACATATGTGGAGAGAAAATAATATAAAAATCACAATCGAAATATATAAAAAATTATATTTAGATTTCTTAAAATTTTTTTAAATAAATAACCCGAAATGCATAAGGATTTTTACCATAATTGTATTGAAATTGAAACATAGATATTTTTTTTAAATGAGAGATATGAAATAAGTTATAAACGTGCAACTAAATTAAGAATAACAAAGCTAAAATTCAATATCTAATGTCATGGATTTCTAATTAAAGGGAAAGAATAACTGTCGATTGTTTAAAAAATTAAAAAATATTATCAGGAAATTTATTTGGAACAAAATTATCGGTTACAATTCCTCTTGGAGTGTTATGCATTGTTGGATTGGTGCGTAAATATGCTTTCATTTTTTGAATCATTTTAATAGTCTTTCACAACTCACAACTCCGGAAATAATCTGTTTGATATTATTACTAAGGTGGAGAAAGTGGGTTTCTTTGTGGATTTTTTTTCTCCTTTAATTTTTTTTTTCATTATGGTGGGAGAGGGGAGGGTTCAGAAGGAAAGAATTTGGTCGTGAAAATCTTTTTTTCTGCATTTATCGCATATAGGGATTAGGGACACATTTGGTAGAATTTAGTCCCGCAGAAACTCAAAAAGATAACAATAATAGCACTATTATTCCATCGTTGTATTTTATTCACCCTTAAATTTCTTTGTTAGTACCAAACAAGGTGTAGTGATTGCTCTGGGTTTGTCCACCTCACTTGATCCTCTCTTAAATGACCTTAGTATGGTTTTGACAATCAGGTCCTTCAATCCGTTGTCTGAGCCGTTGGACTGAAGATCTGGAAAATAAGAAAAATAAGTAACCAAACACAATCGTAACTGGTTTGAGGTTACCTTCCCAGTGGAGCTTTACAGGTACCCATTGGCCCCAACCATTTAAATCTGCCTGTCTCAAGCCAAAGATCAAGAGAAACTGTCCTGGGGTCTCTCTGGGAGTTGAGAGTTCAAACTTCAAAGTTTATTTTCATTTCATGGGGATTAAGAAGAGGAATACAGCTGCTACTGGCACTACTTCTCCTTGTGCTAATCTCAGAGCTTCATATCACGAATGCTTTAACAAGTGTGTCTTTTCTCTTTCCTTATGGCCCGTTTGGTTCAAGAATTGTATGAATTCCTGGAATGGAGTTGTCCTTTGTAGTGAAAAATTGAGGCCTTTTGCTGGTGTGAAATTTTCTGTCTCATGACTCCGTGTTTGGTTAATTAAATGCGCTTCACAGAATTTTTTTCGATTCCATAGAAATGCCTTCGTACTTGAGTTTCATACCATTTCCAGAATCAATTTGGTAACAATATGATAGTATGGAATGAGTTCCATTTATAATTCCATTCCATTCCTACTAATTTCTTAACCAAACAGGCCTTAGACATTGTCATTTCTGTACCTCTCTCTTTCATGTAATTGATTTTCAATTATACTTTTTTGGGGCCGTTGATGGATGATAGCAGATGGTACTCTGAGAAGTTTTCAAAGGGTCAGTGGGACAAGGAAGAATGCATTTCCGAGTGGGAGAAATACAGAGCTTGCCTAATGGTATGATCTCATCACTCTCTCTCTCTCTCTCTCTCTCTTACTGGGTTTCTTCATTTCATGCATATGATGCATTTATTCATTGTAATCTGTATTTGAGTCATGTTCGCTCCTTTTTAATGAAAGTTACCATTAAAAAAAAGTAATCTATATCTGAGTCATGTTCGATTCTAGGATTTTATGTAATGGGCCATGGTTTTATGCGGTTATGTGCTGCTGGGCGCATTTTACTGGCGCTTTTCTTCCTTTTTAAAGAAAGGAATGTGTTAGATGTGTTCTTTGGGCAATTAAGAGCCTTCCTATTACATTTAGTTCATGAAGCTTTTACCGGGATCTAACCAAATTTCCCATCTTGGATTGGGAGGTGTTGAGTCGCATCTATTTTGAATTTTTTGGGCAAGCAAGGCTAAAATGAGGTTAACTTTGATTATGATTAAGAAGCAGCTGGAGAAATACTTGTTAGGTGGGGAAAAAGGCCAAATATCAAACAAACAAACTGAAGAAAGGAAACAGTACTAGGATTGGCATGTGGCCATTATCCACTTCTAGTGTATCATGCACAAACCATCCTCGTACTTCTTCCTTCACGAAAATAAGCAAAATGGAGAGGAATAAGAATATATATGTATACATGTATGTATTGTTCACTAGATAATTGACAAAAAATACCAATAAAGAAAAAGATAATGAACTAACAAATAAAACAAAAAAAATTATGTTTTTAATACATTTAATTTTGGAACAGGCACCGGGCAACCAATAAAATGATACCTCTTACAATTGAGATTTAAAGGCACAAATGGAAGGAAACAGGCAAATGATGTGGATATGAAAAGAAGAAACAAGAAAAGATAGCTAGTCGGGTGTGATTTCCCCACCTCAACCATTGTCAGAGGTGGTTTAGAATGGCCAAAAGATCCTCGAAAACATCCCTTCTGCTTTTATTTATAGAGCTCCAGGCGCTGGAGTTGGGTAAAGCGGATCTGGATCCGTTTAAAAAAAAAAGGATCCGGATAGTACGGATGCAGTGAAGGTTTGCATCTGGGTTGGCGCCACAGAGGGTGGCACCAGTGGTGCCTGGGTTCCCCTCTAAACATGGTCAATTCAAAATCTTGACCTATTTTAGCTTCAATTTTGGCTCCATTAGGTCCTTTCCAATTTATACATGTGTAGCTTCCCAAAATGTGCAGATTTTAAAGAAGAGAATGGCCAAAATTTATAGAATCCTCATGTGCAGGCTTGCTGGGAAGGAAGAAGTTCTGATTCATTGTTCATTTCCATTCTTATAATCTTCTGTGAACACTTTATATCCCCCGTTCCCTTTTTTCGGTATTCTTTCATTCATCTTGCAAACTAATGCTGGTGCTCAAGGAATTGGCTTCTCAAACTTGTACATCAATTAGAGTGACTTCTTTAGGCTTTCATAGTGCTATTTTCTGTACTTGTGGAGTTAGTCAGAGATGCCCACCTGTTAATTAAAACACAGTTTTCAGGATGACGTAATTGGGACACTTGAATCCTTGTTCTAGTAGTCTTAGTTGATGAACTGGGGCAACTACTTTCTTCTCAAAGCTTATATCCTTATATTTCATACAGGAGTGTTATGTGTCCCTCAGTGTGACGGTTTTGTTTCCAAGCTCACGTTTTGTTTTCATCCCTTATTTTTTATGGACATTCTCATAATATTAGTTAGATGAGAACAGCCAAGGGATTTCTTTTTCAGGCAGACGCTTCATTATCTCAGTTAAATCACGAAATATTATTCCTTTCGCTAACCATGTAAAATACAATTGATTTAATGCATCATTCTAATCATCATGCTAGATGCAGCTTTCTTGAGAGTTTGGCTTGCACTTGAGTTTTGGCGATCTAATTTCTACTTTTTTTTCGAGCAAGAATAAAATTGCTTTGCTTCTGCATTGACAATTTTAAATTTATTTTTTGGAACCTCAGGTCTCTTTGTTTCTGTCCCTTTCTTTGTATTATATTTCTTTTTTGCATTTGGGAAGAAAACTAACAACAATTTTTATCCATGTTTTCCTTAGTGAAATCCTTTATTATGTTAACATGTTTGTTTTCATATAACATCTTGCATTCCCCAAGACCACCTCAAATCATTAGGAAGGCCAGCTCCATTTCAACTACAAAGTGTTTCTTCGCAATGCTTGAAATATCCATCATATAAAAGTTTTTACTCCTTTGAGGCATAGTAATGCAGTCACAGCAATGGGGAAGATTCTGTTGCAACAGTACTGTTGCTATGAGACTGCTCTAACAGCAGATCTATGGGCTGTTTTCTTGTTGGCAGCACACTTAGCAAGGAAAAGTATGGACAACAGTCAAAATCTTCAATCTCAATGTCAAGATTAAATCAGTATAATGGAGCAGAAGAGACCCAAAAAAAAGTCTTCAAAGCTTCATTCCAAAACTGTTGAACTGGAGAATATGCCCCAGTGGAACATATCATTGTATATACAAGCCATAAATCTCTTAAAAACCTTACTTCTATTATAATGACACATCACAATCTCTAGGATAGTTTTCCTAACTAATAGAAGTGCTAATTACAAATAAACTTTCCAAAATGAATTAAATAAAACTGAAGAAACTATGCACTCTGCAGAACCGTCCAGACCAATCCCTACGTCTGCTGCTATGGGGCTCAGCCGATAATTCTTACCCTCATCAGTGACCTAGGTGATTCAGGCCTCTGTTGAATTTGGGATGATTTTGGCCCACTTGGGTGTGGGCCCCATATGCTCGATTGAACACCTGCATGTATTCAAAGGCTTGCCCAACTATGAGATATCTTCTTGTGCACTTGGCCATCCACATCACGTATACTCTTCCCGTGGATATTTTACTTTATCACTTTTTTAGTCCTATTGGATTAGTTTCTTTTATTAAACTAATGGTTCTATGAAAAGATAAATTAATCACATCTTTGTAGTCTTATCCATGTTCTCATGCTCTCTTCATCCAAATTTTGATTAATTTCAGATGGTTTGAATGTTTACTAATGTTAAAAAAGCCAAATTTCTGTGTCTAGTGATTTAGCTTCCAGATCAGATTATAGAACATTGCCTTTTGACAGAATGATGAATACAAATGATAACTTAGTCATTGTTTATCTTGCAGCAACATTTGGACGACAAGCATCTAAGACGTTTGTTGGAGGATAATTCTGACCTTCCAGCAGATGCAGATAGATCTTCCCTGTAATGCTAGCTTACTGGAAACACCGTTTCTATCTCTATCAAACCAGTGAATGCTTGTTCATCCAATTTAGCTGCTGGAGTTTCGTGTTCTCTTGTAGAATTTCTTCTGTTTCATGTTTTCAGTATATGCCAGACATGGAGTTTCATCAATTTCTTATCTCTGTACTTCAATCTATTCTTTTAGAGTCCTTTATTTGCTTGGTATTAAATTCCTGGAATTCTAAGCATTGCAGTGCTTGCAAATGGGCTACAATTCAAGAAGTAATGGTGAAGATCCACAAACGGTCCCCAACTTTTTCCCTCTTTGGTAGGAAATGATTCCATCACTCTGGTAAATCAAATCTTAGGGAAGTGAGGTAGTGATGGTCTCGTCTACATCTCCAATTTTGATACTTCACTTACCTTTCTAATGTTTACTCATCTCATCAGATGAGTCCTTTTGGGAGTATTTAGGGGTAGCATCAATAGGTGATACATTTAGAGAAACTTGCTTCAGATGGTTTGGACATGTTCAATGGTAGCCAACAATGACGTAATTGAGAATAAAGCTTTTATACAGGTTGATGGCCCACTAATGAGAAGGCGCAGGATGAAGAGGACATGGACAGAAGGAGCCAGGATAGACCTAAAGAAGTGCAATCTATCCAAGGATTTGACTCACGACAGATCAGAATGGAGAAACATAATTCATGTAGCCAGCACCATCATAATTGGGACAAGGCTTTGATGATAATGTTGATGAATTCCTAGGAATTACATACAAAGTAGGCAAATGGTAGGGAATCTGGCAAAAGAAATGCATAATTTGTTTTCAAAAATATTTTAAGTCTTGAAACAAATAGGGAAATGAGCTATGAAATAGTTGCATATTGGCTATTATTCCAATGGCCCCCTTTCCATAGAGGGAAGGTTGGTCGGAGCATGTCATATTCCAGATTAAGGAAGGCAATTCTCTTTCAGAATGATCCTTGAATCTAAGCATACGAGGGGCAATTGGGTACCCCCCCACCCCAAAAATAGAAACAGCAAAGCCAGACTTGAGAAAATCCTCCTTGGTCTATGACTAGTGCCATCAGCTATGGGACAGACCTATTAAGGAAACTGTGGGTCTACATTCATCCTTCTGCCAGGCATCAGGCAGACGCGAATGCAGGAAGGCAGAGCAAGATCTGAAATGTAGTTCAGAGTGTTGTATTTGTATTGGTTCTCTCCAGTTGTGCTTTTCTGGTTTTGCAGGCTCTTGTCATGTCTCTTTGGGCTTCACTTCCAGCTTCTGTCCGCACATTTTCCATTTTATCCTTTGATTCAAAGAAACATGGATATCTTTTAACAATAAAAGCAGTTCGAACTTCCTTTGGCCAGAAAAGGATCTGGGTGATGTATTTGATTAACATTTTTTTTTAAATTTCTTTAAGCGGAGCCATTTTGATTGGACAATGGTAGGATGATGACTTCATGAACTTTGATAGTGCGCGCGAGAGTGAGCTCAGTACAGGGCTGTGTGTGTGTGTTTCATGACTGTAATATCAGTTTGCCACAGGCCTTGTAATCCCTTTCATGAGATTATGTGTGCAGGATTGGTGAGCATGATGCTAAAAATGTAAGTAGCCAATCGTCCACATTCAATAACTGGAGTCACACTGTTCAGAATTCAGATCACTGAGAGTTTGTTATAGTTCCATGAAGGATCGTCTGAATTGCTAAGCAATTATATGATTGATGATGCATCCAATAATTATTTCCCAACATAGGTTTGAACTTACTCCTGCAACTCCAGGTAAAATGCAGCATATGTCTGTAGGATTTTTTTCCCTTTCGCATCATGAAAATCCATGTCTGTTTGGGTCGTGACACAGTTTTATGTTGGCGTCAACCTACCTAACCGAATCCTCATCCAAGCTTGGGACTGGCAGCTTTAAATGAGCCTGCATGGCAGTGAAGGCAGCTTTAATCTGGTTTAAGCCACAGGATTCCCTCTGTTCAATGCAAATCACCCAAACCAAATTCATTTCTATTTGTAGGCACTTACTCAAATTTTACTCCAATTATAGCCGCAAACGCCATTGAGTTGATACGTGCTAAATACACACAAAGAAATATACATATGGTTTCCTTTTGCTGAGACTCCCCTATCATCAATCCAACCCCTTATACAACCCCCCATGAAAAAAAAATTAACCTTGAAGTGCTGGATTTGGCAGGCAAATGAGAAAAAAATAAATAAAAACTAATAGCAATTAACAACTGTGCTCTCATCACATAGGAGTCCAGGTGGATTTTTGCTCTATGGGCCATCACAGTAGGACCACCTGAAAAGGGACCAAATTTTTATCATGCCATTACTACAGTTGTCTCTTCCAAGAACTACAACCACAAATTCAACATTTTCTCTAAAGATGGGGTGTTATCTATTTTATGAAGAATTAGCTATTCTCTGAAGCACAAATGAACCTGTAAAGCTGCAAGAAACAACTAAGAAGACAACCTCTTCAAGAACATGGGAACAAAGAGCCGTCAATAGAAGGTATCAAATAACTGACTCTGCAAATTTACTTCTTTTTAAATAGGAAATGTGCAACCATCCATTCTTCCCCATTATTGTATCCGAAGAGCTCTGCAACTGAAATGAAGAAAGTTCGCCAGTAGGCAGTCCACTTTGTAGCCGAATCTTTTCCATATGTTGATTCCATTATTGGCTTAATGGAAGCCATGTTCTGATCCATTCTTTTAAGCCACTCCTCACTGCAAGACAACATTCTTTCACCATCAAATGATACTGAGGCTATGATTTTATATTAAGAGATGCCACTATGGTAAAAACATTATTTGTTATACTTAAAATGGGTTTATGTCATTTTATGGTAGGTTTAACAGTTTATTTTATGGTTAAAGAGACACTACATTCAGGTTTTTACATACTCCTAGATAAATGATTCACTTGAAAGACTGTCAAAACTAACACTCAAAATGAAAGACACTACATTCAGGTCTTTACATACTCCTAGATAAATGATTCACTTGAAAGACTGTCAAAACTAACACTCAAAATGAAAGACCAGAAATATTGCGAGGACTAGTATGAGCAAGCCGGCTGACCTATCTAGAAACCCCCCAAGAAAAAATTAAAAAACAAAAAAAAGTTTGACCAAGAAAATACCATGGTTCCCAGGCTAAAACCATGTTATCCTTTTACTCAACCAATTTCATCATCCCATGAGTTCTTCCTAAATCCAGGACTCCACAACAAACCAACCCCACTCAAGGCAATCATTTATCCACACAGAGCATCTCTGTTCCTTAAATCTTTTAAAAAGTCTTTCGAATCCGCAGAGCACTAAACTCACAGAAAATATTAATTTGTATTCCCATCTAACCAAACTCCTACAACTGACCAATTTTCTTTTCCAACTGGAAAACATTGAATTTTCTTAAGCTGTTTCACAGAATCACCATCTTTTATAGGGATCTGATTAAACAAGAGGACCGCATTGACTAAACTAATCTTAACTAGTAATTAATGATACATTACTTCAAACAAGAACATTGTTTTTTAAAAATGGACTCAGCCCGCAGCTCGGCAGGAGTCAAGTCGAGTCAAATCAGTTGCAACTTCGCAGAGTCGGGTTGAGTCCCTTTTTTTTTAATTTTTTGGTAGGAAGAAGATGACGCTGTTGGTGACAACAGCAGCAGAAGGGGGTGGAGGAGAAGGGGAAATTGAAGAGTCACGTCTAGTTGATATGTGAATTGGACATGGTCTCTTCTTATTGGAAGAAGAAAAAGAAGAAGATGGAATCATGGAAGAAGTGATTTTTCGGTGGGGTCCTCTGGTAAATGGAGCTGGAGGACTTGGCCAAGTCCGTTAAGACCGGACTTGGCCAAGTTTTAAAAAACCGAACAAGAAAGTCTCCTCTCTGACTACTCAATGATTGATCCTACAAAACTTTTTGTCCAGCCATATCAGAAGACCAACACTAGATGGTATCACTAATATAACTCCTCTCAGAACATATTTTTAACCTTAAGAAAAAAAGTTCATACAATGTTAGCTTTTATAACAAGTGGCACTAGAAGTTGGTCCAAGTCCTAAACACAAAAGTACTGGTTATGTAGAGATTGTCGGGTAGATGGGTCTAGTTCTTCCATAACATGTTTACAGCTGGATCTTGATTGCTGGTCCTGTTTCTCTCTATCGATATTTTTCAGGGATTCTGCATAGAGTCAGGTCTAAGAAATTTTAGAAGTTAATTTAATGATTTCTGTTAAGTTCCAACACAAATATTTTGGATAGACTAACTGAATGGAGTAGTAAAGTCTTTTGCATTTTGAAGTAAATTTTCTTTTCCCGCTGTCTTTAGCGAAACAGGATTAATGGCTGCTGCCCTTGCTTTTTAAGGTCCTTGGTTTATTCATGCTATCTCCGTGTCTGTGATGAGCTTTGATTTTGCTCTAAAATTTCTTACTATGGGCATCTCAATAAGTTCTTTTGAGAATGGAACTTTATTAAACCCATAAATCATATAGAATGGCCAGCCAAGATGGTGGTACTGTAAAGAGACTGCTAAAGATTACATCCACACTGCTGTCAGAGCATTTCCAACAAAGAGGCAATCCCATCATACTCTAATTTTGGCCAAGGAGTCTGCTTCCTTATTTTCCTTCCCATGAATTTGCTTAAAGGAAGAGCCCATTTCCTTAAGCAGATTTTCCATTGTTAAACTCATAACAAATTCTTGAAGGTACTTCAAAGCTTCCTTGCATCCACATATTACATTCCTAGAATCTTACCCCGCCACAACAGGACCCATGAACTCTCATTTCACCTGAGAATGCAAATAAGATGCTTCCTTATTCTTTTTGTGTGATTCCACCCACAGCTGAAGTTCTACCAACAATATTTACTTCCCATCTCCCTTCGGGGTGGTGACCAAAATCTAAAGGGCATCAATGGTCTTATGATGCCATTAATGGATGCCAAGCAATTCCTATTGTGGTCCAAATACGATGTACCATGGAATTCCTAAAAAGTGTGACATCTCCCCTCTAAGATTCTTCCGTTCTGTTCCTTTTGAACAACCGAAGGTAGTGTAATTGGCAAAATCTTATACTATGCCTCTTGGTTTAAAAGGTTTCACTGTCCAGTCATACATAAGGGGAAAGGACCCAACTAATAGAAAAGAGGTTAAAGAAGAAATACCATCGATATATTGTTAAATTGCAATGGATCAATAAGTGATCTACATTATCCTCCTCCCTACAAAGGAAGCAAATGTTTGGAAGAACGAACTCTGGGATTGAGATGGTCTCTAGGAAAAAAATTGGTAATATTGCTATTCCTACAACTCTTAATGAGGGATTTCCGAACATCTCTACCAGTACAAGATTTAGTTCTCTTCTCAATTTTCTCAACAATTTTCCACTGTTAATCAATTATTATTGTTACTACCATGATCAATATCTCATGTTATTGCTTTTCTTCATTGTCCATACCTGGTTTGTGAGTATTGTGTCCCATTTACAAGCCAATGGTTAACAACCGCAACATCCTCCTGCACATGGCGACCATAAAAGAAAATCAAGAAATTAACTCATTTATTGCAATCTACTGGAGTTTTAAGAGAACTATACTTACTACATAAATTATCTTTATTCTAAGCAGTGACTATTTATGTCAGCGCTTCCCATGAAGCTATTTTTTGTCTTGTTTGGTGAAATTGAATAAATGATCTCTCTGTCACAAAGATACTACTGGAGCAGACTTTAGCCTAAAGATGGCATTACAGCAGATGACATGGAATGCCAAACTACCAAGGACATCCAGCAGTCTTCTGCAAGGGTATATTTTATGAAGTCCTGTTGGTGCATATTCACACTTGTATTCACTTTCCTTTTTCTTTTTGAATATTGTGCATATCCACAATTCCTTTTTGATGATAAAAAAAGATTATTAATACTCCAAAAGGCCAACCGGACTCGACAAGAACTGCCCTGCCAATAAAACACAACCAGGAAACTAACCAAAGTAAACAAAACAATCAAACAACATTATACATCAACAGAAACTTAAACACGAAAAACTCCTTCCATAATTCTAAAGAGCTAGAATGCTAAAACATTTTATGGATTGTAGAAAGCTGCTAGAGGCATTTCAGTTACTTTTGTTTTCATAATATCAATAAATACGAAGTTCAATGCTTTTAGTTGCCAGAGGAGAAAAAAAAAAAAAGCAGCAGGAAATATCTTGAGAAATGTCTTGTTTTGCAAAATATTGGAAGTAATTGATGGATGGAATAGATGCGGGAAACAGGAAGCGAGAAGCATATATACTTGTGACGGGAATGGATTTCCTGGTGGCCTCGGTTCAGTAAAGCATCTCCCAAGAGTGATTCACCAGGAAATGTTTGATCTTTTGCAATTAAATTTGAAGACAAGCGGAGATTAAAACTTCAATGCCAAGCCAACTAAAACTGCAGAAAGAATTACAATGAGTAGAGAAATAACTGATCTTACCTGAAAATAGAGGAGGAGGTTAGCAGAAGGCATGGTCCCTCCAGTGAAGAAGTATCTTGTAATCCAATCATCTTCATTTGTGTCCTGAGTGAGACATATGGTCAGGGCCCTCATGACTACCATGAGTAAGAACATGGTATCTCTCTCATATGACAAAAATAAATTGGATGTTATTGATCTCAAAAACAAGAAAGACAAGGGCATTCACAAATGTTAGGAGACAACCAAGATCGAGGAAAGATACATTGACTAAGTTACTGATTAAAAGATTATAATAAGTTACAGTGACAAACTTTTACCAGCATGTGAAATATACACAATGAATTAAAAATATGATTATAATTTAAATCAATCAGAAAAACAAAAATGTAAATAAAATGTATAGTAAGCAACACAACATTACAGATCCAGTGAGAACCCATTCAGAATGTAAAATGAATTATTCAAATATATGCCTTTTTTATTGCCTTGTATGGAGTTGAGCATATTACCTCAAAGTGGTAAGCAAATACCCTGTGGCAGAAGTGATGAATGAAAAGTAGGCTATCTTCTTTCATCCACTTAGAGATCTTTTTAAGAAGTTCTTTGTAGTTCTTCATGTGCTGTGTATGGAAAAACAATGCCAACACTCATAATCCCTGATTGGTAACCACAAATTATAAAAATACCCTGAAGATTGCACACCTCAAACATCTCTATAGATAAGATTCGATCAAATGACTCCTGCATATCAAATTTGCTGATATCTGCAACAATGATCTCTAAATTTAAGAGATGAAGGTCCCTGCACAAGAAAGCAAAGATCTCCCTTAAGCATAGAAACCAAGTCTATAATATACTTAACAACAATTAGAAAGCAAGTATCAAATGCAATTTGAGTGTTTCGGAGTTTAAAAGCAAGATATAAAGAAGCTATTCCTCAGTCGTATTTCGCAACTCATGACTATTTTTAAAGAGTTTTCAAATTTTTCATTTTGATCTTGCTTCCCTAACTATCTATCTGTTCGACTTCCAGACTAAAGTTGGTAATGTCTCACAAAGATACCCATTACACTTGGAACCTTATGTTTAGGAAATCACAATTTTCAAGTAGCCTATCTTATAAGACCAAACACGATAGAGTTATAAAAGGATAAAAAGAAGAAGAAAAAGAAGAAGAAAAGTAAGAAAGCTTTTGTGATTTAAAATTACCTGATTTTTAGCAGAAAATCATGACAATTCAGTAAATGAATTGTCCCACCGACTATATAATGGAGAGCACAGTTTCATGTTGTTAGACAACTATGTATTTTATGTATATCATTGTAAACTGTAGAGAGACATAAACCTTGCATTCCAATTTCACACATACTATTTCCTGTACCATAATCCCGGTGGATATACAGCATATTGTCACAATGGCATATGATTTAGCTGGAAATCCTCTGTTAAATTCCTTTACTGGCATCAGAACTAGGCTCTGGACGATCCAGATCTGAGCCAAATCTTCTCTCTCTCTCTCTCTCATATGCAATAAGTGGGGCCCAGTGTCTACCAGTAGGGCCCAAGGCCTTTATACATTCAGATTTGTCCCCTAACCTGTCAATAGAAGTTCCTGAATCCTGATCGTTGCCCAACATAGGTCAGTGGTCTGCCAAAACATGTGATGAACTGGTGGGGCCATTGCAGTCGATCAATCTATTCAATCATAAGTCCTCAACAGTTCTATGAAGTTTATCCCCATTGCAGGTGGTCGTTTGGGAAACTGAACCTTCTCCATTGATTTAAATTGTAAATTGTGAAATGGGATATACGAGTTCTACCAAAGTTCCTGCACTTGTTACAAGCTCGCATCATATTTTCATGACATACTTCCAGTAGGATACTTAATACATTATCATAATAAAAATGGCTAAAGAATCTTTCAAGCGTCTCCTGGAATGCTCCCAAGTCCATCATTTTTTTTAACCAATAGATTATTCCTGTGAACTATGAACTGCCTACAGTTAAAGCATGTAGACATTTTCAAGGGTAAAGATGGCTAGAATCTAGAATTGCTGATGGTTAGAATTGTGCAAATGCAAACAAGTAATTCAATTCCTAGAGCTAAATGTCAACAAAGCAAGCAAATCTCATGGGCAAGTAAAGAGTACTAAGGATGATCAACAGGTCAAAGAACAGAACTTCTTCATGAGCTAGAACTATGTAACTCACTTGCACTGCTCCTCTATGTAAGCCTTTTGCGTTGTTGAATTGCATATTCCCGTGATTCTGCAGTCACTGTACTTCTTTGCAATGTATAAAGAAAGGGATCCCCAACCACAGCCAATGTCAAGGATAGTTTGACCACCTTTTATTTGTGCCCTCTCACAGTATAGCTCCAACATTGCTTTCTCAGCATCCTCCAATGTAGTTGACTTATCTTGGAAGTAACAACAGCTGTGAAAATACATGTTCAAGTCAGTTTTATACTGGCATAATCAAATAGGAAATTGCAACAGAAAATATTGAATGCAGATGAACTTCAAAAGTCAAAACAAACATTAACACATGCATCCTGATATTAGTGCATGGGCTATGTGTATACTTGTTTTGATCAATGAGTTGGCTCTTGGCAGTGATTGCTTAGTTGCATGTTGGCATAAACCTTAAATAAATGACGCTTCGTCCTTCAACTGTAGACTCTCATATTACCATTTTCGAATGAATTACGATATCTACCTTCTGCATTTTTTTGGTATTGAGAATTTGAGAGACTTATGCTGGCATATATGGTCATGGACAAAATGCTTAGGATCTTAATACATATCATCATCGACAACCACATCAGACTTCACAATGTGAAAATATATAATCAAGAAACTTCCAGTTCCAGCCCTAGCATTTATGATACACAGATACTGATTCCATTACTGGCATCAGTGCCATGTACGCAATTTCTGCTGGGTATCATCGTATGGCAGTCAAAACAATCTCATCTGCATACATTATACTAGAGACATGGTCAACTCATATTTTGGATCACTGCTCGTAAAGCAAAATTGTCGCGATGAAATAGATGATTTGTTTTGTTCAGTATCATATATACTGGTTTCCTCTATTCATAACAAACTGTGTCATTAAGCAACCTCTTGATTGCTACACTGAGCACCTTTGATGCAGAGTAGGCTACCTTCCACCAATGGTCCCACCAATAGTCCCACCCAATATAGTTTTAGGATGTTTATTTTTTAGTAACTTCTTAATTTTATTGTAATTAGGATTAGTATGTTGATTTATTTAGTTTCCTAGTTTGATTAGGTTTTCTTAGGCCCTAAGTTACTTTGCCTATTTATACTATAATGTAGAGATGATAATCTCAGAATTAGAGTTGAATAAAATTGGGATTTTCCATTGAAGAGGTTGATCCTCGTGTTGAAGTCTCGGTGGAGATAGTTTGAGGTGTCTTTTTACACGTGATTCGGCATCTACGCAAGCCCTAACTCTAGGGCCTGCATCAGTTGGTATTAGAGCGAAGCTCCACATCGCTCCGATCCGTCTCCGGTCACCGATCGGAGTACATCACCCACTTTCCGCTACCAAAATCCGAACCACAATCCACTTACCCCAATCGACCCTGCGACAACCACCCGCTGCCCAGAGCCAACCCCAACCCCGCAGAACCCACCCCCCATCAGCCAACCCAGATCTGAACCCCAACCCATATCTGAACCCCGACCCAAAAAACAAAAAAAAAAAAAAAACCAAAAAAACCTCCCATCGTCGTCGCCGCCGCCCCACTCCACTCCCAGCCACCTCCCCATCGTCGTCGTCACCCCAACCAGACTCAGAGTCTTCGTCGCCCCAAACCAGAGGAAAAAAAAAAAAAAAAAGAACAGAAGAAGAAGCCAGAGAAAGAGCAGAACGAAAAGAAAGAAGAGAAGAGGGGAAGAAGAGGGAAGGGAAGGGAAGTACCTGGCACCGTCGTCGCCGCTGCTCCATCGCCAGCCCCAGTGCCGTCCAGCGCCATCACTCTTTTCCCCTTCGTTGGAGCAACAGTAAGGGCAAGTTTGTGTAGCCCATTTCCTTGAAAAAGGAGGCAGTTTTCCGTAGAAAACCTACTTTTCTTATGTTTGGTGCAGTATTTTTCCATGGAATCACTTTATTGCCAACTCAGCTTTTTCCTTCCTCACTATGGAAATGGACTTCCCATGGGGGGGTATGGGAAGTCCATTTCCACGGAAAACTTACCCCCCTTTATTAACTCCATTTCCTCACTCATTTCTAATGTGAAAACCCTAGCCTCTTCTCTCTCTTCAAGGAACATAGCAAGCACCACCTCCATTATCACCAACCTTCTCCCTCCCCTAACCTCCCTGCAACCCACGCCCCACCTCCAGAACGATGAAAAATCATCTCTCTCTCTCTCTCTCTCTCTGTCTCTCTGTGTGTGTCTCTCTCTAAGATGTGCTCGATCAATTCTTAGGTTCACATCGTCTACATGGGGGAAAGGCAGCACTCCGATTCTTGTTGGGAAGGTAAGTTGCAGGAAAAACTCACTAGCTTTGAATAAAACAAGGGGATTCGATGGGTTCTGTTTGGATGGGGGAGAAACGTTGGAAAAATTGGATTTAGTGTCAAGCAGCGATGATTGCAGGTTTTTCACTCAAATCTCTCTTAAAATAAATCAGTGGAGAGCAGAAATCATGAGATGGGTAGATGGAATTAGTGGGCCCAAAGATTGATGACCCTCAATTCAGGAGACAAAATGATCTCATTGGACTGTGGCCTTTAGACTCGGTGGGGTCCATTATTGGACGGTTGGATTATAAACATTTCACTACCCTCTGATGGGTTTTTGATGGGGGCGGCTAACAAAATTTCTTAATGCCTAAGTTATAGGCTCTTTAACTCTTTGTGGCGGTGAGGTGGAGCCCACATCCATGGCAATTTTATAATCCCTGATTTTATACATAGAAGTGTGAACAAATGAGTAAATAGAAAGTAAATTACAAATGATAATACCATTGTAGTTTTATTATTTTTTTGCAGAAAACTACCGCACTAAACAATAAATTCTAGTTTTCCGTAAGGAATCCGCAGCTGCACCAAACAATATCAGCACCAATTCATCGAGGAAAAACTTTTTGCATCAAACATAAAATTTTGACTTCCGCGGAAAAACTTTTTCAAAGTATTTGAAACCCATGGATTTTGTTGATGTTGCAATTTCCAAATTCCACGGAATTTACATGTACACAAACGTGCCCTAAGGGTTTCACCTTCAAATAGCTTTTCTCTTCTTTTCTGGCGCGGGACTCAAGGCAAGCCAAAGGCCAAGCTTTTGTTATCGCCTGGGTCAGGTCAGGTTAAGTTTCGGGCCCGGTCAATTTCGACCCGTTTACAAGGAGTCACCCCCACTTCGTTCCTCTGAAGTAGGTTAGTGGCACCAGCGGCTGACATCATCTTGCCACATCATCAGCAGATCAACCACACAGATTTGACGAAGATCAACCGTTGGATCTTGTTGCTGCAATATCACAGCTATCCGCCATCAGATTTTTGATCCGTCTTTACCAACGTGATCTTCGAGCGCAGATCTACACATCAGGTTAGTCAGTTTTGAATTTGCATAAACAATAAAAATGCCTCCTAAAAAGCATGTAGAAGTGGAGTCTTCCTCCAATAATGATGATGATTTGAGGGGAACCGTTGCGGAATTATCCGTAAATGTTAACCAACTATCCACAATGATGGTTCAAATGCAAGACACTCTTGCACAAATTGAAACCCGATTAACTACTTTGGAAACTAATCGGCATGAGGATATTCATCGAGCTGATGGAGGACATATTTGGAATCAACGAGATCCACATGCAATTAATGTTGATCGTGATATGGGTATTAAGCTCGTAATTCCTGAATATGATGGAAAATTGAAACCAGATGACTTCATGGATTGGTTAGTGTGCGTTGAAAATATTTTTGTGCACAAACCAATGACGGATGGTCATAAGGTTACATTGGTGGCAACTCGATTTCGCAATTATGCTGCGATTTGGTGGGCCGAGTTGCAAAAGAAAAGAAGAAATCAAAATATTGATTCCATTGACACATGGATCGATATGAAGAATTTGTTAAAGCAAAAATTCCTCCCTGTGAATTATTCAAGAGATCTTCATTCAAGTTTTCAAGATTTGAAGCAAGGTTCCAAAACTGTTATTTAATATTCTGAGGAGTTCCTAACCATGCAAGCTCGTTGTGGCTTGAATAAAGCTGATGATGTGTTGGTTGATCGTTATTTTCATGGGCTGCGCATTGACATACAACATATCCTTACATTCAAGAATTTTGATAATGTTGACGAGATCATCCAACATGTCATTAAAGCTAAAGACATTGCTAATTATCAAGCTCGAAAGTTTGGTGTCTCTAAATGGCCTGCACAAAAGACCCCCGCCAAGTCGGACATCAATCCAAGTGCCAGTTCCTTAGAAAAGTTTTCCTCCAAGTTTGAAGATCAGAACAAGTTCACATGTTTTCATTGTAAGCAGAAGGGTCATCGTGCATTTGAATGCCCAAAAAGAATAAATTTACTGGAAGGTGCACAAGAAGAGCCGGAAACAACAGATGATCCTAAAAGTGAAGAATCCGATGAAGTGGAGGAAATTGCAGCTGAAACAGATGGTGCACTTCTCTTGGTGCAACAAGAGTCTTTACCCACTGTTGAGAAGAAATGGTTGCGAAAAAATATTTTTCGTTCTACTGGTACAATACAGGGGCACAATTGTACAGTTGTGATTGATGGTGGAAGTTGTGAGAATATTATCTCCCAATCTCTTGTTGATCGCTTGAAATTGAAGGTTTACAAGCACAATCGTCCATACTTCGTCAAATGGCTAATGACAGGTGATGAAGCGCACGTGCGATATACATGTCAGGTTACTTTTTCGATTGGTGATGATTACAAAGATAAAATTTGGTGCGATGTTCTACCAATGGACAGTGGAGATATCCTATTGGGTCGCCCATGGATGTATGACAAGAATGGCACTCATGGGATGCGAAACAACATGTATACCTTCATGCACAGTGGAAAGGAAGTAACGCTCCATCCAAAGAAGCTAGAATCACCAAAGAAGAACTCAAGGGCCCATGCTACAAAGGAAGTGCTTCATGTACATCATATATACAGAGGCAATTTGAAGAAGACCCGAGTTCGAGGTCGAACTCTTCTTTCAACCTGGGGCGAATGATGCAGAGCAGGCTACCTTCCACCAATGGTCCCACCAATAGTCCCAACCAATATAGTTTTAGGATGTTTATTTTTTAGTAACTTCTTAATTTTATTGTAATTAGGATTAGTATGTTGATTTATTTGGTTTCCTAGTTTGATTAGGTTTTCTTAGGCCCTAAGTTACTTTGCCTATTTATACTACAATGTAGAGATGATAATCTCAGAATTAGAGTTGAATAAAATTGGGATTTTCCCTTGGAGAGGTTGTTCCTCGTGTTGAAGTCTTGGTGGAGATAGTTTGAGGTGTCTTTTGACACGTGCTTCGGCATCTACGCAAGCCCTAACTCTAGGGCCTACATCAACCTTCCAACTGTGCCACTGGCTCACGTTGAAATTGGCTGCACGAATAACTTGTACCCTTGGAGGAGCTATGTCCCTTCTACAATTAGATACTGTTCAAATCCAACAAAGGCCACCATATGATTGATCCAATCCCTTCATAAAGACCGGTCTTCCAGAGAATTTGCCTTAAATTAGTTTCTATAGATTTCCTAACCCATCTATCATGCCATTTACATTAAGGGCATGTTTGTGTGACCTATTTACACAGAAAATGTACCTTTTTTTCTTATGGAAAATTGTTTTTTCATGCATTTGGTGCGGCAATTTTATGCGGAAATGCCTTGTCGCTATGCCAGCATTTTCCTTGAATAGGCTGAAAAAGAGTTCCAATGGGGGATATGGGAAGTCCATTTCTGCATAAAACTTCTCCCCCTCTTTATTACTTCATTTCCTCACCCTCCCTTTTTAATACTAGTTTTCAAAATGGAATCTGCAGCCGCACCAAATAACATTAGTACCAATTCATCGAGGGAAACAATTTGCATCAAACATGAATTTCTAACTTCCGCAGAAAACACTTATGAGGTATTTAAAAACTATGTACTTTGCTGATGTGGCAATTTCATCTTTCCATGGAAATTGCCTGTACACAAACGTGCCCTAAATTTCTTGATGCGGAATTCTGCAAGTTTACAGGGACACTCTTCCATGCACCGGTTTCTGTACTTTTCAGGGAGATTAGATTTTTGGCATTGACCTGCTTCCAAGATTTAGTCAGACTGGCTTTTATTTACTTGTGATGAAATTCAATTAATCTATCTTGTGGAGCTTTTTGAGGTAGGTATCATTGTAGCCTCCCTGTCCTAGTGTTCTATTTATGAGAGAAAAAGGACTAGAAAAGGCCAGTGTATTTGTACAATGAGAGGAAACATTGGCGGAGAGAAAAACTGTTCTGACTTTCCATGCAGCCCTCTTTTCTAGTTTTTTGGTGTGACACATTTTCCTAGCAAAAAAGGAAAGATAAATTGATTTTCTTCAATAAAGAATATTTCAATTTCCTGTGTGGGGTAGTAATGTAGAATTCTTCTCTCTTGTCCGCAAAGAGCGTAATCCTCTTGCTACACAAACACACCTAAAAATAAGAGGAAATGGAAGAAACAAATGTGAAGAGACCAAAATGTGGTCAGGCATGCTCACAATAGGCTCCCACTCATTGCATTTCAATAGATTTGAACAGCACAATCTACAGTTAAGATGTGTCATAGAGCATAAATAAATTACGTATCATGATCAAGTACAAATGCAACCACAATTTTTGTTAAGGGATCGTTTGCTTGCACTCATTTACATATGTAAATGACGCACATGCGTAATATTTATGCATACACGCATTTGTTTGTGCTCATTTACGAGCCACATGTATAAGTGAGGTATGAAAATGGTGTGTAAATGAGTTCATTTTCAGCCTCTCATTTACATACCTAGGGAGGTGGTATACCATTGCACAAGTAAATGAGGAGAAGGCACCAGTGCACATGCAATAGAGCTTCTCCATGGCATGTTGCGCGATCGAATCCTTTCAACCACATTCTTTTGCATTTTTGTGGGCCCTCAATTGGTAATCCGAGCCGTTTATCTTCTTTATTGGTCTAATAAGCCCTAGGATACTAGTTTCACATCTTAAATCTAAATAGATTTTGAGATATTTGTATATATAAGAAAAAAACCAACCAAAAAATCCTAACCTGTAGATCTGATTTTCTACACTTCTATGGGCCCACAATTCACGACCGAGCCATTCAATATTTCCATATTAATGTTAAGAATCAAGACCTTTAGTTTCATAAGTCTTCATAGACAATGAAAAATGTATAAAAAACACAGACACACCTAAAACCATTGGATGTACACATTTACTCATATGAAAATGGTGCTTCCAAAGAAACATGGTAATATGTTTCAAATATGTAACATTTGCATATGAAAATTTTATTTGTGAATGTTTTACATATGTAAATCTCATTTTTCATATACAATATGTAAAAGGAAAACAATGGATGAAGACGAACGAGGACGAGCAACATTCGATATAGAATGCTGATGACTGATAGGGAGAAAGGAACAAAGGACAAAGAAAATGAAAATTAAAAAAAGAAGCTTAGGTGTACTTTATTTTCTCTTGACATATGCATTATGGGTCCCTTTGGGTACTTCATTCTGATTTCCTAAAAATTCTACGATTCGTATCCCGAATTTTAAGGAAAACGATTCGTATCTATGTAATGAATCCCATTTATAAATGAATCTTATGATTCAGGTATGAATCTTACGATTCGATACTCGTTTCATTGAATCTTAAGATTCTAGCAATCCGACTAAGAGAGAATGGCTATAGCCAACAAGCTAATATTAATAATCTTTTACCTTTTTTCTTTCTTTATTCTCTCTTGCTTTTATCGCTTGTATTTTTAAAAGGTTATTTAATAGTTAACGAAACCTCATAAGAATTTCTTACGACTTTTATAAGGTTTTAAAGATGAATAAAGAACATGCATTTAACTAAAGTATTCGACTGTACGTATGGTGCTTGTTTATATATTTTTCTTTTTTTAATCTATTTTGGTTTTTTTACTCCATGAACACTTTCTTAACTTTAAGAGATATCCGACCATGTAAGATTGATGGTTTTGATTTTATTTTATTTTTATATTCTGATTTAAAGATAATAAAAAAATATATATTGATACTTTAAACTTATTTAACTATTTACACATCATTATTTCATATTTATATATATATATGTAATAATATATGTCATGATGTTCTTGATATGATTGTATGATAGACTTACTTTTTATTATATTTATACTATTATAAATGGAAAAATGGATGGTTATGAATAATTACTTTTTTCTTTTTCTTTTAATTTTTAATTTTTAATTTTTATTAGAAAAATAAAAAATCCTACGATTTACGATACGATTCGCGATTCGATTTGATTCATGGGTATGAACGATTTGTGATACAATTCCGATTTGAAAACTACGGCAAACGAAGTGATATGGAAGGATAATCGAAGAGGTGGGTAGTGAAGGATGTAAGAAGCAAATGTAGATGGGACTATCACTTTTCTAGGTTTTAGTTTACTAGGGTGATTGGTAGGTAACATTTTCTATATCAGAAACAAGATTATATGATAGCCCTAAGGGACCTTTTTGTACTTGGTATTGAATTCCTTGTAATTCATTGTACAAGGGATGGATCGAAGAACTATTAAAAACATGAAGAGTGAAGGCTCTATGTTTTCCCGAGTTAATTTACTAGACCGATGGTCGGATAATTCTTCTATCCAAGAGGAGACTATTTGATGGCCCCTTGTGGATCTCCACCTTTCATCCTTAGGTGAAAAGGCATTGATTACAAATTCTAATATTTCAATTACACACTATCACATTATAGAAGGAGGGTTATGAGTCTTTTAAGATATTAAAAAAAAAAAAAGAAAAAACAAATTGACAAGAATAAGGAACAAAAGCTCTGAAGGAAAAATGAATTTAGAAATCATCTACCTGTATTTGAGATTCTTGCCAAGCACCAATTTGAAGAATGAAGTGGGTAATTCATAATGTTGGGATTTTGATTTGTCAGTCTCCACCGCTATAGGCATATGTTCAAGAGCTGAAAAATAAAACCCAAAGATGCTAAAATTGATGTCAGAGACAAATAAGCATGGCCATATAAGAGGCCAACACATACATTTGACAATAAGATCATAAAGAAGGGAATAACTGCTAACCCATGTTTGGCTTGAATCCATTGATTGGGCAAAAGAATTACTGCTTATATATATATTTATTTATTTATATATATATTTATATATATACACACACACGTACTAAAGATAATATTGTGTGATTATTCTTTTTTTTTTTTTTTTGTTTTATTGTTGAGAAGCAATGCTATAAATCTTATTTAAGAGAAACTTTCAAATATATCCTGAAGTTTTTCTGAGTTTTAAAAAAAAAGACATCATGATTTTCTTATTCAAAAGAGGTTATTAGTTTTTAATATTTCTTTTAATTAGGTCTGTTTTCATTACAAATGGATTGAACCAGATGCGCATATCTTTCCTAAAAAATAGGGCACACTAGGATCTATGCTATATGAACATTATCTGAGAACAACCACATCTCTAATCATAATCATCATCATCCAGGCTTTGTCCCAAATGAAATAACCTTATCTCTCATGATCAAAATAAAAACCTACCCATGATCTCTACTTTACACATCTCACTCTATACCACAGACTTTTAGTTTAATAAAACAGAGCAAAAATAATAATAATATAATAATAAACTAAAATAAAAACTTATCTTTTTTTTTTTCCTGCCAAGTTGGCCTACTTGTCAAACCCAAGGTTCGAGCACGGACATATGTGTGATACCGAAGTGCCAACACCACTCAACTATGCTAGCTGTAATTTTTAGTTTTTTATTATTTTCGTAAAAATGAAAATCCCACCTGTGAAAGGAATAGGATAATATAGGAAATTCTAAACTCACCCACATGGTTTGTTGAGCACACCCACCATTTAAAAAAAAAAGTAACATGACAAAAATACCCCTCCTTCTCATTCCTTCTCTCTCCCTCTCCCTGCTCCAACGACCTCCAGCAACCTCCGCCCGCCATCCCCTCGATGCTGCCGAAGGGGAGGGAGCGACAGAGAAAAAGGGAGGGAGAGAGATGGGGGGTGGGAGAAAGAGGGAGAGAGCAGGTGGGGGCTGCGACGACGGGCGGCTGGAGAGAGGCAGAGAGCGGGAGGGAAAGAGCGGGAGTGGGGGACTGGGCGGGGAGAGGGAGAGGGAGATAGAGCGGGCGGGGAGGGTGGGAAGGGAGATGGGGGGAGAGGGAGGCAGAGGGAGAGGGCAGGCGGGGGTTGTGACAGTGGGCAGTGGGCGAGAGGCAGAGAGCGGGAGAGAAAGAGGGGGGATAGGGAGACTGGGTGGGGAGAGGGAGATGGAGCGGGCGGGGAGAGGGGAGCAAAAGGAGAATGGGAGAAAGAGGGAGAGGGCGGGCGGTGGCTTTGACGACGAGCGGCGGGCAAGAGGCAGAGAGAGGGAGAGAAAGAGGGGGAGAGGGGGACTGGGCGGGCAGAGGACGGGTGGGGAGAGGAAGGGAGAGGGAGAGGGCTGGCGAGAGCCGGCGGTGGGTGAGAGGGAGAGGAAGAGAACGAAGGGTATTTTGGGTACTTTAAGAAATGTGGGTCGGGTGAGAGGGAGAGGGAGAGGGAGAGAAGGAAGGTTATTTTGGCTTTTAGAAATGTGGGTGGGCTCGGCAAAATTAGTGGGTGAATATAGAAGTTTCCAAAAATAATCTTGGAATCCAGATGCCTCACGGCCTTATCTATTGTTAGAAAACAGAATCCATGGAGATAGATTTCTGTTTAGTCCAATCATACATTTCCTCGAGAATATCGCTACTTTCACCAGCGACGTGTATTTAGAGCAGCAAAACCAATATAAGCGAGGATTCCTGTCAACGTGAGCGTGCATATATGCATTTCAAAGGGAAAAAAAGAAAGAAAGAGAGAGAGAGAGGATGAAAGGAGACTGACAATGTGCGAACTGGATGAGATGAGAGAGCTGCAGTTGGGATGAAGGCTGGTAGCCCCAACGCAAGCGGCCGGCCAGCAGCAGCCTCATCAGCTTCCTTGCCACCGTGTCTGGCAGTACGTTGCGCTCCAGCAGCGATAGCATCAGTCGCACACTAGCATTGTACGGTACCTGTATCAAATCCTCCATCTCCTCCTCCTACTTCTTCTTATTCTTCTCTCTCTCTTTCCAGGCTATCCGTACGTTGTCTTACTGGTGTTTGTGTAGACGAAAAGAAATGGAAGGTTCTATCATTTAAGTAGCGCTGATTTTGACACGCACTCCCATCAGAAATCACGTTCTTCTCTAGAAATGGCATTTGGAGATTTTTCTATCATAAGGTCTAGCAAAACATGCCCGCGCCAATGTAATTTATAATAGTAAAAAGAATAAAATTTTTAAATAATATTTAGTTGAGATTAGATTGAGATGGTAAAAATTAAAATCAAAATTAAAATATATAAGAAGGCACGATGTCGTAGTCTACGTCATATCTCTAACAAGGTGTGGGGCCGGATTAGGTGTGGGATAGCTCGACCACAATTATGACTGCTTAGGAATGAGGGCGGACATTGACCTCAACAAAAGGAAATGCAAGTGAACAGCTAAAAAGTTGTTTATTCTGTGCAATAGCTAGCAATGTTGTTGAGATCCGTCTTCATATATAACTAGCAAAACATGCCCGCGCTTAGCACGAGCAATGTAATTTATAATATTAAAAAGAATAAAATTTTTAAATAATATTTAGTTTAGATTATATTGAGATGGTAAAAATTACAATCAAAATTAAAATATATAAGAGGGCACGATGTCGCAGTCTACGTCATATCTCTGACAAGGTGTGGGGCCGGATTTGGTAGATCTCACTGTAGATGAAGGGATAGCTTCAAATTTGAAGAAAGCAATCCATACCCAAAACTTGTAAAAAAAAAAAAAAAAAAAAAAAACTCTTAATAACACTTGCATCATCCAACCTCTTTAATCTTCAAGCCATAATTGATATTTTAAAATTTTAAATTCACCTAAAGAAGGTTAACAAAAGTGGACTCTCGATGTGAATCTTAATTGGAGTTCCAATTTCGCAATTTAAAATTGAAATTGAGATCCAATTTCTCAATCAATCCAATTTTGAAATTGAGTCCCTTGCCCGTGCCAATAGAATCATAATATAAAAAATTATAAAAAAACCTTTATGATTAGTTTCTTTAAAATTAAATGCAAAAGGACTTAGTCTGAGAGAGAGGGAAAAAAGAAAAAAAAGAAGTGCATAAAAATTCAATACCTATTGCATATAGTTTTTTTAAAAAAAAAAAAAAAATACAAGCCCATGAAAATTGAAGATTAATGATCAAGAAAACTAAAAAACAAAATCAAAACAAACAAACAATATAAGCTATGAATAAAATCCAATGAAATTTGAAAGACACATAGAAATAAAACATAGAAATGAAAATCCATAATCAACTCAATAACATAAGCAATTTAAAATAATCAAACACTCATGAGAAGGAAAAAAAAAGAAACTAAAAAATGGAGCACAAATGGGCAAAGACAAAAGAACCCATAAATTCATGAAAAACCATCATAAAAGGAAAACTAAAAACCCATTACAAGTGTGAAATTATAATAAAAGGAAATAAATTTTATTAAAAAGGCTATAAAAAATAAATATAAATAAGGATCCATAGACAATACAATGATAAAAAAAATTTAAAAGAACCAAACCAACCTATGATAATCTAATACTCAAAAATAGAAATCTGAAGCCACAAAAGAAATAAGAAATATCCATAAAAAGATTCACAAAGAGAACTTAAAGAACCCAATGAAAGTAAAATAAATAATTAACACATTATAAGCATTAGAAAAACAAAAAATACAACAGACAAATTAGAATTTACAGAAAATCTCATTATAAAAAGTGATTTAAAAGAAAGAAAAAAAAAAAACCAAGGAGAACCTAGGACCCAAAAGTTGAAACAAAAAAGGGGAAAAAAGAAAATCACAATCTATGAAAACCATACAAATACAAACCATAAAAATATTGCAAATCTATAGAAATTTTATAATGATGATTCTTTTGTATAAATATATTAAAATGACATAATTAAAATTGCTCAAATAAAATATGATGAACTCAAAAGTAAATGAATTAAAAAAGATTTACCTCTCAAATTGAAACGTTTAATTATTGCATCAATTGTCTCAAGATGCTTATATTTTAAAATGGGTTGAACACTGATCTAAACTAAGCATGCAAATGAGACATGAGCCGGTACTAAAAAGAGATACAAATAAACAAAAAAATTATTGAAGTTTCTTTAATAAAATACAATGAACTTAAAAGCAAATGAATGGAAAAAATGAAAGTTCTCTTGTTGACATAGAGAAATAGAATTATACTGGAGAAAGTAGAAAATGATGATAATAAGAATGAGCTTAATTCTTCATTTAGATGGACCAATATTATTGGAGATTCTATTTACCATTAGTTCCGCATTCTTAAAAAAAAGTCTACAATCAAAATCAATAGATAAAAACGAAACCAAACAACTTATAACCGAAAGTGGATTAAATAAAAAAGACTAATGATTAAATAAACAAGACAACCCAGAAATCATCATTTCACATTCTTAAAAAAAAAAGGAAGAAATTCATATAATCAGAACAAACAAAAATACATGAAATTCCTTAGATTAGTGACACTTAGACACTGGGACCCATTAACACTCAAATGCTATTGCTTTGATAGAAATAGGATTATATTGGGAGTTTCTTAATAGACAAAAGGCATGATGGAGAGTCCAAATCACAGAAAAAACTTCATTTGAAAAACTCTAGTATTTTGTATTTTTTTTTACAGAAAATCAATTTGATCGTGGAAATACTAGGGCTGCACATGGGCGGTTCGGATCGGTTTAACACTAAAACTAACAACCAAACCGAACCTGTCGGTTTTTTAATTAACCGATCTGATCCGACTGATGGAGAGGGCTTAAACCAAACCAAACCGAACCAAATGGTTCGGTTCGGTCTGTTAAACCGTTGTTTTTTATTTTTTTATTTTTTGAAAATCAAACATTGAAAATCTCAAAATGATGATACCCAATCCTTTGCATTTATTCCAATGATTAATGCAAACATAAAAATCCAACATTCTATACTGGACTAAACGCATATAAAAAATAATTCTATTGCAAAAAGAGAGTTTAGACTAAACACAAGCGCACAAAAAAAAAAAAAAAAAAAAAAAAAGAAAACTTGCAATGAAACATTGATTCACATGAAACCATTTGGAATTACAATAGAATAATAGTTTATGTCAAGAAAAGTCACACAAATGGAATCTATATCAGAACCCACTGTATTTTTTGGAGTTGCACTGAGGCAATATTAATGGTTGAGTTCATGCAAGAATGGAGTTGTGGAATGTAATTTTGAGAGTAGTAAAAAACGAAACTCTAAGGCTAAAATAGTAAAAAAATAATATTAAGTTACTGCATACGGTCGGTTCGGTTTAAGGGGTTAACCGTGGGCTCAAAACCAATAACCGACCGATGTAAACAGTTTTTATGATTTTCAAACCGTTAACCGAACCAATCTGTTATAAACCGATCCGAGCTGCCCTGTTCAATCGGTTCGGTTCGGTTTTGCGGTGATACAGGATATTTTGTGCAGCCCTAGAAATAACCCAGAATGAGATGAAATTTTGAGGTATCCCATAAATAGCAAGAATGTTTGTCTTAATGATTGTGATTTTTAATAGATAGGGTATATCGTAGTGTTCCACTCCATTTACATCACGATTGATAAAAATTAAAGCTACATACATAAAACAGAAAAAAAAAAAAAAAACAAACTTCACACTTTCTCCCTCGGCAAGCTTGCATGGTAGCACATCAGTTACATGGAAAGTTTTCTGCCTCCTCTTTAGCTCCACACTGTTGTTGCGAGATTTTCTTTTTTCAATAATATTTTCATTTTCTTATTAATTATGAAACTTATTATTTTTGTTGATCAATTCCATATATTATATATTCATTTGAGTTTAGTTTTATTGTAAAATGGTTGTCATAGAAAACTAAAGTTGTAAAATGGTTGTCATAGAAATTTAAAGACTATATAGGAAATCATATAAAATAGTTATTTCAAAAGTTTGATCATCTATGCTTAAAGTACAATGCATAAGTATGAAATAATAACAATAGTATTTATAGGGGTCAATATTCTAAAAATATAGTTATTTTTATAAATATCTAGTAAATAAATTTCAACTCCCGGTCAATATTCCAAAGTGGGGCTGGGTCCCTTCCTCATTAACTAATTTTAAGTTTTTGTTGACAATTATTAACAAAAAGATGCTCTGTGGCGTAGTGCTAGGGTTGCTCTTTTGAAATTCATGTTGTTCTGAGTTTGAGTCTCAGCACATACCATAATTAATTTTTATCATGTCATTAAAAATACACGGGTCGGGTTGGGTCCAAAAAGTGTGCCTTACCTTTACCCGACCCGTTTGCTAGGGTCAAACTAAATTAACTTGATGAGTCAAAATCACTTGAAGCGAATTGGAATTGATTTCCACTTCGCTTCATATATATATAATTGATTACACTTACTACTGTTGGGTAAGTCCTCTGTTAAGATATACGTATGTGTGGGATTTTTTGATATAGCCACAATTGGTCATGGGTAACCCCACCTTGGGACAAAAGTAGAGAAAATTCCTCTTATTTTCTCCTTTAATAGTTACAGTTGGTACTCATGATACTGTAAAATTTTAGAATAAATTAGGGAGAGATCCTTCGGTATTGTGTTATAAAGTCTCTAGTACACAACAATAATGTTTAAGGCCTAGAGTCCCTTCCGCATAGGATTAATTCAGGTAGTGGTCCCTAAACATATGACATCAGATTTTTTATGACTCATTTGCCTTTTTAACCATTTAAATGGGCGGTGGTCCCTAAGCATGTGACATCAGATTTTTTATGACTGATTTGCCCTTCTAACCATTTAAATGGGTGTCATGCAATTTAAATCTGCGTTTTAGCTCCAACTCACTGTCTTTTCCGGATTATTTTTCAATTTAAATGTAGTAAGATGAGTTTTCGATCAAAATTTAAGTTTTAAATTGCAGGGAACGACAATTGATGGAATTTTGCCTAGCGTGACTTGCTTAGTGCTGCTTTTTTGTGTCCTCTTCCTTCCTTTGGGTTATTTTGGTTGTCCACATACAGAAACAACTTAGATAAATTGATATCAAATTCATCCCAGTCGAAAGCAAAGTCAAATAAAATCATAACAAGTTTAAATAAAATTAACTTCAAACACAGATAATTTCATATTAGATTTAAATAAATTTTATCAAAGCTAGATAAATTCAAACTAAATCTAGTCAAACCAAACCAAATCTATATCGAAGTGATATAACTTGTTTTTAAACTGACTATGATTTTAAACATAGATAAATTCATATAAACTCACGGCAAAGTTAGATAAGCTCCTATCAAAGTTAGATAAATTCATAGCAAACTTAGATAAATTCACTTAATTCGTATCAAATTCAAATTAATTCAAAGCAAACACAAATAAATTCATATCAAACTTAGAAAAATTCATACCAAACACAGATAACATCATGCCAAAGTCAGATAGCATCATGCCAAAGTTAGATAATACATATTAAGGTTCGCACTCGTCGAACGAAAATCCTGAGTCCGCCATTGGTGCCTTGGTCTTACCTTAAAAAAATGTTGGCTTCCGGTGAGACTTACCTTGGTAAGCCTGGGATTTTCGTTTGAGGGGAGCGGACCCAAACAAATAGTTGAATTTTGTGGGCAAACCTAAGATTTTCATAGAGTTTTGAAGGTGGACCTAAGTCATATGTGAGTATGCCCCTACCTAGATGCATACCAGTCAACGGTCACTAAAGGCAATTGATAGGTTTGGCTGTGGATTGGGAGAATATAAAAAATGGGAATGATTAAATGATACAAACAGCATCAAGACGTTTTTAAGACCTGCAACCATTTTAATCTGTCACCCGAATTTGGACTTGGGCCATAATAAAAGGCCTATACTTGAGCCAAATCTAGGCCCAGATACTTCTAATACTAATATTTTTGCTGTATACACATATTAGACATTTACACATGTATTATCATGGAACATGGCAATATACATCTGCCATCGAGCATGGAATTGTGGATCCAACCCTTAACCAAATTAAAAACAGATCCAATATTTGTTGGACCAATGCCTGATTGGGGACTTTTTTTCACCTAGCAGAAACGTTAACACAGGAACTTCTATGAAGTAATGGAGTGTCCTTAATCAAATATGCATGCATAATTTCAAGGGGTAGCTCAGTTGGCCTAAGACCATGGTTTGCACTCGGAGATTGTAGGTTCGAAACAACACTAGTACACTGGGGCTACAGGGGAGTTTACCCGACTTCCCTCTAGGCCCGGATAAATTAGTCAAACCTAAAGGGTTGGGAACCTTCCGATAGTGAAAAAAAAAAAAAAGTCAAATATGCATGATGTTACTTGCACGTAAGCTGTAAGAAATTTCTAGTCAAGAGGAGATGACTATGTGGCCTAATTTCCGTTTTTCTTTCTTTCTTATTTTTTCACCGATCTTGCAAGTGATTATTCAAGGTCCTTTAAGTTATTGCAACCTTTTAAAATCACCCCAACTGATGTGCCATGCAAAGTCATGTGTGAACTCCAAATGGGTGTAGGGGACCTGAAAGAGTCCCTCTCTGGTGACATTGACTCATAGGCCGGGACACCCATGGGTCAAAGGGTGCCATCATGTGAATCAATTGTTTTCAAAATTGTCTCATAGTTGGTCAGGGACGTGTGTATGATTAAAGTAGGTGTGTTTGATTTTTCAACCCAATGAAAAAAAGTCTATCAAATTTAGCCTAGTCGAGGCTGAACATAAGATTATTCATAGTAAAGTGGGACACTCATAGGGTCCCACTCACTTGGACCCCTTGAGGTTGACAAAAAGCAAGAGGATCCACCAAAATTTACATCGAAAAGGCAATCAACCAAAAATCAAACGCAATAATCCAGCATTATTATATCTATTATCATTAACTTAAGATTAAGTAACAGACAAATTTAAAGAGGATTCTTCATCTTTCTAACCCCTTGATCTATGGACTTTAGAGTTTATAGTTTTATTGTTTTCTTTCTTTCCTTCATTCTATTATTTTCCAAATCAAACTATGACTAAGAGCTGGATGATTGTCAAATCAAGATGAGTGCCAAATCAAGAAAGGTTAAGGTTAAAGACTGGGCCATATGTATCATAGGTAGGCCAAATGGCCTAAAAAGAATAGGAAATGTGCATATCTTGAAGTTTCAAATGATATTCACTGAGCCACATTCAAATGAATTATAAGAGAATAATGTTGTAAAATTTTCACTTGTAAAAAATATAAAAAACTTGTCTTTGATGAGCGACACCACTAAAAACCTTAAAACTGTTTTTGGTAGCCAATCTATCAAACCTACTTTTCCATGTAATGGATCTAATGAAAGATGATTTGCCAAGAGATACATTTCATGGACATTTCATGTGAACCTCAGTACGTGGGGCTCAACTATAGTGAATCAGACTCATGGCGTGTTTGGATGTGGAGTGAAATGAAATAAAGTGTGGTAAAGCCTCCATTATCTAGACAACATAAGACACGTGTCATATCAAAAATACATAAATTTAAAATTTTCTTTTTTAAAAAAAAAGAAAAGAAAAAAGCAACCATCTTTCTCCGCTAAATGGCAAAAAAAAGGTCCTCTTTTTACACAAAAAGTAAAAAAGATTCATTATCAAGTAACTAAAAATAAAATACCATCATAACATCTTATATTTAATTCTCTTTTGATTTGATGATTCACCTCACTTTACTTTAATTCGCAATCCATCCAAACACGAGAGCAATCTCCACTGCTAGTTTGATTACAACATAAAATCCTAGAAAAACGTTATACCTTTTAAGTAGGTAAGTCACATCAAGATTTCTAAATATAAAAGTCATATCAAAGGTTAGAATTACAAGGCCTTCATGTTCACTATCTCTGAAGAAGACTTTTCATCTCCCTACCCTCGACTTGCTGTATCAAAATAGGCTCACACTCATGTTTGGCACGGTAAATTCACACACATATTGAGGGATCGATCCGTAATCATCAAGTTAAATTATCACCATTAGACGGCTGGACCTAGAGATGTAATTGGCTATCCGATTTTCCTTTCACATAGACGTTCTGATTAATAAATGGGTCTGAGTCTAATACCCAATTTAGATCCAGATTGATAAATATATTCGATTCTAGATTTATATAAATTCTAACTTGAGGACCAACATACGTTGCTTTTTAGGGTGAAAAAATTGTAACAGTGACCTAAAATTCTTGTTATCCATCGAAAAGTCTTTTCTAAATGGGAGGGGTTTAATATTTTCCTTCTCATGGGAATATGAAAAAGTCTGATTTTCCGCGGAGGCACACAAACGTATTCCAATTCTCTCTTCAACAAGGCATCCATCAACTTTTTACCCAAAAAAAGGCATCCATTAACAGTGAGATGGGTTATGCTATGGAAGGGATAAAAAAAACATGCACACATTTATATCAGTTGGCCTGTCAATATCATACTGAGGGAGAAGTCAACTTTTTAGCTAATCTCTAAATACATGTGATTGATACATGGAACTCGGACCAAACAATGGTGGGCCCCACCAGGGGCGGAACCAGAATGTACGATTTGGGGGGGACATTGTGAAAAAAGAGATTTCAAGGTGGGCCACAGCAAAAACTAACATTAAAATCCCAATTATTCTACGGGTTTTTTTTTTTGAAATTTATGATGGGGGGGGGGGCGTGGCCCCTGCGACCTGCCAGCCCCCCTAGTTCCGCCACTGGGCCCCACATATTTTCACCTATTGGGTTTGTTCCTCCCTTCTTTATAGGGAAAAAGATAAAATGATGATATCAAGAGCGGTGTGATGTTTGTGGCGAATGGTTTTGCTAATAGCAGGGCGTAGGGTTTGCTATATTGGGTTGATGAAAGAGATGTATTTGGGCGGGGTTAGGATGCATTTGAGGGTAGAGTTTTGGGGTTGGTATGGTGACTGATTGAGTTAAACTGGGTACAGCTGCTTTTAATTTCTTTTTATTTTTTTTCTTTCTATAAGGTTGAATTAGGTTGATTTAATTTTCTTTTGAAGGGATAAGATTAGTTCATCTATGTTAGATTGAGAAAAAAGTTTGCCATATAGTATAGGTATCATGATAAGCTATGATACATAGATACTTGTACAAGCCCAACGTATCTGTATCAGACCGATACGACACTTGTATTGATAGTTGGTACCTGATACTGCACTGATTTTTCTAGGGAACAAGCTTAACATATCCTACTTATAAAGTCCTTTATTTCATGTAGTTCTTTTAATAGTTTTACTCCTCACCATTAAAAATGTTAGGAAGGGACTAAAACAATGATATTTTCATTGATTCAAAAGTGACCTAAAGAAAAATTAGGACACCCTATCCGTATCTTGTCCTAAATTCTTAAAAGTGAGGAGTTGTATCCCCGATCCATGTATCAATATCTGTATGTGGGCATCATAGATGATAAGTAACTATTAGGATTATGTAAGTAAAACAATCAATGATGTCTTTACGGCGAGTACATATCACAGGTGGAAGGTGCTCATTATTACAACTAAGAAGTTGTGGGTTTGAGTCATGTTACCAATTAAAAAATGATAAAAGTAGTTTTGGTGTGGTGAATGGTTGTGACCATAGCAGGATGTAGGATTTGCTGTATTGGGTTGATGGCAAAGTATTTGGGCTGGCATTAGGATGGATTTGAGGCAGATCTTCGGGATAGGCATGGCAACTAATTGAATTGAATTGGGAATGGCTGCATTTTTTTTTTTTTTTTGGTAGGAGCTTGAAATATGTTGATTTAGTTTTCTTTTTGAAGGAATATGATCAAGACATGCATGGTAAATTGAGATCTTTCTGTGAAGAGCGTATAAGTATCATGCCAAATAATTTTAAGATGTCGCTCTCCCCTATTGATTGTCATTTACAAAAGATTATAAAGAACTCCTCAATGGCTGTGTTTTTCTCCCCCGAAAAATGCAAATTTCCATATGCAAGGTGTCTTAAACAGGAAGGACTTTATAAACAACGAATAAGAGTTCATTAGGAGGGGCGGAAAAGGTGAAATGACGTTGATAAGGGAATAAGTAACATTAATCAAATCAATGAACCTTTTTCTCCATAAGCCTGCATCGCATAGGAGTTTGAAGTGGAAAGAGTTGCTATCCAAATAAACATAGAAATAAGGGAAATGATTGGTACTATATTTGTACGTAGAATAAGTCTCCCATGGGATTAAAACGTTTTCCGTTAAAAGCTCTTTAGCAAAAGGAAAGGATTGAATGGAAGAATCCTTGTGGATTGCTTGACAAACTATAGGAACTGCAAAAGTGCTACATTTTTTTCTTTGTTTAGCAGAAGCCACTATTTGATAATGAATTCTATGGCAACTGGGACATCTTGCATGGTCATTCGTTTTCGATGAAGATTAGGAAGCCATTTATCTAGCCTCCATGGCCATGGAAAATTTGGTGCTTTGAGGAGAACTTTTGAAGCAATTTGGTGAAAATGCTCCACTCACGCAATGTTTAACTACTACCGACCCTGTCGAAGGCCTGTCCTTGTTCTTGGCATGTAAGCCCATTCCAAACATGTGGATGGCTTCGAGGTTTGAAGCAACCAGCAGATAAAGGTTCTGTCTGTTTACCATGCTGCTTATCTTTTTTTTGTTTTTATTTTTTATTTTTTTGAATGGTTTACCATGCTGCTTATCATATGAACATAGAGATTAGATGGAGGTATTCCTAGTGTGGAGTGATCTAGAATCTAAACTATACAATTTATGCATATGACAATGTATACTGGAAGGATTGCCGTTAGTTGTACTCTTCTGTTGATCAATTGGTGGGTCAGTGTTTCATGGGTTGGTCTGGTTCCCTTGTGCTGAATCAATACCATACCTACAAAGCAGATAGTTCCCACTTTATTGGGTTGAAATCAGATCATGATAGTATTCTCATCAAAAGCTAGATATTTTTTTTTTTCAGAAAATTCTATAGACTTTTGTCAATTTATTCTCTTCAACCCCCAAACCCCCAAAAAAAAAACCCTGGTTCCGCTACTGGGCTCGCATTACTAGTGACTTGATGCAGCTCGGGACCCAATATCGAATGGACTAAATTTGCAACAGTGATTTGGCCAAATCCAGATGAATTCAAAGCACTCAAGAACACGTGATTGGAGAAAATAAAAACAAATCAAGATAAAACTAAAATCTTCTATTCAATAATCAGAGGTGTCTATCTCAAAAGGGGATTTACATATTTATAGAAAAGATGGAATAGTCTTTCCTAGCACTAGGACTCTACTTGCTAAGATTAAAATTCCTAAATCAATAAGGAAACTTTAATTAATCAAATACTAAAGCAAATAGGAAACTAATTATTTAAAGAATCCTATATAATGTCAACTTCCCACAATAAAATAACCAGCTGTTCCAATTAGGATTTGTGGGCTAATCCAATGGGTTGGGTCAGGCTGACTCATGGGTTCGGCCCAATGGACTTGGGCCTGGCTCGTCCTGCACCATGACTTCTCTACGATGCTTGGGAGGCCTCATCATTCAGACAATGAATCCTATCCATGGTTTAAGCTATAAATGTTGGTGTGTTACTCAAGGAATTTTTTTCTACAAAACATGTTACTGTTTTCTACGTACCCCATACAAATGAGCTTTGCATCTCTCATCCCATGGAACTTGAACATCAAAATCTTGATTGTCTGGTTTCCATGCTCTTTGTCACCTGACTTCATTGAGAACACTTTGAGGAGACCTCTATAGCATTAATACTATTAATTAACATTTGTAACACGTCTTAATTTCAGTTCACGTTTTGTTCCATTTAATCATTATTTCATACTCATCTAGTTTTCCTATTGCCCAAACAGACAACCACTGCACAACATAATCACAAAGCTTTTATTCACCAATTCATTGTTTTTAAATTCGTGATTCTTTAATTTTCGCACATATATACATTCAGTTGAAAAAAATGTGATAAGAGGGTGCATGTGTGTAAATGATATGGAACCATTAAAAAAGAAAAAAAATGGAAATGGTATGGAAATGGAATTAATAGACAAGCATTCTATATTATTATTTTTCCAAATGCATATAAAATCTGTAGAATTTATATATGTAAAAATCAAATTGTAATGAACAAATCACAAATTTGAAAATGATTAGGTTACTCTTTTTTTTTTTTTTTGAAATGAAATGATTAGTTACTTGGAATATGATTTAACTCAAGCTTTAAATTTAGATAAAATATATAGGCTTTTAATGTAGATTGTATGCCAAGATTGTAATGGAAGAGTTGACTGATAAATAGGAGTAGAATAATCATTTGAGTTAGTTTTGTAGGTTTGTACCAACGGAATGGCATTACTGTACAGAGGCGATCTAGAGTGAGCATAGGACATAGAAGTGAGCAGACTAAATATCTCAGGTTGCAGAAAATTGTTTCAATTTTAAAAGTGATTATGAAGCTCACATCTTGAAATCTTCTTGGATAATTCTTAAAATCTCATTCTTGGTGATTTCTGATAGTAAGAATTTCTCAGAAAATTTTTTAAAGCTTAGATTTTTTGTTTGGATCTGAGGGAAAAGAATCTTACTAAAATAAACTGACAAAATGAAAAGGCAATGGATTTTACCATTCAAAAAAAAAAAAAAAAAGAAGAAAAGAAAACGTAACGGATTTTTCTAAAATCCCAAAGAGTAGGATAATTTCATTGTAGGACCTCCTCCATACTTATTTTCACCACAGATCCGACAAATTACACATTTGCCCATTGATTTTTTTAATTATGGGAACTTATTGGTAACATTCATAAAAGATATTTGGAAGTGGTTAATTCACCCACTACCATAATAAGAGCACGGATATGACCAACATTGCAATTTAGATATTCATGAATTAAAAAAAATCATAGTTTTTAGGAAAGGAAGGAAAAGAAAAAAAAAAAAAAAAAAAGAAGGTTATGAGTAATTCATGAGCTAGTTGCGTAGAAAGGAAAGAAGTGAATTAGAGTAGAAAGTGAATGTTAGAGTTTGGATGAAAACAAAATTTTTGAAAAAAAGAAAGAAAAGAGGAGAGTAGATAAGTGGTTTTGATAAAGAGGTAAAGTAGCAGTTGCTTAAGTAGAGAGTGGGGAGAGAACATGCAAAATTTGAAAAAGAACAATATAACTTTCACCCAGTCGAAATCATAACCGCTGGTCAAAATCGAAGCCAAAACCCTTGGCTTTAATATATTATAATTGGTAAAAATAGGTGCCCATTTATTTACTTTTTAGTAATGACAATGTTGAAACACATTTAAATCCTACTAAGAAATAGATTGAAGTCTTGTAGTAGGAAAAGCTGAATCTTGGACTGAGAATTTTAATCTTTTCGGTTGAATATAACATTATTTAAACATTTGTGTTCCCTTTTAATGAGATGGTTAGGAAGTTTATTGAAGATCATATGAAAAATCCAAAAGTAAACATTTTTGTTCCCTTTTAATAAGATGGCTAGGAAGTTTGTTGAAGATCATGTGATAACTTTAAAAAAAAACTCATTAGTATTGTAATTATGTAACTATATGTTAATATAATTTAAAAGGAGAATTTATAAAAAATGGGTGGCCACTATCATGTTAAATAGACCCGTGCAGTGCGCTGTTAATGATCGAATTTCAATTTACCCATCCAAGTGGATTTTTTTTTTACCTCAAATTATTGAACTCTCATCCATACCAATATGTATTCTATGCAGCACTCCTTCAACCATACTTGATCAATCGTCTATCATCTCCTACCATTCAAAATAAAAAATCAAACTCCATTTTTTCACACATATGGTTGTGTTTGTTTTGTCCACCTCCCACCATCTGAACTCACCAAAGGAACAACTCAATCCGCCAAATGTGCATTTCTTGGTTAGACTGCTCATCAAAAACGGTTCCTTTGCTACTTCCACAAGTCAAATGAATTCAGGTTTTCAGAATGTTGTTTTCTTCAAGAAGCAGAAATTTTTTTTTTTTTTTTTAAACTAGATTGAGTCTCAGATGAGACAGATCTGTGAATCGATCACAGAAATGGTTCAACCTGCCACGTTGAACCAGCGATTCCACTGTGCTGCATGTACTATATCTTGTTGGCTGTTTCACCTTCATTTAACAAGTATTGGTTAGAATTGGAATGTGGGATATGAATTACATATTGAGAACTAAACATGAAGTGCATGGCCAAGATAAAAAGAAAAAATAAAGTAAAAATGAAACTTTAAAAGTATGACTGGTAGAGTAAATATTAGTTTTCCATTAGTTTTCATTAGAGCAGAAAACAGGAGGGTATGCAAATTTGATCTATATATTTGACTTTTCAAACTAGATCCTTTTAAGAAATTTTTTAAAAGAAATTATATAAAAAGTGAAAAAGGTTTAAAAAATGAAATAAAAAAATATATAAATACACTATTGCAAACTTGAGGTTTCAGGTTCAAGTCATTTTACTAATAAAATAAATGAAGAATAGAAACATTTATCTATACAAATTAAATAGAAAAAGAAAATAATTAATGATCTATACATAGGCTGTGAATGAGACAAAAGAAAGTATCATTAACATAATTTAGATTAAACCATTCCTCCCCCCCCCCCCCCCCCCCCCCAAAAAAAAAAAAAAACAAAAAAAAGAAAAAAGAAAGAGAGTAATAAACACTAAAAGAAAAAAATAATAACTGAAGATAGATTGGAAAATAAAAAAGAAAAGGCTCATAATTTGGAATTAAGGATCCTGCAGGTTGCAATTTAAGTTTTCAGGATGAATGAAGCATGGCAAAAATTGGTTGCGACATTCTGTAAGAGAATTGAAAAAAAAAATTGTATTACATCAAAGATTTCAATTCAGCGAAGTATAAATGAGCTAAAATAAAAACATATGTGGAGAGAAAATAATATAAAAATCACATTCGAAATATATAAAAAATTATATTTAGATTTCTTAAACTTTTTTTAAATAAATAACCAGAAATGCATAAGATTTTTACCATAATTGTATTGAAATTGAAAAATAGATATTTTTTTTTAAATGAGAGATATGAAATAAGTTATAAACGTGCAACTAAATTAAGAATAACAAAGCTAAAATTCAATATCTAATGTCATGGATTTCTAATTAAAGGGAAAGAATAACTGTTGATTGTTTAAAAAATTAAAAAATATTATCAGGAAATTTATTTGGAACAAAATTATCAGTTACAATTTCTCTTGGAGTGTTATGCATTGTCGGATTGGTGCGTAAATATACTTTCATTTTTTCAATCATTTTAATAGTCTTTCACAAGTGACAACTCTGGAAATAATCTGTTTGATATTATTACTAAGGTGGAGAAAGTGGGTTTCTTTGTGGATTTTTTTTCTCCTTTAATTTTTTTTTTTCGTTATGGTGGGAGAGGGGAGGGTTCATAGGGAAAGAATTTGGTCTCGAAAATCTTTTTTTCTGCATTTATCACATATAGGGATTAGGGACACATTTGGTAGAATTTACTCCCACAGAAACTCAAAAAGATAACAATAATAGCACTATTATTCCATCGTTGTATTTTATTCACCCTTAAATTTCTTTGTTAGTACCAAACAAGGTGTAGTGATTACTCTGGGTTTGTCCACCTCACTTGATCCTCTCTTAAATGACCTTAGTATGGTTTTGACAATCAGGTCCTTCAATCTGTTGTCTGAGCCGTTGGACTGAAGATCTGGAAAATAAGAAAAATAAGTAACCAAACACAATCGTAACTGGTTTGAGGTTACCTTCCCAGTGGAGCTTTACAGGTACCCATTGGCCCCAATCATTTAAATCTGCCTGTCTCAAGCCAAAGATCAAGAGAAACTGTGCTGGGGTCTCTCTGGGAGTTAAGAGTTCAAACGTCAAAGTTTATTTTCATTTCATGGGGATTAAGAAGAGGAATACAGCTGCTACTGGCACTACTTCTCCTTGTGCTAATCTCCGAGCTTCATATCACGAATGCTTTAACAAGTGTGTCTTTTCTCTTTCCTTATGGCCCGTTTGGTTCAAGAATTGTATGAATTCCTGGAATGGAGTTGTCCTTTGTAGTGAAAAATTGAGGCCTTTTGCTGGTGTGAAATTTTCTGTCTCATGATTCCATGTTTGGTTAATTAAATGCGCTTCACAGAATTTTTTTCAATTCCATAGAAATGCCTTCGTACTTGAGTTTCATGCCGTTTCCAGAATCAATTTGGTAACAATATGATAGTATGGAATGAGTTCCATTTATAATTCCATTCCATTCCTACTAATTTCTTAACCAAACAGGCCTTAGACATTGTCATTTCTGTACCTCTCTCTTTCATGTAATTGATTTTCAATTATACTTTTTTGGGGCCGTTGATGGATGATAGCAGATGGTACTCTGAGAAGTTTTCAAAGGGTCAGTGGGACAAGGAAGAATGCATTTCCGAGTGGGAGAAATACAGAGCTTGCCTAATGGTATGATCTCATCACTCACTCACTCTCTCTCTCTCTCTCTCTCTGGGTTTCTTCATTTCATGCATATGATGCATTTATGCATTGTAATCTGTATTTGAGTCATGTTCGTTCCTTTTTAATGAAAGTTACCATTAAAAAAAAGTAATCTATATCTGAGTCATGTTCGATTCTAGGATTTTATGTAATGGGCCATGGTTTTATGCGGTTATGTGCTGCTGGCCGCATTTTACTGGCGCTTTTCTTCCTTTTTAAAGAAAGGAATGTGCTAGATGTGTTCTTTGGGCAATTAAGAGCCTTCCTTTTACTTTCAGTTCATGAAGCTTTTACCGGGATTTCCCATCTTGGATTGGGAGGTGTTGAGTTGCATCTATTTTGAATTTTTTAGGCAAGCAAGGCTAAAATGAGGTTAACTTTGATTATGATTAAGAAGCAGCTGGAGAAATACTTGTTAGGTGGGGAAAAAGGCCAAATATCAAACAAACAAACTGAAGAAAGGAAACGGTACTGGGATTGGCATGTGGCCATTATCCACTTCTAGTGTATCATGCACAAACCATCCTCGTACTTCTTTTTTCACGAAAATAAGAAAAATGAAGAGGAATAAGAATATATATATGTATACATGTATGTATTGTTCACTAGATAATTGACTAACAAATACCAATAAAGAAAAAGATAATGAACTAACAAATAAAACAAAAAAATTTATGTTTTTATTACATTTAATTTTGGAACAGGCACCGGGCAACCAATAAAATGATACCTCTTACAATTGAGATTTAAAGGCACAAATGGAAGGAAACAGGCAAATGATGTGGATATGAAAAGAAGAAGCAAGAAAAGACAGCTAGTCGGGTGTGATTTCCCCACCTCAACCATTGTCAGAGATGGTTTAGAATGGCCAAAAGATCCTTGAAAACATCCCTTCTGCTTTTATTTATAGAGCTCCAGGCGCTGGAGTTGGGTAAAGCGGATCTGGATCCGTTTAAAAAAAAAAAAAAAAGGATCCGGATAGTACAGATGCAGTGAAGGTTTGCATCCGGGTTGGCGCCACCCAGTGGGGCCTTGGTTCCCCTCTAAACATGGTCAATTCAAAATCTTGACCTATTTTAGCTTCAATTTTGGCTCCATTAGGTCCTTTCCAATTTATACATGCTTTGAAGTGTAGCTTCCCAAAATGTGCAGATTTTAAAGAAGAGAATGGCCAAAATTTGTAGAATCCTCATGTGCAGGCTTGCTGGGAAGGAAGAAGTTCTGATTCATTTTTCATTTCCATTCTTATAATCTTCTGTGAACACTTTATATCCCTTGTTCCCTTTTTTTCGGTATTCTTTCATTCATCTTGCAAACTAATGCTGGTGCTCAAGGAATTGGCTTCTCAAACTTGTACATCAATTAGAGTGACTTCTTTAGGCTTTCATAGTGCTATTTTCTGTACTTGTGGAGTTAGTCAGAGATGGCCACCTGTTAATTAAAACACAGTTTTCAGGATGACGTAATTGGGACACTTGAATCCTTGTTCTAGTAGTCTTAGTTGATGAACTGGGGCAGCTACTTTCTTCTCAAAGCTTATATCCTTATATTTTGTACAGGAGTGTTATGTGTCCCTCAGTGTGACGGTTTTGTTTCCAAGCTCACGTTTTGTTTTCATCCCTCATTTTCTATGGACAATCTCATAATATTAGTTAGATGACGACAGCCAAGGGATTTCTTTTTCAGGCGGACGCTTCATTATCTCGGTTAAATCATGAAATATTATTCCTTTCGCTAACCATGTAAAATACAATTGATTTAATGCATCATTCTAATCATCATGCTAGATGCAGCTTTCTTGAGAGTTTGGCTTGCACTTGAGTTTTGGCGATCTAATTTCTACTTTTTTTCCGAGAAAGAATAAAATTGCTTTGCTTCTGCATTGACAATTTTAAATTTATTTTTTGGAACTTCAGGTCTCTTTGTTTATGTCCCTTTCTTTGTATTATATTTCTTTTTTGCATTTGGGAAGAAAACTAACATCAATTTTTATCCACGTTTTCCTTTGTGAGATCCTTTATTATGTTAACATGTTTGTTTTCATATAACATCTTGCATTCCCAAGACCACCTCAAATCATTAGGAAGGCCAGCTCCATTTCAACTACAAAGTGTTTCTTCGCAATGCTTGAAATATCCATCATATAAAAGGTTTTACTCCTTTGAGGCATAGTAATGCAGTCACAGCGATGGGGAAGATTCCGTTGCAACAGTACTGTTGCTATGGGACTGCTCTAACAGCAGATCTATGGGCTGTTTTCTTGTTGACAGCACACTTAGCAAGGGAAAGTATGGACAACAGTCAAAATCTTCAATCTCAATGTCAAGATTAAATCAATATAATGGAGCAGAAGAGACCCAAAAAAAAATCTTCAAAGCTTCATTCCAAAACTGTTGAACTTGAGAATATGCCCCAGTGGAACATATCATTGTATATACAAGCCATAAATCTCTTAAAAACCTTACTTCTATTATAATGACACATTACAATCTCTAGGATAGTTTTCCTAACTAATAGAAGTGCTAATTACAAATAAACTTTTCAAAATGAATTAAATAAAACTGAAGAAACTCTGCACTCTGCAGAACCGTCCAGACCAATCCCTACGTCTGCTGCTATGGGGTTCAGCCGATAATTCTTACCCTCATCAGTGACCTAGGTGATTCAGGCCTCTGTTGAATTTGGGATGATTTTGGCCCACTTGGGTGTGGGCCCCATATGCTCGATTGAACACCTGCATGTATTCAAAGGCTTGCCCAACTATGAGATATCTTCTTGTGCAGTTGGCCATCCACATCACGTATACTCTTCCCAAGATGTGGATATTTTACTTTATCACTTTTTTAGTCCTATTGGATTAGTTTCTTTTATTAAACTAATGGTTCTATGAAAAGATAAATTAATCATCTTTGTAGTCTTATCCATGTTCTCATGCTCTCTTCATCCAAATTTTGATTAATTTCAGATGGTCCGAATGTTTGACTAATGTTAAAAAAGCCAAATTTCTGTGTCTAGTGATTTAGCTTCCAGATCAGATTAGAGAACATTGCCTTTTGACAGAATGATGAATACAAATGATAACTTAGTCATTGTTTATCTTGCAGCAACATTTGGACGACAAGCATCTAAGACGTTTGTTGGAGGATAATTCTGACCTTCCAGCAGATGCAGATAGTTCTTCCCTGTAATGCTAGCTTACTGGAAACACTGTTTCTATCTCTCTCAAACCAGTGGATGTTTGTTCATCCAATTTAGCTGCTGGAGTTTCGTGTTCTCTTGTAGAATTTCTTCCGTTTCATGTTTTCAGTATGCCAGACATGGAGTTTCATCAATTTCTTATCTCTGTACTTACTTCAAGCTATTCTTTTAGAGCCCTTTATTTGCTTGGTATTAAATTCCTGGAATTCTAAGCATTGCAGTGCTTGCAAATGGGCTACAATTCAAGAAGTAATGGTGAAGATCCACAAACGGTCACCAACTGTTTCCCTCTTTGGTAGGAAATGATTCCATCACTCTGGTAAATCAAATCTTAGGGAAGTGAGGTAGTGATGGTCTCGTCTACATCTCCAATTTTGATACTTCACTTACCTCTCTAATGTTTACTCATCTCATCAAATGAGTCCTTTTAGGAGCATTTAGGGGTAGCATCAATAGGTGATACATTTAGAGACTTGCTTGAGATGGTTTGGACATGTTCAATGGTAGCCAACAATGACGTACTTGAGAATAAAGCTTTTATACTGGTTGATGGCCCACTAATGAGAAGGCGCAGGATGAAGAAGACATGGACAGAAGGAGCCAGGATAGACCTAAAGAAGTGCAATCTATCCAAGGATTTGACTCACGATAAATTAGAATGGAGAAACATAATTCATGTAGCCAGCACCATCATAATTGGGACAAGGCTTTGATGATAATGTTGATGAATTCCTAGGAATTACATACAAAGTAGGCAAATGGTAGGGAATCTGGCAAAAGAAATGCATAATTTGTTTTCAAAAATATTTTAAGTCTTGAAACAAATAGGGAAATGAGCTATGAAATAGTTGCAGATTGGCTATTATTCCAATGGCCCCCTTTCCATAGAGGGAAGGTTGGTCGGAGCATGTCATATTCCAGATTAAGGATGGAAATTCTCTTTCAGAATGATCCTTGAATCTAAGCATACGAGGGGCAATTGGGTACCCCCCACCCCAAAAATAGAAACAGCAAAGCCAGACTTGAGAAAATCCTCCTTGGTCTATGACTAGTGCCATCAGCTATGGGACAGAACCTATTAAGGAAACTGTGGGTCTACATTCATCCTTCTGCCAGGCATCAGGCAGACGCAAATGCAGGAAGGCAGAGCAAGATCTGAAATGTAGTTCAGAGTGTTGTATTTGTATTGGTTCTCTCCAGTTGTGCCTTTCTGGTTTTGCAGGCTCTTGTCATGTCTCTTTGGGCTTCACTTCCTGCTTCTGTCCGCACATTTTCCATTTTATCCTTTGATTCAAAGAAACATGGATATCTTTTAACAATAAAAGCAGTTCGAGCTTCCTTTGGCCAGAAAATGATCTGGGTGATGTATTTGATTAACATTTTTTTTGAAATTTCTTTAAGCGGAGCCATTTTGATTGGACAATGGTAGGATGATGACTTCATGAACTTTGATAGTGCGCGCCAGAGCGAGCTCAGTACAGGGCTCTGTGTGTGTGTTTCATTACTGTAATATCAGTTTGCCACAGGCCTTGTAATCCCTTTCATGAGATTATGTGTGCAGGATTGGTGAGCATGATGCTAAAAATGTAAGTAGCCAATCGTCCACATTCAATAACTGGAGTCACACTGTTCAGAATTCAGATCACTGAGAGTTGGTTATAGTTCCATGAAGGATCGTCTGAATTGCTAAGCAATTATATGATTGATGATGCATCCAATAATTATTTCCCAACATAGGTTTGAACTTACTCCTGCAACTCCAGGTAAAATGCAGCATATATCTGTAGGATTTTTTTCCCTTTCGCATCATGAAAATCCATGTCTGTTTGGGTCGTGACACAGTTTTATGTTGGCGGTCAACCTACCTAACCAAATCCTCATCCAAGCTTTGGACTGGCAGCTTTAAATGAGCCTGCATGGCAGTGAAGGCAGCTTTAATCTGGTTTAAGCCACAGGGTTCCCTCTGTTCAATGCAAATCACCCAAACCAAATTCATTTCTATTTGTAGGCACTTACTCAAATTTCATTCCAATTATAGCCGCAAATGCAATTGAGTTGATACGTGCTAAATACACACACAAAGAAATATACATATGGTTTCCTTTTGCTGAGTGATACCTTTCAAGTAAGGATTTTAACACCACATGAGACTCCCCTATCATCAATCCAACCCCTTATACAACCCCCCATGAAAAAAAATAACCTTGAAGTGCTGGATTTGGCAGGGAAAAAAAAAAAAAAAACACTAATAGCAATTAACAACTGTGCTCTCATCACATATGAGTCCTCGTGGATTTTTGCTCTATGGCCCATCACAGTAGGACCACCTGAAAAGGGACCAAATTTTTATCGTGCCATTACTACAGTTGTCTCTTCCAAGAACTAGAACCACAAATTCAACGTTTTCTCTAAAGATGGAGTGTTATCTATTTTATGAAGAATTAGCTATTCTCTGAAGCACAAATGAACCTGTAAAGCTGCAAGAAATAACTAAGAAGACAACCTCTTCAAGAACATGGGAACAAAGAGCCGTCAATAGAAGGTATCAAATAACTGACTGCAAATTTACTTCTTTTTAAATAGGAAATGTGCAACCATCCATTCTTCCCCATTATTGTATCCGAAGAGCTCTGCAACTGAAATGAAGAAAGTTCGCCAGTAGGCAGTCCACTTTGTAGCCGAATCTTTTCCATATGTTGATTCCATTATTGGCTTAATGGAAGCCATGTTCTGATCCATTCTTTTAAGCCACTCCTCACTGCAAGACAACATTCTTTCACCATCAAATGATACTGAGGCTATGATTTTATATTAGGAGATGCCACTATGGTAAAAACATTATTTGTTATACTTAAAATGGGTTTATGTCATTTTATGGTAGGTTTAACAGTTAATTTTATGGTTAAAGAGACACTACATTCAGGTCTTTACATACTCCTAGATAAATGATTCGCTTGAAAGACTGTCAAAACTAACACTCAAAATGAAAGACCAGAAATATTGCAAGGACTAGTATAAGCAAGCCGCCTGCCCTATCTAGAAACCCCCCAAGAAAAAAATGACAAATAAAAAAAAGTTTGACCAAGAAAATACCATGGTTCCCAGGCTAAAACCATGTTATCCTTTTACTCAACCAATTTCATCATCCCATGAGTTCTTCCTAAATCCAGGACTCCACAACAAACCAACCCCACTCAAGGCAATCATTTATCCACACAGAGCATCTCTGTTCCTTAAATCTTTTAAAAAGTCATTCGAATCCGCAGAGCACTAAACTCACAGAAAATATTAATTTGTATTCCCATCTAACCAAATTCCTACAACTGACCAATTTTCTTTTCCAACTGGAAAACATTGAATTTTCTTAAGCTGTTTCACAGAATCACCATCTTTTATAGGGATCTGATTAAACAAGAGGACCGCATTGACTAAACTAATCTTAACTAGTAATTAATGATACATTACTTCAAACACGAACATTGTTTTTTAAAAATGGACTCAGCCTGCAGCTCGGCAGGAGTCAAGTCGATTCGAATCAGTTGCAACTTTGCAGAGTCGGGTTGAGTCCCATTTTTTTTAATTTTTTGGTTGGAAGAAGATGACGCTGTTGGTGACAACAGCAGCACAAGGGGGTGGAGGAGAAGGGGAAATTGAAGAGTCAGGTCTAGTTGGTCTGTGAATTGGACATGGTCTCTTCTTATTGGAAGAAGAAAAAGAAGAAGATGGAATCATGGAAGAAGTGATTTTTCGGTGGGGTCCTCTGGTAAATGGAGCTGGAGGACTTGGCCAAGTCCCTTAAGACCGGACTTGGCCAAGTTTTAAAAAACCGAACAAGAAAGTCTCCTCTCTGACTACTCAATGATTGATCCTACAAAACTTTTTGTCCAGCCATTTCAGAAGACCAACACTAGATGGTATCACTAATATAACTCCTCTCAGAACATATTTTTAACCTTAAGAAAAAAAGTTCATACAATGTTAGCTTTTATAACAAGTGGCACTAGAAGTTGGTCCAAGTCCTAAACACAAAAGTACCGGTTATGTAGAGATTGTCGGGTAGATGGGTCTAGTTCTTCCATAACATGTTTACAGCTGGATCTTGATTGCTGGTCCTGTTTCTCTCTATCGATATTTTTCAGGGATTCTGCATAGAGTCAGGTCTAAGAAATTTTAGAAGTTAATTTAATGATTTCTGTTAAGTTCCAACACAAATATTTTGGATAGACTAACTAAATGGAGTAGTAAAGTCTTTTGCATTTTGAAGTAACTTTTCTTTTCCCGCTGTCTTTAGCGAAACAGGATTAATGGCTGCTGCCCTTGCTTTTTAAGGTCCTTGGTTTATTCATGCTATCTCCGTGTCTGTGATGAGCTTTGATTTTTCTCTAAAATTTCTTACTATGGGCATCTCAATAAGTTCTTTTGAGAATGGAACTTTATTAAACCCATAAATCATATAGAATGACCAGCCAAGATGGTGGTACTGTAAGGAGACCGTTAAAGACTACATCCACACTACTGTCAGAGCATTTCCAACAAAGAGGCACTCCCATCATACTCTAATTTTGGCCAAGGAGTCTGCTTCCTTATTTTCCTTCCCATGAATTTGCTTAAAGGAAGAGCCCATTTCCTTAAGCAGATTTTCCATTGTTAAACTCATAACAAATTCTTGAAGGTACTTCAAAGCTTCCTTCCATCCACATATTACATTCCTAGAATCTTACCCCGCCACAACAGGACCCATGAACTCTCATTTCACCTGAGAATGCAAATAAGATGCTTCCTTATTCTTTTTGTGTGATTCCACCCACAGCTGAAGTTCTACCAACAATATGTACTTCCCATCTCCCTTCGGGGTGGTGTCCAAAATCTAAAGGGTATCAATGGTCTTCTGATGCCATTAATGGATGCCAAGCAATTCCTATTGTGGTCCAAATACGATGTTCCATGGAATTCCTAAAAGGCGTGACATCTCCCCTCTAAGATTCTTCCGTTCTTTTCCTGTTGAACAACCGAAGGTAGTGTAATTGGCAAAATCTTATACTATGCCTCTTGGTTTAAAAGGTTTCACTGTCCAGTCATACAGAAGGGGAAAGGACCCAATTAACAGAAAAGAGGTTAAAGAAGAAATACCATCAATATATTGTTAAATTGCAATGGATCAATAAGTTATCTACATTATCCTCCTCCCTACAAAGGAAGGCAGGAAGCAAATGTTTGGAAGAACAAACTCTGGGATTGAGATGGTCTCTAGTAAAAAAATTGGTAATGTTGCTGTTCCCACAACTCTTAATGAGGGATGTCCGAACATCTCTATGAGTACAAGATTTAGTTCTCTTCTCAATTTTCTCAACAACTTTCCACTGTTAATCAATTATTATTGTTACTACCATGATCAATATCTCATGTTATTGCTTTTCTTCATTGTCCATACCTGGTTTGTGAGTATTGTGTCCCATTTACAAGCCAATGGTTGACAACCGCAACATCCTCCTGCATATGGTAACCATAAAAGAAAATCATGAAATTAACTCATTTATTGCGATCTACTGGAGTTTTAAGAGCACTATACTTACTACATAAATTATCATTATTCAAAGCAGTGACTATTTATGTCAGCGCTTCCCATGAAGCTATTTTTTGTCTTGTTTGGTGAAATTGAATATATGATCGCTCTGTCACAAAGATACTACTGGAGCAGACTTTAGCCTAACGATGGCATTAAAGCAGATGACATGGAATGCCAAACTACCAAGGACACCCAGCAGTCTTCTGCAAGGGTATATTTTTATAAAGTCCTGTCGGTGCATATTCACACTTGTATTCACTTTCCTTTTTCTTTTTGAATATTGTGCATATCCACAATTCTTTTTTGATGATAAAAAAAGATTATTAATACTCCAAAAGGCCAACCAGACTCAACAAGAACTGCCCTGCCAATAAAACACAACCAGGCAACTAACCAAAGTAAACAAAACAATCAAACAACATTATACATCAAAAGAAACTTAAACACAAAAAACTCCTTCCATAATTCTAAAGAGCTAGAATGCTAAAACATTTTATGGATTTAGAAAGCTGCTAGAGGCATTTCAGTTACTTTTGTTTTCATAATATCAATAAATACAAAGTTGAATGCTTTTAGTTGCCGAGGAGAAAAAAAAAAAAAAAGCAACAGGAAATGACTTGAGAAATGTCTTATTTTGCAAAATATTGGAAGTAATTGATGGATGGAATAGATGCGGGAAACAGGAAGCGAGAAGCATATATACTTGTGACGGGAATGGATTTCCTGGTGGCCTCGGTTCAGTAAAGCATGTCCAAAGAGTGATTCACCAGGAAATGTTTGATCCTTTGCAATTAAATTTGAAGACAAGCGGAGATTAAAACTTCAATGCCAAGCCAACTAAAACTGCAGAAAGAATTACAATGAGTAGAGAAATAACTGATCTTACCTGAAAATAGAGGAGGAGGTTAGCAGAAGGCATGGTCCCTCCAGTGAAGAAGTATCTTGTAATCCAATCATCTTCATTTGTGTCCTGAGTAAGACATATGGTCAGGGCCCTCATGACTAAAGAACATGGTATCTCTCTCATATGATAAAAATAAATTGGATGTTATTGATCTCAAAAACAAGAAAGACAAGGGCATTCACAAATGTTAGGAGACAACCGAGATTGAGGAAAGATACACTGACTAAGTTACTGATTAAAAGATTATAATAAGTTACAGTGACAAACTTTTAGCAGCATGTGAAATATACACAATGAATTAAAAATATGATTATAATTTAAATCAATCAGAAAAACAACAATGTAAATAAAATGTATAGTAAGCAACACAACATTACAGATCCAGTGAGAACCTGTTCAGATTGTAAAATGAATGATTCAAATATATGCCTTTTTTATTGCCTTGTATGGAGTTGAGCATATTACCTCAAAGTGGTAAGCAAATACCCTGTGGCAGAAGTGATGAATGAAAAGTAGGCTATCTTCTTTCATCCACTTAGAGATCTTTTTAAGAAGTTCTTTGTAGTTCTTCATGTGCTGTGTATGGAAAAACAATGCCAACACTCATAATCCCTGATTGGTAACCACAAATTATAAAAATACCCTGAAGATTGCACACCTCAAACATCTCTATAGATAAGATTCGATCAAATGACTCCTGCATATCAAATTTGCTGATATCTGCAACAATGATCTCTAAATTTAAGAGATGAAGGTCCCTGCACAAGAAAGCAAAGATCTCCCTTAAGCATAGAAACCAGGTCTATAATATACTTACAATTAGAAGGCAAGTATCAAATGCAATTTGAGTGTTTCGGAGTTTAAAAGCAATATATAAAGAAGCTATTCCTTAGTCGTATTTCGCAACTCATGACTATTTTTAAAGGAGTTTTCAAAATTTTCATTTTGATCTTGCTTCCAAAACTATCTATCTGTTCGACTTCCAGACTAAAGTTGGTAATGTCTCACAAAGATACCCATTACACTTGGAACCTTATGTTTAGGAAATCACAATTTTCAAGTAGCCTATCTTATAAGACCAAACACGATAGAGTTATAAAAGGATAAAAAGAAGAAGAAAAGTAAGAAAGCTTTTGTGATTTAAAATTACCTGATTTTAGCAGAAAATCTTCAGTAAATGAATTGTCCCACCGACTATATAATGGAGAGCACAGTTTCATGTTGTTAGACAACTATGTATTTTATGTATATCATTGTAAACTGTAGAGAGGCATAAACCTTGCATTCCAATTTCACACATACTATTTCCGGTACCAGAATCCCAGTGGATATACAGCATATTGTCACAATTGCATATGATTTAGCTTGAAATCCTCTGTTAAATTCTTTTACTGGCATCAGAACTAGGCTCTGGACGATCCAGATCTGAGCCAAATCTTCTCTCTCTCTCTCTCTCTCTCTCTCTCTCTCATATGCAATAAGTGGGGCCCAGTGTCTACCAGTAGGGCCCAAGGCCTTTATACATTCAGATTTGTCCCCTAACCTGTCAATAGAAGTTCCTGAATCCTGATAGTTGCCCAACATAGGTCAGTGGTCTGTCAAAACATGTGATGAACTGGTGGGGCCATTGCAGTCGATCAATCTATTCAATCATAAGTCCTCAACAGTTCTCTGAAGTTTATCCCCATTGCAGGTGGTCGTTTGGGAAACTGAACCTTCTCCATTTTTTTAAATTGTAAATTGTGAAATGGGATATACGAGTTCTACCAAAGTTCCTGCACTTGTTACAAGCATACATCACATTTTCATGAAATACTTCCAGTAGGATACTTAATACATTATCAAAAGTCTCAAGCATCTCCTGGAATGCTCCCAAGTCCATCATAGTTTTTTTTTTAACCAATAGATTATTCCTGTGAACTATGAACTGCCTACAGTTAAAGCATGTAGACATTTTCAAGGGTAAAGATGGCCAGAATCTAGAATTGCTGATGGTTATAATTGTGCAAATGCAAACAAGTCATTCAATTACTAGAGCTAAATGTCAACAAAGCAAGTGGATCGCATGGGCAAGTAAAGAGCACTAAGGATGATCAACAGGTCAAAGAACAGAACTTCTTCATGAGCTAAAACTATGTAACTCACTTGCACTGCTCCTCTATGTAAGCTTTTTGCGTTGTTGAATTACATATTCCCGTGATCCTGCAGTCACTGTACTTCTTTGCAATGTATAAAGAAAGGGATCCCCAGCCACAGCCAACGTCAAGGATAGTTTGACCACCTTTTATTAGTGCCCTCTCACAGTATAGCTCCAACATTGCTTTCTCAGCATCCTCCAACGTAGTTGACTTATCTTGGAAGTAACAACAGCTGTGAAAATACATGTTCAAGTCAGTTTTATACTGGCATAATCAAATAGGAAATTACAACAGAAAATATTGAATGCAGATGAACTTCAAAAGTCAAAACAAACATTAACACATGCATCCTCATATTAGTGCATGGGCTATGTGTATACTTGTTTTGATCAATGAGTTGGCTCTTGGCAGTGATTGCTTAGTTGCATTTTGGCATAAACCTTAAATAAATGACGCTTCATCCTCCAACTGTAGACTCTCATATTACCATTTTCGAATGAATTACGATATCTACCTTCTGCATTTTTTTGGTATTGAGAATTTGAGAGACTTATGCTGGCATATATGGTCATGGACAAAATGCTTAGGATCTTAATACATATCATCATCGACAACCAAATTAGACTTCGCAATGTGAAAATATATAATCAAAAAACTTCCAGTTCCAGCCCTAGCATTTATGATACACAGACACTGATTCCATTACTGGCATCAGTGCCATGTACGCAATTTCTGCTGGGTATCATCGTATGGCAGTCAAAACAATCTCATCTGCATACATTATACTAGAGACATGGTCAACTCATATTTTGGATCACTGCTCGTAAAGCAAAATTGTCGCGATGAAACAGATGATTTGTTTCGTTAAGTATCATATATACTGGTTTCCTCTATTCATAACAACCTGTGTCATTAAGCAACCTCTTGATTGCTACAGTGAGCACCTTCCAACTGTTCCACTGGCTCATGTTGAAATTGGCTGCACGAATAACTTGTACCCTCGGAGGAGCTATGTCCCTTCTACAATTAGATACTGTTCAAATCCAACAAAGGCCACCATATGATTGATCCAATCCCTTCATAAACACCGGTCTTCTAGAGAATTTGCCTTAAATTAGTTTCTATAGATTTCCTAACCCATCTATCATGCCATTTACATTAAGGGCATGTTTGTGTAACCTATTTTCACAGAAAATGTACCTTTTTTTCTTATGGAAAACTGTTTTTTCATGCATTTGGTGCGGCAATTTTATGCGGAAATGCCTTGTCGCTATGCCAGCATTTTCCTTGAATAGGCAGAAAAAGAGTTCCAATGGGGGATATGGGAAGTCCATTTCTGCATAAAACTTCTCTCCCTTTTTATTACTTCATTTCCTCACCCTCCCTTTTTAATACTAGTTTTCAAAAAGGAATCCACAGCCATACCAAATAACATTAGCACCAATTCATCGAGGGAAAAAAATTGCACCAAACATGAATTTCTAACTTCTGCAGAAAACGCTTATGAGGGATTTAAAAACTATATACTGTGCTGATGTGGCAATTTCATCTTTCCATGGAAACTGCCTGTACACAAACGTGCCGTAAATTTCTTGATGCAGAGTTCTGCGAGTTTACAGGGACACTCTGCCATGCACCAGTTTCTGTACTTTCCAGGGAGATTAGATTTTTCGCATTGACCTGCTTCCAAGATTTAGTCAGACTAGCTTTTATTTACTTGTGATGAAATTCAATTAATCTATCTTGTGGAGCTTTTTGAGGTAGGTATCATTGTAGCCTCCCTGTCCTAATGTTCTATTTATGAGAGAAAAAGGACTAGAAAAGGCCAATGTATTTGTACAATGAGAGGAAACAGTGGCGGAGAGAAAAACTGTTCTGACTTTCCGTGCAGCCCTCTTTTCCTGTTTTTTGGTGTGACACATTTTCCTGGCAAAAAAGGGAAGATGAATTGATTTTCTTCAGTAAAGAATATTTCAATTTCCTGTGTGAGGGGTAGTAATTTAGAATTCTTCTCTCTTGTCCGCAGAGAGCGTAATCCTTTTGCTACACAAACACACCTAAGAATAAGAGGAAATGGAAGAAACAAATGTGAAGAGACCAAAATGTTGTCAGGCATGCTCACAATATGTTCCCACTCATTGCATTTCAATAGATTTGAACAGCACAATCTACAGTTAAGATGTGTTATAGAGCATAAATAAATTACGCATCATGATCAAGTACAAATGCAACCACAATTTTTGTTAAGGGATCATTTGCTTGCACTCATTTACATATGTAAATGACGCACATGCGTAATATTTATGCATACACGCATTTGTTTGTGCTCATTTACGAGCCACATGTATAAATGAGGTATGAAAATGGTGTGTAAATGAGTCCATTTTCAGCCTCTCATTTACATACCTAGGGAGGTGGTATACCATTGCACAAGTAAATGAGGAGAAGGCACCAATGCACATGCAATAGAGCTTCTCCATGGTTTGTTGCGCGATCGAATCCTTTCAACCACATTCTTTTGCATTTTTGTGGGCCCTCAATTGGTAATCCGAGCCATTTATCTTCTTTATTGGTCCAATAAACCCTAGGATAGTAGTTTCACATCTTAAATCTAAATAGATTTTGAGATATTTGTATATATAAGAAAAAAACCAACCAAAAAATCCTAACCTGTAGATCTGATTTTCTACACTTCTATGGGCCCACAATTCACGACCGAGCCATTCAATATTTCCATATTAATGTTAAGCATCAAGACCTTTAGTTTCATAAGTCTTCATAGATAATGAAAAATGTATAAAAACCATAGACACACCTAAAACCATTGGATGTACACATTTACTCATATGAAAAATGGTGCTTCCAAAGAAACACGGTAATATGTTTCAAATATGTAACATTTGCATATGAAAATTTTATTTGTGAATGTTTTACATATGTAAATCTCATTTTTCATATACAATATGTAAAAGGAAAACAATGGATGAAGAAGAACGAGGACGAGCAACATTCGATATAGAATGCTGATGACTGATAGGGAGAAAGGAACAAAGGACAAAGAAAAAGAAAATTAAAAAAAGAAGCTTAGGTGTACTTTATTTTCTCTTGACATATGCATTATGGGTCCCTTTGGGTACTTCATTCTGATTTCCTAAAAATTCTACGATTTGTATCTCGAATCTTAAGGAAAACGATTCGTATCTATGTAATGAATCCCATTTACAAATGAATCTTAGGATTCAGGTATGAATCTTACGATTCGATACTCGTTTCATTGAATCTTACGATTCTAGCGATTCGACTAAGAGAGAATGGCTATAGCCAACGAGCTACTATTAATAATCTTTTACCTTTTTCTTTCTTTATTCTCTCTTGCTTTTATCGCTTGTATTTTTAAAAGGTTATTTAATAGTTAACGAAACCTCATAAGAATTTTTTACGACTTTTATAAGGTTTTAAAGATGAATAAAGAACATGCATTTAACTAAAGTATTCGACTGTCCGTATGGTGCTTGTTTATATATTTTTCTTTTTTTAATCTATTTTGGTTTTTTTACTCCATGAACACTTTCTTAACTTTAAGAGATATCCGACCATGTAAGATTGATGGTTTGGATTTTATTTTATTTTTATATTCTGATTTAAAGATAATAAAAAATATATATTAATACTTTAAACTTATTTAACTATTTACACATCATTATTTCATATATATATATATATGTAATAATATATGTCATGATGTTCTTGATATGATTGTATGATAGACTTACTTGTTATTATATTTATACTATTATAAATGGAAAAATGGATGGTTATGAATAATTACTTTTTTCTTTTTCTTTTAATTTTTAATTTTTACTAGAAAAATAAAAAATCCTACGATTCACGATACGATTCGCGATTCGATTTGATTCATGGGTATGAACGATTTGTGATACGATTCCGATTTGAAAACTACGGCAAACGAAGTGATATGGAAGGATAATCGAAGAGGTGGGTAGTGAAGGATGTAAGAAGCAAATGTAGATGGGACTATCACTTTTCTAGGTTTTAGTTTACTAGGGTGATTGGTAGGTAACATTTTCTATATAAGAAACAAGGTTATATGATAACCCTAAGGGACCTTTTTGTACTTGGTATTGAATTCCTTGTAATTCATTGTACAGGGGATGGATCAAAGAACTATCAAAAACATGAAGAGTGAAGGCTCTATGTTTCCCCGAGCTAATTTACTAGACCGATGGTCGGATAATTCTTCTATCCAAGAGGAGACTATTTGATGGCCCCTTGTGGATCTCCACCTTTCATCCTTAGATGAAAAGGCATTGATTACAAATTCTAATATTTCAATTACGCACTTTCACATTATAGAAGGAGGGTTTTGAGTCTTTTAAGATATTAAAAAAATAAAAAATAAAAAATAAATTGACAAGAATAAGGAACAGAAGCTCTGAAGGAAAAATGAATTTAGAAATCATCTACCTGTATTTGAGATTCTTGCCAAGCACCAATTTGAAGAATGAAGTGGGTAATTCATAATGTTGGGATTTTGGTTTGTCAGTCTCCACCGCTATAGGCATATGTTCAAGAGCTGAAAAATAAAACCCAAAAATGCTAAAATTGATGTCAGAGACAAATAAGCATGGCCATATAAGAGGCCAACAGATACATTTGACAATAAGATCATAAAGAAGGGAATAACTGCTAACCCATGTTTGGCTTGAATCCATTGATTGGGCAAAAGAATCACTGCTTTTATATATATATATATATATATATATATATATATATATATATATATATACACACACACACGTACTAAAGATAATATTGTGTCATTATTCTTTTTTTGTTTTATTTTTGAGAAGCAATGCTATAAATCTTATTTAAGAGAAACTTTCAAATATATCCTGAAGTTTTTCTGAGTTTTAAAAAAAAGACATCATGATTTTCTTATTCAAAAGAGGTTCTAAGTTTTTAATATTTCTTTTAATTGGGTCTTTTTTCATTACAAATGGATTGAACCAGATGCGCATATCTTTCCTAAAAAATAGGGCACACTAGGATCAATGCTATATGAACATTATCTGAGAACAACCATATCTCTAATCATAATCATCATCATCCAGGCTTTGTCCCAGATGAAATAACCTTATCTCTCATGATCAAAATAAAAACCTACCCATGATCTCTACTTTACACATCTCACTCTGTACCACAGACTTTCAGTTTAATAAAACAGAGCAAAAATAATAATATAACAATAATAATAAACTAAAATAAAAACTTATCCTTTTTTTTCCTTGCCAGGTTGGCTTATTTGCCAAACCCAAGGTTCGAGCCCGGACATATGTGTGATACCGAAATGGCAACACCACTCAATTATGCTAGCTGTAATTTTTAGTTTTTTATTATTTTGGTAAAAATGAAAATCCCACCCGTGAAAGGAATAGGATAATATAGGAAATTCTAAACTCACCCACATGGTTTGTTGAGCACACCCACCTTCTTAAAAAAATTACAAATGACAAAAATACCCCTCCTCCTTCCTTCTCTCTCCCTCTCCCTGCTCCAACGACCTCCAGCAACCTCCACCCGCCATCCCCTCGATGTTGCCGAAGGGGAGGGAGCGACAGAGAAAAAGGGAGGGAGAGAGATAGGGGGTGGGAGAAAGAGGAGAGGGCAGGCGGGGGCTGCGACGACGGGCGGCGGGAGAGGCAGAAAACGGGAGGGAAAGAGCGGGAGTGGGGGACTGGGCGGGGAGAGGGAGAGGGAGATAGAGCTGGCGGGGAGGGTGGGAAGGGAGATGGGGGGAGAGGGAGATGGAGCGGGCGGGGAGAGGGAAGCAGAAGGAGAAAGGGAGAAAGAGGGAGAGGGCAGGCGGGCGGGGGCTTTGACGATGAGCGGCGGGCAAGAGGCAGAGAGGGAGAGAAAGAGGGGGAGAGGGAGACTGGGCAGGCGGAGGGCGGGGTGGGAAGAGGAAGGGAGAGGGAAAGGGAGAGGGCTGGCGGGGGCTACTGCGGCGGGCGAGGGCCGGCAGTGGGTGAGAGGGAGACGAAGAGAACGAAGGGTATTTTGGGTACTTTAAGAAATGTGGGCCGGGTGAGAGGGAGAGGGAGAGGGAGAGGGAGAGAAAGAAGGCTATTTTGGCTTTGAAAAAGTTTACATGTCCCGATTTTAGGACCGACTGATGGACCGATTGTACGTGAAAACATGTCCTTTAAAGTTGAAAAGTTAATGAATCTGGACATAGATCGGGACATGTAGACTCTCTTTTTGGCTTTTACATATATAGGTGGCTCGGCAAAATCGGTGGGTGAATATAGAATTTTCCGAAAATAATCGTGGAATCCAGATGCCTCACGGCCTTATCTATTGTTAGAAAACAGAATCCATGGAGATAGATTTCTGCTCAGTCCAATCATACATTTCCTCGAGAATATCGTTACTTTCACCAGCGACGTGTATTAAGAGCAGCAAAACCAATATAAGCGAGGATTCCTGTCAACGTGAGCGTGCATATATGCATTTCAAAGGGAAAAAAAAGAAAGAAAGAGAGAGAGAGAGGATGAATGGAGAGACTGACAATGTGCGAATTGGATGAGATGAGAGAGCTGGAGTTGGGATGAAGGCTGGTAGCCCCAACGCAAGCGGCTGGCCAGCAGCAGCCTCGTCAGCTTCCTTGCCACCGTGTCTGGCAGTACGTTGCGCTCCAGCAGCGATAGCATCAGCCGCACAGTAGCATTGTACGGTACCTGTATCAAATCCTCCATCTCCTCCTCCTCCTACTTCTTCTTCTCCTCCTCTCTCTCTTTCCAGGCTATCCGTACGTCGTCTTACTGGTGTTTGTGTGGACGAAAAGAAATGGAAGGTTCTATCATTTAAGTAGCGCTGATTCTGACACGCACTCCCATCAGAAATCACTTCTTCTCTGGAAATGGCATTTGGAGATTTTTTTATCATAAAGATTGATTACACTTACTACTTTTGGGTAAGTCCTCTGTTAAGATATACGTATGTGTGGGATTTTTGGATATAGCAACAATTGGTCATGGGCAACCCCACCTTGGGACAAAAGTAGAGAAAATTCCTCTTATTTTCTCCTTTAATAGTTACACTTGGTACTCATGATATTGTAAAATTTTAGGATAAATTAAGGAGAGATCCTTCGGTATCGTGTTATAAAGTCTTTAGTACACAGCAATAATGTTTAAGGCCTACAGTCCCTTCCGCATGGGATTAATTCAGGCAGTGGTCCCTAAACATATGACATCAGATTTTTTATGACTCATTTGCCCTTCTAACCATTTAAATGGGCGGTGGTCCCTAAGCATGTTACATCAGATATTTTATGACTGATTTGCCCTTCTAACCATTTAAATAGGTGTCATGCAATTTAAATCTGCGTTTTAGCTCCAACTCACTGTCTTTCCCGGATTATTTTTCAATTTAAATGTAGTAAGATGAGTTTTCGATCAAAATTTAAGTTTTAAATTGGAGGGAACGACAATTGATGGAATTTTGCCTAGCGTGGCTTGCTTAGTGCTGCTTTTTGTATCATCTTCCCTCCTTTGGGTTCTTTTGGTTGTCCACATATATATACAACTTAGATAAATTGATATCAAATTCATCCCAGTCAAAAGCAAAGTCAAATAAAATCATAACGAATTTAAATAAAATTCACTTCAAACACAGATAATTTCATATTAGATTCAAATAAATTTTTATCAAAGTTAGATAAATTCAAACTAAATCTAGTCAAACCAAACCAAATCTATATCGAAGTGACATAACTTGTTTTCAAATTGACTATGATTTCAAACATAGATAAATTCATATAAACTCACGCCAAAGTTAGATAAGCTCCCATCTAAGTTAGATAAATTCACAACAAACTTAGATAAATTCACTTAATTCGTGTCAAACTCAAATTAATTCAAAGCAAACACAAATAACTACATATCAAACTTAGAAAAATTCATGCCAAACGTAGATAATATCATGCCAAAGTCAGATAACATCATGCCAAAGTTAGATAATACATACAAAACACTTGTTTTCAAACTGGCTATGATTTCAAATACAGATAAATTCATATAAACTCATATAAACCCACGCCAAAATTAGATAAGTTCCCATCAAAGTAAAATAAATTCACAGCAAACTCAGATAAATTCACTTAATTCGTATCAAACTCATATTAATTAATTCAAAACAAACACAAATAAATTCATATCAAACTTAGAAAAATTTATACCAAACACAGATAACATCATGCCAAAGTCAGATAACATTATGCCAAAGTCATATATCACATACAAAACTTGGATAAATTCACAACAAACTCAAAAAAACTCATTTAAAACTAAGTTGAATACTTCTTAAAGTCAAATAAAATCATGTGAAATCCAGTTAATTTCATACCAAACTCATTATTTCATAAGAAACTCAGATAAACTTAGTAAAAACTCAAAGAAAATGTTTTCAAAGTCACATAAATTCATTTGAAACTTCGTTTAATTGATAACAAATGTAGTTAAATTGAAATCAAACTCAGAAAAATCCATGTCAAAGTCTAATAATTTCATTTCAAGCTCAGATAAATTCAAACCAAAACTTAGATAAACTTATATCAAACTCATTTAAGTTTAAGTCAAGATAATTCGGTTGATCGAGGTCACCGATGAGTTGATTTTGCTTCTTTCTGTAGTTTCCTTCATTTTCGCTTTTAGAATCTTTATTTTGCTTAGATTTCGGAGTGTATGAAGGAATATTTTAAAGCGATACGTGTTTGGTGACGTATAGAGTACATAAAGAGAGAGCGTTTTTGTCTTTTTAACTCATTTAATATTAAAAGGGGACCGCTGCCTTTATGAGAAAATGACTTGTATCACAGGCTATGAAACGTACTGTTGAGGGACATGCCGCCGAATGCCTCAAAATCTTAATTAGATTATGCTCGTATAAATCTACCTCTTTTAAAAAAAAGTCAATGAACTCATTTTTCTTTATATTTTAAGATAATTTTATGCGATATCACAAAAAAATTTATAATTATGTAGGATGTCTAATAAACTTTCTCAACTTAGTTCACAAGACAGGATTATCCATGATTAGTGGTGGCCATACAACAACAAAAAAAAAAAACATTTTTCTGGCAGGGAGCCTGCGTGCAATGCAGTTAGATTAGATGGGTTCATTTGGGGGCCCCACTAAGGATGGGACCAAATCCTATGGTTGGGCATAGATATCGCATTTGGGGTCCATCTATGTCTCTAACCCCATGATCCATGGTCACAAATTTAATGACTATATATTAAAAGAAAAATAAACCAATCCTCTGTCCAATGAGTCTTGTGGAAATGAGGGGGAGGGAGATAATTTTGTCAATGGCATTACATTGTTGGAATCCTTGATTTACGGCCCTTAAATAGATTATTTAAATTTTGTATTTATATCTAATAGTGAATAACTACTTGATTTATGGCCTCAAGAAAGGTGGTTAATTTTTACTTAAATCTAATAGTGAATACGTAATTGAATTGAGTGTCAAATTTGGGCTGCAACCACGTCAATGTTGATCGGCTAAGGGACAAAACAAAGAAATAGATCACATATAAGAACAATGTGGACAGTCTTTCTTTCGAATATGTATATGCATATATTTTATTCTTTGTACTAGAACTCTAGAGCATTGTGATTTGTGAGGATGTGTGTGATTTGTGAGGATGTGAAACTTGATGTTTGGGCTAGTTTGGTGACTCTACTAATTGAGTCAAGTGAAGTAAAGTTGATTTTGAAGAAAAAATAAAATATAAGTGTGTTATGATGATATTTTGGTTTTAATTGTTTGTTATAGAATCTTTTTTACTATGAAAAGTAAAGTTTTTTTGTATTTTAATTGATAAAAGTAGTTGTTTTTTTACTTTTTGTATGAAAAAGATAGGAGGAGTTTTGAATAAAGTGCATTTGATGTGACATCTTGTCCGGAAAATGGAGGCTCGCTTGACTTTGATCGTATTACTAAAGTGCCAAACTGGTAGGAATTAGGATGATAATATTGGGTGTTGATATAGAGTAAGATTTAAAACATATTTTTATTTTTCAAAAAACTCTTATCAAAAGTTAAAATGTGTCTGATATTTTGTGTTTCATTTTACAGTAATTTCTTAACGCCTTGGCATGCAAGGTACGTAAACTAGCCAAAACAGGAGAGGAAATCCAATCAAGAGGTCAAGGTCAAGCTTGGCTTAACTTGTTTTGTTCATATGCTCAAGCTCGAGCTTCATCATATACAAACCATGTTAAGGTTAGCTTGAGGTCAAATTAATATATGGTTAGCTTGATAATATACGTGTTAGTAGTAAAAATATAATATAATGCTCATTGATAATTAGATGATCCCCATGAGATATAAAAGTAAATGTATAGCTATGATGTATAATATATAAATAGACAATATCATATCAAAAGAAACTGGCTGACTTGTTGTCATCACTGCACCTTGATTCAATTAAAAAATGGATTTAATTTTCTTTGATTATTATCCAAAAGTGATTCTAAGCTCTTACCAAAACAGAACGAGATGATGATACATGTTTTGACATTTATTTTCACATAGGACAGCACTACAGTGCATGGCCGCTGCATTGTAGTATGGAGCACCCCCTTCTTCAATGTATTGTGGGGCCCACCTTTTCTAAATCCAAGCCGCTCATTAGCTCAAACACCCATTATATTAGTTGTTTTTAGATTTTTAAGAATGCTTTCAGTGGGCCAACCGTAAGATTAATCACACATGAGGGGTTCCATCCATTTTTATCCCAAACCATAAAAACTACAATAAGTTCATCACTTGGTTTATATAGGAAATTCCAATGGTGGCCATTTTACATATTTGAAAAATAATTTACAAGTTGACAACCACATAAGATGATAGGGCTAACGGGCGACTCGGATTTCGAGAATGTGGGCCCCACAATGCATTAAAGAAGGAAGATGCGCCATACTAGAATGTCGCGGCGTTGCATTGTACCCCTCCTAGGCCTGTCAATGGGACGGGCCGGGCATGCGTTTAGGCTATCCAATCCCGTCCCGAATACTAAGGCTGGGGTTTTGCCGGTGTTTATCCAATCTTGACCCTAAATTGAAAGGGCCTATGTCAAATCCCATCCCGTGTGAGCCAAGGTGGGCCAAGGCTTAGCACGTGCAGTTTTTTTTTTTTTTTTCATGAAGAGTTGTTAAAAAGGATTGGCATCTGGAAAACAAACCGTGTGTAATGAGATTAAAACCACACCAAAAAGGCGGCATGCGCGAAGATTTTCATTCTATCAACAATTAAAGAGAAAGCTCATATTCCAATTGTACAAACCCCATAATTTCTGTTTGTCCTCTTTTTTTTGGATTTTTTAAACCCATCTCCTTTTTTTAAATGGTACCCAATCTCCTTTTATTGATGATTAACTCACGTAGCATCCCATTTCCTCCTTATATTGGTTTCTAGTAATATTGGCGTTCATCAGTTGATGGTATATGGAAATGACTTCTTTTAAGGGATGTCCTTTTTTTAATTTAAATGTTGGGTTTCTCAGTTGTTCTTTTGATTCATGGGTTTTGTTCACATTAGGCTGTTGTTGGATTACCTGAATGCCAAAAGTTCTATGCATAGATTTTGGATGCCTTGAAAATCAAAGTGATTGGATTATCATTGATGTGGATTTTGAGGCCCCAGTGAACAATGGATAAAAAAAAGAAAAAAAAGAGGGTGTTTCGACTTTCAATTCAGCTGTAAATAACAGTCAGATGAATATCGAATTGGGGTCGGCGCCGCTCCGTTGTGTGGTGAGTGGTGAGTGTGAGGGGTTTATGGATGCCCTGGAAAACAAAGCAATTGGATTATGTTAGATATGGACTTTGAGGCCCTAAAGAACAATTATATATTTTTTTAAAGGAGTGCCTATTTATCGAGTGGTGAGTATGAGTGAAATGTAATTGCAGCCGGGCCAGGCCGGGCCTAGCCTAAATAGGGTGGGCCTATGCTGTCCATTCCTAGTCCCATTTTGGCTGGGCTTCAAAATCATTGGGCTGGGCTTCAAAATCATTGTCCAAGCCCAGCCCGTCGGGCTCATTCTTTTTTTAAAAGCACTGTATTTTCGGGCTTAGGACGGACCAGACTGGGTACCCATTTTAATATGCTCAATTGACATGCCTAAGCCCTGCCCTTTCACATAAGTAGGACAGATTGACTAGGGGTGTTCGAAGTAGCACAGATTGACTAGGGGTGTTCTATGGGCCCCTGGTGGGTTTAAATTTAATTCATTCCTATTTGGTTTTAAATTTTTATCCAACATAAATGTTTTTATTATATCACTGACAGCGACACGTGGTATCCAAATATAGGACCTACAGATAATGTCACAACAAGACTCACAACCAACCTTCCAAGTCCAACGTTTGCATTCAATCAAATTATACAGTTCTTGATCAAATCATATCGGCCCTGGGAACATGTTTGGGTTTAAATCATAGTTGGGAGAGCAGTGGGGCCCACCTGTGAGGAAGGGTGTGGGGGATTTTTTTTTTCTGTGAGGGTAATTATATTGAGAAGAAGGAAAAAGAGACAGAGAAAAGAATGTACAAGGGTCAAGTTAAACCCCCAAAAACAGAGAGAGCTCAAACAGAGGAGGCAATACAGATCAACCAAAACATACCAAATAAAGCACTAGATTTAGACTAGCAGGGAATTACAGATTGACTTGAGCTGAGGACTGTAAAAAGACTTACTGATCTTCTGCAATGTGATGGAAATGTCCACTTGCAACTGAGAAATGATGCTATTAAGAGTGGGGCTTTGAGCTTCAAAGATTGTCTTGTTTCTAACCTTCCAAATTGCATGAATAACTTCCATGAAGAATGCTGCCATGAATAAGCTGCCTGATGTGTCGTTGCCTTGAGAAAGAAGAGATCAAATGCCTGCTGCAGAGAAGGATCTGGGAGACCTCAGATCAGCCACTGAAAACAACCAAAGCCAAATGGATCTAGCACGAGCACGGGAGAAGAAAAGATGGGGGACTGTTTCTTCGTCAAGTTGGTAGCCACTACAACGAGAGGGAATTGCGAAACCAAGCCGTTTCAGCATGGAATCTGTTGGAGTTTTATTGTGCAGCAGGAGCCATCCAAAGCACTTGGATTTGGGAGAGGAGATACTGTTCCAAATTAACTTTGCCCATGGAAGATTGTCAACTCTGTGTCTAATTAAGTTCCAAGCTGCTTTCAAGGATAACTCACCATTAGGAGGGTCTCTGCACCTTAGAAAATCTCTTCCTTCTGTACCGGGGGAGAGATTAGAGAGCTAGCTGGAAAGTTGGTTAAAGATCTTAGGCTGGAGACCTTCCGGGATTGACCAAGCTCCTGATTGAAGAATGGAGCTAAGAGGTTGATCATATGGGAATTGATGATGAGGGAATCTATCAGAAAAGGCCTAATCTCCATTCCATGAGTCATGCCAGAGGTTTATTTCTTGACCATCACCAATGATCCAAGAACTACCATCTTTGAGCAAAGGAGCTAGACGTCTCACTCTTTTCCAAATGCAAGAACCATAGGTAGAGTTTGAATGATGCCAGATTGATTTATACTTGAAGTATCTGTCCTTGAACCAAATTGACCAAAGGGAAAAAGCAGTAGTCGGGTGCCAGCCGAGCTTGAGAAAAAAAGCAGTGTTAACTTTAACTACTTTCCTAATGCCCAGACCTCTTTCAGCCTTTGGAAGAGAAATAGTAGCCCAATTAATGTAGTTGAGTTTAGAGTGGGAAGCCTGACCTGACCAAAGGAATTGCCTCATCAATCTTTCAAGATCATTACAGATTGAAGCTAGAAGAGGCAAGGTGGCTGCTAAATGTATAGGCATGCTGGAGATCACGTGTTTGATCAAGATTAGGTGGCCTGCAAAGGAAAGATATTTAGCTTTCCAAGCACTAAGCTTTGCAATAACTGAGTCCATGAGAGAGATGAAATGACGCCTCTTAGGTGTTCCAAAGCATATAGGAATTCCCAGGAATTTGAGCTAGGTGGAAGACTCACTGATCCCCAGAATAGAGCTGATTCTGTTTTTTCTTCTAGTGCCACATTTACCTATTTGAAGGCGACTCTTTTGGAGATTGAAGAACTGGCCTGCTGCGTCTTGGTAGGTCTCAAGCAGGTCTTGCAGGATAAGAATGCTTGAGGTTTCCCCATTCATGAAGATTAGAATATCATCTGCAAATAACGGATGACAAGGAGTAGATGGGACAGATGAAATTCTCCAAAAAATGCCTTGAGTAAGGAGATGTTGCAAGTGAAGGCTCAGGATTTCTTCAGCCAAAATGAATAGGTAGGGAGACAAAGGATCTCCTTGTCTTAGACCGCAGGAAGAGCTGAAGAAGCCATGGGGGGAATGGTTAACTAACACCGAGCATTTAGAAGTACAAACACACTCCTTTATAAGGTTTATCCAAGTCTCAGAGAAATTGAAGAAGTGCAGGGCAGAGAAAAGAAAAGACCAATTTAAAGAACTACACTTTGATATGGGGGCACCAAATCTTAAATTCAAAGGATCTATGATGATTGAAATATTGGCCTGTCAAAATCCATGGTTAGAAAAGAAATATATTGATTCAATTCAATGGTGTGGACAATCCTAATTAACCTCTTAGAATTAAGTAGCCCAAAAAATGGGTTCCACGGGTCTTAGCCCATCAGTGTGTGTGTGTGTGTGTGTGTGTGTGTGTGTGTATATATGGGAGGAGAAATCCCAGGGACAGTCGCCAGAGACAAGCGGCGGACAGACTCCTGTGTTTTTGGTGCCTCAAGAAGCGTGCGCTTCAAACGTTTGTCCGCCGCTTGTCTTGGGCCGTCTGTCCCTAGCATTGCTCATATGGGAGATACTCCCATGAGAGATATCTCTCATATTATATGAGAGATATGTTGGGGGCCCTCACATCCATATCCAATGCCAACAACTTAAATGTAAGGGCCTCCACCCTTATCTCTCATATATATATACATATATATATATATATATATATACTAGCAACAACACCCCGTGCTTAGCCCGGGGCAAAAAGTAAGATATTACATTTTTAATTTATGAGACATCAAAATTAATTAGAAACATATAAGAATATATTCATACATATTTATATAAAAACAGTCAACACATCTTTAATCATAAATACAAGTGTTATCTTCACATAGGCCAATGGTCGTTTCAATCCCTCCGCACAAATTTCTTCTCTACCCCTTTGAAGTAGAACCAATACCATTTTTTTTTTAAATCGATCAAATCGTTTTTTAGTTCTAGATTGTTAAAAAAAATGTATAAATATCTTAACTTTAAAAGCCATAAATTATGAGACTTTAAAACCACTGGTTAGTGTTATTTGATCCCAGTAATAATTGGCTCACCACGAATCAATGTATATATCTCTTAATTATGGGTCCATGTGGGCCCACGGAAGTGTAATTATGGTAGGGCAAACCTAGGGTAATTTGTCTTTATAATCAAATCAGAAAATGATGCTTATAAGATTCAATAAAAAAAAATTCAACCTCAAAACATTTTTACCACAAGCCCATTTATGAGGTGGTCTACCAGAAGGTCGGGTCTGAATTTCGTTCATGGCTGACAATCTCTGAATAGAGTAGAGCTCTATTTGGAAACTAAAAGAAAATGATATTTTTAGTGAAAAATTTATCAGTGTGAATTGTTGAAAGGTGGGCCCCAAATATTAAAATAAAAAGATGACAATCTTGAGAGGATGGAAGATAGATGGTGTTGAGAGAGAGAAAATAATCTATAATCCATAATGACCTAGAAAACTAATATCTATGCATAATCCATGAGTGGGTCCCACCGCATGAATAAGTTAAATGTGCGGGGCCCACTAATTGATTTGCATCTATTAAGATTCCAGACAACAGCCAATAGGCTTGCCTCCCTCCATCAGTGGGGCCCACTCTTAGAAAAAAGGGATTAAGAGAAGGCCATCGGGATTTCATCCAATACTGGAGTCCAATCTTGAAATATATTTAATACAAACTGGTGCCCACTACTGGATCCATCCATTTTGGGAAAAAAAATTAAAAGGAGAGTAAAGAAACAACCGTTTATATTTCAATCATCGCTAGGGCCCACAAAACATATTTAACATGAAACCCATTGATGATTGAAGATCTAAGGAAAAGAAAACAAACAGACTGTAAATATTTGCTTATAATTTGGATAATGACAAGAAATATGACTCAAATTCAAACTTTCATAAAAATCTCTTATGAGAGAAGTTTTAGGAGAAAAATAGTAGTCCTCTTTAAAAAGAGAAACTTTTTAGGGATGATGTGGCACCCCTCACAGCCCAAAGAGACTTTAATTTTAGGGATGAGGTGGCACCCCTCACAACCCACCTCCCCCTTTGTTATAATATATATAATTGATAACACAGAGTGTCTCAGTCCTTTGGGCCAGAATAATCCCTACGGGCTCAGGGGAGAAAGCCGGGTAAAATTCCCTCGTGACCCCAGTGTGATAGTGTAGTTTCGAACCCATAACCTCTGGGTGCAAACCGTGGTCATAGGCCGATTGAGTTGCCCCTCGGGGTTATCAAAAGAAGATATATAAAACTATAATTGTTCAACATCTACATGGGACCCCCACTAGACGAAAGGCCAATTATCTTCCCATCATGTGGAATCAATGGATGAAAGATCTGTCCGCTCATCCTTTCCACCGTGCATTTCTAGATGTGATCCCACTAGATTCAATTCATCTACCCATCCATCTGCATCTTCTAGATGAAATATGTTGCCCATCCAACCATATAGCCATCCGTGTGGGACCCACAAGATGAAGATCAATATGTCCTACCTCATAAATGGGATCCACCATGACAAATCCACTTACCAACCAATGAGTAGTAGCCTCTTTACGTCGAAAAGCGGAGAGGTCTTGTGTTCGACACCTACCTCTCTTGGCCACCTCCCATAATTTTACACTGTGCATGTGGATGAGAAGGTGTGCCCGTAGGGATTAGTTCTCATATGTCCAAAATAAGTGTCCCTCAGACTTAGGGCCAAAGGCTCCTAGATTGGGTTTGGCGGGCAGGAGATACCTTGAATTATAAAAGCATAAAAATAATCCACTTACCCAACATATCCTTTATGCCCATCTACATGGGACCCGAGACATCTCACCCATCCACCGTCTTGGGACCTATTAAATAAGTAGATGATTAGAATATTTGACTCTAGTGATGTAACATAGATAAATAGATGGGGTTCATTCAAGGATCCACGTTCCACCATCATTATATCGGTTACATGATCCTCCATAATTATATTATTTAGGTAATCCAACTTAATTCCATTAATTAGGGTCATTATATCATTGAGAGAGAGACCATCTTGTGCGAAGAGAAGGAGAGAGAGGTAGATGTAAACTGTAAAGCCAAAACACAAAGGTTATTTTCTGTCAGTTTCTTTGAAAATTGCACCAAAATTGATGGGCTGTTAAAAAAACAAAGAACATTTTGTGAAGGTTGACTTTTATTTACCTCTTATGGAAGGGTTTATTTGTTACTGTTACTAGTATGAAAGCACCTGCAATATCACGAGAGTTAGAAATATGCATTAGAGCAGAAACCATACCTTGATCACAGATTGGAAGGTTTGTAAAAGAAGAGAGAAGAGATACCCATACAAATATTTTGCGTTTAATATGATGAAAAGGGTTAGATTAGAGTAAAGAGGGAGGATTGTTTCGTTTAGTGAGAAGCACATGGAATCGTTTCGAAAGAATTGGTTAGTTGAGGTAATTTTTTTTTTTTTTTTTTTTTAATTTTTATTATTATTTTTTTATTTCAAACTTGAGAGTTTTTATCTAGGTCCCACTCCCATATGCTTACGTGGCTTATGGTGGATCCATTTAAAATCCAAAATGCATCTCAACTTCACTAACCGCTTTCCAGCTTTTAAGAGAAAGAATGACAAACTGAAGGGCACCTGTAAGTTCCAAATTCAAGCGAGCTATCCTTTGGTGTTTACATGGGAAAAATTATAATGTACCTTTGTTTCAATGATTTAGTTAAGTTTTGGTGAGGGGTCAATTGGTAATTTCACATGTAATTAACACGCAAATGAGTCACATGTGAAACACGTCATTGTTTGTCATTTTCGCACTTCTTCACATGGGAGTCTGAGTACATCCAACTGCTCACATGTCTTCCATAGTTTTTCTCAAATTTTTTAGAATCCATGATGAATCAAGTGATTGGATTTAACACACCAGCCATTGTTGGCATTATGAAGAGAATCAACAGGTTGGATCAGGGAAAAGCAACCCACAAAAATAATAAAAGTAGGTCAATGAGATAGACTTTTAGAATCATGTCTCACAATCCATGCTACATCAAAGGTTCAAATTTTAGCTCCTGCCTGCTTTTGGCCCAATGAAGAGGTCTAACGGTTTGGATCTTGATTTTGAGCCCCATAGGAATGTCCAATTTAAAAACCCAGTGTAATATCCTAGACCCCTATGGGGCCATTAAGTTGCGCCACCCAATTAATTAATAACTGTGGGCCCAATAAATTAAGTTGCACAGCCCTATTCGGATGCACACGAAAAAAAAAATATATTTTATAAAATATAATTTTTTATTTTCTAAAGAAGAAAATCTTGTTCATTTGGTAACCCAAGAAAAATCTGAAGAAAATATTATTTTCTTTCAAAAAGCTCAATATTTTCTTCTACAGCTCCTCCGATAAAAAACCTTTTACAAAATATACAAGATAAGAGTCTTTCAAAATGACAATTACAAAGAGGTTGGGTAAAGAAAAGACTTTAGTTCACCAAACATGTCATGATGTGTTTGTTTACATATATGGTAAAGTAAAGTAAAAGTAAATGTCACAGCACGGTAAAGGTGGCGTAAAGTAAAGGTAGGATAAATTATATGGTGAAGTAAAGTGGAAAGTAATGGTAAAGTAGGTTCTTTTTGTTGGACTTTAATTTATTACATTTTATCCTAGTTCTATATGGTAAATAAAAAGTGACTTGTTTACAGGTGTGGTAAAGTAAAATAAAGATTGATGTCATATCGTAATAAAAGATGATGCAAAGTAAGGTGAAATGAAGTACGTGGTCAAGCAAAGTGGGAGAGAGAGTTGTAAAGTAGTTTTTTTGTATTAATTTCACTTTATTGTACTTTACCAAGGTTTTTATGTGATAAAAGAAAAAGTAACTTATGGTAAAAAAACATGGCGGTTGAACTTTACTTTACCACACTAATTTTTTATCCAAACGTGGTAAATTACATATAAATTAAGATATTTAATCAAAACTATTCTAATAATGTAATTTACTTTAATCGTAGCACCTTCCAAACAGCTAAATTTAAAACCTGTAATATTCTTCAAAAATTGTCAAACAACAAAAATATTATAATATTATAATATTATATTATTCTATTCTATACTATTTTATTCCTGCAATATTTAAATCTATAAATATTTTATTCTGTAAATATCCAAATGGGCCCTAGAGCCTTTTTTGCTTAGGAATCTAGGGCTCCGTTTGGCATTGTTCTGATATTGTTCTCAATTTTGCTAGGATGAGATTGTGTTGAGATCGGATTGTGCCAAAGGCTATGATGTGCAAAACTTATTTGGAAACATTATGTTAGATTATTCTACTGACAATATGTGGTACGGAACTTATTTGGAAACATTATAGAAAACTTATTTTGAGAAACAAAAGTAACATAATTATAAGATTTACAATGTAGGAACAACCTTTTATTGTTTACAATGCCATTATTGTCATAAATGGGACCTACTTTTATAAATTACAATGTAGTAACCACTTTTATAAATTAAAACATGTGGCCTACATTCATAGGACTTACAGCGTGGCCCTACTTTTTGTGATTGTGACCATATGACTCACCTTTAGGAATTACAAAGTGGGGCCACATTTAGAAAGTACAATAGGGGGGTTCTGTTGGCACCACGAAAAGTGCTCTTCCCACCGCAGATATTATACCAATTTTTTTTTAAAAATAAAATCATTACATGAAATGACCAAATGGACATCTGGAAAACCATGTTGAAAATCAAATATTTCTCTTCACACACATAACTCATCCCTCATCTCTCTCCTCTTCACACAAACGGATTACATCTAACTCATACCATTTTCATATTCTCATTCCCCCATTGCAGCCCACATTTCCCTTCTTCCTTCACTCTCATTATTTCTTCATTCACTCTCTTTACAGCACTGCACCACTCACCCACAGTTCATCTTCTTCCTTCTTCCTTTTACCCTTGCTCCCATCAAACTCTTTGGTTGTAGTTGAATCAAACCAAATATTGCAATGGACAAGGAAATGAAAAAGGAAATCGTGTCTTTCGATCCTACTAGCAGCGAAAAGGTTAGTGTGGTTCATTATTTCAGTGTTTTTGTCAATTTTTTCAAGTTCTGTATTGTAGTTGTTCGCGTTTTGTCCGGACTGGTCTGACAGAACATTTCTGGAATGTTCTGACAAACTATACCGAACATTCCTCATATGTTCTGAAATTAATTTCCGAACATACACCATATGTTCTGAAATTAATTTCAGAACATACAACATATGTTCGAAACTTAATTTCCAAACATATGAGGAATGTTCGGAATTTATATGTCGGACATATAGTATATGTTCTGATTTATTATTCCGAACAGTACTGATACCACCTTTTGGTTAATGTGCAGCCATCCACAGAAGAAAGCCAAGTTCAGTCAGCTTATGTAATGGACTTTACAAATGTGTTTACTACCGAAGAAGTAAGACATCATATTTAAATTTCTTTAAACATATTGTGTGTTACTAATGTCTGATTCAATGGTTATGTGTTTAGATATTTCACAGCAGATATGCATTAGTGAACTGGGCTCGTGATGTGGGTAAAAGAAATGGTTTTGTCATTGTCATAAAGGTGTCAAATGCTGCAAGGCCTGGAATAAAAGCTAGGATTGTCCTAGCATGTGAGAGAAGTGGCCAATTCAAGCATTGTAAGACAAAAGACGAGAGGCCTACTAAAAAGAAGATCAAGCAAACAGGATCGAAGAAATGTGAATGCCCTTTTACATTAAAGGGCAAGAAGCTTGACACTTTTGATGATTGGATGTTGGAAGTAGCATGCGGTGTACATAATCACTCTGCTGCAGAGTATCTAGAGGGTCATTCATTCGCAGGGAGACTAACAGAAGAGGAAACAAAATTGATGGTTGATATGTCCAAAAGCATGGTACGACCAAAAGATATTCTGGTTACATTAAAACAAAGAAGTGCCTTAAATGTAACTACAATGAAGACCATTTACAATGCACGTCATAGGCACAGAGTTGTTGAGCGGGGTGGGAGGATACAGATGCAACAACTGATGGGAAAGTTGACAGAGCATAAGTATATTGAATGCCACAGGAACAATCAGGACAGTGACGTTGTTACCGATTTGGTTTGGGCGCATCCAACAAGCATACAGTTGTTGCGGTCATTTCCAAATGTCTTAATAATGGATTGCACTTACAAGACCAACCGGTATCGCATGCCCTTACTGGAGATTGTCGGAGTGACTTCAACAGATATGACTTTCTCTGTATGTTTTGCTTACATGGAAGCCGAACGCGAAGGCAACTATACATGGGTACTGGGTGTTTTACGTTCTCTCATTGGTGAGGACGCTCTTCCTGATGTTATTGTCACAGACAGAGAATTGGCACTACTAAAAGCCATCAACAATGTATTCCCTAATGCAAGGCATCTATTATGCAAATGGCACATAAATAAGAATGTCCTAGCAAAATGTAAGAAGTTGTTCGAGACCAAGGAGAAGTGGGATAGATTTATATTGCATTGGAATATGTTGCTTCAGGCCTCCACAGAAGAAGAGTATATTGATCATCTGCGTAAGCTAAACCAAGAGTTCACAACATATCCATCAGCACTTCAGTACGTCAAGGAGAGTTAGTTAGATGCATACAAGGAGAGATTTGTATCCGCGTGGGTTGATAAATGCATGCATTTTGGGAATACTACGTCAAAAAGGTATGTCTTATAAATTAATTTTGAAAGGTTGATGCTTTATGCGTATTTATATATGATGCATCATTAATTATTATGTTGTTTATATATGGCTGAGTCTTCACATTCACAGTTGAAGAGACAACTTGGATCATCTCAGGGTACTTTTGAGTCAAATTGGGTAAAAACACACAGCTTGCTTGAACTACAGCATACAAGTATTAAAGCTTCATTCGAGAAGAGCAAGACAATAGTGCAACACAGTTTCAAGCCCTCTGAATTTAAAGAGCTTCGTGGGAACATATCACGAAATGCCTTGGAAAAGATTTTGGCAGAAACTAAGAGATCAAATCTGGTTGGAATTGATAAGATTGCATGTGGATGTATTATCCGTTCCACACATGGGTTACCATGTGTGCATGAGATTGCTACATATGTTTCAGAAGGACGGCCAATTCCCCTTCAGTGTATACATCCGCATTGGGTCAAGCTTGACATGAATCTGAGTACCGTTTCGAGCTCTAATATGGAGTTGGACTGTAAGACAGAGTTAGAGTTACTTGAAAAGCGGTTCAATGAATTTGATCAAACAAGAAAATTGCAACTCTTAAAGAAGATGAGGGAGCTATCAAAGCCTGACAGTACGTTTTTGTTAGAACCAGAAGCAAAGTCCCGAACCCGTGGGCGACCACGCATTAGGATTGATACATCCACGAAGAGGGAACCAAGTGCTTTTGAGTTGGTACAATCTGCACAGGGCAGTCACTCACCTTCTCCCATCATGGTTAAGGCACCGTTGGGACAGAATAAAAGAAAGAAAAAAAGCCTAGAGTCGTGAGAACAAGATCTAAAAATGCCAGTTCTTATAGTACACAGTTCTTAGAAGGATTAAGGCCTTTTATTCTGAATATCAAAGATGTTGCAGCCGATGGTAATTGTGGTTTTAGAGCGATTGCTGCTTTGATTGGTCATACTGAAGATGGATGGAGACAGGTTAGGAGAGAACTATTGCATGAGTTGCTACACCATGTAGAACATTACAAGCAGTTATACGGAGTGGAAAACAGAGTTGAAGAACTCATTGAAACACTATCGTACTATGAGGATAATCCTTCGTACAAGCAATGGTTGACTATGCCTGACATGGGGCATCTTATCGCATCTCGTTACAACTTGGTCTTATTTCACTTCAACATGGCACAATGTTTAACCTTTCTTCCTCTAAAGTCACCACCATTGCCTGTATCTACTCGATTGGAGATAGCGATAGGTTTTGTCAATTCTTGTCATTTCGTTCAGGTATTGAAAATGAAAATTGTCTTATAAAATTTTTTCAATTACAATATGTTGACGTATTAACAAGTTTATTTATTTATTTGTAGGTTTTCATGAAACCAGATCATCCTGTACCAGCCATTGCCAATAAATGGAAAGAATTCTGTCATCCTTGCTCTAGCCAATGGGAATTAGCATATGAAGATCGAATCAGGCGTTTTAAAGAGATTATAAGTCCAGATGTAGCCACCTGTGAGACCGTCTCATTGGATTGAGAAGAATGTATTTTTTTTTTTTTTTTTTGTTTTTTGGCCATAGAAATTCACTTAGCCACATTGTTGGCAGAGTTCATGTATTCTCTAACAGAAGATCCCATGTATGGACAACATTTTTAATTTAGAAATGCAAGTTGAATTCTTTTCCACTTTGTCTGTACAACCATGTTCATCAAGATTGTGATTACAACCACATTCCAAATGTAAACAACCACATTCCAAGTGTAAACAACCATGTTCCAAAAACTGTGATTACAACAAAGAGTTCCAAATGTAAACAACCATATTCCAACACCTGTGATTACAACCATGTTCCAACCCATAAAAAAACGCACCATCAATATAACCAAAATGAAAACAAAATAAATGGTTGTCTTAGGATTTGGTCATCTTCCAAAATGAAATCAGCTACTATCCCTACGGTGCCTGCGTGCATAAGTATGAGCCATGTACTGTGGTACGCAATCAGAAGGACGTCGAACTGCAACACTTCGGTTCAACCCAAACAGTAGGTGATCATTCCATCTTTCCCACACTTTATTGTAATATTGATACGCAATATGATATGCATTTGCGGTCGGACCTCGTGTAGCACGAATTGGGATTAATGGGGATGGAGGAATAGTCTACACCCGACCAAACTGCCTCAAGATCCTATCTGGATGATAGGGCTCAACAACGTCCATGGACTTAATGCACCCACAGTAGAAGGCGACCTGATTAAATGGATGATGCAGTCTAATATTGCGGTAGGGATCCCATGTGACCTGCATGACCAAAACAATTATAAGAAATATCATACTATGGAAAAGTGGTTCTCATTTAGTCCAAGAACTAATGAAAAAACAATTTTTAATACCTCGTCTGCACTCATATAATCAAGCCGCTCTCACAGTGCCGGTAGGGGAGCAACAGTCTCCTTACGAATGAGCCAGCGATGCACTCGAGGTTGAGTGACTTCATATAAAATGTTAGACGTTGGAGCAAAACACTCGAAATGCTCATAAATCCACGCCTCTAGTAGCGTAAGATATCCAGCAATTTGTTTAACTTCCTTACGGGTAGCCAATCCCAGCTGTCGATACGAATAAGCAAGAGCAGCGGCACCCCATGCATATGTACGGACACTCGACAAGTCTGTCAACGACGTCAAATATATAATTGGCACACGTGTGCCACTCTTGTCCGCGAACAATGTACAACCTAATAAATGGAGAAGATATGCTCTCGCTGCACAATCAACCATGTCATCTCCATCCTCATCGGTTATGTTTGAGAACCTCCCTCTTAGCCACTCCAATCTAACAGATTGGCCCCGAACCTGTTGCAGCTCATCATTTGCCTCATTTGGATGAACTCCCAGAGCGTCAATAAGGAGCGAAAGAGCATCTTGAAAGGTCATTCTACCATTATACACAACAGAATGACCAATTACCGGGATCCCAAATATGGTGGCAACATCTTCTAGACTTATTGACATCTCACCGAACGGCATGTGAAAAGTATTGGTTTCAGGTTGCCACTTTTCCACAAAGCAAGAGACAAGAATCTTACTAACAGAGCGGTATGATGCTGTGATAAGTGGTCTCAAGTTAGATCTATCCACTAACTCTCTAAACCTGTCACTCTGATTCAATTGCCAGTGTGGTATTTTCTGTCCATGGCTAACACACCTCTGCGGGGTACGTTCCTGCATTCCGAAAATATTACATTATTGAATAATGTAACCAATACATTGAGCTTTATGTCAAATAAAGAGAAAAAACCTTATCAACAAAAAAACATACTTGTGAATGCCAAATGTATGCAGCTATGTGTGTGTGGAAACTGGGCAGCAAAGAACGATCATCTGGCCCCGCAATTATTTCTTGCTCAACATCAGCTTCTTCTTCTACTTGTTCATCACGAGTTCCTTCTTTTTCATTACCTTCTTCCAACTCATATTCTGGTTCCCGTGCTTCCTCTACAACCTCCTCAATTACTCGACGACGCCGCCTATTGGAAGCTGTCGGTCTTACTCTAGAACTGCTTGGCCTATCCATTTCTGAAATATTGGAAAACGAGTTATTAAAATAAAAAAAAAGGAAAAAAATTACAAATTTCACCATTATTGTTCGGTACTGTGTTTTAGAACATTCATCAAATGTTCCTCATATATTGTTAGAACATTCATCAAATGTTCGAACATATATTTCAGAACATTTTATGAATGTTCCGAATTATAAAATTCGAACATTTCCATAATGTTCGAATTATACATTCAGAACATTCATAAAATATTATAAAATATATGTTCAAACATTATTGGAATGTTCTAACCTTCAAGTTCGAACATATCGCGATAGTGAAGTAAAATTTTTTTTGAAAAAATGCAACCAGATTAAAAAAAAAAACTTTTTGGGCGTCTCAGATTAAGTGAGTATGTCCCTTTGAACATATTTTTATACAAAATAGTTGCCAGAATGACCTATTTGAATAAATAGCACAATGAAAATGGTGAGGAAGAAAGGTAAGTTACCTGCCACTAAAAATGGAGGTTAATGGTAGAAGAGGTCTTCCTTCTTCCTTATCTGCTTTTGTACTTTTCACTTGGCTAATCGTCCAGAAAAAATGTAGGTCGAAATGGGTACTCCAAGAACTTTCTCCAGTGACAGTTTGAATGGAGAAAGGAGAGAACGTTGAAGAAGATGTGTGGGAAGAGAGAAGAGAGGAGTTGTAAATGACAGGGGCATTTTTGGTATATTGATGGGTGCAAAGAGAAATATCTGAAAAAATCCTATTTTATACATCGGTGTGGAGAGAAATTCGGTGGGAAGAACACTTTTCGTGGTGCCAACAAAACCCCCCATTACAATATGGTACCCACCTTTAAAAAATTAGAACATGGGGCCCACATTGATAGGATTTACAATGTGGGCCCACCTTTATCGGAATTATAATGTGGGGCCACATTTTTGTAATTGTGAATACGGGACCCACCTTCAAAAATTACAACATGGTGCCCACGTTTAGAAATTAGAATATGAGCCTACATTCATGGCATTTATAATGTGGGTTCATTTTTTGTGATTCTGACCATGTGACCCACCTTTAAGAATGACAAAGTGGGGTCACCTTTTATGTGATTGTGGACATGGGACCCACATTTAGAAATTACAATATAGTGCCCGCTTTTAGAAATTAGAATATGGGGCTACATTAATAGGATTTACAATGTGGTCCTACCTTTATAGGATTTATAATGTGGGCCCGGTTGGAAGATGGCTTTGATACCACTTTGTTGGACAATGGGAGGGACACACTAGTTACAACTTAATTACAAAATACAAATTATACTAAGAATCCACTTTATAAATCTTATACAAATATACTATTACAAAGAAACACACTTTTAAGCTTACACACTTACGGTCATGTTTGGCAACCAAATCTTTAGGGAAAAGATTTTTTTATTTCTCTCATGTTGTGGTAAATCCATATTTGGCAATTGTAAATTCCTGAGAATTTAGACGAATCAAAATCTTTATTTGTTAGGATTTTCATATCCGACCACCCCTCATAAGATTTGAAAATCATCACTTAAGTGGATTTGCATCCCCAACCCTATCTTTCTCAGCTATATGCATCGATACACACCAATATCAATGTAAAATCCTCAACTTTACAAATTTGCAACAAGGAATCCTTGTTCCCATGGTAGTGAAGAATTTTCAGATCTATGAATTCCTCACCTGTTACCGAATTCCTCACCTGTTACCAAAGATTCTCCACCAGAAAGAAAGTCTCACTACACTTTCTCTTAATACATTCACTCACTACAAAAGGAGCACTCACTAATCTCTCTCACTACACCCTGTTATGCACTTCACTTCCCTCTTGAGCTCACTCGTCAGTGACTTGACTTGAGTACATATGAGGTAAGGTCTTCATATATATAGGTGTGGCCAAGTCTGTGGAAGTGTTTCAAGTGGTTGGATAGCCCACGTGGCCCAATGCAACATCACATAGGAAGTCGGTTTTGATTTCTCTAGAATGGGATTTCTCTGGAATGGGTGCTGGACTTTTCCAGAATTCTAGACTACATGACGTCAGATGGGCTTTCTAGAAAAGTTTAGAATAAGAGAGAGTATTGGAGAGGACTCTTTCTAGAAACTTGGAGAGTGTGATATATTTATATCAATGTTTAACTAACATTACTCCCCCTCAAACACTAGCACTATTAATCTTCTAGATTGAAGCTGTCTTCATGCCAGCTTTTCTCTTAGTCTTGTGAACGTGTCGGCTGGCAAAGCCTTAGTGAAAATGTCTGCCACTTGCTCTGTAGTGCTGTAGGACTTTAGCTTCACCGTCTTCTGCTTTACATGATCTCTTATGAAATGGAACCTGATGTCAATGTACTTACTCCTTCCATGCTGTATAGGATTCTTAGCAAGTTCAATGGCAGACTTATTATCCACATGTATAGTTATGGATTCATCTTGCGGGTGATCAAATTCTTCCAGGAGGTTTCTCAGCCATATGGCTTTGTAAACTGCTACTGACACTGCTACATATTCGGCTTCACATATAGACAATGCTACAATACTTTGCTTCTTAGAGACCCACGTGAAAGCTGTCGATCCAAAATAGAACACATACCCTATAGTGGTCTTTCTTTCATTTTGATTACCTCCCCAGTCACTGTCCGAATATCCATATAATTTTGCGTTGGTACCATAGCCGTAGAAAAGACCAAGACCCATGGTACCTTTGATGTACCTTAAGATTCTTTTGGCTGCGACCCATTGTAACTCATTTGGCCTTTCCATATATCGGCTCAAAAGTCCGACACCATAGACAATGTCTGGCCTTGCGATTGTAAGATACTTAGGTTTCCAATCAGGCTTTTGAATAGTGTCGGATTAATGTCTCTTCCTTCTCCTTCTTTCGTCAGTCTCATGCCGTTGGTACAGACATGCTTACAGGATTACGGTTGCTCATTTTGAATTTTTCAAGGAGGTCTTTAGCATAGTTTTTCTATGAGATGGAAAAGCCATCTTGTTGTTGATTGACCTCTATACCCAGGAAGAAGGACATTAGTCCGCAGTCGGTCATATCGAACTCCTTGGACATAGCATGCTTAAATTTCTCGAACATCTGGGGGCTGTTCCCAATGAATAGTAAGTCATCAACGTAGAGGAATGCTATGAGCATTTCTCCATGAGCATTTCTCTTTATGTAGACTAAATGCTCATACTGGCATTTGGAGAACCCGTTTTCCTCTAGATAGTTGTCTATACGAGCATTCCATACTTGTGGGGCCTACTTTAACCCATATAACGCTTTCTTTAAGCGGTATACTTTTTGCTCCTCTCCTTCTACTATAAAGCCTTCTGGCTGTTCTACAAATACTTCTTCATCAAGTATACCATTTATGAATGCTGACTTAACATCTAGTTGGTAAATTTTCGTACCATGCTGTACTGCAAGAGAAATAAGCATTCTTACCGTATCAAGTCGGGCGACAGGTGCAAACAGTTCTTCGTAATCAACGCCATATTGCTATGTATAGCCTTTAGCTACAAGCCTCGACTTGTATCGATCAATCTCTCCATCGACTATGCCCTTGATCTTGTAAACCCACTTGATACCAGTAGCTTTCTGGCATGGAGGGAGTGTAGTAAGCTCCCAAGTGTCGTTCTTCTCGATGGCATGAATCCCTTCTTCCATGGCTCGTCTCCAACAATCTTCTTTCACTGCTTTTTGGAAGGTAAGAGACCCATGGTCAGCATAGAGACATAAAATATTTATCTCTTCCATTTCTTCATAGATATCCCCTTAAGCTTCTCATCTTGATTGGTGTGATGGAGGAGGAAGAGCTTCGAGCTGATGAACTGCCTGCTAATTATTCATCTTGTCCTTCAGGACTTCTTCGAAGTGAGGATGCTGTACGCAGAGATGTTGCATCATCTTGCCGCAGGCCTTCATTACTTTGAGGATATGTCTCTTATTCTTCCATTTCAAGAGGCTTTTCTTGGGATGTGTTTTCTTCATTCCACCTCCATCCCTTTTCTTCACTAAAGACTACATCTCTACTTACCACCACCTTTTTAGTAAGTGGGTTGTAGAGTTTATAGGCTTAAAGTCCTCACTGTATCCGATAAAGATACACTTTTCTCCACGATCATCAAGTTTCTTCCTCTTTGCCTCTATTACTTGGGCATATGTAACACACCCAAATATTTTTAGATGGGCCACACTTGACCACTCCATGCTTCCTGCGGTGTCTTATTCCTGACACTTTTCGTAGGGCATCTGTTGAGTAAGTAGGTTGTATTCGCATCTGCTTCTGCCCAATATTCTTTAGGCAGACCTTTTTCTTTCAGCATGGTCCTCCTTAGAATGAAGATGGTGCAGTTTTTCCTTTCCGCTATTCCATTCTGCTGCGGTGTATATGCAGTTGTAAGCTGATGTCTAATGCCCCATTGTCTGCAGTACTCTTGAAATTCTTTCGAGGTGTACTCTCCACCTCTGTCAGATTTAAGTGTCTTAATCTTACAACCACTTTCTACTTCTACACGGGCTTTGAAATTCTTGAAGATAGTGAAGGCCGCAAACTTCTCTTTGATAAAGAATACTGTGAGGCCCCACCTTTGGTGGGCCCTCATTTTGAACTTGAATACTATTAATTATGATAATATAGCATAATTGTACTAATTAATAGGAGTTAGTAAGGGTATATAGATATTTTCCTAAGTTTTAGCCTATTTATAGAATTTAAACCTATTGTGTATTTTATAGATCTATAGAGTGTCTTTTTATAATTTTTGTAGGGTTTTAGGTGTTGAGGCCCTTACTAATAAATAGGTTTTTATAAAAGGGGTTTTCCACACTTGAGAACATTCTAGAATATCTACCAAATGACCTAAATGCTCATGTCCTTATCCACATTCCTATGTAATCAAAAAGACCATTTTGGTAATTGTCTCAAAAACCCTAGGCTATATACGCTAAACTATTGCATTGGGAAATGAACCCTAAATTCACTCTCATTTATCCTTAATTTATCTCTCATTTCACAAAACCCTAGCTAAAACCCTAAGTCCAAAACCCTAATTACAAGAAGAAGAAGGAGGTCATCTTCTACCTCTCTTATCAATCTCTTTCTCTTTTACCAATCAAGGTAAGGCTCCTTCCTTAGCCAATTTCCATATGGTTTTCTAGGATTTTCTTTATCCCTAGGTTTCTTTTCTAAGCTTTGGTTCTCTTGTGGAATGGGTACTAGGTTTGGTAGATTGGATAGCTTGGATTGAGTCTTCTTGCAATTTTCTCTTGCAAACCCGGATTTGAGGCAAGTGCAATGTACATACTTAGCATAGAATGCATGTTTATTATTTTTTATTATTGAAATTTTATTCATATTATGTTTAGAAATATTTAGATTTACTTATGAGCTTGTTTATTTGGATTAGGGCCATTAATGGAGGGATTTATTGCTAATTTAGAAGGTTGATGGGTCAATAGTGTTGGTGATAGGTCGTTGGAGTGGGATTCCACTCAAACCCACCCATGGCAGCAAGAAGAAATGACCAGTAACAGTTCCGGTCATGGAAACAAGGAGGTTCCAATTTCCTTGTGTTAAGACGGGGACCCACTGATGGACAATCAAATCCGTGGATCTGAAAGAGGACCCACGGGCGACCCTAAAGGGGCTAGTCCCATAGGGAATGGTCACCCCTGGCCCACTATCCATTAGCTTGATCAACAAAGGATGTATTTATGAAAAAAAATCAGTTTTGCAGCAAATGGTTGTGGGACCCACTGGTTGATCCGATCGCCGATCTGGTCCGACCATCAGGCCGGAAAAGGTGGGGCGACGTTTGGGATGTGGATTCATATGAGGTGGACCCCATTTGGTCCACCATCCAAAGACCCAAAGGGGGCATTGCAGTAATAATCAAAGAAAGAGGGATTCCTTTTTTTTTAAATTGTGGGGCCCAGGTGGGTCACCATCGTTGATCTGGACCCTACATCTCGTAGTAGGGCCCTAGGCGACCTTGTTGGTAGGGTCTAATCTGATCCCTGATCAGTGGGGCCCGCGATCTATGCAAACTTCATAACCCAGGCGAGACGTGTTCTCTGTTTGGTATGTTCTGTTGCAGAATGTTTGAGTGAAGAGAAGATGTGGTGACGTGTGTGGATAAGTGAGAAAGAAAAGGTGGGTTGAATAGGTCCAGTGGTCTTAGTGTGCATGAGAAATTGTGGCCATCCCATGTGACAAAACTTTAGGGAATTAGTAGGTCCAATGGTTTGTGGGAGTATGGGAAACTATAGCCTCCTACCTTTGTATATTTTACTTTTCTTTTCTTATGGGTTCTGTTGTGGCCTTGACTTGATTTATTTTAGGGATATAGAAGTAAGGAGGGAAAAGAGTGGTGATGACCTAGGATGATGCAACCCATGTACTTTAAGTTTGTTAAATTATTCACCTTACCCCTTGAGTTTCTATAATTTAGAAAATGGACCCTTAGCCTTTAATTAACCCATTTTGAATACTTTACCTTTTTATGGTCAATTGTACACTTGGCCCATTAGTTCTAGGAAGCGGGAATAAAAGTAAGGAATAAAGGGGGCTTGACTTAGTGACCAGTGAACTGGGCTTGTTTTAGATTAATTGCTCTAACCCATTAGTTTTTAAGAATTATAATATAGCCCTAATTATTTTCATTAACCCAAATTAGATTCTTATATTATTTTGGAGAGGGGAATTATTTTGGGTAGGGACCCATTGACCATCCAAATGGACTTCTATTAATGTACCAAGCACGAGTCAATGGTGTGGCTCAACCTTGACTCATGGGGCCACTAAGTAGGGTCTAAGGTTGGATTTAACGTCGATTCGATCTTTAAATATTGTCGAAGATGCCCATAACTTAAGGAGCACCAAATACAATATACTTGGCATCTGAAACTTTTTTAAGGGATCCAATTAACTGAAATAAACCTGGACCTGAATGTGGGCCATTATTTAGGATTGGACCCTTGATGTTCCCTTTGATTCAATTACTTGGAGTTTATTCCACTTATTATATTATGTCACTCTTATGTCCTTGTAATTGCTTTATACATGATAATTAAATGAAAAATGAAGGACCTGAACCTAGGACTTCCTAGAGGTGACTTGGTGATGTAGTTTGGAGGCATTTGACCCGAGTCTGTGTCTAAGTGGACCCTCATACGGCCTAAGTTATATGTGTGAACCCTATGATGGAGAGGTGGTTGTTATTAAACTTGTAACTCATCTTGGATGAGTATGGATTGTTTGATGTTGAATTGAGATTGGTGATCTCTCCTGGATTATTTAGACTAAGGCCATGGCTTGGTGGGCCTTGGTATGAACCCAATGATTGGTACTTGGACCTCTTAGGGATTTGATAGAACCTTGCTCACGCAAGGCAAGCCTAGACAGACACAAACCTGTACCTTGGTTTCTTGAATCGGCATGAACATTCACTCAGTTGTTCTAAGCTCAGCATGTTGACCGATCATCACTGGTAGGAGCTATTTATGAGTGTTGAGTAGGCTATCATGATGAGCTGTGTTTTAGACGGACGGTGTGATACCGGGTCTTGTCTTTTGAGTGATGAGTGTTTGAGATTGATGAGTGATTTACGGGGTTAGTTATCCCTAGCATTGGTGAGATTTTCCCACCGCAACTGTGTTTAGTATGGGAGGGCCGCGACAAAATATCCCGCGGTATCCAGCTTGTGTTAATATGCCATGTTGTGTAGATAGATTGACTTATCTTATTTTCCTGATTCTAAATGTTTATCTTGCTCAATTGCCTAGCATTTGTACCTTGGATATTATTATTGATCTTATTACTGTTTCTATTCCTTTGATGCATACATCCTATGTTATTTATATACTGTAACTTGCCAAATCCTTGGATCTGACCCATTCTTGGTGCTTAAGTGATGACCCCGATTACGAGGACGATGCGCTCGTCGAGGCACCCATAGCCGAAGACTATGGATGGGGACCAGCCGACCAAGGGGTCGAGCTGGAGGATGGAGCGCCTGTACCGGGGGCTTAAGTGATTGTCTTTTTTTTGGGTTTGAGTGTTTTTATGTGGTAAACGGGGAGGTAGTCTAATATGTTTATAAATATGTTCTTAAATTATACTTTGATATTTACGCTAGACTTCAGCCTTGCTACACTTGATATATTTCTATGATACCTTATACTTCCGCTTTACTCTTTACACTTCTACAAATTTTAACCATTGATTATATGTCGGTCAAAAAGTTTTAAATTGGACCTCATTGCGGACCTACGATCTTGAAAGTTCCCAGATTTTTAGGGAAGTAGCGTTCCAAATTCGGGTACCTTAACGGTTTTCCCGGTATTTAGAATTGGGGCGTTACAAATACCCAGAGCTCTCTACTGAAGTCGTCAATAAAAGTGATGATGTATTTATTACCTCCAAGGGAAGGTGTCTCCAATGGTCCCTAAATATCTGTGTGAACCAACTGCAATGGTGCTTTTGCTCTCCATAATTTTCCTATTGGAAATGAGTTTCTTTGTTGCTTGCCAAGTCTGCATGCCTCATACACATGCTTGGGCTTTTCGATAGTAGGCAAGCCATGCACCATGATTGCAATGGATAATAGCTTGAGCCCATTGAAGTGAAGATGCCCATATCTAAGATGCCACTTCCATGACTCATTGTTTATAAGTCCATGGAACCACTTCTTTAGCTTTGTGTTAAGACAGAGTGGGAACATGTAATTCTTCACCATTTGGACTCGCGCTATATACCTCCCATGTACATCTCTCAATGACAAAGAGAGATTCTCCAAGTATATTACATACCCCTTCTCTAGGAGGTACCCAAGACTAAGGATGTTACTTTTCATGTTGGGCATGTAATACACATTTGAGATATATGCAGGCACGCCATATTTCTGATAAATCTTAATATTTCCCTTGCCTTGTACGAGAAGCTTTGATGAGTCTCCGAGACTTACTTTTCCACTGACATCTTCTGGAAGCTCTTCAAAGAGTTCATTCTTCCTGCACATGTGGTTGCTTGCGCCGGAATCTAGGTACCAGACATTTTCTTGGCCATAGCCTTCCTCTTGTGCTAGGTTAACTGCGGATAATTCTTTTTCTTCATCTCTCGCTTCTGTGAAGTTAGATCGCTCCTCCCGTTCCATGGGTTTGCTCCAACACTCTGAGGCAAAGTGTCCAAACTTGTTGCAGTTTTAGCACTAAACACTTCTTGAATTACCATGACCATGGGTGAATCCACCTCGGCCAGCTCCTCTTCCGCGATTGTTGGAGCTCCTCACGAGATTGCCCTTGGCTTTGAGTATTTTCTCCCCCTTACCTCTACCGCGATTACTATTTGTGCTACCGGCCCGCTTCGAACTTCCGCGACCGGGCTTTTGCTCACTTAGGGGTCGTTTGTTTCCTGTGAAAGTGATTCACATGTGTAAATGACCCACATGTGAGTCATTTGCATATGTAAATGACTCACATGTAGATCAAATTCCACTGTTTGTTACTAGCATAACATTTCACATGTGAATCTATGAATAGGTTGTATATTGTTTGATGTTATCTTAACATCCAAGCAACATCAATGGTTGCAAATTGGATACATGACCGTGTTTGAGCTTCTGAAGAATATGAACGGTCCTGATTTTACAGGTGGGGCCTAAAACATTAAACAAATCATAAAAGACGGACTGGGTATGTTAGTAACAATAGGTTGTATATTGTTTGATGATATCTCAACATTCAAAGCAACATCAATGGTTGCAAATTGGACACATGGTAATGTTTGAGCTTCTGAAGAATATGAACGGTCCTAATTTTATAGGTTGGGCCCAAAACAATAAAAAAATCATAAAAGGCAGACTGGGTATGTTAGTAACAATAGATTAATCCAACGGCTGTAATTATGTTGATGATATCTCAACCTCCATGCATCATCAACGGTTGAAAATTGGACACATGGCTGTGTTTGAGCTTCTTAAGAGAATGAATGATCCAGATGTTACAAGTGGGGCCCAAAAGAAAATAAAAAAAAATAAAAGGCGGACTGCTCATTAAGGCACTGTAGAACTCCGCCTAGTAATAGTACCATGTGAAACTGTTTCACACCTCTTGAGGTGTGAAAATGTAAGGCACAAAAAGGGCCATGTTTCACACCATTTACATAGCTATTTTACACATGTGAAGCGAAATCACACCAAGCAAACATGATTTATGTGTATCCATTACCCATGTGATTTCATTGCATATGTAAATGAAAAAAACAAATGACCCCTTAGAGTCAATTTTGACTCTAGTGCTTGTTCTAAAACCATGGAGCCACTATTCTTTTGCATACGTTGCTCATGGACTTTGAGTGATCCCATTAATTCTTCTCTTGAGAGAGTCTCTAAATCTTTTGACTCCTCAATAGCCACAACTACATGCTCGAATTTGGTTGTGAGGGATCTTAATGGTTTTTCTACAACTCTAATATCTTCTATCTTTTCACCATTTCTCTTCATTTGATTTACTATTACCAGCAACCGTGAGAAATAATCAGAAATATTCTCACCTTCTTTCATGTGAGTAGCTTCAAACTCTGCTCAGAGGGTTTGCAAACGGACCCTCTTGACCCGATCAAAACCTTTGAAGCTAGTGCTAAGGGTCTCCCATGCTTTCTTGCTAGATGGTGCTTCAGCAATTTTTTCGAAGGTTGATTCATCTACCCCTTGATAGCGTAGGAACAAGGGCTTCTTATCTTTCTTCCTTTGATCTTTAACAACAGTCTCCTGCTCCGTAATGTAGGCAACTTCTTAATCTACAGTGGGCTCCACGTATCCTTCGGTGACGATCTCCCATAGATCCTATGATTCGAATAACGCCTTCATCTAGATACTCCAGTTCTCATAGTTCTCCTTCATCAGCTTCGGAATCTGGGGTTGAACCAAGCTTGAGGCCATCTCTGCTTGTAGGGAAACCTGACTCTGATACCACTTTGTTGGAAGATGGCTTTGATACAACTTTGTTGAACAATAGGAGAAACACACTAGCTACAGCTTAATTACAAAATACAAATTATACTAAGAACCCACTTTATAAATCTTACACAAATACACTATTACAAAGAATCACACTTTTAAGCCTGCATACTTACAAGAAAGAAAGTCTCACTACACTTTCTGTTAATACACTCACTCACTACAAAAGGAGCACCCACTAAACTCTCTCACTATACACTCACTTCACTTCACTTTTGAGCTCACTCGTCAATTACTTGACTTGAGTACATATGAGGCAAGGTCCTCATACATATAGGTGTGGCCAAGTTGGTGGAAGTGTTTCAAGTGGCTGGAAATAGCCCACGTGGCCCAATGCAACATCACATATGAAGTCGGTTTTGATTTCTATAGAATGGGATTTCTTTGGAATGGTTGCTGGACTTTTCTAGACTTCTAGACTACATGAAGTCACATGGGTTTTCTAGAAAAGTTGAGAAGAGAGAGTATTGGAGAGGACTCTTTCTAGAGACTTGGAGAGTGTGATATATTTATATCAATGTTTGACTAACAGGCCCACCTTTTGTGATTGTGACCATGTGACCCAACATTCAAATTAGGGTCACATTTTTTAGACTGTGAACATGGGGCCTACTTTCAGGATGTGTAATGTGCTTCTTAAGATGGCAAGAGATACGTAGGAAGCAAGTTGGTTTTTTTTTTTAACAATTTTCTTGTTCCAACTTTTCTATGCCAGCGAGTTAAAATTTTGGATTCCTTATAGTGAGATCATAACAAGAAATAGTGATTTAAACCTACCAAACATGTTTTTCGTGATTTCATCTCGTGGGAACATGGGAATGGCACGATGCCAAATACACTTTACGAGAAAACTCGGATTTTCATAAGGAGCAAAAGAACAACAAACGGAAGAGCAGTTAGGAGATGTCTTATTTCCGGCCACACATCGCAAACGTCACACTTTTCTACAAGAGGTGAATGAATCTCCTAGTCTAAATCTATACGCACTAATTCTCTTCCAGTTTTAGGGTTTTAAAGTGATATGGTTATTTAGTTTTTTTTTTCATTATTTTATGACTGATACATGGGAGGGGGGAATAACTAAGCCCTAGTGTTATGAAACCCTAATAGTTGAATTGCTATAGAACCCTAGTTGGAATCATACTTTGACTGATTGGAATGGAAGGTCCAATTCCATTGCCGATTGTTGTTAGGGTTTAAAAACCCTAGATCATGGTGGTCCTAGAACTCCTAGGTATCGCCAAAATTAGGGACAAATGTTGGTGATGGTCGAAACCCCATACAAGGGATTTTAGCCATAGTCCAACACTAAATTGGGTTTTTATTTACAAGAACTCAACTTGAAGGCCTAGAAGATCTGAAACCCATTTCATAAAATCAAATGGTATTATCTCATGTTTGAACAAAAATTGGAAAGTCTAAATTCCTAAAACAAAAGGCATAAGTACCTTGATAGGCAAGGAAGACAACATAGTTTAGAAGCCGAGGCAATGGGGGAGAAGTGTGAGAGAGGGCTGAAAAGAGATGAAGAGAGAGATGGAGAAGGGGCATTCGTGAGTTGTTGCATTTTTTTTTTATATTGAGAGAGGCATTTAAGAGAGAGAGAGAGAGAGAGAGAGAGAGAGAGAGAGAGAGAGAGAGAGAGAGAGAGAGAGAATCGTTGGCTTTGTCCTCATTAGAGGCATTGAGGGAAATGACGTCTCTCATATTTGTTGTAAAAAGAGACATTACAATACGGCGTTGATGAAGAGGGTTGCAACTTGCAAGGACTTGTTGATGTGGATAGACATGTTGACATGGCTCAACAAGAGTTTGAGAATTTAGGGCCTATTTCTTTACTAGAATTCATGTCTAGTGCTTGTCTGGGAATTTTAAATGCTAATATTTGAAATACTATTGAATTCTAGAATTCTGAATTCCCTGTTTCATTTAAGGCCTGAATTATAGTCTGAGAGTTCTAAATTCCGTAGCTCCACAAATTCCATGTTTCATAATTAAAAGAATTTCTAACTGCAATTAGAGCCTTGTATGTTTTAGTACTATACAAATACAAGTGTAAACTTCCCACCAATATATATAGGTCCCCACTTAATTACATAATTTAACCATCTCAAAAAAATTTTTGAAATGCTAACATAATAAATTTGGAAAATATGTATAGAAAGCAAGTGGGTACATCTCACAAACACAATTTTATAAATACTATATGTGCCAACAATAGTAAATATCTACTTAAGTCAAGCCCCAATAGACAATCTCACACATCCAAAATATGTTTGCCCATCAAAACCTACCTAATATGTTTTCTATAGTAATCCATAAGATAGAAAGTACTTAAACATCTAAAATATATTTACTACAGTCATCCAAAAGACACAAAGTATTTAAACATCTAACCACTTGAAATTAATAAGGTTTAATAAAGGGGGCGTTTGGTCAAAGGTCCCTCAACGCATGACTTTATGGCCTTAGATTCACAATCTTTTTTCATAGTGTAATAGGTCCTGTTTCCAAATTTGAAGATCTAAAATGTCTAACGTACCCTTTCTTCAAATCATATCCCATGATTAGTGTGATATCCCAATAATAATGGTCAAATACCATTTAATTGGCCACGATTAATGGAATTTCATTAATGACATTTTCAAATAAATTCCAAAAACACACAAAAAAATTTCAAAATAACGCAAATAAATTTCAAAAAACGCAATAAATTTGAAAAAAGCTATACATTTTAAAAGAACGTAGATAAATTTAAAAAGATGCAAATAACTTTCAAAAGATCCAAATAAATTTCAGAAAATGTAAATAAATTTCAAAAGACTTAAATTCCAAAAGATCCAAAGAAAATTAAAAAAATTCAAATAAATTTCAAAAGATACAAATGAATTTCAAAAGACGCAAATAAGTTTAAAAAACGCAAACACATTTGCCAAAACTAAGATAAATCAATTTTCCAAATTTCTGAAATTTTTTCCAAAAACTCAAGTATTTTCGCCAAAACTCAGTTAAATTTATTTTAAAAAATACAAATAAATTTGAAAAGACGTAAATAAAATTAAAAATCACAAATAAATTTCAAAAAACTTAAATGAATTACTAAAAAACTCAAAGATATTTTTTTTAAAAACTCAGATAAATTTGTCAAAAACACAGAGAAATTTGACAGAAAACAAATAAATTTGACCAAAAACAGATAAATTTGACAAAAACTCAGATAAACTTTACAAAAACTCAGATAAATCCCCAGGCCCCGCTGTCCTTTTTCACCTGTAAGGCCAATGATGATGGTGGATTCCAATAGTTCTGCCTCTCCAATGCTAGTAAATAGATCTGACAACGTTCGAGGCTTGCAACGCGTCTTTCTTCTTCAACCACACCCAAACTTTAATGACAAGACCCAAGTGGGTCAATCTGAGCAGCAACAAAAATTGCCTAAAAAACTGAATGGAGCAGTAGAAGTAAAAAGGTATCATGTTCCCCATAAACATTGCAAAGTGAAACGGATGTATGTTAAGAAATATAATGCAGAATATAAGGTTTGACTGTGTCAAACAAAATGCATAGTTGTTGGGTTGTTTTCTTAGCTACAAAGCGATGCATACGTGAGTTTGTGGGCTGTTTTAGTTATGGTGGAAAGCCAGCGTGGGCCCAACTTGGATCAGGATGCCCTCTCCCTGTTTCCTTCCTGCAATCTGAGGATTTGGAGAGCGACTGTGACAAAATCCTGCAATTTAAGGAGGTGTCGATCTGCTCCGGCGTGGGACGCAACTTGGATCACTCTGCCCTCTCCCTGTTTCCGTTATGCAATCTAAGGATTTGGATCGCAATTGCGACAAAAATTTGAACCCGTAGCCCACTGATCTTTCCTCTGTTTCTTTTATGCCCTAAGCACCGATTCAACAAGTCTAGGTTAAAGAAGAAGAGGGAGAATACAAGATTTGAAATCTTAAATTTAAAATTTTTATATCTAAAACTGTTGAAATGGCAAATTAATCACAAAATATGTAATCGTACGAACGTAGGGACCTCTGGCTGCAAAATGTTTAGCTGCATGGACCAGAGCCCTTAAAGAAAAATTGTGTGGACCAGAGCCTCTAAACGTTTCACTTCAAGGACCTATTGCTAATTTACTCTAAATAAAGTCACCCATTCATATGGACTAAAATGTAAATTGAAAGACTTCTCATTCATAGAGTGTGGCCTGATGACCCCCTGATGACCCCAGATGGAAATTTGTCTCCAGCCATTTTATCTACTTCTCAGCATTCAAACTCAAGAAGGTTAATGCGCTTCTGTCATTACTAACAAGAAAGTCAAGAACTAGCAGCTACATATCCGATAGTATAAGGGGATGCGCAGTTACAACTTCACTAACTTGTGAAATCAAGCCCTCAAGCGGGTTTACGCATTCTACAAGTTTAATGACAGCATTTGTAACATTATACAACGTATTTCTCAGTTCTTCACATTCCACTGACTTTTGCTTCTTTGAAGTTTTGTTGGTACCAGTCTAATTTAATGGAGCAGATGTACACCTTGGTGATGTTACACTATGTTGAGGCAAGTTGGCCTCATCCATAACCCATGTGTCTGGGTACGAAAGCCATCATTTATCAATTCATCATTCGTTGGCATTTATGAAAAAAATTGTTGACTCCTTTCAGTTCCTGTAAAGGCTACATCGCCTTGTGCAACATCATCAGCGATGAGATCATATACTTCATCAAAAAACTTGATAGTGATTCGCCTCTAATTAGCCAACTTATTCTTTGCTTGTATAAAGTTCTTTTAGTTAAAATGTAACTCATTTAAGAAAAAAATATGAAAACATACAAAGTGGTAAGAGTGTATTGCAATTTTAAATAGCCATTTAACGGATTATGATAGTCATTCAAAACGGTAACTACCAAAAAACCTCTTCACATTTACTCTCACATATAAACTGTGAAATAAAACCTCTTTCTTTGAGTGTCTGGTTAGTTGGAGAATGTACTTAGTTATAAAAGCTGAGCTAATGGAATTCTAGATTCACAGAGTTAGGGAAAAAACTTCTCCATTAAATTTCAAGTTTGGCAGTGACTAGAATTTCAAAGTCCAACAAATTCCAAGGAGTTTCCAACAACTCATAATTCACTATTGCTTTTGACTTGCAATCAGAATTTAAGAAATGTAGATATGATGTCTCCATCCCTCATATTCTCCAATTTATTGCCCACTCAACTTACTATATCCCAAGTATTTGTTGAATTCCTTTACTAAATAGACCCTTGTCTGCCGTGTTTATGAACCCACACAATTGGGCATGTTGTTCACATTAAATTACATTGGGGTTTTTTTGGTTAAATGAGCAATTCATTCAAATCCAAACCAAACACAATTCACATCTAACTAAAATAATGCAAGGGTCTTTTCCAGTTTCAAAGTGGTCACAACAAATTATCAAGATTACCCTACAGAGCCCATTTGGACCAACAATACCCATCATATACCCTGAAACTAAAATCCAAGAAATAGGGTTTTCTGTTCCTTCCTCTTTTACAAAGATGAAGAACAAGACCCAAAAGTCAAATTACACATACATGAAAGACAAATAGATGTATGGAACAGAAGCTGCACACCCATTTGCTTATTTCAATCAAACAGCATGAAACAGAAGAAGACCAACAACAAAAACAAAGAAGACATAGAAGAACGAATCTTTCTGTAAATGCCTAAATATTACGGACTTGATTACGCGAGTATTAAACTCGTGAACTTGCAGTTAAGCTTCTTTAAGGAAGTTGGATGCCTTAAACCTAAAAGGGAAGGGGAAACAAAGGTCAAAGACCTTGACTGCTATCAGCCAAAGGCACTCTGATGCCTAAGTTAGTGCAATCACTGAACAGAGGATGAGTGAGTGGAGAAGAAGGAAGTTCAGAGTATGGATGTCTGTAAGCATACCTCCTTGGGTGTTACCTTTGGTATATATATAGGTAGAAATCCCATCGAGTCTTTCCCTGAGTGGAGGTTGTTGGAGGTGTTGTCCCATCGGACCATACCTCGATTCTTTAGTGGAGGTAGGTGGAAGTATTGTCCCATCGGATCATACCTCAATCTCAAACATAAATGTGGATATGACCATCGAATAGGGATAACCCTTTATCTATATCCGACAACCATCCTATCTGACAGTACGTTCTGCAACGTAGCCGTACTTTTACATAATTGAGACTTGACACTCAATGTTCATCTCGGTTAATTAGACCAAACTGAAGAAGGCACCGAGGTCAGACATGGGCAAGTTCTGGCACTGCCGCCGAAACGCACAAGTCCGAGCACAAAAAAGTCTAGCCGGTACTCTTACCAAGGCTAGTTCAACCTCGGTACCAGCTGGTACAATTGCTGAGCTGAATAAAGCCAAGATCAAGATAAACCTAGTCGGTACTCTTACTTGAACCAGGGGTAATCTTGGTATCATGGAAACATCCCACACAATTGCTCTCTAGCTCCTGACCTCTTAAGAGTTCCGTAACTTTTTTAGGTCAAGAGCTAAGTATTATAATGGGAGAGTTTTCCTATGTCGAGCTCGGAGCTCTTCATCTCGACGTCGGCCACTGACGGTTGTCAACGCCTGACCCTTATTATGATGCTGCTTCGTCTACCCGAATACGCCAACATCACTTCGTTTGCCTGAGGTAATAAATAGCTAGGCTGGATCGCTGCAGAAGGAGTATCGTTGTTGCTACGTGTCATCATTTGGTCGGTTGTGCGAAGGCTTTGAAGCGACACGTACGGTTTCTGAGGCGACGCTTCGTATGCGTGTCCTCGAAATTCGAAAGGGCTCCCTTCTTTCTTTATATATACAGTCCCCCTTCCCTTCTTCTCCTATTTTGGCGTCTTCAGAAGAGAAAACCCCCCTGCGAAAGAGACCTCCAGAGCGTTCTTAGCAAATCAAACCCCGGAGCCCTCGCGTCTTCCCTGTCTTCGTGAGTTTCTCTTCCCCCCTCTTCTCTTTGTTTCTGTGTTTTCTATTCCCTTTATGGTCTTTCTTAGGGTTTCTGCACCTTTCTGTTAAGGTTTTTACCCCTCTGTTAGGGTTTTTGTCCCTTTTTCTCTATCTTCTGTTATTCGTCTTCTCAATCCTTCTCAGTCTTAGCAATGGGGATCTATAGGCATTGGCTTGACACTCCACAGGCCATAATAGAATTCAGGGTCATGTACAGGATCCCAGATAAGACCCTGATTAGATTAGATGACCCGAAGGACGCCTTCGATGGTCGGACCTTCCGGAATGGCTGGATGCCATTTCCATTAGTCGCAATAATAGAAGGTGGGGTTAGATTCCCCGTCCATCCCTTACTCAGGTCGTGTCTGTACAAGTGGCAGCTCTGCCCCTGCCAACTTATGCCAAACTGCTTCAAGATAATAATGGGCGTTGCCGAGCTGAACAGAATCCTCTGTATCGACCTTGGCGTCGATGACATCGAGGACGTATACGACCTATGTAAGTCCGTAGGGAGCGATAGTAGCTATTACCTGCGAGGGAAGTCGAGGCGAGAGCCTTTTGTCCACGACCTGGAGGACTCAAACAGATATACCGGGGACGACCGCTTGTTCGTTTCCGGCAACTGGGAGATCGGGGTGTTCGAACCCTAGGCCACAAGGATATACCGGGTTCCCCGTTGCTTGGGGATTCCTTTAAGTAAATAACGACCTCTCAGAGTCTATTATTCTCTATTTTCTTTTTTATTTCCGCCGAGCTAACATGTTCTGTTTGCCGAGTAAGTTTCAGCCAGAGAAGTAAGGAGGCCAAGCGGGTCGGGTGGAAAAGAAACGACACTTGGGTGAAGGCAGTGAAAGCTTACCAAGGGCACCACGAGCGAGCAGCTTCGAACATTCTGGGATACGAGCCGAGGTATCACTCTTTCATCAAGAGGAGGAACGGCCTATCTTCGATGGTTGAGGAGCCAGCACTCGAGCCCGACGACTTCATGCCTCGGGTTGCTTCAGGTGCTGAGGCCTCCACCTTGGGCGTCGACTCGGAGCCCATGGAGCCACTGCCAGCCGTCGAGGTCTATACATCCCCCTTGAGCCTAGAAGAGGAAGCAGAGATGGAGCGACATCGGCCTCTTGTAAAGAAGAAGGACATGTCGGCTGGGCTGTCTAAAAATTGAGCCCTGCCTTCCTCCTCGGTCCCTGCTTCCACCACGGGCGAGCAGCTTGGGACCTCCTCCTCTACTCCTGCTATTTCTACAATTGCAGGAGCTCAACAGCGCTCTGCTAAGGCCCCGAGGGAGGGAGGTCGACCAGAGAAAAGGTTGAGGATCGAGGGTCCCACTTCAGGAGCCCGGCAGCTGTTGACACCAAAAAAGTCACTATGTCTCCTCAACATCAGGAAGCCACATGAAGCTGAAACCTGCTACAAAACAGGCAAAGCTACTTCAAGCATCCGATCTTGTCAGAATCAGACAAAAATTACAAAATCCTTCAAGACAGCCAAAAGAGGGGTACACCTGAAGTTTCGGGCCATTCCGACATCATTTGGCCTAACTTCACTTCTCCGACAGCTAAACAAGCGCTCCTGGCAGTGACATCATCGAAGACACCAAAACTTCGATCAGAGCCTACAGATGATTCTAAAATACCTTCAAATGGCTCCTTGCCAAATTTCAAGTCAAACTGACAACGTTTGACCCTCCATCAACGCTCAAGCAGCAAAATCAAGCCTCCCGGCGACGAGAACCACCGAACCCATCACTCATCAAACAAAACACATGAGTGGCTTCAACATGCTTCCAAAGGGCTGCATGTTAAATTTCAGGTCATTCCGATAACGTTTGACTAGGTTTCGACGCTCCGAAAGAAAATCAAGCCTACCGGCGACGGAGCACCCCGGGACCATGACATCAAAATTAGAGCTAATGGGTCATCTCAAAATGACTCCAATAGGCTCCCTTTCAAATTTCAGGTCAATCGGACATCATTTGACCACATATCAAAGCTCGGCATTTTCCCCGCAGCAAAATCAAGTCAAGCATCGACGGGACCCCAAACGGCTTCAAAACTCAAATAAAAGCCCATGGTTGGTCCTATCCACTGCTTAAGAAGCTTCACCTCAATTTCCAGGTCATTCCGACATCGTTTGACCTAGTTTCGACTCTTGACGGAAAATCGGCTACAAAGTCTTCTGCTTTCCCGAAAAATGGGAAACTTTGTGTTCCAGTTTTGTGCGGGTTCTCGTCAAGTTTCTCTAAAAAAATCAAGTCAATAATTGAGGAAAAATGTCAAGAAAAATACAGAAGAAAAAAGGAACGAAAAAGAAGGAAAAACGGCTAAAAACGAAGCTCGGTGACCAAAAGGGCCAAAGCCCCATGGTCGCCGGCGACCTTAGCCCAAGGTCGCAGGCGACCCTGCAAATCCGAGTCACAGGATTTCTCGCCGGAGGGCCCGATTTCCGATTCCTTTCACGTTTCGAGTGTTCCTGCCTTTATGATTTTCTAAAAATCCAATTTTTTATGCTTGAAAACGACTGATCTTCACCGACATCTCGGATCCGCCGTCAAAAGCATGAAATCATCACCGATCGCTCCAAGATCGCCAACTGGCTGACCAAGAAAGTACACTTTCTGTCCGACCGATCGTGAAATCGACAAGACGGATGTCACTGGCCCACCAACATCAATCAATGTCTGAAATTGTACTGCAATCTGACATCAAACAATGTGTGGATCCACTTGTGATGATCACAAGAAGAATCCCAAAAGACGCGGCGTGACCCGCAACTCTTCACATGCCCTGGCGACCACTTAATGTGGTTAATTGACCCGTTTATGACAACTTAATGCGGTCATTAACTCATTATTTTGGACGGCCCAATCAGATTCAAGAATTTGAGAGTTACAAATCCAATCATGGCATTAAACCCATGAAACTCCCATCATCATGAAGATTAAAGGCAATTAAATGCCCATTATCCTTCATCGGCCAATCACAAGCCAAGAAAAAGGAGTTACAAAATCAAAAAATAAAACTTATAACTCCTCTCATCAATATCATTAATTCTCTCATCATAGCCATCAATGCCCATAAACCACCTCATGGCTACCAAAAGCCTATAAAAGGAGGTCCATTCCAAGAAAAAGCAATGTGATCCCAATCCCCGAAAATCCAAAAAATTCAAGAGAGAGACAAGTCCTACTGCTCTGCTGCCAGAAGCACTACAAGGTGATCAAAGTCTCTTGGGACGCCCCCCCCCCCCCCCCCCCCCGCCCAAGGTCCCCCTCCTTCTACAACATGGCCTAAACGCAGCTTTTCAGCCCGTTTACTCGGTTTTTCATTGGATATAAGACCTCTTCTTGGGGGGCCACCCCCCCAAGGTCCCCCTCCTTCTACAACATGGCCTAAACACGGCTTTTCAGCCCATTTACTCGGTTTTTCATTGGATATAGGACCTCCTCTTGGTCCTTGTCCTTTAAAAAGCTCAGGTTGGAGCCAAGCCGAAGAATCGAAGCATCAAGCGTTCTCATTTGAAGGACGATGGCGAAGTCCATACATGGCTTGAAACCGTCGATCTAAACGTGTCCCCACAATCTCCTGAGAAGTTAGATTCATTTTCTTTCTTTTCTATTGTAATTTGTATTTTTAAGAAATCACAATTCTTGTCTTTCATACTTGATGTGTTTTGTAAAATCGTCTTTCATGGAAAAATCGCCTTTCGCGGCAAACAAACAAAAAAACACCTCCTATGACATTCTTAAAAACAAACTTGTCTCTTTTCTTAAATATTTATACAATTTGAAAAGTTAGAACGAATGATCGATTTCCTTTCTACTTGTGAAGGTGAATCTTCGGATCATCACCATTCCAAATTCCAAGTAGAATAGTAAATCTGGCATACCCGTACAAAAAGTTGATACCTGCGTTTCCTTCCTCCGCAGATACCCAGGCAGCCCCCGAAGTGGAAGGAGAGGACGGAAATCTGAGGGTCCATCAGCAGCGCTCGGTCGAGTCGGCGAAGGAGAGGGCCCCATCCGAGAGCAAGCCCAGAGCTGAGGACCAGTCTTCAGGACAGAGCTCCAATCCGGCCTCGGCTTCTCAATCCACCGGGCCAACACCGTGGAGGCCGGGCTTTCTGCTGATGCCCGGCAGAGTGCTGAAGGTGGAAGACCGGCTGGCCAGTGACCCTCTCGTCACCAGGGTGGTTGCCCAAGCCTATGCCCTACCACGTGACATGGAGAGGCACGGGAATTTTGACGACGTGGGGTTGCTGATGTCATCACTACAGTCGGTGATCTCAGTAAGTTCTACTCTTTAGATTACTTATGGTGTCTGATTCCGGTTGCCCTTCGCTGATCCTTGCTTGTTTTGCAAATCGTACAAAAGGTCCAGGTGGTCATGGATAGAACCCACCAGAGCGCCTCCAAGGCCGCGCAGCTAGAAGCAGAAAAGAAAGAACTCAAGGCGGCCTTGGAGTTGAATAGCCAAAACCAAAGGAGAGGGACGAGAGGAACGTCGGTCTTGCCGTAAAGCTTGACGCAGTAGTGGCTGAAATCTGCATGCTAAAAGCCGAGACCCACGAGCAGAGGGCCGAGGCAAGGGCCAAAGAGAAGAGGGCGGCTGAGCTTGAGGCCAAATTGGGCAAGCAGAAGGCCGAGGTCGATGCCATATCAAAACAAAAGGCCGACCTCAGGGCTTCTGTCCAGGCCGAGACCAAGGTCGCCTTCCAGGATGGCGTGGATGAGGCAACAAAGCTGTACGAGGATCAAGTTAGCAAATAAGCTCCCAGCTGTTCGAGCTCGGGTGTGGGCAGCGCTTAAAGAAGTGGGGATCCCCGAGGATCACCCCGTATACAAGAACCCGCCTAAGTTCCTCAACTCGGAGCCGGAGCCGAGTCCCTCCCCTATTGCCTTCGAGGCCCCTACTGAAGCTCCCTCGGCCCCTCCTAACGGTGCGATCAAGACCCTCGTGATCGAGATCGTCAACATCGAGGCCGCCACCACTTGATTCTGCCTGTTTTTGCTTTTTGTTTGTAAAGATGTCAATACTTTGTATCTTTTTCTTTTCCATTCTTTGGGGAGTATGTAATGACTAGAAATTGTAACAATCTTTTTTATTCAATGAATACAACTATCCATTTCTCTTTTCCATTCTTGCTTTCAAGTTCTGTGTGGATGTAAGTGTCTGATCCCATATCTCTAACCGAGCCCACACATGTTTGACTAATTTGGCGTGGTTCTTTAACCGAGGCCATAGTCTTAGGTCTTGTAAAGAAATTGTAAACCATCGAATTTGATATAATAGCTGGAGCAATACAAGAAACTGAGTTTGGTTCAGCAACCAGAACTTTCAAGGAACTGAGCTCGGTTCAATGACCAAAACATTGTGAGAAATTGAGTTCGGTTCAACAACCAGAATAAGTAGTTGAGTTCGGTTCAGTAACCAGAACAAGTAGTTGAGTTCGGTTCATTAACCAAAACTCCGCAAGAAACTAGTTTCGGTTCAACAACCAAAACATTGTAAGAAATTGAGTTCGGTTCAATAACCGGAACAACACAAGTAATTGAGTTCGGTTCAGTAACCAGAACTGGATATAATCTCAACTTCTCTAACTTAAGACACTTGTATCCGAATATCAACCCTACCTGTTTTGTAGCTTAGTTCTTTAACCGAGCTTGAACAAGACTAGGTCGAGTTCTCTAATATAAGATATTAGTCCCGGTGACAGAATACTTGGTTCCACAACCATACGTATTTCTGAATACCAAGGAAGACGTCGAATTCTATAACTCAGCGAGTGTTGAAGGCAACAAAGTACACCTTTCCGTAAGAATTATTTTTATTGATTCAAGGGATTTGAATACAACTTAGAAATAGTATTTCTTGAGGTGCTTGGCATTCCATGGCCATGGTAGCTCCCTACCTTCCATGTCGTCAAGCTTGTAAGTTGATTGCTCGGCAGCCAACATCACTTTAAATGGCACGTGCCAGTTCGGCGCCAGCTTGCCTTCATTAGGGTTCTTATCGGCAGGAAGCGTATTCTTCAAGACCAATTCTCCAACTGAAAACTTCTTCTCTCTGCCCCTTTAATTGTATCCTCTGGCTAGTTGCTACTAGTAAAAGGCTAGGCAAATGGCTGCTGCATCTCTGCGCTCTTTAGCCAAGTCAAGTTCTCAGGCTAGGTTTATATCGTTTTGGCCTTGGTCAAACAATTCTGACCTTAGGGTTGGGAGACCGACCTCAAGTGGGATCACAGCTTCCATACCGTAGGCCAGGGAGAAAGGTGTTGCAAAAGTGGAGCGCCTTGGAGTAGTCCTATATGCCCAAAGAACGCTAGGTAGTTCTTCCACCCATCTCCCTTTAGCTCGGTCAAGCCTTTTCTTGAGTCTGTCAAGGACCACTTTGTTAGAGATTTCAGCCTGACCGTTGCTTTGTGGGTAGGCTGGAGTGGAGTAATAGTTTCTGATGCCGAGCTCCTGGCAAAAGTTCTTGAAGAAATTGGAGTCGAACTGGATCCCGTTGTCCGAGATCAGGGCTCGTGGTACTCCACATCTTATGACGATATTCTTCCAGAAGAAGCTTTTCGTGTCCTGCTCGATGATGGAAGACAATGCTTCGGCTTCTATCCACTTAATGAAATAATCAGTGGCTACTATTAGCCACCTCTTGTTCCCTGGAGCTCAGTGAAGTGGTCCCACGATGTCCAACCCCCACTGGGCGAAGGGCCATGGGCTAGAGAGTGGGATCAGGTCCTGTGCTGGCTGATGGAGAGAGTGAGAAAACTTCTGGCACTTCTCACATTTTCCGGCATAGAGCTGGGTGTCATTTTGCATGTAAGGCCACCAGTAGCCTTGGCTGATAGCTCAATATGCCAATGACCGACCTCCAATATGACTGCAACAGATTCCCTCATGGATTTCATAAAGGAAGTCTTCGACTTTGCTTGGGTGAACGCACTGGAGGTAAGGGCCGGTGTAGGACTTTTTGTAGAGTTTGTCATCTGAAGACAACCAAAACCGAGCTACTTTCAGCCTGATTTTGTGGGTTTCGCTATTGTCTTCGGGAAGTTGGTCATTCCTCATGTAGGCGATGATTGGGTCCATCCAGCTCGGTCCAAGATCAACACACAAGACTTGCTGAGGTGGCTGAAGCTCTATGCTCGGTCTGTCAGTGTCTCCACTTCGACAGCTCTTTTTCTCCCAGCCTCAACAGCAAAGGCTAAGTTGGCAAGCGCATCGGAATGAGAATTGGAATCTCTGCCAATCTGTTTGACTTCGACCTTCTCCAACTGAGAAAGGAGCTGCTTTGTGCGAGATAAGTAGGTTGCCATCCTTTCGTCGCGGGCTTGGTATTCCCCACGCAGCTGGCTCGTCATGAGCTGAGAGTCACTAAAGACCACCAGTTGCCGTGCCCCAAGGATTTTAGCGCTGCCGAGCCCCGCGATCAATGCTTCATACTCAACTTCGTTATTGGACGCCTTGAAGTCAAGTGATAAGGCTTACTCGATTGCAAGGCCCTCTGGAGATTGGAGGACTATGCCAGCCCCAACCCTTTTGGAAGTTGAGGAACCGTCAACGAATACTTTCCAGGCCGAATCGAGGAACTGCTTCCAAGATCGTTCATGTTCCGTCTCGGAGACTCCCTCTTTATTGCCCCCCAGTTCAGTATCAAGATGTCTCGGTGCCGAACTAGGAGAAACGAACTCGACGATGAAGTCCGCCAAAACTTGGGCCTTAATCACTGTCCTGAGTTAATATTGGATGTCAAACTGCCCCAGTTCGACAGCCCATCTCGAGATCCTTCCAGAGAAGTCTGCCTTTTTAAAAAGGGATTTAAGTGGATGTTTTGTAACAAACACCATGGTGTATGTCTGGAAGTAGTGGGAGAGTTTGCGAGAAGCTCTGATGATTGCTAATGCAGGCTTCTCCAATGGTAGGTACCTCATCTCGGCATCAAGCAGGATCTTGCTCGTATAATATATAAGCCTTTGTTACTTGTCTTCTTCTCTGACGAGCACCAAGCTCACCGTATGATCCAAGACAGCCAGGTATAAATATAGTGTCTCCCCCTGCTTTGGAGTGGACAACAGGGGTGATGAAGACAAATAATTTTTGAGTACCTGAAGAGCTCGGTCGCATTCCGGAGTCCATTGGAATTTCAAACTTTTCTTTAAAAGCTGAAAGAAGGGACGGCACTTGTCCGAAGCTCAACTGATGAAGCGGTTGAGTGCGGCCGCCATCCCTGTGAGCATCTGGACTTGTTTTGCCGTGGTTGGACTTTGAATCTCCTGGATAGCTTAAATTTGCTCTGGATTGGCTTCGATTCCTCTTCTGGTGACCAGGCTTCCCAGGAATTTACCGCAGCCGACGTCGAATGCATATTTGGACGCATTCAGCTTGAACTATAACTCTTTGAGGACAACAAACGTTTGACTCAGGTCTACTAAGTGGTCTTGTGACCTTCTAGACTTGAAAACTATGTCATCAATGTAAACTTCCATGGTTTTGCCGAGCTGGGCCTGAAACATTTTGGTTACCAGCCTTTAGTAAGTCGCCCCTGCATTTTTTAACCCAAAGGGCATCACCTTGTAACAGTATATGCCTCTAGGTGTTATGAATGCAATTTTCTTTTCGTAAGGCCCATACATTGGGATCTGATGGTAACCTCGATAGGCATCGAGCAAACTCATCATGTCATGCCCGGCAATAGCATCAATCATCTTATCTATCTTTGGGAGCGAGAAACTGTCCTTGGGGCAGGCTTTATTGAGGTTGATGAAGTCCACACAGACCCTCCACTTCCCATTCTTCTTTTTGACCACCACTTTGTTGGCTAGCCATTCCGGGTAATGGACCTCCCTGATTGCTTCAACCTCCAACAGCTTTTCGACCTCCTCTATCATAGCCTCGGTCTGTTGGACCCCAGTTCTGCTAGCTTTTTGAACTACAGGTTTGTGCTTGGGGTCCACATTCAGCTTGTGGCACATGGTTTCGAGGCCGACGCCAGGCATTTCATAGGAGGTCCAGGCGAAAACTTCTTTGTTCCACAATAAGAAGTCAAACAGCTAAGACTATTTAGCTTCCACAAGCTGACTTTCGAGCAGCAAATACCTTTCAGGATCGTTGGGGTCGATCCTAATCTCGATAAGGTCTTCGATGCTTTTCTGCTTGGGAGCTTGGCCAATGGCTTCGAGTTCCGCCTCCAGTTCAGCCATGTGTACCTATTGTGGTTCTGCTTCGCCAGGGGCCACAGCCATCAGGCACTGCTTGGCCATCTGCTGGTCACCCCGAATCGTAATCACTTCGACTCTTCCGTTCACATTCTTCAACGGGAACTTGAGCTTCTGGTGATGGGTGGAGGGCACCGCCTCCATGTTGTGTAGCCAAGTCCTCCCCATAATTGCATTATATGGGGATGGTGCATCCACCACTAGGAAGTCGGCTAACATAGAGGCGCCTCCAACTTGGACTTGCATGGAGATCTTCCTTTTGGGGGATACTGGTTTAGAGCTGAAGCCCACCAGCGGAGTGCGGGCTTCTTATAGGTCCTCCTCTTTGAGACCCATCCTTTTGAAGCAATCATAGTAGAGGATTTCCGATGAACTCCTGGGGTCCACGAGAATCCTCTTAACCTTGAAGTTCTTTAACCTCAGGGTCAGGATCAATGGATCGTTATAAGGGAGCTGGACCCCGTCTAGGTCCTCATCTGAGAACCAGATCTTGGGCCTTTCTTTCAGAACTTTCTTAGAAGCAGATCTCAGCTCGGCCGTCATCACCTGCTTGCTGTGCGAAGGCCTCCTAGCCTCGGCATGAGCTTGGTTACTCCCCTTGGGCGCGGGGGCCAGGTGAATGACGTTGATGATGCCCTCCGGCTCATCGTTGTCCTGATCATCATCAGGTCACTGTTGATGAGCTCGGTTGACTCTGCCTTCCTCTTTAATGAAATCTTTTAGATGCCCGTCCTTTACGAGCTTCTCGAGGTAGGCCTTGAAGGCCATGCAGTCCTTGGTTCTGTACCCATTTTGTTTGTGATAGGCTCAGAATTTGCTCTAATCGCGGGTGGAGGGATCACCCTTCATGGGATGTGGCCACCTAAAGAAAGGCTGTATCTTTATTCTGCAGAGGAGCTTATAGATGGGCTCATTGAAGATCATGTTGACAGCCTTGTAAGAGGCGACAGCTGGCTTGGGCTTCTTGCTACCCCCTGAGGTGGGAACCGAGGCCATCGCCGAACTCATTGACATCCTGCCTCGGTCCACCTCTTCCCTCCGAGATAACTTCTTATCTTTCTTGGAGGACCTGTCTTCTTGCCAGAGGCCAAAGCTTTCCCGAGCTCAAGCCTCATCTTCCTCTTGTTCAATGAATTGGTTCACCCTGGCCATCAGTGCTTTTATAGTGACCACGGGGAACTACACCAGGTCCTTGCGAAGCTCATTGACTGGCAGTAGAGCCTGCTTAAAGGACCTGATGGCCACTCTTTCAGTGGCGTCCTCTACTTGACTGTAGACAGTCCAGAATCTTTTGGTGAACTGAGTGATGCTTTCATTCCGCCTCATTCTGATTGCCATCAGGTCATCGTCCGTCTTCTGGATGACCCTGTGCGCCTGGAACTTCTCCATGAAGGAGTTTCGGAGCTGCCGCCAGCTCGAAACTGACCCCTCCGGAAGCGCCCAAAGCCACCTTAGGGGGAGGTCACCCAAACTGGAGGAGAAGACCTTGCAATTCAGGTGACCAATGTCGCCCCATACCGACATTCTCTAGGTGAAATGCCGGAGGTGTGCGGTTGGATCTGAAGTCCCATCGTAAAGACCGAATCTTAGGACGCTGAACTTCTCAAGAAGTGAATAGTCCCTTATCTCCTGAGAGAATGGAGATGTGCCATGGTCCTCGGTGTCGTAGGCATTCAGCCGATCTCGAGTGAAACCGACCACCTCCATATTTTGTTGGACTGCCTGCTTGACTTATCGGTCAAGCCACTCCCTCAAGTCGCTATTGTCCTCTGGTCTCCGGCCCGACCTCTTGGGGTCATCGTTAAGGTGATTGCTGCTCGAGCCTTCGTCGTAGGCTCAGTCGCGCCTTTTGTTGGTTAGGACTTACTTTAAATCCTATTCGACCTCCGGGGCTCGGTGGCATGGGGGAGGTACCACTGAGGCCTTGACTGGGGGCTTCGCTTTCTCTCGGAGTTGCCCCCGAAGCTGGCAAATCAGTTCTTCTTCCTCCTGGATAACAAGGTTTTGGGCCTTGATATCCGAAAGGAGCAAGTCGTCCTTGTCATCTGCGTTGTCCTGGTGACGGGATTGGTGCGACTTAGACGGCATCGATGTATCATCTCGCCGAGAACATTCTGGTGGGGGAATACCCTAACGGGATTGTTCTGGTGGGATAGCATCCTGACTGGGACGCTCTGCTGGAGGGGGATCTTGCCGGAGGAGTTCCAACAGAAGGTTGTCTCGCTGGGGAGGTGCTATCACCCCCTTCGAAAACGAGCCTGACTGAGTTATGGGCCCTTCCACGCTTATTGTACCGGATCTCCCCCCGGTCCTTTTCTGGTGAGGGATCGGCGGTGGCAGGGAAAAAAACGGTAATGGCGGCAGGGACCTAAATTATCCTTCACCCTTTCTGGTTTTCGGAGGCATGGTGTTTGAGAATTAGATTTAATCTTTTTCCCACAGACGGCACCAATTGTAAGTGCCTAAATATTACAAACTTGATTAGGCGAGTATTAAACTCGTGAACTTGCAGTTAAATTTCTTTGAGAAAGTTGGATGCCTTAAACCTGAAAGGGAAGGGGAAACAAAGGTCAAAGACCTTGGTTGCAGTCAGCCAAAGGTACTCTGATGCCTAAGTTAGTGCAGTCACTGAACAGAGGATGAGTAATTGGAGAAGAAGGGAGTTCAGAGTATGGATGTCTATAAGCATACCTCCCTGGGTGTTACCTCTGGTATATATATAGGTAGAAATCCCATCGAGTCTTTCCCTGAGTGGAGGTAGTTGGAGGCGTTGTCCCATTGGATCATACCTCGATTCCTTAATGGAAGTAGGTGGAAGTGCTGTCCCATCGGATCATACCTCAATCTCATACATAAATGTGGATATGACCGTCGAATAAGGATAACCCCTTATCTATATCCGGCGGCCACCCTATCTGACAGTATGTTCTACAACGTAGCCGTACTTTTACATAATTGAGACTTGACACTCAATGTTCATCTCGGTTAATTGGACCGAATTGAAGAAGGCACCGAGGTCAGACATGGACCAATTCTGGCACTGTTGCCGAGACGCACAAGGCCGGGCACAAAAAAGTCTAACCGATACTCTTACCGAGGCTAGTTCAAGCTCGGTACCATCTAGCACAATTGCCGAGCTAAATAAAGCCGAGATCAAGATAAACCTGGTCGGTACTCTTACTTGAACCACGAGTAATCTTGGTATCATGGAAACATTCCACACACTTTCAATCTACTTAATGAGATGGAAGAACAATCAATTGATTCCAAAACAGAGATATTGAACTCTCCAAAAACAAGATTCTTCATCCCTTTGAATCACATACAAACCCTAGAAAATAAAATAAGCAAGGAAAGAGAGAAAATAAGAAAAATATAGGAAAATGAAGAGGGGGTGTAGATGTACGTAGAAGATTCATAGCTTCACATCTGTTGCCGTTGCCAAACAACGGATGAAGAAGATGACTATTGGAGGTCCCGGAGAATGTTGTCGTCCGTCCAAGGAACTCCTATCTCAAGCGAGATTTACAAGGAACTCCTTGCCTCTTTAGTTTTTCAAATAAAGCCTTTTTAGGGATTTCAAATGCCTAGTATTTGAAAAGCCTAGGAATTCTTGTTATGAAACACCGGATTCCTGACAGGAATCCTGAATTCCAAGACACCATGAATTCCTGTCAGGAATTCTACTAAAGAAACGGGCCACAGGGTCATTTTTAACCATTACTTAAATTTAAGGTATAAGACTAGCGTAAGCTCATGTGCGACGCACAGGTTACTTTCATACAAATTGACTAACCCAATAATACCCTTCCCAGTAGCAATTAAAGATAAATAAATTCTATAGGACTTCTAATCGAATTGCTAATGCATTGACTAACCGGAGGCCCACTTCCCAGTTGGTGGTGTTGCTTAATAGAATTCCTTTTTCAAGGAAAAAAAAATCTGATAATTCTATTGCCATATGAAGAAAGCAAAGATACATAGTTAAAATCTCATACCACTTATTACAAGGTCAAGTTTCGGTCATAGCATTAGGCCTAAAAAATAAATAAAAGAATTCCATCAAACACCTTCTCTGCAATATACAAATCATTTTCTAGACCCAGAACATGATTTACACAAAGTGATAAAAAAGAGTACATTAATGGGAGATAGGAAGTTGCAGAGATTTGGGAAAGGAGGGCTAAGAGATTTATGGGGAGAGACGCAGAGGGATATGAGAGTTGCAGGACAGATACGAGGGAGATATGAGAATTACTTGCAATTGTGATAAAAGAGAGAGGAAAAACCATCCTATATTGGCACCGAGACAGAGACATGCGTTCTCGGGCGCAAGCAGCTGAAACGATAGAGAGATTGTTTGGGTTTTGACATTTACGAGAAGGGTGGGGGAGTCCCTTTTCATCAAAGGAAGAGCCTCCGGGCGTGTTTGGCACTTAACTAGTTAAAGTGAAGTAAAGTGAATTCAGACAAGAAATGACAATTGGTCATATTAAGAGTACATAATTTCAAAATTCCCTCCAAATTTTGCAAAAAAAAAGTCAAAAAAAGCAACCTTCTTTCTCCACTAAAAGACAAAAAAACTTCACTTTTCTATACAAAAAGTCAAAAAGATTCCATACCAAACAACTAAAAACAAAACACCATCGTAACACCTTATATTTTATTTTCTCTTGATTTAATGCTTCACCTCACCATACTTCAATTCACTATACATCCAAACAGGCCCTAAGCGTGATGTGGTTGGAGGTACGATCAATTTGCACTCATATCTTTGCATCTATTACTAACCATTTCCAACTTTAAAGAGAAAGAACGCGGTTGGATGAGGATATTCAAATTCTAATAATAGGCTCGTTGTAAAGAAATATGTTAACATCTGTTAGCTATTTAATTGTAATAGGATTATGAACAACTTTTCCCTTGAGAGCCAGCCAATGATCCTTCTCTTATAATATATGCCCCAAGAAATTTAAGATCACCTTATTAGCCTATAATACAATAGAGCTTCATTAGTTGGCAAGATAGAGAAACAAAAATGGGAACGTTCAGACAACATATGTAAATGCCAATGCACCATAGGCTTCTCTATTGCTAAAGAGCTGGTTTTAATTTCACTCCAAGAATGCTAAACAACTTCTTTTCATTCCAAATTAATGTAAGTTCATTGTGTGATTAAAATGCAAAATGCATTATTCTTTCAGTAACAGGAACTAGGCCAACAAAAGTTAACAATCAGCGTCTCACTATGAAGACAATTATAATATATTAAGGTAGGAGGTTTTGGCTTCAATTTTGACAGTCAGTAATTTTGACCGACAGTTACATAACTACTCGTATAACTACTCACTCGTTTGTCCATCAAACCAATCATGTTTCAGTTGTTTCTATCTAATTATACCCTTTTTATTTTGCATGCTGGAAGATACAGTGCTAAGCACGGGTTATTAGGCTAGTATATATTATTGGTATTCTACAATTACATTTTGATGCAACCATCATGATATGGAGTGGAAGATTCATTTGGTGGAGCTATTTTTATCCATCGCCACTTGCAATGAAGTCATATATTTCTACTTTGCTATTATGCAAAGACCCATTTTTCTGATAAGATGTCACATCAAAAGCACTTTAATTCAAAACCCCCTCCATCTTTTAAAAAAAAAAAAAAAGTCAAAAAGCAACCACCTTTATCTACTAAAATACAAAAATACAAAAAAAAAAAATCCACTTGTCCATATAAAATGTCAAAAAGATTTCATAATAATAATTAAAAATAAAATACCATCATAACCTACTTATATTTTGTTCTTTCTTCAAAATCAACTTTACTTCACTTGACTTCATTGAGAGATCTGAGAAGATTTCTTTCAGTTGCTTGAGTTTAGTGAGGTAAAAGCTTTCGTGTCTGCTTCCTGGTGCAATAGAGTCCAAAATGGGCATGGTCACGGCTACTCCACAACAGAGCGTGGTGTTTAATGACATTTTCATTCACTACAACTCCCACACGCCACACTCATGCACCTCATTTATTGGGTTTGGCCCTATTATGCATGGGCCATACACCAAAAACAAGAAAAGAACACAACAATAACTGATGATGGATTGGAGGGCTTTGTACTTTATTGGGGCCCCGACTCCTCTGTAGCTGGACAACAATTGTCCAATTGTCCCTCATGGGAGACTTCTGGGACTTGGATGTATATGCATAGAAAGGTAGAGAAATGGAGAGCTGTGGATCCGAATTGAGATAGAGGGGCCCAATAGCATGAAGGGTCCAATTGCTGCGGAGTAATTACAACCCCATCTAATTTGTGAATCCCACTATAAAAGAATAAAAGTCAGTGTGACCCTTTCAATCATCCACCCCACTTTGACTAGGGGTGTAACGGTTCGGTCAACCGGTCAATTTGGAAAAATCGTTAACCGAACCGTAGCCGCAGTTTTTTATCTTTTAAAGCCGTAACTGTAATCGTATTCACAAAAACTATGGAAAACCGTAACCGCAATTAATCGTATTAAACCGTTCGGTTACGGTTAATAACCGTGGAAACGTAAGGGGATAAATGTGAATAATTGAAGGTAAAATGACACATAAGGAGCAATTGAATAAAAATCCCATTGATTGGTAATCTTTATTATACAGTTAATTGTACGGTTACGGTTCCTTATTTTTTCTTTTATTTGTAAACGGTACAGTTAACCGCATACGGTTAACCGAACCGTATGATACGGTTCGGTTCGGTTAATAACAGTGAATTATTATGGAAAACCGCAACCGAACTGAACCATGCGGTTTTTGGATTTCATTAACCGTAACCGAACCGTGAAATACGGTTATTAACCGCGGTTCAGTTCGGTTAGACGGTTTTCCGGTTATTTTTTACACCCCTAACTTTGACCCACTGCTACTCAAGGTAGGCCCCACAGCCCTCCCACACTCACCACCTGATGTGATAATAATATTCCCCCAACAGAAATAGAATGTATTCAATGAAGGCATCTTTTGGCGTATATTAACAATGATCTATAGAAAGACTGCAATTGATTATTGATACATACATATCCACAGTTTCTTCTCATAATTCTGTCTCTCCAAAGCAGACTGACTTTTCCTCTCCCATACCAAAAATTCCCGACCCCATTCGTTACAAAAGCTTTCGCCAGGGAGATGGTGAAAATAATCACAGGACTAATCTCTCATATTTTGCATGTGGGGTCCATGGGTCCATTTTCATGTCTTCAGTGAGACATCCATTCACTGGATGGACGGATACACCATGGGAAGGTGGGCCTCATCACAGACCACCAGTTTCTTTTAAATCGATGATGATAGTACCCCACACCCCATTACTACCAGCCGTTTCTGTATCGAAACTCCAAGAATTCTTGTCCTGGAGAATTTCATACTCTCTAAATGTTGTCTCCTTTACGTGTTTGGCAATTAACTAGTTAAGTTAAAAGTAAAGTGATTTCTTACGAGAAATGACAAGTGGTTATATTAAAAGCACACAATTTCAAAATTTCCTTCGAAATTTTCAAAAACAGTAAAAAAAAACAACCTCATTTTTCTACTAAAATACAAAAAACTTCACTTTTCTATAAAAAAAAAAAAAAAAGTCTAAAAATTCTATACTAAACAACTAAAAATAAAATACCATCATAACACCTTATATTTTATTCTCTTTTGATTTGATGCTTCACTTCACCATACTTCAATTCACCGTACGTCCTAATCTGGAATTCCAAATTCCGCTTCAGGGATTTGAAATTTCAACAAATGGTACAGATAGTGGAATTTCAAAATATATAAATTATCTTTTCGGGGTTGGAATTTAAAATTCTAACGAGAAAAAATACAACATTTTAAATGCGAGGGCAAGATGGAACATCATATCACATAATGTCCAAAAATATCCACATCCTAGCAAACATTTGTCATAAATTCGGGTAAAGAAACCGCTTGTATAAATTGGTGCATTCCCTTTGTCCTCTGGAACCTGGTGCTAAAGAATCGGCTTGAAAGGAGACAGAAAAAATTCAAGGAAGAAAGGAAAGAGAGAGATGTCAAACTCCACTTCCAACGAGGAGGGGGAGATGTCGAACTACTATTCAAACGAAGAGGCTCTTGATGATGGACCCGATTCCTTCAGGAAGGTCGTTCGGCAGAGGATCTCCGACCGAACCAAGGTCTATCTTCTCTTCCTTTCTTGCCATTTTCATCATTCGATCTCTCTTTCCATCTTTGGTTTTTTAATGTTTGATTGGTGGGTTTTCTCATCTGGGTCGTTTTGGTTTTTGTAGAAAGTTGTAAAAACGAGGGAGATCTTGTCAAAACAAGCTGTTCAAACCAAGGCAATTATTTCCAAGCAAGCGGTCAAGATTGCGAAACGAGCCGAAGAACACGAGCGTTTTATCAACAAGGTATGATACCCTCTCCTCTGTTTTTGGCACTTCTTCTTCTTCCATTCCTCCTTTTTGTTATTCTTCTTTTCCATTGCATTCCCTGATTATTTGGTTGGTTTTTACTTCTGGGTTCTTAGTCTTATACATTATTAATCGCTTGGTTGGTTAGTTATGCATGGGGAAGATGTTTGTATGGCTTTCATTTCTCCTGGTTGGTCTCACCAAAATGTTCTTGTTCTCTATTGTTGGTGGTAACATTCTTTTATGTCCTATTTGTTTAAGTGAGTTGGGTTTTTTTTTTTCGGTTGATGCCATCTTATTCGTTGCATTTACTTATCATATTGTATAAATTTGATATATGATTTTTGTATTTTTATGTTAACTTCAATGCATTTTTTTCTCATGTTGTAAACATTTAGGTTGTTTGGTTGTTTGAACATTTGCATGTGGCTGACATGGGTATTTGGATTCATCTCTTTCCGTGAAGTTGTTTGGGTTGGTATTTGGTAAGGGATTCCAGAAAGGTGTCGTTGCAGATAGATTTTTCAGAGTTTTTCACACCATTTTATAAGTATTATCATTTAGTTGGGCTTGAAACATTGCTGCTTGATATTATTATTATTATTATTGTAGAAAAATATCATTTGCTCAATTGTTTATAAACATTCAATTGCTGCTTGAAATGCTTGTGTTTATGTTTTTTTTATGTTGTTTTATTTCATTTGGTACATTGTTTGTGATTACTTTCATTTTATTTTGAACTAGTTACATTTATCTCATCATTATTTCTATAATTTTATTGATTGGTTTGCATACTTTTTTTTTTCTTTGAGATATAGGTGATCCATCTCTTAGGAGTTCTTGGATTTGGTGGATTTTGCTTCTTGTTGGGAGCTAGTAAGTAATATTAGTTGTGCATAATTGCTTTTTATAGGATTTACCTCCACTGGAGTGATGGGTTTTAAGAATATTATTTATTTTTGTTCTTCAGGACCGCAAGATATTCCTTACGTATATTGTTTGTTCTATGTGACATTTGTTCCTCTGCGATGGATATACTATCGGTTCAAGAAATGGCACTATTATCTTCTGGTGAGCACCACTGTCAGACGCTGACATTCCATTTCTCTATCTTCCATCACCATTGTTCTTAAAAGAAAATTATTTATCTTCAAGAAATGGCACTATTATCTTCTGGTGAGCACCACTGTCAGACGCTGACATTCCATTTCTCTATCTTCCATCACCATTGTTCTTAAAAGAAAATTATTTATCTTCTGTTTTTTGCTTGAAGACTAATGTTGTGAAACATGAGTCCAGATCCCGGAGATACTCTTTCGTCCAATCAAAATTAGCCAACTGTGTAAAATCTCTTCCTTGATTTTCTCATTCCAAGGGAGTAATTGAGAGGGTGCATTAGCTGGCATGAGATTTTACACAGTTGGCTGATTTTGATTGGACGAAACAATATCATCGGACTCTTGAAACATAAGAAGGTTTTGTTTGGTGGTTGGAACGCCGCGTCAGATGTACCCCAACTACAATGTTTATGAATGTAAAATTGCTTATACGGAATGTGCAAGGGTTAATTGCTACTCAATGGTAAGTTCGTGAAACATAAGAAGGTTTTGTTTGGTGGTTGGAACGCCGCGTCAGATGTACCCCAACTACAATGTTTATGAATGTAAAATTGCTTATACGGAGTGTGCAAGGGTTAATTGCTACTCAATGGTAAGTTTACTTATTCCATTTTTCCCAACTGACGTGGCTGGCTAATTTTCACAGAAGCAAAAAGACCTTCTAAGTTGATGTGCTTGTTTCTTCATTGGAAAACTTCTATTAGACTCTATAAAGTGCACAAGCTCCTTTTCTAAGCCTGGAAATGAACCAGTCTGGGCCATCAAGCTCTCAGATCTGGTTTGTCATGGGCTGGGTTTGGTCTCTGTATTAGGGCTGAAAAATAAATACGCTAGATCTAGTGTTTGTACAAAATTCTGTGTTGTGGACAGGCCAAATGAGCCTAAACTTGTGGCCTGGTCATTGAATGGATCAGGCTTCAGGCCCGAGCTTGAGTTTCATCATCATGTCCGGTATAGATAAAGAAATGGACTCAAGTCCAAGCGGACATTGACCAGAGCCATTGTACCTTATCACAGTGATTGGTGATCCGCTCGAATGTCACTCAAATCAAAATGATGATACCATTAGATTTAATCAGGTCTTAATTAAATCACACCTATGATACCAAAGCATGAGTGCAGGCATTGGATATGGGAAGGATTGGATTCAACAATTCCTCCAAAACTTAGAACCATTGTCAATTGGTATGGATGCTACTTGGTTGTGTTATTATTGGCTAAGGATTCCAAAAAGTTGGGATTTGGGAAAACTGGTTTGCAGTAGAACCTCCATGTCTACCTCAATAGGTCCTTACTTGAGGGGTTTTTACTTTTTGTCTATGAAGACTTTAACAATTTAATTATAAACATCAAACTCACATTTGGCTATTCCAGAACTAATACAAAAATGTCAACAACTAGGCATTCAACCCAGCCAATAGGAATTAAATAACCACTACAAGCTCAAGCGTTCAGTATTTCTCGTTTGAACTTTAATGCCTGCATGGAACTATTGCATACTTGGAGCATAATTCATAGGACCCCCTTATTTAAGAGACTGGTATCTGGTAGGACTGTAGGAGATAAATAGTCAATCTCAGCTGATTTTCAGACCTGCACCTGTAACCCAAATTGCATTCTGATAACACAGCTACTTTAGGGTGATTTGAAAGATTAAGGTATCATTATCATTGAATCACACCACTTGCATTGATTCAATTCCATGGAAAATATAATTCTGATCAAACTTTGAAGTGTTATTTGGGCCTGTTACCAATCATCAGTGAAGGGATTGATCTGAGTGTTTAACTTGATAAAAGGGGGTTCTTGCAAATCCACTCCAACAGTGTCATTGCTTGCCTTCCTGTCATGAGTATTGCGTGCCCATCTGACTTTGATAGAATCTTCTACTAATGGAAATTTTCAATTTTCTTTTCTGTATGACCTTAAATGACTTTGAAATTAACTCCAAGAATGTGAATTTGAAACCTTTGATGGAAGCTTCTAAAGGGACTGAATTTTTGCATTTCTTTCATATGACCTTAAACAAGTTTGAAACTGAAGGCATTTTGCAAGCCAAAAGAGGAAAGTGGATAGCACTCTAGGGTGTCTTCGTATATGTATGTTAAGGTTTGTATATATATGTCACAATACGAATACTAAGTTTCATTTCGGAGTCTTCAGACTCAGAGCCATACAAAATTACACCCCACTAGATGTTTTTCAGGTCTGAAACTGTGAACCTGGGCATGGACTCAAATTGTAGGTGAAAATCTGAACCTTATCCAATTGGATTGGGTCCTTCTGGTAATTAGGAACACATTGCCATCTCTAGGTAGCATGGTGACTGCAATCACTTTTTGTGAGAGCATCGTTTCCTACCCTATAGCTTGACCATACTCGACCAGTTATCAGGTCAGTTTGAAAAATCCAAGGGTCAGCTAGGCAGGCCAATAAGTTAGTTTTTTAACAGATTTATTATTAATATATAAATTTCTATAATAAGTAAAATACAGGAAAATATGTAAAACAATAAACATATATGCATTCCCTGAAAAAATTATATAAAGTTCATTTGAATTGTAATTTCAATATTTAGTTCTCATTTAAGTATATTGTAATTTCCACTATTCTACTGTTTTCATTTGTTTTTAATATTTTAGGTGAAAATGCCCTTAAGAAACTCCAGCCAACTCAGTGAAACCTGGGTGTCAGGCTGAGTCTCAAGTCGGTCAAGTGGCTCAGCTCAACTAGATTTGGATCACCAAACTCTTCTGGAGCAAGTTCAAGATGATGACCCAGTCACCCCATGTCGCAGGGGCAAGTGAACTCAGCCGACCCACCAGCTAAAAAAACCAAAGGGGAGACTAAATTCTAAAACGAACACTCAATATTGACCTTTTTAATCAGCATTGATAATGGCTGTAGAAAAGGCAGATGTGAATATTGGTTCAGTTTCTGCATTTCCCCTAATGTATAGTAGAATGGATCTGTCTCCCATGTCAGATTACTTATAATATGGGTCAGGTTTTGTAACTATGATGAATAAGAAATCATAAACCCACACTTGTACTTGAGTCGCTAAAGTATAGTTTCAACATGATGGACTGAACTGGTTTGAGTACTTGGATTCTTGTAACAAGAAAGCAGATGAGTATATAAATATGGTTATTGTAGAAATTATTCTTCTCCTATAGCAACCACGTGATTTTTTGTTGTCAAGTCTCAATTACTTCTGTTTCACCTTCTTGTCCATCATAAAGTAATATTAGTATGGTGTAATATTGGTATGGCGCAGTTTTGTGAACTCTGTTCTAACTATTCTTGGGATTTTTCAGGATTTCTGCTACTATGCCAATACCATTTTCTTGGTTATGCTTCTCTTTTATCCGAGAAATGAAAAGTTTTTCATGGTTTGCTTTTCATTTGCAGAAGTAAGAACATTTTTCATGTCTTTTTTCATTTAGGGTTGACATTTGCACAATTTTTCATGGTTTGCAATTTATAACATGAATTCTGAAAACTTGGGATTGTGTGATCATGCTGGGGAGTTTGGTTCAAGATAGATTGGAATGGTGAAACAGAATTCATTTGGCTGACCCCAATATAGCTGGGATAGGGCTTTGATAATGGTGATGACTTGCAATTTACTTACCTCTTTCTGACTTCTGGATTGATGCAGGGACCACTGGCATGGGCATTGATTGTTTGGCGCTGTAGCCTGGTTTTCAGTTCTGTCGACAAAATTGTTAGTGTCTTGATACATCTTTTGCCAGGTGAGAGTTACTTTCCTCTGTGATTTCTGCAGTAATTTAATTGGCCAGTCAAGTATCTTCCGGTTTAGCTGCTGCTTGACCTGGTTGACCAGCAGTCATAACGAAATGGACCTTCCCTAACAATTTTCTTATGATGTCTTTTAATAAAATTACACATTTGATGTTTTTTAACTGGACAGAGCGCCCTCCTAGAAGCTAATAACTACAGAAACTATAGTATCACAACAAATTTAGCATTCATTGCTTTCTCTACTTGATTCTGTGTTCTATTTACTCTCAAATCTGTTTAGTTATGTAAGGTAGTTTAATATCTAGAAATTATTTATGGGTTTGTTATCCTGTTAGAGCATGTACTTCTAACATTTCTTCATGGTGTGTCTGACGGGATACTGTTATGCACATGAAATCTATTCATAAGAAAAAGGGCACAGAAAGGGATTTGAATGGAATATTGAGGCAAGAGCTGCTTTGGTGCCAAAATCCCGAGTAGTTTGGCCTAAGGTAACTAGAAGATCAATTAAGAAGAATGGACTAAGAAAATGAGTTGAGTGGAACAAGGAGATAGTAAGAGTTGCTTTGGTGGCAACAAGAGCAATTGGCTTAAGGCAACAAGGATAGGGCTTTCTTCAAAATGACTTTTTTCCCATTAGAAGGAACTGCGTCTCAAAGCTAAAAGCGTGAGAAACCTTATTCAAGACTATGTTGAAATCAATGTGGTCATCATAAATATTTCATAGATTTTTTTTTTTTTTTTACTAAGGTGTATTGAGGCCAACAGTTCCAAGCAACCATCTGAATGGTTGGAGCATGAAGTTGAACAAGGTGATATCGAAGAGGTGGTATTCAATGAATGGGGATAAAGCCCCAGGCCTCAAGAGATTTACTTTCAGCATTTTCCAAAATTGTCTGAAAATTATCCATGAAGTTCAAATGCTATTCTTCAAGAAGTTCTTACTTCTTAAGATCTGTTGAATGGATTCAATGGGTCAATTCATTGGCCATTCCATCAATGGACGGAGCTTCAACAATCCATAACTGTTGTGCTGTAAATCTAGTCGAGTGTTTATAACATTATATCAAGGGCGCATGCAATTTGGATATGGGAAGTGATTGAAAATATCATACAGCCATTACAAGGAGGTTTTCTCAGCAAGAAAAGGAGGTTTTCTTCAAGGAACATCCTAGTTGTGTTCTTATAGCAAACTAATGCATAGAATCAAACACTTTGGCATGGAATTGGGACTGCAACCCAAGCTGGACATAGAGAAGATCTACTATGAGCTTTAGTGGGCACCCCTTTTCTGTTTGCTTGAAAGAATGGGGTTTGGCTAAATGTGATGTAATTGAGACGAAAGGCACAAGCTAGACACCAGGCCTTTTGGAGTTTGAGGGGTGAGGTGCATGCCTAAGCACAAGCCTAATTTTTCAAGGTGCATGTTCAAAGAAAAAAAAAGGGATATAAGCGTGTGTATATGTATTTTTATGTTTTATCATTATGATACACCAACTCCGCGAGTTTTTTTACCGCTGGTCCCAAGCCCATGTAAAGGGGGAGGGTTGCGTCGGGTAGGTTGACAGCCAGTGTAAAATTTTGTCACAACCCAAACATTCCCCAACATAGTTGGGACAAGGCTTTGATGATGATGATCATGATCATGATCATTATGATACACCATTTAAAACAAAACCATTTGGCTTTATTTATATCTTATCTTGTCCATGAATAATCTTATTCAAATTAGAAACATGGAGTATAACAAAAATATGAACAGGAAAGGATTCCAACTAACAACTACCATACTTATAATTCATATATCAGAACATCATACAAGCAATCTCCCATAGTCATACTCACAGGTCAAAAGATCTTAAAGTAAAATTTCAGAAGTTACAACAAAGAGTCCTAGAATTTCAGGATTATATTAACTGCAAATGAACTCTATATCATCTTCTCCTACTTACGTAACATCATCTTCTGAGCTATTACCTCAACATTTTCTTCTCCTTAATCAGTTTCTTCTTCATGTACTAGTTCAAAATGGTTGTTTAGCCTTTAGAAATATCATTGGTTATTTTGATAAAAATGAAACTAAGAAGGTTAAGAAGGAGAAAAAGAAGATGGTGCAAATAGAAAGGGGAAAAAGAATAAGCAGGAGAACCTTAAAAAGATAAAGAAAAGAAAATGTGTTGCAGTCAGCTATAACAATCAACCCTTTGAACAGTCGAGTGAACAAGAGAAGTGGAGAAGGGAGGAAAAAGGGTGACTGTGACATTTAATTAACATTTTGCTAAAAAAGAAAAGAAAAGAAAAAAAAAAAACGTTGAAATCGACTGGAGAAGAAGAAATAAGGTGGACTCTCTCTCTCATATTAAGACTTTTCTTCTCTTTTTTCTTCACAAAGACTTTAAAAGGGTAAATATAATATCCATTCAAAAACAAAAGAAATCCCAATAAAATTGTCAAATCCCCCTTGCATGCCTGAGTGCACTTGGCTAGGATCCTATGCCCACCAAGCATGCTCCTAATCATGGGCTTTCACCCAATCCCTAGGTGAGGTGCAAAGAGGCTCCAATGAGGGTGCGCCTTTGGCTACACTATCAAAAGATGGAGAAAATGGACAGAGAAATCCATGTGCACAGCATATTCGATATTGATTAATAAATGGCCCTTTTTTTAACTCAAAAGAATTGCAACAAGGGTAGCCAGTCGTCATCTTAATTGTTATTGTTGACGTATCATGCTGGGGAGAGAGATCAGTATTAGGGCTAGATTCAAAGAGCACAATAGCTGGTATAGAGATCCTAGAGCATGCCCTCACCAGTGTGCAAATTCTGTAGGTTGTTACAAGATAAATCTACCTTTAGTTTCCAGCTGCATTGCCAAACATGCTTGGACTAATGACGAAATCAGAAAAATACTCTCTTTTTTTTCTGATTGAAGTCCTCCCTCCCACACAAAGAAAATACATGTATAGGGACTGAGAAGAGAATGCAGATAAATGGGTTCCATCTAGTGGATCTGAGAGGCCACCTGCAGAACCGTTGGTTATGATATTCATTTCCACTTCTGCTGAAACCACTTCTTCAGCTTCTCTTAATATTGCACAAGCATATATTTACAGATTTCACTTTGTCAAGAATGTGTGTGTGTGTATTCACCTCACTGCCAAGGTCCCAGTTCGCCACATGCCAGCCAAGATTGCGTTCTTTGAATCGTCTTTAATTGGCATTGGCCCATGAAGATGAGGAAGTATTGTTTTGAGACTTAATGGTGAAAACTACTGCCCTATTTAGATCCTTAGTGCCAGTTGGCCTGGAGGACAACACTGTTTCTGCACTATCACTTTTACTACACTAGTTTAAAAAATGGACCTTATTAGATATCCCCATTATCTTTGGCACTCCCATCCACATTCAATATATACCCCTTAGCTGTTAGAGCCGTAGAGGGTTCTATTTCAGACTTAAATTAGCTCATATGGACTGCCCATTTATCAAAACCTTCCAATCTCTTTGCAGATTGAATGTAGTATTCCCATGGAACTCCTCTGCTTGAGGACCCCATCATCAGTGAAATTGGGATGAAAGGCTATGGGATCTCTTCACTATCCAATCTCTCCTATTCCCCCAAAATCTAACTGTTAGTAAATGAAGTAAACTGAGGGGTTTGGGATCTCTCAAAGGGGGACTCACAACCACCTAACAACGGTCTCACATGTGGCGAACCTATATTTTTGTGTTTTTGGAGATGGGCACATTTCATGTGTAAAAAAAGTGTCCAATTGACACAAACATTTGGTGCATTTGATGGATTATCCTGTTACTTGTTGAATGAGCACAAGATTGGCAATTTTGACTAGTATTTAAAGACTTATGGCCCATGTAGCAATGAGGTATAACTTAGTTACAACTTTTAGGTGTCTTAGCTCCAAATGTTAAGATTCCATGTGTCAGTCAAGTTTCTATTTGTTGAGAAGTCCAAAGTGATCAAGGGAAATTCAACCTTAATGAATAGTTTTTCTTCTTCTTTTATGTACCTTTAATCTATGAAGCCTAGATATGGCATGGATCTGATAGGCACATGTCATGTACATAGCAGGGACATGGATTTCACTCATAGAAAGAAAAATATCAAACACTCCCCTCCCCCCTCATCTCTCCTCTCTCTTTTATCTTAAGAACACAGTTCTTCACAGGTTTTCGAAGGACTTCATGTCCTTTGTCACTGTGCCAAGCTTAGGTGGACGAGCTGTGTGAATTTTATTTTTGTGGAAATCGTGAAGCGTCTCCCTCTTAAGAATACCGTAGTGTGAATCCGAAGCCTACTTCCTCTTACATCAATAAACCAGTTCTCTCCGGCAGTTGGGATGTGTAAGGCTGTAAGTGAGCCTGGTTTTGGTTTGGGATCTTGGTGTGCCCAGACCATATTATCAATTGCAGCCAATGTTCTATGGACCCAAACCTATAGGACCTGGTTGGACCAGACCCAAACTGTTGGTCCGAAATGTATTGTATAACATATCCTTCTATGCATGATTACATATGTCGTCTATTATAATTATATGTATATTCTCTACCATTATATAATACATGTGCATATGACAGGTGGGTATGTAGTTTGGAGAAATGATTTATGCTGCTGCCATATGGTACTGATGGCTGTTGAACACCTGATATATCCCCTGCAGTGCCCACCTTTACTTGATCAAACATGTTCATATCATATCACCTGATATATCCCCTGTAGGTGGCATTTAGGTGATTTTTAAGAGCATCTATTCTAGTGGTGCATTTTTTTTTTGTTTTTTCCAATGCCTGTTCATTGTGAGCTTCTTGTGTCTGTTAATCATGTTTCAAATAGGATCCATGATCTTGAGAGTGAAGGTGATGCTACAATCTAGTTACAGCAATGCTTCGGATGATGAAACCCTGTTAGAAGTCTGGAGTCCTGTTTTTGAAAGGGGGATTGAAAGGCAGTCCTCTTTCATATATGCATAGAATTTGAAAAATAAGGATGGTGATGGCTAGATATTTGAGCCCAAATGAAATATAAATGAGATTATTGCTCTCTCTATCCTCTCAAATATCAGCTTCATCTGGATGTCTATCACCAAGTTCTGTGCATTACCTGTTATTCCGTTTAAGTATTTGTTTTCATGAGTTGCTAAAAGGTGGTCATGTTGTAGGGATAGTCTTCTTCACTATTCGATGGTGGGATCCGGCCACTTTTGAAGCCATGCATCCAGAGGGGAAAGCAAGTAGCAGAGTTTCATGGCCTTATATAGAGGATTGGTCTTTTCTGTGTATATGGCTGTTTGTTGTTCCTTTGGTTGCTTACACCCTATGGCAGCTTCTTTATTTCCTCATTGTTAATGTGCTGCGCCGTCAAAGGCTGCTAAGGGATCCTGAAGTCATGACTTCGTACAGGTTCGGTTGTTCTCTCCCTCTGTGCCACCAAGGTCTTTAGCTGTAGAAGCCACCCATGCATATCGTGTATTTTTGTGGATTCCAACTGAATATTGTTTGACTCTTACGTATCTAATGCAACTTTATGGTGGCTGCTAACAGAGAACTCTCAAAGAAAGCACGGAAGGCTAACAACATCTGGTGGCGTTTGAGTGGATTGCTTGGGGATCAGAACCGCATGTTAATGTACATCTTGTTTCAAGCTGTCTTCACTGTTGCGACCATGGCACTGACTGTTCCCATCTTTCTTTCATATGAGATGCACGTCACCTTCCAAATACTGAAGGTATCTGCTTCAGTATGGAATGGGGGAAGCTTCCTTCTTGAAGTGATGCCAAGGCAGGTGGTTCAAAAGGAGAAAAGGAAACTTGAGATGAAGCCCATGCCTGCACAGCCAGACCAGTCCACTGTGGACGCTTTGGCAGATAACTGCAACCAGGCCGACGTCAATCAGACTGAAGTTTCATGTATGATTACAAGTACAAACACTAATATCACATAGAATTCTCTGCAATGAGCCTAACCGTTTGGATAGTTTTTCACATGGGCTTCACCTTCGCTGGCTCTTGCTCACGTACTGATTTGGATGTGATGTGATGGGTGGTCTGTCTGAGCACTGGCCTTTGAAACACGCGACTTGTTATGATACATAGTGCAGGCGACACCATCTTATCCCTGTGTAAACTGTATGCATCCATGCATCTGACCTGATGCAACTGTTTATTGTTGATTTTGAGCTTGTGAAGTACAGAAGTAGAGGTTCAGTTTAATGGCCTATGTAACTACCACAATAGCCATTCTAAGCTGCCCTAGCAAGTAGGGATGTCAAATGGGCCAGGCCGGGCCGAACGCCAGTCAACGGGCCGTGCCGGCATGGCCCGTGTCGGCTGAGGTGGCTGGGCCCGTTTGCATGGGCCCGCCAGGCCCACTGGCACGTGGGCTACCCACAGCGGCCCGCCTGGCCGGCCCAAAAGTGGCTGTTTTTTTTTTAAATTGCCCATTTTACCCCTCCTCAAACAGCCATAAAACGGTCATATAAAGGGTATTTTTTGTTCTTTTCAATTTTATAAAGTCTATAATACTCTAACCCTCCTATTCTTTTTCTAAATTTATTGCTATTATATATAATACTCTAACCCTCGAATATTTCAAGCCCTTAATCTGATTTCCATATTCCCACCTCAACTTCTTAGTGATCTAGATATTTGATTATGTAAATTTGGATAATAATTCGAGCAGATCTAGGTTTTGAGAAATGGAATCATAGAATTTGTTTGATATTGATCATTGTGGTTATCCGACTGGTATATAACAATCTTGGTAACTCGGACTTTTCTCAATATCTCATTAAGAAAAATGATGCTTTTAGACAATGAATTACCTATCAAACAAAAATTAAAGACTTTTAAATAAACTTTATGCTTAGTTGCATGTGTAAAAGGCAATCGCCCAATGGGATGATGGCTCAAAATTGCTCATCAACTATACTGAAAGGTTTGAGTCAAACATAACGTGTGTGTATGGATATATGGTAAATTGAAGTAAATTGAATTAAAGGAATATGAATTGACAAAGGAGAGATAATTAGGAGCCTTAAAGAGACCTCTTTGGAATTAACACTCCAACATAGTTGGGTATCTAACAATTTTGCTAAAATATCATAGTTTCCTAGAACTTGTGTTGCTTGGGACAAGAGGAAGTCGCGTAGTTGTTTGCTCTTTGGTGTATTTGTTTGATCTTTGTGTCGAATGAAATTATCCTTTTATCCAAAAATAAAAAATAAAAAGAAAACACCCTACACTGAAAGGTGATCCTTTGGATGAGTGGTTTTGATCCATGTCCCCCAAACTACACAAGTGGTAGCCAGTTGATATGAAGTACCAAACACATACCAATGGACCACATCACTAGACAGGTCTGAGCCTGGCCCATCCATTTAGGCCATGTTTGGCAAATCTTATCTATATATAATAGATCTATATAGAACAGATCTGTATGGAATAGATCTACACAAAATAGATGTTTGGATAAATAGACCGTTTGGTATGTCGAAAAGATAATATGAAATAGGCTTTTTTGAATCCAACAATATAGATTTTTTTTTCACAAAACCCTATAGATGCACAAGGAATTAATGGTACAAAATTGAACTCTTAGCTGTTTATATTGGTTTAAAGAGGATCAATGGCTTGGATCTTAATCTTGGCGCCCACAAAAAATCTAAAAATACATGTTTCTAATTTTGGACTTTTCTCAAATATCTTGAGATCTATGACAGATCAATGGCTTCAATTTAAACTCAGTGGATATACTTGAGGTTATAAAAGCCCCAATGGTTTAGATCTACGTTATCTAGCCCACAACTAAATAATAATAATAATAAAAAAAAAAAAAAGGAGAAGGCTGGAACTCAATCATGTGAGAGCACAACCACTACATGTCAGAACCCAACTATTATACATATACATACATCAACGGCTCATAGTTTTTCAAATATTTCTCAAGATCTATAAGGAGTTAGTGTCTGATATTTTAACATATATCTATAACTGTCATTCTAAAGAGAACCAACGGCTTGGATCTTGATATGGGGACCCAATAGTCAGTAGGATGCAAGCCCAATTAAACTCCTATTAATATAAAAAAAATCGAAAGAAAGACAAATGAACAGAAAAAAAAAAAATAACAGGACCACTGGCCCGGCATGGCCCGGCCTGCTCCAGCCCGGCCCATTGCAGGCCATGCCTTGCGGCCCAGCCCGTTTGACATCCCTAGTAGCAAGGTTAATGGATCTAAAATCATTTTTCAGGAGGATACATCAAGTAATTTTGTACTCGGACTTGGCATTTTCCATTGAAGTAGTGTTGGTTTGGGCTGCATTTTGCATATTTTTCTTTTAGGGGTTGTTCATTTGCAGTCATTTAAGTCTGTAAGTGGTTCACATATGCATCATGTTTGTTTGCGATCATCCATGCATGTGATGTGTAAATGGGGCCATTTAGACACCAGAATGTTCACATCACTCTTTCAAAAAAGGCGCTAGTATATTCACGTTACTCTTTCTTTTCTTTTCTATTCTTTTTTTTTTGACTCTGGGTATCTCCCGCGCAACCCAGCTTAGAAGCCTTTAGTATACTTGATTGCAATCTTGTGGGTCCATCAACTTGTTTTTTCCTTATTCTTGAAAGACCCATATTTGTAATCCAGAATTTTCACTTTATTGAATGAACTAGTGTGCCCCCAAGGTATTGAAGGTGATTATCTTAAATGATCTGAACCTAATGATAAATATCAGGACGTTTAATTTTATCTTAATTCTTCTTGAATTTTGAGAAATTCCAAATTTCAAAAAAAAAAAAAAAAAACCTCCAAAAAATCCAAATAAATCTTGAACCGTCAGATGCACTCATTTACGCATGTGAAAATGGTGATATTGACAAAGAAGGTAATGTATTTCACATTTGTAACATTTGCATATCTAGCATTTACATATAAAAATCTCATTTTCCTACCACATGCAAAAGACAAACCACCCCCTGCAGAAAAGCTTATTTTTAGGGATTTCTCAGAAATTAGAATAGAACATCCAGACAGGGAAACCGAAGTTTAGAGCTTTGGGGCACATCACGCTTGCTTTATTCACTCAAAACCAATCAAATTGTACAAGTAATGAAAGTGGGAAGAAGCCACTGGTAAGTGCATAAGCTACTGATAAAAAGAAAAGAGAAAAAAGAAGAATCATAATCCAAGTTTCGGAATCTGCCAGTCACCAAAATGTGGGCCAGGTAGCAACCTGAGTAAAGGGGCTGTGATAACAAGGCCCAAAATTGAATGTAAGGAAGGGCCCATGACAGAAAAAAAAGAATATATCATATTTCCAATACAAACTGTCTACCTCTTGCCAATGGAATGTTCCGACTGATGAGAACTGCCAATGTTAGTATCCAACCCAAAAAACATCACTTTGTTCAAATCATAGAAGTCAACTTGCAGCTAGAAAATTGATTATTTAACTTTCTCAACAAATTCAGTCACAATTATCTCTTGTTGATGGCTTGTAGACTACATGTTGCATTGCAGTGTTGGAAAACAAACAAAATCCTCTTTGGGGATCACTATTCTGGCATACCCTGTAAATAAGGAATGACACTGTTGCATGTAACCTACTACTAGCAATCCGAATGATTAACTTGGTCGAGGGAATATTCTTTAGTTTCTCTCCATACCCATTCCTTTCCCCAGTAGTCTTCTTCACAGGATCATCACAGCTGCAGCTCATCAGCAAATGACCAAATGTTAACTTGGGCTCATATTCCTTCCAACAAATTTCGATGTGAAAACAGCTGGATCACTAAAAGGTGGGCCACCTAATTATAAATCAGAACAATGCTGTTCAAGCAAAAGATTCTATGAAGTCACGTTGGAGTAATTTCAAGACTGTAGTTGAGAAGACGGAATCATGGAATAGAACTAACCATGAAAATGAAGGTAAATCAAGATATGTGATTACACGAGAAAACATAAAGCTGAAGCTGCACCATACAGAGAAAAAACCATGTTTCTGAAGCATCAACCTAAGGGGTCTAGTGATGTGTCAACTGTCAAAATAGATTCAGAATGTCTGATTTTTGTGAAAAAACCATAGTGGAGATATATAATGATGCATCTGGTAGCACAGCAACACATTGATAATATACTGGTAGAAGTAATTATAAATCAACATAATATGTGTGTAAGATTACCCAAGTATTACCCAATGAAGTAATGATCATACCACAATTTGTTCTGGGGCTCACCTGATACAGAGAGAAGCTGATAAAAAGATCCTCTCGATTTGGTCATTATCGTATTTATCACTAAACTCATTGATATAAACTTCCCACTTCAAAAAGTTGGCTTCAGCTGGCCATCAGAGTATGAAATTAATTGATGTGAAGAGATGAATTTTATCAGAAACCAGAGGCTAAAACATTGGAGGACTTCCCCAAAAAATAACTCACTTGGCCCTCTATATACATCAACCTTTTCATTTACCTTATACAATAAATATTCAGAAGCAAAATGACTGTAAAAAAATGACGGAAAAGTTAAAAAGGTTCCATCTTCTCAACTGCAGATCTTGACTTTGAGCGAGTTGAATGATTTGGAATGGGAAGCGTTTGAGAGAGTGATTGATTGGGGAGAAGACCCACCAAAAATTCAAGATAAAAATCTGCCTTCAATAAACGCTTAAGAAAGAATACAATTGCAGCTGCAGAATGATAAAAATAAAAAACCCCATGCTTGAATGAACTTAGCAGCAATTACAAGGGCTAAATAGTAAAATCTAAATTACCCATATCACAATTAGATGCCTCTAAACAGTGCAGACTCAGGGTGTCTCCCTGACATCCTCCATATATAGAATATAATTTAGAAGCCATTGATCAAAGAGGCAATCATATGCTGCCGTTAGTATGGCGTTGACATCAACTTAGATCTGATCTAAGGTGTGGGCTAAACTTTATGTGCTCCAACTCACTCATATCAAATGCCTCCCTATGTTTGGCTAATGGCCCAAATTTCACTCCAATCAAAATGATATGAAATATTTGATCATGTCAGAAATATGTAGACCATACATAATCGATCCAATGGATCGTATCACTCTAATTGAAGTGAAATTTGGTCCAATTCCTTAGAGAGGTCATGCTAAATATAAGCAGCTTTGATCACACAAAAGTAGGGCCAACATGGGTTAAATCAGGTGGTCAGCCTCTGTTAGCTCCATACTGATGACAGCATAAGATAATCCCCTCCAATCAAATGGTTAGAATCTTCCAATCTAGAGGATTCTCAGAATACCCATTCACAATGGGCACCACCTATTATCCGTGTAGATGAAACCCATCATCATCATCAAAGCCTTGTCCCAACTATGCTATGGTCGGCTACACGAATTCTGTTTCAACATTCTGATCTATCTTCAGTCAAATCCCCGGAGAAGTTACACTTCTTCATATCTATTTTGTGTAGATAAAACCCAAGCTACACAAAATTGCACCATAATAAACTTGTGCAGTGTAGAAGTTTCAATGTTTGGCCAAGCAAGTGGCACAATCAGATGGTAAAGATCATTACCAAAAAAAAAAAAAAAATGTTAAAAATATCCCATCAATGTAAATTTCAAGCGATAATCAATGCAAAGGGTCACAATTCAGACAGTCTGGACAGCCACACATGTACCTTTCTCTCGTCATTGTTATATCAAGCTATACTGAGACTGTGTTGTGCCTTTTCTCATAATGAAAAATTAGACAACATATTCTCACTCTAGCTTTAAAGGTTCAAGTAGAGTTGCTACACTAAGACTGATAAAACAGCTCAAGTAGCAGCTATGGGGGGGAAAAGTGTCAATGGCATCCAAACACACCCAACATTGCTGGTAAAACAGATAACCATCCTTTCTAAGGAGTATTTTGAGCACGCAGGTAAGCCCATAAGTGACTCAAGCATGGATGCACATTTGCAGCATGGCACAAACCCAGATCCTCGATCGAAAATAAATCAATCTCCAATGGGAATGATCAAATCCAAGGATGGATTCTGAAAAACAAGAACACACTCACAAAGGGAAAACACCATATTGAAGAGAAACTTAGAAAATCCTTGATTAATTGATAATAAGCATGAGTTACAATGAGGATGATCATCCTTATGTAGGAGTAGGATCAACCTCAGGGACTTGGACACCAAGACTTTCCTAAACAATAAAGAAAACTAAATCACTAACTTGCCTAATAATCCAAATTAAATACAACTCCTAATTTTAAATACTTCTAAATAAATCAACTCTCTAAATAAGATTCCTAATTAAATGGATATCCAATTGGGCCTATGGACAGGACTCAATGGGTTAGCCGATCAATGGTCTAACCTGCATCAATTCTCCCTGGGTTGGAAAAATTAGACTCCAGTGAGTTAACAACTTGAGAATACCAGAGAGAATTCGACTGCGAGTTTGGGAAATTTCCTCTTGGGTCAAAATCAATAGCTCAAACTTCTGTTTTTTCTTTCAATCTTCAGCGGATATGCATGTCTTTGAAGCTTGATGCATTCTTTTCCTCCATCGAGAAGTAAATTGGAGGGGCCAGCTTCTTCTGATGTCTGCATTTAACTCAAATGTATGATTTTCCATTGAATATGCCCTATCTGAGTGCAGTCTTCAAGTTTCCATCGTGGATCTCTGAAGATGAAGTCAATATGGGGGATTTCAATGATTGTTTCTTCTTTTGGTGCCTCCTGATCAAAGTTTTCAATGTTGGCTTGTCGTTGTTCTTCCTCTACCTTTTGCGGCTCATGATTAACGTTGTCTTGATCAAAAGTGTGAGTAGAGAAAATTTTAATTTTGGCCTCCTCATCATTTACTTCTTTCGAATTTTTTGTGAGAGCAGCTTTGCCTTGACCTTGCTCATCTATTGCATCATTGATGTTTGCTAGCATGGTTGGTATCTCTTGTGGTGCAATCATGATTGCTACTTTTTCTTTTTGCTCTTTCATTGGTTCGGTCGAAGGAGATGATGCAGACGAAGATGGGTTTGTCGATTGCACTGGACAGAGCATAATCCGTCATCCTTTCCATAGGAAGGAAAATGTCTTTTTCTCTTTATCAAGGTGCACATCCCAATCAAAAAGTCATGGTCCTCCAAAAAGAATATGAGCGACATTCATATGGATCACATCACACCAAATTTTGTCCTTGTAAATGCCAATCTTAAAGAATACCAAACATCTATGAGTCACAGTGACTTTGTAGGATTTAGGTAGTTTCTCAGTTGGCTAACAAAGCTTGTCAATAACCTCTTATGCAACAAAGTTTATTGCACTGCAATTGTCAATCACCAAATTAGCTACCTTATCTTCACACTTTACCCATGTTTGAAATTTCCTAGTTTGTCTCCACACTTCTTCATCCATTTCATTTGAGGTGAGAAGTCGATGAATGACCAAGTGTGGGATCATCTTCACTAGCAAAATGTGTCCCCACAATATGGCCTCTTGTTCTTTCATGAAACTTCTCTTCTTGAGGTCTACACTGTTGCATGTGAGAACATTTAAGCATATGCCAAACACGAATAGCTTCTTCGTATGCTTCATGAATGGTTTCACAAATTTCACATTTGCTCGTATTCTTGGCCTTGGACCTTTGATATAACGAGCTTCATCATTCCTATCTCTCTCCCATAAGCCACAAACATTCCAACTCTTGATATCAGAATGTATATTCATCAACAGTCAAGTTTTCTTGCTTGAAATTAATATACTACTCAAAATAGAACTCCTCCTGGTATTGATTTCCATATCTGAACTGATACATTACAGCTTCAATGTGTTGCATGTTGATATGGATGCCGATGGGATAGAAAAATATATTGCTTGTCTGAAGAATGCACTGACCTTTTTTCTTTTTCTTTTTTTCTTTTTTTTTTTTTGGCTCCAGTTGGTGCCTTGGTGGTTTGGCTTCAGGCTCAGGTCAGACCTGAACTCTCGCCCAATCAGAAGCTGGCTCAAGTCATGCCGAAAGAATGGCAAGTGTGAAGAGAAACCTATTTTCTTTTTTGACTTGCCTTGGTCCTTGTGCACAGGGAGTGAATAAACAAAGAAAAGGGAGGATGGAAGGCTCTCACTTCTTGTATTGGACTCCAACATTGAGAACAGGTGGGAGGCACTAATGATCTTGATGCACGAAGAGGAAGAACCCGACGTGAAGCAATTGGCGTGTGAGGGTGGTCTTGACGACGGGCATGGCGTGTGACGACAACGAGTGGGAAGCTGTTGGGTTCGACTGAGGCGACGAACGGAGGTGCAGGCATGTTTTTCTGATCTGCCTTCTTGTTCTCTTCTTCAGTCTGGGATGGGGAGTTGACGGTGGCTTCTTTTTGAAGGTGGGTTTTTGGATGGTGTTTGGCTCTGATGGAGAGTTTGACAGGGAGTATTCAGTTCGATTGGGAGGTGGTTTTGGGTTTGGTTAGGGTTTTGGTGGCTTCTAGCTAGGTTCAGCAAATAGAGAAGAGGGGTTTGGTTGGATGGCAGCTGAGTTTTTGGTTTTGAAGGGGAGGGATAGGTATTTGGAGAGAGTGTCAGGTGAGGATGGGTTCAGATTTGGGGAAAATTGATGTCAACCGAGGGGAATTGAATTGAGTAGGTGATCGGATCGATGAAAGAGGGTTGCAATTGGTCGCGGAGTGGTGGTTATGATAGTGATGGTAGTAGTAGAGACGGTCTGAGGTGGGAGGGGCTGGAATGGAAGGGATAGGAATCCGGGAAGGACAATTTGTCTCCCCGGCAACCATAATTCAGCTCCGATACCAATTGGCGCAACCCCAAATCCCTGATAAAAGATAGATCAATCTCCATGGGATTGATCGAACCCAATGATGGATTCCCAAAAACAAGAACACACTCACAAAAAGGAAAAACACCATATTCAAGAGAAACTCAGAGAAAATCCTTGATTAATTGATAATAAGCATGAATTACAATGAGGATGATCATCCTTATATAGGAGTAGGTTCAACCTTCAGTAACTTGGGCACCAAGACTTTCCTAAACAATAAAGGAAACTAAATCACTAACTTGCCTAACAATCCAAATTAAATAAAACTCCTAATTTAAATACTTCTAAATAAATCAACTCTCTAAATAAGACTACTAATTAAATGGATGTCCCATTGGGCCAATGGACTGGGCCCAATGGGTTGGCTGACCCATGGTCTGGCCTGCACCACATCATCTCCACCTTTTCACCCAAAATATCATTTCAAGCCCAATAAAGAAATGCACTAGATATGAATTAAGGCAGGGAAAGGCAGTAGACACGCTACATAGGGGACTTGTCCGCTTTCAATTCATAAGGATTGTGTTGATTTTAAGGAAGAAGAGCAAGGGCATCACCACATTCAGATTATCTCAACCAAGAGCCTGCAAGATAGATAATTGAATAACCATTTTCTAACCATGTATTCTCAAGCCAATCAGAAGAGTACAATCACCCAATTGAGAAGAAATCTTACCCATGTATGTACAACTTCAAACCCGCCCCACCTAGAGATGGGCCCTACAATTTATCTCTCTAAAACCCCAGGAACAAAAAGTTTATTCTTGTCTAGATCCACCTGCAGCAATGGTTTCCTTCACACATGGCAAATGTGTACCTTCACATCGCAAATGTGTACATGCGCATATAGCAGTTTTCCCCAGAATTACTGAGAACAATAAAATCTATCAGATTATACATTTTCTTATTGCGGGTGTTGGCAGCTTTACTATGATAGATATGCCATCAACCAGATTCCAACCAACATATTTGCAGTATGTCTGGACTCTGGAGAACTGTAGAAATCTAGCAAAGAAGCCCAGCAAGAAGGTGCTACAAGCCCGAAGGAACAAACATTCACGGGCTCCAATCAATGATGCTACTGAGTACTGAGAGATCCCCGACCCCGAGAGATGTTGCCCTTACGATTTTAGAACTTTAAGTTCCTACGATTTTAGAACTTTAACGTCCTCCTTGCCGAATTCCTACTGAATTTCTAGGAATTCATACCATTCAAAAAAAAATCTATGAATTCATACAAATGGGGCCTTTATCAAAGGGATACAGAAGCATCAATTCAAGAGTGAAGGGTCAATGGTGGAAATTGGAAGTGGACCATCAGATTCATTAGATTTAATTCCATGGCGTGAAAGTGGGCAATAATTTCCTCCCAATGTGGAGATATTTTGATCTTCCTAGTATATCTCCACTTTTAATCCTTCTTCACTCAAGTCCCCTTGATAAAAGCCTGATTGGGTTTGTTCAACAACCCCCAGATTTAACAAGTACACGAGTTGCAAGGTCGTGCATGCGCCCAAGGGATTAGTCATGTCGGGTTAAATACCATGGGGATACCCTCATCAGCAAAACAATAACAATAATAATAATCATAATAATAATAATAATAATAGCCCAATAGGAAGGAAATCCCAGGATTTCTCTGTGAACTATGCAAACAAGCCCTAACAAAAATCCAACAGTGATAGTAATGTAATAGGCTTAATAGCTCAACAGAGACCAGAAGTTACAGTTTTCCCATCACAAAAGCCCATGCAAAATTATTGGAGTAATCCAATATTGTGATAGCTACTACAGGTGCAATATCCATCAAAGAGAAACTAACAAAAATTACATGAGCAAAAATTAGAACACAAAAGCACGGGGAATGGAATGAAGCAATATTTACAGCATAAACAGACTTATTTGTATTTCTCCAACCTGTGACAAATTGAGAACATGTAAAATTAGCATTATTTTCTTATGACAGAATACAATCATTAGCACATGGAAAAGTGTCTGCTGTAACTTTCACAAGCATTTGCGCCAGTAATGAAAACACCACATGAAGATAATATCAAATTACTGGGATCAGAAGATAGTATCGGACTACATGTTACTAGGATTGACAACAGCAGGAAAAGGCGGATTCATTACAAGGGAAATAAAAATGTTTTGTGACATACCGATCAGCTTTATTGCATAGCAATGAGAAGCAGCAGCTGAGGAAAATACAAGAGAAAGATCTATCACCTTGGACACTATAAACATTAGCGCATGTGATATATTCTCCTTCCCAACTTCTAAGCAGGAAGACTGTTTCCTTCCCTACTTAAAAAATAACTCAACTCAGCTTGACAGCAAGTAGCATTTCCAAACATCACAGAAAGGGCTGGTGCTTACTCTCATCGCAACCTTATAGTTTCCTTTGGAAAAATAACATTCGGATTTCGTATGTGAGGATTCATCGCCGCTAACTCCTTCCATTTGGCTCCATTGCCATGAATGCGTGACGAAATGCTCCAGAGTGTATCACCAGGCTGCACTGTTGCGGTAGCTTGTGGAGATTTAGGAACAGGCTTGGATTTCATAAATGGATGTTTATTGGTTTTTCCCATTCCACTTGCAAGCAACCAACGCGAACCGGATTGTTGCTGGGTTGTGGTGCCCCAGAGCTTTTTCTTGCCAGGTTCAGCTTTTAGACCTGCAACATGGACTTCAGTGATTTTAAACTGAGGCACGGCTTCCTCTTCCTCTTTCTTCTCCTCTTTCTTCTCCTCTTTCAGCGGTAGTTCAGGTTCATCAGCTTCTTCACTGTTTCCATTCAATGAAACATTTCTGTAGAATTTGGGCTTGGGAGGTATAAAAACCCTTTCTACTTGAATGAGGGAAAGCATTGGAGTCCCAACAGGCTCATAATTACGCATTGGATCCCGGAGCTGTACCATCAACGCTACTGTGAAGTTGTTTCCCAATAAACCACACTTTCTACTGGAACCTTTGCCTCCTCTTTTGTCTCCTTTCCAGCCCCCACTGACAAATTCTGTACAGTTAGCTCGATGTGCTGCAAGGATTTTCGACATACGGCTGCTATCTTGTTCTTCTTCATCAACTATTCCAGCATCTAGTCTCATCCATTCGTCAAGAGTTATTGACAGACCCATCAACCCATCGACATCCCCACTATTGTCCTTTATGTCCATCAACTGCAAACCAGCAGCGCCTTCCAGACCAAGAGATCCACTACTCTTGGCCCTCATTCCTGCAAGAGCTGAAAATTCCCCAACTGACTGAGAGCTGATATTTGCAGGTGCCTCCTCATCTGACAGGCCAGACTGTATTCTCAAGCCCTCTATTGACAGTGCTTCAATTTTATCCATTGCCAATGGAGCGAGGTCATCCAGTGAAACATATTCTGAATCCATATCTCCAATTGAAGAAGTCAAATTGGACGAATGCTTGCCTTTCTTTCTCCGACCAAATGCATCTTGTCTAGCATCTGATAGCACCTCCGGCTTTCGAGGCTGCATTGTGTCCTGCCTGTAAAAGGAAAATAACATACAATATGAACAAATCTTCCATGAGAGGAAAAAGGAGGTGAAAATGAAGGGGAGGGCTCAGACCCAACAACACAATTATTAAATAAATAAATAAAAAGCAAACCTCTCGCGTGCCTCCAGAGCAGGTACAGCTTCCCATGCCACCTGTTGCATCGTCTTTCCTGTAATATCTTCTAAAGGCATCAACTTGTTCGCCTGCATCGAGAGCTTCTCAATCCCAACAGAAGCCAAACCCTGTAATATTTCCATGATACCGGAACCCATTTCTGCCGGGACTACGACAGGACTAGAAACCTGCATAATCAAGCTTCCATTGTTCTTAGCATTGTTAAAAAGGTTAGGATTCATTGACCGCAAGAACCCTCCATCCTTTGTCTGAACAAATGGGCCCAACCCCTCACCTAGAGTTGGTAAATCTAACGGCCCTTCAGGAGGAAGATCGATCGGGCTACCAAATCCATCAGCGCTGCTGAGTGCACTGCTCTGGAAGGAATTCTCATTCAACCCCCACTCTTGCATTAAAGCTTCTGTCTCTGCATCTTCCAGCATTTTGGCTCTTGTTTTGCTTTCCATTGCCTGAGTCACTTTCTGATGCTCAGCTTCAGCCGCATGGACGATTGATGAAAGCTCAAATTCATCGGACAAGTTTCCCAGCTCCAACTGAACAGAATCATTATATGATTCCACCTCCATTTCCCTTCCAAAATCAAGACCAAATATGCCACTTCCACCAGCTAGAGATTCTTTCTCAAACTGTCTCAATAGGCGCTCTCTAGGAGATTCCGGATCACTATCAGAACTCAACCCAAATGGACTGTGCTCAATACCAAGCATACTTAAAAACTCACTAGCAACAGATGCTGAAGCATCATCCAAGCTAAGGGACTTGCCCATCTTACCCTTCCTATAGCTCGATCTCATCTCTGAGTAATGTAATTGCCCAGTATTCTCACTTGGAGATTGGGCAGAATCCAATCCCTCTATCTCGAGAATTGAGAGATTACAAAGAGCAGTGTCTAGTTCTTCCACGACAGATTCCTTTGTCAACAGGCCATCCTCCTTGGACTCACAGTCAAGGAGTGAAGACGCTCTTGGATTATCTCTAAAGGCCTCATATTGTTGATCAAGATTCATACCCTCTAAACCATTCAAGCCTTCCTCTTTGCTTACTTCGCTGATCTCATTTTTTACCACTAGGGTGGTATCATTGGCATCATGGGTATCCTCTTTTACTTCAACTGCATCCTTTGCAGTGATCTCAATTCCCCGTTCGATCACAGTAAACTCGGGGTCCTCATCTTCATTTTCACAAGCATCTTCCATGGTATCCAATGAAGAGGACAATTTCATTCCATGGTCAGGGAAAAACGCATAGTTTTCTGCCTTAGAATCAACCAGAGCACCACCCAATTCATCCTCCTCCAATTTCAAGCTGGTCAGCTCCCGTCCCACATTGATCGACTCCGGAATCTCCGACCTTGAACTTGGCAAAACCACCTCCGACCTTGAACTCGGCAAAACCTCATGAAGGATCTTAATCTCTTCTATTGATCGGGACCTCCGGTGAGGGTTTTGTCCCGCGCCCGGAAGGGCCACCCGGGTATCAGCCCTGTCGTAATTCAACATCGGTTTCCTGTTCTGCTTTGAATTTGATAATTCAGAATTCATCTTCTTCTTATCACTACCAACCAAATCATCTCCTAAAACCAAGTACCCAAAACTTACATTCAAAATGGCGCCTTTTGCCTTCCCTGACAGCTTGAAGCTCGTCGACCACCTCCCTGAGCTCTTCTCGTCCTCCAGTTCCTCCAGACTCAGCGGAAGCAGCCGCGTGAGATCGACCCGGTGCTTCCCGAGATCGAATTCAGGTGCGCCGGCAATGGAAGCGCAGACCATGAAGTACTTCGCCTCATACTTAGCTGAATGATGAGGACCGTTCCCGCTTCCATACACCGAGCAAGTATAAGATAGAACTTCCTCAAATTCGACCACCCCATGAAAAGCCCTCCCCGGCCGAGTCTCCAGACCACCATCCCGCCGTCTCCAGTGCACGATAAAGCCAACCCCATTGAATTCCGGCGCAAGGCCTTCGATCGAGTGCACATGGAGGGAGAACCGGCAGTTGAATCGGCGGTGGCGGATGTGGGAGAGGGCTTTCAAGGTCTTCCAGCTCCAGATGGAGGAGGATTTCTTGTCTTTCTGAGATGGGTTTTCTCGGAGAGCTTTAGAAGGATTGGTTTTGGAAGGATTGGTTTTTGGGGGTTCTGCGAAATGGGTTTTTCCGGCGGAGATCGATCGGTGGTTGGAGGAAGATGAAGAGGGGAGGGCTTTTCTGGGAGTGGGGTTTTTGTTGAGATAGAGGGCTTTGCTTAGAGCTTCGATTTCATGTAAAAGACGCTTGTTTTTGGGGTCTTCTGCAATGGGTTTTTTCTTTTCCATTCTACCAAACATGATCTGTTTTGATTCGAATTTTAGAATGAAAATGAGATCGAAAACGATGAGCAGGAAGATTGAAGAAGGTGGAAGAGAAGAAGACGGAAAGATGAGAAAGCGAAGATTTAGGAGTTGATTAGAAGAGAAGATGGAAATGAAGATCTTACATGGATTTGGCTTCGGCACCTTGAAAGGAAACACAGAGAGAGATGGAAACGGTGGTAGCGGACAGCTTCTTCTTACATGGGAAGTGTCGCTTGAGTCTATGGTCGTGTTATGTGTGCGTCTTCCACGCATTTTATTTTTTTTTTTTAAGTGATCTCATGACTAAATTACTCTTTTTAAAATTATAAAATCAAATTATTAGATTAATTTTCACTCTTATAACTTCTTCCCCTCGTTTTGCCAACCTCATTTTTCTCTTTTAGAGGCCATTGATTGCTGTATAGTAGGTTTGATAAGAGTAAGAGTTGTACGAATGTAATTAAAAACTTATGGAGTGTCTGTCCAACATTACATGAAAGAGGAAATGGAAAGAGGAAATCTCGCATTTTCTCTTACGCAGCTTTTCTAATTGAACCAAGATAAGTTAGATTTTCGGATCCTATCTGGCGTTGATGCTGATTTTTCAACTAAAACGTCGAAATCCAATCTAAATGATCGCTGCACCCAAATATCAGCCGAAAGGCTCCAAAAAATCCATCATATTGTCTTTGACCACTAGTGAGGAAATGGGTGCTACACAAACGCACCCTACCCTCTAGGAGGGAGCGAGAGAGAGAGAGAGAGAGAGAGAGAGAGAGAAAGAACTCTTCCAAAATCTAAGGGCCGATGATGGCTACCATCGTCTAGCAGTGGCTTGGTAGAAGGTAAGAAGGGAGCAGATATTAGTGGATTAAAGGAGAAAGATATAAGAGTTAGTTACATCTTAATTGTCTGTGGTGGTTCAAATTATATATAGGTGAATCTCGGTATTGTGAAGGAATGGTTCTCTATTTGTGTTATATCTTGAACCCATGACCCAGTAATTTTAATTAAAGGTTTAAACCAACGGACCATGCTACATATTGGCAAATTTGATTTGAAGAAAAAAAAATCAAAACATTTTCCTAGTTGGTTACGATGCACATGGTTTTTGTTAGTTTGATTCAATTTGCTTGTATAATTTGCCTCCTTATGTATAACACACACTAATGTTTCACTTTCTATCCTATTTACAATGCACCACTAAATTCAACCCAAAATTTTTTACTTAGACATTTTAATTAATGAGAGATCCTCTTATGAGAGATATATCTCATATTATATGAAAGATAAGAGTGGGAACCCTCACATTTAAGTTATTGGCATTGAATATGAATATAAGGGCCTCTGTCTTATTTCTCATAGTAAGATGAGAGACATGAACAACTCCCTTAATTAATGTTTTATAAAGTCAGGTCCATTATTTGTTGCAAACATATTCAAAGTACAATGTCTCCTTATAACTCATTTTATGGAAGTTCTTTTACTGAGCTGTTGGCCACATTGCATATGGACATGGTCTAGAAACTCATGATGACAATTCAAATTTCAAAAGTGAGCCATCAAATCAAATATTAGAGAAAGGTCCAGAAGTTAACAGCCAATGATAAAATTCAGAAAATATTAATCCAATTAAAATCAAATGATCATCATGATTTCTAAGAATTTATCATGATGTTGAACGGCCAAAGAGTTGGACGGTCTGGATTGGTGGGAATATATGATATGATAGATGGTAATGATGCCTAAAGGATTAAGATGAATCTATAGAAAACTTATACGAGAACCAAGTCCCTCCTTTGCATGTGTTCAAACAGACGTACACCTCGTGAGCAACCTGTCTATGATAACAATACATAAATCATATCACTTTTTTTTGGTAAACCATAAATCATATCCTTCGAATTGAAGTTCTTCCGGCTGTGATTTTAACACAAGTCTTGAGAGAAGGGACAATTACAGTACGAAAGCTGTTAACGCTGATAATAATTTTAGAAAAGTTGACAAATATATATTTATAATAAAACCATTCGATCGGTAGAATATCGCAAGTTGCAATATTTTAGGGATGTAGGACATCCCACAATCACTTGAACCGTCATTTTTTTTTCCACTTGATAAGTTCAAGTCATCCTGCTTCTAATTTGGTTCTGTTCCGTTGACAGGTTTTGACCATCTAATGTGTAGACTAACTAATAGCATGAGTATTGATTCAAGTGCTCCTTAGGTCCATGTTAGCAGTGCTAAATAATGTTCTTGTCTTGCTTAAAGGAAGGTTTGGTGGGTTTCATTTTTCTAGATTCATTTGGACCCTTGCTTGTATTATTTAATCATATTACTTAGCTGCATTTAAATTGCATTGAGAAATATTGTATTCAAGCAATAGTAGTTTTCTAAGTTGTGATACAGATGAACAAAAAGCATAGTGGAAAATCTCATCAAGGTGGACAGTTGCACCTAAATTGGACAGCGTGTTGTGTTTGGCACTTTACAAGTAAAGTTAAAGTGAAGTAAAACCTCTATTATACAGATAAGAACAGACAAGGGGTTATATCAAAAGTACAAAAATATAAAATTCTCTCATTTTCCAATAAAAAAAAGTTAAAATCAACCTCATTTCTTCACTAAATTACAAAAAAACTATCTTTTTTTAACACCAAAAGTAAAAAAGATTATCTATCAAGCAACTAAAAATAAAAGACCATCATAATTACATATATTTCTTATTCTCTATTGATTTGATACTTCTCCTAACGTTACTTCAATTCACCGTACATTCAAACACACCCGCCCAACCTAGAGACGTTCACAATGATGGTGACATACAATCCAACAGTCGGACTATTACCTTAATTTAAGCCCAAAAATAGGGGGTTGCGAAATAGAAAGCTACATCTTTCATTGTTCTATACTTTGGATCACAAGTATAGGAGCCTTTTTATATAGGGCAGCTTAGAAGGGTAGATCATTAACTTGGGATTTAATCAGGACATTATAGGAGAAATCTTGTGATATAAATGACTCTTGAATTGTTAAAATTCAAAAAATGAAAATAAACCTAAATTATTATCCTTGAGTTCTTATAAATATAGTTATACTAGTCTATTGCCATTCGGAATTCTTCGCAGACCCTGTGGGGTACACCTAAGGCCTCACAAAGTTGTGGAGAAGTGGGGGAATCAAAATATCTGGATGTGACCCACTTGTATATAAAATTTCAACTCCATTAGATAATCATATCCCCTTGATCACGGCCCTCAAAGTTAATAATTTTAAAAGTATCATTTTTTTTTATTTTAATTTAGTGGCTAGTACTGTTCAGATGGGTGTTAAAAATACAAGCCTTTGGCATTTAATGATCCAAGTTCAAAGATTTCAGAGATTAATTGTCTATTTGAAAAAAAAAAAAAACCCTCAGCAGGGATTATTGACCACCCATTCAAAGGAACAAGATTTAGACAGTAAATAAGGGGCAATGACCAACTTAAAATAAATACTTTTGACTATACTGCTAGCGTGTTTAATGAAGTTAATCTCTTATTAAAAAATAATTTATCAACCCCTTCCTCTATGTTAAGACCGTCCCACCTTGATGTCGTGTGTAATTAATGCTCATCATAACTGCAATGACAAAAATACAAGTTACGTGTCTGATTAGTTTGGATGAATGTTCATTAGGACTTCAAAAGCATGATGGTTAGGGATGTATAAACGGGTGGGTCCATGGTGGACCCAAAACCGGAACCGTTAATGAGAAAGTGGAACCAGAACAGGGATTGGTTGAGAATCAGTTTGAAACTGGTGTCTGGGCAGTCCGGGTCTGGTTCAGGTCCAAGTCTTGGTAGAGAATGATATGAAAAAACATCAAATTTTTATGAGAGATTTTTTAAAATCGAGGCAATACGTCAGGTATCGGGTCTATGGGTCGTAACCAAAGTGGAATTAGACCCGGACTCGTCGGTTTACTTTTCAGGGCCAAAATAAGGACAAAAATCCGATTTTTAATGGGTCGAAACCTTCGAATAACCAAAGAATCAGGACCCACTTACATCCCTAAGGACGGTGCTTTTCAAAGTAACAAAGCGTGACCAAGTTTGGGCCTTGTGGGACCCATTAGTCATACTAGATACAAAATGGCTAACAGATCTAGTCAATCACAAAACGGTCAAGCTCGTAAATGCTGATAACCTCCTGATTTAAAGGTATGAGATTGATAGCCTATATCGTCCGTAGATTTCCTAGCCTTAGATACCATGATCAATCTCCAAGCAATTTTGCTTTTGTTAAGGCCAATGAGCCCCACAATCTTTTTATCTAGTTTTAGGTTTGGGATAATGATGATACAACTGCCCTGCACTTGACAGCTGCTCCAAAACGGTTCAAAGCTACATAATTACCACATTACTGTTCTATAAGAAATGACTCTCTAAAAGTAATAATTTTACCCTTAAGCTTGCAATATCCTATAGCCCATAGGATATCGCACAGTTTCCACTTCCCATCCAAACCCGTGCACATATTTACCATGAATTCAAAACTTTATTTTATCTTCATTGTTTTTACTTGTTGATTCCTAAGTTCGGGCTCTTACTATACTTTTTTATCATCCAAAGTTCATCAATTCGGTCATCGCAAGAGGTATGTGGACCCTCTCTTCAATATAACCCTAATTTACTGAAGATCAATCGCTTTTCTATAAAAGAAGTTGAAAAAAATAAAGAAGGAGAATGGACTAGATGTATGTCTTCTTGTCATATAAGAAACAAAATGGTAAGATGAAAAGGCAAGGAAAACCATAAGAGAATAAAAGAAGATGAACATCAGTGAAAAGGGTTTTTACCGGAGTTGTTTTTCTCTATTTATCTAAAAGCAACAAACTCTTCGCTAGAAAGGTAGCGGGTGAAAATTTTTTGGATTTGTAAGATATCCTACGATCATATAAAATCACATTGTGTGATATCCTACAAACCTAAGTAATCTCACAAAATTCAGAGTAAAATTATAACTTCCAAAGTGTCTTTTTCTATATGAAGAGCTCTGCTGAAAATTATGTTATTTTCAACTGTTTTAGGACAATTGTCTGATGTAAGAGCAATTGTACAATCATTATTCCTTTGTTACGTATAGAAGAAAGAAAATTGGTATCAACAAACCACAAACAAAAATCAAATAGAAATTTATATATTTTGGTAGAGTGAGTACATCCCCGGGCAAAAGTCTCTTTCTTTTCAATCTTCCCCTAGGTTTTACAAGTAACATAAAAACTGCTCTTTCTTAGAACCCCACAATACTCTAATAAAATGACCCAAACACCCCTCACCCTATAACAAGTCCCTTGCCTACTCAACGGACCGATCTGGTTAACCCTCAATCCAAGATATCAACCCACCAATTTTAAATAAATAACTTAGCATGTGTCTTGTTTTATCAAAACCCCAATATGTCTAAACACAAGCTTTCTTTATAAGCTAGGCCCATTGGGGTATTTTTTTCATCCAGACCAACGATCTGAATGGCCCTATCATGGATGGGAAGTGAGGTGATTCAAGCGTGGAAGGTCCTTATTCTTCAATCCCATTTAGTGAGCATTGAACAAATGATTTTGACTTTTGAGCCCCCATACTTTTCCCTTCCCATATTTTCAAACTTCAATTTTCCCTCCGAGTTCGTCGAACATAGTCGTTTTGAATTTCAAATTTGGCGGGGCCTCTAAAATTAGTCCATTTTCGGACTCTTTTTGTCTTTTGCCCCTATATCTATATGTGTACAAATAGCATACCAAGCAAAAACGCAAGATACCTTTACATGGCTCCATCCACACGGTGACCCTACATTTTAAAATGTCCTTTTCATCTCTTTCTTGTTCGATCATGAGGCAGTGACTGCACAACTACCACTGTATTTTAGCTGAGTCAAAAATAGTGAAACTCTTTAATGGGTCCACCTATTCAAATTCTTTACTGTGTAAATAAATGCCTCAAGGTATATAGAAGATCTTTTCAAATTTTACGTAGTTAGATTTTATTTTACCGTTACATTGACTATTTGATAAAAAAAAATTATTAATAGAATCCTATGCATATCCATATCATGTTTTTCATCAAATAATTAATCCAACACGAGAATAACTCAGGTTCGGATAAGATTTGAGGATAACTAGTAAATGTGAAGGATATTCGTTTCGCCAGATGATACAGGATAGTATGATGCAGCGCCCGTGGTAAAAATTTGAGGATAACTAGTAAATGTGAAGGGTATTCATTTAGGCAGATGATACAGGATAGTATGGTGCAACGCCCGTGGTAAAAACATGGGTGGGGCTCACCTTTGAAAAATCCAAACTGCTCCACAACCATAGAACCCATTATATACTGAACATTCAAAATCTATTTCAGTTGGCCAACCAATGGATTGATCACTAGATTTGACACATAAGCCTCTCCTTCCATTTTTTCCCATTAAAAGGAGGAAAGTATAAAAAAAAAAAAAAAGTTAATGACTTATTCCAAATCTAGTTGATCCATGGGTGGCCATCTTACTAATTTGAATAATAATTTATCATTTGATCACTACAATGGTACTAGGGCTAATATGAGGTTTGGATTTTTCAAAGGTGGGCCCACCCATGTTTTACCTTGGGTGCTGCATAACTCAAGCCTCATGAAAAAACAATGGACTGTCATGGATTTTTTTATTTTTATTTTTATTTTTATGGGGGGGGGGGGGGGGTTGGTTAACATGGATTTGGTTAGTTCGGGTGGATATTGGTTTTTCATAAGCTCTGTTGACTGAATCTATTTGTTAAACAGAGGCATCACAATCTGCACAAATGGGCATCATTTTCTTACCAAAAAAAAAAAAAACAAGAAGAAGAAAGGGCATCATTTTGTAGACCTTTTTTCTTTGCTTATTTTCTTGTAATTCTACCACATTGACTTAGTCTTAGTGGGTGCCAAGAATTTTTATGTAATCTTGATCTAACACTTAATAAATCAACCAGCAAAGCCTCCATGCTAAGCTCGGGCTTTCATTAATAAATAATTGATGGGTCAGTGTGAGCTCATTTCGAAAAGTATTAAAATTTGATTTCAGTCAATTGAAACTGCATGCCTGTTTGGCAAATATGATCTATTTGAAATAGATCTATCTAAAATAGATATGTCCATCCCGAGTTGCTTGAAATAGATATTTCTTCAAATAGATTGTTTGGTATGATACATTTTTTTTTATCTAATTTGATTTGTTTGAAGTAAATATAAAAAGGAACTTATTATAAGAGTTTTTGTTGTCATTTTAATAATAATAATAATAATAATAATAATAATAGCCTTTTTCAACCCCATTGAAACATGGACGGATCGAGATCACATAAATCCTCCCAATTCTATTTAAGGGACAATTTGCATCCAATCCTATCATTTGTGCCCATAGTTATCCACCTTTTCTCCTTGTGCTACAAGACACCAATACTTCACCTAATTTTGCTCATTTTACATACTAACCATAAGAGCCCACGTCACCTAGAATCCTAGCCCACGTTACCCGGAAGTAGGGGTGTAACGGTTTGGTTAACCGTTCATTTTGGGAAAATCGTTAATCGAACCATGTTTCATGGTTTTTTATTTTAAAAACTGTAACTGTAATTGAACTGTGAAAAATATTTAAAAACCGAATCGCAATTAACTGTTCAGTTACGGTTAATTGTTACTTAAAAAAATTTGTGAAAAACTTGCCATTTATCAATCAAACTTACTGTAGGAAAAAAAAAAAAAAACATAGTTGAAGAATGACATAATATGTTATTGAATAAAAAAAGTAATTTTCATTCAAGCCCTTAAGTTTTTTTTTTTTTTTTCTTATTAGCGAAATGGTTCGGTTAACTATGTGTTCTGGGAACGCGGTTAACGGTTTGATTCGTTTAATAACTGTGAGTCGAGACGAAAATCGTAACCAAACCGTGAATCACGGTTTTTCAATTTCAATATCCGTAACCATAACCATACCGTGAAACACGATTATTAGCCGTGGTTTGGTTCGGTTTGACGTTTTTTCGGTTTTTTTTTTTTTACACCCCTACCTGGAAGCTAGACCTTGCTATATTCATCATGATGGTTGATTTTAGAGATTTTGCTCGTACAACTGTCCTAAGACCCGACATTCATACATCAACGGTTAAAGTATAATTTTTTTTTGCAGAGTTGTTCATGTGATATCCTAGGGCCTTTGCACATATTACACCATGTGATATTCTAAAGCCGTGCAATATCGCCATATCACACTATGTGATATCCTACATTCACGCACCTTTGTTGTACAAACAGCTATGTAAAAAAATTTAAACTTCAACCATTCAACGGCAAATATAAGGTCTAAAGGTAGGTGTTCGGTCAAAATCCCTTGATTTTATGGGGCTCACATTAGATTGATGACCTTTTAAAGAAACATTTGAATTGAAAGTTCCACTTGCCCGTTGTTTTTTATTATTTTATAACCCGGCCAATGGGGGATGGGACCCAAGAGAGAGCCTGCACACACGAAAAGACAACCCGCACAAACAGAAAAAAAAAAAAAAACCATACAAGTGGGAGGAAAGTTCTACTTGCCCATTGTTAGACGATGGTGTTGGTTACAGGTGATAAAATTAGTTACCATAGTTAAGTAATTGTATTGAAGTACAATAGATAGGGAGATGCTCCTACGAGAGCATCTCTCACCTACAATGAAAGATAAGATAGGGGCCCTCACAATAAGAGATAAGGTGGGGGCCCTCACATTTATTTCTCATAGTAAGGTGAAAGATGATATATATATATATATATATATATATATATATATATATATATAGGGGAACATTCATGTGCATCTATCCCTCACCAAAAATGGTGAGGGACACTCCTTTTGGGGGTGTTTCAAGTACAAGAGTGGTACAAGAGGGGTACTTTGTACCTCCCTCTTGTACTTGAAACAACCCCAGAATGGGTGTCCCTCACCATTTTTGGTGAGGGATAGATGCATATGAAGATCCCCCATATATATATATATATATATATATGAATCTTGTGAATTGTAATGTGCTTGGCTAGAGATCATGATTTAATTAGAAGTTCCAAACAAATTTTCTCAATTAAATTTCTTACAGATCAGAAGTACAAAATGTATGAATCTTGTGAATTGAAAACCATCAACTCAAATATCATCCTCTAACAAGATCTCAATTTCCCAGTTGGGTTGCCCCTTTATTTCACAATCTAAAAAGGGTCCTTGAATGAATGGTTTGATCATTTGTTTCACCACGCAACACTGATGTTAGGATATCACATGCAAACATTAGAATTTAAAAAATATTCATGAGTTTAAATGTTCTTTGTAGAGCATCAAGTAAAACAAAAAAACAAAAGGTTAACAGAATCTAATTGAACAAACGAACAATTACTAAACTATAAAAAAGCATAGAACTTGGGACTCAATTAGTTAACAAAACTAATTGACAGAAATTTAAATTGCTAAGAAGATTGGCACAACCTAGAGTATCTTTCTAAGTAAGGATTGAGGGGTGCTGTTTATCCACCTTGACAAGCCAATTTACAAAACCTAATCATATTAAGAAACTATTAGATAAAATGGAAGTAATTTAAATGCTAAAATCTTAAAACTTCGCTAAAATAAATTAACACTAGCTTCACAATGGGTTGGCCGAGCGGTCAGGACCATGGTTGCTCTCTCTTTCAGAACTAGAACTCCTAGTATCGATCTCCAATTCCCCCCTCTTTAAGCACTGAGGTTGCTAGTGCTACCAACCGGAGGCCAAATGGGTTTTACCCAGCTTTTCTCTTAGCCCGGAGGTACTTATCCAACCCTCTTTTAGACCAATTTTTTTTTTCTCTTTTCATTTAATGACACTAGCTCCTCAGGCATAATGAAATAAATGACCCCACTTTAGATTTCACACCTTCCTCCCACTACAAGTAAAGAAGTGAGAATTTAAAAAAAAGAATGATGTACGGCTGAAGTTAGAAAAAGAGTGGGAAAGCAAAAGCATTGAGCCCAAATCCTAATCCTTGAAGATTGGCGCCAAAACCATCAGTCCCACTCCTTATTTTCACGGCTCATCAGAAAAAAGGAAGAGAGGGAGAAAAAAGAGAGAGAGAGGAAGAAAGCACCGAAGCTGGGAAGAAAGGTACGTTTCCTTTCTCTTCTTCCTTTTTATATTTCCATGATTCTTTTTTTCATTTTTCTTTTCTTATTTAGCGTTGTAAAGAACATGGGAATGACTTATTTATTTATTTATTTATTTTTGATGTATTTATGAGGTTTTAAATGTTTGGGTTTCTTGAATTTTCCCTTCTATTTACAATGTATTGATGTCTTTTCTTTTTTATTTTTTTCTTTGTGTTTCTCTGTAAGAATGTTGATTTTTTGGGGTTAATGAGTTTTGCTTAGAAGACTGGAGGGGGCCAACAGGAATGCAATTTGCCCCTTGTTTCCAATGTAGTCATTTGATTGAATGTTGAATGCTAGTGTTTGAGAGGAAATAATTGATTAGAAGCTTGGCTTATTTAGATGCAGCTGACCTACAGTGATTAGAATTTAGAAACCCCATGCCAAAAATTCAGAATTCAGTACTTCACATTTTCTTAAGGAATCAGGTGCTTACCAATTCCAATCCTGCTATTAATATCTAAACTGTCTTGTGTAACAGTACATAGAGAGAGAGAGAGAGAGAGAGAGAGAGAGAGAGAGAGAGAGAGAGAGAGTTGCTTACCAAAATGCCTTTAAGTACTCTTAAACCACATAAAAATAGTCATATAACCCCAAGTTTACCTAATTTGCAGCTTGCTTCAATCTCATTTAGCCTATAATAACCATTGCCCCAAATGCAAAGCCATACAGATAGATAGATAGATAGATAGAGAGAGGGAGGGAAAGAGTTGCTTACCAAAATGCCTTCAGGCTTTAAGTACTCTTAAACCACATAAAAATAGCCATATAACCCCAAGTTTACCTAATTTGCAGCTTGCTTCAATCTCAATTAACCTATAATAACCATAGCCCCAAATGCATAGCCGTATAGATAGATAGATAGAGAGAGAGGGAGGGAAAGAGTTGCTTACCAAAATGCCTTAAAGTACTATTAAACCACATAAAAATAGCCATATAACCCCCTAGTTTACCTAATTTGCAGCTTGCTTCAATCTCAATTAACCTATAATAACCATAGCCCCAAATGCATAGCCATTTGTGTCTGCCTAAAAAAATGAAAAAAAAGTGGTTATGACTTAATATGAAACATATTAAATAAATATGACGATCACTATGGGTTTATTATAATAGTCCTCATTTCATTGAACATGTATTATAATGAAGTAACGCATCTATATTGCTTCTTAATGGAACATTTGTTCTCAGCTACTCCCTATCCAAAGTATCTCTACAGGCCCATGTGATGTGGGCATCTCTCCATAGAAAAGCCCACAAGTTTGGCTACACTTTCCAAGCCAAAGGAGGGAGGGAAAATGATGGAAAACAACCTTCCATTCCAAACCTGCGGAGGGCAGATGGGCATAAGACACTTTTGAGTGTTCCTTTTACCATCCCTTTGTCCTCACTGGCTCATACAAACCTTAATCACTGTTGTGGGAGCCGCATAGCAGGAACACATATATGATTTGGGCCTTATTATCCTCATTTTCGCAAGGAAGGTTTCAATTAGATTCTCTTATTTGTAGCAAGCTCTTACATGTACTCCTTTACAGGTACTTGAGGCTCGTTTATCTTCATAATATGGTAATGATGTGTGACAATTATGTGATTAGATGATTGACTGTGATCATATCATATCATCGAAATACCTAGTAACTTGTATAAAAATGTAGACATGTTATAGCATGGTTGCATACACTATTGACCAAAATAATTGCAAGAGCAGAGGCCTTCCTCATGGACTTTTCCATTACAAGGCAATCTCTCTGCAAATAACTGCTTAAACAATAAATAGGAGGTGAAGTAGAGTATGACCTCGGTTACAGTCTATTTGGGCATGGAAAACTGATCTGCATTCACGGCATACAGGTCCAAGGTAGAAGAGTAAGTGACTTGTATTTAAACCTTGTGCAACTCTTATGGGCAGAACCAGATTTCTGCAAATATACGTGAAGATGGTTTGTATCAAATCATTTTAGATTAGTCGGAAACATCCTTTCAAAAGAAACTAAAAACTCATAATTATAACATTGAAGTGCATGACGGAAATTGGAGTTCCTTACCACCATAGCAAATTCAACGAAAAACACATCACCAAATCACCACCACATATAGTAGCAACAAGAACAACCTAAAAAAATCCAGAGGTAAATCCACAGGTTATCCATATAATATTATAGTCAAACTAGGTTATAAAATAAAATAAAATATTACAGTCGAACTCTAACCAGAACTTGTTACCATAGCAAATCCAAAAAAGGAGACCCATCTCAAGTCACCACACAAATAAACATCACACAGCCCATAGGTTTTTTTAGAATGTTGTTACTTCTAGCAAAGTTAATGTATTTCTACTAAAATTTTGTATAAGCTCTGTTTTGCTCTTTGTGATGAGTTTTGGGCTATTTTGAAACTAAATTCAACTATTTAAATCGTGAATCTTTTTGGTGCTTGGAATTTACAGTTTCCATTATGTTATACCAAAACATGAAACCTAACAAGCCCAAAAGAGTGATGTGTTAATTTCATATTCTTGTTGAGTCTAGTTTTCTTGAAATGATGAGTTTTAATCTCCAGTCAATGAAAATCACACAGCATTAATTGATTTTTTTGGAACTTTCAGACAATTGTTAAGATTTTGATATTTTTGACTGGGTATAGAACTGCTCTGTGCTGTTATAATTTGTATATGTTGATATTGGAGTCATGAGGAGCACAAGGTGATATATGAAGTGTATTGTTAACAGTCGGGGTCCAAAATAAAGTGGAAACGTTGCCAAAAATTTCTTAAAAACTTACCTTGTTTATATGATTTGAGAGGATTTTTTAAACTACAAAATAGTTGATTTGATCTCTTCTTGAATGATTAGAAGCTCTGTTATCAAGTGGCGATGGTTATTATTGTCATTTATGCTCCTGTCCATGACCATGCTTCATTATTTTATTTATTGCAGAATGCCATCATCGGGTAACAAAGCATGGATGACCAAACACAGGTTAAGTCCAGAGTATTTGGATGGACTTGTGCATTTTATCAAGTTCACAAAGGAAAATGGTGGTGGATTTAAGCATTTTCCGTGTCCATGTGTTAGATGTCGAAATGGGAAAGGAATGATCGCCCTTAATTTGATTCATGAGCATTTGCTCATTAATGGTATTGATCAGTCGTACATACGATGGAGTTTACATGGAGAAAGTATTGCAACAACCAATGAAAATCCATCAACATCCCTGTGTAAAGCAAAATTGAGGACAGAGTACCTCGATCCCCATACAACTCATGATGAAAGATTGAACAATTGTTCTGCAAGAGTTAGGCCTGAAGATTGGGAAGCTTTTATTGAACATAATTTGGATTCCAAAATAGTAGAACGAAAAAAAAATGCCGAGGTAAGGAAGAATATGGACATTTATCATATGAGTGGGAGGCATGGCCACACGAGCCTAGAGGAGAAAACAGTAAGTATTGGCACTTATATGTAATATAAATGTCAAATTCCTTTGTCTCTTAAACACTGATAGTGTGAAATTCATGCATATATAGAAACGCCAAAAGAAGGAGAATGACCCCCCACCTACTAGGGCTGAAGTGTGGAACCAAGCACATACAATAAAGGATGGTTCTGTTCTCAGTAGTGCATCTTCACATATGGTGAGTTCATTGTCATATACTTAAGTTGATAGAATAGACAATTACTTAAAAGATTTACTTATATGATGATTGTATAATTTGGCAGGAGAGTGTAAAAGAATTACTTTCCAGCCAAGATGAAGTAAATTCCCACGCCATCCTTAATGATCCATTGACTCAAGTATTTGATGTTAATACAAGGGGTCGTGTTCAAGGTTCTGGGAACGTGTTAAGAACTCAAAGTGTAGTGTCCTCTTCAACTTTCAAAGAGGTAGCCATCGAGGAAAGAAAAGTAACTGAGCAGTCAACATCTATTAAGGATTTGAAATCCCGAGTAGACTATCTAGTCAAAGAACTTGGGGGTATAAAACAGTTGATCAAGGTAAATCTCTATTAAAATTCCTTTTTTATTTTAAATTTAAATAATATTAGATTTTTTTTACATGTACTAAACCAATAACACATGCTTTGAAACTTTATTATAACAGCGCATGCCTTCAGGATCCCAAGCAAGCACATCGGTTCCACAGAAGATGTCTGAGTCGATTGCGACTTCCAACACAGTAGGGAGCGATCAACCTTCAATGAGATTGCGGTCGTGCAAACTCTTGTATTGGCGTCAAGAGGTCATCGCTCATGGAAGAGCTTACATTGGAAATGAGCCCCAACAGATTCATTGTAAATCTCTTCCGAAAAGTGCATACAAGGTTATGGTTGGTGTCATTGACAAAGGAGATGTTGAATTGCCTTATCCAGATGATAATCATTCGACTTTAGGTGAAGTTGGGAATGGATCGTTTGTAGCATGGCCAATGGGTTTTATCACATTTACGGATTAAACTTGCAGACAAAAAATTGTTAAACTTTGATCATCTGTAGTATGGGTTATAATATCTGTAGCTTTTATTTGAAATAGTTAAACTTTGAATGACATCTTTTTTATATAAATCTCTCTTGTTGACTCATTGTCACATCCCGGTCCCGAATCACCCTGGCCTAGGGTAATCCCCGAGGTGAAACACACGTACTCCCGTGTGATTGTACCTGTCGCGAGTCAAACACAAGCACACGAAGGAGAAGACTATTCCACTCGTGAGTCGAACTCACTGATAACTATCAATCAACAGTTCATATAGCGGAAGCTTATAACAAATGATCATCATAACCCTGTACAATCCCATAAATAACATTCAAGTTTAAAATCAAAAGAAGTTATACATTGGTACAAAATGTTTGTCCAAAAGAAAGTTCTATACATCGTTATCAAAATACATAACAAAATGAATTGAATTTGGTGTGACTTCACAAAAACATTAGTCACACATCTACTATGCTCTCAAAATGTCTTGGCGCTCTCCGAACCGAGGAGTCTCTACATGGGCCCTACCCCAGGCCACTCCTCTAGTCCCGAAGGTACCTCCTGGGTACCCTTATCTCCCTCCGCGGTCTCTGTAGGACCGGGGGCTGCGTCTGTGCCTGTGACACCAAGAATAGTATCTCAATACAACTATTTAGCAAGCATAAACAGTAAACAGGGATACAATGAAGTTTTTAAGGACAATAACAATTTGAGAATAAAAATATAAGACGAGTAAAAGAGAAATTAAATAATCCATTTTCATGAATAAATCCTATATGTCATTCCTTTTAAAACCATTAAAGAAACTATAATACAAATTTTTGGCAACTACATAAAGCTCATCCTCTCATTGAGAGCAAATCGTGTTGGGATGTCACTAGGGGTCCGGCCAAAGATCCTCCTAGCTACCCGGGTCCTGGAGTTCCGGTGCTCCAGTCTGTCAACTGCGCAGCGACGTTCAATAATAAACCAAGACTTAACCCCGTCGAGTACCGTCCGGTCGAAGCTAAGTAGTGCCGACTTATTCAAATCAATTTCGTTTGCAATTCAAATCGAGTGACTATTCAAATATTTGGATACACCCAATGGCGTTATCCATATCAATATCACATAATGTATAACAATTGGAGAGCAATATATATATAACCATTTTATCGAAAATTGATGTAATTACAATTCTCGTTTTCAATACTTAAAGCAATTATTTAACGACTATAACAATTGATAATAAATTATTATTCATATAATCTATTGTCATCCAATACAAGATTAATTTATAAAATCAACATGTTATTGTTTTCTTAGTGTCACTTATGATGATCTCATGTTGGATTTCTAAATTAATCCTCATGGCTTAACAATAGGTTAATGATTTCATTTGGGCTTAATTAGAAGGATTAGGGTCCCAATACTAAGACATAATGAAACCTAAGTTCCTATGGTAAGGGGGTGTACATCCTAATTATCCATTTGGGATTGATTAGGATGGTTAATTATGGACTAAGAGTAATAATATACCTTCATTGAACCAAAAAGAGGCTCTCCAGACTGGTTTAGGCAGTTCTACCGGTAGAAATTCCGGTAGAAGAAGTTCTACCGGTAGAACTACCGGTTTAGGCTTCTCTACCGGTAGAACTTCCGGTAGAGACAGCTCTACAGGTAGAACTACCGGTTTAAGCATCTGGATCTCCTTCTCCAGGCTCTCTGCCAGATTTTTGACTGTTTCTACCGGTAGAACTTCCGGTAGAACAGGGGTTCACAGTTTTCTTCAACTCTCTGTGTGATTTCGAGCCGTTTCTACCGGTAGAACTTCCGGTAGAACGTCTCGAGTTCAATTTTTCTTCTTCTTTCTATTCTAATCTCTTCCAAATGAGCCTCCTTGCTCTCCAAACACATACACAAGAATTCTATACTTCCCAAAACAATTACAAGAAGAAATCCAACTCATTTACCTTCTTTAAACATAAAAACCCAATTTTATGGAAAGAGAAAGAGAATACTTGAATCAATTGAAAATGTACAAAATGCAACCCAATTTATGTTTATACTTGCCTCAAGGAAGAGCTTATAACTTCACACCCACTTGACTTGAGGAAAAACCCAAAAGCCCCAATATTCAAACCCTAATCATCATAAACACATAGAAATGGATGAGGATGTAATGCATGTATGAGGATGGGTCTATTCATCTCTAAGATGCTCAAAATCATGGTCAAAGGGTTTTGCTACTCACCTTTAGTAGGGATTTCGAATTTGAGATGGAATAGAGAGTGTTGGAAGATGTCTCTTGTCACAAGGTGAAGAAGAAATGGAGAAGATGAAGATGATGATGCCCACTCCACTCTTAAAGCACATGCAATAGTTCTTGAAGGATTGAATGAGGAGAGTGAGTAGAGGAGAATGGCAAGGAGAGTTGCAGAGAATGGAAAATAAAATGAATGAAGGAAGGAAAAAGGGTCTCTATGCCTTATATGTAACATAATAATGAACTTTTGCAACTTAGCCCATTGGATAAGAACATTTCCAAATTAAGTCAATTAAGAGTCAATCTCCTCAAGGAGTGGTCAAATGAGGTCAAGTCTATTATGAAAGTTGATAGGGTCGACAAAGTACACGTGTTAATGGCAAAATGACGTGCAAATGATGCAATTTGTGAAAATCGAGAATTACGAAAAAGCTCTTAATTACATTAAACCGAGTCAATCGGTGTCAACTCATCTATTTAGGGTTCAAAACTCACCCAACTCAATCAAATGCATTAATCAATACTAATTCATCATAATTAGGAGTCACGCATAGTTAATTTGGCTAATACTCAATTAACTAGTAATAATTAAGGTTAATTAGGCTTGGGGTGTAACATTCTCCCCCTCTAGGAATCATTCGGTCCTCCGAATGAACAAACCTTATCAAATAGCTCGGGGTAGTGGCGTGCCACTTGCTCCTCGAGTTCCCATGTAGCTTCGTCCTGTCCATGGTGCTCCCATAGAATCTTCACCCATCGAATTGTCCTCGTCCGTAGCACTTGCTCTTTTTCATCGATGATTTGAATTGGACGTTCAACGTAGGTTGAGTCAGGCTTGATTTGGACTTCATCGTGCTGTATCACATGAGATGGATCACGGATATATTTTCGGAGCATAGACACATGAAAAACATTATGAACTCCTGCAAATTCTGGAGGAAGGTTGAGTCTATAAGCTACATCACCAATTCGACTCTTGATCTCGAACGGTCCAACATATCTTGGTGCAAGTTTGCCTTTTTGCCCGAACCGTATCGTACCCTTCATCGGAGATGCTTTCAAAAATACTAAATCTCCAACTTGGAATTCGAGCTTCCTTCTTCGATTGTCCGCGTAGCTCTTTTGTCGGGATTGGGCAATCTTCAACTTTTCTCGAACTTGGAAAACTTTCTCCGCTGTATCAGCAACAATGGTAGGTCCATGGAAACTTCTTGTACCGACCTCTTCCCAGCATACTGGGGTTCTGCAACTACGACCGTACAAAGCTTCAAAGGGTGGCATCCCGATAGCTGAATGAAAGCTGTTGTTATACGCGAACTCACATAGTGCCAAGTGCTCGTCCCACTCACCTCCGAAATCAAGAACGCTTGCCCGAAGCATATCTTCTAGAGTTTGTATGGTGCGTTCGGACTGTCCATCCGTCTGGGGGTGGTAAGCGGTGCTGAAACTGAGTTTAGTGCCCATAGATTGCTGGAATGACCGCCAAAATGAAGAGACGAATCTTGAATCTCGATCGGAAACTATCGAAACCGGAGTGCCATGAAGACGAACAATCTCCTTCACAAAGAGTCTGGCCATGTCATTGAACTTCATACTTTTCTTGAACGGAATAAAATGAGCCGATTTCGTCAACCTGTCGACTATCACCCAAATCACATCATGTCTACGGCTAGTTAACGGAAGACCTGACACAAAATCCATCGATATATGCTCCCATTTCCACTCAGGGATGTGCAGCGGATGTAACAAACCCGGAGGCTTCCTATGCTCAAATTTCACTTTCTGACACGTGTAGCACTTCGATACGAATTCTGCTATTTCTCTCTTCATATTGTTCCACCAGAATCGTCTCTTGAGATCTCTGTACATCTTCGTGCTCCCAGGGTGTATAGCATATTTGGCATAGTGTGCTTCTGTCATGATTGGAATTGTCAATTGCTGAGTCTTTGGCACACACAGTCGATCTCTAAAATATAGGACTCCATCTACCAATTGGAAATCTGGCTTATCAGCGATGTGGTCTCTAATCTTGGCCAATTCAGGATCTTCAAATTGTTCTTCCTTGATCCGATTCATAATTGTAGGCTCTATCACTGACATAGCGGCTAACATCACAGAATCATCAACCCACTGAACTTCTACATCCAACTCTTCAAAAATATCCAATTCCATCCATTGAGTATCCATAGCTGCAGTCATAGAAGATTTTCTGCTCAGTGCATCTGCCACCACATTTCCTTTTCCTGGAATATATTTAATGGGAAAATCATAGTCCTTGATAAACTCTAACCACCGCCTCTGCCTCATATTGAGGTCTTGTTGGGAGAAAAGATATTGCAAACTGCGATGATCCGAATGTACTTCAAATTGTTCCCCGTACAGATAATGTCTCCAAATTTTCAATGCAAAAACAATGGCGGCTAATTCAAGATCATGGGTGGCATAATTCTTCTCGTGATTCTTCAGTTGCCTTGATCCATAGGCTATCACCTTTCCATGTTGCATAAGAACACACCCTAGACCAATTCTAGATGCATCAGTAAAAATCACAAATCCTCCTGTACCCTCAGGTAATGATAAAACTGGGGCGGTTGTCAACTTCTCCTTCAGAATCCGAAAACTCGCTTCACATTCTTCGGTCCAAATGTATGGTACATCTTTCCTAGTCAATTTTGTCAACGGAGCTGATATCTTCGAAAAATCCTTCACGAATCGATGATAGTATCCCGCAAGACCTAAGAAACTCCGAATCTCTGCCACATTTCTCGGACTCGACCAGTTAATAATTGCTTCTATCTTAGCTGGGTCTACTCTAATACCCTCTCGAGTTACAATATGTCCAAGGAATGCCACTTGTTCGAGCCAGAAAGCACACTTTTCTAATTTAGCGTACAACTGATGAATCCTCAAAAGCTGAAGAGATGTCCTAAGATGATCAGCATGTTCTTCTCTTGATTTGGAGTAAACCAAAATATCATCAATGAATATCACGATAAACTGATCTAGGTAAGGAGCGAAAATCCTATTCATCAACGCCATGAAAACTGCCGGAGCATTGGTTAGGCCAAACGGCATCACCAGAAATTCGTAATGGCCATATCTTGTTTTGAAGGCTGTCTTCTCAATATCTTGCTCACGAACTCTAAGCTGATGATAACCCGATCTAAGATCGATCTTCGAAAAGTAGGCTGCTCCTTGAAGCTGGTCGAACAGCTCATCGATACGAGGCAACGGGTACTTGTTCTTAATCGTCACTTGATTGATCTGTCGGTAATCGATGCACATCCGGAAAGAACCGTCCTTCTTTCTCATGAACAATACCGGAGCTCCCCAAGGTGACATACTCGGACGAATGAGCCCTTTGTCTAAAAGATCTTGCAACTGTTCCTTCAACTCTCTGAGTTCTGCTGGAGCCATTCTATAAGGGGCCTTCGAGATAGGGGCTGTACCCGGAATCAAGTCTATTGGAAAATCCACTTCTCTTGGAGGAGGCAGTCCTGGAACTTCGTCAGGAAACACGTCAGGGAATTCGCACACTACTGGAATCTCTTCCAACTTCGCTATCGGCTCCTTCTCGGTGATAAACGCGAAGTAACCTTCACATCCATGCTCCAGAAGCTTCACTGCATCCAAGGCTGACACTAGTCCATTGTTGGGCTTCTCTCTTCGTACACCCTCGAACACCACGTCCGTCTTGGGTTCTTGCACTTTGAAAGTGATTGTCTTGTGGAAGCAGTCAACACAAGCCCGGTGCTTAGCGAGCCAGTCCATCCCGAGAATAACATCAAAATCGTGCATCGCTAGGATTATCAAATCAGCTGGCATGACGAGTCCTCCAATCTGAATGCTGCAACCTGGGTAGTAGTTCTCACAGACTACTCTCTTACCCACCGGGGTAGTCACCGTCAACACAAAAGGAAGCAACACAGGTGGTTGCTGAAGATCACTAGCAAATCTGGGTGCCACAAATGAATGTGTAGACCCTGAATCAAACAAGGTCCTAGCATTTCTAGTACAAACCAAAATAGTACCTTCAACTACATTCCCTGCTGCTGCTGCTTGTTCATGATCCAAAGCAAAAACTCTTCCTGCTTGCTGGGGTCTCTGTTTGGCTTGTTGTCGTTGTTGTTGCTGTTGCGGTCTCGGTGGTGCTGGTAGTGCCATACGTAGGGGAGGTGCTGCAATTGCAGGTCTGACTTGCTGCTGAGGGGATTGCTGTGGTATTCCTCCCTGAAGGTTCCTGTTTCTTGGACAAGTAGCTGCCTTGTGCTCCATCGATCCACAAATGACACAAGCTCCTGTAGTCCTCCAGCACTTCTCCGTAGGGTGTCCTTTACCACAAGTATTACACTTGGGTGCACCAATCACAACACCTTTCTGTTTCTTGTTTTGTTGGCCTTTTCCTGAAAATGATGAGCTTCTTCTGAAATCACTGCCTCTTTTCTTCATAGCTACTTCTTCTGCAGAATAGCCCCGGTCAACGGCATCATCAAAGGTAACCGGTCTCTGAAATGCTGTCACATGCTCCACATATGCCGGGTTCATGCCTTCTATGAAGCGGTCCACCTTCTTCTCTTCGGTATCAATCAATTCTTCAGCATACTTGGACAACTGTTGAAAGATGTGCACATACTCCGTCATGTTCATCTGATTCTGCTGCAGAGTTAGGAACTCATTTTGCTTCTTCCTCCTAATGTGATCGGGTATAAACTTCCTCCGGAATTGCTTCTTGAATGTATCCCACACAGTCTCTTCAGGTAACAACTTGAGAGGTTCTTTGATGCCTTTCCACCAAATGTTTGCTGTACCCCCGAACATCGAAGCTGTAAGTACGACCTTCTGTTTGTTATCACAATTGATAGTCTCGAAGATGTCACCAACACGGTCTAGCCATTCATCTGCTTTGATAGCGCCTTCATTCCCGTAAAAGTCGGTGGCTCCTCTCTTCCTAAATCTCTCGTACAAGGAGCTCGAGTCATTGCCTCTCATTTGATTTGCTGCTTGTGGCCCTTGATTAGCCATCAGTAGTGCTATTTGCTCATTAGTCTTCGCAACTTGTTCTATCAGCATCATTAAACGTGCATCCACATTGGGTGGGTCTTCGTTGACCACCACGAACGGGTCGTTGTTGCGGGATTCATTGTTACCGCTTCCTGAGCCGGATGCCATTTACCTGCAAAAGAGTTTCAAAATCAGGTTACAACTACACTCTATCTCTCTCTTACGCACAACTACTAGTAATAATACAATACTGATAATAAACTGATCTCAACAATCAGTACTACAAATCAATTCTATCGTATCCTCACAACGATTTCTATTTGGTTTCTAAGTCTTTTAGAAAGACTGACAGGGCTCTGATACCATACTTACGTATGTCACATCCCGGTCCCGAATCACCCTGGCCTAGGGTAATCCCCGAGGTGAAACACACGTACTCCCGTGTGATTGTACCTGTCGCGAGTCAAACACAAGCACACGAAGGAGAAGACTATTCCACTCGTGAGTCGAACTCACTGATAACTATCAATCAACAGTTCATATAGCGGAAGCTTATAACAAATGATCATCATAACCCTGTACAATCCCATAAATAACATTCAAGTTTAAAATCAAAAGAAGTTATACATTGGTACAAAATGTTTGTCCAAAAGAAAGTTCTATACATCGTTATCAAAATACATAACAAAATGAATTGAATTTGGTGTGACTTCACAAAAACATTAGTCACACATCTACTATGCTCTCAAAATGTCTTGGCGCTCTCCGAACCGAGGAGTCTCTACATGGGCCCTACCCCAGGCCACTCCTCTAGTCCCGAAGGTACCTCCTGGGTACCCTTATCTCCCTCCGCGGTCTCTGTAGGACCGGGGGCTGCGTCTGTGCCTGTGACACCAAGAATAGTATCTCAATACAACTATTTAGCAAGCATAAACAGTAAACAGGGATACAATGAAGTTTTTAAGGACAATAACAATTTGAGAATAAAAATATAAGACGAGTAAAAGAGAAATTAAATAATCCATTTTCATGAATAAATCCTATATGTCATTCCTTTTAAAACCATTAAAGAAACTATAATACAAATTTTTGGCAACTACATAAAGCTCATCCTCTCATTGAGAGCAAATCGTGTTGGGATGTCACTAGGGGTCCGGCCAAAGATCCTCCTAGCTACCCGGGTCCTGGAGTTCCGGTGCTCCAGTCTGTCAACTGCGCAGCGACGTTCAATAATAAACCAAGACTTAACCCCGTCGAGTACCGTCCGGTCGAAGCTAAGTAGTGCCGACTTATTCAAATCAATTTCGTTTGCAATTCAAATCGAGTGACTATTCAAATATTTGGATACACCCAATGGCGTTATCCATATCAATATCACATAATGTATAACAATTGGAGAGCAATATATATATAACCATTTTATCGAAAATTGATGTAATTACAATTCTCGTTTTCAATACTTAAAGCAATTATTTAACGACTATAACAATTGATAATAAATTATTATTCATATAATCTATTGTCATCCAATACAAGATTAATTTATAAAATCAACATGTTATTGTTTTCTTAGTGTCACTTATGATGATCTCATGTTGGATTTCTAAATTAATCCTCATGGCTTAACAATAGGTTAATGATTTCATTTGGGCTTAATTAGAAGGATTAGGGTCCCAATACTAAGACATAATGAAACCTAAGTTCCTATGGTAAGGGGGTGTACATCCTAATTATCCATTTGGGATTGATTAGGATGGTTAATTATGGACTAAGAGTAATAATATACCTTCATTGAACCAAAAAGAGGCTCTCCAGACTGGTTTAGGCAGTTCTACCGGTAGAAATTCCGGTAGAAGAAGTTCTACCGGTAGAACTACCGGTTTAGGCTTCTCTACCGGTAGAACTTCCGGTAGAGACAGCTCTACAGGTAGAACTACCGGTTTAAGCATCTGGATCTCCTTCTCCAGGCTCTCTGCCAGATTTTTGACTGTTTCTACCGGTAGAACTTCCGGTAGAACAGGGGTTCACAGTTTTCTTCAACTCTCTGTGTGATTTCGAGCCGTTTCTACCGGTAGAACTTCCGGTAGAACGTCTCGAGTTCAATTTTTCTTCTTCTTTCTATTCTAATCTCTTCCAAATGAGCCTCCTTGCTCTCCAAACACATACACAAGAATTCTATACTTCCCAAAACAATTACAAGAAGAAATCCAACTCATTTACCTTCTTTAAACATAAAAACCCAATTTTATGGAAAGAGAAAGAGAATACTTGAATCAATTGAAAATGTACAAAATGCAACCCAATTTATGTTTATACTTGCCTCAAGGAAGAGCTTATAACTTCACACCCACTTGACTTGAGGAAAAACCCAAAAGCCCCAATATTCAAACCCTAATCATCATAAACACATAGAAATGGATGAGGATGTAATGCATGTATGAGGATGGGTCTATTCATCTCTAAGATGCTCAAAATCATGGTCAAAGGGTTTTGCTACTCACCTTTAGTAGGGATTTCGAATTTGAGATGGAATAGAGAGTGTTGGAAGATGTCTCTTGTCACAAGGTGAAGAAGAAATGGAGAAGATGAAGATGATGATGCCCACTCCACTCTTAAAGCACATGCAATAGTTCTTGAAGGATTGAATGAGGAGAGTGAGTAGAGGAGAATGGCAAGGAGAGTTGCAGAGAATGGAAAATAAAATGAATGAAGGAAGGAAAAAGGGTCTCTATGCCTTATATGTAACATAATAATGAACTTTTGCAACTTAGCCCATTGGATAAGAACATTTCCAAATTAAGTCAATTAAGAGTCAATCTCCTCAAGGAGTGGTCAAATGAGGTCAAGTCTATTATGAAAGTTGATAGGGTCGACAAAGTACACGTGTTAATGGCAAAATGACGTGCAAATGATGCAATTTGTGAAAATCGAGAATTACGAAAAAGCTCTTAATTACATTAAACCGAGTCAATCGGTGTCAACTCATCTATTTAGGGTTCAAAACTCACCCAACTCAATCAAATGCATTAATCAATACTAATTCATCATAATTAGGAGTCACGCATAGTTAATTTGGCTAATACTCAATTAACTAGTAATAATTAAGGTTAATTAGGCTTGGGGTGTAACACTCATTGAATGTTCTTATATGTTCTAAAGGTTTTCATATTTTTCACCTTTTACATTTTCAACCATTTAAAAAAAAACCTTTTAAAATTAGGAACTGTTTAAAATTTTTCGAAATGAAGTATGACTGCTTATACTGTTCCGAATGAAATATTATCGTTCCTAATGTATTATTTTGGAACGGTTTATAATCATTCTTAAATTGTTCAAGTATAGATTTAGGAATGGATTCTAGAATGGTTCAAAAACCATTTCTATTTTTTTTTGGGAACAACACAATTGTTCCTAAATTATATTCTAAAATGGTTTTGACCTGTTCCAAAATAAAAATTGTAATGGTTCTAGACCATTCCAAAATATTTAGAACACCCCATTTTGGAATGGTTCAAAATTATTCCAAAATTCAACAGGAATGGTTCAAAACCATTTTTGGTCCGCCTAGCACTCAGTTTACCTATAAATTAAATTAACTATAACTTGGTGTATCTAAAATGGTGTGTCAAATAAACAAATGTCATGGGTAACTTAGGCCCATGGCGGGCTGTGCCATGCCAGGGTTGCCTGTAGGGATTATTCTGGCCCAAAGGGCTAGAAACCCTACGTTATAAAAAAATAAAATAAAATAAAAAATTCCACTTGTCTTTGCACAACTCGAGATGTTAATGGACCTTGGATTACCTGGTTACTGTTGTATTTGGAGTTCACTTGTTTGATATAGTGAAGGGAAGGGGTAGCTCAGTAAGCCTAGGACCACGATTTACACCCAGAGGTTGTAGATTCAGCTTCTCTCTGGGCCCGGAGGGATTAGTCCAGCTCAAAGGATTGGGAATCCTCCGATAGAAAAAAAAAAAAAAAAAAAAGAATGGTTAAATGGGTTAACTCAAAATGTGCTAAATGATTGCATGAGAATCTATATTGTATGTGTACTTTTTAATATGACCCATATTCTCTTCATGTCTCTTAATTTAAGCATTTAATAATTCACTCTTAATCCCCTTCTCAAACTTGATTGCCGGTGCATTTTTCTTTGCTGTATGCATCTGCTGACTGCACACTGTAGGACCGTTCTACACTTGAATTGAGATGAAAAACCTCAATCCAAATGAAGGGCTCAGGACTTGGATCAAGACTTGAAAAACATAGCTCAAGATTTAAAATATACATACAATAGTTATATCCATAATTTAATGTGTTGGCATCAGATATTTGGGTACATGGGTGTGAATCCCATGGGCTCGGATCCAAATTAATAAAAGGGAACCAGGATTGAGTGCAACTAAAGGGACCATACCCACGAAGTCGAATTAAATAACTAGAACCAAATAAAGGGCTTAGAGCTGGCCTTCAATGAGACCCAAAACTTTAGTAGTACATGTAGGTATATGTAGAGCTTAAAAAGAACTGGGCCATTGGAGAACATTCTCATTGATGTCTATCCGATCTGTTCCAATGCAACTGTTTCTCACCCCAAATCCGGTTCAATGGATGTCTCAATCCAAATCGGTTCACTTGCCGGTTCAGCCTCGTAGAATCGCATTGGGTTCTTTTTCATTAGAAAAAAAAGAAACTACTAAAATCGGTTAAAACTGGTTACAACCTTAGCATAAAAATTGTTTTAGTGTTATACTAGTAAAACCCCGTGCTATGCACGGACTACGGAACCACCAAATGCACAGACTAGGTTTAGTGGTCCAATTTTAGATATTGAAACCCAAACCCCTAAATCAAATATTCCAATCTATATATTATCCGATGATCCATTGAAAACCCCTAAACAATTTCAGAAATCTAAAACCCAAAGCCCAAAATCAAGATTAGAAACTAAATCCAATCTCGATGATATGACAAAATCAATCCAATTAAACATTGGATGTAGAAAATATTAAGGAAGATGCTTGAAAAATATAATAGGAAGTTAAGAAAAATGATTTTGAGATAGTGAAATTTTCTTGGAGGAAGTTATGTGGTTCAGTTAGTTTATAGAGAGGATAGTGGAGAGAGAGGAGAGTTGGCATGGAAGAAGATTTTGACAACTGTTTTAAGGTATTTTTTAAAATCAGGATTCGTAGTTTGGAGGTTTGTGATTAACTGAAGGCAAACCACATTCCAATAAAAATATAGATTGGTTAAGGCAAGAACGCATGGAATGATTGAAGGTGCTCACTATTACAACCTTTTTGAGTGTGAGTTCAAGTCACTATTTATGAGAAAATTTTTATCAGTCAAAGATGAAAACTTTATGTATTACCCGGCTTCTCAAATTACATTCCTTTACTTGATTTATATGCAACATAACATCATAAAATATCAAAGGGATTTTCTCAAGAGTCCAGCATGGCAAAGATTGAAATTCTCGCAATGTGCCTTCAATTAAGGAGGCACGACTTCGTAAAATCCTGCACTGCCCTTGTGCGGGTCTCTCGCGGGTTAAAAAAGTGCAATAGAATGTAAAAGTGGTGAATGAAATCCAACAGAGGGCAATTTTCTCCCGCGCACGTTCCCCACATGGATGTTTGAAATTATCAAAATGGACTCCTCTAAATTCAGGGGAGTCCCATCCTTGACAGGCCCTATGCCTCCTCGACAGTCATGGAAACTGAATATTTCGCTCCCTCTCCCAATAGATGATTAGGAACAGTAGAAGATCGTTACTGCTCATGGCCGAAACCTTGAGGCAAGTTCGAAAGCACGAAAACTCTTCTTGTCACTTAAATGACTTGGACGAGCATTACAAAGTCCTTTTTAAGTTGAGTAACTACAAGAGTCAGTCAACTCAGCAGCCCCCCGAAATCAACTCAGACAAAGTGGAGTTGATAGGTACCAAGTTTCTGAACCATGGCTCAAGCTAGCGAGTCCGGATCTGGTGAGGTTTTATCCCATGGTCGGGGGCAGTCCTACCCATGCGCGTTGCATGCTGTCACCATGGATAAACCCCATCAGAGGATCCCGATTCCCCTGATTCCAAGCTAGCAGGATGATTCCATGAAGCATTATTAACAGGGTGATGTGCCTGGTTAACACCCAGATTAACCAGTTCAGTCAAAATTGAAGGGTTGAAATCTTAGTTTGATGATTTTATAGGTGATGTGCCTGGTTAACACCCAGATTAACCAGTTCAGTCAAAATTGAAGGGTTGAAATCTTAGTTTGATGATTTTATAGGCACATTTGAACTTGGATTTTCGATCGGTTTATGGTTACGTGTTTGTTTTAGCGAGATCTATAAAATGAATGGTTCAAATCGGCCATACAAGGATTTTTAATTTTGGCATAATTGACTAAGATTACTTTTAATTAATTATTATTTTTGTTAATCTTTTGCTTTGGTAAATCATTTTTATTAAAGTTAATTTCGACATTTATTTAACATATTTGTTATGATCGAATGTTGGAACTCCAATTTATGTGGTCCACATGACCATCGAGTAAAGGGACCCCTCCTCAGTCCTCCCTCACTTTATTATGCCAGTAAGAAAAGGGGAGCCCCCGACGTTTTGCATCCAACTTTTTCAAAGTAAAGGTTATATCCTTCATTACTTCCATAAGAAGAAATGAAAACTTGTATTTTATCAGTGACGTTTAGTATAAAGCTTTTGCACCTTTCCTCTTTATTTTGCCGCTTTTCTTCTTTTTAATATGAGTTTCATTATCATTTAAAACAAGAAAAGAGAAATGGAAACTTGTATTTCTTGATGGAAAAAACACTTCACTAGTAAGGTGGAGTGAAGTAAACCTCATTTCACCATATAAGAAAAGACTAGAGATCATATCAAAAGTACAAAACTCCCAAACTCGAGCTGCTAAAAACAAAACTCCATCTACTTTTAACCCAAGAAATAAAAAGATTCATTTTCAAGCTACTAAAAATAAAATTTCATCATACTATGATTAGACCCCCTAATATTTTATTCTCTCTTGAATCTTCACTACACTTCACTCTACAAGTATATTTACCAAACAAACCTGCCTTATAAAAGGAAATGACTTTGGATAACCCTATACACTTGCATCTCGGGCTAGGAAACCATCGCTATAGCCTTCAAAAAAGGAGAAGTTGGATCTAACTTTTTTTTTTGGTAAGTTAAACACTCACAATTTAGATGGACATGGTGGTTAAAAAATAGAAAAAAAAAGGGGGGGGGGTGGGGTGGGCGCGCTTTCTAGCCATTTCCCGCCCTAAACATTCAAGGCAAGAATCATTCGAATTGGGGGATTAGAATCTGGTTATAGAGCTGGCAAATAAAACTTCCAGAAAACAAAATCTGGGTCATCCTCAAAATCTTGAAATAAATAAAAGAACAACAAAAATTATTTGCTCAAATGTAAAAAAAAAAAAAAATACCATTTACGAAGAAAGGCTAAATATAAGTATGAGAGAGTGAACACAACAGAGCTTATCTGCAAGATCAACCCTCCAGGCTCTTCAAATAATTATTTTTACTCCTTGATTGGATCAGGAATTCAGGTGTAAAATCAAGCGGTCCCCTTGTCTCCTGTAACACCTGACCGATTGGACCTTGGCCACAACAAGACCTCTTGAGTCTTGATCCATGCCAAACTGCCCCTTGAAACTTCAAAAGCCTGTTGACCTTTTGACATTAGAAGAGCTTTCCTGGTCTGCTTGTATCATTCGTCCGTGGATGTGACAAAAAAACATAATAATGCAGTACAAACAAATACGAAATACCATGAAAGAAAGTATAAAGATGGGGAAGGAATATACAAAGATTGAAACGTGTTACAGACAAAGCAGAACCAGTGGCCAAAAGCATGGATCCCTTAACCATCACCTTGGATGAACAATGCCAACACCATCAGCTTGAAAGTAAACACTGTTTTACCCACCAGAAATGCTGAACTAAAAGACGGGTACTGTAGGATACAGAACTGAAATGGTGATGTATAGCATTCGGTCTCCAGAGGTAGAGTGATAATCCAACTGAGGTACTGACTACTACAACTTCTTTTATATAGCTCTAATATGATTGGGATTTTCCATTTGGGCCATGCAATCGGTACTAGTGGGGAGATCTTCACAGAATGAAAGATGCTACAAAAGAATTTTCAAAACAGAATAATTGCCATCTAATGAAGGGCCTGCAAATGAAAATTGTGAGGAAGTCAACAGATTTCTTTTCCCTTCTGAATAGTCACCGAGCAATACAACAACAAGAAAAAAAAAAAGGAGAATTCCATCTGCAAAGAGCACACCAGCTCTATTATCTTCCCATAGTGTATAACAGCTAGATGAACAATTTGAATTATTCACGTTCCTCTTCCTCTTCATTCATTTCACAGTTGAGATCCTGTATAGATTCTAAATTTATGCTATTGATGGTGGTCAATACTGTTTGATGTTTTTTTTTTAATTATTATTATTATTTTTTTATTTTATTTTATAACAATACTGTTTGATGATTTTGTATCATATTTAATGAACACTTGGGTACTTCATAATTCAGATGAGGGGCATTTCAATGATTATGAAACATGGAATTTCAGCTGAAAAAAATCATTCAAGCATGAAAAATAATTGATGCAGAAGTCCTCATGAAGAGTGGTTTATTAGTTTCATAGGAACTCTTCTAACGTCTATTAAATCTAGATCTCCTTGAACTTAATGTTCTCCTTGAAAATTGAAATAGGGTTGATATGGAGGGCATTGAATATGGAAGGACTTCACAATAATTGAAAACCACTCTAGTAAAATTGGGGATACCTTGAGAGAAGGTACTTACTTTTTGATTGGGGATGGGGAGAGGGCGAGTTTCAAGGAGAATGTAGAATAGGTAAGGCAAATTTGAAAGAACCATACCTTAGATACTGAGTCTCATCCCAAAGGCAAACAAATTTAGAAAGTGTGTTAAGTGGATGGGAGAATGAGAATGGAACCTCTTATTTAAATAGAACCTGAATGACTGCAAGATTCCAATTCTGGAGTCTGTTTCGAAGACAGTAAATGGAAATGCTGATTTCATGGGGACAAAAGATGTGACAATGGGTGGGTGATCCCTGATTCCTGAGGCAATTTTTCACCAAATTTCTCTATTATGCTATATGGCCAAAGATTGAATGCTAGATTCCCTTGCAAAAGAGTATGGAAACACCATGTGCCACCTAGGGTTGAGGCGTTCTGTTGGATTGCACCAATGAACAAATTCTTCACTATTGATCTCAAATTCCAAAAATCTGCAATGGCCAATATATGCTTCATGTAATCGGCCAATGAGAAGTCCCGTTTGGCACTTTACTAATACAATACAAGTCAAGTAAAGCCTCCATTTTCCAGACAAGATGTCACATCAGATACACTTTATTCAAAACTCCCCCCCATCTTTTTCATACAAAAAGTCAAAAAACAACTACCTTTATCCACTAAAATACAAAAAAAACTCCACTTTTCCATACAAAAAGTCAAAAGATTCCATAACAAACAACTAAAAATAAAATACCATCATAACCCACTTATATTTTATTCTTTCTTCAAAATCAACTTTACTTGACTTGACTATATTAGTAGAGTTACCAAACGACTCCTTCCTGCATTGTCAATTTGCATCCCATATTTGGTTCCGTGTATTCAAACTATCGCTGAGAAAATGGGCCACTTACGACATCGCCACCCCACAAGCACCATTAAACAATGTGTCCCTTTCTTTTAAACTAATATATGCAAGTAGAATACAATGTTAATTAACCTTAGTCTCCATGCAACTCCATAGAATCCCAATTGAGGAATCAAAATATCAGATTTTCATTTCAAAATCATAAAATAATCCAATATTCATTCTGCAAATTGTTCAATTTGTTGACCTCTGTACCAGTAAAATAAAAAATAAAATAAAAATTTATATTTTGGTTGTAATTGTATTGAGTGTATCGACTACTTTAAATTTATCTGAATCCTCCCCATTTCTCCCAGAGCCTAGCAAGCTTCTTTGTTAAATAAAAGTTACTTATCACCTGTAAACTTGTGGCCACTTTCAGTGGCTCTAGTTTTAGGCAGCACAGCTGTAGACATATATGGTGACATACACCCACTCACCTGCAAAGTTTTAGCAAGTCCAAACAAAGAGTTAAATAGATATTTAAAGTTTTACTGTGAAAATGCTTACACTGCAGAATTCTAGCTGATTTCTGGTCATGCAAATTTTCCATCAAAAATTGCTACAAGCCACAATTTTCCAATAAAATAATAAACCAATATAACAGTACTGTATTCATCATTTTGCCAAAAAAAAAAAAGAGTAAAAAACAGCCACATTCCAAGCATCTTCTTTTTTTATAAATAAGAGATACTCTCCAAGTCCAACCGTCTGCCATGAACTGGTTTCCTGTAAACCTAAAACTAACACCACGGAACATGCAAGGCATTTCTGAATAAATGCTGGACCGTTACCCACTTTTTTTAATGGGTAATTAGACTGATGCTACACACGAACTGCATGCGTTATTATACTATTCACAACAAATGGAGCACTACCTTAATAGTCCCATGAATTAAGGGTTTTAGCATCTCCTATAATAAGATAAAGATCTCAAATCCCCATATTAGATAATCTATGTTAAGTACGTCAAGATAGCACCAAAGTGACTATGCCCCTTAATACAGTGGTCTGCTGGATCAACTTCTTTGAAAGTTCTTTACAGGGATATGAAAATACTTGAGTAAAATAGGATTGTTCCAAATCAAGTGAAATAGTCGTGACAGTATCCTGCTCTTAAGTTATGAAAGGAAATATATCCAGATGTACTATCTAGTAGAACCCATTCTGAGGTTAAAACCTTGTTCTTAATTAAGTCCCATTCAGAGCCAAACCACTGACAGTTCAGTGGCAAGGCACCTTAGTCTCACTAGAGAAAGTCCTCACGTTGAGTGTATCACTACCCTACAATGGTCCAGTATAGCAGAAAAAACTCCCATTCTGAGATTAACACAGCTTTCACTACAATGAGTACAGTATTTCAAGTCCTCAACAAGCTCATGATGTATGCAAAGTGACAGAAAGCACCCCTTACGAGTTTGCCTATGCAAGTGAGGTTGGGGCCACGTCCCATCGACTGCAGATAAAGCTTGGAGCATGTGCTATACAAATAAAAGCACACCATCTATGAAGCATGATCTTAAGGACCAAATGCCCCTAGTATGGGATATTGGCAAAGCTCTGGGGTACTCAGCTATAGCAGGGTAAGCACATTGTAGCTCCAAGTACAAAGAACCAAGTGCCCATAGTATAATGTGAATAGTGGCATATTAATGATCTTTAGTTCTCTAAGATTGACAATCCTGTGTGTCATAGGTTCAAAGGTAATCCACATATCCAGAGATAGTGTTATGCTAGCCAAAATCTTCTCTCTGCGATTCCTTCTATGTTCTAGAAAATATCGGAGGATTATTGGATCATCATTATCAAAGCCTTGTCCCAACTATTTTGGGGTTCACTACATGAATTTTGTTTCTCCATTCTAATCTATCCTAAACCATATCCTCGGATCGGTTACAGTTCTTCAAATCTATCTATACTACTTCCATCCATGTCCTCTTCAGCCTCTCTCTCTCTCTTCTTTGGTGGGCCATCAACCTGCATAAAAAAAACTTTTCCTCAATGGCACTATTGCTAGCTTGCATTGGACATGTCCAAACCATCTCAAATAAGTCTCTCTTGATTTATAACCTTTTGATGCTACCCCTAAATGCTCCCGAAATTGCTCATTCCTGATTCTATCTTTTACTAGTATTACCATACATCCATCTCAACATTCTCATTTCTGCAATACTCATTTAATGCATGCATTGCTTCTCGATTGGCCAACACTTTGCTCCATAAGTCATAACCGGTCTAATTGCTGTCTTGTAAAATTTATCACCCATTGATTGGTCGACGTGTGGAAATGTTCAAAGATGTAAGTCCTTTATATGACATCTCTCAAGAGTGAGTTTTTACCAATAGTTACCACTCTTCTTAATATGACCCTTTGTTAATAATTTATTTTAAATAAATATTTTTTGTCCAAAAGGTCAACTCTTCATGTGCCATTTCATGATAGTCCACAATCTTCTGTTTAAGAGATAAATCATGAATTGAAATCAAGATTCAACTATACCAAACAATTAGGGCCCCATTTGTTTGCATGGGATTGAACTCCTAGGAATTCATGGTCTGATAGGCTCCTACAAAGGAAAACTAAAGAGGTAATAGGTGAAGGATATAAGGTGGGATTGTAGATGCGACCCTAGATTTTCTAGGATTTGATTTACAAGCCCCTTGATTCATTTTCCATTAAAGGGGAAATTATTTGATGGTAATTTTTTGATCTTCACCTTCTTAAATTTTAAACACTTTTGAAAGAAATGTCTCAGAATTCCTAGGAATTCAATTACATGAAACAAATGGGCCCTTAATGCTTGTACATTTTGTGTTTTTCTTTAATTTGGCACTGGAATTATAGGTTCGGTGTTTTGTTGAAGTTGTAGACCTAAGAGACACATTGTTGTGGGCCTCAGTTGCATAAGTACGGGTATGTACTTTGGAATCAGATACTAATACGAGGTGTCCGACTTAGCAAAAATCCCAAATCTAAATAGGATTCATGGATTTGACAACAATATCCAAATAAATTTAATAAAACAATATGCATAAGTTGCATGTAAATGTACAAATTTAAATCTAAATGATCAAGTAATACGCTCTAGCGAGATTTTGAAAGAAGTATACACGTGATAGTAACTATCAAACAATTCTTAAAGTAGTAATAGAAAAATATGAAAATAATTTTTTTTTTCCTTGAAAGGTAACAGTAAGATATCATCATCATCATCATCAAAGCCTTGTCCCAACTATGTTGGGAGGTAATAGTAAGATATATTAAAAGAAAAAGATGACACTACCAAGCAATAGGAGGAATCCAAATACAAGGGAATATGAGCCTTATACTGGACACACAAAACAAAAACACAAAATTACAAAATCAAAGCACACAAAGGAGAGACTCTAGAAGTTCCTTGTTTAGCTAGAGCATCTGCAAAGCCATTAGCTGAACTACCCACAAGCTGAAGACCACATGAAGCAAAGACACCAAAGGCTTTGGACGAGTCACTCTCCACCAATGAGAAGCCATAAAAGGATTGAGAGAAAAAAAAACCTGGAGAGGTTCAAGAATAAAAAACCTTTGTCTTATTAAATTCCTCGATAGCCATATGTTTAGGGTGAGTTAGAGCGACGAGAAGAATCCACGGTATAGAGCAAAATTTTTATGATTTCCCGTGCAGCCCCATGTTCGGTTGTTTGATGCAACACTTTTTTTCTTTTTTTTTTTGCGAGAAAGGAAAAAAAATGAACTGGTTTTTCTCAATATAAAGGATTTTAATTTCCTATGTGAGGGGTCGGAATACAGGATCTCTCTCTCTCTCTCTCTGAAATCCGCAGAGAGCCAAATCCTCCTGCTGCACAAACACACCCTTAGGGCACGTTTGGCAACGGTCCACCGCGAGTAATCCTCACGATTTTCCTCGCTCTTGTGGAAAACCCACGTTTGGTTTTGAGTGGAAAATCGTTAGGAGTCCTTGCGTCATCGTTTGCAAATATTTCGCCAATCAGACCTCCCCCCGTCCGATTCTGTAATTCCGCATGCTCAAAGAAAGGCGGATGAACAGCGCTTTGGTGCTAACATATAGGGTACCGGTTTTGTCTTTGGAAACCTACCTTATGGCTCCTATAATCATGATCTGAGCTGTTAACTAGGTGATCAAATATAAGTTGTTGATTCATCATGTATTTTGAGATATTTGCAAAAAAGTCCAGACTGTTGGATAATGATTTCTGGACTTCTATGGGGCCCATTTGCAAAATCAGAACCGCTCAGTGTCTTCATAAGGCCTAAATGGCTATAGGATCAAATTTCACAGCATGATTCATCATGGATCATGACAAAATTGAAAGAAAATATCAGCTGTTGAAGATACTTTCAACTCAGCAAACAGAGAAGACAGGGCTACAGTAGCAGAACCGGTAACTTATAGGTTACCTTTTTTGCTTTGGAACCCTATTGTTTGGGTCCCACAATCAAAATCTGAACCATTAATCATTATTGGAAGGTTCAAAACGGCTATTATGTCACATTTCATATGTTGATCCGTCACAGATTTTGAGATATCTAAGAATAAGTCCATACTCTAAAATATTATTTTTTTATTCCAATGCGCCCCATTTGCAAGATCTGAACCGTTCAGATTCTCTAGAGAGCCAAGGCAGCTATGGGGTGAAAGATCAGCTCTTGGTTCATGATAAATTTTGAGAAAATTGTAAAAAAAATGTATAACCATTGGATCACACATCCATAGATGGTAGTAATCCCTCTCTATTTACCAAACCTGGAACTCTCCCTGAAAATCCTCTTTGTGGATACGTTAGATCCAGGAGAACAAGGGAATCCTCTAAATAAAGGATTCCTCTCTGTTTACCAAACATGCCCTTAGAGAACATACATAGAATTTTACCTCTATGATTGTGTAAACCACTGCCAATACTTGTCGGCCCGAGCTTACCTCTAGCTGCCATGTTAAAATTTAAGATACCAAAAGGAGGACACCACTTTGCCATTTGTCTATTCTTAATAGGGCTGCACCTCATAGAAGCTTTCTAATTACGAACAATAGAATACTAAGAAATAGGAACCCAATCACACTTACCTCACCATATTTGGAAACAATGATCTTTCTCCATAAGGCCTCTTTTCTCTTCCCCAAATCTCCACCACCATTTGCCTAGTAACGACCATTACTTTTGGATAAGACAACCAAGATCAAGGTACTAAAACCATACACCCTATCCCCACCAATATGCTCCTAGACCAACTAACTTTTAAATCTGTGACCAATTGGAAGCATCTCAAAATTCTCTTCATCATTACAATCTCTTCCCGTCTAGATGAATTGATTAAAGCATTCCATCAGCGAACTGAAGATGAGTAACTGCTCCCCATTTCGACCCGCGTTGATGCCCCTGATAAGATCCTAGTTTCCCAGCCTTCAAGAGGAGTGCACTCAACACTTTCACTACCATAGTGAGAAGAAAAGGAGACTAAGGGACACCTTGTCTAAGACCTCTAGAAGATTTAAACAATGAGAAGGAGAACCATTCACCAAGATAGTGAAAGCAGTAGTGGAAATGCATCCTTTCTTCCATCGCCTCCATTTACTTCCGAAGCCAAACCTTCCTGACATGTAATCAATAAAATTCCACTCCATATGGGCATAAGCCTTTTCCAAGTCGATTTTGAAGGTGCCTCCTTTGTGGGATTGCTTCCTAAAGTTAATGAGTTCATTAGCAATCAAAATACCATCAAGAATCTGTCTATGATGCACAAAGGCCCCTTGACAGGGGTTAATAATATGAGGGTCCAGGGAGGACTTTCTTTAATCCGTTTGCCAAAATCTTATACGACAATGTATAGGCGGTAGCACACACCACTGAGCTAATAGGCCTGAAATCTTTCAACTCCACTGGTTTCACAATCTTAGGAATAATGGTTAAAAAGGTAGAGCTCTTTATTCAACAGGCCTCTACGATGAAATTCTGACGACAAATTACAAAAACCCTACTTAAGGAAATGTCATCCAGCTTTAGTAAAATTGAAATTGCAACCATCTGGGCTTGGTGATTTATCACTTGCACACTCTTTCATCACTACATTAATTTCATCTTCTCGAAATCTTCTCAATCCAATACTTAGGACCAGAAGCGATCGAAGGAAAACAAACTCCAAAGATTGTCTAGGCAAAACCTCCCCCATAAAGAACTCTTCGAAGCAACTTACAATAGCATCCCTAATAACAAGAGTATCAATAACCCTAGTACCACTCTGGATTTGGCTGTTAATAAATCCTTTTCCTGATGTTTGCCGTATGATGGAAAAATTTATAGTTCCAATATCAGGCACATTGTGTCTGTCCATTGTCCAGCATAGGTATGTCGCTCACTTCAAAGATTCATGCAACATATAATATGGGCATCACATCCTAGTGGCAGGATTTTTTAAGGCCGCATCCAGATCACCATAATGTTAAAGATAGAGGTCTTGCAAGCTACAAGATCTTGAGGATCACTACAATATATACACCAGAATTGTACCATAATCAGTCATAATCCTTCTTGATAATAGTCTCATTAGATTAGTTAATTACAAAGATTATACCAAATTGGGTTGTAATGCCCTATATTAGGGGAATAGATTGCCTATAATTCATGTATATAAAGAGGTGATATTCTACAATGGAGACCATCAAATTAAAAGGAAATTCTGAAATTTCTTTCTTCAATCTAATATTTTATCTTTTGATACTCGTTGATACAAAAGTGGAAATGTCATCTAGCTAGGACAAGGAAAGAATACCAGGTTTGATATGAAAGCTGGATTTAGAAAAGGCATATGATAGAGTGGACTCGTGTTTCCCGCAATACCTTTTACGAAGGATGGGGTTTGGTGGAAAATGGAGGAAATGGATCAAGGAATGTGTATCTCAGGATCGTTCAATGGTACACCAAAAGGCTTCTTTCAAGCTCAAAGAGGGCTAAGGCAGGGAGATCCACTGTTACCTTTCCTATTTTTAATTGTAGCAGAGCCGTTGAGTAGGATGGTAAAGGCCGCAGAGAACTGAATAACGGGCTTTAAAGTGGGTGATACGGCTCCACCAGTATCCCTATCACAATTTGTTGATGATTTACTCATCTTTTGTGAAGCGTCCAAGGACCAAGTCAGAAATGTGAAAGCCATCCTTGTTATAGTATATGGAAGAAGAGAAAGAAGAAGAAGAAGAGAGTTGGAGAGAAGGTCGTGCTTTTACAGAGCATCGACTGTCATATTTATATTAATGTAATGCCTTAATCAAGGCTCTAATTTAGTAAAGATTACAATGAGTTACAAATTAGAATCACAAAGAAAGGAAATAATCAATCATATCCTATACATAGAAGGAGAGAAAAGTTAGGAACTAAATCCTATCCTATCTGTATATCCCACGTATGTGCTTTGTACACGAACTGGGCCTGCGGGCCTGCTGGGCCTGCTATCTTCTACACTCCCCCTCAAATTGATGAGGTAAGATTGAAAACATCAATTTGCGAGTGAGATCATGATGACGCTGTCGGGGAAGGGCTTTGGTGAAGATATCCGCTAACTGGTTAAAAGAAGAGACATGAGGCAGAGTTATCTTCTCAGTAACGAGATGTTGACGGATGAAGTGACAGTCAATCTCAATGTGTTTTGTTCTTTCATGGAAGACCGGGTTGTTGGCAATTCTAGTAGCACTGGTATTGTCCCCATGGAGAGGTGTAGAGCTACCAACAAGAACACCCAATTCACACAGAAGGCGGCGGAGCCAGATAATTTCAGCACTAGCAGAGGACATCGCCCGATATTCTGCCTCAGCAGAAGACTTTGAGACAGTGGTCTGTTTCTTGCACTTCCATGAAATGAGAGATTTTCCAAGAAACATACACCAGCCAGTGGTAGACCGCTGAGAGTCTGGACAGTCAGCCCAGTCAGCATCCGCATAAGCTGATAATTGCAGAGAAGTATCAGAAGGGAAGAAGAGACCATGATGTAGTGTTCCTTTAACATAGCGGAGGATGCGTAACGCAGCAGCAAGGTGTGGTTTGTGAGGATTGCTAACAAACTGACTGACCGTATGAACGGCATGTGAAATATCCGGCCGAGTCATAGTTAAGTAGAGCAAACTACCAACTATTCGCCGGAAAACAGAGGGATCATCCAGGGGAGTGCCATCATCGCAACTAATTTTGCTGTTCAATTCCAGAGGCGTATCAAAAGTGGGAGCATCATCAAGCCTGGCTGACGTGATCAAGTCTGTCGCATATTTGTGCTGAAGGACCCGAATGCCGGATTTGGTACGCACAAACTCCAGCCCCAGAAAAATAGGTGAGAGGACCAAGATCCTTCATCCGGAAGTGGCGAGTAAGGTGGTGTTTGAGATCCGTAATGCCGGCAGTATCATTTCCACTGATAATCATATCATCAACATAGACCAAGAGGAATGTGTAGCCCTTCGATGTCCATCTGAGAAAGAGGGAACTATCAGAGTGACTCTGACGAAACCCTGCTTGAAGGATTGCTGCCCGGAATTTATCAAACCAAGCCCGGGGAGCTTGTTTAAGCCCATAAAGAGCTTTCCTCAATTTGCACACATGCTTTGGAGGACAAGCATATCCTGGTGGAGGTTTTAAATAAACAGTCTCGCGCAAGTCCCCATGTAGAAAAGCATTTTTGACGTCCATTTGCAATAGAGGCCATTTGCGAGCTGCAGCGACACAAAGGAGAGTACGAACAGTGGTCATTTTAGCCACAGGTGCGAAGGTCTCCTCATAGTCAATCCCATACTCCTGCTTATAACCCTGTGCGACTAATCTGGCTTTAAAACGGTCAAGACTCCCATCAGAGTGAACTTTTATGAAATAAACTCATTTACTGCCAATAACAGATGCATCAGCTGGGGTCGGTACTAATTCCCATGTGTCGTTTGCTTCAAGAGCAAGCAACTCCGCAGTCATAGCATCTTGCCAGTAGGCAATCTTCGAAGCCTGTGAATAAGAGGTGGGTATAGGAGCACTATCCAAAGAAGTGAAAAGAGCAGGAAAGCCATATCTGTCAGGAGCAACAGAAGGGCGACTAGAGCGTCGCAGGGGTATGACATTATCAGTAGAGGAAGGAGTAATACCTGAGGGAGCAGGAGGCAGCATAGGGATAGGATCAGGAGAAGGAGGCCCCACAGGTGGAACCGTAGTACGCCGGACATAGACATTAGTAATAGGTGGTGGGAGAGAAGTAGTGGGAGGGAATTGTGGCAGATAAGACACAGCAACAGGATGAGTGTCTAAACGCAAGGAAAAAAATGGAATGTGTTCCAGGAAGATCACATTGCGAGATATTCGCATGCGTTTCTCGGATGGGGCATAACACAGAAATCCCTTGTGTTCAGTACTGTAACCGAGGAAAAGACATTTGGCAGCCTGAGGTGACAACTTAGTGCGTTCTGTAGGTGGAAGATGGACAAAGCATAAACAACCAAAAACACGCAAGTGAGAATAGGAAGGGGTATGACCAAAGAGAGCTTCATATGGAGTAGTCTTTCCTAGAATGGAGCTAGGATGACGATTGAGAAGATGTACAGCCGTCTGTGCAGCATCGCACCAAAAATTTGGAGGGACTAAGGATGCAAGTAGGAGAGTACGAACAGTTTCAAGGAGATGCCTGTTTTTCTCTCCGCAACACCATTTTGCTGTGGAGTATGTGGGCATGATTTTTGGTGTAGAATGCCTTTATCAGACAGGAAGGCAGAAAAATCATGGGACATGTATTCTCCGCCGGAGTCAGACCTAAGAATTTTGATATCCTTCTGAAATTGTGTGTGAACCATATTGTAAAACTTTTGGAAATGAGAAAAGACTTCAGATTTGAAGCGCATGAAATAAATCCACGTGAATCGAGAATGATCATCAATAAAAGTCACATAATACTTAAACCCTGTCCTACTCAAAGTGGGTGCAATTCCCCAAACATCAGTGTGAATGATATCAAAAGATGATAATGCACGAGAACGGTGTATAGGAAATGGCAAAAATATGACTCTTACTCAAACAACATGTTTCACACTTTGATTGAAGTAAGGAGGACATCATTTTATTATCAACAGTAGGTTCTAAACAACCAATTTTAAACAGAGAAAGTAAAGAAGCATTGTTCACATGACCAAGACGACTATGCCAAATGGTCCACAATTTATTGAAACTAGAAGAAGAAGAAAATAGGGAATGATGTCCAATGTCCAGCAGGAACAGTCGACCATGTTTACTCCCCTTCGCGATCACCTTCCCAGTTTGCCGCTCCTGTATGACACAGCCAGTGGAAGAAAAGTTAATATGATACCATCATCAATAAGTTGGCCGACAGAAAGTAAATTGGCTGATAATTTGGGAACAAAGTAGACATTGGATAGGTGGAGGGACTGGTCCGAAACACTAGAGAGAGTAATGGCACCGACTCCAGAGATGAGTAATTGGTCTCCATTAGCAGTGGTGATTTTATCTTTACCAAGGTAAGGGTGTGAGGCTGTAAAGCTGGTTTCCAAAGAAGTCATGTGGTTTGATGCTCCGGAATCTAAAAACCAGGTAGAGGGGGTGATGAAGGAAGACAGAGAGACTGAAGAATGAAAAGCAGGAAATGCTAGAGGAGAATGAGTTTGATACCGACCACCATTGAAACCCATGGAAGCATATGCGGAGGTCACCGTGTTCTGAATCAGTTCTTGAATTTGGACTGGAATGTTGCTTCTGCTGAGGTCCATTCTTTCGCTGTAAGCTACGACAGTCATCAATAATATGACCAGAGCGTCTGCAATATCTGCAAACCAATTTCTTCCGACAATTCTTGGCCAGATGACCGAAGCCTTTGCACTCATAGCATTGAGTAGGCTTGGGATTGGGGGCTGCCAGAAGAGCAGACTCAGTCTGAAGAGGAGCGAGATAGGCCTTTGGTTCTTCAAGAATGCTACGCTGAGAATTGAGGCGAAGTTCTTCTCGAAGGACTTCTTGGAAGCATGTATCCAGGTTCGCTGTGACTTCTCTATTCATGAGTGCCGACCGACTAGATTCGAATTCGGGTCTGAGATTCATAAGGAACTGGCTGATGTGGGTTTCCTCTTGTAATTTAAGAGCCTCAGATAGAAACCCAGCAGACACAGACTGAATAATCATAGCATCCCTCTCAGTCCATAAGGTGAGAAATCCATTGAAGTACGCCTGTACAGATTTATCACCTTGACTGAATTTTGCAATCTCACTATCGAGTTGGAATTTGCGGGCTTTATTTGTTTGATGATAAACATTTTTGAGATGACCCCACATATCAGATGCAGTAGTATATGCTTGAAGAGCAATGGCAAGAGAAGGGTCAATGGAGTTAAGAATCCAAGTGATGACTTAGCATTTTCTTTAGACCAGTTGGCTAATGCTTTTGTGTTAGTAGTTGCAGTAGGTTTAGCTATCGAACCATCAAGATAACCAAACAGTCCTTGGCCTTCGACAAAATTCCTCAGATGAAAAGACCAAGCCATATAATTATTTCCATTAAATTTAACAGGAATAACATCATATTTGTCCATAATAGCAACCGGTGCTAATCAGTAATTAATCCGTAACAAGTAGCTTCCACAGCATATACCAGCAATCAGAATGATCAATAGAAGAAGAAAAGAGAAGAAGATAGCAGAACAGTGTAATTTTTGTGTAAAACAGAGCCAGACGAACTGGAACAGTGGACCTGGATTTGTGCGTGGGCCCCACGGTGTTGTCTAATCACAGATCAAGTTTGATCTTTGTAAAGTGGATCAAATTCACTTCCTGCAGTCCAAATCTGATGAGATTTGGAGAAAGATCCACAAATCTGGACGGTGGTGATGAAAACCTTCGGAGAAAACCGTCAGATGATGAAGAGGTTGGAAACTACCTCAAAGGTGATGGAAAAAATCCAGAAAAATCACCATAATTCCCATAAAATCCAGTCGACCATTCCTGTATGGAGGGATGGAGGCTTCTTGATGATCGTCAGTAGTCCACAGTTACAAAGCATGAAGCAGACGTCAGACGACAATGTCGTCAGTGGATCGAATTCCACGTGGGGACCCTTAGAGGATCAGTGACCAGATCTGAGGTTGGGGATGAAAGGACAAAGTATTTTCGCAACTCCAGGCCAAAGTCTTACTCAAAACGGATCAAAATCCACAAATTTGAACGGCTGTGATGAAAATTGTTGCACAAAACTGAAAAATCACAAAATCAAGTGGATATCCCACCTCTGATGATCCAAAAATCTTGAAAAAATATTCATAAATAAGAGGAGAACCAGTCGATCAACATGGGCTGCTTCCGCTGCTATGATGATGATGATCGCTGGTGGGCCACTTTTATTCTGAGATGATCAAGCTCTATTAGAGAGAAGATTTTCACTCCGGGAAGAAGATCCAAGCCAGGATTAATGATTGGATCAATGAGAGAAGATTTTCCGTGGCTTTGATACCATGTTATAGTATATGGAAGAAGAGAAAGAAGAAGAAGAAGAGAGTTGGAGAGAAGGTCGTGCTTTTACAGAGCATCGACTGTCATATTTATATTAATGTAATGCCTTAATCAAGGCTCTAATTTAGTAAAGATTACAATGAGTTACAAATTAGAATCACAAAGAAAGGAAAGAATCAATCATATCCTATACATAGAAGGAGAGAAAAGTTAGGAACTAAATCCTATCCTATCTGTATATCCCACGTATGGGCTTTGTACACGAACTGGGCCTGCGGGCCTGCTATCTTCTACAATCCTAACCTGTTTTGAAGCGGTGTCGGGTTAAAGATTAACTTCTTCAAGAGTTAGCTAATATGTATAAGAATTGAGAACTCAGTGACACATCAGCTAGCAGGTGTTCTCGGTTGCAAAGTGAGATCGTTTCCAGTTAAGTACTTGGGCCTTCCCCTTTCTTTAGGGGCAGCGAAGAAATCGGTGTGGGATCCGGTGGTCTAACGGATGCAAAAGAAACTGGCTATTTGGAAAGCTACCCACCTATCTATGGGAGGTAGAATAACTCTTATAAAAGCAATGATGAAAAATCTCCCAGTTTATTATATGTCACTTCCGAAATGCCCAATATCAGTAATAAATATGATAGAGAGGTTGCAAAGGGATTTCCTGTGGCAAGGTAGGTGTGAGGAAAGAAATTTTCATCTAGTGGACTGGTCCTCGATCTGCTCATCCAAGTCAGAAGGAGGTTTGGGTATCAAATCAATGAGAGACATGAATGAAACCCTGCTAAGGAAATGGCTATGGAGGTTGGGGGATAAGTAAGAAGGCCCATGGAGGAAGGTGTTGATGGCCAAATACGGAAACCAAAGCAATGGATGGGAGACTAATGCAGTACGGATGGTTAAAAAAGCCCTGGGCCCACATGATGGACCCAAAAGGTTGGGTTGGATGGTTGGGTCCATCTTGTGGGCCCAGGGCTCTTTTAAGCATCCGTACTGCATTAGAGACTAATGAGAATAGGTATAAATTCTCACTGATGTGGAAAGGCATAATATCTGATAAGGAGAAGTTTATGCAAAATATTAAGTACCGGGTTAGCTCGGGAGAGAAGATTCTCTTTTGGAAAGATAAATGGATAGGGGAGTGGCCGGCTGGCCGCTAGAAAAGAAATTCCAAAATTTGTTTAAATGTGCTCTGGAGAAGAAGCAAAGGTTAAATACTATTTTGAAAAAGGCAACAATGGGGAGCTGATATGGTGCCCCATCTTCAGGAGAAATTTGAGGGACGTTGAGGAAAGACAGTTTCTATTCCTTATAAATCTTCTTAGGGAGGTGAATATTCCTGAAGAGGGGGAGGATGATGTGATCTGGAAAGCCTCAAAAGACGGTTCATTCTCCGTCTCATCATTTTATTTGGCCATCTCCAAAAGGACAGGGAGGAGATCATAGACAGCAAATATTTGGAAGTTAAAGGCACCACTAAGAATTGTGGTCTTTGGGTGGTTAGTTCTCCGAAGCCGAATCCTCACTATGGATAACCTTAAACAGAGAGGGAAGATACTGGTCAATGCTTGTCCTATGTGTTTGGAAGATGAGGAAACGATAGATCATCTCCTTTTAAGGTGTCACAGTGCTGCGAAGATTTGGAATACTGTAATCAGTTGGTTGGGTTGTAGTTGGGTCTTCCCAAAGAATATCCAAGATCTATTTATGGCTTGGAAGTCTCCCTTACGGTCACATAGAGGGAAGGAAATGTGGAATCTTTCCTTTCTCACAGTGACTTGGCATATATGGAAGGAAAGGAACGCTAGGTGTTTTGAAGGAGTTGCAACGAATGGAGAATTGATTTACGAAAAAATTAAATTTTCTGTGGCTCAATGGGTGAGACTATTCTGTAGACCAAATCATGCTCAATTGGAAGGATGTGGCAGTCATGTAGTCAAGCTTTAGGGAGCCTTCTTGTAATTAAGAGACTTTCTTTCTAACTTGTGCATCTAGGAGGGTCTGTGTAGCTCGATCCCTTCTTCCTAGGTTTTGGTGTTATTTCTCCTCTTCAGTATAAGTCTCTTGTACCGGTTGCTCTTTTAATGAAATTAACCATTCCCAAAAAAAAAAAAAAAAACCCACAACGGTGGGGAAATCACAATCTTGAAGATAGTATCTTTAGTGGTATCAATTGCTATTCAATTTTTTATTTCAGTTGTACATTTTTCTTTTCAACTGTTTTTTCTTCCTTCTCTTCTTTTGTAAAGGCAACGGTTTTAGAGATGGTGGTTAATATAGCATCAAGTAAAAAGTGCAACCATGGTTAAGTGTCCGTAAAATATTTTTATGACATATTAGGGGTACATATTTAAGAGAAAGTTTTACAGGACAACGAGTATACCGGCTATGATCTATGGAGCAGAATGTTGGCCAATCAAAAAGTAACGATTGCACAAAATGAGTGTGGCAGAGATGAGAATGTTCAGATGGATATGTGGTAAAACTAGGAAAGATGGAATAAAAAATGAGTGCTTTTGAGAGCATTTATAGGTAGCATCAATGGAGGATAAATTAAGAGGGACTCATTTGAGATTGTTTGGGCATGTCCAATAATGCAAGACAACAACAACACCATTGAGGAGAAGTATTTCCATACAAGTTGATGGCCCACCAAGGAAAATGCATAGGCTAAAGAGGACATGGATGGAAGTAGTAAGGATAGATATCAAGAAGTGCAACCTATCCAAGGATTTGGTTGAGGATGGATTGGAATGGAGAAACATAATTCATGTAGTTGACCCCAACATAGTTCGAACAAGGCTTTGATGACGATGATTAAAGGGTATGTGTCCAATTGATTTTAGTTAGTCCACTCCACCTATCAAGTTTTTATTTTATATTAAACATTTTATTGTCACATAATTGTGACTTAACACAATATGCAATTTTTCATAAAATATTATTTTTATACAAATGCTAAAAGAAGATGCCCAAGGTCAATGGTTGGGGGAGAGAACGGGGAGCGAGGTCAATGGTGGGCAATTGCCCCACCTTAACTTTGAGTGTTCCTCATTATATGATGAGAGAAATGGAACTTCACAATAGGGACAACCTATTGAAAATCCAAACAGTTAAAAATGAAGGCCGATGCCTTCAATGGGTTGACTACAAATTTTATGCCAATAGGAGTTGGTCCCACTGTAAGATTGAGTAATAATTTGAAAGAGCTCACTTAAGGGGTGAGAGTTTATTTTGAGCGATTCAGATATACAATAAGTGGGCCCCACTTTGGGATTCCACACCCCTCATTGGAGGCATTTATATCTTCACATTTAATCCTTTCGTGACTTGGTGACAGATTTCAATGCTGCCCTATCTAGCTTTGCCATTGCCCAAGCCTACCATGATATTAATGGTTTCATTAAGTGAACCATGTTGGATCTTCAAGCTTTTCATCCCCATCTGAAGGGTATCTTCAGGCATTATTTGTTCACATCGTTGTTAAAATTCTAACTATTTGGGACATGAATCTTATGGTTCATAGTGAATTCAAGGGGGAAAATTCCATAAGTGGAATCCCATTTATAGGTAATTCTCAGGATTTAGGCATAAATCATAGAATCGTATTGAATCACATGATTCAGGTGATTTGTCTACATCAACAGCAGAATGATTATTTTCAGCATTTTTCTTTTATTTTTTTAGTGTTTCTATTTTCAACAAGGTTAATTTGACTATAGGAGAGTAGTCCGTTGGCTGCTCTTCCCTGCCCATGCTTGATCACTTTTTCACCTTTTTTTTTATTAAAAAAAGAGGTGGTTTTTGAAATTTGGTACCTTTTCATTTGAGCCCTATCCTTTTCATGTTTATTAAAGAGACCATTCACTTCACTTCACTCTACAAGTGAATTACCCAAACATGCTTAGGTGCAGACTTAAGAAACACATTGCAAAGGCATTTCATCCGGGGATAGAATTTATGTTAGTCAACATGCAATATTGGATCATTGTAAGTGGAGACGTACAGGAGTTAGTCTTTATGACATTATCTTAAGTTGTACACATTTTGCATGTTATTATTTCTTTTTTCTTTTTTTTTCAATTGCACTATTTTTTCTTTTAATTTTCCCCAACAGCGGGCCATGTTAAATAGTTGATCTTAAATGGTGACCCTGATCTGTGTGATTAAAAAGGTCAATACCTGGTGGAGGGAGGTTAAGAAAAAGATGATATGAACTATAGATCCAACCAATAATGAAAGTTGAGAACAACGTTCAGAACATACATGCTCATGATACTTTTTCTTTCTATTAGACCCAAGGGGTCGTGTGCCTTTTAGACATGTGATACAAAAATGAGATCTACATATGTAAATGCTACATATGCAAATGTTGCATATGAAAATGTTACATGTGAAACACATTACTATGTTTGTCAAAATCACCTCACATGAGTAAACGAGTACATCCAACAGTTTTAGATATATTTGGATGTTCTTCATAAATTTCTCAAAATCCAAGAAGAAATAAGATATGAAACTAAACGTCGTGATATTCACCATTAATGCAAGAATATTGAATGATTCAAATCATGAATTGGGGGACCACAAAAGTGTAGAAATTTAGATCTTTAGGCTGGGTCTTTTTCACAAATTACTCAAAATCTATGAAGATTTAATATAATCACCTTCAAGATCTTGAGGTTTATTAGCTCAATACACAAAATGAATAGTTTGGATTAAAAATATGGAACCCACAAGAATTAGAAAAAATAAAGGTGTTCATGGGCCCCACAGACATGCAATCACCATGTAAGAGACTGTACTCATGCTTTTGTGCAAGAAGGTGTGAATCACTTTTGCACCTATGTAGGTGTGGGTTTTTATGTGTAAATGGTCTTACACACCATTTTCGCGCCTCATTTACGAACCACAAGCATATATAAGCACAAACAAATGTGATGAAGCATAACATTACGCATAGGAACATTTACATATGTAAATGACTACAAACACACGACCTCCGATGGAAACCACTAACCTCACATGATGTATGATTTTATTTTTTTGTAACAATAAATTTTGTAAAAGAACTGTCATCCAAACCCCACATGAGCAAATCACACATCATATAATAAAACTGTATAACTGTCTTGCTCCTTAGATGACAGTCTGTCATATCATTTGCCTTGTGAAGAATGAAACATTCAATCTAAAATAATCAGAAGCATAAAATACTCATCACAAAAATATCAGAAAAACCAGAGCAAATGGGTGTCACTAAAAGGATCAATCACCTGCAATAGACGAGTGGGAATCTCAATAAATCCCTGTAGAAGAATATCTACCTTCTCCAGATTGTGTTGTGCAACAGGTGTAATGACATAAAGTAGACCTTTTGAAACGTCAACAGCCCTTACAATTCCTGAATGATAAAAAATATATATAAAATAGATAACATGACATTCAAACTCCATCAAGTTGGAAAGAAAATGATTTGTGTCAAGTGAAAAGAAAACAGATACAGTAGATACAAGACAATGAGGCAATGGCTCTCCTGTGACAAATAATTATCTAGAAGTAGCAGATAATAAAACTTGCAAAACCAATCTAATTAAATGAAAAATCATTGGCAGTGATGTAAAGGATGTTTCACTATCAAAGGTTTGGTACACTCAAACCATCAGAAGCATAAGAATAATGCAAAATAGAACCAGAGAATTGCTTGACAAAAAAATTGTTGAACAAACTAAATAATATGGATGTGAAACTAACCGAAACAGCTTTCTAAGTTACAACACAAGTAAAAATGATAATTTCAAAGGATGTTCCCAAAAGGAGTTATTAATAGCATATTTCAAAATAAAAAAATTAATTTATTGAATATAATGAAAGATTCCAAAAACTAGATGGCAAAACCAGCGACACATGCACAAGCACAACTGGATAGCAACAGAACCTAATTGCATGAAAGAGAAACAGAAGAATCTTAAGGAAATAAACTTTATTGCCCTGCTACTAAACTCTTATATAAAATATAATAGGGGATTCAATTAAGAGGATGAACAACGCATATGAGGTGCTGCACTCTCCCATTTTAAGCTGGTACATAGATCATACAGGTGAGTCATGCGTGCCTTTCCACAAAATGCATTGGGATTTACTTCCTCCAATAGTTGGTGAATTCCAACTAATTGGTCTGAAGTTGAGCCTGAGCAGAAATCTCCTCCAGGCCATATATTTTTTTTTCTTTGAACAGTAACAGGATAACATGTTAAACCAAAAGAAGCGAAACATGATTACGGATCAAAGAGAGAAGCAACAAGGGCAGTGAATAAGGGAATATGAGCACTATACATGCCGGCCCTCCAACAAAAGCAGAAACAAAAAGGCACAACATAGAAAACTAATCCAAAGCCCCTCTCTAAGCCGACAAATCAGCCTCCTCATTCACAGGTCAAAGAACATGCCTAACTCCACCTCCATAGCTGAAGACAGAAACTTTTCATTGAGATAAAGATAGAATTTTCAAAGTCCATCGCTGAATTCAACACCAAGATATAACATTTAGAGAATCACTATGAGAATGTGGCTCTCCATGCCAGCCACATTTTCTTTCACAAGTACCACGCAATGTCAAAATGAGGTTAAAATGAAGCACCTAGTTTCCTGAAATTTCCTAGGTCACCTGATTCCACAATTCATCCTGAATGTAGCTAAGAATGAGCCCACACCTGTTGACAAATCCCACAGATGATAAAGGATTTCAAACCAACATACATAGAAGTCAAAGATTCCATGTTAACCAACCATGTACTCAGCAACCCAGAAGGAACATGTCAATATAGACGCCCAGGACATGCCATATTGGAAAAATATTATAGAGTAATTAAGTTTTTTTAATAGTCCCACATGGGCTTTTAAAAATCCACATCCAAGTTTTATTACAGATTGGAAATTACATCTTTCGGAGTAGGCAGTCCTAGAGAGTCAAATTGGATAGATATAAATTTTTTCTAGTATTGATTGTATAAAAACTGCTGTTTACAACTGATGCAGGCAACCATGAAAAAACCCGTTATTGGTCCTATTGGATGGTGCGATCAATAAAAGAAATACACACATCTGTATGTATGTGTATAAGGAGAATTTTAAACTCATGAAAAAAAAAAAATACAGATATGAAAGTACCAACAAAGCAGATATATTTTGAGTAAAAAAGAAAAAAAAAGCAGAAGAAGAACCTACCAAGTCCAACACACCAAGGTGTAGAAGATTCAGGCTTTGTACAACTAACTGCAAGGCCAACAATTGTTGCATTCAAACTGTAAGAGACTTCACTGTCCGGAACCTAATGATAGCATTTAAAGCACATCAGTCGAAGATAGCAAGTGGCAAGGTAGAAACATAAAAATTGATGACAGATCGAACTTAGAAGATACTCATAATTTATTGATCATGGTACAATTAAACTGAAATGATAAGTATAAAATGGAGCGTTATAGTTTTTCATGCAATTATTTGTAACCTAATTCTACCACGATGAATTCCTGAATAATTCTTGTTTTAGAAATTATCATACCTTACACAAGAAATGGGACTTAAAAATGCAAGAAGGGAAACGAAAGTATATATATAAATAAGTCCAAACCAAACTACTAAACAAAGATTCATGTTCCAGTAAAACCTGGCAATGGAGATGCCTGATTTTAATCTTCGCAATAGGAACCTCATAAGGAGGATGGGAAGCCAAGGCATGAGCAAGCTCCTCACTTGTTGTGATATTCATTTCATGTGGGAAGCACTGCCTGAAGTAAGCCATAATTCGAGTGTCCCGCAGAAGGTGTGCATCCTTTTGTATAACCCTACAAAATCACATAGTTAGCACATGATGGGTGCAATAAGAATGATTCCAGTCTCAAGCAATTTCATAAGCCATAGAGGCATGAAAATTATGCACTCAATACAGTATATCTGTCATGCAATCACATATTCACAAGACGAATGAACACTAATATGGAATATAATATCAAGTCAATATTTGTTTAATTGAAAAAAAAATTAGAAAAAGTCATTCTTGAACATGGTCAAGGGGAAGTTTTCACAATTCAAAGTCCCCATGTCATATGGCATGAACATAAAGATCTCCATTTGAACTGGCAATTTATTGAAATAAGCACTTCCCACTTTCTCTCCTGCTGTTGGGCTCAACCACACTTTATTTCTCAATCACCAATCAACAATCATTTTGTTATTTTATCAATTGGATGTTACTCAATCAAGCTTATTGAAAGTCCTTAATATTATACACCACAAATGGACATCATTAAATACAACAGTTCACCATAATCAAACAAGTGCTCAGCACTTATCTGCAGATAGTATGTCTTCTTTTTTTCTATGGTTCTGCAGATAGTACATCAATCATCATCATCCAAGGTCAGCTTTGTGTACTACTCCATTGATGACTCAACCCTAATTGCAGACAGTCCTCTACAATTCCAAAATCTACTGTCTTTTCTCACCACTTCGAGGTCATTGTTGGTCTCCCCATTCAACTATCTTGAACATTGAGATAGTCACATTTTGGAAATTTCATGTGAGCTGATTCTGATCTTGTGTATGAAGCTAATTCTCAAAGTAAAACTTATTTTAGTATAGCAAGTGGCAACTTTTCTTTAAACTTATTTCCATTCTGATGCATCCCGCCTTCACATAGACTAGAACTGGCACAAGGCAAAATACTCATGCTCAAAATGATATCTGCACGTAAACTGCATCACAATTAAAATACCATTTCCATGTACTCACACTGTACGACTAGATGCTTCAAAAGTCTATAAAAGATACTAAGGAATAAGGACACATTGTATCAGCCATTAGCCGAAATGCATCTAAATGCACCTTTATCAATGAAACAAACAGCTATTAGAAGAATCATTCTGCACAAACTTGCATCGAAAGGAAAGAAATTTCTAATGATATCCTATGCAGAACATAGAAACAAAATAAAATAAAAATGTTGAATGAGAAACTATACTGTTAAAGAACTCACGATCTCTTTAAAGAATCTCGGAATGTTGCACTGATTTCAATCAGACTAACATGCCCTTTTTGACTTTCATCAAACCAAAATGCCCCACTTGGCAGATTCTTACTCTCAACAGAGACGCGCATCTTAACAACATGAGTAGGTGAAATGTGTCTGAGCATCTCCACCAGAATATCATATCCAATACCTTGGGTACAAAGGAAAAAAAAAAGCATAGCATTTAGACCTCATTTTAGCATCAACAAATAATATCAAAATGCTGACCCAAACAGATGATGATGATGATGATATAATATTAAAATACAGAAACTTTCTATCAACAAGCACTCATAAAAGATTTTAATTTTTCGATCTTAAGTTTTTCATGAAGGATGTGGTTTCCAAACTAAGCAAAATGACAATAGAATTGAAAAGCACCTTTCACCCATCCAGCTGTATTAATAACAAGAGGCAACTGGACCCTTCTGGGACTCTTAAGCCCATTAGATTGAAAGTACTCTGTGTGGAAGTAGTCATAAAGGCGGAGGATATTATCCAAGTAAGTTTTTGGGTCCCTTTTGGAAGACGTATCGCCAAAGAACAAACACCTGAAAGAATCAACACCTTCAGCTATATCACATTAATGATTACCAATGGGTATGGTTCAATAAAAAAGGCATGTGGAACTGAGAACACCAAAATTAAGCAATGCAAAAATCTCGGACACTTTGAGCGCATACCTCTCAGGTGTTTTTAGAGAGAGAATTGTCAAATCTGTGAGCAAGAAACATGAAAAGCATGGTCATACCAAAAAAAAAACCACAACAAGAACACCCAAGTTCGAAAACTTCAATTTCAGCAATGAGGAAAATCAACCGATTCATTCAGGGTGCACATCAATGAATGTGTGTGTTCATTTGAACCCCAAATTACATGGGAATCAAATATGGTGGACAAATAGCCTGCCAAAAATTCTTCCATCATTTTTGGGGCCCATGCTGCATTCAGCAAAAATACAGCTTTCCCAAATCAATACTCCAAATGTTTCAGAGTAGGTAGATAACCAACATTTTCCAGTACTTCAAAACATAACCAAGGAACAATCAAGACACACCCAAATTTTCAAAAAATAATAATAAGATCATACCTGGTGTTCGTTCATGGATGACATGAAGAGATAAACAACCTGGAGTTGTAAATTCTGGCTGCCCAACATCAGTATCCAAGTAAGCCACTTTCCTATATCTGAAGGGGATAAAAATGCTATCAAGAAAAACTAAGAACCCCATTTCAAAACCCACAAGTCCCAATATTAAGCTCCACATCCACTCTGATTTCCTCATCCTATCTATTCCAGTCTTTTACGAAACGTAGATTATATTATAGGAAAAAAAAAACCAATGAAAAGACAGTAACCCATTTGATCATTGATAAGTAAGAAGCGATTAAAGCAATAGAAACTAACAAAAGAGAGAAAGAGAAAAGAAGAAGAGAGAGGAAACCTGTTAAGGAGAGTGTTGAGGAGATGGCGGGAGAAGGTGGACTTTCCAGTGTTCTTGGGGCCACATACAAAGGCAATGGGGGTTGTCGTTGAATCAAAAGCAATGGAGTCTGCAGCTTCAATCCATGTATCCGGTATGAAGATGTGAGGCGAAGGCCTTTCTTCTTCTAATTCTATCTCACTCATCTCTCTCTCTCTCTCTCTCTCTCTTTCTCTCTCTCTTTCTCAATCAAACGATCGATCAATTGAACAAGGGAAAGAGAGCTTTCTACTTTCTGAAATCTCTCCTCAGTTTCTGGGGTGCACTGCAGAGGTGAAGGCAAAAGGCTGATGTTTTTTCTGTGCTGCTTCTGCTTCCGGCGGAGAATATTTTTTTAAGGGCTATTGGTAGGATTTAAATCGTTATTTAGGACCGATAACTAAATGGGTCTGGATTTAATTCCACCTTAGTCCGGACCCATGGATTCGAGACCCGACGTATTACCTTAATTTTCAAAAATCTTCCATTAATTTTCAAAAATCTTCCATTAAAATCATGATTTTTTTAAATATCATTCTTTACTTAGACTCGGACTCAGATCTTGACCTCTCCCATATATAGTTTTGGTTTTAGTTCTGGAACCAAGAAACCGGTTCTGAAATGGTTCTGGGTTCAGATCCGGTTCTACCTTCTCCTTAACGGTTCCAGTTCGGGGTCCACCATGGACTCAGACCGGAACCGACCCGTTTACAACCCTAGCTATGGGTCTAAAAAGAGTGTTTAAAATGAACCAGGGACCCAAGCCACAAAATTGGGGTCCTAGGATTGGTCCGAGAAGAATGGGTTGCGTCTGGATAGGTGTGACCACTATGAAACACATGAATATAATATACCCAACACATTTATTAATTGGGTTCTAAAAGTTAAACCGAGATCAAGTTTAAAGTTAAAAGGGTCATTCCAAATCCTGAGTTGCTAAATTTGAGTTCAAATATGTTAGTTGGTGAGACCGCAATGAGAGAATTTTGATCCTGTTAGCAGGTGTAGTATTTAATTGTGGAATCAACTCGAAACCAGCACCGCAGCATGTTTTATCAATCAGGTTAAAAATATTAGCTCAAACTTAGCCGTATTGGCAAGTTAGGTTAAAAATTCTCAATCTAAGGAGTTCATATTTATTAGTCACAAAACATGGCTCATGTTTGAGCCATAAAACTAAAAACACCAAAACGTTGGATAAGGATGTCCTTATTGTAGATCACATTTTTGGTTATGCTTATAGTACAATAACACACCAAAAGTGCTCTCTCTCTCTTGGTTATGCTTATAGTACAATAACACACCAAAAGTCCTCTCTCTCTCTCTCTCTCTTCACTTGATTCAAGCTACGATGGACCTCAATCCAGCGATGGCAACAACCATTTACTGTCCCTTGGTTGTAGCTAAGCCGGTAAGGGACATGAGCGTGTGAATAGAGTTCTTGGTGTTGGAATTCCCAACGTGGCAAAATAATAAAATAGATTTATATATAAATTTAAAGGTCATAAGTGAATGGATTGGATCCAGTCAAGATAAGAAAACTCTATTAGTTGACTCTAGACTCTGGCCAACTATTTTGATGAGGGACCGAGTCAAATACGGAAGGAATGAGGCCGGTTTACCTCCTTTTAATAAGTTGTTTGCATTTTGTATTATTTAACACGTAAAATCAATTTTAAACAATTGATGTTGATGTTTTAAGTAATTAATGCTTGAAATTTGGTGCTGGCAATTTAAAAATGAAGATTTGAATATAATTTGAGACTTATATTTGATCTTTTATCATCAATTTTTGTACTTAATTATATATGGATTTTTTTTCTTTTCTTTGTTGTGTTATTTTTCTTGCACATAAAAAATTATTTGAATTCATTATCATCAATGGCGGAGTCAGAATTTTCTTTTATGGGGCAAAGATGATCAATCAATAATGTCATTTGACACACTTATAAAAAAACTAAACCATTCAGAAATTGGCTCCATTCTTATAGTATATATATTAACTTAAATGTTCCATAGATAGAATGATAACTTTTTAACACACTGACAAAATATCATAAAAAATAAAAATGTTTTGTATATATCAATCTGCTGGTTGGGCCAGGTGCTAAATTCTCCAACCAAGTTCGGATACCACTTTGATAAGATGAACACGTTGATCGTGGGTGTTCTCCGTGTTCTCTTCTCAACGGTTAGTTTGCGAAAAGAAAATCTCAAGACTCATCGCAACCACATAAAACACAAAGACAATTGGATGAGATAATATCTTATTGATCACTATATTAAAATGCATTACAAATTTCTTCTTAAATAGAGAATGTTCGCATTACCATGTAAATGCCCACTACACCATTGTAGTAAATATTGTAAATGCCCACTTATGTGTAAGTTTCATATTTGTAAATGCTTCTAAATAACCACTACAACGACCACTACCTATTGTAACATCTAATCCACTAAAGTGAAGTAATTGCCCACTGTAAAGATGCAATTACATACATGAGAAAACAAACGGTCACACACTAACTAGGACAATTTATTTTTGCACTTTATTTGTTTATTTTTTGCATTACTCTGAACAAGAGGACTGTCAGCAGAAACTGCTCTAACAACTGGGTAATATTGAACTATTCAATGCTGAAAACTTGAGAGACTTTTCAGGTTCAAGAAGAGTTTTGCTAAAACATTAACTTGGTCGATAACTAGGGATGTAAATACGTACCCGATTATTCGATTATCCGGAGGTTCCGACCCGTTAAAAAACCGGGTTTGGGTCCTTATTTAGGCCTCGATGAGTAAATGGGTCTGGGTCCAGTTCCACCTTAGTTTGGATCCGTGGATTTAAGACCCGACATATTACCTCAATTTTCGAAAATCTCTCCTAAAAGCCAAGTTTTTTTTTAAATATCATTTTCTACCTAAACTCGGACGCGGATCTAGACCCTTTCCATATATGGTTCTGGTTCCGGAGCTAAGAAACCGGTTCTGAAACGGTTCTGGGTCTGGATCTGGTTCCACCTTCTCCTTAACGGTTTTGGTTCTGAGTCCAACATGGACTCGGACCGGAACCATCCCGTTTACAACCCTACCTATAGCAATACACGCTTTTTTTTTTATGCCTTATGAAGAAAGGATGAGCACAATCTTTTGTTGGCCAAATACTAAAGCAGAAGGCAATGCTTTTACAGAACCAAAGGGGATTGAGGAAGTGTTTCTCTCTCATTTTTAGGCTATTTTGGGTCCAAATTTAGTTGGGATTGATGCAGAACTACAGATCTTGATCCTATTAATCCATTTGGGAAATTGACTATGGAAGAATATAATGCTCAGTACGGCCGGTTACAAAAATGGAATAGAATATCCTATTAAAATAGTAAGTCCTCGTATACGGCTAGGACATAATGGGTGATGGATTCATATGCGGAGACTACGACACATGGCCGGAGATCTATGTGCGTTCCGGTGATTGGGAAGCTCCGCGGATCTCTTTGCCTCTTGTCTTTCCTATAGGATGGATTAATTACCAACCCTAGGGCTCCCTTATCTTATTTAAACAAGTTCCAAAGAGTCACACTTACTAGAGACTTTTTCGCCAAGAAACCCATATCTACTAATCCTATTGGGAGTCTTATTAGTGGGACCAGATCAAGTCTTACATTAAGTGGGATTGTATTCTTTATTGGCATTTGCCCTGCTTGTTTTGACGTGGGACCCGTGGCATGCGGGCCACACGATTTCCTACAATCTCCCCCTCGGCAGAAATGCCATGTATATCAAATATATCTCAGTCACATACGCATCACATGCCTTACAAAAACCTCTGCAGGCAAAGCCTTGGTGAGAGCATCAGCCATCAATTCCTTTGAAGGCATATAAAATATTTTTACATCATTCTTTTCAACTTTCTCTCTGATGAAGTGATACTTTATCTTAACATGTTTTGATTGGTTGTTGAACTTTTGCTCATTCACCATGGATATTGCAGATGTGCTATCTACGTTCATTGGGACAGGCTCTTTTTCTCCAATTATTTCCAAATTAGTTAGGAAATATTTTAACCAAAGAGCCTCCTGGACTGCTGTACTGCAGGCTATATACTCTGCTTCGGTTGTAAACATAGTCGTAGAAGTCTGTTTCTTGCTACCCTAAGAAACTGCACCTCCTCCGAGGGTAAACACATAGCCGGTTGTGCACTTTTTTTTTTGTCTAAATCACCGGCCCAATCTGCATCTGAGTAGCCGCGCAGTTCTAGGACTTCACCTTGATAACATAGGCGAAAATTCATTGCTCCTTTGATGTACAGCAAAATCCTCTTAACCGCATACCGATGCTATAATCCTGGGTTACTTTGGAATCTGCTTACAAGATACACGGCGAATGCAAGGTCTAGTCTCGTACACAGCATCGCATATATGATGCTGCCCACAATTTGAGGATAAGGTTTTATTCTCATCACTTCCTTATCCTGCTCATTTTGTGGGTCCCTGATTGCTGGACAATTTTATGCTCATGCAGATGGGAGTGTCAATTGGTTTAAACATAGCCATATCAAACCTTTTCAATACAGTTTCCAAATAAGATCCCTGTGATAAAGTCAATAGCATATTCGTACGATCACTGGTTATTTCAATGCCAAGGACATACTCTACCTCACCCATGTTTTTCATCTCGAATCTTGACTTTAACCATTGTTTGATTTCATCTATGGCTTCCAATTGATCACCAGCGATCAAAATGTCATTCACATATAATGACAAATATAAGTAACTACTCCCACAACGTTTAATATAGAAACATGTGTCTGCATTATAGGGGACAAATCCTATTTTACTTATGGCCTGGTAAAATTTTCTATACCATTGTCTCGATGCCTGTTTTAATTCATACAATGCCCTATTAAGTTTGTACACTTTGTCCTCGTGAACTTGCACCACAAACCCCTTCGGGTTGTTTCATATAAATTTCTTCTTCTAATTCGTCGTTCAAGAATGCGGTTTTTACATCCATCTGGTGCAATTCAAGGTCATGACATGCTACCAATGCCGCTAAGGTTTGTATGGAATGAAATTTTATAACTGGAAAAAACGTCTCCTCGTAATCTATTCCTTCTACTTGAGTAAATCCTTTAGCTACTAGTTGTAGTTTATATTTGTCTAATGATCCATTTAACTTTAGTTTCTTTCTAAGAACCCATTTACATCCAATAACTTTTTGATCTTTTGAAGATCAACCAATTGCCATACTTGGTTTTTTTTCAATTGATTCTGTCTCCTCTCTCATAGCCTCTAACCAATACTGCGCATCCTGCGCTTTGCTCGCTTGAGAGTAGGAATCTGGATCCAAATCTTGCACTATTTCCAATAAACTGCAATAATCATCTAGATATGCCGGTTGTTTCCTTGCCCAAATTGGCCTGTCAATCGGCTCATCTAGTTGTTCAATCACCTCAAGTGGGCCTAGGCCAGAAATTCTATGTCTAACGTCCTCTTCGTCGGAACCCTCACTTGCTTGAACCTCCTTGCCCTTAGAGATTTCATATAATTCCACACACTATGGTTCTACACTAGGACTGACCGTTGGATCCTTAAGGAAAAACACATCTCGGCATTCTATGATTATCCTGTTATTGTGATCATACATACGATATCCTTTGGAATGTAATGGGTAGCCAACGAAAAAATAATTTTTCTTTATTTTTGCTTGTAGTTTATATCTTTCCTGTGGTGGTAGCATGACATGTACAGGGTAGCCCCAAACTCTCACATGTTCTAATTTTGGTTTGGCACCAGTCCATAATTCATACGGGGTCTTAGGCACACTTTTGGAGGGTACTTTGTTCAAGATATATTGTGCCGTGTTTAATGCTTCTCCCCACAAATACAGCGGAAGTCTCGCGTGGCTAATCATTGACCTTGCCATATCCATTGAGGTTCTATTCCTCCTCTCGGCCACGCCATTTTGTTGTGGGGTATATGGAATCGAATATTCATGAATGATTTCCTCACGTGCATAGTATTCTTTAAATAGTTCTGTGGTATATTCACCCCCCTATCGGATCTAATCCGTTTTATTTTCTTGCCTTTTTTATTTTGGACCTCAGCGGTGTATATTTGAAACATTTTTAAGGTCTCATGTTTGTGTTTAATCAGGTACACATAACTATATCTGCTGTAGTCATTAATAAATGTGATAAAATAGTCCTCCCCTATTCTATTTTGGACATTTAACAGTCCACAAATATCAGAATTAATTATGGTCAATGTTTCTAAACTTCTAGTTCCTTTTGGGAATGGTTTCTTGACCATTTTTTCACTCAGACATTGTTCACATATTGGGTACTCCATTTTACCTAAATCTGGTAAGAGTTCATCCCTAACCATTCTACTTTTTCTTTTTTTGTTAATGTGCCATAATCTCATATGCCATAACATTGCCAAACCATCCATGCACACATTCACACACACAAAATAATGAGAACTAGATTTTATTTTATCATTAAGAGTGTCCAGCAAATACAATTTATCAGAAAGAAAACCATTGACTAAAACTTAACCGTGCATGCCAATTGTAACCTCTTTATCTTTAAATCTGATTTTGAATCCATTCATAGCCATCTGGCTCAAAGAGATGACGCTCCTCCTTATAGCTGGAGCAAAGAAAACATCAGAGAGATATAGGGATTTTCTAGTTGGTTAGAGAATTTTGACTTTTCCTACACCCAACACATCACAGAATGTTTTATTCCCCATGTAAATACTCTGATCTCCCGGTTTCATCTCTTTGAATTCGACAAATCCAGTCTTGGTTCTTGATATGTGCCTGTAACTCCTGAATCAATCCACCAATTCTTATCATTGGTGTCTACCATGATGGACTTTGTGACCATTTCAACATAATCACCATGTTCTTTGGTTACTTTACCTTGCTGGCTACTCTCACCCTTTTTCTTTCTGCATTAAGAATTAAAGTGTCCAGGCTTCCCGCAGTTAAAGCAAACACCATTCTTAGGCCCTTTCCGTTTTTTATTGCCTTTGAATTTCCTTTTATTTTTCATATTGGTGGTTGACGTACCGTTATTATTCTTAATTTTAGCAATCATGGCAGATTTTGTAGGTGTTACATCGCGGGCGGCCTGCCTTTGTCCTTCAGCAAGGAATCTCGCTTTAACCTTACTGAGGGTTACACCCTTTTGGAGGCTAATGGTCTGAGACACATTCTCCCACAAAGGTGGAAGACTCATCAACAAGTACATGATTTGAAAATCTTCGTCCATTTCCTTTTCTAAGGCTGCGAGGTTACTACATTGGACCGCCATTTGATCAATGTGATCCCTTATGGATGATCCATCTCGCATCTTATAGTTAACATATGCATTGAATGCCTCCATCAAATGAGATTTGGAGATTTCATCATATTTGTCTATAGCATAGTCATAGATTTCTTTAACAGTATTAAAGTACTCAAACTGCTTTACCAAATCGCTGGATATGAATCCGATCGGAAGATGCCTCGCTGATTTGTTATCAAATACCCATTGTTCACACACATCATGATCTTCCTTAGGGGCATCATCAGCGGGTTTGGAGATCGGATTTGATTCAATCACATATGTTAATCCGTCAAAATGCAGAAATGCATCCATCTGACGCTTCCACACGGCTAAGTTCTTGCCGTTAAAAATATTGGCCTTAGCAAGATTATACAATGCTGATTTGGAAGACATATTTGCTGAATTAAAAACAAAGAGGTTCAGATATCACTGACCGTTAAAGGAGAAAAATCACCATTTTTCTGAATTGTAGGATCGTCTTCCTCTTGCTGCTATTGCGTAGATATGCTTGCAAGGATTCTGCAATACCAAACTATTCCTCGATCAGAGTCCGGATGTTTTAGATATCGCAATTCAAAGTTTTGACGGTCGAAGATGACTCTCTGCGGCAGCCGTATGGTCTTTGCGTCATTGATGGCGTCACACGTCGTCATCGCCTGCTTCACCTGTGCGTTAGGCTACAGCCGCTGGGCTTGTGCTCTCGGTCAGAATCGGATCGGGTTGTGTCCGATCTAACCCAACCTGCACTAACAAGAGATGATGAGCTCTCTTTTCTCGCACGCGCCCCGAGGAGAGGATGTAACATGTTCTGCCTCCCAGCGTGAGATGTGCTGTTGCCTCTTTTTTTTTTTTTTATGATGGCAGAGAAGAATGATGAAAACACGTTGGACGCTGCATGGTAAATGTGCCAATGACGCACGCTACCCAGACGAGAAAAAAAAAACTTCTCCAATGATGCACGCTTCTCAAGGAGGTTCCCTGATGTGGGTTATGTGAAGCAACTGATGCGTGAAACCCAAGGCAACACAAAGATAAAGTCGTCTTCTTCCTCTCGACTTGGGTTTGCAGAGAAACAAAGAAGGGTAGTTCAAAAGGGAGCCTTAGATCCAGTCCGATCTAAATAGTAACTAAGCGATCCAAACCGTAAGAATGCACGACATACGGCCGGAGATCTATGTGCGTTCCGGCGATTTGGAAGCTCCGCGGATCTCTTCGCTTCTTATCTTTCCTATGGGATAGATTAATTACTAAACCTAGGCTCCCTTATCTTATATAGATAAGTTCTAAAGAGTCACACTTACTAGAGACTTCTTCGCCAAGTAACCCACATCTACTAATTCTATTGGGAGTCTTATTGGTGGGATCAGATCAAGTCTTACATTAAGTGTGATTGTATTCTCTGTTGACATCTGCCCTGCTTGATCTGACCTGGGACCCGTGGCATGCGGGCCACACGAGTTCCTACAATGGTCTCAGAGTTAGGAAGGTGTTCATGGCCTGGGTTGGGCTGGGCTGAGCACTATCCAGGCATGTCCCAATCTTTTGTTCATTGGCCCAAGCCCAGCACCAACCCGACTTGGGTCATAAGTGCTTGGCCTGAGCCAGCCCAACTAAATAAGGTTAAGCTCGAGCCTGGATAGATGATGGGTTTTATAAAACAAAAGACATTTGGTAATTGTGTCAAGCTATAATCCAGTTGGTTGGGTCAGCCTTATGCTATAAAAGTATATGCGTTTGAGTCCTCATTGTGGCTTCTTTTTTCTTTTGCTTTAAACTGTCTCTCATTCGGGCTGTGCCGGGCTTTAGGCCCTCCACCACTAAATCCAAGCCCTACCCGAATATTAAACAGGCCTAAGTTGTAGATAAGCCCGGACTGTGTACCAAAACTAAGGCTCATCTTCTGCCCATAAGCACCCCTAGGTTCAATGCTCATTTTTATAAGTTTTCTTGGCCAATCATTGGAAACGATGTTAGTGCTATATTATACAGGATTTCTTTCATCATTCTAAACTGTTGAAGCAGGTGAAAGCAACATTCATTGTGCTTCTCCCAAAGGTTGATAGTCACACGGCTCCGGATAAGTTTTGACCCAGTCTCCTCCGAATGAATTATATAAAATGATTAGCCAGATTTTGGCTCATAGGCTTTAGACCTTTGGACCTATGTGTTGGGCTTTTGTCCGATAAAAGAAATGCTGATAATATTCCTGTGGCTGTGGCTCAAGAGATTTACATCACAACTTTCATTAAAATCATACAACTCCATTGATAGGGGCGGACTCTATATGAATTTGAGGTCAATCACCCCAATCGGATTGGATTGGGTCCGCTTCTAAAACCTATATTAAAATATTGGGTCCACTTCTCAAATCTAGATAAAAACCTTATGTTTGTCTTCGAAACTGTGTGAGAATTCTAAGCTTCACCCCAAAACTCAACAATCTATTTGGGTTCGTCCTTCTCAAATGAAAATCTTGAGTCCGCCACCGCGGTTGTACTTAAAGTTGGATTTGGCAAAAGCATATGACAGTATCCAATATGAGTTTATAAAGGCTCCTCTATGCACAATAAATTTCCCCCACAAGTTATTCAATTGATTATGGGTTATGGCTTGCAATGTTGATCTTTATTTCTCTATCTTCATAAATGGGAATTTTTAAAATTACCCATGGACTTCTTGTAAGATCCCACATCGCTTATGAGGCTGTCAAAAAACTACGCTGATATGGAGTGACTTAGTATGAGGCCTTTTGGAGCTTAATGGGCTCTAAAAACAAAACCTTAAGATAACATTGAGTCAGAGAGCCGCCTAAAAGTATGAGGCAAAGAGGACAATATCATACGCAAGAGATCTCGATCGTTAGACTTCTTCCTCAAGGTTGTCCCTATCTCCTTTTTTTTTTTTTTTTTTATTCACAACAAGTGTCATGGACTTCTTCTCCACTGTGATGTCGACAAGGGCTTCATCACAAAGCAAATGTGGCTATCCCTTATTCGATGTTTGCAGATGATGTGATCACTTTTTTAAGCTATTGCACTATATATATATTTTTTGTAAAAATATTGCACTATATTAAAGAATATTAACAGAGGAAAGGGACCCCTGCTATATGAAAATAGCCCACAATGAACAAACTATATGGCATCTTTCTGAGTTTAAAAAGCATATGATGGAAGAAATTTAGGAATTAGAGGTGGAAAACGTTCATCGTTATTAGTTTTTTTTTTTTTTTTTTTTTTTTTCTGTCGGAAAACCAATATCTTCTAGCGGCAGAATTAGCTGTGGACAATTTTCCACCGTTCAAGATTTCAGCAAAGGATTCTTGTGTTTTTGCAGCTTTTTTTCCTTCAAATTAAAGACATTCAAATAATAGCCCAAGAGCAGGGAGTTATACATGTTATGTATTGAACCTTAAGAAACTCTATGAATGATAATTATTAGGTTCTTTTTTATAGAATTTAAAGGTCTTGTTCTCTCTTCCAAGGAGAACCGTTGGTGTGTGATTTGCTTGGAAGACCCGCACCCACATGTGCTAGAATACCTTGAACTAATTAGATTATCTTTGAGTGGTTGACACACACATCTATAATATCACTTCACACTTAATTACTTGATTGCCTATTTCATGGTTATTATACATGGTTGTGTGCTTCAAATGAAGTTGTGATTGTGCTAAGTTGTCCTATTTCAGATAGTGCGCAAGATATTAAAGAGGATGGCTGCTGGAGACTTCTTATTTAATCTAAAAGACATTACACATAACCCTTGTAAGTTAGGGATGGACTCTTACCAGATTTAAGAAAAGTAGAGTACCCAATATGTGAACCATGTCTGAATGGAAAAATAGTAAAGAAACTATTTTCAAAAGAAACTAGAAGTTCAGAAACATTAACCATAATTCATTCTGATATTTGGGGACCATTGAATGTCCAAAATAGAATAGAGGAGGACTATTTTATCACATTTATTGATGACTACAGCAGATATGGTTATGTGTACCTAATTAAACATAAACATGAGGCCTTAAAAATATTTCAAGTATACACTGCTGAGGTTCAAAATCAAAAGGACAAGAAAATAAAACGGATTAGATCCGATAGGGAGGTGAATATACCTCGTAAGTGTTTAAAAAATACTGTGCATATGAGGGAATCATTCATGAATATTCGATTCCATACATCCCACAACAAATGGCGCGGCTGAAAGGAGGAATAGAACCTTAATGGATATGGTAAGGTCAATAATCAGCCACGTGAGACTTCTGCTGTATTTGTGGGGAGAAGCATTAAACACGGCACAATATATCTTGAACAGAGAACCCTCTAAAAGTGTGTCCAAGACCACGTATGAATTATGGACTGGTGCCAAACCAAAATTAAAACATGTGAGAGTTTGGGGCTGCCCAGTACATGTCCTACTACTACCACAGGAAAGATATAAACTGCAAGCAAAAACAAAGAAAAAATGTTCTTTCGTTGGCTACCCATTACATTCCAAAGGATATTGTGTGTATGAACACGATAACATGATAATCATGGAATGCCGAGATGTGTTTTTCCTTGAATATTCGACGGTCAGTCCTAGAGAAGAACCATAGTGTGTAGAATTATATGAAATTTCTAAGGGCAAGGGGGTTCAAGCAAGTGGGGGTTTCGACGAAGAGGATGTTGGACATAGAGTTCTTGGCCAGGGCCCACTTGAGGTGATTGAACAACCCGATGAGCAGAGTGGGAGGCCGATTTGGGCAAGGAAGCAACCGGCATATCTAGATGATTATTGCAGTTTATTGGAAACCTTGTAAGATTTGGATCCGGATTCCTACTCTCAAACGATCAAAGTGCAGGATGCGCATTATTGGTTAGAGGCTATGAGAGAGGACATAGAAAAAATTGAAAAAACACTAAGTATGGCAATTGGTTGATCTTCTACAAGATCGAAAAGCCATTGGATGTAAATGGGTTCTTAGAAAGAAACTAAAGTTGGATGGATCCTTTAGATAAATAAATATAAAGCACGGCTAGTAGCTAAGGGATTCACTAAAGTGGAAGGAATAGATTATGAGGAGACGTTTTCTCCAGTTGTAAAATTCCAATCCATACGAACCTTCGCAGCATTGGTAGCATGTCGTGACCTTGAATTGCACCAGATGGATGTGAAAACTGCATTCTTGAACGCGAATTAGAAGAAGAAATTTATATGAAACAACCCGAGGGGTTTGTGGTGCAAGGTCACCAAGGACAAAGTGTACAAACTTAATAGGGCATTGTATGGATTAAAACAGGCTTCAAGATAATGGTATAGAAAATTTCACCAGGCCATAGGTGAAATAGGATTTGTTCCCAATAATGCAGACACATGTTGTTTCTATATTAAATACAGTGGGAGTAGTTACTTATATTTGTCATTATATGTGGGTGACATTTTGATCGCTGGTGATCAATTGGAAGCCGTAAATGAAATCAAACAATGATTAAAGTCAAGGTTCGAGATGAAAGACATGGGTGAGACAGAGTATGTCCTTGGCATTGAAATAACCCATGATCATCTAAATAGGCCATTGACTTTATCACATGGATCATATTTGGAAATTGTATTGAAACGGTTTGATATGGCTATGTGTAAACCAATTGACACTCCCATCTGTAAGAGCATAAAATTATTCAGCGATCAGGGACCATGGTTTAAAATCTCGATTTCGGTCGCGGTATCGGCCCGGTTGAAAAACCAATATGATAACGGTATCGGTTGCGGATATCAGTCCGTCATGGTCGTCGCGGTGTGAATTTTTTTTAATCCAAAAAAATTCGCCAAAATATTCAAAAAATCCAGAATATTAGAAAATGCTGGAAAACAATATTTTTTTTTCCATTAGTAACGGCAATAAATCAAAATCTCAGTCACCTTAAGTTATGAGTCCTGTCTGTATCGCAGTTTGCTGTCTTTTCCAGTATTTCATATACTGTAACCATTATTGATGCTCATGATCATTTTATTAGTGTAAAATATAAGAAAATAAAGATAACATATCAATCATCATTTAATACTAACTCAATCAACAAATAATATATTATAATTCAAATATCGGAAAATCCGAAAATAAAATAATTAAAATAAAAATCTAAATAATGTTTATGATTATGAGTAGAGGTAGATCTATCAACTACACACTATTAATAAGCCTTTAGTATCATAAATACTCTAACAAGTAACAACAATTATTTTTAGAAAAAATCAAGATTTAATAAAATCATTTTCAAAATACTAAATATATAGATTTATCATAAAAGTATGTAGATTAATTATTTACACACCATACAATGATCATGAATCATTAAAAGAACATATTTATGATGAAATTCCAAAAAAATGATATATTATAATTCAAATATTAAAAAATTCGAAAAATAAAAGAATTAAAAAAAATCAAAATAATGTGTATGAGTAGATCTAGCATAAAAGTATGTAGATCTAACTTCTAAGTGAAGAACACAACCAAAGTGACAAACCCAAAGATTTCTATGCTTCATCTAAAAATAAAAAACAAAAAACACATAATAAAATGCTTTAAGAGGAAGATTGGGGAAAATTTTAGAAAAGTAGGGTTTTTCTTCATTTTATATCATCTCGGCCGATATTTTGTAAAATATCGGCTGAGATATTGGTTCTCCCAAGATGAACTTCATATCGACCGCTATATCTCGATATTTTCCCTGCGATACCGATACCGATATCGCAGGGTCCATATCGGACCGGTATAGGCCGATACCGGTTCATATCGGCCGATATGAACCAGTATCGGCCAATTTTTTGTGCCATGTCAGGGACCCACAAACGAGCAGGATAAAAAAGTGATGAGAATGAAACCTTATGCTCAAATTGTGGGCAGCATCATGAATGCGATACTGTGTATGAGACCAGACCTTACATTCGTCATGTGTCTCGTAAGCAGATTCCTAAGTAATACAGGATTACAGCATTGGTATGCGGTTAATAGGATTTTGTGGTACATCAAAGGAATAGTAAATCTTCGCATGTATTATTAAGGTGAAGTCCTGGAACTGCGCGGCTACTCAGATGCAGATTGGGTCGGTGATTTAGACCAGAGAAAATCAACAACCTGCTATGTGTTTACCCTCGGAGGAGGTGCAGTTTCTTGGGGTAGCAAGAAACAGACATCTACGGCTATGTCAACAACTGAAGCAGAGTATATAGTCTACAGTACAGCAGTCCAGGAGGCTTTTTGGTTAAAATATTTTCTATTTGATTTGAGAATAATTGGAGAAAAAGAGCATGTCTCAATAAACGTAGATAGCACATCTGCAATATCCATGGTGAATGAGCAAAAGTTCAATAGCCGATCAAAACATGTTGAGATAAAGTATCACTTCATTAGAGAGAAGACTGAAAAGAATGATCTAGAAATATTTTATATGCCTTCAGAGGAATTGATAGCTGATGCGCTCACGGCTTTGCCTGTAGAGGTTTTTGTATGACATGTGATGCACATGGGACTGAGATATGTTTGATGTACATGGCATTCAAACCAAGTGGGATATTATAGAAAATCGTGTGGCCCATATGCTACAGGTCCCACGTCAGATCAAGCAGAGGAAGCTGCCAACAGAGAATACAATCTCACTTAAGGTAAGACTTGATCTGATCCCACTAATAAGACTCCCAATATGATTAGTTAAAATGAGTTTCTTGGTGCAGAAGTCTCTATAAGATAAGGGAGCCCTAGAGTTGGGATTATTCCATCTCATAGGAAAGACAAGAGGCGAACAGATGTGCGAAACTTTTCAATAGCCGAACACACATAGATCTCTGGCCGCGTGTCGGAGTCTCCGCATTAGAATCCATCACTTCTAAGGAGAACCATAGGTGTGTGATTTTCTTGAAAGACCTGTGCCTACATGTGCTAGAATACGTTGAACTAATTAGAGAATCTTTGAGTGGTTGACACACACATCTATAATATCACTTCACACTTAATTACTTGATTGCCTATTTCATAGTTATTATACATGGTTGTGTGCTTCAAATGAAGTTGTGATTGTGCTAAGTTGTCCCATTTCAGATAGTGCACAAGATATTAAAGAGGATGGCTGCTGAAGACTTCTTATTTAAAATAAAAGACATTACACAAAACCCTTGTAAGTTGTAACTACACATTTAAAATAAAAGACACTACATAAAAGACATTTAGAGTGCTATTGTCAAGCCAAATCCGATTCATCTTTTTATACCTTCCCTGCAGCGGGTGCAAAGGGCTCTGAATCAACAGATTTTACCCTGTTGTCGGTCTTAGTATTGACAACAGCAAGAGATATGGATTTGTCTTCTTTGTAGATGAAGAAAACGTAGAATCCCAACACGCTAGTGGATCCGGCCATAGCCCACACCAAGCAATCCAGCGACAGGGGGAGCATGGTGGACACACGATAGGCAAAGAGGACGTTCAAGATCGTGGCTAGAAACCAGATGGGAACCCGCATCTTTTCCTTCTGTTGGGAGTTTTCAGGCAGGGTGTCATGAACGTGGAGGCAGTAAAACAACAGCATGAGGAAAACGTACATGGAGATGATGAAGGCAAGGGTAGGAACATCGTGCCTTGCTCGTATCACTGAGAAGATGGATGTTACCGTCAGAATTAAAATCCCCAGGAGGGGCATGAAAGAGAACAGATCTGAACCGGATCCTTGCGGGGTTTGGGGATGGTGCGATGACGCCATGCCAAATCATAAAACATGTAGCCGCCAGCCAACGGAAAGGGGAAGGGAAAATAAGGGATGTGTCAAGAGTCTCTGGTTCTAGGCCATTTTATAGTTACAGAAAGGAAAACAAAGGCCGGCCCGTGGAAAGCTCTGCTCCCACTGTGACATAAAATGGGGTTTCTACGAAAAGAGGGGAAGACAGTGATCCGAAAAGTGGGACCTCGGGGACCACTGTAGTACTAGACCCACATAAAGTGGGCCCTCTTTGGCCCACTACCCAATTGGTTTAAAAGTTTCGGGCGTGAAACCCATCCTGATGATGTGGGCACATAATGGTTTCTTGAATTGCCCATCACCGCCTTTCTTTGCATTAATAAAATAATAATAATTAATTAGGTGGAGAGAGAAACTACTCGATTTGGGAGACATGGCCAGGGTATAGTTGGAAGCATATAAAAGTATGTGGTGAGTTGTATATTTTAGAAAAGGGACGTTCCACTGGCAAACAATATATCTTCCTTTCCCGTTTCCCCACACACACACATTTTAACAAAAAAAAAAAAAAAAAAAAAAAAATTCCTATTAAGATATACTTTTGCCCCCCGGCAAACAATATTTCTTCCTTTCCCGTTTCCACACACACACATTTTAACAAAAAAAAAAAAAAATTCCTATTAAGATATACTTTTTTGCCCACCGTCCCCGTCCCCCCCACCCCCCCCGCGTTCCACTGGCAAACAATATATCTTCCTTTCCCGTTTCCACACACACATTTTAACAAAAAAAAAAAAAAATTCCTATTAAGATATACTTTTGCCCACCGTCCTCCTTTCTCACCCCCCCCCCCCCCTTCCCTCCACCTCCGGCACTAGCCCGGACCTGCGGAGGCCATTGGCTTCGACCCAGGATCCCCTCCCCTCCCTCTCCCTCCCATCTCCGGCTCGGGCCTGGACCGGCGCGGCCACCTCCCCCCCCCCCCCCCCCCCCCTTCTCTCTTCCCCTCTCTCCCTGTCTCTCCCTCCCCATCCCTTTCTTTCCTTGGCCTGATCCAAGGAAAGGAAGGGAGAGGGAGAAGAGAGAAGGGGTTGCCCGATCTATCGCCAGCTAAGGAAAGGAAGGGAGACGGAGAGAGAAGGGGAGCGAGAGACAGTGAAGGGGGAGAGAAAACAGTGGGGGAGGGAAAGCGAGGGACAGGAGGGAGGAAGGGGGAGGGATGTGGCCACTGCTGGTCCAGGCCGGAGTCAATGGCCGCCGTCGCTAGAGGCCAGAGGCGGAGATGGGAGGGAGAGACAAAACAATGGGGGAGGGAAGGTGGAGGAAGAGGAAGGACGAGGGTGGCAAAAATGTAACTTTACAGTTTTTTTATTTATTTAAATGTGTATGAAAACTAGGAAGGGAGATTTTTTATATGCGAGTAGCATGTCCGTTTAAAAGCTACTTCTTTATTTCCTCTTTTTTGAAGTCTACGTGGCAGTCCTGATTTGCCCAAACGACACCGAGGATCCGAAGTCCGGACCCTATAACATAGTTCAGCGACGGTCTCCCTCCAATTACTTTCATTTTTACGGATCCGTTCTACATCCATAAATACCCTTTCACGTACACTATATCCTTAGCTTTTTTTTTTTCAACAAATTACGCATTTTTTCCACCTCATTAATTTATTTTGAAATGTTTTTATTAGAAGGTAGTGAGATAAGATCGCGATTCATCAAATTATTTACGAGGGATTTGACCTATTAATTTTCTTTAAATCTTCATGACTAAAAGTCTACTAATGTGATTAGAGTCAATTGACTCTAGTCCACATTTTTTCTTTTACTTTTTTGCTCTAGTTTCTATAATATCATGGATTTAAATGTAAAAAGTTTTAAAAACACATAATATCATATGATCCAAGTCTGGATAAGAAGGCAGTTTATAATTTTTAATATAAAGCTTTTTCAACTTTTAATATTAAAATTTAGGGCAGAAAAGTGAAAAACAAAAAATGGTACTAGAGTTAAACGACTATGATGACATTAGTTCAATTTCAATAATAAAATTAAGAAAGTATGATTTAAAGGGAGATTAATACATTAAATCCCCTCGTTTCTATCCTTAAACAATGTTATCTTTTTTATGAAACAAGCAATAACTCATATAATTTGGATTTTATATTTTTGCGGAATTGATCAGTGTACAAAGGGTATCATCAATCCAAAAGTGAAACTCCTGCAAAGGTTCTCCTGATAATGATACGGGGCATGTGATGGGTATATTTGTATATACATAGTGCACAATTATAAACGATAAAAAATACTATTAAATTTTTATTCGTTTTTGAAAAAATAACAAAAGTACAAAAGTCAAACGCGTGTTCCGCAATCCCAGCTTTTTCCACGCGCCTATCTAAATGCGTGCGCTGGACAAGTGCGTCAGACTCTTGTCGACAGAAGTTTTAAATATGCGTGGGAGCATTGAAACCTACGTTCCTTCGTGCCGATTTCGTGATAACTCGCTTTCCGTCTTCTTTTTTTCTTTTCTGCTAAGGAACTTGCTTTGTGTCTTCGCTCACCTATATTCTTTTAAAAAGACATGACCTTTCAATGACAATAACGAGGGATATGTCGTTGCGAAGAAGGTAACTTCGAATCCTAGGAGGAAATTTGTCTAATGCACCACAAAGTTTTGTTATATTTTGAAAAAACACTATTAGATATATATATATATATATATATATGGAGAATATTCAAGTCCATCCCTCAGGGATGGATGCACTTGAATATCTCCCTATAAATATATATATATATATCTCATATGAAGGCCCCACCTTTTTTCTTATAGTAAGGTAAGAGCGTTTCTCACAAGAGCACCTCCTTATATATATGAGGATTTAATCGGAAAAAATACTTAACGCACACGTGTGACGCGATCAAATACTTTAAATTGTGGTGCACCAATTAGAGCAATTGGACCGAAATTTTCATATTAGCAGTGTAAAATAAGGTCATCACTGACGTATGTTTTCCTATTTTTTTAACCAAAAGTTGCAACTTTTTCCAGGCATTCTCTAGAAAAAATTCTAAGTCAGGGTTGGTGATGACCCTGACAGTCTAAAATAAGTGATAAGTCAGGGTCGGTGATGACCCTGACAGTCTAAAATAAGTGATACAGTCGGTGATGACGTTATATAAATTTGGGAAAAAAATTTCTAAGGAAGGGGACCAATACATTTACATCAAAAGCCCCCTATGTGCTTCAAATACAATATTTATGAATTTAAATATAAACAAAAACATTTCATGCATTCAATTGAAATTCAATCAATCCATCAATATCCCATATACATTTACTTAAATTGCCTGCACACATGGGCAGTGCTACATGGGTGTCTGTGAGGTCAATTGAAAAATTATTAAAAAAAGAAAAAAATCTTTAATGAATTGAACTTACGTGAGATTTTGACCCCACTCAATGCCTAAGTTAATGGACCACCTGTCTACTAAAATAAAAAAAAATAATGGGCCCAAACTTTTGTTTTTTTAAAGAAAATTTCCTTTTTTAGACATTCTATCATTAACTCTTCATTTACCCTAACTTAACCTCTAAATACGATATTCTCCCCATATTAGAAGGAGAAAACCCTAACATTTATATTTAGGCATATAAACTCCTAGCCCCGGCCGAGCAGTAGAGAGAAAACAAAAAAACAAGAAGAAGAAAAGGAAGAAGAATTGTCGAATTGTTTGAGAATTTATGTTTATTTTCGTTTGAGAACTCAATGTTATCTTTGTCGAATTGTCGGAAATAGATTATTTGAGAATTTTATATTATATTTGTCGAATTATCGAAAGTAGAAGACATATGTTGATAAATGGGAAAACAAATTTATTCAAGTGAAAAATAAGTCTTTTGTTGACCCCATTGACTCGAATTCCTGGAGCCACCATTGCCTGCAAATCTCCTAAGTTTAAAGTTACAAATTGACAACATCCGCAACATAACCACTTCAATTACAAGTTACAATAGGATCAATATCAAAGAACACATATAGCACAACAAATGTAGAGGAGGTTCACTGCAAGTCAGGCGGTAAGACCGAGAGTGGAGGGAGGTTAGGAAAAAGCACTTAAACATAACCACTCCTACGAAAAATAACAGCTTGAATAACGTTATCTATAGATTGAAAGAAATTCAATTAATTAGTGGTTGTGTGGAAGAGACTATACTAAACCGCGTTCGATAGCGGCAGAAATGTGATGCTCTTGCTTGCACAAAAGTCGGGCTGGTTGTGCATTTGAGGTACTAGCCTCATTGCGGGGCAATTCATCCTTGCTTGTATTCTATTTAGACATCTGTGTACATCCAAATTAGATATGATGGTATTGAATGTAATGAAGGCAGGCATACATAAAAAGGCAAGCATACATAAAAAATGTTCACAAGATGGAAATAATGAACACTAAAAAATTTCATGCTTATATGGAATAGTGAACTAAAAAATGTACATTTCGTAACAATCCAATATTAGAAATAGATTACGCCCACTTGAAATAAGAGATAAACAACTTTATCTAACACCACAACAGTTAAAGTTCATGAAGGGTAAATTGTTGATTTTGCAAGGAAGTATAGGATGCATTATCGGTTATTTGCAACCAACTACATTTGTTAATATTGTTAATATTACTTATTATGTACAAAAAAATATGCCCTAAAAAATTGGTGCATCTCCAATTTTTACTCTCTTTATAATTTTCATATTACAAATTTAGTTATTTGCTTGCCCGTGCTCAGCACGGATTTCTCTTTTATAATTTTCGCATTACAAATTTAGTCATTTGCTTGCTCGTACTCGGCACGGATTTCTCTTTGCTAGAAAAGTATGATAGCAATATCATTCTAGTTAAATTATCCTAACATTTTTATTTTATAACCTTCATCTTTATATATGAACCATTCTTTTGATAAATAGTCCGATCAAAAAGAGTTTCATTGTTGATCCCATGGTGGTTCCCTGATAACAGTTTCAAACATGGTTCAACTAAAATGTGATTTCATAAAGAAACTAGTGACCATTTTTGGAACACGAAATGGCCTAGTTTTGGGTCACTTGACTAAGACATGTTTTCCATATAGATTTCATGCATTTGGGCTGCATCATATGAGGCAGGTTTTGGCAACAGACAAAAAGACCAATCAAATAAAATGAAACTAATCAAACCATAATATTAATTTAATTACAGATCCAACCGAACACCAAAAAACAAAGTGAATCTGTTATCTTAAAGATTTGGGACCAAAACCAACTCAATCCATTTCACAAAACAAGAAAAATGAGCAAGGAGAACAAATTCATTCTAACTGCCAAAGACGGTGACTGCTCAGGAACCATTGTCCTTCTCAACTCAGAAAACCCCAAATTCAGAATCCTATAAACCCTAGTTCATTCAAACGAACAACTTACAAATCCCACAACGACGTTGAAGCCCATGTACCATGCACTTCGATATCGTATGCGGGATGGTGGGAGAACCAAAAGGAAGGAAAATACAAAAAGATAGAGAAAGATTAAAAAATGGAAGGAGATAGATACCTCTGCAGTCAAGATGGAAAAAAACAAACGATGGAAAAACCGATCGGAAGCAAAGAGATGTAGTTTAGGAGGAAGTTTGAAGCTAGTGCAAGTGGAAATGACAACAACCACACAGGAGAACTCATCCAAGGTCGGTTTCGGTGGTATACTGGAAGAGAGAAGAAAATAATGAGAAGAAATAGGGTTTCGAACCCTAATAGGATTCGCGGACAGGGTCGGCACCGACCTTATGCAGTATAAATAAAGTTGGCGCTGACGATGTGACAAATAGGTGAAAAAATTAAAAATTTGGCCCAATTGCTCTAACTGGTGCACCAGCATCTAAAGTGATCAAGTCACACGTGCGCATTAAGTGCTTTTTCCATTTAAATCCCATATATATATATATATATATATATATATATATGGAATGCTAGAACACACTTTTTGCATTTGACGAATGAATAAGAGTTATTAGAGCAACTTCAACAGATACTGCTTTTGGCCATGTCAGCCTCCATTTGCTTTGATTGGCATATGAGAGAGACTCCAACAATTACTTCATATCCTACATGGATTTAAAGTATGAGATGGTATGCCAAATTTGTCATACTATAAAGTGAGCTGCCTGTTCTTACTTTTTAAATAAAATAATGGTAATGGTAAGTGAGTGTTGGTGCATATGTAATAAAGCAAATAAGGGTTAAATAATAATAATAAAATAAAAACTTTATATCTCTCTTAGAGTTACCCAAGTGAGATGCCAAATTTACATATGTCTATTTTTACGACATAAACCTTTATTTTCAAAAAGGCATATCCAAATTTGAAGTGTCTCTTGGAGATGCTCTTAGGATGACTTATGTACTTGCATTGCAAAAAAAAAAAAAAACCTACACAAGTTTCTACATTTTCCCTCTCAAGTCAACTAGAATAAATGGCTTATACTTTCTCTCTCCATTTGAAAATAAGGTATGTCTGGGAAGGAGGTAAAATGAGGGGAAGGAAAAAAAAGAAGGGAAAATGGAGGGAATGTTGAAATTGAGGGTGTTTGGGAACGGGGGAGGGAAAGTGGGGGAGGGGAATTTGGGCGTAAAATTAGTGTGGGGCCCACTCTAAAATTTTTCCTTCAAAACCGAGGGAAGAATGGGAGGCAAAGTGGGATTTTTTAGAAAATTACTGAGCTGCCCTTTGGTCAAATTGAAGCTTTTGTAAAAGTAAGGATAAAATGGTTATTGTCTCTCTACCTCACAAACAAACAAAATTATACTTTTTCACTTTTCTTCCCCCTACTTTTTGACTATCCAAATAAGAGGAGGTAAAATTAATTTTCCCTCCCTTCCCGTCCCCTTCATTTTCCTTTTCCCTCAAAATTTTCCTCCCCTCCCCTCCCCTCCCCTCCCCTCCCCGCCTTCCCAAACATAGTGTAAAGGCTTTCACCTAGGGATGTAAACAGGTCAGTTGCGGACCTGGAACTGTCTCAAGGCCAATTTCTTGGTCTCGGACGTAGAACCGTTAAGGAGAAGGTCCTTATATGGGGAGGGTCCGGGTCCGGGTCCGGGTCTAGGTTTTGGTAAAGAATGGTACGGGAAAAAAAAACTAATTTTAAGGAGAGATTCTTGAAATTTGAGGTAATGTGTCGGTTCTTGGGTTTGCAGGTCTGAACCAATATGGAATTGGAATCAGACCCGTTTAGATCACGGGTTCGAAAAAAAAGACCCGGACACAAACCCATTTACTTAGTGGGGCCTAAATTAAGTTTTAAATCCGGTTTTTAATGGGTTGGAACCTCCGGGTAATCAGAGAATTGTGGACCCATTTACATCCCTACTTCCACCTTTTCTCTTTGAAAGGTCAACGAGGGATTATTTAACGTTTCTTTCTTTCTCTTTTTTCCTAAAAATTAGTTGGATTGGATATTCCCATCTCAAGACTAACTCCATCGGTAAGAAATATCAAGGTGTTATAAGATATGTATCTTGGGTGGATGCCCACTTGAGATGAGTTAGGGTTAGAATTAGGGTTCCTTTCTTTTGGGGTTACTTTGCCTATAAATAGGCCTCTCCCCTTTGTATCTGTACATAATTAATGAGATAATAGAAAAGCTCTCCCTTCTTCTTCTAATCTTCTTTCTCTTGTCTCTCTTTTTTTATAACACATTATTAGCACGAAAGCCAAAGCCTACTAAATATTTCTGCGTTGTTGAGGAATAAAAACCCTCAAAGGAGCTTCGGTTTTGCTATTGTCTTCCTGCCTCGATCTACGTGCGTTTGAAAGAAAAGAAAACCAAAGTCTTTTGCCTCGGTCTGTGTGCGTTTGAAAGAAACGAAAACCAAAGCGTTTTTGTCTTCGGTCTGCGTGCGTTTGAAAGAAAATAAAACCAAAGTGCTTTTTGTCTTCGATTTGCGTGCGTGCAACAAACCTTTGATAAATGACTTTTGTTTTAGTTTCAGTTTTTTTATTATTCTTTTGCCTCGGGTCACGCGCTGGAGACTACTCTAGTTTATTGTCTGCTTGCTCTCGGGACGCGTGCAAGAGTCCATCTTGTTATCGGATCTGTCCATAACTCCTTCATCCGATCTCCGATCGACAAACGGTTTGGTTCCGTAGATTCGCGACGACAAGTATTACCTAATAGATGCAACAGATTAGCATTTCAACGGCCAAAATTTTTTCTGGACTGTAATCATGGTAAGTGATATCTAAACCATAGTTAAATCCAAATCTATTAGAATGCACAAAATTAGTCTATGATACTTATTTAATGCAATTATAGTGTTTGGTTATCGTTCATCGTCTTGTACGATTTTTTTTCTCTTTTAATCTAAATTTATCAATACTATGAATGGATCACAAAATAGAAATAGAAGTTCTAAATCTGAACCCGAGGTTCACTGATCTATGGACTAGAAGTCTTAGAAGTTGGAATACTAAGATGAACCTGTAGATTCATATCCATAAATCAAAACCTGGAGTTTTTGGTTTAAATCCAAATAAATTATACAGCCATGAAATTAAATATGAAAAATTTGATAGAACCAGAAGTTCTGATCATTTGTTAGAACCAGAAGTTATACTTGAAGATTTGACAGAACCTGCAGTTCTAATCTCATGTGTCATGAGCCTAAAGTTCTAAATCAAGTCTGAAGTCTTGACAGAACTAGCAGTTCTAATTCTCAAAGTTGAGAACCTGATGTTCTAACTTTCATTGGCCAATTTTTTTAAACTCCTTCCTTAATTACTTTTGATGTTAATGTTTCATTATTTTTTTTTTTACTTTATTGATTATCTGCACACGGTTAATTTAATATATATTTCTTGTTACAGTTTTTCATGATGTCGAATATGATTAAACTTGACTTTAAAGCACTTAATATAAATGGGGACAGTTACTTATCTTACAATTGGATGTTAAAATCCACTTGCAATCTAGAAACTAGGAGAGACCATAAAGGAAGGTAACAAGACGTCTCAAGAGAAAAAGGCGTTGTCCTCATCTTCCTCCGCCATCACATACATGACGACCTCAAATATGAATACCTTACTAAGGAAGACCCAGTAAGCCTATGGAAATCCTGAAAGGTAGATATGATCACTAGAAGATGGTCATACTACTAGCACCCCAAAATGAATGGTTAATGTTACAGAATTAAAAAACAGTATTTGAATACAACTCTGCCCTCTTCAATATTGTCTCCAGATTAAGATTATGTGGTGGAAAGGTTTTGGAGGAGTAGATGTTGGAGAAAATGTTATCCACTTTTTATGCCTCGAATGTGCTCCTGCAGCAGCAATATCGAGAGCGACGTTTCTCCAAATATTCAGAACTTATCTCATGTCTCCTAGTCGCCGAACAGAATTCCATAGTATTGATGAAAAATAATAACTCCAGACCAACTGGATCTTTGGCAATTCCTGAAGCAGATACCGGTCTTAATTCAAACAGAGGCAGAGGTAGGGAAATGACAGACTTAAATCCTCCGGTAGAGGTGGACTAAATAACTCCTCTAGGCAAGGTGGTTTTAAAGGTCATCCACCAAAATTAAAAAATCACTAGAAGTGATCTGCCTCTCAACATAAGAACAACCCTAATCTACCGGCTAATCCTTCCCACCGTCCTGAGGACACGAGGAAGTGGGCATTTGTCATGCACCAAAGGAAGTGGTGGAACAATACAAAGCATACAATGCCTTTATTCATTCAGCAGAAACAAATAATCTGGAAGGCTGGAATTGGGATATATGACATCAGAGAGGCCTCCAATTGACATAACAAACTTGGAGACTCGTGACTTCTCTGAAGATGAGGACAACCAACATCTGGATAATGAGGCATTTAATAATATTTTGGGGGCACCCCTTGGCATGGTCTAGAAGACCCATGATTTTTTGAACTTCACAAACTCAATTTTTTTAAACTCATTTGAGATGCATGTTTCTTAGACTTTTCCGTTTTGATGGAAAACTTTGTTAATGTCCTAATTTATGCTGAATGTTTCAATTATTTCAATTTTAATCATGTGATTGCATAGTTTTGTTGTTTTATTATTTTTGTTTAGGGTATGGATCATGACAATGAGGACAATCTCTGTTTGGTAGATAGTGTCACAACGCACACCATTATGAAAAATCAGAATTTTTTCTCAAAACTGATGTTCATTCCACGAAAGGTATCCACCATAGCTGGACCTGTGCAAATAATTGAAGGCTCCTGAAGCCCATATGATGTTACCTAATGATACCTATCTATTCATTAAAGATGCTTTGTTCTCAAGAAGTTCCCGAAGAAACTTAATTAGTTTCAAAGACATCAGAATGAATGTGTACCACATTGAGACAGTAAGTGAAAGTAACAAGGAATATATATGCATCGTTACTAATATTAGAAACCAGAAGCAAATAATTATGAGTGGAACAACTGATTTGGGAGTATTTTATTCTTACGATCATAGAGATTTCAGTTTTGTAGGATATGTAGATTCTGGTTATCTTTCTGATCCTTATAAGGGTCGATCACAGACAAGTTACGTGTTTCTTAATGGTAATGCCGCCATTTCTTGGCGTTCCACTAAACAGAGTTTAGTAGCTACTTCCTCCAACCATGCTGAGATTTTGGCTCTTTATAAAGTCAGTAGGGAATGTGTATGACTAAGATCTTTCATTCAGCATGTTTTTAGTTCTTATCAATTGCCATCTATTGCAGGTATCTTGAATATTATCTATGAAGATAATGGAGCATGCATAAGACAGATTCAAGAAGGTTTCATTAAAGAAGACAAGACTAAGCAGCGCCTCCCCTTTTCATTAAAGAAGACAAGACTAAACAGACTTTAGTAGCTACTTCCTCCAACTATGCTGAGATTTTGGCTCTTTATGAAGTCAGTAGGGAATGTGTATGACTAAGATCTTTCATTCAACATGTTCGTAGTTCTTATCAATTGCCATCTATTGCAGGTATCTTGAATATTATCTATGAAGATAATGAAGCATGCATAAGATAGATTCGAAAAGGTTTCATTAAAGAAGATAAGACTAAGCAGCACCTCCCTTTTGATTCTGGGCTTCTTCTTGGACTGGTTCAGCCTGACCTGACCCGACCTGAACTGACAAGCAAGATGGACTTCAGCAGATGGATCTAGAGTGACCTGGACTGACCCGCGCTTGAACTAACCCAGAGAGATAGTTGTCTTCCTCTTCCTCTCGTTCTGTAACCAGAAAACAGTGGTTCCTGCAACAAAGAAACACGCAGATTTGACCAAATCAACGGCTGAAGTTTATTTTTGCGATATCTTGACGATCCAGAGTCCAATTTGAGATCCGTTTGAACCTGCGGATTCGTCTCGAGGAGATCTACGCAGGTGTAGTGCAAGATTAGCCGAATGGCTGCTAAATTTGAGATTGAGAAATTTGACGGAAACAATGACTTCGGTCTATGGCGTTTGAAGATGCACGCTTTGCTGGTTCAGTATGGGTTACAGAAAGCTTTGAGAGGAAAGAATGCTTTGTCTAAGAAATGGTCAGATGATGAGAAGGAAGAGTTGCTGGAGAAGGAGTACGGCCAGATTCTGCTACTTCTGAGCGATGGTGTACTGCGAAAAGTTGCTCAAGAGAGAACTGCTGTTAGCATATAGCAGAAGTTGGAGAACTTGTACATCACGAAGTCTTTCACGAATCGCTTGTAACTGAAGAAGCGATTGTTCACCTTACAAATGCAGGAAGGTACGTCTGTTTCAACCCACCTTGATTCTTTTACAAAAGCTGTTTTGGATCTTGAAAACATAGATGTTCACATTGATGATGAGGACCAAGCCATCATGTTGCTATGTTCTTTTCCACCCTTGTATGAGAACTTTTTTGATACCATGATGTATGGTAGAGAAACTCTTTCTAAGGAAGATGTTGAGTCAGCCTTGAACTTTAAGGAGTTGAAGAAAAAGGTTGCAATTGAAAACACTAATAATTCTGGAGAGGGTTTGGTAGCGCGTGGCAGAACAGAGAAGAAAGAGCATAATAGAAGACGCCGATCTAAGTCAAAATAAAAAGTTAGAAAAATAAAGTTCTTCAAATGTCACAAGGAAGGGCATTTTAGAAAAGATTGTTTAGAGCGTAAAGGGAAACAAAAATCTAATTCTGGAGAAATTGCCAGAGTTGCAACTGAAGTTGCAGAGAGTAATTCTGAAGGTGCAAAAGTTTTTTCAGTTACTGTTGGTAGCTCAGGTACTGAGTGGATTCTTGATTCGGGGTGTTCCTATCATATATGTCCTTACAGAGATTGGTTTACCAATTATCAATCTATTGATGGTGGTAAAGTGCTTATGGGAAATAATGCAGCCTGTAAGGTTGTTGGGATAGGTGCAATCAAAATCAAGATGTATGATGGTATTGTGAGAACTTTGTCAGATGTTAGGTATGTTCTGGAGTTGAAGAAAAATATGATTTCCTTAGGTACACTTGACTCCAACGGTTGTACCTACAAAGCTGGAGGTGGAGTTATGAGAATTTCGAATGTTGCTCTTGTAGTGATGAAGGGACTGAAGCAGGATGGCCTTTACTTTCTTCTAGGTAGTACAATTATAGGTGCTGCAACTGTGTCGTCCTTAGATTCAGATTTAGAAACTACCAAGTTATGGCATATGCGACTTTGGCATATGAGTAAGAAGGGTATGGATGAGTTGACTAGACAGGGTTTACTGTGTGGTCAGAAAACAGGAAAGCTGGACTTTTGTGAGCATTATGTCTTCGGAAAACAGAGTAGGGTCAAGTTCAGGATCGCTGTTCATCAGACCAAAAGTACTTTGGATTACATCCACTCTGATCTTTGGGGTCCCTCTCGTGTTCTGTCTTTTGGTAGTGGTTTATACATGTTGACTTTCATTGATGACTATTCTCGGAAGGTCTGGGTGTATATCTATAAGCACAAACATGAAGCTTTTACCCAGCTCAAGCAATGGAAGGCTATGATTGAGAAGCAGACAGGTAAACAAATCAAGCGCTTGAGAACTGATAATGGCTTGGAATTCTGTAATAGTGCTTTTAATGAATTCTGCAAGAATAAAGGGATTGTGAGACATCGCACAGTCAGAAACACACCGCAAACAGAACGGAGTTGCAGAGCGGATGAAAAGAACTATTCTAGAGAAGACTCAATGCATTCTCTCTAATGCAAGGTTACCTAGGAAGTTCTGGCAGAAGATGTTAACACAACTTGTTATCTGATTAACCGGCCTCCATCAACAGCTATAGAATGTAAAACTCCTGTAGAGGTATGGTCTGGATCTCCTGCTGATTACACCAACTTGTGAATATTTGGTTGTCCTGCCTATGCTCATGTGAATGATGGAAAGCTTGAACCAAGGGCAAGAAAGTGTAATTTCTAGGATATGCAGATGGTGTGAAGGGATATAGGTTGTGGTGCCTAGATGGGAAATCTCCCAAATGCATTATAAGCTGAGATGTGACATTTGATGAGTCTGCTATGTTCAAACTGAAGGAGTGCCATGATGCTGGAAATGAAAATGATGTCAGTAAAAAGGTGGAGGATAAAAACGGTGTCAGTAAACAGGTGGAGCTTGAGAAGGAAGCTTCATAAAACTTGCAGGATAAGGTACAAGTAGATATCCCACTTCGAAATGATGTAGAGGAGATGCAAAGCTCAAACGAGGAAACTGCAGTCCCAAATGATTACATGCTTACTAGGGACAGAGAGAGGAGGCAGATTAAGTAACCTCAGAGATACGAGTATAAAGATATTGTTGTCTACGCTCTTAATACAGCTGAGAGTATTGAGTCAGAGCCAATTACATATCGGGATACCGTCACTAGCAAAGAATCAGCGAGATGGGCTATAGCCATGGGTGAGGAGATTGAATCTCTTCATAAGAATCAAACTTGGGTGCTGGTGAAACCTCAGAAAGATCAGAAGATTGTTGGTTGCAAATGGGTCTTCAAGAAAAAGGAAAGAACACCATGTGTGGAAGATGCTAGGTTCAAAGCACTACTGGTTGCAAAAGGCTATACTCAGAGGGAGGGTGTTGACTTCAATGAAGTGTTCTTGGCTATGGTAAAGCATAGTTCTATCTGGGTGCTACTTGCCATGGTTGCTAAATTGAATTTAGAGCTGGAGCATCTTGATGTCTAGATAGCATTTTTACATGGCGAGCTAGATGAACAGATCTATATGCATCAACCAGAGGGGTTTGAAATTCATGGAAAGGAAGACCACGTATGTTTGCTGAAGAAATCATTGTATGGCTTGAAGCAGTCTCCTAGACAGTGGTACAAGCGTTTTGATACCTTTATGGCTGGAAACAGTTATTGCAGGAGTGCATACGATAGTTGTGTCTATCACAAGAAGCACTCAAATGACTTGTATGTCTATTTGCTGTTTTATGTTGATGACATGTTGATTGCTGCAAAGGACATGTCTGAGATTAACAGGTTATTGGCTCAGTTAAATGGTGAATTTGAGATGAAGAACTTAGGTATTGCGAAGAAAATTCTTAGAATGGAGATTCGAAGGGACCAGAAAGCGGGCAAATTGTCTTTGTCACAAAAGGGGTACCTTGATAAGGTTCTAAAGCGTTTTGGTATGCAAAGTTTGAAACCTGTGAACACTCCATTGGCAGCCAATTTGAAACTTTCCGCTGCTTTGTCATCACAAACTGAGGAAGATGTAGAGCACAGGTATCGTGTTCTATATGCTAGTGTAGTTGGGATTATCATGCATGCCATGGTTTGCATGAGACCAGATATTTCTTATGTGATTAGTGTAATTAGCAGATACATGGATAACTCCAGGAAGGCCTTTTGGCAGGTAGTAAAATGGATACTTCGTTACTTGAAAGGTACTACTAATGTTGGGATAGTGTATGATAGAAGCAACAACACTTCTGGAAGTGTTATTGGATATGTTGATTCAGATTTTGCTGGAGATTTAGTCAGAAGAAGGTCATTGACAGGTTATGTCTTCACTTTTGCTAGCAGTGCCATTAGTTGGAAGGCAGCATTGCAATCCAAAGCTATCTTGTCTACCACTGAAACAGAATATATGGCAGCTACAGAGGCAGTTAAAGAAGCTATTTGGCTGACAGGCTTGGTTGGAGATCTGAGATTGGAACAGAAGTTGACAACTGTTTTCTGTGACAGTCAGAGTGCGATCGATCTGACACACAATCCTAAGTATCATGAAAAGACCAAACACATTGATGTTAGGGCACACTTCATTCGAGATGTTATCGCCGAGGGTGCTATTGCAATGATGAAGATTGCTACGGCGGAGAATCTAGCAAACATGATGATCAAGATTATTCCAGTAGTCAAGTTCAAGCATTGCTTGGACTTGATCAATGTGGTCAGTACCTGAGTGCCTTCAGGGGCAGGTGGAGATGGTGATATGTGTTTTGTGCATGAGGATCAGCTTCAATGTTCGCAAAGGTGGAGATTTGTTAATTAGTATGGCTCACTAGAAATTAGTAAGTCTTGGTTAACCGGGCCCCTGGATTGCCCAAGTTGTACTATGATTAAAAGTAGGTCTATCATAGTAGGTTTACTGTGATTAGAAGTTGGGTTTGGATGTAATAGGGTTTGGGGCTGATACTATAAATAGAGACCAGAGTCTCTAGGTTATACGCACCTCTGATTGCATAGTGATTCTCCTGTCTTTCCCGTGGACGTAAGCCAAAAGCCGAACCACGTGAATCTGTGTTATTCTTGTGCGTGATTGATTTCTTTTGGTAGGCCCTAGAGCACAACACAAGTTGTTTACATGTGGACCATCAATGATTGTTACCATTCATAACATGGACTCAAATGAACACATTCCAGTATTTTTTTGATTGGGAAGCCAAGCACTAAATTGCGTTTTCATGGAAGAAAATGAAGAGGAAGATCAAGAAGAAGCATGGAGGCGCCCTATTTGAGGTGAATAGACGAAGCATGGTTCGCTCGCTTATTTACCGTGAATTAATGAAGAACAAAGTTCCATTCTTAGCACAGCTATGTGTTGACACTTCAAGTTTTCATTTGATGAATTTTGAAGAACAAATGGCTATTATTTCCATTCATTGGAGAAATTCGACGAATAGGGCCGGGAGATGCATGGAATGTAGACCGTCAAAATACAACTAGCTATGGCCGGAGAGCGCTCTACAACAACGCAACAACCGATGTTCACACTTTAATCGGTTCATGCTAAAAACCATTGACCGCCGAAAGACGTCAACTACTAAGAATTATTAACCGGTCAAATGTCTTCATGACGGTACAACAGAAGGTATTTGTTCTTCCAGTTGATATCTACTCCCTCATCCAGTGCCCATGCCTCTTAAACAATGCAATGGCTGGTGATGTATATTTGCAATGACTGGTGGACGTTAAACATGATTAGCCGTTGAACGGCTTATGTTATGCACTCTAATAGCTGGTGGATGCTACCTGGTCGTTTTAATAACTGGTAGATGATTTCGGTAGTTAATACCATGAAGTCCCATGAGCTCCAGTTGACTAAGTCAATTAACTGTTGTATGCACGTCAGAGCAGTTACACTCCATTTACTCCACTTCCTAAAATCACTCCCCACTCCTTCAAACTACTCTCAACTCCCCCATGATTTACAACAGATATAGCCCTCTGAATGGCTATAAAAAGGAGAGCATTGAAAGCAGGAAACGAGGACAAGAACAAGGACAAAGACAATGAAAGCCATCTACACAAAAAGAAGACTAGAAACTCTGCTACAAAAATCCATTTTACCTTTCTTCGTAAGGTAATGGCCAATCAGCAGTAATTCTAAGCCTCTCTAGAGGTCTCCAGAATCTTTCTTTGTTTTTTTCACATAAGGAAGGAATAATGATGATATTTCTTCAATTCTGATGTAAATGTCATTTAAGAAAATCCCTTCACTAAGTGGTGATGAATTACAAAGATTGATAAAAGAGATCATATTCAAAGAGGGATAGGATGTTCAACTATCATCTTTCAAGCCAAACATGGTGTTCAAAGACGGCAACTATGCTTTATCCTTCTTTTCTCTTTAAGTTCTATATTTTTACATTCTCCTTTATATTCAATCTCTTAAGCTTGATGAAGGGGTTGTATAAAAATTTGTAAATAACCTACATTCTCCTTTATATTCCATGCTCTTTCTTTAGTTTTCAATGAAACACTATGTTGATTCCGATTGGAGTATGGCGTTGATGTAACACTGCTGCTTCTATATCCAAAATAAAAAATACAAAGATGGAAAGGAGGAAGAAGCTGGTAATGTCTTGCGTTGGAATGTGAAACGACACATTCATTTCGTGGCTTATGGCTTATATGACTTAGCTTATTTCATTTCCTTTACTTTGTATACATGTGACATGGCACTACTTCATTGGGTCATTAAAGAGGGGCAAAAATGCCCCTTCTCAAATGGGTCATTTTCTAGAATTTCCCATTATATATATGGAAAATTCTAAAAACCGCTCCACATTAAAAGCACCTCCTTTTCCGCTACTCTTTTGTTTGGTCATGGGCCCATGATGAGTCAATCTAGCCTTTTCACACACATTATCTCCCCATGAATAATCATCAATCCAAGTTTGACACTCATCCAACTTTTCATCACCATTGGATTGAAATCATTATAAAATGATGTCTCTAAACCATTAAATTTTAGGGTGGATCAAAAGGTTAGGATGATCTTATACACTCAAGATTTTGCATATAGGTAGGCATCATATGGATCTTTCCATCCGACAGACTTCCATGATCATCATGCATCCCAGTGGGCCAAAACATGATGGGCATTTTCTCGTAAAAAATCCTCGGGCACTGTGTAGCACTCCCCTATATATATATATATATATATATATATATATATATATATATATGAATTCTACATAATGCCCCTCTCAAAAAGGGGCATTTCTGCCCCTATCTAATATCCAATTAAAAGCATCCATCTGGCTTCTAATAAATGAGAGAGAGAGAGAGAGAGAGAGAGAGAGAGAGAGAGAGAGAGAGAGAGAGTCATTCCACGTTCATTTATGTACACCAATATTCTAGGGGTTCTTTTAAAGTGAATAGGAGGTAAGATGGAAGAAGAGAAATCGTGCCCCTCCCACTTTTCATGGAGCATTTAGTTAGATATGGGGGCCATCAATTCTCTTCAATCTAATGGTGGGCCCACCCCATATTTGACCAAAATCAATTGATGAACAAAAAAAATGAAGAGTCCATTTATTTTGATCGTATGGGTTTTTCATAAGATGGCCCCACGAATGATCTTCGATGAATAGTTTATGTGAAAGTAAGCTTTAGAAAAAAGGCCATTGAATTGAGTTTCATTATGTTCCAAGGCATGAGAACGTCAAAGCATATGCTTTAGCTGGATTAGATGCATCTATGGACTTTTCAGAAAATGAAAAATTGGAAGTAACAGTAGTGGAACGAAGATTATTACCTCCACTTGATACTCATCAAGCTGTGTAAGAATGTTTCCAAATTGCAAAAGGCCTGACCTCTTGTCACGACCAGGGCCCGTGGCCGGACTAATCGGAGCCTAACCACGGGTCGCGAAGCCTTCATACTTACTCCCGTAAATGTACATTTTTGCGGAAATATGTATATACATTGACAATAAGTAACTCTACATTAAATGTAAAGTTCACATATACAAAATTACAGTTCAACAAGGACTACCACTGCACATTCAAAATACAATGCAGGTGGTAACTAATTACATTTCAAAATTCATTATTACAAAAGTATTTATCAAAATAATTCACTTCTATTTGCCCTCCGAACTATGCCCACGCCACTAAACCTCCTGGAGGTATTGGATGGGCCTCCTCCGCAAGCGGCGAGGCCTCTGCAAGGCCGGGACGGGCAACTGGGCCGTAGTGCCATCAATAACACTATAAACACGACGGTTCAGCAATGTATAAACAAATCTATGACATTTCATGCTAAATCTGTCCATTTCCCATGTAACAATTCTAAACATTTAACCTAGGATATTACAATATCTTGAACAGTGTAGCCAATTAATAATCAATCACTAAACTACAAACACGATAGCATTATTATCATTCATTTCGTTCATTTCATTCATTTTGTTCATTTCATATCATTTCGTTCATTTCGTTCATTTCGTTTCATTTCATTGAATATTCATTAGATGGCTTATGGGACTATTCAGTCCAATATTATTAGGTGGCTTATCAATTCAGTGACTTTTCGGTATATTTGTGGGATCTACCAGTGTCTTGATCAGAGATCACTGGTATCACCACGGAGCTCCGGAACACCCCAATCATCTGCTGCAGCAGGATTAATCATTGTATTGTTATCTTTAGTAACTGTTCATTAGTTCATTAACCATTACATTGTTACCTTTAGTAACTGTTCATTAATTCATTGTATCATTAATCATTACGTTGTATTTAGTCAATGTTGTTCCATACGAGTTAGAACTCCCTATCTATTTCCGTTTCTACTCAACTTTCTTTCACATTTAGACAACCAATTAGGTGTGAATATTGGTTACCAAATGCACGTGTTATTATCGATGGACATCACAATTACATATTTAATGTGTGCATTTAGTTCCCAAAATTTTCACCCTCAATTTCAAAGCCAAATTTTTACTCATAATTAATATTTGGCCAGTATCAGGTTCATTGGCGGTTAGCCGGAACTTGGCTGGCGGCCTGCCGGAATGCGGCCGGCGGCTAGCCGAAATTTCAATTTCGGTTAACCGTCATTTCGCGGTTAGCTCACAGTCAGCTTTCTAGAAGCTGGCATTTTTGACAGAAATTCTGACTCGATTTCGGTTACCTCACGGTTACCTTGCGGCTAGCCGAAATTCAACCGAAAATTGGCGGTTAGCTTTCCAAAAGCTCACCCATTTTACAGATTTTGATGGTTGGCTTCACGGTTAGCCTTACGGCTAGCCGAAATTCGCCCAGAATGTCATTTTCGAGCTTCAGAACTTCTGAAGCAAATTTCTGAAACTAAGTCTCTCAAACTCCAGTCTCTTCAAGAATCTATAAAAGTCAAGAAAACATACTCTTGGAATGACCATTAAGCATTCCCATTCAATCCCTAACAATATCCATTCTACAACAAGAAAAGGGTTTGAGAACCCATTCATTATAACTCAAGAAAGCTTATAAATTAGCATTTGAATCATAAATATGCATTTATAATTGCCTCTAATGAAGATTGATGAAGAAAACCCCCCCTTCTTTAGCTTAGGTTTTAGTGGAAACTTCTCAACTTGAATGTCTCTCTCCAAGAAAGTCTAAGAAGAAGGTGAGGAAGGTGGAGAAGATGAAGTTCTCCTCACTTGAATCACTTCGAATCCCGTTTTTGTGCTTGATGGAGTTGAAACGGAAGAAAGAAGAAGAAAAGGGAAGGAGGAGATGAGCCTAGGGTTTTTCTCTGCAATTGACTTAGGTGAAATGAACTCAAAGGAGTCCATCTCTATTACATAAGTCCTCTTTTTGCATTAAAGTCCATTTCATCAAGTTATTTACATTTTGAGTCAAATGGAGGGTCTATTGACTGAATTCTCGTCAAACGACTTCGAGTTTATTATGAAAGTTGACGTACTTGTCAAGATACACGCGTTGGTATCAAGAGTTTCCGTATCCGACGAAATATGCGATAATTCGTATTTACGAAAAAGTCCTTGTCTCCTTTGTTTAAGTCTAACTCTCATTCAATTTGTTTAATCTCTTCATTATCACTCCATTAAGTCCATTTGGGACTAATCTCACTGGGTTTAATCATTAACCATCATTAGTCTAGTTAAACATGATTGACTAGCATTAACTTCAATTAATTAGAGTTAATCTTGATTAACTCGGGGCGGGGCCTGACACCTCTCCTTATGAAAACTCTTTTAGAGATTGGAGAGATCTTTTTATTGACTACATCATAAACGGTATCTTGCCTGGGAATGTCAAAGATCGCACCACCATTCAAAGGTGTGCACCAAGATACTACTTTGATATGCCATCTAAAACTCTTTATCGAAAGTCATTTGATGGGGTTTTACTTCGGGGTCTCTCCCAAAAAGAAGCAAAAGAAACCCTAAAAAGAAGTAAATGAAGGTCCATGTGGTGCACATCAAGCTGGACCTAAACTACATGATCAAATTGGGAGGTTGGGATATTACTGGTCTACAGTGGTGGCATACTCTATACAACTCGGTAAGAAATATAGAGAGTCAAATACATGATGACTACATACATCAACCTCCAGCATGTCTGCATCCTACAATAGTTTCTTGACCCTTTTAAAAGCATGGGGTATGGATATTATTGGCAAAATGCATCCACCATTTGATAGAGGTCATTACTTCATTTTAGCTGTTATAGATTACTTCTCCAAATGGGTAGAAATAGTTCCATTAACAGAAGTGAAAGCTAATACAAAGATCAACTTTGTGAAGAATAATATTATCAGTCGTTTTGTCGTGCCTAAACGTTTATATCATGACAATGGCCCTAATTCAACAACGACAAATTTTATGGATTTTGTGACAAATATGGTATTCAATGCTGTCCTTCCACGACATATAATCTTGCAGCAAATAGTTTAGCAGAAGCTTTCAACAAAACTATCTATAAAATATTGAAAAAGATGGTCTCATATAACAAGCGATCTTGTGGAACAAAACTCCCTGAAGCTTTATGGGCGTACCAAACAACTGTTGGATTTCCAACTAAATCAACTCCATGCTCTCTTGTCCATGAGTGCAAAGCAGTGGTGCCTTTTGAAATTCAACTATCATCACTTAGAGTAGTAGTGGCGGAAAAACTCACTGAAGAAAAGAATGCTAAGTTAAGAATTCGAGATCTTGAAAACCTTGATGAGAAAAGGCTCACGACTCAACAAAGCATTGAAATTTATCAAGCTAGCATAGCCGGATCTTTTGATAGAAAGGTTCGGGAAAGGGCTTTCAAGAAAAGAGACTTGGTCCTTTCTATACAAAGACCTATGATCCTTACTCACAAATCCAAAGGCATGTTTGAACTAAAATGAGAAGGACCATAAGTCATTGACAAGGTCTACTCTAATGGTGCATATGCTATCCTTAGTATCAAAGGTGATAGGTGCATGATGCCTATCAATGCAAAGTTTCTTAAACGTTACTATTCCTAAAAATGTCTTAATATCTTTCATTACAAAACTCCTTTCAGACTCACCCTATTCCAGTCAAAAGAATTAACAAATCTCTTTTAACTCGAATACAAGTCATCTAGCTAACGTCTTTTGTTGACCCTAGTTGAATCTTCGTCATTCGGCCAAAGTCTTTTTTGCAGACCCCTTATTGCTCCTATAGGGTCTTGGCTAATGTTCATTTACTTGTTTGACACTTAGATTCTTAAGGGAATCAAGTCAAGGACCTCGGCAAAAGTCCATTCATATGACCCCTTTTGATGTAATTCTAGGGTTAGGATCGCAAGTGCCGTAACACAATTAGGGTTTCCACAAGAACAATCACACGTAGAAGAACACCCTCTAACAATAAAACTGACAAAAGAAAAATTCTATTAACTCCAATATGAGATCATGGATCTCTACAATGCCATATTTATAATAAAAGATGCTTAAACCCTAAGAAACAATCCTAATCAAACTAGGAAACCAAATAAGAATCTTGCCCAAATTATAAATCTAATCCTAATTAAGTCTCTTTAGTAAAATTAGAACTAATAATAATTAAAAAAAATAAGAAAAACTCTTAATCTTCTATGGGTCCCACGTGGCCCACGAGTGTATCTCACAGAGACTGTGGTGTTGCTTCATCATTCCCCCCAAGTTGGAAAAGAGTTTGACCTCGAACTCGGCTCTTTTTCTTGATGTTGCTTTTGGATATAGTGTGTACTTGAAGTGCTTCCTTGGTGAAACAAGAACTTAACCCTTTCTTTGGTGGTGCTAGCTTCATAGGACGGAGTGTGACTTGCTTGTTACCATGCATGAATGCGTAGGTATTGCCACGCATGCCATTAATATCATTCTTGTCATAAACCCACGGGCGACCCAACAAGATATCGCCACTATCCACGGGTACCACATTACACCAAGCCGTATTTGTATAATTTTCACCAATAGAAAAAGTAACAGAACATGCATACCTTACTTGCAATTCATCACTTGTCATTAACCACCAAGCAAGATAGCTATGAATTTGTTTTCGAACTTTCAGCTGCAATTGATCCACGAAAGCTTGAGATATAATGTTCTGACAACTGCCTCCATCAATGACTATCGTGCATTCTTTTCCTTTGAATGTTCCTTTTGACCAAAAAATATTATTTCGCAACCATTTCTTTTAAGTAGCTGATGTAGTTGTCTCTTTGATGATCATGAGAGATTCACCTTCAACTGCATGGTAGGTCTCTAATTCTTCTATCTCAGCTTCAGCCTCTTTCTCTCTCTTTAGGATCATTTGGTGTATCCTTCACATCACTGTCATTCTCAATGAGGTGGATGCGTTTAGGACATTCCATCGCACAATGCCCTGGTTGCTTACAATTAAAGCATGTGATCCTATTTTGACCTTTGGGCTTCGGGCAGCGAAGAGATGCAGTGAGTGGCTTAGTGAGGCTCGAGGGTTGGGTGTGGCACATGGGTTGTGATAGTAGGGATTTGGTTTTGGAATGGGCTAGGCTCGGATTTCAAGAGCAACAGAGGCAATCTATTGGGGTGCGATAAGGGTTGGGGTTTGTCGGTTTGGAGGGATGTAATAATGGTTTGGGTTGCGGAGAGTTTGTTTTTTTTTTTTTCTTTAGAGAGGGATTGGTGTCGGGATGTTGTGGATTGGGAGTCGGGGTAGGCAGGGAAGTTTTGGGGATTGGGTAATACGGCAGCGAATGGGGGGTGGAGGATGGACTATGGAATGAGGCGGATGAAAAGGCTCTGAATGGTGACCGGAGGATGATCGGAGCGACGTGAATCTTTGTTTTGATACCAGCTAATGCAGACCCTAGGGTTAGAGCTTGCATGGAAGAGCCGAAGCACAATAGACGCCGAAACGCGGGTTCGAAGACACTTCAAAAGTGTTCGCAGAGACGATAAACGAGGACGCACCTCAATAGGAAAAATTAATTAATCGACTCTCTGAGAATTTCTTCTCTACAATGTCATATAAATAAGAAACGTAACTTAGGGCTTAAGAAACCTAACAACCTATCTTAAAAAATAAAATAAGAATCCTAATGGAATTGGAAATTAAATCCTAATTATAACTCTTAAATAAAATTAAAAATCTAATAACAAAAGAAACTTAGCTAACAACCTATCTTAGGCTTGGATCTTCGAAGTTCGAGAGAAATATTGTCAGCACAAATTGATACTGCTTAGAGGGTGCACAACAGCCTGACCCGTCTTCATACAACCCTATCTTCTACCCACTGCCGTCATGTTTGTTGAATCCAGATGATTAGTATTAATTGAACCATCACTTTTTGAGTCTGATGTCATACCAACCACATGGATCATCTCTGAGGGCAATACGAATGGATGTCCTGCTCAAAGCATAACATTGGGCAAATCCGGAAGTACAGACAGTGATATCAAACTGGGGTAGCTGAAAAGAAGCAACAGTGTTGAAAGTAGAAAAAAAGCGCCACGCATGTGATGAATCTTGGAGTGTGGCACTTCCAATGTTTCTTCTAATATGACTAGGATACCGTAGCACCCCCTGAGAATAACCAAATCTAGCAGGAAAGTAGGGTTGGATGTCAATAAGCCCATTCTTATTCCTAGTTGGTCGGTGGAAGAAGTCGAGTCTTTGAATGTGGTGGCTGGGGTGGGGGGGAGGGTTTGAGGTGAGGTTAGTTTAGGTATTATGCAGGGTGTGCAAAGAAAAATTTAAAATCTTCAAATTCAATAGTGGGTGCAGAGAGAAAGAGGGTGTGCAAAGAAAAATGAGAAATGCATTTAGAAGCTCTCTTTTCTTGAATACCCTTTGATAAGTCCTTAAAAATGTATAATTTCATCATCAATTTACAATTAATTAAGGACTTAATCATCAAATTACGGACCATTTTAGTAAAAAAATCATGATTTTATGTTTATGGGCATCAAAGTCTAAATTCCAATCAAAATTCATCCAAAAATTGCATTTTCACATAAAATCATGAATTTCTCTATTTTTGGCATTGGAAGTCATAAATTTCTCATAACTTTTTATGCACAGATAAAATGATGAATTTTATTTGCACCATTGATTTAATTGATGATTTAATAAAATTGTGACATTTAATGCATCTATTTAATGTGAATTGGGCCCGCATCTTGCATAATTTATTCCCTATATGAATAGATTATTCTTTGACATTTGTTTTTTATTTTTGTAGGGAATTTTAAAAATTGGACCCGCGGAAGAGATAAATCAAATAAAGAACTAAAGAGGGAGAACCAAGGTTGAAGCTACACATGGGCCCACCTCCATTGCAAGTTGGGAATAAAATTAAGAAGTTCAAATATTTTGGAAATCTTGAAACCAAGGTAGGGACCATGCAAGGAGATTTACAAGACTCTTGTTAATCAAAGTAATCCAAGATGGAAACTAACTCCAAAAGAGTGCAAGATTTTAGCACTAAGATCTCCTAAAAGATAGGCTTCCGAGATTTGAAATCTTGCCAACCAAGATTCGTCAAAGCTTCACACGTCCAAGGTTTTTCAAAGCATCACACGTCCAAAAGAAGGGAGCTCCCCATATGGTTTCAAATTTTGAATTAAATCTAAAGTGGGCCCACGAAAGGAAGTTGCATGAGATATAAAGAATCTTACCTTTAGTAGGATGGTGTGCCAAGAAATCCAAGAAGTTGGAAAATCCCTTGAAACTCTCCCAAAAACCCTCCTAATCCTATCCTAACTTGGAGGTTCAGATAAAAACCCTTCCAAACAAAAGGGAGAACCCAAGCCATACCAAAAAAAATAAAAAATAAAAAATCCACCAAAAGTGTTGGACGTCCAATACTAGCCACCTACAGCACCCACAGATGGGCCCATCTCCATTGCAAATTTGAAACTGTAGTCAAGAAAGAAAGGAAAGAAGAGAAGCAAGGAGATAAGAAGAAAAAAAATCAAGAAAAGATACCTATCAATAACATGCACGTCCATTGCTTTTTCTTATCCAAGTCATGTATTAGTCAAATCATGCCCATCCCACATGGACCACATGCCATCAAAGGAATAATAAAAATAGCACAAGGGCTGGACGTGAGGGAGGAGAGAAAAACACAGCACCTTTGATGAAGAGCAACCCGCCCATACTCCATTAATTTTTCACCATCTCCCTTCTGCCATTACTACTTCATCCAAGGCCTTCCGTAAGGCTATCACCACTTGGATTTCTACGCCATCACGCCGCCGTCGTTGCTGCCATCGCTCCATCATCAACCAGCCATTTACCTCTTTCTTGGTGAAGGATTGAAGACTTGGAGATGGAATTATGCGCAAGTCCAATTTTCTTGATGTGTTTGATCTAGGGATAGGAAAGATTTATTTTTCAGTTTTGATTAATGTTAAGAATCACTAGTTTATTGGTTCAATTTAATTTAAAAGACGCAATTAGTGAGGTCAAGGTGTCCCGCCTTGGATCGGCATTGTGTGTTTGTGGGTAGTGACAGTTCGCACTTAGTGTGGTGTTTTTGCAGTCTTTTATTAATTTTGCCAATATAACATTGTGATTTCAAATAATAAGAATATTTAGAATTATTTTTATCCTTATTTCTGAATGATATTATTAATGAACTTTTATTTTTGATGCATGATTTATTTACTTTTATGCAATTGGTGGTTTGATACCTTTTATGTTTTTGCAGTCTTTAGACTAGGATTTTTGGATTAGGAATTTTTATTTGGGATTGTAATTTTTAATTTGGATTTGTAATAAAATTTCAATTTCAGTTTCGTAGAAATTTATTTATATAGATTTTTGATAGGCTAGATTAGTTTTTCAATAGGACATGTTTTACGCGATTAATTACTCCCTACGGATCGACCTCGGACTTCACCGAATTATTACTACAATCGCGGCCTTGCACTTGGGGCCGACGATTACCCTTTATAGTTTGTTTTACTAAAGTATCCTTGGCAATCCTAAGTAAAACTCTTTACAAAAGTAACTTTCATATCCTGTGGTGGATTCATGACTTTTTTTTTATAGAGGCCAGACACAAACAGGACTTTGAATCTTGTGGGCAGGCGGGTTTTAGGGCCGGAACATGAATTTTCATGTGAATTTTGGAGGCCGATATAATATTTTCACATGAGTATTGGATCCACACCCAAGTTTGACTGTCGCTGTGGGCATGCCCCCATTCATTTGTTCTCCAATCCTATTAAATTTATGACCCACACCAAATCTAAGATACAAACAGCTCAATATTACCTTTTTCCAAATTTCACTCTACTTGGAGTTGGGCCCCTACAAATTTGCACGTTTTATTTAGTTTTTTATATTTTTATAATTAATCTAACAATGCACCTAATTGTAAAAGTTATAAGAAAAAAGCTGAAAAAGAGTGATTTTACATATTAATTTTTTTACAGTATATGTTTCAATATACAAAAATGTAATTTTCTGATTTTTGGTGAATTACTTTTAATAAACACAAAGTATTGAATAAAACTTATTAATAGTAAACAAATATAGGTCGAGCCCATAATTAAGCATGAAATATAGGATATAATGATAGTAATAAAAATATGAAAAAGAAAAAAAAAACTACTAAGTGCTCATTTGATACCGTGAGTATAAAAGTTACATTCACTTATTAGAAAGTTTAGTTTGCTTTATCTTCTAAGATCATTAACTCAAAGAAACTTAGGTTATATAATGAGTTGTGCTAGATATAATCGAATAGAAGCATTCATGTTCTTTCAAAATCCAGAAAGTAAAAATTCAAAGTTCAAATATAATGGACATAGTTGACCTGCTAAAGCAAATAAATAAAAGTACCATAAAATAGTTGAGATTTTAAATAAATACCAAGCAAGTGGAGAAATGATTAAAAGTCCAGGATCCGCACCCTAGAGGCTGGTGAATAGGGCGAGCTTAGTTTTTAGCCAATTATGTCATATTTTAACTTCTTTAAACTATTAAGCGCAAGTGATGATTATGAAAGTAAAGTGCGAAAGTTATCAAGATAAACAATGACCACAAGCATTCACCATAACACAACTATGTATAATGGTTCGGCCAAATGCCTACGTCCACTCTTGGCTTGTATTCCTACATCTCACCGGAACTCCTCTATCAATTTATGTTTTTCAATAGACTAAGCAATAACCTTTACAATATGTTTTTCAATAGGCCAAGCAATAACCTCTACAAGATGCTTTTCAATAAGCTAAGCAGGAGCCTTGACAACGTGCTCTTTTAGGCTAGTAATAACATTTTTAGCCACTTGGGTTATCTCTATAAATAGTGTCTACAACACACTTGATGAGATTTCAATTTGAGTACAAAGTAATGCCTCTAGAATAGGTTGGTATGAAAGTGAAATCCTAACTCAACACATACACTCAATGATGCAAAGATATAAGTTCAATGTGTATGCATGATGCCTTCAATCAAATTTAACAGGTAGCTCATAAATGTATGTCTAAGGCATTCAAAAGTTTAAACCATAGAAATGAATTGATTGAAGTATAAATGTCAATCACATGTTAAATAACTTGTAAAAACTATTACTATCTAGTCTAAGCAAGTTGTGAAGTTTTAAACCACGTGATGCATGAGCAATGTTGTTTCCAAATACCAACAAGTCAAATCATGTCTTCAAGGTATGGAAATCAACAAGCTAAAGATTCGACCAAGTATGAGAATCATGCTACAAGTGATCAGTTCAAAAGTGTTGGTAAAGCATGATTCAATAAGATATATAAATTTGAGTCCAAACTTGGTGTGAATCAAAATGAGGAATCGAAAATAATAAATCATGTCAAAATGATGTTCATGTTATGGATTCAACAAATCATAGTCACATGCTAAAATAGATTTATTAATAATTTAATCAAAGCATGAAATACGTTTGATGTGGAAATTAAAGCTTACTAGAAATGATTTAACTAATTAATGAGTCCAAGCTTTTGCATTCCAAATGACCCTCTACCCCTTTCTATGGCCTTAAAACACCTCAAGGAGTCCCCAAAGTCTCCTCACTTTGGCCTTGGAATGAGCTGAAATATATACAAAAAGTTTCCTAACAACAAGTTCTTGACTAACTTCAAACATAAGCTTGGTCGACTGCGGTTCCAACAGTTGAAAAAACGGCTAGTGTTTTCAATCGACTGCACCGTGCCCTTAGTCAACCGAGGACGTAGGCCTGACAACCATAATTCCATAACTTGATTTTTCTTTACTGTATTTTCCTATTTGGAATGCTGGCCCATGTGAATCTTGTTTAAATTCATGTTTAAGTCAATTCAAAGGTATTTCCAAAATGTGAACCCATCAATGTCTTAGATGATTTGACTATAAGAACATGGGCATGTAAGATCTGATATGGTTTGTGACACAAATCAAACCTATGGATCTAGAATTATTCATTAAGCAATATATAATCTCAAATAATAAAAGCATACCTTGCGCCATGATCTTGATGATGAGCGGAACTCTTTTCTTAAACAGGGTTTTCTCCTATCTCCCTTATCACCCACTCCAATATGCGTGAAGTTGATGGTTATTTTTCAGATCTTGTAGGTTAAGAAAGATGACCGGAAAACCATATATATATATATATATATATATATATATATATATATATATATATATAGATAAGCCCTAGAGAGATTTCTTACAATAAAAGAAATCTAATAAAAGTAAGTTTCCTTAATTCCCTCAAATTAGCCAACAAGTGTCCTATTTGATTTGGGCTTACTAAAATTGATTCCAAGATAAACTTAGTAAAACCAAAAACCAAAAGGGGGAAGTAACTTAAATAAGTGGGCTCAAACCGTGGGTCCCAATAGTGTTGCACAGGTGGTCACGAGGACCACTCATGTTTAACAATCTCCCACTTGGTCTGAATGACCACATTTATGTGATTTCCCACTTGGTCATGATAACCACCAATATTCAATCCACCTTCTATTTTTATTTTTATTTTTATTTTGAAACTATATTTTATAAAATGACTCAACATGGATTCAACAGATTTTAAAATCCCGACGAGTGGCCACTCATTTGTAAAAACAGCCCAATCATTCTTGTTTATGCTAATTCTTATATACTGTAACAAAATGAAATCAATAATGCAAGTTATGGCGGTTAAACATCAATTTTGCGGCATAATTCCTTACATGTACCACAACATTAGTGATTCCATTTAGTCAAGTCATAAATCGAGGAAAATAATAGGAGTGGACTAAAATTCCTATTTATTGGTCCAACTAAAATTTATCTTTCTTTTCAATAATGAATTAATTGTGCACACAAAAATAAAGCAAGAGAACAAAATCATTATTAATGAAAATTGATCAACAAAAAATTGTCTAAGTAAATAGCATAAATCCTTTCAACTACATACATTAAGGTAACACAATGAGACCCATTGCTTTAACATGATCATTATAGGCCTCTGCCTGTAATGCTTTGGTCATAAGATCTGCAATCATGAGCTTTGTATTGATTTACTCTATAGACACTAAACCATCCCGAACATTCTCTTTAACGGCAATATATTTTATCTAAAAGTGTTTTGCAGCGATAGAACTCTTGTTGCTGTTAGAGAAGCGAACAGATGAGGTATTATTACAATAAATTTTCGGCGGCTTAGAAATGAAATCCATGATCTGAAGCCCTGAAATAAAATTTCGCAGCCATATAGCTTGAATAGTGGCCTTAAAGCATGTCACAAATTCTGCTTGAAATGTAGAAGAAGCAGTTTTAGTCTGTTTAACACTTTTCCACGAAACAGCCGTACCAGCAAGGAGAAAAATGTATCCCGATGTAGATCTCCTTGTGTCGAGACACCCAGCAAAATCTGAGTCTGAATATCCAATCATTTCCAAGTGATCAGATTTTCTATAAGTGAGCATATGTTCTTTAGTCCCTTGTAAATATCGCATGACCTTCTTTGCTGCTTTCCAATGTACCATGCCAGGGTTAGACTGATACCTTCCTAATATGCTAACTGCAAAACTGATGTCTGGATACGTATAAGTCTGAGTATATAAAAGACTTCCTACAATGGAAGCATATGGAATATCTTGCATCTGTTTTCTCTCGATGTCATTTCTTGGACATTGATCTTTGGAGAATAGATCACCTCTTGATATAGGTGCTTTTCCTCCAGGACAATTTTGCATATTGAATCTTTCAAGAACTCTATTGATATAGGCTTTCTGTGAAAGTCCTAGTAGTCCTCGAGATCTGTTTCTAATAATCTCGATTCCAAGCACAAATGATGCTTCACCCATATCTTTTTTTTCAAAATTATCTATGATGTACTCTTTTGTTGCATGTAGTAGGCCAAGATCACTACTAGCAAGTAGAATGTCATCTACATATAGGACTAAAATACTGAACTTGCTCTCACTGATCTTCAGGTGTATACATTGATCAACAATGTTTTCCTTAAATCCGAAGGAGGTAATGGTATCATGGAACTTAATATACCACTGCCTTGAGGCTTATTTAAGTCCATAAATAGATTTCTTTAATCTACAAACTAGTTTTTCTTTGCCTTTTTCTTCAAATCCTTCTGGTTATTTCATATATCTCTTTAGATAAATTCCCATTTAAGAACGTTGTTTTCACTTCCATTTGATGTAACTCTAAATTAAAATGAGCTACTAATGCCATTATGATTCGAAAAGAGTCCTTCGAAGAAACTGGTGAAAAGGTCTCTTTATAATCAATATTTTGCCTTAGAGTAAATCCTTTAGCTATAAGTTTGGCCTTAAAACGTTTGATTTTGCCCTTTGAGTCTCGTTTGGTCTTAAAGATCCACTTGCATCCAATAGTCGCAGACCCTTGAGGCAATTCGACAAGATCCCAGATTTTATTTAATGACATGGGTTTTAACTCTTCTTGCATGGCATCAATCTATTTATTCAAATCATCTCCTTTAATGGTTTGTGAAAATGTTACCGGATCTTCTTTAACACCTATGTCAAAATCAGACTCTTGAAGATAAATAATATAGTCATCCGATATAGCAAACCTCTTAGATCTTTGGGATCTTCTTAAAGCTTCTGGTTCTGCTAAATTTTGATTCGAATGAATAATATCTTCAATTATATTATTATGAGTGACATTCTCATCTAGTGGTGCATCTAGTATGGTAGGTTGTATTTCCATCGTATCGTTCTGAACAAAGTCATTTGGAATACCCACTCTAATCGTTTCAATCGGCACTTAAATAGGTATCCGATGTTCTTCAAATACTATATTTCATGGTGCATTACTCCCACTAATGCCATCATTTTCTATGAATCTGGCATTTCGGTTTCAACAATTCTAGTGGTATGAGTAGGACAGTAAAATCTAAAACCTTTTAGGATATCCAATAAAATACCCACTGATAGTCCTAGAGTCCAATTTTCTCTGTTGTAGGTTATAGATTCTAGCTTCCACCGGACAACCTCAAACATGCAGATGTCCTAAACTTGGCTTCTTACCTGTCCATAACTTGTAAGGATTTTTTTAACAGCCTTAGTGGGTACACGGTTTAGGATATATGCAGCTGTTTTTAGTACTTCTCTCCACATAGAGTCAGGTAATTTAGAATTACTTAACATACTTCGTACCATTTCCATAAGCGTTCTATTACGTCTTTCAGCCACACCATTTTGATGTGGAGAGCCAGGCAATGTATATTCAGCACGAAGACCATGACTTTCCAGGAATTTTGCAAATGGGCCATGATTTTGATCCGATTCATTATACCTCCCATAATACTCTCCACCCCTATCAGATCTCACAACTTTTATTTTTCTGTCTAACTGTTTTTCAACTTCAGCCTCGTAGATTTCAAAGGCTTTTAAAGATTCTAATTTCTCATATAACATGCAGACGTATCCATATCTAGTGAAATCATCAATGAAAGTGATAAAGTATTTTTGGCCATTATAACATGGTGTAGGAAAATAACCACAAATATCTGTGTGGATTAATTAAAGTGGTTCTAAACGTCTTGTGGCCTTAAGTTTATTAGTGTTTTTGGTTTTCTTACCTTTTATTCAGTCTATACAAACACCAAAATCAGTAAAATCTAGGGTTCTTAACACCCCGTCATTTACTAATCTTTTTAATCTCTTTTGAAAGATGTGTCATAACCTTTTATGTCACAAAATTGAGGAGTTTGCATTCAAGATTCCTCTCTTAATACCAACATTCATAACATTATTTTCATGCAAGATAAGTAATGAACTAGCAAAATATGGATCCAGATTCAATTTATAAAAACCATCACATAAAATACCAACCCCAATTAAAACTTGATTCTTATAAATACTCAAGGTAATATGTCCAAAAGAGAAGGTATAACCTTCTAAATCAAGTCTAGATAAAGAAATTAAATTTCTACTAATCGTAGGAACATAAAAAATGGTATTAAGGTCCAACTGGTATCCAGAATCAAGAATCAATTTGCAAGTCCCCACCGCTTTCACTTCAGCCTCCAGCCGGTTTCCCATAAAAATGTTTTTTTAATCATTGTTTGGACTCCGGCTTGATTGAAAGCCCTGCATGGAATTTGCCACATGAATAGTGGTGCTAGAATCAATCCACAAAGTATTTGAAGGAACAGCTAAAAGATTTATTTCGTAACAAACAAAAGAGTTATTTATACCTTTAGATTCAAATCATTTCTGTCTCTTCAAGCAGTCTTTCCTCAGATGTCCCTTTTCGCGGCAGAAGAAGCATCTTGGTTCACTACCTTTCTTCCCGACTTGGTCAGTCGAAGTAGGTTTCTTACCTTTCTTTTTCTGACCTTTCTTACCCTTGGGATATGGTTTCTTGTTCGAAGGGGTGTTGGAGATGAAATTTACTTTGTGTAACTGCCCCTCCTGCCTAAGTCTGCATTTTTCTTGGACACACATAGAGAGCAACTCATTCGTAGTCCATTTCTCCTTATGAGTATTATATGAAATTTTGAAAGGCCCAAATTGAGGGGGCAAGGAGTTAAAATAAATTGGACTATATAATTTTCAAAAATTGTCATTTCTAGAGAGTTGAGTTGGGCTGCTATATCCCTCATCTCCATGATATGTTCCCTGATATCGCTAGATCCATCATATTTCATTGAAGATAATTTGACAATCAAAGTAGCTGCTAAAGCCTTATCAGATGCTTGAAATTGCTGCTCCACAAATTCGAGATAGGCCTTTGCATTTTCATTATCCGGGATAGAGTCACGGATATTTTTAGCTATGGATCTTTTGATCATCATGAGACTTAGACGGTTGGCCTTTGTCCATATTTCATAATATGTTTTCGCAGCTTGAGAGTTATTTTCAGTAAGATCAGCGGGTTTGGGTTCCATAATTGCAGTGTCCAAGTTTAAGCAGCCCACGGTTAATAAAAGTTCATCTTTCCAATTAGTGAAATTTGACCCATTTAACATTGGATGCTTGAGAGATGTCCATTCAAGGCAGCGGGAGTCAATGCTGGAATATAAAGGGAAAAAAATGCTTAATTACTTTAATGATTTGAGTTCACGGTAAAACATTAATCCAGAATGATTCGGTGCATAAATGAAGCATATCTGGTGAGTGATCCAGTTCATCATCATAGTCCCTCCTTTGGGTCGAGACTACAACATGCAATAGGATCGCTCGTGGAGGAATCCTATTCATCCATAGGGCTAATGAGATAGTATGAACGCAATCTCCCTAGGGCTTATCTATATATATAGTTTTCCGGTCCTCTCTCTTGGCCAACAAGAGTCCTATTTGATTTGGGCTTACTAAAATTGAATCCAAGATAAACTTAATAAAACAAAAAACCAAAAGGGGAAAGTAACTTAAATTAGTGGGCTCAAACCGTGGGTCCTAACAGTGTTACACATGTGGTCATAAGGACCACTCATGTTTAATAGGGCATGCATGATCCAAATCTATTTAACCATAAAACTAATATGCCAAAAATCCATCCAAGTTTAAAATCCAAAACCATGCATGAGTGAATCAAGATTTCAAGTTTTTCAAAATCAATGTATATGTAGAAATTCAAATGATGCTAAATGAGCATGAATATGCGTTCATCAACACACGAAGATCCTAACAATGATTAAGCACAACCTTTCTTATGTGGTTCAAACCACATTATGAGGCCCACTTTAGCTGCCTTCACGCATGATAGATTGTTAGATGAAAAGGTCTTTATATGTATTGCTTATGACTAAAAGTATTTTTATTTGATGATAGTAATTAATCATGTCACTTTGGCCTCAAAATAAAAGGTTTGCACTATGCAACTCAACCATTGATGTAGCACTCTCTTGATTCAATGGTTAAGGTCTTCAAATCAAAGTTTAATCTCGGTTGTCCAGAAAAAATAATTAAAGTTCAATTTGGGCCCCACAATCAATTAGATGATAGCAGATATATTACATGTTTTAAATGAATAATTAAGCAATCAAATGATTAATAAATATGTTGCACATTTTATTTATTATTTTGATTTTTTTAGAAAATATAATCAATCTATTGGTTGGGAATACAATAGTTAGAGTTTTCATTGAGATGATCAATGTTTATAATTCGCCCATTTTTCTAACCCTCTGATCGGATGGCTGCTATTATCCAATCGCTTAGATTTTTTTTTTCTCTTCATAGTTCATGAAATAAAATCCGCTAAATAGTCAAATGACTTATGCCACATGCGGTGGAGTTGCTCTAGTCACTCAATATTCGTTTAAAATGTGTTATTGAATCACTTAGTTATTTATTTAAAATGTGTAGCGTATTTTTTGTTAATTAACAGTTTTTCTCTTATCGTTTATAATGCAATGATGATTTTGAGTGGTTTAGATGTTAAGATGTAGGGCCATTATTAGTATCTAAAGATTACATGGGACCTACCTTTAGGAATTAGATTACGGGGCCAACCTCTAGGAATTATGTCATATGTGAGGTCTATCTTTAGAAATTCTAAGATGGGACATACTAGTAGAAATCTCAACATGCATGAGACCCATCTTTAGGAATCACAGCATAAGAATCATGTTTATAAGTATTAAAATCTTTAGGAATTATGTCATATGTTCATCTTTGTGATTATAGATATGGTTCCCACTATTAAGAATTATAACATGGATTCACCTTTAGGAATTATAATGTGGCCTCCCCTTTTAGGAATTATATAATATATAGATCCCACCTTTTTCATTAGTTGATTGTTTTTTAAGGGTAAAATTAACAGGGGTTTTGTTAAGAAATTAACTAGTGTAGTTTTGAAAAAAAAAAAAAAGACTTGGTTAAGTGAGAGCTTATAAAAAAAGCAGAATAAAGCCATTATCAATTTTATCCGTTGAGGCTGATTTGGCGTACGGTGATTTATCAGAAGAGAAAGACAGTATATTTGGGGCCTTTATATGTTTTCATATGTGAAGATGGGGACTACTTTCATTTACATAGAACCCTTTGACAGAGGACTACATTTTTGCGTGGAATGTGGTGTGGTACTGTGTTTTCCAGGGGGGAAATGAAAAAAAAAAAAAAAAAGCCCCAAAATTTCATCTTTTAGGAATAGAAAAATGCTAGTCCATGGGAGCACTTTTCTGCGGCATTACACAATCATCCCTTTATCCGTGATCCATTTATCCAGAGACCTTGCTTGAATTGAAACTAATCTTTATTTCACACTCCTAAGTTTACACTATTCAGGATATCCTCCATCATTGGGTTTTATTACAATTTGTGTCACTATTAATATCAAACTTTGAGGACTTATAAATAAGGGTTAGGATTATTTTTATCATCCTAGTATCTTATGTTTCGCTCTCTTCATCCAAACCATTCTATTTTCTTACCTCTCAAATAAAATCTAAATGCTAAATAGTTAAATGTTAATTTATAACGAGATTTATAGAGAAAAGCGTGTTTTCTTAACCTCAGCAAAGGCATTCTTTTCCTTTTTTTTTTTAATTTGCAAAAGTAATTAAGAAAATAAATATTGTTCCCACCTAAAAGTAATCCAAACTGTAGGGGTATGTTTATTTTCCTCCTCACTTTTCTGTACTTTCCAAAACAAGTCCTCCGTATATTTGCCCTGGCCAAATTTTACTCAACTAGAGTTCAGCCTACTATCAAATTGATTATAGTAAAAATAGTAAAATAAAGACATGAATGAGGATCAATCCGAGCAGCAAAATCCAACTGAAATGAAACTTTGGAGACTAGAGTTCAGATCATATAATTGTTTGAGGCAAAGCCCATCTATTTTAAAATTGAGTTGCTCAAAATAAACTCCCTCCTAGTGTATATCATATTTGCAAATATTAACCCAATAGGAGTTGGCCCAGCTGTAAATTGACCATTTGATACATAGCATGATTAATGAATCGCGCAAAAGATTTTGTTAAATCACTTTTTTTATTAAATGGTAAATCGTGAGGTGAGACCAGCTCCTATTGGAGTAAAATCTAAAGACACCTTATACACTGGAAGGGAGGATGTTTATTTTAAACATCAACTTTCATTAAGTGGGCCCACTATGGATTTCCACTCCATCTCATGATGAAGATTTGGGCTAGAGATTTTGGTAGGTCCATGCAGCCTATATCAACCACAATGTTGTAAATGATGAGTATGGTTCCTCTATCGCACCTATTACACAGGAACCATGTAAGACTTTTATGGAACTCCATCATTGGGCTTACATAGAGACCATCAAACCGTTCAAGGTGAATGTCATACCCTCCAATCATATATCCTCAAGTTTTAGATCTCAAGGAGTAGGTCCCACTATATGATTAAGCACCATAACAGAAACATGATTAGGCACTGACATGGGATTGCTACTAACGTGGTGTTAAGCATATTTCCATTTTGGTGCTTAATCGTATGGTGGGACTCACTGCTTTTCAGTTTAAACTTAAGGACACATGATTGGAGGGGTTGACATTCACCTTGAATAGTTCGGATGATCTCTGTGGGCTCCATGGTGGAGTTTCAGAAATGTGTTACATCTGTGTGGTAGTTGTGACTAAGGATCTAGAATAGTAAGTAGGGGGATAGTAGTTCACTGTTTCTGGTCAAAATGACATTTGTTGCAATTGAACAAGAGGTTTTTTTTTTCCCTCAAAAAGGAAACCTATATTTTCACGAAACCTAAAAAAAGTGTCCATTTTTTTAGGAGATTTTCAAAAAAGTATAAGCTTTTGGTTCATTTGAATATTTTAAAAAGAAGTATAAAAGTGTTTTTTTTTTTTTTCAATTCTTTCAATCAAATCCTCTCTATGAATTTTCTTAAATGAAAAAAATACCATTTCCTTATGATAGATTTTATCTTTTATAAACCTCTTTCCTCCCCAGAAATTGACCATTTTGATTTTGATGACAAAACTTCTTTAGTGAAGATAGTTTTTAGTTATTTGAAATCCTCTTTTTTTGACCATCCATGCTTAGGTAGTTGAAGTGGGCCCAAACTAGGTCATTTGGGTTGGACTTGATCGTTTCTCTTAAATAATTTATTAAAAAGAAAAACAAGGGAATTTTAATCATTTCTTATATTTTTTTTTATGTGATGGAACGCGCTCCGAAATGCCGTGGGTGCTACCGGGGTCGACGGACGTGGGAGTCCGTCGGGTCCGGCCCTTTCGCGCCCGGGGGGCATGAAGCGTGCATCAACATTTCTTTTGTGTGGGTGTGCCAGATTTTCTATTTTACTTGGAATTGCAAGTGGTAATCCGGAGATCAACCTTCGCAAGTAAAAAGGAAATCAACTTCTTTCAAGTTTTCCATTGCACAAATATTTAAGAAAAGAGACATTTTCTTGGTTTGCCGTGAAAGGCGATTTTGTTTGGCATTTATAGCCGATTTTGTGGCGTTTATAGCCGATTTTGGCGTTTATAGCCGATTTACAATTCTTATCAATAATGAAAGACAAGAGTTGTGATTTTTTGTCTCTTTAGAAAAATACAAACTACAATGAAAAGCAAGAAAAGGAGGATCTAACTTCTCAGGAGATTGTGGGGGACTCGTTCAGATTGACGGTCGCAAGCCATGTGTGGGCTTCGCCCTCATCCATGCAGATGAGAACAGAGGATGCTCTTGATTCGCTTGGCTTGGCTATAACCTCAGGTTTTTAGAGGACAAAGACCAGGAGAAGGTCCTATGTCCAATAAAAAGCTAAGTAGACGGGCTGAAAAGCCACGTCTAAGCCATTGGAGGCAGCAGGAGAAGGCAAGGACCTTGGGGGGGTGCCCCCCAAGGGACTTTTGTCACCTTGTAGTGGTGGCCGGTGCAGAACTTCAGCAAAGTTTTTCTCTCTTTTTCTTTCTCTCAGATTTCTGGATCTGTGGTGCTTTGGAAGTGATCTCCGATTGATCGATCCCTCCGTTCCTCCTTTTTCAATGGAATGCTCTCCTATTTATAGGCTTTTGGTAGCCATTTAGGAGAGTTTATGGGCTTTAATGGCTTTAATGAGAGGAGTTACAAGATTTATTTCTTGATTTTGTAACTCCTTTTTCCTTGAATCTGATTGGCCGATGGAGATTAAGGGCTTTTAATCACCTTAATTACCATAATGGGAGGAGTTTCATGGGTTAAATGCCATGAATCAATTGACTTGTAACTCCCAAATGCTTGCTTCTGATTGGGCCGTCCAAAGAAATGAATTAATGACTGCAATAAAGCTAGTCAATTAACCACATTAATTGGTCGCCGAGCAGTTGAAGAGTCGCGGGCCGCGCCGTGTCTTCTGGAATTCTTCTGGCGATGATCATCGATGGATCTTCATGCTGATTGACATCGGATGAACATGTAACTTCAGACATTGATAGCTAGCAGCGGGCTGGTGACATCTGTCTTGTCGATTTCACGATCGGTCGGACAGAAAGTGCACTTTCTTGGTCAGCCGGTTGGCGATCAATGTTGATTTTGATACTTTTGGAGGTTGACCCGTGATTTTGACGGATGTCGGAGGACATGAGTCAATTTCAAGCACTTAAAAATCACATTTTCAGGAAACCACAGGGGCCAAAGTGCGCGAAACGCGAAAAAAGACGGAAAAACGGGTCACCGGCGAAAAATCCGGTGACCCGGACTTCCATGGTCGCCGGCGACCATGGGCCGGCGACCATGGGCCAGGGTCGCCGGCGACCATGGGCCAGGGTCGCCGGCGACCCTGGGCCATGGTCGCGGGCTGCGACCCTGGGGGTTTTTCCCCCGTTTTTGGTCCATTTTGCGGTCTTTTTCGTCGCCGTTTTCTTCTGTATTTTTCTTGACATTTCTTCTCATTTATTGGCTTGATTTCCCTGTAGAAAACCTGATGAGAATCCTTGCATTTTTAGAGTGCAAAGTTTCCAATTTTCCGGGAAAGCCGAAGACTTTGTCGCGTAGAGCTGCTGATTTTCCGCCAGAAGCTGAAACTTGGTCAAACGATGTCGGAATGACCTGAAATTTGAGGTGAAGCCTCTTGAGCAATAAATAAGACCAACCATAGGCTTTTGTTTGAGTTTTGAAGCCGTTTGGGGTCCCGTCGATGCTTCCCTTGATTTTGCTGCGGGGAAAATGCCGAGCTTTGATATGTGGCCAAACGATGTCCGATTGACCTGAAATTTGACAGGGAGCCTATTGGAGTCATTTTGAGACGTTCCATGGGCTCCGTTTTGGATGTCATGGTCTCGGGTTGCTCTGCCGCCGGTAGGCTTGATTTTCTCTCGGAGCATCGAAACCTGGACAAACGTTGTCGGAATGACCTGAAATTTGACGTGCAGCCTTTTGGAAGCATGTTGAAGCCACTCATGCACTTGGTTTGATGAGCGAAGGCTTCGGTGGTTCCCGCCGCCGGGAGGCTTGATTTTGCTGCTCGAGCATTGATGGAGGGTCAAACGTTGTCGGTTTGGCTTGAAATTTGGCATGGAGCCCTTTTGAGACATGCTGGAGTCATCCGTAGGCTCTGATCGAAGTTTTGACGTCTCCGATGATGTCGCCGCCGGGAGCGCCATTTTAGCTGTCGGAGCAGTGAAGTTAGGCCAAATGATTCTGAAATGGCCCGAAACTTCATGTGTACTCTTCTCTTGGCTATCTTGAAGGATCTTGCAGTTTTTGTTTGATTCTGACAAGATTTGATTTTTTGGAGAAATTGCATTGCCTATTTATGGCAGGTTGCGACTTCATGCAGCTTTCTTGATGTTGAAGAGGCAAAGTGACATTTTTGGTGTCAACATTATGGAGAGGACTTGATTGAAAGAATTGTGGAAAGCTTTTAATCCTTTTTTGAAACATTCAAAGGGGGCTTTTACCAAAGGCATCCTCAAATATCACTATACCTCCAAAAATATCCTTAAATACATGTAATGTCCAAAAGCATTTTATACAACATACTTTGATTTTTACGGACCAATTTGCCCCTCCAACCCCTTTCTCGTGACATCAAGACTTGTTTTGGCACATTAAAGCATTTCGATGGTAGTTCAATGCCTTTCCCACGACATTGAGACTTGATTTCGCAACATCGAGACTTGATTTGGCAGGGCACATTGAAGTACTTTGACGCTAGTTCAACTCCTTTCTCTCGACATCGAGACTTAATTTCGCGACATTGAGACTTGATTTGGCTTGACACATTGAATTATTTCGAGGTTAGTTCAACCCATTCCTCGCTACATTGAGACTTGATTTCGCGACATCAAGACTTGATTTGGCACATGAAAGGGGTTGAACTAGTATCGAAATACTTTAATGTGTCAAATCAAATCTTGATGTTGCGAAATCAAGTCTCGATGTCGCGAGAAATGAGTTGGAGGGGTAATTTTGTTCGAAAAAAATCAGAGTATGCTGTATAAGATGCTTTTGGGCATTACATGTATTTAAGGACGTTTTTGGAGATGTAAAGATATTTGAGGATGGTGAAAAGTCCTATTCAAATCTTCATGCATTTTTTCTAAATGAGTCAAAAGTTTTATACCTTTTTTTTCATCCCCTTAAGTTTAAACTTAGGGTCATTTAACTTTCGTAAGCAGTTATAAAAGCAATCTTAACTTGAACTCTCCACCTTTTATTTTTTTTATCTTTTATACCACTTTAGCCCTTCTATCTAGTGTAATGCTGAAAAGACATATTTAACGTCTAACCATCAAGGATTGTTGTTTATATAGGGATGTCAAACGGGGCGGGCCATGCTAGCAGCCCGGCCCGCCAAGGAAAAACCCTGGCACCGCACGGCCCACCATGGGCCGGGATGGAACGGGCCGGGCCAGCGGGCTAGGCGGGCCAGCTCTTTTTTTTCTCTTTTTTTTAGTATTAAAAAAAAAATAAAACACAAAGAGTCAAAGACACAGTTAGTGTAAGAGAGAACCATTTGGATTTTAACTAGCATTATCTAGTTATAGCCACTGTAGTTTAAATAATGAGACACAGCTAAAAATTAATGGATTTTCTTTATAGTGGCTATTGAATTATCAAATAAGTAAAAAATTTTAAGGTCACACAATCACGGAGAATGACAAAGATATTTAAGTGGTTCGGTCAAAGTCGACCAACTCCACTGAGAAGAGAGAACCATTTGGATCTTAACTTGTTGAAGGTTTCTAAATAGGATTACCTTCAAAACCTTACAATCTTCTTAGAAAATAAAAATAAAAAAAAATGAAAAACTTATAAATTTAAAAATTAAATGAAGAAAAAAGTAAAAAATCAGATGTGTAGTCCACTAATGTATTATGTTAGATCATAATCTTCCATTGATGTCAACTCTTGCTTTCTTTTATCTGCCAAATACCAGTCTCGTAAGCAAACACAACACTCCACCATTTTTTCAGTCATATTGGTTCTTTTGTCATCCACCATACGTCCACCTGTACTAAAAGCCTGTTCTGAGGCTACAGAAGACATTGGAATAGTCAATAGATTACGAGCTATGGCGGCCAACACCGGATAAACGCTTTCTTGTTGCTTCCACCAAGCTAAAAGGTCAAAACTAGATGCATCATGCACCCGTATTACGCCGACGTCAAGATACAATGATAACTCCGTCACAGTGTTACTTGAGCTTGAGCTGGATGCCATGCCCGTAGACAGGGAAGAATACCACACATCCCACTCACCAACACCTATTTGCCAGTCTTCTGAATGGCCCATACTAAGCCCAGTTGTACCCATTTGCTCACAATAAAATTGAAAAGTGCTTGTAAATTTGCCATAATATTTGAAAAAAATATTTAAATCTATATAATTCATATTTTAATTTATTCCATCAATAAAAAACTGTACACCACTTAATTTTAACTTAGGATCAAATACTGCAGCTAAAGAAAATGTCATTGGAACCTCTTTCCAATTTTTATTAAAATTTTCTTCTATGTTTTTAATAGTGCTACTCAGTAAAAAATGATCTCTAAATCTACTGAATTGTAAAATAATTTTAAAAAGCTTCATTAGATGTGGGATAATATACCCCAGTAAAAAATAATGTTGAAGTATAAAATGCTTCTAATAAATCTCTTACTTGGGCACATAACTCCCAATGTTCATCACTGATCATCAATTTTTGTGCATGAAAAGCACAAAATTCGTTCAAAACAGTTTTCCGGTCAAGTGCCTTGTTTAATAATCATACATAGAATTCCATCTATGTTCTACCTCCTTAAGTATTTTAATAGCTGATACGCCTTGCCTCGCACATATTTGGGCATACAATTGTTTTTTCTATGCGGAGGTGAAAATAAATCTAGTAATGTCTTTTATAGCATCCGTGTAACTTACAATATGCTTTAAACCAACTTTTACAATGAAATTTAAAATGTGACATACACATCTATTTTGAAAGATAAAGCTATCTATTAGAGTTGCAAGTGGCATCTGCATTCTCATTAATTCAATAGCCATTGTATTATTACTGGGATTATCTAAAGTTATAGATAAAACTTTTTCTTTAATATTATATTCATCTAGTTTTTCCAAAATAAATGTACTTATTCTAGTGCCATTGTGTGACCATTCAAGACTGTTAAAACTAATTATACTTTTATTAATAATCCATTTTGAATCTATGTTATGTGCAGTAATACAAAGAAAACTGTCACCCCCTTTAGATGTCCACATATCTGTGGTTATGGCTATTCTACCAGGAATTTCTGCAAGGTAATTTTTTATATTTGTTTTCTCTTCCTGCCAGAGTCTAATAGCATCATTTCTGGTTGTATTTCTTGAAATACTGTGAAATTGTGGTTGACAGTATTTCTGGACCCATTCTTCAAAAAACTCATTTTCAACAAAACAAAATGGTAATTCGGAAAACACAATCATTTTAACAAGATTTTGTCTACAACTTTGTGCATTAAAAGAAAAAAGACTCAAACTGCTACTACTACTACTACCACCACCAGTACTTGAAATTTGGGTCTGTGATCCAAGCCTTCTTGTCCCTACATCTGTCGGCTTATGTAAGTCTAAACATAATTTCTTATGTTTTGACAAATGGCCGGTACCCATTTTTGACTGGGCACCATAAATCTTACTACAAAATTTGCATTTTGCCTTTTCAACTGTTTTTCCATTTCAATAACCTCAAGCCTTATAAATATTTCCCAAACTGGTGAAGTTCTATTCCTTTTGTTTGGTTTACTGGAACTCTGAGGAAAGGGGGGTGGTAAATCACCTACTTTACCTTGTAATTCAATAAAATTTTCTTTTTCCCCTTAATTAACCGAAGAAGATTCTGTGGGAAATCTTCTAGCCATATTTCAAAATATAAAATTTATAAGTAATAACAGTAATAGACTCTAATAGCCTTCTTTTGTGTTAATTAATATAAGATAGGGGAGAAAATGAGAGTTAATATAATATAATATAAACTTATATATGTGGAATCTCAAATTTAAATAATATAAATACCTCTAAAATTTTGAAGGCCCCTTTAATCTTGTCTCTTGATGGCTTGATCTTTTGCCTTTCAAAAACTTCTTAGAGAGAGTGAAAGAGTTGAATGCTTTGAGAGAGAGCTAGAGAATGTATAAAGAGAATGAGAGAGTTGTGTAAATTGGTGAGGAATGAGAATGGGAGGGTTAGGGTATTTATAGACTTTGTAAAATGAAAAATAACACAAAATACCATTTATATGACCGTTTTATAGCTGTTGAGGGGGGTAAAATAGACTTTTTTTCAAAAAAAAGTCCATATGGACGTTGGGAGGGCCTGGCGGGTTGGCGGGCCGATCCCAACGGGCCTGGCGGGCTCGGGCCATATGGGCCAACGGGCCCAGCCAACTCTACCCACACGGGCCGTGCCGTTGATTGGCGGGGGCCCGGCACGGCCCATTTGACATCCCTATGTTTATACATCTTAAAACTGAGGATACATGCCCACCAAATTGACATTTGATTGATTGATAACTCGATAAGAATCTTAAACGGTTAAACCCATCTTATTCATTATGCATCCAAATATGCCTTCACTAGAAGGAAATATTCTTTTAGAAATAAAAAAAAGCTAAAATTAATAGAAAAAGTCGAATAAATGGACATTTTGAACTATACTATTTATAAATAGAAAATTAATTTATTTTAAACAATATAAATCTATATAACATATGATAATCGTACCTTTAGGTTTGAAACTTTAGGGATCATTTGTTTCATGTGAAAATGATTCATAGGCATAAATGTTGAACATGTGCAAATGATATACATATGGGATTTATTCCATTGTTTGTCGTTTTCGTTTCTTTTCACATTTAATTCTAAAAGCATCCAGCAATTATATATTTTCTCTAATTTCTGAAAATCCATGATAAATTAACATATGAAATTTGATCCTTCAGAACTTTTAGCTTTCTAAAGAAGATGAGTAGTTCGGATCATAAATTAGAAGCCCAAAAAAGTTTTCAAAAACTTCTCGAGAATATAAGAAGAATTAAGATGAGAGATTTGGTCCCTCATAGAGATGTCAAATGGGCCGGATCGGTCTGTTTCGACACGGCATGGCTTGTGTCATGGGCTGTGCTAGGCCGAGGGTATTGGGCACGGCAGGCTTGTGGGCTGACCCATCCATTAGGGTCAGCTCGCCAGGCATTGGCCCGCTAGGCACGGCCCGCCCAAAAATGGCTATTTTTTTAAAAAATATCTATTTTACCCCCTAACAGCCATAAAACGGTCATTTAAGGGGTATTTTATGTTCTTTTCAATTTTACAAAGTAGATAAATACTCTAACCCTCCCATTCTTTTCAGTATAGTAGGTCAATTTTAACCGAACCACTTAAATATCTTTGTCATTCTCCATGCTAGTGTTCGAATTTTTAATTTTAATACCGAAAAGGAGAAAAAAATTAACCCAAAAAAATTAAAAGAGGTATGCCGAGCACGGTAGGCACAGCACGGCCCATCCCTCTCCATCTGGTGGGCCGGCCCATGGCCGGTTCAGGCCTAGATTTGGGCGGCCCGGCCCGTTTACAATGCCTAGTCCCTTAGTCGTTTTAGCCTTCTAAAGAAGTTGAACAGTTCAAATTGTGATTTAAAGACCCATGGGAATGATAACCAAAATGAAGGTTCTTGATGGTCGGGGGATCTTCAAGTGCATCCATACCTCACCATTTGTGGTGAGGGACACCCCTTTTAGGGAAGTTTCAAGTACAAAAGAGACGTACAAAAGAAAAGTACACCTCTCTTTTGTACTTGAAATTTCCCTAAAAGGGGTTTCCCTCACCACAAATGGTGAGGGTTGGATGCACTTGAATATTCTCCCTTGATGGTCTTCTCGAGATATGAAAAAAGCCGCCACAGACATTGTAGCACGTGTATTGTTGCTTTGGTGTGAAAATAGGTTGTGTAACCGTTTCCACTATCAGATGTGTCAATTTTGGGTTTTCACACACTCATGCAAACAAACATGGTGATGCATTATATTCTCACATGCAAACAATCAACCCCTAAATGATTTTCTCTAACAAATACCCTAATTTGATATAAATGGAATTGTAGATAAATGATTTCTTAAAAATGTTGATTGGTTGATAACTAAACAAAAAAAAAAAAAAAAAAACCATATGAAGTATTATATGTAATATAAATAAAAGAGATACTCATTATAATCATCAAAGCCTTTTTTCCAATTATGTTGGGGTCGACAGCAGGAATTATGTTTCTCGATTCCAATCCATCTTGAGTCAAATCCTCAAATAGTTTGCACTTCCTCAGATCTATTATTACCCCTTCCATCCACGTCCTTTTAGCCTACCGATTATCCTTGGTAGACCATCAATCTACATAAAAGAAGTTTTCCTCAATGGCACAATTATTGGCTAGCATTGTAGGTGTCTAAACTATCTCAAATGAACTCATTTTATTTTATCACCTATTGATGCTACATCTAAATGCTCTTAAAAGTGTTTATTTCTAATTTTGTCCTTCTTAGTTTTATCACACATCTACCTTAACATTCTTATCTTTGTTATACTTATTTTGTGAATGTGTACTCCTTGATTGACCAACATTTTACTCTATATATTATAACCAGTCTAACTAAAATCTTGTGGATTTTTTTCTTTAGTTTTGTTGGTATGTATTGATCATCAAGGACTACAAAAGAAAGTTTCCACTTTAACCATCTTGTTTTTGCCCTCTGTATTCAGCATCTTCCTCGATCTCTCTATTCTTACTAATTAATAAGTAATGTATTAAATAAATCTCTTTATGGTATCTATTGAGCTTCAATTCCTAGAGAGTTCTCATTTGTTTGTACATGCCTACGAAAGTCACAATCCTTGTATTCTTGTCTTTGTACAACTTATTTTAAAGCCCTTAAACTCCACGGCATCTCACCGTCTCTCTCGTTTTGTATTTACATCATCTCTTGGTTCATACTTCTACATAATATCATCTGCAAATCACATTATATCATTTACAAAAATATAAAATAAATGGTTATAGTGAAAATAAACATCATTTTGGTCCAACTTGTGAGTCGGCAACCTATGACAATCATTCATACTCCTATTTTAAATTAATTAAGATAGCCTTATTAATGGTCCGGTGAACTTTTTTTTGTCTTTTGTGCGCTAATTTCTTATGTTCTTCCTTTTATCGTGGGAGAACTATAGATTTTGTAAAGATCTCGTAGATGAAAGGTGCCAATTATAAATAGGGAATAAATCATCGCTTGATATTTTCCATATATATATATATATACCTTGTCAATTGAGATAAAGAGGAACACTACAAAACGTACATCTATAAAGAAGGTGCAGAATTATTATTTATTATGCAGATTTTTTTTTTTGATAAAAAATATTATGTAGATTGATATGCTATAAAATAGATTTCTTTTATTATTAATAAAGAGGGATGCTACCAAACACCTTTTCATCTTTCTTTTTTTTATATATTATTTCTCTATTTTCCCGTATGAATAATTATTTTAAGTTGGATCCCACTTGGATGCATGATAACCAAAATGTGATAACCAAGATGGGCTAAGGTTTCTGTCAAGTCATTAATCAATCACGTGTCATTTGGTGGATACCTATACCGAATGTTGGAGAAGTAAATATCAATCCTCTATAATAAAAATATAAATATATCAAGTAAATATATCACTAATTAAAAAAAACATAAAATTGTCTTTTCAAGTTTTCATCGATGGGTAACTCAGTTGGCTTAAGACCACGGTTTGCACTCGGAGGTTAAGAGTTCGAAACTACACAACCACACTGGCGTCACAGAGAATTTACCCAACTCCCCCTGAGCTCGTAGGGATTATTCTGGCCCAAAGAGCTTGGACACCCTCTGTTATTAAAAAAAAAAAAAAAAAAAAAAACTTTTCACAAAGGTAAAATGGTTAAAATGACGAAAAGTGGAGAATTAAAATGTCAAGGTTGCCTTTTATGACATTAAAAGTTACTTGAAGAATGTTTTGGTAAAAACATTAAATTTAGGAACTTTTTTGAGGATTTCAAAGAATACAGGAGGCTTTGTAACAAAAATAGTTTGCTTCTGGTACACGTAAAACAGATCGCTCGATTATTCCAAACGCCAGTGTTTGAATTCAAGACAAAGTAGTGGGGCCCACCGTTTCTATTTTCTAGATAATGATCGATTGCGATCGCTCCGGTCATGAATGTCGCATGACAAGACACGGCTATAGGTTATATCGCCAAGTTGTCAAGGTCAAGTCTTCGGAAATTTGGTATCTGACAGCGTCTGCAAAGGAATCGTACGACACACGGATTTGAATTGAGCCACATATCAATTCAACATTCATACCAGAGAAAACCAAAATTCAGTTCGTTGGTGTAAATGTTCATTTTCAATTGAGGATTGCTAAAGTACACACATGAAATTGATGTCTGAACGCTATAAAGTCTTTCAATTATTTATATCAAAATACCTATATCAAAAAGATGATTTTACTAAAAAAAAAAAACAGAGAAACACTTAATCTTGCCATTGAACCGAATCAGTCAAATTATCTAAACATGCATCGAAAATGACGATTCACCCCAAAACTTTTTTTTTTTTTTACCAAATTTTTTTTATGGTCGATATTGACCCCCATTTTAAGTGTTGAGGGTCAATATCGAACCTGTACAGGCAAAAAGAAATAATTTTCCTCATCTTCTTTCTTCTTCCTCTTTTTCCCAGACCCAATCCAATGATGGAAAAAACAATTTTTGGAGCCTGTTTGGATTTTTGCTACTCTGGAAAGAATCACTCTTGATAGTGTTGGATGTTGATGACTATTATTTCTTGACTTCTTCGGCGGTCCAGAAGGAGGCCTCTTGTACATTTCCCCGATCTTACTACTTTACGTGGCCACGGCACCAAAAAAGTCAGTTTAGCCAAACCCACCTTCCCGCCCCAAAATCCTTCTCTCTGTTTTTTTTTTTTTTTAACCCTTTCTAAGGGTCAACTTTGACCTTGGCATTTACATTTTGCCTCAATACAAGTGAAACTATCGACTCTAACAGTGTTAAGAAGATTTTGAGGTACATCGAATCTAAAATTAAGAATTAGGGTTTGATTGAGGTACCTGATGTGTAATTAATAAAATACCGCAAGTGCACGTCATTTATAAATAGACAGCGGCAAGTACAGGTTGAACCCACAGAAAACGATCAAGAATAAGAACCTAAAAGCATCACACATTAAAAAGGCATAAAACTAAAGTAACTAGAACATAAGTGTTGATATTAATAAAGAGATAATGAATAATAATAAATAGACCAGGGCATCTAGAATCCATTAAGCATCCCAAAATATCCAATTTTCATGCAAACACATGTTTATTAGTTTTTATACTTCAAATTTGGACCCAATCAAGCCATCCAAATTTGGATAATCTAGCTTTGAAATCAATTTTTCTCAAAAGAAATTCTTTTTCTATAAAAATCTATCAAAACACCCAAGACCTCCTTCCCCTTATAAAAGTGTTAAAATTACCTAATAATCACCTGTCAAACCTAAAATCACTATTAAGAATGGTTCTAAACCTTTTCTAATGGATTAAGGAACAAATTTGGTCCGTTCTAAAATGAGGTGTTCCTAATACTTTGGAACGATCAATAATCATTCTAGAATATTATAATGGAACTTATCTAAACTGTTTCTAAATTTATTTCTTGGGCCGATTTCAACCCATTCCAAAATTAAATTTTTGGAATGATGTTGAACCGTTCCTAAATACATTTGTTCGGACCGATCTCAACCCATTCCAAAATTACATTTTTAAAACGATGTTGAACCGTCCCTAAATATGTTTTTTTGGCACACTATTGAACCGTTCTTGAATTTTTATGGTTGGAACATATCTAAACCATTCCAGAATCTATTCATAAATAGTATAATAGAACAATTACAAACCGTTCCTAATATTATGAGTATTGTTTTAAAAAAAGTATAAACTTAAAAACTTGTAAGAAAACCTGTAATAACATTCATAAGTGTGTGTGCGCACACACACACACACACACACACACACACATATATATATATATATATATATATATGTTATGAGATATGGATCTTGGGTGGATGCATACTTAAGATGAGTTAGGGTTAGAATATGGTTCCTCTCTTATTAGGTTATTTTGCCTATAAATAGGCTTCTCCCCTTGTATTTGGACACATACTTAGGCCCCGTTTCTTTACTAGAATTCTTGACAGGAATTCAAGATGTTAGGGAATTTAGGAATCTGTAAGGAATTTTGTGTTATATTACTAGAATTCCTGGGCATTTGAAATTATAGGTATTTGAAATCCCAAAAAACTTATCATTTGAAAAACCACTTTAACAAGGAGGATTTGGAAATTTCACTTGGCACTGGAATTCCTAGAGAGGGACGATGGCATTCCAAGAGCTCAGGCAGAAATTCAGGCCATGAATGAAACAACGAATTTAGAATTCCAGAATTTGACAGTATTTTAAATACCAGCATTTGAAATTCCCAGACAATCACTAGACATGAATTCTATGAATTCTAGTAAAGAAACGGGCCCTTAATGAAATAACAGAAAAGCTCTCTCTTTTACCTCTAATCTTCTTTCTCTTGTTCTCTCTTTTTTCTAACTATATATATAAAGAGCGCTACAAAACACCCAGGGTGTTTTTTTTATAGTAAAACGCCCCTTTTGAACAACCAATGAAAAGAGGAGATAATTAATGAGGGGTTACTTATGTGAATCTTTATTTTGGTCGACCATTTAATCTCCTTTTTTTCTCCTCTCCTAATTTTACTCCCTTTATTTCTCTCCTTTCTACCAATGTCTAGATCCTTATTTTATCTCCATTTTTTTATCCCATCCCTATTTTAATGGGCCCTGTAACGCCCCAATTCCGAACACTGAGAAAATCGTCAAGGTACCTGAATTTGGTGCGCTACTTCTCGGAAAATCCGAGAACTTCCAAGATCGTAGAGTTGCAGTGAGGACCAATTTAAAACTTTTTGACCAACATATAATCAATGGTTATAAATTTGCAGAAGTGTAAAGAGCAAAGCATAAGCATAAGATATCATAGAGATATATCAAGTGTAGCAGGGCTAAAGTCTAGCCTAAATTTCAACATATAATTAAGAACATGTTTATAAACATATCAGTCTAACTCCATTCTCACCACATAAAGACACTCAAACCCAAAAAAAAAAAAAAAAAGATAACACTCAAGCCCTTGATACAAGCGCTCCATCCTCTAGCTCGACCCCTTGGTCGGCTGCGCCCCATCCATAATCTCTAGCTATGGGTGCCTCCATGAGCGTGTCGTCCTCATAATTGGGGTCAACACCTAAGCACCAAGAATGGGTTGGATCCAAGGATCTGGCAAGTTACAGTATACAAATAACATAGTATGTATGCATCAAAAGAGTAGAGATAGTAATAAGATCAATAAGAATAACCAAGGTACAAATGCTTGGCAATTGAGCAAGATAAACATTTAGAATCAGGAAAATAAGATAAGCCAATCTATTTACACAACATGGCATATTTACACAAGCTGGATACTGCGGGATATTATGCCATAGCCCTCCCATATTAAACACAGTCGCGGTGGGAAAATCTCACTAGTGCTGGGGATAACTAACCCCGCAAATCACTCATCAATCTTAAATACTCATCACTTAAGAGACAGGACCCGGTATCACATTGTTCGTCTAAAACACAGCTCATCATGATATCCCACTCAACACTCATAAATAGCTTTTACTAGTGATGATCAGTCAATAGGTTGAGCTTAGAACAACTGAGTGAATGTTCGTGCCGACTCATGAAACCAAGGTACAGGTTTGTGTCTGTCTAGGCTTGCCTTGCGCAAGCAAGGTTCTAACAAGTCCCTAAGAGGTCCAAGCACCAATCATTGGGTCCATACTAAGGCCCACCAAGCCATGACCTTAGTCTAAATAGTTTAGGAGAGATCACCAACCTCAATCCAATATCAAATAATCCATACTCATCCAAAATGAGTTACAAGTCCCATTACAACCTCTCCATCCTAAGATTCACACATACAACTTAGGCCGTAGGAGGGCCCACCTAGCCGCAGACACGGGTCAAATTCCTCCAAACTACATCACCAGGTCACCTCTAGGAAGTCCTAGGTTCAGGTCCTTCATTTTTTATTTAATTAACATGTATAAAGCAATGACAAGGACATAAGAGTGACATTAATGTAATAAGTGGAATAAACTCCAAGTAATTGAATCAAAGGGAACATCAAGGGTCCAATCCTAAGTAATGGCCCTAAGTAATGGCACACATTCAGGTTCAGGTCCATTTCAGTTAATTGGATCCCTAAATGAAGTTTCAGATACCAAGTATACTGTATTTGGTGCTCCTGAAGTTACTGGCATCTTCGACGATACTTAAGGATCGAATCAACATCAAATCTAATTCTTAGACCCTACTTAGTGGCCCCATGAGTCAAGGTTGAGCTACACCATTGACTCGTGCTTGGCACATTAATGAAAGTCCATTTGGACGGTCAATGGGTCCCTACCCAAAATAATTCCCCTCTCCAAAATAATTCAAAAATCTAATTGAATTAATAAAATAACTATGGTCTTTATCCTAATTTTCTAGAAACAAAAAGGGCAAGGTGTACACTATTTAACAACTCCAAGTTCTGTAGCATAAATGAGGCCACACTTTCTCATGCACTCACAGACCACTGAACCACACACTCACCTCTCCTCTCTCACTTATCCACACATGTCATCTCCCACCTACACTCTTCTGCAACAGAGCAAACCAAACAGTAACGACCTTCACGCTTGGGAACATGGAGTCTGCAAAGATCATGGACCTTATTGATCCAAGCTCAAATCAGACCCTACCAACTTGGTCGCCCAAGCCTATACGGCCAGATGACCAGCCCAGATTGTAATCAATCACTCAGTGGGCCCCGCCATGGTCTGATGTTAAAAACAAAAAACCCCCCTTTGTGAATGACGCCCAGTAAAGTGTAAACCTAAATGTGGGGCCAGATGGAACCCAATCCCCACGGGTCCACCACCACCAAGTTCGCCCCTGGGTCCACTATCAGATGTGGGGACCCGACCTACCATTGGGTCATGTAGTGGGTCCCACTATTCATTGATACAGAACCAATTTGCTCCTAAAACACGTCCTTTCTCTCTCTGATCAGACGCTGGATGGTGGCCAAACAAGGCTCACCTCACATGGGTCCACCACCTAATGGGTCGCCCGTGGGTCCTCCTTCGGATCCACGGATCGTATGGGTCATCGGGTGGCCTACCTAGGTCCCGGTATCAACGCAAGAAAATCAGGCCCTCACGGTTTCCATGTCCGGGATCTGTTACAGGTCGTTTCTTCACTGGCCATGAGTGGATTTGAGTGGAATCCCACTCCAACAACCTTTGACAATCACCATTGACCCATCAACCTTCCAAATGAGCAAGAAATCCATCTATTAATGGCGAAAACCCAAATAAACAAGTTCATAGGTAAATCTAAGCATTTCTAGCATAATATGACTAAATTTTCCAAAATAAAAAACAGTAAACATGCATTCTATGCTAAGTATGTACATTGCACTTGCCTTAAATCCGAATTTGCAAGGGAAAATAGAAGAAGATTCAATCCAAGCTATCCAAACCAAATCCAATCTACCAAACCTAGCACCCATTCCACAAGAGAACCAGGGCTTAGAAAGGAAATCTAGAGAGAAAGAAAATCCTAGAGAACCATATGAAATTAATTGGCTAAGGAAGGAGCCTTACCTTGATTTGTAGAAGAGAAAGAGATTGACAAGAGAGGGTTCCTTAGGGAATAGCAGTAGCTACAGGTAGAAGATGGCCTCCTTCTTGTAATTAGGGTTTTGGACTTAGGGTTTTAGCTAGGGTTTCTAGGGTTAGGGTTTTAGCTAGGGTTTTGCGAAATGAGAGGCAAATGAGGGATAAATGAGAGTGAATTTACAATTCATTTCCTAATGCAATAGTTTAGCTTATATAGGCTAGGGTTTGGGACAATTACCAAAAGGACCTTTTAATTTGTATAGGGGCGTGGATAAGGACATGGGCATTTAGGCCCTTTGGCAGAGGTTCTAGAATGTTCTCAAGTGTGGAAAACCCTCCATACAAAAACCTATTTACTAGCAATGGCCTCAACACCTAAAACCCGATAAAAATTATAAAAAGACACCTTGTAGATCTATAAAATACAAAATAGGCATAAATCCTATAAAATAGGCTAAAACTTAGGAAAATATCTATCTACCCTCACTAATCCCTATTAATTAGTACAATTATGCTATATTACCAAAATTAATAGTATTCAAATGCAAAATGAGGCCCACCAAGGGTGGGGCCTTACAGGCCCACTATTAAATGATCACTGAAAAGGCTTAAATTTTTTAATTTCATAGCGGTAAGAAATTCACGATGGTTCTTAGTGGAGTCCACAAACAACCCAACCTAAGATTGATAAATATAAGAAACTTGATATTTTTATAATTTCATAGTGGGCCCAAGTTGGAGTGAAATCTGATTAGGATTGATTGATATTTCCATTATCTCGTGGTGGGTCCAAAAAAATCTATTGACTTTCTCTTTCTAATGTTTTCCTGTATTTTCTTGAATCTCTTAAATAATAGGTGTATTCAAAGGAGGTTTTTATCCGTGACATGGTTCCCTATTCTCTCGGTTTCTCTCTTTAATACACTACAACATGACGTGGCATCATTTAATTGGACAAATCAAAAGGGCATAAACGCCCCTTTAGAAATGGGGTGGTTTTGAGAATTTTTCGATATATATATATATATATATGTATATATATAATATTAATTTGCAATGAATCAACAAGAGAGCTCCTTTGAAGACATTTATACATTGAAATAAAGGAAAACTAAGATACTTAAAATGACAATTAATTCCACATACTGTTCTACTGTTCTAACAAAAGCTATAAATGATATTAAACCATGATAAAAGTTTAATAAGTTGTGTTCTTTAGATGCCATAACTAATCAGTGAACAAAGTAAAGCTCATAGGCCATGCTGCAATTGACCCATATCCAATCTCACATAAAGTTGAATGATAACCATTTGGTTGAAATAATTCAATGTCTCCTTTGTCAACAATATCTACGATAACCCTATATTCGTTTTTCGGAAGAGATTTGCCATGAATCTGTTCGGGTTCCTTTCCCGTATTAGCTCTTCCACGTGCAATGACTTCATTATGCCAAGATAATAGTTTGCATGATTGCCATCTCATTGAAGATTGATCATTCCCTCTTAGATTGGAAATTGCAATTGATCCTAGAATCTTCGGTGGAACCTATGTGCTTCCTTGGGATTCTGGCGCCGTGGGTAATAACGTTTTACAACACATGTTATTTTTTCAAAACATGTAAAAAAGATGTAATGCTATTTAAATTATTTAATAAAAAAAGAAAATTTCTAATAAAGATCTACCTTGACAATCAACTGTTGCAAACCCCTAACTTCTTCAATTAGGTTTTTCATTTAGGACTCCAATTTCTTAAGTGATGTTGATTGGTCTGTAACTTTCCTCTTATTAAGGGCCAACATTTCAAGAGCAGGTAAGGACCCCTACAATTTGAGTTATGGACACGTTCCCAACACCTCGGACACAACCCTGATTATCAACACTAAATACTTGAGTTAATGGATCATTGAGAATATCGTGGGGATTTACTTCACCTTGCTTGGAAAGTGGTTCCTTATAGTCTTTCCTGCCAAGTTATACAACCATATAAGTAAGTCTTTTAAATTACTTTATAGTTCATGAACTTAATTATAAAATGAACTCATACAACCATATAAGTCTTTTAAATTACTTTATAGTTCATGAACTTAAGTGTAAAATGAACTCACCATATGTGTAGACACACTACTGGGGATAGAACCATCCTTTCCTGTATGGGCTTCGATCCACACTTCAGCTCTAGTAATGGGAGGGGCACCATCCTTCTTTTGGCGTTTCTATATTTGCATGAGTTTCTGCAATTAGTTTCTAAGGGGCTATTTGTTCGCATAAAGATATAAAAGAATTGAAAACATATGATTTATGTCATTAGTAGTTAAAAATGAAGACCATAGGGCAAAAATAAAAAAAATGAGCATTAGGTAATCTTTCCTTCTACGGTAATAGAATAAAAGAAAAATAAGAAATGACCACGATTCAATGTGTGCGCGTGATTGGAAATCTCACAGCAAAAGACAGGCAGAAAATTTGGGTTTGTTTTCTTATTTTCAGCTGTACCCACATGGCACGCCGGAGAAGAAGACTTCTGCGGTCGCCAGAGCCACGCATTTCCGCTCCGCCTCCCTTCACCAGTCTTGCTCCATTGGAGAAGGAGAAGACAACGCTGTCTTCCCTATTACAGAACCAGAAGGAATGAAGGAGAAGAAGAAGACAGGTCTTCTGGGCCTAGGTTTTGTATCAGTTCTAGCTTCGAGTTCGGGTTAGGTCAGGTTGACTTGATCCACGCAAAAGCTCAGAAGCAAAGGTTGCATAAATTTGTTGCAGGACATGGTGCCGCCGGCGGCAGCCATGCCTTTCTCCAGGTTGTTTGCATGCACTGATGGGTTTGATTGGGTTCTGATAGGGGTTGGATCGATTGAGAAGGAAAAAGGCTTGCCGGTCTCGTTGTATCCGCCACTATAGGTTTCTGATCGTTGCTGAATCTAGTCGACGGTGCTGCGCCATCGCTAGATAAGGAAAGCAGGAGGGTTGTTATATCGTTTTTGACAAACCTGTTTGAGTTTTTATGAAATTTATCTGAGTTTTTATGAAATTTATCTAAGTTTTTGTCAAGTTTATTTAAGTGTTTAACAATTTTATATGAGTTTTTGTCAAATTTATTTGAATTTTTTCATTTTTTGTCAAATTTATTTGAGTTTTGCGTAAATTTATCTTAGTTATGAAAAAAAAATTCTCTGGGTTATGGACAAATCTATTTGAGTTTTTGGCTAATTTATTTGAGTTATGGAACAAATTTATCTGAGTTCTCGACAAATCTAACTGAGTTTTTGCCTAATTTATTTGAGTTTTTATTTATGTCTTTTGAAATTTATTTGCATCTTTTGAAATTTATTTTCATTTTTTGAGTTTTATTTGGATCTTTTGAAATTTATTTGCGTCTTTCGAAATTTATTCGCATTTTTTGAAATTTATTTGGATCTTTTGAGATTTGTTCGCGTCTTTTAAATTTATTTTCGTTCTTTTAAAATGTATTGTGTTTTTTGAAATTATTGCTTTTTTTAGAATTTTACTTACGTCTTTTGAAATTTATTTGCATCTTTTCAAATTTATTTATATTTTTCTAATTTTATTTGGATTTTTTGAAATTTATTTGTGTCTTTTGGAATTTATTTACATTTTCTGAAATTTATTTGGATCTTTTGAGATTTATTTGCATCTTTTTAAATTTATTTGCGTTCTTTTGAAATTTATTTCGTTTTTTGGAATAATTATGTTTTTTTGAAAGTTCTCGTTCTCATTAATGGGATTTCATTAATCGTGGTCAATTAAATGGTAGTTAACCATTATTAATGGCATATCACACTAATATTGGGATATGATTTTGAAGAAAGGGTAATTTGGACATATTAGGTATGAGAATATGTTAAAGAACCTTTGGCTGCATAATTTTTTTTTTTTTTTTTTTGTGGACTGTTTGCAACAAAGTTATACTTTGAGGGACCTTTGACCAAACGCCCCATTATATATTTATAAGCATGAGCTTATTGAAATCTCTATGTCATATCGAAATATCTCGGATCTGTTGTATTTATAAATTTACATCAAAAGTTGCTTTTCAGCCATCTAATCCATCAACGGTTCACAGAAAGTGGAGAATTTAATTTATAAAATATCTTTATATATATATATATTAAAGCAAAGGGGGAGGTGGGGTGTGAGGGGTGCCACCTCATCCCTGAAAAGTGAAAAGTCTCTTCTTTCAAAGAAATATAGAAGAACAAATTGTACACCTTCAGGCTTTGATGTGGGCCACTACACTCCACCAAAACAAATCTCCATTTCATTATCTTCTCCAAACCACCTCCCTAAATCTCTCAATTTTATTCAAATTTTTATGAAGATAACAAACTCACATATTTATCATATATGAGGGACTTTTCAGCGTATTGATTGTGGGACCCAAGTAGGTCACCGATTGTAGATCAGGTCCCCACATCTGATAGAGGACCCAGGGGTGAACCTGATGGTGGTAGACCCGTGGGGATTGGGTCCCATCTGGCCCCACATCTAATGGTTTACACAGCTTGGGCGTCCATCACAAAGTGGGTTTTTATTTTGAACATTAGGCCATGGGCGGGCCCACTGGGTGATTGATCACAAATCTGGTCCTCTCCAATGGCCATACTAGGTTGGGCGATCTGGTTGGTGGGGATTGATCCGGGTCTTGATCAGTGGGGCCCACGATGTCAGCAATTTTAATCTCAGGCAAGAAACCCTTGTTTTTTTTTTTTTTTTTTGGGAGAAGGTTTTTTTTTTTTTTTTTGAACAGTTTTTTTGGGAGAAGTTCTGTTACAGAACTTGCGTTAATGAGAAGAAGAGATGAGGCAATTCGGTGGTCTTAGGGTGTATGGAAAGTGTGTCCATCATTTATGTGCAGAAGTTGGAATTCTATTAAATTGTACACCTTTCCCTTTTAGTTTCTGGAAATTAGGAAAAGGATCTTGACTGTTTTATAAACTCAAATTAAACCTTTTGATTTATTAAGAATGTGATTATTAATTTTGTTTATTGTAATTTTATTGTGCTTTTATGATTACATTTTTTTGTGGGTTTGATTATTTATTGCCTAGATTGGTCTCATTATGTCACTTTTATTGGGTTTGCCTATTTTGGGTCCTACCCACCATTTGATTTATATACATGTAAATATTTTTTTTTGTGGATGTTTGATAACCACAATTCATTCTATAAATTAAGCGTAGCCTATCCGGGTCTCAAACTAACCATAAACCAGCAATAATGTTAGACCCATATACATGTATACCAGGGTCACAACAAAGGCTGGTCCATCTCTAGCTTCGCATCCACGTGATTTTTCAATCTAATATTTCAGATCATACCAAATCCCACATGTTTTCCAAGAAATTTAAATCAATTGAATCTAAGATTAGGGTTTACGGTTACCTCAATTGCATCAACACAAGAGTTCTTCTTTAAAAATTCTTTAAGGTGCCACTCACCTTGAGCCTAGATATTGCATAGATTTAATCTTCCTCTCCTAATATCTCTCTCATTTAAAGTGTCACATGAGTTCAATTAAAATCTAAATTTAAAATCTTATCTTTTAAAATTTTTCTCTTAGTATCATTCAAATCTCTCCTAAGATTTCTTTTTTAAGATCATTCAAGACTCCCTAAAATGTGTCTTGATATCATTCGGAAATTCAATAATTTGCAATCCTTCTTCTTCATTCACTGGATACATATATCTTATTTATTTTTATATTATTTTTTAATGATTGATTTTTGAAGAAAATGATTTGAGGATGGTGTGCAACCAGTGTAAAAAAAGAATTGAAAGTAAGTAAATATATGCGAGGAGCTTATATTATTACAATAACTTGCAATAATTTTTTTTAATGATTGTCTTGCTAGCACTCATCATTACAGTTGTTTTTCTTCTTTGTCCAAAGACATGTCCTAAATTTATTTATTTTTATTTTCTATAATATTAAAAAATATAAATCTTAATTTATTTTTTATGTTAATTATATTTTTTCCCATAAATATTTTTTTGGTTTATTGTCCCAACGTGCAATAGGAACATACTATTATTTTTTAATAAATTGCAGCTCTGTTTTTTCTTAGATTTATACCTTTTCTATTAATTAGTTTTTTAAATTTTTTTCTATTAATTAATTTTTCAAGCACCAAAATATCTTTCAATTTGGATTTTAAGATTATGCTTTATAGGTTGTATTTTTCATCTAATGTACTTTCCTATCAAGTTTTGAAGAAAGTTAGAAAATTAAGGGTTAATAAGGTGATTAATTTAAAAATAAATTTAAGACTATGCCTTCTTAGATGGATGTTTAATTTCACGTCCTTAATAAAGTTAGAAAATCAAATGGTTGTTCAAGTAAATAATCGAAAACTATGTCTTTCAAAATGCATTGATATTGTTTTTATTGAATTCTGTTATTTACAGAAGTGCTATATATTTAATGTAAATATAATAAAATACTATAAATTTTATAATGTATTCTAGATTTTAATTTAATTTTTAAATATAAGTTATATATAGTGTTTTAGAAAAAATGAAGTATTCTAAATAAATTTTATTTGGGGCCCAGGCTTAGCACTAGCGTTTGTTACTAGTATGCATGTAAAGTTAACAGAAAGAGGGGAGGAATGAATCAGTTGGGTTGGTGAAATAATCATGGAACCATTAACCTCTCATAAGTGCATAATCAAATATATAAATAAATGATTCCTAGAATCTTTAAAACACTACAAACAAAAAAACACCCTAAACCTAAAACAAAACAACATAGCAAATGAAACCAAAAGACAAGAGAGGAACGGGTCTATACACCTTTCTTCCTTGCTTGCGTTATCTTTCGTTCCCGTGCTTCCATCCTTCCTCTTTTTCGTTTTGTTCCTCCGCAGTTCCGTTCCCTGCCATGCGTATGAGGAGTCATGCAAAGACTTAACCCTAAATATCTCCCTCCCATTTAGGGATGTAAATGAGTCATCGATTCTCCAATTACACGGAGGTTCTGACCCGTTAAAAACAGGGTCTGGGTCCTTATTTAGGCATCGGAAAGTAAACGGGTCCGGGTTCGGTTCCACCTTAGTTTGGACCCGTGGACCCGACATATTACCTTAATTTTTGAAAAAATCTCCTAAAAATCATGTTTTTTTAATACCATTCTCTACCTATATCCGGACCCGGATCCAGACCCGTCCCATAAATGGTTTTGGTCCCAATTCCAAAACCAAGAAACCAGTTTCAAAACTGTTTTAATTTTGGATCCGGTTCCATCTTCTCCTTAATGGTTCCGATTCAGGGTCCACCATAGACCTGGACCGGAACCAATCCGTTTACAACCATACTCCCGTCTGTTCTTTCCATCTTATTTAGTATACTAGCCCATATATGGAGACGTGCAAGTGTGGAGTCCTTATTGGAAGGATTTTCTTTCTATTTTGCCGGGAAGGAGTTTCATGCAAAGATTTTTCCATTTTATTTTTGGTGCGGGAGTATAGAAATCTGATTTGGTGGCACATCTTTTTTTATTAATGAGGATTTGTGCATACTTATAAGGTGGGGCCATGCACAATATATATAGTTTCTAACATATCTAACTTAGGACCTGTTTGGATGTACGATAAAGTGCAAGAATTTTGTATTTTGAAGAAGATATTCTTACCTTCTCAGTGTTGGCTGTTTGGATAACTATACAAAATGAGATAATATATTATATTCTTTCCTATCAAAATAAAGAAAGTTTTCTTCCTACACCACAATCGTGTAGGATAAAATCTATAAGAATATTTTCTTCCATTTCACGGGATCTCACTTGATAAAGTTCGAAAACAGCACACAACTTCCTTTCATATTTCCACTTCCTCTCGTCTCATCTTCTATTTTCCCCATTTTAACTCCTCTCCTTGGGATACCCATTCCTTTGCAAAGTAATGCTCTCTCTCTCTCTCTCTCTCTCTCTTTCTCTGACTCTGGATGCCCTCTCCTAAACGTACTCTCTTTCATTATATATATATATATATATATAAATTATTCCTTTTTTATTTCTTTCATCTCGTTTACTGTTTATTTCTGATTGGATGTAGTGATGGGTGTGAAATCTAAGGTGGGGCCATGCACAACCATTTATTCTATTAAGCAAGGAGTGCAGGTGTCAGTTTAGAAAATTTATAACATTTTAGCATTTAGTAAATTAATCTATTCCCATTTTATCTCTAGTCATTCTTTTACATGATTAATCTCTTTAAACCAGATTTTGATCAAGATGGATAACTAGCCCCACTAAAGATGTTAGAAAAATATTCCAGACTAGACCAATAGACTTAGAAATCTAAATTTGTTTCAATTAGTTTAATTAACCAACTAGCAAAATGCGCCCGTGCTAAGCCCGGGCGAAAAGGAAAGCATTAATTAATATCTTAATATGAAAGAAATGAATAAAATTTTAGATTAACTAAATAATAAGACGTTATAACTTATGTCTTAAAGTTAAATGACAATTCAGAAGTGCACAAATTTAACATATCAACCATGTAATCAAAACATCATAAACAATAAAAAAATTCTAATCACCTATGAAAATATAATTAGAAGGAAAAAAGAAAAGCACTAAGTATGTAGTCCTACTAAGTCCAAGCAAGAAAAAAAAATTAAATTTAAAATATAAAAAAAAAATATGCATAAATAAAAAATTTTGATTGAATAATTCTAGCATCTCACTTACTATCTAAAATTCATTTCAGTTATTTTTTTTATGATGATGGTTTTCTCGTGGTATATAACCCAATAGGTCTATTCCCTAGGGAGCACACACAAAACCAAGACACACATGCTTTGAGTAAGTCTAGAGTGAGATTCGAGCACACAACTCGAGGAGCAAACTCATATATAATGCTAATAACCCAACTCCGGGTGGGTACTTACCATCTAAATTCCTCAAATTAACTTGAAAAAATAAAATTCAAGAGAATGAATAAAATCTGACTTCATAACATTAAATAAGCCTTTACACTCTACTGCTCATTAACTTTCACATCCTTAAAATCAAAACTCATATCCAATATAAAATTTCACAGGAAAAAAAAAAAAAACTAACTCCCAAAATAAATGTTTTATTGAAATAGAAATAAGTAAGCTAACATAGCTATGTTACACTTTTCATGTCTCTGTTGCAAGAGAAAAAAAGCCTAAAAATAAAAAATAAAAACACCCTACTTAATTTGCTAGAAGAATGCTCTAGCATGACCGTTTCATGCATAGTATTATAATGGTCCCAAATACATGAATCATAACCCCACAATTGCTTACATGAATAATACGAACAAGAAGACATCCACAACTAACTACACTCTTCTTCTCTCCTTGAATCCCTAAATTAATAAACACTAAAAAGATGCCAAGCCCAAAAATCTTGCAAACCCATCAATAGAATCTAAATAAATAAACCCATTATAATTGAAGATAAATAACCCAAAATAAAAAATAACCAAATTAATAAAAACAATCGGACTGTTTAATCTCCTAACCATAATAGATATATTAAAATTTTAAATTTTCCTAAAGAAGTTTAACAAAAGTGGACTCTCGATGTAAGTTCCAAACAAACTTAAAATTCTTCTACTTAAAATTCTTCTCCAATCAAAATTGAAATCGAAATTGAGGTCCAAAGTTGCGAAATCGGATCCTACGCCTATAATATATAATAATTGGGACCCAGAGTTGTATATTTAATTTATTTCAATTTAATAATTCTTCAATATTTCAATTAGATTGTGTGAACCGTGTGGTACTCCACGATATTAACACATGAACAATATCAAATCTGGAGTTGGGTCCTTACACTAGAAAAATGAGCATCTTCATTGATAACTAGGTTACCAAAAAACAAATTATTTAGTTAATTAAAAATATTTCTGCAAAAAAAAAAATTATTAGGAGAACATGAACGCTTTAAATCTGTTCCTCGGCATATATTGATTTTGGAACAATGTTTTTATTTAGGAGCGGTTGCAACGTGTTCCTACTTCGGAACATTTTATAAATGTGCCGGAAGAATGATCCTAATCAACATATCTGGTGTAGTGAGGGGGGAAGAGAAGAAGAGGGAATAGGAGACAGGGTGGGGGTGGACATGCTAGGCTAAGGGAGCATGCCTTGGACGCCCCCCCTAGGGGTCTATTTATAGTTCTTTCCCCCTTCTTTTTGGCTTGAGACTCTTCCAAAAATAAAACTCTATCTTGGCTTGACTTGTAAGCAAAGCAATTATAATTTGAATTGTAATTGACTTGATCCTCTTTCTTTATCTTGAACATAACTCTGAGCAGTGGATCCCACAGAAAATCTCTTTGTTGCATAGTAGATAAGACTAAGTGGTGTGGATTGAGTGGAGGAGGAGAAAAAATAGAAGATAGAGAGAAGATGGCGTGGACGTCCAAGGGCAGTGGGCCCCAGGTTGGACGTCCATTCTCCTTGGCTCTTTTTGGGTGAGAGAGTTTTATCTCGTTTCTTTCTTTGACTTGATCTTCTAATCCTTCTTGGTTTCTATCTCCTTCTTGCTGATTCATCACAAATCTCACTTGGATAACACTTCCTTAATTCAAATTCTATTTGGATTCTTCTAAAATATTCTTGATTTGAAACTCTAATCTCGATAGGAGAGAAATCTTAGAAAATCAAAAACTTGTAGAGAGAGAGATTTGTGCACCAGTGGGACCCACCTTGGGAGTGCATAGGGAAGCATGCCCAAGGTTTTAGCTCCCTTTATTTTATTTTCTCTTGTTTTCTTTTATTTTTTTCTATTCTTTCTTTCTTCAAATTATCTCTTTCATGTGGGCTCCCATTATTTGTGAAAATCCCTACACAATAGCACAAACAAAAATAATTAGCAATAAAATAATCAAAGATGCAATGGACGGTCCCTACCTAATGCAAGATGAAATAATGCAATGGATGCAATGAGGCCATAGTGCTTTAGATCTACTTAGTGGGACCCAGGAGTGATGAAAAACACTAATCTCTTAAATTCATGCAAAATTAAGGGTTTTTACCTAATTTTCACTGTAAGTCCACATTTATGCTCAAATGCAAGAAATCGTGGGATTATGATGCAATTCTTCCTAATTAAGTCTACAAATGCACATGAAATGATGGATTTTAATCCAATTTTATAGACTTATCACACCCCCAAACTTGCTTTTTGATAGTCCTCAAGCAAAATAAAGCTTTAAAAAGAACAATTTTTAACCTAATCTATAAAAATAAATGCAAAAAAAAGAAAAATGCCACTTTCGCTCGCTCTCTTGACTGCATTTAGCGTATGCCACACGCCTTTAAACCCATAGGTTTCCCCTATTGGATGAGTTGGGCCTCATGAGGGTTTGTAGTAAATCTACCAATAAAATTCATTTCCCCTAAAAGTACTCATAAAAACAAACAAAAACAAAACAAATCTCTCAGAAGGACATTAAGTCATCTCCAATGCCACTTGTATAACCTAGAATAGTAAAAACTTCCGACTATTTAAAATTCGGTTCACCTTTCTAATTAAAAATATTTTCTTCTCAAAACTTTGTGTGCTTTGTGCATGTGTATAAATCAAATCAATCCTTTAGATGTTCAGCTATGGTGCCATGAAAACAGAATTCTCCCTCAACTACTCTAATCTTTTATGGGTTTAGGAGTTCATAAGTTTCCCTCTCAAAGCTACTATGACGGCTTTCACACTATTGTTTTTCAAAGGCTGCGAGATGCATCTCTATCTTTTTCATTTTTCTTCTTTTCTTTTTCAGCATAGGGTTTCATTGGGTGAATTTAGCTTTGCCAAAATAGGACATGGGGAGCAAATCCACATCTTAAGTGTTTCACATTTTTCTATTTTTTGTACATCTCTATATATTTTCTTTTCTTATGCATTCTTTTACGGTTCCTGACAATAGGCAACCATTTTCAATTCGCTCGATTTAATCCCCTAGTTGTCGTTGGCCTAACCATCCCGATGAATTAGGCAAACTTACAAGTCTAAACTTCAGAGCGTCATCTTATTGTCCTAAAAAACCCCGAATTTGACATTAAAGCTTCCTATCCAAAATCTTGATAGATGTATATGGGTTTCAGTGATAAACAAAGTTTTGACATATTCTAGAAATATTGAGCCTTCATTTTACTCCCTTCCAAAAATCTCGAAATTCTAGGTTTCAGAACATCATTGAATCATATCAATCCCTTTGAAAAACTTTCCAAAAAAAACAAAGACTCGTCATTTTTTAAGAACAAAACAAAACAAACTGAAAAATTAGAAAAATGGCCCTCCTCGGACCGACATGGGGTTCTTTTAAAGTCAGATTCCCAGACTAGTTGCGTACTGTGGCAATGGTTATTCTTCCCTTAGCAGGAATTTTTTTTTTTCATTTCCCTACTGGCGTAACCCGTCTCAGACCAAATTTCTTTAGTCTTACTCAGTGGTTCCCGAACCAATTGTCTTCTTTGAAATCTCCCCTCAAAGGGCAAAAATAAGCCATTGCATCTTTTCCCATTTTCTTTTAAAACTGAATTATAATTCAATCCAGCACAACGGTAGCAACAACCTATCCTCTTAGTTCTACGTTTCATGGCATAGAGGCTCTTGCCATTGAACGACAACGATGGTTCCACCTTGATTCCCTTCTTGAAGGCCTTCCTACTTTTCATCATGATGATGAACTTTATGTTGAAAGGGACATCAAGGTTGGACATAAACCAAACACACTGACGAAAGCTTGAAACCATTGGGTTGCCTCCCAAGTGTTAGATTGTATGGACTCAATCCATCAGATGATGTAATAAATTGATTAATTTCTTTATTTATCAATAAAATTATACTTTCCTTTCATGAGATGAATGGTACTTTATTACTTAATGTACATAACCAATATATATGACATGATGGTTCAAGAGATGAACCGTGTCTCATTAGTATATTAGATGTGATATATGTCTATGGATGAGATCTACATATGGGAGACATGTGTCACAAATCTTATACTTAAATATCTTCACAACCAGTGATGAGACTGGGCATCTCATCTGATAAGGTTGCAATACTTTGATCACTATGAGATAATGTGATTTATCTCGATCATCAAAATGTAAGATTCTGGATCATGGTGTTGGTACATTGGATGTATTGAAGGACCACGAGAAGCACCTTATGGAATACTGTCTCGATTTTAAGGTCTGCTCTCATAATTCCCTAGTAATAGACTCTCAATCCTGAGACATTGATAAATCCAAGTTTTCGTCTATTCATTTACTTTGATTCACCAATGAGTGAGGCCAACTGTAGGACAACACCTCGGTGTCTTGGCTACGTGGTAGTAGGACTGTGGGAAAATTGAATTGTCAAGATGGAATTTGAATTGTCAAGATGGAATCTAACTCTATTATCCCCTTGTGCCAATTAATGGATTTATCATTAGTAAGTGCGCACCCATCTCTATTAAGAGTTAATTGGATGGTACTAATGATCACTGTGATTAATTGGGGCTCAAGAATAATAGATGTGGATCTAAGATTGGAAGGGACAGGTTTTATCCAATTGATCCATAGATATGGATAGAGGGGCCTATTTATGGTAATTAGGAAGTTTAGGGTCTTCTTTGTAATTTATTCTTAAGACTGGAGTGCAATTGCATTTATATAGTGGAGTTATTTTTAATTAACTGTGGGCCTAGATTGCATATGAGATGTGAGGTCGCGGTGTCCCAATTGGAGCTACCTTTCTATGGAATCCCTAGTGGTCCCCACGCTAGCCCAAGTTATTAGAAAGATACTAATCCTACTTAAATTCTAAAAGGAAGGAATTAGAAAGTTACTATTTCTATTTGAAGTGAGATTTCTAATAATAATTAGAAAGGAGAAAGTTACTAATTCTTTTGGAATTGAGACTTCTAATAATAATTAGTAAGTAGCATTAGTGCTATATAAGGAGAGGAGAGGCTTGGACGTCCACACCATTAATTCATACAAGGAATCCACGCCCAAGCTCCCCTTTGTGCAAGAGTTGCACGGTTCCTCTTCTCTTTCTCTTCTGGTTTCTTTAGAGCTTCTAGTTGTTTTCTTTAGGAGACCCCACTCATCTCCTTTAGAGAAGAGATCTGATACGGATCATAGCGTGGAAGACTAAGAGGTCTTGGAAATCCTAAGTTGCTTACAAAGAAAGAGTTTCTTCATCAAATAAGTCATCTTCTCCATTAGAGCATAACCGAGCTCCAAAGGTATAATCTACTTCCTTGTATGTTGTGGGTTTTTGGTTGCTTTATTATTGCTAGTTTCCATCTTTTAGATAGAGTTTATTGTTGTACATGATTGATGAGATTGAGGGACTGCATCCTGGATGTGGTTTATGGCCTTATGGGTACTTGATTCTACAGTCAAGTGGGTCAAAAGTTTTGAAAACCTATCCACGAGGCCCACCTACTTCCAACACCAACAAGTACTGAGTTTAACGTCTTCAGTCAGACAAAAACCAAATAATAATTTTTTTAAAAATGAAAATCTTGCCTAAAATTTGGTAAGTGTACTTGTTCTTACCCCAAACCTAAATTAGATAGCATCCTAGATGTCGTGCATGTAATGTAAAGAATGATAATGCAACATGAGAAAAATAAATGGAAAGGGATAAAAGAAAGAAACCACCTAATATGGGCCACTGTTAGATCCAGAAACTGTCAATCCTAGTAAACAGGATCCTCCAGAAGAACTTATCTCTCAATTCTAGAAAAGGTTTCAGTGTTTGACCATTAACTTCAAAAATTTCCCCAGTTTTTGGATTTTCAATATCCACGGCCCCGTGAAAATATACCACGCGCACTATGAACGGTCTAGTACAGCGTGATCGAAGTCTTTTCTGGAAAAAAGATGTAACCTAGATTTTTGAAGAGAACTTTCATACCTGGTTCAAATGCTTTCATAAGGATAGATCTATCATGGTTCCATTTCAGTCAAAGGTGCTATTATAGAAATGGGTCCCTCCATCACTAATGATGGCTCTGGGTGTGCCAAACTGAGAAAATATAAACTCTTTCACAAACTTGATCACCACATGGCGATCATTTTTCTTTGTTGGAATGGCTTCCACCCGTTTGGAAACATAGTCCACCACAAGGAAAATATAAACATAGCCGAAGAAGTTAGGAAATTGTCCCATGAAGTCAACCCCCCAAACGTTGGAAATTTAGATAATGAGGATTTGGTTTAATGGTAACATGCTTCTACAGTTTATCTGTCCTAACTCATGGCATCTTTCACAACGTAGGCAGAACTCATTACAATCTTTGAAGATTGTAGGCCAATAAAAACAACACTATAAAGTTTTTGCAGATGTCTTTTTTATATTAAAATGGCCTCCACATGCATGATCATGACAGAATGAAATGACACTATGGTAGTCCTCATCAGAAAAGCATCTCCTCATAATCTACTTTGGGCAATACTTGAACATGTAGGGATCATCCCAAAAGAAATATTTGACTTGTGACAGAAATTTGAACTGATCTTATTTAGACTAATGTAGGGGCATCTCCCCCGAAACACGGTAATTTATTATATCTGCGAACCATAGGAGTCGAGCAATACTCAGTAATTGCTCATCAGGGAAAGTTTCATTCAATGGGATATCCTTCGGAGGCTCCATTGGTAACCTAGATAAGTGGTCAGCAACAACATTTTCTATTTTCTTTTTATCTCGAATTCCCAGATCAAACTCTGGTAGTAGGAGTATCCACTTAATCAAACGGGATTTATCAACTTTCTTAGAAAAAAGATATCAGAGGGCAGCGTGATCAGTTTGTTTAAGAATCAAATCAAATCAGATTTAGCTTGATTTGGGCTCAAACAATTAATTCAAAGGTCAAACACAAGTTCAAGATTCAAATCAAGACCATTTGGGCTCAGATTCAAGCAAAGAACAGTTGAAGTCAACCTCAGTCAAATTTGTTTAGACACGGAGGGCTAGGATCCACTCTAACTAACTTTTAGAGGCTCCATCAAGATAAAATCCGCCTCAAAGTGTAATAATAAGTTGTAAAGATGTTTTCCTAAGATTTGAAGATTGGAGGTCATCTAGACCCATTTCCTACATACTGACCTCCATGTCTGAATGGCTCTCGGACATGGCCCACTGGAACTCACTTTGACCCACTTCTGGAGGCCAAGTCATGGTGAGATCTTCCTTGATAGTGAACAACAAGTTTCAAGAAAGTTTCCCACAATCTCAAAGCGACTGGAGATCATTTGGACCCAGATCCAAATTCAAAGCAAAAGTGTACTTAGACATGGAAGCCCAAGCTTTTTTGTAGAGGTCAAATGGTGATGAAATCTTCTTCAGAGTCTACAAATCATTCCAAGAGGGATTCCCCAAAATCTCAGGACAGTTGGAGATCATTTGTGCCCATTCTCATATGTTGGCCCTCCATGTCCGAGAGAAACATTGTCTCTCGAACAAAGACCCACAGTAAGTGTTTTGGCACATTTTTTTTCTAAATGTAACTCCTTGGAACCGCTGCAACTGCTCTCCTACTCTATAAATAGGACATTTGGTCGCCTATTGAAGCACAAGTGACACCCTTTGCAACTTCTGCAAATTTAGAGTCTCAAGCAATCATCTCTGCTTAGTCTTTCTTTGTTGTCTTTCTCACTCAAAAGAGTACGGGTTTCCCTTTTTAAGGCTTGGTTGTGCAAGCCTCTTTTGGATTCATTCTGGTTCTCCGTACTGGTATGGCCCAGAATGACACAACCTTGAACACCCACTGGCACATGAACTAGTAACTCCCTTGGATTGCACAAACGCATTCTTTGACGGACGAGTGACGATTCTCAAATATTTACTATCGATCAAAACTAGTTTTCATCCATCAAAACATTTAGTAAGGGCATCCCAAACCAATGACAGATGTTGTCGAGGCTTGAGGAAGAAAATAATAGAAGGGAAGAAGAAAATTAGCAGGCAGAAAGCCATGTCGAAATAAATAGAATGCTATCGGACATGGGCTTACATAACCTTATTTTGCAGTTTTTTTTATGCATTATGTTGAACTTATGTATTTTTGTTCATTTTGTTTGGTTTAAAAGCCATCTGAGGCCGGATGGTGGGGTTATGAAGATGAATTTATAAACAACCTACATCCACGAGGCTTAAAATGCGAACCTATGTAATTTAAATTGGAGGAATGAATGCAAAATTTTATCCTATTTTTTGCGTTAAAATTTTGTGGATTAGTAAAATTGTTTTCACAATTTTTTTCCAACATTATGTTGTTGTTCCTATGTAGAAAAAACCCTGTGATGCTTAAAATCTTGGTGATCGATGTCCATAACCTTGGATCAGACTTGCAATCTTTGATTGTTTAAATTTCCCTTATCCCTACATAGGTATTAGAGAGTTTGAAGGATTGAGTTTTCCTTGGTTAAGTGTTTGCTACAGTGCCACGGCCTTCATGTCGATGACCCAATTAAGGGGATTAAGGATGTAATTTCAAATTCAGGACTTGAAAGGTTGATGAGTTTGTGTTACACCCGACCCAATTAATGGTGTTTAATACAAATTAATTATATTTTATTTAATTAAGTGCACTTAGTAGCTAATTAAGTTATTTTGAGATTGATTAGTCTTGTTTGGCCTTTGGGTTAGAGATTGAGTCTTGGGTAGGTAAATTGACCTCAATTTGGCTAGATTGAGTAGTGTCAAGGACTTTTACGCAAATTGGGATTTTCTCATTTTATCTCTTATGCACGTCATCTTAGCATCATCACGTGTATCTCATCGAACATGTCAATTTTCATATAGAACTTTACTTCATTTTATCGTCCGTTGAATTAGTGGGCCATCATTTGACTTATTATAAAAATAACAAAGATTAGTGGACTTCCTTGTAAAATGGACACTTCTTTCACTTAAACCAACCCAACTCAACTTAGGGAAATTCTATATGCACCCACACAGTTTGCTGAATACACCCACATGCCATTGTGTACAGTGATTTTTTTTCTTAAGAGGTGGGTGTGTTCAGTAAAAAAGTGGGTGCATATAGAATTTCCCCTCAACTTATTTTTCCTAACAAACCTAGCTGGGCTAAGAGAGAGGAACTCCCTCTTCTTACCATTCTTCTTCATTTCTCTTCTCTTCTTCTCAAATCTTCTAAAAGATTTGTTGCATGTGGGATTGGAAGCAAGATTGGGTCTCTTCATCACTTCCTCTTCAGTTCCATACTTTTGTTGACAAGGAATCATTCACCACAACTTCCATTTTCGAATTTCTTGTTATAGGTAAGAACCCAAACCTTGATATTCACGTTTTGAGTAGAAAAAGGGTCAAGAGACTCCTAATTAATCATACATGCATATTCATTAGCATCTTTTCATGGTTTTCTTTGCTTAGGGTTTGTTATTTGGGGGTTTTAGTTCATTGGAGCTATTAATGGAGCAAAGGGATGAAAAAGATTTGATTAAGGCAAGTATAAGCTTTAATATGAGATGCATGTTGTCTTCTTAAGACTGATTCCATTATTTAAATTCTGATTTTTGTGATTTTCAGCCTAATCTTGTAGTCTTGATGTATTTGAATGGGTGTTAATTATATTGAAGGCAAGGAGTGTTGGAATGTGGGGAATGAGTTGAATGGGAATTCTTAGAAGGAGTAGAAGCACTATAGGTTCCTTCTCTTGTACATGTTTATTTACTGAAGGTTGTGATGGGAGAAGAATAGGTGAAATTTCTGGAAGATGGAATTCTGGAGCGGGCACTCGAGCGAACAAGGGTCCGCTCGAGCAAACCCCTCTTTGGATGGCACTCACTCGAGCAACTAAGGGGTCTACTCGAGTGACCACCTTTCTGAAGACGTCCGCTCGAGCGGACTTACATCCTCTCGAGTGAACCTAAAATGGCTGACTGGGTCCTTTTGACCCGATTAAAAGGTGTATTAACTTCCCCTAAACTATATTAACCCTCCATAATCCTCCCTAAAGAGAATTCCGGCGCACACCCAAAACCAATAGGTGATTAAGATTCAAAATGAACTTCTATGACTTTTGCGTGGAACCTGTAACCTCTTCATTTGTCTGAATGGGAAATTGTAAATCTATGGATGATCATTAGAGGCTGAGAACACTCATTAGTCTAAAAACTATGCCATGGGGGTTGGTTTGGGAACTCAATGTATTTTCTTATAATTAGTGGCACCAAATTACATGATAGTAATACATTGACCTTCTAAAACTACCTTGTAATGGACGGTGAGAGATTAGGAATAAATCGATTAGAATTGGTTTGTAATTATCTTGATCCCTTAAATTCATTGCATTTCATATTGAGTAGAATATTATCCTTGACTTCAAGTTGGTTTATCAATGCATTATATATGGCGTATTCTAATTCGATTAATATAATTGGAATATTTGATCCCTTGAAATAATATCCATGTGAACATTGTTAATTGATTTGATTTGATTCGATTTGAGATTATGAGATGCTATATATTATGGAAAATTTAGTCACATTCTATTATTATTTGATTCGATTGAGTCGGCACTACTTAGTTTCGACCCTGTGATACCCGACGGGATTAAGCTCGGTTTATTATTTGAGACTACTGCAGTAAGCCAATCTTGAGAACCAGAACTCCAAACTCGGGTAGCCAGTTAGCCTTTGGCTAGGACGCTGGTGATATCCCAACTAGATTTGCTCTCTATTGAGAGGATGAGCTCAATGTAATAGCCAGACTTGTATGTTGAATTCTCCATTTGATTCATAAAGAATAAATTATTCGATTTGCATAAATTGCCTTGTTTACTTAACCTTGGCATCTTTGATCAATTGTCTTTAAATTCGAATTTGATATAACATGTGTTACAATATTAATGCCTATATTTGCTAAATAGTCGTATTTAAGATACAATCTCTGGTGTCACAGACGCGGGTGCAGCTCCAGAGCCTGAAGAAGCCCAAGAGGGAGAGGAGGAGACCAAAGAGGTTCCTATAGGACTAGAAGAATGGCCTAGTAATGGGCCTATGTAGTCTGGACCTCCGAAGAGCGTTCAGGAAACTTTTGGCAAGCTAGAACGGAAGTGTGACTGACTTCTTTTTGTGTGGGTCATACTAATTAGATACTTTTGGCTTATATTTTGTATAGGTTTGTGAGGTGATTTTTATAATCTCCACTTTGGTTCCTATATATAATTAACTTTTGTATAACTTGTGTATAAACTTTTGTCGAAACATGAAACTAAATATGACCGTTCATGAAATGGTACCTAATTGTGTATTATTGAAATGCTATCAAGTGTTATTGACAGGTGTAAGTGAGCTAGTCTCACAAGTGGATAAGAGGAAATTTTCTCCTTCTTGATGTTGAACTTGACTTGAGACGGGTATAATACCACGGGAGTATGCATGTCACACCTCGGGGATTACCCTAGGCTAAGGTGATTCGGGACTGGGATGCGACAAATTGATTTCATTAAGTTATTAAGTTCTTAGATGATGATTTCTATATCTAAGAGCCGAAGTAAATCAGAGAAATTCAAACCAGAATTGGATTTTTTCAGTTATCTCTATCTTTGCATGGCTGGGTCAACAGGGCTTGTGTGCTCACATGACCCACCCGATACCAGATCTGAACCAGGGATCTGTTAGTAGACCAATGGGCGACCTAGGACTCCTGAACCTTTGTGACTTGGGTCACGTTTGGTCCATCATCCCAATAGCCCCAAAACACCGCACGGGTATGACATATTACTGTTTTGGGACTTGTTTTGGAGTTACAGATATTTGGGAATTTATAAAACAGCCCCTGCTAACTATTCCATGATGACTAAACTCGACATATGGCCTTACAAATTGATTTAAACATAGTTGTGGTTGGTTCTAAGGACCATATGATTATACATGACTTATTGATATCAGAATTTCTTGATGGCTATGTTTGATTTAGGATTATTGATGATTTAAGATACATTAGTGTTATGTGGCTGATGTTAATATTACACTAGCAAAACACGCCCGCGCTTATCGCGGGCAATATAATTTATAAATTTAAAAAATAATTAATAATTTTAAATAATTAAATTAAAATTAAATATTTAACCATAGATCTATGATTTATAATTTATGACCGTACGTAGATCTATGTAACTTGTATCCTTATAGGTTAGAAAGAATATTTTGAGATTACATGAGAAACCATCTTTATCTAAAAGTCTAATGTGTAGATAGATGTGTGAATGTCTTGGACTTTATATTTAGATGACTAAAATCAAAAATTTCTCCCAAATCCCTAAAATCTCTCCTTAAATTAAAATTAAAATCAAAATTGAGCTCCAATTTTGCAATCAATTGCGAAATTAGAGCTCAATTTCGAAATCGAATCCTACCTCTATATATATATATATTACATTGATAAACCTGACTATATGATTTATTATGCTGAATTTATGGAATTCATCATGAAACTTGTAGAATATGACAACTTACATGATTCTAAGATCGGTGAGTAAATATTGTATATGATTCCAAACCTATATGAGCCTAGTTATACGATTGCCCTTACACAATTGAATACCAGTAATGAAACGGTGCGGGCATAACAAAAAAAATCCAGGATTTGTTTAAGGGGCCGGTCTAAAACTACCTTGATGTAGGTGTTGAGAATGGTAAAGAATTTTGTCCAAGTATGAATTACGTTTGTATAATTTTCAATAATAAAATGCCTTTTATATAACATTATTAACTACGACCCAACCCATTGGACGCCCCTAGACCATTAGCACATACCAAGGCTATCACATATATATTATTCCTCGACTCATAGGTCAGATGTATTCCCAAACTCATAGGTCAGATTATGTTAATAACCTAACTACAGGTTAGCTATTTTCACTGACTGTAGGTCGGCCCTGGTACATGACATGAGGCATCAAAAATTGTGCACCCATATAGATCGAAGTTCTATTCACTCAGTTTTACTGATTGTTGTTTTGCTACCCCATCTAGGTACCGGGATTTAGAGTCTAAGGATCACCACGATGATTAAGAGATAGAATTCAACATGCATTCTTGAGTGGCAGATTCACATAGAAGATAGAGATGAAAAACTAGGTTTATTATTTTATTTAGTTTGTTATAAATATAATTTTCAAAAGCTTTGTAGTTAATCTTTCCTTTTTATTTAATTATGTTCAGATTGACATTGTTATTCAAATTTCTAATCTTAAGTAAAGATTTATTATTAATTAGTTAAATGCCTAGGATTTTATTATGCAAGTAGATTTGACAGATATATGGATGTGATACTTTTACAAGGGCCCCAAGTTCCCGGTAGTAACACTTTCTTGGTGATATGGGCTCTTGATCCTTTCTTCCGTGGTGATGGTTTCATTGGATGGAGCGTGGCTTGCTTTCTACCGTACATGAATTTGTACGTGTTGACACGAACACCATGAGTGTCATATTTTTCATACATCCATGGGCGTCTGATAAGTCCTTAAAATGTATATTTACACGTCTATTTTTGGGAGATTTAAGGAATTATCAAGCCAAGAGAGCCTCATTCAGTGTCATATCATGACTTTATGCGTTTTGGATCCATTGTAGTACATTCATGCATAATTTACTAAAAAAATCACACTTTTTGCATAAATTCATGAAACTTTTCATTTTTTGAAAGTCATGCCAAAATTATCTTTCTCATAAAATGAAGTAATTTTCCACCATCATTTGTTTATTGAGCTTTTTGTATATACCCCCCTAAGGTTTGTAGAATTTGTAAATAGGCCCCTAGGTTTTAGTATTTGTAAATAGGCCCCTGCCTTTTTTAATAATGTCCTTAAAATCAATATTCCTAACAAGAATGGGCAACCACCATGAGATCTGTGTTGGATTTTTAAATAAATGACAACTTTGCCTTTACATTTATTATTTTATCTCAAGTCCCAATGGTTTCTCTCAATAACTCTTTGATGCACATGACCAGTGGTGGACCTTAGTACAAGGGCCTGAGGACTGAATCCCCCACCCATATCTGAGAAATGCTTAAAATTCCCTCCCCCCCTACAAATTCTAAAAATCAATACATTTTTTTACATTTAGCCCTTCCTCCCAATATTTCTTTTACATAGAGCCAAACACCACCCCCTCACAAATTCTAAAAATTAAAAAAGAAGATTTATTTGCTCGTTCCCCCAATATTTTGTTTACACCCCTACACATGAAGCATAATCATGTATTTTGAAACTTTCATCAATCTAATAGTGGGTCATGTATGGATTGGATAAATTATACCAGTTATCAGTACATGTGTTGATTGTTGTCATGATTGGATTTAATAAAATTGTCCTTGTATTGATAAAAAAATAAATTTATGTAGGGTTATTTTCTCCCATTAAGTGCAATTGTTAATGTTACATGTTTTATAAAAAAAAATTGAGTCCAAGCTTTTTAAATTATACATATAAGGATAAAGAGATGGACAAAAGTGACATTTCTCTCTAAAAACCTATGGCGGTTGGAAGACTATTTATTTGGGAACATAAGAGGTATTAAAATGAAAATGCAGGAACCTATTTGCAAATACTAAAACCTCATAGGCTTATTTACAAAACCTACAAACCTAGGGGGGTATATACAGAAAGTTCATGTTTGTTTTAGTAAAATCATGCAAAGAGATGTGCACATATACCATCATTTCATGAGAAGTGGGCCCACATTCATGCATTTGTGATTCAAGGATAAAATTGTCTTTTCATATGAGTTTCACTTTGGGCTTGCAGGAAATTAATGACATGGGTCCCATTTGAAAGACTTACAGCAAAGAGATCATCTTGGAAGTGGAGAAAGAGAAAAAAAGAGAAAAGACAAGAATTTCAAGAAATTGGAAAAATGGCTTCATGAGGAACCCACACAATGCACATGTGTGGGTCATACATGTGGGACGAGGGGGCGTCTACTTTCTTTTCACAAAATTTCAAGATAATCTTTGAAGATTTTTTGAAGAAATCCCAAAGAATGCAAGAAATGAAGGCTACAAGAGAAGATTTTTTTATGAGCAAAGAAATGAAAAGAATTGGAAAGCTTGGCATGTGCATGGACGTCCATATCTCCATTCAAATTCATGCCACCTCATCAATGCAAGTTTTTCTCCTCTCCAAATACCTCTCAAAGTCAAAAGTAGGGGTGTTCATGGGCCGGGCCGGGCTGAGCCAAGGAATATCCAGGTCCAGTCTGACTTAAAACTCTAAATTCAAGCCCAGCCCAAGACTGACTCGGGCTAGAACTAGCTTGCTCAAGCCCAGCCTACTGATGAGTGTTAAATATTGCATATTTTTCCCCTCATTAGTCCAATTTTTATCAGCATCTCATATGCATATCATTTGCTTTACACGGAGATTTTATCCTTTAATTATATTAACGAATTCTCATATTATTATGCATAAATACGATTATTTATAGCGCATTTTTATGTAATTTCTCTTGTGTAGGTGGACCCCGCGACTACCCAAACCTCCCGGCTAGTGTCCTAAGGCATCAAGAAGAGATTTTAATAAAGAAGTTACATGATGAAACATTGGTAAAGAAATCTTAGGAAGAGTTGAAGAATTTCAAAATAAGAAGAGAAGACATTAAGGATAAAAGAAGTTCTTTTCTAACATAAAGGAGTGGTTGGTGTATTGGTTAGAGCTTAGGTGAACATGAAATAGGTTATGAGTTCAAATCCCAAAAATTAAACTTTTTTAACATAGAAAATATTCCATCCAACTTAATACAAAAAAGCAATCCATGTGACAGCAAATGAGCCAATCAAAAGTCTCTAAGTTGCAATCAAAAGCCTCTAAGTTGCAACTAATCAAATATGGAAGAAGAAATGAGCAAATCAAACATCCTTAATGTTTCTATAAATTGGAATGTATTTGTAGAGAGTGAAAAAAATCTTTTGGCAAGTTAGTCTTTTAGCAGTTTTATTTACATTCTCTATACTTTTAGATTGTAATTAGGAGCTTAAAAGTGTAACTAATCTAGAGAGAGTGTGCAATTGAAGATCATTAGTGAAGACTTGGAGCTCTTTCTTGATGTTTAATGGCTAAAGCTCTTGGATTAGGCTCTCCTTTTGAAGCTAAGTAATGTGATTAGTTCAATTACATGCATGTTTTAGTTTAAATTCCCTACTTATGCCTTGATTGATTAGTAGATTTTAGATTTAATTATGCTAATTTCTCTTATTTCTCATGCTCTATCTCTACAGTTGATGTTTGGATAATCTCAATTGATGCTTTGTAATTGGATTAAGTTCTCTCACATAGCATATTCTAAAGCCCTCATCTTTGATCTTTTGTAGCTTGATTTTGATGAATTATTGTTAGGTAACTAGATGATGATCTAGGATTTTGGCCCTTAATTTTCTCTACTTTAATCTTTATTGCTATATCATCCAATCCAATTAGGCAAGAGATTACTAATTGGATTGGAGATTTGAGAGTTGAATTAGAATATGCATTGTTTGAATTAATTACATAATTAGTGGATTTTGGATTGCCTAATCTATTATTTTGATTATTGTTAATTTAAATCTTTGTTTGATTTGTTAATTTTACTTCTAGATTGTTAAATCTACACTTCACATCTCTTGTTTTAAAATCCCACACATTTCACACATCTTCACATCACCATTCATCCACTAGTTTAGTGTAGTTTGTTAGATTGGCTTAGATCTTGTTAATTTCATATTTTATATTGTTAATTAGAGTAGTCTAATTGCTATTATAGTTTTATTCTACATTTCATTTAGTTTAATTCTATTTTAACAGATAGTTTATTAGTTTTAATTATACACTTCAATTGTCTATATTAGTTATATCTTAGTTCAATTCTACTTTAATTGGATGCATTGCTTGTTCCATCCTTTCTCTGTGGGATGGATAATCCGAATTCTTTAGTCCTTTACTATTTGACGACACCGTAGTCTTGCGGTTATGCATTGCACATTTTAGTGTCGATCACCTATCTGAAAATATTTAAGCTTGAGCCTGGCCAGGTTTACATTATAAGATGAAAAAAAATATACTAGGTTGGCTATACAAACTTGGGAGGTCAAGTGGTTTATTTGTAGAGTTTTTGACAAGGTATCATGGGTTCAACTCCCATCTTACTTGTAATTAATTTTTCAGCCTGGCTGGGCTCGGGCTCTCTGCCACTAGGTCCAAGTCCAACCAATCTATTAAACGGGCTAAAATAAATTGCTCGAGCCCGACTGAAGTACTGAGCATTAAGTAGGCCTATCAATGGGCCCTAGGCTTGGGCTGTCCAATCCTGTCCCAAATATTGGCGGGCTTGTCGGGGTTGTCCAATCCCTTGAATTGATGGGCCTATGTCAAATCCCGTCCCATGCTGGTCAGGGCCGGGTAGAGCTTAGCATGATTTTGAATATAAGCTAAATAAGTTTATTCAACTTTATTCTCCGCAATTCCTATTGGTGAAATGCGCGAGGCCCATCTAATTGCATTTGTGAGGAAGTATTAGGAGAATTTATAATTGTTGCATATAAAAATCATCATAATTCCTATAACCAAATAGAAAATAGTCTAGTCTATGATGGTACCTACAAATTGGCGTTTACTTTTGTATGGTAAGTCAGAGGATTGTTTAATACCCTTTACTGCTTAAGCTTTGCATCGGTTCCCTTTAGTTAAAAAATTAGTAGAAATTATATAGCAGTAAACTATATTACATTAACAGAAATCTAAAATTAAGAATAGAACTTATCCTATAATAAAATTATATCATCATCTCAAAGAGGTAAAATATTAGTCAACAAGATATTTCATCAAATCTAAAAAGATTATGAGAATGACATTTGATCAAAACAAACATGAATCATAAGCTGGAAGACTTCACCCTAATAGATTAATTTAATTTCTCCTTCACCACAAGTCTCCTCACCTACAAGTTTATTAAAAACTAGCAACGCACGGGCTTCGATAAAAAAACTAAATAGTTTATTACAAAATTCATAAAATAATAAATCTTCAAATACTTATAAAATAAATTAGACTTTCATAAAAGATTTCTTTTAAATCATGAGAATCATTTGGTGTGAACCTTACATTTTCAGATAGTAAACCATATGATATAAAGTTTGAATTAAATAGAGATATAGGGACGGTGGTAAGATTGATATAAAATATCATAGCATATAAGAATAATTATTAACATTATGAGTGAGATAAGGTTAGAAAGTATAGATAGAGATTAAGAAAAACCGCTATAATTATGCATGAGATGAGTTATGAGGTTGGAAACTTTGTGAATGGCCTGGTAGGTAAATATATGAGAGATTTTAGAGAGGAATATGTGAAATATTTTTTTTCCTCAAACGATTGACATACCACCAATAGCAGTTGAAGTACATTTGTTTTCAATGGTCTTGCCTGATAAAATAAGAAAACATCATTGATAATCAATTTATGTTTTGTTTCTTGTTTTTTTTTTTTACTATTCTGCACCCATGTTTTAACTCTTCAGTCATCACCACAAAGACACACAACTGAGACCTCAAACCACTTCTAAATTCGACTCATCTAAACGAAACCCAAGTGCTTATAGGGCCACAACAACACTGTCCCGTCCTTATCCTCAATTGAGCCCAGTCCAACATGCTAATCAGGCCAACACAGTTCAGGCTAAATCAGTTCCTTTATAGATTTTCCCTTTCAGGACAACATAGTCCAGTACCCATCCTCACTCATCATCATCTGAGGACTAAAACATTATTTTAACCCAGTTAAACTGACCAATCAACACCCAGCATACACAAATCTCACTCAGAACCCATTCAGCTCAGTTACTCAAATCAGATTAGGCACTAATAGCTTGCGAAGCCCATCAGACCAGCCCAAAACTCACAAAGCCAATCAACTAATCCCAACTTAACTCAGCCTGTTGCATTGCTCGTCTCTGTTTTCTCATTCTCTTCACCATTACAAAACAAGACTCACTCCTCTTAGAACTCACCCAAATAAAGCAGTACCCCCCTCCATACCCACTTGAACAGACCATCTCTCAGGACGTATACCAAGTCGCAGCCCAAGTCACTATTTCCACTCTTCCATCACCTTGCACCATTGAACCGAGACCCACATCACCACTTTTACCATCTCATCCTCTCATTTACTTAGGATCAAACCAGGACCTAAACCCACTTTAGTCCACTCGACCCAACCACCAGACCTAAACCCATCGCACTTACACACACACCCTTTGTTTCTATCATAACCATAAATGCTACATAGATACTTCGCACTTGCCAATAGCCATTCAACCCAGTGGAGAAGGAAGGGGAAGTGAGAAAAGGAGAGGAGAAGAAAGGGAAAGAAAGAAGGAAGAAAAAGAGAAAGAAAGTGGCTCGGTTGTGCAGGTGGGTAAGGGCACAGGGAAGAAGACTGGCAATGCAGGTGGGTGAAGTGGAGTGGGAGGTGAGGCAGTGAAGTGGGTGTGGGCAAGTGAAGGTGGTGCAGTTGCAGGGGCAATGGCAGTAGTGGTGCAGCAGAGTGGGTATGTGCAGGTGCAGCAAGGAGATGGAGAAAAGAAAGGAGAAGATGGGGAAGAAGAGGAAGAGGAGAAAGAAGAAAAAAAAGGAGAGGTGCAGTGGGTGTAGATCCGCAGGGGAGAGGAGAGTGAGGAAAGACAGAGGAAGAAGAGGGTGAGAGGAACATCGGAGAAGGAAAGGAACAGGGAGAGCTCTGGGTGGAGGGAGACAGGGAGCGGAGGAAGAGGAAGGCGCAGGGTGGAACAAAGTAGGAAGCAGGGGAGGGGAGGGGAGAACAGGGAGAAAGACAGGGAAAGTGAGCAGTGGATGAGAGGGGGCGAGGAAGGAGAAGTGCAGCTGTCACATCCCGGTCCCGAATCACCCTGGCCTAGGGTAATCTCCGAGGTGTGTCACACGTACTCCGGCGTGCTGTACCTGTCTCGAGCCAAATACAACATACGAAGGAGAGAAAATAACCTTCCTTACACGTGAGTTGGAACTCACTAAAACAAATCAAAAGCAATTAAACATAGCGGAAGTTGTAAGTCATTTATGTGAGGTATCAAATTCCCATTCAGTCTATTTAATGATTCAAGTGTCAATACAAAAGAATTATACAATTGTGTACATTATTTTACAAAAGAGATGTAGAAAGAACCCTATACAATCAACACCAAAAGAATAACAAAAGAATCATCATTTATCTAAGTATGGCCACACAAAAAGGGGCTGACCACACATTATTAAACACCTCCAAAAGAAGTCATCACGCACTCCGAGGATGATAACTAAGCGGTTTCTGGCTTGGGCCATTCTTCTAGTCCTGAAAGTACCTTTTGGGTAGCCTTCTCTCCCTCCTCGGCCTTTTCAGAGCCGGGAGCTGAACCTACGACTGCGAGACCAATAGTAGTATCATCAATACGACGATTGAGCAAGTATATGCAATAATAAGGAAATACATAATGTACAGACTTCAAATTAAGACGGGTAAATTAACAGATGTCAATGGTAAGTATCAACTAGGTAAATTGTGCTAAAATGAATAATTCATGCATTGGGAATCAAATAAGATGAAAACATATAAATTGGATACTACCTTAAGCTCATCCTCTCAAAAGAGAGCAAATCTAGTTGGGATGTCACCAACGGCCTGGCCAAAGGCTAGCTGGTTACTCGGTTCTGGAGTTCTGGTGCTTCAAATGACTTACTGCAGTAGTCTCAAATAACTAAATCAAGTGTAACCCCATCGGGTACTACATGATTGAAGCTAAGTAGACCGACTCGATCGAATCAAATAATATTCAATTAAAATTGGAATTGAGTAAGTTTGTATTAATTTAGTCATAACCAAATCGAATAATAATTACATTTACTCAATTTCTTACCCAACCCTCATTTTTGACGATTTGTCAATTCGGATATACAATGCGAAGTTATAAACGGAATATAAAAAGATCGAACCATCAATGGATACTAGCAATGCTATCGATCTACGGAACATGATTTGAGATTAAAATGAAATTGTGCTCCAATATGAAATGCAATAATTTAGGGGAATAAAGATAATTTTTTTCTATTTAGCTTTAGATTATTATTTTCTTAGTCCTTTACCGTCAAATACAAAATAAGCTGGGAAAGTCAACGAAATACTACCTTATTTGGTGTCACCAATTACAAGAAATACGTTGAATTTCCCAACGAATTTTCATGGCATAGTTTCAGACTAAAGAATATCCATTAGTCCAATTTATAAGGTTAAAGGTTCCATTCTAGGGTCGTAAGGTCTCCGAAGTCCTAAATTCCATGGGAGTAAGGGTGAGCACCAAAATCCACTAAATAGAGGATTGAGGAGGGTTGGTGTAGGCTAGGAGTACCAATACGCATTTTAATTGGACCCAAAAAGCCCAAAGGAATGGGGTCAAGTCCGCTCGAGCGGCCCTATGTGCGCTTGAGCGGAGGTGTCAAGAGGGTTCGCGTGCTCGAACGGCCCTTGGCGCGCTCGAGCGCCCATTATACATCTTCATTCCGGAATTCTAGTGAGTTGGTCCGCTCGAGTGGCCATATGCGCGCTCAGTGCCCGCTCCAGAATTCCATTTCAGGATTCTGATGGGTTCTTCTTCTTCCATTTCTTCTTTCCCTTCTACCAACACCCCCACCTGCACAATGGAGCCTCCTTGCCCCCTATTTACACATATAAACACTATCATTGGTAATTCCATCAATTATTTTATTCATCAAAATCATAAGACACATCATCCATTCATTTTATTAAGGAAAATGAAATCTTGAGAAAGAGTAGCAATGAATCAATAGGAATAGATCATTACATAAATCCACATTAGAGCTTATACTTGCCTCACAGAAGAGCTTTCTAAAACTTTACTCTACACTTGACCTCAAGAAACCCAAAAATCCCAAAATATATCAAACCCTATTCACATTAATCATGGAAAATGGGAATGAATATGCATACATGAATAACTATGAATCCTTTGACTTCTTTTCCACTCAAATCACAACAAGAAGGTCTTTGACCCTTACCTTGACAAGAAACCCTAGTTGAGAGGAGAATAGAATGGAGAAGATGGTTTCTTGACAAAATGAAGTAAGAAAGAGTGGAGAAAATGAAGAAGATGATGAAGTTGAGTTCACTTCCTAGCTTTCCAACGCTCAAACTCTCATTCTTGAAAGGGTTGGAGGCGAAGAGGAGAAGAAGAGAAGGAGAGCAGTGACAAGGGAGAAATGAACGGGAAATGAAAGAGGAAGGAATGAGATTATATATATAAAGAGATAAAGAGGATATTTACAAGAAAACCCATTCAATTGGCATATTCTCATTTTGAGTCTTATGAAGGTCCAAATACTTAACGGTTGGTCAAATGAAGAAATGTCTAATATGAAAACCGATGTATTCGTCAAAATACACGTGTAGATGTCAAAATGACGTGCAAATTATGCAAAATGCGAAAATCAATATTTACAAAAAAGTCTCCGATTCTACTCAATTGAGTGAATTCGGTTCTCACGCAGCTATATAAGGTTCATAACTCAACTAACTCGGTCTATAAAGACTATTAAACAATAATACCATAATTTAGTAATTAAACATAATTAATTTAGCTAAAACACAATTAATTAGTACTAATCAAGGTTAAATCGGGTCGAGGTGTAACAACAGAGTGTGCAGGTACAGAGGCAGAGGTCAAGATGGGCGTGCATAGGAAAGGGGAAAAGAAAGAGGGTGTTACGTGCAGGGAAGGGGGAGGAAGAGAGAGGGATAGAAGAAGGATAAGAAGGAAGGAAGAAAGAAGAAGAGAGGAAAGAAGATGGGCGACGAAATAGAGGTGTTGGCAAGCTCTATGTGCAGCGAGATGGAGCGGCACTGGTTCCGGAGTTTGACTGTGGTGCAGACGAAGGGGATTCGAGGCGATGGGCTTGGAGATGGAGAAGAGAGGATGGAGATGGGAGGGGTTTCTATGCGGGAGACAGGGAATAGAGATGATAGGATGTGGTGATGAAGGAGATGGCGAGGATGAGTGTGATTGCGAAGGGAGCGACGAAATAGAGGTGCTGGCGAGCTCTATGTGAGGCGAGATGGAGCGGCACTGGTTCCGGAGTTCGGCTGTGGTGCAGAAGGAGGGGATCCAAGACAATGGGCTTGGAGATGGAGAAGAAAGGATGGAGATGGGAGAGGTTTCTGTGCAGGGAGACAGGGAGTGGAGATGATGGGATGTGGTGACGAAGGAGATGGCGAGGATGAGTGTGATTAGATATGCGTTATGGGGGAGGGAAGAGTTTCCCGGAACTGGGACTCTCATTCCCAGATCTCAGTGAACTCTACTCTCACGTGAAATCAGTTGATCCCTCCCTTTTTTCCTTTTTTTTTTCTTTTGTATTTCTTCGAAAGGACAGAATTTTCAGGGGTGACATGGCGCCCCTCACAGCCCACCTCCCCCTTTGCTTTAATATATATGATGAGTGACATGTGCTTGTGGGTGGGCCGGGCTGGGCCTAGACGGGCTATGCGTGTTTTGCCCATTCCCAGTCCCATTATGGGCGAGCTTTAATGCTGATATTGTCCAAGCCTAGGCCGCTAGGCTCAAATTATTTTAAAAAGCCCTGTATTTTAGAGCTTGGGACAAGACGTGGCAAGCTGGGTACCCATTTTAATGGGCTCAATTGACAGGCCTAACATTAAGGCCCAAGCTCGTGCCAAACTGAGTTGGGCCAGACTTGGTCTCAGGCTAGTCCGATCCATGAACACCACTAGTCAAAAGGAGGATTTCTTAAAAAAGAAAGAAAGCATTGCATGAAGACAAAAGAGGAAAAAAACTTGGAGAAAAAAGAGTCCAAGAATGTCATTCTTGCTGGTAGTTAGGATTGTAAACGGGTCAGTTCTAGTCCGGGTCCATGGTGGACCCGGAACCAGAACTCTTAAGGAGAAGGTGGAATCGGATTCGAACTCGGAACCGTTTCGGAACTAGTTTCTTGGCTCCAAAATAGGAACTAGAACCATTACCATATATGGGACGGGTCTGGATCCGGGTCCGGGTCTAGGTAGAGAATGATATTAAAAAAAAAACATGGTTTTTAGGAGAGATTTTCGAGAATTGAGGTAATATGTCAGGTCTCAGGTCCACGGGCCCGAACCAATGTGGAACCGAACCCAGACCCATTTACTTAGCGAGGCCTAAATAACGACCCAGACCCGGTTTTTAAAAGGTCGGACTCTCCAGATAATCGGAGAATCGGGGACCTATTTACATCCCTACTGGGTAGCACACCGAGCCACATTATGTGGGCCCCATTTAAATCAAGTGAAGATTTTTTTCTCTAATTTATCTCTCAAATTGAAAGGATTTTGGGGGTTCCACCACTCTACCAATTGAAGATCAAAGAAAGAAAGAAAGGAGGCACCATTCTTATATAAACAACCTGGGGACATTCCAAGGCATGGTTGAAATCGTCCACCTCTCCCTCTAGCTTAATTACATTCCATCTCTCCCTCTCTTGCCTCTCCATCTCAAGCCATCAAAGGGGATCTTCTCAAAGGCCACACCACCATGCTTGTTTTCTCAACTAGAAAGAGGGACTCTCAATCATCCTAGTATGTATTTTAGTTGATTTTAATTCTCAATCTTATGTACTCAATTGCATACCAGTATTAGTAAAATTATTTCCTTTTAATTCTTGTCTTGATTTCTTGTGTATCTTTATATTTGTTTTGAGATCAATGCAATAGGGTTAGTTTTTTTCTCTTTTGATTAAATAATTGGATTGATTTGGAATTATCACAACAGCCTACCTTAGTGTCCTTACAATATACATTGTTTTCTACGGATACAAAGTATTTTTGGAGGCAATGCAAGGTGAAGTTGAAGAGAGTTGAACGAAAAAAGAATAGTGTCCAAATCTAAAAATTATTTATTAAAAAATTAAGCTTGTCATTCTCAACTTGGATTGACAACCCATGTTGAAGAATGGGACCTTAGGTTCGCACCTCTAATATTCTTGGACCCTCGATTGAGAAGAATTAAAAGAAGCAACTCACCATTTTTATATTTCAATTTTGTTTACCACCTTTGATTTATGCACACCACCTTTTTCTTCGCACTTCACTTTTAATTGTTGCAACTTTTACAATTATATATATATATATGCTGCACAATTTTGTTTAGGTTTGTTTACTGTCGGAAAGTGCATTAGGCTAATGCATGTTTTAATTTTTTTTTTTTTTTCTAGCATAGCATTAGGAGTGGCTTTCATGCGAAGTTATGAAATCAGATTCTCATATTTGTATGTTAAATATTCATGTGGCAAAAACAGTACATAAACAAGCCCAGTTCTGAAACTGTTTTAGCATAATTTTACAGCCAGATCTGAGTATGTTTTTATCTTTTATATGCTTTTCATGACTAAATTGAATAAAAAAAATTCTGGAAATCACTTTAATTCAGAACAGCCACAATGCTTAAAACAGTGCTGAAATCAGCTTTTTACAAAAAAAAAAAAAAAAAAAAAAAAAAAAAAAAAAAAAAAAGAGTGGCTGAGTTGTGTGATATAAATGGACTGTTTGAACTAGTTTTCAAACCTGATTTTCTGCACTTTAAATTGAGAATTAGTTTCAACTTTGGAACTGGGCAGAAGCATAGCTGAGTTTTTGTATGTTTCAGAAATTCACAAATTCATGCAATATGCATTCATACACATCCCAATTAGTTTTATTTTATTTCAGAGTTGCGCTCATTATTTGATGTTGTTTCTCATGTTATTTATGTTGTTTCTCATGTTATTCCATCCATATATTTTTTTTTAACAGGAAACATAAGTTTATTAACTTGAAACGGAAGTTACATCAGAGGGAAATAACAACTTGCAGCCCTGATGGAATATCATGCCAAATAGAGGGACTAGCATGAAAATGAGATGCTCTAGCTATTGCATGGGCAACTTTGTTTGCTTGTCTCTTTACAAAACTCACAGAGAAGTTAATCCCTTGGCACTCTAGGGATTTACATTCTTGAATTATGGACCCAGAGTCAGAAATATCAGCAACTTGGGAGTAAAAAGCATCAACTACAACCTTGGCATCTAATTCAAATATGACATTTTGAAGACCTACAATTAAAGTCCACGAAAGAGCCTCTGACAGCCCAATAACTTCAGCTTCTTTAATACCATACAAACCAGGAAAGACTTTAAAAAAACAGTAAATAAACGTATCAGTATCGTTTCGAAACACCAGTCCAATTCTTGTGCTGTCTTCATCCTGAAAAATTGCAGCATCTATATTGCACTTGATAAAACCAGCAGGAGGTGTGCACCAATTAGAAGGCCTGTCATTACTTTGCACTTGTCGAGGGTTTTCTTTGTGTTTTGCATGTGCTGCTGTCCATTCACACATAATAGCAAGACTCTCATGAACTGTTTTCTCAGGCAACTGATTGGTATTATTCCAGAAATTTTTATTTCTTTGTCTCCAAATGCACCAAGTAAGGATACAAATCTTGCCAACAGTAAGCTTATTGCTAACACTCAACATATTAAAAAACCAGTCTTTGAAATCGGAATAATCAGCTGTACTAAGATTCAAATTAGATTTTACCCAGCACTATTGAGCATAAGGACATTTGATGAAAACATGCCAGGGATTTTCGCCAATATGACCACAAAGTACACAATAGTTTGGAATAGGAAAGATTAGGTTAGGATCATATTTAATTTAGAAAGCTAACTTTTCTATACATTGTGTGAAAATTTCTGCATTGTTTTATTTTTGGTAAATCGCAACTTAGGTTAGTTTCCCTTTCTTGTTTTGTTAGTAACTTTGATTAGTTTCCTATCTTCAGATTCTTTCTAATTATGTTTCATGAGAAGATTTTTAAACTTGGAAAGGTTCTAATTTCAGAAATTTTAGATACTTGATTTATTCTCTAAAATATTTGGATTTGACTTGTTTCCTTTTATGTTTGAGTGTTTGTCCTTAACATAGTTTGATTGAGTTTCTAATTCTAATTTGTGTTCATAGTAAGATTTATTTTTAGTGAGAATGTACTTGAAAGTTCTAACTTTTGTTTTCTTTTACAACAACTTGAGAATATTTTTAGATTTAGATTTCTAGTTTTAGGAAATTTCTTATTTCATTGGATTGTAATTAAATATATTTAATTTAGAAATGATTGTAAGTATTTTTTAATTAGGCTAGCTTTAGATTTTATTTAGGGTAGGTACAAGTTGGAAAGCCTTATCTCCAGTGAATCGACCTGTTCTCACTAGTCATATTATTGTAATCGAAGCTCTGCACTTGGAGTTTGTGATCAAGTTTTAAAAATATGGCACCACTGTCCATTGGTAGCACATCTCACCAAGCTATATCTTTGTAGTCCTTACCATGGTTTAAAATATCGGCCGATACCGGTTCGTATCGGCCGATACGAACCGGTATCGGCTGGTACCGGTCCGATAAATGAAAACTTATCGGTATTAGACTCGGGCACCCTATATATCGCCAAAATATAGGACCGTATCGGCTGATATTTTCAAAATATCGGTCTCGACCGATATATCGGTTGTAACGATCTCTTTTTTTTTTTTTTAATGGCAGAAATTTCTGGAAAACAGTGAGAGGGAGAGAAGGAGATTTGGGGTTAGAAAAACACACATCAGTGGAGAAAAAAAAAAAACCCTGATTCCAGCACAATTCCATCCACAGACATGCTAAAAATAAAATAAAAAAAAGAAAGAAAGAAGAGGAGACAGGGAGGAGATGGGCATACCTGGGGGATGCTCCATCACCATTTGCAGTTATAGTCATCCCGTTGTCATCAATCGTCGCAGATCGGCGCTCTACAGGTTTGGCCTTTCTCCTCTTCCTCTCCTTCCTCTTCTTTTTTCCTCTTCCTGTCCTTCTTCCTCCTCTTCTCCTCCTGTTCTCTTTCTTCTTATTCTCGTTTGACGTGTTTCCCTCTTGACGTGTTTCCCTCTTTTCCATTTTCATTTTCCTCCTCCTGTTCCTCTTCTTTCCCTCTCTCTTTTCTTCCTTTTTTCCCTTTTCCCTCTTCCCTCCTTCTCTGTTTTGCTGTGCACCCACCGCCCAAATGCCCAACTGAAACGAAAAGGGCAAGGCTCTAGGGTTTTTTTTTTTAATGATTCCATCAGCTAGCCTAGCCATAAGCCATCACGTGTCTAGTGTCTGCCCTTTTTTTTTCCTGAAATGGCCATCACGTGTTTTAGTGTTTACCATTTTTGTTTTAAATGGCCATCACGTGTTTACCAATTTTTTTTTTAAATGGCCATCACGTGTGTACCTTTTATGGACCTTGTCATAGTGTGGGCTCCACAGTGGTGCCCACCCATAGAAAATCAAGATATGTAGGCTTTTGGACAAGTTCCATTTTAATATACAAAAGGTTTACAGTCAAATTGATCAATTGATTAATTTTAGAACATCAATCAATTTTATTGAACTACATCTCCAATTAGAATAAAGCTTAGCCAAAATCCATATAAGAGGAGAACAATTATTTTAATGGCTTATTAATAGTGTGTAGATGATAGATCTACTCATACACATGATTTTGAATTTTTTAATATTTGAATTGTAATAAATCATTTTTGGGGAGCATATCTTTTTAACCCATACCAAAAAATTGACGACGACGATGATATCGAGCCTGGGCGACACTCCACTTGGAATTAGGGTGTCATACTCATACATACTCATCAATCTCTCTCTCTACTCTCTAATCCCCCCTAATTTCAGGTCAATCATAAACTTTTTAATGTCCAAGTGCTTTATGATTTATCTTCATGGTTTTGAATTTCACAACTTATTTGATGATTGAGTTAGCATTAAATGATAATTGATGTGTTATCTTTATTTTCATATCTTTTACACTAATAAATTAATCATAAGCCAAAATAGTGGTTGCATTATATGAAATACTGGAGAAGACAGTGAGTCAGCGACATAAACGGGGCTCATGACTTAAGGTGACCGATATTTTGATTTATTGTTGTTACTAATGGAAAAAAAATATTGTTTTCAGTATTTTCTAATATTCTGGATTTTTTAGATATTTTTGTGATTTTTTTTATTAAAAAAAAAATTCACACCGCGACAAACCGATACCGATATCATATCGGTTTTTTGTCCCGGCCGATACCGCGACCGATACCGCGATTTTAAACCATGGTCCTTACCAATGGTAAAAGCAATTGGACATGAATATCGCACTTGTACTTCATCGCTTGTCATTAGCCATCTAGCCAACATAGGGACGATAATGCTTTCGAACCTTCAATTCCAGCTGATCTACAAGAGCTTGAGATATAATGTTTTTACAACTATCGCCATCAATCGTTGTTGTGCATGCTTGTCCATTGACAATACTATTTGAGCAAAAAATATTATTTCGCAACCATTTTTTCTCAACAGGTTATGTAGGCTCTTTGAGGACCATGAGAGTTTCAAGACCCTCCACGGGACCTACTTCCTCCGTATCATTACCCTTTGCATCATCAGAAATATCTGTCACGTCACTTGCATCTTCAATGAGATGAATGTGTTTTGGACATTCCACTGCGCAATGCCCCTATCGTTTATAATGAAAGTAAGTGATCTTGTTCAGACCTTCAGACTTAGGAAAAACTTTTTCCGATGAACCACTTGGTTTAGAATCTTGTAATGATGAGTTCTTTTGTGCAGTCCGTTTAGATGTTGTGCAAAATCTTCGGGCTTGATAATTTGCAATATCCTCGGCCTTGATGGCACGTTGGATTATCTCATCAATATCATCAAAAAATTTAAATGTAAGTATATGTTGGATGTCTATTCGTGACCTATGAAAATATCGGTCAACTAAAACATCATCAGCCTCATTTAAGACAAAACAAGCTTGCATTTCATGTACTCCTCAAAATATTCAACAACTGTCCTGGATCCTTGTTTCAAATCTTGACAATTTGAACGTAGATCTCTTGAGTAATTGATTGAGAGAAACTTTTGTTTCAAGAGATTTTTCTTCTCAATCCATGTCTCAACATGATCTATGTTTTGGTTTCTCTTTTCATTTGCAACTCGGCCCACCAAATCCCAGCATAATTGTGAAATTGAGTTGCTATCAAGGTAACTTTATGGCCCTTAATCATTGGTTTGTGTGCAAAAATATTTTTCACACACATCAACGATTTTCCATCATTTCGGGAATCACGAATTTAATGCCTAAATTATAATCAACATTGACTGCCAGTTGATCTCGTTGATTCTGAATATTTCCTCCATCATCTCGGTTAGCATCCCCACGTCGATAATTTTCCAGGTTTGTCATTATGGTATTCATCATTAAAAGAGTTTCTTGTAGTTGAGCAATTGTTGCGGATAATTGAGTAGAAGTTTCCATTAGTTTCGCAACGGTTCCGGTCAATTCCTCCATCGTCATGGATGAAGACTCCACTCATGCCTTCTTATGAACCATCATATTAATTTTTTATAATGCAATCTAAAATATTTGACTAACCTGATTTGTAGATTTGCTCTCCGCGAATATGTTGGTGAAAATGGATTTGATATTTGACTTCAGATGATTTCACCATCGGGAAAATGAATCTTGGTTGTCGTTCTGATCTAATCAGGGCCCTTTGGCCCTAACATATGTTACAATAATGAAAAATGATGCTGGGTGATTCCCTGTAATCGGGTCAAAATTGAACTGGCCTGACCCGGGCCTTGAAAATGAGTCTCCTTTTGTTTTTCTCAGTCCATTGGCTCAACAGAGAATAAAAGGTTAAACCCCCTTTTTCCTTTGTTTTTTTGTCTTTCCTTCTTCAAGCGATGGAAAGGTCAATGCTGAGGTGATGACAACAAAAGAAGATGGAGAAAAAGAAGAGTTTGAGCCTCTTTCTCCTTGTTGTTCGTCGAATGGTGATATATGTCAAGCAAGAGATAGTCCATAGAGGGAGTGTTGAGCTTGGCAATGCTCTATGATGATGGTGATTTGCATACTCCAATGATGCTACTGATAACAGTGACACAATGAAGACGATGTGCTCTAGTACCAAGTACACCTTATGCTTCAATCTCTCTCGTCTTTCTTCAACTTCCTTTTTTTTTTCTTGGGTTGGAAGAAGGTGGGTTCTGATTCTTGGGGGAAGAGGTAGGGTTCCATGTTCGAGTTCGATTTTGGGGTAGCAGTGGACGTGGATGGTTAGGATCTGAGTTGGCTCGACTAGGATGGGCAAAGACAATGGTGGTGATATGGATATGGAAGATGGATCGGGGGAACGGAAGGGGACTGGGTTTGAAGGGATGATAATGTTTTGGATAGGTCTGGGATAGATGGATAGGCTCGTATCAAAGCCCCAAGATCAATCGTAGCGACATGGATCGCCACTCGGATATCAATTATTGCAGGTCCTAGGGTTAGGACTTGGATAGTAGATGACAGATAAGTCCTTAAAAATGCATATATTTATCATCATTTTTAGAAGACTTAAGGACTTATTAATCAAATCATGCTTGCTTTATGGGAAACTCATGGTTTTATTTTTTCATGCATCAAAGCCTGAATTCGAGTCAAAATTCATTGAAAAATCACTTTTTTACATGAAATCACGAAACTTACTATTTTGGGCATTGAAAGTCAGAAAAATCCTCAAAACTTTTTATTCACACGTGAAATGATGAGGTTTCTTTCCACCATTGGGTAGATTAGGGGAAAAAATAGATAAAATGGTGTCATCTCATGCATTCAATTTGTGTGAATTGGGTCCCACACGATGCATCACTCTTTTCCTACATGGAAAGGTTTTTTCCTTGATTATTATTTTATTTTTGTAGGAAATTTAGAAATTGGGCCACAGAAGAGATAAATCAAATGAAGAATTAAATAGAAAAGAAATTAGAGATTTTGCAGACGATGTCAACTTAGGATAATATAAACTGCCTCTTAGAAGAAACTATATATATATATATATTCTCTTCTTTTATATTTAATAGAGGATTTTACTAGAAAATTCCCGGTAAATGGTTGTTGCTCGAAAAGGTTCTCTGTAGTTAAGGCCTTACGAAAGGGTTCTGTCATCCCATTCCTATTTTTTTTAGAGGAGGGACACTAGCATCGCTCCTTGACCCATACGACTGGGAAAGAACTGTGGGTATCCGGCCATCAACACGACAACACGAAGAGGATGAAGCCGCACGACTAGATATCCACTAGCGTCCCTCCTTGACCCATCCAACTGGGAAAGAAATGTGGGTATCCAGCCATCAACATGAAGAGGATGACGCCGCACGACTAGATATCAACCTTGGTGCCATCGTAGCCCTTCCTTGCCAGCACCTCCAGTGTGTCGTACGCCGGCGTGCCCAAAAGGTGTGGAAGAGCCTGTCTTGTTGGATTTGATCGGAGAGGATCTGGCGCTTGTCATCCTTTTGGATTTTCAGCACGAACGTTCTGCAGTGAGTCTGCTCGCTCTTCCACGAGGATCCTTGTGCCGAGGAACGAGTCGTGGACGGCTTGGCTCGAGTCGAGCTGGAGCGAGAACTCGTTCCACTTCCTTCCTAAGTAGAGTTTTGCAAAATTAGAGTCTTCGAGAGAAGGCAAGGAGATGAGATACAGAAAGCTAGCTCTCGGTGAATTCAGGAGTCTTGTACAACTGATAGGAATGACGCCAATCTTCGATTGACCGCCACGATAGCCTCAAAAGTTAGAACCGATTACAGAACCTTAGCGGAGGTGATTGTTTTGAGAATCATGAAACCGAATGTAATCATGCCGAGGAAGTAGAATGGATATAAATAGATCATGATTTTCAAATGTCACACAAATCACTCGCAGATTGTCACGACCCGGAATTTGGGGCCCTTCAAGTTCTGTGCTGAGACTCGTAAGCATCACACATAGGTTAAATCAAAGATCACATATAGATTAAGGCATTTACCAGTTTAAACCAACTTGTAGTAAAAATCTAAATCTAATAAACAAATATAACATTGTCTAACAAAAATAATTGCAATGTCTATAAAATAAAATAATCTGAACAATCTATTAAATCTAAATCTTCTTCATCTATTTGGCTTCGACACTCAAGTACGCATCCCAAAGTCTATCTCTCAGTCATCACGGTTTTCCTGAGTCGCTAAGTTCTGGTTACCTGAATTGGGACAAATCCACAAAATATCAGTACAACTAAATGGATAGATATTTTAATCTATTTGTACTTTAAACATATACTTAAATAAGATTACACAACAAATTAAAGTAACATCCGAAGTCTTATTCAAGCCAAGATTTAAATTGGGTCAAACAAACGACAACCTCCTAGCCACCTAATATCACCAGCCCAAATAAAACCAACGACCAAGATCCAACATAAAACCGACCACCAGGTCCAAAATAGATCCGATCACCAAGGTCCAAAACCATCGACCACTAAGGTCCAAAATAAATCCGACCACAAATGTCCAAAACTAGTAAACTAGTACCACAAAATCGACCTTTCCCAGCAAGGTCCAACATCAACAATCCTCACAAAATCGGCCTTACATGCTCGTGGTCTAGGGGTGTCCAAAAAGTTCCTCCTAATAAACAGAGTCACATTATCTCAGTTTTCCAATCAAATAGCAAATATATGACTCATAAAAAATATGATATCTAGCATGTCCTTAACATTAGTAATGGGCAAATCCCATAATCAACCCCTTGTCAAAATATGTGGATTCAACCCGCCCCAGTCCGAATCAAAATTGGTGTATGAGATGAGAGAGGTCAATTACATAACTCACCATTTTCAGTTTTGAGGGAAATATTCAATTACCAATTCAACCACAAGATATACATATATAAACCACACAATCTACCATAAGTGATCCCCAAATAACAAAGAGATAAGTGAATTAACCCACATACACATTTCAAGTCACCATATATTTAACTAACAGTGCCCAACGTACATATTTGACCAATCAAGAACTAAAGGAAACCATTTAAAATGATTTGAAAATAACAACAATGAATAACAAGCCTTTGTTTGCAATTTCAGAAAATTAGGACCTCATCCGCAGCATTCTCCCCATTCAACAATTTATTTAGATAAGCCAAAGGGTTTAAATCACAATTTCTTAAAACTGAAAGGACCTCCTTGCAAATTCAGATTTTATATAAAGCTGGAAATTCTTACCCAAAACCCTATCTTGATGAATTCCCAAGAAATTAAGTCATAAGGGCCTAATCTGAGTTTATTATTAACTACCAGGGCCTAATCCAAATTCTTAGAAACTCAAGTAGCCACGATAGGATCCTTACAGAACTCTATTTTCTGTGAACAAGGGCCTCACGTTTGGTATATTCTGACTAGTTGGATAATGGGCCCCACTAGTCCAAACCGAAGATGGACCGAAACACCAAGGTCGCCCATCAGTCCTCTACCCACTGAATGGATCTGATCGCAGATCAAGTGGGTCAGGGGGTCCCACTAAGGCATGTCGACATTTAGCCAAAAATCTGCAAATGCCACCTCCCGTCTAACAAAGCAATTGGATGGAGACCCAGCTAGGACCCACTCCATATGGGTCCACCACCCTAAGGGTCGCCCATGGGTCCCCTTTCAAATCCATGGTCTTGATCATTCATCAAGTGTGCCATGGGGTCCCATAACCACAAATGACCCAAATTGGTTTTAACGTGCTGAAACTGGAAAAACCCAGTTCTGACTTGGATTCCTTGTTGGATTGTGATCTCTTGCCATTGGCAGCCATAGCTAAGAATCATGCTAATTCTAGGGAATTAGAACATCGAATCTTACCACATGAAAATAAGTTTTCTGTTCTCAACCCTTTGTCTGGGATGTCAGCAGGAGTGTTTTGGTACTATAGCAGTGCATTGATCGAGGGAAATTCAATTATCTAGTATTTAATAGTGCTAACAGAGATGGAGAGAATTAAACAACAAGAATTGCGAGACATTAAGTCTTATGGAATTGACTGCTTTGTCTATGAAGAGAAACAAACAATCTCACACATGTAGCTAAGAAATTATACTCACCATAAAATAGAGGAAGGAAAAATATACACAAGAGTAAAGCCAGAAATTCAGAACCACACCATTAGATCAAAATTTCTACTCTCCTGTTATGGCTGACTAGAATTGGTTTTTCCTCCTGAGTTCTTCAAGGGTAATACTAAACTAGGCTTTGGGTTGATGGAAAAGAAAGTGGAAAAGAAAGAGAATGGCTTGAGAGGGCTTGGGTCGATTAATATATATAGAAGCTAAAGTTAAATCCTTCCTAAAGTCCTCTTCCTAATTTTATTATTTCATTCTCACATGCCAATCCTATTCCTAACATTACTAGGAGTCTATGGTATAATCAATACAAGTCCCACTCGAATTCTTTGATCAAACTATGGGTCCAATAATGCTAAGAAAATTCAAGAAAATTAAATATTAAATATCAGAAAATAATCTAGCCCTTATACCGGGCCCGAGTATTACACATATCCAAGGAGATAGAGATGATTTACTCATGTTCGAAGAGCGACGCTAGCGTCGCCTAAGTCAGAGACGAGCGACGCTAGCGTCACTCCTCTCAAAGTTATAAAAAAGAAAAAATTGGGACGAATGAACCCTTTTGTAAGGTCCCAACTACGAGGAATCTTTTCGTGCAACGATCATTTACCGAGAATTTTCTAGTAAAATTCTCTATATAATATCTTTTGGGTTTATATTTCTCGGTATTATTCTTGTAACCTTATCTTTCATATAAGATACTGATCTTTATTAGCATAAAAAAAAAGGAGAAGAAAAGACTCATCTTTCTTAGCATAAAATAAAGAAGAGAAGAATGCATATTTGCAAGTGATAGCAGAATCAAAATTTAAGTTACGCTCGTCAAATAGGTGCTACTAACCTCACTTTTTTATTATTTTTTCTTATAATCTTCTTTGACCTAGGTAGGATATTTAATGGTTTGTGTGTTACAGAACGAAATACATTATTAGAAAGTGATGTTGCTCAAACAGAGATTTGAAGATTAGAACAGTACTATATCAAATAGTGTGGGTACGGACAATGGTTGTAAGTTTATACCGATTTGAATCTTCCCAACAACATTAAATTTTTTTCTAGGCTGCATAAAATAGTAGGATCTTTTCTTGGAGAGGCTCGCATTTCCGCGTAAGAGAGTGTTCCTCTTTCCCATCAAGCATAACTCCTCTTCTCTCTCTGTCCCGTCAAAGGTAAGGTCTCGACCCCTCTTGTTCTTAAACCCCTTCATCATTCTCTCTCTCACTCCCTATTCTTCACTTTTACTCCTCTTTGTTGGCGTAGCCCGGAGGCCACTATGAAAATTTACACCTCCAACGGTGAAATCGAGTCCTAAGACTCAAAACCCTAAGATCACTTAGGGAAACACCCCAAAGGGAAACTCACAAGAGCAATTCTGAACTTTATTAAAAAATATAGCATGCATTACAATCAAGCATCCCTCTCTTTTTATAATAGAAGAATGGTCTAAATAAAGAAATTACTATTATTCAGTGATTCCTAAAATCACTTCCTAAAATCTCTCAATAAAATATCTAAGTAAATTAAATCACTAAAATCTCAAATTACTAAAATTAATAAACTATTTAAAGAAAGTAAATCATTCTTGGTGGGGTCCATGAGGGGCCCACTTTTTCTTGGATCTCACTGCATCAACTCTCTCCCTCTTGGTAAAACTCGACTTCGGCGAGTTGAAAAGTTGATAACCAGGAGAGAATCCAACCACTAGTTCAGAAAATATCCACCTGGGTCGAAAATCAATAGTACGAAGTTTCACGGTGACTTGAATCAATGATGCAAATATATTGGTTTGCAAATCTCTGCACCTTTTTTTTTTTTTTTTTTTCCTGCTGTTGGTAGGCTGGGTCGGGTTCTGACTCAGATCAGGCCCAAGTACAAAGGCTATTTAGAATGTGCAGAGAGAGGCACGTGGGAGAGGAAATTTGTTTCGGTCTCTCACTCTCTTTTTTTTGTTTTTTTGGATTCTGGGTCGGGTTAGCCCTATACTCAGATCTGGCCCAAACTGTAGAGCAGGCCCAGACTGCCTAAGTTAGCACGTGGGAGGAGGAAGAAAAGGCTCTTTTTGCTGTCTTGGAAATCGTGCAGTAGAGAATAAGAGACAGGGAGGATCTTCTTGGAGAATGAACGAAGAGAGGTGCTGACTCCTTGACGATGAGGAGGCAGCACGCTACTATCTGGTTGTTGCTGGTCGGCGATGGGCTGCGATTTGGTTGTTGCTGGTCGGCGATGGGGCAGCGACTGGCGATGGAGAGGAAGCTTGAATTCTAGCTGCGGTTGTTGTTTGAGCACTGCTGCTGCTAGAGTCTCCCGTCTGGGGCCAGGTATGCTCCTACTTCTCTCTCTCTCCCCTTCTTTCTCTGCTTCTTCTTTTCTTCTTTCTTTCTGTCTGCTACTGCTGCTTCTATTTTTTTTTTTCCTTTCTGCCTGTATTTTGCTCTCTCTGTATTTTTCTTCTTCTGGGTTTGGGGATTCCAAATGGTGGATTTGGTTGGAGATGGGGACTGTCAGCCAAGCATAGAAGGGTTAGGGACAATGGGTCAAGATTGTGGGGAATCGGTGAGGGTATTGGGTGGCTGGTGGGGTTTAGGCATTGATGGGTTTAGTGTTGACTGAGAGTTTTTTTTTTATCGGGACTGTGGGTTTTGACGAAAGGGTGCAAAGGGTTCGGTGGTGGAGGTTTCGCAGGGATTTGGATTGCAGGGATGTGGACGGGTGGTTCGGCAAGGGGCGAAGATGGGTGTGGGGAGATGGTCGGAATGGGTTTCAGTGGAGGGGTGGGTTTTGTGGGTTCGGGTAGGGCTAGATTAGGGTTTGGTGATTTGGGATTTTGGGGAAAATTTGTTTAGGGCTGGGATTTGGTTTGGAAGTGGCTGATGGGGTTGTTAGTGGGTTGGGGATGAATAGGGTTCTGGCAGGATGAATGGATGGAGGTAGGTGCTCGGTTCTAGCTGTGATGGAATCGGATGTGATGAGGATGATGATGAAGATGATGATCGGTGAGGATAATAATGGATGGACAGAAAATAGGGAGATGGGATACAGGATTACCTCGGATCGGCGATCTCAACCGGCGATCTGAGATTGATCGTCGGCTCTGATACCAATTGATGGCGTAGCCCGGAGGCTACTATGAAGATTTACACCTCCGACGGTGAGATCGAGTCCCAAGACTCAAAACCTTAAGGGCGTGTTTGGATGTATAGTGAAGTGAGGTGAGGTGAGGTAAAGCCTCCATTATCTAGATAAGAAAAGACAATGAGCCATGTCAAAAGTACACAATTTCAAAATTCCCTCTATCTTTTTCAAAAAAAGTTAAAAAAAGCAACCTCCTTTTTCCACTAAAAGATAAAAAAGCTCAACTTTTCTATACAAAAAGTCAAAAAGATTCCATACCAAACAACTAAAAACAAAACACCATCATAATATCTTATATTTTATTCTCTCTTGATTTGATGCTTCACTTCACCATACTTCAATTCACCATACATCCAAACAGGCCCTAAGATCACTTAGGGAAATACCCCAAAGGGGAACTCACAAGAGCAATTCTGAACTTTATTAAAAAATATAGCATGCATTACAATCAAGCATCCCTCTCTTTTTATAATAGAAGAATGGTCTAAATAAAGAAACTACTATTATTCAGTGATTCCTAAAATCACTTCCTAAAATCTCTCACTAAAATATCTAAGTAAATCAAATCACTAAAATCTCTAATTACTAAAATTAATAAACTATTTAAAGAAAGTAAATTATTCTTGGTGGGGTCCATGAGGGGCCCACTTCTTCTTGGATCTCAGTGCATCACTCTCCTTTCCCGCACTCTACCCTCTTCTGGCCATCCTATTCACTCTCTCAGTCTCCTCCCATGATCCATCTCTCCCTGTTTGAACAACTTCACTTTCTAATAATCATCTTTTTTTTTTTTACCTTACTATTTCTAGTTTAATAATAACAAATTTAACAAGAAACCATATAGCATATTTTCACCAAAACAACCTTGCCTCCCTTCTTCCTTTTAGAAATTGTGACATGTTGGGAAAGAAATCACAGAGCATATCTTAACCAATATTACTTTTTTTTTTCTTTCTTTCTTTCTAATTCTTGTATATTGTCATTGTTGTTGTTGTTGTTATGTTCTAAATTAATTAAATAAATAAATTGTTTTCAGTGTTCCATTTAGACCTGTTCTAGAAGCCCATAACAAGAGGAGGAAAGAGAAAGGCATTGCTTCTCTCTGCCATGAAGATGATTGCTTCAATGCTCAGAAGAATAACATCTCACCATCAAAATGCCAATGCTGCTTCTTGCTATCTCCAAAGCATCATTAGCAGCAGCAAAAATGGAAATGGTTGGACGAGGCTCATGAGCAATGTTCCAGAGAACACAGTCTATGGGGGCCCAAAGCCTCAGAATCATTCCCAGAGGGTGACTCTAAACCATCTCAAGCAGAAGCACAAGAAGGGCACACCCATCACCATGGTCACAGCTTATGACTATCCGTCAGCTGTCCACCTTGATGAGGCAGGCGTTGATATCTGCTTGGTTGGTGATTCTGCCTCCATGGTTGTACATGGTCATGATACCACCCTGCCCATCAGCCTCGATGAGATGCTTGTCCACTGCCGTGCCGTTGCTCGTGGCGCCAAACGTCCTCTCCTTGTTGGAGACTTGCCTTTTGGCACCTACGAGGCTAGCTCCAGTCAGGTTAGATTATTGGAAAGAAAACAGTGCTGTTTATCTACATGCATCATCACAGACACAATTACTTGCATAAGAAAGAAAAGCTGATATAAATTATACATACAAATTGGTCCTTTCCAACTTTTTAAACATTACAATTCCTTGCATAAGAAAGAAAAGCTTTTGAGGTTATCTTCATCTATACATGAACAAAATGCTGGATCTCCATGTGAAGCATGATCCAACTCATTAGAAAGTTTCTTAATGTATTTTTTATGAGATAAAGAGAGAGATAGATAGATAGATACATAGAGAGATCTTATCCAACTGTCACTCAGATGAATTTGTGGTGGATGAATACTTTGTTGGAAACATATGGATACAGCATATTGTAATGGATACTTTTGTCATTGTCATCGACTTTGCCGTGTATGGGTTTGGCTACTGAGTTGTACTTTTTCCACTCATCTCTATATATGGATGAGTTCTACATCACCCCAGAATCTAACTTGTTTTTAGTTTGATGGGTTGGATGGCTATGTCTTTATCACACAATTTGACCGTGTTCTAAGCAGGCTGTTGATACTGCTGTTAGAGTGCTCAAGGAAGGGGGAATGGATGCTATTAAACTGGAAGGAGGCGCTCCTTCTAGAATAACTGCAGCAAAAGCAATTGTGGAGGCAGGCATTGCGGTCATGGGTCATGTGGGGCTAACGCCTCAGGCAATTAGTGTTCTTGGGGGCTTTAGGCCTCAGGGAAAGAATGTTGCCAGTGCTCTCAAGGTCTTCATCACTCTAATGCTTTTTTCTCTCTCTCTTGTTTATTTTCCAAGATGTTGATCAATGCCTTATTTTCTTCTTACATGAAGATTCTATTCCTTTTGTTGATCATTATGTAGGTTGTGGAAACAGCACTTGCTTTACAGGAGGCAGGATGCTTTTCAATTGTTTTGGAATGTGTGCCCCCAACAGTAGCTGCAGCGGCAACATCTGCCCTCCAAATCCCTACCATAGGCATTGGGGCTGGCCCTTATTGTGGTGGTCAGGTTAGCTTGTTTCAATCCCTTATTTACGGTGGTCCATCAGGGACATCTTTCTAGATCTCTCTTTTAGGTGTTTCTATCACATTGGGATAGAATATCATGGTTGCATTTTCAAACTGAAATATTCAATTACATGTGGTACTTGAAACTTACTCATGACAATCTAGCATAGGAACATGGCTTGTGATTTGTTTCTTGTTACACCTCGAAATCCGGGCCCCTATCAGATTCCGGATCCTGACTCATAAGCATCATACACATGCATAAGTTAAATCAAAATCACATAAGGATTCAGGCATTTACCTATTCAACCCAACTTTCATTAAAGAATCCAATCTAAACAATAAAGGAAACATCGTCCAATAAAATTTTAAGAAATTCCATACATAATCAAATAAGTTTGATTTGCTATAAGTAAATCAACTAATTTTTTTTAAGGCTAATCCCTTGTACTAATCAATCTTGATCTGCTCTCTCATCCACGCATGTCGAAGCCTATGAGCTGATAATCACAGTACTCTTAATCACCTATGTCCTGGACCTTGGTTACCTGATGTGGGGGCAAACCACCTTTTTTTTTTTAATATCGGTAACAGTAAACTTTATTAAAGAAAGAAAGAAGTACAACTCAAGCCATCCATTGTGGAACTGGTACAAGAGAAATGAACTAACCACGCACTACATACTAGGGGCACTTAAATTACAAGATCTATCTGGCCCTTGCTTAGCTAAACAGTCTGCCATCCTGTTTACATATCTACTAATGTGTTGAAACGTAACCTGCAACTCGGAAATTAGATGACTAATTTCATTGAAGAGAAATTTGCATTTTCCATGGCCCCCTCAATGATCTCACCCAAGAAATAACATTAGCCGAATCACTCTCCATAATAAGATAATGATGAAATGAGGTATGAAAAATATAAAGAGCTTCTAGGATTGCTGGAACTTCTGCTTCATTAGAGTCTTTGATCCTCACATGTTTAGAGAACATAAACAAAACTTCCCCCTTATGATTTCTTAGAATACCTCTAGTGCTAGCCAAACCTGGTTTTCCTTTTTCTGCTCCATCACTGTAGAATTTTAAGACTTCGCATGGTGAATAACACCTAAATACTATCCTTTTCTTCTTTAAAGCACCAGTCTTCAAACAAGCTCCTCAATTTTGCATAATGTTTTCTAACTTAATTTCTGAAAATTCTTTTGTAGCACAAGCCCATTTGGCGATCCTTAATAGGACAGCTGAAGTTGGATCCTCCCAAGATGATTCTTTCCTATTGAAGATTTTATCATTCCTCTCTTTCCAGATTGGCCAACAAATGGAAAAAGAAATAATCCTCCATAAGATCGTACCATTTCCACCCATCGGGGCCCTCCTCCAATCTTCAAACACCATCGGTAATGAATCTGGAAAACACCAACTCACTTCACATTGTTTGAGGAAAAACACTCAAACAGACAAAGCGACACCACAATGAATGAACAAGTGATGTATCGACTCCATCTCCCTCCCACAAAGGCAACACATATTAGAAATAATATCAATAACCATCCCCCTTCTTCTCAGAACTCTTGCTGTCAAGATTTTGCCCGCCACTACCAACCAGCAAAAAACCTCCACTCTAGGTGGAACAAGTCCCTTCCACACTGCTGCACAAGGAGATGATACTGCACCAAAAGTATCAATCTCCTTATAGAATGACCTTGGGCAGAACAAATCCTTAGAAAGAGGCTTCCAAATACAAAAGTTGGCTGCATGCTTGCATCCTTGCATAAGAAAACATTAGAAAGAAGATTGGACAAAGACTCGCTGACCTCCACCTCTGACTGATTGAGGGCCCTCTTAAAACTAATATTCCAAGACACCACATTTCCATCCCAATCAAAACACTCTTTAACTGAAGCCTCTTATTTTGACACAACCCTAGACAGTCTAGAGAACAAAAGGAGTAAAGGATCAACACCCACCCAATTATCATACCATATATTGACAGCTTCCTCCTCCCCCACGCAGAAACCTGAACCTTTAACAAAGACATCCCCCTTGACATTTGACTGGTCCTCAAAACTAGAAATGACAGCCCAAAAACCAGACAACTTATGCTTATGGACTCTTTTTGGCACCCACCCCCATACTCAGACACTATTACTCTCCTCCACATTGCCTCTTTCTCTTATCCATATCTCCACCATTTAGCTAATAGAGACCAAATTTTAAGGTCCAAATTTCCCAAGCCTAACCACCCCCCTCCTCTTTTGGCTTAATCACTTCACTCCACTTCATTAAGTGCATCTTCCTTTTTTTAGAGTTTCCCTCCCATAAAAGTTTCTCCAAATCCGATCAAACTTCTTGATAACCACCATTGACATCCTATAAAGTGACATATAGTATACAGTTGGACAAAGAAGATTTTATTAGAGTAATTCTCCCTCCTAAAGAAATATATTGTCTTTTCCATGTAGATAGTTTCTTTAATTTTTCTACCACTGAATCCCCCAAAGCATTTGACCAGGGGCTCACCCCAATAGGCAAACCAAGATACTAGAAAGGAAGACTCCCCTTTCTACAGTGCAATTTGTACGCCAATATTTGAATATCCACCTCCTAAAAACCTACCCCCACCAATCACAAATTGATTTAGCAGAATCCTGTAACCACCTTAACAAAATCCTTAATTAACCTCCAAACAGCGCCTGAAACAGCTTCCAGACAAACTTCAGCAGCCCCATTCAACCGCAAATTGCCCCTCAATTGTCACTGGATCTCAGCCCTTATCCTGCCATGTATCTAGAGATCCACGATGTAAGATGTTCTATAGGACTTAGGACACCATATTCTGAGAGGACATATGTCTGTCCCAAGTGTGCTACATCTGTATCTATCTTAGAAAATATTATTCTTCAATTATCTTATTTTTAAACCGAGTGCTTGTGGGCTCGAGTGTTGGTATGGAGTAGGTGACAAGTTCTACAACTATCTTCAAATGTAGTGGAGTAAGGCGCTAGCTGGGCTTCTATGGGGCCCTGAGGTGTGAGGCACATGCTTAGGTATGCTAGATGCACTTCCAATAAAATAGGCTTCTATGGGGGCATGACGTGTGAGGCACATGCTTAGGTTTGCTAGATGCACTTCCAATAAAAAAAAAAAAAGGAAATCAGCTTGCGCATGTGTGTGCACGTATGTGGGTGCGTGCTTCCCATACGTAACTTAAGGATAACTACAGCTTAAAACAACCCTTGTGCATACTTTCCATATGTAGCCAACTTGAATTTCAAACCAAATTTAGAATGGTTTTTCCTTTATCACGTGGGCCTTATATGAAATGCTCGTAAGTGATGGTGAGGGCCAATAAAATGGTGAATTGTTTGATTGAAATTTGGTGAGGGCTAATAAATCTTTCAAACCAAATGTAGAATGGTTTTTCCTTTATCACGTGGGCCTTATATGAAATGCTCGTAAGTGATGGTGAGGGCCAATAAAATGGTGAATTGTTTGATTGAAATTTGGTGAGGGCTAATAAATCTATAAATCTAATCCCTTCACACTTATTTAACCCCCATGAATTGGCATTATTTCCACTTTGATATCAATCCAACCAATAATTGTAATTGGATTCGATCACAAATATAAGAGAGCACCATTAATTGATTTCTAATGTTGCCATGAAAGTATGAATGCAATTGATAAATCTAATCCCTTTGGACTCACATAACCCACATGTATTGGCGTTGTTCCCAATTTGGTATGGAACCGGAACCAGATTCAGATCCTGTCCTCTTATTGAAACTGGGTCTAGCACCAACAAATAGGATTGAATTGAAAGTGGACCATTATCAGAACTGGCATTTGGAAAACGTTCCAGTTCCAGTTCTCATATGGTTCCAGCCCGAAACCAACACATCTGAATCCCTAGTTTGTGGTAGTGGGTGAAATCCAGGTAGGGTCTCTAGGAACAAAATTTCAAGGGTGTAGCCTTCCATGGCTGAGTACGAAATGAAATGCCAAAGTTGAGGATAGTTTATGAGGAGTGAGTTTGGTACTAAAGTTGGTGTAATGGTGTATGTGTTTTGATATTGTTTTGTGGATATGAGTGTTGAAGAAGCACTAGAAGTCTCTCCCCACATGCTCTTTAGAGTTGTGTAATAAAAAGGTCTTAGGGAGTATTGTGAATGGGTGGGAGGGAAAGTTACGTGGGTTTTTACATTTGTGGAGAGATCTACTGGAGTTAAGAGGAAAAGGAGTTTGCTAACATCAGTTTCTTTATGCAAGGATGATTTTGGTAAGTGATTATGGAAGCATAATCCCTAGTGTGCCTTTTTCAACTAGACCCTTTCTTGGGGGCTATTCTTCTCAACCTGACCTGCACTTACCTTACGCTCTTATGTGGCAAGGTTAGTGATGGAGAGGAAGATCATCCAACGAATAATATATTGAAGCAGGATTTTAATCCCATGCATATCTTGTAGGCGTGCTCTCTTTGTGAGGAGGATAAGGCGTCGGTTGATAACTTGTTTCTTTACTGTCCCTTTGATTTTTTCTTCTCTCTGTTTTTCTTTTTTTCTTTTTTTTTCTTTTTTTCAATAGTGAGTAGGTTCTTAGAGCTCAGTGGCATAAGCAGTCTTCAGTTGGGGAGAATGTCCCTTTAATGAAACTAGCAGGGTTATTTAGTACCCCGCCTTCCAAGCCATTCATTGGTAATTGTGGAAGGAAAGCAACGACGATATTTTCAATTCTAAAGAGAGGTTTGCTACGGTCTTCACTGATCTTATAGTGGCCAAAGTGAGGCTGTGGGTGTCCTCGTCCAAATGATCCAATTTTCTAAAGTTTAGCGGTGCCTATAATTTGGGAGGCTAAACCTCGCAGGTGGGAATGTTGAGGGTAGGGGTGGCAATTTTGCCCCGCCCCGGCTTGCCCGCTCTGCCCCGCGCAGGTTTTCCCCACCCCGATCCTTAGGTGGGGCGGGGATGGGGAATAAAATTGTGCCCCGGAGGCGGGGCGGGGTGGGGATGGGTTTGCTCTTTTCCCCGCCCCGACCCGCTCCGTGTCCCGCCCCGTACCCCGTCCCGCCATTAAATAAGTTTATATATATATGTATCTATATGTATGTGTATGTATATATGTATATGTGTGTATATATATGTATATGTATGTGTGTGTGTGTATGTATATATGTATATGTGCATAACAATCTAGAATATATTAATATATTTTAAATAAGGTAAAACATTACAAGAAATGAAGTTTGGTCTAGTGGTAAGGCAAACCTCTAGTTACTCCCCCACCCAAGTTTGAATCCCAAGTCTTGCACATTTAAAGATTTTACAATTGAGGGGTGGGGCGGGGCGGGGTACCCGCGAGGCAATCAGGGTATGGCGTGGCGGGGACGGGGCATATTAATTACCCCGAAGGGCGAGGCGGGGCAAGTTCGGGGCAGGGTAAAAGAGGGACGGGGCGGGGGTGGGGAACCCCAATTCCGTCCCTAATCCGCCCCGTTGCCATCCCTAGTTGAGGGTTTTATAAGGGTTGCTTGGAAACCTCCCCAACCAGAGTTTTTCAAAATGGAGTATTGATATGGGGGTGGTGGGTGGCCCAATTGGTAATCAGGGGAGCTTTGTTTGATTGTAAGGGAGACATCCTTAAAAGTTTTCTTGGATCCCATGGAGGCCATTGAATCATGAAGTGGAGGTGCTAGAAGCAAGCACTTCACTGATGTAAGTCACAGGATTCAGGCCGGGTGGACCAAATGGAGGAGTGCTTCGGGGGTCTTGTGTGATCGGAAAGTCCCCCTCAGGGTTAAAGGAAAGTATTATAAGGTGGCGGTAAGACCAGCATTGTTATATGGATCAGAGTGTTGGGCAGTAAAGCATAATCATGTTAAGAAGATGGAAGTTGCGGAGATGAGAATACTAAGATGGATGTGCGGGATCACAAGGAGAGATAGGATTAGGAATGAGGAGATTAGGAGCAAAGTAGGAATAGCACCGATTGGAGATAAAATGAGAGAAAATCGACTAAGATGGTTTGGCCATGTTAGAAGGCGTCCAATGGAAGCACCTGTTAAAAGGTGTGAAGGCATAGAGATTGCCAGGAGTAGGAGAGGGAGAGGGAGACCCAAGAGAAGTTGGAAAGAAACTATTAAACAGGACCTTGCCTACATGGATCTAACGGAGGACATGGCTCTAAACAGATTTGATTGGCGTCGTCAAATCCATATAGCCGACCCCACCTAGTGGGAAAAGGTTTGGTTTGGTTTGGTTTGGTTTGGTTATTCTTGGAGAATCTTGTTATAGAAAGTGATTCACGTAATGCTATAACTGGGGTCACGTTGAGGGAGGATTGGCCATTGAAACTGTTTTTGTGCTTAGTGAAATTATAGAGACTTATGCTCTGGCCTTTATGTTTCTTTTCAGCATGTTAGATGGGTAGCTAATGGTGTGCTGGATTCATTGGCCAAACATGGCATCAACAGATATGATTTGTTCACGTCTTTGTAATTTTTTGTTCCTTTCCATTTTTACCAGTCTTTCCTCTTTCGTGCTCCTCTTTGTACTTTGGTCTCTGAATGTAGTTTTACTGTTACTGCTCAAAGAAGGAACACCCCAACAAACATGCCGGTGGCCAAGAAGAACTCTCCAGAACACCATTGGCAGTGGATGCAAAAGGGAAAAACCCAATGAGAATTCACTGCTAGCAGCACAATATGCCATGAGGAACCTCTACTATCGTGAGGAGTTAAAATCAGAAGAATCTTACGAAGAAAATAACTGTCATGAAGCGGCTAAAGATTGACCAATGTTGGTGGTCCAAAGGCTTCTCATTCCATAGAAGATGAATCTAACGATTGATTTTTGCCAACACCTTTCATACAGGAGTACAGTCCAATGATTGAATTTGGGCCCCTATAGTTAACAGTGTGAGCAACTTGAATGTGCTTTCACAAGAGGTAATTGACAAACAAGCTTCCATTCAGGAAGCATCCTTGTCCATGCACTGTTCCATGGGTTAGCATGCGTTAATTACAATCCACAAAAGACGCCTTGTTAGTACCTGGTCTGGCTGATATTAGGATATTCTATTTTGGTGTTGATCCCATCATCTAAATGAAAGTAGGTTGCATTTCTTGATCAATCATGCCTCTTGAGGATGAGAACTGCACAACTCCAAAGGGGAAAAAAGGACACCTACAAAAGAAAATCCTCTTTCAGCCACTTAAAGTAACTGCAGCACTGAAAAGGAAAAAGAAATTGAGCTGAGTGCAAATGTCTTCTCTGTCTGTCCGTTTGACAATGAAAGCAAAGAAGGGGATGTCTTGCAAGCACTTGGGCCATGCAAAATAAAAAGAAGGCAGACAAGGAAGTGCCATTGCAACTGGAAGTCAAAAGAGTTAATGGAGGACTCCTCAGATCTAGTTCTAAAAGAATTGTCTGAGCTCCATCAAATGCACTGTATCCAACCATCAATTAATGTAGCGCCTTTATCCATTTTTCTCAAATTTGCTACCTTACCAGATAATTCCTATCAAACATGCAACGGTAAAACGTCAAGTTGATGAGTTACTACCAAAAGGACTATGCAGAACTCTTAGTCTGTGCGAGTCTAGGTTCAGCAACACCCATGAAGGATGAAGGCCTATGAATGAAAATTCTAGGCTCTTAGCTTCAGCCCAGCCCATGAATGAAAATGCTAGGCTTTTAGCTTTGGCCCAGCCCATTAAGGAAAGTGCTGGATCTTTGGAAGATCCCATCCAGCCCAATTTGTTCGATTATGTGGATGAAGGGCAAAAGGATTTGTCTTTTGTATCGTCATTCGCGTGGGGCTCTCATTAGAAAGTGTCAACGATTGGAAAGGATAGCAGCAAAGGTGGAATGACATCTACAAATTTTTGTGGCACCGGGGAAGAAGAAGCTATGGAAGAGGATCTCGGTTGTCTTCCATAAGAGGGGGAAAAGGGTCGTGTAAGGTTGGGTAAAGATGGCGTTGGCGAAAAAGAGAAGAAAGCACAAATGAGAAGAAATGAAGGCAGTTTCAGATTGGAGGTGGACACTACTCTGGAAGGATATAAGGGGTCCTTGCATGCTTCTAGAAAAGGTAGAAATAAATTGAAGGCAAACTCTTTTCTCTTGGTGACAGCAAAATGGAGGAAGCTGTGGGGAAAACAGGCAAGGAAGAAGGGGTTAGCACATTTTAGGAGGGAATCTTATGATTGTAGACAGTCCTATTGCTTTGAACTCTTTCAAAACAAGTAAGGTCCAGAAAAGATTAGCTGTAGAAATTGGACAAAGGACTGCAAGCAGCATCGAAGTTCTGGGTCAGGTTCAGACCAAGAGTTCTGATGGACAGTCTCATAGAGTGGGGTCAGTAAGCTCGTCTATGGAAGAAGGGAGGAGTTTGATTGAAGTTGGTAAAATTCTGGTACTTAATTTTGGGCCAAATGAGAATGCAATATTGCATCATATCTCACAGATTGAGAAAGAGGCGATAGAGCTACACCAAGATGAGAAGAAAGGGTCAGACAAGATGACAAGGGGAGATGCTGTTGCAGACAACATAAAGAAGAACACCATGGTGATGGGGTTCTTTCACATCGAAGTGGATAATGATTGTTGTAGGTTGGAATATAAGAGGTCTGGGAAAACTAGAGAGAAGGGCCACAGTGAGGAAGTTGGTTAAGAAATAGAGGATTGGAATATTACTCACACTAATGGTTTCAGAAGATATTACTCACATTATTTAGGACGTATGGGGCTCACAGAGTTGTGGATGGGAATGGGTGTCGTCTGAAGGGGCATCGGGTGGTCAGGCATCGGGGGGTCTCATTACTGTATGGAACAGTATCCTTTTGAAGGTCGAGGACGTTAATAGATCTCAAAGGCTGCTAGGTATTAAATTCAGAAATATTAAAGAAGACTTCGTTTGGGCTGCGACAAATGTGTATGGGCCGAATGAAGATTCTCAAAGGGATGATTTTGGTTGTTGCTTACAAGCATTATTTCATAGTGCGCAGTTTCGTGGTTCATAGGTGGAGGTTTTAATGTTATTAGGTTCCCCCATGAGAAGAGAGGTGGTAGACGTATAACAAGAAATATGGAAAAATTCTCATAGTTTATCAATGAGAATGAACTAGTAGACATGCCATGAGTTGGGAGAAGGTTCACATGGTCCGACAATCAAGAAAGGGTAGCCATGAGTAGAATTGATAGATTTTTGGTATCAAAGGAATGGGAAGAACTATTTCCTGGTGTCATTCAGGTTGCACTTCCAAGATTGGTTTCAGATCAAGTACCCAATAAATTTCAATCCAATGTGATTAATTGGGGGCCTAAACCATTTCGGTTTGAGAACTCTTGGTTATTACACAAGGATTTCTTACCTTAGGGCGTGTTTGGATGTGTGGTGAAGTGAGGTGAGGTGAGGTAAAGCCTCCATTATCCGGACAAGAAAAGACAATGAGTCATATCACAAGTACACAATTTCAAATTTCCCTCCATCTTTTTCAAAAAAAGTCAAAAAAGCAACCTCCTTTCTCCACTAAAAGACAAAAAAGCTCCACTTTTTTATACAAAAAGTCAAAAAGATTCCATATCAAACAACTAAAAACAAAACACCATCATAACACCTTATATGTTATTCTCTCTTGATTTGATGCTTCACCTCACCATACTTCAATTCGCCATACATCCAAACAGGCCCTTAGGTGAGAGTTTGGTGGTCTCAGTTTGAGTATAATGGGTTTGCAGGCTTCACTCTAATGAAGAAGTTACAAGGACTGAAAGCAAAAATCAAGGAATGGAATAAGGCATCTTTTGGAAATTTAGATATCATTAGACCTGAATTAGAAAAGAAAGTAGAAGATTGGGACACGCTAGAAGAAGATAGATCGCTCGATCAAGATGAGAAGAAAGCAAGGAACGAGGCTAAACATGAGTTGTGGGAGATTAGCCGAATACAAAAAATTATACTGGAGGCAAACATCTAGAGCACTTTGGTTGAAAGAGGGTGCTAAGAATACTAAATTTTTTCATCGAATGGCTAGTACTAGAAAAAGGATTAACTACATTGGGAAGATCAGAAGAGGAAACATGTTCTTTAGTGGAACCAACAGAGGTAAAGGAGGAAATTGCCCATTTCTTTGAAGAATTGTATTCTAGTGAGGATATTGTCAGACAAATATTGGAGGGTATTGCCTTCCCTTCGATTTAGGAGGACCTTAAGATATGGTTGGAAAGGAGCTTTGAGGAAGAGGAAGTGAGCAAGGCTCTAGCGGATTGTGTAGGAGACAAAGCTATGGGTCCAGATGGCTTTAATTTTACCTTTATTAAGGCTTCTTGGGATGTTTTAAAAGAGGATTTTTGTCAATTTTTATCAAAATTTCATCGGAGGGGAAGGTTGAACAGAGAAATTAATGCTACTTTCTTGTTGTCTTATTCCCAAAGTGCCAAATCCAATGTCTTTGAAAGATTTCAGGCCAATACGCTTGGTGGGATGTATTTATAAACTCTTATCGAAGAATTTGGCGAATAGACTACAAAAGATTCTTCCCCTCATCATTAGTTCTGCCGAAGGGGCTTTTGTTCACAAAAGACAAATTCTCGACGGGATTTTGGTTGCAAATGAACTAATTGACTAAAGGAAGAGGGCACGCAAGGAAGGAGTAGTATTTAAAATTGAAGGCGGCATATGATCATGTAGATTGGAAGTTTGTAGATTATATGTTGGAAAGATTTGGGTTTGGCAATAGGTGGCAAGGGTGGATCTAAGAATGCATCTCATCTACATCATTCTCAATTCTTGTCAACAATTCTCCGTCTTGTCTTTTTAAAGCATCAAGAGGTTTGAGATAGGGAGATCCACTCTCCCCATTTCTATTCACTATAGTGGTGGAAGCTATGGGGGTGCTCCTCTTAAAGGCTAAAGAGATTGGGTTAATTTCTCAAGGAAGAGATTGACTCAAGGAAGAGGGCACGCAAGGAAGGAGAACTATTTAGGATTGAAGAAGGCATATGATCATGTAGATTGGAAGTTTGTAGATTATATGTTGGAAAGATTTGGGTTTGGCAATAGGTGGCGAGGGTGGATCAAAGAATACATCTCATCTACATCATTCTCAATTCTTGTCAACAGTTCTTCGTCTCGTCTTTTTAAAGCATCAAGAGGTTTGAGATAGGGAGATCCACTCTCTCCATTTCTATTCACTATAGTGGTGGAAGCTATGGGGGCGCTCCTCTTAAAGGCTAAAGAGATTGGGTTAATTTCTAGATTTGAAGTAGGAAGTGGTGTTGAAGTTGTAACTCACCTCCAATTTGTAGACAATACGATTCTATTCACATCAACAAAGTGGGAGGAAATTGCAATTCCTAAGAGGATACTAAGATGTTTTCGGTTAGCATATGGTTTGAAGATAAACCTATCAAAAAGCTTTTTAGTGGGGGTTGGTTATTCAGAGGAGATTATGTGGAACTTGGCTAATAGGCTTCATTATAGTGTGGGATGTCTTCATTTTCAATATCTTGGTTTGCCTATTGGTGCAAATCCAAGGTCGATAGCAATATGGGATTTGGTGGTGGAAATGTTTGAGAAGAAGTTGTCAACATGAAAGAGGCAGTATCTCTCTTTTGCGGGTAGAATCACACCTATTAAATTATCATTGTCCTATTTGCCAGTATACTACGAGTCTTTATACAAGATGCCAGCCTCAGTGAGGAAGAAATTAGACCGTAGTAGGAGAAACTTCCTCTGGGATGGCAATAGCGATGAAAGGAAGATGCAGTTGATGAATTGGAAATAGGTAATTAAACCAAAAATTGCAGGAGGCTTGGGGTTGGGAAACCTAGAATTGATAAATTGGGCTTTGTTAGCTAAATGGTGGTGGATGGGCAAGAAAAGGATTCATTGCAAGGGAAGGTAATAGTTTTCAAGTATGGGGAGGATGAGCAGGGGTGGGATCCCAAAAGAGTCCCTAGATACAGGTTGTTAGGGTTGTGGGGTGTCATTTCTACTTTTGGCGATGCGTCCAACATGAGGGGGTTTATTTTTTATGAGAGCATAGGTCGTGAAGTGGTGAAGGGGGATAAAGTTCATTTTTGGCTAGATGATTGGGTGGGAACGGGTCTTTTTTTCAATTGTTCCCTAGAGTGTTTAGAGTAGTCTTTAATAAAGAGTCTTCAGTGAAGGATTATTATGTCTGGGATGGGGGGAAGGTGTCTTGGGAAGTGAGTGTTAGGAGGGCCCTCCAGCTATCGAAATTGGTAGAGTTTGAGTCCTTGTTGAGTCTTATTTCTAGCATTTTCTTGTACAGGGACGAAGAGGACTTTCGTATTTGGAAGCGGACACTACAGGTTTTTTTTCCTCCAAGTTCTACAGGGAGCTGGACTCTTGCAGGGGGGAGCAATCTTCTTCAGCATTGGTTTGGTTAGGTCTTGCTCCTCCTAGAGTTGAGGCTTTTTGGTGGTTGGCAGTTGCAGGAAAGATCTCAATAGTACATAATTTAAGGAGGGGCTTGATGTCAAATTCCATATCAGATATGTGTTGTTTTTATGGGAGGGAGAGGGATTCGATAGATCACATATTCCTTCATTGTGGACTTCTTCGTACATTTAGGGGTATTTCTTCAAAAAATGCAACGTAGCTTGGTGCACCCCATTGTCACTAGGCGAGCTAATGGAGACTTGAAGGAGATCTACTTTGGTTGAGTACGGGCTGATCTTGTGGAAGATCATTCCTTTTTCTATGCTTTGGTCTATATGGAAGGAGAGGAATGAAAGAATTTTTAACAGGAAAGAATCGTCTTGGGAGGATATTCTATATAAAGTGGCTGAGAATTGCTCATTGGGCCTATGCTAGGAAAGAATTTTCAAATGTCAACATAGATAATATCCTGTATAATTGGGGAGCGTGTTTGTTGATGGGAGAAGCAAAGAAGAGCAAGAAAGTGACTTGGAGCCCTCCACTGTCCGGTTGTTTAAAGTTTAATGTGGACAGAGCAGTTTGTGGTACACCAGGGCCGGCTGGTATTGGCGGTGTACCTAGAAATCACAGAGAGGTGTTGTACATGTTTTAAGAAAATGTGGGGGGTTAAAGACTCCAATGAAGTAGAAGTTTTGGCCATTTTGGAAGCTCTTGTCATCTACTATCGCTCTTTCTAGGTTAGCCTCATCATAGAAAGCGATTCTTTCAATGTTGTATGTTGGGCAAAAGCTTTCAAAGGCCCGTGGAAAATGCAGCTCTATTTTAATGAGACGAAACATCTTTCATTGCAATCTTGTGTTGTTTTGAACATGTTAGTACGTCTGCTAATGGTATGGCAGACACTTTAGCTAAGCAAGGGATTGATTGTGTATGTAATTTAAGTGCTCCCATTGGATAGGTGTCAAGGGTGGTGCATGGTACATATCTCCTATACCAGTACTATGGTTTTGGCTTTTAGTGCACTTCATTGTACTAACTTTTCATTTTAATATATGTTGTTGTTACTTCACAAAATGTACGTGGAAGTCAAATGATCAATAAAACAATCATATAGTGTCACTTCTTGATACCTTGATTGTAGATATGGTGGACATGATGGCAGTCTTTCATTGTCTCAAAGATTGACTTGAGAAATGGTTATTGTTCGATCCAAATCTTGGTCAGGTGATGAATGGAGTCAGTCTTTTGAGAAAAAGGATGGCTACTTTGATCGAACGATTTGTTAAGCCTTTGTGACTTAACTAATGCACCGAGTATTTTTATGTGCATTATGGCACATACCTTCCAATCATTCTTGGAATTATTCATTGAATTTTACTTTGACCACATTCTTGTCTACAATAGAGTGAGAGAAGAGTGCTTGCAACATCTTTGTCAAGTAATGAGAACAATATGGATCACGAAATTCTCCAACTTGGAAACATGTACATTCATGATTATAATTGTGATCTTCTAGGAATTTGCAGTCTTGTCTCGAGGAGTAGAAACTGGCCCGAATAAAGTTAAAACTATCATAGAATTGCCTACACTGACGGATATCCACGACCTACAAAGTTTCCACTAGTTAGCTACCTTTTTCCCGTTATTTCATTCAGAATATCAATATCGTCTTGTCCAAAATCGAGTGCCCCTAAAGATTAGTTCGCGGCTGTCCAGAATCGAGTGTCCCTCGGGCTCAAGGCCAAAGGCTTCTGGGCTGGGCTGGGCTGGGCTGGGCGGGAGATACCTTGGGTTATCAAAACAAAAAAAAATTCCAATATTGTCTTGTCACTTCTTACCAAGTGAACAAAGCAAGGACCATGCAACTTGACAAGGCCATTACAACAACTTTTTTATTTTTTATTTTTTATTTTTGTGGAAATGCAAAATTATATATGTAGCTATACAAGTGGATAAATTCTAAAAAATAAGAACAACAATACAACCCTATGTTAACCCCCTTTCCTTTCTTCCTTTTTCCTCTTCCTCCATCCAAGTAGTGACTATTTTGGCTTAAAACCTTCCGTTCTTCCATCTTTCTCTTTGATCGAATCATGCTCCACATGTTTCACATCGAAAAGAAGACAAATTGGGGTCATCATCATATCCTACTACTACTACACAACCTACACATCTGTTTTATATAAATGAAGTAGGAAATGGGCACTCACCTACATGATGTATATTCCCATACATCAGTAAAAGCTACAATGCCAATGTATCTCTCATTTTTATATGTGATTTATTTATTCTAAATGATCTTTTTTTTAGTTTACTTTTTTAGGTTGAGTCTACAAGTTGACTTGACCAGATTGACTGTAAGCCTGGCCACCGATGTGAAATTTTGAATGTGATATACTACATGTTTCTAGCCAAAGCTACTTAAGACAATGAAGAGCCCTTGTTAATAAATACTACTCGACATTGTCACGCCTTGAAACCCAAGTCTCCTATAAGTCCGAATTTTGTTGTGCAAAGTGTGCTTTCCACAACATGAAAATAGGCCAAATCATTTGCAGTTGACTAATTTTTTTTAAACATCAAGCGTCACATGATAAACAGAGCACAAGATATTGATAATTCCTAATTTATCAAGTCAACCCAAAACAGTCTAATTAATATAATCCAATCAAATCATCTAATAAAATGAATAATAACTTGACCAATTCAAGGTCTTAGGGAAGTCCACTACCAAGCCCTAGTGGCCTGATTTTGGTATATTTTGTGGATTCAGGTCCTTCCACATCATGTAGTGTTGATTTTGTAACGTCCCACCCCTACACGCATGCATGATATTGTCCGCTTTAGCCCACGGGCCTCACGGTTTTACTTCTGATGGGCCTTAACCCATCAAAAGGCCTCATGCAAGGTAAGAGTGTAAGCGCTACATAAAACACCATTCACTTTCCTCTGTATAGTCGATGTAGGACTCCGGGCCGTCACAATCCACCCCCCTTAAGGCTGCACGTCCCTGTGCAGTAGCCTGCCAGTCCCTGTGGCCTGCCAGCCCTCTTGGCCCGCCCACATGGAGACCCGCCCGCTGGCACCAGACCACGGCATATGACCCACACTCGAACTAGTCGAGAGTCGGCTTTGATACCATTTGTAACGCCCCACCCTACATGCATGCATGATATTGTCCGCTTTGGCCCACTGGCCTCATGGTTTTGCTTCTGATGGGCCGCAACTCATCAAAAGGCCTCATGCAAGGTAAGGGTGTAAGATCTACATATAACTCCATTCACTTTCCTCTCTATAGTCGATGTGGGACTCCGGGTATGTTTTGTAACGTCCCACCCCTACACGCATGTATGATATTGTCCGCTTTGGCCCACGGGCCTCACGGTTTTACTTCTGATGGGCCTCTACCCATCAAAAGGCCTCATGCAGGGTAAGGGTGTAAGGTCTACATCTAACCGCATTCACTTTCCTCTCTATAGTCGATGTGGGACCCTGTGGCGTCACAATCCACCCCCCTTAAGGCTGCACGTCCCTGTGTAGTAGCCCGCCAGTCCTTGTAGCCTGCCAGCCCTCTTGGCCCACTCACATGGAGACCCACCCACTTGGACCAGACCACGGCAGAGGACCCACACTCGAACTAGTCGAGAGTCGGCTCTGATACAATTTTGTAACGTCCCACCCCTACACGCATGCATGATATTGTCCGCTTTGGCCCACGGGCCTCACTGTTTTACTTCTGATGGGCCTCAACCCATCAAAAGGCCTCATGCAAGGTAAGGGTGTAAGCTCTACATATAACCCATTCACTTTCCTCTCTATAGTCGATGTGGGACTCCGGGGCGTCACAGATTTTGAGATGTTTCTTCACATGCAGAACATTGAACAAGAGAAAATTTAACTCTAATACAAAATCCAAATTAAATTCAGATTTTAAACATGCTAATACATAGTTTTTTTTATAACAATTATAATACATAGATTAGAGACATTAAGGATTATTAAATAGGATTATAACATCAAAAATAAACAAAACACTAGGAAACAATATAGTAAAAACCCTAAAACCGAAGCCTTCTAATGGAAAATCCCAAAATCCACCATGGGCTGGAGTCCCATGGTGGTTGGCCATGGTGGGAATCCCGGTGGTATCCCACGGCCAGCCATACCATCTCATGGTTAGGTTTTTCAAGATGAATTATAGAAAATCCCAATACCTAGAACTATATTAGGGCTTCTAGAATTGAACTATAAGGAGACGAGAGGAATCATGCATGATCAATTAATCTAGATTGCTTACTCACCGAGTGCTTCTATTGGCACCAAATTTTTGTCTCAACACCGCACAATTTTTTTTTTGCTTTTCCTAAACGACCCCTCCTCCCTTTCCCTCCACCCTCTCTCTCCCTCCACCCCACCCCACCCTCCCAGTCTCCGGCGAGGAGGGTCCCCCTGCCGGCAGCTTGGGGGGGCGGGGGGGGGAAGGGAGAGAAAATAATGGGGGAGGGAGGCCGGCTAGGGATCCCTCCCCGCCGGAGACTGGGAGGGTGGGGTGGGGTGGAGGGAGAGAGGGAGGAGGGGTAGTTTAGGTAAAGAAAAAAAAAATTGTGTGGTGTGAAGAGACAAAAATTTGGTGCCAATATAAGCACTCTTACTCACCTTTAATATGTTAGAATTTGTTTTTTTCTTGTTGGATGTTGTTTAGCATCAAACCCTAGCGAAATCCTTGGTTTTCTTTCTCTTTCTTCTAGTTGCTTCAAGTTGATTAGTGTATGGGAGGGATTGGGCATGTGAGAGTTTCTAGAGATTTAGGGCTTTCAAGTTGGATGAGATGTGAGGGAGTAGGGTCGGGCATCCAATTCTCTTAATGGATTTGGGGATTTGAGTTAAATTGTAACTAGGAGTTATAATCTTAGTTGGAAAGTCCTCTTCCTATTTCTATTTAAATTGTAACTTGTTGGGAATTCCCACATCGCCTAATTAATAGGCTTGAAATGTCTTAATTTTACCTTATGGGCCTTCAACCTATCAACTTAAGCTTTTGGGTTGGTATATGGTTTATTACATGGTATCAGAGCAGGTTCTGATCCCACTGTTCTTGTGTAGCCCACGTGACCGTCATTCTTTTGTAGCACACGTGACAAGCCCGTCCATGAAATTTGTTGGGCCTGCACGTGAGGGGGAGTGTTGGGAAGTCCCACATCCCACATCGCCTAAGTAATGAGGCTTGACATGTCTTAATATACCTTATGGGCCTTCCACTTATCTGCTTAAGGTTTTGGGTTGGTACATGGTATATTACATAACTCACTTTGATGCTAGCTCCGATTGCACTCAAACTACTCCCTTATTGGGAATGTAATTCTAATTATGGATGTGGCTTGGGTTTCCTATTACATCTACAAGTTGTATTCTATTGGCAGTCTCCTTAATTCCCTTCTCTTTATAGAACTCTGTTTGGCTATTGCCTCTTTTAATTATGCCATGTCAACATCCTCCTAATTCGTGTTAAGTGTCTGGTTTCTCCATCCTTCCTAGCATGTTTTCCTAATACAGTGCCTGTTATCAACTGGGTTTTCTAATGACTCAAACAGGTATTTTATTGTGCTAGGCTACCAACTGGGATAACTTAAGTCTTAACAAAGCCAATCCTTGGCCGTACAACATTAGTGGGCCCTGCATTGTTTAAAAGGAATTCTTAGACTAAAATATGCATGGCTGCCGATTAATAACTAATTAATATTGATTAATTAATTACTAATTATCGTAATTATGCCCTAGTTACATTGGCTGAATTCTATCATAATTTATTTTAGGCATTAATTATTATTTATTATATTTAAAGCATTATAATATAATTAAATATTATGAGAGAATTTTGGGGTTGGGTTCTTGCAGACATGGGCCACGTTTGGCAATGTTCCAGTGTTGTCAATTTTGGGCTGAGATGGAGTTGTGCTGAGATGAGGTTGTGCTCAGAGTGTGATGTAAAGAACTTGTTGGTAAAATGATATGTGATTATTCCTTTGAGAACAGTTTATGGACAACTTGTTTGTTAATATTATACTGAGATAGGGTTGTACTAAAAACTAATGTTTCACTGAAATGCATAATTCATGAAAGGGAAAATCCATTTTCAATTAAAGTTGCAAAAATTAATAGATCCAAAGTAGAACTCATTTTCTCTTAACATTATGGTCATGACCCCTTCAGCAATGGCCTGCTGTGCAAATTGATCTTCAAAGGTGGTCCCCAAACACATGTTTGTACTGCAGAGGCTACTGCCCCAGCCGCCTGTAAAATCGAAAAAAAAAAAAAAATGAACAAAATCAAAGTTTAAAACCCGATCTCTACCTCGTCATGGTGGTTAAAACCTATGGTTTAACCCATTAGGTCATTGGTTCAAGATGTGGCACCAACAAAAAAAAAAAAAAAAAGTTTTAAAACCCAGAAAGCAAGCAAAACCCAATGCTGTTCTGGGTGCTTGCCAATGCTGTTCTGGGTGCTTGTAAGCAACAGATATATGGGCGATGGTGCGTTGGGCTTCCATGGAGATTGGAATGGGCGATGGGTAGAGAGACCACAAGGTATGAAAAGAGAGGAGATTGGGATTGGGGTTTTTTTTTTGGAGAGAGAGAGAGTTTATGACTTTTTTTAAAAGTATTGTGCCAGCATGTCGTTCCATAAAAAAATAAGAAGAAAAAAAAAAATGATTCAGGATCTTTCCAAAAAACAGTTTCTAGCGATACACATTTCATGGATTGTTTCTGAAAATTAAAATTTGAAAACATCTGCCAAACACCATCCAAGCAAATTCTGCAATTCCTCATCCCATGGGAATATGGAAACTGCCCAGCAACACAATGCCAAACAGGCCCCTTCTTAGGAAAAAGAAAAGGCTGACTCATTGTATTAGCATGCATTGAAATGGACGTACAGCGGACTACAAAACATGGTTGTATGCAAGTAAACCTGCATGGAAGTTTAGAAATGTATGTTGTTTCTCAAGTTGACGAAACAAGAAGGACACATCTGGGTTGGTATCTTGTAATTTATTTCATACCACGGTTCATTTATAAAGGTACCTAGATGAATTAATTGTCCACTTTTGTCCGAGCAGAATGATTTCTGTTGCACCAGAAAGTTCAAACAATTTTCTCATTTCAGTCAATTCTTTTAAGTTAATCTTTTCTGGTCAAACCCTGTTTGACAGTCCAATGTGGTTTGTTTTTTAAACCATTTTACCAGTTAAGATTCATGACTCTTAATTTCTATTCCTTTGTGCTAAAGGCACCTTTGCCTTGTCCACCCCACAATAAAATTTTGCTCATGCTTTCTTGATTTCTCATGGAATTCTTCCCAGTGTCCGTGGGGTTATTTTGCTGCTGTTGTGTTGGATCCAGATACCGTGGTTTTAATTGACTGACAGTGAATGTTGGTGTAGGTACTGGTCTACCATGATCTGTTGGGCATGCTCCAACACCCTCATCATGCCAAGGTTAGAACATTAGTTACCCTTTTCTTTGTTCTCTTTATTTGTATATGAGAATGAACTCCTCAACGCTGCCACTTGTTCAGGTCACCCCCAAATTCTGTAAGCAGTATGGCCGTGTGGGAGATGCCATTAACAAGGCTCTTTTGGAGTATAAAGAAGAGGTGGAGAACAAGGTGTTTCCAAGTTCCACTCATTCACCATATAAAATGAATGCTGATGATGTTGATGAATTCCTTTGTGAGCTACAAAACCGAGGGTTGAGCAAAGCCGCTTCATCAGCAGCAGAGGCTGCCGAGCAGTTTGCGGTAGCTGGAACGAAGAAAGAAAGATTTGATTGAGGTCGCACACCCAGCAACATAACCTGTCTTCCCTCCCACACCACTTGATTTATTTATTTTTCCTGGGGTATAGGATAGCAACATGTTCTTTACAAGATGTATGTCACTTGTCATTTGCAAGTTGCATTGGTTCATTTGCAAGTTGCATTGCCTCTTTAATACAATGGTGAATAGTACTATTCTTTTGGTTGAATCTGCAGAGGGAGAAAAAGTGAAAGAAACTCAAGACCTTTACAGAATGTAAAAAAGAGGGAAGAACTCACTCAAAACTCCCCAGAAAAACTCCTCTGGACCTGAGTTTAATGGTTTACTCTTTGAGTTTGAACAGAAAGTCATTTGGTCAGTAGTTTCATGGGGCGGGTGAATTTTTGAGCACTGCCCTCTTTTCAAAGATTCTCCATTTTCTTCCTAGTAAGTACCATATATGGCCTAAAAGGAGTTTTCCCAGTACTTTTTCACAAATTGCCTATCCTTTGTTTTTCTAGTCAACTATCAGATGGTCAGAACCAAATGACAGTGCAGTGCTATAATGATGCTTTAATAAGAAAATGCAAAAATTATCAAGTAGATATTCCAATAATAAAATTTAAATTTTTTTTTAAACAATAGAAAAAATGGTAATGTTGTGCCCTATAAGAGTTTACACTCTAATTAACAATAGGCAGAATGGAATCCTTTTCTGTGTGTGGAATCTCACTATTCGTCTCCACAACAGATTGAAAATCATCAGGTGAAAAACTGAGTCATTGATAAAAAATAAAAATAAAAAAACTGGTGGTTATCCTTTATTTTGAAATCCTTGCTTTACCAAATGCACCCAAGGAGTTGACGGTGGGAAAGGGGAGGGAAGATCAATACCCAGGTCAGGTCCAGATCAAGCCAATGAGTCAGTACATCGTGGGCTCAATTGTAGAATAAAAAACCTTGATGGACTCAAGTTGTCCATATCTCTTATCTGGCTGCACCGATAGAGGGAGGTTCAAAGCAGATCCTAAGCACCGTCTTAAAACCCAGCCAAAACAGGCCCTGGTCGATTCTTATATCAAATTTCTAAATGTTTAATTGAATGTGAACTCAGCTGGCAACCGCATCTCGCCTGGCCACTCAAGAATTGATCTCTGGATATATTGTCTTCTTTTCGCGTGTATATTGGCTTTCTTCCCACATATCCCACGTGTGTGTGAGACGTATCTCGTCACATGTGGGTTCTCTTCCTATATGGGTGGATGCTCTCGTGGGTCCCAGCCCCATTGTCGAGTATAAAATCCATTAAAACCGCCATTCTCATTTCATTTATATTCTATTTTGTTATTTTACCTTGTATTCCAACATTTAAAATCCATCTGTAAGTGAAAAAATTATCAATGTCTTTAGATTTTTTTTGGGTTGGGGGCGGGGGCTTGTGGAATCAATTGTGTTTAGTTAATCACTGAATTTTTTTTTAATTGAGTAGAGAGAAGGGCAAAAGCAAACCAAAATATCAAACGGGTCACCGGACTCATTCAAAGGTTTAGCCAGAGCTAGAGCCTCTGGACCTTGACTCTACTTCTCTCTCACTTCCCCCCACTCATATTCATTCCGGTGGGCGCCACTCTCCATAGAAAAAAAAAAAATAAAAATTGGCTCCACAGCCTCACATATCTTAGGATTTAGATTCCAAAAGGATGGAGCCCACATGCACTAAATCAAGTGCCTCACCATCATCATCACATGCGATGCATGTGCCCCCCCCCCCCCCTTTCTCTTTCCATCCCCTCATATACATGAGCATGAACATGAACATGATGCGCCACACGTGTCCCACATCACCCACCTACAATTCCGCAATGATCCCCAAAACGATACTACAGATGATGACCGGGACCCACCCAACATACACACACAGGCACATCTCATGATGAACGGCCACCATACCACACACGTGACACCTCACAAGTACCACGAGGCTGAGTGGTGGTGAACGGACAACTGTCTCGCACATAAACCCTAGGGTCCAAGTTGAGACTTTTCTCAACCTCGAAAACGATGACCGAACACTACAGGAATTTTATATTATTATAATCGTTGACTCTCTCTCTTTCTCTCTCTCTCTCTATGTGGATTTAGATTTAGAAGAAGAAGGAAGATCGGATCTGTGTCCGTGAACAGCCTTTTCACTTCCTTTTTCTTCTCCAGACTTCTCCTTCTGTGTCTCAGAGTTCAAACACAATACATATGTAAATGAGAAGAAGAACATATTAAGAAAGGAAACAAATCTTATTGTTATAATTTATATAGAAAGGAAAAACATGATGAAATAACTATCTAAAAACTTTTCTCAGATTCTTTTTTTTTTTTACATATGCAAACAAAAAGATGACAGAAGGAAGAAAATGCCTATCCTATCTATCAATCTCTCTCTTTCTATTGCTCAAAGGCCAACACTGGCAGCAGTGGAGGCAAAGCTACTGCCCCAAGGAGAGAAGTGGTCGGAAAGGCAGTCGTCGAAGCTGCCGGAGGTGGAGGTGGACTCCCGGAGCTCTTCCAAATCAAAGAACATGTCATCACTCATCTGGGTTGACATCTCATGATCTCTGTCTTCTTCCAACTTTACCTCTCCTGCCTCCTCTCGTTTGTGTCCTAGAATGTCTTCTTCCATGGAAGAAGTTAAAGGGGTGGTGGGGGAAAGGCCGGAGGAGGTAGAGGGCTTGATGGATTGATCTGTCGAGCACTTGTTGCGAGTGCTTCCGGCGAGAGAGTTTCTGTGGGTGGGGACAGGGTGGTTGTGCTCCGCCGTGTAGGTGATGATGAACATGGTTGGATCAGCACGGCTCCTCTCTACCTGCTTCCTTGCTAAGCACCCCTTTGAGCTGCTGCATCTGTAATAGCCCCTGTTCATCAAACAAAAGAAAGTTTTCAGAATCTATACAAGCAGAAGAGAGAGAAAAAGAGAAAGGTCAAAAAAAGCAAAAGATAGTTGCAGACAGGGTTGTCTCTTGTATTAAATATAAAGAAAGAGATAAGAAGCCACGGGGACCTTGGATAAGGAGAGCCTTTAATGGGCTTTTGGCCGTATTTACGCCAAGCCCACATGTCGGAAGAGAGCCCTTCTGCAGGCACCTCACACACAACCCTCTTTTGCTGGTTCTTCCTGCAACATCACACACAAAATACCTTGATTCAGCAATATGGGTTTGTTGTTTCACAATAATATTTGGATTTCAGAAACTGAGAAGACCAAAACAAATTAAAGATACAAGAAGTAAAAAAAAACACCTTCTTTTGGATCGAGAAATCTGGGTGTTTGAAGAAGAATGAGCAGTCTTCTTCTGCTGCTGCTGTTGCTGCTCATTGAAAGCTGAGATGGGGGAGTTGGAAATGATGGAATGGGTTTTTGGGGAGATGGGTTGTGGGGTTTTATGGTAAAAGGGCCTGCATAACTCCTCCAACTCCTGCATACAGGTTTGTGTGGCTATGAGATCTGGGAAATAGGGAAGATGATCATCTTCTTCTTCTTCTTGCAGAAGTGTCTGAGTAAAGAAAGCAAGAGGGTCTATCTCTGTTCCTGCTCCTGTTGTTGTTGTTGTTGTTGGGGGTGAAGATGAGAGATTGCTGCTTCTGCAGCCTCTCACCACTGCTTGGAGATCCCAATCCGCCATGAAAAGAAAGGAATCAAAGCTCTTTTCCTTCTTGGGTGGTTACTGCATCTGATGGGAGAAGAGGTGGAGAGCGAGAGAGATGGGGCGCTGACTTTTGATGGTGGAAGGGAAAGGCTGGTGTTATTGATATATACAAGGGATGGAAAAGCAGTCTTGGAAAGGCTGTTTCAATCCAAAACCGGTTATGGAAAACTGCTTCTGGTATGGTCTTGACTTTGCTAAAATGTCAAAGGGGACAGTGGGCCAGAGAATAGAGGGGGGGCTTGAAACTTGAAAGCCGTGGAAGCTAAAAAGGAGAACTAGAAAAAGAAAGGAGTTTTCTTTTCCTTAACACACGCTGTTAACGTAACGTTTCGCACCTCAGTGTTGTTTTCCGTTTTTGTGGTAACAGTCTAGAAAGCATAATGTCTTTTACAACCATATGGAATATGTTTTAATATTTTAGGTTATATATTAGTATCTAACTTAAAAAATATACACAAGTCTTTTAGGAATAAAAACTTATATTAAAAGGGAATTTTAGAATCTCTACATCATGTTGCAGCTTTTGTGCTTTGCATATTTCGACTGCCGCAAATACCGTCGATATCCATAACCAGTTAAACAACAATAAGAGACATCATCTTTTATATTTCACGTTTAAAACAGCTATCTTCTTTAATCTGAGAATATTAGTTTGCTACAACCCCAACAAGTTAGTTGCTTAATTTTCTTGATTAATTTTGTTAGATTGATGACAACTCTCTTTAATTTGGTAGATTAGATTCCCTTAATCAATGCAAAGTTGAATTGAAAAAAAAATCCACTCTTTGATGAGCACAATTAAGATTGGAAAAGTGATCAATATGAGTTTTGTTTTGACTTAAGAAGGCAAGCTATCGAACTTGGTTGAAACTACATTGAAGAAACCAATGCAATCAATTAGATCTCAAACATTTCTCATCCTTTGATAATGCATCAAGTTTCATTAATCAATTAACAATAGCTTGCTCATTCCTAAGACTTTCAAGGAATGTCTCAATATAATAAGGCTAAAATCATAAATAGTGGGAGGATGAGCAAGGCTATAAAAATCCAACCCAATCCATCTTCGATAGATGTAGGTTCAAGCGGGTCACCTTAGCCCTCCCCCCTATTTAACGTCTCATTTTAAGACTTTCAAGGAATGTTTAAATATGGAAATGTTAAAAACAACAATCCAAAATACGTCGTTAGCGTAGGGAAGCAACAGTAAGTTCAAGTGGGTCACCTTAGCCCTCCCCCCTATTTAACGACTCATTCCTAGGACCTTCAAGGAATGTCTAAATATGGAAATGTTAAAAACAACAATCCAAAATAAGCCGTTAGAGTAGGGAAGCAATAGGTAAGTTTATCATGTGTTGGGATCTAAACTCATTGGACCGGCACTATTTTTTTCATTTAGTGGCTCATTCTTAAGACCTTCAAGGAATGTCTGAATATCGAAAGGCTAAAAGCGAAAGGTTAAATATGATAATGCAAAATGAGTAATTAAAGTCTGGAAAATAATGGGGTGAGCCTAACATGCTTCGGGATCCAAACTAGCCCGATTAACACTTTTTTCCTATTGTAGGGCTCATTCCTAAGACCTTCAAGGAATGTCTGAATATGGAAAGACTAACATGAAAGGTTAAAGATGGCAATTCAAAATGAGTCTTTAAAATTGGAATGACAACGAGTGAGTTTAAAAACGTGTAGGGATTCAAACCTATCCGACCTACACATTTTCCATCTAAATCAATCATGCCTTGTGACTTGATATTAATAACAGTAATATTTAACCTTAACTATTGCCTTTGTCAATATCTATTATCAACTAAGTGCTCAATATTTTACTTAAAAAATATCAAAACTAATAATAAATACTGAGAGGCTAAACGAGACAGCCAAAATTCAATTCTTAAAAGTAGGTTCGATCGGGTCACCCATTTACTATCACTCTTCGCACCCCCTAAAAAAAAAAGAAAACTACACTTTACTTAAACATTAGATGCTCATCATGTCAAAAAAAAAAAAAATTCGTAAGTAGTGACCCCTTCATGAAAGATTTCATCCTTTCCCTTTTGCATTTAATCAAATCCATCACCTTCCAGACATCAAAGAAGCCTCGTTGATGGAAAATAATTGCCCAATCGACATCTCAGCAAATTAAGCTTTAGTTTAAGTGGTGGTCCAAACGGCTTATATTTAAATCCTTTACTCCTCACTTTTATTATGTTTTAATTGAATTAAATACCTAACAATTCATGATCAATAGAGTTTTCAAAAGAATTATTAAAGAAGTGAAGGATAATTAATATAAAATGAAGAAGGTGATGAGACCTTGGCTTCCATTGGATTTGAATTGCTAATGATGAGGAGAGGAGGGGTATCCAAAGGATTTTGTTCCTATAAGCGTACCTACCGACGGTTTAAGCATTTCTATATGTACCTAATTTTTTTTTTCCGACAAAACGGTTTTGTCCGAAATGTTTTGATATGTCCGTTACAGAAGACCGTGACGTCAGCATAATTCCGCGTGTCGGCCGAGTCGGTTGGTAAGGGGAAAGAAAATAAAAGCTGACAGTAGCCAACGCAAATGGCTCTACGCGTACAGCGACGTGAAGACGGCGTCGTTATCTATTCCCTTTCATTTTTCTTTGCTCCCCCACCTTTGCGCGTGTGAATGGCCCCCTGCCTGCTGTGGGACCACCATCTCCCCCGTCCAAACCTATTCCACTAACCATTCTTTGCCACGTGGCACTCTCGGCCAATCACGCTCCGCCCTCCGTGGGCCCCACTCAACAGCGAAAAGGGATTTTTGTTTTTCTTTTACCATCCGTTAAAATGAACTCATATTTATGAGTACGGATTTGATAAGGTAAATCATTACTCTGATTGTGAGCGGACCAACCACGGATAGTCTGCGTGTATGGCAGGCAGCTGCCCGTGTGTGTCTATAGTTGGACTGTCCTCCGATGATATGCGGACTATGATTTATCCATCCACGGGTACCATGTATATATACCCACTCAAAGAATCTCAAGTTTACATTTATATATAACATCATGCCTGAAATGCATACTTGATGTAATTTTTACATGATGAATTCTAAGGTAACTAATTATTACCATCACTATTTAAGTGAGTTGTGGAAAGATTACATGTTACTATTTGAGTGAGTTGTAAGAGCATCATTGAAGGAAAGATTCAATCCAAACATGGAAGGATTCTTACTGTCAATTAGATAAACGTTTGAGATCGTGTACCCACACGGTGCAAATGCAACGTGGATTGGGATAGGACTGGTGATAAAGTCAAGGTCAATCGGGTGTATGCATATTATTGTTTACTTGTTCCAGTTTGATTGTTATTTTGTTGTTATGTGTGGGGGGCAGAGACCTTGGGAGTTGTAGAAGCGGCTAAGGAAAATAAAGAAAGTCTTTGAGCCTACAAGAGCAAGTGGGCTAAGCTTGATGTAGTATGACCCACACTAGACGAGAGGCAGCGGTGCACGCGAAATAATTGGGATTTGGTGGGCCACTACATCCACACGTGTTGATGTTCAACTAAGTTGGTCAAAGTTCAAACTCATAGATTGGACCAATATTTTATTACTACTATTAGGGGTCTTCATGTACATACATATATACCCCTTTTAGATATGAAAATGGCTTTATAAAATCTGCTCATACAATACCTATTTTTGCATGAAACCCCCGTGTCTGATCATCTGGTGATTCTATTTTTGCATGAAACCCATGTATGATCATCTAGTGATTCTATTTTTGCATGACCCATGTATGATCATCTGGTGATACTAAAATCAGATTATGATTTTTTTTCTGTCAAAATATTGTATTTTGAAACTAGGGATGTGTATAGAAATCTAGTTCTATACCAGAATTACTTGAAGGATTCGAACCTTCCTCTACTAATAATGGGGTCTAGATCCAGAGAAGTCCATGGCCCAGAGTAGTACAAATATGGTAAGTTCTTCAAATAGCTTATACATTTATCTAATTTAATCTCTTTACAAACATGAGTGATGGATTCTTTGAATTGGTAGGTTGACAGCCGGCGTAAAACTTTGTCGCAATTTAAATATAAAACTTTGATTTAAATATAAAACTTTGATTCACACTTATGGGAGAGGGAGATGCTCCCATGAGAGATATCTTTCACCTTACATGAGAGATAAAGTGAGGCCTTTACATCCATATCCAATGCCAACAACTTAAATATAAGGATCCCCACTTTATCTCATATAGTAAGGTGAGAAATGCTCTCACATGAATATCTCCCTACACGTATATTGCTAAATATGACCATGCACATCATCTATAAATGGTGATACAAGGTGATGCCGGCAAAAGCAGGCAAACCTGGTCTATTTTATTATTTTCAGCTCAAGATAGACTCATACCAATACAGCTAATATGCCATCTGTATTATCCATATGCAATGGCCTTTTACAGTGCCTTGGATACTAATATTTGAGGAACCAAGGATCTCATAGATATATCAGAATTTATTATGCCAATATCTAGAACCATTGCAATCAATTTGCGTGCATCACTTTATCGTGGATGTAGACAAAGAGCAGACCTCCTCATATAGATCACATTATCGGATTCTCTAACTCTCAATCTACTTGGATAATAAAACAAAACAATCTCTTAGAAATATAGTTATTGTTACTAATAAACAACTCTCTCTCTCTCTCTCGGTAAAGAAGATCAACAAAGAAGGACATTTTGGAAGACCCCCCCCCCCCCCTATTTAATGAAGATTTATTTATTTCATATGGCCCCACAAGGACTTTTCTATCACATAGTGGCCCCCAAAGGAAAATTCATTGGTTCCACCCCAAAGTTCAATGACAAATAGTAAAGTAGTGGTTAGGGTTGTCAAAGGGTCGGGCTGCGGCAAGCACTTATCCTACCCTATATATGCGGGTCGTTGGGGACTAGGTAGAGCCAAAGCCTTCGGAACCCTCGGCGGGCCTACAATATTGAACCTCTTACCGTACCCTCAGGGCTAGGGCAGAGCCAAGGTCGAAAGAAGTGATATTTTTATATTATTATATATAATAATTTTTCTATACTATGATGCTAGCCCTCCTTTATTTGAACTAAGGACATGTGCAATGCAAATGCAAACTTTTTGTGTCATTTCTAAAAAGAATGCACGAAACAAGTTACTTTATCCTCATATAAAAATATTGTTTAGAATTAAATAAAATGAGCTAATTTGTATTGTGACATGAAACTAAGACATGGATGACACTATTAAAGACCTTAGCACACTAGCCGTAGTTACATACTTTAAGTAATGTGCCCAATTTTGTTTGTAGTCATGCCACTAGTAAGATTGTTGCAATTGAAGTTTAGTTAGTTGTAGTCTTTTTTACTATAGTTCATGTACATTTTTTTTTTACAAAGCAATAATATGAACCATCAGAGCCTGCTTGATAAGTCTCATCTAATTCAATTAGATTTATTTATTAAAAAAAGCATTAGAAAATAAATTATTTAATATGTATGGCTCAAATAAACATTATGCCACTTTTGAATTAGCATTAACCCTAACTTGTAATTCTTCCATTGGGTTTAATAATAAAACAATTAAACTTTGACTACCTAGAATAATGACAGATGATTTGATGCATATGACCATGGGTCATAGTCACAAACTTTAAATCCATACGTGGGTAATCATGGAAGTAAGGGGATAGAAAGAAATTAACATCGATCAATGGCTAGTGGCTAAAGCTTAACCCCGCTCAATAATGATGTTGATGGCGATCCATATAAAATCTCAAACATCAGTAGTTTACATTAATTGTGAAAAGCAATTTAATCAATGACAACTCGAACTCCCTTTTCATTGAAAAACACATTGGTATTGGATAAAAATAGAATCGAACATAAGTGAAAATATTAGCCTCTATGGAGGATATCCATAACAAAGTTTTACATAAGATTTCGTACCACCTTTTTATTTATTTGAACATGGGCTCCACTTTTAGGATGCAAGAGAGGAATTGGAGTTCTCTTGAAAATGCATTCCTTTAGAAGGTAGGAGACGAGTAGGAAATAAATGCGCTAGCAAGTTGTTTCTCTAAAAAAATGATGTTTGTTTTTCCAACTTTCTTATGCCTTTGGGCTAAGATTTTGGGGTTCCTTCTAATGAGATCAAAATTCAGAATTTGGAAGGTTGATTTATACTTACCAAATATATTTTCTGTAGTCTCATGTCATGGAAACATTCAAATAGAACTACCCAAAACATGTGTGGTTCGAAATGAATATCTACTCTTGTGTGGGCCATGACCAGATCTTTGCTAGAAGTTCGACCCACCTTTAGATTGATCACGTTTAAAATACCTGAATAATCATATAAAGCACATGAATGAATTAATAAAAAAAAAGGTCACATATAAGCTCTAGACAATCTCACTCCAATTAGAGTTGGGCCCACCGTCTAATTGATCTCATATAAAACATGTGAAGATTTCGATCCATTTTACATGTGATCAATCTAATAGTGGGTCAGCTTCTATCAGATCCAAGTTTGGTTAAAGCCAATAAACGACAGAAACATGTATTTTGAATTGTTAGGATTTTAATAAATGCCCCCAACAAAAATATATAAGCCATTATTATAGGATTTCTTTTATTCTTAACCTAAGAATTGCGATAATTACATGAATACATTATATTTCGGATAATAAAGTCAAGATGTTTCTCTTATGTCCCAGATTGTTGGCAAGCTGGTCAGAAACATATGAAATGTGAGTGCATGGGTAGTACATAAATTTGAACGTATCTCATTTTTTCCCCTCTGGCCGTGTGCATCCTTCCAAAGAGATCTAACAATTTAAATCTTGTGTTTGGGGCCCACATAATTCAGAAAGTTACATCCAATGGCTCACTTTTTTCACATATCTCAAGATTGGTGATGATCCAATGGCTGGAATTTGGTCTCATGGCTGTGTTTGACCTCGTGAACATTTCCAATGATCTGAATCTTAATTTACGCTCCCAATAATAAAGAAATAGAAAAACGTTATTACTCATGGACAAATCCAATATTGAGCATAATACATCAATGGCTAATATTGTTTTGCAAATATCTCGAGATCTACAAGGTATCAAGCCTTGAAAATTATCAACGCAGCCATTTTAAGCCTTGCAAAGAGATCTAACGGTTTGGATCTTGCGTTTGGGGCCCACAAGTCCTAGAAAATTGCATCCAATGGCTTACATTTTTTCACATATCTCAAGATTGGTGATGATCCAACAGCTGGAATTTGTCTCGTGGCCATGTTTGATCTTGTGAACATTTTCAACGGTATGGGTCTTCATTGACACTCTTAGATCTTGAAAAAAATTAAATAACAAAACGGACTAGAGCGTAAATGGGCATGAACAATGTTCACTTGCCTCTATTTTTCCCCTCTACTTTCTACATGCATGGAATATTGGGTTGTGGGAAATAGACGTATTACCTCTACTTCTCTATACCATTTTGAGGTTGCAAACGCTATCAAACGCCTTTATTATCAAAATCTCTACCTGATTTAGAGATTGTGAGAAATAGAGCCAAAAAAGAGTGATGCTGAACAGGGCTCAGGATCACTCATTGCATAGGCAATTTGGCAAGGACTATACAATACAATCAATCAAAAGAAATACTACAGAACTATACCTTTGTCACACATTTCATATATTATAATATTAAACGTCATACTCATAGAATACCATTTTCTCTTTCAAATTCAGTGAAATGGTAGATAAGCAAGACTAATGTCTCACACTAAAGAACTTGGAGGCTTAAGTCATCTCCTAGGCATGATATATTAAGTAGGAAAATATTCTCCTATGGGCAGTGGGGTGCTTGAATTCTCATCCTGTTGCTGCATAAGGTGGGATGGGATCATCCTTGAACTACACTAAATATGGTTTTCCTTTCTGATGATATTCCAGATGGTGCTTTTGGATTGGTGATTCAATTGGTTTGAACTTGTTCACTCGACTCTTTCTCTGAATAATCTTAAGAATGAAGATTGGGTCTTGGCTTTATGGTGGGCCAAAATGATTTTTCCTTCAAGAGAGCTTTCATGTGTCCATAAGAAATATTTTATCTAATGAGACTGAGAGTATAATGTATGTTGTGTCCTCCCAAAAGTCTTAATAGGGACAAATTCATTTTGACAAAAGCCCTGACCATAGTTTTCAGGCAAAGATTAGAAGAGATCTCAATTATTGATTATTGTTATATATGTTGGGAAGTCCCACTTCCCACTTCGCCTAAGTAATAGGCTTGACATGTCTTAATATACCTGTACGGGTCTTCCACCGGGTTTCGATCTCGGTGTTTTTGTGTAGTCCACGTGACAGGTCCGTCTATGAAATCTGTTGGGCTTGCACATGAAGAGGAGTGTTGTGAAGTCTCACATCCCACATCGCGTAAGTAATAGGCTTGACATGTCTTATTATACCTATATGGGCCTTCCACCTATTAGCTTAATTAAGCTTTTGGATTGGTATATGGTTTATTACAATATCATGATGCTTAATGGATTCCTGATTGGTACAGGCTCAATGAAGTTATACTTGGGCAGAAAGGCTCATGAAGGGAGAGCATTTGCTCTTGTATTAGCAAAATCTAAAGCTTGAGAATTCTCTAAAAGTTTATGTCTTCTCAGATGTGCACGAAGTGATTGAAGCTCTTAATAGAGGCAAGAAATGGTTAATCAACACAATTATTCTGGATGTGTTTGATTCAACTAGTTGTTTTGAGAAAGTAGAATTAGCTTTGTTCTTTAAAAGGCTCTAATGAGGCTACTCATTTGTTAGCCAAAAAAAAAAAAATCATTGTCGGAGAAGTTCCTCCTATTAGAAGATTAAAAGATCACATTCATCGGAGAATTTTCACCTACGAGAATCACATAATATGCTTATGTAGTCGAGCTCAAGGAACCCACTTGAATGCATTCTAGCATTGGGGTTTTTCTAGATGGAAATATATCCTTACGGAGAAAATCAACCCTATCAGATTATCATCTTCCTTAATTTAATATACTTAAAAAAATTAATGATCTTTTTAACTATAAAATTGGGCATTGTGACAGATCATAAGGAATAACGATGTAAAAGGAGTTGCACTGATAAAAGGTGGGCCAAGTGGGTCTCTAATGAGCCGGACTGCATCCATATGGTTTTGGCTCTTTCTTTAGTGGGCCCCACAAATTTGAATTAGATGTAATGGCTCATGGTCGATGTGAACAAATACACGCCCACTTTATATTTTTGTTGGGTTTAAAATCGAACGGTCATAATCATGACAAGAAACGGAAATTTTTTTTTTTTATTCTCTTGAGGAGGGATTTTGGGACATTGCTATCATGATATCGAAGGGTAAAATATTCCATCAGGAAGGATTTTGGGGACTAACTGTCAACAGTGGGGCCCACCAAATCAACGGATTGTATCACTCATTAGGCAGTAGGTTCAATGCATGTAGTTGGGGTGTCTAATGCCCATGCACAAGACCTATATATAATTTTAAAAGCTATTTGGACAAGACAACCCCTTTTTGTAGCTTCATGGGATACCCAATCTTCAGCCACAAGTAAATCATCTCTCTTTCTCTCTCTCTCTCTCTCTCTCTGCACATACACTTGTGGGATGTATGTATTGGTAGGGGGGTTGGGTAATTGGCACTCTCTCCACTTGATAGTGGGATGTATAAAGGGATACCCCACTAGGAATTAGGAATAGCAGGCCCATCCAAAGCCCATCTAGTGGGCCCACCACGTGTCACTATCAAGAGAGAGACTTTATGCCCCATAACATGCAACAACAAGGTGCACCTTTTATTTATGCCCTGCTCTATGTTAATGCACATGATTAGGGTTTGACGAGGCAGGGGAAAAGTAAGGAGTCCGGAAATCATAACCTTACGAGACAAACGGATCTTCTCTTGCATTTACATCACTGGAAGTGCCCACTAAATGGCACTGGCACATCTTTGTCAACGAATGGAAATCAATACCTTTTCCCCCCTTGGCAGTTAAAAGGACATTGTATCGACCCTTGGCTCCTTCTTTCTAGCTTGTTAATTAAATTCAAATCTTAATCTGAACCATATTAGCCTATTAGGGTTTTAGCAAAACCCAACCCCGCAATCGGGGGCCATGTGACAAACAGCATTACTATACAGTGCACATGTGCGCAGGAGAAAATCATCCTATAGTAGTGTCATTTTAATCTAGGGTGTAGAAAATCTTCGTTCATTCGTAATTGTTTTTATGGTGTTTTAGACTAGTGATTATGAGAATGGGAAATATTTTTTTTTTTTTTTCTTGTGGTAAATTCCCATACACCCATACACACACTACGGACATTTCCCTCACAATCAACCCTATACAGGAATTGATCCCCGGTTGTTTCTTGGGGAGGAAGTGCCTCACCATTGCGCTACTAGTGAATTAACAATGGGAAATGGGGTTCAAAGTTCAACTCGAGCTACTCGGGTATCTATCCAACCTGAATTGCATGTGGGTGAGATAAAGTTCTAAATCAGGACTAACCCGGATGAAAACCAGAATATTTTAGACATGACTGGAATAGTAAATCTTCTATGCAGTTGCGGCCCAGGTTGAGTTTTGGTGACTTGAGTAAGGTTGGGTAAAGGAACTTTTGGGTTTAGTTTGCTTTTCATATGCATACAATTATGTTTACAAAGTTTCATTGCATTTTTTATAAAATCAGATCTAATCGCTAGTATAATTCGGAGTAGGGTCAGATTAAGGCGAGTTCCAATTCATGGGAAATTAGTGAGTGTGAGAGGATTGGATTTATAATAGGCAGGTAATCAAATGTTACCAAAACCGTTGAACCCTGATAGGCACCCTCTCATTTGAAGATTTCTGACACACATTCATATACATGCTTTGCAGGCAATACTTTAGGTACTATGTGTCGTACATTACATGGTTTTACATGTATATATGTACTAATTACCCAAGTTCCAACCAAGGATTGATGCCTGGTGGACAGTTTACTTTATATCTCCTGGCCACTAGGCCAAAATATGTTTATATCTGAGTCGGGCAAAGGATCGAGTTCAGACTTCAGATGGGCAAGGCCATGGGTCGGGTTACGTGGGCTAGGTTTTGTCTAGGCCCAAGTTGCTTACAAACCATTAACACCATAAAACGGTAGACCCCATAGCCAAAGCAGCAACACCATTTCAAACCAGGCCCTTGTTCTAGAAGATGGGCATTTCACTTTTACCTGAGTTCGGTGGTTGGATGGGATTATCAATTGAAACTCACCCTCACTTTATGGTAACCGAATTTTACTGTGTCATATTCTTCTTGCTTAAACCGAACTTCAAACAATGATGAGGCTGTGAAATATCTCTCAAGTGTGTACTTTCTCTTAAAAAATTATTCCTTCAAATGCCAAAACCTTAACATAAAGAGTAAGAACTCTGAAACCAACACAATTTTCCTGGTTTTCTCATGGACCAATGGGTCTGTTTGGGTCCTCACAACTAGGTTGCCCTGCACTCAGTTTACTTTTAAATGTAATTATTCATAACCTTATTAAATGTTGAGTGGTAATGGTCAAAAAAGCAAAACAGCTGTAACTTAGAAATGAGTCTGGATTTTTTAAACTAGAGAACTCTCCGGAACCCTAAGTACGCCACCTCTTTCCGCATGTACGGGCTCTCTCTTGATCCCAACTCCCTTGGCTGGGGTGCCAAAAAAAAAAAAATCCGAAAACTCTCATTTAAAAATAAAAGTACCTGCACTAGGTTCGCAGACGTCTTCTCATCAATCATGTAAATATCATTATCTTGATGATATCAACAGGAGATAATATCAGAAAATTTCCAAATTTTTTGTTTTTATTAAGATACTATTAAGGAAGTACCATTATAATAATAAAAAATGTCAAATTTAACAATAAAAGCTGTAGCAAAATATATTATAAATTATTTGAACTCTGAGAAAAACACCTTGAATGGCACAAAAGAGAAATTTGATTTCTCTGGTAGCAACCTTCATTAGCTCCTTTGAAAAGACCTAAAGTCCCCTTCTACCCAATCATCCCTCCCAATGAATCTTTCTTTTTCAACCTTCTGTTTTTAATGGCAAGCATACCTTCAATATCCTGATTCAAACTAAATGATGGCAACAATAGCTTTATGCTTGAAAATAGAGAGCAATTAATGGTCTGGTGTTTGTGGGGCCCACTTGGATGCATGCCAATCGTCGAAATATGAGGTACATCTGATCATCCTAACCCTTAGTTTAGGGGTTTTAAAGTTGGACATTTTTCATTGGAGCATGTTTTTCTGCATAATCAATTCATCGGCAAAGATTGGCCTGGGAGTCTAATTTGGATGGGGGCTGATTCGGGAGCCAAAATGAGCTCCACAGCCAAACTGTTAAACGCTCAAATATAATCCTTGCTGTTCTAAAAAGTTTGGCATCAAATATATGGAGCCCACTAATCATATCATATAATTCAGCTTGATGGTTCAAAAAAATAGCTATGATTAAAAAAGGATGATTGCAATCTGGTCAATGTTTCTTTAATTATGATCTAATTCTATTGCAGTTAATCAAGCAACCAGCAGCGTTCAATGATTAAATTCTTTTTTTCTCGGTTAATTCATCAAACTCTTTTTCATATATGGTAGGACAATTGAGTTTCACATATCCATCCTGTAAGCTTGTAAGCTGCTAACAATCTCTAATTGCTTGTGATGGCATGTTTTTTCCTTCTGCATTCTGCCTAGAAAATGGCAATTGACAAATTGAAAAATTGTTTGATAACAACAACTGTTTTATATAGGCCAATTGCAGGCCCATTGATTGTACTATATAAAATATTTTTTCTAAATAATTATCTATGTAAAAATATAATATTATTGAATGTTGCTAATTCTTCAATCAAATGTAGTGATACAAATGGGTGGAACCCATGGTGGACCTAGACCCAATAATAGTTTTGACCCGGAACTGGACATGATTTCTGTCTAAGGAACCAGTCTGCTACATTGAGATGGGCCCGACTGAAAGCATGAATGTTTTTTCTCATTAAATTTGTATATTGCGTACATTATATTATTATAATTCAACATAAATATAATGGTGATACATGAGACTTAGAAATATTAATCTAGTATATTAAGTATATTATATGAAGAGAGTTGGTCTTCTGAGGACGGTCCTCATATGGTGTGGACCACCTAGTGGGGCCCACCTTGGGACCCCATTGATCATTGGGGGGGGGGGGGGGGGGGGGTGTCAAAAGATCCAACTGGGGGCCCATCTAGATATCAAATCTGAAGTCATTCTAGTACCTCTAACCCCTTCATCTATGGTCTACAAGTTTAACAAATTTTATCTCAAACAATAAAAATTGATCTTCAATTCAACGGTATTGTTCATTCGAATCAATGCAAATCCATGGGATTCAATGACTATAGGGGGTAGTGTATGTGTGGTCCATTTGGATGGGTCATAAGGTCGGTATCACAAAGTGTTCCTCACTGCAAGGACCATCCTCACAGGAGGGTTCTCTCTCTGTGTGTATTATATAGGGAAATATTCATGTGCATATATCCCTCACCACATTATGATGAAGACAACATAGTAGGCCCAACTTTATATTTCATCCGAGCCATCCACACACATGGGACCCCCTGAGTTACAAGGGATCAATTAAGTTTTTACTAATCCGAATGGATTGGATCGATGCTCAAATTTTTTCTTTAATGTAAATTCGTAAGATTTGTGAGCCATGGATGAAGGGGTTAAAGACCTGGGTTTGACCCCAAACTTGATATATGGTCTATCCAATATGACTATTTCCCCCCCCCCAAGTCTCATGATCAGTGGGGCTCTAGTTGGATTATACTAAGTTTGCCTCTCACCATATGGTGAGGGATGGATACACATGAATATCCCCCATATTATATATACATATATTGTTGACACCAAAAAAGTCACTTTGCCTCCTCAACATCAAGAAGCTCCACATGAAGCCGCATCCTACTACAAACAGGCAATGCTACTTCAAGCATCAGATCTTGTCAGAATCAAACAAAAACTGCAAGATCCTTCAAAACAACAAAAAGAAGGGTACACATGAAGTTTCAAGCCATTCCGACATCATTTAGCCTAACTTCACTCCTCCGACAACTAAACAGGCGCTCCCAGCGGCGACATTGTCGAAGACATCAAAACTTCGATCAGAGCCTATGGATGGTTTCAAAATACCTTCAAAAGGCTCCTTATCAAAATTCAAGTCAAACCGACAACGTTTGACTTTCCATCAACCCTCGAGCAGCAAAATCAAGTCTTTCGGCGACAAGAACCACCGAGGCCATCACTCATTAAACAAAGCACATGAGTGGTTTCAACATGCTCCCAAAGCACTACACATCGAATTTCAGGTCATTCCGACAACGTTTGACCAGACTTCGATGCTCCGAAACAAAATCAAGCCTCCTGACGGTGGAGCACCCCGGGACCATGAAATCCAAATCGGAGCTAATGAATCGTCCCAAAATGACTCCAATAGGCTCCCTGTCAAATTTCAGGACAATCGGATATCGATTGACTGCACATCAAAATGAGACATCTTCCTCGCAACAAAATCAAGTCTAGCAGCGATGGGACCCCAAATGGCTTCAAAACTCAAATAAAAGCCCATGGTTGGTCCTATTTACTGCTCAAGAAGCTTCACCTCAAATTTCGGGTCATTCCAACATCGTTTGACTTAGTTTCGACTCTTGACAGAAAATCGGCTACAAATTCTTCAGCTTTTCCAAAAAATGAGAAACTTTGTGCTTCGATTTACGCAGATTCTCGTCAAGTTTTCTTCAGGAAAATCAAGTCAATAATTGAGAAAAAATATCAAAAAAAATACAGGAGAAAAAAGGAACGAAAAAGACCAAGAAATGGCCGAAAAACGACGACCAAAAGGGGACAAATCCCCATGGTCGCCGGTGACCTTGGAAATCTGGGTCGCCGGATTTCCACCGAGTGACCCGTTTTCCAATCCTTTTCATATTTCAAGAGTTCCAGTCCCTATGATTTTCCGAAAATCCAATTCTTGATGCTTGGAAACGACTGATCTTTATCAACATCTCGGATCCGTCGTCAAGAGCATGAAATCATCATTGATCGCTCCAAGATCGCCAACCGACTAACCAAGAAAGTACACCTTCTGTTCGACCGATCGAGAAAGCAACAAGACAAATGTCACCGGCCCACTGGCATCAATCAATATCTGAAGTTGCATCTCCATCCAACATCAAACAACATGTGGATCCATCGGCGATCGTCACAAGAGGAATTCCAAAAGACGCGGCACAGCCCACGACTCTTCAAATGCCCTGGCAACCACTTAATGCTGTTAATTGACCCATTTTATGACAACTTAATGCCGTCATTAACCTATTATTTTGGACGGCCCAATCAGGAGCAAGCAAATGGGAGTTACAAGTCCAAGCCATCATGTCATTGAAGCCATGAAACTCCCATCATCATGGAGATTAAAGGCGATTAAATGGCCATCATTCTCCATCAGCCAATCACAAGCCAAGAAAAAGGAGTTACAAAATCAAGAAATAAAAACTTGTAACTCCTCACATCATGAACATGGTTTAAAATATCGGCCGATACTGATTCGTATCGGCTGATACGAACCGGTATCGGCTGGTACTGGTCCGATAAATGAAAACTTATCAGTATTAGACTCGGGCACCCTATATATTGCCAAAATATCGGACCGTATCGGCCGATATTTTGAAAATATCGGTCTCGACCGATGTATCGGTCAAATATCTGTTGTAACGGTCTCTGTTTTTTTCTTTTTTTTTAATGGCAGAAATTTCTGGAAAACAGTGAGAGGGAGAGAAGGAGATTTGGGGTTAGAAAAACACACATCAGTGGAGAAAAAAAAACCCTGATTCCAGCACAATTCCATCCACAGACATGCTAAAAAAAAGAAAGAAAGAAGAGGAGACAGGGAGGACATGGGCGTACCTGGGGGATGCTCCATCACCATTTGCAGTTATAGTCATCCCGTTGTCATCAATCATCGCAGATCGACGCTCTACAGGTTTGGCCTTTCTCCTCTTCCTCTCCTTCCTCTTCTTTTTTCCTCTTCCTCTCCTTCTTCCTCCTCTTCTCCTCCTGTTCTCTTTCTTCTTATTCTCGTTTGACATGTTTCCCTCTTTTCCATTTTAATTTTCCTCTTCCTGTTCCTCTTCTTTCCCTCTCTCTTTTCTTCCTTTTTTCCCTTTTCCCTTTTCCCTCCTTCTCTGTTTTGCTGTGCACCCACCGCCCAAATGCCCAACTGAAACGAAAAGGGCAAGGCCCTGGGGTTTTTTTTTTTTAATGATTCCATCAGCTAGCCTAGTGATAAGCCATCACGTGTCTAGTGTCTGCTTTTTTTTTTTTTTTTTTTGTCCTGAAATGGCCATCACGTGTTTTAGTGTTTACCATTTTTTTTTAAATGGCCATCACGTGTTTACCAATTTTTTTTTTTAAATGGCCATCACGTGTGTACCTTTTATGGACCTTGTCATAGTGTGGGCTCCACAATGGTGCCCACCCATAGAAAATCAAGATATGTAGGCTTTTGGACAAGTTTCATTTTAATAGAGAAAAGGTTTACAGTCAAATTGATCAATTGATTAATTTTATAACATTAATCAATTTTATTGAACTACATCTCCAATTAGAATAAAGCTTAGCCAAAATCCATATAAGAGGAGAACAATTATTTTAATGGCTTATTAATAGTGTGTAGATGATAGATCTACTCATACACATGATTTTGAATTTTTTAATATTTGAATTATAATAAATCATTTTTGGGGAGCATATCTTTTTAACCCATACCAAAAAATTGACGACGACGATGATATCGAGCCTGGGCGACACTCCACTTGGAATTATGGTGTCATACTCATACATACTCATCAATCTCTCTCTCTCTACTCTCTAATCCCCCCTAATTTTAGGTCAATCATAAACTTTTTAATGTCCAAGTGCTTTATGATTTATCTTCATGGTTTTGAATTTCACAACTTATTTGATGATTGAGTTATCATTAAATGATAATTGATGTGTTATCTTTATTTTCATATCTTTTACACTAATAAATTAATCATAAGCCAAAATAGTGGTTGCATTATATGAAATACTGGAGAAGACAGTGAGTCAGCGACATAGACGGGGCTCATGACTTAAGGTGACCGATATTTTGATTTATTGTTGTTACTAATGGAAAAAAATATTGTTTTCCAGTATTTTCTAATATTCTGGATTTTTTGGATATTTTTGTGATTTTTTTTATTAAAAAAAAATTCACACCGCGACGACCGCGACAAACCGATAACCGCGACCGATACCGATATCATATCGGTTTTTTGTCCCGGCCGATACCGCGACCGATACCGCGATTTTAAACCATGATCATGAAGCATCAATGCCATCAAACCTCTCATCATGGCCATCAATGCTCATAAACCACCCCATGGCTACCAAAAGAATATAAAAGGGGGTCATTCCAAAGGGAAGACACATCTACACATCCACAACAAGGAGACCGGAGTCTGGAAAATCCCAGAGAAATTCTGAAGAAGTCCCGCTACTCTACTGCAAGAAACACGACAAAGTGATCGAAGTCCCTTGGGGGGCCACCCCCCAAGGCAAAGCTCTTCCTCTCCTTCTATCCAACATGGTCTAAACGCGGCTTTTTAGCCCGTTTACTCGGTTTTTTATTGGATATAGGACCTCCCTTTGGTCTTTGTCCTCTAACAATCTGAGGTTATAGCCAAGCCAAAAGAATCAAAGCATCATGCGTTCTCATCTGAAGGACGATGGCGAAGTCCATACATGACTTGCGACCGTCGATCTGAACGAGTCCCCACAATCTCCTAAGAAGTTATATCTCTTTTCTTACTTTTCTATTGTATCTTGTATTTTTTAAAGAGACAAAAACATCAAAATTCTTGTGTTTCATTATTGATGAGATTTGTGAATCGCCTTTTACAGCAAAAATGCCTTTCACGGAAAAAATCACCTTTTATGGCAAAATCGCCTTTCACGGCAAAAAAATTGCCTTTTACGGCAAAAACCACCTTTCACGGCACAAAAAATCGCCTCTTACGGCATTCAAAGAAAAACTTGTCTCTTTTCTTAAATTTTTATGCAATTTGAAAAGTTAGAAAAAATGATTGATTTCCTTTCTACTTGTGAAGGTGAATTTCCGGATCACCATTTCAAATTTCAAGTAGAATAGAAAATCTGGCATACCCATACAAAAAAATGTTGATACCCGCTTTTCTCCTCCGCGGGGGGGGGGGGGGGGGGGGATGCTCCTATGAGAGATATCTTTCACCTTAAATGAGGGATAGGGTGGGGGCCTTCACATCCGTATCCAATGCTAACAACTTAAATGTGAGGGCCCCCACCCAATCTTTCATATAAGGTGAGAGATATCTCTCATAAGCGCATCTCCCTATATATATCAGAATAACGTGGAGACATAGTAGAGCTCACAAAAACAACTGTTGGAAGCATAATGCATCAACTTCGTGACATCAAGTTTTCATATTTCACAAATCAAGCCACGATGTGTAATTTTTCTTAAAGCTCTTCTTAAAAGCCAGTTTGTCTGCATGCGATTGAATTTCAAAAAAATTGGAGGATTGTGTGACTAAGGGTGATATACAGTCCCCTACAGCAGAAGATTATGCATGCAGTAAGCATGAGTCCATAGAAAAATCCATTATATTTTGAATAAAAATCCATTACATTCATAGTAAAAAAGATCCATTAGAAAATTCATCGTCCCCTAGAGCAGAAAATTCTGCATACAGCTTGAATGTCTGGAAGGCACAAACGATGGTGTGGGCGAGAGTGGATGATAAGAGATGCACTTCATTACAATAGATGAGTCCACACATGAGGTGACAATATAAGGATTGTCTAAAATCGGAACATGTATCACTTCATCAAGGCTACAACATTCAAACTGAATGTTCTATCATTGTGCTCTTAAACTGTCAGCTATGAGTCCCCCTTTTGTTTTGAATTGCTTGCTTCCAAAGATGAATTGCAGCGCCTATAGATTCAACTAGAAGAAATGAAGATGAAAAACTAGGATTTTGGATATATAGTCTATTAAGAACAAATCCAAGGTTAATTGGACATTGCATTGAGAGATCATTTGACAGTAGGTTCTAACTTATGAAATCTTGTAGTGTGTGTAGAAAAATAAGAAAAAATCAAATCAAAGCATTATGCAAAACCGTAGAAGAACCAAATACAAGCAAAACCCACGTTTCGTAAAATAACATCTAACTAATAAAAGACCTAGCAACTCTCAATTGGGTTCTTTAAAAAGCCAAACTAAAGTCCATTACATTCAAAGTTGTAAAGCAAAATGAAAAAAATCCATTACATTCATAGTAAAAAAAAGTCCATCACATTCTGGATAAAAAAAAATCATCCAAACAATTGACCCAACAAAATGTATAGTACGGTCACCCTCTAAGTGTAATTGAACATATCCGATCTTGTTGCATTCCATAGAATTTATAGGTCTATGATCATAAATAGACAAAAGGTCAGTCTATAATAATAAAAAAAAACATTTATACTTTGATAAGCAAAACATCCACAATTACCCGATGCATTGAAAAAACATCCAAACTAAATCCAACGCACATAAGAAAAAACATTATAGAAAAGATTACATGAAAATATGCAAGATGGAGATTAAATCATTAGTTAAAAAGAAAATACCATTGTAGTTCACTGAATGCCTGAATCAAAGTTTTCCGAACTCTCGCTACTATCAAGATTAAGATCTGGATTATTGTATTCATCTTCGCTCTTTAACCTAAAATATTGTGTTATAACTTCATGTGTAAAAATCTATCATAGAGGATAATAGCAATTAAGTCGATATTGTTTACCTATTCAATAGCACCGGGCAATCTCACTTGTGATGTGATACACCATGTCTGTTGCAACCATGATAAAGATGTCCCTTTGTTGCTTTCTCCTTTAATGATTTTCGCCTCTTAGCACGTCCTTTTGTAGTAACATGTAGTGGATCATGATATTCTACCACATTGCTGCCTATTATTTGTGGCCCATTGTGCATTCTTCTTTCTGATGAACCATTGGATTTGACTTGTCGCACGCTCAATTGCAATTCAGCATGCTTACTAACCAAAATTTCGTAGTATTCTTTCGATGAGCTAGCTTTTTCAATAAGTGCATTGAAAATACAAGACAAATGACTATGTCTCGCCATAAACGAGTTCGCACAATAAGATCCTATTTCAAATCCATCTTTATCAACAAATGTTCCAACTCTAGCCTTCTTTGTCAATTGCTCTAGAATGTAATGTTTGGGAAAATATCTGATACAAAATTGCCTCATGACAGACAATACATGACAAATGGGATGTCTTTAAGACAAATGACTATGTCTCGCCATAAACGAGTTCGCACAATAAGATCCTATTTCAAATCCATCTTTATCAACAAATGTTCCAACTCTAGCCTTCTTTGTCAATTGCTCTAGAATGTAATGTTTGGGCAAATATCTGATACAAAATTGCCTCATGACAGACAATACATGACAAATGGGATGTCTTTAAACTCAAACTTTTTTGCACAAACAAAATGCAAGCTTCTCCTCTTTCTTCTACAAAACATCTCTTTCGATTTCATTTCCATCCTTCAAATCTTTCTTGTTAAGATACACATGACATCATCTTCATTCACGAGTATTGGAACGATTGACATAGCCATGAATAGCTCATCTAAAATATACTTGTTGTATAGATTTCTGCCATTTGCTTTTCCATTGAAGAATATGTCTTCAGCTTAGGTCTCCCATTGCTTGACTCGTAATCCTCTTTGTTTTCAAAATACATCAACTGTTCAACGCCTTGCTCAAAACACAATTTAAAATCAAGAAGTGTGTTTTTGTATTCTACATAGTGTTTCACGAAGGCATTCATACTTTCACTTCTATGAGTAGTTGACATACCTCTGAATAAAGTGTATTTTAAATGTTGGTACCCACATATCACGAATCTTGAGTATTTGTGCCAACTATTCATTGTCCGCAACCTTAAGTTTTGTTATGATCTTTTTCCATTCACATTCAAAATTAGCAGAAGAGTCAGAATTATGCATGCATTTATTTATACTATCAATCAAACTTTCATTTTGAATACAAACCCCACCTAAATTTGTTGGTAGTTTGTCTAAAATGTGCCATAGGCAATACCGATGAGTTGTGTTCTGCATGACTTTTTGTATGGCCTTTGTCATTGCCAATTTCTGATATGTTATAATCCCTCTTGGTAGACTTCCCAATATTGCTTCAAGCCATTTATTAAACAACCACTCAAATAACTCAGTATTTTCATTTGTATAAAATCTTATGCTAGCTAATGCACCTTCTCAATTGCTTTTTTCAATAAAAAAAAAAGAAAAAGAAAAGATAAGATTTTAGACAGTTGGCAAATCTTGATTGGATAAAACAGTATCTCCTTATTTCAACGAAACAGGGGATCCAAACTCTTTTTCTCACTATGACACGACATTTACTATTCTCAAGATTCCAATTGCCAACTCCTTGCCAATATGAGATTTGATTTTGACCGTCATACAATTTTTGACCTCCTGCCAATATTTGCCCTACTAAATAATGGCCCATTTAACCCTACTAACTAATGGCCCGTTTAATATTAATTCCACGTGTGGAGAGCACTCTTTCAAGCGCAACCAAGAGCCATAATTCCATTTCTTTATTTCATCTTCGTTTCTTTAAAGTTGTAGCTCCTCCTCAAGAACGTTACTATTCTCCTCTTTATTTCCTTATCATAGCTCTCATCCTCTTCATTCCTCTAACGTGCAAAGATCTTGCATTTCAGTACAGGCTAGAAATCATGGATAAGATGCATGCCTTATCACATGTCTCTCAGCAACTCTATCCACCGATCTCTCCAAAGGTCACTACGCTGATTCCCTTCTTTCCATCTTCTTCACTTAATACACAAGTTATTTCCCCGTCGAAGGCCTCCCCAAAATAGTCACTTGGATTTTTAGGGGTCTTTCAAGTAGTCCCAACTCTCAAACAAGTGTTGCTCAGACTTTTGGCTGGATATCAGGTATTTTTTTATTAGTTTTGCAATAGTGTCTTATCATAGTTTCTTTTGTTCTGATTCGTTTTTTTTGTTTTTTTCTTCTCAAGTTTGTGGCTTTTTTCCCACTTATGTGTGTGTGTGTGTGTGTGTGTGTGTATATATATATATATTCACTTCTTTCTCTCAATGTTCATGGCTTCTTATCCTTTTTCCCTTGAATTGCCTATTTTCATAGACACCAACCTTGTGACCCATTAGTGATATCCGTGTCTCCCAACATTACAACAGGTGATCTCAAAAGTAAGGGGGAAAAGCTACCTTTTCTACTCTAATATCTTCTAATTAGTTGATTATTTTCTATACTGTCTATCTTTCTTGAGATGGATTGTTACTAAATCTTTGATAGAAATCCTATAATAAATCCCTTGGCCCCACATGGTAGATTATTAATTAACAAGTGTTTGGATTCTTTGTGGCAACTAGTACACAGAAAAATGTAACATATGCTATTGATGTTGCATCGATCATGTTTCTTTCATGTGCTCAGTTGGATGGTTGGACCCACTGAAATTGAATTTAGATTTGGGCATATAAATCCTTAGTGGGGATGGCATTTGGGATGAGCGGTTCATATTATCATTGGGTGGGCCCTACGATGGAGTTCTGAGCATATGTTTGATTGTGGGAAGAAAGACATAGGTAAAGATGGGCGGGGAAAAATAAAATTAATATTTCCTAAACTGCTCGAGCTTAATTTGTATTGACACATCAAAGCTTGACTCTCGTTGAGCCTTTATTTAAAATTGGATTAAACTCAAAATGAAAATGTAACTTGATAAAACCTTCAAAAGATTTAGGCCCTTAAATCAAAGGTTAAATTGGTCCAATCAGACTGATATTGGCCCAAAACATTATCCAGCATGAGGTCTTTCTATTCTATCACTATATTTCACCTTGATTGGTGTGCATGCATCCAGGTGGATTACACTATAGATGGGATCCTCTCTTACAAGCTGTTGGAGGCATCTCTCAACACAAAGCTCCAGCGTGTATATCTTGGTCTTATTCATGTGGTGCCCTCCAACGCCATCTAGATTTTATTTTTTGAAACCCAAGTTTATACTCCTTCATTCAATCTAGACCCAATAAGATTTTCCATGATGATAATCAGCATAGTTTTATATTTGAAATGGGGATCCTTGACAATTAAAAAATTAATTTGGGTTCTATTAAAAGAAAGTCCTGGTCCCTTCTCTAACATCTTAAAGTAGAGTAGAGTCCAAATCACTTGTTTCAACGAAATAGAGAAATACTCTTTCGGCCTATCTATCAACTATTGTCTAGGGAGGAACATACGAAGAATTATTGCAGCATATTCAGGCAATCCGAATCGCACAATTATTTATTCATCATGTGTTAATAACTATGCAAATCTTAATCGTTGATTCTGCAACTCTAAATAGATCCAATATCACATACTGTTTGTTTATTTTCAAATAATTGGTGTTAGAGGTCTAGAATTGAAAAATCAGTCAAATGGGCGTGTCCCTTTTCTTATTTAGATCCAAATACAGTTTTGAAACTCATTCTGAATTTTGAATCTGGGTGGTGGGATTGGGTTTTGGTATTTTTGTGTGTTTGATACCATACTTTTTCTATGGCCCAATAATTTGATCAAGATCATATAAATTGGCATGGAACTTTAACCTTAAGACTACCCTTGGCTACAAATGTAGCCAGTTATTTGTCATTGGCAGCATGTTTGAGAGTGCCCTGAGAACTGGCCAGACGTTGGCTGGACCAACTCGACCGTGTCTGGGCCAATAAATCTAAAAGGCCACAGGGCCCTGGTGTAATTCGTGTGTACTTTATGTAGATTTTGGCTTTGATATAAGAGGCATTTTAGGGAAAAATATAGGACTATTTTAAGCCTAACAAAGGACTGATTTGGATCTGTATGGTCCAACTGTGACTAGAACCGGTCCTTGTTGGAGCCTTAATTGGCTGGGTTAGAATTCATTGGATGGAACTCTATATGCCCATTGTTTTGTCTTTGTTGTCATTAATTTGATCATGACACTACTCTTTGTAACATTTTCATAGTGTTCTCTTTATATTTCAATAGTAAGGTTGATACATCCTCCATCACATAACACTAAGATTTTCCTACCTACAGCATTCTACTTTTACATAATATTGGCATAACTTTAGCACCAGCCAGATACATTGATTGGGTTGATCTAACCTAGAAACATTTATGAACCAGATCTGAATCGGGCCCTTTCAGACGGGTCAAACCCATTCCATATGGGGCAGGTCTACCTCATATGGTTAGCCCATTTTGCATGTTCCAAGTTAGAGCCATTGAGGAGTTTTAAGTTGAAATTCAACTCTGGCCCTGTTATAGTTGGTTCTAATTGTTGGCCTACTTTGACCAAAGGCCTGCTATTACAAACATGCCTATAAGGATTAATCCCAAGGGGTTGGTCGAGTGGTCAAGACCACGGTTTCTCCCTCTTCCGGAGTTAGAGGTCTTGGTATCGACCCCAGTTCCCCCTTCTTCAGGAATTGAAAGTTGTGTCAACTCGTGCTGCCACCTTGGGGCCACAGGGGTGTTTACCTGACTTCCCTCTGGGCCGGGAGGGATTAGTCTACCCCAAAGGGTTGGAAATCCTCCGATAGCAAAAAAATAATAATAATAAATAAGGATCAATAGTCACAAATTACATACATCTCCAAGGATGACCTAATTACAGTCAACCTAATGCATATTATTTCCATAATTGTGATCATTAAGGTTTTAAATAACCACTTATAAAAGGTTTCCCACCTGGAACCAAAGGACTCGATAGTCTGATAACAGCCAAAGCAGTTGACTATTAATTAGATATTGCGATTTTAAGAAAGGATAAAGAATGCATAATGAATTATGTTTAAATTGATGGAGTGGTGGGTGACCCAAAGGAACCCATTGTGTTCCCATTTATAATGGCATAGGGTGATATATGTGCACATCATAGAATTGCTTCTTATGCCCAAAGGTGAGGGACTTCTTAATTGTGATATATGTATTTGAATCAGCCCAAAGGTGAATTTTCTGACCAATAAGCAAATCAATTAGTAAATCACAATTTTGTCGATCGATTGGTAGCTCAATTGTGAGTCACCTAGTAAATTGCAATTTTGGCAATCCACTGGTATGGTGAGTCACCAAGGATCGATCCCTGGTTGTATAACATTGATATTGTGGGACTTTGGGTAGGGGGTGTATGTCCGTTTATGAGTATATATCAGAGAAAAGAAAAATATTGCCCAAAGGAAGGATTACAATGCTACTTTGTAATTTCTCGCAGGAGTTAAGTTCATGATGTTGTCACTTCAAGTAATTACAACATGTGATTAAAGTTAAGTCATAGCATAAAAATTGATGTGAGCATAAATTCTATTTATAATTTGGAACCCTGCCTCAATTGCCACACAACCATTTTTTATTTTATCACTCACTGCCAATAATTTTGCCTTGCGGAAGGATATAATGATGATCACATGCTGTGTCTCCAAGAGTACCAGAAGATCCAACGTCCTTTTAAGAAGACACATAGAGTTGGTTTGATGCTATGCTTGATAAATTATAATCCATGAAAAAGAACAATGTTTGGGGTATTGTATAGCTTACATAGGATGTTAGGCTAGTAACCTGCAGATAACCATATATTCTAGTAGCTAGAGGTTTTACATAGAAGAGTGCATGACAAGAAGACTTTCTTGTTGCCTATTTTGAAGAAAGATTCTCTTAGAATTATTATGGCAATTAGAACTGCACCAAATGCACGTAAAGACTTCATTTCATAATGGAGATTTAGGACCTGTTTCTTTACTAGAACTCGTGGGGTTTTTGGGATATGATGTGACATCATGTCCCATTGACATTTTCAAATCCCTTGTTTCTTGACAAGAATTTATAAATTACAGCACATAAAAAAGTCTCAATTGGCCTTTAAGAATTCAAGAATTCCACCATCTTTGCATTTTGGTGGAATTCCTGGATGTTCAAGTCCAAAAGAGGATTCATGAATTCCACCTTGATTGGGAATTCAGGAATTACTGAAATTCCTAGAGGAAATGTATATGATTAAGCCTGAAGGGTTCATAGTGCAGATAATGTGCTTATGAACGAAAGAGGTCCATCTATGGCTTAAAGTAAGCTTCACATCAGTGATATCTAAAATTGGATGAAACAAGAACTTCCTTCTTCCTATTGGCCTGGATGATCACTCACTAGCATAAGTTGTAGGTTTGCTCCCCATGTCTTGTGTTTGAATCCCACCCCACTTACCTGTTGGGGTTGTGTGTATGCCCGGGAGAATAGTCCAATAGGGTGAAATTACCATAGGGATACTCACATCATAAAAGAATATTAAAATAATTTAACCTCCTTTTGGTTTAACAATAATATAGTTGATCAGTGCATATACTTAAAGACTAGTGGGGAAAATTTCATTTTCTTAATGCTCTATGTGGATGACAACTTACTGGCCAGCAGCAATATAGTTCTCTTACAAGAGACTAAAAGGCTCTTAACTAAGTTTTATCATGTGTTAATAATTATGTGAATCTTAACAGCTGATTCTACAACTCAAAATAGATCCAAGATCACTAATATTTTGTTTGTTTTCTAACATTATACACTCAAGCATACAGGTATCAAGTACAGACCCACACTGGACCATGACCCGATCACCAATTAATCGGATTTTAACCTAAATTCTGGGTCCATGTAACTAGGTAATGTTCATTGTCAAATTCAGTGGATGAGAATAACAGATATAGAAACAATGGATGGGCAACAATCAATGTCTTCATTATTAGACTAGCAAATATTATTCATAATATTAAAAATAAAAAAATAAATCATCAAATTTTATCACACCCAGAAAGAAATTTTACAAAAAATATACATGTGATGAGATCTGATGACATAGAAAAGAAAAGAAAAACCAGAGGAAGAAATCCGTGCTGTTTCTCTCTCTTGATAGAGAGAGGTGGAAGGATCAAGGAACTATATCAGAAGGCATGTTCAATTTTAGAGATAAGAGAAAAGAAGCATTAGAAAAAGAGTCGGGAACCAGAAGATATTGTTTTACCCCATCTAAATTCGCCAATTGTGTAAAATCTCTTCCTTAATTTTCTCATCTCAAATAAGCAATTGAGAGGGCGCATTAGTTCGCATAAGATTTTTCAATATTCGCAATATTAGTAGTTGATACCTCGTTAAATTAAATTTCTAAAAAATAATTTCTCAAGCAGTCCCAATTGTAAAGTAGTTGATACCTCCATCAAGTAGTTGATGTAATGTCAAATTAGTCACTACAAAAGAATTTCACAAGCAGGGCCCACTTATAAAAAAAATACTTGAAAAATGCTCCCATATTGTGTGGCCATTACAAGATTTTCCAATATAAGTAGTTGATACCACATCAAGCTAATCACTACAAAATATTTTTTGAAGCAAGGTCCACTTATAAAATATAAATTTCTTTTAAAATACTCTCATCTTGTATGGGCCATTCTTTACCAAAAAGATCTTGTAGGAGATCTTCTCTCTAACAACATCTTATGGTATTGGACTCTCAGAAAACTAATAATCGAAAAGGCTTTCCCAACTAGCTTCTATGAAACTTAGGATATTTTAAGAGATAAGATATCCAAGTTTTTAGGACATGTAGAAAGGGAATTCCAGGATCTCAAGATTTTCAGTTTATTAGGAACCGTGATGTGATTTTAAAATTTCTCTCCAATCAAAATGGAGTTAAAGTTGAAATTTAAATTGAGCTCAAAATCGAAATTGAAATTGAGCTACAATTTTTCAATCAATTGCGAAATCAAATCCTATTCCTTTCATATATAATAATTAGCAAAAATAGCCAGGGAAGAAAAATATATATATAGAAATCTTTAACTTCAAAATGTTCTTTTTTGGTATTGTTAGTTACTTTCATTCATTTTGAGGATATGGACAGCTGTTAATTAAAAGAAGTGTAATGCCTCGTCCCTTAACCCCTTATTAATTATAATTAATTACTTGATTAGTTAGTAAATGTGTTTAGAGTCTTAGCGAATCGGGTTTGACGCCTGGATCATGCGTGCGAAACCTCTAGTGATTCGGAGTGTGTTTGGGTACAATAGGGGGTGGTTTGCAATTTTGGGAAGTTTTCAGGGGTTTATATGAGATTATGAGTTTTTATGAGTTTTGGTGCATCAGATAGGTCTCTACATTTCACGAACATTAGTCTTCTGTCGCGTTTCGATTTGACGCGTTGAAGAAGCCTAAAGATCATCCTTAGTGAAACTAAGGACTAAACTGTATTTAGCCATAAGCGTAACCTAATATAACTCACACCCATCTCTTATCTTCTATCTTTCTCTTTTCACTCTCAACTATCTTTCTCTCATCTCCCTCACTGCCTCCTTGCCAAATCCTATCGCCGGAGCTCCGACGTCGCCGACCAAGTCTCATTTCATCTTCCCCAAGCCTCCAAGAGCCCAACCATCTACTTTTATAAGTTTTCTATTCAAAACCCACTCCAAGGTAAGCTCTTAAAGCTTGTAAGCTTAGCCTCTCTTCTTCCTTTGGCTTAGAAATGGATTAGAGAAGATCATTCCCTCTCTTTGCATTCATTTTGTAGAGAGATTTTGGGTTGAGAAGCTAATTACACAAGTTTGAGTTCCAAGGAGGATTTTCCCCTAATTTATTCTTGGTTTTTGTTTTAGCTTTTCATCAAGGCAAGTAAATATCTATATATATGCTTGGATATGTTTGTCTCTCCTTTGATTTGATGATTGATGATGATTTAGATGACTACATGCTCATTGATACCTTTGATTATGGAAAGAGGATTTTACCCAAAAAATCCCTTAAGACTTGTCAATTGCCAAAAGCACCATCAATATCTTAAAAAGACCACAGTAGTCTCAAAGGCCCTGTTTGGTATTTTTTTTGCTTTTAGCGCTGAGCGGGGATATCCCCATTCGTCGTTCATTACAACTTAAAGACTGTCGAACACCCTTTTTCCCTTTGCCTTTTTTGGTATCCGGACGAATCTCTCTGCAACCCTTCTTCCACATTAACTTGCTTTATGGGAGAATCATATTCTTGAATCTTTTAAGTAGAAAGGACCCATATAAACTTAGTAACGAGAAGAGGTTAACAAAAAGCACCTACCGAGTCTGCCTATCATTATCAGTAGTATCGGCACCACATTCACTGCCAGCAAGATCAATAAAAGAAATCTTCCCAATAACCTTCCCACTCTTGGTTTCATTTCCATCATTGTGCCTTCTTGATTAATTTACCTCCTTGTGCTTCTTAATGGCAAGCTGTAAAATGGCATGGGATCGTGAAGATTCCTCATTGGCACTAGTAGAGCCAGTACTTCGCGCAGCATTCCCCTTCTCAATAAATTCTTTAACAATTTGAACATCTGAAACCTCAAATTCCTGCAATCCAACTATGCAAACTTGCTGCCGCTCATCTTCCCTCATGCACAATTTCCTGGCAAAAATCATTAAAAAGCAATTGAGTCAATAACATACACTTTCAAGAATAGGATTCTCCCATAAAGCAAGTTAATGTGGAAGAAGGGTTGCAAAGAGATTCGTCCGGATACCAAAAAAGGCAAAGGAAAAAAGTCTTTAAGTTGTAATGAACAACGAACGGGGATATCCCCTCTAGTTTACTTAGAATGAACGGGGATATCCCCACTTAGCGCTAAAAGCAAAAAAAAAATACCAAACAAGGCCTTTGAGACTACTGTGGTCTTTTTAAGATGTTGATGGTACTTTTGGCAATTAACAAGTCTTAAGGGATTTTTTGGGTAAAATCCTCTTATGGGAAACATGATAATTAGGTTTAATTGTTCATTGACATGGATCTTAATTGGATGGATAGATTGTTGGATTGGATGTTGGTTTGAATGGACTTGATGAGAGGGGGTATGGGATGTGGAGAGGACAAGGCCCTATTTTCCCTTGTTTGCAGGTGTGAATGAAGGAAGGGAGTGGAACTCCCCATTTCTAAACCAATCTCATAATCCACTTCAGATTTCTTGGAGCAGTCAGTTAACTGAACCTAGGTGTCGGTTAACCGAACTGCAATTCGGTGACCCTCGGCGACCTGTTGGTTCCAATTTCAGAAGGCATCATTTTGGAGAAGTTAGACAGTTGGTCACCTTGTCTGTCAACCTTCGGTTGATCGAACTGCAACTTGGCGACCTGTTGGTCCCAATTCCAGAGAGCGACATTTCTGGGAGGATTGTACAACCGGTCACCTCGTCGGTTAACCGACCTTGATGTTTATTTTAACCAAATTCCCATTTTTAAAAGGGATTGTCTCCTTGGTTTGAGGAAGTGGAACCTTGATTACCTTTTTTGACTCATTTGACTATGTACGATGAATGTTTTGAGCCGATAGTTTCTCATAATTATTCCGGTTGTATTAGGTTTCAACCCAGCTCAATCTTAAATAGTATGGGACAACAAGGATACCCCATTTATATCTATGCACGAAGATTGTCTGTTTGGGTATCGTGAATCCTAATTCCTTTTGTTGACTGAGTATAGTTGTACGAGACTTCGAAAATAACATTGGACTTAGGCTTGGATTGTTTATTGTTTCTAATTCTAAATTGTACCGTCTGGTACTGTCTACATGCAATGTTCATGTTCTTTAGCTTTGATTGTTTTGATTTGTTTTGGGATCACATTGAGAACTTAGATGATGGGCTTAGGATCTCCTTTGATGTTACGTTTGTTCTGAAGTTTGTATAAAATGTTGAAGCCAGGTGGCTTTGATTGTAAGGCTTGAAGAGAACTACTCTTGAAGTTTAAAGTTTGTTTGAAGTTTGACATGATTGAAGCAAGTAGTTTCTCTATCGTTTGATGAATCTTGTTCACGTAAGAAAGTCTAGCCCTTCACTGAAGTATGTTTAGAATTCTTTGTGTCAGGCAACACTCAGCTGTTAACGTTCAACACAGATGGGGCACACTTGTGCTAGGGCTTTGAGCTTAGGACCGTCTACAGTTCGGGTTGGTGTAATGGACACCAAGGTCTAATGGACACCAATAGATGCCAATGTGGTATCAACTTTTTTTGAATGGGGTATGATCCCAACTATTGATATCTCCACCACAACTCAATGTGAGTAGGGAGGGCAATAACAGTATCCCGTGGTAATTAGCATATGTGGACCGCCTATTTTGATAGATGTTTATGTTAGCTTGTTTTTGATTCCGATGCTATGCAGTCCTATGATCTGGTCTATCATTTACTCTGCTTCACACTGCATACCTATTGATGTTGTATATATATGTCAACTTGCTGACCTTCATATCTGATGTTACCACTCTTGGTGTATAGGTACCGAGCCTTTCTATCCCAAGGAGGAGGAAGCGACAGAGACAATTTAGACAGATCAGTTTGATGACCTCATATACTATAGTACGGACAACGTGGTATAGCCGTATCAACCCCGTACTCGAGAGCCTTCACCTTCTGGGATTAGTTTCATCTTTTGGTTTCTTTTAGCTTTTGATTAGGCCCATTTTTAGTGTGGCCTTCTTGTTGTAAATAATACTTTTGTTAACAGTCTTAAACTTGAACTTAGTTAATGTATTTCAGTATTTGCTCTTAACTATACATCTTAAGATACCATTTGTATTTATGAAGCTTCCGTTATTTGTTATATGTATCCGAGGAAATGTTTATACCTAACAGTGGTCTTCGATCCATATGGGACACGATTGGGGCCAAGTGGGTTTGATTAATGTCGGAAAAGTTTTTAATTGGCCCTAATCTCACGCATAACCCTGGTGTCACGTTTCGGGAAGTGACAAAAAGAGTTGAGAAAAAAATATTTTTATTTAAATCACATTTCCATTACTAATCATTAAACGACATTGTCATTAAGAAGGAAATTAAGAAAGAAACTAAAACAAAAATAAGAAAGGAAATGATAAAACTAAGCAAAAGATATTAGAAATGAATTAAAAGAGTAAAAAGGGAATATGAAGGGGAGATGCGGGCGTGACAAAAAGAGTTGAGAAAAAAAAAATTATTTAAATCACATTTCCATTACTAATCATTAAATGACATTGTCATTAAGAAAGAAATTAAGAAAAAAACTATGACAAAAATAAGAAAGGAAATGATAAAACTAAGCAAAAGATATTATAAATGAATTAAAAGAGTAAAAAGGGAATATGAAGAGGAGATGCACCAAATCATTGAAAGGAGGGCAGAATTGTTACATATTCGAAGAAATGTAGAAGAGTAATGGAGAAGTCATTATTGAATAGAATAGAGAGAAGTTGCATAACTGAATTGTCAAGATAAAATGAGCGGTCAAAATCAATTGAACGAATTGAGGCTGATTTCTCAATTGAAATCAGTTTCTTTCATATATATATATATATATATATATATATATATATATATATATATATGGCTAGTAGTGGTAAACAAGGCTATTTTATCTAGTAACTAATCCATCTAAATTCCTTTCATACACTGGGATGAGTGGGCCAAGCTATATCTCATGGAATTTCTTAAATGAAGCAATTAATGGTCTAGCACACAAGACCCACACAGGCTTATACTTGATCAATCCTAATCTTTCGAGTTCCTACTGAATTAGCACCCATGCAAATTTGACTCTCACCTATGTTGTATTTAACATCAAATTGATTATAAGAATGGCCTCTTACCCAAGTGGTAAGAGGCATCATTTCTTACCTGGCTAACCAGGGTTTGAGCCTGGGTACTCACCTTCCCGAACCCGGGGGCTGTTTTACCTCACCCAAGGTCTACCTCCCTCACCAAAGGGTTGTCTCACCTCACCCAAGGTCTACTTGTCTCACCAGAGGACTGGGTCCCAGCCCCCTAAGCTGGGTACCAAAAATAACGTTGAATTGATTATGCCAAATGAAAAAAAAAAAGCTCTTCATCCTTGATGCATCATTTACTACTGAGGCTCTTAAATCCAGGATTGAAATATTAGATGAACCCCATTTTTTGTACACTACTAAACATTTAATGCTCTTTCCATCTCCGATCAGCAAGCAGCCAAATAGCCCAAACTGTTTAGGCCGTTAATTGCTCTATAGTATTTTAGGTAAAATCAGTTCATATTGTATTTTTTGGTAAAGTCCTAACAATTGTCCCATGGTTTAGTATGAACAATCTATTTTTGAGAAACACGAGATGCCTCAGTAGTAAGAAATATCGTTTCTCACCCGCACTACCAAGGATTAGCCCTAGAATTGCTAGAGTACTACCCCGAGTGTGCTAGGGTTGAGGCCTAGGTGTAGGCATACTCGGGCAACATGGAGGACAACATATGGAGTATACTTAGATAGGAGGACCCCAGGGATAACCCATGGGCTAACAGATTAAGCTAGTTTAGGAATATGATGTGGAGACATACTCAGGCGCCGGAGGATGACAAAAGAGGTGTGGTCTGATAGAGCATACGCAAGCAAGAGAAAGTGTTGCATGGAGGACCTAATAAATTAAGGTAGTTTAGGAGTATAATAGTTTACCGTTCTCTCTCATGTAAGGCAAGGAGCAAAAAAGTCTACTTCTATATCCATATGACCAGGCTTTGAAACTCCACTTTATACTGTTTTCCAGCTAATAATATTAGTAAATATCACAATATAATACAATAAATGTAATAAAAAAAGGTCTTTCTAACAATAAATTTGAAATTTTCTTCCATAAGAGATATTAAGAAAAATGAGATTTTGTGAAAAATCTATTTAAAATTGGATACAACGATCATGGACCTAAACTCCGAAATCGATGGTAGAGGACCTCCCACCCATTTTTTTTTTTACTTTTTTTGCTCTTGTTCATTGATATCAGTTAGCGTTGTGAACATTCCCTGGATTTTTTCCCCACTTTCTTCTTTTACTCTTCTTTTTTTTTTTCTCTATAATCTCTTCTTTGGTTAAATTCATCACCATCATCTCTTCAAGAAAGAGTTGATTGAGTCATTGTTAATTGTGTTTGCATTGTATGGACATAAAACAATTACTAAGCTCCCAATCCAACACTACCCCCCACCACCCAGCAACTACAAAACCCCATTGAAGATGAAGAAAACATGTACTTCATCTCCCAATCCTCCAAGAAGCTCGCCATCTTCATGAAACTGAAAGCCTATTTTCCAATTCTCCCCATCACTCTCCCCTTCCCCCACCTCCCCTCTCCTCCTTCCACCGCTTTAGCATTGGTCCCACAACCCCTCCTTCCCACCACCCCACTTGCAAAAGCCTCACTTTAACCCCAACTCCATCTTCAACCCTAACTCCATTCTCATTGAAACCTTCATCTTCCTCTCTATCTGCACTTTTCCCTTGTCCTCCTCATCTTCTCCATCCACACTAACATCTGATAGTTGTCATTTGAGAAGAGGCTACAAAATCAATAATGTCTTAAAAATTCACTAATAGTTCTACAACATGCTTGGAGATAGAAATTGAAAGGGTTACCAAAAAGCATAGAAATATGATCATTTAAATCTACCTTCGACAGTGGATTGTGTTTATGTTGTTTCACCTTATGGTCCCTTTGTTGCATCCTTTTTTTTTCTATTTGAAGTTTTTAGTATTCATTGATATCAATGAATGCATTCACTGACATGACAGACATGGCGGGAGCGGTTCTAGAGCAATGGAGGGAGGAGAGGGGGAGGGGGAGAGTGGTGAGAAGATTTGACACGACCCGAGCCCGAGATTAATCCGAGTTAACCCCGAGTTGCGTTGCATACTTACTCCCATGAACTTCAATCACATAAAATTCACAAGGGATATCAATAATATATTATGCGGAATATAAACAAAATATACATTACTCATGTATAAAACAAAATTCATTTACAACATGTACAACATCCACTTGCATATTTAAATACAATGTAAGTAATGAAAAGTATAAAACGTTTCCAATACAACTCCACTCAAAGTTCCATTTACTGTTTTTGTTCTCCAAAAATTCATATCAAATGTTATCACATCATTTCCACTCAACTAATCTTCCTGGAGGAGCTGTAGCGGTCTCTCCGCTAACACTGAGGCCTGAGCAGGATCGGCATGAGTAGCTGTGCCTGTAATGCCATCAATAACACTGTGAATTCAACAATTCAAAGATGTATAAACAGATATATGATTGAACACGCTAATCACATATTTAATCTGTCTAATTCAATGTTAGACCAATGCAAATATAATTAAATTTAGAATCAATGAGAGTCTTTACTCAAATTTGGTAAACTACAATAGCATTTCATTTCAAATCACATTTTCCTAAAAATGAAGGAATCACATCTTCCATACGGAAAGAATCATATATCGTGGGATTTATCAATGCCCGGGCCAAGGACTACTAACATCACCACGAAACTCTAGAACACTTCCAAATCATCTGCTGCAGTAGAAACAGCTCTAATGAGCTTAAAGAAATCACTATGTAGTGGCAGACTCAAGAAACAATATAGTTTAACATTTAATTCCATTCAATTACAATTTAACATATTTAATTCAATAAACAAGTCTTTTAGAATTCAATTCAAGTTATAATCCAATCAGGATACAATCCAATGTACAAATTCAATTAAGTAATACCAACCATTTAGATGTAATCCTCAGTTGTTTAATGTATGTGTTAGTCTCTATGGACATCACAATTTATGTGAATTTTGTACATTAAAGTTCCCTTAATTAACACCCATGGAGGTAAAATAGTATAATAACAGCCTTGATACAATCCATAAGCTCTTTCCTTACAAATCAGAAATTAAACCTGAAATTTTATTAGTTTTGGTTAACCCACAATCTATTTTAGTTTCAAATCCAGGAATACAAATTCTTGGAAAAATCCGAGTATACTTAAAGTATAAGTTATTGACCATTTGCTCAAACAAATTCCATCATTGGTTAACTAGATATAATTCAGTTACCTGTTACAATCACTAAATATCCTTCATCAAGAGAAAGAAATCGAGCCTTAATCAAATAAAAAAAGAAAACCTAAACATTTGCTTCAAGTTTGCTCAAGCGGATTCTGGTTCGCTCAAGCAGATGTGAACCAGAGAGTTGGTCGCCCAAGCGACCCTTCTTGCTCACTCAAGCGATGACAAACAAAAATGGGTTTGCTCGAGCGGATGTATACAAAAGGTGATTCGCTCGAACGGACGCTTCAGAATTCCGGAATTCTGAACAATTCTTCTTCTTCATCTAAAATCATTCACAACCTGCATATAAAATATAGAACCTCCTATTCCCTTCTCAAACTCCATTTAAACATAAACATAACACTTCTATTCCATTTACACATCATTCAATCCATTCTAACATCATTCAATTGATCCATAAATCAAACCAAACCAATGACAAAGAAACCAAATTGAAACTTATTTTTATACAAAGATAAACAAGAAGTTTCACTCTCATAATAGCATATAATCATATGTACTGCTTATACTTGCCTTTAATTTTAAATCCAAGACAAAACCCCTTTGTTAGCTGATTTCTGAGATCAAAATCTCCAAATTAAAAACCCCATTTTTAAACCTAACACGAAGAAAACCCCGAAAACAGATTTCTCATAAGCTAATGAGTTAAAACTACTACAAAGCAGTTTACTAGAATTCAAAAGTTCTATAACCCTAAAGCTTTCCTTATTTGTTGCTTTTCAAAGAAAATCACATGTTCTAACTTCAAAGAAACCAAGCAAGTTGATGAAGAAGATGACAACACTAATTCATCCTTGAGAATCACTTTCGAAAATCCTTTTCCAAGTACTCAACATAGCAGAACGAAGAAGAGAAAGAAGGACTGAACTTAGGTCTCTCTTGGGTTCTCTGGGATAATTGAGTGATTGAACTTTAGGTTATTTTGAACCTTTTAAATCCATATTTTACACATAAGACCTCTTATTCAAAATAATTCTAAATTGAGTCAATTCAAGACTCAGTTAACTCATTTCAAGTCAAATGAAAATGAGTATATTATAAAAGTTGATGTACTTTTCAAAATACACATGTTGACATCAAGTTTTACCGTATTCGACAAAATACGCATAAATCCATATTCACGAAAAAGTCCTTAATCTCTTCAAATTGAGTCTAAAATCATTTCAGTTAATTCAATCTCTTCCAAATTCATTCCATTATGTTTAATTCATTCTTTCGAAACTAATTTGACCCATTTTGATTATTAACCACATTTAACTTAATTAATCCACACTAATCTCAATTAATAGTGCTAGACGTGATTAGTTCGGGACTGGGTATAACAAGATTTGAGAAATAGGCCTTCAATTCCGCTGAAGACAGGAAGGTTCTTGGAAGATTGGGAAACTAGGTAGATGTTTTCTTCATCTTTGATGAGGTTTTAGAGTTGGTAGGTAGTAGTAGTGTTGGATTGGGAGCTCACCGATTGTTATATATCCCTACCATCCAAACACAATTAAGAGAATCAATTAATTCATAACGAAGATGATGATGATGAACTGAATCAAAAAGGAGATTATGGAGAAGGAGGAGAAAAAAAAAGTGGGAAAAAAATCACCATTCTCTAATATAAATGAGTGTTTGCAAGAATTTTTTTTTTTTTTTTTTTTTGGATAACACAGGGTTCCTAGCCCTTTAGGCCAGAATAATCCCTACGGACCAAGGAGAGAAAGCTATATGAAATTCCCCTGTAGCCCCAGCAAGATTCACATATACCAGTTAATGGGGGCAAAAAAGTAAAAAAATAAAAAATAAAAAAATAAAAATGGTCGGTAGATCCTCTACCATCGATACTATCAAAGTTTGGCTCCACAACAATCGTAGCTAATTTTGACATTTTTTTTATAAAATCCCCAAAAAATGATATTATTGTAAAAGAAATTCAAGATTTATGTATGCAAACATGGCTTCCCGTATCGCCGCTGGAGCTTTTGATAAGATTTCCCACTAACAATTGGTGGGAAGCAATGAACCGGTGTCACACATTTCAATGACACTTTTGGTCTGACAGACCCACCACCACCAACACAATGGGAATGGCTTTGGGCTTTGGGCTTTGGGCTTTGGACTCCTAAAATCCAAATGAAAACACAAGTAAAAAAAACACTAGTTTGTAAAAGTATAACTATTAAATATTACAAGACGTCCCAGATTTTGTGAGCTAATCCGCCGACAAATAGAACGATGTTTTGGATATATAAGAAAATTTGACCCTCGATCCAACTGTCCAATCTATTTAGATTAGTGTAAATTCAATGAGTCTGGAGTACTTAATGAGGTTTAAAAACAAGGCCGTCATTGGATGTCATGGGCTATCCCATCCAAGGACAGCATGCACAATCAAGTAAAGAGTAAAGACTTTTGACATTATTATTTTTTTTATTTTACAGTATTTTAGGATCTTCATGGGAGAGCTGAAAATATCCAATATACATTATCTTTTTAAGCACCAAAAAGATACTAGCTTGAAAAATTAACGATTAATTGTACTAATATGTGGCAGGGTTCGTCCACCAATAGTAAAACAAAGAAAGCTAAGATATAGTCATTTAAATAAAATAAAAAAATAACCCCAAGGGGTTGGCCGAGAGGTCAGGACCATGGTTCCTCCCTCTTCCGGAACTAGAGGTATTGGCATCGACCCCCGGTTCCCCCTTCTTCAGGAATCGAACGCTGAACCCACTAGTGCTACCACCTTGGGGCCACGGGGGTGTTTACCAGACTTCCCTCTGGGCCCGAAGGGATTAGTCCAGCCCAAAGGGTTGGAAACCCTTCGATAGCAAAAAAAAAAAAAAAATAGTAAAAAAAAATCAAATTGATTGAATGTCGTCATCCAGCACATTAAATGAATTTGATTTTTTAAAGTTGATGACGTGGCCGATGACCTTGAGTGGACCATTCACCGTCAGCCACATCACAGCGGGCAACTTGCGATGCAACCGAACTACGGGCTACCTACAGGGACGTCGCGGACCCTGAGTAATCCACTCACAAATCTAGTGAGGTAATACCCCAAAGTGACTATAAGTGGACCATTCACCGTCCGCCATGTCACCGCAGATAGCCTGCGGTGCATCCAGGCTAAGGGTTGTATGGTCGCTGTGTATACACCCACTCGAGGATCCCGATTCTCCTAACCTCGATGGGATAATTGAAAATATAATACGACCCTGATCTGTTTACATATGGCTAAATTGCAAGTGGTAAAGGTCAAGTTGACACTTTTTCTCCCTTTACCTTCTTGGATTGAGAAAGAGAGCGAAAACGTAAATATTAGCCTCCGGTGTATTTTTTTCCCCCTAGTGTCACTATCGTTTACCTCGTGGCAAAGTAAACCCTTCTCACTCTCACTTTATTTTACCTTGTGCATGCCAAACACAAGCATTACTTCACCAAATACTTTATTCCACATTTACCATTGATATGACATTTACTTTACCTTTACTTTGCCATAGATTAAAAAATGCCCTTAAAACAAGTAAGGTAAAGTAAATGTCAAATCAATAAAAAATTAATAGCTAAGGTAAAAGTGAAGTATAATTTCTTGTAAAATGAAGATGCAATTGTTTTTATAAGGTAAAATAAGTGAGATGAGAAGCCAACAAATGATAAAGAAACCACTTATCTTTAATGAGGTGAACAATTTCGGAGCATAGCAAAGTAAAAGCAAACTTTTTAGTGGCTGAACTTTACTTTTCCACTTTGACCAACCAGACATGGTAGGTTAAATTTTTGGCGGTTGAGATTACTTTACCACTTGTTAAATAAACATTGCCTATATTTAATTTATTTTATATTTTTGTGATTCCCTTACATGCATTGTAGTCTTCTCAGTGGGTCCAAAATTCAAACACGGAAACGCCACATGCGGACTATCCAGAAAGAGTGAAACAAAAGCATTCCAGGTAATATCATAGTATCTGCCTCCAGAAGGAAAATTTAAAAGTTAAGACTAGTCTCCAGATCTAAGACTAGTCACCAAATCTCTCGGAGATTACATAATAGATTCAACAACATGTTCTCCATACCAAGTCAATTTCTGTTTCCCACTAATCCATAAGCATGAATATCATGCCTGCATGAGGGAATGGTTGCACAATTTAGTGATCCATGCCGACCACAGCCTCCACACGGCCTTGCTTTCATGTGCAAACACAGGTCCAAAAAAGGAAAAGATCGAACAACTCTTTAGTGTACATACCATGCAATCTCAGGCTCAGCTCGTTTTTGTCATACCGGAGAAATCACCAACATTTGCAACAAATAAAGGGTCCTTATCTTTGCTTTGGTGCGTTTGTCTCTGGCCTGTCTGCTCCAAGTCCTTGGTCAAATCCTCTATGGTCTTCTTCAAGCTGGCTCTGCTCACTTGCCCGCCCTCGCCCGTTGAGATCCCAACCATTGTTATCTTGGGCAGAAGAGGGTTTGGTGGTAATTGGCTGACAGACTCTCCATCTGAACTTTCCGTTCTAGTGAAAGAAAAAGGAGTTAGACATGAAAAACTTCAAAATGCTACATGTGAGTGAAAATGAAAACAAGATCCCTCACCTTCTATGGCCTCCGCCGGACTTGAACAGCTTATCTGGATTTTGCTGTTCACCGGATGGTTTTGACCATGGATTTGACAACCAGTTTCCGAAGGGGAAGCGGAAATCAGGGACAGTTATAGAATGGTCTTGATCAGAGTGGGTTATCTCATTTGCCCTGGATTCTGATGCACTCAGCTGCCTATCACAACTGGTCCTATCAGCACCTGCGTCTGAGTTGGCAATAGAACAGGTCGACTCCATGGCTCTTTGGAAGGATGCTGCACTCCTGAAACCACAACCTTCCATCAGCACAACTTGACAAGAGTGCTCAAGATGGTTACAAAATTGATGATAACTATGTCACCGTCGCAACATGTGTAGACAAATGAAAAGGTTATAAAGGACGAGAACAAGAATAACAAATAGAAAGTTCCAAAATCTGTTGAATATAACTACCTTGCATGACATAGGTTATGGACTCACTTGAACAACCATTATCTTATTGGACCTTATTTCATTTTTGGTACAAGAAAGCACAGACAGGCCATGACAGGTTATTTCAGGAGTCCATGCATAACTTGTCATATCCCAAAGCATCAATGCAGCATGGATAGGATTACATGATATCACTAAGAGAGGAGAATTTGAGGGACAAAACTTTAAGTTTGGTATATATAGAGCTTATCTAATGGCTTATCTAATGGCAAGTGAAGCTGGTCCAAACATACAAACTAGTCTGTAGATGCATATAATTGCACACTAAATAACAGAATGAACCAACACGACTGATAGTTTATAGTGAAATTGAGGATATGACACTGGAATTATCAAAATCTCAAATTAGTAAACTCTATTTGTTATATTTTGAATTTTTGATACATAACCTTGAGGATTCCATCCAAATGAACCAATAATGCAATATGAGCAAGAATCAACCCTAGAAACCTGCAATCATTGTAAAGCAGAAGGCATTCCCCACCCACACACAAACCAGAGGAAAATAAAACCTGTTATTATCTCAGTTCTCATGAATTTCATGACCAACATTTCTCCTTTAATGGATTGAGACGAAAAAAAGGCGCCTGTAGTAAATTAACTAGATGACTGAACAGAGCCAATATACATCACCAAACAGTGTAACTGGCATGTACCTTTCTTCAAATGAATCGACAAGATACGGGAACTTTGGCTGAATACCAGTGGCTTTTCGTAACCACTTGTTTCCAAGGAGTACTTTGTCAACAACATCAAGGAGTTGAATTTCAGCAGCCTTAGATATGACACTCAATGGTATACTTGGATGACCCATTTCATCAAGCACTTCTTGTACCTGTTGTATTAACAAAGGTGCACATGTCAAAACATCTAGATGCGACAAATAGAAACATTTAATGTCTTAAGGAGCTAGTATCTTAAATATTAATATCCTGAATATAATTATCAGAGTAACAGCTCTTTTTATTCAAGCAGCCATGTGACTCCGTCACTCCAAGATGCCCACAAGAATATAACACACAGTACAGACACATGTATCCAAGTTAGGTAATAACATGAATGAAAGGACAGACATGAAGGATTATGGATTTTAAACCATCGCTGCAAATTGGGTTGAGTGAAAAAGCAAAACTCACAAAGTTGATTATAAATAGATTGAAAAGAGCTGACTATGAGAATGAAGATTAATGAGATGTTGTGGTTTATAAAAAGCCATTGTGCTACATCATGCAACAAGTACTAGCAAAAACAATAAAGTAATACAGAGTCACTCCTCTCCCACAACCAAAGGCTCAATTGAGTTTCATATTATGCTCAATCTCATGGACGGATCCCACTTTGATTGGAGTTGAATTGGCCTGCTATAAACACACACACACACATTGATTGGAGTTGAATTGGCCTGCTATAAACACACACACAGAGAGAGAGCGGTGACCAGATTGGATTTTACAAGGTAGCCTCCTCAATGATTATAGTAATAACAATTAAACTGAAAGCAAATGATAGCAGAGAACTGATTTGTTTTGTTATTATAAATACCCATATGATAGTCTTGCATAAAGTAGGGTCATTGCTTTGGTGCAATGGTAAAAGTCTCGGTATCCATATGTGAGTGCGCAGGTTCGAGACCTGCAAGCAGGCACTTCGTGCCAAAAAAGCCAAAGGTTAGGTCTGTCTCTAGTCTGGACCGTCCCAAGACCCGCACTGGGTAATGACCTTTTTTTAGTCTTGCATAAAAGTATATTGTAGCAAGCAACATCCACATGTAAACATGAATATCAACAACACTGCACACCTTTTTGTTAGTGGAAAACAAGTGCGGGTTCTCCAAGGTCCAAATGTCTCTTTTAAGCCCTCCCACTTTATCTGGAGACTCATATTAACTTATGAACCTTAATTCTTCCGTCAGAGGAGGGTAGAAAGGTGAGAAATGAAAAGAAAAATACAAAAATCTGTTTTTGGTTGAACAAGGTGGAACTGAGTGAAGCAGGCTTCTTTAGGCCTGAACAGACTGAACTCAAACCAGATATTTGTGTGGGGGTGTTCCATTCCAGTATGCACAATGGACTGAAACAGAACATTCTGACCCAAATTGAATGAAACTGATGACTACTCTGGTAAGCACTCCAGAATGGACCTTCTATTCCATCCAGAGTGAACACCTGGAACAAAAGAACCCTCCCAAATTCAGGCCAGCTTTCCATCCCATTCCAGTTTGTTACACCCTGTTTCAGCCAATAAAAATATTTTTGAATTTTTTTTATTATTCTTTAGCTCTCTACCCTCCTTTGACCTCTCTACCCTCCATTAAGGATTGAAGTATGGGTATTAAGAGGATATTGAACTCCCAATCAAATGGGTGGGCTTAAAAGAAATAAAATATGAACGATTGTCCTTTAATCATTCCTACATGTGTGCATAAATCTTCTTCTTGTTTTTTTTTACAGTAGAATTTTATTTCACCAGAAAAAACGGGCATAAATCTTGTTGTTAATTGGTCATTTTATTGATTTGTGACCTAGATGCATCATATTGACACTTAAAACATATAAATGTAACTATCTGCAGTTTAGTTTACATTACATATAATATATAGATTTTTTAAATCTAATTGGTATTCATTCCAATTTGACACGTCTGGCTATTACCATTGCATTGAAAATCTAAAATATCAATGACTTCAAAATCATTATACTTCGAGGGCCAAAGAACAAGGATTAGGAAGATGTCATGGGGCAGATTCTTTGCACAACCCTTCTTGTCAATGAGATCTTTTGATCCCCTCCCACCCCCATGATTGTCATGGATCCAGATAGCCCCCAAAGTCAAGTTCACATCTAAGGTGTGAACAAAGTGCACCTGATCGTGTGTGTGCATGTGCGTTTGTGCACACCACTGGTTATCCAGTGCACACCAGAAGTGGGGCCCACCTGGGGTCCAGTCTCCCCCCTTCCCTTTCCCTCCCCCTCCCTGTTCCCCGCTTTCCTCCCTCTTCTCCCCACTCCCCCTCCCCTTTTCCACCTCTGAAGTTTGCACCCATCCAAATGGACTGTATACCATTGGATCAACTGCACACCTAGCCGAATGGACTGTACACCATTAAACTTCTAGAAACTAGATGAAGATGATAGGATGATCAGATGGGACTCAAACTTGGTAGGTACCTAAATAGGTCCCACCCAAATCTTGAACATCGACGCCGCCCCCCCCCCCCCCCCCCCCCCCCCCCCCCCCACAACATCCAAACACACCCACCCACCCACCCTTCTTTCCCTCTTTCTTTTTCCCCAGCCCCACGTGGGCACACACAGCCCAGTATGTCCCGAGCCCCGGTGCCGAGTCGCGCACTGGATAAGCTCTCTCTCTCTATATATATATATATAATATAATTGTATCAGAACTTGTGATATTAAAACTATACTTTAAGGGGGACAGTTTATTGAGGTAGCTTATTGGCTGAGAAACCTCCTAGCCTAAATATCGCTCAGATCAGGAAGATATGTAAAAGTCAATTTAAATGACCTTTGTTACCCCATGAGATCATGATCCATCATAATAAAATACCACTCTGTAATACACAAGCCAATTAAAATTCCCAAGGGTAGAAATGATATAGTGAACTATCCTGATGAATTTTGTGGAAAACACAATTCACACTTCCTCAAGTAGTCAAGTATAATTTCTGATGACTGAGGAAAATTTTCTATCTTGGGATACCTTTTGTTAAGGCTCACTGAATTGCAGCCAAGTATTACTCAGAATGGAGCGACATTTATTAGTGGATCAGGATATATCTTCATCTGGTGAAAAATGCCAAACCAAACCCCCCCCCCCCCTTCCCCCCCCCCCCCTTTACTCAGAATGGAGCGACATTTATTAGTGGATCAGGATATATCTTCATCTGGTGAAAAATGCCAAACCACATCCACCCCCCCCCCCCCCCCCCCAACAACACACACACACACTCACACTCCAACCGAAAAAAAAAGTTATAAACTTTACATATGGAAATTGATAGGTAGACATGTTGTTAGGGTAGAAACAACCAGTCCTCCAAAAATAGAAGAAACAGGTGTCTATTAATCAACAATTTAGATATAACTAATCTTAGGGAAAAGCCCAAGGCATGCATATATGATATATGCTTTCATTAATACCTCTGGAGGCTCAAACAGACTTTCCACATTTTCCTCAACTACTTCTGCTGCCAAGCCATCATCAATCACATCTCGGCGCCGTTGCATGTGTCGGTTTTGAATTAAAGTGTGAAAGTGTTGATCAATAGAAGCTTCAAGGATATTGTCTAGCAAGCTTTTGTCAAAGAAGTATGGTGTGTACCTGGAAAGAGAAAGTTAGCACCAAAACAACATCCCCTTGTTTCTGTTACCACACACACACACACACACACACACACACACAGATGAAGTGGAGAGTTCATATGCAGAGCATCCAGACTGCTACTCAACAAAATTCGTGGGGTCCACTTAGATTAATGAAAATCATGGGAAAAGGGGGATGGAAAGGTCTTGCATATGGCCTAATGGTGTGCAAAAAGAAAACGACATCCCTATCATTCTAACCCTTTATCCGAAGGCCTCAAAATTAAACATCTTTTAGCCTTTGGATTAAGTGCCTCTTTGTATAATCAATCCAACAGTGAGTGTAAGCTGAATGAACGTCAAATCAGGGTAAGTGTTAACTCAAACGTGTATGAGGGTTGGGGGGAAGTATGAGGGGGTAAGATTGACCATAGATGGGCCACACAAGTCAGGTCATTAATTGCATAATGGGGCCAGGCTGCTGTGCAGTGCATGTGTGTCACATAGAGAAAATGATGACAAAATTTGTTATTTCACAAACAAGACGGGCGAAGGCACCAGATCAGTTAGAAGTGGAAAAGAATTGACTGAATCCAACCCATGAAACATTGCCAAATGGTATCTTATAATTCCAGCCAAAGAAACAATGAAATGATCAGATATTGTTAGTAAATTAAAGAAATACATGAAGAGTTGTAAAGCTGGTGAGACCACATGTACAGGAAAGCACAATCAGTTACCTACTAACAGGGTGGGCCCACTCTACATAAAAGGAGTCTGCACGACTGTAGAAGAAAATTCTATTATTATTATTATTATTATTATTATTATTATTATTAGTGGCATTGAGTTTTAGTACAAGAACCATTTATCCAAGTCAACACTCCCTTTCCACCATCACAACTCCTCTTACTAAAGATGGCTATAACCCCGGAGCGAGTTTAAATCAATTGCTGTTGTGAAGAAAGAAGAATGTGGTTTAAGAAGACATTAAAATGTGCAAACAACTAAGCTATCAAACTTATAGTCTATACGATAAAACTATGGGAGAGAGAAATTAATTAACATATATGACAGGAACCAGTATTTCAAGGAATCCGTATTTCAAAGATTAAGTTGGGGTTTATGTTTGGAAAGGTCTGCTCCAAAAGAAATTTTCTAATAAAAGCAATCCATGCAAAAGTTAAGAGGAAAAAAAAAAAGAACACATTAACTTCTGCAAAAGTTTAGAGGAAAAAAATTACACATGATTTTATTGATTTGAAGAAGGCTTAAGATAGGGTGAAGTGGAAAGGCATCCCTCAAGGTTATATCAAAACTATACGAGACTAATGTGAACAGGTATAACTAGCATGAGAACAGTGCAGGGTGATGTCTGAGTTCCCAGCTGGAGTGGGATTGTGCAAAGGGAACTACTCTCTGAGCCCTTCACTAATTCACTTTGGTTATGGAAAATTCAAGATTAAGTTGTGGTACACTTCATAGATGGCGATCATGGCATGGTATCTCATTAGTAAGTTAAGAAAGCAAGTAAACCGTAAGCTTGAACTTTATTTGAAGGCTTTCAAATTAATAAGCAGTGGTGGATCTGAGATTGGAGACGATAAATTGGTCAAAATTGAAAATAACTTGTTACTATCATATGATATTTTCAATATGCATGGTTGATTTAGATAAAAACAGAGAGTTGGAGATGGATATAGTTAATAGGATCAAGGTGGGGTGGGCAAAGTGGAGAAAAGATACTGAAGTGCCATGCAATGTTGGGAACCGTTTTGATTAAGCAACCATTTTGCAAGATGACAATATCGTACTTGCATTTCTGTATAAAGCTGAATGCTGGGCAACACAGAAGAGTAAGAAGCTAAAACATGTGGTCAAGATGGGCATGCTAAAATGGATGTGTGAAGTTAAAACAAGGATAAAAATTAGGTACAAGTACATAAAATAAAATAAAAAAACATATATGTACACAAGAGTGCAAGAATCAACTAGTGACTAACATATTGAATGGTTACAAGTTCAAGGGCCTTGCATAAAGCAGTGAGTAAAGACACTTTAAGCTATGCAGCTATAGAGAGCCTGGCTTGAAATAGAGCCAAGCAGAACTCTCGAAGGCAGCCCTAAAAATAGGGGTTAACGTTACATACTTACATTGAAGGTGATGTTGCTGATCTCATGTACCTTCAATTCCCTCCTCGTTGCAACTTTAAGTAGTATCTTGCATACTCTCACTCACACAAACACAAGTGAGAGGTACGAAAGATAGAACGAATAAACTTTTTTTTTCATTAGTAGATTGGATTATGTTTGAACCAAATAGATGGGATAAGGGTAAGATACTGTGATGATGAATTGATGATGATAAGTTTTGTATTGTTGTAGGTTTTTCCATAATAATAGGATATATAGACATAACTATTGTTATTAAAATCCAACAATTCTTGTCCTGAATCCTACAATTTATAGCAAATCCAAATGAAAAAAGTTTCATATCTATGCTATGAATCCCATTTACAAATGAATCTCAACGTTCTTGTGTATGATTCGATACTTGTTCTATTGTATCTTACAATTTAAGTGATTCATCTGGGCGATAATACCCAAAGCCTAATGGCTAGCATTTTACTTTATTTTTATTACTGTTTCTATCTTTAGAAGGTTATCTAGTGATTAACCATACCTCTTAACATTTTAGGATTTAAGAGAGGTTTTTGAGATAAATAGTAGGCATGTAACTGGAGCATTCAACTGTACATGTGGGTTTTGTCGGACATCACAACAATAAAAGTTACCTTATATATTATTTCTTTAATGAAGGAAAATAACATAAACCTATTCATTATTCTTCAAAAAGATCATCCCAAGAGCCGCCACTTCCTAAATTGTTTAAAACCATTGCTTCTTGCTTCATGATTTGAGTTCACTGGTTTTGTGCAACTACGGTTCACCAAAGAAAGAAAATGAAGAAAATTAAAACACTAGAAAAAGAAACTGGAGACAGTTAAAACAATATGTAGAGAAAGGCAGGCGTCTTTTATACAAGATGGAAAATGATGGAAAAGAAAGTCACATGGAACCAGTGGTGGCAACAAGGCAGTCAACAGCACCTTGATATCAGCTCTCATCAGCTCTTCTTTCTCCTTTGCTCTGCAATATGCCCGTTTAATCTCCTTTTTGTTAAAAATTATGTCTTTATAGTCAAAAGATAGAAATGAAGCCAAGAAACATGATCATGACAGTAGAAGCAACTGCCACAAGAAGACAACAGTACAACTGAAAGGAAATTAAGAAAAAGACGGTCAATAGGGAGCCCAAGAATATTCAAGACGACCACCATGGGGAAGTGACACCCATGAACCAATAATATCATGCCACCTACAAGTGACACCCTTGAACTCAATCCTAGAGTTTCTGTTTTGCACCGTCTTTCATTTCTTCTTTACATACCTTTCTCTTGTTGTTTTATTGTTACAACCATGTTCTCTCTATGTCATGCATCAACTACAATAAAATGCTTATATGCAATTTAACTTGGTTAAACTGTTTTTAAGCAAATAGAATCCCGAGTTACATGCTGAGAAAAGAATAGTGTGCATATTGAAAATGAATTACAAATTTGGGGTCTCAGCACTGGATTTGGGATCTCATATATAACCCTTTTTAAGAAAAATAAATTAAAAAGAGAGAGAATAAACAAGAGTAACAGGAAGAATCGTGTCCATCAAGATCTATTATTTTAACAGAACAGTTGGGAAATGTTGATTTGGTGCCGACGAACAATGGCAAATTTCTTTTTCTTGCCTCTGCCCTCTACAAGAAGATCACGAGATACCAGACAAGCAACAACAGAACCTAAACGTATCATAAAGCAATGGTGGGAAGATATGCTGTTTGGAAAAGAGCCCAAAGCACAACTGGAAGTTTCTCATTGTCACAAGTACAACCACGACATTGCAGGTTCTAGTCATGTCACCAATCAAAAGGGGGAAAAAGGATAATGTTGTTTGATTAGTCAGTCCAAAAGGAAGAAAAGGCAATGGTCATGCACAATGTATTATGACATTAAATTTCATCTGACAGAGTTTGACTATATTAAGTAAAAATTACTAATGCACAAAATAAATACATTGGAGACAGGCTTAAAGAACATGATATTGGTTCACTCCATGCTCAAAGCTTATACATGCCAATATCATTGGTGTCTACATCTTTAAGTCAGATGACTAAGTCCTATTATATAAAGAAACAACAAGGGTACAAGATCTCCCCATTTGGCATGAGGCTAAAACTTGAACAATCAATTGAAAAAAAAAAAAAACTTAAAAGGACATAGGGATTACTAAATATTTAAACAGATCTTACATAATCAAATAACTAAAATTCAAGAAATGAAATGAAGACTAAAGCAAATCATAAATGAAAAAAAAATGAAAATACATAAACAGAGCAGCAGCATACCATTTAATTCCATCAACTGTAGTGATAGCAATATTTAAGTTCTGAGCAGTAAAAACAGGAACACCCTCAACCCTTCTCTTTCTATTATTACGTGAGATTTTCTTAAGAAGTTTGTTTGCTTCTTTAACCTGTATGAGAAACAAATCAATATAAAGAACCAATAAATATCACAGTAAACACTTTTTTTTAATGGTTAAATAGGAAACATTCTGTAAACATGTTACCTGTTTCTCATTGGGAACAAATTGGAACATATGAGGCTTTTCCTGGATTACAAATGTTAGACATTGAAAACAGTTAAATGACAGCACATAATTACAGCCAGCACCAAGCAGAAATATCATTAGAAAAGAAAAAGAAAAAAAATTGTTGAGAAGCAAAACAAGCAGCACAAAGACAAAGCATAAAGAAATTACCAGACATTTGGTTCCAATGTTAAGATTTCATAGATAATCATGACCCCTAACGAAGAACAAAGGCATCAAAATTGAAGATCTTATGCAGAAAGGCTATATACATGAGACTATGTGTCCATGTGCAGTCCCCACCCTCCATATGCCAAATGATGCGGATGGTCATGAAGTTCAAGTGGTTAAGCAGGCTTTGGCACTCATAGAGACATTCGATCAAACACATGAGGTCCGACCAAACCCATGTGTAGATGGTTCCGCCTGGATTAAAGAGCCCAAAATAGTCCCCAGAAATTAACTAAACTCACATGCAGGGACTGTTATCACATGACAAGGACTGTTTTACTATAACAGTAAACATAGGGGCTTTTATTGCAGTTTTTTAGAAAATCCCAATTGAAGAAAACAGTAAAAAGGGGCCGACCGTATGTAGTTTTGAGGACTTAGTGGGTCAATCTGAACCCAACCGATTTAAACCCTGCATGAGGTTGGTCATCCAAAGGTCCTCTATAGGATCATGGGGTTCTTTTTCATCAATTCATGGGAATGTGGGGTCCACAGCCTGATTTGAGAATATGTTTAGAAATAACCCAGCCAGCTGAATCCTCTGGACTTTAGCCTTTTTTCATCTCCATTCTAGTTGTTACTTGCATCTTTTATCAACTATAGTTAGTAAAGAATAATTGTGTAACAGGGAAGATTGATTTCCTTAGGGCACATTTGGCAACGGTCATCGCTGAGGATTCCTCGTGATTTTTCTCACTCGCGTGGAAATTCACATTTGGTAAAGCGAGGAAAACCACAGGAATCCTCAAGTCTTTGATTTCTTGCAAGATCAGACCTCCGCAGCTCCAACTTCAAAAATCCATGCGCTTGAAAGAAGTAGAGTTACAGTGACAATGGGCGATGATTTAGAGGTGACCGGTTTCTTGGTTTCTTCAATTTTTTTCGTTTTTATGGGTCCCTCAATGACATTCTGAACTGTTGATGGTGTGTTTAAAAGGCCCAAAACGGCTGGGAGGAGATCAGATATCAGTCATTTATTCCACATCGATTTAGACATATTTGTAGAAAAGTCCAGACTGTTCTATCATAATTTTTGGACTTCTGTGGGCCCTGTTTTCAAAATCCCATGGATGCTCTGTGGATCTACTTTTAAAGTGCTACCACCAAATCCATAATCACCTAAGGCGATGATAAATGTAAGATAACTTTCAAGACCAAAGATGGCTTGTGTAAGTGGCTTGTAAAGAGAAACTATACAGCATGAGAGAAAGCATACCATAAACAGTGTGGTATGTCTATCAAACAAGCCCCATAAAAAATAATAAATAAACCCAAAACAAAAAGGTGAAGAAGAAGTGAAAATCCAACAAAAGCAAACTCTTCCTATCAACTAACAAACAATTGGTTGAGATTAATATATTCAAGAACTCAAGTTGATAACATCTTTTTGTAATAACACAGTATAGATAAACATCAAACTGGCCCATCCAAATCCATCAGACATACCTTAAAATGTTCATATGCAACGTCAAGACGGCAAGCACCCACCATGCCAGTTGGAATATTCAACCGTTTCACATATGAAACTGGCAGAATAGCAGAATTGAATAGGTTAAAACTCAATTTTCATGTCATCCCATAAATCTTATTCAGACCAGCACAGATTTCCAAAATAACTATAACAATAAATATCACAAGTTTTTCAGTACAGGAAAAAGTTTCGTTTCAACTGAGCAGTGGAAGTGTTGAAGTAAGGAAAATCAAATGCAATAGTAGTAAAGCATAAGTCGCAGAATCAGTAAACACCTACTGTGCAATGAATTACCAAAGAACTAGAATGACATATTATGTTGACATGAACCCTACCAAATAATAGTAGCAGCAGCAATAATAGAAGCATAATAATAAGACAAAAGGGATAGATAACCATCAGGAAACCCTATTCAAGTGGTCCTCTCATTTTATATCCTGCATGTTGGCGGATTCCCCTCCTAAAGGCAATAGACATATATTATTGAGCTATCATCTTTGCCATCTTGATGGCATACAAATTTGTTTGTTCTTAACAAGTTCACTTTCAATTGGAAAAGCTAAAAAAAATTTAATGTCACGTGTAGTGTGCATGGGTGCATGAGTTTGAGTCCCTTCTAAAGCCAAAAAAAAAAAAAAAAGGGAATTCATGTTTATCTAAACTTAGTACGAAGAGCAACATATCAGGTCCAACATCCAAACAGCTAAGATGCATGGCTACTTCAAATCGGGCAACATATTGTGTTGTATCGTATTGGATACTACATTTCATTGTGTAAAATTCATGTCCCTGCCATGTCCATGGCTCCTACTATATCCATGTCGTATCTGGGCATCATAGCCAATAAGGCCCTCTACTTGTGAGGTTTCCTAATTTGGTTGGAGTTCTTCTAAATTTGGATTTCTTGCCCTCCAAAACACACCAAACTCCTGGAAAACCATATAACAGAGGTAGGGACCAAAGCTAAGCCCCATTCATGGCCAAGTAACTTTTCCTAAAGTATCTAGAGCCTTTTCCAAGAGATTTAGGGTGCACCTGGATGACCTTTTAAAAGTTCTTTTCCTTTAGAAGCTAGTTTGATTATTACATTTAAAAAGGCTTATTTTAAAAGTACAAGCTGAAACCCCACTTTTTCAGAAACCTCTACCCACTTCACATGAACAGGTCCCTTTACACTTTTAGGAAGTCCGTTGTAAGCCTCCCCTCTCCTACACTTCTTTCTTTCCCTATGCATATTCTTCCCATTCTCCCCCTCCTATCCCTGTTCCTCTTTTCTCCTAATACATACAAGGACACTTTTGGAAAACAAAGGTCGCGACTTGGAACCCGGGGCCCTTCAAATTTGCAATAGCGACTTAAAAATGTATCACCATCACCATCAAAGGACTTACAAGCCATCCATAAGGTATATTGTGTTTGGGCCGGTGCTATCAGGTGGTTTGGTGGTTGTCATATGGTTAGATTTAGCAACCTTGATCCAACTTTAATTAAATTTTCATATTGTTGTTCTACTTGAATTACTATCTTTATCATGTTTCTTACACATATGTAGACTAGGACTCTATTCACTCAGTATCATTGATTGTTATTATTTTGCCCTGATCCAGGTAATCATAACATAGAGATGCAGGAGGGTCTTGACTCTTGATGATGTAGCATTAGGTTGAAATTTGCAGCCGAGTGACAACGAAACTCACCAGATTCTTTTAGAAGCATTAGTTTTCATTCTTCAATCGATTCATATCAACATTTAATATTTTCAGTCGGATTTTGTAAGGTTTTATTGGTTTGATTTAATATTATTGCATTCAGACATTTTAAATTAAATAAGTGGAATTGTTAAGGTAATTGCCTACTTACTGATTGGATCCATTAATGTGAGTATGATTCTTATTGTAAGACAGGATTCATGGGCCTCGAATTCCGGGTGGTGACATGGTGTCATAGATAATGGCCATTGTGTTAAGAGGATTAGTGGTGTAGCATGACCATACGTTCAAGATGGTTGAACTGTGCATGAGAGGCATCATGTTAATTTCAGCGCTTTGATTTTGTTTCCAACAAGAGTCTTATCTACCACAAAAGGGTCTTGTATACTGTGTAATTATTTTTCATTATAAAATTTAATACATTATTTAGTCATTATATGATAAAGCTATTTTTTTATGTCCTAACCAAACAACCTCGAGCATTTTTTATATTAAAAAGCAAGTATAAAAATCATGCTCATCAAACAATCCTTTATTCCAAAAGGCTGCTTGGAATAAGTAACTTCTAAAAGTTAACTTTTTAAGAAAGCATTTTTGGCTTCTAAGAAGCCCAACTAGACACACCCTCAGATCATTCATAACCCTTGTAACATCACTCCACAATGGCACAAATTAACCCACCTTGAGTTTTATTGTAAGATATCCTCTAAAGGGTATGAAAAACCTTAAAGGGTGGGTTTGGTTGGGCTTCTTAAAAGCCAAAAGTGCTTTCTTAATTCTTATAGGGTCATTTGTTTGCACTCATTTACATAGTTACCATGTTGCACATGTGCAACATACTAACATTTACGTATGGTTACATTTGTTCGCTCATTTACATGCGTAAATGAGATATGAAAATGGGGTGTAAATGATGCCATTATCAAACTTGAAAAGGTTGAAACGATCACACACCACCTCATTAAGAAAGTGCTAGTAAAGAGGACGCTCGAGACAAGTCTTGGCATCAAATCTCTTCACCATCTTTTATTTTTTGAGAATCATGTGGGCCGTAAATTTAAATCCAACGCATTCAAGTTTTATATTGACCCATTAAAGCCCAAAATGTTTGGTTTCAAGTCTTAAGCATTCATAGATTTGACATGTATGAAGACCTTTTCTTCATTGGCAAATACTCACGGTCCCCACACACATTCACTCAAGTCCCTCACCATCAGCTCTACACCGAGGGATTGATCCCTTGTTGTTTCTGGGGACGGGAGGTGCCTCACCAAATGAGCTACTAATGGATTGGTAACATTTATGAAGACAGTACATGTGATTCAAACCGTTCAACATTTACTAATGTGAAAATGCTGCTTCCAAACAAGCATGTTATTATGTTTCACATGTGTAAATTATACATACGTAAAATTCACATATGTAAATCTCATTTTCATATCCCATGCGTGGAAGACAAACAGTTCCCAAAAGTAGCTTCCAAAATGCCACTTTTCAAAGCAGTTTTTAATAATAAAAGGTTGTTCGGTGAGCGCAATCTTTGTACCTACTTTCCAACAGCAAAAGCACTCGAGGTTATTTAGTTAGGTCATAAAATCTCATAATAAAAAATTATAACACAATATACAAGACCATTGTAGACAAAATGAAAGAGTCGAAACCAGCACGGTGTCTTGCATGTGGAATCCACCTATGTTGGACGTGTGGTCATCGTAGACCACTAATTGTCCAAGACAATGGCCATAATGTGAATCTTTTGGGGCTTAAAATTGAACATACCTGCTTTTTAATAGCAAAAGCACTCAGGATTGTTTAGTTAGGACATAAAAATAGCTTTTAGCATAGGATAACTAAATAATGTATTAAGATCTCATAATAAAAAAAAATTATAACACAATATACATGACCACTGTAGATAAATAAGATGCCACTTGTAGGATACAAAATCAAAGAGTTGAAACCAACATGGTGTCTTGTATGTGGAATCCACCTATCTTGGACATATGGCCATGCTAGACCACTAATTGTCCAACACAATGGCCATAGTGTGACACTATCAGGCCTTGAAATTGAACTTACAATCTAAGCATTACAAATGATTTCTACGGCATAAACAACTTCAATGCTTGGCATGAAAACTCAAATCAGATTGATGCTTAAATACATCCACACACTTGGTTTGAAATTCAAGAATTATCTTCTAATGGATATTTATCTAGTGGGTAGGTATTTTGCTTTAAGTATTTGTGTAGTGGGTTTTTCTACAGTTGGTGTTTTTCTAATCATTTCCAATTAGAGGATATGTAACAAGTTTTTTTTTTTTTTTTTAAATAAGGTATGTAACAAGTTTCTTGAAGAGAGTATTTGTATAATGGGTTTTTTTTTTTTTTTCTGAAATGAGCATTTGCACAGTAGCTAACCTGTAGTTATTTTCATGTAGTGGGTTTATATGTAGCAAGGTATTCTACAGTGGATTTATACAGTGAAATTTCCCTATAGTGAGCAAGTTTTCCTATGGAAGGTATAGAATAGGCTTTCTTATAATAGGAAATTCGATAGTTTTCATGCAGTGCATATATATATATATGGAGAAGTTTCTTTTGTTGAGTATTGTGGGTAATTAGTGAATTTTCTTCTATTCAAAGGAAAGGGGGAGGGGGAAAAAGTGAGTTTTCTTGTGTTGGCCGGCCCCAAAATAGTTGGGAGAAGGCTTTGATGACGACGACGACGATGATGATGATGATGATGAGTTTTCTTGTATTGAGCATTTATGTGAAAAGATCTCTAGTGAGAGTTTATGTAATGGGTTGTTTTTATTGGTACTTGCATACCTTTTTTTGTAATATGCATTAATGTAGTGTAATTTCCATTGGGGGGTATTTTGTGGTTTCCATGTAGTAGGCATGTATGTGGTGGAGTTTCCTATAGTAGGTGTTTATGCAGTGGGTATTTATGTAATAATCTTTCATGTAGGGGAGTTTCCATAATAGAGCTCTAAGCAATGAGCATGTATGTGGTGGGTATTCATATTATGGGCTGAGATCTATGATGCCCAGATACAAATATGGATACAGACATTGATACAGGGATCGGGGATATGACTCCTCACTTTTGAAAATCTAAGACATGGATACGGATATGGGTGTCCTAATTTTTTTCTTTAGATCACTTTTGAATCAATGAAATTATTATTTTTTTGTCCCTTTCTAACATTTTTTATAGTGAGAAGTAAAATATTAAATGAACTATATGAAATAAAGGACTTTATAAGTAAGATATGTTAAACTTGTTCCCCACAAGTATTGGTGCAGTATCGGGCATCAATACAAGTGCAATACAGATACATTAGGCTTGTACAAGTATCCGGGTATCATAGCTGAGATCAACAAGTTTACAAACTGAGGTAAGAAAATCAGTCCCAAACTCAATTCAAAGTTAGATTCAAAACTAGGATAAACTCATCCATGCCACAAACCCATTTTGACCTCAAACTTACCAAAATCCGATCTCAACCTCTATTATCAATCTAATACTCAGTGTTAATCATCAAGATCATAACAAACTTATAAATGATAAATAAGAATTTGGCGGATGAGTTGCCGGCAAAACACAACTCATTTGGTTTTAGCAAATGTACATTGGATTTTAGCCCCTTCTCTATTGGTGTAATTTCAACTTTCAAGATTTATCATCATCATTATCATCAAAGTCGTGTCCCAACCATATTGGGGTTAGCTACATGAATTTGTTTCTCCATTCTGATTTGAGCCAAATCCTCAGATAGGTTGCACTTCTTTACATCTATTATTACTACTTAAATCCACATCCTCTTCGGCCTACCCCATCCCCTTTGTGGGCCATCAACTTGCATAAAAAAAAAATTCCTCACCGACATTGTTGCCCTGCATTGGACATGTCCAAACCATCTCAAAGGGCTCTTATTTTATCATATGCTGACGCTTACCTAAATGCTCTAGACAGTGCCCATTTCTTATTCAACTTTCAAGATTCATCTAACAAAATTTATAAAAATAAATAGCGAAAGAGGGAAAAAATCTATACAATGAGAAAAGAGATAAAATTCACAGAACCCATTAAAAAGCAGTAAAAAAATCTAAAACTTATTGTGCCCATTTGACAAACAAGAAAAAAAAAATAGACCAAAGCAATCTCAAAGAATCAATTTTAGAGAGAGAAGAGGAAAAGATTAATAAAGAGAGTACACATCTTACAAACATAAAAGCACAATGTAAAAGCATCTCAAAAAAGCACAATCTGGAAAGATGAAAAAAACCACTGGCAGTCAAGGCTTACAGCAGTGTACATGGCTGAAAAGGAGAGAAGTAGGGATCAAGGCGAGGTCGAACACATCTGATGAGAGAGAGAGAGAGAGAATGGAGCTTCTAGTTTTCCGAGTCGAAGAAGATGGAAGATAGATAGGGGCTTTCGGACTTTTGAAAAGTCAAAAACCTGAAAAGCACTTCTAAAAAGTCCGACCCCACGGTCTAAATTCTTTGACTAGGTCTCACTAGTTGCTTAGTACCATTGTACCCAAAAAATAAAGATCAATATAAACCTAGTTTCCAAACTTGGAGGGCCCTAGCTTTTAGTTGGATTGCTGGAAGAATCCCTACTGTGGATAATCTTCTGAGATGTAAGATGATTGTAGTAAATGCTTCCCAATATGACTTGCATATGTGGAGTCTATCGATCATATATTACTTCATTGCCCTCTTGCACAAAAAAATTTGCCAGGCCGTCTTACTGTGATTTGATTCTAGTTGGGTCTTTCAAAACTGTTCTACACGTCTCTTTGCTGCTTGGCAAGTGGTTATTCATTATTGGCTCATGGAGAGGCAGAATTAAGTGGAAAGCTTCATTCATAGCTGTCATCTGGCTTATCTGGAAAGAAAGGACTAGGTGACTCTTTAAGGGGAAGGCATCCAATATGGAGACGCTTAGGGACACAGTGAGATCTGTTGTAGCCACTGGGGTATCTATTCTCCCGTAGTTTCAGGATATTTGAATTTTACCTATAATCAAATGCTAGCATGAGATTGCTTTTTTCATCCCAGCTGTGCAATTTATAGAGCTTGTGGGTGTTGTTTGGTATTTGGCCCTTTAGTAAATATCTCTTGTACTGTACAGCGGCTACTACAGCCCTTTATTAACAAAGTTGCTACTGAAAAAAAAAAAAAAAAAACCCTCCACTCTCTCTCTCTCTCTCTCTCTCTCTCTCTCTCTCTCTCTCTCTCTCTATAGGGAGATTGATATATTAAGAATTTTGAAGTAATCAAATGTGTACATATATATGGAGAGAGATAGATCAAGTGTGTGTGTGTGTCTATATATATAGAGAGAGAGAGTGAGTTTGAGTTTGTGACTTTGTGCCAATATCTTACAACATTTATTGCACTGTGGATCATACCAAGTTCTAAGTTTCACAATCCAAAGATTATTTCATTAGAACAAAGCATTAGAGTTACCTGCATCACTTAAATCCATGAAAAAACGGAACACGGGCCCATTCTTCTCATTCTTGGTAACCTTTGCAAGCATCTTTTTTATCCACTCGGGTGTTCTACAAATGCAAAGGAAACCAAGTCAATAGAAACTTAAGAATACTGTGTGCTCTTGACTCAACTGCAGACAATGCATGCAAAACAAAATATTTTCAATTGAAATATTCTTTCAACTGACCAACACAACTGTTATATCTGAATAAGAACCCTGTTCCAAAATTAATGAAGAAATCTAAGAAAGTCATAGTGGTTAGTGAATAAACACCTAAAGCAGTGGCGGACGCCGCGGACCTATGTATGTCTGGTTGGGGGCTTCAGCCCCCACAAACCTAAAAAAATGCCCATTAGGCCTATCCCATGGAACAAAGGTCATCAGCCCTCATAGAACAAAACCCTCTCTCTCTCTCTCTCTCTCTCTCTCTCTCTCTCTCTCTCTCTCTCCAGAAATCCCAAAATCAGTGACAGATAACCCCCCCTTGTTTCGTTGCTCACCGCGGTCTGTTTCCTCTCCGTATCGGTTCTAACTAATTTTTAGGTGTTGCAGGGTGTTGTTCTAGTAGAGAATCAAAGATCAAAATAGCGGTTGCAGCAGGCATAGCGGTCAGTGGCCAAAACGCTATGTAACGGGCGATATGTAGCAGTTGCGGTGACACGTAGCGTTGTGAATTTCTTAAATGGTCTAAGTTTTTTGAATCTTGTATAGTAACCAAGATTTTGTATTTTTAGTGATTTGAAACCATAAAAGGGCAAAGACAACTTTAAGAAAGGCTATTGAGGAGAAGAAATAGCAAAAATAGTATTAAAAACTAAAATTACTTGGCAATACTAGGTTTTAGACCGCAGCACCGCTATTTTCAAAATAGCATAGCAGCCTCAACCACTACGGCCGAGCATAGCGGCCGCTATTTTGAACCATGGTAGAGACGCTTTCTCTCAAAAATATTTTTTAGAAACGACGATGTTAAAAATGGGGAATTTCTGAAAACCCCCATTTTTTAAATGGGTCCTCTTGATTTATGAAAGATTCTTAAGAAATGGGGGATTTTCTTTAAAATACCCATTATTCAAATGGGTTCTCTTAATGGAGTTGGATTTGATTTCAACAATAAAAAATTAAGAAGATATTCAGATTAAAGACGGGGAGGATCGATGCTTATAATCTGTCATTATTGTTTTTTAGATATTGATGTATGTTATTAATTGTTAGCTAATTTTATTTAATTTTGTTGCAATATTTGGTTGTTTGTAATTGTTATTTGTGTTAGTGTTTTAGGAAGAAATTTTAGATTAAGTTTTAGGAAGTTGTTTTGGTTTTGATTTGGAAAAAAAAAAAATTGAACGAAGATCAAAGGATATTTTGGTTCAAAGCTTGTTTTCAACTAAAGTGCCCAAACAACAACGGGTAAAATCCATGAAATGCTTTGTTAGCTATTCTTTTCAACAAACTGCATGGATTTGTTTTTAACAAACTTTTGAGAGTACTAAAAAACTTTTCGAAGTGCCCGATCTCCAATTTTTCTAGATTTACAGACTTTCTTTAAAAAAATGACAAAAACAGAGGTATATTGTACATTGGCACCTCTTGCAATAGAATTGCTACACATACAATTTGACTCAGAAAGAAAAAAGTATTGAATATTATTTTATTCTAGGCTAGATACTAAAGAGGAGTCAATTAACAAATGGGGTTTCATCATCTATGAGTCTCCAACCTCTAAGTTCGTCTTACTTTTGATTAGACTCTAGATTCCCTCAGGATAACTCTCGAATTACAGGAATGAGCAGAAATACACAATTTACTTGTTTTCTCTTTTCACATATGTAATGTGAAGAAAGTACAATAAGATAATGATTGACTTTTTAGTTGACCGTCGTCAGCCCCCCTTGAACGAAAATCCTAGGTCCGCCACTGACCTCAAGAAGATGTAAGAGAAAAACAAAGAATTCTTGTACACAAATCACAATACTTCGATGGACCCTTGCTAAGAATTCTTTGAGATAGTAAGAAGGACAACATATAAGACACAAACTAAAAGACATTATAGGATATATCGTTAACAAATTTTACATAAAGTGAGTACCTGAGGAACAGCCCAAACTCAAATATGCTTCCATTAAGTAAAAGAGGGGGAAATGGACAAAAAAATAAAAACAAAGCTTCATTACTACAAACATAAATGTGTGGCTTCCCCTTTACTCAATATTTATTTACAAGAAAACAATTTCAAAGGCCCAGCATTTGACTTTTGAAGACAGTCACATTAAAACTGAACCTTCCTAAAACCTACTTCTAGGGTCAGGCAAGATATTCTCAGGTGACGTCAAAGTAATTGACTGAAAAAGGTTTTAATGCCCATTGCACTGCATGTGCATGTAAGCAGATTCCACAGTGCACAGGCAAGTATAAGTAAGTGCCAAGGCCACGTTGACTCACGCATTCCCATATTTTGGTAAAATGCAAGTGTATTCCAACTAGAAACTGATAAAATGTACATCTCCCTCAGCATACAAGTTCATCATCTGGATACGAGGGGCAGGTCAAGTGCTATGCAGAAGTAGACTGAAAGCCTACTTAATTTGGCTAGTTTTCTGTGGTAAAATGCCTCTGCAAGACCGACCCTCCTTTTCCTAGGCTTGTAAGCAACACCTGAGGACGCACAAAATATAGCAAATGGTGGGACAATTGAACGGGGCAATAAAAATGAGGCATACAAGGAGGTTATGCAGTGCTCACACAAGGTTTGTTTGGTGAAAGGTACTATTGAGTATGGACAATAGACATGACATATGATAAATGAATTATTGGTAATGGGTCAACTGAACAGGGCAACAAAATAAGGCAGGCATTCAAGACAAGTAGCCACTCAATCAGGTTCAATTGGAATAGAAGGACCATGAATAGGAATCATCGCTATCCATCACGTAGTCAAACAAAATGGATTAGAGTCGCCACAGCGACCACTCTGCAAAAATCACAACCAATCCATTCATGTGATTCACTAATTAGACGACCAACCATTAGCTAACAACCTCACAAAATCACAACACTTTTAGATGAAGACCAGCTAATTTCCAACCAATGAGAATAATTTGCACAGATAGGAGGAAATGCACTAAGTGTATACCTTTTGGATAAAAAGGGGATGTCAAAGTGGGCAGAGACAGCCATGAGGCCAGTGCCGGAAGGATCACACATGCTATAAACCTGGCCCACGAAGGCGGGACCTCCCTTGGAGCTGGGATTGAGGCCGTCGATCCGCACGCCCGAAGGCATGCTCTTGATCGCCGCAGCCGGCCGCGGCGCCTCAGCCGATATGGAGCTGCTGCTGCTGCTGCTGCTCTGGTTGTGGGAGATGGAGAAGGGGCCTGGAAAGGGAATTACAGGCGCGTCCGCGAACAGGAGAGGAACGCTGACGCCCAGAGAAGAAGAAGAAGAAGAAGATGATGAGGAGGACGAGGAGGATGCCTTGTTGGTGTTCGATGAAAAGCGCGAGAAGAAATTGGAGGAGACGGATTGCATGAAACGGGCAATTGAGAGAGGGAGATTGGTGGGGGGGTTTTCATGGGATTCTGATGCCATGGTGAAGTGGGCGTTTGGAGGAGGCTTCTGCTGGTATGAGTATGACTAAATCCGATAGCTCTTGCACAGCTCTCTCTCTCTCTCTCTCTGTCTCTCACTGTTTTGCTTGGTTGCAACGGTGCGTTCTGGAAGGCGGAGGGAAGGAAGTACGGGCAAAAAGGATAGGTTTAGTCATTTTTATCGTGATGCAGATCGTGATCGTTTGCCACGTTCATTCGAGGCTTGACTCACGAGAAAACCCGACTCCTTGAGAGAGAGTGAATTCGGGACGGGTTGAAAATAAATGTGCCTTATCAATATAGCATATCCCCAAATTGTGGAGTTGTCTCGCTTTAAAATTGGTCATTTGATTATAAAAGAAAATAATATATGGTTAATGAATGTGCAAAAGGCTTTGTTAATTGTATTCTTAATCAAACTTTTGACCTTAAGTGAGTAAAACATGTGATAAAATTTGGGGATCCTCGTACACCAAAATGGAGTTTTTTTTTTTTTTTAGGGTCTCGGTGTAAGAGAAAATTGTGAAGATTTTATATGGACCTCACTAGAATTTTATAGAGAATATATGAGAAAGAACGACTTACACGAAATTGTGGTTTTTCATTTATTTCTCAAAAGTATATTGCATGGGTTTAAGTTCTGGGTTTAAGTTCTAGCCTTGTAGATGTAAGTAGTTTGCCGAATATATTTTACAACTCCTTCGTTTTACCTCTAATGATCTCAAATTGAACAAAATATATGAAAATGACAGAAAGTTCTAAAGAAACTACAAGATAATTAAAGACCTAAGCCCATGTCCGATAAGCCCGTTTGGTCAAACATGGTTTTATGTGGCCTCTCCTTCTTTCTTTTATGCTTGTTTGTCCCTAAATTGGCTGCTAAGGGTTCTAAATTCCCTCTATCGTTGAATTGCCGTGGGGTTTATCGAGTGTTTTGATGAGATGAGTTTGATTAACAATCATCCTTAAAATTCATTACTTGTTTGTCAATGGTTGTTTTTGTTTTCTTTTCTTTTTCTTTTTTCTTTTTTTTTTTTGTATAATCCAAGGGAGCTGTTGGTTTTTGTGCAACAAATGTCCAAGATCGTGTCATTATGGGGCCCGTCTGTGGCAAACCAAAGTGAAGCCTAAGAGAAATGCACAACTCTATTGGGATGGTTATGGACGTCCATGCTCCTTTGAGTGAGAAAATCAAAGAAAATCCTAAAAATCATGAATTTGGGGTGTATAAATGTTGGTAAAGATTACACGAACAAAAGTTTGGAAAATAGAAAAGCTAATTGACTCACCTACAACCCTAGCTACACAAAGCACCAAGTCAATAGAGCATTCGACATGGAATACATCATCACTTGAAGTATTGACCAACGCTAACTAGAAGAAAATGAGGGGGAAGAGAGAGGTATCTGTCCGAATGTGTGGAGTGGAGAGAGGGAGAGAGATGGAATGATGGTTTAGGGACTTCTCCCCTTGGGGATGGAGTAGGCTTTCCACATCCCCTTGGGGCTTTCCCTTTTATAATTTTTGGAACTCTTCCGGACTTGTACTCCAAGCTTTCTCCTCATTCTTAGAAAAAAATTGAATTGGATTGATCTCTTGCCAACGATAGGGTCTTCTTGTGCAACTCAATGTATGTGTGGATCCCTTTCCATCTTGACAATTGTATTCTTAAGTAGAAATGTCATCAGTAACTTTCAGAGGTCATGTCTCCTTCATTTCAACTCTGATTTATGTGATATTTGACTCCACAAACTTCTACTCTGAATAAGCTATCCATCGGTTGGAAAATTGCGCCGATCCAATGGTTAGATTGAGAGTTATAGCCATTACAAGTTGATGCCCCTGTGGAAATCCGAATATAATTTTTTCGTTAGTCTTCATCTCCTAGTTGATTTAGGTCTCCTCCTCCCATAAATCAAACCATCTCTAATTTTTCTTGGATTGCCTTTACTAATGGAGCAAATCTTTTTACTTGGAAATTTGAATTTGAATGATAGAAGGAGTGCTTCAAATCTTGAACATCAAGTATTAGAAGAATTCTTCAAACTTTGAAAAATTGCAACAATTGGAGAGTGGCCCCTCTCTTGGGCGTGCATATGGAATCATGCCCAAGTGAAGGTGGTCCCTACTTCTTTCATTTATTTCTTGGTCTTCCAAAGGGTGGGCCCTTTTAGGTTATAGTCTCCTCCAAAACAATGAAAACAATGAAATTAATTAATTGTGAGAGACTGCCCAACTAATATTTCAACGTGTCCAATTAAATCATGGTACCAAGAGATCAATGCACTTTAAAAAAAAAAGTTTATTTGGTGGAGTGATCATGTGGCCTAAAACCCTAAATTCATAAAAACCATGCAAATGTGCCAATTTGGACTAATTTTGACCTAATTTCCAATTTAATGCATGAAATCATGGAAGTTTATGCAATTGAATGTGAATTGACCTAATTAAGTCCACTAATTTACATGAAATGATGACTTTATGTGCTAGTTTTGTGGACTTATCAATAGTACTACTTTCCCTTGTTACACCTGAGATCAATCCTAACTTTCTTCTGAAATGGACCTAAAACCCCTATTTGGAACTTTGGAGAAGGATCCAATATAACAAAGAAATTCCCACAGTTAGAGACAAAAAAATAGATTCCCTTTCACCATGTCTGATTGCTCTACAAGCACAGAACCAATCTCCCTTGAAACACCTACAATTGGTCCAAAATTCCTTTTAGAACGGTCTCCAGACTTCTGCTCATAACTTTTGAAAAGATCCTAGACATAACGGACCCAAATTTCTCAAAGGGTAGAGACAAAACACAGTCCCTATTTGGCCATGATCGAGAGAATCATGTCCGTTCGGTTCAGACATGGCATCGATCAAGCAGTTATACTACAGTGTTTGGCAGTTTTGTTGTCTTCTATCATTCCTGGTTCAATTTCATTCAGTTTTCAACCAAATTTGAAGTTGCGTTCTACAGACGACGCCAATTTTCTATTGGCAAAAAATTGTGAAAACAATTTTGATGATCCACAAAATTCTAACACAGGAATTTAGAGAAATCTTGTATTCATTTCTCTGATTTATATTACATGGGTTCACGTTTTAAGCCTCGTGGACGCAGGTCGTTTACAAATTCATTTTACAACCCCTCCATTCGGCCTCAAATGGTTTCCAACTGAATAAGAATTGAACACAATACAGAAAATTGAGGATAAAGTACAAATGACTGCAAAAAAAAGAAAAAATCAATTCTGTGAGCCCATGTCCAAGAGCACTCTGTCTACTCAGTGATGACTATCTGCCTGTCTATTTTCTTCAACTGTGCTTCTGTTTTCTCCCCCATGCCTCTATAATGCCTCTGTCATGGGTTTGGAATGGTCTTACTAAGTATATGGATGGGTAGAAAGTGGTTTTGACTAACAGTAATATTTGAGAATCACCACTCATTCGTTAAGGATTACATTTATGCAATCTAAGGGAGTTACTGGTTTATGTGCTAGTGGGTGTTCAAGGTTGTGTCATTTTGGGTTATACCAGTACGGAGAACCAGAATGAAGCCATGAAAGGGATTGCACAACCGAGCCTCAAATAAAGACACCCTTTCTCCTTTGAGTGAGAAAGACAAAGAAGAAAGACTAAGCAGTCATAAGTTTGGGTTGGAAGGGTTGGTAAGGTCATGTATATCGAGTTTCTCTCTCTAGAGGAACATTTTAAGAGGTTGATGACTGAATTTGAGAGGCTAAGAATGGGTGTTGCAGGACTTTGAGATAGAATCTCACCTTCTTGAAGAGATCTGAAGAAGGGAGGAACTCTCCTTGGAAATTCTAAATATATGGAGGCTTTAGTGTATTGTAGGGGAGTTGGAGAGAGTGGAGAGGGTTGCATAGTCAACCAAGGGTCTTATTTATGGAGTGGTAGAATGGTTGCAATAGTTTTGAGGAGTTATAATTCAAAAATGGGTGCCAACACCTTTACTATGAGTCCATGTCCGAGAGACAATGTTTTTCTCGGACATGGGGTTCAAATCCAAGGGAAGTGGGCCCAAATGACATTCAACTGTTTTGAGATTTTGGGAAAATCCCTCTTAGGATGATTTTTAGACTCTAAGGATGACTTCGTCACCATTTGAACTCTGAAAATATACTTTAGCCTCCATGTCTGGATGCACTTTCGCTTTGAATTTGCATTTTGGAGCAAATGGTCTCCAATGGCTCTGAAATTGTAGGAAACCTTCTTAGAATATGTCATTAATCATCAAGGAAGATCTCACCATGACTTAGGTCAAAGGAGGTTCCAGTGGGCCATGTCCGAAAGCCATTCAAACATGGTGGGTTAATGTATAAGAAATAGGTCCACATGACCTCCAACTACCTACAACCCCTAGGAAAACACTCTTGCAACTTATTCTTGGACTTTGAGTAGAATTTGTCTGAAAAAGACTCTAAAAGTTGGTCAGAGTGGACTCCAGCTCTCCATGCCTACACAATTCTGACTTAGATTGACTTGAGTTGTCCTTTGCTTGAATATGAGCCCAAATGGTTTTGTCTTGAATTGAAACCTTCAATCATGTCTTTTGACTTGTGTGTGACCTTTTGAATTAGCTTTAAGCCTCTGAAAGTTGATTGAATGCAGAATCTCAATCCATATATGAGAATTAGGGTTTGGGGTCTCTTTGGTTGGATCCATGTCCAAATGACCTTGGACTACTCTAAAACTTTAGGGAACACCTTGGGTGTGTTTCCCTTAACCCTAGAGTAAGACTCGCCTTGATCTGATTGCTTAAGATGCCATTGTGGTCTACGTCCAAGAACTCATTGAGGTTTATGCCTAAGCATCTTGAAACCTTTAGACATAGAGTTGATTCTCAGTGTTGAGCTTCTAAAGACTTCTGAAGCTTATGTTAGGCTTCATTCAACTGATGAGACATTATTGACCTTATGTTTGTGGTGCAAACCTTCACACTTGTCTTCGACAAATTTTGACATGTTGGGGTGCATATGTGATTTTGCATGCTAACTTTTTCATGCTCTCCCATCTTTCCTATTTGTTAAGATTGCTTGGCATTGTTGTTAATCTTATTTGCTTAGATTGTGCTATTGTGCCTTCCCCGTATGGTTATGGTTGTGTGCCTTTTGTTATCCCACACCATATCCATATCCATATCCCTACCCCATGCACTCTTAACTTTTTAAGTGCCTACAAGTTCCTTGTTGTTGTGTTATCCCACACCATATCCATATCCCATGCACTCTTAATTTTTTAAGTGCCTACAAGTTCCTTCTTGTTGTATCTTGTTGGAATAATGAGAACTTCCACAATTTTCATAGCAATCTTTCATTGAATCTTTGGGCTACTGTAAGTATACCTAAATTACTTACTTCTATAAATATTATATAAGGTGTTCATAGTTGATTGCCACTACTGCAAATAATCATGACAGTCTATATAACTACATGGCATAATCGATTTGCTTTTAAATTAGGCTTTTAATATTGTATCATTTATGAAGTTTCTAAAGCACCCCATTTTTTAATAAACAAGACCATATTTTATTTTATAGGTTAAAAATATTAAAAAAAAATTATGGTAAAAGAATAAAAGTACTTTTTAGTTATTGTCTATCACCATAGTATAAAAAAAGAAGGATGTAGTTAGTCAAGATTATCATATTATCTAAGAAAATTAAAATATTTATTTTTTTAATCTTCATTGGGCTTGTTCGTGTAACAATTGTATTATATTTGATGACATTAACATGAATACTAATATCTACGATAAACTTCATATTTTTCTCCTTGCTAATTACAAAATGAGCAGTGAGATGCCTTTGGTGGATTGGATGACAAAGGTTAAATGGAACTTCAATATTTTATTCTATTTGGATAGTAGAACTACTATACAATTTCATGCTCTCGATTCATTTCATCTCAAAAGATCAACATAATCTAAAGGTTTAAATGGCATCTAATGTTATCAATCTCCTATAAGTATAAAATAGATCACATATGTAAGTGCCTAAAAATTACGGACTTGGTTTAGATGAGTATAAAGCTCTTAATGATGATGTTAAGCTACTTTGAATGGACTGGATGTCCTGAACCTGAAAGGGAGAAGGGAAACGAAGGTCAGAGCCCCTGGTTGCTGTCAGTCGAATGCACTCTGATACCTAAGTTAGTGCAGTCATTGAACAAAGGGAGAGTGAGTGGGGAAGAAAGGTGTTCAGGCAATGAGGGAAGTGTATTGTATATTGCGTACCTTTCATGGATCTTACGATGCATATATATAGACGAGTGTCCCATCAGAAGCTTCCTGAGTGGAGGTAGGTGAGAGCACTGTCCTATCAGATCTTCCTCAATCCCACTCATAAATGCGGATGCGCTCGTCGGACAGGAATAACCCACTACTGATATCCGGCGGCCACCCTAGCTGACAGTATGTTCTGCACCGTAGCTGTCCCATCACATAATTGAGATTAGACGCTCAGTGCTCACCTCGGTCAACTGAACTGAACTGGAGAAGGCACTGAGGCTGGGCGTGTTCGAGGTCGGGCACTGCTGTCGAGCCCAGAGGAAAATGATCGGTACTCTTACCGAGACTAACTCCATATCGGCGCCAGCTGGCACAATTGCCGAGCTAGATAAAACGAGATTGAGGCAATCTTGATTGGTACTTTTACCTAAGTCAGGAGTAACCTCGGTATCAAGAAAACGCCCCACACAATTGCCCCTAGCTCCTGACCTTAAGAGAGTTTCGTAACCATCTGGGGTCGGGAGCTAAGTAGTTGGGAGTTTTCTAATGCCAAGCTCTCCATATTGACATCGGTTGCTGACGTCTGATCCTTATCACGACGCTGTCTTATCTTTTTAAGGCTTTTAAGCCAGTGCTACCTCGTCTGCCCGAGGGCGTCGAAGTTGCTTCGCCTGCCCGAGACAATCAATTACCTTGACAGCATTACTGCGGAAGGCGTACCGCCCCTGCTACGTGCCATCATCTGATCAATCGTATGGATGTTCTGAAGCGACGCATGTGGCTTCCGAAGCGTCGGTTTGAATGCACGTCCTAGAAATTTGAAAGGGCGCCCTTCTGCTCTATATAAACGGTTCGCCCTTCTCTTTTCTTCTTCTACTTTGGCATTTGACTAAGAGAGACTCTGCTCGAGCGAAGGTTCTGTTGGAGTGAAAACCCAGCTTTGTCTTCTGTCTTCCTGTCCTCGTTCTGTTTTTGTAAGTCCTCTCTTCATTTGCTCTCATTTTCGATACTTTTGCTTTCCTCCTCGCCCCTGCTAGGGTTTTCTTCTTTTTCCTATTTCTGCCCTTTCCCTTGATCTCGGTGATCGAGGGAGGGGTTAGGTTCCCAGTCCACCCGCTCCTTAGGGCTTACCTAATGAAATGGCACCTTGTCCCGTGCTAGCTAATGCCGGACAACTACAAAATCATAATGGGGGCTGTAGAACTCAATAAAATCTTAGGAATCCACCTTGGTGTCCACGACATCTAGATCAACAGGGGAAACAACCCACTATTTTTACCTACCTCAAGGACTCGATGTCCTTTGTAGATCAACAAGGGAAACTGAAGCAGGTCCCCTTCATCACCGACCTCGAGGACTTGATGCGTCATGCCGGGAGCGATTGATTGTTCGTCTCCGGCAATTGGGAGCATGAGGAGGCCGAGACCAAGGCGGAGAAGAGGTACAGGATCCCTCGTCTCTCCGGGATTCCCCCAAGTAAATACTGAGCTCAATAGCTTGTTTATTCATCCCTTTTTTTCTATTTGCCGGACTAACATTCTTTCCATCTGTTGTGCATAGGTCGACAAAAGGAGGAACGAAGCCCAGTGCGTGGGCTAGAAGAGGAATGATGACTGGCTGACTGCTATACAACGTTACCGAGGTCACCGAGGAAGGGCTGCCTGGTGCATCTTAGGGTACCAACCGAGGTACCGAACTTATACCAAAAGGCAAGGGCTCGAAATTGTTCTGACCAGGGCCAGCCACACTCCAGAGGCGACAAGGTTGCCGACTAGCTGGAGGCCTCGGACCCACAGTAGGCGGTCGAAGCCTACACCTCCAGCCTAGAGGAAGACATGGAGAGGAGTCGTCCCCCTTTGGTCACCATCGACTTGAAGGCCAAGCTCCTCGGAAAGCGAGCTTCCTCCTCTTCAAGGTCTGCCAACTCCACACCCAAGGATGCCGCTAGGGCTCCCTCCTCAACTACTTCTCGGTAGTGCCCAGCCGACATGAGGGAGGAGGGACGTTAGAAGAAAAGGGCTAGGGGTGAAGGGCAACGCCAGGGCGAATCTTAGAGGGAGAAGGCACCGAGGGAGAGAGGGAACTGAGGCCGAGGGAGCCGGAGGAGAGGGAACCACAGCAGAGGGAGCCGGAGGAGGAGTCTAGGCGGGGGGCACTGGAGGAAAGGGTGCTAGAGGAGAGGCCCAGGGGCGAGGGCTCATCTCGGCAAGGCACTGGCCAGGCTTCAACGCCCTAAGCTCCCGGCCTGGCTCCGTGGAGGCCTTCCTTTCTCCTTGGGCCAGGGCAGCCGATGACTGTGGGAGACAAGTTATCCGGCAATGCAGCGGTCGCGGCTGCATTGGCCAGCGCCTGTGCTCTCCCGGTGGACATCCAGCGGCTGAGGGGGATGGATGAGGCCTCGCTGCTCATGTCCTCTCTTCAATCAGCCCTGCTGGTAAGTTGCATCCAACGAACTTCTGGCAATTCTTGATTTTCGATATGCTTCCTTCTAATACATCGGTCTCCTTTCAGATTGTGCAGAGGGTCCAAGTGGCCATGGAGAAATCCCACCAGAGCTGCTCCACGATACAGAAGCTAGAGGCTGACAAACAGAAACTTGGAGAGGCTCTGGAAGGGAGTTCCGAGCAGCTAAGGAAGGTGGAGGAGAGCAACACCAAACTCAACGAGGAGATGGAGGCGGCGATGGTCGAGCTCATCAAGCTAAGGGTCAAAAATCATGAGCTCAGGGGGGGCAGCCGAGTAAAGGCCAAGAGGACGGCACGGCTCGAAGCAGCCATGACAAGTCAGAAGGCCGAGCTGGAGGCCTTGGCGAAACGGAATGCTGAAGTCGATGCCTTGCTTCAAGCCGAGAAGGACGCTTCGACGAAACAAAAAGTCGACTTCGAAGCTTTGTTGCAGGTGGAGATTGATGCCTCGTTTCGGGATGGTGTGGCGGGGACGACTAGGGACTATGAAGCCCAGATCAAGCGGCTGGGCTCTGACTTGTTTGAAATGGGTTGTCGAGCTACGCTGAAAGAGGCGGGGATCCCCGAGGATCACCCTATGTATCAAAACCCGCCCAAGTTCCTTGGTCCAGAATCCGGGTCGAGTCCTGCCCACCCGTCCACCGAGGTCTCCCTCGTGTCTTCCCCGGTTGACCTTCCTTTTTCTCCCAAAGCTCCTCCTGAGGCTCCTCCTAAAGTGCCTGCCACTGAGACCCCTCCTGCCGATGTCGGGGCTGAATCTGCGGAGGCCCCCCAGCTGATGCCTAGGCCGGTGATGTTGAAGTGATAAATGTGGAGAAATCTTCTTGATGTTTCTTTTTTATTTATTGTACCTTGGGGAGAAGTTAAAACTTGTAATTTCTTTTTTGCTCAGATGTAAATATCTTTTCGAAATGAAAACAATCTTTATTTCTGTTTCTATCTATTTGTATGACTTTTGCTGAATGCAATTGTTCATTTTTCTTTCTCATTTCTGCTTCCGAGCTTGGCCTCATAACTAGAATAAAGATGAGTAACAAGGACAAGGGCAGGTTGCCAAGCTTGGTTCCATAACCAGAACAAGGTAGTAAAGCTAGGTTCCACAACCAGGGCAAAGTAGTAAGCTACGTTCTATAACCAGAGCAAACTAGTAAACTAGGTTCTATAACTAGAGCAAAGGAATTGAGTTCGGTTTCGCAATCAGAACTAAATAAACTAGGTTCCATAACCAGAGCTAAGGAATTGAGTTTGGTTCCATAAACCATAACCAGATAAGCTAGGTTCCATAACCAAAGCTAAAGAATTGAGTTCGGCTCCACAACCAGAACAAAAAAAGCTAGGTGGTTCCATAACCAGAGCTGAGCTTGGTTCCATAACCAGAGCTAAGGAATCGAGTTCGGTTCCACAACCAGAACTAGATAAGCTAAGTTCCATAACTAGGGCTAAAGAATTGAGTTCAGTTCCACAACTAGAACTAGATAAGCTAGGTTTCATAACCAGAGTTAAAGAATTGAGTTTGGTTCCACAACCAGAACTAGATAAGCTAGGTTCCATAACCAGAGCTAAGATGGCTGGTTCTTTAACCGGGCCGATGTAAGCTGGTTCTTCAACCGAGTTGAGTGCAGACGCCGAGTTCCGTAACTTGGGTAGAATTTGAAAGCAACAAAACACATCCTTCTACAAGAATTAATTTTATTAAATTCAAAGATTGAGTACAGTCTAAAAATAGTACTTCTTGAGGTGCGTGACATTCCATCGGCGTGGTAGCTTTCTACCCCCTATGTCCTCAAGTTTGTAAGCTGACTGCCCAGCTGCTGAGATCACTTTAAATGGCCCGTGCCAATTCGGTGCGAACTTTCCTTCACTGGGATTTTTATCTGCCGAAAGTGTCTTCTTCAAGACCAATTATCCAGTTGAAAACTTCCTTTCTTTGACCCTTTGGTTGTATTCTCTGGCCAGTTGCTGCTGGTAAAAAGCTAGGCGAATGGCTGCTGCATCCTTTCGTTCTTCAGCCAGGTCGAGCTCTTTGGCGAGGTTTATTTTGTTTTGGCCTTGGTCAAACAGTTCTGACCTGAGGGTTGGGAGGCCGACCTCAAGTGGGATCACAACTTCCATCCCATAGGCCAGGGGAGAAGGGCGTTGCCGAAGTGGAGTGCCTCGGGGTAGTCCTATAAGCCCAAAGGACACTCGGAAGCACTTCTACCCATCTTCCTTTGGCTCAGTCGAGTCTCTTTTTGAGTCCGTCCAACACTACTTTATTTGAGATTTCAACCTGACCGTTGCTTTGTGGGTAGGCCGGGGTGGAATAGTAGTTTCTAATGCCGAGCTCCTAGCAAAAGTTTTTGAAGAAGTTAGAGTCAAACTGGGTTTCGTTATCCGAGATCAATGCTCGAGGCACTCCAAATCTTGTGATAATGTTCTTCCACACGAAGTTTTTGGTGTCCTGCTCGTGATGGAATACAATGCTTCGGCTTCTATCCACTTGGTGAAATAGTCAGTGGCTACTATTAGCCATCTCTTATTTGTTGGAGCTCGGTGGAGTGGTCCCACCAGGTCTAATCCCCACTGGGCGAAAGGCCATGGACTGGAGAGTGGGCTCAGATCCTGCGCTGGCTGATGGAGAGAGTGAGAGAATTACTGGCACTTCTCGCATTTCTTGGCATAGAGTTGGGCGTCCTTCTGCATGTGAGGCCATTAGTAGCCCTGGTTGATAACTCGATACGTCAATGACCGACCCCCAATGTGACTACCGCAGATCCCTTCATTGATTTCATAAAGGAAGTCTTCGACCTTGCTTGGGTGAACGCACTGGAGGTAGGGGCCAGTGTAGGATTTTTTGTAGAGCTTGCCATCTGGAGGCAACCAAAATCGAGCTGCCTTCAACATGATTTTGTGAGCCTCGCTTTTTTCTTCAGGAATCTGGTCATTCCTTAAGAAGGAGTCGATTGGGTCCATCTAGCTCTGGCCGACGTCAGTGCACAAGACCTGCCGAGGTGAGTGGAGCTCTGTGCTCGGTCTATCTAGTGCTTCCACTTCGACAGTTCTCTTCATTCCTGCCTCAACAATAGAGGCCAGGTTGGCGAGAGCGTCGGCATGAGAATTGGAGTCTCTGCCGATCTGTCTGACTTCAACCTTTTCGAAATGAGAGAGGAGTTGCTTTGCTTGAGCTAGGTAGGTTGCCATGCTGTCATCTCGGGCTTGGTATTCTCCATTCAGCTGGCTCGTCACCAGCTGAGAGTCGCTGAAGACCACCAGTTGCCTTGCCCCTAGGATCTTAGCACCGCCGAGCCCGGCGATCAGCGCTTCATACTCAGCTTCGTTATTGGACGCCTTGAAGTCAAGTGTTAGGGCTTGCTCAATGACAAGGACCTCCGGAGATTGGAGGACCTCCGGAGATTGGAGGGCTATGCTTGCGCCAGCCCTTTTCGAGGTTGAAGACTCGTCATGGACCTCTGGAGATTGGAGGACTATGCTTGCTCCAGCCCTTTTCGAGGTTGAGGACCCGTCGACGAAGACCTTCCAGGCTGAATCAAGGAACTGCTTACAAGATCGCTCTTGTTCCATCTCGGTCTCGGTGACTTCTTCATCCTCATTGCCCCCTAGTTCGGTATCGAGCTGTCCCGATGCCGAACTAAGAGAGGTAAATTCCATAATGAAATCTGCCAGAACCTGATGTTTGATCGCCGTTCTGGGTTGATATTGGACATCATACTGCCCCAGATCGATGGCCCATTTAGATATTCTTCCAGAGAAGTCATCCTTCCTGAAAAGGGACTTGAGTGGATGTTCTGTAACAACCACTACGGAGTAAGACTGGAAGTAATGCCTTTGGTAAGTTGCCCCAGCGTTCTTTAACCCAAAGGACACCACTTTGTAGCAGTAGATGCCTCTAGGTGTTATAAACGCTGTCTTTTCTTCGTCAGGCCCATACATCGGGATCTGATGGTAACATCGGTAGGCATCGAGGAAACTCATCCTGTCATGCCCAGCAGTGGCGTCAATTATTTGGTCGATCTTTGGGAATGGAAAGGTATCCTTAGGACAAGCCTTGTTAAGGTCGGTAAAGTCCACGTAGACCCTCCAGTTCCCATTTTTCTTTTTGACCACTACTGTGTTGGCCAGCCATTCAGGGTAGTTGACTGCCCTAATTGCTTCGGCCTTTAACAGCTTTTCGACCTCTTCGATCACGGCCTCTGCTTGCTGGACCCCAGTTCTGCGAGCCTTTTGGACTATAGGTTTGTTCTTGGAATCTATGTTCAGCTTATGGCACATGACCTCAGGGTCGACTCCAGGCATCTCATAAGGTGTCTAAGCGAAGATTTCTTTGTTCCGTAACAAGAAGTCAAACAGTTCGGACCTCTCTGTCTCTGCAAGCTGACTGCCGAGTAGGAAGTATCTCTTTGGATCGCTGGGATCGATCCTGACCTCGGTGAGGTCCTCGATGCTCTTCTGCTTGGGAGCTCGGCTAACAGCCTCAAGCTCTGCTTCCAGCTCGGTCATGTGGACCTGTTGCGGCTCTGCATCGCCAGGAACCATTGCCATCAGGCACTGCTTGGCCATCTGCTGGTAGCCTTGGACTATGATCACCTCAACTCTTCCATTCGCGTTCTCCAACGGGAACTTGAGCTTCTGGTGGTAGGTGGAGGGCACTGTTTCCATGTTGTGTAGCCAAGTTTTCCCCATTATTGCATTGTATGGGGATGGTGAATCCACCACTAGGAAGTTGGCTGTCATGGAGGCGTCCCCAACTTGGACTTGGAGGGAGACCTTCCCCTTGGGGTACACTGGTTTGGAGCTGAAGACTACCAGTGGAGTGTGGGCTTCCTGCAGGTCCTCCTCTTTCAGACCCATCTTTTTGAAGCAGTCGTAATAGAGGATTTCTGACGAGCTCCCGGGGTCCACAAGGATTCTCTTGACTTTGAAGTTCTTTAACCTCAGAGTCCAGAGTAGTGGATCGTTATGGGAAAGCTGGACCCTGTCCAAGTCTTCATCAGAGAACCAGATCTTGGGCCTCTTTTTTCGATCCCTCTTAGGGGAGGGGCCGAGCTCAGCCTTCATCACTTGCTTGTCATGCAGGGCCCTCCTGGCCTCCTCACGGGCCTGGTTGCTTCCCCTGGGAGCGAGAGCGAGGTGGATGACGTTGATGGTGCCCTCTTGCTCATCGCTATCATGATCATTGTCGGGCTGGCGCTGGTGAGCTCGGTGGACCCTGCCCTTTTCTTTGATGAGGCCTTTGAGATGCCCGTCCTTCACGAGTTATCCGAGGTGGGCCTTAAAGGCGATGCAGTCCTCGGTTCTGTGCCCGTTTTGCTTGTAGTAAGCACAGAACTTGCTCTGATCGCGGGTGGAGGGGTCACCCTTCATGGACTGGGGCTGCTTGAAGAAAGGCTGCGTCCTGATTCTGCCAAGGAGCTTGTAGATGGGTTCCTTGAAGATTGTGTTGACGGCCTTGTAAGAGACACCAGTTGGTTTCGGCTTTGCGCTGCCCCCCGAGGTGGGAGCCGAGCGCATTGCCGAGCTCATTGGTGCTCCGTTCCGGTCCACCTCTTCCCTCTTGGATAACTTTTTATTCTTTTTGGAGGGTCTGTCTTCTTGCCAGCTGCCGAAGCTCTCCCAAGCTCGGGCCTCATCCTCTTCCTACTCAATGAACTGATTCACCCGGGCCATCAGTGCTTTCACAGTAACCACAGGGAACCACACCAGGTCCTTGCGAAGCTCGTTGCCTGGCAATAGAGCCTGTTTGAAGGACCTAATGGCCACTCTGTCAGTGGCATCTTCTACCTAGCTGAAGATGGTCTTGAACCTTTTGGCAAACTGAGTGATGCTTTCAGTCCGTCTGATTCTGATGGCCATCAGGTCATTGTCTATCATTGGAATGACCTTATGCGCCTGGAACTTTTCTACGAAGGAGTTTCGGAGCTGCTGCCAGCTCGAAACTGATCCCTCGGAAAGCGCGCAGAACCACCGGAGGGGGAGGTCACCCAGACTGGAGGAGCAGACCTTGCAATTCAGGTTGCCGATGTCACCCCACACCGACATTCTCTGAGAGAAATGCCGGAGGTTGTTGACACCAAAAAAGTCAATATGTCTCCTCAACATAAGAAGCCTCGTGAAGCTGCATCCTGCTAAAAATAGGCAAGGCTACTTCAAGCATCAGATTTTGTCAGGATCAGACAGAAACTGAAGGATCCTTCAAGGCAGCCAAAAGAGGGGTACACCTGAGGTTTCAGGTCATTCCGACATCGTTTGGCCCAACTTCACCGCTCCGACAGCTAAACAAGCGCTCCCGGCGGCGACATCATCAAAGACACCAAAACTTTGATCAAAGCCTACGGATGACTCCAGAATGTCTCCAAAGGGCTCCATGCCAAATTCCAAGTCAAACCGACAACGTTTGACCCTCCATCAATGCTCGAGCAGCAAAATCAAGCCTCCCGGCGGCGGGAACCACCGAAGCCATCACTCATCAAACAAAATACATGAGTGGTTTCAACATGCTTCCAAAAGGCAGCACGTCAAAATTCAGGTCATTCCGACAACGTTTGACCAGGTTTCGATGCTCCGAGAGAAAATCAAGCCTACCGGCGGCGGAGCAACTCGGGACCATGACATCTAAAACGGAGCCGATGGAATGTCTCAAAATGACTCCAATAGGCTCCCCGTCAAATTTCAGGTCAATCGGACATCGTTTGACCACATATCAAAGCTTGGTATTTTCCCCGCAGCAAAATCAAGTGAAGCATCGATGGGACCCCAAACGGCTTCAAAACTTAAATAAAAGCCCATGGTTGGTCCTATCCACTGCTCAAGAAGCTTCACCTCAATTTTCAGGTCATTCCGACATCGTTTGACATAGTTTCGACGCTTGACGGAAAATCGGCTACAAAGTCTTCGGCTTTCCCGAAAAATAGGAAACTTTGTGCTCCGATTTCGCGCGGGTTCTCGTCAAGTTTTCTCCAAGAAAATATAGTCAATAATTGAGGAAAAATGTCAAGAAAAATACAGAAAAAAAAAGGAACGAAAAAGACGGAAAATCGGCCGAAAACGAAGCTCGGCGACCAAAGGGCAAAAAACCCTAAGGTCGCCGGCGACCCTGGGTGCATGGTCGCCCGGCGACCCTGGAAATCTGGGTCGCCGGATTTTGCACCAAAGTGTCCGTTTTCCGATTCTTTTCGCGTTTCGGGTGTTCCGGCCTCTGTGATTTTCGGAAAATGCAATGTTTGATGCTTGAAAACGACTGATCTTCGTCAACATCTCGGATCCGTCGTCAAAAGCATGAAATCATCACCGATCGCTTCAAGATCGCCAACCGGTTGACCAAGAAAGTGCACTTTCTGTCCGACCGATCGTGAAATCGACAAGACAGATGTCACCGGCCCGCCAACATCAATCAATGTATGAAATTGCACTGCAATCCGACATCAAACAATGTGTGGATCCACCTGTGATGATTGCAAGAAGAATCTCAAAAGGCGCAGCACGGCCCGCGACTCTTCACATGCCCTAGCAACCACTTAATGACGTTAATTGACCCGTTTATGACAACTTAATGCAGTCATTAACTCATTATTTTGGACGGCCCAATCAGATTCAAGCATTTGGGAGTTACAAATCCAAGTAATCATGGCATTAAACCCATGAAACTCCCATCATCATGAAGCATAAAGGCAATTAAAAGCCCACTACCTTCATCGTCCAATCACAAGCCTTGAAAAAGGAGTTACAAAATCAACTTGTAACTCCTCATCAATTCTTTCATCATGCCATCAATGCCAATAAACACCTCATGGCTACCAAAAGCCTATAAAAGGAGGTCCATTCCAAGAAGAAAAAAATGATGAAAATAGATCCCAAGTGTAAGCTCTGAAAATCCAGAAAATCCAAGAGAGAGACGAAGTCTTGCTACTTTGCTCCCGGAAGCACCACAAGGTGATCAACGTCCCTTGGGGGGCCACCCCCCCAAGGTCTCCTCCTTCTCCAACATGGCCTAAACGCGGCTTTTCAGCCCGTTTACTTGGTTTTTCATTGGATATAGGACCTCCTCTTGGTCCTTGTCCTTTAAAAAACCAAGGTTAGGAGCCAAGCCAAAGAATCAAAGCATCACATGTTCTCATTTGAAGGACGATGGCGAAGCCCATACATGACTTGCGATCGTCGATCTCAACGTGTCCCCATAATCTCCTGAGAAGTTAGATCCCTTTTCTTACTTTTCTATTATAGTTTGTATTTCCTAAAGAGACAAAAAGAAATCACAATTCTTGTCTTTCATATTTGATGAGTTTTGTAAAATCGTCTTTCACGGCAAAATCGCCTTTCACGGCAAACAAACAAAAACGCCTCCTACGGCATTATAAAAAACCAAACTTGTCTCTTTTCTTAATAATAATGCAATTTGAAAAGTTAGAAAAAATGATTGATTTCCTTTCCACTTGTGAAAGTGAATCTTCGAATTATCACCCTCCCAAATTCCAAATAGAAAGTAAATCTAGCATACCCGTACAAAAATATTGATGCCCGAGATATTCCCTCCTCCGCCGAGACCCAGGTCAGCCCCCGAGGTGCGGAGGGAAAGGACGGAAGATCCCCCCTCTTTTCGGGTCCATCAAGTTGGCACACCCGGTGGGACTCGTTGACTTGAGAACGTGATGCTTTGATCACTTGGCTCCTTTCTAGTTGGTGGCCCATGTTGCTTCTTGCATCTAAAAAAAACATGAGATGGGATTTCATTTGTTCTTTCTCACTTCAAAAAAAAAAACAAATCTGATCTCTTTTCTTAGATTCAACTTTGAGAAATTTTTCTCCTTCCCTTTTCGAACTTGATAGCTCACAGAAATGTTCGCAGCTATCGTTCATATCGGGGATTGGGCCACCTTTTCTCTTTGATGAGTCCAATTGGGATTTCAAAAAAAAAAACACCTTCATTTCAAACTCTTTCAAAAAAAAAAATGATCTCTCTTTCTCAATATTCAACTTTGAGAAATTTTGATCCTCTCCTCCTTGAACTCGATAGCTCACAGAAATGTTCGCAGCTATCGTTCATATCGGGGATTGGGCCATCTTTTCTCTTTGATGAGTCCAATTGGGATTTAAAAAAAAAATACTAAGGTTCCACCAGTTGCGTTCTTTGACCAAAGTGGATGTAAGAAAAGCCTTGTCCAGAGTGTGGAGACAACTAGACTGTTCGAGGCAAGGGTCCTCCAAATGGGTTCATTAAGTAATCCTACCCTTACCTGGGGGCTGATCTATCTACTAAGGTTTCATAAGATCGAATTGGAAATCTATGTGCACCTTTCAAAAAAAAAATTCTCTAAAAAAAAAATCTTTAAAAAAAAAAGAAAAAAAAACTTCTGTCACTTTTGAATTCAGAGTTGAGAAATCTTGGGTCTTTCCCTTTCGGATTTAGTGCTCGCAGAAATGTTGAGCCTTGTTCGGAATGGAACACCATTTGCTCTCTTCGATTAATCAATCTTGACCTTTCAAAAAAAACTTCCGTCACTTTGAGTTCAGAGTTGAGAAATCTTGGTTCTTTCCCTTTCGGATTTAGCGCTCGAAGAAATGTTGAGCCTTGTTCGGAATGGAACACCATTTGCTCTCTTCGATAAATTCAATCTTGACCTTTCAAAAAACTTCCGTCATTATTGGATTCACATCCGAGAAATTCTGGTTCCTTCCCTTCCGAATTTAGCGCTCGCAGAAATGTTGAGCCTTTGTTCGGATTGGAACACCATTTGCTCTCCTTTATGAACCCAATTTTGACATTTCAAAAAAATCTCATCTCGTGTCCTTTCCAAGGATGCGATTTGCAACATTTGTGCCTAGCGGTGCTAGTACGCCCTTTCGGGTCTACTGTATTCGCGACCGACACATTTGTATCTCCAACCTTATATCATTTTACCTCGAGTAAGCCTTGCTTCTCGGTAATTTGAATTAAAGTCTACAATTGCTTCTAGCAGTCACTGGAACGCTCACTCTGAGCCTACCATACTTGCATTTCAGAACAATTGTATCCTCTATAGCTTTTTGCCTTCTTCATCATCCTTGGGTTGGGCTATGTCCCCTTAAGTGATTTGAAAAGACAAAACCATAGTTGTTTTCCATTTATGATCACCATATTCTTGTGATTACTAATGGATTTGGTCTTGTTTTAGAAGTTTTCCAAAGCTAACAATGGCAGCTTCATTGACCATCACTTTCGATGAGAACAAGTACCAGCTTATGCTTCAAGACAAGCAAAACAAGCATAAGCGCCCTGCTAGTTGCCGAAGCGTCATCTCCCTTGACAACTCTCCAAACACCGGGTCAACTTCAACTCCCCGGACCATCGTCTTCGGATCGCTGGGACCATTCCCACTTCCCGCAGAAGACACGGTACTTGCCAAGAAGTAGAAAACAACCCCGCAACGTGTCACTAAAATGGCACCAAGGACGAACACCAAGAAGCCTGAAGCCCGTGGCGTTCCCACGAAGCCTTAACCCACAAGAAACCAAGTTTACCCCAAAACTTAGTCCCCGAGATCTTCGCCAAAGCAACGGAGGTCCCAAACATCTGCAAAGCCAGCATACCTGACCCCTCTCAAGGAGAATCGGTTCTACCCTCTCTCTTAAATGAAAGAGGAGAGACCTACCCTCCACCCAAAAAATAAACAAAATCATCATGAGCCGGCTTGCTCCTACAAGCCCAAAATCAAATCCTGCATCGTTAGGCCTACGCAAAAACATGCTGAAGCCTGCACTCCCGCGAGTCGACCCTTCATCTCAACAGGGGCCGAGCTCGCAAAATTCAAGTCTTCATTGCGACAGGCAAAGGACCGCGTCCAGATTCCGTCCTTGCCCAGCTTCAAAGAAGACAAACTCGGCTGCTGCGCATGGGGGACTACATCCTTCATCGCCAAAGCCCAACCAGAGCTGACTGAAGCTCAAATTGCTCGTCGTATGCGTCGCCGCACTACATATCGACAAAAGAGACTCGAGAAACAAAGAACCTAGCGTTCTACTCTCCACGTCTCCAACAAATGGGTCGAAAAAGAAAGACCCGACCAATTCGTTGCTGTTCATATGGTTGGCAAAACCAGAAAACGCCGGAAGTCAGCAACCAAAATCAGTGTTAGACGTCCAGTGACTCGCAGCGTCTCTCGGACAAGAACACATCTGGAAGAGTCTTCCACTCCTCCAAGCCAAGGACACCAGAGTAACTACTCCTCAGATTCTTCATCCAGAAGAATGAGCCCCAGCTCAGTCACCAGGACGATTTCTTCGTTCGAATCCCGAGGGATGAACGTCTTGGTTACAAGTTCTGAGCCGCCTCCACAGCATGACGATGTAACAGCACGCATCCAGCAGTTGGAGCAAGGACAACAGAGAATTGAGGCTTTGATGGAAAACCTTATTCTCACTCTACAGCGTCCACCACCTAACAATGAAACCCCTCCGAATCATGAAGATGACGAGGGCAATGCAGAAAACAATAAGTCTCGCGCCCTTAACAAAAAGGACGTGGATGATATCCTCGCAAAAGCAAAATAAGAGGATACATTGAAGGAACATGGGATCAAGCCACCCTACCCTTTATGGATGGACTCGGTTCCGTTCCCTGCAAAATTCAAACAACCTACTCTCCAGACATATACGGGGAAAGGTTCAGCCAGACAACACATCATCCACTTCAAGATCCTGACAGGAGCCATTGCAGATCAAGATGCCCTCAAGATTCGCCTCTTTGCAAGTACCCTAAAAGGTACAGCCTTTGATTGGTACTCCACTATGCTGGAGAACTCCATTCAGAACTGGGCTATGCTAGAGACACGCTTCCTGACCCACTTCCAAGGTGAGGATCATCCTATTACTATGGCTCAACTCTGCAGCCTAAAACAGGGAGAGAATGAGTCAACATACGACTTCATTCACAAATGGAAGGCAATGGCATACAAATGCTCAAATGTGCTGCCACAAGCGTCGCTAGTCGACATCTGCCGTAACAATATGAGAGCAAAAATCCGCTCCATGATCATCGGCAACAAATCAAAGAACCTGGGGAACTCTCGAAGCTTCCATGGAAGCAGAAATGGTGATCAAAGACCTCAACAGTCAGAAATCATCAAAGAAAGAGCCGACTGCTGTTACAACCTCAAAACCAAAGAAAAAGGAGGTTCTCAATGTGCAGACTAAGTCAGCTCCTCAGTAGCCAAAGAAACCTGAAAACAAAACTGCAGGTAAAAGGCCTGAACTCTCTGATGCCTTCAAAGAACGTGTAGAAAAGAAATATTCGTTCGATGAAGATGTTGAAGAAATCTTTGAGGCTCTCCTAGCAAATGGCAAACTCATTTTGCCAGAGCCCAAAAGACCGAGAGATGTTGGCAAAACCAATGATCCCCGATATGGTCCATACCATCAGATGATCTCATATCCTCTCAATCAATGCTTCGTTGTGAGAGAGAAGATCAATGAGATGTGGAAAAACGGAGTCATAACCTTTGATAAAAACTATGGCCCCGCCTCTGTAACATGGTGTCATGTCGGCAAACTTCAAAGTCACCGAAGGAGAAGATCACTACTTCATTCAAGGTGATAAAAATAGCTCAAGCGTCCCAAGAATGGGTTCCCTATCCAACATCAGATGGACAGCCTATATGGGTGCTTCCCGATCTCCTAGATGATGAAAATTGGGAGATCGTCAAAACAAAGCCGACCGCTCAGCAGCGAAGGCAAGCCAAGAGACAACTCTGCAAGCTCAAACAGCAGCAGAAGTCTCAACCAAAACAAGAAGTCCTTGAAAAAGCAGAAACTTCTTCCACTGCTTCAGTAGGGACGACGGAAGAATCTCTTCCCAAAACCTCCAAGGCGGTAAGAAAATTCACTTTTGGTGATTTCATGCCACCTCTATACAAAAATGGAAATGTGCAGGGGGCATCATACTCCTGCAATTCGGTAGTTGGATTCTCAATGAATAGATACGAGTCCAGTGACACTGCCAGTGATATAGATGAGTGGGAAGAATCCTTTGAAATAGGAGAATACCTCTCCGATGAGGAATGGATTCCCGAGTCTCATCTTATGCCAGTAATCTGGTATAACCCATTACAGCCACAAGGATCTTGGTCTGATGATGAAGAAGACCAGGGCCCTGTTCAAGAAAACGCTGTCGATCCAGCACCAGCAAATGCTTCAGTGGAACCCAACATAGGTGAACCACAAGGAACAAATGACGAAGAAGATTCGGCTCCCATGCCTGATCTTGAAGAGTATGCAAGAATCTTGCAACATCTTGCCATAGAGCAGGAGCAGGATCGCATCAATCTTCGTCATGATCCAGAGCCGGAAGTCCCTGAAAATCAACGAGAACTTTCTCCCTCAACTCCTAAAAATGGAGAAAACAGTTGGATCGATGATCCTCTTACATCTGAGGATGAGTCCGATTCCCAACAGTCTACACTGGGGGATCTCCTGTCAGGATAACCTGCAATGCAATAGCTCAGGACGACAGTGCCTCTGAAGCTTCCAAAGACACGTACTCCCCAACCGGTAGCGTATCTTCCGGAGCTACATCCTCTCAGGTGACTTCCACTGAGATAACATCCTCTCAGCCCTCGTCTCCTAAAGCTGTGACATCGGAATTCAAGCCTCTCCCGATTGATCATCTTGAAGAAACTTCTACCAATGAAAACTCAGTCAATTGGTCCCAGATACCCGATCTCAAGGGCGATGTTTGAGCTAATAAAGAAAAGTTGCCGGCTGTTGTTCAGGACTTGTTCCCGGAAATTGCTCCATGCAACACAATCACTGAAGACGCCAATGCTGTTACAGAGACGTCTTCAGCAAAGGATTAACCCCTTGATCCTGAGAACGATCTTCCAAAAGAAGACCCTTCTCTAGAGGCTCTTGAAGTTGGTAGAGGTACCCGTTCTGGCCGGGATTACCATAAAAATTACAATCAACCCTCTTCTTCTTATGTAAATCCTTCGGGAAAGCAAGATGTAAGCGCCCCAAGTGGCAATAATAAAGAAAATGCAGGCCCGAAGGAGGCTTTCAAGTACGACTTGATTGAGCACTTCAAACACATACCTGCACGTCTGCACATCCTTGACTTATTGCAAATGTCTCCACAAACTCGTGATAGTCTCATTTCAGAATTACAAAGGCTAAATGCGGATGTCGACAAACATGCCCCACAAGTCCTACAAATTGAAATGGACTATAGAGTCAAAAAATCAAATACTCCCTCAAAGGGAGAAAAGAAGAAAACTGAGGGATCAAACAATGAATGCCTCTCGGTACAAAAAGCAGCAAGTGCAACAATTGCCTTCGACAAGGATGACCTCCTCCTAGGCGAAACAAAGCACAACCGACCCTTGTACTTTACAGGGTACGTCAAAGAAATACCAGTACACAGAGTTCAGATCGATCCAGGTTCTGCACTCAACCTCATTTCTACTTCAGCACTCGAAGAGTTGGGCATCCCACCTAGCAAGCTGAGTCACATGTCCGTACCCATCTTCGGATATGACGGTAGCGCTCAAAGGCCTATCGGCAAAATCAGGTTCAAATTGCAAATCGGTGTAGAAAGATAAAGGACACAAACTTGTCTGACACAGACTCCAGAAAAGAGACAAAAAGCCCTTTAAAGGCAGAGACTGTCGACGATGGTTCTTCTTTTCCTCCTTTGTGTCTATTATTCATGACACAGACTCGGAGTCAGAGTCAGAAGATGACACAGCATCAAGCCAAGCTGATATTCAGCAAGATCAGCCCGCTCTCACTCCATTGGAGACACTTGCAGACATAGAAGACCCTACGTCTGCTTCCTTTGTTATTCCGGCAACTTCGCCAGAAGAGAAAGTGATTTACTTCCACAAATCAGGAGCATCTCCACTGAACTCTTTGCTTGAGCCTTTCCAAAACGAAGGTATGCCTCAGCTATCCCTATATAGTCCAATGACACAAGCTATCATGAAGAAAATGGGCTACGACGCTCAAAATCCGACTGGTTTGGGAGGTGGCCGTGGTATTCTCACACTATTAGAACCCACCCTGACCAAAAGTCAACCAGAAGATTGGAAAATCCACCTTCAAAAAGGCAAGTCTTCATATGGGTTGTGGTATGATCCTACCGCTCCTATGAGACAGTTGACACCATGGCTGCAAAGTCGCTTTACCGACCAAGCCTCAACATCTCATGAAGACATCGATATCCCTGAATATCTTTTTGAGGAGTTACTCGTCAAAAAACCTGAAAGCTCCTCCAATTGGTATAATTTCTCTGATAATTAAGAGGAATTGCCCGATGACACAGACGAGCGGTTCTCTATCCCAGAAGAATCATCGTCTCCAAAAGAAGTACCCTACTTCAACCCAATTCCAGCAAATGATTGGGACCATCTCATTGCAAGCCTTGAGAATGATACTGATCAAGAAGATTCATGGATAGAAACAGAGCCCCAGTCTGAAAATGCCTCTGGCACTCCAGAAAGTCTTGTTAAGTTGGAAGACTCCCAAAATACTGTGGAGGAACCACCTTCAAACCTTCCGACAGAAGATCATGTCCAAAAGATAGACTTGGAAACACCTGATAACCCACGTCTTGTATTCATAAGCAAGAATATAAAGGATGATGAGTTACCCGAGTATATCTCCTTTCTTCGTGAGTTCGTTGATTGCTTTGCATGGTCTTATGCCGAAATGCCCGGCTTGGATCCCAAAGTAGCAGTCCACAAGCTCAACTTGCAAAAAGAAATCAAGCCTATCAAACAAGGCCAAAGGAGATTCCGTCCCGACGTGATGGATAAAATTGAACAAGAAGTTCAGAAACTCAAAAACGTTGGCTTCATCCGCGATGAACAGCATCCTTAATGGTTGGCCAACATCGTCCCCGTGACAAAGAAAAATGGGCAGATAAGGGTCTGGATTGACTACAGAGACCTAAATAGTGCATGTCCTAAAGATGAATTCCCGCTCCCCATACCAGAGGTGATGATTGACAACACCTATGGGTTCGAGCGAATGACATTCATGGATGGATTCTCTGGCTATAATCAAATAAAGATGCATCCTGAAGATGAAGGGCATACATAATTTCGGACACCATTCGGCGTGTATTGCTACACTGTCATGCCGTTTGGTCTGAAAAATGCAGGTGCAACATATCAGAGGGCTATGATGAAAATATTCCAAGATATGCAGCACAAGACGGTCGGATGCTATGTTGACGACCTCGCCATCAAAAGCAGAAGAAAAGAAGACCATCTCGATGATCTTCGAGAAGTCTTCCTCCGACTTCGCAAACACAAATTGCGGATGAATCCACTAAAGTGCTTCTTCGGTGTCTCATCGGGTAAGTTTCTCGGATTCATAGTACGGAAAGCTGGAATAGAACTTGAACCCACTAAAGTCAAGGCTATCCTGGAAATGCCATCTCCCAGAACCCTAAGAGAATTAAAAGGGCTTCAAGGAAGGCTGGCCTACATTCGACGGTTCATCTCCAACCTATCAGGGAAATGCCGTCCATTCTCTCGCCTGATGAAGAAAGGCGTCGACTTTGTCTGGGATGCTGAATGTCAAAATGCATTTCAAGACATCAAAGCATACCTCACCAAACCTCCAGTGCTGGCTGCCCCCACAACTGGAAAACCATTTATCTTGTACACAAGAGCTCTCGACCACTCTTTGGGTGCTCTGCTTGCACAAGAAAACGACGACGGAAAAGAAGCTGCTCTATATTACCTTAGCCGCATGATGGTAGGTGCAGAGCATCGCTACTCCCCAGTCGAAAAAGAATGCCTTGCAGTAATGTTCGCTTTACAAAAGCTGCGTCACTATCTGCTGTCGAACACAGTCTACCTGATTTCGAGGATCAACCTCCTAAAGGTTCTTGTCACAAAAGCAGGTTCTCTCAATGCCCGACTGGCAAAATGGTCCATCCTTTTATCACAGTTTGATATTAGGTATGTACCACAAAAAGCAATCAAAGGACAAGCTCTAGCAGACTTTCTCGCAGAGCATCCATTGCCTAAAGATTCTCCACTCGGGGATAATCTCCCAGACGAATTTGTTTACAATGTGGAAACTTCTTTGTCAAACGCTTCCTGGGACATGTGCTTTGACGGTGCAACCAGGACAAATGAAAAAGGAAAGAAAATATCGGGAATCGGCATCCTCTTTGTCAATCCCGACAAATACATGATTCCACACGCCTTCTCGCTACTGGAACCATGTTTAAACAATGCAGCTGAGTACCAAGCCCTGATTGTAGGATTGTGGCATCACCACGCTGGAAGCTTTTGGAGACTCTCAACTGGTCGTCAACCAGATGAATCAGAAATATGAAGTCAGGAAGCCTGATTTGCTGCCTTACTATAATAAGGCGCAGTCGCTTCGATAAAAATTCAACATCTGTCACATCACCCACATCCTCAGAGGTGAAAATATCCGTGCAGATGCCCTGGCTGGACTTGCCGCATCCATGGCAATCCAAGAAAGGGAAAACATGCAAGTCACAGTGTGTCAAAGAAGGATTCTCCCTCCTCTCAACACACACCAAGCAGTTGTTGAATGCCACCAAGTGGTTGGAAGTCGGATGTCCATCCTCAAACCTCCGATTGGCGACTGGAGAGATCCGTTCATTGATTATATCATGTTCGGAATCCTACCTGAAGATCCAAAAACCGGGTAAGCATCCAAAGACGAGCCCCGAACTTTCATTTGGATATACCTTCAAAAGCACTTTACAGAAAATCCTTCAACGGAGTACTCCTACGCTGCTTGTCACAACAAGAGGCTGAGGAAACTCTCAAAGAAGTACATGCTAGTCTTTGTGGAGCCTATCAGGCTGGTCCTAAGCTCTACAACAAGATAAAAAGGCTAGGTTATTATTGGCCTACCATGGTGGCTGATGCAATACAATTTGCCAAGCGCTGCCAAAAATGCCAGATTCACGGAGATTATGTCCACATGCCTCCAGAATGGCTACATCCAACAGCAATTTCATGGCCTTTCGAAGCCTGGGGTATGGACATCATAGGTCCTATTTCTCCCCCATCAAGCAAAGGTCATCGCTTAATCTTCGCCGCTACGGATTATTTCTCCAAGTGGTCAGAAGCATTTGCGCTCAGCGAAATGAAGACTTCATCAGTCCTTCAATTCTTGCGCACCAACATTATTTGTCGCTTCGGCATACCTAAAAGATTCGTCCATGATAACGGACTACAATTCCGGGATCACAGATTCTATAGGTTCTGGGACAAGTACAAAATCCAAAGTTGTCCTTCGACTCCATATAATCCAGCAGCGAATGGACTAGCAGAAGCCTTCAACAAGACACTCTACAAAATTCTCAAGAAAATGGTCTCTAGTCACAAAAGAGACTGGGGCGACAAACTCTAGAAGCTTTATGGGCCTATTGAACCACCGTTCGAGGATTAACCCATAGCACACCATTCTCTTTGGTCTATGGATGCGAAGCTGTTGTCCCTTTGGAAGTACAAATTCCTTCCTTAGGGGTATCTTTGCAAAATGACATGACGCAAAAAAGCAATGTCAAATTGAGACTCCAAGAGCTGGATAATCTCGATGAAAGACGACTTGAAGCTCTACAAAGCATTGAGTTGTACCAAGCACGCATGGCAGGATCTTTCGACAAGAAGGTCAGGCAACGCGCTTATAAAAAGGATGACTTGGTTCTTGCAGTAAAAAGACCCATAGTCTTTGCCCACAAATCCAAAGGCAAATTCGAACCAAAATGGGAGGGACCCTTCGTCATCGACAAAGTCTTCTCCAACGGTGCATACGCTCTTCTAAACATGGAAGGAGACAGATGTATGCTACCCATCAACGGCAAGTTCTTGAAGCGGTACTACCCTTGAAGACTTCCTCAAACGGGTCAGAGCAATATCTACACGGCTAAAGCGTATTTCCAAGGTACTTGCTCGTCAAACCCACCCCTTTTGAAATTTTCATCTTTATGTTGAAATTTCCAAAAAAAAAAAAAAAAAACAATCTTTCAAAACAATGCTTACTTTCGTTGTTTCATTGTTCAAAAAAAAAAAAAATCAAATCCAAAATCCAAGTTTAGGAGCCTCTTCCCAGACTTGACCAAAATTTTCGATCCTTGAACCCAAAATTCATGGTTTGAAACAAAAACCAGGACTCAGGAATTTTCACCCTAGTCTACCTTGGCTTTTACAACCGAAATGGTTTTAAGGCAAAATTTATGACCCTCGTGTCTCTAAACAAAAAAAATTGGTTTTTAGAAACCGGAAGGATGCGAACCCCATTCGATACTTCCAAAACCCAAAAAACCGGAAGGATGCGAACCCCATTCGATACTTCCAAAACCCAAAAAAAAATCGCAAGGAAGCGAACCCCATTCGATACTTGCAAATTTCAAAAATCGTGGAGAAGCAACAAACCAGTTGATATCCACAACCCAAATTTCAAATGGTTCGAGAAAACCTCAAATTTCAAAAATCGCGGAGAAACGACATCAAGTCAGTACCCGCAAAACCAAAAGTTTTGGGAAAAGCAGGGAAGCGACGCTTAGTCGATATTTGCACCCCAATTCGCGAGGAAGCGACATTCCATCGATACTCGCAAAACCCAGCCCGCGAGGAAGTGACATTCCATCAATACTCGCAAAACCGAATGAGCAAGGAAGAGACATTCCATCGATACTTGCAAGACCATTCAGCGGGGAGGCGACATTTAGTCGATACCTGCATTTTGAAAACCAAATCCGGCTATAAACGCCAAAAACAGGGCTATAAACGCCAAAATCCGGCTATAAACACCAAAATCGGCATTCATGCCAACAAAACAAAAACTTGGTTTTCAAAAATCTGGCTTCCATGCCAAAACAAAACAAACAATAAAGAAAAAAAAATCCGGCTATAAACGCCAAAATCCGGTTATAAATGCCAAAAACCGGCTATAAACGCCAAAATCCGGCTATAAATGCCAAAAATCGGCTATAAACGCCAAAATCCGGCTATAAACGCCAAATTCGGCTATAAATGCCAAAACAAAAAAATTCGGCTTTCACGCCATCAAAAAAAAAAATCTTCGGCTTTCATGCCATCTTAAAATTCGGCTCCTATGCCATTCCAAAAATCGGCTTTCACGCCATCCAAAAAACTTTGGCTCTCATGCCACAAACAAAAAGCTTTGGCTCTCATGCCACAAACAAAATTTTGGCTCTCATTCTACAAACAAAATTTGGCTCCCATGCCACAAAATGAAATTTGGCTTCTATGCCATTCCAAAATTTGGCTCTCATGCCATCTCAAAAACTTTGGCTCTATGCCATCTCAAATTTTTGGCTCCCACACCGCAAAACAAATTTTGGCTCTTACGCCACAAAATTAGGCTTCCATGCCACCAAAATTTCGCTTTTCAAGCCATCAAAAAACAGGCTTTTCGCCACAAAATTGGCTTTCATGCCCAAAACAACTCTTTGACAAAAGATTTTCACAAAATGACAACCTTTTGATTAAATTCTTAAACAAACATCCCCATCAACTTTTGCTCAAATTTGTTTTCATCAAAAATGATTTAAGTGAAAAAAATGGGATACAAAAAATATAGCACCAAAATTGTTCATATATGGAGGTACCAAAAAAAAAAAAAAAAAAGGAAAAAGAGTTTGTTACAACCCAGGAGTTAACATGGTTTTCAACCAAAGATTCAACTCCTCAAGCAAACCCTTGGCCTTGACCTCCAAAGTTTTTAGGCCACGTTTCTTCAAAATGTCCCCATAAAACGCAGCCAAATGTCGCGACCCATCTACAGCACGAGGAAGTTCTTCCCAGAGGACTTGCCACTGCTTATGCTCCTGAGTCTTCCTCTGGACATTACCTTCAGCTTCCTCAACCTGGCGAATGAGAGTCCCCTCCTTCTCCCAAGCCTGCTGAACGGCCGCATTGGAAGATCTAGCAGACCGACGAGGTGCGTCAGTAACAGGACCTTTACCTTTGTTCGTTCTAGAAGAACTGCCTGCAAAAGATGGAAGAGAAAAGATCAATCAACATCAAAATGACAGAATTTTGCTACAAAAATTCTAGCAAAATTTTGACATGGTTCCGGGGCAATTCCAACGAAAGGAACATACTCCGAAAAAGACAGGAAGCCTGAAGATGAGCTCAACATTGCTGTGAGCCCATAGTTAGTGGAGAATTCTCAAAGAAGGTTTCAACTCAACATCGCTGCGAGAACAAGCCAATCTCATCAAACTTCCGTAAAATCTGGAAAAGAGCTCAACATTGCTGCGAGCTTCAGAATCCAAAAATTACAAACTTCCTCAAAATCCAGTAAGACCGAGAAAGAGCTCAACATCGCTGCGAGCTCAAAATCCCGATACTTGCAAAAGATTTTCAGGTATGCATCATCATACTTCCAAATCCATTTACAAAAATCATGCATCAAAGAATATCATCATGCATTAGATGCTAGGAAAACCTCGACCAAAGTTTGACCAATTCCAACCCAATTTGGTCAAAACCAATCAAACTTTGTCCAAGTCAAAAATCATGTTGGCTTGACCTAGAGACTCTAGCCTTCTATCTTGATGCATCAAAAAGAAAAAAGAGAAAAAAATTTACATACATATTGAAATTGCATACCCTCATTATCATAGTGAGCAAACAAGGAAAACAAAAAAAGAAGAAAAGAAGAGAAAAACGCTGAAAAAAAAAAAAAACAGAAATCAGCGTGAAAAAAAAAACAAAAAAAAAAAGAGAGTACACGGTTAAAAAAAAAAAAAAGAGAAAACCGTGGAACGAGGAAAAAAAAAGAAAAGAAAAAAAGAGAGAAGCACAAAAAAAAGAGAAGGAAAACGTGCAAAAAAAAAGAAGAAGAAGAAGAAAGAAAAGAAAAGAAAAAGAAGAAGAAAAGAAAAAAATGAAGAAGCTACTTCTACAATGGAGATTCTTAACGAGGAAGAAAACTTACTTGAAGCCATAGATGGAGTAGAAGAAGAAAAGCTTGGAGATCCTTGAAGAAGAGAAAGCACTTCTTATCTTGGAGTGCACTCTTGAAAATTTCTTGCAAAAAGAAAGCAATGGAGCAAAAGCATCAACCCTCTTGCTTTTATAGAAGAAAGCATGCCAAAAGAGGAAATAAGGAGAAAGAAAGGAGGTAAGTGTTAAAATTTAGCTACTTTCCCAAAAAGAAAGATATTTTGAGAGAATCTTTCCACAAAAAGAAAAAACTTGAGAAATTCTCTCCAAGTAAGATATTTTTAGATATTCTCTACACAAAAGAGATATTTTTAGATATTCTTTACAAATATGACACTATATGAGATCTAGGCCATCTCCAAAGCCTAAAGTCCCATGGGTTAGCTCATATGAGCCAGGTTTGACCACCTAGGCACTAAAAGTGGCTTTTAGTCAAAATATTCCTCTTACCAAGAGCAAAAAAAAGGAAAAGAGCAAAAAAAGTCTCATGCCTCTTTTGAGTTGATGGGACCATTCAAAAAAAAAAAGAAAAGAAAGTCTCATGAGTTTCCAAAAACCAAACCATCCAACCTCATGAACCAAATTGAGCCAAAATCTTGAAATTGACATTTCACAAAACCAAATTCCGGTCCCCTAGCTCGCCACATACAACTTGTTAGGTCACAAGACCAAAACCAAAATCAAAATCCAAAACCAACAAACCAAATCTGACCCCCCAACCTGCTACATACAGCTTGTTGAGTCACAAGGTCAAAATCAAAATCAAACCCCGCCCTATCCTGCCACATACAGCTTGTTAGGTCACAAGGTCAAAAACCAAAATCCAAAACCCAAAATCCAAACACCCCATGTCATTTTCAAAACTTTACCTTGAGATGGTACGTGATCCCTCTCACTGCCATAAAATTCCCCCAGAAACTCAAAAGGCTTTTCAAAAAAATAAAATAAAAAAAAAATTGCCCAAGACTCTTGGTCAAGTTGGAATCTCTCCTCCAAGTTTCTCTTCGAGGCACATCGACTCCAAAAAGCTACTCGTCGCTGTACCTCGAGGGGGCATTTGTTGACACTAAAAAAGTCAATATGTCTCCTCAACATAAGAAGCCTCGTGAAGCTGCATCCTGCTAAAAATAGGCAAGGCTACTTCAAGCATCATATTTTGTCAGAATTAGACAGAAACTGAAGGATCCTTCAAGGCAGCCAAAAGAGGGGTACACCTGAGGTTTCGGGTCATTCCAACATCGTTTGGCCCAACTTCACCGCTCCGACAGCTAAACAAGCGCTCCCGGCGGCGACATCATCAAAGACACCAAAACTTTGATCAAAGCCTACGGATGACTCCAGAATGTCTCCAAAGGGCTCCATGCCAAATTTCAAGTCAAACCGACAACGTTTGACCCTCCATCAATGCTCGAGCAGCAAAATCAAGCCTCCCGGCGGCGGGAACCACCGAAGCCATCACTCATCAAAAAAAATACATGAGTGGCTTCAACATGCTTCCAAAAGGCTGCACGTCAAAATTCAGGTCATTCCGACAACGTTTGACCAGGTTTCGATGCTCCGAGAGAAAATCAAGCCTACCGGCGGCGGAACAACCCGGGACCATGACATCCAAAACGGAGCCGATGGAATGTCTCAAAATGACTCCAATAGGCTCCCCATCAAATTTCAAGTCAATCGGACATCGTTTGACCACATATCAAAGCTCGGCATTTTCCCTGCAGCAAAATCAAGTGAACCATCGATGGGACCCCAAACGGCTTCAAAGCTTAAATAAAAGCCCATGGTTGGTCCTATCCACTGCTCAAGAAGCTTCACCTCAATTTTCAGGTCATTCCGACATCGTTTGACCTAGTTTCGACGCTTGACGGAAAATCGGCTACAAAGTCTTCGGCTTTCCCGAAAAATAGGAAACTTTGTGCTCCGATTTCGCGCGGGTTCTCGTCAAGTTTTCTCCAAGAAAATATAGTCAATAATTGAGGAAAAATGTCAAGAAAAATACAGAAGAAAAAAGGAACGAAAAAGACGGAAAATCGGCCGAAAACGAAGCTGGGCGACCAAAGGGCAAAAAACCCTAAGGTCGCCGGCGACCTTGGGTGCATGGTCGCCCGGGCGACCCTGGAAATCCGGGTCGCCGGATTTTGCACCAAAGTGTCCGTTTTCCGATTCTTTTCGCGTTTCGGGTGTTCCGGCCTCTGTGATTTTCGGAAAATGCAATGTTTGATACTTGAAAACGACTAATCTTTGTCGACATCTCGAATCCGCCGTCAAAAGCATGAAATCATCACCGATCGCTTCAAGATCGCCAATCGGCTGACCAAGAAAGTGCACTTTCTGTCCGACCGATCGTGAAATCGACAAGACAGATGTCACCGGCCCGCCAACATCAATCAATGTCTGAAATTGCACTGCAATCCGACATCAAACAATGTGTGGATCCACCTGTGATGATCGCAAAAAGAATCTCAAAAGGCGCAGCACGGCCCGCGACTCTTCACATGCCCTGGCGACCACTTAATGACGTTAATTGACCCGTTTATGACAACTTAATGCAGTCATTAACTCATTATTTTGGACGGCCCAATCAGATTCAAGCATTTGGGAGTTACAAATCCAAGTAATCATGGCATTAAACCCATGAAACCCCCATCATCATGAAGCATAAAGGCAATTAAAAGCGCACTACCTTCATCGGCCAATCACAAGCCTTGAAAAAGGAGTTACAAAATCAACTTGTAACTCCTCATCAATTCTTTCATCATGGCCATCAATGCCAATAAACACCTCATGGCTACCAAAAGCCTATAAAAGGAGGTCCATTCCAAGAAGAAAAAAATGATGAAAATAGATCCCAAGTGTAAGCTCTGAAAATCCAGAAAATCCAAGAGAGAGACGAAGTCTTGCTACTTTGCTCCCGGAAGCACCACAAGGTGATCAACGTCCCTTGGGGGCCCACCCCCCCAAGGTCTCCTCCTTCTCCAACATGGCCTAAACGCGGCTTTTCAGCCCGTTTACTTGGTTTTTTATTGGATATAGGACCTCCTCTTGATCCTTGTCCTTTAAAAAACAGAGGTTAGGAGCCAAGCCAAAGAATCAAAGCATCACATGTTCTCATTTGAAGGACGATGGCGAAGCCCATACATGACTTTCGACCGTCAATCTCAACGTGTCCCCACAATCTCCTGAGAAGTTAGATCCATTTTATTACTTTTCTATTGTAGTTTGTATTTCCTAAAGAGACAAAAAGAAATCACAATTCTTGTCTTTCATATTTGATGAGTTTTGTAAAATCGTCTTTCACGGAAAAATCGCCTTTCACGGCAAAATCGCCTTTTACGGCAAACAAACAAAAACGCCTGCTACGGCATTCTAAAAAAACAAACTTGTCTCTTTTCTTAATATTAATACAATTTGAAAAGTTAGAAAAAAGGATTGATTTCCTTTCCACTTGTGAAGATGAATCTCCGGATTATCACCATTCCAAATTCCAAGTAGAAAGTAAATCTGGCATACCCGTACAAAAATGTTGATGCCCGAGATCTTCCCTCCTCCGCCGAGACCCAGGTCAGCCCCCGGGGTGCGGAGGGAGAGGACGGAAGATTCCCCCTCTTTTCGGGTCCATCATAGGTGCGCGGCTGGGTTCGAGGTCCCGCTGTACAGATTGAATCTCGGGACGCTGAACTTTTTAGGGAGCATATACTCCATGATCTTCTGAGAAAATGGAGACACGCCATGGTCATCAGTGTTGTAGGCATTTAGCCGATCTTGGGTGAAACCGACCACCTCCTTGTTCTGCTGGACTGTTTGTTTGACCTGTTGATTGAGCCATATTCTCAGGTTAGGGTCGTTTTCCAGCCTCTGGCGCTGCTTCTTAGAGTCAGCGCTAAGATGAGTGCTGCTCGAGCCTTCGTCATAGGCTCGGTCATATCGCTTGTTGGTCATGACTTGCCTTAAGTCCTGTTTGACCTCTAGGGCCTACAGGGCTCGCTGGAGCGCAGGAGGTATGACCGAGGCCCTGACTGGGACCTTCGCCTTCTCTCGGAGCTGTCTTTGGAGTTGATGAATCAGAAGATCCTGCTCTTGAATATAATGGTTCTGGACCCTGATATCCTCGACGAGCATATCGTCGGCGTCCTCAAGGATTATGTCGTCGTCCTCCTCCTTGGAGAACAGGTCGTCGTCGTCTTCGTCTTCGAGGAGCACATGGTCGTCATCATTAAGGAGCACGTGGTCACCCTCCACATGGTCCTGGTGACGGGACTGGTGCGACTTGGATAACATTGGTGTATTGTCTCTTCGAGAACGTCCTGGAGGAGGAATATTATGACGGGGTTGTTCCCATAAGATAATATCCTGACGGGGATGCTCCGCCTGAGAGGGACCCTGCCGGAGACGCTCCACAATAGGGTCGTTTCGACGAGGAGGTGCTGTCACCCCTTTCGACGACAAGCCCGACTGGGTAACTGGATCTCCCACGCTCATCATTTCGGATCTTCCCTCGGTCCTCTTTTGGCGAGGGATCAATAGCAACTGCCCTGGCACCCCTGGCTGGTGCATCGGGCTAGAGGCGGCTGGATGGGGAAAAATGGTGGTGGCGGTAAGGACTTGGATGGCCCAACGCCTTTTCCTTTATTAGTCTTTGGAGGCATGGTTTTTTAAGATGAGGATTTGGTTTTTTCAAATGGTCCCCACAGACGGCGCCAACTGTAAGTGCCTAAAAATTACGGACTTGGTTTAGATGAGTATAAAGCTCTTAATGATGCAGTTAAGCTGTTTTGAATGGACTGGATGTCTTGAACCTGAAAGGGAGAAGAGAAACGAAGGTCAGAGCTCCTGGCTGCTGTCAGCCGAAGGCACTTTGATACCTAAGTTAGTGCGTCACTGAACGAAGGGAGAGTGAGTGGGGAAGAAGGGTGTTCAGGCAATTAGGGAAATGTATTGTATATTGCGTACCTTTCATGGATCTTACCATGCATATATATATATAGACGAGTGTCCCATCAGAAGCTTTCTGAGTGGAGGTGGGTGAGAGCACTATCCCATCAGATCTTCCTCAATCCCACTCATAAATGCGGATGCGATCGTCGGACAGGGATAACCCCCTACCGATATCCGGCGGCCACCCTAGCTGACAGTACGTTCTGCAACGTAGCTGTCACATCACATAATTGAGATTAGACGCTCAGTGCTCACCTCAATCAACTGAACCGAACTGGAGAAGGCGCTGAGGCCGGGCGTGTTCGAGGTCGGGCACTGCTGCCGAGACGCACGGGGCCGAGCCCAGAGGAACATGATCGGTACTCTTACCGAGACTAACTCCATCTCGGTGCCAGCTAGCACAATTACCGAGCTGGATAAAACAAGATCGAGGCAATCCCGATTGGTACTTTTACTTAAGTCAGGAGTAACTTCGGTATTAAGAAAACACCCCACACAATATATACTACCAACATTTAAATTTAACATCATATATATCTTATACATCTTGCTCAATCTCTCCATCATTTCTAATTATCGAGTTAAGGTATTAAAATGAATTTCTTCGTGGTATATCTCCATCCTTACTAATTATCGAGTCAAGGTATTAAAACAAATTTCCTTGTGGTTCAATTCTCACTATAGTTTTATCTTTGTGTACATGCCCCATTGAAGTTGCAATTTATATATTATGTCTTTGTATGAATTATTTTAAAGCCCTTGAATATCCCGTCATCTCTTGAGTTTTGTATTCACATTATCTCTCAATTTATCCACGAATACTATATCATTTGCAAACCACATATCCCAAGGTACCTCCTCTTAAATCTGAGTAGTTAACTTATCTATAATTAATATAATTAGATAATGGCTTAAGGTTGACTATGATGCAGGTCTATAATCACTGAAAACTCACCTATCCTTCTATAGGTAGTTCTCACATTCATTACCGTTCTCTCATACATGCCTTACATGTCTTTAGTGATTTTAATATAACATATTGGAATACTCTTTTTATTTAAAACTCATAGAATTAAATATTTAGGTATCTAGTATAAGCTTTCTCAATTTCGATGAAGACCATATGTTGATTTTCCATTAATTGATTAACTGAGAAGATATCTTTCATAATTGACTTCCTTGACATGAGACCAAATTGATTTTCAAATATTATGGTATTTTGTTTAAAACTTGTTCCTTTATTCTCTCTCATGATTTTATAGTATGATTCATAAGTTTAATTTCACGATAGTTAGTATAATTTTATATGAAAAAAGAAAATTTATACAAGAAAAAAACTCTTAAAAGTCTAGAATTTTGGAGTACTTTGTCTAAACTAATTTTATAGATAAAAGTAGTGTACAGTTATAGTTTGTATTCATACTATCTCTCAATTTATACACAAACATCATATGCCAAGGTACTTCCTCTTGAATATGAGAATAAAACTTATCCATGGCCAATACAAATAGGTAATGACTTAAAGCTGACTTTGACACAAACCTATGGTAATTGAGAATTCACCTGTCATTCTAGGATAATTCTCACACTTGTCACCATTATTTCATACATGTCTTTAATATTTTCAATATAATTGCTTTGTAATACTCATTTTTATTTAAAACCCACCAAACTAAATCTTTAAATATCTAGTCATGAGGATTTTCTAGATCGATGAAGATCATATGTTGATTCATCCATTAATTAGCAAAGTGAGAAGATATTTTATGACAGATCTCCATGACATGAAATCAATTTATTTATTTTAATAGATATCATGGTCTTTTGCATAAGTATTTGCTTACTCTTTTCTATATTTTCATAGTGCGACTCATAATTTTAATCTCACAATGACTGGCATAATTTTACATGAAAAAAAAAAATTCTTTTATACAGGAAAAACACTTAAAAGTCTAGAATCTTGGAGTACTTTTTCTAAACTAATTTTCCAGATAAAAGAAGTCTACAGTCCTAGTTTAGATATTTCACCTGGTTTAAATAGTCATTCACCTAAATTCTGTCATAAATCCTCAACAGACAAACATGGCATTGAGCTGGACACCACATTACTTGATGTCATGAATTCCTATCAAAGCCAATTAATTCTCACCACAAATTTCCAATCAAGCACACTCCCAAAAAAGCTAAAATTCTAAAATCCTCTACTCCAATCAAAAGCTCACCAAATCAAGTTGACTTAGAATTAAATCAAACACACACCCCGCTTACCAAAAGCTCCTTTCCAGGCCCACAGTCCAGGTGAGTGAATCATGTTATTGACTTAGTGCCGAGCTGAGCAAACTGTGTTCTACAATTCAGTGCCCAGTGCCAAATAACATGCACCCATTCTAAATCAAACTTAACCCATTAATCAGACTCACAAGTCACAACTCATCCCATCCAAATCAAGTCAAGATTTTCCCATAAAGATCCTTCCTCTTGAAAACAGTTCATTCAAATACCTCCTGATAAACCAACATGATTAGTCAGCTAATCAACTCTTACAAGTAAATAAATTCCACCCAAATCCCATCTCCCCATTTAAAAACCCCCCCTTCCTTTCCCCTGCACAAATCCGTTTTTGTCAACTCTTGTTCTCAGCTATCAAATTCCAGAATAGAGAAAGAGACCTCCTCTTCTTTGACTCCTTTGCTGATTACAAAACCCCATTAGAAACAAAAACAACAACACAAAAACATATATATAAAAGACTTCTTCTTCTTTTGCTAAGCAGCAGCAGCAGCAACATACTCCATCTACTACGTCTTTTCCTCTCGTGATCACCACCACGACCATCGGAGAAATCAGGAACCAGAAGAGCAGAGAAATTTGTGATATGTGATAGATCATCGTAGCCGTCCGTCAGAGGAGTGGGCACAGGGAGATTAGCGAATCGGATGTCGTCGATGATGTCTCCTCCTTCGTCGTCTTTATCGTCTGCGGCCAACAACAACAATAGCAGCGGCAATGCGCAGGCTCCGGGTCTCAAGACCCATTTCAAGACCCCTGAAGGGCGTTACAAGTTGCAGTACGAAAAGACCCATCCCGCTGGCCTTCTTCACTTTGCACATGGCAAGGCCGTCTCGCAGGTATTCTCGTAATTTCAACACCCTCACTTGGGCAATTCCATATCTGCCTCCTTCTTCTTCTTCATCTTCTTCATCTTCTGCTGGTGGTGGTTTAGGTTACTATTGCTCATCTGAAGGAGAAGCCGGCGTCACTCCCGACGCCTCCATCGTCGTCCTCCGGCATCAGCAACGCCACCAGCGGAGTCAGGTTTGCGGCGGCGAGGTTGCTTGGGGGTGGAAACGGCAGCCGCGCCCTCAGCTTTGTTGGAGGTGGGAACGGAGGGGCCGGCAAATCTATTGCCTCCAGCAGTGGCCGGATCGGTGGCGGCAACTCTTTTGCCTCTTGCGCTTCTTCCAATTCGTCGTCTTCGTCTAATTATGATGCCAAGGGCACGTACCTCATCTTCAATGCTGGGGATACTCTCTTTATAAGCGATTTTAATTCTCAAGATAAGGTAAAGTTGCACTCTTTTACCTTTCAGAAAGGAAAAAAATGCAATCTTTGGTGGTTTTTTTTTTTTTTTTTTGGACTGTTGGGTGTTTGTTTGAGAACTCAATTTGATGTGGGGTGGGGGTTGTTGTTGTTGTTGTTGTTGCAGGATCCGATAAAGGCGATTCATTTTAGCAATTCGAACCCTGTTTGCCATGCATTTGACCAGGATGCGAAGGACGGGCATGACCTTCTCATTGGGTTGAATTCGGGGGATAGTATGTGAATTTGCGTTTTTGTGATGCCCGATGTGAATATCTTTGTGGGTTTACTTGTTGAATTGACTGTGTATTGTGTTGTTTGCAATTTCAGTTTATTCGGTTTCGCTAAGGCAGCAATTGCAGGATGTTGGGAAGAAGCTTGTTGGAGCACAACATTACAATAAAGATGGTCTTCTTAATAACAGGCAAGGAGACTTCAAACTCTTTTGACTGCGTGTTCTGCTTTACTCTACTTTTGCCTATCAAGCATGCTTTCTATAAAGGGCCACACTAAGTGATTAATCTCTTCCTTCAACTTGTTTATTTGCTTTAAAATATCGTTTTATGCATCTCTTTTATAATGGAAAGAATGTTTCATGGGTCTATGAACATTTAAGTGAGTTTAGAAACTTTGATTCGATTTGGTACAAGCTAATTACTTGTTCATGTATGCTTGTCCACCCTGTATTTATCTGCTTTTAATACATTGTGTGTAGAATTTTACCTGCAGTTGTCAAATAAAAAAAATGGAAGCTGCCTTTTGAAAAAGTATTAGACCTGCTGCCTCAGCCTTTATAGTGATCCATTAGGTAGTGCGGTTATGCGGCCAATAGGGGTTGCACAAACAAGTGAGGTGCTAGGACCAAGCACAGTGGCCATAATGGGGTTTTTGTTGTTAATGAAGATAAATTGTTTAGGTGATAGTGGAACATTCGAAGGTATGAATGATAGATAGCAAGGATGGATTTCATCAAATATATATCGATGAGAAGGCAACGCACTGAGTTGCACTGAAATGCAAGTGATAAGGATATTGATCAGAGTTCACATCAGGTGTGGTAGAATGGTGGGTGCGGTAAGTGGAGGCTGTTGGTTCTCAATTGACAGCTATGGTTCCATTTGGGAGTGGGGTAGGGGCCGGAAGGTCTAATGTAAGTTTTTTCCATTTGGAATGGGGCAGTTTATGTCCAAATCCAAATGTCTGTGGGGTCATTTTCTTTGTGTACTTTTTTCTTTCTATTATGGTGAAACGTAGTGATGGAACCGATTCAAATACAAAAGTAAGTTATCTGGTTAAACAAAAATCTTGAAAACATTTTAAAGTTTTCAAGTATTCACCTATTTTTATGGTCAGAATTTGCTAAAATGTTGTAAATAAGCAGCCATGCAGCTAATGTATCATTTGATTTGACCAGGTCCATATTACCTATGTACAGTCTGGCATTGTATACAGTTAACGGTTTGTGAATAAGATTTTAGCACTGTTAGCCTGTTACCTGATCATTGATGAGCTTGCTCTACAAGATGTGGGGAGTGGAACTTGTGGAGGATAACATTATCATGATATGCTTTCTTCACATTCTTTTGTCTTATATTGTTTCTGTTTATTATATTCAATTTCCTCCAAATCTTTTTTCCGTTACCTTTTCCTCTGAAGATCATTTTCCTTCTTGTCTAAAGTTGTATTCTACCACTGTTATCCACAGCCGTTGCACTAGTATTGCATGGGTGCCTGAAGGTGATGGTGCTTTCGTTGTAGCTCATGCTGATGGAAACTTATATGTATATGAAAAGGTAGGCTGATTTCACTCAGTGATTCCTTTCAGGCTTATTTTTGGCAATGTTGTGCGGCTGCTTGAACTGAATGGTTCCACTTTTCTTCTTATTGCTTAGAGTAAGGATGGAACTGGAGATTCTTCATTCCCTGTTATCAAGGACCAAACTCAATTTTCTGTTGCACACGCAAGATCCAGTAAGGTAATTTTGCATTTAGTGTTCTTAACTTGTGTTGTTTTCCTCCCACTGCAATACAATCCTAAGATTTGTCTATGCAACTTTCTTATTCAATTTCTTTCTCTCTCTCTCAAATAGAAATATGCATGTGCCCTATATCAATATTTATTGAAAAAAAATATAGCAAATGTATTGAGAACACAATTGAAGCACAATCCACATTACACACTAATAAAAATTTATAGAAAAAGCACCACAATAAAAGCGGTTATGTGCTCAACAAAGTATGCCTAAGATATTATTCATCACGCAGCCCTTACCAATTCCAAAAATCATGGCTACTCCTTTAGAGCCCAATTCCAAACTACGACCACTATTCGATGACGAACTCCACCCTGATCCTTTACCCTATTTCAAACTTGTGGGTTGTTTGGTTTATGCCACCATCACAAGGCCCTATATCACCTTTGCAGTTCATCTTGGCAGTCAACTGTCTCCGCTTTGCACATGTCTTATTGTGCGGGTTCGTCGCAATATTTGCTGCTTCAAAATTTCTTCACAAATGGGTCTCTTTTATCTGTCCACTTCCAAGTATTATTTATGAGGTTACAGTTACACAGAAGCCAATTGGGTTGGTGATTTACTGATCGTCACTTCACCACTGGTTTCTTTATCTTCATGGGTGTTCTCTCATTGCTTGGAAATCCAAAAAGTAGTCAATTGTTTTCAGGTCCTCTATTGAAGCCAAGTATCATGAAATGGGATAATGATGCAATCGTAGGTACAATCGCAAGTGCCAGGGCACAATTTGGGGTTCCTAGGGAACAATCACACGTGGAAGAAACAGTCTTCAACGATAAACCTTCTATTAACTCAATTCTTTGAGATTATTAATCTCTACAATGTCATATATATATATATATATGATAAAAGAAACTTAGGGGTTAAGAAATCAATCCTACTTAAACTAGGAAACGAAATAATAATCCTATCCAAATTAGAAACTAATCCTAAATACAACTACTGAAATAAAAATTAGAAACTACTAACAATTAATAAAGAATTCCTAAACTTCCTTGGGTCCCACATGTGGACCATGCCTCTTGCTCCAACGACTGTATAATGATGCTGCTTCATTTTCCCCAGGTTGGAAAAGAGTTCGACCTTGAACTCGACTCTTCTTCTTGACGTTGCTTTTGTATACAGTGTGGACTTGAAGTGCTTCATTGGTGAAATAAGAACTTGATCCTTTCTTTGGTGGTGTCGGTTTCATAGGATGGAATGTGGCTTGCTTGTTATCATGCATGAATGTGTAGGTATTGTCACGCATGCCATTAGTTACATTATTGTCATACATCCACGGACGACCTAATAAGATATCACAACTGGATACCACATTACACCAAACTGTATCTGTAGAATCTTCCCCAATAGAAAAAGTAACTGAACATGCATACCTCACTTGCACTTCATCACCTATCAGTAACCATCTGGCAAAATAGGGACGAAGATGTTTTCGAACTTTCAGCTGTAATCGATCCACAAGAGCTTGAGATATAATGTTCTTAGAACTTCCTCCATCAATGCCTACCATGCATTCTTGACCATTGACTGTTCATTTTGAACGAAAAATATTATCTCGCAACCATTTCTTCACAGTAGTCGAGGTAATTGCTTGGATGACCATGGGAGACTCAAAACCCTCCTCTGGCATAATATCCACCACCTCCTCTGTTTCATTCTTTTTAGGATCATCTGGGATATCATTCACATCACTTTCATTCTCAATAGGGTGGATGCAGTTGAGACATTCCCTTGCACAGTGCCCTTGTTGGTGACAATTAAAGCATGTGATCCTATTTTGACCTTCAGGCTTGGTGAAATCTTTGTCTGATGAATCACTCGGCTTAGAACCTGCAATTGAAGAATTCTTTTGCATAACCTATTTAGATGCATTAAGTTTTTTGGTTTGATGATGTGCAATCCCCTCAGCTTTGATAGCATGCCGAACAATCTCATCAACATTATCAAAATGCTTGAATGTGAGGATATCTTATATGTCAAGTGTAAGCCCATTAAAATATCTATCAACTAATACATCCTCATCTTCATTCAAACCACAACGAGCCTGTATGGTCATAAACTCCTCTGAATACTCAACGACTGTCTTAGAACCTTGTTTTAAATATTGAAAACTTGAAAGTAGATCTCTAGAATAATTGATAGGAAGGAATTCTTGCTTCAACAGATTTTTCATCTCGGTCCATGTGTCAACGGGGTCAATTTGTTGGTTTCTTCTCTTCCTTTGCAACTTGGCCCACCATATCGCAAATAGTTACGAAATCGAGTTACAACTAGTGTAATCTTATGACCATCCGTCATTGGCTTGTGTGCAAAAATATTTTCAACACTAACCAATCCATGAATTCATCTGGCTTCAATTTCCCATCATATTCAGGAATCACAAGTTTAATACCCAAATCTCGATCAACATTTACTGCATGTGGATCTCTTTGATTCCGAATATGTCTTCCATCATCTCGATGATTTTCCTCATGCCGATTCATTTCCAAATTGGTTAATCGGATTTCAATCCTTTCAAGAGTCTCTTGCATTTGAACCATCGTTGCAGATAGTTGATTAACAATTACTGATAATTCCCCACTTCTACATGCTTTTTGGGAGGCATATTTGTGTAATGCAAATTCAAAATTTTTGATTGACCTAATGTGTAGACCTGCTCTCCACGAACATGCGGGTGAAAATTGATCTTAAATCTGACCTCTGATTGCTCTGATATCGCAACAAGAAAACTTATCCGTTGATCGCGCTTTTGAACAGATCTGGTGTAATTGCTGGCTTAATTGATCGGGTCAGAATTAAATTGACTTGGCCCAAACTGGAAATCAGGTCCACTCCTTTGATAAGGCGCGTGCTGCTCTTCGTGGGTGGTGTGCGAAGGAAAGAAATGGGGAACAATGGAAACCCCCTTTCTGTTGTTGTTCGTCTTCACTCCATAGAAAGATGAAAGGGTGGGAGAAGGTGTGTGATGGTAGAAATGCTTTGGCGATGGCGAGTTGGTGTCTACCACAGGGAGATAAAGTGCTGGTGTTGTGGAGAGAGGAGGTGCTGGCGTTGGTGCGAATGGAGAGAGGGCAATAGTGGCAAGGTGCGGATCAGGCGGTGCTTGCAGTAGGGTGCATGGTACACACTTCGTCCCCTATTCTCTCTCTTCTTTGTTCTTCATTTTATTTTATTTTTGTCTTTTGCGATGGGGTTCCGGTAGGCCGAAGGGAATTTTGGGTTTTTTTTTTTTGGGCTATGGCAGACGATGGAGGAGGTTACGGGAGTTTGGGGGTTTCTGTTCTGGGAAGGGGGCCGATTCGATTCGGTAATGGGGATGACGATTATGATTGGGGATTTGGGGTTCGGTTGTGACTGTGCGATGAGGGATTTGGTGGTTGGGGTTTCTGGATGGATTGAGGAGTTGATAGTGAAGGGGTGTGGGCGTGAGATGATGAACGAAAGGAGGGATATGGGTAATCACGCCGACGATCGGGGATCGTTTGGCTCTGATACCAATTGATGCAATCGTAGGTACGATCGCAAGTGCCGGGGCACAATTTGGTTTCTCAGGGAACAATCACACGTGGAAGAAACAGTCTTCAACGATAAACCTTCTATTAACTCAATTCTCTGAGATTATTAATCTCTATAATGTCATATATATAATAAAAGAAACTTAGGGGCTAAGAAATCAATCCTAATAAAAAAATAGGGAACCAAATAATAATCCTATCCAAATTAGAAACAAATCCTAAATACAACTACTGAAATAAAAATTAGAAACTACTAACAATTAATAAAGAATTCCTAAACTTGCTTGGGTCCCACATGTGGACCATGCCTCTTGCTCCAACGACTGTATAATGCTGTTGCATCAGATAAACTGAAATTATTTGACTTGATTGCCTCCTTACTGACTTTGGTATCTTCTTTTCTCATCTAACCCCTCTTCATCGTAACAACAAAAGTGCCATCAATATTGCAAAGACATCATTCTTTCATGAATGCACAAAACACATTGAGGTTGACTGTTACCTTCTATGATGCCCGGATACGGACACGGGTACGGATACGGGACACGGGAATGAGCGTCCGATACGTCAACTTCAAAATTTTAGGATACGGATACGGGTACGGCATTCCTAGAAATATATAAATATAAGTATTTGGTTAGGGATTTATTTTGGGTGGAATGCTTATTTTATCTCAATTTAGAGCTCAAATATTACGAGGCCCACTATTTGTTTCAAATTTTCAATGAGGTGGGTCTCCTCCTCCTCCTCCTCCTCTTTCTTCTTTTTTGTTTTGCCTTTTGATCAAACTAAGAGAGAGACAGAAATTGGCCGAAATGGAAAATCTGCCGAAATATTGGGCGAAAAATAACACAAGCCGTATCCTGAAATTGCCCCCCCGTATCCCAGCCGTATCTTGCCGTATCCCGTACCGGTATCCGTTTCGGACCGTATCGGTACGGGTACCACTAGTAATTTGCAGTATCCGGGTATCATAAGTTACCTTGTTCTTTATCAATAATTTATTTTCCGCTTTTTTTTTTTTTTCTTTTTTGCACTCTCAAATTGCAGATTTCTTCACTAAGTATCTTGCTAAAAGTAATCTCGTGTGGAGCACTGTATATGTATTGGTGTGCTTTAGATGGTCTCTAGGATTACCATACCTACAAGGCTACAACTGTTATTGTAGATAACATTGTTTATGCAGGCAGTCGCTGTGGTCCCCACCATCCTACGGTTACTGGCTATATAAGAGAGTGTTCATTAAGAGTGACTCGTTGGAGATGGTTTGGACATGTCCAATGTAGGCCAACAACGGGTAGGCCGAAGAGGACATTGATGGAAGTAGTAAGGATAGATTTAAAGAAGCGCAACCTCTATGAGGGCATGACCTAGGATAGATAGGAATTGGGAACATAATTCACGTAGCTGGCCGCATTATAATTGGGATAAGGCTTGATGATGATGATGATGATGAGATAGTGATATCTCATAATCACAGACTTTCCTCCAATTTCTTCTTCTTTATGCTTGATTTAATTCCTTCTTACTTGAAGTATGTACTTATATTACATCTTTTTGGCAACTCTAGGGCATGTATGTGCATTAGATCTGGCTTTCATATTTTGAAGGGTCTTATACTTAATGGCCGCAGCTTCTTGAACTTTCGTTTCAGAAGGTGGTTCTAGATAGAGGCGTATCATGACTGATTCATTAATTCTTTTTCATCGAAGTCCATGAATCTTTGATACATGTCCACCTGCTTTATATATCTCATTGCTCAATGAAATCTTTCTGTTAACTTCATGAGCATCACACACACATGCTTTGTGAAGATTTCAATTTCTTCACTTGGCCATGATTCCATCGGTAATGGCGACAAGTCTATGGTTGTCATGGATGATAATCCATGATACTTAGATGATGATCTCCTGGTAGATTGATTAACCAAGGCAAATTCTGTTGTCGGAAGAATGAGATCCAGTGAGGCAACATTGTCACCAACCATCACACACACATCCTTTGTGAAGATTTCAATTTCTTCACTTGTTCATGATTCCATCGGTAATGGTGACAAGCCTATGGTTGTCATGGATGATAATACATGATACTTAGATGATGATCTCCTGGTAGATTGATTAACCGAATTGGTATGGGAAGATTCTGTTGTCGGAAGAATGAGATCCAGTGAGGTAACATTGTCGCCAACCAAGCTCCATAACAAATATCCGAGGCTTTTGTTGACAACCTAAGTCTGGCCATTTGCCCGAGAATGGTGTGCTATGAAGAACTCTACCTTTGTCTTTAGGAACTTCTATAGTCTTTTGAAAGTGATGAACTTGACAACCCAAATTGGAAATAATTGGGATGTCTTTGGAACAATTGGGATGATTTTTAGAAGTAACTAATCAACTTGACATCCCAGTTGGAAACGATGGTCTTTGGAATTTCGTAGAGATGAACAGCCCTTTTGAAGATTAAGGTTTCAATCTTCAGGACATCATGACTTCTATTGCATGGAATGAAATGAGCATTTTTTGAAAATATGTTAGCCACCACAAATATAGACTTGGCCTTTTGTGTCGTCTCTTGTAAACCAAGAATGACATCCATAGTCCATACTCTTAAGGGTGTGTTTGGTAATGTCTAGGGAAGAGGAAACCGGGCATTTTCTCTTCCGCAGAGCCGCCTTTCCTACCACCCCAGCAATGATCTCCAGATCCTCTCTCATGCGGAAATCAAGCAAAGAAGGGGGGCAGTGACCATTTTGTCCCTGCACCAAACGCACCAAGCAAGGCGCTGGATTTCGTGGCATTTTCCACTGAAAGTTATGCTGCACAAACGCCCCCTAACTCTTGCCATGATTCTTGTGGAACTGGCTATGGAGTTGACAAGCCTGTGTTGTGATTTTGACTCTTGGGTGGTTGACACTTTCCCACTGATGAAACAATTTAACTAACTTTGGTTTAAGCCCAATTAGTAGAAACGATCCTTAATGTCACCAATGGTCTTTTCTTGTTCAAAATCCCAACCTAACTCTCCAACCTGTTATCTTACATATTTCATGCTCTCAGAGTGAAGTGTTTGGTAAACTTGGTTTTCTTCCATAAAACATGTATCTGTCATGAATGCTAGACTTTGGCTGAGTGTGCCAATATCTAATTGCTCCATAGATAGCCCTGAAATACTCATCATTAGTGTCGTCTCCCTTTATCTGGTCAAAACTAGTCCTTTCTGCAGATAATGCCACCATCAGTGACTCAATGCATTTGCCACTTTAGGGATGCATATAGGTTGGGTTCAGATCAGGCACATGGTGGATCTTGACCATGGACGGAAAAAAATGGTGGATCCTGACCCAAGTTTGTTTACATGTGTGGACTAGATGACTCTAGTTGACCTGACTGGACTTGGACCCGACTTTGGACCCAACTCAAGACATAAATATATAAACATTTAATACTATATATCATTAGAGCCTTTTTTAGAAATGACCAGTACATTCCTAGCTTCAGAAGGGTCTAGCTTGGTGGGTCCATATGAAAGCATGTCATGGAGTTTAGGGTTATCTCTATGAACTACTTCATGGAGTTTAGGGTTATCTCTATGAACTACTTGTTGGGAAGTCCCACATCCCACATTGCCTACGTAATAAGCTTGACATGTCTTAATATATCTGTATTGGCCTTCCAACTATTGGCTTAAGCTTTTGGGTTGGTATATGGAACCATATTATAAAATCTTTGAAAAATAGAAAACACTTCATATTTCAAGCGCATGAAATAAATCCAAGTATAACGGAAAAGATCATCAATAAAGGTCACATAATACTTAAATCCCGTCCTACTTAAGGTAGGAGCAATTGCCCAAACATCTGTGTGAATAATGTCAAAAGATTCCAATGCACGAGAATTATGAATAGAAAAAGGCAAAATATGACTCTTACTTAAGCAATAGGTTTCACACTTTGATTGAGAGAAAGAAGACATCATTTTATTATCAAAAGTAGATTCCAAACAACCAATCTTAAATAAGTAAATTAAATGAGCATTGTTCACATGACCAAGACGTTTATGCCAAACAGTCCACAATTTATTGAAATTACTAGAAGAAACTCACATTAGCCAGTTTCTTATGAATCTACGACCTTCTCTCCATTCTTCTTCTTCTTCTTCTTCATTGGAAATTTCAAGATGCCACTGGTTCTTGCAGAAGGTTCATCATCACTCTGAACTGCTGCTGCTTCAGCCCTTTTTTTTAATCCGGTCTTTAATAGCAGTTTCCATTTTGTGGCACCCTTCCTCAAACTTCTCAAGAAAACCTGCAACCCAATGATCTGCATTCTCCACCCACTCACCATGATGCATGCCGGCAGCCTTTGCCACAGTATGTAACGTTTTGCCCACCTTTTCTTGTTGTTCCTTCACCTTCTCACGCAATTTTGTAATTCCCATGTTAACTCTCAATTGTTTCTCCTTCACATAGCTCACACGAAGGTCCTTCCTTGAATATCCACGGGCTAAGTTACGCATCACATATTGATTGAAGTCCTTTAGAATCCTCATTATAATATCTGATGTAGAGATCCAGTTTGTGCGCTTTGTTTCTTTAAATTTACCTACGGCTTTAACAAATTCATAGACGTCCTTGCCAGCTCCACTTGTATTTGCATATGGAAGAGCGTCGTGTGCCACATAGTCTATCTTGTGCCTCTCAGTGAAATCTTGAGTAATGACCCATCGTGCATCAGGAATAACTTCATCAACCCACCTGCAATGACGAAGCAACTCATAGCGTTCTGCTGCAGTCATGACAGTTTTCCCTTTGTACATATCGGTCACTTGATCGTTACAGCACCCAACAAGTAGATAAGTATTAGGGAACGACTTCTTCGCCTGCTCTAGAGATCGAGCGTGTCCGAAATGGAAGAGATCGTAGATTCCGTCGGCATATACACGGACTGGTTTCTCTAGCGAAAGATCCTCGGCCGGATTTGGAGGCAAATAGGAGCAGGAGGTTGAGGCGTCCGCCTGCGGATCTTGGCCGTTCTTAGGGAAGTTCTGCCGCTTCCGAGGGAATCGTGCCATAGATCAAGGGATTTGAGGGAAGAAGAGAGCGGTTTTCATCTCCGCCACCAAAATACCATGTAATAAACCATATACCAATCCAAAAGCTTAAGCCAATAGCTGGAAGGCCCATATAGATATATTAAGACATGTCAAGCCTATTACGTAGGCGATGTGGGATGTGGGACTTCCTAACACTCCCCCTCACGTGTAGGCCCAATAGATTTCATGGACGGGCATGTCACATGGGCTATAAAGAACAACAGGATCGGAACCCGCTATGATACCATGTAAGAGACCATATACCAACCTAAAATCTTAGACTTATAGGTGGAAGGCCCATACATATATATTAAGACATGTCAAGACTATTATGTAGGCAATGTGGGATGTGGGACTTCCCAACACTACTTACTATCTGGGTTAAAAAAAAAAAGAAAAAACTTTAACCATCCAATCTAGGGAGGTATGAATAAAGTAGGATGGGTGCCAATTTTTACTTACTCAATTGGAGAGCCTACGCGACTTGGATGAGTGTCAAATTTGGACTAGTAATAATTTAAGAAAAAAAGGGGAGAGGGAGTGAACCAAAAAGAGGAGAGAGGGTGGTTTTTTTTTTGAACATGGGGGCAGCACCCCAAAAATCTCTCACCAGTGATTGCAGAGGGAAAATCAATCAATACTTACTAGAAAACAGCCACATTGTGTCGATTTTCTACCCCCAGACTCAGTTCAAACGTTCTCTGATGGAGAAATCTGTAGTTAAAAGAAATAAACTGAATTTGCATAACGTCCAATCTCATACTGAACTCCCATATAAGTGTACATCAACTTGGACCTTCTTGGTGATGTCGTCGTCAAAGTCTGGAAGCTCATTGCGGCAGGATACACTCTTCAAACTTAACTCTGTTCTGAAGTCTACCATTGATTGCTGCTTTCGTTTCTGTAATCTTCCTTGTGGAATTTGGAAGGTTCTCTATTGTTGGACTTCTTGCCAGCCATTCATCTAATTGTTGTTGGATGGCTGTGACTTAATCTTGCATTTTCACTTGAGCTTCAAATCTTTCCATTGATCATCTTGTCTCTTTCACGATTGTTGAGCCTCCCCTGATAGTTTTGACCGCTATTTCATATGGTGACTGAAGGAAGGTGTGTGTGGGACTATGTGAGTGAAAGTAATGGAAAATTCAACCTTGGTTAACTGCATTGATGGTGCAGTCACTAGGGCTTATTTGGAACACAAGTGGAGCGTGCTGAATGGACTGGCGGAAAGAAGTACTGCTGCTTATTGATGAGGTACAGGGACAAAGGAAAGCTTACTGTAAGGGAGACCCAGATAGAGCTGGAATGGTGCTGTAGTTGGTGTGTACAGGGAGGGTTTGTCGTAAGTTAGGTAATGGTCTGTCTTGCAAATTAAGTTGCAATTGGGGCAGGGTGCTGGATGAATGGTGACTGCAGTTGAGCTGTAGATAAGGTTGCAGAAGGACTCTGGTTAGGGCTGTTCTGGGTAGGCTCAGATTAGGGTTTAAAAAAGAGCAGTAGTTAAGGTTAGGGTAGGAGTATAGGAAGGTCTAAGGTGAGGATTTGGAAAAGATTGAACCTTTACAATCCTGGCGGTGCTATAATGCAGGTTATGCAGGGGTTTAAGGGGCTAGATTGCATTTAAATTGGATGGGATCTGAGGGTAATGTCTAGGGTCAAATAGGGTTTCACATTTGGTTTGATTTTAGGTTGAAATAACATCAGATTAGGACTATTTTAGGAGTAGAAATTGGATTTTGTTGACACCATTGCAAACTTGCTTAAAGAAAGCAAAACTTGGGTAGGGACTAGTTCATGGGTGGATCTTGATTAGAATTTTCATATTGGCTAAGTTGATAGTTGGTGTAGGGCTTTAGGGTTGTATTAGAGCTGTTGATAGTGGTTTTTTTTTTTAATGGGGAAAATTCATTCGAATTTCGGAGTGTGGTTACTGCCACAGTTAGACAGTGATCTTGTATAAATCACGTTACGTGGTTGGGATTAATTAGGGTTCAAGTTCAGCTGGTTTTCGGGGTGGAAAGGATTTATAGATTTAGGTTTTGATTGGGGTTGTTAGGGTCAACATTGGGACTGGTCCTAAAGGCATACAAATGCGGTTTGCTGCACAAATCGTGCATAATTTAAATACTGCATAGATGGGGTTTTGGGTGAATGTGCTTTGGTTGAATGGATGTAGGGATGGTTAGGGTTTTGTGGGCTGTTATGGTATGCTAATTTGAATTTATAGGCAGCAGTTTAAGGTTATGAAATAGGTTGAATTCAGGGATTTTTGGAGAGCAGGAACAGCAGCACAGTAGCAATAAACAAGAACACAGTAAGAAGTATCTAACACTGAACTGGAATGAAATCAATCAGCTAACTAGGATAGAAATACGGAAGCTAAAACAAGAAGGTACCAAGTGATCTTGTTTGCTACTGAATTTGGTGGAGGTTTGATGCGGAATGGATTTTTTATCGCAATTTCAAAGTGGCCGAAGCCTACATGGAACAGTTTGAGTATCCTAAGAAGGCCCGCAAGGGTCCCAACAGGCATTGGTGAAGATTTGGGCTTCAAACAGTCCCAAATATTCAAGAAAATCAGTTGTCGGGGGCTGTTTTAATATAACAGTGAATGGCATGAGCTGTTTTGTAATTTTGCAGAAAATTCAGTGGTTATATGGGTCTCACGTGAAGCAGTTTTGGGCCAGCAGTTTGGTAGGCCAAACAGGGGCTGACCCATGAAGGGATTATATCAACAGGGTTGCTCAGCACTGCCCTTTCAGATTGTTGGGTACTGACTTCCACAGCATGGCCCACATGGGCCCCACAGGACTTCATTGGAAACTATTATTAGGACTTTTAATTTCAGTAGGAGAGATGTTTGCTAGAATTTCTAGGGTTTTTGAATGATTTGGAGTGTTATATATACCTAGCAATAGTCGACTGCTATACATCTATGTTCGACAGTCTTTATTTTGCTACACCAACTGAATAAAAGAAAGGCACAGTGCTTTCTTTGGCGCCCCCCCTGGATTCTGGATTCTGTTAATTTACTGTGATCAATTCTAGTTACTAGATTTTTTGGTTTTGGATTACTTGGGCCCTAAACAGTCTGATTGTGTCAAATCGGGACTCCATCAAGGTTTGAGGAAAAAGTTATTCAGACATTCTTCTCAAAGGTATCCAAGCATTTAGAGTTTTGACCAAATTAGCAGAGTAGCCATCACCAATGGGAGGAGAGGATTCATCACCAACTCATGTGAGTGAGGAAAGATTTTGTAATTTTATTGCTTGAAAATGAGGGGAATACATGTATATCTAAAAGGGTGCTGAGACATCCTGGCTGTAGCTCGGTTGGTTAGGGATATGGGTACATGTGAGAATGTGAGAGTTCAAGTCTTTGATCTAGCCAGAAAAAGGGTGCCTATATGTCCACCTTCAATGTTGCTAATGCTTTCTCATGAAGTTCTCATCTCTCTCTCTCTCTCTCTATGTGCGCGCGCGCGCGCGCGCACACAGAGAGAGAGAGAGAGAGAGAGAGAGAGAGAGAGTTACAATGAGTCTTCCAAGTGTAACTCAAATTAAAACTCTTATAAACTACTTGACTCGCGCGCGCGCACACAGAGAGAGAGAGAGAGAGAGAGAGAGAGAGAGAGTTACAATGAGTCTTCCAAGTGTAACTCAAATTAAAACTCTTATAAACTACTTGACTTGCAGCAAAAGATTCAAAATATAAATTGGAAAGGTTCTTTATGATTATGATTGGATGTTTTGTAGGGACTCTGGATGAATGGTATATTTTGGCCTTCTGTTTTGAACAACAGTCTCAGGCTTGCATCACCTACATCCATGTAGATTCTTCATTTTTGGTTGATAAAAATTAGGTGCCATTTTTGTTAAGCTACTATATTATCCCACCTCGGTTTATTCTTCTGCCATGTGTTGTGCCTCAGAGTGTGATGGTCCTAAGCTTTGATGAGGAAGCAGGGTTGGCATCACATAAGCAAGTCAGATGTAATAATCTCACTGAACAATTTTGAGTGCTTCTTTTTGGAACTCAGCCACTCCGTAATTTAAGCAGTCATATGGTTATCGACATAAACTCTAGGAATTTTGTTGCGTAAATTAGCCATGTTTATTCCTTGCACATTTTCCAATAACTCAATGCTCGTAAGCTACATCAAATATTGCATGCAAATTGCATTAATTATTTATTCCATCTGGAATAGTTATCCAGGCCATGGGGTAAATCTACTCACCATTTTAAAAAATAGATGGTGAGAGTTGAGCAATCTGAATTAACGGAGAAGCTGGTGCTCTGTACATTGCAAACTTCAATGTTTTTGGGAGTGATTCAATTAATGTTCTCTTGATGGAAAGGCTAGTGATAATGTGATATCTTAATGGCCAAGGAGATTGAGAAGGCAAAGCCAATATGCATAAACTCTGTTCAATTCTGAATGATGCTTATTCCTTTAAGGGAGGATCCTTTAAGATTTATCAAGATATTGAATGGGTTTCCTTACAGAGCTGAAAAATTCTGAAGATAGGTATATACGGTTGTAAGTTGTAACCAATATTTCCCTTTCCCTAAATCATGAGGCAGAAATCTGCTTATCAGAACATAACAAATTACATGCAGTAAGGGAGTAGTGGCGACATAAAATTATGATGGATTGGTGGGATAGCTGGAAGATTTTTTTGAGAACAATGGTTTAAAAATTGAATGGAGTCCCTGCTTAGCCCGTTTAGTGGGATGCCTGAAAGGGAGAGGGATTTAAGATGTAAAAATACTCCTTACCTTCACCTTTAAGGTTGCAGTTAGTTGGTCTGAAAGGTATTTTAATATGTGGACCATTAAAACTTATCAAACTTGGGTTCTCAAGTTGGAGAAGACGTGGAAGACTTGTTGTGAATAAAAAACTGATGTGCCCTTTGATGGTGTGCGGGGAGATTAAGTTGCACACAGGCAAGGTTGTGGGCCTTGCCTGAGTCCAAAAGTGAACTTGGTTATTTGGTCAACCTGAGCTAATACAATAACTTCCACATACCAGGCTATCTTTTTTATTTTATTTTAGATTTAGGTGTGGAGCCCACCTCTCTAAGATATGAACCATTCAGATGATGTGCTCCTGCATGTTTTTCCTAGAGCACGCACATGTCTGACTCACACCATAATGATATTAACTTTCGGATTAAAAAAAAATATTGTCAAAGTTTAAATAGATCACATTTCTTCTTTGAAAGTCATGTCTTTCATACTGTGGGGCCAATCTTTTGGGGATTTAAACTTCCATAAGATGCATAATGGCAACTGGATGAGGTTACTGCTACGCTTCAATTGGAGAAATATTCACTGTCCGATTGGATGAACATGATTTAAACCTTGTTTTCTAAGTGTGCCTGATCCAACACCTAGTACTGCTTCGAATGCGGAAAAATTTGGGATGCTGCCAATTCATGGATGGTTGTTTGGATTAGAGTAAGGTGCCCCCATTGGATGAAAAATTAGATATATTAAAAACACTTTTTTTTTAAATAGCTTGCCTAATCCAATGGTGGTCATCAAAGCCCAGCTGAGCCCTATTTGGCAAACATGGACACTCATTTTTTTGAATAGCTCAGATCTCTGCTACATGGACCTTGCAGGCCACATGTATGAATCTGAGTGACCTGGTCATATGGTACAATCAAGTCAACCGGATTTATTCACTCTCCTCTCTCTTTAATATACACGCATCGTTAACTTTACAAAGATTTGTACATGTTAGGACTTAAGAGCATTGTTGCCAGAATTCTATGATTTGTATCATGAATCTTTAAGGAAAAAGATTCGTATCTATGCAATGAAACTCATTTACAAGTGAATCTTAGGATTCAGGTGTGAATCTTATGACTTGATACTTATTTAATTGGATCTGATGATTCAAGCGATTCATCTGGGTGGGAATAGCCACGACTGAATGGTTGATATAATTTTTTTCTTTATTTTTGTGTTAATATTTCTTATTTTAAGAGGTTATCTAGTGATTAAAGAATCCTTTTTAAGAAATTTTTAGGAGGTTTCAAAGATAAAAATAATAAATAGACATGTGAATGGAACATTTGGCTATACTTAAGGGGTTTTTACTACTTTTTTTTCTTCTGATTTTCTCTCTATACTCACTTCTTTAACTACAAGAATAATGTCGATGATTTGGAGTTTCTTTTTATTTTTTATTTAACGAAACTATAATAAAAAATTGCAACTCTTTTTTTTCCCTAGTACCATTGATATCTTAAACATGTTTAACAATCCAACATACATTAGTTGATGATATATTAATGTGCCAATGAGTTTTTCATCTGTTTATATCAGTCTTATTTATCTCTCTATTGTTGTTGCTATAGAAGAAAAATTGGATGGATTATGAATAAAAAATTTCTTACTTTTTTTAACCATTTTTTTTTTTTTTTTTAATTTTCTCAAGCAAAATAAAAAATCCCACCATTCGCAATATGATTAATGATACGATTCGATTCAACCCCTTGAATGATTTGCGACGATTTTGATTTTCAGAACAATGCTTACGAGTACCTTTTTACGCTACAAACTGATCAAATGATGCACTGTTTACCAATATTATACCCAAACCAGCTCTTATTGAATATGTTAGCCGTCACTTGTTTGGAACATGATTAAATATACAATAAATGATGATTTTTTTTTTTTTATAGATCTGACTTTTCATACGATGGACTGACCTGGCACAACACAAATCAAAGCCATCCTTTCAAACTGCCCTCGTGGATTGGTACAAACTCCAAATTTCACTTTGTTTGACCAAGGTTGATAATTGGATTCAATATGTTGAAATACGTAGTCAACTTGTGTTTGTCCAATCCAATGGTGAATATGCTCCAACTGGAATGGACTTTTATCCTATGATAGGAAAACTCTTTAACTGGAAAACTCAGATCCCCAAAAGCAGCCTCACTGGATGGGAAGGTGTGATGTGAAAATCATTATATTTTGAGACTTTAGATAATGTTTTTGTCAATCTGACAGTGAATGTCACTTGGAAGAGATTGGAGCTTGGGCCCCTCTTTGTAAGCATCCTTGTGTGCACTGTAAACATAGTGGGGCACCATCTCAACAGTATGAATCTTCAATAGTGGGCCCCTGAAGTGCAGATAAAAATGCAAAGTCGACCTTATGTAATGTGTTATGTATGGTTAACTGTATAGCTTCTTTCCTCTTATGTATAATTTATGTAATGGTTCTTTTTCATTTTTATGGTATTGTGCGTGGGGTGTTCCATTTAACAGATGGTTGCAAACTTCCTTGATTTACATGCAGAGTAACCCAATTGCTAGATGGCATATTTGCCAAGGTTCAGTCAACAGCATTTCGTTCTCAACGGATGGAACATATTTGGCCACTGTTGGAAGAGATGGTATCCATAAAACCACTTGATTGCATCAGATTCTGTTCATGTTTAATGCAGATGCTTTTTTTATTAAATAGGTACCTCAGATCAATTGCCCATCTGCAGGTTACTTGAGAGTTTTTGACTACATAAAAGGACAGTTGATTTGTGGTGGCAAAAGCTACTATGGTGCGTTACTGTGCTGTGCCTGGAGGTAACTTGTGTCACCTGTTCGGATTCCATACATATTTTTTCAATCTATACATTTTTTTTTTGTTGCCTCTTTTAACAATGTGGAATTAGATGTGTTTACTCTTTCTTAAAGGTAATGTGATTTTCATTATGACATGTGAATATACAGTAGTGAAGCAGTTCTGTGAAATCGATGGATCACCACAAGGGCACGAAGAAAGAGCTACCAAGAAATAAAATCCAACTAATGTTTTTTGTCTAAAAAAATTTCCTTTGAAGCACTGAATCAGGGGATTTCATCGCTTTTGAGTCCACTTGCATGGAACAAGATGGAAAGTTGCATTCTTTGAATTGTTGCCTTCAATAGATTTTTGAGTTCATGAGCAATATAATAAATGCACATGAAGAAACAAGAGCCCCTTACACATTTAAAAGGTCTTCATTATTGCAACCACTTGATTGTCAGTTCAAGTTGCATACTTAACAACGGAAAAAAAATTGGATGGAGGCTTGGCACCACAATTTTGTCATCTTAGGGCACTCTTGGACTTGCCCTTTTTCTGCAACTGATCCTTGAAGATTTCTTTTCCTTTTTCTTTCTTTAATATCTCTAGTCCTAACTGTTTATCAAGGATATTCACTCTTCAGAATTTCCCACACTTACTGGGCTGAAATTTTGAGATGGCCTCTCCATTCTCCAATGGTGTTTTTCACGATACCTCCAGTACCCAGAGTTCAGGATGTGCTTACCCAATCCTTCTTAACATTGTTTTTCTTAACTGTGTAGATGGTCATTACTTTTCATCAGGATGATCTTTGTGTTACCAATGAAAGATTGGTGATTTAGCATCGTTTAGTGCATTATTATATTTGTATCTTCATTTTAAATTATTCAATGGTGTTTTTCACGATACCCCCAGTACCCAGAGCTTCAGGATGTGCTTACCCAATCCTTCTTAACATTGTTTTTCTTAACCGTGTAGATGGTCATTACTTTTCATCAGGATGATCTGTGTTACCAATAAAAGATTGGTGATTTAGCATCGTTTAGTGCATTATTATATTTGTATCTTCATTTTAAATTATTCCATCACAAAACTTTACTTATTACAGATAAAAAGAATGTATTATTTTCATATAGAAATTATCTGTTTTCTTTTTCTTTTTTTTAATGGATTACTGGTTATTTGATTATAATGACCTAAAAACTAATGTAAATAATGTCCTGATTTTGGCAAGCTATCTCTAAAATATAATGTGCTGATTTTCAGCTCTGATGGGAAGTATGTTTTGACTGGAGGAGAAGATGATCTTGTACAAGTTTGGAGTATGGAAGATCGGAAGGTAGTAGCATGGGGTGAGGGACACAGCTCATGGGTAAGGTTTCTATAAAAGATTTGGCATGTTAGGTGTTTTATACTTGTCTGTGATGTTATAATTTCATATGTTTAAGTTGACTGGCAGGTTAGTGGGGTTGCTTTTGACTCGCATTGGGCATCACCAACTTCAGATGGCACAGGAGAAAATGTCATGTATCGATTTGGTTCTGTTGGACAGGTATGGGATTGCAATACCATTCACAATAACCATTAGTTTGTAATGTACTATTTTATTTTCTTCTAAATGATGTGTCATCCTAATAGAGGGGATGATTGAGGATAAACCTTCCAATTCCATAGTCCAGTGGAGCCATCACAATGGAGAAGAGTGATTCAACATGAATATATTTGGGTTGGCTTGGATGTCCGGCCCTACGATTACATCCTTTGAATTTTGATAGAAGCCATCAAACTCAGAACTCGATTTCACCCTGTCAGAAAATGAAGGAAAATTTATTCAAATCGTATCAGAATTGCACAATCTTGGTCTTGATGGGTGCATAATTGAATAGCCCATCCAATGCACCCAATTTTATTTCATTAGGACATTTTTTGACATAAATTTTACCGTATTTGAAAAACATGGTATTTAAACTCTAAACAGCTCAATCAGGACTCATATTCAGTAATGTCTCGAATGACAACTCGTAAGGACTCTTAATATGTCTTGGACTAGAAAGCAATGCAATTAATTCTAATGACTACTTGCATGCGTGAAATCCATTGGGAATGGCCCTCATGAGCTCTGGTCTTCACATGGGGCCCCCCATGCGGCACTTGGATAACCCCTTTAGGTCTGATCCTGTTAACTTTATGTCCTGGGCTGCATCATATCATACAATATTTGGTGTGATGAACTTGATGGTGTGATGGGTGCACTGAACTCACTTGGGCCCAAGTGATGGGGCCATGACAGTCATGCTGAGGGCCGGGAATGGCTATGAGCATGCAAAAACATCAACCCATTAGACCATCATAATCCCTTGATCTATGGCCCCTCAAGTTTAACTGTTTTAGGAGATATCTTTTATTATTTATTTATTTTTTTTTATTTTTTTTTTAATTTGAATCCAACGTTGAGTAACAGCTGGATCAGTGCCAAATTTTGGGCTTGTGTCAATTCATGAGAGGGTAGTGTGTGTGGGGGGTAACTTGATCAAAGGTGGGCTTAGGCGAGTTAATGTATCTATGTATGTATTCATGGAGAATTTTCTTATAGCTGACCACATGACACTATGTGCACTAAGCCACTAACCCATCCCATCTGTTGATTTAATCCAATGGCTCATTTGACTCTCTTCATGGTTGAGAGAGAATGAGCAATATGTTCGGTTACTTTCACTAAAATATAGTGCACAATTATCACCACGACACTATGCACACTAATCCATCCCGCCCTTTGATTTTAATCCAATAGTTCATTTGAGACTTTTCATGGTTGAGAGAGACTCTGCAGTATGTTCGGTCATCAATTTCAACTTTCGTTTGCTATGCTACAGAATTATAGCATTGAACAACAAATTTGACTATCCCTAGCTTACAGAGATCATTAATGGACAAATATGTTCGGTCATCAATTTCAACCATCTTGTTGGTGGAACCCAACTTGCATTGCATATGGTTTTCACATTGAACAACAAATCTGACTATCCATTCGATTGCTGACGGGCAACGTTCCTATGCATACACCTCTCACTGCATTATGGTGAAAGGCAGCTTGATGGAGCCCACTTGGGGCCCCACTGATCACGGGACTAGTGGGGATTGAAAGAGCCATCTTGGATGGGCCTAGAGATTAAGTTTGGGGTCAATCCCATGCCTCTTACCCCTTCATCCATGGCCCACAAGTTTAACAACTTATATTAAAGAAAAAATTTAACCCTCGATCCAATGGGGAGTCCATTCGGGTAGGCGAAAAATTCTAGCGGTCCCGTGTGATGGTTAAGGTTAGTCATAGATGATGGACCTAGGCGTGCTCTATATATAAATTAGGGGGGGGGGGCGGGGCGCTCTCCTAAGCTGCAGCTTAGCTTATCCTAAGCTGAAAGAGTGTTGATCCCATAAATTAAAGTCGATTATCTCCATTTTTTGGCATGATGATTTTCTCCAAAATCAAGACAAATCCAATAAAAAACTGGATCTTCCACTTCCAACATGCCAAAAACAGAGATAATCAACTTTAATTTGTGGGACCAGCACTGTTTCAGCTTAGGATAAGCTAAGTTGCAACTTAGGATAGCCCTGCTCATATATATATATAGACGTTTTTATCAGAAAAATCACTTTATGTGGTCCGTACACCGAATAGGGAACATTAAGCAAACATGGACCTAACAGGGAATCCGTACAGGATTTCTAATTTTTTTTTGGTGGTCGAATTCGACCTTCAGTTTCAGCACTGGAAGCCCAATTCGACCCTGAGATAGAAACTGACCTTAAGACATTTTAGTTCCTGGCGTCGAATTCGACCTTGTAAGAAACACCTGAAGGTCGCATTTGACAAGAAATGTACATGAGTTTTTCTGACTTTAGGTTCTGGGAGGGCAGTACATAAGTTTTTCAGCTTGTCATTTACATTTTCATTTCAATTAAATGGAAATGAAGAAAAAGCATGAAAATCACCTCTTAAATTACAAATCTGGAATTAAACTATTCTTAAATATTCCTGTTGTTAGCTGCCGAACCCAGAATGATTGGATGTCCAGATGAGGCTAAGATGATGATTCTTGTAGTTAGCTCTATGATGATATATTTTTTTTATCTTCAGAAGTCAATAACGTTGAAGAATACAAGAGGCCTCAAGGCCTAAAAGGGCCAGACCTTAAATCTGAAACAAGGAAGCCAGTCTTGGCCACAAGCAACATGTGAAGATTGCACAGCTGTTGAACCTAGCTCAATCGGTTTGTACCATAAGAGTCATAATTGGTTTTCAAAATTCCTTATGAAGTGATATCACCAATAAGCCCAACAGGAGCAGAACTAGTCCTTGAATTTATGAAATGATTTGAATCCTCAAAATAATCTCTCAATTGACAATCTTGCATAATAAAAATTAGCTGGGAAGTAGAGCAATCTCCCCACAAGCATTGAAATGAGGATAGCACAATTACCTGGAAACCTAACCCAATGGGCTTGTACCGTAAAATTTCTTTTTTCTTATTCATCTCACCAATAGTCCCCACAAGAGCAGAGCCCGTCTTTGAAATGATGAAAACGATTTGAATCTATCACAACAATCCGTCGACTAACAATCTTGGAAATTAATTTGATTGCGGTATGACAATCTCCACAGACTCTTAGGTTCTTGATGATCTGGATCGTTGTCCCTTGAATTGTGTTCATGATCCCAAATGCAACAACAAGCTTCTCACTGTGGACATGAAAAACTGTTTCCTTCTCTTCTTGATCAACATCATGAAGTACTGATGTTGTATTAGGTACATAGCTTGCTTCCTGCATCTTTACAGATAAAGTTTTCAGATACTCATAAATCTTTGTGTTGAGGATGTTGTAGTAGGTCCATTTACTGCCCTCCCAGTACCTAAAGTCAGAAAAACTCATGTACATTTATGGTTTAATGCGACTTTCGGGTGTTTCTTACAAGGTCGAATTCGATGCAGAGAACTGAAATGTATTAAGGCCACTTTTTATCTCAAGGTCGAATTCAACCTCCAGCGCTGAAACTGAAGGTTGAATTCCACCACCCAAAAAAAAAAAAAGGTAAAAAAAAATTAGGAATCCTGTACGGATTCTCTGTTAGGTGCATGTTTGCCTAATGTTCCCTGTTCGGTATACTGACACATAAAGTGGTTTTTCCTGTAAAAACCTCATATATATATATATATATATATATATTATTCATGCGCATCTATGTCTCACCATATGGTGAGGGACAATACAGTGGGGTCGACTTTATGATACATCCGAACCATCCACACATGGGACCCCTAAATTACAATGGATCAATTGAGTTTTCACTAATATGGATTGGACCGTTGGACCTAGGGTCAAATTTTTAGTTTTTTAATATAAATTCGTTAAATTTGTGGGCCAGGGCTGAAGGGGTTAGAAATTCACTTATATGTGTCGTTTAATGGACAAATATGTTCGATCATCAATTTCAACCATCTTGTTGGTGGAAGTGGAACGCAACTTGCATTGCTTATGGTTCTTTTCACCAAGTAATGGAAAGTATCATATCACTAGGTAATGGAAAATACACAACAAATGTAAATGAAGGCAAAATCCAGATTGTGGGTGCTATATTTGTGTCTTTGCCCATGAAGTGTTGGACCGTTGGTTAAGCAAAATAGATGATCCAGGTTGATTGAATTAGTTGCCCATACAATCAGATGCAACCGAAATCAACTGGACTAGAAAAAGTTGCTACTAGGATCGTTATAGCTTCTTGGGCTCACGGATATATGTATTTGTATGCATACATGCATGTACATACACAACAACATTCTCATTAGTCATGATGCAAATGAACTAGGGGAAAATATGGATTCATGTCTTGGGCGGGAGGCCTCCGTACATTCAGTCCTTTTTTAGCTACATTCATGGTGTTTTGCATGCTGTTCTGCCTTTTAATAAGATATTTCATTGTTGTTAGTGTTATGTCGTTTTTATTTATTTTATTTATTTTTATTTTTATTTTTATTTTCAGGACACTCAATTGCTTTTATGGGACTTGGTAATGGATGAGATTGTTGTGCCCTTGCGACGATGTCCTCCTGGTGGGTCACCTACATTTAGCAGCGGAAGCCAGTCTTCTCACTGGGACAACATTTGCCCCTTGGGTACTCTCCAACCTGCTCCAAGCATGCGAGATGTGCCGAAGCTCTCCCCTGTAGTTGTTCACCGTGTGCATGCTGAACCCCTTTCTGGTTTAATATTTACTAATGAGTCCATCGTTACTGTTTGCCGGGAGGGACATGCGAAGATCTGGATGAGACCTGGCCATGGAGACAGCCAAACAAGCAATTCAGAGACAGCGTTAAGTACAAGTTTAAAAGATAAGCCGCTAATGTCTGGTAAAGTTGGTATTTCCAGTTACAAGCAATGACTTCCCTGCTTGTGTGATAAAGCTGTCAGATTCTCCAATTTCTAACCGCAAAGACTCTACTTTCGGTATTTAGGTTGGGCACGTTGTGGCATGGGTAATTAGACCTTCTGTGTGAACCGCTCACTTAGAAAATTAACCAGTTTGGTTGTATATTTCCAGGGATAAAATGCCAGTAATGGAACGGAGCAGTTTTTGCTTTAAGATGACATGCATATGTTATATACACCCCCGCCTATTGCTATTTATCTGACTGCGAATTGAATAATGAATGCAAGCTTCTGGTTCAGGTTTTTGTGGTATCTGACCTTACATCTATTCAAAACATACTCCAGTATCTTTTTGTGACTAAGTTTGCGAGCACTTCCAGCTTGTTAAATAGCTTGACCATAGAACTTATACATCAAAATAACTCCTTGTTATGCATGTGGTTTGTAGCCGTGATGTCTTTTTCATTTTACAGGATGTGTACTATGTTTAGAGAATATAAAGGCTGATTGAACCTGCATTTGAACCTACACTGTTCTATAAAAGCTCAAAACTCAGAACATAAATTTCTTGCTGATGGATGTCTGAATGTGTCATTCATGAAGAGATTGCTTTGCCACCCTTTGATGTGTTGCACATTTCTGATATCCTGCCACGATGGTTGTATCTCTCAGTCGCCTGAATATTGCGCAATTCTGTTGCATAAAAAGTCTGCATGAATGTACCAATTGAAAAGAAAAAAGAAAAAACCCATCAAGTTGCATGCGTGCGCCCCATTCTGTCACCAACAACCTCGGCGGTACTCTTTTCAGACCTACACACAGGGGTCTTTAAAAAGCAACATTGTTATTGTTTACTTTTTATCAGATGATGGAGAAGCTCTGGTATTTTTTTTCCATTTTAGCATCTTTAGCATCAAGTTGCATGTGTGCGCGCCATTCTGTCACCAACACCTCTGGCAGTATTCTTTCAAACCCATACATAAGGATCTTAAAATAAAACCCTTACACGGGTCTTAAAGAAACATCATTTTTTGTTTACTTTTTAATGGATGGAGTAGTTCTGTCAATTCCATTCAAGTGTTTTGAGGTAGTTAATCCAGTTAGCATTTGACAGGGCAGCTAAAAACATGGCTGAAAATTCCCGTAAAACAGAATAGTGTGTTATAAGAACTTATCTTCAAAAAATTTTCACTTGCACTTTTTTCACTTGCAGGAGTCCACAAAGTGGAGATGAAAACGGGTAGCCATGCAGGACTTCCATAGGGGAGAAAACCCTATAAGCAAATATCATCATATTGCACCACCACATTCTGCTTATCTTTGTTGTAAATAAATGTTGATTATTGTTTGATGACAAACAAGAATGCAACTAACTAGTACAAGTCTGTAAACTCTATTCTTAGTATCATATTCCTATTACACTGGAATAAACCATACACAATACACTTGACACTGCCCCTGCACAACTTGAGTGGAGAATGGGCGACTTCATACAATTGGCTCCAAATGGATCAATCAATCTAAACGAGAGACTTGACAATTCGACAAAGTTGCTATGTCAAATCTTTTTAATCCTACCACAATGAGACTTCCAGCAGATCCCTTCTGATGATCAAGAGATAATTTCAGTGAAATGCTTCCCCTCAAGGGTTGGTCAAGTGAGCCGACGCTTCCTTACGCTGTGGAGTGGACTAAACTCAGATTGGACATGCACATAGCTGCAGGAAGAGGGAGGACAATGTCCTATCAAATGCCATGGTCCACAGACAAGCCAGTGACCATTATACCTTTAGGTTTCGAAGGGGTTTCCGGCTTTCCATCACTTTTGCAAGTTAGAACCCCACATGTCGCCCGGGTTCGATTGGGGAGTGTGCCACTCTTCCCACAAGTGTGGGCTTCTCTTCCCAATCAGTGGGCTTCCTCTTCCCACTTGTGTGGGCTCTCTCAGGTCCGCCCCCCAGGCAATCATAGACACGCCCATCTTTCATCTACCTAGAGAATGCTTCAGTGGTGATGATCTATGATACATGAAGAAAATCATGGAATAATTTAAAAAAGAAAAGTCTTGATGCTCTACCTTTGAAAACAATCTGGGAAACAGTATTGGCAAAACCCAAAGAATTAACCAATAAAAAAAAAAACCCAAAAGCTCTATGCGTCAGCCAATCAGTTGACTGAATGATTGTAATTCTTCTTTCAATTGCTTCAGAAGAAAGCCACGACAGCATATCAGGATCAGTCATGCCAGAAACTGGACAACATATCATATCAGGCAATACCACCCCTTTTAGACCATTTTATACCATAAAATTTTTTGGAGTTACTTATATAGTCTGCCATGTAAATATATCTGCACGATATTTGCTAGCTGTCTTGTCATGTAAGGTCGGCCATCTCTAACACGACAAAACATATATCAGGCAACTGGTTCTTAAGCTTGTAGATGACCACAGAGTCACAGACCAATCACAATCCCAAAGATTGTGTCACCTGACAGTCCAAACAATGCATTCCGGGCTCATCTGTCTGCCCCACTTTCTTAATAAGACCACCATTAATGGCCATAGTTGTGCAAGCTTGAGCTCCCACCTCTGGCTACCCTTCTAAGCATTATATACAGTCTCCTTCCCTCAGTAGGATCAAACCATATTTCTGCTAAATGGTTCATGCACCCTTGCATCATGCCCCATTTGGAATATAACAAACTTGGAAAGAAAATGGATGAGGCCCAGGTGTGCCAATGACCATCAGCAGTGACTGGGGGCAGAAGCAATGGACAAAATATGGTTACTGTGTGAGACAACTATCAACAGCTAGCACCAATGCCCATGATTAACCACACTGTTGATAAGATTCTGTCAAAAAGCCAATGAGACGGGCATGATAGCTGCTTTCAATAGGATGACAAACAAACAGATCTGGTAGGTCCATATATACGGCACTGCAATTAGCTGAGCCATACCAACAGAAAAAAGGCCCAATATTGGAAATAAGCCCCTCATCCAACAGAGAAAGGGCATGTATAGGATGGCCTCGGATGTTTCGATCCCCGCTGCATCTGGTGGGCCATAGTCTTATATGCATTGGGGGCTCTTATCAAGTCAGACTTCAGAACCATTGAACTATCAGCTGCATGTACAGACTAAGACCCGAGATGGTGTGTGTGTGTGTGTGTAGATGGATCTAATATCATGCGATTATTCATAAAAGTTCCATCCAATTAACTCAAATGATTCATGGAATCCACAATTAGAACAACTCCTGTCAATGCAGTATATGTTAATTGTTCTTTGCATTCCCACCAATATTAAAACTTTCCTCATTTTCTCAGATGAGATTAGTTACACTGGAAAAAGGCTTTAACCTGTACTTTCACAAACCCTAACATCGACGAGATGCTGCTACCAAAAAAAAAAAAAACCTGTACTTCTGCAGGGAGACAGTTCTCTACACCTCCCATGTGTGCGCAAAAAGACTAGTACAGGAATAACTTTTATACCAGAAAGATAAATAAACAACTGCTCATTACATGAAAGACTTTCTTTGCACTTCTGTCAGGAAGAAGGCAATCCCATGCTTTGCTAAACACATTTGAAGGTTCTGACATACATGATTAACTTTCATTTAATGACTTTACCGACAAGGCATCCTTGGCTCTCACTTTCTCCGGCACAAAATCTGTAACACACAAAAGGTTGTATGAAGATCAGACATAAAATCCGCTGTTAAAATCAATGCCAAAAACATGTGATCATAAAGGATATAAACACCTCAAAGAAGTATCACCTGAGAGGAATTCATATCTCTTCTCCTTGGTAACAACTGATGCTGAAATAACAGAACCAGCTGATCTTAGCTTACTTTATGATTGAATGAGAATGTAATTAGCAAAAAAGATTCTCAATATGTCAAGAGACTATAAAAACAAAGTTCCCTGAATGAGGAGCAGAAGTAAGAAATGATAAAAGAATCAATTTTGTGAAACATCCTCTTTAATAACAAAATTTTGAAGAACTTATTCAGAAGCATGAGATAAATAAGATTGGTAGAAGGCAAGAGTTCATACCAAGATATTTTAGAAGAAAAACAGCTTTTCAGGTAACTATGCCATGATGGCATAATCAAACAACATGGAATGGATGGAGGAGATTAATAGATATATTAAGGAATCAAAGAAGTACGTGCATTGGGAATTCCTTCAACTCTTGTTTCCCTAATACCTGCTGAATTCCTAGGATTTACCGGCAAATGGATCCAAACAAAGGGCTATGAGTGATGAAGAATGGAGACCTTATGTGGGAGCATCCAAATATCCCCACCTTTACAGGAAGTGATAGCCCATCTCTTGCACTGTGAAACTAAATCCTAGAAATTTAATGCTGTCTTGTTGATACTAAAATCTCTCACTTTTGGCCAAAGAATATTCTGTATTGCATAAAAATGAAAATAAAATAAAATCCACATCATTCAATGACATAAATGCAATACAAAATCCATGTAAAAAATACAAAGAAATCTTTATAAAAAATCATATGGCCTTCTAACGGAAGGCAAGGAAAGAAAAACTAAAAGCACCGTGTTTAATTCAAAAGAGGTTCAACATACATTATCTTATAGGAGGCTTAGGAACTTCGTTGCAAAAAGTGTTGGTGGGGGCACAATTGGGTGTGACCCCACCTAGTGGGAAAAGGCTTGGTTTGGTTTGGTTTGGTTTGGTTTGGTTTGGGGGCACAATTGGGTGTGTGAGTGAGGCACTATACAGGAAAAAAGTTAGAAAATAAGAAAACTAAGAAGTAGGAGCAGAGCAAGATCGCATGGTCGGCGTTGTACTATCACTCAGAGAAAAACAATTTGGGAAAGGAAATTAGCATTTTCAAGTAATCGTTGAGTCTTAGAAGTGATATGCACATATTGTGAAAAGAAGTTATTCAAAGAAAATATGGGATTATAGGTAGAGAATGGGTTTCATTTAATGTTATCAAGGATAATGAATTTGAGAGTGATTTCAGCAATCACGTGGAGACGATGAAGGCATGCCCATACCCCTAGTGCAACTTTGTCCATAGGAATACACACTATCATTGTGACCAAGTGCTTACGAACTACGAAGACGTGCCTGTATCCCTGGCACACCTCATTTCGACCATCACAAAGACGATTGAGGTGGTAAACATGTGCAGTAAAGATTAATTGTCTCGTACTGCCTCTTGAAAAGATAGGTGGTGTTGTTGGTGAAGGAAAAGGATCAAAGAGTGAGGCTCCCAAATTTCCTTGGGAATTTTTCAAGCAAAATTCTTTCAAAAGCATAATCAATTCTCCCAACTCTTTCCTTTTTAAATATGTCTAGAGATCCTTAAAATCCCAAGGGTCAAAGCTTGTGGATAGAAATCCAAAATGAACAAGACGTGAGTCTTCCAAGTTTTAACTCTGTCATGGCTCATCACATTGAATGAAAATTCTACTGCTGACAATAACAGAGGAACATTCCCATGCTCAAACCTTTGCTTAATATATGGCTTGATGGAGGAATCCGTTGATCAGTTATTTGTAGCATTTTGGATCATTTCATTTGGCATTCTGCTTGCCCCTTTCCATTATCTGTTGATTTTTCCATCTTCATTTAAGGGTCGTTTGCCTTTTACATATGGGATGGGAAAATGGGTTACATATGCAAATGTTACAAATGTGAAACACATTACCATATTTGTCAAAATCATCATTTTTCACATGAGTAAATGAATACATCCAAAGGTTATAGGTGTGTTAAGATTTTTTGGACTTTTTCACAAATTATGAAATATTATTAAGATATGAAAGTGAAACTAAACATCTTGATGTTTAAAATAAATTAAAGAATATTGAATGGTTCGAATCATGAATTGGAGGTCCACAAAACTGTAGAAAGTCAGATATATAGGTTGGGACCTTTTAGGACTTTTTCACAAAAATCCATGCTTTGGCAAGGAGAATGTTGGATTTGCATTAGAACTGAAGCCTAATGAGTTTAAAAGTTTTTTTTTTCACTTTGTTGGGCAGCTGATCCAAGGGTGATATTTTAACTTGAGGACCCAGGGATCAATCCCTGAGCATGTTTGTGAAACTAAGGTGCCAACACCACTCAACCATGACTGTGTTGGCCAAGGGATTAATTATAGTGATTTGGATAGATACAGGATGGTTTTAGGAGGTTTAGTCCCAAATATCATAATTCATTCTGCAACAGGGGTGGTGGAAATTAGATATGGAAGGCAGTTTATGCTATAAGTTATAGAATAGAACTTCAGTCTGACAAGGGAGGGTAGTACACCTCCAACAAATTTCAGAGTTATCTTGCTGAAAAATGGGATTGAATCACAGACCTCATGTGCATTACACCATAGGATAATGGTGTTGCGGACCGTAACAATCGACATATGTTATAGGTCACCAGGGCTCTTCTTTTTGAGATGAATGTTTTTTTTTTTTTTTTTTTGAAATGGTAACTTGTATTAAAAGAAAAAGGAGCAATACAAAAGAGCTTTACAGTATAAAAGAGCTATACTGAGAAGCGGCCGGGCAGAAGCCCCCAAAAAAACAGCCACCTCCCAAAAGGAGGGGAAAAAAAAAGGGAGAAGGGAAAGGAGAACCAAATCAAGTTGAAGTGATTTCCCTCCAATTGAACATGATTGCATTAAAAGGTAAGCCTCAAAAATCTGGGAGATAGGAGACCCACGAGGCAACGCAGAATTTCAATCTAAGGATTAAGTCTTCTTGGGAGGAAGATAACCCTTCAAAGCACCTTCTGTTTCTCTCTTTCCAGATAGTCCAGATGCAAGCCAAGAAAGAGAGGCGCCACATGATCTTCCCTTTGGTGGTGTTAATCGGGGTAGCCCACTGATCGAACAGGTCCAGTAAGGATTGTGGCATGGCCCAACTACAGCTGAACTCCTCCAGGACCACCGACCAAAGCGCTTTCGACAACTTGCAATGGAGCAAAAGATGGTCAATTGATTCCTCGTCCGCTAAGCAGAGTTGGCAAGCATTAACAAGTAGCAAATGTCTGCGGCGAAGATTATCCATGGTTAAGATTTTTTTCTGAAGGGCAAGCCAAGCGAAAGCAATGACTCTTGGAGGGGCCTTGATCTTCCATAAAGATGACCAACTGCGAGTAGCTGTTAAATTGGATGATAAGGCGGAGAAGAAGGAAGATACCGAAAAAGAACCATCACGAGAAAGGATCCAAACCCTGCTGTCGTCCCGTTCTGTAGAGCCTTCTATGCCATTAAGCACCTCTAGAAGATCGAAAAGGTTAGCTTCTTCAGCCTTGGAAAGATTCCTTCGGAAGATAGGCCACCACGATTGGTTATTAGTGCTCGTGTCAAGATAATGACAAATCTTAGCATTGCGGTTTTGGGCACATCTGTAGAGATCAGGGAACCAGAGCATTAAAGTGGTCTCACCCACCCAAACATCATGCCAGAAAGAAATATGCTCTCCATTGCCAACGCGGTAGCGGATGGAATGGGTGTAAGAAGTCTTGGAACTATATATCCCTTTTCAGAAATTTGAGCACCTTCGCGGAGTAGAGAGATCCCAACCATTTCTACTGACTTTATATTTTGCTATCAAGATGCTTTTCCAAAGGCCTTGAGATGAATGTTCAAAAGCATTTTTTGATCAGATGGAGTTTAGACAGCAACATACTTAATAAATAGAATGCCTTCAATGACATTGGGAGGAAAAGGTCCCATAGAAGTGTTGTGTCCCAGTACCCTATTGTTCCAAGTTCCACCAAAAGTGTTTGGTTGTACTTGCTTTGTTCACATTCCGAAACATCAACGAGATAAATTGGATCCAAAGGCGGTCAAATGCATGTTTGTGGGATATCTTAGTTCTCAGAAGGGATACAAGTGCTATGCTCCTGGGAATAAGGGCCGCCTCTTTGAGACAATGGATGTTAGTTTCCATGAAGATATTCCATTTTTCTCCTCAACACAGAAGGAATTACTACTAGAAGGAAGTGAAAATGAGAATGTTCCTCTTGTTTACTGGATTACCATACAAGGCAGGTACAGAGTCCCTTGCTCCGGACGGAGAAGTAATAGAGAAGCTATAGAGACCACTCCAAGTATACTCGGGGGAAGAGAAAAGGGAAATGGACCATTGCTCTCATCTATACCATCTTCTGATGCTCCTAATTCGGATCCAAAACCTCCTCCATCTCCATCTGAAGTTATTCCTCAATTAGGTATTTCCTCTAATTTAGATATTCCTATTACCGTACGCAAAGGATCAAGATCTTGTGTTATTCGACATCCCATTCACAATGTTGTTTCTTGTAATCATTTTTCACCTATATATCAAACCTTTATTCCTAATCTAGCCACCGAATGCATACCTAAGCATGTGTTAAGAGGCCTTAACTTGTCCTAAGTGGAGAAAGGCAATGGTGGAAGAAAGGAATGCTCTAGAGAAGAATTATACATGGGAGTTTACTACTCTTCCAGAAGGGAAACGTACTGTGGGGTGAAAATGGGTGTTCACATTAAAGTACAATCCAAATGGTGCAATCAGTAGATATAAAGCAAAACTTGTTGCTAAGAGTTTTATCCTATGGGGTTGATTACTTTGAAACTTTTTCCCCTGTTGCTAAATTGACTTCCGTTCGAGTGCTCTTATCCCTAGCAGCAAACTTTGATTGGCCACTGTACCAACTAGATGTGAAAAATGCACTTCTCCATGGGGATTTGAAAGAGGAAGTTTTAGCAAAGCCTGGTTTGATAGGTTTAGGAGAGTTGTGCTTAAGTATGGGTTCAGAAGGTGTTATACGGATCACACTGTATTTGTGAAAAGGAATGTGAAGGTGAAGGTGGTCGTACTAGTTGTGTATGTTAATGACATAGTTGTCACTGGAAGTGATCTTGGTGAAATCTCTAAGCTAAAAGATTTTGAAGAAGGAGTTTGAGATCAAGGACCTAGATTTACTGAAATATTTCCTTAGAATTGAAGTAGCAAGGTCAACGGCTGGAATAGTTATATCACAACGAAAATATACCCTTGATCTCCTTCCTCAAACTGGAAAGCTAGGGCCAAAGCCCGCAGCCACCCCATTAGAGCAGAATCACGGCCTCCACATTGAAAGCTGAGAGTTGCTTCAAGATAAGAGGATGTATCAGCAATTGATAGGAAAGTTGATTTATCTGACAATCACTCGACTTGATATTTCTTATGCTATCATTTTGGTTAGTCAATTTATGCATGCCCCAAGAACCGATCATCTTGCTACAGTGCATAGGGTTCTTCGATATTTAAAAGGGTCACCAGGTCAATAAATCCTTTACAGCTTTCATGGGCATGCTATAGCCATGACATACACCGATGTTGGCTGGATCGTTGATAGTTAGAAAGTCCACCACAGGATATTGTACAATGGTTGGAGGAAATCTAGTCTCCTTAAAAAGCAAGAAATAGGTTGTTACCGCTGAGTCTAGTGCAGAAGCCGACTATAGAGCCTTGGCTCATGGATGTTGTTATGTTGGAAGAGTTGGGTTTCAAGCAAGGTGGCCCGATGAATCTATACTCTGATAGTATCTCAACAATTAAACTTGCCAACAATCCAGTCTACCATGAAAAAACAAAGCATGTGGAAATTGATTGTCATTTTTTTTTAAAATGAAATTGATTGTCAGTTTATCAGGGAAAAGATTGAAAAAGAGGATGTATTGCTCATTCAAGTACATACAGAAGATCAGTCAGCAGAGTTTCTCACCAAGGCGTTCAATAAAGCTAAGTTATGTCATGTTTTGTCCATCCAAGCTGCGCACTGTAAAAATCTATCCACGGATAGAATAGGACTTATTTACAATATACATTATGTTGTGGTGTAAATATCATAATGTTGAGGGAGCTTTTTGTACTTTGCATAATCTAAAATCTAATAATAGGAATGGTCGACAGCCCTAGGTAGATTGATCATTCTATTGTTCCTTTCTCTTACTCTTTTTCTTTTTCTCTTTATTTCTCCTTGATTCATCTAAGACATCCAAAGTTGGAATCTAGGGTTCCAACTGTTTGATGGTTAATCAGAGGGAATTGGGAATCTGGGGAACATTTTAGAATAATATGGGTGGATTAATTAGAGTTTTCTACGGCCCGGTAGGGGAAGAGAACTTCAACTATGCAGGTATTCTGGCAATTAAAGAAGATATCAAGATGGCTAATGGGATATGATAATTAACTCTGAATGGCCTATCATGGGCAGAAGGAAAACCAAATGCTCCCCTGAAGATAACTTTTGTGGTGAATAAAATATGACAAATGTGATCAAGGGAGGTTATCTGTACTTTACCATAAAAAAGGGAGGTTATGTGTAGATGTCCAAAGGGAGGTTAATGGGGAAGTGGAATTGTGGACGCTCAGCTAAAACGAGAGACCCAAGAGTTTCTTTTAGAATTAGCAAATGAGAGCTCATCTTTTGTAATGGGTCCGGTCCATAAACTCTATGGACTAGTTTTATACTCTCATATTTGTTGTTCTTTTTGCTTATTTATAATAATTTTTCAGTTGCTACCCCCACCCCCAAAAAAAAAAAAAAAACCCTGAATCATGTATCTAAGAAAACCATTGACAGGCCACAATTTACCTTAAGAACCTCATTCCTAATTTCCTATGGCTAATGGTGACTTTTGAGAGCACTGAAACCATTATTGTTTACAGATACTAGATGCAAAACACAGTAAAGATAGTCCTGCTAAAAGAAAATAGAAAAGCATTCAATAATAATGGGTCAAGTACAATTAAAATAACTTACATAGGTGTTCATAATTGAGAGATTTTTTACGCTCTCTTACAGCACAGGCATACGCATCTTCTGCAAACAGTTCGAGAAACTGCTCCTGCAGCCAATTGAACTTAAAAAAATTACTGTAAAGCAAAAGGACAATGAAACCTATAACAAAAGGCAAATTGCCAAGGTTAAAAAAAAAGGCAATGATGAGAGAGAGACCATTCATGCTGAATTACTGATACCCATATACAAAAGGGAATGAAGTTTACTTCAAAAACAAAGGAAAAGAAGTCCAACTAAAAGGAAACAGATTAAAAAGATAATAAAAAAAAACCCACAAGATTAATGTGGTATTCTTCAATAAAGTGTAATTTGTTTGATCACGCACACCTCACCGTACAAACAAATTGAATCAACTGAAAGATGGGTGTATAAAGAGAAAAACCTAGAGTCCATCCATCTCCAATCACTCATCCTATAATGCCCCCTCAATTCCATTATACTAATTGAGAAGAATACCAGACCACGAATCCAAGAAGACATCTTTCGAACAAATCAAATCAGTATCCTACAGGAACGCAATCAATTCAGAGAATCAAACTGAAAATTTGTTTAACCCAGTAACCCAAAAAATGGGTAGTGAAGTAAGGTTTGAAAGAAAAGAATCCTCAATTCACTAACCATTTTTGGGTTATCATGTCCTGTAAACTCTAAGCTAACTGAGATGAGAGAATAAGAAAAAAAGAAGAAGAAGAAGGAAAGATGGTTCTCTTCTCTCTGTCAATGCAATGTACCCAATAGTAGCACAATCAATTCAAAGATGAAAACTGAAAAATTATAAAATATACTGAATAACCCAAAAATGTTGAGTGATTTGAGGGTTGAAATCTTAGAACTTTTTTTTTTAGGGTTGAAAGAACAAAAAACCCTCAATTCACTAAACATTTTTGGGTTATCATTTCCTGTAAATTCTAATCCAACTGACATGAAAGAATGAGAAAAGAAGAAGAAGAAGAAGAAGATGCAATGTAATTTGTGCTTACAGTGGCTTTATTGATGAGGAAGACGAACTCGGGGGTGGTGCGGAAATGGAGGACGCCTTCGTTCTTCATGAGGCGTTTGATTCTGCTCATGGGAAAGGAGCAATTGCTGTAAGAAGGCCCTCGTCCTACTCCCCCTCGAATGCTCTTCTCTCTCTTGTCCTCTTCCTTGTTCTCGTCCTTGTTAGTATTATTAGTTGAAAGCATGCAATCTTCTTCCTCTGCTTCTTCTTCTTCTTCTCCCTCATCTCTCTCGTCCGAAGCAGACGACGGCGACAACAGTTGAATGATCTCTCTTTCCCCCATTTTTGCTCTCTTCGTCTCTCTGCTCAGCCTGAAACACTGGCTGGGGTAGTCTTGCTTCGCCAAGTAGGGATGGAAAGGCTGTATCAATCTATGTATTCTAAAAAAAAAAAAGTGTGTTTGTGTATGCCCCCTAAGACTTCTAGTATTTTCAAATAGACGCCTATTGTTTCAGTATTTAAAAATAAATCCCTAGTTACGCATTTTAATACATTTTATATCTCCAGAGTGTGTGGATGCTTTCAAAGATTTAGATGTGGAAGGTCAATTGGTTAGTGACTCTGTGATGTTAGCTGCCATGCCAGTGTATGACCCTATACTTATCAAGCGAATTAAAGATGAGCAGTTTGAGAATCCTAATTTGGTAAAGATAAGAGATCATATTGCTGATAAACTTGATTTCCAATTAGTAGATGGGATTATGTGTTTTAAAAATCGACTGCGTGTACTAAAAACTCATCAAATGACGGATCCAATTTTGACAGAAGCACATACTGCTAGACATGCCATGCACCCGGGAAGCACAAAAATGTACAGAAATCTTATGAGCAGATTTTGGTAGAATAATATGAAGAGAGACATTGCCGAATTTGTATCCAAGTACTATACCTGTCAAAGGGTGAAGTTTGAACATAGAAAACCTCCAGGTTTATTACATCCTCTGCATATTCCTGAGTGGAAATGAGAACATATCTCCATGAATTTTGTTTCAGGTTTACTGGTAACAAATAGGAGGATCAATGTAATTTGGGTGATTGTCGACCGTTTAACTAAATCAGCACATTTTTTTCCTTTTAATAAGGACATGAAGTCCAATGAGATGGCTAATATCTTCATCAAAGAAATAACAAGGTTACATGGCACACTAGTCTCTATAGTATCTGACAGAGATAATCGATTTGTATCTTCATTCTGGCCAGCATTTCAAAAATCTATGGGCACACAACTCAATTTTAGTACAGCTTATCATCTCGAGACCGACGGACAATCTGAGCGTACAATTCAGACATTGGAGGATATGCTCCGAGCTGTGTTCTTGATTTTGGTGGTGAGTGGGATGAGCACTTGGAGTTGTGTGAGTTTGCATATAATAACAGTTATCATTCAGCTATTTATATGGCCCCTTTTGAAGACCTCTATGGTCGTCGATGCAAGAGTCCCATTTGTTGAGAAGAAGTTGGCACACGGAGTTTTCATGGACACATGGTTATTGCAGAAACGGCAGAAAAAGTTCAAAGGGTTAGAGAAAAACTAAAGATTGCTCAGTCCGGGCAGAAAAGCTATACAAATAATAGAAGAAGGAAATTGGGGTTTCAGATTGGTGATTAGGTATTTTTGAAGACCTCTCCTATGAAATGTACGATTCGGTTTGGACAAAAAGGCAAACTTTAACCGAGATATATGGGACCGTTTGAAATAAAAAGCCGGATCGGTGATGTGGCCTACAGACCGAAGATTCCGCCAGAATTCTTAGAAGTACATGATGTGTTTCATGTATCCATGCTTCGCAAATATGTGAGAGATCCATCACACGTCATTCGTTACGAAGATGTTCAAATTCGACCCGATGCGACATACGTTGACTGTCCGCTCCGTATTATTGATGAAAAGTAGGGCTAGCAAAGGGGTCGGGTCGGGCTGATTCTGGTCGGGTTGGAGGTGGACAACTTATTTTAGACCCCAACCTGTGACCGACCCGTTTTTCGAACGGGTTATGAACCTTCAGACCGCACCCGATAGGTCTCGGGTCGAGCTAACCCGTCTAACCCGTATTAAATGTGGGTCGGGTCGGGTTGGCTTGGCTCGACCTGCGTAACTTGCATGTACTGATAAAAATAAGTAAAATGTGGGTGCTAGGTGAGCTCGATCTCACAAGTGCTGGAATTTAAGAGGTAAACATAACCACTGCACCAGATGAATATTGTATACAAATATTTATCCAAATAATATTAAAACTAGTTAGATGAGGATGGGAACCTAATCACTTTAAAGTATTAAAACTACTTTGGAGCATTGGCTAGTAGTTCGACTTTAGCTATGAGTTATTTATAAAAGTAACTATATTTTAAGACTATTGACCTCTATAAATACTATAATTATTATTTTTTCGTACTTGTGTTGTACGTTAAGCATGGTAGTCAAGCTTTTATTTTTATGATAAGCATTATGTAATAAAATTAAACCCAAGTGAATATATAATATATGTAATTGATTAATAAAAATAATAAGTTATTATAATTTATAAGAAATAACAACATTATTGAATAAAGACAAATCCACACTAACAATGTAGAATTGAAGAAGAGGGGAAAACTTTCCATGTAGCTGATGTGCTACCATGCATACCTGCCGAGGGAGAAAGGGTAGAGTTCGGTTTTTTTTTTTTTTTTTTTTTTTTTGTGTGGCTTTGACTTTTATAAATCGTGAATTATGTGTGTAAAACATTACAATAGACCCCACCTATTAAATTTACAATCATTAAGACAAACATCCACTATTTATGGGATATCCGCAAGTTTTAACTCAACCTTGGTTATTTCCACTATCAAGTTGATTCTCAGTTTAAAAGAATAATAAATCCTATCTGGATATTTATTATCATATTTTTAATCAAAAACTTAATCCAACAGTAGGACATTGTCCGATGAAGATAAAATTTTGGATTGTCTTATGCACCTGAGAAAAGTTTACTTTGAACAGTTGGATTTCAATACTTGTTCCTCACCATGGCGTTCCCACGCCTTAACTCAAGATTTATCAAAATGGAAGCCTTAAACTAAGAGTGAGTTGTAGCTTTTTATTTGTGGAATGGTTTTGTGGCAATGTTAGCAAATGGGCAACACTTTCCTTCTCCTCCTTTAATGTTTCTTTATCTAAGAGATTTGTATAAGCTCGAAAGGAAGGAGTGGAGAAGGGAGAAGTCACATTTACATGAGATCTTGAACTTTATTCAACAACCCAAACCGTGGATTTTCAAAAAAATAAATCAAATCATATATTATTTCTAATAATTTATTATAAAAATAAATATCAATATAAAAGACTTTATACGGGTCATGCGGGTTAGGAGGTCAACCCTAACCCAATCTGTTTTTCTGCGGGTTGGAAAAACCTAACCCTAACCCAGCCCGTATTTTCTGCGGGTTGGAAAAACCCAACCCTAACCCAGCCCGTATTTTATGCGGGTCAAGTTATGCTGGTCATATGTGGGTCGGGTTAGGGTCGGGTTGGCGGGTTGGGCCATTTTCTGCCACCTCTAATGAAAAGGAACAAGTCTTGCAGACAAGGACTATTCGATGGGTTAAATTGCAGACAAGGATATTTTCGAGCCACCTGATCGAAAATATCCAGATTTGTTTACCCAATTATGTTTCATTTGGAGGATCAAATGATTCCTAAGGTGGAGAGAATGTTACACCCCGACCCAATTTAATCTTGTTTATGCCTAATTAATTATGTTTTATCTAAATTATTTATGCTTAGATACTCATTCAGTTATTTTAGTATAATTAGACATGTTTTAGCATTTTAGTTAGACCTTGGGTCTTGGGTAGGTAGGTTGACCAAAGATTAGCTCTTTTAAGTAAAGCCGGGGACTTTTTTGTAATTTCAGATTTTCTTATTTTGCATCGTATGCATATCATCTTGGCGTGATCACGTGTATTTCATCGAGCCCGTCATCTTTCATATTGAACATTTCCTCATTAGACCTCAAACTAACCATTTAGGCCTTCATTTGACTCAAAGTGTGACTATGGATTAGAAACTAGACCTTTTCATAAACTATGGAAACTGTTACTTAAAACAGTCCCTTTACTACATTCGTATATTCATGTTGGCTTTGGAAAAAAGAAGCTCTCTGCTACCATTTCCCTATTCTTTCTTTTCCATCTCTTCTATTGAGCAAGGAAGATATTGCATGTGAATCTAAAGGAGAGATTATGGATCTTCATCTTCTTCCATATCTTTCCATGTCATTAGACTGGCAAGAGCTTCATCCTACAACCTTTTCTTTTACTCCCAAAGGTAAGATCTCAAGGACTGAATTCTGAAATAGGTTACGAATTGAGTCAAAGAATCCTTCTACATCACATGCATGCATTCTTACAGACTTTTTCCATTTGGATTACTGGTTAGGGTTTGAAATTTGGGTTTTCACTTGTTTGGGCTTAAGAAGAAGTTTGAGTGTGAGAAAGCTTGAACCTAATGCAAGTATGAGCAATATTCCCTAATGCATGTTGTTTTATGTTGATTCTTATATGGAAATTCAGTCTGCATGTTGATATTAACTCTTGTATGTGAATAGATTGATTTTAAAATAGGATTAGTTTTCTTGGTTCTAAATTTGCTTATTAGAAATGCAATCTATATGACAAATTGTTGATGTTAAATGGAAGCACGGAAGCTCACTGTAGGAAGGAGTTTGAAAGTCCTAAATTTTGTGCAGTTTTGATTCAGAAAAACTCCAAAAGTCAGAAATGGTTGCAGGTTTTGAAATTCAGAAAATTGAATGTCCGCTCGAGCGCGTGAACCTCCGCTTGAGCGGACATGCTTTCTAGAATTCAGAGAAAGTAGAATTCTAAATCCCAGCTTGATTGCATAGTTCTTCGCTCGGGCGCATAGTTCTTCGCTCGAGCAGATTGCCCTCTATGAAAGCCTCTGCTCGAGCGGTTGGTCGTCCGCAAAAGCGGACCTGACTGATGTGTCAGGGCATTTTCTTACCTACAAATAAAGGAAAAATCTAGCTTAAAAACCAATGTTTGACCTCCATGAATATCTTTGAGGATAATCATGGTACACCGGGGAAACCAATAGGAATCTGAACCTTGGTAGACCATGTAGGACCTTAGAAAAGAACCTTAACTAATTCCTTTTGTGTCCAATGGATAGATATAGCTCATAAATGTTATTCCTGGGTGTTGATTTGTGAAGTATAATGTACCTTCATTACCGTAACACCTGAGACGAATAACTAAACATTAAACTTCCTAAACCTACATCGGATAGAATAATGGGTGACTATTGATCTTTAGATTAGTTTGGTTAGTAACAATCATTGACTCTCCAATTTCAATGCATGATCATCTTGCTGTTATATTCATGACTTCAAACACTAAGTGAGTGTTCATAGGTATAATTGTAATTATCTTGTGTTTTAACTCGACATTGCAAATTATTGTTAAGTTGAAAGTCTTGAGTAGATAAGTGAGCGTATCTAGATGAAATGAATCGTATCGTGTGAGTGATTAGTGTGTCTACTCAAGTTTAGTGTGTTATTGATTTAAATGAGTCGGTACTACTTTGTTTTGACTGGACGATACCCGACAGGATGACTCTCAGTTTAGATTGTGAACATCTCTGCACAGTAGACAGTCTGAAGCACTGGAACTCTAGAACCCGAGTAGCCAGTTGAACCTTTGGCCGGGTCACTACTGACATCCTAAAATATGTGCCCTCAATGAGGGGATTTAGCTAATGTGGTTACCAACTAAATTATACAAGGTTTTCATCTATTATTGATTCGTCAAGCACGATTAATTCAACTGCACAATTGCCTAACATACTGTCATATGAACTCTTTCAAGCTATTGTCATTAATTCTGAATTGATATAACATGTGTAAAGGATTATTGTTTATACTCAGCTGAATCGTTGTATTCATTAGTTATTCTTAGTATTACAGACACAAATCCTGATCCCGGTCTTGAGGAGACCACGGAGGGATAGAAGGAGACCATTGAAATACCTCCAGGAATAGAGGAATGGACTGCTGAAGGAGTTGTATAGCTTGTGCTTCCGAGAGCGTTTCTTTTCATCCTTGTTAATAGTATACTTTTGTGAAGTTGAACAAGCTGAACATACTTTTGGTATTTGATGTATATAGATATTTTTGTATTAAAGAGGTGGAGTATATTTTGAATCTCTACTTCTTTATAGTAATGAAATCAACTTTTTGTTTAATAAACTTGAATGTTTTGGACTGCTCATGATTTGATAACTTCATATGTTTTGTTTAATGCTTCCGCTGATAAATGTACAAGGACAGGTGTCTGTGAGCATGTCTCACGGTGGAATTGGTGATTTTTCTCCTTCGTAACTGACACTTGACCCGAAATAGGTGTGATGAGCACGAGAGTGCGCGTGTCACACCCCGTGATTTACCTTTCGTCAGGTGAATTCAGGACCGGGATGTGACTTACGCTCCATGATTAAGGGTGCTGCCCGAACAAGTCCTCACAACAAGTGAATTATCCAAACGGTTAACAATAAGGAAAATAAGTATAATCAATGATATTAGATGTACATGAAATCTATTTGGTTGATGAAGATGGTATACCCTATGAGGATATTGTAAAGATGTGGGTTGTCATGAACCTACCAAACAGTTTTACTCCGGCTGTTAGACCCATAAAAGAAAATTGATGGGTCACGATAAAATATGAAAAACTTCTTGTGATTTGCAAGTATTGTAGTTTCATCAATCATGGAGACTATGACTGCAACATGGGCTATGATCTGGAGAATATACCCTTAAAACTCAGGGATGAGCTGGTGATTTTGCTGAGGACAACAAGAGTTGGGGCCAGGGATGACTGGCCAGAGTAGATCAACCATGGAAATAGAAACAAGTGTTCACTTTTTTGCAAGCATGATAATTGTGGAAGAAACTGGGCCTTCATATCCAAGAGGAGAAATAACTGAGATTGAGATCAGGAATGGCCCGGTCCATGCACTGCCGGTTTCTATCAACACCAAGGATAATGACCAAACCATCATCGTCTAAGAGTGCCCTGTTGTTGAATTCTCCTAATGGAAATCAGAATACCCACATTGGCAGATAACCAAAGTTAAGTGAAATTATATGGAAATGCAGAGGTGCTAAAACCTCTACCTATCACAATAAAGGAAATTAAACGTTTATGTAGAGAAACCAATCCGAGTTTCCTATATATTTCAGAAACAAAGTCTAATGAAAATCAAATGGAAAGGTTAACAAGAAAACTGGAATTTAAAAAATTAAATTATATGGATGTGATTCCAGCTAATGGATCATCCCATTTATTTTTGAGAAAAAAACATTTGTTCCTTTGTTTTATCAATGGGGTTGATGGATATAATTGGTTCCTAACCATAGTCAAAGGTCCCCCATATCCCGTTGATAAAAGGAGATTTTAGAATTGTATAAATGATTTAGGGGAGTGATGTGTGGATCCATGCATTATCGTAGGTGACCCTAAGGAAACCTTTGAGAGACAAAAAAAAATGGGGTGGAGAAGGATTTAATCACTAAAAAGCAAAGAATTGCCTTGAGGTTCTACATAATCTAAAGATGTTTGATATGGTTCTTGTGGACCGGCCTACATATGGTTCAATAAAAGGAGGGCCTAGGTCAAATTAAGGAAAGATTAGATACAACTATTATAAATTTACAATGGCAAGACATGTTCCCCAAAGCTACTCTAACAGTTCTTGCAGCTGGTGGATCAGACCACTCTCTAATTCTTCTATCTACCTACCCTAAAAATCATAAACTTCCCCATCCATTCAGGTTTCATAATATGTGGTTAAGAGAAGAGGTTTATAAAGACTAATGGGGTGAATGTAAACAATATCAATAGTACAGTATCAATAATATTGGGAATTGACTTAGTAGTAAGGAGGACATAAGAGTGGGATCTTGCAATCATCTTAAAATTATTCTAACCTCAACGGGGCCTAGAAATTTGGGACTAATTAAAAAAGTTATCAGCCTGGTGATCTCCCATGAAATGAAATCTAAGCTTGTCACCATCCCTATAGAGCATGAAATTAAAGAATATGTTTTTAACTTAGCCACCCTAAATTCTCCCAGACTTGATGGGCATTCGGAAGAATTTTACAAACATTTGTGGGAGACAGTTGGAGATGATATTCTAAGAATGGTGCAAAACTTCTTTAAATATAATTCTTCCCTAGAAATATTAATAAAACCTATATAGCTCTTATTCCTAAGAAAAACCAAGCTACTACTATTTATGATTTTTGACCTATAAATCTGTTGAAAATATAAGGCTACAGTACTGAAATGAAAAACTGAAATTGAAACAATGGAATCGATTCGCAGTTTGTGGAGAGCGCTGTATAGGTGGAAATCGAGTGAGGTTGGGGCCGAGGCACGACTGGTGACTTTAGGACGAGTTCCGCTCCTTCGGGATGAACCCAGATGCAAAAGAGGATCTCTGCAGGAACTGTCCCCAGAATACAATGGCGATGATCAGGCTTAGCCGCACACTAAGTACAAATCAAGGTCTAGGCACCACAAAATGCTCACAAGAAAAGGAAAAACGGGAAGAAAAATAGAGTAGTTTTTTCTATATTTTTTTTGTACCCTGACAATCTATTTTAAATCTCAAAATATGGTCGCTGGGATTTTAAACCAGCGTTTAATCACAACATTAAGGCAGCAATAAAAATAATTAAAACGCAATTTTGAATTTCAATTTTGAAACTGTTTTAAGTTTGAAATTTCTGCAACATTGATAATTAAATCTGAATAGCCATTAATAAAACGCAGGATGCGCATCGCGGACGCACGTCCAGTTAAATGTTTTCCGGACCCGGAACCCTGGGTCGAGGCAGACTCGTGTGCATGCATACGGCTCATGGTAAAAGGCTTCAAGTGTTCTAATGTGTACAGGAAAGGGAAAAGCATTTAAAGCCTTCTCAAGAAGTGAACTTGAGTAATGTGGGATGCCATGTTCTCAAGTAGCCTACACTACCCACATAAAGCAAGAGGACAAAACATCTTTTCAAGTCAAAAACACCTTTGAATTTTTGTAACAACTAAAAAACCCAACAAAATCTCTGCAACGTTGTCTATAAAATTATCTTTAAGGTTATTTCTAATATGCTCAAGAAAGTTCTCTATAATATTACAAGCCCATTCCAAAGTGCTTTTTTAAACAGGAAATTGATTACTAACTCATGAGGTTATTCTTTTAAGACTAAAAGGAAATGCGAAACTATGAGGCTTAAACTTGACATTGCCAAAGTGTATAATCATATGAAATGAGATTTTTAAGAAGAGACCTTATGTGCCTTTGGTTTTCATGAGAAATTATTAAACTAATTAAAGGAGATTGATTACTGATAATTACATCATAGCTCATGAGGTTATCCATTTTCTTAAGACTAAAAGGGAATGCAAAACTATGGGGCTTAAATTTGACATGGCCAAAGTGTATGATCACATGGAATGAGATTTTAAAGAAGAGACCTTATATGCCTTTGGTTTTCATGAGAATTTATTAAACTAGTTAAGGAGTCATTTCTTTAGTTTCTTTCTCTATCTTGTTGAATGGATCCCCCTTTGGGAACTTTACACCTCCCGGGGTCCTAGACAAGGAAACATGCTTTCCCCTTATTTATTTTAATGTCAAAGTTTTATCCCGCATGCTCTCATCAGGGCCAAGGAAGTGGGATCTGTCCAAAGGGGTTAGAATAGCTAGGAGAGCCCCAAGTGTTTTGCATCTTCTATTCACTGATGATAGCTTCATTTTTTTGTAAGGTAAACCTTAAGAAGCCAGGGTGATTAAATGGTTACTTGAAGATTATTGTGACATACCGGGGCAGTTTAGACATTATCATAAATCTATTGTTTATTTTAGTAAGGGGCTTACAAAAAAAAAAGGTGTAGATGTATTGCTTCAGCCCTTGATATGAGGTTAATGGACAATGATGAAAAATACCTTGGGAACCCCTTCACTATAAGGAGGAATAGGAACTCAAGCTTCGAGGCACTAGTTAACAAAATTAAAAATAGGATTAGCTCTTGAAAAGTTCCTTTGCTCTCCCAAGCTGGAAGAAGTAACCTTATCAAATCTATGGCTGCGACGGTGCCTGTTTATAATATGTCAGCTCTTTACCTTCCAAATAAAACCTCATCATAAGCCATTGATAAAATGTTCAAAGCCTTTTGGTGGGGCAAGAATGAGGGTGAGAAGAAATCTCACACCATCAAGTAATCAGAATTATGTAAACCTATTTCCGATGGGGGGCTAGGAATTAGAGACACCAAGCTAATAATCTAGCCCTTTTGCCCAAAACTTGTCGGAGATGCCTAACCAATCAACATCTTATTTGCTCAAAAATCCTAAAGGCTAAATATTGTCCCAAGTGTAACCTTTGGGAAGCCAAATTAAAAAAAGGCAACTCCTAGTTTTGGAGAGACTTCATTGAGGGGGTTAATTTCATTAACGAAAAGGCGAGATGTATTATTGGAAATGGGGAGGAAGTTTTGGTGTGGAAGCGTAATTGGATCCCTTGTAAGGAAGCTTGAGAAAATCCTTTCCTTCCATGGTAAACGCAAACCTTACTGTTGAGGACTTGTGGAATGGGGAAAGAAAATGGACTGAAAGCATTATCAAAAGCCTTTTTAACAACCATATGGATGTTGAAGATATCTGCAAAATATATATCCCTAATCATAGAGGTAATGACACGAGGACTTAGCTTTTTTTTTCAAAGAATGACCAACTTACTACTAAATCGGCTTATAGTATAATCTCAAAAGGTGGCGTGGCCAACCTTATCTCCTCTATCAATTGGGAATCTTTTTAGAAACTCCCTCTTCCTCATAGAGTTCATTTGTTCAATTGGAAATGTTTTAAAATGTCATCCTGGTAAGAGCCTCGATTGAGCTAAAAATAAGCTCAATTGATGATAAATGCCCTATTTGTGAAAGGGAGGGGGAGTCGGTTGGCCATGCTTTGATGAGATATGATCATGCAAGGGCCATTTAGTTTGGCTCTTTTCTTGAGATTCAAACTCATAATTTTCTTTCTACAGAGTTAACTAGTTGTTGGAACGATTTTTGTGAGCAAGGCCATCCGACCTTCCCTCTTAGGGATGATCACTTTAAGATGTGGGTTCTATCATTATGGTGGGCAATTTGGAGAGCCAAGAATGACTTTCTTTTTAGAAGTCAACCATTAGACCCCTTTAAAAGTATTGGGTTGGTCAAAAGGATGGTTGAAGGGCCCACCATTTTATATAAGGACATGACCGAAAAGAGAAAAGAAATAGTAAGAGAAAGTCATGTAGTGATCTCCAATGATCAAGATCTGTTGATCTACTCAGATGCAACTTTTAAGGCTAGTGATGGAAAAGTCTCTTTTGGTTATGTTATGGTTCTAAGGGTTGTTATTTTAGATGCAGATGCCTGCCAAGGAAGTAAAGCTGCCTTTTCAAAAGAGGCCGAAACAAGGGCAATCTTAGTCGATTTACGAAAGGGGAAAGGAGAATGCTTTAACAGGGTGCATATGGTGTCGGATGTCAAAGATGTGGTTCAGTTGCTGAATGAAGATGATAATTGGTCTAGCAGTCCTGTTATCTTAGACATCAATTTGTTTGGCCTCTTTATTTAGTTTTGTGGATTTCTCTTTTTATCCTTAAGAGTTTCAATGGTAAAGCACATAAGCTTGCCAAACCTTGTCATTCTATTAGTTAGGATATTGTATGGGAGATGGTGGCTTTTGTGCTAGGGGTGAAGAGTTGATTTTAGTTTTTTGTGATCCCTTTCTTTTTCTTTTTACTTTTGTTGGGTTAGTGTTGTTGCTGGTGTTGTTTTCTTTATGCTTTTAATTTATGTTTACTTTGTTAGGTTATTGTCTTGTATTCTGGGTTAGCCAGATTAGTCAATTTTAGTTTATCTAGGTGTAACTGGGTTTGGGGCTATTTTGGTAATTGTATAGAGGGGCTGAGAATGACTTCCTTTGAGACCAAGAAAGCATGGATTATAGATATGATGTAATCTGTAAACTTGAACTCTGAGGTGGTGTGAAGCACAGTAGGGAGAGAGAAATTAACTTAAGCTTTCTCTAGCAGTTTTGCCGAGCCATGTAAGTCGTTGTCTTCATCTTCTTCATGGATTGATTACTTGATAGTGTGTATTTGTGTGTGCCTGTTTGATCATCAATTGCAGGTTGTCAATTTCGCTGCGTTACTTTCCCAACATATTTACTAAAAAGAAGAAAAGACTGTTTGATGAAAAGCATGATAATGAATATGTATAAGATTGCATTAATCACTTTTTTGGTAAAACCACCAACCCAATGTAGAGAAAACCTTAATTGGCATAAACTTTGAAGATACGCCCTTACCTAGAGTGCTTATTTTGAATGGTTGAGATTTTAATATGTGGGCCCACTATGGAGTTCCACTGCTTTAACTTAGGATTTCTTTAGGTTAAAGCTTTGCAGGATCCAAATTCACGTAACGGCCGCTTGTTTGCATGAATCATGCACAAACTACCAAAGGATTATTAGAGAGGTGAGGTATGCAAGATAAATCTAGCGAAGTAGATGGGGTTTTAACTTTCCTAAGGTTTGAATTAGTAGGGTAGCTGATTCTTTTTCTTGTTTTTTCATTTGTTTAAGGGGATCTTACTTGATAGTCAGTTTTTAAGATTCATCATTATTTTTTATTTTTAATACTTTTAGAACCCGTTTTAAAATTTTAGGAATTCTTACTACACGTTTGTGTCAGCCTGTTGAAATGGAAAGGCAAGACTTGTTTATATTCCACATATTTCTTTTCTTTTCTTTTCTTTTTTTTTTGTTGCTAGGTGAGATATATGGACTCTCCACAAAAAGTCCTTATTTTTGTGGGATCTTTTCTACGTGAGATAAGAAATACAAGTCCGACCTTCCCTCGCCCGACTTGCATTTCCGCGGTTACACAAATAAGCCCTTAGGGTTTGTTTTGACCAATTAGATTTTTACGAATTCTAAAAATTATATTTTAAAAGCTGTTAAAAATATAGAATCAAATGTGAATATTCAAAAATGACCATCAAATAACATCCCCTTTAATAGGAATTGAAACCAAGGAAAAATGAAAAATGAATACCCACTCATTCCAATCTTGGAAAAGTGAAGGTCCCCATCTACATAGGTGCGCTATATCCTTCAACCTTTACCTCTTTAGTAATCTCAGTTGGAGCTCCTTTCACCATGAATTCCTATATATTCTATGAAAACGACGCCATTAGCGATCTAAGCCCATTCTCTGGGCATATTAGCTATTGAAGTGTGCTGCTTGGTAGATTGATCATTTTGAGTAAGAGTTGGAACCCATATCATACAACATTACTTTATTTGAAGAGTGGCGTAAGCCTTGTCACTGTATGCGCCCACCTAAATGCATCATAATCAAGGGAATAGGATGGTGGTTAGATATGATGAACATTAAGGGCGACTTCACTATCCATCCTATCAGAGGATCGCAGCCTTTGGTTGGCTCCTAAAAGTTTACTGTCTGTCTGCATGCTGCCTAAATTTCTTACCATTAAATCCAACATTGATTTATGCTCAAACTAAACAGAGACAAGATCTAATGCTAGTTCAAAGAGTAAGCAGGGCAACTGATGAGGAGTGATACATTCAACTGTAAGACCCAGGGATGGATCCCTGGGCACATGTGTGATAGTGAGGTGCCTAGTGCGTTGGCAAAGAGTACACCTTTTTTGGGTGGGATCAAGAAAGATGGGCTATACATATAAACAAAACAATGTACCACACTACAAGGAACCAAAATCTTCTCCAGCAGGAAAATTGGCATGCAATGCACATGTCCCAATTCTACTGTCAATCAGGTTGGGTGCCCCTCAAAAAATAACCACCCTAAATTAAAGGCGCCCATCGGATCTCACATATCCCCATAAGAGTAAATTCCCACCTGAAAGAAACGGGTGTTAGAGAGAATTTGCCAGACACTTGAGATTATTTGCTAAAGGGGTTGTTTGTTTTATTTGAAAATGATTCACATGAGTAAATGATGCACATGTGAATCATTCACGTGGGCAAACACTACACATGTGAAACACTTTCATTGTTTGTGAAAATCACCATTTACACGTGTGAATCTAAGTAGCTCTAAGACTTCTATGTGCGTCAGGATTTCTGTGATGTTTTTTTTTTTTTTTTGCCCAAATTCCTCATAATCCATGAAGAATTAAGATAAGATATTTGACTTCTTAATAATTTTTATCTTTCAAAGAAGATGGATAGTTCAGACTGTGAACTACGGGCCATAGAAGCTTTAGAAAATTAGATCTAATAATCTAGACTACTCCATAAATTTCTCAGAATCTCTCAAAATCTATGAAGAATTAAGAGATTTAACCTCTAGCCGTTTTTAGCCTCATAAAGAAGATGAATAGTTCAAATCGTTAATTGGGGTCCTACACGATAGCTCTGCTTTTTTCAAAAGGAGGTGTGATACGTTTGCACACCTTCAACCCTGTGAAACAGAAATGCAAGAATTGCGGCCTTTTCAGTGGGAATTTTCACATGTGAATCTGATTCACACCAACAAATGTAGTCTCTGTGTAATTGTTATACATGTGATTTACTTACATACCTAACTGCCCTTAAAGTAACTTGAAGACAATATCTATATTTGCTCCAGCAGGTAACAGTGCCTAGTTTCAGCTCAAGTCTCGGTATGTTTATACTTCAAAAACCTCATCCTGCCAAAGCAAAATCTTGTCTCTGTAGACATAAATATCTAAAAAAAATTTAAATGACCCCCAAGTTTTGTACTGATTTCAAATAAGGGTCCTATACGCCAATCAAAAAAGATTTAGGGTCCTATACATTACAAATACTGGTTATATTAGAGATTTAAAGAAATTTTCAATTAGGTCCTTTCCAGTCAAATTGATTGGATGATATCCAGTGGATTTTTTCCTTTATACCATTACCTGTTGAGGTGGAAATCCATTGAAAAAGAAGTGAATGAACGAGAAACAATCCATTTGTTGGTAGTAGTGCTCTTACATATTGTTAGTTTCTGGTGGGGCTACAGAGGAGTTTACCCGACTTCCCTCTGGGTCCGGAGGGATTAGTCCAGTCTAAAGAGTTGAGAACCCTCCGACAACAAAATAAAAAAATAAAATAATCGTTTGTTTAGATTTTACACAATTTAATTTTAGGCAGTGCGAGCTCGCTATCTTGAGAAGGTTTGTCTCCATAAGTGATAACTCCCATAAATGCTTGATCATCAAAGAATTTAGACCACCCATCATATTAGTCCTATACTATGCATACATCCACCACATGCACCAATTGGACAATCCTAGCCACATAATTTCTCGTTATAAATGTAGGTAACATCTTTTCAACTTTCGTCCAAGTGAATGACATTTATTTCCATGTCGTTGAGGAATTAGTAGGAATGGAATGGGAAGGAGTCATTTTACATCGCAAGAAAAATTGTGTGCAACTTAATTCATACTGATATATCATTATCAAATTGATTCTGGACTTGGAAGTAAAGTTGGAATAAAAACGACATGGTGAAATATGACAGGCTCGGTAAATTTCATTTCAAGTGATTTGTGATCAGCACATGCCGACAAGATTGAAGGAATATTTTACTGAACAGCCATCAAACCATCTATATGACCTATGGAGAAGAGTGCTTTGTGATCAGCACATGCCGACAAGATTGAAGGAATATTTTACTAAACAGCCATCAAACCATCTATATGACCTATGGAGAAGAATATTGGACAATGAAGTAGCAACGTATGCATAAAATGAATGTAGTAGAGATGAGAATGTTGAGATAAATGTGTAATAAAACTAGTATGGTTAAAATTATAAATGAGTGTTTTTGAAAACATTTAGGGATAGCATTAATAAAGGATAAAATTAGAGAAATTCGTTTGAGATGGTTTGAGCATATACAAATAACACATGCCAGCAATGGCGCCGATAAAGGGAAAGGGATATGCAAAAAGGAAGTGGGTAAAGATAATAAAAACAGATTTGAGGCTTATGATAAATCAAAATGAAAAAAACATAATTCATATAACAGACTCCAACATAATTGGGACAAGGCTTAGAGAATAATGTTGACACGTCAAAAGTGAGATTGTGATCACAAACAAAATCACAGAGCGAAAAACGCAGCAAAGGTCATTAAAGAAATGAATGTCGCACAGGGAAAAAGTCGGAAAAAGGTGAGATGCAGGATGGGTAGTTATCCCCAGGGATGATGCTGGTGGCTCTTGAACAGAAATAGAAGCCCACGGAGTACCGTTGGTGATTCAGTCAAGGGCTCGAAGTTGTAACAGTTTTTTCACTCAGAGAGACAAAAAGTGACTTCGATTTTCGCCATCTCATGACCCAGCAAACACAGCAAGTAAAAGTGGGATGTCTCAAATTGGGGAGTGATTGCCTGCCTATTCATCAGGGAGAGTTGGGAGGGTAAGATTGATCATAAAAGGATCCTGCATGCCGGACCACAAAAATATCACCCTATGAATAGCATTTCCAACCCAGTGGCTACCAATCTATTTCCGGGGACCAATCAGATGGGTATTAAGGATGTTGGTAGTTGGCCCGACGTCTAAATATAAAGGCGATGAATAGTGCTAGACTTATACGCGATAGAAAAACAAGTAATGCATTCAATTCTCTTCCATTTTAAATTGATCACTATTATAAACACAAAATCAAAGGCTGTGATTGTTTGAACCTCGGATTCAAGTTGTCATAATTGGGCTGCAACAATGCAGACCGACCAGAGCTGGGAGTGGAAAAGAAAAATCTCATACTGCCAATGCATAAAATATCAACCCGGACAATGCGAAGTAAAAACAGATAACAATATGAAAAGTACTGAAGACTCCTATTAGAAAGTCGTGTTCCTCCAATTTCTAGTGAGTTTCACATTAACTGCAGTCAATCATACAGATAAATGCGCACTAAAATATCAAACGATGTGTGTAGTGCGGTGATCAAACATTAGCGCTTTTTTTTTTTTGCCATTCATCAAACATTAGCGCTTTACTGCACACAGTTTATAAATCAAATCACACAAAGCAAGCCCGCCTTCTGCCTAAATAAAAATGGCATTTCAAACCTGAAGCAAATCTCCTCTTCACACATCTTACATTGTACAAACAGCACAGGTGGGAATTACACAAAGGCAATGTGCTGCACACAACACTGACAAGTCTATATGATACATGGAATGCCCAAATGGGTTATCTATCACATCAGATTATGTTGACTCCACATGTCCTCAGGAAGAACAGCTGAACGCGAAAAATAGAAAGAATACCTGAAAAGACGACACTATTATCATTTCAACAGGAAAGAAAAAGACCATTGCGCCTATCTGCCTGCAGATCAATATACAGAGGCGCGCTTTCGAACATGTTCTAAATACTCGACTGAATAAAGTAGCCGTCGACACCCCATCGCTTGCAGCCTGTATTGAAGTATAGCATCTTGCCCTCAGAATCCACTGTTTGTAACCACCCGATGTGGTGAAACCCAAATGATTTTTTTTCGAATCTTCAAATCCTGTATCAGGGCAGCCCATGGAATCTTGACCACTCCTCCTTGACTCATCGAGTGCTTAAAAGAATAAGAAGATATCCAGCCAGTAGGACGTCCTTAAGCCGTAGACTGAGATTGAGTGAATAGCAAAACATCCAAATCAGAGGTCTTAGATCCAGGCCAGAGAACCCCGCTCATTTGGAACTTGAGGACGACCTCTGGTTGGCGTCGGTGGTCTGTTGGCATTAAGTTCCTGATTGGACATGAAATTAGCAAAATCAATCAATTAAAGAGATGGCATGCAAAGTTATAAATGCAACCATTGACTGTTACATATAAAAGAATATTACCTGCATCCATGTATCTTCAATATGACGTTCCGGTGATGTTTCTGGTGATGCAATGGCAGGAGGCAATGGGTGAATGAGTTTTGGAACAACCACAAGGTCTCTACCCAAAACTAAGATTGCCCCTGCATTATTTGCTGTACCTGTAAGTGGGTACAATTTAAAATTAGAAAGGATAACAAAAAAAAAGAAAAAAAAAGAAGAAGAGAGAGAACTGGATGAGGCATAGGCTGAAAGATAGCACATACCACAGTAATTGGTAGCTGAGAAAAGAGTAATCAAATGTCCCTGTGCAAAACGCTCAAAGCCATCCATAACACACTCATGTGCACGTACAATCAACTGTAGATCATTGTTGTTGCAGAACTCCATGACGCGATCAGGCTGAACCACAAGTAAGGCTTAGAAAAAGTAACCATATAACAGGAAAGAAGGGAGATTTTATAGCTTGTTACTGCATAATGTTTGACCATAATTGGAATCTAAAGAATAATATACATATTGGATAAAATATAAAATAAAAAATAATAGCTAATAACATCTCATTGTTAGAAATCACCAAAAGAAATCCAAATCACATGAACCAAAAGCAATCCCTCAAACATATTGACAACTATAACTGATGCATGATCACTGATCAGTCCTTCAAATTATTATTTCAGGCTTTGCTTGTAGAAAGTAGAAACCTAAGAATAAAGCTTTCACACAATGTAACAGTTTGAATAGGTCTCTATGGTTTAAATACACAATATATCGACTCTTGACACATGATTGGATGTACACTCTTACTTGCAAAGAATTCCTGCCAGCACTCTCTGACTATCCTCAACTAACAAAGAAAACAAAGATAAACGGCAACTCAACTGACTTACTAGGGCTTTTATCATACTCTAAAAAACATAATGACAACTAAGGCTCTTCTACTAGCAAGGAAAACACCTAAAAAATAAGAGTCTGGTCAAAAGCATATCACCCATACTTGACTGAGGACCGGAACAAATCCACTAATTTATTCATGCAACACATATAAGGGTCCAATGCAACCCATGCAGCCCCCCTCGTGAATCCTCCAAGCATACTCCAAGGCTTGAAAGAACTTAAACTTAAGTATATAACTTGATTCAACTAGTTCATCTTTGAACTGTATATACTCCTGATTATGGTTGAATGCCATCAGTTGCCCCATTACTTTTATTGGTTCATCTGTTTCCTGATTTACAAGCATCATGAAGGCAAGGTTCCTGTTGATGATCGAATCTGCCTTTAAGCTACATCATACCATTCATAGTCTACCTCAGAAAATTAAATCAATGTTATAGCTAGGGCTGTCAATGCGCCAGGCCGGAGATCGTCCAGGCCCAACCGTAACTTAGCGGTGCCTTGGGTGAGACAAAGCCCTCGGAGGGCCTATACTACCTAGGCCTTTACCCAGCGGCCCAGCCCTTGCAAGCCAGTGCCTAAAAAGAAGAAAATCAAATTTTCATTTTCTACACTGCCATTGGGCATCAAGTGTAAACTAAACGTTAATCTACCTTATTCGAGCTTGAAATTGTCAATGCAATACAACAAGCAACTTAGCAATAGATGGAATCCATACTTTACACTCATTTAATAGGATGATGCTAGGCAAGTATTGGCAAATCTTCTCTTTTAACTCATAAATTCTAGGCCCTTGATAGAATGCTTTGCATTGAGTTCTCACAAATCAATGCCCTACGAACAAATGGATCCTATATAAAAAGAAAAACGAAAAAGAAAAAATAAAGTCTCATAATTTCATCTACATCATGCCAGTGGGATTTCCTAATATTTCAGTTTGCAGGCTATGGTCCATACAAGAGGTGGGTCATTGGAGCTGAATCTGAAATGAGGCCAAACACTCGACTCAATAATTGAAGAGAAGTGATCCCACACCATAAACAACCCAAAGAAGAGTCATATTCAAATAGACCCACATATATGCGTCAAATAAATCCCACATATACAACAAATGTATGTAGATAAGCCATTGCAAAAATAAGAGTCACATTAACATAAGAATCATGCCTGAATAAATTCACATATATAATAAGAGGGCCAGGCTAGGCTGGGCCTGTAAAAACTTTGTCCAAGCCTGGCCCTTGGGGTTTTTAATAAAAACAAAGCCCTTTTTTTGCGGGCTTGTGAGGGTTGGGCAAAGCCGGGCACCCTCATAGGAGGGCTTACAAGTTGGATGTGGAAATACGCTGGTAAATTTTCTTCATTACCCACCTGACTGAAGGAGCCTTCTCATTCTTATGTAACATTAGAATCACTTGATTGATCTAGTCCATCACTCCATCTAATCGTCATGTTAGTTGAAACTTTTAATTTATAAGAAAGTTATGTTAAAAACCCAAAATAAAAATTAAAGAAATTAGATCAGAATAGGGTTTAAGTGAAGAAGAAAAATATTGGAGATAACTATATGGATTGGACATCCAGCCCTAATCGGCCCCAACACTAGCATTATTTATTGCTTAAAAAAGAAAGTTCTCACCAAAATTGATGCAGGCCCTGGGGTTAGGGCTTGCATGGAGATGGAAGTGCCGAAGCATGTGGCTATAGACACTATATCATGTTTCCGCAGAGACAACACATGACGATGCACCTCCAAGGATAAAAATACACTCAATTTTATTAATCAAAAGTGTGAGATCTAAGTCTCTTACAGTGCATATAAATAGGAAAAGAAACCTTAGGGGCTAAGAAACTTGACAAAACTAGGAAGCAGACAAAATTAGAAACTAATCTAATTACAACCCATTAAATAAATTAGAAAACTAAAAACAACTCATCAGGGAAATAATGAAATTTCTAAACTATCTTGGGTGGTCCCACACTTAGGCTCATCTGTCTACATCATTCCCACCCAAGTTGGAAGAAGAGCTCGACCTCGAGCTCGGGTCTTCTTCAGGTTGCGAGCTTCCTTTGGGACAATGGATCTTGATACGTTCTTTGGTGGTTCTGGCTTCTTTGGATGGAGTGTAATTCTTTCCAATCGATGCATGCCCTAGGCTTAGGGCTTGCGTGGAAGTGCCGAAGCACATGTCCACATACACTATATCACATCTTCGTAGAGACTACACACAAGAACGCACCTCCAAGGATAAAAACCCTCTCAATTTTATTAATCAAAAGTGTGAGATCTAAGTTTCTTACAATGCATATAAATAGGGAAACAAACCTTAGGGGCCAAGAAACCTAACCAAACTAGGAAAACTTAGTAGGGAAATAATGAAATTCCTAAACTATCTTGGGTGGTCCCAAACATGGGTTCATTTGTCTGCATCAAAAGTTCTCCATAATTACTATAAAATTGAAAATAATTCCCAAACTATTTCTCAAAGATCCTCAAGCTGGTGTATAGATATCTACCATGCCCAACTTCGATCAACATCATGCAGCTAGTATCAGTGACAACGTTGGTAAGAAATCTACTAACTGATCCAATGGAGCAGTAGCTTATGGTTGATCTTTGATTTATTCTACAACCTGCCTGACTGAAGATGTGAAAAAAAAAACTTATTGCATTCAACCACTGACAACCTTTACTACTTACTACTACATCCAGTAATCAGAAACACACCAGCTATTCTTTGTGCATACAGCACTCAGCAAACAACCACCCTATGTACATACAGACCACAAACTTAACTTTATCTTCTATGCAGATGAGCTTCACAATCAATAATAACATTGGACCAATCAACAACTTAACTTTATATGCTCCATAGCATGAACTTCACAATCAGCACTGCAACTAATATAAGCAACACCTATATATGCTTCACAACAGAAGCTGCACAATCAACAACAATGAAACCCGGATACGGCATTTGGCCTACGGTACCCATACTGACATTGTACGATACAGATATGGGTACAGGATACAGCCAAATACAGCTGGGATACAGTGCAAAGTTTCAGGATACGGCAGGGGTTGACTGAAAATGCCCTAACCCCAAAACCTTCTTTAGAGAGGAGGAAAACACAGACAACAGAAATGTTTTCCCTCCTTTTCTTTCTCTTTTTTTCCGTGGTGGAGAAAAGGAGAAGAAGAAGGCTTACTTTCACCAATGACCAGCGAGGATGCAACAAAGGCAGACAGCGGCACGATCCTCCTCCTCTTTTTCTTCTTCTTCTTGAATTGGGGATTCCCTCTTCTTAATATGGCTCTTCAAATTTGTGGTCCCCGCGGTAGACCCAAACCATCTAATAGAAAGGGCTTGTGGCTCATTTCCTAAAAAGACTTGGGGACACTTTTATAAAAAAAAAAAAAAAAAAAAAGTTCTCTAGATTCTACTATTATTTATCTTTTTCCAAACCATTCAAAAAAAAATTATTATTATTATTATCTTTCTGCAATTTGCCCCTTCTACTTTCTTTAAACCATAGATGAAAATATCGGCCGCTACGCCGCTTTTTTCAATGTATCGGTGTTCTCACCGATACGCCACTGTATCGGCCGCTACACTGCTTCGTGGCGGCCGCTACAAAAACTGGGCATTATAAATGCCTCCCATTCACTCTCCAGCCGGCCCTAGTTTCTTTTCTACTAAGCATACACTGCTGTTTTGAGTGTTTTCAACTGTGTTTGCCTCCCAACTGAAAATTTTCAACTACAAGACAAGGAATCAAGCACAAACAAGTGAAACAAGTCAAACAACTACAAGATTGAAGATTCAACTTTCAAGCCCAAGCATCCATTCCATCTAGGTATGTTTTTCTTTTTGATTTTTTTCTTGTCTTTTTAACTTTTGACTGAGATCATCTATAAAAAGCTTCCTTCTCATGTAATATGATGAGATCCATGTTTCCCTTTCATCATGCACACATATTTTTTTTTTTTCTCTATTTTTTATTTTCGGATTTATTTATTTTTTGAAAAAAAAAAATTTGAATACTCATGGACAACCCATGAAACCATTTGGAAAATGCTTGTAAATGATAGATCTATGTTTCCCATAGATCAATCCATCACATTTTGAATGTTTATTGATTTTTTGTTTATTTTTTATTTTCGGATTTATTTATTTTTTGAAAAAAAAAAATGTGTATATTCATTGACAACCCATGAAACCATGGAAATTGCTTGTAAATGATGGATCTATGTTTCCCATAGATCAATCCATCACTACTTGAATGTTTGTTGATTTTTCTTTAATTTTTATTTTCGGATTTATTTAATTTTTGAAAAAAAAAAAGTGTATATTCATTGACAACCAATGAAACAACTTGGAAATTGCTTGTAAATGATGGATCTATGTTTCCCATAGATCAATCCATCACTACTTGAATGTTTGTTGATTTTTCTTTAATTTTTATTTTCGGATTTATTTAATTTTTGAAAAAAAAAATGTGTATATTCATTGACAACCAATGAAACAACTTGGAAATTGCTTGTAAATGATAGATCTATATTTCCCATAGATCAATCCATCACTACTTGAATGTTTCTTAATTTTTCTTTAATTTTTATTTTCGGATTTATTTATTTTTTGAAAGAAATTGATACTTTAAGTAATGAAATACCAATTAAATGTCAAGAGAATAATTCCTAAGCATTATATATATGTTTCCTCTAACATATTTCTTTGTTTTTTTTAATTTTTAACATACTACTTGTTCATATTTATATCAAGAGACAGGTATTCAGTCTATTTGTCTTTGCAAATTGATAACTTAAAATGCCTCGTAATATTGATCCCGCATGGAGATATGGTGAGGCAGTTGAGGAAAATAGGTTGAAAATCAAATGCAAGTTTTGTTCGAAAGTGACTAATGGGGGCATTACAAGATTCAAGCAGCACTTGGGCCACGTTTCTGGCAATGTTGCTGCCTGTTCCGAAGTACCAAGGGAAATCAGGGAAGAAATGAAAGCTTTGCTTGGCCAAAATAAAGCTAGAAAAGTAGAGATAAAAGAAAAGAAGCGGCAAGATATTGATGCTGGGGATGAATACTTTGATGAGGAGGAAGATGAACAGATGGAGGCTGCACGCCGAGAGTCTTTGATGAGTCAACAAGAAGAACAAGAACGTCGTGCATTTGCTGAAAGCAGATATTATGATGCAGGGGGCTCATCTGCATCTGTGCCAAGCAAGGGTCAGGACATTGCGGGGTCCTTGCGTAGGGCATTTAGCACCCGAGAACGGGATGTTGATGTAGAAATTATCTCTACGAGAAGAGCAGTTCCTTCCCCTGTTGATCCTCTAGCACATAGAAAAGAGGGAGATAAACAACCAAAAATATCTAGTGTTATGAAAGGGGTAATGAAGGCTGCAAGAGATAGATTGGCCAAAGCTACAGCAAAATGGCTAATTCACAAGAACATACCACCTACAGCAATAGATTCCCCATATTTCCAGACTATTCTTGATGTCGCCGCCGAAGCTGGGCGGGGTATACAGGCGCCCTCCGTATATGATGTGGGCACTAAATATCTTGAAGAAGAATATAGAGAAATAAAGGCTTGGGTGGAAACGTTTAGGCCCATGTGGCAACAGAATGGTGTTACCATCATGTGTGACGGGTGGACCAGCGGCACCCAAACACAATTAATAAACTTTTTGGTGTATTCAGTCGCTGGGACCGTCTTTGTGAAGTCCATTGATGCAAGTGAACATAGACGGACAGCCACATATATATACAATCTTATGGATAAAGTTGTAGAGAGTGTGGGAGAGGAGTATATTGTACAGATTGTTACAGATAATGGCGCCAATTTCAAGAAAGCAGGTTTGCAATTACAGGAGAAGAGGGCCCGTTTATTCTGGACCCCATGTGCAGCACACTGCGTAGATCTCATCTTGGAAGAGATTGGAAGGAAGACAAAAGTGGTTTCATTGATCAAGGCATGTAGAGGAATTACAAGATTTATATATGATCATTCATGGGTGTTAAGCTTGATGAAAAGATACACAAATAACCATGCCTTGCTGCGTCCAGGAATAACTAGGTTTGCAACTCATTTTCTGGCTATGGAAAGCCTTGTAAAGTTTAGAACGGAGCTCATTCAGATGTTTGCATCAGAAGAATGGCTTTGTTCGAAATGGGGCAATGCAACTAGTGGTCCGGGGTTTGAAGTCCCAAACCTTATGAGGGACAATAAGTTTTGGAAGAAAGTGAGGAAGATATTACAGGTTTTTGAGCCTTTGGTTAAAGTGTTGCGGCTTGTAGATGGTGATGACAAGCCGAGAATGGGCTTTATATATGAAGCAATGGATTGGGCAAAGCAATCCATTATAGAAAATGTTACATATCACGATAAATATATAAAGATTATTGATGCCCGTTGGAACGATCAGTTGCACCATCCATTGCATGCTGCAGGTAATTAATATATATCTTTGAATTTGATATATTTTTGTTTTCCTAACTAATGTATCTATTATCTTATTTGCTCACAGTACATTCTACATATTTATAATGTAGGTTATTTTTTGAATCCCGAATTCTATTACCGCAATGTCGAACTACACACCGAAGCAATAGATACGGACTTGCGGGTAAGATTACGGGAGGTATTAAAAAAATTGTTAGATACAGATGATCAAATTGATGCAATACAAGAGGTGAGTGGGTGGTTACTTGAGAGAATTTAATTATGCTACCAAGTGCCAATTGCCATACTGCCATACATGCTTATATCTAATTTTCACATTGTACATATCTATATATACACAAAGGAGAGGAACATTTGCTGACCCTCTTGTGATACGATCGATTGGAAGGATGCCACCTGGTATGACGATGAACAGAAGACCCCACCCAATAGTCTTGAATCTTGATTTATTTATCTTAATTGATTAGAAGGACTTGAGGGTTACGATTACGAATATCTAATTTTCTTTATTTATTTTTTGCATTTCAGCTGATTGGTAGATGAATTATGGAGAGAGTGCTCCACATCTAAGGAAAGCGGCTGTTCGCATCCTTAGTCAAACTACATCTTCCAACTGTGAAAGAAATTGGAGCACTTTCTCTTTGATCCACACGAAGGCCAGAAATCGGCTTACCATGCAGAAACTCAACAAGCTTGTATATTGTCATTACAATCTGAAGTTGAGAAACAGAATTAGGGAGAGAAGGTCAAGGGATGATCCTGCTTATTGTCCTATTAATTTGGATCACATATTCAGAGAGGACGATCCCTTACTCCCATGGTTAGCCGAGATAGAGGATCCACTGCTAGATTCAGATCCGAAGTTTCAGGAAACAGTTCAAGAGTTGATAGATTCGGATATGGGTGAGGCACCTGCAGAAGGTCAGCCACCTCGGGGAGAAGGTACCAGTAGGACTAGGAGGAGTGGGAAAGAACCTGCTTCTGAGAAAGTTAGTTCCACCACCGTCTCTTCGAGTAGCCATGGTGGAGATGGAGGAGGAGCAGGAGGCAGTGGGACAGGTGGTACTAGTGAATACTATCAGCATGATGAAGATGATGACATTCCTATAGAGGAAGTACATGAGTTACCTCCATCTAGAAGATTTGATCCAAGCCGTGGTTATCAACGGCGCCGAAGAGATTCACCACCTGGGGCTGGAGGTAGTAGTGAGCAAGGAAATATGGGTGGAGATGTTGGAGGACAACAAGCGGCATCATGGACTGATTCGTGGAACCCTAGTTACAGTGGACAAGGACCCTCACAATATTTTGACTATTTTCCATATGGTCAATTACAACAAGGAGAAGAACAGTCTTCAACTTCGGGGCCATACTCATATGGTGACTATGGTGAAACGCAATATGGTAGAAATCCACATGTACCACCTCCACCTCCTCCAAGTTCTTTTGATGCGGGTGCAGCTGCCTTCTTTGGATTTGTGGATCCCAATTCTCATCAATATCAAATCCAATATGGTGCCAGTGCCAGTGGATCAAATAATAACACTAATGGGGATGATGATGACCATAGCCCCTTGAATCTTGGTAGACATTCCTTTTGGTGGTGATTATTGATTAAGGTATTCCTATATCCTTCACTAACTCTCTATTCTTTGTCATTTTTAAATTGGTGTTGAATGTTGATTGTTGATCACTACATAGTTCATTCACTTGATTGAATTTGAATCATGAATGTTGAAGTATTGATATTTGACTGTTCAATATTCACTAATGACTAATGGGTATTGTGTATTGTCACTATTGTGTAATGACCTAACTCTTAAGTCTTCTTATTTTTTAATTCTTAATTTCTTATGCTTTTATTTCATGAATTCATGTTCTATTTTTTTTTTTTTTATGAGCTTTCCATTACTTTTTTAAGTTAGCATGACTAAGAAACATGAAAGCATGTGAAAAAACTAATTATTACTATTATTTTCTATTTATACAGCGATACAAGACCTCATGTATTGAGGGCACCGCTACGCTCCCTTTTCTTACTTACTTTTGGAAAAGAACCACATTTTCTTTCATTTTATAATTTTCTGGATTTTCTGGAATTTTTTCATATTTTTTTGGCGATTTTTTCAAATCGGACCGCTACACCGCTACGTATCGCCCGCTTCGTAGCGGTTTGGCGGCAGGCCGCTACGCCCGCCGCTACCGCTATTTTCATCCTTGCTTTAAACCTCATTGAAAATTTGAACCACTCATTGGACCTCGTCATATTTGAGCCCCAAATTGAAATAAAATAAATATTCTGCTCAAAATAAATCCCTAATCATATATCTACATGTATATATATTTCTAGAAATGTCATACTCGTATCCATATTCTAAATTTTTTAAGTTAGCATATCGAACCCTCATACCCCATATTTGTGTCCGTACCCGTGTCCAAATCTAGGCATCATAGATCAACAACATAATTGATATAATTAGCACTAATATATGCTCCTCAGACAATCAACAACACAGTTGATATAATCTGCACTCATATATGCTCCACAGCAAATCCAAAAAAGGCCACAATGCTTTACTACATTATCGATGCCATGAAACAGTCCCCCAAGTGGCCAGTTAGGTTTTCCATAAAACCTTTCAACGTCTCATATGAAACTAAGGATGAATATTCACCCAATAAACTTGAACCACCCCTTACAAATGAACATCCACCCACAATACACCAATTACTTGGACTCACAATGGCAAGAAATTATAGGGTGCTCATAGAACTTCTCCCCCTGATTTTAACTCCACAAAAAACCCTAGCTTTGATTAACTGGATTGAGCAACAAAAACACCGCCTTTTGCAATTCACGTAATTTACACTTGGATGACCACTCATCCACCAAAAAAAAAAAAAAAAACCAATTGGACCTCCCACAAATACTTGAATAACTACAAAATTTCAACAAGAAAAAAACCATAAAAGTGCATACTAAATACTTACCACTTCAGAAAGAAAGAAAAAGGATAGAAGTGCATACTAAAAACTTACCACTTCAAACGGTTGAACTCCGATCAACCCAGCCCCTTTAAACACCTTCAGATCCTCACAAAGTTTTAGGTTATATGGCAGTAGTGGGACTAGTCAAAGAAGGATATTTTTAAGGTTGCAAAAATAAGGAAAGGGAAAAGTAGAGACTTGGACCATGTCAAATGTATTAAAAACAATGACCAAAAGGTTCTAGTGAAGGGCAATGATATCAAAGAAGGATGGAGGAAACATTTTAATTAACTTTTAAATGAAGTCTTTGTAGGAGACATAAGAACAAGAGACGATACTTTAGTGGAACATACTTTTTTTTTTTTGCAGAATTAGGCCGGGGATGTGAGGAAAGCATTGAAACAAATGAAGATAGGAAAGGCTATTGGTCCAAATGACATTCGGATAGAGGCTTGGAAATGCTTAGGAGAAGTTGGGGGGAATTTGGTTAACAAGGCTCATCAATAAGATATTAATGACAAAGAAGATGCCGGATGAATGGAGAAGAAGTATTCTGGTACCTATATATAAAAATAAGGGAGATATACAAAATTGTACCAACTACAGGGGGATTAAACTTATGAGTCATACTATGAAGATAAGGGAGAGAGTAAAGGAGCAAAGATTAGACAGAATTATGTAGAAGATAACAAGGCTGTATGCTAACAAGCCTTAGGCCCAGCCCAACAGAGGCCCATTACAGCCTATCTCACGTAGGATTTAGTCAAATCCATGTAAAGCTGATTTATCTCTTTCTGTTTTCCTTGTATAGACTAGGATTGATTTAGATTGATTCATTCCATTCTTTCATTGATTCTAATTTGTAATCTTCACATACTTAGTGCCTTGATTAAAGGTAACAATTGATTATAAAACAGAACAGTCGATGATCCATTGATCATTGAGTTTTCTCGCCAATATTGTCTTGTTATTCTTCCTCTGATCTCATCACAGACTATTTCATGGTATCAGAGCTAGGTTATGGTCAATTACGATTGATCTTCTTCTTCTCTCATTGATCCAGGCTTGGATCTTCTTTCTGGATTGAAAATCTTCTCTCTAATAGTGCCTGATCATCTCAGATCAAAAGTGGCCCACCAGCGATCATCATCAACATATCAGCGGACGCAGCCCATATTGATCGTCTGGTTCTCCTCTTATTTATGAATATTTTTTCAAGATTTTTGGATCATCAGAGGTAGGATATCCACCTGATTTTGTGATATTTCAGTTTTGTGCAACAATTTTCATCACAGCCGTTCAAATTTGTGGATTTTGATCCATTTTGAGTAAGACTTTGGCCTGGAGTTGTGAAAATACTTTGTCCTTCCATCCCCAACCTCAGATATGGTCACTGATCCTCTAATGGACCCCACGTGGAGATCGATCCACTGACGACGTTGTCGTCTGACGTCGCTGCCTCAGTTTAATACTGTGCACTACTGACGATCATCAAGAAGCCTCCATCCCTACATACAGGAATGGTCGACTGGGTTTTCTGGGAATTATGGTGATTTTTCTGGATTTTTTCCATCAACTTTGAGGTAGTTTCGAACCTCTTCCTCATCTGACGGTTTTCTCAGAAGGATTTCATCACCACCGTCCAGATTTGTGGATCTTTTTCCAAATCTCATCAGATTTGGACTCAAGGAAGTCAATTTGATCCACTTTACAGAGATCAAACCTGATCTGTGATTAGACAACCCTGTGGGGCCCACGCACAGATCCAGGTCCAAATTTCCAGTTCGTCTGGCTCTGTCTGGGACAAAATTGCACTGTTTTGTGTGATTTTTGCTGCTGGATTCTTCATCAAAAGCTGCTGCCACCTCTGTTGCTAGTTATCAAGTTAACTGTGGACTGTTTTAAAACTTCTTGTGCTGCTACTGGCTGTTCTCTTCCTTTCCCATTGTTGATTGGTTGTGCTGCTGCTCTTTGTTGACCTTCTTTCATATTTTGCAATGGATAAATATGATGTTATCCCAATCAAATTCAACGGGCAGAATTATATGTCCTGGTCATTCCACTTGAGGAACTTTGTTGAAGGACAGGGACTTTTTGGTTATCTTGACGGATCAATAACGAAGCCTCATATTACAAGTAATGCTGACTCAAAAGGTCTCGCAACCTGGTCCAAAGAAAATGCGAAAGTAGTCACTTGGATCCTTAACTCTATTGATCCCTCTCTTACTGTGGCTCTTCAAGCCTACACCACAGCAGCTGATATGTGGGCTCATCTGAAGAAAATCTACCATCAAACCAATAAAGCCCGGAAATTTCATCTCGATAGTGAAATTGCTAAATATAGTCAAGGGGATAAAACTGTGCAGGAATACTTTAATGGATTCCTCACCTTGTGGACTGAAAGGGATTCCATGCTAATCCAAACAGTCTCTTCTGGATTTCTATTTGAGGCACTCCAATTATAAGAAGAAACTCATATCAGCCAGTTTCTTATGAATCTACGACCTGAATTTGAATCTATTCGGTCTGCGCTCATGAACAGGGAGAATACTGCCAATCTTGATACTTGCTTCCAAGAAGTCCTTCGTGAAGAACTTCGTCTCACTTCACAGCGCACTATTCTGGAAGCACCCGAAGCTCCCAAAGCCTTCCTTGCGCCTCTTCCTGCTGACTCAGCTCTTTTGGCAACTCCAAAGTTTACTCAATGTTATGAATGCAAAGGCTTCGGACATATTGCCAAAAATTGTCGCAAGAAACTGGTTTACAAATATTGCAAACGGACCGGTCATGTAATTGATGATTGTCGCAGCCTACAGCGACGGAATGAGACACAGCCTAAGAAGCCTCCCTCCAATATGCCAAGACAAAATGTTCCTTCCGCATTTCAGGCTCAAGCCCCCGTATCAGATACAGGCAGCACTTCCTCCGGGGCTATATCCATGACTCCTGCTCAAACTCAAGAACTGATCCAGAGCACAGTCACCTCTGCATATGCGTCTATGGGCTTCTCTGGTGGTCGGTATCAACCTTATTCTCATATAGCATCTCCTGCATTTCATTCTTCTGCATCTTTGTCTTCTTCTATCACCTCTTCCACTTGGTTTTTAGATTCAGGAGCCTCCAATCATATGACCTCTGTAGAACATAGCTTTACAGATTCCCACCCTTACCTTGGAAAAGACAAAATTACCACTGCCAATGGTGATCAACTACCCATTTTTGGAGTTGGTACCATTACTTTATCTAGTATCACCGGCCAGTCCATCACCCTTTCCAATGTCTACTTTGTTCCCAAATTATCAGCCAATTTACTCTCTGTAGGACAACTTATTGATGATGGCTATCTTGTTCACTTTTCTTCCTCTGGTTGTGTCATACAGGGCGACAAACTGGGAAGGTGATCGCGACGGGGAGTAAACATGGGCGCCTGTTTTTGCTGGACATTGGACATCATTCCTTCTTTGCTTCTTCTTCTAATAATTTCAAAAAATTATGGACCGTTTGGCATAAACGTCTTGGTCATGTGAACAATGCCTATTTAATTTCTTTGTTTAAACTTGGTTGTTTGGACTCTACGGTTGATAATAAAATGATGTCTTCTTTATCTCAATCAAAATGTGAAACTTGTTGTTTAAGTAAGAGTCATATTTTGCCTTTCTCTGTTCATAATTCTCATGCATTAGAATCTTTTGACATAATTCACACTGATGTTTGGGGCATTGCTCCTACCTTGAGTAAGGCAGGATTCAAGTACTATGTGACATTTATTGATGATCATTCCCATTATACTTGGATTTATTTTATGCGTTTCAAATCTGAAGTGTTTTCTATTTTTCAAAAATTCTATAACATGATCCACACCCAATTTAAGAAAGATATCAAGATCCTTAGATCAGATTCCGGTGGAGAATACATGTTTCATGAATTCTCTGCTTTCCTTTCTGATAAAGGCCTTATTCATCAAAAATCTTGTCCGCACACTCCTCAGCAGAATGGAATTGCGGAAAGAATGAACAGACATATTCTTGAAACTGTTCGCACCCTTTTACTTGCGTCCTTAGTTCCTCCAGAATTCTGTTGTGATGCTGCACAGACTGCGGTATATCTGATCAATCTTCTTCCTAGTACTATTCTAGGCAAGACTACTCCTTACGGAGTTCTCTTTGACCATCCTCCTTCATACTCTCACTTACGTGTATTTGGTTGCTTGTGTTTTGTTCATCTTCCCCCGACTGAACGCACTAAGCTATCTCCACAGGCTACCAAATGCATCTTTCTTGGCTACGGTTCTGAACACAAAGGGTTCTTGTGTTATGACCGGTTTAAGAAACGCATGCGAATCTCTCGCAATGTAATCTTCCTGGAACAAATTCCTTTCTTCTCATTAAGATTAGATCATCATCCTATTGCTGTGTCCTATTTACCACAATTCCCGGAGTCTCCTTCTCCATCACCTGCTCTCAAGGTCTATGTTCGGCGTAACAAGGTTCCTAATATGGTGCATCCCTCTCCTGATCATCTCCCAGTGCCGCCTACTGCTTCTACAAGTAACCATGCTTCTTCTGATAATATCATCTATCTCCGACGATCTAATCGTCTTTCCATTGCCCCTAACCGTTATGGCTTTCCTGCTCTCTTTTCCTCTTTAGATAGTGCTCCTATACCCACCTCATATTCACAGGCCTCGAAGATTGCTTACTGACAGGATGCTATGAATGAGGAACTGCTTGCTCTCGAAGCTAATCAGACATGGGACTTGGTACCGGCTCCTGATGGAGCCTCTCTGATTGGCAGTAAATGGATCTTCTCCATCAAAGTTCATTCCGATGGGAGTCTTGATCGCTACAAAGCCCGATTGGTTGCGCAGGGATATAAACAGGAGTATGGAATCGACTATGAGGAGACATTTGCACCAGTGGCTAAAATGACCACAGTTCGTACTCTCCTCTGTGTCGCTACAGCCCGCAACTGGCCTCTGTGGCAAATGGATGTCAAAAATGCATTTTTTCATGGAGATTTGCAAGAGACTGTGTACTTAAAGCCTCCTCCAGGATATGCCTATCCTCCTAAGCATGTTTGTAAGTTGCGGAAATCGTTGTATGGACTGAAGCAGGCTCCCAGGGCTTGGTTCGACAAATTCCGGACTGCAACTCTTCAAGCTGGATTTCGTCAAAGTCATTCGGATAGCTCACTATTTCTCAGATGGACAACGAAGGGATACACCTTCCTTTTAGTCTATGTTGATGATATGATTATCAGTGGCAATGATAGTGCTAGCATTACGGATCTCAAACATCATCTCACTCGCCACTTCAGAATGAAAGATCTTGGTCCTCTCACCTACTTTCTGGGGCAGGAGTTCTTGCGTAGCAAATCTGGCATTCGAGTTCATCAGCGGAAATATGCTACCGATTTGATCACTTCGGTTAGACTTGATGATGCTCACACTTTTGATACACCTATGGAGTTGAACAGCAAGATCAGTGCAGATGATGGCCCGCCCCTGGATGATCCCTCTGTTTTTGGGCGGATAGTTGGTAGTTTGCTCTACTTAACTATGACTCGACCGGATATTTCTCATGCCGTTCATACGGTTAGCCAGTTTGTGAGCAATCCTCACAAACCTCACCTTGCTGCTGCCTTGCGCATACTCCGCTATGTAAAAGGCACCCTTAATCATGGTCTCTTCTACTCTTCGGGCGCTTCTCTGCAATTATCAGCTTATGCGGATGCTGACTGGGCTGGTTGCCCCGATTCTCGGCGATCTACCACTGGCTGGTGTATGTTTCTTGGGGACTCTCTGATTTCGTGGAAGTGCAAGAAGCAAACCACCATTTCAAAGTCTTCTGCTGAGGCTGAATATCGGGCGATGTCGTCTGCTAGTGCTGAAATTATCTGGCTCCGCCGTCTTCTCTGTGAATTTGGTGTCAGTATTGATAGTTCTACACCTCTTCATGGGGATAACACAAGTGCTACCCGAATTGCAAACAATCCGGTCTTTCATGAAAGAACGAAGCACATTGAGATCGATTGTCACTTCATTCGTCAGCATGTTGTTACAGAGAAGATCACTCTGCCTCATGTCTCTACTCTTAACCAGTTGGCGGATATCTTCACAAAAGCTCTCCCCAAAACGCGTCATCATGATCTCACTAACAAATTGATGTTTTCTGCCTTACCACATCAATTTGAGGGGGAGTGTAGAAGATAACAAGGCTGTATACTAACAAGCCTTAGGCCCAGCCCAACAGAGGCCCATTACAGCCTATCTCACGTAGGATTTAGTCAAATCCCTGTAAAGCTGATTTATCTCTTTCTGTTTTCCTTGTATAGACTAGGATTGATTTAGATTGATTCATTCCATTCTTTCATTGATTCTAATTTGTAATCTTCACATACTTAGTGCCTTGATTAAAGGTAACAATTGATTATAAAACAGAACAGTCGATGATCCATTGATCATTGAGTTTTCTCGCCAATATTGTCTTGTTATTCTTCCTCTCATCTCATCACAGACTATTTCAAATTACGCCAGGTAAACAACTATGGAAGCTATCTTCTCACTAAACCAATTAATGGAAAAAAATCAAGCAAAGAATGAAAATTGCATATGGTCTTCATCAATCTTGAAAAAGCGTATACTAGGATAACTAGAGATTTAATTTGGTGGGTTTTAAATAAAAGGAATGTTCCAAGATGTTATATTGAAATTATTAAAGACATGTATGAAGGAGCGGAATCGAGTGTGAGAACTACCTGTGGAGAGACAAGTGAGTTCCCAGTGACCATAAGTTTGCATAAGAGGTCGGCACTAAGCCCTTACCTTTAGTATTTATTATGAATGAGTTAAATGCTCATATTCAAGAGGAGGTACCTAAGTGTATGTTGTTCGTAGATGATATAGTGTTGGTGGATGAATCAAGAGATGGTGTGAATGTGAGACTTGAGAGATTACGGGAGGCTTTAGAATCCAAAGGCTTTAAATTAAATCATACAAAAACAAAATATATGGAGTGTAACTTCAGTGGGCATACACAGAGCAAAAACTACTATGAAAAATGAAATGCAAGAGATACCACATAGAGATTATTTATGTTGCCTTGGTTCAATAATTAATAAGGATGGGGAGATTGATGAAGATGTCGAACATAAGATAAAGCAGGTTGGTTGAAGTGGAGACTTGCTCCCGGAGTGCTTTGTGACCGACGAATGCCAAGAAGATTGAAGGAAAAATTTTACAGGACAATGATTAGATCAGCTATGACCTATGGGGCAGAATACTGACCAATCAAGAAGCAACATGTGCACATAATGGATGTAGATGAGAATATTGAGGTGGATGTGTGGTAAAATTAGGTAGGATTACATTAGAAATGAGCGATTTTGAGATCCTTTAGGGGTAGTAATAAGGGATAAAATTAGGAAAACCCATTTGAGATGGTTCAGGCATGTACAACGCAGGTCGGCAATAGCGCCGGTAAGGAAAAGTATTTGAAAAAGTGCAACTTATCTGAGGATTTGTCTCAGGATAGATCAGAATGGAGAAACAGAATTCACGTAGCCAGCCCCAACATAATTGGGACAAGGCTTTGATGATGACAATGATACAATCGGGACTGAGCTAGGTGTTGTTTGGTGACTATTACTAACTTGTTCAGTGCTGGTGTAAGAGATGGGTTCAAAGGACCAAACTAGGGCTTCCTCAAGGACACGTTTAATGGACAACTCTGGGGTTACAAGATTATTGCACAATGGCTTAACACTGGTTATTCAATGTCTGATTGGGGGCTATATTAGGTCTAAATCAGGCTGGGTGTAGGGGTGGGCTTGATTTAGGGAAAACTAGGGTGTGGTTCAGTGTCGCCGAACAGACCAAGGTGTGCTGTCATCACTTGCTACATGCCTTCAACAAGTCGAATTGCTGAGATGGAACTTGAATTCTAAAACAGTTTGGGAAGGAATTACTCAAAGTGTAATGCTTCAAATGGGGTTGACTTCAAGTATAGTCCTAGTGCTGCATTTAGGTTGGAGTTTAAATGGGATTTCTGTGTAGAAATTGGGTAAAAAAAAACAAGACCAAGATGTGTAAGGGCCTGAAGGGCTTAATTTAGGGGATACTAGGCTGTCCTTTGGGGCTGCCGTACCTATGCCAGCTAGGGTCCAACTAGGAGTTAATGCAGGCTGTCAACAGGTCGAATTAAGGTCAAGATTGAGCTGATCTCTGGGACAGTTTGCGAAGGGATCGCACAGAGTGTTATGCTTCAATGGAACTGATTTTTCATATAGTTCTGAAGCTTCATCAAGGTTAGAGTTTAAAAGTGTTTGGGGGCAGAAATTAGGTCATAAACAATGAGTGTTGAGTTCTGTGGGGTTTCTAAAGTTGGATTAGCACAGATTTTTGCGATGGAGAGAGAAACAGAGAGATAATCAAATAAAAAACAAAGGGGAATATATAAGAGTTCAAATCTAGGGTGTTTAATGGAATTCAAATCAGGAGGAGAAGTGGGTGATAGCAGCCTTTTATGAATCGTAGGTAGGATTTTCCTTCCCTTTCTCATCAGATTGCCATGCAGACTTGTCCACAGCAATAAGATAACCTCATTAGATAGGAATTTTCTCTCTTATCAAATTACATGTCAATCTCATCCACTCTCCTTAGGATACTCATGCCTCATACTCTTGAGGCAGTATGTCATATGTAGTCACCAGGTATGCAAATCTAGTTCAGCAAGAATGGACATCTAGGTATAACTGGTCACCCAGATTTGGATTCGACAGGATATCTTGATGATCGTTGGTCTATCTCTAAGTATTGTATGTCTGGGGTGGTGACTTAGTAACGTGGAAGACAAAGAAATAAAGTGTAGTAGCAAGATCTACTGGAGAAGCTGATTTGAGGCATGGCCAAAATTGCTTGTGAGGTCTTGTGGGTAGAGCGATATAAAAAAGTAGGGTTTTCAAGTGAAGCTTCCAACTCCTATGTTTTGTGAAAACCAAGATTCTCTATATATTGTGCTGAATCCAGTGCATCATGACAGTGCAAATTGAGATAGATTGTAATCTGATTCAAGAAAATGTTACTAGAGGCCTCATCACTCATATTACAAGTTTGCTGGTGAAGTCTAAGGAACAGTAAACAAATACATTTATTACTGAGTCCTTACCTTGAGTTCAGATGACTGTGTATTAAATAAGTTCGGTATGATCAACCTCTATGCCTCAGCTTTGAGGGAGTGCTGAAGTCATAACTGTTACACGATAGTCCTTTATGTTCTACTCTTTGTTTGTTATTTATTCAAGTTGCAAACGATCTTTATGTAAATACATAAGGGCCCTGCTCCAGTACAAGGTGAATGTATCATTTTTTTTCTTTTTGAAAAAGGTGACTTTTCATTGCACAAAGACTGTACAGTATAAGAGGGCTATAGCGACCAAAAAAGCCCCTACAAAAACACGGGGAAGAGCTGTACAAAAAGATTGAGACCCAAAACAACGGGCACCAACAAAAACAAAAGGAAATTAAGTAGGGCCAGAAATGAGCAAAGAAGGTTTAAGAACTCCCTCTTTGGCGAGTTTATCCACCTCCGCATTTGCTGATCTCATAATGTGATTGAATGAAATTACAGCACAAGGTAGCTGGATGGGGCCCACTGATCTTTTTTTGGGAGAGGTGGGGGGTGGGGGGGGGGGGGGGGGGGGGGGGGGGGGTTGGGGTGGCTTGGATGGGCCCAGATATCAAATTTGGGGCCAATCCCATGCCTCTAACCATTTCATCCATGGCCCACAAGTTTTAACGCCTTTATATCAAAGAACAAGATTTGACCCTCGCTCCAACAGCCTAGTCCATTCAGATCGGTGCAAACCCAAGGGATCGGAAGTAACCCTTCGGATCAGTGCCTAGGTGGGCCACACAGGCTACCTCGCACGAATTCCTCCATGCGAGGTGTATGTACCCGAATATTGGCCAATACATAATGGATTCTTATGAAAAAAATTGTTTATTTATTGTTGCATTAAGACTCCACGTTGGATTCTTGCAACTGGAAACCCCATTTTAAGAAGCATTATGTCAAACAACGCACACAATCCTTTGAAAAAAAAAATTTCCATTTTTCAGAAGTCCATTAATTTTAGAAAGGCCTTTAACAGAATGTGTTGCCAAACATGCCATAAACTACAACTTAGAAGCAGGTCATTTGGAAAGAATTACAATGTGCACAAAGCAAACCATTTGCAATAAACACAAACGTTTAGGAAAAACCTGCACACACACAATTGAAAAAAAGGGAAGAAAAAGAAAAGAAAAAAAGAAACTCACCCCAAAAGTAACAAGACCCGGGCCTCTGGCATTGGGACGCAATCCTTCAACACTATCATTCTCAGTTGGATCAGACCTGTATAAAAGGAGTCTGATAAGAATGTGACTGACAATTGAATAAGAAAGATGCAGGTAGTACAAAGTACAAACACAGAGGTAAGAAATTGTGTTGACCATAATAAATCCATAAGAACAACTGAGCCTGCTTCCATTGTAATAGGGCGCTGTAGGTTCTCAATCTGCTCTACATGATTTATGGACCGACCGATGCCCCCATGCATACAAATGATTTTCTTTTCAATTAAGGCAGCAAGAGGAAGCCAATTAAACAATTTGTTTATGCGGTGCCAAGCCCAAATACCATCTCGCTCTCCCTGTTCACAAGTGGGGATGGTTAATGAATTTGAATTAAAATGGTTTAGGCAAAAGACACAATGACAGCAACAACAATAATTACCATGCGCTCTATGCACTCTATCCGGAAGCCAAATAGAGCATTGATATCAGCAGCCTCATGGTTCCCACGAATTAGATGCACATTGTGAGGATACTCAACCTGGTGGATCCGAGTAACCCATAAAGAAAAGTAAAGGTAAGTACGAAAAAAACTGAAAAACAAATTATACAAATTGAACAATCATTTTGAAGTGGTACCTTCAACGCAAGGAGAAGAGTAATAGTTTCTAAACTGTGTTGACCCCGATCAACATAGTCTCCTAAGAAGAGATAGTCGATATAACTGGAATAACACACATGAAATCAGCAAGGACAATGAGCACCCAAATCAATAACATTGCAGTGACACCAAAAAGCAACAAAGTCGTCACCAAAAAATTAGTTACTTTCAAGAAACATAGAAAAAGAAGGGCATCTAATCTTAGTGAAGTATTCCAATAAAGGTGCACTGCACAAAAATCAGGCACATGGTACAATCTCCATGGTCAACCATTCATTTGATGTATACAAATAATGGTTAGCATCCAACTCTGACATGTGGACAAAAATAAATGTTGACAGCTCTAGCTGGATATGATTTGTAGTCAGTGATCCATCCGAAGTGGGAACCAGCTAATGACAAGTTGAACCACATAACTGGACCAGTTACGTTACCCAAGCAAATTTTTTAAATTTATAGTGGTAATTTACGAACGAATATGAATGTCCAGTGTTTGAAGCAGAGCACTACATTTAGGGGCTCGTCCTCTTCTCTGGATGAGCTTTTCCATGTGGTAGCTTTGCTCCTTGTGAAGTGGACCATTGGTCGAAAGGACTTCAAAGATTTGCAAATAGATGATTTTTTCTTAATTGGGATGCTTGTTTGTCATCCAAGCCTATGAAGTATCCTCCGTTGTGACATGCGGTGCTACGGGGACGGGGGGTGGGTTTGGGTTTCGGAGCATGTGGGTATCAAGAATTTTAATGAGGCAGAGGTTCTTAGAACCTCTTCATTCTTTTACAGTGCATTTCCAAAATAGGCATATTGCGGAGAGAGACTCATCTAATGCCATCTTTTGGATGAATCATTTAGCCAGCCGTCCATGGAAGTTCTACTATTTTCAAGAGATCAAATCGCTTTCTTCTTCTCTTCAGGTTTCCTTTCAGCACGTGGGGGTAGGTCTGCCAATTGCTTGGCGAAAAAAGGGGTGCATAGGACAACTCATTTGAGCGCTTTTATTTAAATGTTTTGTTTTGTTTTGTTTTGTTGCATGTGGTATAATTCTTGTATACCATCACTTTGTTTTGCTTTGCCCTGTCTTGAAAATCTTCGTTTTGCAAGTTTGTTTTGCTCTGAAATCTTCCTTTCATCTGTTAATCACGTTACTTAATAAAAAAACAACCTAGGGATTTTTATTTTTATTTTTGAATGGTAAACAACCTAGGAATCTTTAATCATCAAATCGATGACAAAATGCTATGATGATGATGAGTGTAAGTATAGCCTGAACAGCCTGAATGAAGCACTCTAGTGTAGGACCTGACCCTCAAATTCCCATTGTCTGATTATTTAACTATCTGATATTGATTAAATAATAATTAGAATAAATTACAGAAAATTTGGATTTAACCTGAATTAAATCAAAATGTAATAAAAATACACATGTACATTAGGATTTGATCAACCTAATCAAGCCTCAATTACTGTTATTAATCCGTAATTAATAAATATAGTGAATATCAGGGTTCGGCTAGGCTTTAAATTTCATAAAAATAGATTTAAAACATGTGGTGCCCATGTGGGACCTGCTAGCATTACATGACGAGGTATGGGGCTGAGTTGGCTCTAGGGCCAGTCCATATAGGTTAGGAATTGCAAATTTAAAAATAGCAAAAGACCATAAGGAGTTCTAGTATGGTAGGGAATCAGAAAGACGGCTCCCTTATGCTAATACAATTTAGTGTAATAAGGAAACCAAACCCAAAATCATTGTTAGAGTTTCACGCCCAACCCCTTTCCCACATCTCATTTAACTTGAAGCAAACCAAAAGCCCCCTAAAGCTATCACACAACCAACCCTTCCCATAGGCCATAGCATCTTCAACCTGAAGCAATTAGAAGAACTAGAAGAAAAGAGAGGATCAACCGCGGCTTGTAGAGATTGATGTTAAACACTCGTGCACAGGCGAAGAAGTCAATTAAGACTTACAAGAGGTAAGCAAACAATCTGAATCAACCATCTCATTCATGATCCATCTCTTGATCCCATGAAATTGGATTCTAGAATCCTTTTTCTAGTTATAGCTGTGGAGATATTGTAGAAATCACTCTAAAACCTCAACTACATGATGGAAAAGGCTTCAATTTAAAGAAGAAAAACAAAAATAAGGAAGAACGGACCTGGCCATGGGGTCCCATTGGGTTTCCCCAATGGCCAACCACCATAGGACCATGATCCATGGTCGTTTCGACCCTCCATCAAAGGGCTTGGTTTTTGGGGTTTTTAATACATTGTCATCTTATGGTTTTCCATTATATTCTATGTTTCACTCCAATCTGATGATCTTGTTGCTGAAACCAACTCGCAGTATTGAATTTGGGTTGGATCTTCTTTTGTTTCAATGTTCTATTTGGGCTTGGCGGTGGGGTTCCCTAGGGAAATCCTCACTGGCCAAACAATATGGGTTGGACTAGGGTCCGGGACCCCTTTTACAACATATTATGTGTGTTTTGGGGTTCCCATCACATGATCTCTTTAGGGTTTGCTATATTCAGATGTTTTAAATTAAAACTGAGAAGTTTTGTGATCAATCAATATTGTATAAACCTAATTTCAGCAGTTAGTGATGATTAGGGTTTAGTTTTCCCTTTTTTTTTTTCTTTTTTGTTTTTTTTTTTAATGGCTACTTGTATTAATGAAAGCAATCAGTACAAGAGATGAGTACTAACAAGCAAACCAGGAAAACAGGAACACACAAAGCAAAAAGGCCCAAAAACAAAAGGCTTAAGGCCTAGCACATGAAAAGGCTATCTCCTTCCAATGGCACATTATCTGATCTATGGAGTAATCTCCAAAAGTCGGGCTAACAAACACCTAGAGAGAAAATAATAACTTAGTTTTCTCCACCAAGCTGTTAACGCTGGATTGAACCCCTTCGAAGTATCTTGAGCTCCTTTCCTTCCACACTATCCAAAGCACCGCTAAGAATGTCAAGCTCCGCAATTCTTTTACCCTGGGTTCCCCGATTGGAGGCTTCCAAGCCTGGAACCCCTCTATGAGAGACTTAGGGAAGACCCAACAACATTCAAACCACCCAACTCGTAAGCACATGGGATAGCCATTATCGACGATCATCCCCTTCATCCTTATATTATCCATAGTAAGAATTCTTTTCTTGAGCACCAAGCAACCACTCGAAAATAACGGCCCTAGGAGAAGCCTTCAACTTCCAGATGTTGCAAACTTCGCTTCTACCCCTCGGAATATTAGATAAAGCAGAAAAGAAAGAAGAGACAGAGAGTGTCCCATCTTTAGAGGTGGCCCACACGCTAGTGTCCTCCCCTCTTTCTAGGATGTGCATCCCATTGAGAAGGTTCAGGAGCAAGATTAGTTGGGCTTCTTCATTGTCCTTCAGGTTCCTCCTTAACTCCAAACCACTTGATTGCCGGTTATTGTCATATATGATTCGACCTTAGCATCCTTATCCTTAGCACATTTAAATAAATCCAGGAACTGATCGCCCAAAATCATGTCTCCAGCCCATCGATCTTTCTAAAAGAGGATCGACTCCCCTGAGCCAATCTGAAATTTAATGTTCTCCTTGAGGAGCCTCTTTACCGAGAGGAATCCTTTCCAAATTGTAGACGATTTTGTTGGACTTCCTGGATATCCCATCCACGTCTTGGAAGGTTGTATTTCCTATCCAACACCTCCCTCCATAGGCCGTCCATTCCATCTCCTATCCTCCATAACCACTCGCCGATAGGGCTTGATTCATTTTCTTAAGAGATCTGATTCCCAAACCTCCACTTTCCTTGGGTCTACAAATGGAGTCCCAATCCACCAGATGGAACTTTTTTCTGGTTGATATTTCCATGCCATAGGAATTCTCTATGCAATCTTTCTAATCTTTTAATGACTAAGACCAGGCATTTGAAAAGGGTGAAGTAGTATACTGGGAGATTAGACAAAACTGACTTGATCAGGGTAACCCATCCTCCGATGGATAAATAGTTAGCTTTCCATGTAGACAACATTCTCTCGACCCTTTGTCACTGGATTCCACAGAGATTTAGTAACCTGCCCCAAGCATAAAGGCATCCCTAAATATAGAGCAGGCAGCTGTCCCACCTTGCACCCCAGCATATCAGCAAAATTAGGAAGCATTGACTTCTCGGTTCTTATCCCAATGAGCCCACTCTTGAAGAAATTAACTTTAAGCCCTGAGGCTGCTTCGAAGCAGAGGATGGTGGCTTTGACATTTCTAACTTGGGCTTCCTCAGCTCCACAGAAAATGAGTGTCATTAGCATACTGCAACTGGTTAATTGCAGGGGTGTTTCTAGCCATTGTAAAGCCTTCAAATAAACCTGCTTTCACTACCTCTTGAATCATTCTGGCCAAAGCTTCTGTCACAATTAGAAAAAGAAAAGGGGAGAGAGGGTCCCCTTGTCTAAGGCCCCTTTCAGCCTGAAAGAATCCCTTTGGAGACCCATTAATCATCATAGAGAACCAAGCTGATGATACACACTCATGAATCCACTTCCTCCACTTTTCCCCAAACCCCATTCTAGTGAGCATGTATTGAAGAAATTTCCAATCCACCCTATCATAGGCCTTTTCCAAGTCCAGTTTGCATATGAGCCCTAGCCTTTTGTCTTTGTATCTAGAGTGCACATATTCATTGGCAACTAAGATGTCATCCAAGATCTGCCTCCCCTTCACAAAAGCCCTTTGCTCATTAGATATTATATTTGGCAGGACCTTTTGAAGTCTCCCTACTAATACTTTGCCTAGAATTTTGTAAATGCTTCCAAGAAGACTAATGCGCCTATAGTCCTTAATGCCAATTTCCCTGCCTTCTTTGGGATAAGCACTATGAAAGAAGCCCACATGCCTATGGAAAGCCTACCCCTCTAGTAAAATTCCTCCATGAAAGCTAAGATATCCTTCTTTAGCATCTCCCAAAACCGTTGAAAGAAGGCCAGCGGATGCGTATCTGGGCCTGGAGCCTTGTCACCAGCAAGATAGAAAACGGCTTGATGAACTTCTTCCTCTTCAAATTTCCTCTCCAACCATTGAGCCTCCTTTGTTTTATCAATTTACATGTGTAGCAAAGCAAGCCTTAGAACAAAAGGGGATGATGCTTAAGTGCCCTAATTCCAAATATATATATATATATATGCACAAAAGAAGATATGGGTTGGCCACGACCTAATGTGGGGTCTAAGGTGGTCGCCCATCATGAATTTAAGGATCCAAGTTAAAAATAGGGATTTTACATCATTGGATTTGAACTTTATGGGTTTTCTACACGGGATTGATGATCTAGTCTAGTTTTAGGTTTTTTTTTTTTTTAAAGCTATTCCTTGATGATTTGCAATTGATTTCTCTCTATTCCAATTATATTAAGCATGTCTACCTGCCGCCTTTTGTGTTTTTGTCAATAACCCTTCTTTGGTGATCTTAGAATCGAGTTTTGACTTGATCTGTGTACAATGTATTCCATTGACTTCTGTCTTAAAACCTCGGATTGTTATATTAGGATTGATTCCATGTGGGATTTTGGAAGAATTAGGATAATTGGGTTCTTAAATGGACAAAATCAGAAAATTTCTTGCGGGACAGCAAGGTTCTGTCCCACTTTTTAGGGGTCAAACGATGTCGAAATCCGGTGACCTTTGGTTCGTTCATGTCATCTCATCGAGAACAATGAGATAGATATAAAGTCCATGAGATTCCGATATCGGAGAAAGGAGTTGCAAAAGAAACATTGTTATAAGTTAAAACCGCCCACGATCAGTTAATCTCTGAAATTGGTCCCACTTGCATGCTAAAAGACCCAATATACAGACTGTTATTATGGAAAAGTTCTTAAAATTAGTACTCCTAATTTTCTTTAGTTGCCAACTGGAATCACCCTAAAAGGATTTATAAAGAAGAACTTGTGACAGTTTTGCGAAGTCATTTTCTGAATTTTTCTGAAAATTTGGAATTTTATCGGAAGCTTATAAAATTCATAGTCATTCAAGCTTGACCTGGTTGATGTGAAATTTGGAGGGATTAGTCTACTTTTGATGCTAGGCCTTGTGAATATATGCTGCTTGTATTGGAGGAACTCAAATGAACAGGTTGGAGTATTTCCCTATATGAAACAATGACTTCTGATATGACCTATGTCTTGTATATTTGAATCATTGACTCATGATGTGTTTGGCAACACTTAAGTATTTTAACCTAACACAGTGAGGACGCTTCCTGTGAGGGGCTTTCTCGATTATTATTTCTAGTTGCAGTATAGCTTCGTGATGATTATCACTTTGGCACCACCTGAAGGCCCTCTACCCGAGTAGGGGCTAATATGTACTAGGATAATTTGGGTACCAGTACCAACTTTAAGGTCGTCTTCAGTGGGGCTATAATACACTTGGAACATGGTTCTATCTAGTGGGGCAATAATTTGCTAGATTTGGCCTATTTGGTTTGCCACCTTTTACTGGTTTTTTGTTTAGATCTTGTTATTTGATTTGTTTGCTTTGTTTATGAATTCTATTCATTATCCAGAAGATTTGATGCCTCGATTTTCATGTAAATCTCACTTTTGCAATACCTAACCTTGTTCTTTTGAAATATACTACTTGTCACTTAATTCTATTTGCATAATTGCATGTGATGTTATGAAAGCTTGTTTATTCACTAAGTTTCCTATAACTTACCACGATAGATGGGATTTTTCAAATAATGAGGTAGAGCCTGAACCAGTCGACAATGCATATGAGAAAGAGCCTCGAGCGACTATAGCGTGAAGTGCCGATGACATTGCCTAGACGACCAATTAGTCATTTAAAAACATTTTAGTTTATTTATTTTGGGATTGTAACAAGACCAATGAATTGGTCAAAGTTTACGATACTTCATTTTATTAGTATGATTTGATTACTTTAATCAGTTGGACAATTCTAGATTAAATTAATAAATTTACAATTTACTAATTAACTCCGTCTATGTTGGGGTATCCTTGACATAGCCGGTCCCAAGCCCGGACAGAGGAGGGGGGTTGTGCGTTAGGTAGCCGACAACCAACACAATACTCAGTCGGATTTCTTTATGGATTTGAGACCTAATGAAATTTCGTGGGGGCGTCCCCTACTTAGCGACACGCTGTATGGTCCGAGTACAGTGATAAGTGAGCAAGGACCGCTGCATCGGCGCCCGGGTGCAGTGCTAAATAGGCAAGGGTCCTCACACTTTATTGGACGAGTGTGGGGGTAAGGAAGCTAGTTCAAAATAGAAGGCTGAGATTAGGTACTTGAAACATTGGGAGCCTAACTGGGAAACTTATGGAAGTGGTGGATACAATGGAAAGGAGACGAATCGCAATTGCTTGCTTGCAAGAGACAAGGTGGGTGGGACAGAAAGCTAAAGAGATTGAGAGGACTGGGTATAAGTTATGGTATATGGGACTTAATAGATCGAGGAATGGGGTCGGCATGGTAGTAAGCAAGGACTTAAAGGAAGATACAGTTAATGTAAAGCGCTGTGGAGATAGGATTATTGCAATTAAGTTAGTGTTAGGAGAAGAGATAGTGAACGTAATTAGTGCTTATGCCCCCCAGGTGAGCTTAGGAGATGGACATAAGGAGAAGTTTTGGGAAGACTTGGAAGGAGTGCTACTAGAGATACCCCAAGGCGAGATGGTCTTCATAGGAGGAGATTTGAACGGTCATGTAGGACGCGACGTAGACAGATACATAGGAGTACATGGGGGACTTGGATACGGTAATAGAAATGAAGGGAAGGATATTTTGGAGTTTTCGGTGGCTTATGATCTCATGGTGACTAACACCTTTTTTAGGAAGAGAGGAGCATTTTGTGACTTATAAGAGTGGCTCCTCAAGGACACAGATCGACTTCTTCTTAACTAGGAAAAGAGACCGCTTAGCTTGTAAAGATTGCAAGGTTATACCGGGGAGAGCTTGACTTCCCAACATATGTTGTTGATCATAGATGTGCAGCTACAAAGGTGGACTAGAAAAAAGCTGTATGGATGCTCAAGGACCAAATGATGGAACTTGAAAGGTGATAAGCAACTAGCATTTAAGGAAAGAGTACTGGAGGAAGACGTTTGGGCGGTAAATGAGAGTGCAAATAATATGTGGGATAAGGTAGCAGAGTGTATTAGGAGGGTAGGGAAAGAAGTCTCAGGAGAATCCAAAGGAGGTGCTCCGGCACAGGAGGCATGGTGGTGGAGCGAGGCCGTCCAAGACAAGATAAGAGTTAAAAGAGAGTACTTTAAAACTTGACAAAAGGATCGAAATGCAGCGAACTTGGAGAGGTATAAAGTAGCAAAAAGAGAAACCAAAAAGGCAGTTAGTGAGGCCAAGGCAAAGGCATTTGAGGAGCTATATAGGCGACTTGACACTAAGGAAGGCGAAAAAGAGATATTCAAGCTTGCTAAAGCCAGAGATAGGCGGACCAAGGACTTAAACCAAGTTAAATGCATTAAGGATGAGGATGAGAAGGTATTAGTAAAGGAAGAGGAGATAAAGGAACATTGGAAGAGCTACTTCTACAAGTTATTAACGAAAGCAGTAGTAGTGACATACAATTGGGGCAGCTTACCATTTCTAGGGAAGAATCGAATCATATGTTCTATAGGAGAATCAGTAGGGAAGAAGTTATAGAAGTATTGAAAATGATGAAGAATGGAAAAGCGGTTGGGCCAGATGGTATCCCTATTGAGGTCTGGAGATGCTTGGGGGAGAATGGCATAAGTTGGTTGACAAAGCTTTTTAATGTAGTGCTAAAGAGCAAGAAGATGCCTGATGCATGGAGGAAAAGTATTCTTAAACCCATATACAAGAACAAAGGAGATATTTAGAACTGTGCGAACTACCGCGGGATTAAATTGATGAGCCATACGATGAAATTATGGGAGAGAGTTATTGAGAGAAGACTAAGAAGAACAACAAACGTTTCAGAGAATCAATTTGGTTTCATGCCTGGGAGATCAACCATGGAGGCTATCTTTCTCCTGAGGAGGTTAATGGAACATTATAGAGAAGGTCAGAGAGATTTACATATGGTGTTCATTGACTTGGAGAAGGCCTATGACCGGGTTCCTAGGGAGATTCTATGGGGAGTACTGGAAAAGAAAAGAGTGTGTGTCGCATATATTGAGGCGATAAAGGATATGTATGATAAAGTCGTGACATCTATAAGGATGACTGGCGGAGAGACTAAGGAGTTTCCTATCACGATTGGTTTACACCAAGGCTCAGCGTTAAGCCCGTACTTGTTTGCCCTAGTTATCGATGAGATTACAAGACATTCAGGATGAGGTGCCGTGGTGTATGCTATTTGCAGATGACACTGTTTTAGTGGATGAGACGAGAGAAGGAGTGAATGCTAAACTAGATCTATGGCGGGAAACGTTAGAGACAAAAGGGTTTAGGCTAAGTCGATGCAAGACGGAATATATGGAATGCAAGTTTAGTCAAAGTAGGACACTTGGTAATATAGAAGTAAGTTTGGGCACACAAAAGATTGTAGAGAAAAAAAACTTTAGGTACCTTGGATCGATGGTGCAACAGGATGGAGGGATTGATACTGATGTAAGTCACAGGATTCAGGCCAGGTGGACCAAACGGAAGAGTGCTTCGGGGGTCTTGTGTGATCGGAAAGTCCCCCTCAAGGTTAAAGGAAAGTATTATAAGGTGGCGGTAAGATCAGCGTTGTTATACGGATCAGAGTGTTTGGCAGTAAAGCATAATCATGTTAAGAAGATGGAAGTTGCGGAGATGAGAATGTTAAGATGGATGTGCGGGATCATAAGGAGAGATAGGATTAGGAATGAGGAGATTAGGGGCAAGGTAGGAATAGCACCGATTGAAGATAAAATGAGAGAAAATCGACTAAGGTGGTTTGGCCATGTTAGAAGGCGTCCAACGAAGGCACCTGTTAAAATGTGTGAAAGCATGGCGATTGCCAGGAGTAGGAGAGGGAGAGGGAGACCCAAGAGAAGTTGGAAATAAACTATTAAACATGACTTTGCCTACATGGATCTAACGGAGGACATGGCTCTAAACAGATTTGATTGGTGTCGTCAAATCCATATAGCCGACCCCACCTAGTGGGAAAAGGCTTGGTTTGGTTTGGTTTACAATTTGCTAATATCATGTGATGCTTGATAAAAAGAATTATTCCACTACGATGATTTGACCTATCTCACATTATTTTGAATTCGCGATGTGAAATTCGGCATTTCGAGAAATAGGGATTTCGGGTCGTGACATCTAGTTCACTCGGTAATAAAAAAAAGAAGAAGAAGAAGAAGGAGAAGGAGAAGAAGAAATGATGGGGAGACAACAACTGATATGCAGTCAGAAATACCCACAGAAACAAATCCTGTCAAAAATTCTTGCAAACAGACACCCCCTTAACTAGTTCTCAAATATATCAAATAATTTATTAATCGATAATGCCATACCATTACACAGCCTAAAAGTCACAATATTTGAAAACAAGGAACCAATCAGCTCTTCACAAGATAATACTTCTAGTAGTAGAGCATCATGGCCATGCCTGTGCGACCGAAACAAGAACTTTTTAGATTCCGCTTTCGGAAGAGAAACAATCCTTGATCCTAGATCCCTAAAAACTTAAGAAAACTTTCATGAATGAAAGTAAAACACCAGATGAGAAGTGACAGTAACAAAGCTAATTCAATGCTGAAAACTAGGATGAGTGTAGATTCAAGAACAGGGAAAAAAGGGATTTTTGTTATGCAACAACAATGCATTAATCCAACACTTACGATATGTCACCCGCTGTTGAAGGAGACCCATACTCATCAAACAACCGCATTAGATCCCCAAACTGACCGTGTAAATCACCAAAAATCTTGACAGGGGCTTTAATTTGCAGAACACTTGGTTCACTAGAAAATATTCGTTCCGCATTATCACAGAGATCTGCAATTTCATTGCAATCTAAGAAAAATTGCCTGCGTACAGGAGGCTTCCAACCACGAGGCTTCAAAAGATGTGCTATGACCTGAAATTCAATAAAGATGACAGAAATACACAGCATAAAAATGTTGATACCATGATTAAAGTTAAACAGTGGATTAATATTAACAGAGAGAGAGAGAGAGAGAGAGAGAGAGAGAGTAGCAAATGCTATTATAAACCTCAGAAAATAGTCTATTCTCAGATGGAGAATAATTCTACCGTGGCTGAATAGTAAAATTATGTGCTGCAGAACTCACAAGGAGCTAAAAAAACAAAAAGCAAAATCTGAACAGCTGATACAATTGCAACATTAGGATCACAGTGGCCAAATTCAACCTTAAAGGCTTCAACATGATTCTTTTGTCTAACCATACTGCATTTTAAATCTTAACCTTAAAATAAAAAATGCAATAGACGTATGTTGAGCATGTTTTCTCTCATTCCCTTGACCAACGCAGGCATGGAAATAAGTAAAACAATAACCCCATTTGGATGGATTAATGGAATTCTAAAATATGGCATGCAAAGATATGCACATAATCCTTCTACTTTTGACTATGAAGGTTGATGGTCCACCAAGGGGAAGGGTTAGGCCAAAGAGGACTTGGATGGAGGTAGTAAAAAAAAATAGATCTAAAGAAGTGTAACTTATCTGAGGATATTTGGCTCAAGATAGATTGGAATGGAGAAACAGAATTCGTGTAGCCGACCCCAACATAGTTGGGACAAGGCTTTTATGATGATGAAATAAAAACTTCACCAGGAATTAAAAGGAGTCCATGCCTGTGGATTCCAGGATTCATAAATCCAAACAAGCCTCACGGACATTCTGCGTGTTATCGGTGTAGAAGTTGCATTTGAAATTTTTATGGAAATGATGACAAGTACCAGTAACAAAGCTGGAAGGTGCTCTTTGTCACAAGTTGTCCAAGTAAATAAATTCTTCATAACAATGACTAAAGCGTCCTCATTTTACAAAAGGCATCCAAGCAGAAGACACAATAAATTTGTTCAAAGATGTCCACTAATGCTTAATAATCAATTCCGATTAAAAGACATCTAATGAATACCTTTTTAGGCACACTATTGATAGACATTTGCCGATCCAATAGCTTTCTAGCCGCAGTTGCACTCTCTGGGGTACCATAGCTAACCCGTCTGCCTTCATTTTCAAATTGATCAATGGAAAGTTGCCTAACCATACCACCCAAAGCCCCTCCAGTCTCTGCAGCAACAACGACCTGCAGATATTTATTAAAAAAACATTTAGTAACATTTCAAAGTTCAACATACAATAACAAAAGCATTTCAAACCCTTGGTAAAATGATTGGAACATAGAAGATAAACATATTGTTCAATGGAAACAGAATGTTATTACTGACAGCTCTGTGGTGCAGCCGAACTCCTGCCGGTGGTGTACTGTTTGTTAAAGCAGAATCCGGCATCTTAATCAGGGAAGAGATCTGTTTTCCACTTGGTGTAGCCTCCGCTCCACGATCCCGGTCAGGAGATTGCTCAACCTCTCCATTAATTTGTCGGGCCTTAGCAGCAGCTAATGCTGCACTTATAGCCTCTGCTTCTGCTGCTGCAGCCTCAACCAAGTACTCCACACCTTTGCTCAGTCTCCTACTGCACAAGTTATTGTAATTAACCTTGGTCCAAAAAACACATATCAAGCAAATACAGAGAGAACCATTCAATAACTTGTAAAAGGTCTTCAGCAGCAACAATAAAAAAGAACATGGTCAGAGATGACTCTTGACAAATCACAAGACAACCATCACACCAATGGTAGCTTACCTTTGGCCCTGAAGCATGGCATTTTCAGTGCTAATATCAGTATACATATCCCCATTGACAGGAGGTGCAACAGGACTTCCCAGCACAACAGCACCATCAGCAGCTGTCTCAGAAATTCCTTGTCTTGCTCTTTCATCAACGAATGCATATCTTCCGGTTAACCTCCCTGCTTGTATATTGGCTGCAGCAGCTGCCGCTGCTGCATGTGAAGCGGCACTAGTCGTCTCAGCTGCAGCCAGATCTTCAGCAACCAGCAGATCATCTAGCAACACCCCTGTAGCACAATAAGCAGCAATAGCAACTCATATCACTTTTTTTTCCATCGGAAAATTCAATGGACTTAATCATCAACTTTTCTCCTTTTGGATCAATAAGAACTTAAACAAAATCTTAACCCATAAACAAGAGAGATAGCATAGCTCTGTAGTCCCAAAACAACGAAAGGTATAAAACATCAAGGAAATTCATTAGGACTGTAAAAATGTACAGCAGAAGTTATGGCTATGGCAGCAACATTAAAACTTTATTTACCAAAAGTCTCAAGAGGTGGTGGGTGTTAGTGGGAAGTGGAAGCAGCAGCATCCAGTAAATCATTGAATTCCATGAATAAAATTCTCCATGGGAAATGGTCATGGCATGAAAGGAAGATTACAGTGTTTAGAGATCTATCAGTGCAAGAATTACAAGATTAAACAACTTTTTGAATGGAGCAAAGAATAAGATATCATATAGCGAATTAAATCGCGGATGCCATGAATCAAGTTCTCTATAATAAGTGGCTATGGCAGTTTGGAATGGATGTAGCAGTGTTTGCAGATCTATTATAGCAAAGACCATACGGGATCAAAGCAAAATTTTCAACACAGCAGGTACCAGAAAAAATCAAAGCATCTCAGGTGCATGATACTTTTGATGCAGGCCAGACCCAATGTCGGCCAATCCATTGGACCAAGTCCATTGACCCAACAAGACATCCATTTAATTAGAGAGTTTAAGTTAGGAGTCTTATTTGAGAGTTTTGCTTTATTTAAAACAATCTTTACATTAGGAGTTTTATTTTATTTGGACTGTTAAGCAAGTCAATGATTTAATTTCCTTTATTATTGTTTAGGAAAGTAGAGTCCTACTAGAAAAGGGGATGTCCAACCCTTCCTATAAATACATAATCCCTCCATTAGGAGAGTAGTCCATGATTATTCAATAAAGATTGGTATGTTTGGTTTGCCAGTTCTCTCCAATGGAAGAGCGCTCGTAGGTGGTGAGTTCTGAGAGGAATTCAGCCAATTCCCATCTGCGGAATTGGTCCTCATTGGAATCCATCCAGGATTCGACAAATTCTTCCATAGAGTTTGTCTAAACCCCCTCCATCACTGCATGCGGATCCAAGGCTTTGTAAATTGAAGGATGTATTTTCTGAAGGTTTATGCTTCCAAGTAGTGAGTGAACCAAAAGTGCAGTTATGGGAGGAAGCATCCTCAAAGGAATGTGTAGTGACGTTCCCTAACCTTTTCTTGCCGTGGTATCTTTGTTAAGGTTGCTTCACTCGACAGGGTGATATGGTGATATGAAAGCCTCCACTAAAATGAAATCTTAGCAACAACGAGTTTAATTGCCATCTTTTTTTTCAATGATAAATTTGAGCCAAGAGATCGTGAAGATTTGAAGAAAAAGGAGGCCCACTTTGGAGAAAGATTATTTTCTCGACTTAGAATGAGTGGGGTTAGGTTTCTAAAAGAGTTCCTAGGCATAGGAGGTCAGGATGTTGCAGCGATTTCTTGTTTCGGGGATGTGTCACATGTTAGTGGGGAAGTATAAAACAGAGGGGTAGGTCTTAAAGTTGGCTTTGGAAATAAAGTCTGCATTTGGAATGATGATTGGGTGGACGCAGGGCAATTGCATTTGGAATGACGATTGGAAGATGTGATCTCGTCCCAGCCCTCCTTGGTTTGAAGTCATGTGGATTAAATGGAGGAGTCACTTTAGAGCTTCTGCATCAACAAATCCTTATTCACAATGCTTTTTTTCTGCAAAATGGGTAACCCTTTTAAATACTTTAAGAAGGCATAAAAAAGGAAACCACAGTAACCCCAAATTGTTATTTGTTTTTCAATTTTACTCTGCCTCTCATTCTCAAACTGAGTAAAAAAACATCAACAGATCTAAGCATGGTTTTCAATGGCATCAGGGGAAGATAAGTGGTGAAAAAATCAAAGAGAAACAAATATAGAAGCATTAAATGCTTCAAAACAGGATCAGAAGGCTACTGACCATCTCCCAGCTTTATAAGAGAAAGAAAAGAGAGATGGAAAGATACACAAAGCATGTAGCAAAAAGAAAAAAAAGGAAAAAAACAGGCCATTGGAAAAATATGCATAAAAATCAACTCAGTTAACCAGCTTCATCTCAGTAAAAGAAGGCATCGGTTCACCATTGCGACGGAAAGAGATTTGTCACGCTTTTCTCTAAATCAATAAAAGTTTCATTGTGTGAACAAAGAGTTGACAGCATAGGCCAGACAAAGCCACATCAAATGCATCCAAATGTATAACTATCATAGCAGTCTATTATCTTACCACCACGGAGTCCACCATAGATAAAGATCAAGTCACCAACAGCTGCAGCCGCATGCCTACAGCGCCTTGTTAGCTCAACTGAAGCATCACCACCAGCTGCATCAGCACTGTATCTGCCTGTCCGGGGACTTGTGACAACAGATTTGGTATCACACCAAACTCCTGCTGCAGTATCTAACACTAAACAAATGGACACAACGTAATTGTAAGAATTCAGTTTCAAGAACCACCTAGACAGTGTGTGGATATGTGTTAGTAGCAGTATGAAACACAAACAACAAACATCTCCCACCCCAAAAAGGAAAAATGAATTGGCACTTATCCAGGGTCCCATAATCGATAGCACAACAGAAACCTAATATATAAAGTAAAAGGAAAGGGGGAGGGATACTGCGTCATATAATGCCTAAGCATGTGCTGGACCTGCTGGTTCCAAACCCAAAAAAGAGGAGGTTTGTTTTAGAATGGCAATTGGCTAAAAAGGAACTTGCCAAAGAAAACTGAGCCTACTTCAAGAAAAGTAGCAATCAACCAACCCCAGTTAGATAGAATATGATTCACATATGCATGCACATAAGGAAACCATCATGATAAACTTCATAAGAAACCATAATAACCAATGATCAATGTAAACACTCCCACCCAAAAAAAAAAAAACATCGGTCTTCCCTTCCTCCTTTTTCTCTTTCTTTCCCCAACCCTGAGTGAATTGGAACTTAATTTGACACTCATCCATTTCTTAACATTGGAAGGAAATGCCTATTTTTTCAAAAGCTGTCACCATTTTATCTATATGAGGTGGTCTAAATCCATAGACACAACGATAGGGCCGTGGAGCTATTTTTTTTTTTTTTTTTTTTTTGCATCCCTAATCCATGCATAGACTTTCCCATCCCCCTAACCCCATGATTTGCATGCATCCAAATGGGCCCATAAAGGTGATTATCATATAGAAATGAGAACTGTTTTCATGTGCACGAAACTCTTTTCTCCCTTTCATTCAGTTTCTTCTCAACCTATTTGAAACTAAGTTGGGACATCCAAGCCTCAACACACTCATAGTTTTTATGCTATCAAAATGAAGACATCTAGACCACAATGTGCCGAGTAAGAGCACTCATACAACATTAGATGTTTCAATGTTAGTGAACTAAATACAAAGCTCAAATAACCAAAAGCCAAAAGCCGGTCAGAAAACAACCACAATAACAAAAAAAAAAAAAGAAGTCCTATGGCAATACATTGCAAGGTGGATCCGTCTCTACCCACTAAATACCAGTAGTGCCACAAGGCTAGAAACAAGCAGATCTGTATATTTGTGCTGGGCCCAGTGAGACCAAATGAGGCTCTTGCTTTGCTCCATCTTCTCCAAATAAGCACACACACCGCCACACAAACACACGCAAACGCACATAGTATCCCTTTCTGGAAATTTGCATATAACCACGTGTGTTCTTTTGAAAAACGAAGATAACCACCTCTTTTTTATTTTTAAAAACAACCTGTATTAATTAAAAAACTCAATTTTGACTCAAAATTAGAGGCACATATTCTACCAATTTATAAAGCCTAACAAATTTCAATGTAAAAAGATGAAACTTTTCTTAGGTCTAACCTAATTCGGATTAAATTGAATGTTAATCTTGTTAAAGTAACTCAGGTCCAATCTAAGAGCATTTTCATTCTTTTACAACAAAATACAGTGAATTTTATCTAAGGATTGAAGACAGGCCATTGACCAACAGTCAAGTGGCTGACTGACACTTTCAGAATAATAGAGGTGGTTAGTTGTAAAAATTAAAATGCAGGTGTTTATATGTAAGGGGAACATTCATGTGCATCTATCCCTCACCAAAAATGGTGAGGGACACCCCTTTTGAGGGTGTTTCAAGTACAAGAGTGGTACAAGAGGAGTACTTTGTACCTCCCTCTTGTACTTGAAACAACCCCAAAATGGGTGTCCCTCACCATTTTTGGTGAGGGATAGATGCATATGAAGATCCCCCTATATGTAATTATCAAAAAAAAAAAAAAAAGGTTGTAATATGCAAGTCTCCCTTTCTTACATGTGAGTAACGTATCTATGCAAGAAGTTGCACTTGGACAGTCATAAGCTTGATGCTATAGAGAGATGATCCATTTTCATTGATCTCAAATATCTCACTCTTTAGTACAAGAAACTACCTGCAATGCTAGAAGAGTCTTCTACCATGCGGCCACCACCAAGTGCACCTCCAGATACATGAAGCCGAGCATTGACAAAAACCTAAGATGAAAATCATCCTCAGTGATTACTTGAATATGGAAGAAAATAGGAAAACTCAAAAGAAAAGAATAATAAAAACCCACCGCTGCATGTTGGTATCTAGGAGATGGTGAGACACCCGGGGCAATTGCCCATTCCCAACGACCATCTCTATGTTTCGCAAGACCATATGCACTTGCCAAAGGCTACAAGAAGCGCACAACATAAAAACCTGTCATGTGACTTTTATTTGTTGCACATCTAAAAAATAGTATCATGATGTAAGATCATGTCGTGTAGTTTCATCAGGAATAGGTATCAAGAAATAGATATAGCATCCATTTAAACAAAAAGGGAACAAGGACAGCATTTCGCTAAAATTACATGTTAGGCAAAAATAAAATATCCTATTCCACAGGAGGCAAATCATTTGGCCGACATCCTAGCAACAGATGTTACTTCAAGAAAAGTCTCCTTGTTGCTCTAGCCTCTCAAAACCCTCTTCCTCTTCCTGTCCAACTTCATAAGCTTCCTCATATTTCAAATCGCCATACTCCTCATTCAGCAACAATGAACATTTCTTGCAGTAGACATTATGTAGCATAAAGTCATCGTCGCTGCAGTTAAAGCAATCGACAACTATATGACGGATTTTAGTTTCATATATTAAAAGAGGTTTCATATGATCTCCTAAAGGCATCGCCATTTTCAATTTTATGACATGGACTGTTGAGAAATGTAGATAAAAACATTTGAGGTAGATTAATGAGTATAGGAATCGTCTAGGAAAATAAGCATAATTTAAGTAAAAACCATCCTAAATGACATAATCACTTTTCATTTAACAATGGGCTCAACTTGGGAGTTGAAGGATACAATGGATGTCCAACATCTTTACTTTCTCATATCCAAAGCATAGATACAACTCCAGCAGCTAGGCTTTGTGTTGAAGTTGTGGATGATGGTCTGTAATTCTCTGGCCAAATTTTTTGTGATTGGTAAATGGTAGTCCTAAACATTTTTCCAAAGTTTACATGGTTTGAGGCAAGGGAACCCTTTCACTTCTATGGCTTATCACAGTTGTCAAAGCATTGAAGACATTACTTAAGGATAAAGCAGGGATTGAGAAGTGGGTTTCGAGTTTAGAGCTCTGATACTGAGAAAATGCACTTCCAGTTTGCTGATGATACTATAGCTTTTGTAATGTAGAATGGTTTTGAGTTATCATACCAAGGAGTATTTACACTAAATGCAAACTAATAGAGCTTAAGAATGAGTCAGTATGGACTCTCCAGCAATAATATTTGGATGCCCTCTGGTATGCTTCCTTCTACCTATCTAGATTCTCCATGTGTTTGTAAGCCTTCAAAGTCGCTTTGCCATCCAATTATTAAAAGCTACGAAAAAGAATCACCTTCCTTTCGGAGGAATCTTTATGGATGAGTGTGTCTTCATTTGTGTGTGTATGCATGAGAGAGAGAGAGAGAGAGAGAGAGAGAGAGGTGAACTGATTAGTCAAGGCATTACACACTGCATGGTTTTGACATGGACTTCAGCACCTCACAATGTAATGTATATATTATGTTCAAATGGATTCACAATCTAATGTATATATGACATTCAAATGGAACATGTGTGGCGCAGCCCCGGACCTTCGATCGAATAGACCAACCTCTCATATGAGGTTGATCGAATCCAACAAAGGGATTCCCCACAAAAGAACACTCAAAGCCATGAACTCATGGAAAAACTCACGATAATCTTTATTAGTTGAATAAGCATGAGAAAATAACAAGAGAGTACCTCTGTAAATATAGAAGACAGTATTCTAAACTAATCAGAATACTAATAAAAGGAAATTACTTGATCTTACTCTAAATAGAATTTAGAAAGCAATCCTATTAAGCAACTAAGTAATATTACTAATCTAGATAAGGATAGGGATCTCTGATTAAATCAAAAATCATGTGGACCCCATCAGATGGTCCATCAAGGGGGCCTGCGGGCCCTAGTCTTCTGTCGGGCTGCATCAACTCTCCCCGGCTTGAAAGAACACGACTCCGGCGAGTTAATTGCCTGACAGCGCTCATAAAGATCTAGATTTAAGCGCTGAAAATCTGTGGCAGTGATCCATGTAGCATCGGAGAGAGATCGATTCTTCCAGCGGACATAGAACTTTTGAAAACCTCCTTGACGAGTGGAAACAATCTGATCATCAAGCACATCAATAATCTCGTCAACAGGTGGAAGATTCGAAGGGAGAGCAATAATTTGTTCTTCAGTTTCACCATCATTATCATGACCACAGTAGAGTGTAAGATCCTCTACGTTGAAGGTAGAATTGACCCCTAAATCGGATCGTAGATCAAGTACATAAGCATTGGAGCCAATCTTTTTGAGAATCTTGTAGGGACCAACATTTCGTGGATGCAACTTTTTGTAAGCGCCTGGAGGCAGACATTCGGGACGGATACGGACCATGACCATATCTCCTTCAGTAAATTCAAGAAATCGACGATGCTTGTCTGCTTGCTGTTTATAAGTGGCATCACTGGCAGATATATGGCGGCGGACTTCATTGTGCACTTGTTGCATGTGGTGAAAAAAACTTTCAACATCAGCACTTATCCGGGCATCTACTGGCAAAGGGACAAGATCAACAGGTAGTCGTGGTCGAACCCCTGTAACAGCTTCAAATGGAGAAGTACCAGTAGACCTATTGACCGAATTATTGTAAGCAAACTCAGCCATAGGTAATGCTTGATCCCAAGTCGTGATGTGATCACGAACAAGGCATCGTAACAATTGTCCAAGACTTCTGTTTACCACTTCGGTTTGGCCGTCAGTTTGAGGGTGGTAAGCGGTAGAGAATTTGAGCTTGGTATTGGACAGCATCCATAAAGTTTTCCAAAAATAACTCATGAATTTGGTGTCTCGATCCGAAACAATAGTCTTTAGAAGACCATGTAGACGCACAACTTCCTTGAAAAAGAGCTTTGCAACCTTGTATGCATCACTAGTGGAAGTACATGGAATAAAATGTGCCATCTTTAAGAAGTGATCAACGACAACAAAAATAGAATCAACTTTTCTTTGAGTCGTCGGCAAACCTAGCACAAAATCCATGCTAATGTCTTCCCATGAAGTATGAGGAACAGGTAAGGCTGATAAAGTCCAGTGTTCTTCTTGTTACCTTTGGCTAGCTGGCATGTCCTACATCTTTCGCAGATGCGAATAATGGTAGTCTTCATTCGGGGCCAATAATATCTATCACTGACGAGCAAGAGTTTTGTCGTGTCCCAAATGGCCACTACATCCTCCTGAATGCAACTCTCTAACAATATATTCACGAATGGATGTGGCAGGAAGACAAAGTTGTGTACCTTTAAACAAAAAATCATCATGAATGCTATAATGAGGATGCTTACCCAGATCACCATTATTGAGGTCTGCATAGATAGAACCAAAGTCTGGATCATCCGCATAATCTAGCTTGAGTTGGTCAAAACCTGGTACACTAACAGACATAGTTGTCAACAAATGCTTTCGTCGACTGAGTGAATCAGCTATCAAGTTATCCTTTCCTACTGTGTGGCGAATGCTGAAACTGAACTCTTGTATATAGGCGCTCCATTTGGCACGGTTGGCACTGATCTTCTATTGTGAATGTAGATGTCGCCAAGCATCATTGTCCGAGTAAAGAACAAACTCGTTGCCAATCAAGTAATGTCGCCAATGACGAAGTGATTGTACAACGGCATAGAGTTCCAAATCATAAGAGTACTTTTTCTTGGCATCAGAAAGTTTCTCGCTGAAAAATGCAATCGGGTGTCTCTCTTGACTAAGAACACCTCCAATGCCAACATTTGAGGCATCACAAGCAATTTTGAAGACTTTGTCAAAATTTGGAATTTGTAAAACTGGTGCCTCTGTTGGGTATCCTTGACATAGCCGGTCCCAAGCCCGGACAAAGAAGGAGGGTTGTGTGTTAGGTAGCCGACAGCCAGCACAATACTCAGTCGGATTTCTTTATGGATTTGAGACCTAATGATATTTTGTTGAGGCGTCCCCTACTTAGCGACGCGCTGTATAGTCCGAGTACAGTGATAAGTGAGCAAGGACCGCTGCATCGGCGCCCGGGTGCAGTGCTAAATAGGCAAGGGTCCCCACACTTTATTGGACGAGTGCGGGGGGTAAGGAAACTAGCCCAAAATAGAAGACTGAGATTAGGTACTTGGAACATTGGGAGCCTAACTGGGAAACTTATGGAAGTGGTGGATACAATGGAAAGGAGACGAATCGCAATTGCTTGTTTGCAAGAGACAAGGTGGGTGGGACAGAAAGCTAAAGAGATCGAGAGGACTGGGTATAAGTTATGGTATACGGGACTTAATAGAGCGAGGAATGGGGTTGGCATAGTAGTGAGCAAGGACTTAAAGGAAGATATAGTTAATGTAAAGCGCTGTGGAGATAGGATTATTGCAATTAAGTTAGTGTTAGGGGAAGAGATAGTGAACGTAGTGCTTATGCCCCCCAGGTGGGCTTAGGAGATGGACATAAGGAGAAGTTTTGGGAAGACTTGGAAGGAGTGCTACTAGAGATACCCCAAGGCGAGATGGTCTTCATAGGAGGAGATTTGAATTGCCATGTAGGACGCGACGTAGATGGATATATAGGAGTACATGGGGGACTTAGATACGGTAATAGAAATGAAGAAGGGAAGGATATTTTGGACTTTTCAGTGGCTTATGATCTCATGGTGACTAACACCTTTTTTAGGAAGAGAGAGGAGCATTTGGTGACTTATAAGAGTGGCTCCTCAAGGACACAGATTGACTTCTTCTTAACTAGGAAAAGAGACCGCTTAGCTTGTAAAGATTGCAAGGTGATACCGGGGGAGAGCTTGACTTCCCAACATAGGTTGTTGATCATAGATGTGCAGCTACAAAGGTGGACTACAAAAAAGAAGTTGTATAGATGCTCAAAGACTAAATGGTGGAACTTGAAAGGTGATAAGCAACTAGCATTTAGGGATAGAGTACTAGAGGAAGACATTTGGGCGATAAATGAGAGTGCAAATAGTATGTGGGATAAGGTAGCAGAGTGTATTAGGAGGGTAGGGAAAGAAGTCTTAGGAGAATCCAAAGGGGGTGCTCCGACACAGAAGGAGGCATGGTGGTGGAGCAAGGCCGTTCAAGAAAAGATAAGAGTTAAAAGAGAGAGCTTTAAAACTTGGCAAAAGGATTGAAATGCAGCAAACTTGGAAAAGTATAAAGAAGCAAAAAGAGAAACCAAAAAGGCAGTTAGTGAGGCCAAGGCAAAGGCATTTGAGGAGCTATTTAGGCGACTTGACACTAAGGAAGGCGAAAGAGAGATATTCAAGCTTGCTAAAGCCAGAGATAGGCGGACTAAGGACTTAAACCAAGTTAAATGCATTAAGGATGAGGATGAAAAGGTATTAGTAAAGGACGATGAGATAAAGGAACGTTGGAAGAGCTACTTCTACAAGTTATTTAACGAAAGCAGTAGTAGTGACATACAATTGGGACAGCTTACCATTTCTAGGGAAGAATCGAATCATATGTTCTATAGGAGAATCAGTAGGGAAGAAGTTATAGAAGTATTGAAAATGATGAAGAATGGGAAAGCGGTTGGGCCAGATGGTATCCCTATTGAGGTCTGGAGGTGCTTAGGGGAGAATGGCATGAGTTGGTTGACAAAACTTTTTAATGTAGTGCTAAAGAGCAAGAAGATGCCTGATGCATGGAGGAAAAGTATTCTTATACCCATATACAAGAACAAAGGAGATATTCAGAACTGTGCGAACTACCGCGGGATTAAATTGATGAGCCATACGATGAAATTATGGGAGAGAGTTATTGAGAGAAGACTAAGAAGAACAACAAACGTTTCAGAGAATAAATTTGGTTTCATGCCTGGGAGATCAACCATGGAGGCTATCTTTCTCCTGAGGAGGTTAATGGAACAGTATAGAGAAGGCCAGAGAGATTTACATATGGTGTTCATTGACTTGGAGAAGGCCTATGACCGGGTTCCTAGGGAGATTCTATGGGGAGTACTGGAAAAGAAAAGAGTGTGTGTTGCATATATTGAGGCAATAAAGGATATGTATGATAGAGCCGTGACATCTATAAGGACGACTGGCGGAGAGACTAAAGAGTTTCCTATCACGATTGGTCTACACCAAGGCTCAGCGTTAAACCCGTACTTGTTTGCCCTAGTTATCGATGAGATTACAAGACATATTCAGGATGAGGTGCCGTGGTGTATGCTATTTGCAGATGACATTGTTTTAGTAGATGAGACGAGAGAAGGAGTGAACGCTAAGCTAGAAGTATGGCGGAAAACGTTAGAGACAAAATGGTTTAGGCTAAGCCGATGCAAGACGGAATATATGGAGTACAAGTTTAGCCAAAGTAGGACACTTGGTAACATAGAAGTAAGTTTAGGCACACAAAAGATTGTAGAGAAAGAAAACTTTAGGTACCTTGGATCGATGGTGCAACAGGATGGAGGGATTGATACTGATGTAAGTCACAAGATTCAGGCCGGGTGGACCAAATGGAGGAGTGCTTCGGGGGTCTTGTGTGATCGGAAAGTTCCCCTCAGGGTTAAAGGAAAGTATTATAAGGTGGCGGTAAGACCAGCATTGTTATATGGATCAGAGTGTTGGGCAATAAAGCATAATCATGTTAAGAAGATGGAAGTTGCGGAGATGAGAATGCTAAGATGGATGTGCGGGATCACAAGGAGAGATAGGATTAGGAATGAGGAGATTAGGGGCAAAGTAGGAATAACACCGATTGGAGATAAAATGAGAGAAAATCGACTAAGATGGTTTGGCCATGTTAGAAGGCGTCCAATGGAAGCACCTGTTAAAAGGTGTGAAGGCATAGAGATTGCCAGGAGTAGGAGAGGGAGAGGGAGACCCAAGAGAAGTTGGAAAGAAACTATTAAACATGACCTTGCCTACATGGATCTAACGGAGGACATGGCCCTAAACAGATTTGATTGGCGTCGTCAAATCCATATAGCCGACCCCACCTAGTGGGAAAAGGCTTGGTTTGGTTTGGTTTGGTGCCTCTGTGATTTTACTCTTTATTTCTGCAAAGGCTCTAGTGGCAGAACTAGTCCACTTAAATTCACCCCTTTTCATGCATTCTGTGATAGGAGCCATGATACTGCTGAAGTTTCGAATGAATCTCTTATAAAAGTTTGCAAGACCATGAAAACTTCGAACTTCAGTGAGTGTAGTAGGAATGGGCCAGTCCAGAATTGCTTTGACCTTCTCAGGGTCCATTTTAATTCATTGTGCCGACACAACATATCCCAAGAAGATAACAGAATCACTCAGAAAAGTGCACTTCTTGAGATTAATATAGAAATGCTCACAGCGAAGGAGTTGGCAAATTGTATCCAGACGTTGAAGATGTTCTGCTTTTGTTCTGCTGTAGATTAGTATATCGTCGAAGTAAACGACGACAAACTTTCCAATATAAGGTTGCAATAACTGTGTCATGACCCACATAAAAGTACTAGGTGCATTGGTTAACCCGAAGGGCATAACCATCCATTCATAAAAACCATCTTTGATCTTAAATACAGTCTTCCATTCATCACCTGGCCTTATCCGGATTTGATGATAACCACTTCGCAGATCAAGTTTAGAAAAAATGCATGCACCAGTCATCAAATCTAGCATATCATCTAATCTGGGGATTCGGAAGTGGTACTTTACCGTGATTTTATTGATGGCACGACTATCCACGCACATACGCCAACTTCCGTCTTTCTTTGGAGTGAGAAGTGCAGGTACTCCACAGGGATTGAGGCTTTCCCTAATATAACCCTTTTGTATAAGATCATCAACTTGCCTTCTTAATTCTGTATGCTCCATAGGACTCATCCGGTATGCAGGCAAATTTGCCAACGAAGCACCTGGGACAAGATCAATGGCATGCTGGATGTCACGTAATGGAGGCAGCTCCTTAGGCAACTCATTTGGAACTAGGTCAGCAAACTTCTTCAAAAGTGGCTTTACTGCTTGTGGGACAGATGTAGCAGGAGATTCTTCTGGAACTTGCCTAGCAATCAATGCATACATAACGCCTTGTTCTTTGCTTTCATCTTCAAACTTCCACATGGTTAATATAGGAAGTGCTGGAGCTGTATTAGATGTGGAGGAGGAAGATTTAGCGGGCAAGGGAAGCAATCTAATCTGACCTCCTTTCCAGTTGATAGTATAAGTATTGTGCTCATGATCTGTGATAACCTTAAGCTTCTTTAACCATGGCCGTCCAAAGAGAATATGTGTAACGGTCATGGGAATGACGTCACAACGAATTGTATCTTCATAATTGCCGACTCTGAAAGGGACGACGCATTGCTTACAGACAGGAATGGAGTAATCATTGACCCATGCAACTTTATAAGGTCTTGGATGCTTCTCCGTTGGTAGCTTGAGTTTCTCGACTGCCTCCTGAGATATAACGTTTATCGCACTGCCACCATCAATGATCATGTTACAAGACTTGCCCTTGCAATTAACTCGTGACCGGAAAATGGATGCATGATTCCAGTCTTCATTTTCTTCAACTGAATCAGCTACTAGGAGACGACGATCAAGGAAAAGCAGTAGGGTGCCATCATCAGCTTCTGTATCTTGCAATGGAGCTACTGTGGTTTCATATTGAGGCTCTGCATTGAACGGCTCTACTTCTATTTCCTCATCATACTGTTCATCATCTTCTGGCTCATTAGTAGCATATAAATTTCTATGGGGACACTTGGCTGCATAATGTCCTTTTTGTTTGCAGGCATGACAAACAATTTCTCTTTTATCTATTCTTCTGCGGGCACGGTTATCATTCTAATTCTGCTGCACCCGTTGATTTGGTTGTGGCAAAGCTTGCCTCTGCTGAATGACTTGTTGTGGCCTCTGTGGTGCTTGCTGGAATGGTTTAGGAGGGCGACGAAAACCTTGCGTCTGAGTACGGTTAAAAGTAGGTTCAAGTCCTCTTCTAGTGGAAGACTCCCCGACTTGAAAAGTGCTGCGTCTCCGCAACTGAAGTTCATGTTGAGCTTTCCGGGCTTTACAAAATACCTCATCAACTCTGGTGTAATCAAACATAGCAACTTCCCGTCTGATATCATTGCGCAATCCATCTCGATATCGAGTGATAGTGAGACAATTATCTGTTTTCAAATTACAACGAACAATATATTCGCGAAATTTGTTTATATATTCTTCTACAGATAGATTGCCTTGCTGGAGAGTAAGATACTCTTGGTGCAGTGTGTCAATGTAATCAGAAGGAAGGAAATTGCTTTTGAGCCTTTCTTTCATGTTGAACCATCTAGTAATGGGTTGTCCCAGAGCAAGTTCATTATTTTCAACACCATACCACCAGATTCTAGCAGGACCCTTGACTTTAACCTTCGTAAAGGCTATCTGCTGCTCATCATTCATGTTATACCAAACAAAATAGTCTTCCAGGGAATTAAGCCAATCAATAAAAACTTTCGGACTGACATCTCCAGAGAAATCAGCCACATCAATTTTAACTTTCTTTGTGATATCATCAGTGCGGTGTGCAACCATGGGACCCTGGGTGTCTCGTTCAGCGACGAGACGCTGTACAAAGTCACGCATGGATTCACGTTGCTCAGGCCTTTCTGTTTAGATGGGTGTGACTAATTGTGTGGTAGTGGAAGACCCTTCCTTTGCAACCAACTGTGTACTTTGCAATTCAATAAGTGCAGTCTCTACTGTGCGTAGACGATCCATTACTTCATCCATATCTTGGCCCAATTTGAACAATTGTTCATCACGTTCCTTGTCCGTGAGCCAATGACTGAGATTGTCACCTCTTCTAGGCATGGCTGGAAAAAGTTTTTTTTCTTTTTTTTTTTTTTTTTCAAGTGGGCTGGATCGGGTCTGGACTCAAATCGGATCCAGATTGCAGGTCAGGCCCAAAAAGTAGGCCCCGTGCAGAGCGTCCAGCCACGTGTTAACAGAGATAAAAAAAAAATCTCTTCTATCCTCAGCTTTTGTGTGCAAAGAAAATAAAAAACAGGGCTGGAGGGCTTACTGTTTGGACGAAGCGAAAGGAGAGGGTGTGGAAGACGATGGTCCGAGGTGAGGTCCTGCGCGCGACAACGACGAGGCGATGCTGCTTCTCTGCGATGAAGATGGAGTTGCAGATGAAGACAATGGATGGCGCCGATGGCGGTGGGTGGAGCTTGGAGGAGGCTAATGGCGAGTCGGCGAAGCAGGACCTGGCTGCTGGGAGATCGACGGTGCCAGGTAGCCTCTCAACGCGATCTTCTTTTCTGATCTTCTTCCTCTTCTCCTTCTTTTTTTTTTTATCTTCTGGTGGGTTGGGTTTTGACGAGGCTGGAGGGACGAAGGGGTGGCTGTGGTCGCGACTGGGGTTTGGATGTGGTAATAGGGATGGGAGGAGGAGTGTTCTGGGTTCGGGGATGGCGCACAATGTGTGAAGGGGTGCGGAAGTGGTTTGGGAAGCGGGCTGGTATATCAGCGATGGGGTTTGGGTTTAGGGAGTTAGGGTTTGCAGGGTGCTTGGGTTAAAAGGGTTTTCGGTTGAGGAGTGGGTGAGTGGTGGTGCTGGTGTCTTCGACAGTGGCTAGGTTTTAGAGGGTGGGATCGGCAGGGAGGGGAGTGGGGTTGTTGGATGGCGTGGGATGATGACGAACCGGAGAAGACAGTTGTTTCTCCGGCGACCGGATCTGGGGCTCTGATACCAATCTGGCGCAGCCCCGGACCTTCGATAGAATAAACCAAACTCTCAGAGGAGGTTGATCGAGTCCAACAAAGGGATTCCCCACAAAAGAACACTCGCAGCCATGAACTCATGGAAAAACTCACTATAATCTTTATTAGTTGAATAAGCATGAGAAAATAACAAGAGAATACCTCTGTAAATATAGAAGACATTATTCTAAACTAATCAGAATACTAATAAAAGGAAATTACTTGATCTTACTCTAAATAGAATTTAGAAAGCAATCCTATTAAGCAACTAAGTGATATTACTAATCTAGATAAGGATAGGGATCTCTGATTAAATCAGAAATCATGTGGACCCCATCAGATGGTCCATCAAGGGGGCCTGCGGGCCCTAGTCTTCTGTCGGGCTGCATCAATGTGCATGCAAACTAGATAATTTTTGCAGAACATTATGCCAGTGAGCACAATTACTATGATGCAGGTGTTTCTTTTCATCGATAATAGAGAACTATAATACCCACTACATGTTAAACAAACCCAAGGCCCATCTATGGACCCATCTATCTCACGTGGATTTACATTGGGTCAATATTAGACTGTTGTACATATTTCTTTCTTTGGCTGCTTTCCTAACTTAGATATACTAATTGATGATGTAATTAGTTTCCTTCCTAACTTAGAACCCTAATTGATGTAATTAATTGCTTTCCTATCTTAGGACCCTCGATGAAAGGCATGTATATACCTATAAATTGAGGGTCGATCTCCAAAGGAGAGAGACACAATAATACAATACAAGTTTCTTCAGTCGTGTGATCTTGAAATTGTCATGGTATCAGAGCAAGGCTCAAAGCAAGGTTTTTTTTCTTCCAAAGCGTTCAGGCAATAGAGATAGAGAGGAATAAATCTCTCACACAGAAATCCAGGATTTTTTTTTTTTCTCAAGAGATTTCAGCGACATCAAGATACTGCGTCAGTGCCATCCTCTTGGTGGCCCACCCTTATCATCAAATCAACCTCCGAAACCCATAGAGACATGGTCACCTGGTATTTCTGAGAATATAGGTGATTTTTTCAGGATTTTTTAGTACATCCAGGTAGGTGTTTTGCTCCTTCTCAAGTCTTTTTCAGAAAATTACATTGTTTTCATCAAGACCATCCAAAATCTTGGATATTCAGTAGAATCAGGCTAAATTTGTTTCAGTAGAAGCCAGCAGAGGGTGCTTCCTCAGATCTACAATCTGATCTTTGATCAGATCCATAAGTGGGGCCGACATAGTGGATCTACAGCCACTGCCAAGTCCGTCTGGGCTGTTTTTTACCCTTATTCTTATTCTGTTTTGAATGTTTTCTCCCTTCTTGGTTAGATTTTGCTCTCTACTCACAAGAAAGGGTTCTTACATCCTTCATCTTGGCTATTACTAGTGGTTTATTATTGTTCCCTTGATTTTGGCCAATCTCGATTGATGATGGAAAAATCTGAGGTTACCTTGATCCGATTCACGGGAAAGAATTACCCTACATGGTCTTTTCAGTTCCAAATATACCTTGAAGCTAAGGAATTGTGGGGTTAGAATTTATGGCTCTGACCCTAAACCCACAGAAGATGAGAAGAAGCCCAACCTCTAAAGCCATGTGGGGGTTATCTGAAGAAAGTGTACCATCAAGATAACTCAGCACATCAATTTCATCTTGAATGTGTGATTGCTGAATATGCACGAGGGACCTTGTCGATTCAAGACTACTATTTGGGATTCTGTACACTATGGTCGGAATATGATAGTATTAAATATGCAGATGTGACTGATAATGTTTTGACAGTAATTCAAGATCTTCAGGCCTCTAGTCAAAGGGATCAAGTTTTGATGAAATTACGGAATGAATATGAAAGTGTCCGATCTGCCATGATGAATCGGATGCCCTTACCGTCATTGGATGTCTGCTTGAATGAACTCTTACGCGAGGAACAACACATTACGATCTCAGCTCACACTGCTCAACAAAAGACTGAGACATATTCAATCACATTCTCGGCCAATAAGTCTTCTCATCCTCCGCCTAGAGACTTGAGCAAAACACAATGCTACAGTTGTCAAAAATTTGGACATCTTGCATCTCAATGCAAACAGAAAGTCTGCAGTTACTATAAAAAGTCAAGACATATCATCTCTGAATGTCGCCGACGGCCACAACGTCCCTCTCCATAATAGTAGGCACCGTAGTATCAGGCTCCACAATATCAGGCACCATAGTATCAGACTCCACCACCTCAGACTCCGCATGCTTATGTTGCTTCTTCAATTATGCATGCTCCTACAAATGTGCCCTCACAGCCTGGGCCCTCATCATCTCTAACTCCTAAATTGGTTCAACAAATGATTGTCAATGCTCTTTCTGCTTTTGGTCTCTCAGGTACCTCCCCTCCATCTTCTACTTGGCTTCTTGATTCCAGGGCATTTAATTATATGACATATTCCCATAACACACTCTCCAATGTGACAAGATACAATGGCAATCTTCAAATCCAAACTGCTAACGGAGGCAATGTTCCCATTACTGCTCTCGGAGATATCCCTGGTCCCATCCCATTGAAAAATATTTACCTTTGTCCCAATTTAACTTCAAACCTATTATCAGTCGGGCAACTTGTTGAACATAACTGTAACATATCTTTTTCTTCTTTTGGTTGTGTTGTGCAGGACCAGATGTCCAGGAAGGAGATCGCGAGGGGGCCTAAGTGTGGACGCTTGTTTCCGCTGGATTTTTCTGATATTTCTAGGAATAGATTTAACAATGATGTGTTTTGTTTTTCTATTAGAGATGACTGCCAATTGTGGCAAAATAGACTCGGACACCCTAATTCCAAGGCTGTCCCTTATGTTAAATTCTGGTTTATTAAATAAATCTATTGGTTTTTCTTCATGTGTGCCTTTTGATTGTGCTACTTGTAAAATGGGAAAGAGCAAAACTCTTCCTTTTCCTATTTCAACTTCACACAGCACTCAGTGTTTTGATTTAGTTCATAGCGATGTATGGGGAATTGCTCCAGCTCTTTCTCATGCTCACTATAAATATTGTTACTTTTATTGATGATTTCAATAGGTTCACATGGGTTTACTTTCTGCATTCAAATATGATGTTTTCAATGTTTTTAAATAATTTTATCTTATGTTGAGAATCAATTTTCCACCTGCATCAAAATCTTGCGGTCCGGGAATATATCTCCTCAAATATTCAACAGTTTTTACAAAACAAAGGCATTATTTCTCAAATAACTTGTCCTTATACTCCTCAGCAGAATGGAGTCGCTGAAAGAAAAAATAGACATCTCCTGGATGTCACTCGTTCCCTTCTTCTAGAATCATCGGTTCCTACCCGTTTTTGGGTCGAGGCACTGGCTACAACAGCTCATTTTATCAATCGTATGCCATCAACCTCTATTGAAAATCAGAGCCCATATTACCGATTGTACAAAACATCTCCATCCTATGATGATCTTCAAGTTTTTGGCTCAGTTTGCTTTGTACACTTGCCTCCTTCTGAGAGAACCAAATTTACTGCACAATCAGCTCAGTGCGTGTTTTTAGGTTATGCGCCCTTCTAGAAAGGGTTCCTTTGCTATGATCCTCACATTCGTCGCTTCCGTACCTCCAAGAATGTCGTTTTTGTCTTTTAACAGTATTTTTTTCAAAAGCATCTTGATCCCCCTGACCCCTCCTCTTTGTTGTCTTTACCTGGTTTTTCTGACAACACGTCAGTTGTTCGTTTTAATCCTGATTTTGTGTATCACAGACAGAACAAAGAAGCGCCTCCCAAGGATCCCCCTTCTGATCTTCCTCCGGCATCCGGTCCACCCCCGGCACTTGGTCCATCTGGACATCCTTCTCTGCGTCGCTCCACTCGCATTTCGGTACCACCAGACCGCTATGGGTTCTCACATACTTCCTTAATGGCCACTTTGTCTTCCTCTTCCATCCCCCAATCCTATTCTCAGGCTGTGCAAGACCAATGTTGGAACAAGGCTATGCAAGATGAATTGGAGGCTTTAGAGCAAAACCATACGTGGGATATTGTCTCATCTCCAGTGGGTGTCAAACCCATTGTCTTGTAATTGGGTTTTTTCTCTAAAGTTAAAATCAGATGGCACTTTAGATCGATATAAGGCTCGCCTTGTCGATCTTGGAAATTGGCAAGAATATGGCAATAATTATGATGAAACTTTTGCTCCCGTCGCCAAGATGACCACCGTACGCATAATTCTTGTTGTTGCTGCATCTCAGTCCTGGCCTCTATATCAAATGGATGTCTAAAATGTGTTTGTTCATGGTGATCTCAAAGAAGACGTTTATATGTGTCTGCCTCAGGGGTACTCATCCAGGAAGGGTATGGTTGCCAAGCTCCATTGCTCACTCTATGGTCTGAAGCAAGCTTCTCGTGCCTGGTTTAAGAAATTTCAAGATGCTCTTCTCCGCTTGGATTTTCATCCGAGACCGTATGATCCGTCTATGTTCTTACATCATGCTCCGTCCGGGATTACTGTGCTACTGGTCTACGTTGATGACATTGTAAATACTGGTCCCAATGCGCATATGATTCAGGCACTCCAAGCTTCTCTTAATAAGACATTTCACATGAAAGATCTCAGTCTCTTAATCTATTTCTTCGGTCTTGAAGTTCATCAATCGACTAAAGGTATAGTACTCAGTTAGCACAAATACACAGTTCACCTCATTGACTTAGCTGGCATTACTGCTTCAGCTCCCGTAGATATGTCAGTCGAATTGAATGTAAAACTCAGTAAAGAGGAGGGTGACCTTCTTCCAGATCCTACCACATATCGCCAGTTGGTTGGTAGCTTGATCTATCTCACAATCACTCGTCCTGATATCTTCTATGCGGTCAACCTAATGAGTCAGTTCATGACTGCTCCTCGTCGCCTTCATCTGGCTACTGTTCGCCGCATCATTCGGTACCTTATTTGCACGCCGACTCACGGGTTGTTTTTCCCATCCAACAATCCTCTCTCTCTCCAAGCTTATTCAGATTAGGGGTGTACATGGATCGGATTGGTGCAAATTGGGCCAAATCCGTTACCTACAGATTGACGGATTTGGAATCCATTACCAATCCGTGGCTGTTAAAATCCGATCCAATCCGATCCGTGGAGGACCGGATCGGATCGGATCAATCCGTTCAATCAAATGTTAAAAGAATAATATCAAATATGTTGTGAAAAAATTACATTTTGACTCCTTAATTTTTTTTCTTATTTTAAATTTAGACATCTTAATTTATATTTAGACCCCCCATATATATATTTTATATATTTAATATCAACGGATCGGATCGGATTGAATCCACAGATTGAGGGTGAAATCCGCCACCAATCCGTTGCTAATGGAATACAAAATTTTCAATCCGTCACCAATCCATTTACCTTCGGATCGGATAAAAATCCGCGGATCGGATCGGATTTACGGATCAATGGATTTTTTGTGCACCCCTAATTCAGATGCTAATTAGGCTGGCTGTCTGGATACTCGCAGATCGACGACAGGATGGTGCATGTTTTTGGGTGACAATCTGATTTCCTAAAAATGCAAGAAACATGAAAAAGTTTCCAAATCCTCTACCGAAGCTGAGTACCGCGCAATGTCTGCTGCATTCTCCGAAATTCTTTGGACCTTGATGAAAGGCATGTATATACCTATAAATTGAGGGTCGATCTCCAAAGGAGATAGACACAATAATACAATACAAGTTTCTTCAGTCGTGTGATCTTGAAATTGTCACTACATATGCATAAACAAAAGCCAAATAAAACTGTGAACAATTACAAAAATGGCCCAACAACCATAGAATCCATATCAAGCCCTTGTTTCACTAATGAGTCCAATTTATTTGCTTCCCTGTCAATATGATTGAAGACCACATCCAAAGAAGAAGATAAATCTCTAATCTCACTTGGAACAAATTGTAGTGTCCACGGGCCCTTTACAAAAGAAGAAACCTAAGGATCATGTTAGATGAGTTGATCTTCACTACGTGGAAAAATCCGATCCAACCTGACCAGACCAGACCCTCCTAGTCCAACCCAAACCCAACCCACAACATATATAGGTTGATCATGTGCCAGGAACTTGACCCATTCATTAAATGGGTCAGGCTTGATTAGGAGAATAGACTAATCAAATCAGTGAACAATTCTAAAAAACCTAAAAGCCCTTAAGTCGGTAATACTACTCCAAATCATTTGGTCTCTCTGTCTCTCTTCCTTCACCAATTCTCCTTGTCCAACCAAGGTATGACCAGGTTTACCTTCTTATTCGTCATCCTCCCCCTCCCTTTTCTTCTTCCTTGTCTTTTTTTCAACCCATCTTCTCTTCACCTATTCCAATCTCAGACTCAGCCCATACTGTCTCCTAGTTCCAATGTCTACAAATAGATTAAAGTCATTAAAATTCAATAACCTTTCAGTCAACTGGTTATCATGGGCTTCGTAAAGGTTTTGGTCGATAGTATTAGACTATAATTTTTTTTCTTTTCATTGGTTCCAAAATTTTATACTTTCTCGTATTCAATGAATTTTTTGTGAAATGGATTTATATTGATCTTAAAGGTTTCTTATTCGACGAATTTTGTGAATATGCTTGTTTTGATTTCCTTCAACAAATCAAATTATGGGTTTTTTTCCCCTTGATCGAAGGATTTCTTTACTTGGCAATTGAAGACTTTTTTTAACAATCTAGCTTGGGCTTTCTATATTTTTTTTTTTTTTTTTTGGCAAGTGGAGATTTATGTTCTGTTTACAATAGAAGATTTAGAAAAGGGGGATTAGTGACCTTTTTGATTTGGCATTTGGCAATTGAGGATTTTTGTTTTTATTCATAATTAGGGATTGGGGAAATCTCAATTAGGAGATTTTTGTTTCCATTTGTAAGGTTTTTGAGAAATCTCTGGGATTTTTCAACAATTGGAGATTTTGATTCTATTTCTAATTTAGGATTTTGAAAAAAAACCTAGACTAGGGGCTTTTGTGACAATTGGAGATTTTTGTTTCTATTTGCGACTGATAATTTTGAGGAAGTTCTGAAATTTTAAGGAAGTCCTGATTTGGATCCAATAAGAACAGGAAACTTTCTATTTGGACAATCTTGAGTTGTTTTAGAAAAGTCAGGTAGGATTTCTTTTTTCAATTTTCTTATTGGTTTAATTCCAAATTGAACTATTAATCAGGTTGTGTCAGTTTGATCCACATAACAGCAGGCCTGGCTACAGTTAGGATGCTCAACCCATTTGATAAGCAGGTTGGGTTGGGGTTGGGCCTTGTCCATTTATACGTACTCCCAACCTAAGCGGAACCAATGCCGCCCTTTCTCTCCACTATTAGTTTGCCTGAGAAGAATCCCCGAAGATTTTCAATGCTTTTTTAATAGCACCCACTTCAGCTTCAATGAACATCCTGTATAGTTGGGAGTCTACCACGAAGCATGGAAGGAGAATGGAAAGGTGAATAGCAGCTTGGTCCCCTCCCCAAGGGACTGTAAAGTTTAATGTGAGTGCGGCAAGGGGAAAACGCCAGCAGGCTGGGATTAGGGGAGCCCTTTGTAGTGGAGGGACCCTGCTCATGTGGTCCAGGTATTTTAATGTCTTCGGAAACATAAACACCATAAAGACAGATCCATTGCGATAAAGATGCATAACCTCGTCACAATTTCAAGACATGAAAAAAACTTACACCAAAACTCCCACAACACTTAAATTTTTTTACTATAACTTTTTGTTAACTCACCACGCTGCTGGCATCCCTCCCTCCACAAAGTAAAAGAAGACCATCAGACCGTGCACTTGCAGTTGCATACCTACAAGAATTATTGAGAGAAATTGAGAGCGCAATGAAACAACAAACTTCAATCATTAAAAAGTATCTTCAAAACTATACCCACTACAATCTTTGAATGTGATCAACTGATCATTATAGCCTATTCCAAAAGAAGTTGTGTAAGGAGGCCGTTATTTATAAGAATGATTTTAAAAAGGCACATGACTATGTGGAATGAGATTTTGGATTACATGTTGTTGAGGTTTGGTTTTAGTGTACGTGAGGCAGTTATGTATAAGATTGATTTTAAAAAGGCACATGACTATGTGGAGTGGGATTTTGTAGATTACACGTTGTCGAGGTTTGGTTTTGGTGTGCGTTGGAGGCAGTGGATGGTGGAGTGTATTGCCTTTTACTTTGTTCTCTATTATGGTTAATGGCTTTAAGCCTTACCCGTTCAAACTTCTAGGGGACTTTGGCAAGGAGACCGTCTTTCCCCTTTTCTTTTCAAAATTTTAGCAGAGGCTTTGGGAGCTTTCTTAGTGAAGGCCAAGGACATCAAGTTAATTGGGGCCTTTAAGGTGGGCCGCAATGGGGAAGCAATCATTCATCTTCAATTTGTTGATGATACCATTTTATTTAATACCACTGGCAAGGAGGAAGTATATTCTGAAGAGCATCCTGTCGTGGTTTCAGTTGGCTTCACACTTGAACATGAAAATGTCCAAGAGCTCTCAGGTGGGTGGGTGGAGGTAATTCAGTCATTAACAGGCAGCATTCATGAGAAGGTGAGAAGGCTTCCCACCATGTACCTTGGTTTACCGATTGGGGCTAACCTGAGGTTGGTGTTGTGGTATCCCGTGATTGAAAATTTTGAAACGTAACTGTCCATGAAGAAGCATTATTTATCTTTCAGGAGATGTATGTCTAACCTATTGACTCATTATATGTCCCTTCTTAAAAATGTGAAAGGTGGTGGGAGCTAGGTTGGATAAGATTAGGAGGAAATTTCTATGGGAAGGGCAAAGTGATAGAAGATTCACCCAATGAAATGGAGTGAGGTGATCGAGCTTGAAAGGCTTGGGGCTTGGGGCTTGGGGCTTAGGGCTAGGAAACCTTGAATATAAGAATTGTGCTTTACTTGAAAAAGCGGTGGTAGAGATTTGGGGGAAAGGAGGCTCTTTGGAGAAAGTTTTTTCTAACAAAATATAGAGAAAGATAGGTGGGGTTCAATGCCTAAGTCAATTCCCAAATATTATATGTCAGGCTTGTGGGCTCTATTTGTTAGTGCAAAGGATTAGTCCAATGTTGGAAGTGTTTTGCAAGGAAGAGTTTTCCTCGTTGACGAAGGGGTGTTCAGTTTTGGTTTGATTGACTAAGTGTGATAGCATCCACCACATATATTGATGCAGGACAGACCAATGATCCCCATGGGTCAATCGGGGTCCTTTAGGTTCAAACCACCTACCAGCCCATTTAGTCTCTGTATTATTTTATTTCTTTTCTTCTGTTATTAATTTTAGAAAAGATGTCTTAGGGTTTTTATGTTATAAAGAGACTTGGTATTGTATTGATCTTCTTTATACTATCTTATGAATGAAAAACCTAAGAGCAACAGGCTTTGTGTCAGACAAAATTTCTTACACACGTGTCATGTGCAGAAAGAAGAGTAAATCAATCACCTATTCATCCATTGCAAGGATGCCTCGTAATTCTCTTAATTGGAGTTGGTTCACTTGGTTGAGTCTTGAAGGTGGGGAATGGGATCTCTTTTTGAAGGCTGTCTCTCTCCTCTGAAGAATCATCTCTTTTGCTAATCTTTAGTCGATTTGAAAGGAAAGATGTAACAAGATTTTTAGGGGTTCCTTGTCTGCCATCATGAACCTTTCAGTGGTAAGCCCTAGAATTGCTAAGTGGGTGTTAGTAAGAAAGGAGTTCATAAATATTATGATGAACGACATTTTGTTTAATTGGGAGGCTTACATTGCATGTGGGTTGATAAAGTATAGGGGTGGTTTCTCGGCCCTTCTCTCCACCTATAGTGAGACGAAATTTAGTAAGGATAGAGAAAGTCGGGCCCAGCAGTGTTCGGCTCCTTTCAAGGAAGTTTACTAGTGGAGAGTGGGTTATTCATGATGAGCCCACGCTATGGAAGCTTCACTTTTGCTTTAACGAGATCATGGCATTGCCTTCTCATTTTCAAGTGGTTTTCCGTCATGTGAATAGATTAGCTAATAGCATGGTGGATGCTTTAGCAAAACAGGGGGTCGATGGGGCGTCTCTGTGGGGGGTGTTCTCTGCGTAATTATGTTGTACAGTGTCAGTCTCTTATACCCAGGAATGTCAAGTCTCTTATACCCAGGGAATTCCTTTCGTTTACAGAACGCATGAATACTTGCCAAAAGACAAACCATTGGAATAAAACAGTTAAATTGAGTAGTATGTGATGGAAAATAAAAACTTAAAGGATACTCACATGCATGGAGGTGGACCTTCCCCTTCTGGCTCCAACTTCCTCCATTCATATGGCTTGGCAGCTGTGTCCAATGCCCAAACATCAGCCAACGGTCTCTTCCCTGCAAGCAAATATTAGAAGAATACCATCTTAATACCACAAGAAAAACTGAACATGTCCAATACATGTGTACAATATAAGAACCATCTCAAGCATAAAGGAGGGGATCTACCGTCGTTTCCACCAATAGCCAAAAGAAACCTTTGCCCTACAAGAGCCATCACATGCCCATAACGTGGTCCTGGGCCAGGGCCTTGGACAACTACCCTACACACAGGTAAGACATTATAACTTAAATAAAGACCAGAAGGATAAAGAAATGATCAGACACGTAAGGCTTGCTTAAATAAGAGCATCACCTATGCCACCGTGGTCGTTGCTGTGTGAGATCAAGAACATGAAGATCTTCAGCTGATAAACCAGCTGGACCAATTCCTCCCTGAGTTGCATAGGAAATTGGTATGTTTGGACAGTTAATTTTCTTAGACTGCAGACTTATAGTTGAATGAACAAAGAACACAGGCAAATTAGCTCCAGAATTACCTGAATAACCACCATGGTACCCACAGCTGTAGCCACATGCGCAGCTCTAGGTGAAGGCTGTTCTCCAAGTGGAGTAAGCCTGCATAAAAGCTTATTAAAAAGCAATATCCAAATTGTGATTTTGCAAGGCCCTGATATTAGCATATCAAAGGGAAAACCAAAAACAAACATGTTGCGGACAAACAATTACGCATGTGGTCTGACCAAAATCTTTACATAGGTATGTAGCTTCGACAACATAAATAAACGAGACAGTATCCTGGTTTGAAAATGTGAATGCAAAATATAAATACAACAAGGTGCAGCATTTTTTTTTTCAATAATTCTGGGCAGGAATTTCTTGGATCACAGAAAATGAGACCCTGGATTCCATAACCACCATCATCATCATAACTTTTTTTTTCTCGAATATTTGGGGTTGCTTGGCACACTTGTTTCCAATAACCAAATGCAATAAATAAGATAGAACGAGACATAAATTACCTGGTTCATACTAACTAGCGCCAAATGGAGCGTTGAGATTTAATGTCAATGCGGGCAGCAAGGGGTAAACCAAGAATGGAAGGTATCACTGGGTTTCTTTGAACCAATAAAGGGGAAGTTCTGTTCATGTTCCCCAAACCTGTGGGCATCATAGACTCTAACAAGGCAGAAGTGTTGGCTATTTTGGAAGCTTTTAGAATTTGTTTTTCATCATCCTTTGATGGAACTTTCTCTTGGAGGGTGATTCATCCAACACTAATTCATTGGTGACTTCTCTGGATAAGAGCACACCTTGGAAATTCCAAATCTAATTCAATGAGATCAAATCTTTTTATTTAATTCGGATCATATATAGACGTGTCGGTCAATCGGCAAATAGTATGGTAGGCTCGTTAGCTGAACAAGGGGTAGATGGGGCTTTTCCTTTGTTTGCTCATATTTTGTAGTATGTTTGTTTGCTTTTGTTGGTTCTAGTATAATGCTCTTCTATGATGCCCGGATACTTGTACAAGCCCAACGTATCCGTATCGGACCTATATGATACTTGTATTGGTACCCGATACTGCACCAATACTTCTAGGGTATAAGTTTATCATATCCTACTTAGAAAGTTCACTATTTCATATGGTTCTTTAAATTTTCTTACTTCTCAACCTAGAAAATGTTAAAAATGAACATAAACAATGATAATTTCATTCTTTCAAAAGTAGTCTAAAGAAACATTAGGACCCTCGTATTCGTATCCGTGTCCTCGATTTCCAAAAGTGCAGAGTTGTATCCTTGAACCCTGTATCCGTGTCTGTACACGTATTTATATCTGGGCATCATAGATGCTCTTATACCAAGGGCCTTTTTCATGTACTAAGTTTGTATATATCTCTTTCCTTATTAATATAGTTCCTTTAATGTTAGTAATAAAAAAAATATATATATATTACTTCCACAATGATTCAGCGTAAATCATGGATTTATTCAACTATTTCAATTTCATTAAAAATCTCCTAATTCTATGTATATTCATATTAAATATACTTTTAGTTTTTTCTATACAAGGTTCTAATGCGAGTTATTATTCAAAAAAAAAAAGTCCGAAAATGCCTTTATTTAACAAGGATCATGTTTTCAAAAGAAATGTATCAAAACAGATCACATGTACGTAAAATTCAAAGAAGTTATTAAGGGTTTTAATATACATTTAAAGACGACAACCGTGTCTTTAAATGTGCCTTGAATCAAAATCACAGCTGAATAAGCAATTGAGGTTTAAAATATGACAGTCTTTTCCACTGCATTCGGTGTATTGACCCATATCGCATCCAGCACCCTAATAACCCAGAAAGCATTTAAAACTTCAGCCCAATTCACAAACATACCTCGACCATTTATTTGATATTACATCATAGCAGTGTACATCGGCAGTTGCTCCGGCAAGTCCTGCAACTCGAAAAGATCAATAACCAAGTGAACAAAAAATACTACAGTTCTTAAAACAGCTCAAAATGACATTGTATCCACAACAGACACTTAACTACAAAGCCAGCCACTAGACCAGAGAGAGAGAGAGAGATTTTTTTTCACTTCATTCAATACTACTATTACACTAGCCATTTACATAATTAGGGTTTCAGATAGAAACAAAACGAACAATCAATCAAGATAACAAGCAAGGGACGAAACGTACGGATGCCGGCAGCCCCTGCAGAGGCCGGTGGGCCGGCGGCGGCAGAATTGCCCTCGAGGGCAGTGGCGCCACCAAACAGGATGAGGCGAGGGCCGATGTAGCCTGGTGATCCCTCCTCCCCGACGGCAGCTACCGCCGTGAGCGTGTGGCCGCATCTCGGCCCCGGGCCGTCCTCTTTCTTCTCGATGATCGCGTTGACGACGGAGTAGGTGGGAGCGGGGCGTGGGCCGGCGACGGGGGCGACCTGCGGGAGTGGAGGCGGCGATGGCTCGGCGGAGGGGACGGGTTCCGGCGAGGGATCTCGGTGGTTGGGGGTTGGATCCGGATCGGATTCCGGCGTGGTGGATGGATCGACGTCCATGTGGGAGTGGAGGTGGGGCCCGCGGAGGAGATCGGGGTTGATGGAGGGCTAGGATTGTGCGGGAGCAGCATTTCTCCAGTCCCGCGTCAACATGGCGGATTCGGGATTTCGCCCCTTTCCGCTGTTTGGTCTTCTTCTGTTTTCGAGGAAACCTAGAGATTTCGAGGAAAGGGAGGGATCGCTACTGCTGCCCTATTTTTAGCTGCGGAGAAACGAACGAACCAAGATCGATCTCTCTCTCTTTCTTTCTTTCTCTTTCTCTCTTTCTCTCAGTTTCACCGAGGAAAACAAAATCAGAGAAAAGGGAAGGAAAAGGGAAGAAGAAGGAAAAAAAAAAGGGGGAAGAGGAGTTGCTGCTGCTGCTTTCTCTCTCCCTCTCCCTCTCTTTCTCTCTCTATCGAAGCGGTCGAGGAATAAACGGAGAAAATCTCAATGCCCAAACGCGACACAAAAGCCCTTCCTTTCTCTTTCTACTCGAAGTTTACATATGGACCCTAGACTTCTTTTAATTACAGATTGACTCCATGTTCTTTCTACTGGAAGTTTACATATGGACCCCTAGAGCTACTCGGTGTTTGGGTGCATTTGGTAGCGTCCGTTGAAGAGAAAACTCTCTCGTATGAAAATCAGGCCAAAAGAGGAGAATCGCCGGCCGTTTCTTTGTTGCACCAAATGTATTGAATAAGGCACCGAAAAATTCTGCGTCTCTATCGCCTGACCTTTTTTTTGTTGAAATTCATGCTATACCAATGCCCTTTTAAAATCTAAACAACATCTATATATCTTTAGCCAAAAAAATCAAACATTCATCAACATTCATCATGACTCACAATAAAAAAACAAGAGTTTTTCACTGCAAGTGAGATTCAATTATTTTACTAAAAGGAGTGAAAATCTATTCATTTATTAGTGTGTTGAGGTTTTTTCTATGCTGTACGTCAGTTGGCTAAGAATATGGGTGTATGAATAGAGTGTCCGAGTTTGAAGTTTCCAACGTAATAAGAAAATGACTTTAGCTTAATGATCCAAATTTACAAGTATATTTGCGTTTTTTTTTTTTCCTTAAATCACTATACATAAGTTAAGACATAAGGAAGCTTTTGACTTTTAAAGAAAAAACACAGTAAAAGCAGGCCTCAACCGTAGTTAAAGATGGGTTGATTGGGAAGTTTTAATCAACAGAGGTGGTTATTAGTAGTTGGCAAAAAATACAGGTCCTGTATGTAAAAGTCCTTCTCCTTTTCTATGGTTTAGTGACCGGTGCTGATACGTACGGCTCAGACCGTTACCTGGGAGTGAGGACGGCGGAAACCGGCTAAACCGGCAAAGGGAGGTCGCTTGACAGTCAAGGAGCAGTGGAGCACTAGAGGGCTCTGGTGGGCCCCACTTACAAAAACTTTGATTTTGATACGCAGCTTTAATCAAGCATCCTGACCGGTGATCTGATGGCCCACCAATTGGAGGGTAGATGCTTGGGCAAATGAAGGGTCGACATCAAGAGAGCTTGGGGCCCACATGTACGGATTTGGCCGCCTCGGAAATATATAGATTGGTGGGAAATGGACAGGCAGTGCTTAAATCCATGCAGGCAGGAAGATGAGGTGCAGAGAAGCCACACATTTGACAGGTTCAACCAAACAGAATGGGAGAAAATGATAGATGGGGGTGGGCTTGGAGTCTTGGACTGCTTGTGGAGAGAGACACAAAGGAGAGTTGTTAGAAAAAATACCTGTAGATATCCTCACTTGTCTACGGGTACATCACACATGGTTCTTGAATTTGGATCTTATGTAGCCAGGTCAACAAAGACATTGGTGTTGGAGTCATAGTCTGGTGTTTACATGTGCACTGATGAAATTTCACTTTAATTAGAGTTTTAAAAATTATTATTCAATTAATTACATGTTAAATATATTTAAGAAATAATAATGTGCCTAAGAAACTTGTGTGTTTTATGGTGGGATCAATTTAGAAACTTGTGTGTTTTATGGTGGGATCAATTTTGACTTAAGGATTTAGCTCTAATAATTCTTAAGTTTGGTTAACACCGATAAATGGAGGGGCCTTTTTTTTTTTTTTATAGTTCAAGTTTTAAGGTATTAAATCTGGAGAAATGGTAGTATGTTGTTGTCACAACATGTTGATGGTAGAAGTGTCCACGGATCGGATTGATGCAGATGAGACCAAATCCGTTACCCGCGGATTGATGGATTTTGGAATCCGTCACTAATCTATAGTTGTTAAAAACCAATCCGTGGAGGGCCGGATCGAATCGGTTTAATCCGTTGAGTCTAATGTTAATGAAAATTTGAAGAGCATGTTCTCAAGGCTATGGTGGAATTTGGTCTAGGATTTCAATTTATTATACTTATATATAAAAATGAACTACATTTTGACCCCTGAGGTTTTTTCTTCTTTTATATTTAGACTTCTTAACTTATATTTAGACCCCCTTAATTTTTTTATTTATATTTAATGTCAACGGATCGGATTGAATTGAATCCATGGATTGAAGGTGAAATCCGTCACCGATCCGCGGATTACAAGATTTTCAATTCGTCACCAATCTGTTTACCTTCGGTTTGGTTAAAAATCCACATATAGGATTGGATCGGATCAGTTTTACGGATCGACGGATTTTTTGGGCACCCCTAGATGACAACTAAAACCTTAGCTAAAAACGACGTCTTACCCTAGTGTTAAGAGGTTGCAGTTCTTACTTAATTGTCCAGGGTTTGAACCTAAGCAGTCACCTTTACTCACCCGAGGGCTATCCTACCTCATTCTAGGTCTACATTCCTCACCTGAGGGCTTCCTCACCTCAGTCAATATCTACTTCTCTCACTAAAGGGCTGGGTAGAGCCTCCGAAGCTGGGTAACAAAAAAAAAAACACTAAAACCTGAGCTGTCGAGTGTGGGCCTATCACATAATTGAATGAACACATTCATTTAAGATCCTACTCAGATTTCACTTTGACCAGAGTCACATCAACTATTGACTTAAGCATACGCATTCAATCCATCGGTGTATGGCACTCCAGGTATCGTTGGATCTTAAATTGTTAATCCAATTGTTAAATGAGCAAAACATACATAGCATGATTAATAGACCTCTCTCTCACACACACGCACAACATTGGTAGGTATTACAAGGATCAATAAGATACATGTTGGATTGCTTCCAAAGTCAAACGACCTTTGAATGGTTGCACAAGTAAAATGTAAAATATAGCTTTGTTTGGCTTTGTGGTTATACCTTCATGTGCTTGCCACCCATTAGAAATCCAACATGTCAGCACGTTTCAACCTCTAATTGGTAATAAAAAGATTCTCCAATAGCAGAGTCTTGCCCATTGGTGCAGTATTAGGCCCACATATTCTCCAATAAAAAGATATCCACCGCTTATGGAGCTTATTTGGGTGCATGACAATCAAACAAAAGTCGAAAAAATAAGTTCGAGTATGGATTACATAGGTGTACACAAGCTGCATTACCAATCAAGCACAATTGTCCTCCATTTTAGATTTTTGAAGTTTAATGTGTATGCACTATATGAATATATTGCGATAGAATGCAATGGTGGCCAGTGTCCGTATCATTATCAGATTAGGACAAGTATCAACTCAAGGAGAATGATGAGTGTAAGGTGTGTGAAGGGATTGAATCAATCAAAATGGACTATATTTTATAAATGTAAAAGGAATCCCACTAAAGTGGGTGTTTGGGAGAATCTGCCATATATAATAATATGTGTTGTAAAAGAGTAAAATACGATGAAGGGGTGGACATCTTGGTAAAGACAGTTGGCAAGAGTGGTGCCTTAAATTGTCAGTGGATTCCTATGATAAGGTGTTAGAATGTTCCAAAATCAACTAACATATTAATTGACAAGGAGGAAAGTTATGGGCTATGCTTATTTTGACACTTTCCAGGAAATATAGGTGCAGCATTGTGTTTGAAATTTAACAAAAGTCTATATTGGGTTTGACTTTTCATTGGATTTTGAAGCATTTATATGTTTCAATGCAAGAAATGCTGAGTGCGGGCTCAATCAACTCTCCATGTGCAGCCCAAGTCAGTCTATTAAAGTGTAAACCCACTTAATTCAGGGAGCTGTTATAGTGAGTTTCTCCCAGGTTCATTGGAGAGGGATGAAGAATAGTTATTACACTTGGGTAATATATTGTACTTGGGCCAGGGATGGGGGTTCCCATGGGCCGGGCCGGGCCGGCCTGGCCCACGTTGAAAATGATTTGGGCCATGTGTCTTGACCCGTGGACTGGATTCGGGCTTAGTTTCTTGTTCAATAGTCAATTTTGCCCTTTTCCACTTAAAAAATTAAAATAAACATTTAGTTTCCTGACCCCTATCACAGCTATTACGCAAGAACCGTGCCATACATGCCGGGAACTTCATTGTGGGCTTCATATAGAGATAATTCGGATCGTTCAAGATGAATATTATTCCCTTACAGGATATATCCTAAATTCTCAGTTAAATAAGAATGACCCCCTACTGTCCAATTGAACACATGATGGAAATGTGATTAATTTCACATCAACGGTGATGCCACTGCTTCTCTCTACACCCACACCCAAGTTAAAAAAATTCTAGTATATATCCCTAGAGGGTTTGTGATTCATTTTGAACGGTCTGAATTATTTCTCTGTGGGGCTCATAATGGAGTTTCCAGCATGTATTACCCTATCCCGTGTAGTCACAAAAGAGGTCAAAAGATCTTCTCCCAGAAAAAGAGGGGGGGTTGGGGTGAAGAGGTTTTGAATGAGACCCAATAAATATACTACCATGCAGGGACAATTTAAGACATAAGATCTTTTCCCATGGTTTCACTCATAAATTGGCAAAGGAACTAGATTTGTCCTACCATTTGCATCAATCAAAGAGAAATGTCTTTCAATGTCGTTATTAATCTTTTACACAAGAAACATGTATTTAAAGAAAGACCACCCAAACAATCCCTATCAAACAAACATTGATTAGGAGCATTGAAGGATTTTCTGCCAAAAGCAACCATTTTGGCTTTTATATGTTTACCACTTGCAGAGAAGAGGATGAGTTGGCAGGTCAATCATGGTTTTTCAATTAAGACTATAAGTCCTCTCAGCGTCTCTGTGGTTCAAGCTTTCCTCGAACGAGGGAAGTGGAACTCAGGTGTGGGGCGCACTTCAAACTTAATGCTAATTAGAGTAAGATTTAAGGAACACCTTAAACTCGGACTTAGCCCCGACTTGGCTATGTTCTGGTTAGCCTTAGAGTGAAATGATACTTTTCGTCCATCTCTTTTATCCTTATATGCATAATTTCAAAAGCTTGGACTCTATTTTTTTTATAAAGCATGTAACATTAACAATTGTACTTTAAGGGAGAAAAGAACCTCACATAAAGTTTTTTTTATCAATTCAGGGCTCATTTCATTAAATCCAAATTGACCATGACAACAATCAACACATGTACTTATAACCGGTTATTATTTATCCAATCTATACATGACCCACGTTAAATTGATGAAAATCTCAAAATACATGATTATGCTTCATGTCTAGGGGGTGTAAAAGAAATATTGGGGGAACATGCAAATTGAAAAAAAATATTAATTTTTTGAATTTGTGAGAGGGGTGATGTCTGGCTCTATGTAAAAGAAATATTGGGGAAATGGCGAAATGTAAAACAATATATATTAATTTTTAGAATTTGCAGGGGGGAGGAAATTTTAAACTTTTCTCAGATATGGGTGGGGGATTCAGTCCTCAGGCTCTTGTACTTGGGCCCACCCTTGATCATGTGCATGAGAGAGTTATTGAGAGAAACCATTGGGACTTGAGATAAAATAATCGATGTAATGGTAGGGGCAAAGCTGTCATTTATATAGGAACTCAATACAAATCTAATGGTGGCTGGCCATTCTTAGGAATATTGATTTTATGGACATGAAAGGTATTAAAAAGAAAAGCAGGGGCCTATTTACAAATACTAAAACCTCAGAGGCCTATTTACAAATCCTATAAACCTTAGGGAGGTATATACAAAAAACTCAAGATTATAACATGCAATAGAAAAATCACTTAAGTTCTCCTTTAGCAATCAAAGACCCTAACCTAGAAATTGAATGTAATTTTTTTAGGGTTAAATGATGGAGAAATGGAAAGATAATGAGATTTTAAGGAGAGAGATTGTGAATGTAGAGGAGAACCATGAGATGAAATGATGGAAGAAGACGGTTACATTTGTGGAAACAATTTTAGGATTTTAGGGGTGGAAAAAAACTATAGAAAGGGAAAACATAGGAAGTCATGGATTTAGGGGTCGTTTGCCATTTAAGTGTAGGATAGGAAAATAGGTTTTACATATGTAAATGTATATTCAACTGTTATTTAGGGGGTCTTTAGAAATCATATATTTTCAAAGACTTTGCTATATTATCTCCTAGTTTATAATATAACCTACACACCTAAAAACTAAGTGTTTTGATAACTTCGAAGGTATCATACAATATCTAACTTTCTTATAAAAAAAATTGACACGCATGTGAGCGGCCAACGCTGCATACGAGCAAGGGCTGCCCAGTAACACTCCGGAGTCCCACATCGACTATAGAATAGAAAGTGAATGGGATTATATATAGAGCTTACACCCTTACCTTGCATGAGGCCTTTTGGTGGATTGAGAACCAACAAAAATAAAAATATAAGGCCTGTGGGCGAAAGCGAACAATATCATGCATGCATGTAGGGTGAGGCGTTACAAATGGTATCAGAGTCGACTCTTGACTAGTTCGAGTATGGGTCCCTTGCCGTGGTCTAGTGTAAGTGGGCGGGTCTTCATGTGGGAGGGCCAAGAGGGCTGGCAGGCTACTATACATGGACGTGCATCGACTATTATATGTAGAGCTTACACCTTACCTTACATGAGACATTTTGGTGGGTTGAGGCACAACAAAAACAAAAACGTGAGGCCCGTGGGCCAAAGCGGACGATATCATGCATGCATGTAGGGTGGGACATTACATGCTCGCGATGATATGGCAGACCTTGAGTGGTCCACTCATGGTCATCATGAGTGGTCCACTACACACTCAGAGGATCTTGATTCATTACGTGTGTAGACACACTCAGAGGAACCATTAAATTTTTTTTTATATCAAAATATCGAACAATTTAGATCATGGATTTGGCGCCCACACGAGTGTTAAAAATAATATCAATATGCTGACCTTTTTTGGTGAGTTTTTCAAAAGTTTTAAAATTTATGAAGATTTAAGATAAGAAATTGGCGAATCGAGATTTATTGGCTTGACAAAAAAATTTTTTGAATGGTTCGGATCACAGATTTTGGGCCCGTAACACTGAACAAAATGAAAGGTGGTTTAGCCAATTAAAACTTGTGACCTAGTCACAAGGACATGAAGGGGTCGTAGTGACGCTTGTTGCAAGAGGGAGGCGTGTAATTGTTTGCCAATTATTGAGATGTGTCAACAAGAGGCTGAACCCCAAGGGGTTGGCCGAGTGGTCAGGACCACTGTTCTTTCCTCTTTCGGAGCTAGAGGTCTTAGTATCGACCCCTAATTCCCCCCTCTTCAGTAACAAAAGGTTGAGTCCACTTCTGCCACCACCTATGGGCCACAATGGTTTTACCTAGCTTCTCTTTGGGCCTGAATGGATTGGTCCAGCTTAAAGGGTTGGAAACTCTTCGTTAGAAAAATAAAATAAAATAAATAAGAGGCTAAAAATAGCTTCATTTTCATACCATTCTCATTCCCGATGTGCACAAATAAGAGGTTGAAAATTACTTCATTTACACACCTTTATCCCATCTTATTTATGCATCACATGCATTAAAAGATTAAAGGGTAATATTCAGGTGAGAACTAGTTCTCACATATTATATGAGAACTTTTTTGTAGGGCCCAATTGTGGGCTCCATTTGGGGATGACACCAAGGGAGTTTGAAAGGTCTATGTGAGACCACCCCAAGTATTAAGTTTGACCCCAAATCCATGCCCTTAACCCCTTCATTCGTGGCCCACAAGTTTAATGTCTTTTGTACGTGCCTGAAATTATGGACTTGGTTTAAACGATGATGAAGCTTTTAATGCTGCTGCTTATCTGGTCTGGAAGTAATGGAAATCCTGAACCTGAAAGGTAGACAAAAGTCAGGGCCCCGGGCTGCTATCAGCCAAAGGCACTCCGACACCTGAGTTAGTGCAGTCACTGAACTAGGGTGAAGTGAGGAAGAAGAAGGTTCAGGCAAGATAATATAGTGTAATGCACAGTATAATGCGTACCTGTTATGGGTTTACCATGCAGGTATATATAGAGGAGTGGAAGCTTCCTGAGTGGAGGTCGGTGAGAGAGCTTGTCCCATCAGCCCATACCTACGATTCTGAGTGGGGGTAGGTGAGGATTCTGTCCCATCGGATCTTTCCTCAATCCCACACATAAATGTGGATGTGATCAGCTGATAGGAAAGAGCCCTTATCGATGGCCGGCGGCCACCCTACCTGTCAGGGAGCTCTGCAATGTGGCTGTCCCATCTCATAATGGGGATTGGACGCTCAGTGTTCACCTCGGCCAAGGGACCGAACTGGAGAAGACACTGAGATCGGACACTAGTGCCGAGACGTACGAGGCTGAGCCCGGAGGAACGTGGTCAGTACTCTTATCGAGACCAGTTCCATCTCGGAGCCAGCTGGCACATTGCCGTGCTGGACAAGTGAAGTCAAGGCAGTCCCTGAATGGTACTGTTACCGAAGTCAGGAGTAACCTCAGTTTTAGAAAAACACTCCACACAATTGCCCCTTGCTCCTGGCCTCGAGGGTTCCGTAACCTTTTGGGGTCGGGAGCTAAGTAAAATGGGAGTTTCCCGATACCGAACCCGTAGCTCTTTGAGAAAGCGTTGGGTGTCGTTTTGCCTTCTGAGGCGCATTGATGGCGCCCAACTGTCTAGAGGCGGTTTAATAGTCTGCTCAAATCATTATGAAGGCAATGTGACGCTGCCACGTGTCGCACCCCTGCTAGCTGCATTGTCATATCGAGGAGACGAGTGGCGTGCCCGAGGCGGCGTCCTGCATGCGCGTCTTCCGGGATACGAAAAGATTTCCATCCTGTATAAAGAGGCTCGTCTTCGTTGGAGGACTACTTCTGCTTCTGCTAGAGAGTGCGTTGCTGCGTCTGCGTTCTTGCCGGAGAAATCATCCTGTCGCTCTGAGATTCTAGTTTCCGTCCGTCCAAGCCTCGTCTTCGAGTTTCTTTGTGAGTTTCCTTCTTCTTTTCATCTCTGTCATCTTTCTTGGTCTTCTTTCCGAGGTGTATCTCTTTTCTATCCTCTTTCTTCTCCGTCCCCATCTCTGTTTTTCCGATCACTTCCAAGCTGGGGAATATGGGGGTCTATAAATACTGGATAGACACCGAACTGGCCCTTACTGAGCTTAGGAAGAAGTACCAAATACCAGAGGACGTCCGCATTAGGGCGAACGGTCCTGAAGATGTAGTCCGGGGTTGAATCTTCCGGGACGGCTGGATGCTGTTCCCGTTAGTATCCATTATAGAGGGTGGGGTGAGGTTTCCGGTCCATCCACTCCTGAGGGCCTGCCCCAGGAAGTGGAACCTCACCCCTTATCAGCTTATGCCCAATGGCTTCAAAGTCATCATGGGCATAGCCGAGCTAAAAAAGATCCTGGGGACCAATCTCGGAGTACCGTTCCTCAAGAACTGGTCTCTCTTAGGGTGAGAACCCGTGTACCGTTCCTTCATCAAGAGGCGGCACGAGAACCTTAGGGGGGAAACAGTGCTGACTTTGGCGGAGGCCAAACAACAAGGGACACCAGGAGCGGGGCCTTCTCAAGCGTACCCCGAGGGTGGGCCTTCCCAAGTCGGCAGCGAAGCCATCCGTGAGGCCGACCCGGAAGCTAACCCCGAGGACAAAGCCGACTCCGAGGACGATTCCGAGGTGGCCAGGCTAGAAGAGGCGATCGACCTCCATTCGTCGAGTTTGGACAAGGAGACGAGTATGGGGCGACGTCGTCCAGCTGTCAGAAACCTCAACGCCATCGTCTTCGAGGGGTCCCCTACCCCCACCTCGGGAGCCGCCACCCCATCTAGTCCGGCCAATGCAGCTGCCGCCGGGACATCCGCCCCCACTCTGCCTGCTTCCTCAGCGATCGAGGAGCGCTCGACTAGGTCTACCCGAAAGAGTTCCGGGCGGGAAAAAGGCCAAGGATCGAAGATCTGGCTGCGGGTGAAGCCGACCAGACCTCACTACTCCCGCCGCCCTCGGCCCAACCCCTTGGAGGCCCAACTTCCTACTAGAGGATGGCCAGCCGCTATCGGTGGAGGGCCGAGTGGGCGATGGCACCTCGGTCGTCAGCACTCTCGCACACACTTGTGCCCTGCCAAAAGACATGGCAGGGCACTGGGAGTCTGGCGATGTGGAGCTGTCGGTGGCTCAGATGGGCGATGCCCTCAGGGTAAGTCTTCCTCTCAGAGCTTTTTCTTTAACTTTTTGACCTCGGTGATCTGTCCTAACACTTGTTCTCGCAGATCCTGCAAAGGAGCATGGTGATGGCAGAAAAGTCCCATCAGAGCACTGCTCGGGCGACGAGGATGGAGAAGCAAAAGGCAACCCTCGAGGCGGAGTTAGGGGAGGCTAAGAGGAAGGCGATCGAGCAGGAGGTGATCGTTGCGGGCCTCAGGTTCGAGCTCGAAAAGGCCAGAGTTGAACTGGAAGACTCGAAGAACAAGATGGCCGAGCTCGAAAAGAGGCGGGAGGAGGTTGAGGCCGGGCTTCGAGCTGAAGTCGACCGCTCCTATGATGAGGGGGTGGAGGCAGCCTCGGAGCTCTACGTGGTCCAAGTGCGCGAGGTGAGCCAGAACGCTTGGAGATTAGGGTGGACGAGTGCCTTGAGAGCGGCAGGGGTCCCCGAGGACCACCCCGCCTATGGAGAGATCCCCCAGTTCCCTCCTCCACAGCACGCGCCGAACCCCCTCCCAGAGGCCCCTGCTGGAGACGCTGAGGTTGAAGTTGCCGAGGGAGATGCCGAAGATGCTGCTGTTTGAAGGAAATCTATCTGCTGATGTAATTGTTTTACTTTTGTTGTACTTGAGGAAGAATTCTACTGTATCTTTTTTCTTTTTTTTTTTCTTCTGTACCTGGGGAGGAACTTGCATTTTTATCTCGTTTTACATGTAATCACCCCTTTCTGGAAATGAATGAAATCGGTTTCTGCTCCATCCCTGTGCAATGTGTTTGAATGTCTTCCTTTTTTTTCTTTCTTATTTCACTGTGTTCGGCCTTGTAATCAAGATAAAACAAGTAACATGAATACAAACCAGTAACTGAGCTCGGCTCGATGACCGAAGTCAATAGTATGTTAGGTTTGTAACCAGAGACTTAGCTAAGTTCCATAACCATAACAAATCACTGGTCTTGGCAGAACGGAATGTGTCAGGTCCCATGACTATAGCTAGAGGGCTAGGTTCCATAACCGTAGCGAAGTTTGGTTCCGTAACCAGAACTTAAGTGGTTGGTCCTATGATTGAGCCGAAGTAGCCGGTTTTTGTAACCAAGCTGGGGTGGCTAGTCCTGTGACCACGCCGAGACAGCTGGTGGCTGGTCCCGTGACCACGCCGAATGCAAACTGGTTCCTCAACCGAGCTGTGCATATGCCGAGTTCCGTAACTTGGCAAAAATTGAAAGTAACAAAACACATTCTTCCATAAGAACTGATTTTATTAACTTTCAGAATTTAGTACAGTCTAAAAATAGTACTTCTTGAGGTGGGTGGCATTCCATGGGCGTGGTAGCTCTCTACCCTCCATGTCCTCAAGTTTGTATGCAGACTGCCCAGCTGCCGAGGTTATTTTGAATGGCCCATGCCAGTTCGGTGCAAGCTCTCCTTTGCTGGGATTTTTGTCCGCCGGAAGTGTCTTCTATAAGACCAGTTCTCCAGGTGAGAACTTCCTCTCTTTGACCCTCTGATTATATCCTCTGGCCAGTTGCTGCTGGTAGGAAGCGAGGCGGATGGCTGCAGCATCCATTCGTTCCTCAGCCAGGTCGAGCTCTTTGGCTAGGTTTACATCGTTTTGGCCTTGATCGCACAGTTCCGACCTTAGGGTTGGGAGGCTGACCTCAAGTGGGATTACAGCTTCCATCCCGTAGGCCAAGGAAAAGGGTATAGCCGAGGTCGAGCGCCTTGGGGTAGTCCTATACGCCCAAAGGACACTTGGAAGCTCCTCTACCCATCTTCCTTTGGCTCGGTCTAGTCTCTTCTTGAGGCCATCGAGCACCACTTTATTGGAGATCTCGGCCTGACCATTACTCTGGGGGTATGCCGGAGTGGAATAGTAGTTCCTGATGCCAAGCTCTTGACAGAAGTTCTTGAAGAAGTTGGAGTCGAACTAAGTCCCGTTGTCCGAGATCAAGGCTCAAGGGACTCCAAATCTTATCACGATGTTTCTCCACACGAAGTTTTTAGTATCCTTCTCGGTGATGGAGGACAGCGCTTCGGCTTCTATCCACTTGGTAAAATAGTCAGTGGCTACTATTAGCCACCACTTATTCCCTTGGGACTCAGTGGAGAGGTCCCACCAGGTCCAGTCCCCATTGGGCGAAAGGCCAAGGACTGGAAAGAGGACTTAGGTCGTGTGCCGGCTGATGGAGAGAGTGAGAGAACTTCTGGCACTTCTCACAATTCTTGGTATAGACCTATGCATTCTTTTGCATGTATAGCCACGAGTAGCCCTGGCTGATGACTCGGTAAGCCAATGACCGACCTCCGATGTGGCTGCCACAGATCCCTTCATGGATTTCATAAAGGAAGTCATCGACTTTACTAGGATGTACGCACTGGAGGTAAGGTCCATTGTAGGATTTTTTAAAGAGCTTGCCATCTGGAACAGCCAAAACCGAGCTACCTTCAGCATGATTTTGTGGGCTTCGCTCTTATCTTCAGGAAGCTGGTCATCCTTGAAGTAGGAGATGTATTGGTCCATCCAGCTCGGGCCGAGACTGGCGCATAGGATCTGCCGAGGTGGATAGAGCTCTATGCTTGGTCTGTCTAGTGCTTTCACTTCGACAATCCTTTTCCTACCAGCCTCGACTGCAGAGGCCAGGTTGGCAAGGGCATCGGCGTGGGAATTTAAGTCCCTGATGATCTGCCTGACTTCAACTTTTTGGAACTGAGAGAGGAGTTGCTTGGCATGGGCTAGGTAGGTTGTCATCCTATCGTTACGGGCTTGGTAATCTCCATTCAGTTGGCTCGTCACCAGCTGTGAATCACTGAAGACCACCAGTTGTCGTGCCCCCAGAATTTTTGTGCTACCCAGCCCTGCGATCAGCGCTTCGTACTCAGCTTCGTTGTTAGATGCCTTGAAGTCAAGTGTTAGGGCTTGCTCGATGACAAGGCCCTCCGGAGATTGGAGGACTATGCCTGCGCCAGCCCTTTTGGAAGTTGAGGACCCGTCGACGAAGATCTTCCAGGATGAGTCGAGGAATTGCTTCCATGACCACTCCTGTTCCATCTCGGCCTCGGAGGTTGCCTCTACCTCCTTGCCCCCCAGTTCGGTGTCGAGGTAGCTCGGTGCCGAACTAGGAGAGGTGAACTCCACGATGAAGTCTGTCAGCACTTGGACTTTGATCGCCGTTCTGGGTTGATATTGGATATCGTATTGCCCTAGTTCGATGGCCCATTTGGACACCCTTTCAGAGAAGTCTGCTTTTCGGAACAGAGACTTGAGTGGATGTTCTGTAACAACCACTATGGAGTAAGTCTTGAAGTAGTGGGAGAGCTTGCGGGAGGCACTGATGAGCGCGAGTGCGAGCTTCTCTAATGGCAGATATCTCGTTTTGGCGTCCAGCAGGATCTTGCTTGCATAGTAATAGGCCTGTGTTGCCTGTCTTCTTCTCTGATGAGTACCGAGCTCACTGCGTGATCCGAAACCGCCAGATACAAGTATAAGACCTCGCCCTGTGGCGGAGTGGACAACAGGAGAGGTGAAGAGAGGTATCGTTTGAGCTCCTGAAGGGCGCTGTCGCAATCAGGAGTCCATTTGAACCTTGAGCTTTTTTTCAAGAGCCGGAAGAAAGGGCGGCATTTGTCTGAAGCTCTGCTGATGAAGCGGTTCAGTGCAGCTGCCATCCCCGTGAGCCTTTGGACTTGCTTTGCAGTGGTCGAGCATTGGATGGCCTGGATCGATGAGATCTGTTCGGGATTGGCTTCAATTCCACGCCTCGTGACTAGGCTGCCCAGGAACTTACCGGAGCCGACGCCAAACGCGCACTTGGACGCATTCAGCTTGAGCTTGAACTCCTTGAGGATGGCGAAGGTTTGACTCAAATCGGTCAAGTGGTCCCGTGACCTTTTAGACTTGACGACCATATCGTCTATGTACACTTCAACCGTCTTGCCGAGCTGGGCCTAAAACATCTTTGTTACAAGCCTCTGATAAGTGGCACCAGCGTTTTTTAACCCAAAGGGCATCACTTTGTAACAGTAGATGCCTCTAGGTGTTATGAACGCGGTCTTTTCCTCGTCAAGCCCATGCATCGGGATTTGATGGTAACCTCGGTAGGCGTCGAGGAAACTCATCCTGTCGTACCTGGCAGTGGCATCGATCAATTGGTCGATCTTTGGAAGCGGGAAGCTGTCTTTGGGACAGGTTTTGTTGAGGTCGGTGAAATCCACGCAGACCCTCCAACTGCCATTCTTCTTCTTAACCACTACTGTGTTGGCCAACCATGCAGGGTAGTGGACTTCCCTGATAGCTTCAGCCTCAACAGCTTCTTGACCTCTCCGGGCACTGCCTCTGCTTGCTGAACCCCAATCCTACGAGTCTTTTGGACTACAGGCTTTTGTCCGGGATCCACATTCAGCTTGTGGCTCATGACTTCAGGGTCAATGCCGGGCATCTTGTAGGGGGTCCAAGCGAAGACCTCCTTGTTCTGCAACAGGAAGTCAAGCAGCACGGACCTTTCAGCTTCTGCAAGCTGATTCCCGAGCAGGAAATACCTCTCTGGATCGTTGGGATCGATTCTAACTTCGGTGAGGTCTTCTACACTCTTCTGCTCGGGTGCTCGTCCAACAGCTTCGAGTTCTGCCTCCAGCTCGGCCATGTGGACTCGCTGCGGCTTTGCTTCGCCGGGGACCACTGCCATGAGGCATTCTTTGGCCATCTGCTGGTCGCCGCGGACTATGATCACCTTGAAGCTACCGTCTCCTTTTTGTGACGAGAACTTAAGCCTTTGGTGACGAGTGAGGGCACGGCTTCCATCTTGTGCAGCCAGTTCCTTCCCATGATGGCATTATATGGGGACGACGCATCCACCACCAGGAAGTCTGCTGTCATGGAGGCTCCTCCCACTTCGACTTTGAGGGAGATCTTCCCTTTGGGGTATACAAACTTGGAGCTGAAACCCACCAGTGGGGTGCGGGCTTCCTGCAGGTCTTCCTCTTTCAGACCCATTTTCTTGAAGCAGTCATAGTAGAGGATTTCCGAAGAGCTCCCGGGGTCCACTAGGATCCTCTTGACTTGAAGTTCCCCAACCTTAGAGTCAGTAGCAGAGGGTCATTGTGGGGTAGCTGGACCTCGTCAAGTCTTCATCAGAGAACCAAATCTTCGGTCTCTCTTTCCTTGCCTTCTTTGCTGAGGGACCGAGTTCAGCCGTCATCACTTGTTTGCAGTACTGGGCCCTCCTGGCCTCAGTACGGGCCTGGCTGCTCCCTTTAGGAGCGGGAGCTAGGTGGATAACGTTGATGGTCCCTTCAGGCTCATCGCTGTCCCGATCATCGGGATGGCGTTGTTGAGCATGGTTGACTCTGCCCTCCTCCTTGACGAGGTCCTTCAGGTGCCTGTCCTTCACGAGCCTTTCGAGGTGCGCCTTGAAGGCATGACAATCCTCAGTCCTGTGCCCATTCTGTTTGTGGTAGGCACAGAACTTGCTCTGATCTCGGGTGGAGGCGTCGCCTTTCATAGGCTAGGGCCATTTGAAGAAGGGTTGGGTCTGGATCTTGCCGAGGAGCTTGTTAATGGGCTCCTTGAAGATGGTGTTGACGGCCTTGTATGAGGCACCACTTGACTTCGGCTTCACGCTGCCTCCCGAGCTGGGAGCGAAGCGCGCTGCCGAGCTGGATGGTTCTCTGTTTCGGTCCGCCTCCCTCTTGGCTAACTTCTTATCCTTCTTGGAGGGTCGGTCCTCTTGCTAGAGGCTATGGCTCTCCCGAGCTCGGACCTCGTCCTCTTCTTGCTCGACGAACTGATTCACCCTGGCCATCAGTGCTTTCACTGTGACCACAGGGAATCGCACCAGGTCCTTCCGAAGCTCGTTGGCTGGCAACAGAGCCTGTTGGAAGGACTTGATGGCTACTTCGTCATTGGTATCTTCGACCTGGCTGTAGATGGTCCAGAACCTCTTGGCGAACCAAGTTATATTTTTTGCCGGCCTCATTCTGATGGCCATCAGGTCGGCGTCTGTCTTCGGGATGACCCGGTGCGCTTGGAACTTCTCGACGAAGGAGTTTCGGAGTTGCCGCCAGCTCGAAATTGATCCCTTGGAGAGCGCGCAGAACCACCGAAGTGGGAGGTCACCCAGACTGGAGGAGAAGACCTTGCAGTCCAGGTTACCATCGCCACCCCACACCGACATTCTCTAGGTGAAGTGTCAGAGGTGTGCTTCGGGGTCCGAGGTTCCGTCATAAAGGTTGAACCTTGGGACGCTGAATTTTTCGGGGAGGACGTGATCCCTGATCTCCCGAGAGAATGGAGACGTGCCGTGATTGTCACTGTCTTTGGTAGCTAGCCGACCTTGGGTGAGGCCAACAAACTCCATATTCTACTGCACAACCTGCTTTATTTGCTGATTGATCAAATCCGTCATGTCGGGGTCGGCCCCTTGTCTCATTTGTCTCTGGCGCTACTGCTGAAGGTCAGCACTGGCATGAGTGCTGCTCGAGCCTTCGTCATAGGCCCGATCACGCCTCTTATTGTTTAGGACTTGCCTCAAGTCCTGTCGAGCTTCGGGAACCTTCCGGGCTCGCTGCCGTGCGGGAGGCACGAGCGAGGTCCCTGCCGGGACCTTCTCTTTTTCCTTCTCTCTGAGCCTACTTTGGAGCTGGAGGATCAAAGCATCCTTTTCTTGAATGAGCCGATTTTGAGCCCTGATTTCCGCGAGGTGGGCCTCGTCGGCCTCCTCCAGAATCATGTCGCCCTCGTCGTCAAGGTGCACGTGGTCCTCCTCCACGTGGTCTCAGTGACGAGGCTGGTGCGACTCGGACAACGCTGGAGTCTTGCCCCGCTGAGACTGTCCCTGAGGAGGATCATCCTTACGGGGTTGTTCTAGCAGGATAACGTCATGACGAGGGTGCTCAGCCTGGGAGGGAGATGGCCGGACACGCTCCAGAACAGGGTCGTGACGAGGAGGTGCCGTCACCCCTCTCGACGACGAACCGACTGGGTGACGGGCGATCCCACGCTTCTCATGTCGGGCCCTCCTCCAACCCTCTTCTGCCGAGGGTCTGACGGTGCCCGCGCAGTCGCTTCCGCCTAGTTCATCACCAGTGGAGGTGGCATGATGGGCAGAAATGACTTTGGGTGTATGAACCTAGATGGTCCAACTCGCTTTCCTTTCCTAGTCCTTGGAGGCATGGTTTTTCAAGATGAGAATATGGTTTTTGTAAACGAATTTCCTACAAACGGCGCCAATTGTACGTGCCTGAAAATTATGGACTTGGTTTAGACGATGATGAAGCTTTTAATGATGCTGCTTATCTGGTCTGGAAGTAATGGAAATCCTGAACCTGAAAGGTAGACAAAAGTCAGGGCCCCGAGCTGCTATCAGCCAAAGGCACTCCGACGCCTGAGTTAGTGCAGTCACTGAACTAGGGTGAAGTGAGGAAGAAGAAGGTTCAGGCAAGATAATATAGTGTAATGCACAGTATAATGCGTACCTGTTATGGGTTTACCATGCAGGTATATATAGAGGAGTGGAAGCTTCCTGAGTGGAGGTCGGTGAGAGAGCTTGTCCCATCAGCCCAAACCTACGATTCTGAGTGGGGGTAGGTGAGGATTCTGTCCCATCGGATCTTTCCTCAATCCCACACATAAATGTGGATGTGATCAGCTGATAGGAAAGAGCCCTTATCGATGGCCGGCGGCCACCCTACCTGTCAGGGAGCTCTGCAATATGGCTGTCCCATCTCATAATGGGGATTGGACGCTCAGTGTTCACCTCGGCCAAGGGACCGAACTGGAGAAGACACTGAGGTCGGACACTGGTGCCGAGACGTACGAGGCTGAGCCCGGAGGAACGTGGTCAGTACTCTTACCGATACCAGTTCCATCTCGGAGCCAGCTGGCACATTGCCGTGCTGGATAAGTGAAGTCGAGGCAGTCCCTGAATGGTACTGTTACCGAAGTCAGGAGTAACCTCGGTTTCGAGAAAACACTCCACACAGCTTTATATTAAAAAAAATATTCAACCTTCGATCCAACGGTTCAATTCTTCAGATGTGTACCAATCCTTGGGATTAGTGACTATCAGCGGTTCCCTATTGGTTGCTAAGTTTGGATGGGTTTCTAGTTGGGCCATGCAAAAAAATTCTCATATAATAGGTGAAAACTAGTTCTCACTTGAATATTTTCTAATATTAAAATACATAAAAATTTGTAGAGACATGGGAAAGAAATAGAGATCCCATTTATAGTGGGTATTAATTGATTTGACACATATGATCCTTTGCATGGTATATCTATTGTTGAGGTTGATCTTTGTCAGGATGTCTAACAATCCTATAAAATGAGAGAGAAAGAAAGAAAGACGGATCTCATCCACAGTGGGTATTATTTGATTTGACACATATGGTCTTTTGCATGGTATTTCTATTGTTGAGGTTGATCTTTTTCCGGATGTTCTGATAGTCCTAGATTTGCTACCATTGCAATTGACCTAGATTCCCTTTGACTTAGATGTTATCTTACTGGAGATTATGAAAACAGCCGTGCTACTTGGCCCGGGATTCAAGCCCGGGCCTTGGCCCGACTCCACATGGGAGGGGCAAAATGGTCTTTTGGCAAATGATCATTTTGCCCTCCCATGTGGAGTCGGGCCAAGGCCCAGGCTTGAATCCCGGGCCAAGTAGACTTTTTCTTATGAAAAATCACTCTCTCCGGGCCTGAAGCTCTCGGTTCACTTCAAAGCTAGATCATGCATGCTTGATCTTCTCAATGCAAGGAATCCTGCTGCTCATATATTGAAGATTACTTCCATCTCCTTGAGGTGTCTTAAGAAGTTTAAGCAGCTTTCTGCAAACACAAGAACATTAGCAGCAGTCGAGATGACTACTTTACTTAGATAAACTAACTATGAGAGAGAGAGAGATATAAATCCAACACCTTCGCTTACAAGATCAATTATATGATGGTGAAACTTAGCAGCAGCTACGTCAGAATTTTCTTCCAAAGGATGCTAGGATGATCGACCAATAATGTCATAGGGCCCACCTACTAAAAACTTAAACCATTAAAAATGGCTCCATTCCTTATAATCTATATAAAATGCACTTAGAATCAAACATAAAACACATGCATATCACATTAATTACAAGTGTTCACTTGCCTTTGATGTTTTTGGAGAAAGACCTTTTTGTAAATACGCCCAGGTTTTAGCATTTGTAAATAGGCCCATGTCTTTTCTTTTTAATACCTTTCATATCCTCAAAATCAATATTCTTAACAAGAATGGGCAGCCACCATGAGATTTGTGTTGGATTTTCATATAAATGACAGCTTTCCCCTTACATCCATTCAAAAAAATGAGTGTTATTATTTATAAAAATACTATTATTTTATTTAAAGTCACAATGGTTTCTCTCAATAACTCTATCATGCGCATGACCATGGGTGGAGCCCGGGTACAAGGGCTTGGGGACTGAAGCCCCCACCCATATTTGAGAAAAGTCTAAAATCTCTCCCCTCTTCTCAAATTCTAAAAACTACTATGTTTTTTTTATTTACATTTTTTCCCATCCCCCAACACTTCTTTTACATAGAGCTAAACACCACCCCACTGATAAGTACTAAAAGTTAATTTTTTTTATTTTTTATTTTTTACATTTGCCCGTCCCCCTTATATTTTTTTACACCACCTACAAATGGAGCATAATCATGTATTTTGAGACTTTCATAAATTAAAAACGGTTATAAGCACATAGGTTGATTTTCGTCATGATCAATTTAGATTTAATGAAATGAGCCTTGTATTGATTTAAAAATTAAATTTATGTAGGGTTATCCTCACACTAAGTGTAATTGTTAATGTTACATGCTTTATTAAAAAAATTGAGACCAAGCTTTTGAAATTATGCATATAAGGATAAAAGAGATGGACAAAACTATTATTTCACTCTAAAATCCTATGGTGGTTTGGAAGATTATTGATTTTGGGACACAGAAGGTATTAAAATAAAAACACAGGGGTCTATTTGCAAATACTAAAATCTCAGTGGTTTATTTACAAATCCTATAAACCTTAGGGTGGCATATACAAAAAGCTCTTGCAGAAAACCCTATTTGGAGCTTGGTACCCTAGCCCTCAAGTCCTCTCATAAAGCCAACCCACTAAAAAAGGGAGCTTAGAGCTCACTCTTACAAACTACTAGGGTGTTTGGGGAAAATGGCTTACCAAATAATGTCATGGGGCCCACCATATATGCATTGGTTGTGATGGTAAGTTAAATCTTAATCTATTATATGCTTAATCCCTACTTACCCAGCATATTGATATGAATGTTGGTGTGAAAATTGATATTTTGAATGAGAAAACTTTAATGTTGCAGCATAGAAGATTAGGACTTATCTCAAAAGTGAGATTGTAAAGATCAATAAATGAAGGCGTTTTAAAAACGCTCAACTCTACAAGCTTCAATATCTACCTAAGTTGCATCAAAGGAGAACTAACAATAACTTTAAATGCGAAGAGTGTCATGAGGAGTTTTGGACTTCTAGAATTAATCCACACACACATATTTATCTTAGTGATAAAATCTTACTTTGGTTGTCAACCTACATAACGCAACCCTCCTCTTTTACCTAGGCTTGGGACCGATAGTAAGATTTGGCTCAGGATAGATCGAAATGGAGAAGCAAAATTCATATAGGTGACCACAACATAGTTGGAACAATGCTTTGATGATGATGATTTGTTTATGTGTGTGAGTGTGTGGACATCTTCATGATCCTTATTTTAGTGGAAATCAAAAATAATTTGTCACCTTTATCAATTATGTCTCACGCTATGGATATTTCTATCTATTACATAAACTTCTGAAGCATTTAAAAATTTTCAATTCTATCAAGTAGAAGTAAAATATAAATTTAACTGAAAAACTAAGGTTGGTGGTGAATTTTATAGTAGATGTGATGAAACAAGGCAAAATCATAGTCCATTTGCATGGCTTCTATAAATCACCTCAAATTACAATGACGGGAATGCCTCAGTAGAATGTTGTGGTTGTGAGGATAATAGAACATTTACAAATATAATGATAAGTATTCTCAATAACTTACCTTTACCCAAATCTAAAGCAGAAGTCGAATTTTATAACCCACATGAAACGAAGATAGACCTTAGAATTGGGGCATGTTTGGCAATTAACTAGTTAAAGTAAAGTAAAGTGAATCCAGACAATAAATAACAATGGGTTATATCAAAAGTATACAATTTCAAAATTACCTCTGAATTTTTCAAAAAAAGTAAAAAAAGCAACCTCCTTTCTCCACTAAAAGACAAAAGATCTCCACTTTCTCGTACAAAAAGTAAAAAAGATTCCATACTAAACAACTAAAAACAAAACATCATATTATAACACCTTATTTTTTATTATCTCTTGATTTGATGCTTCACCTCACCATACTTCAATTCACCGTACATCCAAACGGGCCCTAGTTATCCAAAGTATTGTAATGGGGTATAGATTTTACTATCCAGCTCATTTCACCATGATTGTAGAAACCGAAAATGGGAATAGGACGTCCACAAAATGTGGCATTTGAAACGCAGCTAGTATCATAATTAGTACCTGCCGCATTAGAGTGTACTGTCATTCCCCAAGACACCATTTACTATGATATGATGGAACAACAATAGCCTCCCACATCAACACCACTCCGGCAGAAGTTGTTCTTGATGTTGAAAATGTGGCTCCACAAATGGTTATCCCAGATTACTATATAGTTTACTTATAGAGATTTGACTTTGACTTTGGGGTCAAAGTTGATCCACTTACATTTTTATAGGCTGTAGAAAGTGTTGATCTTATAAAATGATGAATAGATGCCGTGAAAGATGAGATATGATCCCTAGATGCCAATGGAATTTGGGATCTCGTTGAATTGCTAAAAAATCTAAAGCTCTATGGGAGATGGGTCTTTTAAGACCAAAAGAGACTCCACGAGAAAAGTTGAGCAAAGTCTTGGTCCACCTTAGACATTGGCCCTAGATCTTATAATTAGCTTCATATAGGCATGATCCATTCCATTCAGCAATGTGAAACTGTGGCCTAGTTGACTTGGATCTCTATTTTTCAATGGATCGATTTAAGATTTACAATTTTTATATTATATATTGTTTTTGCATCAATCCAAATATAGACCATGATCACCAACACACTCATGGTTATAGAGGTGTTAGCATCTTTAGTTTCACATGCATGCCCGGTAACCATCCATGGGTCCTCAGGTTAAATTATCAGTCGAGGACCAGCAGGCCCATGTAGCAAAAAACAAAATGTAGACCATGATCTTAAATCTTCTATTATCATGAATCCAGCTTACATTTCATTCACCATCAACTTCATCTTTATTTAGGAAAATTCCGTACTCGATCGTAAGAAAAATCCCTACGTTATCATTCAGACAAAAAGAAAGAAATGGATAAAATTCCATCATCCATGACATTTTTTTTTATTTTTTATAATCTAAGATATCTCCAGCCTAGCCCAGGAGCCTTTACTCGTGAGCCCGAGGGACACTTAATCATGGACAGCCAAAAATTAAACTGATTGTTCTATGATCATTGTTCTTAAATGGAATTTGAGAAAATGACATAATTTCTCCCAAATTCATCACACTATGAGGAACCTAATTTTGGAGTGGTCAATAAGCGACGGCCCTTGCCCTTGTAATGGGAAGACTATGGTTCCAAGTGTAGAAAGAAAAAACTTGCCAATTATATATATTAAAGCAAATGGAGAGGTGGGCTGTAGAGGGCGCCACGTGCAACCCAAACATTCTCCTTTCAAATAAATATAGAGAAAAAATATAGAATGCTTTAAGGTGCCATGTCATCACATGCCACAATTTTTCTCAAAAAAAAATTCTTTATCTGTATCCTCTATCTCATAAAGTCTTTCAATCAATATCCCATAAAATCTCTCTATTTTGCTACAATTATTCTCTCCCTCAATACCATCTATGTTCCATCTTTTCAAGATTGTCATCTTTTATTTTTTTTTATTTGGGGCCAACCTTTCTACAATTCACAATGATAAATTTTTCATTAAAAATATCATTTTCTTTCAGTTTCGAAATACAGCTCTACTCTATTCAGAGATTGTCACATGTGAATGAAAATCAGACTTGACTTTCTGATAGACCACCTCATGGATGGGCTTGTGATAAAAATGTTTTGAGTTGGAGGTTTTTTGGTAGGCATACTTTTCTGATGTGATTATATAGACATATAACCTTAGGTTTGGCCCACTATCAATTACACTTCTGTGGGCACACATGGACTCATAATTAAGAGCTACATACATTCATCCAAGGTGGGCTAATTATTATTGGGATCAAATAACACTAACATGTGGTTTTAAAGTCTCATAATTTATGACTTTTAAAGTTAAGATGTTTATACATTTTTTTAAAAATCTAGAGCTAAAAAACGGTTTGATTAGTTCTAAAATGGTATTAGTGCTACTCCAAAGGGGTAGAGAAGAAATTTGTACAGAATGATTGACACAACCATTGGCGTATGTGAAAATAAAAAACTGGTACATTTGTGCAACGAGAGAATTGCACATTTTTATGATTTTCTTTATTAACAATATTATGTTGTTTGGTGTGATATACTTTCTTTGCATAGAAGAAAAAAATGAATAATTTTTTCTTAATAGAGAGGACTTTGATTTTCTACGAAAATACAATATTTCATTCTCATGAAGAAATAAAAATCTGCATAAACTAAAATCCTCTTGTTGCACAAACAAGTCTAAATGGGGTGGCTTTGTTTTATTGAGCTTTGAAATTATCAATGGGTAACAAAAACTTGAGTGCATTTCTTATCACTAATATCATATATATTAACAAAATTTGCTTTCCTATATCTTTGTTAGTAATTATTGCTGTCATTATTATTTTTATTTTGTTGTTGAATGGATTTTTTTTTAGCTTTTTCTTTATAATAGTCTATTGCTGATGTTGACCACTTGTATTTGTGATTGAAGATGTGTTGACTGTTTTTATATAAATATGCATGAATATATTCTTATATGTTTATAATTAATTTTGATATCTCATAAATTCAAAATGTAATATCTTATTTTTGCCCCTAGCTTAGCAAATGATCTTATAGACTACACGGCATTTAAATATAGCCAATGGAATATCAAAATCAAAATACCTAGCATACATTTCATTTCTAATCATATATGCAAGAAATAGTATAAGGGTTGATATGAGACCTGCCTTTAATAATTGTTGTAGACGAGGCCACCTTTAAACACATCATGATGCACCTTAATGAATTAGGATAAGAGGCCCACTTTTAAATATTATATCATGTGACCTCACCAATGCTCCTTGGAACACCACATTAACAAGGGCCTAGTGTCCAAATGTTCAATTGAACATACCTTTAGATATTTGGATATAAGCCTATCTTTAGATGTTACATCATGTGACCCCATTAAGGATCCTCAAAATGACACATCAGCAAGGTCACACTGTCCAATTGGACACACCTTAAAGGAATTAGGATATGAGGCCCACCGTTAGATGTTACATCATGTGACCCCACCAAGTTAGTTTTTCTTTTTTTTATTAAAGTTATATATATGATAAATATAAACTACTTACTTATTTCTATAAAATATGTTGTTTTTCAATAATATCTCAAAAAAAAAAATCACGTATTTCATTATACTTTTTTAGCCCCAACATCATACCTCTCCATTTAATTATGTAAGCTTACGCTTGTAGGCCCACCCTTGGTCCATCCAAATAAACCAAATACATGACCTCCCTAAATTGCACATGTCCACTAGCTTTTGGTCAGGTCCAAATTTATTAGACCGTTCGATTGACTGTGTACCAATTCGAATGAATTGATGATCATTTAACTTTTGTGGCTAGATGGAGACGGCAGAAACCACGGTTGGGACTAATTTTTTTTTTACAAAGAGAAGGGTCACGGGGAGTCCTTGAAATCCCCGCATCACCACCCACCCATTTAACTTTTGTGGCTAGATTGTGGAAACCACGGTTGTGACTAATTTTTTTACAAAGAGAAGGGTCACAGGGAGTCCTTGAAATCCCCGCATCACCACCCATGTGGGTCGCCTGGTGGGCCCCACCACAAGCTTGACACACATATTCATACTTGTGTAATAGTCTATGGTTTTAAATTCAAGAGATCGTTATGTTATGTAAGTTTACTTCATTTTATATTTATTTTCATTACATGTTAAAAGATTCTAATATTAAAAGATAATAAATTTCTTTCTTTTAGACTTAGTTTATCTTAATAATATTTTAAAATAATTCTTAAAATTTTAATATATTTTTTTATTTTTGGCGCGGGCATTTGTTGCTAGTGGGATAAATAGAATGCACTTGTGCTGATGTGGGCACTTATGGGCACATGTGTGTGTAGTCTCAGCATATGCACACGGAGGCGGGGCGAGTGTGTGTGGGGCGTGCGCGCCTGCATGCAAGGCGAGTGGGGGCTGTTTGTCTGCTTGTGTGTGGCATGCGCGTCTGCGTGCTCACAGTGTCCATACATATCGCCAGCCGAAAAGATTACAGTGCGTTCCAATCATTCAATAATGCAATCATTCAATATATAACTACTCTACCAAATGCAGTTCCATTAGGTAAAGCACCACCTTTTTCTCCTAGTCAAAACTACCATTAAAATGCAGATAAGAAATCTACGATGGAGATTTATCTATAATTCCAACGAGGTTCCAATCACCATCCATACTTGGCCAAGTGCTAGTGGGACCCCAGCGAAAGCTCCAAACAGTACATCATGCCTCCCTCCCTTTTTTGAGATCTAAAAACTTCATATTAACGTTTTCCACTAAAACGAAGGGAAGGGGAAGTACTCTTTATGACCAACACTGACATTTGTAGCTTCATCTAACAATCTATACATACAAAAAAGCAAGAAGAGAGATATTAGGTTACATAGGCTAACCCCAACCATAAAAAGCAAGCCGAGAAAAACATGTATAAATATAAAATACGCATGGGATCGAACCTGTCGCCGCAACATCTGTCACATCACACATGATCCCACCTAAAACTGCTGCAGGTCCCAAGTTTACAGGATCATAGCCGTGAAAGTGCCATCAACTAGCTGCTACAGGTCCCAAGTTTACCTGCTTCTGAAATGCTCTCACCACTGGCATTCCATCATCGCCATCGTTCTTCACCCTCCAGGAGCGGTCTTTCTTCCTCTGAGGCTTCCTGTGATGCTTATAGGACGTGGGAGCTGATAACTTCTTCTTAGCAGCAACAGAGGTAGCAGTCGAGGACAGCCCATTGGCAGCATCAAATGAATTAAGGTCATTCAACACATGCCGTAGGTCAGTTCCACCTGCACTGTCAACCTCACAAGATACCTGGTCATCAGCATCAGAAATATCTGACCCACATGCACCCTCCAGCCCATGCTCATCTTCCTCTACTTCCCCATCGCCGTCCTCGGACACTATTTCTGGAGGCATTTCAAAGTGCATCAGTTTGCCATCAATGTAGTCTTTCAAGATCTGACGGGAGGCTCTAGTTTCATCCGGCAGGCCACTAGAACTGACATAACCACGAGATGAACAGTAAACTCTCAGCAATTCTGAAGCCAGAGGGGGTCTAGATTGTGATTCATATGGCTTCGGTTTAGGCAAGGTGATGTTATAGACACCTTCCAGGATGTGCCTAGGAACCCGATCAGCAACAACCTGCACAGCCTCCCTGTGTTCAGTCATCCTGTCGATGGGTAACACACCAGATGCAATCATTTCATATCTCGAGCTGGAAAAGGAGGGGAATACCAAACCCGGGCAATCACAAAGTACTAGTTCATCAGATATTATCAGTGTCTGAAAATGTTTCGTTTTCCCTGGAGTTGAAGTGACCCCCGTCCGTTTCTCACCCACCAATGCATTGATGGTTGAGCTCTTGCCAACATTGGGATAGCCAACAAATCCCACAATGACATGCTTGGCTGCCTGACTACTGGCACTGCCAATGGGAGAATGTAGTCCCTTATCCTTACTGTCCAAATCCCTCCTTGATACAATGGATTCTGCCTCTGACTGCAAGCGAGCCAAGAGCTCATCCCTTCCATAAATTTTAGTATCTTCATTTGAGAGATTCAAATCTTGCAGTTTGGTCTGCTTTACCCAAGGGCTGCTTATCAACTTCTTGCCCTCAAGAGCAGCAGAAGCTGCTTTTGCAGACCAAAATACATATAGAATACCATGACGTTGGAAGTAGTTTGCCCAGCTTTGCCTGCAAATTCCAAGTTTTGAAAACACATGTAAGGCAGAGAAACAAAAATTCAGTGTTGGGTTGGCCTAGATGGAAGAGAACAACGTAGGTTCTAACCTGACATCGAAAGGCAAAAGATCTGCCTTGTTAACAAGGAGCAATGTTCGCTTGTGTTCATCAATCTCCCGTGCATATGCCTAATATTTCAAGAAAAAATGAAGTCAATCCAAAGTTCAAGAATCAATGTTTCCCATCAAGTAAACAAGATTAGTGACTTCTATCGTAAAGCAGCAAAATCTTCCAGTACATCTGCATCCCATCGTAATATTCTAGCTCTGTTTTCACAACTATGAGTGCCACAGGCTAGATTCCAGCTAACCAAAATAAAATTATAAAAATTTTAGTGCTCCATTCCCAGGTTCACTGAAAATATGTTTTGAGAATATCAAATTGTTTTCATGGAGGAAATTCACGTCACAGGTAGCATCTTGACGTGCGAGTGGCACTTCTATCTTGGTGAGAAATGGAAAAATGTTTCCAAGGAGAAGGATAGTTTTTTTTTTTTTTTTCCCATCAGAATACTCAATAGAGATCCTTTTGGCTTATATTTTTTTCCCAGGTGATGGATAACAGGACTGCTAGCCACAAACTCAAGGATTTCACAATAAACACCTTCCAGCTGTGCTATTGGCTCTTGCCATGGCTTTTTTGTTCTCTCATCTCTGCTTTCTATATAGTGGGAGTAAGTAATGTTTCTTTTTCTTCTTCAGTGAATTTGTAGCATTGTAATGTATCAAAAGAATTAATAAATAAATAAAAAGGGTGTGTGCATTCAAATAAATAAATGAGACTGATGATAATATGCTTTTCTTAGTTCTAACTTCTAAGTTGTGTGCATTCACCCAGCACACAACAAAAAAAGCGTACACATTCTTATTCAGATATGATTTTTTCTTTCTTTTTTCTTTTAACTTATATCCAAAGAAAAATATCTACTGTGAAAAAAGACAAAAGCTTATAACCTAGTATTTAGCTCTTGGTTCAGGAGGTTAATAACCCATTTTCATCCAATTATCTCATTCTCTGAAATGGCTACCCTAAAAATTCCATAACATCATTCAGTCAGGAATATATCATGGGTGAGAAATTTCAGCCCACAAGTTGGAATATGAAAAGAAAGGAATGTGGTCCACTCTTGGGTGAAAAGTCCCAAGCATGGGTTAACAACGTGTTATTACGGCACATGGTGGACCAAGGTAATACCAAAGATAAAAATAATAATAATAATAATAACAATGTGAAGGAATTTTTTTTTTTTTGATAACGTGGATGTCCCAGCCCTTTGGGCCAGACTAATCCCTATAGGCCTAGGAGGAGCAGGGTAAATGCCCTGTGGCCCCAGTGTGGTAGCACAGTTTTGAACCCTCAACATCCAGGTGCAAACCGTGGTCCTAGGCCAAGTGAGCTAACCCTCTGAGTTTAACAATTTGAAGTTCAAACAATCAAGTTAAAATTGCATATCCCAATTGCATATAACTTACATAATTGATCTACTAAAGATGTTCATAAGCTGATGGCAGCATGGGAGTTCATGCTGCCACCTTCTTCTGACCCACATAGGCTGGATTGACCAACAGACAAAAAAACTGATGTCAACTATCGAGTAGAACTCTTCTACATACCAATACCATATGTCACTCCAATTGGAATGAAGTTTGCATATCTATATTTATATTCACGGGAGTGCATGTTATATTAAAAGATTGGGACCACAAACTGATCAGCATATTGTAAATTGCTACGGATAGAACTATATTGTAAATTGCTACGGATAGAACTATATTGTAAATTGTTTAGTACAGAATTAGAAAGGCACATCTATTTGATATACTCAGTTAAATCAAATACAACAGAATCTTCCAAAATAATAAAAATAAAAATCGACGAAATAAATAGAAGTGTACCTCAAGATCAGGACATCGGTAAAACAATGGATCCCGTGCATCAACAACCATTACCAACTAGAATAAAAAATATATAAAAAAGCATCAGTATCAGAGTGCAGCATGGCTGAAGAATAATCAAGAAAAACAACACCAAACAATGGCAGGCAAGAAATCAAGGTGAATGCTGCTGTGGGGGGAAGGTAAAAAATAAGTTAGATGTAAAGGATGTAAAGTTAATGATTGTGCAAATCAAGGTCCCAAGGCTACAGCAGTTGCAACAATGATTGATAATGAAAAAAAAGGGCTTATATTAATAAAGAATTCTAGGTGTCGCTTAGAATCTAAACTATATGTCGCTTAGGATCTAAACTATATGCTTATCAGAAGCATTTTTCACATAGCAACTAAAACATTTTTCAGGTAAAATTCACAAAATAATAATAATAATAATAATAATAATAATAATAATAAAGGCATTAGTACTTATGAATTATGATGCAGGCAAGACCCAAGGTCTGCCAGCCCATTGGGCCCAGCCACAAGCCCAAATGTTTCAGCCAAGGGCCCAAGCCCATTAAGGCTAAAGGAGACATCAAATCATGCAACATGCAGTCTTATTTCCATTTCCTACTAATAGTAGAATATTAGGGATAAACATCAGAATATTTAGAAAGTTTTATGGTAGAGAATCTTATTTGCTTTAGACTTTAATTAGAATTGTTAAATTAGAATTAGGGTATGAGTCTGTATAAAGAATTGTAATCCCTCAAAAAAATTTCTCGGTTGATTTTTTCACTCGTTGTGTCTTTGGTGTGAGGCCAAGACATTTGGATCCCATGGATTCCTATCCCTAAGCTTCGGATTGGAATTGTTTCCCCTACCCAGTACCCAAATGCGTCAACTTATTTCTAGGCAAGGACAATGGAAGAACAAATACCACATTGAAGGTGCCGAAATATGTACATGCACACTAAAATATTATCTAAAGAGAAATGATCTTACACTGAAAGTAGCTATCACTTCATTTAACTTGTGTAAGAGCATTACTAACTCCCACATGCACCAACCTCTTTGCAGGAATTTCCCCAAATCTCACTTTAAATAGAGCAACATTCACTATCAGATCAATAATGTGCAAAATGAATATGGTATTTTCTGCCCAAAATCTGTCTGACGGTTGTAGCAACTGTGCCAAGCCTGGATAGAGGAGGGTTGCATCAGGTAGATTAACAGCTTGCGTAAAACTTTTTTCAGAGCTATAACATGAAAGCTGACCTCACCATAGTCGGGACAAGGCTTGGCTGCTGACAATCAATCAAACAGTGAATATTGCTCCAGTTGGACTGAAATTTGGATAATTGCCTAAACCAAGGGTAGTGTATTATATAAGATCAAGAAAAGGTGGACCAAGCGCAGGCTAAATCAAGTGTAAGCTGCCATCAGCACCATACTAATATTTACTGACAGAATGGGATCATTTCTTTGATCTAATTGGGCTGAATTCTAGATTGAACAAGGAATAGAGTTGCAACTAAAAAATTGTATAGAAAATGCTAAAAACATATTAAAGAATTATTATTCAAACCCCAAAACATTTTTCACTGAAAAGTCCAAAATAATAATGATAAAATTCCATTAGAAGATGAAGAGAAAGGACTTCCAAAACATTTTCCTTGGTAACCGCCGAAGATGGACCATTGACCAATAATATATTAGTGTAAATGGCAAAGATGGTGATGAAGACCAAGAGCCTATTGTCCATCTTGAGGAGATGGGGATCTTCTAATTGGGCAAAAGGAGCCCAGAGTTTAGGTTTATTTGAAGGTACTTGAAACCATATTTAATATTCTTGCTTTCTCCTATAAGGTGTTGGCTTAGATTTGATATCTAGACTCTTAGGTTGGTCAGAGTTCAATAGAAGCTACTTGAATTTTGAAAAACACACGCATGAATACTCTTCTATCACCAAAACTAATATATTAAAATAAGGGTATCTATTATCCTATTTTTTAGGATTTGTTCTTATCTTTTAGGGTTTGGACATTGTGTCTTTTTTTTTTTTTGGGTGGGGGTGTGTGTAGAGGGGAGGAGGAGAATGGGAGGGTTAATTTCTCTCTTTTTTTTTTCACTCTTTAAACTCCAATACAAGTTCATTTGCAGTTTCCTTCTCCTATTTGGATACACCATGCAGAGAAAACAAAGCACAAATGAATGGATATTTGTTATTTGGAGTTCCAACTTTGATATGGTCTATAATGGTGTCAATTGTAAATTCTGACCATTAGCAGATAAGATTGATGATTAGGATTTCATATTTTGGCCCATAGTTTTCCGTTGAATAAAACAGGAGATGAGGCTGCATGCCTGACACTTTTTGGCTGAAAAAATATTATTATTGACTAGTGAGTCTCTTCTCCAATCCAACGTTAAATGAAAACCTTTGATTGTTGAAACTTGGCCTGTGATCAAATCTGAGAAAGGCCATTTACACAGTTAATGGCTGTCATTTATGTCTAAAAGATGAGAAACAGTGCATCACTTGTTGATCTATTGTCGTTTAGCTCATAGAGTGTGGATAATTTTTATTAAAATGTTTGATGTGGATTGGATCATGCCTAAGACTGTTGAAGATTTTTTTCTTCAACGGTGTCTGGGTTATAAGTTTGCTCGTGGCAACATTTTATGTACTCTGGATTAACCCCCCACCCCCCGGCGGAGTTCTTTGATGGTAGCTATATTCATGCTCTTCGTAAAGGGTGGTATTGGTGGAGTGATTCGAGATTGTGATAGTATAGTGATTAGACATTTCTCTGGGCCTGCATATTCTTAGAATGCTAATGAAGCTAAATTGTTTGCTTACTGATTGGGTGTCTTGACTCTTGAGCTACTTAGATTGGGTGGTTCTAATTCAATTCTTGAAGGTGATTATTTTTTAGCTATGCAGTGGTGTCCTGGGAGGGCTTGTCGTCCTTGGATAGTGGCGGATTCGGTGGAGGAAGTGCAGGATATTTTTAATCAACTTGGAGCTTTATTTCATCATAATCCTAGGGAGGCTAAAATCATGGCAAATAGTCTTGCTAAGCATGGAGTTTTTCACTCTTCTATTTCCTTTGATATCTACTGTTCTATTTATTTATTTTGCTTTCCCTGTTTCCGGTTTGGTCTAAGTGATTTTCCTGGCTCGTCCTTCTTGTTGTCTTTTTCTAGTGAAATAAAATATTATCGCGATAAAAATAAATAAATAAAGATGCATCTATCTCTTTTCTTTACGAAACAAATCAACAAACGAAAGACAGAATAATCTAAAATGTGATAACAGCTACAATACTTGATAAACATGCAACCTATGATGCTCAAGCATGGACACGGGGAATGGGGGTTCGACACGTCAGCTTCAAAAAGTCATGACACGGATACGGGTATGCCAGTACGCATTATGTATGATATATTTCAAAAAAAAATAGTCAAGTTAAATTTGGCTAGGCTCATTAATTAATAGGACATTTATTTTATGCAGGTTCAAATTTTAATACGTGAGCTCATTGTGGATCCACAATAAAAAAAAATATTAAAGTATTTTGTATGACATACAAATTTGGAAAAGGGGCTTATATGAAAATATATTTAACTTTTCAAAATTTTTTTGTTATATATATCTACACAATGGAGCTTTTATGAAGAAAAGAAAAGAAGATGGGCCAAAAGGCAAAGGACATTTTTGAAATAAAAGAAAAGACATGGGCTTGGAAAGGGAAAATGCTCTTTATTAAGTTGTGTTTGCTTAGATGCTTCGACACAGACTCTTATTGACTTTCCAGAGAGAGGAGGAGAAGAGGAGCGGCAATGGCGATGACGGCAATGGCACCGGCGATGAGAACAGTAGCAACACGTAGACGGACGGCAGAGCTGATGGCACAAAGAGGTATGCATTCCCTCACCCTCTCTCCCTCCTTCTCTCTTTCTTTATTTCTTTTTTTCCCTTTTCTTTTACTATACAGAACTGAGAAGAAGCATTGCTCCCCTCCAACCCCTCCCCCTTTTTTAAACCCTCGTTTTGGAACGAAGCCCTAAAATTTTGGAGAATGTCGTATCCTAATTTTTTGCACCATATCCCAACCATATCTTGCCGTATCCCCTACCCCATCCGTATTGGACCGTGTCGACATGGATACAATGGGTAAAATGCCATATCCGGGTATCATAGCATGCAACACACGTAGAGAACTGGATGAACTATTTTTTTCCCCACTTAAAACTGGATGAACTTGACATTACATGATCTTCAATGGTAGGATATGCATATGACAAATATCATCTGCAGGTGTTGTTTGGTGATCCAACGTCCATAGGCTACTGAATTCAAATATACTAGGGGGAAGCCATATCCAAATCCAATATACTGTAACTTTCCATTGAATGTGGACCATAGATGTATTTCTTTAACCATATATTAACATTAATCAACCGGTTAGAATTCTCTAACCATGGTCTTTCTGAAAAATACTTTATCCATGGTGTGAGATGTTGAACCCCACATGTGACCTAAGATTCAGGATAAATGAAAAAATGAACCACCAAGCTACCCCAAGATTCTTTCATGCAGGCATTTCAACATATGCCAAACAGCTCTAATGAAATGATTTACGAATAGCCAAAAGAAGATGTGAGTTTGATAATAAGGTTTCAAAAATTATCACTTCTGATTTCAAATAAATAAACACTAGACCAACTCAACTAGAAACCGGGTTTAGGCTTCAATCATTGTGTTTGTGTTTGGAAGTCTCATTTTGTGATCAATTAATTCAGATAATGATGAGTTTTTCTTGGTCGTGGATACTCCGATGTCTTTTTTTCATATGTTAACGGTGACGTGACTGGAACCCACAAACTTCTGGTTGGAACATTGAGTATGTTCCAACTGTGCTATGGGTTCTTGACACTCAATAACATCTTTTACAAGCTTTCTCATTTACAGATAGTTTCTTAAGCATATAATGCCTAAAAATGGTCCATCTCAGTTAAATTTAGCCAATTACATGGCATGGGTGGGCGTGTGGGTGGGGTGTTTTTTGTTGTTGTTTTGAGGGAGGCATGCAAAGCGCACCTGCTGAGTTGGGCTCATTGTGTACAGTACACCTCTCTCTTTCGTACCTTTTTCTTTATAGGGAACGTGACTTGAACCCACAATCTAGGCAAGCTTTTTTGCATGAGGGGAGGAGTGGAGTAAAATAAAGAATCAAATTAAGAGAAATGGAAGGAGTAGCATTTTGTCATTTAATGGCTTTTAACCCCTCCTCTTTCCTTTACTCTTGATTTGACCATTTATTTTACTCCACTCCTCCCCTCATGCAAACAAACATATGACCTAGAGGTTGCAACAGTGAGCACCTTCCATTGTGCCATTGTCACTTGTGACTTGTCATACATTTCTCCTTCCTCTTCTTCATCCTTTTCTTTGTTAGTCTTCTTCATTATTCTCTTTCTTCCTTTCTGTCATTTCAACTTTACTTTTTTATCCTCTTCCTCCTTTTCTCTTCTTCCCCTCATTTATTAAGGAGATTCATGATATGGTTTGGTGGCTATAATGTTTTTCATGCATATTCTGCATGGAGCTAATGAGGCTAAGTGGCTATAATGTTTTTCATGCATATTCTGCATGGAGCTAACGAGGCTAAGGACAGCATAGCTAAAGAAAACCTAAGCCTGCTCTTAAGAAAAACAAAGGAATATGGTTTGGTCTTACATGAAAGAGTACACTGCCCCCTTAGAGTGCTTATTTTGGTTGTGGGTCAACCCACAGCCTTCTAGACACTTTTGACTTTGGTCCTAGCCCACATCTGTTCACAGTTGGCGTGTGATAATATTTCCTTCTTTTCACGGTTTGAGTGAAGCAGGGGTTTGCCTCCAGGGTTGCTTTTTTAGTCGCCCCAGGGTTGCTTTTTTAGTCTCTTCATCCACAAAGCTTGTCTTTTTTGCGTAGATGTACACTTTTTTCATTTTACTGAAGAGCTTTAAAGCAAAGTGACACATTTCTAAATGAAGAGAGACACCACCACCTTTATACAGGACATGCCCTATAGGTGAGGCTCATTGGTCCCACTATACAAAAATAGGGTTAGGCGATTAGCCATTATAATTTCATTTAGTTTCGACCAATTCTAGTTAGAAATTTCAGGACTTGGGCTGGAGCAAAACAGAAACTCCCCATGAAATTTGGGGGCCCAAATTCCAAGCCATTTTAGCTCCAACAAGAATCAACGGAAATCAGCCAATGTTGCTCACTCCCTCAGAAGAGAATTAAAAATAACTAAAAGACGTGAAGAAAAAGAAGAGAGGAATAATAGTAACCTAAGCATAGGAGGACTCTCTGAGTCTGGAGGGCCAATTGCAAGAAGATTCTTCTTCTCGTTTTTTGTCTCTTCTTATTCAACCTCTTCCCTTTTCTTCTTCCTCTTCCTCTTCCCTCTCCTCTCATATCCTCTTTTTTCCCTATTTCCTTTTCTCTTTCCCTTCTTATGCAACTATGGCCCTCAAGACCTAGAAAAGGAGGCCCAAAAATAGGCCCACTGCCAGCCAACCCATTGGGCTAATGGGCCAGCCCATCTGGCCTATACATAGTGGGATGACTGATCCATTGGATAGACCCACGAACAACCAGCCCATTAGCTCTACTATACCCACTTTCTAATTATGTTGCCTTCCAATAAAGTTTCCAAGATCTAGATAAGATATCTTAAATCTAAGAAAATAATTGATTGACACAGCATCCATTAAGGATAACTGATTAACTGGCATGCAATCAATTAAAGATAACTGATTGATACAAGAGAGGAAAGAAAATCCCATCAAGAATAAAGAGATTGGCATGTAATCAATTCATGGAGGGAAAAGGAGAATCATATCCAGGTCCTTAATAGGCAAGATTGACCTCCCCTCGTTTATAAATAACTTGAAATCTCTCATTTGTGAATCAATAAAAAAAAAAAAACTTATGTTTCGCTCCTATTAGTGTTTCCCCTTGGGTGAAGACTCCTTTGATTGCCAATGGTAATGACTCTAAAGGGCAGGCATCTGTGGTGAATCTGTGAATACACCATTCATCATTAGGTCCCACTACCTTCTTTATTTTGGTCTATGGCAACGAAAACGGCATTTGCCCTTTTAAGGGTTTTTTCTTTTTTTTTTTTCCTTTTTCAGATAAAGCTATGATACCTGGGCTTAGGTGAATATTCGTGGGCTTCACAGTGGGGCCCATCCATTAAAAATCTAAAACCAAACCAAACCAAGCCTTTTCCCACTAAGTGGGATCGGCTATATGGATTTGACGACGCCAATCAAATCTGTTTAGGGCCATGTCCTCTGTTAGATCCATGTAGGCAAGGTTATGTTTAATAGTTTCTTTCCAACTTCTCTTGGGTCTCCCTCTCCCTCTCCTACTCCTGACAATCACCATGCTTTCACACCTTTTAACAGGTGCCTCCGTTGGACGCCTTCTAACTTGGCCGAACCATCTTAGTCGATTTTCTCTCATTTTATCTTCAATCGGTGCTATTCCTACTTTGCCCATAATCTCCTCATTTCTAATTCTATCTCTCCTTGTGATCCCGCACATCCATTTTAGCATTCTCATCTCCACAACTTCCATCTTCTTAACATGATTATGCTTTACTGCCCAACACTCTAATTCGTATAACAATGCTGGTCTTACCGCCACCGTATAATACTTTCCTTTAACCTTGAGGGGGACTTTCCGATCACACAAGACCCCCAAAGCACTCCTCCATTTGGTCCACCCAGCCTAAATCCTGTGACTTACATCAGTATCAATCCCTCATCCTGTTGCACCATCAATCCAAGATACCTAAAGTTTTCTTTCTCTACAATCTTTCGTGTGCCCAAACTTACTTCTATGTTACCAAGTGTCCTACTTTGACTAAACTTGCATTCCATATATTCCGTCTTGCATCAACTTAGCCTAAACCCTTTTGTCTCTAACGTTTTCCGCCGCACTTCTAGCTTAGCATTCACTCCTTCTCTCGTCTCATTCACTAAAACAATGTCATCTGCAAAATTATCACTCATATCTATATGTGAAACCATGGAATAACATGCACAAGATGCATATTTATGTGCTACCATTCAGGAAAAAAAAAAGATGCATATATGTGCTAGAATACCATGGAACAACATAAAAGAATCCAATAGGAAAATAAAAGGAAACAAAGGAGCAGCGAAAAGGTATATACCATGCAACATCATGAAAGAAGGCAAAAGGCAAATAAAAGAAGAAAAGAAGGCCAGTTGAAGGCCTATGATTGGAAAATAACAAATACAAGGAAAGTTCAACCGCTAAATTACGCATAACAAAGCTTCAGTTACTTTTCAACCATAAACAAAAAGGACAACCAAACTTCAAGTGAAAATCGGCCATCAAATCTAAGAAGAAAGAAGCAAGCAATCCTCCATAAAACCAACAAAAGAATGCATAAAATACCAGATCGCTTCTTTCAAGCACCCGCCAAAGCTGCCTCCAAATATCCAAGTTCTTCTCAAAAGGAGTCAGAACAAGCTTCTCATTCTCCTCGAGTCTGAAGTAAATGAAATACTTAAGAAACAAAAATATATGCGAAAGATAATAGTCATCAAACTGTAAAGAAGTGGCAATATCATTCTCCCGAAAGAAAAGAGGAAACAAAATATCCATCAAGCCATAAGACGACTTACACATACAACATTATGCTTAAATCCTACTTTGACATGAGAGTCAGCTATGTCAGTCACTTTCCCAGAAGCATGGCAAAAAAGGTATCTTTGCTATCAATACAGAACAGTATGCTAATATTTCTCAATGATTGTGAGACAACTTCCACCAATAACAAATAAATGATGTCATATAATGCGAGCCAAACATTATGATACATCCTATAGGGATACAGGTAAAAAGAAAGAACTTTCTAAGAAAATTAAACAATTTCAGAGAGATATTGACCAGTCCATTTGCATCCTATAGAGATTAAGATACAGGTAAAAGAATAAGTCTCTAAGGAAATTAAATGAATTAAGAGAGAGAGAGAGAGAGAGAGAGAGAGTAATCAGACTATATGAGGTATTAGGCGTACCATTCATATTGGCCAATACATGTGATACTGGTTAATACTAACACAATTACATATTAGAATATCACATGGGGGCCAATGCCCAGTGTCAAAACATGGTGCCGGCCGATATTTTAAACCATGGAACAACAACAACGACGGAGTGCCCTCAAAAAGTTTGGAGTTACAAAGAAAAAGCAATTAAAAAGGTAGCTCACATGCTCTTTTTTCTGAATGGTACGTTATCTAAATGGTATGTTTCACATGTTCTTGCTTAGCAAGAGTTCTTGTATTCGTTGGGAATAAAAGTTCACAATACTTAGCACCAGCATCCTAACTTTATGATAAGTACATGCTAATTTTAAGTCACTGCTAAAATAGTCATTCAATTTCAATCAAAGCTATTCCACTCAACTGGAAGGGAAAATAAAGTAATATTATCATTTTATATGTAAACGCCATCTATATTTCACCATTAGAAAAAGAGATAGGAAAAAAGCACAATATATATATACATACTGTAAAATCTGACCTTGCAAGATTTCTACGCCAAACCAAAAAAGCTTGTCTCTCATTAGCATCAAGCTCTTCCACGGACATCTTGGAATTCCATGGTGGTCTACAAATATGACATCATTAACATGTACACCATGAGCAAATACAGAAAAGAAATGAGTGACACAATACCAAGAGAATGCATAGACCGAGAAAATTATCAGAGACTGCATTTGGTGGTGCAAAAATCAAGAGAAGTAGATACCTGCGTGGAACTCGAAGACTACTTGCATACAAGGCCTCCTCCTTTATTTGTTGCTCTCTCTTTTCCTCTGGTGTCAAATCATTTCCAGCAGAGCTGACATCACTATCCAAAGAAGCACGTTGTCATTAGAAGGAATAGTTAACCAACCTAAGAATCAAGAGTCTATTCAAGTCCATCTAGGAACAACACACACCCCCAAATCATATGAATATACGAACACAATTGAGTTTGATCCAGTGAGAACCATTTTCATAAGAGCACGATGAGTAAAGAGGGAGAGGAGGGTTTATTCTTTATTCTTTTTTTATTTTTTTGGGTTGTGGGGTGTGGGCAACTAAACCCTTCACACTCATGTCCCATTACTTGGCACTCGCTCCCATTTTGACACTAATCCGCGATATATTCAGTGTTGACTTTTGCATTTATACTTCAAAAAGTATAACTTAGAAAATCAGTTAAACTTTTGAGGACCTTTAAATCAAAAAAGAAGTTGATCTGATGGGGCTAATTTTGCCCAAACCTAATCTACAGTGGGGCATTTCCATCACCTGCCTTGATTTCCATGCATGTGTATGGGACCCTGAAGAAGGTGCATTATAACATTGATGCGATCAGCATGCACTTGATCAGTTTATTATATGTATTGCATGTATCGACAGGTAAGGAGGATAGTACATAATAGAAAATTACGGGAGCAAAGCAAGTATCGAACACATTAAGAACATAATACCACAACTGAAGACAATTACAGAAATATTTCCAAATTTTATTAATAATTGCATTGGGGGAAAAAGAAATACATCACTAATTTATAGAAGAGGGAGTGGATGACCGCTCTAGTAACTCCCTTTTGGACTCTCTTAAGCTAAAAAACTACTCTAACAATAAATTGATCACATAACTAGAAAACATAACATCAGCAAAGGGGTCACAATAACATTAATGAGCAATCTTTGGCTCATTGGATACGTGACTGAATCACCAATGAAATGGGCCTAATTTGATCAGGTGGGGCCCCAAGTGGACCCACAGGCCACCTTGCATGGTGTGAGACAACTGCGCAAGAGCATTTTAGAGAGAGACAGAGACAGAGAGACAAACAGAGACCTAATCGCATACGACAAAGCTTAAAAGGTATTTATTACACATTAGCTTATTTTAGAATTTAGAGCCATGCCAAAAGGCCTCAGGTAGATGGCATAGGGCTGCTATGATGATGACAATGACGATAAGCAGCAAAATGATGAATCTAAAAGCCCTAACCAACAGGTTAGATTACCCTACCATGTCATGCAGGTCCTATTTAAGAAAAAAAAAAAGTTGAAAAGGTCCAAACTGTATTTTATTTAATATTTCCTTCTATTATATTGATGATGGCACTTCATAAACATTCAACAATTCTCATTTTTTCCATTTCAAAAGGTACAATTCTCCAAAAAGAAAAGGTGAATTCAGTTGCATATCAAGAAGACATGAAATGTTGTTCAATTTCTCAGTTACATTTTGGAGTAAGATATACTAGAAAGTGGGTAGTCAAATCAGAGATCGATTAAATTTGAACATCAGTTTGTATTGTTAGATTAAGCATACAAAGAAAACGCTATGCTCTATTGCGATTTCACGAGGTCTGGTTTTCCTCAAACATAACCAGCTTTCTTCCTCTTATATCTATCTTTTGACATTAGTGACTGCCACAATCTCATCTATATGGGATTGGCTTACTGCATTCTATCAAATAGACGAAACAAGCTAAGATCAAATACAAATCACCAAACCTTTACTTTAAAACACAATAACACTAGCATCATCAATTCCAAGCAATTGATAAAATTGTTTCCCCACAGATCAAATGCTAAAACAAATGAAAGAAACCCTCAATCCAGAGCAGATGAAACCCATACATAAAACAAAAGAATTGAAATTGCAAAAGAAGAGTGGGTGATATATATATATATATATATATATATAGAGAGAGAGAGAGAGAGAGAGAGAGAGAGTCTGATATTACAGATTGATGAGGAGATTGGGGAGAGGATTGTCGATGGTGTAGATGCGATCGGCCTCCTCGGCCTGTTCGATGACGGCCTCGATGTCGCCGACTTCCGTGACGGACTCGAGGAAACGCTTCTGCTGGCGGTGGTAGAAGCGGCCCTTGTCCTTGGATTGCTGGATCATCTGGTTATGGTGCTTCACCAGGGAGCGACCAATCCCCGTTTTCTCGTTCTTACCCATCGCCGTGGAGAAGAAACCCTAACCCTAGGCAAAAACCAGATAAGAGTATGCGGCGTACAGCAAAAACCCTAACCCTAGGAAGAACGATAGTACAGAAGAGTCTCGCGCTCGATTGTGACTAGTTAGGGTTTATCTCGCTCGCCTGCTTGTGCTCTTGATGGTGTCTGGGTTGGGCGGTGCAGAGGTGTCTGGAAGGCGTTGCTGGTTTTGGTAACGGTGGCCAAGGCCAAGCATGGTAATCTTTGTTACGTATGTCGTGACATCAAAGCCGTCCACGTAAGTGGAAATTGAATGAGGATTGAAGACGTGTTTATTAAATTTGGGCTGGGCTTGGAGCCTGGGACCATTTTCAGATCCAACTACCCCTGTAAGATTTGAAAATCCTCACATTTAGTATATTTGCACGGTGAACCCTATTTTTCACAGCTATATGCATCGATATACACCAATATCCATATGAAACCTTCAACTATATAAATCTCCACCAAGAAATCTTTGTTCCAGTGGTGGTGAAGAATCGTCAAATTTATGGATTCTTCGTCTGTTACCAAACATGCTCCAAGAAAGTTATGGCTTTACATATTTTAAATCTAACCCTTACATATTTTTTATAACTTTTTCATAATCCATGATGAATCAAGTCCTAAAACTTGAAACACTGTCGTTTTTAACCATCTACTAATGTTGTACGGTTCATGCTTTCGTTGAGTGTCCTATAGAGAAAAAAAAAAATTTAGGGTGCGGTTTATTTTGCGAATATTTAAAAATATATGAGGAATTAATGGCTAAAATTGACCTAATAGTTGTTTTAGACCTTCTAACATGATGGATCTTAAGCTTATATAAGCTCAATTTGCAATTAAGCCCTCCACTTCCATTCTTATTTCCAATTCGAGTCAAATGAATGTTTATTTGATTCGTTTCTCGTCAAACGAGTTCAAGTATATTATGAAAGTTAACGTACTCATCGAAATACATGCGTCGGTATCAAGAATTTCCGTATTTGACAAAATACGTGAATATCAATATGTACGGAAAAGTCCTTGTTTTCCATGTTTAAGTCTAAAATCCGGTTTGGATTGTGGTTGTGGGACCCATGAGCTGGGGTTTGAAAGCAAGAACATGGATACCATGACATCACCACTTGAAATGCTATATGTGCGCAAATCAATGAGCTGTGGATGATAAATAGTCAGGAGTTTTTTGCCATTCTCTACTATTCATGATGAATGAAGATGTCAAGTTTGACCCATTGTTATTTGAGGCCTTCTAAAGAGATTTAATGGTTCGGATATTTCAAAAAAGGGCCCACATAATTTCATAAATTGTGATCCAGCTGTCTGTACGTTTTTCAAACATCTAGAAAGCCATGATGAATCAATGGTTGATATTTGACTTTCTAGCTGTGGTGAACATTCTAAAAATTATCACCCGTTGGTTTTTAATTATGGGCCCATAGTGTGTGTGTGTGTGTGTTTTTTTTGGGGGGTGGTGGTGGGGGGGATTCCTTGCTACAAGATTTCATGATGTTAACTAAGTTGAATTTTCCACAAGTTCGAGAAAAGCCGAGAGGAATCCATTGCTTGGATGTTTACCAGTCCTCGGTGAGGGTTTCTCCTGGCTTTTACTCGATAGTGAGGGAAATCCAAAGTCTTCGTTCATGAAAGCAGAAGGCAAAGTAGTCTGAAATCCCTAGATTGGTTATGAAAGACTTGGTCCAACTATGAAAGTCTTCGTTCATACTACTTTAACTCTTTCAATCGAGAAGATTTGGGCTTCTCTGGCAACTCTACTATTAGAGTCAAGTAAGGTAAAGCCCCCATTTCTCAAAAAAAAAAATCCTTAAAAAGCACTTAAATTCAAATTTCCCATCATATTTTAGAAAAAAGAATTAAAAAGTAACATCATTTCTCCACTAAAAGACTATAAAACTCCACTTTTTAATAAAAAGTTAAGTAAAAAAGATTCTATCACAAATAACTAAAAATAAAATACCATCATAACCAACTTATATTTTATTATTTCTTTAAAATAATCTTTACTCCACTCAATTCCATTAGTAAAGCCCTCAAACACAGCCAACCAAGTCTCGTGGGACTTGGATTTGTTGATGGATTGGTGCCACGCCTCCACGCCTTTGAGGCTAAAGTGCACTTCAACGGTAGAAGAAAGTGACTTGAGTTTCCCACATTCAAACCATATGGAAAGATATAAATCCATCAGAATCCCATCATACCATGAAATATATGTGGATGGGTATAAAAGATCTGCATCCAAAGCCATGAGGTTGAAATTTCTTTGAGGAACAAGACTCATTTATGAAACAATATTTCCTTGTAATCCATATGGAAACTCAACCCATCTTTCCCTCTTGTCCAAATAGGTACAGAGGTCCACATTTTGATGATCAAAAGAGGCCCACATTTTGATGATCAGACCATTGATTTATTCAGATACATGATAAAAACAGGGCATACTTCTTTTGTAGTGTCATCTGCATGTGAACAAAATGCTGGATCTGGGCTCAAATGTTAGATATAAACCTTACAAAATCTAGTGCATAGGTAGTCACCTGACAGATCCAAATACTACAATGAATGGACCAAATTCAAATCCAATCTTTACAATAATTTACTATTGTAATATATTTTAATCTTATTTATGCATTATTAGAGTTATAATCACAAAACCACCACACTGGAATCACCTCAAATGGCTTCTATCCCCTTTCTTAGGGCAAAGAAAATTCAGATCAAACTCCATACCTTGGTTAAAAGGAGTTTGGACCCCCTGTGTGTTTTATTCAGTCCACAATCGCCAACCATGTAAAATCTTATGTCAGCTGAACAAGGGATCCGGACTCCGGTTAAAAGGGTTGCATTGTCTACATCCGCCTATATTTTTGATCTACACATAACCAAAATAATAAAAATGGAAAGAAACAGGAATAAAGCCCCTTTCCTTTGGCAAAAATATTTAAGTCTTTAATTTCAAAGATATGAAGAAGCCGGAGAATGACCTATTTGGGGTGGAGGAAATATAACTGAGACATAACAAAATCATTAGAAAATATGTCTATCTCAGTAGCTATAATTTCCATCTCATCTGATATTTTGTCGATGATGTTCTTTTTTTTATTTTTTTATTTTTTTATTGAGCATTTTGGGCTTGACTTGATTTTGCAATAGGCATATCTAAATATTTATTCACCGATTGTATTTATTTTCTCGTACCAATAATTCCCCTACCATGCTTAGTGTTGGCAGAAAATTGTGAAAACAATTTGCATAATTCAGAAAATTCTAACCCATAAAATAAGAAAAACTTTACATTCATTTCTCCAATTTATATTGCACGGGTTAATGTTCCAAGCCTCGTGGATGCAAGTTGTTTACAAATACATTTTTTGACAACCACTTCATTTGGCCATGGATGGTTTTAAACTGAACAAAATGAATAATAATACAAAATTGAATAAAATAGAGATGAAAGACTGCAAAAATCATAGTTTTTTAGCATATGTCCGACTAGACAGACACTGGTTAGACATGGCCTTCTAGTTGCATGTCTTCTCTTCTTCTCCTTCTACTTTCTTCCTCATTTCCCTTGAAATGCCTCTATCTTTGATTTGGGAAGGCTTTACCAAGTGTTTGGGTAGATGGAATTTGTTTTTGACTGATAGTAATATTTGAAAATCATCATCTGTTTGTCAAAAATTACCTATGTGTGGTCCAGTGGAGTTACTGGTTTATGTGTCAGTAAGTGTTTAAGGTTGTGTTATTATGGGACATACTGGAACGGAGAACCAGAATGAAGCCAAAAGGCGTTTGCACTTTGCACAACCAAGCCTTAAACTAGGATACATATACTCCTTTGAGTGAAAAGAACAAAGAAGGAAGACTGAGTAGTCATGGATCTGGGTTAAAATGGTTTGGTAAGGCCATGGATATTTAGTCTCTTCCTTTGGACGAAACCTTCCAAAGGTTAAAAATAGAGTTTTAGGGCGCAAGGATCTATGTTGCAAGGCCTTCAAGTAGAGTCTCGCCTTGTTGAAAAGAGACCCAAAGAAGGGAGGATGATTGCTTACAATCTAAGTTTGCATGAATTGCAAAAGACTTGAAGAGAGCGTGGAAGCAGTGGAAGGGTTGGAATGATCAATCAAAGGATCTATTTATAGAGTGGGAGAGAAGTTGCAATGGTTCAAAGGAATTGTAATTCGAAAAAGTGCGCCAAGACACATTCTGTGAGCCCATGTTCGATAGGAAGCGCTTTTGTTGGACACGGAACGCTAGTGCATGAAAAACTGGTCCAAATGATCTCTAATTGACTTGGAACTTTGGGCAATTCTTCTTGGGATGATTTTTGGACTCTGGGGTAGGCTTCACAATCATTTGGCTTCTGAAAATGAGCTTTATCCTTTATATCTGAGAACTTTTTTGTCTTGAATCGGATATTGGTCCAAATGGTCTCCAATGACTATACAACTGTGGAAAACCTCTTTGGAAATTATCATTGATCATCAGAGAAGATTTCAATATGATTCGACTTTCAGAAGTGGTCCAACTTGGATCACAGCCTGTTATGTCCGACAATTTATTCTTTGTCGGACATAGGAGGCCTATGTATAGGAAATGGATCTAGGTGTCCTCCAACTGCTTTAAAATTTTGGAAAAACAACTCCCAAACTTATTATTGAAATTCAAGGTGGATTTTGTTTTGATAGAGCCCCTGGAAGTCCTCAGTCCTCCATGTCCGAGCAATTTTGACTTTGGTTGACTTAAGTTGCTTTGTGCTTCAGTTGGTCATTGCTTAACTTGGATGTTTATGTTTGACCTATTCTGAAGTAATTGACCTTTGAGTTTTGACTGAAGGTGGAGTTCCAGTCTATGTCCGAGAGTTGGGGCTTAGAATCCCTTTAGCTGAATTTCTGTCCAAATGACTCTCAATTATTCTGAATATTTGAGGAACACCTTGAATGTATATTCCTTGAACATGGAGTGGGATTCACCTTGATCCCTTGGACTAGTTCAACTGCCGTCATTGGGGTTTATATCTGAACATTGTGAAATTCTCATACGTGGAGTTAATTTTCAACGCTAAGCTTCTTCTTGAGCTCCTAATGACCTTTTATAGCTTCTTTTGAGCTTCCTCCGACCGAGTGAAGTAACTCTGAGTCATTTCTTGAAGTGCAGACCTTCATGCTTGCCTTTGACTGATCTTGACCTATTTGGGTGAATGTGCGATGTTTTTGCATGCCAACAAAACCCTAAACTTGTAGGTGTTGTTTTTCATCTTTTGGGTTGTCCGCTCCTATTTGCTTCACTTAGTGCTGGGGAGTTGCAGGTAAATGGGATCAATCTCCTCATTCCTCAAACCAACCCAGCCCACCCCCGCAGAAAAAAAAAAAAGAAAAAGAAAAAAGGGAACAATGTGAATTTATATAAAGCTTAGAAGGAGTAATTGCAAATAAAATAAAATATAGGGCAATATTGAACCATCTTCATGAATTGAACTCAGATATGACAATGCAAATGCAGAAGCAGCTTACAGGCTCCTAAAGAGAGTGCTTAATGAGTAAATATATTTTTAACATTAATATCGTCAATTTAAGGGAATAACATAACTCAAAATGAGTGTAGCAATTTTTCTTAAAGCACCATTGATATTTCAACATAATTGTGCCAAGATACTTTTATAGCATAATTAATATACTTTATTGGTTAAAAATGAAATAATATTTCTCACACAATTGTGTCTTGCAAAGCCAGCCTCGCAACAATGCCTCACACTCGCATCTCCGTCATGATTTATGATCTGATGTGATCCATTGTCATGATCCAATGTGCTTGCATTGGATAATACTGTAATAATAATCATTCATTCAAAAATTTGTCCTCGCTAATTTTCCTCTCTATAACAGTTCATGGAACACGCTGCAAACAACCTTTGTCAAGTCATGAATTCACTACCACACTCATAGCACATTTCGTTGGGTAATCCCTTGAGGCAAAATCAGGTCAAGTGATCCCGTGAGCCGAAAAAGGGAATCGGTTGGGGGTAAGGGAGGAGTGCTTCGATTAGCACCATAAAACTTTGTCCAAGTCCTATATCGTAAAAATCCAAGTCCTGACCCTAGACTTATGAGTCAAACCCCATCATTGTTGAGCTTGATAAACAGGTCAGAGTTTTTATCTTAGATTAAGATAGAATTTAATTTAATATAAAAAATAGACATACCTTTGTCCTATACCATTTTTTATTGGTAAATGCATAAAATAGCATGTTGGATTTGTTGACCACCTAAAACTAGGTAATTAGTATACTTTGGCTTGGATCTAGGTCATAGGATCATAGTTGAGCTGACAAAAAAGAATATAAGAAAATCATAAAAAATCTCTTTTCTATTGCATATACATTTTTTATGCGGTATGTTATTTTGTTGGTATATATACATAATATAATACATTTGAAACACATTCAAAATTTGCACCTTGCAGATGCGCCTAAGATCTACTGAGAGCACTTAAAGTAAGTGCCACATCATCATGAACCCATAAGCTGCTATCAAATAACATTCTCTTAAAGAAAAATGAATATCCAACCATCACTATAATAAATTAACTCTCATGGCTTATTTGTGCATTGCCGAGGAAAAAGAAATATAGGTTTCCTCTTAGTTTCTAAAAGAGCACGGGGGTGGGACTCATCTTTCCTCTTAGTGAGGAGAATCCATTTAAACTCATCCATTTTTTCATGGATATCACCATATAAAAAAGCGTACACAGAGAATAGAAAAGGGTGCAAACTCTCCTGTACAAATGCGTCATTATAGGAAAGTTATATAATTTTATAATTCACCGTCTATCATTCAATCTTCACTTATTTAACAATCATTCGTTCAATTTCCGACAAGGGGAGGTGAGAAATCCGGATCCCCTCCATCAATGACAGTGATGGCTCGACATGGTATCGGTTTTTTAATCCTCGAATTTGTGTTGCACCAAACAAAGGATGTTGGATATCCTTTCTGCGGAATCATGGTTTGCCCAAATGGGTTCCTAAAAAAAAAATGTTTGCACCAAATTTTTATTTCTTAAAAAAAGTATTAGATTGGCAAAACACCCATTCAAAAGTACCATATCACCATGTGACCTACTTAGTCGACCAGTTTAGACTGAGAGATTGTGATTGTGAGCTAAAAAAGAGAGGTAAATTCGGAGGGGTAGCTCGATTGGCCTATGACCACGCTTTGTATCCAGAGATTGTGGATTTAAATATGGATTATTCTGGCCTAAAGGTCACTAACGCTGCTGTGTTATTTAATAATAATAATAAAAAGCCCAGAAACACCAGCATCTATCAACCCCACAAATACAAGCAAGAGCAAGAGGCTATTACTTTTGCCCCAGGCCACCCCAGAGGAAAAGAAGTCCCAAAAATCCTTCCCACGCAAAGCACCCAATCAGTAGCACTAACACCAAAGGGGGAAGAGAGAGAGAGATAGAGAACACCAAAGGGGGAAGAGAGAGAGAGAGAGATAGAGAGAGAGACACAAGAACCAGAAAAAAAAAATTCGAGCAACAAACAACTCTTCTTCCTCTCTTATTTATAATAGCAGTTCGTTCGCCCCCAAATCACAGCCCCAAACAACAGAAGAAGCTATTTCATTCAAATCAATCACTCGCAGTCCTCTGGTTTTTTAGGGATTTGAATCGAAAAAGCGTTCGTTACTTCTTCCATACCATTCATCTCCTCTGCTGCTTGTGATTGGGGGATGGTATGGGAGCTCAAAAGAGCATCCATGCCGGCAAAGGTCACATACATTTCCAGCATTACATGCACACATACATCCATTCACGCCCATTCATGCGTCCTCACATGCACATGCAACACACACACATACATACATCTCTCTTTCCTCTCTAACTTCTGCTTCTGTTGCTTTTGTTCAACAGCCAAGATAGACTTTCATGTGGATCTTTCTCATAAGCTATGTGCTGCTCTTATGCTTCCTCCTCCTTTCAGGTCTCACTCTTTCTCTCTCTCTCTCTCTCTCTCTCTCTCTCTCTCTGTCTCTGTCTCTCTCTCTATATATATATATACACATGTATATATGTGAGTGTGTGTATGTATCATGTATGTATGCCCATAAAGAAAATAAGGTGTATGTGTGGAATGATCCAGAGCAAAGCCTTAAAGTCATATTGTAGTGCCAAGCTTTGCTACAATACTATTCTAGGCAATTCCTGTTCTGGGGAGTTTTTTGAAGAACTGGGGTTTTTCTTGGGGAATGTCAGGAAAATCTCAGCAAAAGTGAGAAACTATTATACATAAAAAACAGACTAAAAAATTTAAAAATATTTAGAAATGTATAGATTTAGAAGTGGCGATTTCCATAAACGCTAACGGAATTATTGGGAGGTTCACACACATAGATATATGAGGAATTCTACAAACTGCCCTCATTAAAATGGGCATTGTTGCCCTCCTTTGACCCCCAACCGTATCACACGTCATTAGCAATAACTGTCATGCCTTGAAATTCACACTCAAACGGCTGAAACAACTCCGGTTCCAATTTCATTTGCGACTCATGAGAAATTCTTGGCACTCCTCCAAGGGTTTCGCGTATGAAAATCCAAGCTGATAAAATAAATGGCTTCATCTTTTGTGGGCTCTCATCAAATTTTACTCAAATAAGAGTTGGTCTATCATCAAATTTATGAAAAATTTGAGTTTTTATAGTAATCAATCTGATGATGGCCCCAACTCTTATTGGAGTGAAATTTGGTGATAGCCCAAAAAGACAAGTCCATTCATTTTGACCGGATTGGATTTTTTTTTAATACAAATCACCCTTTGAACAATGTGTATTTTTAGCCTTTATAACACGTGCCTAAAGGAAGCTACGCAACCAACGATGGCTGTGATTCTTTAAAATATTCTCAGAAAGCATAGGCAACATGGTTTACAATTTATTTTAGGACTCGTGAGAAAATTTTAAAGACAGGGCCTGGTTACATTAATCCAAGCCCGTCAAATTGAATGGACCCATCTATTATGTGCTCGCTCCAAATTTCACTCCAATAGGAGTTGGGCCCATTGTCAGATTATGAAAATGTAAGTTCTATATCGTGATCAATTTGAAATTGGGCCCAACTGTTATTGGAGTGAAATTTGGTGCAGGCTCATTAGAGATGGGGCCATTTGTTTTGATCACTTTTGATTTTTCATGAGTGGCTCCCACTGAGTGCCCGTTGTCATATTATGAAAATTTCTATTTTTATATAGCGATCAATCTTATGGTGGGCACAACTCCTATAGGATTGAAATTTGGCGAAGGCATATAACAAATAGCTCCATTAATTTTGATTGGTTTGAATTTTCCATATTGAACCCAGTAAAGAGCATCACAAACTTCTTCTTAGTCCCCAATGAGATGCAACCCAGTCCTTTTTGAGTAAAAAAGAAAAAAAAAAAAAAAAAATTTGCAAAATGCCATGCTTTTAAAAAGAAGTTGGGAAGTTGATCAATCGTTTCTTTTCCAAAAGAAGGAAAAAAAAAAGAGACAAACTAGCTAGTTGTTTGACTCTGTTTCCTCAGGGAATAAGAACTCCAACTAAGCAACTTCTTTCATTAACTCCTCTCCTCTTTTTATTGGTTGAAAGGAGGGGGCGTTTTTACTTTTCAAAACGCCCGTGTTTTTTTGTATTGTGCCCCCTACCCCCCCACCAACACACACACACAGAGGAAAATATTCTCCTACACACAGTTGTCGTGCAAACTGTGCATCCACATCTGTTTGCAGTTGAATTTCAGGGGTGGGTCCTGCCTCTGCCATAGTCTGGTTGCATGGTGCTCATGAGGACTGTGTGCAGGAGAAAATTTTCCTATATATACATATAAATATTAGGATGTATCATCATTATTTATGTTGGTCTACAAATATCACCACCCCCACCACTCCCACCATCATCTTCCAATTATGTTGGTCTACAATTATATTTAATGGAAATATTATGTGATGTTGGAAATGACTATAAAATATTGATATTGGTGTGAAAGAATTTACTTTTGCTGAGATGGTTGACCCATATCTGATACATGTTGTCCGTTGGATACTGGTCTATCCCAGATGCTCATTAGTCCCCTTATCAATTCATTGAGATGACCTTGGTTATTGACTGACAGCCAATTGGATAGCCATTTACATCAGTTTGGTTTGACTATGCATTTTCAAAGATCTTGATGTCTTTTGAATCCACGATATTTGCCCTTCTCCAAGGTCCGCCCAATTTAGAGATGACCCCACTATCCAGTGTGTAGGGCATTGTTGTGCAATGTGGTGGAAGGACTCTGATGACTTCCACTGTGACAGAATGGTTGGGGTGGGTTGGTCGAGTTTTGGACCAACCCGAATTCAGCCAGAATTCTAGAAGGGTCAACCCAAATTCAAGAAGTGCCAAATGAACGTGATCACTGACTGGAACTTGACTTGATGATCCAAGCTGCACTGCAGTGTGTACTTGTTTTCAGAAGTACTGCATTTGAAATTAGCTTCAACTCAACCTGAATACAATTAAGGTTTCCATTTTCTTACTTGAGCCTGACCTAAAGCTGAAAATGCGCAATGCATTAGAGAAGAAAATTAGTAATCAATACATTAATCATCCAAAATTTCTACATCAAATCAAGTCCCTTTCCAGAGAAAAACGACATTCAAGGCTTTTTAGCCATGCTTTTGATGCAAAGGGAGACATCTCTGCTTAAGGCATCTTCAAAGATCCTTTTGTTTTTTTGCCTGGCGCCATGTTGTACGATGCTTTATTCCTTTCTCAAATTGTACGGTCTCAGATTTCCCTTCACTAGACAGTTAGCTAGACTGGCTTTGGGTTTTGGTCAAGTTGGTTCAGGTTGGATATACGACCCAAAACTGCATCCCTAACTTATTATATTTGTACTCCATCTGCTATTTTTTCTGTATTTCTTAGTTTTTGTGCATGGTGCCTCGATACCTTAAAATAGGTAAGATATTTGTATTGTGTTGTATCTGATACTTAATTTTCATGTGTAAAACCTATTTCACTGCTGTATCTGTGGCTTGTCGATGCCATATTCATGCATAATTGTGCAGCATCGGTTTCTGTGCTATGTTATTTTGAATCGGACTTGTTTCTCAAATTGGATTCAGGTCAGGAAGATGATGACATTGCATTATGTCTTTGGCCTACGACTGTGTGTTAGATAGTGATGGGAAAATGTCTTTCTAATTGGACTATTAAGATTTTACAAGATTTGTATGAAAGGGTGCTAATGAGCTAAAAACTAAGTGGAGATATGTCTGAGTTCTCAAGAATAAAAAGTAAAAGAAACAACTGAGTGCTCAATTTGGTTTGGGATTAACCAGTGGTCTGCCTTGAGGTTTGAACTTATCAGTTGGGCAAGTATGGAGTATGGACAACTTAGAGACATTAATTCAGGATGAAGATCCTTCAAGTATGCCATTTGTTGGTAATGTAATGTTAATTAGTCAGACAAGAAATCATTTAAATCATGAGCTAGAATTTGGAGAAAAGCTTTTGAGGCAAATATTTTGAAAATTAGTAGAAATGGGGGAAAATATGGAGAACCTGCTTAGTGGACAAAAATTCAAGGAAAATGACTTCGTAAAATCTAGTAGCAACTATATTACAAAAAGGAAAATTTTGAGTTGGGTATCCCAAATAGGATTAGTGAAAGGTGAACAAAGTGAATGCTAGCTACTTGCGTGTTGGGTCACTTGAATGATCCTTGAGGGGTGGGGTTGTTATTTCTGTGAAAATAATAAGAAGACAAGGTACATGTAGTCAAGATCAGTATGTTCACATGGGTTCGTGTTGCAACAATAGAAGGTAGAAATTTTAGTTAGTATACAGGACAAAATTTAGTGGCTTTAGTAGAAGAGAAACCAAGGAATGCCATTTGAGATGGTTTTACGTAAATGGAAAGACTAGGAACAACCTTAGCATGAAGAATCAGAGAGATGTAAGGAAATAGAAGGGGGATACATATAAGACATGAAGATGAAGTGGATAGATTTAGATCGTGGATTGGTAAAGAACATGGCTTTGAATAGGGTTGGGCAGAAAAGTAGAACTCACTAAATCAACCCACAGCCCCCACTCAACTTCCTCAATATTAAGTAAAATGGGTCTATGATCTGGCAACCTCTAGGCTAACCTAATTTAAATTGACTGAATATAATGCTCTTCCCACTCCTTAGAGATGAGGAAACTATCAATACTATCGTCGCCTTTTCTTGTTTATTAGATCACATACACTTTGCCCCAGACAAGGGTAAGCCAATGAACTTGATATAATTAATGAATTCTGAAAACCTCTGCATACTCTCTGATAACGCTCTTCCCTCTTCTCATGAGGGTATCAAACCATGTTAAAGTCACCACCAAAACACCATGGAACCGACCGCAGAGATTGCACAGAAGAAAGACTATCCTAGAAGGCACCCATATCCGCTTCCTCATTAGGACCATAAATACAAGCTACCTCCCAACATAAATTATCATGTAAAGATTGAAACTTCACCACCAACTCTCCATTCCAAATCATAATGAGGCCCCCTGAGGCACCATCAGATGAAACACACTCCCAATTGTATGTCCTCGAACCTTGCACACCGAGAACGCTACTATCAATGTCCCTATGAATTTTGATCTCTTGAAGAAGCATCACATTAATTTTTCTAGATTTCACCATCCTCCTAACTGCCAACCTCTTAGCTGTCCTCTCTAGGCCTCTGACGTTCCTACAAATAATAATTATGGGCACACACAGTAGCTCCCAACTCCCCAAACACCTCATCAGACCTCAGGCCTGGACCTCCCTTAAGAGAGCTTTTTTGATCTGCCATCTGCCATATAATTGTAAACGTTCATCTTGGATTTAAGATCCATTATACGCTGTTTAATAGCTGCCTTGTACAAACCAAATGACACGCGCAGTTGTTTGTCTAAATGAATAACTTCTGAGACTTCCTCGGCAAAATGAGCACTATTATCTCCTTCAAAAACCTCTCCAACAGGCTGCTGCACTCCAGACTGAAGATTTACCACGGTGACACTCCCCACTCCTCTATCAACTTACTCCTCTACCACCATCTGCTGGATAGAAGAAGACTCTGCGATTGAGTGCCAATCTCCTTGCCTACTTGCCATCATTCCATTTGAACCTCCAGCGAAGATCATTGCCACACTATTGTGAAAAGAAGCATTATGATTGCCCCTCCAAGACAACTGATGCATCAACAACCTTCTTAACTTGCTCATTTTGGCTGCCGCAAGAGGAAAAGATGATGCATTAGCTCCATTCGAGCAGTTCCTTCAAACCTCAATCGTTAGAAGAAAATATTGCAGATCCTCTTGGGCACCAATTGATTTTTTTTTCTTGGTGGTTGAAGAGAAAAGAGGATTATCCTCCTTGCCACTACTAGAAACCGGGCTCTCCTTAGAAAGACCATCTTGAGAGAGCATACCCTCAACCGATCAGTAGGGCTCGTAGAGCACAAAGGAATCTCGCCTCTAGAAACCCGGACCTGATCTACTAACAAATGAGCAATAGACTCCATGAAAGAGTTCCAATGGGGGGTGGTGTGCATGTGGGATTTGGTTTTCTAAGTTTTGAAGAGTTGCCAGAGTACATAATATACAATTTGAGAGAAAAATAGTAGAAATGAGCACAATCACCACAACAAAGCTAGAAAATATGGAAAGTTGGGTTTCTCATTGTTTCTTGGATTAAGTACACGGTCTTTGAGCACCTACACTAAGCTCTTGGTCAGCCTGACGATTGCCAATGCCCTTGGTATGAACCCTTTTAGATCAACTGAGTAACTTGTAGAGTTTTGCCAATGCCCCGGTTTTGATATTTTGCTCCATTCTTGGCCTTCCGAACTCTAAATTCATCGCTGTTTGAGCCATTTTTTCCCATCTCAGAATCCCAGACCTGTTTTTCATGAATTCTTGACTTGGGGAAACCTTTTTCCAATTTTTAGCGGAGTCCATTTTCCACACTTTCTCAGATTTGTTTGTCTACAAATTTTTATTTATTTATTTTATTTTGGAGGTACCTTCCACTCGGCCCCCAAAAAAGAAAGTAGGGGGATAAAAAAGCCTGCTTGCCAGGAAGTGTCTGGAGAAAGAGATTGTGCAGTACATTTTGCCAGATTGTCTGGCCCTCATTCACAATATCCCACCTTGGGACAGAATAACAGATGACTTATGATGATGTGGTGGGATTGGGAAAGCACTTGTACCCTCCCTGCCACGTCACAGAGCTTGACGCCCCCTTTCTGTGTAACCGAACCCATCTCTCAAAAAATCTGCACCACCTAGCAGCATCTCCTCTCTTGTGCAGAACACCTTTGTAGTTTCCCTTGAGAAAAAACACCTGTTTTTTCTTCTATGAAAAACTACAGTAAGTACCTCGACACTCAAGCCTCCACCCAGCTGAGGAATGAATAATTGCCGAGAGCTTCCATCCCTAGGCACCTGAAGAACTTCCCTAGCCTCAGACACATCATGAAAACCATCAGAGAAGACAACGTTACTCTCGTCCCTCCCCACATCATTCCTTGGAGCGGAGACTTGACCCCCTTGCTGGGACCAAGAGCATCACAGGCTTGGCAGGGGACTCCTCCACACCGTTGCCATAGCTGGATCGTGCCACCAGAACAACGGCCTTATGCTTCCAGTTTCCAACACCAGTCCGTGACTCCTCAGCATCCCCTTCATCCTTTGAGCTCGAGGGTAACTCGCTCTGCAGATCTGCTCCTGAACAACTACCGTACTCCCCACTACATACCACCTCAACCGCTCCAGCTCCTTGACTGAAATTGGAAAAATGCGACCAAAGTTCTCCAGGCTTAAAACTTGATTGATGAAACAATGGTTCCCAAGCTTGACATAGCCCTGTTGAATGCCAACACTCCCCTCTCAGAAGTCTCTGCTACCCCTAGAACCTCCCTCCAAACTTCTTACCAATCTCCTCAAACACCTTAGAACTCTAGGTATGCAGTGAAACCCCAAAGCACCTAATCCAAACCATCCTTGTTGGACAATTTGGGCCCAGCACCCGACGATCTAGATAAGATCGACTTCAAACTCGAACTCCTTGGTAATTCGAATTGTTGCCTCCATATCCACAAAGGACAGTAGCACCTGATCACCTCTAGCCTAGCCAACTTAAACCCAAGGAGACCAAAAGATTCCTAGTGAGGAATGGAGGGAATAACTCCCTATGAACAATGATCAATCCCCTGCTGAGACCCATTAACTTCAGAATGACACCTCTTCCAACCTTGGCCCAGTGGAAGAAATCATAGCCATAGGGCCTCTTACCCTTAAATCCAATAGCTGCCGATCACCAGTGACCTTCCCTCTCCCTTAGTTTGGAGGAAGATAAGAATTGCTCTTTTAGTTTTAGGACCACCATTCATATGCTGCCACATTCACCGCCAGCCTCCTACCACTGAGAAAACTTCCATTCATAACATGGGCTTCCCTCATAGCAATCCTCCTGCTTGCAAACCTCATGAAACCAAAACAATCTGGGCTCTCCTGCTAGAGGCAAGAATGAATGCATCAAAAACCTTACCAAAGAAGAAGGACGACCATAGCCAACCCGCATCAATGCTTTCTGGCTGGTTGCTGACAAAGATAGAGATAAGGTTGACCCATGAAAGTCTCTTGTTCTTGCCTGAACTTCTCCGATCAACATGAACGCACTCCCCAGGCTCCTTCATGTTCCTCTGTAAGATAGGTTATGGAGCAGTTTGAGAAGAAAGTATCAACTTGGAAAAGTTAATACTGATGTTTAGTTGGTAGAAAAAGTTTAGGAAAAAATGGTAGCAAGATTTCTTGTGGAATGATAGTGAAAATCATGGAAAGTCTGAACTATTTGGGCAGCAATTGTTCATAGGCTTTTTAGAGACAGTGGCTTGTGGATTCAATTTTTTAAAACGAGTTCAACTTCTCTAGGTAAATGGTTATGGCGTGTGGGTGATGTCGGTGAAATGTTCCGGTGGTTGATCATTATCTAGAAATAAAATATGGAAAATAGTACCATTAAAAGAAAAAAGGATAATAGTAGGTGGTTTACGAATAGTTTCCTAGTTCATTCAGAAGGGCTTCAAACTCCAAATAGTTCTTTTCGAACTATTCGCAGTTTGATTCTCGACCTATTAGCGAACTACCTCTCCTAGTTCTCTAAGTGGTGCCTACCTAAAAATACGAGCCACTCAAAATCACTGTGCTCTATGTGTTGTGCTAATCCATATCTAACCCCAATGGGAGTTAGCCTCACCTTAAGATTGATCATCAGTAAATCATGGGATTCTACTTTGACTTTTATTTTAACCATGTTTTACATGTAATTAATCTGATTGTGGGCCCAACTCTATTGAAGTAAAATTTCACCCAGTGTAAATGTAAAGAACAACAATTATTTTGAGTGGTTTGGATTCTAGATGTGGGCCTTGGTGATGGACCTAAAATCATGGGCACAGATGAATTAGTTCATTGAACATGTCAAACTCAAACTTTGAATTAGACGAATTAAAATGCAAATCAAATGACCCTACTCTGTCAAATTTAACGATCAAGCTTACTCTCGAATTACGAACTGTGACCTCGGATGTGAATTAGGTAATTATGGTTTATCCCCTTGAGTAGTGTTTGGGTTGTTTTTGGAAAGCTATTCACACAGTGCAAATGGAATCCATTAATTGTATCAGATATAGAATTTGGAACTCAGGAGGGCTTATTCCTCTGCTATATGTTGTGCCTCAGCTTATGCTAGTTCCAAGCCCTAAAATGTGAGACAGTTGCAGTCCATATAAATTGCCAAACCAAACTAAAAATCTACTTTGACAAAATTGATACTCGATCAACCTCAGTTAGATTGATACTAATTGATGATATAGTTTGGGAGGGATCTTGCATCCAGCCACAGGAGATCTATGGTGCAGTACCCGTCAACTGCCTCATGCTTTTCCTATGATACACTTGACTGCGACAAACGAGGTAGTTGTTGTTTCAATGTATATTGATAGATTCAATGGACAAGTTTACTGGCTCATTTTTCATGACAAGGAGATTCTTTATTTTGGAAATTCGATCAGTCTCGTCTAAGGTGTTTCTTCCTTGACTATGTTGATGGTCAGTGGATAACAATTGATTCTTTTCATTAATGTTTGATTGACCTAAGGTAATGATAATTCAGTTCGTTTTTTATACTAGCTAAAAATTATGGTGCCTCAATGGTCCTTTTTTTTTTTTTTGTTGGGTGAAGGGATTATATGAGATTTTAACGACAGATCTCTAGAAGCTGTGAACGTGTTATTTTAAGTTCTTGCATTTTATACTTACAAGATGTGGACAGTGTTCATCGCCTTTACATTCCCCATTGGCATGGTATATGTGTGGAGTTTTTTCGAAGTTTGGTTGGCACTTATGCACAATGGTGCTGACTGCTAAACCCTTGCTAAAAGCTTGAAGGTTTGGTTATTCTTCCTGGTGGCAATATCGTGTGGAGCTATTCCCTTGTTGCTGCTGTTTTATGCTCTATCTGGATGGAGAGAGAAAATGGAATTGTCTGGAATTGGATCAAGGTTGAATCAGCAGATTGTGTGGCATATGTCATGGGCTGGCAGTCTTCTGTGAGGAGATTGGGGCATTTCAGCTTCAGATTATGTAGGTATTGGACTGAGTGATTTGATACTGGCCTTTGGTTTCCTGATAATTTTCTCCTTGGAGTCCCCATCTTGAGTATAAGTTAATTTAAATTGTAAGAAGTTACAATGGCAGCTGGCGGCTATATTGTTGTCCGCACTTGTGTTTGTCCTGTCAATCATATGCAAACTTTTCGCATCCGTTCCGGATGTGTCATCTAATGTGGCTGTTGGCCATGCTATTGGGATGTAGGGTGCTTAGTAAATTTGGTTACAATGGTGCTTTAGTTGAAACCTTGAATGGATTCCTTTTGTGCCATTCGGTGGGCTTGGGTTTCTTCTCCTTTCCCATGGAAATTAGCCAAATGTATTGAGAAGGTTGACAATATGACTAGAGTTGGCTGTTTGGTCTTCAAGAAGATCTTTTTGATATTTATTCTAATGCAGATAATCATCTTAGCTTTATCTCTTCAATCTGCAGTTGGCTTAATGTGTTCCACTTAAAAAGCAGACAGGCTAGATAGATTGGCAAAAGATGGGGCTCACTGGATATTAATACTTGATATTTTCTTTAATATTTTAGTTGTCTGTGTTGTATTATATTTCTTTTATGGTTTCCAGAATATAATCCCATTGTTACCATTTAAACAAATAGGAAAGGAAAATAAAAAGTCACGGATCTGAGTTTTTATGGGGTAGTTTTGCTAGTTTGTGGTTGGGTTTCAAATGTAATATTAATGTTTAATGAAGTTGATGGTTGAAAATACAAGTTGGATCAGGCTTTCTTTTCTTTTGCTTGTATAATGCTGTTTAAACAAGAATTTTATCTTATTCTAGGAATGGAAACTTGTTCTCTAATTGAAGCATTTTGCTACTGCATTGTGTGTTTGGGGGTTCTGTAATTGGTGTTTATACATTAGTCTAGAGTCTAGACCCAACCAGGGTTTCCCTCTAAGAAAACATAGGGCATCTCTTGTTGCATCTGGTTATGATCAAACAAAATTGATGAGTAGCTTTGAGGTTATGATTAAAAAAATTGATGAGTAGTTTTGACTTTTGAATTTAATGTGGATTGATCTTCTTAATCCATCTCCTATTGTGAAATTATGACTTAAAAAGCCTCAGTGATAGGACACTTATTGGTTTAGTTCTAGAAGATATTTATTACCATTATAAGTCGATTAAGTTTTCAATGATTCAGTGCCTGAGTTATACATGTACTCTCACATTGTTGTGTAATAGAGTACTATTCCTCAGGTGTGGTGTGATGCCATTAATTTTCAGGCCCAGTTTCAGTGTCCTAACTTTCTAAATATAAAAAGAAGTGCACGCCATTTGTGATATTTTGAGCTCACTTTTGAGGATGTTGTGGCACAGTGCTCTCAAAGTGGCTACTTCATCAAAAAAGTCTCTTCTACATCTTTCATTTCTTTTATGCAGGCAAGACAAACATTTTACAAATATCTGATATCCTTTTCTTTTATTCTTTTGGAAAACGAATTTTCTTGCCAGGGAATCAAGCAATCCTCTTTCACATGTTACTGGAAGGTAATGCATTTCATTTTGAACTGAGGATGGCATATTTCTTCCTTGCATTCCTTCTTTTCATTCTTGTGATGGTGAGTGATCTTTTGTTGTAGCCTTTGCATCAAACACCCCAATCTTTTTGGAAAAAGCGAAAAACTGGATGTGTCGTGGGACAAGGGACTCTATGATTCCAATGTGACGGTAGCTTTCAGGAGGCCGAGGCCCGAATGGCTTGCTCAACAATCTTTTGTCATTCAGGTTTATCAATGTTTCTAATCCTCTTATTTTCTTTTGTTTTCCAAGTCCCTTTTATTGTTCACGGAATTTTGTTTTCCTAATTGCCATTCATGGGTGTTGTCAATGCATATTGCATTCTCTCGCTTTTATGATGAAAATTTGGTTGTTGCATTTAGATTCAACTCAATTCTTGAGAAGTAAAGGGAGGAGAAGAGGAGAGGGGAGGGGTGGGTGGGTGGGTGGGGTGGGGTGTGGGGGGGCTGCCTGATGGAGGAGAACATGAGGCAAAAGGAAGGGGAATCCTAGAGTCCCTAATCAGAGAAAACTGGAGAACTTGCAGAAGGGATGGTGGGAGAGTTTTCCTTCCTGGGGAAGGGAAATGGTGTTTTCTCTTGCAGTACCGAGGAACTCAATTTTCTCCTCAAATCAGAGAAATATGGGAGACAGTAAGTATTTTCCCCCTCCAATCGAAACACAGATGCATGAAAACATCAACAAGGGGAAAAATGAACTCTCTCTCCCATTTCCCCTTCTTCCTCCCAATCCAAAGTTGAAAACCTTAAGGCCTCGGTTGAATCTTGGAAATTTAGCTACCATGCTTAGTACTTGTAATTGGCTGTTACAAAGAGCAAAAGATCTGTAGATTTATGTATAACAGAGGTTATCAAAATGCAAGAATTTGGCATTCAACTTGAGTTACTTGCACTCAAGTTGCTCGAATCCAAATAGGCCCTAAAGTTTTCTAATGAACTATATTAGAGGCCACTTTGAAATTTTAGTTCTGACTAGCGATTCACCCATCCATGCATGGTTTCTGAACCTGATTTAAATATTTGGTGAATCCAGCATTCCATTTCGCCTGAGATCGCTGTCCATGGTTTGCCAGTTGACAATTTCTCCCGTTCGGGGAGTAGGGGCGTCAATCTATGTCGTTTCTCAGCTGGCATAGATCTCAGCGAGCCTGCAACTTCCAAATGGAGCAGCAATACCAGTTTAAAATTTGAGGTGGGTATCCCATATAAAAGGCAACTGAGTAACATGGTGTAAACTTACCGGAAGTATTCTGTAAATTGATAACAGCATTAAAGATGTAGTGATCAGGTTGAAACTCAGTCAACCTGGGTTGGCTGGGCATTGAGTACCTGGTGTACTGTAGGTCCTACCCCTCTCAAACATAACTTACTGCTGTTATTCATTTGTCTTGTGTTTTACATCAGCATGTTCGTCCAATCAACGATGATGGGCGTTCAATAATCAGGGACCTTGACGGGTTTCCAGTTACTTGCAGGTAATTGATAATTATTGCAGTTATTGAACAATCATTAATTTTTATGGTGAATTAGATCATATTCTCATGTACACACAGGTGTAGTTGATTTTGAACCTTAAACAACTTATGCAGTGGCAGTGATCATGATAGTATGGTTGTTTTAAAACAAGAGTCCACTTATGCAGCAGCCACTGATCGCAGTTTCTCTCAAGTAAGTGATTCAAAAAAGTAATGTCTTGGCGGTACCAATAGAAAAAGGGTCTCCTTTAGTGGCACTGAACTGTTGATGCAATGTCAGAGCTTATCCCTCAAGTGGGAAAATCATATGAAAATTTTCATATTCAGGAGCAATATTTTTGCATTTCAGCTGAACTTTCAAATCGAACAAGGAATTCCTCTTCTATCAAAGTGGCTAATTTTCAACCGGTTCAAATTCATTGCATCAAAAGGAGTTAAACTGGGGCCTGCATTTCTCTTGACAAGGTAAGAAAATTCTCGGGATTCTCATTGATTGTTTTATGTCTATACTGTTACATGTGACTCTTACCTTTCATCTGACAGCCTGACAGGTGGTTCCATTGTAGGGGACATGGCTCCATATCAAGCATTTGCGATTGGGGGACTTAACAGTGTCCGAGGGTATGGTGAAGGGGCGGTTGGGTCAGGGAGGTCATGTTTGGTCATGAACAATGAACTAACAGTTCCTATGGTATGCAATAGTCCAATAGCTTCAATTTGAAGTATGCATTTTTCCACCTCTGACTTGGCATTGTATATTCAGTTCCTTTGACGTGGTCTCACCTTATTTATTTGTTTCTGTAATGGGTTAGATAAACTGGAATTCATGATTATTAAAAACTTATGTAGTCCCATTAAGGGTAGAGACCTTGAAATGATGGTCATTTGATTTCATGCTTGGACATGTGTCCTCGTAAGAAATGGTCAGTTACTGGAATTACGGGAATGGAGTATGTTGGAAACTGGTTGGGGTCACCAATCATTTAGTCTCAGGAGTTGGAGGACCTTTTCATTTTCCCTTGAGTCTTATATTTCTGGTCCATGAATTCAAGTATCTGTTTATTCATGCATGATTGAATTAATGTTATATAATTGCTTCAATAAAAAAATTAGAAACTGGAAACACCATTGTACAACAGAGTATTTGTGCTGGACGTTTGCAATTTCTCTATGGTTATCTGATGTTGTTTCCAAACACTTTCTTTTTCTCTTTTTGCTTGATAGGTTGTAATGAATCGTGTAGCTTTCCCGATCTAATATCCTTGCGGTGTGGGTGCCTTTCGTTCTGTTAGAAACTTCTGTTGTCTATTTCCAATAACTGTGGTTTTATGTTGTGGATGCTTTTAGTATTGTTAAAAAATCTCGTGTTTGTTTTGAATGAACCCAGAAATGTATACAGTGCAGGTCATTTTTGTTAGAAACTTCTGGTATCTATTTTTATTTCATGCTCAACTTTTTCCTGCAATTTAGCCTACTTCTTTTACTGATTTCATGAGAAACTCTGTGCCAACCATTGACTGATCAGTCTTTGACTTCACAAAACACAGCATCGGCATTTATAGTGAAGTAAAAGCATCATCTTTCACAAGCGACATCTTTCCATCCTGTCGATAGTAGTTTAGTCATCGTATGTGCTCATCCCCATGCTGGTGTTTTCTGAATTTTTCTATTTTGGTTAAATTTTACTGGAAGATTTTGAAATTGGTTTTTATTAATTAATCATTGAAGTTGTTTTCAGCCATTGTACTTGTTGTATGCTGTCAGTTTGCTTGCTTGAGTTTGCTTTAAGCTTTTAAGAGATCAATTAATTTATCATAATATCTCCAAACTGGCTGAAGGCAAAGGGGTTGGAAGGTGCTGTTTTCATGGACTGCGGAACAGATTTGAGCTCGGGTCTCCATGTTCCTGGTCAGTTCCATTATTCAATGAGTGTATTTATTCTTATTTCTGTTTTGTGCATGCATATGTGGTCACAACCCTAGCAGGTCTTAATTGATCGAAGTCCATCTGATGCAATTTAGTCTCATGCAAATTCTTCTAATCTGAATTTTGTGGCATCTATGGAAGTTATATCATGCTGACCAGCAAAGTCCAGCAAGCATGCTGTTAAGCAAGTCACTGAAAGTGATGAACTCAGCGTACTACCATTCTACAGCAGACCTGCGACATACTATTGATGCTGCCAATTGATCGGATATGATTGAATGCTAGGGCTGTTAATAAATGGTCAGCTAATTTTACATACCGCAGACTGACATGTGTAAACAATCCAGTCCAAACAGCTGACTGTTTCGACAAGCACAACCATTTCCTCTATTTACACTCAATCACCATAATAAGCAAAATAAACAAGTAGTGGGTCCAACTTTAGGCTAAATAAAAACAGCTTTAACATGTCCAACAAAAAGTTCATGGGCAGATCTAAATCCTAACAGCACAAAGAAAATCCAATGAAATGATAAAAAATCAATCTCCAACGACTGACCTTAATCGGGTCAAACTTCACTCAGCTGTATCGATCCAATCAGGCAATCACACATAATGGTGCAAAAATATAGTCAGAGCACACATAATGGTTCAAAAATATTGCCAGAGCAGCAAGATTGCATGAACAAACAGTGCACAGGTTGTCTTCTTGCACATGAACAGGTTTACAAAGTAAGTTGGGTTTGCCACAAAACCAGAAAAATGAACTTTCTAATTCCAATAATGTTTACTTGGACTATTCTAATGATGGCCCTTCGTAAACAAAGAGAAGTAAAGAACCCTATTTAATCCTGACAACTAATGGCAGTAGAAACTTAAACATTATCCACTAATGGAAAAGAAACCAAATCTTCCCAAGAGTCCTGAGACAATTTAAACAACTAATTGAAGAAGTTTTAATCCAAGCAACAGTAAGAAAGATTTATTCCCCTTGGTTGGAATATGTAATTTGAGTGTTTCATATATTGAGGCGATAAAGGATATGTATGATAGAGCTGTGACATCTATAAGGACGACTGGCGGAGAGACTAAGGAGTTTCCTATCACGATTGGTCTACACCAAGGCTCAGCGTTAAGCCCGTACTTGTTTGCCTTCGTTATCGATGAGATTACAAGACATATTCAGGATGAGGTGCCGTGGTGTATGCTATTTGCAGATGACATTGTTTTAGTAGATGAGACGAGAGAAGGAGTGAATGCTAAGCTAGAAGTATGGCGGAAAACGTTAGAGACAAAAGGGTTTAGGCTAAGTCGATGCAAGACGGAATATATGGAGTGCAAGTTTAGCCAAAGTAGGACACTTGGTAACATAGAAGTAAGTTTAGGCACACAAAAGATTGTAGAGAAAGAAAACTTTAGGTACCTTGGATCGATGGTGCAACAGGATGGAGGGATTGATACTGATGTAAGTCACAGGATTCAGGCCGGGTGGACCAAATGGAGGAGTGCTTCGGGGGTCTTGTGTGATCGGAAAGTCCCCCTCAGGGTTAAAGGAAAGTATTATAAGGTGGCGGTAAGACCAGCATTGTTATATGGATCAGAGTGTTGGGCAGTAAAGCATAATCATGTTAAGAAGATGGAAGTTGCGGAGATGAGAATGCTAAGATGGATGTGCGGGATCACAAGGAGAGATAGGATTAGGAATGAGGAGATTAGGGGCAAAGTAGGAATAGCACCGATTGGAGATAAAATGAGAGAAAATCGACTAAGATGGTTTGGCCATGTTAGAAGGCGTCCAATGGAAGTACCTGTTAAAAGGTGTGAAGGCATAGAGATTGCCAGGAGTAGGAGAGGGAGAGGGAGACCCAAGAGAAGTTGGAAAGAAACTATTAAACAAGACCTTGCCTACATGGATCTAACGGAGGACATGGCCCTAAACAGATTTGATTGGCGTCGTCAAATCCATATAGCCGACCCCACCTAGTGGGAAAAGGCTTGGCTTGGTTTGGTTTGGTTTGGTTTGGTTGGAATATGTAATTTGCGTGTGTTGGGTTGTCATCTTTTAACTGAAATCTGGGCTCTGCTTGGATTTTGAGCCCCCATTCTACAAGTACGTCATTTCTTTGAGTTGAAGAAAACTTGTGCTTGTGTTTGTAGATGATACAGCAGTCCTTTAATATCAAACACACTGGGGAAGCAATGGCACAAAACTGGAACAATTTAACTACTCAATCTTCTTAAGGGATTACCATTATCCAAGATTTTTCTTCCTTCTGCGGCTTAACTGGACCCCAGTTTTTGTTAATAAACTTTCTATAACCACCACTAACCCTGATGTAAATTCCATTGGAATTGGTTGATACTTCCATCAGGCTGTTAGATTGGTCAGCAACTTTAATCCAGGTGCCATTGAATAACTGAATAACTGCTCCTATTCACTGATAAATAACCTTAAATCTAGGTGCCATTGGGACCTTCTTATGGACTTGACTGGATCTTGATAAACTGGTTTAGTTGACGATAGATCCTCACTTTCATTTTCTGCATAATCTGTTGCTGATAGGATGATTTTTCACACTAAAACCCAATGTAGGAATTTCTTCTAATAGATCCATCCAATCCTATAGGATAGAATTATCATCTAGCAGGATCTTATACTGCATTTTCCTTTGCCATTTGATATATACATCTACAATGTGATCTTCTAGCTCATGGTCCCTTGCTTGGATATTATCCGCAGGAAGATGCTTATCTGCCTTTTCAAGTCGTCATGAACACTTTAGTTGAGATGCTTCCTTGCCAAATTCTCCTCAATTTGTACAAATGGTTCTATCGATGTTGCCTACCCTGCCACTATCCGGTTATAATTTTTTGAGAACCAGTTAATTAACTGGATTTTTCTGATTTAAACAATCATTTAAAAATGTGTTTGTTCTTCGAAGGTTACTTTTTTTTTTTTCTAGAAGAACACACATGGATGGATGTGCAGAGGCGCACAGCTATCATTTATTGATGTTGGAAGCATTGCTTATTCTGATAGAAATTTGATTTGGACAGGTAATCCGGCACTCAGGCAGGGAAAACCAGGGTGTGGATTCGGCTTTGGATATGGTCTTCGGCACAACTCTAGGTTTGGCAACTTTCGTGTTGACTATGCCGTCAATGCTTACCAACAGAGAACTGTATACTTTGGTGTTGGTAGTGCAACATCATAAAGTCTTATATTTTCTCTAGCAAAAAAAAAAAAAAAGTCTTGTATTTTCCACAACTGCCATTCTGTTTTGCAAATTCATATCAATTGAAAAAAGGAGAGATTTTTAGCACTCGCGGTCAAATTTCTGAAAGCTGATGGACCAGAAATTCTTAGGAAAACTTTAGCATTCCTTCTGAAACTATGGTATTTGTTGATTGGATATATGGGGTCCCAGCCTTAGAAATGGTGTGTTATAGGTGATCTATTTCAGCAGCCAATGGCAGGTCATGATCCATTAGGACTAGGACTTGCAAAGACTTTTTTTCTACTTTTGACTTTTATCTCTGGTTGAGAAAGAGCAAATGTTCATTTTTTTGTGCGCTTAAATGGCTGTTGTGATTTAACCTTTGGTCCTGCTATGATCCTCGGAAGCCAGTTGCTCTGCACTCGGTTTCCTGTAAATATGTAACTTTCTTTACCTGTAATTGTTAATGGCAAAGAATAGAACAACTCTCACAGGTAACATTATCCAAATTGCCTGAGCCCTTATTTATGTGTAAACCAGGTTACTGCACTTGGTTCACACTGATCCAAATTGGCCCTTTCATCATCACATAATTATCAGAGCCTTGTCCTAACTATGTTGGGGTGGGCTATATGAATTAGGTTTCTCCATTCCAATCAATCCATCTGGAGCCAAATTTCTGTACATGATCAAGCCAAAGGTGTGTATCAATAATTGGTTGACATTTGGGCCAGTTTTTGTAAATAATGAGACATGATGTGAATTGGCTAGATGGAGCAAAAGTAGGCCTTGTAAAATTGCTGATATTATTAGAATGTTATCTGAAAAATCAGATACCGTCTAATGTGTAAATCCAATCAATCTTGCTGGTGATCTCCAGCCTTGCGGCAACACTCCTGTATTCCATTCTGTAACAATTTGCTAAGAAATGTCGTGTTGTTCTTTGGGAAATAAAGGATTGTTGTTACTCGTAGATGCTGAAAATATACTATCTACCGAGGCTGACTAATGGAATGTATCAGTAAAGATGGGTGCTGGAAGTAGGGTTGCAAATTGGTATCCGATTATCTGATTACTCGGAAGTTCTGACCTGTAAAAAATCGGGTCCGGAACTTATTTTAGGTTCCGATTCATAAACGGGTTTAGATTCGGAACTCAATTTAGATTCTGATTGATAAACGGGTCCGATTCCGGGTCTATATAGGTTCTGACCCGTGGACTCAGCATATGAGCTTTTGATATTGCAACTTGTACTTCAAAATCAACTTTTTTTTGGACATTTTTATGTATAATACTAGAGGTAGTAGACTTGATCCACTTTTATAAGTTAAATGATATACTTATTTTAAGAAAAATGAAGAACAAAAAAAAATTAGAATCAATTTTGGAACTAGATTTCAGTCCTTTAGGTGGACTTGGAACCGGATCCCTTTTTTTCTTATTGGAACCAGATCTAGAACCAACAAAACAGGTTTTGAATCAAAACCGGGTTTGGAATCGGAACCGGTTTTTAGAAATGGGTCCGGGTCCACTATGGTTAACCGTCCCATTTACAACCCTAGCTGGAAGCATTAGCTATTGGTAAAAGAGCCACTCTCAAAATGTAAATATTGAAGGCACCAATTACCAAAATGCCAAATAGAGGCGACTTGAACTGGGCCAAGTTTGGGCCACATATCTGGGTCTGCAAGAAAATGTAGTTTGGGCCAGGATTTGTCCATTTGGGGCTTGATCTGGGCCTGGACTTGAAACACGAGTAGAATTTTGGCAGGGGTTGGACTCGGGCACCCAAAATGAGCCTAGGATGCTGACTTACATAGTAGTATATAACATACACATACAATCTACAGTACAATACACAATCCATTACCTGGCCCCAGATTTTGAATTCAAGCTGGACTTGGCATTGAAAATGCAAGTTTTGTAAGGGCTCGGGGTTTTTACGCACATGCACTTTAGGCCAGGCATGGGTCAGGTTATTCCCCAGCTCAAACCACTCAAGTCACGCATACCAAATCTCAAGGGGTTGGCCGAGTGGTCAGGACCACAGTTCCTCCCTCTTCCGGAGCTAGGTCTTCTCTTTAGAAACCGAATGTTGAGTCCGGAACACTTCGTTCGCAAAAAAAAAAAAAAAAAACAAAAAAAAAAAAAAAAAAATCACACATACCAGCAAATCAAGTTTCACTGGGCTAAGGACAACTTGGGCGGCAGCAATTAGAGTGGAAGTTGGTTCCTTCTAAGATTCACTAGAGCCTAGCAAGAACTGTTGGCAAAACGAGTTTGAGCACCCTGTAGATATAGTTTACATCATGCATCAAAGTTTCAATGAGCCCAAAAGCACAAACACAAGTGTATCCATCAAAGTTGCAATCAGCATAAAACCACAAACACAAGGATTCTTATAAAGTACCAATCAGTGCCAACAGACATTACACGAGAAGTCGCAAAGTGCACAAAAACATAAGAGCCAAGAGTTCTAACAGCTCCCAACAACCACAACCCGTCCACTATTTATGCTTTAGTGCTAGTAGTACCAACAGGGACATGCCCAATTAGTCTTTGTTTTATACAAGACATTAATGACTTGAACATCGATGACCGACCCAAAGATTTCAGGAGTTCTTGGGTAAGCATCAAGCGATGAGGTCTTAATGTGAGAAGCCAAGAATGAGTTGCCTAACACCCAAATGACGGCAGGGACGATCCCTCAACCAAAGCCCATTGCAAAGATTCATAGAATGACAATGCATCAAGCTCCTCATTTGGTTGTTGCAAGGATGGGGTTTGCATTGACTGTTGCGCTGCTCTTCTGAGCCAAATGAAGTTCATTAGCTCAGAAAAAGCAATGCTATGGCTTGCAAACCCTGCACATCCTTGCGGTCAAACTTTGAGGAAGTCGCAGCGGCCATCTGCTGCGACCCACTTAGTTGCCATATTGATATTTGGTCCATTGTCAATCATATTTGAATGAGGATGGAAGGCAGATGAACGAGGATCCTTGAACTGAAAGCGACCAAGATCTCCTTGAGTGTACATACTAGTCACCTCTGACCCTGACAGACTTGAGCTGCCACATGCCTCTTTCGCTGAATTCACATTTCCACTATCTGATTGCAGGACTTCAGAACTTGGAGACCCATCAGCCAGAGTAACACGCCCATCACTTGCTTTGTCACTGTCGCTCCCTTCTTTTCTGCTATTTGTGCTCTTCGTATTAAGGAACCGACCCCCACATCCCCTTGCTCGGCGCAAAGCATGAAGATGGCGTGATTCGTGCATGTAAGGCTGAGAAACGAAAATTCAAATTAATAGTGCAGCACAAGAGTCTAGTTGCAAAAATATAATGAAGATGCCCATCAACTTCAAGAGCTCAATTAGCACTCAAGTGGTCCCACTTTCAAGTTTATTTTCCAATTGTTTTTACTTTTGTCTAGAAGTTTTCAAACTAGTCTGACTTGAGCTTTCGGAAAATTTTTACTCCCCACGATGTTTTAAATTTGGTGTGTTCTAGTTGCATCAGGAAAAAAAACAACTTTATGGAGTGACTTGATTCAACCAAGCAAAATCAAATGGGCCCAAGTTTCAAGTTCTCTTGCATTAGTTTTGAACTATCATCCATTTGTAATACCCTAGACTACGTAGATGTTGATGCCAGACGAACTTTAGGTGTCCGACATGGTGTGCGTGGCAGAGTCGATCCCTACCAGTCCCCACAGTTCTGTGATGATATCAAAAGCTATATTACTACATAATTCTAGAGCAAATATATAACAAATTGAGAAATTATCCATTTATATGTATCTATAGAGAAACTATAAATATCATTAATAAAGGACTAAACCAAGAGCTCTCTGTACATGTGGAAGTGTAGCACATGTACAAGATAGAACTGTTCATCTGTTGGATCTTACTATAACTGGGCTGATGGTTGGATGATCCTACCTGCTCGCTGGGGAAACCCATCAAATTTAGATCCTTGGTTCTACCCCAAACCATCCACTTCCTCTTCTCCAAGGATCTGACCTCTTAATCTATATTACGGTCTAGTAGAAGAACATTCTGGATCTTGCTGCCACGCACAGAAATAGTGTGCCTGATAATTTAGATCAAGGTGTACCCACATTTTCGGTTCCTCAGATGAAGATACAGCACAGACTTTTCCTATACAAGTACTACTAGCAAGAATATGTAAATAATAGAGACGGGACTTTTCAGGGAAGGTCTAGCCTGTAGGTCAACCTGGGAGATGCCGGGACCATTTGACCATGTGATGTTTTGGGGGCCTCAAAGTGTCCAATCCTTAGCCGTTGGGGACTACAATTTTCAATTAGTTATTTATTTATTTTTGTGGTGGGATGGGGGTGGGGGTTGCTTGGGGTTTGTTTGTGTTTCGTATCTGCAGGCTAGACTCTCTTCCCAGCAGGCCAGATAATAGATGTGAACCTCTGCACATGATTTATGGTGCAGGCTCCATTGTGGGGCTCACCTTGATGCATGCCAATTGAGGGGGATGGGGAAGATGGAGAGATGCCAATGAGATAAGGGGTGGTGCAAAATAAAAATCCCATCACATTATCCTAAGCCCTTGGACGGCATCGTTTTTTTGGACCTCAATCCAATAGTGAGTGACAGTTGGATGAATGTCAAAATGAGGTCAAGTATCATTTCATGGGGAGTGGTGGGTGTGAGGGATAACTTGATCGTTGGTGGGCAGCTGGCCCAAAAATAGGGTGGTTCTCACCATCCTTGTGTCTGGTTGGATCTAACAAAAATATTATATGTGAATGCTAAGACCCCTTTAGCCAGATTACGTATTATGGTCACATGATGTTAAGACCATCCTCATTCTTGCATGCTGCCTTTCTCCTCCCCTAACTTTCTCCTGCTGCAATCAATCAGAGATAGAGATCAAGAAAGATCTCTCCCATCCAATTGTCATCCTAAATTCCTAATTTCTAGCACACTCTCATTTAACTTGGGACTTCTACCACAGCCATTATTTTTGTCACCATCTCCATCGCTTTATGCACAATCTACAGAGACAAGGATTTGAAGGGGCTGGGATGGTAGTTCTAAAGGAAGCTAGGCAGAGACATCTGGATGTTGCAAAGATTGAAAGTTTTAGCGGCCATCCAACAGTGATGGAATGGAATAGAAGGGTGGTGTTGTTTGGTGTGCAGACATTCTTTTTTGCTGTGATTTTGCTATATTCGTTTATAATATACAAAAATTAACTTGAAAAAAGAAAAGAGTATTGTCTGGTAAATGACAAAGCCGTCAATGAGCTGAGCCAAGCAAGGTCAAAATCACTTAGTCGAGCTCGGGCTGAGCACAAGCTTGTCTCAAATACATATGAGCCAAGCGTAGGTTAGCTCAAACTAATCTCATTTGAAAAAAAGTTCCTTATTTGAAACACACTCCAGCTCTATGATGCCTAGATACGGACACTAATACGGGGATCGGGGATACGACTCTTCGCTTTTGAAAATCTAGGACATGGATATGGATACAGGTGTCCTAATTTTTTCTTTAAATTACTTTTGAATCAATGAAATTATCATTCTTTTCATCCCTTTCTAGCATTTTCTTATGTTGAGAAGTAAAAATATTAAAAGAACTATATGAAATAAACGACTTTATAAGTAGGATATGTTAAACTCGTTCCATAGAAGTATCGGTGCAGTATCAGATACCAATACAAGTGTTGTATTGGTCCGATACGGATACATTGGGCTTGTACAAGTATCCGGGCATCATAACTCAAGCTAACTTAATTTCACTTTAATGAGTTATGATATAAATTGGTATATGAAGGACCAGAATGCTCAAATTCTTAATAATGAGGGCTAACATCAAACTTGTAACAATCTTAATTCCTCTCTAAACCAGAAAAAAAAAAAAAGGAAAAAAGAAAGAAAATGATCCTCCAAATGCATGTGTGGGTGTGTGTAAGTCTTACTTGCCAAGTGGAGCTCAAGCCTGCATAAGCCGAGCAAGGCTTGCTCAAGCTCAGCTCATTTTTTGTGAAATAGGCTTTAGCTTGAGCTCAAGCCTACAAAAATGAGCCTGAACTTGAGCCAAGCCAAGCCAAGCCAGAAAAGTACACAAGCTAACTCGGCTCATTGACTGCCCTAGTAAATGACAAAGCTGGCTGATGTTGTCTGGTGTTGCAGAGTGCTGGAATGGAGTAGGAGGGGTGGTTGGGCAAGAGGATGAAGGTAGTAGGTTTCAATCCCACGACTGCATTGCCTCACCCATGCTGTGTGTGAATCCTCATATTTTCCCACTTCTACCCCAACTCCTGTTGACATGAAATCCATCAGTTAAGCCATTAAAACTGTGTCCAACAATTCGATAATCTCCAATTTTCTTCAGCTCAAGATCCACAATCACCAACTCCATTCTTGGTCTAGTATTTATGACCATAGAAGGAAAAGAATACGAAATTCTCATTTCAGCTACCCAATCAAATATTGTTCTGCACTTAAATTTTGGATCCATCTCCACCAAGGCCCAATCTAACACTCCATGGTCCAAGAAAACCCCAAGTAAGCAAGACATCATGTGCGTTACAACTCACAATGGACTTCTTATGAGGAAAAGGAGTCTTGGACTGTCAATGGGGAAGTTTGGGAAACGCAGCAAGTAGAACTGAAGCCATTGAAACCAAAACTGAGTTTTGATCTGTCCATCATGAGATCAACAATGGTGGAACTCACGACACATGAGAGACATGACAATTTTGTTGGGCCCATGGGCTCTGAAAAATCTTAAGGGGGCTATGGATTATCTTGCTAGTCATCAGATCCAGCTTCCAAGGCTTTGAAATGGACACATAAAAGCCTTGGGTCCTAGCAATGTCCTATGGATGTGATTTTTTATAGTCACGAGATTTACGAGCCCTAGTAGAATTTCTTGATGCCACTGGGTTTCACCATCATGCCTCTTGCACTATATTTGTTGCTTATTCATCTTGTGACAAGCATGTGGACTGATACGAACTATTACCTAAACAGTGAAGACGCCCTGCTCAGATCATGTATGCGCAGCCAGTTAGAAAATCAAAGACTGATTAAACAATTTGCAACAAAACCCTACTACAAATACATAACTATTAGATATATGTATATTGTAATTTATTCCTTTTATGTGCGCCTGTTTGTGTTGGAGGCTAGCCATGTTGATGTAGAGCTAACAGGCCCAACACACATTTCCCATGGGATTGTTGGTTTGAGTGTCCTTGCTACAATTACACAAGACTGACTGTTGTCCAACAATGGAAAAGCTATCTATGTCACCACAAAATTCTAGTGTATGGACATGTACCTTTCTAGCTTTGATTGCTTTATTCTCCAGCTCCGCCTTTGCTCGAGATTGACGACGACGGAGAATTCCATGGTACTGCTTGGCATTTACATATATTGGTCCATCATCTGTGAAATTCAGAGGCAAAAGCATCCTCCCCTGCTTCGTTGGAAAAAAGGAAACAAATGCATCAATAATTATGCCTCCAAGTCTTAAGTATGCAATGATGTACCCAAAGATGCATCAAAATTGAATGTTTTTGGAAAAATAAGCATCCATTCTGCAATGTGTTTGAATATCATGGAAATTGGAAAACAACCTAGACATTTATGCTCTTTTTTCTGCATATGCTTTCCTAGCTCATTATCATCATTGATCAACAATATTGATTCAAGGCAGAGAAGCAAGGGAAACGGTTTCACACCTAGTATGATTTCCAAACATAGTTTCACACCCAATATAATTTCCAATTTCCAAACCACGCAGCACAACGAATAACATGCATGGTCTCATATTCAAAATAGACTTGATTTGAGGTAATCCAATAGCACCACTAATTAACCACTAGCAAACCATAGCCATAGAGCTGCTAAAATACATCATGGATTATATATGGCATCTTATATTATTCTTCCCAATTGTTTCCAAAGCAATGTCATCACCATTCAATAACCAAATGAATCAAGATGTGATTAAAACTGTCTTCAAAATACACTAAAACCTTTGTAACTGAGAACTTGAAAAATGATATCCGACACTTTTATAGTTTATGGTGCTTAAAGATAAATTAATATATGGATATAGGATCATAAATGCAAAATTTAAGTATTATAGGTAGGGTTAAGGTTTGATGATGACGACGACAACGAACACTTGTTGAAAAAGTGTCCAGTTTCTGAAGTAAAAATTGAATACATTTGTAATGAGAAAATTTGCATATTTATCAAATGTATTACAGCTTTCTAAAACATAAAACAGTTCACAAATCAGCACACTTAGATTTCGACCTGAATCTGTAATGAGAGCTAGAGATATAACCTTAAGGACTTTGAGTACCTTGGGACCAAGAGCAATTTAGTGGTGCAATTCCTAGATCCCTATACCAAGGACAATCCATCTTTATCAAAATGCAAAGGAAGATTTCCATGCTACAATGGTGTGTTGGGAACATAATGATAAGCATGTAAGAGCAAAACATTAGTTTGCCATTTCTCATGTTTTTATCTAATATTTGTGTTATTAAAGTATTTCAGGAGTACTTTCTAAATAGACATGTCTAATACATTTTATACTTTAGAACAAAGTTCACAATTTACAATAACAAGACACGTTTTGAATTGGAATAAGCCACCATTCTTGGTTCTCTTTGGTTTTGGTATTTGAAATTAGGTTAGTGTGTCAGCGCATAATTTTTCTTCTTTACAACAGTTAAAGTAAGCCGTAAAATGACTACTGAGCTGCTTTACCTTATCGGAGATGTAAGTTATCAAGAAGAGTTTACATTAATTATCAAATGACATGTTTCCAAACATGCCCTAGATCTTTAATAACTATCAAATAACTGCGTGAGCATAAGAGTCATTGCTTTGGTGGTAAAAGTCTCGGGTGCCGTGCGTGATAACGCAGGTTCGAGACCTGTGAGCAGCTACTTTGTGCAAAATTGCCAAAGGTTAGGTCTGTCTCCAGTTTGGACCCTCCTAGGACCTTGCTTCAGCGGGACTTGCACTGGGTAATGACCTTTAACTAGGTGAGAATGTTGTATACTAGGTTTGCTAAACTTAGCATTCCCATGCATGGTAACTTCTCATGCTACAGTGTTTAAGCCAAGAAACATGCCCACAAATTCGCCATTGTTGTTGTTATGATTTATGATTTGAATCACATGATTTGAAGCAAACTTATGGAAAACGATTTGAATTGTATCCTTATTTTTTTTTATTAAAAATAACTAACAACTTTTCTTGGTGAATCTTACAATTTACAGTTTATATCTTATGAATCTTACAATTTTCAATTTTAATCTTGTGAATTGTGATTCCTACCATAGACCAAAATCTGTATTATACATGTACATGCATCGTATGTATGTACAAAGTGTGACTATTTTACAAACCATAACCAGTAGAATTTACCTTTTCTTTTACTTCAACTATGTTTTAAAATTTTTAATGCCTATTATAACCCCAACAGTATCTTCTCTGAGTTTTCTAAGCAATGACAAAAAGTCTTAATCTATTATGGTTTAATTCAAGGTAAAAATCAGAAGGTAAGAGAACCCCTCCACGTGCCGGTTTGAGCTTGCATCAGAGACCCAAAAAAACTGAGAAGGTGTAAACTAGAAGTTATAATACGTGCAAGATGGTGCAGCATAGATGGATAAGGTTTTGATAATAAAATCTAAAATTTAAAAATATTAAAATCTACAGTTCATGGTTTAAATTTTCTTATGATTTTATGCTCTCATTCAATTTTCAGAATATTATTCTTTGCCCTGTTAAGAACCCACATTATAATAATTTCCATCACATTACTTCATATCTAGTTCATGCAACTGCAACCAGACTCAAATAACATACTTCCATACATTTTCCCAATTTTGCATGAAAAATTGAAAACTACAGAACTTCACATTTTCATTATCCCTAAATGAAAAGGAAACTTAGCAAAGGTGAGCACTGAGCACTAATGGGGTAAGAAGTAAACCAACCGTTGCTTGAGCTCCGTAAGTTGAAAATAGGCCATAACATTGATCCATGTAAGGATAATTTGTGCAGACCTACAGTGTCATTTTTGGCAGTAGAGAAATTAAAGGGAAACAATTTAGTTCCTTACGTCCAAATTTAAATAGAGGAAAGGGTCTTGACCCCTCAGTCAATGTACACTCTCAGCCTTTAAGTTCTTACGGGTGGGGCACAAGGTTTGGAGGTCCAGGCCATGGATCAGGTTGATTGTTGATTGGAGATTGACCCAACCAAAAGCATACCAGTTTTTTTTGAAGTATCCCAGTTTATAAGTTCCCAATCTTTTGTCATTGACATTTTCCCCTATGAAAGAAATTGACTGTTGATGTAAATTCCTTTTTTACCCCCTTAACCATCTTTTTGCAAGCCAATATAAGGGTTTGGATCTCCAATCCAACACATCCATGGTGTGGCCCATCAGATGAGTGGTCTGATCACCAAAGCATGGGATGCAGAATTGTGCCAATGAAGCTTGGGACTTCATAATCATTCATTAATATTAGAAGTTACTGAAGAAAGTAAAATTCAGAAGTAAAGCAAATGGAGGAAACCTCACCATAGTTTGACCCAGTCCCATTTCAGAATGAGCTTGGCGTTCAGGATGAAGAGAGATGGTTGTGGAAAGTTGCAGAGGTTTCTGCCCTTTCACAGATTCCTTATTCTGGTCTGCAGCAAACATTTGTAAGATGACAATAACATTAAAATTGCAGGATTCCACACATACAAATTATTCTTTACATGCCCAGACATCAAAGATAGATGAATGTCATACTATTGAAACTCCATGTAACTAAACCAATCAAATTAACAGCATCACATACAAATCCCTCAACCTTCTAGGTACAAAAACATACTCATATCTAAAAACAAGTGCGGCGCCAGAAACTGGAGTTAGCTTTATGATACTTGGATTGCTTTTAGCAAATTAAATGGCATAAATGAATAATAAAACAGAACAAAAATCTCGTCCTGCACCCATGGTTAATCAAAATAACTCAACCAGTAGTGAAGTGGAGATTGTTCATGAGTGTCATCAACTGGAGAGACAATGACAGGAAGAAGAGTCCCCACCAGCTACCAATTCGTGCAACTCAACATGTAAAGCATAGGGATAAAACTGGGTCAGTCTAGTGCAACCTGACCTGGACCCTATTTTTGGGTATAGATGCTGTTACAAGACTTGCACCTGTGCCCAAACTTACCTTGTAGACCTGTACCTTTATAGTTTCTATACCTTAACCTTGTAGACTTTTTTTTCTATAAAAATTAATTATTTTCTTTTGAAATGAATATTAATTGTTTTGATACTAAGGGTAATCTTGTTATATTTTGTTAGGTATTAAATAAAAGTTCTCAAGATCCTATTTACAAATACTTAATATAACCATATCATATACCGGCATGTTCAAGCATTTGATTCCTGCCTATGAAGTACGAACCCATGTCACTTGGACCCAGACCGAAAGCCAAATTTTAATCTGCACACCTGGAATTCAAAATGGTTACAAATCCTAGACTTGCACCCGATTTTTTGGGTTGGGTCCATCATCTATTTGGGTAACCTTGATGAACAGATTACACAGCCTGAATCTCAAGTTGGCATCTAAAAGGATTTTGATTATGAGATAAGATCAGGTTCAATGCCATTCTCTCCGTCTAATCATGCACTGTAGCATGGATCTTCCACTTAGGTTTCCACAGCATGCCCTGCCCAAGGTCCCAAGTGTTCTGCACTTTTGGCAACTCATGTAACTATATTAGTAGGAATTAGATGCATAGAATCATAAACCTACTAGGAAACCTATGTGAGAGCTGCTTCATGCAATACTTCCTCCTTCACACCATGAAACCAGTTGAATAAAAGGGAATGGGATTTTAATTAGTTCTTCATTCACAGGCATTCTTTGGGTGATTCTGCTGTTTATTCACCTCAGCAAATGGTTGTCATTGAGTCAGAACTCTATCATCAGCAATTGCTAGAAACAAGCAGCTCAAAGACTTGTAGCATTTTGGTCTTGAGAATTAGTGCTCCTTATATCACTCCAATGATAACCCTTTTCTTTCTGAAAGGCACCACTCCAATGATCCCTTAAAAGGTTAAATATGCCAACCTTTCATCGAACATTTCATCACACTTATGATAGATCTAGTGAACACTGAGAGACTTTGGCATCAAACAGAGGGTCATCAGAAATTATTTCTCAAGGAAACATATGGACTTCATACTCAAAGTAAATCATTGAATTCTTATACTTCTCTTTGCACTCTGCAGTAATATGAACTCGATTATGAACCCCGCAACAAATTGGCTTCGTAAAGATAACTAGATGGTGAAAAGGAAATCAAACCCCACAACGAATTCTTCTTCTTTATTGTTTACTCTGCATATTGTATATATGAGTTCTCCAATATTCAATAAGAATACTACAAACCACCCCTAGTTATCCAATTTTCCTGTTTATTTCAACTGTAAATATCAATTTTGTCCCCCCCCCCCCCCCCCAAAAAAAAAAAAAAAGCTTAATTTTGCCGTGTAAAAGTGACAATGATCTAGATGATCAGCACCTAGATCAAGCCCTAACATATGACTACTACTACCGTTTGGATTGGTCAAAGACTCAAAGTGGTAAAGAAGGGTAAGGTCTACTGTAGATCATGGTGATCTACAACTTGATCAAGCCCATGGTCCACACTGGACCATGTCAGGATCGGCATAGTAGCATTATAGTCTACATGAGAACCAAACGGCTTGGACATCACCTTTGCATGTGTATTTTTGCTCCATCGCCCATTTCATTTAAGCAATTAGGTGCATGTATGTCTTTTAGCCTTTAATTAAGTTCAAGTGGCCAGGACTAAAACTTCAAAACCTTAATCTGAAAGCCAAGATGGAACCAATGGCTACAGTAAGAAAGAAGAGCTGGTCGATGGCTCCATTTGCTATTGAGACTTCTATCACATTATCTCTACTCAATTTGGTGCATATGTGACCCTTCTAGATTGACACTACGATGTGGACATCAACCCAATTTCACATATGACTCAGTTGCCTTCTTGTTATTTTTTTCCCTTGGGTTTTGGGTATGGTAAGTGCTAATCGGTCAATCCTATTAACTAGGATTGCATCAGTTGTAAGGTTTTTCATCTTTGGATAGATCAACGTGCTGTTCCAAACATGAACATGACACGCATATGTGCATGTTGAGAATGGTTCATATGGATGGTAAAGACCAACAATAGGATCCCCAAGACATGGAGATTCAAGAAATTTGCAAGGAAGTTGAAGCTTTGGGCCTATGCCTTGAAAGGCTATAACAGCTAGTTCACGGTGATGAAAGAGAAAAGCTACAGGGTGAGTTTTGCAATGAATTTTATGGCCCCTTTCCAGTGAGAGGGTGACATGCTACAGAGCGACAATACCGTCTTGAAGAGAGTTGTAGAGAGCTTGAAGCTTAAATTGATTATCCCTGAATTAGTGTGATGATGAGAATTTTTATACTATGAAGAGATGTTTGACATAAAGTAGGTCAAACTCAATGCTGTTAAGCTTAATAGACGAGCATTGGCTTTATGGGATCAGCTTTTGAAGATCACATGAAAAGGGTGGATCATTCTCGGGACAAAGGTATGTAGTAGATGAAGGGCTACTTCCTTCAAAAAATATGCAACGACTATACCAACATCTTCCATCTCATGGCAAGGAGATGGGAGCCTAGAGACAAATATACAGAGGAATTCCATCACTTGATAGCACAAAACGAGTGGGCAGCTGGCCGCACACTACTTTTGTTGTGGTCCACAATGCAAGAAACCTTGTCTGTTCCCCAAATATTGAATGTGACCAAGGCCTACTAAATATTAAAAGGATGTGGCAGTAGAGAAGCATCAAAGTCAGAGGGTCAAACAGGTTTGCTGGTGCTATAGGCAGACTAGTAGGGGCTTTGTTCAATTCAGGTTCCTGAGATGCTGGATAGTGAACCAGTAATGAACATATTTGATCCACCATGGGCAATTGTAAAGTGTTTGAAATGGGCAATCAGAGAAAAGGAAAGTGACTGCAATAGAAACTGGAATTTCTTCTGAATATCAAAGAAGGGAGATACATGAGGCTGAAAGCTTGAGGAATAAGGAAGATAAAGAAGGGGCAGCACCTAGTGAAGAAGATAATGACCCGACCTTCTAATAAGTTGAGGTTTTAGGAGGAAAGATGGAATCACTGAATGGCGTGCCAGACAATCACTAGCCATCCATAAAATCTTACTAGCAAGTAAAAGTGTCTAAAGAGAGATTGACTAAGGTCGTGCTTTTTCCATATTACTTGCATGATGACTGGATAGGTTTGCCGAATGATTATAGTAACGGAAATTTCAAAAATGTAGCCTCACAAGAAGTCATAGATAGGCTCCAGTTATCAATAGAATAACATCCTCCACCATACCATCTCTCTTGGTTTAGGCAATGAGATAATAGTCAATGTATCCTTCCCACATGTCATTAAATATAAATATAATGTGTGATGTGATGTTGACATGGACACATGCCACATATTATTAGGAAATCCATGGCATTATGACTGAAGCTCCATATTCCACTGGTGGAAAAAAAAAAAGGAAAAAAAAAAACTTTTACCTTGTGAAAGGATAATGTGAAGTGGTGTTGGACCATCGAGGGAGAAAATCACTGTGAACTATGAAGCCTACTCTAGTAGGGAATGCTAGTTTTCCTCATCACAGATCATCCTCACAAGAAATTGGAGAAATTTATTTTGTGGATGGAAAGGTTAAAAATGGCGGATGTTGAAACCGTTGATGGCTGAATTTTCAAATCTTTTCTCCAAAGAGTTACCTTTCTAGTGTATCCGACCCCAACATAGTTGGGACCAAGGCTTTGATGATGATGATGAGTTTACCTTTCTAGTGAAACCTACCAGGGATGTACAAGAAACACATTAGGGACCAGGTTAATAATAAAAAATTCATAACTCAATTCCCCTTAAGAAACTTTGTATATGTGAGTTGGGCCCATCAGTTAGCATGGCCAACTATGGGCCAGGATTATTTGTTTGTGGGCCTCGCCTTGGGCCTTCTCTTGTAGACTTTTGAGGCCTATGATTGCAGTAGTAGCAATGGCTAAAAGGCTTTACAAGATCCAAAAGGAATTCAAAAGGAATGTTATGAAAATAAATTTTTTCTTCAATCAAATGTAAGTAAAGTTTATGCAGGAGCATAGGGGAATTGCGGTGGCATTGGGAAACATTAGGAAGAGGAACATAGCCCTTCAAACAACATGGTGGTGGAGATTTGGTGAGGATAGGGTTTACCTGCGGAGGAGGTAATTACTTGTAGACATGTAAAGAAAAAAAAGTTGAAGTTGGATATGGGGAATGGATGTAGGATTGAATGAACAAAAGTTTGGAAAACCAATTTCATGTTTGGGCAACGCATCCAAAAGTTTTTGGTGTGTTGCATAATTGGGAGGCTTCCTTGTTTTGTGGGGTGAAGAAGGTGAAAAAGGTGGTGCATTGGGCTCCTCCCAATGTAGGGGTGTTGAAGTTTAATGTGGATGGAGCAGCTAAAGGAAAGCCCGGGCCATCAGGTATTGGTGGGGTGCTTCGCGATAGTGGAGGACTTGTGTTGGTAATGTTTTCCAAGCATGTTGGGACTATGGAGTCTAATGAAGAGGAAGTGGTAGCTATCCTAGAAGCTGTTCGAATTTATGCCTCTTCCTCATTTAATTCAAGGTTAGAGGTGGAAAGCGATTCTCTCAATGCTATTTCGTGGGTGTCCTCTTCGGCTGTCATTCCTTGGAGATTTCAATTTTACCTTAATGAGATTAGAGCTTTAGCATCCTCGCTTCAAGTAAAGTTTCAACACGTTGGGAGGTCAGCTAATGGTTTTGCTGATTCGTTAGCCAAGCAAGGGGTGGATAGGTCTTTTAATTTGGTGGCTTTCATTGAGTGATGTTTCTTTGTCTTTTGCTTTTTCTTTTTTTGGTATAATTCTTTTATACCATTGTGCTCGTTTTGTTTGTTCGTGTGGTTTCTTGTATCTGGCATTCTCTTTTAATATAATTTATCGTTACTGATAAAAAAAAAAAAAATGGGACGGATTGAAGAATTTATGCTCCTTCCCCCATTGGAAACTTATTCAAGTAAAAGCCTCAACTAAAATCCCACCAAGGACCATGGGACTTCTCCTGCTGAGTGCTGAGGTTATGTATGATGGTTCCTTGGGAATTTAAAAGGAATTGGGTTTCTAGAGTTAGTTTCTGGTGGTGAAAATCATTTCCTATTCCAATAAATTTAAAAGGCAAATCAGTATGCGGCAGTGTCTTATGCAGATATAGAGAGTTGCAGAGTGTTATACAAGGCAGGCAATCTCATGTATGGTGGGTTGCTTGGTGACAGTGTCATGTGACATTTTGAAGATAGAAAAAGTAGAGCTCATTCTGGTCTCACAAGGGTTGGTAACTAATAGGGTTGAAATCTTAGCTATAAGGTAAGGCATTAGACCTTTTAAGAGTGACTTTGTAATAGGTCCCTTGATTATTGAAGGGAACACAAAGAATGCCTTAACATGAACAAAACACAAATTAAAAAGGTTATGAAGATTGCCATTTGAGGTAAATGAAAACAAACCAGAGAGTCCCCCCCCCCCCACCACACACACAGAGAGTCAATCTCGTTCCATGGACAAACAAAGAGAAAACGGTTTCTTGCTGATCTGAATATTTGGGAGCAATTCCTTACAATCTTTTTATTATTTCAACATAAAGATTACGCTATGCTCATAATTGGGCGAGAAAATGTGTCGCCTAGGTTGCATTGGTTACAAGCCATTTTGGGAGTGGACAAAATATCATCGATATTTTGGAGTTCTCCAAGGAGGTAACAGTTGCATTGCTTCCAAGCCATTTTGGCAGTGGACAAAATATCATCCATATTTTGGGAATTCTACAAGGAGACGATAACATTCGAAACCCATGAGAATTTCTCTCATTCCAAAATGTTTTAAGGGGCCAAACACAAACCAAGAGGGCATTCTTCCATACATTAAGTGCAAATTGTAAGAAACTACATCAAGAAAGAAAAAAAAAAAAAAATGAATCCAAAGGAAGAGATTAAGAGAATTTAGTACTACCATATTTCTCATCTACACGGATAGCAACGCTTGGTCCTTGGTTTGTTCCTTGGTGCACTTGTCCAGGAGCACCTGAAAGCTGTCCTCCATTTGGGTGGTCAATAGACAGAGACTTCAATTGGCCAAATTGCTCATGGTAGACCACAGGTTGAGATCCAGCCACACCCCACCAAGGCACAATAGGAACCGCAGAGGCCTGCGTAACAGGATTCTGGAGGGTACCTCCATGATCTTTGAAGCATACAGTTTGCATTCTAAAGATTCCTCAGAAAGATCTCCAATTACAGGTGCACCTATTTCAACACTACCAGTTACCCAACTGCTTCTTGACCTTTTCTGCCTGCCCCAACCCAATGGAATGCGACAGCCACTATTAATCTAAGTTCCTGCAATGTAAACGTGGGAATGGGATATCACTGAAAAGAGATTAAATTCAACTGAATCTGAAACATGTCACCTATATATAGCCATTGGGAAGTAGGTTGCCAGTAATTATCTACATAGAGCCACCAACATGAAATCCCGAGACAGTACTATGAAAGGAATCTACAGGACTTCAGATTCTATTCTTTTAGTATGAGAACTGGTGGTTCTACACCTAATTCCTACTCCCTTTCATTGGGATCCTCTTCCAATCTATTCCTCCAATGAAACCAGCTAGTAATGCTACAACTGATTAAAAAAAAAAAAAAGCAAACTACTAAATCTTGAAACAGGATCTTTTCAAATAAAGATACAAAGAAACCCCACTGAGAGAGAAAGAGGAATTATAGAACACCCAAAAGAGATTGACTCTTTGTTTTTTTACAAGTCCTAAGACTATTTGCAACAAGGAAGAAAATTATACATACCCAAATCACGTTTCTCTGATTGCATGTGTTTCCAACAGACACATCAATTCAATGAAATGAAATCTCACCTAATGAAACTAGGAACCAGCAACCAACCCACAAACCAAAGTAGTAAATAGAAAGGCAGTCACAGCTCAAATGAAAGAAACCCAACAACCTCAATAATTGAAAACCCAACTCATTTCTAAGTTTGAGATGGAAGAAGAGGAAGAACTGGCAACCAACTACAGGGCTCTAATATCAGTTTCCTTGAAAAAAACCACGTTGAGTGAAAGAGAAGTGGCAACCAATACAAGGTTCTAAATCAGTATCTTTAGAAGAAGAAAAAACAACAAAGAAACAAAGTTTGACTCTGAGAGAGAGAGAGAGAGCTCACATATTAGCAGTAGAAGCAGCTTGCAATCCTACCCATCTGGAGGCAGACCCATTTAGTAGAAGCCATGTTTTGACAAAATCAAGAAGCCAGAGAGAGAGAGAGAGAGAGAGAGAGAGAGGGGAGGGGTAATCAAATACACAAGAGCAGCCAATGAGGTTTTGTTTTCATGCCTCTGGCCTTTTGTAATTACCTAATGGCAAGGCTTATCCTCCTTTCATTACTTTAATCCTCATTAAGCTAAGTATAGTTCTTTTTTTAATTGCAATAATATGGGGGCCCTAGAAATGGCCAAACATGGTAATCCATAACTGTGTTACTCTTTTTTTAAGTTAAATTAACTATTCTATCATACATACAAAAAATATATATATATATATATATATATATATATGGGTTAAATGCATGGAATACATGATCCATCCGTGCAATTTGAAACCAATACGACTCTCACATGGTTGATCTATGATCTCTCCCCTAGAAGAATGCTGGTCAATTGTGTGAATTGCCAAATTGGATGCTCTCATTTTTCAAAATAATGTATTAATAACTTAGCTAAGTTGATCCAAACATAATTGGTATAAGGCTTTGATAATGATGATGATGGTGACTAATAGCGCCTTTGCTGGTAAATTAGATAGATCAATTCACTTCGAAGGATTGACCGTAACTCAATTGTCGTTTGGATTTATATTCACATTAAATTAAAATGACTATATAATATTTAGTAGATGCCTATTCTATCAGTGTATGCAGGGAGGTGCTCCTATGAGAGACACTCTCACCAACTTTATGAGAGATGGGTGGCGATTTCTCATAAAGTTGGTGAGAGTGTCTCTCATAGGAGCACCTCCCTTGTATGCAATGCTTCTTACTTTAACATGCACGACCTGTTTATTTGTATAGATGAGGATTCAGTGTGAAATGGGCTCTGCAAATAAATTATTAAGGAGGTAAGGAGTCAAAGATATAAAGTAGCTGTGTATAGGAATGCAAAAGGGTGGGATCGGATAGAAATATGGTGGACGAGACCTGAATTCGAATTTGACATCAATTGAAAAAAAGAGATTTGATCTAGATTCATATGCAAAACAATATGTGAAGTGTATTTATATAACTTGATAAAAAGGCTTCAATTTTTTTTTTAATATACTAGTGGGGTTATTAATTGGTAAATGATTAAAACAAAGTCGATTATGAAATATCAATATTACTCAAGCTATGTAAGCCCTTAAAACTTAAATACATTCTTAAAATGTCTATGTAATGACCTTGGATTCCATATCCAAATGTTTCAGATCCTACATGCCTGAAACTGAATCTAGATTTGAATATCTCGAATCCAAAAATAAGTTTCATGCTCGCATTATTCAAAACAATAGACTTCAAATACTTGGATAATCGAATACCCATTTGTAAGTTGCAACCTTAGTTACGTGGATGAGTCATTGACTTTCTTAAAATTTGTATCACTAAGGTGATGGTTGGACATTCATTTTCCATCTTCATTCAAATTTTATTAAAGGAAAAGTTATTTGATGGTTATTTTTGGATATTCATCTTTATTCTTCATTTTAAATTGCTTATAAAAGTATAAAGTTAGAATTTCTAAGAACTAAATTACATGAAACAAATACGCCTTTAAAAATAAATTCTCGTGGGCTTGTTTGTTTGCAAGAATTATGAGAATTCTTGTCTACGAGAATTGGAATTCTCCAAATATTATCTCTTACGTAGAATCTCAAATGCTCATCTCCCATCTAGCATTCTGAATTCTAGAATTCTAAGAATATAAAAGGCTAAAAGCTACTGTTTAGGTGGGTTGGTATTCATAATTCTAGCAACTAAATACAATATTTGAAATGCTAAAGGAACATGTCCTAGCATCTCAAAATTCTCGTCAGAAATATCTCTAAACAAACAAGCTTGAAATGATAAGTTTGCAACTTACACCATCATTTCCAAAGTAGGAAGGGTTGAGTGAGCACCAACAATATCCCAAAAATCACCAAAGGGCATTGATGGTGTCAATAGATATACAAGAGCATCACCTCTTTCAAAAGTGGGTGTTTTTGAACTAGTACATGCAGCGGTGAAAATGCATCCGAATGGCTTGGATTTATCATAGTAGAAAAACATTATATATGACCTCCACGAAAATGGGTTGGCCCTTCTTGAGGGCAGATTTACGTATCATCGTTTTCATGGAAGTAATGTGAAGAATTATTTATCTTCCTTTCTCAACATCTGATTCAACATAAATTTCTCAAGAAAAACTTGCCAAAAATATAAAAAAAAATTATACAAATTAGCAAAAAATCTTATCTAAAATGCACATATGTATTTACTATTGAGGAGTGGGCTCCACCCATATGTGAGTATTAAAAAGTATTTATGCCTCCTCTACTAAAGCCTTGGGTGTTTGGTAAGAATGATTAGGTAAAGAATTAATCGACCGTGAGTTCGAATCCCAAGAGAAACGACTTGAAGTTAAAAAAATGCGTGTTGCCAAAAGCACGCCGGCCGTATTCCACTTGAGAAAAAGTTTTGATAAGTATTGAGAAACATTTATATGTCTCTACTAATACTTCAGAATTTTGGTAAGGATGATTAGTTAAAGAACACTGGGGCCATAGGAAAATTTTACCCGACTTTTTTTTTCTGAACCCTTAAGAATTATTCTGGTTCAAATGACTACAAACCTGCGTTATCCAAAAGAAAACAAAAAATGATTAGGTAAAGAACATACTTATATGTCTTGCTATGGCTTTATACTGAGAGATGAGGATGCCTTGTTTTGTTATTGAATGGGTTTTGAATTTCTTCAAGGGCTACGGCTAGGAGGGAAAACCCTACCTCGAAGTTGGAAGCTGTGCCATTAAAACTATGACTGCAAAATACTAAAACCAAAATGAATACACAGGTGTCAGTGGCATTGTATTTGAATTCCATGTGTTGACATGAATATGTATACAGTGTGGCAAATGGCACAAGGTATGAGAGCCCTCTGTTGGCACTGGAATTAATGTGCTCAAGGGCAATTCGGGAAATATGGAAAATCTCACGGATATCACTTCCGTCTGTTGCAATTTACACCGCTCGCAGACAAACACCCTACTGTGAGTCTACCACCGCGAGTGGGTAGTGAATCATGCACCTTTGGTAGCACCCCTCTATTTATGGACTATGGTAAAGCAAGCAAAGTGGGGGCTTTTGTTTTTCACAAAAAGCTAAGGTTGTGCTTTGATAGGAGTTTTGTAGACTCGCAAATTTGAGGATCGGGCTTGGATAGTATAAAATCTAACTTAGTATGACCATTTTATGTATTAGAATTTTCAATCCACATTGCATTGTTCATAATTGCTCATGCCCTAGTCTTAGGGTGAAGACATCTTCCACATCTCTTACAATTTTAACCCAAGGGGTTAGTCTGACCACGGTTCCTCCCTCTTCTGAAGTTAGAGGTCTTAGTATCGACATCCGGTTCTCCCATGTTTAGAAATCGAAGGTTGAGTCCACTAATGCTATAACCTTGGGGCCACGGGGGCGTTTATCTGGCTTTCCTTTGGGCACGGAGGGATTAGTCCAGCCCAAAGGGTTGGGAACCCTCCGATAGTAAAAAAAAAAAAAGAAAAAATTTCACAATTTTATTAATGCCAAAGCATGCTGACCTTCGGTTTTGCATAGATTTAATGATATTAATCATATGTAGTTAGTTATAAAGCATTTTTTCTAGAACTTTCATTGTAAACAAAATCTTGACATTTTTTTCCTTTTATGGTTGTCATATTGGGCTAAATCGGATCCAATTTTGAACTTAATTACTGTTTCCAAATGCAAGTTTGCCAAGGCTCATGGCTAGACATTGTTGATGATTAGTAAAAACAATTCATTTGTTATTTCCTTTAGGCATTTTCTATTTTTGAATACAAGTGAGAAGAAATAATAGTAGAATATGTAAGAAATCGCATGGCCCCGCATGCCACGGACCCATGTCAGATTAAGCAGCTGCATGGGCCTATGATAATCTCCCGATAAAGTGTTAAGGGAATTTGGATTGGGATTAAACTCTTGATAAAGAATTTCGATCCGCATCTAACTTGATGGAGAATTGTCTGCCCACTAGCGAAGAGATGTGGGATTCTTGACGAGGTAGACTTCTAAAGAAGAAAGCGTGACTCCTTGGGATTATTTATTGAAGGGGGTTGGGAATCCTTTTGTATGATCATCCAAATTTCCATGCATTGCAACAAATTCATATGGTCTATGCACAAATTAAAGATATCGGAATAGATTTGTATTACTCCCATCTGGTACTAAAAGAATAGTGTAAGTTAGATGATTGCTTCTTCACTATAACTACTTGCTTTCCTTATTTTTTTTCTATTTGTATACATTTACTTTCTCAGCAATGATTAGGTATTGCTTCTAACTTTTGAGCTTGTACTTGCCCAAAGTTCTGGTTTCTTCTCAATATCCTGTGTCCAGATGCCAGGAAATGGATTGAGCAGAAAATACACTCATTGACCGGTGTCGGTGGCAATGTAGAAAAGTTTAAAATTAATTTCTTGTTTTCTTTTTTTTCATGCCCTAGGCTCGACGGTAAAGGCCTAGATAGTGCAAGCCCTCTAGGGCTTTGGCCCACTCTAGGCTTGGCCAATATATGTTGAGGGTAGGGGTTGGACAATCTGGGCCCTAGCTTGACCCTCTGACAAACCTAATTGTGGATGAAAATATCCGAGGCCCAACCCTAAGCAAGTCGAAAATGCCAATTGAAGCCCGACTTAGAATTTGAAACGATCAACTTGAATTGTTATTAACTAGGCAAGGTTTGAGATCCAAACCCCATGGGAGCTTTATCCCTTGCTAGAAGTATGATCTTTCAATCCCAAAGATTTTACCGCATATTAAACCACTCCTTCCAATTCCTTGCGCTGCTACGCATGGGATGAGAATCAAAATCTGGAAAATGTTGCTATCCTATGTTTTGATGCAGCTTTTAATGCCTCATTTGGTAAGTCAACGTTTAGTTTTGCCATGTTCATGGAAAACTCTATTGTACTTGTAGGTGTTGCCACAGGCTCTAGAACAATTGCAGCTAAGTCAGCCCTCTTGGCGCTAGACATCGTCAAAGGGTGTGGATTGTCAAGAATCATTTTGTGCTCGGATGCATTAGAAGTTGTCAAAGCTATCATGGGTGAACCTGACTGGCAAATTTATCCAATTGTCTGTGAAATTTTAGTGCGTAGTGACGGTTTTGATCTTTTTAGGCTATTCCTATTCCCAGCGAGGTTAACTCTATTGCTCACTGGTGTGCAAAAAGGGAACAAGCAGGTTTAACTTTTTGTGGTCTAGGGAAGGTTGATCTTTCTTGTGGGTTGTTTTGGTGGTGACCTTTGTTGATGTTGATTTCATTTTTGTTCTTGGTTGGAAAGAACTCACGTTTACCAAAAAAAAAAAACTAGGTAAGGTTTGGGTTGAGGTGACGGGTTATAGTTCAATCAATTGAGGTCATGTTGGGTTTGAGTTTGGTTAGCAACTTTAATAGCAAGAATTGGCTCAAGTCGAACTCCGCCCCGACAATCCTCCCCTCCTCCATCCCATTCAAGAAGGGATGATATGAGAGGAAGGTTCAAGTTGTAAAGCATGGCCGATAGGTGTTCACATGCAAGGGACATGATTTAGTAGTTTCACACACATGCCCATTGATTATTCCCGCGTCCTATTAGCCCAAAAAAGAAAGAAAAAAAAAAACCTTGAAACTTGTTATTAATAATAGTGTGGTTTTAAACCCAAAGGGTAGCTCAGTTGGCCTAGGATCACTGTTTGCATCCGAAGGTTGTAGGTTCGAAACTATACTACCATACTGGGACTACAATGGAGTTTACCCAGCTTTCCTCTGGCCTGGAGGGATTAGTGCAGCCCAAAGGGTTGAGAACCCTCCAATAGCAAAAAAAAAAAAAAAAAAAAGTAGTGTGGTTTTCATGGCCATGGTTTTGTATAGGTGTGGTGGCCACTATCTAGACCCTAGGTAAAATGGACTTACACAAATCCAACCTATTTCTTAATTGTATCATAATGCCAATTGTCAACTAGAACCTAATCTTAAAATTGAAAGGGTCAGCTTAACCTAGAACTATCAAGTAGGTTCATTTTAGGTTGACAGGTCAAGTAAGGAATTGCCACCCATTATTATACCCATCTAAATGTCTATTTATTCTATTTTTTTATCGGTTGTTAATTGGTCCAAACCCGAATAGAAGGTGAAGAGAATGGAGGTGGAGAAAATTGTCTACAATTACAAAATTGTATTATAATCTATTTAATTTCTCCACTATTACCTGTTTGTCTCCACATTCAACTAGGACCACACAACTCACTCTCACTTTTAAAAGCCGAGTATGCTTTAATTCTTAAAAGTTGTAGATAGGGTTCATCATGAATCACGCGGCATGAATGTTTAGGCACTTAAAATAAAATTTTATTTCAATCGGAGTCAAATAACTGTTGGATTAATCACATGTAAAACATATTCTTCGATAAAATACTTCTTCTTTGCGACTCTGAGGTCCCACTTTGATGGTCTTGTGGGTGAGTCACACCTCCATGTGTCAGTGATCCCCAATTTCCCTCATTCTATTACCACATGATCACATGGTCCATAAAGCCAGTGACTTTCTTCCCCTTTTCATCTGTTTTCAACCTATTATAGATCTTTATATCATTGTATGTAATCTATGAAAAGACAAAGTGAGTTAACAGGAAATGATCAATGGTTGGTAATGGACAGGATCAATCCAAGTGGAATAAACCCTCCATGGCTGTTGGATCTAATAGTTGATCCTGTTGGAGTTGCTATCCACCTCACAACCCACATCACCCAGTGCTAGCCAACTACATAAGCATATGAGAGAGAGAGAGAGAGAGAGAGAGAGAGAGAGAGAGAGAGATGTTTACATCAATCTTAGTAATCTTTAATTTACTTTCCAATCCTACTTTCCTTGTCATTAAAGGAGGTCAGACTTCATCAAACCCTAAACCCTAAACCATAACAAGTAAAATAAATATATCTGACTTTTCTATTAGAATCTTTCTAAGAATCTTTCTTGGCATTTAAGAAATGGAGGGACCATCAAGCTAAGTGGAGATTCATATTTTGATTATACTAATGATAATAATTAGTCTAAATTAATCTGGTAGGTCAGATGCCACCCACATAAATATTTGGAGCCAGCAGGCCCCTCTGATCGAGACATGGGACCATGCAAATTAAATAAAAAAAAAATGGTGGAAGAAACAAAGGCTGCCGACGACCTATTGCTCACTGTGTTTAAACTTCTAATTGTCATAATTAATGGGATTAAGGTTGTCATTGATGATGTAATCATAATTGACACAGTGGAACCTACCAATCTCTGCTAGTTAGGTTTGACTCGGTCTTGATGTGGTCCAGCAGAGTCCCAAAGTTTCGACTCACCCGTTGCGCCGAGTTCACTCGACTCGGAAGATAACCAAGCTACAAGACTCAAATGGGTTTGACCCCTAATTGGAACAAGTACTTGGTTAGATTCACATGAGTCTTTGTTTCCGAGTTTTTAGAGACATTGCTTGATCTATAATTGAGTTTTGGAGTGAGTCAATTTAGTTCAAAACTGAGTCAGCCAAGTTGGTTCAAGACATGTCAACTTGGTGGATAACCAAATGGCAATAATTAGGAGTGTGGGTCTTATGGTTGGGCCCTATCAAGAAACGTCTCATTAGACCCTCTAATTTTCTAAAGTTGAACCATTTCTAGTCTAATCCACATTCTGGCCTGGTTGGGAAAATTGGTGCTACAGTAGCGTGAAGCAAAGGGCTAATTCAATATATAAGAAAAAAAGAATGAGTCAAATCAAAATATAGGAAATTCCAAAAATTACCTACTTTTTTTATTAAAAGAAATTCAAAAAGTAACTTGCTTATGCCATTAAATGACAAAAAACCCTCATCTTTTTTATTAAAAAAAAAGTAAAAAAAGATATCCTCTTTGACATAACTTTTTATCATTTAATACTTTTAAGTTTTACTCCCTATTCTTTTATTCTCTCTTAAGTTTCTCTTAAATTGCCTATTCACTTTGTTTCACTGATAAAGTAAAGTTTTTGGATTAGACATGCTTGAACAACATTTTAATCCATGTAAACTGACTGTTGGATGAAAAGCATGATTTGCATAAGATTAAACTTTCGTTGAATTTGGTTGAGACAAGTCTCTCATCCAGGGGAGGACCTACACTATACAGACCTAGGGCAGTTACCCCGGGTCTGATCCACAAGGACTCAAAGTTTTGCATGGGCCATCTCGCCCATGCCCCATTTTAGTAAAGTTGTGCCCGACCCTAGGCCCGAAAAACCAATGGTTACCCTCACAATCCTCAACTCAATTGTTATCCCTTTTCCACTTCAGGCCCAAGCAGTCCGGCTTCTACACAATAGCATGGTTTTTCCTTCTCACCTAGATTCACCAATAATACCGCTCTCTTTATAAAAATAAGAGATAGTGATGAGTTTTCTACCTTTGAATCAATAAATATGGGAAAAATGCCTTCTTGCAAATGGATTCGATGAATTAAATCTTTGATTTGTATTTTTATTTTTGAAAATGTATGTCACTCTTTCTACACGCAAACAAAGCCACTGTCTCTTACAAATGCACAATACATACATTGAAACTGTTCATATGCAAGTTGTTTTAGTAGTTTGGCTGCATTTTGGTTATATAGCTCATTCTTTCTATCAGAGTATTTGATTCTATAATGCTATTGCTCTTTTTTCTTCTTTTATTTTTTGCTAATATGATGTTTGTGTTAGCTAATATAATGTTTGTGTTAATGGGGTTTGATTTATTATTGGTGTATTTTTTTGTCATTTTGAGTTTTTGGCTTCTTTGCCTTTTTGTAATTTTTATATTTTACTGTTTTTCTTTCTCAATGACAATAACTCGATACTCCAATTTCTTCTCAAAACATCTTGCTTCGGATTTTGTTTGATTGATGTGTTGGGTATTGAATTTTAGCTACTTTCCTTTTGCTTTCTTCTTAGATTTTCATGATCTTTTTTTTTATTGAATCACTATATGATGTTTATGATAGAGGAACTCTTAGGAGCTTAAGGAAACAATCAAAGATGTGTTATTTTCCTATGATAATGATTTTACTTCTTTAAAGTTCTCTATATTTTCTTTATTATTATTATTATTGTAGTGTGGTTGTTAATTTAATTCTCATCATACTGATTTGAATAAAAGACTTTCTTGAGAAAACGTCTATTGTAGTTAAAAATATTACGTAGGAATTTAGTATTAGTAATAGGATATGAGTTCTTTATACTTAATTTTTCTAAAAATAATAAAAATAAGAAAATTGTGTATTTAAATCATGCAATAAGTGGAGATTATTGCTAGTTGTTATTGATTTTGACTTTTTCAATTGACTATCATCCACCCCGCCCAAATAAAAATTCTGAGTCCGCCACTGCTCTCATCAAACCGTGAATATCACACATATTAGAACGATTTTCTGGCACAAAGAAGATGTTGTCAAGTCATCTTACACAGTTTTCATAGGCTAGAGCCCAGCCCTGTGATGAGAAAACAAGAAGAGGGTATCCATATCCATGGCACCGTGAGGCACCACCATGCACTTGAAAGGCAAGCCCACTGTCAAGGGAATACCCTGGCTATAGACTGCTACTTACTGCAAAATTCTTTTTTAAATTTGATTTTTTTTATGCGATTGGAGGGTTCTCAACCCTTTGGACTGGACTAATCCCTCCGGGCCTAAAGGGAAAACGGATAAACACCCCTGTGGCCCAAACGTGGTAACACTAGTTGACTCAACCTCCGATTCCTGAAGAAGAGAGAACCGGGGTTCGATATCAAGACCTTTAACTCTGAAAGAATGAGGAATCATGGTCCAGACTACTCGGCCAACCCCTTGGGGTTAAGAATTTTGAAATTCACTATTCAAGTCTATAATGGGCAATATAATGGTGTATCCATCTTCTATCACATTGAAATTTAGTAATGACTGCTGTAATGAGGGAATCTATTTTTGAACAGTTTAGGATTTATTTTTTAATACTTAGAGGCATGTTTGTTTAGCAAGTGGAGGGAGAAGGTGAGGTTAAAGTTGATTAAGATGTAACTTTTGTTTTAACCTTTGTCCTGTTTGTGTGAGAATAGTAATATGGGGAATAAACTTATGATATGATGTTTCTAACCTTTAATTACTCGGTCACAAGCCCTTTTAACTTTTTTTCTTTTTTTCCTACGGTCCACAGGTGTATTGAAGCTAAGTTTAAGACAAGCAGAACTTTTTTTTTTTCATGACATTTATTACTTATCGTACTGGCCAAACAAAGATTTTAGACACATCTAGTTTTACTTTAACATATCTTAATTATTTTTACTTTTCCAAGATGTGGTGTAAGAACCCGACCCAAAAAATTAATTTAAGTTATTATTTTGTTACTTTTGTAAATATTTTTATTTAAGATAAGTGATCAATATTTAGTATGGGCCCACATGGGAGTTCTGCCTGTGTTATAGAATCATATAGAAGTTTTTTTGTTGGGACATGAGAACCTATTTGTAGTTTTAAAAGAATTATAGGGGTGTTTTTATCAATTTTAGAGATTATCAAATTTGGTCTCATTAAATAATAAATATTTAATTTAGTAAGTTTGGCCAAGCACACAAACCCTAATTAAAAACAAATAAAATCAGAGGAAGATATGTGGCACAAAGAACGTGAGTGTGTGTAGGAGAGGATTTTAAATGAAATAATAATAAAGAAATAAAAAATATTATATTTTATTATTTCTTTAGTCATCAATCGACCACTATGTATTTTTCTATTGTTACTTAAATATTCATTTTTTTTCGTTATAACCTGTGTATATTATATTACAACATGGTTCCACCCAAAAGTCTCTGTGGTCCTCATTTGCGCAGGCGCCAATGTAAAACACATTCCTATGAGCTCACACAACTATGAAGCCTGCTTTTTCCACGAAAAATTTAAGTGAAATAGTGGCTTGACGATAGTGACATATTTCATTAGAGATCAAGTACATGTGACTTTTTTATGCAATTTACATGAACCTGTCATTAATGGATTCGGATAAACTCTTTTTGGACCAATCGGGGGTGACACGGAACCCTTTTTGGACCAAGCAGGGGATCCGGATTCGTCATTCACTCATTAATTCTGATAAGTAGTTTGTCCTTTATATATATATATATATATATATAAAGAGAAGTGTAATTCTTTTTTATATTTGAAACTTTTCAAAAATAGGGTATCCCTCGCCATAATGGTGAGTGATGGATGCACATGAATATTCTCCACACACACACACACACATATATATATATATGCTTTGCATTGATCTTAGCAAATGAAGTGCAACAATCTGCTAAAATCCAATCCTTTAAACGATGGTTCTTGGGATAATATGATTGAAATCGAAGATTGACTCATTGGTGTTTGCATTGTCGAGATCTTTGCATAGATTGTAAATTCAAGTCCTAAGCTTTATTCTTTTGAATTCTTAATCTCTATGATATACTTAGCCGTTGTAGATGAATAAGGATCTTGTTAGTATTTTTATGTAGGCTAATTCATGGGTTGGACAAAACTCTGGGTCCATTGAGTTGTATTTTTTATTTATTTTAGAATGAACTGTGGTTGTATCGCCGGAAGAACTAAAGCAAAGAAAAGAGAAGAAAAGGAAGACTTTCGCAAGACACCATCCCTGAGGCGTGATCAATCGGACCTGATCGATCGGATGTAGGGCACCCTATTGATCGGATCCTTTGTCCGATCTATCGGTCCTCCGGAAAATTCGAGAATGCTGCACGGATTTTGTTTCCTTTTCCAACTAGTTTTCCACTTTGTCATGTTCTATTTGTATTCTATTCCAAGGCACGAATTTAGAGCTATAAATAGGGTATTGCTCTCGGCCCAAAGACATACATCAATTAATTCTCTCATAAATCTGATGTGAGAATACCCTAGGAGTATAAATTGGGAATTGCTCTCCTATGAGGCTAATTAGGACCTTTATTGATATGTGAACATAGGAATCATGCCCCACATAATCAATTGACTTCCATCGATTGTGATACGGATTTGATCAACCTACTTCCATGGTTATGACATGAGTATTTGAAATATGATTTTATTGAATTTTGGATATGCATATGAATGATTTATTAGTATTAATTAAACTTGTATCACCCGCTCACTCTATTTATTCTACAAAATGCCTCAACCTATTATTTGCATGATTGTAACTTTTGCATAAATGATTATATAAAACTTTTCATTAACCCATCCCAATCATGTACCAATTTAGGTTAAAAGGTTGTCACAGACTGATGCTAATATGGTCGAGAATGGGCAACAAGAGGGTAATCCGAATTTTAATGCAGATGATGTGTCGGACGTTTAGACGTCGTTATCTCTATATGTATCTAATTAATAATTAATCAGTCTCTTGAGTTCAAGTATAATTTTTGAGCATTGTAATAAGAAAGCTTTATTTTATTAATCACTGATGATGGATTAATATTATGCTTGTACTCGCAATCTTAATTATGTGATTGTATGATATTCTTCTGCTAATGACCAATCCCACATGATTAATAGTCATTCACGGCTTGAACTTGGGGATTCAGATTTATTGGGTTAAGAAAAAAAAGAGTCTGAAACTCGAATTGTGAAATATGGTGTCCACTTCACTCTTACTCCTTCACATATGTAAATAAATATGCCTAAAAGAAAAGATAAGGGGATAAACAGATTTTCATGTGGATTAGAGAGGGACCCAATACCGATTCATCTAAATGATTTTAATGCTTAAGTGGCTCAAATTTTAATAGCTTTAAATAATTTAAATCCCTTATGATTAAATCAAATTGTGAATGAGAACCATGAGTTGCTCTTCTTGGTTAGCAACTCCATCTCTCACCGAGTTATCCAGGGTTTGATCCTAAGTATGCTGCTCCCTTTCCAATTATGGGTCCATTTTGCCAAAAAAATAAAAAAAATAAAATAGAAGTACAATAAAATAAAAGTAAAATGTTAAGTAGGCATCTTGGAGTATTTGTCCTTACTATAAGTTAAGGACAAAAGGAATATAGTGTAATAAAATCAGACACTATTTTAAAACCACCCATTTGTAGTGGACCCAATTTAATAATGGCTAAAAAATTATGATTTTGACTCCTTCTAGGATAAGAGAATAGAAAAGCCCAAATAAATATGTAAAATAAATGAAAGATTGGTTGTTTGATGGCTTTCGTCTCTCAAAGATTACAAAGGCACCCCATCATATCATTAGTGTATTAGCAAAATTTTTTTTTTTTTTTTTAGCTATTGGCTGATTGGGAACCCTTTGGGCTGGACTAATCCCTCCTGGCCCAAAGGGAAGCCGGGCAAACTCCTCTGTAGCACTAGTGTGGTAGTGCAATTTCCAACCTACAACCTTCGAGTGCAAACCGTGGTCCTATGCTAACTGAGCTACGCCTTGGGGTTATTAGTGTATTAGCAATGTACTGCATCACAGAGAATATTGGCCTAAATAAGCCTTACTCACATCTGCTTGATCAATATCACTCATACACCAAAATGTGCATTTACCCAAATCTTGATCCAAGTAGAGTGATACAAGCCATTGACAACACAATAGTTGATCTCAGTTTTTATATATTGATTAGTATAAAATTTGCGGTTGATGGTGTTGTTTTGCATTGAGTATAATACTCTTACACCTACACTTTTGCTTGTCTTAATTCCCTTGTTGTCTTTATTTAAACTATCTTTTTATTGAACGATAATATTCAGGTGATAACTAGTTCTCACATATTATATGAGAACTTTTTTGTAGGGCATAATTGTGGGCCCCATTTGGAGATGAAACCAGTGGGGATGGAAAGATCTATGTGAGACCACCCAAGTATCAAGTTTGACTCCAAACCCATCCCCTAACCCCTTCATCTGTTGCCTACAAGTTTAATGGCTTCATATTCAAAAAAATATTCAAAATTCGATCCAACGGTTCAGTCCATTCGAATGTACGCTAATCCTTGAGAGTAGTGACTATCAGTGGGTTTCCTATTGGTTGATAGGTTTGGATGGATTGCTAGTTGGGCCGGGCAAAAAAGTTCTCATACTAGTTCTCACTTGAATATTTCTCGTTATCAAATTAATAAAAAAATATGATTACTCTTAGAGTTAAATTGGGCCCCATTACTTCTATGCTTTGGGTATGTGTTGTGGCTGGGTTGTCTTATTTGTAAAACCCCTTATACATGACATCATCATAAGATCACTATTACTCTTATTAAAGCCTAAAACATCCACTTGTGTGTAGTCGAGATGATTTCCAACTAGGGGCGATCATGGGCCGGGCTAGCCCAACCCGATCTTGGGTGTATAACTTGGCCCGCTTAGTAATTGGGTTGGGCTTGTATTAAGTTATAGAAAGCCTGAAGCCTGCCCTAGCTATTAGCTAATGAGTGCTTCTTGTACCTTAGTGTATTTTATCCAAACAATTGGTAGAAAGCCTGGTTCGAGCCGGCCCATCCCAGACCAATTAACTACATTGGTGGGCTTGGGCCTGATTTTGTGGCCTGTTTTGGGTTTGGCAGCGCTGGGCCTCTGTTTCTAGAGTCGGTCCAGGCTTGGTTATGCCTCACCCCGGCATGTCCCATGAACAATTACAACCCTAAGACCAACCCAGATTGAGGTTTTTTGTTTCGTAATTCACACAAACGCATGCACACACACATGTACGCCACACACATGCACATGCGTGCGCAAGCACGCACATAGGGTTCTACTTTCTTAAGAGACAATTGTGGGAGATAGCTTTATGAGGCCCACATGGGGCTATGGAAATCATGAAAATAGACTTGTGAGAGAGCTTTGAGAAATAATTATGTACCATTCTGTACATATCTAGCTCATTTCTTTTAAGCCCCTCATTTGACTCATTCCATTAATCTATTGTTGGACACACCTGTAATCGATTCAATCAAGCATTCACACTCCTTCACCCTCATGAATTGACACCAAACACAATGTGTCACTTGGTGCGAGTATCAACTACCGTTGGAATCACCACGAAATAAATTTGCACTTAAAAGTTAAAACACATAAGTAGCGTTTGGTTCGCTGGAATGGTTGTAGGCAAGAATGGAATGGAGACCGGAATGACAATTGAATGGAATGAGGCAGGAATAGTCAATTCCATTCTAGCATTTGGTACGCTGAGAAATCAATCTAGTAATGAAATTCTAATTCCTATTCCTGCGTTTGGTACGTTGGAATGCTGCCTGGAATGGAATCAAATTTACATAAGATTGACCAAAATACCCTTGTTAGATTCACTGTCACATTTGCATTGTTTGTGGTTGATGATTTGGGGGTGGGCCCCATAAAGGTTAGTGAAAAAGTTTGTAATTTCTCATAATAATATATTATTATATTATATTATACTATTTAGGGGTGGGCCCCACAATGTATAGTGAAAAATTTTGCATTATAATATTTTGAGGTGGGCCCTACAATAGTTGGGTGAAAAAGATATTATATTATTATAATTATGATATAATAATATATTATTATATATTATTATAATATTTTGGGTGGGCCGCATAATGGTTGGGTGAAAAAGATATTATATTATTATAATTATGATATAATAATATATTATTATATATTATTATAATATTTTGGATGGGCCCCACAATGGTTGGGTGAAAAAGATATTATATTATATTATTATAATTATGATATAATAATATATTATTATATATTATTATAATATTTTGGATGGGCCCCATAATGGTTGGGTGAAAAAGATATTATATTATTATTATTATTATTATGATATAATAATATATTATTATATTTTATTATAATATTTTGGGTGGGCCCCACAATGGTTGGGTGAAAAAGATATTATATTATTATTATTATGATATAATAATATATTATCATATTTTATTATAATATTTTGGGTGGGCCCCACAATGGTTGGGTGAAAAAGATATTATATTATTATTATTATTATAATATAATAATAATATTACAAGTGAGTGTATTTTGGTTTCAACAAAAAGTTAGAAAGGAATGGAATGATGATTCCTTCCCCTCCCCAATGGAATGGTGATTCCCTCATATAAAGGAATGAGATTCCGGAGGTAATGGTCATTCCGCCCCTTTTTGACGAACCAAACGTTGGAATGGTCATTCTGTTGGAATAACGATTCCATTCTGACCTCCATTCACGCGAACCAAACTCTACCATATATTCTTTCAAGGCCAATGTCATCTAATGGGAGTGATATTTGACCCAACTCTTTTTTTTTTCTTTTTGCTATTGGAGGGTTATTAATTCTTTGAGCTGGATTAATCCCTCCGGGCCCAGAGAGAAGCCGGGTAAACTCCCATATAGTCCCAGTGTGGTAGTGCAGTTTCAAAGTTACAACCTCCAAATGCAAACTGTGGTCGTAGGCCAACTGAACTACCCCTTAGAGTTATATTTGACCCACCTAGTATATTCAAGACTCTCTCTATACACATTTTTACCCCAAAAAAAAAAAAAAAAAAACTTTTACACATCCCTTTAACCAGAGGGTTAAGGATACAACTTACACATATTTATAAGTGCGACTTGGTGCAAAATTACAAAAAATACTCTTAAACCTAAGGATCCCTCTCTCTTTTTTTCTTGAAAATGAGAAAAAATCAGGTTTGGCAAAAATCCTATTATATAAGAGGAATCTTGAAATTACAGAAAAATGACTGTTTCTAATGATTCGTCGGGTCCTACCTTCCTAGATCGGATTTTACGGATTTTAATTTTTCCTTTTCTGATTTTGGATTTTGGGTATGACCCGATCTGACTCGTCCGAGTTTCGATTCATGCAACTCACCAAAATGAGGAAGTGGCCTAGAGGCACTTGAGTCCAATTTACAAAACCTTAGTTAGTTCATTAGAAAGATTTTGTGGAGCCCACAGTTGGGACCAACTATCTCAAAGGTGGGTTGCATTCGTTACAGGGAACAGCCAGTTGATAATGAATAATCTAAGCTGAGTCATGAAGCACAAACCTTTCAAGCCCTCCAAAGATTTCTGCCATTAAAATCTAGGGTTTAGAATGGATAGATATTGCTAAGCTGATTTGAGAGCTCATAAGTAATATAATTGAAAAAAGAGAGAGATCATCCAATCTGGTGAGGATCGCATTACATTTGGATGGGCCCCCAAAACAATAAAGTAGTGGAAGGTGATTCAAGAAATGCCATCTATCAAGTATAATCAAATAATCAACCCACCAAGATTTTTTTATATATTTGTGGAGATACCTATGTTGGATATTTCATTTTTGTCATGTAAAGAGAGATTCAATTAGTTACCATATGCTTCCAAAAAGAAAAAAAGATAAAAATGCACTATCTTAACCCCACCCTGGGTGAGTGGAAAATAGCAGGCCCCACAAACCATGAACTTGAGAAAATATTATCAAATGGGTCTCAAAACTTGTTATTTTGGAAGTCTGGTCTGATTGTTTGTACGAGGAGTGAAATGAAATAAAATTAAATGGTCAAATTAATAGAAAAAAAATAAGAGAGCAAGAAATGTACTCTTAAAGGGCACTAAATGACACTTTGTCTTTTAGTGATTTTACTCCCAACTCTCTCTCTTCTTTATTCGGTTTTCGTTTGACCCTAATTTTATTTTATTTCACCCCTCATGCAAACAAATTGGCTTTTTCCGCATTTTTTAAGTAAGATTTAATTGTGCTAAATGATTCTTTAAATCCTATAGGTCACGTTTGGCAACCATATATTTAGGGAAAAGATTTTTTGTTTTCCTAAAGTTGTGGTAAATCTATGTTTGGCAATTGTAAATTTGTGACATTTGTTAGGATTTTCAGATCCGACCACCCCCATCAGATTTGAAGATCCTCATTTAGGTGGATTTGCACACTGAACTCTATTTATCTCAGATACACACCAATATCAATGTGAAATCCTCAACTATATAAATCCCCAACGAGGAATCCTTGTTCCAGTTGTAGTGAAGAATCATTAGATCTATTGATTCCGTACCTGTTACCAAACATGCTCTAAGTTGGTATATTTGGTGGTGTCTTTACTAGAGGAAGGTCCTCACGACTTCACTTTTACTTTAACGAGATTGAGGCTATGTCTTCTTTGACTCAAGTTTCTTTCTCTCATGTATATCGTTCCTATTGGGTAATTTTCTTTGGGTTTATGGTATTGTTATAAGGCTTTTATACTAATACCTTTGCTTCTTTTTTTTTTTTTTTGTTGGTGCTATGCTTGTGTTGTTGTTCTTTTTTTAATATAACTTACTGTTATCAATAAAAAAATTGCCAATACACTTACGGATGAGTGGTGTTGGCACTTGAATTTTACACAAATACATAGAGATTGATCCTTGGGTCCTCAAGTTAAAAAATCACTCCTAACCGGTAGTCCAACATGGCCTTTAAAAAATGAAAAGAAGGAGACAAAATGACCATTTTGGGCATGTTAGTGTCACCGCGGGAAAAAGCGTGATGTCTTTCCTTAAAAAATTGTTTCTATTGTTCAGTGTGAACATTTTCTTCAAGGAAAAGCATCAAAAGCAATGCGATTTTTGAAAAATATGTGGAAACGAATTTTCAACCTCATTCATCTAATTTTGAAATTTCATTTTCTATTATACATTTCCCCAATATTTTATAAGTATTCTCATATTTTCAATGTGTTTTTCCTTTATTTCCTGTTTTTTATAATGAAAAAGAGTGCATGTCTCCCATTCATGTTAGATGAGTTTCCAAAGCAAGAACATCTTCATTTCCATTAGTTTTTAGAAGATTATTTTTCCCAATTTTCTATTTGTTCCATGTTTTTTTTTAACAGTAACATGAATATTCATTAAAAAGAGACAAACAAAATACAAACGGAAGCCAGGAAAGAAAAAGTACAAAATCAAAAAACCTTAAAAAAAGTAAGGGAGCAGAAACAAAAGGGAACAAGAGAATTAGACCCATCCCTAACCCTTACAAAACCATACCGACACTAGCAGACAACTTATCAACCACCTCCTTAAGCAAAAAAGAATCCACCCCCTTGATCATGTGTGTGGGGATTGGAGGGGAGGAATATGATTTCGTTTATGGAATGGAGCAATAGAAACATGCTTCGCAACATCAGACAGCACTTTCCTTATCTAGAGGTAAATGAGGTACAGTACTTGCACTGGGATTGGTCAAACAGGTAATCTAACTGAGCAACATACAACATCAACATCAAGGTCATATCCTAAAAACTCATATGGTCAAACTAAAATCATCTAAAGTTTCACTGGCCATCCCTTTCTGCGAAAACTATCTACACTAATGCAAACCACACAAATTCAAAAGAAAAGAGAAAGAGACCAAGGATATGGTAAAGAATCAATAGAATTTACTAATTGATGTGTATGTGTTTACAACCAGTGACTTTGTTAGATGGTCGCCACTGTCAACTTAACTTACTATTAGCTGTCCAATACCCAATTCTGGATAGTGATTTGCCGATCAATCAATTGAAGGAATGAGTGTGCCCTTTCTATCTTTTCTTTTGTTCCCTACAAACTTCTTATTCTTCTACTTCTTGGGAGCAAAGGGAGTGGAATTGGGAGTCCCGATCAAACTGTCTATGGCATAGGTAGTCAGGGGCGGATCTAGGATTTTTGTTAAGGGGGGGCACAATGCATATAAACTAACACAAAAACATACTTATATTAAAACTCAAAAGTAAGAAATACAAAAGTTAACCATTGTTCTTGATTTTGACATTTAACTTACAATTGACCCCTACGATTTTTCATTTTTTGAAAATAATTCATGATACATTCGTTTGACAAGCTACTAAATATATTTTTTTCAATATACACAACCAAGCAATCATTCATCAACTCATCACCCATCCGGTTTTGAAGCTGATTCTTCACTATCTTCATGGCAGAGAATGCCCTCTCTACTGTAGCAGTTGCAATGGGCAAAATCAAGGTCAACGTTAGGAGCTTGTAAACTAATGGGTATGCCACGTCTCCTCTAGTTTCAATCATCTTTTGAGTAATTTCACCAAGTCCCTTTAAATCTGAAAGCTCAACATTCAAGCGCATATCCATGATGAAATTCTCAAGTTGATCCGGAAGTGCCAAAAGCTCAATGTTTGAAAAGTCTTTGGGATAAAATTGAGCTAATTGAAATACCTTTTGCTTGTCAAAAGCAGCAAATGAATTTGATGGATTTAGGTATGCAACACAAAGCAACAACTTGGTGTTTACCTCATTAAATCTGCTATTTAGCTCTTGAAGTTTCATATCTATGACAGTATTAAATAACTCAACACGGTAGTGATGCAAGTTTGTCATTTCTTCAGCTCTACGCCGTGATCTTCCTTGAACCACATACAAATCATCCATATTAGGAATACTAATATGATGATTCACACAAAAAGCAGAAACTTCTTCCAACAAAGAACTCCATCCATTATCCCTCATTGCTTGAAGTCTTTTCTTTGAAATGTCAACTAATAAAATGGCATTCCCAATATCTTGATCTTTCCGTTATAATGCTTGGGACAAATCATTTGTTATTCCTAATATTGATTTCATCAAATGCAAAGTAACCACAAACTCAAATGATTACATCGCTTTTAACAAACGCAATGCTCCAGCCTTTTGATCTGGACTTGTTCCCTCTTCCACAATCACATCAAGTACATCAATTACAGATGGAAACATGTTTATCAAGCTCAGAAGAGTCCCATAATGCGATCCCCACCGTGTATCACTAGGTCGAATTAGAGTGCTTTCTTGATTCAAGCCTCGCCCACTTGTGATTTCTTCATTTTCTAAGCCCTCAATAATTCTAGAAACTTGTTTCTCTCGTAAAGTATCTCGACGCTTACACGAGGATCCAACCACATTAACAATATTAGTAATCAAGAGGAACAATGTGGTAATAAGGACATGATTCTTGGCCACTGCTACAAGAGCTAGTTGAAGTTGGTGAGCAAAGCAATGCATATAATATGCACACTCATTCTCTTTCAAGATAAGAGTCTTCAATCCATTAAATTCACCTCGCATATTACTTGCCTCATCATAACCTTGCCCACGCAACATAGATATGCTAATCCGTGTGCAGATAATAACTCTTCAAGTGTTTTTTTCAGTGATTGAGCAGTTGTGTTAGTAACATGTTTCAAGCCCAAAAACCGTTCAACCACACACCCTCTTTTGTCTACAAATCTCAAAACAACAGCCATTTGCTCCTTTGTTGACACATCACGAGATTCATCAAGGAGAACAGAAAATAATACATCACCAAGCTCTCTGATTTTAACATTGGTAGTTTCAAATGCACAAGCTCTAACAATATCCTTCTGAATTTGAGGTGCTATCAACTTAAGATTCTCAGGAGCATTCTTAAGTGCAACATTTCTCACCTCCTCATTATGACTTGTAAGGAATTTTAGAAGCTCTAGAAAATTCCCTTGATTGCTTGAACCATCATATTCATTGTGTCCACGAAATGGGAGGCCCTGTCTTAAAAGGAATCTAATGCAGTCAATTGATGCATTAAGTCGAACTCTATAATCAATCTTTGCTTCATCTGTCATTTTACTAAAACTGGTTTCAATATGTTGTTTCTGATTCATCAAATCTTGACATTTACTCCAAGCTTGTCTTTGAGCACTAATAACTCCTCCCTCGTGCTTGCGAAGCTCATCTTTCTTCTTCCTATCTCTAAAACCTTCACTAACAAATGAATCACCACCCCCTTGATTCCCACACTCATTCTTGAAAAGATAACAATAAAGACAAAATGCAGAATCCTTTGATATGTTATACTCCAACCATTTAAATTCATCAAACCACAAAGGATTGAACCTTCTTAACTTTCCATTGTAATCTCTTTGTGGAAATTCATGTTTACGAGTTTGGCAAGCACCATTAAGGTAGTACTTTCTACGAATCATTTCACGAATATTAGGATCATAGTCTACAATCTTAGGACGTTTTCCTGGATCAGATGGAAGTTCAGGCAAGCTAGTACTCAATGATTCTGTAGAAATTGGATTGGATGAAAGCTCAGGTAACTCAGATTCCACACGACTTTTTTTTGAAGGTTCGTTACTAGATGATGGCTTTTCCAAGGAGTTTTTTGTTGAAGGGTCATTGGAATTCATTGACGATAATTCTTCTTCATCATTTTTCCTTTTAAAAAATCTCAACATAGCTCTAGGGAAAAAAAAGAAACAAAAATTAAAATTAAAATTATTCTAAATAAAAAAATAGAAATCTTAGAAATATCAAGAATAAAAAGGAACTCAATACACAATCCGAAAAATTGGAATAATTGAATGTGCAGCATCAAACATTTAAAAGTGAAATACTAAGCTTAAATAGCACAAAAATTCAAGACAAACCAGTAAGGATAACTACATTATTTATTTAATAATGTAAAAAAAATAAATATGGTAAAAATCAGAGAATGTCATTTTCCTTTTAATTTTAATTTTTCAGTTACATCATTTTTACCTGTACAAAACAGATATTATACACACAAATGTACATAAAGGGCTTGTTTGGAAACTCTAATCCTTCTTTCTTTCTTTTTTTTGAAGTAGAAAGTGCAGAACCAAATCAACTAGGCATGGAAAGCATATGCATATACACCAAATCAAACAGGAACAAAAGTAAATGCATGCAAAGCATCTGTAAAAATAACTGACTGGATGTCCTAGAATAAGCAGAAGATTGCTAGGGCTCTCCATTTTTATCATCAAAGCAAGCCCACTAAGGCAAATCTTAAAAGCTCCATTGAAACACTGAAAACAGAAAGATTTACCACACAGTATCGATGGCTCAAATAGCAATATTGGAAGTAAGAGACACAAAAATGGGTTTTCTCACTACATCATCAAAAGGAAACAAAACCCACTAAGGCAGACCTCAGAAACTCGTTTTAAGACGCAAGTGCTCGCAACTAATAAATCAAACTCATAAACCCTCAAATAAGAACCCTAATAAGAAACCACAACGGATCATAATCTCTATAGAGAAAATCTCAACCACACTATCAACTTACATGAGATGAAGAGCCGAAGAGGGAATGCCTGTTGTAGCAAGAGATGGATAAGAGAGAGCTGCGGAGGGAGAGGGTTGGAAGTTGCTAGGGTATATGGCATTTTTATAATAAATTTAATCTCACATGGGTATTTTTGTAATTTTACCTAAAAAAGAAAGGGGGGTCACTGTCTAGCTACGCCCCTGCAGGTAGTATGCCATTTCGGGTTTCGGGCATACTGCCCGAAACATGACATTTCGGACGAAAAACTGAACCTATCCGGTATGCACCGAAAATCTTGACTGAATTTTTTTAAGCCCTATTTCGTTTCAGCTGAAGGAATGGAATGGAAAGTTTCGGCCATTTTAGCCGAAACAAAATGGAGTTGACAATTATGGGCTAAGGGCCGTATTTACAGGCCCTGCGGAGAGCATGATAATGACTTTTTCTGCCTTTTCTTGTGAACAAAACAGCTGCACCGAATGTGGGTTTTACTGTAGTGAGAAAGACCTTGTCTCCTTTCCATGCTTTTTTTCTTGGAAAAGTGTGGTCACTCAAACCTGCCCACGGTGGTTTGATTAGTGTGAGCTTTTGTATGACATGAAACAACTTAAAAGGGAACAAGAGGCTGGAGGAGTTGTGTTCGGTTAATTCTCCCAATTTATCATGGAGCATCATGTACATTATAAAAAAAAAATACATGGTGCATGATAGACCATCAAACAAAGATTAGGGATATCAAAGGACCAGGCCAGGGTTGGGATTGTTCAAGCCCTGCCCTCAACGTATGTCAGCATAGCCATGGCCCCCACGGAAGACCTAGATGATATAGGCCCTTATTCAACCCTTGCAGGCCAGGGTAGGGCCAGAAGAGAAGAAACTTAGCTTTTGTTATTATTTTTTTTACAGTGCCATTAGGCGACGCTCCTTGAGCGCTCAGGACCATCAATTCTATGCAACAAGCAACATGGTGGTAGATGAAAATCTCACTTTACGGCAATTTGATATTATAGGGTGATAGCTACTCAATCATTTACGATTCAAGTGTAGGCTATTTGATGGTATTGGTGAGACTTATATTTTAACATATCAATTTTAGACCTTTGATAGAATGAATTGCATTGAATTCTCATGAATTAAATGTTGAAAAACAAAGGATCCTTTATATAAAAAACGAAGAAGAAGAAAATTGTATCTCAATTTCCTCCACAGTATTTCATTGGGATTTTCTAGCACTTTATTTTCCTGGCCGTCGCCCTTCTACGAGGTATGCCAATGAAATTGAGTATGCATGAGGCTAAATATTACACTCAATAACTACGAATAAGTGATCTCATACTCTATTAAGAACTCACATTAAGAATCATGCTCAAACAAACCTACATATATGCTCAAATAAATGCACATATACATTGCAACAAAAAAAAAAAAAAAATGCATAGCTTATTTGAAAAAAAAAAAAAAAAACCACATGAAAATCACATAAGAATCATATAAAAAAACTAATATAAGGATCACATAAGAACCCACAAGAATCACATAAGAATCATGCTCACATAAACCCATATATATGCTCAAATAAATTCACATATAAAAAAACAAGAAAAGATAAGAGGCCCGGGCCGGGCCTATTATTGTCCAAGCCCGGCCCTCAAATTAGGGGGCCTGCCAAATTTTGTCCGAGCCTGGTCCTAGGGCTTTTCAAGAAAAACAAGGGTTGGGCAAGGATACACTACATATTATGGTGCCACCGAGGACCATATGAAATGAAGTGTCCTCACATACTACTCTCCCATCAAGCTCACAATGGGAAGCAAAGAGAATTGAAAACTTGGCTAACAAGGAGTTCGATGAGGCATGGTTCGAAGATCAGCAGGCTGATGCAAAAATAGTGTGCTTGTAACAACGTTTAAAATAGCAGAATAGGACTCAGATTTGGACTCAGACCGAGTGGAGTCCGCTTGGAACTAGGAAGAAATTTGGGGCTTTCATGCATATAGTTGTGGGGTTTTGAGGTGGGACTTAAGATTTTGAAAGAAACTTGGAAGAAAAGGAAGAAAATCAAGGCTTGTCTAAGTCGAATAGGATTTGACTCTGCTGAGTTTCCAAACCTTACTCATGAAAATGATAGCAAGAGCAACAATCGATTTCAATATGCTTGATGCGCTTATAGAAGATATTGATCTGCACAATTTGAAGAATACTAGCACTATCTATAAATATAATAGTGTCAGAGCAAGTAAGAAAATAGCCATATCAACAAGCAACCAGGGAAGCCAATTAATTTAGTGTTATTACACGGTAAGCATGATATTCAACTCCAGCAAAAATATGAAACACAGCTAATTGCTTCTTCCTTTTCGAGGCGATGAGGGAGGAGCTAAGAAAGAAATAAAACCTCGTAGTAAATCGTCATATGTCAATAGATCCTGCCCAATCAGAATTGAGTAGGCAGTAACCTTGAAGAGAGCTATGACCAGTGTCTTGAAGATGGCAGAAAATATCAAGAACAACAACCCAATATATAAATGTAGGTGCAGAGACAAACTGACCAACCAGTTGAACAAGGAAATATCAGGCTGAGTGAGAATCAAGTAGACAAGATTGCTAGAACTTGCATATAATGAGTATGGTCAGAAAGGGAAGTGCCATCAGAAGGCGAGTGCATTTGATTAAAGTGTTGTTAACAGGTTTGGAGTTAGTGATTCCGGTTATCCGAAGAATGTCTCTAAGATACTTCATTTGCGAAAGAAGATAGCCTAGAGGAAGTAAGCAAATTCTATGCCCAAGAAGTGGAGCAGAGGACCAGTGTCCTTCATATCAAATTGCAAGCTGAGAAGGGTCTTGAAAGGTTGCATGTCTTCTTGATCCTCACCTGTAATAAGCATCTCATTAATGTAGAGAAGAAACACACATCTACGAACAATAAAGAAGTAGAACAGTGTGGAGTTATGAAAACTTAGAGAATAACCAACACTAAGAGTGGTGTTGCTGAAGCGCTCAAACCAAGCACGTGGAGCTTGTTCGAATCCATACAAAGCACGATGCAGTCAACAAACATAGTGTGTAGGATGAGAGAGTCCATGAGGTGGGATCATGTAGATCTCTTCAGCTAAAAGGCTATTTAAGAAAGCATTCTTGATATTCATTTGATATAAAGTCCGTGATGAGTAACAACAGAAATGGGAGTGCAAACAATTGTCATTTTACTCATGGGAGCAAAGGTTTCTTCATAGCAATATCATATTCTTGTTTATAGCATTTGCAACTAAGAAAACACCATTCAATACTTCCATCAGATTGGATCTTAATCCTATAAAGCATATGAAAACATGCTTACTGGCACGAAGACGAACAAGATCCCAGATATGAGTCTTTTGTAAAATTGCCAGTTCCTTATCCATAGTAGTTTGTTGCTGGGAAAATGATGACGCTTCATTATAGGACTAAGGCTCAGTATGAAAGTGAAGAGCTGCAAGGAACTGTTTATAGGCAATAGAGAAATGGTGAGAAACAATAAAACTATAATAATCAACTAGTTTGTGGTTACCGAGAGAATATTTGCGAGGTATCTCATTAGTTGGGGGAGCGAGGGCAGACAATAAATTAGGAGGCACTATGGCTAGTTCACAAGCTCACCAATAATAGATACAAAGTGGCAAGCATAAGGTGAAGAACAGGAGGGTTAAGATATAGAGGCGTAGCAGGAAGATAATAGGAGCTATATTGCAGAAAAACATGGCGGGAGAGACGAAAACGATTGACTTTGGGATCAAAACAATGAAAGCTTTTATGTTCAATTCCACGACCAAGAAAGAAAAAATGGTGAGCTTAGGAGAGAGTTTGGAGCACTCATGAGGAGAAAGATGAACAAAGCATGTACATCCAAAATGACGTATATTGTATAGTAGAGTAGTTTGGTATTTGATGGAAAAGAGTTTCAAAGGATGTTCAGCCAGACAAAATAGTGGATTGATGGTGGGCATAAGTAAGAACGATTTTGCGCCCGAAGGAGAGAGAGAGACTCTAAGAAGAATGAAGAAGAGTACAAACAGTGTCCAAGAGATGGCAGCTTTTTTTTTTTTTTTTTCATTTAGCCACACTGTTTTATTCAGGGGTGTAAAGATATGACAAATTGGGAATGGTTCCTTGATAAGAGAGGAAATTGTGAAATCAAGTGGAGAGATATTCTCCTCCAGAATCAGACTTGAAAGTTTCGTTCTTCTTCCATCTGCGTGAACCCGAATTAGGGACTGAGGACCAAGTTGGCCTCTAGCGGAAACCTATCTCCATAGGTTTCTTTAGGTAACATGGAATATATCTTTCAAACAAAGGGACTGCGTACTCCTCGTAGAGCTCACCCAGCCTTTCGAGCAGTTCATCGAAACTATATAGACAAATGAAACATATACCCATGTATAACATGAATAATTATCTGTAAACAAAGCGTAATAAACAGAGTCTCATTTGATGGATTGAGAGGCAGGTCCCCAAATATTAGAATGCATTAAATAAAATGAAGCTTTAACATGAGTAGTACTTTTATTAAACAGTAAATCAATTGATTTAGATACACAACAACTTAAACTATCTTCTACAAAAAATTAAAAAAAAAATGTAACGGTTTGATAAATGCTCAAAATTAAATGTCCCAAAATACCATAGAAAATTAATTGTTTAAGTACTAGAAAGATGTTCTAGTCTAGAATACCAAAGACGAAAAGAAGATAGTTGATGAGTAGCTACAACAATAGTAGTGAATGGGCGAGATAAATGAAGGAAATCAAGAAAGTACGATTTGCTTGATTCATGCCAGGTCTCAATCTGCTTTCCAATTGATGGATCCAACACAAAGGAATTTGACGAGGAGACGATAATCACATAGCCATCCTGAGCAAATTGTCCACCAAAAACACATTTACAAATGAGTTTGGAACAAATAGAACAGATGATATAGAAAGTAAACTAGACGTAATGGTGCCTATTTTGGTGACAAGTAGATGGGAGTAATTAGTAGTGTAAATGAATCATGGAGATAAAAGTGAATTGAGTGTGAGCAAGGAGTGACTCTTCTGAGGTAATGTAACTAGAGGCACTTGAATCAAATATTCAAAGGACAACTGAGCACCTATGGGAGAAAAGGGGGCAATGGCTGGCAAAGTTGAGGAGGATACAAAAGCTGAAGAAGATACTAAGCCAGATAAGAGCATCATCTCCTAGAGCTGCTCGGCAATAATGTACTGTATACGTGAGATGAGATCAGTAGAGGAAGAAGGATTTGCAACTGTAGAGAGAATTGTGTGCTGATCATGGCATCTGGTGGTGACGATGAGGATACCAGATGCCGATGAGGATGGATAGATTGCTGATGCTGATCACCTCTTTGTTGGCGAGAAGGGCATACAACTTGTCCCTTTGGATGGATAGGACAGCCGCGCTTCCAGTGTCCTTGTTGCTCATATTAGTTACAGAATGTCAGATGAACCACCTTTTTAGCGAGGACAGCCAAGGATAGTAGGAGATGAAGATACAAGATAATGATCGACATCTGCAGTCCTTCTGGTAGCGAAAGAGATCTGAGTTTTCTCTTCTGACAACAGTTCAAATAAATTTGTAGAAGTTAGATGAACAACCTTTTTGGTGGATCCTCATTCTTCTTCAGCAAGATCCACTAGTTTCTCTATTTTAGTGGAAACGTATTTCCAAAGTTTTCTTCCTTTCAAGAAACTGGTAATTGGATATGCCCAATAGGTATATTTGTCCCACCAAGCTGAATAGACATGACTTGGTGTGATCGAAAGCCATTTGAAACAAGAATGTGCAAATAAAATACAGGAAAATGTAATCCAAATGGAGAAGTACTAAGAAATATCAAAATGGAAGAAGCGAACTGCAAGAAATAAGGTATCTAGCTTGAACATCTAATCCAGTTGACCAATAGAGGAGATAAAACCCTAGCAGATGCACTCTAATTCTCTAATCAACCTTCCAGGTTATCTTCGTATATTGAAGCTAGTTTGATCAAAATCCAATATATCCAACGGTTGAGATGAAGTACACTAAAGACAAAAAAACTGTCGAAACTGAAAAATGCCTAGAAACCCTTTCAAACAAAGTCTAAATGAGTTGAAATTTTAGCGAGAGTCCTCTATAATGGGCGAGCGAGATGGGAAGATATCAGGTGATTTCAAAATTTGGACTGGGCCCCATAGATTTGCAGAATTCTATTTTCCTTGAGAACAAAATTGTGGAGGGTTTTGGAAACCCAGTGCCTATAAGACAGAAGAAAAACAAAGGCTATTGATCTCTCTTCAAGGTGGGTCTCACTACGTATGAAAACAGATCTATGGCCCCCATGATAGATGAAAGAAAATCAAGAGATAAAAGAAGAAGAAATAACTCAGAAATGTTGGACCACCACTCGAACAGAATCCAAGATCACTTGGATTACACATGATCAAGAGCTTTGTCTTTCATATCATGAAACAACTTAAAGAGAACAAGAGATTTATCTACATAAATAAAATGAGGTTTAACTAACTAGAGTCTAAGAAAAATATGGTACATGAGGGACTCTATCAAATAAGAACGTTAGAGACTATGAAACAGCGACGGCCATATTTTACTTTTCTTCACACTATAGAATAAAAATTACAAACACTCCAGGTGTTTTTCTTCAACTATTTCTTTTGGCTTTTAAAGAAACTGGATTTACTCGTTTAGTCAGTCATCAATCTAATTAGATAAGATTAACAGTGGTGTTGAGCCTGTAGCAAAACTATGTAGTCATCACTTAACTGCCCAAATAATGAGACAAACGACAGCATCACCTCTGCAATCTTTAGTATCAGTTCACATACTGATTAAAAAAAAAAAAAAAAAAAAAAAAGAAAAGAAAAGAAACTCATGAGAAATGTCATCAGCAATTATACTGAATTAAGTATTTTGTCTCAAAAATAATTTGAAAAAAAGGTATTAGTAGTATAGAATTCCGCTTTCTCAAGAACAAGCAAACGTAAATGATATATCTTAACAAGTATAGATCCAAAAAAAATACAATAATGAATGAATAGTTAATCTAATCACAATCCCTCAGTAATCATCAATTAAATTTACAATGCATATTTCCATGAAAACAAGAAAGAAAATAAACCTACAGTAAAGCTTGAAAAGAAAGAATAGATAAAAGGGGAATTACAATAGCTATACAGTTGAAGGATTGGCAATCCAATTTGACTAGAGGTGGTTGTTATAGCTAGCTGGTTAGAGAACTTTTGAGGTTGGAATACAGGCCGTAGAGGGAATACTGTCTGAGGTTGGCCACCTCATACCATGAGTTTAGCACGTCATCATGCTTATCTGTACCTGAGAAAGCAAGCTGTATTCCGAGGCTGCAGTCAACTGAACCTCCATGGTCTTTACAGCTAGAGGTTCTGATAGCACAATCCTGTTTGTCGAGGCAAACAAAAGATGATTTTCCAGAGCATGAAGCACACCCATCTCTCTTCCAATGAAAATTCTGGAGAGTACCCTTATGAAATTCAAGTACCTGGATATACACATGCCATGAAGAAATGTGATGAAATGAAAAGTGATGCTGAGATTGTAATCATGCCCAAGTCAGACATCGGTTTTACCATAGTAAAGCTTGTAATGGTGTAGGTACTGTTTGCAACGAAAGTAGGTGATGATCTTGCAGCATACTTGCGACCTGCGAATGCTACCATGTAGCCCCTTTGATTGTCCTATAATGTAAAATCAATCAACTCATTACCTAATGATACATTTTATAATACAGACATTTAAAACTTTTCCAAGGGTGAGATAATTGCGAATTGGAGATTTATTTCTTTTCCCTTTTCTTTTCTTTTCAAAGGATAACAATCTTTAAAAACTAAACCCATATTTCCTAAAACTAGATAGAAAACTCAAAGAAAATAGCCTCATCTTTGTCAGTAACTCCTAGAAATAAGGTAGAGGGACGAATGAAGAATCTTGAGACGGGTGTAGCAATAACAGTAAAAGATGATGATAAGACCTTTGGGACAAGCTGTCAAACTATCATCTATGACATTTATAGTATTAAAACAGTTTTCCATGAACATCTATGATGCAAGGTAGAGTGGATTTGAAAAAACCCAGGGATTTAGCGATCCAAGTATACAAAATCTAGGTGCCAAGCAAGCCCTTAGTATAATAAAGAGACTAGCATTTAATAAAACTTCAAAACTGAAATAAAACAAGGCAATCATTTCAAGTACAAATCATAAAACTAAGCTGAGTAATATATTTCAAACAAGGTCAAATATATTGTCCAATAGGTATCGTAATGGCCAACATTTATCAGTAATCACCCAGATCGTGTTTTTTATTTATTTTATTTATTTTTATGGTAAAAAAATCACCAAGATTGTTAAGAATGATTTTAGGCATATCAGCCAACAACCAATTATCATCCATTCCAAAAGAAATTATTGGCCAAACCAATAAGTTGCTGATATGGCCAATAATTAGTTTTTGTTTTCTTTGCACTTTTCTTTAGAAATGTTTTTCATTTGAACATGTTATACCTAAATATATAGTGCCTGCACATGCGCATGTGTATAGACACCTCAAATCTATGTGATTTTAGCTCCTCATAACTTTATTTGCCTGCTTTTCAGCTAGCGGCTTAAATTGTTAGGCATGTGATGCATGTCCATATCACAGGATAGGATAACGGTACTGGTATTGAATATTGCACAAATATCTGACATCTATTTGTATAAATCTTAGCTAATAGATTGAACAATATAACTGAAAGCAGTTTAAATTCCATTCTGAAGAGGATTTTGCGATGTTTTCAATTACTATCAGGGTTGAAGGTGAACCTGAACAAGAGCTCTTTGGTGGGGTTTTGTTGTTCTGATGATATGATGCATTCTTTGGCTAGTATCATTCATTGCAAGATAGGGAGGTTACCAATATTGTACCTGGGTCTCCCTTTGGGTGCTAGGACAAGAGCGTCATCTGTTTGGGATCCAGTGGTGAAGAAGTTTGAGAGGAAACTATCTATATGGAAAGGGAGATATCTTTCTTTAGGGGGCAGAATTATTTTGATTAAAGCTTGTCTCTCCAGTTTGCCAATTTATTACATGTCCTTATCCAAAATGCCTAAGGCGGTGAGCTTGAGGTTGGACAAGATTAGAAGGGATTTCTTGTGGGAAGGTCAAAGTGAAAGAAGGAAAAGTTATCCATTAAAATGGAGTAACGTCATAAAGCCGAAATCAGCTGGGGGTCTTAGTCTTGGAGAGTCGGAGACCCATAATTGGTCTCTCCTAGCAAAATGGTGGTGGAGATTTGGGGAAGAGATGGACGGCCTTTGGAGGAGGATTATTGTCAATAAATATGGCGTGGATAACTAGGGATGGGTTCCAAAGCCAGTCCTCAGGTATAGATTATTGGGTTTATGGGGTCCCATTGCTAAAAATCCCACCCCATTACAATAAATATGGGGTGGGTAACTGGGGATGGATTCCAAAGCCAGTCCTCAGGTATAGATTGTTGGGTTTATTGGGTCCCATTGCTAGCATGGGGAGTGAGTCCAATGTTAGGGGGAAACTTTTTGTAATGGGGTGGGATTTTTAGTGGGGGAGGGTAGTCTGGTCCGTTTTTGGTTGGATGATTGCTTGGGGGTGGGTCTTTTGCATTCCCGTTTTCCTAGGGTCTCGTGTCCAACAAAGAATCTTCAGTTAAGGATTGTTATGTTGTAAGGGAAAATGTGGTTTCTTGGGAGTTATCCTTTAGGAGGTCTTTGCGTCATGGGGAGGAAGTTCAATATGAAGAGTTGTTGGTTTATCTCTCTATTGTCTTCTTCTTTCTTTTTTTTTTTTTTTTATTTTTATGCACGGATGAAGCGGATAAGCACATATGGAAACCATCTTCTACTGGTGAGTTTTCTGCCACGGCCTTCTACTTGGCTTTGACGGACTCACCGGAACCGCATCTTGCTTATGCTCTTGTTTGGGTTGGTCTAGTTCCTCCCCGGGTGGAGGCTTTTTGTTGGTTGGCGATTGCAAGGAGGGTGTCTACTATAGATTTCCTACGAAGGAGAGGTATACCTTTACAATCCTTATCAAACACTTGCATCATGTGTGGTACTGAGGAGGAAACGGTCAATCACCTTTTCTTGCATTGTGAGATGGCCTCATATCTTTGGAGCTTCTTCATTCACAAGTTTGGCTTGCAGTGGTATCCCTCAGTCAATCTCGGACTTGGCAGAATCTTGGCGAGGCAGTCCTTTCTTCGGGTGTGGTCTTATCCTTTGGTGGATCACCCCCTTTGCTATCCTATGGTCTATTTGGAAGGAAATGAACAACAAAATCTTTGAAAATGTCTCTTCTTCCAAGGAGGAGATTCGAGGAGCAATCCTTGTTAGAATTGCTAAGTGGGCCATTGTTAGGAAAGACTCTCCAACTTTAGTGTGGACGACATTCTTTCTAATTAGGAGGCTTGTATGGTGTGTGGATTGACCAAGGAGAGGAGGTTGACCTTTTGGTCTCCTCCTTCGATGGGAATGTTGAAGTTTAATGTTGATGGGGCAGCTAGAGGGAAGCCGGGGCCAGCGGGTATCAGAGGAGTATTGAGCGACGATAAAGGAGTGATCATTTGTATGTTCTCCAAAAGTGTTGGAGTGAGAGATTCCAATGAAGCGAAGGTTTTGGCTATTTTGTAGGCTCTAAGGATTTTCTCTCGCTCTTTTCAGGGTCGTCTAATAGTGGAGAGTGATTCTTCCAATGCTATCTCTTGGGTTACAAGGTCAGCGGTCAAGCCTTGGAAATTTCAGTTTTTTCTCAATGAGATCGCTTCTTCTCTTTCTGTAGTTTTTATTTCCATGTGATTAGATTGGCTAATGGGTTGGCGGACTCCTTAGCCAAACAAGGGGTTCAAAGGTCATCTCCCTGGGAGGTTAATACTCGTGTGTTCATATTTTTATGGTTCTGCAATAAAATTTACCGTTACTTTTCAAAAAGTAATAATAATAATAACAGTCTTGCGTGGCATGTGGGGTCCAATACATATCTATGTATTACTCTAAAATGCAACTCGGATTAGGACACCTTATTTCATTTACTTATGCCACTGGAATAGTGCATAACCTTGCATGATGTGACCCTACGAACTCAGAGGACTATTCTCTTAGTTTATGATCACCGACGCTAACATCTAAATTCTTCAGGTAAAAATTTACACCTTGAAGTTTGTCTAGCACTTCCTCCATAGTTTGATCAAATCGCTCTTTCAGCTTCATGTCTAAGATATATTTTGGGGTCTACCAACATACTTCTCATCATCAAATTTCTTCCCATCAAGACCTTCAACAGCCTGGGCAGCACCATCAGCATTCTCAAAGCTGACAAATCCAGAACACTTCGACTTCTCATCTCCATCCCTCATCGCTAAAATGCTAATAATTGTTTCATAACACCCAAAAAATTTCTTCAGATCATTCTCAGTTGTTGGCTTTGAGAAATTCTTGACAGACATTAAATTTTGTCTTGTTTGCGGTAATCTCTCTTTTGGTTTACGGAGGAAAGTTCCAACATGACCATTAAAAGAAGGAAGGTTCAAGTTAAACTTTTTCATCATTTACCAGCATGCCATTCAGCTTTCTATCCCATTCTGGCTGCCTCTTCTTGATCAAACTGGACAAACCCACAGCTATGACTCAGCTGGTTGAGACAGGAAATTGCCATAAACACGTCCCAAGCTATTCTAGCTACCTCTCTTGGCAGTAGTGTAAACTGTAAAGTAAACTTGAATAGACAGGAAATTGCCATAAACACGTTCCAAGCTATGACTCAGCTGGTTGAGACATGGGTGTTTGAGTGGAAGTGCATGTCTTCGAGTCTCTAAAAAAAGGCTAAAAGTGGGAAACAATCCATTTTGAGAGAAAACTAGAACTCTATTGCTAATCCTAGAATGTGGATAAGGCTAGGATAATCATAATGACGATGATGTAGAAACTGTAACATGGGGTGTTGACAATACCAATGAACACTCACACAAGGTAAAAACCAATATGAATTTAGGCTGAAGAAGAAAAACTTTTCTATGCAGGATTGATAGTTCGGGGAAGGAAAAGGGATAGGCCAAAAAAGGACATTAATGGAAGTACTAAGATAGCGCAATCTATACAATGATTTGGCTCAGGATAGATTGGAATGGAGAAACATAATTCATTTAGCCGACCCCAACATAATTGAAACAACGCTTTGATTATAATGAATAATTTAATTTTACAACAAATATCCAATATCCATGCCAAATGGCAATCACCAAATCAACAGTTACATAAAAGAACAAAATCAACAAAATCCTGGGTGCACATCTAATCAACAATAAAATAAAATAAAAACCTACCAAATCTTCTTTAACATTTTGGACAAAGCCATCCGGGGAGGAAAATGTTGGTGTTTTTCTTCTTCTTTCTATGTGAAACCGAACCATTAACATCAAAATTGAGAAGACTAACAACAATCCAATATACTTTCACCCATCAAAACAAAAACCCAAACAAACAGAATCAAAAGCACCAACCACAAGAAGATAACAAATTCATGAAATCTCCATCCAAACCCAGTCGACCCCAATTCACAAAATGGGTCAAACACCCAAGACGCAGATACCGCAATTGAATAATAAAACCCTATAAAATCAATGTCCATACCGGAAAGGAGGAGGAAGAGGAGGCGTTGATGGTGAGGAGAGAGATTTCGTCGACTTTGGGGCGGAAGAGAGAGAGCTGGGGATTGTTGGAGGCTGTGGAGAGGGAGAGGCGACGATCGCAGGGAGAGAGCGCGGTATCGTTGAAGAAGAACGATTCCTTGCTCGAGAATGCGATTCCGAACGTGAATCCATCTTGTTTCTGAATCTTCGCGTCCGAGCACGGATCGTAAACGTTGTTTGTGTTCTCCGCTCCTGTAACGATCGTCATCACCACCATCATCATTATCATCAGTATCAAGAAGAACATCTTGGACATCAATGCGAATGCCAATGCCATTGATGATTGTCTTCCTTATCCTTCTTCTTCTTCTTCTTCCTTCTTTGATGGAAAAGTAGTAAGTTGCACAAACGGGAGAAGTCCTGGAAACGGTATTTGAGGAGGAGGAGGCAGTTTGGGTGGGTCCCGCTAGCCAACTTTTCGGGGACCACCTGTTTGAAAATCTGAACCGGTCATCCTTGCAGGTACATAAAGGTGTATTGAAATTTGAGAGCCGCAAATGCCGCGCACCCGGCTCTCCTTCTTTGCATGACCAATATATCCCCATGTGAAATTAACAAATTAACTAACATCTATCAAAAGTCTCTCCCTCCAAAACTTATTTCTACACTCACCCCTCCGCCACGACCGTCCCCTGGTCCCCTTTGGTAGCACCTTAGTGACCGCAAAACCTCCTCTCGGCCTTCTCGAATCCACTGAGCGAATCCGTTCTCGAAGCGCCGTTTGACAATTCTAGGAGCGTCGGTCGACCGAATATAGAGCAAACCGCATAGAATCTTTGTTCTTTAGTTTCTTTTTCTGTAAACTTGACAGTTATCTTTTAAATGAAGAAACTTTTTTTGACTTATTGATTATTGTCTATTTTATGTGATCAAATTGCAAAGTTGAATTTTTTCTCCATTTTTCATACTTGAATATATGGATAAAATATATTTGTGTCCATTAGTTAATTGCATACAGATCCAGAAGCACTATATTGTATAAGCGCTTCGGAAGCGCTCCGGATATATAATTCTTTTAAAATTTATCGTTTTGGCACTCCTGCTTCGCGCTCTGGGCACTTAGGGTAGCACTGGTGGAGGGGGAGAGGGAGAGAGGGCGGCGGTCAGGGTGGGGGAAAGGAGAAGGAGAAAGAAGGAGAGAGGGCCGCGGTTAGGGCGGCGGCAAGGACAGGGAGAGGCAGGGAGCAGGGCGGCCATCAGGGAGGGGGAGAGAGACGGGGAGAAGAAGAGGGAGAGAGGGTGGCGGCAGCGAGAGGGAGACAGAGATGGAGAGAGGCAGGGAGAAGGAAACATGGCGAATAGGGCGGCAGCTGGGAGTGGGAGAGGGGGGGATAGAGGTGTAAATTTTGGCAGGCCGCCCAAGCCCAGCCTGGCCCGCCTTGAAAAAACCGCGCCTGGGCCATTGACTTAGTCAATGGGCAGGCACCGTCCGGCCCAAAAGCACGCCCAAGGCACGGCCCGGCACAACACGGACAAAATCCATGCCGTGCTGAGCCTGCACCCCCAAGCCCGCGGGTGTGCACAAGTCTAGGCCCAGTTGTCAATTCTAGTAAGAAGGATGCCAAGTGCCACCTGAGTAATTTCAACTCCCTCATATTCTGGGACTACTTGCAAATATTTTCTATTTGGACTGTGTAAAATTTGTCAGGCCGGGCAGGGTGGTTATACACGCAGGCCAATCCAGGCCCAGTTTATTGAGTTATGGGTCCAGTATGTAAGACCCAGACCCAGCCCAGAATTTTAATTAACGCAGTCTAAATCCGGCTAAACCTGGACTTAATGTAGGTCTGACTAGCCCATAATAGACCCTTTACTGAACCCCTCCAAGTTTGACCTGAGTAATATTCACCTTTGGATGAGTCACCTTAATATTCACCTACGAAAAATTTACTCAAATCTTACTCACAATATCTGGATTATTCAGCCCATCGAATCCAAGTGCCTGCACTTCTTTCCCATAGTTGTAGATCCTATTCGAGACCCATCAGAAGCAATCAATCAAAGTCATGTATTAAAAAAAAATTCAGGTTTTTTGTTCCCGTTTTGGGTCAATTCCCTTTTGTATGTGGGCTTTAGAAGAAAACTCAAGATGGATTGGACCTGTAAAGCAGGACTGAAGAAAAGGTCAAAAAGAAAAGAAGTGGGCTGCATGGGCGGCACTGCCCAGGCCCGGCCGGGGCACAGCACCATCAGGGCCGTGCTGGGCTGACCCTCATGGCAATGGGCACGGCACGGCCCGATGGTGAGTGGGCTGTGGATTTACATGCCTAAGTGGGGAAGAAGGGATGTGGAAAGAGAAAATGAAGGTGGAGGGGGTTTGAGTATTTTGGGAATAATGGGGTGTGAAGAGAGAGTTTGGTAAAAAAAGGGATGCGGTAGGAGATGCGCCCCCTATGAATTCATTATTAGTAAGAAGTGAGGTTTTAACTCAGTTTTTTTTTTTTTTTTTTTTTTGAGGATTTAACTGGAAAAAACACTTAATGCGGATGTGTTACGCAATGAAATACTTTAGCCATTGGTGCACCAATTAGAGCAATTGGGCCCGATTTTCATTTTTTTTTTACCAATTTGTCACATCGTCGGCGCCGACCTTATTTACACTGAATAAGGTCGGCGATGACCATGTCCGCGAACTTTATATAGCCCTTACCTTACCTTTTCAAGTATGGGTCGGTGATGACCTTACCTTTTGTAAAATAAGGTCATCAACGTCGCAGGTTTTTATTTTTTTTTTTACCAAAAGTTGTAACTTTTCAAAGAGGCTTGTGGCAAAATTTCCAAATACGGGTCGGCGATGACCTAACCTTTTATAAAATAAGGTGATGCTAGTAATGTGTGAGGGTGGTGATGTGGTAGAGTTTGTATTTGGGTCAATGTGGCATTTGTTGTTTATGTCTGTGTGTGATGGATGATGTTTAATTGGTGGATCCTGTAGTGGGTGGATCATGTTTGAAAAATTATGTTATTTGAATTGAAACCTGCTCCACACCAGTTTTCCCTATTTTTGTCTACTGGGTGTCAACCTTCAATCATTTTCCTTTTTCTTCCTATTTTTAGCTTATCTGTACCTTTAAAGAAAGGTTTAGGATTTGTGGTCATCTTATTGGCGGTTTATCCCACATTCCCTTTGGACAATGGGGTTATAGGAGGTAGAGCTGTTCTAAGGTGATTCCCCATCTTACAGCCATGCATTCCATGTGGATGGATCCACGCGTGATGGATCAAACTTTTTGTGGTTTGGCTAGAGGGGCTCAGTGATGAGTAGGGTTTGGTTTCATTCTTATGAAATTAGAGAATTGTTGAAGATGTTGTATATGTCTTTCCATCATGAGGCAGCCAAGCTTGCAAAATATGGATTTCTATATATTTCAGTCTAAGTTTTTATATGTATCTATTGACACCTTAATGGATAAGTTATGGACCATCTTCTAATTATATGTTTGGTGGCATTGTGAAAACTATCTCTATCAATATACTTTTTTTTTTTTTTTTTCATTTTTGGAGAAATGTTACAAATCACCTCACCGCTTATAAAAAAGGGGGAAAAAAAAAAAAAAAAAGAACACGAAGGTGGGTTCTGGGTCACTACTATGTTCTTGATTCCTTAAGGTTTGAACTTATGTGGCTTGAAAAACCCTATTTTTTGAATTTGATCCAAGAATAGTGCAATCAGAGTGGAAGGGTTGGCAAGATATAGATTAGTTTTGAAGTTGAAAGCCCTCAAGGATAAGAAGATAAAAAAGCGGGCAAATTATCTTGCTGGGGCTATTAATCAAGTCAAACCCAGTTTGTTGCTATAGATACATGCTTTGAACATGCATGATGAAAGGAGTTAGCAGTAAAAAGCTAAGTGGGTTTGTAGGCTTTTTCCAAGGGATCTTCACAAGGAAAAGATTAAGAAGAAGAAACTAAAGGAGGCAGAGATTTCGATGTAAATGTATTATACAGAGGAATAGGAATATAAATTTTTTTCCATGGGTTGACCTCGTCTTGAGTTTGATCCAACAAGATTTTTATGTTGTATGATGAAGATAAATGGTTTGGAAGCAGGAGGCAGTTTCAAGCTTCTTTATGCTAAGGAGAAATGGGATCTTCTATCCCTAAATAATTTGGAGTTTGATCATATTGGTGAGGAGGAGGTAGTTTGGTCAGAGAAGGACTTTCAGGAGGAGCAAGCTAGTAGTGATTTTTGCCTCCTAGTAGACCGGATGGTTTTCTCATTGCCTTCTTATAGCATTTTTTATAAGAGACCAAGGAGGAGATAACGGACTTCATGTCAAAGTTTCATCATAGATGCAAGTGTCTAAACTTATTGGGGCTTCATCGCTCTAATTTCAAAGAGAGCAGGTGAGGAGTGCATAAGAGATTTCAGGGTGATCCACTTGATTGGAAGTCTTCATTAGATTTTGGTAGAATTCTTGTCAGCTAGATTCCAAAATGTTCTTCTGAGTATTATTTCTATGACACAAGAAAAAATCGCGGACAGGGTCATCACCGACCTTATTCAGTGTAAATAAGGTCGGCGCCAACGATGTGACAAATTGGTAAAAAAAAATGAAAATCGGGCCCAATTGCTCTAATTGGTGCACCAATGGCTAAAGTGTTTCATTGCGTAACACGTCTGCATTAAGTGCTTTTTTTTCCAGTTAAATCCTCTCTCTTTTTTTTTTTTTATCAATGTATTTAATCTATAGTGCCGCATGTGCGAATGTCTGCGAGTGCAAACCTTGTTTTGAATTGATTACATAAAGGGTCATTTTAACAAAGCAAGTGATTTAGTTTTATTTAAGCTAATTGATATTTCCCATTAATTATTGTTATCACTATATTCTCTAAAAAAAAGTCATATATTCATCTAATTGGGTGGGCTCTAGAGTAGTTTTAAAACTTCTTTTTTCCAAATCATTGCCTTTTTTTATTAATCAAATATTTCCCGTTGAGTTAAAAAAGGACCTATTAAGCTTTTTTCCTCGAATGTTTGAAGTGGGATATACATGAATCAAGAAGCCTAGTCCTTCTAGCATTTATTTGAGAATGTTTGATAACCTATGAAAATAAAAGTGACTGTCGGTGTGGAGATAGAAGATGCAATAATTGAAAGCCAATCACCTCACCTCCTATTGCAACCTAATAGAATCCGGATCCCGTATTTGGAAACCTTGTTTGGACCAATCAGGGGGTGACATGAATTCGTTGAAATTAAAAACCGTTGTTGTCTTTAAAAGCCAGCTCCATCTTTTAAGTATAAAATAATGTGTCATCCCTTGATTGGTCCAAACAGGGATTTCTCTGTTTGGAGCCAGCTCTATCTTTTAAGTACAAAATAATGTGTCACTACCTGATTGCCCTATTTGGACCAAACAGGGGATCCGGATTCAATTCTTCAATGGTCCTATTCTCATAGTCAAATGTGGCTACATCCATCTTTTGCTTTCTTCTGTTTTAAGAAAATTCTACTGCCAATGGCGATCGAGATCATCCATACTATTGGTGTCATGAGTCTTATATGATGGCACTGCCCATTTGACTTATGTATGGATGTCTTCTTGTTATATGGACATACCAATCAATATCCAAACCTCTTTCTAGTCTCCCTTCTCACGAGAACTGGGAGTTGTTAAGAAAGAAAAAAAAAAATAAAAAAGGCCTACGATTCTAAAAAAAGACTAATGATGTGAAGAAAAAAAATTTAAAAAATTATCTCAAAGTTAGAAAAGAGGATGTTGTCAGATGCCTACTGTGAAGAACTTCATGGGCTTAGTTGAGAAAAAATGAAAGGCAAAAGAAAAAAAAGTAGGAACATAAAGGGTTTTTTTAGTGATAATAGGAAAAACATAACGACCTCTTCTCTTTATCAATTTATGCCTAATTGCTCTACATATACTTCCTCGAACCCCATTTTCTAAAAGAACTAGAGCCAATCCGAATTGATCCTGTTACAAATTTGCTACAGAATAAATATGTTTATTTTTCAAGTGATTTATATCGTCAAGTGTGCCCATTCTTAATTTCATTCCGATCAAATAATCCACAATAGCCAATACATTTTGTGGTAACAATAATGTATTGTTCGGATATATCAATACTCACTGTCAAATCGACTTAATTAAGGATATGAAAGGTATTAAAATGCCAAAGTAGAGGTCTATTTATAAATACTAAAACCGTCAGGGCCTATTTACAAATATTAGAAACCTTAGGTGGGTATATTAAAAAAAAAAAAAAACTCTAAAAGTCTTATCATGTCATGTTTAGTAAGGGAAGGTTCCTCCCATGTATTCTTTTCAATTTCTTATTTTGTTAAGTTGAAACATACATGTTTTACAATTGTTAATACTTATAAGAACTTGGGCAAGTGAAAACTCCATTTTAAGGATTTTCAAGTTCAACTTCCTCCATAAAATTTGAAAACCCTCAATTTTATGGATTTACGAGCATCAATACCAATTTTTCTTATGTATATACAACTATACATACTAAATGGATGTGAAATCCTAAATGAAGAATCCTCAAAACTAAGACAATGGGGAATACTGAAACTTGCAAATTTCCCACAGATTCTTTCTTTTTTAGCCAAATGTGTCATCATATTGGTTGGTTGTATGATAAGATTGAACATATGATTAATAATATAATTTAATGTACTCACTTATAGTGGGAGCAACTCCCATTGGAGCATAGTTTAGAGACATTGTATAGATCAAATGATATTTTTATTGAGCAAAAAGTAGAACTTACTTTAAGGAAGCATTTGTGCAGTGCTTTCCCACTTAATTTTTGGTGCTGCCAAAGTGATCCGAAAATCCAACCTATCTAGGTCGGAAATGAAAGACGCGGGTGCTGCACAAACAGCCCCATAAGTTTCACTATCGATCCTGAGGAGACAAGACTTATCAACAGGGTGTTCGTTTGGATGCATTCTTGATAGGAATTCATGTGATAGGAATTTTTTGCGGCAATCTGTACCAACATTTAGAAATTTTTTTGTTTTGATTGGCAAAGTATTAGAAAAACTGTCTTTCATTTATGTGGAGTTTTGTGGCTGGTTTGTCTACGGCAATTGAAGGGCCTTGTACAACTTATAGCATTTATAGAGTCTTTTTTTTTTGCTAACGAAGGGTTTCCAACCCTTTGGGCTGGACTATTCCCTCCGGGCTCAGAGAGAAGCCAGGTAAAACCCATGTGGCCCCTAGGTGATAGCACAAGTGGACTCAACCTTCGGTTTTTGAAGAGGGGGGAACCAGAAGTCGATACCAAGACCTCTAGCTCCGGAAGAGGGAGGAACCGCGGTCCTGACCACTCGGCCAACCCCTTGGGGTTAGCATTTATAGAGTTGGAATTTGAAGATTTCGAAGGTCAAAAATGACATTTTAGAAGGCTGAAGTTTTGGAATTTCACTAATTAAATAGGGAATTCCAAATGTTCCTTACATGGGACATTGCTATTAAGAAAATAATAATAAAAAAAAACCCTCCAAACACATAAATACATGGAAATAACAAAATGAAATATTCAAGTGAGAACTAGTTTTCATCTATTATATGAGAACTTTTTTGTAGGCCCAACTAGCAACCCATCCAAACCTAGCAACCAATAGAGAACCCCCTGATAGTCACTAATCCCATGGATTGTCACACATTCGAATGGACTGAACCGTTGGATTGAGGATTGAAAAATAGTTCTCATCTATTATATGAGAACTTTTTTGTGGGCTCAACTAGCAACCCATCCAAACCTAGTAACCAATAGAGAACCCCCTGATAGTCACTAATCCCATGGATTGGCACACATTCGAATGGACTGAACCGTTGGATTGAGGGTTGAATATTTTTTTTTTAATATGAAGCCACTAAACTTGTGGGCCACGGATGAAGGGGTTAGGGGCATGGGTTTGGGGTCAAACTTGATACTTGGGGTGGTCTCACATAGATCTTTGATCTTTCTATCTCCTCTGGTCCCCTCCCCAAATGGGGCCCACAATTAGACTCCACAAAAAAGTTTTCATATAATATATGATAACTAGTTCTCACCTGAATATTACCGAATAACAAAGGGTTCCCCTTAGATTGTGATATAATGATCTCAATTCCCAACGGATCTGTAAAAACAGAAACGTCACTCCCTGGACAATTAATAGCCACAATGGTGGTTACAAGCACCCATATATTTGGATTGGTTCTTGAGAGCTGTTTTCACTGGTCCCCACAAAATGGATAGGGTGAAACCTCAATCCCCATGAGCCCCCTTTCAATCTCTCCACCCCCTACGGGCCTGAGGTGGGCCTCACAGCCATCCACCACACAACGGTGGATATGGGATTCTCTTAGACATTAGAATTTGCTCTATCATGTACTAGATGTCTTGTTAGATCAAAGTGGAATATTATTTGCTTTATGCTGAGGCCCATTTGTGGGTTTTTTTCCTTGATTTCCCAGCTACAAGGTCCAACCGGGTTGGAGGCAATCGACCAAACCCCAAGCAACAGACTAGTTTATTGAAGGCAATGGGGTTTGGGATGTTAAGGCCCTGACTCAACCTCCGCGGACGAACTCTCCCACCTCGAAAAGGAGTGGAAAGGAAGGATTCTGGCGTATGTGATAAGAGTACGAGAATATACTGAATAAAGCATACTTACCTGGACAGGGTCTATGGGTGATCAAGAAGGCCCATGGCCTAGGTCAATGGCCTCCATTGCACATAGGAGGAGCAGTGGCTTAGCATCTCCCCAAGTGGGAGAGTGGACGTCATAATTTGTGGTAGAGGGGGCCTGCGTTCGCGCGGTCCCTGCCAATTTTAAATTTCAACCATTCATCAAGATTATATCTAAATATTTGGCAATTTTTATAAGGAACCCTATGGATGTTTGTTAATTTTTACTCTGGCTTATTGTTAAACTCATCACTAAAAATTTCACTGTGTTGAATGTGATGATGGGGACTAAATTTTGTTTGGTATAAAATTTGGCAAGGACACTACACATGGGGATTTTTATTTTGGGAGACTTAGGATTTTTCTTTTCCTTTTTATTTTATGAATGGACCTCATTGAGTTCTGAGTGACCAACTTGTGCCTGTGGGTGGGTGAGTTTTTGAGTCATACACACATAGCGCGCGAGCGCGCGCGCGCACACACACACACACACACATATATATATATATATATATATATATATATATATATATATATATAGAGTCCCATCTAGGAATAGGACAAGCGGGGATAGAAAGATCTATGTGGGACCACCTTTAAAATATCCAAACCACTTATCAACCCTAACACCCATTGGAGTGATCAAATAGAAATTATTATTCAAATAGATAAGATGGCCACAGTTGAATTTACTAAATCATTGAAAACACAATCAACTTCCTTTGCTTTTCTCCTTTTCTTTTAGGAGTAGATGAGTAAAATCCAGTATCAATTTAAGCCCCTCGATTGCAAGCATTGCGGGATTTCTTGTTTTGGCATCCCCATAGTCCAGAGGTTTTAATGATCAATCATTGTGATTAAGAGCCATGTGGGCAATGTGCCCACAAAACACACCTCTTGTTCATAATCAAACACAATATTTGGATCGCTAGGAGGATATGCTATGACACCAAAATCCCCAACACTCATAATTTTCATCAGAAATACATCCAAATAAATAGGCCTTAAAGTAAATCAAATACTTAAAAAGTCAGGGTCCCATTAACATCTCCATTTTATATCCTTCACTCCTTACCTTTCTAATAATTTTTTAGAACCTACTTTACCATAATAAACTCGGATCAAATTGGATCCTTGCATACAAAATGTGCCCTTATTATGAATTTAAAAACCACCACTTCCCTTAACATTTCATTGATTTTTTTAATTGACAAGAGTGATGGAAACAGTGACAAACCCAGCGAGCCCGAAGGTGCCTCAGCATTTCCCTTTCATTGCATCCTTATCCCAATGGTTTTGAATTGGATGGCCCCTCTATCTAATAATAACTAATTATACACATGATTCATGTGCATCCATCACTTACCATATTATGGTTAGGTACTATATAGTAGGGCCAGCTTTATGATACATCCAAATCATCTATACACATGGGACTTGTTAAATTACATTGGATTCATTAAGTTTTCACATATCCGAATGGAATGGGCCATTGGATGGAGGGTCAAATCTTTTCATTAATAGAGTCGTTAAATTTGTGGGCCACTGATGAAGGGGTTAGAAGCATGAGATTGACCCCAAACTTGATATATGGGCCCAACAATGGGCCCCACCCTAGGCAGCGAACAACCCTCTTATATCGGCTCAAGCTAATGGGAGGGCTGACCATATATATACGGATTTATTTATGTGAGAACCGAGAACTTTTAGTGGGGCCCAACTGTGGGCAATGCTCTCCTAAGCTGAAGCTCAAGATAAAATCCCAGAAGCTCAATATTGTGGGGCCCACCTTTGGTCCATCCAAATTGACCAAACCCACAACCCCCCTAAATTGCACATATCCACCAACTTTTGGTCAAGTCCGAATTTACTAGACTGTTTGATCGACTGTGTACCGATCCGAATAGACTGTTAACCATTAAACTCTCAGGGCCTGGATAGAGATAATAGAAACCACGATTGGAGCTGATTATTTGTAAATAGGAGGGTCCCAGGGAGTCCTTGAAATTCTCCCATCTCTACCTCCATGTAGGTCCCCAGGTAGGCCCCACCACTCACTTGAACTTACCTCAGCTCATAGGAACATCTCCCATATATATATATATATATATATATATATATATATATATATAGGTCTGCTCCCCTACACTGCAGCCCTCCTTATTGTCAGCTGCAAAGTTGCTTTATTTTGAAAGGACCCCAGCATAAAGCAACTTTGCAGCTGAGAATAAGGAGGGCTGCAGTGTAGGGGAGCAGCCCCCATATATATATATATGGGAGATGTTCCTATGAGAGCATCTCCCGCCTTATTATGAGAGATAAGGTGGGGGCACTTAGAGCATCTCCCATTGAAAAACAAATAAACCTTCCACCAGTCCTTGTAAAACCAAAGTTACAACTAAACAAAAAATACAAATGCCACAAAAGTTAGAAACAGACACGGTCGCTAAGGGGAAAAAAAGATATCCATTAACGGCATATCTTCAATCTAACCCCCATCGGATCAATGGCCTTGATTAATAAAAATGTGAGCCACACTTAAAAAAAATCACTAGCATGCAAAATCCCAAAATCACAAAAGCTAAATGCATTCCAAAAGAAGACAGAGGAAAAAAAAAAAAAAAACAAGGAAGGAAGAAAAGGCATACCTCGAAGAGACAGTCGCTGGCTGGGGATTGGGTTTGAGGCCGAGTAGGGGAGGTGTCGTAGCAGAGAGATCGTCGCAAGAGAGAAATTCGTGCCTCATAGAAGAAAATGGGTTCCAGGGCGGGGCGAAATGGAGAGAGAGAGGAGATGGAGAAATGGGGGAAGGGAAAAGTTGCTGGAGAGAAGCATAAGGAGAGGAGCGTCTCGCCGGAGATGATCGATCACGCGAGGATGAGGATCGTGTCTGGCAGAATGGAGAGAGAGAGAGAGAGAGAGAGAGAGAGAGAGAGAGAGAGGACCAAATTGATCTATTTTTTTATTTTGGCCTCAAACGGAGAGTGGGGAAATAAAAATGTTTTGGGCGCGGTCCATGCATGCGCTTTACATCTCATTTCTCTTCACTCCAGCGACTTGGCCTACGCACGTGGAGAGGAGCTCGCTCTGCACACACTCCTTGCATCTTCATTTGAGTGCCTAAAACCCTTGTTTATCTTGTTATGTTCTTTTTCCATGGATAATGAAATGTGTTTATTGTCCACCAAATACAACGACCATTGCAGCCGTATTTATTATTTAAAGAAGAAAAAACTCACAGCCATAACATAAAAATTATAATAATACCTTCCCCAGCCAACCCTATAAAGAAGTCAAGAATGATTAAATATAAGCAAGAGTGAGTACAATGAATTTGCGACAGTTGCCTTGATTATCTACATTTACTTTGACTTTGCTTTTCTTGTCGGGGTGACATGGGACTTTCATAGAACGTCGTAAGTAGGGATGAAAGTGGGTCGGGCCGAGCCGGACTTTTAGTATTTTTTAGTAGGTCTTAGCCCGGCCCGAGCTTGAGAGGGCCTAAAAAATTCTGGCTCGGGCTCGGCTCTTATTAAGTAGGGCCGGCCCTCGAGCCCGGCTTGATTGAGGCCCTAGGCTTGGCTTGTGAACCTGACCCGTTTTATAATGATATAGGTCAATGTTAATATAGATTTAGGGTTTAGGATTCATGGATTATTTAGTGCTTAGGGTTTATGGATTATTTATATTGGATTAAAATTAGGGTTTAAGGTTTAGCGCTTAGGTTTAGGGTTTATAGATTATTTAGTGCTTAGGGTTTAATGCTTAGGGATTATGGATTATTTATATTGGATTAAAACTAAGGTTTAGGATTTATGGATTATGTTATATCATATATGTATTATCTACTGTATAGTGTACATATATATAATATGTGTATTAATATATGTAGGCCTTAGGGCTTACGAGCCGGGCTTCATCAAGCCCGAGCTCGGCCCTTTTAAGCAAACGGGCCTCCTCCTAGGCCCTAGCTCGGCTCTTTTGTCTTTCGAGCCGAGTTCGGGCCGAACCTATAACGGCCCGCGGACTGCCCGACCCACTTTCACCCCTAGTTGTAAGCAATAAGTTTCTTTACTGACCATTCTTACCAAAATCTTGAGGCGTTGGTTGAGGCTTATTTTTGGTGTACATATATTTTTTTTTTCCACACGAAGTCGTTCCATATGAGATTCAAACTCGCTGAATGGTTGAATATAACACCATATAATAAACTATAAGTACAATTTAATTATTGGTGGATTTTTTCTGCCTTACTATTCTGTGTAAATCAGAATATATATAGAATTGACTACAAGTGGTAAGGCACTTCGGTTTCAATCTTCTTTTGAATTGATTTTTAGAGGGGTTCTTCATCAAAACTGATTTTGAGATGGATTCATCTTGATAATTGATTTTGCCACGATATCTTCTCTAAAACTGATCTTGAGAAAAGGTCCTTGTACTTGTACTGTTTTAAGAGGAGATTCCATTCTGTATTATCAAAATAATTGATTGGTGAAACATATGTGTTTGAGTGCATAAAGGATGAGAACTGAAATATGAAGGAAAAGTAAATAATGTTGAAAAAGGAGGAAAGAGGAGAGTTACAATGGCTGTAAAGTAGAAAGGGACTTGAGTGGGCAGAAGCGATTCTTGGGTCACAAATTTTTTATTGTCATTGCGCAACCCCTTGGACTTCAAACATCTCTCTTTAGCAAAACTTTGAATCTCTTTAACTAATCGATAATTCTTAGGATCTATATAAAGTTGCGGAAAAATTATATATAATTCAAATAATCAGGTGAGAACTGTTCTCAGGGTTCAAACAGTGAGAACTACGGGTGGAGCCCACCTATCGCCCAACCCCAACTTTGCAATGGACAGGGACCTCCTTGATAGTCACACGCCCCTGGGTTTGGCACCAATGCGAGGGAATTGGACTGTTGGATCGACAATATACCCATATGAATGGACTGGGCTTGTCGGACATGGATGAGGGGGGTTAGGAGTATGGGATTGGGTCCAAACTTGATATTCGGGGTGGTCCCATATAGATCTTTCAATCCCCACCGGTTCTATCCCAAAATGGGACCCCCAGTGGACCCCATAGAAAAGTTCTCACGGTGACTCCATGAGAACAATTCTCACTTGATCAAATCCCAATAACTATTTGATTAATTGAGACTTTCATGACTATGTTAAAGAGAACAACGTGAAAAATTCTCCCTAGAATTTTTTAAAAATGATTGGTTTTCATGCACAAGGATAGGATGGATGAAATCTGATCTTACATGCGCCGAAGAGGGGAAAAATACACCCATTATACAATCCTAAACCATTGTTCTAGACGATAGATATACTAGAAATTTTAAGGAGACCATTATCTTCCAGACAAAGGGCTCAAATTATTTTTGCTAAAATGAGTTTTGGGCTAAGTCCCACATGATGAACGGTTCACATTATCGTGAACTGATCTAAAAATATGTTGAACGCTCTAGATTTCATCTAACCATTTGTGTATTCTGATGATTATTTTATAAACTCTTGAAGCTTGAAGCTGTAGATAACCCGAGAAAGTAAATAAAAAAAATATATATATATATATATATATATATATTTTTAAAGAAATGAAACATTGGGGCCTATTTGAAGGTTGTTACAGGTGGGTGATCAGATTATCCGATTCATGCATAGGGTCACAACTACATATATTAATTAATTAATGTTTTTGAACACTAGTAGTGATTAAGATGGTTGAGTTCAAGTCACAGGACCCAAACCCTAATGCTAAGAAGGGCCAAGCACCCAAATCGAGTTTAAGTCAAAGAACCCAAACCCGTACCCGGTTCAAATTAAAGTCCCAAAACCCTAGATATGAACTTGAACGAAGGGTTAGATCCAAAGTTGAAAAACTCGTGACTCAGACTCGACTAGTTCAATGTAAAAAAGAATCGACTCAGATAGTCTTGTTTTAGAAAAAAAAATTTTCAAAAATATTTAAAAACTAATCCATCACTTATAAAATATAAAAATATATTTATTGACTTGCATTCATGATAATCAATTAAAATTAATAAATTTACATATGTAAGAAAATCACTATAATAAGAAAAAAAAATATTGCATATTACATAATTTGTCAGTCCAAATATCGTATGTAAAAGATCAAATATAAGTTTCAAATTACATTTTAGTCATCATTTTTAAATAACTGGCTCCTAACCTCATCCAAAATTACTTAAAAGTAAACTTTAATTATTTTAAATTAGGTTTACCTATTAAATGATTAGGAATGCAAACAACTTATTAAAATGAAATGACTCGGCCGAATCTCCACTGCTTGGTTCGTCATCAAAAGGAGATGACTCGGGAGAGTCAAAAGTCAACTTGTAGAGTTTTCCAACTATGGTTGGATCATGCCAAATCAAAGCCCATGCATTTTCTCTTCAAAATAGAAAAAAGATTAAAAAAATAATGACAAACTGAGATTGGAATGTGAACAAGAGACTTCTATTTTTTATGAAACATATATGATGTATTGATATGGCATTAGATAATTGGGCGATATCCAGGGTTTAAATCCCATTCCTGAGTTAAAAATGAGTCCCTCTGTTGGACCCATAACCTTTGGTGGTTTTTTTTTTTTTTTTTTTTTGTGGGGGGGTGGGTTTACTGCTTTCGATTTCGTCCCTAATGATTATTGAGTATATTATTTCGTCTAAAATTAAGTCACTATAAGAATATTGCTTTCAGGGAGAAAGTAGCTTTCTTTATTTCAATTCTACTTCTTTGGTAGAGTTGGTGACGTTTGTTAGTTTGTCAATTATAATACAGAGGTTGGGGTGGAGATTTCTCCTACTTTTTATAGAGATCGTGTGTCGTGTACACCAAAAACCCCGGGATTGGTAGAATACGTCAAATTAAATCTTATAACCATTTAGGACAAAGTGTGTGGGTTGGACCCTCATAGAGGCACTCCTCTTCAATCTACTCTAGGTGGGTTTTTTTTTTTTTTGTTTCTCCATCCTAGCTGAGGCGGCCATTAGTGACTCCATCCTAAAATATAAAACCCGCTTCAGCGGTAAGAATTAAATTTCATGATATAAAACCCGCTTCCATTGGATACTAGGGATTGATCCCTGTATATTAAGGTGAGAAGCAAGGTTCCCAACCAACTGGGAAACCCTTATTCTCTCTCCAATGTTAAACCTACCATAGAGCAAAATTTTGTGGCAACTACCCTTTTGTGATAAATGCGAAAAATGCATCTACATTGGACGGATGGATGAAATCTCTCCTTAGGTTAACATCCAATCTTCCTCTTCCCTTTTTCCAACATTGCATTGGTCTGCAATGGCGTACACTGTGCAACATGGAGGAGGGGTGGCAATGCCTCACCCAAACCATCCACCCAACCCAACCTAGTACTTAAGGTTTCCAACTTCCACTTGACCCTCTTATTTTTGGGGCTGACCTGATTAGTGAAGAAATGGGATTATATTTTGAAACAAGGTGGGCAAATTCGTGACTTAAACTCAACTCGTCAAGTGCAAGAAAAAAAAAAAAAAAACCTCGAATGGTAAGCATGGAGGCTCAAGAGTCGTGCTTTCATAAAAAAAATATTTTAAATATCTTTAAAAATGAATCTATTACTTATAAAATAGAAAAAATATATTTATTTACATGCATTCATGATAATCTATTCAAATTAGTAAATTTATATATGCAAGAGAATCACTACCATAAGGAAAATAAAAGAAAAAATATTGAAAAATCCAAATATCAAATCGAAAAGATCAAATATAAGTATCAAATTACATTCTAGTCATCATTTTTAAATTACTAACTATAAATCTCACGCATAATTGCTTATAAATAAACTTTAATTGTGTAAAATTAGATCTTCCTAATAAATTGTTTGGAATGCAAGCAACTTATGAAAATAAAATAACTCAGTCAAGTCTCCCTATTTTTGACTCAATCCTTCGTCAAAATGAGACGACTTAAGAAAGGAGTAAGCTCGGAGAGTTTTCCTACCACGATTTGAAATGTCCAAAATCAGTTGAAGTTAATGGATCGAGTTGTGTTTTAGTGTTTACCCATGCTAGACAACCATCCCCCAGTGTGAAAGTGTTCCAATTGGACTCATTGCACTTTGCCGTAATAATGCATGTAAAATCTGACATGCTAAACATGATCGACCATTCTGGTTTAGAGGATGGTATTAGGTTGGCATTTTCAACCCGATTAATAAATGGATTGAGATACGATTTGGACACAAAACAATCAGCCTAACAGGAACCTAACCGAGCCCATTACCACGCAACACACCAGAGATGAGTTGTCCTGAAGTAATATAAACAACAAGAGTCCCATTGTCAACAATTAGAATGTCACCATGAGAGTGTTCCCGCAGGTAAAGATTGAACTTCACACAAAAAGTCTACGCCCATATAGGAAAGAACTTTATTGCTTTCAACATTTTCCCACTTACAAGTAATCTTCCACTTTTCCTTTCCAAATATTTAAAACCTGGGGACCAACTTCTAAAAATTATGCAGTCCATTGATCTGACAGACGGATCATTTCCCTGCCAACCCAACCTGCAAGATATGAATCCAGCCATTAACCAGAAGGATATGAAACCCAACCAAATCCTACTCTTGTGTTCTGTAACCTACCAACCCAACTTAGTTATTCAGAGTTTGATTTGCCCTTCCAATTTCGGGTTCACTTCGGTCTATATTTACAACCCAATTATTAATAAGCTCGTCAGGGAAGATGAACAGGTACACAAGGGTGCAATCGTGTAAAATGCAAATTCCGGTACAGATAGAAAATTGCTTTGCTTTCCCATGCACCCAACTCATACACCACCAGTGCAATACTTCGTTTTGGGCCGAAGCCAGAATAATAATAGTAATAGAAAAAATTGGATTTTTCGCAATAGAGAGAATTTCAATATCCTATGAGCCCTAGAAATGTAGGAATCCTCTCCTATGAAAACGGAAATATGTAGAAGACGGAATTCTCTCAATGCACACACCCACCCTTTGAATCCATTTAGATAGAGAAAAATTGGGGAATAAATTCCAGGCCAAGAAAATCCTCCGGTCCTAAATTGTAGGGTCAACAGCATTCATATCTTCCACACCTCTTCATGAAAGCCACAGCAGATACCATGATCATATAAGGTTGGTTTTACCAAGGAAACCATTGCATCATTCATCTGGGCCTTCCCAAGTCTTCCTGTGAAATCGTTATTGGAGATTCCGATCACCCCCTTTCACAGTAAGGCCCACCAAGCAAAAATAAAAAAGCCCAACCAAGTGTGGCCACACCCCCCCAGGTACTCACAACTAGCACAAAGACCCACACCCATAAAAAAAAATAAATGCATTTGGAAAGCTTGAAGACTTCCTGCTCATAAGAGGGGCCAATTCACACCTCTGCCATCATTTCCCACATTATCATTCCTCACCTAACCTCCTTCTACCACCAACCTAAGATCCCCAACATCCCCCAAAACAGGAAAAGAGAGAGAACCAAGGAAAAAATATGTATAAAGAAAAGAATTCGAGTCAAAAAGAGACTGAATCAGAGGAGGAGAGCAGGCAGATGGAATATCATTTTCATTGGGTGGGGGGTGGTGTGGTGGTGGATGTGGCACCTTTAGCTGTCTACGTATAATGATAAGAAAAATAACCATCTTCAAGTCATCATCAAAGAAAGAGAGGAATTGAGAGAAGCAGACAAAAAGAAAAGTAGAAAAAGGGTAGGAATAGGAGCAAATGGCTTGTGCCCTGCCTTTTTTTTTCTCTTCTTCTTCTTTTAACCTTTCTCCTTTGCATTAGATAGAGAAAGAGCATTCATTCACATACATTACAGAAGTATATATCTATGTACAGCAGTAGAGCACTGGAAAAAATAGAAAAGAAAACTTGGACTTATGCAAATGCACTTTTATACTGGGGGTGAGACGATGGCTTTCTTAAAAGCAAATAGAGAAAAAAAACCCCAGAAAAGCCGTGGATAGCAGAAGATAGAAACCTGGTCTTTATTTCCCATATGCATTAGTTGGCACGTGGCCCCTTGGGTCACAACACAACCCTTCTGAGTTCTCATCCTCCACCCTACGCAACCTTCCTAATACTTTAACTCATTCCACTGAAAAATCAATCAATATCACAGCAGAGAGTTAGAAAGAAGGAAGATGGATCATGTACATGTATATAAATCTGCATCCCATTTTTTCAGGGGCCCAACTGGTACCAATCTAATCATTAGGCCTGATAGGAACGTATTGCTGCTGTTGATTATATAAATGCGACTTCTATCAAGATTTAGATTTGCTTGGTAGACCTTATTGGCTGGATTTATCACATTCTCAAATTCTTTGTTTGATGGAATTTTAAAAAAATAACAAGCTACACTAACATCTTTTGGGATGCACCAAATTAGGGAATATTAAAATCCCATTCTTTTTCCTGAAAAAAAGAAATTAAATATTTCATAAAATAGATTTTAGGGAGAAAATATTCTTTAAAACTCTTGCTAATTAAACTCTCACTCTAAGGACCGATCTTCCTTGTATCTCACTGGTTTCATGATTAGGAGGACATGCGATAGGTCCGGATTCAAGGATTGGTACCATCCTCCCTTTATCTTAAACTCACACTCTAAAGCAACCAAGTGCAAATTAATAGGGTACGTAGGCTTGTTTGAGAGTTGAATTCAACCACAATGGGGCCGGCCACTTTTGTCCAGCAGAGATAGGTTTAGGTTTATAAAGTATAAACTACAGGAAAAAAATTGAAAAGAGCCTAAACCTACCTTCAAAAAAGTGACTCCATGCTATGGTGTGGACAATTATACACACCAACAAAATGACAGTCACCACAACAACGTTGACATTGTTCCAAAGCATGACTAGAGTGAAACTGCAGATCTGGGTGGTGGGTTTTCTTGTAGGGTCTCACCATTAACTATAACTATCTTTGAAGGCTACTTTGTTTAGACTTAATAATCAATCCCCCACTCCCTCTTTTCTCCTTCAACCATCCCACCGACAGTTTTCCATCCATCCCATACACAAAAGCAATGAGCAGGTAACTAACTAAAACATCACACCACAAGGACAAGCGCCATAATGAAACGAATAAGACAGTGGGCAAGGCTGTTTTCTTTACTGATGAAAGGGTCCCATTTGTACCCGGGTCTTTCGGAATGGCATGTCTCTGTCGTTTGGCAAGTCTTAGAGAAACAAAAAAAAAAAAAAAAAAAAAAAAAAAAAGGAGATCAAGGCCGAGGGTACAAATTAAATTCATTGGATTCTAGTTTCCCCGGTTGAAATAGTCTAATGACACACTATCTCTAACCACTTCTTACCAAAGAAACGCGTAATTCCCCAACATCCCCAATGGCAAATAGACAAGTAAAACCGGTTTCCACGGATCTAATATGAATTAAATATACCCCGAATTCAAATACCAACAATCCACGGCGACAAACATGTCCACAAAGGGACAGCAAAAGATGGAATAAATCTCCAAGCCGACGCATGTGACTGCCATCATCTGTCTATATATATATGTGCATATTTTTTAACACAAACACATGTACAAGGCTCCAAAACCTACTATACTCATCAGTGAGAGTGGGCAATTACAAACGCGTGCGGTGTGTGCCTCTTCCCTCACAGATGATTGACCGTTGACCAGCACAATTTATTCTTATTCTTATTCTTAATATATATATATATATATATGGGGCCAGCTCTCATAAGGAAGGCTCAAATGTGTGGTTGGACGTGAGGATAAAGATTGGTGGATTTCAAGGACTTTCTGAGATCCTCCTCTCTACAAAAAAAATCAGTCCCAACAATGATTTCTATCATCTCCATATGGGCCCAAAAGTTTAATAGTCAATAGTCCATTCGGATCAATACATAGTAGATCCAACGGTCCAGTAAATTCAGATTTGACCAAAAGTTACTGGACTTGCAATTTAGGGAGGTCATGTGTTTGGTTCATGCCCCACAAGCATTAGCTTGCGTGTGTGTGTATATATATATATATATATATATAGATATAGGGATATACTCCTATGAGAGATCTCTTACCTCATATGAGAGATAGGAGTGGGGACCCTCACATTTAAGTTATTGGCATTGAATATGGATTTGAAGGCGCCAACTTATCTCTCACAGTAAGGTGAAAAAATCTCTAACAATAAATATATATATATATATATATATTAGAGAGAGAGAGGGAGAGAGAGGGCAGAAGGTAGGTTGGATCTCGCACAAGTGCCACATGTGGAAGGTCTAGACCATCCTCAACTTAAACCCCATAAGAAAGTGAGACAATGTACGCACATGGTTCATCCACAATCCCTCTAAACTTCCAAATTTCTAAGTTTGGCACCAAAATCATCCACAGCCAGGTTTTCGCGGAAAAGGAGGAGATTGCGGGAATATGATTTCCCGGTAAAGTAAAATCCATATCTGTTCCGGGCGCAAAAATAGGCCAAGTTTCCTGGGGTGGTCGGAAAAACAATTTTTCTCTATGGTGCCCTAGGTTTCAATCGAAATCATAGGAACCGTTCAACCATTTGGCCCAACCATGATAAGGCCTTAGGCCATCAAAATGTCCAATAACAATTGACATTCCACATTCACACGGAAAGTGCTGGGTCATTGTGCTGATCCAACTGAGAAACTACTCCATTCCATGGAAATAAAGAGGTATATAAAACTAGAGATGTCCCGCGGACTACCGGAAGTAAGAAACAGATTGCACCCTATCATATGTGGACTATTGTCATTGCTTGCCATCTCGTGTCCCACCTATTGAACGGTCATCCATCTACACTCTTGCACTGTATAAAGCAATGACAACCGTCCACGCTCAAGCAGTGCCATACTAGTCACTCGGAAACAGACACACACGGTCTCTACTGTTCTACTAATTCCCCAATCCCGCGGACTACAGAGACTATTAAGTAACTTGGTCAGATGTTGGAAGTAAAAACACACCAGATCCGCATTACTATAACGCGGGGTCTTTTTTCCTGTTTGGGCCCCATGACAAGGACCACATCGAAGACCATGCGAGTCCGCCCACTCGGACCCGAACCGAGTCGACTCACCCATTTCGAACCCAAACTCAGAGCTGAAAAGGAGAGAGAGAGAGAGAGAGAGAGAGAGAGAGAGAGAGAGAGAGACTACAGACCTCTTGTGAGCATTGACGGAATTCTCAGTCACGGAAGATGACGGAATCGGCGATCTTCATCAGCGGTTCGAGGCAGGCGGCGGCGAATTTACGGGCGAAGAGGTAAGAGTAGGTGGAATTCGACTTCCTCAGGCTGCCAATCAGCGCCGGCGTGATCTCCGGCGGAACGTAGGTGTGTGGGTGGCCGCCGGTGCTCCCCGTCCAATTGACCCTGGTCAATGTGTAATGGGTGCAGCCCTTTGGATCCTCCATTGACAGGAGCGTCGGAAAATAGTGCTCCTCCGGGTAGCAAGACTCTGCCTTTCGGCACGGCAGACGGAACTTCCTCCACAGCCGTCGGTCCCGGATCACCACCAGCGCGTGCCGCCGAGTCAGCACGAAAAACTGCGACCCAACTCGGAATTCCGAGAAGGGGACCTCCGGCAGCATCACATCATCGCCCCTTGCAATGTATCTCTCCCATAGGCCAGGCTCGCCGTCCAGGATCTCTATGAAGCTCCGGTACTTGGGGTAGTGGCTGGAGCGGCTGAGATCGGAGGCGAAGAGCGTGTGGTAGACGAAGCGGAAGGAGTGGAGGGGGACGCAGTGCTGGGAGAGGAGGGCGAAGAAGGCATTCGCCGGGTCGTCGAGGAGCGCAGCGGCGAGGAGGCGGCGGGCGGCAGAGATGAGCGTCGGGGTGGCGCGCTGGGTGCGTTTTCCTGCGATGAATCGGCCCTTGAAGACGCCGGTGGCGGGGCTGAGTCGGGCGGTGGGGTCGGCGTGGATGTAGATGTTGTAAAGGTGGTTTTGGCCGTGGAAGAAGCGCTCCCAGAGAGGGGCGAAGGTGATGTCTGAGTTGGTGAGGAAGAGGAAGGCGATTTTGGGGGTTGGGGTGGGCGGAGGAGGGGAGGTGGAGGCGAGCGCCGCCCGGCGGAAGAGGGCAAGGTCGTCGAGCTCGTCGGGGAGGGAGATGGGGATGTTGCGAGGAGGAAGGATTCGAGGGGCGAGGAGGAAGAGAAGAGGCAGAGAGAGGAGGAGTGCGAAGGAGAGGACGAAAGGGGTCGAGAACATGGTATTGCAGACAAGCACAATTTGGGGGTTTTGCTTCTGATCAAAAAGGTTGAGAATTTAGAAGATCTGATTGAAATCGGGTCAAAATGGGATCTGGGTTTCGAAAAAGACCGGATTTTGAGCTAGGAATCGATGGGAATTTCAGATTCTCCCAGTGATAAAATACAACAAAAGGGAATGGGAATTAGGGTTTTCTCAGGCAATGAGACAAGAAACTAGTTGGTCTTTCTAAGAAAAAAAAAGACAATGTTTTTACAAAAATGAACAACAACAAAAAAAAAAAAAAAAAACAAAGATCATCAACAACAACAAACAGACAAGAATTACAACAACAGGAAGAGTCCAATCAGAGTAAGATGATGCAAGGGAACTAGGGTTATTTCACAAGAATGAAGAAAAATGGGATTTTGGGGGCAATGATAGGGGAAAAAAAGATCAGGGTTTTCTCTCCAAAAAGAAGAAGAGATCCATTACATAGAAAAAGAAGAAAAGAAAAAAGGGGGTTGATTAGGGTTTTTGGGGTTGATATACAAATATAAGAGAGAGAGAGAGAGAGAGAGAGAGAGAGAGAGAAATCCAAAGGAAGAAGGAAGGTATTTAATAGAGAAAGATACAAAAGTGTTTGTAACTAGTAATCAGAAAAGATGAGGATCTGGGATTTTGGAGGAAAAAGAAGGAGGAGATATGGAGTGAGTGGGAGAGGAAGTGAAAAGATGGCATTGATGAAGAAACAGGGAGAGGAGGGGTTTCTACTTTCTACTGTGATTTGGTGGAAACAGGGAGAGGAGGGGTTTCTACTTTCTACTTTCTACTGTGATTTGGTGGAATGAGATGGGGCCCGGCGGATGATAAAAAAAAAAAAAAAAACAATGGAGATGAAACTGGTTGATACCTGACTAACCAGTTTCCGTTAATCTGGAGCTAACGGCGTTAGACGAAGCAAAAGTCAATTGGTGGAAAGACCAACCCACGTACCATCCGTCACCAGTCCCCTCTGGAAAACAAGAAAAAAAAAAAAAAAGGGGGAAAGTGGAAAAGAAAATAAAAAATAAGTGCGTTTGGGATTGCAAAAACAAGATTAAAGTGGTCTTTGTCTCTCTACCTCACAAATAAATAAAATTATATTTTTACTTTTCTTCCCCTCATTTTTTAACTTTCCAAACAAAATGAGGTAAAATTAATTTTCCCTCCCCTTCATTTTCCTTCCGCCTCAAATTTTTACTCCCCTCTCCTTCCCTCCCAAACATAGCATAAATGATCCTGTCAGCTACACTGACTGCTAGAGCACTTCTTTTTAGAGGTGTGCCCCACCATGTATAGCATCAAATCATGGATCGCGACCGTCCAAATGTTTTTGGCTAATTGATTGCACTTTATAAGTGATGATAAATGGCTCAAATCTAAAATCTCTTTTATTTATATATATATATATAATTTTTTTGGGTACCCAGCCATGGCGTGCGCGGTAATGTAGTCTACATATAGAGAAGAATAGTCCGCATAAGTAGAAAAGTGGCCCAAATAGGATAGAAGTGGCATGCCCATTGGAGGTCCTAAACGGGTTATAATCAGTGGGTTCAATCAAAAAGCTATTTATGGGTGGTACAACATGTTACAAGAATCCCACGATTTTTTATGCCAGGGAATGACCAGATATGAAGTGGACCCCTAGTACATGTGGGTTCGATTCAAAAGAATCAAGTAAAAGAGGGTCATGGTTCTGGACTCCTTTTAAATTTGTCTAAACAGAGGCTCACCTTGTCCACCTGAATAAAATTTGGAAAGGGTATTTATTTTCCGGTGTCAAAGAGATGAAGGTGAGGAGAGATCTAACGGGTTGGATCTTGTATTTAGGCCCCACAGAATCTATAAAATATCATTGGATGATTCATATTGTTTTTCCACATATCTTGAGATTTGGCCTCAAATGCCTAACTTGATCATAGGAACAATTTCAATAGTTTGGATCGTGATTTACCATCCTAGAAATAATAAGAAAAAGAGAAAAACATGACTGCTTATGGACTAATCTAAAATTAAGCTTGTTACGTCAATGGCTGGTATTATTTTTGCGAATATCTCAAGGTCCACAAGTTATCAAGCGTTGAAGATTAAACCTCATGGTTGTGTTTAGCATTCCAAAGAGATCTAATGGTTTAGATCTTGTGTTTAATGCCTATAGAATTTAAAAAATATCATTAGGTGGCTCCCATTTCTTTTCACATACTCGAGATCGGTGATGATCCAACGGTTAAAATCTGACCCCTAGCCATGTTTGATCTTGTGAACACTTCCAACGTTTTTATCGTGATTTACTCTCTTAGGCTTTAAAGAAAATTTTAAAAAAAAAAAATGGACTAGGGCGTTGTGGATCTAGAAACATTGTTCATCCACCTCTACTTTTTTTGCCTATACTTTCCAAATGCATATAATGGTGGGCTGTGGAAAAGAAATGCATTGCCTCAACTTCTCTATACCAGTAAGAGGATGCAACAAACTGCCAAGGCCCCTATTCTTAAAATCTCTATCCGCTCTAAAGATTTAGAGAATTAGAGGCAAAACGTAGTGATGATAAACAATGGCTAAGCCTTGTTTGGTATCTCTATTCTTTTTGGATAGAACCATCAAAATAGAGTCACTAAAAAAAGAGTTATAAAAAGGGATAATATTCAGGTGGGAACTGTTCTCACATATTATGTGAGAACTTTTTTGTAGGGCCCAATTGTGGGCTCATTTGGGGATGGGACTGGGGGGATGGAAAAATCTATATGAGACCACCCCTAGTATCAAGTTTGACTCCAAACACATGCTCCTAACCCCTTCATTCGTGGCCCACAAGTTTAATGGCATCATATTTAAAAAAATATTCAACTGTCGATCCAACGGTTCAGTCCATTAGAATGTGTGTCAATCCTTGGGATTAATGACTATCAGGGGGTTCCCTATTGCTTGCTAGGTTGACATGTTCTCTATAGCCAGTTCTCCTGCATCCTTTGTAGAAGATTATCTTCTTGCGAGAAGACTTGAAGAGTCAAGCATTTTATTGAATCTGTTGCGATCAACGGTGTGAAGTCGTTGACGCGTGAAGTGACACAAGGTAACTTCAGTCCTTAGGTAGGGGATATATGAGGAAGAGATCTAAGTTTCTTGTAATTGCGAGATTCATAGTGTTTGATTTGATCTAGTTCAGATTGGTGGTTTTGCACTCAGTTAGGGTTTTCCACCTTAAATTTGGTGTCATTGTGGTGTGTGCTTGTTGATTTTATTTTTACTGCATATTGTTTATTTCTTCACACTTTTGGGTTGATTGTTTGAGTAGACCAATTTAGAGATCGCGAACCCTGAATCTTTCAAGCTACCACTAGTAATGAATTATAAATGTTTTGATAAGACATCAACTATTTCTTTTAAAAAATCATTGAGTTTTTTTAAGTGATCAATTATACACTCCTTTCTTGAATAACCATGTAGTTATACTAAGCTGATAGAGAATACAAATTAAGAAGGTTGTCCCCTAGCTTTTGGAAGTTTCTATTTGGTTACAAACTTTCTTGATATACAAAGGTTTTTTTTTTTTTTTTGCTTACAAATGTTATCTTTAATCACGTTTTCTCAATAAAAAAATCGACCGTCACAAATTAAATTTAAAAAAAATTATGTATAATAATTAATGTAAAGTTCCTAAATAAACCCATTTTGATCATAATCTTCTTGATTACTGCAACCCAATGATATTTGCTTTTAGTCAAAAGATTATAACCCTCTTCTCCTCTCCTTTATGTGTGAGTAGTGATGGGGATCCAAGCAAAATCTTGGAAATGAAGACAGTCACCTTTTCAGCCTTTATTATGGCCTCTTATTATAGTTCCCTTCCCATCATGGAACCACGATTAAAAAAACCATAATCTAGCATAGAAAATAAAAATAAACATCAAAGCCCTCTAAATCAAATGAAAATCACAAGCAATAAATGAAAAAGATATTCAAGCATAATTACTAATATGTAATTCAGATTAGATCCAAGGGCCTTTACTCTAATACCATTTGCTAGATTTAATTACACTGTTTGAATCACAGGATCAACCATCGTGGATTTAAATGTAAATAACACAAGCATAATAATTAAGTAAATACATATTTGAATTCATCACTTTGATCTTGATCTTCTCGATTTTGGAAGTCAATGACCACTTCTTTTAGTTTAGGAAACTCTCTTCTCATTCTCATTTATTCGTAATAGAGATCCAAGCAAAACCTAGAAATGAAGAGAGTCACGCCAAAGCCCTTTGCTTATAAATCTTATAACTAGCAAAACATACCTGCGCTTAGTAAGAGCAATATATTTAAGAAAATTTCTAATTTAAGTTAGAGAAGTAAGGTCAAAGAGTCTGTATAATCTAAGACTCTTATTCCTGTTCATTTGAATTCAAAGAATCAATTTGATTAAATGGAATCAATCAAAATGAACTTAAGTGGTCAAAATCGAAATCAGTTGCAAAATTAAAAGCAGATTTCTCAATCAATTGTGAGACCCATATATGCTTAGCACAAGTAACATACTTCATTATGTTAAAGTTACAAAGAAATTAAATAATGATTGTCTGAATTGTATTTAACTTTTGTAAGCCTCTATAAGCCTATCATTTGCCAAGCATGATTCCTCAATGATTGAAAATCTAAACTCCTTTCTTATGAGTCGTTTGTCTTTTAAGTATGGGATATAAAAATGGGATTTAAAACACATATAATTTTCATATGCACATAAAATTTATTTATGTGAAATACATGATCGTGTTTATTTGGGAACACCATTTTCACATGAATAAACACCAGACAGTTTGGACTTCATATCCAAAATTTTCATTATCTCATAATCTATGGTTATATAATATGTGAAAATAAAAGTTTTAGGCTTTAATGAGCCAATAATTCTTTTGAATGGCTTGAATTAAAATCCTAGGAACCACAAGAGTTGGAAAAAACAAAAAAACGATGGTAAATTTTGCAACTACAACCTTCACATGCGTCACTTGTACTAGCATTCTTCTAGCAAGATAAATGTGTAATACTTTTACTCTTCTTTAAGTGTGTAAATATTCATATAAAATGGTTTCGTCTATACACCATTATCAGACCTCGTTCACATATGTAATGCATAAAATGAGCACAAAAAAACTTGACCGTTTGTGAATGTTGTGCATGTGCATCGTTTACATATGCAAATGGTGCAAATAAAAAACCCCTTAAGTCCAAGTTTTAAGAAATAAGAACAAGAAAGACTTTTTAATGCATTTAGCCACTCAAATGGAGTCAATTCATATGATGCATGTGGTGATGGGAGCCATTCTCCCACATCCAACAACAAAATTCCCTAAATTCTCAAGAATTTCGCTTTCAAAATGCTTGGAATTCTTGGGCTTATGTGATTTTACTTATTGCTTTCTTATTTGCATTAGAATACATAGCAATTGAATACAAATGGTGGTTAAAAATGAAGACCAATGGTGAATTTCAAAAAATGAACACTCAACAATATTTTCTTTTAGGAAAATAAAATAAAAAGAATATGCTATTTGATGCTCATTTTTGGAAATTCAATTTTCATCTTCATTTTAAAACACCCTATGTATTCGATACCTATGTATTTTAATGCAAACAAACATGGCATTGAATAACAACATTTAGGGCCTCTTTATTTAAAAGGATTATGATAATTCTTATTGGGAGGTTCTATGAACCCCCCTAATCCTATCCATCATCTGGTTTCAAAAAATGCCCAAGTATAATCTTGTATGTTTAAAACTGAAGTTCTCCAAATTTTATAAGCCAAAAATGACATTTCATATGACTAATTTCATAATTTTTAGAAGATGGTAGCTGTCATTGAGCAAAACTAAATCTTATCTTAGCTAGTTAAGCAAATTTCAACCACCTAAACTCGAATAATTAAAAATTGTGAATAGTAAGGCCTCTCATAAATGTTATCATCTAGGCCTTCTATGAGGATTCGAACCCGTGGCATCTAGAGCTGCCCATTTTGACATTCCTTCCTGGGATCCTCTTGTCAAGCACCAATGACTCAAAATCTCACAAATGAAGGTGGGGTCCATGAATGGAGTGAAGTAATGAGGATTTGACAGGCCCACTAAGCAGAGAACTGTCTCTGTACCGTACATGCACAAATAAACTCTAGTTCAATCGCTGCCATCCATCCAATCTTCCTTCCAAGATGGACTTAACACATGACATGATGGGGCTTTTGCCCATTTTCTCCCATTGTCATTCATGGAGAAAGACGAGGCATTCGTACTACATACTATTCTTAGAACTTTCATGGAAAATGGGCCTGCAAAAAACAGTACATTGGAACTTTACTTAGGATCCGGATGCTATGTAGCTTCCTGGTAGAAAGAAAGCTCCTGTCACAATTAGACAAAATGTGATCCAGTCATCTACAAAAATACAAGGCAATTTCGTGCTATCTTTGTGATTGATGATATTTTATTGTTACCCACTTTGCTGCAGTCAGAGTGTTGAGGATGGAGATTGGCCAATAAGAAATATGAAAATTTGGATCAATTGGATACTACTGGCTGTCCAAAATCCAAGGTGCTAATCAAAGGCAAAGTTTGTAGCCTTAATAAGGTGATTATAAACATCTGATAGACCTAAATTTGTCTTGATGGTTAATCTACAAACCTCTTTGATGTTGAGCCTAAAAATATATAATTTAATGGGGCATTTGTTTGCAAGAGTTTTTTTTTTTTTTTTAATAGAAATTTATGTGAGCAAAGTTACATATGGAATTCAAATTATTTAATGGTCACTTGTAAATTTTCACCCTTCAAATGTAGTCACTTACTCACTTGATGAAAAAACCCTTCTTAGAATTGCTAGGACTTCAATTCCTTGTCAACAATGGGGCAATTAGTGTCGCAAGGGCCAAGCATGTTCTAAACTTTACTGCATTTGGCACTTGCAATTTAAACAAAGAGAAATGCTCGTATGGGAGTTACTCTTATCTAATGCCCCCACACCCATATCCAATGACAACAATCGAAATATGAGGGCCCTCACTCTTTACTTTCATAGTACCGTGAGAGTAACTCTCACAAGAGCATCTTTTGTAATTTTTTTTTAGCTTAGGCTCTTACCTATGAGAAAAGACATTCCCCTAAAAATATGTCATAGATTTTGAAATTTCCCCAAAGAGTGTATCTTTTTGCATATTGCCGTAAAAGGACTTGTGCATATCACTTGGATGAAAGCACCATTTTATTCTTTCATTTTCCAAATGGGAAAGGGCTCATATACGAAAGTTCCTAGTACTATGTATTAAATGTGACCGGAATGATACAAACCATGGTTCAAAATAGTAGCATGTAGTGTTTTGGCTACCGACCACTACACTCACGAGAACCGCTATTTTGATCTTTGATACAAACGATATGATGGATCTCATTTGACATGCTGGGTTGATAGTTTAAAAAATGTAGAGATTTCCATATTGGAATATAGAATTTCTCCACATGAAAAATCTTCCAAGATCTTCCCATATGGGACAATTGGATATTTAATATGGAAAATTCTTTACAATTTTCTATAAGAAAAGAGTCGTTTCTTTTATATAAAACATATTTTAAAATAAATACCAAAGCCCACCTTTCAAAAAGTTATCTTTGTCTTCTTCCATGGAGCATTCACCATTACAATCTCAATATTGCACTATGGTTTTTGAGAGAATCACGTAAAACATTGAAGAAAAATAGGTTGGGATTAATGGACAAAGAAATGAAGAAGACATCAACATGTACGACAAATCTAAACAAACAAATAAAAAATTGAAATACCTCATACATGCACGAGAAGATACAAGATGACTCTCGGAAGACGTTTCGTGAAGTGGTGATTGAGTGATGAAAACTACCTTGGAAATACATTCGTTCTATAAGGCTAGGTTTTTTTTTTTTTGCCGAAGAATTTCATCATAGGATGCCTAAATTTTCTATATTTTAGTTTTAATGTTCCAACATGGGAAAGTTCTCAATCCCAAGGGGTTGGCCGAGTGGTCAGGATCACGGTTCCTCCCTCTTCCTGAGCTAGAGGTCTTGATTTCGGTTCTCCCTTCTTCAGGAATTAAAGGTTGAGTTCACTAGTGCTATTACCTTGGGGCCACGGGAGTGTTTACCCGGCTTCCCTTGGGGCCCGAAGGGATTAGTCCAGTCTAAAGGGTTGGGAACCCTTCGATAGCACTAAAAAAAAAAAAAATCATGGGAAAGTTCTTCAAATTAGCAGCTTAGTCTTAAATTTCTTTAGCTAGCCATTCTGACCAAAACGTCAAGGCATTAGTAGAGGAAGTGAAAATACTTTTCAATATCCTCCCTTGGGTGGAACCCACTCCTTAATACTCCCTCTCAGGTGGAACTCGGCTGGCGCACTTTTGGCGACACGCATTTTTTTTTTTGTGCCGAGTCGTTCCTTATGGGATTCGAACTCATGACCGGTTGGCTCGGATACCATTTAAATTTCTTTAGCTAGCCATTTCTACAAAAATCTCAAGACATTAGTAGAGGCATCGGAAATACTTTTTAATACTAAGCGCGTTAAACTTAAATGAGACTCAGTATATCAGTCTAAATGCATGTAATACATGACCCAAATGTAAAAAAAAAAAAAAAAAAAAAAAAAAAGAAGCCCAAGTCCCTCAAGCAGGAGTTATATGAAAAGCTGAGAAACAGAATACCAAGGTGGCAAGGCACTGTGGTGAGAAGCACGCCTTCTTTGCCACAGACTCATCATCTTACATTCTCTCTCTCTCTCTCTCTCTCTCTCTCTCATTCATTCATTCAACTGCTTTAACCTACCATTTAATGCTCTCTCCAATTACAATAATAGTTGAAAGTAGATGTACCACCATCAAATTAGACAGCTCAGCTGTTACAGGGAGATCTGAGCAGAGAGTCCAATGGCATCTATCCCATGAGTAGCATTCACTGAATTCACAAACCCCACAGATTAATGGCCCTCATCTTATTACTATATTCACTCCCACAAGCCAATCCCATGGCCTGAAATTGCCATATTCTGAAGATCCGAGTATAACCGTTTAGGGAAAAAACCTTCCACTGACCTGCGAGCTCCTGTAAAAATCAAGTAACCTTACATAATGATGTTTTTTACTTGAAATTTACAACGTAGTTAGATCTAATGGATCTGATGTTTTGATAGATGGCTAAACCAGTGACCCTTTTTACCTGGTGGAGTCATTCATACCATGTGTCTGCTTTGGCAGAACTAACCCATGATGCTCAAGCAGCCACTAGATTTGTTTCAAGAGATTAGTATCAAGACCGGGAAATAAAAGACACTTTTTTCACTTTTTCTCTTTTGCTTTTTTCTTTTGGAGTGTTTCTGTTGCTTTCAGCGAATCTCATCTTCATTCCTTGGAATGGGGATGAATATAAATCATATAGCTAGCACTGTGAAAGTTACCAAGGTGGGAAATGATTCAAAACGCAGTGTAAGAAGCAGTGTGTGAAAACGAGTACAAAAAGTATTAGATGAAACAAGAAATGGGCATCACCTCATAAATTTTTAATAAACAGATTTAAGGACCCTCTTCTTTGCAAGAAATTGAATACATACAGAATCATAGTCAACTGGTTTCCATCAAAGAATTATTAAACAGATGAGGGTGAAGGGTAGTGTGTGGATATGTAGCTGTCATCTAATTTTCTTAGGATTTGAATTACTAGGGTAATGGGCTTTCCCACGATTTTATTTATTAAGGTGAATGGGAGATTATTTGATAGTTATTTTTGGATATTGACCTTTGTTTCTTCAATTTTAAATAACAAAAATACAAAGTCTTAGAATTCTAGGAATACAATTACATGAAACAAGCAGGCCAATTAAAAAAGAAAAAAAGAAAAAAAAAACAATTTAAGTGTAACAGAAGACTAAGTATGAAATGTACAATCACAAGTACACTCTTCTACCTAATTAATCTCTTAAGTTTAATTAATTTATTCTTTTTTCTTATATCATTTTATTTGGGCTTTTCAATCATTTATGGGGTTTTTTTTTCTCATGCTTCCCATGCACTTTCTCAGTTATTTCAAATAGAAGTTGCCATGTTGGATGAAGATCATGCATTTTAGACATTTATAAGGGAAAACAATATTTCTATCTCGTTTCACGCACAATTAGGAAGAAAAATAACAACATAGATTCTGAGCATAATTGTCAATTCTATTTCGTTTCGGCCAAAATGGCATAAACTTTTCGTTCCGATCCTCCGGCCGAAACAAAATGGGGCAAAAAGACTTCCAGTTTGAATTCCAGTCCATTTTGGGTTATAGCACAATTTTCACTTTCTTAATTTTTTTTTTAATATTCATATTAAGAAACATGCATAATTTATATATTTTTATTTTTTATATATATAAGTATATTTATTTTTTATTTTTTTTATCCCAAAAAGTTTTGACGAACTTCCAAAATACTAAAAGATTTCATCTTGGATGCTGGACGCAATGATGACTGAAAAGGAATTGACAACTATGACTGCACATCACATAATCTGTGAGAGTGAAATAGAGCATTGATCCAATAGGGATACATGCCATTAATTTTCCCACTTATCTAGAAACCTTGCCAAGTCAATTCAACCTTGTCACCTATTGGGTGATTAGGTTGGGTAAGACTTGACTAAGATTAGTTCAAACCCGGTTGACTTTCCTGGTTGAAGAATGTTCATCTTGAAAAATCTCACATGTAACCTACTAAAAAACAGAAAAAGAAAAACACAGATAAGCCTTACATTAGTAAAATTGAATTAGTTAAAATATACTTAAACAAAAACCGAATTTTAACCTAACATCAATATGAAAGTTAGGAAGATTTTCATAAAAAAGTCTTTTCCATTTTTATATAATCCTTATTCTAGCTATTATAAACATAGAAATAATAAAGAATTTAAAGTTAAATTTACGAGGGCTGGACCCGATAAAATGGCTTGGTGACTGATTCTGATTGACCCAATATATTGGAAATCTATGCAACAACCTATCCCAATGCTTCAATCAGGTTTGCTAAACCAAAACAACAGTCCACATTCAATGCAAGAAAAGGTCAAATGCCCAGATTTCGCCTTTTATGTGTAAAACTTATGTCCTTGCCGTGTCCATGCACTGTCCCTGCCATGTCCATGCAAAATCTGGGCATCATAGCTCCTATGCATATTGTCAGTTTGAGAATCATAAAATTCAGCCAGCAAGAAAAGCAAGTTTTCACGTTCAAGAAGAACAGTGATCACAACACCACCACTATGTACCACGGTCGAAATTAAAGGAGTCGAAAGGAAACCTCTTTATATTTTTGTGGATTCAATTCAACAACAATGAGAAGAAGGTTATAATTAAGGCATAAAACCAATAAGGTTATAAGAACCCAACTAGAGAGAAAAAAACTAAAAACTATACAAACTAACCGAAACAGCTGCAGGAATCTTCCACCAGGCACCTCGTAGTTCAAATATGAAAATTGAAATCATGTTTGCAACTCAACTTCCTCTGGGGCCAAATTTATGTGGTCTGACTTGCGTTTTACTTTAGATTTCATTCTATCCTGTGCACTGGATGTCTTGTTGACAGAAACCCGATTAGATGATCGCCTGGTTGTTTGTGCTCCAGTAGCTGGTTATGATTGCAACAGGAGAGCAGAAAAAAGAATTAAAAGAAAAACAATCAGATTTTAAACAGGGACACAATAGATCAAGTCTGTTGATAGTTGATACAGGTGCACATGTCTTATCTCAATGAAATAGAAACCAAATCATTTCTAGAAAAATGCCAGCTCTGCTGGAAATCACTCGTCCAAACTAGTTGTTCATGCTACAAAAATTATATTTTTCTAAATGCTTTCTACCCTTATCTTCCAAGATCATTAATGATGATAAGGTTGATAACATATGAAAGTTAATGCCCCAATTTTTGTCTGATGAACTAGTCAGGATCCAGTTTACTAGCCACAAGAGAAAGAGTGATACAAATTTAGAAAAGCATTAACACAAATGAATACATAGATGAATCAATAGATGATGTGAATGCAAAACTCGAGAGATGGAGGGAGACTTTAGAATTCAAAGGCTTTAAAATAAGCCGTACAAAGACGGAATATATGGATTATAACTTCAGGGCATATAGAAAAAGCTAAAACTACTGTGAGAATTGAAGACCATGAGATACCACAAAGTGATTCTTTTCGCTACATTGGCTCTATAATTAGTAAGGATGGGGAGATTAATGAAGATGTCGAACATAGGATAAAAGTGGAATGTTTAAATTGAAGACTTGCTTCTAGAGTGTTTTGTGACCTACGAATCCCAACAAGATTGAAGGGAAAATTTTATAGGACGGCAATTAGACCATCTATGACCTATGGAGTAGAATGTTGGCCAATCAAAAAGTAACATATGCACAAATGGATGTAGCCGAGACGAGGATGTTGAGGTGGACGCGTGGTAAAACTAGGAAGGATAAAATTAAAAATGAGCGCTGTTGAGAGCATTTAGGAGTAGCAACAAAAGGGGATAAAATTAGAGAAATCTGTTTGAGATGGTTTGGGCATGTCCAACGTAGGTCGGTAATGGCGCCAGTAAGAAAAAGTTTGGCCATGAAGGTTGATGGCCCACCAAGGAGAAGAGGTAGGCCAAAGAGGACGTGGATGGAGGTAGTAAAACTTGATATTAAGAAGTGTAACTAGTCTGAAGATTTGGTTCAAGATAGATCGAAATAGAGAAACAGAATTTTTGTAGCCGACCCCAACATAGTTGGGACTTGTTGGGCCAAGGCTTTGATGATGATGATGATGATCATCAACACAAATGAATACAGAAAAGGTTATGGGGCCAGATGAAATTCCGATGGAGGGTTGAAAATGTTTAGGAGAAATTGGGCGGATTTGGTTAACTAGACTCTTCACTAAGATATTAATTACAGAAAATGTTGAATGAATGACGTGTTGTAGTACCTATATATAAGAACAAAGAAGATATACAGAATTGTACCAACTATTGTGGGATTCGAAGTTATACTATGAAACTATGGGTGACATTAATGGAGCAAAGACTTCAACAAAAGACCAAAAAATATGAAAATCAATTTGGTTCTATGCAAATGAGGCCAACCATGGAAGCTATCTTTTCACTTAGTCCTTAATAGAAAAATACTGAGTGAAGAGGAAAAATATGTATGTAGTCTTTATTGATCTAGAGAAAGTTTATGAAAGCTAACCTAGAGATTTAATTTAGTGGGTTTTTAAATAAAGGGAAAATTTCAAAACAGGGCCTAAGTTTTTTTCAGATTTCAAAATAGGACAAAATTAGATTGGGATTTCAAAACAGGACTTAAGTTTTCCAAAACCATTTCAATTGAGGACATCCAGTGAATTTTAAGATGTTCCGGCCGTTTATTCCCTACTTTTTTTCAAAACCCCGAAAATGCCCTTTAGGGCTTAAGTTAAAGAGAGAACCCTTCTTTTCCTATTCCCCTCTTTCCATTCCATTATTCTCCGTTCCTTCACCATTCCATTACTTTCCAAAATCACAGATGCAATTTGCATCAAATTGATGGTATTTCCATGCCCTTCTTCCCGAGTCCAACACTTTCTTTGAATACTTTCAAATCTCAAGCAAAAGGTCAAAAAAAAGAAGCTCCTCTAAATCCATGCGCAGAACAGATTTAACATGCATTCCTCCGAAAACTACTTATGTTATAGAAACATGAACATCTCCAAATCATACTCCACATGGAAAAAACAACAACAACAGCAGCAGCAGCAGAAAATTGCTATTGGTGTATAACATAGAGCTGTTGAATCCACACACTAAAGAAACAAACAGAAAGAGCATTCAAAATTGAAAAGAAAGGAAAATGATCGAGGGGGAGAGATTGGAAGGGCTTACGGAAGGATTTGATGGATCGGACGGTCGTAACTGACTGAAATTGTGAGGATCATAAGAAGGCCAGTTGCCGAACAGAGACCCCATCAAAAGCACGATTAGTTACTGCTCTCGGATCGAGAGAGAAAGGAAATCGATGAAGAGCTTCGGTTAGTAGCTAATGAATGTTTTCTTCTTTGCCATTTGTTTTTCGCTTCAGGCTCCTATCCTCTTCTTCTCCCAATTTTGAAACAAAAACCCTCTCGAAGATCCGACGAGAGATGAGACTCTGGTTTGGCCCCGCACCTGAAATGGTGAAAAAGGGCATTTTCGGGGTTTTGAAAAAAAGTAGGGAATAAACGGCCGGAACATCTTAAAGTTCACCGGATGTCCTCAATTGAAATGGTTATGGAAAACTTAAGTCCTGTTTTGAAATCACAATCTAATTTTGTCCTGTTTTGAAATCTGAAAAAAGCTTAGGCCCTGTTTTGAAATTTTCCCTTAAATAAAATAAGAGGATTTTACCAAAAAAGTCTTGAAATTTGGCCATTCCTCGCAAAGGGTCCCCGCAGATTGTGCAACACAAACGGGATCCGTTGGGACCTCTTCCGTTTTTTTTTTTTTTTTTTTTTTTTTTTTTTTTTTTTTAATGCTAAGGGGAGCGACGCTGGCATCACTCGTGTATGATAGGAGTGCTAGCGTCGCTCTATGCGATTTTCTTAAAACATAGAACTCCCTTTATTTGTTCTTCCTCTTATTTTTTCCTCTCCGCCCACCTATTTCTCTATCTCTCCCATTCCATTTTCTCCCGATCATCTTGGGAAAACAATATCACATGTTTTATAAAAAGATTACTACTGACCGACATACAGTTTCTTTCTTTCTTCTTTTCATATTCTCAAGATTTATCTTGAAAAGTGAAAGGGAAGGGAAAGAAAAAAAAAATGGCAGACATAACATGGAAGAATGGTTCCAATAACAATCTTATGCTCCTACATTATCATGTAGAGCTTACCCTCAACCCATGAACCCATCCACGAGAAACGGAGAGAGAAAGGCTGCTCCATAGGGTAAACCTGTATTTGCAAGTGTATTCACAGCTTTTCCACCCATATGAAATAGCGGAAAACTTGTATTCGCAGCTTTTCCTCCCATTAGAATAGTGGAAAACCTATATTCGGTGAGGAAGGAGTGAGGAGCGACGCTAATGTCGCTCAAACTTTTCTGGGAGACGCCATTGTGGCTCAAAAAAAAAAAAAAAAAGAAAAAGTGGCGGGAAGACCAAGTTTGTATTGCATAACCTACGGGGACCCTTCGCGAGGAATGGCCAAATTTCGAGATTTTTCTCGTAAAATCCTCATAAAAGAAATATTCCAAGAAATTATATTGAACTAATTAAAGACATCTATGAGGGAGCGATAATGAGTGGAAAGCTAAAGTGCTTTATGTTCGACGGATACCAATAAGATTGAAGGGAAAATTTTATTGGACAGTGATTAGACCCGCTATGACATATGGAGAAAAATGTTGGCCAATCAAGAAGCAACACATGCACAAAATGAGTGCAACAAAGATAAGAATGTTGAGGTGGATGTGTTGAGTGGTAAAACTAGGAAAGATAGAAGTATGAATAAGCGCCTTCAAGAGCATTTAGGGGGAGCATCACTAGGTTATAAAATAAGAAAGACCCGTTCGAGATGTTTTGCACATGTAAAACATAGGCTAGCAACAACATCTATAAGGAAAAGTTTTTCTATACAAGTTGATCGCCGACCAAGGAAAGGGGTAGGCCGAAAAGGACATGAATGGAAATAGCACCAATAGATCCGAAAAGGTGCAACCTATCCGAGGATTTGGCACAAGATAGATCGGAATGGAAGAAAAGAAATCATGTAGATGTAGCCAACCCCATCTTAGTTGGGACAAGGCTGTGATGATGATGCACATTTAGAAAGGAAGTCACGGAAACCCATGAAGTTTGAGCACTGACATACATACATTTATAGACAGGGCAGACCCAGAAAATTGAACTTCGGGGCCTCTATGTAAAAATTATATAGGGGAAGGAGCAAATGTAAACAAAAAATATAAATTTCTAGAATTTTCGGGGGTGGTTTTAAAATTTTAAGTATCTTTTTATATATGGGTGGGGACTTCAGCCCCCTAGCCTCTTATACCTGGGCCTGCCCCTGTCTATAGATAGGTATGTGTATGCATAAAACACACCCACAAACTACAACAATTAGAATTATGGTGGTGTCAGCAAATTTATACAAACCACAACATAGCTCAACATGATCACACCAAAGTGAACAAGTGATTGAGAACCAAACTTCACTTAATAACAAGCTTGTAGTTTCAGTATTTTAACAAGCACTGTATATCCTGATGCATTGTGAAACAAATAGGCAATTAATCCCAAAACACAATGAATGATCGATCCTTGTTCAGAAAAGTCACTAATTAATCAGATATACAAATCATGTTTATATTCATCAGTGCGATTATGCAAAATAAAATCATACCCAATAGAGAAAAAAATATAAATCAAAAGAAAATCGGTGACTTAAGTGATGGGGACACAGATGCATGCATCTCTATCGGCGATGTGAGTTGTCCTTGGCTGATATAGCAACTTCAAGAACCCAAAATGCAGATATGTTCACAATATATATATAGAAATGCTCCTATGAGAGTAACTCTCACACTGCTTTGGGGGGGTGGGGGGTGTTTTCTTACTCATATCGTAGTGTGAGAGCCAACAGCCTAAATGCAATGAGTTCCCCCCTTACTCATATAGTAGTGTGAGAGTTACTCTCATAGGAGAATTTCCCATATATATACATATTAAGAAAATTTATGCACTAATACAGTAATTATTTATATCAAGAGAAAAAAAATATACATATAAGGATTTGAGTACAACGAGCAATGTAAGATTTTTTTTCTTTTTATTATTAGAAGCAATCAGATTCATTGGAGCATCTGATACGGATACAAGTACCCCAGTGCAACACTTTTTTAGACAGAATTATCCTTCTTGGCCCAGCTATCAATGAACAAAAAGCTAATTTTTTAGTGCCTAGCAGTCAGTGTGTAGCTGGTCTAACACATTACCACAGAGAAAATATGTGGCATCTCTTGAAGCTATGCGTATCAGAAGGGATACATTATCATAACATTGTGGATTTTCCTAACATAGTTCCATCTCACCATGACATTCGAAGGTTTGCCAAATTTGAGTATGGCTCTTTGTACAGCCTTCCCATACTTGTACATGGGAAAATTTTCTCCTGCACACGTGCTCCAGTGGGAATGCGCATCCAGACCATCACCAAAGGTGGGACCCTCCCTGAATTTCATTGGGTCCCACGTGATGAACAACACCAATGCGCAGTGCATAGTGCGTAGGAGAAAATCATCCCTTGTGCATGTGCCACCCTATGGCTACAATGCACGGATACTTCAAAATGGGCAATGCATAGAGTTGTATCGTATCCAATACTTCACTTTTTGTGTAAAATTCATGTCCAGGACACATCTTTTTATGTGTACAATTCATGTCCATGGCATGTCCCTCCCGTATCGAGGCATGATAGGATCCAGCATGGTATACAAGTATCATATCTAAGCCAGGTTGATGCGGCAATGTCACCATATAGAGAGTTTGCCCAAAAAAATTAAACAGGTTCATTCATCAAATAGGCTATAAATGTTTAAAAAAAAAAAAGGATGGCCAGAAAGAAAAACTCTTCAGCAATCATTAATTTACATGTGCAGCACCTGCCCCATTGTAAATGGACACAGCTGATTTTTGGCCCAGGTCATCACTTAGTTGCAATGTGGCTGTGTGGGGACTGGGGAGCAGCACACTGTCCTAACAATATGACCATCTAATCCTTATTTCATCTATCTATAGTTGGCTTTGTGAATTCTGCATCGTCACTCATCCCTACCAAGGTCTTAAGTAATCTTCCATGCCACAAGGAAGCCCAATTAATTTTTCATATGGTTATACTGAAATGCAAAAGCCATCTAATCTTGATTTTATGACAGTGTTTGGGTGGCAGGGAGGCCACTACTATCTTAAGTTTTTTTAACCATTGAGGGTTGTTTCTCTAGGAGTTAAATTTTTAAAATTTTATTTATGTTTATTTTGGTCTATGGGTCAATTTTTGAAGCCTACAGGGAATTTAAATGTCATAAGATTGGTGTAGTAGGATGACCATTCAAATTATTTATACACACATAAGGGCCAAAGAATATTTTGTTCATATCATCATCAACAAAGCCTTGTCACGACAATGCTGGGAAAACAATATTCTACTATATGATATAGATTAATGAAGCTAACTCTGCCAATTTGTTGTAACTGCCTATCCCAAGCTTAGATAAAGTAGGGTTGTGTTAGGTAGTTTGACAGCTGGCATAAAGCATTGTTTGAAACTAAAAAATTGAATTTTGAAAAACTGGCAATTCATGATCATGCTAGGGTATTCCCTGCTATAAGAGACATTGCAGTGATGCCTGCTTGCAGTGAAAAGTAAGCAAGGGTTTCTGCACCAATCTAAATGAGTGCGGGTAAAGAAGTTAGTCTAGAAAAAGAGGATAATTCGACTTGCTACTTGGACTATAGGATTTGACAAGCAAGAGCATGGAGTTCATCGATGCAATGAAAAGAAGAAGGGCTAATACAGCTTGTCTGCAAGAAACAATATGGAAAGGTCATAAAGTTAAAGAGCTCACTGATGGTATTGGTAATAAACTCTACTACATAGGAAAGAACATTGTTAGAAATAGAGTACAAACAGAACCACATAAGGATTTAAAAGAAAAGATTGTGGGGATAAAGAGAAGGGTGAGACTTATAGCAATTAAACTAGTGTTAGAGAAAGGATAGTAGAGATAATTTTGGGAGGAGATAGATGCTTTAATATGATAAATTCCAATTAATGAAAAAAAAAAAAAAACCTCCAAGTGGTAGAGGCTATGAGAGAGTGCATGGAGGATAGAGATTTAGAGAAAGGAATGAGTTTAGAGACACTATCTTGGAACTTGCATGGGCATTTGACCCCGTAATAGTCAACACCTAACACCTACTTTAAAAAGAGAGGAGCATTTAATTCCCTGTAAGAGTGTAACTAATAGGAACTGGATTGACTTTTTTTTCTAATAAGAAAACACGGCCGACTAGCTTGTAAATAATGTCAGATATTCTTGGAGAGAGTTTGACCACAGACCACACAACATATAATTGTGTTTTAAGGTATTTGAATTAGAAATAGAAAGAGAAGCGTAGTAATTAAAAAGTTCCCTCAAACAAGGTTTTGGCTGGGGGGTTGTGTGGTGGGGGGTTTAACTTGAAAGGGAAGGATAAAATATCCAAGGGGGAGAACAGAATCTGGAGGGAGAAACTACAGTGATGTTGGACCAAATAGTTGACTTTATTAGAAGGGTGAGGTATTTGGGACACTCTGACAAAAAGCCTGGTAGTGGAGTATAGAGATTGAGGAAGCCGTTCAAGAGGAAAGGCGTTCCTACAAAGTTTAGTAGGGGATTAGGAATACAAAACATTATGAAATGTAAAAGAAAGCAAAGAAAAAGTCGTAGTAAGTGAGACAAAGTCCAAAGCATATGATGCCCTATATAATAAGTTAAAAATAGAAGAAGGATAGATATTTTTAAGCTTCCAAAAATGAGGGAAAAATCTAGGGACTTTTAGATCATTTCAGATGTATAAAGAGTGATGACCAAAATGTTTTATAAAACGGTAGTGAAATTAAAGAAAGTGGAGAAAATATTTTTAACAAGCTTTTAAAAGAAGATTCTATAGGAGGCTCAAGAACGAGAGAGGATACTTTGTTAACCAAACATAGCTTCTACCGAAGAATAAGGATAGGAAAAGGGAAGAAAGCAATGCAAGAATAAATAAGAAAGGCTATGGGGCCAAATAACATTCCAATAATGCTTGAAAATGCTTAGGATATATTGGTTAGGTCGATTGACTATGGGGCCAATAACCATCAAAACAAATGTGCTTAGAAGATAAGGAAACGGTGCATCATTTGTTGATTCATTGTCCTTTTGCTCATAGAGGGTGGTCTGCTTTGTTTGAAATGTTTGGTATGGAATGGGTTATGCCTAGGACAATTGAACATTTATTTGTTCAATGGCATTGGCGTTGTAGTTTTATTCGGGGTAAAATCTTATGGAGGCTAGTAGTGTATGCTACTTGTTGGAGGCTTTGGTTGGAAAGGAATAATAGAGTTTTCCAGAATAAGTCTAACTCTGTGATGGAGTTGGTAGAGTCCATACTTTGGTCTGTATCTGAATGGGCGAGTATGTGTAAGGAGTTTAATGGTCTTTCAGTGAAAGATCTTTATAGATCTTGGTCTTCCTTCTTTAAAAGTGGTTGGCGAATTAAGTCCAGAGTTAGAGTTGCATGGATGAATCCCCTTGCTGGTGTTTTGAAGTTGAATTTTGACGGTAGCTTTGTGTGTTCTTTGCAAAAGGGAGGGATTGGTGGAGTTATAAGGGATTGGAATGGAAAGATGGTAAGGAGCTTTTATGGGCCGATTGACTCTTCAGATGCTAATGAAACTGAGTTGTTTGCTCTTCTTATTGGCTGTCGAGAGTTACTTCAGATGGTTGGCTATGGTGCTATTCTAGAGGGAGATTCTTTCTTGATAATTCAGTGGTGTTATGGTAGTTCTTCTTATCCTTGGAGATTGGTAGATTGGGTGGAAGAGGTGCAGGATATCTCAAGGAGATTGGGAACCACCTTCAATTATATTCTTAGGGGAGCTAATGCCGTGGCAGATAATCTTGCTCATGAAGGAGTTTTTAGCTCTACCTTGTCTTTTGATGTTTAGTTATCTTTTCTTCTTTGTTTGATGTTTTTCTCTCATTGTGCTTCGTTTCTTTTTTTGTGAAATAAAAATTTTACTGTTATAAAAAATATATATATTTATATATATATTGGATAGCTTGGTCTAGGCTCTTCACTAAGATATTAGGGACAAAGAAAATATTGGATGAATGGAGAAGTGTTGTAGTACCTATATACAAGAACAAAGGAGAAATACAAAATTGCACCAATTATCGCAAGACTAAACTAATGAGCCACACTATGAAACAATTGAGAGAGAATGGAGAGAAGACTTGGACAAAATACCAAGACACCAAGATAGCTGAAAATCAATATCGTTTTCATGCAGGGGCGTCAACTGTGGAAGCTATCTAATCTAGTAAACAATTGATAAAAAAATTACTAAGAATAGAGGAAAAGTCTTCTTATGGTATTCATAAAGACTTGATTTGGTGGATTTTAGATAAAAAGAGTGTATCCCAAGAGGTTATATAGACATTATTATAGACATGTATGAGGGAGCGATAACTAGTGTGATAACTACCTGTGTAGAAACAGGTGAGTTTTCAGTGACGGTAAATTGCGTTAGGGGTCAACTTTAAACCCTCATATTTTTGCTTTGATTATGGATGAATTAACTGCTCACATTTAATTGGAGGAACATTGTGGGGTATGTTATTAGTGTTGGTGGATGAATCGAGAGATGGCATGAACACAACATTTAAGAGATTGTATGAGACTATAGAATCAAAGGGCTTTAAAATAAGCCGTACAAAGACGGAATATATTAATTGCAACTTACGTGGGGAAGTGTAAAGAGATGTAGACACACATACACACGAATATTCATGCGCATCCATACCTCACCATATTATGGCGAGGGGCAACATAGTGGGGCCGAGCCAACTTTGTGATACATCCGAACCATCTACATACATAGGACCTCCTTAAGTACACTAGATCTATCAAGTTTTCACCTATCCAAATTGATTGGAACGTTGGATCGAAGGTCAATTTTTTTTTCTTTAATATATAGTCGTTAAATTAGTGTGCCATGGATGAAGGGGTTAGAAGCATGGGATTGACCCCAAACTTGATTTATGAGCCCATCCAAGATGTCTCTTTCCATCCACCCCAAGTCCCATGATCAGTGGGGCCCACATAAGTTTGTTCCTCACCATATGGTAAGGGAAGGATGCACATGAATATTCCCCATACATACATATATATAAGGCTCTCATAGGTCCTAAGCTCGAGCTTAGGATAAAAGTTCGTAAGCTCATCCTTGTGGGGCCCACCTTTGGTCCATCAAAATGGACCAAACACATGACCCCCCTAAATTGCTCATGTCCACCAACTTTCGGTCAAATCCGAATTTATTGGACCGTTGGATTGACTATGTAATGATCCGAATGGACTGTTGACCATTAAACTTCTGGGCCCATATGGAGATGATAGAAATCACGGTTGGAGTTGTTTTTGAAGAGAGGGGGATCCTAGGGAGTCCTTGAAATCCCCCCCATCCCCATGTGGGTCCCACCACACACTTGAGCTTACCTTATCCAAAGACTGAGCTTAGGAGAGCTGGCCCTTATATATATATATATATATATATATATATATATATATATATATGAAGATGCTCCTATGAGAGTAACTCTCACACTACTGTAAGAGTAAGGGGGGACCCATTGGATCCATATCCAATGCCAACAGCCTAAATGCAATGGGTCCCCCCTTACTCCTCACAGTAGTGTGAGTTACTCTCATAGGAGCATCTCCCACATATATATATATCTATATTGAGAGATTCCTTTCGATAACTTAGTTTCATAATTAGTAAGGATGGATAGAATGAGGAGCATGTCAAACATAAGATAAGTGCTAGATGGTTGAAGTTGAAGTGGAGACTTTCTTTTGAAGTGCTTTGTATCAATGCATACCAACAATATCGAATGGAGAATTTTACAATACCGTGATTAGAGCAAATAGGACATGGAGCAGAATTTTGGTCAATCAGAAAACAACACTTTCAAAAAATGAGTGTAGTAAAGATAAGAACGTTGAGATGCGTGTGTGGTAAAACTAGGAAAGGTAGAATCAGAAATAAGTACATTAGGAAACATTAAGAGTAGCATCAATTGGTGATAAAATAAGATAGACTCGTTTGAGATGGTTTGGACAGGTCTAACGCAAGCCAACAATAGCGCTAGTGAGGAAAAGTTTTTCTATACAGGTTGATGGCTCCTAAAAGAAATGGGATAGGCCAAAGAGGGAATGGATAAAAGTAGTAAGGATAGATCTGAAGAAGTATATATGAAGATTTGGCCTAGGATAGACTGGAATGGTGAAATAAAATTCATATAGTTGACCTTACATAGTTGGGACAAGGCTTGATGATGATGATGTAAACTAAAGCAGTTATCCACGAAAAATACATGAGGTAAAAAGGAGTGATGAAAGTAGGGTACTTCTTTATTATTGTTTATACTACAGAAATAGGCGGCTAGGCCTGAGATTGGATGAAGTGGAGGGTTATGTTAAAGTGTTTCTTTTGGAAGGCAGTGTCAGGCCTGGATCCTTAATTATGGTGATTAGCATTAATTAATTACGTTTAATAGCTGAGTACGCATGTTTAGATGTTAATCAAGTGGTTTAACGGGGTTATAACAGTGTTTGGGTAGTTTTGGGAAGTTTCCGGAGGTTTCAAACCAAGTTGGTACTTGGAAAGGCCTAGTTCGGATTTCAAAAAAATTAGGGGTATTTTGGAAACTCAACAAAAATTACGTATTTTTGGGTTCAGAAGATAGGTTTTGTTATGCCCAACAACTTTCGTGTTCAGCCCGAATCCGTTTGAGGTCCCGAAAACCCTTATTTCCTCATACTTCACCTTTTGAGAGGCATAATCATCATTTTTCTTTTGTATATGTTGAGTTTTCGCAAACGACCTCGAAAAATACCCATACTTGGTTTTTCGGAAAGATAATTTAATTTCGAGAAACTTTTATTCTTGGCCCGAGTCCATCCAAGGTCAGGAAGACCTCTGTTTAATCAACCCAAGTTGCCACTTAACCTAGGATGTAAACATCATTTTCCAAATTCTTGTTTCCTTTATAAGCCTGACCCAGCCCTTTTCTTCCTTCTTCCTACACGACCAACACCTGAACCTCTTCCCTTTCTCTTCTCTCCATCATCTCTAGCTCAAATCTCTCTTAATCAAGGTTGCCATATCAAAATCCAACTCTGCCAAGTGATTAAGCACATTGAGATCTCTGTCTCTCCGTTTTCGCGAAGATCCACGACCGGCTGGCCCTTCTTCTAGCTCTTTCTTCTTCGTTAGACTTGCTAGAGGTGAGGTCTCCTGCTCTTTTCGTTTTATTCGTGTGTGGGAGCCCTTTTACCCCAAATCCCGACATGCAAGGGCTCTCTCCAAGTCTAGCATGGTTTTTTATTTTTAGGGTCGTCTTGGGTGTAGATTTTGGGGATTTTCTGTGGGAGACATTCCAGCAAGCTTTGAGAGTACTCGGGAGTGATTTTGGAATGTGTGGAAGCCAAGGCAAATGTTTAATTTGAAATACATAGCATGCATGATGTATTTCCATTGTTTCTAGTTTTCTACTTCACTTGTAATAGACTACCCCTGTGCTTAAGCTCAAATTGGGACTAACATGATTAATTAAGTGTAATTAACCTCCCTGTAACATGCTTAATTAAGTGTAATTAACCTCCCTGGAATGTTATGAAACATTTCAGCCACGGAAAAATCCTAAAAAGTTGGGTAATGCTCTGAACTTAAGCTCAAATTGGGACTAACATGATTAATTAAGTGTAATTAACCTCCCTGTAACATGCTTAATTAAGTGTAATTAACCTCCCTGGAATGTTATGAAACATTTCAGCCACGGAAAAATCCTAAAAAGTTGGGTAATGCTCGGAAAAACCCCATCCCAAAGTGAGCGGCCAAATGCAGCGGCTGAAAAACCCCTTTCTGCAGTGAACAGCTGAGTGCACTGGGTGCACCATGGCTAGCCATGGAACAGGCAGTGAGCCTCAGTTGTCCAGAGAGTGGTCCTCCTTTGCCCACTCGGCAGTCCACTTGTTGGGCACTGTTTCGGCTTCTTTCCTTCGGGATTTGTTCCTAAACCTCCCCCCATCACTTGTAGACCTTAGAAACATGTTCGGTAGGACCCGAAGGTGACCAAACTTCACCCATTTACCCTTGAATTATACCTCTCAGCAGTTTGGACCATGTAATGCATGATCGGCCATTTGGATCACCGGTCTCATTTCAATCGGCTGTCCACCCTTGGGTTGAGTGATGAACATCCGAATGAATTTAATTGAGGGCCTTTGAGGTTCTGAAACTAAAACCAAACTATCATAATTGGTTACCCTCAGTTTAGGGGACTGAAAGCGTAGAAATTGGAGGAACCTTGTAACCGAACCTTGTCCAACACATGTCTTGAGCTAACATACACTTTCCGGATTTTCCGGAAACGTGGAGCACGGTAATAGGTCAAGGGTATTCAAACTTAGGATTACACCAAGGGTATTGGAATCCGACATCCAGGCCCTAAAATTGCATAGAGTTGAATATTGTCGTGCTTGCATGTCAAAGGCAATCCTTGGCCTAGGATAATATTGTAATGGATCCTTGAAAGTTGTTTAGCTTGGTAGTGTAGAAGATAGTGTGGGCTTTGGCCCACGTGGGCCCACTTAGGCCCAGCCCACTGTATATATAAAAATCCCACGTATGGGATCCTTGATTTTGTTGCTGATTTCTTGTTGCTATTTTCCTTGTACTATTTCCATACATAGATTAGGAGATTCTTTCATTCCTTGATTTACTCTTAGATTGTAATCATAACATACTTAGTGCCTTGATTAAGGTATCTATTGATTATAAAATAGGATGGTCGATGATCAATTGATCATTGATTCTTCTCCCATACTGTGTGTCTTCTTCCTCTCATCTCATCTCATCTCATCACAGACTCTCCCAGAGTCTTACATGGTATCAGAGCATTGTGGGACATCTTCATCTCTCACTAGCAATCCTTTCTCACGGATCTAGCAAGAGCAACTTTCTCTTTGTCGTCATTGTTCACTGTGTCAACATTCTGCACCGTGGTGATCAAAGTGGGCCATCAGATCATCATCAAGATAGCACCTATCACCACTACCACAGTGGTCGTCCCTCTTCGCTAAGTTTTATGGGCATTTTTCCCGGATTTATAGCACATCAGAGGTAGGCCATCTACTGCCACTTGTGTTTTCACAGTTTTACAGGAAAGTTTTCATCAGATCCGTTCCATTTTGTGGATTTTCATCAGTTTGCATTGCAACCTGATCTGAAAGTTAGTAAAAAGTATCCTACAGAAGACTATTTTCCCTAATCAGAGGTCTGATCCCATTGTGGGCCCCACGTGCCCACTCCAAGACCAAAACAGTGGTCGTCTGGCACCTTTTCTTCTGCATTATTTGGGTATTTTCTGCACTGTTGGTTCGTTTCTTGTTTGGAGTTCATCATCTTACTCCAATTAGCCATCTGCACCAGAAATTCAACCTTTCTTGCTTATTATTGCTGTTTAGTCCCCTTCATCCCTCTCTGTCAAAGGGGTTTTTGGTTGGACATCTTCTCTGTGATACATTCTACGGCCTTTTGAGATCATGGAAAAGTATGATGTGATTCCCGTTAAGTTTAATGGTCAAAATTATATGTCTTGGTCCTTCCACTTACGGAACTTTGTCGAAGGACAGGGCCTTTTTGGTTATCTTGATGGATCGATAACCAAGCCTCAGATTACAAGTACTGCTGACTCAAAAGGTCTAGCCACTTGGTCCAAAGAGAATGCGAAAGTCATCACTTGAATCCTTAACTCTATTGATCCTTCTCTGGCTGTGGCTCTTCAAGCCTACACCACAGCAGTTGATATATGGGCTCATCTGAAGAAAGTCTACCATCAAACCAATAAAGCCCGGAAATTTCATCTAGATAGTGAAATTGCCAGATACAGTCAAGGGGATAAAACTGTGCAGGAATACTTTAATGGTTTCCTCACCTTATGGACTGAAAGGGATTCTATGCTGATCCAAACGGTCTCTTCTGGATTTTTGTCTGAGGCTCTCCAGTTACAAGAAGAAACTCATATTAGCCAGTTTCTTATGAATCTACGACCGGAATTTGAATCTGTTCGGTCTGCGCTAATGAATCGGGAGAATACTGCTAATCTTGATACTTGCTTCCAAGAAGTCCTTCGCGAAGAACTTCGTCTCACTTCACGGCGCACTATTCTAGAAGCACCCGAAGCACCCAAAGCCTTCCTTGCGCCTCTTCCTGATTCCTTTGCTCTTCTGGCAACTCCAAAGCAGCCTCAATGTTATGAATGCAAAGGCTTCGGACATATTGCCAAAATTGTCACAAGAAATTGGTTTGCAGATATTGCAAACGGACCGGTCATGTGATTGATGACTGTCGAAGCCTGCAGCGACGGAATGAAACACAGCCTAAGAAGCCTCTCTCCCATATGCCAAAATCGAATGTTCCATCAGCATTTCAGGATCAAGCCCCAATATCAGATACAGGCAGCACTTCCTCCGAGGCTATCTCCATGACTCCTGCTCAAATTCAAGACCTGATCCAGAGCACAGTCACCTCTGCATATGCGTCTATGGGCTTCTCTGGTGGTCGGTATCAACCTCATTCTCATATAGCATCTCCTGCCTTTCATTCTTCTGCATCTCTTTCTTCTTCTATCACCTCTTCCACTTGGTTTTTAGATTCAGGAGCCTCCAATCATATGACCTCTGTAGAACATAGTTTTACAGATTCCCACCCTTACCTTGGAAAAGAAAAAATTACCACTGCCAATGGTGATCAACTACCCATTTCTGGAGTTGGTACCATTACTTTATCTAGTGTCACTGGCTAGTCCATCACCCTTTCTAATGTCTATTTTGTTCCAAAATTATCAGCCAATTTACTTTCTGTAGGACAACTTATTGATGATGGCTATCTTGTTCACTTTTCTTCCTCTAATTGTGTCATCTTGGGGTGACAAACTGGGAAGGTGATCGCGACGGGGAGTAAACATGAGCGCCTGTTTTTGCTGGACATTGGACATCATTCCTTCTTTGCTTCTTCTTCTAATAATTTCAAAAACTTGTGGACGGTTTGGCATAAACGTCTTGGTCATGTGAACAATGCCTATTTAATTTCTTTGTTTAAACTCGGTTGTTTGGACTCTACAATTGATAATAACATGATGTCTTCTTTATCTCAATCAAAATGTGAAGCTTGTTGTTTAAGTAAGAGTCATATTTTGCCATTTTCTATTCATAATTCTCGTGCATTAGAATCTTTTGACATCATTCACACTGATGTTTGGGGCATTGCTCCTACCTTGAGTAGGGCAGGTTTCAAGTACTATGTGACATTCATTGATGATCATTCCCGATATACTTGGATTTATTTCATGCGTTTAAAATCTGAGGTGTTCTCTGTTTTTAAAAGATTCTATAACATGGTCCACACCCAATTTAAGAAAGATATCAAGATCCTTAGATCCGATTCTGGCGGAGAATACATGTCTCATGAATTCTCTGCTTTCCTCTCTGATAAAGGAATTCTTCATCAAAAATCTTGTCCGCACACTCCGCAGCAGAATGGAGTTACGGAAAGAAAGAACAGGCATATTCTTGAAACTGTTCGCACCCTTTTATTGGCATCCTTAGTTCCTCCTGAATTTTGGTGTGATGCTACCCAGACTGCAGTATATCTACTCAATCGTCTTCCTAGTACTGTTCTAGGCAAGACTACTCCTTACGGAGTTCTCTTTGACCATCCTCCTTCATACTCTCACTTACGTCTGTTTGGTTGTCTGTGTTTTGTTCATCTTCCACCGAATAAACGCACTAAGCTATCTCCATAGGCTGCCAAATGCATCTTTCTTGGCTACAGTTCTGAACACAAAGGGTTCTTGTGTAATGACCGATTTGAAAAACGCATGCGAATTTCTCAAAACGTGATCTTCCTGGAACAAATTCCTTTCTTTTCCTTGCGTTTAGATCATCATCCTACTGCTGTGTCCTATTTGCCACAATTCCAGGAATCTGCTCCTGCCTCACCTGCTGTTCAGGTCTATGTCCGGTCCGGCGTAACAAAGGTCCTCCTATGGTGCCTCCCTCTCCTGATCATCTCTCAGTGCAGCCTCCTGCTCCTACAGGTAATCATGCTTCTTCTGATCATATCCTCTCTCTGCGACGATCTAATCGTCCTTCCATTGCCCCTAACCGCTATGGCTTTCCTGCTCTCTTTTCATCCTTAGATAGTGCTCCTATCCCCACTTCATATTCACAGGCCTCGAAGATTGCTTACTAGCAGGATGCTATGAATGAGGAATTACTCGCTCTCGAAGCAAATCAGACATGGGACTTGGTACCAGCTCCTGAAGGAGCCTCTGTGATTGGCAGTAAATGGATCTACTCCATCAAAGTTCACTCCGATGGGAGTCTTGATCGCTACAAAGCCCGATTGGTTGCGCAGGGATATAAACAGGAGTATGGAATTGACTATGAGGAGACATTTGCACCAGTGGCTAAAATGACCACAGTCCGTACTCTCCTCTGTGTCGCTGCAGCCCGCCACTGGCCTCTGTGGCAAATGGATGTCAAAAATGCCTTTCTCCATGGGGATTTGAGAGAAACTGTTTACTTAAAGCCTCCTCCAGGATATGCCTGTCCTCCTAAGCATGTTTGTAAGTTGCGGAAAATTTTGTATGGCCTTAAGCAGGCTCCCAGGGCTTGGTTCGATAAGTTTCGGGCGGCAATTCTTCAAGCAGGATTTCGTCAGAGTCATTCGGATAGCTCACTCTTTCTTAGATGGACATCGAAGGGCTACACTTTCCTGTTAGTATATGTTGATGATATGATTATCAGTGGCAATGATAGTGCTAGCATTACGGAACTCAAACATCATCTCACTCGCCACTTCAGAATGAAGGATCTTGGTCCTCTCACCTACTTTCTGGGGCTGGAGTTCGTGCGTAGCAAATCTGGCATTCGGATTCATCAACGGAAATATGCTACAGATTTAATCACTTCGGTAAGACTCGATGATGCTCACACTTTTGATACACCTATGGAGTTGAACAATAAGATTAGTGCGGATGATGGCCCTCCCCTGGATGATCCCACTGTTTTCCGGCGGATAGTTGGTAGTTTGCTCTACTTAACTATGACTAGGCCGGATATTTCTCATGCCGTTCATACAGTTAGCCAGTTTGTGAGCAATCCTCACAAACCTCACCTTGCTGCTGCTTTGCGCATACTCCTCTATGTCAAAGGCACCCTTAATCATGGTCTCTTCTACTCTTCGGGCGCTTCTCTGCACTTATCTGCTTATGCGGATGCTGACTGGGCAGGTTGTCCCGATTCTCGGCGCTCTACCACTGGTTGGTGTATGTTTCTTGGGGACTCTTTGATTTCATGGAAGTGCAAGAAGCAAACCACAGTTTCCAAATCGTCTGCTGAGGCTGAATATCGGGCCATGTCATCTGCGAGTGCTGAAATCATCTGACTACGCCATCTTCTTTGTGAGTTCGGTGTCACTGTTGGTAGCTCTGCACCTTTTCATGGGGACAACACCAGTGCTACCCGAATTGCAAACAATCCGGTCTTTCATGAAAGAATAAAGCATATTGAGATTGATTGCCACTTCATCCGTCAGCATGTTGTTACTGAGAAGATAACTCTGCCACATGTCTCTACTCATGACCAGTTGGCAGATATCTTCACAAAAGCACTTTCCAAACCGCGCCATCATGATCTCACTCACAAATTGATGTTCTCTACATTACCACATCAATTTGAGGGGGAGTGTAGAAGATAGTGTGGGCTTTGGCCCACGTGGGCCCACTTAGGCCCAGCCCACTGTATATATAAAAATCCCACGTATGGGATCCTTGATTTTGTTGCTGATTTCTTGTTGCTATTTTCCCTGTACTATTTCCATACATAGATTAGGAGATTCTTTCATTCCTTGATTTACTCTTAGATTGTAATCATAACATACTTAGTGCCTTGATTAAGGTATCTATTGATTATAAAATAGGATGGTCGATGATCAATTGATCATTGAGTCTTCTCCCATACTGTGTCTTCTTCCTCTCATCTCATCTCATCTCATCTCATCACAGACTCTCCCAGAGTCTTACAGGTAGAGGTCATTAATCATTAGTATATGCTTTTCACGTGCGTTGCGCATGCACCTTCTATTCTAGTATTATCGCTTTCCGTCATAACCATGAACTATACAGCCTTAATAAATGTTGTACCCGTGAGTCCCCTTGGGATTAGCGCGCAAAGGGTTGCCATGCTTTTCCCTTGGACAGATCTGATCCGTAGTAGGTCGCTTGGACTGGTTAGCATTCATTTGTGCGCGGCTGTCTTCCAAGTTACTCGGGATGCCCTTACCCTTTTTCTACCCATTCAAGGCTACTCATTTCTAGACGAGATGTTGCCCGTTTGTCTCTAGGATTTTTAGGAATGCTTAGCCTTTGTTGACCAAGTTTAGCTTACTAGTTTTATTCGTTTTGCGTACTCGATGCCTAGTCTTGCCCGATACTTGAGTACTTTGCCAATTTAGTCTTGTTTAAGTTACGTTAAGTGTGAAATACCAGTTTTACCTGATTTCCTCCTATAATCGGAGTAGTTACCCTATTTTGAGATATTTCCTCGATTCAAAGCTTGGGCTCTTTTTATTTGGAGAACTAAAGTGGGCATCACCTAGCTCAATCCCACCTAGTTGCTACGCTGTTGCTCTCGGTTTAGTATGCCCTTGACACTGCGCTACTGTTCCTGGTTACAAACAGTACATCCTCAGAACTATGCTGCTGCCCTTGGTTAAAAGTATTATGCCCTTGTTATTGCGTTGTGTGCTCTCGGATACGAACCATATGCCCTTGTGATGACCAATGGAATTTAATCATGTGAATACCATATTTGATAGGATTTATACATGTGTAGCTTGTTAATTATGATTCTCATGATATTTACTCGCTTTGCACTATTATGCCTAGTTGTAAAGTTTACCTGATATCATGCAATCTCACTTGTCCTGATTCTTTTTGTTATACATGCTATGTTGTTTATTTTGAATACTTGCCAGGAATTCGCACTTGGTAGTGTAGGTAACGGATTTCTTGCCCCGAACCGGACTTTGAGGCGGTTCAAAAGGATATGCCATTTATACGAGAGTGGACAGCTGACGATGTGATGTAGAGCATTGGAAGCGTCGGAGTTCGCTATACTTCATCTTTTGACTTTTGGGTTTATTTTGGGGAAACCATCTTTTGTACTTGTGTATACATGGCCGTTGTTCTTGCAGGCCTTACTCTGGGTTGTAACTAAACATACTTTTACTGTAAATGTTTTAACTTTAATGGAAATGTGTTTCTTTCTGTTATCCATTCTATGATGTCAGGTGATGATTTTATTCATGCTGTTTTTTTTTTTATTATTATAAATGGCTCACACAAGCTTCCGCCATGAATCCCTCGGGGATCTACCAGGGTTGTGACAAGCAGAGAATATTATGAGCATCTGTTTTGCTCTCTGTGTGACTGTGTAGTCTATAATATTCCCTATTTTCATTATATCTTCTCTGCATTAAGTTTTTTCTTTCATTCTATCTTCTCTTCACATCATTTTGGATGTAAGAGCAAATCAGGATTACCATCTAGTATGACCTCTCTGTGTATGTGTGTAATTCTCTAATCTTCCCTTTTTTTTATTTAATCTCCTTTGCTATCTACTTTCTGCTTTATACTATATTCTTTTTACATCATTTTGATGTAAGAGCAGATAAGGATTACCATCCAGTATTACCCTTTTTTTTCTACTTTGGGTAACATACTTCAAACCCCCAACCTTGTGGTTGCCACAATGAGTATCTTTCAATTGTGCTACAGGAGCATTTTTTTTTTTTTTTTATGCCCCTTCTAGTGGGGCCCGCTGTTATACATTACAACCCTGGCAGATGGATGGAAAGATATGGATAAGATCAACCGATAATTAAAATTTCAACTCCATTAGATATTCTGAACACCTTGATCTACGGCCCTAAAGTTTAATGGTTTTAGAGGCATCATTGTCTTAGGATTTCAATCCAACGGTGAGTAAAAGTTGGATGAGTTTCAAATTCGGATGTAGTGTGTGTGAAAAGATTGGATTGGCTCAAGAAGGGCCCCGTGGCCTAAAAAAGTAGGGGAGCAAAAAGGGGAGTTTTTTAGAATTCCTCATATATATATAATATGAGAAATTTACTTGCAAGACATTAAATGACTTACCACCCTTATGAATCATATGTTCCATTTCCTGATTGCAGAACTAAGCAAAACATCTGATATTTAAAAATGTACTGGAAATGATTAGTTGAGATGCAGTCAACAAATTTGAAGAATAAACCTTTTCAGTATGCTCCAGACTTACCACTGCTTGGTAGGGACAATCGCTTCTTTTCCTGGGCATCTGGTTGTGCAGACCTCTCTTTTGGATTACTGAAGGAACGGGGACCAATTCCAGAAGGCCTGGAGCAAGCTTCTTCAGCTGGCTCCTCTGAAAATGTCTTGGGTTTTGGCTTTCCTAACTGAGTGGAGGATGTAGCTAGCATGCCTGCAGACCTGCTAGATGAAGATGCACTTCCATCAGAATTGAATGGACCCAGTCTCAGATTTGAAATGGGTTTCTTGCTGGGAGACTTTAACTGGGTCTTGGGTCCATTCTTTCCTTCCGCAGATCCATTCTCACGGACCATGACCCCATCTTTGAGATTTATGTCAAGGAATCGGTTTTCCCAAGGACGAACAGCCATCCATCGCTCTAACCAGTTCCATCCCCAGTTGTTTCTATCAGGCTGAAACCCTACAGGGGCTGCCGGGTGCCTTGATCCTGCTTGCCACTGTAATGAAAAAGAAAATTATTTCTAGAAAAAGAAAAACCCCCACAAATACCACAGCATACAATCAAGCAAAATAGATTATGATTAGATGCCAGATTGGGAAATGAACCACAAGCACTCAGATGAGAAACCAAATCAGCCTACATACAACTGCTTGTAGTTGTATATGGGAGGCATTTGTGGACTACAGAGTAACATTCACCCATTATTCGTTGTTTCACAAATGATGGGTCATGTCTCCTACATTTTAAAATAAACAGAAAATTGAAAGTAAAATAACAAAGTTTGGCAATTTAATCCACAAGGATATTTCACATTTTCTTAAAAAGCCATTTTAAATTTGAGAGGGGTAAGAACTTCATAGTTCCTTGTTGCCCCCATCCCCCATCTCAATTAAAGTCCTACTTCTTTCTTGGGTTGGTTAGTTGTTAGGCGTGAGTCCCATTTTAGCAAGTAATTTAGTCCATTTGCTGAGTTACAAGGGCTAGGATCTAGCTTTATTGCTACTATTAGTGGTTGGGATCTAGCTTTATTACTTGCTGATGCAAATAGTTGATGGGCTATATTTCTTCCACTTCCAGGGCTTTTCGCACAAGTAGTCCAGTCCTAAGGTTTTATTTAGAAGAAATAAAATTTAAGGATGTAGGCTAGCTGAGCCAAGCTAAGGTTGACCAACATCGAATTAAGAATGAGGTCCACCCCTCCACCCAACCCCCCCTACCCAAAAATAAAAAATAAAAAAAAACCCACTCTTCCTTTTCCAAGCTCAATCTCAATTGTCAACAAGCTGAACCAAGTAAAGCTTGACCTTGCCTTGAGCTGTTCTCCAATATTGCTATTTGTAATATATATATATATATATATATATATATATATATATATATGTATATCAATGTATATCATAAATTATAATTATCATCCATGGGCCCCATTTGAATATATTAATACATATATAATATAATATATAATCATATGAAACAAATGCAATGCAAAATCAAACAAGACGAGCCCAGCTGAAAAGGCTCTAGCTCAAGCAAGGTTTTGTGAATTAATCGAACCAGCTATTGCTCGACCTGATTAGCACACGAGCAAAGCTCAAGATTGATCCGACTCGAGCTGAGCCGAGCTGGATTAGCATGTCAATATCCCTAGAGAAAACTTTCCTATTGGCATGAAGTCTGGATCTCGACAGTAGAGACTGACATCAGTAACCAGGCTCCGTTACCATCTTCTTGATGCAAAAGCAAAGAACCTTCTGGCGAGTGGATCTTCTCTAGGATTGGCCTTGGAGAATCTCAAACTTATATCTGAACTACAATTGGCATGAAATTCAACACTACTGAAGATCTACAAGGTGTGATTGAATCTATTATACTGCTGCTGAAATTTCTTCTATTACCTTCACCTAATTGAGGCCAAAAGAAACCCAACTATTCTGCTCGCATTCAACTGCCCAAGCTAAGAACCGGTTGTTAAAATTTATCATTTGCTATTAATGACATTGGGAAACTGGGTAATGTATTAAGGACCTGTCTGGTGCATATAGTGAAACTGTTCCACCTTTGATTGGTTGTTGCATTTTCTTTTCAAAATCCAGGCTCTTGTTACTTTTGGACAATGTATCTCTATCTTCGGTGTGCACTAACAATATCAAGTTGGGTTCCTTAGACCAAACTTAATTAAAAAAAAAAGAGGAGATGCCTCACAAATATACAACTGAAGAGGAAGTCAATCAGAAAACAACTTGTCCCTCGGCTAGAGCTCGGTTAGGGACATGGGTGTGTGTACAAGAATGCGTGAGTTCGAGTCCCAAATGTCGCAAAATAAATAAATAAATCAGATAAAAACTTAAGGTACTAACAAAAGATCCATCTGAGTCAAAAGATCCATCTGAGTTGTGGTTGGATATCTCAGAACATGGCCAGTCTCAGAAGTCAGAACAACAGAAATTAGAATAAAAACAGTTGGGCTAAGAGGTAAACCACATCCTTTTTTGGCTCTCAACAATGGGAGACCCATGGTGATGAATAACCAAACCAAACCAAACCAAGCCTTTTCCCACTAGGTGGGGTCGGCTATATGGATTTGACGACGCCAATCAAATCTGTTTAGGGCCATGTCCTCCGTTAGATACATGTAGGCAAGGTCATGTTCAATAGTTTCTTTCCAACTTCTCTTGGGTCTCCCTCTCCCTCTCCTACTCCTGGCAATCTCTATGCCTTCACACCTTTTAACAGGTGCTTCCATTGGACGCCTTCTAACATGGCCAAACCATCTTAGTCGATTTTCTCTCATTTTATCTCCAATCGGTGCTATTCCTACTTTGCCCCTAATCTCCTCATTCCTAATCCTATCTCTCCTTGTGATCCCGCACATCCATCTTAGCATTCTCATCTCCGCAACTTCCATCTTCTTAACATGATTATGCTTTACTGCCCAGCACTCTGATCCATATAACAATGCTCGTCTTACTGCCACCTTATAATACTTTCCTTTAACCCTAAGGGGGACTTTCCGATCACACAAGACCCCCGAAGCACTCCTCCATTTGGTCCACCCGGCCTGAATCCTGTGACTTACATCAGTATCAATCCCTCCATCCTGTTGCACCATCGATCCAAGGTACCTAAAGTTTTCTTTCTCTACAATCTTTTGTGTGCCTAAACTTACTTCTATGTTACCAAGTGTCCTACTTTGGTTAAACTTGCACTCCATATATTCCGTCTTGCATCGACTTAGCCTAAACCCTTTTGTCTCTAACGTTTTCCGCCATACTTCTAGCTTAGCATTCACTCCTTCTCTCGTCTCATCTACTAAAACAATGTCATCTGCAAATAGCATACACCACGGCACCTCATCCTGAATATGTCTTGTAATCTCATCGATAACTAGGGCAAACAAGTACGGGCTTAACGCTGAGCCTTGGTGTAGACCAATCGTGATAGGAAACTCTTTAGTCTCTCCGCCAGTCGTCCTTATAGATGTCACGGCTCTATCATACATATCCTTTATCGCCTCAATATATGCGACACACACTCTTTTCTTTTCCAGTACTCCCCATAGAATCTCCCTAGGAACCCGGTCATATGCCTTCTCCAAGTCAATGAACACCATATGTAAATCTCTCTAGCCTTCTCTATACTGTTCCATTAACCTCCTCAGGAGAAAGATAGCCTCCATGGTTGATCTCCCAGGCATGAAACCAAATTGATTATCTGAAATGTTTGTTGTTCTTCTTAGTCTTCTCTCAATAACTCTCTCCCATAATTTCATCGTATGGCTCATCAATTTTGAATATCTCCTTTGTTCTTGTATATGGGTATAAGAATACTTTTCCTCCATGCATCAGGCATCTTCTTGCTCTTTAGCACTACATTAAAAAGTTTTGTCAACCAATTTATGCCATTCTCCCCTAAGCACCTCCAGACCTCAATAGGGATACCATCTGGCCCAACCGCTTTCCCATTCTTCATCCTTTTCAATACTTCTTTAACTTCTTCCCTACTGATTCTCTTATAGAACATATGATTCGATTCTTCCCTAGAAATGGTAAGTTGTCCCAATTGTATGTCACTACTACTGCTTTCGTTAAATAACTTGTAGAAGTAGCTCTTCCAACGCTCCTTTATCTCATCGTCCTTTACTAATACCTTTTCATCCTCATCCTTAATGCATTTAACTTGGTTTAAGTCCTTGGTCCGCCTATCTCTGGCTTTAGCAAGCTTGAATATCTCTCTTTCGCCTTCCTTAGTGTCAAGTCGCCTATATAGCTCCTCAAATGCCTTTGCCTTGGCCTCACTAACTGCCTTTTTGGTTTCTCTTTTTGCTTCTTTATACTTTTCCAAGTTTGCTGCATTTCGATCCTTTTGCCAAGTTTTAAAGCTCTCTTTTAACTCTTATCTTGTCTTGAACGGCCTTGCTCCACCACCATGCCTCCTTCTGTGCCGGAGCACCCCTTTTGGATTCTCCTAAGACTTCTTTCCCTACCCTCCTAATACACTCTGCTACTTTATCGCACATATTATTTGCACTCTCATTTATCGCCCAAACGTCTTCCTCTAGTACTCTATCCCTAAATGCTAGTTGCTTATCACCTTTCAAGTTCCACCATTTAGTCTTTGAGCATCTATACAACTTCTTTTTTGTAGTCCACCTTTGTAGCTGCACATCTATGATCAACAACCTATGTTGGGAAGTCAAGCTCTCCCCCGGTATCACCTTGCAATCTTTACAAGCTAAGCGGTCTCTTTTCCTAATTAAGAAGAAGTCAATCTGTGTCCTTGAGGAGCCACTCTTATAAGTCACCAAATGCTCCTCTCTCTTCCTAAAAAAGGTGTTAGTCACCATGAGATCATAAGCCACTGAAAAGTCCAAAATATCCTTCCCTTCTTCATTTCTATTACCGTATCCAAGTCCCCCATGTACTCCTATATATCATCTACGTCGCGTCCTATATGGCCATTCAAATCTCCTCCTATGAAGACCATCTCGCCTTGGGGTATCTCTAGTAGCACTCCTTCCAAGTCTTCCCAAAACTTCTCCTTATGTCCATCTCCTAAGCCCACCTGGGGGGCATAAGCACTAATTACGTTCACTATCTCTTCTCCTAACACTAACTTAATTGCAATAATCCTATCTCCACAGCGCTTTACATTAACTATATATCTTCCTTTAAGTCCTTGCTCACTACTATGCCAACCCCATTCCTCGCTCTATTAAGTCCCGTATACCATAACTTATACCCAGTCCTCTCGATCTCTTTAGCTTTCTGTCCCACCCACCTTGTCTCTTGCAAGCAGGCAATTGCGATTCGTCTCCTTTCCATTGTATCCACCACTTCCATAAGTTTCCCAGTTAGGCTCCCAATGTTCCAAGTACCTAATCTCAGCCTTCTATTTTGGGCTAGCTTCCTTACCTCCCGCACTCGTCCAATAAAGTGTGGGGACCATGGTGACTAACAAAAGATCCATCTGAGTTGTGGTTGGATATCTCAGAACATGGCCAGTCTCAGAAGTCAGAACAACAGAAATTAGAATAAAAACAGTTGGGCTAAGAGGTAAACCACATCCTTTTTTGGCTCTCAACAATGGGAGACCCATGGTGATGAATGCAATAATCAAATTCTGCAACTCTGACAGAAGGCATGAAGATTACAAAAGATCACATAGATAATGGTGTAAAAATTCAAGCTACATAAGCTGAATGCACCAAAGAGACCAAAGATGATGATCAGTTGAAAAGGGATGAAGTTGATCATCCGTCAAAAAGTGAGACTCTGGAAATATAGGAGCAAGCACATATCAACAAGGGGAAAAATGAAAAAGAAAAAGAAGAAATACAGAGCATCCATCAGTCGACAATAGAAAAGGAAAATGGCTCGAAAACAGTATCTTCAGAACAACTTATACAACTTAAAAGAAAAAACATCTATAGTGGTTGGTGATCCCAGATGTACAGAAAATTTGATATCTAAGGCGGCAGTTGGGATGTTGGACTACAAAGATATATAAAAGAAAAGGGTTCAGTAACACCAATAATGAATAAACAGTGTTGGCACTTCCTGAAATGGCGACACAGGGATCAAGTACGGTAGGATGATGTGCCAACAGAACAGGACACAAACTCATCATGCAACTGCAGCTGTACTATAGATGCACATCAAAGAAGGATAAATACTTACCCATTCACCAAAGATTGTGTCTGCTTCTCCTTGTAGCTGATGAAGAAGTTGCCAGAACCTAATTTGATGCCTAGTGCCTCAAATGAGTCAATCAATGTTTGACAACTGGATTGAAGTTCAAGTGAAAGACAAATTTGAAAACAAGCTGCTCCCAGTGGAGGAAGAACTGTCAAGGTGCATAAGAGATGGCATCCGCATGGACCACATGGCATCCACTTCACACTATAATCATGTGTGGAACGGGGTTTACGACTTCACAGTTCCATGTTTCAACTTGGGCACACCATTATTTTACCTAATTAAGTTTCCATTTTGGTTGCTTAGTTGTTAGTTATAATTCCTATATTTAGCTAGTTCTTAAGTTTGTAATGAGTTACAATGCTTAGGATTCAGTCTTCTTATTTCTATCAATGGTTGGGATCTAATGTAGGATTGGGAATGGTCAAAGGGCTTTATTTCTTGTAGGGATGTTCCCCAAATACTCCAAACAAATTTAGTGCAAAAGTTTGAGGCACTTTTCCCATAGGCAACTTCACATGATCGTTGTTGCTCTAGGTTATGACTTATGAACACTCTGACATCAGTAAGAAGCCTTCTATACTATCGTCTTGGTGCAAAGCCAAGAACCTTTGGTTCAGTGGACCTTTCCCTAGGACTCTGGAGAATCTGAAAGGCATATTTGAACTGTGATTGGCACAGAATCAATGACAATAACAATCTATAATGTGTAACTGAATCAACTATAAACTGTTGCTGAGATATCTATTATTTCCTTCAATTGATTGAGGCCAAAAGAAACCCAACTATTCTACTCACTTGAAACTCTCTCAACTTGTGAAATTTATCATTTGCACAATTCATGAAATTGAGACCCACATGCTTCAGGCCGCTTTGGTCCTTATGGTGTAACCGATCCATCTTCTGTTGTTGTTCATGTAATTCGAAGAGAAGGAAGGACCCCTTAGGGAGAATTTGGTGGTACTCTGTCAACAGAAATGATATTTACAAAACTATGTGTACAATTAGGGATGGGAACCCTATTGCCTTAATTACAGAAGATAAGGCCTGTAGGATAGTTGCATTGATTTGGTCACAAAAACATGCAAACTTGGGTTGGATTACCTGATCCACAGGCCCAGATTCCAGGCCCATAAGTGATCCACTAGAATTATTTGTTTATGGCCCATTTGGCACAGTTGGCTCGAGCCCATAGCTGTCTGTTCTTTACAGTTGACAGCATATCATGGGCGTGAACTGGAAATTGGTCAATCCAATTCTCTAGGTCGCATCACATGCAAATCCCCAACAACCCATCAGCCCCAACCCACCCACCCACAATTCCTGTCAAATGGATAAGAAGAATCTTTATGATTTGGAGGATTACCTGATGAGCCAGAGCACATGCCTCTGATCCTTTGAGTTGCATCACATGCAAACCCCTGACAACCCCCAACCCCAACCCACACATGGAATTCTTGCTAAACGGATGAGAAGAAGCTTTATCGTTTGAAGGATTACCTGATGAGCCAGAGCATATGCCATAGCTCTCTCACGCTTTGCTGCAGCCTCCTGCCTCTTCAACAATTTAGCTTGAATTTCTTCCACAGATCCAACACTGTCACACCACCCTTCCTGCATCAGCAATCCAGCAAAAGAAAGAAGAATCTCAGCAACATACAGCCGGCCAGTCCATTCCACCACCAGATAAAAGGTGTAAGTCGGCAGGCACATTTACACAATATTTCAAAGTCCACCATATAACTCAGTAGCTACAGCCTAAGCTGGTTTTTTCCAGCAAACAACTTTCTTCAAAACTGAACAAATCAAAAGCAATAAGAAATGATCCATCAATGGCCAAATATCAATATAACAAATTAAGAATGCAACCTACAAAAACATTGAAAATATTCCCCCATCTCATCCAAACATATTAAAGTGGCATTCTAAGGAAATGGAAGGATTGACAATACATATGAAAATTCTCCATAGCTCTACTGTTAGTAAGGAAAGTTGAAACAGGAATTCCCAATGGCACAAAGATGCCGGCATTTAAGGATTTTTCACATGGGGTGTAAACCTTCTGTTACAAAGAGAAACTGTAGAGTTGTATGCCATTGATGTGTGGTATTGAGTCCACAAGATAAAATCCCATAAGTGTCCTGAAAGAAATGTATCAAAGGGTGCATTACTTGCATTTTTCGAAGTAAAGGAGAGCCTTCAGGATACTTACCGCTTATGACCCTTGCAGAAGCCAATGATGATGGACTACCTTTATTTCAAGGACCCTGTATGACTTTGTGGTTTTTGCCTTATTTTAAGGATCTTCTTTATACAGATTTTTTGAAGATTTAGAGCCTGTTTAATTCAGGTTTAGGCATGTAAGGGAACATGACTTCTTGATTTCAAAATGATCGGCTGAAATGGTCTAATGCAATCTTGAAAATGCAGAAAGAAACCTCAAAAATGGCCTTCAACCCAGTTAGCAGTAAAATCTGTTGCAGCAAATCATAGTTATCAAAATCCTACGATTTGTATCCCAAATCTTAAGGAAAACGATTCGTATCTATGCAACAAATCTCATTTACAGATGAATCTTTGGATTCAAGACTGAATCATATGATTCGATACTCATTTCATCGGATCTTACGATTCAAGCGATTCGACTAAGTGAGATTAACTATAACTAATAAGTTAATATTAATAATCTTTTACTTTTTTTCTTTTAACGGTTTTATTTTTAAAAGGTTCTTTAGTAGTTAATGAAATCTCCTAATAAATTTTTACGGCTTTTATAAAGTTTTAAAGATGAATAAAGAACATGCATTTAATTAAAGCATTCGATTGTACGTTTGGTGCTTGTCTATATCTTCTTTTTTTAATCTATTTTGGTTCTTTTCTTCATGAACACGTTCTTAACTACAAGAGATATCCTACCGTTTAGGATTGATGGCTTAGATTTTATTGTTATTTTTTTATTTAAAGATAATAAATATATATATATTGATACTTGAAACTTATTTAACCATTTACACATCATTTATTTCATATATATATATATATATATGGGAGGTGCTCTTGTGAGAGACACTCTCACCTTACTATGAGAGATAAGGTGGGGGTCCTCACATCCATATCCAATGTCAACAACTTAAATGTGAGAGCCCCCACCTTTATCTCTCATAGTAAGGTGAGAGTGACTCTCACAAGAACACCTCCCTATATATATATATATATATATATATATATAACGATGTTCTTGATATGATTGTGTGATAGATTTACTTGTTATTGTATTTATATTGCTATAAATGGGAAAATGGATGGTTATGAATAATTACATTTTTCCTTTTCTTTTAGTTTTTAATTATTTTTCATTTTTATTAGAAAAATAAAAAATCCTACTATTTGCGATTCGGTTAACATAGAGGCTATCTTTCTCCTGAGGAGGTTAATGGAACAGTATAGAGATAATCAGAGAGATTTACATATGGTGTTCATTGACTTGGAGAAGGCCTATGACCGGGTTCCTAGGGAGATTCTATGGGGAGTACTGGAAAAGAAAAGAGTGTGTGTCGCATATATTGAGGCGATAAAGAATATGTATGATAGAGCTGTGACATCTACAAGGACGACTGGTGGAGAGACTAAGGAGTTTCCTATCACGATTGGTCTACACCAAGGCTCAGCGTTAAGCCCGTACTTGTTTCCCTAGCTATCGATGAGATTACAAGACATATTCAGGATGAGGTGTCATGGTGTATGCTATTTGCAGATGACATTGTTTTAGTGGATGAGGCAAGAGGAGTGAATGCTAAGCTCGAAGTGTGGCGGAAAACGTTAGAGACAAAAGGGTTTAGGCTAAGCCGATGCAAGACGGAATATATGGAATGCAAGTTTAGTCAAAGTAGGACTTGGTAACATAGAAGTAAGTTTGGGCACACAAAAGATTGTAGAGAAAGAAAACTTTAGGTACCTTGGATCGATGGTGCAACAGGATGGAGGGATTGATACTGATGTAAGTGACAGGATTCAGGCCGGGTGGACCAAATCTAGGAGTTCTTCGGGGGTCTTGTGTGATCGAAAAGTCCCCCTCAAGGTTAAAGGAAAGTATTATAAGGTGGCGGTAAGACCAGCGTTGTTATACGGATCAGAGTGTTGGGCAGTAAAGCATAATCATGTTAAGAAGATGGAAGTTGCGGAGATGAGAATACTAAGATGGATGTGCGGGATCACAAGGAGAGATAGGATTAGGAATGAGGAGATTAGGGGCAAAGTAGGAATAGCACCGATTGAAGATAAAATGAGAGAAAATCGACTAAGATGTTTCAGCCATATTAGAAGGCGTCCAACGGAGGCACCTGTTAAAAGGTGTGAAAGCATGGAGATTGCTAGGAGTTGGAGAGGGAGAGGGAGACCCAAGAGAAGTTGGAAAGAAACTATTAAACATGACCTTACCTACATGGATCTAACGGAGGACATGGCCCTTAACAGATTTGATTGGCGTTGTCAAATCCATATAGCCGACCCCACCTGGTGGGATAAGGCTTGGTTTGGTTTGCGATTCGGTTCACAATTCGATTCAATTCATGGGTATGAACGATTTGCGATACAATTCTGATTTTAAAAACTAAGCAGCAGATTTTATCCCTAAAAATAGAAGAGATGAGAGATGACAACCAGAAAATATAAGTTTCTCCGCTACTAGCAGCAGACAGAAGAAGATTTCTGTTCAAGGTAATACCTCCTCTCCTCTTTCCCTTTGATACTTTGGATAGCAAAGCGATTGAAGACCAGATCTGGGACTTTCATGTCCCTCATTTTATTCCAAAAGTTCTCTATATTAAAAAACGAGAGAAATATTATAAAAGAAAGCCAAAAGGGAAATAACTCCTAATTCAGAGAATGCAGCTGGCATTTTCTGCTAACCGAGGGTTATCCGCTACAAGGACATAAAGTCCTCGATATAATTAGATCCTTAAATGATTTTTTACCTCACTTTTAGAAAGAGGATAGATTTCCTGAAGGACCTGAGAGAACTTTCACCTTTAGAAAGAGGGTAGAGTTCATTAAGGACCTGAGAGAAGTTTATTACCTAAGGACTACACTTCTATTACATGTATACCTCTCACCATCAGCTCCTCCGAAAAGCAGACAGAATCCATGAAAGACCTGAGAGCAGTGCCTACTGTCTTCAAAGGATGCAAATCCGAGATTAGCAATCTCTTCTAATATAGATTTTGTGAAAAAAGGCCCACCTTGGGTAAGCTTAAAGAGATTGATTAGAGGTCAAATGTGTTTAGTTCTCTCCTATCAAACACAGGACGTTCTCTCTCAGAAGTCAGAACTAAAGGGTCTCTACTGTTTAAGGATCCAAGTTCATAAAAAAAGGGACAACTAAGTAGAACGTCCTGTTCCATCATTCACGAAAACCTCTTCTATATTTGTTCCTTCCGCTTGAAGAGATCATATTCAGGATAGAAATATCCAAAGAGGCTCAATGCCTCCTAGCATTGGATGCTAGGAAAGCATGGTAATGCATTTCAGTACCTTTTTTTATCTGCATTAGATGCCATAATTTGGATAAATCCACTAAAGAAGACAACTAGGAAAGCATGGTAATGCATTTCAGTACCTTTTTTTATCTGCATTAGATGCCATAATTTGGATAAATCCACCAAAGAAGACAAATCATTGCTCTTCTTAACCCCAACCTCCTCTCATAAAGTGGCAGGTTTGGAGGTTGCAAAACCTTTATTTGGAAGTACTTTTTCATCTAACTCAGGGTTTTAAGAAACAGAGTCAGCCCCGACTTGGCAGGAATCAGGTCGAGTTCCTTCTTTTTATCTTTGATCTTTGGTAGTAAGAAGATGAGCTGTTAGTGTAGCAACAGAAGTGGGTGAAGCAAAGGTGGAAGAGAAGGGGAGATTTGAATGAGACGGCGGAGGGGAAATTGAAGAGATGGACTTTGGGGTAAAGGTAAAATTGGGGAATTGAAGAAGAAGAAGAAGATTGGTGGGGTCTTCTAAAATACATGGCCGGAGATAGGGACTTAGGGCTTGAGGTTTTGATGGGTGTGGTGTGGATCCTTCAAGTTGGATTAGTGAAGTCTTCTGGGAGGCATGGCAAAAGAAAGGGATTTAGGATATGGGGTTTTATGGGCATGGCATGGAAGGTGTTAGAACTATTAAGACTCGTGTTTGGGAGAAGGCATGATGCTCATGGGGTGATTCTGATGATAGGTTCAAAACATTCAAAAGACCGATTTGAAGCAGTGAGAAGTTCTAGAGATTTGCTTGAGGTTTGATATTGGAGATCGGAAGCCAGGGTTGATGATGTGAGTAAGAAGAAGTACATAGAACTAGGCTAGGAGGCTCGGCCAAGTCCGCCCAACTCGGTGATAGCTAAGTCCAAATCGACTCAGCCTTGGCCAAGTTTTGAAACACTGGTCTAACTATAAGTGCATCCCTATCACAAGGGTAACATACCACCTTTTCTAGAATCATATTCCTTGGCTTACAATTCCATGAAGGGCTTTCTTCATGAGATGTAATTAGGGCCTCTAGTATGTCACAACCATGAATGTAACAACCCCCAATTAATAAACTTGCTCGAATAGGAAACATTGGCAACTTATCAGGTGGTATATCATAAATCTTTATCTACATGTAGTATCTGTTAACATTATGTGAGGATTCGGCTCAGGATAGATTGGAATGGAGACACATAATTCATGTAGCCAACCCCAAGATAGTTGGGACAAGACTTTGATGATGATGATCACCTGTTAACACCCCCTTAAGTAATTGAGCTCCTCATAAGAGGTTAAATTGGCCCGGACATTAAAGAACTACATGAATCATAGCCATTTTCTTGAACACTTGGATTTCCCAACTGATCAAAATATCACATTCGAGATATACACACCATTTCCATGGAATAACACAATTAACAATAGCCTCTTAATTATACTTCACACTCTGCATTACCATTGGCATACCAGACAGCAAAAGTAATGGTTATGGAGGTATTTTAAATGAATTCCCAGCATTTCACAAAAACGTCAAGGTCATCTTGAAGATAGATTGCTTCCGTCATCTGGGTAATGATAGTAAGTCTGTAATTATATCCAATTACCACCTAGCATTTTAGGGCTTGTTTCTTTGCTTTATGAATTCCCAAACATAGTGGAATTCCTAAACGCTCCTTTGTACTTGAGCATCCAAAAATCAAAGGAGGTGGAATTTCAAAATTCTACAGGGCATTTGAGACCTTTTAGGTGGCTGAGATTTTGAAATTCTTGTGAAGAAACAAGGCATTTGAAAATGGCAAGGGACAAGCCATCACATATTGTCCAAAAACCCGAACACCTCAAGTTCTTATCAGAAATTCTAGGAAGAAAACAGGCCCTTAGAGTAGATTCATTTCCGTGTTGTACCTCTGATTCTCGAACATGAGCCTCGTGTACAAGGTGGTGTTGCATTTTTTCCTGAACCAGCTGACTCTCCAATGCCATGCGCACACGCCTTGCTCTGACACGTGCCTGAACTCTCACCAAAGCTTGCATGCATCGAAGTGTTATTGCAGCTTGTTTTCTTACAGCATGACCCCTAACAAGAGCCTGGAGTCTTACCAGCCCTTTCAAAGCTCGCAGTGCTCGCCTAGCCTGAGATAAAAGTAATCTTAAAAAAGACTTTTTCATACCAACAGAACTGTGATAGTAGAGAATGGTTATAATGATCTAACAGCTTATAAGATCCACAAGAATGTGTATGTGCAAATGATTTTGTAAATTAGCTAACAATAGTTTCAACACATATAAACATTTTCAATATCTCCCATCTTACTTTCTTATAAAATGTCATTTTGACCATAAAGCACCAATAACTTAGATCAGTGATCCTCCTCAATCGATTTAAATATCAACATGGTTATACAAGAAATTATTGGAAACACTTGAAAACTCATACATACCAGAAACGCCCGAAAAGCAGTTTGGATCAGTGTAGCAGCCCAGTCTTCTTTCATACTCTGTGCAGTATGAGAGGCAGTCTGTACATGGAAAGAGCTATCAGGAGAGGTTTCAGTGATAGAGCTTGATTCCATCTTAACAGCTCCCATTGCTGGAGTATCATCTTGTCCAAGCTCATCTTCAAGAACAGCACTATCAATCTCGACTGGGTGCTTTCTCCGGTGCCAAAACCAACTGCCAGCTGATGCTCTCTGCAAGATTTTCACAACATTAGATAAGATTTATACCAACTCAAAATGATTATAATAATAATAAAGAAAGAAACCATCGGATAAGCCCATATTGAGTTGCATCAAAACATGAATAAAAGAAATGAATTTCAACGGTGACTGATAAATAGTGACATATTAAAAATGGAGCAAATCAACAAGTGGATACACGTTTTTTATGTCGAGGATGAAGCAGTTCAAGCCCCATCAATGAGAACCAGCCATCAATGGAGTAGGAGGTTACAGCCTGAAGTCATTAGTGATCAACTACAAAATGTTCATCTGGAGCCCAGTAATTAGCCTCTAATGTTCTCCTGTACTACTCACGCAAGGGTAAGCATTTGACTAGAGATCATCTTAACCATAGCTTTGCTTTCTCTCATGTTGTCTTTAGCTACTCCTACTTGCTATTTTGAGTACCTTCATTGTTGTTATGTCCTTCCAGCATAAAAGAAGCTCTCTCAATTCTCCAAAGTAATTAAGCAGTGCGTAAAGAAAGAAAGCCCCAGAAAACATAACGAGGCAATGCAAAATTTAACATTTGCAAAATTGAGACACTGGCTAAACACATGTTATTACATGTATATTATTGCTTTCGATATTGTGCGTGTAAAGGAAAAAAGACCACAATCTGTAAAGATAATGTTACTCACGTTTTCATTCTCTTCTGAAGGCTTTGATTTTTCTGACTTCCTTAAACCAACCAATGTTTTAAACCACTTTCCAGAAACACCAAATAGCAGGGAAAAAAAGACCACAATCTGTAAAGATAATGTTACTCACATTTTCATTCTCTTCTGAAGGCTTTGATTTTTCTGACTTCCTTAAACCAACCAATGTTTTAAACCACTTTCCAGAAACACCCATGGCGCCAGTTATTTCACATTAGTACCTGCAATTTGGTGACCTACAAGAAATCAATACATGACCAGCACCATTCATTCCTAATCTACCATAAACAAATGAACTTCATGATAACAAGGATACACTGCAATGAGGATTGAATCGCCACTAAGAAGAGAAAATAAGAACCAATAAAAAAAAGAGAGAAAAAATAAGAAATCCTTGCTATAGATGATGAAGAAAGGTCGGATCTCAAATATTAAGCCAATTGCAATAATCTACAATTGTAGGAGAACACCGATCACAGAATTTAAGTCGATAAGCATAAAATGTGTAAAAATAAGATGGGGGCTGTCATCACTTGGAGGATCACAGTTTAACTAGCAACAACGTCACCATTGACAGCCCTTTCAAGAGCATATTTAACTACTAAATGTACAGTTACATGCCACAAAATGGAGGAAATTGAACATTTCCATACAATTCTATGAAGAACATAACATCAGCCATCTTATGCTCAGACTTTTCATATAATCAATTATCATCAAATTTTATATTTGGTACTATAAAACTGGCCAACCAATTAGATTTTTGGCCAAATTCCAAGCAAATCACAGTCTTCAAAATGCAAAGAAATGAATCTTATACTAATAGAGGTGCTTCTATGATGGTTTCTTTCTTCATTAATTCATGTTTTTATATTTATGTGATAGTGAAGGGGACAAGATGGACTTGAATGAAAGTTGTGAGGGAACCACTTCCAACACAGTATGATGCAAGGTTTACTCATTTATTTTTCCTCTTCCTCTTCTCCTTCTCCTCCTCCTTCTCCTCCTCCTTCCAAGCTTCCAATTTTCATTCTCTCACATTTCAACTAGTATGTGGTTTAAAAACCGCCTAAAGGTTTTGCAGGACCAAGTTAATTGCTCGAGCAATCATTTGTGGCAGTGGAGGAAGCATTTAGTGGTGATAAGTGATTATCGTAATAAACATTTTATCTACTATTTATATAATGGCTTAGAGAATTTGTGTTCATGTTGGATACAAGGTTACATGAATCACAGATTGTGTTTTTGCTCCATATCAGTGATCCCAATTATCTGTGGACAGGATGAGATAATCAATATTTGAGGATCGCTAGGCAAATTTTTTTCTTTTCCAACAAGTGGAGCAGGTTTTAAATCTGAGATTTCAAGCCATTGATGCCTGATGCAATGGCTCTGGTCCCAACTTTGATATGATTTGTAATCTATATATTAGATTATCAAATTTTGAATGAGATTTTAAGTGGGTCAAGATCTCCAACACATTAACGAATTGGTTCCTGAATGTAGAATGTCTGATATTGTGACCCAAAAGGAACCAACCTACATACAATATGGGTTTGATGTGACCCAGATCATGGTTTGCGGGGTGGTATAGCGATCTAGATGAACAGGATTGGACAATGAGCGCACATTGATAACCCATCGCTACTATGGAGGAGAAGGAAATAGTCTTCCCATAGTCGACAATGACAACAGTATCAATGATCCAAGCCTTTAATAATCTTATTATTCATATGTGTAACAAACATATCAGTGTTAAATGTTACTAATGCCAAAGCATCAAATAACAGAAATCTTTCGACCGAGATAACATCATTGTGGGTCATCACCCAGCAATACAGTAGAAGCTAAAAATCATAAAAAACTAAGTTCCTTCTATCTTGCTTGATAATAATATGGTTGATCACATGGGCTACTGTTTTTCTCAAGTTAAATAGTAGAACTCTTCAAGTCAACCCATAGATAAATAAGGCTATAATGTTGATGTTTTTTCTGCTGAACATATGGGGGAGTAAATAAGAATTGGGAATGGTAGTTTTAAGTATCAATTTCCATTTCCTTCACAACTGCGGTCTGGGCGCATTAGCAGCAACAGAAACAGAGAATCATTCTACTTCAAAGTGAGCAATCAATTCCAAGAAATTAGCTCAAAAAGAAGGGAACCCAGTCTCAAGCAAAGCTCCAATTCTGGGTTCCACCAAGCAAAATTCAACTATGCAACACCCATTCCAGCTCAAAACCTAGCAGATCTATCCCACTACCAAACAACAACTTAATGCAAACATAGCCAACAAATTTCATCCCAAGACCCAATACAAAGCATTCATAGAAATTCACCCCAAAAGCATTCCACCCCAATCCCCCAAAAGAAAAAAATTAAAGTAGATACCAACAAAAAAAAAAAAAAATTCCAACCGTACAAGCCCAGATCCGTGAAATGTGAGCAAATTGCAGTAAGAAAGTGGGTGAAGTGAATTGGTAAACCTCAACTGACCTGAAACCTTGAGAAGATTCATGAGACATTGAGATAGAGAGAGGAGAAATGGAAGCAGAAAGGGCCAATCCGTAAATAAGATAAAAATGTGGGGGGTACTTGAAGTGAATCTCTCTATCTCTTCTCTATTTCTTTCTAATGTTTCAGATGCTATGGAGGGAAGGAATAGAAGAGAGAGAGAGATGGGATTCGGACAATAAAAATCGCTTTCTCTTTCTATAATTTTCTTCTTTTCCTTTGTGTCTTTGCATGCTGTCGGAGCAGCAAAAGCTTCCAAAAAAGATGATAGCGATCGCTTTTTACTCTCTCTGTGTACGGAAATCAGAGAAATCCTATGGCTATGGGCATGTCCATTAATCCATTTGGGTCTACTTATGAAACTCCCCTGGCCCCAAAAAAAAACTAATGATATTGGGCTAGATTTTACTTTTATTACAAGTTAGTCCTGGACCCATCATGAGATCGATTGTGTGCTTGTGATGGATTTGTGATCGATCTGATTGTGGGATCATCTCCTACTGGAATGAAATTAGGTCGAAATGCAAAAAGTAGGGAGAACTTATTTTGATGGACTTGGATTTTTACATAATAGCTGAATGGATTTTTAGGCATAGATATGAGATCTTTTCTATTTTCTTTATCCTTTTTCGCTTTTTGTTTATCATTCCATCATTATAGTTATCATTATTTAAGCATTATCCCGACTTTATTAAGGTTCGCTACATGAACTCTTTTTATCCTTCGTGATCTTATTTTAGCCAAATCCTTTATCTTATTAGTTTGCATTAAAATACATATAAATTGAATATATAGATTTCATGTCATTACTAATTAAAAAGTGAAGATAAAACGTGCAATATAAAAAATAAAACCAAATAACATTTCCTCATAGGGAAATAGAATCAAAAGGAAAGTTCATTTTTAACCACTTATGATATGATCTGTACATATTTAATTTCTATGTATTAAATGCCAAACAAACAAGCCCTACTGTAGATTTGTTGGACCGTCTACTTGGACAGATTGGTTTTTTTTCTAAGTATTAATATCCACTTGTTTTGCAAACCTAGAGAAGAGACTGAACCCACTGAATACAACCCAAGAGCCTACCTAACTTTTAGGTGCTCAGTGGAGCCTCTATAAGCCACAACACACACACTTCCCCAATGATGTGAGACTTGTTTTGTTTTTACAAACCTAGAGAAGAGACTAAACCCACTAAATAAAGACCAAAAGCCTAGGTAATTAGATTTGCAGGCTCAGACAGAGGATTTCTCTGTATCCCAAATTGAGAGGATCTATTCTAGCCAGTCCCTGTCCTTTAATTTATTTTTAGATATCTGTCGCTGCTGACGTCGTGGCACTGGCGGGACGGAATTTGATTAGCAGGTCAAGAATTGGAGGAATAATTTGGTACATTAACATGACCCAGAGTTTTGACCTTGTGGGGCCCATGAAAAGGTGATCTGGGCCGTTGATTGATGAGATGCTCTTTCGATAGACCATATGGGGAAGGTAAATTCAACATTTTGGGGTTTATGTTCAGATTACAAATTCATTCGATCACTATCATGATTAGAACCATTTTCATATTTCTGCCTATTTCCAGAACCTAATTGGATAGCATTCATCAATGGGTGGGGCTCGTAAAATTCGGGATGCAGTATCTTGTGGATGGCCAAGATGAATGGTCTGGATTCGTACCAAGCGTCGGTCACACCGTCACACTCTCTCATTTGTCATGCCATGGGATTATTGAATGAAAAAGTATGCTTGTCCCGAGGATAGTAGCATGGCTGTTATTGAATTAGATATCTTTCAATGGTTTTATGGCTTTGTAGTTAACCTTTCATTTAATAATACAACATGTGAGGAGAATCACTCAATCAGTCTTTCACATCATAAATTCAGGAGCGACTATCTGCCCATCCCTTTTGCTCCGTGAACATCCATTTATGAGACCCCTCTAGCACATTTCTAAAACTCCTCTTCCCTCCCTCTCCTTCCTCAGCACACACCCCGACTCCACCTCCCTCCCTCCCTAAGTTTTTCAATAAGGTCTTAAGTTTTTGTCTTATTTAGAAGGAAGACACGAGTTTCAAAAAATTTCAAATAAGGCCCTAAGTTTTCTTAAAAGTTTTCAATTAAGGACATTTGTCCATTTAAAGCTATTTTTCGACAACTTTTTCTCTTGATTTTTTTAAAATACTCAAAGTACCCTTCATTGAAAGAAATTCCTCCTTCACTTTCTCTATATCTACCTCATTTTCTTTACAAGCGTCCTCAATGTGATCAAGGACAACCACGTCCCCGCACGATTAGCTGCATGTGATGGCTCTCGAAGCCATGTCATAGCTTTATATGGAGGGTGATTTGGGCATTTTAAAAAAACAAGGAAAAAAATTGCCAGAAAATACCTTTAAATGGCTAGTGTCCTTGATTGAAAACTTATTGAAAAACTTAGGAACTAAATTGAGAACTTTGAAACTCGTGACTTTTTTTTAAATAAGGCAAAAACTTATGGCCTTAATTGAAAATTTCCCTAAAAAGATTCTCTCCAAATTTGTTATCTATGATCTAAATGATTTGGATTCAATTTTTTTTATATAACTAAACTTACCCTAAGGGAATATTCGTTTGCATTTCTAAAACCGAAGATTAAAGGCGAAGTTCTAAAAATTAACATTAAGAAAAATAGAATCAAAAGAAGATGTTTTTTTTTTTTAATCGGTAAAAGAATAAGATGTACGTTATTTGATACTCTTTTATGGAAATTCACCTTTTGTCTTCATTTTAACCACCTTATTTATTCAATTCCTATGTTTTTAATGCAAAAAAGAAGGGTAAATGTTAATAAGTAGATTTTGAGTAATTCACAATAAGATTGATCAGATCATTTTCATGCAATTAAACTTATGCACTTTCTTCAAAGAACTGACACAGTTGACCACATGTAAGAATAGATGACCAATCTCATGGTGAGCTCCACATCAATTAACTCTAGAACCCGGGGGGGGTTAGCACGTAGAGTCATCATTTCATAAACATTAGTGGACTTAGTTAGGTCAATTCACATTCAATTGCATAAGATCTCATCATTTCATGCATATATGCATTAAATTGAATAGGTCAAAATGAGTCAAAATTGGTTCAATTGCATGATTTTCATGAAATTAGGGATTTGTGCCACTTGATCACTCCACCAATTAGACTTTTTTAATTTTCAAAAATGCATTGATATCTTGCATCATGATCTAATTGGGCACATTGAAAACCTAGTTAGGTCCCATGCATGATTTTCATAAGTCTCCCACAATTATTTAATTGCATATTTTCATTATATTGTATGAGACAATGACTCAAGAGGGCCCACACTCATAAAAGATTAAAGAAAGAAGAAAAAAAATGAAAGAAGTAGAGACCACACCCCCCTTGGGTGTGCATGCATGAATCCCTATGCACACCCAAGGGAGGGCCCCACTTGCTACTTGTGGCAAATTTCCAAGAATTGAGGAAATTCTTCTCTCCTCTGATGTCCAGGACTTAGGACTCTCTCATCACCAAGAATTCAAATTCAAATTCAAGGAGGAGGTGTTCAATTAGGAAAAGAAAATCCAAGAGAAGTTTGAGAAATTTTGAGTAGGAGCATCTCGAAGATGGGAACCACATGCCTTGCATGTCCACAAATATGAAACTTCCTTATTTGTACAATTATTCCCGGATTTTTTCAAGGGCAACTTATAACGGTTATAACTCTCAATCCAATGGTCTAATCGGTGAAATCTAGATAGCTTGTTCAAAGTAAATATCCGTGGAGCCCAAGATCGCGTAAATCGGATTTGAGGAGGAGAGTTTCTTGGGGAGCAAGCATAAAAGTCCAATTAAAAGAAGAAGTTTCTCATAAAAAAAAGAGATCAAAAGCTATTTAAAGGGAGGGACGTCCATACCCATCTCTCTCCCTCTCTATCCCACATGTCCCACACTCTCTCATCCCCTCTCCCTCTCTCTCACACGTCCCACTCTCTCTCTCTCTCATCCCCTCTCCCTTTCTCTCATCCACCTCCCTAAGCCAGTTAGTGTTGGTCAAGAATTCAAGAGATGATGTATTCCACGTCGAATTTATAGTAATGTGAGAGATGATCTCATAAAAGCATCTAAAATATATATATATATATATATATATATAAAGAGAAAGAGAAACACTCCCACCAGCTAGTTGGGCCCATTATGGTGCATGACAACCATGTAATGCCACTAGATGGAAAATCTAGATGAAATTTACCCATGTGAAAAGTTTCAACTCCATTAGATTATCCAAACCCCTGGATCCATGGCCCCAATTTTAATGATTTTAGAGGCATTAATTCCTTGTGATTTCAATCCAACGTTGAGTAAAAGTTGGAGGAGTACCAGACTTGAGCTTTACACCAATTCACGGGGGTTAGTATATGTGAGATGATTAGATTGGCTCAAGGTGGACGACACACCCTAAAATCATAGGGGAGCGAAAAAATGAGTCTTTAAAATGGGGAGTGTTATATATATATATATATATATATATATAGAGAGAGAGAGAGAGAGAGAGAGAGAGAGAGAGAGAGAGAGAGAGAGAGAGCAAGGCTCGAGCTTAGGATAAAATTTCATAAGATCATGCTTGTGGAGCCCACCTTTGCTCCATCCAAATGGACCAAACACATGACCCCTTTAAATTGCACATGTCCACCAACTTTCAGTCAGATCCGAATTTACTGGACCGTTGGATCGACAATGTATCTATCCGAATGGACTATTGATATTAAACTTTTGAGCTTATATGGAGATGATAGAAATCACAATTGTAGCTTATTTTTTGCAAAGAGGAGGATCCCAAGGAGTCCTTGAAATCCCCCTATCCCCATCCCCATGTGGGTCCTTGGGTGGGCCCCACCACACACTTGAGCTTACCTTATCCTAAGCTTGAGCTTAGGAGAGCTGGCCCCTATATATATAGAGAGGTAAATAATTAGGTAATAATTGCTCTCACAGTTCTCACTGTGAGAACTATTGGTGGGGCCCACCTATTACCTAATCCTGACCTTGCAATGGACAAGGACCCCTTGATAGTCACACACTCCAAGACTTGGCACTGATGCGGATGAACCAGACTGTTGGATTGATTATAGACCCATACGAATGGACTGGACTTGTTGGCCATGGATGAAGGGTTAGGAGCATGGGATTGGCGCCAAAATTGATATTTGGAGTGGTCCCATATAGATCTTTCAATCCCCATCAGTCCCATCCCAAGATGGGACCCGCAATGAACCCCACAAAAAAGTTTTCATGGTGACTCCGTAAGAACAATTCTCAATAGAATAAAAGCCCACATATATACATATATGATAATTCTCCAAAATGCCCTATTTTAAAAACGCCCCCTTTTGTCATGGGACCTACCTTGAGTCAATCCATTCTTTTCACACACGCACACTAAGCCCTAGGGGGATAGTCACAAGTCCAAATTCAACACTTCTCCAACTTTTTCTCACCATTGGATTGAAAAAAATAAGAAAATGATGCCTCTAAAATAATTAAAATTTAGGGCCATGGATCAAAGAGTGAGGATGATCTAATGGAGTCAAGATTTTGCACGTAGGTAGGTTTCATATAAATCTTTCCATCCAATGGACTTCCATGATCATCATGCATCACCATGGTATGCTGGATGTGGCTACATGTGATGGATCAAATACTTATAAAATTTATATATACAAGTGTTTACATATATTAGTAATAATAAATTCAAAATAGTAAATCTATTACATTTCAATCAATCATTATTAAGTTGCTAACTCGAAACCTCAAGCATTGTGTACTTGTTTTTAACTTGGTTGAATTTATCTTATATTTGACTGGGTCTTTCGTCAAAATGAGGTGACTCGACAAAGTTAAGAGGCAACTTGCCAAGTTTTCATACTTTGATTTGAGTCAGGTTGTGAAGTGTATTAACGAATTAGTGCCTCTAGGGGTAGCCATGCAGGTGTTAAGTTCTTTAGGCTTTTACCCGAAAAACCCTATTAGATCCGTTAAAGACCAAAAAGGCTCTCAAATTTTAACATAGACCATACAGTTCCTCCCGCTACTTTTTGTTTGTTTTTTACTAAGCCGTGATATCCCTTCTAAGCCGTGCATAAGTGGGCGGGGATATCTCCACCGGACTGAGTGTGCTAACTATGCTAGGTGGGGATATCACATTTAAAAAAACGAAGAGTAAAAAATTACAATTAAGACTTTATGTTACAATTTACATTTCACATTTCATATTCACATACACACAAAACTCGCAGTTACACGCACACACAATTCACATTCACATCCACATTTCATTTTCATATTCCAAGTTTTACTTTCACATTCCATATTTCACCTTTCACATCCACATTTCACATTCCACCTTTCACTTTCACATTCCATATTTTTAGTTACATTTAACATTTCATATTTTACTTTTCCATTTCACATTCACTTTCAATCACGAAATTGTGCCCCAATAGGTTGAATTCCTACCTAAACTATTATGACCAAATGTGAGGATTATGAGGGAAGTGGCAGAAGTGACATCTTAAGTAGACAATTATCAATATGACTAGAGGGTATAACTTGATCATTGAAAAACCCCTTGTGTAATGTTGTTAATTCAATGAAAGAGTGTTTGATTGTATTTCTTAGGGTTTGGATTAGGATTTGTAGATTTAGGATTTGGAATAAGGATATAGAGATTAAGGGTCTGGGATTAGGCAATCTCTTGAATCATCAAGACCGAACAATAAAATTACAAGCGGCAATAAATCTATCTACTATCAGCCAACCCATTTGAATGGGTTGGCTGATATCTATAAATCTACAAACTCCAAGAAGTAGCATTCCATGAAGAATCCTATGTCTTAAGAAATAAGTCAATTTTCATAAATATATAATAGACACATAAAAACTCATTTTCTTTTGCAAGATCTTTTTTTTTTTCCTACAAAATTTTTTGAGAGGAGTTTGTTGAGGAGAGGAGAGAAGGAAGAAAAGAAAGCTCGTGCAGGAGAAGAGAGGAGGAAGAAGAAAACTTGTAAATGAGAAGAGAGAAGGAAGAAGAAATTTACAGCCAACAAGAATAATAGTCAATAAGAATGATGGCTAGATTTGGCAGTGTTCTGGCTAAACCTAAACAAAATTTGCAATCAACATTTGAGCTCAATAACTTTCACGTTTTGATTCGCAGCATATATATTTTTTTTTTATAGAAACTCATTAAAAGTTTTTTGAGCTTATAACTGCGTATTTTTTAAAAACTACTTAGGTAATTAAAGCTCGAATGTCACTCGGCTATCCAGGAATCGATTCCTAGGTATGCCATCTTCCTTCTATAGGCTTTCCTTGCCATGATGTGGATTTCCTCTTCCCATCTTAGTAAACTCCCCACAACCCAACTCCAAAACCCAAAAAAAAAAAAAAAAACAAAAATCCTCTGGGTGGTTGAACAACGACAATAAAAATTATGACCCCTCTCCCTGTTTTATCTCTTGACCCTTAACTCTATGAAACTACACATCTACACTAATAAAGATACATAAAAAGAGAAAAAGATGTCCATGCTCCTCATCCATACCCATTTACTATTTTACTCTAATCTCATTGTTATAAATAAGTTTGAAATAACAAAATTAAGGTCCCAAGTGACTATCATCAGAAGATCTATAACATCCATCTTGTGGACCCTAGTTCCAGAATTGAAGAACTAGCACAGCACAAATTGTAAGAACATTGGAAGAGACATTGAGCTTTGATCATGTTTCTCTTCTCTTTTGCTAAAATCCATGATCAAGATCAACCAGCTGAGTGATTTATGATAGATGGGCCGTCCAACCATCTATGGTTGGATGATCATGATCATGATCATGATCAAGATCATCTGATCATAGTAACCTAACCAACACAGCTATTAAAACGTTCGATATATAATCTTCCAACGTTTGGGAAATTAATACCGAACCGTCATTTAAGTAAATCAAATACTAGAGAAGTTAGGATCCCATCTACATCTTCACTTAAATCATTCAACCATCAACTCCGTATTATTCCTTAGTTTCAAATCATTTTACTATGAATTCACATAAATTCAATTCAAACCAAAGAAATGTACCCTCCTAAACAACATGGAGGTTCAAGAAAGACTTTGTATTTTCCAAAAGTGGTATCATTTTTTTTTTTTTTAAATCATCTCAAATTTAAAGGGATATTTAAAACAAAACTATTGTAGCATGCTGCTTGGAGCCCTAAGAAATACAAGAGATGTGGAATAGCCACCAAAAAAAAAAAAAAATTTCTAAGCATTTTCAGTGGTCTAATTGAATATGATAACTTTTAGCCAATAACTGATTTTTGAGGATTTTACCGGTAAAATCCCGGAATACTGTCATTTATCGCTAAGGGTCCTCACCATTTTTGTAGCACCAATGGGGTCTTCCAACTACATTTCTATTTTTTTTATTTTTTATTCCTACTGACGATAGCATCACTCAAAGAAATATTGAGTGACGCTATCGTCGCCATGCGCACCCTTTATAACTTCCTTTCTTCCCCTAGTTTCCATTCCTTTTCTATCCAATCTTTCCCAAAAGTTCTACTTTGTCTCCATCCGAAGGTAGATACTTTCTCTGGCCTTGTATACCCACTTTATTGCTCCTTTTGATTTCATTTTATTGGTTGTTGATCTCCATTCAAGAGGTCTGTGCATTTATGCCTACTTTTGCAGACTTACATGAAAAAAATCAACATAATGTCTCTTTTTTTATGCTTTTCCTTTTACTTTGGTATAAAAGAAGTTAGACAAGCCCACAGACATTTGTTTTGTTCATTGGTATACAAAGTTTGTTAAAATGGGTGATGTAGGTTGTTTGCTTTTGTTGTTTGATGAAATTCCTAAAGTTAAAAATAAAAATCCCATCCTTGTACCATATAAGACCCACCTAATAAGGATCAACTATTGTCCCTCTTTATCCCCTTGCAACCTCACACTTCTTTGGTTAATGATGTGTTCTTGGCATTTTTCAGTATATGTTTGTACAGTAATAATGCCAAAATATTTTTTTTCTGTTTTTAAATTAGGATGTCGGGTAGTGAGTTGATTGTGATTTTCCACTACGACGGGGAATTTAAATTTGACATGATTCACCCGGTATACGAAGGCGGAAAACAGAAGATGAGGTCCATTCAAAGCGACATAACATTTCCCGAATTGGTGAACATAGCTCTTGAAAGTTCACATTGGGAGGAAACTTGCGAGAACCTAAGTATACATTATCTCAATCACAATGGTCACGTGTTTTCATTGGATGCCATAGAGGATGATAATGACATCAAGTGCATGTTAACACTGGCAAACCACAAGACAAATGGGATTTATTTATACATCAATAGAAGACCGGCTGGTTTCGCCAAATATATAGGAGAACATACAAGGTACATAAGTTACTACCTGTAAGGTATTTTAAATAATGCATAATACTATTTCTTTTTAGTTAACGTCTAATGTATTTCTTTCCATCTGTCTTTCTTGAAGGTCATTTGGAATGGACTTCCGCTCTTTACGAGGAAAACAAATTGATTGTTCGGGGAGCAATCATAATGTGAAGTGCAAAGTATCTTCCGTTCAATGTTATGAAATTCCTATTGTCAATCTACGTGAAGACAACAACATTCATTTCTCAGAAGGGCAGAACATTGCTAGCGATGAATTGGCAAAAGAAAGTTATTGCCCTCCCGTTGATCGTGTCAATATAGCTAACATGCCTGACGACAGCGAGTTTGTTACGATTCAAATTGAATCTGGAAAAATGGGAAATGATCTTTCAGGGAGTTCAAGTATAAGAGGCAAAATGCTTTCGATGTTGAATGTCAGAAGCAATGTCTTTCGCCATCTGTTAAATTCAAAGCCATGTAATAGTCAGCATACACAAGTATGAGTTCACCAACGCATTGGAAATAGATTTTGACTTGCATGATTGTGAATGTTTTTTCTAACAATGTAAACAGGAGGAACAATATTTTCATCCATGGAATGATTAAGTATAGGTAGTCAAGTGATGTGAATTGTAAAGAAAGAAACAAATCAAAACAACAGGAATATATAATTCGAGGGTCATGAATCGAAGGATTATATAATTATCTAATAGGTCCCATTAGATCTTTCAGTCCAAAACAGAAATCTATGCTTTTATTCCAAAATGAAAATACAGTGGTGAGGTATATTATGGATAACATCTATATGGGTGCATGAGTATTTACAAGGTACAAACAATTAAGACATGTCAAAGTGGGAATTTTTTTCCTACACATGTGCTCTCGCAAGAGAGTGGGATCCCCCTAAATTTCACGGTCTTATACACCGATGCGCATTGTGCAAGAGAAAATCTTAAGTGTGGCATTTCATAATTTTATTGTGATAATATCACACTTACCATAACCTTAAATCTCTCAAAATAACATCACTATAAGTTAATTCTCAAGAAAACATCACTTTATTATTACTATCACAGCTTGATCATATTATTACATGATCTTCGATTTTAGAGGATTTTGTAATTCTGCCTAGCAGTGATTTATTGAGTTCCATAAAAAAAAAAAAAAAAAAAAAAAAAAGAGGCCGATATAGCCATAACTGTGTTTGGAATTTGGTCTTGAGAATTTCTTCAGAATCCACAATTGCACTTACATCTATCCACAGTTTTACAGACCGGCTAACTGTTGTAAAAGTGAAACTAGGCGCATTTTTTTTAGAAATATTTTTTTCATATATATTAGCTAGGTTACGAATTTTAGATGGATGTGGGTTGTTTTCAAACCACGCTTGCTCTTACAGTCTTACCAGAAGACTTTTAAGATAGAGTCATTGATGAGAGAGGAAGTCCTAGAGTTATTTTTCATTTGAGGTGGAGTATATATAACTTTGTGTGGAAGTGTATAGTAGGGAAACTTATCATTTCATCTAATATTTGGAGCTACCATGTCCATATACAACAGGGACACGCTATTTGTAAGGCCCCGTCCCAAGTTAATCAAGATTAACTCTAATTAATTAAAGTTAATGCTAGTTAATCATGTTTCACTAGACTAATGATAGTTAATGACTAAGCTCAATGAGATTAGTTCCAAGTGAACTTAATGAATTGCTAATGAGGAGATTAAACAAATTGAATGAGAGTTAGACTCAAACAAAGGAGATAAGGATTTTTTCGTAAATACGGATTTACGCATATTTTATCGAATACGGAAACTCTTGATACCAACGCATGTATCTCGACGAGTACGTTAACTTTCGTAATAACTCGAAGTTGTTGGGCGAGAATTTAGTCAAATGACCCTCCATTTGACTTAAAGTGTAAATATCCTTAATGGGGTGGGTTTAAATGCAAAAATGGGGTTTTATATGCAAGAGATGAACCCTTTGAGTTCATTCCACCCAACCTCATTGTAGTAGAAGCCCTAGCCACCCATTCCTTCTTCCTTCTTCCATTCTTCTTCATCAAGAGAGAGAGAGATTTGGAGTGTTCAAGTGGGTTTTGAAGAAGTTTCATCTTCTTCATCTTCTTCCTCATCTTGTTTCCATTTTTGGAGTGTCAAAGCTTGGAAAAAAAGCTCAAGAATTCCCTAATTACACTGCAAGTAAGTGTTTTGAGTGTCTTATAGGATTCTCAAGTTCTATTAGCTGCTTAGGAGTGATATCTAGCTCCATTAGCTCATAGGATTTGTGCTTTTGATGTTTCCATGAAAATAGGCTTGAAGAAGGTTTTCAATTGGGGGTTTTTGTCTCAAGTCAAGCTAAACAAAAGGTTTCTTGCTAATTGACTTCAAGAGGCAAGTATAAATGCTCATTTATAATTGGAATGCTAGTTTACAAGTTTTTCTTGGATTATAAGAGATGGGTTCTCAAACCCCTCTCTTTGTTATAGAAATGGAGAATTTATGGATTTGCTTTAGTTGTATGGATTTCATGGTTTTTAAATGATGGAATAGAAGTGTTATGATGTATGTGGAGTGTTGATGGAATAGGGAATAGGAGGTTCCATTTTTGATATGCAGGTTGTGAATGGAAAGGAGGAAAGGAGAGTGAATGTTCAGAATTCCGGAGTTGGAATTCTGGACAGGTCGCTCGAGCGAACTGGGAGTTCGCTTGAACGAACGAGTTACTGTTTGACGCGAAATGTCACCTATAAGTGTCCGCTCGAGCGAACATATGTGCGCTCGAGCGATGAAGTTTCTGTCTGATGGCCTCTGTTAGCATGCGAAGGAGTCATGTTGGACGCTCGCGCGAACAACGTTCTGTGAGACGTTCGCTTGAGTGAACTTTGATCTACTCGAGCGAACCAGATACTGGCCAAACATTAGCTGTGAGTGGAAATTTGGGAACTAAATGCATACATTAAATATATAAATGTGATGTCCATCGAAAATAACATGTGCATTTAGTAACTGATGTTTTCACCTAAATAGTTGTTTAGATGTGAAAGAGAGTTGAGTAAAAACGGAAATGAGCAGGAAGTTTTCTAACCTGTCTGGAACTAGTCTAACCCGTATGGGACAATACTGACTAAATACAATGAACTAATGAATAGTCACTAAGAGGGTGTTTGGGAAGGGGGGAGGGAAAGTGGGGGAGGGGAATTCGGAGGTAAAATCTTAAAAATTTTACCCCCAAATTTTCCCTTCAAAAATGGGGGAAAGAGGGAGACAAAGAAGGGGTTTTCCCTCCCTCCCCTCCCCCTCAAACTAAGCAAACAAGAGGAGGAAAAATTAATTTTTCCTCCCCTCCCCTCCCCCTTCATTTTCCTTCTCCTCAAATTTTCCCTCCCCTCCCCTCTTCCCTTCCCAAACAAAGCGTAAAGGTAACAATATAATGATTAATCCTACTACAGTAGATGGATGGGGTGTTTCGGAGCTCCGTGGTGATGCCAGTGATCTCTGATCAAGTCGCTGGTAGATCCCACACACAGACTGAAAAGTCACCGAAAAGCCATATAATGAAAATACTTAATGAATGAAAAATGACATAGGACTAAAGTGTCCCATAAGCCATCTAATAAATACTCAATGTAATCAATGAATGGCAGGAATGAATGAAATGAACTGACTAACCACTTACATTGTGAAGAAACTGAATTGAACGAGGGTAATACTATTATTGTTGTGATTTAGTCATTATTTATTAATTAGCTATACTGTACAGGATATCGTATTGTTCTAGATTTAATTATCTAGAATTATAGTATTGAGAAATGGACAGATTTAGCATGAATTGTCATAGATTTATTTATACATTGTTGAACCGTCGTATTCATAGTGTTATTGATGGCATTACAGGCCCAGTTGCCCGTCCCGGCCTTGCAGAGGCCGCTCCGCCAGCGGAGGAAGCCAATTCGATTCCTCTAGGAGGATTAATAGAATGGACGTAAATCGGAGGGCAAATAAATTTGAATATTTTGGAATTATTCTGGGAGATATTTTGTGTAATTATCCATTTTTGAAATTGTATATGGGTCCTTGCATTATGTTTTGGTTATGTAGTAGTGAACTTTATTAGACTGAAATTTTGTATATGTGAACTTTACTATTAAAGTCAATTATTGTCAATGTATATATGTATTTCTGCAAAAATGTACATTTGACAGGTATGTATGATAGATCCCTTGTGAGTCTCGAGTTAAATTTTCGATTTACGGGAGTAAGTATGATGGTATCGCAATTCGGGTTTAGTCCCGAGTAATCCGATCTCGGGCCCGGGTCGTAACACTATTGGACGTTAAAACAATGTTCTTATGCATAAAAAATTAAGCATCTAATACAGAATGGACGTGCCACTACTCTTTTTTGAATAGTGTGCCACATATTTTGAAATATCCCAAGCATCACAAAAGACTTTCTTATGTGTTTTGTTGTGAAGCTAATACCTTGACTTAATGTGTGCAATACAGGATTGGACTATGTTAAATGTATTTAATTTTATTTTTCTTTGTTAAATTTGATTCCATATTATCAGATTTTCTTTTTTTTCTTTTTATCCCATACAATCATTTTATAGTGTGTTTGTTATATTTGAATGCTCAGGGTTGGAACAATTTAGATCTTCATTGATTTTAAGATTAAACTTCTAGTTGATTAGTTGTTTTTTACTTCACCTAAGTTGCCATTTTGTATGCTATTTCAGCCTTTTGCTTGGCCAGAATATGGTATATCCAAGTTTCAGTTGCTTATTGATATTGGTAATTACATACATATGTTTTTGGATTTCTAATTTCCATTAGCTCTGTTACTTGACATGCTCGGAAGATTTTTTCGTATTTCTTTTTATCAGTAATGGTGGAACGTCCTTCGCAACCTGCATATGCTCATCTCCTCCTGCCATATCATTCCCATATCATTCATATGGTGGGAGGTTTCATCCTAATGAAAATTAACTTTAGCTGAAGCTGAAAGAGATTCACAGAAAAATAGACTCCTGTTATAGAGATGAAAAATAGAGGTGGAATTTATAGAGGGCGTTGTCAATGAGGTCTTCCTGAAGGAGAGGTACTATGCTATTCTTTTGAGCATGCACACATGGTAACAACCAACTACATCAATCAATGTAATCCTTTAATTTGGTGTCTGTATTCCTTCACTTATGAAAATGGTAGAAGATATTAGGTCTTTCGCCATGATAATAAAGGAGGACATCCAATGTAACATTTCATCAAACAAATATCGTGCGTGTGTGCAAACATCATGAAAACGAGTAAAACCTCGAATAGAATGAACAGATTTTCTTACAAAATAAAAAAAATGAAGAACTCACACTCCAAACATACATAATGCTGCGAAATTACACAATACACATTTCACACCCAACACAATGCATTAAGAACTCCAAATAGACGTAATGCTCCGCAAATAATGTGAAAAAACATTGCTAATGTCACGTACCTTTGTGTAGACGTGCGATATCGGAAGAAGGTTGATGGATTGTAGAGAATGAAGAAGATTGTTGAAGCGGCGTCATCGCTTAGCAAAAGAAGGAGAAGTTACAGACAGTAAAATGGTAAAAATCACACGCCTTGGTGGATTTAAGTAGTTGCGAATAATGACGCTAGCGTCACTGTTCTATGAAACCCAGTGACGCTAGTGTCACTAACCCCATGTATTTAAAAAAAAAAAAAAAAAAAAAAAACCAAGAGGATTTTACTGGAAAAATCCCAGAATATAGCCATTTATCCCGAAGGGTCCCGGCCAAATTTGCAGCACTAATGGGGTCTTCCCGCCGATTTTGTTAATTTTTTTTTATTTTTTTTCCAACTGACGATAGCGTCACTCAGAATAATACTGAGTGACGCTATCGTCACTATGCGCACTCTATATATATTCGCGTATTCCCCTGTTTTCCTTTCCTTTTCTACCCTATCTTCCTTGGAAAACGTTCTTCTCATCCTACCGAAGGGAGATACTTTCTATGGGCTTGTATTCTCACTTCCTCGGTCATTTTGACTTCACTTTGGTAGTCGTTGATCTCCATTTAAGAGGTATATGCGCATTTATGTTTACTCTTGCAAAGCAACATAAAAAAACCCGAATATAGTGTCTCATTTCTGATGCTTTTGCTTTTACTTTGGTATAAAAGTTGTTAGACAAGCTCCGTGCAATTTGTATTGCTTATTTTGGAGTGTGAAACTCATTGCTTGTACTGTATTCTGACTTTCGCTTTCTATATTGTTGTAACCCCAGCCACTTTTTATAATTTCTGAGTCTTTGGTGTTTTAGGCCATAGATTAACGTCTTCAACCCTTTCCCCTAGGCTTTTTTAAATTTTTATGTGTGTAGATCGTTTTAGGCCACTCGTGTTATGCCTTTTAGCCTCTTGCAATCTCACACTTCTTTGGTTAAAAGTTTGTTGTTGGCATTGTAGGTATATGTTGGTACAGTAATAATGCCTAAATATTCATTTTTCTGTTTTCAATTAGGATGTCGGGTGGTGAGTTGATTGTCATTTTCCACTACAATGGGGAATTTAAATTTGACATGATTCACCCGGTATACGAAGGCGAAAATCAGAAGATGAGGTTCATTCAAAGCGACATAACATTTCCCGAATTGATGAGCATAGCTCTTGAAGCTTCACATTGGGAGGAAACTTTCGAGAACCTATGCATACGTTATCTCCATCACAATGGTCACGTGTTTTCATTGGCTGCCATAGAGGATGATAGCAACATCAAGTGCATGTTAACACTTGCAAACCACAATACAAATGGATATTACTATACATCAACAGAAAACAAATTGGTCATGCGAAACACATCAGAGAACAGAGAAGGTACATAAGTCATTTTAAATGTAATATAACTAATGCATAATACCATTTCCAGTTAATGTCTAATGCAATTCTTTCCATGTGTTTCTCTTGAAAGTCATTTGAGATGGACATGCATTCCTTACGAGGCAAACAAACTGATTGCTCGGGGAGCAATCATAATATGAAGTTCAATGAACGTCCCGTACAAAGTCATGAAATTCCTACTGTCAATTTATGCGAAGACACTGACTTTCAATTCTCACTAGGGCAGAACATTGGAAGTGATGAATTGCATAAAGAAAGTTATTGTGTTCTCAATGACCGTGTTGATGTATCAGACCTTCCTAATGACAGAGAGTTTGTCCCTATTGAAACTGGCAAGACGAGAACCAATCCTGCTCGCAATTCAGTTGAAATATACAGAAGACCTCCGATGTTGAATGTCACGGGACCTAGCTCCCATAAATGGGAAGTTATATTCGAAGATGACATGGTCCCGAAAGAAAATGATACAGAGTTGGAGCACAATCATCTCGGGAGATGTGGCTAGGGCGTAAATTTTCGAATCGTGATAAATTTAGGAGGACTATACCTAAAGTTGCAATATACAACAACTTTACTCTTCAGCACCTGAAGACACAACAATTCAAGGTCACTGCACGCTGTAAGGAAAGTGACTGCCCATGGCGCATTCATGCATCCATGATTGAAAGCAGACCACGCTTCAAGGTTCGGACCTACAACCCAATCCGTAAATGTTCGAAGCCAATGATGGGCATTGCACATCGCCAGGCATCATCAGAACTAATTGCAAAGTACATTCTGGAGAAAGTACGGCTAAATCATAACATTCGGCCAAAGGAAATAATGCATGACTATCAAATGGAGTTTGGCGTCATGATTTCTTACAGGAAGGCACATATGGCAAGGGACATCGCACTGCACAAAGTTAGAAGCTCGTATGAAGAATCTTTTAAGATCCTCCCTCTGTATTGTGAGGAGTTGAAAATGATGATCCCGGGTACTGTCACCAATATTGACTCGTCCGACGACGACAGGTTCAAAAGATTTTTTTGGGCTTTTGGTCCTTGCATTCGGTCATTCAGATCATCGCTTAGGCCAATGATTGCAGTCTTTGGATCACATCTCCGTGGCAAGTACCCAGGAGTTTTGATGGTGTCAGTGACCCTCGATGCAAACCACAAGCTGTTCCCAATAGCCTTTGTGTTTGCGGAGGTAGAAAGGCACGACAGCTGGGAGTGGTTCCTCGCCAATCTTTCTGTATCACTGGGAGAACCTACGAATTTGACAATTGTATCTGATTGGCAGAAGGGCCTTGTTCTTGCGTTGGCAAACGTTATTCCAAGTGCAACTCATTCTTATTATTGTCGCCATCTTGCGGAAAATATTAAAGCAACGTTCAAAGATCCAACAGTTGTGATGAAGTTTTGGTGTGCAGCAAAGGCATACAGGGCATGTGAACATGAGGCTTTTATGGAAGACATTAGATCTGTCAGTCAAGATGCATATAATTACATACACGGATTTGGTCGGCAGCATTGGGCAAATGCCTTTGTTGAAGGTTGGCGATATGACATGCTTACAAGTAATGCCGCCGAGTGCACCAACAGCATGTTGAAAGACACTAGATCTTTACCGATAGTTAAGCAAGTTGAAGAGATAAGAGTTAGATCGATGGATTTCTTCCAAAAACGTCGTGCTGAAAACCTCAATATTACCAGTCGTTTGACTCCATACGCAGAGAAGATGCTAGGATACGAAACAAAAGAAGCCCGGAGGCTGCACGTACGCGTTGCCGGTCTAGTCGAGTTTCAAGTTCAGTTTGCAAACTATGTAGACATTGTTCATCTTGATCGTCGGACTTGCACGTGTCGCAAATAGGAAGTTCTTGGAATACCATGTTCACATGCAATTGCTGCCATGAGAGTGAGGAGTTATAATCCATATGATTTTTGCGACAATTGCAATGAGGTGATTCACGTACTATAGGCCACGTACAGCGAGGTGATTCACGCTACTCGTGATAGCAAACAATGGAAGCACATTTCAATCGAAAGGGTTCTACCTCCTATTGCCTCTAGACAGCCCGATAGACCAAAGAAGAATCGAATACGAACCGAGGATCGTCACCGAGTGCGCACGGTGTTCACTTGCTCCAATTGCAATGAGAGAGGTCACAATCGTCAGAGTTGTCGAAATCCCCCAGCTCAAAACTGATATCATGAATGTTTTGTGAGGAATGATGCCAACACAATACTCCCTTTTTTGTAAGAGATTGTGTTCATTAATATCAGTGACTACTCCTGTACATCAGTTTTGAAAGAAAGTAATATTTACATATTTTGTATTTTGTGATGACTGATGTCAGCACAATACTCCTACTTTTGTAATTATCATACTTTTGTACATCACTTTCTGTAAGAGACATTTGTGAATATTGAAATATAGATGTTATCATCAGAAACATGAGTGGCCCCTTTGGACAATCAGTGTACAGTTATGATTTTCACTTGAAATGGCATTTCTCACAATAGCATGATCAGTCAAATATAGACATTTGTCCAGATGGCATTTAGGCACCCCTGGACTGGAGCTAGTTTTGGAACAAATCAAATTACATGTTAGCTGAGTGCAAGATTTTATGAGTGATCGGGGAGATCTGTTGTGTCTGTTATTTAAGTGATGTTTTAGAATTTTGATAGTTTTGAAGGGATGATCATGGGGCTAGTAGAGCACATGAGTATTGAATACCTTGTCTAGAGAAGCATTGACAATCCGTTCGTTCTTGCCCAATTATGAAAACAATATCACTTAAATGATGATCTCTTTGCTGTTGGGATGGATCATGCAACCACCTAGTGCTCCCAAAGAAACGGGCAGCATCAAATGGAAATGTATTTCCTTCTTACTTCACTGTTGCTTCCCCTGTCTTCCTTTTAGGATAATCATATTTTATCCACAAGTTACAATTGATTATCCCTTCTTATGGCCTCATGCCCCCCCCCCCCCCCCCCCCCCCCCCACACACACACACACACACACCCACCCACACACACGGTGGACATGACATTTGCTTGCAGGAAGTACTATTTAGAAGCAATTATGGTCTATGACAAAGTGAACCCAAGGTTCCCCACCTTCGTTTTCATTTAAGCTCATACTATAATAATCCATGTACTATTGAATATGACCATGTCCACCACTAAAAAGACTAGCCATTTAGATGTCTTGGTGGGCCATCTTTGAATTTTGATCCCTCGACATTTTCTCCTATCTCCTCTAAAAAAATAGATATATGACTCATTCCATCACACCAATGGAGCCTCTAAGGCTACCACTTGGACCAATCCAGGAGAACTGTCCTTAAGTACCATTTGGGTCACCTTCTTCTTGTGTCCTCTCTTACCTTTTTCTTTTTTTTGATTCATGTGTAGTGATGGTTTTCTAGTTTTGGAACATAGATGTCTGAATAGCCTCTGTTTTGTCTCCATGTTTATCTTTCTCATCTTTTATGTTTTGTAGTCCAAGGGACGTTTTGTTTGTGAAGCAGCAATATTCGATTCTCTTCATAGAGGATGATAAGGTTTTCTAGAACAATTGGCAATGGAAATTGTAATATGGTTGAATGATTTGCCTGATATCAGCGACGCTATCATCGTCGTGCTTAGACTAAAGTTGTAAACTTCATTCATATTAGTGACGCTAGCGTCACTTAAAACAAAATCAGAAATGAATGTATGTGACGCTATCGTCACTGTGCTCAGACAGAAGTTGTAACTTCCATGGTTCAATAGTGACGCTGCTCAGACATAAGTTGTAACTTTCACGGTTCAATAGTGACGCTATCGTCACTGTTCCCAAACAAAAGTTGTAACTTCCATTGTTCAATAGTGACGCTATCGTCACTTATAGCAAGGACCAGAAGAGATTGTATGTGACGCTATCGTCACATACGTCAGTGAAAAATCAATGGCATTTTACTTTCATTCGCACAAACAAATTTTGCTACAATCATTCTATCCAATGAGAGAACCATCTGCAGAATAAAATTCAATCACATCCCAAATAAAATACAATTTGATTTCCCACATAAGTTAGTAGATGGAAAACATCTAATAGATACTGACAGTCAACTACAAAATAAAGGGCATTCCTTGCCTACACAATATGGAAACAACTACAAACAATCTGTACAGAGTTAGGATGTCCGTATTTGAGACACAAAAAGGTCTATCTCTATTTACATCGTTCTAATATTCATTTGGAGGAGAAAATAAATTTGTAGACAGGTCATTGAGTCAACGGATCAATTGGAAGACGTTCGTTGTTCAGCTCCCAACTTCAACCATAGATGTCTACGACGATCTTGCTTCGATAGTATGGTATGTCAGCAGCTGTGAAGTCAATTGGAATATGGGCTGCAAGATGATCTGCGTGTGCAAGCACGAAGACCCCGCAATCATTTCCATTATCTTGATACGGTATCTTTGTCTTCACAAGTAGTGACCAAACGCCAGTGTCGTACCATCCATAATTTGAGTATTGATTGCCAATGAAGTCAATCTGTTCAAAAAAGATGAAACGAGATTATCTTACAGCTGATAAATAAATAGTACCCTCAGCATCTCGTAATACTACATAAAAGATTGAGGGTAGACAGTGCTTACAAATTCTTTAGCCATATTAACAGTAGTCCTGTCAGACTTCAAACTGTTGTAATACTCCCATCTTCTTTCTTCGTTATATCCTACAAGCAAACTGAAGTAATGTTCATGCCACAGTACGAATACTAACAGCCATTTTTCCCTTGCTTCCCAAACCTTCGCACCGTCCCTGCCCCAACAATTATCTTGTAATGCTTTGATGTTGTTAGATCGTCACCAACTCTGTTACATTAAGAACATGTATGAGTTATACTCAACAAGTGTACACTGATGTCAATCGAATATGAATTTAAGATTCTGACAGCCCGGACTTACGCAGATACTGGGATCGTAGAAATGCACGTCAGGGTATCGTTCCTTCAATACCTCGAACCACCAATACATTATATTTGTGTCGAACCAAGTGCCGGCATCGAGGGCCTTCTTCAACACACCAGCTGAAACCTTCGTGCAATAAATGTCAAGCTCATCCCGCCTGCAGAGATCATAGTAACAAAATATTATGAATAAGATTATAATGGTGGCAAGTGGCAAGTAGCGACTAAGCCTTGAGTAATCTAGCAAGGGGCGTACTTTTCTTTGTAGAACCCAAGGAAGCCTTCTAGTAGAGTCAACTCTCCCTCCGTAAGAGCGTAAGCCGACCGCACCAGATCGTGGTCATAATCCTCAAAATAACGAGGAATCTTCCTCTCACGATGCAACCTTTTTATCCTGAAAATCAATGTGTTGATGTCTGATTTGGGTGTTTGTAGAACTATCTGAAGATTGGGAGGTGCATTTGTTGGAGTCATGAAGACATCATCTATTTGTGGCACAACTGGGGATGCGAAAGTAGTTACTGCTAGAGGTGACATTACGGGCGAATCCACATGTATTGGCTCCTTCATTGAAGTTTGCTCCGGCGAATATTGAAGTTTCCTTGCAACGGGCGAGATCTTCGTTCGTTCTCTCGCCTTTGGGATTGCCCTTTTCCTCGAATATGTACGCGATACCTGCAAGCTCAGACAAAAGTTTATAAAGAGACAAAAAAAATGTTAGGATGTCCGCCTCTAACTCCATTGACATATAGATGGAATCAAATCTTCGCTTCAAAATTACCTCTTTCTCTACCTCGTCCGACTGGGAGGTAGAACAAGATTCTGCACTCAGTCCTTCGAATGCTTTCGCGAAAGCATCTTTAAATATTTTTATCTTCCTCCGCGACCTGGTTGTAAAATCTTCCAATTTAATCTTCTTGCATTCTGCACGAAAGGATGATCGCTCCATGTGGTCCAAGAAATCAACAACCTGAGAAATACAAACACGGAGTTCTTAAACTACAAGATTTTATATTTATTTCAACTGAGTACAAACTCAATAGAATGATGCTCACATGCTTGGCAGTATCGATGTCCTTTGATTGGTGTGTACCCGAGCTGCCTTTCTCTTTCTCATCAGCTACCCTCTCCAATGGTGTTTCTGGTTTGGATTTCAATTCAATTACTGGTTGGGATGGAACTGGTGACCGCCGTCCTTCACCATCCGCTCCATAAACAATCTCTCTAATAGTGTTCAAGCCATACCAAAGTAGGTAGTCGTCACTGTGCTTGGCGGAAGAGTCATTTTTCCCGGTTAAAACAGAATTCCTCATTGACTCCCACATCTTGAATACATCTGGATGGTTTTGACTGTAGTCAATAACACATCGTTCTATTCGCTCGTTCCTCTTGAATGGCAAGGTGAAAGGTGGGGGAACTGATTGTAAAATGTCAAATTGCTTCACTACGCGGTTTGCATTGTGCCTCTCGAAGACCCAATAATGGATAAGGACAGTGGTCGACGTGAACAATTGTTTGTCTCCTTTTGGCACTAGCTCTTTGAGTTTCTTCGGCATATTTTTGTATGGTTGCCATATGAACTATAAAGAAAACAAGACCAATAACCAACTCCATAAGTAAACAGAATGCACTGAAAATATTATTAGGCTACTAGAAGTAAATGAGTACCCCATCATCTTGCAGGCTGTTAATGTGGGTATGTATTTCTTTCATGTTTGTCAACTTTTTTTTATTTTCTAGTCTTTTCTCCAAAGTCTTAAAAAGTGGAAACTGAAGATCCTTCTGCCAACTTGGATCGGGCTTAGGGCACCTCCCAATTGCCATCCTAAAGTAGGCCCAAATCTGCAAGTATGAAAGAACACAAACAGTCAACACCTAATGTAGAGTTTTGCTTACTAATAACGAAGAAATTGAGTTGACTGGTTAAAATATAATCACCTGTAACAGCTGTAGAGGGCCTGTAAGAGTCTTCAGTAATGTAATCTTTCCACTTTCTTTTTTTTCCTCAACCTCCCCTTCCTCTTCACTCTCATCTTCATCTCTCAACAATCTAGTAGCCCTTGAAAGCCTCATGTACAAGCTTGCAAGGCATGCTGAACCCCAAGCATATGGCTTGAACTCCCGAAAGAGTTCTAGCTGCCAAGCTGGCCCCCTTGCACTAGAAGAATTTGCAAATATCTGTCCAGACACTAGGAAAAAAAAGTATGCTCTTGTCTTGCATACTTCATTCCTCTTCTTGGAGGGCTTGAAATAATCCTCCAACCATTTGAACTTTATGGTGAGGCCAATTGTGTATTTTCCAGGACGTGGGGCAAGACCGAACAGTTCTTTACAGACTTCCAGGACAAATGCATTATTGAAGGTTCTTCCCGTAACCGGTTCACCATCAATAGGGAGGCCGTAAATGTATGCAACGTCTTCCAAAGTGATCGTTGCTTCACCCGTGGGTAGGTGAAATGTATTGGTTTCAGGCCTCCACCTTTCAACTAGCCCGGATATTAGAGCATGGTCTATCCTCATATAGTCTATCTCTGACAGATGTGATAGACCTACATCCCTAACATGCTCTCTCTGCTTTTCTGTCAAGACCCATATCTTTTTGTTCGGGTTGGTATTGATGCATCTATAAGTTCCCGGCTCAACTCCTTTTAATATGGATTTGGAAACATGTGAGTCTTGATCGTACAATAATTCTCCCTCGTCATCACCCTTGATGTCTTTCACCATCTGTTCAGTTTCACACATTTTAATATGAAGCATGCACAAGTATGAGTTCACCAACCCACGTGTAAATATATTTCTATTTCCATGATATACAGTGTTTTTTCTAGCAATGTTAAGATACGATGTGACATTTTCATCCAATTCATGATAAATGGTATAGAAATTCAAGTGATGTGAATTGTGAACCAAAAAGTGAAACCAGTGAAGAGAGAACAATAGTCCTTGTGTTCAAGATGTAAGGGGCTTTATATGTTGCTTATAAGTTGATGGCAGTCAATGACATATAGTCTGAAGGACCTTCTGCTTACAAGTTGATGACATTTTTTTATTCCATTCGCATCATTTGTGGCTGATCATGGGTGTTATAATATCAAAACAAATTTGAAAGTAATGCATTTAGTTTTCTTTCTTATTAGGCACAAAAGTTTTCAAATTTTCTGATGTTCAGGTTGAACCTCCTCTCCGTCAATCGCTTTGAAAGAAAGAAGAATATTGGCCTGGTAATATCTGCATTTGCAATGATTCATGCCTTTGATTCATGTTCAGGTGACATTGACTATTGCAAGTAATTGAAATTAGTTGAGATCATTGTTCCACTCACTATGTTTTGTTTTTTTTTTTTTTTTTCCTTTTATATATCATTTTTCATTCTAATGGGTAATATACTAGTTTGCTTTATTGCCTATAGTAGTAACTATAGCATTATTTTTGGGACAAGTCGTTGATGATGTTGATATGTGCATTATAGTAGTATGCTTATATTTATAGATGAGATTACTTGTAAATGCCCTCATGTATGGAACATGATTAGTGTGCTTACTTTTTGTAATATTTGCATTATTGATGTAGTTAATAAATGTGAGTATGGAGGAAATGTGAAACAAGCAATAGGAAATGTGACAAGTACTAGTATTCTGATGGATTGCGTGGATCAAACCTAGAGCTTAGAAGGGTCTCATCACAGAACTAATCTCATAAAATAAAGAATGCTACATTTTATTTCCTTGTATTCTTGTATAAGTGAAACTAGATGAAATACTCTTTTTTCTAGCAATGTTAAGATACGATATGACATTTTCATCCAATTCATGAGTATGGTATAGATTTTCAAGTGATGTGAATTGTGAACGAACAAATTGTAGAAGATAGTAATTCTTTTGCCATGAGAATGAGGGAGGACCTCTAATGTCACATTTCATCGAACAAGTAGCGTGCGTGAGTGCAGACAAAGTGAAAATGACAAAATGAGAGAGTAAAATGAATATAATAGGTTATAAAGTGAAACAAAACGAAGAACTCGCTCTCCAAACATACATAATGATGCGAAAATACACAATACACATTTCAGACCTCTCACGATGCATCAAGAACTCCAAACCAACCATAATGTCCGAGAAAAATTTGCAAAGACGTCGCTACTGTTACATACCTTTGCGTTTATGTGAGATATCGGATAAAGGTTGATGAATTATAGAGAAGGAAGAAGGTAGATGTAGCGGCGTCGTCGCTCTGGAGAAGAAGGAGAAGTTACAGTCTCGAAAATGGGCAAAATGAGAAGGGTTTGCGGGTATATATGGCAACGAACGACGACGCTAGCGTCAGTTGCGTCAGGGACGCAGTGATGCTAGAGTCACTTAGCTCAAATTAAAAAAGAAAAAACCAAAGTGGTACTAACGGACCACGTTAGTCACTCAAATTTGGCCAAGACCCTTCCGGATAAATGGCTATATTCTGGGATTTTTTAAGTAAAATCCTCAAAAACCAAAATAGTACTTAAGGACCCCATTGGTGTTGCAAAAATGGCCAAGACCCTTCAGGATATATGGGTGTATTTCGGGATTTTACCAGTAAAATCCTCCTGATTTTTTTATTATAGTTAAATTTAAAATCTTTAATATGATTTAAAAGAAAGTCAAATAATGGCCTTTAGGGGAATGTCTAATACAACCCTCCTTTTGCAATAATTATAATGGTAGACTTAAGTATCCCACTTGCTCTTAGAATTTTACCAGAAAGTAAGCCTAGAATGATTTTAACGCTTAAAACATCAATAATGTTTTCGTATGGTGCAACCTGGTTAATGTCAAATCCCAATAAAAAATAAAATTTGGTTTGGGCTTTTCTGAGTCTAGGTCAAGAACGATATAAATTTAGAAACCATGCATCAAAATTCAAAATCAATTTTCGTTAAGTTTGGGCTTTGGGTCCATGGATTAAGAAATCGGTTGATACCGGTTCATATCGGCCGATATGAACAGTTATCGGTAGGTACCGAGCCGATATCTTGATGAGATATCGGTCTCGGTAAAAATCGTCAAAATCTCGACCTATATCGGCCGAGATGAACTTCATATCCGGAGAACCAATATCATGGCCGATATTTTCAAAATATTGGCCGAGATGTGATAAAAAAGGGTAAAAACCCTAATTTTTTCATCTTTTTCCCCATCTTCTTCTTCTTCTCCTCTCTTCTTATCTCCTTACTACCCATAGCAGCAGCCATACTCCCTCTTGCATATTTTCAAATCCCACATCTATTTTTTGAAGAAAATATTATCTAAGGTAAGAGAAAATCAACTTAAAGCATTTTATTATGTGTTTTTTTATAAAAAAATTTAGATGAAGCATAGAAATCATTAGGTTTGTCACTTGTGTTATGTTCTTTATTTAGAAGTTAGATCCACATACTTTCATGCTAGATCTACTCATACACATGATTTTGAACTTTTTTTTCTTTTTTTTCGAATTTTTTAATATTTGAATTATAATGTATCGATCATTTTTTGAGGATTTCATCATAAATATGTTCTTTTTAATGATTCATGATCATTGTATGGTGTGTAAATGATTGATCTACATACTTTTATGCTAGATCTATATATTTAAGGTTTTAAAAATGATTTTATTAAATCTTTTTTTTCCTAAAAATAATTGTTGTTACTTGTTAAAATATTTGTGATACCAAATGCTTATTAATAGTGTGTAGATGATAGATCTACATCTACTCATAGTCATAAGCATGATTTCTATTTCTATTTTAATTATTTTATTTTCGGATTTTTTAATACTTGAATTATAATATATCATTTTTTGAGGATTTCATCATAAATATGTTCTTTTAATGATTCATGATCATTGTATGGTGTGTAAATGATTTATCTACATACTTTTATGCTAAATTTATATATTTAGGATTTTGAAAATGATTTTATTAAATCTTTTTTTTCCTAAAAATAATTGTTGCTAATTGTTAGAATATTTATGATACCAAAGGCTTATTAATAGTGTGTAGATGATAGATCTACATCTACTCATAGTCATAAACATGATTTAGAGTTTTATTTTAATTATATTATTTTCAGATTTTTAATATTTGAATTATAATATATCATTTTTGGGGATTTCATCATAGATATGTTCTTTTAATGATTCATGATCATTGTATGGTGTGTAAATGATTGATCTACATACTTTTATGCTAGATCTATATATTTAGGATTTTGAAAATGATTTTATTAAATCTCTTTTTTCCTAAAAATAATTGTTGTTAATTGTTAGAATATTTATGATACCGAAGGCTTATTAATAGTGTGTAGATTATCGATCTACATCTACTCATAGTCATAAACATTATTTCTATATTTATTTTAATTATTTTATTTCAAGATTTTTTAATATTTTAATTATAATATATCATTTTTTGGGGATTTCATCATAAATGTGTTCTTTTAATGATTCATAATCGTTGTATGGTGTGTAAATGATTGATCTACATACTTTTATGCTAGATTTATATATTTAGGATTTTGAAAATGATTTTATTAAATCTTTTTTTTCCTAAAAACAACTGTTGTTAATTGTTAAAATATTTATGATACCAAAGGCTTATTAATAGTGTGTAGATGATAGATCTACATCTACTCATAGTCATAAACATTATTTCTATATTTATTTTAATTATTTTATTTCCAGATTTTTTAATATTTGAACTATAATATATCATTTTTTGGGGATTTCATCATAAATATGTTCTTTTAATGATTCATAATCATTGTATGGTGTGTAAATGATTGATCTACATACTTTTATGCTAGATTTATATATTTAGGATTTTGAAAATGATTTTATTAAATCTTTCTTTTCCTAAAAACAACTGCTGTTAATTGTTAGAATATTTATGATACCAAAGGCTTATTAATAGTGTATAGATGATAGATCTACATCTACTCATAGTCATAAACATTATTTCTATATTTATTTTAATTATTTTATTTTCGGATTTTTTAATATTTGAATTATAATATATCATTTTTTGGGGATTTCATCATAAATATGTTATTTTAATGATTCATAATCATTGTATGGTGTGTAAATGATTAATCTACATACTTTTTTGCTAGATCTATATATTTAGGATTTTGAAAATGATTTTATTAAATCTTTTTTTTTCCTAAAAATAATTATTGTTAGAGTATTACTATTACATGAATTTCTTATTTTATAGGAACAAGATGGTGCGTAACATAGATCCAACATGGAGACACGGTGAAGTAGTCGAAAGCAAAAATAAATTAAAATGTAATTATTGTGGACGAGTGCTCAATGGCGGGATTACTCGATTGAAACAACATTTGGCACATGTATCAGGACAGGTGACAAAATGTCATAAAGTGCCACCAAATGTGAGAGCTGAAATGCAGGAGCTCCTTAATTCATCTGCAAAAAAAAAAAAAAAAAAAAAAAAAAAAAAAAAAAAAAAAGTTGACAATAAAAAAGAAGAACTGAGGAACTTGATGTATGCAGAGAAGAAGTATTTGGTTCCTCCGATGATGACGATGAAGACCCAGAAATGAGGAGGGCTAGAAGAGAAAGTGTGAGGTCACTTCAAGAGGAGGAAGAGATGAGAAGAATGCAATATGAAACAGCCGCTAGAAGTAGCCAATATGAGCAGAGTGGGTCATCGGGACTGGAGGGAGCAAGTTTATGTCTGGCATTTAGTCAAAAACAACCCCATCAAGATCCAGAAATTGAGAAGATTGAAAGACCTCCTACACATGCACCTCGTAGGCCAGATGTGGTGGGGCCAACTGACCCATTTGCTTATAGAAAACCAACATCAAAGCAGCTCGGCATTATGAAAGCAATAAAGGGCAAGTTTGGTAAAGTAAGAGAACATCTAGTGAGAGCCACTGGAAAGTTTTTTTTTTTTGGATGGAGGCATTCCACCCAACAAGGCATCTTCTCCTTATTTCACCACCATGTTAGATGCAGCTGCAAAACATGGTTCAGGTATAAAGGCACACACCCCTTATGAGATTGGGCAAGTCTGTGTTGAGAAAGAGTATGAAGAGTTGCAGGCATGGGTGCAAACTTTCAAATGGGCATGGAAGGAAATAGGTTGTACACTAATGTGCGATGGATGGACGACCATCACACATCGTCATCTCTTGAACTTTCTAGTCTACTCATCTATGGGCACGATGTTTATCAAATCAGTTGATGCAACTAATTACATCCAAGATGCAAAATATATTAATAAGTTATTGAATGAGGTGATTGAAGAAGTTGGTACAAATTGTGTAGTTTAAGTTGTTACTGCATGAATGATGCTTATGAAATAAAGGCGAAGGATTTTCTGGTCTCATGTGTAGCACATTGCCTAGATTTAATGCTTGAAGATATTGCAAACGGAAAAGTCATGCAGTAAGTAATTGGTAAGATAAAGAAGATCACCAATTTTTTTATCAGTCATATAGACTCATTTCCATGATGAAATGCATACAGACAACCATGAATTACTACTGCCTGACATCACTAGATTTGCCACCCACTTCATTGCTATCGAAAGTGTTTACAAGTATAGAGAAGGACTTCTCCGATTGATAAAATCATATGAGTTCATGAATTCAAAATGGGGAAAGAGGCCAAGTCCCATTACTCTTGAAGTATGTAAAATAATTGAGTCCAACAAATCTTGGCCTCATGTGAAGGGTGTTTTGAATGTTTTTGATCCCCTAATAAAGGTTCTTCGATTGGTTGATGGCGATAATAAGCCAACAATGGTCTTTTTACATGAGGCCATGGAGAGATCTAAGCTGATTATTCAATCATATTGTAAATATTACAAAAAGTTTTGGAAGATCATCAACAATCGATGGGGACGACAATTGGAACATGATTTACACACTGCTAGTAAGTGAAGGTTATTTTCTTTAATACTTGAATTGTTGTATTCAACACTCCAGTCTCTCTTCACTGTATTAATTTATCAATGACTAAAATTCATTAGTTTTATAGGATACTTCTTTAATCCCCAATTTACGAATGGACACATATTTGATGAAATCTGTTTGGGACTAAAAAATGTAATTGAAAGACTGGCAGAAAGTACAGATGAAGCAATTTGGGCTACTAATCAGGTATGATAATTAAGGAAAAAAACATACAACATTGTAATTTCTCTAATTTATTTTTCTACGTTAATGTTTTCAGATTGGCATATACAATGTACGTACTGGAAGCTTTGGAACGACGACTGCGCGGAGAGCTATCATACAGACCTATCCTGGTATTGATTGTAATGTCATCTCTATATTATTCAAGGACTCATTATTATTTTATTGACTCTAATATCATTTCTATTTTTTTCAGCTGAATGGTGGTTGAATTATAGAGAGAGTGTTCCTGCACTAAGGACGATTGCTATTAAAGTCCTTAGTCAAACTACATCGTCTTCTAATTGTGAAAGAAACTAGAGCACCTTCTCGTTTATCCACACTAGACCAAGAAATAGATTGACAATGTAGAAGCTAAATAAATTGGTCTACATCCACTACAACCTCAAGCTCTGGAGTAGAAATAGAAGGAGAAGAAAGTTTGAAGATAATCGGGATTATTTCTATCCAATTAATTTAGACTATATCTTTTCAGAAGAGGATACTGTGTTAGGTCAATAGCTGGAGGAACAAGAAGAACCGTTATTAGACCAAGACCCAGAGTTTGAGGAGTTGATGGAGGAATTGACTGGGGATAGACCTAAGCCAGTGAGGACCGTAGAAAAGATAGGAGAAATAAACTTAACAATGCAGCAGGGGCGCGCACCTGATACGAGTGAGCCAAGGGGAAAGGAGGTGGACGAAGAGAGTGCGTCAAGTATTTCTAGTTCTTCATTATCAGTAGGAATTCCACCTGACTCTCTCGGGGATGAGGGTCATTATAGAGATGATGAGCCTGTCACTTACGAGACAGCTGAGCATTTTCCTGATGCTACTGAGTTAGATCATCACCGTGGCTATGTCAGACATGTTGGACAGACTGAGGCGGGGGTAGTAGTAGCGCTACTACTCATGGTCATTATGGGAGTTATGTTGGCCAAGGTGCCATGTATGGACAGCATGGGGGTTATGTTGGCCAACAAGGTGCCATGAATGGACAACATGGGGGTTATTCATATGACCCTAATTGGGTACCCCCTTTACCAACACCGATTATTTCTATTGAACAGATGTTAATTGAGCAAGGGAGGCTTCTCCCACCAATTTCCCAACGCAAAAAGTCTAAATGGACAAACTTTTTGGCATGAATTTGTGACAAACTCCCATGTGGCACAATCTTAGAGGTGCAACTTTTGAGAGAGGGGGAAAAAGCACCTCTAGGATTGTGCCACATGGGAGTTTGTCACAAATTCATGCCAAAAAGTTTGTCCATGTAGAAGGGTTGTTCCCAACGACCTTTTCATGCCCGTCATGCCTATTTCATGCCATTTTAGTACAACCAGCCATCTCAATCCACAGGGGATCAAGGTAGTTCATCATTTTATCAAGAACAATCTGAATATGGTGATGGGTATGGTAGTGCTGCGCAACAGTATGGAGCATATCTTTTTAGCCAATACCGAAGAAATGATGATGATGATGATATCGAGCTAGGGAGACACTCCACTTGGAATTAGGCTGTCAATTTTTCATACACTCATACTCATCAATCTCTCCCTAGTCTCTACTCTCTACTAGTTCCCTCTAATTTCAGGTAAACCATGAGCCTTTTAATGTCCAAGTGCTTTATGATTTATCTATCTCACTATCATGTTTCTGATTTTAATATGTCATCTTCAGGGTCTTGAATTTCACAACTTATTTGATGATTGAGTTAGTATTAAATGATGATTGATATGTTATCTTTATTTTCTTATATTTTACACTATTAAATTGATCATGAGCATCAATAATAGTTGCATTACATGAAATACTGGAGAAGACAGTGAACTACGACACAGACAGGAATCATAACTTAAGGTGACTGAGATTTTGATTTATTGTTGTTACTAATGGAAAAAAATATTGTTTTCTAGCATTTTCTAATATTCTAAATTTTTTTGGATATTTTTGCGAATTTTTTTGGATTAAATTTAAAAAATTCACACCGCGATGGATCGATATCTGCTACCGATACCGCGACCGAAATCGAGATTTTAAACCATGTTTGGGTCCACAATTTCAAGCCGAATATCGCATTTATTTATCCATAAAAACTTGTATATTGATTCAAGCTTATATGGAATTTGGGTCAAGTTAGGGGTGTTCATGGACCGGCCTGGCCCGGGTCCAGTCTGATTTAGGCCGGGCTTGGGACCTCTGTTTTAGTACTCGGGCCGGGCTCAGGCTACCTATTTCAACCGGTTTAATAGCTGGGCCGGGCTTGAACTCAGTTGTAGAGAGCCCAAAGCCCGGCCCGGCCCGATTGGAAAAATCTAAATAAATGTAGAGAGGGGGTTTCAAACAGTCGCCTTTCATCCTTAATGGTCAAGTCCAAACCACTTGAACTACACTTAACACTATGTGATTTTGCTCTCTTTTTTAATTATATATTAATCTTGGGCTGGGCTGGGCTTGGGCTAACACATTTCCAAGCTGGCCGGGCTTGGACAAACCGTTTAAAAGCCAGGCCAAGCCTGGATATTCCTTAGTCCGGCCCATGAACACCCCTAGGTCAAGTTAAGGCTTGGCCAATTTCAAAGTACAATATCTTTCATTTTCTCTGCTTTTCCTTGTAAAATAAATAAAACCACACAACATTCAATGAAAATCAACATAAATCTCAGCATATATTATTTGTGGATACAATGTACGAAATCATAGATTTTCTGTCAAAAAAAAAATTTTCGATACAAAATCAAAGTATGATTTATACAAGCGGTTAGTCTTAACCAATGTAATTCAATGTACAATATAATATTTGTATACATTACAAACTTAATTCACTTTTAATGAGAATATATGTGTGGATATCACAGAGCTTTCATAGAAAATACAATGCCTAAATGATCATTATTTAGATGTCAAGTTCTTCTAATGCCTGAGGAACTAGATATAAAAACCCCTCAAGATCATCAAAATGAAACTCGAGAGCCCTTCTCACTAAAGCAATGGCATCTCGACTTGTACTACTACTTTCTGCCGCGCTCAAATCTCTCCAAGATTTCTTTGTCGCATCCATTACTGTACATATGTACTCACTCTGTAAAAGAAACAAGTTACACAGTCAAATATAGAGTGCAATTGCAAAACGAAAGTAGGGATGAAAGTGGGCCGGGCCGAGCTGGGCTTTGAGAGGCCTTAGGCTCGGCCCTAATATTTTTTAGTAGGCCCTAGCTCGGCCCGAGCTCGAGAGGGCCTCAAAAACCCTGGCTCGGGCTCAGCTCTTATTAAGTTATGAGACCCTAGGGCCGACCCTTTGAGCCTGGCTCGATTGAGGCCCTAGGCTCGGCTCGTGAGCCCGGCCCGTTTTATAATGATATAGCACTAGCTGAAAGAAAATATTTTCAAGAAAAAAAAATCCTATCGGAATTCAAAGAAATCTGCATATGCAAACCAGAACAAAAAATGGTCAATTGCATGCATTCATCTCATATTCTCATTCTCATAATTTAGATTGCAGCAATAAAATTAACTAAAATAAGAAAGACTCTATAAAAAAAAAGGGAGCCCAGTTCCAACACTCCATAATAGTTCAATATTAATGTAGATGAGTATTATCAAACTCCAACAATAATACAAATCAAATTAAACTCCAACAGCATCATAGAATAAAATAAAGTATTCGCTAGGATCATAAAATAAAGGTTTAGGATTTAGGGTTTATGGATTATTTAGTGCTTAAATTTAGGGTTTAGGGTTCGTGGATTATTTAGTGCTTAGGGTTAAGGGATTATTTATATTGGATTAAAATTAGGGTTTAAGGTTTAGTGCTTAGGTTCAGGGTTTATTAGTGCTTAAGGTTTAGTGTTTAGGGTTTAGAGATTATTTATATTGGATTTTAAAACTAAGGTTTAAGATTTATGGATTATGTTATATCATATATGTATTATATACTGTATAGTGTACATATATATAATATATGGGCTTACGAGCCGGGCTTTATCAAGCCCGAGCACGGCCCTTTTACTCAAACAGGCCTCCTACTAGGCCCTAGCTCGACTCTTTTGTCTTTTGAGCAGAGCTCAGGCTGTCCGCGGGCCGGCCCGACCCACTTTCACCCCTAAACGCAAGTATATGTACTTTTATACATAGAAAAAATGACTTTGTAAATGACATGGATATGGTGTCACAACATATTTACATATACAAATGACAAGTTGTGGACAAAACATAAGACATCAATGAAACATTCAATTGAATATCATCAATTGTAGAATCATTTCAAAAGAGGGTGCAGTATCAATTAGGAGAACAGAAGAAATCCAAATAACACAAGAAGATAGTTGGGTATATTAAGCTTAAAGGCTGCATTAAAAAAAAAAGGCTTAGATGCTTACACATTCAAGAAGCCCATGGAGGGAAGGATGATTGCCGGTAGCCTTATTGCATCCAGATTCTTTCTGATTTATTGGTTCGCATTTTCTTTTTGAATTCTCCATCATAGAGTCAGATGTTGATGCTAATTCTTGGCATGAAAAGCAGTAAATTATAAATGATTAAATGAAAGATAAGCATGCAAGATTGTTTCTAACAAAATAAAATTTCACTTAAAAATACTCAAAACCCCACAAAGTTTTGCATCCCTTAAGATTTGGATCACTTTATGCCTACCACATACATGCTTTAGTTTGAACTAAAAGGACATTTTTATCATATATTTAGAGCATGTATGTTTGCATTATAGGAATTCATGTTTAATTGATTTCCACGTAAAGATTTTTTAGGAGGTAAGGGGTGAAAGATATAAGTTGAAGACGTATATAGGACCTTCACTTTCATATGCATTGAATTGCAAGGGTGATAGCTCGTTATTTATTTTCCATCTTTTATTGATTCCGTTTCTACCGGAGGAATGATTGTTTCATTCTCATTTCTGGAAATTCACCTTTGGACTTGTTTTTAACCATTTATGGCATGAAATCCCATGTATTCAATTCCTCAATTCCTATGCATCCTATTGCAAACAAATAGACCCTTAGTAATTGTACAGGATGGCATACCTATTGTGAATCTAAGTTATACAAACCAGCTCATCCTATGAATTGGTAAGCAACTTGAACATAATAATAGTGATATTTACTATTGGATTGACCATGATATCGAGTATTACACTGTTAGGAAAATTGTGTGACCCGACTGCCATTGGGCCCACGCCAGATCGAGCCTGGTAGTGTGCCGCGGATGAACTCCCAACAAGTCTTGATCTGGTTGAGTCAGATAAGGATTAAACTCTTGGTGGTAGAGTTTGGATCAAGTTCAGACTCCCGGTTTGGCAGACTTCCCACGCTGGTCAGGAGATGTGGGATTCCAGGAGGGGTAGAGTCCTTAGTAATCGTGACTTCTAGGGATTACTCTATATAAGGGAGATGGGAACCCTTGCTTGATCATCCAGAAGATCTAAGAGCATTCGCAGCGAGTTCGCAAATCTACTCCACACTGGAACACACAAGGTTCTCGGCGAATTCGGCTTCGACACCCATTTGGGACCAACTAGTTCTTTTAATTGGTATCAGAGCTTGATTTGTGCATTTTACGATTCTGATCTTGCGATAAGGGTGTGGATCATCGGATCTACGACCTCTTCATCGTGAGTTTCTTCTCTCGGTTCCATCGTGTTCTGCAACGGAAGTCAGCAAAGAAGACGACCTGAAGACGGTTTTTTTTTTTTCGGTTTGGCCGTGCAGCAGAAGCAAACCGAGGAAATCTGCACATTTGCCTTTTGTTCACTGTTGCAAGTAAAGTCAAGAGGACTTACGGATCTCGATCTGAGTGCGTTCTCAAGAATTAAAGGATATAGTCACTGTTGCCTTTTGGTTGTTATCCTGTGTGTTCAAGAAGCTAACACCTAAGCAGCTTTATTCATTCAAGTCTCAGAAAACGTGCAAGAAGACTTGTTGATATTTCTTTTTGCCTCGGAACGCGTGAAAGCAAAGCAACAAAAAGGCACACGTTGAGGGCCAACACGTTTTTGGGAGCCAGGGGAGGTTTGCTGCTGACGTTTCTCCTCGTGAAACGTGCATGATGCAGGCGCTGTCTTGCGTGTTTCCTGCGGAATATATGAAGTCCGGTCAGATCAGGCCGGGTCGGCCCAACCGAAATCAACCCACTTGGCCCAGATACGGGAAACAGCCGATGGTACTTGCACGGTGTACTGATGACGTCAGGGCACGCGGGTCCCGGTTTCATCGGTTAATAGAAGTTTGACCGGCCGTAACTTGCTCATCTGGAATCCGATCGACAAGCAATTTGGTTCTACTGAATCGTGGTGATGAGCATTACCCAATAACATTGACAAATTTGGGATCCAATAGTCAGACATTTTTTTGGATCAGATGCGGTCATCTTTGACGCTTGAAATTCGTCATGTGATATTTGGGTCATCTAAGCTCCGATGGACGATCCGTTTGCGCCTGCGGACTCCTGGCAACGAGAACTATACAAAGGCAGTGAGAGATTGACGATTCAACGGTTAGAAAAGTTTTTGGTCAGCAATCACGGTCAGTGGTATTTTGACTTTTCTTTTATTTATATATTGGATATGTCTTATAAAATCTGCACTGTATTACCTCACCAATAGCGATATCTTCGACGAGAAGAACCCACTCGTGTTGAGATATCGGATGGGTGCCTTATCTCAGAATTGTGCGTTTATTTGTTGAGACAAGATCCAACGTGGTTTTCTTTTTTGATAAACCCTTGACAACCACTGCAGTATTATTTAATGGTAATTTAGGTTACCTTGTGCAGTGGGGGTATAGTAATTGATTTGCTAAATATTTGATGTGTCGATCAACGGGTTGAGGATTTGATCGAAAGTTTGTGAGCACAATTCAAAGGCACAAAAGAGACATATGATCACTAGTTAGTGGTTTAATATTGATAAAAACCACTAGATCTCGGATAAAAATAATCTATGATGCATGCATGTACTATTGATTACCTGATGGATGTGTGATTGACAATTGGGTTATTCCGATCACTAATAAAGTGTTGACCACGGTGGGGAAAACTAATTAATCAATGTGTTCCAATTCAATGTCTATTGTCATGGTCTTCCACTTCAGTGGGGGTGTATCTCTTAGGTCTCAAGCCTCTTAAATATTTAAATTTTAATGAAATTTGAGGCAAGAAATAACAATAATTTATTTAAGTCAAGGGGACAAGAGAATATGATGGGATAGACAACCTAGTAGATCAGATACAAAGGTTATAGTTATATAACGGTGGATCTGATGAAGATATAAGAATGGAACTGGTGGATCAATTTGTTGTTTTCCATGTGATCTCAAAGATGAAAATTGAATTTTTGAATTCATGAAAACAAAATCCGGAGATTGTAAGCATCTATAAATATGGAACAATTTGTGATGTGTTTTCAAAAATGACGTGAGTCTAAATTACATTTGACTTTGAAAATCCAATTTGTTATATTTTGGGGATGCTTTACTAATTACAACTCTGTAATGAGCAAAATTCGTGGCTCAACTGGTGATAGAATAGATTAAGGAAATCTGTTCTGAGGCAATATAGTTGTGATTTGCATGCATGGGAGATTGTTACAATTTTCTTTTTGTTTCTGAGATGATACTTGCTTGATATAGCCTGTAATGTATGAATCTTCTAGTTTTAATTATTCTGTATGTATTGGATGTGTGGTTTGGCACACTGATGGCTTTGAAAATATGACACATCAACAAAGACAGAATAAATGGACTGGTTGGGATGATACCTTTACATGACCTTGGTACATTGGAACCATGTCTGGGAGGAAAATGACTGTATGTACGTACTCTTTTTCAGAATAACTAGGAGTGTGATTGAGTGATATCATACACTCTATAATATGCTGACCGTTTTATTTGTCCAAATTTAAATGGGTAGGAGTGATTTGTTAATCCAATTGGTGATTTTAGCAAATACATTTTAAATTTATCTATTATGATATAAGGTTGAGGCACTGTAAAAATACTTTGAGTGGTATGCTGCTAAGTCATGGACCAATAGGGCCGAAAAGCTAATGGATGAGATCCATTAAGTGGCGGAGTGTACCTATGAATGATTTAAGTATATTGTGCATGAAGAGGATCATATATTTGATTCCGTACACCCCACAGCTATAAATGGTGTAGTTGGAAACTTTTATATTATTCTATGTTGGATAGATTAGATCCATGTTAACACCACACATGTCTTCCGCTGTGTGCTGTAGGGGGGGGGGGGGGGGGGGGGGGGGGATATTTTTAAGTAAGTGCACAATATATATTGAGTTGAACACCTCCTAAAATTTAGCCCAGAGACCCATTTATGAGTTATGGACTGGTGCCAAATCTAAAACTTGACCTAATACATTGTGGGGATGTGTTGTACACAAACCATTGCAAGCCACAATTATAATACCAACTGAAAATGTAAACGAAGAAGATCATTCTTTTGTTGTAAAATTGAATCATCCAAAGGGATATCGTGTGATTAATCACGAACATCGGATTATAACCACAAGTCGGAATGTGTGCTTCCTTATGGATCCCGTACAAATCCTAGAGATGCACCACAACATCTCTGAGGATGGAGGGTGTTGCGGAAAGTGGAAGCTTCAAAGTTGGCAGCGTTGGAAGTGTAAGTCCTGGCCAGGGCCCACTTGACATTGAACAACCGGGGTTATTGGGAGTCTTGTAGGATTGATAACATTCGACGTGGTTGGATGATGGATGCAGTTATTTGGTAAAAATCATACAAAATCTTAATGTCATTCATTGTCAATCTATGCAATATGGTGATTGGCTGTACACTATAGAGATGGATATAAAATAAGAACCGGGCATGACAATTAGTCAATCCACGATAGGATTGAAAGGGCTATGGGTGCTTGGCTGTAAAATGACAATGACAGATTGGTAGATAAGCACGATGGGTGGCACAAGGATTTAGAAATGGAAGGATTTGGTTACCTGGAGATTATCTTTCCGGGTGTAAATTCCTATCCACGTGAATCCTAAGGGCAATGGTTGGTTGTGAGAATCTGTAATTACACTTGGTTGATGTAAAGGCTGAATTCCTAAATGGCGAAAAGTAGGAAAAGCTTTATATGTAATCTGCGGATTTGGTGGTGCAAAGATCATGAGGATAAATGTGTACAAATTATCTTAACATAGAATTTCATGAGGCCATACGTGAAATTAGTTTATCCCCGGCATGTGATATATGCATTTGGGTCAAAGCAGTGGGAGTAGTTATATATTTGTCATTGGATGATATATTGATTGTTGGTCGTAAATTGGAAGCAATCTCCAAGCAACAGTGTTGAAGTCTTGATTCGAGATGGAAAACTTAGGTTGAGACATGATGTACTGGGCATATGTAGCAACCATGTAAGCCGAATCTGATAAAGACTTTGTCACATGGGTTCGAATGGGACACTGTGTTAAAACAGTTGAATATGGAGATGTGCAAGCCAATCGACACTCCCATTTGCGTTTGTATGAAATTGTCCAACAATCTCATATCCCATTAGTGAGAAGGACATGCTCATGACCGGAGACGGGCCTTACTCAAGGATAGTGGGAGGTGCATAATGTATGACATCCTCATCGTGCATAAAATGCTGTAATTCCGGATTTATGAGATCGGAAATGGATCGCCGTTGGTCTCTTAATTAGATTCCTAAGTTATCCGGGTGTACCTGTTATGGTAAATGAATAAGAGGAATCTGGATACATCAAAAACATTTGCTACACCGTTCTTGTGGTACAGTTGTTGCGTTGGAACTTCATGGTTGTATGGTTGCCCCTTGAACAAATGGCTTGGACGAAAGGGAGTCCATGTCTGATTATATTTTAACCCTTTGGCAACTGTCTTGATTTTCCAGTATAAAGAAAACAGACATGGTAGCTCTGTTGATAACAGAAGCTGGGATACAACTTGCGATGCAGTAAACTAAATGGCCATCAGGTTGGATCTCTTCATGAATATTTGAAGTTGGTAAGAACCGATGAGCCGGTGCAAATGTTATGAGTTCGCTATTACATCAATGAATGGAACCACAATTCCACAATCCCTCATGATATTAAATTGTAATATCAGTATATCTAAAATGTGGGAGACAAAACTTAAGATTTCAATCTCAAGGATCCCACTGGTGGAATTGATGTGAATTCTTTTCATTAAGCCTTTAATAGGTTGGAGATGTATGTATGGACTAGAATATATGTTGATGTACATTGGCATGTTTGATTTTCATGGCATTCGTGCCAAGTGGGAGATTGTTAGGAAAATTGTGTAACCCGACTGCCATTGGGCCCACGCCAGATCGAGCCCGGCGGTGTGCCGCGGATGAACTCCCAACAAGTCTTGATCTGGTTGGGTCAGATAAGGATTAAACTCTTGGTGGTAGAGTTTGGATCAAGTTCAGACTCCCGGTTTGGCAAACTTCCCATGCTGGTCAGGAGATGTGGGATTCCAGGAGGGGTAGAGTCCTTAGTAGTTGTTACTCTTAGGAATTGCTCTATATAAGGGAGATGCGAACCCTTGCTTGATCATCCAGAAGATCTGAGAGCATTCGCAGCAAGTTCGCAAGTCTACTCCACAGTGGAACACACAAGGTTCTCAGCGAGTTCGGTTCCGACACCCATCTGGGACTAGCTAGTTCTTTTATACACTATCTAAGCCATAATATAATTTACTATCATGCAACATTGAAAACCTTAGGTTTAAGTTCAAAGATGAGATCACATGGAGGAATTGTTTCATATAGTAAACAACGTCCTTTTGTTACCAACCTGAAAATCTTTTATGAATCCAATTAAATGTAGCACATATCTACTTTTACACATCAGGTTAGGTTACGTGTGGGAAATCGAGTAACTGGAGATTTTCTATGAAACTAAATATGAATTTAAGAGCATAAGTCTAATGGAAATAAGTCACGATTTAGGTTACCAGGTGGAGAATGTTGTACAGATGGTTGAACGTCATGTTTGTCTTTCCGAATATGCGAACTCATGGAGAAGAGTACTCGCATATACGCCACCTCAACGCATTTATGTGCAAGGGCAGCAGCAGCCATCTACCTGATTCTCTCAAATGTAGTAGCACAATACCTGAATATTAATTAGTAATTAAGCACACTTGTAAACAAGGTAACCCATAAAGTGAAATATAGTAATGTTTGAAAGATATACACTGTGAATCTAATTCTATACATTAAGATCAAGATTTATGTTTTCCAAAAAACAACATTTTTCGAAGATCTGTGTCTTAGAAGAATGTATTATGAAATTTGCGAAGATCAAAAGGTTTTACATTTTTTACATAATAATAATAGAATAGGAAATAAAAGTGGTGAAATCAAACAAGTGGCTACTAAATACAAAGGGGATTATAATTTTTTTTTTTTTTTTTTTGCATAGATGTTACTTACATAGAGAGCATTGCTGAATCAATGTAAATCTGTATTGGACCCTCCATATTGTCCAAAAGGAATGCACCATTTAAAGACTTTATAGCTGCATGGAGGTAGAGGCCAATAATCTCAACTGTTTCTCTTCCATTCTGCATATTGGATCAATAAATACAAAATTATCATGATGTCAAGGTAAAATAGCTTAAACTTGAATTGAAACTTGGAGCATGGATGTAAACCAAATCACATATGTTTATTTGCAATAGAAATATATAATACACAGGAATTGAATACATAAGAATTCATGGTCAAATGATACTGATTTTTAAAGAGGTGAAGTGTGAAGATGAGTGAAGGACGTTAGGTAGCAATATAACTGAGATCTTAATATTCCTATCATTTAAATGACTCGGGAGATGGTTAGGGATGGACAATCATTTCTCATCTTCCCTTGATTTACTTCTATTAAAGGGGAGGTTATTTGATGCTCATTTCTGTACATTCACTTTGATCTTCATTTTTAACTACCTGTGGCTTGAATCTCTTTGTGTTCAATTCCTACATCATTGATAATGAACAGGTGCTCAAGTTAAGTATTTGAATTGACCGATAGCCATTTGTTCTATTGCATATTATAACGACATGAAAATAAAATACATTATGTGAAAAATATCTTAATGGGTAAAAGCTTTTATCCTACACACAATCAGCATTGAAGTCCAACAATGGCATGTTGTAGGAACATTTGAAGATATTCATTACCTAACATAATATTCAATTTCCATGTCATCCCAATAGTCAAATAAAGCTGTCATAATATGCTAAATAATAAATAGAGAGGTTTGGTCCATACCTTCAAATGATCAGCTGCGTGTCTTAAGTTAGTAGCTTCCTTCAATACATTTGCAGCATGAATACAAACATTATTTTTCTTTCTCTTTTTCTGCCCATTCTCATTGAATTCCTCAATTGTAAGTAATAAAGTTATTTAGCTTTGTTTACAAAAAAAAAAAAAGGTTTAAATTATTCTGATTGAACAGGTGTGTCGCACTTTTTTTTTTTTTTTGAAAAAATACCCCACTGTCCCTTTCTTTTACATCAATTTCATCTCCCAATTGACCCTACAGAGGACCTACTAATTAATAATCATAGGTGTTGATAATCATTGTAGGACCCATATGTTGTTAAGAAATTACGGAATTAAATGTTAAAACCATGAGATGCAAGATACGTTATTTAATTAAGGTAGTTCTACTAAACGTTGGTAACCATAGTGTAATGCATCTAGTAGTGACTCACAAATGGCCCTATGTTTTTTTTTTTTTTTTTTGTAAAACCTTATCTAATATAAGACATCATTGATGAACCGTCTATGAGAAATCATTGTGGGGCCCATTTGATGTCGGCAGTTATATTAACAATAGGGGAGCTATCAAATAGTGGGATATATTTAATTATATATGGCAAACTTATAATTACAATAACATAATTTAATCTTAGTAATCAGTATAGAACTGGGCTAATTTTGGTAGTATGGGACCCACCTGATATTGGTAGTCATGATGAAAGCCTCCTAGTATGATATTTGTAGAACCCACCTAATATTGATAATTAACAAAGGTTATGTAATCGTGATATGGCTAGAGGACCTCACATGAAATTTGTAAGTATTGTGGGGTCAATTATTATATATTATAGACATAGGATTCAATTTTCAAATTGGAGTCCGATTTCTAAATTGATTGCAGAATTGGACTCTGATTTCGTAATTGGTTTTGAAATTGGAGCTCAATTTCGATTTGAATTGCGAAATTGAAAATCTAATTTTGATTTCTATTTTGATTGGAGAGAAATTTCAAGATTTACATCGAGAGCCCACTTTTGTTAACTTTTTTTAAATGAATTGAATATTTTAATATATCTATTATATATGGATAGGAGATTAAAGAATCTGGATGATGCAAAAATTCCACCTTGCTCAATAACTCTACCCAGCCAAGTCAAAATGAGTCTTCTTTAGTTGAATTAAAATTCTTAATATATCTATTATGATTAGAAAATTTTAAAAGTTAGTGATTTTAAGAAGTATATCCTAGATAGTGATTTATACATATAGGCTCCATGTACAATAAACTTTTTTTAGTGGACCTCATATTCAAATTCTTAAAGGCGGTGCCACATGTTGTAATTTTTAAACATGACCCTCCACCCAAATTCCTAAAGATGGGTCCATGTTGAAAGTTTTAAAGTTGGCCCCACCATGTACAATAACTTCTATATCCTTTTTTTTTACATTAGATTTTGGAGGATTGGTTTTTCTTTTTTTTATTTTTCTTTCACAGTTTTCTATTTTTTCTCTTTTTATGATTTTTTTATTTATTAAATAAATATAGTAAAAAATAAAAAAATGAGATTACTTTATAAAGCTATGATGTAATGTCACAAAAAAAAATTAATCTTACCTTTTTTCCTATGCCACCCATTTTCGATAAAGATTTTATGACTATAATTTATTTAAAAACTGAACTCATCAAATTTATGGAAGCTGTTCGAAAGTATAAGATTGAAAATCTCAAAATAATATTAGCATAAGTAAAAAGAATAGATATGAAAGTAAATAGAAATATAATCAAGTAGTTTTTCATATAGAAAATAATCATTTCAACATGCTCCATTGATTTTCAGTATGTCCTATCAATAAATCGGATTCCAACCACATTTGTATCCTTATTCAACTTTTAGTCTATCTATTTGGGAAATAAAGAAGTCCAAATCCCTCTTATTTAAAGGCAATTGATATACTTTAACTTGGTTCTAGGTTATATGATTGTAAGTTATTTTCAATTATATAAGTTTATACGGTATTCTATTTTGTTAACATATGCATAATATAATTACATACTTAAAAAGTAATAAGTAGAAGTAAAACCTTTGAAACGAAAATTGTTGATGAATTCATATAGTCTTTGACATGGACTCAAGCACCCCTAGAGTTGGCTTAACTTGATTTGGGTAATACGATATACTGACTTTTAAAAAAATAAATTAAAATTAGGCAAGGGTGCGAGACTAATACATGAAAAATGAATAGGAGTGTTTGAATTAAACAGAAGAACATACTCTATTTATTAACTAAAAGTGTCATAGATGTTTGACAAGTGTTATCTATTCAATTGATATTAAAAACGTTGTGACTCCAAATGTCACTAATTTAAACTTCCACACAAAAAAGATGATTACAAGTACTATGAACAAAATGATAGTTTAATGATAGTAAAAAAAGATGTTTGCACCCGGGGTTTGAAATTGCACTATCACACTGGGGCTACAAGGGATTTACTGGGCTCCCCCTGGGCCTGTCGGGATTATTTTGGCCCAAAGAGCTAGGACCACCCTCCGTTACTAAAAAAAAAAAGGTGCCATAAAAAAATGATAGTCTAAATGTAGGAGTTAATGATTGGCAAGTGTTATTTATCAAATTGCTATAAAAGAAACTTGTTTACAAATATCACCCATCTAAATCATCACACCAAAAAGATGATAGACAAGGAAAAAAGTGATAATTTAAAGATAGGGACAGGGAATTGAATGTGTTGAATAGTGCGCAGTAGTATGTGTGCTCAACCTAAAGTTTACTCATTCATTAATTATGATAAAGATGTCAATCCAAATATTTTTTAAATTAATAAAGGTTACCTCAACATTTAATTAATAGGTCACATTCAAGTTAAATTGTTGGAATGTCAATGTAAAGTTGGGTCAGGAAGGTCATATGTCATAGATGAACTTTAATCCAATCCATTGATTAATTGGGTTAGATAAATATTAGTTCAAACATATGAAAAAAACAAAAAAGAATCTAACTTTGAATTACCAAATGGATTCAAGTTTCTAATTCACTGGTAGCTCAGTGGTGAGGCACATCCCTTCCATAAAAACAACTAAAGATCAACCCCTTACTATAGTGCTGATGGTGAGGGACTTGATTGAGTGAGTGCAAGGCATATGATTATTGAAGGGTTTTTTTTTTCTTTTTTTTTTTTTTTTTTGGGGGGTGTGTTTGGTAAATTGGGTCTAGGTTGTTAAGTTGGGTCAAAATTGCTAACCTATCAATTTTTTCTAAAACTTTCTCCAATTAAAGGATTATAGCTATTTTACTAACTGCCTCATTACAAAGCTCTTATTAATTATCATAAATTAAAAGAGTTTATAAAACTATCTTACTTTTGTTTCATTAGAAGGTAACTCGCACTTGACCTAGGCCTAACATGTTTCTATAAATCTAAGATTGTAATGACCTCGGTAGTCCTTTATTAGGTCTGGAGATTCATCCTGGGCCAATCCATTGCGTATGATTTAATTGAATTTAAAAATTGATATTTTGTATAATGCATATATTTTTTATAATTTATTTACAAATGTAAATGTTGTGACCATTTTCTTCTCAACCATTATTATATTATATATTAAAGTTTTTACCGAACCAACATCAGTTCTAACCTTTCCAATTTCAAACTTAACCTCTAAATTTCAAATTTCCTTAATCCTATATTTTTTTTAATTGTTAAATCATTTAAGGGTGATTGTAGTCATTTTTTATTTTTAAATATTATTAACATAATTTTCTCATTTAATCTATAATCTCGTTGATCAAAATATACCTACAAGAGAGATTCTTCTTTCTCGATAAGAGAGAACGTCATGTCATGTCCATTTCACTCAACAATTCAAAATTATGATAATATACTCTCTACATTTATATAACTTTTCCTTCATCCAAGATAATCTCACTTTATATTTTATTTTTTTCTCAATTTGTAAATGGGGCTTTTTTTAGGCTTGTACTTGATAAATCTCATTATATCACTCCAATTGAAATTAGACCCGTAAGATTGATCATCCTTAAAATACTTGATCATAAATAAAAGAAAAACCAAATTACTTGATACGTAGTTAAAAGTTATATTACTTTCTTAGTTCTCATAAACTTCTATTTTTTTATAACCTTTTATTTTTTAACGTTTAAACATTGACACCAATAAAATTTAAATAATGTTTAATTCATGAAACTAATTACATCTTTAAGGTTTTGACCTTCATCAAGGCTACTATGACAAATGTCCATGCTTTAAGCAGGGGTGGTCAAGCTAGTCTAGTATTGAGAGTCATAGATGCACTGTTATAATGAACATTGATGTTTAAACTTATAGTTGAAGTTATTCTAGTTGTACCTTTTTTTACTACATTTGTTTATAAAGCAATAATATGGACTATCAAAGCCTATTTGACAAGTCTTATATGATTTAATTAGATTTATTTCAAATATGCATAAGACATTTTCCAAATAAATTATTTTAACACTCCTGAATTAGCATTAACCATAACTTGTAATTCTCTAAAACGTCACCATTAGATTTTATAATAAAGTAATTAAACTTTGACTACCTAAGATGAATGATGAAAACGATTTAATGCATCTGAATATGGGCCAGTGTCACAAACTTTAACTCCAGATGTGGGGTCACTTAAGTAAAACAATAATAATGGAATTAATTAAGGGGATAGAAAGAAATTAGTATCGATTAGTGGCTAGTGTCTAAAGCTCAAACCCACTCAATGATGATGTTGACAGCCATCCATCTAAACTCTTAAGCTTCAGTAGTTTACATTAATGATGAAATTCAATATAATCAATAGCTTCTTAATTGAAATCTTTTTTAATTGAAAAATATGTTCACGTTGGGCAGACATAGGTGACAAGATTGTGATCTATGGGGATTTCCATTAAAAAGTTTCACCTGAGATTTTTTTCCCTTTTGGATAATACTCATTTATATAAGAGGTTTTAACCGTATGCTTACCTATAGAGAATGATTTCCCTTCCAATTACCAAAGTCTAAATATTTTCCCATAACTACATTTACAGCATTTAAGGACTAAAGGTCCCTTAATTGTGCGATATTGCATAAAGTTGATAAATTTTATAATATTGCATAAATTCATTTCTTTCTTTTGAGTATGTGATATTGCATAAAATTATAAATTGTGCTATATTGCATAAATTTACTCATAAAATTATAAATTGTGCTATATTGCATAAATTTACTCCTTTTTAACCTAAAAATGTGTTCCTTCCTTTGTATTATAGTTTCTTTTCTATGACTTTATATTTTTTCCCTCTCTCTGAATATAGGATTCGGTTTTAACCCTTTTTAACTTTTTTTATCTTCTTACTCTGCAACAAGGTATATAGAGTCTTTAATCTTATTATTTTTTAGGGTAAGAATGTGTTTTATAGAATTTTTTTATTTTTTCTGCTATGGATGAGATGTTCTAACCCATGAAATATAGATCAATGGATCATTCATCTTATTCTCGTTTTGTAATAAGATATATCAAATGGTATACTGATATTTATATGTGGAACTATTTTAGTATAATACATCGTTCTTATAGAATAATTGTTAGGGTAATAAGTTATTGTAAGATTGGTTTCTTCTTTCTTTTTTTTTTTTTTAGGGTTTCGGGGTTTAATCAATATTTTCTCATATAATTTTTGAAATTCATGATTCAGGGGTCATTTGTTGAAACTTCTTTGAACTCCAAATCTATGAACCACACCATTCATAATAACTGTGAGGTTTACTTTCCAATGTGAAATATTCATAGATTGTTGTAAAAGTTGTGTAAAATACTAGAGAAGTATCAACTTATATTTACTTCTTCAATTGTTACGGCCCCCAAATCATGATCGGAACACTCCTAGATTCTTACTAATTTAATGAAAAGTCTTGTGATCTAGGGCCTACAGAAAGATATCAAGCGCACACAAGAGAACACAGTGATTTACGTTGTTTGGTTTTTGGCCTACATCCATGGGGAAAACGGGAGAATTCACTATGCAATCAGAAGAGGTGTACATCATAAAGACTCTTAGTCTCTATTTATAATATCAGCCCCAAAACCTGTTACACCCACACTACTTCTAATCACAGTAGACTTACAATAATAGACATACTTCTAATCACAGTAGAACATGGACAATGCAGGGGCCCGGTTTACCGATTTATTACTTCTATTGAGCCATACAAGTTAACAAATCTCCACCTTGGCGAACATTGAAGCTGATCCTAATGCACAGAACACATCTCACCGTCTCCACCTGCCCCTTAGGGCACTCAGGTACTGAGCACACCGATCAAGTCCAAGCAATGCTTGAACTTGAATTTAACCCATTCATTCATTAATGCAAATCACTTGTACCATTGTCCAGAAGCTTTCTTCGACCCATACAATGATTTCTTTAAATTGCATACATGATTAGGAACTTCAAACTGCACTCTACCAGTACTGGAAACTCCTTCCTCTTCCTCGTAGAACTGTTTACATCCGATGGCCCTATTTTCCTCACTCTGCGATTTGTGTGGCCCACCGAGATCAGAACCGGTCTCTTCTCTGCTTCAGCATGTGAATACTACAGCCCATCTTGTTGTCCGATCTTCTGCACAAAGTTCAAACCCAGGGTGTGATCATAGTGACCCAACAGTTCCCTTCTCCGATCAAGTACCTTTCGAAATCCAATCCGCCGGATATCATCCGATCATGCCAAATTGCTCTGATACCATTTTGTTGTGATCTAGGGCCTACAAGAAAAGATCAAGGACACACAAGAGATAACAGAGATTTACGTGATTTTGCTTTTGGCCTACGTCTATAGGGAAGATAGGAGAATTCACTATATAATCAGAAGAAATGTATATCATAAAGACTCTTAGTGCATGTTTGGTAGGTCTATTTTTTCCCTCTATTTCTCTATTTCTCTAAAACGGATAGAGGTTTGAAAAAATTGAGTGTTTGGCACCACCTTTCAGCCTCTACCCATTTTAGAGAAGCAGAGGCAATGGCTCTACTTTCCAAAGCCCCCTTGATGAGGTAGTTGAGAAATAGAGGGAAAAAATAAGAGACAGAGCTATGGTGTTTTATATATAATCACGCCTAGTCCCTTTTTTCAATTTTCCTCCAATTATGAGAGGCCCAATCAAGATCCAAACGTTGAAAATGTTCACAAGGTCAAACACGGCCATGTATCCAAATTTGAGCCATTGAATCATCACCAATCTTGAGATATGTGCCAAAAATCGTGAGCCATTGGATATAATTTGTTATGAACTGTGGGCCCCAAACACAAGATCAAAGCCGTTGGATATGTTTGGGAGGCTAAAAGTGGTTATGTGGTCAATTTTGAGCACATAATACCATGTGAATCTCAAGATATGTGCAAAATAAAAATAACCATTGATGTACTATGCTCAATATTGCATTTGTCCATAAGCAGTAAACTATTTCAATTATTATTGTTATTTAGAGGCATGAAGAATAAGATCTAAACCGTTAGTAATGTTTACAATATCAAACATGACCATGAGACCAAATTTCACCCGTTGGATCATCACCAATCTCTAGATACATGCAAAAAACATGAGCCATTTGGTATAATTTTGTGGACTGTGGACCCCAAACACAAGATCCAAACCTTGAGATCTCTTTGGAAGGCTGAGCACGTTCATGTGGTCAATTTTCATGGCCTAATACCTTGTGGATCTCAAGAAATATGTGAAAAACTCTCAACCAATGATATAAAAATGTCTATTTAGCATAGACCCTTGCATTACAAAACACCTCCTTTTATTTTAGCCTCTTTTTTCTATGGCTCTTTTTTGTATGGGTCTATTTTGAATGGTCTTTAAAAAATAGACTAGACCTGCCAAACAAGCCCTTAGTCTCTATTTATAATATCAGCCCCAAAATCTTGTTACACCCAAACACCACTTCTAATCACAGTAGACCTACAATAATAGACCTACTTCTAATTACAGTAGAACATAGACAGTGCAGGGGCCCGGTTTACTAGATTTATTACTTCTATTGAGCCATACAACCTAACAAAAAGCAATAAAAAGTTTAAAGGGCTTTACAAGAAAAAACCTAGTATATGGCTTGTGCACGATAAAGGACCCCATAGTTTGATGCACAAAGAAAAGGTCCTCCCGCCATGTTTCCTTTTTTTTTTTTTTTTCTTTTTGGCTTATTTGGTCGAGCGACGATAGTGTCTCCTAAATACAAATGGGGGAGACGATATCACTGCCCACCTATGTCTTTCGACCCCGGTCTCACTGCCATCCAATCAATCCAATGTCCCATTCTCATCTTCTATTTCTTCAATAAAAAAGAAGGATTTTCCCCTTTACTCTTTCAGTTTATTGAATTCCCACTTCTCTATTTTAAGATCTGGGGTATTGCTGTAGGCATTTTCGAAGAAGATTTCTTCTTCTCATCTTCTTGTCTCCAATAAAGAAGGAATTTTTTTTCCTTTATTTTTGTAAGAGGGATTTTGTGGGAGGGAGTTTTCGTCTTCTCTCTCTTCTTCTTCTCTTTTTTATTGGAAATAAAGACTTTCTTGACTTTTCCTATTCAAATCTCCTTTGATAAGTCCTTAAAAATGCATATTTTCATGTACATTTTGGACCATTTTAAGGACTTATTAATCCAAAAGAGTCTCATTTAAGGGAAAATCATGTTTTTATGCATTTTGGGTTCATTGTAATGCATTCATGTATAATTTGCTCAAAAATCATAATTTTTGCATAAAATAATAAAGCCTGCCATTTTTGGAACTCTATTTTTGGAAGATTCTTCCAAGTTCACTTTTCTCATGAAATAAATCAATTTTTTCATCATTAGTGAATTCAAGTAAAATCATGCATAATGATCTGCATATTTATTGTCATTTATGTGAGGGCCCACTATCATGCACTTGTGATTTTTTGTTCAAAATTATTATTTTAAAAATATTTTTGTCTCTTTGCTTGTAGATCATATTGGAGATATGGGTCCTACGAGACATTTTTTGAAGGAAGAAAGAAAGGAAAAAAAAAATAAGAGAGGAAGGATTTTCAAGAAATTGCGAAAAATGGCTTTGTGGGCTCCACACACATGCACATGTGTGGGGCACACATGTGGGACATCCAAGAGGGTCCACCTTCTTTGCACAAAATCCCAAGTTCATTTTGAAGATAATTCAAGATAATTAAAGAAAATCCATGAAGGGCCAAATCAAGAAAGAAGATTTCTAAATCGACAAAAGTGGAAAGAATCTACACATATTGGGTGTTCAATCTTCTCTTGATTCCCACTTGGAGTTTGCCACCTCATGTAAAGATTCTTCCCTTTTTTAATTGTCTCTCATAAATATCAAGTCAAAGGAAGATTTGTCAAAGAAGTAAATATGACAAGTGCACGAAAATAGAATGGAGAAAAGAAAGGAGAAGACTTACCAAGTGAAGAAGATTTTTGCAACAAAGTAGGGACTAGAGAGAATGAATAGGGCAGCCCATCCTTTATTTAAAGAAGGACATCCATTACCTTTCATGAAGGAAAAAGCCCCCTCAGTAATATAATTCCTCCACATTTCTACCTATCTCCTTTCTCTACCATCTCTCATCTCTCTTCAAGAAGGCTTATCCCAACTTGATGCTTCAACTAGAATAGTTCCTTTCATCCTAGTATGTAGTTGTTTTTTTTCGTTTTTTTTTTTATTTTAATTCTCCATCTTTTATGTAAAAACATTGTATATTAGTAAAAGTCTGATATTTTTCATTATTCTTTTTCTTATGTGATTAGTGCTTGAATTGTGTTTTCTTTATTGTTATTCTTGGATTGAAAACCCAAGATCCTAAGGGCATGAAATAAGTAATTATGAACCCGGTTTGAGAATAAAAATAAAAGAGCACAATTATCACACATTTATTTTTATTGCAGTTCCCACACATTTACATTTAGGGGAGTTCTATTGGCACTGCGTTTTTTGCTCTTCCCACCGAATTTCTCTCCACACCAATGTATAAAATTGAAATTTTATAGATTTTACTCTCTGCACCCATCAATATACCGAAACTACCCCTCTCTACCCGCAGACGTTCATCTCTTCTCTCCCCACACATCTGTTCATCTCCTCTCCAAAAACGAGTCTTGTTTTGTCACTGGAAATGGCGTGCTGCAAGAGGTCATTCACTCCTTGACGAAACCAAGTGAAGCCAAGTGAAGGGAATGAATTTATTAGCAAGTCACCTGACTTCTTTTGTGCAGTGAAACCTCCATTTTTCACCTTCCTTCTTCACCATTCTCATTGTTTTTTTTTTTTTTTTTTTTTTTTTTTTTATAAATAGGTCAATGTAGCAACTATTTTGCATAAAAATATGTTCAAAGGATTCCAATGCCTTGATAGTTATCACATAATGAATCTATGTACTGTGCAGTTGAACCGGTGCGATTTTTTCCAAATTTGTTTTCTTTCCTGCATTGCGATCTGTTTGGTATTGATAGTTCGGACTTGGTATTATTGATCGGAATCATATGTTCAAACTTTTGATGTTTGATTGGAAACTAATGTTCGAAAAATGCATGGATGTTCGGAACATATTATTCGTTTGTGGAGTTAAACACATCTGTAAAGTCCGCCACATAGGCTGACTGAACTTGGCTTTCATCTGTGGATATTTGCAATGAGGAGAAAGAAATTGTGAATTCTTGAGGACCATTCGGACATATACAACCACACATAATAAATTTGTTCGAAATATTATAACCGAACAAATATCCAATGTTCGGTTATAAATTGCCGAACATACTAAATATATTCGAAGTTTAATTCCCGAACATATATGAATATTTTGGTAACAAAAAGCTCGAACATTCTAAATATGTTCGGTCGTATCAGACCGAACAGATCGCGAGAAACTGCAACGTAAAACTTGAAAAAAAGTGGCGAAAAAACTCAAATAATCAACCAGACTTACCTTTTTCGCTGCTATTAAGAATGAAAGACATGATTTCCTTTTTTAACTTCCTTATTCATTGCAATGTTTGGTTCAATTCAACTACAAAAAATAGAGTTTAGATTTGATAGAAGCGAGAAGATTTAAGAGGGAAGAAGGTGAAGTGTGGGAGAGTTGTACAATACTGTAAAGAGAGTGAAGGAAGAAGGAAATGCGTGAAGTGCAGTGGAGGACGAAGGAAAGGGAGATGAGTGAGTGTGGGAAGATCAGTGAAGAAAGAAGGAGAGATGAGTGACCGTGGGAAGAAGGGAGGAAGAGAGTAGTTATGTGTGTGGAGAGAATTTTTTTTTTTTTTTTTTTGGATAATGAGATGTCCATTTCAGTAATTTCATATAAAGATCTTATTGTAAAAAAAATACATAATATCTGCAGTGAGAAGAGCAAAAAACGCAGTGCCAATAGAACTCCCCTTACATTTATTGAAAAATCCACACATTTAATTTCTTGTTAATGCCACACATTTACTTTTATGCAATCTACACATTTAACTTTTTTGCACTACACACATTTATGTTCAAGCACTTGTTGTTTTCTTTTCTTCTTATGCTTCTTATGCGTTTATATGAATTTTATGCATAGTTTATGGTTGGGATTAGAGTTCATTGTATATATCTTCATATCATAAGGTTAGTGCATGTTTAAGTGGCTGGAAATTGAAGCTTTCAGATCTTTAAGAAAGAAATTAAAAATTAGTTTTGATGAACCTATATTGGACATCCAAAAACTCCACATATGACATACTTTTGAAGCACGAAATCAATGGGTAAAAGTCCGATCAATTGTGATTAATTGAAAATAAGGTTTTGTACAGATTTAAAGATAAAATATCATGATTTGGATGGAACATTTCGGGGAAGAACAAGACTGGAAAAACAGTCCATAATACCAAACAGCCCACTTTTTGCACAGTTCAGCAAAACTGCCGAAACAGTTTTTGGCAAAAAGTTTGAAGTAGGTAGACTAGTCAAATCATGGTGTTTTTCTGTGAAATTTGGGGAAATTGAGGCTCAACATGTGGTCTATCACGTTCCAAAATTTCAAAGTAAAAAGATGCCAGGAGGTTAGTGAACCAGTGGCTTGAACATGGCATGTTAGGCTACCTGTGTGCAAAATTTCTACACAGTTTCAGTTTTTAGGTCATGTTTATGCATTCATATTTCATTCATTTTAAATATTTTCTCACTTCCATTTGTTTAGTTGATTTATGCATCATTGTAGTTCAAAACCCGGTCATTAAACTCAGTTTTAGGTTGCATTAGATTAGGAAAAATCATGTATAAAAACAGCCCAGCATACTAGTTTTTCAGACTTGAAATTCTTTTAGCATCTCATGGCATACATTGCATTACAAACTTTCTAACTTTAGGATTAGTTTCGAATTTTGTGTTTTTGATTATTTAGATAATTTCCATAAATAAAAGATCCTTCTAATTTTTGTTAATTGAAGATTATAACTTAGGAAGTTTCTTAAGATTTGGATATTCTAACATAAGGTATGATTGACTTAATGCTTTCTAAATTTGTTATGATTTGATTATTTATTTGGAGAGTCCTTAACTTTAAGGAGTTGATTAACTTAGTTCACTAAATTAGGAAAGCTACTAACCCTAATTGCCTAACCTAGTTTCTAATTTAGTAAGGTTTTCATGCTAATTTTAAAAAATAGGTTGTTTTCTTTTGATTGATTTGATTTGTTACTAATCTTAGTCGAACATGTTTTGATTAATTTGGTTTCTAACTTAGGTTTATTTTGTTTCTAATTTAGCTTCTTAGTTTTATTTTTGGTAAATCTTATTTTTTTTATTGCTTCTAATTTGATGTTCTAACTTGTGTGTTCTTTTGCCGCAACTTGTGATTCATTTTTTATTACGTTTTTAGATTTAGGAATTTTTATTTTTGAAAATGTATTTAATTTTAATTTAAAGTAGGGATGATGAATGTACTTTTCTAGATTTTAGGAAATTAGATTTTATTTAGGGCAGGTGACAAAGTTGGAAAGCCTTATTTCTAAAGCTCTATGTGGATCGACCTGGTCTCACAAGTTTTATTACTTCAATTGAAGCTCTGCACTTGGAGCCGCGATCATCCTTTTCAAAAGGAAAAAATCTCAGCAAATTTCCTATTCTATACAATCACGGTTCCAACGTTTTGCACGTGGTTGGGCATGACTTTGGTGTGATTCTCTCACCATCCAGTACTTCGTACAACCTCACTCGTTCACCGATAAAGCTACTCGCAAGATAATTTGAATTACCAAAATTTCAAATTATAAATTTAACATGGGCTAGGCTCGGGCTTCATGTTGTTCATGCGGTCTGGGCTTGGGCCAGCTAGTTAAGGCCCAATTTGGGCATGGGTCGGGCTTGGGCCTACAGTTTAGAAGTTGAACCGTGGCCTAGATTTTCCTTAGCCCGACCCATGAAGACCCCTAATTGAATGCAAGTAAACTTCGTCATTTTTCCATTAGACTAATGACTTGGAGCATTCTTCTTTTAAAACACCCGGGTGCTGTGTATTGTCCCTCATATATATATATATATATATATATATAGAGAGAGAGAGAGAGAGAGAGAGAGAGAAAGAGAGAGAGAGACCCCTCCTAGTTGGGCTCACTATGCTGTATGGCATTGACAACCATGGAATGCCACTGGATGGAATAATCTAGATGATATATACTTATGTGAAAAGTTTCAGCTTCATTAGATTATCCTAACCCCTTGATCCATTGCCCTAAAGTTTAATGGTTTTAGAGGCATCACTTCCTTATGATTTCAATCCAACGGTGAATAAAAATTGGATGAGTGTCAAACTTGGGCTTTACACCAATTCACGGGGTTAGTATATGTGAGATGATTGGATTAGCTCAAGGTGGGCTAGACACCCTAAAAACACAAGAGAGCAAAAAGGGAAGTTTTTAAAATGGGGAGTTTTTGAGAATTTCTCATATATATTAGGGGTTATTCATGTACATCCATCCCTCACCATATGGTAAGAGACAAACTTGATAGGGCCCACCTAGAGCCCCATTGATCATGGGACTTTGGGGGCTGAAAAGAGTCATAGTGGATGAGCTCATATATCAAGTTTGGGTACAATCCCAAGTCTCTAACCCCTTCATCCATGGCCCACAAATTTAACGACTTTATATTAAAGAAGAAGTTTGATCGTCGATCCAACGGTCCAATCCACTCGGATTAGTGAAAAGTGAAATGATCTATTTTAATTCAAGGGATCCGATGTGTTGGATGGTTCGGATGAATCATGAAGTCGGTCCAACTATGTTGTCCCTCATCACAGTGTGGTGAGGGATAGATGCACATGAATATTTATATATGCAAATGCTTCCCAAAAGCCCCATTTTAAAAATGCCCATTTTCCACTCCTCTTTTTTGTCATGGGGCCAACCTTGAGTCAATATAATCTTTTTAGACACACTAACCCCGGGAGAAATAGTCACAAGTCTAAGTTTAACACTCATCCAACTTTTCCTCACCATTGGATTGAAATTAAATGAAAATGATGCCTCTAAAACCATTAAATTTTACGGCAATTGATCAAAGAGTGAGGATGATCTTATGAAGTCAAGATTTTGCAGACAGGTAGGTCTCATATAGATCTTTCCATCCAATGGACTTCCATTAGGGGTGCACAAAAAAATCGCTAAACCAATAAATCAATTCGGAAAGATCCGAACTGGGCAGTTCGGATTGGTTTTGTAGTAGATCGATTCGGTCATGGTTCGGATTCTTCAAGCCATTCGATTTGGTTCGGTTTTTTAGGTTTGAAGGTGCGGTTAAACTGCTCAAACTGAACCGAACCGAACCAATTATATAAATATATTTTTTTTATAAAATATATAAAGGAATATAAAAAAATTACTTGAAAAATACTCGAACTCTCACTCCATTACTTGAAGTCCAACGTCTCTCACCAGTTGAACTGCCATTTCTTTGTATAAATTTTTTTTTAAAAAAAATCATAATCGAACCGAACCGAACCGATTCCTTTCGGTTTGGTTAATGGTTTCCCCTTTAAACTGATCCGAAACGCCCATGTACACCCCTAACTTCCATGATCATCATACATCACCATGGTATGCTGGATATGATTATATGTGATCAATCAAATACTTATAGAATTTAGATATACATGTGCTTACATATATTAATAATAATAAATTCAGAATAGTAAACCTATTACATTTCAATCAATCATTATTAAATTGCTAACTCGAAACCTCAAGCACCGTGTACTGGTTTTTAACTCGGCTGAGTTTATCTTATATTTGACTGGGCCTTTCGTCAAAATGAGGTGACTCGATAGAGTCAAGAGCCAACTCGCCAAGTTTCCCAACCTTGATTTAAGTTGGGTTGTAAAGTGTGTTAATGAATTACTGCCTCTAGTGGAAGCCATGCGGGTGTTAGATTCTTTTACCCTAGAAATCCTATAAGATTTGTTAAAGACCAAAAAGACTCTCGAATATAGACTATAAAAGTCCACCTCCTACTTTTTTTGGCCCTGAGCTGCGAAATCCCTTCTCAGTCATGCAAAAGTGGGCAAGAATATCCCCACCTAACTGAATGTGTTAACCATGCCAGGTGGGGATATCCCCACTCATCACATGTTGAAAAGAGGCAGAAGAGGAAAAAATTACAATTAAGATTCACACACACACAATTCACATTCACATCCACATTTCATTTTCACATTCCAATTTTTTCTTTCATTTCACCTTTCACATTCCAAATTTTATATTACATTTAATGTTTCATGTTTTACTTTTACATTTCACATTCACTTTCAATCACAAAATTGTGCCCAAATAGGTTGAATTCCTACCCAAACTATTATGACCAAATGTGAGAATTACTAGCGGCAGGCAGAAGTGACATTTTAAGTAGGCAATTACCAATATGACTAGAGGGTATAACTAGACCACCGAGAAACCCCTTGAGTAATGTTGTTAATTCAATAAAAGAGTGTTTATTTGTATTTCTTAGGGTTTGGATTAGGATTTGGGGATTTAGGGTTTGGAATTGGGATTTAGAGATTAAGGGTTTGGAATTTGGTACTCTCTTGAATCATCAAGATCCAATAATAAAATTACGAGCGACAATCAATCTATCCACAAATCTACAAACTCCAACAAGTAGCATCCCATGAAGAATCCGATGTCTTAAGAAACAAGTCAGTTTGTGAAAATATATAATAGACAAGTATAAACTCTGCAAGATCTCTTTCGTTTTCAAAAATGCAAATTTTTTGGAGTAAAGAAGTTCGTTGTGGAGTAGAGAGAAGAAAAAAGAATAAAGCTCGTGGAGGAGAAGAAAAGAAAAGAACGAAGCTCGTGGCAAAGAAGAGAGCAGGACGAAGAAGAAAGGGGGAAGCTTATGGAGGAGAAGAGAGGAGGAAAAATAAAACAAGAGGGAAAAGGGTTTTGAGTGGGTTTTAAAGAACCCATGCGTGAGGATATTGCTACTCAGGAAATTTTTAAAAATAAGTGAAAAGGGCCCCTGGGACCACTCGGTGGATGACTATATTTTGGGTAGGCCTGTCAATGTGACGCGTTGAAACGGGTAGAAAGGCCGGTCCGGCCTGTCCCAAGCCCGAAAATACATGGCTTTTAGAAAAATTTGAGCTCAGTGGGTTGGGCTTGGACAATACATTTTAAAGCCCGACCAAAATGGGACTGGGACTGGGTAGAAACAATCCATCCCGTTCAGGCCCGGCCCGGCCCGCTACAAAGTCATTTAATGCTAAAAAGATTTATGAGGAGTATCGTGTGAGATTTGGTGCTAAAGAAAGTGATCAGATAGTAGATAAAAATAATGCAATTAGTAGGCAATTTAAAAGAAAGGCTGGTGATGATGAACATGGAAAGGCTCGTTCACTTTTTTTAAAGTATCGAAATGAAATCACCAATAAGGCAATTATAGAAGAAAAAATAGAATTAAATCGTTATTTTGATGACAAGTCTGCAGAAAAAGATGACACGATAGATATATTATAATGGTGGAAATTAAATTCAACTAAGTATCCTATTTTATCTTGAATGGCTCATGATATTTTAGCTATTCCAGTTTCTACCATGCTTCAGAGTCAGCATTTAGCACAGGATGGAGGGTACTTGACCCACATAGGACTTCTTTGAAACCATATACGATAGAAGCATTAGTTTGTGCCCAAGATTGGTTTAGTCATGACCCAACTAGTGATGGTGATTTAGACAATGATGGGAATGCACTAACTAATGTTTTAAACATATTAAAAAGAAAAAATAATTTCTGTTGATTTCTTTTTTACATTACTTGACCCATATAGGATATTCATTCTCATTCATTTTATTGATTTTCTGATTTTCTATTTTCACCGGCCAAAAAAATAAAAAAAGTTTTTAACCGATCCTGCATTAATTTAACTTAACTTATATAGGATACTCATTCTCATTCATTTCTATTGATTTTTTGATTTTCTACTTTCACTGGCAAAACAAAAAAAAAAAAAAAAAGGTTTTAACCGTTCCTACAATACTTGACCCGTATAGCCTATAGGATACTCATTTATTTCAATTGATTTTCTAATTTTCTACTGTCACTGGCAAAAAAAAAGTTTTTAACTTCGCCATGTTGCTTGTTGCATTGCATTGCCGGTGTCAAGCCCGGAAAAAAGGAGGAAGGTTTAAAGTCCGGTTCACAGCGGGTGTCTAGTGACAATAGGAATAATTAGAAAATGTTTTGCTTATGTCCAAGATCAGGTTAAGCCCAGACCCAGCCTTATCCCAACCCAAGCCCATATGGGAGGGGATTTGATGTAAACCTGTTCAATTTAGGACCGGAAATGGACAACACCTGGCAAGCCCGTCCTATTTTCGGAACGGGATTGGACAACCCACCAAGCCCAGGCCTGGCCCATCCCGTTGACAGGCCTAATTTTGGGTCCTTTTTGGTCTCCACTAAGTCTAAGAGGATTTTTTCCAAATCCTCTAAATTCTTCAAAAGATTTAACTTTACTTTTTCACTTTTAATTTTTTGTCTGAACAACAAATCTTGACTCGACCTGGACGAATTTACCTCTACCTACAGATTTTCATTTTCCATTGAGTAGATTAGAAACTCAATACTGTTACAAGCTCGGTCAAGGCTAAGAGAAGAATCGAACCTTTCATTTTTTTTCCCATATCTTCCCCACCTTATTTCCATGTAACTTGAACAAGACTGACTCAAATTGACGAACTTTCAAGCCGAGTCAGGTCTGGAGTTTCTTAACAACAACAAAAATAATATAGGAATTGCAATGTCCTGGATTGGGTCTGATCAACTCTAACAGGAGAATCTTGACCTTTCAAGCCCATGACATTGACATCCAGTGGGATTGTTTGGCGAGTCTTAAGTTAATGGTACACCAAACTCCCCTAAAAGGGGCTCTTGTCTTGTACCAGGTATATATTTCAAAAGGGATGGTCTGATCGGTGGTCCACTAGATTTTCCTCCATCTATGATTTGAATTTTGAGTATGTGACTTTATGAACTACATTCTACTTTTTTTTTTTCTTTTTGGTTGCTTTAAAACTGCTTAGTCCTTCAAACAATGGCAGATGTAGCTTTCTCCACTCACAAGCGCCTTTCATTTATGTTTAGGAAAACATTTGTCACAAAAACCTTCACCTCACAATTTTGGTCCCATTAACCATGAGGATTTGAAAGTAAATGTTTGGTGACAAATAAGGAGTCCGCGAGGAATCTGCGGAATTGAGGGTTTCTCATTGCCCCTGAAATAGGAATTTCTCACTAAGGATTTATATAACCAAGGATTTTGCATTGATATCAAGGCATAGCAATGAGCATAATTGAGAAAAATTGGTATCGATGTGTAAATCTACAAAATGAGGGCTTTGAAATCTATGTGTTGGGGTCGGACATGAAAATCCTCTCAAACAAGAATTACCACCTGCGCAAACTCTCAATGATACAATTGCCAAACGTGGGTTTTACATGACTTTTGTCAAAACTTGTAAGGTATCCTTGAGGATTTAATTGCCAAATGTGAAGGGAATACTCCCATGAGAATACTGCAAGCTTTTCAAAACATCACCTAATTGACATTAATCTGAAGGAAGGAAAAACTGAAAGAGGCCAATCCTACTTTCCTAAGATATTCAATAATGAAATAGACAGCTGTAACGACTAGGCCCACCATCATGACATGTATAGTATTTAAAAAGAGTCCATGGCCAGCTCTGAGGCATCAATCCCATTTTTAATTCAGGTAGGAGGAGCCGGCTCTGGCCTAATGCTCAAGAAATCAAGGGCTTGACGTATATCATCAGATAGACCAAGTCATATTTCCTTCTTTGTACATGGACGTGCAAACCACAACGCCAGATGCATGCACTGCATAAACGACCTATCTCCACCCTTGTGCATGTAATCTATACCACAAGAAACAAAAGGCCATGTCCCTCACAAAATGGGCTTCTTGCCCCATATGTAGACAGGACCATCCCCATGGGCCATGATGTGGGGCAGGCAATCCAGCCCTTTATCTGATATACCCCACAGTGGATAGAGGGTGTCTCAGAGTCTACCCAGAGCAGAGCAATGATCCTAGCATGAATTTTTAAAATGGAACCAACCTGCTAGCAAGAGGCTGGATTTGTTTAGCCGCAGGCCCACATGGATCGAATCGGCGAGGCTGACCTTATACAATCTTGAATATTTGTTCATGACGAGCATGGTCGGACCTACATATTAGCTTTCGGGGCACTCACCCCGTCGGACCAAAAGAAAACTGTCTATGCTCTTTTTAAATCCAATTAATAATTGGGTCCCACACAGCCGCCCCCCCCCCCCCCCAAATGAAAATTCTGGGTCCGCTCTTGATTGAAAAGTGCATGTATTGTATATCCTTACCAAGAAAGAGAAACAAAGACGCAAGTATGCATGACTTTCAACCAGCAATTGACATGCCTCGCTTATAAACCTCACTAGCTGCGTCATTTCATGACCCATTGCCCACAAGTGGAAAGATCAAGTATGCAGGTCATACCTGCATTAATGTAATGTGAATTATTCATGCTAGTAGGATATAGATGTAAAAGCAGCAGACACAGTAGGTGCAGAAATAGATCGTGTTGGGTTGGGTTTGAGCTAACTGGTGTAGGTAACTTGGACAAATCCAATCTGAACCTAATCACGAAGTTAGAACGGTCAACCAGAACCCTTAATTATCAAGTGGAGCCGGGTCAGTTTTGTGGGTCACTGTCAAATTAGTTGGTTAAGGAAAATGTAAACCGGAATTAACGGGTTGGGTTGGCTGGTTGTGACCTCTACTACATACCCCATGAAAGAAACCAGCATATATCCAATGAGAAAAGAACCGTTGACCTCACTTCTATTGTATACTCCCCCACGTCTATTTCAAACCGTTGTTTCCCTTAAAACTCAAAAGAACTCTCTCTCTCTCTCTCCCTGTGCACATGTTTCCTCCCCGAAGGGAGGTGGTATCTTTGCTTCTTCCTTATCACATCTTTCCTCATCACAGCTTTGCCGTTGACATTTTCCAAGCTTTTGACTTCCAAATTCACATAACAATCACATCCATCAATGGCTGATCAATCTTTGGCACAACCACCCCACCAAATAACCCATTATCCCATAGCTGATCCATCCCTGTAACCATGAACAACACTGTCGACTCAAACTCCGGCGGTCTGCTTAGCAACGGCAGTATCGGTGGCTTCGGCTATGGCATCGGAGTCTCTATAGGCATACTACTACTCATTACCACCATCACCCTTGCCTCATACTACTGCAATCGTGCCCAGTCATCACACCATTCTCAGCAACGCCCTGAGCCGGACACCCATCCGCCTGTCATGGATATAGAAGCTGGCCTTGACGAGGCCACCCTCCTGAGCTACCCCAAACTCCTCTACTCTAAGGCTAAGCTAAGCAACAAGGACACCACCGCCACCTGCTGCTCCATCTGCCTGGCTGATTACAAGGACACAGACATGCTGCGATTGCTGCCTGACTGCGGCCACCTCTTCCACCTCAAGTGTGTGGATGCATGGTTACGGCTGCACCCAACATGCCCCGTCTGCCGAACATCCCCCTTGCCGACGCCGCTTTCAACCCCTCTTGCAGAGGTGGTTCCTCTTGCAAGCCACGCATGAAGCAGATACGAGTATGAAAAAGATGATCCATGTCTGTCTTCCGCGTCCATTTGGTAGGGTAGTGAAGATTCATCAATGCTCTCTCTCCCTGTAAAAAAAAAAAAAAAACAATGCATCTGTTCCCATCAAACATAATGGTTTCAAAGAAATTGAAAGACAAATCATTACTAAAGACAGATTAGTAATTCCCCATTTCAGACCCAGGAGCACACAGTAGTCACATGTAAACACATCCACTCACTTGTATGCTTACATGTATTTTCCTGGCATATCCTTGAATCGGGACTTGTATCAGATGTAAGGAGCAAATCCCAAATCTTTTTGTGCAATGTTAGGGGAAGCAAGAAGGTTTCCTTTTTTCTTTCTTCTATCCTTCTAGTTTTTCTACTTTTGCTTGAAATTCATACATGTTCTTTTCATTCATCCAAAGAAAGTGCTGATAAAACCACAATAATGGAGTTCAGGTACCATGGTACTTCATGGTCTATCGGGTACCACAATACTGCAGTGTCACAGCATAGCCACTTACCATAAAAGTGAATCATGCATGAACCAATTCGAGAAACCATAGAGCAAATCTCAACATGTTTTTCGTGACCTTGCTGCAAATCAAGAAGGCCAAATACATCAACTAAAGATTAAATTCATGCACCAATCAACATGGCTAGTGTCCATTTCCTTTATTTTTCTCTTCATGATGATAAATTAGATACAAATCTCAATTCTCCCATTATGGTCTTCATATTGCTTTTAATACAAATACACTGCCAAGTTAAAAGGTTAATAACTTTGCAGTGTATGACATTTAACAAGTGACGATGTAAAATGATCCTCCTATACAAGCGAAACAAACTATCCAATTCCATAAATTATACAGAAGCTGTGAGAAAAATGGAGCAAAAACATATCAACCAACCCCACATGCACATAAAAGAAAAAAGTGGTCAAAATTTTTTCCTTGAGAATAGAGAAGTCTCTCAGCACCAATAATTAAAAGCAAACAAGACCTTTGCAACCTAACAATAATTGGCAAATGGAACAAAGGGTTCTAGAGTTCTCTGCAAATATCTGAGTATTTGTTTAATCGTAATTGATCCCGCTCCTTCATTTTTTGTACACAACCTTGCTATTACTAGAAGACTTTTAACTTCTTTGGAATTATAACTATTCCCAAGATCTGTGTCCATCATCTTATGGATGGAATCAGTGAGGGCAGATTCCTGCACCCATTTAACTAAATCCATGCCTTCGTTCCCAAGTGATTGGCCAGTGATGAGCTCGAGAAGGAGCACGCCATATTGGAAGATGACATGCTTGAATTTCTGATCTACGTGACCTGCATGAGTAAAAACACAAATCATATAAAAGATTTTAACAAAAATAAGAAACATAAGAACAGGAATAAAGTACAAGGTTAACTTATACCAGAACATGTGGCATTCACTTCAAGAATAAGATCGCCTTCAGAAGCAAGGAAACCCACATCAGAGAGCTGCAAATATCAAGGTTAACTGTCATCTTCAGGTTCTATCTCATAATTTTACAGTAGCAAATAACAGTCTAGTCTTGCGAGCATGCACACGCACACACACAGAAACACATTGTACACAAGTGCGATTAGTATCAGTCCAGTCTCCACATACCTCTCTTTGTGGGGCAGATTTGGATGCATGCCAATCAACAGACGGGGAAGGTTGTATCCTAACCCTTGATTTCAAGGATTCAAAGTTCAATTTCTTTTTCAACTTTGCCCTCTATGAGAGATTCAATTCACCAGTGAATATAGGTCTGAATGAGGGTCAAGGTGGGGGGGGGCAGTGACTAGCGGGTGTCGGATTGGATTGATCTTAGGTGGGTCCCATTGCACAAAATTTTTGTGTGTGTGGAGAGAGAGAGAGAGAGAGAGAGAGAGAGAGAGAGAGAGAGAGAGAGCATATGGAGCGTTTCCGATTCATGGTGGTCTTGGTGGGTAGGATGTGTGGAGAACCACTTGCAGAGTGGGTAAATAATCGCACCCATCCAATCACCCTAGTCCTACAAAAAAATAATAATAATAATAATAACAACGATGACAACGACAGCTTTGAAACTGTTAGGAAATCATGGCCGCTCGCAGTCTCCTTTCACAAGGTCACCTCTACACATCCTACGCAATCCCATAAATAGGCACTGGACCATATGGGCCCCACAAAATCTGTGGAATCATTTCATTGCACCTGAGCATACCTTGGCAACAAAATTCTCATCCAACAAAACATTACTCGAGTTGACTGATACTTGGTATACAGCAGGGTCACAAAAAGAGTGCAGATAGTCCTGCAGAAATGAAATGCAATGCAATAGCTAATAGCAATGAATCACAAAAGTTTTTTTTTTTTTAATATATGTATGGATTAATTTGATCAGTCAATCACATACCAGAGCAGCTGCCACATCAACAGCTATTTGCAATCTTCTCCTCCAATTCAATGGAGTCTTCAGAGGATCTGCAAATTTATCCCATCAAATTGACTATAACGAAATTACTAGGGGTGGATACATGGGATCAAGCCTTAATGCATACCATGAAGGAGTTCCTTTAGGCTGCCATTTTCCATGTAATCAAAGACAAGAAACCTGAAACAAATTAAGGCAGATTCAAAACGATCGTTCAAGATAGTGACGACTCAAATGGAAAATCTGAATGGACTTGAGACATCAACATGGAAAAGTAAAATCTATATGATAAACACAATCATAAAGAAAACCTATCATATCCTTTGGAAAACCCTCGAAATGTGACAAGGTGGCGATGATGCAGACGAGCCAACAGTTGAACTTCCCTGTCAAAGGCATCCTGTCCTTGCTGAAAATCTCTTACCTCTCTGACTACAGCAACAAGACCATCTGAGAATTGAGCCTTACAAACAACTCCATGAGAACCACTTCCCATGATTGTACTGAAGCTGCCTGTCGCTCTTCTAAGCTCCTTGCATGAGAAGTGTCTAATGAATGGTGAAGATTCTGCAGAAACGCAGAGACAAAAGAACACAGTGTCATAAGTTACTCTAATGTCACATAGATGTCATGGCTATCACCAGTGGTGGCTATACGATTTGTTGGACATCAATGTTTACCCCAGTATACAAGCTTTCGTCTCAAAATGCAAAACAAGGATAACCAACAAATGAGATCATAGCTATTAGAAATCTGAGGAAGCAGATGCAGATATGGCAGCTACAAGGAAAGAAGTCAAACCTAATGTAAAGCTGAAGTTATTCAAGCCATAGATCACTTCTCTTCCCACAAACCTCTTCCAGGTTTAGGGAGATAACAGCAACTTGGTGATAAAAACTTCATATTTAAGATTTAGATTGAACTTAACAGCTGCACCCATGTTACAGACTTCAACATAGGCCACATACCCACAACTAGCACTTAAAATTCAAGTGTCAAAGTCGCATGCATGTTGAAGACTATGTAGCTTGGACAGTAGACATATTTACAGATGTATGTATCATAAAGAGATGTGAAGGCTTAAAGAAACCTAATGCCATAACTGGTCCATACAAATTTATTAAAATATCAAAAGAACCTTTAATAATAAATTGCAATTATTCAAGTATAAAGTGCACAGGTACAAATGGAAATAGATTAGAAAGAGACAAAAAAGTATACAAATGCTACTGAACCATACAAACCAAAGTTAAATTAGAACCTTCCAAAAAAAGGAAGAAGTTAATTTAGGCAACATTTTCAATACATCTTTTTATCAATAATGGTAAAGTTTCAATCAAGATGTCAGAATAAGAAACAAGGTTCAGGATAGAATGGAAAATCTTTAAACCGATACAAAACAAAGGAAATCAAATAAAAAAGAAATGCAAGCATGTGCCTAAATACATAGATTCCTTATCAACTCCTTGTTTGGCCAAAGCATCAACCACTTACATTTACCCCCATCAAAATATGATGAAACTCAACTTGAAGCTAATTGTGACACATTTAAGTTCAATTAAAGTAATATGACACTTCCATGAACTCTCCCAGTTATTAATATCCCAAGATATCACATTTGTAGAGTCACTTTCCGTAATGAAATGACCCAAAAAAAAAACAGTTAGTGATGATCCATAAAGCCTCCCTTAGTTCCACTTCCCACAGCTCCACTTCATTGGAATTGCTCACCCCAATCTACCTAGAGCATTTGAGTAGAGTCATGCTCATCGAACAAAATACCACATTGCCAGATGGACCTAGTTTTCCTCTGATCACACAATCCGATATTGAATTTCCGACTTCTGAGTATCAGCAGGAGGCAACCATCTCATCAATCTCTTATTTACCAGTTCACAAAGAAATATTTTAACTGCAAGTCCAAATATTCCTTTCTAGTCAAAAGTTAGCGCACTGCGCCACACATGGAATAATCATATTAACCTACTCCAATAACATTTCATTCTCTTCAAAAATGAATTCACTCCTTTCCTTCCAAAGAGATCATAAAATAGCTATTAACATAACCTCCAAATAATATGGCCTCTTTTACCAAAGGGCCCGCTCCCCAACTTTCCAGAATCTCAAAATAATTTGGCCTCCTTTACCATAAAGGCTTCTCAAGAAGCACTACAACATACCACATAGTAAGAGAAAATGACTACCCGCCTATCTAGTGAACGGACAATGAAGATGCATGTATGTTTGCAGTCTCTCTTTCATCCTTGAATAAAACAGAGATATCTTAGATACTTGTATAAGAAATTTCCTGTACCTCGAAATTATCGAATGCTATTTCTTGGTGCTAATTGGCAAATAGCCTCAACTCCTGGAGGGCCAAATCCTTTCCATACCAATGTACATGGAGGACAAGAACTGGACTTGGAAACATAAGCCTTGAGGAACAACTTAGAGGAGAAATTCTTGGAAGGACAATGTTTCCAAATCCCCACATCAAAGCATGGTTGTCAATTTTGTTTTGGAGCCCATTCAGGTTTGCTTCAAAAATGGAATATTTTAGCATTTTGGCCATTTAGGCATTCTGTTTCAAAAAAGATGGAATGAAGAAAACAAATACAAAGAATATAAAAATAATAAAAAAAATGAAATAATATATAAAAAACCTGAAAATACTTATTTTTAAGTCCTCTCATTTCTTTGGAAAGAGTTAAAAGACTGTTTTTGACACATTTTCCAGGCCAGATTAAGCGGTTTACAGAAAAAAGGGAAAATGTTATGTGCATAACCGTTGCACATGCACATGGGGGCCAAGCTTTGATGACATGGTTTAGTGGCCTTGGAATTAGTCTTGTTACTGACCAAGTTCTAGTTATTTAGTTGCTATTTTGTTGCTTGATTGTAGTAAGTTTTTATTAATGTTGCTAGAAACTTGTTGGGAGGTTGGTTTCCCTCGAAGAGACCATTTCAGTTCTTTGTTTTCTTTTGCACAAGCTATCTCCAATCTCTGCTATAAGCCCATCTTACAAAAATAGGGAGAGGATGGGGTCAGTGAACCCATTCCACTTCAGAGGCCCAATTCAATCCACAGACTCAACCTTTAACAGACGTACCCATCATATTGGTATCAGAGCCAAGTAAGACAATAAACCCACCTCAGTTTCCAGTCAGGTGATCCGGTTGTCAGCCATACTTGGCTTCGATACCAATATGATGGGTACGTTAAAGGTTGAGTCTCTGGATTGAATTGGACCTTTGAAGTGGAATGGGTTCCCTGACCTCGTCCTCTCCCTATTTTAGCTATTTTTGTAAGATGAGATTAGAGCAAAGATTGGAGATAGCTTTTGCGAAAGAAAACAAAGAACTAAAATGGTCTCTTCAACCAACCTCCCAACAAGTTCTAGATAAATTTTTGCTGATCCTTTTATTCACTCATGTCTTCTTAATATATAAGACAAGTTACAACGGTAGAATCAGGATATGGAGAACTGCTCCCTACAAACTAGCAACATTAATGGAAACTTACTACAATTAGTGCATGTGCAACGGCTATGCACATAACAGAATAGAAATTCAAAATTGTACATGTTCCTTAAGAACGAACCTATTATGGGCATTTCAGTTTGTTTTGGCTCTTTCGACCTACTTCAGTACTCATGTCAGTTTGTTTTGGTGCAAACAAGCTGAACTTTGGGCTGAAAAATTATTAGCATGTTTTGTTTTGGAAAACGTTACCGAAATGAAACATTTCAATAATTTCTACCGAAACGAAACAAAAAATCTTTGAAGACACCAGGGCCTCTAGGGTGTAAGGAACAAAAAAGAATGATGTGGGGTATTGTCCTTTCTTCCTCGAGCTCGCTAGGGTCAGAAACCTAAAAGGGCCAGAAACCTAAAAGGGCCAAGATGCCATCCACTACAGAAACTCTTGGGTTAAATTTTTATTTTTATTTTTCAGATGTGTAAGACAGTAACATTAATATTTCATAAAAATCTGTTACAAAAAATTATTTCATTAGAAACTTAAAAGAAAATATATATACAACAAGTAGCTCATTTGATATAAGAGACCTTAGGGATGTCAATGGACCCTCGATCATGAGGATAAACAATGGACCCGACCCCAAAAATACAGGCATGGATCCCATTTTTTTCTAAAACTTATTGATAATTAGGTTCAGACCATTCAAAAAATAATAATTAGGTTCGGACCAGGTCCAAGATTTGGGTCCAGTTAATAATCAAGTCTGGGTCTGATTAAGCCAATTGACCCCTCTCATGTCCTCATTACTCATCAGAGCCACAGAAATTGGCAGCCATCCAAATCATCCATAATTGAGCAACATTTTGACAACTTTTGGGAGCAGAGTTATTCTTCCAACTGGAATGAACTTTCTTCCTAGACCATCCCCTCAAAACTCCTTGGGATGTAAGAAGCTCCCAATACAGCCATTAAACCCCCAAAATTCAGCTATCATGCAATCATCCACCCTTTCAACTTGGTTTCTTGAAAAAAAATCCAACTTATACCTCAAGACAACCCTCCTCTTTCCTTCCAAGTCCCCTAATGTTCTAACTATAATCACTATGAAGAAATAGAATTTCCCTTCAGTTGGACACCTATGTTACTAGCCTACTCCACCAAGTTCCCTATTTTTCTATTTTCCTCTCCTAAACTAAACACGCTAAGCATATCCTTTTCGAAGGCTTTGACCTCCATTCCAACTTTTGATATATCATTTGAGCTTCATGCCTTCACTGTCTTTTTCTTAGAAACAAACTTTAGGACTCCCCCAGTTTGCACAACGTCCAACACCAAATATTTGGGATCAGAATTTTTATAGTGGAAAGCACCTTGTCATTCATCTCTTATGATCATTGAATTCCGTTCAGATCCACTCCAGGAACCACTATTCTATCTATACTCCCCTCCAAAGACCCTGTTTTTGCAGGGTAAGATCTCCATCTTGAGACAGAAAAAACTGATACAAAAGCATCCTTGCCCATGAATTCATTAGATTGCACCATCTTTGAGGAAAGAAATCAATACAGATAGCCATTCTTTCAGATTTCATAATGAAAACATGCATCAGAAGCCCAAGCCAAGAGAAGGCATAACTCAACCAAACCACTGAAGTATCATTAGGAAAGTTGTTGAGTAAGATTATGATTAGAACAACACCATTCAAAAAAATAGATATATATATATAAATTAGGATTACAACAAACCATTTATTTTATCATCTTTTCCCTTACCATTGGATTCCATCAGGCCATACATTCCGTCCCCATTTTTATCCCTGGCCTCCATTTCATAACTCAAAACATTAAAGACATGTGTTTACCTATGATGCCCATATATGGAATGGACAGTGGACCATGTCTATGGATATTGCAGGAACACAGTTTTACATTTAAAACATAAGCATTGGATGGGATATTGTATGGATATGTTGTCCATTTTGGAGTATCTGGGTATCACGCTTTTTTTAAAGGTAATTAAATTTATATGAACTGAGAGAGCAGCTTAGAAGCTACACCAAATAGAGAACCACGGGTATAAGAGACTTATACAACACAATTACAGCAAAACAACCTCTGAAGCAGAAGATCTATCAACCCCCTGTTTAGCTAAAGAGTCTGTCTACCTGTTGGCCGATCTAACCACATGAAGATGGAAGCCAAGGCATTTATATCTCGTTTAAAAAAAATTTGGAACTTCCATGACTTGACCTTATCATTAGTCACAAGATTGCATTGTGCAAGTCAGTCTCCATAATCAAAGTGACCTGAAATGAACAAGGAAAACTCCTCAAGGCCTCTAAAATAGCCAGGACCTCAGCTTTGTCAGAATCCTTGAGGACCTTGACTTCTACACCTTTAGAAAAGATACAAAGAATTTCTCCCTTATCGTTGCCAATCACCCCTCCAATACCTGTTAGACTCGATTTGCCTCTATCAATGGACGACGAAGCACCTCTAAAAATGTTGTTCCTCTCCTTCCAAACTAACCAAAGACTGGGTATCATAGACCTTCGTGATTCCAATAAGTAGAGAAGATATGCAGCCAATAATGAAGACAAAATACCAATACGCAAACTCAAGGATCCACTAGGCATTGCCTTACAAATCCCCATCGGTTCTCTCTCTCTCTCTCTCTCTCTCTCATAATTACATTTTTTTCCAGGTCACATCACAACCAAAGGAGGAGGTCCTCCGAAGTGTCAGGGTTGCCAGTTCTGCTACAAATGTGGATTTATGTCATATATTAGGGGGAGAAAATGAGGTGGCCAACTCTTTGGCGAATCATGGGGAATCTCTTTACATAGGTCCTTTGGGGTAATTTGTGGGGATTGGGGATTGGTTAGTGTTCTGTTAGACCTTCGACTGCTTGTATTCACCAGGTTTTGTTTTCTGGGTGGTTAAGACTGGTCCCTAATGGCTCTTGGTTAGTAACTTTTTCGTTTTCAATGAGTTTTACATGGTTACTGATCAAATATATATACAATGTGTTTTTTTTTTTTTTTTTTTTTTTTGCTTTCCTCCTCACCATTATGAATTTCAAATCTTTCTCCCTCAATTCATTTTTCTTTGAAGAATTAATCAACACATATACACTTTACATGTGTTTTTCATACTTTGGAGTTTGGACCCACAAGAACTCCAGGTCTAAGCCAAGACCCCACACCAAAACCAAGAAACCTTCTCCTCAATATTTACAGACCCTCTTCCCTGCAATTCTTATGTATTTAAATCTTTTACAATTTTTAATAGTTGAATTGAAATTGACTCCCTGAGTCAACTCCACTCCTTATCCTCCCCACTTGACTACAACTCATAACTATGGAAGGCACAGTAAAAAAAGGCCAAAAACATTAGACAGCTACAATCTCCCAATCTGGGAGAAAATTAGAAACCTGTCGCATCAACAATTTAAGATTGCAGAACCATGGTCCCCCCACCTCCTAAAAACTGCAGACTGGCCACATTCCTGACCCATACATCATAAATTCCACTAAACAACCTCTCCACATTTTCTGCATTTCATCAGAAAATCTTCAATTAACAACAATTTTTTGTCTTTTTTTTCCAAAATCCTAATGAAATTCAATAGAAACACAACACGAAATCCGGCGCATTCTCACATTGTCCACCAACAATTCCCAGAAACACATCCATAAACCACGCCCAAAATTGAATGAAATCGACACAAGAACATGAACTCCCTCCAAGAATCGAAAACACAAACCAAAAGATTGAAAGAAAAAAAAAAACCAAGGAGAAATCTAAAGGGTACCTGAATGGGCGAAGCGAATCCAAGGAAGGAGAAAAACCCTAATTCTAGCGAGGAGCCGATCCATGTGAGGGGAGAATTAGGGTTTTGAGAGCTAAAATTGATGTGAATGCAGCGCAGTCGAGATTTCCTGTGCTGTTTCTGCTTTCGGCGGTTTTTGGTGAAAGAGAGGATTTTGTGAGGAATCCTAGAAATCATTTCCATGGAATCTTTTACGCGAATCATCATCTGCTACTTTTACCCTCTTTCGCTGCTCGGGGGGTTAAAAGGGCGGAAACGGGAGAACGATGAAATTGAAAACACGAGAAAGTATGAATGTTTTTTCCTTTTTTTACTGTGGTGTTTGGGCCCAGGCGGGTAAATCTTCTATTTTGCATATGGCCCCTCAAAAGTTTTTTTAGGAAGAATCTCAAAAACAGTACAAAAGATTTTAGCTCTTTTTCCAAAAAATAAGTATTAGAAAATTCTAACATTTTTAAAAGGTATAAAAGTTTTTCCACACTTTTTCAATCAAGGCCTCTTTTTTAAGTTATGAGAGATGACCAAAATACCCTTTCCTTGTGAAATTTTGCTGCCTTTTCCTTGCCTCTTTCCTCCTCATTTTTATTGGGAAAATCTCAAAAAGTATGAAACTTTTGGCTTATTTTCAAAAGAAGTATAAAAAGTTTTTAGTATCTCAAAAAGATATAAAGTTTTCCATGATTTTTTAATCATGGCCTCTTTCGTAAGTTTTGAGAAATAACCAAAATACACTTCCCATGTGAAATTTTGTTCCCTTTTCCTTGCCTCTTTCCTTCTCCCTAGAACTGACCCTTTTTTTATTTTGATGACGATAATCATTTTATGAAGCTAATTTTTTAGTCGGTTGGAACCTACTTTTTCTAACCATGCATGCTTATAGATAAAATGGGCCCCACTGGATCATTTGGATTGAGCTTGACCATTTCTCTTAAATGATTTATTAAAGAAAGATTTTGAAAAATGGTATAAGGGTATTCTTATCATTTTTTTCAAAAATTATGGCGAGGGCTTGATAGAAAGAATTGTGAAAACTTTTATACTTTTTTGAAATATTCAAATATTCATGTAGTTTTTTTAGAATGAGCCAAAAGTTTTATACCTTTTTGAAATTCTCCCTTTTTATTTGTGAAAGCCCCTTTGAAAATCATTTGTTCTAATCTCTGAAGATTTTGTGTAAATGTTGAAATCTCCTCCTTCACCAGCAGTTCACACAAATTTTGAATTCGGGCGTCCCTGACTAAGTAGTCAGACTAATCCTCTCATCATGTATATGGTATGCGCCATGTTCAATTATGGTCCACTGAGCACCTAAAGGTTACCTAAGTTTTTTGGTGTATTCAAATGGGTTCATAGTCTCTCCTCCTCTAGGTCACTAAAACAAAAATTATGGCCCAACAGATTGGGTCTAGGAAGGAAATATATGAAAGGCTACTCCTTACATGTCATTGGCTGCAAATTTATCTTTCAGAGCATATTTATGTAACCGCTTTTTTATAAAAGTTGCACCCGTATGAGTAGGATCATATGAACAATGTGGTATTGAATTTGTGAGATCTATTTTAGGACCCACTTAAGTGACTGTTCTATAGGTACAATGGGGACCTTGTGAGATGCCAACATAATCTGTGCTTGTGGGCTTTTGGAAGTCCAAACCCTCCAGTATTGTTGGGTTACTATTTTGAAATTTAGAGACCTTTAAAAGAATAATAAAAAAAATTCAATTCATTGAACTGTAAAGATTCTTTTTTTTTTTTTTTCGATCATTCCCATCAAACAATTCAATTTTTACAATTCTCTGCGTTCAAAATTCGATTAGAGATTCTTGCATTCACAAAAGGGGCTCAAGTGTTAATTGTACCTATGAATCACACGACACAAAAGTGAGAAACAAAACCTTTCATCTGCACCTAAGCATTCAAAAATCAAATCTTCATCTTCTCAATCTCAAATAGGCCCAAACAATGCTCCAGCGAAAGCAGCGAAAACCATCATAATTGGTAGCCCACCACATTTAAAATCAGCATCCCCAGAATATGGGGTGGGATGGAATTGAGATGGGCTTCTAGGAGTTGGTACAGGTGCCATGTGACCCACTTGGACTGGACGGACGGACGGATTCGGAGAAGGAGAAGAAGAAACGGTAGCGGGCCTCAAAGCCCACATCCATGCATTTGGCCCAGTCAACAATGCGGGTCGCTGTAGAGGTGGTGGAGGTCCAGGGAAGGGGGAGTGTTGGACCACAACTGAAAGCCTTTGGCCCAAGAGGCAGTAGTTTCCCAAACTACAAAGGAAGTAGTGCACACCTCCTTCATGAAGAGGAACAGTTGCTGGGCCTTCACCGAAAGCCCGAAATGGACTGTTCGCCGTGCAATCCTCATACTCTCTCCTTGATACCTGCATTACATTGTAAAATCCTGATTCGAAATCGAAAACTATAGATAGAGAAAGAAGAACAAGAAGAAAAGAAAAGGGAACATGGTTAGTTGAAGTCCATTTAAGATCCGATTATATGTTTTTAACTATAAACACCAAATTCAAGTAACAATCATGTGTTCTTAAACAAAACAAGATCAACAATCACCATACAAAAATATGAGAAACCAAATTCGCATAAAATGAAATTACCGAGAGAATCGCCAACTCGGAAAGTGTGCCTACTGGACCAGTTTTTGTAGAAATCTTGGCTTAGAGGAATGGACCAAATTGACTCTCCCACTATGTGATGGTAAGCACATGAGCATCTGTTGATTGCAATGGTTGTCACAAGTATCACCAGAAAGCACTTCTCAAAACCCATCATCTCTCTCAATTGCCAAATAAAGAGGAAAGTTGAAACATAAACCTACAAATTTCATGTACTTTTCAAATTACAACCTTTGTTGCATTACAGAGAATGAAGAGAGTGCCTTAAAAATGGTCTTATAGAAAGCATTGTCAGTTGAGGAATGTGAAAGAGCAAGGAAAACAAAGAGCCAGAATCCTCACTTTGATGAATAGAGAACGTTACACTCAGGGTATTATTGGCTTTGATTGGAGGTGTAATGAAACGCACACAATAGAACCATTGAAGGGAGAGGATGGATGGGTCATGGGTCAGGGGCCATGGGCTGGGGGCATTTAATAGATTCAATTGGATTCATGGGCCATGGACCAAAATACACCATTACCATGGTTTTGAAACTCTTATTGACCCACTGAAGTCCAAGGTGTGGACTCGACTCGACTCAGTATCAATTAAGATTTGAAAGGGAGCATAAATGAGGTACTTAACATGACATGGTCTTTAAGAATCGTCCAATAGCAAAGTGTGTTCACCTAATATGTGAGACACGTCAATTTATTTTAGCCCAATTGATATATTGTCCGATACCAAAACTTGAAACTAGTGTAGCAAACAGGATGGTTCCAGATCATAACCACAGTTCTGGTTCTAGAACCGATTTTGAATCAAAACCTGTTTTATTGGATCCGAACCAGCTTTCAATAAGAAAACACGAATCCGGTTCCGGAACCGAATCCATTTAGAGGACTTCAATATAGTTCTAAAATCAATTATATTTTCTCTTTATTTTTCATTTTTTCTTAAAATAAACATATCATTCAACTTATAACTGTGCATCAAGTCTACAACATCCAGTATTATATATAAAAATGCTAAAAAAGAGTTGGTTTTAAAGTACAAATTGCAATATCAAACTCATATGTTAAGTGCCGGGTCGGAACCAGACTCATTTATCAATCGGAACCTAAATTAGACTCCGGACCCAGACCTGTTTATAAATTGGAACCTAAAATAGGTTTCAGACCCGTTTTTTGCGGGTTGGAACTTCTAGGTGATCGGAGAATCGGATACCCGTTTGCAACCCTACTGGAAACCATAATACTAAGTTAAACTCAGAAGAGTCACTTGACTCGATGGGCCAGCTTTTTCGGAGTGGGGACCAAGTTCTATTCATCTTTCAAAATATCGTTCTAAAGGAAACATTTTTGCAGGAGAACATCGAGGCATTTTGAATTTTGTGTTTTTCTCAGGGTGTTATTCCAAAAAACATCTAAAAAAATCAATTTTGAAATTTCCTCCACATGCCTATCTTTTAGTAATTATTATGAAGCCCCTAATTTTCATTAAATATCCAAAAAAACCCGACAGTGGTCAAATGTTTTAAATCAATTTTGACCAAAACACAAGACACTTTTTTTAAGGAAAAAAAAAAAAAAAAAAAAAAAAACTAGAAACACCCTCATAGCCAAAAATGACACACTTTTTAAATTAAAAAAAAAAAAACACCCTCATCAATTCTTATATATGAAAGACACTTATTTCAATTTGAAATCAACTCCAATTGATTTTGACAATCCTACATAATTTTGACCGAGGGACCACCATCAATCCCAATACACAATTCTCCTTTACTCTTATTTAATCTAATTAAATCCAATAAAAATGTCATTTATTGAATGACATTTATTGTTGCAATGAATGATAATGTGCTATTCGATCTATGATGCCCAAGGACCAAGGTAGATCCAAGTAATGGAAAAATCCTAAATTTGAATCTATCTATTATATTTCTCAACTTAAATAAGTTTTTAGAACTTATAAATATATTAATTTATTTTCCAACTTAATTAACCTATAATAACTTTTCAGCATAAAGCTTGTCATGAAGAAGATAAGTGGTGAGGATTTTATCAATATTATTGATTGAAAGGTGAGTCAAAAAACTAAAACCGCCAGTCTTGAGTTGAAATCTAGAAACCCATTACTATGTAGCTTGAACCCTACTACAAAACATGCTTCTAATTGTAAAATATCATATTTTAAATTTCTTCTAAATTTCTCGATCTCATCTCAATATAATATATTAAAAAATATCATAATTCAAGTTTCTACTAAAATTTCAAAATTCTTATATTAATTATTTATTGAAGTTTTCGATTGTGTGATTTCTAAGAAAACCTATTAATTATTCCATGTTTCATGATTAGGACACAGGGCATAGCATCCTCTCTATTGGTGATTATAATTATAAGCATATAAATTTGTTATTTGTTAAAAATATTTTTATTTTAGACTTCCTATAATATAAACGTATGAGATCAAAATCAATTCTTCTTATTTCTATCACAAGATTAAATGATTTTTTTTTTTTTTGTATGACTTCAATTGCCCGTGCTAAGCATGGGAGCATTTTGCAAGTAACTTATAGATGCTGATATATGCATTGATAGTTGATATCATCTTTATACTTATTGTTGTCAATTTGATGAGTTTTTTTAAAACTCCATTGAAATCAAATGCATTCATCTATTGTTGATTCAAACTTTATTCTGCCAATACACTTATAATTGTGTGGTGTTGGCACTTTAGTTTCTTACACGTATCCAAGATCGATCCCTGCATCCTCAAGTTATAATATCACTCTTCAACTTGTAGCCTGACCTCGCCCAGAAAAAAAATAAAATAAAATTCTGCTGCAATATCTACTTATCTAGGCAGGGCCTGGCCTCCCAACATATTTATGAGACCAGGGATATATCACTGTTGATGTTGATAATAGCATATTATTTTTATGAGAATAATAAAATAATATTGTATTACTTTTCCTAACACCCCACCAGTACTAACTGTTTAGATTTTTTTTCTAGAAAATGGCATTTTTTATTTTTGTATAGATGAAACTCCAGAATCCAGATTGTTGTTCATTTGTATCCAGTAGAATGTGGCCCATCTATAATCAGTCCAAAGCACATGCACACCTACCTAACGCAATGATTTGGCAACCATCCTTGATCCTTGATCCTTGATCCTTGATCCTTGATCCTACCATTACCCACCATAGGATTGAGTCTTAATATGAAAAGAAAAAAAAAATTGTCCAAGGCCTCTCTTATTTTCTTCTCCCTTAAAATGATCATTCACTTCAATTCACTTTACAAGTGAATCACCCAAGTGAATATCCAATCAGGTTACCTGCTTTGACAATATATATATATATATATATATATATATATATATATATTGATAACTGCTTTGACAATATTCAAGTTTTGCAACCTAAAATTATTGCAATATTAATGGAGAAATAGCCGTTAAGTATCAAAATGTGGTTGATAATTGTAGTAATATTGTTACAGAATGCGAAGGCTTCTGACCCGGATGTCCAAAGATCAGTCTCTGGATATGCCACTCTTTCCACATGTGTGGCTTTTCTTTTGGACTTTCCATCCCATAGTATTGGTTCTCTTGGGTCCAGTCCTTTGGCTTGGATACAAACAAAACATTCTTATATATAACACATTACAAATCCCACAACCTCCTTAGCATCACACAAATTGCACTTCTTCTCTTTTATTTCATTTCCCAATTGTCGTGGTGGATATGTCAGATGCTATACCGGACTCTCCTATACATTTATTGCAAGCTTTCTCCCTCTCAATACAAAGAAGTGTTTGCATACAAATGAATTCCTAGGAACTTATGGCAAACTATCATTATAAAAAAATCATAGGAATTTCAAGAAATGTATTTTTAAGGCCATGTTTGTTTTATGCAATTAAACTCCTATGATCGTATTTTTAGAAGTCGTTAAAAATAGAAAATGGGAAATGAATACCCATTCATCACCCTAACGTTTCAAACCCTAAAAAAATAAAGATCAAATCTACATGGTCATCTTGAATCCTTCATTTCTCAACTCATATCATTTACCACTCACCTCTCTAATAATCCTTCCAGCAAATTTAACCCTGAATTCAAACTGGCCCTAAAAGTGACTAAAATTGAAGAAATAAATGTAAAATTCTATAAATTATCATTGAATAATATCTCATTTGATTAAAAAAATAAATTAAGGGGAAATGGAAAATGAATACCCAACCATGACCCTAGTAAATCAAATCTTAAAATAATCAAAATCCTACCTAGATCATTATCTTATATCGTTCACCTTTACCCTTCATACTAATCCTTGGTTGGGACCACTTTTACCATGAATTATTAGGAATTCAATTTCTTGTTAAAAAACAGGCTCTAAAGAAAGAAAAAAAGATGTTAGGTACTATTTAGCATATATAGTCCATGCTCATATAAGAAGAAATATTATGGGATGCCGCTGAAAAATGGTTTGGAGATGTAAATCTTCCATGATTTGATGTGGTGCTGAATTTTTCATGTTAGAAGAGAGTTTTATTTTTTATTTTTTTTAATTTTGTTCCTTATTTCCATGAAAAGAACTTGAATTAAAACAGCCTTCCTATGCCTGCATAGAAACAAATTTTTGGGAGAGTGAAATCCCAACTCTCACAAACAAGTAAATAGAATTGTTGCCGTCTAAAATTGGATAAATGTCATGGATCATTCTTGTATCATCAATGTAGGTGTTTACTTTCATGTACTTAGGTCTTTGAGCGACCTAATGGCATGACTGATTCTTTGACTAAGCTAGCAGTTGAGGTAGGCATTCTTTGTTTTCTTACATCAATTTCATTTTGGGGTTTTAACGGGAAAAACCCTCCTACGTGGGCATTTCATTGATTTGAACCCAATAAAAATGGGCAAACAGAAAGGGGCCTAACTTTAGGTTTCTCTTTTTATTTTTGTCTTTTAGCGCTATAGTCGATATCGACGCTCAAAAAAAAAAAAGAAAGAAAGGACGAGGTGTGCACCGGCGTGGAGTGCAGTGGGTGGCAAAGGGCAGTGCAGGGAGAAAGGAGAAGGAGAGGGGGAAGAGGGGAAGGAAGAAAGAAAGGAAAAAGGAGGAAAGCCACCTCAGTGGGGTATGCGGGTGTTGTGCGGTGGCCCATCAAGGCTCATCTCCTTCATCTCATTCATCTCATCTTCACCATCCCAAGACGCAGACCTCTCCCTCCTTCTCCTTCGTCTTCTCCGGCCAGCCAACCCATCCTTTCCATCCCCCTACCGTCAACCTCCATCTCACCCTATCTATAGCCTTCACGCATCTCCCTTATCTCCACATGGCCCATCATCATCTCTTCTACATAGCATCCTTTTCACTGCAAAAAAACAGAAACCCACATTAGAATTAGGATTTCAGGACCTGTAAACAACAATAGAGGTCAGTAAAAAGCCACAAGTGGCAGCTTCACCTTCCCAAAACGGCGATGGGGGTTGTTGGATTGAGAACCCAAGAAGGAGTGGGTCTGGGAGAATAGGTTGAAAGGGGAAATGAGGTTTTGGGAATGAAGAGATTGTAATTGGAGAAATGGGTTTTGGGTGTGGAAGAAAGAGGAAGGTGGGTAAGGGTTTTGCACTTGAAAGTGAGGGTCTCCACCGTGGCAGACCTCTGAATCTTAATCTCCCTCACGCTCATCACCATCTCATGGGTGATCCCTGTGTTTTTTATGTTTCAGGTAAATAGTCGATATCGACTATGACTGTGTTTTTTATGTTTCAGGTAAATAGTCGATATCGACTATGACAATGGTCGATATCGACTATAGCGCTAAAAGACAAAAAAAGAAAAGGAATGTAAATTTAGGGCCTATTCTGTGTGCCCATTTTTATTAGGGCCAAATTAAAGCAATAGCGGTGTAGAAGGGTTTTTCCCGTTAAAACCCCTTTCATTTTTGTTTCCTCTACTTGCCTTTCTTCCTTAATATAAAATCTCAAATGATAAGTTTATTGGAGATGGAAATGACATGGCATCAGGCTATTAGGCCTTGTCTCATTAAGAGGCAGTAGCATCATATGTGGTCATACCCTGACTACTGTGCCAAAATTTAAGTGTCCATGTAGGGGGCTCCACCATTCATGGGCAACTTTACACTAGGTATGGACTCTACTGCTGTTAATAATATCAAACAGGCTGGACAATATTCAATTGGTCGTTATCAATTGAACAGTGTCAAGTGCAGACCATCTGGGTAGAAGGGGTCCCATTACCACTTGGCTACAAAGGGGGTGGTTTGTACATTAGACCGCCGAACTTGTCTGAAACCTTTTCCAATTGACTCATGCTAAAAGGGTTTGGTCAATGATTGATAATAATTCTTTGCCCACATATAAAATGTTTTAAATTTTAGGAGTCGGTCTCACAGTAAGGTCAGGCAAATAATTAATGGCATGACTAATATATGAATCCTTTTGATAAAGGATATGTGATTAATAATGGGTGCGTGTTAATCACATTATCAATCATATTTTCAATCTTACAATGGGATCGACTCCTAATAAAGTAAAATTTGAAGAAAATGGCGTACATGGGATGGGACATTCATTTTGAGTAGCTTAAATTCTCAATAGTTTGATTCATTACAAAACAAGCACATATTAGCACTCAAATGCAGGTCAACTTATATTATATATATAATACATTTCCCCTATATTTCATATATATATGGCATTATATGTACAGATAAAGCACCTTGACGCAATTCGCAAATTTTTTAATTTTCTAAATGTTTTTCTAAAATTATATTTTTTAGAAAAAGAAGAGCCATAATAAATTGAAATTGAAAAATCAGCCACCTAAGGTCCTATTTATTGACTTGTTTGGTGCTAAAACAGGTTTAGCATTGCACGTTGGAGCACCAGGACACCACTAGTACTTCTGGCCATTTGGATTTTGAATATGCCAAGGAGCATCAATTCTCACATTGCCTACCATCATTGTGGCTTCTTCATAAAAAGACAGATCTTTGTATTTGTTTTTAAATTTTCTAAAATTGATCCAAGCAATTCCAAGTGCATAAAGAGCGTTGTGGCTGGCCACTTCAACCACCTAAAAAGGGGTGGTGCTAGTTAAAGGCTATTTTAACTGCATGCATGGATCATGCTTGATAACGGGAGAAACGGTCCAATGAGATGGTGCGGTAAGTGCACGTGAGCAAATTTTATTGGGCCCGCTTGAATATGTGCCAAACATAAAAAGCAACAGGGTTGAAAGATCTTAATGGGAGCTAAGTACGCACAAGATTAACCCTAAGGGGTAGCTCAGTTGGCCTAGGACCACGGTTTGCACCCGGAGGTTGTAGGTTCGAAACTGCACTACCACACTGGGGCTACAGGGGAGTTTACCCGGCTTCCCTCTGGGCCCGGAGGGATTAGTCCAGCCCAAAGGGTTGGGAACCCTCCGATAGCAAAAAAAAAACACTGGGCCCGGATGGATTAGTCCAGCCCAAAGGGTTGGGAACCCTCCGATAGCAAAAAAAAAACAGAGAAAGTACGCTGCACACACAAGAAAATCAACTACATCCAATCATTTTATCCCCTTCATCTCAATAGACTACAATTGCAATGGCTTGGATTGGATGTGCCCTATAAACTATGCCTGCATGCCTCACCATCTCATATTCTCAATGGACCGTTTATCACGACAATGGATACCAAACTTTGATATATAATGCTTGCGTGAGTTGTTGAACTTAACTTTTCTTTACTGCTATGCATATTAAAATGGATCCATTGTGGAGTAATCTAGGGTTTAAGAATCTGTTGAACCTTGCCTGCATAAGGAATCTAGATATAACAAGTGCATTCTAAACATTTTGAGATCTGGGATCACATGGGTTGTTGCCTTTTAAGTGTCAGCGGGGACAATTTTTAAGATCACCTGACAATAAGTAGGATCTTGACCCCAATATTTGTAGATTTATATTGTTTGATTCTATGGTATTGGAGCCTTTCTCCCCCTAAAGTGGGGCCCACCTTGGAGGTTTGTGATAAATGTTGATGCAAACTGGAGACATTGGAGTTTTTTCTTAGAGTGGGGCCCCACCTGAGGCTGTTGCAATGCATTTGCTGAAGGTCCTCACCTGATGTTGCTTGGACCTAAATTAACCACTATAAAAACCACTTTGCGTTTCATTGTGCATGTAAATATTGATTGTATAGTAATATTCTGGTTTCAAATTCTATTGGTTATCGAATTAAAGAAATTCATACTTAGGCCCAGCCTGTTTCGTGTAATTGAATACATAGGAATTATAAGACTTGATTTAAACATGGTTAGATTTAAAAAATAATTCTGTACTAATGGATGATGTGATTTAAGAGGACGTGGGAAATAAATATATATCCACCATCCCAGTAATTCAAATTGTAAGAAACTGAAGACTGTACCTATATCACTATTTTATATCCTTCACTACATTCACTTCATATCTTTCACCCCTAGTATCTTTAATAATCCTTGGGCAAAGATCATTTGACTATGAATTTCCATCTATTTATTATAGTTCATATGAATTCTACGCAAACCACCATGCTCTTATCAAATTCTCGGACCTATAACTCGAGCAAAAATCATGCAAAAATCAGGCTTCTAGGAAGAATATCATTACAAGAATTTGTGTACATATCTAGCTATGAAACAAGCCCTTGACTTTGGAAGAGATTTTGACTTCAAATTCTTTAGCTACTCAGATCTAAACTTTCTTTGGACATTCTATTCCATTTAATAAGATTTAAAATAAAAAGTCATTTAAAATTTTGATTTCAAACTCTTTAGCTACTCAGATCTAAACTTTCTCTGGACATTCTATTTCATTTAATAAGATTTAAAATAAAAAGTCATTTATAATGTGTTTTTGGAAGCTTGAGATATAAATAAACGGCTAAAACACAATAGAACTATGGGAAAAAGAAATGAGTTATAGGTTTTTAGGGTTTTGGACTGATATGATCTAGAGAATAAAAACAAAAATCTATATAGTGCCTATGTTTTGGCCTAATATGAAATTGAGTCAATGACATCAAAAAAATATCTCTCAGCTTTTTCAGTGTCTTTCAAATAGGTAGTTGACATTAACTTCAAATGTTAGAATGATGTTAATTAACTTAAGGTGCAAATTAACTTAAATGCCACTTTTCTTCTTAGAAATTTTCAAAATGAGGCTGAAATAATTAGGGGTTTTATTTTCACTACCTTAACATCAAATGTGCTTCGAAGAGCTTCATTAACATCACCTACCATATTATTAATGTTCATTCTCCACTTTGATTCAATCATATTTACCACCTCGTTATCATGAAAAATCGAAACCCTAAACTCAACTTTCAAAAAAAAAAAAAAAAAATTCAAAAACCCTTTCCAAACTCTAAATCCGGCCAGTATTTCACAATAAAAGGGCCCCAGCAACATACTATATATTTTTTTTATCATCTCAAACCAAAGTTGGCCTCACCTATGCCTTATCTATACCCATGAGAAAATAACCCCAAGAGGTTGGCCGAGTGGTTAGGACCACGGTTCCTCCCTCTTCCAAAGTTAAAGGTCTTGGTTTCGACCCTCGGCTCCCCCTTCTTCAGGAATTGAAGGTTGAGTCCACTAGTGCTACCACCTTGAGGCCATATGGGCGTTTACACTCCAACCCAAAGGGACGGGAACCCTCTAATAACAAAAAAAAAAAAAAAAAAAAAAATCATGAGAAAATTAAAACCAAATTGATTTTTTTTAAATCTGAACTCATTAAGTTTTGTCCAAGCATGACTTAAAACTAGTTATATTCTAGTCTCAATTTAAAAGAAAAAAAGCTCATGATCAAACCGTGTATCTGGCAAAAATTAAATCCGTGGTTATTGGCTTGACTCATAAATGCCTGGATGATGAAGTCCAACCCACAAGGAAGGGACTAGCATGACCTTGACCGACAAGTAGGGGTGAAAGGACGGCCCGTTATAGGCTCGGCCCGAGCTCGGCTCAAAAGACAAAAGAGCCGAACTAGGGCCTAATAGGAGGCCCGTTTACTTAAAAGGGCCGAGCTCAGGCTTGATGAAGCCCGGCTCGTAAGCCCTAGGGCCTACATATATTAATACATATATTATATATATATATATATATGTACACTATACAGTATATAATACATATATGATATAACATAATCCATAAATCCTAAACCTTAGTTTGAATCCAATATAAATAATTCATAAACCCTAAACACTAAAACCTAAGCACTAAATAATCCATAAACTAAGCACTAAATAATCCATAAACCCTAAACCTATGCACTAAATCTTAAACCCTAATTTTAATCCAATATAAATAATCCCTAAACCCTAAGCATTGAATAATCCATAAACCCTAAACCCTAAATCTAAGCACTAAATAATCCATAAACCCTAAACACTAAACCTTTATTTTATAATGCTAGCCGAATACTTTATTTTATTCTATGATGCTATTGGGGTTTTATTTGATTTGTATTATTGTTGGAGTTTGATAATGCTCATCTACTTCAACATTGAACTATTATGGAGTGTTGGAACTGGGCTCCCTTTGCTTTTATGAAATCTTTCTTATTTTAGTTAATTTTATTGCTACAATCCAAATTATGAGAATGGGAATATGGGATGAATGCATGCATTTGACCATTTTTTGTTCTGGTTTGCATATGCAGATTTCTTTGAATTCCGACAGGATTTTTTTTTCCTGAAAATATTTTCTTTCAGCTAGTGCTATATCATTATAAAACGGGCTGGGCTCACGAGCCGAGCCTAGGGCCTCAATCGAGCCGAGCTTAAAGGGCCGGCCCTAGGGCCTCATAACTTAATAAGAGCCGAGCCCGAGCCAGGGTTTTTTATGCCCTCTCGAACTTAGGCCGAGCCAGGGCCTACTGAAAAATACTAGAGCCGAGCCCGGGGCCTCTCAAAGCCCGGCTCAGCCCGGCCCACTTTTATCCCTACCGACAAGTGAGGAAAGTTCATGTAGAAGAAAGTTCGGTAAGACGTCCATTTTAAAGAAAGTTGGGTAAGAACCGAAATCCGGGAACTTTACATTTTGATCCCAATGGGGTGCCATTTCCACTACCATTCTTTTTAATTTTAGAAGTGAGTCTAATTTTAGATCTAAGATCTTAACCCATTGATATGATGCCAATCCACTTGTATCCCAATGGTACATGGTCACAATGCCGCAGTGTGTATTCTTTTTTTTTTTTCGCTATTAAATGGGAGGAATTATAAATTATCTTAGTCCTAAACTACCCTAATTTACCGGCCAAAGGGTCATCATCGAGTACATACGAAAAAAAAGACACGGTCACAATGCGACCATGTTGTATTCTTTTTTCCTCCATTGCTACAAGGGAGGAATTGTAAACTATTTTAGTCATAAACTAGCCTAATCTATCGGTCCAAGGGTCATCGAGTACTTACGGGAGAAATAACAGTCACATTGCAACAATATTGTATTCCCTTTTTTTTTTCCATGTTACAGGGGAGGAATTATTTAGCATGGGAGGAATTATAAACTATCTTAGTCTTAAACTAGCTTAATCTACCAGCCCAAAGGTCATCCTTAGGGTGCTCCATTTCTTCGCCATCCTTCGTATATATTACTTCCATAGTTCTACCATACTGTTCCGTTAAAGTCCGTCGTGCTCCACCATTAGATGCATCCCAACTGTGCTATAGTAGTGCCGGAGATTGGTCCTTGGCACTTAAGGTGAGGTAGGATTCCCCTTACCACCAGGCTGTCCCACGTGTCTCCCACATTGTAGTCTTTATCTATTTGCAAAGCTCATAATTTATAATAATAATCTAGTTATTGATGAGCTAACAAAAATATATAGGATTCATTTGATAATGCAATTAGAGGGTTCAATTATCTTTTATGAGTGAGATTTTTTATAGCATACCCAACGATCGATCCCTAAGCAACTGTGTGAGATACAATTTTAAGCAAACCTCAAGCTCTCATGAGTGAGACTTATGGTGGGTGTGTTTGTAATTTCCATATGTAAGTTTTACATAGGTCAAATCTACACATCAATATCATCATCATTGTCACCACCACCAGCCGTATCCTAACTATTTTGGAACAACTACATGAATTCTTTTTTGCAATCTCAATCTATCATAGACTAAATCCTCTGATAGAATATGTAAGATTTGCACATGTAAAACACAACGCCATATTTGTTTGGAGGCTCCACTTCCACATGACTAAACATCTAACAGGTCAAATTACAAATATAAAAATTTTCATAGATCTCAAGATCTATGAATGTTTAAGACATAAAATTAAATGTTTTGGGGTTTAATGAGTCAATAATAAATTCAAGCCATTCCAATTAAAATTCTTGGAGCCTATAAAAGATGCAAAACATAATATCGGTGCCTATTAACGAAAGAGTTAGGTTCATAATTGTTTCAAACCAGATGCAAAGATTTTCATAAGAAAATGATTTTATTTACACGCCACTTTCACACATCATTTATAAATATGATGTGTAAATAATCACAAACAAACATGTAAATTGTTCTCCTACGAGCAAACTGCATTTGCGGTCTAGCGCTATAGGGCCTACTTGGGTCACCTTTGATCATTGCAGCCCCTTTAATAGTCTTGTCGTCCCATAATCTGGCATGAGCCTAATTTTACTCACTGAACCTTACTTACCATCATATTCTATCTCAAAAAAAAAAAAAAAAAAAAAGAATCTACAATTAAGATGTCATTAAGTTCTCAGGTTGTTAAATCAAGGGCTACAATAATCTGGTAGTGCTATTTTTTTTTTATTTCCCCTTGTCCATAAAGAGGCATTTTCAGTCCCATTGATAGACATTTATTTAAGCGGGTTCCAAGATCTTAATTGCTTATAAGGATTATGCAATCTGCTAATAGGAAAACATTGGTATGCATATGTGCAAACGAGCAAGCCCAAAAGTAAATTGATCATTGTACCAAATTTGCACTGTCCAATCACATGGCAGTCCTTTAGTAGAGTGATCTAGATAACCCTCCCATACGAATGGCTCATCGCATTGCTCATTTGGCACTGGAAAATTTCATTTCACACTGCCAAAATTAGCTTTTTTTCCCCAAGCCAGTGAAAAGAAAAGAAATATCAGATCATGGGTAATTTTCACCCAAGAGTGGAATCAATCGGTTTCATACTATTCATGAGTTGTTTATCACTTTATCTTGTGAAACTTGTGTGGATGCATGCTTTTGATTGGGCAGGGGGATTAAGGGCGAGGCAAAAGATCAGCCCCATTAAAATAATCCCAATCCTTTTTTTAAATTAGGAGCCTTAAAAGTTTAACTGTCTTTTAAATATGAGTTTTTAAAGATCCAATCCAATACTTATTTTTTTATCGGTAAAAGTAAATTAAATTAAGGATAAAGCAATAGTATAAAAAAATATCCAACAAAAAGAAGAAACCAAAAAAAAAAAAAAAAGTGGGTACAAAAGCCTTATATCAACACCAAAAACAACAAAACTAAGCAATAGGGGCCACAAGCTGAACAACTCTATACACCCTTTATTTGTTTGGAGAGTCTGCCGTACCATTTGCTTACCAATGCATACGAGCGAAAGAAACTTTTATCGAAGATACTGATTAAGTTGGATGGGTATAAAATTGGGCTTATGCTAATCACTGGGGTGTAATGTATGATTGAAGGAAACATTGATCAAATGGGGGTCGTGTCAAATGTTGTCGTCATGCAGATTTCATTTGTTGATCATTCGACATTAACAGTCTTTTGTCCATTCATGATGCCACCAGTTTTGAAAGGTCATAACATAACAATTCAGTTTAGCGCAACTTTTTATGATATTGGGCCAGTAGACTCCAAACCTTGCTGCATCAACAGTGGATCGGTCACCTCATTGTTCTGAAGTGTTTTATGTATAATGACAATACCTCTCCAATAATCGTTCTGCACAGTCCGGTCTTGGTGGTGAAAGATAAAGTTTGATAATTTTTTTTTTTTATACCTCAGCCAAGCCAAGGGCGTTGGTAGCTAAGAGAGAGGTGAAAAGGATGCTCACTTAATTAGAAAAAAAGCCCATACAACGGAAAAAAAGTGTTCGCACGAGCAAAAAGAGATTACGTATGTGAGATTCAAATCCCTGACAGCAAGGTAAAAACTAAAGCTCCTTACCACTAAAGTAAGAAACCGTTTTTAAAATAAAGTTTGATTATAATATGGATTGAATATCTAAAACTAGAAGAAAATATTATAAATTGGAAAAATGCTAATAAACCAAATGAGACATATTGAGATGGAGGAAAGGTTTGTAAAAATCATGGACTCCTCGTTTTCTTTTTTTTTTTTTATTGGGATGTTGGTCAAGAAGTGATACTTAAATTTAAAGACCTGGTACCCCTAGGCATGTTTGTGAAACTAAGGTGCTAATGCCATTAAAAAAAAGAGGCTAATTTTTTTAATCTGATGATGATGTCTCACCTACTTCACTTTAGAAGGATAAAAGGTTTTTTTTTTTCCTTTCTAACCTTAGTTAGATTCAATGGAGGGTTTTTATCTTGATCAACTTGGATTTAATAGTCTTTTCATGTTGTCATCCTAAATATAATTTAAATGAAGTTGGATCTAAGGGTTTTTTTTTTAATATATATAATTTTTAGAATGAAATTATTGTGAATGTATCACAAATCAGCCATTGATGATGGCCAAGGTGGTTGACCAATATTTTAAAAAAGTTTGGAAAGTTTAGAATTCGAACTTGACTCACTCAACTCAAGAAAATTTGACTCCGGGCCGGGGGAGTGATCAACATGATCACTAGGATTTAAACTATCTAATATATTCATGATAGTTGATCCAAGTTAATAAATTTATATTATTAAAAAATATTATAATAAGAAGAAAACTAGAAGAAAAAGAAAAGAAAAGAAAAAAAGAAAACATCCTTATGACATGACATTTTTTTTTCATATATGTACAGAGTTCCCACTTATTTGACTCGGCCCTCGTCCAAAATCATGAGGTGATTGGTCCTGAAATAGTTATAATGTTTATTTCCTTGCCTTAGCATTTTTGGCAATGTTGAAATTAAGGCCATGCCAGCAAGTACAACACTACTGTACTACTGTTACAGCAATAAAGATGCAGTAATTACCGAGCTTCTTGGATTTGTTGATGCAACAAAATGGGGTTCGTTCTTCTTCTTCAGGAAAAACAAAAAAGAATTGGGGTTCATTGCCTCTGGAAGACTAAATCACCAACACACATCATAATGGGATTCCATTATTTGAAATTTATTTGCATTTTTTAAAAATTTATTTTTGTTATTTTGAAATTTATTTGTGTGTTTTTAAAATTTATTTGAAAATCTAGGGATTCCATTAATCGTGGGAAATTAAATGTTAGTTGGCCATTATTAATGGGATATCCCACCAATCATGGGATAAGATTTAAAGAAATGGTAAACTAGACATTTCAGGTATGAAAAAGTGTGAGAGGGACCTTTGGTTTGATGAATTTTTTTTTGTGGACTGTTTGCAACAAAGTCATGAGTTGAGGGACCCCCGGCCGAAACCCCCTAAAAAAAAGTGCAGGAAACTGATAAATGGAACCAATTTCCTCAATCAATGAATTTCTCCATGTTATTGTGGGACCTTACGATCTGCATCTTTCCTAATGTATCACACATATTCTTCCACTCTTAAAATTCTCCAAACATTTTTCAATCAGAATAATCTTTAATCTCAAAAGATATCTTACTACAATTTCTCTACACCTGTTTTCAAATCTCTTTCTATAACTATTCATGTTAGGGCCTGTTTGGATGCACAAGAAAATAATATTTTATAGAATATAATCTTTCATTTTCTAAAAAATAAAATCTTGTGCGTTTAACCTAAGAAAAATTTGAAGAAAAGAATATTTTCTCCTATAACTCTTCCATGTTGAAAAAATTCTACAAAATAAGAATATTTCAAAATGACAATTATAAAGTGGTAGAGTAAAGTAAAGAATCTTTCACCAAATCCATCATGATGTGTTTGTTTATATATATGGTAATTAAAGTAAAAGTAAAAGTAAATGTCACTACATGGTAAAGTTGGGGTAAAGTAACGTTGGAATAAAATATTTGGTAAAGTAAATTGGGAAGGGATGGTAAAGCAGTTTATTTTTATTTGACTTTACTTTATAACATATTATCATAGTTTTATATGGTAAATAAAAGTGACTTATTTACAGGTGCGGTAAAGTAAAATAAAGATTGATGTCATATCATAGTAAATGTGAGGTAAAGTAAAGTGAGATGAAGTATGTGGTAAAGCAAAGTGGGGGAGAGAGTTATAAAGTAGTTGTTTTTTGTATTAGCTTGACTTTACTATACTTTATCATGGTTTTATGTGATAAAAGAAAAATAACTTATGGTAAAAACATGGCAGTTGAACTTTACTTTACCACACTACTTTTTTTTAATCCAAATGTGGTAAATTATATATAAATTAAAATATATAATAAAAAACTATTCTAATAATGCATTTTACTTTAATCATAGGACTTTCCATCTCAATTTAAAATCTGTAAAATCCTTCAAAGATCGGCAAACAGCAAAAATACTGTAATATTATAATATTATATTATACTATTCTACCCTATTTTATTCTTGTAATATTTGAATATGTAAATATTTACTAAAAGTTATTAATATTAACCACACCAAATCCTAAAGATAGAAGATTTTTTTCCCAATAAGAAGAAGATAAAAAATAGTTTTGAGAGAGATTGATGGAAACCCAAACCCACTACTATTTAAAACCTAATAAGTCACTAACAAGGAGGATCTTTCCAAAAAACCTATTAGAAAAAAAAAAGAAGTATACAAACCTAACAAACCATTCATCTACTGCTAAAAACTAAAACGGCTAATTGGATAAAACAATAATAATTATTGGGTGGTATTGGGTGGTGTTGTGTATCGAGATTTTATAAATGATCTACCGTAAGGGGGTCGGCGGATTCCTAGTCATCGAACAAACAAAAAAATGTCAATAAAAAAAAAAGAAAAAAAGGGCCAGGTCAACGGTCAGTGGGTCCAACAGGCATCTACTACCGACTACACTGTATAGTTGGTGCAAATGGATGAGAGCATCTCGTATTCTCACGTCTTTTTATTTTTGTCCTTCTCCTTCTCATCTTGAAAAGGAGTACCCGCCAAGCAACCATTCCCTTCCAACCCCTCCTGCTTTCTACTTCCCAGCCAAAGATAAGCAACAAACAAGAAAGAAGAAAAATATCTCCTCCTCCTCCTTCTTCTTCAACTTCTTCAAATCTTGGGTTATGGCGTTTGATCTATGCAAGATGCTTTCTCCGCTCCTTTTTGCTGCCCTTCTTCTCTTTCCTTCCATCCACGCCACGAAAATCAAGTACTGCGGTCAGTTTTTATCTTTATTCTTCCTTTTGAATCTAGGGTTTTCTTATCTTCTTGATTTTTTTAGTTTTTTTTAGTTTTTTAGTGTTTTTTCTTTTGTGTTTGAATGCATTGTGGTTTTGGAAAAAGTCAATCGTTCACAAGACTTCTGAAGAAATTGCATCTTAACCCTTCTTCTGATTTCTTCCTAAGAAGTATCATTTGGTGAAGATTGGGAAATCCCCTTGATATTATAACCACCCAATAAAGTGCGGCGTCAAGTGGGTTTATCGGAACTTAGCCTGCAACAATTGAAAATACAGAGAGAGAAAGAGAAACAGAAGAATCATGCCGAATCTAGTTCAGTTTCTGTTTGTGACATATGGAAGATTATGTGCTTGTTGATATTCAATCTTGGTTGATGATGGGGGTGTTTGGATCCGTCTTAACGAATTTATTTGAGGATTAATGAAAGATTTTTTTTTTTTTATGTGTTTTTGAGTTCAGATGTTTTAGGAAATAAAGATCTCGTTCTCTCTCATTTTTTACTCATCTGATGAAAGTTTTAATGTAAGTAGTAACCTTGTAAAAGGAGAAGGGCTTTCTTTTTTACTGTGCCCAACTTATCCATTCTATTTATATGGAAGGGGGGTGCATTTGGATTAGTGGTAGACCAAAAATGTGGAAGTCAAATCATCTTACCCCTTGTTTTAGGGGGGATTTAGCTCTTTCTTTGATTGTGTTTTGAAATAATTGCTATAGGATGCAGCTTCTTGTTGCTTTTTGTGAACAAATAGGTCTTATGAGCTAGTGCCTGTGTAATGTTTCTTTTTTTTTTTTTTTTTTGGTTTTTAAACTGAGACTTTGACTTACTATTACTATGATAGTGCTACCTTGTCATTTTATGCTAAATTGTCAAGAGATTTCTGAGATTAGTCATAGTCATATCAATCAGTTGCTGACTTTTGGATCCTGTATGTTTGCTATGGATGTAGATAAAAATGATGAATATGCAGTTAAGGTCAAGGGAGTTGACATGTCTCCAGATCCGGTGGTGAGAGGGAAGCCAGCTACTTTCAGGATATCTGCATCTACTGGTAAATTCAGATTTTTATTTATTTTGTGTTGCACCTTTTTTTTTCATATATAAATATTTCAAAAATTGTACATTTTCTTCTCCACAGTCATTTTATTTACAAGTCATGTCTACTGGAACCATGGATTAAAAACTCGGCCGATACCAGTTCATATCGGCCGATATGAACCGGTATCGGTCCATACGGGGACGCTATTTTGCCGTGATACTGGTCTCGGTATCGCAAGGCAAAATATCCCCAAAATAACGGTAAATATCAGTCAAGATTGTCAAAATATATGAACCGGTATCGGTCCATACCGGGACGCTATTTTGCTGCGATACTGAGGGCAAAATATCCCCAAAATAGCGGTAAATATCAGCCGAGATGGTCAAAATATCGGTTTGACAGATATCTCGGCTGATATTTTCAAAATATCGGCCGAGATGGAGTAATGGTAAAAAACCCTAGTTATTTGTAACTTTTCCCCTGTTCCCCCATCTTCTTCTCCTCTACCCTCATCTCCTTAGAGCAGCCATATCTCCATAGCTCATTCTCTTACATATTTCCAAATTCCAACACTATTTTTTGAAGAAATTATTTTATTCGATAAGAGAAAATCAACTTAACTCCCTTATTTTTACTATTATGTGTTTTGTATTTTTAGATAAAGCATAGAAATGAATGAAAAGATTATTGGGTTTGTCACTTGTGTTGTGTTCTTCACTTAGATGATAGATCTACACACTTTCATGTTAGATCTACAAACTTTTATCTATCTCACTATCATGTTTCAGATTTTAATATGTATCTTCGTGGTCTTAAATTTCACAACTTTTTTGATGATTGAGTTAGTATTAAATGATAATTGATATGTTATCTTTATTTTCTTATATTTGCACTAATAATTGATTATGAGCCAAAATAATGGTTGTATTACATGAAATACTAGAGAAGACAACGAACTACGACACAAATAGGACTCATAACTTAAGGTGACCGATATTTTGATTTGTTGTTGTTACTAATGAAAAAAAAAAAAAAACATTGTTTTTCAGCATTTTTTAATATTCTGGATTTTTTTGGGATATTTTTGCGAATTTTTTTGGATTAAAAAAAAATTCACACCGCAACGACTGTGGCAGACCGATAACTGCGACAGATACCAATATCATATTGGTTTTCCGGCCCGGCCGATACCGCGATTTTAAACCTTGATTGGAACTAAATGATAGTGACCAGATAAGAGAAATTGTAGGGTATTTATTCATTAGAATGTGAATGATGCTTTAGTGTGCAATTCTATACAATTGACACCAGTGTTCCTCATAGGAGTGGCAAACGAGTTAGGTCAGGTGAAAATGGGTCACGTTGACTAGAGGTGTCTATAGGTTGAAGCTAGACTCGTATCCGACCCATTTTCAAAATAGGTCTAGCAACCTCAACCTGCACCCGATGCGAGTCAACCCAACCTGCACCAGCAAAGTAGTATTAGTGACTAGTGAGGAGGAGGAGGAGGAGGAGGAGGAGATGATGATAGTGGTGACAGCTTTCGTAGCAGCCTCTTAGGCTTCTCTTTCTGCTCCCTTCGTTTTCTCCTCTAGATTTTCCCCACTTTAACCAGTTGAAGAAAAAAATAGCCACATTTCAATTTCATTTTATTGATAAATAGATTCTGTTTCCTCCCCCTGTTTGAATTTGGAAACCTTATCTGCAAATATATTGTGCCTAGACGGTTTGAGTGATTCAACCTGACCCGACCTGTTTTACTGCTACTCAGGTTTGCCTGACTTGTGGCCGACCCATATTGGATACGGGTCAGGTTATGTGGGCCAGATATGGGTCGAGTTAGGGGGTTGGCTCGCAATTTGCCAACCCTACTTCCAGACCACTGATATGATGGACCACATTTGGATGAAAGATGCCTGAAATGTCATCATGATTTGAACATTGTAGTCATTCAATCTCTGGCCAATGAATAGATGGTTTCTAAAATTACTCTTGTTGGTCTGGAAAAAGGCGTGAAAAAATTGGATAGCTAGCTAAGGTCCGCTACTCTCGACAATGTTTATGACATCTCTCATACAGTCATACTAATGAAGCTTGCCCTACTAATAGTCTAGATATCTGTGTGATGGTTCCTACTTATAGGAAATGTGTCCAAACATACATATCCTAATGCATATGATTTCTCTTTAATAATGGCATTGTCACAGTGAACTGATTGGGGTCAGTTAAGATCATAGACCTTATGCATCAGGACCCTGTAGTTTCTCTTTGGATAATAACACCCTTCCTTTTAGTAAAAGAAAAAAATGTTGCATGGTTACAGCTAAGATGATGCTTGATCTTTTTTTTCTTTATATGGTGTGAGAGGTTCTTGAATGTTCTCATCTATAGCTTGACACACGGTGATCCATGCCACTAAAATTTGCAGCATATGATGCCAAGGTTGTTGGGAATCATTAATTGGTCGTTCTGGTGAAAAAGAAACAGAAAAAATAACTGAAACCGGTCTTGTGGTGTCTCCAATATTTTGTCAAACTATGACCAAGAGAAGTGTGCGCAAAATGATTAGTTTTTCTAGGTAATATCATTCTCGCGTACTGCCAATGCATGGCCCGGTTGCTGGCCATCCAACATTGGCAGGTCTGTTGTCTTTGTCTGTAAATGTTATGCATTCAACTGAAAAACATGAAAAGTTGCTCTAATAGTAAGGCTCCATATTCAGGCATGGTTATAAGCATGGTGAATATCATTTTTATATGGATGTTCAGGATAACCTATCAAGGGCGAAGGGTGAGATCTAACGGTTTGTTACCGTACAAGGTGGGCTCATTAGTGCAGATTTTAAGAAATTGGAAAGGCCTACATTGTGTAGGTGGCTGCATATTATCATTTCCCTTGAGACTTGCATGTAAAATACTATAAAGATGAACAACATGAATAGCTATTCCCTAGGAGAGTTTGGTAATCTACAATTTATGTTAGTACTTGAATGTATAGTCAAGTACTTTCAGATGGTTCGAGAAGGTTCATCACTGGAAACATTCAGTGAATAGGAATTCATATACACCCTTGACCGCATTCGGCATTGTAGTTATTTCGAAAATATGCCCGGGTTCTTCTTTATGAGATTGAAGACTCAATGGTGAATATCATTTTGACTAGAGTGATATTCAAGCCCCATCACTTAGTGAAAAGGGAAGCATGCTACAATGGTGAATATCTTTCTGACTAGCAATATTAAGGCAGGCTAATCACTTACGAAAAGGGGAACTGTGGGATCCAACAATTTGCTGCTCGTTAGGGACATTTCAGGAAACTGGAAAGTGGTACATGGCATAGGCGGCTATTGTCATCATTTCTTTTAGCCCTGTTTGGATAAATTAGGAGTGGAGTAAAATGAAGTGGATTTCACATGTGGAGTGCAGTGGAGTGGAAATATGTTGAAGTTAAAGTAGAGTACTTCACTTCACTCCATTTGGATGCTTATTTTGATGTTAAGGTTTGGAGTAGAATCCACCTTTACTTGAGGAAATGGAAGTATTTAGAGTTGAAGTGAAATGGAGTACATGTGGCTCACAACATTGCTTCATTTCTTGGGCCAAACTCATCCAAACATGGTAGAGTTGAAATTTTAGACTGTTAGAGCCCATTTAACTTCACTCTACTCTATTTTTTGCCTATCCAAACATGCCCTAATAAGGCCATAATATGAAAATACTGTAAATGTGAACCACATGGAATGCGAGTGTTTTCTGTTTAGCTTTTTTATATTCACATGGATGGGTTTGAAACCTACAATCTACAGCAGGTATCTTGCACTGTCTCGTGGTTGCTATTTTTTTTGCATCGAGAACATTCTAGAAGGCTTTGGAAACGTTTTACCAGTAAATCATTTATGCATACTTTTATTTTCATTTAAATTGTAATTGTTTAATTTTTACAAATAAGGATGCCCGCTTCCTTGTATATACAACGAGAAGGATTGCAACAGAGTGCTCAGAGAATGCATAATTTCATATTCCCCTAGTGAGAATGCAAATGTTGAAGTCCGTCTTTTAGTTGTGTAATATCAGTTCCTTAAGTCCTATTTCGATGCATTTTTCTGCAATATAGTTCCTTGAATGACTATACAAGCCAATCGTCTGGGTTCAGTTTCCAAAATTAAACTTTTCATCCCTCGTCTTGTACTAAAAGCCCATGACTGCAAATGATCCATCGTGCTTGTCTAATGCCATGGTTGTCAGCTAACCTCTTTCCCTTTTCTAGTTCTAGGTTGCCTCTAATCTTTTTGGCTGCCTTGAGAGTTGAGAGACAAGTCCCATTTCAGCTAATCATTTCTATGATCATGGTTATCTTGGTATGCATTTGGTGCCTTAAGAAGGATATGTTAGGGCGTTTGATTTTCTCTAGATGCAATGGTTTATGTTCTGTTTGGTGTGGAAAACTGAAAACATGCTATTGCATTTTCCCCCCAATTTTCTGCACCACTCCTGCTTCTTTTTTTTTTTTTTTTCCATTTTCTTTGGCTGGGGCATCAGCTGGTTGCAAATTTCTATTTTTGATGCATGCAAAATGGCAGGAACAAGAAGTGGTAGGCATAAAAACATAGAAATATTCACCTCATCACCATACTAAATGTCACGTCCCCAAAATACAACCGGGGAAAGACGTGAAAAATAAGAATAAACATTCATTTTCCTGTGTTTAATGCAACACTAGCTCCCAAATATGGACCCACAAAATTCCGAAACACGATTAGTCATAATAAAATCTTTGCGGAAGCATTAATTAGTCGGTATCAATATTAAAAATCAAACCAACACATAACCAACTAAATATTTAAGGTTTAAGTTGCCAAAATAACATAAACAAAACAACTAAATAAAATTATGTTCATTATGAATAAATTGCTATTAAAATAGTCTCTATGATGAAAGTCACTCCCATATAGACTCAGACGGCTCTGTAGCCATCATCAGCATTCCACTCGGGTTCATTAACTGGTTCAAAAGCTTGAAACGTTTGACCCTCCTCCGTCTCCTCGGCAGGGTAGGGGTCGGTATCTATGCACCAATAAACAAGGTAAATAGCAAGAACTAAAACATAATTTATAAATAAAATTCGAGATCAAGATGAGTAAAGACAGGTAATGATCATAAGAGAATAACATTGTGACTGATGAAAAGAACGTATAACCTAAATCCAATCTACACATTAGAGCAATACAATAATCATACAGAAGCAATGCTACTGTTTTGGGTGACCAGTCCTAATTATCTCAATCACGTTGGCGGTCATAAACCGATCAGTAATCCGGAATACAAGTCAAACAATCAATTCGGATATTATAGTGTCCGCATACATCGGTGATCAGCCGTCCAATTACAACTGCAGTCGTTCAATTATGACTCAATCATAATAGAATAAACCTAGTGACTTGTAATGCCCTGACACAAAAACCTAAGTCAAAGTGAAGGGCTGGCTACACAATAATCCACAATCAATACCGATAAATCATTCGAATAAACCTCTACAATATCTCAATTGATTACCTAGCCACATCACGGTCCATATCCATGTAGGGTATGCAACTAATAAACCAACATCAATCTTAGCCATGTATGCAAACCCGAAGGTCAAAACATAATCACAAGCCAATCCTAAAGTCAAGCATAAGGTCTCGTACCAAAAAACCACATGAATCTCTAAATAGATAAGAGGAGATCAATGCATCCCTTCACAATCAATGGTGCATAGACCTAATTAAGGGCTTTTCAATAGAAATGGGTTGAGCTCGAATCCATTAGGATTTCCCCGAGGTCATACGAGGCACTAAACCCCATGTTAGTAAGATATTGTGCGCCCAGACGGTATTTACTCGGTCCAATGATCCAATTAATAGAGTTCAAAAATATAAATTTAACACATTAAAAACCAAAGATATCATTTAATATTTAATTTGCAAATAACAACCTTAATGTATAATTTTTGAAAACCTAAGGATTCCATCTATAATATTTTTCAAATTCAACTCTGTATAAAATAGGCCAAAGGTTCTAATTGAGTTTATAAAATAGCCAGGGTCCTTTTCCTAATTTCCAGAAACTCAAGGGCAAGGTAAGTGATTTAACAGGACTCTAAGTTCTGTAACGTAAGTGGTGTCCACACTTTCCCATTCACCCTCAGGTCAAAACGAGGTCCATACTTTCCCATACACCCCCAGGTCATCCAAGTCCCACATTCACCTCTTCCTGTCAACGCAGGTTCTGAAACAAAACCTCTTACAGAACCTCCTCCAGAACGATAAATCTCTTGTCTGTTGATGTAAGACTCTGTGAGAGTCTGTGATGAGATGAGATGAGGAAGAAGACAACAGTATGGGGAGAAAACTCAATGATCAATTGATCATCGACTGTTCCATTTTATAATCAAAAGTTACCTTAATCAAGGCACTAAGTATGTTAAGATTACAATCTTAGAATAAATCAAGGAATGAAAGAATCTCCTACTCTATATAAGGAAGTAGTACAGGGAAATTAGCAAGCAACAAAATCTAATCTACTAATCAATGATCCCACACGTGGGATTTTATATACAGTGGGTTGGGCCTAAGTGGGCCTAAGTTATACTATCTTCTACACTCCCCCTCAAATTGATGTGGTAATGCAGAAAATATCAATTTGGTAGTGAGATCATGATGGCGTGGTTTGGGAAGAGCTTTTGTGAAGATATCTGCCAACTGGTCATGAGGAGACATGTGGCAGAGTTATCTTCTCAGTAACAACATGCTGACGGATGAAGTGGCAATCAATCTCAATATGCTTTGTTCTTTCATGAAAGACCGGATTGTTTGCAATTCGGGTAGCACTGGTGTTGTCCCCATGAAGAGGTGTAGAGCTACCAACAGGGACACCGAACTCACAGAGAAGACGGCGTGGCCAGATGATTTCAGCGCTCGCAGATGACATGGCCCGATATTTTGCCTCAGCAGACGATTTGGAAACTGTGGTTTGCTTCTTGCACTTCCATGAAATCAAAGATTCTCCGAGAAACATACACCACCCAGTGGTAGAGCGCCGAGAATCGAGGCAACCAGCCCAGTCAGCATCCGCATAAGCAGATAAGTGCAGAGAAGCGCCCGAAGAGTAGAAGAGACCATGATTAAGGGTGCCTTTGACATAGCGGAGTATACGCAGGGCAGCAGCAAGGTGAGGTTTGTGAGGATTGCTCACAAACTGGCTAACCGTATGAACGGCATGAGAAATATCCGGCCTAGTCATAGTTAAGCAGAGCAAACTACCAACTATCCTCCGGAAAACAGAAGGATCATCCAGGGGAAGGCCATCATCCGCACTGATCTTGCTATTCAACTCCATAGGTGTATCAAAAGTGTGAGCATCATCGAGTCTTTCCGAAGTGATTAAATCTGTAGCATATTTCCGCTGATGAACCCGAATGCCAGATTTGTTACGCAAGAACTCTAGCCCCAGAAAGTAGGTGAGAGGACTAAGATCCTTCATTCTGAAGTGGTGGGTGAGATGATGTTTGATTTCCGTAATGCTAGCACTATCATTGCCACTGATAATCATATCATCAACATATACTAACAGGAAAGTGTAGCCCTTCGATGTCCATCTAAGAAAGAGTGAGCTATCCGAATGACTCTGACGAAATCCTGCTTGAAGAATCGCCGCCCGAAACTTATCGAATCAAGCCCTGGGAGCCTGCTTAAGTCCATACAAAGATTTCCGCAACTTACAAACATGCTGAGGAGGACAAGCATATCTTGGAGGAGGCTTTAAGTAAACTGTTTCTCGCAAATCCTCATGGAGAAAGGTATTTTTGACATCCATTTGCCACAGAGTTGCGGGCTGCAGCGACACGGAGGAGAGAACGGACTGTGATCATTTTAGCCACTGGTGCAAATGTCTCTTCATAATCAATTCCATACTCCTGTTTGTATCCCTGCGCAACCAATCGAGCTTTGTAGCGATCAAGACTCCCATCGGAGTGAACTTTGATGGAGTAGATCCATTTACTGCCAATCACAGAGGCTCCTTCAGGAGCTGGTACCAAGTCCCATGTCTGATTTGCTTCGAGAGCGAGTAATTCCTCATTCATAGCATCCTGGCAGTAAGCAATCTTCGAGGCCTGTGAATATGAAGTGGGTATAGGAGCACTATCTAAAGATGAAAAGAGAGCAGGAAAGCCATAACGGTTAGGGGCAATGGAAAGACGATTAGATCGTCGTAGAGGGTATTATCAGAAGAAGCATGATTACCTGTAGGAGCAGTAGGCTGTATTAAGAGATGATCAGGAGAGGGAGGCACCATAGGAGGAACCTTGTTACGCCGCACATAGACCTTGACAGCAGGTGAGGCAGGAGCAGATTCCGGGAATTGTGGCAAATAGGACACAGCAATAGGATGATGATCTAGACGCAAGGAGAAGAAAGGAATTTGTTCCAGGAAGATCACGTTTCGAGAGATTCGCATGCGTTTTTCAAATCGGTCATAACACAAGAACCCTTTGTGTTCAGAACTGTAGCCAAGAAAGATGCATTTGGTAGCCTGTAGAGAGAGCTTAATGCGTTCAGTTGGTGGAAGATGAGCAAAACACAGACAATCAAATACACGTAAGTGAGAGTATGAAGGAGGATGTTCAAAGAGAACTCCGTAAGGAGTAGTCTTGCCTAGAACGGTACTAGGAAGACGATTGAGCAGATAAACCGCAGTCTGGGCAGCATCACACCAAAATTCAGGAGGAACTAAGGATGCCAATAAAAGGGTGCGAACAGTTTCAAGAATATGTCTGTTCTTTCTTTCCGCAACTCCATTCTGCTGGGAGTGTGCGGACAAGATTTTTGATGAAGAATTCCTTTATCAGAGAGGAAATTAGAGAATTCATGAGACATGTATTCGCCGCCAAAATCGGATCTAAGGATCTTGATATCTTTCTTAAATTGAGTGTGGACCATGTTATAGAATCTTTTAAAAACAGAGAACACTTCAGATTTTAAACGCATGAAATAAATCCAAGTATATCGGGAATGATCATCAATGAATGTCACATAGTACTTGAATCCTGCCCTACTCAATGTAGGAGCAATGCCCCAAACATCAGTGTGAATGATGTCAAATGATTCTAATGCACGAGAATTATGAACAGAAAATGGCAAAATATGACTCTTACTTAAACAACAAGCTTCACATTTTGATTGTGATAAAGAATACATCATTTTATTATCAATTGTAGAGTCCAAACAACCAAGTTTAAACAAAGAAATTAAATAGGCATTGTTCACATGACCAAGACGTTTATGACAAACCGTTCACAAGTTTTTTAAATTATTAGAAGAAGAAGCAAAGAAGGAATGATGTCCAATGTCCAGCAAGAACAGGCGCCCATGTTTACTCCCCGTCGCGATTACCTTCCCAGTTTGTCTCCCCTGTATGACACAACCAGAGGAAGAAAAGTGAACTAGATAACCATCATCAATAAGTTGTCCTACAGAAAGTAAATTGGCTGATAATTTTGGAACAAAGTAGACATTAGAAAGGGTGATGGACTGGCCAGTGACACTAGATAAAGTAATGGTACCCACTCTAGAAATGGGTAGTTGATCACCATTGGTAGTAGTAATTTTTTCTTTTCCAAAGGTAAGGGTGGGAATCTGTAAAGCTATGTTCTACAGATGTCATATGATTGGAGGCTCCTGAATCTAAAAACCATGTGGAAGAGGTGATAGAAGAAGAAAGAGATGCAGAAGAATGAAAGGCAGGAGATGCTATATGAGAATGAGGTTGATACCGACCACCAGAGAAGCCCATAGACGCATATGCAGAGGTGACTGTGCTCTGGATCAGTTCTTGAATTTGAGCAGGAGTCATGGAGATAGCCCCGGAGGAAAGTGCTGCCTGTATCTGATACAGGGGCTTGAGCCTGAAATGCGGATGGAACATTCTATTTTAGCATATTGGTGGGAGGCTTCTTAGGCTGTGTTTCATTCCGTCGCTGCAGGCTTCGACAGTCATCAATCACATGACCGGTCCGTTTGCAATATCTGCAAACCAATTTCTTGCGACAATTTTTGGCAATATGTCCGAAGCCTTTGCATTCATAACATTGAGGTTGCTTTGGAGTTGCCAGAAGAGCCGAGGAATCAGGAAGAGGCGCAAGGAAGGCTTTGGGTGCTTCGGGTGCTTCCAGAATAGTGCGCTGTGAAGTGAGACGAAGTTATTCGCGAAGGACTTCTTGGAAGCAAGTATCAAGATTAGCAGTATTCTCCCTATTCATTAGTGCAGACCGAACAGATTCAAATTCCGGTCATAGATTCATAAGAAACTGGCTAATATGAGTTTCTTCTTGTAACTGGAGAGCCTCAGACAAAAATCCAGAATAGACCGTTTGGATTAGCATAGAATCCCTCTCAGTCTATAAGGTGAGAAAACCATTATAGTATTCCTGCACAGTTTTATCCCCTTGACTGTATCTGGTAATTTCACTATCTAGATGAAATTTGCGGGCTTTATTGGTTTGATGGTAGACTTTCTTCAGATGAGCCCACATATCAACTGCTGTGGTGTAGGCTTGAAGAGCCACAGCCAGAGAATGATCAATAGAGTTAAGGATCCAAGTGATGACCTTTGCATTCTCTCTGGACCAAGTGGCTAGGCCTTTTGAGTCAGCAACACTTGTAATCGGAGGCTTGGTTATCGATCCATCAAGATAACCGAAAAGGCCCTGTCCTTCGACAAAGTTCCGTAAGTGGAAAGACCAAGACATAATTTTGCCCATTAAACTTAACGGGAATAACATCGTACTTTTCCATGTTCTTAAAAGGCAGTAGAATGTCTCACAGAGGGATGTCCAACCAAAAAAACCCTTTGACAGAAAGGGATGAAGTGGACTAAACAGCAATAATCAGCAAGAGAGGCTGAATGGTTGGGCCAGACGACCACTGTTTTGGTCCTGGAGTGGTCACGTGGGGCCCACAAAGGGATCAGACCTCTGATCAGAGAATACAGCCTTATGGAGGAGACTTTTTACTAACTTCCAGATCAGGTTGTAAGACAAACAGATGAAAATCCGCAAAATTGAACGGATCTGATGAAAACTATCCTGTAAAACTGTGAAAGCACAAGTGGCAGTAGATGGCTTACCTCTGATGTGCTAAAAATCCTGAAAAAATGCCCATAAAACTCAGAGAAGAGGGGCGACCACTGTGGTAGTGGTTGTAGGTGCTATCTTGATGATCTGATGGTGGCCCACCTTGATCTCCACGCTGCAGAATGTCGACACAGTGAAGAATGACGACAAAGAGAAAAATGCTCTTTCTGGATCCGTGAGAAAGGATTGCAACTGAGAGATGGAGATATCCCACAGTGCTCTGATACCATGTAAGACTCTGTGAGAGTCTGTGATGAGATGAGATGAGGAAGAAGACAACAGTATGGGGAGAAAACTCAATGATCAATTGATCATCGGCTGTTCCATTTTATAATTAAAAGTTACCTTAATCAAGGCACTAAGTATGTTAAGATTACAATCTTAGAATAAATCAAGGAATGAAAGAATCTCCTAATCTATATAAGGAAGTAGTACAGGGAAACTAGCAAGCAACAAAATCTAATCTACTAATCAATGATCCCACACGTGGGATTTTATATACAGTGGGCTGGGCCTAAGTGGGCCTAAGTTATACTATCTTCTACAGTAGCAAGGGTGCTAGGATAGTGGGCCCCACTGATCAAGACCCAAGATCAGCCCCCACCAACAAGGTCGCCCAGCCAAGTCCAGCCGTCTGTCCGGATCAGATCGGTGATCCAATCAGACATTGGGTCCCACAAGGCCTCCCATACTGACTTTTCTCCCTAAACATGCCTCCATCTGATCAAGGTGCTGGATGGTAGGCCAACCAGGACCCACCTCGCACGGGTCCGCCATTTATTGGGTCGCCCGTGGTCCTCCTCTAGATCCATAAATCGGATAATGCATCAAGTGGCCCACCTAGGTCCCACAGGTCCAAACACGCCTACTGTTCCGAGTCCAGGACCTGTTTCAGGTTCGAGTCCTCTCTAGGTTTTCAATAGATAAACTATCTAACTCCATATGCAAATTTACATAATCACAGAAGTTGAAAAGGGGTGAACTGCGGTCAATAAAAGGATCGAAAAATCAATTAAATGACCCCCCCTCCCCTCCTAATATCTATAATCTCTTCACAACACAAAAATCGCATAAGCACATTATAATATGAAAGGGTATCAAAGGGCTTCTACATGCATGGACACGCAAATCAACGAAGAATACAAGTATTAAATCTATAAATCATGATTAGGTACTTTCCTGGGGTCCGGAGTTGAGGGAGACGGTCTAGAATTTCTATTGCCAAAATCCATGGTGCTATCCCGGAGAGTTGGAAGAGAAAGAGTTGTGTGCAAAAATAAAAGAGTGGTGGTGTTGTATAAATAAGGAATGGGAATAGGAGTTGTAATCTGACTTAAATTCTAAATAAAATAGAGTCTTGGTTAGAGAAGAATCATACTCACTAAACTGGGCCCGGGTTAACTATGGGTCAAGACACCTATCCACTAAGCCCAACTCACCAAACCTAAGCCTAACGTGGTCCCCACTTAGACTAGTCACGTATTTAACTAAAATACAATCAATTACATAATATTAGTAAAATAAATAATTTATATGTATATCAAAACGTCACACACTAAAGGAATGAAACCCAAATGCAGGAATTGTCCAAATAGAATATTTTATGCATCTATAACCTGGACAAGCTAAAGTTTGTATTTTATGGTGCAGATAAAGCCATATCTGGAGGGAAACTGGTGATTGAGGTCCGGTATTTTGGGGTCCACATCCATACTGAAAGCCACAACCTTTGCGAAGAGACATCTTGCCCAATCTCTACTGGTGATTTTGTGCTATCACACACCCAAACTTTACCAGGATACACTCCTCCTGTAAGCCATTTCTTTTTTACACTCATTCTCGGTGTGGGTTTTCTATTGAAGCCATGCTCTTTTTTATTTTTATTTTTTTATATGTATATTTGCATTTGGTGTTTCTAGATACCATTATGTTTTCCATTTTCCGCTGGACTGCTTCCTAATTTCGTTGGAAATTTGCAGTCCATGGATTTTGAAGTGTCTATCTCAGAAGGATTTAGATAGGGTTTGCAGATGTGCCCAGCTCTGTGCAGTTCTTCCTCTCTTTGGTGATCTAGACTGTTGATCTGATAGGCTTATCATGGGTGCTAGATATGCCCTAATTACCCCATATTGGAAAACCTAATTGAAGTGTCTATCTCAGAAGGATTTAGATAGGGTTTGCAGATGTGCCCAGCTCTGTACAGGTCTTCTCTCTTTGGTGATCTAGACTGTTGATCTGATATCCCCTAATTGCCTATATTGGAAAACCTAGCTATATATAAACTTTCTGTTTGTACCCCCTTTGATTGAAGAGCGAGGGTCTCTTAATTTTGTTAGATTTTAGGGCCATCAGTCGCCTCATCCTTGGTGGGACCTGCCGATTAAGATCATTCACATTCACATTCACAGAACCAAGGGCACTCTGTACGTGCAAACTTGGGAGCTTTTATGCCACTCAGAACTGTAAAGTTTCTAATTGCTGCTTTCACAATTACCAGTGTTCTCACTTGCCATTATCTTCTCTCTTTTTCCCCTTTTGCTTTTGTTCTGTGCAGGGTTCGTACACACTTAAGATGAAGATGTTGGGGGCAAGTGGGCATCAGCTGACATGCATTAACTTTGACTTCAAAATCCAGCTTGGTTCACCCTTTGCTGATAGTTAAATGAGAGAATCATTTCCTTATTATCTGTGAAGTTGCATATAGACATTACTCATCTGTGCAAGTGCTCTTATATAGTCCCTTTAGCAGAACCCTATTTCAAATGGAAGTGCTCTCATGAGACATGCTTGTAATTCCACGTAATATCTTCTACATGCATGCAATCAGGGTTTGTATATTCAAAAACTGCCTTATTCGAGATTATTCTGTTCATGGAACACCTGGTGTGTTCATCTTACTTCAAGCTATGTCAATTCCATTGCAGTTCTGTTGTAGCAAATATATGAGTGGGAATTCTCTATGAAATCTGTCAGTAAGCTCAAACTGAAATTAATCCATATTTTATGGACAATTGGTATTTTACAATTTTTCTCCTATAAATATCTTCTAACGACAGGCCATGAGAAAATTTTAACATTTCAAAAGGAGATCTGGGAACCACCACTTTCAGCAATGTTCACGATTCTGGGGCATGTTTGGTAACATTTGAGGAATCCCTATGTGTGAGAATTCCTTACTGCCATAGATTTTAAGGACTCCTCAATGAGGATTTGTATAGTGAGAATTCCACATCAAAATCGGTGTGCATGGATGTGTATAACTGAGAAAAATTGGTGTCAGTGGGTAAATATGCAAAATTGAGGATTCTTAAATCCTATGGGGGAGGGATGGACCTGAAAATCCTCAAAAAATGAGGATTTCCACTGGTCCATACAATTGCCAAATGTGGAATTTTCAAATCCTAGGATAAAACCAGTGAAGAATCCTTGAGGATCTTGTTGCCAAACATGACTGACAAGGATTTTGAGGATGAATGTAGATCCTAGGAATCATATATTGGAGATCCTGACTTCTCCACAATGATTACTTTGTTCAAGGCCATGGAAGTACTATCATCTTTCCTGCATTGCAAGAGGTGTAGATATCAATTATCATAGAAGCCAGTGGGCTGGTTTGTGGGCTTGATTCCTTATACTGTGCCTGTTTGGATCTTTGTAATCCAAGTGCCGGTATTTCTGTTTGTGTAAATTAGGGTTAAAGCATTTGTATAAGATGAGTTACTTGTGACTTGTTTTGTCATTTACAGTAACTAATTACCTGCAAACAGAGTGATAATTCAATTTCTAGGTAAACTCAGCGAAGGGTACCTAATTCTGAGTATCCAAATGGGGCTAAGTATTTGGGACATTATCAGTTAGGAGGCCTGGGTGCTACTGTCTATGGGAGGTGACTCAGTACGGTTTGAATTTGCAGATTACAACTAACTACTACATAAACAGCTGAACTCATTCTTTCATTTCTTTTCATTTTATTACTACTTTTCTATCTATAGGACTAGATTTGGAGCTTCACTCCACTGAATATTGTGGGGGGATTAGCCATGCAGGTGATGATAATTCCTCTCTTTTGATTGGAACAAGCACCTTCATCTGGATTTGAATGCTGGGGCCCACATGGGAATTCCAAAGTGCTCACAAGTTTTTGTATCTGTGCCAATGTTTCAGTCTCCATGATAAAATTGGCTAGTTAACCAGAAGGACTAGACCAACTTAACATTTTTACTTCACATGATCTGATGAAGTTTTCTTGTTTTTCTAGTATGAGTTCCAAGCATGTTGACTGTTGAGTGGATCTAGCGAAAAATATTTGTCCTAATAATTATATGGATAATCTTGGGTATGCTTCAATGGACCAGCTCGACATACCTGAGTGAGTTTGTTAAACAAACCTGGACCTGATACCCAACAGATCCATAGTTGTGTACCAAGACCAGAAAACTGGCTGGGTTACCAATTGGCCCAAAATCATAACCCAAATTTTATGGTCAGGGCACTGGGCAAGAAAGTAAACAGCTAGCACTAACATCTTTATTCTGCTAGCTTCTGTAATCCTCCTCACCAGATGGTGGACGAGTTTTCTACTTCCCTAGCTTAGGTTTTATAAAAAAAGAGTCCTCCCTTGGGGGCAATTAAAATCCAATCTAATCTCAAAATTAGAAGTTGCAAATTCTAATTAATTTGAATCCCAAGTGGAGGTGGTCAAGGGCAAAGAATAGAGGATAAAGGATAGATGCATCTTTTCATCTTTTTTTACTAAAGGTAATGGGTAAATCTGTCAAGTAGAGAAAATAAGAGAGTGGAAAAGTCGAAAGCTACCTTTTCAAATCTTTACTGTTGGTCAAAGTAGGCTTTAGTAACAATACAAAATGTATGGACTTTTTGAGGTTTTGCAAAAACATAGGGTTCTTTTTGTAAAAAGACTATTTTTTACTTGTATAATGTAATTTATTCATTTTAGTGGTGTAAATCTCAATTCTATAATTACACACTTTGGAATAGGGATTTCTCATTGAGAATTTGTGTAGTTGACTATTTCATACCAATATATCTAAGAAAAATTGGTATCGATGCGTAAATCTGCTAAAATGAAGACTTTCAAATCCAACAAACTAAAAAAATTCAAAAAACAGGGATTTTCACTAACCAAAATCCTTAGTGATATGCAATTGATAAACGTGAGTTTTCCACGACTTAGTGGAAAACCAATAAGAAATACACTTGTGACCAAGGGAAGTTTCCTCCATATAATCGAATTTCTAACAATTATAAGTTTGGATTCCTGAAAGTGGTTTAAAATGAAGAAAAACCAATGTGAATATCCATAACAAGTTCAAGCCTTTTTCTTATAAGAAACATTTATAACTTTTTTAAATTTTAAAATAAAAATAACCATCACTAATTTTAACTTGACCCACAGGTTTGGTATCAACAAATTATAAACCTATCTTAGTTGAGTTGGGTACCGGACACGCCATATGTGAATTAGGTCAGTTCAAGCTAGAGTAACCCATGCCAAAATCAATGCGTTGCCATCGCTATTCGGTCAATGTGCCATGTCTAAATGAGCGCATACCCTTGGATTCTCAAAAAATGCCTCTCCCTTTACCCTACTACAAACTCCTTGCAGCCCATGGGCCTAAAATTCATGTTCCTTAACAGTGCCTAAACAAGAAAAATGTTCTCCCACATGCAACAATATATAAATCGAACTCCATGGGGCCCACTTGGGCTCACCTTTGATATGTGCAAGCCGTTTCACACTCTCACCCCTATGGCTAGTACCATACCCAAGTTACCTATCTAACCCCTATCCACCGTTGAATTGAAAATGAAAGAAGTCCATGGTAAAGATACCACCGAATTTGTGACTTTTAAATCAAGGGTTAGGATGATTTGACATGGTTAGTTTATTTTTATTTTTTTGTTGACCCTTATTCATAAGGAGACATTTTCATGTACCCACCCCACTTATAAGTAGACATCTAAGTGGGTCCCACCAACTGGATTGCATATAAGTATACAATTTGCTTATAGGAGAACATCCAAACCTTATCCCTCCCCCCCCCCCCAATCATGATCCGGCACCATGCCCGAATTACCTATCTAACCCTAATCCATCATTTAATTGAATCTCAAAGAAATCCATGCCTAAGATACCACTGAATTTTATGGCTGTCAAGGGCTACTGTCAAGGGCTAGGATGACGTGATGCCGATGGGGTTGATTATTTTAATTTTTTATTTTTGTTGACCCTTATCCATAAGCAAATCTTTCAGATTTGCCAAAAAAAGCAATGATTGCTTAATAGGAATGGCTAAGGCACCTTGAACTCACAACATAGGGTCGAGCCTTGATCCTCAAACTGAATGTACCACTCTTAGCAAAACAGAAACTAAACCCAAACTTAAATTTATTGAATTAATCTTTTCAATTTTTAATTTTGTTTTGGTTCTTTTAAGCCTATAGAGCATACACCCAAACCATTGGCACCTCTATTCTATGCATAGATGTTTTGAGTATGATATTTCTTACTGAATAGATGGAAGAACTATACGATTAAGATAGTGACAATGATGATGATGATGACTTCTTGTGTGATCATCTACATCATTCCCCCTCCCTCTGCTTTCTATTTCCTGTCTTTGTTCTGGTATGGCTTCGGTGCTTTTTGGTCAGCAGAGCAAAAGGTGATATAATTGAGTAAACTGGTGGCCTGCATCACACGACTACTAATCTGCTTTGTGATGCTCTTCTTCCCTTTTAATTAATGAACCTCTTTTAATCAGAAACAAAAGTAACTGGTGGGGCCCTTAAAAAAGGACTGTGGTCAGCCGGTGGACATCCAATCTTCAATCGGCAGCACATATAGAATTCTGTGTGTCCCATCATAGGCGGGGGCCAGCCAACGGCAGACCTAGGGTTTTCATTTGAGGGAGACAGACCCAAGTTTTATTGAGATTTTGGGGACACACCTAGGGGTGTAAAAAAAAACCGGAAAACCGTCTAACCGAACCGAACCGAACCGCGGTTAATAACCGTATTTCACGGTTCGGTTACGGTTAATGAAATCTAAAAACCGCATGGTTCGGTTCGGTTACGGTTTTTTATAATAATTCACGGTTATTAACCGAACCGAACCGTATGATACGGTTCAGTTAACCGTATGCGGTTAACCGTACAGTTTACAAATGAAAGAAAAAAAAAAAAAGAAACCGTAAACGTACGGTTAACCGTATAATAAAGATTTCTAATCAATGAGATTTTTATCCAATTGCTCCTTATGTGTCATTTTACCTTCAATCATTAACATTTATCCCCCTATGTTTCCACGGTTATTAACCGTAACCGAACCGTTTAATACGGTTAACCGCAGTTACGGTTTCCACGGTTTTTGTATATACGGTTACGGTTACGGTTTTCAAAGGCAGAAAATCGCGGTTACGGTTCGGTTCGGTTAACGGTTTTCCCAAATTAACTGGTTAACCGAACCGTTACACCCCTAGACACACCCAAGATTTTCACGTGAGTTTTAGCAGCAGATTCAAAGTTTTCATGAGTTTTGAAAGTGGACCCAAGTTTGACGGGATTGATGGGGCCCCCAAAAGCATGTATGTAGGTCCCTCCCTACGTCGAGTCATTAATGCAAACAACTTAAAATGATTATGTTCCCACGTTTACCATTGAGTCGGTTCATGCTTATTGCAGTAGAGGCCATTAGGCCAAGGTTAGATTATCAAAAGATTCTGATTAGAAAAAAAATGAAGAAGAATCAAGAGATAGATCATGTGCAAATCGCTTGTTTTACTTATGATCTATCCAACGGGAGCTTTACTTTGATTGATGTAAAATTTGGTTCGATTCTTAACCAATGAAAGAAATCTATCTTGAGAAAGTAGAATTTATTAAGTGGACATCACCTATTGATTTATGAAGATCCTCATATTAGAATTCATTTGTGATGCTTGGGGGTCTCATTATTTTCAAATCTGCACAATAATATCAATGAAGAAATGTTAAATGGAGGTAAAAAAGAATTAGAATTTCTATCACTTTGATGAAAGTGAAAAGGAAAATCAAAATTAGAAGTAGTAGCTCTTATTTCTCACATTTTCATAACAACTTGGTTTCATCTTTGAACCAATCTGTCTTTCATGTCATTTCTTTCATCCGAAATTCCAAATTTTGAAAGACTTTTTTTAGATTTCAATTCAAGGAGTAATCCCAAAAGAATTTGTGAGAATAGCAGGCCAAGAGAAATCTACAAGTCCAGCCCTGTAAGGTCGACGACCTCATCTTTTGAAAGTTAAACCTCTCAAGATCAATAATTGTACTTAGTAAATAGCATTAGGCCAAACTTCACTCTACTTAATTGTGCTCGCTTTTCAGAATGATGATTAGTGAAAGACATGATTTTTAGTTATTTATTTGTTTTAATGAACAATATAAACAGCTCATAACTTTAATTGGAGTGAAATTTGGACCGATACTTATAGATGAGGAAATGGAACAATGATCTTCAATGGAATGGATTTCAAAGTGGATCCAACTTAATTTTTTTTTTCACATAACTCACTTTGGAGTATCAGGATTCTATCTATCAAATTACCCAACCCACAACCACCCTAATATTGTGGTCCCAGTGATGGGGTTGGGCCTTGTGCAAAAGTGTCAAAAGCTTTAAAAGAGGACTACATTGGCAACACCATGTTCATTCTGGGTCCACCAATATTCTTGGTGGAGAAGGTAGGGCCCACCTGCATTCGGTTGTGGATACAGGAAACACATGGGTGGGCCCCATTATTATAGAGGTGGGCCACACCACTTTTCCCATGTTAAAGGTAGTGGCAGAGAGCAGCAGAGCTATGGCAATTGTGATGCTGTGACTCGATATAAAAGCTCCAAACACTGTTTTGTTTTGGAAATGTAACAGATTTGGTATAATGCTCCAAAGTGATTCATAGATGGGTTTGATCAATCCAACGGTGGATACAGCTCTGGCAATAGCTAAATTGGGATTTGTGGAAATTTAGGAGGAGATGGAGAGTTAAGTGTGAGGGGTTGAATTGATCATAGATGGGCCCCACATAGAAAGTGTGCATGAATCAACCATGAGGGACATCCTTCAAGACAAAATTGGACTTATAAATAAATGTGCCACCCTCTCATGAGAACTCTCTTTTGGGATCACTTGAGGCCAAGACAATCATGTGGAGGTGGGGAATTGAAAGATCTAAATGAGATTTAGGGGTAAACAAAATATCATAATTATTGGATCATCCTAATTCCTAATCCTTTGATCAATAAATCTCAAATTTAATTGCTTTAGAAGGTATCATTTTCACGGATCTTAATTCAACAGTGAATAACAATGGGATAAATATGAGATTTCTGTCAATTCATGGGATTTGACTAGTGAGTGTGAAGGTGTTGGATTGATCGTAAGGAGTCCCACGTAGTATAACAATAGATGCACGAGACATTGCTCATTTAAAGATTTTTCGATATATAAATATAATTTCATTGTTGTTTTTGTACATCTTAATTTTAGGTGTTCATGTTCACATAATAGTAACAATTATTGCTACAATAAATACATGACTGGGAAATGTTAGGTGGGTTGGGGTTTCTCTTTTTTTGCTAATCAGGTAGGTTGTTATTTTAAATATGCATAATGATATATTTTTTTTTCAGAATTAATGTTTTTCTCATTACCAATGAAGAATGGTAAAAGACAATTTATTCAAGAAGTCTAGAAGACCTAAAAAGGCATAAGTTGGCTAAACGTGGAGCAATAAAAGCTGCCAATTAGAAAGATTATGATAACTTGAATATTCTATTGAGCAGAAGGGAGAAAAGGATATATACAAGCTTACCAAGACCAAGTTTAAAAAGGAAATAGGACTAGAGACATCAATCAAGATGCATTAAAGATGAAATTAGAAGGGTCCCAGTAAAAGAGAAAGAGGATTAAGATGGATGAGACATGTATTTTAAATTTCTTTAAGAATATGTAAATGATATAAATTCTTCATGAGATAAACCAGAAGAGATTATATGAACCATGATTTAAAAGCAAATCAATGCACGACCAAAGGAATTTCTGCAATCAATCAATGAGTTTTTTTCCCCAACTATCTAACTGATCGATTAAATTTTTATAAACACTGACTTTCTTTGAAAATAAGCTAGCAACATCTGAGATATAAAAAATTCTGTGCAATTCAAAATGTAAAGTAAGTACCTATATTTTATTGATGAAACTGATTGCTACAAAGGGATTTTTACAAAAAAAAAAAAAAAAAAAGCCTCAAATATCCTCATACTTCCAAAAGCATCCTCAAATATATCAAATGTCCAAAAGCATCTTATACCGCAAACTTTATTTCTTTCAAACCAAATCGCCCATCACTTTCTCTCTCGCGAAATCGAGACTCGGCCACATTCACGCATTGAAGTATTTGGCGACTCGTTATTTTTTTTTGGGGCATTCGGGGACGGGTCCCTGAACATTTCACTTTATTGCCTTAGGTCCACAATCTTTTCTTATAGTGTGGTAGGTCCTTTTTCTAAATTTGAAAACCTAAAATGTCTAATTTACCCTTTCTTCAAATCATATCCCATTGATTAGTGGGATAAGCCATTAATAATGGTCAACTACCATTAAATTAGTTACGATTAATAAAATTCCACTAATGAGATTTTCAAATAAATTTCAAAAAAACACAAATAAATTTCAAAAACAAGAAACAAATTTCAAAAAAATTTCTAAAAATGAAATAAATTTAAAAAACACAAATAAATTTCAAAATAACGCAAATAAATTTCAAAAAATGAAATGAATTTAAAAAATGAAAATAAATTTCAAAAGAAAGCAAATAAATTTCAAAAATGAAATAAATTTAAAAAAATGCAATAAATTTCAAAAGAACATAGATAATTTAAAAGCCGCAAATAAATTTCAAATGATCCAAATATATTTCAGAAAATGTAAATAAATTTTCAAAGAGGCAAATAAATTTCAAAAGATCTAAATAAAATTCAAAAAATATAAATAAATTTGAAAAGACGCAAATAAATTTCGAAAGACTAAATAAAATTAAAAAATGCAAATAGATTTGAAAAAACGCAAATAAATTTTCGAAAAAACTCAGATAGATTTTTCAAAAACTTAGATAAATTTGCCTAATACACAGAAAGACTTATTCAAAAACTTAGTTAAAATTTCCAAATTGAAGATAAATTTGTTAGAAACTCAGATAAATTTGTTAAAAACTTAGATAAATTTTCCAAAACCTCAGTTAAATTTGTCGAGAACTCAAATATATTTGCCAAAAACACAGATAAATTTCTAAAAAACTCAGATAGATTTGCTTTTGGGCTTTTGAAACCAGGTCAAACTTGACCCGACCTGACCTGGACTGGAACCTACCCTCTGGGTTATCTTCTTCCTCTTCTCATTATCCTGTTCCACAGCAAGAACCGGAAACGTTCATGCAACGACGATGGCGCAAAGGCAGTTCAACACGGGGCTCCGGCGAGGTGGCAGTGGTGATCATCTTCTCTTCTTTCGGCAACGACGATGGCTCCGATGAAAAACTTGTCTTCTTCTTTGCCGTGGCCAGACTGGCGCCTCCTTCTCCTGCCGGTCCTCCTCGCTCTCGAGCCGGAAGGCACAGGGTAGGCTGCTGATGGCGTCTGTGGAAGGGATTCCGACGTCGGACAAGGGCAGGCTGCAGACTGCAGATCCCTGTGACGCCTGATGACGCGGCTCTGTGGCAGATCCCTTCCATAGACGAGTGGGAATCCCTTCCACAGGGGATTCCGCATCATCAGTTGGTCTTGGCAGATCCCTTCCACAGCCGGCGGGACAGGCTGTAGACTGCCAGTCCTCCTGCCAACGGCGTCTATGGTAGGCTGCTGGTCCTCCTCGCTCTCGAGCCGGAATCTGCGCCGTGGAAGACGATATGGATCTCGAAAGTGAGAAGGATGAGGTAGAGGATTCCGATCGCAATGATGAGATGAAAGGATCTCTGGCTGCTGATTGAGAGAGCTAGATCTATCTTCGCCTTCTTCATCTTCCTCAGTAAGGAGTCAAAAATCCTCTGCGTTCTTTGCCACCATTCCAACACAGAAATCAACGATCTTCTCCAATCAACAATCATGGCCCACCTTGTAATGAGGGGGAGAATGGAAGATTTGGAATTTTAAAATTCAAAATTAGATGCCTAAACAGTTGAAAGAGGGCAAATTAGTCATATAAATTGTATCCAGGGACCTTTAGCTGCAGACAGTCTAGCTGCTTGGACCACAGCACTTAAAAAGAATTTGCATGGACTGGAGGCTGGATAGATTCAATTATAAGGACCTTTCGCTGATTTCCTCTCTTTTTTTCAACTCTTGGACTTGCTAGTTTATTCTAGACATCGCTACTAGTCAGCGCTTATTTAATTTTAAATTTATATTTTAAAGTGAGAAATGTGGAGAAAAACATCCTCAACTTTGTAGCTAATCCTCTTTAGACTGTTGTAAAAACATGGTTAGGGAATGGAGAGGACCACAAATTCTTTTCTAAAAATGAATGGCTGAATCTTTTTTAGCAGAATCTCCACATATTGTACTAAGAAAAGGGTCACAATGAGTATATTCACTCTTAAACAAACTTACAACGGAATGGTTCAACTCATACATTCACAGAAATCATTGCTTCAACTTTATAATTATTGGTTAAACTCAATGCACTTGTATGTATCCTATTTGGAAAAACCTTAACTATTGAACTTGCAAATCTCTTCTAGACATCACGAGTTGATTCCCAACATTGCAACTTAATCATGTTAATGTTCAATGCATACTTAAAAGTGACAAAAGTAGGGGAGAGCATTCTAGACTTTTGAGCAAATCCTCCATAGATTATATTAAAAGTAGGGACAGAATTAGTATATTAATGGTTAAACAAAGTCACAATGGAATTATTCAACCCCTTACTTCCTAGATTCTTAAGGCCGACATGATAGTCATGTCCCTTAGAAAGTTTCAAGTGAGGCTATATTGAATTGCCAGAGCTTTGAGCTAATTATCTACTAATTATAGTGAAAGTACATTGAAAATGAGGACATTATTGGAGTTTATAGAAAATGTAATAAATCTAACATGATAGAGAAGCTTAATGAATGCTCAGAAGATGTTGGTGAGTGAAATTGAGCAGAAGTAAAAAATCTGAGCTCGTGAATAATGTTTGGCACATATATGGACATTAAATCCTAAGCTCGCGAGTGTCATGTCTCGAACTCGCGACTCATGTCTCAAACTTGCGAGTAATGTCCCTTGAAAAGTCTTAGGTGAGGCTATGCTGCATTTCCTTTTTGAACTTTTAAATCCTACATACTCATGTGAATGCCAATGACTGGCTATGAATGAGAACACATCTCAGATCATTTGGAAAGTGCATAGTCAATTCCTTTCCATCAAATTGAACCTTGTTTTTGTTAAGTTCATTTGGCTATGACTGTGGTTGGGAATTTGCCACAATGGAAATCTCCTTGTTGGAGATCCCAACATTAATTATCCTTGGTTCCTGTGAAATAAGCCATAAGATTTATCATGTCTCAGCTTGCGAGTGGCATGTCTGGAACTTATGAGTTATGTACCTTTGGAAAGTTTCAAGTCAAGAAAAAGTGAAGGGCAATTTGGTCTCTCAAACTAGCAAGTGACATGTCTCGAACTCACGAGAGATAAGTGAAGGACGATTTGGTCCAAAAAAAAAAAAATGAAGTCCATGGTATAAGATGTTTCAGAGCATTAAATATATTTGAAAATGCTTTTGAAGGTGTATGGATATTTGAGGCTTTTTCCATAAAAATCCCTACTAAAATTTCAATAGAATCATTTTTTTTCTCTCTCATCGGAATAACTGAGAGGAATGAGCTTTTTACTAGAAAAACACTCTCTCTTCTATTTCCTAATATGAGTTTGAACAATCAGTCGATGATGATGATCATCATCATCATTTCAATCTGATACACACCAAGTGGGGGTGGCCTTCACTAGGATAAAGAAAAGTGAAGTAGGATGAGTAGAAAACTGATCTAAGAAAGGTTTTGATATATGAAATCTTAAGTGGAAGACAAATGCCTAATAAATAGAGCTAGAGCACTAAATGGAAACCAGTTTTGTAATAAATCTTAAGTGCAAACCAATTTTATAATAGCAAAGAAGATATTGAAAAGAAGTGCAACTTATCTGAGAATTTGGCTCAAGATAAATCGAAATGGAGAAATAGAATTCATGTAGCCAATCCCATCATAGTTGGAATAAGGCTTTAATGATAATGATAATGAAAAGGGATATTGAGAATATGGAAACACTAATCTATCAACCATTCAATAAAACTTAGAAGGAGAATAATAGAGCAATAATTATAACAAGTATCAAATGCAATAGCGAATCAATCTGGGTTTATGAAGGTATGTTACAATAGAAGTCATTTTCATATTAAGACAAGTATTTGGCAATTTACTATTAAAGTTAAAGTGAAGTAAAGCCTTTGGCTAGCCTTTCTAGAGTGTTTTAACTAGGAGAATTTATGTATTAACCACCTTTCTTGATATTTACAAAGAAGCATCTTTATTTTTGGTTTTTGTATACAATAACCTATACTCTCTTTTTGCTACAAATAACTTATATTCTCTTAACAATACCAATCAACCACCTTCCTATTCCGACTCGACCTGCCAACTTGATCTTAACTTAACCTAGTTATTAAATCTTAAGTTGACATGTGACCTTATTAATAAATGAGTTGTGTTTGAGTTGAGTACATTCTTGCTATTCTACCTACCAAACTCACCCCAAGTGGAGGATATAGGGACCTCTTTGTGATCAAGAGTCTCACTCCAATATACAGCCCCACTGGGCCAAGTTAGCAAAAACTGAAGAAAGACCCCAAGCGGACCAAACTCAACTAATTGCACTATGACCTGCCAACCAAACTGAAACTCAACCTACTAATTAAGGATTCAGGATGAGATCCGTTTGGCTCTATTTTTAGGCCTGAGGTTTTACATGGACTTGGTTTTATGGCCTGATTAATAAGTGGATTGTGCTTGGGTTAATAGTTAATACATTCTTAAAGGCCCTTCTCAACCCAACATATTTAACACATTGGAATGGATATTTTTCAATTGGGCTGGGATTGTGCTTGAGTCTCAAAACCATGGGATGGATTGGGCATAACTAGTAGGTCCAACAATTAAATGGGCTAGGGTTGGACATGCTCCAATGAGTCCTAACGTGAGCTATGGACAACCAAGATTTTCAACCTAATAAATGGGTCGGGCTTAGTTTGAGCCTATCCATGTTACCCTCGAGTCTGGATCCTTTGTCGTAGCTATTACAGATAAACAGATAATAAATGCTTGAAACTCCATCATGGTGCCCACATAGAGATAATTTAGATAGTTCAAGATAATTTTATCAATAGCGACGCCACATCAGCATCCAGTCATGTTTTCGTTGTGTGCTTAATCAAATGATGGGACCACTCCTTTTATACTAAAATGTGAGGCCCGACTCTTGCCTCTTATGTGTTGGCATTTAAAAGAATCCCTCCACAATGATTTATACAACGAAGGATGGTGTAAAAATAAAAATTGTTCCTTATATCATGTGATATCCTCATATCCTACACTTGAAGGATATCACCACTTCACCTTTTTCCTAAATTAAGAAACTTCCTTTTCTCCTAATTCATGCTCTGAAATCCTCGCTTGAGATATATTTATAGGAGAATATTCATGTGCATCCATCCCTCACTATAGGGTGAGAGACACTTACTCAATTGGAAATATTCATGTGCAAAAAGGAAAAGTCACATATGGTTATATGCAGAAAAAGAATGTTCATGTGCAAAGAAGGAAAGTCATGTAAGTGTCCATCACCCTATGGTGAGGGATGGATGCACATGAATGTCTCCCATATTTATATATAATCATTTTTACTGCAACCCTAGCTTGTGATAAGTATTTTTTTTATTTTCTTCCTTTAATAAAAACAAAAAAAAAGCCAAAAGAGTTTTTGTACTACATAAAACTTCCTTTCCTATATCTTTGATGGATGAGATAAGGGCTCCATACCTCCTTTGATGAGTGAAACAGACTAATTAATGAAGATAAGGAAAAATTTATTTATGGAGTTTCAAGTCAAGGTTTCCACATAAAGTTAAAAAGATACAAAGAGAAGGGAATTTTCTGATTTGGAGAAAAGGTGAATATGTGTGATATCCTTATATCCTGAGCCCGTAGGATATCGCACCGCAAAATATAATGGCAAAATTGTTTTTTTTAATACAATTATTTATCTTAGAATCATTCTATAGGGATTTTTTAAAGGGGCATTTGGTCGGAGGTCCCTCAATATTAGTTTTTATTGCAAACAGTCCACGAATTAATTTCGTAGAGGTAAAGGTCCCCTCCGCGGTTTTATATACTTGAAAGGACAATAATACCCTTATAATCTCTTATCTCTTTATTAAAAAATACTAAGCCTAAAATCACAATAACTTGCCAAAGAAGGAATGAAAGTGAGAAATTAGGAATTTTGAACATCAGGCGCAAGGACAACGAGGGAAAGTGAATCGGGGAAAGAGATAGTTCATTCGGTGGATCCCACCATGGATGGGCATTGATCAACAAATCCAATTAACCAAGCCTTCGTGACTGTCAAATTGGTGAAAAACATCCCACCCAAAAATGACAGTACCAAGTATAAAGATCTACCGTCCATTCGTTGGCCATCGATCAAGTGGCTAACAATGCCCAATCAAAGCCAAATGTCCCAAAAAATGCCCTATTCATAGTGGGGCACACCAGCTAAACAACCTTGATTGGAAGCATCTATGCCTCGTATCCAATTAAATTATTCTAGTACTCAGATAAATTTGTTCTAGACCTCAGATAAATTTTTCCAATAACTCAGATAAATTTGTCTATGACTCAAATAAATTTGTTCCAAAACTCAAATAAACTTGTGCAAAACTCAAGTAAATTTGTTCCAAAACTCAGATAAATTTATCCGAGTTAGCGACATGAATTTGTCTAAGTTTGTCACATAAACTCAGATAAATTTATAGCAAATGACATGACTATATTGTGCAGAGGTCCCTTAATATTGTCATTTGAGACCTTTTGCAATACCAAACTCAGATAAATTCAAAAAAGGACGGATCAAATCCATAGTCTCATAAAAAAAACTCCACTCTCCACCCTTCAAATCCAATCACAAAAAAAAAAAAAAAAAAAAAAAAAAAAAAAATACACCAACTAAAATCTCACAAGAGAAAAACAAGATCCAGATCTCAGAATACTACCAGAATGAAGTTATTCTCACATCTAGGCTAGTTGGGAGCATCCTTGTCATCATGAACGATATCGCCTCCTTCAACAAGACCGACACTCAAGACCAAAAGAACAAGAAGCAACCAAGAACACCACTTGAGGGAAATCCATGAATTCCCCATCTGAATTTCGAAACTTGATCTATTCCCTCCCTTTGAATTTCGAAACTTCATCTAAAACTAGGAAATAAAATCTGTTAGAGGGGTAAATCAGTCATAAAATATCATGCTAAGGAGTTTAAAACTAGGGATTAAATTCGTAACATAAATTTAAACGATTAGAAGGGCAAATCAATCATACAAATATATGATCTGTCATACTTAGGGACATCCACCTGAAATAAGTTTAGACACACGGACTAGCAGCCTTAACAAAAAATCATGTGGATTAGAGGCCTTAAACGTCAATATTAAGGAACCTCTCGCTAATTTTCTCTTTTCTAAATGTCAACACCTGTAAGGAAAAATTCAAGTATTAGGGCACCATAATAGAAAAGATTCCCTTCAAAATAAACTACAATAGTGTATGGCAAAAATATCATGGCAGCTCCTAAAAGGAACTCTAATCATTTGGAAAATAAGTCGCTAATTTGGTATTTTATGTATGACTAATTCTAACTAGAGCCAAACAAAAAGCTTTTACTAGTCATATGTCATGTCACTTAAAAAATAAGTTTCACCATCGACTGAGGTGGTTGAGGTTCCACAGCAAAGCAAAAAAGGGGAAGGAGGGGCAGAGATTTTTCCTATACGGTCACCGTTAGCCATTAAAATCCACGTCTGGTGATGAAAGTTGAGAAAATTTCTCAAACGTTCTCCGTAATGCTACTTTTTTGCGATATCGCAAGATTTTAATTGAATTATGAGATATCGCATAAAACACAGAGACAAAGGTGCCCTTTTGACTTTTTAATAAGACAGCTTTATGCGACATCACATAATTCAATTAAAATATTACATTATCGCAAAAAAGTAGCAATATGGAGAACGTCGCGATAATTTTTTCAACTTTTGTCACTAGCAAAATTTTAATTTTCATATCATTATTTATTTTAGAATAATTCTACAGGGATTTGTAAATGTCAACACCTGTAAGGCCAAGTATTATGGCACCAGTACGGTTAGAATTTCCTTCAAAATAAACTATAGTAGTGTATGGCAAAAATATCATGGCAACTCCTAAAAGGAACTCTAATCATTTTGAAAACAAGCCACTAATTTGGTATTTTATGCATGAGTTATTCTAATTAGGGCCAAACACAAAGTCTTGTACTAGTCATAGGGCATGTCACTTAAAAAACAAGTTTCACCATCGACCAAGGTGGTTGAGGTTCTACAGCAAAGTAAAAAAAGGGACATTTGGGTGGAGGTCCCTCAATTGTGGTTTTTATTGCAACCGGTCCACAATGTTTTACGTACTGATGGCAATCCTCTTGTAAAAATAACGCAATGAAAAAGACAAAAATGCCCTTGTACACGTCATCCAAAGCAGAACTCAAATAAATTTATCTGAGTTTTGGCGAAACTCAGTTCAGGAAAAGAACTCAAATCTATGTTGATCCTGTCTTCTGTTGTATGAGTTTTATGTCTTAATGTTGTGTTTTAATGGTTCATTCCCACTAACATGCTCAAAGAAAAGCCAGCATTCACAATATAAATGCCTGAGTACGCAGGTCATGTGAACCAAGCTGGGCCTGAAGAATTCGTAAGGATGTCTACTCATGCTGAACGCTCAAAGGGTATGATTCCATCAATGAGAGAGCAATAGTTATTGCATGGTAACTCGCTGCAGTCTGAGTAGTATTGGAAACAGAAGAGAATTAGTTCTCCAAACTATGGAAGTATGTCACATAAGTTTGGATTCAACATGGAAAGCCCAAACCAAAAAAGAAAGAGCCATTGACTTAAAAGTACCCGGATAAATTTTTTTGGTCCAAACTCAGATAAATTTGTTTGAAACTCAAAAAGTTGTTCAAAATTCAAATAAATTTTTCCGAGTTTTGCTAGAAACTCAGATAAATTTGCCAAAACTCAGATAAATTTATCTGAGTTTTGGCAAATTTATTTGAGTTTTTGTCCAGTTTATCAGAGTTTCTGGGAAATTTATCTGAGCTCGGTGACACTAAAAGTCAAAATACGGAAAATCAGATTCTAAGAAAAATCGAAATCCAAAACAAGAACACTTGATGACTATGATCCAATCGAGAAAAAAGAGAGAGGGAAAACAAGCAAAAGAGTAAACTGCTCTCTTTCAAATCAGTTGTAGGGAGAGAGAGATTTGGAAGACTTTAGATGAAAGAGTAAGAGAAAGTAAAACCATTTTTGTCTTTGAATAAATGAGAGAGAGAGAATTGGAAGTCATGGTGGCGACGGAAGGTGCTCTGCAACGTTACTCCACAACCATGGAAAGGAACGAAAAATGGAAAATGAAAGAAGGAAGAAGTTCTTTGGGACAACAATGAATAAGAGAGAACTTGGCCTAGGAATGAGGGTTGAAAGGGGCAAATTAGTCATGAAAATATATGATGTGGCATATTAAGGACTCTCACCAAAATATCTCCAATTGTCTGGACTATAGACATTAGAGAAAAAGTTATTGAACTGTATGCCTTAGAAGACCGTGCTCAGGGACTGTTGGCTAATTTACCTAAAAAGAGAGAACTTGGCCTAGGAATGAGGGTTGAAAGGGGCAAATCAGTCATGAAAATATATGACGTGGCATATTAGGGACCTCTTACCAAAATATCTCTAGCTGTCTGGACTATAGACATTAGAGAAAAAGTTGTTGGACTGTATGCCTTAGAAGACCGTGCTCAGAGACTGTTGGCTAATTTACCCTTTTGCCTTAGAAGACCTTACTCAAGGACTGCTGGCTAATTTACCCTAAAAAAGGGTAAATTAGCCAACAGTCCGTGAGCACGGTCTTCTAAGACATACAGTCCAACAACTTTTTCTCTAATGTCTATAGTCCAGACAGCTGGAGATATTTTGGTGAGAGGTCCCTAATATGCCACGTCATATATTTTCATGACTAATTTGCCTCTTTCAACCCTCATTCCTAGGCCAAGTTCTCTCTTATTCTCTATTGTCCCAGAGAACTCCTTCATTCTTCTTCTCTCTCATTTTCCATTTTATGTTCCTTTCCATGGTTATGGAATATCGTTGTAAAGCATCTTTTATCGCCACCATGACTACCAATTCTCTCTCTTTTATTTCTTCAAAGATAGAAACGGTTTTACTTTCTCTTACTCTTTTATCTGAAGTCTTTTCCAAATCTTTCTCCTTACAACTGATTTGAAAGAGAGCAGTTTAATCTTTTGCTTGTTTTCCCTCTCTCTTTTCTCAATTGGATCATGGTCATCAAGTGTCCTTGTTTTGGATTTCGATTTTTATTAGAATCTGATTTTCTGTATTTTTGGTGTTGCCGAGCTCAGATAAATTTTCCATAAACTCTGATAAACTGGATAAAAACTCAGATAAATTTGTCAAAACTCAGATAAATTTATCTAAGTTTTCGGCAAACTTACCTGAACTTCTAGCAAAAGTCAAATAAATTTATCCGAGTTTTGGAAAATTTATCTGAGTTTTATTTGAGTTTTGCCAAAACTCAGATAAATTTGTCTTAGTTCTGCTTCACGATTTCAATGGTTTGGATTGAAACAAACTAAACCAATTTACATGTTTGAAAACCAATATCATAACTTTCTGAGACCCTTCTCGACAAAGGACACTCCTTAAACAAATGGTTAAAACCAACAATTGCGAGATTGTCTAGGCATTATCTTTTTTCAGTTTTTATTATTCCAATAATGATATTTACAGCATTGGTTAGGTATAATCCAAAGGTTGACTTGGAATGAAAGGATCCTTTGATGGAACTTGGCATATTCGTTCCCAACTGTCCGGTGCAATGACAATATGAGATGTGGGACGAATAGTATCTGTGATGATACTCGTTTGCCCAAGTCCGAGTGCACTTGCTTGCTTGGGTTCGAGCCAAGGTCAGCTAAAGATTCGAAAGTGGGAAATTGGTCGGGCGGATGTGTGAGACGCAAATTTATTTGAGTTTTATCTGAGTTTTGCCAAAACTCAGATAAATTTGTCTGAATTCTACTTTTGCTGACCTGTACAGGGGCTTTTTTGTCTTTTTCACTGCATCATTTTGACGAGAGTACTGCCGTCGGTATGATAAAAAATCGTAGACCTTAGACTATAAAAGCAAATGATGAGGGAGCTACCGCCAAAAGCCCCAACAAAAAAAAGGGGGGATTCTTCTTGTACGGTCAGCATTAGCGATGAAATTCCACGCCTAATGACGAAAGTTGAGAAGAAATTTCAGACATTCTCCTACTGCTGCTATATTCGATATCACAAAATTTTAATTGAATTATAAGAAATTACATAAAATATAGAGACAAAGTTGGTCTTTTGACTTTTTAACAATGCAACTTTATGTGATATCAAATAATTTAATTAGAATTTTGCAATATTACAAAAAAGAGTTACGATATCACAAAAAGTAGAGGTACGGAGAACGTCCAAATAATTTTCTCAACTTTTATCACCTGGTGTGGATTTCTATTGCTAATGGTCAGTACATGTAATTTTTATTAGGAAACGGATCCCCTGTTTGGACCAACCAGGACTCTCCCCAATGTGGCACCCCCTGGTCGGTCCAAACAGGGGATCTGGCTCCTTTTTATAAGTGTCTAACCTGTGATGCCTGCTTGACCTCACCTGAAACTTCTCACTCACTTTCCCTCTCCCGCTTCCCGTCACCCCAAATCTGACACTACTCCCAAGACTTGTTCACCCAACTTGGCACCCATCAGGAAGATGACACGGCGATATTCTAACAATGGCAACAAAGGAACCATAGATTCCTTTACACTGCAGCCAATGTTTTAAACCAAGATGTGACCTTCGATTGTATGAGAATTTATAATTAGAGCAAAATTGATGTAGAGCAGCCGTTACTTTGATCCATGATTTAACCTTTTAGTATCTCTAGTAAAAGTAGGGAAAGACATTGACATTCTCGAGTAGGAATGTCACGTTGATCACCTGTAGACACCCTGAATTGGGGGGATCCTGGGCCCATCCCTTTTTGAATGATGCATAGGAACATTTCTCACAGATGAAAATTTGGCATCCTAAGCATTCTCATTTGATGGATTGCTGATATATACATGCAACCATGTACACTGTAGGGGTGCTACTTTTTTTTCTTGGGCCAAACGACACATGTGCAGATGATAAATTGCCATTGGCCTTTTGAGTTGTAAACGAGATACAGTGAACATGGGAGGAGACATAGCAGTTTTCAACGATCAAAAGCAATGGGTAGGCCCCACATTTGCTAATGGAGAACACCATCAACATTTCTCCATTATGACCGTTGCCCACACACCCCACTCCTTTTCTCATCAGAAGTTTTTTTTTAAAGAATTCAAATACACCAACCCAACTTTATAGCCGTTGAAAGCAGTGGCAAGAAAGAGAGAGCAAGGAAAGGTAAGGAAGGGTCCATGAATCCCTCTCTCTTTCCATTCTTCTTCTTCTTCTGAATCTTCTGAATCTTCATTTCAAGAACTGGGTCTTTTGCTGAGCTGATTCATCTCTTTGGGTTTTCCATTTTCAGATTGGGAAAGAAAATCTGTTATGTAAATTCTTTCCTTTTTTTCTTCATTTCAAAGATCTGGGTTTTCATTGGAACTGTTGCTCTCTTCTGATTTTTTTGAGTTTTGATGAGGAAATGTGAGATATGGGTTTGATTCTATTCGGCACTCTCGTTTCTATCAGCCTCCTTCCACACTGAACGATTTGCTTCCCTACCATTTCAGGAACTGGGTTTTCAAGATTATCTGTTTTGGCCTTGTGTTCTGAGATTTCTTGAGATAAAGGAAGGGAATCTGAGGTTTGATTGATTATCTCTGTCAATCTTTCAGCTATCAGTTTCTTTGTTCAGCTGAAATTCTCTCCTTTTTCTGTTTTTGGATAACTGGGGTCTTCAAGATAACGGTGAAAGGCTTTAAGTTTTCAAATTTCTCGAAGAAATTGCGAAAGGATTGATTTCTTTTTTTCACCGAGGAATCTGTTTTATTCATTTCAAGAACTGGGGTTTTGAAGAGAATTGATTTTTTAGGTTTTGTTATAAAAGTCCACGGAGGTTTTGATTCTATCCAATAATCCCTCACCTAATTATCTCTTTCATCTCTTCATTTCAAGAACTAGGCTTTCAGAGAACTGCAATCTTTTATTCAAATTCTAAGAAGACCAAGGGAGAAAATCAAGGGCACTGATATCATCTCTTAGCTGAAGTCAATCCCTCATATTCACTTCATTTCAGGAATTGGGATCTCAAAGTAGAAGCTTTTCACTTCTATTATCTATAAGAACAGAGATGAAGGGGATGAAGGGAAAGTTCTTAAAGAAACTGAAATCCATTGGACAGATTGGTACTCTGAAACCTGGACGCGTGCTTCAGGTGACTGCCTCTGATGGGTTTTTGGACCCTTTCCCGCCTGATTCAGGCCAAGTTCTTAAGGTTCCTGATTCAGGCCAAGTGTTTAAGGCTCCCCCTGTTCACGAAACAGCTCAACCCGAACCCGACATCATCGACATCTCAGAGCTCTTGAAAGACCTTGGAGAAGAAGATGAAGAGATAGAACACCACGTTTGCATAGAACACCACATTTGCACCATTGACAAAGAAAACATCAGGCCTCCTGAACCACCCAAAGTCTCAATTCCTTCCAAGGAGAATTCAGAGGTTGAGAATCGTAATTTGCGCCAACGCCCATTGTCTGAGAGATCCAGTTTCCGGCGCCCAGACCTGAATTCAGGAACACTGTTTGATCCAGACCTGCTGACAATATTCCAACAGGCTGTGAAAGACCACTACCAAGCTCAGGCTCCTGAGAGAAGAGGCACATGTGAAGCTAAGAATCTAGAGAAAGATGAGCTCCCTGATGACCCCCTATTGGAATTCGAAGAGCGGTGCCCACCGGGGGGAGCCAACTCAGTTGTCCTCTATACCACTAGCATTCGAGGGATAAGGAAGACATTCGAGGACTGCAACAGAATTCGATTTCTGTTAGCAAGCTTGAAAGTCATCCATTCTGAGAGGGATGTTTCAATGCATTTGGAATTCAGGGAGGAGCTTTGGAGAATCTTGGGTGGTAGAGTAGTCCCCCCTAGGTTGTTCATAAAGGGAAGATACATCGGTGGCGCCGACGAGGTGATCGGACTACATGAGCAAGGAAAGCTTGTGAAGCTCCTGCAAGGGATGCCAATTGACAGATCAAATGGTAAGTGTGATGAGTGCGGTGGAGTAAGATTTGTCCTGTGCTTGGAGTGCAGCGGCAGCCAGAGAATAGCATTCGATGAGAATGAATTGCCTGTTAGATGTCTCAGCTGTAATGAGAATGGATTGATCATATGCCCCAGCTGCTGCTGATGAATCTGTAGCACATTTATTGTTCTTGTTATTGGGTTTCATTAAGGACATTAATTTCATAATATATATTTATGAGTTGAGATGGAGAGTTTGAGATACTACTTGTGTACTTGTATATGAGATTGGTTTTTCACATATAATATCTGATGAAAGTTAGCTGTGGAGCTCAGCTGCTGCTGCCTTGACAGCAATGGACCTTGGAATTATCATCACCATTCATAGCTTACAGCTTGTTTTATGGAATAATGAAATGTAACGCAAATGATGGAATCTCTCTTTAATGAACATCTTCTCTCCCCTGAGGACACTTCTATCAAATGTTGTGGATATTCCATGTGTGCTATTTGCGTGCAGTATTTACTGCAGTCTCAATTAGTTGCTACTTGTTAGTATTGTATACTGTTTTGTTTTCTTTTTACTGTTAATAGAATATTCCATTGCTTCTGCCAGAAGAAGTAAATATTATTAGCAAGAAAAGGAACAGAGCACCTGCCCAATGGTGTCATTTATATGGTAAAGGTGAGTGAGTACACATGAATATACATTTTTAGGATCTGCAAATTGTGGATACACAGTCATCGCCACTGCTAAATGCTATTGCCCTTTTTACTCCTGGCATTAAGGGTTGGTTTGTGCATGCCTGGAGCTGAATTTTTTTTTTTTTTTTTAATACAGGGCAGATGAGTGCCCCTGGCATCGATAGAAATTAGAAAAGCAAAAACAACTGTCAGATGAGGTGCTTCTACTACCACCAAAAGCCATGGAAAAGTAAGTTTCAGAGAGGAGGTTGGACTTGGAGTCCAGCATTCTTGACGAACTTCACATTCCATGGAAGTTTCCAAATGTGCACTGGGACTGTGTTTGTTTCATGTAATTGAATTCCTACGAATTCTAAGAGTTAGTATTTCTAAATTTAGTTGAAAATGAAGAATCAAAAGTGAATATTTGAAAATGATCTCACCTTTAATGGAAATTGAATCAAGGAAAGATGGAAAATGAACACACAAACCCACTACTCCAGTTATTCAAATCGTAGGAAAGTCAAGGTCACATCTACATTTGGCCATGAATTCCAATGAATTATAAGCAAGCAAACAGGCCCTATACGGCTGACAAAACAAAGTCGGTCAAGGATGTGCAAATCGTAGATACAAGAAGCTTAGACTCTTTGATTTGGTGCTTATCGGTTATAGCTATTATGAATGAACATTTGAGGACTTCCTCTAGTCTAGGTTTTAGCTGTAGTAAATATATCTAATTGGCATAGCTCAAGGTCTAATATATAAATGCATATGTGTGTGCGCGCCCACAATTTTAAGGGAGTTCTAAGTCGTCTTCCCATGGTATTTAGTGTTGGAATTGCGTGATCGGATTTTTGCCTAGGAGTAAATTGACCTAGATCACTTGCAAGGTGAGACTGTTCAATCATCTTGCTTTGGGTTCGTCATCTGTGCCTTTCTTTGGCAACATTTGTTTAATGTTTATTCATTGTGAAACAAAGAGTTTTTAGTCCACAATACTTGAAATGTCAAGACCTGTAAGCTTATAAGTTAGGATAGATCATATAGGGATACAATTCCTGAATTCATGAGACCCAAAAAGAGATGCAGATGAACATCATCGTCACCTAACATGACCTACATAAAAATTGGAAAAATAGTAAGTAGTACATGAACATCACAAACAGTTGGATGGAAGCTTTCTGACACAGTTTACAGTGGCCCCTCTGTTGCATCTGGCCAATCTTGATTGTCCTTATGGCTGCCGTTTTCCGACAATCCTTTTTCTCCAATCTTGTTTTCTTCTGTTGCATCTGCATTGTGCACAATAGGCTCAACTTCTTGTTCTTCCTCTACCTTCCTTTCCTTATCCTCAGTCTGTGATGGGAGGGCTGGTGGTGGCTGGTTCTTTTCCTCCACTTTCTCTGCATTGGAGCTAGCAGCTTCCTCTTGATTCACTTCCTTCTCCACCTGCTCAACAGTACCTTCATTCATTGCAGCTTCTTTGGTGGTGACTTGTTCATCAACCTTGTCCCCTCCATCTGCTTCATTCATTTCTGTATCAGCACCCACTTTGGATTCTTCTCCATCAGCAGCACCTTCCTCTTTGGTCTCTCCATCACCGCTGTCTTTTTTCTCCTCTGCTGCCTTTGCCAGACTTGATGTCTTTTCTCGTTTCTTTGGCAGCTCACTTTCAGGTGCTTCAGTTGCCTTGACCTTTTCACTAATTCTAGCAGAGCGCCTAGGGGTGTCACCTGTTCAATGACCAGTCCATCAGAAAGCAGCCCGTACAGTGTAGGGAAATAACAGCAAATGTGCAATGTTTGAACAGACCAACTGTTCTACAGTACAAACATTATATATGAGGCCCATCCTTCCTGGATCAGCGAGACTATTGTGGGTGGGACAGACCCCATAAGCTTCCATTGCCAGGTGATACTTAACCATCCAATTTATCCCTGTTAAGAATGTGAACCATTTTTTTCAGCAGTAGTCCACTGGTAAGGCAGCCAGAGTCCATCTGACGGAGGGATAGCATGGCCCACCCTAGGATGGTGCCCAGGGGCGGACCTAAGTATAGGCACGTTGGTGTGGTCGCACCCGTGAAATCGTTGTGCGCTTCCAAAACCTATATGAAAAGTCTGGAAACACTTCCAAAATTCTAATAAAAATCGTGGGTCCTCCTTCAGAATCCATATGAAAATCCTCAGTTTGCCCCAAAACCAAACTACATATTAGGGTCCGCACCCCTCAAACGAAAATCTTGGGTCCGCCACTGATGGTGCCCATCATAAGAATGAATCATATTACTGGAAAGCTAGAGCACACCTGTACTGTTGATAAAAAAAAAAATAGTGGCAATCCTCTCAAGCAAGCATGATATACCTTGGAAAGTTATCACCCCACACCACCCCACTCACTATTAAATTGAAACACCCAATTATTAAGGATCTCACCTCTGATATCCGAGGTCTTATATTCCATGCCTAAAAAGATCTGATCAGTCTGAGTTTTGGGGCATCTCAAATCCATTCTAGACCATCCGATCAGCCACCCTCCCTCCCCTTGATTTGCAGTGGGGTGCAAGATGGGTACCACAGATTGCCATGCACAAATGGTGCACATTTCTCATTCAGGCAGAAATACCCTACAAGGGCGTGCACGCGCGCGCGCCCACCCACACACACACACACACAGAGAGAGAGAGAGAGAGAGAGAGAGAGAGAGAGAGAGAGAGAGAACCAGTTCCCCAGTTAAATTCAGTGGAAGAAGGGCATCCAGGATGGGACTTGATATACTGTTCCAGCTGCCTCTTGCTCCTGATTTCCTCACCCGTTGGTGATATGAAAACAACCTCATTCCTTCTGGGAGTGCCGCCCTTCTTTGGAGTGAACTGCAAATGAAACGGCACGGGAGAAAACATCATAAGAAAATTTATGGAACGTGCAAGCCAATGTTACATTCTCAATCACAAAAAGAAAGTGAATCAAGATTTATTTTGTCTAATCTATAATGGAAAATTTCCTCTAATTTAATTAATTTTTCCAGCAGAGTGAAGAACTTGAAGAATAATTTATTCAAGAATCAAGACACCACCCATATTAATCACACTAAGCATAGCCACTTCAACAAGTCAGATGTCTGTGTTAACCACCACTATTAAACAGCATTTGTGATCCTGTTACTATAGCCACAAGCCCTATTTTGTTCAAGACTAATGCGACAGAATGTTATCGATTTCTTTGTCTTCCTATTTTATGAATGGAGCAATGCATTTCAAAGAAAACATGAGTACTTTCCCTCTTCTATCATTAGCACACAAAATTGTTCTTGTAACAAAAACGCCAGGAAGTTCAAAAAACCAGCAAAATTTTATTACAAATGAGACCCTGCATGCACAGAGTGGAGATAGGGACATTGACTCCCATAGGGACCAGAAGGGTTCGAACGCTGCACACCCCCCATTGACATTTGTGCCACAGTAAGGGTGCCTACCAGAAAATATCCATGACAACGGGACTTCAACAGTTTAACCTTATCATATCATATGACAAAATAACATATTATACAGATCAATAAATTATTTTGTCACTTGTCAGCAAACCACTCTGCACTTATTATTCTTAGTTACAGAAAAGGAGACAAATGAGAAAAAGTGTAGGTATTTTCAAAGGCCAATGACTTCCTCAATAAATATGGCTTGGACCAATTTTATGGCCTCGCTTGGAAGTACCCTGGTCTTGATAATGAAAAGGTCCATGACACTGAGAAACATGCTCCTAAATGTAAAATAAAGTAACTTTATAATGGCAGAGTTTCAGTTATCCATTAATAATAGCCTGGCAAAACAAAGCCAACTGTTGAGAGCCAAAGGACTGCAATATCCTAGGTATTTAGGGGACCCAGAGTTTTTGGCACAAATAATTGTGTTATCTTGTGAATATTGAGTAATTTATTAATTGGCCTTAGTTGGTGGGCCTAGGTTATATATATTGTTGTTGGTTTGGGATTTTAATAAAATATTGAATTTTAGTAGGTAAACGTCTAATGCCTTATGTAAATTTTATTTGATTTATGCATAGTAATTTATGCCCATGAGTCACAACTCGGGATTCCGACTTTGGGCCGTGACAAAGTGGTATTAGAGCTAAAGGTTTTGGGAAATTATAAGGAATTAGCAACCCATAGGTCACACGATGACAACGTTAGGAATGGATGGGAAACCTACTATGTTATTGATGATTTGTTGACTCTTAAGGCACTCCTTTTGTAGAGGAACAAAGAGAATGAGTAACCTGAAGACCATCAGGACGGGAGTGGTAATGAGAATGGTAACCCCAATCACACAGGGGGACCCCCTTACATGCCGGAATATGCCCAGCTAATGTTCAAAAACTTCATGAAGGCTTATACCCAAGTCCAAGAACAGATCGCTTCCATTAATAATCACCAAGGCGAAAACGGTGAAGGATACAGTGATGTTAGAGAGTGGCTCAGGCAGTGGCAGTAATAATGAGAGCAGGGATCGTGAGAGGGATACTCTTTATAAGAGATTCAATGAATCTCAACCCAAGTGCTTTGAAGAGACTACCAACCCATGGGATGTGAATAAATGGGTGGAACACATGGAAGGTATCTTCGAGGTTATGGGTTGTTTTGATTGTCAAAGATTTTGACTCAAAATGCTACACATGGGGCTTTCAGGCTAAAGGGTGATGCTAAGGAATGATGGAAGGCTGCTAAGTGCTAAGAAGTCATTTAATAGGCAAGAAACGAAAATCACCTGGACCCTTTTCAAGCGAGAGTTCATAAAGAAGTTCGTACCAAATCATATGAAGACCTAGAAGAAGAGAGAGTTTGAGACTCTGGTGTAGGGCAGCTTGATGGTGGCCAAATACGCCCTCAAATTTATAGAGTTATCACATTTTGCTGAAGTGTTGGTCGCCTGGAAGGATTGAAGGTAGAACGGTTTGTGGATGGTCTGAGGGCAGATATTAAGAAAGATGTGCGCCTACACGAGCTGACAACTTGTGCCAAAGCTTCGAGGAAAGCCTTTGTGTCTGAGGCAATAGAGGATATTAACCGGGCAACCTGCTGGTACCAACAAGAGGCAAGCAAGATAATTTCAAAAAGCAGACACCATACAAGAAGCAGAAGATGAAAACTAGACCTGTCTGTAACCACTGTGGGAGATCTCATTATTCAAGCCAGTGTCGTAAGAGGCCAAGGGTATGCTTCAGATGTGGCAAGGAGGGCCACTGGATTAGAGATTGCCTGGAGGGTCGGAAAAAGAATCAGACCCGGCGGAAGGGTGTTTGCTATGGTTGCGGTCAAGAGGGGCATCGGGTTAGAGATTGTCCAAAAAATAGGGAAATAATCACTTTCAGCCACTGGTACAACCAGAGAGAATTAACAGGAACGCAAATCAGGGCATCAACAAAATCAGCAGCCATACCAACAAAACCAACCGGTAAGGAATCAACAGAACCAGCAATACCAGCCAAGGGGAAATCAGCAAAACCCACCTCAATGACAGAACTACAATTGCGGGAGAAATAACCAAGGTGGGAACCAAGGAGGCCCAACTGAATGTCAGGGTTTTTGCCATAGCTCATCAGGATGCGGAAGCATTAAACAACATAGTTGAGGATATGGTTTTAATTTCTAGACATGAAGCTAATGCATCATTTGATTCTGGTTCAACACATTCTTTTGTTTCTCATATGTTTGCCTCTAAATTGGAAAACCCAGCCTCGGCACTTGCTCATGCACTAGTAGTCCCACTGGAGAACAAATTTGCACTAGAACCATATACTATGATAGTGTGTTAAGAGGTTGGGCAAACTAGGATGCTAGTCAACTTGGTGTTGTCATGCATGAATGATTTCTACGTCGTCTTAGGAATGGACTGCCTCGCAAGATACCAGGCGGTTTTGGACTGTTTTAACAAGATGGTTTGCTTCAAAAATGTTAGTGTTGTGAGGAAAAGGAAGCCTATTAAGACTGGTAATTTCAGCTATTAAGGCCGGTAGGTTATTAAGAAATGGGCGTGACGTCTCTATAGCATTCGTTATCAAGGATAAACAAAAGCCTAATCTAGAGGATATTCCATTGCCGGAGACTTTCCTGATGTGTTCCTAGATGACTTACCAGGATTAACCTCCAGTTAGGGAGGTAGATTTTACCATCGAATTGGTACCAAGGACCGCTCTTATCTCCAAGGCACCCTATATAATGGTGCCGGCAGAATTGAAGAAACTCAACGACCAATTACAAGAATTGCTAGAAAAGGGGCTCATATGGCCTAACATGTCACCGTGGGAGCACCCATTTTATTTGTTAAAGAAAAGGATCGGTGCATGAGGATGTGTATTGACTATCGTCAATTAAATCAGGTCATTATTAAGGTCCGGCTATCATTAGTTAAGAAAATAAGCGGAAGATATTCCTAGAACGGCTTTCCAAACTAGATACGGTCATTACAAGTTCTTGATTATGCCATTCTGATTGACTAAAGCCCCAGGAGCATTTATGGCACTTATGATAAAATTTTCCAACCTTATTTGAATCAGTTTGTGGTGGTATTTATTGACGACATACTTATTTATTCTAAAGAAAGAGAAAAGCGCGGCAGACATATACGCACTTCTTTGCAGTTATTGAGGGTCAGTAAGCTTTATGCCAAATTTAGTAAGTGCGATTCCTAGCTAAAGCAAGTAACTTTCTTATGCCACATTATTTCGGAAGAAGGATTGTCCGTCGACCCAGCAAAGGTTGAAGCCATTACAAATTGGAAGAGACCCGCAATTGTTTCCAAAGTTTGAAGTTTCTTGGGCTTAGCAAGTTATTATCGGAGGTTTGTCCAGGGGTTTTCTACTACAGCAGGACCATTAACCAGACTTGCTAGAAAATACGTTCCATTCTCTTGGGATGAGAAGTGCGAAGGTAATTTCCAGACATTAAAGGATAAGTTAACAACACCACCATTGATTGCACTACCTTTGGGAAGCGGAGGATTTGTCATATTTGCGATGCATCATTGCATGGGTTGGGGTGTGTCCTTAACTCCGTATGCAACGTGGTAAGGTAATAGTTTATGCTTCTAAGCAGCTGAAGGCTCATGAACAAAACTACACTACTCACGACCTTGAGTTAGTTGTAGTGGTTTTTGCTCTCAAATCTAGAGACATTGCTTGTATAATGAAGAATTTGAGGCATATACTGATCATAAGATCTCAAGTATGTTTTCTCACAGAAGGATTTAAATCTAAGATCGCAAAGATGGATGTAATTCTTCAAAGACTATGATTTCTCTATTTTCTACCCCCCAGAAAAGGCAAATGTGATCGTTGATGCCTTAATTAGGAAGTCCGCTCAAATTTCTTGTTTGACTGCTGAATGGAGATTGCTTGAAGAATCAATGATTTAGATATGAACTTGTGGCCTATAAACAATAAAGTATTGCTGGGAAGTTTCAAGAATCAGCCCGAGCTAATTCAAAGAATAAAAAATCATCAGAGGGATGATGAGGCATTGCTGGAAATTTTTAACAGAATGGGCAATAAGCCGGAGTTCTCTATTGTTAATAGTACACGGTACTTCATGGGCGAACTATGTGTGCCAAGTGGCCGTGAAACCAAAGATGAGATTTTGAGAGAAGCCCATTATACGCACTACACTATCCATCCTAGGAGCACCAAGATGTATCAGAATTTGAAAATAAGGTTATGGTGGATTGGCAGAAAGAATGACGTCACAAAGTTTGTGGGGGTAGTGCCTTATATGTCAATAAGTGAAAGTTGACCATAGGAAACCGGAGGAACCACTACAGCCATTGTTCGTACCAGAGTGGAAATGGGAGCACATCATGATAGACTTCGTTTCATGATTTCCGTAGACTTCAAGATATAATGAGGTGATCTGGGTAATCATGGATAAAATAACTAAGTCTGCACATTTCATACCACTAAAGGGAAGGACTACAATGGAACAACTGGCACGGATACAAATAGATCGTGAGGTTGCATGGCCTACTGATGTCAATAGCATCAAACAAGGATAGCAAGTTTGTGTCACAAAGTTTACGGAGGGCTATGGGCATAGATTACCACTCCTAAACTGATGGGCAGACTGAAAGAACAAATCAAACACTTGAAAACATGCTTAGAGCTTGTGCTTTGGATTTCAAGGGTAGTTGGGACGAACAGTTACCGCTGATGGAATTCGCCTATAACAATAGTTACCACTCCAACATCCATATGGTTCCTTTCAAAGGATTATTATATGGAAGAAGTTGCCGCCCTTCGATTTGTTGGGAGGAAGTAGGCGAAAGAAGAATAATAGGTCCTAAATGGGTGCAAACTTCTACTAAAAATATCAAGAAAATTAAAGCCATACTAAAGACTGCCCAAAACCATCAGAAAAGTTATGCAGACAAGCGTAGAAGAGAATTGGAGTTTGTTGTAGGAGATTCAGTTTTTTTAAGGTTTCACTAACCAAAGGAGTTATGAGATTGGGTAAGAAGGGGAAGATGATTCCAAGGTATAATGGACCATTCAAAATCACTGGGCGAGTCAGTGATGGGAATGTTTATGAATTGGCACTGCCACCACAGCTTACAAGAGTCCAATATGTTTTCCAAGTGTCGGTGTTAAAGAAATACGAGCCAGACCCATCTCACGTGATTGATTACGAACCTATACATTGGAAAAGTCTCACAACCCACATCACCCAAGTAATGGGTTTGACAAGGCTTCATATACCTGTTTGGGCATTCCACCTATCAGCTTAAGCTTTTGGGTGGGTACATGGTATCTTACATGGTATCAGAGATGGTTCCTATCGTTCTTGTGTAGCCCACGTAGCTGGCCTATCCATGAAATCTGTTGGGCCTGCACGTGAGGGGGAGTGTTGGAAAAGTCTCACATCCCACATCACCCAAGTAATGGGTTTGATAGGGCTTTATATACCTGTTAGGGGCTTCCACCTATCAACTTAAGTTTTTGGGTTGGTACATGGTATCTGACACGATAGACATCCAGTAACACCTATACTATGAGGAATGGCATGTGGCAATCTTAGAGTCTAAAGAAAGGGCAATGGAAAAGAGAGTGGTTTGATTAGTCAAGGTGTTGTGGGAACATCATAATCAAATGGAGGCTACTTGGGAGACTGATGAAGAAGTTAGAGAGAAGCACACCCCATCTTTTTGTCATAAGTATCTGTTAAATTTGGAGGAGCAAATTTCCTAAGGGGGAGAGTATGTAATATCCTAGGTATTTAGGGGAACCAGAATTTTTGGCATGAATAATTGTGGTATTTTGTGAATATTGAGTAATTTATTAACCGGACTTAGTTGATGGGCTCTAAGTTATATATTATTGTTGGTTTAGGAGTGGGGCCTTGGTAATGTTAATATTTTACATTAAGAGGTGGTTGTGGGACCCTTGGATTAAGTTATAAACTTAAATGATGGGCTCCTTTAAGTATAAATAATTTGAGTGGATTACAAGCCTAAAGGAGTGAGACCCAACCCCTTTTTGCATGTCAAACCCCAAGTCCCAAAGGGGCATGACACTCCTAATGGGAGTATGCAACCTAGTTATTATATAGGCCTTCCCTCCTATATGCTTATTATTGCACTCTATTTTTCCAAGGATTTGTGAGAAAAAGAAACCCTAAGTGTGAGTGGTTTGGAACCCTAGGAGAAAGCAAGGATTTTCGCGAAGGAGGAGAAGTCGAGCAACGCTCAAGATCTAGTGGATGGCCTACTCTCGACTTCACATTGCGAACGCAACACTTTTCTACAAGAGGTGAGTGGATATCCTAGTCTAGATGCCTAGAGAATATCTTTTTACTAGAATTGGGCTAATTAGAGTCTGATATGAATATGATATTGGTCGTTTTTCTGATTCTTAATGTGATATGATGATAAAAAGGGGTTTTAGAGGCCAAACCCTAGTATTGGATCAAAATCCCAAAAATTAGATAATCGCCGATTGGGGGAAAGGGGTTTGGGTCTTGGCCGAATCCCATGATTGGGTTACAGCCATGGCCGAATCTCCAATTGGGAGGTTTAATCTTGGGTGCCAGAATTGGAACCCTAGATTTGGGGGTTTTCATGCACTAGAGTTTGAAAGATGGTTTTTATATTGTTTTATAATAATGCCTGTGGAATTTGTGGTTCTATGTACAAGTGATTTCAGATTTTTGTATTTGAATAAACCATGTTATTTTTGCTCATGAAAGGATTCAAGCCCTAGATCATGGTGGAACTAAGGCTCCTATATATGACCAAACCCTAGGGAAGATTCTAGGTGGGCCACACCCTAAGGAAAGGCCCTTAATGATGATTGAACTCTAGGGAAAAGGGTTTGAACATGATGCAACCCAAATTGGGGGTTGTTCAACTAGGATCTCTTAGTTGGAACCTTAGATTGAGTTCTGGTTTTGGGATTCAAGTCATTAAAATTCACCATGATGATCATGATAATGATTTGGAAGGTTGTGACTGTAATGAATTTGTGTTGGGAATTCAGACTGTTACTTATTTTATGTAACATGTCTTCCTGATTATATTAATAAACATATGTGAGATTAGTAGTTGGTATGGTTAGGACCACCCTTGAGGGAAACTGAATATAATTCATTTTTCTATGGTATTTATGAGTGAATGGATTATGCTTGGTAATCCAGGCCTGGTCGAACCTAGCATGGTGGATTGGTCATGGTCCATCATGAAGTAAACCTTATGGGGTTTCATCATTGGAAGGGACATGCTAATGGAATAGAATGTGATCTTTTGTGCATACTAATAAAATCTGAATCCCTGTAGAAAGTAAGTCAGGTAGTTATCAGTGTTGATAAGGATGTTTGTGATGACCTTCAGAGCTGAAATTTGTGGTAATAATGAGACTGCATTTCAGATGTTAGATGAAATTCCCCATATTATATTACTGAGTTTCTTATTGTTTGGAACTGATCCTTATGACTATTCTAAACATGTTGTGAACCATGTATGATTGATGTCACTGATGCTGAATTTACTGATCATAATGATGGCAAAGGTGTTGTAATTATTCCCATGCAACTGAACACCAAATTGGGACCGAAGTAGGGCAACTGAATTCAAGTGTAAGTATGGGGTTAATTACATACCTGAACCTAATAATGGACCACCTCATGTGAATTATACTAAGAATCAACATATTCATGACATGCAAAGAAGTGAGATGAGTTTTGAAGGAAGCCATGGAAGAACTCTAAAATACTAGCACAGTATGAGGTGACAATCTTGTACTCGGGGTCTTTTGTGGATGCGAGATTCTGGACCTTGGGGATTCGAGCTGTGTGATGTATGTGATGTGGATGAATTATGAATGTGGACCTATGCTGGTCATTGTGTTGACAGGTCCATAGCGAACATACGGAGTGATACTGTGTGCCATGTGTGGCAGCCTGATGTATGAGTTGTGCCTTAGTGGCAAGATGTTGTGGACTGGTTCTAGGATGTAGTTTAGAGATGTACTGTGGAAGGAATAATGATTGAACCTTAAACCACAATAATTATTAATTGGAATGATTCTTTTATGCTTCTATAGTTGATCTTTGTAATGGTTCTTATTCAATAAATATGATCTGTATGTGGTGTGATTGCTAGAATAGGAGATCCATTCACCAGTATGTACTGATGTTGGGTTGGCCCCTCACATAACAGGGATGTGGGTGGGGAATGAGGATGGACAGGAGCATGGCAACAACCAGCCCATAGACTTTGGCATGCGTGGCTGAAGAGAGTGATTCAAGACTCATTAATTTAGGGGATTAGCCCATTGTTAGATGTTTATTTTAGTAAACTTTAATTGATGGATTGTATGGTATTTTTTAGTAGTATTGGGACTTTGTTTACTCTTTATTGTTGGTTTGGGATTTTAATAAAAGATTGAGTTTAAGTAGGTAAACGCCTAATGCCTTATGGAAATTTTATTTGATTTATGCATGGTAATTTATGCCCATGAGTCACAACTCGGATAAAGGACCAAGTCAACCTTCAAGGTGCTTTGGAGCAATGTTGGGTTTGCATTGAATTTGAAAGGGAAACTATTGGAGTGGCATCTTTAAAGGATATATCTTTGCATACTTCAGGTTTTTTCAAATGGTGTGTTTTCCATCTAATTATCTTCATTGTCTCTCATGCATCTTTCAGGGATATATCTTTGAATATTGCATCAATTGTCAAAAAGTATGTTTTCCAATTACTTATCTCCGTCTTTCTCTCATTGTTAGGATATCATCTTCATGGAATCCTATTTAAAAATAAATAAATAAATTAGGGAAAAAATATCATGGAAGTGTAAACTTTTGTCTGGGGTAGAATTACTCTAAATCAATGCCTTTAAAGCCAACCATCCTATGTTGTTGTCGTCATATAGAATGAATTGGAAATCTATGGCTCCCCACTGTACAGGACTGAAACGTTTTTGTTGGACGACCTTTCCCAAAAAAATCTTCACCCTTGATAATATCAACCAAGAATTTTCTTTATGTGTTGGTCCATGGAGGTAGACTTCATGTTCCAAGAATTTGCTACAGAAGGTAGTTCAATTACTAATGCATAAAAGCCGGTTTTTATGAGAATTTCCTTATATTCTTAACATTTAAATTTATATTTGTGTTTATGAAAGTTATAAAGCTAGGTAAACGCTGTAAAGAAAAATTAACAAGGACAGACTGCAAGCTGTACAACAAGTGACAAAACAAAACCAAAACAAAATGTACATATAACAGAATCCCAGCAGAAACATCACAGTAGCACCAAAAAGACCGATCTCATACATTAAGAAAGAAAGAAAGAAAAAGGAAAATTGAGTAAAATGTCCCTAAAACAACAAAACCTGAAGCCCAAATCATAATTTGTAACACTAATATAGCAAGGACATTAAGCATTGAAGGAATCAGGTGAATGCTCACTAGGAAACAGGAAACAAAATTAGTTATCAAGTCATTGCCGCAATCAGGGTGAATCCAATTCAAAGGAATGATAAGACGGTGCCAACGATGCCATTGATCAGGTCCGATGTTGACGCAAGTCATTGATCAGATTGTGCACACCATTGATTCAAACAGATACAGATGAACAATAAGCTAGCATTTCTCAATAGCCCGAGCCTAAATTAATTAAGAGAGATGGACCTGATAACACCAAGGGCCTGTTTGTTTCATGTAATTGAATTCCCAGGAATTCCAAGACTTTGTATTTTAGTAAGTGATTAAAAATGAAGAATCAAATATTAATATCCAAAAATGAGAATCAAATAAACTCCTATTTAATGGAAATTGAATCAAGGGTAGATAAGAGGATATTGAATACCCAGCCATCACCCTAGTAATTCAAATCCTAAGAAAATCAAGGTCCTACCTAAATCCCTGCCTTACATCCTTCAGCCCTAGCCTCTTTAATAATCCTTTGGTGGAGCTCATCTGACCAGGAATTTGTTAGATTGTATGGTCTCAATCCAGTGGATGATGTCATAAATTGATTTATTTCATTATTTATCAATACAATCATGCTTTACTTTCATGAGATGAATGGTGTTTTATTACTTTCTTGCACATAACCAATACAAATGACATGATGATTCATGAGATGAACTAGAGCCCACAAGTATATTAGATGTGACACATGTGTGGATGAAATCCACATGTGGGAAACATATGTCACAAATACTATACTTAAATTGATTCACAACCAGTGATGAGATTGGGCATTTCATTTGATGAGGTTGCAACACTTTGATCACTATGAGATAGTGTGATTTTCTCGATCATCAGAATGTAAGATTCTGGATCATGGTACTGGTACATTTGATGTATTGAAGGACCATGAGAAGCACCTTATAAAACACTGTCTATACTTTAAGATCTGCTCTCATAATTCCCTAGCAATCAATCCTGAGACATTAATGAATTCAAGTTTTTATCTATTCATTTGCTTTGAGTCACCAATGAGTGACGCCAACTGTAGGTCAACACCTCGGTGTCTAAGGTACATGGTAGTATGACTGTGGGAACATTCAATTGTCAAGATGGAATCTATCTACATTATTCCCTTATGCCAATTAATGGATTTATCATTAGTAAGTGCGCACCCATCTCAATTAAGAGTTAATTGGATGGTACTGATGATCACTATAATTAATTGGGTCTCAAGGACAATAAAATATGGATCTAATTTGGTGGACAAGTTCAATTGATCCATGGATATAGATGGAGAGGCCTACTTATGGTAATAGGGAAGTTTAGGGTCTTTTTTTGTAATTTATTCCAAAGACTGGAGTGCAATTACATTTATATAGTGGAGTTATTTGCAATTAATTGTGGGCCCGAATTGCACATGTGATGTGGGGTCGGGTGTCCCAGTTGGAGTCATCTTTCTATGGAATCCTTAGTGGTCCCCACACTAGCCCAATTATTAGATCATTACTAATTCTACTTGAACTCAAAAGGAAAGGAATTAGAAAGTTACTATTTCTATTTGAAGTGAGACTTGTAATAGTGGTAATAGTCAGTTACTGATTGTTATGGAAGTGAGACTTCTATTTTAATTAGTATGAGGAGGTTACATAGGACTATAAATAGGGGAACCAAACCCCTTGGACGACTACCTTAGAATTCACACCCAATAGTGCAAGAGTTGCACTGCTTCCTTTCTCTTCTTCTTCTAGTTTCCTTAGAGCTTCTAGTTGATTCTCCTAGAGATTCCACCATTCTTCTTGAGAAAAGAGATCCGAAACGGATTCTAGCGTGGAAGACAATAAGGTTTTGGATATCCTGAATTCGCTTCAAGAAGAGTTCTTGTTCAAGATAATTGTCTTCTTCTCCATCAGAGCACTACCGAGCTCCAAAGGTATAATCTACTTCCTTGTATGTTGTGAATTTATTTTGGTTGCATGGTGTTGTTATTTACTATCCTAGAGATAGTGTTTACTGATCTTGATCATGAGTCTGAGGTTCTTGGATCCTGGATTGAGTTTTGTAACCTTATGGATACTCGATCCTTGCGTCAAGTGGGTAAAAAGTTTTTGAAACCTATCCACGAGGCCCACCTACTTCCAACAGAATTCTCATGTATTCTATGAAATCAAACAGGCCCCAAAAGAGAGTAAAAATCAAAATATCAAACTGAGGGATTAAATATCAGAGCAAAGGCAACCACTAATTTCCATCACTAGCTTCTTACATATTTAATACAATCTACTTGTAAGTTTAATTATCAAACTAATTACAAAACAAAACCTGTAACAAACGAACGAATTAGCTAATCTTTAACCAAAAAACTCCAAAACTAATACTAGCAAATTAATCAGTGTCTCCCTTTTTTTTGTCATAATCACCATACTCCTTTTGGTAAGTTGTTATCATCCACAACCCTGTAACAATTAGCAGATCTCTAACTAAAAACATCCAAAATTAATGGAGTAAATTAATCACTATCTTCCTCGTTTGTCATCACCACTTCTTTTTTGCATAGATTCAACACATAGACTCACCCAAGTCCCTCACCATCAGTGTTACAGCCAGGGATTGATCCCTGGTTGTTTCTATGAAAGGGAGGTGCCTCACCAACTGAGCTACCAATGGATTGGCAAATAATCACCAATATCTTCCTTTTGGTACGTGCGGACATGTGGGCCAAATCGATCAAACATGGGCCTACTGGGATAGAGAGTCTGCATCAGTCCATATGGAAGTCAAATGCATGGAAAATCCCAAGAATTTCTCCAAATGAGAGCGACCATAAAATCCTCTTTGAAAATAAGCAAGCCCATTGCCCACAACACAAAAAACATTTGCTCCAAACCAAAACCAAGCATGAAACCCGGAGACATTGAAATGACATTAGTAAGCAATAAAAATGAAAAGGTGAAACGCATTTATCAATGTAACTAGAAAAACATATATCACAGTGAAAACAGGATTTGTCAACAACTCAAGCTTCCAGAAAGTTGTTGAAGCCATACCAGCCAATTAAGAACACTATTAGGCATCAAAACATAAAACAAAAAAATATTTAGATTTTAACCATCAAAATGTACCAAAGTTATATCAAAAACCAAAATAAAAAAAAAAATTATTGGAATATGATGTTCTTTCTTTATTTATCTTTTATATCTCCGGCAACTGGGATTATGATTGTGCATCAGTTTTAATTTAGGGCTTTTAACACGTTAAGATCCTAAACAGGTGAATCAAGTTAGTTTATTGGCTTAATTTTGAGGTTTTGAAATAGTTCGTATATATACAAATGGAGCTAAATTTATGCGATTCATATAAACTTAATTATCAGTAACTATAAGTCCCCAAATAACAGGTGCATATCAGTATGGATCACAATATAGAAAAAAATGAATAATATGTTGTACATACACTGCAGTCCGCATGCATCAACTAATGACATAACAAAATACCTGAAAATACCATTATTGAATAAAGTAATTCAAGGAAAAAGGCATAGAAGGTATCTGCTCAAAATTTACCAAATCTAGGTAAATATGTTGCTGTCAAAAAGAATACCAAATTTCTTTTAAGAAATCTTAAGGAAAATATAAATGTAATGCATAACTATAAATGTCCAAGAAAAAACTATTAAGAAAATACCAAAAAAGTGAACTGAACTTATAATTTTGAGAAAAAAAAAGTGAATTACAGTCTCAAATTTAAAAAATCCTGCACGAATAAACCTAAATAACAAATAAAACTAAAGTATATACATCCAAGACAAACAAATTATAGATGAAAAATGTATCAAAATGAATAAAAGTAAAAAATAGCCCTCTTATTTATCAAGCCATGCGAAACTGAGAGAAACTATTCTCAACTATTGCATGATTTTCCAATCTCACAAGTTTCCAGTTGAAGTTAATCAAACAACCAAAAAAAAAATGCAAAAAATAGTGACTTTAACTCTCAAGATGCTCTTCCCTACACATGTACATTTGATTTAATTGGAACTTCTCTCATGTCTGATAACCAAAATTGAAAAAAAAAAAAAAAAAAAAAAAAAAAAAGGAGGAGGAAAGCCAGGACTTTTGCCTCTCATGATGCTCTTCCCTAAACAAGGTGCATTTGAAAAATCCTTTGATTGGAGCTTCATAGCTTAGCATCTTATGCTTGATGCACAATCTGGGTTGCGATAGATACAAGCTTGTGTGAACTCCTTCAGCAGAATAAAGTAAGTTTTTTTTTTAAACTAAGGTTTTGTTGGAAAGCAAAAAAGCAAAAAATAAAAGTTCAGAAAATAAAATGTAGCTTATGGAGAACCTTTTATCAATACCCTGGCTATGCTGCAATGTAAAGAACAAACCAGCTATAATTCAAAGTATCAGTTGATACATAGCATGTACTGGTCACAGATGATGCCTAGCATGTATGAGCTGGCTATGGCTGATACAATAATCACATACATATAGGCCGAAATTCCCACTAATTATTAAAAGCAGTGAAAAGAAAGTGCTGATGAAAGCCATGGCAGCAGGGTTACCAGCACTAGAAGTCCATGGGATGTGGATTCTTGTTCAAAAACTTTGTACCGTCTATTATTGGCAGTAAATGGCTCTAGGTGTTGTTTGGCAAGTCTACTTTTTCTGTCTATTTGACTTAAATTTGATTCAAATAGATGTTTTGAGTGCTTTAGACTGTTTGGCAAAGCTCATTTGGATGTCTGATTCAATCATCTTTAAGACTTTTGCCTCATTCTTGAAGGTAACTTTTTCAAATAGAGATGTATAGAAAAATCAGTCATTTCCTTTTCTCTTCTCTGCTTTTTTTTTTCTTTTCAAGTTTCCCATATAATTTTTATAATACGACAAGTTTGCCTCTACTACTTTTACTTTTGAAAAAAAATTGCCTGTACTTCTTTTACCACATGACAACTTTGCCCATGTAACTTTTACAGTATGACAAGTTTGCTTTTCCTAATTGAATCAAACATATCAAACAGTCTATATGTAAAAAAGCCTAATTTCAGATCTATTTGAATCAGCTCTACTTCAAACAGATAAAGACCTGCCAAAAAGGTCCTTTATTAAAGTTAGGTCTAATAGTACTTTTGACAGATGCAAAGCTCAATTAGTTGCTCAAAGAAATAAACAGGAGCAAAGGATTGACTATGACAAGACCTTTGCTCCTGTTGCCCGAATGACTACTATCGGGACACTACAAGCCATTGCATCATTTGGATGTTGGCCACTTCGTCAATGGACAACAAGAATTCATTCTTGCATGGTGACCCTCAAGAACAGTTTACATGTCTCTTGATGTCAACCAGGATTGATCTATAAGCTTAAGAAATCACTTTATGGATCGACACAGGCTAGCCATTCTTTAACCAAACTTTCATCAAAGCCTGAATAATTAGTCTTTTTTAATTCAACAAACTCATGCAGATGAATAATCAGTTATTGTGACAATAATATCATCATCAGCCCCAGTGGTCCTTTACTGCAGGTCCAGACAGGTCTGGAAACCTGGCTAACAGCCTAATAGGGCCGCCGACCCTACCACAAACCCTTGCGCAGGGTTTGCACCATGCACAAGTTCTTACTTTAAGTCCATTTGTGGCTGAGATTAGTTCTAATTGTCTAGCTGTTAATCAATGGCCTGGATTGTATTAGATTTTAAAACATTATCATGCTCACATTTATAGAATAATAAACAGTCTCCAGTATGCTGGACGACCTTTGCAGTTCGTGAAATTCAGCCTTTCATCTTTCTTCTATGCTATGGATTTGCTGATCTGAGTCTAGAACTCAGCCATACACGTGTGTAACATTCATTTATTTTTGTTTTCCCCTCTTTCTTATTTTTTTGTTGCAATTTTAGAGACCCCAATCGCTGTATTCTGCTGTGCAGTAGACAGCACTTATGATTAGGAGGTGCAGCCCTCACTAAATATTGGGGCCTGCATCATTTCCCAACATAATTCCAATCAAAATCTTTCATACGAACCAAATTCCAGCCGGGAACATCATGAAAGCATACATATATTCATTCATGTGTGTCACAACAAGTTTAAGAATTAATAGCAGTGCTTTTTTTATCAGTAACACTGATATATTGTCAGAGGGTCCTCTGCTGAGCACAAGCATTCACCTCATGCTGAGCACTCTTGTGGGCCCACGTCGGGCCTCACCTGGGGAAACCAACCCCCAACCACAAAAAAAAAAAGGCCGTTTATGGTGACGGAGGCTCGGATTATCATCCTAACCACTTGATCGACGGCCGATAACTTTTCACCCTCCCAAATGAGTGCACAGTCGATCTAACAGTCCAGTCCATTCGAATGGGTGTCAAACCCCAGGACCAGTGACTATCAGATTATGGTCCACTCGGATGGATAATAACGTGGGCCCCACCACGTGTTTAGAAGCTCCAGCGCTCAGCAGAGTTTTTCACTATCAAATAAAAGCATGTGATAAAACACAAATAGAGTGTGAGAGGACACAGGCACCTACCCTATGTGTTAGATTTACCATAACAATACCAGATAATCATTGATAAAAAGGAGTTGAAAAATACATGAAATCTAAATAGAAACAACTGCTGCATGGATATCCAACTTCATATCAAAGCATTTCTCATGCATATACACAAAACAAGGGATCTCATTTAGATTGATAAAAAAAAAACTATATATTTAGCAAAAGCACCAAATTACAACAAGGCAAGCAATAAGGCAACTATAATAATACATATACTTTTTTTGCAAGGGCACCCACCTGAGATTAAGCATCATAAAAACAAAACAAATTGTTTAGCAGTTCTCTTATCTACTAAACCTAAAAGGCAAAAGGCAAGCTGCCAAGGTCAATACTTTCTAGTGTTAGCCCACTTTAAGCACATTGCTAGAAATACTTTAAACCATAAACGTTCTCCATAAAATAAGGAATGATGGATTGATGGTCCAGTAAAAAAATGAGGAATGATTTGGACACCCCCGGGCACAAATTTAATCTCAACCAACCACCAACAAAGATAAAACACTAATAGGGCCAAAGAAAATTAATAACTCCAGGAGCTCTCAGCAAAGTTGAATTTGATGATCCTGAGGGGGGTGGTCCAATCTGCACTTGGCTCTATCGACAACACAACCCCTTTAAAAGATTGTGTAAATCAGCTGTTGAAATTTGCAAAGGATACTGAGTGAATGGTTACACCAATATTAAGTTAGGCTGGTCTCCTACATTTGTTCTTACAAAGGGCGCCACCCCCACCCCACCAAAAATAATAATAATTGTGAATCCGGATGAGTCTCTTTACTCGCCCTTGGTGAGGGTAATGGAACTGCACAATGGGGTCTATCTATTGAAAATCCAAATCCCTCAAAAATGAATGCCCTCCATGTCATCCCCAAATCTTATTCCAATAGGAGTTTGCTCAATGTAAGATTAAGCATATGATTAATAATGTATGCTCAATCTTACGATGGAACCAACTCCTATTTTTGTAAATTTTAGAGACAACCCACCAAAGGGGAGGGAATTCATTTTGAGCGGATCAGATTTCAATAGGTGGGCCCCACTATGGAGGTCAACTCCCCTCACTAACAGGAAGCATAATAAGACACTCAAAGGATCTAGACTCCTTAACTTTCTTGCATTACCATATCATCTACACCTTCGCAGCTCTCCTTATCATGACCTAGTGAATGGCTTCCATTGCTGCCCTCTCAGTCATCTGTGCATACCACAGCGTGGCTCATCAAATGATCACTACTAACCAATCAATGGAATTTCATTAATTAATTGTGAGTGGACTGGTTTACATGTGATCAATCTGACATGAATTCCACTTTGATTGGAGTGAAACACAACTCTCTGTGCTAAAACAAGGCCAAAAGGATTATTTTGATTAGTTTGGATCATAGTTACGAAGTTCATTTCATTTTGGATGAATTTTCTGAATTATTTCAGTTCGTCCATTAAAGCGAATGGAATAACCCCCTCAAAAAATCTGCCCTGGAGTTTGTTCCATTCCGGATGAAATTTTGGAATTTTGGACGAGTTCTCCAGATTTTCTAATTTTTTCCAAATTTTTTCCAATTTGAACCTTATGGTTGTGACTTGTGACTTGTGACTTTTGAAGGATGTATCTAAATTCTAAACTCTATGGTTGCAATGAATATTTGAAGCTTTAAACTTTATGGTCGTTGAATTTTATGATCATGGGCCATAATGATTACATTAATTTGTTGTGTTGACAACACTACTATTTGTTTAATTGTTTATATTATACATGCCATATTATGAATTGATTTGGCAGAATAAACTAAATGTACCAAATCATATTTTTAAATGTAATATTAATCTTATATTTATCTATATGTGTGCTAATTGTTATATTTTCCAAAACATTTCACCAAAATTCCAAATCAGCAGAAACATTTCGGTTTGGAAGCCAATCCGAAATGGGGTCCAAAACAAATTTCTCAATTATGGTTTGGATTCAATATGTTGATCCCTATTATTTCCGTAATTTACCTACAATCACAAAGTTATGGGATATTATGTCTTTAAAATGTTAGGATATGCTAAATTCAGGGTGTTTCTTTAAATATTGTTGAAAAAGGTGGAACAAATAAATTACTTTTTAAGTACTTAGTAATAAATTAATAAAAATAAAATTTTATCGGTCAACCATTGCCTTTCCCCTACCCAAAAAAAAAAAATCCTGGCTCTGCCAGAATCATTTTCTTTCTCTTGATATCTCACATGAAGTGTATGCAGAACCACGCCTTCATGTCAACCAAACTAGTATTTTGAATAAGAGGCACTTTTGATAAAATATGTGTGGCGTGTTTATGACGCAAGTAGTGGACTAACAATATCCAAAAGGCAGTTGATTATGAAGTATTCTAGGTATTGTTTTCAGCAGGAAAAATCCCACTAGTTGGGATTTGTCATAATATGTAAATATACCTTGATAAGCTTGAGGCTGATTTTTTCAAAAAATAAAAAATAAAAAAGGTTTGAGGCTAATTAATAACTTGAAATCGTCAGTCCAGTACAATTGCTCAATACGTTGACTTTAATAGTTATTTCAATTTCCCTATTCTATACACAAAATAGGAGTTCTGTCAAGGTAATGTATTTCCAATATCATATTTTGGATCCTTTTTTTTTTTCATATTGACCCAAAAATGGCGATTTATTTGTAGTTATATCTCGTCAACATAGTTAATTTTGATGCGAAGTTTCGTTTTGACACATGCATATTAATCTCTCATGATCAATGATTATTATTTTTTTTTTTTAATGCTCAAACATGTTAGCCTTGATGAGTTACATTTTGATTACCCCTTGATTAGTAAGGACGTAATCTCTCATGGCATGGAAGTGTCCAAAAGATATGCAACTATGCAGCCATGATTGCTTAGGTGCTATTGTAAAGGTGGGCACTGCATATCTTATCGTTTCTTCAATACTCAACAAAAAATCAAGACGTTAAAGATTTCAAACTATGATTCTTGTATCTCAAAAATACTCTACTTGGATTACATAATTCACCGCAAAACAATCTCTAGCTACTATATCCATAATTTCAGTTTTCAAAGTCTCATCAACTAAACAGATTAACTCCAACACATTCACCATCTACAAACCCCAATTCAACAAAACCCTAGCTCATAAGAAAAAAACAAAGTGAAAAAAACGATGAATCAGCAACAGATCAACAAACAAAACATAATCCATCCAAAGAAATCAACCCTAAAACGTAGTTCCCAGCTCAAATCCCTCAACCAACTTCAAAAAAACCTGAACATAACTCTAACCAATTAGAACATACGAGAAATTGTAGTTACTCGCCTTCTATACAAAAGAAAATGCACAAAATTCACGAGAAAACACGGGGGAATACAAGAAGAATTGGTCAAAGAAACGAACTTGATAAACCCTAACCCTAAGATAAGATTGATTAAGTGGAATTGGTACGTTGAAGAGGAGAGAAAGTGCAATTTCAAGGAAAAGAGTGGGAAAATGAGACCTTCTTCGTCCAGCCGGTAGGAGCGGGGAGATCGACGGCCACGATTTCAGCCTGGGATTCCTTGTTAGTAGAAGCTATTTCTTCCTTATCTGCAGCAGCAGCAGCAGCAGCAGCAGCAGCAGAAGAAGCAGAGCTCGCCATTTTCGAGTTTTCACTCCTTCCCGCTTTCGCTCTCGCGCTCTATTTATGCGCAAATGGGACGGACCCTGTGTGAAATGAAATGAAACGGAAACGGAAATGGAAATTAAAATGCAGAGGCAGAGTTTGACCGGATCAAGATACGGGGCAAAATGGAGACCGCAGGATCAGTGATGGGCCCCACATGGATTGGAAATCAGAAAGAAATTTGTGCATTTTGCAAACCAAAATCATTCCATCAGGCCGTCCAACAATAGGGGATCAGGTCCTGCGTTTTCTGATTTGATGGCTGAGATAGGCTTGAGGTGTTGGTTGGTTGGTTTGGTTGGCATAGGGTCAAAGCCATAATGAGAATCCTCCATTATCCATTTGAAGTTAAGTTGGCGTAGGGTCACACATCAGCACAAAACACATGCAACTCTGCTGCTCTATTTTCTATCAAAAAGTCTATTTGGACAAACTCTATGGACAGAATTTGGGACAAACTTTCCACGTGGGGCAACGTGATTGGGCTCTCTCAAAAGTTGAAATGCATTGTCCCAATCACGCTGCGCCACGTGGACAGTTTGTCCCAAATTCTGTCCATGAGTTTGTCCATATAGACTAACTGATTTTCTATTCGTACATCACAACCCCGAAGAGTTAGCCAAGTGGGGTTTCTCATTCTTGCAGGGCTGGAAGCTTTGTTATCGATTCTTATTTCCTCACTCTTCGAGGGCTGAAAGTTGAGTCCACCTAGGGATATAAATGGGTTCACCATGGACCTGGATCGGAACCGACCCATTTACAACTCTAAATCCACCGGTGCTCTCTAGGGCTAGTTTGCCAACTCTACTAGTTGAGGCAAGTGAAGTAAAATTGATTTTGAAAAAACTATAAAATTTACGTGGGTTATAATGATACTTTGTTTTTAATTGTTCGTTATGGAATCTTTTTTATTTTTTTTATGGGAAAATAGAGTTTTTTGTATTTTAGTGGATAAAGGTGGTTGCTTTTTTACTTTAAAGAAAAAATAAAGGGAGTTTTGAATTGAAGTGCTTTTGATGTGACATCCTGTCTGGAAAATAGAAGCTTCACTTGACTTTCATTTTATTAATAAAGTTCGAAACTAGTCTAGGGAATTTACCTTGGTTCCGAGGAATTAGTCCATCCCAAAGAGCTAAGACAACCTCTACAATAATATATATATATATAGGGAAATGCTCCTATGAGAGACACTTTCACCAACTTAGTGAGAGATGGGTGGGGGCCCTCACATTTAAGTTGGGGGTCCTTGCATTTAAGTTTGTGAAAGTGGATATGGAAGTGAGGGCCCCCCACCCATCTCTCACCAAGTTGGTGAGAGTGTCTCTCATAGGAGCACTTCCCATATACATATATAAATAAATATATATAGGGTAATATTCAGGTGAGAACTAGTTCTCACATATTATATGAGAACTTTTTTATGGGGGCCCAATTGTGGGCTCCATTTGGGGATGGAAAGAACTATGTGAGACCACCCAAAGTATCAAGTTTGACGCCAAACACATGCCCCTAACCCCTTCATTCGTGGCCTATAAGTTTAAACGCTTCATATTCAAAAAAATATGCAACCCTTGATCAAATGGGTCATTCCATTCGGATGTGTGCCAATCCTTGGGATTAGTGACTATTAGGGAGTTCCCTATTGGGTACTAGGTTTGGATGGGTTGCTAGTTGAGCCCCGTAAAAAAGTTCTCACATAATAAGTGAGAACTAGTTCTCACTTGAATATTTCTCATATATATATATATATATATATATATATATAGAGAGAGAGAGAGAGAGAGAGAGAGAGATAGTCTATACCAACATCACGTGCAGCAGAATGTCATTTTTGTGGTGTCACGGCTTACCCAGCCTGCGGTAGAGGATCTCATGACCTTGTGTACATGTATTGTATTTGTAGAGTTATAAAATACCATGAAAACTGAATCTCTCAGTTGTTCGTCAAAGGTGTAGCAATGCCATGGACACATATAGGTTGAAGTAAATCATTGTACAAAGAGTGGGTCTCACCCTATAAACTACATGACAAAAAAGTAAAGCCTGCATATTTTTTTTCTTGTGTTTTAGCTGGGTTGGACTATTCGCCAAGAGTGATACTTTTAAAATTGAATACCCAGGAATCAATCTTTATGCTTGTCGATATGTGAGATAATATAGGCCCACTTGGCATCGTTCTTGTGTTGTTCCTCATTCTTTGCTCGAATAACGTTGTATTGAAATCAAGTTATGCCGAAACTATGTTGTTCATAACTTCCATTATTTTAGATTATTTTGCTAAACATATATTATACAGAACTTGTTTGATAACAATAAAAAAAATATTATAAGAAATAAAAGTATAAGAATTATAAAATTTATAATATGGAACCCACCTTTTTGTTGTTTGCAGTATTCTATTATTGTGATACATATAACCCACATTTAATACTCTCCAACTTGGTTACTGAGCCAAGCAGCGTGAAAAAAAATAAAAGTTCAGGTATATAATTAAAGACGACACAGTATTTTTGTAATAAAGATAAATAGAAATTATAGGCAAATAAAATGACCCCATATAATGTCATTTTATTTGGAATCCAACCAAAAAAAATTGTGAAATTACTAAAAATAACTTCAAAGTTAACCATTATCATGTAAAACTTATCAAAGAAAGGAGAGAGGAAAAAAAGTCACATTTCATACATGAAGATTATGCATAACTTTTTAATAAAAAATCATGATAGAAAAATATGGAATTATTATAATCATTTCTCTTCTTTGTATACCTGACTTCGTTTGCAAATCATAACTTTTTATGAATAGTATATCAACACTCTTTTAGCATGGCTAGAAATAATTAAGAATTAGCAACTTATAAAGAAATCGATGGGACAAAAAAATTGAAAACCCTCTCCATCAATTCACCAAGTAATCAATTCAAAGACATTCAAAACCTCACCAAACAAACACACAGACACAACATGTAAAGTCTAGATCTATGGGGCCCACTTGATCCCACCTTTGATTAGTATAGCTTCTTTATTATGGCGCCTGCCCAATTTTATGCTCGTCCAACATTTCCTGACCATTAGGCCATTGGCTGAATCTTAACAAAAGAAAATTCTAATGATTTAGACTTTAGGGTTGTTAAATCAATGACTAGGATAATCCAATGGGATTTTTATACGTAAAATGGCAATTTCCATATATCCCACTCCCAATGATAGGAATACATACAAGTGGATAAATGATGGTCGGCTATAATATTTTATATTTATTAATTGAGAATTTTATTGGAAAATACTCAGTATTTGTCCATTGCACTTATTAGTACCCCGAAACTAGCACCACACAAACAGGGTCCGTCAGACCCCGTTTGTTTTTTTTTTCCCAATTTGAAATGAGCGACGCTAGCGTCACTTGGTGTTTTTTTTAGTGACGCTAGCATTGTTGGGAGCAACATCGGTCTTTTACAAAAGGCAGATGGCAGATAACCTTCAGAAAGATAACCTCTAGAAAGGGTGTTATTGAGGAAATAAAATCACAAGATCTTCTTTTTGACGCAGAAGAGAAGAAAAACGACTCTAAGCACTACAGCAGCTGGAGCCCAAAAGGGTGCTATCAAGGAAATAAAATCACAAGATCTTCTTTCTGACCCAGAAAAGAAGAAAAACAACTCTAACCATAACAGCAACTGGAGCCCATTTATGAATTAAAAAGGTCTTTTGAGGGACATGCCATCAATTTGATTCCTTTTTTTTCTTGTGACTTGCCTGGAAATTCATCAAGTAATCAATTTGCTTCCTTTCTTTATTGGGACTTACCTGAAAAATCCTCTCCGTAAGAAATGAGGAGCGACGCTGGCGTCGCCTAAGTCAGAGACAAGCGACGCTAGCATCACTCCTCTCAAAGTTAAAAAAAAAAAAAAAATGAAAATAGGATGAAGGAACCCTTTCGTAAGGCCCCAACTACGGGAATCCTTTTAGTGCAACGGCCATTTACCGGGAATTTTCCTGTAAAATCCTCTTATTAATTTGTTATTAATCATTTAAAAACTAATTTTTTTTAAATTCAATAATATCCAGAGAAAACCCCAAAATTGAATGTAGACCAATCATTTTCTAAGACATAATTTCCCCAAACTTTGTAAGCATTAAAAAACAGAAAATTGCTCAAAATAACCCCTTTTCCCATTGTTTTTAACTCCAATCAAAATAAGACTTATGTTGGGTTGTTTACATGCAAATGAATCCATTACAATTTATTAATAAAAGTTGTTTGATTAGTAAAATGAGATTGATATGTCTTTATATCATTAGTTACTAAAAATTGCATGGACAAGCCAGCACACTCATGGAGATGGTTGAGTCGTGTTGGCACCTCGGTATCAACGGCACGTCCTAACGGGCTTTAAACGAGCAGACTCAGGCTTTTTGATTACCCGATCAGGTGCATTCAAACCCTAGCAGTAGATTTCAAATTGAACATGGGCTTAGACTCCAAAATTGTAAATGGACTCGGACAAAGGTGAGTCCGACCGAAATCCTGGCCATCTAGGCATTGCCAGCCTTAGTAACTCAAGGGTGTCACATGACCAAATCGAGGCCCAACTTAAGTGATTGAGTCCCATAATGACTCCATGAGTCTGAGCTTGAACTTTAAATCCAAGTACGAATGAGTGCAGACAAACTCCGGAGCCCATGTCCACTTGAACAAAGTACAGTCTGAGTCTGTCCCTCAATACCTCGTTTGCGTTTTCAGACCTTATTACAGTGGAATGCTCTTACAATGGGGAAGATCAAGGGATGCAAAGAATAGTAATAGCTGGATGGGCTTGAGATTTCTAGAAGACGAGGAGGAAGAAAGCGCCCTCAAATAATACAAACAGGCATTCTAAGCAACTCCATGCACCATAATGTCAGATGAATATGTAATAAATAAGCAGAGATAACAAAGAAAATGAACCAAGTATACAATTTTCATTGTAGTACATTCTACCTGGTACCCTAAACATCTTTGGTACAAAAATATCACAACATCCACAGATGGGACTTTTAGATGTAAAAGCAGTGAGACCAATAGCTCTCAGTGCCTACTTTTAGATGTAATTAGATGTTCTGAGCAGCGCCGTAGATTCCAGGAACTCCATCACAAGATTCAATATCAAGTTCTCACTGCCTACAGAACTTACCAAAAATGAAGGACTGCTATACCTAACAAAGGCTTAAGCATTCAGAAGAGCTACTGATAATATGTTGAAAATATGAGCCAGCAGGAAATGATTCAATTCATGTGGACTTGCGCTCATTGATGAAGGTGCCAATACTTTTGAACCATCGCATAAGATTCCGATGATCCTTCACATACAGCCATGCTTGGAGAAATGTGAAAAGGTTCTCATCCACACCACGCTCCGCTATGAAACTATGAAGGGCGTCCCTCATCTTCTCATCCAAATCTCTGCTCAATTTCCAAAAACATCTAAGTTAGCACAAGATTCCAATTCTCTTTGGACAAAAAACTTGAAACAAGAAAGAAAAATATTGGGCGCAACATTGTAGTGGCACAAGCTATCATAACAAATTAACAATAACTCAAGCAATGGTAAATGAGATGGTTCAACAATAGGAACTGTAGTCATGTGAGAAAACCTAATAAAAAGGTTAGCAACTAAAGGAATCCAGATGAAGATGCTAGGCAATATTACATAAATATTGTGATTTTAAATTTTCTGTTCTTTTCTTCTCTACTACTTTTTTTCCCCTTTTAAGATCTTTTGGGGAGGCAGTGGAATACATTACTGCCTATGCCAAACATTTAGATATGCTATTAGAAAATGGAAAAGACGGATATTGAATCATCTATATTTAAAAAATAGTAAATTCTAGATTAAAAGATATAATGGCAGAGAGGTTAAAGAAATAGTTTTCAGAGAATCCGGTTTGACGGACCAAATGGCAGAAATTGCAATTCGAACCATGTGAGATTCTTTTTTTTTTTTTGGTAAAAACCATGTGCGATAGTTGGAAACAACAATATCAGAACTTAACTAATGTTTTGAGTAAAAGCAAGTATCAAGTTTTTCCTTTGATTAATTTTCCTTCTTTAACAAAGAAAGCATGAAGATTTTGATGATCCAAACTCGAACAGCAATCCAAACCCAAAACAATCTTCAAGAAGATCATTATCAGTTTCGAGCAAAAATCCAACTAATGATGAAAATTGCAGACGAGTTCCTAAGGTCCAAGACTCATATCCCAAGCAGAACTGAATCAACAATAATGTTTAAACTTTAAACCAAGAGGTCCAAACTTCAAGACCCACAAGAAAAACAAGAACACCCAGCTTTGAAGAACTGAACAATTCTTTGAAACCCCAAGATTCAAAACCCTAAGATAAAAGGGCAGATCTTTTGTACAGATTTTTATAGCCCAAACCAGCCAGAGTCAAAAGATCCAATATCTAGAGGTTGAATTTTCAGACAAATTTTTGAAAAAAAAAAACCCTAAATTTCCAAATCCAAAAACACTGCCAACCAAAAGGATGTAAATGGAAATTGTTTACAATTCTTCAAAACCCCAAGAAAAATGAGAAGCCCTAATGTAAGACTGATAAATTCTTCCAATCCCCTAAAGTTCATGACTCAAAGGACGAGATCCTGAATAGTTTCTCAAAGCTCTAAAACCCCAACCAGGAATTCCAGAGAGAAACATGAAATAAAAGCCAAATATAAAAGTAACCAGCATATTCTTACCACAACAAACCACGACATCCAAGACTGAGACATTAAAATTTTATGCAGATCCACAAAACCTAGAAGACAAGAAGACAGCTCCTTACATCCTTCTGTACAAAAGTACCGTCTCCCATCTCTAAAAGCAAATTCCAAATGGAAAGTATGCAATAGCTGTCTTTGCTCTGGAAAAAATAAAATCTGACAATTTTGACACCTAGAAAAGTAGTTAACTGGAATAATGAGATGTCAATAGTGTCACAAGTCTTGCTTGACAGAATGGTAGAAATCTTGCATGAGAAGCCATGGAGACAGGTTGACCATTGTCAAAATACTGGTCGACATGATAACATATCACTATATCAGCCAATATGTATACCAAATGATACATGTACTGTACTGGTATCAAATAGTATAACTCCCTAAATAACTTTTACTGAAAAAAAAAAACACTAAATAACACACCAAAAGGTGCCACCTGAGTTGACTTCTCTGCTCAAATGATGAAAACTAACTTGAAATAAGACCCTTGGATCTTTTAACCATTATGATAACGTCCATGGCTCCTCCTAGTCACCTGAAGACCATCTAAATGCATTAGCTGAAGAACCTATTATCGAGGGCCCTGAGTGATACCTCTAAAATATATTTCAGCCTCGTTAGATTCCATCACAGTCACAGATTAGTGAGGGATAATAAAATCAGTTCCTGCTCATCAAAAATCACCCAAGCCTGTCAATTTTGGCATCATGTTTCCTGCCCCCATCTGCCAAAATCAAATTCTTAACCCTTAACCAAGTGTTTTTTTGTGATCATATCCATTTTGTAGAGTCACTCCACGTCGTTGGCCCAAAAATAGCATTTTAAACATCCAAATTTCATCCCAATGAGGGGGAAAATGCAGTAATACTTGTGAAACCCACTCTCCCAAAGTCCCATAGATATCAATTTATAACATCCCAGCGACAACTTTAACAATCTATCCCAATTTTTAGCAACAGACTTAAGCGGCTTCTTGATTTCTAGCAGTTCTTCTGTTTGGTATAAGATTTGGCCATTATTTATTTTGTGGAGAGGGGTTGTTGGACTGCTCAATAAAGTTTTTCAAGATAGTTATGTACAATGTTTTTCCTAAAGGCCGCTGCTCAAGGTTTTAAGGAAAAAGAATTTGGTTCTTTTTTCTGGTTAAGGGAGCAAACCATTAGAAATATAGTCGCAGTTCACTTTTAAGTTGAAATAGCATCAACCAAGGAAAGCCTAATCAAAATCAACCACCTGGGGTGCCTTCTTGATGAATTAGGCAGGCAAAGTGAGTGAACCGAATTAATTAGAGTGACAATGGTTATAAATATAGTTGCAGTTCACTTTAACTCCAAACATGGATAAGCAATGATTTACAAAATAGCATCAACCAAATCATCTTTTTAAAGACTTGGCATTTCTCAACTAATCAGGAGAAACGTGTAGTCAAAGTAAAAAACTTGGGGTTTCTGAGTTGTGGATGTAGCATCAATGCACAATGATAGCGACTAAGTTCTTCTTCAGTAAGTGCCAATTACCAAATCTCGTACTTTTCCAACAACATTCTGAGTTGTTCTGTTTATTGTTAAATTGTAGCATTAACATCATTTCAAGGTTTCGGCTAATATTTTTCAGCAAGGCTTGAGCTGTTACTAAATGCTCCTCACAATGCAATTTGTATTTGATTTTCTTAAAATCTTATGATAGTATAAGAGATCTTTTGTGTATGCTTGTATAAGATATGATCCTGTGTATCATCACCAGATACACAATAAATGCAGTTTATCCCCAAGACCTATACTGTAGAGCCCACTTCCCTCAATCTAAACCACAGGACTATTCACCCAAGCCTCAATGTATAAAAGTATTGTTTGATTAATGAGTGTGATATTTTTCGTTGTATATCAATATTTCAGATAACGTGATTAGTGAGACTCAATGATGGATGGAGTCTCCACATATTCACCATGGAATATGGATGCCCAGCCTTTGGAGTAATCACCGATGGCAGCACTAAGGGCTTCTTTGTTAGGATAGAATACATAGGTATTCATGCCAGAAGTGGTTAAAAATGAAGATTCAAGATGAATAAACAAAAATGACAATCAAATAACCTCCCCTTAATGGAAAGTGAATCAAAAGAGGATGGGAAATGAATACCCAACATCACCCTAGTAATTCAAATCCTAGAAAAGTCAAGGTTCATCTATATTACTACCTTATGTCCTTCCCTCACCTCATATCATTCACACTTCAGTTCTTCAATAATCCTACGGGGGAGCTCATTTGACCATGAATTCCTATGTATTCTAATGCAAACAAACAAGCCCTAGGAGTCTTCACACAAGGAGAAACACTTTCTTACTACAATCACAATGATGAGAAAGAAAGAGAAATTTTTCATTGACTGCATAAATGAGAGGATATAAGCAAATTAGTAGAGAATGGATTGGGATAACAATCCTGCTGCCTACTGGGGATCCTAGAGAGCATTTCCTTTCCTCTCCCAAGATGATTACACGCGAATCTCTTTCCCTTAAATAGGATTTTTTTTCCTCTCATTGATTACATGCCAATCGACAACCATGCAAGATGTATGAAATTTTTTTATTTTTTTAATGGTAACTTTCATTAAAAAAGCAAGCAGTACAGGAAAAGTTTACTAACAAGCTAGAACAAAAAAGACCCCAAAAGAAAAAGGAAAAGCCCCTAAGACAGAACTAGATTGGCCCTGCAAAAGAAAAGGCCAGCTCCCTCCAATTTAACATAATCTGTTCGATAGAGTAACCTCTAAAAGACATTCTAATGGAAACCCAGAGAACAACTAAGAATTTCACTTTCCCCACCAAACAGCTAACACTGGTACAACCCCTTCGAAGCATCTGGAGTTCCTTTCCTTCCAAATTATGCTAGGAAAATTTCCTAGGATTTTCTAAACTAAGTGTTGATCTAGAAAATCTCATGGGAAACTTCCTATGCTTAATATGAATTTTTTCTTGGAAATTTTATATACTAAGGTGGATATAGTTTGTACCACTGGCATGGCAGGTCATGGGCTAGGTCCACTGGGCCAACCAAGTATGGGCTTGCCCCAATGAGCTGATTACTGTACGCTGTTCCAATTGGCTGGCCGGTTGTGGGCCTGTTCTTGGGCATCATTAGTCATTGAGGCCTATGATGCACTTAGACTCTGCAGAAGCAATGAACTTGTTCATCTAATAATTCCCAAGTTCAATGTTTCTATCCATCTAATAATATCACTTTGATCAAAGTGATTTAGACTAGTCACCAATCACTAGAGGAGTAAATTGGTTTGGATTGAGAAAAGAGAGCTCCACATTGGAGATCTCATTGATAAGCTACATTCTGCAGTGGATCTAGCCACACTTGATCATTTATCTTCTTTTATTTCCTTCATCTAGAAGTGTACAAACAAGCTTATTGCTATGTGGACCACATGTGTTTTCAGAATTTAAAATAGGATATTACTAATAACATCTTAAATTAACAAGATGAAAAGCGACACTGTGCGGAACATTATAAGATACCCAAGAAAAAATGGAAAAAGGTTTAAAAGTTGTATCCCATTTAAACCCGTTGCATAGGATTTTTTTTAGGTGTCACATTAAACATGGATTTTGTTACCGCTTAAAATTCACAAAAGCACCCTAACTTGCTCTAGTACTAATGGATACAAATCTAGGTTACTTGAATAAACAAGACTTATGTCAATTAAATAATTTCAATGTCCAAATAAATAATTAGGGTTGAAATAGACCATGAAAAAAAGAAAACCCAACAGAAAAGAGAAATAAAGGCAAAATGGAAGAAAATGGCTTCCTTACTTTAAAAAAAAAAAAAAAATAAGAGCAAGGGATGGCTTTGCACCAATATAGAAAGAGAAAAGGGAAACAACAGAGAAATATAAAGAAATAAGAAAGGGGAATACATTTTATAGCAACAAGATCAGGAAGATAATCCAGATAACAATCATCAATTATTAACTATTCGATAAAAATGCTTTTTACAATGTTTATATAGCTATTCTGATGTAAAGAAACCCTAGCCTATTCTAAGCATCTATTACTTTAATGCTGGGTTCATATTCTGAACTTTATTTTCCCCTCTTCACTTCCAACTCACAAAATCTTTTGGCCTGTAAGATAGCAAGTTGATAAGAAATCTAGCCCCAGTTTGCCAATAGCACTGACAAACTAATTAACAAAAATAATGTCCAATAGATAATGACTAAAAGAAACATGACTAATGACTCCCCCTTAAGCAACAGAGTTGTGGCCCCACCGACTTCCTAGGAAATGAATTGGAATCCAGGTGGGCTACTTTCATCATATCAAATACGAAATTTTGTCTTCTTGTGTTTGGATTTCGGCCTAGAATCTTCTACTAGGACTTGGGTTTATTAAAATATTTTCCTCTGCCTTTGTATACATAAATTGGGGTATGAAACTTCTACTGTTATATTTCGGTGTTCATTTTAAGACCCTTCCAAATATTACTAAATGGGGTAATCTTTTCCCACTCAAAAGGACCCACAGTTGCAAAAGCAACAACAATTTCTGATTCCCTCGCATCAAATCAGCACAAGAAAAAATTCTTTTCTCGCTTCTCACCTTAACAGAAGATCCATTCACGAATGCTGGACCGCTGGAAACCTATTTTCTTTCTTCCCACAATTGTCACACATGCCTCTTTGAAATACTGCAGTAAAAACATGTTTTATTTCTAGAACATCGATAATCCATTAATATCACAAAATACTGAAACTAGGTATTGTTCGTATGGTTTTTGTTGATTTCTTAGGAATGTGATCTATCAGCTGATTTGAGAGTGCTGATTTGATGTAGGTTTCTTCAATCATTTGCTGTGGATGTCTTGATTCTCTTCCCCGTCATCCAATATCATTGGTCTGCGTAGGTTCCCTAGGATGTCTTGATTCTCTTCCCCTCGTCCAATATCATTGGTCTGTGTAGGTTTTCCATCTTGCATATGTCACAACATGTGGACTTGCCCTCCAAAAGACGCCTTGTGGAGGAGGTAACCCATGGGTACATATAAGCCCAGGCTTTGGACTTGGATGTTTCTTATGTAGGACTCATGTAGTCCCTTATATCCTAGGTGTTCTTTGGCGGTTGATGGGCACACCAAACTTCATCCGGATCTACCACCGTGGGCCAAGCTCACCGGATCTTACAACATATATAATCGATGATTTCTTTCATTCTTTTCTTCACTTCATTTGGGTGCTTCTTCTGTAGTAAAAACAAGTTTTATTTCCATTATCATCATCATAATCAAAGCCTTCTACTAACTATGTTAGGGTCGGCTACATAAATCCCGTTTCTCCATTCCGATCTATCTTGAGTCAAATCCTCAAATAAGTTATACTTCTTCATATCTATTTTTACTACCTCCATCCACGTCCTCTTTGGCCTACCCCTTCCCCTTGGTGGGCCATCAACCTTGATAGCCAAACTTTTCCTTACCGGCACTGTTGCCGGCCTACAGCGAACATGCCCAAAACATATTAAACGGGTTTCTCTAATTTTATCCCCTATTGTTGCTACCCCTAAATGCCCTCGAAAGCGCTCATTTCTAATTTTATCCTTCCTATTTTACCACACATCTACCTCAACATTCTCATCTCTGTTACATCCATTTTATGCATGTTTTGCTTCTTGATTAGCCAACATTCTGCTCCATAGGTCAAAGCCAATCTAATTGTTGTCCTGTGAAATTTTTCCTTCAATCTTGTTAGAATTCATCGGTCACAAAGCACTCTAGAAGCAAGTCTCCACTCCAACCATCCCGCTTTTATCCTATATTCGACATCTTCATCAATCTCCTCATCCTTACTAATTATAGAGGCAAGGTAGCAGAAAAAATCACTTTGTGGTATCTCATGGTCTTCAATTCTCACGGTAGTTTTTGCTCTTTCTATATGTCCACTGAAGTTACAATCCATATATTCCGTCTTTGTACAGATTATTTTAAAGCATTTGGATTCTAAAGCCTCCTGCCATCTTTCGAGTTTTACATTCACACTATCTCTTTATTCATCAACCAACATAATTTCATCTGCAATTAACATGCACCAAGGTACCTCTTCTTGAATATAAGCTTTTAACCCATTCATAATCAATGCGAAAAGATAAGGACTTAGAGCTAACCCCTGATGCAAGCTTATGGTCATTGGGAACTCCCCTGTCTTTCTACAAGTAGTGCTCACACTTGTTACTGCTCATTCATACTCGTCTTTAATAATTTCAATATAACCTCTTGGAACATTCCTTTTATTTAAAACCCATCAAATTAAATCGCTAGGTACCCTGTCATAGGCCTTTTTAAGATCGATGAAGACCATATGCAGATTCCTCTTCGCTCGATATTTTTCCATTAATTGCCTAAGTGAGAAGTTAGCTTCCATCGTTGACCTCCCTGGCCTAAAACCAAATTGATTTTCAGATATTTTGGTCTTCTGTCTAAGTTTTTGCTCCATTACTCTCTCCCATAGCTTCATAGTATGACTCATAAATTTAATCTAACGATATTTGGTGCCATTTTGTATATCGCCCGTGTTCTTATATATAGGTACTAGAGCTACAACACTTCTTCTCCATTCATCCAGCATTTTCTTTGTCATTAATATCTTATTGAAGAGTCTAGTTAACCAAATCTCCCCAACTTCTCCTAAACATTTCCAAGCCTTGATCGGGATGTCATCTGAACCCAACCTTTCCAGTCTTCATTTGTTTTAATGTTTTCCTCACTTCCACCACCCTAATTCTACAAGAAAATATATGCTTTTCTAATGAAGTATCCTCTTTTGTTTTTACGTCTCGTATATAGTCTTCATTTAAAAGTATGCTAAAATATCTCCTCTACCTTTTTTTGATATCGGTGTCCTTCAGTAGAACCTTTTGGTCATTGCTCTTAATACATTTGACATGATCTAAGTCCCTACTTTTCCTTTCTTTTATCTTTGCAAGCTTTTAAATATCCCCCTCTTATTCTCTTGTTCTCAACCTATTATATAGGTCATCATGTGCTTTGCACTTTGCATCATTTACTACTTCCCAACCTATTTCTAGAACATCAATAACCCATCAATATCATGAAATACCGAAACTAGGTCTTGTTCGTATGTTTTTTGCTGATTTCTTACGAATGTGATCTATCAGCTGATTCGAGAGTGCTGATTTGATGTAGCTTTCTTCATTCATTTGTTGTGGATGTCTTGATTCTTTTTCCCCCTTGTCCAATTTCATTGGTATGTGTAGGTTTTCTGTACTGCATAAATAATCATTGAGTTCTTTCATTCTTTTCTTCATTTCATTTGGGTTTGTCGCTTTTTATTGTTTTGTATCTTGGTTTCTCAATTATTGGTTTCCCTCATTGGTATTTTTTCACTTCTATCAGGTTGTATCTTGATATGTAACTCTTCCTGACTTCTTTAGTTCAGCAGAGTTTATTCTTGATTTCAGTTCTTGTTTATTTTTTGTTCCTTATCTTGGTTTCATCATAAACGGTTGTTTCCTCCATATACCCTACACATTTCCAGAGAAATTTGTGCATCTTTGGTTCATGGATTTTTTGTGTTACTAGCAAATGATGGTGGAAATTTGGTGAGAAAGGCAGTGTCTGAAAACCATGGAAGTGTCAAATGTACAAATAGGGTTAAGTAATGTGGGTAACTATAAAGGGAGATTTTCCCAAAGGAGAAGGCATTTTGATTCTTGGGTTTTTTGTGTTACTAGCAAATGATGGTGGGAATTTGGTGAGAAAGGCAGTGTCAATGGAAGTGTCAAATGCACAAAAAGAGTTAAGTATTGTGGGTGACTATAAAGGGAGGTTTTCCCAAAGGAGAAGGCATCTTAGGTTTTTTGTGTTACTAGCAAATGAAGGTGGAAATTTGGTGAGGAAGGCAGTGTCTGAAACCATGGGGAAGGTTTTGAGTGGGGAAGATTAATGTGTCAAACGAACAGAAAGGGTTAAGTAATGTGGGTGACTTTAAAGGGAGGTTTCCCGAAGGAGAAGGCATTTGGTTCTTGGATTTTTTGTGTTACTAGCAAACAATGGTGGAAATTTGGTGAGGTGGGCAGTGTCTAAAACCCTTGGGGAAGGTTTTGACGTTACTGTGTCAAATGCACAGAAAGGATTAAGTAGTGTGCGTGACTATAAAGGGAGGTTTTCGTGAAGGAGAAGGCATCACTTTTCTGGTCCAGAAGGGTTCATGAATCATGAATATGTTTTTGGGAAGAAAAATGGGTGGGTGATGTGTCCTTCCAGTCAAGTTTCCTAGGCCATATCACATGTTGTCTCATAAATGTTTGTTCATCAAACAATGGTGTGATTTTTTTCTCCTTTTGCAGGTGTGCAAATACATGTTATGTTGATCAGTAACTGGATCTTCAGTTTTTCTAATTTATGGTCCAGCCTTTTCCTGCCCAATATAGAATTCTTTTGTTGATCAGTGATAGCTAGGAAGATTCACACAAGGGATGACTTCGTTTGATGGGCAATTGTGTCTCCAAATGCTTACATCACTCGTTCCAATGTGCAAGTTGGAGAATGAATCGATTGATCACTTGGTCCTTCGCAAGGAAGAGAAAGCCTGCCTTGCATGTAGTGCCATTGCTGGTGTAGAAGGAATGATATGCTGGAATTTTTTATTACAAAGAATCTTGATAGAAGAAACCAGGGAGCTCAATAAAGAATGATTGGATTCCAGGCCGGGACAATGAAGTTATGCGGAGTAAAGTTGGATGATATTTAGTGAGATGGGGTGAGGTTTGGAGGGGGGTACTTTATTGTGGAACCAATAATGCATCAAAAGGGAATTGGAAAGAGTAGGCAAGCCAGGCCTGCAAGAATTGGTGTGATAAAAAGGAATTATTAAGGGGAAATATTACTTACATTCTTGAGGCTATTCAGCACTAAAGAATCGAATAAAGCTGAGGCTTTAGTCATGCGTGACGCGTTAAGGATATCTGAGAAGAGGTCGTCAAAAGATCTTATTGTTAGAAGACCATTTTAGGTAATGTGAATTGAACTACAACTTTAATGATTGCAATAGCAGGCACCTTCCAATTTTGCTACGAGCTCTTCTCTATTGTTGAAGGCAACCCTAAGAACAGAGTGTCCTGAAATGTGGAGAGCCATGGTGAGTGGGCACATTATGAGAGAGAATCATGACTTAGACTGATTGTGATTTACAGTACACAAACACACCCAAAATCAATAGCCATCAATCCTAATTGCTTGCTTATATGAGTGATTATATGCTACTAAATATAAGCAATATCCAATTTGCATGAATGCACACAATCCCAACTCTCTGAAGAAATTCCATAGCCTCAATCAATACTTCCCTCAAATTACAAAACATAATGATAAAGCAGGGGCAGGCGCGTACTCAAATCCGGGACCATGGTACTTGGTCGGGGTAGGGACGAACTGAGAAGAGTCACTGTCGATCTTCGGCCGCAGCGAAACAGAGTGAATTCCGATGGCATCCGGATAGAGACCGCATAAGAAGTGCAACCGGAGGTCATCCTCACCGGGCTTCGAGACATCGACGTGGAGAAACAGCTGGTTGATGTCATCACCATCTTCATCGTGCTCACCGCCGCCAGGGATGATGTTGGCCAATCGCATGACGGAGATGGAGATCTCTTCGTCGCCGTAAGACCGGCGGAGGACCGGGCCATGGCGGTCGAGCGCCCCCTTCACGACAGAGAACGGGGATGGAGGACTGATTTTCTGCAAGAAATGACAGCGAGGATGAGAATCTTAAAACCCTAGAAATGGATGAAAGTAAAGGAGTTGGGGAACTAGGGTTTAGGGTTTGCGGGTTTTTTTTTTGGCGGGAAAGGAAAGGAAGGAGGTTACCGGAGGAGGAGACATTTTGGAGACTTCGAGATAGTGTTCTTTGAGGGAGCGGAGGAGGATGGAGTCCACAGCGGAGGAGGCGCTGGTGGTGGAAGGACGAGATGCTAACATACGCCATGGGTGGAGGGCAGCCGCTTCCCTCGCAGCTGCTGCAAGTGTCGTTTTCCACATCTCGCACTCACTGCGTTTTCGGGTTGGCTTGGGGTTTCTCTACTGGGCCTTGATTAGGAAGAGGGATATACAATAGCCAACTCACTGATTTCAATGACCTTTGTTCCTCATCCTTTATATTAGAGCACATTTCTATAACACTTTTCCACTTAAAAGTGCACGGTTTTCCGTGGAAAATCTATTTTTTCGGCATTTGGTGCAGAATAATTATACGGAAATGCTTTGTTATTTCGTCGGCATTTTTCCTTTATAATGGTAGAAGTGGATTTCCTATGGGGATATGAGAAATTGATTTTCTCGAAAAACTTCTCTCTTTACCTCACTCTTGCTAACGTGGCAATTTCCCCTTTCAGCGGAAAGAGTATGCACACAAACGTGCCCTAAAAGGAAATTTCTCAAAATAAGGGCTTTTTTTTTTTTTTTTTTGCAGATTTCAAAATAGGATAAAATTAGGACATGATTTTAAAATGGTCATTTAAGTTTTCCAAACACATTTGAATTGAGGACATTCCTTGAAATTGGGGTCGGTCGGCCAATTTTTTCCCTTTTCTTTTATCAAATTAAGGGCTTTAAGTTGAAAAAACAAGACAGGTCGTCAGATCCCTCCTTTCTCTATCCTTCATCTACCCTCGTGTTCTCTAGAGAGCATCAGCGATTCATGAACGACCACGAAACTGTCGATGTCCGAGATATGTGCCTCCTTCCATATTTTGGAATAGCCAATTGACCGGGTTCAAAGTCAAGGGTATGTAATTTGGTCATGGGGGCTTTCTTGCCCTAGGATTTTCAGTCGAAGTAAAAAAGAGGAATTTGATGTAATTTTGTATAGATAAGGAACAAGAAATGTATGAATTCTATTTCTTTTTTTTTAATAATGATCCCTAATGCATTGATGTGTCACATAAAGTATAGCTATACTAGTTTAGTAGGACCAATTCTTGCTAAAGTAAAATTTTAAGAAATTGAAATTTTGTTAGGCTTTTGCCTCATGGCGTTGTGGTAACTCCACGATTACATGGCGGACTCTAATTGGCCCTTTTATTGTCACCAAGGAAAAATGCCTTGTACTAGACATCAATCTAGATGTCAATAGAGGAAAATCATGTGGGGGCACAGATACAGATTCTAGTAAAATGAAATAATAGAAAGATGAAGAAAGATCATCCTCAGTTAGTGAAAAAACAATCGAAAGATGAAAAAGAAAGAAAAGTGCAAGTGCATTAATTTTCCTATTTCATATATTCTTACATAGTCAACGAGAACAATTTATGGGGATTTTATGGGAAAAACCCTCATAAACAGGCTCATAATTAATTTGGCCCCAATAGAAAAAGCCAGACATAATGGGCCCTAAATCGACGTTTCACTTCTTTCCTTTTTTTTTGCCTTTTAGCGCTATAGTCAATATCGACGCTCATTCGTAACTACACTTAATACCCAGTTTCGCATCTGCTTTTCCCCTCTGCATCATTCGTCTCGTCTGGTGCTTGCAACATTACCTAGCAACGAAAATCTTCACTCCATTGATGGTGGTGGTTGCACCCCTTTAAGGGCAGGTACACACATGAATCTTTATTATTAGTTTGATAATTTCCCCAAAAACTTGGCATTCACCCAACTTATTGATTCATATTCTTCATTTTTATATTTTACCAGCCCTAGACAAGTAATCAACGACCTTGATCTGTCACAAAAAATGGCATCCAAGTGTATATAGAGTTGTGAACAATGGATATTTGCTCCTAAAAAAACATCTTTTTAATTTTCACATACGTTTTTGGGTTTAAGGTTCTAAATGTGCATTTTATTTTTTACTGTCCCATAAAATAGGACACAAGTGCATCTAGAGTTTTGAACGGTGGATATCTTCTCCTAAAGTGACACAATCATCTTTAATTTTCGCATACATTTTTTGGATTTAGGGTTTTAAATGTGCTTATATTTGGCAATACAAACATCACTTATCTTTTTCACTGTATTATTTATCCTAAACTAAAACACAACATTCATGTCCCATGTTAATTCTTTTTCCACTATTTTATTTTACAAGATCTATAAATTTTAATAACACATGGACCTTGTCCCATGAAATTGTTATAAAAGGTGGATATGTTCCTACAGTTACACTACCGTATTTAGTTTTCATATTCCTTTTTTGGTCTAGGGTTTAAAATGTATATAGTCTCTGTATGGCAATGTTTAACAATACAATTAGTACAACCCTTAGAATATCACAATGCATTTACTTTAAACGTACACTTGCCGCTTCACCATGGTCATTGTTTATGCATACATATTTACCTTCTATTCGTATCACTATTGTAAACTATTTTTTTTATTTATAAACAGCATGTTAGATTGCAATATCTTAATCATATTCCACTACGATGGAAACTTTGAATTTGATATGATGCGTCATGTCTATAATGGAGGAAAGCAGAAGATGGGGTACTTATCAACCAACATAACATACGGGTCATTAGTTGCTAAAGCAATTAAAGCATCTAATTGGGATTCATCGACCGAAATTTTAAGCATACAATGCATTCATCACAACGGACATGCATTTTCACTGGCTAGCATTGAAGATGATAATGATGTAAACAGAATGATTAAAGCATCAGGTCGGGATACAAATAGGATATACTTATATGTTTCTAACAGTTCGAACAATGGACAATGTAGAGAAGGAGAACAATCTAGGTATGTTAACATGTTGAATTCTAAATTAAGCATTTATCAAATATTAATTCCAATCCCTTACTTGAATTTTGTTATGTTGTTGATGCACTGTAGGTTTTAGAGGAACGACAAGCATCGATCTTTTGTTGGAAAATCGATGACTGAATTGTTAAATTGTAAGGGAAAAGAACTGAACGATGGGACAGCCATTCTAGAGCCTCCTACAGTCGATCTCCAAGAAGATACTGACATGCATTCTTCAATAGTTTGAAACATTACAAGTCCACTACATACTTTAGGTCAAGAAATTGATGTCGAAAATAGAAAGGAGTAGACTATAGTGATGAGAATCATTTTGATGAAAATAATTTCACCGGACAAATTCCAATGGTTGTGATGGGCACGGATAGAAGGAACATTGCCGGGGCTAATCCAGTCAACAATGCATGTATTGATAAGCTTGCGGATGGGGCAGAGTATGGTGATGAGAATCATTTTGATTTGATAAAAAAAAATTCACCGGACAAATTCCAATGGTTGTGATGGGGTCGAACAGAAGCAATGTCGCAGAGGCTAATCCAGTCAACAATGCAGGAGTTGATAATATAAAGGATGGGGCAAAGTATGGTGATGAGAGTCATTTTGATTAAAATAATTTTACCGCACAAATTTCAATGGTTGTGATGGGCTCGGACAGAAGCAACATCGCAAGGGCTAATCTAGTCAACAATGCATGTCCTTCAAGTGAACATTCAAGCGTTAACTTCATCGACATCACGGTACCTAAAGAATCGAATGCAGACGTTGGAAACAATTCAGCACGGGAAATGTGGGTTGGGCGTGAATTCTCTGATCGTGACACATTCCGAAAGACTCTAGCTAAGTTTGCAATTTATGGAAACTTTATTCTGAAGCACTCGAGAACCAACCTGTACAAAGTGACAGCATGCTGTAAGGATCAGAATTGCCCTTGGCGCATTCATGCCTCTATCGTGAAATCGAGACCACGGTTCAAAGTGCGTACGTATAATCCTGTCCATAGATGCCCGAATCCAAGGATGGGAATGGCACATAAACAGGCGTCAACATTGCTAATTGCGAAGTTCATCATGGACAGAGTCCGACAAAATGCCAATCTAAAACCAAAAGATATCATGAACGACCGCCAAATTGAATTTGGGACAACTATTACCTACAGGAAGGCACATGTGGCAAAAGAGATAGCCCTGCATGCAATGCAAGGATCTTACGAGGAGTCCTTTCAAATGCTGCCTGGTTACTGTGTTGAACTGTAAGGGACCAATCCAGGCACAGTAACAAACATAGACATCACATCTGAGGACCGTTTTAGAAGATTTTTTTGGGCATTCGAAGTTTGTCTAAGGTCTTTCATTAATACTTGTAGATCAATGGTTGCTGTAGATGGGACACATCTCCAAGGGAAGTATCCCGGTGTCTTGCTTGTTACTGTTACACATGATGCCAATCATAAGCTCCTCTCCATCGCTTTTGCCTTTGCGGAAGCCGAGTAACGTGAAAGTTGGAAGTGGTTCCTTGCAAACCTGCATATAGCGCTGGGTGAGCCTAACAATTTGACTATTGTGTCGGACCGCCAAAAAGGTCTTATTCCGGCGCTCTTGAACACCATACCCTCCGCAAAACATTGTTATTGTTGTCGTCACATTGCCGAGAATATTAGGGTGGCTTTTAATGATGCGGTAATTGTGATGAAATTTTAGCGCGCCGCCAAAGCGAACAGGCCGTTTAAGTACGATGTATATATGACCGATATATAGACAGTCAACAAAGAGGCATTCACCTACATTGATTTAATTGAAAGGCAACGTTAGGCTAATGCATATGTAGATGGACAGTGGTAAGACATGCTCACTGGTATCGTAGCAGAATGCACAAATGGTCTCTTAAAAGACACGAGAGTTATTCCTATTACAAAACAGGTCAAGGAAATACGTGCCAAGCTAATGGAATTTTACCAAAAGCTCCATCTTGAATCGCAAGTAGTTACAGGTCACCTAACACCGTATGCTAAGAAAGTTTTGGAAAAAAGAAACAGAAGAAGCTCAATCGAGGTGTTTGTTAAAATCAAAGTGAAGGACAGTTCAGCAGAGACTTACAGATATGCTTGGGTCCGCGTAGAAAGCGGTTGGGCATTTTTCTCTCAGGATCTCAAAGTAATAGAGCATAAGATTGGTGTCCAGCCAAGTTCCCTCGTCAAGTGCTTTCTTTAAATTGTTGCTGGATACCATGGTATAAAAGCTTGCTAGTTCATCCTCTCTACATGAAAGAGATGTTCGTTAATAAACAGAATGATATGCATATTAATGAAGATGGGTACAATTTGGAAAACAGTAAGGAAACTTCCATGTTTACTTTGTACTGTAATATTCTTTGAAACCCCTAACCAAGAATTGCTCCTCATAATTTAATATGTAGCCTGAATGCACCATATAATGAGAGTAATCAGAGAACTTAACGGGTACTTTACGCATGCATGGCAAGCCCTTGATTCTCCAAATCAAAGACACTATTGTAGCCATCGGTGCTACAGCCGCTGTCGCGGAGTCACTATCAACTGACACCGGAGTGTCGAACAATGCCATGGCTATTGGGGGGTGTTGAGCACCTCTTCAGATGGTGGTAAGTCGTCTGGTTGACCTTTGCTTGGAATGTCTGAGCGGCTTTTATTGTTCTTTCTCTTGTAAGTTTTCGCTTTTGGACTTTTAAGAGCAGCTTTCTTGACTCTCGTGTGAGAGAGGTCAGTGTGGGATAGACCAGCTTCAGTCTCTTTAGCTTCCTGAGGGGGAACAATGTGGGATGGACTAGCATCAATGTCGGGAAAAGCCTGAGGGGGAATAGTGTGGGATGGACCAGCATCAATGTCGGGAACAGCCTGAGGGGAAACGTTATGAGATGGACCAGCATCAGTTTCGGGAACAATCCAAGGAGAAACAGTGTGAGATGGAGTAGCATCAGTCTGGGGGTAACAGTTTGGGATAGGCCAGCATGAGTATCAGGAACAATGTGAGATGGGCCACTGTGAGAGGTTCCAGTGCTTGTCTGATAGAAAACAGTAAGGATAGCGTTAGATTGCACAAGAGTAAATTCAAGATCGAGCTGGGCAGTTTACATTCTCTACATCCTCATCGGATTCTAAGCTATTGCACTCTTCCATGTTGAAGTTTTCGAACATAGTCTTGAATGCTGCTTTAAAGGTCTTAAGCTTTTTCCTTATCGACTCCGCCATACTTGACATGCTTTTTTTCCTCCTGTCCGCCCGATCGCATGACCGCTCTAAGTGAGCAACAAGTTGGCCTGTTGAGCGGGGGCTTCTGCTTTGTTACCCTCCCTGTGCCCGACCCTGCCTATATGTTTGACTGTGTTGGCAACATACCAAACGAAATACTCTTCAGAATGTCTAGGTTGGGTGCACTCTTCCCTGGGTTGAGCCTAAGTTGCTTCAACCGGGGGGGGGGGGGGGCTTGAGCCCAAATTGCTTCATGACTCAACACGTGTTATGTGACTCAACAATCCAGTACCACACTAGGACGGTCGATGACTAGAAAAAGATTGCGATCCCCTTTGGGTACACTCAATCGGAATTTCTTGTCGTAGTTGGAGTATGGCGGCCAAGTGAATAGCATACAATCACATATAAGAAGACAGTAAGAAATAGGCAATAGGTAACTAAATTAAAAATATCATAAAATAGTCTTGGAAAATACATATATATATATTACCCCATCAACCGGCAAGGTGTTTAGTTGGTGCTTTACGCTCAACCGGAATTTCTTGTCATAGTTGGAGTATGACTGCCAAGTGAACTGCATACAATCACATATAAGAAGACAGTAAGACATAGGCAATAGGTAACCAAATTAAAGATATGATAAAATTGTCTTGAAAAACACATGTATATTTACCCCATCAACCGGCAATGTGTATAGTTGGTGCCTTACTTCCTTAATCGTTGAGAGGGGTGGGTGTTCCCCCAACCTCCTATGCCATGTCTTGGACAATGGAAATTGTATGTCTTTCTTCCAACTACGATCTGGCAGAGGACACCATCTAATAGATATTCTAGAGTAAGCCTATATCTGCGATAGAAAACATCATGATACAGGCATACGTTAGCTTTTAAATAATGAATCCAAAATGGTAAGCTTGCGAATTTATCACCTGTAGAAGCTTCAAAGGCCCCGTGGGTGTCCTGCAGGACTTACTATCCTCCTCTTGTTGATCTTTCCCCTTTCCTTCAGCCTCTTGCATATCCTGGCCCCACCAAGTTGCCTTTGCAAGCATTTGATAAAAGTTTGCAAGGCATGCGGGGGCCCATGCTTAAGGCTTGAATTCTTTAAACAATTCAAGCAGATAAGCAGGCCCCCTCGCACCAGAAGTCTGTGTGAATATTTATCCGGACACCAAAAATAACAAATATGCCCGAATGGCTCTAATCTCATCATCTTTGTTTATCTTCTTTTCCTCATCCTGCCTGGGAGAAGGCTTAAAGTTATCTTCAAGCCACTTAAATTTTATCGTTATGCCAATATAATCATGCTTCTTATGTGGCATGATCCCAAGTAACTCTTGACGCACTGGCTCTACAAACCTGCCTGGAAAAGTCCATCCGGTTACGACCGGGCTATCGACTGGCAAACCATAGATATAAGCAACGTCTTTAAGTGTTATACTTGCTTCCCCGGATGGCAGATGGAATGAATTTGTTTCTGGACACTACCTCAAAGCTGTTATAAATGCATGGTTGTGACCATACGATCTATGCCTGACAAGTGGTGTAGTCCAATTCGTCGTACGTATTACTTTTGAGTGTCTGTAAGCACCCATATATCTTTATCAGGGTTTGTTGGGATACATCTCATGCGTCCGTGTTCCTTGTAAGAAAAATAACTATTGAGGTGACTCCATGGACAACACAACAAAACTAAGATATTGAAATTATAAACAGAGAATTGATATCTATTTATGTTATACCTCTCCTTGACGAATCCCTTCTGAAATATGATTTGTTTGGTTAAAGAGGAGTCCCTTGGAAGAATCGTTGGTGTTTTCTTCATTAACCTGCAAAATATCAAATGTGTACGCTGGACAATTAATATGGACTTGTTAGCATCGTAGTGACACTACATTTGGAAAAGGGTTGGTGCATGTGGATTCAATTAATCCAAAACATTTACCGTAATAAATTCCTCTACCGATGGAAATTGTACTAGTTCGCAGATAATTAAAGAGGAAAACACACACAGGGGTAGCGTCAAAGGAGGCTTTTATTATAACATGTATTGGTATGTACCTCATTGATAATATAAAGACCATTTTCCACCATCATCCAGACATATATACATGGAAAACAAATGAAATTGATGGTTTAAAGTAAGCATAACAGCAATCTCAATGTTAATAGCTTTTCAAAGTGGTAGAGGAGACAAACACTGATAAAAAGTACAGCTAAGAGACAGGAAAACAATGGCTGTTTGGATCAGCAGTGGATTTGGTTCCAATGACATGCAATGTGTAAAAACAAACCCCGCCTCTCCATATCCTAGTTTTAAATGCATTCTTTAAAGCAACCAAATCCAAAAATGTCCTGACCCTCCAGTGAAGCCAAATAGATTTATGTGTAAGTTTAAGCCAAACTCAAACCTAAACACATCTTATTCGAGGCTCACCCAATTTATAAATTCCCTAGCCTACTACAATTTGACTTGGGCCAACTTGACTCATGTTTGTTTGTTTGGAAACTCCTTCATAATCGCCACTGGACATGAAGCTATGCTTTGCATTGTAATAGCTATATGCAATGCTCTCTATGAGATTTGTGGAGAATAGGAAGAAACTATAGATCATCTATTGAGAAACTGTCCTTACTCTAAACTAGATTGGAGCAAAGCAAAAACATTTATAAGAAAATATAATTCCATTGAAGCTTTGTTATAGTCAGCTCATCTCAGAAGCAAGATGAGGAAATGGGAGCAATTATATCCTGGTATATATGGAAAATAGATTTATCCTGGTATATATGGAAAATTAGATTTTTCAAATGCAACCTCTTAACCACTTCTTTGCCATTTAAAAAAAAAAAAACATTAACCTTGGATACCAATGAGATGTTGCTTTCAAGGTATGTAGGAAGGGAGAAAGACAAACCGCCACCCCACCTAAAATAACCAGTGCATGCCCACTCAGTGGCAGACTCAAGATTTTCATTTGAGTGGGGAAGACAATGGCCATAATGTCGATTTTGTCATTTGAGGGAGGCTTAATTCTGATGAGAGCATGGGCTTTCTCACTAGTGGGCAAGAGAATCCAACTTTACATTAGCTTACTCAATCTTTAGTCAAGCTCAAAAAAATCTAAAATAGAACAACTTGTAAATATGGTTGTAAACGGGTCGATTCCGGTCTGGGTCCATGGTGGATTTGGACCCGAAACCAATAGTGAGAAGACATGCTTAGACTAGGATCCAACCCAGTTTGGAACTAGTTTTGAGGTTCTGGAACCAAAGTTATTAACGAGAAGATGGAATAGTAATCAAAACCGATTCCATATATGGGATGGGTCCGGATTTGGGTTAGGTAGAAAATGATTATAAAAAATATAGTTAAAATTTTTTTGAAAAAATAGCTTTTAGTCGATTTCTTTTCGAATGTTGATTTAATTTTATATTAGGTATCGGGTCCACGGGTCGGAAGCAAGGTGAAACCAAACCCAAAACCATTTGGGTCACAGGTCCAAAAAAAGGACCCATATCCAGATCCATTTACTTATCGAAACCTAAATAAGGACCCAAACTTGGTCATTAATGAGTCGGAACCTCCGGATAATCAGTGAATCGGCGATCCATTTACTTCCCTACTTGTAAGGGACTCCTAGAGAAGTGCAATTATAATGGTAGGGTTTCACGTCTTGATGGGGATTAGGGGCCTTCCAGGGCCAATGATTTTGTAAGCGTGCTTCTCATATATAATAATTCAATCCAATGGTGATAGTGGTCAAATCAGTCCCATGCTAGTACGAGTGCCAGTTCACAGGATGCAATTTTTTCGAGGGTTAGGAATTATGATTGATAATATGTGGCCCGTTGTAACATTACAATGAGAACAATACAGGAGTGACATAATCCTCTCCTCCAATCAGAATTTTTGCGAGGGTTTGGAATTAGGGTCTATGTTACATGGACTCGGATACGGGTATCGGGTGCGGGTGCGTATTGAGGAATCGGATACATCAAATCTAAAAATAAAGGATTCATCCATACGTATCCAAAATCGAATACGGGTGCAGGGATTCGTTGAAATTAAAATAATAATAATAAAATAAGTTCATAAAACTATAAAATTAGCATGATGACTCAAATTTTACACAAAATATGATTGACTACACAAAGCTTGGACTAGTTCAACAAACAAATAGGATATACCTCCCTTGCATAGTCAGACATAAGATCTTCTCATTTCATCAAAATGGATAGCCAATAACATCTTAGGCTCTAAAAACTTAGTTACTAGTTACTACGTACTAATTAACACCAAAAAGTAATTTTCTTGCATAGTCAAACATTTAAATCACAAAAGAACTACAAAGCTAAATCTTTTTCTAGTAGTGAGCTACTCAGCTGCATCTTCTTGTTGCATTGAAGCAATTTCACTCTCACCATCATCAAATGAGATTTTTTCCAGCACTAGCTCATCAAGGGAAAGTGCAGCAAGCTCTATCACCTCATGGCCTTCTATGTCCAGTTGATCTCCAACTGTTAAAATAAAATCATGCAACATAATTCTCATTAAGATTGGTACAGTATTAGAGATAATATGTTTGAATAATACTTGGAAGTTCAATTCTATTTTTAAGAGTGAAAGTGGTTCAACTTACATATGTCCCAATATTTGGTTGGCCTTTCTTTGTACTCCTTGTCTTGCCTTGACAATAGACGAAGGTTGGAATACACAAACACAAGATCCTCAGCTCTGGATGTTGCTAGCTTGTTTCTTTTCACATTTTGAATCACAGAATATGTGCTCCAATTCCTCTCACAACAAGAAGAGGACGCGGGCTGGTTAAGCAACTTAAAAGCCAATGATTGTAGCAATGGTGCAGAAGCACCATGATTGGCCCACCATGAAATAGGGTCTTGAAACATCCTTGCTTCGCTTACATGAGGCTGGCTGAAATATGCTGACCCACTCGAAAAAGCACCATATTCAGCGGACACTTGATGCAAATCTGATTGATTAGGAAACAGCCGCTTAAAACACTTGCTTCTGTTTATTGACACTTCTTGATCCTCATGTGGTGACATCCGTTGAACTCCATTACCTCCCTCTTACAACCAAGCATCGCAATAATATCTTGGAACCAAGGAATGTGCCATACAATGCAACGGAGTATTACTTTTATTCCATCTAGCCACCAAAACTGAGTGGATGGCATCAAAGAAACTTGACTTACCCGTAATTGCATCTAGATGTTCACAGTTAAAAATTATTCTTTTCACATTTTCTATCATCGTATCCCACAGATCATATACTAGATGCAAAACTGGAGAGTCTGTGTTTGCTAATCTTAGCATGTCAATGATAGGTTCTGTAAAACTCAAAAGGTAGTCTAATTTATCCCACCATGTGTTATCAACAATGCATAGTTTCACTTCACGAGCTTTGTTTTCAGCTGTCTTGTTACCATCTACTCTATATGCTTTCCAATTTTCATCCATCACCATTTCCCCAAGAGATTTCTTAACTTCTCTTAAACGTTTTGCCATGATTATGCTAGATGCAAATCTGGTTTCTGCCACATTCAACGAGCTTAAACTAGAGTAGCTTCTGAAAATAAGCAATGACATGTTGTGGTTGACAATGAAATTACGAATAGTATGTACCTGGGCAACCAAATCTGAAACCCACTTGCATTGGGTATACTGATGTGATTTTTCTGGTGGATCGCAGATGCTCTTCAGTGCCAAATTTAAGCTATGCACAACACAAGGAGTCCAAAAGATATGTGGAAATTTTTCTTCGACAATCATCCCAGCAGCCTCGTAGTTTGAGGCGTTATCTGTAATAACCTAAACAACATTTGATTCTCCAACATCCTTGATTGCTTCTAGAAATAAATTCACTACATACTCTCCATCTTTCATGTGTCCACTCGCATCAATGGATTTTAGAAACATTGATCCTCCAGAAGATGCAGCCATGATATTGATGAGAGGTCTTCGATGCAAATCAGACCAACCATCAGAAACTAATGAAAGTCCTTTCTTTCTCCAAGAATCTTTGATAGGTTGGACTAACCTATTGATATGCTCTTTCTCTTGTTTTAAGGGAGTGGTACGCAGCCTATCAAATGAAGGAGGAGTGTATCCTGCTAAGCGGCTGTTTGCTACAATCTGTATGTATTTTCTGTAATAAGGAGACCTTGCAAGATTGAATGGTAAGCCACAAGCATAGAACATGCGAGCAGCCGCTTTGTCGGCAATGTCCCTATCTGCAACATTGAAGGATGTCTCCAAAGCACCTTTGCGCTTCTTTGGTTGTTTCAGATCCGAACCACTTGGTAAGGAGACATATTCAGATACTTTCCTTGCATTTTGTTCTTGTTGAGCCTTTCTACAATCAGCACTGTCTTGCTCTTTTTTTATTGCTGCTACTTCATCATCTCCTATTGATCCGCATACTGAAACTCCTTTGTTAGCTGCCTCGACAGATGCGTTGTCACCCTCGAATATGAACCAGTAACCTTCTTGCCACAGTAATTGCAGGACCAAGTCCGGTTTCCACCTCCGGATCCCATGCTAAGAACAATTACATGGTTCCAAAGAGGTTTATCATCGAACACTAACCCTTTTGACGCCATTGGACGCAAGACTGACTGTTCTTTCTCTTTTCCTGACATAGTCTGATTCCTCTCTATTGCAGAAATGAGAGAAGCAAAGATGAGAGAAACAGAAATGAGAGAAGCACCTCTCAGTTGCACTTTTTTGGGCAGAAATGAGAGAAGCAGAGAGGTATTTGGGGGGAGGGAAAATGGGTGTGGAGGAAGTACCGGAGATGTTTTTTTGAAGTAGTGGAGATGCAGCAGAATTTTTTTTTTTTTTAGAGAGATGCTCCTAGATTTTTTTGGGAGATGCAGCAATACAGTTCCAATGCTTGTCATAAGTGATCATTTTGCCGATTTACAGACTTTGATGTGGGCATAAAAAATGGAAAAAATGGGTTAAGATTTCTATACTGATCCGACCTAATTGGATCATGTGGTAAGATAGATCTGAATGAAATAAATATCACCAAACTAGTATTTAAGTGGCTAAGATTTGATTGATATGATCAACCTGAGTTCTATATTCCAAAAGAAGAAAAATAATGTTCACAAATGCTACATTCATTTTTCCAATTAAAGTTTACATTTAAGATTCTTATATATTTGATATTTCTTTTGTACTTATTTAAAAAATTAGTTTAATTTGTGTCTCTTTGTCGCGTTAATCCACTTGTACTTGGTTCCATGGTGGCATGATGTACTGTTGGTGTCACGATGATCCTCTTATGATTCATTTGAAAAAAAAAAAATTTACTACGTGAGTAATCTCATGTCCAATTAAATCAACTAATGTCCTTACGTTCATGATCCAAAAAATAGGACCAAGTAATCTGCTGTTCAGGATTGGGTTCCTGTGTGAAATAGAGTTTAATTTGTACTTATTTAAAAAATTAGTTTAATTTGTGTCTCTGTCACGTTAATCCACTTGTACTTGGTTCCATGGTGGCATGTTGTACTATTGACACTCGTGTCACGATGATCCTCTTATGATTCGTTTGAAATTTTTTTTTTTTTACTACGTGAGTAATCTCATGTCCAATTAAATCAACTAATGTCCTTACGTTCATGATCCAAAAAATAGGACCAAGTAATCTATCGTTCAGGATTGGGTTCCCGTGTGAAATAGAGTTTAATTTGTACTTATTTAAAAAATTAGTTTAATTAGTGTCTCTTTGTCGCGTTAATCCACTTGTACTTGGTTCCATGGTGGCATGCTGTACTGTTGACATTCGTGTCACGATGATCCTCTTATGATTCGTTTGAAAAAAAAAAATTTACTACGTGAGTGATCTCATGTCCAATTCAATCAACTAATGTCCTTACTTTCATGATCCAAAAAATAGGACCAAGTAATCTACCATTCAGGATTGGGTTCCTGTGTGAAATTGAGTTTAATTTGTACTTATTTTAAAAAAATTAGTTTAATTTGTGTCTCTTTGTCGCGTTAATGATCACTTGTACTTGGTTGCATGGCGTACTGTTAAGTGTTACTGTTAACACTAGTGTCACAGTGATCCTCTTATGATTCGTTTGAAAAAAAAAAAAATAATACTACGCGAGTAATCTCATGTCCAATTAAATCAACTAATGTCCTTACGTTCATGATCCAAAAAATAGGACCAAGTAATCTACCGTTCAGGATTGAGTTCCTGTGTGAAACTGAGTTTAATTTGTACTTATTTTAAAAAAATTATTCTAATTTGTATCTCTTTGTAGCGTTAATGATCACTTGTACTTGGTTGCATGGTGGCATGCTGTACTGTTGACTGTTGACACTCGTGTCATGATGTTCCTCGTATGATTCGTTTGAAAAAAAAAAAATTTACTACGCGAGTAATCTCATGTCCAATTCAATCAACTAATGTCCTTACGTTCATGATCCAAAAAGTAGGACCAAGTAATCTACCGTTCAGGATTGGGTTCCTATGTGAAATAGAGTTTAATTTATACTTATTTAAAAAATTAGTTTAATTTGTGTCTCTTTGTCGCGTTAATGATTACTTGTACTTGGTTGCATGGCGTACTGTTAAGTGTTACTGTTAACACTCGTGTCACGGTGATCCTCTTATGATTCGTTTGAAAAAAAAAATTACTATGCGAGTAATCTCATGTCCAATTAAATCAATTAATGTCCTTACATTCATGATCCAAAAAATAGGACCAAGTAATCTACCGTTCAGGATTGGGTTCCTGTGTGAAATTGAGTTAAATTTGTACTTATTTTAAAAAAATTAGTTTAATTTGTGTCTCTTTGTTGGGTTAATGATCACTTGTACTTGGTTGCATGGCGTACTGTTAAGTGTTAACACTCGTGTCACGATGATTCTCTTATGATTCATTTGAAAAAAAAAAAAGAATTTTACTACGCGAGTAATCTCAAGTCCAATTAAATCAATTAATATCCTAATTTTCATGATCCAAAAAATAGGACCAAGTAATCCACCGTTCAGGATTCGGTTCCTTTGTGAAATTGAGTTTAGTTTGTACTTATTTAAAAAAATTAGTTTAATTGTGCCAATTAAAATCCCTTGTGCCTATTAATTTGTTCCAGTGGTTGTCCCGGTTTGACTAGTTCTGATTTGTGCCCAGATTAGGTGGATCATTATCCGCCAACCTGGTACCCACTACAATGGAGCTGTTGGCCTTATTTGGAGCTGCATTAACCAGTTGAACTGGTCCAAATGGGGCAGAATTGATCTGACTTGATTTCTCAATTAATTTAAAACAATCATAATTGGTCCTGACATTTATTTTGGACTCATCTTGACCGCCCAATTTGGATCTCGAGTCTCTCCCCTTGATCAAGCCCCACCAAAGGTGGATCAAGACCCCATTTGGTTGATCAAATGGATATAAATACTTAAGGGCCTGATCTAAAACATGTAACAAATCACCTTTAATAAATAATGGTCTGAGATTGCATCTCTAACTTGGAAAAGTCATTAGTTAAACGAATGGAATTCCACCATGGGATGAGATTCTAGTAGGGGCTCATATAAGTTGAGAGTTATTTTGATTGGATTTGATTTTTTATAAGTAAGCCCCATAAAAATCTTCTAACCATTCAAATTAAATGGCCTTCTCTTTTTTGGCCAAATTTCTAATGATCTTTTTTATTTTCATAAGTCACCCCCACTAAATAATATGATTTACATGTGATAAATGGGTGTTGAGGGCCTCCTTATAAGTTGAGGGCATTTATTTTGATTGAATTGGATTTTTATAAGTGGGCCCCATAACAACCTTCCAAATCGCCATTTGTAATGATCACTTTTATTTTTATAAGTGGTCCCACTGAAGAGTGTGATTTACATGTGATGAGTGGGTGTTGAGGACCCACTTAGTGCTGATGGATTGATTGGGTGGGTGTTGAGGACCCACTTAGTGCTGATGGATTCATTGGACCGTCATTTGCTACAACTTGGCGTGACCAGGAGACCCATATATTGTGGGCCACACCTTTTTCATAACAATAAAATTCATTGCACATACGTTTGTTAGGAGAGAAACCAGGAGCCATAGAGAAAAAATAGGAGCTAAGGAGTCATTTAAGCCACTTTACTTCTTTTTTTGCATAACACGCCATTTTACTTCCACTTTTTTTGCATAACATCCCATTCAATGCCATATCTCGATTTTTTTTCCAACGATTTTATTTCTTGCAATGCTTGAATAGTTTAAGTGCCACGATGAGGATTGGATGAGTTGTGTACCAATTGTAAAGGAGACAGATTATCGTCATAAAAAGGTTAGCACTAAAAATCCTTATTTAAAGTTGAACAATTAATCTGGACTTCTTATCACCGATAGGATAGTTTAAATTGTCTCTTCCTAAATCTAATGAAAACTATTGGAAAGATGCTTTCCTTGCTGCCCCACCCCCCTCCACTCCCCACACACCATATTATAATACTCTCTCTGGATAACCCACATATTATAATACTGTATTACATCACTCTTTCTAGATTGATCATTAACAAACCACCATATATAAGTGGAATAGCCACATATACAAAAGCACGTAACGACAAAAACCGAACAACTATATTTAACTTGCTTCTTTGGGCACAGAACATTAATGACAACAAACAAATCACCCATATCTAACCTTTGGTGCACGTAGTCGTACATTGTGATGGAGAAGGGTTTCGATCCATAAATAAGTATGAACCAAAAACTATAATTAGGCAACTACTTACCCATGATGTAGTAATGATCATTGATACATATAAATCTTTGTTCGATTGATAATGCAATTGGGTTTCAAGTAAATAAAGAGGAAAAACATATATCCACTGCATGTTTAGAAAAGTGATGTGTGGTTCCCATCTACTGTGATCGTGTCCAATTAGCACTTTTTTTAGGTGAGTCAACTGCACTTGTTACAATTGTTTCTTAAAGAGGATAACGTCAATGAAAATAGAGAACATGGATCCTATGCTTCAATGAAGCAAAACTTCATCCTCAAACCAAAGAGCGGGCTACTTCTACTTTGCTATTTGGAATCTAGTTGGTAAATTCTATTAAAATGTTATCTTAATTCAAAACCCATTTACTATGATTAAGAAAACCCCATAAAAAACCCACAAACGGTAGCGCTCACAGTCAGTGCAACACTTTCTAAATGGACAAACTAGAAAGTGTGAACAAGATTGCATTTTAATAAAACTACAAAATTAGAAGGAGATTGCAAGGTTGCTCCCTTCCGAAGGATCAAACCCATCGAAACCCAATAAATCCCACTCCAATTTTAGGGCACAAATACGACAACAAAAACAAACATACCTCCATGTGCGTCAAAGTGTGAAGAATATTTGAAAAGTTGAAGCGAATGTTATCTTGGGACCACCGCCTGGGACTAGTGTTGAGAGAGAATAGTCGCCAACGAGGATGAAAGGTAAGAGGTAAAAAGGAGACGAAGACAGTGAGAGTTAAAGCGGTTTCGTGGCCCTTTTGTATGGCGCAGGGATAGTCGATATCGACTATAGCGCTAAAAGACAAAAAAAAGAAGAAGAAGAGAAACGTCGATTTAGGGCCCATTCTGTCTGGTCTTTTATACTGGGGCCAAATTAATTAATAGCCTGTTTATGAGGGTTTTTTTTTTCGTTAAATCCCCACAATTTATTGTTAGAAATGACCCAATATCAAATACCGAAATAATATCATCAAAAGAACGTTCTTATTTGCTTCCACACATACTCGCTTCACATGCTTTTGTACGGTCAAAGAGACGATTGATTACATGAAAGATGGGATAAGTGAATGGTAAACTATTCACATTCCATCCTCATGTGATCATCAATGGTATATAGAAGGTGCAGGTCACACTTTACTAAATTAGTAAAAGTAAATGTAAAGCTTTCATTTTCCTAGATAAGGCGTCACATCAAAAACATCTTAAGTCAAAATTACCTCCATTTTTTTTTCAAAAAGTGTTCAAAAAACAACTTCCTTTATATACTAAAACACAAAAAGCTCAACTTTACTATACAAAAAGTTAAAAAAAAAAAAGTTCCATACCAAACAATCAAAACACAAAATACCATCATAACCCATTATATTTTATTTCCTCTTAATTTGATACTTTACTGTACTTTATTTTACGTATAAAATTACTAAACGGGCAGTGTGGGGCTTGTTTGGAAACTCTACTAATAGAGTCAAATAAGATAACGCCCCCAATTCTAAAAAAACAATCCCATCAAAAGCACTTTAATTCAGATTTCTGCTATATTTAAAAAAAAAAAAAACCCTGTAAAGAAGCAACTTCCAAGCGTGTTTGGCAGTTAACTAGTTAAGTTAAAGTAAAGTGAATCTTATCAAGAAATGACAAAGAGTTATATCAAAAGTACATAATTTCAAAATTCCCTCCGAATTAAAAAAAAAAAAGTAAAAAAAGCAACTTCCTTTATCTACTAAAACACAAAAAAATCCACTTTTCTAAATAAAAAATTAAAAAGATTCCACACCAAACAACTAAAAACAAAACACCATCATAACCCCTTATATTTTAATCTCTCTTGATTTGATGCTTTACCTCATCATACTTCAATTCACCATACATCAAACAAACACTCTCTAAAAAAGACAAAAAAAAATCCACTTTTCTATATAAAAAAATAAAATAAATTTCATAATAACTAATTAAAAATAAAATATCATTATAACTCACTTATATTTTATTCTTTTTGAAAAATAATCTTTTGACTGACTTTATTTTAGTAAAGCCCCAGACAACCTTGGACAACACCAATGGACAGTTCAATTGGCCTAGAATTACAGTTTAAATTCAAAAGTTGTAGATTAGAAAATGTAATATCATACCGAAGGTAAAGGGGAGTTTAATTAGCTTTCCTCCGGCCCGAGTGGATTAGCCCGGACAAAACAATTGGTCTGACAGGAGGAAAAATAAACACCAACCCCGACAAGATAAAACGCAATTGAAGGCCTCGTTCTTACGGTGATATATCATCACGGTGCGTACAAATCAGACGCAGGAGGGAAATAAAAGTAACCCAACACAACACTCTTCTGAGAGACACAGACAGAGGGAACAAATCAGGTATCGACAAGTACACAGAGATTTCCGGTTCTCTGCTTTGCTTTTCTTTGTCATCTCTCTTTCTTTTCTTTTATGGTGCTATCTAGGGTTTCCATCCTCCGATTTTATTTTATGGTAAGATCTCAGACTCTGGTCATTGAATTTCAAGCATTCGGGTTGATTTTTTTCCGGTTTCCTGTTCTTCAAACGTTTGTTTCTTCAACAATTTGGGGTTTTCGAGTTCGAGATTAGTTTTATTTTATAGGGTGTTTGAGCTTGTTTTTGATGATTCTGCGCGTGATGTGTTCGATGAGATGTCTGTCTGAGACGAGGCGATAACTGGGTTCGTTTTATGTGAGTAGATGGGATTATTATAGAGAGAGAGGGTTTTGGAATGATTGTGAGGTTTCTCTTTACTTGGTCCTGGTTTTGATGCTTGTAGGAACTCAGGAATGGATGTTGTTAGCATTTAGGGTTCCAGGAGCTTCCAAAAATGAAATTGTGTTAGATTCTCTTCGTTTTTGGAAATGGGTCCTTTTTTTTTTTTTTTTGAGAGGTCAGAATCCGTTTATGTGGAAGTGGGAGATATAAGAGAAGCGTTTCGTTGTCTTGAAAAGAAGATTAGGTGGGTGGGCTTTGATGGAGAAGAAAATGGACGATTGAAAAATACTGCCCAAGTTTTGTAGCTGTCCAGTCTTTCTACTGATTCTTGGTTGTGGGAGTTTGGTGGTATAACCTCGTGGGTGGTGAAGTGCATTGTCACTCAGTCTCGTCCTCGGCAATACTTGTTTCGGGAAGTTGTCTGTAACTTTTTAGAGTTTTTTTTTCCTTGAGAAGTCTCTGGGATATGATTGTAAATGTTTTAAAATTTGGACGCAGGTTAAAACTTTGCAGTAATATCAAAATTATGTCACCCATAATTTGGTTGTGAAAATATTACTGGATTTATAAATAATTGGAGGTATTTGCGATACTGGGTATGTTTCCCACTCGGTTTGGGGCTATGCAAATGGTAGCTTCTGATGTTCCAAATTCAATATTGTTGATTCATGATATATATATATATATATATATATATATTGCTTTTCCTATTCAAATATTGGAATTGCGATTTTATGATTCCTACCTAAGTGATCACAAAGGTGGTTGTGTTTTTTGAAAATGAGGTTCCTTTTTTTGAAAACGCGATCACAAGGTTGGTTGCGTGACACATTATTTCAACGAAGTGTTGCAGACTCTCTAATTTTGGTAAAAAGTGTGTGCATTTTTTTAATGATACCTTTTCTTAGAAACTAGTTTATGTTGTTTTGACAAATTTAGAATTGTATGGTTTGAGGAAATGGTACCATGTTGACCGACTTCATTGTAATATAAATCACCTTTTTATGGGGCAGCATCATCTATCAAAGTAAATGTTTGAATTAAACTACTTGGTGATCTCATGTTTAATCATGGGGCGACAAAGATCATTTCATTGTGGGCGGTGGTTTCACTCTAGTGGTCTACCTTGTCAAGACCTAGGCCCCACAATGAGCTGTGCATTATATTACAACATGGTTGATCCTCACTGGGACTCGTACTATATGGTTCTATTTGTCCCATAGTCACCAATTCTGTTTTGGGGATACTTTGGTTTACTACTGGAATTAAATATAGGCCGTTTTGGCCTTTCCTTTCTGGGAAAGACACAACCTATTTAACTGGAGCACGAAGCAACTGGTGTGTCAATGTTTTGATATTCAGTTTGGTAGGTGAACTGATTTTGGTGGTGTCCTGGTCAAGTGACGGAGATGAGACGGCAGGGGCAATATGCTGATTCGGGAGTTAGTCGGATGATGGCGGCCCAGTTGCAGCAGTTGTCCGCCCAAAGGATGCAACATAACTCTGCAATGAACCATTATTCGGGACAACCAGATACCTTGCCCATTGATGAAGAATGCAAGTACATCACTTCAAAAGTAGAAGGACAGTGGCAGTGGGATAGAGATGGACCAAAAGGACCAAGTTCACTATCGTCTCAGTTATACAAAGAAGGCAAGTTCAGTCCTTGGATATTTGGAATCTCTCTCTCTCGCTCTCTCTCCCTCTCCCACACATACACACACAGAGGCACACAGCAACTTCTTTCTGCTATTTTGTGTTGCCATAGTAATTAGTATTTCATGGAACCCTTGACTGAGTTTCTATGTTCTATATTTGGGGAGTTTTGAATATCATGTTGAAAGGCTATTGTGGGCATGTGATATGTCTAAATCAAATATTGAAATTATTTTGTATAACCTAAGCCATACCCTGTAGGTAGGCCAGTCACCAGTGAGATGGAAGATGCTTTTGAGGAAGTTGGTTTTGACAGCAAAGCAATTAAGATGGACATTGATCATTCTCATTTTTAGTAGATGAGGATGCAAGGTTGGAAAACTTGTGACTTGGACTGGACTTGTCCAGCTCTAACATACTGACTTAGAAGAGTCAACTTGACAACTCGGGAGAGTCATGTTTTCTTAAAAAAATATTCTAAAAATATATAAAAATAGACCAAATATTTTTTAGATATACATGTATTTTCATGTAATAATAATAATAGATTCAAATTAGTAAATTTATTTCATCTCATTCAATCATTTTTAAATTGCCAACTCCAAACCTCAAGCATTAATTACTTATATTTGACTTAGCCGAGTTTTCCCTATATTTGATTTGGTCTTTCCTCAAAACAAGGTGATTCGGCAGAGTCAAGAGTCAACTCGATGAGTTTTCCGACCTTATGAGGATGTGAATTAGAAATTGTCCTCATTTCTATTTAATATCCGTTTTATAGGACGTTGAACATAGGATAAAAGTGGGATAATTAAAGTGAAGACTTTCTTCTGGAGAGTTTTGTGATCGGTGTACACCGACGTTGAACATAGGATAAAAGTGGGACGGTTAAAGTGAAGACTTTCTTCTGGAGTGCTTTGTGACTGGTGCACACCAATAAGATTGAAGGAAAATTTTTACAAGATAGTGATTAGACCGGTTGTGACTTATGGAGCAGAATGCTTGCCAATCAAGAAGAGAAGCAACACATGTACAAAATGAGTGTTGCATAGATGACAATGTTGAGGTGGATGTGTGGTAAAATTAGGAAGGATAGAGTTAGAAAGAGAGCTTTTGGAAGCATTTAGGAGTAGCATCAATAGTGATAAAATAAGAGAAACCTGTTTGAGATAGTTTAGACATGTCCAATCAGAAGGTTGATAGCCCACCAAGGGGCAGGGTTAAGGCCAAAGAGGATGTGAATGGAAGTGACAACAATATATTTGAAGTACAATCTACCCAAGTATTTGGCTCAGGATGGATTGGAATGGAGAAACAAAATCCACGTAGCCGACTCTAATATAGTTGGGACAAGGCTTTGGTTATGGTGATCCATTTTAGGTTCATGTCAATGTTGCTGTTGCTTATCATCGACAAAAACAATGGTTTGGATTTTGGAACAAGCAATGCCATTTAAGCTGAAAATTTTCTTTATCTTTTGTAGGTCCTTTTAAATGAGTTGGTTGACTCGGGCTGAGTTAAGCCAGAAGCCAAGTCGACTAGTTGAATTACACTGCGATTCGGTCAAGTCGCTCAGTTCAGTTCTGTTTTGTTTGTTTTTTTTTTAATAGAAATCACTTTGCCTTGGAATCCATAAAAAATAAAGTGGACATTGGACACCGGCCAATGCGAAGAAATCAAAGGAAAGGAGTCGGTGACTTTGGGGGACTCACCTTCTCATCCGCAGATCCTCTATCTCATCCTTCCTCCCACCTCATCTACAAATTGTCTCTTCATCTCATCTCCAAACCCTTTTTTCATCTCCCATGATCCATCCTCTCTATTGCACACGATCTATCTCATCTCCAAACCCTATTTCCACCTTATTTCCAAACCCGCTCTCCATCTCCCACCCTCCATATCATTTCCAAACCGTCTCTCCATCTCCCACGATCCATCCCATCTCCAAACCTTTATCCATCTTCACCGCCTCTTGCTAGCATGAAAAAGGGGAAGAAATAGGCAAAAATAGTTTTTTTAGGGCAATAGACTGATGGGGGATGTAGTCCGTAGTTTGATAAAGCAGCAATAGTATAAAGAATTAGGTTTTTTTGCATTTATAGTGCGACTCGGGCAAGTCCCCGGGGAATCGATTCGGATCCAACTGAGTTCGAGTCGATTGGCCGATTCGATTTTGACTCGGCCGAGTTTTGAAACCCTGATCTGGTGTCTATTAGGCTCAAGGCTGGTTGCAATTCTCACTAGAAAATGGGGCTAGTCAATCATTGCTATATAGGTTTCCTGGACAGGCGGCATTGTGGTTTTGGTTAGTTTGTCAACACTAACAGAAATGGATGCACAAAACAGCTCAATGACAAGTTGTTGCCCTAAGCCATGTAACTTGGTACTGCATACCGTGACAAAGCTTAGAATGTATCTAAGGTGCTTCACATAAAAGTTCTGGACATGCTTAGTTTCATAGAGCTGAAGCATAGTTATTTTCATACAGCAGTTCATAAAAGGGCAATGGCTAGTAAAATGTTAGTAATTGAGTAAATATATGCCTGAATAATATGATAAAACACATAATATCCTAAAGTCTATGAAAACGATAGGAGGTGTTTCTTGAAGGCTTCACGACCCTCATCAGTGTGTTTTTAAAGTATAGTTGGACTTGTCATTTAGGCCATAAAAGGCCATTCATAGATAAAAGTCCATAGTACTTTTTGAAGGTGCTCATTTTCTTGAGGGTTCGAGTAGTTTTACCATTCAGAAAGAAAGGTTATCAATAATGTGATTTTATTTTTATTATTATCTTTTTTTTTTAGAACTTGTTAGGCAATTTATTGCCATGCTACACTATTGATCCTAAAAATGCTACACTATTGATCCTAAAAAAAAAACAGACACACACATCTATAAAAAGGAACAACAGGAAGCTGAGGATGGCCATGGGATGACATCATGATATTAACCAAGGAAAATCAAGGAGATGCTACAGTACACCAACCACAGAAATGCCACAAACAAAACTAAGATTACTCATCCCACAGAAGTTTCATCCACTTTAGAGTGGATAGCCTAAACATGCATTAGGAAATGCAATGACATCCTTGTCCAAAATAAGCACAGGGCAATTGTATTTGACTGAGCTTGGAGATCAGGACCTCTTGCTTCCATTTGCCCTTTGTTTTCTTCTTAGATTTTGTCCTCCTTTTGCTTTTGGAAACAACTCAATTCCCTCTACAGAAAATCTCATGTCTGCTATTACCAAATGATTTTCATGATATTGTTCTAATTGTTCATTATTATGTTTTAATCTTCTGTCTGTCTATTGTAGTGATATTTGTAAAATATTAAATATGAACTTATTGCAATATAGGTCAAGGGAGCGATCCATCTCGGTCTTTATTTCAGGGTCAAAGGCCTGACCCGAAACTTGGCTTAGATAAACAAGCGAACAAAGATACAAGAGCCCAAGATCATGAGCAGGATATGGAAATTGGGTATGAGGAACATACCATTCCGCCAACATTTGAAAGTCTCGAGCAAAAATTCATAGATGATATCATGAAGTTAACCAAAGAACAACAGGAAGCAGAGGATGCAGAAAATGCCAGGCATAGAGAGGTAAGTTTTGTGGTTAATGTTAAGTATGTTTGAAATGGATGGCAAATCCTTGATATGCTTATGATCAATACTAACTTCATGTCAGTACTGCTGCTACTTTGCTTAGATCACCATAAGTTTATAAGAAAGTCTACAGATCTGTTGTCACTTTTATGAAATTTCAGCATACTATCTCTAGATAGAGGGGTAACTTGGGTTTTTCTTGCAAGGAATTTTAGGATACTACGCTGGCAAATACATACTTTGATGCATGACCCATTACATTTCATGTTGGATTTATGCTTTGGCGATCTAGGTCATTAATTTGTGTGCCCCACTGTTATTTGGTGGATGACCAGAGAGTATCTATTGGAAAACTCTTAATTGATGGCCTGCAAATATATGGTTAAAAATAGAATACACTAACGATGAGCATCCCAGTTCTATGGAACTTAAAGGTGACATGTTCAATAATCTTGTGTTTCAAGCAGATTTAGGTCGATGTTGTTGGTTATGTGTTGTCCAAATGAGCTCAGCTGTGAATTAATTTCTTGGCTGAACTAGAATTGGTTAGAGCTATACGGATTGAGCTATTGTGTGTTGATAGATACTTTAATGTGATTAAGCAGTAGGTATCCTTTAGAAAATTTTGGTGGTTGCAAGATCTTTCCGCATGCACTTTTTTCCAGCTTAGATTAGTAGTCACTGGATGGCTGATCTTCCTATGAGTGTTGCTAAATTCATTTGGTCTAAACCAGCAAGATAATCTATTGATGTCGAAGCTGGATAGGGTTAGCATCTCTCTAAACTGGGCTGATTTTAATCCTGGGGATGACAGATGGCTTTCCTAAGTGGCCATCTAACTGTTGCCCAGTTACGCTAAAATCTAGGGGGTGAGGTGTGGGGTCATTCACTGTTCCATTTTTGAACTTTTGTGGATGGCGGTTCATCACATTTGGGTATAAGGAATGATGGAGGTAGATTAGAGTGAGGGTTTGATGGGGGACATATTATTGGCAAAGAAACTAAATTGTCTAAAGAAGAAAATTAAGGAATGAGTGGGGGTCTAAAAGTGTAATATCTTCAAGGAAATTCAGCTGCCTAAGCAGGAGGGAGGTATTGACTTAAGACAGGAGGACAAGGATACGGGATGAGAGGTCAAAGATATGTTTCGTAGCAAATTAAAAGAAGAGGAGATAAAGTAGAGATAATGGTTGAGAAATTTATGGTTTAAGGAGAGGAGTTTTCTTTCGTTCTTTTCTTTTGATGGCTTGGATTTGGCATGGAGAACAAATGAGATCTACATGTCGGAAGAAGAAGTTAGGCTGACATATAGAAATGTGATCATCAACTTAATTGTTGAATTTTAGAAGCTGTAAATGGAGGAGGAACATGACTGCCCAACTCCTGACAACCTTTTCCATCACCACGATTGATGAGAAGAGAGCGGACTGATACTGAGGGAGTTTTACGGGGGGATTGATGAGAAGAGAGCTGACTGGTACTGAGGGAGTTTTACGGAGGTCTCAATTTAACGCTATGCACAAATTTGAATTGGAGTCATTCAAGGATAGCCAACTCATCAAATCTTTTGACTAATATAATGGCGAGTTGACCTATAGGGTATTCCATTTTTCGTTTCCTGTTCAAGGTCCAAATCAGAAGTATGGCTGATAAATCTGTCTCTTTTTTGTTCTTTTTGTTTAAAATAAATTTTTTTTTTTGAATGGAACTTTTATTAGAAGAAAAAAGAAAGCAGTACAAGAGGGCTATATAGCAGCCACGAAGAAACCCAAACAAACAGGACCCCATTACAAAGGAGACGAAAACAACAAAAAGGACTAAAACCTCAAAACACAAAAGAGACTAGCAGCTTCTACTGATGAGGCATAGAGAGCTACTTCCTTCCAGTTCCTCACAATTTGGTCTAACGAGTATCTGTTAAATTGGTGATTGATCGACACCCAAGAAGTGACCGTGAACTTTATTTTTTCCAATAAAGAATCCCCACTCTTGCATCTCCCTTTGAAGCACCTTGAATTTCTCTCCTTCCATAAGTTCCAGATCAGTGCCATAAAAGATAATCTCCACATCTCCTTCTCCGTTGGATAGCCAGTTGGGGGTTTCCAAGATAAGAATCGATCCAAAATGCAATTCGGAAAAACCCAGCTACACCCGAACAAGTCAATCACGGAGCTCCAAATTCTTTGGGCCGTCTTACAATTCAAAAACAGGTGGTCCGCTGATTCCTCTTCGCTCAAGCACATGGGACAACCGTTTACTATTACCATACCTCTCCGTCTTAAATTCTCCATAGTGAGAATTTTGTTCCGAAGAGCAAGCCAACCGAAAATCACAACTCTTGGTGGAGCCTTCAGCTTCCAGATGAGATGAAGAGGACTTCTTACCTCTCTCCTTGTTATAGCCAAGAAGAAGGAGGACACCGAGAAAGAACCATCCCTAGAACAGTTCCACATCCTTGCATCCTCCCTCCCATCTATCCAATAGACCTCATTTAAGAGGTTCAGAACAGAAAGCAACTGCTGCTCCTCATGCTCTTTTAGATTTCTCCTTGAGACAGGGCACGAAACGTTTGCCTTGCCCGACCTCGATACATAGCACTGAATCTTCACCTCTTTATCCTCCACACATTTGTAAAGGTCCGGGAATTGGGTAGCAAGAGGCCGATCAGCAACCCATCTGTCATGCCAAAATGATATCTTCTCCCGATCCAACTTTGTAAGTAATGTGCTTCATGAACATATCTTTGACGGAGAGGATACTCTTCCAAATGAAAGAGCAATTGTATGAAGCATTGCTAACATCCCAACCATTTCTCCCTACACCATATTTCCCAACCAAGATTTTCTTCCAAAGACCATCTGACTCATCACCCAACCTCCAAAGGCATTTTCCTAGTAGGGCTTGATTCATCTGCCTTATTGGCCTGATACCTATGCCCCCATCCTCCATAGGTGTACAAACGGAAGCCAAATCAGCTGGGTGAGATTTCTTCCCTTCACTTCTTCCATGTCATAAGAAGTCCCTCTGCAACTTTTCAATTCGATTTATAATTGAGGTTGGACACTTGAGCAGAGATAGATAATACGGAGGTTTGTTGTAACTAATTTGATGAGAGTAACCCTACCTCCTAAGGACAAATATTTGACTCTCCACACAAACAGCTTCCTCTCCACTCTTTCCACCACTGGACTCCATACTTCCTTTTGAGCAGATCCCAAGACTAAAGGAAGCCCCAAGTACGATGTTGGAAAACATCCCACCTTACACCCTAACACATCCGCGTACTGATGCAGAAGGGAATCCCCAACTTTGATGCCAACAAGGTCGCTTTTAAAGAAATTGATTTTGAGGCCCGACACTGCTTCGAAACTCAAAAGGATCGCTTTCACGTTTCTAATATGATCTTCATTTGCCTCACAAAAGATTAGTGTATCATCGGCATATTGCAAGTGAGTTACTAGTGGAGTTGAACCGCCACTCTAAAGCCTCCAATTAAACCTCGTGCATCTTTTCCCACCATTCTGCTTAAAGCTTCAGCTATTATAACAAAGAGAAAAGGAGAGAGAGGGTCCCCTTGCCTAAGACCCCTTTGAGCAGGAAAGAAACCTTTAGGGGAGCCATTTATAAGGATAGAAAAGCATGCTGAAGAAATGCATTCCGTTTATCCACCTGCTCCATTTAACACCAAAACCCATTCTTTGAAGCAAGGACTGCAAGAATTGCCAATCCACTCTATCATAGGCTTTTTCCAAGTCCAGCTTACAAATTATCCTTGAAATTTTATCCTTATTCCTTGAATGTACACATTCATTTGCGACCGCACACCATCCAAGATCTGTCTCCCCTCCACAAAAACACCTTGCTCTTTGGAGATTATACATGGTAGGATACTTTGCAATCTTCCAGCAAAAGGACTTTAGCCAGCATCTTATATATGCTTCCAATTAGACTAATGGGCCTGAAAATCTTTGACAGTTAATTCTCCCTCCTTTTTGGGTATTAGCGCTACAAAAGATGCTCCGAAGCTTTTAGATAACTTTCCCCTTTGTTGGAACTCATTAATGAAGCCATTATATCCTCCTTCATAACCACCCAAAAACGCTGGAAAAAAGCCACCGGAAAACCATCTGGCCCGGGAGACTTGTCTCCTGCCATAGCATGAATCGCTTCCCGAACTTCAACTTCTTCAAACTTCCTTTCTAACCAGAAGGCCCTTTCTGCACCAATAACTTCAAATTCTAGGTTGTCCAAGGATGGTCTTTCCCAACTCTCCATAGTGTAAAGAGATACAAAATAAATAATCTTTTATTGTCTCAATTATATCTTCTTTCTTTTCTACTCTTTTCCCCTCCAGTATGATAGAAGAAATTTTATTTGCTGTTCTTCTCGTTGAAGTCATCCCATGGAAAAACTTTGTATTCTTGTCTCCTTCCTTCTGCCACCTACATCTGGATCTTTGCTTCCACTTTATTTCTTCCTATTTAAGCTTTTTTTGAAAATCTTCTTCAAGTTTGAATCTTCTCCTCCCCTCTTCTCTTGATAGTCCGTCCCTTTACTCCTTGGTATCTAAAGATTGTAGCTCATTTAGGATAGCTTTCATCATTCCCACCTCTCCAAAACTTTCTTTGACCCATTCTTTTATTTTGGCCTTTAACAATTTCAGCTTAACAGCAAATATGTGGCCCGCCCAGCCCTCCACTGCCATCTCCTTCCACCAGTCCGAGATCAATTCCGGAAAGCTCTTTTCCTGTAACCACACGAGCTCAAACCTGAATGGGGCCGGACCCCATCTCTCACATTCTGAATCAAGCATGATTGGGCAGTGTGATCAGACGCAGGTTTTGGCAGGCCTACCTGATTGACATCTGGGTATAGATCCAGCCAATCATTAGTTATCAAGAATCTAGCCAATCTTGATCTTGACATGATTGGTGGGTCTTGGTGATTCGACCAAGTATAAGAGGCTCCACACAACTGAAGATCCAGCAAAGAATGAGAGTTAATCCAATCTGAGAAAGATAGCATTTCATTAGAGATCTTTCTACAGCCCCTTTTTCTCCATTGGGAACCTTATTATGTTCCGATCTCCTCCAACGCACCAAGCACCCTTCCACCTTGCCGCCCCATATCTAACTCTCTCCAAAACTCCTTTCTTTTATGGCTGTCGTTTGGACCATATGCGCATGTTAAGAGCCACCTAGAATTATTTGTCAAATCCTCCTCTAGCAATGACAAGGAGAACATATCTTTCCAGCTGTTTATAATAGAAATAGAATGAGAATCCCATAGCACCATCATTCTACCAGCCGATCCCACTACATCCACTGCCACCCATTTTACATACCTTTTTCCCCACAATTGATTCGCCGTCGCATATGAGATTTGCTTCAATTTAGTTTCCTGCAGCAAAGCAATCTGGATCTTTTGCGTTTTGAACAAATACTTGACCACCAGCTTACGCGATAATCCCCCCAGCCCCCAGACATTCCACGAAAGTATTCTCATTTAAAATAAGAAGAATCCCCCTGGAGTTCTCTCCTCTTCATTCTCCCTAACTCTTTCATAATTTATAGAGCTACACAAGCTGTTCAATTCTCATGCCCCTTTTCTTTTTGTTTTTCCTTTTCCTCTCTCTGTTCTGTTTTGCTTTTCCCACCCCTCTTTCTGTTCATCTACAGTTACTCCTATGGCCTTTCCATGTTGAATGATCTTCTGGGGATGCCATTCCAGGTTTGAAGCATCAACTTCATTTTCTTCTTCACTCCGAATCCTACCCCGATTCAATCCATCTCCCTATTCTTCATTATGAAGTAGCTTCCTGATCCGATCTTCATCTTGGAGCTTCTTGAAACATTTTGCTTTCTCTAGAGTTAGAATTGAAACTCTTTCTTCACTTTTTGAAGACATTTTTTATTCGATCCTGGAGCAATAGCGATGAGCAGGAGCAGAGCCTATGCAATTCCTCTTTAGAATCGATACCCATCCTTCCCTTTCTTTAGAGCTTTCTCCCTCTGGGTTGTTGCATTTTCCAGTCTCTCTTCTTTCCATAGGCGACCTCATGCCTTCTTCCCCTTTCTGCACTTTCCTGTGTCGGGTTTGGCATTCGTACTAGTTGTTCCTCCTGTAAGGCTTGGCCTAGCCCTAGAGTCTTCGCTTTCTCCAATTCCTCTCTCAACGAGCATCTCACCACTTCTATCGGAGACGAAGGCTCTCCCTATCCTCTACTTCCTTTCGCATCGGACTTCCCTGTGTCGGGTTTGGCATTCGTCCTAGTTGTTCCTCCTGTAAGGCTTGGCCTAGCCCTAGAGTCTTCACTTTCTCCAATTCCTCTCTCAACGAGCATCTCACCACTTCTATTGGAGACGAAGGCTCTCCCTATCCTCTGCTTCCTTTCCCATCGGACAAAACTCCCTCGCAGCTCGTAGATTCAGTTTCTAGGCACACCTCCGCCTTTTATCACTGCTATCCAAGCTTCTAGGTGAGATCGAGTGACTTCTTTGGTCTTCCTCCGAGTCTCCCTCTTCTCCGTTCATTCCTTCTTCGAGATTCTTCTTTTTAGTGAGCCTCTAGTATCAATTTATTTAGCTTCTCTGAGCCAGACTCTCTTGGCCCATCTCCTTTCAGCCCATTTTTAAGACCATCGCCCTGACCCAAAAACTCTAAATATTCACTCTCTCAGCCCATTTTTATAAACAACATCCTAACCCAATAACACAAAAGGGCCAGGCCTAGTAGTCCAGATCTTGCCTCTACCCACGAGTCCTCTCTCCTCCTCAACTTGAGCGGGCAAATCAATATTTGAATGAAAGGGGATGACATCATCATCTTTTACCTTTTGCCTTCTGCTTTCTATCTGCATCCTGCAACTACACCCAAATTGACGAGTTTCTCTTTGTTGGCTTCCCTCTCCAGTCTCCCATGTATCTTCCCTCTCCATTATTTCCTCCTCTAGCTCTGCACCCGCAGTGAAGAGTGATTCCTCCACCCAAATCTTCAACCGATCAGGAATGGTCCCTGTTGTATCAAGTAGAACTTTGACTCTAGCGGGATCAAACCAGTGGACTCTCGCTAGACTAAACTAAAAGAAAGAAGAAAGCAGAAAATTTACAATGTTTGGCTGTATTTTTGGTGGTTGTAAGACAAGGGCTCACAATCCCTATTTATAGGCATTTACAAACTAAATTACATTGGAAATACATTTGAAATCTGCCATCGGATTCTACTGCATTGAAGTAGGTACAGTATCTAGATAAGATGTATACGTCATTTGCAATGTATCCCATGCTATAATTTGCATTACTGCAGCTGCTGCGTGCGGAATTGGTTCTGACATTTGAATTACGGTAGTTGCTGCGAGTGTAATTACTTATGACCGGATGCATTGACCCGGAAGCGTCTATACTTCATTTGGATTTGAATAGGTATATGGAGCACCATATGGTGGGGAGCACCATAGCACACATATGTAAACTTTTGAGGCATCATTGTATTTATTTATTGACTGATATTTTTTCATACGAATGAGATGAAGTGATATAATGTCCCCATATTGAATGCATTCTTTTGACATGGATATGTCATTTAATGTAGTTTTAATAAAAATGCATTGTTTAATGGTTTGAAGCCATTATTGATGTTGATGGATGAAGTGTATTACGAGACACTTGTAGCCATGGGGAGAGATAAGTTGCCGGAGGGGCTGCATGGGGAACATCGGTATTCTGCCTTCGCGATATCTGTATAGATGAAATAACTCTGCATTGGAATTTATGCGAGAGATGCATTTCGCATTGCTGCATGTAGGCAAATTTGAATTTGATGATAATTGCTGCATGTGTTGGATTTTTTAGAATCTTTAGGATCTTTTGGACTTGATGCCGGACTTGATGATCAGCATCTGAATTGTCAAAATTCTTTTGGTTCGCTAGGAGGCATTGTTGCATCCGAATCATCTTTATTATTGACGGAACCATTAGAAGAAGAAGCTTCTTGTATAAATCCGCCATATTTCTTTATGACAGGATTTCTGAGAAATTGGATTTCATTTTTCATTCGCTGTATTTCTTGCAGAAGATCCATATGTTGCTAAGTATTGATAGGGGCAGCTGGCGATGATGATTCGCCGGTGTCTTTGAAACTTTTTGGCAAGAATGTATTAAAGCCTGCTTGCTTTTTGGATTGAGGGTTTGTGGTTTGGGGTTGTGTGATGAGAGAAGCTTAAGGGGGAGAAGGATGAGATTTATTGAGAAAATTTAAGATGTTAAATTTATCCCACCATTTTATATAAGAAATACGAACAAGACATGCTGGTTTCATTGTCGGAGATTTACCATATTCCCATCGGAGAATCCATGGAATAGTGGAGGAAGAGATAAATTTAAAGAAAGAATATGAAGGATCGGGGATTTCAAAACCGGTATGAGAATCAAATGATTGATAATGGCTTAATAGGGCTTCTGTAAGTATGCAGGGTTGTGGTCCAAAACGAATCCACCAATTATTCCATAACCAACAGGGAATAGTTTGATTGCATTTGGATGAAAAGCTGATGTACCAAGAATGAGATTTTTTAGAATTTTGATACAACAAAGTGTATTCCCAAGCATTCATATAATCCCAATAATCATAGGGCCAAGAGCTTCCATTGAGGTTTACCACTATTTTTGGTGATGATAAATTGTCTGCCCATTTAGTGGGAGAATGGATATGCAGAATCTTCATTTTTGAAAAGGCATGTTCACCATCACAGTCCTCATGAGTAGTGATTGCACTTTTGGACTAAGTCAAAATTGCTTCATAATATTTGTAGGAGATATTGTGAGCTTATTTTTGTGAGGATTTGATCAATGATGAGATTGGCATGCATTCTATCATCAAGAAAGAAAATAGGATATTCAAAGCTCTTAATGTATTGAGGTTTTTTTGAAAGGAATCATATCATGCAAACTTTGATTTGGTCCTATCTGCGACCTCTCTGATATGGCCAATCATATCAAATATTTGGAAGCAAAAATTCAAATGTTAGAACAATAATATGCATCGTCATCTATCCCTCCAATTGAATACAGAACACAACTCCTGGAAAAGGTTAATACCCTTCTTTCGTATGATTTAGCTGCAAGAATTATAGATGAAACTCTATCTTGTCAGATAATGGAGCGATTAATGCATCAAGAATGCTACCTCAGCTGGGCCACTGGTTTTCCAAAAATGTTCTTACCAACGGAAGAGTTCGATATTTCTTATATTGAACAAGGCCTAGTTCATCGATTTATTCTTGACAAATAAAATCTTGCTATAATTCGACAGTTGCCTGCAATTGTCAAATATGCTCTCAGTTGCCTCGGCATCACCAAAAGAAATATTGTCATAACAATCTCTTCTACACTTGGAGAAAGAGATGAATTTAGATTTTATCAGTCATATCAATTATGGACCCTCATGAATTATGAAGACGGCGATTTGTTTTGTCGAAAATACAGCATTCCCATCAATGACTATGAACATCTTCCAGATAGAGACTTGAATCAAACTGAAAACTTTGAATCTTCAGCCGCTGCAACCCTTAGCTACAGCTTGGAGCGTCTACAATTTGACAATATTCAAGCAGATCAAAATCAAAGATTCATCAATAAAAAAAGACATCTCGAATTTATCCGCACTTTCAAAGGAATTTGGAGCGATGGTCATCGTGTTATATGTCTCGATGAAGACCTTGCAGACGACACTTTCGTCTATTATGATCCCCTTAGATCTGGCCATGCAATTCTTGATGAAATCCTCGATAAATTCAACAACGGTATCGTCTTTGGATATTACTGAAAGGACACAGGGACAACTCATCAAGCTATTCCAAAGAGAAATTGATTATGGCGTATGGACCCGTAGTCCTCAAGATCCAGATCAATACATCATCCATAATTCCTAAAAAATCCAGCACATGCAACAATTATCATCAAATTTGCCAACATACAGCAGTGTCAAATGCATCTCTCACGCAAATTACAATGTAGAGTTATTTCAGCTATACATGTCTCTCCTGCAGAATACCACAGTTCTTCATGCAGCCCTGTAGTCAGCAAGGATTACCCGATGGCGACAAGTGTCCGTAATAAACTTCATCCATCAACATCAATAATGGCTTAAAACCATTAAAAAAAATGCAATCTTATCAAAAGTGCATTAAATGACATATCCATGTCAAAAGAATGCATTCAATATGATAATATTATATCACTCCATCTCATTCGTATGAAAAAATATCAATAAATAAATAAATACAATGATGCCTCAAAAGTCTATATATGTGTGCTATGGTGCTCCCCACCATATGGTGCTCCATATACCTATTCACATCCAAATGAAGTATAAATGCCTCCGGGTCAATGCATCCTGTCATAAGCAATTACACCTGCAACAACTATCGTAATTCAGATGTCAAGACCAATTCCGCATGCAACAGCTACATTAATGCAAATTATATCATGAGATACAGTGCAAATGAGGTATACATCTTATTTAGATACTGTACATACTTCAATGCAGCAGAATCCGATCGCGGATTTCAAATGTATTTCCAATATAATTTAGTCTGTAAATGTCTATAAATAGGGATTGTGAGCCCTTGTCTCACAACAACAAAAAATACAGCCAAACATTGTAATCTTCCGCCGCCGCCTTTCTTTTAGTTTAGTCTAGCGAGAGTCCACTGGTTCGATCTCGGTCGAGTCATTTGGTATCAGAGCCATACCAGTCTTTTCTCCCTCTAAGATTATTTTATCAATGAAGTTATACTTTTAATGCATTTGCAAAATTGCAAGCATCATGTCACTTTCTTTCATTGTGTATTTGTTTGTTGATTGCTTAGTTGAATCGAATCTATGTTAGTTAGATGCATTTCAGAATTTTGATCTAAACTGACTCGATAGAGTTAATTAATTGTTGTTGCTAAAAGGAGTGGCTTGAGTCCGAGGCCTCCTGTTGCGTAGCCTTTGTTGCCCGTTAGCCAGGAGAGCATTTAGGGTTTTTGTGGCATAAATCGTTGACAGGCCACCAACCATTCTAATTAGTGATTATTATTAATTAACAATGTCTGGAATCTTTAGATCATTAAGAAGAAATACTTCTTCTAGCACAGTTTCAACTTCTTCTCTGCATCATCATCCATCATGCCGACAATAAATAATATTTCAATTAAAAATTTAGAAGAAATAAGTTTTGATGATATAGAAAATCAATCCAAGATTGGACAATTCCTAAAGTCTTTTTAAGAAAAATCTATAAAGAAGGAACTTTTAAAATAAAATCAGATTATGTAATAAAGACGGTTGAAGAAACCCTCTCAATACAGCAAAATGAAGAAAATTTACATTTAATTCCTTTGGAAATAATTGACATGCTTAAATCAAAATATAAATACATGCATATAGAACTTATTCAAGTTGCAATAAAGCCATTAACTAGAGTTGGTTTGAATACATCTTGTCTTATGTTTGAGATAAAAGACATGAATCATTTAGAGATTTCCTCATAGGGATGGTAGAAGCCAGTCTTCATGATGGCCCTGCCTTTTTTAATTGTTTTCCTAATTTCACAGTATCACTTCATGATCAAGGAGCCTATGAAGCTATCACTCTAGGCATCCACACAAAAGGATTCAATATGAAGCCTCAATCACAAAATGTTGCAATCGTATATAGAATTTATTATAAAGTAATGAATGCATTTGTCCTTGAAATTGCCTATTCAGCACAAATCAAAGGAGTACCACTTTATTCCTTACAAATTTTAAAAATGAAGTCACCACACCTAAATCCATAGCTTGGGAAGATGTGAATCTTTCTGGTAAATGGGAGCTTGAAGAAGCTCAACCAAAAACACCTCAACTTCAAGGTGATGTTGTCAATTACAGAACATTCAGATGGAAAAGTAACAATAAATTTTGCCAATGCACCAAGATCATACTTTTCATCCACAAAAAGATCAATCCCTTCGGAAGCTGGATCTTATAGATCAACCACTTACTCTTTTCATAATACATCAATCCTGAGATCACCCTCTATTCATCCATCAGGTATAGCCTTCCCTGTTTATTCAAAAACAAACAATGAAGATATACAATCAGTCAAATTATCTGAGTCTGATTTTGATGCATCTATAAACATAATCTCTTTAATTAATGAAACTAATGAAGAAGTAAATGATTTCATAACAGATAGACAATACCTTCAACAAGATCTATTAAAACATCCAAAGACAAAATGGTTTTTTACAAAATTTTCTAAGAAAGATCTCGAGTAAAAGACTTATGGTGTGAACAAATGAACCAAGAACGAAGAAATATTCTTTTCTTTGATTTTGGCTTTCTTCAAAAATAAATAAAAAAGGAACAATTATGATGACAATTAATAAATCCACACAAACATGGGAAACAAATAAGGGTAAAATCGAATCTGTACACCCTCCTTTCGCTACAATAAAACATAAAGACATAAATGCTACTCCATTTAAAAATGTTTCATTGAATCCATCCTCCAAAATGCTCACTGTCGAACATTTATCCCTTATAGTAGAATAAAACAATTTCACCAATCTTTATTTACCAACTATTGGATCTCAGACTCAAAGAATTGAAAATATAATCTCTTAACAAGAATCAAGTTCATCAGCTCAATTCAAAATAACAAGAGAAGTTCCAGCCCTATGCTCCTACTTCATCTCAAAATTAACATTTGATAAAAAAACCTTTAAAATTCCCTATTGATTTTAAAAATGAAATCTCTCTTAGAACAAATCAACTTGATAAAGGAAAATCAATAAATTTGATTGCCAAAGGATCAATAATTCCTAATTCCTCTGAATCAAATACTGATGAATCTACTGATGAATATGACAATCAAACTATCCCTCATATTCCTCAAATCAATAAAATATTCTCTCCCAAAACTCATACTTCAAAAACAAAGAATTATTATAGTAGACCCTCTCCAATGAATTTACAATTTGAAGAAATCCCAGATATAGCAAATTGCAAATATGATGGTAGTTCGTTAGTAGAATGGAATATTGATGGACTCACTGAATATGGAATTCTTATTATTTTGAGAAACATGATTCTTTACACTAATGCAGGAATGATCAAATATTCTTTACACAAACCTGAAGCGGCACACCTTTTATCTTACCCAGACAGGGGTCGCAGGTGGACCTTGAACCTCCATCCATCTCTCCAACATAGTGAAAGGTGATGGGATCCTCTTTTTAGCAGCGCTGTCCAAAACTTCTTCAACCTGTTTTTCCATGTGAAACTTCATCCAAACTACGTTGTCATCCAGCATTTTGATGTTTATCGGCTTCCTTCCCCAGTAGCTTTCTATCCAAAAGCTCAGATCTCATCAGCCCATTTGTTTTACTTTTGAGGAAGCCAACTAAACTGTAATAAAGGGTTTGTTTCTGTTGTTTAACCACCCATGGTGCTACCCTTACCCCTTTCCAAAAGCCATCATCTACAATCCACCCTGCAACTTTCCACTTCAACAGTCCTGCCCAGTTCTCTTTTATTGTGTATGAGGGCTGTGCCACTTCCATATTAGGATCACCTCTCCTTTCTGATAAAAAAACCCCTTGATACCTTTTGGCTCCTTCATACTGTCCCTCCTCTTTCGATCAACAGCGAGCCATATTAACTTGTATTTTCCTTCCACCCCATGATCTTCCTATAGCTAGATCTATCGCATTTTCTGCTTCCTTACATGTAGCAAACCTATTGACTCAATTGAATATATGGAAGAGGCAATATTGACTCAATTAAATATATCCATTATAGCAGGTGTTTGTAAATAAAAAATAAAAGTTAATTTAACATGTATTATACAATTTATATATAATTAAGTTAATAAAAAGTTAATTTAGCATGTATAATACAATTTATATCATCATCATTATTAAAGCCTTATCCCAACTTTGTTGTGGTTGGCTATACGAATTTTATTTCTCCACTTAGATCTATCTTGAGCCAAATCCTTAGATAAGTTACACTTTTTATATTTATTTTTACTACCTCCATCCATGTCCTCTTTGGCCTACCCCTTCCCCTTGGTGGGCCATCAACCTTCATTGCCAGACTTTTCCTTACCGGTGCCATTGCTGGCTTACGTTGGACATGCCCAAACCATCTCAAACGGGTTTCTCTAATTTTATCTTCTATTGTTTCTACCCCTAAATGCTCTCGAAATCACTCATTTTTAATTTTATTCTTCCTAGTTTTACCACACTTCTACCTCAACATCCTCATCTTTGCTACATTCATTTTGTGTATATGTTGCTTCTTGATTGACCAACATTCTTCTCCAAAAATCATAGCTGGTCTAATCGTTGTCCAGTAAAATTTCCCCTTCAATCTTGTTGGCATTCATTGGTCACAAAGGACACTAGAAGTTAATAATCTGAAATACTGCTAATAAGACTCGGTCTCTTTGTTTCACATGTTGGAAAATAAAATTCTATACTGCCAATATGTTGTTGATTGTTAGTTCGTCACCTGTGAGAAAACCGCTTTGTCTTTCTTGTTTGTTTGGAAAAATTGCATTTAAAGAGAAAACTGTTGCCTTTAGAAAAGCTGGGAACAACTGAAGTTAGTAATATGTATGTGTTCTCATGAAAATTTGGGATGATTTGAGTTATGTTGTAACCTTTACTCTTGGAAAATCCACAGAAGAGAATGAACACTTAGAGCATGTTTGGTAACAGGCCAGGAATCCATAGATCTAATGATTATTCACTACCACTGGAACAAGGATTCCTCACTGAGGATTTGTATAGTTGATGATTTCACATTGATATTGGTGTGTATTGATGCATATAGCTGAGAAAAATAAGGTTCAGTGTGCAAATCCGCTTAAGTAAGGATTTTCAAATCTTATGGGGGATGGTCAGGTCTGAAAATCCTAGCAAATGAAGATTTCCATTTATCCAAATCCTCAGGAATGTACAATTGCCAAACATGGATTTACCACAGCTTTAGGGAAACTGAAAATCTTTTCCCCAAAGATTTGGTTGCCAAACGTGACCTTTGTTATTCTTGAAATTGGTAAAACTACTTTTTAATTCAAATTGGTTGAATCCTTCCATGTGTCTGCATTCAGATAAGATCTGCAGTGATTACTGTAATTTCCACAAAATTGTTCCCTTACGGAAATAGAATTGAACTTCAGACTACAATTGCCTGTGCCGGGTACTCCAACTTGGATTTTGCTGATGGGACAACTTGTCCGGCATTTTTTTAATTATTGTGTATGTAACTATTATTGAGATATACATGTACATAATATTCTCTATTGTATGCTTCATATAGACATGCAAACATTTTAATGTACAGTCTTTTTGAAAACTCCTAGGTTTAATGGATCTAGGGATTTATGAGTAGATATCAAATAGTGTTAGATAGAATAAAGAAAAGAAATAAAAGAGAGAGAGAGAGGGATTATTTGTGAGTTTGTAACGCTCTAGGCTAGACAACCACTCCTATTTATTAAAAACTTAATTTCTGGCCATGTACAAAAAAATGCCCTGCAGTTAATATTCATTACATTAAACCCCCCGATATGACTTATGACATATTAACCCAGTGGTTAGTGGCGGAGTCGGGATTTTTTTTTTTGTTTTTTTTTTGTTTTGGTGGGGAACTCCGCCTATGTTGGGGTATCCTTGACATAGCCGGTCCCAAGCCCGGACAAAGGAGGAGGGTTGTGCGTTAGGTAGCCGACAGCCAGCACAATACTCAGTCGGATTTCTTTATGGATTTGAGACCTAATGATATTTCGTTGGGGCGTCCCCTACTTAGCGACGCGCTGTATAGTCCGAGTACAGTGATAAGTGAGCAAGGACCGCTGCATCGGCGCCCGGGTGCAGTGCTAAATAGGCAAGGGTCCCCACACTTTATTGGACGAGTGCGGGGGGTAAGGAAGCTAGCCCAAAATAGAAGGCTGAGATTAGGTACTTGGAACATTGGGAGCCTAACTGGGAAACTTATGGAAGTGGTGGATACAATGGAAAGGAGACGAATCGCAATTGCCTGCTTGCAAGAGACAAGGTGGGTGGGACAGAAAGCTAAAGAGATCGAGAGGACTGGGTATAAGTTATGGTATACGGGACTTAATAGAGCGAGGAATGGGGTTGGTATAGTAGTGAGCAAGGACTTAAAGGAAGATATAGTTAATGTGAAGCGCTGTGGAGATAGGATTATTGCAATTAAGTTAGTGTTAGGAGAAGAGATAGTGAACGTAATTAGTGCTTATGCCCCCCAGGTGGGCTTAGGAGATGGACATAAGGAGAAGTTTTGGGAAGACTTGGAAGGAGTGCTACTCGAGATACCCCAAGGCGAGATGGTCTTCATAGGAGGAGATTTGAATGGCCATGTAGGACGCGACGTAGATGGATATATAGGAGTACATGGGGGACTTGGATACGGTAATAGAAATGAAGAAGGGAAGGATATTTTGGACTTTTCAGTGGCTTATGATCTCATGGTGACTAACACCTTTTTTAGGAAGAGAGAGGAGCATTTGGTGACTTATAAGAGTGGCTCCTCAAGGACACAGATTGACTTCTTCTTAATTAGGAAAAGAGACCGCTTAGCTTGTAAAGATTGCAAGGTGATACCGGGGGAGAGCTTGACTTCCCAACATAGGTTGTTGATCATAGATGTGCAGCTACAAAGGTGGACTACAAAAAAGAAGTTGTATAGATGCTCAAAGACTAAATGGTGGAACTTGAAAGGTGATAAGCAACTAGCATTTAAGGATAGAGTACTAGAGGAAGACGTTTGGGCGATAAATGAGAGTGCAAATAATATGTGGGATAAGGTAGCAGAGTGTATTAGGAGGGTAGGGAAAGAAGTCTTAGGCGAATCCAAAGGGGGTGCTCCGGCACAGAAGGAGGCATGGTGGTGGAGCAAGGCCGTTCAAGACAAGATAAGAGTTAAAAGAGAGAGTTTTAAAACTTGGCAAAAGGATCGAAATGCATCAAACTTGGAAAAGTATAAAGAAGCAAAAAGAGAAACCAAAAAGGCAGTTAGTGAGGCCAAGGCAAAGGCATTTGAGGAGCTATATAGGCGACTTGACACTAAGGAAGGTGAAAGAGAGATATTCAAGCTTGCTAAAGCCAGAGATAGGCGGACCAAGGACTTAAACCAAGTTAAATGCATTAAGGATGAGGATGAAAAGGTATTAGTAAAGGACGATGAGATAAAGGAGCGTTGGAAGAGCTACTTCTACAAGTTATTTAACGAAAGCAGTAGTAGTGACATACAATTGGGACAGCTTACCATTTCTAGGGAAGAATCGAATCATATGTTCTATAGGAGAATCAGTAGGGAAGAAGTTAAAGAAGTATTGAAAAGGATGAAGAATGGGAAAGCGGTTGGGCCAGATGGTATCCCTATTGAGGTCTGGAGGTGCTTGGGGGAGAATGGCATAAATTGGTTGACAAAACTTTTTAATGTAGTGCTAAAGAGCAAGAAGATGCCTGATGCATGGAGGAAAAGTATTCTTATACCCATATACAAGAACAAAGGAGATATTCAGAACTGTGCGAACTACCGCGGGATTAAATTGATGAGCCATACGATGAAATTATGGGAGAGAGTTATTGAGAGAAGACTAAGAAGAACAACAAACATTTCAGATAATCAATTTGGTTTCATGCCTGGGAGATCAACCATGGAGGCTATCTTTCTCCTGAGGAGGTTAATGGAACAGTATAGAGAAGGCCAGAGAGATTTACATATGGTGTTCATTGACTTGGAGAAGGCCTATGACCGGGTTCCTAGGGAGATTCTATGGGGAGTACTAGAAAAGAAAAGAGTGTGTGTCGCATATATTGAGGCGATAAAGGATATGTATGATAGAGCCGTGACATCTATAAGGACGACTGGCGGAGAGACTAAGGAGTTTCCTATCACGATTGGTCTACACCAAGGCTCAGCGTTAAGCCCGTACTTGTTTGCCCTAGTTATCGATGAGATTACAAGACATATTCAGGATGAGGTGCCGTGGTGTATGCTATTTGCAGATGACATTGTTTTAGTAGATGAGACGAGAGAAGGAGTGAATGCTAAGCTAGAAGTAATGCGGAAAACGTTAGAGACAAAAGGGTTTAGGCTAAGTCGATGCAAGACGGAATATATGGAGTGCAAGTTTAGCCAAAGTAGGACACTTGGTAACATAGAAGTAAGTTTAGGCACACAAAAGATTGTAGAGAAAGAAAACTTTAGGTACCTTGGATCGATGGTGCAACAGGATGGAGGGATTGATACTGATGTAAGTCACAGGATTCAGGCCGGGTGGACCAAATGGAGGAGTGCTTCGGGGGTCTTGTGTGATCGGAAAGTCCCCCTCAGGGTTAAAGGAAAGTATTATAAGGTGGCGGTAAGACCAGCATTGTTATATGGATCAGAGTGTTGGGCAGTAAAGCATAATCATGTTAAGAAGATGGAAGTTGCGGAGATGAGAATGCTAAGATGGATGTGCGGGATCACAAGGAGAGATAGGATTAGGAATGAGGAGATTAGGGGCAAAGTAGGAATAGCACCGATTGGAGATAAAATGAGAGAAAATCGACTAAGATGGTTTGGCCATGTTAGAAGGCGGCCAATGGAAGCACCTGTTAAAAGGTGTGAAGGCATAGAGATTGCCAGGAGTAGGAGAGGGAGAGGGAGACCCAAGAGAAGTTGGAAAGAAACTATTAAACACGACCTTGCCTACATGGATCTAACGGAGGACATGGCCCTAAACAGATTTGATTGGCGTCGTCAAATCCATATAGCCGACCCCACCTAGTGGGAAAAGGCTTGGTTTGGTTTGGTTTGGTTTTGTTTTGGTGGGGGGGGGGGTGTTGGATTTTTTTTTTGGGAAAGGTAAGCACTCACACCTACCTATGTCCCTTTCCGTCAGCGCTACAGCTAGTGATTGTTATTAAAAAAATTATAAAAATGATATTTGAGAATGAATAAAAAAAATTAACATGTTAACATAATTAATTTCAAAATATTGAAATCATGTGTGCAGTTTAACAAATGAATTAGTTATTAGATGATATCCCAAAAAAGATAAAAATAATGAATTTGTACATAGACTTGTGCATGTACTTCGTAGAACGTACTTGAGCATGCATTTGTTAGGTGCATGATTTGATAATCACAAGTGCCAGGTGCTTGACCTGACACCATCTTTTAATGATTTGGTTTCCTTGTCAACTGGATGTGTTTGCCACGGACAGCCAAACAAGGACATAGGCAAGTACCCTTGAAATGGTGGCCATATTTATTATTTGTCTTTGGTCGATTGCATACATATCCATTTGTTGGAATATTATGATCCCTCCAAGTCAATGTATCATGTCCCAAATCTATGCTTGATTTGATTTTGCTTGCAATCTATCTTTAGGATGAAACTGCAGGCTCTTGCCTCCAACCTAATTGCAAAATTTATGTGGGCATTTCTGGCTTTTATTGTTTCAGAGAATAGTTGAGATCAATGCACAGTATCAAGAGAAGTTAATGGCCATGCGTGCCCGCCAAGCCGCCCACAGAGATGAGTTCCTTCGCCGGGAATCACAGGCTCGCCAGCATCAGTACCAGCAAGCTGGGCTGAACCATTACCAGAACAGCGCTGGTCCTAGCGACCCACATGGCTATGGAGCTCCAGCCACTGCCGCTTCTGATGCTCTTGGAGAAGCACACCGAGCCTATGCTGCAGGTCACTACGAGTCCCACCGAGAGCGCGCACAGTATATGGGAGGAAATCAGGATCATGGCTTCGAGTCAAGGGGTAATTACACTGGTGGCCGTTCTTATGGCTCTGGTCGTCGCTATTACTGAAGAGTTCGTAGCTGAGTACTATGACATACCCTTCTCTTTCCTGCGTCCCTACCCTGGGCTTTGAAAGAGTAAAGCTTCTCTCCACTGGGGGATGACCTGGAGATACTATGGCATGAATTACTAGACATTCACACCTAGGTTCTCTTTTTCATTTTTCTTTTTAGATGGGCGCTGTACTTGATTGTTTTTCTTAATCGCTATTTGTAGACAATGATCGAAGGCTAATTTTTTATCTATTTGTGGGTCTGTAATACAGCGACCAATGGGTGATGCGAAGTTAATGATTGCCAAGCTGTAGACATTGGTCTAAAAGAGGGGAAATCACAAGCTATCCTACTTGTAAAGGAGGATTTCTCATTCATGTGCTGGAGAACCTTTTTCATATATGTGATTAATGCATGGTTTATTGTAAACAACCAAGGGATCAATCCTGGGAATTCCATCTTTCCATGAGGTACCCCGGCCCAGCCTAGCTCACACAAGTGGGAAGATAAAGCCCACTATGTAGAGAGTAGAGCTCACACAAGTGGTAAAAGGAAAGCCCACAAGGTTGGAAAGATAGCCATGCCCACCGACTTTTGGTTAGATCCAAATCTACTAGACTGTTGGATCGGCTGAGTACCGATCCAAATAGACCATTGACCATTAAACTTTTGGTACCCAGATCGAGATGATAGAAACTACGGTTGTGTCTGGTTTTTTTTTTTTTTGCAGGAAGGAGGGTCTCAAGGAGTCCTTGAAATCCCTCTCACCCCCTATCTCCATGTGGGTCATAAGCTTACCTTGAAGCTTAGGAGAGCTGATATACACACACACACATGAGAGAGATGCTTCTATGAGAGATATCTCTCACCTTATATGAGAGATAGGGGTGTGGGCCTTTATATTTAAGTTTGTTGGTATTGAATATGGATGTGAGGGCCCCTACACAATCTCTCATTTAAGATGAGAGATATCTCTCATAAGAGCATCTCCCTATATTTAAGTACCAACACTTATTGGCCAAGGTGGCCCACTCAGTTGTGATAGGATTGGGCCACCACTTTCACAGAGGTAGATGAAGATATACAATACGTCCGAGGGAACTCATTACGGATGGAGATGAGAATTGTAGGTGTCTCAAATGTGTTAAAAGATTGGATCAGATGAATGAATTGACAATAGCCAACCAATTTTCATTCAACGGATGAAAGGTGCAATGGATGGATATGGATATAGATATAGATGGCTGGGACCTTTTGGTAGAAAAGAAGTGAATTTGGTGTCGCTGTGAAATGGTGGCATGGATTGGGTAATCATTTTTAACGGTATGGAAATCTGGAGCACCGAAAACAACAATGGTTTGAATTTTGAAGCCAGTCAAAAATAACGTGTACTATTTTTCTAACGTTCGAAACCCGTTCATGACTCATGAGGAATTGAAAACGAGAGTATATCGTAACAAGTAAGACATGTATCACACTCACTGGTATATTATTGACAACGTTTTCCTGAAATCTCTTTACTTTATGAATTGAAACCTGTATGTGTATTGATGTTGTTCAGGCTCTCAGCATTCTAAATATATCTTTTAGTTTTGTTCTATTTTTCTTTTTGGCTCCTCAATGGATACTGAGAAATTTGAAATTTTCATATTAATTTCTATGCTGCTGATCCGTCTGTTGATATGAGTGGAAAATGGTCATGATCTTACCTGAAATATATTTCATCATATCCTAAGTTTTTGAAATTAAATTTATTGTTTGAAAAAGTCTATTCAAACCTACTTTTTTTAGCGAGTTATTACACTTTCTTTTTTAAGCTTACCATGGGTTTTTTACCAAAATCATTATCAAATATTAATATACCTCCAAAAGCATCCTTAAATTCATGTAATGCCCAAAAAGGCATCTTATACAACAATCTCTGATTTTTTACAGACCAAATTGCTTATCCAACTCCTTTCTCGCTACATCAAGACTTGATTTCGAGACATCGAAACTTAATTTGACACATTGAAGTATTTCAAAGCTAGCTTAAAAATACTTCAATATGCCATGCTAAATAAACTCTTGATGTCGCGAAATCAAATCTCGATGTTGCCAGAAAGGGGTTGAACTTGCCTCGAAATACTTTAATGTGCCAAATCAAGTCTCAATATTCCGAAATCAAGTCTCGACATCGCGAGAAAGGGGTTGGAGGGGCAATTTTGTTCGAAAAAAAATCAAAGTATTTTTGATAAGATGCCTTTGAGTATTACATGTATTTAAGGATGCTTTTGGAGATATATGGATATTTGAGGATGCTTTTGATAAAAAAAAACCCTTTTACTATTTTAATATTTTATAAAATACAATATATATTTTTCGACTCAACTCTCGGAGGTCAAGTTTAGGTAGAGTCAAGTCTAGGGATGTCAAATTGTCAATGGACCTCCTATTACTTCAACCACCCTTTAACCCAATTGTTAATCCAGGATTGCTTGAATCCTGGTCCACGTTTAGTGTCTTTATCTAATTCTAATCAAATAAATAAGTTTATAATATATTTAGTATATAATAAAATAATTATTATAGAAAACATATGGTATAATATAATACTGTATAGAACTTAAGATGATTGGGTCCTCTCCTGGCATTCAAATAAATCAAACAAATATTGGCATATTTTTTTTTTTAAATTTGAAATTGCCCCAGTATTATCTCTCGCGTATATTCTTGCTAAAGATGTTTGCAACTTGGGTCATAAACCCTACAAATAACTAGATTTTTCCCAAACTCGAAACCACGGATCCAATGTCATGGCCTATATCTTTACTGAAATTCATAGATACCTGTGCGTAGAGTTTTGAAATTCTCATACATAGTGGAATTCTCAAAATCTCCATTGTACTTGAGCATTCAAAAATTTTACAAAAAAACAAAGGGGCTGGAATTTCTGAAACCCCAAACTTCATTTGAGATCTTTTAAGTGATTAAAATTTTGAAATGTTCGTGAAGAAACATGGCATTTGCAAATGTCGTGAGATAAGGTGTCACATCATGTCAAAAATATCCCAATTTATTAAATTCTTGTAAAATCCGTACTAAAAAAAACTTGCCCTTAGTTGTGCTTGTTGGTTGGAGACTTGTATAGTGTGAGTGATTGTATGGGTTAAATATTTACAAAAAAATAAAAAATCAAAGAGCATCCTTTTCTACTTTTATGTTCTCAATTACTAAAAAATTCCTTTTATGATGCCTTTCCCGTAATACTTGGGAGCCCAACATTTGAAAATACCCCAACAAAATGAGAATATTCAAGATCCCTTCCTTGAGAAATGTTGTTTATTATAAAACAACCCCCCACCCCAAAGTACAGTCCTAAGCTGCAGCATTTATCAAAGTGCACCTTCCACATACAAAGCAGGTTGTGGGACCACCTCCCATAATTTCAGACAATGAAATTGAAAACAACTAGTGTCCAAAGTCATCAATCAATAGCAGTGATTGACGGTTCAGATTCAACCAGGGCCATCAAACATTCAAACCCATCTGATCAATTTGCACCTCAAGACATGGACATGTGGGACCCATACCAAAACCCCCGGCTCATGATGATGCCAGGCGAGAGCGGACAACCGTTGGATGTTCCGCGGGACTACATACAGATCTTGTCCCTCCCATTCTCTTCTCCGCATTTACCGTTTTCTTCCTTCACTCACATTTCTCCCTCCCTCTCTTTCTTCTCTAACTACAAAATCTGTTCTTTCTCTTTCTCTCTCTACATCTCACCTGAACATCCTCCTTCGATTTTTCTCAATCTAGAGAGAGAAAGAGAGAGGGGAAAGGGGAAGAAGAAACAAAAATCCTCTCGTTTGATGTTTGGGGGATCTCGAAATTCATGGAAATGAACGGATTTCACTCTGCAGATATCGCTGATTCATCTCAACGCCCCGTTTCGGAGGGTGAACGTGTCTATTTCGTGCCGTATCGGTACGTTCAGATCTCTCTATTCGTTTATCTTTGATCGATCTCATTCGTCGATGGATTACGGAGAAATCTCCAAAATTCCTTTTTTTTTTTTGTAAGAACGAATCGGAGTTGCTGAAACTGGGTCGTTGGATTGTGAAATGTTTGTGCATTGTTACAATCTCTAGTCTTGGGTTTTTGGGGTTTGTGTTTTTGTGGGTGAAGCAATTCGGTTGAGGAAATGTGTTATAATCTGCTGCAATTGGATCCATTTCCAAGGACAACGTTTATAGATGTGTTTTGAAAATTTTGAATGATTCTTTTGGGCCTTGGTAGTAGATTGTTATTTCATTTTGGATTTGAGTTTGGAAATCCGGGAATGTTTAGTTGAAAGATCCGTGAATAGTAGTTGAATGTGGTTAGGGCAAGCTTGATCCCGTGATGGGTTGGTCTTTATTGAGGATTGGGGTTTTTGTCAATGCTTTGAAAATCACTTTTAAAACAATGTTAGTGTTGGTATTAGTCAATTCTCAGTTATAGAATGGGCTCTTTCTGATGTTTTCCAGCCTAAAGGTGGGGTTTTGATATCAGAAATCATTGCCGCGCGGTGCTGATTTCAGTCATTAGGATTGATTTGGGCTGTAAAATTGTTTTAAGCATTGTTTTTCTGCTGTTTTAATATTTGTGCTATTTTTAGTGTGCATTTGGAGTTTTGAAACAGCTATCATGGAAATTCAGCTGGTTTCATTTTGATGAATTTAACCTGTAGTTAGAGTTATGCTGTTTCTCTAGATTTTTTTTTAGTTGGAGTTGAAGTTTTTACCTTCATATGGGTTTGTGGCAAACCATTATAATGCATTTGGTCTAGTATGAAAATGGATATGGCATGAGGTTCATCAGTGTTGCTAGGGAACTAGACCTTTCCGTTGTTATAATTTGTTGTCATGGGAAAATTCCCTTTCTGTTTGAACGGTTAACTTGGACTGTCAGATAGAACTGATTTGTTTATTATTATTATTATTATTATTATTATTATTATTATTATTATTATTATTTTACCTTATTCCTTTTGCAGGGATTTTTAGTTTGATGTTTAGTATGATTTTCTCTTCTTAATTCCATTTCAGATGGTTGAGGGAGGCACAGAATGCATCTGTTGGTGATGCGGAAAGAGACAAAGGGATTCTGTATACAGCTTCTTCTTCTTCTTATGGAGGTCCAATGAAGATCATTAACAATATATTTAATTCAGATCTTGTTTTCAATCTACGGCGTGAGGTGGATTCTGAACAGCCTGAAAGTTCTGATGAGGGAATATCGGGGCGTGATTATGCCTTAATTCTTGACGATACATGGCTACAGGCTCTCAAATGGTGAGAGGGAAAAATCAAATTATCCTTTTTCTTTCGAACATTTCTCATCATCATCATCATCATCAAAGCCTTGTCCCAACTATGTTGGGTTGACTACATGAATTCTGTTTCTCCATTTCTCTTCTAAAATTAAAAAAACATGACAGTTTGAAAATTCCTAGGCTTGATCATGTGTCTCACCTTACAAATGTGAATCTGAGTTTCTAAAACATTCATGCTCATGCAACACGAAATCTATGAAAAATATGAGCACATGCTACATTCGGCGTTTTTAGAGGGAACATCATGTTGCACATCTAATTGTACTTTTTTCCCTTTAGTTTGTTATTCTTACGACTTGTAATCCCTAGATGTGTTTTTGTCCAATAACTTATTTTATACTTTTAGTTTCCCTTTTTTTGTGCATGTTCTTGCTTGTGCTTATTTAAATCCCCCAATCCGTTTCTAAAAGGGAGTGGCTTAATACTTCTTTTTTAGGTAGCAAGTTGATCCTGCTGTAGATGAGTATGGGCTCTTGAGTTTTGATATCTGTGGTACCATCTATTCATCCTTTTGTAATTGGTCTTTGATCTGCCAGTTACTTGTTTGAGGACTTCTTTAATTGGTTAGAACATAGGCTGGCCGCCACAGTTGCCTACTATGATACAGTGAATTTTTAATTGCTCGTGAGCTTTGGTGTGGTAGAAGCAAATCTATCAAGCTAGCATACAAATGAGAGTAGAAATGAATCTGTCGAAGAGTTGTAGATTTTTTGTGGGCTTTTGGCTTTTGAGTTAAAAAAAAGTGAAAATTTGCTGAAGAGTTGTGCATAAAGAAGAGAGAGGCAAGCGTAAAAGTCAATGCAGTTGGTAACCCTGGTGGTAGTTTGTCTATTCTGACAAGTGCCATTCAAAAGCCAATCATGTATAGGCTTTTCAGTTATTAATGTTTTTAGAGAAAAAAGGAGGCTGAAGCCTATAGCAAGAGAGTCAACTATTCTAGAGAAGCAGTTTGGCTGGCTGGTGATGCAGGAAAGTATAAAGAACGGCGAAAATTCTCTATCTCAACTGAGAATTATAAGTTGGAATGTAAGAGAGTAGGTAGGAAAGAAAAGCAAGTAGCAACCAGGAAAATGATGAAGTGAAAAACCAATTTGTTTTTCTTACAAGTGACCAAGCCAGAAAGCGTCAACAATAGAGTGGTTCCAAAACTTTGTGGCTCATGTGGCAAAGGTTGGGAGTTGGTTCCTTCAATTGGATTGGTGGGGGTTCTTCTGGTTACTTGTAATGCTAACCAGTTGAGATTTCATAAATTTTCAAAATCTCATAGAATTTTCTCGGTGAAGATTTACTTGATGGCCCATTTCAAAAAAAGATTTACTTGATGGCTGATGATGTCAATTGGATAGTTTCTTTTTTATCTGGCCCAAATTACTATAGTGAAGGGGATATTATGGGTAGAGCTCTCGTCCACAAAGCATTGTTGAAAGAGGCCTCGGTGTATTGGGAGTAATTGGTACCTCATACCATTTGTTTGGTCGGTTGCTGGTGAGCTATAAAGCACGGATACTTCAAAGTGGGCAACGTATCGTGTCGTATCGTCTCTGATACTACACTTCTTATGTGTAAATCTGTGTCCCTGCCATATCCATAGAGAAGAAGCATGCTAATTGAGGAGATGGAGAAATGGGAAGAACTTGAAGAAGGAGAAATGGGAAGAACTTGAAGAAGAGAGAACGTTGGAAGTGAATCAGCTGGATATTCCGAAGGTTGTCGAAAAGGATGTTTGGAATCTCACCGGAATGGAAGAAGTATCTTGGGTTTAAAGTCCAGGGCTCTTTGGTTAGAGGAGGGAGATAAAAAATACTAATTTTTTTTTTTCATTGGATGACCAATGTTAGAAAAAGGTCCAATCATAATGGAAAGACTAAACGAATAGAAAACTACAATTGGTAAGCTGAAAGGTTTCAGTAGCTCTACAGTAAGAAAAGCTACACACTAGGGAGGGAGTTTTGAGGCCTACATTGGGTTACATTCTTTTTCCTTATATTTCATTCGAGGGGCTGTTTGTCTCCTTGGGTTTCCAAAATTGATTTTTTTTTTTTTTTTGAAAAAATTAACCTTCATTGCTCAAAGGGAACTGTACAGTATAGGAGAAATATACTGACACAAAAAACCCCAAGGACCTTGGAAAGAGCAACTAAGGGATAAAGCCTAAAAAAGGAGGGTCACAACCCCAAAACTACAAAGAAAGTACATTAAACAGAATAGTCACTGCAGGCTTAATAACTCCCTTTTTCTCAAGCTTATCTGCTTCTTCATTGGCCGAGCGCTTAATATGGTGGAAGGAGATATTTAGATCCCTTGAGAGCTGGACTACCTCTTCAATAATATCAGCAAGGTACCAAGGAGGAGTCGAACATTGATTCACCCATTGAATGACGCAATAGGATTCCCCTTCAACAAATAACCATTGAGGATTGAGATTTGAAGCTTCACGTAGGCCAATTCTAAGAGCCAACAATTCAGCTTTGTTGCTTGAGCAAAAACCAGCTGGACCAGAGTAAGAAAGAAGTGTGGTTACAATTGACCTATGATGCCCAGATACAGACACGAGGAAGGAGAGTCTGATGCACCAACTTAAAAATGTAGGACACGGATACGGGTACGACATTTCTAAAAATACATACATATAAATATTTGGTTAGGGATTTATTTTAGGTGGAATGCTTATTTTATCTCAATTCAGAGCTCAAATATTACAAGGCCCATTGTTTGCTTCAAATTCTCAATGAGGTGGGCCTCACAATACAATATCTCAGCATAGAAAAAGAGGAGAAAAGAAAAGTGGGCCGAGTGGCTGACCGGCTTAGTAGCCCAACATTAAAAAGAGAAGAAAAGAAAAGTGGGCTGAGTGGCTGACTGGCTCAGTAGCCCAGCATTGAAAAAAGAAAGAAACGAAACAAGCCCAATGGGCCCATACTTGTTTATAAGAGCGATGGGTTCTTTTCTCCCTTTTCGTTGGCATCTCTAGGGCATGGACAAATGAAAAAAAAAAAAAAAGAAGAAAGAAGAAGAAGGAGAAAGAAAGAAAAAGAAAAGCAAGGAGGAAGGAGAAGAGGAGGAATACCTGGCACCTGGAGCTCGAAGCAGAGCAGCAGCAAGCCGGAGTCGAAGTACGAACATAAAGTATATGAACGGTCCAGCACCTAGTTTAAGCAGCAGCCCAAGTCGAAGTAGGTGGGTCTCCTCTTCTTCTTTTTTGTTTTCCTTTTGATCAAACTAAGAGAGACAGAAATTGGCCGAAATGGAAAATCTGCCAAAATATTGGGCGAAAAATAACACAAGCCGTATCTTGAAATTGGCCCCCTGTATCCAAGCCGTATCTTGCGGTATCCCGTATCGGTATCCGTATCAAGTCGTACTGGTACGGGTACCACAAGTAATTTGCCATATTCGGGTATCGTAGCGAATGACATCTCCAATACCTGCATAGCCAGGGTTGCCAAATGCGCTACCATCAAAATTGAGCTTGAGAGCACCTGAAGGTGGAGGGTACCATCTAGGAGTTTCCCGCATTTGGTAAGGATGAGAGAAAGCCACCTCCTTCCAATTAGGAACAATGGTATTGACAACGATGCCTTTGAACAATGGATTGGGGGAAACCCATAGAGCCACTAAATATTTAACTTTATCCGCCAAAATGTCCACATCTGTTGATCCACCTTCAAAGCACCTTAGGTTCCACTCTTTCTAAATGGACCAAATGGTAGCAAGGAAAGAGACACTCCACATAATCCTTCCCCTTTGGACCCCATGCCTAACGTCCAGAGCTCAAACAAGAAGGAAGGGAGTGGAAGATGGGAGTAGGGACATGGAACCAACCTAAAACCGACCTCCATAGGTGCTGATCTATAGAACAGTTTACCAGTAGATAATCAATGGATTCCTCACTTGCCAAGCACACAGGGCATGCATTCACGAATGATAACGACTTATTGGCATATAAGTTTGTCCATTGTGAGAATGCCTCCACGCAAAGCAGTCCACCCAAAAGCAATCACTCTCGGAGGATCCTTCATAACCCAAAGTATTGCCCAATTAGTATGTGCCACCACAGATTCTGTGGTCATAGAGACAATGAAGGATGCAACCTAGAAATTTTCATCAGCAGAGGGCATCCAAATTCTTCGATCTTTACCATCTCTAGGGACGAAGACATTGCCAATTAGGCTCAACAAAGACTGTAACTGAGATTCCTCTACATCATTTAGGTTCCTTCTGAAAATAGGCCCCCAGACAATGCCTTCTCCTCTCCTCTCCATATAATCGAGAACCTTAGCCTTTTGATTGCTAGCACAATTGAACTATTCAGGAAAGGCAGATGAAAAAGGAAGATCCCCCACCCAAAGATCTGTCCAGAAACAAATTTTATCCCCTTTGCCTACTCGGAATTTGACTTTCCTACCGAACAACTCTTTGGCAGCAAGGATCCCTTTCCATAAAGCAGAGAACCGAGGAAAGAGGTTTACGGACTAGCCAACCATCCCTAGAGATATCATACTTGGAGATGAGTTGTTTCCACAACTCTTGAGAATCATCCCCAATTCTCCACAGCCATTTGCCTAGAAGAACCAAGTTCATTTCCTTTAAGGGTCTGATGCCCAGACCCCTCTTTCTTTGGCTTACAGACCTCCGACCACTTTATCAAGTGGAATTTTTTCTTCTCTTTCCCATGTGTAAGAAAATCCCATTGCAACTTCTCAATATGACTTACAACTTCCGTGGGGCACTTAAACAGCGACATGAAATAAATAGGTAGGTTAGCCAATGCTGGTTTTGATCTAAGTAATTCTGCCTCCTAGGGACAAATAAGTGGGCCTTCCAAGAGGAAAGCTGCTTCTCCATCCTATCAAGCACCGGGTACCACAGGGATTTGGTAGCACGACCATAGCAGAGGGGAAGACCCAGATAAGAAGACGGGAGGCATCCCGCTTTTCAACCAAAGAGATCAGCTAACAGAGCCAAGCGTTCTTCATTCACCCGTACACCAATCATTTCACTCTTAAAAAAGTTTACCCTAAGACCAGAGACTGCCTCAAAGCATATTAGGATCGCAGAAAAGTAGGGTATCATCAGCAAAGTGGAGGTGGGAGATTACCTGAGCACCATTTGAGGGGCGGAAACCTTTAAAAAGGTTGGCATTACCTGCAGCATGCAGCATCCTACTACGAGCTTCAGCCACTATAACAAACAAAAATGGTGAGAGAGGGTCCCCCGACGGAGACCTCTAGAAGCAGAGAAGAAACTGCAGGGAGATCCGTTAATAAGAATAGAGAAAGTAGCTGAGCTCAAACATTCTGAGATCCAACCCCGCCATTTAATGCCAAACCCCATTCTTCTCATTAAGTGCTGCAAAAAGTCCCGGTCCACCCTGTCAAACGCCAAACCCTTAATTATATCAGGCTCTCATACCAAGTTTTTTTTTTTTTTTTTTGATAATAGTAAATTTAGGCCGTCATACCAACTTCATAAGCTATTTTTGAAAGCCTCTTTGGATGGAAACCAAGACCAAGCTTCAGTTCTCCAGTACCTGTTCCTTGGGACTGATGGTCAGTTAGAAGTGGTAAAACGCGGTTTGGGCAAGTTATTATGGTGTCTTGTCCATGATCATATAGATACGTTGGAACTTGTGTTGCCCATGGCTAAGTTTGCCTATAATAATATATTGTCAATAGGTCTACATGATGTCTACTTTTGAAGTAGTGACTGACGTGTGTTCACACCTCCCACTTGACTTGGTTCCTCTGCCCATAGAGTCAAACCAAATGTCGATGCAAATGATTTCATCCTCTATATGCAATGGTATATGATGAAGGTTGACATAATAAATATATTTTTTGAATGGTAGTTTGAAATAATATCATTGCAAGTAATGAAAATTATAAGCATCAAGTAGATGCAAGATGTCGTTTCATTGAATTTGCATAATGAGAAATGATTATGGTCCTTTTTTTTCCCCTGAATTGCTACCCTAGATCCTCAAACAAGCTTCATCTTTGCAGTGTGGGTTTGTTAAAAATCATTAAGAAGATTAGTGCTAATACTTATTTTCTAGATTTCCCACCAATTTAGCTACCAGTCCTGCATTTAATGTGGAAGATCTTACTATCTATCATGCGCACCTGCTGATGATGTTAAGAGGAGCAAGTCCTACACTTCCAGTGCCAGCTATTCTACCAACTAGAGACATGATCATCGATGTTCTTGATGATCAGATTGTCTTCATGCGTAAAGTTGGGTATTGGAAGTTTCTTGCCCATTAGCAAGGCTTCCCTATGCTACGAAGATTATGGCTACAAACTTGGACTTTTAACAACTTAATCCTGACGTCGATGAGCAGTATTAGGATTTCAAGTTGTCAGAGTCTATACGCGGGGGAGAGTTGATATAGGCTGGCTTGTATCAAGTGGGCTCAAGACCCATGGGCTAGGGTTAGTTCCGTTGGGCCCAGGCCCAAGCCTAGGTCCATTGTGTAGACTATTGGGCTCTTAACGAGATTGCCATCAAAGACCGGTTTTCCATAGGATGATCGATGAGCTGCTCAATGAGTTGCAGGGAGCCTGCTTGTTGAGGATTGAACCTCATATCAACCTTGAGGACAGGGTTACACTTGAAGGGGGTAAATGTTAGCTTTGTGAATCTGTTGAGTCAGTGCAGGGGCGTAGGGCATGACACGACCCGTTAATTGGCCAGCCCATCCCGTGCCGGCCCGTGAAGATTCACTGGCCGTGTTGTGCCGGCCATCCCATGGGCCGGCTCACATACCCCTCCTTTGAATTTTTTTTATCTAAATCGAAACTTCGAAAGGGACTTTATGCACAAACATAGATGAAGTTGAAATTACTAAAATAAATGCACAAACATTGATGCTAATTTACAAATGAAAAATAAAACTTGAATTATTTATATTTATTGAAATAAAACTTACAACAACTTTGATGACACTTTTCAACTTGAAATAAAATTTACAAGTTTGATGATAATTCTAACTTTACAAAAGTTATAAATAAAAAAAATTAAAAATTATGAGTATGATAATTTCCCCAAAATAAAGTTTACAACAACTTTGATGATATTTTCTAATTTGAAATAAATTTTACAAAAATTACAGCTATGATAATTTTGAATACTAGTCTCATAGGCACATGCATGTTTCCACCGTTTTTTCCGATAAAATTGTCCTCCTGGTGTCAATAATTCGTCCACCTGCATTAAAAGCTTGCTTCGATGCAACTGTAGACTTTGAAATTGTTGGTAAATCACGGGCCATAGCGGAAAGCACAAGAATCTACTTTCACTTACTTTCCCGAAACCGGTGTCATCATCTAGGACTTCAACCGGACCAATTCGTAGATACACCACTAATTCATTCATAACTTGACCGGATTCGGAGGAAGAGGAACTGCTTGCCTTGAGAGGCCTTTTTTCCCCTTCCCTATGGTTGGGGAGGGCCTAGAGGGGTAGAGGGTGTCTCCAGCCCACCTAATTGGGTAGAATTCTCAATAAAAAGTTCTAAATAAGATTTGATGATAGAAATATTATTTACATTAGCGACATTCATACTATTTTTTATTACTTAGAAGTAAAGTTTCTTCACCTACTTATTTTACCCTATGATCTAATATAGAGGCTAAAAAAAATGTTAAACGAGCATTTTTCCAGTATTGTGAAAACTTCATTTCCATTAATGTACACATATCCTTGAAAGTCGTTTTATTTCTAGATTTTTCAAAAGAAAGACTAATTTCATGAAAGTGGTTCAAAACTTGAATTTAGGTGGGATAATATACATTAGAAAAAAATAAGGTTGCATCATAAAAAACTTTTAAAAAATCTCTTATTATTTCAAGAACTTTCCAATTTTCTTCACCTATAGAAATTTCTGCATGTGTTAAATATAAAATGCAATATTGATTAATTACACCTTTATAATTACAAGTTTCTCTTAACATTTGATAAATAAAATTCCACCTACGCTTTACATATGGTTGTGTTTTTTTGGGATTCTTATTAAGACTTCTACATATCTCCTTCCAATTTTGTTTCTTTGAAGGAGAAGTAAAAATGTAACCTACAATGTATTTAGTCACTTTTATGATAGGCTTAATAAATCTTAATCCTTCTTGTACTATAAGATTTAGGGAAATTTTCAAATAAGGCCTTAAGTTTTTGCCTTATTTCAAACAAGGATACAAGTCTCAAAAGTTTTCAAATTAGTCTCTAAATTTTTCAAAAAGTTTTCAATGAAGGACATCTGGCCATTTAAAGGTATTTTCTGGCGACTTTTTTTCTTGTTTTTATTAAAATACCCAAAGTACCCTTCATTTAAAGCCATGACATGGTTCCAACAGCCATTACATGCAGCCAATTGTGTGGGGATGCTGGTTGTCCTTGATCACAATGAGGACGCCTGTGAAGAAAATGAGGAGAATATAGAGAAAGTGAATGAGGGTTTTATTTCGGTGAAGGGTAATTTGAGTAATTAAAAAAAAATAGCCTTAAATGGATAGATATCCTTAATTGAAAACTTTCGAGAAAGCTTAGGGACTAATTTGAAAAGTGTTGAAACTTGTGTCATTTTTTTGAAATAAGACAAACTTAAGGCCTTATTTGAAATTCTCCTTAAGATTTAAGATGTGACATGCACATCTATGGTGAAGTGAACCCTATTTAGCTTAAGTGAGGGCGTGAATTTTTGTATATCAACAACACTATTGTTGGAGCTTGCATTATCTAAGTTATAGAAATTATTTTATTTTCAATATTATACTCTCTGATTTTTTTTCAAGGATAGTGGGCCCTATCCTAGCACCGGTATGTGGGTACTCAAGTAAAGAGATTGAAATCATTCTTTTGTGCATAGTCCAGGCCTTATCAATATAATGTGCGGTTATTGAAATGTAACCCAACATTCTGTTTGGAGGTCCATAATTCCGAAGTCAATCCTATTTTTCCGGGTATGTTTGGAAGAGCAGTTTTTTAATCCTCTCTTTCTTTTCTAAACATTTTTATTGCATCATTTCAGGAAGTTCTTCTAGAAATCTTTTTAATTAAAGGGGTAATGCTTGATTCTTAAATTCTTCTAAGGATTCGTCCTTAGCAAGTAGAAATGGTAATTGATTAATCACAATAAAGTTACAAGTTAGTATCTAGCATTAATAGGGTTATAATAAAAAACTCCTAAACTACCTGATGAAGAACTTTGAGATAGTTGAGTTTGAGTGCCCCCCTACTGCCGGATTGACATTTTCTTGAGCTTGTTTGGGCATACACACTTGCATGTGTCTAATAAGGTGGCACAATGACTTACAACTATAACATTCTTTAAAGAATTTGCATTGTGCGCTTTCCACTGTGTTTCCAATAGGATCGTTAATCTCAACTAACTCAAAATACTTCCAAATTTCAGAAGCCAACTTTCTTTTCTTTTTGATTGAAGTTTGATGTTGGGCAATAGATTCACGAGTGCTTTCTACCTTTTGATCTAGACCCAAATTTGCAGCATTTGAATCATTTAAGCTAAACTCAAAGTTGAACTGTTCTGAATTCTGATGGTCCAACCATTTTTTTTTTTTTTTTGAAATGGTAACTTGTATTGATAGAAAAAAGGAAAATACAAAAGAGCTTTACAGTATAAAAGAATTATACTGAGAAGCGGCCGGGCAAAAAAACTCTAAAAAACAGCCACCTCCCAAAAGGAGGGGAAAGAAAAACATGGAGAAGGAAAGAGAGTCAAATCAAGTTGCGATGACTTCCCTCCAATTGAATATGGTTACTTCAGTAGATAAGCCCCAAAAATCTGGAAGATAGGAGACCCACGAGGCAATGCAGAATTTCATTTTAAGGAATAAATCTTCTTTGGAGGAAGCAATCCCTTCGAAACACCTTCTATTTCTCTCTTTCCAGATCGTCCAGATGCAAGCCAAAAGGATAGGCGCCGCATGGTCTTCTGTTTGGAGTTGTTAGTTGGGGAAGCCCATTGGTGGAACAGGTCTTGTAAGGACTGCAGCATGACCCAGCTACAATTGAACTCGTGCATGATTGCAGACCAAAGGGCTTTCGTTTGCTTGCAATGGAGCAGAAGATGATCAACTGATTCCTCGTCCGCCAAGCAGAGGGGATAGGCGTTGACAAGGAGGATATGTCTATGGCGAAGATTATCCGTTGTTAAAATTTTATTTCGGAGGGCAAGCCAAGTAAAAGCGATGACTCTGGGAGGGTCCTTGATCTTTCATAAAGCTAACCAACTTCGAGAAGCCACTGAAGTGGTCGATAAGGCGGAGAAGAAGGAAGATACCGAAAATGAACCATCACGAGAGGGGATCCATATCCTGCCGTCTTGCCTTTCTCTAGAGCCATCTATGCCATTAAGCACCTCGAGAAGATTGAAGAGATTAGATTCTTCTGCCTCGGAAAGATTCCTTCTCAAGGTAGGCCACCATAATTGATTGTTAGTGCTTGTGTCGAGATAGTCTTTAATCTTAGCATTTCGGTTTCTGGCACATCTATAGAGATCAGGGAATTGAAGCGCTAAAGTGGTATCGCCAGCCCAAACGTCATGCCAGAAGGAGATTTTCTCTCCATTGCCAACGCAGTAACGGATGGATTGGATAAAAGAAGCGTTTGAGCTGTAAATCCCTTCCCTGAATTTTGAACATCTTCGCGGAGGAGGAGAGATTTCCCAGCTATTTCTTCTCACTTTGTATTTTGCTACTAGGATTCTTTTCCAAAGACCTTCTGAATCTTCTCCAAGTCTCCAAAGCCATTTACCCAGCAAAGCCTGATTCATGATCCTTAAAGGTCTTATTCCAAGACCACCAGAGTCTTTGGGGGAGCAGACTGTTTTCCAATTAACCAAGTATAATTTTTTAGAATCCTCCCGGCCTTGCCATAGGAAGTCTCTTTGAAGCTTCTCAATGCGGTCAATGATTGCAGCGGGGCATTTGAGGATGGACATGTAGTAGATAGGAAGGTTTGCAAGTGCAGATTGGATTAGCGTAATTCTTCCTCCTAAGGATAAATACTTTGCTTTCCAAGAAGATAGCTTTTTCTCAATCCTTTCAAGCACTAGGTTCCAAACAGATTTAGGCACTCTGTCTAGGCACAGGGGAAGACCAAGGTAGGTGGATGGGAAGGAATCAACTATGCACCCCATTATAGTAGCATAGTGATGGAGGGAGATGTCTTCAATTGAGATTCCAAGGATAGAGGTTTTTGAGAAATTTATCCTCAGACCCGAGACAGCTTCAAAACATCTGAGAATAGCAACCAAATTTTTGATTTGGTCCTCGTCAGCATTTTTCATGGTCCAACCATTTTTCAAAACAAAGTTTATAAAAACACTAAATAAATAATTAAATATAAATAATTATTGTATTTGTTGTGATAATTTATATAAGAAAGGGGAGAGGATGAGACATATTATATAATATTGCTATGTATATATTAAATAAGATCTGAAATTTAAATTAATAAATACCTTGAAGTGAGTGAGAACTCCATGAGTAGTCTTTGTGCACTCACTGACTTCTTTGCCTTTGGGAGCTTAAAGAGAGCTTTTGGTGTCTTATAGAGATATAGTGAGAGGAAGAGAGCTTAGAGAGTGTAAATGAGTGTTGAGAAATGAGGGGAGAGGAATCGACCAAGTGTTGAAATGACACAAAATATCCTTTATTTGACTCTTTTTTTGGCGGGGGGGGGGGGGGGGGGGGGGGGGGTGGGGGGCAATGTTTTTGACCGTTGGGGCTGGGGGCCACTGGGCTGTTCCGTGCTGTGGAAAAGGCACCTTGACCTAATTTACACCCCTAGGTTAGTGTAACTTGGGCCCTAGGAACCAAGTGGGTCAATTGGATGAGTTGGAGGGTACCTAGTTGACAATGGTGGTGTTGTCGAAATCAAGATTAGATAAGATCTACCAAATAAACATCTCTAATTAAAAAAATATTAGATTATTTAGGCAATAGAATAATGGCTAAGCTAAGTTTCTGCTTTGAATTTTGGATCCTATTTTTGATTTTTGAATTGAATTACTTGCAGCAAAAGGGAAGGAATCAATGGAAAAGACCATAAGAATTTACCTAATCTATATCATATTTTCTATTGATCCATTGTGTTTTCACTAGTTAAGTCTGGAGTTACTTTTTGTTCACATGCAATATGAAGTGTTTTTCTTTTTTTTTTTGACCAAAACTAGCAGAGGCTCTAGAAGTGTGTTTCTTTTGGGGAAAGTTATTGCTCTATGTACAGTGTTCGTTGGTGGTTCAAATCATCTTTTTTTATTTTATTTTTATCCTTATTCATATTTGAGCTTGTACTAGGATATCAACAAACAACCAATGTAGAATTAAAGAAGCCTCCCTTATATTTGTCTAAGAGTTTTTTTAGTTGGAGTGGGTTGTCTGGAGGAGTGGATTCAGAGATTGGTTGAGAGACTTAACTATAGAATTGGTAGGCTTCTATTTCAATATCTTGGCCTGCCTATTGGGGTGAACCCTAGATCAATATCGATGTGGGATCTGGTGGTTGAAAAACTTGAGGAGAAGTTATCCACATGGAAATGACAGTACCTTTACCTAGGAGGGTTGGATCACCCTCATCAAATCATTTCTATCAAGTCTTTCAGAATATTATGTCATTATTCAAGATGCTGGAGGTGGCAATCAAGAAGTTAGACCGGATTAGGAGAAACTTTTTCTGGGAGGGATCCGGTCAAAGGAAGAAGATGCATTTAATGAAGTGGAGTGAGGTGGTTGAGCCAAAAGTTACTGTGGGATTGGGATTGGGGAATTTGGCGTTTAAAAACTGGGCCTTGTTAGCAAAATGGTGGTGGAGGTACATGGAGGAGAAAAAAATGCTTTTTGGAGGAGGGTTATAGTTTCTAACTATGGGGTGGATAGATGGGTTTGGGTTCCCAAAAGGGTCCCTAGGTATAGCTTGTCTGGATTTTGGGCTGTTATGAGTTTTGGGGATGCATCCAATATTAAGGGGGTAGTGTTTAATAAGAGTCTGGGTTTCAAAGTGGGGGAGGGGGGTGATGTTCGTTTTTGGTTTGATGATTGGGCGGGGGTAGGTCCTTTACATTTTCTTTTTTAAAGAGTGGTTAGGGTGACCTCCAACAAAGAGTCTTCAGTCAAAGATTTTTATGTTGGGGTGGGGAACAATTTGTCTTTGAACGTGAGTCTTAGGAGGGTTCTTCATCAGTCAGAGTTGGTTGAGTTTGAGCCCTTGTCGAGTCTTCTTTTTAACGTAATGTTCCAGACTCTTGTATTGAGAAGCTGGATTCTTTAGGATTCTTTTCCTCAAAGTCTTTTCTCCGGGAGTTGGAACCTGTGTTGCATCCATCTTGTGCCTTTGTTTGGATGGGTCTGGCTCCCCCTAGAGTGGAGGCTTTTTGTTTGTTGGCAATGGCAGGCAAGATCTCGATAATTGATAATTTGAGGAGGGGGTTGAGGATGGATTCTAGATCGAACATGTGTTACCTGTGGGAGGGAGAGAGAGTCTACAGATCATCTTTTTATTCATTGGAGTGTGACAATGTCCATTTGGGGACATGCCCTCAAAGAAAGCAGTGTCGATTGGTGTTTCCCAGGTTCACTATTTGGGGTTCTTGAGGCTTGGAGGGGAACTCCTGTGGTTGGGCGCAATTTAACTCTATGGAGGCTCATCTCCTTTTCCATCCTTTGGTCTATTTGGAAACAAAGGAATGAGAGAATATTTTAGCAATAAAGAATCATCATGTGAGGGCATTGTTTCAGCTGTGGCATTGAGGATTGTGAAATGGGCGAGTGTTTGAAAGGAATTTTCCTATCTCAAAATAGGCAACATTCTACACAGTTGGAATGCTTGCTTAATGTTGGTGTCTCAAAGAGAAAAGGAAAGTATTTTGGGATCCTCCTCAGACAGGTGTCTTAAATGTAGATGGAGCAGCATAGGGTAAGCCAGGGTTGGTTGGCATGGGTGGAGTTTCAAGAAATCACCAAGGAGAAGTGTTGCATTTGTTCCCAAAGCATGTTGAAATTAAAGATTCTAATGAAGATGGACTATTGGCTAGAGGTGGTAAAATATGACCCGACCCGCCAACCCGACCCGACCCGACCCGACCCGACCCGCGTATTATCCGCTTAACCCGACCCGTTTGATAGGCGGGTCGGTTACGGGTCAAGTTTTCATGACCTGCAATTAAGCGGGTCGGGTTAGGGTTGACCCGCTTGACCTGCATAACCCGCATTAATTCTTGCATTTAAGTATGTTTAAGATTACCAATACTTAATTTAAGGATGGTGCATTACAGAATTTTTTAATATGACAATGATTTTATATTTCATATTTGTTATAGTAGGACCAAGTAACATTATGCTTACCATGAGTCACACAATTTAGAGTTATTCATCTTACATGGATGGTTTTTTTTTTTTTTTTAAATGATTTGTGAACTACGATTTGCTTGTCTTGCATGAGCTATGCTTGTATTGTTATTATTTTCTTTTTTCTTGTAAAGAAACTTATCACTCAATTCTATGATATCTTTTTATTTTGATATGATATTTTTTATTTTTATGAAAAAACTGTTTATTTCTAACATTTTTTTCTTGTAAAGAAACTTATCACTCACATATTCAAATATACGGGTCGACCTGACCTGTATAACCCGCAATAGTTATGCGGGTTTAAGTGGGTTGGGTCGGGTTGACCCGTGGTGGGTGCGGGTTAGGGGTTTCCGACCCGTTTAATAAACGGGTCGGATGCGGGTTAGGCTTGTCTAACCCGTTTAATAAACGGGTCCGACCTGTTTAGCACAACCCGACCCGATTGCCACCTCTACTATTGGCTATTCTGGAAGATCTTCGCATTTTCAACACCTTATATCAGAATCTATTAATAGTGGACCGTGATTCTTCTAATGCTATATCTTGGATGAATTCCTTTTTGGGTCCATGGAAGATGCAATTCTACCTTAATGAGATTCGTCTCCTGGCATCTCCATCGCCGGTGTCATTCCAACATATTAGTAGGTCTGCCAATAGTATGGCGGATGGTCTAGCTAAGCAGAGGGTTGATCACTCTTGTAATTTAAGTGCTTCTATTTTGTAGGGGTGTTCGGTATCCAATATAGTTCTCTTATACCGGAAACCGTGCATCATGGATTCTCTCTTGCTGTACTTTTCTGTTCTTCCTCTTTTTAAAATAATTTTCAGTTATCAATAAAAAAAGCTTATCATGCTTATTATACTCAAACCTAAAGCCTATTGAGTGATTGATCTCAGCCACTAATCCTCCTTGACCTAAAAACTTGTAAGATGTAACCCCAATCTTCTCGAGAAAGAAAGTGGGGAAAATGTCACCAAATGCAACACTTAACCCAACATTTGAGGCTTATAACACATGGGTCCTTCAAAATTTGTATAGGCAATTGTCCTAGTACTTTGAAAGACATCCGAAACTAGTTATAGATCATCTAAAGCAGATATTCGTGGACATTTTCTGCCTCTCAGAACTCTGTATATGTGCATGGTTTTTGGTGACATTAAAACTTGTTTTTGGTCTGTTAGACCAATGCTTAGCTGTTAATGAACTTGTACTTTTTATTCCGTGCAGCCTTTTAAACTTGTTTTGGACCATTGGAATCCTAAAGGCTGCCTTATTGGACCTATATTTTGAAACTTTACTTTCTTCTACTACTATTCTTTTCATTTTTGAATGGTGAAAGCAGGTCTTTATGTGATTTTCTTTATGGTAAAAGCAGTTTGCGTCTTATGGTATGCAATATACATTAAACCGTTAGTTGGTGAAAGCTGTTAGCAAGCAAATGTCTCCCTTATCATTAGTTCTTCTTTTCACTTGTTATCAGGCATAGTGACTCAAATGCAGCAATGAGGAATGGTGGAAGCTTTTCTGTTGCTAAAGATGGTATGTCAGATGTTTATCCGTTACAACTCAGGCTCATTGTTGTGCAAGAGGCAAATCAGTTGACACTAAGGATAAGTAAAAGGGTATGTCTTAATATCTTTAGCATTTTACTCATTTTTATTGGCTTTTTTTGGCTGCCTAATATCGATGGTATTCTCAATATGATTTTTATTGACACTTAAAAAGGTTTCTTCCATTATTCTATAACTTTGTAAAGGCAGTCCCTCTTTTTTTTTTTTTTTTTTTATAAATTATTTTAAGTTGAATGCATGATGGAGGGAAAGATCAGTAGAGTGATAATAGAAATTCACATTGTTTGAGATAAAATTTGAGTTGAATGCATGTTGGAGTGAAAGATCAGTAGAGTGATATAAGAAATGCTCATTGTTTGGGGATCAAATTTGAGAAAAAATTTAAATTTGAGTTGAATGCATGATGGAGGGAAAGATCAGTACAGTGATATGATAAATTCACGTTCTTTGGATATGACTCTCTTCATAATATGAGGTGGATGGCCGTTGAGCTCCAACAAAGAAACATGGATTGGGAGGAGGATAATGTTAAAAGGTTGTTTGTGTAGTTTCCCATCACCAATTGGTTTTGGGATTACCGGCTAACAACTCTGAGATGGTATTAGAGCCAACACGTCCTGGGTTCGAAACCACGTAGGGCAAAAAAATCACCCCATGCTGCGTTGTGTGTTTGTGTGAGTGCAAGTGCCTCATTGTAGTCTTGTGCAGGCGTGTGCTTCGGGTCTGGAAGGTGTCCCGCCCAAGGGGGGGTGTTGAGTAGTTGTTTGTTCAGTTTCCCATCATCAATTGGTTTTGGGATTACTGGCTAACAACTCTAAGAGATAGCACCCTTCATAATATGAGGTTGATGGATGTTGAGCTCCAACAAAGAAACATGGATTTGGAAGTGGATGCATTATGTCTATTGCTAAATGATATTAGTGCCAGCTTTTTTTTTTTTTTATATGAGTGCGTGCTTAATATGAATTATGTTGTGACTCCCGGTGGGAATGGTTTTCCCATTAGTTTTGGCAGCGTGGGTAAATTTTTACTAATGCTTCCCATAAACGTTGGTTTGAAAACACTGCCCATTTCTTCATGTCCTAATAGCAAGATTTGATGTAATGAGACAAAATCGATCTTTCTATCTTACATAAAGAGATAAATGAAGCAAGACATTGAAGTATCCATAGAATTCTTATAGAATTCTTATATGTTTTGGGAGCTCAGAAATCTAAATGGATTCGGACTCCATCCATGGTGTTGAAAAGATGGCTACAGGCTACCTATTAGTCTGACTGTCTTGTTCTCAAGGGCCTAGGGTTTTCCCAACTATGGAAAGGAAAAAGAATTCCTTGGGAGCTGGGATGTTTTGAGTGGAAGGCATATGACTTATTTCAACAAGGGGCATGTCTATGTGACACTTGGGCTCGTTCTTTTCCTAGGGGATGCTGAAAATCATTTGTGCCTTCTGACCAAAGCTTTCTTTCAACCATTTAAAAGCTAAAAAGGCTAAGCTTTCTTGAAGCTTCTTCTAATGTCATTGTACGGTATCACTTTCTAGGCTGATGGAAATAGATATTCTGCACATGTTCCAGAGCATCTCTACAAATGATTTGAGTAGACACTCATTTTATCTAACTTTTGGATCTATAAATATATTATTTGAACTTCACTGGGCATGAGTCCATGACATTGCATGCTACAATTATAATGCCAAAAGATATATTGTGCTCATCATTGGGTAGTTGCAGATAGCGTCATAGCTTCCCAAATTTTTATGACCATTTGCTGATAGAAATACTTGTTATGTGCACTCCCTTGTTTGTGTTTTGAAGCGTTTTAAACTTTAAATAAGCAAATGACATTTAATCCAAATTTTTAAATCTGTTTATTCTTACTTGTAAGCTGTCTTTCAGGACAATGCAATGGAATTTTACAAAAGAGCCTGCAAGATTTTCAGTGTTGACTCTGAGCCAGTATGTTCCTTAGTGCTAATTCACATTGCTTTGAGCAATGTTTTAGAGTTTTCTAGCAGCATTTGATGATTCATAGCTCTGACGTGGCAGGTGCGCATTTGGGACTTCTCTGGGCAGACGAATCTGTATTTCACAAATGAGAGAAATAAGTTCACCAAGGATTTTCAACGCCAATCAGATCAAGAGGTAGCTAGTTGGTGTTTCAATATGGTTAATCATATCTTGTTTTTTGTCACTCTTGACATAAGATGGTAATGTTATTCAACTTCTGTAGATATTCTCTGGCAATTTGTATTCAGTTGCTTTGAAAGCAATGATTGTACTGTATTATACTGCCTGTATTAAGATATTATGCATGTAGTACAAGGTTTGTATACACGTGACTATCCTGAGTCAACTTTGATGGATACTTGATCCAGTATTATTAAGCCTTAAAAACACTCTGATTGTTTCATTTAATATTGTAGCATCTACGTCAACTTATAGTCTGTAGTCTATTCATCATTTCTGGGCAACTACAATAATTTATTGAACGTCAACATTTTGAATACATTTTTTTTTGCAACTGAAATACAATTTTTTTTTCATTCCCTGGATTTGGAACAGAATTATCAAGAACGGTCAGGCTGCTACTTTTTCTAATTCAGTTGCCTGGCCTGTGGGGCCCACCTGGAATCAGTTATGATCATTCCTACTGCTTTGCACTCATTACCTTTATGAATTGGCTCTCAACCTTTATTGTTACCAATTGAAAAAAAGGAAAAAATGGCTGTTAGCCTAATTTTGATGCAAAATCATATACATTGTTGCATTGATCATGCAAAAATGACAAAATGTGCATTTTGTCTATGGGCTGTAATTTGTCTCAATTTGAGTCCCTTATCCTGCTTAAGATGATCCAATGCTCCCCAATATTGCGCAATTCTAGTAGATAGATCTTTCCATCCATCTTTTTCCTTGATTGGTATGCATCCATGTGGGCCGCATATGACAGGCTGCTAATTGTGTAAATGTCAGGACCATTTGATATATATTGTTCTGTTAGTTAACTAACCACTTGAGCTTTTGATATTTTTGGTTATTAACATGGTATCAAAGCCAGAGATCACGAGTTAGAAACTCTTGGGAGGCATGTTACCTCCATCTGTTTGTTTATTGGGTTTCGAATTCGAATGGTTATGGGTGTGGGGGGGGGGTGGGGGGGGGGGGGGGGGGGGGTAATTGTTATGCCGTTCACTAATAGCTCGAGCTTTTTGTGTCTATGGTTATTAATATGGTATTAAAGCCGGAGGTCATGTGTTCGAATCCCTAGGGACGTGTTTCTATCCACGTTGGTAATTTGCCGTATTTCTGTCCATGTGCGGAGCCCCACACGTGACGGGGGCTGTCAAGACCCTTTGATATACATTGTTCTCTTGTTCACTAACAACTCGAGCTTCTGGTGTTTCTGGTTATTAATAGTAAAAACAGCCTCATCACTGAAAAATTTATCGGATTTGAAATTTTATGAGAAACAGAAAAAGTACATACTAATTTATTTACAATAAGTACATAACAATGATCACGTTATGTCTGCTGAAACTCATTTGCCAAAGACTATTCACAAAAAAAGGATAAACTCATTGGCTGAAGCCTAGATGCTGGTGCAAATGAGAGAATAAGTTTCTTTGAGGTGCTTGTTTCTAGCCTGTTCAACAACATTGGACTGGTCCCAATAAAAAAAAGAAAAACTGTGAAGTCCTACCTATTAGTGGGTCGTTGTAGTCTTTGTGACCTTGGACCTCTTCAACATCATCAGATACAAAAAGTGGGCACATTGTGTTGTTGTAGTTAACATTTACTGAGTGAAAATCATCTTGTGGCATTCCTTGTCTACTGAGGCACATTGGCTGTAGCTTAGCTGCTGTTGCAAATGAGAGACTGGCTCCCCTATGAAGTGGTTTTTCTTTTCCTTAACCTCTGTGATGAAAATGCTGTGTCCTACTTATGAGTGAGTCATGAGTTGAGTTTTTTGGATCTCGGCCAGTCCTATTTAAAGAGTTATGCCTGGCCGAGTCCTTAAGAAGCCAGCTTGGACACTTGAAGTGCTTCAACAAATGCGGAAGAGCAAAACTGTTACATGATCCCTCAGTGCATGACTCAAAATCTCAAACAGAAGGATAAGAACCCTGAACCCTTAAAAAATCCAGGTCATTGTATCGAGAAGGATGAGAACCCTTATCTCTATATAGTTGAAACTCCAGCTTATTCCTTCCATGAATTTTTCTCTCCCATTCCTTGCATTTCATTTCCATAAGCATCGACATCTTCTCTCCATCTCCTCTTCTCTCTCTCTCACTTTGGGGGGCAGCCGGGGCGGAAGGGATGCAGATGTTTGGAGTGGAGTGGAAACTGTCCATCTCGTCTGCAAAGAGAGGGTTTGATAGGGTTTCAGATGTGCCGTTGTTAGGTTTTTGGTCCTTTTGGGGGCTTGGTCCCAATTATGTTGGGGTCGGTTACATGAATTCTTTTTCTCCATTCCAATCTATTTGAGTTGGGGGCCGAGTCCAAATTTTAAATCACTGGTCGTGGAAGTCTTTGAATTGATTCCCAGATTTACAAGCTGGATCTCTTTAACATGATTAAGTACAAGGAGTGGGCACTTGGTATTGTTGGGTCTCGAACTTGATAATCTGTTAGAATTCGAGACACATTAGTGCAGTTAACATTTTATTTTTTGATAGGCGAATCGATTCCACAGTTGCTCTGATTCCATGGTATTCAGCTTTTGATCTTGTAGGGTCAATTTGTATGCTGTAGTGATTTAACCTCAAGGTAGACATTGACAGAGATCTGTTCAATGTATCAATAGTCAAGTTCTGTTTGGCATGCCCATGTGACACTGTGCTAGACTTGTCATGCTGTTCAGTCTATGTTAAGACGTCATTGTTCTTTCAAGTGTCAATTTCACTAGGCACATGCTTTCTAACATATTTAATGGATGTGAAAACAATAATAGGAATAGATGTAATGACAATAACTATGAACTTAACTATTTATGTTAATGATGAATTTAAAAATGAAGGAAATTGGTGAGAGATGCATAAGGTACAAAAATGAACCTATCCATCAAAATACAGGAAGACTCGAGATAAGAAGCATAAAGTAATCACATAGTGGAGCAATCCCCATGGCCAAGGTCCAGTAGATCCCATTCTTCCTAAGACATTGGCAGGAGAATTAATATCTCTAGGCATAGAAAACTCAGACTACATAAATGTTTTAAATGTGACTGTCTTATTTATGATTTGTTTAGTTCTTCTAAAAGAATTTGGATTGTGATTTTGTTAGATCTAAGTTAAAAGCTTGAAGAGAGAATAGAATTGATTAAAATCTATAGTTTAACAGACTGTTTGGTTGATTTATTTTTAAAACAGATCTTAGTAGTAAATTAAGTGTAACTTAATGGTAGAGTTTGTTTTCTTGGAAGAGATCATGAGTTGATATCATTGGAAGCTTATTTCAAGGCCAATTGTGTCATTGAGAAATATTTTTTGCTTGAATTGTAGAAGTATGCAAATCATGATTTTTTACACTTTATGGTAATTGATTTCTCTAGTTTTGTTAAAAGCCAATCATAAAAAAGGAAGGAATTTATATTTGCGATGTTTACTGTTGAATCTCGATAAACAAAGTGTTGACCAATCAGTCCCTTATAATAAATGTGAATCTCTACTAGTCATCCTTCTCTCCCAAATTCTATGAAATGTGACCATGGTTTAAAGTATTGGCCATGATGTAGCACGATATTCCTCGAATTGTAGAAGTATGCAAATCATGATTTGTTACACTTAATGGTGATCGATTTCTCTAGTTTTGTCAAAGCCAATCATAAAAAAGGGAGGAATTTATATTTGCAATGTTTACTGTTGAATCTCGATAAACAATGTAACTGTTGACCAATCAGTCCCTTATAATGAATGTGAATCTCTACAAGTCATCCTTCTCTCCCAGATTCTATGAAATGTGACCATGGTTTAAAGTATTGGCCATGATGTAGCAAGATAGTGGTGGATGCCACAACGGTATATTTCCCTGATATCTGTATCGGTGTGTATCGCACCACTTTTTATTTTTATGTTTTTTTGTGAATGGTGTATCGCACCATATTCACTGTCATATTTACTGAAAAGTTCAGATAAAAGAGAAGAGAGAGACAGAGCAGTAGACCTGGAAAAAACACAGAGAGAGAGAGAGAGAGAGAGAGAGAGAGAGAGAGAGAGAGAGAGAGAGAGAGAGTATGCTGTTGTGCATTGCTCTTGATGGCACTGCTGCTCTGGACCTACTGACTGCTGCCGTTGCTCCTGCTTCCCCTTGCCTTTTTTTTTCCTCCCTCTTCCTTTTCTTTTTCTCCTTCCATTCCGCACAGGTAAAAAGTGGCCGGCTATCCTAATATCAAATTCTTCTTTTGTTTTATTGAAGCCTGAGTCATATGAGGCTGAGACTCATTAAGTTTGTGTCCTCAGTAGGGCCCTCTCAGTTGTGCCCACCTAAAATTCTAGCTGCTCAAAGTAAATGCCCTTATCTTGTATGGGCCATAGATAAATTTTACTCCAATAAAATTTTGGTCCACCATCAGATCAATCAGTCTTTTATATGATCAACCTATCGGAGGCCCAAATGCTATCGGAGTGAAATTTATCCAGGGCCCTTAGAAGATTGGGCAATTTAGTTTGGGCTTATAAGATTCTTAATAGGTGGGCCCAAGGTTCTGGAGATGTAGTCTATCATGGATCTATAGTCTATACACATCTGAACTTTTTCCAGTAAGACTTGCATGCCTTTTGCTACTAAATTGAAGAGAAATCTCGGGTTGGTCAATCGGAAAAAAATAATAATAAATAAATTTAGTTGGATACTGCCAGCTCTTTGATCTTGGATCATTAATGTGATAGTAACTAAGGTTTCTATTTTGATCATAATGATCTTTGATCAATTAGTTAGCAGCAGCTGGTGGATATTTTTTTGACGGTAGACCCTAAAGTACTATGATATATGATGGGCTCAGCAAATTTTTATCCCTTGTTCTGTGTGCCCAACTTTACTCCAACCAAAATTGGGCCTACCGCCAATTAGATCACATTGCACATGATTGAAATAAAAAAGAAATGAAAATAAAATAAGGTGAGTCTAATCATGCGGCATCGCCAATTTGATGATGGTTGGCCCAACCTTGATTGGAATGACAATTTTCAGAGTTAATATAAGGGGTGATATTTATTCTGAGTGGTTTGGATTTAGACATGGGAGATGGGCCACATTGATGGATTTATAAATTATGAGGATGGGCCCATCACCCATGGATTAAACACTAAAACTTAACACGTTTTACAGTTAAAGCTACAAGATGTTAATGACTGGGGGACCTAGATTTTGATTTATAGTTTGTAGTAATGAAAAAAAAAAGCATATGATTCTTGCATTTTCCAATATTTTGGATTTTAGATATTTTTCAGATTTTTTGGGGTCCTAAAATGATTCAGACTGCAATGACCGCGAATTGTGTTGCATCACTTTTTGAGGTTTGACTGACATGGCAGCTGCAACTGTGATTGTAGCCCATAAATGTGACACTTGGAATCTGCTTCAATTATGTAAGGTATTGAGATGTTATCTTTGAAGAGTAAAGGCAATGCAAATAGCCATCAATCCAAAGGGTTGGTGCTACCAGGACTTGTGGGTCCTGAAAATGTTTGATCTCATATTCTCATAGTGATTCTCAAGTTGCTAACCAAGACACTCAAAATGCCTAGGCGTTAAAGGTGCGACAAACTAACTACTTAGTACCCTCCCTCCCGCCCGGACTTGAAGCACACACCCCCACAAGATGTGGCATGTGGCCTTTTTGCCCTACGAACATGTGCCCGCACACAAAAAGCGGCGTAAGGCCCTTTTTGCTTTGCGCGGATTTGAACCCGAGATGTGTTGACTTTGATACCATCCCAAGTTGCTAACCAATACACTCGATATGCCTAGGTGTTAAAGGTGCGGCAAACTAATTACTTAATAGTCATCCCTAATAATGCTATCTATAATAATTGTTTCACTTGGGATCATTGTCCTGCAAATCGAAATCGTATTGCAAATCGTTCAAGGGGACAAATCGAATCGTATCATGGATATTGTTGCAAATTGTAGGATTTTTATATTTTTACTATAGAAAGCAAAATTATAGAAGAAATACAAAGAAAAGAACTAGTTATTGATAATCCATCCATTTTCAATCCATAGCAACGCCAATATTTTGAAATATAAGACTATCATCAGACCATACGAAGAACATAATAGACATATATTAAAATTTATAAATGAGATGTGTGAAAAGTTAAAAATGTTTAAGATATCAATGTTACTGGAAAAAAAAAGAAGAAAAAGAGTTCTATTTTTTTATTTTTGTAAATAAAAATAAGATCAAATTGTGTGTCAGTTAGGATGTTTTCTGAAGTTAGGAAGTGTTTATGAAGAGAAGTCGAAAAATTTGAAGAAAAGGAATGGAGGATGAAATCCATACATTTAGTTGAACGCTCTAGTCACGTCTTTTTCTTATTTGTCAACAACATAAAAAAAATCCCATAAAAACAAAAAAGAAGACAGTATAGTCTGTATAGATGGCCATTAATCCTAATAGGTGCCACCACCAGGACTAGGTTGGAGCCTTGGAGGTCCCAAAAGTCAGCCTCATTTCCCACTGTTGTCCCTAAGAATGCTACTAATAATAATTCTTTTTCCTTGGGATCTTATTTCCTTCCATCTCAGAAACAAGGGCTTTACTGATGTGAACAAAAAAGATTTTTGGCCGTCTGTAACATTCATGTAAGTGGGCAACTTCTTAGCCACTTATTTTTCTTTTTTGTCTGCAGATACTTTTGGAGTTACAAGTGTATGGGTTGTCAGACTCTATCAAGTGCAGAAATGAAGCAAAGAAAGATGATCTGGCAGTGCAGCAATCTAAGATGGTGGCTCCATCTTGTTGTGGATCCCTTATTGGCAATGGTGTCAATGGAAATCTTGATTCCAATGTTGTTCTTGCCAATTCTACATCCATGAATGGAAGCTCTGGAGTAGGTTCTTTGGGTTTGATAGGATTACAGAACCTTGGAAACACCTGTTTCATGAACAGTGCAATCCAGTGCCTGGTGCATACACCACAGCTTGTTGAATATTTCCTTGGGGACTATCATAAAGAAATAAATCAAAACAACCCCTTGGGCATGGATGTAAGTTCCTCTTTTATTTAATTATTTTGATCTCTGAGTAAATAGTTTGCGTTTAGTGACAGTTTTGATCATCATTTGGTTGGGTAGTTGGTCATGGTTTTGGTAGAAGTTCCATATAGTTGGTGGGAACATCTGTAAGTCTCTTTCTAACTTTTTGAAGTGTTTCTTGGTCAGGGTGAACTTGCTTTGGCATTTGGAGATTTATTAAGGAAGGTATGGGCTCCTGGAAAAACTCCTGTTGCACCGCGGATGTTTAAAACAAAACTTGCTCGCTTCGCTCCCCAGTTCAGTGGTTTTAACCAGCACGATTCACAGGTCAGTAATTCTTTCTTCCTCTAAGGGATAAGGCTTGTTCAAAGTGGTGGAATCTGAATTACTGCATGTAATTTTATGAAATCTGAATGAAAATACTGGTTAATATGTTTTTCTTGTTCTTCTTTAGGAACTTCTTGCTTTCTTGTTGGATGGTCTCCACGAAGATCTGAATCGTGTGAAATGCAAGCCTTATAATGAAACAAAGGATGCACATGGGCGTCCAGATGAAGAAGTGGCGGATGAATACTGGACAAATCATCTTGCTCGCAATGACTCCATCATCGTTGATGTTTGCCAAGTATGGCTTCATTCTTCCTCATGTGAATATTATGCAAATAATTGCTTTTGCTCCAAGGGTTTGCGAACATGATGTCATGCTTTCCATTCCCATTTCCATGCAGCTTGCTTGCTTGTGCTGCAAGCGGGCTATGCATCGAGTGGGCCTGCATTTTTATCACCTTGCCCCAAAGACGGACTCTGGTAAAGAAAACCCCCAATTCCACCAATTTTGTTTTCTTAGACAGGTTTGGATGTGGGATGTGTGTGTGCAGCTGTTTGAGCCTTCTCTTTTAGATATAAGAGAATTTCGTTAGTGAAGATTAAATGGTTATGGACAAAGGACAGAACTCCATTGTGGGGATAGAGGGGGCTGTTATATGAAGCAAAATAGATTTACCATATGTATCTATCATCTACTGATAAATTACACCATGAACAATGGCTATTTTATTGTTGTTCGCACCTGTTTTAGCACTTTACAATTGTGCTCCTACTCAAAGTGCCCTTGAGCCTATTAAAGTCATGGAGTGCTTAAATGACTTCAATAGATATCGTTGTTAAAATCCTACTATTCGTATCCCGAATCCTATGTTTCGTATCGAATCCTAAATGGACGTTTGTTTGTAGCCATTTGCTTATGTAAATGGTTCACATACGTAATGGTTATGCACATTTGTGTTTGTTTGGGCTGATTTACTCATGAGATGTGTAAAATAAGTGTGTAACTAGCAAAACTACCCATGCTTAGCACGGATATGGCAAGCGTTGCAATTTGAGCATTCATTTATAAAAAAATCATAGATTTTTTAGAAAGAAAGCAAAAGAAAAGAAAAATATAAGTATGTATTTATATAATTGAAGAATTGGTATCATAGAATAAAAAATGAGAATTAGAGTAGAAAGAAAATAATAGAGTTTGGATTGAAACAAAGTCTATGAGAAATAATAGAGAAAAGAAAAGTGGAGAGCAGTTATGAGTGGTTATGATAAACAGATGAAGAAGGTAGTTGATGTAACTTCCGGTCATAATCATAACCGTCATTCAAAATTGGATCCAAAACCTCTCAGCTTAATATATTATAATGGTGTGAAAATGAGCACAAAATTTTCACACCTTAACAGATAGTAAACCGTTATGCATGTTATTGTTACGAGGAGCATGCTATAGTGATTTGGGTGTGAATTTGAGCAGTCGTTTCTTATTCTATGGGACCCACTTTCATTATCCAAATAGGAAATCCTCTTCAGAAGGTCCAAAATGGCTATGGGACCAAATTTGGTGCATTGACTCCTCTTGGATCTCGAGAAATTTGTGAAAAGCGATGGACCATTGGATGTGCTCACTAATTTTGCACTGTTTTCACGTGGATTGAATTCAATCCATTTTCTTTTTTCAAAATTTACACTTTCGTGGGCCCTGATATGCCAATATGAATTGTCCAAACTCTTCTAAAGGTCAAAACCGGCCATGGACCAATTTTTAGCCGTTTATTCATCATAAATTCTTGAGATACTTGCAAAAAAGGTCCAGAACCATAAATTTATAATTCTGATTTCTGGGAGCCCAATTTTCATGATTTGAGCCGCCCAAACTCTTTAGAATGCCATTTTTGGTCAGGGGGTCAATTTCGATGCCTTTATTCATCATATAGTCTAAGATATTAGTGAAAAATGGTGCAAATTTTTTGAAAAATGGCAAACTGTTAGATATACTTAGATTCACATGTGAGAAGGTGTGAAAATGACAAACAATTGAATGTGTTTCGCATGTGACTTAGTTGCATATGAAAATGTTTCATACGTGAATCATTTACACGTGGAGCATTTTCCTATCCCTCGTGAAATTGCCAAATGACCCCTAAGGAAAAAGATTCGTATCTATGGCATGAATCCCATTTATAGTTGAATCTTAAGATTAGGTGTGAATCTTACTATTGATACATGATTTATCAGATCCTATGATTTATGCGATTTTTCAGGGTGGGAACAACCACGACCAAACGACGAATATTATTGTTCTTTTACTTTTTTAATATTTTTATTTTTAGGAGGCTTTTAGCGGCTAACGAAACCTCTTAAGAATTTATTAGATTTTGAAGGGTTTTAGAGATAACTGATTAAAAAAAAGAAGTTTTAGAGATAAATAAGGAATATGCATGTGACTAGAGCTTTTAACTATAATCGTCCTACATTCTTCTTTCTTTCTTTTTTTTTTTTTTTTTTTCACAAACATTCTTTAACTTCATGAGTAAACATACTAACCATTTTAACTTGATAGTTTGTATGATTGTAAAGATTGTAAGGTTATTCCAGGAGAGAGTTTGACCACGCAACATAGACATATTTGCATTAGAAGTAGAGAGAGGGGTAGTAAATAAAATGTTCCCTAAACCAAGGTGGAGGGATTTGAAAAGAGAAAAGTGACAGTATTTAAGGATAAAGTGATTGATGAGGGAGAATGAAATTTTGAAGGAGAAACTATAGGGATGTGAAATCAAATGGCTAACTGTATTAGGAAGGTTGCAAAAAAGGTGCTTGGAGAGTCGAAAGGGAAGAGACATCATAATAAAGAAACCTTGTGGTAGAGTATAGAGGTTCGAGAAGCTGTTCGGGAGAAGAGACATTGTTACAAAGTTTGGCCGGGTACTAGGAATATGGCAAACTATGAGATGTACAAGAAGGTAAAGAAAGAAGCTAAGAAAGTAGTAAGTGATGCAAAGTGCAGAGCATATGATGACCTATATAATAGGTTGGGAACAAGAGAAGGAGAGAAGGATATTTTTAAGTTTGCAAAAACAAGAGAAAGGAACAGTAGGGACTTAGATCATGTCAAATGTATAAAGAGCAATGACCAAAAGGTTCTATTGAAGGACAACGATATCAAATAAAGGTGGAGGGAATATTTTAGCATACTTTTAAATGAAGACTATATAGCAGACATACGAACAAAAGAGGATACTTCATTAGCAAAGAATATATTTTTATTCCGTAGAATTGCCGTGGTGGAAGTGAGGAAAGGATTAAAACAAATGAAGACAGGAAAAGCTATGGGTCCAGATAACATCCCGATTGAGGCTTGGAAATGCTTAGGAGAAGTTGGGGAGATTAGGTTAATTAGACTCTTCAATATGATATTAATGCCAATGAGAATGCCGGATGAATGGAGAAGAAGTGTCGTAGTACCTAATAATAAGAACAATGGAGATATACAAAACTGTACCAATTATCATGGATTAAACTTATGAGTCATTCTATGAAGCTGTGATAGAGAGTAATGGAGCAAAGACATAGAGAGAAGACCAAGATATTTGAAAATCAATTTGGTTTTATGCCAGGGAGGTCAACAATGGAAGCTATCTGCTTAATTAGGCAATTAATGGAAAAATATCGAGCAAAGGAAAATTCTGCATATGGTCTTCATCGATCTAGAAAAGCTTACGACATGGTACCTATAGGTTTAATTTGGTGGGTTTTAATTTAAAGGAATGTTCTAAGAGGTTATATTGAAATTATTAAAGACATGTATGAAGGAGCAGTAACGAGTGTGAGAACTAATCGTTTAGAGACACGGGAGTTCCCAGTGACCATAGGTTTGCATCAGGGGTCAGCCCTAAACCCTAAGCCCTTATCTCTTCGCACTGATTATGGATAACTGCTCATATTTAAGAAGAGGTACCATGGTGCATGTTATTTTTAGATAATATTGTGTTGGTAGATGAATCAAGAGATAGTGTGAATGCAAAACTCGAGAGATGGCAGGAGGCTTTTGAATCCAAAGGCTTTAAAATAAGTCATACAAAGACGGAATATATGGATTGTAACTTCAGTGGGCATATAGAAAGAGCTGAAACTACTGTGAGAATTGAAGACCATGAGATACTGCAAAGTGATTCTTTCCGCTCTATAAATAGTAAGGATGGGGAGATTGATGAGATGCTGAACATAGGATAAAAGCGGGATGGTTGAAATGGAGATTTTCTTCTGGAGTGCTTTGTGATTGACGAATGCCAACAAAATTAAAGGGAAAATTTTACATGACAACGATTAGACTAGCTATATGGAGCAAAATGTTGGCCAATGAAGAAGGAATATAGGCACAAAATGGATTTAGCAGAGGTGAGAATGTTGAGGTAGACGTGTGGTAAAACTAAGAAGGATAAAATTAAAAATGAACGCTTTCTAGAGCCTTTAGGGTTAGCAACAATTAGGGATAAAATTAGAGGAACCGTTTGAGATGGTTTGGGCATGTCCAATATAAGCTGACAATGGTGCCGATGAGGAAAAGTTTGGCTATGAAGGTTGATGGCCCACAAAGGGGAAGGGTAGGCCAACAAGGACGTGGATGGATGTGGTAAAAATAGATTTGAAGAAGTGTAACTTATCTGACGATTTGGCTCAAGATAGATCAGAATGGAGAAAAAAATTCGTGTAGCCGACCCCAACATAGTTTGGACAAGGCTTTCATGATGATGGTGATGATTTTGTATGATTGTAATTTTTCCCATTTAAGGATATCAAAAGAAAAAATGCAACTCAATAATTTTTCCTAATATTGTTGATATCTTATAAACTTATTTAACTAATGATGCATATATCATTTGTAGTATGTAAATAAATGTCAATGCCGTTCTTCACATGATTGGATCATATTCTTAATTGTAAATATTTATGTTTCTATGGAGGGATTAATTACTTTTTTTTTTATTTTTTATTTTTAAAAATAAAAAATAAAAATCCTATGATTTGTGATACTATTTACAATATGATTCAATTAAATTCCTTCAACAATTTGTGATATAATTTCAATTTTCATAGCAATGTCAATAGATGCTTTATTTATTTATTTCTGATAGGCAACATCTGAATTTGTGACAAGATGCTGAGGGAACAAATGATTAGGGGGATAACTTATCCCTCTGATATGGAAACAGGAAAAAGCAGGAAACAGACTATTTAACCGCAGCAAATATTCAACATGAAAAAAAGCATTTAATGGATAAAAGTTGATCAATGTTTTATTATTGTTTTAAAAAATGCACTGTTGTTTCTGGCTCTTGAAAGGTTTCATTAATGTGCTCGTGTAGCCTTAATAAGTTCTTTCATGTTGGTGGACATCAGTATGTCCTTTGTTTGGTACTTAGTGCTTCTTTGGTGCTTTCTTTTGGGGTCGAATTTGTGAACGACTATTATTTGGTTCAAGTAAGTGATCATTATTTTGACTTCTTCAATCACAGGGTCAGTACAGATCAACATTAGTGTGTCCTGTTTGCAATAAGGTCTCTGTTACATTCGACCCATTTATGTACTTATCATTGCCTCTACCTTCAACAACTATGAGGATGATGACTCTGATGGTCTTCAGCACTGATGGTGCTCAGCCATCTCCTTATACAATAACCGTGCCCAAGAATGGGAAGTGCAAGGATATGATTGAGGCCTTGAGCGTTGCTTGTAATTTAGGCACTGGTGAGAGCCTCTTGGTGGCTGAGGTATGTTGTAATAAACTATGCTGCCATTATTGTATGCATGTCTTTCATGCAACTAGAATTAACCATTGCTTTTTTTTTTTTGTGTTAATTTATGTTGAATTCATTTTTGGGTTATTGAGTTAGACATTTTATTCTGGCAGATTTACTCTAACTGCATTCTTCGTTTCTTGGAGGAGCCGTCTGACTCATTGTCCTTGATTAGAGATGCTGACCGACTAGTAGCATACCGGCTGCCAAATGATCTTGAGGAATCGCCATTGGTGGTTTTTATGCATCAGTGCATGGATGAGTAAGCTTTTCATCATTATTATTTTTGTTGTTGTTGTTGTTCTTTTGTTGTCTTATTTGTTGGTTAACTTCCATTGCGACCTAGCATAATCTTGATAACAATCTTAAGAAATGATGAAAAAGGATGAATTTTGTAACCATAGCAGTTCTGTCACTGTGCTAACAAGGACGACCTATATGAAACTATTGACTACTGGCATAAGAAAATAAGTATTCTAAAAGAGGAGAATTTGGTGAACATCAGAATGAGAAAGAACACAAGATACAAGATATAAAAAAAAGACCCACCAAGCAAAATAATCAAAACAAGATACTTTGTTGACAACATAACTCGAAGGATCTAACAAATCCACCAATCTATCCTAAGAGTCGAACATCTACATAGTGAAAGAGATGAAAAGTGAGGAATGGATGCATGCCTTAGGGTGCGTTTGTGTGTTGCATTTTCTGCTGAAATGGAACAGGAAAGTGTTACTGTTTTTTTGGGGACTACATTTTCTGTTTTCGCTTACAGTTTTCTATGAGGAAGAGCAACTTTGTTGGCTTGATTTTCTGCAAATCCATGGAAAAACTTTTCGGGACTCAGACCTCCATTCCCATAGACGCTACACAAATGTGCCATTGGGTTGTTGAGGTGGTTGTTTTGCGGATTTTGAATGCAATAGTGAAAAGGAGCAAGGAAACTGTGACAATGTCATTTAGGTTGTAGATATTCATGATGATTGTGGTCGATCTGAGCACTGTCTTGAAGAACTCAAAGGTCCCATTCCTTGCTTCCTCCATATTTACTGAGTTCCGAGTTTGGTAGAACCATAACCGCCTCATTACAAAGGCCATTGTCGCTAGTTGCCAATCACCGACCAATTTCGTTCTCCATAGAGATGAAGACGCTGATGGCAGAAACAAATCAACATGCGTGGAGGTATATCTTATATGTGTTAACTGAAGTCGTGCCAACTCATCCAACTCTCTTAGGGCTAGTTTGGCACTTTACTAACAGAGTAAAAGTCAAGCAAAGCCTCCATTTCTCAGACAAGATGTCACATCAAAAGCACTTTAATTCAAAACTCCCTCCATCTTTTTAAAAAAAAGTCAAAAAGCAACCACCCTTATCCACTAAAATGCAAAAAAACTCCACTTTCCCATACAAAAAGTCAAAAAGATTCCATAACAAACAACTAAAAACAAAATACCATCATAACCCACTTATATTTTATTCTTTCTTCAAAACCAACTTTACTTCACTTGACTCTATTAGTAGAGTTCAGTTGCCAAACTGGTTATGAGATGGAAGCTAAAAGTTAATGGTTTAATTGCTCATTTTAAGGGTCAATGTGTCATCAAAGCCTTACCAACTCATCCAACTCCCTTAAGAGAGAAACTGAAAGGTAATGGTTTAAAAGTTTCAAGTGACTGACCAGTTTGAAAGTGGTCAAAATTGAATTGATGGTACAAATTAATAGAAAATAATCAATATGAGTAGGTGAATCTATTGCTATTAAGTGAAGGTTAAAAATTGGAATCCAATACCAGTTTTTGTAATATAATATAATACGACATAGGTTGATGTGGGCAGGGATCAAAATAGTGGTCGCTGTGGGTGTAGAAACAAGTGGCCAAAACGCTACGTAGCGGTTGCGGCGATGTATAGCGGTGTGAATTTTTTAATTGGTCAAAAAATTGAATCTTATGTAGCAGTCAATCTTGAGGTTTTTTTTTTTTTAGTAATTTGGAACTGTATTAGGGTAGAGACAACTTTAGAAAAGGTTATTGAGGAGAAGAAATAGGAAAAATAATGTTTTAAATTAGAACGTCTTTGCTCTACTAGATTTTAGACCGTAGCGCTACTAGTTTCAAAATAGCTTAATGCCCTCAATGCGGCCTCTACGCTACGTAGCAGGCACTATCTTAAACTATGGATGTGGGGTCTAGTGAGAGTCAAAGTTAAAGATAGCAGTCTAAATTGAATTGAAAACCTTTTGCTCTAATATATGATAAGAAGTTGAGATGGGGTCTTGTGAGAGTCAAAATTGAAAGATAGCGGTCAAAATTGAATTGGAAACCCTTCCTCTATAATATATAATAATAATGGCCATTGTGATAATAAATGGCATCTGCCTTTTTTTTTTTGGGTGCTATGCAGCATAATAGTTGCAGCCTTGTTGTTGGTGGTTCGTAGCACCTGTAAGTGTATATTCTGGTTGGGGCTGAGAGAGTTCTTTTTTTTAATTTTATAATTGATAATTTATATCAGTATCACATTGACTTTTTAGACAATTTTTATTATTTCCCTAAAGAATAACGACAATCCAAAGTACACCTTTCTTGTTGGTTATAAGATTTATTTTTCTTTTTCCTGAAGACATGTGAGAAATAAAATTTCAGACCTAGAACCCTCCGTTTTCTTGGGAGAGATGCATAGTTGCACACGTGCTAAGTCAGTTAAAAGCCATTTTAGCTGACTCCCAAGTTGAGCAGTTGATCTGTACAATAACGTTAGTTTGATGATTGCTGAAAAGTTGTTAATTTGATGATCATTTACGGCTTGGTTACTCAAATTGAATGGTATGAGTTTTTGTATTACTACTTTACTGCATGATTGCTGAAAATCGTTAATTTGATGATCACTTACAGCTTGGTGTCTGAAACTGGAATCATCTAATTTTTGTATTGCTGTTTACTAACTACATCACAACATGCATGTGGCAGAATATTATTATTTTCAAAATTTGGGGTATGGATGACTGTTGTTTGGATGGTTTTATGGTTTCTCTTTTGGTATTCCTTATTTTCTTTTGCTTCTGCATTCTCTTCACTAAGAGATTTATTTTCATGTCTTCTGGCTAGTCTCTGAATTGTATTTGGACAATTTTATCAGCATTTTGCATCTTTAAATCAGATTGGACTCTGATTCCAACATTCTATTGGCAGTCATTTCATCACTGGTAAAATGTCATCATGTTTTGGTCTTCCTGATTTTCTTTTGCTCCTGCATTCTCCTCACCATGCTATACATATTTTCACATCTTCTGGCTAGTCTCTGAATTGTATTGGACAACTTCATCAGCATTTTGAATCTTTTATTCAGTTTGAACTCTGATTTGAACTTTCTGTTGGCAGGCATTTCATCAGTGGTAAAATGAAATCATGTTGGAAAGCAGTTGGAGTTCCTTTTATAACAAGGCTGCATGACATTGCTAATGGATCTGATATAAAAAATCTGTTTTTGAACTTAATGAAACCATTTTTAAGACCTGGAGGAACCACCTTAAATGATGATGACAACACTGTAAACAATGCAAATAACAAAGGCATTGAGATGGGTGATGCGATGAGCTCTCCTGTTTCAATTGGTGACAATCCAACTGATGAATCAAGAGAGGAATCACATGGCAAGATTCAGTTAGAGCTCTACCTAACAGATGAGAAGGGCAAAGCTAAGATTTCCAAGTTAGAAATGAATGGGCCAGTATCAGTCACGGGTGGACGGTTGTATGTGCATGCTTGTTGGCCAGATAAAATAATTGAGCAGTATGATATGCACCTTCTCAATTCATTACCAGAGGTTTTCAAGCCTGGATTTTCAAAGAGGCTTCAGGAATCCATCTCTCTTTATACTTGCCTTGAAGCATTCTTGAAGGAGGAGCCTCTAGGACCAGAAGACATGTGGTTAGCATACTTCATCCTTTGCTTTAGATCTTGTCTTTTACTAATAGCTGGCATGTATCATCATTGGTAGCAGATCGAGGAAAGCATTTTTGCTGCTGATTTTTTTGGTCATTTTTGCCCCGTATGGCACTTGTGGTCATTTCCAACTATCTACTTTTTTGCTCTCTCTCTCTCTCTCTCTCTCAAAGTTCAATTTTAAGTTGTTTGATGATGGAAGAATCCTTGCTCGTATTTTGAGGCAAATATATGGTTTGCTATGTTCTCCCTATTCTGTGCGATGGGCCTACATATAAAATGAGGAATGTCCTATGATGCGCAAATATGGATATGGGTACGGACGTACACAGATACAGGGATTGAATAACTCAATCCTGCACTTTTGAAAATCTAGGACACAGATACGGATATAACTGTCCTAATGTTTTCTTTAGAACACACTTGAGTTGATGAAATTATCGTTATTTACATTCCTTTTTAACAGTTTTGATGAGAGGTCAGAAAATTTAATGAACTATATAAAATAATGGACTTAGTAAGTAGTATTGAAGTTCGATGAGCCAAGTCGACCCAAGTGGCATGTGGGTGCAGCCGCCCCAGGTGGATTAGAAAAGAGTACCGTAAGCGGAATGGGCCATAAGGCGCATGCACCCATTCAGAGTCGATAGTGCCCTACCTTAAATACTGCATAACCCTCTCCTTTTGACAAGCACCCATATCATAGAAACACTCTCCCTCTGAAAACCCCAAAAGCAAAACTACCTCGCTCGTCTGATGTTCCCCTCTGGGTTTGGCTAGCTCCCTTGCTCTCTCCAGCAGTGCAAGTATTCCCTCTCTCTCTCTCGCTTTGTTCTCTCTTCTCTCAATCTCTCTCTCTCTCTCGATCTCTTCATCAACTGCCTGAATAGTGGACTGCTCAGTGGCATTTGGGTTTGCATGAAACTGAAAGTGCTTAGAGGAATAATGCTCATAACTGAAGAAATAAATAATTCTAGGAGGAATAATGGAAACTTATTCAGAGTTGGTATTAGAGGATTTAAACCTAATTTTACTAATTCAAGATCAATTCCAGACCGCATGACATTGTGACACGAGCCACAAGTTAATGGAAAAAACTGCCCTTGCCTCATTTTCCACCCCCATTATTTCAAAGCATGATTTCCATCTTCAGCCGATCCAATCCTTTGAATAGACTTCCCTTCAACTAATTCATTATATTTTTAGGGGGCATAGGACATGTAAATTTCAATTATAGACAACAAGCTAGCCTTTTATGATATTCAATTATACATTGCAAATCTTTTATCTAGGGTGATCTCAGGCCATGGTTTTGAAAGCCAGGTGATATGATCCATATCAGCCATTGCCAATGTTTGGGCTTTAAAACATTAAAAAATTATATTTGTCCAAGCTCTAACATGAACCCTTAAAAAGAGGACAAATGTTTGGGATCATCGATGGTGATAGATCTAGAGAGATCAAATCCTCCAATGGTGGTTGTACCTAACCAATGGGACTTTTGTGAAGGATGGCTCTTTGTTCTGTGGTTGGGCCTTTGCAATCTAATAAGCTGTGAAGCTTCTTCTTCTTCTTTTTTTTTTTCCCCTGATTTGTGTCTATCTAAAATCCTTAAATTTAAAAGAATGCACTTATATATTGGCATTTGATGGGCACTTCTGTTTTGGGGCTCATCACAATTGTTTTTTACCCCTCTATCTTTTTTTTTTGGACGTTTGATTAACCTTAGAGATATTCTTTGACGAGTTATTCCTGTATTCAGTTGAAGAGTTGATGTCGGTAATTTTTCATTTTTTTTTTTCAGTTTTTTGTGGATTTTTTTTTCATATCATTTGCCCCACCCAAACAAAAATCCTGGGTCCGCCACTGGTCTTATGGACTGGATCTTAATTAGATTTCTCATATGATTGGCCAAATTTGCTGGATCTATTAAAGATATCTTGTACGGTTGTCAATGTTGACCAAAATCCAAATCTACTTAATTGTATATTCTTTATTGGGAAATGTTCATATGCATCCATCACTCACCATAGGGTGAGGGACACACAGTGGGGCAACATATTGGGGCCAACTTTACGATTCATCCGAACCATCCACACACATTGGACCCCTTGAATTACACTGGATTCATCATGTTTTCATCGATCCGAATGGATTGGATTGTTGGATCGAGGGTCAATTTTTTTCTTTAATATAAAGTCATTAAACTTGTGGGCCGTGGATGAAGGGGTTAGAGATACAATTGACTCAAAACTTGATATTTGGGCCCATCCAAAATGTCTCTTTCCATAACACACACACCCCCACCCGTCCCACCGTCTTGTTCCCGTGATTAGTAGGGAGGGATGGATGCACATGAGCATTTCCCTTCTTTATTTAGCATACTCTTGTTGTAAATATCCCAAATTATAAGGGATACACATCATTGTAATCTTTCTATGCATAGATTATAGAAAAGTATAAAATCTAAGGCCTACGAAAAAGGGAGAGACTCAATCCCAACAATATCTATTTATTTCTCTTCTCATAGTTAATCCTTGTTATGTAGGATATGCTAAAGTTATACCTTAGAAGTGTTGGTGCAGTGTCAAAGGTACTGATACAAGTGTCATATCAGTCTGACATGGATTTAATGGGGCATGGATATAGGTTGAAAAAGCCTAACTCCTCAATAAGTGCTACAAAATGGCAAGCCGAGATATAAGGTAAATGTCTATCATACACACAAAAAAGAAAAAAAAAAAAAAAAGAAAACACGCGCACATATCTAGGCTTTAAATCAAGGACTAGCATTATCTTACCATAGTGAATGTCTCAAAAATCCCATATAGGTTGAAAAATCCTAACTCCTCAATAAGTGCTACAAAATGGAAAGCCAAGATATAAGGTAAATGTCTATCATCTTGTATGTATTTATATACATACAAAAAAAAAAAAAAAAAAAAAAAAAGAAGAAAAAAAAAAAAAGAAAAAAAAAGAAAGAAAAACACATGCACATATAAATACATATACATGAGAGCATGTGCATGTTTTGGTGTGTGCGCGTTTGTTTATGTATGTATTTTGTATGTATGTAGGGCAATGTTCTATGAGCACACTGCATATTAGCAACATGCAGTCCAGCTCGTGAGGCCCACTTAAGATGCCTTCTTATTAGTTAGGTGGGGTACATGGAAAAGTCTCCTTAGTCGTTATGAATAATGGCAAACAAAATATAAATAAATCAACCTAGTAAGATAATCCTAGTTCTTGATTTAATAGCCTTAGTGTTTAGTGGTCTTTTAACTGTCGATTTCTTTGAGACTCAATCCAACAGTGGATAAGGTTTGGGGATAGTGAAATTGTATCTGGCACAAGATCATGGGGAGATGAGTGTGAAATAGGTTTGTGCAAAAAATACCCATATATATATATATTTATATATAGACACAGAAATTATCCTATGCATACTGTGTGCAAAGTGTGCACCCATAGTGGGGCCCACCTGATGGTCCATCCGATTGAACCACACACATTCCGCCTCCCCTCCCCACTCCCCTTGAATTTCACACGTCCCTTAGGTTTGCACCCATCCGAATGGATTAGACCACTTGATCGACTGTACACCCGTCTAAATGGATTGAACTTGTGGGGCATGGATGATTGGATGGGGCTGATTTTTTGTAGAGAGAGATGTGGGGTCCGTCTAGATCTTCAAACCTCCCCCCACTCCACCTAGGGCGGCCCCATAATCAGGTGAGCACAAACACACAGTGTGCCCGACGCACACCTTATCATGCCCCTCTCTCTCTTTGTGCTTGTGTGTGGATGTCTCGCATGGAACCCTGTGCGGATTGCCTTTGGGGCCTACTTGGGGCTCCACCAATTGTGTGTGTTGGGGGGGGGGGGCATGATCAAAAGATTTGGATGAATCACCTATTTGCGGAATTTCAAGTCCATTAGATTATCCTAAACACTTGTCCGTGGCCCTCAATTTTAACGGCTTTAGAAGGCATCATTTTTTTCAATTTCATTCCGATTGTCAATCTTAATCAGATTGTTGTCAAAAGCATGGGACTTGTGATGTTTGTGGGGGGGTGGGTTGGTTGGGGTTGGGATTGGATGTATCATTGGGGGCGCCGGTAAGGAAAAGTTTGGCTATGTAAGTTGATGGCCCACTAAGGGAAATGAATGGAGGTATCAAGACCCTTTGATATGTTGTTCTGTCATTCACTAACTGCTCAAGCTTTTGGTGTTTCTGGTTATTAACATGGTATTGGAGCTAAGGGTCGTGTGTTCGAATCCTTGGGGACATGTTTCTGTTTATGTTGGTCATTTGGCGTGTTTCTTTCCACATGTGAGGGGGGCTATGAGGACCCTTTGGTATACATTGTTATGTCATTCACTGACAGCTCGAGCTTTTGATGTTTCTGGTTACTAACAAGAGGCAGTAAAAATAGATTTGAAGATGTGCAGCTTATCTGAAGTTTTGGCTAAGGAAAGATCCGAATGGGACAAGGCTTTGATGAAAAGATTAAACACCACCCCACCACCCCCAAAAAAAAAAAAAAAAAAAAACTTGCACATCCAAAAGAATAAAAATAAAAACAAAGAAATAGAAACCCACTAAACCGTAAGAAATCACACTTTACTAGATATAAAATAACCAAAGATTAAGATATCAGTCTCGTAAAAAAATATGGATTGTAAAAAACAACAAAATCCCACGAACTTAAAGTTGATAATTAATTTTAATATTAATTAAATATTTACTTTATATGGAATTTAACCTGTTTATCGCATGGGATTACATGCGTGCGTGTGTGTGTGTGTGTGTGTGTATGAACCGCCTCTTTCAAGCACCTTTCATGGAACCCCTTGGTGGGGCCCACCGGGGGCCATGTGAATCATATGGGAAACACCTCTCATGGTACCCCTTGTGGGGTCCACCTGGGGTCATGCCAATCATAGGGGAGGTGGGGGATTGAAAGAAATGAATGACACATAGGGTATACAAAATATAAACCACATTAGATATCCTAACCCTTTGATGTATGGCCCTCAAGTTTAATGGTTTTAGAAATCATCATGTTTTTGGGATTTAAATCTAACGGTGAGTAGCGGTCGGATGATTGTCAAATGTGGCTGCGGCGAGAAGTGTTTTTTTTTTGGTGGGGGTGGGGGGTGTGGTTCTTAGGTGCTCACAGCAAATGATCACGAGATGGTGCTCATTTGAGCATTTTTCTATATAGTATCATCCTTGAAATTGGTAAAGCATATGACACAACCATGAATCTATATGCACCATAGAAAGCACTCACTTCAATTGGAGTGTGAAACATTGTTATAACAGACACATCTAAAGTACATAATTAACTCCAATTGAATAATTTGTATTTTTACATGTGAAAAAGGTTGGGTGCAGTTTTAAGCTTTGAGGTTCTTAAATCACGAGTTAAGATAATTTGATGTGACTGAAACTTTGACCAATTCTAGCCATTCATGGGACTGAATCTTTGATTGGAAATTGGAATGCATCTATTTTGGCCCGACAAGGAGGAAGCAGAAATCTCATGTCAACCTAAGTTGATGTTATCATGGATTATCAGTTTGTACAAGTAGGGCCCATGGACCATGGTCCAATGACTCAAGTTGTCGAAATGACGGGCCCTACTTCCTTGATGGAAACAAATACCAGATTTAACAGTTAAGGTTTAAACAACAAAAAATCTATATGACTTTGGGAGGCTGATAAAAATTACTTTATAGTGTGCTTAGTGAAAGAAACATTGAAGCTTAGCATTTTATAATGTTTTTATTTTTTGAATTTTTTTGTTGCATTTTTTGGGGTAAAAAACAAAAAATTATGCCGCACAAGCTGTGACATATTGTGTCAGGGTTTGACTACAACTCCCACTGTGACTGCAATTTTGAATTATAACCAGGCCATTCTCAGAACGAAATCCTTATTACCCCTACTATCCCAACCAAGGTTAGGGTCTTGTGTCAAATCAAATGTATAGTTTGCTGCATGTGTCAGTGTCACTCAGGCATGATAGGCACATGGTTTGGTGATATATATATATATATATATATATTTGATATTACAGGTGCAACATGGTTGTATGTGCCAAAAACATTTTAGAATGGAAAACCTAATTTCTCAATTATTATCTTGTCGGAATTTTTTGGAAGACAAGCTATATGACTTGAAATAATTTTGAAAATCCTAAAAGAATATTTAGTTTTTGATCTCCATGTGGATACGATGTAATTTTTTATTTATTGGTGGAGAGGGAAGAATCATGCCCAATGATGGAGATTTTCTTGATCTTCATAAATTCGCTGGCTAAAGCCTATGTCACCAGAGAGTTACACATAGCTGCTTAGGTCTTATACTTGGTTTCTCTTGATCTTTCTCACTCTGGGTCTAAATGAGCCAAAAAAATTTGATTCACGCAGACAGGCACCATTGAGGACGCAGGATGCAACAGAGTTATGGGGCCAATGTCCCGGAGATTTACACACAACTGCTTAGGTCTTAGTTTCACTTGATGTCTCTTAATTTGGGTCTAAGAGAGAATGTAAAAAATTTGATGCATGCACCACAATGACATAGGATGCAAAGAACTTATGGGTCCAATGTTTGGTTTCATTACCATATTGCTTAGTGCATAAACAACATAGTACTTTACCCATGATGGTCCTTTGTAAATTTAACTATCTTTTCTCTTGCACTTGTTTGCATTATCCATTGCATCTAAGTTCATCTACTAAACTATGTGATTTTACTCCACTAGTAATTTTTACCATCTAGAATAGGTTTCATGCAATCTCCACGACTCCACTGTTGGATCTGCATTAAACAATTGATATGTCAAGAGAACCTTCTTTTTCCAATATATATAAAATAGCTTAACTTTATGAAGAATGAATCCCCTCCCAATTTGTAAGGTGCCTCACTTTCCCTTCTTTATGGTCTTCTTCCAGGTTGACGTTGAAATGGTTACTCAGTTATCACTAAGCTTACCCTCTTTGCTTCCTACTTACATTGTCAGAGTAGACAACAATCCTTCGAAGGAGAAAACCTGAACTGGCCATAATATAACACCTTCTATTTTATTGTTAAAAAAACTTTACAAATCAACTTAGACTTGAAACTCTGCAAGATTGAATCTACTTGAGAACTCTTCCAGTTTGACCCAACTCGAAACTCTCGGACATCAACTCTAAGACTCAGCTTAGTCTTGATAAGTGAATCCAATAAAGATAAATGGCTGTTAACAAATGTGCACGGAGCTTCTGACACAATGTGCATTGTCGATCACTTTCTCTGAGGATAATTTTAGCACTAATTGAAGATTAATTTGGTAAACTTGTTATTATATGGAGAGCTTATAACCGAGGTTGTATGTTGTCATGTTTCTAAGTACCTGCAAGAGTTGACTGTATTTAGATTCTAGGATAATCATAGCAATGATGTGAAATGTGGTAGGAATGATATTGAATACCAAGTCCAAAGCAGGAACAAAGTTTAATTAGAAATCTTGAAGAAAAGTGAAAGCGATAAAATAATCCTGACATTTTGGAGTTCCTTGTAGGGCTACAGAGTGGTGTTGATGATGATGATGATGCACTACCTCATGTCGTAAGCGAAATGATGTAGGACTTCCCATTGTACTTGTGGCAGATGGTAGTGGTGGATTAGCATTTAGCATCCTCCACTGTGGTTTATACTATGCTTAATCCTAGAATAAAAATGCACTCTATCCTTAATATATGCTTTCCTATTCCTACTTTTCCCAGTTGAATATTTACTGTCAGTTGTTTATTATTTAGTTCACTTGAAGGCCACTGGTCAGATTGCAGATGGATAGGATTGTCTGATTGGTGTAGTTTTTAAACTGTGGACCCCTATTAGATGAATGGCCCAATCCTTGGTTCTCAAGTTTCAATCATGGTGGTTGAAGGTCATTGGAAGGCAATCCCTATTGAATTCTCATGCCTGTTGAAGGTCATTGTCTGATTGGGGTATCTTGATGCCTTTAAAGATTCCTTGCCTACCGATTGCCCATCTATTCTTTTGCCTGGGAACTGTTGCCACAAGCTAACTGTTCTTTGATGCAGGTACTGTCCTAGCTGCAAGAAGCATAGACAGGCTAGCAAGAAATTAGATCTTTGGAGGCTTCCGGAGATTCTTGTCATTCATCTAAAGAGATTTTCATACAGCCGGTACATGAAAAACAAATTGGAGACGTTTGTAGATTTCCCTATTCATGATCTCGACCTATCAGATTATATTGCTCACAAGAATGGGCAGTTGTCAAACTGTTACGCTCTCTATGCTGTTAGTAACCACTATGGGGGCATGGGAGGTGGCCATTATACAGCATATGTCCATGTGAGTGGTGTTTTACTTGATATCTATTTCTGAATTTCACATTTTCCCAAAAAGCTTTATTCACATTTCCTTTTCTTTTGAATGCTAAGAATACATAAGAATTGCAGTAACCCAAGCATCCGTCATTATTTATATTGTAGCCCACCTGGCACTGGTTTCCTAATAGAGAACATTAATGCTCTGAATCAGCTTGAAGTAGTTTCATTTTCTGATAACACTTCCTTCACATGCAAGAGCACAAGAGAAGTTGTATAGGGTTAAGAACTTGGTGCCCTTCTTGAAGAATATGGAGAAGTTTCCTTCTTGACAACTTCTAATTTTTTGTGATTGACTTGAATTCCCTCCCACACCCGGCAAGTCAACCATAATCAATTTGCTAGTGAGAAGGAGTGACATGCTTTGGTCATGGCCTTCGTAAAGAGACCTACAATTGTAGATAAGAAGACACGTGCCAATGTAAGAATGTGGTGGGCAAGGTCATCTCTAATGAAGTAACTAGTAACTAAAATATGTTCCGGCTGTTCATGGAAGGCGGGCTTGGAAGCAGGTCAATTAGCAATTTTATTGTTAGCATAGAGAAATAGGGGAGCACATATCGTGAAGGAGCGTGTAGCTAGTAGCCTTCAAAGCCATAGAATCTCAAAGTAGGCAGAAGACGTGGCCAATTTGTGGCTTCAGTGGAGGATTTGAAAACACGATCATGTTTCTTACATTTCCATAAATCATTGAATCACCTAGAAAGACACACCACCCTATTGTAGATCAACGCATATCAGGACATTTCACCCAGTTGGCATCAGCATATGCACTAAGAGAATTGGCTGGAAAGAACTATCGACAAGATGGTGTTCTGCATATGTATCAGATTTTGTTCGAGAACAGACAGATGGAGATGACACAGATCATGCATAAATTGACTAATAATACAAATTGTATGAGAAATATTGAGCCGTGTTGTGGTGACTGGTGAGATAGACGAGACTCCTGACAAAATTTCGATTAAGAGACAGATTAGTATTGGAATCACCGTCATCACAACTGCGATATTTGACACTGCGCTTAAGTGGTGTGCCAACAGTCTTGGCATAAGTGAGACAAGCAAGATCAACAAGATCATATGTGTACTTCTGTTGGTTAAGAATTTCCCTTTGTCAGAAGTATGAACTTCCAAGCTCAGAAAGTAAGTAAGGTGACCTAGATCTTCCAAGAAACTATTCAAATTCTGAATTCCAATAGGATAATCATGCCAAAAGGAGTACGAAATATAAACATCGAATGATCATATTTGCTTTGTTTCAAGTTGGCCTTGAGGATGGCATGTTTCAAACCATGCCTAAGGGGTCTGTTTGAAACTATATAAAGATCAATGAAGATGACAGACAAGATTAGGGTGATCAAAATTTGACCTTAGAAGTGGGAGCATTTAGATGGTTTCTTTGAGATCACCATGAAGAAATGTGTTCTTCACAACCATTTGGAATATCAACCAAGAGCGAAGCTGCAAGAGTAATGCTGGTGTGGGCAATTGTCATTTTAGTTATAGGTGTGAATGTTGCTTCATAATCCATGCATCTTCATAATCCATGCGTATTGTTGATTGTTACCTAAGGCTACTAGCTGAGCCTTGTATCTGTCAAGACTTGAGAACCATCGGATTTAAGCTTCACAATGTAACCCCATTTGTATCCCATAGGAGCAATATCAGGTGGGTATCGAACCTCATCCTGGATGTGGTTAGCAAAACATGCTACAGCCTCTGACTGACAACCAACTTATAAGAACGTGCAACAAAAAGTAGAGGACAATAACCATAGTCCATAATGATTAGGAGGTCACAGTGATCGAGAGAAGTGATGAAGTAGAGGAGAAGCATGACTAGAAGCTGGATCAAGAGTTGAAGGATGGGTATCGGAGGCATAGAAGTAGCAATAATCTCTCGCAGTGTGTCCTTGCATGAAACGATTAGGAGAAAGAGGGAGAGACATGTAGAAAGGATACATGTAAAGGAGTAGGAGATGGGTGCAGTATGATAGTAAAACCGATGCTTAGAGACACAACATTCTGAGAAACATGAATACGGTTACATGAGGGTTGTAGCAGGTGAATTCCTTTTGCTCAGGTGCATATCGTAAAAACATGCACTTCGTTGACTGAGAAATCAACTTAGTGTCAGAAGGGAGCTAACGGACAAAAAAAACAAATAGAAAGGAGTTTCATTTTTAAATTTTGAGGAAGGTTGGCAGCTACCGAGATGAACCTCAGTACTTATTGCTTCCACCCAAAGAGTTTTAGGAACAAGGGATTCTATAAGAAGAGTATGAACTTGTTTCTTGGATATGTCAACGTTTTCACTCTGCAATCCCCATTCCGTTGAGGTGTATGATAATGATGAAAATAGCCGTTGCAGTCGGCGTAGTGGTTGGCAGCTAAAATGCTACATAGCGGCTTAGAGGTGTGAATAAAAAAGGGGGAAAATTTTCCGAAAAAAAAATCCAATTATCAGAATATTGAAAAAAATGTTAAAATTTGATGCTTTGTTCCTATAATAACTAAGATAGGGGGCGCAACGGTCCTTCAGTGCATAGAAACAACGTTGAATGATTATAAAATAATATTATTGATCTGTTTTTTCACATTTATTCATGTTGGTTAGCTAAGTGAGAAACTATTATGAATTTCTAAATTCATAATTCAAATAAGCAATTGAGCACAAGTGTACATAACAAAGGATATATAAATTATAAAGCAATGCTTAAATAAATTTTAAAGTTCAAAAAGCTCAAACCAAATAAAAAATAAACTTTCATCAAAACAAATAATATACTTCTGTTGAGAGCTGAGAAAAGAATACCTTTACTACCAAAGGGGAGATCTGCCAGGATATACCTAGGGAAGAGCCCTTGAAAGGAACTCTTTGTATTGGCTTTAATTCCGCGAGATCTTGTGTTTTTTTTTTTTTTTTTTTTTTTTAAGCATAAAAGAATATAAGAGTTGTGTAAAAATGTTGTTTGGATAGAAGAAGAGAAGGAAGAAGCCTTACTACATGTTTTAAAAAATTATGGAAAGTAGTTGTGAGTCTCATTCTGTAGCAGTCGCTCCAGATGAGAGCAACGCTAAATAACATTTAGACCACTACGCTCAATATAGTATCTGCTATTATGACCCATGGTGTATGAGGTATAGTTGTCAATTTGGTCAGACCCTATTTTGGTTTGGCCCCATATCGAAACATTTCAGCCGGTTTGGCGTTTTGGTGTTTCATTTAGCAGTTCAATTTGGTAAAATTACAAAAAAAAAAAAAAAAAAAAAATGGAATCAACCTATATACTATATATATTTGATTAATTCTAAAATATTTAAAAAGTGGAATCGACCTATATACTATATATATTTAATTAACTTTAATAGATAAAAATGCAACATGTTATTTCTGCATGTCAAATGAATATTGTATAAGGGATGTGTTCCATGACAGGATGAAATGGAGCATCCTGATGTAAGTTGGCCCACATCAAGTTGGCCCAAGAGTCATGTGCCTAAGCCCAGGCACCTGGCTAGCCTAACTGGTTTAGTCCAATAGTGTGCAAGTCATTAGGATCAGTAAGGCAATAAATCAATTTGTTCTTTGATATTTCTGTTAGGATAATGATTTTCTGGTTTAGTCCTCTATGTGCTTTATCATAATTATCTCCATTTTCCTTGCATGACCCGTAAGGTCTCCAATTATTTTGAATTTTGGTTTGTTGAAAAATAAATTTCCATTGCCTTCCTCGCTGTTGTTGTTAGTATTATTATTTGTGAAAGTTTTAAGAAAAGTAAAAGCTCTATCATTCCCATTACATATTGATTGGTCACAAGCTTGTTTTTTTATCTTATGCATGGGGCATTGCACGTACTGGATCTCATTTGGGATACATATATTTCATTACATTTATTGATAATTGCAATAGATTTACTTGGATTTATTTTCTTCGTGCCAAATCTGATGTATATATTGTTTTCAGTCTTCAGACAATTTTTAGCTATAGTTAGAAATTATTCTCCTTTCGGATCAAAGTTCTTTGCTCGATTCAGGAGAAGAATAAATGTCACATGACTTTCAAAATTTCCTTTGTGATAAGGGTATCCAATCCAGAGGTCCTGTCCTTCTACTGTAGTATTCAATTTTGGTTCATTTCGGCCGAACAGGATGAAACTATTCAGTTTGTTCTAGTGACAAAATGGAACAACTTTTTGAAACAGTTCGATCAAGATTTCATACCTGTCGGCTGTTTTTGGTTCAGATTTCAGACCTGTTCGATTGTTTTGGTCTAGATTTCAGTCAAACAGGGATAGAATTGGGTGAAACCCACCCACCCACCCCCCCTTTTTAAGTTTTACCAACAATATTCATTTTGATTTAGGTACTAATTTGACCTACTAAAATGTAGTATTCATGTAAACGTGTTTGTTTGAAGTTATTTTTTGCTATGCTACTGATAATTGCATATGGGAGCTTATAATGGATGTAATGAAGGCTGGCCCACTTGAGACTCAATGTATCCTTTGATATCTCTTTTAGGATAATTATTTTCTTCAGTATCTTCATTTCAATTAGTTTTCCTATTTTGTGAATCTTAGATTCAATGAATGTCGATCCTAAGGAAAGAAAATCCTGGTGCGTTAAGAATTACTTTCTTTGGATTCTAAGGAGAACTATGTATCTTGGAAAAGGACATCAATCTAATTTATTATTCCTCCGCTTGTGTTGGTTTGAAGAGCCTACATTTGGATCGATCCTTCCTCCAATCTGGCTGTCTTAGACCCCTAGGTAGGTCCGACAGGCCATTTGATTGCTGCATTCTAGAGAGAGAGAGAGAGAGAGAGAGAGATATTTTGTCATGCCTGATAACTAGCCGCATATGTTTTTGTTTTTTTTTTTTTGTCTGTGTATGCATACTTCTGTCTCTGTGCTTTGCAGTGCACACTCATGCCTCAGTGTACTAATGCCCTTGTATTAATTGTAGCATCAATGGGAGAACCAGTGGTACGATTTTGATGACAGCCATGTGGTTCCTGTTACAGAGGAGAAGGTAAAGAGCTCGGCTGCTTATGTTCTTTTCTACAGAAGAGTCCGAGCCTGCAACTCAAATACATGACTCATGCCAGTACAGCAGTACCTTTTACCCTGGGAAACCATCAGGCTGAAGTAACCGGGCTGTTTTTTAAGGCATATACCTGTGGACTGGTGAAATTGCCATTACCTTTTAAGTGCTCCCCAGTATCTTCTCCACAAACATCATTCTTTGGTCATTCATATTTAACTAGATTGAATTGACTTAGTCGAAGAAGCCAAATTTACAATGAAGGGGATTTGTGCATAAAGATGGTGCCAATGTCAGCAGCCACACATTCGACAGAGAGGATTGGAGCATAAAGATTGTGCCAACATCACTGTAACATAGCACAGTCAAGAGGGTGAATTTTAATGTGATCGAGAGACCGCCCTTTGTATTGGTTTGTGCACCTTCTGCTTGTACTAACATGTGTATGAAGGGAAGTTTTCTCATCTTTTTTCCAATTTAAATTTCTTTTCTGGGAATGCTGGAGGCTCCCGTCAATTGTATTTCTTGATTATTTGGGTGATTTATCTTAAGATTGTGTAACCAATTTTCTACTTGGTACCTGTCTCGTCTTCTAGTTTCTTAGGAGTTTCGGACGAGTTCCTTTGCTTTTCTTTTTCGATTTGGTTTCTTGCCATTGAGACGGGTAGGGATCTGATGCCATTAAGCACTAAAAATCTTCTTTTGCATGATACGAACGACAGTGATTTGCATCCTCACATAATCAGAGAGCATAGAATAATCCTGTTCCAGTTTTCCTTAACTGCCATACATTCAAAAGGCAGGAGCTTGAAAAGTGGAATTTTCAAACACTACCATTCACCAAAAAAGAAAAAAAAAAGAGGAAAGAAACACTCCAGGCCACACTTTCAATTTGCTAGCTTCTCTGGGCCTCCCTTTATTAGTTCTACTCTAGCTCTATACTTTCACTACCCCAAGAATTGGCATGCATGAACCAGTTTGGAACACGTCCCATTATAATATATTAAGCTAAGAGGTTTTTGGATTGAATTTTGGCTGTCAGTTACGATTCTAAATCTTTTCAGTTTTCTCCACAGTTATCTCATACAAACTAACTTTGAAACCATCACTCACCTCTTTTCCTACTTTTCCACTTTTGAAACTTCTACGTACCTTCCTTTCTATCCAAAACCCCATCATTCCCTTTCTTCTTCCATTCTTCTCATTCCTTCTTATCCCATCAGCTCTTATACTACATAAATGGTAACCTTTTATTCATTTATTTTCTTTTTATGATTTATGGCTATTTTTTAATAATGTATAAATGCTGGTCATACCTGGCTGAGCACGGGTTATTATGCTTAGTTCATAAATTACTGTTGAATTGATTGTTCAGAAGACCCAAAGAAATCTGAACACCATCATCAATCATGATGTTTGAAGAATCTAGCTTGGCCCTCTTTTAAACTAGGGATTTAAAGATGATAAAGAGTGTCTTCATTTTTATCTCCACACCATAATAGGCCTTAGCCAATTCTTTACCCTAATCTGCATGCATCCAAGTGGTCTTCACACTCCACAGGCAATACTACTACCAGTAGTCTGGCTGACTCTTGGTAGAAAGAACCATCTGGTTTTAAAAGTAAGCCTGTGAGAGTTGTGTGAGTGCACGCTGGCACTAATAGACCTTCTGCAGAAGACCCACAAGTTATTGAGGATGAATTTTAGAAGATTTAACTCTTTTCTATCGATGGCAGCTGCACATTTTAAGGGAAGAAGAAAAGTAGCGGTGATCCAGATTGTAAAGCAGAGATAGATAGATTCATGAAGACTTCTCTCAGATTCGAATATGACGAAAGGATGTAGTCACAGTACTGGGTAATAAATATTGGTGATTTCTGGAAAAATGTTGTGGTATTTCTATGATATTATTATTATAAACTGTTAGTTTCTGTACAATATATGATAATAATTAAAAATATCATGAAAATTGAAATGCTGTGTTAAAAGCATGATAAAACCATAACAAATAGTAAAAGAACATATAATTTTTTTTATAGTAATTTTAGGTATACCTATTCAATATATATATTTTTATATTAAAAAGATTATTTCTGCAAAATCTTCCTGATAATATCCCAAGAGAAACCCAAATTTGGGATTAACCTAATAAATTCTCAGAGAGAAGAATTTCCGGGGAAGGAAATTTGAGGCAATGGTCAAAATTCAATCCAAAAACCTCTTAGCTTAATATATGCACATAGGCGGACCTACATACTAATTACCTGGGGCGGTAGTCTCATGTCAATTTTAAAAATGCAATAGATTTGAATGGGCTTCAATGTGTCCCATATGTATGTAATAAACAATTGCCCCACATCAAAACCTCGTTATCACCCCACATCACAAAACCACGCCTCTCTTCTTTTTTGACATCTTCCCGCAAATAGTACTAGATCATTTTCATGCCTCGTTGCTGGTCCTCTTATGGTTAGTCTCTTTCTCTCACCAAATAACTCAAAATAAAGCAATTTTCCTCCCTCCTTAAATATAGTATGATTCTAATCACTTTATACCTAAATTTGATTCCTTAATCTCCAAATCATAATTTCAATCGCCAAATCCTAATTCAAACCTAAAGCACTAAATCACCAAATCGGAGAATATCTATAGGTCCGAAGATGACTAAATCACCATTGGGCACACTTTAATCTTCAACTCATACATAAATCAGATATTAAAGCTCATATGTTCGGATAACTTGAGTATCATTTAACTGGTAATTTTTCTTCTTTGCCATAAACGTACAACCAATTATAGGAAATTATTTTTACAGTTAAGATAACTGCAGGCAACCAAATTTTTTTAGATCCAAATAGAATCAACCCTTTGAAAATTTAAATTGGGTAATCGGGTGCTCACCCAAATCACCGTTTCAGGACATCCAAACAATTATGATTAAAGGAAATGTTATGTTAAGCTGTTTTAATGATGATGAATTGGGTAGTAGGAAGACACTTCAATTAGGTATTTTCAATTAGGTATTGGGAAAACACTTGAATTGGGTAGAAGATCTGAGCATGGAAAAAAGTTTGTGCCTAGTTAAATAAAATACAATTTCTCTTTTGGTACTATTAATATGAAAAAGGTCTAGCAAAGTGGAACAAAAATTCTGCCCCACCCAAACAAAATCCTGGGTCCGCCATTGTATGTGCATGTCCATTACGACTCTTAAGAGGAAATTTGTCTTGGACCACAAAGAGCCCTAGGTTGGTTCTCTCCTTGGCTTAAAGGGGGCTGACTCTCTGGAACAAGCTATGCATGTCCTTGAAACAAGAAGCATGCATTGTCATTGATCTGTTTCTCAACAGGAACATGAACAAGAACCCTGCTGCTCCTGCTTCACATTCATAAGGACGTGGGGTGGCTCTGGCCAGCATGTCAGGACTTGAGGGGCTTTTAGAAGTCTTTGGCCTTTAGTTCCTAGAAGCCTTTTAAAAAACTACACGGACCCAGCCTGTTCGAACCTGGTTCAACCAGATTTGGTACTTTCATCAGTCTGGTTAGATCAAAACCGGAGTTCTGGTTAAAATAGGTCAAATCTTGGGAAAAATAAGGAAAAAAAAAAAAAAAAAACCCTCCAGAATTTGGATTTGATAGACTTACCTAACTGGCTTGGACACATGGACTGAATTGTAGTTCACTCCACAGGCTTGCCCTCTGGTCCAGTTTCAGAAACATTGGTTTGCTAGTGCTGCCACAGCTTCTGCTGCAATAATTAGCAACTTTTTTTTTTGTTTTTTTTTTTGTGTGTGTGTGTGTGTGTATGTGTGGGGTAGGGGTGTGTCAATAGGGGTAGCAAAATCTGACCTGACCCAACAACCCAAAGTGCACCTGACCCACCTAACCCAACCTGAACTGACCAACAATTTATATGGGTAGGACCCAAGTTGGAAGGCCGGCCCATTTAATAATTGGGTTGTTTGGTTTGATACTACAGACCCATCTAGTAGCTAGGGTTTAGCTGAGTTTAACCCTCGGGTCCCCGTATTTCCATCTCCATTTTGGGAGAGCAGACTGCATATGGCTTATATGCAGTCTAGCTTGTGAGGCCCACTTAGATCCAAGTTTATCATATCAGAGGAGTGTATATTGAAAGGTCTTTAGTGGACAGGGGATCCAAAAAATCAGCCCCACAAGAAGATCCTATAACTTGTTTTAAGAGCATTAAAGTTTAACTTATATGTAATCCAGCTCATGGGCGCAACTTAATTTAGAGGGATTCGGCGAGAGGTCCCTCAAAGTGTGACTTTAATGCAAATAGTCCACAAAAAAAAGTCATGAAGCCAAAGGTCCCTCACACACTTTTTCATACTTGAAATGTCCAATTTGCCCTTGTGTTAAATCATATCCCATGATTAGTGAGAAATCCCATTAATTGCCCTAGATTAAAGGAATCATATCCTATCACTTAATTGCCCACGATTAAAGAAATCCCGTTAATGATATTTTCAAATAAATCCTAAAAAAACACAAGTGCATTTCAAAATAACACAAATAAATTAAAAAAAAAACGCAACAATTTCAAAAAAAGCAATACTTTTTTTAAAAAAAGCAATAAATTTCAAAAGAATGCAAAGAAATTTAAAAAGATGCAAATAAATTTCAAAAGATCCAAATAAATTTAAAAAAATATAAATAATTTTCAATAGATGAAAATCAATTTCAAAAGATCCAAATAAAATTCAAAAAATATAAATAAATTTCAAAAAATGCAAATAAATTTCAAAAAACGTAAATAAAATTAAATAATGCAAATAAATTTTAAAAATTCGCAAATACATTTGCCCAAACTAAGATAAAATAATTTTCCAAATTTCAAAAAAAGTTGCCAAAAACTCCAATAAATTTTTGCTAAAAAATCAGTTAGATTTGTCTAGAACCCAAATAAATTTGTTCAAGAACTTAGATAAATAATCCAAAAACTCAGATAGATTTGTCCAGAAGTCAGAGAAATTTTTTCAGAACTCAGATAAATTGACGCAAAACTCAAATAAATTTGACAAAAAAAAAAAAAAAATGAAAAACTTAGATAAATTTGTTAGAAACTCAGATAAACTTGACAAAAACTTAGATAAATTTTACAAAAACTCAGATAAAGTTCATAAAAACTCATATAGATTTGTCAAAAACAATATAATAGCCCTACTGCCTTCCTTCTCTAGTGGTGCTACACTATGTTCGACAACGATTAGAAAACTACAGTGGCGGCTACAACGAGACCGGCATGCCTTCTTCCTTGTCAATTGATCAAACCCCCATCGCTGTGGTCGCCTGATGAGATCACCTGATGAGACCTTCCATCACTACTGACAGTAGCAGTTGCTCTCTCTCTTCTCCTCTTTTCTTCTTCTTCTTCTTAGAAGAATTTCTTCGATGCTATGAGCTTAAGGCAGCGCCAACCGCCACCATCCCATGGCGGACGCCCTCCAAACTGCCGCTCCTCATCCATCGACGGCCTTGACAAAGAGATCTACAACATCATCCCCATCCACAACCACCTTGCCGACCACCCATCCCTCCGTTTCCCTGAGGTCCGCGCCGCCATCTCCGGCCTCAGCTTCGTTGGTGACCTGCGCAAGCCCCCCTTCGTCCCCTAGCGGGACGGCATGGACCTCCTCGACTGGCTCAGCGTCTTCTTCGGCTTCCAGGCTGACAACGTCTGTAACCAGCGCGAGCACCGCGTTCTCCTCCTCTCCAACTACACCTCATGTGTATTAGGTCAACCTGACCCGAACGTGGATCTGGAATCAGCCTGGCCTGGGTTGCCCAAGTCTCTTTCCCCATACGCAACTCTCTACAACCAGAAGAGGAAGACAGCGTTGCTACCTTGGTCTTTTCTCCGATGATGGCACGACACCGGGGCGGCAGTAGTGGCGACGGAGACGGCCTATGGCCTCTCAATCTTCTCCCAACCTCTGAGATCTCTTCAGAACACACATGGTCTGGATCAACTATATCTCTGATTTGTATGGCCCTTTGGAGATCAAACGATCTCTTGCTCTCTACTTCTCTAATGGAGCAGTCGATCTGATCTTAGCCCCTTTAAGATCCAATTTGACGACCCAAGACTCTGGGTTGAAGAAGAAGAGAGAAAATTCAAGATTTGAAATTTGAAATTTCAAAATTTTATGCCTAAAACAATTGAAAGGGCAAATTAGTCCTGAAATATGTGATTGTGTAGATTTAGGGACCTCTAGATGCAAACAGTCTAGCTGCTTGGACCACAGCCCTTAAAAAGAATTTGTCTGGACTGGAGGTTGGATAGATTCAATTCTAGGGACCTTTCGCTAATTATCTCCTTAATTAAGTTTATCAATGGGAGGAGCGCCGAAAGGTCTTCTCATGAATTAGGGGATCCAAAAAATCAGCCCCAAGAGATTATCCTAGCCCTTGCTTTAATAGCCTTCAATTTTAATGGCATCTTAACCATAGATTTTCTTTAGATTTAATATAATGGTGAGTGTAAAATTGGGCCTAATGTCAGATCATAGGATGAAAAGACTATCAAAGGGGATGCATTGATCAAATATAGGCTTAAGTGAGCCCCACGGTGCTGGACTGCACTTGCAGACTTGCAGTTGCTTGAAAGGTTAACATTTTGCCTCCATTCTAATATCTTCTGCTGAGATGATACATTTAACTATCTCTTTAATCCTTCCAAAAGTGGAGACCTTCCCTTTTCTCCTTAAAATTTATAAAGGTGTTTGAAAATTGTTTAGTACCACAGAGGTTCTGACCCGTTAAAAATTGGGTTTGGGTCCTTACTTAGGCCCTGATAAGTAAATGGGTCCGGGTCCGGTTCCACCTTGGTTCGGACCCGTGGACCCGAGATCTCTCCTAAAAATCATATATATATATATATATATATATTAATATCATTCTCTACCTAAATCTGGACCTGGATCCAGACCGTCCCATATATGGTTTTCGCTCCGGTTTCGGAGCCAAGAAACTGGTTCCAAAACGGTTCCGGGTCCGGATTCGGTTCCACTTTCTCCTTAACGGTTCCCGTTCCGGGTCCACCATGGACCCGTACTGGAACCGACCCGTTTACAACCCTAGGCATGAGAAAACCACACCAAAGGCTTGGGTAAATGCATTGCTAGCTCATTAGCTAAAAGCATGTTTGTATAGCGCCCACGCAAAGCCAATGGAGACATTTTCCATTTTCAAACGGAAAACCTTTTCAATATAAGAAACAGTTTTTTATGGTGAAGATATCAAGGTTTTAAATACAAAATTTCCACCCTAAAATCTGACAACAAATACAGTTTGAATGAGTGTCAAATTGGGTTCGTTGTCAATTCACATAGTGAAGAGTGGGTGTTTAGGGGTGAATGGGACCTTAGGTAGGTCTCACATGAGCAGTTGGTTATTTAAGTGCCATTCAGATGTGTCTATCATTTGGCTCTTTCTATGGACCCACCTAACTGCATGTTAGTTATAGTGGGTGGGAATGGAGTTGGAAATATCACGTTGACAAGTAGGCATCAGTATTATGGATTTTTCAGTGCTGTGAATTTTTAATCTAATGGACAGTTTTTCTTAGACTATAATGGAGAGTAGCAGTGTTGTGAATTTTTCATGGGGTTTCGAAATAAAAGAGAAGTCTCTGCCTCTCTCCATTCAAGGAAAAGGACACAATCCATTTTGAAATGTTTGCTCCAAGCATGTAGCTGGGGTATACACAGGTTGCCCTAACCAAGGACCCAGACCCTATTATGTACTTAATTGGATTGGATCCAGATATCGCCATACCTTGGGTCGGGTAGAATACAGTGCATAACCTGTATAGGCTCAACCCAAACCCGATCCATGGATTAATCTGTATGTAATTGTCCATCCACACCCTTAACAGGACAGATTTGGGTCGGGTTGGTGGTCACAGTGCAACCAGTCGAGTTGGTTTGGGTTGATGGGTTCTGTAGTAAGAATGGACTCAATCATAAACCAACCCATGCATTAATCGGGTCAAAACTGTCAGCCTGAACCCTGAATTACTGGTGACTGGTGTGTGTTTGGGTTGGATGTAGGTTTGTCAATTGAGCCCGTCTCAAGTCCGAAAACACAGGGTCTTTATAAAAAATTGAGCACAGCAGGGTGGGCTTGGGCAATGATTTTAAAGCCCGATCAAAATGGGACTAAGAATGGGTAGAACAAGCCCAGTCTGACCAAGCCGTCCGCAAAAAAAATAAAGCTGGACTAGGTTGTAGGTCCTACTATCAAATTAATCATTGAAGTTTGAACACCTCAACTAGATCCAAACCTACTAAACTAGTTCACTGATGTGAACAGCTAGTGTTTTTTAGAGTTTGTTAGTATGTATTGATTACTATGGATAAATTTCATGTCATGGACAATTCATGTACATGGACAGTTTATTGCATTATCTTCCTTGTTTTAATTCATTATTTATATAGAGATTCTTTCATTTTCAATTAGCCGACTATTGATTATATATACATTTTAAATTGTTAGATTAGTAGTGCTTTTTTCCAACTATCTAATTCCATATGCATGCTCATCTTTAAATAGCTTATTTTTTAAAATCTATCCAAGATTATTCAGTCAGAAATACAAAAAAAAAAAAAAAAAAAAAAAAAGATTATTTAGTTAGAAATATACACTACATTCTTTATGTCTACGGAGTTTTTGGTTATCCCAACTCAACAATTTAGTTATGCGCTAGTATTGAGGAAAAATACAATTTAGTTGTGCACTTGCATTGTAGCAAAGCAGAGTGAAAATTAGAGAATGTCGAGCTAATATTGAAGATTGTGTTAAGCCCTAGCCCGGCTCGGGCGGGACAGAACGGGATTTGACTTAGGCCCGTTTAATTTAGGATTGGAACTGGACAACCTCAACAAGGCCGTGCAATATTCAGAATGTGCGATTGGACAACCCAAGTCCAGGCCCAGCCCAGTTAATAAGCAAAGCAAGGGACAATGGAATTGAAGAAAATGATTATACTTGATACAACAAAAGCAAAGTTCGGCTTTTTGGGGGAGGTGACATGGTTGAACAAGGCAAATATTTCCTAAAACAGAAACATATAAATTAAGTCCTAATAAAACAATAGATGGGGAAGCATGATACAAACATACATAGCTGTTCAAGTCCTAAGCAATAAAAAGATTGGCAAGACTTCATCAATATCGTAAACTCCATGTGGGCTCGAAAATCCTAATGCAATATACAAGATCAGAAAACCAAAAGTATCAAGAAATTGTAAACCAGTCCCACAACTCAGACGTCCCACCCTAACAAGAAACAACCAAACCAAACCGCACTTACAGGTTTACATCTGTATAACAAAGTATAATCATTACTCTCTCTATTTCAATAAAAAAAAAAAAAACTATTATATATTTTAAAAACTACATGCATTTTTCCGTATATGGAACTCCCAAGAATTTTTTCTACATAGTGGGACCCGAGGAATAATTTTTGGGTCCGTCCCTTCCTTTAAATGCTCTTGAGAGCGCTCATTTCTAATTTTATCCTTTCTACTTTTACTATATATCTACATTAACATTCTCATATTCGATACATTCATTTTGTACATACGTTGCTTTTTGATTGGCCAACATTTTGCCCCATGAATAGTCACAAGTCCAAATTTGACACGAATAAAATTTCTCCAAGAAATTAATGATGCTTTGACACAAGTAGATTTTAAAGCCATGGATTAAATTAAAGGATTAAGATGATTTTATCGAACATAAATTTTGCACAAAGGTGGGTCTCATATAGATCTTTCCATCCAACAAACTTCCATGATCATCATGTATTCCGATGGGTCCTCCTAAAAAGGGCATTTTTCTCCTAAAAAAAAGTGCCTCATCATTTTCAAACGTTGCTATATATATATATGTGTGTGTGTGTGTGTGTGTGGCGCGCGCGGAAATTTCTCTACTTACAAGTGGGGAAAGTTTGAATGGCTAACAAAACTGCAATCACAGATGAAGAGAGATGAAAAGAGATTCTTAGAATTTAATGACGCGATAACGTTGCCTTCTAACATCCAGAGAGGGTTCTAGAGTTGGTGGAATTTAATATGAACCTTTTGTATCCTGCATGAGTAATATGAATGAAAGCTTATGATTAAGTTAATCATATTGAAGGACCATCGTTTCAGATGTTCGCCTAGAATATAAAAGTTGTGAACAATAAATAAATAAATAAATAAATAAATAAATATATATATATATATATATATTGCATGATCAGGACCAATCCTAACCAACCACAAGATTTAGATTAGTTAACAAGGACTGAGTGTCTGCACAGTGGACATCTAATGAACATCCACACTGAAACTGGGATAAAAAAACATACATATGACCAATACATGATAGCCTAAAACAAGTTTTTTTTTTTAGTTAGCAATAACAAAAAATAAAAATAAAAGTTAATGGGCTCTGTTCTGTCTGCTAGAACATATTTATTTACTTCTTTATTTATGTTATTGGTTAGAACTTAGAACAATTGATGGACCGAGCTTTAAAATCATAAGCTACTTTCTGTTTTGTTTCTTCATCAATGCAAAATTCATTGCAATTAAAATAATGTGTACTTTACAATTTCAATAATGTTATACATGTCATTTGGCATTTTCTTGTTTTCTAACTTTTGAGTTTATTTTATATGAAGAGTCTAAGAAGGGATTTTTTTTTAAACTCTAGCTAGCTAGTCCATGTTAATGTTTTAAAAGTAGAACAAGTCGTTAAACCGTGAAAGCTAAGTGCATCTCCAAGAGACTTCAAATTTGAATATGTTTTTTTCAAAATAAAGGCTTATGTGGCAAAAAAAAGGCATATGTAAATTTGGCATCTCATTTGGGCAACTCCAAAAGAGATGTCAAATTATTATTTTAATATTATTTATTTAACCCTCATTTATCTTATTAAATATATCTTATTTATATTTAATGGGATTTGGTATAATTTAAATGTTGTTAAAGTAATAAATTATTAAGAAAATAAAAAAATGCACAAATTGTACTTGAAACCCATTTTTCATTGAAAAAGTAAAATGAAATCACATAATATTATAGTCAATCACAAGCTTCGTCATATTGACCTTTGAAATTCCATAGGTGCTCAAGCAGATCGGCTTGGAGTTGGAAGTGTGTTCTCTTGTCGTCAATGCGCAAGTGGTTTTCAATGAAATCCTGAAATTTTGTTGTGGTTACGTGACACAGCAAGGTCACTACATTTACCCTCTCGTACAACGTAATTGGGTGGAAAACTTTCATCGTGTTCATCATCGACAATCATGTTATGCATTATGATGCATGCCTTCATTATATGCTGAAGCGTTTGACGATCCCAAAAACGAGCAGGCCCATGAATAATTGTAAAACACGCATGTAGCACTCCAAATGCATTATTGGCATGCCTTCTCATCTTACTCGATTTTTTGCTTAAGAAGCTCTATTTTTTCTTCATCTCTTTCCTTTGTGTCATCCATCATCTTTTGGATGAGACCTGCAAAAGGTGTGGGCTCGTTGATAGTGGTTTGCTTCATCTTTCTCTTCTCAGCTTTTTTACCTGGTGGTCTTGTTATGGGATCATATGTCTCATCCTCAATATTTATAGGAGTGCTTCGAATATTAGAAGATGATTTTTTTTTTTTTGCTAATTGGTAAATTTGTATTAAGAGAAAGAAGAAGGGTAAATCCCCCAGGACAAAGAGAAGAAAAAATACAACCAAATGATAACAATCATAAAGGCCAACCCTGAAACAGGAATTGAGGACACAAAACAAAGAAAACAGAGCACAAAAGCAACAGAAACTAAAAGCTAACCGACAAGGAGATGAAGGAAACTCCACAGCTCCTCGAAGCACAAGAACAACAAAGCTCTATGCAAGCCAGCAACAGAAAGAGGGCACCACCACAAAACAAAGCGCAGCTCAGCAAAACAATATCCAACACAAGGCAGTAGCAAGAAGCCAACGAGCCACATCACTCGTCAAACACATAACCCACAGCCGAATAGAGAAAGTTCCCCTGCAAAACAAGGCACTGCACAAGAACAACTGCCAAGCATAGAACCAACTAGCAACTAAGAAGCAAAGAGAAGGCCCAAGCCCCAAAATAGGGCCCAACAGATAACTGCCCAAACAGAGCTCAGCTACCAAAAACCAAACAAACACCAACAATAGCTCCAACAGACAGAACTTCCCCAGAGGCTCCTAAAGCAAGAAAGCCTAGGATAGATGATAGAGATCCACAGTAGCCCAAGCCAACTTATAGCAGCTTCTCTAGACCTCAGAGTATTCCAAACTGAATAAAGAGAAAGATCCCCAACAAGATCCAAGTATGGTCCGAGGTGAATCTTGATCCGTATAGAAGTTCGTAAACATTTTTTGCTTTTTGCAATCTAAAATTTAAATTTAAGCTCAAATTAAGAATAAATAAAACTTCATTTATATATATGATTTTACCTTATCTTGTTCATTCGTGCTACTTTAATTCCTGAAAATAATTGTGGCAAGACATCCACAAAATTTGTTGATAGAAGTTTGAATCTTTTGTCATCGTTGTGACAACATTTTATCTATTTGAGAACTGAAAAATTGCTTATTGTTGCGATAGTATTCTCCCACTCGTTCCCAAAAGGCTCCAAGTTTTTGCTTGTTTCCATCCACAACATCTAGACTAGTGTTCAATCACGAACCGACAAGAAGATGGTCTTCTTCTATACTGAAGCTAGCACCTCAACCAACAATATTTTTCTTTCGGGCCTCGTCAATAGCGAATTCGGATGCCTCACTGAAAAATTGTTAATATTGAGTAGAAAAATTAGAAAATTGAGAGAATTGAGAATCCATAGTATGAATGAGGAAATAAAAATGACTTCAAACACTCCTAATTTATAGATATCCTAGCTCCAAAGATTTCTCAAATTAACATAATAAAAAATTTCAAGTGGTCCAAAACAAAATATGCAATGGTTGAAAAATGGATGTAACCACTGAAGTCTCCAGCCATTATTTAATTCAAAGAAATTATTTGGCATAATTTGGCATGAGAGATGGAACGCCAAATACTAGCACACCTTTGGCAGTTCTCTTGGAGCATGATTGACCTGCCTTTTCTACCCGTGGGAGAGTGAGGTGGCAAAATAGCAACTCTGTTGAAGTTACTCTAACATCCCTTTCTACAACAAAAAAATAAAAAATAAAAAATAATAATAAAAAAAAAATAAAATAAAAGCTGACTGTGGTTTAACCATGTTTAACCAATTTAACCAATATTGTTCATTTCGACCACGATGTATGGATGAAATCATGATTATATGACAAGTAGAGCACTAATAAAAGATACTTTAGAAATTATTCTGAAAATAAACATATAGAAGATAAAAAGGCTGTAACACTTTAAGAGCATGGTTCAGTTCTTAGGAAAAATTGTCAAACAGTTGCATTTTCAAATCTCTTTTCCTTGAAGTAATAAATCTCATTGATTTCCAAAATACAAATCTCTATCATAAAAGTATTAACAGTAGAAGGATTTAGATAAAATTTATAAAATTTATTTTTTTAATCTTATTTAGTGATCAGATATTAAATTTAGCTTTTTAAAAATACAAATGGCTACACTAAAGCATACACTGCCTTGATTGGTCTCTAGCATGTGCCGTATTCATCTTCATACGCAAAAAAAGACTAAGTGAAGTTAAATGGGCCCTAATGATTTAAATTTTCAACCCCACCATGTTTGGATGATTTTGGCTCACTAGATGAAGTATTGTTGTTGAACACGTGTATATTCATTTCACTTCAACCCTAAAAAGATGATGCATTCTACACCTTAACTTCAGTAAAAGTCAATTTCACTCAAAACATCTAAAAAGAGTGGTGAAGCACCGTACCTTAACTTCAACCCACTTCTCCTCTACTCCACTCCTCTCCTCATGTGAAATCTACTTCACTTTACTCCACTCCTCATTTATCCACAAAGGCCACATGTGCATGCACTTATGGACCATACATGCACTTACAAACCCCGTGCGCACGTATGGCACTTTTTTTAAAGATAATATAATTTAGCACCTTTTTATCTCATTTCTATCTAAAAAATAATGAAAGTAGAAAATATATGGTTTTTGGTTGTTAATTTTTTATTTAAAGTCTTATTTTAAGAATGATAAAATTCAGCATATTCTTAAATCTATTTTTTATTTAAAAATTTGTAGCTCGCAGTTCTCAAACATACATTATCAAGCATGGCACATGAGACTTTTGCCATTGCACCAAAGCAATGAACCTACTTAGTTTGTAGTTATTATTAACTAAAATTTGTCTCTATTTTATTAATTCAATGAGTGTTTTAATTTATAATTTATAACCTTCATTATGTCAATATATAATTTTTTAAATGACAATGCAGAGAGAGACACAACCATGCTCGGCAAGGGTTTTCTTATTTATTTATTTATTTTTGGTAAAAAGAAAGTTTCATTGAAAAACAAACCAAAACAAAACAAAATTCAGAGTGGAGGCAAAATAGGCCTAATCCACTCAGGAATCTGATTAACACTACAAAACCTCTTACTAATCTGCTGTGCTAAAGAAGGAGCAGCCTCATTCAAGATTCTAGAAACAAAGAAGAAACTAACAAAAGAGAAATAACTACATAAAAGTTTAATATCCAAAATATTTGGGTTGATGGCCCAATCCGAGATCCCATTGATGGATTCAATCACTTCCTTAGCATATGAAGAAAGAGCAATCTGCTAGATACCTTTGTATGAAGCTTCCTTTAGCGCAAATAGAATGACCTTCGCCTCTGCTTCTTTAGAGGAAGAGAGTTTTGGCCCATTGTGAGTGCCTGCACAAACAAACGAATTATTCATCATCATGAAATAACCAAAAGAGAATTTTCCATCTTTAATATTAAAAGATGAATCTAAGAAAATTAATACAGTATTATTTGAATGATCTCTAGGCAGCTTTAATAGATAAACAATCGTTTTTGTAATCCCCCTCTCTGTTACAAGGATACATATTGTGGATGAAACCTATGGTTTTTCTTTGGGATCAATGGCAATCCCTTTAAAAATAAAATTGTTTCCGGCTTTCTATAACACCCACCAAATAATAAGAGCCATCGAAGGGAGATTAGGATTTTTCTACTTCCATGCCATGTCATTCAAATTCAGGATAGTTTCTCACCATCTTACAATATCCATACTCCTCGGAGTGAACCTAGAATCGAAGGTTACAGCCAAACCAAACCGCTCTAGCATAATTACATGGAAAAAGAGCATGTTCCACATATTCCTCCTCAAATTCGCAAATAGGGCATATAGTAGATCCAGAACTAGTTTTAGGACCGAGCCATTTCCTCACAAGATTGGCCTTACGAAGACATTTCCAACCAAATAGACCAAGTCTTTGGGGAACATGGAGCTTTCAAAAACTCTTCCACTTGACTGTATCATTAATATTATTAATACTCGTAGAAGAAAGAATTTTTTAATTAAGGAAATCTGGTGGAGATATTCCCATCTTTTGTGAAGGGCCAAGCTTTTCTATCATTACAATCAGATCGTTGGAGATAGATTTTGGAATTGTCATTCACATCTTTATTGTTATTGAAAGTATTTGAAATCCTATTGAGATTCCAAGTTTTATTATCATTCCAAAGATCTTTAACTCTAACATTAGGATTAGAGATTTGAGAGAGAGGTTTCCTAAGCCCTTGATCACAAGGTATCTATCTAGAATTTCAAACAGATAGGTCTTTACCATTCCCGATAATCCACCATATATGATCATTATTGGACCGAGGCGTGCCATAATGCCGCTCCCTGCGACGGCTCTGAAAATAGGTCTGCGATCGCGATGTCGAATGCCATATAAATCATTGAGTTGTGCCTCTTCCATCACCAATTGGTTTTTGGAGGAATAGTAGCTCAGTGGGTGCATAAGATCCTACAAGTGGTATCAGAGTTTCAAGTCACGGGTTCGAGTCGCGAAAGCACCATCGTGAGGGGGCGAATGTTGGCAGAGGCGTGCCACAATGCCATTCCCTATGACCACTCTAAAAACAGCCCCGTGGGCACAATGTCGAATGCCGTATAAAACATTGAATTGTGTCTTTTCCATCACTAATTGGTTTTGGAAAGAATGGTAGTTCAATGGGTGTATAAGATCCTAGAATTATTAATGAAATTAACTGCATTGACAAAACCTCTCCCAAACCAGGGACTTCCTGAATTAAATTTGTCCTCCCAAAGAGACTTTATGGGACAATATTTAGCCGTAATTATCTTATTGCATAATAATTTTTCATCGGTTATGCATCTCCAAGCAATTTCGGCTAGTAAGACCATATTATTCTCTTTGGATTTTCTAATACCAAGACCCCCTTCCTCAATAGATTTGCATTAACTCGTTTCATTTTATAGTATGTAACTTCTTTTTATCAACCCCATATCCTCACCAGAATTTCCTCATCATCTTATCCAAAGAATCTAAAGTCTTATTAGGTAACTGAAGAGTTGACATATTATAAACAAGTAAAGAAGAAACGACATATTTAACTAAAGTGTTTGTTCCAGCTTGAGATAAAACATTGGCTTGCCAAGACTGAATTTCTTTCTTAATTTTTGTTATAAGAAAGTCAAAGCAAAGAGTTCTATTTCCCTTTAAAGGATAGGATTTTCCATATATTTTTCATTCTCATTCATAATTCTGACCCCTAATACAGGGGTTAGCTCTTTTACATCTAGGTTCACATGCTCCTTTGCTAAAACAAGTTGTCGATTTATTAAAGTTAACCAATTGACCAGAAATCATACAATGGTTATCAAGAATATATTTAATCTCTCTAACTTCCCTTATTGAGGCATTTTTTGATATATTTAATCTCTCTAACTTCCCTTATTGAGGCATTACAAAAAATAAAACTATCATCAGCAAAAAAAATAAGTGTGAGACACTAGGACCACTGCTAGAAACTCTAATCCCATTGATTTTACTTGCATCTTCCGTTTTAATTAAAAATCTAGAGACGACTTCTGCAGCCATATTAAAAAGATAAGGAGATAATGGATCTCCTTATCTTATGCCATGCAAGGGCCTAAAGTTTTCAAACTAAGATCCATTTAAAAGGATAGAATAAGAAACAGAAGAGACGCATTCTCTTATTGGAGAAATAAATTTATCATGAAAACCTAAAGAAACCATTCCTACTTGTTCTAATTTCTGCAATTCTTTGTATCTGTATTTTTTTTTTTTTTTTTTGTTATTGTTTCTCATTGACTACACTTGCATTAGTTCAATGGAGTGGGTTCCTTTCTATGAATTTCTTCCCACCAAAGCAAGAGAAAATGAGATGTAAGAGAAAGGAGATTCAAGCGCAATCGGAGCAGGAGCTGAACAACCACCCTCAACAGGAGGATCACCACAAGCCATAGGCAGGTGGGGATATGTTGGCTTGAGTCATGTAATTAACCAACTATAGAAACCTTAGATGTAGGAATCCCTTCAATCAAGGGTCAAACTTAATCATAGCCGTAGATATTGTATAGACAGAGTATAGTTTCCTAAACTGGTGTTCTTGTATCTATATACTCTCTTAATCTGCTCTATGAAATATATAGATGAAACTTACGGTTTGACATGGTATTAGAGCATGATCTTGGGTTCCTTGTTTCTTGATCAAGTAGGAGTCCAAACTGCTCGGCATCCATGGCTAACTCCACAGAATTGGCACCACCTCCAATTTCCACCGAAACGATCCTTGACAATCTCACATAAAAAATGACAGAGGTCTTGACAGGGCCTAGACCTCTTCTTTACCCATCACTGATTCCCTGACAGTTCCAATAAGCATCAAGATGGATGGTTCCAACTATGCTTTATGGTCCCGGGTTGTTGAGATGTATATCTTAGGAAAAGACAAACTAGGATATATCAATGGAGACTACCCTCCCCCACCAGAAACCAACCCATAATTTCGTAAATGGCATACTAAGAATGCCGTGGTGAAAGGATGGTTGATAAACTCAATGGACTACTCCTTGGTTGTGAATTTTATTCGCTACCCAATGGCTAAGCAGGTATGGGACTTTACTGCTACAACGTACTTTGATGGAACTGACACCTCGCAGGTATATGATGTTAGACGTCGAGTTTCTCGGATGAAATAAGCAGGCGGATCGATAGAGAAATACTACAATGATCTACAGGGTTTGTCGCGAGAGATCGATTTTCATTGTCCAAATCCAATGGAGTGTCCAACGGATATACAGAAATACAACTCAATTCTATACGAGGAGAGAGTGTATATTTTTCTGAATGGGCTAGATGATCGACTAGACAATGTTCGGAGTGATGTTCTCCAACTGAAGCCTGTTCCCACCATTGAGCAGGTATATGCTCACGTTCGTAAGGAGGATAATCCGTGATGGCATCGGGAGTAGAGGCAGCAGCTAGTGGTGCTGTTATGGTCACCAAAGGTGTGAAATCTGCCCAGTCACATACCTTGGTGAAGTCTGGGTCATCCTCAAGATCCAAGGGTCACTTTGATGGGAACAAGTGCACTCACTGTGGCAGTATAAAACATTCCCAAGAGACATGCTTTCAACTACATGGCTATCCCGACTGGTGGCATGAATTACAAGCCCGAAAGAAACGAGATGCTCCTGTGATTGAAGATGGCACGGGTCGAGCAGCGGTGGCCACTACGGCATCTCAATTGTCACTTGTTCCCGTGGCTGATTCACTCCCGTATCAAGGTAACTGTGAACATTTTTTTTGTACCCCTCCTTCTTGGAATGATGGCGCATGGATTATCGACTCCGGGGCAACTAATCATATGACATTTGATCCAAATGACTTCTCCAACACAACTCAACTAAGGAGGACTTACATTGCCAATGCCAATGGGGCAACTTACCCAGTCACAGGGGCTGGAATAGTGCCTTTATCTCCATCTCTCTCTTTATCTCACACACTCCTTATTCCATCTCTCACATAAATTGATGTCTGTGAGTCAAGTTACGGAAGAACTCAATTGTGTAGTATTGATATACTCTACTTTCTATCTTCTTCAGGATATTCTCAGTAAGGAGATCATTGGGCGTGGTACTGAGGGGGGGGGGGGGGGGGGGGGAGGGGGGGACTGTATTACTTGGATGACTTCAGCACGGGCATAACAAATCACACGCACCATCAAACCAGTGGCAAAGAAAGGGAGATTTGGCTGTGGCATTGGCGTTTGGGGCATCCATCATTTGGTTATCTACGGCATTTATTCCCAGCTTTATTTTCAAGTTTGCAGAATATAGATTTTAAATGAGATACATGTATCATGGCTAAAAGCCATAGAGTCCCTTATCTAATAAGCTTTAACAAAAGTAATATTCCATTTGCCTTGATACACTCCGATGTATGGGGGACCATCCTCGATAACTACTTCCTCTGATTTTCCTTGGTTTGTAATTTTTGTTGCCGATTGCAGTCGAATGACATGGCTCTACCAGCTGAAAAATAAAGATGAAGTTTTCATCGTATTTCAAGCATGTCAAGCCATGATTCAGACCCAATTCTCCTCCAAGATAAAAAATACTCAATTCCGATAATGGTGGCGAATTCATTAACCAAAGCTTTCAGGCCTATTTCCGACAACATGGTCTCCTCCATGAGACCTCATGCTCTCAGACACCGGAAAAAAATGGTGTCGCCGAGAGGAAGAATAGGCACATTCTCGAAACAGCTCGGGTATTACTTCTTGGCGCAAAGGTATGAAGTTGCCATTGGGGGGATGCGGTGGCCACTGCTGTGTACTTAATCAACCACATGCCATCTAAAATTCTCCACTTTAAAACTCCCCTACAAATCTTCTCTACTCATATCTCCCTACCCACTACATTGATGTTTCCTCCTAGAAATTTCAGGTGTGTTCCTTTTGTTTGTCTCACAAGAATCAACGTACCAAACTGGATCCATGTGCAGTTAGGTGTTTATTTTTGGGATATGGTTTTCATAAAAAGGGCTTCAGGTGCTCTGATCCCACTACCAACCAAACCTATATCACCATGGACATCACTTTTCTTGAGTCTGAGACATTTTACTCTCCATTGGTACCCAATTCTTCCCTTCAGGGCGAGGCTCAAGTGGAAGAGCCGAATTGGTTGATGGCTCTTGCGAGTGAGCATGAAAATAGAACTAGAGAGGTTGAACTGAAAGATGCATCACCATAAAATGGAGAGCCCGAAAATGAAGAACCTAGACATGAAGAGGCCGAAAATGGAGAACCTAAAAATACAGAGTCCCCTCACTCCTCAGATACCGAAGACCCTCCTCCTCCTGAGAATGTTCCTAAGGTAAGTACCCCATTGCACCTTTACTTGTTAATGACCTAGATTCTTTTACTAGTTATGTCTTGCCTTTTAGAAACAACCGTGGGAAACCACCAAATAGATACACCCCAGATGAGGAAGAAAGAAGGACCAAGTACCCAATTGCAAATTATGTGTCTACTCAAAGTCTGTCCAAGCCTCTTGAGACTTTCACTCAAGCATTATCCTCCTGCCATATTCCCAGCAACGTTGAGAAAGCTGTCCGATCCAAAGTGGGCACAAGCAATAAAAGAAGAAATGGAAGCCTTACAGAAAAATAACACATGGAAGTTAGTCTCATTACCGGAAGAAAAGAAGACAATAGCTAGGATGCAAATGGGTGTTCTCTATAAAATACAACGGTGATGGATCCATAGACCGATACAAGGCAAGGCTTGTCGCGAAGGGTTTTACTCAAACATATGGTGTAGACTATTCGGAAACCTTCTCACCAGTAGCCAAACCGAATAGGTTAGAGTCTTGTTGTCTCTTGCAGCCAACTTAAATTAGCCATTACATCAACTCGACGTGAAGAACGCCTTTCTTCATGGCGACCTTGACGAGGAAGTATACATGGACATTCCATCGAGATATACAGGATCTTCCGAGACCAAAATTGTGTGTAAATTGAAGAGGGCATTGTATGGGCTAAAGCAGTCACCTCAGGCGTGGTTTGGCTGATTCAGTTCAGCTATGAGGAAGTATGGTTCTCGCCAAAGTAATTCTGATCATACTCTCTTATTGAAACATCAATAAGGCAAAGGGACAGCTTTGATCGTGTATGTGGATGATATGATAATTATAGGGGATGATGCCGAAGAGATTTCTAGGCTACAAGAGCAATTGTCCAATGAGTTCGAAATGAAGAACTTGGGAGGGCTCAAGTATTTTCTGGGAATAAAGGTGGTGAGGTCAAGGGGGCATATTGGCTGAGGTGGGATTACTGGAGTGCAAACTAGTGGATACCCCGATTGTGCAGAACCATCGGCTTGGGAAATGCTCGGACCAAGTACCGGCTGATAAAGTGAAGTATCAAAGACTAGTGGGGAAGCTCATCTACCTATCTCACACCCGCCCGGACATTGCTAATGCCGTGAGTGTAGTGAGCCAATTTATGCATTGTCCTAGTGAAGACCATATGGGTGCAGTAACTCGAATTCTTCGCTATCTGAAGTCATCACTAGGAAAAGGGCTAATGTTCTCCAAGAATGACCATCTGAATCTTGAAGGGTACATGGATGCGGATTGGGCAGGGAACATCTTGAATAGAAAGTCTACCTCGGGCTACTTTACATTCGTGGGAGGCAACTTTGTTACATGGAGGAGCAAAAAACAGAAGGTAGTGGCATTATCCAGCGCTGAAGCTGAGTTTCGAGGCATGGCAAAAGGATTGTGCGAGCTTCTCTGGCTAAGAAGTTTGCTAACTGAAGTTGGTTTTCCTCCTAGTTTGGCAATAAATTTATTCTGTGATAACAAGGCTACCATCAACATATCTCGCAACCCAATCCAATACGATCGGACCAAGCATGTGGAAGTGGATCAACACTTCATCAAACAAAACCTGGAAGAGAAGATCATTCGGTTTCCTTTTGTTAAATCTGAAGATCAACTAGCTGACATACTTACCAAAGCAGTTTCCAGTCGAAGCTTCCATGATTCACTTGACAACTTGAGGGGGAGTGTTGGCGTGAGTCATGTAATCAACAAGCTATAGAAACCTTAGATGTAGGAATCCCTTCAATCAAGGGTCAAACTTAATTATAGCCGTAGATATTGCATAGATAGAGTATAGTTTCCTAAACTAGTGTTCTTGTATTTATATACTCTTGTAATCTGCTCTATGAAATATATAGATGAAACTTACGGTTTGACAGGATATTGTCAAAACTCTAACAAAAAGTGATGTGGGCCATCTATACAGGATGGCTGTATAGGATGGTGTTTCACCGTGACCATGTTCCGACTTTCTTCCCCAAGTGGAATCCTACTGTTGTGGAGAGGATTACAAATGAAGTATTGCGAGTTCAGTTGCTTATCAAAGATGTAGATGCTCAATTCTCTGTTCACTGGGTGGTATTTCACCATTGGACATTGTTGGGTCTCTAATACCACTTGTTGTGCGCGTGCATGCGGAAACCTCACTAGGGTTCTTGGCTTTTTCGGAAACCACATAAAATCCCCGTCTCTCTTGTGTGGCATGCAGAATTCCAAAGGAATTGAAGAAATTGGTTATTTGTTACTTTTCAAGTTGTTGAGATTCGGAATTCTAGGAAATAAATGTTGCATATGGAAATGCCAAGGGGACAACCATCACCTCATTGTCTTTGAGTTTCTAACTTGATGGGTTCTTATCAGGAATTCTGCTAAAGAAACAGCCCGGCATGATTGTATAATAAAGTAATTTCATGCTTTGTGAATTTCAATTGTCATGGGGTACAAAAATCATGCCTCTCTCAAAGGATATTAAATTCCTCTCCTTTGAGGATAATCAATTCAATCTTTTTTCTTCCTTATAAAATAGATGCGCACTACATAGAAAATTAAAACAATTTTCCTCTTTATCATATCCCCATCTTGTTACACAAACGAATCCAAGGGCATACTTATTCACTAGAATTTATGACAGGGATTATAGTTTTTTTTAGTTTTTTGTAATTCGCTTAGAATGTTTCTTTTTTCTTGAGTGAAATCTTTAGAATTCAGGCATTTCTTATATGTCCAAAAATCAAGTATTTCCAAAATCAAGCAACATTTGGGATTTTTGAAATCCAGGAGTGGAACTTGACATTCTCAATAGTCTTTCCAGATAAGGGCCCACATGTGGGTAATGCATTCTTTGACTATGTGGGACCCCTATAGGGATGTTCACATGTTGGATAAGAGTTGATTCCTCGATCTTATAAATTTTTTAATTATGTGTCTTTTTTGACATTTTGTTATGAAAAAAATTCCACATACCACAATTATTGCCTTGATTTTTCAGGAGGGTCTCATGTTTGAGTGTTACATTTTGTGAGTAAGTCAGAATCATAAATGTACAATATAGTATTGATACATTGATCTATAAACGCATATTAAAAAAAAACACAATATAGTATCTATTTATTTATATCAATATATAAAAAATTCATAGGTGTAATTTCAATAAGAATATAGTAGATATAAAAAAGGGAATTAGAGGAATTCAGGATGCATAAAATTCTTGGGCTGAAATTTCAACTTGTATGAAACTAGAGGTGGCAATCGAGTCGGGTTGTGCTAAATGGGTTATATAAGTCTAACCCGCATCCGACCCGTTTCTTAAACGGGTTGGAAACCCCTAACCAGCACCCACCACGGGTCAACCCGAACTGACCTACTTAAACCCGCATAACCATTGTGGGTTATACAGGTCAGGTCGACTCGCATAACCCACATCCATCTAGTGAATCAATCGACTCAACCATGGTTCTCTGCCTAACTAAAACCGACTTTTAAGCTTAAATTTGGTCTAATATCATTTCAACAATCATTTGATGCGCATTACCTTGCTTTCCATTAATAAAAATGGTGAAGTTGAATTTGTTAAGGTTCATTCATTCTTTTTTATCCTATGCATTAAAACAATTAATTCAATTTTAACTTAAATAAGCGGGTTCTGCGGGTCAACCCTAACCCGACTCGCTTAATTGCGGGTCATGAATACTTAACCCATGACCGACATGCCTATTAAACGGGTCGGGTTAAGCGGGTAATACGTGGGTCGGGCCATATTTTGCCACCTCTATGTGAAACAAAGAATTTAGGAACGACAAAATTTAGCAATATTCCAAAATTCTAGTATGTGAAGCTCTCTTACATGAGTTTCAAGAATTTCTATAAAGGATCGGGCCCTTAGGAGGTGGTTGTTCAAGAAGAGCATTCTTCATTTTTTCATTTTGTGCATTTAATTTCCACACGAGAGAGAAATCCTATATTCTTCTCTATCAAGAAAAAGTCGTGAATTAATTTTAATCTTTTCCAAGGAAAAACTGACACACTAAGGCCATGTTTGTGCTATGTGTGAAAATGTGATAATTCTAATGTCGGTTTTAATTCCGTTGTCTTCGCTATATGTTTGGTATAGCAAGTGTTCCTAGATGGAAACGGTCATTTTTGTCTTTCTTTCCTTGCTATCAAGGATCTCAAATTTTCGCCTCCCTGTTAAACTCTTGATGTTGTGGAAGAGGAAAAGCATGGCTCATGCATAAACACATCCTAAGTAATAAACGAGAATACTTTTCTTCTCATTCCTCTCATTGGACAAACTTGCCTAAAAGTGTAACTTACTTTTCTGGAGAAAATTTTTCATCATGGGAACTCTTGTTCATAGTTGAAGGCATTGGTAGACATACATACAAGCTTTTGGAGAATTCGACCCCTTCAGACCAGGGCCTACTTCCAAAATGCATATGAAAAAAATTGGTTTGCTTAGAAAATCCAAATAAAAACCATGGATTTGTCTCCAAATCTCACATAAAAATCTTACATCTACCCCCCTTAAGTAAAAATCCTAGGTCCGCCACTAGACTAGAAGGTTTGGAGTAAGGTAGGGTACATTAGGGCCGTCAAAATGTCACACAACCCATTAATACGAAACAAACCACACGATATTAACAGGTTTGGTGGCCTCTTAGCAGGTTCATGTTGTTAATGGGTCGGACCTATTAACCCGTTAAATTAGCAGGTCGGTAACGAATAAAACCGGTAACCCATTAACAACTCGATACAACCCGCCAAATGATAAATGACATAAATTATTAAATGCATGAGGGTATTTTGGTAAGTTTGAAAAGGTTGAAGTAAATCCCTAAAACCCACATATAAAAGATCATCTTCTAACTCCTTCATTCTTCTTTCATTAGCAAATGAGTGTGTGTTAATTGACATGGCTCAAAATGGACAAAATTATTTAACGGGTTAACAAGTCGTACGAGTTTGTGTTTGATTTTTGGACCCGTTTATTTAATGGGTCGTGTATTGGTTGAGGTGATTCTAACACGAATTCATTAATCCGCAATCCAAATTCGTTAACACGAGACGGCAGCCCTAGAGTAGATGTAATAATATTTTTTTTAACTGTTTCCTAGAGCTAGGACTCAACAAGCCTTCGAGCCAATGGAAACTCAAGGACCTCATGTCAGCTTTCAAAAAGATTGGAATGGAAAGACCAAGAATCAGCTCATCATCCTTTCCTTTTTTTAAAGTGAGTAATGGTTAGACCTATCTTCTCCTCCATTCAATTTCAAAGTGTTACAAAGGGTCATGTCCAAATCTATCTAGAATATGATTGCCAACTTGAATCAAGAGCCACTAGATTTTGACATCCTCTTTAAGTGGTTCTAGTCAAAGCCAACTAGCCTTTCTAAAACCATTGAGATTTTTGTAGCTTGGTTTATATGGAAGATGAGGAATGAACTTGTCTTTACTCAATTTCCAATAAACCCATCATCAGTCATTTTCAAATCTATCAGTCATTTTCAAATCTCTGCCATTCATGAGTAGAATTATGTTAACTTCATCTCTACTCTAGTGACTGTTTCAGGTGTCCCTCCAGACATATGGATCCCACCAACAGGTAACTAGGTGAAATTAAATTTTGATGGCTCCTTCAACCCTTTCTCTTAGTGTGCAGGAATTGGGGGCATAATGAGGAGCTCAGCGGGGACTCTCATCATGGGATTTGCAGGGAAGTGTCGGCCTCAAATGCTCTTGAGGCTGAGCTTCATGCACTGTTAAAGGGTTTGACAATATGTAATCAACTCAACCTAAAGCAAATTATCATTGAAGGAGACTGCCTCACAATAGTTGACTCCCTGCAAAAATTTGGAAATCTCTTTTGGTCATGTATGATCCAGTAGAAGAAGGTGATCCAAGCCCTTTTAAATGTTCAATGGTGGGAAGCCAGGTACTGCAAAAGAACTGCTAACAAAGTTGCTGACATTCTGTCCAAAATGGACTTCCCAATGCCTCACCTCTTCCCGGCCTTCCTTCCTCAAGTAGCTCATGAGTAATACATCCAAGACTTACACATTGCTACCACCTACTGTCAGATGGTTCGTTTTACTAATTCGTGTGTAGGCCCCTCTTCCTCCTTCTCACTTACTATATGTGCTAGCCGTTTGGGGAACCATAACTCTTTTGAAAGGGGGACTTCATCAAATGCCCAAGTTCGGGTGTAACTCATGGTTTTGGAATCCCTGTTTTTGTTTGGTTTTCTGGGTGTAGATTAGGCATCTTGTAGTCTTCTAGGTTTCTAACTTCTGTGCTGTTTTCCTTTGCATATCATGTACTTTCTTTAGCCAAAAAAAAAAAAAAAGGGTCATGTCAAGGGAGACCATGTCCCTTCTTAATTTGGACATATATAATCGTCAACATGTTCTTAATGAGAATTAGCTCATCATTTTATTCCTTAGTTGGACCCACCTGAAATCCACACCATTAAGATGCTCTTCGAATTTAGATTGGCATTGGATCAAACGGAATGGGCCCACTGTTAGATCATTTACATGTAAAATACGTTATTAAAATAAATATAAAACACAAAAAAAAAAAAAAAAAAAACTAAATTGGGTGGAAATTACACGTTTTCAACGTAATCAATCAAACCCATAGATATGATATTAGTCCAACTGAGGTGGGCATTGCCTACTGAGTGATGGTCATCCATCTGAGCCGTCCATTTGTAGACTAACACCATGGCCTTGTGGACTGAACACGATGCACACAGTCCACTCGCCGATCATCAGGTGGCCCCCACCACACTTTGATTGATCGAATCATTGATTTTGAGTGAAAGTAATTGACGGTTGTGATCATTATTAGCCCAAGTGGGCCAAGGCCCCACCCTCTCAAGCATGCACAGCTGGACTTGGACCCCCCGGTACTGAAAAAGAAATTTGCACGTGGCGCTCGTGATAAGACTGGTGTAAAGGAAGAGACGAAGGGTGTGGGGACCACTTCCTCATAAATCCAACCGACCAGGATAGAATGGCAGGTGGACCATGATTGATTTGAAATGACCATGCTGCCCCCGTATCTTTTGAGCTGATTGCTTTTATTATCTCGATGGAAGTGACTTGCATCTTTTCATTCGAGTGGTGTTCGATTTTTTTATTGAATCCTACTTTTGGGATTGGCGAGACTGATGAAAATGGGTCTTGGTTTTCTGATACTCCTCGTGTCTACCGTAAATGGTAGCCCATGGGATGAAAAACAAAACAAAAACTCTATTTGTCCCGAATGTTTGTCCCCATTTTGGGACAGACCGTATGGAATAGACTTTTTCTATCTCCCTCTCTCTAAAAATTTGAATTCATTATTCAATCGAAAAGTGCCATGTGGTGGTCTGTCCCAAAATCGGGACAAACTGTCGGGACAAGTAGCACGGCTCAAAACAAAATGCAAGAGCAGGATTCAGGGTTCTTTGTGCTCAAGGGGTGGGTCAATCATAAGGGGTAGCTCGGTTGGCCCAGGACTATGGTTTGTATCCGAAGATTATAGGTTCAAAATTGCACCACCACACTGGGACTATATGAGAGTTTATCTGGCTTTCCTCTGCGTTAGCAAAATAAAAAAAAGGGTTGGGCCAGTTCAGCCCTATTTACTAAATGGGCGGGGTTGGTTTTGACATTTATAAAGCTAGGGCCACAAAATTAAGGCCAATATTGGGCTTGGATCATGCTTGTGTTTGTGTTTCTAGAGGCGGGCCGGGCCTACATATATCTCATCCTGGCTTGACCCAGCCATGAAACTATGCAGGATTGCAAGCCCGCCATCTTTGTTCTCCACCATTTAAGTGCGGGTACATATACAACTAGGGGTATTAATGGGCCGATTCAGGCCACATTGAGGCATAACCAGGCCAGGACCGACTTTAGAAATGCAGGCCTGTATCCGGCTATTACCTAAGATGAAGCGGTAAATATCAGGCCCAAGTCCGCCCATTTAGTCAATCAGTCTTGATCGGGTCGGCTTTTTATAAATTGTTTGGGCTTTCTAGCAATTGTTTGGACAAAATAACAACCAAATTATAAGCACTTCTTATTCGGGCCTGGCAGGGCTGGGCCAGGGCTTTTATCACTAAAACCAAGACTGATCCAAATATTAAACAGGCCCAAGGTCATATATACAACTGATATTTTCTGCTTTTCCATAATACTTTTTTTCCTACTGTTCTTCATTTTTCTCTTTTGTTTCCCTCATTATTCATATTATTTTTCAAAACTATCATTTCGTTATTCTTCTAATGTTAAATCTATTTATTTTAATTTAACACAAGATTTCCGATAATCCCAATAAAAACATATACCGTTTAAATGGTAAGTGGGGTTCTTTTCCCTTGCTTGCTTATTTGTGACTTCTACTGGGAAAGCCAAGGTAGATTAAACTGATCAACTTAAGGAGTGGCATCAATTTTTCTGTTTATATCATAAAAACTACTTAAATAAAAAAGTTTGGATATTATTATATACTAAAAACTCTAAATAAGATTTTATGAAGTAATTAATTAGACTTTATAATGGCGGGGGTGATCTATCCTTTATTTAGGGCATTTTTGTTTGCATAGAATACATTGAAATTCATGGTCAAATGACTCCATTGAAGGATTTTGAAAGAGGTTATAACGGGTGAAGGCTATTAGGTAAGGGGTGGAATAGAAGATGGAGATGTAGATGGAACCTTAACTTTCCTAGGATTTAAATTATTTGAGTGCCAACATAGGATTCATTTAGGATCTACACTTTATTCAATTTCCATTAAAGGAAAGGTCATTTGATGGTCATTTTAGAAATCACATTTGAATTTTTGCTTTTAACCACTTACGGAAAAACTAAGCATGAGAATTCATAGGTATTCAATTACATAAATCCTAATGGCCTTATTTAGAATTCTAATAAAGGAGGTTTAACATCAAGTTTATATTTGGTGTCTGGTGGTAGCATAGAAAAAAAAAATCTAAAACTGATTTTCTTCCCTCTGTGGGCCTTGAACCTGGTCCTAGTCAGAGAGAGCTGGGTAAGAGCCGGCTTGCATATGTTAAGAGTAGGGCTTGGATCAAACTTTGGCCGTCCAGTTGACAGCCCTGCGCACGGACACAATGTCCAGGGTTTGAAAACTGAAATTGGTGATACCTATACAGCCTAGTGTGTGTGAGAATTTGGAAGGTATACTTGATTTGACTTGACGAATCACTAAGGGGAATTGGATCGTGTGACCTCAACTTCGAGAAAGAAATGGACGGACCAAAAAAAGCCAATAAGGCCGAACCACTGTCCAGTGTGAGTATGATATTATCCATGTACAAATGTAGAACCATAGTGCCAAGAGAATGACTGTTGAACATGATTAAAGTAATAAGAGACTACCAAAAAAAAAAAAAGATTTTACGGGAAAAATTCGGAAATAGTCATATATCCCGAAAAGTCATCGCAAATTGTGTAGCACCAAAGAGGTCCGTCAGACCTTATTTTCTCTTTTTTTTTTTCAACTTTGATAGGAGCGACGCTAGAGTCGCTCGTGTCTGATGAGGGTGACGCTAGCGTCGCTCGTCAGCGCATCTCCTAATGCACTATTTACGAGTGGGGGAGTTGGAGAAATATACACAATTTGCTATATCGTCACTCGTCAGAACATGATGAGCCATGACTATTTATATTCTTGGTTCTACCCTTTTGCCATAGTTAAATTTGGGCTATGTAGTGTAATTGTCAATTATGTGGGTAGAGTGTTTTAGTGGGAAAGATATTAAGTGGTCCATTAAATGCTAAAAAACATTGAATGAATAAATTATATACTGAAAGTGGGCTGCAGTACTGCATGTTGTATTGTTGCTTGTCTATGTCATCTATTAATAATTAACACATAATGGAAGATAAATTATTTGCATCCCATTGCATTCTTATATTTCACATATTCAAAATAGGCTGCATGATATTATTTATGCATCGCTGTACTCTAGGTTGCTGTATGCATCGAGGCTTTATCTGGATTCAACGGCTCAATGTTTTGTCCTTACCTACTCCCTCAGGTGTCTCATCTGCTTCTTTTTTGCTTCATACTTTGTTGTTGTTCTTCTCCTCAATGTTTCTTAGTATCTCCTATCAATTAGGTATCATTGGGCGATCTAATTGAGAAGTATATGACACCGTTTAAAAAAGCTAGTACCTTGCAAGCTAGCCTGGACTTGAAGAAAGCTGTAATGCGTTTCTATAGGGATGCTGTAGTTCCTGTTGTGGATGATTGGGCAGTTGTGTTGGAATTGTGCATCGTGAGAACTGCAATTAGGTGATTATTTATAAAATTAGCTTAAAGTACAACCTCACATGTAGTCGAACTACTAAGAGCAAGAAGGAATTTTCTTGCTGCCTCCCTAAAATTGAAAGCTAAGTAAGCCTGACAAGTGACGATATTGCAAATTGAGTATATTTCTCCATCTCCCCCACTAACAAATTGTGCATTTGGAGATGCGCTGACGAATAACGCTAGACACTGACGAGCAACGCTAGCGTCACCCTCATCAGACACGAGCGATGCTAGCGTCGCTCCTATCAAAGTTCGAAAAAAAAAAAAGAAATAAGGCCTGAGGGACCTCATTGGTGTTAAACAATTTACGAGGACCTTTCGGGATATATGGCTATATTTCGAGACTGTTCCAATAAAATCCTCAAAAAAAAAAAAAAATTCATTGTTGAAAAGGGGTTGTTCAGTTGGTTGGCAATTCTACCTCTCACCTGAGATGACCAGGGATCTCTTTTCTTGCCTGTGCGAGTTTCACTCTCTTGAGTCTCTCCCTCTTGCCAAAAAATAAAAAATACCATTGAGCAAAAAATTGTTGAAATATTAAAACCAAGCAGCACGAGGAACAATAAATGGATTTACCAAGGTGCAAGAAATGATTAGGCAAAGAGGGGTAGATAGACTTCCCAAGTCAAAATGTCATCCAATTAATAGAAATAGCTTCATCCAAGAACAAGAAATCAATGCGAACAATTTTATCGGAAACCCTTATGGCCTCTTGGTTTGCATGGAATTAAATACATAGGAATTCATGATCTGTTTCTAGCAAAAAGATTGTTAAAGAGGTAACAGTTGAATGATATAAATCAACAGGACCCAGCTGAATTTCTAGGGTGATGGTTTGGTATTCATTCCCAATATACCTTTGATTTATTTTAAATTGAAGGAGAGATTATTTGTCAACAATCATTTGTGGATATATATTCATCTTTGGTTATTAATTTTACCACTTTTAGAAATACAAGTCCTAGAATTCCTAGCTTTTTACTAAAAAAATCTTAGAATTCCTAGGAGTTTAAGTACATGAAACAAAACCCCGAGGGGTAGCTTAGTTGGCCTAGGACCATGGTTTGCACCCGGAGGTTGTGGGTTCGAAACTGCACTACCACACTGGGGCTACAAGGGAATTTTACCCGGCTTTCTCTCCTGGGCCTGTAGGGATTATTCTGACCCAAAGGGCTAGAAACCCAACGTTATAAAAAAAAAAAAAAAAAAGTACATGAAACAAACAGGCTCTTGGTAAAATGTTGAGGTCTATTTTGTTTGACAGAACATTAACGCATTCCTTTTTTTCTTCCTCCTTCCACATACAACCCAGAACATTCATAGAATCTGAGCAATGCACAAAGGGCCAATTTTTTTATTTACAAGAGAGCTTGAAATTCATCCTTCATAGTTGCAACCCACTAAGGATCTTTGAAGCCTGATGAAAGTTTGGAGGATCGTGGTGAGTCAATGGAAATTTTGTGTTTGTTGCTGAAATAAGTCTCGAAGAATTTTTCTACCATAGGCTATATCACTTAGCCTTTTTAACTGTTGGAAATATGAAATCGACCATGGATCTTTATTTTTTAAACGGTAACAAAAACTTTCATTAAAGGAAAAAGAAAATACAAAAAGAGAATGAAGCGAGGTACAAAAGGATTGTACCCCATCTAACACAATTTACATAATCACATCCTCCCAAGGAGATACCATCTCGACCCCTTGTTTAGCCAAAGCATCGGCAAAAGAGTTGGCCGATCGTAGTTCGTGGTGGAAGACTGCAGAGAAAGATGTCGACAACAACTGGATCTCATTAAAGAGGAATTGAAGTTTCCATAGGTTGATCTTTCTATTAGATACCCAAGCAATTGCATTAGAAGAGTCACTCTCCACAATAAGGGCACCGTGAAAATATCTCTTAAAGCAATGGAGAGCTTCTAAAATAGCTAGTACCTCCACTTCATTGGAATCATAGGCGCCAACAAAATATAAAAAGGACATCACCATTGCTATTACGAAGAACACCCCCAATACATGCTAGGCCTGGTTTACCTCTCGCCGTACCATCGACATTGAACTTAAGCGAATCAAGTGGGGGAGGAGACCAACGAATTGACATCCTCTCCTTTGTTGGTCTGCATCCCATGCAAACTTTCAAATTAACAATAACATCATTAAGAGAGAAGTTAGAGAACTCCTTTTGCTAAGGCCCACTCCGCAACTATAATGGTGATTTTAAAGATTAACTCCTCTACCAAAGAAGAGGTAGATTTAAGTTTTTTTATTATTTCTTTCCCTCCATATGGACCACAAGATGGCATACAGAAGCATCCTCCAAAGAATTTGTCTCCCCTCCACGATTATACCACCTCCGCAATCTTTTTTGGACTATACCAAGAGACGCCACATCTACCAATGAAATGACACAAACACTTGCAAAAACCTCAAAATGAAAAAAAAAAAAAAAAGGTGGTCAACAGATTCCTCCTCTTTGCAACGCATCACGCAAGTATCTGAGATGATACTTGACATCCACCTTCTTTTTCTTAAATTAATGCCGGGGAGATCTTTGCTGTGATTGCTAACCAACAGAAAGCTTCCACCCGGGAAGGAGCTAATCCTAACCAAACTAGGGAGGAAGAAGCTCTAGAGGGTTGGCTACCCTCTAAAGCTAAGTAAAAAGCTTTCGCAGAAAATTCTCCAAAAATTGAGGGCTTCCAAATTCGAGAATTATTAAACTCCCTACACTAGAAACATTTGTAAGAAGACTTAATAACTCCTCATATTGAACCTCCTCAGACAAATGAAGACATCTCCTAGAAGACACACCCACAATGTACACCCTTGTCTGTGGATTTAAAATGTTTAAAGCAAATTAGACCTTCCAATATGATGACTGTGATGCAAATCAAACTTATGGATCTTGATCTATGCATAAACAATAAATAATCTCAATTAATAAAAAGCATACCTTGCACCATGATCGAGATGATGAGCGGAACTCTTTTTCTGAAATTGGGTTTTCTCCTATCTCTCTTATCACTCACTCCAATATGCGTGAAGTTGATGGTTACTTTTCAGATATTGTAGATTAAGAGAGATGACCGGAAAACTATATATATAGATAAGCATTAGAGAGATTTCTTACCAGCAAAGAAATCTAATAAAAGTAAGTTTCATTAATTTCCTCAAATTAGCAAACAAGAGTCTTATTTGATTTGGGCTTACTAAAACTGAATCCAAGATAAATTTAGTAAAACAAAAAATCAAAAGAGGAAAATAACTAAATTAGTGGGATCAAACCGTGGGTCCCAACAATGTTGCACATGTGGTCATGAGGCCCACTCATGTCTAACAGACTGTTGACATCCGAGTAAATAATTTGGGCGGTCGTTCAGGACAACAGATGTTAGAGTACCGTGATGCTTTCATACGGTGGTCTAGACCATGGATAAGAGTGCAGTGGCTAGAAATACATAGGCTAGAAATACATAATTGCTATCTCTGATGCCACAAAATAGCAGATTTTAAAATGACTCATTTTTATGAACTCCTCAAGTTTTGGAAGACAGCTTCATTCAATCTTAAGTCGCTAAACTGTATAAAATCTATTCCTTGATTTTTCTCATTCCAAAAAAATACTTGAGATGGTGCATTAGCTGGAATAAGATTTTACACACAGTTGGCAATGTAGGATTGGATGAAACAGTATCTCCGTGCTTCGTAGAAACAGGAGATCCGGACTCGTAATTTATGAGGGTATTTACAACAGTTATTAAGATCAAATCATGATCCAATTAGCATCAATCATGATAAGCAAGAAAAATACCAAATCAGGAATCAAGATATCTTTTTCTACAAAACAAAGATTATGTCTTTGCCTGAGAAAATAGAAATCTGATATTGGGGGCTTGTGATTGGATTTGGAATACACCCCAGCCAGTAACCTGACAGTCCATTCCAGCCTTGTTATTAATGTTCTGTCGTTCATATTTTACCCTTGTATTTGAGCCTTCGGTCTTTTCTGCTCAATTGTCATTGTGGGGCCCATCCAGTACCCCAGTAGTTGCTATTCCTGCAACAAGAGCCGGCACACAATCTGGGGCCTACCACCCCGTGTTGCATGTGCTTGGTCTAGGCCCCCGGAAGTACATTTTGAGATACCTGTTCCAACTAAAATAATACCATCTACCTACTCAACATAATCTTATTAAATGCCCATTGGAAAAGGTGTTGGACCCATCTGTGCCTTGGTCAATATCAAGCATTCCATCCAGGTGGAGCTTTGTGACTCTGATGAGCCAATTTATTATATGGTAGACCCACCTCAGACCAAGATGAACATCATCATTATCAGCATCTTAGTCTTGTCTCAACAATCCAGAATGGAAAATAGACCCATCACAGTAAAATGGATGGCTATCTCAATAATCTGACATGTGTCCATGTGTTTGTCTCAATTGTTTTGTTGTTAATCTGACCGTTCATCTGCAAGCCAGTTCATAGAAGGCCAGGATTATAAGTCATTTACCCTGTTCATGTCATTTGTTATTTTTTCAGTTTTGGTAGCTATTTTGTTTGTTTGTTGGGTTGTTTGTTTGTTTATTGTCGTAGTAGCCGGGCCATCACAGAAAGAAAGAAACAAGGGACAAGAGGGCCAGGTCTACACTATCTTTGTGCATTCGAGAAAGCTGCATGGAGATGTCATTTCAATGGACCATACAAGTAAAATCTAAATTCTGATATACCAACAAACACCCTCTTTCTAAAAAGTAAAATAATCAATTTTCATACAAGTATTGACTTTATGAACTTGTAAAAAGTAAAAGGCATCTCCACCAGCTTTTACTTTATATAAACTTGTAAAAAGTAAATCATGTTGGGATCCAAAGCATGAAAGCAATGTCTCGTTTTGACTGAAAAGTGAACACCCTTACCACATAGAACCCATCTCAAGAATGACCTAACCATCCACGTCTCTCTTATTAGAATCTATTTCACCATGAACTTTCCTTCTCATTCAATAAGTTACAAAACCCATGAAAAGCATCACTGAAATGCCACATAGAACTTGGTAACAAAGAAACAAAGGAAAAGGAAGTTTACAAAAAGAGGAGACTGAAGAAAAAGAGATTTATACAACTTCTTAGACAAGTGACATAGGTCTGGAAAATTACTCATGTTTCCCAAATTTTATGACCTTTTTCCGAAATCATGGCTGGGAAATAAGTTGATGGTGTAGCTTAAGTTGCTCGAGGTTGGGAAAGTCACGACTTGGGTTGAAGTTAAGTTTTGTAAAATAGTTTTAAAAATATTAAAAAATGAGTCCATTACTTAAAAATATAAATATATTCAATCATCATTTTTAAATTCTTTACTTCGAACCTCCTGCATAATTACTTATAAATAAGCTTTAATTATATAAAGTGAGATGACTCGATTGAGGCTCCCCTATTTTTCACTCGATCCCTCATTAAAACAAAATGACATAGAAGAGTTAAGAGTAAGCTCAGAGAGTTTTTTAACCATGAATTTCTGTGTAGAAAACTAGGGTTCATTACTTGAACTCTTATTGATAGGCCTATTTGTTGTTGGAAAACACTATTTCATGGTTTTTTTCCCATGAAGAGTAAGTGGCAGTGTCTGGACTCTCTCTCTCTCTCTCTCTCTCTCTCTCTCTCTCTCTCTCTCCATAGCTTTCAATTTTGTTAAAGTGATAGCGTTCATGATGACAGGGAAGACAATGAAAGCTAGGAAGAATGATAATGTGTGAGAAACTTTTACAGCCAGTACATCGCGGCCGGACGATATAGAGCATGGGGACCATCACTTGGCAAATAATAGAGTGGGGACCATCACTTGGCAAATAATAGAATGGGGACCAAACCCAATTGCTTAGTTTGAGTATTCCACACTAGATCATTTCTACTACAATCATCTGTGCTGTTACTGAAAACGAATATTGTTATTACCATGATCAGTACTATCCCTTGTTCCAAAATTCAGCGGCAATTTAGAAGCATGAATGGACAGTGTGTGAAGTAAACCCCTGAATAAAAAGCTACATTCAATGCATCCGGCCCCATCATTTTCTAGGTGGGGCCCATGCCTCCAGCCAATGGAATACGTTTCTACATTGCATATGCCTTCATTTTCTTTCTTTTTTTTTTTTTTTCCTTCCTTCCTTCTCCAGGGAGAGGGATGTCTCAAAGCCAATCGCAAACCCAAATTCCCTATACGGAGGATGTTAGGATTTTTATTGTGTGAGCTGATTTAAGGGTTGGACAAAACTCTAGGTCCATTGAGTTGTATTGTCTATTTTATTTTAGAATGGATTGTGGTTATCACGCCGAAAGAACTAAAGCGAAGAAAAGAGAAGAAAACGAAGAAATTCGGAAGACAAGCACAAGGCTTGATCAATCCGACCTTCTGAACGATCGCCGAACGATCTAATCCTCTGTCCGGTCGATCAGTCCTCAAAAAATTTCCAGAATATGCTACATGGATTTTGTTTCCTTTTGAGACTGGGTTTCCACTTTGAGTATTTGTGCTCTATTTCAAGGCACGAATTTGGGACTATATATATGGTGTTTCTCTCAACCCTAAAACACACACGAGACAAGAAGTACTTCTCTCTTGATCTGAGGTGAGATATTCCTAAGAGTGATTCCTTATTTCTCTAGGGCCATTGAGAGATTATTCTGAAAGGCTGCTATAGAAGGTTTGAATCTTCTACTTCTTTATAGAAGATCATTCATCTTGGTTCTCAAGGTGATTGAAGGAGGATCAAGCACAAGGAACAGTGCACGGCGGGGAAGCTATGGCAACTGGAGAAGTTGTGCAAGAATAACAACAGTCCTTAGGTCGACTTATTGATTGCAATAAAAGAGCTGTGAGTATATCTTGTAACCATTCAATAGTGATTGATTTTTTAATAATGGTTTTTCTCCCGGTAAGGGTTTTCACGTTAAAAATTATGCGTGTGCGTGCTTTGTGTGGTGATTGCTTGGTAGATAGTTATTGCTAGTTCTATGTTGTTTATGTGGTTACATCCGCTGCATTAGTTTGTTAGAAATAGAGGCCATTCTTGCAAACGCAGTTTCAATCGATATCAGAGCGGGTTACACTATTCTATAGTGTAGATCCTATATATTCCTAGAATGGAAATCTACTGCGAAGGCACTTCAACCAGAATCCCTAAATCTATTAGGAAGAAGAAATCTTCTAAAGGGATTTAGTACTACGAGTGTCAAGGATTTGGACACATTGCTAGTGATTGTGATAACAGGAGACCAAAGAAAAGGGATTTTAATTTGACATGAGATGATAAGGAGAAACAGTCTGAGAAGCTTGAAGCTAGCACATAGAAATTCATGGCAACTTCAGTTTCTGCTTCTCGACCAGTTTCTTCTGATGATGGGACTGATCAAGACGATAGTGAGTTAAAGACAGAACATGACTGGAAAGCAGAATATCAGACACTATTTGCGAAGACCATGAAGAAGCTAAAAATAAATGAAAAGGTAGATAAAAACTGGAAAGAATCTAAAGAACAGAATACTTCTGTGAAAGCTGAATTATCAAAAGCTCTTTCAAAAGTAAGTCACTTTAAGAAAAAGAAAAATTCAATTTGGCTGATAAACTGACTGCTGAAGCACAAAAGTACGGTTTACTTTATCACGATATGAAGACCTTGAAATCAGAAAATGTTGTTATGAATGGAAGACTCAAGATGGTTATCTCTGCTTTAGATAATGCTAAGGCTTCATTGAATAAGATGAATACTCGATCTAAAAAGCTTGATGACATCCTATACAATCAAAAGGTAAAGACAGACAAACATGGAATTGGCTACGCTGATGGAGCATCCACATCTACTGCCAAAGGTAAAAACTGTATTGTTAAAAAATTCAGTTGTCACTGATCTTGCTGTCAATGTTGCACACACAGCTAAAAAGAAGAAGAATGTGTCACTTCCTAAACGTATACCTACTTGCAATCATTGTGGAACCAAAGGACACATTCGACCCCATTGCAATAAGCTGTGAAATTCTCCAAATCAAAAAGCAATGGAAGCCGACCTGAAATAAATTTGTATGTGTCAAGAAAGAAGACATTTCTTTTGTATTTGTACATACTTTGTTGAAATACCTAAATATGCAAGTGTGCGTACCAAAACTTCATCACCCTTGATCTGCAAGATCAAGCCCCCACCCAAGTGCTGATACGAAAATCATATTGAGGGGATTCAAAGTTGAAGGAGATCTACATGATCCAGATTGATAAAAGCTGCTTGAAGATACTTGTTTGTCAATTATGGACAAAAGGGGGAGAAGAATGGAGCTAGGGGAGATTTTTAGAAAAGACAGTGCAAGATCTATGGGTGCTATAAACAAATTTGTGCTGAATATTTAATGTATTTTGGGTTTTTCTTTTGGGTAGATTATTTGTATTGTCTTAGGGAGTTTTGTCTATGAATTGCCGAAAGGGGAGATTGTTAAGATTTTTATTGTGTTAGCTAATTCATGAGTTGGACAAAACGCTGGGTCCATTGAGTTGTATTTTCTATTTTATTTTAGAATGAACTATGGTTGTTTCACCAGAAGAGCAGAAGCAAAGAAAAAAGAAGAAAATGAAGAAATTCGGAAGACACCCATGAGGCCCGATCGATTCGTCCTTCTAACCGATCATTCAAATGTGGCTGACCCGAATGATCTCTCTTGATTTGATGTGAGATATTCCTAAGAGAGATTCATTGTTTCTCTAGAGCCATTAAGATATTATTTTGAAAGACTGCTATAGAAGGTTTGAAGCTTCTACTTCTTTGTAGAAGATTGTTCATCTTGGTTCTTAAGGTGATTAAAGGAGGATCAAGCACAGGGAATGGTGCGCGGCGGGGAATCCGTGACAACCGAAGAGTTGTGCAAGAACAACTACAGTCCTTAGGTTGACATACTGACTGGGATAAAGGAGCTGTGAGTATATCTTGTAACCGTTCAATAGTGATTAATTTTCTGATAGTGATTTTCCTCCCGGTAAGGGTTTCCACGTTAAAATTTGTGCTTGCCTTCTTATGGTGATTGCTTAGTAAATAATTATTGCTAGTTCTATCTTGTTTATTTGGTTACATGAAAGTTCTGCATAACCCACTAGACTGGATGCTAGTCTAATTAATTAAACCAATGCAGCGAATGTAACCAATCAAACAAGATAGAATTAGCAAATAAATCTACCAAGAAATCACCATAGGAAGGCCGACACAAATTTAACGTGAAAACCCTTTCCAGGGAGAAAAACCATGATCTTGAAATCAAGAACTCATGAACAGTTACAAGATATATCCACAGCTCCTTTACCTCAATCAGTACCTAGACCTAAGGACTGTAGTTGTTCTTGCACAACTTCTGCCGCCAAGACTTCCCCGCCGTGCACCGTTCTCCTTACTGGATTTTGTCGCACCTTGTCAACCAAAATGATCTATCTTCTACAAGAGAGTAGAAGCAACAAAACCTTCTAGAGCAGCCATTAAGAACAATCTCTCAATGACTCTAGAAAATAATTCTCTCTCTAAGATATTTCTTACTCAGATTAATGAGAGATGTTGGAACAAGTAGCCATTCTTGCAAATGCACTTTCAGAGGAGAGGTGCATAGCACTAACTATATTTGGATCACATAATATGAGAGAGAGAGAGAGAGAGCCCATAATAATCAAATCATGTATGCAAATCTTAAAATTGAAAAAGAAATTAAGGAAAAGATAGAAACACCTTTTCTTTAATGGTAAGTAACATTTATTATTGAAAGGGTAAAAAATAATTAACCCTTAGGGCCAGTTTGGTAATTCTACTAATATAATCAAGTCAAGTAAAGTTGATTTTGAAGAAAGAATAAAATATAAGTGGGTTACGATGGTAGTTTGTTTTTAGTTGTTTGTTATGGAATCTTTTGACTTTTTGTATGAAAAAGTGGAGTTTTTTTTGTATTTTAGTGGATAAGGTAGTTGCTTTTTGACTTTTTGTATGAAAAAGATGGAGGGAGTTTTGAATAAAGTACATTTGATGTGACATCTTGTCTGGAAAATAGAGACTTTACTTGACTTATATTGTATTAGTAAAGTGCCAAACGGGCCCTTAATGTTAAAAAAAAAAAAAATGCTTTTGCGTTTATGGATTGTAGAATGTCTAAAGTAGAAGATATTCCATACATGTCTTCAGTAACAGGTCTCCTTTAGACTTAGCTGTTAATTTCTTCTTGCAAGATGCCTCTATTTCTCTTAGTAATATGTCCTCTTCTTTTGATAGTCCTTCTTTACAATCTTTCTTTATTCTATGTAATCAGCCCTATCAGCTTGTAAGATAGAGCTTTGCTGCTTTTTTCCTTGAAGTTTTTTCTCCCTCTGTTTGGCCTCTTTTGGCTTTTGTTTTCCCTTTCTTTTTTTCTCCTCTCAATTCAATTTGCAATTCAGAAAAAAAAAATCTACAATGTTGGAACCTGAAAAGTCTAGAAATATCCTACTATATGTTGAAGAAGTCCGTAGAAAAATCGATAAAAAAAAAAAAGTCCGTAGAAAAAAAAATTTAATATAAAATGTTCCTTTGTATCTATTAAAAAGCCATTCACCCATCCCTTTCAAGTGTTAATGAATAGAAAGTTTCACAAGATTCCACCGTTCATGCTGCTCCTCCCCAAAAGGTTCGCTATCCATGTCAAGATTATATTTCTACAATTTGTTTTTTTCTTGTAAGTATGAACATCATTCTTGTGCCAAACTAGAAGTATGGTTCAAATTATGAAACAGATAATAAAAGGAAAATTACATATATATATATATATATATATATATGGATGTACATGTTATGGAGAGAGTTATTAATTTGTCAACCACAACGTCTAATGGTATTAAGTATTTTATACTTGTCTCTTCCTTAAGAATGTAAGTATCCACCATTTTCTGTTTCATTTGTTCGGATGATATTCGAAACGAGTTAAGGCAATGAGTTTTCCAGGATATATATATATATATATTTTTTTTTTTTTTTGCATTTACATTAGGAATTTTTAACACTCGACCTACTAGGCTCTGATACCACTTGTAAGATTTTACACCCCATTAAACTGCCACTTATCTTAAAATCAATTGGTGATAGGAAAAGGCACAACAATAATTTTGTAGTCAAAGCGAGGGCTCCACTACAATTACAACAGCTCAGGAGCAAGGGTGGATGTTGACGTCAACAATCTATAACTCAATTCTCCATTTGTAGTGGCCTGCAAATCGTATGGTAATTAAGGTTTGTACCACCGATGCATTCTCACATCGTGGACCAACAATCATTGGGAACATAGAAATGGGTAGTTCCAAAAACCTAATAGTTATATATGGTGGATCCAAGCAGGTTACAAAATGGAGGTGCTTGGGCTGGCCATCAACTGGTGGACCCCACTTCTTGAGCTCCAATCTCTAATGGCAGACTCATGATTTGCATTTAAGGGGTCGGACCCCAACAAGTAGTTGGGTTTTGAGGGCAAGCAAACACATGATTTTCAATTGAAATTAGGGCTGGACCTAAGATTTTCATGTGGATTTTGAAAACGGATCCAAGATTCTCATATGGGTTTTGAAAGTGGACCCAGGTCTGTTTGGGGCGACTGCCACCAAAAGCTTGTATGTTGGTCTGCTCTTGCACATGAGGGTTTATGAATGTGGACAATCCTCTTTTAGTATTTAAGTCATCATCACAATCAACGTGAGCCTAAAGTAATTTATTTGGAGTAGGCTCCGTAAATTCTACTTATTGGATCCTGTTTGCGTCTAAATTCAGTGTCACTCGGCAATCTTACATGTCATTTATCACTACTTAAATTTAATGATTTACATATATCAAATCGCTTCAATTTAAGAAAAGAAAAGTGAAAGAAAAGGTTTATTTCTTATGACTGCCATGAGTTCCATGGATCACCCAATAAGGTCGCTTGCTATGTATATTCATACATTCTCAATTCTCTCGCAAAATATCTAGCCATTGGTCAATATGTTGTGCTTCAAGTTATTATTCATCATTTTAAGTACTTTATCCCATTTTTTTTATTTTCATTTTTGTTTACCTTTCCAATTCTCAATACAAATAATTGTACCTCTCAAGTAAGTTCTTTTGATATGTACCCATCACCCATGAACTTTAGATGTAGTATAGATGCATCATCACAGTGGATATTTAACACACTCTTCAGCCATCAAATAAAATGAAAAAAACTGGACAGTGGTCCAAATTTCTTTTTTTTTTTTTAGCTATTGGAGGGTTTCCAAACTTTGGGCTGGACTAATCCCTTCGGGCCCAAAGGAAAGCCGGATAAACTCTCCTTTAGCCTTAGTGTGGTAGTGCAGTTTTGAACCTACAACCTCCGGGTGTAAACCATGATTCTAAGCCAACTGAGCTATCCCTTGAAGATTAACAGTGGTCCAAATTCATTGTGCGAAAATGAATAGGTAGAATTGCCTGATCACCAATCAACAATAGCATCCGATAGCAAGAGCTAAGATTAGATTGTTACATATTTTTAATCATCCTATTATGGTTAGAGATAAATTGGTTTTTTTTTTTTTTACCCTTAAAAAAATGTAGCTGGATAATCTTGTTATTACCATGTATAAGTTAAGAGGATTTTCTCTTTCATGTGAAATGTAGCTCTTCTTGAATATTTACATGGTATGAGAGCAGTGGCTCTGTGGTAATCTTTTGATCAAGCCGGCCAGGATCGTATCTCTTATACCAATGTCATGATCTCATCATCAACTTTCCTTCAAATTTACTCTTAAACAAATTCAAACATCCCCTCATTAATGCATTGATCCAGACCTCAGGATCCCATACTTTCATTAAGCCACACAATGAATGCTTTTGGAAGAAACACGACCATGCAATTAGTATTAGAGTGTTATGCGGTGTTAGAGGTAACTATTGTTATTATTGTCTAAGATTGGGTTTATGGTTGAAGATTAGGTTTGGTTAGAGATAAAACTGAATTGTTAGAGATTTTAAATAAGATGGCATTGGATTGTTAGAGATTTCCAATAATCTTATTATTACGTGTATAAATTGAGAGGATTTCTTCTCGTAAAAATCATGAAAATGTAGAGCCTGTTGAATTAATTTTTAGAGGAGCGTTGAGTTAATTAATGGACATGTGTATCATGCATGTCTTCATCAAACTTATGTATGACTATGATCCCTTGATCTCATATGTGGATGCCAGCATTCTTCTTTTGAGTGCAGAATGCAGTACCACTACCAACTAGTCCACTAGCAATAGTTCTACTGTAACCCACTGAGTTAAAAAGGTAAGTGCAAGGGATGGTATTGCTCCATTGCCCAGCATTGAGTGACTTAGAATTTGGAAGTACTTGAGGTGTTTTGGCAAATAGTATTTCTATCCCTACTACTATTTTCAAGATTAAAACTCTCTCTCTATCTCTCAGAGGGTCTGTCTATAACTAAAAAGGAAAGTGGAGAGAGAAAGAGAGAAAGATGAGGGGCATGGGGTGTCCTACAACCTCTGACAAGCCCCCCTCGTCCGCAAGAGAATGCATTGCAAAGTGGGGTAAGACTCCCACCCACTCATTCACTCAATCATGACCCCTCCATCTTTCCAACCATTTTACCATTCTCCAAAGAAAACCACCTCCAAAGCATCAAAAAAATCCGCTTATTTGCTTATCAAAACCACTCCATCTATCTTTCTACTCTCCACTTTGCATCCCTCACCTCCGACTCGACCAATCTCATCTCTTATGGACACTTGTGTGCATACTATAAGAGTATAAACTCTATTTATCTCTCTCTAAGAAGGAAAAAAAAAAAAGTTCTTTGTTTCTCTCTCCTTATTTGTCTTTGTCTTTCTTTTATCTTCTCCTTGAGCTTCTTTTGGAAGAAGAAGATTTCCCAGATCTGGTAAGCTGTGATTCCTCTGCTAAAAAATGTCGGTCGATGTTTCGTGCGAACGTATGTGCTATGTTCACTGCAACTTGTGCAACACCATCTTAGCGGTACACACACACTCTCTCTCTCTCTCAATCTCTTTTCTTCATCATCATCATCTTCTTATTCTTCTTGTTCTTCTTATTATTATTATTACTATTACTATACTTGTGGACTTCCTCTTAATCTTGCAGACACAACGATTGGGAATTCAAGATCTTTAAGGGAACTATATAATTAATCCATTTTAATTTTTATTTTGATTTCATGGACTCTAAAAGACCTCTCTTTCTCTCTCTTCTAAATACCTGTGAAATCCTCCCCTTGATCCTTTTCGAGAAGCGAATTGGAATTTTAATGATCTAAGGAATTGCTCAATCACAGTTTTATTTAATCTCCATGAACTAAGAAAGACCTCTCTCTCTCTCTCTCTCTCTCTCTCTCTCTCTCTCTCTCTCTCTCTCTCTCTCTCTCTCTCTCTCTCCAGATTCTTGTACTGTTTCTCTTGATCTTATTTACACAATGAATCAGAAATCTTGAGGAAAATTGTCATCATCTGTCTTCTTTTTCATTTTTTTTTTCTTTTTTGTAACCGTTTATTATAATGACAATACTAACTGCAGACTTAAGATTTTCAGAGTGTAGGTAGTTATAATTCTTGTAAAAAGATTGTGTACTTAATGATTACCACTGCAATTCTATATAGTCAACACTTACTGCTGAGTGGGTTTAACACAAAATCCCATTCAAGTATAATGAACCAGAAGCCTATTTCCTCTAGAGAATTGAGCGAGAAACTAGTTCTCATGTATTTTGGCTTAATATTGAAAGTTCAAAAAATTAAATTCACCTTAGTTAGTTTATATATTTTATCTCTAGGTGACAAATTAAATTCCTTCTTTCGTGCTGGTTAGACGAGTTTATCCCCAAATGATTAGAAACATAAGCCCAAACCTTTAATTTTTCACAGATAAAACTGATAATCTACTAGAAATGCACCAAATAGCTGAAAATATTTTTGTTTCATTTTTAACATATTGCTATTTTATGATGATTATGAAGAGGATTTTGGCCCAAAACCTCTAACTAGTAACATATAATAATTTCAAAGTTCTTTTAATATATTTTCCTAACAATAGCTGGACTATCTTGTGTTTTAGTTATCCCTAATAATTAGAAAATTGCAACAGAGTTGATATTTTTCTCAAATGAAGGATCAAAATTCTTCTTAGAAGAAAAAAGTAGGGTAGTTTCAAAGATTGAAAAGATTTCTGGGGGAAGAAACTCTTTCGTTTTTTTTTTTCTCCTGCTATACATCATTTTCCTTTAGGAGATTTTCCAAACAGTAGGTGATTTCGTTGAGCTATCTTCCAAACAATTAATAAAGTTGTTGAAAGTAGAAATATCGCATCTACTTAAGCCTTCATCTTTCATGATAATCTATCTATGTGATAGTATCAGATGAATATCCGTCTCTAAGCAAGTACCCAAGGACCGATTCATCACGGCCATAAACTGGAGATAGTGTTCCGATCCTTATCTCTCATCTCTCGATATATGGTTATGTAGCCCCTTTGGAGTCACCCTCAAATGTGAATCCACTGTCGGATATAATTAGCCCAAAACGAGGTCGATAGCGGTCCTAATAGGAGTATACAATGGCATGTATGAAGAGTCTAACACTAAACCTTGAGAAATAGAAATTATAATTAGTCAATAAAACACAATTTTCATTAATCTTTTTTACTCATTTGAAGTTGGATGATTGGTTCATGTATCATACTTTGATTTATAAACATGATTGTTTACAAATAGTTATACTTACGCGTTCGCAATATTATGAGCCGAAATTATAAAACAATTCTGACAAGCTAGCTTATTATACATATATTGTAGTTAATACTTCAGAACTAGCAAGTAATAATGATAGATCGATACTTTCTACTTCCTCGAATGTTTTTCAGGTCAGATGCCATGCCCCACTGCATTCTTAAAATTATTACCCGCTTACCTTAGTCCTAGGGTTTTATACATTGTATCGATCATCGTCTTGTCTCGCAGATAAGACTTTATTTCACATGCCAAAAGATTATAAGTAACTACTGAATATAGCTCCAGAAACGGAAGCTTTGCATTCAATCAAGTGTACATGCTTCATCTTAACTTCAAAGAGTACATGGGAATTAGGTTCTTCTAAAAGGGAATGATCATATATAGGAAAATGTATCACAACTTGTGTTGCGTACAAGTAAACTGTGTGCACCTTTTATGGAGGCAAACCATTGATATCAGACATTCACAACATGTATCAGACTTTTTAATCTGTTTTGAGAAGACATTTCAATACTTTCCTTTTGATAAATAAAATGATGAATATCAAGTTGATCAAAGTGGTATCTCATGACCCTTCAGTTGGTGATAAACCCACCCATCAACCCCAATGATAGATCAGAAGATGAAAGGAAAACTCACCCATCACAAGTGGAAAGTCTCAAGCGCTTAGGCCATTGTAAATTAAGTGGGTTCTAGCCCAAATGTGACTAAATCTAGTTTAGTATTTAGAGGGTACTAGATAGTTAACACACTACTTACACTAAATAGATTGGTTGGTGAGATAGCACACATATCTAAAGGAATTGAGGAGTTGGGTTAGTAATGGCGTGGGATGCTTTCATGTTTGTTACCAATCACAGCAGCCCGTAGAAGAATGGGGGTCTATTCATTCTACAATTCCACTACAGCCTTCACTACCCATCTCAGTCTTCATCATCACCATCTGAGAATCAACCCAGCAACCCATCTACAATACCAGCACCCCATCCCAGACCCATTTATACTACCTCCAAACATCGATCTATCCACCGCCGTCTGTCTACAACATCCATCTAAACCCAACCCAAGGCAGACCATCTCATCTCATATCCCGTACCACCAGAGCAGACTGTTATTCAGCTCTGAGTTGAGAAGAGAAAGACGGAATAAGATGATTGCAGCTCTGAAAGTTTTTTTTTACTATATTCTCATACTCTTTTCTTTTTCTCATTTCATTATACCAAGATTCTTTCCACCACCCTTTTAAGATTTCTTTCTTTCCTTGGCGTTTAGCTTTTGGGAATCAGACCAGAGATTCTCAGACTGCATCAAGAGAGCACCAAATCCAGCCCTTGATACCTGTCTCTTTTTTCATAGCCTCGTGTTCGTGAGATGTAGTTATTAGCCTGGGGTGACCGGTCCAGTCACGTCACTCTCTCACTCTCTCTCTCTCTCTCTCTCTCTCTGCTGGTAAACAGAAAAGTAAGGCGTACCAAAAGGAAAGAGAAAAAAGGGTAGTTCTCTTTGTAATTTATTAGCCATGTGAGGTTTGAATGCCAGAGAAACAAGGGGAGAAAAGCCTATGGAATATGGATTCAAGATTAACAATGTGTTTGGGAAGGAGGCAAAATGAAACGAAGGAAAATTAAAAAAGAAATAGAGGAAAAGTTAAAATAAATGGTGTTTGAAATGGGGGAGGAAACGTGGGAGAGGAGAATTTGAGGGTAAAATTTTGAAAATTTTATCACCAAATTTTCCCTTCAAAACTGAAGGGAAAGAGGGAAGCAAAGAGGGGATTTTCATTCCCCCTCAAATTTCTTGACTGTAAACAAACAGGAGGAGGAAAAATTAATTTTCCTTCTTTTCACCTCCCCTTCATTTTCCTTCCCCTCAAATTTTTCCTCCCCTCTCATCCTCCCTTCCCAAACGGAGCGTAAAATAGAAAAGGATGAAATTTCATCCCAGGAAACAAGCATGTACCTATTGATACGTTCTTCCAGGTGGAAATGATATCTACAAACCCTAGACGTTGACAGATAACCCCATTACTTACATTTACAAACCCTAAACTTTTTGGACAAATTATTTATATCTTTCAGTATTTGAAATTCTTCACCATGGCTCATCCAAGAGGTGGACCAATAGTTGGATGGTCTAGATCCATCCTCAAAGTACACCAATCATGGGAGATTTAAGCATCTTGAGTTGTCAAGTTATGTGATGGGTTGTGTGGTTTGGTTCTTTATTTGGTCTGTTAAGGTATTGATTGCATTAGAAGGGTTCCTGAGGCTTTTGTAAGGAAACTGCTTTTCTTCTTTTTTCAAGATTTTGAGGGGCCCACTACTCATCCATTCGTGATTGTGGCCCATATGGTTCCATGGATGATTGATTCAGACTTCCTATTATGTGGGTCCTAACATTGATGTCCATAATATCTAACTGATAGAGCAAGCCTGAATAGAATCTTTATTCTATTTCAACTGGCCATTCTTGCCTTCACTGTCACGTACTGGTGCTAACATTGATGGTTGCTACAGTATTTAACCGTCAAAGTTATTCTGCTATGTGACCTGCCCATTATTAAGGCAACAGACTTCTTGAGACAATACATTTATGGGTGATTCTATACACACCACCTAAAGTGCTGAATACCCCCATCCTCCTCTATGGACAGTGACACTGTTCATAGAGGAGGTCACTGTTTATAGAAGAATGTGGGGGTGTTCAGAAAAAATGGTGGGTGCATTTAGAATCACCCTATATACATTTATATCATACTCTTCTTTGGGTATGGGAAATTTCTTGCACCTTTCTTTCATAATTCATCTCCCCTCGTAGGAATACCAAAAAAGATGGTTTATTTAGAGATGAAACATATTCTGTTATTTAGAGATGAAACATTTTCTTTCCATTTTGTATATATAATCTTCACATGGAAGCCTTATCTCATCTATCTTCTGAGGATATTTTTCAGTCATCCCTATTGATGGCTATGTTTCTTGTCACTCCACAATCTAACATGATACTTTGGAACTACTTCATTTCATATCTTTCTGGAGTTCCTTAATACTAAATCCTTTTACAAAAGTGTTTTTCCCATCTTTTATGTATGCACCCAACGCATCTTAAATGGTATTCCTTGATTTTCATTGAACACACCCATTGATTTTCTCATACTTACATAATCATTCCAAATTTTGTCATTACTTGTTACTCCACCTAGCCATCTCAGCTACACTTAGACCTCATGTACAATCTTCTTATCATCTAACTAAGCATTCAACTGTTAGATCTACATGAAATAAACAAAAATATAGGATCGATCTAATTAACACCTATACACAATACCCAAGTATCAGGATTGATCCTGGTTGTTTTGTGGAGTGGAAGATGCCTATCCATTGAGCTATAGTGTTTTATATTGTTGGAATGATCAGTCATGTCATTACGGGGACAACCAAAATAGTAAAGTTTTGACCTTTCTTATTATCAATAATGACGCCATTAGAAAAAGATTTTTATGTAGGTTGATGGCCCATTAAGGAAAAGGGATAGGCCAAAGAGGGCATGGATGAAAGTAGTAAGGATGGATACGAAAAAAAAAAAAAAAAGAGAATTCAAGCATAATTGGAACAAGAATTTGATGATGAAATGACACATTTAAACTCAAGAACCATGATCCTATTATTCCTCTAATTTCTACAAAATTATGGATTTCTTAAAGATGAGGAAAATTTCAAATCTTTAAATGAGAATTACTTTACTTTTTTTCCCATGAATCCTCCCTCACTTGTTGTCTCTTCATGTAAGTAAAATAATATTGAAAATCAGCATATCAATGTTACTGTACCAACAAAAGAGTTACATGTTTCATATGGCAAAAGAATTGAACATAACCTACAAAGAATTTTGAATACTAGAAACATTGTGGGTTTTAAAGATACTAGTATATGTTTTGATAAAGAAGGAGGGTTGCGTCAAGTTGACAACAACGTAAAACTTTTATCACATCTATAACATTAATCATGAGTCAACATTCCATGAACATGCTAAGGTGTGTATAGATTGGAATGGCGAAATAAAATTCATGTAACTGGCCTCTATATATGGGACAAGGCTTTTATGCTGGAGATAATTATATTAAGATATTTTAGGATAATTAATGAAATGAGAATTACATGAAGCTTGTGATTAGTATAATTAGGTTGACTAAAAGGATAGTATCTCAAAATTTCTAATTTACTTTCTCTCGTATTCTTTAAATAATTGACTACTATTAATGCAATATTCATTAAGGTTTTATTGAAAGTAATCCTAAACTTTAAATGGTATCAAATTCATGGCTAGCACTGTTACCATCAAGCTAATCATGATCCTAGGTAATCTCCCTTCCATTACAATAATTGCACTGCCTACCCTCTCCCATCACTTTTCTCCTTTACTAGCATAGGTTTCTTATCTAAACAAAAATCCTACCTTCTCATAACATCTACAAACCTCCCTCATCTACAAATCATCCAAACCTTACAATCTCATCTTTTCTTTTACCGAATCTTCTCTAAAGGGAGTTTCTACTCAAAGCTACATGATCCTAATTCATGTCTAGCTCTAGGAGACATGGTGATAGATCTAATCTAGTAGGCTATCACATCCAACATATCCAAAAAGAGTGGGATGAAATAGTGATGACCTCCACAAACAAGTGGTGAACACTGGAAGAGCAGGATGGACATTATTCTAGTGAGATCAACCAAAATTTATTAAGATCTTATGAAATGAAATCCTAAAAGAATCAGCAATAATAAATGCAAATTTCATTGAGGTTTTATAAAATGAAATCCAAAATATTGTCCTATCCTAGTTCAAATTAAAATTCTGGCAATTACTCATCTCACATTGGTTGGTTTTAGATCTTATTGACTTATTTCTTTTTCTTGATAGGTAAGCGTACCATACAGCAATATGTTCAACATCGTTACAGTTAGGTGTGGGCATTGTGCTTATTTGTTATCAGTCAATATGAGCTCTATGATACAAACATTCCCTTTCCAAGACTTCCAGGTATAAGCATTTCTTTTTCATATTTGTCTTTTTTCAATCCTTCGATGATAAAGATAGAATAACTGAATCGATGAGAGAACTTCTAGTGCCTCAACACTCCTTTTCTTTCATAGGATAGATCAATTCCTTTGTTTCTAAGAACAAAATCAAATGATGGTTAAGGTCTCATAAATCCATTTAGAGAGAGAGAGAGAGAGAGAGAGAGAGAGAGTTGATAGGATCTCTCCTTTTATCAACACCCATTTGTTTTACCCTCTTCCCCCCCTTGGTTTATGTTCCACTTCAAACAACACCCCCACCCCCCCACACACACACAAACAAACAAACAAAAAAAAAAAAACAAAACATACACAGTGCCAAGTATAACCTCTTGTGCCTCCAAATGAGGGCCAATTTGGATGGGCCCAATTAGCCTTAGTGACATCGGAGAGAGAGAGAGAGTTGATAGGATCTCTCCTTTTATCAACACCCATTTGTTTTACCCTCTTCTACCTGGGTTTATGTCTCCCCCACAATGAACATACACAGTGCCAAGTATGACCTCTTGTGCCTCCAAATGAGGGCCAATTTGGATGGGCCCAATTAGCTTTCGCAACATCACATTTCTCGACTTAAAGCAAGAAAAGGACTTGATCTTTGTTCTCTCTTTATGAGTTTTAAAATGGATCGACTTTACATTCTTCCATCTCTTAGCTCACAAAAGGGAAGTTGAGAGAAGTGACTCCCATCATGGTTGATTGGGGGCTGGTGGTTAGAACCTACAGGTCCTATGACCAAGTTCTATGAGTCCTACAGCCAAGCTCTATGGCTACATAGGGCCTAGGGCATGCAAACTGATGGGCCCTATTTATTTAGCCCATTGAGCCACAACCCCAAGTTAATTTTAGCAGGTTTTGGGTTTTGGCTTATCAAGCTAGGTGTTATATTTTGATGGGCCACAGGATCAAACACACTGTATTTCCCTTTAGTTGACCCATAACTTGGTTTTAAATTTGATTGGTCTTTGATTTTCGGACATTAGACTTTGTTTTTTTTTGGCTATAATATATTGGGTGAAGGCCTCGACACTTTTAAGTCTAATGGAATCATTCATTTTGGACATTAACCATTGGTTAGTGGGCCAAGGCCCACGTGACCAAAGTGTCAAAGCAAACTAAAATAAATAGAGGACAAATAATATATCTATTTAGATTTTAGATTTTAGATTAATCTATGGAGTACAATGTACATAGGTCTTAGAAGGAGGTAACATCTCAAACTCCCTTTCCCAACTGATATAGGACTTATACCACATGCATGGACACCCAGAAAAGGTGGTTCTTCATTTGTATTACTTGATTTTGATTTAGTGTTTAAAAAAGCATAATTCCTGAGGAATAGTTAAAGAATTCTGTAAAATGAGAAAAAAATAAGTGAAGATCCTTTTTGTATTACTTATTTAATGGGTCTTCTAACGACGGATTTTTATTTTAGTTTTAAGGGAATTGCAATTTGAACATTCATGAACTGCTTTAAGATATTTTCATCTATTCAAGAAATAATTGCATAAATCTATTAATAGAAGAGACCGTCCTTAAGAAACTAAAGATAGAATCTTTACTAGTAATTATGATGAATGGAGAATCAACTATATTCATTTAGGCAAGGACAATCGCAAATTAGCTAACCATTAAAATGAAAGAAAATAAAATGGTTTTTACAAAGAGTTCATCCTTACTATATGGCAACATGTGCAGCATCAAAACTTCAGCTCTCAAGATAGTGATAAGGAGTGTGGGTCTTCTTCCAAAACCAATACGATGTCGGACTCTACTGAGGATGATCAACCTCGAATACTACCTATACGCCGTAAGTCTTTTCTTTTCTTTTCTTTTTCTTTTCCTTGTTCTTGTAAATCCAACATATCCTTATTATGTTCTCTCTCTCTCTCTCTCTCTCTCTCTCTCTCTCTCTCTCTCTCTCTCATTCATTTGGTTGTGATTAGCAAAAGCACCCATAAAGTTATCTTTCCACTCCTTTCAAATTAAATCATTTGGTTGTGATTAGCAAAAGCACCCATGAAGTTATCTTTCCACTCCTTTCAAATTAAATTGGAACCATTGAAGGGGTCCACTAATGAACAACACTAGCATCAAAAAATATTGTTTGCAAAGTACTCCATCTAGTTTTTTTTAGGATGGCCCAAGGACACCCCACTAGCGGATGCTATTAAATTATTCTAATCGCACATCCTGTTGGGCCACAACATGAAAAACTTGGAGTTCCTTTCATGCCACGCACCGTTAAAAGCAATCTATTGAAGAACTTTCTTGTTCTCCAAAAGTACACATTCCTAGCCAATTAGCAACAGTCTCCAACAGTGAACCTAAATACATTGACAATGAAAGTCCATCCCTACAATGTCCTAGGATGAAATAAATTGATGATAGAATATTGAAAATTCCACCAAAAAAGAAAAAGAACAAAAACCAGAAGCGTAACTATGAAACCTAATAAGTTTCCGATATTGATAATCCAATTCTAATGGTAAACCACAAATAAAGTAAGAGATTTCTCCATAGGAATCAAATTTCGGAGAATTAAGATAATGCACTAGGAAATGAGGATGAACTTTAGCAACAAACCTCTACTTGCTTTTTATGTTGGTTTTATATGAGATTTAAACATGAGGAGAAAATCTATAAACAAGAGGATGAACTTTAGCAACAAACAGCTATTAACTTCTTTTTGGCGGATGCTTCTCTCTCTCTTAGCAATTTGTCTTCTCCTTTCACTAGTCACATTTTAGATTCTTTTTTCTCTCTCTGTAATCAACTCTATCCAATTATAAGATAGAGTTTAGTCTTTTCTTCTTTTCCTTTTGGTGTTCTGGTCTTTTTCCTTTCTGTAGCCTTTTTAGCTGTTGTTTCTTCTTTTGCTTCTCTTAATTCAATTTGCAATTTAGCAAAAAAAAATATGAGATTTAAACATGAGGAGAAAAAAGAACCATGTAGGGTTTGTCTTGTGACTATGAAGGGCATGTTCTTTTTCTAAAACTTCTTATAAGAATTTGGTATGTTGGCAATTCATGGACATGATGTGTCCTCTAACATTTGAAAATATAATATTTCTTTACTAAAATTAACATCATAGAAAGTCTCAAATGATAGTTAGAATTCCTAAAATTCCAACCACTTTGCTTTTTCATGGAATTTCTGGATGCTCAAATATTTTTTTGCTTAAGGGTAAATTTGAATTAAAGAAAAAGAGGGAAGTGGGCAAGAGCCCCCAAAATTACAGAGAAGAAACCACCAGAGAAAGCTTACAAAAAAGAAAACACCAACCCAAATATTCAAACCTCCCAAAAGAAAGAACACAGAACAAAGAAAAAAGCAAAACAAAGGAGAAAAGCTTCACTTCGGCACAGAGAAGCACTAAAAGACCACAGGATAACGACCCAGCACAGCTGCACTGGACTAAACCTAAACAACAAAACTTCACAGCACAGCTGCAAGGCACATCGAACCAAGGAGGCTCTCCAAAGCCTCAAAACCCAGCACTACCACAAAAGCTCTCTGCACAACACTGAGAGACAAACATCTCCAAGCGAAACACTGCACAACCTCTGGATGCTCAAATACAAAAGAGGATTCAGAGATTCCACATGTTGGAGAACTCAAGAAATCTTTAAACAAGAATTGTTTGGATTCCAATAAAGAAACAAATCTAAGTGTTTCGCTCTAGCTTCATAAGGACCAATGCCTACTAAAAGTCATATGGCTAATAGTGTGCCTCCTCTACAGAATATCTTTTCTTTTCTTATTCTTTTTCTTTTTTCCTCTTTTTTTTTTTTTTTTTTGCTAAGTTACAAATTGAATTAAGAAAGTTGAAAGGAGAAACAACAAAAGAAAGCAAACCACAAGAGAGGGGACAACAAAAAAAACAGAGCTTAACCTATCTCATGGCTGGAGATAGCTGATTACAAAGAGAAAAGAAAGACTCTAAAGTAGAGTTGTAAAGAGGAGAAGATATTTTACCAAGTGAGTGGGAAGCATTTGCCAAGAAGAAGGAGATAACATTGTCAAGAGTAGGCTTCATATTGTTGAAAACTGCCGGTTCCTGACCTTCCATAAGCTCAAAATTGCCACTAAGAGGATGGTGTGCCTCCTCTATAGAATATCTTAAACGCACAAACTTTAATAATGGTGATTGAACCTGTTCAAGTAAATAGAAGGAAACTTTTTTTTTTTTTTTTTGCTAGAAGGCAATATTATAAAGAAGAAGAGAAAGAAAGGCATAAAGCCCCAAAATACAGAGCCAACTTAACCACTATAAAAATAAAAGGTAGCAATAAAAAGGGCAAAAGAAAGAAAGGAAGTAAAAGGGAAAAACCCAATTATCGAACCTCTGTCTTAAAAGGAACAAGCAGAAAGATGCAAATCGCCTGAAGAGGCTTACCAAAGCAAGGTTTTTCCATACGTTTGAGAGAGGAAGAAAGCAGCTTTAACGGGTAGGTTTTGACCTTCATCTAAGAGGCTCTAGAGTTTCTAAAAAAGAGATCATTTATGCACTTCTAAGTAACATAACTAGTGGTGAAAAACATTGAGGAAGCTCCTTTTCTTGCCAACTTGTCACTGTTGTTGGAGAGGTCTAGCCAAATCTTGGTAGGGGACAAAGGTAACACGAAGTTGATGTCAGTTGCTAGAAGAACCCAATTCCAAAGAGCGGAGGCAAACAAACAGTGGAAGAGAGGATGGAGGGTTGTTTCCAAAATGTTGTTGCAGAGGCAGCACCTGCGAGCAAGACTGAAGCCAACTAACTGAACCCAAGCTTGAGCAAGGGTCTTACAATGCATCAATCTCCAAGCAAAAAAGGAGACTCTTGGTTGCAGGGGGGAATTCCATACTAGATAGGCCCGACCAATAGGCGCACTGCTTGATCTAATGGGTTACCGCGCTTCCTTGAAGGTAAGAACTTGGCCTAGGTGGGATTTCCAAACTATTTGGTCTTCAAGATCCGACTGAATATGAATGTCCTGGATAGTAATTCTCAAAATATCAGCTGCCTCCAAAGGAATGTCTGACGTGAGAATCCAAGTATCACCTTCCCAGAGAGAGCTCACCTTCTTGTTGAGAGGGAAGGGAAATTGGGGCAAAAGAGAGGCAAAGCAAGCATTATCAATCCAAATAGCAACCTGCTTCTCATTTCCAATGTTCCACTTGATGCCAAACTGGATGTGGTGGGCATAGTTCTTTATTTTTCGTCAAATACAAGAACCTGATTTGGGAGTGGTGGGACTCCATAAGGCTGACGTTTTTTTTTTTTTTTTGCTAAGTTGCAAAGTTGAATTGAAAAGAAGGAAAAGAGATAACAACCAAGAGAGGAAACCAACAGAAAAGAAAAACCACCCAAAACAGAGGGCAACCCACTAACCAATGCTAGGATAGTGCTTGTTACATAAAGCTACAAAAGAATCAAGAGAAGAGCTGGAGAAAGAAGTAGACAATTTACCAAGAACTTAGGAAGCATCTGCCAAGAAGAAAGAAGAAGCTATATCTTGAGAGGGCTTCTTACCATTAAACAGAGAGAGATTCCTAACCTTCCACAGGCTAAATAGGGCCACAAGAAAAATAGCACCAAGACCCTTTTTTGCCTTAGAACAAGAATTAGCTGAGAGAGAGCTCCATAGAGAAGAAGCAGTGACAGCAGCTGCAACTCTGAAATTACCTTGGTGCTGAAACCAATCCCAGAAGCACAAGGCAAAGGGACAGAGGAAGAAGAGGGTGATGCTTACCACAAAGGTAACAAGAAGACGCCAGCTGCACCCCAATGGATTGCGCCCAATCATTGGTAGGGAGTTTATTATGAAACAGCTTCCAAGCAAAGCAAGCAATGGAGGGTCTGAGGAAACTATTCCAAGCAAACTTCGACCAACTATTTGGAAGACCCCTGGTTCTAATTGAATTCCAAGCAACAGAGAAAGAGAGGTGGCTAGAGTTGGTGCTCGACTAGATCAACTTATCAAGAACATTAGAGAGAGAAGTCCATCAGAAGAGAGGAAGAGAAGGAAATCACCTGCTGCGGAACATCTGAAAAAGTAATCTGCTGGAGGTTAGAGAAGATGCCATGCACTGATTCAGTCCAAGGGAAGGAAACCCCCGGAAATTGGTGAGCTATCGATAGAAAACCATGCCATTTATCTTGCCAAAAGCTTGTATTTCTCCTGTCCCCCAGCCGCCAGTGGCGGTTTTGAACTTGGGGAAGTATGTGCCGGTCATCTAGTCCGCCGAAAGAGACGAAGAAGAAGCCGCAGACCAACCCAATTTGATAAACGAAGCCTCATTTTGCTGATGAATGCGCCTAATCCCCAGACCTCCTTCCTTGGTTGGAAGACAGATACAATCCCAGCGAATATGATTCCTCTTATATTGAATTTGCTCCCCTAACCAAAGGAAGTTTCACATGAGGGGTTCCATGTTCCCTGACACTAACTTGTGAAGGGGGAAAACTATAGCTATGTGAGTAGCCAAACTACCCAGCACATGCCTAACCAGAATTCTCTAACCAACGAAGGATAAAAGTCTGAATTTTTCACCCAGAGAGCTTGGAAAGGAAACTTGTAGCAAAAGAAGGTGCATGGCCACATCGTAAAACTTCAAGACTATTGATTTGGATCTTTGTGACTATTTCACCAAAAGCAAATCACATTCTCTAGAGCTTTTGTAACTTTAAAAGGTGTACTTGTATGTTAACCATATAAAATCATATAAAATAAATTTCAAGAGTGAAGAAAAGAAGAAATCAATAAGTTCAACAGGACAAATTGAAAAACACCCTTGTTGTCTTTGTGAGAATTATTGCCATGTTATATTATCAATGAGATATTTTCACCGGAACTATGACAGTCGAGGTTTAAATCATCATTCTAATTAAAACCTTACAAGACGTAAAACTTCATTCCAAGTCTTATATAATTGTTCCCTTCTACTTAATATTGAACAAATATCTTGTAATTTGCACAAAGATGCATTATGGTGACTTTGATTCACTTTTAGTGTTGACAAAAGGTGTTTTTGCAGAAACCTCTCACAGAAATCCCATGAAAGTGTTGAGACTTAAGATGACATATTGCCAACTTTATCTCACAATAAATGAAAGCAATAGTTAATATTATAAATCATGTTTGTATACATTTTATGAACTAAGACTCGAGCTTCACGTTATTAGCATGTTAAGCTTTCAGAAACTTCTCATTCTAGCAAGTGCGACTCAAGGGTTTCTCTTCCATAGGTCACTAGTTCATTTTTTTTTTCTATATCCTTAGTCCTTACATGCATCTCCAGATGAAGAACATTATAGTGAATTGCATGGTCAAATGTAAATCATACTTTTATATCCTTAATGACTTAACACTATGAAGTTTTATTTTTGTAGCTAATATTTTGTGTTACTATCATTTATTTTCCTTTAAGCAGCTCCAGAGAAGAGGCAACGTGTTCCTAATTCTATACTATGAAGTTTTATTTGTAGCTAATACTTTGTCTTACTATCATTTGTTTTCCTTTAAGCAGCACCAGAGAAGAGGCAACGTGTTCCTTCTGCCTATAACAAATTTATTAAGTGAGTACTTGGGAACAATTGCTCTTTTTTAATCAGTGACCCTTATGAAATGCATAAGATCCTTAAACAATTAATGCCATGGTTACTTTCAACGAATTAAAAGTGTTATACTTGATTGGTTCCATCTTTCTCATGCAGAGAGGAGATTCAAAGGATAAAAGCTAGTAATCCTGACATTAGCCACAGGGAAGCATTTAGCACCGCTGCGAAAAATGTAAGTATAGATAAGATAGAAAATAAAATAATGAATCATAGGAACTGATAGAATGTACTGAGATTAGTTATTTCTACTAATGAAGAGATTGAAATATAAACTAATGAGCAACCTCCTAGAGAGTTCTATAAGTGCTCCTCTTGATGATCTCTCTAGTCTCTATCATGATACGAAATACTGCCCAGACTTCTTCAAGTGTTTCTTGGAAATAATTCAACCATAATATTTTGACCCTATTGTCTATTGATCATTCTACGGACTAACGATTTTTCATTCTCAATATTGGCTATTAATCTAGGGGCTTTGACATTTCAATACCCATTAAACACTCAATCCCCAATTTCATGACTAAAAGCTTCTAAATGTCACCAAAGTCATTTAAATGGGTTTTTAAAAACCCATGACATCATGGGATCCAAGTAGCTTTTCAACTTTTAACATTTGGATCCCATGATTTCATGGGTTCTTAAGCTCCCATGATACCATGGACTCCCAAGATATCATCGGATCAAAGGCAAAAAAGTTAAAAAAAAAAAAAAAAAGATATCAAAGTCAAACGACTCTAGTGATATTTACAGAAGTTTAGTCATGAAATTGGAGATTGTGTGTTTAAGGAGTATTGAAATATCAAATTCCCATTAATCTATTCAAGCCCAGCGTCCTATGAGGGACCCACCTATAACCAATCCCACCACCTCAGGCTCCAATTTGATACTCAATTGGAATTGCATCTGCCATTTAATTATTGACCCAAAAAGAAAACTTGCATAGATTAAATCAAAAGTTAGAGATGTTGTAGGTGCATATATTTTGTAGAACCATCATCTACCCGATAGCGTAAATGGCCCATTTTTACTAAATATATATATATATATATATATATATATATATTTATATATACATTTGTTTTAATTTATTTCTAAAGTTATAGAAAACTAGGGAATTACCTCTGTTGGCTAAAATAAGATTTACAAATAGCATTCTAAATATGTCTATTCAATTCTTAGTTTGCATTATCCATAGAAAAGCTTGTAGAAACACGAGAACTAACAATGTATCCTCTTTTTTTAACCAAAGAATGTATCCTCTTTCATTCTCCATTACTTGGTTATAGCCTACCCATTAATAGAAGAAGAGATAAAAGATGACAAGGATGATGGTGGTGAATTTGTAAACTAAATTGATAGGTTTAACTTTGAAATAGAGCATTGAATAAAGAGATTTATACAGTAGACCACCAATCTATCAAACACTACTTCCTTCCTCCCCTCATTATACCCACTAACTAAACATTGTACTTTTCTTATACCAAAGAAAGAAAAAACTAAACATTGTGAAGACAAGACTGACCTTCTGATTAACAAAAAAACTTTGAATTCTACCCAAAAAAAAAAACAGGTTGAAAGGATGGATGACTCACATGAGCTACTAAAATTGGTTATTATTTTTGCAGTGGGCACATTTCCCTCATATCCATTTTGGTCTAACCATTGATGGCAACAAACAAGTAAAAGTTGACGAACCCTTTGCTGGGGAAGGAGCCCAAAAGACTCAAGGGTTCTATTGAGAAGAAGTGATGTGCTGGTAGAAGTTGTTTCAATATATTTATAGAACAACGCTTTAGGGATCATGTAGAAATTTACTCCTGAGTTGAGCTTTTAATAAACTTCACAACACATTTCTTTCTGGCAACATTCCTTTTATAGTGCTACTCCTTTGAATGGTCTAATCTTCTAGCACATATTATTTGATTTGTGTTGAAGTTCATCTCTCATTTGATATATTCCCTATAGACCTAATGCCGCATTCATCATGTTTTATTTTCTACTGAATGTTCAAGGAAATTTGAGTTAAAAAAGTGATATCAAGGGTGAGAGAAAAGTGATAGGAGAGAGAGAGTAAAAAAGTGATATCAAGGGTGAGAGAAAAGTGATAGGGGAGAGAGAGAGAGAGAGAGAGAGAGAGAGAGAGAGAGCATAATATACTTCCTACCAGCCTAATGCCTCATTCATATTTCTTTCATTTGTAACAGAATGTTTAAGAAAATCTTATAGAAAAAAAGTTCGAGCAAATGTGAGTTGTGAGAGAGAAGTGATTTAACGAGTATATATGTCTAAATATCATATGATATATATAGGGGCTTGATATGGTGTGATGAAATCACCTAGGATCAAGTTGCCCCTCAACAAACTATCCAATATAAATTGGCACGTGCCCAAATTTAATACTCATCCAACTTTTACTCACTATTGGATTAAGATTAAAAAAAAAAAGTAATGCGTATTAAATTTGTTTCATGACTTTAGGGATGTAGATAGAGGGGTAAAGATGATACAAAGGAGTTGAAATTTTACATACCTACATGTCTCAATGATACTTTTCATCCCCTACCTCCACCATGATTGTCATGGCCCAAATGGGCTTAGGTGAGTTCATTGCGGGGGGGCGGGCGAGAGAGAGTACATACAAGGCCAGAACGGTGCACTTGATCACTGTGGGCATCCAAGTCCAAAATCTCTCTCTCGATAAAAAATCGAAAGATTGATCCAACCCAAGCGGATGAGGCTCCTTGGCAAAAAGACTTAATGTTGTCCAGGATTGGATTCCTCCAAAAATGAGCATTAGCTTGTACACTGTTTGGTTTGTACATTAAACAAGAATTAGGCAAAATTCACAATATTTGTAAATGCATCCATCAATCAATCCAATCACACCAACAATAATGCAACCCTTGGATGTGCAAGCAATGAGAAAATAATAAAATAAAAAACCTAACCTCAATCTTCCTGGATTTCTCTGTTCTGTGCAATGTGGGTGAGGAATAAAATGGTTTTTATGAATGACCCAGTAACCGGACGGTCCCATATACATGGCATTCATCAGCTATTGTACTCTACTTTCTTGGTTATGTAGAATTTAGTGGAGTAAATGATGGTAGACTTATAGAGCTGTGTCCTTATTGGAGCCATCTATCTATCAGGATTTGAGGCGTGGGTCTGGGTTGTGCAGTCTTTTTGCAGTTGATCCATCAACTTCATTCTCAGGTACCACTTAGTGGATCATCTCCAATCCAATCCAAGTGCCCAATAAAAGTTGATTTGATTAGATATTCCATGGCATCAATCACCAGAGTATGACATTACAAACAAACATGTGATATGTGAAATGTGTACGAGCATTGCTGCTCTACTGCATGTGGTAGAAAGTAGAGAAGAAGCCAGTGGGGAATCTGAGTAGAAGAAGCCCGGAGATGGAGACAGCAGATGAGACATTGACAAAAAACAAAAAAAAGGACAGTAGATGAGACGAAGGACACTTGGGCCTTCTTCTTGAGAATGAATAATGGGATCTTCATTCTTCAAAGAAAGGCGAGAGAGAGCGGGGGTGGGGTTAATCTGAGGTAGAGGAAGCCTGTGATTGGACACTTCACTTCACAGGCACCGAGGTGGGTGGATGGTTGGCAACCCATGACATTAATGCTGTTTTTGGGAAGGGAAGAGGGGAGGGGAGGGGAGGGAAAATTTGAATGGGAAAATGAAGGGGGAGGGGAGGGGAGGGGAGGGAAAATCCCATCTTTGTCTTCCTCTTTCCCCCCTCTTTCCTCCAATTTTTTATGGGAAAATTTGGGCCCAAATTTCCCTTTCCCACTTTCACTCCCCCCTTTACAAACACCCTCTATTTTCACTTTCCCTCCATTTTTTCCTCTGTTTTTTTCCTCTCCTCATTTTGCCCCCTTCCCAAACAGTATAAGTTCGCAGAGAAATTTACCAAAAAAAAGAAAGAGTTGCCCAAGAAGAAATTTACAAATTTCAATCTGACTCCATTCTGTCAAATTCTAATCAAGTACAAGCATGTGATGTGATTCATCTCAAAGGGGATCTTTCTCTTGAGTCCATGTGATTCATAAAGTTGTACCTTGTGTGGGGGGCTCAGTCTCTAGCTATTTTTTCTCTCCTTGTGTAGCTTGTTCTTTGTTGCTTGGCTTTCCTTTCTTGGACTGTCTTGCTTTTTGTTAAAACCCAAAACCCAACCAATACAATTTGCCTTTACTAAAAAACAATGCAGTTTTACTTCCTTATAACTAGAAAACACAAAGAAATTTTATTTGAGATTCTTTAGATACCATTAAATTCTTGTAAGAAGTTTTATTATTAGAAATCCCCAAATGTTGTACCCAAAAAACCATGTGAAAGCTTAGCATTTGGAGCGTTTTAAAGGTTATTTATAGTCATTTTAGGACAGATTATTTTTTAGCTATTTGTATCAAACAAAGAATTTGAGGAAATCGATAGACAATGTTTTCGATTTATGGAGACAATAGATTCTAGTTTAAATTTGGGTTAGTACTAGTCCCCGCAGATAATGAGTTTGAAGGGCTTAGATTAATGATAAGGATGGGGTGGGTAGGCATGTGGCCAACCATTCCAAGCTTAGGACAGCCTTGAAATGAGAGAGAGAGAGAGAGAGAGAGAGAGAGAGAGAGGGGTCATGGTAGGCTTGTCAATCTGGTGCTAAGACAAGCGGGTCCGGCCTGGCCCTACACTCAAAAGGCCCTTCAAATGAGAGATTTTGTTTCTAAGGAAAAGTACCAGGGCTGAGCTTGCACAATTTTTTGTAAACCCTGAAATTTTGGGGTCAGGCTTGGATAGTATTGACCCGGCCAAGGCTAGGATCCTTCTACTTTTTATTTATTTTATATAATATGTGTGTATGTGTGTGTGTGTAAATATATACTAAAACTTCGTTATCACAACCACTTAGTAGTAATAAAATGGGGATACGAAGGCAATTTCATAACCATGTACCCATTACAAAATGCACTAAAAATTCATACACACATACTTGGTTTATTTCATCTATATTTAATTATTTAAATTGTGTATCATACGTAATGAAAAAGCAATAAGTGCTGCTCGGTTGGTTCTATTCCCTTTCTTTTAGTTTTATTGATTCTTACTTAGGCTTTTCATATTATTCTTATATATTCTTACTAGTTCAAAAGGAGGTGTACTCCTTCCTCTTAATAAGGATACATGTTTTTTTACTCTTTAGAGTTACTTGAGATGCCAACCAATTCATAGAAATAGTTTATATATGTAGAGAACTCTAAGGATAAGGGGTGATCCGAATATTCTTTTAATTAGATAAATATAACTCTTAATTTTTAAAAGTCTAAACTAAATAAATAATTTTTTAAGTGCATATATTTTTATGACTGAAATCTAATGATGCTTAATAGACAAATCAGTGTTAAATTGAAAATAATGCCAATTGACAAAAGGTATGTGAATGTAAATAATTTAGAATTTTAAAAAATAAAACACTGTGAGAATGATTTCATACATTGAAATTATGTAAAAGGTGTGAAATAGATCAGATTTTTTAATCACTTTCCTTTTCTTTGACAAAATAAAACTAAAGCACGTATGATCTATCTAATAAAAGAAAGTTCTTAGAGACAACTTATATTGTCCAAATTTTTTCTTAATGGTTCCTTTACAATTGAAGCTAGACAAGAAAACCATCGGACGACACTCGATTCTTGGTAACAATGTAAAAATAATAAAGATCTTCTTACTTTGAGGCCTTGAGCCCTACCTTGGCCCTCGAGGGTAGAGTAAGGGCCTAGGTAGTGCAGACCCTCCGAGAGCTTTCGTCCGCCCAAGCCTGGCCCTATATATATATATATATATATATTGATGATAGGATTAGGACAACCCCAGGCCTAGCCCAACTGGCCCTTTCACAGCCCTGGGTCATGGAGTGATCAAACTCTCTAGACATTGGAGTATTTCATGAATTTCAGTTAAGGTATTCATGAAAAGACTTGCTACTTATCTATAAAAAGATTCTTTTGGAAAATAATCAGAGTGCTATGTGTACAAGAAGTATACTCTGGTGAGCTCGGGAGAAGCCAAGTGAGAACCCAGTGATGTTGTGGTTTCTGGAGTAGGACATAGTTATGTCATACTCAGTACCTTTCTCCTATTTTGTATTAATTTGTGTTTACATGTGGTTCATAATATTTTTTGCTAGCATTACATATATATATATATATATATATATATATATATATATATAGGGAGACGCTCTTATGTGAGATACTCTCACCTTATTAAGAGAGATAATGAGGAAGTCCTCACATTTAAGAGATGTTCTCACAGGAGCATCTCCCATATATATATATATATATATATTGTGTGTGTGTGTGTGTAGTGTATGGGGTGGAAGAGGAAGAAAGGATCTACCTAATATTTTGTTCAATTTGATGGACTCTTAGGATCCCAGAACTTTACTATAAAGGAAATAGTGGATCTCAAATACAATGAGGTTTGGATCATGAATTGGGGGCATACAAAAGTATAGAAAAAACAAAAAGTGGGATTAAGTTGTTTTTTCTGTTTTTGCATATTTCTAAAAATCCATGAGAGTGGAAGATGTGAAACTTAAAACAGTGAGGTTATCACTTCTATGAAAATATTGTACGGTCTAAATCATGACATATGGACCAGCAAAAGTGCAGGAAATCAAAAAGTGAGGATTAGTTATTTTTGTGCTTTCCACATATTTCTCAATTTGTGAGGATTTAAGATATATATGAAACTCCACACCCCTATGGTTTATCATTTCTATGAGAATCTTGACCAGTTTGGAACATAAATTAAGGACACACATGAGTGCAACAAATTAGAAAAATAAGGTTAGGTTTGTTTTTGCCGGAGTGGTAAAGGGTGTCTCAATTCATTACTAGTGGCTGATAGGGAATGGACATGGAAGTACTCTTGCAGAGCGCTATAGAGGGTGTATGCTAGCGAGCACGATTGAGGATGTGGTGTGGCAGAGCATGGGAATGCAATACCCTAGAGATCAGTGGCAAAACCAGGATTTTCGTTTGAGGGGGGCTGGTGACCGGTGGGTGATGGCTTGGATCATACCGATTGTGTTTCATAGAATTTTGTGTGATTAATGTCTTTCTTAAGATAATCCCCAAGATAAATTGAAACTACAAAACGGAATTCATGTAGCTTTTTTTTTATCTCGGACGGTTCCCAATCCTTTGGGCTAGACTAATCCCTCTGGGCTCATAGGGAAGTCAGGTAACTCCCCTGTAACCCCAGTGTGGTAGTGCAGTCTCGAACTTACAACCTCCAGGTGCAAACCGTGGTCCTAGGCCAACTGAGATACCCCTTGAGGTGGCAAACCCATCATAGTTTGGAGAAGGTGTTGATGTGCTTAATGCATTGCTGATGATGTTGTTGATGTGGTTAATCCAAATACATTTAGCCACCCAATGTATTCATATACATTTAATCCAACTACACCTTTTTCTTTATCAAAACCGAACATATTTTCATACTTGAAAAAAAAAAAACACAGAAAAAATAGATTTGGGTTATCAAGCTAAGTTCAATATGGGGAGGAATTTTTTTGTTACGTTTAGTTAAGGTTGATTTGTAGAACCATATAAATTCACCAGTTGAAGATAGTGTTAAACTCCTATTTGAAAAGGTAAAAAAATGATAGAGATAGAGATTGAGAGAGAGACTAAGAGATTCAACGAGAGAAATAGACTGAGAGAGTAAGAGAGATCAATTGAGTTAAGAGAGATATAGACTAAGAGAGTAAGAGAGAGAGAGAGAGAGAGAGAGAGAGAGAGAGAGAGAGAGAGGTAGAATGAGAGAGAGAGAGAGATAGGTAGAGAGAGAGAGAGATAGGTAGACTGAGAGAGAGGGAGAGAAGAGATGCATACGTGTCAGAGGGAGGAATAACAGGGGTGCACCCATGTCGGGGAAGGAGATGGAGGGTTTGCCAATTTGAGATTTATTTTATTTATTTTTTTTTAGAGGGAAAGGGAGATCGGGAAAAGGAGTATTTTGAGTTGAGGAAAGAGAGGTGGGGGTTATGGAATATTTTAAGTGGGGGCTAGGCTATACTTCCCTTAGGGCGTAATGAGCTTTTTTCAATCTTTGTGGGGGCTTTAGCCCCCAAAATGCTACATGCAGGTCCGCCCATGCTAGAGATGATCCTTTGGACTTAGATTTGGCTAGTTCATGACTAGGATAGTTTACCATTACTCCCAAAGTACAAGCAAAAATTAAAAAAAAAAACCTCCAAAGCAGTGACTTTATGATCAACCCCCTTAAAGCCTTGCTTAGCTAAAACACTTGATGTACCATTTGATACTTGCGAAGAAGATGATAAAGACTTTAATCTCACTGAAATTTAATTGAAATTTTCAAGGAATTGAAGCAACTGAGTTCACCCTCAAAATAGTATTGGTTGAATCGCTTTCCAAAATTAGCTCTTTTTAAAAGAATGAAAATAGATACAAATAGCTTCAAAAACAGCTAAAACCTCCGCCCTGTTATAAACTTCTAGTGTTGTGTGACCTATTTTTCTTCCGGGTTTGCTTGAATGTAACAATTTCTTATGGATTCAGATACCAAACTTATAGAGTTTTTTGAGCTATAAGCTGAGAAATCATAATTAATAAGTACATTTCAAAAGACCATTTGAATTTGCTATGGTATTTTTTTTTTTTTTTTTTCAACATTTGGAATCTTCTCAATCTAGAATCTGGAATGCCTTGAGATTTGAGCATTTTAATAATCCCATTAATAGAATCAAATTAGAATTTATAGGTTTTGAAACTCTATCTGACAGTAACTATCCTCTTGCAAGGAAACAGGCAAAATAAATTGCTATAAAAATCGATGTGGGTCATTACTAAGAGCATAGGTTTACATTGCTTACTAAAACAGGCAAAGCCTTCATCCTTATGTAGCAGATGAATCTTCATGGCCTTAGTTTTAAAGCTCTACCATAATTGGGTAGCATCACTTGATACATAATGGTTGGCCCTGAAAAAGTATCAGTTTTTTATGTGTTTTAGGTTTCATTTGAAATATTTTAAATCTCTGCTCTCACCATGTTTATATTCTATTTTGTTACTTTATTTATATCCAAGACACCCTAAAAGCAATTAATAAAATTGTGTGGGGTATTCCCCAAGGCGACCGACCTCAGGTCCCGGCCTCGACAAAGGCATGAATGCCGACCTCAGCTATCGGTCAGGTGCTCCATTTCGGTAACGTGCCCCTTGGCTTCGGTCTCGGTACAAGCATGAGACCAGGAGTTCAGCCTTGGCCATGCTCCATCTCGGTCTCGGTCAGACTGCTGATCGGGATGACCATGGACAGCTGTCGTGCCACGGCAACAGGATAAGGGCACCGCCCAAATCCCTGACACAGCTACACCGCCCATTCATCAGGGTATGGTCCGATGGGACAGAGTGGGCTACGATGGGACAGCCTCTCAAGTGCTTACCCCAAAGTCCACTCTCCTCCTCTATAAATACAGAAGCCTTCAACAGGTAACAGGGGGGGCTATCCACACGCTGGTACGCCATCTCCTCCCCAACTACATCTCCTACCTCTGTTCTAGTCCTGCACCTGCAGCTAACAAAGGCATCGGAGAGCCCTGCGCTGCCCAAGCCAGGGTCCTCTGACCTTCTCCTTTTTCCCATTTCAGGCTCGAGGCATCGGTTTTTCTATCATCTACAAGGAGCTCTAGCCTCCGTCTTCTTCCAGTGGGCCGCAAATTCACCCCCCCGGGTCTGTGAGTTTTTGTGCGCTTACAAAAATAAAATTTTTCATTTTTTTTATGTAGTCTTTGAAATATGTTTTGGTGAAAAAGGGCAAAATAGACTAATTTTGATGGTGCAGTTTCAAAAAATCGTGCAATACATAAAGACTTAGCTTTTTTGCAAACTTAACCAATCATGACATATAAATTAGCAGCACAACACAAGTGTGTGTCTATGTCCATTGTGTGATGAAAGTAACTTCCACCAGAATCTATGAGAAACTGCTACTTTATAGGGTTTTCTTACGTAATCCTAAAAGCCACTTAAAATATTTATATTGAGAATCTCCCTATGGCAAATTGGTTTACAGTATGTACTATAATTAGATTAGTCACTGCAAAATATAAACAATTCGCTATGTCGAGAATCATATCTTAAAATCATACGAGGCATATTGCTTACTTGCACAAAACTTATTATATTACATCTAAAACAAACAAAGCACGAGTTTTCATCTAGCAAGCAAGAGTTTGGATCTCCTATTTCATAAAAACAGAGGGATACCATTTCATCCAATCATCTCATGCTAATTGTATAAAATATCATGCCATTTAATGTAAGCTCTCAATTGCTTCCTTCGAATGAAAAAAGAAAAGAAGATATTTTATACAACTGACATGAGATGATTGGATGAAACGGAATCTCTTACGAAACAGGGGATCCGGACTCAGCAAATAAATACCACACATGGCATGTTTTATGAGGTCCACGGCAAAGTTAGGATTCTACAATTCTATTCCACATTCTTTGTTGCTCTATTTAAACTATTATAAATGTTTTCATCCACTAAAGTTAAGTATTGCATATTGGGATTGCACAAAAAAATGAGTCTGATTCATTTTCTTAAAGACTAGCTATTTTAATGTAAGATATTTGAGTTGGGTGGATGCCCAATTGGAGGAGGTGGGTAGGGTTGAAGGTGGCTATGGGAGAAGAATATGGACCTGCCTTGCTTCTTCCTCATCCCTCTCTAAGTGGGAAGAATGAAATTTCATAATGAAATTAACTTGTGGAGGATCTAAATCGTTGACCATAAATACTTCACCATATATATAGGATGTCCCAAAATTTTACTTCAATAAAAGGTAATCCCCATTTTAGATTGAGCATGCAATAATGCATGCTTATATTAATCTTGTTATTAGTTGCATGGTTAAACTTATAATAGGATGAACTCATATTAGAGTAACCCCAAAGGGTTGGTCGAGTGGTCAGGACCACGGTTCCTTCCTCTTCCGGAGTTAGAGGTTTTGGTATCGACCTCCGGTTCCCCCCTCTTCAGGAACCGAATGTTGAATCCTCTTGTGCTACCACTTAGGGGCCACAGGAGTCTTACCCGGTTTCTCTCTGGGCCTGGAGGGAATAGTCTAGCCCAAGGGATTGGAAACCCTCCGTTAAAAAAAAAAAAAAAAAAACTCATTAGAATTTGTAAATTTGAGAACATCCCATATATTTATGAGGAATGCTACTTGTCCCGGAACTACCAAATGACCAAAATACCCCCCTTATGTGTAGTCGGGCCAGTCCCGGGACTCATGTCCCGGGACAAGTAGACTTTTTGTATATTTATACGCATGGCATTCATTTTGATCTTCTTGAAATTTCATGTGGAAGACAGACGCAGCTGGGAAATTTCATTTCCTTCAATGAGAGAGAAGATGGGTTATACAGTCGAGGAGTGGTTTATCTGAAATGATAGAGAATCTGTAACGTCGCATCATGTTGGGAGAGCCTGATCTGATCTGATGACAGTGAGACAGAGACAAGACTCGTTGGTTTCTTTTAGCAGCTGTCATTCTGTCATCTCAGTGGATTGGCCTTTTCTTGATGCAGACATCCAGTCAATGCCATCCTCCTCTCCTCTGCCACTTTTCATCCTTTCATTCATTCACATATCTAAACATTTAATGAAAAATAAAAATAAAAAAACACACAACCCCTTTTTCATTCTTTTGCCCTTGCTTTTTGTTAGTTGTTACACATCCACTCCATGAATTGGCTTGAAGGTTTAGATTTGTTTCAACACCTCATTGTCTGTTTTACCATAAAAACCACTCTTCATGTCTGACCAACCTATTTAACCTGATGCCGACATGGTAATTCTAGGTTTAGATGGACCACTACTTATCTGTTTCTTTACTGGAATTTCAGAAATTTTTATCTAAAGAATTCATAAATTCTCAGATATAGTGGAATTTCTGAATTCCCCTTGAGCTTAAGCATTCAGGAATCCCATAAAAATGTAAAGGGAGTGGAATTTCATGGATTCCCAATGGTCAAAAAAGAACTTTCAAGTGGCTAGAATTCAGAAATGCTATTGAAGAAACATGGAATTCAGAAATTTCATAAGACAACATGTCACATCATGTCCAAAAATTACTGGACATGGTGAATTCTTAGCAGAAATTCTATAAAAGAAACATGGCCTAGTTCAGGTTGGGATTGGGCTGACTTGGGATTTCAGTTGGGTTCATGCTTGCTTAGTTGAGCAGCCACCTAATATATTTATCCATAACCAATCTATCTCAAATGAACCTGACCTATTAATATAGGGTTCGGCTTCATCTTAACTTTCAGCTTGGGTTCAGCTTCAAATACAATTAACCATACCGCTCACTTCCCTGGCCTAATCATTGCCACCATACTTTTCCAGTGAATAATACAAATGGCAAACGGGTCAGGTGGATAAGGATACGGGTTGAAGTCGAATCCATATTGTACCTATCTATCTACCCTTATAAAAGATGCGAGATTACATGGTTGTTTTAGTAGAACCGCTGTGGGGCCCACCAAAAAATTTATAATAATATATATAATAATATATTATATAATAATAATAATCATATAAGGGTAGAGATAAAATTGCATTGTTGCTTTAGTACAACCACTGTGGGGCCCACCAAAAAATTTATAATAATATATATAATAATATATTATATAATAATCATATAAGGGTAGAGCCAAGATTGCATGGTTGCTTTAGTACAACTACTGTGGGGCCCACCAAAAAATTTATAATAATATATATAATAATACATTATATAATAATAATAATATAATATCTATAGCCTTATTATCTATCTATCTCATACAAACCTTTTCACTACACCATTGTGTGGCCCACCACCAAATATTATAATATCATATAATAATATTGTAAGTGCCTAAATTATTACGGACTTAGTTTAAGTGATGAAGGGGATTAGGAAAATCCTGTTCAGCTAATCGGAGAAGTCACCGACGGCCTGAATCCTGAAAAGAGGGAAGAAAGAACAGTCAGGGCCCGAGGCTGCTGTCAGCCAAAGGCACTCCGACGCCTGAGTTAGTACAGTCACTGAACTAGGGTGAAGTGAGGGAGAAGATATGAGTGAAATAAACAGGATGTAGACTGTATATTGCTTACCTCTTATGGGGCTCCCATGCAGGTATATGTAGGAGAGAATAGAAGGTTCCTGGAGGTAGGTGAGGATACTTGTCCCATCAGCCCACTCCTAGGATGGTAGGTGAGGATACTTGTCCCATCGGACGTCCCCTCAACCCCCTTACATAAATGTGGAAGTGATAGGGAAGGTCCCTTATCAGTACTTGGCCACCTTCTGTCAGGGAGGCTCTGCCATGTAGCCGTCCCATCTCATAAATGGAGATCGAGACGGGCATCCATCTCGGTCGAGTAGACCGAGATGGGAATTACCGAGATCAGGGGATGCAGGAAGTCGGGCATTGGTACCGAGGCCCTCGGGCAAAGCCCGTAATGAACGAGGCCGGTAGGCAGACCGAATCCAACTCCAACTTGATGACAGCTGGCACTCTTGCCGAACTGGAATAAATCAGGCCGGAGTAACCCCTAATTGGTATTTTAGTGCCGAACCAGGAGATCACCTCGATATTTCGTAAGCACTCCACACAATTGCCCCTCAGTTGTCGAGCTCGTCAGCTCGGGGCTGGAACGAGGTCGGGAGCTGGAGACGTGGAAGCTTATACGAATACCGAGCTGGCACACTTTTTATAACCGGCTGCGGATGTCACGGTCTTCATCATGACTTCTTTTAAGAGTTCCATCAATCCGTCGCCGGCCTGTCCGCTGGGAAGCGCCAAAATCGCTGCGCCTGCCCGAGAAAATTAATCATTCTAACGGCGTTTACTGCGGAAACCGCCCTGATCTTGACACGTGGCGCCATCTGGTTTATAGTACCGTAAACTGAAGCGACGTGTGCGCCTTTTGAGGCGGTGTAATGAGGGCGTGCTTTTGGTTTTCGAGGAGACGTCTTGCTGCCCTATAAAAGCAACATTTCCTTCTTCCTTCGTCCACCTTTCTGCTCTGAATCTGGGGGAGACTCTGCCTGCGTGATTCTCAGACCATCTCTGTATCTTTCCCACCTTTCTGTCCTTCTGCGTCTAGTTTATTGTAAGTCTTCTTCTCCCTGATCTTTCCTTTGAGCACCTCTCTTCCAGTTTCTTTCTTCAGTTAGGGCTTTTCGTTCACCCATCTTAGTCTTCAAAACATGGGAAAAGGGGTTTACCGTTGTCTAGCCGATACCCCTGATGCTTTGTTTAGGTTTAGGGCGACCTACGATATTTCGGACGACGTCCGGATTAGGCTGGACGATCCAGAGAATCCCTGGGACGGTGATGTCTACCGAGATGGGGCGATGCCCTTCCCATTGGTCTCGGTAGTGGAAGGGGGAGTGAGGTTCCCCGTCCACCCGTTGCTCAGGCGTTGTCTGGCAGCGTGGCATCTTGCCCCTTGCCAATTAATGCCGAACAGCTACAAGATCATAATGGGGACGGTAGCATTGAATAGGATTTTAGGCATCCAGCTCGGTGTCCACGACATTGAGGAAGCATATGATATTAGCAAGTCCACCGGGGTGGTTGACGACCGTTATTACCTCCGGAGTAAGCCGAAGATGGTCTCGTTCGTAAATGCCCTGGAGGACTCAATGCGCCACGCCGGGACCGATAGGTTGTTTGTTACCGGCAACTGGGAGATCGGTGCGAACGAAACCGAGGCAGAGAAGAGGTACCGGGTACCTCGTCACTTTGGACGCCTCCCAAGTAAAGCACCGAGCTCAAATAGCTTAACTTATTATCCTGCTATCTTCCTGCCGAACTGACACACGCTGATCTGTTCTTTGTGCAGGCATTGCTGAGAGGAGACAAGCGGCCATTCGTGACGGCTGGAAGAAGAACGGAGGTTGGTTCGAAAAAGTCCAGCACTACCAGGGTCATAAAGGCCGGGCTGCCTGGTGTCTCATAGGCTACCTGCCGAGATACAGGCATTACAACAAAAGGCTGGGGTCAGAAATCCTTGAGGTCGGGCCTAGCTACGCACCAGAAGCGGTTGGGCAAGAGCGGCCGATCTCACCCCTTACCGACCCGGAAGAAGCCTCTGAGGAGAATCGGCCCGGTACCGAGATGGGTCAAGATCCTCCTGTCACCAACCTCCGGGAGAAGCTCCTAGGAAAACGGCCATCTTCATCGTCGAGGTCGGCACATTCTTCTTCTTCCAGGGACGCCCATCCGGCTCCCTCATCCAGCTCCTCCCGAGATGAGTCAACTGCGGGTAGGGAGGAGAGGCAAACGAAGAGGGCGAAGGGCGAGGAGCCGCGCCAGACCAGGGCCCGGAAGGAGAGGGCTAGTCGGAAAAGTCCGACGGAGGAGGTGGAGGAAAAGCCGCGGGCGGAGGAACAACCTCTGGTTCGCCGAGGGAGGCAGGAAGAGAGAATACCGGTGACGCCCGGAAGAGAGGGCCCATCCCGGCAAGACCCTGTCCAGCCCTCGGCGTCTTGCGCCCCTTTGGATGAGCCCTGGAGGCCATCCTTCCTTCTGGCGCCAGGGACGCCACTGACCTCGGGACACCATTTACAAGGCTGTCCGGCAGTGGCGGCCGTGCTGGCTGGGGCGTGCTCGGTTCCCCTGGACGTTGAGCGCTTTAGGAGAATAGAGGAGGCTACGCTGCATCAGGCCAACCTTTCATCAGCCCTGATGGTGAGTATTACTCTTTGTATATAAAGATTTGGAGACATGCTGTGTTGCTTCTAACTTGTTCCTGCTGTCCAGGTGGTGCAGAGGTCTGTAGTGGCTTTGGAAAAATGCCAGCAGAGCCGTGCCGAGGTCCAATCTTTACAGGCTGACAGGCAGAAACTTGCTACAGCCCTGGAAGGGAGCTCGGAGGAGCTGAGGAGGTCCGAGGAGGCGTATGCCAAGCTGAACGCGGAGAATGAGGCTGCCATGGAGGCGATCACCAAGAAAAGCGCCGAAAACTATGGGCTCCAGGCAGCCGCGTATGAGATGGAGAAGAGGGCCAAAGAGAGGGAGGCCGAGATGGAGGAGCTGAAGAAGGAGAAAGCCAAGGCCGAAGCTCTGCTGAAAGCCGAGCAGGAAGCCTTAGCCAAACTGAAGGCTGACCTTGAGGCTTCTCGGGAAGCAGAGCTCGAGGCCTCCCTCCAGAAGGGGGTGGCACAGGCGACAAGGCTTTACGAAGAGCAACTCGTCCCACTGGGAGAGGAGCTTTTTGAAATGGGATGCCTGGCCGTGCTGAAAGAAATGGGGGTCCCCGAGGACCACCCTATTCGTCAAGACCTGCCCAAGCTCCCCCGTGCCGAACCCAAGTCACCAGCCCCTCCGTTCTCCGAGGCCCCTCTAGACCATGTAGATGAAGAGCCTCAGGTCTCAGAAACTCTCCAAGTTCCAGCCACAGAAGCTACCACTGCCGATCTCGGGCCTGTTGCCACCGAGGCCCCTCTTGCTCCTGCTGGGGATGGTGAAGTCGAAGATGTGTCCATCATTGACATAGATTGGCTGCCATGATATTTCTGTTTTTCTTGTGCCCATTTGGGGAGAAACATGTAATTTTTTGATGATTATGAAACCTTCGCTTTGTACATGACATTGAATGGAATTTTCTGTACTGGGGGAAGATTTAAATGTTTTGTTTTCGGAAGAAATTTGTAATCAGTCTTCACTTTTTGGAATAGAATTGGTTCTGCTTCCGATTTTGAATATCCGTGGTGAATGTTTCTTGTCTTGTTCTTTCTCTCTTTATGCGTTTGGCTGAACAACCAGAATAAAGTAGGAAATAAAACAAGTAAATGAGCTCGGTCCACAGCCGTGCTTAATGTATATTTTGTTTTTTTGTAACCCGAGATGCCGTATTGATCCTGCAATCATAACAAGCATTGACTTCGATAAAAGGCGCTTGGTCCTATGACCAAAGCTGAATCCGGCTTTATAATCAAAACTTGACTGGCCCAAAGGCCGCGCCGAAGTAGTTTAATCCTGGTAACCGAGCTTTGTGTATATGCCGAGCTCCATAACTCGGCCATCTTTTTTGAGAATAGGAGATAACTTGGAGAATACAAATTTATTCTACAAAAAGAACCAGTTTATTACCTTCCGAAATCAGATTACATCTCAAAAATAGAATTTCTTGAGGTGGGTGGCATTCCACAGGCGTGGTAGCTCTTTGCCCTCCATGTCCTCAAGCCTGTAAGCAGACCGCCCAGCTACCGAAGTCACCTTGAATGGCCCATGCCAATTTGGTGCAAGTTTTCCTTCGCTAGGGTTTTTGTCTGCTGGAAGTGTCTTTTTCAAGACCAATTCTCCAGGGGAGAATTTTCGTTCTTTGACCCTTTGATTGTACCCTCTAGCCAATTGTCGTTGGTAAGAAGCGAGGTGGATGGCTGCAGTATCCCTTCGTTCCTCAGCCAAGTCGAGCTCTGTGGCGAGGTTTGTATCATTTTGGCCTTTGTCGAATAGTTCCGACCTGAGGGTCGGGAGACCGACCTCAAGTGGAATTACAGCTTCCATTCCGTAAGCTAGGGAGAAGGGAGTTGCCGAGGTCGAGCGCCTTGGGGTAGTCCTGTACGCCCAGAGGACACTTGAAAGTTCCTCTACCCATCTGCCTTTGGCTCGATCTAGTCTCTTTTTGAGTCCGTCAAGAACCACTTTGTTTGAAATTTCAGCCTGTCCGTTACTCTGGGGGTATGCCGGGGTAGAATAGTAGTTCCTGATGCCAAGGTCTTGACAGAAGCTTCTGAAGAAGTTGGAGTCGAACTGGGTCCCGTTATCCGTGACCAAGGCTCGGGGCACTCCGAATCTGGTTACGATGTTCCTCCACACGAAGTTTTTGGTATCCTTCTCAGTGATGGAGGACAACGCTTCAGCTTCTATCCATTTGGTAAAATAGTCAGTAGCTACCAACAACCATCTTTTGTTTCCTGGAGTTCGGTGGAGTGGTTCCACGAGGTCCAGTCCCCATTGAGCAAAGGGCCAAGGGCTGGAAAGAGGACTTAGGTCATGTGCTGGCTGATGGAGAGAGTGGGAGAACTTCTGGCACTTCTCACATTTCCTGGCGTAGACCTGTTCGTCCTTCTGCATATAGGGCCACCAGTATCCCTGACTGATAGCTCGGTAAGCCAGTGACCGACCTCCGATGTGGTTGCCGCAGATCCCTTCGTGAATTTCATAAAGGAAGTCCTCGACTCTGCTCGGGTGTACACACTGGAGGTAAGGGCCATTATAGGACTTTTTGTAGAGTTTGTCATCCGGAGAGAGCCAGAATCGGGCTGCCTTTAGCCTGATTTTGTGGGCCTGGTTCTTGTCTTCGGGCAGCTGGTCATTCTTGAGATAGGAGATGAGTTCATCCATCCAGCTCGGGCCGAGATCAACACACATGAGCTGCCGAGGTGGTTGAAGTTGTATACTCGGTCTGTCTAGTGCTTCCACTTCGACAGTTCTTTTTTTTCCTGCCTTGACAGCAGAGGCCAGGTTTGCAAGGGCATCGGTGTGAGAGTTGGAGTCCCTGCCTATCTGCCTGACTTCAGCCTTTTGGAACTGAGATAGAAGTTGCTTGGTGTGGGTTAGGTAGGCTGCCATCCTGTCATCACGGGCCTGGTAATCCCCATTGAGTTGGCTTGTAACCAGCTGTGAGTCGCTGAAGATCACTAGTTGTTGTGCCCCCAGGATTTTTGCGCTGCCCAGCCCTGCAATTAGTGCTTCATACTCAGCTTCATTGTTAGATGCTTTGAAGTCAAGAGTCAGGGTTTGCTCAATGACGAGGCCCTCTGGAGATTGAAGGACTACGCCAGCGCCAGCCCTTTTGGAGGTGGAGGACCCATCGACGAAGACTTTTCAGGATGAGGCGAGGAACTATTTCCAGGACCGCTCCTGCTTGGTCTCGGCAGAAGTTCTCGCCTCCTTGCCCCCCAGTTCGGTGTCGAGCGGGCTCGGTGCCGAACTAGGAGAGGTGAATTCTACAATGAAGTCTGCCAGTACTTGGGCTTTAATGGCCGTCCTGGGCTGATAAATGATATCATATTGCCCGAGTTCGACAGCCCATTTAGACACTCTGCCTGAGAAGTCTGCTCTCCTAAAGAGGGACTTGAGCGGGTGTTCTGTCACAACCGCTATGGAATATGTCAGGAAGTAGTGGGAGAGCTTGCGGGATGCACTGACGAGTGCAAATGCGAGCTTCTCCAATGGCAGGTATCTTGTTTCGGCGTCCAGCAGGACTTTGCTTGTGTAATAGATGGGCTTTTGCTGCCTGTCATCTTCTCGTACGAGGACAGAGCTTACTGCATGGTCCGAAACCGCCAGATATAGGTATAAGACCTCACCCCGAACCGGGGTGGAAAGCAGAGGAGGGGAAGAAAGGTATTCTTTGAGTTCCTGGAGAGCACTTTCGCATTTCGGGGTCCATTGGAACCCGGAGCTCTTTTTCAAGAGCTGGAAGAAGGGATGGCATTTATCTGAGGCTCGACTGATGAAGCGGTTCAGTGCTGCTGCCATCCCGGTAAGTCTCTGAACCTGTTTTGTCGAGGTCGGACTTTGTAGGGCTCTGATTGCCGAGATCTGATCGGGATTGGCCTCGATTCCGCGCCTAGTAACCAGGCTGCCCAGGAATTTGCCCGAGCCGACGCCAAATGCACATTTGGAGGCGTTTAGCTTGAGCTTGTACTGTTTGAGGATGGAGAAGGTCTCATGTAAGTCAGTCAAGTGGTCCTGTGACCGTTTTGACTTAACGACCATGTCATCGATATATACCTCGACCGTCCTGCCAAGCTGGTCCTGAAACATCTTGGTCACCAGCCTTTGGTAAGTGGCACCCGCATTTTTTAACCCGAAGGGCATTACTTTGTAACAGTAGGTGCCCCTGGGTGTTATGAACGCGGTTTTTTCTTGATCAGGCTCATGCATTGGAATTTGATGGTAACCTCGGTAGGCATCGAGGAAACTCATCCTTTCATGCCCGGCAGTGGCGTCGATCAGCTGGTCTATCTTTGGTAGAGGAAAGCTGTCTTTGGGACAGGCTTTGTTGAGATCGGTGAAGTCTACGCAGACCCTCCAGCTCCCATCCTTCTTTTTCACCACAACCGTGTTGGCTAACCACACAGGGTAGTGGACTTCTCTAATAGCTTCAGCTTCCAATAATTTGCTGACCTCCTTGGTCACAGCCTCTGCCTGTTGGGTACCCGACCTTCGAATCTTTTGGGCAACAGGTTTATGCTGAGGGTCTACATTTAGCTTGTGGCTTATGACCTCCGAGCTGACGACAGACATTTCATATGGGGTCCAGGCGAAGACCTCTCTATTTTGCAACAGGAAGTCGAGCATCCTGGCCCTTTCCTCGTCAGTAAGTTGACTACCGAGCAGGAAGAACCTCTCTGGATCGCTGGGGTCGATCCCGACCTGGGTGAGGTCCTCAACGCTCTTCTGTTCGGGAGTCCGGCCCACAGCGTCGAGCTCGGCTTCGAGCTCGGTCATGTGGACTCGCTGTGGTTGTGTCTCTCCGGGGACCACGGCCATGAGACATTCTTTGGCCATGTCTTGATCGCCGCGGACTATGATGACTTCGAAACTCCCGTCCTTGTTCTGTAACGGGAACTTGAGCTTCTGGTGATGGGTCGAGGGTACAGCCTCCATATTATGAAGCCAGGTTCTCCCCATGATCGCGTTGTAAGGAGATTGTGCATCCACTACCAGGAAGTCTGCCATCATGGGGGCTCCTCCGACCTCGACCTTAAGGGAGATCTTCCCTTTGGGATATACCGCCTTGGAGCTGAATCCTACTAAAGGGGTGCGAGCTTCCAGCAGATCCTCTTCCTTCAGACCCATTCTTTTGAAGCAGTCGAAATAGAGGATTTCTGAGGAGCTCCCGGGGTCCACTAAGATCCTTTTGACGTTGAAGTTTTGTAACCTCATAGTCAAAAGAAGAGGATCATTGTGTGGTAGCTGAACCCCGGCCAAATCTTTGTCTGAGAACCAAATCTTTGGTCTCTCTATGCGGGCCTTCTTTACAGAGGGACCGAGCTCGGCCGCCATCACATGTTTGCCGTGCTGGGCCCTCCTGGCCTCGGCGCGTGCTTGATCACTGCCTCTGGGAGCGGGGGCCAGGTGAATGACATCGATGGTCCCTATAGGCCCATCGCTGTCCCTGTCGTTGAGGTGGTGCTGCTGGGCTTGGTTTACCCTTCCCTCTTCTTTGATATGATCTCTGAGGTGCCCATCTTTTACAAGCCTTTCAAGGTGATTCTTGAAGGAGTAGCAATCCTCGGTTCTGTGTCCTCTATCTTTGTGGTAGGCATAGAATTTGCTCTGATCTCGTAAGGCAGCGTCACCTTTCATAAGCTGGGGCCATTTGAAGAAAGGCTGGGCTTGGATCTTACCGAGGAGTTTGTAGATGGGCTCCTTGAAGATGGTGTTTACGGCTTTGTGAGGGGCGCCAGTTGGCTTTGGCTTTGCGTTGCCTCCCGAAGTGGGAGCAGAACGTGCTGCCGAGCTGGATGGTTCTCTACTTCGGTCCGCCTCCCTCTTAGCAAGCCTCTTGTCTCTCCTTGAAGGTCGGCCTTCCGAAGGTCGGCCCTCAGAAGGTTGACCCTCTGGAAGTGGGGGCCAAAGATTATGGCTCTCCCGAGCCCGAAGCTCATCTTTTTCTTACTCAACATACTGGTTCACCCGGGCCATGAGTGCCTTCACTGAGTCCGCTGGGTGACGCACCAATTTCTTCCGAAGCTCATTTCCTGGTAGCAAAGCTTGTTCTGTGACGGCTACCTCGTCATTGGAATTCTCGATTACGCTGTAGATGGTCCAGAACCTTTTGGCGAATCGAGTGATATTCTCGGTCGGCCTCATCTTCATAGAGATTAGGTCGGCGTCAGTCTTCGGGATGACCCGATGTGCTTGAAACTTCTCGACGAAGGAGTTTCGGAGCTGTCGCCAGCTCGAAACCGATCCCTCGGAGAGTGCACAGAACCATCGAAGCGGGAGGTCACCTAAGCTGGAGGAGAAGACCTTGCAGTCGAGGTTGCCGTCACCGCTAAATACCGACATCTTCTGGGTGAAGTGTCGGAGATGAGCTTCGGGGTCCGACGTCCCGTCATAAAGATTGAAACGTGGGACGCTGAATTTATCAGGGAGAGGATGGTCCGTGATTTCCCGAGTAAATGGGGAGGTGCCGTGGATGTCGCCATATCTGGTAGCCAACCGACCTCGAGCGAGGCCGGCATGCTCCAGGTTCTGCTGCACGGCCAGCTTAATTTGCTGGTTAATATAAGCAGCCATGTCGGGGTCGGCCCCGGTCTCCCGCTTTTGCCTCTGGCGCTGACGCTGGTCGGCGCTGGCGTGAGTGTTACTCGAGCCCTCTTCCCGAGCTCGGGCACGTCTCTCGTTTAGCTGCTCCCTTAGGTCTGGCTGACCCACAGGGCCCCGCCGAGCTTTCCGAGGAGGCGTGTGAGAGGCTTCGGGCAGGGGTCCGTCCTTGACCTCCAGCTGTCGCTGGAGCTGGAGGATCTGCGCCTTCTGTTCCTCAATGACGAGGTTCTGAGCCTTGATTGCTTCAGCTTGGGCTTCAACATCGTCCTCTAGGGCCGTGTCGTCGTCACTTTCGTCACCGAGGTGGATATGGTCCTCCTCCATGTGGTCTTCGTGATGAGACCGAAGAGGTTGAGACTGCTCAGGAGCTCTACCTCGCTGGGACTGTTCCTGAGGAGGAACGTCCTTGCGGGGTGCTTGGGTGAAAACAACCTCCAGGCGTGGACGTTCTGCCCGGGAGGATGTTGTCCGGGTCCGTACTGCTACGGGACCGCTCCGAGGAGACGCTGGTACACCTCTCGACGATGAGTGTGTCACCGTGACGGGTGACCCTACGCTTCGAACACCAGGATCCCCTTCCGCTCTTTTCAACCGAGGGTTGGGTGGTGTTTGCCTGACATCTCTTTGCTGTCTTGTCACTAATGCCCCTGCCTGGTTCGTCACCAGTAGAGGCGGCATGAGAGGCAAGAATATTTCTGGCTGGCTGGACATGGACGGTCCAACAACGCTCTTTCCCTTCTTAGCTTTAGGAGGCATGGCTGTTAGGATTGAAAGTGTGGAATTTTCAGAGTTCCCCACAGACGGCACCAATTGTAAGTGCCTAAATTATTACGGACTTAGTTTAAGTGATGAAGGGGATTAGGAAAATCCTGTTCAGCTAATCGGAGAAGTCACCGACGGCCTGAATCCTGAAAAGAGGGAAGAAAGAACAGTCAGGGCCCGAGGCTGCTGTCAGCCAAAGGCACTCCGACGCCTGAGTTAGTGCAGTCACTGAACTAGGGTGAAGTGAGGGAGAAGATATGAGTGAAATAAACAGGATGTAGACTGTATATTGCTTACCTCTTATGGGGCTCCCATGCAGGTATATGTAGGAGAGAATAGAAGGTTCCTGGAGGTAGGTGAGGATACTTGTCCCATCAGCCCACTCCTAGGATGGTAGGTGAGGATACTTGTCCCATCGGACATCCCCTCAACCCCCTTACATAAATGTGGAAGTGATAGGGAAGGTCCCTTATCAGTACTTGGCCACCTTCTGTCAGGGAGGCTCTGCCATGTAGCCGTCCCATCTCATAAATGGAGATCGAGACGGGCATCCATCTCGGTCGAGTAGACCGAGATGGGAATTACCGAGATCAGGGGATGCAGGAGGTCGGGCATTGGTACCGAGGCCCTCGGGCAAAGCCCGTAATGAACGAGGCCGGTAGGCAGACCGAATCCAACTCCAACTTGATGACAGCTGGCACTCTTGCCGAGCTGGAATAAATCAGGCCGGAGTAACCCCTAATTAGTATTTTAGTGCCGAACCAGGAGATCACCTCGGTATTTCGTAAGCACTCCACACAAATATATTATTTTGAGAAATTGCAAACTTTTTCATTACACCTTTGTGGGGCCCACCCCAAAATATTATAATGCAAATTTTTTCACTACACCATTATGGGGCCCACCCCCAAATATTTACAATCTGCTATCTACTACTATACCATCATGAAAGTTGCAAACTTTTTTCACTACACCATTGTGGGGCCCACCTCAAATATTATAATATAATATAATAATATATTATTATGAGAAATTGCAAACTTTTTCACTATACCTTTGTGGGCCCAACCCCAAATATTATAATGCAAACTTTTGCACTACACCATTGTGGGGCCCATCCCCCAAATAGTATAATATAATATAATAATATATTATTATGAGAAATTGTAAACTTTTTCACTACACCATTGTAGGGCCCACTCCAAATATTATAATATAATATAATAATATATTATTTTGAGAAATTGCAAACTTTTTCACTGTACCTTTGTGGGGCCCACCCAAAAATATTATAATGCAAACTTTTTCACTAACCATTGTGGGGCCCACCTCCAAATATCTACTATCTACTATCTACTACTATTATAAAAGAGATAAAATTGCAAATTGTTTTTCACTACACCATTGTGGGGCCCACCCCCAAATATTATAATATAATATAATAATATATTATTATGAGAAAATATAAACTTTTTCACGACACCTTTGTGCGGCCAACCCAAATATTATAATACAAACTTTTTCACTACACCATTGTGGGGCCCACCCCCAAATAGTATAATATAATACACTAATATATTATTATGAGAAATTACAAATTTTTTCACAACACCTTTGTGGGGCCCACCCCCAAATATTATCTTATAATATAATATAATCATATATTATTATATAATAATAATAATAATATAAAATCTATATCTATACCCTTATTATAAAAGAGAAGAGAAGTTCTATACTTTTTCACTACACCTTTGTGGGCCCCCCCCCCCAAAAAATATTATAATATAAGATAATATAATAATATATTCTTATTATATTATAATAATAATCATATAATATCTATGCCCTTATTATAAAAGAGAAAAAATTGTCATGCTTTTTCTCTACACAACTGTGGGCCCCACTTAGTATTATGATATTATATATATAATAAAAGAGAACTATACATTTATGGGCCCCAATAAAAGAGAAGAACTTGTCATGCTTTTTCTCTACACATCTGTGGGCCTCACTTAGTATTATTATATTATATTATGTATATATAAAATAAAAGAGAACTACATGTCTGTGGGCCCCACTTAGTAGAAGAACTTGTCATGCTTTTTCTCTACATCTAGACATCTGTGGGCCCCACTTAGTATTATTATATTATATATATATAAAATACAAGAGAACTACACATCTGTGGGCCGCACTTCGTATTATTATATTATATATGTATAAATAAAAGAAAACTATACATCTGTGGGCCCCACTTGGTATTATTATATTATACCACTTAGTAGAAGAACTTGTTATGCTTTTTCTCTATACATCTGTGGGCCCCGCTTAGTATTATTATAATATCTGTATGCTTAACTTAGCATTATTATATTAGATATATATGATAAAATAAAAACTACACATCTATGGGCCCCACTTAGTAGAAGAACTTGTCATGCTTTTACTTTACATCTACACATTTGTAGGCCCCACTTAGTATTCTTATATTATATATAAAATAAAAGAGAACTACACATTTGTGGGACCCACTTAGCAAAAGAACTTGCATGCTTTTTCTTTACAAATCTGTGGGCCCCACCTAATATTATTATATTACATTTTATATATGGAGAATATTCAAGTGCATCCATCCCTCACCATTTGTGGTGAGGGACACCCCTTTTGGGGAAATTTCAAGTACAAAAGAGAGGTGTACTTCTCTTTTGTACCTCTCTTTTGCACTTGAAACTTCCCCAAAAGAGGTGTCCCTCACAACAAATAGTGAGGGATGGATGCACTTGAAGATCCCCCTTTATATATATAATCAAAGAGAACTACACATCTGTGGGCCCACTTAGTATTATTATAATTCGATGAAATGCTTAGCTCAAATGATCATGAAAAGGGTTGTGTTTGAAGAATTTATTCATTCACTACAACAACTCAAATAAGAAATTTCAGTTGAGATTTTCATGTATAGAAAATTTCAACTTCAATCCCAATGCCTGTAAAGACACAATTTGCTTGGAATCTTTGTGATTTGTTGTTGATTCGTTTAAAGCTATGAGTTGTGTATTGTTTTGGTTGGTTAGTATTTTGTTTCATTGGATTTGGTATGTATTTGGCGCTAGGTTTTAGACAGATTTTAATGGAAAATGGGCCGGACTATCAATCTATATTGAAATTGGTGAGTGTTTTGCCTAATCATGTATGGCCAGAAAAGGTTTGTTTTCAACTTTTTTTTTTAAATTTGTTTCCTTCCATATATCTTCTTATCCCATCTTCTTTTTACTTTTTTCTATTGAAGTTTCTACTAAATTTCATAAGAACAATGAGTGATTGTAAATTACTTAATTTGCCAAAAAAATGAGTTATATGTAAACTCGTCATTCTCCATTGGGATAGTTAATATTGAGTTTTTTAACGACTTTATTTTTTCAGATTATCATACTGAAAGAGTATGTTCCTTGCACATGCATTGCATGTGCAGGGCTCCACTAGTATTTATAACAAGTCAAGTAACCTCCACCTATTGAGGGTCAACTCGAACCAACCCGTATGACCCGCATTCAATGCCAGTCAACCCATTTAGCCTAACCCAGCCTGTAGAAGCATGGCCCAAACCCAATCTATTTCAAATAGTAAGGTTGTATTTGAGTTAAATTACAGGACGAAAAGGTCCCAACACATGCTGGACTCATTCCATGTAAAGTGAAATTTTCGAAGTACCAAAATATTGAACCACCCAAATGTTTAAATAGATTTATGTATGGGGTCAGCCCTAAACACACCATTTAAATAGTTATGCGTGTTAGGCATGTTGAGAGTGTCGACCCTAACCCAAACCCTTTTTATTGAGTCAAGTTCCCATAACCCGCGACCAACCCTTGTACATTGCAGGTTGGGTTATGTGGGATGGTTCAAGTCTTTTTTTTTTTATTATTATTAACGAGGAATCCGCCAACCCCATTACGGTTGATCATGGGTAAAATCCCGAATATACAATACTACCCACTAGCAATGTGTATCGGACAAAGTCCTAAACGTTTTGAAGCCAGGACCTTCAATTCATTATTGCACTTCCTGATGTGGGTAAAGTCTTCCTGCCCTGTACATATGAGAGAAAGTGGTTCCTATAGCATGGATGATCTAATATAATATGTTGCATATATTTTATGTATAAAATTGCTATTATATAGGAGAGTGGTGAAATAAGGTTAGCATTATCGTCTATGATATGATAAAGTGGATCATCAAATCTAATATATCTATATCTATGCATATATGGGGCACCTTTCAATGATCTAAATTTTTGCATGGTACTTTAACCCTCTCTACCCTAGTGAACCCAAGATCTGCTTTCATCAAAGCTGCTTTCAGGTCGAGGTAGAGAAAATTGTGATCAAGTAAATAGTAAGTGACCAATTATTTCATTGTAAGTCGCTGTTTTCATTTAGTGACCCATGTTTTAGGGATCCATATATATTTGAATGTGGCTCCACAAGCAAGCGGTCCCCATGACAACACGTGTAGTGGGCCACACATGCTTGGGCCCGCTACTTGGTTCTTATTGTCCTATTGTTTTAAGGGTGTTTGGAAACGAGATATTTAAGAGATTTTGCTATATTATTTACAAATTTAGAATATAATTTATGATCACTTAAAAAAGGTGGTGTTGGATATTTAAGAGATTTTGCTATCTTACAATATCTTACTTTCTTTTAAAAATCTTCATATTAGATTGTTTAAGGATCTTCCATATAAAATAATCTTTTGTTAATATATCTTTCCTGAATACAGACGAAGAGTTTAAAAAAAAAAAAAAAAAAAAAAACATTACGGAGAGTTTTAATAAAGACCATTGGAGAGTTCATTAGCAACCATTAATTATAGTGGCTCACTATAAGTTTTAACATCAATGATTCTTAGAAGAGTGCAACTATGATTCCCAATACTAGATTGACTCTACAATACTTACAAACTTAATGTGGGGTCCTATAACCATCTTACGTTTACATAGCCCTTGTTATTTATCAATATTAGGTGGGTTCTACAAACATCACACTTGGAGGCTTTCATCGTGACTACCAAAATTAGCCGCGTATAATATTGATTACAGAGATTAAATCGTATTATCGTAATTATCAGTTTGTCATTATTAAATGGTTCTCACTATTTGATAGCCCCCTAGTGTTAATATGACTGTCAACATCAAATGAGTCCCACAATGATTTCTCATAGATGTATTCATCAATAATGTCTGACATTAGATAAAAAAAATTTAAAAAAAATAAAAAAATAAAAAATAAAAAAACCTACATAGTTAGGGCCATTTGTAATAATCACTATTAGATGTATTACATTATGGTTACCAACGTTCAGTGATTCTTAACATTAGATGGGTTCTATAATGATTATTAATACTTGTGATTCCTAATTAGTGGGTCTTTCATTGGGTCAATTGATTACTTTCTCTCTATTTCTTGTTCGGTGTATCATCTTGTGAGTTTTTTAATAAACTACCAAACACTTACAAGGCATATTGAAATTTGTGAAAATTCCTAAACATCATAAGCGACACAATATAATAATATGACACTATTTTGCTCAATGATAATGAGATATTATAATATTTAAATTTATTGATATTATATTATGCATTTATCTAAACACCCTCTTAACTTTTAGTTTTCTTTGAAGTTTGAAAATACTTCTTTTACGGGTGTAATCTTACTCAAATAAGGTTTTTAGAATTGAATAATTAGGATCCTGTAGAATAGGCATTCTTAATGTGATGTGAGTCCAATAAAGAATCTTATATCGGATTTCCATTCCCTCCTCTCCCAGTTACGAATTACTTAGGGGGGCATAGCATATGGAGTGCAGTCCAGGAGAATCATTGATCCCTAGGTAGGAGAGAGAGTTGATAAGGGTAGAAATCAAATATAGTACGATGGCTTCATCTTCAACTTCAGGTATGTGGATAGAGTTGTGGTTTCTTTATCTTTATTAAGCTGGATCCTGATCTTCACAAATAGCAATAAAGCTGACACGCACATATGGCAGAATTAGAAAACGCCTGCATGCTTTTAAGGAGAAAAAAGGCCCTCTTAGTAGAACCCACCAGGATATTTGCCGCTCATGAAAGTCCGTTGGATGTAAAGATCTATATGAGACCTATCTCTATGCAAAATCTGGACTTCATAAGATCATCCTAATTCTTTGATCCATGGCACTAAAATATAATGCTTTTAGAGGCATAATTTTCTTTTGATTTCAATTCATTAGTGAAAAAAAGTTGGATGAGTGTTAAGTTTTGACTTGTTACTATTCATGAGGGATAGTGGGTGTGAAAAGACTAGTTTTACTTAAGGTGGGCCCCATGATAAAGAAAAAAGAGGGACGAAAAGGAGGCATTTTGGAGAATCATAGGTATATACATACATACATCAAATTTGGACTGATTCATTTTAGCCCACTCGTCCTTGTCCTCTAAGACCTTAATGAAAAATAATAATGATAGTCATAATAACTTATCTAATCCAACAGTTTTGGTCAAAATAAAACTTGATAGAAGGAAAGAGGGGAGGGTGCATCTTGAAAACGGATCGGTTAGGGAGGTATGCCCAAAGTGCGTGATATAGCTTGACGTCACTTGACCTTTTCCTTGTGTTATCATTATTTATTGGGATTTAACCCCAAAAAAGAAAAAAGAAAAAAAAAAGATTAGGTGACCACTATGAAATGGTAATTTTAAGTGTCCTTGCACCAAAATCAATCATTTTACCCGAAAACTTATTTTTTTTAACATTCTCTAGTAGAGTCCCTATCGACCTTCATTTGCAATGTTAAAGGTCGATTGAGAACACTTGTAAATGCACAAAACTCATCCCTTACTCCCTGTTTTTGGAAAACAAACGACCATGCTCGACTTGCTTCCCCTCCGTAGAATATTCCCGCCTCTTGAAGACTATTGAAGCCACATGCAGTTATTTGGTGGAGAACATTAAAGTGCATACGCTATTGTTTGGGTAGACCAATGGAAATGTTGAGTTTGTACTTTTGCTTGAAATGTGATTTTTTACATTTTAGAAATCCTTTTCATAATTCCTAATTTCATGTCACCATGGCTCGATGAAGGATCGATGGAAACCACTGTGAATACGCCTGGCAGCTAATGTGAAGTTATAGTCAACATTGAGGAAGAAAAAGGAAACAGACGAGAGAAAAAAATCGGGCTTCTAAGCCCAAAACTGTATAAACGGGTCGAACGCAGAGTCGCTAGGGACCTAGTAGAGAATGTTAAACAAAATTATGTTTTCGGGCAAAATGACTGACTTGATGCAAGAATACTTAAAATTACTTTTTTGGTATAGTGGTCACCTAATCTTTTCTGTTTTTCGGGTAAAATCCCATTATTTATTTAATAAAGTCCTATATCTTTACATCCGTACATCTGGTAAAATCATAGTATAAATTCTCGGTCGGTATCAGTGACCAAGGCATCAAATTATCCCCAAATTTTTAAGTAAAGCCAACGAATGCAAGTAGTTCTTTGTTCATTAAGAAACAAATAATTTGTTAAAAATGGCTTGGGTACTGCAGTGATTTAGTATTTAGAGGGCGCAAAATGAAAAAACACATCAAGTGGAATACTAACCTTTTACTTGTAGGTGAGTTCAAGTAAAAAGTTACTTTTAAGAGATAAAAACAAAAAATGAGTCTTATCAAAAAGTATAAAATTTCAAAAATCACTACTTTTTTAAAAAGAAAAGGTCAAGAATTCTTACTCTCGTTCCCGTAAAAGACAAAATGGCCTCTTCTTTTTATTTAAAAAAGAAAAAAAAAATTCTTCACATAAAAAAAAGAAAAAAAAAAAGTGGTTTCTTCAAATGTCAAAATATGACAAAAATCCGAGAAGGTGAGTTTTGAAATTTTGTACTTTTTTATATGACCCATCTTATTTTCTTGTTTCTTAAAGTGAACATTCACTTGAATCTACTTTACAAGTGATTTACCCAAACAGACCCTAAAGGCATTTTTGTTTCAGGTAGTCATATTTTTATGAATTCTAAAATCTTGTGCTACTAATTCATAAAAATCTGACTACTTACACCCCCCACCCACAATTTACACGGGTCCCATCGGGTTTTGATAAATTCGAATGGAGTGGAATGTTGGATCGAGGGTCAATGTTGTTATTTTATACAAAGCCGTTAAACTTGTAGACCACAGATAAATGGGCTAAAGGTTGACTTCAAGTTTGATATCTAGATTGGCGCCGCTTGGATTTTTCAATCACCCTTGTTCCATGATTTGTGAGATCTCAAGTAGGCCCAACTAAGTGGCTTATACAGTAAGACGGTAAGAGAAGTTCGTACAAAAGCTATATATAAGAGATGCTCCTACAAAAGATATCTCTCACATTAAATGAGAGATGGTGAGAGATAGGAGTGTGGGCTCTCACTTTTAAGTTGTTGGCATTGGATATGGATGTGAGGGCCCCCACATTATCTCTCATAATAAAATGAGAGCATCTCTCATAGGAACATATTCCATATTTATGGGCAAGGCTTTCATAAGCTTAAGCTTAAGATAAGATTCCGTAAGCTAACGCTTCTTGGGCTCACCCTTAGTTCATCCAAATAGACCAAACACACGACCCCCCTAAATTGCACATGCCCACCAACTTTTGGTCAGATCCAAATTTATTATACCGTTGGATCGACTATGTACCAATACGAATGGACCGTTGACTATTAAACTTTTGGTGCCTAAATGGAGATAATAGAAAAAACGGTTGGGGCTGAATTTTTTGCAGGAAGGAGGGTCTCAGGGAATACTTGAAATCCCCCCACCCCCATGTGGGTCCTCAGGTGGGCCCCTCCACACAAGTGAGCTTACTTCAGCTTAACATATCCTAAGCTTCAGCTTAGGAGAGCTAGCGCGCGCACACGGAGAGACAGAAAATAATAATAAAAAGAAAGTTAAGAGAGTTCGAGGGAGAACTATAAAATGACAAAAATGGTACTTATAGTTCACAAAATGAGAAAAAAGAAATACTCTACAAAAGCACAAAATGAGAAGAAGAAAAAAAGTCCTAAACAATATCAAAATGACAAAAAAGATGTTTTTCCCTCCAACTCCCTCTACTTTCTTTTTATCTTGATTTGACACTCCATCTTTATTTATTTATTTATTTATTTATTTATTTATTTTTGATAACCAAGGGTATACCATTTTACTCCTCCCTACAAACTACTAAGGGTAATTGAATAGAGAGAATATAGGAAATGAATATCCATCCATCACCCTAGGAATGTAACTCAAATTCTAAAAAAGTCAAGGTCCCATCTAGCTCATCTGACCGTGAATTCCTATGTATTCTATGCTTGAAAAAAAATAAAAATAAAAAATAAAAACACTTGCCCTACGTCACTACTAGCCAGTTACGGTATTCTTCCCTCTCATCTAACCGAATACCCACAAATTGGGATGAAATTGGGTCCCGAATCCAAGTGTCCCAACCTGGAAAAATAGGATATGGTTTAAGAATTCGGATTCAATTTAAATTTGGGTCAGGTCCACAACAGGTACCTGAATAATTAGAGGCTCAAAAGTTCCAGTGCAAAAGATTCAAACCTGGCAACCCAAATTAAAATACTGACCCCTTACTATAATTCCACATTCACGCGGCTTTGGATTCTTTTCCTTTTCTTTTCAAATAAAGAGAGCATGGGACATCAAAGCCCTAGCAGGTTCTAGGGCAGGCAGGGTAGCTAGGTTTGAGCCTGCTTGGAAACAATAGAGGCCTTCGAGTAGAACCTCAAGGACAAGTTAGGTTAAAAGATAGGGTAAGATTAGAATTAGCCAAAGAAAAGAAAAAAAATTTGAATGCTTAGATTAACAAAATGGCATTCTACAAGTAATTAAAAAAAATGTACAATTGAAGTTATGGGTGAAAAGTTAGGTTCAAAGATAGGGTAAGATTAGAATTAGCCGAAAAAAAAAATTAAATGCTTAGATTAACAAAATGGCATTCTACAAGTGTTAAAAAAAAATGCACAATTGAATTTATGGGTTCAGAGAGAAAAGATCAGTTACAGGCGCAAGCATACTGGTACGGGCACATATGTATACATGGACCCAACCCTAGCCTAACCAGCCTGACCCAAATATGACGTGCCATCACCCCCACCCACAAATAACACAGAAAAGGGTGTGTTTGTTCAACTGCAGACTGGTATCCAAGATCGAATCCCTTTCATTGCTTGGGCTAGAACAAAATGCAAGTATTTAGTCCCCCAGCTGTAGCTGGCCTGTTAAGGGACATGGGTGTGTCTGTGCACGAGTTCAATTCCCTAATGCAGCTTTAAAAAAATGTAAAGCCGATAAGATTACAGATACATTATAGTTCATTTCTATGTTACAATTGACAGTCCACACCACCATAACAACAGGACGAGTGTCAGCGTTCTCTATTGCTCAGTGCAACTTAAACCAAAATTGCAAAAAATATAGCCTCCTGCAGTAACTGAAAAATATGCAAACAGTCAATGGATTTTCGGAACCGAGGAAAAGCCTTTCGCCTCTTATATCCGCACCAGAGCAGGGATAAACCATATATTGATGGAAACCATGAATGCAAGCGGATACCTTCCAACTTGTAGATTTTCATCTGGTACAAGATATGAATGCATGCAAGATCATATGCACACAGCAAATCCACTCCTCAACCAAACCACAAAGCACCTACTTCTTCCGGTGTTTATCTCGTCGTGCCCTCACAAATTTCCGGTTAGACTTGTCAACGCCTCCAGTGCCTAATGAGAAGCTTCCACCGCTAGGGAACTCAAGGTTACCAGGTGCAGCGAATGGAGATGCACTTTGTGGAGTTGAAGTATTCTGATGGGAACCAAATTGGAAGACTGATGACCCTCCTGCTGGCACCGCTGTTGAACCGAAAACGAAATTCGACGACGAGGATGTATTAGCCAGTTGACCAAATGCGGGAGCTGCTGTGGGTGTTGAGGCTTGGACCGTGTCCTCAGCCATGCTGTCTTCAACATTCATCTGGTCATTTCCTGGAGAGGCTGATCCAAAACCAGCTGGATTTGGCATTCCAAACACAGGCTGCACTACAGAGAGGGTGCTTGAAGAGGAAGCTGCAGCAGCTGATGTGAACGAAAACATAGAACCTGAAGAAGCCCCAAGAGATGAACCAAACGCCGGGGGTGTGCTACCAGCAGTAGTCGATGCCCCAAATGAAAATGTTGTTGAAGGAGAAGAAGAAGAAAATCCACTACCAAAAATGGATGACGCAGCTGGCTGAGAACTTGAACCAAATAAACTGGTAGTGCCAGATGGGGCAAAGGAACTGCTGCTGGAACTGAAAGAACTGCTACCAGTGGAGAAAGATGATGAAGAGCTCAGTCCAAAAGCAGTACCAGAACCAAACAGTTTAGCACCATCAGTCGTTGACCCAAAGGAACTCGTAGAAACAAAAGAAGATGAACCAGCAGAACCAAAAGAAGAACCAGATCCAAACAATGAAGCTGACGCGGATGATCCAAACTGACTTGGCATAGTCTGCGTAAATGCTGGAAAGCTACTAACAGCTGGAGCCACTTGACTGCTGAAAAGTGATCCACTTGTGGCTACAAAAGGAGTAGAGTTCTGAGAATGGTTAGCAGCAGATGACGGATTCAAAGTACTACCGGACACAGAAGAATTGAGCCCAAAGACGCTGCTTGTTGTGCTTGCGAATGAAGTAGATGCTGCTGTTGAAAGAGAAGAGCCAGTAGTGTTGAAGAGCAGTGGTGGCTTGGTCTTTGGTTCTGAACCAGTCAACTGTAATCCAGAACTCACTGGAGGTGCTGCAACTGAATTGGAAGAAGCAACATCTGTAGAGGAGCCGGAACCAAACTTAAAAATGGATGGTGCAGAAGTAGCGAATGTGGCAGAGATAGATGGGATGTTGCTGCCAATGGTTGCTGCAGGGCTGCTAGAGAAAATGGGGCATGTTGAACTCCCAGAAGCAACATTTGTTGAGGTAGAAGAAACCAAGATTGCAGAAGATGTGAGTAAACCATTGCTTTGCGATGAATTGGTTGAAGCACCAAGAGAGAAGATGTTAGGAATAGCTGATGTTGATACACCAGCGGAGACAGTATTATCATTTGATCTGTATAAATTGCCCACTTCTGGAGTTTTATCATCTTTATTTGAAGCTATTGCCTCTGGGGGAGTTACTGGTGAAGTCATAGAGGTGCCTGCGTTGCTGACAAACCAGAAAAAACCAAAAAATGTCACTTCAAAGTAGACTTCTTACATACATGCAAATACTGTGAATAACCTACTTTTTGGTGCCTCCATTTGTATTTCTATATAGGGGCCCACACTTCTATCAATCTCATCCCTTGACACACTAAACCCCAGAATTGGCACTAATCCTATTTTCACACCATTCCCGATATTATTCACCTTTATTTTTTATCACAATAAATTTACACTTTTATAGCCATAAACTTGGCCTAAAACCAAGGGCTAAGATTATTTGATGGGCCTGATAATCCATATTCCTCTAATCCGGGTCCAAATCTTCCTATCACCATGCCTTGCACTGCTTTTGGTGCATCAGGTGGGCGGTGTGCCCCCACAGTAGGTGGATGTTTATACATGTATACATCTGCCATGACTTGATGGGCTTAAAGTTTCTGCTTTGTTACTACAATTTGTTTTTACATCAAATCCAACAATGAATATAGTTCATGTGTCAAATTGGAGTAAGTGCCAATTAAAAAATGCAGTTACTGTGCTAGATTGATCATGTGCTGGCCAAGGAGAGCCCCACAAACAGGCCTACATTTTAATTTAAGTGCGGACCACTGTTAGGTGAAAATTGCAATATGTATATATAGTACAAAGACTTCAAATGACTCACCATAAAGAAAAAAAGCCATTAGGTGTAGAGATCAATATCATACTACTATTTTTGTGCCGTACAAACCTTGAAAGGGATTTGCAGAGCCCACAGGTGTGTGATTACTTGTAATTTCCAGGATAGGAAAAAAAAATGAAAAGAAAGAAAGACCAAAAGACTCAAACCCCCAATATAGGTACACCTTTGGAACCAAAATCATATCAAAGAATCTTACTGTTGGACCACAAAATCTACGGGCCCGTTTGTTTGTATGGAATACATAGTAGTTCATGGTCAAATGAGCTCCACTAAAGGATTATTAAAGAGGTGACAGGTGAAGGATATAGGGTAGCAACGTAGATGGGAACCTAACTTTCCTAGGATTTGAATTACTACGGTGATGGCAGGGTAGTCATTTCCCATCTAGGTTGATTTAATTTCCATCATATGGAAGGTTATTTTATTTTATTTTATTTTTTGGGATATTCACCTTTGATTCTTCTTTTTTAACAACAAATAATAATACAAAGCCATAGAATTCCTAGGAATTTAATTACATGAAAAAAAAAAGCCCTAAGATTCTAATGGGTGGACTTAGATCAAGAGTCTATCCATATTCAAAACATATGTGAATTACCAGGAAATGCTTTCATGCCATTTTTTGTGTATTATACTATTATATCCTTCTCATGAAATATAGCCAGTCACTCTCCAAAAAAGGAAGAGAATTGCAGGACATTTGCTTGCTGAAATTACAAAAGAATACAGAGATTATCAATAAGAAACCTACAGTTGGAAAGAAAGAAACTAACCTGTTCAATAAATCTGGTTTAGAATCTGAACCAGCACCTGAATTCTGGCTGAAAGCATCACTCACTTTACCGACAGTTGAAGAAAATGTAATATTTGTGTGACCCTTGTCACTGCTTTTGGAGTCAAAACTGAATAATGGAAAACCAGTTTTTTCCTCTGCCAGAACTGGAGGATTGAGAAATGAGGGTAACTGAGAAGTAGACGATGGCTGTGGGGGGTTGGGGGTACTAGGCGCAGCAGTAGGGAAGGTAAAACCAACAGCTTTTCCAGCAATATTAGGTCCATCAGAAACTCTCGCAGTCAAATCACTTTTGTTCAATGTAAAATTAGTAGCAGTAGCAGGCTTGCTTTCAGGAGAAGCAGGAGGCTTCTCTATAATTGCTGTTTCAGAAGCAACAGTTTTGCCCTCTGAAAATGATGGATTTGGCTTTTCTTTCTCAGCAGAACGAGGATTTACTGTATTTTTGCTGATGTAGACATCATCTTCATCATCCATTTCCAGAGAATCCTTCAACATAACCAAAACATCAAAAATGCATTGAAAAGAAAAATGGTGCAATGGGCATGCACACAAGCTAAATGTAAATAGAAATTAAATATTACTTATAAAAGTAACTAGATGAGGTTCATTGGAGAAAAGGAAAAACAAGAATGTGAGCTGCAGGAAATGTACAGTATAATTCTCTACCCTCAATTTCAGGCATAAATGTGTTTTTTTTTTTCATTAGTCAGCAAGCATGAGTGGTTTATTACATGGTGACCTACAAAGTTACAAAGTTGTAAGCATGATCATTGCCTGTGTTTTCCATTTCCCATCTATTCTTTGCCTGCCTCGCTTTCCTCTCCAGAAGATTGTCAGACACAGTAGCCCTCTAATCATCATTATCCCATCTATCTAGAGGAGCTTTTAGTTCCATTTTTGCACTCAACTCTCTTTCCAGCCATGTTTTCAGCAAATCCACCATCTTTCTCTCTACTTCATTGAATGTTTTTATTGGTCTTCCTAGGTTTCCTAGTTCCTTGAACATATTACAATCCAATATGTCTAGCAGAGGCTGTTCCGGATTTTCTATGGATGTGCCCACACATCTGGCATAGGCTGTTCCAGATCTTCTCCTAAAGTTAGGGCGCATTGGTTAGGACCCAGCCGAGTCTGACCCGATCAAAACAGGTTATGGCCGAGTTTTAAAGAAATGTCTAAAACCCAACTTGGGAAAGGAAAAAATCAAAACCTAACATAGATTTTAGCAACTCTTTTCTATCCATTTCTGGAGTTCTCTCTTTGAAAATATTGTGGCAATCCGTCCATGACCATCAAAAGTCTCAATGAAATCACCTTCTGATTGCATGCCGCCACTTGCCAAATCTCGTCGCCGCACTCGAACCTATCAGAAGTTATGCTCCACGTCCATCCAAACTCCTCAAAAAATAAATCTTGATCATCCCTTTCCTACTATTTGGTAAATATTGCACATGCCGCCTCATACTGTTGTACAAAAAAAAAAAAAAAAAGGGATATTGCTTGGAGAGCTGCCCTTAGACCTGATATTTGCCCATGAGAGGTCAAAGTTTACGTATTTCCCCCGTGCGATATCCTAGGGCCGTGCAATATCGCAAATATTACCCTGTGCAATATCCTAAGGCCGTGCAATATTGCGCCATTAGATATCCTAGGGCCGTGCGACATCGCACCATTGTTGTACGAACAGTTCTGCGGGAAACATATAAAGTTTGATTGTTGTGGGGCAAATGTCAGATGTAAGACCAAAAGTACGGTCAATATCTCAAAAAAGAGGGCTCTTTTTTTAGAACCCCTTGATTTTTTTTTCAAGGTTGAGGTTCTACTTCTAATCAAATGAGAAATGTAATTAGGCTTATCAAACCATTCTAAAAGTGCATGTTTGGCAAGTCTATTTTCATGTTCTATTTGTCTTAAATGGTTTGAAATAGCATTTAGAATGTTTGGTAACACCTTTTTGAATGTCTGTCTAAAACGGAATTAAGCGGAAAGTCACAAAATGGGAAATTTTGAATCAGACATGCAAGGCTTAAGCGGAAAGACCTCCCCACTACAGTATTTCTGAGGTTATATTTGCCTTGTCAATTTTTTTCACTTCTTTTTCCTTATGAGACCCTAACTCATGATCCAAACTGTTAGATACCTTTAAAAGGTCAAACACGGCTATGAGATGAAATTTCAGCCATTGGATGATAATGGATATTGAGATGCTTGTGAAAAACTCAAGACCCAATGGATTTGCATTTTCTTTTTTGGGTCCCCCAGAATCAAGATCCGAACCATCCGTCCTTTTTAAAATGGGAAACAAGGATATGCAATTAAAGTTTATCTGTTGGATGTCCACAGATTTTGAGATATTTACAAAAACGCCCAGACCATTAGAGCTACATTTTTGGACTCTAGGGGCCCAAAACTTAAGATCCGAACCGTTCATCAAATCTGAAAGGCTAAAACTAGTTGTGTGGTTCGATTTCAGGAGTTAACTCATCATGGATCTTGAGAAATTTGTTAAAAACCGTGAACCTTGGATGTAATTAAAGTAAATCATGTTCGTTTCACAAGTTTTTCTGATTGTCCTTTTTTTAGCTTTTAATAATTATTTTGGGGCTCTAAATTACGATCCCAACGGTCTATCCTCTTTAAAATTTCAAAAATGACTATAGGTTCAAATATCAACCCTTTGATGATTAGATATTTAGAGAATTTGTGAAAAGTTCTAGTCTCTTGGAGCTACTCTTTTGGACCTCTATGCGGCTCAAAATCAAGATCCAAACTGTCCATCTTCTTTGCAAAGATAAAAATGTTTATAACGTCAAATTCCAAGTCTTATCTCATCATAATTTTTTACGAAATATGTGAAAAATTATGAACCTTTGGATGTACTCAGACAAGGGAATGTACTTCACATGCCTTACCAAATGGTCTATTTTTAAAATGTCTATTTCAGACATATCTATATGATATAGATCTATTCCGAATAGCCTGTTTGGCAAATCTTATCAGTTTGAAGCAGCCTGTCATGAATAGTTGTATCATATAGATCCATTTGAAATAAACGTTTTAAATATAGACCATTTGGTAATACACATGAAATGCATTCCATTTTTCAAGTATATACAAAGGCTCATAGTTTTTCAAATATTTCTCAAAATCTATGTTCAGATAAAACCTGAAGTTTAAGTTTAAAGATGTTTCTAGCCCTACAAATAGGATAAACGGTTTGGATCTTGATTTTAAGGCCCACAAAAGTCCAAAAAAGTAACTCTAAGAGACTATACTTATTTGTAAATACCTCAAACTAGGTGATCATCATACGGTTGAAACTTGATTCTCTAGTCATTTTTTAGATTTTAAAGAGGATGGACGGCTTGGATCATGATTTAGTGCCCCAAAATAATTCTAAAAAAATTTAAAAAAAAAAAAAAAAAGGCTGCCAAAAAGCATGTGAAATAAACATGATTTGCCTTAGGAGTACATCCAAGGTTTATGGTTTTTAACAAATTTCTCAAGATTCATGATGAGTTAATACCTAAAATCATACCCCGTAGCAATTTTCAGCCTTTCAGAGTTAATGAACGGATTGGATCTTGAGTTTGGGGCCCACGTAGTCTAAAATGTAGCTCTTATGGCCTGGAATTTTTCATAAATATCTCAAAATCCGTGATCATCCAACAACTGAAATTTGATCGCATAGCCTTGTTTTAGGTCTTAAAGAGGATGGACAGTTTGGATCGTCAGTTAATTACCCAGAGTAAAATAAAATTTAAAAATATCATACAGGCAAAAAAATCATGTGAAGAGACCGGATTTAACTTGTGTGCATCCAATGGTAGATAAATTTTAACAAATTTCTTAAGATATATGATGAGTTAACACTTGAATCTTGGCCACCTAGCCGTTTTCACCCTTCGAGAGAAGGTTAATGGTTCAGATATTGTTTGTGGGGCCAACAAAATTCAAAAATGCAAATTCAATGGCCTGGACGTTTTTACAAATATCTCAAAATCTGTAATCATCCAACGGTTGACATTTGGTCTCGTAGCCATATTGGAGCTTTTACCGACATTTAACGGTTTTGATCATGATTTTACTTCCCACAACAAGAAAAAAAAATGACAAAAAAAAAAAAAGGCAAAAAAGGCGTAAAATACACTGTAGTGCATTAGTCTTTCCGCTTCAGACATTTATGACCGATTCAAATCTGCCCGGTTTTGTGACTACGCGAAATAGATGCATTATGTCTTAACTCCATTTGCAATAGGCATTTGAAAAGGTGCTACCAAACAATCTTCAAGCTGTTTCAAACCATTTTTAGACAAATAGAGATTCGAAGTAGACTTGCCAAACAGGCACATACTTCAAACAGATAAGATTTGCCGAACATGCCCTAAATAAGCTCTAAAACATGAAATAAGAGCTCTTTTTTGTGTGTGTTTCCAAACACTCCCTTCATTTAGTACACTTCTTACTAATTCCATCAACCTCCCGCAAAATATTTTTACTTCTTGCCCAGATCCTGTGGAGTACAGAAACTGCAATTCTGCAGTCCCTTTATTTGCCAACAATCAGCCCAAGTCGACCCCCACAAGGCCATAGTCCTAAAACTACTCTAATTTGAAACCCTCGATACCCATAATCCCCCTTCAAACCCTATCCAAATCAACCCTATCCCGCTTCGCCAAAATCTGATCCATCTGATATCAATCCCTCAATCCCCCTCTCCCCTAAAAACAACCAACAAGTAATTCCCACAATTTGAAAGCCCGATTAAATCCTCTACAATCTCCATAAAATATCCTCGTTTTCTGAACTAGTCGCTGATATTTCGCCCATATCAATACACCAGTGACCAGAGCCTGTCTTTTGTCCCCAATTTTGGGGATTGTGGAAACTGCACAATGGCAGTGTCTGTGGTAGTTCATATCAGTCCCATAATTCCCTTGATTCTGAGCCTCCCCAAAGTGAACCCTAGCCGAATCTGCTCCTTCCAAACTCTGGCCCACTTGAAACCCAAAAACCCCTCACAAATCAAGCCTCGAACTTAGAAAAAGCTGATGCAGCCCCTATAGCAGCACATTTATTAGCCTCAAAACCCCCTGTTCAATCCCCAAATAGGCCTCAGATTAAAACCTAATTGCACCCAAACCTCTTTTTTTCATTCTTCACCCAAACCTGTCCCAACAGATTTCCTAGCCCCGATTTCTCTGAAAACCACTCCCAAATTGGAGAGACACTCCTGCCAATTCAAAGAAGTCCCCTAGCAGCCCTGTTCCACCCAAAAACAGCCCCCAAATACCCCTTGAATCTAAACAAAACCTTCCCAAATTTGGCCCAGACCTTTATGGAATTACAACACCTATTCCAGGCCATATACCCTTCAAAACTTTTTATCAAAAACCTGTATGTTTTTCCCAACGGCTTACTAGTTGCAAATCATAACAGAAAACTGTTTGCAACCTTTCATGTATGCAGATCCGTCCTACAACTTTCCAACATAGCTGAACACTTTCCCTGTTAACCCTTTTCCCACACCAATATTACACTTCAGCCAACCTTTACAGCCACTGCAAGATTTTCTTATCATTGTTTTGGGCTGAAATAGTTTCTTCCTTTAGAAGGATCGTGTATTCACTGTCCTAATGACTTCCCACTCATTTTCAGCACTTTCATCTTGCTCCCATATCATTCTCTCCTCTTCCACCTTCATATTTATTGTCTTCATGGCAGCACCTCTCTAGGCCACATTAAACACTGATTTGTCTAGCATTCCTCCATCGGAAACCGCTGTTAATCAGCTTTAGGGAGTCAGGCATGACAAACAACCAGATCAGAATGCTCTCAATGCTATAAATGGAAATGTAGGCTCAAATTAACAGCCAGGCCCTTAGGATTTTGTAAACCAGGACAGTACTGGCCACCAGATGTACTTTTATGAGTTCATGAAGCAATTGATTGCACACAAGTCGCCTGAAGACCCTCAGAAGCAGCAAATGAAAGACATCATCACCAAAGAGGTATGAGTTGAAGTCCCAGACTAATTTATCTGAATGCAAGGCATCATTGATTGGATCACAACACTGGAAGACTACTCCACATGGTACCAGAAAGATAATGCTTCTCTTATGGCCTTCATAAAAGTCAAAACAAAGTAGCCAGTAAACATCTCGGGGCGTATGTGTGGGCAATAACAATTTGCTGATGGGTCAACCAGCTACTACCAAATGGACAGATGTGCACGAGTTGGTTGGAAGGGAAGCATTTGTTGAGTGACTATGAAGATCAACTATGCCAATAGCTACTATCATATTTAAGCAAGGGAATTTGATCAGTGGAATGACTACATCGAGAAGTTCAACAAGCTTGACATCCAATGAAAGCTGTCCAAGACAGAATTGATAAGTGCTTAATTGTTTACAGTTTTAGCCCAAATATTTGGTTTATCTTGTGCTAGTCATAGTTGTTTTATTTGATTTTACATAGTTTTTGTTCATTTTTATCCAAAGGTTAAAAGGAGCAAAAAGAGAAGAATTCATGAAGAGAATGATGGGCGTGAATCACCAAGTAGGGCCATGGTGGGTCCCATCCAAGTTGTTTCAGATTTCAAAGACTACTTTCTAATTCTTTGGACAACTTACAATTCAAAGAAGGAAAGAATTGGAGAACAAAAGCATAATCAAAGAAGGAAAGTGGAAGAAAGAAGAAAAAAAGAAGAAACCCAACCAAGGGTTACACGCCCAAAGGGGGCCCACATTCATTGCAAAAGCTGAATATCAGAATTAGAAAATCTTATTCAAGTCAAAGTGGAAAGCAGAATAGAGGAGAAAAATAAGGAAAGTTTAGAGCAAGAGTCCAAGCCAAGTTAGAAGTCTAAGAAGGGGGTCCCACAATCAATGTTGCACGCATCATATGGCCCACTTTTGTGTTACAAACTTAAGATTTAATCTCTTTTAATTAATTCTCAGATTTGTGGGACCATGTGAGGAATTTTCTAGAAGTTACAAATGGGATCAGATTTAGAAAGTCTTGCTAATCAAGAAAGAAGATTCCCATTTCATTCTAATTAGGAAGTCTAACTGTAAAGCAAGTTGGAGATCTAAACCTACAAGGAAACTACTCACTAAAGAGGGCTGTTGTAATCTTATATAAGGGGAGCCAAGGGGTGGACGTCCACTCTTATGATCATCACCACAACCCCTAGCAGCCGTACAACCTAGTTTGGGAGCTTTTTGGAGCGAGGAAAAATCATCTGCTGGCCGTCCACTTCATCTTCATCATCTTCTAGTTTTTCTCTTACGACTTTCTTTTCTATGTTATTTTCCATTACAAACATGAGTAGCTAAACTTTTTAGGGCTAGGGTGTAATTGAAATCCTAGCCTTGTTTTATGTAGCCTCTTTTGGTATCTTTTAATTAAGAATTCAGTTTTATTAGTTGAGATTCTAAACCAGGTTTTTAATTGATGAGTTGTGTATATGCCTTGCCAACCATGTTATGTTCAATTGAATTTAAAAGTAGCGAACTTATGTTTGATTATCTTGATGTTAAGCATCTAGGTTTTAGAACCATGAATAATCTAAAGTATATGTAATGCTTAAACTCATGCATTTTTCTTTCCCATTGTTTTATGCATTATATTTGCTTTGACAAGGACATATGCCATGCTTAGTTTTTGCATCATAATGAACAATTCATGTAGTATGCCACTCATGAATTAGGTTTAGGGGAATAGTAATCTAGATACATATGCCATGATCTAGGTTGATAGATGTCACTAATAAATTCTGATTTTTTATTAAAAGATAATAAGGGACATGCATAGAATTGGTTAGGGGAGTAGATGAAACCCTAGTTCGTTCATTTTTATTGTTTTCAAACCTAGTAGCATTCTTGTTAGGTTACTTTCCATTTAACTTTTGGTTATTTCAAATAGATTAATTTACTGTTTTTAGTAGTTTAATTTAGTCAATCAGCATTCAAGCATCCTTTTCATTTATTTAATATTCTGATTTTTAGTTGCTTGTGACATTGTTTTATCACAAGTCTTCGTGGGATCGATCTCATACTTACAATTCATTATTTTACATAGTGATCTTGTGCACTTGCGAGTTTTAATTGTGTGCATACTAGTAGCTTATTTCTAGGTTGCTTGGGTGCATACCAAAAATGCCCGACTATAACTATTGTGAGAAACATGTTACATTTAGGGCATGATTGTGTAGTTCAATGGAAAACTGATTCTGGGAATTTTTCCTCTCTCCATGGAGAAAACCCCCCCGCAAAAAAAAAAAAAAAAAAAAAAAAACAAGAAGGAAAGTCAACCACAACAAACCAAACCAAACCAAACCAAACCAAGCCTTTTCCCACTAGGTGGGGTCGGCTATATGGATTTGACGACGCCAATCAAATCTCTTTAGGACCATGTCCTCCGTTAGATCCATGTAGGCAAGGTCATGTTTAATAGTTTCTTTCCAACTTCTCTTGGGTCTCCCTCTCCCTCTCCTACTCCTGGCAATCTCTATGCCTTCACACCTTTTAACAGGTGCTTCCATTGGGCGCCTTCTAACATGGCCAAACCATCTTAGTCGATTTTCTCTCATTTTATCTCCAATCGGTGCTATTCCTACTTTGCCCCTAATCTCCTCATTCCTAATCCTATCTCTCCTTGTGATCCCGCACGTCCATCTTAGCATTCTCATCTCCGAAACTTCCATCTTCTTAACATGATTATGCTTTACTGCCCAACACTCTGATCCATATAACAATGCTGGTCTTACCGCCACCTTATAATACTTTCCTTTAATCCTGAGGGGGACTTTCCGATCACACAAGACCCCCGAAGCACTCCTCCATTTGGTCCACCCGGCCTGAATCCTGTGACTTACATCAGTATCAATCCCTCCATCCTGTTGCACCATCAATCCAAGGTACCTAAAGTTTTCTTTCTCTACAATCTTTTGTGTGCCTAAACTTACTTCTATGTTACCAAGTGTCCTACTTTGGCTAAACTTGCACTCCATATATTCCGTCTTGCATCGACTTAGCCTAAACCCTTTTGTCTCTAACGTTGGAAAATTTGAAAATTTGAAAGTCAACCACAACAAACATGGAAAATTTGAAAAGCGGCCAAAATCTCCACACCTCCATGGAAACGCGATTGCACAAATGTACCCTTAAATATCCAGCACAAAATGGTATGCACTGCTTCCATAGTATGCAGAAGGCCAGCATAGTCTGGTTTTCAATTTATAGAATGGTCCCCTAGCAGTTCAGTTCAACAAGGTCAGACATGCCGGCCTGATCAGGATTCTTAAGACATAGTCGCTCTCCTTTCCTAATTCCTCTTTCCCTCCCTGTTTTCACTGTCTCCATTTTTATTGTAGTCTAGATTCAATGTACGTCTCAAGAGGAATATGATTTCTAATTTGTATTACTAACTTCCAGAACTATTAGGAGAGGGACTTTTTTAACAAAATTTATTGCCACTTGCCCTATGTAAACAAGCTCCCAACATATATTTTCCTTTTACATCAAATTAACAAAATTTTCTTTCTTCATTTTGAATGTTGGATATGCTGAGATCCTTGGCTAAAACCCTAGATCAAAGAGTGGTGTTAATTAGGCTTTGAGGTAACTTGATTGGATTCATCCCCTTGCCCAATTGGCTGTGTCAATGCTGAATACAGCCTTGAAAATCAAGAAGCAAGAAGAGCATGCCCACTCCTGAGTTCTTGAAAAATGTTTTATCCTACTATTAACCTCTAAGAAGTTTCCTAATGTCCCCTACTAAAATTTGGAGCTGGAGTGTATTTTACAAAAATGACATTTTCTATGTAAACTAAAAAAAAAAAAACTTAATGTCCCCTCTAATTTGGCAACTCGTCTTTTTCTACATCCTCCGTGTATGCGTGCACGCACGAGCCCCACACACCCCCACACACACACACACAAAAAAAAAAAAAATGTCATTTTTTCTACACTCATCCAAAAAGGATATGACTACTAGATATAGCAGTTGTTTTGAAAGCAGGATTATCAGTCATTTCCATACCTCGGGTGCACTCATCTTGAAGGCTTGTTTATTTTGTGGAAGGGCTACAGTGGGACCTGAAACAAGAGAGTCTACAGGCTTCATGACAGATGAAATATGTTCCAGAGACACGATTGCATTATCCACACTGCCAGCTTCAGAGGAAGACATGACTCTCAAATCAGATTTCTTCATAGAGCCATTATCTCCAACCTTATCTTTCTTCTCTGCAACCAAATTTCCAGATTTGAGTGAGTGCGTGCTGCTCAGCCCATTCAAGCTTCCACTCTCTTGACCATTCTGCAATTTTGGTGATTCTATAGCCTTCATGCTCATAAGAGCCCGCCCATTTAAGTTTTCTAGTGTCAATTTCAATGGTGGATTCTCTCGAGCCATAACCAGCTTCAATTCAGATGATTTCTCTTTGGGGGAAGGAACTAATTTATCAAGCTGTTCTAAAATATTTCTTGCCATCTCACTGGATTGAGGAGGAACAGCAGGAAAACTTGCATTAGAAATTTTAACATCACCATTTTCTGCAGTCTGCGGGTTTAAGTCGTAATATTTGGGCTCAACCAATGGATGCAGCTTCTGAATTGATGATTTGGAGACATGGGTAGAATCAGAAATTAGAGGTAAAAGTGGTACAGAATTCACATTTCGATCTTTGGAAGGAGACATCATACTAGACTTCTGGCGAATCCTACGTATAGGGCCAACTGATCCAAAATCATCATCCAAAACAGAACTCCGCTTCAACAACTGCGACAAAATCAAAATACATCCAGTAATCAGATTGCAGAGTCAAAACTTAAGATAAACAGAAACATTCACCATTCAGAAAAAAGGATAAAGAACAAAATTTGGCTTATTAGAACCAACCACAAAGAGATCCATGTGAAGCAATAATGTGTGGCTTGCTGTATGCATGACAATCATAGGGTAGGCATGGAGGAAGTGTCACAGCGGATTAGTTAAGTAGGCCAATAGCACTACAATATAATGATGCAACCATCAATTTAAGGGCCCAAATTCTAACGGTTTTTAAATCCATATAGAACGACCACCTGCAGGTACATATGTCCTAATATTCTAGTCAGACGGTAACAAGAGAGTGACAACTAAATAGTTTGAGCTAAAATTCATAAACCCCATTGATAATTTGCAGCTCCACACAAGGAAAATCAGTATATTTAAAATGAATCTTCCAGAAGAACAAAAGTCCAGTAAACTTCACAATTAGCTAATGCTTTACAAAATTCAATGAAATAAATTCCCTAAACTGTATAGTTGAATAACATGAGAAGCCTCTGTCCCTTCCAAACTTTTGGAAACTTCAGTAATTTTTATATAATTAAAAAGAAATATCAGTTCCAAATGACACCGCAAATGTGTGTGAACTAAAAATAGTCTTCCCAGGAGCAGCCAACACCACTGCAGTGTAGGGAGGGTTCAAGGTCTACGCTACCTGGTATGAAAAGAACGGAAACTATCATGGAGCAACTGGATAAAGCAACAAAAATGTCGCTACACAACTTACTGCTTCAGCCCAAGCTAATGAAAACTATGGACTTGAGTGCATGTAGCTTAGCCATTTAATTAGAGCGTGCACAAACAGCTGAAGTTGCATAACGAACAGAAAACCAGAAATCATAGTACATTTAGAAAAGGTTTGACCTCATTTCAATTTATATCAAAAATAAAATGGTGCACGGGATGGGAGGATGAAATAGAAGAAATGTTAGGGGAGAATAAGGGAAGAGAGGAAAGGAACTCGAAAGAATGAAAACAAAATTTCTAAAACTTACCTACCGATAAGCTCAACAACGATGATTTTTAAATACTTAAACTTCCCACAGTAAAGCTCAAACAGTGAGTTGAGATGCTTTGCATAGTTATGAAAAAGAAAATTTGTTCACTGTCTTACTGATAAAAGAATCATGCTTTTCGTTGAAAACCATTTCAGATGTAGAACTGAACGACTTTCAATGAAAATGATAATCCAAATGTGATTTAAGAAGGGAAACGAAATTATTTTACATGTAGAACTGTTTACACAGACAATTTTGCATGAAAACAAATGGCCTTCACTGGCAATTTAATTTTAAAATAAAACGTACGATGTTGCAAGAGAAGTTTACAAGAACAGATCTAGTTCAACCTACCTAAATCTCAATAATTGGAAAAATAAGAAAATCCAATTAAAAAAAATCCTTCTCTACCTTTAATAATGTAAATCCTCTTGTAGCCCGAGAATCTACATGATCCATAGACATTAAGTAACATAAGATCAGTCACTAAACCTTGCATCTAAATAAATAATATTGACTGTTTCTGTACAAAAATTTCTCAAATTGAAGTCTGGTGGATGTCTGGGAATTCCATACGCTGGATTCTGAAATGCTGATGGATTTGGTCATTACTAAATTCCTTGTTTCATTCATGCTCTAATTACTGAGAATTTTATAAATTCCCTATCTCAGATCTGCTAAAATTTCTTATTGAATCGCATCCATGCATATATTCTGTATGTACAGACTCACATGTATATACACTAGTGCTTGAATTGTATAGATACATAACTACAAGAGTGCTCTGCTAATCAATGTAGAGATAATATACCGTACAAACGTGAGTCGCACTTAGTACCAAAATGACTCAAACATGGGGCCAACGATTAAAAGTTACGAAAACAATAGCAAACCCACCTAGATCTATAGCCACTAGAGTGCTAAACATTGTGAATAATTAGATCCAATACTGCACAATATGAAACCGCTTAGTCACAAATGCATCACTCAAGCATGGGGCCCACCTCTAGAGATTAGGAAAATAACTAGCACCACCCCGTGCTCTGCACGGACCACAGAAGAACTAAATGCACAGACTCATATATATTATTTTTATTAAATAATTTAATTAGTAAACTGTTGAGTCATTTTTTTGTTGCTAATTTGATTTCGAGAGTGGTTCCTCCTTCGGATCCACAGATCATATGGGTCATCGGGTGGCCCCCAAGGTCCGGGTATCAACGCAAGAAAATCAAGCCTTTGGGAATCACTGTACTGTTTGATGTCTAAGACATCTAAAACACGTCCTCTCCATCTCTCTGATCAGACGCTGGATTGGCCCACCTAGCACGGGTCCACCACCTACTGGGTCCCCCGTGGGTCCTCCTTTGGATCCACAAATCATATGGGTCATCGGGTGGCCCACCCGGCTCCGGTATCAATGCAAGAAAATCAATCCTTTGGGAATCACTATACTGTTTGTATGTCTAAGACATCTAAAACACATCCCCTCCCTCTCTATGATCAGACACTGGATGGTGGGCCAAACAGGGCCCACCTCGCACGGGTCCACCACCTACAGGGTCGCCCATGGGTCCTCCTTCGGATCCACAGATCAGATGGGTCATCGGGTGGCCCACCTGGGTCCCGGTATCAACGCAAGAAAATTAAGCATTTGGGAATCATTATACTGTTTGGATGTCTAAGACATCTAAAACACGTCATCTCCCTCTCTCTGATCCAACGCCGGATGGTGGGCCAAACAGGGCCCACCTCGCACGGGTCCACCACCTACTGGGTCGCCCGTGGGTCCTCCTTCGGATCCACGGATCAGATGGGTCATCGGGTGGCCACCTGGGTCCCGATATCAATGCAAGAAAATCACGTCTTTGAGAATCACTATACCCTTAGGATTTCTAAGACATCTAAAATACGTCATCTCCCTCTCTCTGATCCAACGCTGGATGGTGGGCCAAACAGTGCCCACCTCGCACGGGTCCACCGCCTACTAGGTCGCCTGTAGGTCCTCCTTCGGATCCACAGATCAGATGGGTCATCGGGTGGCCCACCTGGGTCCCAGTATCAACGCAAGAAAATCAAGCCTTTGGGAATCACTATACTGTTTGGATTTCTACGAAATCTAAAACACATCCTCTCCCTCTCTCTAATCAGATGCTGGATGGTGAGCCAAACAGGGCCCACCTTGCACGGGTCCACCTATTGGGTCGCCCGTCCAAGCCTTTGGGAATTACTGTACTGTTTGGATGTCTAAGACATCTAAAACACGTCCTCTCCCTCTCTCTGATGAGACGCTGGAGGGTGGGCCAAACAGGGCCCACCTCGCACGGGTCCACCACCTACTAGGTCGCCCGTGGGTCCTCCTTCGGATCCACGGATCAGATGGGTCATCGGGTGGCCCACCTGGGTCCCAGTATCAACGCAAGAAAATCAAGCCTTTGGGAATCACTGTACCCTTTGGATTTCTAAGACATCTAAAACACGTCATCTCCCTCTCTCTGATCAGACGCTAGATGGTGGGCCAAACAATGCCCACCTCGCACGGGTCTATCTACTGGGTCGCCCGTGGGTCCTCCTTCGGATCCACGGATCAGATGGGTCATCGGGTGGCCCACTTGGGTCCTGGTATCAACACAAGAAACTCAAACATTTGGGAATCACTATACTGTTTGGATTTTTAAGACATCTTAAACACATCATCTCCCCTCTCTGATCAGACATTGGATGGTGGACCAAACAAGGCCCACCTCGCACGGGTCCACCACCTATTGGGTTGCCCGTGGGTCCTCCTTCGGATCCACGGATCAGATGGCTCATCAGGTGGCCCCCCTGGGTCCCAGTATCAACGCAAGAAAATCAACCCTTCGGGAATCACTGTCCCATTGGATTTCTAAGACATCTAAAACACGTCCTTTCCCTCTCTCAAATTTTAGATCATTTGGAGTGCCTTTCGTCGTCGTTTTGTATTCTCAAAAATTAGAGTCATTGACCTCTTCTTCTTCCTTTCTGTTGCACCTCTATTTCTTCTTCTCTTCCTCTTCTAACAGTTCCTTTTTTTCCAATGTTATTTGTATCTCTTCTAACAGTCCCTTTTTTTCCAATGTTATCTGTATCTCTTCTAACAGTCCCTTTTTTTCCAATGTTATATGTATTTTCAGTATCAATGTTTTATGTATTTCCAGTATCAAATCAGTTACGTAGTGGGACCTTTTTTTTTTTTGGAAAGTTTTACGGAAGTTAGTTTAGAGGAGAGTGGAGAGTGGAGAAAGAGAGCAGATCATGACAGCTGTCTTCATGTATCCTATATGCTATGAATTGAGGAATGGCACTTGGAGCCCTGTGGTTGAACGAAGGGAGACTACATTCTCTTAATAATATAGATATGCACCCACCTAGATCCACATGCTACTTTAGAGTGCTCATCAATGATTTACTGTACGTCCCAGTTAGTCACAAAATACAATAAATGTGAGCCAACCTTTAAATTTCAACAAAATCATACAAGATGAGCTTGTAGCATAATTTTCTCAGGTAAATAATAATTAACTAATATGAACTGTTCAAGACTCACGTAGATTGTCAAGCACAAATCCCAAAAAAAAAGATCCATTATATATTCCAGTTTTCCTGTATCGAAGTGTCCAAGTCAGCTTTTCCATTTCATTGAGGAACATGAGGATCATAACGCACAAGTTTTTAATTATATTCTAACAGGCACATGCTTCCGAGGAACAGGAGGATAATAATGCACAAGTTTTTAATTATATGCAAAAAAATACATGCTTCCAAAGCAAACTATAGACATGAACAAGCACAAGCACATAGACCCTGTTGACATCCATTTGGGAAAACAGATGGCACAGAAATTGTAACCATCAAACAAAAATTATCCTGAAGAGATAGTAATGACATCAAATAAATAATAATGAGTACCCACTCATTCGCATCCAAGTAATGTTTAATCTGGTAAAGAAACTTTGGATGGAAGGTGAAAAATTATTTTGCATGAATTATTTGCAGATAAATGGCATTATCATCGAAGCCTTGTCCCAACTACATTTGGGCCAGCTTGTTTCAAATAGACATGAAAAGTAAAATAATGAGGATGGTATCTTTCATTGTTATCAGAAAACAAACACTCACCCGTTTACCAGTAGAAAGCATTTCATTGGTCCGTGGCCGCTGAGATGGCGTAGAGGGACCAGCATATCCATTATCAGTAGGCTCAACTCCCTGGAGTAATAGAAAATGGATGTTGCAATTTAGAAGCAGAGCAATGCTTTAAAAATTTTCAAAAACTATAAATACATCACTTTAATTCAATCTTGGTAGGAGTAATGGAACAAACTTTGAAATATGGAGACCGGGCCATCTTATACAATGCAGATCTTCCTCGCGGAGTTTGGATCAGATGGCCATTCTCGGAAAGACCAGATAAGTGACCAGATGACCTTGTTGCAAATGGCATATTGGATGACTTAAGCAAAGACGGCACACTTTGTAAAGTTGCATCCTCCCTGGATGTTTGATTCCGCAAACGTAAAGGTGGTGATACTTTTGACGACCTTGTGCCCATATAGGCTTTTGCAAGTTCTACAGGTGAACCAGCTTCTTCTTCAACATCCTATTAATTTTTTATTAGAAAATCAGCTCACATTTACGGAGCTAGAGAACTTACATCAAGTATAACTTAATAGTTCAAAATACAAAGCTCACTGCATGATAAGATGGGTGAGAAAAGGGAGGGAATTGAAATAAGATTATGATAAATGAGCTTTTTCAAGAATGATCACATTATTCAGCACAATTTAGTAAAACAAAATTGAAAGATCCTACTGAGTATTGATTCCAGAAATGAAGCATGAATAAACCTTTGCATTTAAACCATACAATACAGGCCTGTTTCAAAAGAATTTCTAAAATTCTTCAACAGTGGATATCTGGGTACGAAATGCTGGATTTTGAAATGTTGCTGACTTCTGTGATTCCCAAAGTCCTCGTTTCATTCACACTGGAATTTCTGCCTGAGAATTTCATGGATCCTGAATTTCTTAAATTCCCCATTTCATAGCTACTAGAATTTCTGATTGAAATTACACCTGTATATGCATTCTCCAAATACAAATTAAAATGTATACAATAGAATCTATTGATTCCCTCCCAACCAATTGGATCATAGGTCAGATGATCAACTTCACAGGCGATGTTTCTGGTTCAGGTTCAAGATGCCCAGCTGCACTAGTGAAAGAATCAAATAAGCTTCTAACATTCCGACTTCTTCGTGCATGCTTCACTTGGCTCGGGGGGTATAGCTCAGATGATAGAGCTCCACTCTTGCAGTTGGGAGCTCTTGCAATTGGGTCATTGCAATTACAGTTTCTTTTGTTCCTGTTCTTTCTCACTAGGAAAGGAGGTTTTCTCCAAACGAAAATCAAAGGATTACTTCGTTCTCAACAGTCATTTATTTAATTGGATAGAAGAAGCATACACTGGATCGGAATCATGAAGAAGTACTGCTAGATCATTTCTATGAACATAAAGCCCTCATTATTTATTTATTTATTTTGATAAAAAGCCCTCGTTATTATTCCTTTTGGATATCTTACATTATCTCCATCACTAATCCTTAGTGTAACTTGGTGTTCCTAAATCCTTACCCTCCACTCATTTTTATTGATCCCTGATATGGCAATACATACAATACAATAGTAGAACCACACACAATGGATTACAGACATATGATCATTATGCTTCAATCAGGTTAATCTATTGTGCTACTCATAGAGAAGAGAAAATAACTGTAAATAAATAAATAAATACATGTGAATATATAACAGTGTCAGACATTGATACAAAACCTCTACCTTGAGCAGACACAATGGATAATCCATAGACAGTCAAGTGAAATCCAATCTGCGAAATAATTTGATCTATGGAAAGCATCTTTGTGGTAAAGGTCAAAATTCCAGAGGAATCATTACCACAAGGCATAAAGGAGGAGGTCATAAGCATCTATACCATAACTAAAATGATATGTATATTTTCTTAGCTACTAGACCGATCATCAATGTATAGATGCCATCTGGGTCCCACTTAGTTGCAAAATGCAATGCTCAAACACGAGGTCCAACTTTAAAATTTTAAGAAAAGAAACTTTGGAACAAAAGAGAGAGCTACTCACAGCCACTAACAGGGTGAATAACCTCTGATTCTATAGAAGAGTCTGAAAACCATCACGACGGCAGACAGGGTTTATCCTAATCCATAATATAGTTGCCTTGGGTTTGATATAATCTCCTAGACCAAAATTGCTCAGGGTCAACCAGAAGCCCCTGATGAAAATGACCCGAGCGAGAATGATTACTCAAATCAGAGTGGTTAAAAAAATTGTAATTAGTTTCAAGTCTAAATTGTTGGTTTGATTTTTCCCTTTATTGCCCTCTCTGTGGCTGCATTCCGTTGCATAGTGACCATTTTCCACGCAAACAAAACATTTAACATCTTTTCTCCTAACAATATCCTTGCAGAGCTTAAGATCTCAGTTTTGGTCTTTCTTCAAAAATTTCTTGCCCTGGGATGTGTTGGGCTTGGGTTTCCTCTGATCATTTCTGGCCTCAGTAAGATTGGCCTTACCCACATGTTCAGAATCCTTACTATTTGATGCACAATCTCGGTGATGTTCCTGGATTCTAAGGCGGAATATGAGATCTTCCAACTTCATTTATTTCCTTTTATGTTTTAATGCGATCCCAAAGTCCTTCCGCAATGGGGGGAGTTTACAAATGGTACTGTCAACTACATATTGTTCGGCTAAATCCATTCCTTCATTTTGGACTTCATGAATAATTTTCTGGAAATCTTACTCTGCTATCACAGATTTTCCTTCTTCCATTTGAAAATCCAAAAATTGTTCAATAGCATACTTTTTGGTACCCACATATTCAATAGTAGCATATTCCTTAATTAATGCTTTCCATAATTCCTTGGCGGTTTAAAATTTTGAAAATACATCATATAAGGAATTATCTAAATAATTCAAAATCTCCTTTCTACAGTCAAAATCATCAGATTTCCACTGTTCATTTTCATAGGTAACAGCGGCCCCATCTCCAAATGGTTCAGAACAATCAGTTGATAGCACATATAGAATTTTCATCACTTTTAGGAGATATTCCAGTTTCATTCTCCACATTTTGAAGTCCTTACCCACAAAATTGAAAACTTTAAGGTAGTATTCCCGAGCAATCATTTTTTTTAATTTATAAACAATTAATCCGCAAAAACTTGCCAGAACTGTTGAAAAAATAGTTTTGTAGAAATTGTAAATAAATTAAAATTTGAAAAATAAATAATTCAAGGCAAGAAATAATCAAACAATTTGACAGCTGAACCACGTCTTTGAAGACGCTTTCTTTAAGCAGATTTCACCCCACACTAGTGCAATGGATTTACGGATGTCTGCCCTAGGATAACACAGCTTCAAGATCGGATGATCTCCACCACTTGAATGGATGAAGAAACTCGAATCCCCAATATCACAGATCTTGCAGCGGCTATTCAAGAAAACTCAAAGGAAAACAAGAAGAAGAAGAGAACTTCTTGATCAGAGCACTGGGAGAAGAGGAGAGGAGAGAGCTTGACATGAATTGGATGATAAAGCCTCACACAGACACCCCTTTATATAGAGGTCTCAGGTAAGGGTACCGTTGGGACGTTCACTTTCAAAAGCACAATGTTCCGACCGTTTGTGCGAATTTAAACGCGCAATGGATACCCGCAATGGTCATCCGCTTAAATGCAAAGACGTTACGCAACGGTCACGCAGTAAATACTAATGGGCTCAATAAAACGTATCCGATACGGCCCAAATCCAACTCACTTAGGATTTAAAAATAACACATGCACACGCAGGCCAAGTCGGGGCCGGGGCCGCCCGCCTCGCAACACACGGACAGCCTGCCCACCTCGCCTCATCACGAACGACACGGCCCGACAAGCCGGACAGCTTGCCTGGTCACCACTACCTAAGCCCACTATCAAGACAAACACCATAGGAAGAAGTGAAAACGCTAATAAATGCCTCTTCAAGAGTTCTCCACAACCGATGTGGGACTCTAATAAAATAAAGAACGGAGAAAACCAGTAAAAATCAAGTGCTTTAATGCACTAGAAAACCAACAATCCCCACACATTAAAGCACAGAAGAAGAATAGCTGATGCAAGGCATGTTGGTGAGATTATGCATAAATGTAGGCGAACTAAGTCTTGAACCTTCACATAGTGTAGTAAGTTTAAGACACAAGAACTTTATGGTGAACTAAGATCTTGAACCAAGAATTCATCTAGTAAATCGCGCTTATTACACACATAATCTCATATATATAGAGATTCCTATAGAACCATACACATTAACGACCTTGTGCTATCCCACTCATATAGGTGTTCCCTATCAAGGGTGCTTATAAAAGATAGAGTATCACCGACTATTATACAGGAAATGAACATTTCACATCATAGAAATGGTATATACACTAGAATTGGTGAGAGTTTTGAAATGTTCTAACGTTGTCACCCATAGATAACTTCATTTTTCCCACTGAACCCGTCCTATGGGATCTCCAATCAAACGGGTTGGGTATCCATTATTGGTGACTTGTCCTTTTTAGGCTTAAGGCCCATTCCCCTTGATGTAGTGATTACTCGCTCTCTGGCAAGTCCTTTAGTTAGTGGATCAACTAAATTATCCATTGATCTTACAAAGTCAATTGCAATTAACCCTAGCTTGAGCAACTGTCTCAACAAGTTGTGCCTCAGAAGAATATGTCTGGATTTACCATTATAGGTTTTTTTCTTGTTTACCTTATTGATTGCTTCCTTTGAGTCACTATGGAGAGATATGGCTGATACCGGCTTATTCCACAAGGGAATGTCAGTCAAAAGATTCTTCAGCCATTCTGCTGCTTCTCTTACTAAAGCCATGCCAATAATCTCCAAACCCATTGTGGATCGGGATATACACAATTGCTTTTTAGACTTCCAAGATACGGCTACATTTCCTAATGCAAACACATAGCCGCTCGTGGACTTGGGTTCCTCAAAATCTGATATCAAGTTAGCATTGCAATACCCTTATAGTATTGTGGGATATCTCTCATAATGTAAGCCATAGTCAATGGTCTTCATCAGGTAATTGAATACCCGAATAACAATCGGCCAGTGCTCACTGCTGGGATTGCTTGTGTACCTACTCAACTTGCATAGTGAATAAGCTATATCAGGTCGAGTACATTTCATGATATACATCAAACAACCCATTGCTTTAGAGTAATCTAATTGAGATACACTATCTCCTTTGTTCTTAATTAATTTGACACTTGGATCAAATGGAGTGGAGACACCATTCCCTCCAAACATGTTAAATCTCTGAAGAACTTTCTCGATGTAGTGAGACTGAGATAGTACAATTCCTTCAGAGTGTTTATATATCTTTATACCAAGTATCACATCAGCCTCACTCATATCTTTCATGTTAAACTTAGAACATAGGAATTTTGTAGTGTTCTCTACTGAACTTAAATCAATTCCAAAAATTAGTATATCATCAACATATAAGCAAATGATAATGCATGAACTACCAACATGTTTGGAATATACACATTTGTCTGACTCATTTATTTTAAAGCCATCATTTAGTAAAACTTGGTCAAATTTTTCAGGCCAGTGCTTAGGGGCTTGTTTAAGACCTTACAAGAATTTTATCAATCTACAAACTTTGTTTTCTTTCCCTAGTGCGATAAATCCTTCGGGTTGCTCCATATAAATTTCTTCTCCCAAATCTCCATTTAGAAATGGAGTTTTTACATCCATTAGATGGATGACCATATAATGGATTGATGCCACAATCAGTACTCTGATGGTCGTAATCCTAGTTACTAATGCATAGGTATCAAAATAATATATGCCTTCCTTCTGTTTAAGTCCCTTTGCACCTAGTCTAGCTTTGAATTTTACAATTTTGAGGGCAAGGAATTGTTGGTTTCCTAGTGCATTAAACCACTTGGTTTTTACTAGTTTTCTCCCTTCTTTATTTTATTAGAGTCCCACATCGGTTGTGGAGAACTCTCAAAGAGACATTTATTAGTGTTTTCACTTCTTCTTATGGTGTTTGTCTTAGTAGCCGGCTTAGGTAATGGTGGCCACACATGGGCATCGTCCGTTTGGCCGGACCGTACCGTGTCGTGTTGTCCATGGTGAGGCGAGGCGAGGGGCCCGCATGCACGTGTTATTTTTGGATCCTAAGTGGGTCAGATTTGGGTCGGCCGAATCGAATCCATTTTGTTGAGCTCATTCGTATCATTACAGCGTGACCGTTGCGTAACGTCTCTGCATTTAAGCGGATGACCGTTGCGGGTATCTGTTGCACATTCAAATTCGCGCAAACAGTCGGAATGTTACGCTTCAACGGTTCCCTTACCCGAGACCCCTATATAAAGGGGTATCTGGGTAAGGATTTATCATCCAATCCATTCCAAGCTCTCTCCTCTCTTCTCCTCTTTTCCCAGTGCTCTGATCAAGAAGCTATTTTCTTCTTCGTGTTTTCCTTTTAAGTTTTCTTAAATAGTAGATGCAAGATCTGTGAGATTGGGGATTCAAGTTTCTTCATCCATTCGAGTGCACGAGTGGTGGAGATCATCCGATCAGAATGCCCTCTTATCGTGGGGCAAACATCCATAAATACATTGCACCAGCATGGGGGTGAAATCTGCTTAAAGAAAGCGTCTTCAAAAACGTGATTCGGCTACCAAATTGTTTGATTATTTCTTTCCTTGAATTATTTATTTTTCAAATTTTCATTTATTTACAATTTCGGCGAAACTATTTTTCTAACAGTCTAAACCAAACGCTAAAGGGTAAAATGGGCAACCCCAACACTACCTAAATGGATACAACAGCAATACTCACTTTCACTAGAACGTGAAGGAGGACAAATCATAGATTGAGGCTAAAAAAGGCCTAGATTGAGGCTAATGCTTATGCCAAACCCAAGAAGGGTAGTTAGGTTAGTTACACTAATGCTAAATCCCACCAGTGGAGTGAGGTCTGCAGAATGACAGCACCCACTTGTAAAGGAGGCTTGAACTCTCCACATTGTTTTTCATAGCTGTAGGCAAGGTCTTCCACATCATTCTCCCTTAGCCAGAGGCCCCAAGCCACTGCTCAAGTTCCAAGCTTCAAAAGGCCCAAAGATGGAATGGGGAAGAACCCAACTGCAACCAAACCACAGCTATGCACCGAATTGCAGAGCCTTGAGGAACCCAAGTATTATAACGCACAAGTTCTTTAATTATATCCTAAAATGCATGTGCCTCTGAAGTAGGCTATAAACGTGAACAAAAACAACCACATCCCCATCTAAAAACATCCATTTGGGAAAACAGAAGTCGCAGAAAATTGTATCCATCGGTCACCATTCAAAATAATAATAAAAAAAATGGTCACCATTAAACTTTGGATGGAACGTGGCAAACATCTCAGATTGTTTGCAGCTAGACAATCTTGGACGGATTGTTTGCAGATAGACAAGATAAGTAAAATAACTAGGATTTCATGTCCATCATTCTTAAAAAACAAACACCCACCTGTTTACCAGTAGAAAGCATTTTGTTGGTCCGTGGCCAATGAGATGGCGAAGAGAGATCAGCATATCCATTATTAGCAGGCTCAACTCCCTAGAGAAATAGCAAAAGGTTATTGCAATTTAGAAGCAGAGCAAGGCATTAAAATTTCCAAAAACTATAAATACATCACTTCAAATCAATCACGGAAAAAGTAGTGGAACGAACTTTGGAATATGGAGACCGAGACATCTTATACAATGCAGATCTGCTTCGCAGAGTTTGGGGCATATGGCCATTCTCAGAAAGACCAGATAAGCGACTAGATGATATTGTTGCAAATGGCAGATTGGGTGACTTCAGTGAAGATGGCCCAATAATATTTCCACTCTGCAAACATAAAGGTGGAGATACTTTTGACAACCCGGTGCCCATATAGGCGTTTGCAAGTTCTGCAGGTGAACCAGCTTCCTCTTCAACATCCTATTAAAATTAAAAAGTTATTACAAAATTAGCTCACATAAATGGAGCCAGCAGAGTAAAAGTAAGCACAACTCATCAGTGCTTTAGAAAAAAGGTAAATTTTATTAGTGACAAATACAAAGCTCACTACACGATTAGATGGGTGAGAAAAGAGAAGGAATTTAAATAAGATTATGCTAAATCAGATTGCCAAAGAATGAACACATCATTCAGCACAGCTTGCTACTCTATTAGATGGGTGAGAAAAGGGAAGGAATTTAAATCAGATTGTGCTAAATCAGATTGCTAAAGAATAAACACATCATTCAGCACAGCTTGCTACTCTATTAGATGGGTGAGAAAAGGGAAGGAATTTAAATCAGATTGTGCTAAATCAGATTGCTAAAGAATAAACACATCATTCAGCACGGCTTCCTACACGATTAGATGGGTGAGAAAAGAGAAGGAATTTAAATGAGATTGTGCCAAATCAGATTACTAAAGAATGAACACATCATTCAGCACAACTTCGCAGCACAAACTTGAAATATTCTACTGATTCCAGAAAATGAAGCACACATCTGCACTTAAAATCACCAATACTAGTTATGTCATTGTGGATAATTAATTTGGAGCCACTGATATCAGTAAAAGAAAATGAGTGCAAATGAATGAGAAAAGTCTCTAATATCCGACTTCAAGTGAATCATATAGCCTACCCTGGGTATTTGTTCAACAGTCCGCAGGGGAGTGGGGGTGGAGGGTGGAGGGAGGGGGGGTTGTGTGGTTGTGAAACTGATAGTTGACTGATAATACTTTATAGTCATTGATTTATCACTGATCATTTAAAAACTAGATTTTTTATTTATTTTTTTTTGCAGAATTCCAAAGAAAAATCAGAAATTTGAAACTGACCCAAAATAGTCAAAGACATATTCCCAAAACTTTGAGCACATTTAAAATGTGGAAATACTAGGGCTCAAACATAGAAAATACAAACCGCTCAAAATATTTTTTTTTTCCTTGTTTTAGCACTAAAAACTGTATCTTCTTACGATCAAAGTAGTACTCATGTCGGATAAATCACATGTCAAGAAAGCCACCCAAAATTACTTAATGAAAATCCGTAGATTGGTCAGTGATCAATTGATGAAACACGATGCTGCTGTGGGCATGGATAGTTGATAGCAGCATTGAAAAGCATTCACGAAGTCATGATAAGGTGAACAGTGCACAGTGAAGCTGTAAATGATATGATAATGCAAAGTGAGGAGTCTAAATCGTAAGTGTCTCATTCACGCTTCCGGTGAGGGGTGTGAAATTCCACAGTGGGGTCCACCTAAGGTCATACGATTAAGAAAGTCGTATGCTCAATCCTATAGGGGGTGTATATTGGGCTTGGCCGCCCAGGCCCGGCACGAAAAAACCCAGGGTGTGGGCCGGCCCGGCCCAGGGCCTTGGCCGTACCAGGTCAAGGCATCAAGGCATAGCACGGCACGACATTGCTATATAAAAAATCTGATTTTTTTATATAAATAAAACATAAAACTTAAATAATTCAAGATTTGCTTTTCCTTTGTAAATTAGCATCAATGTTTGTGCATTTATTTTAATAGTTTCGTTGACAATCCTAAAAGTTTATAAAGTCTCTTCTAGTTTATCTAAGAAAAATTTTAAAATTAAAAAAAAAATAAGAGGCATGTGGGCCGGCCCATCTGGAGCACGACATGACCTAAGCCGTGCCGTGGGCCATGCTGGGCCAACCACCAGCTGACCTGGGCACGGCACAGCTGGGCCAACCTCAAAGCGGGTCGTGACGTGCCAGTTTACGCCCCTAAGTGAGACCAACTCCTATTGGAGTAAAATTTGGGGAATGCCTACTAACAAGGAGGGTTTTCATTTTGAGTGGTTCGGAATTTCATTAAATTGGCCACTATGAAATTCCACTCTCATTGCAATGTGAAACTCAAAAGTTTTTTTCTTTTTTTTAGACCCCTATCTCCACCCTTATCAACGGTAATGATGTGCATAAATAGCTAATATGCTTTAAAACAGCTGAAGTTAGGTATATGTGAATTGCAAGCCTTTTTATAAAGACATGTAAAAAAGCATCATCTGGAAAAAAATATATATATTTTGCTGAATTAGAAGTCTTTGTTTCACTGTGGATGTTTTCATCATTTCTCCAAAAACATTAAGTATTTGCATTCACCAAAAAAGCATACACAAACATTATAAGCAATATGTGGAGGAAACTGACAAGAGGGAGAAAAAAGTGTATCTACTTTCATAAACTTGTTTGATGCAAGGAATGGATAGGCTTCTGAATAATCCATGTTCCCCTGCTCCATTTACCTCTGGTGAAATGGTTGTGTTTTCCTGGCTCACATAAGTAGTGGCCACTTGTGAGGTACTTGGTTCAGTTATTATATTTTGATTGCCAGCAAATAAATCAACAGTTCTTGAACGGAGAAGTTCACTCAAGTGATCAAACTCTACTCTGTACAACAAGAGAAATTGATTAGGATGTAAAAGATGAATATCCTGTAATATTGACACAGAAAAGCAAATTGCACTAAGGATTTAAAAGCATACTTATCAATTCCATTCCTTCCCAGCCAAAAATTTTCATTCTGGAAAGGGTTCTGGAACAGGACCGTTTAAAAACATTCCAATGAAAATTCCAGCCAATGATGACCCTTTCGTGGCCTGAACCAAAACAGTACAAATCCAGTCCTAACTTCCCAATTTCCTAGGGAACATTATTAGAAACTAAAGAGATATGCAACAAAGATTAGTTTAAGAGAACTATAACGGCACCAACAAGAGAAAACTGTCTTCCTCACCCGTGAACCAAAAACCAACTACCCAACTTAGATGCATAACATTTTAAAAAGAGCCAACTATAAAGTAGTTTCTGTTACATTATATAAATATGAGTATTTAGCACTGTATCTATCTAGATTTTTTCCTATTCCTATCACGCTATTGAAACAAAATGCCAAAATGGATGGAATGCCAAACAAGTTATTACAAGTGTGATCAACAATCTAGACACAGATCCCCATTTACCTTTCAAAAAAACAAAATCTACTTGCCTCATAAGCAATTGAAAAAAAAATTGGCAGCATTGAACAGCAAATATCAAGTTACATACAATTTACAAGTATTCTTTCAGGGAATACTTGCCTTGTAAAGGTCTTCTGCTTCAACAGTTGCCCAAGTTCATTAATTCCTTGGTCATCAAAAATTTTGCTAGGGTCATCACCCTTTATGCTACCTTGCCCCTGTTCTGCAGGAGGAGTCTGCATTTGCAAGTTTGGAGAAGTTCAGTGATGCAGAAGAATTAACTCAAAAGCAAACTCATACAAAAAAAAAAAGTTGAGAACTTCAGAATACTGTCTAGGAGGCCATGGATTTTGTCTCTGCCATCATTCAAGACTTAAAATTTAAATAAAAAAAAAATAGTAGTAGCAGTAGCAGTAATAAAAATAACCATTCGATATATAATAATAATAATAACAACAACAACAAAAAAAAAATATTGTCCAGTGTCCACAGGTGATAGACAACTCATACATAACTGAAAAAAAGAAAGAAAGAAGAAGAAGAAAAGAAAAGGCACAAAGCCGCAAAAATGTCAGCATATATCACAAATTGAAGCAACTCAGAGCTTCAAAAGGTGCCAAAAGAAATGCCAACAGACAGTACAAGCAAGATTGCACATATAAAAACTATGTATGCATTAAAGTTAGCACTCTGTGAAAGATTCAAAACTACATAGAATGAAGTGCATACAATATGAGATTCTACTAACAGCAAAAATCCAGTCACATAAAAGAAAGAAAAATTAGGCTGATCCAAAGTCCTGAGCCAGACTGCCAGCTCAGAGACCATACAACAAAAAGGGTAACCTAGAAGCTTTTTAATCTAGCAAATGGTTGCATAATAGCTATGTTGTCGATGCAGGATTTGAGAGCTAACCCAAAAAAGGACCAGGATTTAAGAAATGGCAAACTAAATCACAAATACAAAACAATTGCTTCCATTACAGTTAGAGGAAATTTTCTCCAGCGCATGCACTCGTGCAGGAGCACGCATCCTGGCTGCCGCCAAAGGTGGGGCCCCCTAATTTTCACCTGGTTCCGCATCACAATAAGGCACCAGTGACAGGTGCGCAGGAGAAAAGCATCCTTACAGTTAGTACTTTGAGAAAGACTAAAAACCATAATGGACATAATGCATCTGCAAAAGTCCAATACATAAGGAACAAAAGATTAGACCTATCCACCCAATGTTCTGAACCAAACTGCCAGTACAATGACTCTACAGCAAAAATGTTAACCAAGAAAACTTTTCAGTCTAGCCAATAGTTGCGGCTATAGTTGTACTTTTGATGCACACTGTGAGAAATGGCCCAAAAAAAGGCCCACCATTTAGGACATTGTCCATGTAGGCAACCAAACAATGGTATGTTCATGCTTTAAGAATTAAGACTGACATTATTTTTAATTTCAGCTAATATAAAATTTTATGTTTAGAAAGGTTAATTAACGAGTTTTAAATTTTAAACTACAATTATTCTAAGAAGGTTTTGCTAGAGGCTTGAGGAAAGTTGTTGAAAATGTTAATAACTGAGTGTGATCTAAAACCACACGTAGTAGGATCGCCGACTATTTCAAATGATTAATCTTCTTTTTTTTCTACTTTGCAAGAAATTATCAACGGGTGCCTTAAATATCACCATTAGTCTCTTACAATTATGTAACTTAACCACTTTTCCCTTAGTAGGGGTGGCAAACAGGTTGGGTTGGGCTAAATGGGTAGGACCGTTAATTAAACGGGTTAGAAACTCCTATCTCACATCCGTTGTGGGTCAATCCGACCCGACCAGCATTAACCCGCATAAACATTGTGGGTTACTGCGGGTCGGATTGACCCACATAACTTGCACGCAAACCTAAGTTTATTAATAAGAGTCCTCTAAGGCTTTAACCATACCCAAAGTTTAAATTAAAGCCAAATAGGTAAGTTAATTCATAAAAATGAGATAAGATGTAAATGAACAATCCTTAACTTTCTAAATCCTATTGGTGCAATTTAAAACCAATCATGATAGGCAATATGGACAAGCTTTGTTTGGGTTATGATAAGCCTAATATTAATTTGCTTCTTATAGGCTCAACTGATATTGGATTGAAAATTTAGGCCTACACCTGGGTCATGATGCTATATTTCACCCTACTCTCTAGCTTGTGCTGGCATAAGGAGAAAATAGTGTGGAAACTAGCATGAACCCAGTCATTACTTGATTAGTTTGTTTTATTTGTGTCGTATCCATTGTATTTTTTTCGTATCCACAATCATCCTAAGAGACAAGAGCATGCATAAAAAATATTCTTAAGTTAACAAAAGGTCTACTTGAAAAAAAAGAAAGAGGAGTTATTTATACAATGAGTATAGTATGCATTTTTTTTTTTAAATAGTGACTATAGAAATAGAATAGCAAAACTAATAGATATAAAATAAAGTTTTCATAAAAATAAAAATATATATATATATCAAAATAAAAAGATACACTCCGTAGAATTAATTATTAAGTTGTAGATGCAAAGAAAAGGACGAACAGGTCATGTAGGTTAAACGGGTTGACCCTAACTCAACCCGTTTAAATGCGGGTTAGGAAAGCTTGACCCACGACCGACCCATATATTATGCTGGTCGGGTCATATGTGGGTCGGGGCGGACTGGATTGATGAGTCGGGTTGGCTTTTGCCAGCTCTACTATGAGGATCAAAAGGATCGTTCAGTAATTTCTAGTGTTTGATGATCAAAACGAAGACTTTGCCTGGAGAATTCTTCTCTTTTTAAATGTCTGCTCAAGACAGGTGCACATCATTAATCAGCCCTTGTTAATAATTAGGGTGAAACTAGAATAGGACCAAAATCAAACTAAACCCGCAAGGCCCAGCCCACATTAAAATGCAACTCGGCCTGGGTTTGCTAGGGTGCAGGCTGAGGCTCAGGCCTGAATTTTGAAGCCCAAGTGGAATTCATCTGAGACTTAGATTTAGACTTTGGAGACTTGAACTAGGCCCAAGTACCCAGATTATATATATATATATATATATAGGGAGGTGCTCCTACGAGAGACACTCTCACCAAGTTTATGAGAGATGGGTGGGGGCCCTCACTTCCATATCCACTCTCACTATTAAATGCAAGGACCCCCAACTTAGATGTGAGGGCCCCCACCCATCTCTCAAAAAGTTGGTGAGAGTGTCTCTCATAGGAGCACTTCCCATATATATATATATATATATAGGGTAATATTCATATGCATCTATCCCTCACCATTTTTGGTGAGGGACACCCCAAAAGGGGAAGTTTCAAGTACAAAAGTTACTTTTGTACCTCACATCAAGTACACTGTTGTACTTGAAACTTCCCCTTTTGGGGTGTCCCTCACCAAAAATGGTGAGGGATGGATGCATATGAAGACCCCCCATATATATATATATATATAAAACGGTAAATTTTATTCAACCACAAAAGAACCAAAGAAAAACAAAGCCACAAAAGCCAGGCCAAAAAACAACAAACACTAGAACACCACCCTAAGACAAAAGGAAACTATACATCAAAAAAAAAAAAAAAAAACAAGAGGTATGGGGACGTTGCTGTTAGCCAATGGAGGATCCCACAGCTATCACCATACCTCTGTATGGACACTCGGGATATAATACCTCTGTATGGACACTCGGGACGTTGTGGTGACAGCTGTGGGATCCTAGAATGGTCATAGATTACAGAGCCTTGAACAATAATCTTGTTCCTGATGCCTACAAAATACCAGATAAGAATAATCTTATCCAACTTATAGATCAACGAACCTGGTTTAGCAAATTTGATTGTAAATCAGGATTTTGGCAGATACGTATGCATGAAGATTCTGTCACTTGGACAGCTTTCAGTGTACCAAGAGGGAAATACGAATGGCTTGTAATGCCTTTTGGCCTCAGTATAGCTCCTCAGGTATTCCGCAGGGGCACCCTAAGAAAGTAAAGGCTTCTGCAAAATTTTTAGGAAAATCTTTCCTGATTTGTTCAACAGTGTGGGCTATAACTAAGCATTATATACCTCTGTATGGACACTCGGGACGTTGTTGTTAGCCATACAGAGGTATGGGGACGTTGCTGTTAGCCAAGCTATTTTAGCTGCTATTCGAGCCATGAGAGATCATCGTATCCTCATATCAGAGAAAGAAAGAATAAGAGCATCTGCCGGAACAATAACATCCTCCCAAAATAGGATTAAAAGAGGCCCCCAGCTGATGTGAAAGATCTTGCACCTCTTCGACCCAAAATCCGCCACCGGAACCCCCCACTGAATAACAGAAAAAGAATCACCTTCAAAAATAGCATTAAAAAAGCCCATTCTCCATAACTCATGACAACCCACCAGAAGAGCAAAATTTTCAACTTCATTAGCATCCTCTGAATCTAAAGGCCTTAGAAACTCCAAACAACTGTGCCTAACCAATCTCTAATAACCCCCCACCACCACCCCCCCTCCTCCTTTTGATTGAGTGAATAAAACTACCACCTAAATTGAGCTTTAGAATACCCGTCCCAAATTTAACATCATCCCCCCCCCCCCCCCTCCCTCCCCCCCCTCGTTGTTTTGATTGAGTGAATAAAACTACCACCTAAATTGAGCTTTAGAATACCCGTCCCAAATTTAACATGCCACTCTCCATTCAAAATTGCCTCCTAAGATCTATGGAGGTCGTTTAAATCAATACCTTGAAACTCCTTTTTATTTCTTACACATTCCGACACAACGCAAACAATGGAATGAACAACCTCACCCATAGAGTAGCTTTTATTCCTAAACACTATAGTTCCTTTCCAACCAAAGCTTCCAAAGGGTAGCATATAACACAAGATTCCATAAAATTCTGCCACGAACATAATGACAACCCAAACGCCATTGAAGAAAAAGATCATTTACTGTTCTAGGCATGACACTGCATAATAAACATATACAAGACTGCAATCCAAACTCAGACACATATTGCATATGTATTATGCTAACATATGTAATACCACATGCCCCATTATATATACATACATACAGAGACATCCATACATACGTGCGTGTGCGTGCGTGTGTTTATTTTTATTTTTTTTGAAAGGTATCCTAGACCCCATTATAGGGATTAGAGTTTTATCTATTATGATATATATTTAAATTCTTGGATTTTGATATATATATATATATAGTGAATGATAAGTATTAATAAATTTATGCACAATAACATGTGGGGGGCGTTATTGTTTAGTCAATGTTGTTTTTATTTTAATTGGTGGGCCCTGACTTATTAAAAGAGTGTAGGTAGTGAATGGTAAGACGGACTTAAGAGAGATGGGACCCATAGATGTTAGTTTTAATTGTAACTTCACTTCACAAGGAGGGGCCCGTGATTTAATTAGTAGTCAACTATGAGTAAAAAGGGCCTGTGCACAAAACCCATGACATGAGTTGTGCGCATGTGTTTCCATAACACAACAAATCCCTATCCCTTCACACTATATTGCCGACCTATTATGAAGATAATAACCCTCTTAGAAACTCAAAAGCCTTCACACGAGCCTTCACACGATCTCTCCCTCCCAATTTCCCTCTTTTTTTCTTGCTTTCTACCTTTGAAAATCTTAGTCTAGCAATAGCCTTGAAGGAACTAGAAGGAGAATAAGAAGACCAGTAGTTGGGGCTTTGTGGATGACCTCTCTCTTTCCCCAAATCAATAAAGCAACGGTGCATTACACGAGGTGTGTAGCATTCAAATTTTATTTGCAAAACCATTATGTTACATCTAAATCTGGGTTTTCAAGAACCCTAATTACTAGATCCTGCATGTGTGATGATGAGTGCTTAGTAGAGTTGAACCATTGTTGATGACCGACAATAGGGTAGCAGAATATGGAACTTAATGAAAACCCAAGCCCAAAAATCATGCTGGCCAAATCCCCAACTGGGGTTTTGGCCCAGCCAAACTTAGATTTGAACCTAGGGGTTCATTAAAACCCTACTAGTTGGGTCCTAGGTGTAGGCCGGTGATGCAATCCTAGGGTTAGGATCGCAAGTGCCGGAGCACAAATAGGGTTTTCGCACACGAACAATTACACGATAAAGACAGTCTCCAATGAAAAACCTACAAAGGGAAATTTTTATTAACTCCAAATCTAAGATCATCGATCTCTACAATGCTCTATAATAAAAGATACTTAATTCCTAAGAAACAATCCTAATCAAACTTAGAAACAAAAATCAGAATCCTATTCAAATTAGAAAGTAATCCTACTTACAATCTTTGCTATAATTGAAACTAATAACAATTAAGAAAAATCTTAAGCATCAATGGGTCCCACGTGTGGCCCATGATTGTCTCACGTTGGCAACTGTTGCTACTGCATCATTCCCCCCAGGTTGGAAAAGAGTTCGACCTCGAACTCGGCTCTTGTTCTTGATATTGCTTTCGTATACAGTGCGTACTTGAAGTGCTTCTTTGGTGAAACAAGAGCTTGATCCTTTCTTTGGTGGCGCCGGCTTCATGGGACGGAGCATGACTTGCTTTTCAGCATGCATGAATGTGTGTTGTCGCGCATGCCATTAGTGTCATTCTTGTCATACATCCAGGGACGACCCAAGAAGATATCACTACTATCCATGGGTACCACATTACACCAGACAGTACCTGTATAATCTGCACCAATAGAAAAGGTAACTGGAAAAGCATACCATACTTGCACTTCATCACCTGTCATCAACCATCTAGCAGAGTAGGGACGATGATGCTTCCGAGCTTTCAGCTGCAATCGATCCACAAGAGCTTGAGAGATACTATCCTGATAACTTCCTCCATCAATGACTACCGTGCATTCTTGACCATTGACTATTCCTTTAGAGCGAAAAATATTATCTCGCAACCATTTCTTCTCAGTATTTGACGTAGTCTCTTTGATGACCATGAGCGACTCAAGACCTTCCTCGGGCCCAATGTCCTCTACATCCTCTATTTCATTCTCTTTAGGATCATCTGGAGTATCTTTCACATCACTTACATTCTCGATGAGGTGGGATGCATTTGGGACATTCCATTACACGATGCCCTTGTTGTTTACAATTGAAACATATGATCCTATTTTGACCTTCGGGCTTGGTGAAAAATTTTCTTCGATAAACTACTTGGTTTAGAATCTACAATTGAGGAATTCTTCTGCATAACCCATTTAGATGCATTAAATTTTCTGGCACGGTGATGATTTGCAATCCCCTCAGCCATGATAGCATGCTAAACGATCTTATCAACATTATCAAAATGCTTGAATGTGAGGATATGTTGTATGTCAAGTGTAAGCCCATGAAAGTATCTGTCAACTAAGACATCATCATCTTCATTCAAGCCATAACGAGCTTGCATGGTCATGAATTCCTCAGAATACTCAACAACTGTCTTCGATCCTTGTTTCAAATCTTGAAAACTTGAACGTAGATCTCTGGAGTAATTGACAATAAGGAATTTTTGCTTCAATAGATTTTTCATCTCGGTCCATATGTCAGCGGAGTCAATTTGTTGGCTTATTCTCTTCTTTTGCAACTCGGCCCACCATATCGCATCATAATTGCGAGATCGAGTTACCACTAAGGTGACTTTATGACCATCCGTCATTGGTTTATGTGCAAACATATTTTCAACCCACACTAACCAATCCATGAATTCATCGGGCTTCAATTTTCCATCATAATCAGGAATCACGAGTTTAATACCCAAATCTCAATCAACGTTTACTGCATGTGGATCTCATTGATTCCGAATGTGTCCTCCATCATCTCTGTGATTATTCTCAAGCCGATTATTTTCCAAATTGGTTAATCGGGTTTCAAACCTTGCAAGAGCCTGTTGGGTTTGAACCATCATTACAGATAATTCCACAACAGTTCCCTTCAAATCCTCTTCGTTTGCAAAGGAAGACTCCACTTCTATATGCTTCTTGGGAGGCATTTTTCTTGTTAATACAAATTTAAAATATTTTACTAACTTAATGTGTAGATCTGCTTTCACGATCACGCTAGCGAAAACGTATCAGAAATCTGATGTTGGATGAGTCTAGTAACGCAAGAAGAAGACCCGACCATTGATCTTGGTCAAACCTGGGCCTTTAATTCTCTACTAATATTAGAAGTGGTGCTGGGTTGGATCTTCAACTGTGATGGGTCAGGTCAAACCTGATCTTACCCGGGTCCGGAACTCGGGCCCAATCTAAATTTAAGTCAGGCACACCGCACACGTGTGGACTATATGCCTCAATCTTCGTGCACTCAGAGAAAAGGGATTTTGAAACCCTTTCCGTCCCTCTTGTTGATAGAGGATGGGGAAGAGAGATGGTTGATCCCGTCCTCGACAAGAGAGAAGGGTGATGAAGAGGCATTGACGATGGCGTGCGGCGACAATGATAGAATGTTTTTGGAACTTTAGTGCCAGGTACACACTTCTTCCCCTATTCTCCTTCCTTTCTTTCTGCTACGTCTCTTCTTCTTCTAAGTTTTTTTTTCTGGGTTGAGATTCATATAGCTGGTTTGGTTGGGGTAGGTGACGGTGGAGGGGAATGAATTATGAGGGCTTTGGGTGCTGCCAATGATCTCGGTAGGGGTTATGGGTTCGTGTTTGGGACGTGATAGGGTTTGGGGATGTTCCTGGTTGTTGCGGATTTGGTGGAGAGAGGTAGAGGATGGGGTTTTCGGATTTCCGGGCAGTCCGAATGAGTGGGACTTGTTAGGAGAGATGGCTGGATTTCTGGATTGCTGGATTGGGGTGATTTTGGATTTTGGATTCGATGAATGGGTGGGAGTCTGGCAGCGAAGGATGGATAGAAGATGGTGACGGACGGATAGGGGTAATCACACACCGACGATCGTGAGGATCGTGCGGCTCTGATACCGATTGATGCAATCCTAGGGTTAGGATCGCAAGTGCCGGAGCACAATTAGGGTTCACACACGAACAATCACACGATGAAGACACTATCCAGCAAAAAACTCACAAAGGGAAAATTTTTCCAAATCTGAGATCATTGATCTCTACAATGCTCTACTTATAATAAAAGATACTTAATTCCTAAGAAACAATCCTATTCAAACTTAGAAACAAAAATAAGAATCCCATTCAAATTAGAAACTAATCCTAACAACAATCTTTACTATAATTGAAACTAATAACAATTAAGAAAAACTCTTAAGCATCAATGGGTCCCATTGTGGCCCATGATCGTCTCAAGTTGGCAACTGTTGCTGCTGCATCAGCCGGACCCTATAAGGACTGGTCATGGGCGAATTAAACTTAAACCCCTCAAAACCTTGGTTTGAAGTAATTTTGATGTAGCTCAGGTTATGTGATGGTGATCAATCATTTTTTATTTCTAATTATTGTATGTTTTAAATTAGGTTTCTCAAGATTTCTTAATTCTATTATTACTGTGATGTTAAGGTTTTAAGCGGTTATAAAAGTATTCTTTGCATCTCTCTTGATTTAATGTTTTGGACAGTTGGTTGCCTAATTTTCTGCATGACATGAATTGTATGGGAATGGCCAAATTCTAATGGATAGGTTCAGCTGTAACTATATCTAAAATCTAAGGTTCATTAGAACCCTAGAAATTGGGTTTAGTGTCATGATCAAACCCGATATAAAGATAGGGCTGTGGCTGATTGTTTTTAAGGGTCTGATTTTGATTACCTTTTGTGATGATTTACAGACTTTTTCTAACTGTATGTGCAGATGAACTTGAATTGTGACTACAGGAATGGTGGCCGATTTATGAATGAAAATATAATGGTTTAATGCCACAAAGTGAGAATAGGAGAAGTAGGCTTTTGGCCAAATCTTGCCTTAAGGCCTATAACATTGAGCAATAATTGTGATAACATAATTATAGAAGATTCTTTTATATGATCTGAGATATGGTTCATGTTTGGTTTCTGGTGTTACTCAAATATGCATGGAATATGCAATATCATTATATGAATGTGGCATGTCATTCTAGTATCTATGGTTGTCATGTGATTGTCCCCATGTTCTGCGGATACCAATACGGAATCGGATGTGGGCAGACTAAATCCGGAATTGTGAGAGGATGATCATATAACCAACTCGGTTATAGATACTGGAATGGGATGACATCTTCCATACAACAGCCTGTGTAGTTATATGTTGTATGACTTCGTGCCAGCCATGGTTAATCATCTGACTTCGTGTTAGCCGTGGCCAGTTGTCCAGCCTTTATGCCAGCCATGTTTATGGATTGTCTGACTGTGGTCAGCCATGGAAGGACTTGTTCCTCTAGTCATTCCGTGTTGTTGTTGACCAGTGAGTCACCGTGATATATGGGAGTGAGAATCCTGAGGTGCCCCCGTGTGTGGTCTTGTACTTGTGGTACTTAATCTCGTGTTGAACGGTGTTACCTGGTGGTTAGGAGGCTGTCGGTGGATGATAATGACCATGGGTCCATGTTACTGTCTATTATGGTGGAATGTTACATTGTTCACCTTGATTTATTAATGTTTATTTTGTGCAATAAATTTTATTGTGTTGTTTATTATGCAAATAGATTTGAATGCCTATCACTCAATATCCACCGACGGGAATGCCCTTCTAGGTAAGTAGGATTTAGAAACTGAAGAATATTGTGATGACTAAGAGATAGGCTTCGGAATGTGCACTTACGCGACGGAGTCACCTAGAGAAGAAGAGACCTAGTCCATTTTATTCATTCAATTATAGTAGTTGATTTATCAAAATTTGTAGTTGTTCATTTTATTCCAAGATAGTTAGATTGATTAAATGTTTCGCGTTGATTTTAGACTTTAAATTACAATCAAATTTAATTAATAGGATTGTCTGGATTCTTATCGAAGTATTTCGATTTAACTCATGCTTGTGATGTGATACTTTTATTAGTCTCGATACAGAATTCAAAGGGCCCCGGGTTCTAGGTCGTGACACATCTATCATCATCTTCGTAAACGGAGCCTTGGTTTAACATACATATGTATCATAATATGCATATAAGATTCACTTAATACGAAAATGGACCTAACAAGAGCTTCTAGCTTAAGATGGCAGACGCTCACCTTTGCAACCCAATAGGGTCTCAAATATAAAAAATCCTTAAAAAAAAAATAACTGTGGCCAACATAAAAGTACATAACTATATATTACATTTTTATATATATTTACATCTGGACTTGGCCCCATAGTAAGGTCCAACTCCATGCATATAAACTAAGGGCCCATTTGGCATTGTTCTCACGTTGTTCCCAATTATTTGCTCAAATTAAGTTGTGTTGAGATCAGGTTGTGCAGAGGCTATGCTGTGCAAAACTTGTTTGGCATCATTATGTTAGATTATTTTGCCAAGAATATATCGTATGGAACTTGTTTAGTAAAATTATATAAAAAAAAAATATTATTCTAAGAAATAAAGCAAGAAAATTATAAGATTTACAATGTGGGACCCACCCTTTTATCGTTTGCAACACTCTATTATTGTCATACATGAGACCCACCTTTATAAATTAGAACATGTGGCCTACATTCATAGGATTTACAATGTGGACCCACCCTTTGTGATTGTAACCATGTGACCCACCTTTAGAAATTACAAAGTTGGGCCACCATTTTGTCTTTGTGAACACAGAACCCACCTTTAGAAATTACAACTTGGTACCCACTTTTTAAAATTAGAACATGGGGCCCACACTCATAGGATTTACAACATAGGCCCACCTTTATAGGAATTACAATGTAGGGCCACCTTGTCTGCAATTATGGACACGGGAACCACCTTAAGAAATTACAACGTGATGCCTACTTTTAGAAATTAGAATATGGAGCCCACATTCATAGGATTTATAATGTGGGTCCATCTTTTGTGATTGTGGCCATGTCTCGTCTTTAAGAATTATAAAGTGGGGCCACCTTTTCTACAATTGTGGACACAAGAACCACTTTTAGAAATTACAACGTGATGCCCATTTTTAGAAATTAGAACATCAGGCCGACATCTATAGGATTTACAATGCGGTCCCACCTTCATAGGATTTATAATGTGGGCCCAACTTATGTGATTGTTGTTAACGAAGGCCCATTTCGGCATTGGCCCATTGTTAATCACACCTAGGCCCAGACCCACTTAGTACATTATTATTCTTCATAAGTGGTCAAACATTCAGTCATGTATAATTATATATTTCCTTGTTAGGAGATTTGATTACATAAAACATTTAATCATTATATATTTCCTTATTAGGAGATTTGATTACAGTCATTAATTATAATTGCCCAATCAAAGGGATTGTAAATTGATAGCACTTACTGTATATAGAAATAAAATACTTTATAAACGAAGATGAAATCTCACAATGAGATCATCGAATATCATTCACAGAAATCATGTGTTCAGCAATTTCCATGAAAATGACATGGTATTAGAGCCAACACGTCCCGGATTCGAAACCACGCTGTCCCATGCCGCATTGTGTTTGTGCGGGCGCAAGTGCGCAGGGCAAGAAGGTCACATGCCATGTTATAGTCTTGTGTGGGTGTGTGCTTCGGGTCCGACAGCCCGAGGGGGTATTAAGTAGTTGTTTGCGCAGTCTCCTATCGCCAATTAGATTTGGGATTACTAGCTAGCAACTCTGAGATGCTATCAAAGCTATCTCTGATGTCCATCGCGTGGGAATGACAATCTTCTGTTGATTTGTAGCTTTTCTGTCAGAAGCTTCTTTGATTATACAGAAATTCTATCTTCTGTCTGTGACTCTTGGAAGCTGGATATACAGAAGTCTTATCTTCTGTTGGAGACATTCATTAAGGACCTTTGTTGTGCTGCTAAGAAGCTGTGATCAAAGATTGCAAAGGGGTTGTCAAGGGAGGATAATCTAGGTGCATCATCGAAAGGCTGGTATACATGGTGGCCCACCTAAAATTATCAGATTATCACAAAGAGGGTACCAGTCTGGTCGACTGGTTTTTTATTTTTTTAAATGATGACGATGAATTGTATTGCTCAAAGAACTGTACAGTATAAGAGACATATTGACTCAAAAAACCCCACAAAGAAAGGGGAAGCAAACAAACGAAAAAGAGAAAAAAGGGATACCCCAAAAAGACGGGCACAACCGCAAACCAAAACCGGGCAGACCCTCAAAAAAGCTAACAAGCACGCATTACATATAAACAATCAAAGCAGTTTTAAGAACTCCCTCTTTGGCAAGCTTATCCACTTCCTGATTAGCCGATCTTTTAATGTGGTGAAAGGATATATTTAAATCGCACAAAAGCTAAACCACCTCTTCAATGATATCTGCAAGGTTCCAAGGAGGATTTAAAGATTGACTTGCCCACTGAATTACGCAATAGAAGCCTCCTTCAACCAGTAGCCGTTGAGGGCTGAGCTTTGACGCGTCACGGATGCCAATTCTAAGAGCTAATAATTCAGCTTTGTTGTTGAAGCCGAAACCAGTTGGCCCTGAGTAAGAAAGAAGGATCTTCCCTTCCATATCACAAATGACTCCCCCTAAACCGGTGGGGTCAGGGTTTCCACAAAAACTACGTCAAAGTTTAGCTTGAGAGCACATGGAAGGGGAGGACACCATCTAGGGAGCACTCGATTTTGGGTTGGGTGAGAGAAGACCACTTCCTTCCAATTGTGAATAATGGAATTGATGAGTATGCCTTTGAAAATAGGAAAATCGGAGACCCAAATAGCCACTAAATGTTTAACTCTGTCCACTAATATACTCACATCTAAAGATTTACCTTCAAAACACCTCAAATTTCTCTATTTCCAAATATTGGAGACCCAAATAGCCACTGAATGTTTAACTCAGTCCACTAATATACTCACATCTGAAGACTTACCTTCAAAATACCTTGAATTTCTTTATTTCCAAATAGACCAAACAACAGCCGGGAATGAGACATTCCACAATATCCTTCCCCTTCTTAACCCCACACCTAACCTCCAAAACTCAAATAAAGATGAAAGAAAGTTGGGGGTGGGAGTATAGACGTGAAACCATCCAAGGGTCGACCTCCATAGGTACTAAGCTATAGGACACTTTAACAAGTGATCTATACTAGATTCCTCACCCGCCAAGCACATTGGGCAAGCATTAACAATGATAAGTCCCCGACATCTAAGATTGTCCACTATTAGAATGCACCCAAGCATAGTCGTCCACCCAAAAGCTTTGATACTCCAAAGACTTGCCCACTTAGTATTCGCGGCCACCACCCCCAGTCATAGAGGCACAAAAAGATGCAACCAAGAATATGCCATCGGTCGTGGGCATCCAAATTCTTTTATCTTTAACACCAGTAGGGATGAAAACTTCTCCAATCATATTCAACAAAGAACGGAATTGCAATTCATCCACCTCATTTAAGTTCCTTCTAAAAACAGGCCCCAAATAACGCATTCTCCTCTCCTCTCCATAAAGTCAACAACTTTGGCTACTTGATTGGTAGCACAATTGAACAATTCTGGAAAAGTAGACACGAGGGAACGATCCCCCACCCACAAATCTGTCCAAAAGAATATTTTATCCCCTTTGCCCACTTTGAATCTCACTCGCCTTAAGATCGACTCCTTAGCAGTCAAGATCCCTCTCCATAAAGCAAAGAATCGTAGGAGAGAACGACTCCTTTCCAATTCGCGAGTTTGGCTTCTGCTGGGTCCTTCCTCTTCTCTCTCCCCGAGCTCTTCCATGCCTGGAAGGCCCCAATTGGGAACCCTAGAGGCAAAATGATGTGGCGTCTATTGTTTTTTGTGGTGATTTGGACAATTTGGAAGGAATGAAGCTCAAGATGTTTTGAAGAAATTACATCAACTGAGAGCAGGCTGGTGGAGAAATCAAAATTTCAAGTAGCTCTTTGGGTATCTATTCTCCCTTCCTTTAGAGGATACTCTTCAGATCAAATTGCGTATCATTGGAAAGAGCTGACCTTTTTTTAGGACTCTCTTTATTTTTTCTGCTCTTGCTGTCTTTTGCTTTCAATACTTCTCTTATACTATTTGCTTTTTTTGAATGAAAGTAACCATTCAAGAGAGAGAGAGGATCTCTGATTAGCCACCCCACTAGAAATATCATATTTACAGACGATGATCCTCTCCCTATTCTACACTGCCATTTGCCTAGTAGGGCCAAGTTCACCTCCTTTAGTGGTCTAATACCCAGACCACCCTCTTTGTTCGGCTTGCATACTTGCGACCAGTTGACCAGATGAAATTTATTCTTCTCCTTCCCATTCCAAAGAAAGTTACGCTGCAACTTCTCAATTTGATTTATAACCTCCATGGGGCACTTGAACAGTGAGTCAGCGACATGAAGTAAATAGGGAGGTTGGCCAAAGCTGCATTAATCAAAGTAATTCTGCCACCCAAAGATAGATAATTAGCCTTCCATCGGGAAAGTTTTTTCTCCATCCTTTCGAGAACCGGTTGCCACGGGAATTTTGAAGCCGAACCAAGACAGAGGGGAAGACCTAAGTATGAAGAAGGGAGAGATCCAGCTTTGCAACCAAATAGATCAGCAAACATAGCTAGGCAATCCTCATTCACCCTTACACCAATCATCTCACTTTTGAAGTTTACCCTCAAACCTGACACTGCTTAAAGGCATAGAAGGATTGCCTTGATATTACGGATTTGGGTCTCATTAGCATCACAAAAGAGAAAAGTGTTATCAGCAAACTCGCGATAAGAGATTTCCTTGGCTCCATGAGAAGCCCAAAACCGTTTGATAAGTTTAGCATTGCTTGCCGCATGCAACATCCTACTGAGAGCTTCACCAATTATAACAAATAAGAAAGGGGAGAGAGGGTTGCTCTGGCGGAGACCTTTAAAGGCAGAGAAGTAGCCAAAAGGAGATCCATTTATAAGAATCAAAAAAGTGGCTGAGCTAAAACATTCTGAAATCCACCCCCACCATTTTACACCAAAACCCATTCTTCTCATCAAGTAAAGCAAGAACTCCCATTCCAACCTATCATAGGCTTTCTCTAGATCCAATTTACAATTGATGCCAGGCCTCCTTTCTTTAAATGTCGAGTGAATGCATTCATTAGCGATGAGAACACCATCTAAGATTTGGCAACCATGAACAAAAGCTCCTTGTGAATCAGAGATGAGAGATCGGAGGACTTTTTGAAGCCTACTCGCTAGAACCTTAGCCAGAATTTTATAGATGGACCCGTTGAGGTTAGTTGGTAGAAAATCTTGGATGTTCACAGCCCGAGATTTCTTAGCAATTAAAGTAATGAAGGATGCACCTATATGTTTTGATAAGTTTCCCCTCTCGTGAAACTCCCTCATGAAGTCCATGACATTCCCTTTGATGTCTTCCTAGAAAATCTCGAAGAATGCTTTTCTGATATTTGTGAAGATTTTTTGCTTTTCTCAAAATGATGTGCAAATGTTGCACAAAAGACTAGGACATCCGAATTCTAAAATATTGTTATCTTTAAAGCAATCTGTTTTGGGCAATAATATTAAAATTTTGCACATGATGTTCAATTAGAATGCTCTACATGTAAATTGGCAAAAAGTAAAGCTCCTCCTTTTCTGGTGTATGATTCAATATTTACACAATGCTTTGACACAGTACATAGTGACATTTGGGGGATCACACCGATCATCACTCATTTGTACTATAAGTATTTTGTCACATTCATTGATGATCAAAGAAGATTCACCTGGGTCTATTTTTTAAGAACCAAATATAAAGTATTTGATGCATTTCAAAAAAAATTATCTTATATCGAAAATCAATATTCTACTTGCATCAAAACTCTACGCTCTAATTCAAGAGGGAAACTTGTCTCGATCCAATTTCAAAACTTTCTACAGCAACGAGGGATTGTACCCCAACGAACTTGCCCTCATACTCCCCAACAAAATGGAGTAATTGAGCAAAAGAATCGTCATCTCTGTGACGTGGTTCGATGTCTTCTGCTTGAATCTTCTATACCACCTCGTTTTTTGCCAAAGGCATTAACCACACATGTCCACCTCATTAATCGTCTTCCTTCTTCCAAACTCCAAAACCAAACTCCATATTCTCGTCTTTTCCAAAACCAACCAATTTATACACACTTACACCCATTTGGTTGCGTGTGTTTTGTTCTTCTACCCCCTTCTAAACATACAAAGTCATCCACTCAATCTACCAAATGCGCTTTCCTAGGTCAAAAATGATATTTTTGCTATGATTCAAAAGTAAATCGCATCCGTATTTCTAGAAATGTTTGTGTTTTTTGAAAATCAATATTTTTTTCAGCACCATCTTGATTCATCTCCTCATGTTCCTATTGCTCACTTACCAGATTTTGATCCTTTAACACATTCTGATCCGCTTCCTTCACCTCACAGTTTAAACCTAATCTTATGTATGAACGAAGGACGAAAACAGATGCTACCCCCCCAACCCACCCACCAAACAAAGAACCACCTAATCCAAACCCAATTCCTCCCCTTTGTCGCTCCACTCCTATTTCCCGACCTCCCAGTCATTATGGTTTCTCTCATACTTCTTTACTTGGTACATTATCTTCTATTGCAATTCCCAATTCTTATTCTCGGGCTATGAAGCATGAGTGTTGGCAACAGGCAATGAAAGAAGAGTTAGATGCTCTTCAGGACAATCACACGTGGGAAGTTGTTTCATGTCCACCTATAATTAAACCGATTGGATGTAAATGGGTATTCTCTGTCAAACTCAAGTTCGATGGCTCATTGGATCGAGATAAAGCACGTCTTGTTGCTCTTGGCAATAGACAGGAGTACGGCATTGACTATGATGAGACATTTCCTCCGGTAGCCAAAAATACTATTGTTCGATGAATCCTTGCTATAGTTGCATCTCAATCCTAGCCACTTTTTCAATTAGATGTGAAGAATGCATTCCTTCATGGTGATATAAAAGGAGGAAGTATATATGTGTCTTCCCCAAGGATATATCACCACAAACGATCCTGATGTTGCTTGTTTGAAACGTTCTCTATAGGGACTAAAATAAGCTCCATGTGCCTGGTTTGAAAATTTTCGAGATGCCTTATCGAAGCTGCATTTTCTTCAAAGTCCATATGATCCTTCGATGTTTCTTCATCATTCCACAGCAGGGGTCAATGTGTTTCTTGTTTATGTGGATGATTTAATTATCATTGAATCTGATACAACCATGATGAAAGATCTTCAGGGTTCTCTTCATCAGTCGTTTCATATGAAAGACTTGGGACCTCCTACGTATTTCTTGGGTCTCGAAGTTCATTATACAAGCAAGAACAATGGTGATCTTCTTCCTGATTCAACATTAAACAGGCAACTGGTTGGTAGCTTAATTTACTTGACAAGTACTCAACCATATATTTCTTATGCAGTCAATCCGGTATGTCAGTTTATGACCTGGCCTCATCATCTTCATCTAGCAACTGTACACCGCACTCTACGCTACCTGCTTGGTACTCTCCACTGTGGGTTATTTTTTCCTGCTAGATCTTCTCTCACATTGACTACCTATTCTGATGCTAATTGGGTTGGATGCCCTGACACTCATCGCTCGACGACGGAATGCTGAATGTATCTTGGAGATGCACTAATTTCATGAAATGTAAGAAACGGGATAAAGTATCAAAATCTTCCACTGAAGCAGCATATAAGGCTATGTCGGCTGCTTGCTCCGAAATACTTTGGCTTTGTGGATTGCTCCTTGATCTTGGTTTTCCTCACTTCACTTTATGCGGATAATACAAGTGCCATCCAGATTACTGAAAACCCAATCTTTCATGAGAGAACCAAGCATATAGAGGTCAATTGTCATTTGATCAAAGATCAATTTCTGCATAACATCATTAGTCTTCCATTCATCTCTTCGAGCTTACAGATTGCATATATTTTTACCAAAGGACACCTCGCCCTCGACAACAGTTCTTGACTACCAAATTGGTGCTTGTTGACTCCCCCACATCAATTTGAGGGGGGTGTTAACGAAGGCCCATTTGGGCACTGCATGGGCCCTGACCCATTGTTAATCACGCCTAAGCCTGGACCCACTTACTACATTATTATTCCTCATGAGCAGTCAAACATTCAGTCATGTATAATTATATATTTCCTTGTTAGGAGATTTGATTACAGTCATTAATTGTAATTGCCCTATCAAAGGGATTGTAAATTGATAGCATTTATTGTCTATAAAAATTGAATACTCTATATAAGAAGATGAAATCTCACAATGAGATCATCGAATATCATTCACAGAGATCCTGTGTTCAGCAATTTCCATGAAAATGACAATTGTTACCACATGACCCACATTTAGAAATTACAAAGTGGGGCCACCTTCTTTGAGATTGTGAACAAGGGACCTACCTTTAAGATGAGTTACAAGATAAGGAGTCCTCTCTAAATCGGCTTCTTTAGATTGCGGAAGATAACCGTGAAACAACTGTGCTAGCAAGTTGTTTCTTAAAAAAAAAAAAAATTTTCATTCCAAATTTCCTATGCCAACGGGTTAAGATTTTGGAATTCCTTCCATCTAGATCAAGATTCAGAACAGTGATTTATACCTACCAAGTATGTTTTCCGAAATCTCATCTCGTGGGAACATAAGAACATCCAAATGGCACGATGCCAAACATAGCCTAAATCATACGCAGGTCCACCAAGGAGCTAATTCATTTAAATTCCTACTGCTTCCACAAGTTAACAGGTTTCCAAGATTTAGTCAGCATAGCCCACACTTAAAAACAAAAGGTGAAATAGCATAAATTGAAAAAAAATAAACAAAATAAGGTAGCTAAAACATCAAGAACTCAAAACCAAATAGAATAAAAGAGAGGGACAAAAAAAAATAAAAGAACCACATTGACACCCGCAACCAACCATATACACAAAGACACCAAAAATCTCTCAATAAAACAGAAATTTATTGAATATTTAATCTTCACAAATAAAAAAGATGATCTTCCATTAACTCATCATGTGAATGAAACTACTAACAGGAAGAAACTTGTTAACTTACAATGCAAGTATCTTCGGGGAGCTCGTGCCCAGGTTCAGAGTTCATCTCTGCCAACATTACATCCATATTTATCAGATTGAATGTTGGGTCTTGTCAATGCAATATCAGAAAGAAGTTTCAAAAAAGGGAATAAAACAGAGAAATGAAATCAGTAAAGAAAACCAGTGACCAAATTAAATTTGATTTTCTTTTTCTGTTTATTAACACTGCTAGTTCAAGGTGTCATAATAAAGGAGAACATAATAGAGTCCTAGAACAGATTTAGATCTAAAGCATGCATTCAACCAAACACTGTAGCACCACTGCACCATCAAAACACTACCATCCTTTCACCAATACACTGCTTCAAGCATGAAGAAAGAAACTCAAACACTCACAGATAAGCTGGTAATATAATGCACATTGAGCAAGGATCGTGTCAAAAGATAACTCAGAAAAATATGCTAGTGTCTGGAGCTCCAGAGGAAGCTAATATTCAAAGTTAGCAGTGGCTGAGAAAGCGTTTGCATACAAACAATCCGAAGTGGTTTAAATATTTTGATATAATATACAGTAAGCAGTTTCTCTGTCCATGTCCACATAGGGGATGCAGAAATCAAAATCTATGGAGATCCCATACTGCTTACCTACATTTTATGCAACAAATTACCACCAGTAAATGTGTCTCCAATGTAAATTTAGGTTGGGAAGTCGGAAAACAGTAACCCACGCAAGGTGATTTATAATTTATACACAACCTCAAGAGACAATGGAATTAGGGTGGGGAAGTTGGAAAACAGTAACCAGCGCAAGGCGGTTTATAATTTATATGCTCCTTCAAAAAAACAACAAAATGGTCACCATCCCTTGCCAAATCATTTAATAAGAATGTAATTTAGAGTACAACCAATTCATCCCCGTTTCCAGTTCCCAATGCATTCATTTACCTGCTTTCTTTGGATCCATGGAAAGAAAAAGAAACAACATATTTAATAAGTTCATATCACTAAGCACGGCACAAGATGCCCAAACCATCAAATGAAATGAATAAAAACAATAACCACACAACAAACCTCTATACAAAAAAACACAAAGAATGGGTTTTCATCCCCCAACCAATTAACGGGGAAAAAATAACAAAACCCACCAAGCCCCCCAAATTCAATCACCAATTCAAAAGCCCTGGAATCCAAAACTGCGCAAACCCTAACCGAAAATATCCCAAAAACAAGAAAAACAGTGATAACCCAATCAAGAAGATTCTCCCAACAAGCAACAGAAGCAAATCCGAGAGAACGAAAAGAAGAGTAGAACGAGAAGATCAATCGAAGGATAGAATGCATAGGAATGAAGAAAGAAAAGACAAACACCTGAGGCGGAAGGGGGACCGGTGAGGCGCTTGCGGAACACGGAAGAGAATAGCCTCGCGGCGCTGCCGGAGATTATTCTGGAAGCGGGGTCGACGAGCTTAGACAGCCAGCTGCTCCTTCTGTCTGTGCTAGGGTTTCTGGGAGCGGTGGGGGGCCGGTCGTACGGCGTCGTCCGGCGAGGGAGGCGGCGGCGGATCTTTCCTCCCGCTCCGCCTTCGTACGATGCCGCCGCCGCCGCCGCCGCGTATTCACTCGCCATGGGAGAGGAGAGGAAAGAAAGGAAGGAAAGAGAGAGAGATGAAGAGGGAAAGTAGGGTTTTAATGAGAGAGGGTGGGGGGAAGAAGTGGGAAACGCGGTGAAAAAGGTGCGTATAAATTTCGTATCCGAGATATAGAATGCGGTGCGTAAATAATACGTATGTATGTACGCGTGAAAGTTTTCTTGTTTTTTCGGAAGTGAGCGCCATCAGGAGATTCGGGAGGAGCTTCCCGCCGCCATTTTTAGCAGCACGTGGTGGGACCCGTTTATATATTGAATAAATTCAATTGAGCCCCTTCGGTGCCCGTGCTGGTGCCCGTGAATTTGTCCGAGTTAAATTTTGGACAATCGTCAAACTGTTGAGGTTCGCGGCCCCCAAAGGAATGAGAAATGATGTCATCTAATATTGTTACGGTCTGTTTGGAAACTCTACTAATTGAGTTAATTGAAGTAAAGTTGGTTTTGAATAAATAATAAAATATAAGTGGTTTATGATGATATTTTGTTTTTAGTTGTTTGTTATGGAATCTTTTTTATTTTTATTATGGAAAAGTGAAGTATTTTTGTCTTTTAGTGAATAAAGATAGTTGCTTTTTGACTTTTTTGGAAAAAGATGGAGGGAATTTTTGTAAAATGTGCTTTTTATGGGATATTTAAATTGACTTAACTTTACTTAACTTTATAAATAAAATTACCAAACGGGCCTTAACGGCCTCGATTTCCCCGTATTGTTATCAAAATTGGCTATATTATTTAGACATTTTCCATACCGTCCATACTATTGTTATGGCCAAAAAAATGTTTCTTTATTTGCGATATCACAACAAACGTTGCAATACCGCAAGTTTTTTAAGTTGCGATACCGTAATATATGTTGCAATATTGCAAAAGGCGTTAAGTTTAAAAGTCAATTTGTTGCTTTCGTCTCTGATTGGGTTCTGCTTCCATTCTCTGCAAGTTAAGGTGGGATGCACTGGCATATATAGCAAGTGATCTCCTGCCGCCTATAAGTCAACCTCAAGCCATTGTCATATATAGCAAGTGAATCTCCTGGCATATCTTTATCTGTGGTATTCATTCCATGTTTCCCACCTTGTATGCATCTATCTCTTATTTATTATATTATTTTTTTCTTCTTTTGTGTCTTTTGAAGAAAGTTAGGATCCAAGGAATTCCACTCATATAAATATTTAAAACATTTTGTATAAATATTAACAACAATGAATATGTTTAAAAAAATAACAGTGATGAACATGTTAATACATGCACTGGCATATATTAATAGCGATGAACATGTATAAATATTAACAATGATGAACATTTTGTATTAACTTTTTTCTTCTTTTGGGTTCTTTTGATGAATATCTCGTTGTTGATATATTAAAAATATCCCCTTGTTCTCATATCATGAATTACCGACAACTGGCATATATCGATGAACATGTTAATAGCTTGTTTTAATCATTCATCTGATTATTTTATGACATGGTGATTCACGCAAGGGGAATTTGATGACATATACAAATACCACAAACTTTCCCAATGACGATAAGGATACAAGTGGCCCTTCAACAAGAGAGGATGTTAACAGGTTTGGTTCGCTACACATCTAATTTGATAATACTATTAATTTATATATGATTGACCGTTTGCAATGCAGGTGCAACGTGTCAATCGCACTTCGAAGCCAGTTTGACTATAACACGCCTGCTATACCTTATGATAACCCATTTGTGGAAGCCATGCTTGAAGAACTTTACCCCTCCATTAATCTTGCAGAAGATGAAATTGTTCAACCCTCTAGTTTAAGGAATGAATTTGTCATGGATGGGATGGAAAAAGATGTAATACCCGAATTTCCCGGTGTCGATGGAGGTTGCAATGTAGTGGAGGGCGGGCTGAAAATGATGAAGATGAATTTGATATTGATGTTGACCATAGAGAATATAAATTGCAAATTGCCATTGGACCACGTAGAACATTGCATGCACAAGAAGGATTGGGTCATGCATCAAATATTGTGAGAGTAGAAGATGCTATTGATACTTCAGTTCCTGATGATGACTATATTGGCATGGGTCACCAAGAGGCATCTTTTCGTGAATGTGGAATGGAAGATAGTTTCAAACTCGTAAATCATTTATGACTACATTGAGAAAATTTACAATGTACAGCAATTTTAAGCTTCATTGGGTGAAAAGGTCTATGACAGAATTAAGTGCAAGGTGTGGTAATCATCAATGTCCTTAGCGCATCCATGGATCTATCATGCAGTTCGGCCCTGAGTTTATTGTGCGAACTTATTCTGAAAAACATACTTGTTCGAAACTAATAATGGGACTCGCCCATTCTCAAGCCACGTTGGCCTTGATTGCTGACTGGATTAAAAAACGGCTTCATCTCCATCCAAGCCACACTCCAAAAGACAATTTGACAGACTTTTGATTGGAGTTTGGCGTTCAAATCAGCTACAGGAAAGCTTGGCTAGTAAAAGAGACAACATTGCTTGATATGGTGGTTCTTATGAAAATTCATTTAGAATCCTGCCTAGTTATTAAATTGAACTAGAAAGGGCAAATCGAGGCAGCGTATCTCATCTGATCAGGGAAGATGATGATCCATTCCAAAGGTTATTTTGGGCTTCTGGCTCAAGCATCCGCTCTTTCAAGAGATCACTACACCCATTGATAGCTGTTGATGGTTCCCACCTTCGTGGAAAATACCTTGGAATTTTGTTTGTTGCCGTGACATATGATGAAGACCGTAGGTTATTTCCCATCGCTTTTGCCATAGCCGAGATAGAGGATAGAGACACCTGGGAATGTTTCCTTACAAAGTTGGATGTGAACTTAGGGCCTTTTCCTAATTTGACCATTGTGTCTAATGGACAAAAAAGCCTCATACGAGCCTTTCAAGAACGATTTCCGAATGCTAGTCATTGTTACTGCATGCGTCATATATCAGCAAACTTTAAAGAGAGGTATAAAGATGAGGCTCTGATAGTAAAATTTTGGAATGCTGCAAGAGCATATAGGTGGGTTGAATATGAGAGATATATGGCTGAAATAAGGGATTTGGACGAAAGTGCATTCAAGTTAATTGAAGACATTGGGCCGCATCACTGGGCAAATGCATTTGCAGAAAGGAGACGGTATGACATGATCACAACCAATATTGCTGAATGCACGAACAATTTATTGAAGAAGGCTAGGAAGTATCTAATCACAAGGAAAGTAGAGGTCGTATGATTTAAACTAATGGAATTTTATGAGGCACGCCACCGCAGTTCACTTGAGTTGCATATAAGACTAACTCCATATGCCGATAAAATACTGAGTAATGAATTCAAAGACACCCGTCGGTTGGGAGTTCGACCAGGAAGTCAATTCAAATACCAAGTTCACTCTGCCCAGTACATTGATGTGGTGCATCTTGATTTACGATCGTGTTTTTGCCGGAGATGGGATGTCTTAGGTGTTCCATGTTCACATGCAGTGGTAGCAATTCAAATGAGGGGGGTTGATCCATATGATTACTATGAGCAGTGGGTCTCGAGAAATGTTTATTAGTCAATATATGACGAAATTATCCATGCGATTAGAGACATCCTCCAATGGAAAGTTTAGAGCAATCTGCGCGTCTTGCCTCCACATGCACGGCGACAAGCTGGCCAACCTAAAAAGAACGGAACTCGCATGGAGGATTGACAAAAGCTGCAAGTCACGTGTTCCATTTGTCGCCAAATTGGGCATAATCGAAAGAGATGTCATTACCCACCTGCTTGACAGTAGTTATGTGCATCAAGAAGCTCAAAACAGAATTAGTATGTATGAGGAAGTCAATGAATATCACCTATATGTATAAATATTTAATTTACTTTGTCCTTTCATAGTGACTCACATTATCTTTGTCCTCTTGCTTATCAAGTTGTTCGCAGACATAAAATGTTTTCGACAACAAATTAAAACCTTTCAACCTTTCACGACACATCAGACATAAAGGGAAAGCGAACTTGATCTGGTCCCAACTCCGCTCAATCGGTCGCCCTATCTTCATCCGAGAAAAGACCCAAACCTACACCACATGTAAAACCATCGTCTATCAATAAAAGTAGGTACATAATAAAACATAAATATCTTTTGATCACAAACTACATATATTACCTATAATAGTTGAAGTGAGTTGATAGGTGTTTTGATCCCACCTTTTAATCTTGTTGCTCTGCCTAGAGTCCTATACAGATTTGCCAGCCAGACTGTCCCCCACACATATCTTTCAAACATCTTAAACAATTCAAGAAGGTATCCGTTCGCCCTCACCCAAAAGTATTACTACAAATTTGTTGGGCCACTAAGCAAAATAGGTATGCAAGGGTATAACGTTGTATAACCTCTTCAGATGCCCCCTCTGGATATATACCAAAATAGAGACAAAATCAGGTGTACTTTATTGTGCCCCCATGCAATCTATAGCTTCGTTGGGAACTCTCCCTATTAATTCATGACATAATCCTCTCATCTCTTTTACCATCGAAATCATACGGCCTGTAACTAGCCTTCCATTGATGGGAAGGCCATAAATATAGGCAACATCATCCAATGTTATTGTCGCCTCGCCGAAGTTAAAATGGAAGGTATTAGTCTCGGGTCTCCATCGCTCCACCAATGCCCATATAATGCCATGGTGGGTTTTCATTTTACCAATGGAGGCCACATTGTGTAGGCCGACCTGACGGACAATTTCCCATTGTCTTTCGTTTAATTCTCAGACTTCATTTAAAGGGTCAGGTGGGATACACTTCAGTGGGCCAAGTTCCTGCAATTAACAAATACATAACATCATAACAAAAGTCTCGGGAGGAACAATCTAAAGCTAATAGAATTATGATAAAGTTTAGCAATGATAATATTAATCTACCTGCCATTTCCATATTACTTTTGATATATGATTATCTTGATCAGAAAGGATCCGTTTATCCAGGGGACCATGATCTATCTTTCAACTATATATTCAATCACAACAAGCATAAAAGTTAAAAATAAAAAATATGGCATCATTAGCAGTTTTGAATCCTATTATTATAAGTGGAGCGATTAGTTTACAATAAAAAAATTGAAATAAGTTAAAGTAGAAAACAAGAAGACCCAATTCCTTAAGCAACAAATTCAAATGTTATAGTACAAGAAATATGAAAGAGTCATTAAACATATCAAAATCAGGCTATAATGAAAGAGTCATTAAATATATCAAAATCATGCTACAAATTCAACAGAGAAAAAAAACTATGAAAATGTCATACACCATGTAAATAAAAAATCAACAAAGGTCCCATACCAGAAACTCTTTTCTTCATATAATTATAATGCAAAGACTATATCAAGACAAAAGAAACTGAGAAGTCATAATTCCTAAAACAAAAGAATCAAACGCCATTGCAGAAAAAAAATATAAAGAGTCATGCATTAATAGGCAATGGAGGCAACATGGATCGAAAGCTTAGAAAATGAGAGAAATGTGTGTGAGACGAGGGCAGCAGATTGAATACCAAGAGAGGAATAGGCATTCATAGGACTTGCTTTTTGACATTAGGAGAGGCGGACAGAGAGTCGTTAGATCATTCTGCCTTGATGAGAGATGTTAAAGAAGGAAACGTCGTTTCTTTTAAATGTTGCAAAGTGAGACATTGGGAAATAACGTTTGATGAGAAGGGTTGCAAAACAAAAGAAGGGATATGATGATGTGGATGGAGACTTTGACCTAGCTCAAGGAGGGTTGAGAATCTGGGATTTTTTTTTTCCAAACGTTATTCAGCTTCAAGGGATAAGAACTAGCGTTAAAGCCCGTGCGATGCATGAGTTAGATATCATGCCAAAATAATGAGTAAATATATGCATCTGCATTGACATATGATGGGAAGCCAAAAAAAATTGGTGTCAAGACCAATCTGCATTTCAATTAGCTTCAAGGGCCAAGTGGGTCAATAACAAATTACAATACAAAAAATATCAAAATTGGAAATGCAAGTTTGCTAAGCTAGCAGAAATCTTATGTGAAATCCCAAACATCCAAATGACCTCCAAAATTCATATAAAATGCCATCACTGCAATTAGAGAGATCAATAATAAGACAAAGAGGAAACATAACTTATGAGGACCATGAGGCAACTTCTCTACGGTTGGGGTGGTCCTAATTACCTTATAAGTTGCAAAGTGTTATAGATGACAAATCAAATGCATCACTACAAAATTCATTAATTTCATTCATCTACAAGGATTTCATAAAATGAAAAATGGTCATGTCAGATTCATCATTTTTTCAAGAACAGATATACTATTAGACATTATATATGGTTCGGGTGGTGGAAAGTTTACAAACCATAAACAAACAAGTAGGCAATGATCCAAGCTCTTTTAGAAAAACGAGAAAACAAAAACAACTCTAGTATAAATTTTCTGCCTTTAAAAAGTAGAGACATGTAAACACAAAAAACTTTAATGATACAAAATACTATAATATTCAAAATAAAATTCATGTTCAAATACATACATAAACACTAACATTGTTCAAATTTTTCCTTGCAACTTCTTCTAAGATATTCACATGTCCTGTTGTAAGAAATGGCCCAACTCTATTCACCAAAAGCACTTAGAGTGCTACCACTGATGCCGTAATGAAAGGATCTTTGAGCCTCATGTCAAAGTCTCCATCCAACTCTTTGAACATGCACATCCATCCTATCTTTTATGAATAAAAGAAATATGCCTCCGCCCCTATTTCAAATAAAGATATATAGAAGAAATAAGAGTCAACAGCTCCCATCTAAAGCCAACTCTCAGAAGTCTTCTTCGAAGTCTCTAACTCAAGATGGGTCACCACCCTAAAAAGAATATAAAAAATAATCATGTTATGTGTAAACAGTCCAACTGATGTTGAAAACTTTGGTAATCCATCAACGCATTTTTTCCACTATGTTGGGCTGCAAGTTAGGGGGAGTCTTACTTTAACTTGAGTGCCCAGGGATACATCCCTGGGCATGCATGTGGAAATTTAAGTGCACAACGCTACTCAACTATGAAGGTTAGTTGTAAACCATCAACACTAATTTTGATGTCATGGTTATGATTTTAGATGTTTTTTTGAATCCTAGACAAACACTAGGGTGGAACGCCATGACTTGTGAATTTATTTGTAAAAATAAATATAAATTAAAATCTTGACTGAAAAAATATTACATTTGCATGCGTCACAACACATTGATCAAGTTTTTATATCCCAAATTATTGATTGGCCTACTATTTTCAACATAATAAAATGAAGAAAATAATGGTTCAATCTCATTTAGATATGATTGCTGCGTATATTATATCATACAAACTTTTGGTGATGACTCCACAGGCCCCTTGGTGATGATGCATATGGTTTATCTAGCCAAAGAACCCTGAACTGATGGTCAGAAGGTTCATTTTGCATCAAAGAAGGGCTTGGATTGGTCATACATGATGAGTAGATTTGTCTTCTGCTTCCTAATAGCCATAGTATCCAAAATCAAGAGGGCATGACAACAGAGCACAACAGAAAGGCAATGTTTTCAGGGGTGTGTGTGTGGCTTAGCAATTGGGAGAACATACACAATAACATTAAATATCTAGACCATATCCCATAATAAGGAAAGAGGAAAACATTATAGAATTCAAATATAAAGCAACATCACTCGAATTTGTCCAGCCACCACCTCAAACTCAAAGCCAAGCTGATTTAATGCATGGGCACAATTGTCTCTAATGCCTAAATTTATAACACTATTTGATGATGAGCGACCTTAAATGGACAATCAACATCAAATCCAAAGCAATTATAATTAGTGATGACTGATGAAAGTAAGAAGCATCTAGTCCGCATTCATGCTTAAGTTTTGCCAAGACAAAAGAAACAATCAAAAAATGAATTAGCATAATTGAAAAAATAAAAAATAAAAATTTAGAGTTCAACTGAATCTGCTTCTTTTTTAAATCAAGCATCCCAATTGTTATCAGATTCTATCTTAGAAAAAACATCTGTGGAAACCTACCTACCACAGCCACTTATAAACCTCGACTCAAAAAATGGATGTATCGTTGGCTATTTAACCAAAACATTCCAACCAACTGCAAATTGAGGCACACCCAAAATGACATGTGTAAAAACTAGGGCAAAGGACATGCTTTCTGAAGATGGGTCAAACCAGACTCCAACACCAGATGCTCAATCAAAACAAAAGAAAGAAAAGAGCAGAACTCGCTAAAAGAGAGAGGGAAAAAGGATTACCAGGTTCAGCCGGGGTGACTGCAACAACAACAAGCTCGAACGCCCAGATTGCAAAACATTGGTGGCCAAAGTCCCTAATCGATGTAGACAATGGAGATGATGATGCTTCGTCGATATCGAACGGATGTTGAGTGCCTTGCATATTTGTAAATAGGCTGGCGAGGGAGGAGGATGGTGAAAATGGCTGGAGGAGATTGTTATCGCAGGTGAAAATGATGAATAGTCGAAAGAGGGAGGGATAAAGGTGAAAAGATTTTTTCGAGTTGCGATATCACTTTCTAAATTGCGATATCACAACAGTTGTTGGGATATCGCAAATAAAAAAAGACTTTTTGGCCAGAACAGTGGTATAGATGGTACGAAGAACGTCTGGGTAATATAGCCAACTTTGATAAAAAAAAAGGGGAGGAATCGAGGACTTTAGGTTACCATACATAAAATTTCCCATATTATTAAGCAGAACTTCTGTTTTAGTGGAATTCAGAGAATTCCTATATATATAAAGAATTTTAAAGTTATTTCCAATTTATTTGTTTGGAAGAGTTGCAAGAATTCTTAAGAGAATTTTGAGGATTTCAAATGTTGTTCTTTAAGATAGATTTTCAAATGTCCAACCCGCTTTTAGGGCCCGTTTCTTTACTAGAATTCCTAAAATTCATGTCTGGAGGTTGTCTGGGAATTTCAAATGTTGGAATTCTAAAATTCTACTGAAATCTGTCATTTCTGAATTATGCTTTTCATTTCCATCTGAATTCTTGCCTGAGAATTTCATAAAAATATTATTTCATTGCTACATAAAATCTAGAATGGAATTACACAGTTTATGCATTATAGTACATGGGACCCACCTTTTGTGGTTGTGAACTTATGATCCAACTGTAAGAATTATAATATGGACCCACCTCGTGTATATGGTACATGGGCTCATCTTTTAGAAACGAAAGTGTGGGACCCAATTTTAGAAAGTTGAACATGGACCCGTCTTGATAGGAATTTTCGTGGGCCCAATTTTTATAATTGTGAATACGGGGCCCACTTTATTGTCGGTAGGAGGGTTCACAGTTGGGTGCCGGAGTTCCAACCAAACTTCTAAGAGTTCAAGAATTTTGAAATGCTCTTGGAGGGGCTATCATTTTGGAATTCCACCATTTTTGGCATTAGATAATTCTGGCTGCCTTAAATATTGAGAATCTCATTAAAGGAACATTAAGTTTCTGACATGAATTCTTGAATCTATAGACAGCTTGAATTCCTGTCAGAAATGCTTGTAAAGAAACAGGCCCTTGGTGGAATTCAAACAATTTCTTTATATAGATTTCTAAATTCTTTCCATTTTGTTTGTTTAGAAGAGTTGTGGGAATTCTTGTACGAGAGAATTCTCAGAATTCAAAATGCTACTCTTCGAGGTAGAATTTTAAATGTTCAATTGGTGATAATGTTGTTTGGTGTGGCTGTGAATTCCTTATAGAAAATCAAATTTTCTTATTTGGTGAAATCATTTTTTGTAGAAAAATAACATAACATGTATATTTTTTATTCAACATCAAATAATAATTCATTTTAAAGAAATAAAAAATGAAAAGAGTGTAGGGTTTTTAGTTGAAATTGAAAAGAGGGAGAAGTTTTATGAGAAATCCATTTCCCATAACACCAATCCCCCCAATAGGAAAAACCCATTTCCTGCATTAGCAAGGAAAATGCCAACGAGGTAGGAAAGCGTTTATGTGGAATTGTTCAGCACCAAACTCATGCAAAATAGGTTTTCGCGAAAAACCATCCACTTTTCTGTGGAAAAGTATTACACAAACATGCCCTTAGCATTTGGAATGCTGGAATTCTGGAAATTCATAAGGGTCTATTTGTTTACAAGCACTCTTGATAGGAATTCAGGCTATTTGGGATTTCTGAAATCCCATTGGTGAATGCCTTGTTTGGTTGGAGTTTCAAGGAAGGATATCTGATATCCTATGTTCCGAAAGGTGCAAGGCATGATGATGAGAGCTTTAGATGGACTGAGATGATTCCTAAGTTATTTGAAACGATGTTCCAGGGGCAGGTTTTCTGATGAACTTGGCAGAAAATTCATTTTTTTTCTCATGTTAGGGTTTGGTGATGAACTTAGCATAAATTGGCCTTTTTCTACTTCTTTTTTTCCTTTTACTTCTTCCCATCTTTGATGGCATTGTTGGAGATGGTTGGTAATGGATTTTGTTTCATTACCCTTTCGCACTCTTCATGTTTTAGCCAACAATTAAACCTAAGTATAGAATTTGCAATTAGCATGAACCAAGTTTTGAAATCAAAACCAGGCAATGGCACCTAAAAATAAGCCGGCTAGATGACTTACTCTTTCATTTACCTACATTTATTTATTGGTTATAGATTGTTGAGTAGTTCTAACTTTAAATCATTTGATGACCACTGCCCAGTCAGTTGAGAACATCTAAATATGTTCATATTCATATCTTAAAACCTTTCTTTGCTTATAAGGTAATGTATGCAATCTTTTATGTTGATGATAATCGTCATGTTTTAATATATGTCGGCAAATGCAAACAATGTGGAAAGCTTTGTGTGTGCACGTGCTTATGGATATGAACAAAAGAACATGGTTTATGTTACACTTAATACCCATTTTGATTTAGTTTGTACATTGATAACCTTGACTTTTCAATAGACAAGCTATCTTTATCCTTATTAAGGCCCTATCCCATCCATGTGGGATATGTTCGTGTGCTTTTATTTTTTCTTCAACCATATTATTTAAAGTGATGTTCTTTGTAACTCCACAATCTAGTATGTCTTTTCTTTTTCGTAACATCTTTTTAAGTCTTTATGTTCTCCTCTTTTCCCCTGGTTCACTGTAACCTATAATACTTTAATGCTTTGTTGCAAAACTATCTAGTATGTCTTTTCTTTCTCGTCACATCTTTCTAAGTCTTTATGTTCTCCTCCTTTCCCCTAGTTCATTGTAACCTATAACACTTCAATGCTTTGTTGAAAAACTGTTTCTTAGGTAGATTATAATTGGGCAAGCAAGTAGCGGATAGAGCAATTCCCTTCTTTGCTTTGACTTTGTAATCTTCCTTTGTTTATGTTTCCTATAATGCTATTCCATATTTTCCAATATGTTGGATTGGTTGTGTTGTTTCATGATCATTCTCTTTTACATAATTATATTTGGTTAGAAATTAAAAAAACAAAAAATGGTCCACAACTGGGTGAGGAAATAGGTAACTTAAAATATCTTGTCTGAGTGTGCAAACTAGAGTCCAATTGCTTTAGGTATGAAAGTCATGTATTCATCGAATATAGTCTTAGCCTCCTAGCTCCATTTAAGATGTTTTCTTTTAATGTATTTTGTGATTTCAGAATTAATCCCTTCTGAAAGAACTTGTGATATTAAACATTGACAATTCCGATGGGTCTAAACGCTACTAGCGCTATTTTTGCCCACAAGTAAATCATCCTTTATCGGACAATAAACTTTTATTAACTACATTATAGCCATCCTCTTCATCATCAGTAAACAAAGCCTTAGCTTGTAACCAATTTAAACAGAGCATGCCAAATTATTTGCTTTTCCAGAAACTAATAGTTTTGAGCACGTGATTCTTGTGACAGCTTTTGGATCCCGTGTACTAGAATGTGCTTCGGCCTTGTTCTCTTGCCTTCCAACCCAATAGAGAGCATCATTGGAACACAAAATTGCTCTACCTCGATCAAAGATTCACTTGTTAAAATGACCACAATCTTGGTCATAGATTCCTCCAAATCATTTGAAGAGGCTTTGCCTCTACTTTTCTAAAGTGAACAGAGTTTGGAAATAGGTGCCAAACGCTCTTATTTTCAAAACCTCTGTCATTATAAAGATATAGAGAAGTAGAGGCTGAAAATAGAGATGCCAGACAGGGGCTTAATATGATATCACTTATAACATCTTTCAAATATCATGAAGTATGCAGTAGAAATATCTCCTTGAGCCCTTTCCTTTTTTGCCTTCCAAATAAGAAGGACACCATCATAATCTCCTTAGAGATTGTTGTACCCAAGCAATAAGCGTTGAAAAGGTTTATCCTTCCATTGGACAACCTTGCACTTAGGGTTGATGAACGGAAAACATGAAGGGCCGGTCGACCGACTACATTATGCCTAGAATTCAGTAATCTAGGTTGTCTTAATTACATAGTGTACCAGTCGACCACAAGGGACCCTAGTCGACCGACTACATTGCGGTGACTTCAGTAGGTCGACGGACACTGTTCTTGTAAGATCCTGACCCGAGTGACCCCGATTAGTGCTAATTAAGTCATGTGGTAGATCTAAGCGTAATTAGTGAAATTCGGTTAAGTTAGGATTAGAATAGCTTTTGATATAGCTTTAGGGAATTTTGAGTGCCTTTGTGATTAGTGGAATCCTTTGGGAATTCCTTTTAGTGACTCGACATGTACTTGGGGGATTATTCGAGATTTCTATAATTCGTGCTTGTATCTCGTTTCACTTGTCCCGTTAATCCCTACAACTTTTATGTTGGTCCCATTCCCATTCGAGACCCCGAACCCCGACTTTTCTAGCTTCAAGGGCAAAACAGCCATTTTTCACTAAATCTGTACCCAAATTTTGATATTCCTGAAACCAGCAAAACATATGCTTTTTTAGAAACTAGAATTTCGATGATCGTTTTTCTCTTCTTCGTCGAACTCATCTGAGGTCCCAATAACCATGATTTCAGCCCAAAGAGATTTCCAATGTTACACAGTGAATCTCTATTACAAAGTGAATCTCGTAACGGATGTCTGGATCTCCATCACCATCACATCGAGGTAAATCAGACCGTTCTACATGAACCTCATCCCCTCTAGTGTATATCCTTAAAATTTAGTGGCCCTCCTCGTCTGATTGAGCACATGATGGTAATCTATTAATGCCACATCAAGAGTGTTGCCACATGCATGTGTTCGAGCTTACAATGGGATCCACTCTTATGAAAGTGAAATTTGAAGATATGTGGCGAGTGATGGGAGTGCGGTGGGATTCATCTTTAAACATTGTGTGCAAAGCAGAAATGAGAAGGGAAAAGGCGTCAGGTTTTCTTGTTGGTCATTTGGTGCAATGAACAGAAATGGAGGAATCATCCGTTTTTAGCTTTTTTTTTTTTGCATGATGCGAGGATATAAGCGTCCAACGTTGGGGCGAGATTTAAGCTGCTGCAAAATAGGAAAGGTTGTTTCCTCTTACTTGTTATAAAAAGAGACTCTTCTCCTTCCTTTTTCCCTTTTCCAGCACAAGAACTTCACCCAAGCTAGGGTTTCCTTTCCCCTCTTTTCTTCTTGCTCATCCATCTTCCAATCTCTACCAAACTCTTGCCAAATGGAGAAATGAAAATCATCACCTTCTTCCTCTCTTTGAAAGCTATCCCTTGATGCTATTTGTGGAAAAAGAGACCCATTTCAAGACCCTCCTTGAGTTAACTTAATCATTTTGAAGAACTTCCAAGTAAGCAAATTCCTCTTTTCTCTTTGTTTTGTGTTCTTCTTCACGTTAGAAAGCTCCATTCTTAGTATTGAAGATTTTCTCTTATTGTTCCTTGTTTGACCCATTTTAGGGTTTGTATTTGGGGGGTTTTGTTTGTGCTTGTAGGTTTTCATGAGAGAGCTTGATTAGTGGCTTAAATTCTTGATTAGAACCCCAAGGCAAGTGGATGAATTGATTTTGTGAATATTTTATAGTTTCATGGAAAATGTGTTGATTTTTGTTATTTCCATTCATACTATTCTTGATTTACATGGATATGAAATAAATGCATATGGTTGAGTTGGTTGGTTTGTTTAACTCCTAGAAATGTTAGCATTTATGGTCTCTCATTTATTTCTAGTTGATGGCTTAAATGAGTTCTTGTGATTTGGTGGATTTTTCTTTCTCTTTATGTTTGAATGTGAAAAGAAGGAGTTGTTTGGATGGATCATTGGTGGGAGTTTTGATGGAGATTATGAGGAGTTTAGTGGAGATTTGAGCCTCCCATTTGTGTGAAGAAATGGGGCTCAAGGGACTTGTAAGAAGAGGAGAGAAGGAAGGAGCAGAACTGTCCTCGAAACCAGTTCTGGACAGTTCGCTTGAGCGAACTTGACACCTCGCTCGAGCGAACTGCCCAGAAGAGGGCTCGTCCCATTCCAGAGAGTTGTTCGCTCGAGTGAACATTGGTCTGCTCGAGCGAACTCTCCAGCATTCCATCCAGAGAGTGGTCAGCTCAAGCGCACTAATAGTTCGCTTGAGCCATCCCAAACTGGGCAGGTTCGCTCGAGCGAACATGGGCCCGCTCGAGCAAACCCTTCCAAAAACCATTCCAGAGACCACTCCGTTTGAGCGAATTGCAGCGTCCACTCAAGCGATGGGTACTGTTCACCTGGGGACATATTTAGAGCAAAAGTGAAATGTATGTAGGATTGAGAGAGGTTGGTTGGAAGCTCAAATGTAATGGAAAATGTAAAGAAAATATAAGAAGCCCATTTGAGAAAGGAAACACATCACAAAGATCCATTGAAGTTTTGGAAAATCGCCAAGGTGTATAAGAAGCCCGGAATGTCTCCAAACTTAAGGAGTACCAAGTGTTACTAAAAACGACATACGGGACCCCTATCCACCTCGAATTAGTTTTGAATCCCGATGTTTATCCTGGAATCTCAAAAGATTAATTACGTTACTTTGTTACTGAAATTTTTATTTTCATTCCCGAAAACATTGAAACTGTATTTAGCATTTTGCTATCCCGGCCATGCCTTGCCCGATAGAAAAGGATATTTGTGCCTTCGAGCATCCCGTCCTGCCCGTTCATACTATTGCATCACGTGTATTTTATACATGTCCCGATTTATGTGATCTAACCTATGAGTCGGCGCCACTAAGCTTGGATGACCTTGTCGGTCTGATCTGCTGACCTGAAGATCCCCCTCTCGTCCCGCCAGTTGTAGTTTGGATCCCGATATCGGTTTATTAACCGTTGTCCCGTCTCGATACCCTACTCGCTCCCGCGTTTCTCGATATCCGGTTCGCTACCGTGATTCCCGATACCCGGCTTGTTACCGTGGTCCCGTCCCGTATTATATATATGTATATGTAAATTTCGTTGTACCTCCTCATCTCGGTGACTGAGGTCAATGCCCGATATGCTCTTGTCACTTCGGTGATAAAGGATTTAGCTTCGTGTGGATGTCATCTTGCTTGTTCCCCGTTTCCTTGGTACCTTGTTTGTTTTACATTGCATATATGTTTTGAATAAATGGTCTATCTTTTCATGAAGAGTATTGTTTAAATTGATTTAAATGCTTTGAAGGTCATTTCATTTATTATTATATTGTCATGTCTTTTCATCCATCTGCCAGACCGTCGTGTCTGATTCTTTTTTTTTGGTACTCAAGTCCAGTCGTTGGGTATCCCGAGGAGGAGCATGAGGAGGTGGTCGGTGAACCACATCGATTAGTTGAGTGGCACGCAATTGGTGTTGTTTAGTCATCGGCTGCCTCGAGACACGTTACATTTTGGGTTGTGGTTAACCATTCTTTTGGGTTTATATTTTGTTTATATTGGCCTTTGTTGGCCTCTATATTTTGGGAAATGTAATTAAATGATTTTTTATATAAACTTTAACCTACTTTTGGGAAAACGCTAATGAATATTGCTCACTCTGATTCCTTCTGTTTCTTATAAATGCATTATCAGTCTTATTGATGAAAATGAAAACCGTGAATTTGATTTGCTACACGCTTCCGCATTTAAACAAAAGTTAATACTTTTGTTGTGATATCTTCACCGTGGACACCTGTAGGAAATCACGTGCACGGGTAATATTATGCTTCTTATAGACCCGTGTACGCATCGATGGCACTAACCATATTTATCATCCTTTATCATCCACCATTTCAATTAGTCTCGATCCCCGATTAGGCTGTAAGCCCGGTCCGAGGTCGCGACAGTTCTCAAATAGGGAGACCTGCAGTGTCACCGGTTGACTGGGTACAGGGCCGGTCAACCAAGTGAAGGGCCGAAATTCTAGATTTCTCTATCCTTTCCCTTTCATCCAAATTTCATCCAAAATCTAACAATCTCATTCCAAATCATCACAAATCCACCTCCACACATGGAAACCCCATCATCTACCATAAATTCATATCCAGGGGCCATTGATATTCCAAATGGGAGATCTGATCCATTAATGGCCAATAATTAATAAACAAGAGTTTAAAAAGATAGATCTACACATCAAAACATCAATAGAATAGATTTTCACATAATTCAAAAGAAGAAGGCATACATTCTATGCTAAATTGTATATTGTACTTGCCTGTGGTCTCCAACAAGGTTCTCCTATTTTGATATTCAAAATCAAAGCCAAATACTCATAGATCCAAGCTATAAGGTCTCCAACACTCTCAACAACCTCTTAAATCCCAAATCTATCCAGATCTAGACCTTCGACACTCAATTTCCACGGAGAAAAATGTATAAAAAGAGAGAACTCTAAAAGAGAGAGAGAGAGAAGATCTATAAGAAATAGAGTTAGGGAGAGAAATTCACTTTAGATTGTAGTGAAGAAGAAGATATAGAAGGTGAGGAGATGGTCCTTGCTTGTAGGTGGCTGTATCTTGGAGAGATCTCTTATCTTTGATGGAGGAACCCTAGATCTAGGAGCTCTTTGATGGAGGGAGAAGAGAGAGATGGAGGGAAATTAAAATGAGAAGATGAAGGAAGAGAGAAATAGAGGGAAATGAAAGAGAGAGATAGGATCGTTGGATGTGGTCTGGTTTAGTTTTATAGGCTTTGGCTAATGGGAAATGACTAAAAAATCCACCCCTAGTTGCTTGGTTTGTATAGGGACTAAAGGGTATTTTGGGGAAATTGAGGTTCCTTGCAACATGCTGCAAGAAAACACCCTCCTAATTAACTTATTTACATACTGGGCCTTCTAACCAACTAACAAACCCTAAGAAGCCCATTTAACTCCCTAACAATCCTATAAATCTCAAAAATACCTTAAATCTTATAAGAGAGCTACTACCTACACACTACAAAAAGCTTTCCACACTGCATTTTTTTAAAATTGAAAATAAAAAAATCCCTAAAGTATCCTTATCCCTCTCCTTCTCTCTCTTCCTTTCCCTGCTCCGGCAACCCTGCCAGCCGCCGCCCTTCCCTCCCTCTTCCTCTCCTGCTCCGACAGCCCCCATTTGCCCTCATCCCCATCCCCATCCCTCCCCCAGCCCTACCCCCACCATCCTTTCAGTGTTGCCAAAGTGGAGGGAGAGAAAAGGAGGGAGAGGGAGAGAGAGAGAGAGGAGGGGAGAGAAAGGGAGGGAGAGGGAGAGAGAGAGAGAGGAGGGGAGAGAAAGGGAGGGAGAGGGAGAGAGAGAGAGAGGAAGGGAGAGAAGGAGGGAGATAGGGAGATTGGGTGGGGGAAAGGGAAAGGGCTAAGGGCGAGCGAGGAGAGGGAGAAAGGGAGAAAGAGGGATAGGGCGGGCGGGAGTTGCCGGCGGTGGGCGAGAGGGAGAAGCAGATAGAGGAGGGATTTCAGGTGGGGGCTGATGGCGAGCGAGGGGAGAGGGGGAGAGAGGAAGAGAGGGGGGGGGGAGATGGGGAGAGGGACGGGGTTGCCGGAAAGGAGGAGATTGGGAAAGGTAGAAAGAGAGGGCGAGCGAGGGCTGTCGGTGGCGGGGGAGAGAAATAGGGAGAGGAAGAAGGAGAGCGAGAGGGATTGGCATCGGGCGGCGGCTACCGGGGGCGGGGGAGAGAAATAGGGAGAGGAAGAAGGAGAGCGAGAGGGATTTGCGTCAGGGCGGGGGCTGCCAGTGGCAGGGGAGAGAAATAGGGAGAGGACGAAAGAGAGTGAGAGGGACGACGAGGTGGGTGGAGGGCGAAGGTGGCCGGAGTATGGAGATGGAGAGAGGGAAGGAGAGGGATAGGGGTAGTTTAGGGGTTTTTTTTTTATTTTTAATTTTTTTTTTAAATGCGGTGTGTGGAAAGCTTTTTGTAGTATGTAGGTAGCAGCACTTATCTTATAAACTATGCCTAATTCGTAGGAAAAGACTAAATCACCCTTGCTAACCCCTATAAATTAGCATAGATAGCTATAATTAGATATATTTAGCATATAGGTAAGGGGTGGGGGTCTGACGGGACATGGTCATGTTCAAATCATTTTGAATAGTAACCATGTTATCTATCATCAGTTACTATGTGTGGAGTAATTTGTGTTTCAACATTTATACATGTATTTTAGAGATAAAATTTTACTGAATGACAACAAATATATACTTGTAGAGGAGCAGTTTGCCATGTTCGTTACACATGTCCATACGAACAGAGTGATGCAAGATAGATTCCAACATATAAAAACCTATTCATAGACGCTTTCTCCAATGCTCGTAGCAATGATTCTATGGGCTTAGAAGTTCCTTTCTTTATATGGATTTTCTTTCTATTTAAACCCCGCGGTTTATACAAGGTCATTAATAGGTGGGATGCACACACAAGCAAAGACTACTAGTTTTTCCATTTTAAAGATCTTACTATAATCTCATGAGATTTTTTTTTTTTTTTAAGGTTGGTCGGCGGGGCACACTTGCAAAACAATCTAAGCTATTAGAGCTAAATGGCCTACAATTGTATAGGGACCTTGTTGGATCTTTTTCGCACCTTCACGTCTAATATGATCTTGACGGTTGGTTTTTTTATGAGACGTGAGTGGGCCGTAGCCCACCAACAATTAGTAGGCTATGCTACTTCTATATGAGTTTCTTTGGTTCAAGCCCACTTGAGCGAGCCCATCCTCGACCAGGTTCCGAATTCGAATTCTCTTGCATGTTCCATTTAAAGTAGGATCCACCATCCATTGATGGACCACCTCACTAGGAAATTTAAGTCTCTCAATTTTTCATTAATTTAAATCAATTTGGAAACTTAATTTTAAACGACTTTCTAAATCCCTTAAATCTTTCTCAAACCTCTTCCCAAAATCTTAACTCATCAAAGATAAAACTTAATATCTCATCTCCTAATTCTTCTCATTCAAAGCACAAGGCATCCTATTTCTTTTATCTCTTTTCATTTCATACGTCGTGGTAAGTATACTACTGTTCAATAATTTGCAATCCTTCTCCTCTTCATTCTTTAAAGGAAAATTTTCAAAAAAAGCCTTAAGTTTCTATCTTATTTCCAAAAGGACATAAGTTTCAAAACTTTTTAAATTAGTCCCTAAGTTTTTCAGGAAGTTTTCAATTAAAGACATCCATCCATTTAAATTTATTTTCTATCAAATCCTTTTCCAATTTTTTTTAAAATACCCAAATCACATTTCATTGAAATAAAACTCCCATTCACTTCCTCAATACTCCCCTCATTTTCATCACTGGCATCCTCATGATAATTAACGACAATTAGTGTTCCCATAGCGATCAGTTGCATATAGTGGCTACCGAAACCATGTCATAGCTTTAAATGAATGGTAATTTGGATATTTTCAAAGTATTGGGGGGAAAATTTCCCAAAAGCCACCTTTAAATGGTTGAATGTCCTTAATTGAAAACTTAATGAAAAACTTAGGGACTAATTTGAAAAGTTTTAAAACTTGTGTCCTTTTTTGAAATAAGGCAAATCCTTAAGGTCTTATTTGAAATTTCCCCTTCTTTTAAATTTAAATACATGTATTTACTTATTTTTATATTGCTTTTTCTAATAATTGACTTTTGTAGGGGATGATCTGTGGATGATTTGCACCAAGTGTGAAACAAATAATCAATTCACTCATGCACGCACACACATGCACACCAATCTTTTGTTGTTTTATTTTCAGTGAATTTGAAGGGGCATGTTAGTACACTAATTTGCAAGAATTTTTTTAATGATTGTCTTGCAAGGACTTATCATTGCACCATTTTTCTTTTCTTTATCCAAAGACATGTTTAGAAAGACTAAATAAAAAAAAAACTAAAGATATCTTTTTCTTCTCAGTAATATTCCAAAAAAGACTAAACTTTAATATATTTTTATTTTTCAACCCAAGCTAAGCATGAATCATTTTTGCTAGTGTATTTTTATGCAAATAGAAAGCTCCAAGGTGGGATTTTCAATGTCCTTAGGCTTTGACTTAGGTCATGTTTGGTAATCAAGTCCTCATGAATTCCTCATTGGTTTTTCTTAGGATTTGAAAAGTTCATGTTTGACAATTGTAAATACTCAATTTTTGGTCAATGTAAATCCTCACTTTAGAAGATTTTCTGGACGGACCTATCCCCATAGGATTTGAAAATCGTTGATTTTGCTTATTTAAACATTGGCACCAGTCTTTCTCGGCCATATACACCAATACAATGCCATCTATGTGAAATCCTTAGATAGTATACAAAATTTTAGTGAGGAATAAAAAAATCTACAATGGTGTTTGTGAATTCCTCACCAATTACCAAATGTACCCTTAAGTCATGTTTCATAACCAAATCCTCGAGATTTTTTTATTTCAATAGAGTCGTGGAAAACCCATGTTTGACAATTGTATTTTCCAGGCATTTGTAGCAATGAAAATCCTCATTTTTTAGGTTTTTAAGTTTTGACCTCCCCCATACGATTTGGAAATCCTCACTTATATGGATTTACACATTTTAAAACCATTTTCTTTACCCCACGTACATCCATATGCATGGATATTAATACAAGATTCTCAGCTATATAAATCCTTAGGGAATATGGAGTAATACTTTTCCATAGAAAACCAATTTTTCATGCGTTTGGTGCGAAACAATTCCATTGAAACGCTTTCCTACATCGTTAGCATTTTCGTTGATCATAGTGTAAATGGATTTCCTACGGGGAGTATAGGAAATGAATTTCATTGGAAAACTTTTCCCTCTTTTCCTCATTCTTATTCATTTCAACCAAAAACCCTATAACTCTTTCATTTTTTATTTATTTAAATGAGTTATTATTTGATATTGAATAAATAATATATTTGTTATGTTATTTTTATTCAAAAAATTGTTTCACCAATTAAGAAAATTTGATTTTCTATAAGGAATCCACAGCCGCATCAAACAACATTAGCACAAATTCAATGAGGAAAGTTTTTTTTCCACCAAATATGAATTCTTAAATTCTACGAAAATCCTTTTTCGAGGTCTTTCATTTCTATAAAATTAGCTGATGTGACAATTTTTTCATTCATGAAAAAGATATGCAGACAAACGTGCTCTTATAAGGAATTCCCTCTCCGAGGGCGGCGAGAACTCCTTGTATGTACCGATTCTTCACCTATTGCAGTAAAACTGGGCCCACCCATTAAAAAACCGTGCCCCACAAATTGTTCTCTCTCTCAATAAGTATTCTTTAATTTTACACCAGCTAGACCTAGAGGTAAAATTTGAGTGGGCCCAACTGCGCCAAAGCCGGACTCGGATTGAGTACGCCCGAGTTTCAGGCGCGTGGGCCCCACTGAAGGCCCCGATGCGCACTGCACAAATTTCAATTTTCAATTTTCACCGGTACTCCCAAAAGCGTGAGTAGGTAAAGCATCCCAAAAGACCACGAAAATCTGTCTCCGGGAAAAGCTTCGCAAAACCCGTCTATGGCGGCGGCCGGAACCCTTGCCGGAATCTTCTTCCTGACCGTAGCTCTCTACTGCGGACTCGACCCTTTCAAGCACAGCGCCATCTCCGATTTCCCCGATTTCAAGGCATTCAAGGTCGATCTCGCCCCATGGTCAGAGATTCCGGCCGACAGAGACTCCGAAAACCGGTTGCAGAAGGCGGAGATTAGGTTCCTGAACCAGGTCCAGGGTCCCGAGAGCGTCGCCTTCGATCCTCTCGGCCGCGGTCCCTATACAGGCGTCGCAGACGGAAGGATTCTCTTCTGGAACGGCGAGTCGTGGAGTGATTTTGCTTACACTTCCCCCAACAGGTAAGTTGGGCGAGTTGAGTTTGGATTTTCTGAATTACATGATGGATTGAATGCGCTTAATTAATGAAGTCTTAGAAAGGATCCAGTTGGTTTAGAGAGAGAGAGAGAGAGAGATCATCAATGAAAGTAGGCAATAAAAGTAGAAAAAGATTGGGTTTGTGTTTTGGGTGAGGTAGAAAAAGATTGGGTTTGTGTTTTGGGTGACAGGCAAATGGTGGTGTTTTTTTGAAGAGAAGCATGAAGCATATTATGAAGAAAAGTAATAGCTTGTAAGTAAACATGGAGAGATGAAAGGTGTTAGGAACTGGGCAATAGGAGTTTGTAAAAAGTTTTAGGATTGGGGCCCCATTTCTACAGCTGGAGATTGGTTTAGTAGGGTTCAGAATGGGGTTTAATATACTGTTGGGGAAAAGAGTCCTATTTTTAGAAGATGTGTGAGCAGGGGAAGAGTCCTTTATAACTACCACTGGTTGTACAAACCTTTTTTCTTTAATCTATTCACTGTTACTGCTAACAAAGGGTCAACTATTATTTTTTTGCATGTAACCATCTTGGTCGGGAATCAATTGTAATTCATAAGTAATGCAAGTTTGGAGCTTAGGTTTGCTCCTACTTGGTATTTTTCACCAATTTGCCATAGCCCATTTTTACTAATCTCTTAACAATCTCTCTAGTTGTTGCTTTATTCATGAAGCATGATTTCGGATAGTTAGTATTCGCTTTACTCAGCATTTTCAATTGAATAATAAGTAATGAGTATTGACAAGTAATAATGATGGTTGGTTTAGTTTTTCAGCCATCTGACCTTGTTGTCTAATTGCTTAATATTTTAGTGGGCCAACTTCAATAACATGAGTCACATGAGTGCAGCTCAACAGATACAGCCGTTTTGTTCATCTAAAAATCATATAGCAATATGGGACCTATAATAACATAAGGTCTGATGCATGCATGCATACGTACATACATACATCCAAGTTGATCATACAAATAAACTTTATAACTCGAAATTTACTGATATTCTATTTTTGGGTTACTTCCCACAATTTTTTTTTACCCAAAAAGAGGCTCTGATAATTGAGATCTGTTGTTGATGCGCGATGCATATTGTTTTCAAACTGTCCAATATGCTTTTGAATACTAATTTTTTGAACCTTGGTGTCCATCTATCTATAGAAAATGATCAATAAATATCACATTACTTTCCTTCAATTTCTACTATTTTTTAATAGCAAGGCCCATTCATATGATTTCCCTATTTCATTATCTCTCTCTCTCTCTATATATATATATATATTTAAACTATGTATGTTAATCTTTTGTATGAAAAAACTCATATTTTTCACACTGACTTAAATTTCTTATTTCCATGTTCCTATGTTTTTCTTTCTTTTCTTTCTTTTATTTTATCTTCACCCTCTTTAATTATCTCGATGGCTAGTTCCAAATTCCCCACCCCTTCTTTTCTTTGCAGTATTGTTGCAATCAAACTCAACAGTAAGTCAATGTCGACATTTATGGGTTACATTCCTATCCTATCTACAGCAAGTTGCAAATCGCTAATTTTGAGACTCTCTCTCTTCCCCCTTCTATTGCATGTGCGCGCGTGTTCACTTGAAAGTTTATTTTACTAGATTGGAGAGAGAGAAAGAGGACTTATGTCTATAGCTTCTTTAAATGGTTTCAATCTGCTCTACTTATGTTCCTCTAGTCCTCTAATTTACTTGATTACCTTTCCCCTTTTCTTTTGTATCTCCATTCTTGGCTGGAACCATCTCTTTCTGTTGCTGTGGAACACTGTACATAGATTAGGCCTTCTTTTACTTTAATTATTAGTTACTTTTACTTTTTCTTTTTAGGAAACAAAAGATGGGAATGTTGTTCTTTTAGCATTTTCAGAAAAAAGAACTCTTTCAGTTCCTTCTTGAACTCTTCTCATGGGTTTTTCGGTCAAGTTTACCACATGACCTCAAGCACCTAACATGTTGGTCTTAAAATGTGAGCTTTTGAGTTGTGTGTTTTGTTGTTTGGGTTTAGGTCGGAGCTCTGTGACCCAAAGCCATCACCTTTAAGTTATCTGAAGAATGAGCATATATGTGGACGCCCACTAGGTCTACGGTTTGACAAGAAAACAGGAGATCTTTACATTGCTGATGCATATTTTGGGCTGCTGAAGGTTGGCCCTGAAGGTGGTTTGGCAACACCTCTTGCGACTGAAGCGGAAGGGGTCCCTTTTAAGTTTACGAACGATTTGGACTTTGATGAAGAAGGGAATATTTACTTTACAGATAGCAGCACGGAGTACCAAAGGAGGTAGTCCTCTTTTTACCATGTTGTTTATATGATCTTGTATTCATACTGGGAGAAATATACAATAGTATACTTGCATTCTTACTGGAAGAAATATTCAATAATCTATTGACCTGTTTGTTCAGTCCTTTGAATTGACCGTGTGAGGTGAAACTTTTGGTGGCCAAAACTATTCATACATTGGTTCCTGTTGGGGAAGGAAATACCGAAAAAAGTTTCGTTCACTGGAAAATTTTAACCACCTACTTTGGGGTTTGTAAATATGGGTAATTTGGTGGAGTTGTCCATTTGCAATACACAAGCCACACAAACCAAATAAGCAGAGGCCTCTGTTTATGGAGATATTGGGTTGTGGCCTAGCCTGCCCAAGATGGGTCCAGTAAGCTGCATTTTTGCCTAATTTTTCATAAAACCGATGAGTTTTCATTGTCCCATTTTAGTATTGACAAACACAACGGAAAGTTTTTGGAACAATTCACAACATAAAGCAAACGTGAAAAATGAGGGATGTTAATATATGACATTTGCACTGAGGATATGCAGGGGTGGAAGTAGAAAGTTTCTTTTGTGGGGTCAAGGTAAATGTTGTGAAAGAAAGTAATAGATATTTTTTTACAAAAATATAAAAATTGAAGAAATCTAAGAAAATCCATGGCTCTTGAAAGTGTACTTGATTAATGTGGGGCTCGCCTAGTGTATATAAATCATGAAAGTTGGTGGAGATTGGAACCGTGGATTGGGGTTAACAAAATACCATTCCAATTAGATGATGATGGCCCTCTTATCCCAGCTTCTCAAACTTAATGACTTTATAAATGATGTCTTTATCATGATCCAAACCAATGGTAGAAAATTATAGAATCACTAATAAATTTTGGGTTACTGCATTTTCAAATGATAGGTGCATAATTAGATCAATTATAGATGGTCCTATTAGCACACATTTTCTTCTATTCTAGCTCAAAGTCGGACTGGATATCTGACTTTTAAGTGTAGGTTATATGTAATTTATCATTTGATCCTTCTATCCAGCCGTCCACTGTACATGAATATGGCTGATATTTCCCCCACCATGGAAGTTCTACTACATTGTACTACATTTATATACATGTGATAGGATGGACTCATGGAAACTGATGGACGACTCAGAAATATCTAAGCCATCACTATAAAATATAAATCCGTGAGTCGGGCTCATCTTGAAATCCAAACACCCAAAGCCGCTGTCCTACATTGTTCTATCATTGATGATTTTTTTTTTTTTTTTTTTATAATTTTTTAATTAGAAGGTCCACCCTAATCTTGTTAGTGTGATCAAGGATGAAAATAGCGGTAGCGGTGGGCGTAGTGGCCTGCCACCAAAACGCTACATAGCGGCGTAGCGGTGCGATTTGGAAAAATCGTCAAAAAAATATGAAAAAATTCTAGAAAATCTATAATATTGGAAAATGAGAGAAAATGTATTTTTTTTGAAAAAGTAACTAAGGTAAGGGGGCGTAGCAGTCCACTCACTGTATGAGGTCCTGTATCGCTGTATAAATAAAAAATAATAGTAATGATCATTTTTTTCACATGTGTTCATGTTGCTTAGTTATGTTAACTTAGAAACTAATGCAAGGCTTATAAAAGAAAAAACTATGTCATGAAGTCAAGACTTAAGAGTATTTAGAGAAAAAAATACATCTACCAAAGGGGGTGTCTAATAGGATGTACTTAGAGAAGAATCATTGAGAAGAACTCTCTGTATCGACTGTAATTCGGCGAGATCATGTGCTTTTTGGTGTTCTTTTAAACATAAAAGGGTAGAAGAGTTGTGTAGAAATGTTATTTGGAGAGAAGAAGAAAAGAAATAAGTCTTATTATGCATTTTAAAAAAACTTGGAAAGTAGGATTTTTTTTCACCCCGTAGCGGCCGTAGTGTGGCGGCGGCGGCCGCTACGGTGCTATTTTCATCCATGAGTGTGATTAACATTAGAAAAAAAGGGATTCAAATCATGTGTTTTTTAATGTTGTAATCTTGACAGTTGGAACAAATCTTAAAGGAGAGGAATTTTCCTTAATAGAGATGAAATTAGGCCGGGTAATGATTTTGCGTGGTTTGGATTTTAATATCGAGCCTCACCAGCAGATTTATAGCAATGGCCTCAGAGAATTCTCTTAGTCCTACCCTTTGAGAATCCAGATTCAGAAAACATAGACATGGGAAAGGTGGGTCCTCACACAAGTGACAAAACCCATATCATAATAACATAGAATAAAAAAAAAAAAAAAAAAAACAAAACACAACAAGAATATGGGGTTCTACCCATTCAGCTATTACCTCTGAAGTAGAGAGAATAAGGACCATCACCGTCCACATGCCTGGTAGCATGAAAAGTGGCTGTCCAATTCCTTCACTACTTCCTCTTCTTACTCTCTTTATCCTTTCTTTCTATTTTACTTTTCAGTATGAGAAGAGAATCATAACATTCTGTTTTTAACAAGATTCCTTAATTTTGGAGATCGAATGAATTTCTATTTTGGAGATTGGTTCGTAGGAGTGAGATTATAGAAAGGCTCATGATGGATTCTTTATTTGAAAAAACATGTTAAACAAGATTTGGCTGGGGCGTCTTGCTGTAAAGAAGCTAAGTGTGCGGGGCATCTAAATCCAATGGGTACTTTATGGCACCCCACTTCCCTCCTATCATTCCCACCTGAGGATATCTAGCTTTCAGCCTAGAGCTTGTATGAGGCCATGGTGTAGGAATCCAGACAATTGATCTCATGGGACCCTTTATGATGAAGCATGACACAGATCTATCCAATAGGACATCCTATTTTGCTGCTCCCATTGATTAGTGGTCTGCAAACTGATGGTTAAGGGGAAAGAAAAACCCTGCAACGGTCCATACTCTATTGAATAAATGCTAAAGATTGTATGTCTAGGGTCTCCCAGCATTGATGATTTGTAGGTTAATCCCATATCTACAGTGGCCCCATCAGATTAGAAGTCTGAATTCTTATATCAAGGTCAAGTGTACTATACATTCATTGCCTATTTTGACATCGTGTCTATGTGCTGCAATTTTTTAATGAGAATCTTACTTTTCTTGTCATCTCATAAACTTATTCATATTCTGACCTTTTGTGTCGGATTAGATGCTATTACCATAATAATAATAATAATAAGAAATTATTTTTTGAGATGGTCACTGATTACCCTTTTTTTTTTTTTGGAAAGAGGCAACGATGATATATTAAAAAGAGAGATCAGTACAAAAAGAAAGATGGTCACTGATTACTCTGTTTGGCACAAATCAGGAAAGAACACAGGACCATTGGTAAAAAACCAAATATACGAACCCTACAATCAAAAGCTAATCCAGAAATCAATACCATATCATTCTTTCCAACACCACGAAAGGTCTGAAGCAGACAACCTATGAAACTGCTTCATTGCAAGAGCCCAGGATATAACCTTAGCTCGAGTGTTCTAAGCCACTGGTATCAATGAATCTAGCCTACTATGAAAAGCATGGTCACACTTTTAAGTCACGGAGACCATAAAATAGCTACAAGAGCGAGCTTCCACAAAATAGTGCCTTACATATCTTGAAAACAATGACTTCAAAACTCTAATAAAGCATATACCTTCGCAGGCATCACCAGGTGGATACTAAAAGAGTAAGACCATACCACCAAACAGCTGACCCAAATTGACAGTGAAGAAGAAGATCATAAACCGCCTCTGCGCACAAGAATGGGACACACCCATTAACCAAGAAACAGCTCTCATGTGCCACTATAGATGATTCGAAGTTAAAAATTTTATCCAATAGTGCAGTCCAAAGGAGCAAGGATTCTCCATAAAAAGACATACTGCAGAGTACCCCCTATTTAGCAACTGATCAGAAAGCATCTTCACAGAGAACTCACCCTTAGCCTGTTTTCCCTGGTCAGAATAAGGAGGTCAATTCCTTCCCTCAGAATTGCACTTGGGAGTTTCCTACATCATATGGCTCAACATTCTTTTGGCGTTTCATCTTAATCTGCCATATCTAGCTGAATGAGATTTTTCAGAAATCTATCTCATGGTTTTTATTTCCAGGTTAACGGGAAGAGGTTAATTACACAAGTTTCAAACTCTAATTTCGAACAATAATCATTTTAGATCTTTTCTCACAAGACTCACAGAAGTTCAGTCGATAATCTGTGCCACCATCAAGAACAAACACTGATTGCACTTTCAACAATAAGTCAACAAGATGAACAGGCTCATCATTAATCATATTGTGTTGAAAAATATGCCCCGAACAACTAGCCCTACCTGAATACAAATAATTAGAAACCAACACTGTTTATTTGAAGCAATGGCATACAATGGTGGGTACTACTTATGAAGAAATTCATCACCACTCCATTAATCCTTTCAAAGTCGAACATGGGACTACCCCCAATTGCATATCGATTATTGGGAATAAAATCTAGACTACACTGAGACAATAGATCTCCATATTCCTGACATATTAGAAGAAACCTCATGCACAAGCCAACCTTCATCAACAACATTATATTATCTTATAAGAATTGACTTCCACCAACCATCCTTGCCAATTTTGGGTTGCCAAAGCCACTTGCCCAAAAGAGCATAGCTAACTTTCTGAATGGAATGAATACTCGAATTACACTCCTGAATAGGATAACAAACCTTTTCCAACCCTATTAAGTGACACCTCTGATGATCTTCATTATCATTCCATGAAACTTGCATTCAATATGCTCAATTCTCTTTGCCACACCCACTGTACAACAAAAAATGATGAGAAATATATGGGTATGGGCAAACATGCCAGTGTGACATTAACATAGTAATTATTCCTCCAAAGGACAAGTATCTGCTCTTCCAAGTGGATAACTTTAAAATTTTTCAACAAATGGGTCCCACTTCACTTTGGCAAGCCTGCCAATGCACAGGGCAACTCTATACTTGCTTGACAACTCATATGTGGAGCAAGAGAATCTACCTGAGCTCGTTCCAACTTAACACTCATAATCTCACACTTTGAACAATTAATCTTTAACTCAGACACAAGCTCAAACCAAGAATAATCATCTTCACAATTTCCAGTTGCTTGACATCCGCATTCGTCGGTAAACTATAAAATGAGTGATGTTGATATGTGAGATCTCAATATGGAACCCCAAAAGATACCCATTCAACTTACCCTTCTCAACCTTGATACTTGATGCATCAACCATGAAAATAAGAGAGGAGATAGAGGATCCCTTGACGCAAACCATGAGATCCATGAGAGAATCCCTTTGGAGCATTAATCATACTAGAGCAAAAAAGCTAAAGACATGCATCTTGATCCACTTCCTGCAACACCATCCAAAACCCATCCTCTAGTAAGAGTAGTCACGATGAAAGCCCCGATCTACCATGGCATAAGCCTTCACGAAATCCAGCTTTACAAATGATGTTTGGCCTCATCGCTTTATGCCTAGCATCAATGTCTTCGTGGGCAATGAGCACAGAATCCAAAATCTGTCTTCCCCCTACAAAGAAACAAAGCTCGTTAGAGATTACAAAAGGCATACATCTCTTCAAATGATTTTTTATTTTTTATATTGGTAATGTGATTGAATCCACAACCTTTGGGTTACAATAGTGGGCACCTTCCACTGTGCCATGGACTCTTTATCACATCTCTTCAAATGATTGGCAAGCATTTTCCCAAAATTTATGAGCAATCCCAATAAGATTGATCAGATGGAAATCTTGATTAGATTTTGTTGATGCATATGTTAGTTCTAGATGTACTTTAGCTATTTAGGCTTAATTGACTTATTGATTCATTATTGGATTTGCTTTGTATACCTTCATATTGACTTATTGATGCATATGTCAGCATTTTTGTTCTAACAACAATTATTTATTTAGGAATTTCATGCAGTTAGTTTTCTCTGCGGAGGATTCAGGGAGGCTATTGAAATATAACCCTGTTACTCAAGAAACCACCGTCCTTATTCAGAACCTCCAATTTCCGAATGGAGTATCCATGAGCAAGGATGGGTCTTTCTTTGTATTCTGTGAACTATCCCTCAGCAGGTGGGTGTCCATTTAATTTTCTTTTATGTGTTGTGGAGTTATGTTTGGGCATTTCAATACAAATCTGAAATATATATAAATGAGAAATTTTCTTACGCATACACCTCTCACCATACTACAGCGAGGGCAACATAGTGGGGCCCACCTATGATTAATCTGAACCACACACAAACACAGGACCCCTTGATTTACACCAGATATATTGAGTGTTCACTGATATGAATGGATTGGACTGTTGGATCGGGGGTCAAATATTTCTTTAATATAAAGTTAACCTTTTGGGTTGTGGATGAATGTGTTAGAGGCATGCCGCATGAGATCAACCCCAAACTTGATATCTGGGCCCATCCAAGATGTTTCTTTCCATCCCCTTGGTCATCCCCCTGGTCCAATGATCAGTGGGGCCCCATTTACCATATCTATATGTAGAGAGAGAGAGAGAGAGAGAGAGAGAGAGAGAGAGGAGCTATCCCCCATGTATGTGTACGGATATGGGGGCTCATATCATCATCCTAACCCCTTGATCAAAGGCCGACAAATTTCATCCCTTAAAATCCATAAACGGTCGATCCTGTAGTCCATTTGGATGGGTGCCAAAAAATGGGATTAGGAGCCCCGCGAGGGGACGAGGGGGGGGGGGGGGGGGTCGGGTCACATGGGTGATTGATTAGATGGCCCCACTATGGAGTGTCCACAAAAATGAGGTGTGCGCTTGATAATTTGTGTGTATGATGTATAGGCATTTGATATTATATATATAGAGGCCAATCAACAGATAACTAATTCTGAAGGTTGGATAATCAAAAGCGGCCAGCAGCAAGCAGTCATGGTGGCCCCTTGGGTTGTGGAAGAGGAGGAGATGGTTTTACACCTATGCTTGTGGGGTTCTTGAAATCATCTTTGGGAGGGATTAGGGAAGTCGAATCTTGGCTGACTAACACTTGGGGAGAAAGCCGATCAATATCAAGCTCCTGGAAACTGATACAGTTCTGTTGCAATTGTCATCTGACGAAGAGGTCGAGGAAGTCATCTGTTGTGCCAAGGATTCCCCTTCGTCTCCCTTTATAGTTATAGATAGGTGGATGGAGGCGATTGGTTCTCCACCCCCGCCCAGGTGGATCAAATTTCGTGGAGTACCACTTCCTGCTTGGAGGGAAGGGATCTTTCGACTTCTTGGTGATGTCCTGGGTTGCACCTTGGAAGTGGACCCCTGCACGACTGTGAAGGAAGTTCTTACTCATGGTAGGGTCAAGGTCCTCTTGGGGAAGGTGGGCATGCTCCCTAAGGAGATCCCACTCTGGATTAGGGACCTACAGGTTTTGGTGCTAGTGGAAGAAGATCAGGAGGATCCTAACAATTTCAGGCACCTAAGCTCGATTAGCAGATCCTAACCTGGTCTGGATTCTAAGATGAAAGGACAGTGCTACAACTGTTGAGATGAGGAAGACGATATAGGTTGGTGCAGGTTTCAAATTTCAAAAATCCCTCCAATGAATTCAAGGCTGGACTGAAGGAAATGAGCCCTAATGAATTTAGGGCCGAACTGCAGGAAGTGGGCCTCGTAGGGCCATCCAGAAGGTCGACCCATATAAGTTCGGGCCCTGTGGCCTAGGATATGGATAATGGAGCTGGGCCCTTCTCTATTACTAATAGAGTGGGTTAGATCGAGTTTGGCCAACACTGGGCTTCTTCTAACTCCAGAGGATCGTTTTGCCAAGAGCCCTACCTCTCGCAAAAGGGTGAAAAGCAGTCGCGATGTGGGAGATCGGCGAAAAGTGCTGGTGTTGCCTCATCCTTTCCCAGCCATCGATCTTTCGTCTCAGAATCTTCTATGCCGTTGTCTGTGGAGATTGATTCCGTCCTTGACTGCGATGATGCGAAGCGACTCCACTCTGCCGTAGCTCAAATCAGGAGACTTTATGCCACGTCTTCTGACTGCTCGGCTTCGAGATCAGTGGCCTCGACTGAATCTTCTAAAGGGTGCCCGTCCTTAGCAAGTCCCACCAGTATATATTCTGGGTTGTCTGGGGGTCGTTCAAACAGAGGCATGGTGATCCCAGTTAGGGGCTCACGGGTGGTTAGCAATCTATGGTGGCATAACTCCTCGGCATCTAATCTCCACTCCGATCACCTGGATATGGCTGACAAGGGAAGCTTCGAAGGGCCCAGGCGTACTACTGCTTGTAGCACTTGGCCTAGTCAGGGACTTGGGGCAGGAGACAAACTTCCTGAGCAGGTCCTGTCCCCAGCACAGGGTTGGGTTTCCATCTCCAAAGTCCAAACCAGTCAGAGGCCAAGGAGAAGATCAGACTGGTGATTGGCATATACCTTCATTGGAAGGGATTGGCAACAACGACAGGATCTCTTTGTCCCCTCCGAAAGAAGGTACAACTGTAAGGAAAATCAACAATCAAGGCAAATGAAATATTAGAAATGATTACTCCACTTTGCACCTGAGGGGTTTAGATGATTCCACGAACCACTGGCTGTCCCAGAAAATTCGGCAGTGTGGCGATGTGGTCGGTGTTACTGTTAATAAAGACAAAGGAGGGTGGGAGAGTTTGGTGGCCTTTGCTCACAGCAGGGATATAGAGAACAGGGATACATCTGTGGCAGGCATGTCTAAGAAAAAGGGGTCTAGGGAGTTACAGAATTTAGCTTGCTCAATTAATTACGAGGGTAACCATAACCGGTGTAAAGAAATACCAGCCGCCTCGAGGAATGCAAAGAGGAATAAGGGGTCAGGTAAATTTTATCCATGAAGATTCTGTCCTGGAATGTGCGTGGGCTGGGGAATCAGGTGAAGCATGCAACTGTTAAGGAGACTGTTCGTAGGAATGAGATTGACATTTTGTCGATCAAAGAAACTAGGCTTAGGTCTGTGCCAAATGACATTGTGAAAGAGGTGTGGGGTAATTCTTCTTCAGAATGGTGCTGCCAGGAAGTAGTTGGTTCTGCATGAGGCATTTTACTGATTTGGATCAGTAGCTCTTTCCTTTTGAAGGATCAGTGGGTTGGTTGTTATTCTGGAGGACCTATCTAATAATTCTGTTTGGCTAGTGTCTTCCGTTTATGGTCCCAGCGGTAGTAGGCAGAGGGAGATGTTGTGGAGAGAACTGAACGATATTCGAAGTGGATGGAATGGGCCTTTGTGTATTGGGGGAGATTGGAACATCATCTGGTTTCCTTCGGAGAAGCTGGGTTGCAATAGAATCTCCTCAGACATGGTTAGCTTCTCAGATTGGGTTAATAAGCATTCTCTTGTGTATTTACCTTTGGGGGGTTCGACGTTTACTTGGTCCAACCATCAAACCCCTCCGACATTGTTGTGCCTTGACGTGTTTCTAATATCTAGTGACTGGCTGGATCTATTCCCAGAAGTCTGCCAAACTGCTCTTTCTAAACCAACCTCAGACCACTATCCGATTCTTTTGGAAACAAAATGTGAAAGATGGGGTCCTACTCCTTTCCGATTTGAACTAATGTGGTTGGAGGAGAAGCAGTTTGTTGAGCATATAAAAGTGTCTTGGAAGAATATCGAGGTCGATGGATGCACTTGGATAAGATTGCTTGTTAAGCTTAAAAAATTGAAAGAGGAAATCAAGGAGTGGACTAGAAACCACTTTGAGGATGTTAGGAGTGCCAAGAATGACATTCTTGAAGAAATCAAGAGCTTGGACAGCCAGGAGGAATCTTATCCTCTCACTGAGGAAGAATTAACCAAAAGGGCTTCTCTGAAAATTGATTTTGATAGAAAAGTGAAAGAGGAAGAAATCAAATGGGGGCAAAGATCGAGATGCCGATGGCTAAAAAAAGGGGATAAGAATACCAAAATTTTCCATGTGATGGCTTCGGCTAGATCGAGAAACAACAGGATTAGTTATTTGGTAGATGGGGATTAGAGGTTATTTGAGTGGGAGGATATCATTAATCACATCGAGGGTTTCTTTGCTACCTTGTATGCTAAGGAAGAGTGGGATAGACCTGTTCTGGATAATCTGCATTTTGACACCATTAGAGGAGTGAATGCTGCTGCTTTGGAGGGAGAGTTTGAGGAAGAGGAAGTGAGGGCGGTTGTGTTCGCTCTTAGAGGGGACAAAGCTCGAGGTCCAGTCGGGTTTCCGATAGCTTTCTTTCAACGTTTCTGGGACATTACAAAAGGGGGATATCATGGCCTTCTTGACGGATTTTCATCTGAGAGGTGAGCTGCCTAATAACATTGGCGCTTCATTCATTACTCTAATTCCAAAGAAAATTGGGGCCGACTGATTGAAAGATTTTAGACCAATAAGCCTTTTGGTCAGTATCTATAAGATCTTGGCTAAGGTCTTGGCTATGAGATTGATCAAAATTATGCCAATCATTATATCTCAATCCTAAGGAGCTTTTGTTCATGGAAGACAAATTTTGGACGGGGTGCTTATCGCCAACAAGTGTTTGCATTTGAGGCACAAGGACAAGATGCTAGGTGTCTTATGTAAGCTAGACTTGGAAAAAGGTTATGATGGAGTTGAATGGGCTTTCCTCTCGTATTTGATGGGTAGAATGGGATTTGGGCCTTAGTGGTAGGGTTAGATTTTGAAATGTGTTTCCTCCGCCAGATTCTCTATTATGATTAATGGTTCTCCCGAAGGCTACTTTTCTACTCAGAGAGGCCTTCGTCAGGGCGATCCTCTTTCTCCGCTCCTTTTTGCTATGGTTGGAAGGCGCTAAGTCGTATGATCTTAGGGGGAGGTGAAGCTAATATGATAATTGGATTCAGACCAGCGATCAACGGCCCAACGATCACTCATTTGCAGTTTGCAGAAGATGCTCTGATTTTTTGTGCAGCAGAGGAAGAGCAAGTCAAGAATGTAGTAGTGACTCTCAGGTGCTTTGAAGCGGTCTCGGGCTTGAAAGTCAACTTTTGTAAAAGTTATATTATAGGGATTGAGGTGGAGGCACAATTCCTTAAGGCGCTTGCTACCATAATGGGGTGCAATGTCAGGTCTCTTCTAACTTCGTATCTCGGGTTGCCCCTCTGCCTTGGGAGACCTTCCAAGCAAGTTTGGAATCCAATGGTGGAGAGGATAGAATAGGAGTTGGCTTTGTGGAAAGCAAAATACTTGTCTTTGGGGGGCAGAATTACTTTGATTCAGTCGGCACTCTCTAACCTTCCAATCTATTTCATGTCTCTCTTCAAATGTTCGGCGTTGATTGTTAATTGAATTAAGAAGCTCCAGCGGGATTTCTTATGGAAGGGTAAAGGTACCAAGAAAAAGTTTCACTTGGTTGATTGGAAATCAGTTTGTAGGCCTAAAAGGGTGGGCGGTCTTGGCTTCATATTGCAAAAAAACTATGAACCAAACCCCGTGGGGGAAATGACTCTGCAAGAATTGGTGATCAGTCAGAGAGTCTATGGAGACATATTATCTTGTTCAAGTATGGCGTGAGGAGGCATGGTAGGGATGTCTCTAGCCAGCCCCACAGGTGCTTAAGCTTGTGGAAAGATATAGTGGGTATCAAGGGTACTTTCGATTCTCAGATCAAATACCACGTTGGGTTGGGTGAAGACATCTTTTTTTGGCATGATGTTTGGGTGGGGGACACACCGCTATCACTACATTTCCCGGATCTTTACAGATGCGCTAGGAATCAGCAAGCCAAGGTGATGGACTACATGGAAAAGGATGTGGATCGGACTCTATGGGGTCCAATCTTTAGAAGAAATTTGCTTGAGTCGGAAGAAGGCAGTCTGATGAGCCTCTTAGATAAGCTTGGCAGAGTGCTTATTCCTGAAGAAGGGAAAGATAGTAGAGTGTGGGCTGCCATAGAGGATGGTGTGTTTTCAATCTCTTTTTTCTTCGTGGTGCTTTCTATTGGCCACAATTCCCAGAGCTGGTATGACTTTCTTTGGAAGACTTAAGGCTCCCCCTAGAGTTCTTGCCTTTGGTTGGTTAGCTCTTCGACTCAGTATCCTCAGTCCTCACTATGGATAACCTCCGTCGTCGCAAAGTGATTTTAATTAATGCCTACCCCTTATGCCTCTCGGCGGAGGAATCAGTTGATCACCTAATGCTTAATTGCAAGTTCACTCAAATCGTGTAGACTTCCACCCTTGACTATTTTGGTTGCAGCTGGGTCCTCCCCCAGTCTAATTTGGAGCTTTTTGAAGCCTGGAAGTTTGGGTTTCGGTCCAAAAGAGGAAAACCTCTTTGGTGGTCCTCTTTTGTGGCTAACATCTGGGCAATCTGGAAGGAAATGAATAGGCGGTGTTTTGAAGGGTGCTCATCTCCTTCTACAGTTGTCGCTGCTAAAGCTAGATTCATTGTTGCTTCGTGGGTTTCTACTATGCCAGCCTTTTGGGGTGTCTCGATGGAGGTCATTTTGCATAATTGGAGGGAAGTGGTATCTCTTTAGTATTTGTTTTTTTGGGGCTCTAGGCCTACTTAGGAGCATTTTGGCATCCTTTTTTGTTCTTTTTGGGTAGTGTTTTGCATTCCTTGCTTTTCAGTAAATGCCTTTTGTACTGCTTTGCTTCAATTAATACATTTCACCATTAAAAGAATAATTTATATGTAGAGGGCTTTTCAGGTGTCCACATGGCCCACATGCTCATCTAAGCAATTTTCAGTTGGCCTTGTGGGACCCACCTGGGACCATGTCAATTCATGGGAAGGTGGGGATTGGAAGACCTGGATGTGACCCACCTATGCACAAAATTCAATTCCATCAGATCATCCTAACCCCTTCATCTGTGGGCCCCATGTTTAACGGTTTTAGAATGCATCATTTTTTCCCATTTCAATCCAATGGTTAGTCCCATTCGGATCAGTGTAAAAAAATATGAGATCGGTGACTTTCGTGGGTGTGGGGTACTGGGGTGGGTTGGGTTTGTGTCCGATTCGAATTTTCGATCATCGCCGGTCCAAGGGGGAAGTTCATACTTCATACCTTAATGGTTTGCCTGCATTATATGTATTAACCCAAATTCAAGCTGGCAACTTGGAATAGCTACATATAATCTCTCTTGCTCTCTCCCTCCTATTTTATATGTCATAGTAGTCAAAGTTGGCCTCGGTCTTCACGCTTGGGCTCTAGGCCTATATGCGACTCACCTGGTCTCTATTCATCGACCAAGTAGACCAAGTGAAATAAATCACCAAGGACAATTCTCTTTATTGTAGCTATTATGTTGTATGATGCCCATCCTTCTACACTTTTTGCTGGGAATAAATTCATTGTTACCCTTTCAAATGGGGTAATAGAGGCAATTTTAGAAGGATATATTTTTATTTTCACTTATATCTCATTTCTTAGGAGTTATATTTATTATGTCAAAGAGAAACAAATTCTTGTTCCCATTAAATGAGGGAAGAAGGAGCTGACGGCAACAAGTCACCTTAGCCTCAATTGTAACCTCATTATGAAGCATATGCCCTATCATTGTCATTATTGTTGCATCATCATTTGGAAAATTGAAATCGGAATTGGTAAAATGGGCATTCTAGAAAATTTGCCTATATATATTTTATGCATACACAGATACACACACATGCCTTCGTGCACGGTATGAGAACTGCCCTTATGCATGTATTTGTGTCCATGTAAAACTTCATATGAGAACTGCCCTTATGTAAACTACATGAGAACCAGCTTGAGGGGCATAGAGGCCTATGATCAGGTCTGTATACAGTTGGGTACATACTTCATTACCCGAATCTCAAATTGGTGCATGTGTTCTATAAGAAATTGTGCTTGGTTCCAGTGTTCTAGATTGAATTGTTGACATGGCAATGGACAATGTTTATTTGACTACCTCTGTGACTTGACCTGTAAAAGGAGGGCATTGGCCCCTGATTTTGGTCTGATCTACAAGTGAATCCAGGTTTGGTCTAACAAACTCTACCAGGTCTGATCATGGGTCCATTATGGATTGGACCTGAACGACCCATTTATATGCCTAAAAGAAACTTTATCTAGATCGTAACTTGTGCTGGTTGTGTAATTAGAAATGATAAGATTTGCCCAAGTTTTTTTTTTTTTTTTTTTCCAGAAGCTTTTCATCTGTACTTTGACCTAAATCTTAGGAAATAAAATGAATTGTTCAGATTTTACTTTGGTTTACGCCATTTTTTACCTGATTGATAACATGACTTGTACCCACAATCTCAAGGTTGCAGAAGTGAGCACCTTCTACTATGCCATGGTTCTTGTCCACTTTGGTTAGCAACATGCATACATTGATTATGACAATTTCATTTCCCATGGTATGACTCTATGTTGTGAAAATTTCATTTCCCATGGTATGACTCTATGTTGTGCTTATTCTTACAAAGGGGTGTGTGTAGTACCAAGTCGGACAGGAGTTCTATCACAGTTGGGATTCCATAACTGCACTTCTGAGATATTTATCTATTATTTATATTGCTTGTTTGCCTTCCAATTTCTTTCATTTGAAAAGAAAAAGTTTATATGAAAAACTCTACACTGTATTCCTAAAACTCATATTAGATTGAACCTAATATGTACTGTTAGATCTTTGAGTCTTCTCACCCCAGCATAGTTGGACAAGGCTTTGATGACGACGACAATGAGATCCTTGGGTCTTATTTTTTGGACTTTAGGCACTCGTAAGATGTACCTGTACTTATCCAACTTAGATTCTAAATTGGTATTCAGAAATGATGATGATGGCTCATAGCCTGCATAACAGGGAAGTGGAGCTTCACCATATGTAGACAATGAGGAGTCATCTGTATTTGTTCCCTTCTGATCCCCGTTATCTTTTATCTAAAAATAGTTCAAAAAACTTATTCGTGCTGCTTGTTCCATCTTAGGCTAAGGAGATATTGGTTGAAAGGCGAAAAAGCTGGGACATCAGAGGTATTTGCTATCCTACCTGGATACCCAGACAACATAAGAACCAATGAGGAGGGCGAATTTTGGGTGGCGATTCATAGTCGGAGGAGCTGGTACTCCTACATATGTAGCCTCTATCCTAAACTAAGGATGTTCCTGCTCAAGCTGCCAATTTCAGCAAAGATCCAATTTCTATTGACCATTGGAGGCCGGCTGCATGCATTGATCATTAAGTACAGCCCAAATGGGGAGATAATTGAAGTTTTGGAGGACAGTCAAGGGAAGGTGGTGAAAGCAGTGAGTGAAGTGGAAGAGAAAGATGGGAAGCTATGGATGGGATCTGTTCTGATGCCATTCATGGCTGTTTATCAATTGGACTGAGGTAATCTGCCTGCTTTATCTTTTTCTACATGCTAAATTATGAAGCATTGTAGTTTGTATTGGTGTTGGTCTCTATATTGTAGCTTGAAGCGATAGCAGTGAGTTTCGGTGCTAATGTTTATTTAGTTATTTTACCAGAAGTGCAAAACAGGGGCCCTCGTAGCATTAGATGATAAGACAATACTTATAAGTATATGACTATTTACTGATACAACTTTGATGGTATCACAAATGAGACATAACAATGGGTTTATCTGTAAAAGGGTCTAATTGAAACACCTCTGTTTCAAATAGATTTGTAATTGAATCAGCTCTATTTCCATCAGGTCAGACTTGCCAAACAGGCCCTTAACTGAATTTAGATCCAACCTTGATCGATCCAGAATGAGGCCTGTTTATGATTACTGTAGGTATTGAAGAACAAGCACAAGAGAAGACTCGTTTTCATTCCTAACGTTACAGACAAGCCGACCCAATAACTATTTTTCAAATCCTTAATAGCATGGATTTTAGCAGGCCTTTTCTGCAACATGTCCATTGAAAGTATGTGTTGCAAACATCAGATTTGCCCGTTTCTAGAGAGGACTTTTGTTTGTTTGTGGAAATGTCGCTCCAAAATTTGTCCTAAATGCAGGGGTATGTCTGGTTCTCTGAGCAGGACAAACAAGAGGGGTGAAAATCTTCTTCCAATAGACAATTCAACTAAATTTTCAGATCAAACAGCAGTTCCTCTCTAATTGAGTTCCAGTCAAGTTGTGAATATTTAGTTTCCGGTCCCAGTAGTCTTAGAGGCGGTGCCTCATGAGAGCGCGGTAAGGTTGTAGGCTGATTTGAAAGGAGTTGAAGAAAAACATTTGAATTGCTATAAAATCTGGCGGTTGAGCCCGAGTATGACTGACAACTTTTCAAGGAAAAAAATTAAGGAAAAGAATGATATGAATTTGAACAAGCTTTGGCCAAAAACAGCTCCAGTGACCAAAATAGAAATAATAAGGGAAAATTCCAAAATGGGGCATAAATTTTGGGAGCGGCTATATGCACATCTCTCTTTACTCCTTGCATATCCGGCCATGGGACCCCTTTGGGACAATCCAAAAAATACTCCCGTCCCCTCCTTTTCCCTGCTCTGTGCACTACTCCCCGGTCTCTCTCTCTCCCTGCCCAACTCGGCCCGGCATCCACCACTGCGCCCAACTCCACCTGCGCCAGCTACCTCTCTCTCTCTCTTCCTCTCCCTTTTCTTTGTTATAGTCGTCCCTCTTACGTTCGGCCACGCAGGGGGGCCGAGTAAATGAGTATATTGTTTGGCCATGGGAAGTTAAACAAAATTGATTTTGATGTGGGGTTCAATTCTCTGGTCGCTGCCTTGTCCTATTGTACAGTTATCCTGTTTTGAAAAAAATATAGAGAATTTTAGGCTCATTTTGAAATGTAGTTTTTATTTTGTCTTGATTTGAAATGTACAAGAAACTTATGCCCCATTTTAAAATTTTTCTTAGAAATAACTCAAAAGGAAACCATGTAATGCTAATTAGCTTGCGTTGTAAAGAAATTGTGTTGCCCGCTTGTCACTAAGCCCACATCAGATGAAGCAGTCGGTTAACACCAAGGGTTTAAAGTCCTAATCCGTGATGCTAGGGGCATAGGTTATCTTCCATCCTAGTTTTTTTGCCCTTTATTGGTAACCCATTCATTCAAGGGTACTAGAACTCAAGAGAAAACATGCACACAACCGGAAAAGTAGCCCCTAGGAGGGAAAGAAGCCCACACAAAAGGAACACAAGGCAGCTAGGTGAGAATTGCAGTCAATTACCGGTGAGGTAAGTGTCCGTTCTCATCTTCCCATCCCAATTAATGGAGTTTCTAGCTGCCACAACGCAATGCCTCGGGATTGCATAAGGAGATGGGAGCTAGTTCTCGGGATTGCTATATCTATTATAAGGTGATGGGAGCCAGTTGGGATAATCCTTAGCGTGTGGAGGCTGTCACAGACTCACAGTGACCGCGGACATTGGAAAGTGCAAACACATTTGCAACAGTGCCTGTATCCGACCTCATTTAGGACCAGCAGTGGCGGAACATGGGGCTGTCGCCTCATCTCGATTTTGAAATCACTTGATATTTCAATGTGCCTAGACCTATTCCATAAAAAAGTTAGTAAAGTTGGCCAAAAGTTTAGCCCCACCTAAATAAAAATCCTGAGTCCTCCACTAAGGACTAGCATGAGTGACTCGATCCAATCAATAATTTTACACCCATGGTTTTAACAAGGTGTTGGAGCTCAGCCAAAGATAAGATCCTTTTTTACTTATTGACCAAATATATCACCTTAGGTTGATATATAAATTTGATTTCCTCTAGAAAAAAAAAGGAAAAAGAAAAAGAAAAAATGTTAAAAAAAATGAGTCTTCAGGTTTTAGTGGAGCATAAAGGTAGAATATAGAGGCAGCTAAAGTGCAGTATTGATGCATTTCATATTTCAGGCTGAAGACATAAAATAATCAATATGACTCAATCTAATCCAAGTTCTAAAATCCATGATAAGATTCCCTATAAAAAAGTAGTGGGCAAAATGATCCAAGAAAAGAGAACAAATTCTTCTTCTGTTTGTCTAAGTTTTACTGAATTTTAGGAATTCACGGGAAAGGAGCTTTCATGGTCATAGGAACTTTTGATGTGCCCTTGGAGATCTCCATCATCATCCTGTACTGTTGGCCCTTTATAGAAGTCTCTTTCCTAAAGGCCAAGAAATTCATTACCAACACGGCAAGTAGTTATTTTAGGATTTATTGCCGACACTCCTAATTGCACTTAACAAAATAATTAAAAAACTGGCATTTAGTTATTTTTGTGTTTTTCCCATGTTTCTCAATATGTGTGAGGATTCAAGGTATGAGATTTCATATCTTTTAAGTTTCCCATGTATATGGGATCACTAATGGGTTTGGATCATGAATTGGGGACCCACAAAAGAGCAGAAATATATGTATATAGAATTTTTTTTTTTTTTTTTTTTTTTTTTTTTTTTTTTTTGTGCAAAGTGGTTAATGGGATTTGATCAAGTGACAAATTGCACAACCAAATGCAACAAATTTCTCTGTTCCTGCGGACGTCTTGATTGGCATGTTAAATATTTGAGCTTTTTGTATATACCCCCTAAAGTTTGTAGGATTTGTAAACAAGCCCCTGACGTTTTAGTTTTTATAAACAAGTCACTGCTTCTTCTTTTTAATACCTCTCATGTTCCCAAAATCAACATTCGTAACAAGAATGGGCAGCCACCATAAAATTGGTGTAGAATTCTTATATACATGACAGCTTTGAAAAATACTATTATTTTATCTCAAGTCCTAATGGTTTCTCTCAATAACTCTTTTATGCACATTATTAGGGGTGGACCTAGGTACAAGTGCTTGGGGACTGAAGCTCCTACCCATATATGAGAAAAGCTTAAAATCCCCCATCGGAAATCCTAAAAATGAATATATATATATATATATATATATATATAGGGGGCCCTCACTTCCATATTCACTCTCACCAACTTAAATGCAAGGACCCCCAATTTAAATGTGAAGGCCCCCACCCATCTCTCATAAAGTTGGTGAGAGTGTCTCTCATAGGAGCACTTCCCATATATATATATATATATATATATATATATATATATATGTATATCTATTCATTTGCCCCTTCCCCCAATATTTCTTTTTCAAAGAGCCAAACACCACCCCCTCGCAAATTTAAAAAAAATAATATATTTTTTTTTTACATTTTCCCGTTCCCCCAATATTTTTTTTACACTCCCTACATATGAAGCATAATTATGTATTTTGAAATTTTCATCAATCCAACGGTGGGTCATGTATGGATTAGATAAATTATAACCAGTTGTACAAGTGTTAATTGTCGTCATGATCAATTTGGATTTAATGAAATGAGCAATGTATTGATTAAAAAAATAAATTTATGTAGGGTTATTCTCTCCCACTAAAACCTCAGGGGCCTATTTACAAATCGTACAAACCTTGGGGGGTCTATAAAAAGCTCTAAATATTTTATGTAAATAAATTGGGACCCTCTAATTTTTATGATGCCAATTGAAACAATGGGTCGGGTTAAATGGGTGACCTGCCTCCACCCATTTCTAGTCGGTGCGAATTTGGCAGTGGGTTTCTCGTGTTGAGGGCGGATATGGCTTTTGGGAATGTACCCAATGTCTCTTTTATGCTGTTTGTCATCTAATTTACAAGGAAAAGCTAACTAATTAAAAAGAAAGGCACTGTAGCCTAGCTAGTTCTGGTGTTGGTTCTTAAAAGATGAGGTCAGGTGTTCCGCTCCAACCATATGTTCATGGGCCGGGTCGGGCCAGACTGAGGCATATCTAGACCTGTACAGATTTTACAGACACATATCCATTCCTGGCCAATTCCAACACGGGATGTGAATGTCAGGCGTGAGCCCACCCATTTATCAATCAGGTCAGGTCGGGTCGAATTAGGCTTTTGTCGGGGATTTTAACAATTCATTGGACAAATTTATCACTATATTACAATCGTGCTAGGCAGGGCTGGGCTTTGGGCCTTTTATGACTTCGTTGAAGTGTGACCCAAATTTTAAATGTGCCTATCTGTGTACATCTAAACCTGGCTCAAAGCGGGCAAAACCTAAATTGCCGGGAGAGTTGAAAGCATAGTTATCAATTTCGTTCCATTATGGCCAGAATTAGTGTTCGGTGGAACAGAATTCCCCCTTTAAAGTTTCTGGTCCCAATTCTAATTCATTTCGGTTGTTCTATTCTCAAGTCCGGACCAATTTCACCCCATTCCGGTCAAGGTTTCGTACTTTCATTTATATACAGTGAAAACTAAAAAATAGGTAATTGTAGATATTTTAGTATTTTTTTTTAGTATTCGACTATTTTTTTTTCAATATTAGATATTTTTACTTTCATTTTTATTTTTCAATCACGTCATTTCCGAAACGATATACTAAAATTGACTAGAATGTCAAAACGTTCTACTTTATAAAGGTCAAAGCAGGAATGGGGAAGCAGAACGTAATTTCACCACTTAAAAGTGGGGTTAACACACTTTCATGTATATGTTTTTTATACACAATTTTCACAAGTCAATTCATATACTTCAATAAAATCGCAGACGAACTTTCCAGTGTTTGCCAGCATCATTTACACAGTTAGATGTCCACAACTATTAAACTTGGTGCCCATGTCAGGTCAGCCCCACACAGTTAGGTGAGGATTACATCTTTCAAATACCAAACACCCCCAGAAAGGATATGAACGCCTGTTTCTAGCAACAGTTTGTCTATATGGACGAACTCATGGACAGCATTTAAGACAAACCGTTCATGTGGAGCAACGTGATTGAGACAATACATTTCAACTTTTGAGAGAGCCCAATCACGTTGCGCTACGTAGACAGTTTGTCCAAAATTTTGTCCGTAAAATTTGTCCAAATAGACTTTTTATTCGAGTAAACAGGGAGCCCTGTTTCGAAGATTTGGGGGCCACACGTGGGGCGGCGGAAAGAGAAATGCCGGTTGTTTTTACTCTGCACATGGGTCCTGTATCGACCCATTTCCCAAAAAAATATACGTTGACCGGCCCCACTGGCGATCTAGTGGGCCCCACTGACAGGCTTCCCATCTTCTGCCATTTGTCGGCCCTCACCGCTCACTCTAGCCCCTGTCATTGAATTCAATTAAAAGATCAGCTTACTACCTACCATTAACCATTATAACGTGATATATTAGAATGTGCGTTTGCCACACACCAAAGACTGTTGTAACTTGGAAGGCAAGCCTAACTACGCTAGGTCTATCACTAGCCTAGTTTTCAGTCCACGAACTGTGCATGACCCTGGTTGTGGGTCCAATAACAAAATAAAGACTGTACCAACGGTGATCTTAGCCATCTCTTTTCTGCCATAGATGCAATCTACTGACCATTTTTTTTTAACCCCGGAATTGATACCTTTCTTCAAGTGGATGGATTTTGGAATATGGTATATCCCATATCAGTAGGGTTATAATGGTTCGGTTGATCGTTCGTTTTGAAAGTTAATCGAACTGTATTTTACGATTTTTGGTTTTTAAAAATTATAACTATATTTTAAAAAAATCATTAAAAACTAAACTGCGGTTAATTATATTAGACTGTTCGGTTACGGTTAATTATCACTTAAAAAAAAAATCTATCTTTGCCCTTTGAGTTGTATGCAGAGCAATACTATTATTTTTCACATACCAAACAAAACAATACTATCAATTTTCACGAAAATAAACACAACTAAAAATCTAAAATGATTTTACAAAATATATAAGTCCTATAGTTTTATTTATTTATTTGTACAACGGTTTGGTTAACCGTTTGATTTGGAAAAACTGGTTAACCGAATCGTATTTTATAGTTCGGTTCAGTTAATAACCGTGAGTCGAGACTGAAAATTGTAATCAAATCGAAAAGCGCGATTTTTCAATTTTAACAAACATAATTTTAATCGAACTGGAAAAAAACATGGTTATTAACCGTTGGCTCGGATCGGGTCGACTCGGTTATGTGTATTAGACGGATTTCCGGTGTTCTTTTTAACACCCGTGTCTAGATGGGTGGACAGCCATGAAGTTACTATGTGAGAAACGCACACACCATGGACCCATTAGCAGCAGGAATTGTAATTTGGAGTACAGTGTTGGAATTGTCCGCAGCAGATCCAGCTGTGTTTCTTGGAAATGTGTTCAACCACCTCCTCCTTTTGTCTGTTTCAAGCTCGTAATTGCAGTGTTTGATGTAAACAAGGCTCCTGCCTTGGTATTGGACCCGGGCACCGACCTCTTAATGCTCTCTCTCTCTCTCCATGCCCATAACTTTTTTTTTTTTTTTTTGCTGTTATTTCGGTCGTTTGGACTTGAAGATTGTATCTGGGGTGATTGAGTTCTGATTGATTTTTGGGGTGTAGATGCTGTAAGTGGAAAAGGGAGATCTGCAGCAGCAGCATAGTTTCTTTTATTGGTATGTTATACATCTTTTGGCTTGATTGTCTGTTTCATCTGTATAGGAGGTGATTTTAGTGTGTTTGGATAGACGGATGGGGTTCTTTTGTGGAAATTTGCATTTGGTTTTATGGATTTTGACTGAGTTTTGCTTTAGAGAAACCTGGGTCTTGTTTGGATAGTTGTTTTCATTGTTGTCTCATCATTCTTTAGCTTGTTTTTCTAGATATAGATGATTGGACCATTTGTTTGGAAATTCTATGCTAGTCTTGCCTCTGGAGCTCTGTTTCATTGCTCTTGCTACCTAATCCTTTGGGTTTGATTTATTTTTTAAAGGCATGTAGTTGAACATGTTTTGAATGGAAAGTTGGTATCATTCCCGGCGAGTTTGCATCTGGGTGGAATGATATTTTGAGAAGTTTTATTGGTTTTTGGCTGCTGCTTGAAAAGGGTGCTCTTCATGAAGCTTGTCTTTGTTGTATATATCGATTTATCTGATTTTGGTGTTTTGAAATAATGGGTGGAGTTCATTTTCAAAATTTGCATATGGAGAATTGAATTCTAAGATATATACAGATTGTTTTGGATTCGAAGAGGTGAAAAGGATTAGATCTTATTGGTTTTAGATGTCGTTGTTACCATTTGTGTACATCTATGATGATTTTGGGGCCATTTGATTAAATTTGTTGAACTCGTTTTTGAAAGTTGCTAATGGGTGGATCTATATGTTTATTTGACTTTTGTTTTAGCTTTGAATCAAAGATGAGGAAAGGGTATTGTTTATTTATTTGTTTATTTTGAAACTGTGGAAAAGGGGATTTGTTTGAGCCATTATTAATTGCTTCATCATGTTTTCCCTGCTTTATGTTTTACTATTTGTGATCTTTTTTGTTTTTTTAATTTGATTCCAATGAAGAAGTTGAGCAGGATCTGTGAAATTTAAATATGGGGTGGCGAATTTTTACCAGTTTCTAGTTTTGGATGATGAGAGAAAAAGAGTAACTTCCAGATATTCTTTAAATTTTGAAATTATAAGTGACATCATCTTTTCTGAAACTTAGTGTTTTTTTTTTTTTCCTGTTGGGGCAGGGGAGAATGGATATATTATTTGCAAAAAGTGAAAGTAGGATTTTGTGTAGTTATCCTAATTGGTGCATATTTCACTTTCTATGTTGTTTATACATTCTCATCTATATGGGGATGCTTCTTCTTTTCATTCATCTTTCTTGGGTTTTGCTTTATGAGATCTTCTACTCATCTTCATCCGGGGAAATGTTTAGTACTACTCTATAATCTAAACTTGTATTTTTCTGACTACTGCATTCAGAGTCATTATTGGTCAATGTTGTTTTTACAATTACTTTAGACACCTATCTATCTAGGGTAGATGCTAAGTGCAAGGACATAATTTTGGGAGACCTTTTCCACTAGAGTATTTATCCTTTTCTGCTAGATTTGTTGATTGTATGTATTTCTGATGAACATGATATTTTCAAGATAGATAAGTGGAAATATCTTTGGAAGCCTCATAATGCTTTAGAACAATAAGTAGATGTTTATGTTAGTCAATATTTCTCTCAAAGCGGCTGGACTTCATCTTCTAACATCCACATGTATGTCAGTGAGCTCTCTAGCACTGATCATGACTAGGCATGCAAGTAGAGGATCTGAATATTCATCTATGGGCCCTTTCTTTGACGGGCTCTTCCCCAGAATTCACATCAGTTAAATTATCCTTCCCATCAGTTACTAGGTTTTATTTCCTCCAATGTCATTTGTTGGTGGGATTTGGTTTTCCTGACTATATTTGTTGTATGCAAAAGTTGATGCATGGAAGCTAAGCAGTGTCATCTTGCTAGTGTGATTTTGTGGCACCATAACCTGTCCATGGTATGATGAGCCCAATGGATGAATGATAAACAATTGTAGAGAGATGATAGATCTCAAAGCTAACTTGCATTTCATTGGGAAATGGAAATGCTAGAGATTTTTCCTCTCGAGATTTGTTTGGTTTCATTATGCGAGAGGGTTTTTGTTTGTATACACTTTTCTGTCCCATTTGGTTTAGTGAATAAAATAATATTTGATAATTCTCGACATTGTGGATTGCTTTGGTGCAATGGTAAAAGTCTCAGGTGCTATGCGTGATAATGTAGATTCGAGACTTGTGAGCATCCACTTTGTGCAAAATTGTCAAAGGTTAGGTTTGTCTCTAGTTTGGACCCTCCCAGGATCCTGCTTCGGTGGGACCGCACTGGGTGATGACCTTTTTTAAATTCCCGACATTGTGGATTAGATTTGAGTTTTTCCAGGCTTATGTGCAAGAGTCTACATGTAGTTTTTGTAGGTGTGTTTATTTTGTTGTTTTAATTCACACAATATATTATATTTTTTTGAATCATTTTATATTATATTGTCATTTCTGTACACTAGGATGATAATGATGTTTTTTTTTTGCTAATGATGGGTGGAAATATTTCTTCCACAAAATCCAGGAGGTGTTCGAACCAGTCGCGCACTTTAGCATATGGTTCTCATGTGAATCTTCAAGTAACGTTTCTCTTTGGTGCTTCAAGAGATGCAACAATGGACAAGAAACGGCAAATCTTGGAACTCCGAAAGAGACTGGAAAAAACACTTGCATCACCCGCTCTTTCAAATGATGAATCAATTAAGAGTCTTGTAGAAAATCAGCTTCTCCGCTCATCCTCCTGTGAAACAGAAGGTGGTAGATCATTGGACTGTGTTATACTATTTCTCTTGATTTTTCTTGAATTTCAGAGTCGAGGTGGGTGCATTAATGGGGTTTTATTTAATTTTATGCTATTTTTATTTGATACTATAAGAAGTTAACTGGTTTGTCAGGGAGCCAGACAGACAGTGACTATTTACATTTTGTCCTGTTCTGACTTAATGGGTTTTGGATTACTAATTATGTTATATTTCATATTAATTTGTTTAATCTAGAATTTGTGGGAGTTCTGTTTTACTTTTAATTATGATTAGTGCAACTTATGACAGATTTTATGCTAGCATTGATTTCTTCTTGCTCTATTTGATATTTACTTGTATTACTTACGGGCAAAATGTCTTAGGAGACATAAAGGAACCTATTTCTTCTCATTTTTTGGTATATGGTAGTGAGTTCAGTTGACAAAATGAGGTATTGTATGATGCTTGGGAAAACATATGTGCTTGACCAACACCGCTGCTGGCAATCTAAGCTTTTCATCTGGTGGGCCCCACCATGGAATATGTCCTAATATCTATTTTGTCAGATGATGCTAGTTTGCAGAAGGTGGTTTGCAAGTGGAAAATGGAATAATGTTCCATTTTTGATAAGGGTGTAGTAGGATGGTTAGGATCATCAAATGGGGAGGATTTTTGGGTTTTCTCCTTTCTTATATAGGTCCATAATATGAATTGGGGTACAAAAAATGTGTGTACCACATGGATAATTTGTAAAGCTGAGCAACTGGTATGATTGAACATCATATGATGATGATGATGATTGTGGTGGTGGTGGTGGTGGGGGGGTGATGATGATGGTACTTGGGAGGGAGGTTTGGAGTGGAGCTGTAGTCATTGGACGGGGAAAGGTTAGCTGGTGATTTATTGCCTATGCGATTTTTTGGAATCTGGTTGGAGAGGAATAATAGAACATTCATAGAAAAGGACTTTCTGACTTGTGAACTGAGAGAAAATTAAGACTCAGAGAAAATTTAGGTCTCTTTCTTCCATTGCCTATGCTAAATCTTTCTTGGTTTTTCCATACCAAGCCCATCTTTTGTCTGTGGTTTCCACTATTTTCTGATATTGGCCCTTTTATCTTTTCCTTTTCCCTTTTCTCTTCTTTTGGTGGATACCTCATCCCCTTTCATGTAACGAGGTTCAGTTGTGTATCAGGAAAAAATAAAACCTAATTCTCTACACTGTTTCATGTCACATAGGAGATGTCATACAAAGACGCACCAAGGAAGTCTCAAATTTTCTTGAGATGTTACGGAGTGCATCTGGAAATGATTGTGACACATTAAAGACAAATGGGATGTTACATAAGGATTGGAAGGTGAGCTCGAGTCGGAAATTATTTTTTGTGCAATTTTTTAAATCTATTGTTCTTTCTTCAAATATATTTTCTTGACCTAAACTTCTTTTTAAGATTGGAACAAGTAAATTTCATTGAAAAAAATGTGTAGAGGTCAAGTGTGGAGACCTATACTGTAAAGAGATGTTACTCTAAGAACACAAAATGAAACCCAACAAAGACAGTGCATCCCAACCTATAAGTAGACACACATGGTGCCATGAGCATACCACATCTCTTTTAAAATATAAACAAGAACAGGTTTGTACTGGAAAAAAGAGAGAAAGAAAACCAGCCCTCACATGAGGATTATAACTGCCAGATGAGAATGTTAAAATTACTTTGGAGCAGTGGCTTCATAGCATATTCTCATTGATGGTCTCAGACTCAAGAGTCAAGACCCCTTGTCAAGAATACTTGCTCTACCATTAGCTCTGAGGGGGGACCCACTGGAGGCCTTGAGCTAAGCCTGAATGTTACAAAGCAACTGCTGGAATTCCTCAGTATCACCCAAACACTGAGGGGCAGGGCAACACTTGTAGCCCAGCACAAATCTCGATTTACCCGTGATGATTACTCAGGAAATGTGCAAGCCAATATTATCCTTGAGAGTTGAGACCCACCTGAAACTCAGTAAGCTTGGCACCATCAATTGCTCTAATTACCATGACCTTCATTAGAACGAGAAGAAATTATTCATACTTAAAATGCATTTGATGCTTCTTGCTTTTGTTTAATCAAAATCTCTGACCAATCTTCACAACGGCTTTGACACACTTACATTGAACATGTTTTTCCTGCCAGTTAAAACAAGATAATGACCAGATTCGTGTTATGTACCGGGAGGGTCCCCAAGGAACTCCCTTCCATACTCTACTGGCTGAAGGATATGTTGATGGACCTATTGATGTCTGTAAGTTTATTAATGTCAGGGAAATCACCATTTTATTTTTAAGTGTAGAATTTGGGACTGTGCTTCTACATCTCTGAGAGTGCATTTGTTAGTACCCTAAAATGAAAGCTGAATGCATATTCTGACACTCTGGATGGTTATGATTCTGTTGTGAAATTGGGGAGTGCTACTGTCTACCTTTTAATATATGTGATGTTTTTCAGGCCTGACCTGAAACATTCAAGTATATATTTGAGTCGAACAGCATCCCATATTCTCTGTTCTTGCAGAAAATCCAACCGCTGCTTAAGATTTGAATACTGGGACGATTATTAAAATTTTAATTATAAGTTCCACTGTGCTGCTGCAGGTTTATGCGTCTCATGGGAGACGACCCTTTATAGAAAATGGTGAGATTTTTTTTTAAAAATCATTCTGCCTGCCTGCTTTATAATCTGTATATATTCTGTGATAGAATGATGCAACAATGACCTTTGGGTCCACAAATGACCATGTGGATATGATTATAGCCCTTCCAATTAGTGTAGGTGGTTCCACGAAAATGTCAGCCATTTCAACTTTGTGAAATTGCATCGAGTTGGATCACACCCATTTGTGGTTGTGGTGGTTGAAAATTTATGATGTTTGATCAGTCTCTTATCATCCGAGTGAGCCTAGTAAAACCCATCAGACCACCTCTTAATCGTACTAGATCTCTACTCTCTCATGGTGAGGTGGAATTTGTAGGACCCATTTGGGAGCTTGCCTGGTTACGAAACACATGGTAGAGAACACGAGGATTATGAGGATTTTTACCCTGTCCAATCACCCTAGCTTTGTAACTTGAGCTGTTGAAAAGTTTATGACCGTAGGGAACATGTGGAGTGAAACTCGATGTAATTTCACTGTGTGAATTAGATGATCATTGCCATGTGGCTGATGGCTTCAATATGGAAGATTGGACAAAAAACTTTTCTAACCATCTTGCTTTGAAGGGCCTCAATCACATGCCTGCTATCATTAAATTGTCATGGAAGTGCACCCAATGCCAATCCATGATGGACAGGCATGCTTCCATGGGGTCCCCGCACCAAAGTCTCTCTCTCTCTCTCTCTCTCTCTCTATACACACACCCGCACGCATGCACATGCACACACACACCCCAACCCGTCACACTATCACTCCTCATGAATCCTTTTTTTTTTTTTTTATTATTTTTTTATTTTTTACACAGATCCAAACGGTACTGACTTTTGGATTGAAATAAAAATAAATGATACATTTCTAAAACCGTTAAAATTGAGGGCCACAGATGAAGGGGTTACGATGGTTGAATGGAATTGAAATTTTGCACTCGGGCGAGTCACGTTCAGGTTTTTCTATCCCCATATCCCCCATGATTTGTGGGGCCCCAGTTGGGCCCCACAAATCATTGTGCATGGTATTCTGTGCAAGACATCCGTATCTGATCAGGACCCTTTTTATAAAATATTTCTGTGTATCTCTCTCTTTATATGCCATGTATATGTATGAGATATCATTGATTGTATGTAACTCATTCCATAAAATTGACCTTGCATGATTAGATGTATGTATGTTAGAACCAACATCACACCATGAAGATCCAACTATTCCAAAGGGGTGCCACACCTAGAATGGGTCCAAGCTCCACTCTTATAAGATTGATACTCACTTTCAATTGACAAAAACAAGGTTAAAAGTTAAAACCAGGAACAAAAAACTATCAGTTTTTGACAAATCAAATTGTTTTTCTTTACAGTGGACCCACGTTTTGGAGTTTCCAAATTGTCCATCATATGAACAATTATCTCCTCTATCACTGTATTCCAGTTGTGGAGGAAATTGTAAACATTGTAAACTCGAGAAGAAACTATAAAGTTGCATATTTTATCCCAATGATACTTACACACTTAGATGTACAAAGAAGGTAGTTTGGAAGTACTCTGATTATATCTGGTATTATCCAAATCGTTCCCAATCTTAATTATAACAAATCATATCATAATCCTACCAAAAAAAAAAAAAAACCAAAAACAAATCATATCCCAATCCAACTCATTGGATATTTTCAGTGATATCTAACAGCTATTTTAAGTTTTTAACAGTATCCACAGTTGCATTGGAGCACTCTAGATGAGAAGTGCTGCAATTTAGTTTACTGTACATGAGCTTTTCATGTGGTTGATTTTTGAAATTTAAATTTCACTTGTGTGGCCAATCTTTCTAAGTTCTGAAATATTGAGATGATGTGTCCTCGTGATTTACGGCCCCACTCTCATTGGAGTGATATTCACTATTGCCGTTGGATAAAGAAAACTTGATTAAAGTCTAACTAAATTACAGTTATTTAAAATTATATGTTGCCTTACAGTGGGATGCACCTTTTAGGGATCTAAATTGTCTGTGAGATGCTTTATGGTTTCTACGATCGGCAGAAGTTTCACTCTGATCAGGGTAATATTCATTGTTGAATTGGATAAAATGGCTTTATCATGTTATCTAAATGGGTCCAATGCATAGCCAATGTTACTCCATATAAAGCAAAATTTGGGGCATCCACCACCAACACTAAATGAGTTTGATGAACAGTAATCCAAACTGCTCCATTGAATGAAAGTTCAGATGCAAAATAGAACTGTTTGTTCATGTATTTTATGATATGTACAATCCAAAGATGAAGATCAACGTGTCGCTTAGGCTCACTGATGTGTACATGTTTTGAATGTCCAAGATCTTTGTAACATGAGCTCCACATTTACGGTGTTGTAGTCAACCTGACCTTAGGATATGACTAGAATGCCAGATATAAAGAGGTAGCCATGCCTAAAGTGGAACCTCAAGGAACTTCTACTGGGGCAACTTCTGCTAATGTTGGTTAATTTTCCTTTCCATCTTCTTGTCTTTGTAAATAGTGCTGCTAATGTTGTAGATTGAGTCTGTTTCTTCTCTTTTTTTCTTTGTTGCGAAATTCCCTTTTTGCAGGTGGCCGCAGTTTAATATTCCACCTTTCAAGATTATCATGTCCAAATGTTTGCAAAAGGTCCGAATTGGGGAAGAGATTTCTCTAGTGAGGTTAGCAAGCATTTGGTTTTTTGGGATTATTTGCAGTGTTGGAAGCTTAATTCACATTCTGGTGTTGACCTTGTTTGCTACTTTTGGAAGAAAGGGTGAAGGTTCCATGGCCAGTGTCTGCAAGGGAGGCTCTTTTGCACTACTTCGAACTAGAGTATCTTGAAGATGATCTGATTATTGTGCTCATTAACACGGTAAATACTTAATAATTTAGTGGAATGTTAGCTTGCTTTACTTGGAACTGACTGCCTTCTTTATTCAGGGCCAAGGTAATGTTTTCTGGTGGAATGTTAACCTGTATATGTTTTCTTATATTTTCTCAAAATGTTAATCTGTATATGTTTTCTTATATTTTCACAAAACTATGTTTTCAATGGGAAGGCCTTCTGTTTTTGGTTCAGGCAAAAATCTTCCAATGGGAAGCATCTGAACGTGGGACTTGTGAGATTTTTGCTTAGTTTATTATAAAAACTAATAGAAAAAAGTTCCTCTTGTTTTCATAAAATATTAGAACTCTTACGATATTTGAAGAGAAATGATCAAAATTTAAAGGGGTTCACTTCATCCAATTTGGTGGTTAATTAAAAGCCCAACCAATATTACATGTAGCCCAATTTTAGATTGATTTGATGATTGCAATTATTCTCATAAGAAGTCTTCAAAATATTTGGCTTGAGCAAATCAATATGGGAATTCATTTTTCATAACTTGAATCAATGGTTATGATTATCTACTCACATTGAAATCTAGGCCAACATCTAATCTAAAAGCCATTCTATCCAACGATCCAGATAAATGCTACTGATACTGTGAGCCCCCTATGTGAGTCTTACTAGAAATGTACACAATCGAGTAGATAGTCATACAACAATGGTTTCTCAAGGGTCTAATTTTACAATTCAAAGTTATAATGGATGGAAACAATCTACATACAAGCTAGTAGAACAAACAATTTATTGGTACCCTTTAAACAGTTAAAATGGTAAAGAAATACAAAGCTTAAAAATCCATTACCTTTCTTTGGGCATCTAGCCTTTCTAAGTAAAAGAAAGAAAGAGACAGCACAAGTGCACCTGGTACTGTCAAGCATGACGAACAGATGCCAGACAAAAACACACCTTGTAGTCTCTACTTATTTCTTTCTTTTTCATAATTCTTTTTTCTCTTCAATTTTCAGAAGGGAGCAAATCACTTATCTGATATCTCTTAATCAAAACATTAGTGTTTTTTGTTTTTTGGGAGGGAGGGAATCAAGGAATGAAAATTATCTGTCTCTATTAGTGTTGCAGTACTAATCAGTTGGCTGCTGGGTTGAGGAATAACTTTTCTTAGTGATTTCTCTCTTTCTACACACATGTAAAATAAGTTGAGGAGGTGACCCGGTTAAAAATAACAGGAGTCGGGGACACCTTATAAACTGCATTATAAATACAAAGGAAACTTTATATCTATATATTTTTATTAATTTATTTGTCTTTTTTTTGGGGGGGTCGGGGGTCGGGGGCCTCCATTTTTCCTATTTTGCCCCCACTAAATGCTGATCATTGTCTGCTGTTATATCCATTTGCAGCCATGATTTTGGATGGCTGGCTTCATCCATTTGGGTAGATGTTATGTCAGGACCCAGAGAAGGAATGACTAGATTTCCAAAACCCGCATTTAACATTTTTTGTCAAACACACCATTCATTATCTCCTTCATTTTTGGAACATTTCATTCAGGTGTCAGACACAGAGGATATTGATGTACGAACTCATGGGTTTTCCAGAGATGTAATTCCTGAAGCAAATGATATGGTGCGGGTAGGTCTGGTGGGAGGCTTTGCTCTACAAAAAATAAACTCAAATAAAAGCTACTTCCGGTGAGTAAGATTTTCATTTATAGGCTGATCATTATATCAAATTTAGTGGTAGTCTCATTAGCAAGTGTTTTCTATCTGGTTTCTGCAATGCATTGAAATACGATTGTAGGACTGCTCTTGGCCCACTACTTGCTACCGTTGTAATGATCATAAGATTTAGTTGTGACCTATTTTATGCTATTTGTAGTATCTTAGAATTTTGACATCTATGCCTTTTTTCTTTTTTTCGATTTTATTAAGTATAGATGTGTATGTGGAGGGTGAATGTGGATATAAGTCCATATTGCTATCAATTTGAATAATTCTTCTGAATTGATGGTTATCTATTTTGTTGAATGGAGTGGGTCCATTATGCGTAGTTATTTAGCCTCTTGTGATATGGGGTACATCACATGCACCTTTTATCTAACCACATAAGCAGTAAGATCCTCATTTAACTGACTAGCTGAAGAATCCCACACAAAAGTCAGGTTTGAACTATGAACAGGTCCCATTTAATAATCAGATTCGGATCTGGGCCCATGGATATTGATTCAATTAATTAAGAGGCAAATGGAACTTCATAAGTAACTCTTTTAAGTATCAGGTGATAGGCATATATGCTTTTCAGATGATAAATATATAATAAAACATTTGGAAAGTATCAGGTCCTACATGTAAGATCCTTTTCAGATACAGATTTAGATTGGTACCCTGGGTGCTTGTGGGATCTGAATCCACCCCGCCTGTTTGCTTCCCTAGTGACTCACAGGTAGTGTGTTGGTTAGGCACATATCCTCCCTAGAGGGGACCTGGATTTGAACTTGTGTAAAAGAAAGAAAAATTCTTATTTATATTATGATTTTTTAGGTTAATAGGCACTGTTATTCTGAGAGTTCTTAATTCTTGAGAAACACCTTTCTATGCTCCATAGTTCTCAATGCTGGTGGGATGGAGCCTTTTTAATAGTTTGTGCTGATGTGTTCCATAGAATCTTATCTTGATTAATGACAGCAACAACAAATAGTTTGAAATCAAGATAAGATTGTATGAAACTTTAGTCTGATACTAACAAAATAATTTTACTTGGTAGGAGTTTTTTAACATTACGGCTATTCTATACCAAACAAAAAAATTAGGGCTATATTTTCCACAATAATTAGCACATAGGGCGAGAGATTTTTAGTGACCCATTTAATCTCAATATGTATACTGTATGTGAGGCTTTCAAGTTTCAGCAGGCCAAACTTGAGCTGGTTCCATGTGGGCCTGAGTCCAGGTCAAAGAGGATGGCAGGACCCAAATACAAGTCAGGGTTTAACACAGACCATGAAACCAGGATATGCGGTTGCCAATAAAGGTTATGAGATCCCCAAGTCCTACCTATAAAGGCTTGGGTTTGATTATGCTTGATTTTTTAGTCCAAGTCCCATTGAATATAATTATATACTCTGGGCTTGAATATGGAGTCCAATAGAAGGCTGGAATTCAATCTGGATCTTAGTACTAGTCCAATAGGAGCAGACCTCAGGCCCATAAGGATTATGGAGCCCAAACTCAGGTCCTAGTTTGGTCCAGTAGGGCTGTTGGACAGTCCAAATTTAGTTTTTTCATATTTGGACTTGGGCTGATATAGCTAGACTAGATTTTGTTTAGTAGTTGTTTGTGCAGTTTCCTATCACCAATTGGTTTTGGTATTACTGGATAGCAACTCTGTCAGGTTTGGTGCACTCATTTTGCAGAAGTGAGGCTCTTGTTTTGTTGATTTAGACCTTTTTGTGCTATACAAATGACTTAAACTCACGCAACTGCACACACTATATGTCCCTAACTAGCTGAGCAACAGCCGGGGAGGATCTAGATCATTTATCCAACAGATGTCGTAGTTGAACGGGTTTCTCATAAATCTTCCAGATTGGAATATCTTATCTTACTTTATCTCTAGGGAAAAGCTCTCAAATGTGGTTATTTTTTCCCATTTAGCCTTTATTGGCCCTTTAGATCAGTGGTCCTGCTTAGTCTTTGCTGAAAGTATAAAAACCTTGACATGGATTCTCTTACTAATTATGCAGGACAATTGCAAATCTTGATATTAAGCTAGACTTTTTCCCTCCGGCACTTATTAATTTCGTCTCAAGGCAGCTCATAGTCAGTGGTTTTAAGCTATACCAGAAGGTGATAGTTTCTCTTACCCCCTTTTTTTAAAAAGTGATATTTTGACTAGTTTTCATATGATTTTACTTACAATATCAGATGATTATGCTTAAAATCTCTAGAATTTTTTTATGTACCTATTTAAATCTATTATTTAGGTACTTCTAAAATTTCTTTCTTCAGTTGTTTTTTATATTTCTTGTGAGATTTTCCCGACTAGAACCCGTAAACTTGATATCGCACACTGAGCGCCTTCCAACTATGCTATAGGCTCATGTAAAAAAAAAGGAAGAAGAGAAGAATTTTTTTTTTTTTATTTGTAACATGACTTGAACCCCATAACCTCAAGGTTGCATTAGCGAGCACCTTCCAGTGGTGCCACAACTCTTGTCAAAAAGAAAGGAGGCTTATTGTGATGGTCATAATTCATTTTAGATTTCAATAACGATTGGTTTGCTTACTTTCCTTTGTTATCAATGGTGTCCTATAGATGGGGGCTAATGTAGTCCATCCTTCAATAGTAAGAAATGGCTCAAGATAAGGAACTTATGTTATGACTCTTCTGGAGTATGGAATTTTTCATATGCACATCCGCACACCTATGGTACATGTGGCACCTATATGATTTACCTCAATTAAACAGATTGTGAGCCTCATAATGAAGGAGACATAATCCAAATCAAACTGATTAGGGCACCAACCATCTATTAGTGGACATTGAATGGATAACTAAAAAGAAATGTAGTTGACCATTTAAATTCACTTACCAAATGCCTTTTTTTTTTGTCTCCGGTGTCTTAATTTGAATGGTCTTAAAATGAGGTCTGAGTATGCATGGATTTAGCAAGTTTGTTTATGATTGTTACATGCTAGCAAGGATTAAAATAGCGGTTGTGGCAGGTGTAGTGGCTAGTGACCGAAACGCTATGTAGCCGTGAAAATTTTAAGTTGTCGAAAAAACTTGAATCTTGTATAACGGCCAAGCTTCTGTTGTTTTAGTGGTTTGAGACCATATAAGGGTAGAGACAACTTTAGGAAAGGCTATTGAGGAGAAGAAATAGGAAAAAACAATGTTTTTGAAACCATGACCTCTAGGAAAGTCTCTGCCCTTATTTCCACTGCACTACTGAGCTCTCAAATGAAATGAAATGCACTCAATAATATATGAAGTAAAGATATACCAGGCGGGGCGGATTGATGCACCCAAAAACCCAAATCCGTCCCAAACCCGACTTAGATTAATCCATGAAAAACCATACCCGACCGGAACCCTACCAACACGCTACCTAATACGCCCCTAATAGGACCATACCCATTATCCTGACCCATTGCCATCCCTGCTTAGCAGTAATAAAATGGGGATATGAAGGCAATTTCCCATACCCATTATAAAATGCCCTAAAAACCCCATACACATGCATACTCAGTCCATTTCATCTTTATTTAATTATTTAAGTTTTGTATTATACTTAATACATAAGGAATAAGTATTTCACGGTTTCTTTTGATCCCTTTCTTCCAGTTTTATTGCTTCTTATTTCACGGTCATATATTATTGCTAGTGCAAAATGGGGTGTGCTCTTGTTAATAAGGACACACTTTATGGAATGACTTGGGATGCCAACCAGTTCATAAAAGTAGTTTGTATGTGCATGGAACTTTGATGATATGGGGCGATCTAAATATCCTTTTAATTAGATACTTATAACCCTCAATTTTAAAGTCAAACTAATAGTGATTTTTTAAGTGCATTTATTTTTGTGATACACGGTTAATAGTCAGATTAGTGTTAAATTGAAAATAATGTCAAATCATAAAAGGTAGATGAATGTAAATGGTTTAAATTCTCAAGGATTAGATATTGCTAGAATGATTTGGTACGTGGAATTTTTTGTGAAAGGGGTGAGATAGAACATACGCTTTAACCTTTTTCCTTTTTTGACAAAATAAATAAAATTGTAGGTCTAGAACCCAAGTCACCAAAGTATGTATGACTTTGTCTGATAAGTTTTTAGAGTGTTCATCATTTTCTTAGTGGTCCCTTTTGCAAGAGAGGTTAAACTAGGTAGTCATATTTGATCTCGATCGGCCGACCTTTCCGATCCCAAAATGAACTTCGACTCTCTTTTTTAGGTCGTTCAGAGAGGGGGTCCGTTCTTCTTCATTACATATATTCAAATTCCTCATTGGTGGTCTATCTTGCTTGCTATACTTCCAGTTCGGGGTTTATGAACAACACATTATTGAATTAGATCACATCAATAGGTCTCTTCTTCTATAACTGCTGAATGTACATACAACAACTGCCTTGGTAGCAGTGTAGAAAAAAATAATGATTTTCTTTTTTTGAGGTCTCGAGCCCTGCCCTGACCCTCGAGGGCAAGGTAAAGGGCTTAGATAGTGCAGGCCCTCCGAGGGTCTTTGGCCTGCTTTGGCCTGGCTCTGATATTTTTAGGGTAGGGTTAGGACAACCCCAGGCTCGGCCCGGCCCTTTTGACGGACCTATGTAAGATAATGAGATGGATGATTTAAACTAAAAAAAAAAAAAAAAAGCTGAAGGTCTCAGAGCCCCGACATAATGGGATGGATAATGACTCATGGGCTGATTTTTTGGGAGATGCCTAATCTGGAAACCTCCCTTTTATTTTGGTGTGGCATTTGAACCTCGCAAACTTGTTATGTGTCCCATATTAATGCTCATCAGGTCATGATGACACACAGTGCTTTACTGCTCTTCGTTTTTGTTTCTCAGCATACATTTTCCTCATCTGTTCCATTCAGCACTACTATGTAGTTCTTTTATTTTCTTCTTCCCTATCTTGTACCATTTTCTTTCTGTTCATTTGTTTTTCACTGATTAATACAAACCTTGGCTACTCCCATACATTCCATGCATATAGGTGTAATTTTAGCTTATTCTTTTTCATGTTGTTAGAATGCATTTATATGTACCTTCTGATTTTTTTGGCACAATGGATCAGTCTATGTCCTGGATGTCTCAAAAATCAGAGATTACTTTTAGGAGGGATAATGTTTTCTGACTTTTGAAATCAGAGTTGATCTCACTACAAGTGAAATAGGGAGAAAACAATTTTTTGCTTCTGTAGTACCTTAAACATATTCTTGACCTATACATGTCTTATAAACCCATTGTGGAATGATATGTTAAGTTTGGCCCATGACCCATGAAGGAGTCCAAGGCCCATCAGTCATTCCAATTACAGCAAAGCTTCATCTTACGTGGATTGTTTTGGTCAAATATTGAGATAGCTGTACATATTTAGTAATTGATTGCTTTCCTCATATAGATTAGTGATTGCTGTAATTTCATAAGTTTCCTTTGTAAGGCCCTTGATTGTGGCATGTATAATTCTATATATTGGTGGTTGATTTTCAAAGAGAACACATGACAATACAAAGTATTTTTCCCAATACTCTCGTTCATCTGTATATTGAAATTGTGGGAATGACATGGTATCAGAGCCTTGTCCAAGGAAATCTAGTCTTGTGATCTTATATAGCAGTAAAGCATTAAGGATAGAGAGGAATTGATCTCTCTTGTGAAGATCGACAGATCAGAAATCTGTTTCAAGGAACCCAGACGTTCCAGCATTATGCTCTTCATGGCGGCCCACCTCTGATCATCAAATCGTCATCAGAAATCTGTCCAATCTTGGTCGCCTGGATTGTTTAGGAATATTGGAGATTTTTTCAGATTTTTTCAGAACTTCCAGGTTGGTGATTTACCCATTCTTGAGTTTTTCCAGTTTTTTAATATTGTTTTCATCTAGACCGTCCAGAATCTTGGATCTGTGATAGAATTGGATCATTCTTCTTCCACTAGAAGCCAGATTATTGTGGTTCCTCAGATCAGTGATCTGATCATTGTTCAGATCTACCAGTGGGGCCCACGTCAAGGATCAGTACTCTTTTTTCAAGTTGTCAGGGTGTTTTTCTGGCCTGTTTTTGTGTTCTGTGTTCACTGGTTGGTCAGATCCACTTTGTGACTTCATTGAGGATCAGTACTCTTTTTTCAGGTCGTCAGGGGTGTTTTTTCTGGCCTGTTTTTTGTGTTCTGTGTTCTTGGTTGGCCTGTTGCTCGATCTTCTACTGTTTGTTCTCTGTTTCACTCAGTTTTTTTGGACAATCTTAATTAAAAATGGACAAATATGAGGTTACCTTGATCCGATTCACGGGAAAAAATTACCCCGCTTGGTCGTTTCAGTTCCAGATTTACCTTGAAGCTAAGGAATTGTGGGGCTATATTTCTGGATCTGATCCTAAACCCACGGAAGATGAGAAGAAGATATCCACTTGGCTTACTAAAAATGCAAAAATCAAAACTTGGATACTGGGTTTAGTGGAGCCCCATCTGATAATGAACTTTAAACCTTATCCCACTTCTAAAGACATGTGGGGGTATCAGAAGCAAGAATACCATCAAGATAACTCAGCACGGCATTTCCATCTTGAATGTGCGATTGCTGAATATGCACAGGGGAACTTGTCAATCCAAGACTACTATTCAGGATTCCGAACCCTTTGGTCGGAATATGATAGTATTAAGTATGCAGATGTGGCTGCCGACGTTCTGATCGTAATACGCGATCTTCAGGCCTCTAGTCAGCGAGATCAATTTTTGATGAAATTACGGAATGAATATGAAAGTATTCGATCTGCCCTAATGAATCGGATGCCGTTACCTTCCTTGGATGTCTGCCTCAATGAACTCTTACGAGAGGAACAACGCATATCGACTTCAGCCCATCTGGCTCAACAAAAGACTGAGACCTATTCAGTCGTGTTTTCAGTAAATAAAGCTTCTCAGCCTTCATCTCGTGACTTGAGCAAAACACAATGCTACAGTTGTAAAAAATTTGGGCATCTTGCATCTCAATGCAAACAGAAAGTATGTAGTTATTGTAAGAAGCCGGGACATATCATCTCTGAATGTCGCCGCCGCCCACAACGTTCGGCACCACAGCATCAGGCTCCACAGTATCAGGCTTCGCTATATCAGACTCAGTCTCCGACTCCGCATGCTTATGTTGCTTCTTCAGATATGCCTGTTCCTCCCTCTGCATCCTCACAGCCTGGGCCCTCATCCTCTCTGACTCCTGAATTGGTTCAGCAAATGATTGTCAATGCCCTTTCTGCTTTAGGTCTCTCAGGTACCTTGCCTCCATCTTCTACTTGGTTTCTTGATTCCGGGGCATCTAATCATATGACCTATTCCCGGAATCCTCTCTCCAATGTGAAAAAATACAATGGTAATCTTCAAATACAAACTGCCAACGGAGGTACTGTTCCCATTACTGCCCTTGGAGACATTCCTAGCCCCATCCCCTTGAAAAATGTCTTTCTTTGACCCAATTTAACTTCTAATCTATTGTCAGTTGGGCAACTTGTTGAAAATAATTGTAACATCTCTTTTTCTTCTTCTAGTTGTGTTGTGCAGGACCAGATGTCCGGGAAGGAGATCGTGAGGGGACCTAAATGTGGACGTCTGTTTCCGCTGGATTTTTTTCAAATTCCTAAGACTAGAGTTGCCAATGATGTGTTTTGTTTTTCTATTAGAGATAACTGCCAATTGTGGCATAAAAGACTCGGTCACCCTAATTCCAAGGCTTTGTTTATTCAATAAATCTATTGGCTTATCTTCTTGTGTTCCTTTTGATTGTGCTACTTGTAAAATGGGAAAAAGCAAAACTCTTCCTTTTCCTATTTCCACTTTACACAGCACTAGGTGTTTTGATTTAGTTCATAATGATGTATGGGGAATTGCTCCAGCTCTTTCTCATGCTCACTCCAAATATTTTGCGACTTTTATTGATGATTTCAGTCGTTTCACCTGTATTTACTTTCTGCATTCCAAATCTGATGTTTTCACTGTTTTTAAAATTTTTTTAGCTTATGTTGAGAATCAATTTTCCACCTGCATCAAAATCTTGAGATCTGATTCAGGCGGAGAATGTGTCATCTGATTTTCAAAAGTTTTTACAACACAAAGACATTATTTCTAAGCGAACCTGTCCCTATACTCCCCAGCAAAATGGAGTTGCTGAACGGAAAAATGGACATCTGCTCGATGTCATTCGCTCCCTCCTTATTGAATCCTCCGTTCCTACCCGTTTTTGGGTTGAGGCACTGGCTACGGCAGCTCATCTCATAAATCGTCTGCCTTCTGCCTCTCTTCAAAATCAGAGCCCATATTACCGATTATACCAGACATCTCCCTCTTACGATGATCTTCATGTTTTCGGCTCCGTTTGCTCTGTGCACTTGCCTCCTTCTGAGCGAACCAAATTAACTGCCCAATCAGCTAAGTGTGTGTTTTTAGGTTATGCCCCCTTCCAGAAAGGATACCTTTGCTACGATCCTCACATTCGTCGCTTACGGACCTCTCGGAACGTCGTTTTTTTTTAACAGTATTTTTTTCAACATCTTGACCCTCCTGACTCCTCTTTAGTGTCTTTACCTGGTTTCCTTGATAACATTTCCGTTGTTCGTTTTAATCCCAACTTTGTGTACCACAGACGGAATCCAGACGCGCCTCCCAGGGGTTCCCCTCCTGATCTTCCTCCAGCATCTGGTCCACCTCCGGCAGTTAGTTATTCTGGACTTCCCACTTTGCGTCGCTCCACACGCATTTCGGTACCACCCGACCGATATGGGTTCTCTCATTCTTCTTTAATGGCTACTTTGTCCTCTTCTTCCCTTCCCCGATCCTATTCTCAGGCCGTGCAGGACAAATGTTGGAACCAGGCTATGCAAGATGAGTTGGAGGCTTTAGAGACAAATCATACATGGGACATTGTCCCCTCTCCTATGGGTGTCAAACCTATTGGCTGCAAGTGGATCTTCTCTCTCAAGTTAAAACCAGATGGCACTCTTGATCGCTATAAGGCGCGCCTTGTTGCTCTCGGCAATCGGCAGGAATATGGTATTGATTATGATGAAACGTTTGCTCCCGTCGCTAAGATGACCACCGTACGCATCATCCTTACTGTTGCTGCATCTCAGTCCTGGCCTCTCTACTCAGTCCTGGCCTCTCTATCAAATGGATGTAAAAAATGCGTTTCTTCATGGTGATCTCAAAGAAGACGTTTATATGCGTCTGCCTTCAGGGTCATCCTCTGGGCCGGGCATGGTTGCTAAGCTCCATCGCTCTCTTTATGGTTTGAAGCAAGCACCTCGCGCATGGTTTGAGAAATTTTAAGATGCTCTTCTTCACTTGGGTTTTCATCCGAGCCCATATGATCCTTCTATGTTCTTACATCATGCTCCATCTGGAATTACTGTTCTCCTGGTTTACGTTGATGACATTGTCATTACTGGTCCCAATGCACAAATGATTCATGAACTTCAAGCCTCTCTTCATCAGACATTTCAAATGAAGGATCTCGGCCCCTTACACTATTTCCTCGGTCTTGAAGTTCATCAATCCCCTACTGGTATAGTTCTCAATCAGCACAAATACACGGTGGATCTTATTGACTTGGCTGGCCTTACTGCTTCTGCTCCAGTTGATATGCCAATCGAACTGAATGTCAAACTCAGTAAAGTGGAGGGTGACCTTCTTTCAGATCCTACCGCATATCACCAGTTAGTGGGGAGTTTGATCTACCTCATGATCACCCGTCCTGATATCTCATTTGCGGTCAATCTCATGAGCCAGTTCATGACTGCTCCTCGTCATCTTCATATGGCTGCTGCTCGTCGCATCATTCAGTACCTTATTCGCACACCGACTCGCGGGTTGTTTTTTCCATCCAACAATCCTCTCTCTCAGAGCTTATTCAGATGTTGATTGGGCTGGTTGTCCCGATACTCGCCGCTCAACGACAGGATGGTGCATGTTTTTGGGTGATAGTCTGATTTCCTGGAAATGCAAGAAACATGACAAAGTTTCTAAATCTTCTACCGAGGCTGAGTACCGCGCTATGTCTGCCGCGTGCTCCGAAATTCTTTGGCTCCGAGGTCTACTCTGACATTGGCTTTCCTGCAGAGGGCGCTACCTCCCTCTATGCCGATAATACCAGTGCAATTCGGATTACTGAAAATCCGATTTTTCATGAACGCACCAAACATATCGAGGTTGATTGTCACTTCATCCATGATGAACTTAAATGTGATGTCATCAGCCTTCCGCATGTCTCCTCTGAACTTTAACTAGCAAATATCCTCACTAAAGGTCTTCCCCGACCACGCCATCAATTCTTGGTTGGCAAATTGATGCTCGTTGATTCTCCCGCATCAATTTGAGGGGGGGTGTTAAGTTTGGCCCATGACCCATGAAGGAGTCCAAGGCCCATCAGTCATTCCAATTACAGCAAAGCTTCATCTTACGTGGATTGTTTTGGTCAAATATTGAGATAGCTGTACATATTTAGTAATTGATTGCTTTCCTCATATAGATTAGTGATTGCTGTAATTTCATAAGTTTCCTTTGTAAGGCCCTTGATTGTGGCATGTATAATTCTATATATTGGTGGTTGATTCTCAAAGAGAACACACGACAATACAAAGTATTTTCCCAATACTCTCGTTCATCTGTATATTGAAATTGTGGGAATGACATGATAACCATCTATTTAGCCAAAACATTCATGTGAAATTTGACTACATTCAAGGCACCAATTTCTTCATCCGCAACAACTTTGTTGCTATTTACTACATCAAATTACGTATATACTTCTTTTAGAACCTTTGCATTCATGCCTTTCGCTGAATGGAGAGTCAACAAATATTGATCCTTAACAATCTCCTATTGAGAAAGCATGTCTGCCAATAATTACTCTATGCCCAAGGACAGAAGAGACATGAATGATGAACTGCCTCTGCAACTCATTTCACTGAAAGCAAAAGCCACTTCATAGTTCCTTATTCTTTGGTGCACCTGACACTATTGCACTTAAAAGAACGTTAGCATAAAATAAGTGAATTTATTTATGCTGAGAATCATAGCAATATGTACTGCTATTATCCTTAAAAAATGTGGGAATAAAGTAAGATCATAAAACTAATTTATCATTCCATTTTTTCTTCTGTTCATCAAATGGAGGTCAAACTACGCTTATTGAATAGAGATAAGCCCAACGAAAAGCACAAAGCCCAAAGGTTGCACAAGTGGAAGATTATTCTTGTGGAAGTGTAGGCTGTATCAGAGATTTGCAAATATTCTCTAGCAAAGGTTTTCTAAGCTTGTGTTGGTGCCTGGGTTCAGCCCGTCGACTTGTTTCAACAAGTACGATGTGGTACAAATGTCAAGTCCAAGCCCACCATCATGTGAGATCCATCTTGCATGTGGGTCTTAGAAGTCCAGTTGGTCCACTGAATAGGTTGGCCATGCGTTAAAATGAATGGATGGTTAAACAAAAGCCTTCTCCACAGTATGTTTTCTACATACATGAGTGGCTCATCTGATCAATGAACTCCTGTTTTTTGACCCAGGTCATTTACGTGGTGGGATCAACCTGTTGCATGGCTTGAATACCTTGTGCCACATCCACTTACATGACTGTGTAGGGCGCCATATGGTTTACTTTTGGATGCTTCTCTTTCTATTAATGAGGCATAGGACGCTTGGTCTTGGACAAAACTCAATCTGCACTATAACTTGAAGTTTTTTTTTTCTTGAATGTCCTCAAAACATTTCTTGATTATTTTATTTGATATCATAACAAATTGGGCATTTCAGACGGTTGCCTCTGTGACCAATGGTGATGAAGACTTCAGCAAGATCTTGGAGGAGGGGCCAATGTACATTCGAATTCGAAAAGGTCTAAAATCCCAAGATGAAGACAAGGACTCGGAGCATGTCAGCCCCAAAAACTCAGTAGGTGTTGTTGCAGAACACTCAGTCAAATCGACACATGCGCATATACCAGCTATAGAACATAAGTTGGTCAGTGAAATCAAGGAAGATGAGACTCATCCAATCATACCATTGGAGGGAGCTATCCATGTCCAAATCCAAGATGGTCTAAAGTCATATGATAGTCACAAGGGCCAAGAAGGTGCTGATAAGGTCAAGTCTGCTAGCATCTTCATCGGAGAACATGAAACAGCACAGGCACACATACCAATTGTAGACCAAACATCCACCAGTGAAATCCAGGAATGCGAGGCTTCTACAACCCTCATAGTGGAGGATAATCAATATATGGATGATGACTCTCCAATGCATTTGATTGATGAACAGTGCATTGTTAGCAAAGGGAGCTCTTTTATAAGTCCTGAAGTGGAACGAGCTCTGGGCATATTAGACAAGGCCCTTGCTCTTGTTAGGGGCAATGGATATAGCGATGACAGGAAGAAGTCTTCTCCTGATGATGATAAATTATTAAATTTAGGAATTGTTGCAAAATCTAGCTTGGCTTCTTCCCAAGCTGGCAGGGTTTCATCAAGGATGGGCCGCATGGATACGCCTTCCGTAGAAGTCAATGACAGTTCAGACGTTCATGATATTAGGTAATTGTGTACAATTTCCCTGTTGTTAATGACCCAAATACCTTTCTAATTGCCAGAACTGGCAAAGAAAATATTTCTTAATTCTCCTATTCGTATGGCTATTTGCAAGTGTATGAAGGGCCTGTTTAGCAAGTCTGATGTTTGAAACAAAGCTGATTTGATTAGATCTTTGAAATAAAGGATCTTCCCAACCCTTTATTTATGGGCTCCAAAGTTGAATTGTTTCTTAATGGTGCCAAAGCTAAATGGTGTGTTTTAATACACCCAAGAAAAGAACTACGATGCACAATTTTGTTGCTGTTTATATCTATGCCAAATTCTCATGCTGTTTGGGTTCTTACCCTTTATTTTTCTGTGCATTGTCATTCTTACCTTTTTCTCATCTGTGGGTCTCTCTGATCTGTATCATGCGTAACTGCAGGTCTGATGTAGATAATGGATCCGATGACAACAAGAAAGCATCAGCATCGGGCAACGGAAATGATCCTACTCCAAGAAAAATTCAAGAGGGTGTTTTGAGCTCTTCTCCTGATGGAATAATCCTTGCTAATATAGTAGGGGCACCATTGCCCCAGATGATGATAAATGGGGTTGATATATCAGTCGTCAAAGACAATGGTACCCATGAAAATGGTAATGGAAGTATTGTTAGCGATAGAAGAAAGAAACCCAAGAAAAAGAAGCACCACTGGTTATGCTGCTAGTATACCTCATTACAGGTTGGTTATGTAATGTTATGGATGTACAAGTGGTCCCCAAATATCACAAAGTAAACCAAGAGCATTTAAAAACTCACACCACTTGTGTACCCTTGATTTCATGTTTTATGTTGCTTACGAGATTTGATTTGTTTTTGTAAAGGATGAATCAACATTCAATTGAGCTCTACTTTTTTAAGACTTTAATCGCATGTTACAGGCTTAATACATAATTTATCAGCACTTATTGTCAACATTGAAGCCTTATGTATCCATATGGTGTCGGCTTTGTAAGTTTACTTTTCCAGTTAACTCTTTTTACATCTATGTTTTCTTGGAACTTCATAGTCCATGATATATTTTCTCACTGATTTCGCCTTTTCTCATTATTTGTACACGTAACCCTTTAATATAGCATGCAGGGTTGTTCCTAGCTTTTTATGTACCCTTTCAAACCATTTTAGGTATATATTGATTTTCTGTGTCTTACATTGGAGCTTTTAGTCTTAATTGTATAAGCATTATTTTCCTAAACCAGGAATGTACTACTCTGATATGCACGCACAAGGGTTATTTTTTTAGTGAAACGTCCCCAAACCACAACAGGCTCTGCCATACAAGCTGATACCTGAATATGGTAGGCCAAATCAGTTCTATGGTGCGTGCATCACTTGGGCTCAAGAAACCACACATAAAAGGGTTACACCAGCGTGCTCATGCAGAAGGATTTGACAATGATATGCTATTATTTTTGTTGTTTTGGCTTGGGTCTGTGGATATTTTTGGGGCATTTTAAGGTCCTCATCGGAGAGGTAAGGTGGCTAGGTTTGAGCCCCATTTGGCAGGGAAGGTATCATCTATCAGTGTCTCAAGGGTTATAAAAGAGAGGTTCTCACCCATAGGTTACTTCCCTACAACATTGAATTGGGACTTGGGATCAGGTGCATGGAGGGGAGAAGCTGAAGGAAGGGTATGTGCAAGGGGTCTTTTGGACAAGAGTTAGGTTGAAGTTTCACCTTAAAATAGTTATATAAAAAAAGGGTTCACCTTAAAATGTTGTAAAACCATTAAAATGGCACCTTCACTATAATTTCCTGATTTTTTTGGGTAGAAGAAGTTATCATTGAACGAAAGAGAAAAACAACTAGAACAAAGGAGAGGAAGAGCAGCCAACATAAAAACAAAACAAAACAAAACCCCCATCCTATCTATGTTGCATAACCTCCCCAAGCCTCGCAAGAGAGCTAGACCCATAAGACATTTTCGCAAGTTCATTAACAAACACATTTACATTTCTAGGAACATGGGCGAAGGAGATGTCTTCAAACTTGGAGATGAAGTCTTCGATGTCCAACAAAATAGGATGGATTGACCAATCCATCAACCCATTAATGGCTAGAATCACCTCACGGGCGTCTGACGAAAGATGGATCTTGCTAAAACCTTGCAACGTAGCGTCCTTTAGCGCATGAAGAATTGATCTTGCCTCAGCTTCTTTTGAGGAGTTAACCTTGGGACCAATGACGAATCCTGCATGCACCCAAGAACTATCAAACCAACTAGCATATCCAAAGCCTGCTTTTCCATCCGCGGCTCTAAATGAGGCATCTGTGAACACTTGAGCCTTTCCCGTAGTGTACCAAAAACTCGAATCCTGGTGAATATATGAGGAATCTTGATGATCCTCTTTAGCCTTGCTCATTGGTTTACAAAACAAACTGCGAGCATATAGGATTGTGGACATGGGCTTAATTTTTATGCCCCTGAAAATAAAATCATTTCTGGTTTTCCACAAGGCCCGCTAGAGAGCCAAAACCTAAGATTTAGTTTGATGATGGGTTGAAGGCTCATCGATTGGCAAAAATTGATGAAGGAAATCCACCAATCCCTAATTGTAGTAAGATCTATGGAATGTGAAAGCATTCCAATGTCAGATCTAAACTAAGCCGCCCTAGCATGATCACAAAGAAAGAGAGCATGCTCCATTGATTCTTCTGCTTTTGTGCAAATAGGGCATAGGGATTCATTGGAGATATTTTTGTCATAAAGCAATTTGCGTACTTGAATTGCGTTATTAAGGTAATTCCAACAAAAAAATAGAACTCTTTGGGGGAGAGGAAGGCGCCACATCGCCTTTCAATTAAAGGCCGATCTTGGGCCAGCCATGCATTCTCCATGACACATCGCCTTTCAATTAAAGGCCGATCTTGGGCTAGCCATGCATTCTCCATGAATAATTTTGTAGGCAGTTTTTGTAGATAACTCGCCCTCTTTTGAATAGGGCCAAACTTTCTTGTCGTCTCTATTAGTGCGTGGAATATAGAATTTCAATATATTATCCACATCAGAAGAGTTATTAAAGATATTTTTAATAAGTTGTTCATTCCATTTTTTGTCTGGGCTCCACAAATCTTTAATGACAAGTTCTTGATTAACCATATTGGATAAAGGTTTCCCAAGACCCCTCTCTGTTGGAATCCAGTTACAATTCCATTCCGAAATTTGCTCTTCATTACCTATGATCCACCCTACCCTTTCGTTAATAAAATGAGTTGCTTCTACAAATCCTTTCCAAAACCAAGAGTTTCCCTTTTTAAATCTTGCCTCCCATAAAGATTTGCTAGGACGATATTTTGCTTTTAGAATCCTTGAGCTTAGACGATCTTCATTAGTTAGGCACCTCCAACATGTTTTTGCTAGAAGTGCTAAATTGTTTTCTTTGGTATCTCTAATTCCAAGCCCACCTTCTTCGATGGGGTAACAAATTTCTTTCCATTTAATGTTGTGGACATTCTTTTTGTCAGATTTGTCACCCTAGAAGAAACTTCTAAAAATTTTGTCCACCTCATTAGTGGTTTTTGAGGGTAATTGGAGAACAGACATATTATAAACCGGGATAGTAGAAGCAACTGATTTTATTAGGGTACTTCTACCTGCTTGTGAGAGTAAGGGTATTAGCCAAGACATGATTTTGCTTTTAATTTTAGAAATAAGAGACTGAAAGCTAATGTTTATATTCCTGTTCATGATGAGGGGATTTCCTAAGTATCTCTCGTTTTTGGCCATAAGCCTAACACCTAAGCAAGTTCTTTTCTAAGGGTGCATGTTCCTTTGCTAAAATAAGTAGCAGATTTATCAAAATTGACAAGTTGCCCAGATAGAAAACAATAATATCAAGAAAATCTTTAACAACTTTGGCCTCATATAAATTAGCCTTGCAGATCATCAGCAAAAAGAATGTGGGATATGCAAGGTGCAGATCGAGAGATTATAATTCCCTGATGAATTATTGTGATCTACTGTTTCAGTGTATGGGGCCTTTTGTTGGTGAAGTGAAGTTAAATGGGCTCTAACAGTCTAAGATTTCAACTCTACCCCGTTTGGATTAGCCTGTCTGGACAGATGAAGTAATGTTGTCGTCCATGTGTACTCTCCATTTCACTTAAATCCTAAATACTTTCATTTCCTTGAGTAAAAGTGGATTACACTCTAAACCTTAACTTCAGAATAAGCATCCAAATAGAGTAAAGTGAAATACTCTCTACTTTAACTTCAACCTACTTCTCCTCCACTTCACTCCTCATTGAAATCCACTTCATTTTACTCCACTCCTCATTTATCCAAACGTTAGACCCGTTTGGTACTTTACTAGAATAGTAAAAGTCAAGTAAAGCCTCCATTTTTCAAGCAAGTTGTCACATTAAAAGCACTTTAATTCAAAATTGCCTCTATCTTTTTCAAAAAAAGTAAAAAAGTAACCACATTTATCTACTAAAAGACAAAAAATATCTACTTTCCTATAAAAAAAAGTAAAAAAGATTTCATACCAAACAACTAAAAATAAAATATCATCACAACCCATTTAAATTTTATTTTCTTTTGATTTGATGCTTTATTTCACTTGTAAAATTATCAAACGGGCATCGAAGCCCAATAAGAGAGAGCCCATCAGTGATCAAGAAAAAAAGTTTCCATGGGAAAGGGTGAAACAAACTATTGTAAGTTCCTCTCTGCCCCTTTTTTTTTTTTGTTATCGGAGGGTTCTCATCCCTTTCGGATGGACTAATCCCTCCAGGCCCAGAGGAAAGCCGGGTAAACTTTTCTGTAGCACCAATGTAGTAGTGCAGTTTCGAACTTACAACCTCTGGATGCAAACCGTGGTCCTAGACCAACTGAGGTACCCCTTGGGGTTAGTTCCTCTCTACCTATCTTCATTGTATACTGTGACCAGGCGATGACGACCATCCACCTACTTGACTTCACCCTATGCCTTTCTCTCCCACCTCTTGGATGCATTACTACCTCTCTTGAATGTTAGAACTGCAATGGGTTGGGTTTGAAATGTGCTCCTGAGCAAGTATCGGTTTCTAGATTCTAACTAAGTCACGTGAATTCGGATTTTTAGTTGCACACCTGACCTATCACACCTAGTTTTACCTAACCCACTGTACCTAGTTTTACTTTAATGTATATAGGGGATTTGATATTTCAATGCCCGTTAAACACTTAATTTTCAATTTCATGACTAAAATTCTGTAAATTTCACCAGAGCCGTTTGACTCTGTTACATTCTTTTTTTAGTTTGACTTTTTTGCCCTTGATCCTATAATATCATAGGAGTTTAAAAATCCATGATCTAGCACAAGCGACATTGAATAGTGACATACCTTTAAAGGTCCTTCATTAAAATCCTGAGGGCTATAAATTTTTAAAATAAAATAAGTTTTGAAATCCGACTCAACTTCTTCTACATATCATGGAGTGGGTTTGATACCACATGCCCTAATCCTGTCAGGGGTTGGATATGGGACAAATCATTGTCAATTGGGTTGGATGACCTAAACCCAACCCCTACCTGTCCTGTTGCCATTCCTAGATGGATCATGGATGTGATATGTGTGGATAGTAGATTATTTAATAGGAGAATTGGTTGTAAATAACAGATCTTCTGGGGTCATAGTATACACCAGTCCCAGTCTTCTAGATAGAGACGGTGTGGTTGGGGAAAATAATAGATTTTATGTACTGTATAGTCATTGGTTACATTTATCAATCCTGATTCTTGAGTCCAATCCACGGATAGTGGATCCCAAAGTGATAGACCAATGAAAGAGACCATATGGACATGGAGTGATTGAAGTTTCCCCTTCACCAAAATCATGGAGCCCACAAATTACAAAAGGCAATTCTTAAAAGAGAAGTGACAAAATAGGGAGATTTTCAAGGGTTGTTTTCTGTGGACCACACAAACTGGATGGCTGAAACTTTCTGTGGACACCATTCCCTTTGGGCCTAATTTCGTCCTCACTATGATAGGGATTCTCTTGATTTAATGGTTGTAGCATCTACTGCATGTCTTGGAGCTGGTGGACCAATGCCAGGCAGCAGGCAAGCTAGTTGTTTATATGAGCAGAGAGGGCTTTGGATGTTTACAGCAAGTCCCACATCGAAGAGAGTGGAAAGGAGGGATGCTGAGGGCATGTGATAAGAGTAGGAGAATAGGGAAAATGAAGCATACTTACCTGGACGGGGTCAATGGGTGATCAAAAAGGCTCATGGCCTAGGTCAGTGGCCTCCATTGCACTTGGGAGGGGCACTGGCTTACCATCTCCCCAAGTGGGAGAGTGGACGTCATAATTTGTGCTAGAGGGGGCCTGCGTTCGCGCGGCCCCTACCAATTTTTGAAATCAACCGTTGAAGATAGAGATTGATATGAAATATCTGGATTGAGGTGGTTCATCAGCAATGCTTGGGTTGGTTGGGTAAGAATTGATAGGATTTATTTGCTGATGGGTTGGGTAAGAATTGATAGGATTTATGTGGTAATGATTTGTCCATGTTCTGTAATAATATCTTATTTTTATGTTTACCAAACAAATTTCTTTAAATAGATCTAAATGAATCAGATGTATGAACCTGTCTTACCAAACGGTCTATTTTTAACAATATCTATTTGAAACAGACTATCTGAAATAAATCAATTCCGAATAGATTAGATTTGCCAAACAAGCTCTAAGTGTTGTCGTATTCCAATCACAAAAATAAATCCACTTAAAAAGTTAGTATTACGTTAGACATAAAAAAACCGAAAGTTATAATCATCTAATTAAAAGACTTAGGGGGTTAAATTAAAAGTACACAAATTTAAAATTCCCTCCTTTTATTTTAAGCAAATTCTACTGCCAATGAGGATCGGGAGCATCCATACTATGGGCTGTGGGTCCTATATGGTGGTACCACCCATTTGACCTATGTATGTCTCCTTGTGATATGTATATACCAATCAGAAGGAGAGATGGACCTTACGGCCCTTAGAACCACTATGGAGAGAGAGAGAGAGAGAGAGAGAGAGAGAGAGAGAGAGAGAGGAGGCCACTTGAAAACAATACCCAAACCTATTTCTAGTGTCCATTCTCACGAGAACTGAGAATTGTTAAAAAAAAAAAAAAACCCCAAAACAAAACAAAACAAAGAGGCCTAGGATTCTAGAGAAAACTATCTCAATGTTAGAAAGGAGGACGTCGTCGGGTGCCTACGATCAAGAACTTTACGGGCTTAGTTAAGGTGAAAAATGAAAAGGGTAAAAAAAAACATAGGAAGGTGAAGGGTTTTCTTAGTGATAAATAAAGATAAGAGCAAAACTGTCTAAATTAGTGAAAACCTAACGAACTTTTCTCTTGAACGTCAAATCTACTTAATCAAGGATATGAAAGGTGTTAAAATGCCGAAGTAGAGTTCTATTTATAAATACTGAAACCATTATAGGGCCTATTTAGAAATGTTAGAAACCATAGGGGTTATATACAAAAAACTCTAAAATTTTTATTGTATCATGTTTGGCAATTGAATATTCCTCCCATGTTTTTTTTTTGCCTTATTTTATTTAGTTGAAACATCCATGTTTTAGAATTGTAAATACTTGAGAACTTGGGCATCTCCATCTTTAAGGATTTTCTAGTTAGACTTACTCCATAGAATTTGGAAATCCTCAATTTAGTGGATTTACTAGCATCAATACCAATTTTTCTCAAGTTTATGCAACTATACATATACTAAATGAATGTGAAATCCTCATGAGAAATCCTCAAAACTAGGACAATGGGGAATACTCAAACTTGCAAATTTCTCACGGATTATACTTTTGTTGCCAAATATGTCATTATAGTGGTTGGTTGTATGGTAAGATTGAGCATATGATTAATACTATATTTTAATTTACTCACTTATAGTGGGAGCAACTCCCAATGGAGCATAGTTTAGAGACATTGTAGGATCACATGATATTCTTCTTTAGCAGAAAGTAGACCTTACTCTAAGGAGGCATTTGTGCAATGCCGTTTTCTGCGGAAATAGTGGGAGACAAATTCGGTGCTTTCCCACGCCGTATTTGGTGCAACGACACAAGGGCAGAGGAATCCGATTTTTTAGCCAGATTATCTGCGCAAGAGGGGATCCGGAAGTCTATCTAGGTTTGAAATGGAAGCCGCGGGTGCTACACAAACGCCCCTTAAATTTCACTATCCTAAGGAGATAAGACTAATTAAGGGGGTATTTGTTTTGCTGAGCTCTCTAGACAGGAGTTTTTTGCGGCAATTTGTACTAATATTTAGAAAATTTTGTTTGATTGTCAAAATATTGAAAAAAACTGTCTTTCATTTATGTGGGATTTTAGGACTGGTTTGTCTACTACAATTGAAAGAATTCTCTACAGCCTTGTACAACTTAGCATTTATAAAGTTGGAATTTGAAGAATTTCAAAGATGAAAATTGATATTTTAGAAGGCTGAAGTCTTGGGATTTCACTAAATTAAATAGTTGATTCCAAATTCTCCTTATATAGCACATAGCAATAAAAAAAAAAAAAAAAAAACCCTAGCACATAAATAATTAGAAAAAAAAAATTCATGCGAACAAAATGCCCCTTAGATTGTGATATAATTATCTCAATTTCCACAAACTGTTTTCAGTACGTCCCCACAGACTGGATAGGGTGAAACCTCAATCACCATGAACCCCTTTCAATCTCTCCATCCCCTTAGGTCGCCCTCACGGACAGCCACCACACAATGGTGGATATGGGATTCTCTTGTTCTAATTTGTTCTACCATGTGCTATATGTCTCATTAGATCAAAGTGTGAATATTATTTGATTTATGCTAGGGCCCATTTGTGGGTTTTTTTTTTTTTTTAATTTTAATTTTCAATTTTAAAGGTTGAACCCGGTTAGAGGCAATCGACCAAAGCCCAAGCAACATACTAGTTTTTAGAAGGCAAGGGTTTTGGGATGTTAAGGTCCAGACTCATCCTCTGTGGAAGAACCTTGTGGAGGAACCCTTTTTTGGGGCATTGGACCAGCAAAATCCCTCCCACATCGAAAGAGGAGTGGAAAGAAAGATTCTGGGGCATGTGATAAGAGTAGGAGGATAGGAGGAATGCAGCATACTTACCTGGACGGGGTCTATGGGTGATCAACAAGGCTCATGGCCTAGGTCAGTGGCCTCCATTGCACTTGGGAGGAGCACTGGCTTACCATCTCCCCAAGTGGGAGAGTGGACGTCATAATTTGTGCTAGAGGGGGCCTGCGTTCGCGCGGCCCCTACCAATTTTAAATTTTAACAATTCAATCAAAGGGCCCCCATTGGAATACAAATTAATGGAATATTTGGATTGAGGTGGTGTATAGGATCATCCTTGTGGAAATGAAAGAAAAAAATTCTTTCACAGCTCAATTTGAGAATCATGCTTGTGGAAATGGAAGAATGGATCTCTGAAACTTAAGCATCCATCAAACTGCAATAAATGAATGAGGCGAGGTCATCTTAGCACAAATGTTTGCATGTGCTATGCTCAAGATAGGCTCCAATTGAGGGTTCCTTTTTTTTTCAATGGCATTGAATTATATTTAATTTGTATAGTTTCTAAGAAAATGTCCTATTCATCAGATGGGAAAGTGGGTAAGAATTGATAGGACTTATGTGGTCAAGATTTGCTCATGTTCTATATACAAAGATTGATAAAGGAGAGCATCTAAATGCACACCACATTTTCTTTCATAGCCGCCATTGAAGTATGGGAATTTCAAATCTTTCTTTGCACAATCCCCCCACCCCCTCACGTAACACCCAAACTAACCCCATAGCCGCCACTGCCCCATTTGGCAGTACTGCTGGAGGGGGGAGAGGGAGCGAGAGGGAGAGAGACAAGGAGAGGGAGATAGGGAGAAGGAGGCGGCGACGGAGGGCAGGGAGGGAGAGAAAGACAGGGAAAGAGGGCAAGGGAGGGAGAGAGGGGGCAGAGGCGGCGGCGGGTAACTGAGGGTAGGGAGAGGGAGAGAGTCAGTTTGGGGGTTTTCCACAGGGTATATTGGTAATAAATTTCTTTGAAAAATGGTGAGTGTGAGAAGAAAAATGTGGTGTGCATTTATAAGCTCGCTTGATAAAGGCAGCTTAGCGATTTTTATTAAAATGACAACAAATACCCCTGTAATAAGATCATATTTTTATGCTTACCAAACAAATTTCTTCAAATAAATCTAACTGGATCAGATGTATGAACTTGTCTTACTAAACAGTCTATTTTTTAAAATGTCTATTTGAAATATACTATATTTGAAATAATTCAATTTCAAATATACTAGATTTTCCAAACAGGGCCTAAGTTATCGTATTTTAGTCACAAAAATAAATTCACTTGAAAAGTCAATATTACTTTAGACGTAACAAAATTGGGAGTTATAATGATCTAATTAAAAGGATATTTGGATCACCCTATATTATCGAAGTTTCATTCACTCATAAACTACCTTTATGAATTGATTGGCTTCCAAAGTCACTTCATAGAGGAAAACTTGTCCTTAATAGAAGTACAGCTTGTTTTATACAAGGAAGAATATATAAAAATAATATAAAAAAGCTTAAATAAGAAGAAGCAATATAGCTAGAAGAATAGGATCGGAAGCAACTATGCAACACTTATTGCTTAGGCATTAACTATAAAATAAAACATAAACAAATAAATAAAGATGAGTTATAAAATATAAAATAAATAATTAAGAAAAGATGATGTGAAGCAACTTAAATAATTAGTATATATATTTACAAATATAAATATCTTTATTATATAAAAAAAAATTATGAGGGTAAAGGCCAATGACAAGCCGGGCTAAGTAGTATCGAAATTTGACCCTCATATCTTAGGGTCTGCAAGAAAAATGCCTAGGGCTTTTTCTTGAAAACAAAGCTCTCATTTTACGGGCCTTTTGAGGGTCGGGCCGGGCCCTTTTCCTTAAAGGCTGAATTGACAGGCCTACTTGGTGGGTGATAAGTCCACAAAATTAGTTAAAGTCATCATTTCATGTATATTAGTGGACTTAATTAGGTCAATTCACATTCAATTGCATAAAATTTCATAACTTCATGCATTTGTGCATTAAATTGGAAAGTAGGTCAAAATGAGTCAAAATTGGTTCAATTGCATGGTTTTTATCAAATTAAGGTTTTCAGCCACCAGATCATCCCACCAATTAGACTTTTTGAATTTCGAACATACTTTAATCTCTTACATCATGATCTAATTTAACACATTGAAAAATTAGTTGGGTCCTATGCATGATTTTCGTAAGTCTCACACAATTAATTAATTGCGTTATTCTCTTTGTTTCGTAGGAGACTATCACATATGGGGCCCACACTTTGAAAGAAATTAAAGAAGAAGAAAAATAAAAAGAAGTAGGGACCACCCCACCCTTGGGCGTGAATCCCTATGCACACCCAAGGCAAGGGGGGTCCCACTTGTGTTGCTTGCAAACTTTTAAAATTTTAGAATTCTCCTCTCCTTGTGTGACAAAGTTTCGAGACTCTCTCCTCTATCATGGTTCAAATTCAAATTTAAGAAAGAGATGTGTTTGATTAGGAGAGAAAAAACTAAAAGGAGTTTGAAGATGATTCGAATTATGAGAAGATAAAACCTAAACCAACTAAGAGATGAAGACCAAGGAAAGAAGATTAAGAAGAGAACTAAGAGAGAAGCCCAAGGAAGAGTGGGTGTCCAAGGGGCCCCACACATGCCCTGGACGTCCCACACTCTTAATGCACAAAGAGAGTCTTCTCTCTCTCATTTCATTTGAAGTTTCTAGAAGATTTATCCTTTAGAATGTGAAGATATGATGAAGTGTTCAAGCAAGCCAAGTTTCTTTGAAATTCAAAATTATTGCTTAGGGATCAAGCCAAAGAAAAAGAGTCCAAGTAAGAGACAAGTCTCTCACTAAAGAATGTTCAAAAACTATTTAAGGAGAGGTACCCCCTTTGGACGTCCATACCCATTCCTCTCACCATTCCAGGCGCCCCCATACCCGTCTCTCCCTCTCTCCCACATGTCCTCCACTATATCTCTCTCTTCCCCCACTTAGGTCTAGTTAGTGTTGATCAAGCATTCAAGAGATGATGTATCCCACATCGGATGCTCCCTTGACTTGGTGTTTCGTGTAACTAGGGTAGTAGGTGAGTCCATTTAGATTTTCTGATGTATCCCCACATCGGATGCTCCCTTGACTTGGTGTTTCGCGTAACTTGGGTAGTAGGTGAGTCCATTTAGATTTTTCTGATTTTCAAGCTCTTGTTCATGCATTCTTAGAGATGCTCATGAAATAAATAAAATTTGTGAGTCGCATTACTAATGTCAATGGATCAACACAACGTGTTTGCATAAAGTAATGAATTATGCTTGATGTTGTGTTTCAAATTTTATTTCTTGGCCCTAAGTAAGGAGTCTGAGTGTTGGAAATTGGAAATCTAATTCTGTATCTTTTTTTCTTTTATTTTTACTAATTCTGACTTTTTTTTTTTATCGTTTTTATAATATTGATGGTCTAATGAATGAGAAATTCCAGGGACAGTCGCCAGGGACAAGCGGCGGACAGACACCTGTGTTTTTGGTGCCTCGAGAAGCGTGCGCGCTTCAAGCGTTTGTCCGCCGTCTGTCTTGGGCCGTCTGTCCCTAACATTACTCCTAATGAATATATTCTTTTGCAGTCTTTAGTATTAGTATACTCTAGGTTATTTTTAGATTGTGGTTTTTATCAAAGTTGTAATTATTTTTATGGGATGTAATTAATTTTATTTTCAGACTTTTATTTCAGTAGTTCAATTGATGTGTAGGTTTTATTTAGGTGACTTTTAGTTTTTATTAGGATAGGTTCTAGTAAATAACTGTATGTAGATACGATCCCGACTTACCGGGTAAAACTACAAAATTGATGGCCTTGCACTTAAGGACCAGCGATTAGATCAGAGGGCTTGTTTATCTAGGCCCTTACCTTACCCTTGATCAGGTTAGGGCCGAGTTCAAAGCTTGAGCATTTGAAACCAAGTTTAAATTTCTTTTTCTACATTATCTTCAAGCATTAAGTGTTAGTCAAATAGAAAATAAATATGCAGTTAAAAAAATATATTCGATTGGTTGATAGAAAATAAAAAATCTTTATTTAAAAGATCATATAGAGCATTGCTATCATTGTATTCACTGTCTTTATGTTCCTCACTACACAACTCACCGTATCTGACTTTTAAATTCTATGCAGGAGAGCAAGAAGCCAAATGCTGGAGAAAGTAGTCGCGTGCAGGTTGGTTGTCCTAGTAGACCTAACAAGATGCTTACAACTCTAATTACAATAACTAAAGTATAAGAGCAAATCAGGTTGATTACAATAGGATTTCAAATTAATTTAATCTAGTAAAGGTATGGTACAATGCAAGACTTTAGCAAAGTTGTTAAAATTCAATATTATATGGTATGCAGGAGCTTATTTCTTTGTGTTTCTATATTAAAAAGAAAAAAAGCACACCATTCCTTCAAATTATCAACTAGTTTTGTAGAGTATAGCATATTTATATCAACCTTACAGTGAAAGTTTACGGGGAGCTTTGAAATGGACCCATTATTTTTGTGTTGACATATTTAAGAGATGATAATTCTACCGAACCGATTATATATATATATAATATTTAAAGATGAAGAAAAATACAAGGGTCGGGCTGGCTGGGCTTTGTACTATCTAAGCGCAGCCCCTAAAATCAGAGGGCTTACGAAATTTTGTTTAAGCCCAGCCCTTGGGCTTTTTAGGAAAATAAAAGGCCTCGTTTTAAGGGCCTTTTGAGGTTGTCAGACAGCGAGGTTTACTAGCATAGTTTGAGCACCCTAATTATTTATCATTATAATACTCAAAGGCATGTTTGGTAACAAGTGAAGAAGTCATAGATTTGAGGATTCGTCATTGAAGATTTGTATACTTGAAGATCTCACATTGATATCGGTGCTTATTAGTGCGTAAAACTGGGAAAAATTGGTATCAACGCACAAATCTGCAATATTGAGAACTCCAGATCTTATGGGGGAGGTCATAGCATTATTTGGTAACAGGAGGATTCCTCACTCCTCCGGTACAAGGATTTCTGGCCGAGGATTTATATAGCTGAGGGTTTCACATTGATATCAATGCACACACACGAAGCATAATCATGTATTATGAAACTTCTATCAATTCAACGGTAGGTCATGTATGGATTGGATAAATCATAACCGGCTGTAAGTAAAGGTGTTGATCACTTGATTGTTATTGTGATCAATTTGGATTTAATGACACGAACCCTATATTGATAAAAAAAAATTATGTAGGGTTATTCTCTCATACTAAATGCAATTGTTAATGTTACATGATTTATAAAAAAAAAAAATGAGTACAAGCTTTTGAAATTATGAATATAAGAATAAAAGAGATGGACAAAAATGTCATTTTGCTATGAAAACCTATGGTAGTTGGGAGACCGTTGATTTTTGGGACATAGAAGGTATTAAAATGAAAATGCATGGGTCTATTTGCAAATACTAAAACCTCAGGTCCAATTTACAAATCCCACAAACCCTAGGCGGGTATATATAAAAGATAACTCTTTTGTACTTGAAACTTCCCAAAAGGGGGTGTCCCTCACCACAATGGTGAGGGATGGATGCATATGAATATTCTCATATATAAAAAGCTCTAATTTTTAATTCTTGTAGACCCCATTTGCATGACCTAAACCATTTAAATTCTCTAGATGGCCAAAAACAGTTAAGAGTGTAAAAGTTGAGGCCTTGATTTTTCATGAATTTTGAGAAATTTAGAAAAAAACTTACAATCGTAGGATCACACATCCTTCAAATTTTAGGAATCCCCACTATTTAACAAACCTCTCCTAAAAATATCCTCTCGGAGGATTCCTTGGTTCCCGGAGATGAAGGGAATCCTCTAGATAAATGATTAAACTTTGTTGACCCTAAAAGACTCATTTCCCTACTTCGATTTCCATGCACCAAGAAGCTATCTCATAACATTTTTTTTATCTTTATCTGTCCTTTTAACTTAGAGTCTCACCATATCAGCTAGCTGTCTAGTTTAGATCTATGTTTAAGGAAACAATCTATGTAGATTTAAATGATATGAGTATGCTAGAATAATTTCTTTTGTTTAAATATTCAAATGAAAAATGAATGCTAAATAGTAGATGTATGGCTCCACTGGCAACCCCACAAGCACTTGGTCGGGCTGGGCTGGGCCAGGCTAGGTCAGGTTAGTTTGGGGAGACCCACTTGAGCGCTTGGACAGGTCGGGCCTGGGAATAAGTTCGGGTCAGGTCAACCTGCTCGCTGACCGGAACAGCCAGCTTGGACGCGTTTCGTGTTACCCAATAGCCTAGTTCAGTTTTTGGGTCAAGTTTCAAGATGAACCGACCCGTTAAAAAAATGTACCTATTAATGTAGTCAATTGGATCAGACCATGTTCAAGTATGACCCAATTAAGGAATAAAAGAAAGCCCTAAACCCCTGACCTTTGTACAACATAAAGTGTACTAGAACTAAATATGACCCTCTACTCTAGATAATTTAGAGAGAATCTGAATCATCTGAAACTTACAACAAAATTAGGTTGTCTTCAATTAGATTCTAGATTCAGAAAATGATTCAATCTATTGAAGATCATGTGATTTTGATCATATAATAAATAAAAGTAAAATATTAATTACTATCATATGTTAAACATTTAGGCTTATCCATGCCATTAAAAATACTAATATAAGTAAAGTATATGTAAGAATATGATTCATAACCTTTCTGGTGAGTCCAGTTGGTCTGATCATAACCATTGAGATGTTGTTTTGATGAATCTAGTCCCGTTTAATGTCAGATCTTCAATCTGTTTTCACGATTAGAGCCCACTTATTTAAGAATACATTATTAACAGATGAGAGATACCACTTTAGCAATATAAAAGTTGAAATATATAATAAATTAGAATTCTATGATTATATGCTTATTGATTCTTTATGAGATTTATAAGCTCTCTTTTGTTTTTATGACCATGCAAATTAAAGTTCTATCTTATATTTTGTATGTCAGATTTAATACATGTGAATTAAGAACTTTGTACCACATGATATATGTAATGTGATGGTTATGAAATTGTGGAATTAATCATTAAGAAGAATATGATGAACATGTTTTTATGGGCTTGATCATGGGACGCCACGTGTTTTGTGGAGCCACCATATTCTATGTACTTGGTTTTGATCACGCGAAGGCATGTGTTTTGTGAAGGCCCCGAATTCCTGATAAACTAATAAGGCCCTATTTCTTTGCTGGAATTCAAAAAATTTCTATCTGGGAAATCTCTGAATTTCCAGACATAGTGGGATTCCTAGATGCTCCCTTGAACTTGAGCATCTAGAAATTCCACCAAAAGTTAAAGGAGTTGGAATTCCTAGATTTCCAAAGGTTGTTTGAGACATTTCATGTGGCTGGAATCTAGAAAATCTAGTGAAGAAACATGACATCTGGAAATGCTAGGGGACAAGATGTCACATCATGTCCAAGAATCCCAACATGTGAAATTCATGTCAAAGATTCTAGGAAAGAAACAGGCCCTATGGCTTAATCGTGGGATGCTACATGTTTTGTGAAGCCTAATTTGTGTTAAGTTTATGTGAATGGAAAGTTTTGATTGCTATATTCTCCTCAATTATTATAATGTTCGTTCCTATGTTTTGACTTCTGAATATTTTGATTTATGAAGTATTTGCACTTACTCCATTGTGATTAATAAAGATTATTTCATATAATTTTAATGGTTTGTTTATTTAAAATGCTGCATTATTTTACATTATTGACTGAATATTTATATGAAAACTAAATTGCTCCCTAAAGTTAGAGTTGGATGAGATGACTGAGTCTCTCTACTTACTGAGCTGATTTTGCTCACCCCTTTATTAACACTTTTCGGATAGTTCGTCATGAATGTGTTAAGCCTAAGAAGAAATATAAGAGGAGTTTTTTTTTTTTTTTTTTTTTGAAGATGTCTAGAAACTATTAAATTTCTTATTTTTCTTTTGTTAGAATAAATATTTGATGTAATATGGAGTCTTACTCCATTGGTGTTGAATTCTCCCTAGCAACTTTTGCACTATTTTGTTGCCAGGACTCAGTCGATATTACATATACTTTTTCCATGGTTTATTTATTTATATATATATATATATATATATTTGCTAACGGAGGGTTCTTAATCCTTAGGGTTGGATTATTTTCTCCGGGCCCAGAGATAAGTCAGGTAAAACCCCCGTGGCTCATAGGTGGTAGCACAAGTGGACTCAACCTTCGGTTACTGAAAAGGGGGTAACAGGGGCCGATACCAAGACTTCTAGTTCCGAAATAGGGAGGAACCGTGATCCTACTCATTCGGCCAACCCCTTAAGGTTTCATAGTTTATTTTGATGCATTGCCATGTGATCTTTAAGTTATCACTCTAGACACTAGATCTTGGGGATTGGGTCTTTGATTATTTAAGAAGTCATGAGCATTAGTGTCTTCACATCATAGAAGTCATGAACAAGTATCTACACACATCACATGAACTGGAATATATAGACCGTATATCAATGGCCCGTTGTACCTACACTGTCAGTCACCATATTATTAATTTGTTTCCGGACCTTCTTGAGTGTGGTGACAAGCGTAGATAATTTCAACGAAGTGACCAAGTTTTCATCAATGGGAATTGAGCGTCACTTTTCCAACTTTCATTTGGTACTAGACAACGTCTAATTGACATCCTCGAGTACGCACATATCCACAAAGTATAATCAATATCACTTAGTTGTGTATCCAAAATTGAATTAAAATCGTAATTATGTTGAATTAAAATAGATAACTTGCAGTAGTTGTAGAGGATCGCTCAAGGTTATGAACTTCTTCGAACCTGGCTGATTTTTCTTCTTGTTTTCATCTCCCCCTCCTTCCCTATACCTCACCCACTTCACCGACTTGCTAACATCTTGTAAAGATCGATAAGATAGGTGGGGGCCATGCATATGGCTTGAATCCCTTGAACAAAGTGACGGTCACCTTAGCCGATGGTAGTGGCGGACCCAAGTACAAAGGTCTTGGGGCTTTAGCCCCCCGCCTTACGTAAAAATTTTCAAAGAACCCCCAGCAAATTCTGATAATTAATGTATTTTATTTTTACATTTTTCCCTTCCCACAATATTTACTTGACATTAGGCCCCCCAAAATTCAATTTCTTGTGTTTGCCCTTGCCTGATGGGAAGTGGAATGCGTTAGTTTCAGGATGTCATCTTTCGACCAAGCCCGTAATGAGGGCATGATCTATCTTGATGTCATCCATTTGGGCCAGATGATAGAGTTTCGATTGCTTGTCATATTCCATTTGGGTTTCGTTTAGCACCCATTCTTCTTTGTCGGGTTTATTGGTATACATCTAAATGTACCAAATTTCTATCATAAATCTTCAAATGATTAGAATTAAAACAAAGCAAACACCCATTGTGTACAGATGAAAGAGTGGTTGGGGATATACCTCTCCGCGATTTATGGCTTTTCAAATGTGATTGTCTTGATCATAGAGGAACCTATTTCCCACTTCCTCATCCTTGCTTCCAAACATCTGCAAAAATGCTTAGCAACGATGAAAGAGGACATTCTAGTCCCCAAAAGTATTAGTTGGAGAATGAAACAATTAGACAGAACTAATTATGCGAGTTTTACAATAAACTAACGATGTATACAAATCTCTTCATTTTCTAATGTGTCTGTCTAGTCCTCAATCTAGCGGATGATGTGATTAAATTCATTTATAATCTTAATTGATTTATAATTTCATGTTTCATTCATGAGATGAATGAGATTTTATTTTATGGTTGCACATAATTAATACAAAATGATATAATTGTTCATGAGATAAATATGAGGCCTTAAGTATATTAAATGTGATTCGTGTGTGTAGATGAGATTCACATGCATGAGACACAGATCACAATTCTTATACTTAAAGGAAGAGACTGGGACTCTCATCTAAAAAGGTTGTAGCACTGTAATTACGATGAGATAGTGTGGTTTGTCTAGACCATTAGAGTAGAAGACTCTGAATTGTTGTGCGAGTACATTGGATTTACTGAAGGACCATAAGTGGCACCTTATACAAAATACTGTCTCTGATTAAGGAAAGCTTTCATAATTTCCAAGCAATAGGCTATCAATCCTGAGAAAGTAATGTAATCAAGTTTCTTGTTATACATTTACTTTAACTTACCAATGAGTAAGGCCAACTATAGGTCAACATCTCGGTATTTTGGGTAGATGATAGTGGGACTGTGAGAATATATATTCTTAAGATGGAATATGCCCTCTAAAAGAAAAATATTCTCTTATGCTGATTAATGGAATTAATCGTAAGTAAGTGCGCACCCATCTTGATTAAGAGTTAATCGGATGGTATCGATAATCAGTGTGATTAATTGGGTTATAAGGATAATAAGAGGCGGATCCAATTTGGTTGGACAGTTTAAATCCAATGGATCCATAGATATAATTGGAGGGGCCTACTTGCAATAATGGAAAAGTTATATGGTATTCTTGTATATATTTCTAGAACTGGAATGCAATTGCATTTATTTAGTGGAGTTATTTATAATTAATTGTGGATCTGGAAGTTGCATGAGTTGTGGGGCCCAAATGCTTCAGTTGGAGCCAGATCTAAGGAATCCCTAGTGGTCCTTATACTAGCCGCCCTAAGAAAAAAAATTATATCTCTATTGAAATCATAAGGAAACGAGGAGTATGATACATAAGAGAATTAGAAGTAAGACTTCTAAAAGTAGAAGTAGAAGGATTTCCCAAAAACTATAAAGAAGAGGCATAGGGCTGGACGTCCCTCACATGCTTGCACGCCCCAATAGACACCCCCCGAAAGGGTCATAGCGTGGAAGATTACAAGGCTTAGGAGATTAAATCTACGAAAGGTTTGATGAAACCAAGAAATTAACTTCTCGATTTAAGCGCAACCAAGCTCCTCAGATATAGATCTACAACTAGTTATATTAGTAGATCTTGTTGGTTGTGTGTGCTTGTTTAGATCAGTCCTTTTGATGATAGATATTTGATCTTAACAGATGAGATAAAGGTTTTAAATTTTGGGATTGAGTTTTTGACCTTTTGGGTGTTTGATCGCTACATTAAGAGGGTCTAAAGTTTTGAAAACCCATATAGAAAGCCCACGTACTTCCAACATTTACTACCATTAAGACTATTGACAAATATGAGTAGAATTTTTTCCATTCAAATCTATGTGTAGAAATAGAAGGATCTAAATGATCACTTACATAATGCAACATGGATAGTAATGCCGATATATGTAACAAAAAAAAGTGAAAAAAAATTAAATAACAATCATTCCATACTCTTAAGATGTAAGGCAAGGAAATCAAAACTCGGAATAAAAATTGAAATAGGAAGCATTATACAACCCAAATTTGAACCCGGTCAAGAAAGGGGAAGATGGAATGGCTGATTGATTGCAAAAAATGGGTCAAATGCATGAACATTAACAACTTTGTGATGCGATATAAGAAAAAGGATGGAGGAAATGGGAAGAGGATAAATAAACTCAAAGAAATTGTCGTTGTGGAAAAAAAAAAAAAAAGAATCTGAAGACGATAAGAAAAATACCTCCACGTGACAGAATGTTGGAGTCTCTAATGCTTCAATCCAGAAAATGGTGGAAAACGACATCGGGGACTACCTTTGAAAATTGTTGAGGAGGAGGGAGGCAATACAATCACCGGAGGAGTAAAAAAGGGAAAAAACATGATTTTGGGGGTTTTGGACAATATAAAGGAGCGACATTATCGACGCTCAATGAATACTTTAATAAGAAAACGAAGGGACCACATCCAAATCACATGAATTATTGGGGCATTTTTTGTTTAGTGGCCATCTAAAGTGATTTTCTCCTTAAATTTCTCTAAAACAAATCATTTTAGATGCTTATTTTCATTCAAATGAGGAGTCAGACATTCTCTTTTATTTTCTAAAGTCCTTTATTTCAGATAATTCGAAAGTTTTTGCTTGATTATATAGTCAAACAAAACTAAAATAATATAACCCCATACTTTACTTGGACAAGCCAACATGGAATGATTCTACATTCTAAGTTGGACCTTTTCTTTCTTTCATCTTTATAATAATGTTGGTGCGAAGTCACAAGAAACATGTAAAAGCTTCAAGCAATGGCCTTGTAACAACTCATTAATCATAATAGTGATGGATCTATCAGAAGAAAATTATCTTAACTTAAAGTTTACTGACCTTTACCATCTCAATCTACCTATCATGTGAAAACCCAAAGTAACTGACCTTTATCTCTAGCAAGTACAATCACCTGACCCATAATCCCACCAACAGTATCTGGTTATTATTTACCAAAAACAGTATCTGGTTGTTGTGGCTCACCTGGACTGGATTAAGGCTTTGATTTTTAGCCATGGGCAGTACCCAAGCCTTGTTTCTGGCAGCTAACTGGGCCAGGTCCTAGCCAATTTTTCGGCTGGGCCGGACAAATTCAACACGATGGAGAAGTTCAACAAACCGACTTGGTTCCCACATTGTGCATGGATTGAGTCTGACTACTAACTTGATATCTAAATGGGGTAGGCTTATTTAAGATTAGCCTTGTCCAGATCAAACCCATGATCAGACTTTATTTTATTGATACGACCATTTGTTGACGTGTGATTACATTACCATGAAGCGGGATTTAATAGTGGGGTTGAGTTGACTATTGTGGGTAACATGCATCAGCAAATCCTGAAGCCAACCTGTAACACTACCACATTGGGGTTACAAAGGGAGTTTATCCGGCTTCCCTCCATCTTGAAGCTAGCCTGTAACAATACCATACTGGGGCTACAAAGGGAGTTTATCCAGCTTCCTTCTGGGCCTGGAAGGATTAGTCCAACCAAAGAGTTAGAAACCCTCCGATAGCCAAAAAAAAAAAAAAAAGAATTAGGTTCACATTCCAATCCGGATGTTAAAAGAGTGACCGGTTTGGGTCAGATAGGTGGGTACAGTAAGTCGGATTGGATCAAGTTGGGCTGGATTGGCGACTGAACTTGATCAACTTATTTATTGGGTTAGAAATTTTCCTCGAAACCAACCCGAAAATAAATGGGCTAACCCTGAATTATTGTGTTTAATTTGGGTTTGTTTGGTTGGTCACGCCAATAATTGTCACTCTCACCATCAAATCCAATCCATGAAAAAAAAGAAAAAAAGTAGACTCAATCCTTGAAATTATTCGTCCACCCAACCCTAAAATCTTCCAAAAACTTCAATATGTTTCTTCTCCATTGAAAAAGTACCACTAGCTCAACTTGTCATATGGGATAAGGAGCGCAGCACAGTTAACGGAAGGTTGAAGACAAACTAATCACATCATCCTTTATTTTCAAAAGTCTAAAGAACAATAGATAAAAAAAACAGTTAGTATCATCTAATGAGTATTATTTTTTTAAAATACTTTTCTACGGCCCTCTCGTTGTTGTTGGGGTGCTGCTGTCTATTGTTAATCTCCACTTAACCTAAGATACATCAGCCCATATCGTAATTGACTCGGTCCACCTGTGGTGGGCCACTCCACTTGCAAGCCATCATTCCCCGTTGACCTAATACAAGCACCTACCCTCCCATTCCATGTGCTACAACGAGTACTTTCTTTCATTGATTCCGGCAAGGGAAAATTTATAGGCCACCTTCTCTCCATGTCAACAGGAATTTATTACACATGCAGCATTTGACTGGCCTTCCAAGACCCAATAGACGGCTAAGATCATCCAATCTGCAATCCAAAAAAGCTGCCCACATATCCGGGATGGGCCCCACTACCCCCTTTATTTTAATTCCCTAAGAAACCGTCGTGGGCCGGCCGGCACATCCCCAAACGCCCGGTCTAGATTGCCGTTTGCAATGCAGACAAAGAATCCTTCACAATCTGAGAGCCCAAAGCCGTGTGTAATCAATGACTTCTTGTGATACACTAAAAAATCATTTTGGAATATATCATAGTGGGCCACACAATATGATCGTGGTCCGTGGGGCCCACGATTTGGGTGGTTTAGAACACTAAGCAATTGGATCTGGTCCGTCAATCCGACGGAGGGTTGGGATTGGTTAAAATACTGCCATCCAGATGAATAGATCTGATCCATAAAGATCTAATCTTTGATTGGCGAGGGTTCTCTCATCAACGTGAGCATGGCCCCATGATAAGATGAACGGATACGAATGATCATCTAATCATTACTATGGCCCACTAATGAAATTCTATATTTTATCGACTAGTGTGATTGGAATATCCGTCGAAAGTCCGACCAAACGCGTTTTCACGATCAAACGGTTCTGTACAGTTAAAAAAAGACATTTTACATCTTTCTTCCCTCTCTCTCTCTCTCTGTCTCTCTGCCTCTCTCTCAAATTGCATTGCTTCCGCTCCGTTTTTTGAATCTTTCGTCGAAAGATCTCGCCTTTTTTGCCCCTTCCGATTGCAGATTGTCGATTACATACATTCATGAATAGATCGTACGAATTTTCAGAGAATTCGGTGCGGAATCGTTCAATCTCGACCGGTTCTAGGTGCATTTCTAGGGTTTCTTTCTTCATGTCTATCGTTTTCTTGATTCTTTTTGTGGAAAGGCTTTAAAGATTGTATAGCTTTGAGAAGGATTCGCCTTCCTTTTGTATTCTTTCCTTCTTGTTTTTTGGGTTTCAAGATTGGAACTTGCCCCCTCCTTTCTGCTAGAAAAGGCGTGGTTTTTATTGGATTTGGTTCTTACTAATCCATTCGAATCTGAGAAACTCTTTTTGGAAAGATTCTTGGTTTTTGATTTAGAAATTAGGATTGAATCGATTGGAACATGCTTGGTTTCCCTTGTTTCCAGTGTTGAATGAAAGCTTCGATTTTTCCGATGAAATAGTTGGGGAATCGGATTTGGGTTTGCTTCGGATCCTCCTAATTTCTGTTACTGTGAGAATTAGGGTTTTTTTTTTTTTTCTGCAGCGGCGGATTGAGTTTGGATTCTTTTGACTGGAGCTAATTTGGCTCTCTGTCCTGTTAATGGGATTGAAACTGATAGATTTTTGATGTCGAGAGGAAACGAGATAACGTACGAGAGCATCTGATTCTGATATCTAATGGGGAACACATGCGTGGGACCTGCTAGCCTCAAAAATGGATTCTTGCAGTCAGTTTCCGCGGCGGTATGGCGATCTCGAACCAACGATGAGATGCTTCCTCCTAATGGAGAATCCGCTACTGGTAGTAACCCACCAGCTGCAGCTCAAGTTGCAGAGACAGCCCCTAAACCTCAGGCCCGGCCGCAGGCTTCAGACAACCCTCTCCCTGTCCAGAGCAAGCCTCCGGAGCCGGTAACCATAACTGCAGAGAAGGAAGTGAAATCGAATCCCCCAGAGCCCGCAAAACCCAAGAAGCCCCACCACATCAAGAGAGTGTCTAGTGCCGGGCTTCAAATTGATTCGGTGTTACAGCGCAAAACTGGGAATTTGAAAGATATCTATAGCTTGGGGCGAAAGCTTGGGCAGGGGCAATTCGGCACAACTTATCTCTGTGTAGAGAAATCAACTGGAAAAGAGCATGCTTGCAAGTCAATTGCCAAAAGGAAACTAACAACAGAAGAAGATGTTGAGGACGTAAGGCGGGAAATTCAGATAATGCACCATTTAGCAGGCCACCCAAATGTTATTTCGATTATTGGGGCTTATGAGGATGGAGTAGCGGTTCATGTTGTTATGGAATTGTGCGCGGGTGGTGAGCTGTTTGATAGGATTATTCAGAGGGGGCATTATTCGGAAAGGAAGGCGGCTCAGCTGGCTCGGGTTATTGTTGGTGTTGTTGAGACTTGCCATTCTTTAGGGGTCATGCATAGAGATCTTAAGCCTGAGAATTTCCTTTTTGTTAACCAGATGGAAGAATCACCTCTCAAGACGATTGACTTTGGGTTGTCGATGTTCTTCAAGCCCGGTATATTAGCAATAGTTCATTTTTAGTTCTAGTCTATTTTACTCTTATGTGAATTTTGAGTTATCCTTTGAGAATGGACTGCAGCTTTAGCACAAAATGCTCTTTTGTTGCGTTGTTGATAAACCTCTCAAGTCTTAAACATCAGAATGCTTATTTTTAAATATCTTTGAATCAGTAAAAATATATTTGAATTGGTTAACACTTTTGTATTTTTTTACTTATTATGATCTTTTTTTTCTGACCCTGATGACATTTTTTAAGGTAAACTTAGATGGTGTTTCCAGGTTTCCTCTTTAATTGGTAGGAATGTTGTTCGTTGCACAGGGTTTGAAAGCAGTGAACATACCTTTTGTGCCAAATTCTTGTGGTGAATGTCAAATCGTAAAAAAAGTTTATTGCTTTATTCACATTTTATTAGTATATTCATATTAAAAATTTTCCCACTTTTATATGTCATACATTTTTCTCATTACCTTCTTTAACATCCATTTCTACACCATATGATGTATACTTGGATTATGTACTATTTGGAGCTTGCCTCTGCATGAAGGAAAGGAAGACGCATGCATCCATGTGTTTATTTCTCTGTGTTCAAAACCTCATCCATGTGTTTATTTCCATCTGTTCAAATCCTTCTCTTCACCTGTGAGTAAAGGGAAAAAGCTTAATCACCACAAAATTCTTGGATGTACAAAGCAGAACTAACAGAATTTTGAGTTGTGCTAAGTGGGTAGAATCCGTCTTAATAGAATATGGAACTGTGCCAAATATGTTGAAGGTATTCTATCTAACTAAAGTAGCTCTCTTTTGCATTTCCCCTAATAGTAGCATTTTTCAGGTGTTAAAATCTGACCAAATTTTCTTTGGAAAGATACTTTGATTTCCATTGATGGAACTCAAATCTTAAGACCTTTAATGTGATCTGCAGAAAGGATTCGGCATTACATTTTTCTATTTTTTTCTGCCCGTAGAGTTATATACTAGTGACAGGAGGAAATTATGACAGTTTCTTAGATTTGCTTCCAATAGTACAATGACTATGATGGCATCTTCACATTTAGGAGGAGGTAAACGGTTTTGTAAGCAGCCCCTGAATCCATACAGTCTAGAAGTGGAGCAGTTGGGAGATAGAGCTGATTTTTTTGTGTTTGCTTTCAAGGTGGATAGTGTGGGCTTCAAGCAGTTATGATGAGAATGAATAATTCTCCTGAAGTGATGGCGGAAATGGAACAGAGTTCTGTAGGTGGCTGGCCTCAATGTCGGATGTTGGTTATGGAAAAAGGATGCTTGAGACAACCTACAGGATGCAGTTAGGAGTTAAGTGATGCTTATGTCAGGGGCTTTTTTCCCTTTCCTGTTAATGCTAACCTTTGTCACCTTTTTCTGATTATCATTTTCCTAGACCTTATCGTTCAGAAAATAAAAATTTCTAGACCTCTGCTTGACTGATGATATCGTTATGATTCTGAGCTATTCTTCTTATTGTGTGACAAGCTGATATTCTAACATTCCTATTGATGTAATGGAGTTTCCTCTTAGTGAGCAAGGTTTTTTCCCCTTTTCTCTCCCCTTTGGATAAAGGTCGCTTTTTTTTTTTTTTTCCTTTTTCCTGTTTTTTAGTGATTTCTATTGTGGAGAGGTCGTCCCAGTTGGGAGCTGGAAGTGTTCAGGAAAGGAGGGTCTGTTGCTGACTATTGTTTTTGGATGATGTATGGGTGGGGAAAGTTCTTCCAAAGTCACAAGTTCCGAAGGTTATATAGAGTGGTGGTGGATAAGAGGCTTTAGTTACCAAGTGTTCTTAGTGGGTGGGAGGGAAGGCAGTGCAGGGCGTTTGTTTTAGAAACCCCTTGTTAGAAGAGCAAGTGGAGTATATCTCTTTTAAATGTTCTTACATCTATTGTATTTGCTGGGATTCTTTAGATGCCTGGATCTGGGAACTTCCTCTTCTGGGAATTTTTCTGGCAAATCTTTTCTGAAGGGCTTGGTTCTCTCATCAGATATTCTCTCCCTTTGTTCTTCGCTTGGTTGTAGCCCCTCAAAAGATGAAAGCTTTTTGCTTGTTGGTGGCGAAGGGTAAGATAGCAATGGTGAAAATTTAAGGATGCGTTTCTTTTTCTCATGTGTTGTGGCCACTGTGCAAGGCATATTTGGCACCTGTTATTAGAAGGATTCAAGGTCTATTGGTGTTTTCTGCATTCGGTATGAAAAGAACACTGTTTGCTTGGATGTAAGCCCTTTCTATTCCAGAAGGCTAACTTTATGGAGGTGTTCTATTTTTGGCTATTTTATGATCATTATGGAAGGAAAGGGCATAATTTTGGATAAGGATTAAGGAGAGAGGTTTTGAAAAATTGATTGATGTGGTTACTATCAATATTGGAAGATGGTGTGCTTGTTTGGCCTGAGTTTGGGGGTTATAAACTGGAAGACTCGTTAATAACTTGGATATGCATGATTGAGGGAGGTGTGAAGATGCGGAGCCAAAATGGAGTTCGCCGCCAAGTTGTTCTTTCAAGTTTAATGTGGATAGTGCTGTGCACGAAAACTGGGTGGTCCTGGTATTGGGGGAGCTCTGTTCGATGATAAAACGAAATTCTTGATGTTTTCTTGGGACCGAATGAGAATAAGGAATTGCATTAATCACAGATTTAGGCGATTAATGTAGCTTTGAGGATCTTTTTGACCCCCTTTTTTGACAAACTTAATGTGGTTATTCTACTCTTTTGATTCTTTTTGTTGTGTAATAATTATTTTTATAGTACCATAGTTTTGATTTCCTTTCAATCCCATGGATTTTATTACACCCTTCCACTTCCGGTCAGATTTTAACAATTTGACAGTTATTACCTTTCAGGGGATACATTCACTGATGTAGTTGGGAGCCCTTACTATGTTGCACCTGAAGTGTTGCGTAAGCGTTATGGTCCAGAATGTGATGTCTGGAGTGCTGGCGTTATCATTTACATTCTTTTATGTGGGGTTCCTCCATTTTGGGCAGGTTAGAATTTCAGTGTTAATAGACTTTACATCTCTTCTGTATGCACCCTCTTCTTGATGTCGCTATCATTTTAGTAGCAACAACTAACTCTCTTGGGCCTTGGCTCTTCTATTTTGTTGGATGATCCAGAAACCGAGCAAGGGATATTTGAACAGGTTTTACATGGGGACCTTGATTTCTTATCAGATCCATGGCCTAGTATCTCAGAGAGTGCAAAAGATCTAGTCAGGAAAATGCTTGTTCGAGACCCTAAAAATCGGCTGACCGCGCATCAAGTTCTTTGTGAGTTTTTCTCTAATATGGCATCTCAATTTTCCGAGATTGGCACAAGGTTTCATTTACATATTTGTTTATAGGAGTTATTTTTTTTTTATTTTTTTTATTTTGTTTTTCTTCATATCATTGATATATCCGCCAATGCCTTAAATCTGGAAATAAAAGTGAACATGATTTTCTTCTTCTTCTTCTTTTTTTATAAAATTTTTCTGGATGTCTACTTAATCATGAAGTCAAATGCCTTTGGAAACAAAGTCATCATGTTTTAGACTTGGTGCCAATATTTTTAGAGTCGATACATCTCGATGCTGCATGCAGCTTGGTTGGGTTGAGTTGAGTTGCCTTTGGTGATTATTGAGTGAGAGACCAAAAATGCTTAATCCCTTGTATTTAGCATGTTTTCTAATGATAAAACTTGATATCCTTTGTCATCATCATCAAACCTTGTCCCAACTATATTTGGTCCATCACCTGAATTTTGTTTCCCCATTCCGAACTATCTTGAGCCAAATCTTCAGATAGGTTGCTTTACTACTTCCATCCATCCTCTTCGGCCTGCTCCTTTTCCTTGGTGGCATCAACCTGTATTAAAAAAACTTTTCCTCAACAGTGCTGCGGCTGTTTTGCATTGGACATGTTCAAACCATCTCAAACTGAGTCTATCTTAATTTATCACCCATTGATGCTACCATTAAGTGCTCCCAAAAGCTTTATGTCTGATTCTGTCTATCCTAGTTTTACCACACATTCATCTCTTGATATCTCTTCTACAATGATTAAATCAAGGTATGCTCTGGGCTAGCACGACAACTTTGCACTACACCCATGAAAGGAGATCTATCTATTGTACCATTTAAGTGACTTGGACAATTGCTCTTTCAAAGTTAAAACATGAGCACATATTTTTACCCATTTTGCAATTTGCGGATATCTTTATTTTTTGGGTGGAAACCAGGTTGTTTGGATTTTCTGCAAAACCAGGTTCTAGGCCTTCGTGACTACTTTATTAGAAACCGGTTTGTTTCCATGCTCTTATGTTGTTAATGAGCAGCTGAATTACCTTGCAGGCCACCCTTGGGTACAGGTTGATGGTGTTGCTCCTGATAAGCCTCTTGATTCTGCAGTTCTAAGTCGCTTGAAGCAATTCTCAGCTATGAATAAGCTGAAGAAAATGGCTCTCAGAGTAAGTTTTCTATATAGCTCAGTCTATCTAACTTGGATAGAGTTTTTTTTTTTTTTTTTTTTTTCTGGTCAATTTGATAGAGGGTTTCCCACACAACAAACTAATCTGTTTGCAGATAATTTAATACTAAAAAATCTCTTTACTACATATGAGAAGAAATGAATATTAATCTAATTTAAGTTGGAGCTGTGTATTGATTATTAAGTGTAATAATAATTGAAACAAACTAAATAAACTAACCACATATGAGAATAAGTGAATATCTATTAGTCTAATTTAAGTTGGAGCAGTGTATTATTTATTAAGTGTAATAAAAATTGAAATAACCTAAATAAACTATTTCCAAAATTGCTGAAACACATGGAGCATGGTATATATACATATTTTTTCAATCAGTCAGCGGACTCCTGTGTTTGACACAGCAGTCTTAAGAGTTATGTTGAACAATACAACTTTCACTCTTAAGAAGACCTGATATCAATATCATTACTATTTGCTAGGACTGCGCCATTTACAATTCTTTTTGTTCACAGTTTCACTTAATTTGTTAAAAGTTTACATTTTGACATCAAAATTTGCTTGTCAGATGCAATTTTCGGGAAAAACATTAAATTATCTGCCACAATCAATAAAGATTTGTATAAATTATTCTTTTATTGTTTTCTTTATGTCTTATTTGTTATGCGTTGTTTATGATTAACTTATAATGTATTTATTTAATGATGTATATTACCATTACCATGCCTTTTGGATTTTTTATATTGCATTTTCTTGAATAAATAATTACATTGCAATGATACTACTAAAAATAAATTTTTTTTTAACTTGATTGTTCAATTGTACTGATGTCAGAGCACTGCATTCAAAGTTCATCTCATCTTCCCATCGTGTTTGATTTTTTTTTTTTGTCTGAATGTTGTGTATTAGTTTTATTGATTAGTACTCATCATTATGATTTAATGGATCTAGACACCAGTAAGATATATGCTAGTTTGTTAATGGAATTTGCTGTCCTGTCTAGGTAATTGCTGAGAGCTTGTCTGAGGAAGAAATTGCTGGCTTGAAGGAAATGTTCAAGATGATAGATTCAGACAACAGTGGCCAAATCACTTTTGAAGAACTCAAGGCGGGTCTGAAAAGAGTTGGAGCTAATCTTAAGGAATCTGAAATTTATGCTCTAATGGAAGCGGTAAGTGTAGTCAGATTCAAGCAAGTATGTCTAATATTATGGATTTTTTTTCCCCTCCTACATTGAAAAGAAGCTTATATAAGGATTCGATTAATTACTTGTGTGGAATAATTAGTGTTAGCCATAGTACCACGCTATTTATTTGTTTTCTAGTTCTGGAACCAAACAGCAGCTACTCATGCAGGTTTTAGTGTTAGTTCTACATGCCAAACTGTGCGAGAGAAATAATTGGAAAGAAAGGGAAGAAGAACTGAGAAGTGCTATAACATATATTAAATTGCAGAATTTGAATGAAAAATTGCTGTATCCTCTTTAAAGGAGGCCTTGCTTATATATTATTGTCCTTGATATACAATTACAAGAACACCTTAATTTCTAATGTTATATATAAAAAAAACAAGGGTAAAATAGGAAGAAATAATTTACAATAATTATCTCCCAGATCACAATTATCTACAAAACTAACAATATGCAAAGATATGGTTTCTTACCCTTGATCAATCTTGTAGACGTATCATGCTCTGCAGGTGTACTGCAATTGGTACTCTCTTCACACGCCCCTTCAAATTGATGTGGATCATCAAACAACATCAATTTGCACACCAAGAAGGATGATCGCGAGACATGCTTTAGTAAATAGATTGACACGATTTGTAGCTGGGATGAGATATGCTTTGTCCTTTCACGAATGAAATGATAATCAACAGTGATATGCTTTGCCTGTTCATGAAAATTTGGATTTTTTCATGAGTCTTATAGCACTTATACTGTCAACATAGAGGGGAGTAGGAGCTGAGGCATAAACGTTGTGTTTCTTTTTTTTTTGAATGGACATAAATATTATGTTTTTGAAGTAAACATTAAAGCCAGATGATCCCAGAGCATGCAGAAGATATGGAACAATCATGTTTCTTATATTTCCAAGAAATAATGGAATTCCTTAGAAAAACACATCAAAATGTTCTTGATCAATGAGTGTCAGATTAAACTGTTCTTGATTGATGAGTGTCAGGATATCCTGCCCAATCAGCATCAACATAAGCAGTTAATTGCGGTGAAGGATCTTTGAAAAATAAAATCTTATGTCTTGAATATCCTTGTAGGTATCAAATGCAAAGAGCTGCACTCTAGCGAGGATGACATGGATCAAACATAAATTGGTTGACAACCTGAACAACATAGGAAATATCCAGTCGAGTCATTGTAGATAAAGAAAATGGACAACTAATGTGCTGTAAAGAACTGGATCACAAACAGGCATGCTGTTCTTGCTATATTTGACTTCTGGTTCCATTGGTGCATCAACTAGCATTGCGTCCGACGCCCGAGTGGTTTCAATGAGATCATATATTTATGTTGAGAGAGAAAAATACCAGAAGAAGTGGGAGTAACTTTCAAACCAAGGAAACCAGTGAGGTGCCCCAGATCTTTCATGTGAAAAAAATGCCTAATATTTTTTTTAAAGAAAGCAATGCCAAACTTAATATCCCTAGAAATCAAAATATCATCAACATATACCAGAAGTAAAGTATTGCCCTTAAGGAATTGTGATCAAACTTCATGAGAAATAATGAGTGATAACAATTCCTTTATTTAAACTCATTTTAAAGAATCGTACACTAAATTTTCTCAAATCATGCACAAGGAGCTTGTTTGAGCCTCTATAAAGATCTGCAAAGTCGACAAACATATTTGGTATTTGGAAGTGGGAATTGTATAGCTAAGAGGTTTGATGTGCACTGTTCTCTTGGGATCTACATGTAAGAGTGCAATCTAGCATCTAATTGAAACATGGGCCAGGATTTGGCAGTAGCAAGTGCTAAAATCATTCATACGATTGTCATTTTTTAACATGAGTGAATGTTTACTTAAGCATAGTCAATACCATGCTCTTGCCTGTGGCTCACTCACAACAAGGCACACTTTCTATCTGGCAGAACATTCATTTGATTTTAGCTTTATTGTATAAATCCATTTATAACTAATGGGTCTGACACCGGAGGGACAGGGATATTATTTCACGTTTGGTTGTCCTGGAAGGCCAATAACACCTAATTCATAGTAATCTGCCAACACTTATGGTTCATTGCTTGCTTGTAGGAGTTAGGTATGATAATTGAGTGCAAAGCAAGGAGAGAAAGGAAGCTATAACAGTCAGGAGGTCCTATGGTATGAGATAAACAACAGAGGGATGTGGTAAGAATATCACGTGGAGGATAATATGACATACCTGTAGAAGCTTTTGTGGAGAAGTCATGAGGAGGTGGTTGATCATCTTGCCTTATCCTTTGATAACGACATCTTTAAAGTTGTCTAGGCGAGGATGAATCAGAAATTGAATCATTAGATTGAGCAGAGGAATCGGTAGACGAGTTACAGAAGATAGGAATAAAGAATTATGACAGGGCAGCTTTAGATGAAAATTGAGAGCAATGGAAGAAAGGAATATTATCTAACAAGGCAACATTTCTCAACACATGTAATCAGTTTTTATCAGTAGAATAGTAGTAAAATCCTGTCCATCCCCATATCCACAAAAAGCATGCTGAATGGATTTAGGCAATAAGTTTACTTAGCTCATTTGGAGTAGCAAGACAAAACACACAAAAGAATGAAGTTATAACCTAGATGGATGATGGTGAAAAAGACAAAAGTATGGAGGCTGGTTAGAAAAAATTGGATACAGCTGACAATAGATGACAAAAACAGCGGTGCTTACTACTTCTACCCAAAAAGATGTAGGGACAGCTGAATCCAGAGAGAGTATGAGCACTTTGAAGGATGTTATGATGTTTACATAGCTACCTCATTTTGTTGAGGAATACCAGCTTACAAGGACATGAACATTCGGAAGTATTTCCTTTTTGTTGCAAATATGATGAAAATTCTTATATGCGTTCTCCTCCTGAATCGGAACATAATGTAAAATTGATTTTAGTGTGAAGAAAATATACCCATATACAATGACTATTATCATCAAAGGATATAACAAAATATTTGTATCCTACCCTAGACAATATGGGTGTCGTCCAAGCATCAATGTGAACTAAATCAAACAAGTAGCGTGCTAATAGAAAATGAAAAAGTTTTTCCTTTCACCATTTGACAGCTAGTGCGAGGGAATTGGGGAGCAAGAAATCGTTTATTTCCTGACAAACCTGAATTCAATATATATAAGAATTTACCAATGTTTGGATGCTCTAATTCCCTAATGCTATTTGGAAGATAAGGTTGAATCAATCTTGTAGAGGTATCATGCTTCACATATATGCTGGAATACTCCGAACAGTTTTAAGTTGTTGGAGTCTTTGTTACCCCCTGTCAGTCTAATTCTAAACCAATTTTCTTTTTCCCCTAAAATAAAGGGGTAACTTCGTATCCATAAATAAGAGAGTCCTACTTCCATTCCTTATCTCTGTTGGCTAAATACTCTATATTATCCCTTTCTGGACTTTGTAATTGTTGATGATATATTTTATAATCAGAAGGAACAATCCTATGCGGCTTGTGTTCACCAACATTGGTCCTACTTGTGCTTGATCCAAGCCATTCATATCACACACTCTACTATAAATACGCACTTTCCCTAATTTAACATTGTCGGTTGGATTCATCAATGTGTAAAAATGAAAGAAAGCTTAATGGCTAATCTTAGTTTTTCGTGTATTCATTAATCCAACAGTGCCATCACTCCAATTGGAGTGAAAGTTGGGCTTGTCTCTTCATTGCAAGTGTCTGGTATGAATGGCTTCATCAATCAAGTAAAGGTCGGTTTCACATGGGTCAACAGGATCTCACCTGCATGGAAACTCCCATGCAGGTATCACCATAGGATTGTCTCTCTATACTCACAGTCATAAAATCTACATGGGGTTTAATGGAGTTACAGTGATTTGTGGGAGCAAATTTTCTTTGATCATTTTGTTTGTATATATTACTCTTAGACCTAGGACAGGCTGGATAGCTTTGGTTATCATTTTATGATTAATATTTCATCATCACCTTTGCCTACAATGGTTTCTCTGATTCATGTCTAATTTAACTGGAGGCTTGTAAATGCCCATAATTTCGTTCTTGTCGCTTGTGATTAGTAATTATCAAACTCAGTTAATTTTAGCGGATGGCCAGTCTGCTTCTGTATGGTTTCTTCATTGTCAGTCTCTTTTGTGCATTGCATATGCTTCTGTAGTCAAGGTAGATTATTTTGTATTTTGGGAATAATAGTTACTTTGTTTGACTTTCTCCTGTTCATCTAATTTCTCTTGGATGAAAACTGCAGGCAGATGTTGACAATAGTGGCACCATAGATTATGGGGAGTTCATAGCTGCGACCTTACATCTGAACAAGATCGAGAGGGAGGACCATTTATTTGCAGCTTTCTCTTATTTTGACAAGGATGGCAGTGGGTACATTACTCCAGATGAACTTCAACAGGCATGCGAGGAGTTTGGGATAGAGGACGTCCAGCTTGAAGATATGATTCGAGAAGTAGACCAGGACAATGTGTGTCCTATTTTCTTTTGACTATTGAGCTTGTGGAATTGTGTTTTGAAAAATTTCTACTTTGTGAACAAGTTGGATCTTCTTGTGTTCTTATTTTTGCAGGATGGTCGCATAGATTACAACGAATTTGTGGAGATGATGCAGAAAGGAAATGCGGGTTTCGGTAAGAAGGGCATTCAAAATAACATTGGTTTTAGGGAGGCACTAAAGCTCGGTTGACTTTGGCAAGAGGTAAGGTTTTGTTTCCTTGTTCCAACTATTTTGTATAATTGGAAATTTCATACGAGTTGTAAAGTTCTGCTGTTGGCTTATAGAGAGAAAAAGCGGCCAATTTGGCATCCACTTTGTATTTTTATTCAGTTTTCTTGTGAGGAGTTTGAATCTAATAGGATTGTTGCACATTATTGCTCATTGTGTTGTAGAACAGTCCATGAGCCATCCTTAACTTACTTTTTTTTTATTATTAATGTATTAAACTTAAACATGTTTGAGTTTTACCACTCAGTTTTTCTGGCATGTGCTACATGTTTATTGTCATTAACATCATATCCTTTATATATAAGGTTAGCTTGGGGACTTGTACTTCTCCCTTCTCCTGTCATCCCTATTTAGGGCTAAATTCTCTCTCATGCTTTAGCTTGATTCATAGTGTGAGAGATAGTTTAGCATCACTGCTTCTCATCCCTGCTATGAATCACCGGCAAGTTGCAATTGCAGCATTCTGTGAGGCTTTGGGAGTGCTTGGATGTAAATCTTGACTGAATTGTGGAACACGGTTCAATAAAATTAAGAATCACCAACTCTCTCAGTGAGAAATTATCCACTGGCTGCAATTTCCTCTTTGCTGTATTGATGCAAAGGTAAAGACACCTCTCCTTGTAGGCAGGGACACTGGTTTGAACCTGTGGTAGGTTCTCATTCTCCCTTAGGTCCCCATTACCACTGGGGTATGGCCCATCAAAAGGAGTCCAACTTGCAGTTAGTATTCTCTGAAGCCCAACTTTGAAGCAGTGAGATTGAAGTTGAGATCATCGATATTATTAACAATAAGGGTAATTACAATGCACTCACTGTTGTCTTCGTTGCACTGAATTGTTGCAATTCAATCAGGAATGAATTGTTAAAACTTTGAAACATGACATGAACTGGAATAATTCATAGTGGTGCTCATTGACCATGCCAGAAATATCAGTTGTAGGCTGTGAGATTCTGTTATTATTGTGCGGCTAGGAATTTCAGTTCTGTTGGTTACAGGATTTGAATTAGCAAGCAGGCAAACATCATGGTTGGGACAATGAGCACCTTCCAACTGCATTATTGTACCTTTTTTTTTTTTTCTCTTTTGAATAGTGATGTATATTGATGTAAGAAAAATTGGTACAAGAGAGCGATACCGACCAACTTACAAAGAAAACAGCCCAAAAAAAGAGCCCAAAAAACGAATGGCCCACCCAGAAGGAAAGGAAAACCAAAGCAAAAATTAGTAGGCTTAACTCCCTCCAATCAAACATGATAAAATGAAAGGGAATATGTAGAAATTGAGGAAGGATAGACACCCAAGAAGCGAGGTAAAACTTCATCCTTTTCAATTGAAGTCTCCATGGACGACAAATTTAAAGCACCTGAGGTTCCTTTCTTTCCAAATAACCCAAATTGTCGCCATAAAACAAAGCTTCCACAAATCCTTCCCTCTTGAGGATCCAACATAGAACTTCCACCTGATAAAGTCATCCTGGATGGTCGAAGAGAGGAGCCTGCAATCAAACCAGCCCAAAATGAGAATGCTAGTGAAAGTATATAAAATATTAAAGAGAGAGAAAGTAAAAAAGAAATTGTTCAAAACAAATAAGAACATGTAATAAGTCAGAAAGAACAACATTAAAATAAGAGTTCTTGACATTATTTTTTATATTTACCAATAGGAAATCAAGCCTCTTTGGCTTTGCTTCATTAGATCTCATTTTGTCTCTTTTATGATACATGGACGTTATTCAAGACAGTGTATGGCTAAGCAACCCCGTGACCTTGTACGACCCTTAAATTTTAACCAAAAAAAAAAAAATGATACATCATATAAATCAGATTACAAAAAATGTGAACTTTACAAAAGTCATAAGGTCAAACATGAAATGAACAAATTATTCAGATGAAATGAACAAATCATGAGATAAATAAATTGGGTATTATAATTTGTGTTCAGATGCAAGAATGATTAGACTTCTTCATCCTCTCCCACCCAACTGAAAGGAATGCCCATAAAATAGAGGACTTCAAATCTTTCATTTTCTTTTAGAATCTCAAAATCTAGCACAACTTTTGGGCTATTAAACCATGTTCATGAACATGGGTTAGAACAATAACTTTAAAATACAGTGCATATCCATGAAGAAACCAAGAGTGAAGAAGGAAAAAAACAGAACAACAAAGAATTATATATACAAGCATAGAGATACAGAGAGAATGGAGATGAACAGAGCATAAAGAAAGTAACCAAAGGAAGAAAGAAAGAATAATTGAAGATCAAGAAATCAGTGAAAGAAAGGAGAGACTTGCGTGGGAGTTGGACAGGATTACAGGCATAGACATTGTATTCCTTGATTGCATGGGATGGAACTTGGAAGTACTGATCCGTTGTTCTTGATCCGGAGATAATCGATCACTTCTTCTTCAGTAGGACAGAAACGAAAGCCAATTGGAACACATTCCTCTTCCATCATTGTTTCTTCAAAAGTCTGAGAGGAAAAATAAAAATAAAACAAGAACGTCATTAAGTATATTAGAGGAAGAATGACAAAAATCAAAGAAGAGAGAACAAAGAAAAACAATGTGATGAACTAAAAGAATGACAAAAATCAAAGAAGAGAGAACAAAGAAAAACAATGTGATGAACTAACTTACAAAGAGAGAGGTGAGTGAACAGAATAGAAAAGGAGGGTAAAGATTATGACTTTTGTTGATTTTGGCGAAGACAAATCACCCCAAATTTTGAGTTTTCTTGAATTGAATGGAATGACCGTCCTAGGCCGTGGTGTCTTTGCAAAAATCAACCCTTGGTTTGAATAGAGTCCAGCTCTATTTGGAAACTAAAAGATAATGATATTTTTAACGATGATTAGGTGTTTCACAAGATTTAAATGATGGTTTGAATAGAGTCCACCTCTATTTAGAAACTAAGGGTGCGTTTGGTATCGTGTCAATCGGCGAGATAAGGATGTGGAAAGTTGGAATGAAAAAACTTCGTTTTTTTTAAGAGACAACTTGCTGGTTTTTTTACATATTTCTTGCCTATTTAGGAAGGAATGCCATTTAAAAACTCCAAATTCTACATAATTGTTTCTTACATATTTCTTGGCTTTCAAAGAATGCCATTAAAAAACTCCAAATTCTCTCACTTATCCAAGGCAGACCCCATGTTCACAATCTTAAAAAAGGTGACCCTACTCTATAATTCCTGAGGGTGGGTCACATGGTCACAATTACAAAAGGTGGGCCCATATTATAAAATTATATTGATGGGACCACATTATAAATCCTAAGAATGTGGGCGCTGTCTTTTAATTTTAAAAGATGGGCATCATGTTGTAATTTCTAAAGATGGGTCCCGTGTCTACAATCACAGAAAAGTTGGCCCCACTGTATAATTCTTAAAGGTGGGTCATATGGTTGCAATCAGAAAAGGTGGAGCCACATTGTAAATCCTATGAATGTGGGCCCACATTGTGAATCCTATGAATGTGGACCCACGTTCGGATTTCTAAAGATGGGTACCTCATTGAAATTTTTCAAAGGCAGTTCCCGTGTTCACAATTAACAAAAAAGATGCCCCACATTATAATTCGTATAAAGGTGGGCCCACATTGTGAATCCTATGAATGTGCTACCCTCATGTTCTAATTTCTAGAGGTGGGCACCACATTGTAGTTTCTAAAGGTGGGTCCTGTGTCCACAATCACAAAAAATGTGGCTCCATTTTTGTAATTCATAAATATGGGTCATATGGTCACCATCACAAAGGGTGGATTCACATTGTAAATTCTATGAATGTGAGCCCCATATTCTATGTTCTAAAAGTGGTACCACGTTGTCATTTATAAAGGTGGGTCTCATATTTACATTCACAAAAAGGTGGCCCCACGTAATTTCTATAGAGGTAGGCTCACATTGTAAATCTTATGAATATGGATTCCATGTTCTAATTTTTAAAGGTAGGTACCACGTTAAATTTGTACAAGTGGGTTTCATGTACGATAATGATTTAACAGAGATGGGAACAGAGAAGAACTCATCAAATGAAGAAGACAAGTGGAAGACAGTGGAAAGATTCAAGGGAAATAGGCGGAGAAGGGTTAGATGGGAGGACCTAGTAACGGTTTTTGTCAACAAACTGCCAGAATTTACAGGGACAGACCAGTTGAGAAATGTTTTCTCTCCAATGGGGAAGGTCTTTGATGCTTTCATACCTGCCTCTACTAGACGAGGCATGGGTGAATGCTTTGGTTTTGTGCATTTTGGAGGGATGGAGACTGCAATCAAAGTTGTTGAGAGTATGAATGGGAAATTCTTTGCTGGCAGAAAGTTAGAGGTCAGAGTGGCTAGATATGGATGGTCTAATAGGATGAGAAGAGAGGTGAAGGGGGGCTCTCTTAGAAAATTGATACTAGTAGGTTCTCATGCAAACATGATCCATTGCCCAAAGGAAGGCAGAACCCAGTTCGATCCGGGGTCACTGGCAGAGTATCCTTTGCCCAGGTCGTTAAAGAGGTTGAAGGTGATAATGACGATTGCATCATCATACCCAAAGAGGTTGTTGATAATAATGTTAGCTGGTTATCTAACAGTCTTGTGGGCATTGTTAGATGTAATGAACTTATTCCCTCTTCTCCTGGCATTTATGAGTTGGGGAGGAATCAGAGACGTTAAGTTGTCTAGGATGGGTGGAGAGAAGTTATTGATTTCCTTCCCTAACTTGGAGGTGGTGAGCTTAGCCCTTGGATAGTCAAATTCTTTCTGCAACAAAGCATTTGCTTCGCTTCAAAAATGGGTTCCAGGTTTCTCTGTTACGAAGCGTCAGGTGTGGATACAGTGCTATGGTGTGCCTCTTCATGGTTGGAGTGAGAATGTGTTTAGGGCTATTGGAAGGATGTTTGGGGAAGTTTTAGAGGTTGCTAAGGAGACGTTGGACAAATCCAATTTGGAATTTGGTAGGTTACTTGTGAAAATTGATCTTCTTAGGCTGATTAACCAAGAAGTGAAGATTTAGATTTTTGGATCTCCCTTCAAGGTGATGGTTATGGAAGACTTGGGTTTGGTTGGCAGGGACTTTAGGGAAGAAACAGAGGTATCTCAGGCCTCAAGAGTGGAACCGATTAGGGTGGATGAGAACTCAGTATCAAAAAATTGGGCTCTCAACTCTTCAAACACTCATCAGGGGATAAACATCAGTGTAATTGGTAGGGGCAAGGAAGACGGCACGGTGCAGAAAGTCCGGTCATAGGCCAAGCGCCTGGGCTGTGAGGAGGACGTGGCACATGGTGAGAGGTGTGCCCTCTTTCAGTCTATGGTTTCTGGGGAGCAGATGAGGTCATTAAGTGCATTAATTGTAAAGGAGAAAGAGGATTTGAAAATTTTCCTTGATGGGGAAGGAGATCAGAGGAATAACTTTCCTAGGTCGGCTAGTTGTGATGGGTTTGAAAAGTCAAAGGTTGTAGATATTTGCAAATCACTTGTCGTGCCAGATACGCAAGAGAAAGTTGGGTTGGAGAAGGGCAATGGGTCAACTAGATTCATGGTTCTTAATCGACCCACCTTTTGGTGGACCCGCTTTAGAGCTTGTTGTTGCAGGTGGACCATCCAACATGGGATGTTCTACTGATGACGAGGCCCAGTTTGTTCAACTTATTTCGTTTGGGGATGCTGATCCTACTGGGGCTACGACCGGTTCCTTTCTTTTGGGCTGAAACGGAATGCGTCTCTCTTGTGGGTCCAGCTTAGAATGTGTTTCTCAGAAGAGGCCTCCGCTAAAACGTTCGAGTAAGTCATTCAGCTTTCCAGTGGTTACTGCTAGACACAAGAGATTTATGGGTAGGTGATGGGAAAATCCTTCCTATGGATGCATGGGTCAAAAGAAGGGTGTAGCGAAGTCCCTCGTTCTAATTCTAAAGAGCAGGGAAGCAGGACCATTGGCTTGAGCATGACTTCATATGAGGAAGTCACTTCCAAGTCTTCCAAGGAGATCCTGCAGGCGGCTACTGAAGAGGCCACTAATGTGCTCGACATGGGCAAGTTGGTGGGTCTTTCCACTGAAGAAATTGAATTTGATATTAAACAAAGGCTTATTCAGTTGGAGGTGTCAGAGGCAGGGGGTAAGCACATCATCTCTTGATGTTTAATCTTTATTTTATGGGAGTTATTTTCAATTTCTTTGCAATGATTATTGTTTGCCTGAATGTAAGAGGTATTGGTAGGCCCGAAAAAGGCTGGCTATTAGGAAGATGGTTAAGACACACAAGGTGGATGTTTTGTTGTTACAAGAGACTAAAGTGGATTCTAATATTCACAGTGTAATTCGGGATATTTGGGGTAATCAAAGATGTGCTTGGGATTGGGTTCCAGCTGTTGGGAGGTCAGGTGGTTTGATCAGTATTTGGAAGGATGAATTATTACTCGTGGATACTGTTTTAAAGTCACAAAGGGTGTTGGCGATTAAGGTTCATGGAGCTACTGATGGTTTTGCTTGGGCTATTGCAAATGTATATGGGCCAAATGTTGAGGCAGAAAGGTCAGATTTTTTAGCTCTGTTTATGGACCATATATGGGCAGAAAGGTCATGCTAATAACCAAATATGGGATTTTTTAGCTCTGTTTATGGGCCAAATCTGATCATATTGAAATCTCAGTGGCAAGTTCCATGGGTATTCAGAGGTGATTTCAATATGATCAGATTTCCATATGAGAAAAAGGGGGGAAGCTTCATCACCAGGTCTATGGGTCTGTTTACTGATTTTGTCAATTTCAATGATTTGATTGATTTGCCTCTTTAGGGGAGAAGATTCACTTGGACAAACAATAGGGAACAGTCGACAATGAGTAGAATTGATAGATTCTTGCTATCTCAGGAGTGGGATGACCACTTTGGGGGAGTTATTCAGTTGGCTCTCCCTAAGTTGATCTCTGACCACTGTCCCATCAAGTTATGTTCTAAAACGATGGATTGGCGCCCTAGACCTTTCCGGTTCAACAATTGTTGGCTTCATGTTACTGGTTTCCTTGCTTTGGCTAGGTCGTGGTGGTGTCAAGCAGAGGTGAGGGGGTTTGTAGGATATAGAGTTGGTAAGAATCTTCGTGCTCTTAAAGAGAACATCAAGAAGTGGAATAAAGAAGTTTTTGCTCAGGTGGATGAAACAAGAGAAGCCTTGGTTAAAATTGTGGAGGATCTTGAGAAAGCTAGTGAGAGTAGGGAGCTATGGATGGATGAGGTTATTGCTAAGCGAGATGCAGAGCGAAGAATTTGGGATTTTAATCGTCTAGAAGAAATCTCTTGGAGGCAAAATTCTAGAGTTAATTGGCTCAAAGAAGGGGATAAAAACACAAGATTCTTTCACAGGATGGCTACTATGAGGAGTAAAATCAATTATTTGTGTAAAATATTCGTTGTGGCGGTAGAATCTTCGAAAGTCCCCTTAAGGTCAAGGAAGAGGTTGTGCGGTATTTCGAATATCGTTATAAGAGTGATGCAGGTGCAAGGCCAAAGCTTGACGGCCTTTCTTTTCCTTCAATTCCTTTAGACAAGCAGACATGGTTGGAAAGGGAATCCGAGGAGGAAGAGGTGTATAGAGCCTTGAATGAGTGTGATGGGGACAAGGCTCCAGGTCCGAATGGATTAAACTTCTCTTTCATCAAAGCCAGGTGGGAATTTTTGAAAGAGGACTTTATTTCATTCTTATGTGAGTTCCACTAGAGCGGCAAAATTAATAGGGAGTTGAATGCAACATTTTTAACTCTTATTCCCAAAATTCCTAACCCTGTTGATTTAAATGATTACAGACCAATCAGTCTTGTTAGTTGTTTATATAAACTGTTGGCTAAGATTTTGGCAAATCGTCTAAAGTGTGTTCTTCCTCATATTATTAGCTCTTTTCAAGGGGCTTTTGTTGTAGGCAGACAAATCCTTGACGGGGTATTGGTTGCTAATGAGCTTGTGGATTCTCGTAAGAGGTCTAAGAAATAAGGGATTTTATTCAAAGTTGACCTAGAAAAGGCTTACGATCATGTGGAGTGGGATTTTGTTGACTATATGCTGCTTAGGATGGGTTTTGGAGAAACTTGACGTAGGTGGATTCGCGAATGCATCTCTACTACCTCCTTCTCTGTCTTGGTTAATGGATCTCCATCCAAGTTGTTCAAAGCTTCTAGAGGCATTCGGCAAGGGGATCCTCTCTCCCCTTTCCTATTTACAATTGTTGTTGAAGCCTTGAGTTCTCTTCTAGTTAAGGCAAGAGAATTAGGAGGCATTGAAGGTTTTGAGGTGGGGCGGAGTGGAGAGGTTATCACTCACCTTCAATTTACAGATGATACTATTTTATTCAGCTCCTCAAGGACGGAAGAAATATTGGCTCTTAAGAGAATTCTTCGGTGCTTCCCGTTGGTGTCGGGTTTGAAGATAAACATCTCTAAGAGTATGTTGGTGGGAGTAGGGTGCTCGGAGGAAACCACTCGAGGTTTGGCAAATATCATCAATTATAGGTCAGGGAGGCTTCCTATTATTTATCTCGGGCTTCCCATTGGAGCTAAACCAAGATCAAAGGCATTATGGAATCCAGTGGTTGACAAATTCAAAGGGAGATTGTCTTCATGGAAAAAGTGTTATTTGTCTTTAGGCGGGAGAATTACACTTATCAAAGCTTGCCTATCCAATCTTCTGGTTTATTACATGTCTCTTTTCAAGATGCCTAAGGCGGTGATTGAGAGCATAGATCGTATTAAAAGAGACTTCTTGTGGGAGGGTCATGGGGATAAGAAGAAATTGCATTTGATGAAGTGGAGTGAGGTGATTAAACCTAAATTCGCTGGAGGTATTGGTCTAGGCAGTTTGGAAAATAAGAATTGGGCATTGTTGGCTAAATGGTAGTGGAGGTTTGGGGAGGAAAAAGAGGCTCTTTGGAGGAGGCTGATTGCCATCAAATATGGTGAGGACATATGGGGGTGGTGGCCTAAGATGAGACCTAGCTATTGTAGATCGGGTGTATGGAGGGCTATTGCTTCAGTTGGAGATGAATCCAATATGAGGGGGGAAACCTTACACAAAGGGGTGGGTTTTGTGGTGGGGGATGGTAGAGAAGTCAGGTTCTGGTTAGATTATGATTGGTTGGGGGTGGGACCTTTGTATAGTTTGTTTCCCAGGCTGTTTAGATTAGCGATTAAAAAGGATTCTTCTGTCAGTGATTGTTTTGAGGAGATGAGTGATTGTATTATATGGAAGGTCACTTTTAAGAGGAATCTTCAGCAGTTGGAGGGAAGCCAATACGAGGAGTTATTGAGTGTTCTTACTAACACATCTTTTTATAGGGACTCTAAGGACTCTCGGATATGGAAACATTCCATCTCTGGGGAGTTCTCAACTAAATTTTTCTACTTGGCCTTGGAGGGAACTCCCTCTCATAGAGCCCCTTCTTCCCTAGTGTGGTTGGGGCTGGTTCCTCCTAGAGTTGAGGCTTTTTGTTGGTTAGCAGTTGCAGGGAAAATTGCCACAGTGGATAATCTAAGGAGGAGCGGGATGTCTTCTATCAATGTTTTAGATGTTTGCGTGATGCGTGGAAAGGAAGAGGAATCAGGAAATCATCTTTTTCTTCATTGTGAGGTGGCGTCCTATGTGTGGAGCAACTTTATCGGGAGATGTGGTATTGCTTGGTGTTGCCCGAAGAATATTACTGAGGTGGTCCAATCATGGTTGGGAGGGTGATTTGTGGGATGCGGTAGGGTGTTGTGGAGGATAATTCCATTTGCCATCTTATGGTCTATTTGGAAGGAAAGAAACAAAAGGATATTCAGGAGCTCTTCTTCCTCATTAGAAGTTTTGATATCTAAGATCTCTTTCAAAATTTTGAAATGGGGTTTGATTAGAAAGGGGTTTTTCAAGTTTTCCTTTGTGATATTCTTTCTAATTGGGGAGCTTGCATGGGATGTTGCAAGTGTAAGGAGAGGAGATCTATTCCTTGGAGTCCCCCTCCTTATGGAGTTTTAAAGTTTAATGTGGATGGTGCTTCAAGGGGTAAGTCGGGCCTAGCGGGAATTGGAGGAGTGCTTCGAAATAGCAAGGGTGATGTCGTTCTTATGTTCTCCAAACATGTTGGTGTGTGCGACTCTAATGAAGCGGAGGTGCTCACAATTTTGGAAGGTCTTAGATTATTCACAACAAGATACAGTGGTGCCCTTGTGTTAGAAAGTGATTCTTCAAATGCGATTGCGTGGGTATCTAACCTAAAATCTAACCCATGGAAATTTCAATTCCTCTTCAATAAAATTAGGGAGATTTTAGCTCGCATTAATGTCTCCTTCCGTCATGAGATTAGATCCGCCAACTCAATGGCGGATGTGCTAGCAAAGCAAGGGGTGGATAGGTTAATTCCTTGAGTGGGTGTCATCTTGTAATTGGAGTTGTGGCTGGTGCTTCTCTCTTGCACCTTCCAACTCCTATTTCTTTATGTTTTGATGTATTCTTTTCCTCCTCCTTTTAATGAAATATTTGTTACCGTTTTCAAAAAAATGTACGATAATGATAGAGTGCCGCAAACAATAAAAGGTAGGTACCACATTGTAAATCCTATATTCGCTCCTTATAGCAAGATTTTTATAATGTTACAAAACAGGTTTTGTACTACATATTCTCAGTAGAGTAAATTAATATAATGTTTCCAAAAGAGTTATACAGAGTATAGTCTCGGCAGAACCCGATCTGAGCACAACTTGACTTGAGTACTCATATGGAAACAACACGAGAATGATGCCAAACGAGCTTTAGTATATGGGCCCTAATGAGAAATGACGTGGCTTTAGAAAGAGCTGTTTTTTCACAAAATAGAGTGCTGACATAAGAATAAGAATAAGAAGAACCCATTTACAATTAGACTTCATTTAGAATAAAGAGGCTGTCACCAATCTTGAAACTAAATTTTCCTTCAACAATGAATAAAATAGCAACATGTATTATCAGTAATTGCTCATTACTTGCCTCTAATGGTGCTTTCCCACTCTAATATTTTCCATTGGCTCAAATCAAGTAAAAACCCCAATTTCTAAGCTCAAATCATTTTCGTACAATTATGGATGAAATGAATGATAAGAAATCACCATGCATGCAAGCTAATAAACTCCAATCCACTAATATTAATCTAGAGAACACATTGGGGGAGAAGAAATCTTACCAAGAAAATGGGCAAAAAGAATGGTGATGAGAGAAAGCTTGAAAATGAAGGAGATGATGCACTTGGGTGGAAATAAGCTTCCTATCTCCTCAAATCTAACATGCATAGTCCTCTACAATTTGCTTGGAAGTAAGAAAAGGGAATTGCATGAGAACTTCGCCAATGGAGATTGCTTGGAAGATTGATTGCTTGTAGTAGAGGTAGATGAGGTTGAAGATGAAGAGGGAATCCTCAAATCTTACATGCCATAGCCATTATCTTGATTTAGAAGAAAAATAATGAAAGAAAGCTTAGAGGAATAAGATGAATTGAATGAACAGAGGGAATGAGGAATGGTAGCTGGTTTTTAAGGCCTTAACTTTGGTCTTTTGCATGCAAATCTAAGGGGTTAACTGAAATCTGGAAAAAAGGCTTTGGCTAGAAATGGGCCTGGTTATGGGTCAAGATGGGTCCAAATAAGTTTGGTCCAAACATAAAAATTGATGCTAATGATATGCTTTATGAAATGCACATGAAAACTCGTCGAAATTGAAATCACACGAGTAACCTAAAAACATTCAAAAGGCCATAAGTCTACCTGACATGGTCAAAATTCCACTAATCTACCTAATCCATTACAAAACCACCCAAACTATAATTAGACACCTAATCAAGGTTAATTAGATGTTAAACATGCTTAGAGGGGGTCGGAGTCTTACATTACTCCCCCCTTAGGACATTTGGTCCTCTAAATGTAAATCCTGCACATGCTAGGAGATCAGATTGTTTTCTCAAGCACCTATGAATTGAACTCTTACATGGCCTCCTCTAAACTTGTGTGCTCTGAGCCGCTTTAAGTCTTCAGATGATCTAGTCATGCGACATCAGTTTCTTGATGTTGATCATATGTAACCATTATCCTCGTAGTTTGTGTTTGGCTTGATCTTCGAGAACTCGTGCTTGATAAGGAGAAACGAATCCGAAATGTATCTTCTTAGTTCACACGTGAAGCACATCATAAATTACTATGTGACTTGGCAGTAATCTCAATCTGTAGGTCAAGTCTTTGACTTCATTGCGAATCTCGAACGTTCGATACAATGAGGTGACACTTGTCTTCTGTCTGAACCGAATGATACTTTTCACCTTTCCGTTGCGCAACTCTGATATCACACTCGTTGCTTGTCTGCATAGGTCCTTTGTTTACTCCAGTTGTCTCTGATGTCTTTGTACAAGTTTAATTTTTTTTTAACACCAGTCTCCTCCATGATCGGGCCCATGAAAATCTCTTTCTACACACTGATGGCCCGTGTAGTATGTCATAGAGAGTCCCGTGCGATATCATGCCCATACTTGAGTTGTAAAGTTATTGTTGTCCGGTGAACTCGTACTGAGATAATCTCGATCCCCTAGTGTTTGAGTATCGACGTCGACACTAACCATAAGTTTGATGCTTCGATGCTCAACACAGATTTGGGGCTTAGTTGAGCGTCGATATCTACGCTCGTGTCTTATTCTTCCTTTTCTCCTTCCACGTTCTCCATCTTCCCACTCCATTTCTCGCTCAATCCACCATCTTCAACACCTCCATCATCCTCTACTAAACATCGATCTTCATCTCTCTCCTTTCATCCCATCTCTCTATTCCACTCAAACCAACACCTACATCATCTCATCTCGTTTCATCGCTCAAGGCCACCTTCGTCCAATCAACTCTAGACTAGTGAACCAGAATTCCATGGTAGCAACCATGGCGACCGCTGGCCATGTTGATGCCAATCGAGATTCAAACATAAGTCGGGATATATAGCGTTGGGGATGACCTATCCTTTCGTCCTTTTCAGTATCATCATAGAAAGGAATCGACTTTGTTAAGAAAGCAAATTGTATAATGAAACCATCCCACTTTCTACGCATTACAACTATCTGAGATCTAGTTTGAAAAGGTTCAGAGGAAAATGTCTGGGATGACGTGACTTGGACTTTTTACGGGGAAATAGTGGATTTCGACAAGCAAACTGTTACACCCCGTCTCGAATTAATTAGGATTAATGCTCATTAGTCTTGTTTAGTTGATTTAATTATGGTTAATGACTAAAATAAATGAGATTAGTCTCAAATGATTGAATTGAACTTAAGGAAATGGATTTGAATGAAACTAAGATAATTGAGTTGGTTTTAGACTCAAATTAATGAAAATAAGGAATTTTCCGTAAATACGGATTTTAACGTATTTTGTCAAAAATGGTAACTCATAATACCATCGCGTGTATCTTGAAGAGTACGTTAGCTTTCATAATATACTCGATTTCATTTGACCTAAAATGAATCACATGACCATAATAAATGGGGCTTTTGTGCAAAAATGCATTGTATAAGGTTCTAAAAGAACCCAAAGCTCATTCATTCGGTGGTTTCATTCCAAGATCAGCTGAGAGCTCAAACTCTAGTTTCTTCTTCTTTCTTCTTTCCTCAAGTGTTCAAGCTAAAGGCTTTGCAAGTGGAGAAAGAACTTGGTGATTTCATCCCCTTCATCTTCTTCCACATTTCTTTGGAGTTGAGTTTGGGGGAAAATTTAGTTCTTTCTTCTTACAAGCTATAAAGTGAGTAGTTTTGAAGATTTCAGTTGCAATAGAGTTATTTAGATTCTTCTCCATCATAAATAGCTTATGAGGTTTCTATTTGGTTGTTTATGATATTAGGGTTAAAGAAAGGGTTTCAATTGGAAAAGATTGGGTCAAGTTGAACTCAAAAGAGAGGGGCTTTTGAGTGGAACTCGAAATTGAGGCAAGTATAACAGTTTACTTGTGATTAGATGCTAATTGATATCAATTTGCTTTAATCTTATTGTTAAGTATGATTTCAGATTATTCATATAATTGATTTATGTGTGTGGTTTATTGAATGAAGAAGAAGTTTGTGTATGTGATTCGTATTTTAGAAGTGTTAGACCCCGACCCAGACCAACGCGATTAGTGCTAATTAAGTGAACGTTTAGTCTTAAGTGAGTCTTACTACTAGTTGGGTTAGAATGTGATTAGACTTAGTCTGGATTATAGATTTGGGGATTTTGAGGACGTTTAGTGTGAGTCAGACACGCTCAGGGACGCCCTGAGTACACGAGTAAGAATGGGGTTTTGTGCTAGATCTTTGATGTGGATGTGATCTTTATTTCTCTTGAGTGATTTTATTATTTGTGACAACTTTTGTTTTCAAGCTGCATGCATGTGAGGCCCAGAAGCCCAAGTTTTGACCCAATAGGGTAAATCTGTCTTTTCATGCAAAATCTGGGCACACTTTTCGAAGTCGTGAAACCATGTCAAAAGTATACTTTTCTGAAACTAGATTTTTCGACGATCGTTTTGTTCTTCTTCGTCGATTTCATCCGGGGTCCACAAGACCATGTTTTAAGCGTTTCTAGTTCAGCTAGAGAGGGACCCACCTCTCAACCCATATAAAAGGTCTCTTACTCTCTCTCCTCCATTTTCTTCTTCCTTTTTCCTGCAACGGTTGCCCTAGAGTGGAGTGGAGAAGGCAGCCCTCTTCTTGACCTTTTCTTCCTTGGATCATCTAGCAAGAAGACTCCAATCTTCGATTCGTTTCCGCCATTCTCTTCCTCTCTTCGCGAGCTTCGATTGGGCACGTTTTAGAGCCAAACCCTTTCCACTATTCATCATCTTCAACCTCCATTCTTCTTGTTTGGCTAGCAAAAGGTTAGAGCTTGGACCCATCTTTCTATTTGATGTTCTTAGGCTCACCAAGAGCTTGTTTATCATGATTTCAAACCCATTTTCGAAATGGGGGTTTGTAATGGCTAAAATGTTGATTTTTGTATGCTCCATTTTGGGGGTTTTGTGTAGATCTCGTGGAGCACCCCTCATTGTTGGTTTTTGTGAAGCTTCCTTTGACTTTGATTTGAGGCAAGTAAACTTTATAGGATTTTCATATACATTGTGTTGTAGTTTCACTACTTCCATTTAAGACATGGTTTTTATGCTTGAACCTATTAATGTAGGTTATGTTTATTTTCTCTCAAGTCATTAGTTTGAGTTCCTTTACTGGTGTTATTGTTGATGATTCATCCAAGTTCTTAGAATCATGTTGGTTTTGTAAGTTTCATGAAATCGTTATGGGAATGCCTTGATGTTTCTCTTTGGAATAAATGGACAAATTGTGGATGGAATGCTCTTTAATGTGTGTAATGAACCCCTTGGAAAGCATGGAGGCTTGGGGAGTGCAGGTGGTAAAAGTGTGGAAGTGAAGAAGGGAGAAAAAGTTGTGAAAATTCTGAACAGAATGCACTGCCCGTGCCTGTCGGTCAGCTGTCGGTCAGACTTCGGTCGACCGACAGGTCGACCGACACCAACCGAAATCTGTCGGTTCGAATTCCAGAGAGCAGCATTTCTGTCAGGACACCCCTCGGTTCGCTGTCGGTCAACCGACAGGTCGACCGACAACCAACCGAGGATCTGTCGGTTCAATTTCCAGAGAGCAACATTTTCTGTCTGGTCATCTGTCGGTTCACATTCGGTCAACCGAGGATCTGTCGGTTCAATTTCCAGAGAGCAGCAATTCTGGGCTGGGATCTGTCGGTCAAGCCTTCGGTCGACCGACAGATCGACCTCGGTTAACCGAGCGTTGACCGACAGTTACAAAAAGAACTGTGTTTGGAGAAATTTTGCAGGAATGAAAACTAGACTATGCTTTAGACCTCCATTTGACATTGTGCACTTGAAATTCCTAAATGTATCTTACCTTCGGGGACACCAAGTTATATAGAGTTTCGACGTTTGGATTTCCAAGTCCACAAGGGTCAAAGTTTTGGTCTTAGCCTATGCTTGATAGATTTTGTTCGGACTCTTGTTTTGATGCTTTATGCGTCCTCATGTTCTTGTTTGATCTTTTTCAAGTATAAGCTTGTATTTAAGACGTGTTTCAAGAATCGTGTTTCAAGAAAGAAAAAGGGAATCATTTCTTAAGTTTTGTTAAGCATTTATATAATGCTATTTTTGCTAGCCTGTCGTGACGTGTTTGATAAATGATTTCCCTCTTGCTTTGACGTGTTCTCGGATAAGTTTTGTCGTGTTTTATGCATTCATGATATAAGTGATTACCACTGAGCTTGGACTGCCCTTTTAGCTTGATCCACTACCTGGGGGGTCCTTAAACATGTGACTGTCTGCAGACTAGTCGTGTCTTGAATTGACACATCGTGCGTGTTCGTGGTCCGGTTCCGCGGCCGGACACCCCGTCTACCTTGTGTGGCGTGGGATCGTGTTTATCGTGTTGTGCTTATCGTGCTTGTCGTGCGTGCTTACTCTTATCATCATGTATGATGGAGAAAGGATGGGCTCTTTGTGGATTTACTAATCATGATATTATAAGTATACATGCTAGTTTCGAAAACGTGAAACGTGTATTCAACTCTTGAACTGTTTTAGCATTATTTTAACTATTCATGCCTAAATGGTTTATTTGCCAAACCGTCGTGTTTGATGCTTGTTATTTTGGTGTCCAGGTGCAGGAGTGTTCACGCGTGACGAGGAGTGCCCGGAGGAGGCTGTTGAGCCACCCCCAGCACTCGAGTGGCAGCCCAACGACGTCATCTAGACGCCGGTCGGGATCTTGATTTTCGTTTCACCTAGCTTGGGTTATGTTGGGTTGTTCTTTTGGGGTTCCATTGTTGTATTGGCCTTTGTTGGCCTCTTTGGGTTGTGTAACTTGAATTAATATACTTTTGTTAAACCTTGAAATGTTAATCATGATAGGAATGCTTGATGACTTTCCTTTTTGATACCTTGTCTCCATATTATATATGCTTCTTGTATCTTATCGTTCAAGATTGTATGAATTGTTTTGCTACACGCTTCCGCATACCTATTCGTGTGAGCTCGACCCGTGTCTTGGGATCCTCACCGCGGAAACCTGTGGGAAATCAAACAACAGCCGGCGGCGGCGTGCTTTGGTTGTCGGTTAATCATGCCGCCGCGCAGTCGCGGGCCCGGGTCCCGGTCCGGGGTCGCGACAGGACTGGTATCAGAGCGGGACATGTTTCAGGCAGTTAAAAGAAACTAGAAAGTCTTAGGAACGTGGCGAGGATTCGTGAGTTCGATAGAATGTTTGTCTAGACAACATGACCAACCCAAATATGTCTATATATGTGCTAACAAATTGTCTTGCAGCATCATGCCTCCACGTAAAACTCCGAATCATAATGCTTCAGGCAGTAATCAGAATGAGACAGAACCGACTGAAAATCCTACCGCTACTCAGTTCCAACAATTGATGCAGGCCATGTTGGAGCAACAGAGGCAAGCAAACGAAACGCAAGCAAAATTTCAAGAGCAAATGGCTAAGAAAGACGAGGAAATGGCTCAAGTACAGAGGCAACTTCTAGAAGTCCTCCAAAATAGACCTCAGCATCAAGCCCCACCAAATGTGGTGTACCAGAATAGGGCTGATGATGTCAATGTTCTCTTCGAGAGATTTCGGAAGAGGGGACCCAAGGAATTCTCGGGCCAAGAGGATCCTTTGACTGCTGATGATTGGCTCGCGAACACGGCCAAGATTTTTGACGTTTTTGTTTGCACTGGCAGGGAGAGGGTGAACCTCACCGCTTCTCTATTTTATGGGCTTGCAGACGATTGGTGGCAAACAGTCAAAGAGCCATACCAGGTCATGGCAGATGAGGTTGCTTGGACGACCTTTAAGACACACTTCACGGATAAGTACGTCCCCTCCCATGTTAAGAGACAGAAGGCAATTGAATTCCAACAGTTGAAGCAAGGGAGTATGTCCGTTTTGGAGTATGTCACGAAGTTTGAGAGGCTTGCCAGATATGCTACCAAGTTTATTGACACTGAACAGAAAAAGATCGTCAAATTTTTGGAAGGACTGAATCCCATTCTCAAGAGGGATGTCTCGGGAGTGATCCCTCCAGTCACCTTTGATGAAGCAGTCAGTCGGGCATACAAATTTGAAGAGTTTAACAACGAGATAATCCAGGATAGAAAGCAGCACTACCAGCAGCAAAACCAAAGACAGCAAGGTGGCAAGAAGCCAAGACAGGAACAACATCAAGTTAGACAGTCTGGTTGTAATCTTTGTGGCAAGAACCACCCTACTCACGAATGCCGCAAGGCAACGGGTGCTTGCTTCAAGTGTGGAGGGATGGACCATGCAATCAAGGATTGCCCACACCTTCAGAGTCAAGCCAACAGATATCAGCAGCCAAGGCAGATGCCACCACAGAATCCAGCAGTACCAGTTCAGATGAGGCCACCACCACAACAGCAGCAGCAAGGCAGGCAAGTGCAGAATCAAAATGCTCGTCCACCGCAGAACAGAAATAACCAAGGTAGACAGATTCAGCAACAGAATAGGCCACACCAACAAGGACGTGCATACAATATCAACCGTGCTGACGCTGAAGCAGCGGGTGACGTCATAGAAGGTAAACTTCTTGTTTGTGGAGTAGAAGCACAGATCTTATTTGATCCAGGATCCACACACTCTTTTCTATCCCCTTGGTTTGCAAGGAAGATTGATGCACAGCATGCAGAATTGGATTATAGTTTGACTGTCACTACACCCGTAGGTAGACATGTTGTTTGTACCACCTTTTACCCTAGTTGTCAGATTTTGTTAGGAGATATCAATTTACCAGCCAACCTCATAATTCTAGACATGCATGATTTTGACATTATCTTAGGCATGGATTGGTTAGAGACCTACCATGCTACCATGGATTGTTTTGGTAAGACCATTACCTTCAGATTGCAAGCGCCACAGACAGAGTTGATGTTTCAGGGAATTAGGAAGAAGTCTTCCAGTGGTTTCATTTCAGCTTTGAAAGCTAATAGATTGGTGAGCAGTGGGTGTGAGGCATTTATAGCGTTTATCACGGAGGATAAACAGTCCCAAGGGGTGGAGGATATCCCCGTAGTGTGTGAATTTCCGGATGTTTTTCCAGATGAAATCCCGGGTTTACCACCAGTTAGAGAAGTTGAGTTTACTATTGAACTCCTTCCAGGGACTGCACCGATCTCAATTGCACCTTATAGGATGGCTCCTGCAGAGTTAGGAGAATTGAAACTTCAGTTGCAAGAAATGTTGAGCAAGGGCTTTATTAGGCCAAGTGTTTCACCGTGGGGAGCGCCAGTTCTTTTTGTGAAGAAGAAGGATGGAAGCCTTAGAATGTGCATCGACTATAGAAGATTGAACCATGTGACCGTCAAGAACAAATACCCCTTGCCAAGGATAGATGAGTTGTTTGACCAATTACAAGGAGCAACACACTTTTCCAAGATAGACTTGAGGTCAGGGTATCATCAGTTGCGGGTTAGAGAGTCTGATGTGGCGAAGACAGCTTTCCGAACGAGATATGGGCATTACGAGTTCTTAGTGATGCCCTTTGGCTTGACAAATGCGCCCGCAGTCTTCATGGCTCTCATGAACAAGGTTTTTGCAGAGTTTCTAGATCACTCTACCGTGGTGTTCATTGATGATGTCCTCGTGTATTCTAAGAGTAAGGAGGAGCATGAAGAGCACTTGAGGACATCGTTGCAGCTTTTGAGAGACCACCAGCTCTATGCGAAGTTGAACAAGTGTGAATTTTGGCTAGAGCAAGTTTCCTTTTTGGGTCACATTATTTCAAGAGAAGGGTTAGCAGTAGACCCAGCCAAGATAGAAGCAGTCATCGAGTGGAAGAGACCCAGCAGTGTGACAGAAATTAGAAGCTTTTTGGGGTTAGCAGGATACTATCGGAGATTTGTCCAAGGTTTTTCGTCTATTGCAGCACCATTGACGAAGTTGACCCGGAAAAATGTCCCTTTTGTTTGGACTGATCAGTGTGAAGGCAGCTTTCAGGAGTTGAAGAAGAGGTTAACCACAGCCCCAATCCTCACATTACCATCGGGCAGCGGTGGATTTGTTGTTTTTACGGATGCGTCCAATGTGGGATTAGGTTGTGTATTGATGCAAGATGGCAAGGTGATTGCCTATGGTTCGAGACAGTTGAAGAATCATGAGGTTAATTATGCAACGCATGACTTGGAGTTGGCAGCAGTAGTTTTTGCTTTGAAGATGTGGAGGCACTACCTTTATGGGGAGAAATTCGAAGTTCATTCCGACCACCGAAGTTTGCAATATTTGTTTTCACAGAAGGAATTGAATATGAGACAGAGACGGTGGATGGAGTATATTAAAGATTATGACTTCCCAATCAAGTATCATCCGGGCAAAGTGAACGTTGTGGCAGATGCATTGAGCAGAAAGTCAGCAGTGATGGCTAGTTTGAGAGGAGTTAGTGTTCTCCAACAGTTGGAAGAACTGGGAGTAGAGGTACAACACTTGAGGAGAGGTGTCTTAGTGGCAAATATGACCGTGTCTGAGCCTACCTTCATCCAAAGAATCAAAGATAGTCAGTTGCAAGACCCAGAATTGGCCAAGATTGTAGATCAGATTGCAGAACGTCCAGATTTCAGAATTTCTGATGGAGTGTTTATTTTCGTGACCGGTTGTGCGTGCCGAATGTTGATGATTTGAAGAATGAAATTATGATTGAAGCTCACCATACTAGATACTCTATACATCCGGGTAGCACGAAGATGTACCATAACTTGAAGAGCAGATTTTGGTGGAATAATATGAAGCGAGAGATCGCAGCTTTTGTATCTCGTTGCTTGACTTGTCAGATGATCAAGGCAGAACATCAGAAGCCTCCTGGGTTGTTACAGCCTTTGGAGATTCCGGAGTGGAAATGGGAGCATATCACTATGGATTTTGTCTCCAGTTTGCCTAATACCAAGAGAGGAAACAATGCAATTTGGGTTATAGTTGATCGTCTTACGAAGTCTGCGCACTTCCTTCCGATGAAGACTGGGAACATGATGCATATGGCACCACTCGCTAGACTATTCATTGACGAGATTGTTAGCAAACATGGTCAGCCCGTCTCCATCACTTCCGACAGAGATAGCAGATTTGTTTCGAGATTTTGGAAATCTCTTCTTGAATCCATGGGGTCCAAACTTCAGTTCAGCACAGCGTATCATCCTCAGACCGATGGTCAGTCAGAGCGGACGATACAGACTCTTGAAGATATGCTACGTGCTTGTGTGTTGGATTTCAAGGTCCAGTGGGATGAGAACCTACCTCTTTGCGAGTTTGCGTACAACAATAGCTACCATTCTAGCATTGGAATGGCACCGTTCGAGGCACTCTATGGTAGGAGGTGCAGAACTCCAGTCTGTTGGGAAGAAGTCGGTGTGCGTAGTTTTCATGGACCGACTATAGTTGGAGAGACAAGCGACAAGGTTAAGCAGATTCAGGACAGATTGAAGATCGCTCGAAGCAGACAGAAAAGTTATGCTGACACTCGCCGGAGAGAATTGCAATTTGAAGTGGGTGACAAAGTGTTCTTGAAAGTCTCACCGGTCAGAGGTACTCTAAGATTTGGAAAGAAAGGAAAATTGTCCAGCAGATACATTGGCCCATATGAGATTTTGAGCAAGATTGGAAATGTCGCTTACAGGCTTGCGTTACCGCCAGAACTCTCAGGGGTACATAATGTCTTTCACGTCTCTATGCTCAAGAAGCATGTTCACAGTCCTTCTCACATTATTCCACACGAGCCTCTTGAGATTCGAGAAGATGCGTCGTATGTGGAGAGACCGGTTAGAATCATCGATACCCGAGAGCATGAGTTGAGAAATCGGACTATCCATTGGGTCAAAGTGCTTTGGGAGAACCACGAGCCAGAAGAAGCCACATGGGAATTGAGAGATCAAGTCCAAAAGAAGTATCCACACCTGTTACCAGAGGTAAGATTGTTTATATTTGGTGGACCAAATATCCTAAGGGGTGGAGGATGTTAGACCCCGACCCAGACCAACGCGATTAGTGCTAATTAAGTGAACGTTTAGTCTTAAGTGAGTCTTAGTACTAGTTGGGTTAGAATGTGATTAGACTTAGTCTGGATTATAGATTTGGGGATTTTGAGGACGTTTAGTGTGAGTCAGACACGCTCAGGGACGCCCTGAGTACACGAGTAAGAATGGGGTTTTGTGCTAGATCTTTGATGTGGATGTGATCTTTATTTCTCTTGAGTGATTTTATTATTTGTGACAACTTTTGTTTTCAAGCTGCATGCATGTGAGGCCCAGAAGCCCAAGTTTTGACCCAATAGGGTAAATCTGTCTTTTCATGCAAAATCTGGGCACACTTTTCGAAGTCGTGAAACCATGTCAAAAGTATACTTTTCTGAAACTAGATTTTTCGACGATCGTTTTGTTCTTCTTCGTCGATTTCATCCGGGGTCCACAAGACCATGTTTTAAGCGTTTCTAGTTCAGCTAGAGAGGGACCCACCTCTCAACCCATATAAAAGGTCTCTTACTCTCTCTCCTCCATTTTCTTCTTCCTTTTTCCTGCAACGGTTGCCCTAGAGTGGAGTGGAGAAGGCAGCCCTCTTCTTGACCTTTTCTTCCTTGGATCATCTAGCAAGAAGACTCCAATCTTCGATTCGTTTCCGCCATTCTCTTCCTCTCTTCGCGAGCTTCGATTGGGCACGTTTTAGAGCCAAACCCTTTCCACTATTCATCATCTTCAACCTCCATTCTTCTTGTTTGGCTAGCAAAAGGTTAGAGCTTGGACCCATCTTTCTATTTGATGTTCTTAGGCTCACCAAGAGCTTGTTTATCATGATTTCAAACCCATTTTCGAAATGGGGGTTTGTAATGGCTAAAATGTTGATTTTTGTATGCTCCATTTTGGGGGTTTTGTGTAGATCTCGTGGAGCACCCCTCATTGTTGGTTTTTGTGAAGCTTCCTTTGACTTTGATTTGAGGCAAGTAAACTTTATAGGATTTTCATATACATTGTGTTGTAGTTTCACTACTTCCATTTAAGACATGGTTTTTATGCTTGAACCTATTAATGTAGGTTATGTTTATTTTCTCTCAAGTCATTAGTTTGAGTTCCTTTACTGGTGTTATTGTTGATGATTCATCCAAGTTCTTAGAATCATGTTGGTTTTGTAAGTTTCATGAAATCGTTATGGGAATGCCTTGATGTTTCTCTTTGGAATAAATGGACAAATTGTGGATGGAATGCTCTTTAATGTGTGTAATGAACCCCTTGGAAAGCATGGAGGCTTGGGGAGTGCAGGTGGTAAAAGTGTGGAAGTGAAGAAGGGAGAAAAAGTTGTGAAAATTCTGAACAGAATGCACTGCCCGTGCCTGTCGGTCAGCTGTCGGTCAGACTTCGGTCGACCGACAGGTCGACCGACACCAACCGAAATCTGTCGGTTCGAATTCCAGAGAGCAGCATTTCTGTCAGGACACCCCTCGGTTCGCTGTCGGTCAACCGACAGGTCGACCGACAACCAACCGAGGATCTGTCGGTTCAATTTCCAGAGAGCAACATTTTCTGTCTGGTCATCTGTCGGTTCACATTCGGTCAACCGAGGATCTGTCGGTTCAATTTCCAGAGAGCAGCAATTCTGGGCTGGGATCTGTCGGTCAAGCCTTCGGTCGACCGACAGATCGACCTCGGTTAACCGAGCGTTGACCGACAGTTACAAAAAGAACTGTGTTTGGAGAAATTTTGCAGGAATGAAAACTAGACTATGCTTTAGACCTCCATTTGACATTGTGCACTTGAAATTCCTAAATGTATCTTACCTTCGGGGACACCAAGTTATATAGAGTTTCGACGTTTGGATTTCCAAGTCCACAAGGGTCAAAGTTTTGGTCTTAGCCTATGCTTGATAGATTTTGTTCGGACTCTTGTTTTGATGCTTTATGCGTCCTCATGTTCTTGTTTGATCTTTTTCAAGTATAAGCTTGTATTTAAGACGTGTTTCAAGAATCGTGTTTCAAGAAAGAAAAAGGGAATCATTTCTTAAGTTTTGTTAAGCATTTATATAATGCTATTTTTGCTAGCCTGTCGTGACGTGTTTGATAAATGATTTCCCTCTTGCTTTGACGTGTTCTCGGATAAGTTTTGTCGTGTTTTATGCATTCATGATATAAGTGATTACCACTGAGCTTGGACTGCCCTTTTAGCTTGATCCACTACCTGGGGGGTCCTTAAACATGTGACTGTCTGCAGACTAGTCGTGTCTTGAATTGACACATCGTGCGTGTTCGTGGTCCGGTTCCGCGGCCGGACACCCCGTCTACCTTGTGTGGCGTGGGATCGTGTTTATCGTGTTGTGCTTATCGTGCTTGTCGTGCGTGCTTACTCTTATCATCATGTATGATGGAGAAAGGATGGGCTCTTTGTGGATTTACTAATCATGATATTATAAGTATACATGCTAGTTTCGAAAACGTGAAACGTGTATTCAACTCTTGAACTGTTTTAGCATTATTTTAACTATTCATGCCTAAATGGTTTATTTGCCAAACCGTCGTGTTTGATGCTTGTTATTTTGGTGTCCAGGTGCAGGAGTGTTCACGCGTGACGAGGAGTGCCCGGAGGAGGCTGTTGAGCCACCCCCAGCACTCGAGTGGCAGCCCAACGACGTCATCTAGACGCCGGTCGGGATCTTGATTTTCGTTTCACCTAGCTTGGGTTATGTTGGGTTGTTCTTTTGGGGTTCCATTGTTGTATTGGCCTTTGTTGGCCTCTTTGGGTTGTGTAACTTGAATTAATATACTTTTGTTAAACCTTGAAATGTTAATCATGATAGGAATGCTTGATGACTTTCCTTTTTGATACCTTGTCTCCATATTATATATGCTTCTTGTATCTTATCGTTCAAGATTGTATGAATTGTTTTGCTACACGCTTCCGCATACCCATTCGTGTGAGCTCGACCCGTGTCTTGGGATCCTCACCGCGGAAACCTGTGGGAAATCAAACAACAGCCGGCGGCGGCGTGCTTTGGTTGTCGGTTAATCATGCCGCCGCGCAGTCGCGGGCCCGGGTCCCGGTCCGGGGTCGCGACAAGAAGGGAACAGGGGGTTTCATGTATTGTGTAGGTTGAGAATGAATGAGAGTGAAAATGGCTTCAAAAAATAGCACCAGGCTTCTGTTTCAGAGGCCAAACAGCAAGATGTCTAGCTATAGAGCTCGTTATAGCGAGCTGGCCCGGTGGGCTCAGCAATGGTAATTTAAATTGCCATAACTTTTGATCCATAGGTCAGATTTTGGACTTCCACATATCATTGGAAAGCTCTTGGAATGTACAATCTAATGGTCCACATATCCTCGTGATCATAAGACTCAAAGTCGAGTCCAAATAAAGGTGATTCTAATTGAATCAAAAACTTGTTTGATGTATGTAAATAAGTCTATAAATTAGTCTAGAGACTATTTGTAGTATAATAGAGATTTGTGTACTATAAAAAAGGAGTATCGATGAATTTGAGCATTATTCCATGGTGTGTGTTAATCGTTCATTTGTTACAAGCCTCCATAGGTGATAATTAAGGAGACTCTAATGTACATTATCTATAAAGTGACGTCTATTGGAAATAACACTTGCATTAGATAACTAAGTGTTACACCTAAATGGATGGCTTGTAATGAGAAGGTGAATTGAATGAGAGTGTAGACTGTTTTAACTCTTGAAATTGAGTTATATTCAAAATGGATTGATCTCAAGTTTATATTGTGAATTGCATTGGTTTTAATTGTTTCCAATGTTATAAAATTGAATTGAAATCCAAAATGGATTAAATGTTGACTTGAGAAATATATTTGATTGTATTGATCTGTGAGTCTGGCACTACATAGTTATCCTGTTAAAGCTCATTAAAGAGCTGAAATAGGTTAAATGATTATTCCTAATGTAGTAGATGGATGTGGGGGTGTTACGGAGCTCCGTGGTGACGTCAGTTGTCCCTGGTCCGGACACTGATAGATACCACAACATTTGAATAAATGAATATTTTCATTTGCAAATTAAATGATTACTTCCTTTTGGAAGAATTGAAATGAAATGAAATGTTATTGTAGTTGCCAATTAGAAATTGACTATTATTGATTCTAAAAGTATGTGTTTGTCATTGTACAAGTACTGCATTTGTCTAATGTTAAATTTATGCAGACTAAATGTATATTTTAGCATATACAATCATAGATATGTTTATTCATTGCTGAATCGTCGAATTTACCAGTGTTATTGATGGCATTACAGCCAGCTGCCCATGCCGGTTTTGCCGAAGCCGCAGCGCCAGTGGAGGAGGCCGCTCCGGTTCCTTCAGGAGGGCTAGTTGAATGGAATGGACGGGATATCATATGATTATAATATTCAAGAGCGAGAACATTAATGGAAACTTTTGAATGAAATTGTTTTGGAACTTTTTAATGGATATCATTATGCATTGTATTTTGAGTATGCATATGATAATTTTGGAATAGAAATGGAATTGTAATTATGTGTATAGGACTTAACCTTTTTGTAAAGGACTTGTGCATGTGTATTTGATATCGTTGAATATATTTTCCGCACTATGTATATTTGACAAATGTGAAGTGAATGTTTTATTTGCGTAAAGTATGTTATCGCTTGTGAATTTCATTTTAACTTCGGTTAATTTGAAGTTTATGGGAGTACGTAGTGTCGCGACTCGGGATTTTGCTCCGAAATAATCAAATCTTGGGCTTGGGTCATGACACCAACCAAGATTGTTACGTGGACACGTTTAGTTTTTGAAGGACAAGTGTGAGAAGTGGGTGATGAAAGAGAGTTTGACTGGTCCAGTTGGAAAGGAAAAGAGAACGGGTAAAGAGGATAGATCTAGCTGGAGAGGAAAAGAAAAGGGGCAAAGATGATAGATCTATGTGTCTTGAAAGACAAAGAAAGGAGCATTGATGAAGAAGCGTCAATATCAATGAGTTCACACATATGGGGCCTCCCAATTTCCCTCTTTGGAAGTTAAATGTAGTTTTGTGCTTGAGCATCCATTTGTGAAAATTATATAGTGCTACCTCGATCAATTAATGAGATTTATTATTAGTAGGTTGAGATTCGCGCAGCCCCCCTCTATCACAAATTATGACGTCCATTCTCCCACTTGGGGAGATGGTAAGATAGTGCTCCTCCAAAGTGCAATGGAGGCCACTGACCTAGGCCATGAGCCTTCTTGATCACCCATAGACCCCGTCCAGGTAAGTATGCTCCAAAAGCGCTTTTCTCTTACTTTTATTTCACTCCCCACCATCGCTCCTCTCACTCTTCCTCGATGTGGTACTGCCAAACATCGAAAAACCTCTAACCCCCTAATAAGCAACTAATATTCTATTTGGGTTGGTTGCCCTGACTTTGCTCAGTTCAAGAATAAAAAATGATAGACCACAGGAGTGAGCAACTAATATTCTATTTGCATTTGCCTAGATACTGTGCATGCTACAGCCACTAGATTAAAAGAATCTCATATCCGTCGTGGTGTGGTGGAGCCGTGGAGGGCTGTGAGGCCCACCTTGGGCCCAAGGGGTAGAAAGATTGAAAGATCTTGGTGGACCCCATCCAGTTTATGGGACCACTGAAAAACAGCCATTAAAAATAAGCTCCTTTTACCTTTTTATTAGCAAATACTAATCCAGTTTAATTTGGAAACACAATATTTCAGTTTTGTCAGAAGCCATGCATCCAAACATTGGGTGAGTGCTACAATCATTAATGGCCACTGGCTAAAGATTCAGTTTTACTCACCACTTGAGAATGGAGATATCCTTTGTCCTCTTTACAGTGACTGGCTACAGAAGCCTAGCCTCCTCAACTGCCCTATGCTTCAATGGCTCGACACAATGACACTTCTTCCATATCAGATCACAATTTAACAGGCCACATGAACTGAAGACAAATCATGATTAGATCCAGGAATTAGTGATTAGAGAAAGTCAATTGATGGACTGATCTTCTTCTCCGCATCAGTCCTCCCTTATAAAAATTATGGCTTTCTATTTTCCAACTTGAGATTTTTATCTGCCATTTGCTTCTAACCTATTAAAAATTTGTTTTAAGCTGAACAAAAAGAACTTAAATCTTATCATGTTAATCGTGGGAAGTGAGGCCTGTAACTTTGGTACAATGCTATTTTTATACCTTAAAAGCTGAACGTCACATGAAGAAAAGATTGGTTCTCTCCTTTAACTCTCTTCTTTATTTTCATATGATTTTTTTTTTTATTGTGTTCCTAGAATCTTAGTGGGTCTTATGGGTCCTCTTCAGATTTGTGAACATTTTATTGAATCAACATGTACTATTCATTTTATAAACTCGAGTTTTTTGTTTGATATGTTGGGCTTTTTTAAATTCAGGGAATGGGGAGAATGAAGGGTTAGTTGGTTGGTGACCCTGCCCTCACTCGGATAACCAAGGATCGACCTTGGTCCCCCCACTCCTTTCATGTGTAAGTTCTCACTCCTCACATGTGCGGGTTCTCTCTTGTTGTATGTGCAAGTTCCATTCCCTGTGTGTGCGGGCTCTCTGCTTGTGTGTGTCTCTTGGGGTCCCAACCCCCTTAGTTCGATAGTTAAGAAAAAAAAAAAGATCTTTGGGGAACTTGATTAAGATTTGGTCTTTTAAAATGGAACTTTCGGTTTAAAGTTTTGGTTTTTAAGTTTGGGGAGTATTGGGTTTAGGTTTGAAGATTTTGAATTCTTATTTGATTTTGATTGAGAATTTTTCCAAATTAATTAAAAAATAAGAGATTTCGGATTCCTAATTGGAGTTTTCAATTTGGAGTTTGGGATTGAAGATTGTGGACTTTCATGTAATTTTAATAAAATAAAGTTTTGGGTATGATTATGTAAGTTTTGGGTGGTGTTTTTTTTTGTATGTATTTGGTGGTTGAGGGTACAATACTCTTGTACCTTTTCTTCCCCTCATTGTAATTTCATCATTTAATGAATGAATGTTTTTGTTACTGATAAAAAAAAGTTTTGCCTATGAAGGAATAGAGAGAGTGAGAGATAGATATATAGAGAGAGAATATTTCATATTTTCAATTGAATTTTTCAATTTTGGGGTTTAAGTTTTTAATTTAGAGATTGGGATATTGATTTGGGGACTGGGATTTTATCTTTTGTTTGAGTTTGGTAATTGGTATTGCCTTTGAAATTGGGATTTTTAATGTAGAGATTGGAATGGGATTTGAATTTTAAATTTGAGATTGGGATTTTTTATTTAAGATTGGACTGGGATTTGATTTTTAAATTTGAGATTGGGATTTTTTTATTTAAGATTGGTATTGCCTTTGAAATGGATGTATATGCAAGTAATTGAAATCCTTTGCATTTGCTGTTTGAATTAAAGCTACCTCAAACCTTTCCATATATCCATGCATCATGAGAGTTGACACACTTTAGTTTTCTACATCACTTGTGACAACTCAGAATCATGAAACAGTTATGTCTGTGCGTTCAAACAACCAGATGTGGGTCGGTTGGTCAGTTTCTCTGTCAGCTTTGGGTTGGGCTTTATTTCCATTAAGTCAGTCCATTACAGTAGAGACTGGATGTCTACTTTGTTTTGAATAAAGTAATAGAGCTCTGCATGTTAGCAGTTTGTTGGAACAACTCAGTAGAATAGAACAGGTCTTAGGGAGTAATATGACCATTGGAAATGTATTTGTTGAGTCATGCATGCCTCTGTATTTATTGGGTAGTTAGCAATAGAATGATATCATTGAATTTCCAGAAAAAAATCACTTTGCCAGTGCATTCTCCCATTTAAGATTCTATGTATCTTCTTAGCTTCTTCTTGAGCAGTGAGACCCATTATTCACCATAACTCGAGGTAGCAAAAAATCACTTAACAATTGGCATTAGAGCAGAAGATCTGAGATGGCTGAGGGAATTATTAGATAGATTGACAAGTGATGGAGAATCCACTGTATTCACTTCAGGCAATCTTATGCCATCTCCACTATTCACCCATTCGTGAAGTCCATATGGAAGAAAGATCGCGCATGCTACTAAGTTCTAATTAGTTAGAGCTGAAGGAGTCCTCTGAATGTCATGGAAAGTTGCTAACTGATATACTGCAACGCCTGAAGGATCTTCAAACCACTGAAAGCTCAACTGGGAATATATTATAGGCAAACGATGTTGTTGTCGAGCATGGGTTTTGGCACTACTCCATCTGCACCAAGGGTGATGCAAAAGCATCCTAGTCAAGATTGATAGGCCCTCTGCAGATGTGGTTTCTATTTGAAAGCATCTGTTGGAACAGCATTGTTGGCTCATAAAAAAAAAATTAAATTCTATAATGGTAGGCCACAAATAGAGGTGTAAATATGGGCGGGCGGCCCAGGCCCAGCACGGGCCCAGCATGAAAAAACCGTGCCTGGGCCGTGCCTGGGCCCGTTGACTTGGTCAACGGGCCGGCCCGGCCCGGCCCGGAAGCCCTGATGGGCCGTGCTGGGCCCAGGTCCCCCAGGCCCGAGGCACGGCCCGGCACGGCACGGCTAAAATCCGTGCCGTGCTGGGCCAGTGCCCAGAGCCCGCGGGCGGCCCGGCCCGGCCCGAGGCACGGCCAGGCCCACGGGCGGCCCGGCCCGGGCACGGCCCGCAGAGAGCCCAACGGCTCTTTTTTTCAAAAAATCCCCCCCACTTCCCAAAAAAAGGTCTTTTTATATTTTTAACCCCCTCCAACAGCTATAAACGGTCATATGGGAGGGTATTAGTGTCTTTTGATCATTTTTTACCATTATACCCCCCCAACTGCTATAAAACGGTCATATGAGGGGGTATTTTATGTCATTTTATCACTTAAGAATTCTATAAATAGCCCTTATTCCTCTCATTTCTCTACACTCATCTACTCTCTCATTTCTCTACACTCATCTACTCTCTCATTTCTCACACTCCCTCTAAAGTTCTAAGGCTCTAAGCTCTCTTAAGTCTCATTCTAAAGTCTAAGCTCTCTATACAAAGTTTTCTAAGAAGTGAAGAGTGAGGGTGACTTCTCTAAAGTGGAGGATTCAACTAAGAAGAACTTCTCCATTAGCTCTCCCTTTCAAGTTTCAGCCTCTCTCATAAAGGTATTTATTTTCTTTAATTTTGAGTTTTACTTAGTAATAATATACATAGTAATATTATATATTAAGTCACATCTTCTCCCCTTTCTTATATAAATTATCACAAAAAACACATTATACATAATTATTTATCAAAAATTTTTTTATCTTTTATTTAGAAAAATGGCTGGACCATCACAACCTTTCAACCTTGACTTCTCTCTAAATGAGGAAGATCCTGAATTTATTCATTTAGATCAAAATCAGGACATAGAAGTAGATAGCAATAATCCCCAAAATCCAGCATCGTCTTCGGTTGCTGCAACTAAAAAGAAGAGAAAATCAAGATTGACTTCTCATGTATGGAATTGTTTTACTAAAGTTACTGTCCCATGTCCCACGGGAGGAACAGAGGAAAAGGCACAATGTAAAATTTGCAAAGATCTCCTCAGTGCCAAATCATCAAGTGGCACTGGGCACCTTAATAGACACATGAAAAAGTGTCTAAGCGACCAAGCGAAAAACGCTAACGATGAGGGAAAAGGTGGGAGCCGTGGGATGGTTCAAACACAACTTTCTCAAACAGATTCATCTGGCGGTTTAGGAATTTTCAATTATGACCCTACTAATGCTAGATATCAACTTATTAAGTATATAGTTTCTTCCCATTATCCATTTGTACTTTCCGAAGATCGACGTTTTGAAAGATTTTTGAGGTCTGCCTTTGTTCCTTCATGGCAAAGAATATCTAGAATTACTGCTAGAAATGATGCAATAAAAACTTTTTTGAAAGAAAAAGAGAATTTAAAAAATGTTTTTGAAAATATACCTGGAAAAATAGCTTTAACTTCAGATTTATGGACCTCCAAACAAAATCTGGGGTACATTGCAATCACATCACATTTTATTGATAGTGATTGGGTGATGCAGAAAAGAATAATTTCGTTTTCTATGCTAGAATTTCCACACACTGGTGCTAGGATAGGGTCCACCATCCTTGAAAAACTTAGAGAATATAGAATTGAAAATAAAATAATTTCTATAACTTTAGATAATGCAAGCACTAACAATGTCGCAGTAGAGTTAATAAAACAATCAATTCAACTTGATTTAAATGGAGATCTATTTCACAATAGATGTGCATGCCACATCATAAATCTTATTGTACAAGTAGGGGTGAAATTAATTAGAGATGATTTAGAGACTATTAAATGGATTGTAGGATACATTTTTTGTTCTCCCTCGCGAAAACAATGGTGGAGGGACATATGTGTAAATTTGAATCTAAGACCAAAGAAAATATCATATGATGTAAAGCATAGATGGAATTTTACCTATAAAATGTTAAAAGAATCATGTGCCTATAAAATGGCACTAAATCAATATTGTCAACTTTATTTGGAGCATGAAAATATTTTTATAAGTGATGATAAATGGACCCTTCTTGAGATAATAAGAGATTTTTTAGAAGTTTTTCATGATGCAACATTGTTTTTTTCTGGGGTATATTATCCCACATTAAATCAAGCTTTATCCCATTTTTTTGAAATAAGTATTACTTTTAAAAAGTATAGAGATTTTCCAATTTTTCAACTCATGTGTATACAAATGGAGGCAAAGTTTTCATCATATTGGAGAATAGCTCCTTTAACATTTTGTATAGCTGCTATATTAGACCCTAGATTGAAATTACAGGGTGTAGAAACCCTTCTTGATGAAATAAACTCTAATATGAATACAACTAATATAAATGACATTACAACAATTAAGACAAAATTAGAAACACTTTATTTGGATTATGCCACCCGATTAGGTAGATCGATAGCACCCACGGTCCCAACAGGCCCTCCCCAAGTACATAAAGGAAAAAAGAAGGCTATTTGGAGTATTTTGAAGAAATCTCATGGAAGTAACTCCTCTTCTTCCGGAGGATCTTACAACCTTAATGAATTAACAATGTACTTGGGGAGCGATCCTATTGTGGTCGAGGATGAAGATGAAGATGATTTTGATCTTTTGGCATGGTGGAAATCATTCGAAACTAAGTTTCCCGTGCTTTCCGCCATAGCCCGTGATATTCTAACAATACCAGCGTCTACAGTTGCATCAGAGCAAGCATTTAGTGCCGGCACGGGCCTAGGGGTGCAAAAGCAAATCCTAAAAGGTTGGGCCTAGGGGTGCACAAAAAAACTGCTAAAACACTAAACCGATCCGGGCGGTTTTGATCGGTTTTATAGTAAATCGGTTCGGTCACGGTTCAGTTTTTGGTTTGAAGGTGTGGTTAAACAGCTCAAACCGAACCGAACCAATTATATAAATATTTATTTTTTATAAAATATTAAAGGAATATGAAAAATTACTTATAGGAGACTTGAATCCTCACTCCATTACTTGAAGTCCAATGTCTTTCATCAATTGATCTGCCATTTTTTTGTGAAAAAAAATAAAGAAAAAAAATACCGTAACCAGACCGGTTCCTTTCGGTTCGATTCAGTTTGAGAAAATAGAAAATCGATGGGTTCGTTTGGTTGATGATTTTCCCTCTAAACTGATCTGAACTGCTCATCATGTGCACACCTAGTGCCATACAAAGGGTCTATAGAGTCAAATCAATACCTTCAGGGTCCACAAAGTCAAATCATGGACCAAAATTCACTCTAGGCAGCAAATGATCAAGTCAGGCACTTAAAGTGCAAGGAAGAGTCACCAAAATGATGTGGAACTGTGCCCAATCTCAAAGAATTAAAAGCAAGTGAATCAGAGGCCATTTGAAGTCAAATTAGTACAAACAATGCACATTTTGGTGGGCCCCACGTGTTGATGTTTAAGCAATTCAAGACCCCCAACTTCAGCTCAAAATTATCAAGGAATATATGAAGAATATTTTCTAAAAAAATTGGAGCAAACGAAGCTAAAATGAGAAAAATACAAACAAAATAATGTTAGGGTCACAAGTCCATAGACCCTGCAACACTCGACAGATTTGAGAGGGGTCACGACCCCTGACAAAGTGAAGGGTCGCTTCGCGGTGACGCCAAAACCTGCAACTTTGGGTATTTTGTGATCCTTTGATCATTTTTCGCTACAAATGGGTCCCACAAGCTAGTGAGTCATTAGACATGTATCCCAGTCAATGAGTGACATGTGGCACTCAATTTTGACCCAATCAAATCCTCAAGAGTTAGTGGGATGCAATGTGAATGTTGAGAACTTGGTAAGAGGCGTTAGTTCTCACCTGGCTGCCCAGGGTTCAAAACCTGGGCATGCCACCTTCCCACCTGAGGGCTCCATCACCCCACCCAATCGAGGTCTACTACCCTTACCTGAGGGTTGGGTCCCAGCTCCTTATAGATGGGCACAAAGAAAATATTTAACTACATGGACGCAATCCCGAACTCAAATATCTAGGGCGGATGTTTAGGGATTTGGGGGCTGAAGCCCCTCCCAACTTTAAGAAAACCCATAGGGCGATAAAGGGGGTACGGTCTGGCCCAACCCCCACTTAAAGAGTGGGTCAAGCCCCCTCCCAATTTAAAGAAAGCCCATGAGGGCAATAAGGGGCGTTTGGACCAACCCCCCACTTGAAGAGCCCGTCAAGTTGCCTCCCCTTCCCCAACTCAAGTAGAAATTTACATAAATTCCAAATCAGTTTTTCTTGGTTTCTCTCTCTCCATCTTTCAAAACGTCCTCAAATTGGTCTCCATCACCAACATCAACATTTATACACAATTTCTCCTCTTTTATGTGACCCTTTGCTCCCTCAATGGATGTCTTTTGCTAAACCTTATTAGAGAAAAGATGCTCACAACCGAAACCCATGTGAAATGAGAAGTAGGCTCAAAAGTGGATAGATTGCTCATATGGGCTGGTTGCAATGGCCGAGCGTATGGGATTGCATGCAATGGACGATTGTAGTCCCTGCACAATCGACCACTACCCAATTTCTAATTCTATTGAAGTTGTGATTAGAGACCCTTTTTTACTCATGTGTCATGCTAATAACTAATTGTCAATTGTATGACCTTTGCTTATTGAATGCATTAAAGGCCATTTTTAACCTCAATGAGGTTAGTAAAAGCATGTTCATTGTAGCAGTTTTGTTTCTATTCTGCTCAATATATACTTTTAATGTTGATTCGGGTTTTCTATTGAGTTAGATGGGTGTTTATTCATGGTAATAGAAGTTAATTCAGAAACCATGTAGTGCTTCTCACTTTCAAAGGTGTTTAAACATGACAGAAATTTGATGTGCTAATCATGCTTTAGGTTTATGGGTTTTGTAGGTCAATATTTGAAATTTTCAATTGACCATCGTCAGCCCTCGTCAAAAAAAAAATCCTGGATCCGCCATTGCAAATCTCAAATGAAGAAAAGAGAAGAAAAAACAAAAGGATTTTAACAGGCAAATCCTTTGGATCAAGTTCGGGTGAATGAGTCTCCATTGTAATCCATACTCTGAGAGAATGCTAGGCTTAAAAGACTGCTCCATGCTATGGCACCACCTCAGGCAATTTACTTGCTAACCCAAGCCCATGCTTATTATTATATAAGAAAATTGACACAAGAATAGCAAAATGATATTAGACTTAGGGCTTGTTTGGTATCTCCACTCTTTTTTTTATAGATCCATCTAAAATAGAGCTATTAAAAAAAGAGCCATAAAAAAAAAGAGGCTAGAATGAAATAACGTGTTTGGTAACGCACGAATCTATTTTAAATACCCCGCCTCTATATTTTAAGACCCAAAAGCTCTATTTCTCATCTGCCCACTTTTGGAGAATTTGGATTTTAAAGGATTTGCCTCTAAATGTCTAAAGCGAACGGAGTCTAGAATCTTATACTAAACGCTTTAATTGTTCAAACTTCTGTCCGATTTAGACATTTAGAGAAATAGAGGAACGAAATAGAGATACCAAACATGGGCTTACACCTGTATCACCAACATAGTGATAGCTATCATCATCTACTAATAAATGCCCAAGTTAATGTTGTTCTATTGGAGTTGATCATTGTTTAATTAAGTTCATGAGACTCCTAATTTAGTGCAGAGCACTCATTGTAACATCCTCTCCTGAACATGTTTTCCACATGCGAATGGCAAAGTTTTGAATATTAATTGCAGAGTGACTTGACATGAGGTGTTTTTTTTTTAATCAAAATTACCCCCATCTTATATTGTGACTCATCATATCACTAAATAATATAATGTACGGAAGTTAATCTTTTTTCTTCTCTCTCCAATTTTTCCCTCTCTCCTTTCTTCAAAAATCGAGGATGGAACTATTTTTCCCCCTTTAAAGCAATTCAAGCAAATGATACAATAGCCCTTTTTTTTTATTAGTATTATCTTCCCTTCTTTCTTCCTTTACGACAATAAATGCGAGGAGTCTCTTCATAAAAAAAAAAAAAAATTCCAAACTCCAGGTCAAAACCAACAATAAAATGAATCCCTTTTACCATTTTGACAAAACAAACAATGAACCAGATTCTTGCATAGGGGATCACACATTGGTGGACCCCAGAGATGGATGGTCATGCAATGGAGACCTAATTGACAGATGTAAGGTCCAGTGGAAATGAATCAAGATGATGGTTAATTTTTATCATCCATTACTCCAAGAGATTTTGCTTTCACTATTGTCGGTTGGTGAGCAGAAACTAGGAGTGTGCGTGTTCAACTGTTAACAGAGAAGAAGATTACTATGAATGAGATATCTGTTACCCAAGATTACCGAGACAATACGTCCGTTATGGAAGCTACAGCTTCTTCAAAATAAAAACCCATGATCAAGAGAGTAAGCACCCTCTCTCTCTCTCTCTCTCTCACATCTAAAGGTGTTGACACAAAAAAAAAATGTCGCTTTTCCCCTTAGCATGCTTCAACATCAAATCGGTCATATGAAGCTACAACAAACTATTCAAATATGATTTTCAGCACCAGCAAGGTTCACCAAAGGCCCGCGAAGCCTCTGAAAACCTACACGGTGATCGAAAATCCAAATGAAACCAAAATACCTTCAGATTCAGCAAACAAAAGTTCTATTTAGGCAAGATGTTTCAACATTATTTCATGATGGTCGATTTTCTTGCAATGAATTGGGAAGCAGCTACTTAAGTATCAAATCTTTTTAGAATCACTTAGATAGCTCAAAATCCTATATTATAGCCTTGAGAAGTGTCCATGTCAAGTTTTGGGCTGTTCTAGCATCGTTTGACCCATGGTTTGACTCAAAATCACCTTCTTGTGATGAGATCCTTGGGAGCCATGATTCTCATATTAGAGCCCATGGATAGTCTTAAAATATTTTCAAGAGGCTCCACGTCAAATTTCAAGTTATTCTGACATCGTTTGATTGAATTCAGCTTAGCAACATCCTTTTTGTGATAGAACGTATTCTTCTTGCGATGGGACCCTAAAGGCCGCGATTCTCGGAGTAGAGCCTATGGATGCTCTTATTTTATTCCCAAGAAGGTCTACCTTAGATTTGAGGTCATTTTGACATCGTTTAACCTAAGTTTGACTTTTTGTAACAAAACAACACCTTACAACAATATTTTTGTTTTAATTTCCCGTAAATTTGGAAACTCACTCCTCATTTTGTATGTTATTTTGTCAACATTAATGTAGAGAAAAGATGTCATTAAATCTAAAAAATATCAAGAAAAACAGGCAATAAATAAAAATAAGAAAAAAGTCGAAGAACACAGTTAAATTGGAGCGCTCAACCCCTATGGTTGCAGGCGAGCAAAAGGGGTTGTTTGGATACCTCAACGTAATTAATAAGAGCTAATCATATTAGGGTCTAAAATAAAAATTATGATTTTTACGTTCTAATTTGCAATTAGATTGTTTGGTAAAATTATTTTAAAAAAAACTTATTTCATGAAGTAATAATATTATCGGCTACCATTAAAAATTGTTCTAATTAGGGCCTACCTTGTATAAATTACAGTGTAGAACCCACCATTTACATTGTTTTGAAGTCTATGCCCAAGTATTATAGTGTGCTGAATGCAATGGCTGAGAGTTTCCTTTTCTGAAAGGGACGGGTGTTTCTTTTTGTATGATGTGTTTTTTGATAAAGAGGTAGAAGTGTCAATAAGGAAGGCAACCTTGTGTGAGAGGGTATTTTTCTTTTGCTGATGTGGCTCAAGGAGAGACAAATGCAATTTAAAAGCAACTAAATTCTAAAAAACACAAACAAATTTCAAAAAATATAAATAAATTAGAAAGAATGCAAATAAATTTCAAAAACACAATAATTTCAAAAGAACGCAGAGAAATTTAAAAAACGCAAATAAATTTCAAAAGATCCAAATAAATTTAAAAAAATATAAATAAATCTCCAAAAGATGAAAATCAATTTAAAAAGACGGAAATAAATTTCAAAAGATCCAAATAAATTTTAAAAAATATAAATAATTCTCAAAAGATGAAAATCAATTTCAAAAGATCCAAATAAATTTCAAAATCAATTTAAAAAGGCACAAATAAATTTAAAAAAATATAAATAAATTCCCAAATATGAAAATCAAGTTCAAAAGATCCAAATAAATTTAAAAAAAACGCAAATACATTTATCACAAACTCGGATAGATTTGTCTATAACTCAGATAAATTTGTCCCAAAACTTAAATAAATTAGCCAAAAATTCAGATAGATTTGTACAGAACTCAGAGAAATTTGTTTTAGAACTCAGACAAATTTGTGTAAAACTCAAATAAATTTGACAAAAAAATGAAAAACTCAAATAAATTTGACAAAAACTCATATAAATTTGTTAAAACTCAGATAAACTTGACAAAAAACTTAGATAAATTTCACAATGGGGCCCACTTGATGACCCAAGAAGGAAGAACGTGTGATCTTCTTCTTCTTCAACCATTCTGTTATGCAACCATAACAGAAGAACAACCATGTTGTCTTCTCCTTCCACGACAATAGCGCAGCGGCGAACATTCGATCCCGATGAGGCAGTAGCGGTTGCAGCGGCAGTGATTCCGGTGTGCTGTCCTCGGTGATGTGGGGTCTAGCCGAGAACAAAACCCAACTCAATCTGCCTCTTCTCCGTTCTGTAATAGAGACAATAGAACTGTGGTCTCTCTTTTGCTTCGGTGACGGGCCCAAAATCCGGCGATGACAACGGCAAGAATCAAGAGTTCTGATCCTCTGTTTCTTGTTCTTCTATTGACGAGTAGAACCGCGAGCAAGCAGAGACTTGCTGACGTACACGTTAGATCCGATCATCCCTTCTCCAATGGACCCTTTGAAGATCAAATTCGTCAAATCTCCGATGATCACGCCAAATATCTTTGATACCAGTTTATAAAGTGTGACCCCTCTTCCTTTTCCGGTGATGGGTGAATCTGGATCCTGCTTGCTGCTTCTCCAGCTGGCGGAAACGAGATCCTCTGCTCTGGGTGATCAGTCTAGATTAGGTTTTTCTGTAGAGATGCGGATATCGGATCTGTGACGAAGACGATCTCTAGTTCAGACTTCTCTAATTCTCTACAACTCGTTCTGGAACAACAGCAACCTTGTTCTTCGTCGGCAATGGCTCAAAAATTTCAAGGATTTTAGAGAATCTCTACTTAGGAATGAGGAGGGGGAACGGAACATTTGAAAATTTAAAATTTTATGCCTAATCAGTTGAAAGGGTAAATTAGTTATGGAAATTATATGTATGAACTTCTCGCCGAAATATGTCCACCAGCATAGACTACAGGCGTCGGAGGAAAAGTTGATGAATTGGATGCCTTACAAGACCTCTACGATGGACATTTCGCTTATTTACTAGAAAAACCCTCTCTCTTTCTTCTCTGATTTCCTGGCAAAAGCATATCTCCCACACGTGCCAACGGCTGTGAATGTTACTTCGCATTTCTCGCGCAAAACACTGGGGGCATTTCCGTAAAATTAACCGCATATCTTTGTTCGTTTGAAAACCGCCTTCCTTTTACAACGGAGTTGTAGTTGTAGCGCGCGTGAAATAAAATAGAGAAAGAGGAAGAAGGAACAAGAGAAAGAGAAAAAGAGAGAGAGAGAGGGGATAATCTTCTTATCTTTGGGTTTCCCAGCGAGAAAATCTCTAATCCGTTGTCGATTTCTCAACTTTCTCATGTTCGATTTCAGCTCTCCAAATCCATGGAATTCTCCACATTTCGCTCATCCTTTTCTACACCGATTTGATGCATTTCTCTGTCAAATCTCACCTCTAAACCACGATTTCGGAGGTAAACACGAAATCTTGCCAATGTTGCCAATCTTGTTTCTAAGATCGAGATGCATGCCTTTTCTTTTCTTCCCTCGTGTAAAGTCAATGCAGCTCTTTGCAATTGTCTTATGCTTGGGGTCATTGTTCTTTTGTTATTGGTTTTGATAGTAATGGAAAACATGGTATCGCTTGTTGTAACTCCACCGATATGTCTTTAGGAAGCACCCATTTTTTTTAATTTTTTTATTTATTTTTGCATTAGCCCATTTTGAATTAATTAGTAATGTGAATTTAAATCATTCTCTGTATATGGTCAGAACCTCTTTGAATGGATGGGTTGGATTTTCTGGTCAAAACTGATTTTAGGGGGTGTGTGTGTTTGTGGTGAGAAGATTTTGCATTCTTTTTGCTGGAGAGAGGAATCTTACATTCCCACCCCTTCAATTGGTGGGCTAAGTGCTAACCAATTCATTCATTCATTTTTTTTTTTTTTTTCTGCATAGGAAAAGTGCATGGTGCTTTGGAAGAGTGGATTGGATGGAAAATGAGAACAATTTTTATCTTGTCGCATAATCCTCAATATTCCCTGTGATCAATCAATTTGGATGCATGTGGTGAATGGTTAGGCATATCATACACATGTTCCATGAGGACCCAACAAGATTTGGATTGCTAGAACTTCCATCCATTTGATTGGATTGGATTATTTCCCTATTATTCTTTTTCTGTCTTTTGTTTTGATGGTACTTACAGTACAATCTGTCCATGTGGTAGTTCTTAAAATTATGCCAACTGATCAAAGAAAAAGGAGGTCCCTATTGTGGATGGAGCATATCTTGGACACATGTATCGAACTACCAAATTTCTTTTAGTGGCTATGATGCATTGATACTTCAAAATGGGCAATGTATCACATCCAATACTTCACTTTTTATGTATATATAAAATACACGTCCCTGCTGTATTCATGCAGTATTTGGGCATCATAGGCGAGTGGACCATTTGAATTTGACTATTTAGCTTTCATTCAATAGATGGGGAGAGGTTTTGTCCTCTTGATGATGAGCCTTTAACTTTTAATAATCCATTTGGTGGACACTAGTTGAATGGCCTGGAATCAAAATTTCACTGTGTGTAATTTATGCTTCATCCACAATGGAACAAATAATTTGGCTGCCTGGATTGACATGCATGTTTGGCACATGTAGTGACGTAATTGTCTATAGATCAGGTTAATCGTTCTCTGTTGAATTGAATGATACTTATGCCTTGTGGCCTATAATTCTTTTTCACAGTGAAATAGATAATTTTGGCTGTCTGGATTATGCCTAGTTGGCACATGAGGTGATGTAATTGTGAATAGAATAGATCGGGTACATCAAACTAAGTTGAGCTATGAATTTGGCTGGGTCCTCTCAGGCAACGGTCATCCATGATAAACCAATTTACTCTGGGCACATTTGGCATTTTTCTAGGAAGGGGGTTTGATCAAACGGGGTGAAGGTTGACGATGGAGATCTAAAGTGGCCACACATTTTTCTATATATGCTTAGATTCATTTTCACAAAGTGAAGCACAGAAACAATTTTCCTGTAAAATTGACCGTATACTTCCATATTCTAACCAACCATTACCTCATTTGTGTCCTCAAGATCGACCCCATCCCTTCCCTTCCAACGGAAACCGCTAGGAAAATGCCAAGCATCCCTTTAGTGGGCCTTTTTAGACTTGCACTTAACCTGCAACTAGCTAAGTAAACTAAAAGACGGGGAAGACTGGTATGCATGGCCTGAACCTATCTTATCTTTGTAAAAACTAGAGGGACTCGACACAACTTTACTCCTACTCTCACACCACACTAGCAAAATATTCAATGTATTTCATTCACTTCAATACATTGAGAGGAATCTTAATGCATAAGACTTAATTCATCTCAACTCATTCAACTGTAATACAAAAAGGGTAACTACATTCCTCATGTATCACAATACAATACAACCATCTCACTACATCACCAACAAACCTGTTTCTAACTCACACAGTAGCTACAATTCACCCTACACTCAAGACTCTCACTTCTCAGCACACACAAATGATGCCAAGGACCCATATATACAGGCTTGAAGGACTAGTTCGGTGGAATGCTTTCGGTGGAGAGGAGTGCTATGTTGCCCCATCTCTCTCCCTTCATTAAGCTGGCTGTAAGAAAGGTGAGTGGAAACTTCTTCAGCCATGTGCAAAATGAGATGTTTGCTTTGGATGGTTAATTCCAGAAATGGGGTTATGTGGCATTCTCTTGCCATATGAAAGAGACGGTGGAAAAGATAAGGGCAGTGGTTCCAACAATCTTGAGGAAACCTAGCCTGAAACCAACCTTAGCCACAGCCCACAGGTATTGTCAATGAGTTCTCTCATTTTTGTGGATTGTGGAAGTGCACATTTTATCTGGTTCTTTATTTCTCTAGCATGTAAGGACTCCCCTCACATTTTCTAAAGCAGTACACATTCGAAAGATCTGAGTTCAACAGGTGAGCTACTGTAGGTGTGTCCCAACAACGGCGTTAAAACTTGGTCCAGTGTACAACTTGGTCACCGAGAAAAAGGGGAAAAAAAGAACTTGGTATGGCTTGATTGAGTCACAAAACTTATGAGCCCAATGTGTTGGTAACTACAGGGTACAGGTACTCAACTGAGTCATCTTGGTGCCTATTGGGATTTGATTCTACAGTTTCAACCCCTGGCTGGTCTGTTTGTGAGGTTGGTCATCAGTGTGTATTATATGCATATCTGTGGCCCATCTGATGAGTGTTCCATGTCAGAAATGCTGGTTGGCTCCACCTGTTGATTGATGTGGATCTTGAAAAACACTTTGCTTGGTATGTGTGCTGCAATACACCCTGGCTGGTGGAGATAACAAAAACATCTAGTCACACTCCCTTTTTTTTTTTTTTTTTTCTGAACAACAATACCTGTTACCACAGTTATTTCTGTAACATAGCAGTAACATTTTCTACGTTAAAAAACCTTGGCCTGATGCATCAAGTTACCACATGAGGTGTTTGATCTGTTAAAAGCAGTTATCCAGGAAAATTCCTTTGGATCACAATTGCAGAAATTAAGAAAATCAGAAATGATAGAAATATGCAAAAGATGAGATAGGATCACCATATCTTTCTATTGGAAATTGAATCATTCTGGGCTTTTCAATTACAGTTCAGTAAAGGAAATTGCATTGCTGCATAGTTTTCTCGACAACAAGAAGTTTGGGTGACTGATGGATGCTAATTATGGAGCCGCTTTGAGGAATGGAAATATTGTTGTTGAGAAGATTCCAGATTTAGGGAAAGAGAATGAGATTGTTGAGAACCGTGTACTCAGCCGTGCAGAGCCATTACAAGTGAATAGCATTTCTAAAGACTCATCAAAACGAGAGGGCCTTAATACTTCTGGAGTGAGGGATGAACACTCTGTGATCGGCACTGGAAGCAAAAGTTCAAATGCTTTAAAGCTAGGGGGAGTGAAATCAGAACAAGAGGGTCTTAATACTTCTGGAGTGAAGGATAAACACTCTGTGATTGGCAGTGGAAGTAAAAGTTCAAATGCTTTAAAGCTAGAGGCAGTAAAATCAGACACCGAGGGTCTTGACACTTCTGGAGTAAAGGATCAACACTCTGTGATTGGCATTGGCAGTAAAAGTGTAAATGCTTTAAAGCTAGAGGCAGTGAAATCAGTAAGAGAGGGTCTTAATACTTCTGGAGTGAAGGAGGAGCACACTGTGATTGGCACTGGAAGTAAAAGCTCAAATGCTTTAAGGCTAGAGGCAGTGAAATCAGAAAGAGATCAGGGTCTTAATACTTCTGGAGTGAAGGAGAAGCACTCTGTGATTGGCACTGGAAGTAAAAGTTCAAATGCTCTAAAGCTAGAGGCAGTGAAATCAGAAAGAGATCAGGGTCTTAATACTACTCGACTGAAGGCGGAGCACTCTGTGATCGGCACTGGAAGTAAAAATTCAAATGCTCTAAAGCTAGACACAGTGAAATCAGAAAGAGATCAGGTTCTTAATACTTCTGGAGCGAAGGAGGAGCACTCTGTGACCGGCACTGGAAGTAAAAGTTCAAATGCTCTAAAGCTAGACGCAGTGAAATCCGAAAGAGATCAGGGTCTTAATACTTCTGGAGTGAAGGAGGAGCACACTGTGATTGGCACTGGAAGTAAAAGCTCAAATGCTTTAAGGCTAGAGGCAGTGAAATCAGAAAGAGATCAGGGTCTTAATACTTCTGGAGTGAAGGAGAAGCACTCTGTGATTGGCACTGGAAGTAAAAGTGCAAATGCTTTAAAGTTAGAGGCAGTGAAATCAGAGAGAGAAGGTCTTGATACTTTTGGAGTGAAGGATAAACACTCTGTGATCAGCACTAGAGGTAAAAGTTCAGTTTCTTTAAAGCTAGAGGCAGTGAAATCAGAAAGAGGGGGTCTTAATACTTCTGGAGTGAGAGTGAAGGATAAACGCATTGTGACTGGCACTGGAAGTAAAAGTTCAAATGCTTTAAAGCTAGAAACAGTGAGATCAAAAAGAGAGGATCTTAATACTTATCGAGTGAAGGATAAACACTCTGTGATTGGCACCAGAAGTATAAGTTCAAATGCTTTAAAGGTAGAGGTTGTCGATTTCAACTTTTTCCCTTTCTTGAGTTATTTTTTCTTCCAATGTTATGGTGCTCAAATTTATTAAATTCCATATCTTTGTTTGACTCCGTGATTGTGCAAGTGAGGTCCACCTTTGGGTGAACCACTGTGTGGTCTACATTGTGTATGGCCATGCCCCAAATTCTCGTGTTCAATGATCCAAGTGATCATGTTATCCAAATGTCCATGTTCAACAAGAAAATGAAATCAACTGCCATCATGGACAAGAGGTTTTTACAATGATGGAGATTTTTGGAGCATGCCCTTTGCTGATGGACCCCACCACATGAACTGCCTGTGGTTATTCAAAGATAGGATTGAGTAAATTGTAGCTGCCAGATATGTGATGCCCCGTTTAAAAGAAAGTGCACGTGTACTTAATTTTTTATGTTCTCTTGACGTTCAGAAATCAGGAGCTCAACGAGGCAACCATTCTAAGAAAGACAAGATTCCCAAGGATCAAGCCAGTCAGAGAGGTCTGACAATGACATTTCCTAGTAAGCAGAATCTGGGTCTTTCACAGAGTCTAGCCTCTCCATCCAGAGGTATTCTCACAAGCAGCAGTTTGAGAACAAGCAATGCCGATAAGCAGAAGAAAATATCTCATGTGAAAGATTCTCACATGAATGGCAATAAATCTATGCCCCTTGTCCCAAATGGTCGGCCCATTTCAACTTTCCAATCAAGTAATTCCAACAAGCGTGCTTCTGCTGGAGTAGTTTCAAGGGGTGCAAGTAATGGTGCAGTTTCTAGCAAGCAAAATACTTTGGCCTCTTCTAAGACTAGCGTTTGGAGGTCCAAAGTATGTGTTTTGAGTTCCGAGGTAGCTGGTTTACAAATTAATTTTCATTTGAAACACCATTAGAAATTAATAATCTCATGTCCTGATTTATTTATTTTTTGTTTCTTATTGTTCCATCGTGAATTGAAAATCAAATGGTGAAGTCTGTACCGACAAATGCAATTGTCAACAATGCAGCCTCTAAAGCACACATGTAAGTTTTCTTGTTCATATCTTGCTTTCATGGCTGATGTTCTCTAAATATTTTTCCCAGAGCCTAGTTAAGGACATAGGTGCAACTCAGACATACAAGACAACAGTACATGTTGCCAAGCAGCTGGCCTACTTTTTTTATCATTCATTTGCTATTTTTTTTCTTAAGTTTTGGATATAATTCTTTTTTGGGGGTTTTTACAGACTAGTTCCTCTGACACCTGATTCCCACATGCTAACAACAAAAGACATAAAAATGTCACCAAAGTGCTTTGATGACAATTCTTAGTAGTCTTACACTCTTACCTCTAACCCCCGATATCATGACCCACAATGTCGTCGGTATATATCATGGTTGACTTACATATCCCTTCTTCTTCCTCTAACTTCTCCCCAGCTTTCTTGGCAAATCCAAAATTAGGGGTCATGATATTTTCTGAGAAGAGGAGTTGTATTTAAGCCAATTTAATGAGAAATAGAAAGCAGTAGCAGTCTAGTTGTTTTTAAGTGCTTTAATGAGTTAAATGTAATTCAATTAGGTTAAATCTAATTAAACAGTCTTGAATTAAAAAAGAATTAAGCTCTTAAAATTACAAACTGCCCTCCCTTTTTCTTAAAAACAAGATCTATTAATGGGGCATATGGAGTGTGATTGAAGCACACGCTTCTTCTTGGGTGTTTGCCTCAAATATACCTTATATGGTGCATGGTATGCCTTAAAAGCAACATGAGCCATTAAGGGAAGCCCTGCTCTGATGTGAGCCTCAAAGCATAAAACCCCAAAAACTCCTAAAGCCTCCAAATCCACTAAGACAAGGACTAGCAATTAAACATGATTAAGTTACCCAATCAACTACCATGCATGTTTCTTTCTTTCTTCCCTTCTTTTCTGTTATAAAACTACAGGTTATACTTTCTCTGGAATTTTTATTTTCATTAGTTCTTTTTCATTTTCTCTAGAGTGAAGACTGCTCATTATATTCTACTTTATTATCAGAAGTACAGCTTCTCATGGATTGGCTCAACATAAGGGCAATGGTTCTGGTTTTCCTCTCGGGTCCAATGAGCGTGCTGAAAAAAGAAAACCTGTGAGATCAACTTAATTTAATTTTTATTGATGACCAAGATTAAATGGAATGGAAGCTAAAAATTGTATGTAATTTTTGTTCAACAGCTACCAAAGCTGGAAGAGAAAATTCATGAAAAAGAAGTGGGAAAAACTAATTTGCAGGAGAAATCAAAGGTGCCACAATGTAGAATTGTATTTCTTACGATATCCTTGTGAACTGTGATTTGTTCCACCTTGAGCTCCACCATATTCTTTACTGTATCGTAACAGAAGAGCAAGGAAGCTGAGATGAAGCAACAGAGGAAACGCTTAGCTGTTAAAGCTACACCAACGCCTCGTGCTAAGGTGGAATTGAAGAAGGTAACTTATCCAAGCACATTATGTTTAACTATTTCCCGTGACCTGTCAATCTAAGATGCACGGATACTACAAAATGACAAATGTATTGTGTCGTATCGTATCAGATACTTTACTTTTTATGTAAAATCCGTGTCTTTATCGTGCTTGTCGTATCCATGCCATATTTGGGCATCATAGCTGCCAATATATTATATACTTCATGGAACTGAAATGCTAATGTCTAATGTTGCCATTTCCAATATATTACGAGTCACTTACATTAGAGATGTACCTATTTCTGGTGGGACCATGATTGATGTTCTTCTTTTTCATGGTCATTAGTTGAACATTTCCATAACTCAAGGATATGAGGTAGAACAAAAACTAGGTCAAATCGAAATTTTCTTGCATCTTTTCTTGGGAAATAGATAAGCCTATTAGTTACCACCGTTTCTTGGACCCTTTTAAATTGGACCATGAATAGATTCTAGGCCTAAAAGTGACTTTGCAATAGGTAGTGGGCCTTTAGTATGGTCCTATTTGAAGATCTCTCTCTCTCTCTCTCTCAGAAGCACACACACAAGCGTAGGGCCCACTTTTGGTCCTCACCCCTTTCCCAAATACTTGCTTCCTCCCTCTTTGCAAATGTCCTCCATACACAACTCAATCATTAGGATTTTTCATAACATTGGATTTGACCCATGAAGAAAGTTGACAGTTGAGTTTTTTCCTTTCCTTTTTAAGATGGGGCAGGGCCCAGGGTCTCATATCTCCATCACCTTAGATCATTTTGGATTGGATTATTTTTGTGGCCCCCTATCCAAATATAAACCTTCCATCTTCTCCACCCTCAGACAAGTGGGCCCCACTGAGCTCTCACCCAAATGGAGCTATATATTATCAGAAGTGTGAACACAAAATAAATAAATCAGAGGCAAATAGAGGAACTTTGATTTTAATTAATTTGATTTATGTTGTTAGGATACAATGGCATTAGATGATTGATAAACCGTCCTTAACATTTCGACACAAAAGTGGACCTGAGGGTACATGCCTCAAATCCCTAATCTTTTGCTGCTTAAATCCCAAAAAATTACATGCTTCTAAGGGCTTGAGAAGTTTATATATATATATATATATATATATATATATATGGGCTTATGATAAAAAAAATATCAGGGCTCGTGAAGAACTTTGCTCTAAATGACCCAGGGTACCCCAGTCAAATATCATTTTGGACATCTGCATTGGGACCCTTTGAGTCTTGTGCCTGGTGCTTGGCCCCTGGGTCCAAGCTTAACTCTAATGTTGATCTGTCCGTTGATTTTTGGTATTTATAATTTATCATTGGAAAGATTTTGAAGAGCAAAAATGTAATGGTATAAAGATCCATCCTATTTGAAGCCATATAGTTTGGCAAATTAGGATTGAAAGATAACTATACCTCCCGGCCTTTGACCTTTTTCACTTCCAGATGCCATATCTTTCAACCATTTGTAGATTTCTTACTATTATATATTTCTGGAACATCTTCTAGAGAGAATCAAAATTTTACATTTATTAGGCATGTTTAGAGTTGTTTCATAGTTGAGCACTTTTTATGGTCTACAGAAAGTCTTGTTTTGTCAAACCGTGGTCGACTTGAGAGAGTGATTACATAAGATTGACCACATGGCATGGTCAAGGTGAAATCAAATCTATACATATGGAGTTCACCTTCCATAGAGCTGAACTGTTAAAGTGGTGGCCACATTTTGTTTACCTACCACAGGCTTGACTTCCAAAGAAAGTGATATTAACCATTATGGCAAAGAAAACCTTGATGAAAGCACCTAGTATAATGATTTTTTAATAAATTTATTTTCTTTCATGATGTAGCCGACCTTTTTAAGATCCGAGCTATCCATTTGATGCACAGCTTCTCCCTTCTAATTTATGAAATTTCTCTTCAATTGGAGTTACATTCACCATTGGATTGAATGAGCTCATTTTATCCACATGGTGTACTGATAAAGGAAGAAGGATTAAGTTGATGGTTTGGATCCATGATATGTGGTCCACATTGCATGGAAAAGGGTACATCTTTCAAATGGCTTGGATCTTCACAGACTGCACATGTACGGACTGGATTTGATCTTACTTGACCGCATTTAAGGATTTGATTCACAAAGTGCACAACCTTACTTAGTCACTGGGATGAGGGAATGGAGAACATACCTTGGACAAGAGGTGGACCAAAAGTCATCCTAATTCTCCATCATATGACAATAGATATGAAGGCCATGAGATCAGGGGTAGAAAAACACAACAATTTCTCAAGCATAAAACTCAGTGATAGATGTTTTTTGTTTGGTGTAGCTGACGATAAGATTGTGAGCTATGAAGTTTACCTGGTTATCATTATTCTTACTGTACAATATTCCGTAAGTTTAGTACTTTCGTGACATTTACCATGGTAAACAGACAATATGGTTGTCTCTACATGGTTGATACGCACTTTCATTTGCAATATCTCTGTTCTGAATGGTCAATATACTCAAAATGTAATTATCGACGTTGGATCCTCTCTGTAAGTCTGAAATCTTTTTGTCACAAGTGCTAATTTCAGCTTTGTGTTTGACATTAGAGGTTACTCATTTATGTGTGTGGTCGATGCTTAATTATCTGTAATGCTACAGTTACCAACAGCACGGCCAAAGCCACTGATGCAGGGACAGTCCAAGTCCTATGTTGCTGTGACAGACTGCTCTCATACAGGGGGTGGATCATCTAGGAGGAGCTCATCGAACTCAAGCCTTGACAGAAGCAACAAAACATATGATCGTCACCCACAAATTGCTGGGCATGGGGATTCCACTTCCTCAAATAAGCCAATCCGGATGTCTCTTTCTAAACTGCAGCCTCAGAAAGCATCAGTTGCGGTCAAGTTAAAGGTAGCAGACTCCTGTTCCAAGACTGTGACAAAATGCAGAGGAGGAAAAGAACAGAACCTAATGAAGTGTGTGGAAGACTCTCCTCGAGTTGAGCTAGAGTTGTTTTCTATTCTGGATGATGATGAGGATGATGAGGTGATCATCAGCTTACCTGATCCTCCTTGGACTAAAGAAGATGATATTAGCCATTTTGCTTGAAGAAATGCCTCCAGTTCCTTGTATTTATAATGTTGGATTGGGAGTTTTCATTTGTTGTGGTTAGGAAGGGCTTCTGTGGTTGATTGTCAGATCTACATTTTCATTGATGTCACTATTAAACAAAATTCCCGCGCCCCCCCCCCCCCCCCCCCCCCCCCGGGAAAATTGTGCCTGCTGGATAACTCTATTAGCATGATATAATTACACTCATTTCTGTTTCTCACTAGTCACAGGATTTAGTGTGCACAATGCGAGTGTGGAATCTACTTAGCATTTGGAAGACATTGAAATGGTTCTCTAGAGCTGTCATTAACTCTTTCAACTAATTTAAAATAGAAAGGTTAGAGAAAACCAACAGTGGAAAGATGATTCTTTTGATGGATATTCTCACCAAAAGTATATCATGACCTCCAAACCGGTGTGTACTCTGTAATCATCCCATTAAATTCTTATAAACAATATAATAAAGTAAGTTTAAGAAATTATCTGAAAGCAAATGAATGTGTTAAATAGAGATATAGAGAGGTGTAAAAATACAGCGGCACGATGAAAGTAGGTAGATGATGGTGAGGTCTATGTTCTCCATATCATGGAGAAGTTGCTAACTAGCTTGCTTTGGACAGTTGGTGTGTTTAAGATCTGAAGTGTAAACCTGTTCAAGTGCTGGTTAGATATGTAAAGATATTAGTAAGATACTGATTATGAAATGTTTCATATCACTGTCTACAAGCCTCTTTCATTCTCATGTTCATTCAAGTCTCACAATGATGCAGTTACTGTTATCTCCAAGTGGATGCCGGTACAAGTGATCTGAAGTACTACACATGTTACATTTCAATTGTACTGCATCTGTTGCATTGTCCTAAAAAGTTAATTAAAATTGTAACAGGTGTAGTAGTCCTTGAGATCACTTGTGCTGGCATTCACTCGAGATCCAGCGACCGCATCAATCACACAATCTCGTATCACACAATCCCACTAGGTGGCTCGTACCGCAAGATGGTAAGGAGTCCAATTAAAACTCTAGATGGAAATATGCTCCCCACTTCCTAGTATCCATCCCACCTTTTCACTAATGAATTTAACCGCTTTGACAAAGCCCTTCCAAAATCAAGAGTTTGTTGTAATAAGGAGGGAGACTAAGAGAAAGAAGATTATAGGGAGAAGGGAGAGCTTTGCTATTATCTCATTAACTATATGCAAATACAATAGGGAGAGGCCTATATATAGGCAAAGTAACCTCATAAGATAGGAACCCTAAATCTAACCCTAACTCATCTTAAGTGGGCATGCACCTAAGATCCATATCTTATAACACTACCCATTGGATGACCACCATTCAATGACAGTTGCCTCATTAAAAACCTTGATAAGGAAAAATCCAGTGTGAAAAAAACAAAGCGAAAGGAAAAAGAGTACAACATTCTTCAAGATCATTGAACTGGTGTTGGACGTGCATAGTGCTGCCTCGTTAAAACCTTAACTAGGAAAACCCAATGGGATAAAACCTATAAAAGGAAAAAGAGTACAGCGCACAAATGTCTCAGATAGCATACTTCAGGATAGTCCCTGATAAACCACTCCCCCTGATTATAGCAACCATTCACATAGTTTGATGATGAACTCTACGCATGCCAATCTCATATACAAACTTCTGGAATACTGATTTTGGCAAAGATTTGGTAAACATGTCAGCCAGATTGGAACTCGAACGAACTTGCTTGACTTCAATTTCATTGTTCTTCTTAAGTTCATGAGTGAAGAACTTCGGTGTTGTATGTTTAGTCTTGTCTCCTTTAATGAAACCTTCTCCAATCTGTCTTATGCATGCTTCATTATCTTCATAGATAATATTTGGGATACCTGCAATAGAAGGAATTAACAAGAACTATGAACATGCCAAATCAAAGATTTTAGCCATACACATTCCCCACTGACTTCATAAAGAGCCAAAATCTCAGCATAGTTGGAGGAAGTAGCTACCAAAGTCTGTTTAGTAGAACGCCAAGAAATGACGGCATTACAATTTAAAAACACATAACTATCTGTGATCGACCCTTATTAGGATCAGATAGATAACCTGAATCTGCATATCCTACAAAACTAGAATCTTTATGATCGTAAGAATAAAATATTTCCAAATCAGTTGTTCCATGCAGATATCGTAGGATTTGTTTAATACCAATCCAGTGCATTTGAGTTGGTGCGGAGCTATACCTGGTAAGTAGATTCACAGAAAATGCAATATCTGGTCTAGTGCATTGTGCAATGCAAAGTACATCAAGGCTCCAATAGCACTTAAGTATGGTACTTTGGGACCCAATACCTTTTCATTTTTCTCGATGGGACGGTATGGATCTTTCTTTATATCAATCCAGTGCATTTGAGTTGGTGCGGAGCTATACCTGGTAAGTAGATTCACAGAAAATGCAATATCAGGTCTAGTGCATTGTGCAAAGTACATCAAGGCTCCAATAGCACTTAAGTATGGTACTTTGGGACACAATACATTTTCATTTTTCTCGATGGGACGGTATGAATCTTTCTTTATATTAAGAGACCGGACAACCAATTGGTTTATTAACGGATGTGCCTTGTCCATACCAAATCGTTTTGAAACCTTCTCGGTATAATTAGATTGATGGACTAAAATCCTATTAAAATTTCTCTCAATTTGTAATCCGAGACAGAATCTTTTTTTTCCAAGGTCTTTCATTTCAAATTCTTTCGTTAAATCATCAGCAGTTTCTTCGAGCTCTTCTAGAGTCCCTATCAAATTTAAATCATCCACATAAACTGCTAATATTGCAAATCCTTTCAAGAATTTCTTTATAAATAAATATAGGCAAATGGGATCGTTTTCATACCCCCTTTTAGACAAGTATTCACTAAGACGATTGTACCACATTTTTCCGAATTGCTTCAGGCCGTACAATGATCGCCTTAATTGGATTGAGTACGTACTCCTTGGCTTTGCTTCAGGCAAAGGGAATCCTTCCGGGATTTTCGTGTGAATTTCTGTGTCTAAGTGCCCATACAAGTAAGCAGTTACAACATTCATGAGTCTCATTTCTAGATTTTGAGAAACTGCTAAAGTGATCAAATATCTGAATGTTGTTATATCCATAACAAGGGAGTATGTTTCCTCATAATCAATCCCAGGTTTCTGCAAGAAACCTTGTGCCACTAATCGTGCCTTATATCTGGTAATTTCATTCAGCTTATTCATTTTTCTTACAAACACTCACTTGTAACCTACAGGTCCGAACATACCACGTTTGTTGAGAGACTCTAACTCTGTTTTGATGGCACTTTCCTATTGTGGCCAATCCTTTCTTTGTCGACATTCATTTATAGAACGTTGTTCTGTGTCCCAATCATCATCATTATTTTCCTTTGATATTTGTGTAGCTACCGCATATGCAAATGCGTCATCGATGATAATCTCATTTCTATTCCATATTTCTTTTCAATAATTGTAAAGTATAAAGATCTCTTCATTTTCCAGTACCGGTGCCTCTTCAGGGGCTTCCAAAGTCTCACCAAGGACTTCCATTATTCTAGAGAGAACGGACTTTGCCATAACCTCTTCAGGAGCATTATGCGCCTCTTCGGGAGGAACCTCTTTAGAAGCGTTACGTGCCTCTTCTAGAGGATATGATGATGATTTCTGATTTCTCATTTTTCGCGGAGCTGAGTCCTTTGAACCTATAGGTCTACCATGCTTCCGGCGTATCGCAGATTCTTTTGCTACCGGATTTTGATTTCGTCCTATAGGGACATTAATCATGGCAGGTGCATTCATAAGCGGCACATGTGACTTCGTCACCTTTGCTGCATTGTTAAATGCATTAGGTAATTTGTTTACAATTTCTTGCAAGTGCACAATTCTCCGTACTTCATTCTCACATTGCGAAGTTCGTGGGTCCAGATGAGACAGAGTGGAAGTATTCCATGTTAATTTTCGTCATTCTTCAGGAACGGGTTGTTCTATAGGAACAATACGTTCTTCAGGAACTATCTTATCTCCCCTTAACGGCAGGAAGATTGTCTCATCGAATTGACAATCGGGAAAACGAGCAATGAAGACATCTTCTGTCCTTGGTTCTAGATATCGAATAATCGAAGGAGAGTCATAACCTACATATATTCCCAATCTACATTGTGGTCCCATCTTAGTACGCTTAGGAGGTGGTATTGGGACTTGAACTGTACAATCAAACTTGCGCAAGTGGAAAATATTGGGTTGATGTCTTGATATAAGTTATGCAGGAGAATATTGATGATAGTCCGTGGGTTGAAGTTGAATTAACATTGCTGCATGCAACACATCATGTCCCCAAGCACTAACTTGTAATTTAGATTGCATCAGCAGAGTCCTTGAAATAAGTTGGATGCGCTTGATCATGTATTCAGGTAAGCCAGTCTGGGTGTGGATATGGGGGACATGATGTTCGACTACAATTCCTATAGACGAACAAAAATCATAAAAAACCTGTGATGTAAATTCGCCTGCGTTATCAAGTCTTATAGACTTAATGGAATAATCAAGGAAGTGACCCCTCAGTTTAATTATTTGAGTTAATAAGTGGGCAAATGCTACGTTCCTAATTGAAAGTAGGCAAACATCCGACTAATGGGTGGAGGCATCGATCAAAACCATAAAATACTTAAAATGTCCACTAGGGGGATTGATGGGTCCACAAATATCACCTTGTATCCTTTGTAGAAAGGATGGGGATTCGTATGTAACTTTAGTAAGAGAGGGTCGAGTGATCAATTTCCCTTGTGAACATGGGATACATAAGTACCCACTAGGTATGGTCAATTGATGGTTCTCTAAGGAATGCCCAAAAGAGTTATCTATGATTTTTCTAAGAATAGTAGCCCTAGGGTGACCTAACCTATCATGCTAAAGCAGTAAAGTCATAGGATCAATAAGCTTTGGGCTCGACTTTGTTGTTTTGCTCATAACAGAATGTGAGTCAACATTGGAGATTGTCGTGTAATTGTTGACACCAAAAATGTCACTTTGCCTCTTCAACATCAAGAAAGCTGCATGAAGTCACAACCTGCCATAAATAGGCAATGCAATTTCTCCAAAAAATCAAATCTTTTCAGAATCAAACAAAAACTGCAAGATCCTTCAAGATAGCCAAGAGAAGAGTACACATGAAGTTTCGGGCCATTTCGACAACATTTGGCCTAACTTCACTTCTCCGACAGCTAAAATGGCGCTCCCGGCGGCGACATCATCGGAGACGTCAAAACTTCGATCAGAGCCTACGGATGACTCCAGCATGTCCCAAAAAGGCTCCATTCCAAATTTCAAGTCAAACCGACAACGTTTGACCCTCCATCAATGCTCGAGCAGCAAAATCAAGCCTCCCGGCGGCGGGAACCACCGAATCCTTCGCTCATCAAACCAAGTGCATGAGTGGCTTCAACATGCTTCCAAAAGGCTGCACGTCAAATTTCAGGTCATTCCGAAAACGTTTGACCAGGTTTCGATGCTCCGAGAGAAAATCAAGCCTACCGGCGGCGGAGCAACCCGGGACCATGACATCCAAAACGGAGCCCATGGAACGTCTCAAAATGACTCCAATAGGCTCCCCGTCAAATTTCAGGTCAATCGGACATCGTTTGACCGCACATCAAAGCTCGGCATTTTCCCCGCAGCAAAATCAAGTGAAGCATCGACGGGACCCCAAACGGCTTCAAAACTCAAACAAAAGCCTATGGTTGGTCTTATTTATTGCTCAGGAGGCTTCACCTCAAATTTCAGGTCATTCCGACATCGTTTGACCAAGTTTCAGCTTCTGGCGGAAAATCAGCAGCTCTACGCGACAAAGTCTTCGGCTTTCCCGGAAAATTAGAAACTTTGCACTCTAAAAATGCAAGGATTCTCATCAAGTTTTCTACAGGGAAATCAAGCCAATAAATGAGAAGAAATGTCAAGAAAAATACAGAAGAAAACGGCGACGAAAAAGACCTCAAAACGACCGCAAAACGGGCTCCGAAGGGGAAAAATCCCCCAGGGTCGCAGACCCCTGCGACCATGGCCCATGGTCGCAGGCCCCTGCGACCATGGCCCATGGTCGCCGGTCCATGGTCGCCGGCGACCATGGAGGTCCGGGTCACCGGATTTTCCGCCGGTGACCCGTTTTTTCCGTCTTTTTTCGAGTTTCGCGCACTTTGGCCCCTGTGGTTCCCTGAAAATGTGATTTTTAGTGCTTGAAATTGACTCATATCCGACGACATCCGTCAAAATCACGGGTCAACCTCCAAAAGCATAAAATCATCAGTGATCGCTCCAAGATCGCCAACCGGCTGACCAAGAAAGTGCACTTTCTGTCCGACCGATCGTGAAATCGACAAGACAGATGTCACCGGCCCGCTCTTAGCTATCAATGTCTGAAGCTACATGTTCATCCGATGTCGATCAGCATGTAGATCCATCGATGATCGTCGCCAGAAGAATTCCAGAAGACACGGCATGGCCCGCGACTCTTCAACTGCTCGGCGACCAATTAATGTGGTTAATTGACTAGCTTTATTGCAGTCATTAATTCATTTCTTTGGACGGCCCAATCAGAAGCAAGCATTTGGGAGTTATAGGTCAATTGATTCATGGCATTTAAACCATGAAACTCCTCCCATTATGGTAATTAAGGTGATTAAAAGCCCTTAATCTCCATCGGCCAATCAGATTCAAGGAAAAAGGAGTTACAAAATCAAGAAATAAATCTTGTAACTCCTCCCATTAAAGCCATTAAGGCTCATAAACCCTCCTAAATGGCTACCAAAGGCCTATAAATAGGAGAGCATTCCATTGAAATGGAGATCGGAAAAGATCGGAATAGATCGGAAAAAGATCGGGAAAAAAGAGGAGAAAATCAGAAGATCAGAAAAAAGGATCAGAAAGAGATCTGAGAGAAAGAAAAAGAGAGAAAAACTCTGCTGAAGTTCTGCACCGGCCACCACTACAAGGTGACAAAAGTCCCTTGGGGGGCACCCCCCCCCCAAGGTCCTTGCCTTCTCCTGCTGCCTCCAATGGCTTAGACGTGGCTTTTCAGCCCGTCTACTTAGCTTTTTATTGGACATAGGACCTTCTCTTGGTCTTTGTCCTCTAAAAACCTGAGGTTATAGCCAAGCCAAGCGAATCAAGAGCATCTTCTGTTCTCATCTGCATGGATGATGGCGAAGCCCATACATGGCTTGCGACCGTCAATCTGAACGAGTCCCCCACAATCTCCTGAAAAGTTAGATCTTCCTTTTCTTGCTTTTCATTGTAATTTGTATTTTTCTAAAGAGACAAAAATCACAACTCTTGTCTTTCATTATTGATAAGAATTGTAAATCGGCTATAAACGCCAAAATCGGCTATAAATGCCAAACAAAATCGCCTTTCACGGCAAACCAAGAAAATGTCTCTTTTCTTAAATATTTGTGCAATGGAAAACTTGAAAGAAGTTGATTTCCTTTTTACTTGCGAAGGTTGATCTCCGGATTACCACTTGCAATTCCAAGTAAAATAGAAAATCTGGCACACCCACATAAAAGAATGTTGATGCACGCTTCAGGGCCCGCCAGGGCGCGAAAGGGTCGGACTCGACGGACTCCCACGTTCCGCCGACCCCGGTAGCCGCCCCAGCAGGCGCCTCGGAGCGCGTTCCATCAAGCTGGCACACCCGGTGGGACTCGTTCATTTGAGAACACGGTACTTGGAAATGAAATATTTGCATATCATACTTTTTGCTCTATGCTTATACTTCTTTTCCGGATTCCTTGGCTACTTTCTAGCTGGTGGCCTATGTTGGATTTTGCACCCAAAAAAAATGAGATGGGATTTTTTGGAAATTTCTATTTCTTTGAGTTTGTTTCCATTCTTTCTCTTTTCAAAAAAAAAAATCAGTTTTCTTAGTTTGAATTCAAAATTGAGAAACTTTGATCCTATCCTATCGTTCTTTGGTGCTTGCAGAAATGTTGAGCCCGTTCGACTAAGGTTTTGGGCCATCGTTTCTCTTCGATGAGTTCATTAGAGATTTCAAAGAAAAAAAAATCAAAAAATCAGTTTTCTTAGTTTGAATTCAAAATTGAGAAACTTTGATCCTATCCTATCGTTCTTTGGTGCTTGCAGAAATGTTGAGCCCGCTCGACTAAGGTTTTGGGCCATCGTTTCTCTTCGATGAGTTCATTAGAGATTTCAAAGAAAAAAAAAATCAAGAAATCAGTTTTCTTAGTTCTGAATTCAAAATTGAGAAACTTTGATCCTATCCTATCGTTCTTTGGTGCTTGCAGAAATGTTGAGCCCGTTCGACTAAGGTTTTGGGCCATCGTTTCTCTTCGATGAGTTCATTAGAGATTTCAAAAAAAAAATATATTAAAAAAAATAAAAATAAAAAAAAAATCAGTTTTCTTAGTTTGGATTCAAAATTGAGAAACTTTGATCCTATCCTATCGTTCTTTGGTGCTTGCAGAAATGTTGAGCCCGATCGACTAAGGTTTTGGGCCATCGTTTCTCTTCGATGAGTTCATTAGAGATTTCAAAGAAAAAAAATCAAAAAATCAGTTTTCTCAGTTCTGATTCAAAATTGAGAAGCTTTGATCCTATCCTATCGTTCTTTGGTTCTTGCAGAAATGTTGAGCCCGTTCGACTAAGGTTTTGGGCCATCGTTTCTCTTCGATGAGTCTATTTGGGATTTGAAAAAAAAGACATAGACCACTAAGGTTAAACCAATTGCGTTCTTTGATCACGATTGATTCAAGAAAAGCCTTGTCCAGAGTGTGGAGACAGCTTGACTGTTCTAGGCAAGGGTCCTCCAAACGGGTTCATTAAGTAATCCTACCCTTACCTGGGGGCAATTCTATCAATTGAGGTTTCATAAGACCGGGTTAGGAGGCCTATGTGTACTCTCTCGTCTTTAAATCTTAAAAATTTTAAAAAAAAAAATCAAAAATAAAAAAAAAGATTTTCAAAAAAAAAATCTTAAAAAAATAAAAAAATCAAAATAAAAAAAAATAAAAAAATAAAAAATAAAAAAAAAAAGATTTTCAAAAAAAAAAAATCTTAAACAAAAAAAAAAGATTTTTTTAAAAAAAAAAAATGAAAATCTAAAAAAAAAATCTTCAAAAAAAAAAAAAAAAAAACTCTCGTCATTTTAGATTCAGATCCGAGAAATTGTGGTTCCTTCCCTTCTGGGTACTGGCGCTCGCGGAAATCGTTGAGCCCGTATTCGGATCGGAATATCATCTGCTCTCTTTGATGAATCCAATCTTGACATTTCAAAAAACAAAGAATCCCATCTCATGGATGCGATCTCCAACATTTGTGCATAGCAATACTGGTACGCCCTTTCAGGGTCTACTGTATCTGTGACCGGCACATTTGTAACTCCTACCTTATATTCTTCTTATCTCGAGCAAGCTCCGCTTCTCGATAAGTCGAATTTAGGTATACAATTACTTCTAGCAGTCATTGGAACGCTCATTTCGAGCCTACCATGTTCGCTGTCAGAACAATTGTACCATCTATGGCTTTTTGCCTTCTTCATGTCGCTTGGGTCATATCCCTTGAGCGATTTGAAAAGACAACCATAGAAATTTCCATTTATGATCATTATATTCTTGTGATTACTAATGGATGTGGTCTTGTTTCAGAACTTTTTCGAAACTAACAATGGCAGCCTTAACCATTATCTTCGATGAGAACAAGCACCAACTCATGCTTCAACAGAAGCAAACCGAACGCACTTACAAGCGCCCTGCCAGCTGCCGAAGCGTCAACTCCCTCGGCAACTCTCTGAACTCCGGGTCGACCTCGACTCCCCGGACCATCGTCTTCGGGACACTGGGACCATTCCCACTTCCCGAAGAACAAACTGCGCCTTCCAAAAGGCAGAAAATCGCCTCTCAACGTGTCACTCCCGTGACACCAAAGGCGAGCGCCCAAAAGCCTGAAGCCCGCGGCACCCCCGCGAAGCCTCGACCCACAAACAACCAGGTCTATCCCAAGACTTGGTCTCCAAGACCTTCCCCAAAACAAAGAAGGTCTCAAATTTCCACCAAGCCAGCATACCTGGCCCCACTCAAAGAAAACCAGTTCTACCCTCTTGCCTACATGAAAGAGGAGAGACCCATCTCCAACTTGACTCCCAAGTCAACCCAGCATGAGCCGGCTTGTTCCTACAGGCCCAAAATCAGATCATGCATCACCAGGCCTCTCCAAGCACCTGCTAAGGCCTACACTCCTTCAGTTCGACCCTTCATCTCTACAGGGGCCGAACTCGAAAGGTTTAAAGCTTCGCTGCAACAGGCAAAGGACCGGGTCCGCATCCTGTCCTTGCCCAACCACAAAGAAGACAAGCTCGGCTGCTGCGCCCGAGGGAGCACATCCTTCATCGTCAGAGCCCAGCCAGAGCTGACTGAAGCTCAAATCGCTCGTCGAGCACGCCGCCGTGCGTCATATCGACAAAAGAGACTAGAGAAGCAACGGACCCAGCCTCCTACACTTCAAGTCTCCCACAAATGGGTCGAAAAAGAAAGACCCGACCAAGTTGCTGCCGTCCATATGGTTGGAAAAACCAGAAGACGCCAAAAGTCAGCATAAAAAATCCATGTCCGACGTCCGGTGACCCGTAGCGTCACCGGGACACGAAGACATCCTGAAGAATCTCCTGCCCCTTCAAGCCAAGGACGGGAGAGTAATCCTTCATCAAGCTCTTCATCAAAAAGAATGAGCCCCAGCTCGGTCACCAGGACGATTTCTTCGTTCGAATCCCGAGGGATGAACGTCTTGGCTACAAGTTCTGAGCCACCACCTCAGAATCCACCTCGAGATGATGCGCTCACACGCATCCAGCAGTTGGAACAAGGCCAGCAGAGGATTGAAACTCTGATGGAAAACATTCTCCTTGTCGTCCAAAATCAGGTGAACAATGAGCCTCCTCCGAATCATAACAATAACGGGGAGAATTGTGAAGAAAATGAGTCACGCGCCCTTACCAAAAAGGACGTAGACAGTATCCTCGCCAAAGCTAAAGAAGAGGATATACTCAAAGAGCATGGGATCAAGCCACCATATCCTTTATGGATGGACTCGGTCCCGTTCCCCACAAAATTCAAACATCCTACTCTCCAAACATATACGGGGAAAGGATCGGCCAGACAACACGTCATCCACTTCAAGATCTTGACGGGAGCTATCGCGGATCAAGATGCACTCAAGATTCGCCTCTTTGCAAGTACCCTAAAAGGTACGGCCTTCGATTGGTACTCCACTCTGCCGGAGAACTCCATTCAGAACTGGGCTATGCTGGAGACACGCTTCCTGACCCACTTCCAAGGTGAGGATCATCCTGTTACTATGGCTCAGCTCTGCAGCCTAAAACAGGGAGAGAATGAGTCAACTTATGACTTCATTCACAAGTGGAAAGCAATGGCGTACAAATGCTCAGATGTACTGCCACAAGCGTCGCTAGTCGACATCTGCCGAAACAACATGAGAGCTAAAATCCGCTCCATGATCATCGGCAACAAATCAAAAAACCTGGGAGAACTCCTGGAAGCTTCCATGGAAGCTGAAACGGTGATCAAAGACCTCAACAGTCAGAAATCATCAAAGAAAGAGCCGACTGCTGTTGCAACCTCTAAACCAAAGAAGAAAGAGGTTCTCAATGTGCAGACTAAGTCAGCTCCTCAGCAACCAAAGAAAGCTGAAAATAGAGCTGCAGGTAAGAGACCTGAACTCTCTGATGCCTTCAAAGAACGTGTAGAAAAGAAATATCCATTCGATGAAGACGTTGAAGAAATCTTTGAGGCTCTCCTAGCAAATGGCAAACTCATTTTGCCAGAGCCCAAAAGACCTGGAGACGTTGGCAAAACCAATGATCCTCGGTACTGTCCATACCACCAGATGGTCTCGCATCCTCTCAATCAATGCTTTGTTGTGAGAGAGAAGATAAACGAGATGTGGAAAAACGGAGTCATCACCTTTGACAAAAACTATGGGACTGCCTCCGTCAACATGGTGTCATGTGGACAAACACCAAAATCACCGAAGAAGAAGATCACTACTTCCTTCATGGTGATAAACAAAATTCAAGTGTCCGAGAAGCTGGTTCCTTTCCCGACACCAGACGGACAACCCATATGGGTACATCCCGATCTCCTGGAAGATGAAAATTGGGAGATCGTCAAAACAAAGCCGACCGCTCAACAGCGAAGGCAGGCTAGGAAACATCTCCTCAGGTTCAAACGGCAAGAGAAGACCCAGCCAAAACAAGAAGTTCATGAAAAGGCAGAGGCCTCCTCTACCACTTCACTTGGGGCAACAGAAACGTCCCTTCCAGGGACTTCAAAGGCGGTAAGAAACTTCACTCTCAGTGATTTCATGCCACCTCAATTCAAAAAAGAAGCCATGCAGGGGGCATTATACTCTTGCAACTCGGTAGTTGGATTCTCCATTGATGGATACGAGTCCAGCGACACCGACGATGGATTCGAGCCCAACTACACCGGCGAGTGGGAGGAATCTCTTGAAACAGGAGAGTATCTCTCCGACGAAGAATGGGTTCCTGAAACTCACCTTATGCCAGTAATCTGGTATAACCCCTTACAGCCACAAGGATCCTGGTCTGATGATGAAGAAGACCAAGAGGCTGCACAAGAAGATGCTGTTAACCCAGCACCTGTCATTGCTCCAGTGGAAATCAACTATGTTGAGCCACACGGAGAAGACGAAGAAGAGGATCTGGCTCCCATGCCTGATCTTGAAGAATATGCAAGGATCTTGCAGCGTCTCGCTCTAGAACAAGAGCAAGACCGCGTCAACGAGATTCCTCACAATCCAGAGCCGGAAGTCCCTGAAGCCCATCAGGTACCTCCTCCCTCAACTCCTGAAAATGGAGAACATTGCTGGATTGACGATCCTCTTACATCCGAGGATGAGTCTGACTCCGAGCAGGCAACATCTCCTATCAGAGCTTCCTGTAATGTAATATATCAGGACTATAGCTCTTCTGAAGCGTCGTCTGATGAGATTACCTACACTCCGACGACGCCTAGCAATGTATCCTCTGGAGCTACCTCGTCTCACGTGACTTTCACAGAGATGACACCCTCTCAGGTTTCTTCTCCTGAGACTGTGACTTCAGAATACACATTCTTCCCGACTCATCATCATGAAGAAAACCCAACTTGGGGTGATGGATGGGTCAACGAAGAAGAAAAGCTGCTGGATGCTGTTCAGGACTTGCTCCCGGAAAATGCTCCGTGCAACACAATCACTGAGGATGGAAACTCTGCTGCAGATACATCCCCAGTAGATGAAAAACGACAGCCTCTTGATCCTGAAGACAATCTTCCAAACGAAGATCCTTCTCAAGAAGCTCTCGAAGTTGGTAGAGGCACCCGCTCTGGCCGGGACTACCACAAGAATTACAACCAATCTTCCTTTACTTATGTAAATCCTTCGGGAAAAGATGTTGTAAGCGCCCCCAGTGGCAAAAACAATGAACATGCAGGCCCTAAGGAGGCTTTCAAGTATGACTTGGTTGAGCACTTCAAACACATACCTGCACGTCTTCACATCCTGGATTTATTACGAATGTCTCCACGCACTCGTGATAATCTCATCTCAGAATTACAAAAACTGAATGAGGATGTCGACAAACATGCCCCGCAAGTCCTCCAAATTGAAATGGACTACCGGGTCAAAAACTCTGAAACTTCCTCAAAGGGAGAAAAGAAAACTGAGGGATCATGCATCCAATGCCTCTCGGTTCAAAAGGCAGCCAGTGCAACCATCGCCTTCACTAAGGAAGACCTCCTACTTGGCGAAGCAAGGCACAACCGACCCCTGTACTTCACAGGGTACATCAAAGAAATGCCGATACATAGAGTTCAGATCGACCCAGGTTCTGCACTCAACCTTATCTCCACTTCGGCTCTTGAAGAGTTGGGCATCCCACCCAGCAAGCTAAGCCACACATCTGTATCTATCTTTGGATACGATGGGAGCACTCAAAGGCCTATCGGCAAAATCAGGTTCAAATTGCAAATCGGTGATCTTATCTCTGAGGTCACTGTGTATGCAATAAAAACCCCCTCATGCTACAACATCCTTCTCGGACGTCCTTGGATACACGAGAACGGTGTTGTCCCTTCAACTCTACATCAATGCATCAAGTTCGTCGGCGACGACGGCATTGTACATCGTGTCTTTGCGGACAGAAAACCCTTCAAAGGTAAAGAAGTCCACTTCGCAGACTCCCAAATGTATGAAGGAGAAAAAGAAGAAGAGGAAACAGCACCCCCTGCTGAAAATCTCCAGAAAGATAAAGGCAAGGCTCCTCAAAAATCACCGGAAGAAAACAACCCCTCCGGCAAATTAGAAGAGAGTAGTCAATCTCCCTTCGTCATCTCCCTCAAATCTTCAAAACCTTTGGTCATCACGACTAAAGTGAAGAAGGCGAAACAAAAGTCTGGGGGCAAATTTGTTGTTTCTCTCGTGTCTATCATGCAAGACACAGACTCGGACTCAGAGCCAGAAGACGATGCATCGTCAAGCCAAGCTGACACTCAGCAAGTTCAGCCTGCTCTCACTCCGATGGAGACACCTGCTGACGTAGAAGATCCTACGTCTGCTACCTTTGTTGTTCCGACAACATCACCAAAGCAAAGATCGATCTTCTTTCATAGATCGGATGCTTCTTCATCAAGTTCTCTGCTGGAACCTTTCCAAAACGAAGGTATGCCTCAACTATCTCTATATAGTCCTGTGGCACAAGCTATCATGAAGAAAATGGGCTTTGACGCTCAAAACCCAGTCGGTTTGGGAGAAAGACGCGGTATTCTCACGCCATTGGAGCCCGCCTTGACCAAAAGCCAGCTGGAAGATTGGAGACTCTACGGTCATGTAGAAAAGTCTTCATATGGGTTAGGGTATGATCCTGATACTCCTCTGAGACAGTTGACACAAAGGCTTAAAAGTCGTTTTACCGACCAAGCCTCAACATCTCAAGTCCATGAAGACATCGATCTCCCTGGATATCTCTTTAAAGAGTTACCTGACAAAAATCCAGGAAGCTCATCCAATTGGTATGATTTCTCTGATGATAAAGAGGAATCGTCCGATAATACAGACTTGTGGCATCCTGACCCAGAAGAACCCTCGTCTCCAAAAGAAATACCAGACTCAACAGGCGATTGGGACTATCTCATAGCAAGCCTTGAGGAGATCACCAATCAAGAAAATCCATGGAAAGGAACAGAGCCTTGGTCTGGTAATGCAGTTGAAACTCCAGAAGGTTTCGTTGAGTTGGAAGCCTCCGAAAATATTGTGGAGGAACCACCTTCGAACCTTCCGACAGAAGATCCTGTTCAAAAGATAAACTTGGGAACACCTGATAACCCACGTCCTGTATTCATAAGCAAGAATATAAAGGATGATGAGTTACCCGAGTATATCGCTTTTCTTCGTGAGTTCGTTGATTGCTTTGCATGGTCCTATGCTGAAATGCCTGGTTTAGACCCCAAAGTAGCAGTCCACAAACTCAATCTTCAAGAAGACATCAAGCCTGTCAAACAAGGCCAAAGAAGATTCCGTCCAGATGTGGTGGATAAAATTGAACAAGAAGTTCAAAAGCTCAAAAGCGTCGGCTTCATCCGTGAGGAACAACATCCAGAATGGTTGGCCAACATTGTCCCCGTGACAAAGAAAACTGGGCAGATCAGAGTCTGTATTGACTATAGAGACTTGAATGGCGCTTGCCCTAAAGATGAATTCCCGCTCCCCATACCGGAGGTGATGATTGATTGACAATACCTGCGGATTCGAGCGAATGACATTCATGGATGGCTTCTCTGGTTACAATCAGATAAAGATGCATCCCGATGATGAAAAACACACTTCATTTCGGACTCCATTTGGCGTGTATTGCTACACTGTCATGCCATTTGGTCTAAAAAATGCTGGTGCCACATATCAGAGGGCTATGATGAAAATATTCCAAGATATGCAGCACAAGACGGTCGAATGTTACGTTGATGACCTCGCCGTCAAAAGCAGAAGAAAAGAAGACCATCTCAAAGATCTTCGGGAAGTCTTCCTCCGACTCCGCAAACACAAACTGCGGATGAATCCTCTAAAATGCTTCTTCGGCGTCTCGGCGGGTAAGTTTCTCGGATTCCTTGTTCGGAAAGCTGGAATAGAACTTGACCCCATAAAAGTCAAGGCTATTCTAGAAATGCCCTCTCCAAGAACCCTAAGGGAACTAAAAGGGCTTCAAGGGAGATTGGCCTACATCAGACGGTTCATCTCCAATCTTTCAGGGAAATGCCGTCCATTCTCTCGATTGATGAAAAAGGGTGTAGACTTTGTCTGGGATGCCGACTGTGAAGCCGCATTTCAAGATATCAAGTCATACTTGACCAAACCTCCAGTGTTAGCTGCCCCTGCCACTGGAAAACCATTCATCTTGTACACAAGAGCTCTTGATCATTCTGTAGGCGCTCTGCTTGCACAAGAGAATGGTGAGGGAAAAGAAGCTGCTCTATACTACCTCAGCCGCATGCTAGTAGGTGCAGAGCATCGCTACTCTCCAGTCGAAAAGGAATGCCTTGCAGTGATGTTCGCCGTACAAAAGCTACGTCACTACTTGCTTTCCAACACAGTCTACCTGGTCTCAAGGATCAACCTCTTGAAGGTCCTTGTCACGAAGGCCGGTTCTCTCAATGCCCGACTGGCAAAATGGTCCATCCTCTTGTCACAATTTGATATTAGGTATGTTCCACAAAAAGCAATCAAAGGCCAAGCTCTAGCAGATTTCCTTGCAGAGCATCCATTGCCTAAAGATTCACCACTCAGAGATGATCTCCCAGACGAACCTGTCTACAACGTGGAGACTTCCTCACCAAATGCCTCCTGGGACATGTACTTTGACGGTGCAACCAGGACAAATGAAAACAGAAAGCTGATCTCGGGAGTTGGCATCCTCTTTGTTAGCCCCGACAAATGCATGATTCCACACGCTTTCTCGCTACTGGAACCATGCACAAACAATGCAGCTGAATACCAAGCTCTGATCCTAGGATTGGAACTCGCCATTGAATCCGGTATCACCATGCTGGAAGTCTTTGGAGACTCTCAACTGATCGTCAACCAGATGAATCAGAAATATGAAGTCAGGAAGCCCGATCTGCTGCCTTATTACAACAAGGCACAATCGCTTCTGCAAAAGTTTGACATCTGCAACATCACCCACATTCGTAGAGGTGAAAACATCCGTGCAGATGCCCTGGCCGGACTTGCCGCATCAATGGCGATCCAGGAAGGGGAAAACATGCAAATTACAGTGTGCGAGGGAAGGACCCTCCCTCCTCTTAACACACACCAAGCAGTTGCTGAATGCCACCGGGTGGTTGGAAGTCGGATCTCTATCCTTCAACCTTCAATCGGCGACTGGAGGGATCCGTTCATTGATTACACTATGTTCGGAATCCTACCTGAAGATCCAAAAGAACGGGTAAGCATCCAAAGGCGAGCCCCAAACTTTCATTTGGATATCCCTTCAAAGATCCTTTACAGGAAATCCTTCAACGGAGTACTTCTACGCTGCTTGTCACAACAAGAAGCTGAAGAAACACTCAAAGAAGTTCACGCTGGTCTTTGTAGAGCTCATCAGGCTGGTCCCAAGCTCTACGACCAAATCAAAAGGTTAGGTTACTACTGGCCTACCATGGTACCCGACGCAATGCAATTTACTAAGCGCTGCCAACAATGCCAAGTTCATGGAGACTACATTTACATGCCTCCGGAATGGCTACATCCTACAGCAATCTCATGGCCTTTCGAAGCATGGGGCATGGACATCATAGGTCCTATCTCCCCCCCTTCAAGCAAAGGTCATCGCTTCATCTTCGCTGCTACGGATTATTTCTCCAAGTGGTCAGAAGCATTTGCGTTCAACGAAATGAAGACCTCATCAGTTCTTCAGTTCCTGCGCACCAACATCATTTGTCGTTTCGGCATACCCAAGAGATTCGTCCATGATAACGGACCACAATTCCGGGATCATCGATTCTACAGGTTTTGCGACAAATACAAAATTCAAAGCTGTCCTTCGACTCCATACAATCCGGCAGCAAACGGATTAGCAGAAGCCTTCAACAAGACACTCTGCAAAATCCTCAAGAAAATGGTCTCTAGTCACAAAAGAGACTGGAGCGATAAACTGTCTGAAGCTTTGTGAGCCTATCGAACCACCGTTCGAGGACCAACCCATAGCACACCATTCTCCTTGGTCTATGGATGCGAAGCTGTCGTGCCCCTAGAGGTACAAATTCCTTCTCTGAGGGTATCTCTACAAAATGACATGACTCAAGAAAGCAATGCGAAATTACGACTTCATGAGCTGGACAATCTCGATGAGAAACGGCTCGAAGCTCGACAAAGCATTGAACTTTACCAAGCACGCATGGCAGGATCTTTTGACAAAAAGGTCAGGCAACGCGCCTACAAGAAGGGTGACTTGGTTCTTGCGGTAAAAAGACCAATGGTCTTCGCTCACAAGTCCAAAGGCAAGTTTGAACCAAAATGGGAGGGACCCTACGTCATCGACAAGGTCTTCTCCAATGGCGCATATGCCCTCCTAAAAATGGAAGGCGACAGATGTATGCTGCCTATCAACGGCAAGTTCTTGAAGCGATACTACCCTTGAAGACTTACCCAACTGGGTAAGAGCAATGCCTGTATGGCCAAAACCTGTTCTCAGGTACTCGCTCGTCAAACCCACTCTCTTTAGAATTTTCATATCAAATGTCAAAATTTCTAGAGATTCAAAAACAATGCTTACTTTCATTGTTTCATTGTTCAAAAACAAAAAAAAAAATCCAAGTTTAGGAGCCTCTCCCTGACTTGACCAGAACTTTCGATCCTTGAACCAAAATTCATGGTTTGAAACAAAAATTCGGATCCAGGGATTTCCACCCTAGTCCACCTTACCTTTTACCGCCAAATGGTTTTAGGTCAAAATTTACGACCCTCGTGTCTTTAAACAAAAAAATGGTTTTTCAAAAACCGCAGGGAAGTGACACTTAGTCGATACTCGCAAAACTCAAAAAATCGGAAGGATGCGAACCCCATTCGATACTTCCAAAACCCCAAAAATCGTGGAGACGCAACATATCAGTTGATATCCACAACCCAAATTTCAAAGGTTCGAGAAAACCTAAAATCGTGGAGAAGCAACAAACCAGTTGATATCCACAACCCAATTTCAAAAATCGTGGAGATGTAACATATCAGTTGCTATCCACAACCCAAAATTACAAATGGTTCGAGAAAACCTCAAATTTCAAAAATCGCGGAGAAACGACATCAAGTCAGTACCCGCAAAACCAAAAAGTCTTGGGAAAAGCAGGGAAGCGACGCTTAGTCGATATTTGCACCCCAATTCGCAAGGAAGCGACATTCCATCGATACTTGCAAAACCCAACCCGCGAGGAAGTGACATTCCGTCAATACTCGCAAAACCGAATGAGCAAGGAAGCGACATTCCATCGATACTTGCAAGACCATTCAGCGGGGAGGCGACATTTAGTCGATACCTGCATTTTGAAAGCCAAAAAATCTGGCTATAAATGCCAAAACCTGGCTCTTTTGCCAAAAAATCGGCTATAAATGCCACAAACCGGCTATCAATGCCACAAAAATTGGCTTTCATGCCGACAAACCAAAACTTGGCTTTCAAAAAATGGCTATCAATGCCACCAAACCGGCTATAAATGCCACAAATTGGCTATCAATGCCACCAAACCGGCTATAAATGCCACAAATTGGCTATCAATGCCACCAAACTGGCTATAGATGCCACAAAACAAACACCGGCTTCCATGCCAACCCAAATTTTGGCTTTTACGCCATAAAATTTCGGCTTTCATGCCAACCCAAATTTTGGCTTTTACGCCATAAAATTTCGGCTTCCATGCCATCTCAAAATTGGCTCCCATGCCACGAACAAAATTTTTGGCTCTTATGCCATCTCAAAAATCGGCTATGAATGCCACACAAAAAAAAAAAAAAAACCTGACTCTCATGTCAAAACTGGCTGCAAATGCCACAAAAATCCGGCTTTCATGCTGAATTCGTTTCCCCTACCAAAACAATCATTTGACAAAAGATTTTCACAAAATGACAAAACTTTTGATCAAATCCCATTTAGCAATTGCTTTCATCACAAAAAGATTTGAGTGAGCGTAGGGAAAACAAGAAAAAAAAGAAGTACCAAAAAAATACATGTGGTACCAAAAAAAAAAGTGTTCACAAGCACTGCAAAAAAAAAAAAGAAGTACCAAAAAATACATGTGGTACCAAAAAAAAAAAGAAGAATGGTTTCTGCTATAAAAAATCAGGAGCTCAGCCAAAAATGGTCTCCAGCCAAAGCTTCAGCTCCTCAAGCAAACTTTTGGCCTCATCCGTCAGAGTTTCCAAGGCACGCTTCTTCAGGAACTTGCCATGAGATGCTGGCGAATGCCGTAACCCTTCTTTTACACCGGGAAGCTCTTCCCCAGCAGTTTGCCATCGTTCGTTTTCTAGAGTCCTCCTCTCGAGAACTTGACCGGCATCTGGAACCCTGCGAATCAGAGTACTCTCCCTGTCACGAGCCTCTGTTATAGCAGCCCACTTAGCATCGACTTGTGCCTTCAAATGCTCAAGACGTTTCCTGGCCTCCTCAACTTCCCTATCAAGGACGTTAAGGTCATGCCTCAATCCGATGATGGCTAGCTCTTCCTTGTTCCTCTCCCGAACTAGCTGCTTCTTGCTTTGTGTAGCCTCATTCAGGTCAGACTTAGCCTTATCAGCAGGGTCCAAGAACATCTCCTTGAAGAATTGGTCTTCAGGGAAGCCCATGGTCTCAAACCACTTGTCACCCAGTGCAATGATCCTATCAACGGTCGCCCTGGCACCTGTGACATCCAAACCAACCTCTTCGGTATCAGTGAGAATCTCCTGCACATGTGGGATCATGCCAAATCTTGCTTCCAAGTGTCCAGAAAGGAGAGTCTTGATCCAAGAACTCAAAACCCGAGCCAGCACCTTCTTCGCAAATTGAAGAGGCGAACTGGATGAAGATTCACCCTTCTCCGCTGATCGGCTGCTCATGTCATGTCCCATTGGAAGAGTAACAAAAGAACTCTTTTCACTTGGAGCCACTGGAGAGGGAATCTCAACACGAGGCATCTCCTCAATCATGTCAGAACTGGTCTCTACCTCCGGATCGACCTCTGGCATCCCTTGCTCTGGTTCTGAAGAAAGCGATGGACTCTCTTCTGTCACTTCAAAACCTGCAAATGAAACACAAAAAGGTATGAATATGATCCTGTTAAAAAAAAAAAAAAAAAAAAAAAAAAAAAAAAAAAAAAAAAAAACATCATCAGGGTCATCACTACAAAGTACCTTCTTCGACGACCGGCGGAACACTCTCTTCCTCCATGAACTCATCGGAAGCATCATCAACATTTGCGTCCATTGATGGTTCAAAGTCATCGGAATCCTGTGGCAAGTCAGCTGACAAGAAAAAATGTTAGCAAATCAAATCGCAGGCACAAAAAAAAAGAGAAAGCGAAAGAAGTTATACCAATTGGAGATTCCGGAATCATTCCAGAGTCCCTAGGTTCTTCTTCAGATGCCATAACCGGCTCCATCACCGCCTCATCGGTCGGAACCTCAGGCGTCGCCAAGTCTTCATCCTCTGCTAAAAAAAAAAAAAAGAAGCAGCAGCAGGGTGAGAAAACAAATCAGAACATGGAAAGCCCCATGAAAGAAGCAGAAAAAGAAAAAGGAAGAATCATACCTTCACCAATGGTCTCTTCTCCACGGTTCCTCTTCTCTGGAGGCTCGTCAACAGCCTCTGGCACCTCCTCGTTGATGGTAAGAGGGATTTCCATGTCAGGAGAGTCCTCATGTGGCCCCTCGCTGTGATGATGACTCCTCCTCTTCCTACCTCTACGGGTTCGCTTCCTAGAAGAACCCGCCCCACTATCAGAGTCAGGTTTCTCACTTGACTCCTCACTGAATGGTCTGCTCTCGCCCGTAGACTCCGCGGAAGCTCGCCTCTGTGCCGCTTGCATCCAAGCGTCGAGCTCAGCTTCCTCCTGTTCTAGCTGCTCCAAAGCCTCATCAGGTACTTCCCGAACAGCTTCAGAACCAATGACGCCCTGGTCACCGAGAAAGCCTATCTTGTGCTTCTCTCCAGAAAGGAAGGCCCAAACTTCCTCTCGCCGGACGCCATCCGACTTCCCAATGCCTTTTCCAGAAGACAGCTTTACATCAAGCTCCTTCTTGGAAAGCCCCCGATATGCCAAAAAGCTCTCCGCGAACCACTTCGTGAAGCCGGCAGTTCGGAAAGTCGACAGCTCAGGATAAGAAATCGTGGCAGTAGTGTCTTCAGCACTATAGAAGGCCCATGCATTTCTGCCATCCTGCAAACCCCCAAAACGCTTCACCATACTCGAAGGCGCTCCAACAACGCCCTGAGAGAAGCCCAACTGAAGTGCAAAGCGAGAAGGTACATACGGCTGGATGTCGACGAAAAGATGTCTACGGTACACCATCGTGCCGACTCGTATGCTGAAAAGCCACTCCTTCTCTGCATTGGTCAAAGAGTAATGCCTTCCCGACCCTGCTCTGGTAGAGTCTCGGGAGGCACCAAAATCAAAAGCCTTCTTCCGCAACTCCGGAGAAAGCTTAACTGAAGACTGCCCCATCTCGACGTCCCTGAACCGTCGGATCCTCATGCGGGCAAACAAAAGTGATTCAGATACGGCTTTTCCCTTAGCCAATCGAATCATCAGAGGATCATCATCCTGTGCAGCACCCAGCTGGTGGAAGCCAGGACAGTGGTATACAAACCACGAATAAAAGATATGGGCTGAAAATACCCTATTCATAGGGAGCCCAAGCCGAACCAAGAAAGCAGCAGCCTGCAGTTCGGTACACAGGTAGGAGTAAAGAGCGGGCACCAAAGCAAGCCGCTCTCCAAACGCCATCTGACAAGCCGGAAAAATACAATGCGGCCTGATGTGCGTCCCATCTCCACCAGCAAAAATAGCCTCACCTAGCCAAAAAGTGAGGTAAAAAGCAAGATCTCTCCGCAGTGTAATGTCAGAACAAATGGCATCTGTGCTCGCGAAGAAACCCTTCAACTCTTCCTGCATGGCCGAAGTCTTCTTCCTGTCTTCCCGGGTCATGCTATCAGAAGACTCTTTGCTGTCAAATAAATTGAAGAATGAAGAGCCATAACTCTTCCAACTGCTGGATCTCACTTTCGAGCCCTCCTTCAAAAAATCATAGAAGGCGACGAGCTGAAAGTATAGGAGCCTGAACTCCTCTGACTGCTCCTCAAGGACGCTGTCAATCGGCATGAACTCCTCGTAGAGTTTGCCAAGGATGGGCAGTCCAGTAATAGCACTCAACTCCTTCAGAGAAAAACCAATCTCACCGTTCGTGACAACGAAGGTATTGGTCTGAGGGAGGAAAGACTCCAACATAGCCATGAAGGCATCATCGGAAAAGGTCACGGTCTCCCTAAAAGCGCGGACCGCGTCAAAAATCCCGGCTTCCTTCAAAACGGCGCCCCCAATCAGCAAGGTGTGGTCAGTCCATGACTTCCAATCGGAGTCAACATTGAAACGGCCACGAAGTCGAAAAGGCTTCACCCAAGTACTGCCGTCACCGCTGAAAACGCCAAGGCCCACCGGTCTCAAATCGACCGACAGATAATCAAAGCCCTGGTAGCCGCTGGCTGGCATCAACATGTCCATACGGACAGGTGGCTTCTCCGCATATCCGGAGGGTCCACCAACAAAAACCCCAGTCTTGATCACACTGGTCCTCTTCACCCAGCTCGGAGGATCTTCCCTCTTAGGGCACGTGGGAGAAAGGCTCAGGATCGAGATGGTCCGGTCAAAAGACGACCGGGTAGAAATAGTTCTCTCTTCACCATCAGCTGTGTAAGAAAACTGAAAACATCTCCTTTGGTATGTCAAGTCGTCAGGGACTGCATCTCCAAAGAAGAAGGTAGGCTTGGGCAAAACCCTCAGATCGTCCATAACCCAAGGACGGTTGCTTACCATGATCTTATAGAACTCCTCGTCCTTGAGAGCGATCAATCGCTGTCTCATCTCATCACGATTGAGGGAATCGCATTCTTCCAAGTTCTTCTCAATAAACTGGACCTTCTCCCAGGCCTGCTGAACGGCCACATTAGAAGATCTGGCGGATCGACGAGGTACGCTTGTAACAGGCTCTTTACCCTTGTTCGCTCTGGAGGAACCACCTGCAAAGGTTGGAAAAGAAAAAGATCGTCATCAAAATGACAGGATTTCGCTAAAAAAAAAAGGGGTCACTTTGTCCCACCAAAAATCTGGCGAAATTTTGGCATGACCCCGGGGCAATTCCGAAGAAAAGGGAAATACCCCGAAAGAAATAGAAAGTTTTGAAGATGGGCTCAACATTGCTGCGGGCTCCGAGACTCCAAACTTTCGAAACCTCAAAATCTCCGCAAAATCAAGAAGGGCTCAACATCACTGCAAGCTCCAAATTCCCAAATTTGCAAAGATTTTCAGGTATGCTATCATGCTCAATCTACAAATAGTACATGCATGAACATCTAGATTTGCACAAAAAACGCATTATCATGATGAGCAAAAAAAAAAAAAAAAAAAAAAAAAAAAAAAAAAAAAAAATAGGCCACGTGGCCGTACGGACCAGATCCGTACGGATCTGTCCGTACGGCCCACAAAAAAAAAAGAGAAAAAAAAAACGTGAAAAAAAAAAAAAAAAAAAAGAGAAATCACGTGGAAAAGAAAAGAAAAAAAAAAGAAGAATAGAAAGAAAAGAAAAAGAAAAGAAAAAAAAAAAGAAGAAAAAAAAAGAGAGAAACTTTCTTCTTTTTACCATCCTATTCTCTACATGGAGTTTTCCTGAAAGAAAAAGAGAGAAAACTTACTCGAAGCCATTGATGGAGAAGAAGAAGGAAAAAGCTTGAAGATCCTTGAAGAAGAAGCACTCTTGGTCTTGGAGCTCTCTTGAGATTGTTGCAAAAGAAAGCAATAAGAGCAAGAGATCCTACCTTCCTTTGCTTTTATAGGAGAGAGCAAATCAAAGAAGGAAACAAAGAAGAAAGGTAAGTGTTACTAATTAAGTAACCTTACCAAAAGAGAAGGAATTAGAAAGATTCTTTCCCAAAAAGAAAGATGTCTTTGAGAGATTTCCTCCCAAAATCAATCAAATGAGAGATTCTCTCCAACAAAAAAGGATATTGAAGATTCTTTCCCAAAAAGAAAGATACCTTGAGATATTCTCTCCCAAATTAAGGGAATATGAGAGATTCTCTCCCATAAAGATATTTTTAGATATTCTCTATCCAAATGAGATATCTTTAGATATTCTTTACAAAAATGGCCCCACATGAGATCTAAGCCATCCTAAAAAGCTTAAGGTCCCATGGGCTAGCCCATATGAGCCAGGTTTGACCACCTAGGCACTAAAAAAAAAGAAAAAAAAAAAAAAAAGAAAAAATGGGCTTTTAGTCAGAAAAAATCCCTCTTACCAAGAGCATACAATAATGGTTCCATGCCTCTTTTGAGTTGATTGGACCATACAAAAAAAATCCCAAGCCCCATGAGCTTCCAAAAATCAAACCATCCAGCCTCATATACCAAATTGAGCCAAAATCTTGAAATTGACATTTCACAAAAATCCAAACCACTCCAATGGACCCACACAGTCCCGAAGAGTGACCAAAAACCAAATCCTGGTCCCCTAACTTGCCACATACAGCTTGTTAGGTCACAAGACCAAAACAAAAAACCAAATCCTAATCCCCCAACTTGCCACATACAGCTTGTTGGGTCACAAGGTCAAAACCAAAACCCGACCCCCTAACCTGCCACATACAGCTTGTTAGGTCACAAGGTCAAAAACAGAAACCCAAATCCACATCCCTGATGTCATCTTCAAAACTTTGCCTCGAGATGGTGTGTGATTCCTTTCACTACCATAAAATTCCCCTGGAAGCTCAAAGGCTACTCTACCAAAGGAAAGATTGCTCAAAGACTCTTGGTCAAGACACAAGCTCTCCTTCAAAAATCTCTTCGAGGCACATCGACTACAAAAGTCAAGCAACTCGTCGCTGTACCTCGAGGGGGCATTTGTTGACACCAAAAATGTCACTTTGCCTCTTCAACATCAAGAAAGCTGCATGAAGTCGCAACCTGCCATAAATAGGCAATGCAATTTCTCCAAAAAATCAAATCTTTTCAGAATCAAACAAAAACTGCAAGATCCTTCAAGATAGCCAAGAGAAGAGTACACATGAAGTTTCGGGCCATTTCGACAACATTTGGCCTAACTTCACTTCTCCGACAGCTAAAATGGCGCTCCCGGCGGCGACATCATCGGAGACGTCAAAACTTCGATCAGAGCCTACGGATGACTCCAGCATGTCCCAAAAAGGCTCCATTCCAAATTTCAAGTCAAACCGACAACGTTTGACCCTCCATCAATGCTCGAGCAGCAAAATCAAGCCTCCCGGCGGCGGGAACCACCGAATCCTTCGCTCATCAAACCAAGTGCATGAGTGGCTTCAACATGCTTCCAAAAGGCTGCACGTCAAATTTCAGGTCATTCCGAAAACGTTTGACCAGGTTTCGATGCTCCGAGAGAAAATCAAGCCTACCGGCGGCGGAGCAACCCGGGACCATGACATCCAAAACGGAGCCCATGGAACGTCTCAAAATGACTCCAATAGGCTCCCCGTCAAATTTCAGGTCAATCGGACATCGTTTGACCGCACATCAAAGCTCGGCATTTTCCCCGCAGCAAAATCAAGTGAAGCATCGACGGGACCCCAAACGGCTTCAAAACTCAAACAAAAGCCTATGGTTGGTCTTATTTATTGCTCAGGAGGCTTCACCTCAAATTTCAGGTCATTCCGACATCGTTTGACCAAGTTTCAGCTTCTGGCGGAAAATCAGCAGCTCTACGCGACAAAGTCTTCGGCTTTCCCGGAAAATTAGAAACTTTGCACTCTAAAAATGCAAGGATTCTCATCAAGTTTTCTACAGGGAAATCAAGCCAATAAATGAGAAGAAATGTCAAGAAAAATACAGAAGAAAACGGCGACGAAAAAGACCTCAAAACGACCGCAAAACGGGCTCCGAAGGGGAAAAATCCCCCAGGGTCGCAGACCCCTGCGACCATGGCCCATGGTCGCAGGCCCCTGCGACCATGGCCCATGGTCGCCGGTCCATGGTCGCCGGCGACCATGGAGGTCCGGGTCACCGGATTTTCCGCCGGTGACCCGTTTTTTCCGTCTTTTTTCGAGTTTCGCGCACTTTGGCCCCTGTGGTTCCCTGAAAATGTGATTTTTAGTGCTTGAAATTGACTCATATCCGACGACATCCGTCAAAATCACGGGTCAACCTCCAAAAGCATAAAATCATCAGTGATCGCTCCAAGATCGCCAACCGGCTGACCAAGAAAGTGCACTTTCTGTCCGACCGATCGTGAAATCGACAAGACAGATGTCACCGGCCCGCTCTTAGCTATCAATGTCTGAAGCTACATGTTCATCCGATGTCGATCAGCATGTAGATCCATCGATGATCGTCGCCAGAAGAATTCCAGAAGACACGGCATGGCCCGCGACTCTTCAACTGCTCGGCGACCAATTAATGTGGTTAATTGACTAGCTTTATTGCAGTCATTAATTCATTTCTTTGGACGGCCCAATCAGAAGCAAGCATTTGGGAGTTACAAGTCAATTGATTCATGGCATTTAAACCATGAAACTCCTCCCATTATGGTAATTAAGGTGATTAAAAGCCCTTAATCTCCATCGGCTAATCAGATTCAAGGAAAAAGGAGTTACAAAATCAAGAAATAAATCTTGTAACTCCTCCCATTAAAGCCATTAAGGCTCATAAACCCTCCTAAATGGCTACCAAAGGCCTATAAATAGGAGAGCATTCCATTGAAATGGAGATCGGAAAAGATCGGAATAGATCGGAAAAAGATCGGGAAAAAAGAGGAGAAAATCAGAAGATCAGAAAAAAGGATCAGAAAGAGATCTGAGAGAAAGAAAAAGAGAGAAAAACTCTGCTGAAGTTCTGCACCGGCCACCACTACAAGGTGACAAAAGTCCCTTGGGGGGCACCCCCCCCCAAGGTCCTTGCCTTCTCCTGCTGCCTCCAATGGCTTAGACGTGGCTTTTCAGCCCGTCTACTTAGCTTTTTATTGGACATAGGACCTTCTCTTGGTCTTTGTCCTCTAAAAACCTGAGGTTATAGCCAAGCCAAGCGAATCAAGAGCATCTTCTGTTCTCATCTGCATGGATGATGGCGAAGCCCATACATGGCTTGCGACCGTCAATCTGAACGAGTCCCCCACAATCTCCTGAAAAGTTAGATCTTCCTTTTCTTGCTTTTCATTGTAATTTGTATTTTTCTAAAGAGACAAAAATCACAATTCTTGTCTTTCATTATTGATAAGAATTGTAAATCGGCTATAAACGCCAAAATCGACTATAAATGCCAAACAAAATCGCCTTTCACGGCAAACCAAGAAAATGTCTCTTTTCTTAAATATTTGTGCAATGGAAAACTTGAAAGAAGTTGATTTCCTTTTTACTTGCGAAGGTTGATCTCCGGATTACCACTTGCAATTCCAAGTAAAATAGAAAATCTGACACACCCACATAAAAGAATGTTGATGCACGCTTCAGGGCCCGCCAGGGCGCGAAAGGGTCGGACCCGACGGACTCCCACGTTCCGCCGACCCCGGTAGCCGCCCCAGCAGGCGCCTCGGAGCGCGTTCCATCAAGCTGGCACACCCGGTGGGACTCGTTCATTTGAGAACACGGTGCTTGGAAATGAAATATTTGCATATCATACTTTTTGCTCTATGCTTATACTTCTTTTCCGGATTCCTTGGCTACTTTCTAGCTGGTGGCCTATGTTGGATTTTGCACCCAAAAAAAATGAGATGGGATTTTTTGGAAATTTCTATTTCTTTGAGTTTGTTTCCATTCTTTCTCTTTTCAAAAAAAAAAAATCAGTTTTCTTAGTTTGAATTCAAAATTGAGAAACTTTGATCCTATCCTATCGTTCTTTGGTGCTTGCAGAAATGTTGAGCCCGTTCGACTAAGGTTTTGGGCCATCGTTTCTCTTCGATGAGTTCATTAGAGATTTCAAAGAAAAAAAAATCAAAAAATCAGTTTTCTTAGTTTGAATTCAAAATTGAGAAACTTTGATCCTATCCTATCGTTCTTTGGTGCTTGCAGAAATGTTGAGCCCGTTCGACTAAGGTTTTGGGCCATCGTTTCTCTTCGATGAGTTCATTAGAGATTTCAAAGAAAAAAAAAATCAAAAAATCAGTTTTCTTAGTTCTGAATTCAAAATTGAGAAACTTTGATCCTATCCTATCGTTCTTTGGTGCTTGCAGAAATGTTGAGCCCGTTCGACTAAGGTTTTGGGCCATCGTTTCTCTTCGATGAGTTCATTAGAGATTTCAAAAAAATAATATATTAAAAAAAATAAAAATAAAAATAAAAAAAAAATCAGTTTTCTTAGTTTGGATTCAAAATTGAGAAACTTTGATCCTATCCTATCGTTCTTTGGTGCTTGCAGAAATGTTGAGCCCGTTCGACTAAGGTTTTGGGCCATCGTTTCTCTTCGATGAGTTCATTAGAGATTTCAAAGAAAAAAAATCAAAAAATCAGTTTTCTCAGTTCTGATTCAAAATTGAGAAGCTTTGATCCTATCCTATCGTTCTTTGGTTCTTGCAGAAATGTTGAGCCCGTTCGACTAAGGTTTTGGGCCATCGTTTCTCTTCGATGAGTCTATTTGGGATTTGAAAAAAAAGACATAGACCACTAAGGTTAAACCAATTGCGTTCTTTGATCACGATTGATTCAAGAAAAGCCTTGTCCAGAGTGTGGAGACAGCTTGACTGTTCTAGGCAAGGGTCCTCCAAACGGGTTCATTAAGTAATCCTACCCTTACCTGGGGGCAATTCTATCAATTGAGGTTTCATAAGACCGGGTTAAGAGGCCTATGTGTACTCTCTCGTCTTTAAATCTTAAAAATTTTAAAAAAAAAATAAAAAATAAAAAAAAAAGATTTTCAAAAAAAAAAATCTTAAAAAAATAAAAAAATCAAAATAAAAAAAAATAAAAAAATAAAAAATAAAAAAAAAGATTTTCAAAAAAAAAAAAATCTTAAACAAAAAAAAAAAAAAAAGATTTTTTTAAAAAAAAAAAAAATGAAAATCTAAAAAAAAAATCTTCAAAAAAAAAAAAAAAAACTCTCGTCATTTTAGATTCAGATCCGAGAAATTGTGGTTCCTTCCCTTCTGGGTACTGGCGCTCGCGGAAATCGTTGAGCCCGTATTCGGATCGGAATATCATCTGCTCTCTTTGATGAATCCAATCTTGACATTTCAAAAAACAAAGAATCCCATCTCATGGATGCGATCTCCAACATTTGTGCATAGCAATACTGGTACGCCCTTTCAGGGTCTACTGTATCTGTGACCGGCACATTTGTAACTCCTACCTTATATTCTTCTTATCTCGAGCAAGCTCCGCTTCTCGATAAGTCGAATTTAGGTATACAATTACTTCTAGCAGTCATTGGAACGCTCATTTCGAGCCTACCATGTTCGCTGTCAGAACAATTGTACCATCTATGGCTTTTTGCCTTCTTCATGTCGCTTGGGTCATATCCCTTGAGCGATTTGAAAAGACAACCATAGAAATTCCCATTTATGATCATTATATTCTTGTGATTACTAATGGATGTGGTCTTGTTTCAGAACTTTTTCGAAACTAACAATGGCAGCCTTAACCATTATCTTCGATGAGAACAAGCACCAACTCATGCTTCAACAGAAGCAAACCGAGCGCACTTACAAGCGCCCTGCCAGCTGCCGAAGCGTCAACTCCCTCGGCAACTCTCTGAACTCCGGGTCGACCTCGACTCCCCGGACCATCGTCTTCGGGACACTGGGACCATTCCCACTTCCCGAAGAACAAACTGCGCCTGCCAAAAGGCAGAAAATCGCCTCTCAACGTGTCACTCCCGTGACACCAAAGGCGAGCGCCCAAAAGCCTGAAGCCCGCGGCACCCCCGCGAAGCCTCGACCCACAAACAACCAGGTCTATCCCAAGACTTGGTCTCCAAGACCTTCCCCAAAACAAAGAAGGTCTCAAATTTCCACCAAGCCAGCATACCTGGCCCCACTCAAAGAAAACCAGTTCTACCCTCTTGCCTACATGAAAGAGGAGAGACCCATCTCCAACTTGACTCCCAAGTCAACCCAGCATGAGCCGGCTTGTTCCTACAGGCCCAAAATCAGATCATGCATCACCAGGCCTCTCCAAGCACCTGCTAAGGCCTACACTCCTTCAGTTCGACCCTTCATCTCTACAGGGGCCGAACTCGAAAGGTTTAAAGCTTCGCTGCAACAGGCAAAGGACCGGGTCCGCATCCTGTCCTTGCCCAACCACAAAGAAGACAAGCTCGGCTGCTGCGCCCGAGGGAGCACATCCTTCATCGTCAGAGCCCAGCCAGAGCTGACTGAAGCTCAAATCGCTCGTCGAGCACGCCGCCGTGCGTCATATCGACAAAAGAGACTAGAGAAGCAACGGACCCAGCCTCCTACACTTCAAGTCTCCCACAAATGGGTCGAAAAAGAAAGACCCGACCAAGTTGCTGCCGTCCATATGGTTGGAAAAACCAGAAGACGCCAAAAGTCAGCATAAAAAATCCATGTCCGACGTCCGGTGACCCGTAGCGTCACCGGGACACGAAGACATCCTGAAGAATCTCCTGCCCCTTCAAGCCAAGGACGGGAGAGTAATCCTTCATCAAGCTCTTCATCAAAAAGAATGAGCCCCAGCTCGGTCACCAGGACGATTTCTTCGTTCGAATCCCGAGGGATGAACGTCTTGGCTACAAGTTCTGAGCCACCACCTCAGAATCCACCTCGAGATGATGCGCTCACACGCATCCAGCAGTTGGAACAAGGCCAGCAGAGGATTGAAACTCTGATGGAAAACATTCTCCTTGTCGTCCAAAATCAGGTGAACAATGAGCCTCCTCCGAATCATAACAATAACGGGGAGAATTGTGAAGAAAATGAGTCACGCGCCCTTACCAAAAAGGACGTAGACAGTATCCTCGCCAAAGCTAAAGAAGAGGATATACTCAAAGAGCATGGGATCAAGCCACCATATCCTTTATGGATGGACTCGGTCCCGTTCCCCACAAAATTCAAACATCCTACTCTCCAAACATATACGGGGAAAGGATCGGCCAGACAACACGTCATCCACTTCAAGATCTTGACGGGAGCTATCGCGGATCAAGATGCACTCAAGATTCGCCTCTTTGCAAGTACCCTAAAAGGTACGGCCTTCGATTGGTACTCCACTCTGCCGGAGAACTCCATTCAGAACTGGGCTATGCTGGAGACACGCTTCCTGACCCACTTCCAAGGTGAGGATCATCCTGTTACTATGGCTCAGCTCTGCAGCCTAAAACAGGGAGAGAATGAGTCAACTTATGACTTCATTCACAAGTGGAAAGCAATGGCGTACAAATGCTCAGATGTACTGCCACAAGCGTCGCTAGTCGACATCTGCCGAAACAACATGAGAGCTAAAATCCGCTCCATGATCATCGGCAACAAATCAAAAAACCTGGGAGAACTCCTGGAAGCTTCCATGGAAGCTGAAACGGTGATCAAAGACCTCAACAGTCAGAAATCATCAAAGAAAGAGCCGACTGCTGTTGCAACCTCTAAACCAAAGAAGAAAGAGGTTCTCAATGTGCAGACTAAGTCAGCTCCTCAGCAACCAAAGAAAGCTGAAAATAGAGCTGCAGGTAAGAGACCTGAACTCTCTGATGCCTTCAAAGAACGTGTAGAAAAGAAATATCCATTCGATGAAGACGTTGAAGAAATCTTTGAGGCTCTCCTAGCAAATGGCAAACTCATTTTGCCAGAGCCCAAAAGACCTGGAGACGTTGGCAAAACCAATGATCCTCGGTACTGTCCATACCACCAGATGGTCTCGCATCCTCTCAATCAATGCTTTGTTGTGAGAGAGAAGATAAACGAGATGTGGAAAAACGGAGTCATCACCTTTGACAAAAACTATGGGACTGCCTCCGTCAACATGGTGTCATGTGGACAAACACCAAAATCACCGAAGAAGAAGATCACTACTTCCTTCATGGTGATAAACAAAATTCAAGTGTCCGAGAAGCTGGTTCCTTTCCCGACACCAGACGGACAACCCATATGGGTACATCCCGATCTCCTGGAAGATGAAAATTGGGAGATCGTCAAAACAAAGCCGACCGCTCAACAGCGAAGGCAGGCTAGGAAACATCTCCTCAGGCTCAAACGGCAAGAGAAGACCCAGCCAAAACAAGAAGTTCATGAAAAGGCAGAGGCCTCCTCTACCACTTCACTTGGGGCAACAGAAACGTCCCATCCAGGGACTTCAAAGGCGGTAAGAAACTTCACTCTCAGTGATTTCATGCCACCTCAATTCAAAAAAGAAGCCATGCAGGGGGCATTATACTCTTGCAACTCGGTAGTTGGATTCTCCATTGATGGATACGAGTCCAGCGACACCGACGATGGATTCGAGCCCAACTACACCGGCGAGTGGGAGGAATCTCTTGAAACAGGAGAGTATCTCTCCGACGAAGAATGGGTTCCTGAAACTCACCTTATGCCAGTAATCTGGTATAACCCCTTACAGCCACAAGGATCCTGGTCTGATGATGAAGAAGACCAAGAGGCTGCACAAGAAGATGCTGTTAACCCAGCACCTGTCATTGCTCCAGTGGAAATCAACTATGTTGAGCCACACGGAGAAGACGAAGAAGAGGATCTGGCTCCCATGCCTGATCTTGAAGAATATGCAAGGATCTTGCAGCGTCTCGCTCTAGAACAAGAGCAAGACCGCGTCAACGAGATTCCTCACAATCCAGAGCCGGAAGTCCCTGAAGCCCATCAGGTACCTCCTCCCTCAACTCCTGAAAATGGAGAACATTGCTGGATTGACGATCCTCTTACATCCGAGGATGAGTCTGACTCCGAGCAGGCAACATCTCCTATCAGAGCTTCCTGTAATGTAATATATCAGGACTATAGCTCTTCTGAAGCGTCGTCTGATGAGATTACCTACACTCCGACGACGCCTAGCAATGTATCCTCTGGAGCTACCTCGTCTCACGTGACTTTCACAGAGATGACACCCTCTCAGGTTTCTTCTCCTGAGACTGTGACTTCAGAATACACATTCTTCCCGACTCATCATCATGAAGAAAACCCAACTTGGGGTGATGGATGGGTCAACGAAGAAGAAAAGCTGCTGGATGCTGTTCAGGACTTGCTCCCGGAAAATGCTCCGTGCAACACAATCACTGAGGATGGAAACTCTGCTGCAGATACATCCCCAGTAGATGAAAAACGACAGCCTCTTGATCCTGAAGACAATCTTCCAAACGAAGATCCTTCTCAAGAAGCTCTCGAAGTTGGTAGAGGCACCCGCTCTGGCCGGGACTACCACAAGAATTACAACCAATCTTCCTTTACTTATGTAAATCCTTCGGGAAAAGATGTTGTAAGCGCCCCCAGTGGCAAAAACAATGAACATGCAGGCCCTAAGGAGGCTTTCAAGTATGACTTGGTTGAGCACTTCAAACACATACCTGCACGTCTTCACATCCTGGATTTATTACGAATGTCTCCACGCACTCGTGATAATCTCATCTCAGAATTACAAAAACTGAATGAGGATGTCGACAAACATGCCCCGCAAGTCCTCCAAATTGAAATGGACTACCGGGTCAAAAACTCTGAAACTTCCTCAAAGGGAGAAAAGAAAACTGAGGGATCATGCATCCAATGCCTCTCGGTTCAAAAGGCAGCCAGTGCAACCATCGCCTTCACTAAGGAAGACCTCCTACTTGGCGAAGCAAGGCACAACCGACCCCTGTACTTCACAGGGTACATCAAAGAAATGCCGATACATAGAGTTCAGATCGACCCAGGTTCTGCACTCAACCTTATCTCCACTTCGGCTCTTGAAGAGTTGGGCATCCCACCCAGCAAGCTAAGCCACACATCTGTATCTATCTTTGGATACGATGGGAGCACTCAAAGGCCTATCGGCAAAATCAGGTTCAAATTGCAAATCGGTGATCTTATCTCTGAGGTCACTGTGTATGCAATAAAAACCCCCTCATGCTACAACATCCTTCTCGGACGTCCTTGGATACACGAGAACGGTGTTGTCCCTTCAACTCTACATCAATGCATCAAGTTCGTCGGCGACGACGGCATTGTACATCGTGTCTTTGCGGACAGAAAACCCTTCAAAGGTAAAGAAGTCCACTTCGCAGACTCCCAAATGTATGAAGGAGAAAAAGAAGAAGAGGAAACAGCACCCCCTGCTGAAAATCTCCAGAAAGATAAAGGCAAGGCTCCTCAAAAATCACCGGAAGAAAACAACCCCTCCGGCAAATTAGAAGAGAGTAGTCAATCTCCCTTCGTCATCTCCCTCAAATCTTCAAAACCTTTGGTCATCACGACTAAAGTGAAGAAGGCGAAACAAAAGTCTGGGGGCAAATTTGTTGTTTCTCTCGTATCTATCATGCAAGACACAGACTCGGACTCAGAGCCAGAAGACGATGCATCGTCAAGCCAAGCTGACACTCAGCAAGTTCAGCCTGCTCTCACTCCGATGGAGACACCTGCTGACGTAGAAGATCCTACGTCTGCTACCTTTGTTGTTCCGACAACATCACCAAAGCAAAGACCGATCTTCTTTCATAGATCGGATGCTTCTTCATCAAGTTCTCTGCTGGAACCTTTCCAAAACGAAGGTATGCCTCAACTATCTCTATATAGTCCTGTGGCACAAGCTATCATGAAGAAAATGGGCTTTGACGCTCAAAACCCAGTCGGTTTGGGAGAAAGACGCGGTATTCTCACGCCATTGGAGCCCGCCTTGACCAAAAGCCAGCTGGAAGATTGGAGACTCTACGGTCATGTAGAAAAGTCTTCATATGGGTTAGGGTATGATCCTGATACTCCTCTGAGACAGTTGACACAAAGGCTTAAAAGTCGTTTTACCGACCAAGCCTCAACATCTCAAGTCCATGAAGACATCGATCTCCCTGGATATCTCTTTAAAGAGTTACCTGACAAAAATCCAGGAAGCTCATCCAATTGGTATGATTTCTCTGATGATAAAGAGGAATCGTCCGATAATACAGACTTGTGGCATCCTGACCCAGAAGAACCCTCGTCTCCAAAAGAAATACCAGACTCAACAGGCGATTGGGACTATCTCATAGCAAGCCTTGAGGAGATCACCAATCAAGAAAATCCATGGAAAGGAACAGAGCCTTGGTCTGGTAATGCAGTTGAAACTCCAGAAGGTTTCGTTGAGTTGGAAGCCTCCGAAAATATTGTGGAGGAACCACCTTCGAACCTTCCGACAGAAGATCCTGTTCAAAAGATAAACTTGGGAACACCTGATAACCCACGTCCTGTATTCATAAGCAAGAATATAAAGGATGATGAGTTACCCGAGTATATCGCTTTTCTTCGTGAGTTCGTTGATTGCTTTGCATGGTCCTATGCTGAAATGCCTGGTTTAGACCCCAAAGTAGCAGTCCACAAACTCAATCTTCAAGAAGACATCAAGCCTGTCAAACAAGGCCAAAGAAGATTCCGTCCAGATGTGGTGGATAAAATTGAACAAGAAGTTCAAAAGCTCAAAAGCGTCGGCTTCATCCGTGAGGAACAACATCCAGAATGGTTGGCCAACATTGTCCCCGTGACAAAGAAAACTGGGCAGATCAGAGTCTGTATTGACTATAGAGACTTGAATGGCGCTTGCCCTAAAGATGAATTCCCGCTCCCCATACCGGAGGTGATGATTGATTGACAATACCTGCGGATTCGAGCGAATGACATTCATGGATGGCTTCTCTGGTTACAATCAGATAAAGATGCATCCCGATGATGAAAAACACACTTCATTTCGGACTCCATTTGGCGTGTATTGCTACACTGTCATGCCATTTGGTCTAAAAAATGCTGGTGCCACATATCAGAGGGCTATGATGAAAATATTCCAAGATATGCAGCACAAGACGGTCGAATGTTACGTTGATGACCTCGCCGTCAAAAGCAGAAGAAAAGAAGACCATCTCAAAGATCTTCGGGAAGTCTTCCTCCGACTCCGCAAACACAAACTGCGGATGAATCCTCTAAAATGCTTCTTCGGCGTCTCGGCGGGTAAGTTTCTCGGATTCCTTGTTCGGAAAGCTGGAATAGAACTTGACCCCATAAAAGTCAAGGCTATTCTAGAAATGCCCTCTCCAAGAACCCTAAGGGAACTAAAAGGGCTTCAAGGGAGATTGGCCTACATCAGACGGTTCATCTCCAATCTTTCAGGGAAATGCCGTCCATTCTCTCGATTGATGAAAAAGGGTGTAGACTTTGTCTGGGATGCCGACTGTGAAGCCGCATTTCAAGATATCAAGTCATACCTGACCAAACCTCCAGTGTTAGCTGCCCCTGCCACTGGAAAACCATTCATCTTGTACACAAGAGCTCTTGATCATTCTGTAGGCGCTCTGCTTGCACAAGAGAATGGTGAGGGAAAAGAAGCTGCTCTATACTACCTCAGCCGCATGCTAGTAGGTGCAGAGCATCGCTACTCTCCAGTCGAAAAGGAATGCCTTGCAGTGATGTTCGCCGTACAAAAGCTACGTCACTACTTGCTTTCCAACACAGTCTACCTGGTCTCAAGGATCAACCTCTTGAAGGTCCTTGTCACGAAGGCCGGTTCTCTCAATGCCCGACTGGCAAAATGGTCCATCCTCTTATCACAATTTGATATTAGGTATGTTCCACAAAAAGCAATCAAAGGCCAAGCTCTAGCAGATTTCCTTGCAGAGCATCCATTGCCTAAAGATTCACCACTCAGAGATGATCTCCCAGACGAACCTGTCTACAACGTGGAGACTTCCTCACCAAATGCCTCCTGGGACATGTACTTTGACGGTGCAACCAGGACAAATGAAAACAGAAAGCCTCTTTGAACAGAAAACAGAAAGTCACGAGTCTCCAAGTTTGTAATATCAATTGGAGGCCTCTTTGATGTCGTTATATCTCAATTCCAGCCTTCTAGATCATTTGCATGTGCTGAATGAACAGAGGCCTTGTATGCTTTGTATTGTTCCACTACTTCCTTTGGTGCACGGCAAGTGCGTGAATAATGCCCACTTCTTCTACATCTGTGGCACGTGTCATCAAGACGGTGGGAAGGTTTTGCCATTGGATTTTGGTTGTTCTTATGCTGAGGGCTAGACCGCTTTTGGTGATTTTTGAATTTTGGTGGGTGACCTTTAAAACCACCTCACTTGAATGAGTTATGTCGTCCACCTCTATTGGAGGATTCATGTTTGCCATTCCCTCTACCTTCACCTCTGTTTGAGCTAAGACCTGCATTTGCTTCAGGAACTGCCAAAGATCCAGTTGGTCTGGAGTTATGATTTTTTCATCAATACTATGGAATTTTGTTCAGTGACTAGAAGACATGAGATAAGTTCTGAATGTTTGGAGAAACATCACTCTCGATACTGTTAGTGCAGGAGCACATTCGAGGCATGAAAAGTGGATAACATTTTCTCTAACATCTGCTCCTCCAAAACCTTTTCACAACATAATCTTAATCTGGAAACAATATTGAATAGGGCAAAGTTGTATTCAGATATTGTTTTATAATCCTGTAACCTCAGGTTTAACCATTCATTCTGGGCAGCTAGCAGTATGACCATCTTTTAGTGATCATTCTTATCCTTCAGGGATTTCCATAGGCCTGCTAGGTCTTTCTCAGTAAGGTATTCATTTTTGAGGTCGTCATGTATGTGGTGGTGCAAGAAGATGAGGGATAACACCTTTTCCTTTGGGGACATCTTGTTACCTTCCTTTATGGTCTTTCCCAATTTCTTGGATTGCAAGTGGATTTCGGCATCTAGTTGCCAAGATAAGTAATTGTCCTCATTTATGTTAAGTGCTTTAAAGTCAAATTTAGCCAGATTTGACATTATATAAGAACTATAATAAGAAATATATATTAAGTTAACCGTATGTAGATAATCAATAAAGTAAAAGGAAAAGAAAGGAAAAAAAAATGAAATATTAACATCAGAAGCTAAATCAAGGGGAGATAAAAAAAAAAAAAAAAATGAATACACCGCTATAATCCTAGTAATTCAAATCCAATAAATTAAAGGTGAGAAAAAAAAAATGAATACCACTTGATAATCCTAGCAATTCAAATATGAGAAAGACATATGACCCGTAATATGTGTGTTTTTATAGGTTTGGCGGGCATCACTTGGGAGATTACTCTTGGGTCAATGGCACCCACGTCATTCCAAAAAAAAAAAAAGAAGACCCATAGATAATATCTCCACTGTTTCTTATTCGCCCCTCAATTCTTTAATAACCCCTTGATGGAGCTTATTAATTTGACCATAAATTCTCATGTATTCGATCGACTTCATGCAGGCCCAAAACAAATTGACCCCTTGTATTTATAAAGGAAGCTAATGTAAGGAAGTCAGGCTGAACAGAAAGTGAGACTACTTGGTCTCGGCCGAGGAAGTCGATGAGGGCGATGAGGTCTCCCACTATATGGAAGATGGTGTAGCTCGTGAGATAAGGAGGCACATCTGTTTCTCCATAGCCACGCATGTCTGGAGCCACAACTCGATAGCCACGAGCTGCGAGCCCAAGGATCTGATGGCGCCAAGAGTACCAGAGTAATACAATAAAGAGCCCAAGGTCAAGGTGAATAAAGACAGGTAATGATCATAAGAGATTAATAATGAAACAATGATAAAAAGAACGTAAATCTAAATCCATTCTACATAATAGAGCAATAAAATAAACACACAGAAGCACTGCTACTATTTTGGGTGGTCAGCCCTAACTATCTCAATCACGTCGGCGGTTATAAACCGATCAATAATCCGGAATGCCGGTCAATTAATCAATTCGGATATTTCAGTGTCCGCTCAAATCGATGATCAACCGTCCAATTACAACTGCAGTCGTTCGAATATGACCCAATCAATATACATATATATACATATCATAGTATAATAGACCTAATGATTTGTAAAGCTCTAACACAGAATCCTAAGTCAAAGTGAATGGCTGGCTGCACAATAATCCATAATCAAATACCGATCAAATCATTCGAATATACCACTACAATATCTCAATCGATTGCCTCGCCACATCACACTCCATATCCAATCAACACAGGGTATGCAATTAATAGACCAACATCATGTATGCAAACCAGAAGGTCAAGGAATAATCACAAGCCAATCCTAAGGTCAAACGTAAGGTCTCATACCCGACAACCACATGAATCTCTAATAGATAAAAGATCAACGCACCCCTTCTCAATTAATGGTGCAAAAGACCCAATTAAGGGTTTTCCAATAGAGATGGGTTGAGCTCGATCCACTAGGATTTCCCCGAAGTCATACGAGTAATAAACCCCACATTAGTAATATACCGTGTGCCCGATGGTATATACTTGGTCCAAATATCCAATTAATAAAGTACAATAAATATAATTTTAACATATTAAAACCAAAGATACAATTTAAAATTAATTTGCAAATAAAAATAAGAAATAGCAATCCTTAATTTATAGTTTTTAGAAAAACTGAGAACCCCGTCTCAAAACATTTTCCACCTTCAAAATAAATTAAAGGGTGTAACTTGAATTTATAAAACAACCAAAACGTCTTTTTTTTTTATTCTTTATAAAATTATGATCTTAATACAAACCTCACATAATACTGTATGTTGTCACAAGGCTATCACTCTTTTTCAAAACCGTGGCCAGTCAAACATCCCACACTTTATTTCCCAATTCATGTCCAAGTTGGAAAATCATCTACACAGAACCCTTTATTTCAAATTCCAAAAACTAATGGGTTTCATGTGAAAGTCCTAACAGGTGCAAAAGTTGTCACATGGGAATTCCTTTTTCAAAACAACTCCAGGACAAACCTCACGCACAGAACCCCGTCCAAACGAGGTGCTCCATGCCGGCAGTGACAGGTGGATGGATAGTGAGGCCCACTAATCAACGACCCACGACGAGTCTGATCTTTAAGGCCGCCCGGTCATGCACGGCAATGTTATCGGAAAATAATGGGTCCCACAGGTTATTAAATACAATTAAAATATCTGTAAGGTAACTCACGTCCAAAAATTTAGGATAAAACGATGGTGGCCATATATGTGCAAGGTCTCATCACAAAAAGAGAAAATCAAACATGTAGGGCATAAAAAGGGTTTCTACATGCATGCACATATGAATCAAAGAAAAACACAAGCATTAAATTTACAAATTATGATTGCCTGCGGTCCGCGGTTGAGGGAGACGATCTAGAGTTCCTACTGTAAAGGCCCAAAGCTTTAACCCAGAGGAAAGTTGGAAGAAAGAGAGATTTGTTTGTGAAAATAAAATAGTGTGGTGGTGTATAAATAGGGAATAGGAATAAGAGCTGTAGTGTAACTTAAATTCTAAAAAGAATAGAGTTTGGGTTCTAAAAACAATAGGAGTTTGGATTAGAGAATGATTATACCCATTAAACTGGGCCTGGGTTAACTATGGGTCAAGACACCTATCAAATAAGCCTAACTCACCAACCTAAGTCTAACGTGGTCCCCACTTAGACTAATCGCATATTTAATTAAAATGCAGTCAATTATATAATAATAAAATAAATATTATATATAATAAAATACCAAAACGTCACAGAAGTACTGAAGTCCGGCCGGCGAGAATGGAGCTCCGACGGTCGTCGTTGGCAAGGAGGCAGTGAAGGGAGGTGAGAGTATGGAGGTGGCACAGTGGAATGAAAGGATGAATGAATGAAGAGATGGGTGTGGGGTTAAATTAGGTTAGAAAAATGGGTATTTTTAGTTTAGTCCTTGGTTTGCTAAATGTGATCATTTGGGTCTCTTCGACGCATCGAATCAAAATGCGACAGAAGACTAAAGTTCGTAAAATTCGAGACCTAGCCGATGCACCCAAACTCACCAAAAACACTTATAATCTCATAAAAACCTCTGAAAACTTCCCGAAATTGAAACCAACCCCCTACTCTACCCGTACGCACTCCGAATCGCGTGAGACTTCACATGCGAGATCCATACATCAAACCCAACTCGCTAAGACTCTAAACACACGCTTACTAACTAATCACACAATTAATTATAATTAATATAGGTTAAGGGTCAGGATCTTACAGAACTATATTTATTTTTCATACGTGGGACTTTCACCATCCATTCAAGGTGAGTATCTTTCCTTTGAAAAAGATCAACGGAGGAGACAAAGAGCAGGGAGATGAATTGAGATTAGATCCTTAAACTTGACCTGAATTAGACCCATCTTTCCGGTAGATGTAAATGGATTGGTTCCAGAACAGAATCTGAAGTCAACATAAAAACTGGAGGTCTGATTTGGAAACTAGAGACTCATTTGGCATCATTCTGCTGATGATCTTAATTTTATACTAGCATACTACTAACTCGTGGCACGCATATGACCAACATTGCAATCTAAAAACTCATGTATTAAAAGAACTTATAGTTTTTAGTAAGAAAAAAGAGAGGTTGTGAGTACATGTTTATGTAATCCAAATGCTAGTGGCATAGAAATCAAAAGGGAGAATTAGAGTAGAATGGGGATGATAGAATTTAGATGAAATCAGAGACTTTGCAAAAGAAGAAAAATGGAGAGTAGATAAGTGATTTTGATAAAGCAATAAAGTAGTTAGTTGCATAAGATTGAAGTGGGGAGAGAACATGTAAGATTTGGGAAAAAAAAAGGGATGTAACCTTCGATCAAAATTAAAACCCCAAGTCAAAACCAAATCCCAAACCCTTCTCTTTAATATAGTATAACTAGCAAAAAAAAATCCATTCTAATCACGGGTATGCATGAGATAGGATTCTATGTATGTTAAAAAAGGAAAACCGAAAATAACTTGCTAGTAGTTATAGAAACCGAAAATAATTTTTGGTCAAAATTAGAAAGTAAAGTCAAAATTAGATTCAGAACCTTCCCGCTTAATATATTAGTTATAGAAACCGAAAATAATTTTTGGTCAAAATTAAAAGGTAGAGTCAAAATTAGATTCAAAACCTTCCCGCTTAATATATTATAATGGGTAGCAGGTTGTGCTCAGATTAGGTTGTGCCAAGATGGAGTTGTGTAGAATTTATTTGGCTACACTATTTATGGAATCATTTTCAATCTAGTGGATCAACTAAGAGAAGTCCATTGATCATGGTCCTACAAAAGCTTTTAGTTCAATGGGGGCATCAAAAGGTGGGACTAGGGTTGCACATGGGCGGTTCGGATCGGTTTAATACTAAAACCAATAACCAAACCGAACTTGTCGGTTTTTTAATTAACCGATCCGATCCGACCGATGGAGAGGGCGTAAACCAAACCAAACCAAACCAAACGGTTCGGTCGGTTAAACCGTTATTTTTTATTTATTTATTTTGAAAATCAGATGTTGAAAATTTCAAAATGATGATACCCCGTCCTTTGCATTTATTCCAATGTTTAGTGCAAACATAAAAATCCAACATTCCAGACTGGACTAAACGCATATAAAAAATAATTTTACTCCAAAAAGAGAGTTTGGACTAAACGCAAGCACAAAAAAAAAGAGCATTAACCAGCTTCAGTGAAACATTCATTCCACATGATACCATTTGAAATTACAATAGAATAATAGTTCATGTTCAAAAAAGTCACATACAAACGGCATCTATATCAGAACCCATTGTATTTTTCAGAAATGAAGTTTTCTTAACACATTGGTTATGTGAGACAAAAACCAACTATCAAAAGACTGGGATCTACTAACTTTTCTAGCATTCTCAAGAGTGCAGCCTTTTGATAAAAACTTTATTGAAAAGATGTAGGAATTATGATGGAAGAAAAACAGCCTGTACAGTAATCCCTCCATCTGCAATGAAGTATCAAAAAACATTTGAGAGATTAGAGGAGATGCACTGAGGCAATGTTGACGGTTGAGTTCATGTAAGAATGGAGTTGTGGAATGTAACTTTGAAAGTAGTCAAAAACGAAACCCTAAGGCTAAAATAGTAAAAAGCAATATTAAATTACTGCATACGGTCGGTTCGGTTTAAGCGGTTAACCGTGGGCTGAAACCGATAACCAACCGATGTAAGCGGTTTTTATAATTTTCAAGCCGTTAACCGAACCAATTCACTATAAACTGATCCGAACCGCCCGGTTCGGTCGGTTCGGTTCGGTTTTGCGGTGATACCGGATTTTTTGTGCAGCCCTAAGTGGGACCTGCCATATGTTCTATGAAGATCAATAGATAAGAGGCACCAATTTGGGGAATTTATGGCAGAACGAAATTGTCATCATCACCATCAGTAAAAGGGAGAGAGAAATTGTAGGGGAGAAGGATGAGAGGATGGGGAACAATCATCCTAAAACCTTGACGTGGTATTAAAGGTTGCAGAAATACTTTTCATCACTCCCCCTCACGTAAAACATTAAAATTACAAACCACCCATGATTGATCCTGGGCAGATAGGATTTCCCACAGGCACTGTACCATTGAACCAATCCAGCGAAAAATAAAATTACCACGACCATAGTATCAGATCCTTGTATCAAAACACACATTAAGTGCCCCACTTCTAATTGGATTAAAAAACAGGTTCATACCTCCCCTTACATACAAAAAAGTGACCATAAGTTAAGCGGGTCAAGCCCACTTCAAACTAAATGGCCCATCCATCAAGCCACAACAATGGCTAAGAGAGAAAGAGAGAGAGAGAGAGATGGAAAGAGACAGCTGAAAACAATACAATCCAACCAATGATGATGATGATAAGGAGAAAAAACTAACTGAAAACAAACAAAGGGGTTGATCGTTTTGGGTTTGATCTGTATTGTTGTAAGACTTTTTCAGTAGAGTTGTTGCTGTTGTTGTTCTATTTCTGAAGGATTTCTCCAGAATCCAGTGGTAGAGGAGCTGAACTTCCTCAGCAACATCTCCTCCATGTCCAAAACCTCCCTCGAGGGAGACTTCTCCGGCCAGCTCTCCCACGACACCGTGTCCACCGAAAACTCCATGTCCTCGTAACATTTCGGCTGTAACAGCCCCACGCTCCCCATCCTGGTCTTCTTCCTCCACCTCAGCGCCTTCCGGTACAGTCCCGCCGGCACCTTCACCGTCGTCAGCACCAGCATGTCCGCCACCGCACACGGCACGCAGCAGGTCACAGCCAAGCAGAGCGCTGCCGTGGCGCCCGCTTGCTCGGCCAGTTGGGAGGACTTCTTCGGCCTTTGAGCCATCTCCACTGCCGTTGGATTGGATTAGACGGTGGAGATTTGGCTGAGATGGGAGGAGATTTTTCTCTCTCTCCTCCCTTTTGTTTTTCTGGGTTAGGAATTGAAGATTACAAGTCAATGGATGGGTCTTGTTTGGATTGGATGGTGGATTTTCCCACCACCTTGAAATGTCCCTCATTTTCTTCTTCTTCCATTCTTTTGCTTTTTATGTACAAAAGGCTATTGTTGTGTTGATGCTTTCTTTGGGTTTCCTTTACGTGGGATTGAGAAATGAAAATGCCGAGTGAAAGGCGGGGAGGTCATAAGAAATCTGGGAAAAGAAGAGGTCAAATTGGATTATACGAGTTTCATGCGATATCACATAATCCAATTAAAATTTTATGATATTGCAAAAAAATATCATTATGGGTGATTTTGTCAACTTTTGCAACAACGCGGGATTATCCATGACTAACGAGGGACGTATGGGGAAAGTCCCTTTTTTGTACTTATTTTTATGTGGGTTCTTGGTATTAGCGATCAATAGGTTGTAGGTCACTAGTTGATGCGTTGATGGTGGGTGTTTGGCAATCTATTGGCATATTTGATGATCGACTGATAGGGCTGTAAGTGGGCCAGACTTCCGACATGTTTTGGGGCCAAAAGTTCTGAACCCATCCAGTCCACGATTATCATAAATAAATAGGTCTCTACCTGTCAACTATGAAATTTAGGCACAAGCCAGACCAGTTTTTAGCAAGAGCATTTGTATTGTGGTCCATAGACTAACTTGTTTTGGGCTAAGCTCATTGGGTCTTCAGATCAACTTATTTTGGGCTAAGCTTTTGTGTCAATCCCTCTGAGTGTGTCACTTCTTTGGGCTAAGCTTAGGTTTTCTCTCATAGGAAATAGTGGAACTCCTTAATGGGGTCCATCTATTAAAAACCCTAGCCGCTAAAAATGAGTGCCAAACTTGTGTGTGGGATGCCTCCAACTTTTAATGTAACAGGAGTTTGTCCCACCATACAATTGACCAAATAATTAAAACGTGATTAATGAATAGGATTAATAATATATAAAATTATGTTAATCTTATTATTAGTTGCATCCAATCTCACTTTTGAGATGCCACAATACAAGTACGATATTTATTTTGAACAGCTTGGATTTTGCACTTCCAATCCTTTCCATGAGAGGAAGCATGAGTGAGAGACACACTCAAGGATCTGATTTCTGTACTCATTGACAGCAATTGTTCCCCGTGCTAATCCAAAATTTGGTTCCAACATACCTTCCTACATCTCAACTTGCTCTTAATCATTTTGTCTTCACACATGTCCTAATTGTAGAGGCCAATTTTCTATGGAATATGAAAATCGTTTCGAGTTGGGAGGAGTTTCGGTCGTTTTCTGTTTAAAAGCCTTTTCGCAGCATGCAAATTTTTTTAGGTAGTGACAGTTTTACAAAATGCGTATTTGGTCCCAAAAGAAAGAAAACCATTTTCATGTGGTCCTTACATAAGATATAGAAACAAATTGCCGCATGGAAAATGTTTTGCACACCAAACAAATGTACATAGGAATTGTGGAAAATGGTATCTTGAGGACTTTGTTTTTGTTAGAAAGAAAACTGCAAAAATAAGCACAATTTCTAGGAAAAATGTTCTCCACCGAGCGGACTGTATGTTTAGTCCAACTCTATGGGACCCACTTAAGGCCGCCTTTCATCAGTACAACTCGTTTAATAATTATTTCGTTTCATGATCTAGCATAGGACTTAATTTCACACTCTTGGCTTGTGCCATGTCTCGAACTCTGGCCTAATGATTCAAACAATTGGTTTAAAACATTGTGCCAAGGTAGAGATTGGATCTCAAAATTATTATGGTTAAGATGTGATTAAATTTTAAGGTTGTTAGGTTAGATAATACAGTGAGGCTGATTTTTGGCTCCCACTTTCCAATAAAGAGTCTTTTCCATCTGCCCTCCTCCATTGATGGACGTGCAATTAAGTAGGCCCCGCGAGCTTTGTAGCTGCTTGTAGGTAAGCTTGTCATTCACGCCCTCTCAGCCCGACCCTCAAAAAGCCCACAAATGGAGGGCTTTAACATCTTCTTTTTATTTAAAGCCAGAGGACGGCTTTGGACAAAAGCTTTGTAGGGCCGAACTTGGACAATCCCGCCCCGCCCCGCCCCGCCCCGCCCCGCCCCGGTCCTCATAGCTTGTTTTCATTTATTTATATATGAATATATTAATTATTACTAAAGTATTCTGTGCTTCCCAGTCATTTTAATAGTCACAATCCTTCGTACCCCAATCCCATTATATGTATCAACAAGCATAAAAGTTGGTCTAACAAAGTAATGGAATAATGAACCACTGCAGTCTATGAAATCTCCAACTCTATCTTAAATTGCCGAGGGGCTCCTTCTCTTCTTCTCTTTTAGGTAAGAGGAGAGAAAATAGGAGTACATTTTTCTTCTCCTTTTGCCCCTCCTCATGTTGTTTCTTTTTCTTTTATAAGAGATGGAGAAATTCTACAAGTAACAACGGTATATTTATTTTTTATTTTTTGGGATTTTTACCAAAAAAATAATTTTAAATCTTAATTCCACAGTTTTATGAAGAAAAATTATAAAATGACAAAAGAGTTGCTCGTACATTTTTTTTTTTTGACAAAACTATCACAGTTGACGATATCATCAACCTAGTTGACAATATCGTCAACTTCAATTTGCAAAAAACTATGTGTTGTTCATCTTTTTCTATCTAGTGATGGAAAGATTGTGACAACTATTGCATTTTGTGTCTTAGTTGTTTATCTTAGGTGGTTTTGATAATGTTTGTTAGGTGTGTGGGTCCCATGCTTGGTTTGCAGGCATTTCTTGCCCCTTTTTAATGTATATTCTCATAGTTTTGAGGGTGTAAATTTGGAGTACAACCTGTTTAATGAAATTTTAAAATGAGAATTCTCTCAATTTAGTCGGTGGCTTTGAGTGAGGTTGAAGGGGATGGATTGGGGCATGCTTTGTGAAAATTTGCGGTCTTATAGCCGTTTGTTTGGGGGGAATTTCATAGGTCTTGATGTTTGTGAGCAACATGTGGGTAGCCAAGTTGAGCAATCTATAACTGGTAGAGTTATTGTCAACTATTATAAAAATTATTGCATTTTGTGGGGAAGATTTAGTTTGTTTCGCCCCTTAGTTGATTCTTTATCATATTGCTTGCGTTCTTTTTGCATTTGTAGTGGAAGGAGGTAAAGTGCAAGGTTTGAGAAAAGGGGTTTTGGACTTTTTCCGTGTAAGAGGGACATTGAAGATATCATCAATCATGTTGGCGATATCATCAACAAGGGTAATTTTGTCAGAAAAAATATACTAACAAAACTTACTCGTTATTCTATGCTTTTTCTTCATAAAATCGTTTAATTAAGATTTAAAATTAATTTTTTCATAAAAATCCCTTTTTTTAACAAAAAAGATCAGAATGGAGACATATATCTTTCTCCTCTTTGTTAAGTTTAAATTCTTTGGATATCCATATCTCATAATAACATGAATGAAGAGAACAAAAATCCATTGTGGGGCCCCTTCTAATAGGTTCTCTTATGTCTCCCTCTCTCCCTATATATATATATATATATAGAGAGAGAGAGAGAGAGAGCAGGCCTCTCCTAAGCTGCAGCTTAGCTTATCCTAAGTTAGAATAGTGCTGGTCCCACAAATCAAACTTGATTAGATCTGTTTTTTATATAATTGAACCGAAAAATCCCGTTCTGATTGGATTTATCTTGATTTTGGAGACGATCATCATCCAAAAAACAGCATAATCGACTTTGATTTTGTGGGACCAGCACTATTCTAGCTTAGGATAAGCTAAGCTGTAGCTTAGGAGAGCTGGCCCATATATATATATATATATATAAATATCTCAACAGTGTAAAGGGCTTTGAAATCAATAGTGGGCCAAGAAGAAATGACCCTTTTAAGAAATCTCAATCCAATATGATTTGCGCCTATTGTCATATTTTCCTTCCTTTTTTTTCCTCATTTACTTTTTTGGCCGATAACTGTGGCTCTTTCAGGTAGAGCCGGGAACTTTTTCGTAAATTAAGAGTTTTTCGTATTTTTTGCATCGTATGCACATCATCTTAGCGTCATCGCATTTATCTCGTCGGGCACATCATCTTTCATATTGGACATTTCCTCATTAGACATCAAACTAACCATTTAAGTTTCAGTTGACTCAAAGTGTATTTATACAAAAGAAACTGGACTTATTTATAAAGACTGAGATTTCACTCTTTTATTAACTGAAACCCAGTTCAATCGATCCTTTCTTTCAGCTGGGCAGAGGAGTTTCCTTCCTTTGTCTCTCTTCTTTTCCTCTCTTCCAAATCCATGATAGCAATTGCATGTGTGTGTGGAGGTTAGCTTTGGATTCATCGTCCTCATCTCTACATCTCCATATCTTTCGTGGGCTAAGATTGGTCTTCTCCAGCCTCTCAACAGATCTTCGGTAAGAACTCCACTTCTTCTCATAGAAATTAGCGGTGATTGAGCCCATAGAATTCTTGTCTATCACATGCATGGATTTTAATAGTTGTTTTGGTATTATATTCTGTAAGATCTAATATGGTTTGCAATATAAATCAAATCTATGGATCTTGATCTATGCATTAACAAAGGATAATCTAAAATACTAAAAGCATACCTTGAGCAATGATCTTGATGATGAGCGGATCTCTTTTCTCAAATAGGGTTTTCTCCTATCTCCCTTATCACCCACTCCAATATGCGTGAAGTTGATGGATACTTTTCAGATCTCGTAGGTTAAGAGAGAGGACCGGAAAACCATATATATAGATAAGCCCTAAAGAGACTTCTTTGAGAGAGGACCAGAAAACCATATTTATAGATAAGCCCTAGAGAGATTTCTTCCTATCAAAGAAATCTAATGAAGATAAGTTTCCTTAATTCCCTCAAATCAGCCAACAAGAGTCCTATTTGATTGAGTTTACTAAAATTGAATTCAAGATAAACTTAGTAAAACCAAAAACTAAAAAAGGGAAAGTAATTTGAATTAGTGGGCTCAAACCGTGGGTCCCAATAGTGTTGCACATGTGGTCTGAGGACCACTCACATCTAACATCTTTTTCTTAGGCTTGAGAAATTGGGGGTTTTCATTGTTTGATCCAAGAGGAAGAGTGAGTGTAAGAGAGCTTGGTTTAAAGGCAAGTATAAGCTTTAATCTTCTATGCATATGTAGTTATGCCATTGATTCTAATTTCATATTCATATATTCATGTGGATTGTAGCCTCTTTATCCTAAAATGTAAATGGGTTCTTCCTAATTGTATTACATTGGAGTATTAGAGTTGCATGAGATGGTGTGTATATGAATGGGAGCAAGGAGGCTCTATTTTTATGCAGGTTTGTGGTGAGGGGAAAATGTATTAGAAGTGTGGAAGAATGGAAATTTTGTATGGTTTGGAAATAGCTCAAACTGGGCAAAACTCCTGCTCTGCACACAAAAATTCGGTCAAGGGTCGGTTAACCATTGTGGGTTCGGTTCCAAATCCAGAATGGAAGAAAAAATGTAGAAAATTGAGTTCGGTTAACTGACACTCTACCGAACCTTAACTGAAGCTCTTCGGTCAGAATAATTGGAGGGTTCTTTTCTACCCTGTCTGACTTCGATCAGCTGTCAGTTAACCGAACTGACGGCTAACTGAGTGTTGGCCGACAAATACAAACCATAGGGGTTTTTCATTTGAGACTTAGTAGGGCTTCCCAATGGTACCGTACAATAATATTGACCATTGGAAAACCTTCTTTACATGGAAGACCTTTTGAGGCAAGGGTCTTTACATGTGTTATTCGTTCTTTCATTGCTACACCATGATTATTAATATTATAGTAATTTAATGTACATTTAACATACAATGTAGCACCAAATAAAGAATAGCAGTACATTGAACACTCTAACTTTATAATGTATTGGATGGTATTGAGAGATGAATGTTAGATTAGTTGGCTAGTAGAAGTCCTTGACTTTCTAAATCTCAATGCATATACATCTTGTTTAAATGTATTCATGAATTCATACGCTAAATTAGTGTTCATACACATTGACTGTATTTCTTTCATGCTCTTAATTAAATTGTTATTCGTACTGTTAATTTGAGAAGTCTTGAGTAGAATTGTGAATGTACATGTATGGAATGAAGTATATCATATGAAATGATTAGTGTGGTCTACTCAAGTTCAATTTGATATTAATTTGAATGAGTCGGTACTACTTAGCTTCGACTGGGGATACTCGACGGGGTTGACTCTTGGTTTAAATTTATGTACATCACTGCAGTAAACAGTCTGGAGCACCGGAGCTCCAGAACTTGGGTAGCCAGTTGAACCTTTGGCCAGGTCACTATTGACATCCCAAAGTGCGTGCCCTCTTTGAGGAGATTTAGCTAATGTGGTTACCAACTAATTGTATAAGTTATCAATCATCATTGATTCTTTCAACATGATTTAAATTTAATGGCACAATTGCCTAGTTTACTTTTATATGATCTCTTCCAATCTATTGTCATCAATTCTTATTTGATACATCATGTGTAGAATGATTATTGCTTATATTCAGCTGAATCGTTGTATTCATTAGTTATTCTTGGTGTTACAGACGCAGGCCCCAATCCCGGTACTGAGGAGACTGAGGAGGGAGAGGAGGAGGCCGTCAAGCTACCTCCAGGCATAGAAAAGTGGACAGCTGAGGGAGCTGTTTGCAAATAGAATACTTTTGCTTAGTGAACCTTACCCGTGTATAAGAACAAACGAAACTTACTTTTGGTATTGATGTATTTATAAATACTTTTGTGTTATTTGAGGTGGAGTATGTTTTAAATATCTACTTTTTAATAGTACTGAAATCATCTTTCGTATATGAACTTGAATATTGGACAACTCATGATATGATACCTTATATATATAATGTTCACTACAAGAAACTGCACTTTCAGCGACGAGTTTTTTCATCGCCAAAAGTCATAAAAACATCGGTACAAGTATTTACCGACGAAATTCCTTTCGTCGGCCAGACGTCGCCAAGAAAACGTCAGTGAAATGTTTCACCGACGAATTATTTTCCGTCGGCAAAAAATTCGACTTTTACCGACGATTTTTTGAATTTTACCGACGTTTTAAATACGTCGGAAATACTATTTTAGTTTTCTAAAAATTTAGTAAATACTTTTACCGACGTTTATTTTCGTCGGCAAAATAAACAATCAAAATAAATTAAAAATATTCTGCACTTTTACCGACGAAAAAAACGTCGGTAAAAAAAAAGGAAAAATAAACTAAAACAAAATGACGTTTACCGACGTTTAGTTTCGTCGGTAAAATTAAAAGGCAGAATAAAAAAAAAAACAAAACTAATTTTACCGACGTTTATTTTCGTCGGTAAAATAAAAAGGAAAATAAAACAACTTTTACCAACGTTTGATGCTTCTACGACAGATGTCTGGGAGCATGTCTCACATGTGAAAGTGGATTTATCTCCTTCGTAACTCACACTTGACTCAAAACAGGCGTGATAAGCATGGGAAAATGCGTGTCACACCTCGAGAATTACCCTTCACCAGGTAATCTCGGGACCGGAATGTGACACAAATTCACGTCACTTTCAAGTTAGGACTCATTTATAGGAGCGGTCCATTAAATAGAATGGTCCCGCCCAAGGGCATGTGCATCACACTTGGATGGTAACAGGTTTGGTTCTCACAGCAACTTTACGCGTATAGGAATTTTTCATGTCTGATCACATATATCAAAGCAAATACATGTAGATATTACTTCTTACGGCTCCTTTCAAAAAAACATTTTTTTTTACTGAAACTCCATGAAACAACAGTAGAATATATCAGCCAAATAGCCACTAGCAGCTACTAGAAGTTATAGATAAGATAACAAAAGTATCTCTACACATCAGATTCAATCCATGGCCTGGCCTTTGAGGGTAGAAAAGGGCCTAAGAAGTGTAAGAAGTGCACGACCTCCGAGAGCTTTGGCCCGCCACAAAAATGGCCCGCAAATATTGAGGGTAGGGTTAAGGACACTTCGCAAATCTTCATATTAAATGCTTTTACAGTGTTTTGGATGTAATCTAAATAAAATCACATATAAAATAAAGGTGGTCAGAATAGATTTACAATTCACTTCCTGCTTCGAAATGTATCAATAAAAAAAATCTCATCCAAAGCCTTTATCTATGGAACAACACAATTCAGTTTTAACCCATTTCTAAAACCACAGATCCAAGTCAATTGACACAACAACAAAGGAAGGAGCAGAAAGATTTTGGTTAAAAAAGAAAAACTAACATTTAAAAGAAAAGCATTTAGACTTCTCTCTGAATTAATTCCTATCTACATGTACACTTTCATTCCATCTTGTTTCTAAGTTCAACAAAACAAACTAACAATAGGATCCTAAAAACGTGGAAGCCAATAACTAGGTGGTCGAAGCATTTGGTTTCTTCAGGTGAAACTCTTACTAGACTGTGGCAGGAATCTTGTTGTAATTGGTAGAGAATTTCGCGGAGTGTCGATTTCTGTACTCTTTGTTATTGGATGAAGGTTCGATCACGTCTGCTGCAAATCTCACCTTCTTCTTTGGTTGATATGTTTTCTCACCTGTTTAACATTTCATTAAAAGGGAAGGGTTAACATAAACATTAGAAGTGATTGTTACAAGAGAAAAATATTAAAAAAAGATTAGTCCACTTATATTATATCTAAACTGTTTGGACTACTTTGGATGACAGGTCTCTATATTTTACTTGGATAGGCCCAAGTTTCATTTTCTTCCTAGTGATATTTACTTATATATGGATACAATAAGTGGGTCACATGTAGCAGGATTCAATCACTTTTATGACCAGCCCAATCAGATTGTGATGATCAAACTGAATCTTTGACCCATATTGGTAAAGGGATACATGCAACTTTTGACTTGTTCATTTTCTAAGCTGGTGGCCCATGTGCTCTTGTCAGATAAGTGTATGAATCCAACTCAACTTGAACTTGGAGAGGACTAGAAACAGTTGGGTCAAGGTCTAACTTTATCAGAACCAAAATTTTCACATACCACATCTGATATTATGCTCCAAAAATCAAGAATTATTTAGAGAAAAGAGAAAAATAGGTGGAGAAAACAAGCAGAGAGAACTGTATGCATTCACGTAACATTGAACCGTGCCACAAAACAGATGCATTGAACTGTGCTCTTAAAAACATGAACAAAGGGCAAATCATATTTGTGAAATTAGAGAAGTCCTTGTAGAGAGGAAAATTATTTTGATTTTCTATCTATCCCACTGTCCTATTATTTGGTCTAACACTTTTTTATTTCTTGCAGAAAAGGAAAAAAATAATTGAACTGATTTGTAATAATAGAGAGAATTTCAATCTCCCATGAGAGAGGTGAAAATACAGAATTTCCTATTAAAACAGAAATTCACATAGTGGAATCCTCTCAAAAATCCCCAAGGCTGTAGTAGTTTAGTTGATTAGGGCCATAGGTGAGTTCCTTTGTGTAAGTTTGAGTTCCCCGTTTGGAAAGAAAAAACATGAGCTCAGGGACGTGTTTGTGCAGCTATGCGAAAACCAGTTTCGCAAGCAATCCTTCCCATGTTCTGCAGAAAATCGAAGTCTGCTTTTAACTTCAGAAGAACAAAAATTTCGCGAAAAAGTTGCCGCACAAACATGCCCTAAAGATGCTCTAGAATCAGGATTCAAAGATTCTCCGCTGATATAAATTCACCAGTGACAACAACAATTGAGATTCAAACGGGTCAAAATCACCACTCCATCTTTTTTTTTTTTTTAAGTTCTAAAACATATGATTCAACTTCTTTAATTCAGGTTGGAGTGAAGTTCTATTTTCACAATAGAACAAGGTTAAAACAGTGATCTTAATCTTTCAAAGTGAATCCAACTTCCAAAACACACCACCAAGAGCATAGCAGAAACGAAACAGAACATAACAAACAGATTCTGTTTATAGAACTAGAGAAACAACAATTCAAACAAAACCCCAACTCAAGAAAACCAAAAGGAAAAGAAGAGAATCTACATACCGAATTCAGATTCGAGTTTCTTCATGAATTCCAAAACCATTCGCTTATGCATTTGCAGAACTATCAATACCACGCTTCCAGAAACTGCTGCAACGGCCATCATTCCCATTCCGTCACTGCTTAACATCTTCCAAAATCCAAACCTTTGAAAATCCAAAAACACAGGACTCCTTCTCTTCAAAGTTCAATGGGAAGACCCAGCACGAATATAAATAAGGCAATAAAATAACGCGTTTGGAAAGCATGCATTCATTGACTTGGTTAGAAGTTGAAGGACCACTCGGTCCATTCACTCCTGTTCTCAAGACACAGGAGAGTCACCTAACCGCTTCAATTCCGTGTAGGGGTTGTTCATGGGCTGGGATGGGCCACAGTTTTATCCATGGATGGCCCGGATCTGGCCCATTTAAGTATATGACAAAGAAAAAGTTGAAGGCTCATTGCTCAGCCCATAGGCCTAAAATCACAGCCAAATGTGGGCCACTATCATGTCAGATTTGGGGCAGCCCATGGCCCGGCCTATGTGCTCTTTTATTTCCTAGTTCGAATTCCTGTTGGGCAAACTCTAAAAATTTTACCATCACTTATATGTTTTGATGGTAGAGACTCCTCGTTGCAACCTGGAGGTGTCTGCTTCAAATCTTAGGTGGTGTCCAAGCTTTCAGGTGGTAGCGGCTTTAGGTGCAAAGAAGTGGTGTCAATTCTGAAACATTAAGTGGTGGTCGGCGGTTTGGAATTACCAGAGCCCCAATTGTGGTGGATTTCCCTCGTTAGTGATCAACCCCACAAATTGCGGCTGTGGTGGTGGATTTTCCTGGTTAGTGATCAACCCTAAGCAGTGACTTAACTTGCAAAAAAAAAAAAAAAGAACTCTAAAAATTTCTTTCATTAGTGTAAAAACCATAAGTAGGTAGGTACCTTTGGAAGTAGAGTTGTAAATCAAATGCTCAACGTTGTTTTATTATTGAGGCAAATTTTCTCCAATCAAAATTGTTGCAATGTTCAGACTGATTGGATATGACGACATAATTGAATTACAATAAGATACCGTTGAATTCAAGATACCGTTGAATTCAATAACAAAAATTCTTGATGAATTTACAAGGAAAATCATCTTAGATGGCCACTGTACCAAAAAGGCGCCAACAGTTTATATGATACGGAAGTGGTCACCTTGCTCTACTTTCATTTTCTTTTTAAATTAAAGTATTTGTGGAGCATCCATATCGTGGTTCACAAAACCAGCGAAACTCTATTTCCCATTTCTTCCTCCCCATCTCTTCACCTCTCTCGCGATTTCGTTGCTTTGCTTCTCCTCAAGCTTTCCAATGGTGGTCTCAGAGGTCGTTTTCCACCATTACTTTGGATTGAAGCATCACAGTGTCTAATATTGTACCACGTTGAGGTATTTTTCTTGTTGTCTTCCCCTTCTTTGTTTCCCACAACCACAATTTGGTTGTGTTTCTGGCCAGTCTTCCATACAACGACGCTGCATCTTCTTGTCCCACCACATGGCGCCATGTCAACGTCGAGGTATAAATCGATAACAACTTTTTTTCTCCTCTCTATTAAGGGGCGCACTTAACTATATCCAATTTTATTCCAAAACTACCCCCGCTAATTTCTTAACAAATCCATTTACAATACTACCCTCGGGACCTTTCAACTTGGTGGGTCCCATATACTAAATAGCTAAACGCTTAAGCCAATTATAATTCTTAAAGGTGGGCCCATGTTTGAATTAATAATGGCTGGACCCATATTCACTTCACAAAAGATGTTCCAAGTTGTAATTCTTGTGAATGGGAGCCTTATGCTGTCATTCCTAAATATGAGTTTCCTGTTCTAATTTCTAATGGCTGTAATATCTAGAGATGGGCCTTGCATATGACAATTCCTAAAGTAGGGCCCTACCCTTTGATTCCTAAAGGTAGGTCCCATGTAATTTTCAAAGACTAACAATGGGCCACTTCAAAAAATCTAAAGTGCTCATAATTATTATTTTATTATAAATCTATTACACATTTTATTTTATTTTCCATTTTAATCTTGTTAAAAAACATGAAAATTTTTTATTAGTTAGCGATACTCTAGTTAGAGCTTTTATTAAGACAAGTTAATTTGATCAACGTGTTATAATCCATCCATTTTGTAAATTTTTTATTAGATGGTTGCTACCATCCATATGCTCAAAAAAAAGTTTCTTCATAGCTCATCGAACAAAATATGCAAAATCAATAGTCAAATAACTCATGCCAACTATATATGCGTACAATAGTTGCTTTTGGTCACACATTATGCAAGAAATCATTATACAGTGTAATCACATGTTAAAGAGTTAAAGTTGAAAGCTAGCCCCCTTTATTTTTTATTTTAATATTTCGATATATCATTAAAAATGCATGTTCAATCTCATGGTTAGGGTTACTCCAATTAGCACTTTCGTTCATATAAATTGGTTTTATTCAAATCTAGGTACAAGTTTGCTGCATGCATGCAACAGATCCTAAATTTGAGCACTCTCCGATAACATATAGGAGGCCTAGGCCTTCACCTATTAAATACCTTAACCCAAATAAAACTTGAGTCCATCCATATTTTTTTAATTATTTAATTTTTTTATCATTCTTTTAAAATGTGTGATCTTTTTGTCATTTAATCGTTTAATATTTATTTAAAATGTGTTATATATTTTTTCTTATTAATCAGTAACTATTCATTTAAAATGTGCAATACATTTTCTGTTATTTGATAGTTTGCTTCAATGTTTTTATCATTTATAATAAAATGATGATTTTGAGCGACTCAAATGTAAAGATGTAGACCCATTGTTAGTATTTAATAATTACATGGGACCTACCTTTAGGAATCAGGATATGGAGCCAATGTTTACAACATCAAAATAATAGGTGCAGACCTTGGTCTCCGAGATTTTTATCCTAGAGGTTTCAAGTTTAGGATCTAGTGCCCTTGTCGTAGGACCCACTTTTATGGGAATTAAAACATAGAACACCTTTTGTGAAGTGAATATGGGTCCCATCGTTAAAAAAATCAACTTGTACCCACCTCTTGGAATTATAATTAGGCCTAAGCTTTTATGAATTTTGAATATGGGACCCGCCTTTATAATATAAGTAAGTAGAGTCTATGAAGGGTAGTATTGGAAATGATTTTATTAAGTAATCAGAAGGGCCAGTTTTGGAAGAAAAATTGGAATTGATTAAGGAGCGGTCATAGAGTTCGCTCGAGCGAACTGCTCTCTGTCTTCAATTTATCAGAACAGAACATCGATGGCTCGAACGGTCAACTTGATGGGTCGAGCGAAGACACCACTATGAACTCGAGCGGATGTAGGTTCGCTCGAGCGACCTCTTTCAATATTCAGAATCCGGAATTTCTTTCTATTTTGGAAAGAGATCTTCAGCAGTCGTTTCCTAAATAAAATACAAGTTTAAGAAATCCCAGTTTTGTCCAATACCTAATGAATTAGCCAACTAAAAATTTACACGGTCGGACATAGCATGCTGTAATTCAAGTTGCCTACTTTTGGGAGTCAAGTCATGATGAGATCTGCATTGATGATCAACAAAAAGTTTCAAAGAGGTTCCCTACAATCTTGAGGTCCTTGGAGACCATTCGGACCAAGATTCAGTTTAAGACAAAAGTGCTCAGACATAGAGGCTAAAGCTCACTTTCAAAGATCTAATGATGGCAAAACCCTCCTTAGAGTCCAAGGATCATCTTAAGAAGGACTCCCCAAAGTTTCAAGTCAATTGGAGATCCTTAGGACCAATTTTCCACATATTGGCCCCCCATGTCCGACAAAAATAATGTTTGTCGGACATACACTCACAAAGTGTGTTTTGGTGCACTTTTTGAATTATAACTCCTTGGAACCGCTGCAACTTCCTTCCAAATCTATAAATAGGGCCCTTGGTCTTCCATTCCAAGCCTTCCATAATTTCCAGAGTTCCACTCCTTCCATATACTCCAGAGCGCTCATACTTCCTCCAAGACTAAAAATTTTTAAGTTATCTTCTTCCTTCTACAGATCTCTCTTCAAGAAGGTGAGATTCTGCTTGAAGTCCCTCGAACACAGACATTTAGCCTCTTAAACTTAGTCTCCAACCCTGTGAAATGCCTTACCACCCCTTTTCAATTAAAACTCCTAACTGCTCGGTCATTCTTCATTTTTTTTTCTTACTCAAAGGATTATAAGTTTCCCTATTTAAGGCTCAATTGTGCGACTGCAAGCCTTTTTGGCTTCATTCTGGTTTTATGTACCGGTATCGCCCAGAATGACACAACCTTGAGCACCCATTGGTATACAATGAAGTAACACCCTTTGACTGTACAAACACAATCCTTGATAATCTAGTAATGATCTTCAAAGATTACTGTTGGTAAAAACTAATTTTTACCCATCCAGACACTCAATAATGCCGTCTCAAATCAATGACAAGGCATCTCAAAGTCCCGGGGAGGAAAACAGAAGGAAAGGAAGGAAAAGTGGGCAGACAGAAGACTCGGTCTGACGGAGTTCTGTCTGGTCAGACATAGGCTCAAAAGTCTTTGTTTTTTTTTTTTCTTTTTTTTCTTTTTTTTTTTTTTTTTGCTGTTTTTTGTTTCTGTCATGTACAATTTCTGTAAATTTATTCATTTTGTTCAGTATGAAACCATATTGGCCAATTGGAGGGGTTGTAAAGAAATTTGTAAACAACTTACATCCACGAGGCTTGGAATGCAAATCCATGTAATATAAACTGGAGGAAAGAATATAAAATTTGTCTTATTTTCTGTGTTAGAGTTTTGTGGATACTCAAAATTATTTTCACAATTTTCTGCCAACAAGTATGATCTAATGATAATAGACATCCAAGCTGGTTTGTGTCAGCAATTCAGGTTTGTTTCTTTCAAATTTTATCCAGTTGAAGTTCTCACTTTGAGCTCCTTTTTTCACCGTCATTCAATTCCTCTCAAGATTTCTATCATGGTGTAGCTACAAACATAAAAGCCTGATGGGAACTTGATAAATGGGGCATGGGCATACAAAATACAAGCATTCCATCTTCACTGATGGCATTTGTTACACCATAATTAATAAGCATTGTAACGAATAGAAAGAACTTTTTAAGAGGTGTATTTACTAAATAAAAATAATAGTGTCACCGTATTTAATGTAATGAAATCCATTCCCCCATTCCATGTATTGGATATATATATATATATATATGTGGGTGATCTTCATATGCATCTATCCCTCACCATTTTTGGTGAGGGACATCCCTTATGGGGGTGTTTCAAGTACAAAAGGGAGGTACAAAATATATATATATATATATATATAAGGCACATGATTTGGATATATTTAAGGGAAATTTTCAAATATGGCCTTAAATTTTTGCCTTATCTCAATAAAGGACAGAAGTTTTGAAAATTTTCAAATTAGTCCCTAAACTTTTCAGTAAGTTTTCAATTAAGGACATCTGGCCATTTAAAAGTATTTTCTTGTTACTTTTTCCCTCGATATTTTGAATATACCCAAATTACCCTTCATTTAAAGCCATGACATGGTTTCGGAAGCCACTATATGTAGCCAATCGTTATGGGAATACTAGGTGTCTCTGATCACCGTGACGACCCTAACGAGGGAAATGAGGAGAATATAGAGGAAGTGCATAAGAGTTTTATTACAATGAAGGGTAATTTGGGTATTTAAAAAACAAGAAAAAAGTTGCTGAAAAATAACTTTAAAAAAATGGATGTCCTTAATTGAAAACTTTCTGAAAAACTTAGGGACTAATTTGAAAAAATTTGAAACTTGTGTCCTTTTTTGAAATAAGGCCGAAACTTACGGACTTTTTTGAAATTCTCCCTATATTTAATGTATGTACTGCAGTCAATATTTGATGATCAATAATATGAAGTACTCCATTTCCACAAAATACTGGAACAATGCTTCATTTTCCTTCATTGGCGGTGCACATCGTTTGCATGGTTCAAAGTGAATTCATCCTAGTACTTGTTTCATTTTCCAACTTATACTTTTAATGGATCGAGTAGAATGTCCTCTTTCAATGATGCTAAGCATTTGGCAGATGTTTGGAGGAAAGGCTGAGGGAGTGCGAAATAGGCTCCTCAATGATCAAGAAAATCAGATGTTAGAAGCCATAAATCGTGGAAAGGTATATCTCCAACCACTCTTTCATCTGGGTCCGACCCACCAACGGATAGGGTCCCAAAAATCACTTCAAAAGGTTTGAGCCTCCTTTCAATGTTTGAGAATTTTACACGTAGAATGAAGTGAAGTAAAGCCTCAAATAGTAAAATAATAAAATATAAGTGGGTTATAACGATGCTTTTTCTTTAATTGTTTGGTAGGGGATTTTTTTTTACTTCTCGTGTAAAAAGTGGATTTTTTTTTCTTTTAGTAGAGAAAAGATGTTGTTTTAAAATTCTTTTTCAAAAAAAAGTAGGAAATTTTAAAAATATGTACTTTTGATATGATCTTTGTTTGAAAGAGGGAGTCTTTACTTCACTCCAGGAAGATTTATCCAATCTTTCTTTTAACATGTGCAAGACCTTTATGTTTGAGGAACTACGTGAAACAGGGCCCACCGAACCAAGGTTTAGCAACTTCAATTCTGTTTTTCAATGAAATCCAAACACAGTTTACCCTCACCTCATTAAATTTCTATACGTTTTGTCCCCAGGGAGCTTGAGCCCACACAATAAGCAGCAACTTGAGAACACCAACCTGACATGGGAACTCCCAACATCATAACCAGTCAACGCACCAAATTAGGTGAATGTTTAATAGTGGGAGGAGAGCACATGGAAAGGCCTTTTTATGGACAAGGGGGAGCCATTGCACCAAATTATCCTAACGCTTCGTTTAACAACCCCAAAGTTTAATGTCATATTAACCTTTGATTTTTTTAGATTCAATTGAATGGGGTGTGGGGGTGTGTGTGTGTGTGTGTGTGTGTGTGGGGGGGGGGGGGGGGGGGGGTGAATGTTTAATGGTGGGAGGAGGGCAAATAGAAAGGTCTTCTTATGGACAAGGGGAAACCATTGCACCAAATTATCCTAACGCTTCGTTTAACAACCTCAAAGTATAATGTCATATTAACCTTTGATTTTTTAGATTCATCAAATGGTGAGTGAAGGTTCAAAGATTGTCAGATTAAACATAACGTCAAATCATGGAATGATAAGATTATTAAAAGGGTTGCACTGGTCAAAGGTGGGCCCAATAGAACTAGACTGCACGTGCAGTTGCTTATAGGAGATTCTCCATCAATAAAGCATTGATCCACAGATCACACTGTGCAAAATCTTCACCTATGTGAGTCTCCAAATGGCTGTCATGCGGGATTCTACGGATAGAGTCAATGCAAAAACTCCACGCCACGTTATGGGCATGTTTGTTACACTGAATTTCTAATGGGAATTTGTGATGTTGTGTATTCATCGATGTGATTTGATTGCTTGTCCCCCTGGCATTGGAAGCTAGATTGCCTTTTTCTTTACTAGAATTTCAAATTTCAGCCACCCAAAAAGTTTCAAATATACATTTTGAAATTCTCATAATTCTAACCTCATTGGCATTTGCAAATCGTCCATCCAATGAGAGAATTTAAGAGTTTTAATCCGGGGATACCATTTAGAGAATTTATAAATCCTCCGTACATGAATTCCCGGAATTCTACTAAAAAAGTAAGCCATATAATTGCTTAATAAGGATTAACCACAATTGATCTTAGAATAACAGTTGGAATACGACTTCTTTGCATAATAGATACAACTGTCTATCAACCTCTAATTATTCCACCTGAAGAAACCGAAAAACTCAGTGACCAACCATTTTTTATTGGCCCAATTGGTAACCAGGTCCGGGCCTATATATATGACCAAGTCCACAATTTGGGTCCTATTGATAATTGTTTTCAAGTTTTGGTCCAGCTGCACCCAGCCCAAATACTTGAATATCATAAGATACGTTTCTGCAATGCCACGAATTTCAATATTAAGCCGCTGTCATTGTTTTTTGCATAGAAAGAGAAAAAATATATTCATATATTATATTAGAGGATTTTACTGGAAAATACCTGGTACTTGTCCGTTGCACTTGATAGTCCTCGGAACACTTTCACCACGGAAGAATTCCTCCCGCCACTTTTTCTTCTTTTTTTATTATTTTTTCAAAGCGACGATAGCGTCACTAAATTATGAAATTTAGTGACGCTATCGTCACTGTTCTTGTCTCCTTCTTCGTTTCTACCAGTTTCTACAACTTGATGAAGGAAGAACTCAAGAATTTTTTGATACACAGAGAACGAATGACACGTTTTCAAGCTACTGGTAGAGGCTTAAATTTTTTCTTCTCTCTTAGTCAAAGAGAAAGATAAGAGAGAATGAGGTATTTTGACACATGGAAAGTAATTTGTCATTTCTTTCATCTGAAGTAAATAGGAAGAGTGGGACAGGAGAGAATGAGGTCTTTTGTCTCTTTTTAAATTAACTTTGACACATGCAAAGCAATTTCGTCTTTTCTTTCATCTAAAAGTAAATAGGAAGAGAAAGACATGAAGATTCAAGTAAGCTATTTTTATCACTTTTCTTTGGTGGACTTACATATATTACTGGGGCGGGTCTGGATATGGTTCTGCTTCCAAAATTTAAAAGTTTTTGTCTACTTTTGAAACCCACATGAAATTCATGGATTCACTCCCAAAATCTATATAAAAATCAAAGGTTTGGCCTTAAAACCTAACTTCAAATTTGGATCCTCCCCACCCAAAGAAACATCTTGGGTCCGCCACTGGTTGCCATGAGTCCCACATGAAATGTTAGATAATGATGATGGTGGTGGTGGTGAGGAAGGAAGGGGAGAGAAAGGAATGGAAAACAAAAGGGTTTGGGGCTTAAATAAAAAGCCGAAGAGTAATGCTAGTGTCACTAAAAACAACACTAAGCGACGCTAGCATCACTCATTTTAAATTAGGAAAAAAAAGAAACCAAACGGGGTCTGACGGACCCCGTTTGTGTAGTACTAGTTCCGAGGCACTATCAAGTGCAACGGACAAATACTGGGTATTTTCCAGTAAAATCCTCATTATATTATATGTACCACACATATATGGAGATGCTCCTATGAGAGATATCTCTCACCTTATATGAGAGATAGGAGTGGGGGGGCCTCACATTTAAGTTGTTGGCATTGGATATGTATAGGAGATGCTCCTATGAGAGAATCTCTCACCTTACAATGAGAGTTAGGGTGGGGCCCTTCATATTTAAGTTGTAAGCATTGGATATGGATAGAGGACCAACATCCCATCCCATCCGCCCCCCCCCCCCCCCCCCCCCCCCCCCCCCCCCCCCCCACACACACACACACACACACACACACACACACACACATCGTGCACAAATATACTATATTGCTCTTTTAGCCTTTGAATTGGTTCTAAAGTCAACTCCTTTGGGGACAAGCTTAGGATACCAAGTCAAGTGATCTTGTGAGCCAAGAAACGCAGTCTACCTAGGGGAAGGGTGAAGTGTTTCGGTTCACACCATGAACTCCGTTCCAAGTCCCACATCAGAATCATCCAAGTCCTAACCCTGGGTATATATGTGACCTTCTCTTAACCCCCACATGATGCATTTTAAAGTCGTGAAACTTCTATCACAACGGATTTAACCCTTGTCTCAATCAAGTTCATTTTCACAGAGAACTAATCTAGGTCCATGACGTCTTACATTTAAGTTTAACATTAGGGCACGCTTAATAATCATGCAGAGCTTGGATTAAGTCATTGAAAGTTCAAAGCCCGGTCCAGCCCATGTAAAAAATTCATGTAATTTAATTTAATTAGTCCAAACAGTTACATAAATGCCTCAGGCCAACCTGATCGATTAAATTGGTGGGCTCGGGCTTCACTTTTACGGCCCCGTGTTAGGCTTGGGCCAGTGTTTCTAAAGTTCGGTCAGGCTGGATATGCCTTAGCTCGGCCTAACCCATGAACACTCCTAAATAACTTTTTAAATAACATAAATAAGAGAAATGCTCCCATGAGAGGGTCTCTCACCGCCTTTGCATGTCGAGGCCCACCTACACCGATCTAAACCATCCACAAACACACAAGATCCCCTTAATTACACTATATTTACTGGGTTTAATCGATCTGAATGGACTGGACGTGGGATCGAGGGTCAAACTTCTCCCTTTAATCTAAAGTCACGTGTTAAACTTGTGGGCCATGAATTAAGAGGTTAGAGGCAAGGAATTGGCCCCAAACATGATATGTAGGCCCATCCAAAATGGCTCTTTCTATCTCTTGGCATGGTCCTGTGATCAATGGGGCCTCAAGTAGGCCCCAACATGCTACTTCTCACCGTAAGATGGTGAGAGCCCCTCACAAGAGCATTTCTATATAAATAATAGATAAATATCAAATACAAAACTTGAAAATAGGTTTTCCTGCTTTTTCGATTTTTTCTTGATATTATGATTTTCTCGGTGTTCTAAGATATATGCCCATGGCCAAAACCAGAGGGGGGCTGGCAGGGGCCATAGCCACTCCAAAATTTCAAAACCCCCCTTTTCTTTACAAGATTTTAATGGAATTTTAAATGTGGCCCTCGAAAAAAATTCAGAAAAACCCCTACATATTTTAAAAACCACATTTTGTTTTTATATTTGGCCCTCCCAAAACACTTTTCCTACATAGTGGTCCCCCCGATAAAGAATTCCCGGGTCCACCCCTGTATTTGCCTACATTATCAAGAAAAAAATCATCATAATATAGGGATATTATCAACAATATATGTACTTTGCTACATTGAGGATTCAAACTCAAGCACTATATTCATGCACTCTGTCCCTAATCAGTTGAGTTGCAGCTTAAGGCCAAAATATAATTCATATTTGATCTCATGCTCTATGCACCTGGATAAAATAGACACGAAAAATTGGAGCCAAACATATGTCATACATTTGATCACGGCGGGCCCAATTTTTATTGAAGTAAAATTTGAGTTCCCGCAAGGGAGTGAAATTTAAGACCATTCAAGAGAATTTTTTAAAAATTAATTTTGAGTGGGCCCCATCAAAATAATTGGATCCTTGAAGCTTCTATTTGCATTATTTCTTCCGGGACATCGTCTTCAAAGGAGGGACCATCCCAAAAGGAGGCCTGGAAATCAACGATAGCAACCTTTTTTAGCTTTGGGAGGGGTGCAAGCCAATAAGAAATTCAGACAAGCAAAGCAACCACTTGTCTGCAATAGGGCAGGTTGGGATAATAGATACCGGCTAGCTAGCTCTAATCATAAGTGGAATAGAATGAGCCAGAAGATGATGCAGGCTATGCAAGTCTTTCCAGCATGAGAGCAGTGCATCTCTCAGGCCCTTTCAAACTTGGGATACAGGATAATGTGGTACTGACCGGGGCTCCTCATAGCTAGGCACTGCAGTAAACGGCACATTTTTCGATACTATCTGTGGACGCAATGAGAATTTATGTTGGTGAAAGTCTTATTCCCAATGCATATTTGAACTATATTGGCAAAAGTCACGGCAATTGTTATTTTTACTGATGCAAGTAAAACCACATTGTTGTGGAAACCACATTCGGGCCAATAAAAAATCCCCTCAAAAGAGAGGGAAAGTTTTGCCAACGCGTGTTTTTCTAGTGGCAATGCAATAATGCGTTGGCAATTATCTTACCTACTGACGACGCACAGGTGTGCGTTGGAAAAGCTCTAAGTTTTTATTCTCACCATTGCCAACGCAATTGCTGCGTCCACAAAGCCCTATTTATAACAAACTTACCTTTTCAAATACTATTTTTCGACGCAATAAAAATCTGCGTTGGCAAAAGTCACAGAGAATTACTACTTTTATCGACGCAAGTAAGACCGCGCTGTCAAAAATTAGAATCAAAATCCCAAATGAGTTGAATAAACATTTGCCTTAGCCTAGACTTTAATGGCGATACCACTTTTTGAACCATGATCTGATCAATAGCAATCTAGATCATGGATCGGTTTTCTATGTATGAGTCATAATATTAAATTCTACGTTCAATTTAGCAACTGGTTGAAAGGTTGATCTGCTTAAACTGCAAAGAAAGATTGTCTTTATCTAATATCCAGACCGTTAATTAATCAATGAATTGAAATTGAATATCTAAAACCTCACCAGCTAGCACTTGTAAATTAAAAGGAAGTTTCATGTCCATGCATGTACATGTGAGCAATTTATAAATATGAATTATCTCATCTTTAACGCAAGGCCCAAGCTAGCCACAACATGAATTGGCTCCACAAACCACAAACAACAAAGGTGAACATATGTTGAGAAGGGGCTGAGGACTTGGAGGGCTGTAGGACAAACCAAAGTCTGAATACGAGTGAAATAACTAAAAAGGTCAAGTTTGAAAAGGCTTAATTTGGCCTGCCTAGATCTAGAGCATGAATATAATTAACAGATCTAGAACATTAATTAACAAGGGTGCAAACGATCCAAGCTGGAAGCTTATGTTGGTCTCCAATACTAAACGGATGGTCAAAATTATGCCGTCTTAGATCAGCTGATTGCTATTCTTTTAACAATCTTAAATTAAAGATCAGAAATAAGAGATAGAGTTGATTTCTGGCAAAAACGGTCCACTTTCTTCATGGACTCCATTTTCAAACTTGGGTGCGAGTAACTTTTCTTGAGAAGGAAAAGAAATTGTGCACATGAGAGCAAAGAGCAACAAAATCTAGGCACTTTAACTGGAGGAAATTGGAATGATGGCTCTTCCTTCAGTTATATATGTTTAGGGCGTGTTTGTTTGAATAAAATATATATGTGAATTCAGAAGTCTTTAAAAACGAAGGTCCAAATTAATGACAGAAATAATTTCTCGTTTCGTAGAAAATGAATCAAATGAAAAATAAAAAAAAACCCAATCATCACTTATTACTACCTTATTCTCCATTCCTCCCTTTATATCATTTCCTCACCTCTTTAATAATTCCATGCGAGCTTATTAATTTGACCATGAATCCCATGTTTTCAGCCCTTATGTATATAATGTAAACAGCAAAGAAAGACCATTAAATATAGATTAGATCATTACAAACAGAGACTATACATAAACCAATTCAGTTGGCAACTTGGCATGTGAAGAAGAAAGAGTCAAATAACAGTAATGATGAAGAAATAATTGCAATGCACGTGGCAGTGCAGGGTGACCACGCTACCAGCCCGCCCTAATTCTTCGGACCCTGAATCTCTCATCAAAACTCTATCCATTCACTCGTAGCAATGTCATCGTCACATTCTATCAAACCTTCAACTTTTTTTTTATAACGCAGGGTTCCAATACTTTGAGCCAGAATAATTCCTACGGATTCAGGAGAAAGCCGAGTAAAATTCCCCTATACTCCAGTGTGATAGTGTAGTCTAAAACTCACAACCTCCGGATGCAAACCATGGTCCTAGACGAACTGAACTACCGAAATTTTTCAATCCTAAACCTACCCACCACATCTTCATCTACCCAGTTCGTAGTTCGTGCTAACCTGCACTCACATCCTCATCCTACACGTGTAAGTGGCACGTATCCCCAAGCTGTTCACACTTACGTGGCGATCTGTATTTCCTCCAACTAGACGCAATATCCAATCTTATCCATGAAAGCACAAGACCCTTTTTATTCTCATCTCTTATCACATTCCACAACAAAATATCAAATAACCGACCATCCATCCATCCATCCATATCTCTATCTAGAGTCTAGACGAGAGTGGAAATGGCTATTCGGATTGTATATGCTGTGGTCTTCCTCTCCTTCTCTTGTGCCTGCTTCAAAGTCCTTCATCTCCTTCTTCACCCTGTCTTCCATCTCACCAATTAAAAACATCAGAATGGGCAGTTTCTCCCTTGCATGCATTTTATGGATGGATAAAAGAAGACAAGGAGTCAGAAATCGCATGGAGACGGATTGGAATGTGGGGTTCTTTTTAGATATCGGGTAAGAAGTGAAAGATGCTTGATGTTTTTTTTTTCTTTTTTCTTTGTCTTTGTCTTGTGTTTTGTATCTATGGTTGGAGAGGACATAAGAAGAAAAGAGTGTGAGTGTGAGTGTGAGTGTGAGTGTGAGTGTGAGAGATATATATGTTGATGTTAATAATGTTATTTGGATGGGTCATGGGTGGGTTCTCTGTTTGTTGGGTTAACTCAGAAGAGACGAACGAACAGTGAGTCAGTGATGGGTTATGGAGAATGTAAAGATAATGGGGTATAGAAGTTGATATTTCAAAATTATATAAAAGAAATATATTTGTAATATGTTTTGTTTATTGGTCGCTCGTTTGGTGTTATTGATTGGTTTTTGCATATATATTGACCATCGTCCAAGGTTTCACTTCCTGTACTTGGGAGAAAAAGTGAGTGTGTCCTTGGATGTGTTGAAAAAGGTCAGTGTGAATTGGGTGGAGAAAGACTGTTGTCTCCACATGTTTTCTCCTTGAAAATTTGAGGTTTTTTGGCTGTCACTGACACAGCCCACTTGTTTTGATCTAAACCAACCTTCTGTAAAAATCAAACTAAAGTAAACTAAGCTTGAGTTTGGCATAACAATCTATTTGAAATCTGCACTCGGATTAAGCATGGCTGCAAGCATATCAAATAAAGACAATTTTTTACATTGGTATTATTTGTGTGAGTCCAGTTGAAGTACTAGTAGATATTTGAGGTACCGGAGCCTCATATCAATTATAGAGAGGAAAGTGAGTGGGATTACATCTTTAGAACTTTGGATGAGTTGAAGCTCATCAAAAATAAAATAATGAGGCCGATGGGACAAAGGGACGTGCCACCACATTGGCTATTGAAAGGGAAGTGAATGGGATTACACAAACTCCATTAGAAAGTGGCAGACGATGAGATGAATGTGTTTAAATCAAAGTATTATCTTATCATTTCGAAAATTGTGCATTCAAATGTGACGATGCTAACTCGACCCACGAACTCCATCACGTGGACAGCATGCATCCCAGTTAAGGGACTACAATTCCAAGAGCAATTTTTAGTTGCAAAATGTGGCAACTCGGCAAGTCTTTTTTTTGGTAAGAAGGCAACCCAGCGAGTTGAAGCTGGCTGTGGGACCAACTGAAGAGGTAAAGTGCTAATGGAAGGTTTGTCACTGGATTTAGGGATACACCAAAAAATTCGCCGATACGTAAAATCGATTCGATCCGATCCACGGATTTTTAACTAAATTGAAGGTAAACCGATTGGTGACAAATAGAAGATATTGTAATCTGTATGCAACGGATCGGTGGCGGATTTCACCATCAATCCGCGGATTCAATCTGATCTGATCTGTTTACATTAAATATAAATAAAAAAAACTTAAAGGATCTAAATATAAGTTTAAAGGTCTAAATATAAAAGGGAAAAAAAACTTCAAGAGTCAAAATGTAAGAGTTCAAGGTTTCAATAAATGGAGTGTAATTTTTATGAATTTAACAACATGTTTGGCTTTATTTGTTGATTAGATCTCTTTCGATTATAATGTAAATAAAAACAGCTCTTTGTATAAATCAATTCGGTAGCTTTCGGGAAGAAAAAATATATTTATAATGGGGTCAACTCTCCTAAGCTGAAGCTTAGGATAAGGTAAGCTAAAGTAGGCTCAATTGCGTGGTGGAGCCCACTTGGGGACCCATATGGGGACGGGGGTGGGGGGGATTTTAAGGACTCCCTAGGCCTTCTTTCCTGTAAAAAAATCAGCCACAACCGTGGCTTCTATCATCTCTATCTGAGTACCAAAAGTTTAAAGGTCAATGGTCCATTCGAATCGGTGCATAGTCGATCCAACGGTCTAATAAATTTGGATCTGACCAAAAGTTGAAGGGCATGTGCAATTTAGGGGTCGTGTGTTTGGTCCATTTAGATGGACCAAGGATGGGCCCCAAAAACATTTGCTTATGAAATCTTATCCTAAGCTTAAGCTTAGGAGAGCCTTGCCCATTTATAATTTGTATTTTTTTGTGGAGTGTTAGCTTGTATGTTGAAACTCGTTACAACATGTTTAATTTCTTTCTTTAACATTAGATTCAAAGGATTAAACCGATCCGATCTGGTCCTCCATGGATTGGTTTTTAACAGCCACGGATTGGTGATGGAATTCAAATCCATCAATCTGTAGATAACGGCTTGGTGATGGGTTTGGCCTAATCCATACCAATCCAATCCATATACACCCCCTACCGAATTAGCAGAAGGTTTGCAAATGGATATCCAATTATAGAAGTACTTAAATCTCCGAGGATCCATAGATATAGGATTTGGGATATCCAGATCCAGAACTAGATCCTTGTATGTTCCAATTCAAATCCCAGAAGATTACATTTCCATATTCTTATATATATATATATATATATATATATATCTACTCTACTATTATAAAAGAGGCTATGTTGCATAAAGATTTCACTAGACCATTGTGAGATAATGCAAACTTTTTCACCACACCATTGTGGGGCCCACCTCCAAATATCTACTATCTACTACTATTATAAAAGAGGGAAAGTTGAAAATTGTTTTTCACTAAACCATTGTGGGGCCCACCCCCAAATAATATAATAATATATTATTATGAGAAATTCCAAACTTTTTCACTACACCTTTGTGTGCCCAACCCCAAATATTATAATGCAAACTTTTTTACTACACTATTGTAGGGCCCACCCCCAAATAGTATAATATAATGTAATAATATATTATTATGAGACATGACAAACTTTTTCACTACACCTTTGTGGGGCCCACCCCCAAATATTATAATATATCTACAATTTTATCTTATCTTATCTCATCTTATATCTTATATCTTTTATATATATATATATACACACTATTATAAAAGAGGAGAAATTGCATAGTTTTTCACTGCACCTTTGTGGGGCCCACCCCAAATATTATATATAATATAATATAATAATATATTATTATATAATAATAATAATATAAAAAATTATAATATAATATAATATAATAAGATATTCTTATTATATTATAATAATAATCATATAATATTTATGCCCTTATTATAAAAGAGAGAAAAATGTCATGCTTTTTCTCTACACATCTATGGGCCCCACTTAGTAATATGATATGATATATATAGAGAACATTCAAGTGCATACATCCCTCACCACCCCCCTTTTGGGAAGTTTCAAGTATAAAAGAGAAGTATACTTCTCCTTTTTGGGAAGTTTCAAGTACAAAAGAGAAGTGTACTTTGTACTTGAAACTTCCCAAAAAGAGGGTGCATGTCCCTCACCACAATGGTCAGGATGGATGCACTTGAATATCCCTCATATATATATATATATATATATATATATATATATATATATATAATAAAAGAGAACTACATATATATGGGCCCCAATAGAAGAGAAGAACTTGTCATGCTTTTTCTCTACACATCTATGGGCCTCACTTAGTATTATTATATTATATTATTTATATAATAAAATATAGAGAAATAGAGGCATGAAATAGAAATGCCAAACATGGGCTTAGACATCACACAATCCAATACCCGAAGTTCTTCAAAATCTCCAAAATAAAAAATTCTGAGTATCAAGATCTACCTCTACTTCAAGATCTACCTCTACTTCCAATCACTCCAAGTCAAGGCACGAAAGAAAGGATGATCTTTCTCATTTGTAGGTAACATCACTTGAACATGCTACTGGCTCTTGAGAATTTCAAATGATCATTATCCTCCTACAAGTAAAACCTTCTACATCCCTATCATTAAAAATGATAACCCATCGCGTCCTGGAATACCTATGAGACTCCAAAAAAATAAAAACAGGACTCCCCATGCATTGTCGGATTGTGATGCAAGAGAACGGTGGTGTTGCAGTTCCTCAGTAGACTCTTGCACATCAGCACATGTCATAGCTAACTTACCCAACTAGAAGACTGGATTAAGCATACTACGTACTTTTTGCAGTTGCTTAATGTAATATAATGTTTCATCTCAATTCTTATTGGATCAATCTTGCATTAAAGGGTTGGTTGGCAATTTCACATGAGATGGGAAAATAGCCCATATACGTAAATTATTCACATGTGAATAATTTTCATATGCAACTCACATGCGGAACACATTTAGTTGTCTGTCACTTCACACCTTCTCACATGTGAATCTCAATGGTTCACCATTTTTCACAAAATTCTGAAAAAAGGGACAAGACTGGACCCCGTAGCCAAACATGGCATTCTAAAAAGAATTAACCAATTGTGAAAATGTAGCCCGCAATATTTAGAATCACATATTCTAGATTCTGGATCTTTTCGTAAATATCTCAAAAATCCGTCGATTTAGACTTGAAACTTGTTTCCATGGCCATTTTTGTCATTTTAAAAAGAATCAATGATTCGAATCATGATTTTGGAGACCCCATGAATAGAAACAAAAAAAAAAAACCCCCTTGGTTCGTACTATAGTTACATCCAATGGTTGAATGTTTTTTTGTAAATATCTCAAAATATGTGATGAGTAAGGATGCAAAACTTGATCCCATAGTCGTAACTGGCCGTCTAAAGATTTTTTTCTACAATTCAAATCATGAACATGGGCCCACAAATTTCCAAAATGGCCAATTTTCATGTCTGAACTTTTTTTAAATATCTCAAAATTGAAAATGAATCTAACGGCTGAAAATTGGTCTCATAGCGCAATTGACTTTTTAAAGAGGATGGAGACAGTTTAGATTGACATTTGGGGGCCCAAAAGTGTAAAAATTCAAAAAAAGAAAAAAGAGAACTAGACAGTGATCACACTAGATGCACTGTAGCTCGCGCTTGTGAACAGTAACCTGTGATTCCTTCTACCATATCATGAGACGTGAAGAATCTGAGCTTAAGAACCAGCAAATTTTCACACCTATTTTACACATCTCGTTCGTATATCAACCCAAACAAATATAATCATGTGTAATTATTATGCATGTGAACCATTTACATATGTAAATGGTAAATGATGGCCGCAAACAAGAGACCCTAATTCAGAAAAATAAGACCTGAAAATTGAATGAATCCCCAACTCCATTTTGAGGCTTGAGATATATACATTAAAGACTGTTAATTCTTCTTCAACCAATATAAAGAAAAAAAGGAAAAAGAACGATGTAGATATCGAATATACTCATGTGTAAAGACTTGGTAAGAAGATCAAAAGGGTACCATCGTTTCTGTTTGTTATTCTTCCATAAAAATTATGGGTTTTTCAGAAAAAAACTACAAAGACTAAATAACATTAAAATAATAAAACATACCCCCTGATTAAAGCATATTTGCATCATAAGGAATGCTTGGTGATAATCAACTCGCTCTAACAAGAGCAAGAAGAGCAGAGGTTTATTCTATCCATAGAAATATGGTCACTAGATATTTGGCGATGAACATCAATTCGATCTAGAAAAGCCAATTCATTTGATCACTCGCACCTGATCCATCCAACCAAGTCTGATGAATGTGTACCCAAACAAAGGCATTTGATGTTTCAGCCTGTGAAAACAGAATTCATCCATTTCAGTGGTAATGAGATCATTTTTGGAACTAAAAATGCCAAAGCAAATGGATTGAATTGTTACCTTTGAATTTAGTAAAACTGTAGTAAGACAACATTGCCGCCCTTCATCTGCAAGTAGAGTTTGCAATAGTCTGAGACTGGCAAAAAGTTACTCAAAACAAGACTTGAGGCTCATTTGTTTGCGTGAATTGAATTCCTATGAATTCTAATAAATAAAATCCTAAAAGTGGTTAAGATTGGAGAAACACGGGTATAGATCCATAAATGGCCATCAAATAATCACACCTTAATGGAAAAGGAATTAGGAGGAAAAGTTAAATAAATAACCAGTTTTTCTTATTGGTCACAAAAGATTTCATTAAAAGAGGGAAACAAAACAACAGAGTAACCAATGAAAGCCTTGGGCTACAAAGGTATAAAAGTACTATACCATGAAAGCAAAAAAAAAAAATTATTTTTTTATAACAGTAAATTTTATTGCTCAAAAAACAAAAGCAGACTAGGAAAACTAAGTCCAGCCCAAAAGCATCAAACTGGCAATTAAAAATATGCAGATAAATAACAGAAACAAAATAAACAAGCAACATTAGATATCAAAAGAAACAGAATCGTGAAGCAGTCCCTCTTTGGCAAGATTTTCAACCATATCATTTGCCTCGCAAAGAATATGATGAAAAGAGGCATCCAGCTAAGAAGAAATATCCTACACCTCCTCCACCCAATCTGCCAATCACCAAGGATATGAAATTTTCCCTAGATAGTTGAGAAAGAGTCTCCTTCAATAATTGCCAACATAGCACCTAAATTGAGTAATTCCCGACAGCCAACTAATAAAGTAAACGTTTCAACTTAGTTTGCATTTGAAACATCCCACAGGCCCAGAAAAGCTCCAAACAACATTACTAGACGAATCCCTAATAACACCTCCAATACCACCTCTTTTAAAGTAATAAAAGACAAAGGAGAATATCTATCAAGAAGTCCACCAAACCATTTGCTGACCGATCCACATGCTTAAACTCCACTTGGCTAATTGAAGCCAAAAACTTAAATCTCATTGAAATGGGAATGAATTTTCCACAAAGTGACCAAAGAAGAAGAGATCTAGAAGACCAATTCAATGAGTCACTCTCCACCACACCATTCATCACCCTAATAATTCAAATCCTAGGTAAGTTAGGGTCCCATCTACATCTCCATGTTATATCCTTCTCCCATCTGCTCTATAATTAAATGTGAATTCTCATGCAAACAAGCACCCCTTAGAAATTCTAAAACTGCTACATCAGGCCCACACACACGCATATACTCGTGAGGGCGCCATGCAAACATGCATGCACTCACCCAATGAAAACCACCCATGCGACTCTTCTTCTGGGCCCCTCCTAATCCGGGACCACCCTCACAAACACTCTTCTACACATCTACTTTCTCCCCTACTGAGAGAAGTTAATTTTAAAGTAAAATCATATTGGTTCCGTTATTTGACTTCTCAGATATCTTGATACATATTTTTACAAACTAAGCATGAGAATATGCACATGTACACATAGTGGCAGATCTAGGATTTTCATTTGGGTGGTGCAGTCAATGGTCAATTAAAAAGGTCAAACATTTTTTTGTTGTATCTTCATGACACTAACAATAGCAAATGAAGAAAAACATATTGCATTTAAATAGACACAAAATATTTAATTGCATAACATACATTTCTCTCATTAAAAGTCATCTCAACTGTAAAACAAAGTTTTTACAATTGCCATCAACGGTTCTTCATGTTTTGAAAATAAGATTTGAAAAAATACCATGGCACCAATGGCGCTATAGGAAAAAAAAAAAAAAAGCATGTTCCTAATGGGCTTTCGATGGGTCGGGAAAGAGATGAGGAGAGGATGGGATGGTTTTCAGATGTGATAGATATGTAAAAAAAATTCATCCCAGCTATTCCTAATTGTAAATGGAACACCATAAAGACCCATATGCAAACATATTACCCCTTTATATATCCTAGAACGACCCCATCTCAAAATTAGAATAAAAGAAATATATATCTCAAGACATCTATTAATCAAAATTACCACCAGAATGCCGACAAAGTTCACCTCAAATCACAATCTAAGACTCAAATATAAAGCCCCATTCATCAACAATCCAATAACCCAGCGATCCAAATTAGAAAGGACAATGTAAGTGGTTTTCGAAGAAGAAAGATCTAAAACCTGAGCTAGGTGAAGAACAACCTGTTCTTACTGGTCTTGAATTGCTCCTTTAATCCAATCTTGCCTTGGTCCCCTTGGCAATTGTGATATCCTTGTCACGGGATTGGACGGCGTCAACAGTGATGACGTCCTAAAGATCGACGTCAAGGTTCTAGTTCACGAGCTTTATGAAGGCTTTCGTTGTGCCGGTTTTCTGAGTGAGAGAGAGAGAGTCCAAAGACTGCGGTATGCCGATTTGCCGTTTCAATGATGATGGAGATTGGAGAGGGTTTTTGGAGAGGGAGAGGGACGCCAGTTCCACATTCTTCCCATTTTGGAAATTGGGGGTTTTCAAATGAACTTAAGGGGTTGTGCCTGGGGCATTATAAGTTATCCTTTACATTTGAGTGGGGTGGGATGGGCTTTGTGGCCCATAGCCCCGTAAAGAGTTTTCCGAATCTACCTATTGTGACCGCACCCACATCGCACAACGTGGGTTCACCTGTGTATGCATGCATGTATTGCATAGATTCATGGGTATGAACATAAGAATGTGTCGTTTATTCATATGTGATTGTTTGTGCATAATGTGCGTTTATGTCCAACTTAGTCTAAAGCTATCAACTAAGTTTCATAAAATCTTGAGACATTGTAACTGAAAGTCACTTTTACTTCAGAAATGAAACCAAAACTAAAGAAAATTGTACACGTGAAATACAATAGACACCCATATCTAATGGTGTTCCCTCTGCTTTCTAAGAAGCTACTCAAAAGGCAATTACATAGGTTTCATGGTTCTCTCAGTGGCACTCTCTAAGGAGACAACATCCGATATCTCAGGGACTTGATTCTCTCGTTGATGATACAGGATCTCTTTGCCAGTTTTAATCAGTTTCACTAAATATCATATTCTGTTGAAGTGAAACTTCGAAATGTCAGAAATGGATGGGGAGTGGAACAGTTTAAGGTATATCCCGGCAATTTAGGAAGTGAACGAATTATTTCTAAAACAGTTACCAGCCACAAGCATTTCAGGTTAATAATTTCACTTGGTCAATCTTGTTCAGTTTCCTGACACCAGGTCACTGTGTACAAGCCGCTTGAGAAAATACGGGTAATAGTGCACGATCATCCAGTTTTGAAGATTTTCCAAGAGATTGACTGTGTTTCCTATCATTTGCAGCCAGAAACCATATTATAGTCTATCTATTGTCTCTTATTTGTGATTTCCTCATTTCCTTAAAGATTCTTTTTTCGTTTATTTAAGTTAATTAACAGAATGTGTCACTGTGGAAATATAAAAACCTAGGTCATGCTTCAGATAAACTTGCATTGGTTATCCAAGGACATAAGATAGATGGTGCTAACAACCAAAGCAAATACTGCATTCATGTATGGATTGAAGATTCATCATCATAATCATCATCAAAGCCTTGTCCCAACTATGTTGGGGTCGGCTACACGAATTTTGTTTCTCCATTCCAATCTATCTTTAGCCAAATCCTTAGATAAATTACACTTCTTCATATCTATTTTCACCACCTCCATCCACGTCCTTTTTAGCCTACCCATTCCCCTTGGTAGGTCATCAACCACCATAGCCTAACTTTTTCTCACCAACGCTGCTACTGGCCTACGTTGGACATGCCCAAACTATCTCAAACGGATTTCTCTAATTTTATCCCCTATTGTTGCTACCCCTAAATGCACTTGAGAGCGCTCATTTCTAATTTTATCCTTCTTAGTTTTATCACACATCCATCTCAATATTCTCATATCTGTTACATCCATTTTGTGCATATATTTCTTCTTGATTGGCCAACATTCTACTTCATAGGTCATAGTTTGTCTAATCATTGTCTTGTAAAATTTTCCCTTCAATTTTGTGGGCATTCATTGGTCGCAAAGCACTCCAGAAGCAAGTCTCCACTTCAACCATCCATCTTTTATCCTATGTTCGAGATCTTCATCAATCTCTCTATCCTTACTAATTATAGAACCAGGGTAATGGAAAGAATCACTTTGTGGTATCTCATGGTCTTCAATTCTCATGGTAGTTTCAGCTCTTTCTATATGCCCACTGAAGTTACAATCCCCAGATATTCCATCTTTATGTAGCTTATATTAAAGCCTTTGGATTCTAAAGCTTCCCGCTATCTCTCGAGTTTTGCATTCATACTATCTCTTGATTCATCTACTAACACTATATCATCTGTAAATAACATACACCAAGGTATCTCTTCTTGAATATGACTAGTTAACTCATCCATAATCAGTACAAAAAGATAAGGGCTTAGAGTTGACCCCTGATACAAACCTATGGTCACTGGGAACTCATCCGTCTCTCCACAAGCAGTTCTCACACTCGTTACTACTCCTTCATAAATGTCTTTAATAATTTCAATATAACCTCTTTGATCATTTCTTTTATTTTAAACCCACCAAATTAAATCCCTAGGTACCATGTTATAGGCTTTATCTAGATCAATGAAGACCATATGAAGATTTTTCCTCTTCGTTCGATATTTTTCATTAATTGTCTAAGTGAGAAGATAAATTCTATCGTTGACTTTCCTAGCATAAAACCAAATTGATTTTCAGATATCTTGGTCTTCTGTGTAAGTCATTGCTCCATTATTGCTCCATTACTCTCTCTCATAGCTTCATAGTATGACTCATAAGTTTAATCCCACGATAGTTAGTACAGTTTCGTATATCTCCCTCGTTCTTATATAAAGGTACTACAATATTTCTTCTCATTCGTCCGGTATTTTCTTTGCCATTAATATCTTACTGAAGGGTCTAGTTAACCAAATCTCCCCAACTTCTCCTAAGCATTTCCAAGCCTCAACCGAAATGTCATATGGACTCATAGCCCTTCATGTCTTCACTTGTTTTAATGTTTTCCTTACTTCTACCACCCTAATTCTATGAAAAAAAGGTATACTTTGCTAATGAAGTATCATCTTTTGTTCTTAAGTCTCCTATATTGTCTTCATTTAAAAGTATGCTAAAATATTCCCTCCACCTTTCTTTGGTATCGTTGTACTTCACTGGAACCTTTTGGTCATTGCTGCTCTTAATACATTTGACATGATCTAAGTCCCAACTTTTTTTTACCATTAAAAAAATCAATAAAAATAAATCCCTACTTTTCCTTTCTCTTATTTTTGCAAGCTTAAAAATATCTTTCTCTCCTCTTGTTCCCAACCTATTATATAGGTCATTATATGCTTTGCACTTTGCATCACTTAACTAATTTCTTAGCTTCTTTCTTTGACTACTTATACATCTCATAGTTTTTCATAGTCCTAGTACCCTGCAAAACTTTGTAACAATGTCTCTTCTCTCAAACAGATTCTTGAACCTCTACACTCCACTACCAGATTTCATTATGATAGTGTATTTTTCCATTTGACTCTCCAAGCACCCCTTCTGCAACCTTTCTAATACAGTTAGTCATTTGTTTCCACATCTCTTTTGTTTCTTCCTCAAAATCTCAATCTCCATCCTCAAACACTTTACCCTTAAATATTGTTGTTGTTTCTCTTTTCAAATCCCTTCACCTTGTTTTAGGATACATTTTATTTACTACTCTTCTTTTTCTACTTCTAATCTAAGTATCTAAAACTACTAACCTATGTTGTGTGCTCAAACTCTCTTCTAGAATAACCTTACAGTCTTTACAAGTCAATCGGTCATATTTTATACCTAGAAAAAAGTCTATCTGGCTCCTGCTAGTTCCATTTTTATAAGTAATTAAAAGCTTCTCTCTCTCTTTTCAAAGCACATGTTTGCTATTACAATGTCAATGTTAATATGCAAAGTCCAAGATGGTGTATCCTAACTCAATTCTTTTCTTAAATCCTTGTTCTCTATGCACTCTCTCATGTCCTCTATGATCCTTTCCTACACGCCCATTTAAGTCCCCTCCTAAGAAAATCTTTTTACTAGTTGGGATTTCTCGTAGTAAACCATCCATCTCCTCCCAAAATTGGCTCTTGACACTTTCATCCAATCTTGCTACATGACTAATGAAGTAATGATACAAATTATGTCTTCCTCTAACACTCGTTTAATTGCTACAATTCTATCACCCAGTCTCTTTACCCCCTTAATTCTATCTTTCAAATCCTTATCTAAAACTATAATCACTCCATTTCTTGTATTGTTTTTTCCTGCATAAAAATGTTAATAACCATCAGCGAGCTCCTTACCTTTATCCCCCTTCCACTTTGTCTCATGCAGATAGGCTACACTAACTCTTATTCTTTTCATTACCTTGACTAATTTCATGCTCTTGCCTGTCAAAGTTCCCATAATCCAAGTAGGAAGTCGAATCTTCCTCTTCTTCTGCTAACCCAACAGAAGAATCTTCCTTTTCATGTATGGATTGAAGATTATAGTTAGTAAATGTTTTGAGAACAGACCCAACAGAAAACACTAGATTCCCTATATCAACTCTTTCTCAAAGAAAACAAAAACCACATATCAAGTCTCTGGTGTCAATTAGAAACTAGGCCAAAGCTAGCTGGGCTCAGTAAAGTTATGGATACTTGAGTTCAAACGCCAATTTTCATAAATTGTCGAGCTTTCCATTAACTAAATTGGGTTGAGTAAGGAGATAATATTCTCATCAGTTCAGAGTTCAGACACACAGTAAAGGAAAAAGTACTTGAATAGTATAACAACAATATCATTAGAGCAATTGAAACTCACCACTAGACTCGCACTTATCAAACTTCACTAGCCATGCATCTGAACCTATCTGTGCAGATGAAACTCTGTCAACCCATATCCGGAAATGTTTTCCTTGTTTGTCACCATATAAGGAACCCATTGCATTTATGCAATCATGGAGTGATCGCTCAATGCCCGAAGGATGAACAATGATTCCAGATGGAAACTACAAAACAAATTATAAGTCTGTCAAGCAGGAACAGAACCAAATAACAAAACTGAGAAGAAATCACTAAACCTGTTCAGTGCTTGAGAGACATTATTGAGTTTCAGGGTTTAAAACCACAAGGCTACTCATCAGTAGTCAATCCAAGTAGCTCATAAGTCATGGGAATGGGTGCATGATCCAAGTAGCATTAAGCAGTGCCAAAAATGTTTTTTTTTTTCATGACCAACTACTAACATTGTGGATTTCCTTCTCAAAGAAAAAGGCAGCTCAGAGTATCAGATGAAAACAACTGTAAATTGAACGTGGAGTGCTCTATTAATTGTTCAATGTTTTCATGCACAACCTACAGCTAACCTCAATTTTGAGGCAACCAAGCTACACAATAATTCCCCCTACAAATGGCTCGGACCAGCAATGTGACATCAGTTGGCATTTTGCAAAGTGCACAATAGGACAGGTTTGCAAGAAGGGAGGTGTGAATAGCTAGGTAAAACACACAAAAAGAATTGCAGCCATACCCAGAATTGCAGTCATGCTAGAAATATAGAAGTTAAGAGCAGACATACACAGATCTTTTTCAAATTTTGGATATGCTGCTCGGAGTTTGCAATCTCTGCACGACGCCATCTCTCATACAGCATGTAAAACTTCACCACTTCATAACCAGGAGTGACACCATCGGGCTTGGATTTTGAAAAGTCTATAACATCTCTGGGAGATGTATTTGTTCCTAGTCTAAAATGACCAATAGCTTGTATAATACCAGCTGCACACCTTTCAGATGCATGAATTATTTTAGGATTGTCTTTGGCATTCTCTGCATGCCACTGCAATAGTTCTTCTTGGGCATTGCTGACCTGCAAATTTAGAGATGGAAGGCATAAAAGTCACAGGTACATGTGGCTTATTACAACAGCAACATAAATATCATGTTTAGATTTTGAGAGAGAGAGAGATATCACAAGCAACAAACGAGCCACTGACCATGACACCATGGACTTCAGGAATAGTAAACAGTTCGGCATCATTGCCAGAATCTCCACAAACAAGAGTATTTATTGGTAGTTTTCCATCAGATTTGAATTTTTTGAGCAAGTATGCAAGAGCCTGTCCTTTGCCAGCACCTTGCGGTAATACGTCCAAAGCTGTTCCTCCACTGTAAATTATTTTCACATCTAACTGACCAAAAATGAGGCAGAGAATAATAAGAAACCATACCTTCAAATTTTAATAATAGTTATTCCATATAGGCAAATATATTGCAAAGGATGTAATGTTAAGCACAGATGCTGCACAATTTCAATAAGTGATCTTCTGGTCCAAGTAATAATCATACCCCTCGTTTCTCCAGACGCCCTGAAAGATCTTTAATCACCTCTTGAGCATGCTCCTTCTTTACATAAAAGCTAACCTTGTGAGGCCGCTGCTCTGTCTCTGACTGCAGGAACCTCATCATTACTAAATAAGTAAACATAAAACAAACCTCGGTATTGTTTAAGTTCAATAATTCATTTCATGAACAAGAGAAAAATTACACAGAGTATAGTAAATAATTTACAGAATTTTGGTCTAGGCATCAAGATTCAAATGAAGAGAATGATAACTGGCATCCAGAAACTTAACCTGACAAGTAAGCTGGGGAAACATTGCTGTTTCTTCAGTTACAACATTTCTATCCCATTTATGATTCAAATAATTTTCCCAACCATCGTCCGGAACCATTGATTCACCATATGTTATCTCAGTTCCTACTGACATTATAGTTATATCGGGGGTCAACATGGGTTTCTCTTTTCTCAACTGTCTGTAGAGTGTAGGTGACCTTCCAGTCGAGAAAACTAGCAGGGAATCATGACGGTAATTGGCTTCCCACAAGGCATTGAATCTAAGCAGTGAGAGATTCTCTAGATCACGATGATCTACCTGAAACAAGAAAACAGATCTATTTCAAAGATGAAAATAACATAATAACATTACAGATCTTTTCATGACAACCATCCCAAAACCCTTACCATTGTATAGTCAAGATCTGAAACAATCAAGAGCCGAGCTGGAACATTGAGTCTGTCCATGGTTTGAGCTACCACCACAATGAAACCTGCAAATTACATATTGACAAGAGAAAAATGAACCTTCAATTTTACCATATTTCAATTTTATTTTTCATGAAAGTAAGGACTAAGGATAAAGATTAGGATCTGGTCCTTCTCACAATCCATTTGCTTATATTGCATTAAAATATATATACTCATTAACATGGGCGGAACCAGAGGGGAGAGGGGGGCTGGCAGTAGGGGTGCACAAAAAATCCGCCAATCCGTAAATCCGATCCGATCCGCGGATTTTTATCCAATCCGAAGGTAAACAGATTGGTGACGGATTGAAAATTTTATAATCCGTTAGCAACAGATCATGACAGATTTCACCCTCAATCCGGGATTCAATCCGATCCGTTGACATTAAATATAAATTAAAAAAATATAAAGGATCTAAATATGAATTAAGATGTCTAAATTTAAAATAAGAAAAATAAAATTTAAGGGTCAAAATGTATTTTTTTTACAACATGTTTGATATTTTTCTTTTAACATTAGATTGAACGGACTGATCCGGTCCTCCACGGATCGGGTCGGATTGGATTTTAACAGCCACGGATTGGTGACGGATTCCAAATCCGTCAATCCGTAGGTAATGGATTGGTGATGGATTTGGCCCAATCCGATCCGTGTACACCCCTAGCCGACAGGGGCCATGCCCCCCACCCAAAAAAAAAAAAATTTCAAAAAAGCTCTTCACCTTTCAAATTCTTTTTATAATTCTCTACTTATGGCCCTCCAAAATTTTTTAGAAAAGCCTCTTTATATTTGAAAGGGCCCCCCCAAAATTTCAAAAAAAAAACCCTTTACCTTTTAATTTCTTTTTATAATTTTCTACATATGCAAACCCTCCAAAAATATTTCTCCTACATAGTGGCTCCCAAAATTATTTTTCCTACATAGTGCCCTTGCGCCCCCCCCCCCCCCCCCCCCCCCCCCCCCCCACCCCAACACCAATTATTTTTCCTACATAGTGCCCGTGCTCACCCCCCTCCCCCCCTCCAACGAAGAACTTCTGGTTCCACCCCTGCTCATTAATGCCCTTCAGCAATGATTTATGATTTAAAATGTCCATTTTGGTAGCTAAGCCACCTCTTGATAGCCATAGCACAAAACCAATTAAAGGCTATAACTTTATTTATTCACCACCCAATCTTAGATGGTCCAAAAGAAAAAACAGAGAGAGAGAGAGAGAGAGAGAGAGAGAGAGAGAGAAGCAGTCAATAACTCACATCTACATATAAGGTAGTTAAAAGGAGCTATTTGTTGGGGGCATTAGTCAATTAGGTGGCCTACCAGCTGGTGGGTCTAGACCATTCCACACTCAACAATCTATTGGTGTTAGGAATGATGAAAATTTACGAAATATGTAAAGAACAAACATGGGATTTAGCCTCTTTTTTAAGTCTCAACAAGATAAAACCAAGCAAGAAAAAGGAGGAGGGTAAGGAGGTAACCTCTTAAACTTTCAACTGATAAAAAAAATCATCAAACCAATATGAGAAATCAAAAAAATGCAAAAAAGTACGAAATCAACCGGTGGGGTTAATACTTTCAAATCAAATAAGGAGTCACAGCTAAGAATCATAATTGAATATGAATAGAAACAACTTACAAAGAAAAAAAATACAGAGAGAGAGAGAGAAGAGAAACTTCATATTGCAGTGAAATTGAAATCAGCAACAGAAACAGAAATCAAGGAGGAGAAAAAAAAAAAAACAATTAGAGATCTAAAGAAGCTGAACCATTCAAAATCACCTCTGCATTTGCAAGAGTAATCAAAATCCGAACAATTCCATTCAAAGAACCGAGTTTCCAGCAGAATGGAATCAAAATAGAATGACAAGATCATGACAAAGAAGACATTATCATTTTAATGAAGCAAAAGATTCAACATCATATGAAAAAAAACCTAATAAGCACTTTCATAATCAGTTGCAGATCCATTCCATATTGAATCAAAACACTTTGAAATCAAACTAGAAGATTGTCACCACTTACCTCAGAAGCTAAAAAAGTGATTTTTAGGGTTTTGAGTTTTTGGAACTGCTACTGCAGATGTCCGTCACTCTGCAATGCAACTGACGATACGATACGAAATGATAATGGGCGAGTTGCGCGTATCGTAACAGAAACCCGTGATTTATAGGCAACATTTCCGCCTCCAATCGTCTATACGATTGTGGAGCGAGATTCGTTGGCTCTTGGCGAATTTTGATCGCCTCCAGTCGGCACTCATAATTTAGCTGAGGCTACTAACCAGTAGGGATGTAAATGGGATATGATTCTCTAATTATTCGGATGTTCCGACTAGAGTACTTATTTATTTAGGCCCGACAAGTAAATGGGTCTAAGTCCGATTCCACTTTGGTTTGAAACCGTGGACTCGAGATCCGACATATTACCTAAATTTTCAAAAATATCTTATAAAAATCATATTTTTTAATATCGTTATGTATCTATCTAGATCCAGACCAATTCCATATACATATACGGTTCTGATTCCGATTCCGAAACTAAAAAATCGGTTCCTAAATGATTCCATTTCTAGCTCTACCTTTTTCTTAAGGTTCCAGGAGATCCGGACCGGAACCGACCATTTACAACCCTACTAATAAGGAAATGGGAGATCACTCACATGGCACCTCTTCTGCTTATTAACTTGATGTGGCGCATCTTGATTGGAGGCCTCACCTATTAGTTGAGAGTAAGCGTCAGGTCGTCAAAACTTCTCGTTAAAGCTGCACGTGGCCAGCGACAGCGTAGCGGGAAAGGAGATGGCTGGCTTTCACCTACTCGATCTGTTGCTGCATAACTGCACTGCGTCAGGACGCACGCTGCGCGTCGGTTGTTTTGTTAGTGAAACTAGCGTTAAATTCTTTGCCAATCCACTGTAAATTTAAGATAGAACTGTTTTAATAATAATTTCTAACGTTGAAGAAAAATTTGAATCTCACGTACCTATTTAGTTGCTTTTAAACTTGCTGAAATCATAGATTATGAGTAGGATCAAATTTTTGAGATTCAGAAAAGGCACCGAAGACTAGAAAGGGAGAGAGAAATACGAGATACACGAAGAGGAGGTTAAGAAAGGAGAAAGATATAAAGAGGAAGTTAGATGAAGAGAAAAGATAGACACATCCGTTCAATTAGTCATTTATTTCAAGATGAGGTAGTTTTTCTTTAAATTCAAAATTAAGATGTATTAATTGGGTCCCACTTCCATTTGCTGATGTGGCTAATTGTGGATAGATTTAGACTAAAAAAACCTCAGAAATGTGCTCTCAACTGCACCGACTATTTTGCACCAAGAAGGAATAAGACAATAGGCCATTGCTAGGGCATTTTTCTTTACTAGACTTAATGAAATTTATGTTTGGAGAATTTCAAAATTATCAGACATTATGGTGTAATTCCTGAATGCCCATTTATATTTGAGCATTCAGAAACCACACCGGAAATCAAAAGGTCTGAAATTTTTGGATTTCAAAAGTTCATTTGAGACCTTTTGGTTATTGGAATTTTGAAATTCCAAGAAAGAAAGACGACATTTACAAATTTCAGAGGACAAAATTTCATTTCATGTCTTAAAAACCCCAACATATTCAGGAATTCCAATATTCATTTTCAATTAGAAGAGAGATAATATAATTTGTCTTTTTCAAAAGTTCACATTTATATCTTCAATTTTACAATTCTTATGTATCTGAGTACTTTTTTCTTTTTTATTTGGTGAGAATGTATTAAATACATGAAACAACAGGCCCTTAATAAAGAAAATGCCCCATTTACATATGTATTTAAACTAATTTCATATGTCAACTATTCACCTATCTCCAATAGGAATGTTCACTATTTGAAGAGCCATGAGGAAAGTGAAACCACTATAAGATTGTATCCTTAATTTTTAAAAATAGTGAGAATTACTCTAGTCTCTTGCTTTCTTCTTATTGTTATTTGTTAAAATTGATTAGTCATGTTCAAAGCAAAAGCACCTTTTAGCATCTCTCCCTACAGAAACAATTATTAGGAATTATTTCAATCTCCACTTGGTTGGTGAGGCACTTGGATTATGTGTAAGGGTAAGTGACTAATATCAAAGGCAAAAAATAAATAAATAAATAAATAAGAAAAAACAAGGGCACACATTCAAAAGAAGACATATCAAAACTGAGAGAATGTCCGTGTAATGCATTTTCTGCAGAGGAGGATTTGATTCTCTACTTTCTTTTCCATCACTTGGTACAGGCAGTTTTTCCATCAAAAAGGCATTATTTTTACCTTAATTTTCTGTAAATTCGCAAAAAAGCATTTCCATTTACGGGATTAAAAAAGGCGGAGCATACTGCCTGAAAAGTCCGGGGACTTCAATCCCCTAGACACTATACAAATGTGTCTTTGAGAAACAAGGGCAAGGATCCAGAAATGGCTGTCAAAGTCCTTCGGGAGGAAATGACTGACTGACTACCTACTAGAAATCACATTCAAGGGAAGTGAGGGCCTCCGGCCACACCTCCATCTTGCATTCTTCCATTGAAACTCATAGTATAAACTCCTATGAATTCAATCTCAAGCAAACAAACTCATAGTATAAATTCCTATGAATTCAATCTCAAGTGAACAAACTCATAGTACAAATACCTACTGATTTCGTAGCCCCGTAAATGTAATAAGCAAAACCAGATTGTCCACATGTGATCAATCCAAACCATCACCCTGTAAAACTTTTAGGTTCTCACCATCAAGGGTTAGAATGATCTCATTCAAGTGATATTTCAGCAATCTCTAATCCCCTTTCCTACCCCTATGATCAGTTGCATTCAGAGTTAGGCCCCACAAAAAATGGGTCATGTTATCAAAAAGCAAACCCTTGTGTCTTTTCAGCACCAACGGACATCTTTCCACGGAAAAGTTTTTCATCATTTGGTACAAACATTTTTTTGCGAGAAAAGGCATCAAAAGCAGTCAAGATTTCCAAAAAAATGTCCGCTTCTTCGGGAGCTACACAAACATGCCTTAGAGTGAATCCATGCTGTGCAAGACAGATTAATCTTCCAAAGAATATTCTTTTTTAGGAACAAGTCAATTTATTACCAACCTGACCCATGAGAGAGGGACTTTATCACACGAGACTGAATATTACACATAACTTTTGGAGAAGTGTTTATTGTTCACCAATAGAAAAGACAAAGCAGTTGAGGAGCAGGTCCTTGACACAAAATGACATTGCCCTGGGAAAAATACAGATCCAATTACACTCGGAAGCATTACCCACAACAGAAAATAGCAAAATGGAAGTCCGTCCCTACACCTGAGTCAAACCCGTTCGATCAATGCCATTCGTGGCTTCTGAAAATTTCAGTTTGGGAACTCAACTGCAAATAATCTTCCTGCCATCACATTTATATCCGTACCATCAAATGGCCAAAATCAATACAGAGAACGCAACTTCTTTGAATTCCCCTCTCTATGTCTACTTCATGGTCACCATCAAATAGCGCGTAAATGGTACGGTACAGATAGCTTTCCTTTGCCATTTCCCAGAGCGAAGCAATGCAAAGAAAGGAAAAAAAATAAATGCAGTTAGAATGTGATGGTTTCTCACGTTTTCAAAGCTCCTTCCATATCCTTCCAGTGACCCTCAACTTCAGCTCCTTTCTATCGCCTCCCGAGAAAGCCAAGGCCAAGCTCCTCTGGACTATAAGCCCGTCATGGCTGTCACGGATGCTCCGGTGGTGGGTCCGAATGCTCCGAGGCACACCTTGCCATATCAGCTTCCGCCCATCACCGCCAACCTCAAGGCAGTACCCAAATTTCCTCGCATCCGACTCCTCACCCATGAAGCGAAGGAATGCCATGTAGACAGGTTCTGTTCCAAGCCGAAAAGCTTCAAAATGGAGGCAGAAGTAGTGTCCAAAGCAGTTGAAAAGCTTCACAGAGTAGAAAAAAGAATAAAATCAGGAGGATATAATGTTTGGTAGACCCCCAATTGTGAAAGCAAAAATGTTGCAAGATTAGGTCTCTTCTAAAACAGTTGCAACAGTACAACATTTGGCTCCCAGTTACGTTCCATGTCCTGACAGAAAATAGCTTTTGATATATTTTTTTCTTCTAATAGGTAAGAAGACTCAAAACATAATTTTATTTATATAGGTAACGTGACTTGAAAACTCTTGCTAACATAACTTTCACTTTCGCATTATAGAGTTGTCAGCCTTATTATTTTAGGCCTATTTTGTTTGCAGAGAATTACATAGAAATTCAAGCCATAAATGGTTAAAAATGAAGATTCAATGGGAATATACAAAAATGACAATCAAATAACCTCCCCTTTAATAGAAAGTGAATCAAGGGAAGATGGAAAACGAACACCCAGCCATCACCCTAGTCGTTGACTATGAATTCCCATGTATTCTATTGCAAACAAACAGCCCTTAGAGTTTGTTAGGATTTAAACAATATCAAATCAACTACACAACTTAGTCACTTATTTAAAAATCAAAGGGCCTGTCACAGGAATGAGGTTTGGGCAAGAGTAGGAGCTGTTTTGATGTGATTCCTTCTGATTCCAGATAAATGAATCCCCAATTTGATGGTATGAGTTGTCAACTTATTCTGCAGAAAAGTTCCTATAAATTCCAAGTTCTGTTCAAGGTTTCACCCAAATTTCAGGCTTCATCCGCATTCAGTCTATATTTCTCAACAAAAACATGTCTAATTGAACCCGAATGGATGTGTCCAAAGATGACGATCATGATGATTCATAATCTCTATCGGGGTCGGGGCGGAGGGGGGGGGGGGCGGAAAGGTGGGAATATCTCCAACCATGAGGAGCCTGCGCCAGCTGCCAAACAGGTTCTAGATAGAAATTTTAAACTATTGTTTTTGGTGTCAAACCACAAAATATGATAAGATTCAAATTAAGATCACATGATGGAAATGACTCCATGCCCAAGGACCACTTTCCACAGATTTCCATGTTCTGTGATTCCTAATTTCCTAGGGAGAATGAAGTCCAAGAACATCCTGGAAAAATGATATTCAAGGAAATGAAAACATAAGTGAAATTGTCACCCCATACTATTTTCCCAATTCAAACTGTATTAAAAGTGAAGAAGAATGAACAAGCACTCATGCAGAGCTCTTAAAAAAGCAGTACAAAAGTAAAACATATATATTTCAAACAGAAAATATGATGTAAAACACAGCACAATGTTTCATGAAACTACAAAAAAACTAAGGAATATAAAATTACACCCGATTTTGCTGAAGTATCTTGTCAAACAAAACTTCGGAGTATAAAAAAGACATGGAAATCGCATTTCATTTCCATGCAAATGCCTTTGCACAAACAACCCCTTGCTTAGCAAAAGAGAAACCACATAAATACAAGGCCTCTGATAATGTGTCAGTGAAGGGCAAGTCCACATTCCCAGCCGATATATCTTATGTTGCAAATAAATTAAGATGACACTGAACTCAATGGACTAGGGATGAGAGGTAGTAAAACCTGACCCAAAGGGAAAATCGATCCATAACCCGGCCCGCATCATATACAGGTTGGTCATGAGTCAGAAAATCTGACCTACAGTAGAAACGGGTCAACCCTATTTAAATGGGCTGGAATAGGGTCAACCTGCATTTCTAAAGCGATCTAAATGGTATTGTACCTTAATACTTTTCTACCATGGGTTTTTTTTTTGGGCCTACAAAAACTCAAATATAAACTTAATACTTGAAATGGATTGGGCTTGGGCCAAAATCAAAGTTAGGTAGGGTAGGGTTGGGTTAAATGTGTTGGCCCAAGTTGAATGCAGGTTATACGAGACAGGTTAGGTTGAGCCACATTGGCTGTGATTTGGGTGTCCTGATCTGTTTTTAAAAAATGGGTCAGATTTGCATTTACCTTCAACCCGTAGATAACCAGGGTCAACCAGACCCGATCCATCTACCACCCCTACTCAGGATGGGCTCCAGAAGCTCTTCAAGTATTAGAGGAAATTTTGAAACATTTTTTTGCATTTCGTAAAGGTCAAAATTTTCTATAGAGAACGCATGCAAAACTTACTGTCAGCGTCCATGAAACATTGTCGACTGAACAGGGATCCTGCTTCACATAACGATGATTGAAAGTGCAGCCAGTCTGAAGATCCACTTTATGATTCTCTCTCAGATGAGCTAACAAATTGGAAATGTCCCCTGTGACTGAGCAATCCGACCCAGGATGGGGACAGCTGTATGGCCTGAAAATGCACTGGGCCTCATGCTTCTGCTTGCTGTAATAAGGGAATATTTCCTCACAACCAAGATGGTGGTACGTGCATGGAAGGTGGAGAGAAACAGCAAGCTTTTCTAGAGCCAGACATCTTATATCCCCAATTTCCTTTCTGCATATGGGGCACTTGTTATTGACTTTGGATTTGCATTCAAAGCAAAGGGTATGCCCGCTGGGACACTGCATCAATAATAAAAGGATTAGAAAAAAAGATGAGGATGAAATAAATTATCTATGCCATATGTAAGTTGTCTTGGTTAGATGATAAACTGAAGTGAGAGAAACCACCCAACCTCAACGAAAGCTTTAGTCACACTGTGTAATCTCAATTCTCAACATTATAAAGTGAAAATCATTTAATATGTTTATCTCAACATTATAAGGTGAAAATCATATAATATGTTTGCATGCCAAATTTTAGAGCATGCCCCAAAACTTAAATATTTCACATTACAACTAACACTATCTAAATAAAATAAAATAAAATAAATAGGTGACATTCCTATGTCTGTAGTGGGCCCATCCTATCCTATGATACCCAGATACAGCATAGATACAATGGAGACACACCATAGATATGACAGGATATGGATTTTACCCACAAGAAGTGAAGTATCGGATACGATATGATATGATGCATTACCTATTTTGAAGTATCCGGATATCAGAGATCCTAGCAATTATTACATGGCCTCATATGAAAAGGATGAGGTGCTTCAGAAAACCAACTTGTTACGGTCTACAATAAATACTATAATATGTAAGAAACATTTATTAGTAGGCAGAAAAAAAAAAATGTTTTAAGAAATTGAAGTGTTGTATAACCTAAGTTGTCTAGTTACAGGTACATATCTCAGAATTCAATAGCAGTAAACAGTGTTTGATTCAGCACAATCCCAAAACACAAAATTCATAGATTTTCCATAATATTCAAATAAATAAAAATAAATTTTTATTAAGAAATTAACATGCAAAAATGACACCACAAAGTAATATATAAATCTTACTCCATACAATCAAGTAACAAAATTTTCAATATTTTAGTTCAATTTCAAAGGAAGAAAACATGTAGTCAGATTTTATCGACTACAAAACAATATATACTTGGTAGTAGCATCTATAGAGAATCAGACAGAATGTCTTGTCCATCATGATATATTGCTCATTTTAAAGAATCCATGGTAAAATGGTAAAATGGGGATTGGTGCATGACGGTATGCACATAATACTGGTGTGATGAATTGTGTATCGAACAGGTAAACTTCCTCAACTGTATCTTATCTAGAATTTGGACCACAACCATACACATCTCTAGAATTTGAAGACCAACTCAACCCAAAATTACACAAGGGTGGCAAATTGAAGTTAATTCCTTTATCATTGAAAGGGCATGCATTTACAAAAAAATCCAAACTTCAAGCCCCATGCTCAGTAAACATGTTAGCATCAACAACACCCTGATGGATGAATAGACATAAAGGAAACATTCCAAAACGTTTAGTGCTGTCCAACAACATGTGACCCCTATAAACCGAATCACATTCGGGGCATCGTCTCTAATGTTTGGCTAGTGTTGGTTAAGCTACAGTCAAACTAGTCACTTTTCAACATGGGGTCAACAAAATAGGTATAATTGTTGTCTTACACAAATGCTACATAAATCTAAGTAGTATTGACATTTGCATAACACTCCAATATCTTGCCACCACTTTCCCCACTCTTCATTGATCCTATTATTACATCCATCTCAAACCCATAATTTTTTTTCTGTAATTGCTCTTAGATGCAAAATCTTTTATGCAATAATACTATGTCCTTTTCAATTTTGACCAATAACTCTTCTCTCTAAACTTTGAACAAGTCATCTTAAAAAATAAATGCCTTCTGTAGCAAATACACCGGGCATAAACCCACTCGCCCGCTTTGAAATATTTGTCACATGTCATGGGTGTTGCTCTTTTTTTTTTTTTTTTTTTCCTAATAGTTTCATTACTCATAAAGTACACAGATCAGAACTCAGTGGTGTGCATAGTTCTAAATATCACCTTTTTCCAGTAGAAACAGAGCATCATGATTTAATCCATTCATCTGGCATTTTTCCAGTACTCAAAATTTCATGACAATTTGGTCAAAAAATATATCAAAACTCCATGAAAGCTCTATTTTTCTTTATCTTAGAAAACACAATTGTAACTTCGAATCTGGATTCTTCATTGAACATTTTCCTTTTCTTATTTTTTTAAATGATAACATGTAATATTATAAATATATATATATGAAAAATAGCCAAACAGTAGAAAGAGATAAATACTGGATAGCTACCAAGCAAACAGCCAAAAAAGAAAGAAAAGAAAAGGAACCTGAAACTATCAAGAAAGGAAGATCCAAGGAACGTTAAGGCCAAACTAGGACTGTCCAATCCCCTTCATTGATCATTTCTTAAATTGTCTCTAAATCATGTATTCCATATTTTATAGGTTTCCAAAATACATCTCCATTCGTCGTTAACCCTCTACTCTTTTACCAAGACCCTTCCATTTCCACCTTTAGCACACCTTACATAACCATGATCTCTGGTCCTTCCCTTATGTTGGCAAGTTTCTAGTTACCCTTCTCCCCCTCAGTTCCCACTTGTACATAGAAATTGCCATAGTCTTCATAGTTGAATACATTTGCGGCTTTTTTAGCGACCTCTTTTGCTGACAATACCACCCCACCTCTTCTATATTCTTTTTTATATTATACTTTGAATGGTGTTCACTTATTTAATCAATAACCTTTTAGACTTCCACCACTAAGTTCCCTTATGTAAATGACTCTTCTTCCCCTTGGGCTCTCTTCGAATACTAGGTCAGTATAACCAACCATTTGAGGCCACATTTCATTAGAACTCAATTTTTAATTCTCATTTGTCACAACCCCGACCAACTCACCATGATATTGTCCGCTTGGGCCCACGTGTGCATGCGAGTCACCCATCCCAGTACTTCTCTTACCCGAGCACGCTTAACTCCGAAGTGCTTATGGGATCCGAGGCCATACGGCTTTAAAACGCATCATATTGAATTAACACGGGGTTTGACTTTTTTTTTTTTTTTTTTGAATGGTAACATGGGGTTTGACTTATAAACCCAGAGTCAGGACTTGGATATTTCCAATGTGGAGACTCCCCAGTTGAAAGCCCATGGGTAACACCACGCTTCGCTCCATCTGTCAGGGTGCGGCCCTGGCTGTGTTCTCACACTGACCCCAACCAGAAATAGAGCCGTCATCGGCTTGGAGACCAACTTTTATGACCTAATACCAACTGTCACAGCCCCACCCAACTCAGTATGAAATTGTCCGCTTTGGCCCATGTGCACGCGAGAGGACTTCCTGGGCAATTACCCATCCCAATACTGCTCTCACCAGAGCACACTTAACTCCGGTGTTCTTATGGGATCCGAGACCGCATGGCTTTAAAACGCATCACGTTGAATTAACAACCGGTTTAACTTATAAGCCCAGGGTTAGGACTTGGATATTTCTAATGTGGGACTTGAGGAGACTCCCGAGTTGAAAGCCCATGGGTAACAACATACTCCACCCCATCTGCCAGGGCAGAGTTCTCACAACATTTATTCAATTCCAATAGCTATTAACTTTTTGAATTTTCTGTATCAAAATATTGATATCTTGGTTAACTCAATCAAGTACAAAAGAAGTCATCGTCGTTGTCATCATCATGGAAGCCTTATTCCAACTATGTTAGGGTTGGCTACATGAATCATGTTCCTCCATTCCAATCCATCCTAAGCCCAGTCCTTGGATACGTTACACTTCTTAATATCCAACCTTACTACTTCCATCTACTTCCTCATCTGCCTACCCATTACTCTTGGAGGGCCATCAACCTGCGTAGAAAAACTATTCTTCACAGGCGCCATTGCTGGCCAATGTTGGACATGTCCAAACCACAGACGGGATTCTCTTATTCATCTACCCCAAAATGCTCCCAAAAGTGCCAAATTCTAGAACTTTGAATGCCAAAAATGACTGTGGCAATTACGGATTCCCAAGGCACAAATCAAGTACCAAAGAAGTCCTAGGATGATAATAAATCAAGTACAAATCGAAGAAAATTCAACTTTCAAGTTTTAACCTTGATTGAATCAGCACTAGAAAATTAAGTTTTGATACCTACGAGCACTGTTCATCTTCTTTTAATAAAATATATATTTTAGAAACCCAAACCAAACCAAACCAAGCCTTTTCCCACTAGGTGGGGTCGGCTATATGGATTTGACGACGCCAATCAAATCTGTTTAGGGCCATGTCCTCCGTTAGATCCATATAGGCAAGGTCATGTTTAATAGTTTCTTTCCAACTTCTCTTGGGTCTCCCTCTCCCTCTCCTACTCCTGGCAATCTCTATGCCTTCACACCTTTTAACAGGTGCTTCCATTGGACGTCTTCTAACATGGCCAAACCATCTTAGTCGATTTTCTCTCATTTTATCTCCAATCGGTGCTATTCCTACTTTGCCCCTAATCTCCTCATTCCTAATCCTATCTCTCCTTGTGATCCCGCACATCCATCTTAGCATTCTCATCTCCGCAAGTTCCATCTTCTTAACATGATTATGCTTTACTGCCCAACACTCTGATCCATATAACAATGCTGGTCTTACCGCCACCTTATAATACTTTCCTTTAACCCTGAGGGGGACTTTCCGATCACACAAGACCCCCGAAGCACTCCTCCATTTGGTCCACCCGGCCTGAATCCTGTGACTTACATCAGTATCAATCCCTCCATATTTTAGAAACCCAATAAAAATAAAATACTACAAGACTCAGTATTAATACTTGACAACCCAAATACACATAAATAAAATATACACACTAAATAACTTAATTAAGTGAATTAATAATTCAGATGTGAATAAACTGATACCTGTTGAATTGGTGGATACATCGAATTACTACAGACAGGACACTCCAACAGTCCATCTATATCGCTGTTTGGAAACAGAACAGGTTTTGTTCCACGCGTTACTTTACCCTGCAGGTGTACCGACTCATTTGACCCTACACTACTAGTGGATTCAGCATATCCTGCCAATGACCTTGATTCATCCATATTTACAGATTGAAAGACGGAACTTAAGCTGTTGTTTGTCTGTTTCTTTTTTTCTTTAACGTTGCCCATGTGGCAACAAACAGGCTAAAAGAACAACTCCAGTGCCGACAATGCTCTTATGCTTCAAGCCCTTCAACCCTATTGAAGTCACAGCAAATTGAATCATCTTACGCCCTGCAAACCCCACACAACAACACAAATGAATATCTAAATCAGTAGTACATATTGTAGTTCACATTTACATTTTCACATGCAGGAGAATTCCATATGCACACAAGAACTCGATTACCATAGACAATTATCAGCACTTACATTTTGAGGATGATACCCGGGGCAACATAATGAGGATATTTTCGAATTTTTAGGTTTGTTATAAGATACTAAATGAAAATTCCCATCAAAATTGATATAATAAAAAAGGGAAAATAATTAAAATTTATTTAAAAATAGTAAGCATAAGTAAATCTTGCAATATTGCTGTGATATCATTGTAATGATCTAAATTTTCTGATATATTCAATTCATATCAAATATTTTCATGATATTTTAATTTCATGAGAAGACCAAAAAAATTGTAGTTTCAATATATCAGTGCATATCTGTGAGAGTGCTACATCACACTTGAATAAAATTTTCATATTAAAAGCCAAAAGATACCCAATCTGAAAGGGACGGGAGAAAGTAATTTACTTATTCATGGTAGAGAAGTAGGATCAAAAGACACAGGGGCATACCAACTACACAAGGAAATTTAAAAGCCAAAATGACACCCAAGTTGGAAGGAACATGATAAAGCAATTTACTTATTCATGGTAGAGAAAAGGGATAAAAAAAAAAACCATGGGAAAACCACAAGAAGACTATCTGCTGTCACTTGAAGCAATTCTCTTCTGAAACGAGATTAAATAAATCTTACAAAATTTATTTATATATTTCATGGCTACAAAGTTATCAAATAACATACCATACCACTGTAGACACAGGAAAATCTATATTATAATAAATGAGTAACTTCAAAAGCCTGGTGTGTTATGATGCAAAAATGTCCAAGTATACCCATGTGCATGTCACATAAAACAATTTGGCAACAACTCATCCACCAAGCACAGGGCATACGTAATAATTATGCACACCAGTCAAGATACCAATCAACATTTGGACCCCATTAACGATGAAGATCCGAAAATCCAATTGTTAGCATCAACTGAACATTAAAAAGAATTTGCTCCAAGTTCAACAGGAGAATGTAATGGTTTGAATATATAATTAAACCCATCTTCCATCCATTATAAGTCAAGAATTTTTTGGAGTGGATTGATAACATAATGGCAACATATCCGAGGATTTAGCTCAGGATTAATCAGAATGGAAAAATAGATTACATGTAGCTGATCCCAACATAGTTGGGACAATGTGTTGATGATGATGATGATGGATTAATAACATAATGATAAAATACAGAAATAATAAGTTCCCGCAAAGTTTTTTTTTTTTTTTATTGGCTAAGTAGCCTAAGTTGGCCCAGTGGCCAGAAGCAAGGAAAAAGACCTGCCCCTCCAGGGATCTATCCCTGGAGGGTGCTGTGGGTACGGGTGTTGATATTTACTTTGTAAAAGATGCACATAAGAATCTGCCTTAAATAAAAACATACAATGGCCGTTTATGCCGCCCTCTATGAACTTTCGATGAGAGGATATCAAATACGAGGAACTAAGTCATCTTTTATACATTGGTGACAGTTGTAAGTTGTAACAAACTGTTGGTCTGATGGGCCTCGATGTGATACAAGGTAAACAAGTATCCCTAAAATTTGATGATCCTAGTCCTTACCATTCAATCTTTGGCCTTTCTCCAGCCAATTGCCGTATCCTCTTCAAAACCATCTATAAGTAGGTCATTCATCAAGGGGCCAGTATCTCCCAATCTTAGGATAGTTAGGTAACATTGACAATCTACAGTGGCTGTCCCTGAGAACAAAGTCTGGACACCATCAAACCAAGTGCTCACAAGTGTGGAAATAGGGGCAGTGCTTATTTGTCCCATTTTTAAAGGTAACCTTAACTATCCAGTTATCTTCAAACTAGTTACTGTGGTGGATGCCTAGAAAGCGTGTTTAATTAACTTTTAAAGGTAAAGAGTGTTCATTACAGTGATGGCTAGCATTACCAATAGTGTTCATTTTTGACGTATCAATCTACCAACTACACTTGGATTTGGCAGAGGTGGTGACCGATTAACATGCCATTTGCCACATTGTCTTCGTATAGCCATCGTGTCATCGGAAAAAAAGATTTTTTGGGCAGCAGGACACTGTTAACCCACATCTTTACCAATGATGAAACAATAATTTTATAGAAGCAAACATGCCAAATTCAACCCTCTACAGCATCCAGTTTTCACTCTGATGGGATACCATCATTTCTTATACAGACACTACAAAACCTATCACTTCAAGAAGCCTAAAAATTCAAGATATGCCAAAAAAACAGCATTGAGAATTGAGATGCAACCATGCAAGAATACACTCCAATAAAATGCACCAAACCATAGATATACAAAAAAAAAAAAAAAAATTATCACATCCACCAAGAACAAAGAATGCCAAAGAAAGACTAAAAGAGCAAAATCAGACAGATGGACAAATTCTTTCTATTCAAATGCTGATATGATAAATCACCATTAACTTCTAGTTTTTTTTTTATGTAGAAATCAAACTATTGTTAAGGAGATACATTTTAAAAAATCATCACTTTAGAAACCAGCAAATACCCATCAATCAAAAAAATATTAATAAAAGGGTTTCAGTTAAATAAATGCAGAAATCTCATGAATCAAAACTCAATCTATCAATCAAAAGAAAAGAAAAAAAAAAACAATAAGAATAGAAGAAGAGGATGAAAAAACATAACATCTTTTCAAATTTCAAGATGCAGAATCCCTAATTCAAACTCCATTACCAAAACAATCACCACATAAATGGAAAAAAAAAAAAAAAAAAACCCACAAATCAGACACTTCAAGATCAAGGAAAGAAAACGAGATCCAAAAAATGAAAAATCATCAAACCCAACAAAAAAACACATAAAAAAAATTCAAAATTCCTCATGAATCTACCTTTTTTTCATTCAAAACAAACAAAAGGAATTCTTACCGATCGATCCTTTCGGGAAAACCCTCGAGAAATAAATGCGATGATGATCGAGTTTCTGTTTCTCCGTTTTGGGTTTTTTTGTTTGGTTGGTTGGGATTTCTTCTTCGCTTGGAAAGGTAGAAAGAAAGGCAAAGGCTGTTTGTTTGCTGTTTGTGTGAGAGAAACGGAGGAATTTGATATTAGTAACGGAAATTTCTCCGATAAGGCGTTTGTTTCTCCGGAAAGCAAAGGAAAGGGGTTGGGGGAAACTGTAACGGAAAAATACTCCTCGGATTCGGGTTCCATTGAATTGACGGAAATGCCCTTGTCAAGTCCCACCACCCAACCCAACCCATCCCAACCCATCCTTTTTCGCACCGGCGCAAACGGTGGGCAGCATTTCAATTTTTTTTTCTGCCAGCGGCGCGTGGGCCCCACCTCGATGTGATGGGATGGATTTCGGCTGGCGAGAGAGAATCTCAACCGTTGAGGTGGACCCCATGAGGGGAAAAGTGGTTCCAAGAGAAAATCTGTTGGGAAGTCCAACATCCCGCATCGCCTAAGTAATAGGCTTGTCATGTCTTAATTTACATATATGGGTCTTCCACCTATTAGCTTAAGCTTTTGGGTTGGTATATGGTTTATTACATGGTATCAGAGCGGGTTTTGATCCCGTTATTCTTGTGTAGCCCACGTGTTGGCCGTCCATAAAATCTGTCGAGCCTGCAAGTCATGTCTTAGTATACCTGTATGGGCCTTCCACCTATTAGCTTAAGCTTTTGGATTGGTATATGGTTTATTACAGCCTCACTTGAGCGGCATTTTTTTTTTTTTGTCATCGGCACTATAAGCCATCTAGGCTTTTGAATCAGGTGATCATCTGTGGTGTTGCATTCCAAGTCAGTGCACTTCAGCTATAAGTTTGCCTAATTATTCAGAAATTGTGGTGTTTTTTCTGCATCTTTGCATGCTATTTAAAAGCATTTCTATTATTCAGAGATTGTTTTAGTTGTTTATGGGAGTGGTTCTCATCACACATCTTTTCTACTTTGATTTCAATCACGGAGATAGTCTACAATAGGACATCACACGCCTTCTCATCAATATCTTCCGATCCGGGAATCGAACTTTTTTTTATTCCTTTCTAGATAGGGCTTCTGTAATCTGTCAGCAGCCCCATCTCGATTGTTGTTCTGTTTACATTATGGAGATGGCTAAAACAGAACTCCTAGCAGTCAAATTAGATGGGAAAAGTTATTTTCTATGGGAATTTCAGTTCCGAAATTTTGTTCAAGAAAAAGAACTTTGGGGCTTTATTGACGGAACTACAGCAAAACCGTCCTTTGATAACACTGATGAGTTGGCCAAATGGACTACGAAAAATGTTAGAGTCATAAGCTGGATATGGAATTATGTGGAGCCATCCATTGCTTTAAATCTCCGTCTCTATCACATTGCCTCTGAGATGTGGCAGTATTTGTGGCGTTTATATACTCAGGAGAATATGGCCCGTCAATTTCAGTTGGAGTATGAACTTGCTGAATATAATCAAGGGGACAAACAAATTCAAGACTATTATTCTGGTTTTATGTCTTTACTAGCAAAATAACCCGTGCTCAGCACGGTTATGGCAAACATTACAATTTAAATAATTATGTATAAAAAATTCATAGGTTTTTTACAAAGAAAACAAAAGAGAAAAAGATTATGAGTATGTATTACATAAGCAAAAAGATTATGAGTATGTATTATATAAGCAAAGAATTGGTATCATAGAATGTGAATGATAGAGTTTGGATTGAAACAAAGTCTTTGAGAAATAAAAGAGAAAAGTGGAAAGCAGTTATGCGTAGTTATGATAAAGAAATAAAGAAGGTAGTTAATGTAACTTCCGGTCAAAATTATAACTGACGGTCAAAATTGAATCCCAAACCTCCTAGCTTAATATATTATAATGGATTGAATATGATTCCTTGGTTTATGCTATGGTGCCTGAAACATCATTAGATGTGGTTCACAAGATACATCAAACTACTCAACTTAATCAGTTTTTAATGAAATTGAGAAGAGAATATGAACCCATTCGGGTTGGTTTGTTGAATCGGACCCCATTACCTACACTGGATACATGTCTCCAAGAGCTCCTACGGGAGGAACAACGTTGCAAGTCACAGGTATTGTTGGATATCCAACAATCTACCACTTCTGCAAACCTCAATATCACTGCTTTTGTTGCTAAAGATAAGAGAGACATCACCAAAATCCAATGTTTCTGGTGCAAAGAATTTGGGCATCTCACTACATGCAAAAATGGAAAAATCTGCAACTACTGTAAAAAGCTTGGACATGTGATATCTGAGTGCTGAAAGCGTCCCCAGCATCAAACAGCACATGCTTATCAAGTCAATGCCAGTACTTTTGCTTCCTCAAACACTTCTTCCAACAACTCCCTTACTCCATAAATGGTGCAACAGATTGTCCAAACTTCCCTTGCTTCTACTTTTTCCACCATATGTCTCTCAGGTAACAATAAATCCTCTATTTGGTATGTCGATTTTGGTGCCAGTCATCATATGACTAACTCTTTAACAAACTTGGCCAATACCAAATCTGTGGATGATACTCATCACATTCGTACTGCTAATGGCCGTCATATTTCTATTTCTGGCATTGGTAATCTGTCTTCTCCACCATTGCATTTGAAAAAAGTTCTCTTTTCTCCTAAACTTACTGCCAATTTTCTTTCTGTCAGTCATTTAGTTGATAACAATTGTCGTGTCTCTTTTTCTCGTGATGGATGTTTGATGCAGGATCAGGTAACTGGGAAGCCGATCATGAGGGGGCATAGGGATGGACAACTATTTGCTTTACAGTTGGGCGCCTCTCCTACTACTTTATTTTCAGGACTTTCCAATTCAAAGCGACAATTTCTTTATTTGTGGCATCGAAAATTAGGCCATTTACATTTCAATAAATTGTTAGCAATGTTGAACTCTGGTGTGATTGAAAATAAATTTTCCTTTTCATCTTCTAATGCCATTTGTGGGAGTTGTTGCATGGCTAAAGGCAAAACTCAGCCTTTTCCCATTAGTGATATTGTTTCTCATGCTTGTTTTGATTTAGTACATACTGATGTATGGGGTCCTGCCCCGCTACTTTCTTGTCATGGATATAAGTATTTTATTACTTTCATTGATGACTCCAGTCGTTATACTTGGGTCTATTTCTTTAATACACGTACTGAAGTTTTACGCATCTTCAAGAAATTCCACACACTTATTGAAAATAAGTTTTCCACGCGAATCAAAACATTGCGCTCCAATTCCGAGGGAGAATATGTATCTGCTCAATTTCATTCATATTTAAAAGAAAAGGGGATTGAATCTCAGCATTCTTGTCCCTACACACCTCAGCAAATGGGGTTGCTGAACGCAAAAATCAACATATTCTCTCCATTGTTCTAGCACTTTTAATTGATTCCTTTGTTCCACCACGTTTTTGGGCTGATGCAGTTCATACATCCGTGTACTTGATTAATCGACAATGCACATCTGCTTTGAATAATCGATCCCCATACTTTTGTCTATTTTCTTCTCAACCTAATTACACCATGCTACACACTTTTGGGTGCACTTGTTATGTTCTTCTTCCTCCACATGAGTGTACAAAACTTTCTTCTCAAACGGTAAAATGTGTTTTTCTTGGTTATGGAGATACACAGAAGGGATTTGTTTGTTATGACTCTACCAATCAAAAAACTTATGTATCTCGTAATGTTGTATTTGTTGATCATGAACCTTATTTTCGTTCTTTCGTCCAGACCTCTTCTATCTCATTTATGCCCATATTTCCTCCAGTTTCAGCACCATCACTGCCTGAGAATATTGCACAGGACATTGTCTACCAACGAAGAGCAAAGACAGTTGTGCCGGTTCCTACCTCCACCGAGATGGCTCCTGTTCCTGCTCCTACCAATGATGATTCTACCACTTCTCTTTGTCGTTCAACTCGTGTCTCTCACCCACCAGAAAGATATGGGTTCTCACTAGAAAGATATACTTCTCTTTTCTCTAGTCTCCAGTTAGTGTCTATTCCTCGTTCTTATAAACAAGCTATTCTTCATGATTGTTGGAAGAATGCGATCCACGACGAGATGCAAACATTGTCAGAAAATCACACATGGGATCTTGTTTCATGTCCACCAGGCATCACTCCTATTGGTTGTAAATGGGTATATACGGTGAAGCTCAAATCAGATGGCTCGCTTGATCACTATAAAGCGAGACTTGTGGCATTGGGGAATGATCAAGAATATGGATTGGATTATGAGGAAGCATTTGCACCGGTAGCTAAAATGACAACTATGCGGACCCTTCTTGCAATTGCAACTACTCAGTCATGGCCAATTCTTCAAATGGACATTAAAAATGCCTTTCTGCATTGTGATTTAAAAGAAACCATTTATATGCGTCCTCCAGAGAGTTTGGATAACCCCAACTCCCATGTATGTCAGTTACGTAGATCCCTCTATGGTCTCAAACAAGCGCCTGGAGCATGGTTTGAAAATTTTCCCACTGCTGTCATCAGGTCTGGATTCAAACAAAGTTCCTTGGATCATTCTATGTTTTAAACGGTCATCGGCTGGCATTACTCTCATGTTGGTGTATGTAGATGACATTCTTTTCTCAGGAGATGATGCTCTTGGGATTAGACAGTTGCAACAATGTCTTAGGTCACATTTTAAGATGAAAGATCTTGGCCCAATGACTTATTTTCTTGGGTTGGAGGTGGCACGTTCCACACATGGGATTTTCCTCGCTCAAACAAAATACACTAAGGAATTAATTGACCTTGCTCGTCTCGCTAATTCTAAAACCGTGGACACTCCTATGGAAGTGAATGTCAAATATCATAGATTTACGGCAATCCAATTTTAAATCCGACGTTATATCGGAAATTAGTGGGTAGTCTCATATATATGACTACAACTCGACCCGATATATCCTATGCGGTCAACATTGTTAGTCAGTTTATGTTTGACCCACGTCATCATCATTTGGCTGTTGTTTACCGGATTATCAGATATCTCCGTGGCACTTTAGGACGGGGCTTATTTTTCTCAAGCACATCACCACTACAATTGACAGCCTATGTTGATGCTGATTGGGCCGGGTGTCCAGATACACGTCGGTCGACAACTGGGTGGTGTATGCTCTTGGGGAACTCTCTAATTTCATGGAAATGCAAGAAGCAGGATCGTGTATCCAAATCATCCACTGAAGCCGAGTATAGAGCGATGTCCTCTGCTTGTTCAGTAATACTATGGCTTACAAGACTCTTGTGTGAATTTGGCATCAAGGTTCCCACGCCTGTTCCGCTATATGCTGATAATACTAGTGCAATTCGTATTGCCCTCAACCCAGTTTATCACGAGCGGACGAAACATATTGAGGTCGACTGTCATTTTATTCGGGAACAATTACAAGACAATCTATTGTCACTTCCTCATATTTCAACATCTCACCAACTTGCAGATTTTTTAACCAAAGCAATGACTCGTGACAGACATCAGTTTTTCATATCCAAATTGATGCTTTCTGATACGCATCAATTTGCGGGGGAGTGTGAAAAGGCATAGTATATTGGGGGAGCACTACTGTAATTTACATGTACCTTAGAGCACCATACATATAACTCTAGGATAGGATAAGACCAAATCTGATCAGTTGTAACATTCCTCATTAAGAGGATTGTAGTTACCAAATATAGTGTATATATATAGGAGATCAGGTGAGAACAGAGGACTACACCATTATTCTCACTTCAATTGTTTATGTTATGGAAGAGGGGAATCACATTGATCTAAAGTGTATGGCCAGATTGCGAGATGGAGCTGCAATTTGATTTTATAATATATTAAGCCGGAAGGTTTTGGATCTGATTTTAATTTTTTTTTTATTTTGATCCAACGCTATTTTTTATTTTTACAATTACGGGCAAGTAATTTTCGGTTTATACACTGCTAACATATTCTCTCTCTCCAGTTTCTACTAATATGCTTCCCCTGCTCCTACTTATGGACTCCAACCTTCCTCCTTTCTAACATAGAATCCTATCTCTTCGTGGGTACTTGAGATTAGCATGGTTTTTGTGCTAGTCATAGTATATTAAGCTGAAGGGATTTTGAATTGTATGTTAATCGTGAGTTGTGATTTTGAAAGAAAGTTACTCTACTTAATTTCGAATATTTCATGTGAGTTGTGCTAGTCGAACCCAACTTATTTCTCAACACCTATCTACATTCTCTCTCAGCTCATTTACACTCTCACTAAGCTCTCTCACTCCTTCTCTTTCTCTCCCTAAGTTCTCTAAGGCACCAAGAACTCTTTTTAAAATCTCAAATGCTTAGAAGTTTATGGGTGACAGACTATAGTCTTGTCTCTCTTACTCTCTCACAACTTCTTTATAGACTATGGTCTTGTTTCTCTCTTCAAGGTATTTATTAATTTAAATAGTAAATCTTATTTAGTATATACATAGTAATATTATATAATATGTCTCATCTTCTCCTCTTTCTTATATAAATTATCAAAACAAATACAATATAAATAATTCTTTATTTAGCCTTTTTTTGTAAACTTTGTTTATAAGAAAAATGGCTGGACCATCACAACTGTTCAACCTTGACTTCTCTCTAAATGATGATGATCTTGCAAATTTGGGTCAAAATTAGGAGGTAGAAGTATAAAACAATCTTGAATCTGGGGGTCCACGTTCTTCATGCGAAAAGAAAAAAAAAAAGAACGACTTCTGGAGTTTAAAGTTTTTTTTATAATAGTTCAGATTAATGATCCCACTAGAAGAACTATGGATGAGGCACAATGTATATTTTGGAAAGAACTCTAACTTTCTCAAAGTTCTTCAACTGGTAGCTTAGGGGCTTTTTAATTATAACCTCGTTAATGCTATATACCAACTTGTGAAATTTATTGTAATTAATCAATTATCATTTGCTCTTACTAAAAATCAATCATCTCAAGAAATTGTGAGGCAATCGTTTGCCCCTTCATGGCAAAAGATTTCTAGAAATATTGTTAGAAATGATATAGTTAAAAATTTTAACAGAAAAGGAGAATTTAAAAATTATTTTTCAAAGCATATCTAGATAAATAAGATTAACTTTAGATTTATGGACCTCCAAACAAAATGTTGAGTACATTTCAATAAATACACACTATATTGATAATGACTGAATCATGCAGTTGAGAATGATCTCATTCTCTTTACTTAAGTACCCACACACTGGTGCTAGGATAGGGTCCACTATCCTCGAAAAAAATAAGAAAGTATAATATTAAAAATAAAATAATCTCTATAACATTAGATAATGCAAGCTCCAACAATAGTGAAATTGAGATACTAAAATCTGCGCTATACCTTAATGTAAATGGGGCTCTGTTTCACATAGATGTGCATGTCGCATCTTAAATCTTATACTTCAAGAAAGCTTAAGACTTATTAAGTCTATCTTAGAAGTAATTCAACTCATTATAATTTACATTTTTTTCATCTACTACGAAAGGACATATTATCCCATGTAGATATTTCTATACGTGTAGAAAATTGGCAAGTTCTTGAAATGATAAAAGAGTTTTTAAAAGTTTTTTATGATGCAACCTTTTTCTCTGGGATATATTATCCCACAGTAACTTAATTTTGAAATTCCTCAAAAAGGCTCTAGGACAAGGTATAATATATTCAAAACATGGCAGTGTAGATAGTGAGATCATTGAGGTCTTCAATGATGTAGATTGGAGATGGTCTAAGACAGATTGAAGATCAACTACTGGTTATTGTGCTTTGGTTGGTGGAAACATATATAGTGTCATGAAAAGTGAAAAACAACATGTTGTCACGTAATGAAGTCTTGAAGAACATGTGAACTCTTGTGGTTGCAGACACTGATGCAAGAACTAGTCTTCAGTTGCAACAAGCCTATGCTTCTTCATTTTGATAATAATTGTGTCCGTCATATTGCCACAAATCCAGCCTACCATGAGAGGACAAAATATATTGAAGTTGATTGTCATTTTGTTCGAGAAAAGGTGGTGAGGAAGGAAATCGTGTTGAAGCCCATAAACATGACCAATCAACTTGATGTTCCTAATAAAAGCAGTCAGAAAGAACTAACTTACAAATTTGTTTTCTAAGCTTGGGATCTTCCCGATATTGGCTGATTATGAATGCCACATAGCTCAATCACACCACCTCTAGAGCACAGAAGGGAAAACCTCCATTCACATGTCATTGGCCTTGTAGGAGAGATGGACATGATTAGGTACAAACCAATCATAGAGTGCTTCACAATTGTAGATGGCAGCGAGGCCATGCAAACCAAACAAAACCATAATATGCTGCTTTGGCATCCTGGGTTATGTTGGCAATGGCAGCGAGGCATACATACTACATTGTGGGAACATCCCTTGCTTTGATTCCAAGTCTCCTACTTCGAGGTTTCCTCTAACCAATCCCATCCTAGTTGAACTACTATAAAATAGTAACTTCTCATGGAAACTCTCCAAAAAAGAAAAAGGAGAAAGGATATCCTATTTGCAGTCATTTATTTAGTCTGCAGCAGTAATTATTAGTCATACAGTTTACACCAAATAACAATCTGACCCGCCAATGGGAGAAAGATCAAGATTGATTACATCTACAAAAATTCTTCAAATCTTCATAAAACTCTTCATAGAAATTATGATAACTTCCTCATTAGGAATTCATGCAATGTGGGAATATTGTACAGGGTATGAGAGAGCTGGAAAACCTTATAGATTGATCACATTTCTCTGTGTTCTTCTGCCGAAAGCCATGATGGAACATTATTCATAAGGTGGCTGTCCCCTGAGGTATAATGGGAAATATTTGTTCTGTAGGGTGTTAACGATTTCCCGCTCCTTGTTGATTCAAACTCATTCAAGCTCCGTTTTGGAGCTGCATTCTCCGCAAGGAGAGGTATGCCAAGAAGCGGTACCCAAAAACCATGGCGATCATGGCACCTACTTCTTTCAACCCATTATCTGGATGGATGCCATTAATTGAGGGAGCATTAATGTGGTCGTATTGCACCTTCAGGAGAAGCCTATAAGTATGGTAGTTGAACGAAATGTAGCGAATCCATGATATGAACACTGGAACTCTCTGCAAAATCATGTTTCCTTAAGTTAGTTCTTTAATTTATCTAAAGTAACTAGACTAATGATAGAAAGTGGGGAAACATTTGGAGAAATGAATGTGTGCATTATCTCATTCTCAGCAGTTCAATTAGTAATTGATGATTTGATACTCATGCATGAAGAAACAAGCCTCGAAATATGTAGAGACTGGCAAACTTTAGAAGACTTAAAATATTAAACCAAAGTTGATGGTTGTTATTTTCTCAATTTGTTGAATTAGATCAAGAGCCAGACCATTCATGTTGGTAACTTTCCTGAGAAGTCCTGTTTTGGGTGCCTTTTCTAGGATCTTACATCAGAAAAATAAATTAGTTCTCTATACTACAAACCTCTTAAGAGTATCATTCTATGTTGCCCTCTGCAAATGTTCTTTTCTTGTTGGATAGAGGTCTCTTTACTTGTTTAAAAATAAAACTAATTATATTATCCCCTTAAAACTCCCCTTTGTTTGGACATGTCTATATTCCTATTTTAAAACATTTGTTCTACCTATATAGCAACTGGTTTCAAATTTTCAATATTCTAGCAACATCAATTGCAGTCTGTTTTGTTGTGCAACCAAGAAAATATGGGAATTGGAACCCATATTACGTCCATTCCTAATATAGCTTAGCTGTCTTCCACTCAAATTACATAAACTACTTGTGATATGGGTTACTTCCAAAAACACATCCTAATTAGAGATTCTTTCTTTACATAAAATCTTTACAGTTGGTAGAAAATCTATCAGTATCTCTATGAGGAGATTATTGAGTTGGGCACTTTTCTAAATCAGAGTGTTCAGGGTGGTTTTTATGGAGGAAAAGTTTCCTTGTAAATTGATTGAGACAAGGCTTCTCATTTTAGAAAAATTAAAATGCATTTCTCTTCCTCGCTTACCTTCACAAAGAATCCACCAGCCAACATGAAGGTCATGACAGTTACGGAAGCCAGTGTCGTTGCCTTCTTTACATCCATCATTAAAGCACCAATTGCCAGTCCAAGACCCTGCCATTAATGCATCAGCTTAACTGAAGACTTAAAAGGCTAGAATTACTTGCTCCTCTAATAATCTAGTAACTTATTATTATTTTTTCTAGTTTTACCTGAGCTGCGACAATACTGAGGAACACAATGAGCATGGTTAGGAAGAACGACGCAGCACTTAGCCTCAATTGCGCCATGAAGTAGACAATAAGAAGAAATACTACGGGTAGAAAGAGATCGAGTGGAAGATCACTCGTAGTTCTAGCCAGGAAATAAGCACTTAGTCTGTACATGTCAACTGCTCGCTCCTTAATTAACATTGCTCTTTCTTGAGGAAATGTGAAGATTGCAGTAAAAACTGGAAAGAAGCCCCAGAAGACAGCAATGAAGAACAGCAGCCCTGCCTGCAAAGAAATATATTAGATGGGATGTTTCACTTAAATAAAACACTAACAATTTGCAGTTAACTGTGGTTGAAACTCTAACAATTTACTTTTGAGTTAGTCATGTAAGACTAATAGCTGACGATTATAAACTAGACATAGTAAATTATGCACAATGGAATTGTGGCGGTTCCTACCATTTGAAATAAGCTATTTTAGTTAATCAAGTTCAATAGAGAAATGAATGTTTGAACGTCTACTTTAATTTCAATGCCAAAGGACCCTTTATGGTGTGTTCGTTCGGATATAAACTTCTCCACTTCCTTGTCTTTCAAATTTTCATGATTCAAATCTTATCTTGCCTTCATGCATTTTAAATCACATCTTGGACAACAAATTTCCACCCTCACTTTGCAATTCACTATTACTTGCAAGCACCCCTTTGCATAGAAAATGCAATGGAATCGGGAATGTAATGGGACCATTTTCACTTCTGATCCCCCTACATGTATCATGTCCATTTGACTTTGTGACGTCCATTATATTAGATATGATATATCCAGTTTTTTTTTTTATAATATTTGTGAATGATCAGTCTGATTTCTATATAGAAGCTTTGAGAGGCTACATTCAATAAACTTCACTGTAACTTTTTATTAATAGAGAGTTCTCAATTTATATAAGATGAGAATAATTAAAAATTCAAACTTAACAAAATATTCCTAATATATCTAACACGTTAGTGTCGATGCTCATCTAATGAGGCTTATTATTGTACCTGATCCTGCAGTCCGTTGCGGGTGGTGCAGTCAGAATGCCACCAGAGAAGGCCCAAAATAACGGCAGTAGAAATAACTTGAGTAACTCTCATCCAGCTTAGATAATCATGTCGCCTTTCTTTTAGTCCTCTCCAGAACAGAATTGAATATTGTTCCCACCAACTTGCTCCCCAGTCTCGCTTTGGTGATGAGACCTTTGTCTTTAAATCTTCAGCAATGGGGATTGGAACCAAAAGCTTCTTCTTCTCCTTGTCTGCAACTCGAGTCTCATATGCCTCCACCAGGTACTGTTTAATACAATAGCCATCACTCGTCAGATTTTTTTAAGTTGGAACTTTGATCTGTATTTGTTAAGAAGGTGTGAAAATTCTACTTTATGGGGCCCACTTCTTGTCATCATAGAGCATTTGATCAAAACCATACCACTGTTAATTGAAACTGAACTGAATATCAATGCAGTGATATCTACTATTATAAATTTCATTGATTTTGTTCTGTGGGTGTTGAGTTGATCTGCGTGATATTCCAGCCACTACCATTCCTAGGGTCTAGTTTTGATTCAATAGTTCAAAAGAAGTGGTTACATAATGCAAATTTCACTCACCTATCCCAAACCACTATTCATCAAGATGAAAGTAGTTTCAAGTAACATGGAATGATGTAAGTTCTCATCAATGCCTGATTTATATGGAATCTGAATTTCATACATTTCATTGCTCAGTAAAAATGCAGAAGATGATTAATGATTTGACTATATATTGATGTGAAATATTAGAATGTGATTTCATTTGGCCATATCTTACTATTTGGTACTGTTCCTCTTCTTGATTTATTTCAATTCCCTCATAGAGACATGGAGCTTTCTTTAATCTGATCGCCTACTAAAGACTTGGTATTATGTGAGTTGGTGAGCCACAATTCAATTGAAGCTCATGCAAAGGGACAGTTCTCTACAATTCAATTTAAGTTCATGCAAAAAGAGTTCTCTACAATTTAATTGAAGTTCATGCAAAGAGAGAGTCTACTTTGATCTGCTTGTCTATCAATACTTCAAAATGTCACAAGTACCTCATGCACAACGGTAGGAGATGGCTTCCCATTTCTTGTTTCAGCTTCTGAGTTCTCCATCTGCACTTTATCCTCCAATTCTGATGGTACAGAGACATCATTTACATTGCCGTTTGCAAGGTCCAGTAGGAACTCTGCAGGGTTCATTGCAATGAGAGGAGAGCATCCGATTGATGAGAAATAAACCATTGCTTCTGATGCCTTCCCAAAGTAGAGCAAGCTTCCTTTGCCCAGAAGAATCAACTTATCAAACTTGTGGAATAGTCTACTAGATGGCTGATGGATTGTGGTCACAACAGTTTTTCCATCCTGCCATTAGACCCAAAACAATGTTATAGCAATAGAACAAAGACACCATTTTAAATTAAAAAACCCTCTTTGCCAGGTTTATCATACATGTCAAGATGATCAATAGGACAATTTCTAGACTACTTTACCTTTTTTTAGATATTATTTGCACACAATACACAAATAGAGTTTCAAAGACAGGCAACAACATTAATTTAAACAAAAGAATCGTTTCTTAAAAATATATACAAAATCTGAGTTGATAAACTGACTGTCCTACTTGATTTCTTGTTCTTACAAAAAAGTAAAAAATAACAAAAATGGTGATTTTGTCTTCCTAAATAAAAAAAGCATTCTCCATAAAAGCACACCCATTTAAGTAAAGTGCTTTGATGGGTAAAATTTTCAAGTAGTCATTTGATCCAAAGAGAATAAACTCAAATGTCTGCAAATAAATTCTTTGAGACACAGCATGATGCAGTAAAAATCTCAAACTGTCAAGTTCAATTAGAGATAACAGATAGATGCAAAATAGAGACAAGTAGAGCAAGTAAGAAAAAAAAGGGGTTTTATCCATTTGACGGAAAAAAATCTTAAATTTCATTGACTCAATCAAAGAACTACCTATACCTTAATACTTAATACTGACACCGTTTTGCCCTGCAATCAACTTTAGAATTAAGTACTTTCTTGTTATCAGAGATCATGAACAACAGGTCTAGAGATCATACGACTATCTGTGTCCCTGTCAGCAGAAAGAAGAGCATGAACTTCACCGGAGATATGTTAAAATCCTACTATATGAATATATGATCAATAGTTTGAATTTTCCACAAGTAATGCAATCCCCAATCATAGATCTTTTGAGCTAAACAGGAAAAAACAATGATAATAATTTTTGTTAAACATTGAATAAGAGTTGGATGTCTGAAGCAATGGTTTGCTTTTGGGGTGTGATTGCTGCATACCAACAAGATTGAATGAGAATTTTTTACAAGACAACAATTAGACCAGCTGTGACCTATGGAGCAGAATGTTGGATAATCTCAATATAGCATAAGAAAAAAAATGAGTGTAGTATGTAAGCATAAGCCACTTAACCCAGGTTAGCAGATATGACAACATTGAGATAGATGTATGGTAAAACTAGGAAAGAAAGAATCATAAATGAGTGCATTCGAGAGCATTTAGGAAGAACATCAATAGGTGATAAATTAAGAGACTTCTTTGGTCCTTTGACATGGTTTGGACATGTCCAGTTCTAGCCAACAATGGTGCCGGTGTGTAAAAGGTTTGCTATGTAGGTTGATGGCCCCTCAAGATAAAGGGTAGTCCGAAGAGGACATGGATGAAAGTAGTAAGTATAAATCTACAGAAGCGCAACTCATATGAGGATTTGGCCCAGGAAAGATTGGAATGGTAAAAAGAATTCATGTAGCTGACCCCAACATAGCTAGGACAAGGCTTTGATGATGATGACAAATTCTAGACAGAATCTATCGACTACCAACTTGGTGCAGAGAATTTAAAGTAACCTGTTAAATTTTAAATGCAACGTACCTCAGCTATGTCATGTAACATTTGAACAATCCGGAGGGCCGTTGTGGAATCTAATCCAGATGTTGGTTCGTCGAGGAACAGGACAGAAGGGTTTATTATAATTTCATTGCCGATGCACACCCTTTTCCTTTCACCACCAGAAACTCCCCGGACAAATGATCCTCCAATCAAAGTGTCTTCGCACCTACAACAACATTTCCATCAGATAAATCTACAAGAGTAGCAAGTTGGGAAAAGTCATGCATATCTTTAGGAACATGGAAAATACAAACATAAGATGATCTCCAAACACGTGCTCACAGGCCCACCTGTTCTTCTATTTCATGAAATATTTGGATGTAGCACAATCAGAAGTGGTTTTATTTATTTATTTTCTTCATTCTGCTATGCATTTAGGTGATGCAAGAATTGGGAGCCATATGAATTTGGATACTGTTTTTATGCTTTCTCCAACACATAACATTACTGGCATTGGGGGAAAAAGTAGGTTAAACAGCAATCCAACCTAGTATGAGTCTTATTTCTGCACTGCTTAAAAACCATAGGCCCCATGGGTTGCACCACAATCTTTGTATCCGAAAATGCAAATGCAAACTATCAGTAAAGTTGTTTACCTGTAATTGGTTATGAGAAAGACCAGTAGCTGTCACTTATTAATAACAAGTAACACCAAAAGCTCGAGCTATTAGTGAATGCCATAACAATTTATATCAACAAAAGCAAGTTACTTGAACTCGACTCATACGATCTCTGGAGTGCAGGGAACAATTGCAACTTGAGATACATGCAAATGCACCATCATCGTGTATCTAAAAAATTCTCTTTCTGGCAGATACTTTGAGTTCAATGCTCATGATTGTGAGCAATTGACTGATCATAAAACTTCCTTTAGATGATCTAATCGTAATCAAAAGATGATTTCTCTTCGCCTATCCGACATTTTGCCAAGGTATATACCTCTCTAGCCCGAGCTCGGAAATGACATCCATTGCTCTTTCTTCCTTTTGCTGCTTTGTTAGCGTCTTTGGGAGACGAAGTAGTGCCGCATATGTCAATGTCTCTTTCACAGTAAGATGTGGAAACAGAACATCATCCTGAGTCACAAATCCTATCCTGCACATACCACCACATAAGCATATTTCAAGTCATGTCCTCCCAAGTCATATTAATTATTACTTTTAACATTTGTGCTCAAAGGCCAGACCATCTATGGTTCTTACTTATTACTCTCTGAGTGGATCGAATGCGAGTATATTGAAAGTAAAAGACCCTTTTTTACCTGCGCTTCAGAGATTTTGAATATGGCTGGTCATTGTAGGTGATGGAGCCACCTGAGGTGGTGTCAGTGACCCTGCCACTGAGGAGATTAAGAAGAGTGGTTTTCCCACTACCGGAAGGCCCCATCAGTGCTAGAACTTCGCCAGGATCCGAAGAACCTGATATCCCATGCAATATATCCTTCTCAACTGTCCCCCTTACACTCTTGAGAATCACCTTGTATTTCACATCTGTAAACTGCATGATCATGAAGAGAAAATTAGGAGCAAAAGAAGAGAAGATACTGAGTTCATTGCCTCCAGTGCATGTATATAGTACATGCATGCATTGCAGTGTTTTCTATATACCAGTGTTAGAAATGACAATGTGTGTCCACTACATGGTATGTGTTTCAAGTACTAGGCCAAGTTATAAAAAAAATTAAAAAAATTTAAAAAAAGGTACAATGCCAATCACAATGGCAAGGTTTGATCCAATGGTTTATCTTCTTATGGTCCTACCCCGCAGATTCTTCAGTTGTATTTGACTGTACATAAAGGTCTGTAAAGTTAGGGTCTGATCGAGTCGAGCCATCGTTTGTCCAGGCCATGATCTTATTATCAACTCGGTCAAGATATGTAGGTAGGCTTGACTCTGATGAATTCAATTGGGCCAAGACCCAAATTGTTCGCTCCATGTGTATTTTTTTCCCTTAATTGCTGCGTTGTCATCATCACAGCCTTATCCCATTAGTCTAGAGTTGGTGTATTATATATTTACATTCATGGTATATAGCATTTAGGTGTGCATCCAGTTGGTCCATGGTTAAATTTTTCGGGTTAGGTCATTGGGGTATATCTTGTCTTTTAACAGCAACAAGAACCTCAGCTCTTTCCCTAAACCTTTGTCTAATAATAACATTTTGGGCATATTAAGCCTGATCTGGGTCCATGGACTTCAAAATTTGCCAAGCCTGGTATAAGGCGGGCAATGTCACAACACCCCGAGGAGCCAGTCTAGTCCATGAACAGCCCAAACATTTGTTCAACTTAGAAAGGTAGCTGAGATGGCTATTACCTTGAGATAAATCGGCAAAGTTGGCTCTGCAATGACCTTTCTGCGTGGGCCTGCTTCTATATCATCAACTGCAATGACAAAGGCAATGAATTGTCATATTGAAAGTAAATAAAATAGTTTCAGGTGTTTCTCGGCTAGTTTTTTTTTTTTTTTTCCCTGGTATCGGAGGGTTCCAATCCTTTTGGGATGGACTAATCCCTCCGGGCCCAGAGGGAAGCCCGGTAAACTCCCATATAGTCCCAATGTGATAGTACAGTTTCGAGCCTACAACCTCTAGTTGCAAATCGTGGTCCTACGCTAACTGAGCTACCCCTTGGGGTTTCCTCAGCTAGTTAGGAACGTATATAATATATGCGATCCGCTAGTTAGGGACATATGTAGTGCATGTGATTGGGTGCACTGACCGTTTTCCTCGTCGCTGAATCCCCTTAGGTCAGCGATTTCTTCAGGTGGCAAGGTGAAGCCTGTGAAGGAGAAGGAGAGGCCCAAGCTAGCGCTAGAAGCTCGGCTAAGAGCCGCGCCGCTGCTAACCTCATCTAGATCTAGCTTGAGCTGGCCGCTCCTCGACTTGCGTATGTGGTGCTTGCTGGTGCGACCAGGCGACGCTCCTAGCCGCTTCCCGTGGCTCTGCTTCCTCGTCAGGCTCGAGCCGACCTCCACGTCAACATTCGCCGATTTCCTCGCCACTGTATCCAACTGGTCCGATTTCGTCCGCAATATTCCCGATGTTGGCGTGGTCATCGCGCTCCCAGTATCCATCTGCTGTCCCCACAGGCCCCACACCACACAATAAGTAATTAATTATTTATTTATTTTATAATGCAAAGTAATGAAGGAGAAAATTATTTTTCATGTAAAACTAATTAGGGGTTTTAATGGGAAAAACCCTCATAGACCAACATTGGATTAATTTGGGCCCAATAAAAATGGGCAGACAGAACGGGCCCTGAATATACCTTTCACTTTTTTTTTTTTTTTGGTCAACATCAACGCTCATAGAGAAGGCCGCCCGAAACTTCATTCATCTCTCTCTCTCTCTCGTTTTCTCTTGTTATAGAAAAGGATTTTTGTTTTCAATTGAGAATAATCATTTATCTTATTCTATTGAAAAATAATTAAAAGAAAATTGGCCTTTTCCCCACTAGAAAAGCGGGCTAGAACCACGGCTCACAATCTGGAGGTTGTGGTTTCAGACTCATGCTCTACCCCTAAGGCTGATTTACCCGGTCCGGTGCATGGGGAAGACATGGACTTTAAGTGATCAAGGGAATAGCCAGTTCTCAAAGAGGCTGACAAATCCATTGATGAGTCATCTACCAAAAACAAGTATCAAAGTCTATCTAACGTTCAAACCTTGAGAAGTTGGATGGGGGCAAGACCCCCAAACCATTGGTCTGTTTCTTTATTCCAAAACACAAACATCATTCAACATTCTTGAACTTGACTTCAAAATTAGCAGTAAAAAAAAACTTGGTTATCAGTTAATAATCACATGTTTGATCAAACTACTAAAATTGTTAAATGAGTTTGGCTTTTAATAAATAATTAATCTAGAGTCACCCCTTTGTTTTATGGGGTCAATGGATACCACAAACATATCACGTCTTTACCAAAAAAGAAGGAAAAACATATCACGTCTTTGTAGCAAAGAAAAAAGAAAGGAAAAAAGAGTTTTCCAGTTGGTTCAATCCACAATTAAGAATCATTCCTTGTATTTTTTGCAATGTATTCCATGAGACTAAGGGCTTCGAAGACAGCTACTTAATTCAGACGAGTCAAGTTATAGATTTAGCATATCTTAACTTGTTAATTAATGTTAAATGCTAGATTGCATTTTCATTATCTAGTGCTTAACACTCTTGACAGCCTTAAAGAACAGATTTCCTTTAAGAGGATTAACAAGAATAACATTAACAAACAAGGACTCAAGGAGATACTTAAGGAAACTTTTTTTCTTTTTCTGCTCTGGGCAAAGATCTGAGAGTGATACCTCAACTTGATTAACTTGAAAACCTGGGGATGGATCCTATGCATGTATATGAAACCAAGGTGGCAACACAACTCATGAGTGTGCTAGCAAGGAGTCATCTTATTTCACCAAACATTTTCAGCAAGGACTAGTATTAGATAAGTGGACTAAAGTTAGATCAAGATTAGTTATAATAAAGAAAATCTTAACTATTGATTTAAGGATGTTAAAATTTTTTCCTTTCGTACAAAATAAAATCCATTTGTGATTTAATATAGTACTGATCAGTTAAATGAGTATCCAATTAGATTGAGTGGTCAATTCACAAGTAAGATATTTTCTTGAGCATGCAATGCTTGAATTCATCAATGGTGGGCTTACAAAAAAAAAATTTGCAAATGAAAAACGATTCTTCCTTGATAGAACTACCATTAGGTATTCATCCATCATAAGTGGGCCAGATAATAGATGGTCTCTATTGATTATTATACAAACGTACCTAAACAAGTAAGCACCCACTAATAAAGTGCACTTCATTCAGTGCAGCCACCATTAATAATCTTCGGAGATAGACCTGAGCTAATAAACCTTCTGACAAGTGGCCCAATTTTGAACCCACTTACTTTTGGTGTATGTGCCACATCCTTTTGTCTACTTCTTATAATGAAATAATTGAAGGTACTTGTGTACCCCTCCAATAGGGGAAATGGTGAGGACTGTCAGAACCGTAGATCACTACTGGACAAATGTGGGGCCCACTTCACTTGATCCGACACAGTCGCATGGGCTGATCACTCCTTGGGTCTCTTCTGTTAATTTTCAAGAATTTTGAGTATTCGTGTTGGGGGACAAAATTTTCAATTGCATATCTTCAAATGCTCAATAGCTAAGAACTTAGGATTTGGAGAATTCCAAAGAAAAAATGACACTTCAGAAGGTTTATATTTCTGAAGTTTTGTTTATTGAATGAAGAATTTTAAATATTCCATATATCAGTAATATCTTGAAAACTTTATATTCTACCAAACAAACAAAAAAGTTGTCTGTGTTTGTTTGCTGCAATTGAAAAAATTATCTTTTAAAGAGGTTGAAATTTAAGAAATTTGAAAAGCCGAAAGTAACATTTCAAAACTCTTTTTTTTTTTTTTTTTTTTTTTGGAAGTCTACGAATCAAAAATTGAATTTTCAAAACTTTTTTTTTTTGGAATTCAACTAATCAAATATTGAATTTTCTGAAATTTTACTTCAGTCAAAAATTACTAGGCACAAATGCCCTCTAATCTAGAATGAGAAGGAGGTAGTTGCCTCAGATGATGCTTGCTATATGATTACACTGAATCCAGAGAGAGAGAGAGAGAGAGATTGTTCTTTCTTTTTTCTTTTTTTAAGGCTTTCTCATTTTCTTGATTTATTAGATATGGGTTTATCACCATATCTTGTGTTTTAATGGCTATCATCAGAAAGTTTTTTAAGTGAATGTGTAGTTGAGGTAAAGCACTTCATGAAAACTACATTAGGCAAGATGCACCTTTTATGCTTTTATCCAAATCAACATCCACCAACTACTCCAAACCTAACTGACAATAATTTGCAAAGAAAAGCATCAAACCTGTCCACATGTGTTGGGCGTCTTTAAAGACTGTAGGGGGAAAGTTTTTTTTTTTTTACCACCCAAACTTACCTCGAAAATGTTTGTCCACAAACAAGAAAAGGTGCATTTTTCTTTCAAAGATCCGCCTCACCTTTTATTTTCCATTTTCCATAAATCTATATGCATGTATACGCAATTGCAAACCATGAAACTAGTAGCATGTCTTGTATTTTAAAACATATGATAATGAAAATGGGTAGAAAAGACATGGGAGCAAAATACTACCAGTTTCAGCAAAACCCATACAAGAATTTCATAAAATGCACCTATTCTCATTGATAATGAAAATAAGATCATCCACAACAAAGCTACCATATCCTCCATAACATACTAAAAAACTTTCAGTTTTCAGAGATCTTTTACTGCATACCTTCTCCTATTATATTATTTATCCCATATTGCATGTAGAGTTTGTTGCATGAAATCATGAAGTCATCAAAGCCAAGTCCCAATTTAAAAAAAAAAAAAACAAAGAAAAAATCTTGTCCCAACGTAAGATTGGCTATGTGCATGAAATAATCAACTCTCAAATATTGGGTTTCGTGCTTCATAAGATGGACATGGCCTCTACTGAGCACAGAAAATGTAGGGGGGAAAGTAGGGGAAGAAGAAGAATTGCATGCATGGGAAGAAAGATTGAAGAACATTACATGAGTTGGGTTGGATTCTTATACCTTTTTTTTTTTTTCCTTTGGGATTTCAGTATCTTGGATTTCAGAAAGCTTGTATTGGAGAAGAAAGAAGGAGATGATTAATTAGCTCTTGTTGGAGCAAACGGCAGCTGAAGGTAGGGGAGTTGCCTCATCTTTTATAAGCTCCAAGTACCATGAACACTTACTAAAATGCCCCTATTTTTGTCTTTAAATTGGAGATCTTGCCTCTGAAGTTGATAGAAATTTGCATACATCATTTATTGATGTAATAATGTCAAAAGAATAAACAGACAAGTAAATAAATAACAAAAAAAAATCTTTAAAAGGCGGTCGGGGCCCACCTAGACCAATCTTATCCATTTTTATCCACTACACAACCTCATAAATTGAGAAAAAGAAAATTCCAAAAACTCACACATTTCTTATACCAAGAATGCAAATATCATCTACATCATCATCACCATCATCGTCCTTATGGTTGGGGGTTGTGGTTTTTGTCACCCGTCCGCTACGTTCATTTTCATCTATCAAGCAAACTATCCATGTTTCTTAATCTCACCCATCTAGCCCCAAGGGATTGGCCGAGTGGTCTGGGCCACGGTTCCTCTCTCGTCCGGAGCAAGAGCTCTTGGTATCGACTCCCGGTTTCCTCTTCTTCAGGAATCGAAGGTTGAGTCCACTAGTGCCACCACCTTGAGGCCATAGGGGTGTTTATTTGACTTCCCTATGAGCCTGGAGGGATTAATCCAATAAAATTCCTCTAACTTCATTAGCATATAATTTAGGTTTTAACAGGAAGGGAGAACATACATTTATATGGGGCTTTGCTTTTGTAAATGTAATTGATGCTATACCGTCCTGTCTCTGAGTAGTAAACACCCTCATTTGGGTGGCAGAAATGCTCTACACACTACATGAAAGATGACATTAGTGCATAAGGTGGGGGCAGACGATGTTGATGATCGAGCTTGAAAGAAAGGAGTATATATACATCCCCCCAGTTAAACTGGGCTCATTATAACGAACAGTCTTGCACGTTCAATGAACTAGAACAAGGAGGAAAAGGATATACCGTATGAAATAGGCCTATGTAATTAATCATATTGTCGCTTGATCAATGATGAATGAAAACATCCTCTAAACAACTTCTATCGTGCGCAATTAGATATTTTGATGATGATGATGATGATATTGTTAATGATGAGAGTAATCTTCACAACAAAGCCCACCTTGAGGATGGGTGGGACCCAGTGACGGAGCCAACATTTTCTTCTAGAGGGGGCAAGCGAAAATCAACTAGTAGCAGAGAAGTTAGAATTTTTTTTAGAGGGTATTGATAATATTTTCATATTTATTGATTTCTTTCAATTATCATTTAAAGACATATTATTAAAAAAAATCTAAGATTTGAAAATACCAATTCAATTTAAAGACAATTTATCAAAACTTTGAGAATAATTAAAATACAAAAATAGTAGAGCTCGCCATAATGAATCTAAACCGCTCAAAACAATCATTTATTCCTTTTTTTTTTTTTAGGATAGAGAGTTATATCCCACTCTAATCAAAGTAGAGCATATCTCGATTAATTACTTGTAAATCAATCCTTCCATAATTAATTTTTGAATTGATTAATTACATGTGATTATTTAATGGGCCACGAACCCGTAATAGACATGGATGATTGAAACTCTATAAATTAATGACTTGTAATCTTTTGATGGGCCATGATGCTTGCAGTAGAATAGATGATTGAAGTGAACATCATTTATAGCCCATTCACTAATATTATAACAAGTTACATAGTGAACGGATATTTTAATGATCTTAAAAAAAAAAGAGGCCAATCTTTCACTTGAATGGTGGAGATCGCACAGACGAGGTCAACTTATGCATCATCAAATTTGGAAACTCCCTAAAGCCACATTTGGTAATATGTGTGGAGTCTGCAGACTTGAGGATTCTTCATTACCCTTGGAACAGAGCTTTTTTAATTAAGGATTTATATAGTTAAGGATTCTGCAATTCACATTTAGTAACAGTTAAGGAATTCGCGGATTTGAGGATCTTATATTCTTTCCCTTGTAGCTGAGTATTTTCACATCCTATAAGAGAGTTGGACTTGAGAATCCTAAAGAACGAGATTCTAAGATGGCCCAAATTTTTGAAAATTTACAGGTCTAGAATTTCGATAACTTTGTGAAAAGAGAAAATATTTTTCACTGGAATTCGGTTGTCCAAAATGACCTAACAGTTCCCTCTATTCGCATCTTTTGGTGGGACTTGTCTTTGATCCATACAAAAACTCTACATTCATGGTTTCAAAGGATCTTAATGCATCCCAAATGGATGATTTTAGCCAAAAGGTTGAGAAAGGTATAAACCCTAAACCCCTAAACCCAAATGAATGATTTAGATCTTCATAAAATTAATAGTTTTAAGGTATTGTATTTTGGTTAAACCTTCAAAATAATTTCCCCACAAAATGGAGTCCACAAAGGAGAACAGTCTTACATAATTTCCATGTAAAAGTGGACCCTACAAAAAGCTGCTAACGGGAGCATGATATCATTTCTCAACTTTAAAAAAAAAAAAAAAAAAACAACAACAACAACTAAAGTTTAAGAAAGTGACAATAGATAACTTTACACATTTTGTTGTTTGTGGGCAAAATGAAAGGGTAGTATAGTAATCTGGCATGAAATTGCTTTCCGTGCAGGTCTGTAGCTGTCAAAATACGAGTGTTATATACAGTGTAGACAAACGAGGCCCAAAAGGACATTTTTGGTGGATCGCGATTAGTCGCTGTCATGCCGATGAATGGTGGTGACTGATCCGCCAAGTGTTGCGGCCAAATCTTCCACGTGGCCACCGGATAAAGTTCTCATCGGCGATTTTTAGTTAAAGCCCTACGCGCTAGTACGCGCAAATTTGGCGACCTGGTTTATGAAAAATGAATGGACTAAACTACCCCTTCTAAGAAAGAAAGGGTTTGTTTCCAAAAATTGCTTAAAAAGTAGCAAGTCTCTACAACATTTTTTCATACATTTCTAAAAGGACTTTAAAGAGGGTTTCACTGAAATTTCTTGTACAAAGATTTTACTTGTTCTATAGAGCAATCAAAATTTTAGGGTTTTTTTTTTTTTTTTCGATTTATATAGATTTGAACTCATGCACACGGTGTTTATATATATTCTAATTGATCAAAAAGAAATTTCTACTTTGCTTTACCAGATACCTCTTCTAATTGTTAGAAACCCATTAGTGGCCTTTCAAATATTTAAGTTCGAACAATATATATGGGTGGTCTGGTGGATTTGGAAAAATTGTTGGATCATAGCGGGAAGACGGTCCAATCAAGTGGGAAAGAAGCTCGCACACATGAGAAGGGGGTGGCGTAGCCAGGGGTTTGAACCCTTGGCAGCCGGGTGAAAACCGTCACCACTTACCACTAAAGTGTGGACCCTATCTCATAACTTTCCTATTTAAATAGGTGTTTGTTTTTGTGAGATTGTAGAAAGAGAACGGGGGCATTTGTGTCATTTGAAGAAGCCCTAATTAGGTTTAAGTGGTTAAAGAGGCGGTAAGGAAGATAAGAAAAGAAACAGTACTGAAGAGTCAAGATGGCATGGAGTCCGTCCATGTAAGTTGGGATGTGGGCGGTGCCGCCCTCTCGAGGGAAGGGCACGTGACAAGGACGTGACTTTGGAGCAATCGCCCGGCCAGCTGCCTCACACGTGTAAGGTCCACAATGCTCCCAACCTCCATGAGTGGGATGGGACAAACTAAACGGTTGCTTATCTGCCACGTGGACCTCTATCTCCTTCCTTGTCCTGTGGTTTCCACGTGGCACTTCATCTTCATCGCGCTGGCCCATTTCTAACGAACGATCCGGACCGTCAGTTGTGTGGCCCACCTCCATGCAATGTAGTCGGTGGAGAATTATGGATTGTTTCATGACATGATTCAGGGCAGTAAAGTTCAAGCTTTGAGGGCCCATTTGTTTTGGGGGTGGCTTCTTCAATTGCTAATGGAGAATTACGTTGGCAGGGTGAGGAGAAGACACCACTACTCATTTAACAAAAAGAGCATCCACCCAATATCAATTGTGGGATCATCAAATGCCTTGAACAGTTTTATGACCTTCAAATTAATGATCTCATCTGTTGATCTCTTTTTTTCATATATTAATTCTTTATAGTTTTTGAGAAATTTATGAAAAACTTTCAAAAAACTCTCAACCTATAAATCTGATTTACTGTACTTTTGTGGACCCCCAATTCATAATATAAGGCATTCGATACGTTGAGTCTCATATCTTAAATCTATGTAGATTTTGAGAGATTTGTAAAAATAAGTCAAAAAAAAAAAAATTCAAACTCATCTAAAATAGTTGGATTTGTTCACATTAATAACTCTTGAAAATGGTGGTTCCCAACAAGTAGTGTAATGTTTTCTACACATATAATATTTGCATATGAGAATGTTACATATGTAAAATCTATTTTCCTATCTTATCCATAAAAGGCAATTATATCCCCTTGGAGTAGTGTTTCTCAAAAATGCCACAATTTGTAAGAAAAATAGATTTTATGGTATTTATATCTATTTAGTTTTTGTTTATTTAAAAATAAACAATAAGGAATCCCAATAGCTAGCTATATAATAAGAAATTTATAAAATTCAAGATGCGTGAAGTTCTCAGAGAAAAATCACAACATGGGAAGCAAAGAATTTAAGAATGACAGAATTTAGTCGTATTTAAAAACTTCAGCCTTTGAAGTTCTCATAAATTAATTTCAAAAATCCCAGTAAGACCTATAATTATACTTCTGTTGGCAATGTTTTCTTCCTATTCGAATTCTTTCTTTTGGTGCTGAGAATGTTTTCTTCCTATTCCAGAGAGAGAGAGAGATATGCTGATGCCACAATAATAAAGAACTAATCCACTAATCAACCCAAGGTTAAAACTTGAAACTACCCTACCATCCATTTTTTTTATGCAAACTGTCCAATTGAGAAGTTGAGCTAGGTCAAATTCCTAAAAAAACAATGGAATAAGACTACATATAGAAGAAAAAAAAAATTTGAAAAAAAAGAATTTTGCGAGGGCTACAAACGCTGCTAGAGACCATGACAATGTGGCACTCTACTGTGACAATGCCTCTACACCATATTAGAAGTTTGCTAGAAGAGCCTTTGGATAACATCTACTGAGAATTGACCTTTTCTATTAATCATGCGAAATGCGTGGATTTTATATATCATGTGTGATGTTGTAAGGGTCATGAGTATTGGCAAATTCATTTGGTCATGGACAAAATCAGAATTTATATTTAATTATGTGTTTTCTAATTGAACTACGCGCATTACCGAGAAGAAGCTCAAGAGATTTGAAAAATTACTCTAGGCACTCAAGCAAATGCTCTCACTCGGTTCTCAAGCAAATGCTCTCACTCGGTTGAACGGACTTGGACAGATGCTCACGCGCTCAAGGACAAAATTCTTTGATTAATGGGGAGTATAAACTTTGAAAATTATGAAAAAAAAGGGGGAGTAGAGTAGAGTTTCTCAATCTCCATTTCATGATATTGCACTTGATCAGTTGTCAAGTTTGACTGACATAGGTTTTGCAGAGGGTCAAGATAGGTTTACAAGATGATTTTGAATTGAAGATGGTTTCTTTTGTGTCGGGATTTGTCTGGGTAGATTTTTTATACAACTAGGAGTTTTATCCATAAATTACCAAAGGTGTAGATTGTAAGAGTTTTGAGTGTTGGCAAATTCATTGGGTGATAAACAAAACCGGGATTCATATTTTATTATATATTTTCTAGTCGAACTGCCCAGACTGCTCAAATTGAATTACTGAGAAGAAGCTCAAGAGATTTGAAAAATTACTCTGTGCGCTCGACAGGATCCAAACAGAATGTCACGCACTCAAGCTGTTTTCTCTTGTGCTCAAGCCCGACACACGAAGTGCAAAATCACTAAAAACGAAATCTCACGCACTCCAATGGACTGGACCTTGCGCTCGAGCGCCTAATGAGCGATTTCAGAGTTTTAATTGAAAACATTTTTCTAATTTGTCTCAACTTACACTCTTCAGAAACCCTATGCACATCGTAAGGCTTTTAAATTGAACACTCTAGCAAACCAAAGGTGTTTCTTACACTTCTCTCCTATTCTAAACCCTAGAAACTCTTGAAAGATCCATCATTATCTCCAAAGCTTCATTAAGTTGTTGTGCTGAAGTTTTCAAGACTTTGGAGTTCTTTTCATCCACTATCCTAAAGTAGATTCATCTTTTTTTTTTTTTGAACGGTAACAAAAGATTTCATTCAAGGAAAGGAAGGTATAAAGAACAAAAACCAAAGAAAAAGAGGAAGAGAAAGTGCAGGAGAAATGCACCACCTCCAACCCAACTAACACAAAACACACCCACCCAAGGAAGCAACCTATCAACCAAATACAAAAACACACCCAAGGAAGCAACCTATCAACCAATTACATAATCACACCCACCCAAGGAAGCAACCTATCAACCCCTTACTTGGCTAACACATCTGCCATGAAGTTAGCTGATCTAATCTCATGACGGAAGGAAACATTGATTCCAACAGATAATTCTCTAATTTCATTTAGGTGAAAATGTAACTTCCAAGGATTAGTCTTCCGCTTAGACGCCCATGCGATTGCATTAGAAGAATCACTTTCCATAATAAGTGTACCGTCATATCTACTAGAAAACAAACGAAGACCTTCAAGAATGGCTAGCACCTCCGCTTCATTGGAATCGTACACACCCACATACTTGGAAAACATAATTAACACCTCTCCCTTACAATTGCGAAGCACCCCTCCAATCCCAGCCGGACCTGGCTTACCCCTTGAAGCACCATCCACATTAAACTTTAAAACCCCTAAGGGCCTGTTTGGATGTATGGTGAATTGAAGTATGGTGAGGTAAAACATCACATCAAGAGAGAATAAAATATAAGGTGTTATAATGGTGTTTTGTTTTTAGTTGTTTGGTATGAAATCTTTTTGACTTTTTGTATAGAAAAGTGGAGTTTTCTTGTCTTTTAGTGGAGAAAGGATGGTGTTTTTTTTACTTATTTTCAAAAAGATGAAGGGAATTTTGAAATTGTGTACTTTTGATATGACCCATTGTATTTTCTTATCTGGATAATGGAGGCTTTACCTCACCTCACCTCACTTCACCACATATCCAAACACACCCTAAAGGAGGAGGATACCAAGGGATTGTTCTCCTCTCCTTAAAAGAGCCACACCCCATACAAGCTCCCCAATTAGAAATAATATCATTAAAAGTAAAATTAGAGAATTCCTTTCTAACCAAAGCCCATTTTGCAATTTTAAAGGTGACTTTGGATATCAAATCTGATGTTGATGATGAAGAACCCCTAAAGATCCTAGCATTCCTTTCCTTCCAAATTGACCATAAGATAGCAAATGGTATCATTCTCCATAAGATTCGGCCACACCCTACAAAACACCCACCCAACCAAGACTCTGCTACATCCACAATACTCTTCGGACAGCACCATGAAAACCGCACTTGCCAATAAAGTTGCTCCAAACTCTGAAAGCCACCTCACAATGAAGAAAAAGATGATCTACGGACTCCTTCTCCTTACCGCACATCACACAGGTGTTTGAGATATTGATAGATGTCAATCCTCTCCTTCTTAGATTATCAACTGTGGAGATTTTTCCTGCAACTGCCAACCAACAAAAAGCCTCAACCCGAGGAGGAGCCAAACCCAACCACACAAGGGAAGAGGTGGCCCTATGTGAATGAGTTCCCTCCAACGCCAAGTAGAAAGCTTTAGTGGAAAACTCCCCAGAAGTGGAAGGCTTCCAAATCCGAGAGTCCTTGGAATTCCTGCAAAAAAAAGGTGTTAGCAAGTATACTCAACAACTCCTCATACCGGCTCCCTTCCAATGGCCGGAGGGTCCTCCTAAATGGCACCCCCCACACTAAGCACTCATTCCTCACCTCAAAACATTCACTTACAGAAGATTCTTTATTAACCGCTAATCTAAAAAGCCTGGGAAATAAGCCACACAAGGATCCTATCCCCACCTAGTCATCCAACCAAAACCTAACTACTTGACCATCCCCCACCAGAAAACTCACCTCCCTATACAAAGTTTCCCCCCTTACATTAGAATCATCCCCAATTGAGGCAATAGCCCTCCAAATATTTGATCTACGGTAACTAGGCGCAGGATTAGGCCACCACCCCCATTTATCCTCACCATATTTAGTAGCAATCAACCTCCGCCAAAGAGCCTCCTTTTCCTCCCCAAACCTCCACCACCATTTTGCTAACAAAGCCCAATTTTTATTCTCCAAACTACCAAGACCAAGACCTCCCTCGGATTTAGGCTTGATCACCTCACTCCACTTCCTCAAGTGCAATTTCTTCTTCTCCCCATGGCCCTCCTATAAGAAGTCCTTCTGAATGCGGTCCAACCTCTCAATCACCGCCTTTGGCGTCTTGAAGAGAGACATGTAGTAAACAGGAAGATTGGACATACATGTTTTAATAAGGGTTATTCTCCCTCCTAAAGACAGATAAAGCTTCTTCCATGAAGCTAATTTTCTCTAAAAATTTTCGATCACCGGATCCCATAAGGATTTAGATCTAGGCTTAGCTCCAATAGGCAACCCAAGATATATGATGGGAAGCTTCCCTGACTTACAATTAATAATATTTGCCAAAGACCGAGTGGTCTCCTCTGAACACCCTATTCCCACTAGCATACTCTTGGAGATATTAATCTTCAAACCTGATACCAATTGAAAACAACGAAGGATTCTCCTAAGAGCCAAAATTTCATCCCTCCTTGAAGAACTGAAAAGAATGGTATCGTCTGCGAACTGAAGATGCGTGATAACCTCGCCACTCCGGCCCATCTCAAAGCCTCCAATCAACCCCACATCTTTTGCTTTCACCAAAAGTAAACTCAAAGCTTCTACCACAATTGTAAATAGGAATGGAGATAGGGGGTCCACTTGCCGAATACCTCTTGAAGCTTTGAACAACTTTGAAGGAGAACCATTAACCAATATAGAAAAGGCAGTAGTAGAAATGCACTCGTGAATCCATTCACGCCAAATCCCTCCAAAGCCAAACTTGAACAACATATAATCTACAAACTCCCACTCCACATGATCATAAGCCTTTTCTAGGTCAATTTTGAACAACACCCCTTCTTCCTTAGATTTTTTTCTGGACTCAATGAGCTCATTAGCAATCAACACCTGTCACGACCCGGGCCCGAGATCGGACTAATCGGGGCCTAATCCCCGGGTCGCGAATCCAACATACTTACTCCCGTAAATCTCGAATTAACCGAAGTTAAGACGAAGACTCACAAGGGATCTAACATACATACCTGTCAAATGTACATTTTTGCGGAAACATATATATACATTGACAATAATTGACTTTACATTACAAGTAAAGTTCACATATACAAATATAATCCAATGAAGTCCACCACTGCATATTCACAATACAATGCAGGGGACATCTAATTACATTTCAAAATGATATACAAAAGTATCTATCAATGAATTCCCAAAATAATCTCAAAACATTAAAATCAATGCCCTCCGAGCTATGCCCACTCGGCTAAACCTCCTGGAGGTATCGGATGGGCCTCCTCCGCACGCGGCGCGGCCTCTGCAAGACCGGGAGGGGCAACTGGGCCTGTAATGCCATCAATAACACTATGAACACGACGGTTCAACAATGTATAAACACATTTATGATAACACATGCTAAACTTGTCCATTATCAATATAACAACTCTAGACGATTACATCTAGGTTAATGCAACATCATGTACAGTGTAGCCCATTGATGCTCAATGGCTAAATTTTCAATTACACTAGGGTTATTATCATTCAGTTCAATGTCTTTCCAAAAGAAGCATTATTCAATTCATTTCATTTATTCCGTGTCATTTCGTTTCATTTCGTGTCTTCCAACGGAAGAAACTTAAGCACAAGGCGGAAGGGCAAACCGTTCATGGCCTGGCTTTATTTCACTTTCGTTTAATCAATTTAATTAAGCACAAGGCGGAAGGGCGAACCATTCATGGCCGAGGCTTCAATATTGTTTCAGTTTCCTTACATGGCTTATCAATTCATTGACTTTTCAGTCTATAGGTGTGGGATCTACCAGTGTCTTGATCAGAGATCACTGGCATCACCACGGAGCTTCGGAACACCCCAATCATCTGCTGCAGCAGGATTAATCATTATTCATTGCATTTATTCATTGTTCAGTGGTTCAGTGTATTCATTCATTGTTCGGTGGTTCAGTGTATTCATCCATTGTTCGGTGGTTCAGTGTATTCATTCATTGTTCGGTGGTTCAGTGTATTCAGTCATTATAGACTCAAGGGGATTAGATGAATCATTAATTACTCACGGTCCTACTTGTCTCTATCCCAATTTAGACAAATTCTGGGTGTAATTATTAGTTACTAAATGCACGTGTTATTTTCGATGGACATCACATTTTCATTTAATATGTGCATTTAGTCCCCAAAAATTTTTCCACCCACAATATCAAAATCCACTGGACTCAAACTGAGTCCCACAATCGATCGGACCGTTAGGTCCGATCGATTGGACAAATTTTTGCTTACAATTTCATGTTTGGGCCAGTATCAGGTTCGCTCGAGCGGATCCAAGTTCGCTCGAGCGGACCCAAACAGAACATTCATCGCACGAGCGCACCTAAAGTTCGCTCGTGCGGACACTTTTTCGCGTCAGACAGTAATCGGTTCGCTCGAGCGAACTGTCAAGTTCGCTCGAGCGAACTGTCCAGAACTCCATTTCTGGAACTCCGAACTTCACTCCTTCATTCATTCCTTTCAACCACCCTTTGCATATACATTAAAGGATCCTATGTCCTCTCCTCATTCACCATTTAAACACCAAAATCACTTCTATTCTATCATTAATACACCATAAAATCCATAGAGCTCAACAAATCTATAAAATCTCCATTTCTAACAATAGGGTTTGAGAACCCCTCTTTGGAATTCAAACAAACTTATAGATTAGCATTGAATCATAAATGAACATTTATACTTGCCTCTTAAAGCCTATTAGCAAGAAATCCTTTGATAGCTTGACTTTGAGGTGAGAAATCCCCAAATCCAAACCCTATTTCCATAAAACACAAGAAACACTATCCTATGAGCTAATCGGCTAGAAACCATATCTAAGCACTCATTATAACTTGGAAAAATCCTTGAAAGCCCTAAGTACTTACTTGTGATGTGGGTAGGGAGCTCTTGAGCCTTCCTTTCAAGTTCCAAGCACTCCAAATGGGGAATATAAGATGAGGAAGATGATGAAGAAGATGAAGCTTCTTCAAAACTTGCTTGAGACACTCCAATCTCACACTCTCTCTCTCTTGATGAAGAAGGATGGAAGGAGAAATGGAATGCCTAGGGTTTCCTCTACAATGAACTTGAGATGAATGAACCTAAAGGTTCATTTTAATGCCTTATAAGAGTCTTTTACAACTAAACCCTTCACTTCACCACTATTCCCAATTCAAGTCAAATGGAGGCTCACTTGAGTCAATACTCGTCGGATGACTTCGAGCCTATTATGAAAGTTAACGTACTCGTCGAGATACACGTGTGGGTATCAAGAGTTTCCGTATTCGACAAAATACGTATAAATCCGTATTTACGGGAAAAGGCCTTGTTCTCTTAGTTTGAGTTTAAAATCTCATTCAATCCATTCAATCCCCTTCATTATCATTTCATTAAGCTTACTTCAATCATTTGAGACTAATCTCATCGAGCTTAGTCATTAGCCATCGTTAGCCTCATTAAACGTGACTAATTAGCATTAACTTTAATTAATTAGAGTTAATCTTGATTAACTCGGGGCGGGGTCTTACAACACCCCATCAAGAATTTGTCTCCCTGCAACAAAGGCACCCTGAAAGGGACTGATAATTTGAGAAAGGACACTCCTTAGACGGTTCGCCAAAATCTTAGACAACAGTTTATAAGCACAACCAATGAGGCTAATAGGTCTATAATCATCTTGAAAAGACGTTCAAGGTGGTTAGTTCAAGCATAGTGAAAGCATACAGCGAATCGTCGGTAGGATCTCTTCAGTCCTTAGGTTGAGTTGCAACTAGAAAAGGGATTAGTAAGTTTTTATAACTTTCTATTCCATAGTGTTTGGTTGTTTGGTCTAGACGGTAAGACCTGTGGTTTTTTCTTGAATAGAGTGTTCCACGTAAAAATCTCGTGTGTCCTTCTCTTATGGTTGATTGCTTGTTTTCTGGATTTAGTTTTATTAACCTTCGATTAATTAATTGGATTTGGAATCTAAAAGAGAAAACTGATCAGGGACCTTAGCCAGTGTTAAGGCTTAATCTCGCATCTTCAGATGTAGATCAGTTTGCTCTTACACCAAATTGAGATAGATCCAACCGATAAATAGTTAAGATTCATAATATGAAAGAAAGCTAATTTCAATGATCACAACTTAGTTTATTTAAGCGAAAAATCAACTCAAATCACATATGTAAGACTAGTCATACAAGTAACTGCGTGCCCTAAGTTGATAAGGTGAAAAACATCCACTAAAGGATTGAATGAATGTCCACCGTCTATAATGGGACATTCATTTTCAAAAAGCTTATCTCCTCTCCTTATATTGGTATATATAGTAGATTTGATTTTATTTTGTTTCATGATGTCAATTTCCAATTTAACGTGAATTATTCAAGTATGAAGTATGAACATGCTATTTTTGGATATAAGTGAAACTTTTGTGGCCCACATTAACAGTTTCAGCAAGTTGATAAGAAATTATAAGACTCCTAGGAATTATTACTTCTAATGTCAATGGACTCTTAAGTTCCCACTTGCTCAAAGGTCTTGGCGTTAATAACAACGGTGAGGACCCTTCTTGACCCTGTTTAATTAACAATGTTGCAAACTAAATGGGATCATCGCAAAATAAATGTACAAATTTTTTTTTAAATGATATATATATATATATATAGAGAGAGAGAGAGAGGACAATGTCACAAGGACAGTAGTGGCCTAATAATCAACCAATTTTCCGTTCGCAGCCATTATGTAAAAAGAAATTTTTTTGAGGGAGCCATATGTGAAAAATACATAATATTTTTCAAAAGTTTTGAGGTATTTGTAAAAATTTTGGCGCACCCACTAGAGGGTAGGGATGTAAATGGGTCACCGATTCTCTGATTATCCGGAGGTTCCACATTGTTAAAAACTGGATTTGGATCCTTATTTAGGCCCAGGTGAGTAAATGGGTATGAGTTTAGTTCCACCTTGGTACCAACTTGTGCACTAAGACCCTATATTAGCTCGATTTTTAAGAATCTCTCCTAAAAATTAAGTATTTTCACATCATTCTCAACCAAGACCCTTGACTCAGACCATATTTCCGAACTAGTTATGATTCTGGTTCCATCTTCTCATTAAGAGTTCTGGTTCCGGAACCGAGAAACCGGTTTCAATTTGTTCGGATTCCTATTCCAGCTTCATTTTCTTATGAACGGTTCCAATTCCGAGTCCACCATAGACCCAGACCAGAATTAACCCGCCTACATCCCTACTATTGGGCCAGAAAGAAGAATGGACATTCCAAACTGACCCCTTTTATTTTTCGATTGACACTTATCATTCCCAACCTAATTAAACCGTAGGGTTGGGTTCAAGTTGAGTTCATGCTAGATATTTTCAACACCAATTTATTTCAATGTGATGAGATTTGTAAACTCAGCCCAGACCTGACTTGTTATTTAAAAGGGTTATTTTAGAACTGACATCTTCAAGACAATAATATATAAATAGGGTTTTGACGTATCATTCCTTCTTAAATTCTTTGTTTTTTCCAATTTCATTACTGAAATCCAAATAATATCATTAGAGTCTATTAACATTTTTTTAACTTTTTTTTTTTGCCCTAGATGCCATGATATCATAGGAACAGTGTATGTCACAGAAACTTCATGATATTATGGGACTATTCCATAATGTCATTGCTTTTATGTTGCATCTTAAGGTAATTTCTTTTCCAAATGATAGAACCTGAGAAATGATGGTTTTTGCATTTCACAAAATGTAATTTTTAATATTTTATGAAAAAGGAATTCTCTTGCAAGTTGTAGAAAATGTATGATACACAAACTGATAAATCCCATGAAATTTGAAAAAAAAAAAAAAAAAAGGTTGATCAGAGTTAAGTAACTCTCGTGACATTATTAAAATTTCTGCCAAGAAATTGGAAAAATCGAGTTTTAAAAGGACTAATATGTCAAATTCTGGTTGGGTTGTTGAGCACATACATATCACCCGTAACAACATCGATAGAAGTTGCATTGTTTGTATTATTATCTAACACTCTTGACTCTGCCCATCCAATTGCCTGGTTGTGGCCTTTTGTATTTCTTGGAAAAGAGATGCTTTAATATCAGCACAGGACATATGAAGTGGAAGAAATCTTTCTTCTGATAACGAGCAGTGGAAGATATCTTGAAAATGTCTTTTCATGGCAATGGAGATTGAGAAAAGAAAGGATAGAAATTAGGGTGGTACATTTGGAGAAAGTGGGGCAAAGGTACGGTGGAAGCTAAAAAGATGACAGGGTTAGGTTAAGGGTCATGTGCTCAGGGGCCTGACTCTGGACAATGTTTCTAACAATGGTAAAGGGCAAATGAGAATCCCACTTTCAAAAGCAGAGAATCCTGACTTTCACCGACAGAAGTCTGATAAATTGTAGCCGTCATTACACTAGGTTGTTATTTTGTGAAACCTTCATTATACTTAGGTTTTTATTTTGTGAAATGTAATATATATATATATATATATATGGGATGCGGTTCTGTAAGGACCGTTCTTACGGTCCGCACCATTCAGAATGCCCACTGGGGCCCATCTTATGAATCATCCAAAGTGACCACTCATTCATAACCCCCTTATAGGCACTGAATGCCATGAATTTGCATGAAGTCGAATGAACTTGACCGTTGGATTGAGGGTCAATTTTTCCTCTTTGATATAAACATGTTAAACTTGTGACCCATGGATGAAGGGGTTAAATGTATTAGATTGACTTCAAATTTGATATATAAGTTGATCCCACTTGGATCTTTCAATCCCCCTTTGTCCCATGACCAGTGGGGTCTCACAATGGGACCCAATAGGCGGTCCGCACAGTAAACCGTAAGGACGGTTCTTACAGGACCGCCTCCCTATATGTATATGGGAAATGTTCATATGCATCTATCCCTCACCATTTTTGGTGAGGGACACCCCAAAAGGGGAAGTTCTGAGTACAAAAGTGAGGAATTTGTACTTGGAACTTCCCCTTTTGGGGTGTCCCTCACCAAAAATGGTGAGGGATAGATGCATATGAATATTCCCCATATATATATATATATATATGAGAAGAATATTCATGTGATTCATCTCTCACCGTAAGGTGGGACACACTTACATAATTGAAAATATTCATGTGTAAAAAAGAAAAACCTATATATGATCATATGCAGAAATAAAAATTTTTATGTACATGTGAAGATATATATATATATATATATATGAGAATATTCAAGTGCATTCATCCCTCACCATTGTGGTGAGGGACACCCCCTTGTTGGGAAGTTTCAAGTACAAAAGAGAAGTACATTCTCTTTTGTACCCCTCTTTTGTACTTAAAACTTTTCGAAAATGGGGTGTCCCTCACCACAATGGTAAGGGATAGATGCACTTAAATATCCCCCATATATATATATATATAACACAAACATTCATTTCACTTCTAAAACTCCTAAAAAAGCCGACTCATTTTACTTTTAGCACTCCAAAGCCAGGAGGCCTTTATAATAATTTAGCCTATCTAGTTAAAACATTCTTCACATATCTGGTCAATAGTAATTTATCATGCTCTAAAGTTTTTAAGGCCAAATACTGCCCTAGTAGTAATTTGTTATGCTCTCAAGTTTTTAAGGTCAAGTGTTGCCCTAACAACCTTTTGTAAAACAAATGGAGGTAAATGGGCTTTACCTATAAACAAGGGTTAATGCACATCAATAAACTGAGGTCACAGTAATTCTATTCTTTGCATTGACCAACTATCGATATATAGAATTATAAAATAAGTAAAACTACATATAAGAACTTTCGCCTCTAATTACCACAGCCCAGGGTTTGAACCTGGGCAGTCACCTTTTCTCTATTGAGGGCTGTCATACCTCTCCCGAGGTAAGAAAAGTAAAACAACAGGTAAATTGAGTACAGGGCAATCAAGTTCTAAGGATCAAATGAAAGCATTGGACTGAATTCTCACTCTTTCGATAAGAGATGGGCTTGCATGTTAGTTCAATTATTATATGTGAAACAAAGTGGTTTCAAATTGAAATCAATTCCAATTTGCTTCAATCGATTTTTACTCATCCAATTTACCAACTTAATTTAGTTTGACCACAGAGCATCTTTTTGTTAATAGTTATCAATAAAAACTTAAAATTAGTTAATGAGGAATGGACCCAGCCCCACTTTGAAATATTGACCGAGAGTTGAAATTTATCTACGAGTTATTTATAAAATAACTATATTTTTATAATATTGACCCCTATAAATACTGTTGTTATTATTTTCATACTTATGCATTGTACTTTAAGCATAGATGATCAAACTTTCGAAATAACTATTTTATATGATTTCCTATATAGTCATTAATTTTCTATGACAACCATTTTACAATAAAACTAAACTCTAATGATTATATAATATATGGAATTGATCAACAAAATAATAAGTTTCATAATTAATAAGAGAATGACAATATTATTGAAAAAAAAAAACTTGCAACAACAGCGTGGAACTAAAGAGGAGGCGGAAAACTTTCCATGTAACTGATGTGCTACCATGCATGCTTGCCAAGGGAGAAAGGGTGGAGTCTGGTTTTTTTTCTTTTTTGTGTGTGTGACTTTAACTCTTATAAATCATGATGTAAATGGAGTGGAATACTACGATAGACCTCATCTATTAAAAATCACAATCATTAAGACAAAAATCCTTGTTATTTATGGGATACCTCAAATTTCCACCTCATTCTAGGTTATTTCCACAGTCAAATTGATTCTCTGATAAAAAATACAAAATACTGGAGTTTTCCAATAAAGTTTTTTTTTTTTTGTGATTTGAACTCTCCATCATGCCTTTTGTCTATTAAGAAACTCCCAATATCATCTTATTTCTATCAAAGCAATAGCATTTTAGTGTTAATGGGTCCCACTGTCTAAGTGCCACTAATCTAAGGATTTTCAAGTAGTATTTTTGTTTGTTTTAATTATATGATTTTTTTTTTAGAATGTGAAATGCCGATTTCTGGGTTGTTTGGTTTATTTAATCATTAGTCTTTTTTATTTAATCAACTATCGGTTCTGGGTTGTTTGGTTTTCTTTTTATCTATTAATTTTGATTGTACACTTTTTTTAAAGAATGAGGAACTAATGGTAAAAGGAATCTCCAATAATATTGGTCCATCTAAACAAAGAATTAAGCTCATTTCTATTATTATCATTTTCTACTTTCTCCAATATAATTCTATTTCTTTATGTCAACAAGAGAAATTTCATTTTTCTCATTCATTTACTTTTAAGTTCATTGTATTTTTTTAGAGCAACTTCAATAATTTTTTTGTTTCTTTGTGTCTCTTTTTAGTATCGTCTCATGTCTCATTTGCATGCTTAGTATCGTCTCATGTCTCATGTCTCTTTTTAGTATCGTCTCATGTCTCATTTTAAAATGTGAGCATCTTGAGACAATTGGTGCAATTATTAAATATTTTAATTTGAGAGGTAAACCTTTTTTTAATTCATTTACTTTTGAGTTCATTATATTTTGATTTGAGCAATTTTAATTATGTCATTTTAATATGATTTATATAAAATAATCATCATTTAAAATTTCTATAGATTTGCAATATTTTTATGGTTTGTATTTCTATGGTTTTTTTAGATTTTTTTTTCTTTTAAATCACTTTTTTATTATGGGATTTTCTGTGAATTCTTATTTTTTTGTTGTATTTTTTAACTTTTTTTAACTATTATCATTATATGTTAATTATTTATTTTACTTCCACTGGGTTCTATAAGTTCTCTTTGTGAAATATTTTTATGAATTTTTCTTATTTCTTTTATGGCTTCAGATTTCCATTTTTGAGTATTAAATTATCATAAGTTGGTTTGTTTCTTCTAAATTTCTTTTATCATTGTATTGTCTATGGATCTTTATTTATAGATATTCTTATAGCCTTTTTGAAAAAAATTATTTCGTTTTATTTTGTATTTCTTTTATTATAATTTCTCACTTGTGATGGGTTTTAAGGGTCTTTTTTTTTATGATGGTTTTTCATGAATTTGTGGATTCTTTTGTCTTTGTCTTTTTTTGCTTCATTTTTGAGCTTTTTTTACTCACGAGTGTTTGATTCTTTTAAATTGCTTATGTTATTGAGTTGATTATGGATTTTCATTTCTATGTGTCTTTCAAATTTTATTGGATTTTATTCATAGTTTATATTGTTTGTCTGTTTTGATTTTTTTTAAAAGTCTTCTTGATCATTACTAGTCAATTTTCATGGGCTTATGTTTTTTTTTTTTAAATTATATGGTATTAGGTATTGAATTCTTATGGACTTTTTTTTTTCTTTCTCTTAGACTAATACCTTTTGCATTTAATTTTAAAGAAACTGATCAGAAAGTTTTATTTTTTTTATAAATTTTAATATTATGATTGTATAATTGCCCGTGCTTTGCTTCATGAAATCAAAATAGGTCACATTCCAAATTATAATTTATTTAGTGATTCATCATTTCGCACAGATCAATCACTGTCTTCTTGTGGAAAACAACATACAGCTGATCACTTTCCTCATTGATGTTACTTGAGGCTCTTAATTTTCCCTGCATGTTGAGGAAATTATAGATGTGCCTTCCAAATTTGCCATCTTCTTAATCACTGGTCTTGTGGGAGAATGGACTTACTATTTGTATGGCCAAAGGCTATTAATTTCACTTTTCTTTTCAGGTACAGACAATAAACGCCTTTAATTTATATATTTTACCTTTTTTTTTTTTACCCAAGCTTCAGTGGCTGGGACCTATTTTTTTAATTTTTTATTATATAGAGCCCAGTACACCCGAGAAGGAAGCCCATTGAGGTGGGAGAGAAGCCCGACACGTCCGGGAAGAAAGCTCACCAAAGTGGGAAGAAAGGCTGTATATATTTTACATTTAATGTGGGGTGATTGTTAGTTTTCAAAAACGATTAACTACTATGTACATTATCTCATAGGGCTTGTTGGCTCATATAAAACTGACTGTCATCATCACCAGCATAGTCTTGGCCCATTTTTGCATTGTGACAGAGACGAGTTTCACTACTGTGACTAGTGAGTTTCGTACTTCAAAATCTCTACGTTATTGAAAATACTTGTAAAAAATAATGATTAACTGTCAAGCAGGGTTTTGTTGGAAGCTTTAGACAAAAATATTGGCATATAATAATAGTACGTGCCGGCCGGGGATAAAAAATTCTCCGAGTTGTCTTTTGACTTTATGAGTCATCTCAATTTAATGAAGTACCGAATCAAATACTGGAGAGATTCAACCGAGTAATATCATTTTAATATACAAGTTGTTTGCATTTTGAACCATTTGATAAGTAGGTGTAATTTTAAATAATTAAAATTTATCTATATGTAATTATGCACGAGGTTTGGAATCAACAATTTAAAAATGATGACTGAAATGTAATTTGAAAATTATATTTGATCTTCTACATTTGAAATTTGGACCAACAAATTATGTCATATGCAATATTCTTTATTTTATTTTCCTTAGAGTAGTGCTTTTCTTGCATATGTAAATCAATTATTAATATGAATTGATTATCATGAATGCATGTAAGTCATATGCAATATTCTTTATTTTATTTTCCTTATAGTAGTGCTTTTCTTGCATATGTAAATCAATTATTAATATGAATTGATTATCATGAATGCATGTAAATAAATGCAGATTTATATTTTTATAAGCATTGGATTCATTTTTAAATATTTCTTAAATTATTTAGAAAAACATAACTCTCCCGAGTTCCCGTATTGATTCTATCTGAGTCAAATTTTTTTTTTATTGAACAAGTCGTATACGAATAGTGAGTTTTATCTCCAACCTTGGCGCATAACTGAGAGCTATTTAACAAGAATTCATAGGTACATGTACGATGCGAGCACTATGGAAAATAGGATGTATTCTTGAAGCACTCATACGTATTAGATACATGTATACTATGAGTAACATATGCGAAGTTGCTAACCACGTGCTCTTTGGCAAACTATGGTCTTGACTCAGCTAAGTGGCCAAATGGTTTCTTCCATGTAAGGCAAACACCCCTAGCTCATTTCCAATGATTGTGCACCTGCCTGGGACCAATTTTCATGCAGCAAAGATGTTAGATTTCACTATTTCATAGCATCTTTATTCATCCAAAACTTAATGGGGGTATCAAGCATTAAATGCCCAACAAAGTACTTGAAAATCGTATAGACTCAAGCAGAAGATGCATAAAATTTTCAATGCAGTCACAATTTATTCCTTCAGAATCTTTGACTTTTTCACAGCACAGGATGTTTCAAAGGAGAATGAAGAGAGGTTTCATATGTAGAGAGAGAGAGAGAGAGAGAGAGAGAGTACTGTACATTACCTGGACCCACAGCTCACCTACTTGTGGGCCCACTTTGTAAGTGAGTTTCCATTCAAGGACTCATTCGTTTTCCACATTGGAAGCTTATTTATTTTGATTAGACTTGAAGATAGGTGGGTGAGAAGGAGCACAACAAGGGTCCATGGAAGAGTCAACAAATTGGGTCCTTTTCTTTGGCTGTTAGGAACAAATTAGGTGTTAAAACCTTTTGAATCACTCAATCACGGCCCCACCCTGATGAATTCATTGGATCAACATACTGTAGGTTCCTTGAGGCTCAGGACTCTCTATGTCATCTAGCTCTAGACTATTAGTACCTCACTAGGTTCATTGTCCAACCCTCATTGGAAGTATGATTAGATAGTGATGGTGGAAAGCCCTAAGACACCCAAATCCTGTCTCCACTGAGAAGATTCTTCCCGGTAGGGACATGACAGTGGAAGGCACTTTCTTCCTGGATCCATGCAAATTGCAAGCGTATGGTCAAGCAGGAGTAAATGCTCCAAGGTACACACGCCGTTGGATGTTTTGTCATGAAAACTTGGTTGATAAAGATGTTATCGTCAGCTATCCTTATCTAAAGACCTGAAATGCAAGAGAATTTTTCAAAAAATTGAAATTGGTTTTTGAGGAAAAGTTATTTTTGGTACGCCCTTTTAGGGTCTATTCAACTATATGGACTTGAATTTTTAGAAATTCTAATAAACGAATTGTTTTTAGCAAAGTGGTGAGAATTGAATAAATAAAGGTGAAGATCTATAAATTGACATAAAATATCTCTCCTTCTGATGGAAGATGAATACTCAGTTACTCACCCACCAGGATGGTAAATCAAATCTTAGCAAAGTCATGTTCCACCTACATCATTTTATAATTTTCACCCCTTTTTTTTAGGCCCCATTTGTATAGCAGAATTTTTTATAAGAATTTGTAATGCCGGGTATTTCTATTTCTAGACAATGATGTAATATTGTCTCCTCAGCATCTCAAAAGTCCATGTTTGTTTATTCGAATCTTGAATTACAACCATATGAAATTTCTCTTTTTATATTTTGAAAATTTTAAGTTTCAGCCCCCTTATGCACTTCTTGATGCTTAAACCAAGAGGAGGATACAAGAATTTTAACCCAAGGGACAACTTTTGGAGAATTACATATTCGTCATGCTTGAGTTCTGTGAATTTTAGTGATGACATGACTTTCTTGACTTCTAATAAAAGAATTGGATTATTATTATTCCTTTAGAGGGAGCTATTTTATTATGAATTCAATTCCATACAAATAAGAAGCTGCTTAAGCCTTTTTTTCCGGCTTCTCTAAAGCAAAGAAACAATTTTTAATTTTTAATTTTGTTAATTTTAGAGAAGTTTGATTGAGACTCAAGTGGTGGAGAATGATTTTCTGCATTCCAGAACAAGCAATCCAAGCACGTTTCATTTATGAAAATAATATTTCCACAAACTAACAAAATTAAAATCTTAGCAAATGAAGTCTTCGATTTACAAAATCATGATGAAAATAAAGATTCTTTCGAGGTAGTGAAATGACCTTGGAATGCACTTACGTCTTATACATCAGTGCAAATTGCATGTTATGGTCAAGCAAGTGTAATGGCTACAAGGTACATCTACATCTGCCCGGGGATGTGTTGCTGTAATGACTCATGGCACTGTCAAAGATCTTATCCTCAGTTATTTTGGTTATATTTTAAACCCTAATTTTAGGCTACATTTTGGTAATTCTAGTAAAGTAAATTGAAGTGTACTGGCCGGATCTAAACATGGAGATATTATTTCATCCAATGACTGTATAGAATATATATATATATATATATATATATATTGATTTTTTTTATTCTAAGAAAGCAATTGATAAGGTGCATTAGTTGGCATAAGATTTTACACGATTGTCGAATGTGAATCAGATGAAATAGTACAAGAAGAGAAAACGGGTCTTATCAAAAAGTAAAAAAATTCTAAAAGAAGAAAAACTACTTTCATTATTATTAATCTTAAAGTGACTTTTCACTTGAATTTACTTAGCAAGTGAATTACCCAAATGACACTAAGGTTATACGAGAGTAATTTTAGAGAAATGAAAATTCTTACAAAAAAGACTTACTTTCATTATTATGCTTTTAGGGCCCATTTGTTTGCATATAATTGAATTCTCGAAAGTTTTAATAAATATATTGATAATCAAAGAGCTAAAGGTGAAAATCCATAAATTACCATTAAATAATCTTTCTTTGATGGAAAATAAATACCCAGCTCCTCGCCTTTATAATATTTTTTTGGTGGAAGTCCTCCTTGCATAAATTCCTATGAATGCATTTCCATGCATATAAGGGGCGCTTCTTCTTTTTTTTGGTTAAAACAACAAGGGGCACTTAAAGCCTTTTTTGCAGACTTTGTTCTCTAAAGCAAGAAGATTTTTCTACTTTTTGGTTTTTGTACTTTTTGGATGATCAAGTTGATTCAGACTTAAAAGGTACATAATCAATTTATGCACTTAAAAAAAGTAATGGAAACACATGTCACTACTGAAAATGTTGTCTCCAACAAATAATTGATGTCCTTAAATTTCACTTTTCATAGAAAAAAATCATTTTGAATGTATGGTTGGCAAGAAAACAGGTTTTGCGCTTATTAAGGCCATGTTGAGAAATCCCAAGATTTTATTTCCTTGGGATAAAGAGATTGTGGAGAAGTTATGATATGGGAAGGGCGCACTTGGTATTTGGAGCACTGAGTCGTTGATGCAGTCCACTTGAAAGCAATGATTGGTGATGAATATGGTGTGTGATTTATTCTTAAGCCTTGTAGGGCTTGTTTATTTGTAAGAATTGTGAGATTTTTTTTTATTTATTCTTAAGCCTTGAAGGGCTTGTTTATTTGCAAGAATTGTGAGAATTTTTTTTGGAGAATTTTGGAATTCCAAATGCTGCCTCCAAAGCAGAATTTCCAAATGTTAAACCCTTTCTAGCATTTATAATACTGGAATGCTGTGAATTCGTAGGATAAGGCATGTTTGTTTGGAAGAATTGTAAGAATTATTGTCTGAGAGAATTTAGAGATTTCCAAATGACGTCGTTTGTATTCATTAGGCTAAAAGTGCCTTCTCATGAGGAATGAAATTCTATATTCTTATATCTAGCAAAGTATTTAGAATGCTTAAGGGACAAGATGTCACATCATGTCAGAAACTCCCGACATGCTCAATTCCTTGTCAAAAATGCATTTAACCAAACAAGCCCTAAAATGTCGATGGTGGGCTATTTTATGATATAAAAAAAAAAAACTAGTGTTGAAGCTATCTTACATGATGAGGCGGGTACCGTGATTCTAGCTATGAGTAAGATAAAGAACAAAATGGATGAAATGGAGGATTTTGAATCTTTAGCTACATTGCGTGGGTTGCAGATGATATGTCACTTGAGGGTGGGAGCTATTATTCTTGAAAGTGATTCATTGAAGGTAGTAGAAGCATTAAACTCATACTCTAAACTTATCAATACAAGGCAACGTGATTGATGAGATCACAAAACTTTTGAAACATTTCATTAGTTATGAAGTGGCTCATGTGGGCAGTGAGGGTAATAAAGCGGCTCATAAACTTGCTAGACATGCCAAATTTGTGGAGGACATAAGGTATAGTAGGATCAAGTACCAAATTTTATTATACAACAAGTTTTTATCGATTCTCTGATTTAATCTGTATTCAGTTTGCAATGAAGATATTTTTCTATGAAAAAAAAGGTCAAGGTGAATTTATACTCAATGCATTTATTTATTTGAAAATCTTTTATCTTGAAAGGCAATTTTCCTGTAGTTCCCGTCTGAGCACCAATACAAAGGTGAATAGGAGTTGCACCCAATTTATTCAAAATTAGGAGCCTTCTCAGTTTCCATTTCAAACCGGCCTTGAAAGTGGCTTTTCATGTGGACTAGTATCTCAAAATCTTGTAAAAAAAAATGTATTTGGAATGCTCTAGGGACAAAAGCCAAAGACATGCCAGAAAACTTCCAACAAGGCCAATTCCTTATTAGAGATGCCTAAAATCAAATAAGCCCTAAAGTCATATTTGTTTGAGGAGAAAAGAAAGCGTCAAGTCTCCTTTTTTTTTTTTTTTTTTTTTTTGAGCTTAGGCCATGACTCTGAATCCCAACTTAATCGCCTATGACCCATTAAATGAATACCTAGCACAACTCTCCTTTTATCTAAATAGGGTCCATCATAGTGACCTACTTACCGAACCCATCCTTGGTCTTCGTATTCGTCAGACATACATCCTTCCATAGAACCCACCCTTCACTTATTTCAATAATGGGTCTCATATGTGGACAGGTATGAAGTGGATCCACTATCATTTAAGAGAGTCTGATAGCATTATACTATTTACGTGATCCCAAAATGATTATGTTATTAAGATAGACCCACCTTAAGCCCCATTAATAGTAAGAATTACTATTCACAATCTCAACTCTAAGGGTACGAGCATTTTGGAATTCCACCAAAATGCAAAGAAGGTGGAATTCCTAAAGGCGAATTGGGACTTATCATGTGTTGGATTTCATAAATTCTTGTCAAGAAACAAGGGATTTTGAAATGCAAGGGGACATGATGTTACATCATGTCTCAAAAACCCCAACCACTAGAATTCTAGTCAAGAATTCTAATAAAGAAACGGGCCCAAGTGTTAGGGACCCACTAAATGCATACCTCACACATCTTACATTTAAATAAATGGTATCCACCATATAAGCGTGCCACATTCTAAACCCATACTTTGTTTCCATATACACGGGACCGATTACATCCAACCTATCCACCCTTTTTCTTTTGTATAGATCTTACTCTTCAAATGTATGTTTCACTTATGAGTCTCATAGGTGGATATATAGATTAGTTGGATCTAATGGGTATCATATGGGTCCACTATCATTTAATAGAGACCACTATCATTAAATTATTTCTGTGATCCTACAATTATAATATACTAGAAGGTTTTGAATCTGATTTTGACGGTCAGTCATAACTTTGACAACCCTCTTTATTAATATGTTTCACATTCTCTCCAAATGACTACCCACCCATATTCTTATCTCATCAAACCACAGTCTCCACTTTTACCCCACTTCTTCCTTTTTTAAGTCTCTTATTCTATCCTTGCACTTCTACTCTTTTTCTATTCATTTTTTTATTTTCATTTATGCAACTTATTTAATGGATGAAAAGAGGCACTCCATGCAACCTTTTAATGTAAGAATTTTTAATTTATAATGCGACCGTGCTGAGCACAGGTGGTTGTGCTAGTGAGTATATTATTTAGGTGGGATAACTTAAAATCGATTTTGATTTTCAGTCAAATGACAATCACACATCATTATCCCATGCAAGTAGACTGAAGTGGATATACTTATGAAAGTACAAACTTATATAAAACATTTATTGAATTTAAAAGTAGTTTAAGACAAATTGTAAATTAGTTTATAGATATTTACTCATATTTTATTGAGGTGCTATGCATGGATTTCTTTTTTAATTAGTTATGTCATAATATGAATTTATATTGTGATGATTACATAAACGGGTTATCATTCAAGGAATGTCAATGGACTTTTGATTACCTGGTTAACCAAAGGACCCTCCCAAGGTACAAAACAATCTTTTTAGATACAGAATGATTATGAAATCTAGGTCCAAGTCCATGCCAAAATACTCATGTGACATTTATATATAATATTTAGGGATTTTTTCGAAAAAAATAATTTTAAATCTTAATTCAATAGTTTTATGAAGAAAAATCATAAAATGATAAGAGAGTTGTTTGTGCATTTTTTTTGTTTGACAAAACTACTCCAATCGACGATATTGTCAACTTCCATTGCAAAAAACTATGTGTTGCTTCATCTTTCTCTATTTAGTGATGGAAATAAAACTATTGCATTTTGTGTTTCAGTTGTCTTGGCAATCTTCCTCAGGTGTGTAAGTCCCATGCTTGATTTTCACTCATTTCTCGCCCCTTATTAAAGAGTTTTCTCATGACTTTTAAGAGTGTGAATTTGGAGTACAAGGTGTTCGATGAAATGCCGAAATGAGGACTTTCTCTCGATTTAGCCGTGGCTTTGAGTGAGGTTGGAGGGGATGGATTTGGGTATGCTTTGTGAAAATTTGGGGTCTCATAGCCGTTGGTTTGGGAAGAGAATTTCATAGGTTTTGATGTTTGGGAGCAATGTGTGGGTAACCATATTGGGCAGACTCTGAGCGGTAGAGGTATTATCAACTATTATGAAAATCATTGCATTTTATGGGTAAGATTGAGTTTGTTTCGCCCCTTGGTTGATTCGTTTGTCATATTGCTTATGTTCTTTTTGTATTTGTAGTAAAAGGAGATAAAGTGCAAGGTTTGAGATAAAGGGGTTTTGGATTTTTTTGTGTAAGATGGATATTGACGATATCATCAACCCAGTTGGTGATATTAGCAATTGAGTTGACGATATCATCAACTAGGGTAATCTCGACAAAAAAAAAAATGTACTGACAACTTACTCGTCATTTTATGCTTTTTCTTCATAAAACCGTTTAATTAAGATTTAAGCTAAATTTTTTCGTGAAAATCCCCAATATTTATGATGTATTATGCAAGAGGAAATGTTCCTTTACAAGCAACCTCTATACTTCTCATATGCAATCCAGCTCACGGGGCCGATTTAGATGCATATTTATTAGTGGGGTGGGGTACGTGAAAAGTTTCCTTAAGGATAAGTGTAAAAAAAAGAAAACAAAACAAAAAAAGCCCCACCATTAGATCATCCTAGCCCTTGACTTTATAGCCATGAAATTTAGTGGACTTTTAACCATAGATCTTTTTGAAATTCAATCCAACAGTGGATAAAAGCTCAATGACGGTGAAATTGGGCCTAGTTCCAGATTATGGGGCAATAAGATTGTGAAAAGGGCCTGCACTAATTAAAGGTTGGTCCATAGTAAGGCGGACGGACCTGCAAACTTACACTGCATATAGTATACCGTTGCTGATAGGAGAACATACCTCATTATATTTATAGTATACATACTGTATAATACATATATTGCTATAGTACTAGGTCTTCTTTCATGGATTTCCATGTGGAACAGGATATGGGGCCCATTTGGATGATGGCAATTAACCAATATTGAAGATAGGAAGCCCTCTTCATGGATGATGGGACTGTGAAAAATTAGGCCCATTAAATATTTCCAGCCATTGATTTAAGGGCCATGCAATTTAATTTAAATTGAAATTAAAGGGTTGGGTTAAGTCTCTAAGTGTTTTTTTTTTTGGGATTAGGGAAGGACTTTAGTTTTGAATAAGTTTATTAAGGATTTTAATAGTCTCCCTTTACAAAAGAAAAAAAAAAAGAAAAAAGAGGAGCATTTTTTGTTTTTACGTGCTTAAATAGTTGGATTGCAACCCCAAGGGGTAGATCAATTGGCCTAGGACTACGGTTTGTACCGGGAGGTTGTAGGTTTGAAATTGCACTACCTACCCAGCTTTCCTCTGGGCCCGGAGGGATTAGTCCAGCCCAAAGCGTTGGGAACCCTCCGATGGCACAAAAAAAAAAAGTTGGATGGCATTGTAGTTTTAAAAAATGTCTGTTACGGTTGTTTTCTAAAATATTCGAGTGAAGGATTTTCTCTTAAATTCATTAAAAACAAGTGTGCTTTTTTAATTAATGCTAAGATAGGAGTTAGGATACCTTTTAATTAATCCACAATGCAGAATCCTCTTGTTACAACATCCAGCCTTAGCTTTTCATGACCCAATCAAATATACACACATCCAATTGAGGGAGGACAAGTTCAAAGATATATATTTCTTGAGTCATAACGGTCACGTTCAACAACCAAATATTTGATGATAAGATTTGTGCTTTATACAAAGTCGTTGAAAACCCATGTTAACAATTGTAAATCCCTGTAGATTTGTACCTATGAAAAATCCTCATTTTAAAGATTTTCATATCTGACCACCCTTTATAGGAATTGAAATTCCCCACTTTTCTCACTTATATGTATCGATATGCACTGATATTGATATGAAATCCTTAGGTATACCAGCTAGGGGCAATAAGGAATCTTCACATTTATGAATTCATCACCTATTACCAAACATGCTTAAAAAGAAATTAACAGATGGCAGTAAGTTAGGGTCAGGTTGACCTCTTCGTGTAAATAATATTGGCTGAACCAATTGTGTTCAAAATGTCAACTGAAACCCAAATAATGGGTCCAGTTTCAATAGGTTGGCAGATTGAACTACATAAAGTCAAGTTGGGTTAGGTGGGCAAGTTGAAAACAATACACTACTTCAACATGAAGGCTGATCCGAACCGATTTATCACTCAGGTTGAAAATGTTAACCCTAACAGAATCCTATGAGAACGGTTCCTTACCACTCAATTCTGACCTGGCTGGCCAGGATTCAAACTCTTGGTACGCCAACTATTCCCGCGTGTGCGGGCTCTTTCTTGGGTCCTAGCTCCCTTAATTGGGGTACCAAAAAAGGATAAAGTATCGGCCTAGTGGGTTCAGTACAGATCAATGGATGGAGTCAGGAAATTATCCCCTGAAGGACTAATTATAAATCCTAGTGCAATGCAACCCACCTGATGAAAATTCCAAATTTATGCCAAATTAGTTGAGAGTCAGTTTGCTTTGTCAATGCCCTAGTGCAGAGGGAAGACAGATAATGGTAAGTAAGCATTTTTTAGCCCACGTCTCTCTCAGATGGGCGGTTCATATTTAAAACAACTTTTATCCAAGAGTCTACAAAAGCACCAGGCTGTCGACAACATAAAAGCAAACAACACCCAACTTTGAACTCTTGGCATTGGTCCCCCACAACCCTATCCAAAGATGGTGATGTTTCCTTCACAAGTCTCTCCCTCTCTTTCATCTCTTTCACCAAAAAAGTCACTTGTGTGATCGTATCTAATACGTCCACATGAAGGACAAACGCATACAAACAAACAGTATACAGCAATCATCATTATACTAAAAGTGGAACCAAAACAAGAAAGTTGCAGGACATTTTGGGGCACTGCTTTTTTTCATATCAATGATGGAGATGGATGAGATAATTCAAATTTTTACAGATGAGGTCAGATTTTCAGATGAGAAGAGCCTATGTTCTAATACTAATCTATTTTCCATTTATATATGGTTATATGACTATCTCAATTTTAGAAGATTCAAATTTCAAGGTCTTTCTAGTCCACAAGTGGGGCTAGATTTAGATCTAAGATCCAGCAACAGAAGGTAAAGGAACAAGCTCACCAAACTTGGAACCAACAAAAAAACTACAAATTTTTTAGTGTGGATTTAAGACCTGCAGGAAGAAAACCATTTTATTGGGAATCCAGCTTTTGCGAGATGCTAACTTTAGCCAAAAAGCAAGCATGCAGCACCATCATAACTCCTTAAATATGAGCAAACAATATACCCTCAAAATTTCCCACTAGATTCCTAATGTCCACTATGATTGAAGTATGGCCTAGTCATCTTTTCCATTGATGCCTTCAATCACTTCAATAGCATCCCAAAACACCATGACTTTGGAAAAACCTCACTAGACCAGCTCCTTTAGAATAATGTGGACCAATTGAGCTTATGCTTCTTTAAGAGATGAGAGTATGAGACACTTGGTCGACATTACACCCCTGCAAAAGCACTAGACCGGCCCATTCAACCAAACCACATAACCACCACTAGATTCCCTTTTTATTTCTATGATATGAAAAAGGCATCTAAGAAAGCAGAAGCATAATCATTTGAACCATAATCATTTGAAATGTTCTTAATAATTTTATACTTTTGAGTCATGAGGAGAGGAGCACGTCATCAGCTTAATCGAAGAAGGTTCCACCATCTTATTCTTGGCTTGATATTGATTTGTTAGAAATCTTAATACATGCCTTTGCATTTAAAGAGCTTGAGGAGTTTTGTAGGATCTTTCACTCCATTGAGCTACCACTTATCCCCAAATCAATTGGTGATGGAAAAACGGTATAATAATAGTTTTATAGTGAGGGTGAGGGCTCGACTAGACCACTCAGGAGCGAGGGTGGGCGTTGACATCAACAAGTTTAAGGAAAGAGCCACATAAATGACCTTCAAATTGTTATTAATTGTAGAAGAGTGGGGTTCGCATATACATCACCTCATTCCTTCTCTCTTCTCCATTTTTGTTTTCTCTTGGTACGACCGACTATAAATTCATAGGAATTCAATAAAATGTTGGCAAACAAGGCCTTAATCCATTTGGGCCTCCGTGTGTTGGCATTGAATTAAGCTCTCTGAAACTTTAAAAAATGTATTTCTAAAGTAGTTACAATCGAAGAAACAAAGGTGAAGAGTACATTGATTTTCCCTTCCATAAAAAATGACTTAAGAGAAATTAAAATAACTGCCTCGCCATCACTCTAGTAAATCAAATAGTTGAAAAGTCAAGTCCATCCACGTCTACCCTATATATTGTTCATGGACTATATTTTCCTATCAGCAGTGTATGTATTGCTAATATCCGGTCCAACTCATTTGGCCTACTTAGATGCATTTGTATCATGGGAGGAGGGCAGATGAACACCTATGGGCAAGTGGGAGCAAAAAAATTAGCCCCACGAAATTATCTTAGCCCTTGATTTAACAACTTTAGAGATTAATTAATGGCATCTAATTATCTTTTTTTTTACGGCAAATGAAGGTTTGATCAGTGTAAAATTGGTTCTAACGCGAGATGAAAAGAGGAAAAGTGAGGCCAAGTGTGCTCATAGAGCTTTTAGTACACGTGTTGTCCACACCTTAGCTCTTTAATTTGTTGGAACCAAGTGTAAGAACTCACTTCTATGTAAGCAAACGGGCTCTTGATGAATTGAATGTGTCACCAAAATCAAAACACTATTGTTGTTGACTTGTGAGCCATCGAGGATATACTCAAGAATCACATTATTGTGCCCTGCTTCCCATATGACCTTGAAAATTACGTTGCACGATAGTCTATTAATCAGGTGGGGCCCATCTCAAATGGATCTTTATACACAAATCGAGCCAATGCACCTGCTAACTTGTTAGGTTTTTTGTATGTTGGCTAATTTATAGGTTGGACAAAACTTTGGATCCATTATGCTGTAATTCTTATTTTTAGAAAACTAGAGATCTCATATACGAACTATCATAACTCAAGTCCCACGTTACATGAAAAATTAAGCTGTTCAAAGCAGTGCTAATTCAATGTGCCCACGTTTTTTCCAAGCTTGGAAGTGAAATAATCTGAACTTGATTGATTTATCAACTGAAGGCATATGCAACTTGCAAGGTAGGTAGGCCTGCTTGATGAAAACTTCATTCCATAGAAAGTCCCAGCAACGCATTGAATGTCATTTGGTTTAAACTTTCACTAGCACAATAACCCGTGCTTAGCACATGTATGGCCAACATTACAACTTAAATATTCATGCAATAAAAAATAGCCATAAGTTTTTTGAAAGAAAGAAAATGAAAAAAAAAAAAAAGATTATGAGAGTATTTGTTTATGTAATCAAAGCACTGATTGCATAGAAAGGAAAGACGATAATTGTAGTAGAAAGGAAATGGTAGAATTTGTATAGAAAGGGAGTTATTTTATAAATAGAAAAGTGGGGACTAGAGGTGTTTTTTGGTAAAGAGATAAGGTAGTATGTAACTATGTATGTGATAAGTGGGGAGAAAACTGAAAAGATTAAAAACAAAAGAGGATAACTTAATGTCAAAATCATAGCCGAAGGTCAAAATTGGAACCAAAACCTCTTAGCTTAATATATTATAATGGTATTTGGATTGGAGGGGATTTTCTCCTATGCGAGCGTCTTTAATTCAGAGGTTTTTCTCTTGAGGACCGATTTGATGCCTCTCACTCCCATGGGTGAAAATCTGGCTAGGATTGAAAAAGTCAAAATGAGAAGCAGTGGGGGAAATTTCATCCTATTTGAGTTATCATAGCGCTGTGATCCAGCTCAAAACATTTTTTTTTTTTTTGCTGATAAAGTAAGTTTGGTTCAAATCACAAGGCTAGTAGCAGGGTTGTTCATGGCCTGGATTGAGTTGGGTTGAAGTATATACAGGCCCGACCCAACTTTAAAAACATAGGCCAATATTGGGGGCAAGTTTGATGTGGGCTTTAGGCCCAAGCCTGCCCATATAGTCAATTACGCTAAGTCGAACCGCGCTTTTTATCTGTTGTACGGGCTTTCTAGCAATTGTTTGGATACCTTATCATTTGATTATAAGAACTCCTTTGTGTTGGGCCGGGCTTTGGGCTTCCATCAACTAAACCAAGCCTAGCCCAAATATTAAATGTGCTCGGATTATATATCCAAGTCTGGACCAAAGTGAGTTAGAATAATTTTTGACATTTTAAGGCCTACAACAACTGCATTTTCGGAGAGGCCTTGTATACGGTTTGCCCCATGTTTGGGTTAGGGTTTAACAAAGCCATACATGGTGAAGGTATTCATTCTGGGTGGGGCTGAGATAGGCCTATCTTTTTGCAATGTTCTACAGGAACTTAACCTTGCTGGGGGGCCATCATCATAATGGTTTGAACAATTTCTTACTTTTGCAAATGGGTATCCAGTTTTTTGAGAATCTGGCCTATCCACTAGGGGTGCACATAGGAGGTTCAGATCAATTTAGAGGGGAAACCATAAACCAAACCGAACCTATCAGTTTTCTATTTTTCCAAACCGAATCAAACTGAATCAAACCGAACTGAAAGGAACCGATTCGGCTCGGTTACGGGTTTTTTGCTTATTTTATTTTATTTTATTCACAAAAAAATGGCAATTCAATTGGTAAGAGACGTTGGACTTTAAGTAACACACTGAGGATTCGAGTCTTTTTCAAGTAATTTTTTTTATATATTTCTTTATATATTTTATAAAAATATCTATATAATAAGGGAGAGCAGTATTTGAATTCCTAGACATTTTGAACCCTTGGATTGATGTATATAAATCCTAGGGCTGAGAAGGGATTCAAGAGCTTGGTAATTTTGTAATTATTTGAAAACAAAGGGGCAGTAATTTTTTACTAAGGACAAGAGAATACGGGAGTGCCATTGATTTTCTGTGAAATTACGAAACCTGCCATTATCTTTTCCCAGAGGATATGGGAGTGTCCTTAGTTTTCTGTGAAATTACGAAACGTGCCATTATTTTTTCAAAACTTCCTTACAAGTAAAGATATGATTAAATACATGACTGTGATTGCAATTGAGTTATTGAACGCTGTGGAATTTGGGCCCATAACTTACCAATTTGCCCCTACACATATATATACTGTTTTTCACGGATTGTGGAATCTGAGCTAACTTGGATTGTTTTGGTAGCAAATGCAAACGTGGCTTGCATGCAATTAAACTAGACTGCTTATAGTAGTGGGCCACTTCTGGTATTCAATGGTGGTTAAACAAGGGTCCAGTTGGCTGGGCTGTTTTACCTAAAAAAATAAAATCCGGCTAGGCTTGATTTGAAGCCGATTGATCCAATGGGCCACATAGAAAATTTGAGTTAAATTTGTTAAATTATGGGCGGTGTTAGTTGTTAGGTGGTCAAAAGAAGAGTAATTAGATTTAGTTGTGCTCAGAGCGTGGTGCGCTGTGCCTTCAGGCACGGGCAATGACTAGTATATTTATATAATTGGTTCGGTTTGAAGGTGCGGTAAAGGTTTGAAGAGAATCCGAACTGTGACCGAACCGATCTACTACAAAACCGATCCGATTGGTCTGGATTGATTTAGTCGTAGTATCCACTTATAACTCAATGGTGAGGCACCTCTGTAGAAACAATCAGGTTTCAATCCCTAGTTGAGTGCCAATGAGATGATGAGGGACTTAGGTAGGATGTATGAGTATTTACCAAAGAAAAAATAAGCGGGTCAGGTAGGTGTTAAAGTCTTATTTTGTTCAGCCCGAGACGGGTCCAATTGTTTCCAAGAGAGGCGTATATACTATTCATGACCCGGCCCATATGTACAGGGAGGGAAAGGCATTTCCATGAAATTTCAAAGTTCAAAAGACCGCATCACAAGCAGTCCTTTTTCCCTTATCATTTGAAATCGCCTTTTTCATTTCCCTCTCTCTTTCTCTCTTCTTTTCGTTTTTCACCGACATCCTGCCCTAGAATCGATCCCTTCTTCCTGGCAACATCCAAGAAGAGATTTTTCCTTGGCAGAGAGATTAGGGCAAGGGCATCTTCGGAGGGGCTTCGTCCTTGAAAAATCCGGATCTCTTAGGTATCGATTTCTCAATCTTTCTTCGAATTTCAAGCTCCTGTGGATTCTGATTTTCTCTTCTTTTCTTTTGGTTTTGAATCAATCATCAGCAGCTTGATACTTGATTGATTCACACTTGTATATGCATATCATTGATATAACTTTACTCTTTTGATGAAACTGGAATAACGTTGAAGATTCATAATTAGATCCCATCACAGGAGTGAAATCCCTCTGTGGATGGTGGTAGAAAACTAATTTCAGCGTAAAACTCATGGAATCACGAACAATAAGAGAAATTGTATTCTAATTGTATGGAAAGTTTCCATTTTTGCATGGTTTTGCTTTTGTTTACTGATAAATGGAATTCATGGCGGCCGCTACGAGTGTAAATGTGTGATTTTTTTTGATGTAGGGAATTGATCGAGGGATTATGCAGCTTTAGAGGTAGTAGAATATGGCAAAGGTTGCTGTTCCCGACCCATTGACATCTAATTATTTTCCACTGGGGAAAGGCGCTAAGAACGTTCAAGTTGATGCTACCATGAAAAGAAAGACACCCTCAGAATTAAGAGTAAAATTTTGTACACTTTTCTGGCTTTCCCTTTTGATGATTTTTGTTTCCTCTTCTGATTGTGCTTTATGCTTGACGCATTTGAATATTGTTATCAAATTTTTTTTTTCTTGATATGGAAGCACACTTTTGAGGTATGAAGTCCGAAAAATCAAATATTTGGCAATGCTAATGACTTGGCTCTAGGTGATTGAGAGTTGGATCTCCCAACTATGATAAGAGATTATGCCGAACAACCAGACGCACAGGAAGAATAGCTACCCTAGAAAAGCAGGTATAAGGACAGACACAACCCAATGGGAATGTACTGACCCACGACCTCCATTGCCCAATTGTGCAAAGGCCTTACAAAGCCAAGAAAAATGAGTGGGGATGGCGGAGATCCACACCATTACCGCTCTCTCGATCTTAACTCCTATGTGGGCATGCTCAGGCCTACTGATGAGTGTTTCTTGCCCATGGCAGATTGACCGAGAGTATTTAGCAGCCAAGAAGCCACATTACTGCCTTATTAACTGGGAAGTACCACGGAAAAAAGGGAACTTTGGATTATATTATTAAGTGTTCGATGACATCCAATATTGAAGTGGCCTAGTGGGAGATGATTTCTCCTATAGACAGAATTAGTAGAATAAAGCAACATGCTGATAGTTATGGTTAGAGATGGTGGTCGTATTGATGACTGCATGATTATTTACCTTATGGAATTGGACAGACAAGATCCAGATCATAGTCTAAGAAGGATCTGGACTGAGAAAAAGGGCCTCTCGGAAGCATGCACAACCCAAAATGAACAATTGGTAACTCAAGCTATCTCACAATTTTACCAACCATTCAAGCTTTAAAAGCATTGGTTGTGTGACTGATGTCAACAATAATTTCTGCTAAGCTAGCCCAAAATAGAAGGCCGAGATTAGGTACTTGGAACATTGGGAGCCTAACTGGAAAACTCATGGAAGTGGTGGATACAATGGAAAGGAGACGAATCGCAATTTCCTGTTTGCAAGAGACAAGGTGGGTGGGACAGAAAGCTAAAGAGATCGAGAGGACTGGGTATAAGTTATGGTATACGGGACTTAATAGAGCGAGGAATGGGGTTGGCATAGTAGTGAGCAAGGACTTAAAGGAAGATATAGTTAATGTAAATCGCTGTGGAGATAGGATTATTGCAATTAAGTTAGTGTTAGGAGAAGAGATAGTGAACGTAATTAGTGCTTATGCCCCTCAGGTGGGCTTAGGAGATGGACATAAGGGGAAGTTTTGGGAAGACTTGGAAGGAGTGCTACTAGAGATACCCCAAGGCGAGATGGTCTTCATAGGAGGAGATTTGAATGGCCATGTAGGACGCGACGTAGATGGATATATAGGAGTACATGGGGGACTTGGATACGGTAATAGAAATGAAGAAGGGAAGGATATTTTGGACTTTTCAGTGGCTTATGATCTCATGGTGACTAACACCTTTTTTAGGAAGAGAGAGGAGCATTTGGTGACTTATAAGAGTGGCTCCTCAAGGACACAGATTGACTTCTTCTTAACTAGGAAAAGAGACTGCTTAGCTTGTAAAGATTGCAAGGTGATACCGGGGGAGAGCTTGACTTCCCAACATAGGTTGTTGATCATAGATGTGCAGCTACAAAGGTGGACTACAAAAAAGAAGTTGTATAGATGCTCAAAGACTAAATGGTGGAACTTGAAAGGTGATAAGCAACTAGCATTTAGGGATAGAGTACTAGAGGAAGACGTTTGGGCGATAAATGAGAGTGCAAATAATATGTGGGATAAGGTAGCAGAGTGTATTAGGAGGGTAGGGAAAGAAGTCTTAGGAGAATCCAAAGGGGGTGCTCCGGCACAGAAGGAGGCATGGTGGTGGAGCAAGGCCGTTCAAGACAAGATAAGAGTTAAAAGAGAGAGCTTTAAAACTTGGCAAAAGGATCGAAATGCAGCAAACTTGGAAAAGTATAAAGAAGCAAAAAGAGAAACCAAAAAGGCAGTTAGTGAGGCCAAGGCAAAGGCATTTGAGGAGCTATATAGGCGACTTGACACTAAGGAAGGTGAAAGAGAGATATTCAAGCTTGCTAAAGCCAGAGATAGGCGGACCAAGGACTTAAACCAAGTTAAATGCATTAAGGATGATGATGAAAAGGTATTAGTAAAGGACGATGAGATAAAGGAGCGTTGGAAGAGCTACTTCTACAAGTTATTTAACGAAAGCAGTAGTAGTGACATACAATTGGGACAGCTTACCATTTCTAGGGAAGAATCGAATCATATGTTCTATAGGAGAATTAGTAGGGAAGAAGTTATAGAAGTATTGAAAAGGATGAAGAATGGGAAAGCGGTTGGGCCAGATGGTATCCCTATTGAGGTCTGGAGGTGCTTGGGGGAGAATGGCATAAGTTGGTTGACAAAACTTTTTAATGTAGTGCTAAAGAGCAAGAAGATGCCTGATGCATGGAGGAAAAGTATTCTTATACCCATATACAAGAACAAAGGAGATATTCAGAACTGTGCGAACTACCGCTGGATTAAATTGATGAGCCATACGATGAAATTATGGGAGAGTGTTATTGAGAGAAGACTAAGAAGAACAACAAACGTTTCAGAGAATCAATTTGGTTTCATGCCTGGGAGATCAACCATGGAGGCTATCTTTCTCCTGAGGAGGTTAATGGAACAGTATAGAGAAGGCCAAAGAGATTTACATATGGTGTTCATTGACTTGGAGAAGGCCTATGACCGGGTTCCTAGGGAGATTCTATGGGGAGTACTGGAAAAGAAAAGAGTGTGTGTCGCTTATATTGAGGCAATAAAGGATATGTATGATAGAGCCATGACATCTATAAGGACGACTGGCGGAGAGACTAAGGAGTTTCCTATCACGATTGGTCTACACCAAGGCTCAGCGTTAAGCCCGTACTTGTTTGCCCTAGTTATCGATGAGATTACAAGACATATTCAGGATGAGGTGCCGTGGTGTATGCTATTTGCAGATGACATTGTTTTAGTAGATGAGACGAGAGAAGGAGTGAATGCTAAGCTAGAAGTATGGCGGAAAACGTTAGAGACAAAAGGGTTTAGGCTAAGTCGATGCAAGACGGAATATATGGAGTGCAAGTTTAGCCAAATTAGGACACTTGGTAGCATAGAAGTAAGTCTAGGCACACAAAAGATTGTAGAGAAAGAAAACTTTAGGTACCTTGGATCGATGGTGCAACATGATGCAGGGATTGATACTGATGTAAGTCACATGATTCAGGCCGGGTGGACCAAATGGAGGAGTGCTTTGGGGGTCTTGTGTGATCGGAAAGTCCCCCTTAGGGTTAAAGGAAAGTATTATAAGGTGGCGGTAAGACCAGCATTGTTATATGGATCAGAGTGTTGGGCAGTAAAGCATAATCATGTTAAGAAGATGGAAGCTGCGGAGATGAGAATGCTAAGATGGATGTGCGGGATCATAAGGAGAGATAGGATTAGGAAGGAGGAGATTAGGGGCAAAGTAGGAATAGCACCGATTGGAGATAAAATGAGAGAAAATCGACTAAGATGGTTTGGCCATGTTAAAAGGCGTCCAATGGAAGCACTTGTTAAAAGGTGTGAAGGCATAGAGATTGCCAGGAGTAGGAGAGGGAGAGGGAGACCCAAGAGAAGTTGGAAAGAAACTATTAAACATGACCTTGCCTACATGGATCTAACGGAGGACATGGCCCTAAACAGACTTGATTGGCGTCGTCAAATCCATATAGCCGATCCCACCTAGTGGGAAAAGGCTTGGTTTGGTTTGGTTTGGTTTGGATTAGTTGGGATCTGAGCTGAACAAACTGAAGCCTGTTTGTGAGTTATTGTTTTCTTGCTGAACGATTGAATATTATTTATTGCAGGATTTCTCTTGCTCACTGCCTATTTGTTTACCACTTCTTAGATGACTTGTTTGCATTCATTAAATATCTTGATCTGCAGGACCATCTGTGGATGTGCCAACTATTGCTTTCAATATCATGTTCCTATTCCTTTTATCTCATCTGGAAACCTTTCCATATGTGTGTTCACCGTTCTTAAAGAAGCTGCTGGATTCCTTACTTGTGACATCTCCTGGATTGCATGACTTCAGCTTGCTTAAGTACTGATCATGTATTTTCAAACAAGCATTGATTTAACACTGCTGTAGTTTTCCCTGCATCTGTTGAAAAAAAAACCATGGATTAATGATTTTTCAAGCCACATATACGCATTACTGCTTCAGGTGACGCTGATATATGCAACTGTCAAGATCCTTATACCCATGATTTGGGGATATGGTCGTGGCTAATTTTCAGGATCATTATGTTGCTGGTCAATGCCTTTTCGCCTATGACTCTTGGATACTTTACATGCCCGGTGTATCCTTGTTGGACCTATATGATACTAGTAGTGGTGCACTATACTGCATCAATTCTTCTAGGATACGAGTTCATCATACCCTACTATTTTAAGTCCATTGCTTCATATGCTTCTATTAGTTTTCTTACTTATCAACACATAAAAACATGTTAAAAAGGAAATGTAAACTATGATAACTTCATTTACCTACAAATGTTTTAAAGGAAACAACTTAATACTTTGTAAAAAAGTATAAAATATAAAACCTCATGATTTCCAAAAGTGTAGAGTCATATACTCGATCCTTGTATCCGTTTTTGTATCTATGGGCATGAAATAAAACCAATCCTGCTCTCTTTTATTTATTTATTTATTTTATCATATTACTTGTTAAAATAGCATGTTTTGTAGCTTGGAGGAGGCCTATTTTGATTAGGTCTAGAGGCCGTCTTAACTCTTGTCAGAACTCTTGCCTTTTCTAGTCCTTTGAATTTGCAAAATGTATCCTTTTTTTCCCTGATAAGTATTTCCTTTATTGTCAGGGGACCAAAAAATTTAAGGAAAATATATAATTTTTTTATTATAAAAAACAAAGATCACTATTTTCTCATCTCTGTGTGTGCTTTGGGGTAGGGAGAGCAGTTGAAGCGAAGGAATTGTAGAAAGCCTGATGAATTTTCAGGTCCTTCAATGGGCTCCGATGGGTAATTTTCTGTCTTTTATCCTCAGTCTTAATTTGCTTGTTTTAATTGAGTGCATTGACATTCGACTCTTATTTTCCAGTACTTCTGTTGGATATGTTCATGGGCTCAAGATGTCAAAAACTCCAAAGTACATCAATACCCGTGTTGATGAAGTATTTCCAGTCAAAAAATCCAGTGACATGTTTAGAATTCTTTCTGGAAAGGAAAAGGCTAAGGTCAGACTATTTCCATCTAAATCTAATGTATAAAAAATGTGGTTTGCTCTTGGGTTTGTTGTGTAATATGCATAGCCATTTACAATATTTTCTTTCGAAGTTTAAGTGTTAGTTTGTTTCCTTTTTTAATCCCTATTATGGATGCTTCTCTTTATTCTTTTCTTTTTTGCCTTAATTATGTGCAGGGTACTATTCCTTCCTATGAGCAAAGTGACAAACCAAACAACCCTTCTGTTGCATGTAATATGTCAGCCAATAATAAACCTCAGCAATCGTGGTACTCCTTTCATGATACTAATGGTATGGGTGGTCAGTGAAGTGCATTACTATACTGCTACTAATTTGTTTGTATTCTATTCTGTAATCCAGTGAAAGGAATGAAGCTCCTGACAGTTCTAATTGTTCAGTGGCAACTGCAAATGATGAACCTGACCAAAGCTCTCGAAAGATTGAAAATTGTAGTCAGAACACATTCCGCAGTGTTGCTGAGCTTTCTTTGGGGAGTGAAGCACTTTCTGGTCCTGGCATTATCAATATGGTGATCTTCATTGGTTGTTTTCCTCTATGATTTGCTTATTTGATATTTTTTCCATTTTGAAAACTAATCTTTTAGAGCTCTATATAGGATAAAGCACTGAAGGGACTGGGTGCTCGTGAGCTCCCTTCCATCTCTGGCTTGCCTACTGATTCCCATGGAATCCTTCACGATCCTTCATCTATCTCTTCGGGCAATTTCTGTTCTGAAGTCCATATTCCTGGTCATAGGACTCCCATTGATTTTACATTGAAAACTACTATGCGGCTGGTCTTGTCATCATCTGTGAGCTGGTGAGTGTTAAAAACTACTAACCCTTTTCAGGTTTCTAATTAATTATTCATGAAATCTCCACCTGAATATTTCCAAAAACTCGGGAATAAATAATTGGTAAATTATGCTATTCATCAGTGGGGTTTTCATGGGCTAATCATGTACTTACACGGACATGTATACATATATTATATTGTGCTACCCTGCTTGCAACTCCCTATTTTTCACATGTGCCTAAATGATCAATGGGAAATCTTTAACAAAGGAAGTGCTTTAAATGAGTGGGATACCCTAACTATTTTCAGATCATATAAACAAATTATATATAGGTTTGCGTATGCTGCTGGGGATGCTTGGGGTTAAAAGAAAGGGTACAATTAAGGATTAGCATATCAGAGGAGACTTACAGTAGCTCAAATAGTGAAGAAAATCAAATAATGTTTTTTGAAATAGTAAGGGCATAGACACAGAAATTCAAAATAGTTCGTGTAAGATGCATTGAAGGGTTGCATCACATTTTTCAAGGAACTAGGAAAAAGAGGAAGACATGATGGATTTTGAAGTTAAATGGGCTGGAAGTAAGGTTGAGTGGAAAAATGGAATTCACAGAGCTAACTCAAATGGATGAGAAAAGGCTTAGATTGATGATGAAAATTATGATAAAGGTGGTTTAGTCAGCTTACCTTGCACAAAAAATCCCTTTTTAACCTTTTGTTATTCTTCTGCGTTATCTACTTTCTTAGAATTTAGCAGCATTTACATTCATTAGAGTGAAAAAATTGCACTTAAGTGGTTTGGGTCATCTTACCTCATCAAAAGAAAAGAGTTCCTTTTTAACCATGTCTAGAATTTAATTTTTTGCCATCATTGTTCAATTTTTTAGTACTTGGCAGAAATTACATTCATTAGGGTGAGAAAGTTGAGTTTTCATATGTTTTGAGTTGAAATGGCTGATTTTTCTTGTATTGGTATTGGTTGTTTTTTTTGTTAAAATCCTATGATTCGTATCTTGAATCCTACAATTTATATCGAATCCCATTTATAGGTGAATGTTTGGATAAAAGTATGAATCTTATTATTTGATACTTGTTTTATCGAATCTTATAATTCAAGTGATTCGTCTGAGCGTGAATAGCCATATTAGAGAAGTTAATGTTGGTATTTTTTAAAAACTTTCTTTCTTTATTATTATTATTATTATTATTATTATGGTTAGGACTACTATTCTACAAGGCTATGATGATTTTAGGGGTGGTTTTAAAGATAAATAAGGAACATGCATGTGACTAGAGCATTTGTCTTTATCTATGGGATTTTGTCCTGCATTTATTATTTAAATTTTTTTTTTTTTCATTTTTTGATTGGTGTCGTCAAATCCATATAGCCGACCCCACCTAGTGGGAAAAGGCTTGGTTTGGTTTGGTTTGGTTTGATTTTTCATTTTTTGATTCATGACCACACATTCTTTTTAATTTTTCCTTTTTCACTCCAGGAGGCTTTCAAACCATATAAGGTTCATGATTTGGGTTTTATTTTTATCTTTTGATTTCAAGAGAACAAAAAAAAAAAAAAACCTTGCAACATGTTTATATTTATCAATAATATTGATATCTTAGACATATTTAACTAGTGCCAAGTATCATTTATAATATATTAGCATATTTCATGATATTCTTGATATGATTGTGTTCTAGTCTTTTTGGTTATTGTGCTTATGCTGTTTGAATAGAAAATGGATGTGTTATGAATAACTACCTTTTCTTTTTTCTTTTAATTTTTATCCTATTTTAAGAAAAATAAAAAAATCCAATTATTCATGATAAGATACACGATTCGATTCAATTCATCCCTTTGAACGATTGTAATAAAATTTCCATTTTCAGAAGAATATTATGGGACACTGTTTGTTGAGTTTCTTTCCAACATTGTTCCTTTCATTTCACTTGCTTTTACATTCCATCCATCCTGTCATGGTGAAACAGCTCACTGGCAATTTGTTACACTATTGACATTCCCACATGTGGCTAGTTTTTCAGTGCATTATCTTTGCTGATGCCTTTAAAAAGCCTCAGACCATAACTACAACATAATTATATCCAGAGTGACCCACCTGGGAGTTGGTGGAGTGGCATAAGGCGTGGGTTTGCTCCCAACATTTTGTGTTTAAAACCCACCCCAAATTTGGTTTAGCGCGGGTACTGCCTGGGGGAATAGTCCTATTGGGTCAAAGACCTCACGGATACCCACATCATTAAAAAAAAAGAAAAGAGAAAAAGGAAAAAACCAGAGTGATTTCACCAAATTTGAGTTACTTATACTTTCTTGACAGTTGAAATGTGATTTCTTTCTGACTATTGAAACTGTTTTGTTGTTATATTAAGCCTTGATTGTATCTGATCCTGTTATTGAAGCATCAATAAGCATTTCTTTTTCCATTTTATCCCTTTTCCAATGCTCCACTGATCATTTCATTCAGGTTTTTATTTATGTTGTGTAGCTACTGGTAATGGGTCCAACAGTTATTTGAATATATCTGATATTGCTTCTCAATTGGGTTTTCATGATGTTTGATTGGTGTTAGGGTGTTGTCTGTTGGGAAAGTCCCACATCCCACATCGCCTAAGTCCTAAGTTGGACATGGCTTCATATACCTGTTTGGGCCTTTCGCCTATTAGCTTAAGCTTTTGGGTTGGTTTATGGTTTCTTACATGGTATCAGAGTGGGTTTCGGTCCCATCATTCTTGTGTTGCCCAAGTGGCTCCTGTCATTCTTGTCTAGCCCACATTGCCAAAGTCCTAAGTTGGACATGGCTTCATATACTTGTTTGGGCCTTCCAACTTTCAGCTTAAGCTTTTGAGTTAGTATATGGTTTCTTATATTGTCCGGGTTTATTGACTTTTCTGTCTGATAATTCTAGGTGTCACAGGTTAAATTCAAGTGGTGCCTTTATTGCTGCATCCCAGTTTGCATCTCAGTTTGGTTTGGCATGGGATCAACATATTTGCAAATCGCAAGGACATACTCCTGCTGAAGTCTTGTTTTCAAATGCTTTACAGTCGTGGGCATATCCACAATCGTCTCTTCCACCTTCAGTCATATCTGCTATGACTTTGGCAGCTGTGCGCGGAGGTCTATCTTCTCACCATTCTGAATATTAGACGATTTAATTGATTGAGGCTTTCATTCTGTGATGATCTCTAAAACTTGGACTTTTGTTGTCATTTGTAGAAACTGACTTCTTATCGAAAAGGCAGCTGGCTTGGGAGGATTCTTTTCGAAGTCTATATTACTTGCTTAGAAAGAACATGTGCGACATATTCTATTGTAATGGCCATCACTTAACACCATTCTTAGAATAATAGTTTCAGTGCGAAATAAACTGTTAGTTATTATAAATGCAGTTCATCCATTCTTTTTTAATGTAGGTAGTACTTGTGAACTTGTACCATCTTATTTTAGTAAAACAATCAACACTTGTTTTCACTCTCTGCCTGGACTAACTTGATAATTTGTGCCATGTTTTCTTGGTAGCTTGTTACTTTACAATACATAATTTTTAATTGATAATGTTTTTTTGCTTGTTGGTTTATAATTTTTATCGTGGTGACATTTGATCGATTCTCTTTGTGAATGCGATTATTAAGAAAATATATAATACATGATCAACATTTCAAATTTCTACTTTGAATGGATCATATCTAAAATATTACTCTGCTTAAACAATTCTCACTAGTTGATTATGAGGGACATTTAGAAAGATATTTTTTTATTCTCTCTCTAAAAGGAAACCTTTTGTTGAGATTTACGATTATCTGGAGCTTTGGCCCAACCATAGTCGGATCTTTCAGATGAACAACTTGGGTTTCTTGTAACTTTGGTTTACCAAATTTGCAAGAATAAGAATTACTGATAAATTAGGTGAAAAAGGTTAAACCTTCAGTTTTCCCCTAATATACTTTATATACAAAACTTTTGAACCAATGTGTGTATATTGTGAATGTAAGTAGAAGAATATTTTTGTTTATACATATATATATATATATATATATATATATATTGTGGATGCAAGTAGAAGAATATTTTTGTGTCACATCACTTGGTTTATCCCATAGAGCAGTTGGAAGGCCATCATTGACGCAATGATGAGGTTTCCAGTTTGAGTTATATTTACTAAGAAAAAAGAAAAAAAAAATATTTTGCTTCATATTCTTTGATTTGTCCGAGCTAAATATATAGATTCAATGTTTCTTATTCCACGTTCCCTTTTGTAGTGACAATTTATATAGCCGATGTTATTTGAGTGAGGGTCAGAGTGTATTTAGTATGGCACAGATCAGGTGCTGGTGACACTAGCTCTCAAGATGTGGACACAAGATCACTCATAAGTAGAATCACACTAAAATAATTCCCAAACAGTGGCATATGGTGGGTACTATTTTAGTTATGATCTAGTCTCTTCATTTCCTATATTTATTTCATGTGTCATAGAGGTAAAATGTTATGTAATGTGAGACATCTGAATTTCATTTCTTGACTTGCCTTCACACACAGTCCACGCCCATTTCCTGTTTAGTGGAACAAGCATGAGAGTATACTTCACAGGCGAGAGACTGTGGAAGAAGAAATGAGGGGGGTGACTGCATATTGCAATTGCAGGAGAGGGAGCAGTTATGTTGGATTTGCATACATTTTTTTGTTTATTATTTACCATTGAAAACACACTTTTCCTGCATATACAGATTAGTTGGAAGGTATGGATGTTTTAGGGAAGTCTTCATCGCAAGAGAAAGTGGAAAAAAAGGTAGCTCTACTGGTGAAAAAACAGAAGTAAATAATTGTTGCACATTTCTGTTTGTTATGGGATGATTGTGAGGGATACTGAGCATCTATATTGTTGGCATGACAAGTTCAAACCATCACAAACGAGTTTCTTTTAACGTAGCACCTACTGATGCTACCTTTGTTTCTCAAGTTACTGAACAATACACCCAAAATGCCTGGGCATTAAAGGTGCGGCAAACTAACTACTTAACACCCCCCCTCGGGTGGGACACTAGCACTCCAAAAGTAAGTCTCCACTTCAACCATCCTGCTCTTATCCTATGTTTGACATATTCCTTTGTCTCTCCATTGTTACTAATTATCGAGTGAAGGTATTAGAAAGAATCTTTTTGCAGTATCTCTTGAGCTTCAATCCTCACTTTAGTTTCATCTCTTTGCACGTCAACACTAAAGTTGCAATCCATAAATCATGTCTTAGTGCTCATTATTTTAGAGCCCTTGGATTTTAAAGCCTCCCAGTATCCCTAAGTTCCATTTCACGCTATCTACCGATCATCAACCCGCGTTGTATCATTTGCAAACAAAATATACCGAGGTACCTCATCTTGAATACAAGTAGTTAATTCATATATAATTAGTATAAAGATATAAGGGCTTAAAGATTACTCCTAATTCAAACATATGGTTGCTAGAAAGTCGCTTGTCTGTCCCCAAGAATTTCGTACGCTCCAAAAACCGCAATGCTAGGGTCAGTGATTATCTTGGCATGAATGGCAGCCAGCAACTTTGGGCCCCCATTTTCAGAAGGAATCTTATTGAGGCAGAGGAAGCAAACCTCTTCAATCTTTTTGAGGTTTTAAGTGGTTTGGACATCAACGGTGAAGTGCAAGATACCAGATGTTGGGCCCTTTCTAGCTGCGGATCTTTCTCTATTTCCTCCTCAGCCCTCCATGAAAGGCCCAGGACTTCTTATCGAGGATGGCCATCCCTCTGGAAAATTAAGGCCCCTCCAAGAGTCCTCGCTTTTCTCTGGCTTGCTCTCCAGAATAAAATTCTGACTATGGATAATCTCCGCTTGCTTATTGTTAACGCTTGCCCCCTCTGCTTAGCCAATGAGGAATCGGTTGATCACTTTTTCCTTCATTGCAAGCAGACAAAAGCTATCTGGTTAGCAATTCTCAAGGAGTTTAATTGCAGTTGGGTTCTTCCTCAATCCTTCCCTGAGATGTTCCAACAGTGGGCTTGACCGATTACCACCTCCAAAGGGAAGATCATGTGACGCTTGTCTTTCCTTGCCTTCATATGGACGATTTGGAAAGAGAGAAACAACAGATGTTTTGAAGGAACTTCATCCTCCCAAGAAGACTTAATCATCAAAATGAAATTCAATGTAGCCTCCTGGGTCTCTATTCTCCCAAACTTTAGGGACTTCTCCTTTGACGCTTTATGTTTCAATTGGAGGGAAGTAATTTGATTTTGATGTGGCTCTTTTTTCTTTTGCTTGAGGCAGTTTGCCTTTTTATTTTTTATTTTTTATAGCTTCTCTCTTTTTTCGGTGGTGGCTGTTTTTCTGGGGTCCTCCCTAGCCGCTTCTCAGTATAGCCCTTTTATACTGTAAAGCTTTTGATTAATACATGTTACCATTTCAAAAAAATAAAATAAAATAACCACTCCTTCAAACATGTCTTTAATGATTTCAAGATGATCTCTTGGGACACTCATTATATCTAAAATCCACAAATTATATTTCTAGGTACCCTATCATAGGCTTTCTCTAGATCAATGAGGAACATAAGAAGTGCTTTTTTTCTTGTCTCTCGATATTTTTGCATTAATTGCTTAAGTGAGAAGATAGCTTCCATAGTAGACCTCTCACTATGAAACCAATTTGATTTTCAGATATCTTGGTCTATTGTTTAAGTTTTTGCTCCATTACTCTCTCATATAGTTTCATGGTGTGACCTATAAGTCTAATCCCAAAATAGTTAGTGCAACTTAGTATATTTCCCATGTTCTTGTATATAGGTACAAAACACTTTCATTCATCCGACATTTTCTCTATCTTTAATATTTTATTGAGGAGCCTAGTCAACTAAATCCATCCAGTTTTTCCTAAGCATTTTCAGGCCTCCATTGGAATTCCACCTGGCCCCGTAGCATTTCTTGACTTTATTTGTGCCAATGCTTTCTCTAATTTTACTACTATAATTCTACAGTAGAAGGTATGTCCTACTAATGAAGTATCTCCTCTCGTTCTATTGAAAAAGTTAATAAAGCCTTATTGGGAAAGTGGCTATGGAGAGTGGGCGAAACAAGACAAGGATTGTGGCCGCAACTTATTATTTGTAAATATAAATTGGGTAACAATCGCTAGTGTGTTCCAATTAATTCTAATGGGATTTCTGGTTTGTGGAGTTCTGTTCTACTTGTGCAGCTGGAGTTTGCCCATTAGGTTCGGTATAGGGCCCACAATGGTCTTCTGGTCAAATTTTGGCATGATGAATGGTGTGGCCCATTGGCGTTGACTAATCAATTCCCAAATCTTCTTTTGTTGGATTGTGTAGACAACAAGGTTATGTTGCATACAATTTCTCAATTGAAAGTGATCATATAGTTTGGGACTTTTCTTTCCAAAGAAATTTGACATATTTAGAGATTACTGATTTCGCTTCCTTGTTGGGTGTGTTCAATAATACCTACTTGTCAGTTGATAAATCTGATGTAAGAATTTGGAAAGCAGGTGTTAAAGAGAAGTTCTCAATTAAGTCTTTCTATAATGCTTTGAATGACATGATTGGTCTAATGGCTGGTTGGAAGTCCTTTTGGGATCCCTCAATTCTGCCATGAGTGTTAGCTTTTTGTTGGGTGGCCAGAAATCATAAAATTTTGACAATTGATAAGTTGAGGAAAAGAAACCATGTTATAGTTAATGGCTGTCCTATGTGCTTAAAAGATGAGGAAAATGTGCACCATTTGTTTATCCATTGTCAGTTTGCATATAAAGTTTGGTATTTTCTTCTTAACTGTTTTGATATGAAATAGGTAATGCCAAGTACAGTGGAAGACCTTTTTCTGCAATGGCGTTTGGGTATTAAGGTATTAAGGGTGTGGGGCAAAATTTTGTGGAAGTTAGTTTTATATGCCACAATTTGGAAGATTTGACTAGAAAGAAATAGAAATTTTTTTAAAAATCTCACTAAATCCTTGGACGAGATCATTCAGTCCATTGTTTGGAGTGTTTCGGAGTGGGCATGTAACAAAAAGGAGTTTGGAGGTCTCTCTTTGACAAATCTCAATAGATCTTGGGCTTCTATTATAGAAGGGCAGTGGCTCTCAAAAGTGGTGCACAGAGTTGAGTGGATATGTCCTCCTGGATTCTTAAAATTGAACTTCGATGGCAGTTTTCTTTGGAGTATTCTTCAAGGGGGTATTGGTGGTGTCATCAGAAATTGGAATGGAGATGTTGTTCGAAATTATTCTGGGCTTGTGGTCTCCATTGGATGCTAATGAAGCTAAAGTGTATGCTCAAGTATTGCTCAGATTGGTTGCCGTGAGTTGGAAAGTATTGCTCAAGAGGAATTGCTCAAAAAATAAAAAAGATTCCTTGCCAATCCACTAAAAATAAAATACCATCATAACCCCTTTATATTTTATTCTCTCTTGATTTGATGCTCTACTATACCTTTATTTTTCGAAAAAATTACCAAACGGCCCCTAAGGCATTGAGATATAACCACTTGACTTTTCTATCTTAATTAAATTATGAAAAAACTGCGTAAATGTTCTAAAAATAGGGAGAGTTTCCTCCTACGACCAACGGGATGGGGCAATTTGATGCAAGCCAGATCCATGATCAGCCAGCCCACTGGGCCCAAGCCCATAAAAAGAAGGTCATCAAATCGTGCAGGAGTCTTTATTTTAGTAGTAGCTGAATTTTAGGGATAAATTTGAAAATATTTAGAAAGTTTTATGGCAAAGAATCTTATTTGCTTGAGACTTTTATTATTTCTAAATTAAAATTAGGGCTCTAGTATATACTCTATATAAAGGATTGTAGTCTCTTTCATTGATCAAGTTGATTGATTAATAAAATTTCTTCGTTGAGAATTTCTCTCAATTATTTGTCTATGGTGTGAGACCATGACGTTTTGGATCACATGGATGGATCCCTATCCCTAAGCCTTTGGCTTGGAGAATAGCCAGTTGGTTATTCTTCCCGACCTGTGCTGCCTCACAATTTCAATCCTGGTCATCCATAAGGCCCTTACCTTATCTTGTATTCTGCAGGTGAATATTTTCCCAAAAGTAGATCCATTGTGTTGGGGGTAACTACATGCATTTTTCTCTTTGTTAATCTTTTTTTTAATAAATAGAATTCATCACTCTTTTCTAAAACATTTAATGGTATAATAATTGGCAATCCAATTTGCAGCTTAGGTAACATGACTAAGTTATTGACTGATCAAGGCAGAAGGGGATATTTGAAGGGCTCCTGGTTTTACATCATGGGCATAAGGAATGTTTTTTACTGTAGAACAAAAGTTCGTCTTACTTCCGTACATTCTAAGCATTGTCTTTTTCCATAGACTTTTGGGGCATAATTTCCAAGTGTGAGTATCCTACTTAAATGTTTTTGTCTTCTAAAAAATTATATATAATATACATCTGCATTTCCCTCCAGTGCAGTAAAATGATGTTTTGATTGAACAGTAATTAATTAATTCACCAAAAAACAATTTTGGCCAGGCCATGTAAATCATAGAAATTTTAAATGTGTGTGTGTGTGTGTGTGTTTTTTTTTTTTTTTTTTTTTAAATTTATAACTTTAACCTTTCACCAATCTGTAGAGAACCATAAAATAAAATCACAACTATAGTCCATCTTTCTCAATGGCTCCATTTTTTGTTTATTTGTTCCATATTCAGTTCCAGTAAGTTGTCACTTGTCTGTTAAAGGGTTCTGTAACTAAATGCTCTCTTAAAGAGACTGTGATTCCTTTGAAAAGCTTCTGCTGGTCTAAAACCTCATGAGTAGGTCTGGATTTTTCAAAGCAGTAGAGGTAGGCAGGCTAGTTCCCTGTGGAAATTTATAATGCCCTTACTGTACGGCAAGTAGTTCTATTGTAAACTTCATTATCTGTGGGCCTGAGTCTGTAAAAGGACAGCTGGAAAGGCAAAACATCATCATCATCAAAACCTTGTCCAACTATGTCTGGAAAGGCAAAACATGCTACCTTTAAATGTGTATTTTGTGGGTTTAATTTGGATGACAGATGATTGTAGATTAAACTGGTTTACATTTTATATTTGTCCCTAATAATATGCATATTTACTACTCAGGTATTGGACTCACGTTTGTTACCTTGATGTAATTTTGATTAATTCATTATCATCACCATCGTCATATATAATCATTTATGTTTCTCCTTTGAAATTTGTAGTTTGTACATCACAGTTTGTGGTGATGTTTATCGGTGGTGACTTTTCGGGGAAATCTCAACGCTCATGCAATGCTTATCTATCGCAGTCGACTCGAGGTTTGCGATCCTTATTAACAGAGCATGTGAGTTGTACTACTAGCCATATCTTCCTTGTAACCCATTTCATATTTTGCTGAAATTTTGTTTTAATCTTTTTGTGGTTTGTTTCATAGTTTTTAGATAAGTAGTTGCCAATTGGCTAGTCTATAATCTACATGGTATTTTTCACTTTTAGGAATGCTATTTTTAGTTTTTATCATTTGAGATAATAAAAAATTAATTATTTGGTATGGTTGATGGTGCATGCATAATTGCTATAAAAATGCTAGTTTGCATGAGTTCCTACTTTGCTTGTACTTACCAATATCTGGAATTATTTAGCATCTAGCACCCGGTGCCTAATGAGAAAGAAAATGGATTAAAAAAAATTTGTACAATTGACAATTAAAAAAAGACTGTAGAAGAAGCTTAAAAAAATGTTGGATGCTTTCACTTATGACTCTAACAACTAGATTTTTAGTGAAGAATAAAGGCATGACGATCATGATGACGACGCCGCTTGGGCCTTGGAGGGAAAAGTGAAACTCCCGAATTGAAAGAAGATGTCACAATTGATTGTGGAAGTCACCTGACTATTACAGTCGACTGTAACTATTGGCAGGACTGTTAGAATAGAACCTAACATCCATAGAAGAGGGGGAGGGAACGCTCTGTTTTGAGATCTTTATGGTCTTCTCCCTTTTTCTTTGAAGGTCTTTTCTTCCTACAAGAAAGCTTTCTTTCTACCCCTTTGTTCATTCTTGATAAAAAAAAATCTCAAAGTAAAAATGAACACACATAAAAGATATAAATAGTTTCTTTCGAAAAACTTTTGTGGGGCCTGGTGTGACAACGGGCGCGGTCTTGGGATCCTCCTTTAAATTAATTTGCAGAATTGATTGTTCATAGTTATAAACTATGTCTACTAACTGTAACGACATGCCCCTAGTGGACCTCAGGAACTGCTTTGGCCATGCCCCTGGTGGACAAGGGGAGTATTTATGAAGAGATTATGACAGAAGGGAGGAACTTGTGTGTTTGTAACCCACTATGATATGCATAGGCGAACAGTATTTTTACGTATTTTATGGCCAGATAATTACCTTATATGTGCAAACTCATATAGAGGACGTTATACAATTAACTTTCTTATTTATGTATTTTGTTTTCCTAACCAGTTTATAGCTCCTACCTTTAAAAGTAGAATCTTCTCTCACTTTCTAAAAAGCATGTGATGGATCCACTTATGATAATCCAGCCCACTCATACCACTTGCTCCTCACACCTGATGAATGGGAACTCTTCCAAACTGAGTGTGCCCCTATGATAGATTGATCACATGTAAAATGTTTGAATTACTTCATTGGAGTTAATCATGCGTTTTTGGCACAGCCTGGATTCTTGATCGAAAAATAGATCAATCTCCACTGGGATTGATCAAATCTAAAGATGGATTCCAGCACTAGGGCACACTCAAGACAGTGGGAAACACCATTATTGAAGAAAAAGCTCAGAGAAATCTTTGATTAATTGAAATAAGCATAAGCAATTACAAGAGGTACTCTTCTATGTATAGAGGAGTGGATTGTTCCTAAGAAAACCAGAATTTCTAAATAAAATAGGAAACTAACTAATCCTAATCAAACAATAACAGAAAAATAGAAATAGGGTTAAATTTAGAATCCCATAATAACTCTTTGTCACAATTGGGCCTGTGGGCTGAACCCAATGGACCAGGTTGACCAATGGTCAATGGTTTGGCCCAGTGGAAAGGGGATGATTTTGGCCCGTACTGCATCAGTTTTACATGACATTTATCCAACGGTGGTTCCATTTTGACGGAAGTGAAATTGTTATGATGCCTATGTGTTCATGGTCATTTGATATGGATGGCTTGGATTGGTGGATGGTATCAAGTTGCCGATCTCTACCTTGTCATGATAGTTTAAACTTATGGTTTACATCATTAGGTCATGGGTTCAAGATATGGCACCAACAAAGCGGGGGGGATGATATCAAGTCCAACCAGCCAATACATCCCAAAAGCTTAAGCTGTTAGAAAGTGGAAGACCAATCTACTTAACACCCCCCTTCGAACGGGACACCGTTCGAATTCGCAATCCACATGTGCCTGCCCTTGCCACATGAGGGAACAACTCCTTCCCGAAGGACCTGGCGCGGCTCTGATATCATTTCGAGTATAACTAGCCAATACATCCAAAAAGCTCTTAAGCTCTTAGAAAGTAGAAGACCAATCTACTTAACAGATGCCGGGCCCAAGAGATGGTTTTTAAAAAAGTAAAGCGCATGCTCAGCTTATAGAAGTAGGAATTAGCTGTATGGACTCTTATTCATATAACCTCTTTTTTTTAATCATATTTCTATTTTGATAGGATATTTGTTTCTCCATGCCTCTCTTTCATTCTGAAGTAGAACAAGCTACTGCAGAAGACCTTGTTGAACTCTCTGAGATAGAGAAGTGTAACCTTGGCCAGGTCCCTCTAACTTATCCTTTCACTGTTATTTAGCCTTTTTATTTATTTATTTTTTCAATATTGTGCACTTGTCTTTCATGGATGTTCTTGATGGAGTTATTTATTATGTGTGATATTTGCAGGCTCGACGTTCAGATTCCATGTCGGATGTGGACAACAGCTCTAAGTCCCTCCTGGCGTTCATTGGAAGTGAGGCTGTCCATGGACTGTATGATTTTTTAATAAACTACAGGTGAACATAATCAAATGATGACTAATGATATCATACTTAAAGTCTGACTTTTTTGCGATTTTCTTCTTTCATTTCTTTTTCATGGATCTCATTTTTCTCTGATTGGTTTTGCCAGGTCTTTCTTTAGTTCTTTGACTGGAACTGATGTTCCCATACTGTATTCACCTGTGCCATTCCAGAATGCCTCTCTTTGTGTTCCTGAGGTGGGTGTGGTCTATTTGCTTGCTACTACCAGTGTTACAATGGCTAAGTTGCTTTTATTCCCAATTATAATTCTTCAACAAATCAGCTTACTTCTGTTGTGAGCACCACTATTATCAAGCATATTATCTATCATCTGCACACGAATTGGGGTCTCTACTTTGCATGTGAAATGTGACAAGTGGAAATGCCTAATCGAGTATTAGACATATTTAGGGGTCGATACTCAATAGGAGTGTTGATAGGCTAGGTTGTTTATATCTGAGCGCTGTTCTATCCTCGGCCTGCAATAACTATATCTGGACATGATTTAAGTGCGACCTTGTCCTTATAAGAAAATGATAGGAAACCTGATGTATTCTTTTATCAGACTGAAAATTAAAGTAACAAGCCTGTGTGCCTAAACATGTGGCAGTAAAAGTAAGACTAATGGATTTTGGATTATGCATTGGGCTTCTATGCCAGACTTGTCACGGGGTACGGTGACTGGTGAGGCCTCTTGGCCTTCTGGTTATGCCTAGGCCTCAATTTCAACCTCAGTAAATAAGCTTGCGACCTCTGTGTCCATGTCCAACCACTTCATAAGTTTGCAATGACCAGTGCATTGGTCCTGGCCCATTATTGTTTTTGAGTAGGCAGGTTAGGATTAAATTCCATGCCTGATATGCATGACTAATTACAGGATATCCCATCTCCATTTATGGACATAGTTCAAGTCCTCAAATGATGCCATTAGGTGTTAGGTGTTATGTATTGATTCTCCATAACCCTCAAAAAGGAAGTCATTTAGGCATAGACATACGAACGGTAACCAATGTTCTTTATTAAATATTCTAAATGTCTTTATTTTTTTTTTTTTTAGTATTATCCCTCTTGCTTCCAGTTACCTTAAATGTTGCTTCCTTTTTTGTTCAATGCCTATTGCAGGTGAGATGCAAGGAGGTGAAAAGAGCCAATGCCGTTGGTGGAGGATTTTCGATGGATGATGGTGCTTTTCAAGATTCATCATCTGTCTGCTACAGTATTGAGATTAAGGATGCAATTCTTCCTCCATGGACTACTTATGGAGTGTGTACAGCTATGGGCTCTGGTGGGAAGAGCTTTGAGGCAAGGTATGCGAATGTTTTTCTGTGCTGATTAAAATGGTTGCTGAAGTTGCAACACATTTTTATATCATTGAAATAACTTTTGTGATTTTAGCCTTATAAAAGTTACAGTGATATTGCTTAGGCTTTTATCCCATGCTATTCATCCCTACAGCTATAATTCATTAAGCATGCCAACATGATCATTCCCCCATGCTGTCTGACATCTTGCTTTTATCCCATGCTATTCATCCCTACAGCTATAATTCATTAAGCATGCCAACATGGTCATTCCCCCATGCTGTCTGACATCTTGCCTAAATTTTAATTTATATTCAACGAGGAGATTTTCTGATTCTTAGGTTTGTTTTAATGGGACAATTGTCAGGCTAAGTCAAGTTTGTGGTGGGGCTAACTAAATGAACATGCCAGATTATACCTGACCAGTTGAAATTTATTTGGAATGCCATATGCTGACCCAACATTTTTGGGACAAAGCTTTGATGATGATGATGATGATATAGGTTGGTTTAGGCATATGCTTAGAAGACAAGAAACAGCCTGTATGATGAACAGTGTTGTTGCAACTACATGCTAGTCAGAAGCAATATGTTGGGTTGTAGAATGATATAGAACACAGCCCCAAGTATGGAGTGGAAAAGTAAAACTTATGAAGTCAACCTTATATGGGACAAGGCTTCGAAAATCATGGTATTGATGGTGAATGAGAGCCTAATTATAAGTCCAATAGAAATACGAGGGTAATGGAATGTTACTCTATAAAACATATAATTAGAAACATGATAACTTATGCCAATGGAAGTTTGCACAAAGTGACCTTGCAGTTGGTATGTTGAGATTGTTTGAAACATATGTTGCCAGTGAAGGTTAAGACCATTTAGTAAATGCTACTCTTTTTTTTTTTTGAATGGTACTTGACACCTTTTTCAGTCTCCAGATATATAATTCACCTATGCATTAATTTTCTTTGCTGCAGCTTTTCAAGCAATCCTATTTCAGATGGCTTGAATGCTGCCCTTGATGCAATTTCTCAGAAACCGGATTCCCATGTGGATTCTAAAAATGGACTCCCAGAAAGCGACAATGCCTTTCGTATTGTGGGAGCTGCTGTTGCTCCCTGCTTGCGGTCTGCTTCATTGAGAAGTCTCAAGTATTCCAATGGATCTTATGTTGCAAATCTCTCACCATTATGACCATCCCTGTTCAGTGTAGTTGCACTTAAAGCGAGATATAGTTCTCAGTTTTTCTTTTTTGTTACGAGGTTTTTGTCTGTAGACTCTAATTAACTTTTTTCAGGTGGGAACTGTGATATTTTGTATAATTTATTTTTTCTTTTTTTCAAGGGGTTTGGGATTCCGGGACATGAAAATTGATTTCTCATATTAACTTGAGAAATGATAGTGGAACCAGTTGTTGTATTCGAGCACATTTCACATTCAATGCATGAACGAATGAACAAAAGGAAGACTTCTGGGAGGTTATCTGTTTATTTCATTCCACCTGATACATGTGCAATGACACCTACTGGCATTTTGCTTTGTAAAACTATCAGGATCTAGCTGTCTCTTGAGTGGAATGATATATTTAGGCAATGGGCATTTGTGCACATTCTGTTCAAATTTGTGTAGGCTGCGTTGTTTGATGTGTTCTAGTTTGATTTCTCTATAATATGACAGTTCAACTTTCAAACGTGGGATCCACGTGGCAACGTGGCACAAATAAGAATACTCATTTCCAACCCTAAAATCTCTTTCAAAGTCTCATCCTCCCTTTTGTTTGGGAAATGAAATGATCAGGTGCATACTATGCAAGGCTTATTTCACGCGAAGTAGTGTGGGGTGGGGGGGCAACTGTTGGATGGACCAAGAACTGGGACCCCTCTATATTACATGGTCCCGGGGTCTTACACCCATCCAAATGGACTGCGTCCACAGATCAATTGTACAACAATATGTGGAGCTCGGTTGAAGATATGCTCTAACTTGCTAGTGTGGGTCATGGCCGTAGTATTAATTACCAAACATGGTCTGCAAGGTGATGAAGATCTTAAGTGGACCACCATGGCTCATGTTAGGAAAGCAAATATTTTATTCATCTGTGAATGCATGGTGTGAAAATTTAGGATCCTATGATGATGAGGTTGCTGCTCATTCGATCCTGCTGCACTCAAAATACTAGGGTCTGGGGCCCACTGCACTCAAATACTAGGGCCCGTATACTATCTTGAAGCTCCCTGTAACTAATTTTTCAGAATTATTGATAGAGTTTTCAAGATCCTGTAAGTAACTTGAGTTTACCGTATTATTCCTTTGTAAATAAGTTTTATTTTTAGGGGCATTTTCTTTTATTCATTTAGTGTGGTATCTTATTTTTTTTATGCAATTTCTTTGTGATTTGAATACTGGCATTTTATATTTTGAATTAGTAGATTAGGCGAGTGTGTTTGACAATTAACTAGTTAAAGTAAAGTAAAGTGAATCCAGACAAAAAATGATAAGGGGTCATATCAAAAGTACACAACTTTAAAATTCCCTCCAAATTTTTCAAAAAAAGTAAAAAAAACCTCTTTTATCCACTAAAAGACAAAAGAATTCCACTTTTTTATATAAAAAGTAAAAAAAACTCCATACCAAACAACTAAAAACAAAACACCATCATAACACCTTATATTTTATTCTCTTTTAATTTGATGCTTCACCTCACCATACTTTAATTCACCATATATCCAAACAGGCCCGGGTAACTCTGTTAGCCTAAGACCACGGTTTGCACTTGGAGGTTGTAGGTTTGAAACTGCACTATTATACTGGGGCTATAGGGGAGTTTACTCGACTTCTCTTTGGGCTCGGAAGGATTAGTCTAGCCCAAAGGGTTGGCAACCCTCCGATAGCAACAAAAAAAAAAAAAAAAAAAAGTAGATTAGGCCCTGCAATATATGACAAATTATGACAAATGTTTACAGACTTTTGTTACAAATAGGTGCCGAATTTTAATGCTTATATATTTTTTATTTTTTAATATATTCTATTGTCAAATTTTTTGTGCTAATCAAAGATTAGTGACGATTGGGCTATTTGTTTTTCAATGGATTTCTAACCTTTAATATTATACATTGTACCACTAATATTAATATTATATTGAGTGTTTATATATATATATATATATATATATATAGACACACACACTCCCCAAAGCTTTGTAGAATTTGTAAATAAGCTCAGCTTCTTCATTTTAATACCTTGTATGTCTTTCGTTTTACGTTTTGGGGACCGGGCCCTGCAAGGCTAGTTCTGTTCAAATTTGTGTAGGCTGCGTTGTTTGTTTGTTGTGCTCTAAGTTTGATTCTGTACGGTGGGGGTGTCAAGAACCAATCGATGGCATTAAGGCAGCTTATGATGTATGACCATATGATTCGATTGCTCTAGTTTGGATCCTTTGAGCTCAGTCGCTGGGTTGCCCTATAATCAAGGCACTTAAAATTCAAATTTTCTTGTAATTTGACCATGCCCTATAATCAAGGTACTTAAAACTCGAATTTTATTGTAATTTGACCATGAATGAGAGAGAGATGTTATATGGCACAAAAGTTTAACAAGATCCTCTAGATCAGTTTTAGTACAACTGTCATGGAGTCATGTATTTAGAGAACCAAATGATTCGGAAGGTTCTGCTGGAGGACCCATTTAGGGAGTCCACCTTATGTGACGAGCCAATTCCAGATGCATGCTGGAGATGATTCTCCTTGTTTTGGGTGGTTTAAGCCTTTTTAAGGCCGTGTGAATGGTCAATTCAATTGAACAAAAGAAGCGTGATCAAATAAAAAAAGTGATAAATGACAAAAAAAAAAAAAAATGAAAGGCTATGTGATGACTTTTTATTATATAGTGGCATGAGATCATAGACTTTGACTAGTTGGTAAAAAGAGGAGGGATTTTTTTGTCATTTAACAGCACGAGAGAGTAGCTTTTTTGTTAAAACGAAGAGGGCTTTTGAAATTCAGTACTTTTTTTTATTGTTTTACCCCATTTTCTTTTCTTGTATATTGAATTGACTCTTCACTCCATTAATTAAGTAATTTTACCGAACACGATATTTTGGCTGATAGTTTAGTTTAGGACAATTACCTGGTTTTCAGCCTATTTTCAACCAAAGGGGGATTTTTTTTTTTTTTTTTTTAAATTGCTCTGAAAAGAAACAAATAAAAAAACTATATAAATATCAGGCCAGATAAATAAAGATACAAAATTGAATATAATGTAGGTTTGCAGAGTTCCAACCACGTTAGTGGTTTTAGGCTGGACCCAAGTAGATATTGGCATGTCTGTTATGGCTAAAAAAGGCAATACGGCAGTTGTGGCCGTTTGAATCCCATGATGTAGGCATTTTTTTAGTTGCATCTCACCTAGTTGGGTTCTGCAACACGGTAGTTAGAGACTTTGAAAGTTTTAACTATTTGTGATTGCTTATGGCAAAAGAAAAAAAAACACACACTAGGATTTGGTTATAAGCAGAGATATTATACCATTGGAAACTTGCACTCTATTGGCTCTTAATAGAAAAGTACGACCCCACAAATGGTCTTAAAATGTGAGCCTTTTTTACCTTTGGATCTACCTTCAAAACTCATATCCAGTTAGTTAGATGGGCCCCCATCCATATCATGGCTCACAGACAAATCCACTTGACTGGCTCCACTCATATGATTCTGAACCAGCTTCTGAGATGTCAATGCAAGATCATTTCAAATACATGAGGTGGTGAAGAGCAGATATAATCTTCTGCTAGTGCAGATTTCTTTCAGATTCGAGCTCTCATAAACCCTTTCATCCTCCAAGCCCATTTCTTATGAGATTTTACATTGGAAACTTACTGATGAGTCCTAAGGTTAATTTTAAATGAAGTACACGGCAGCAGATTCAGCCACTAATCAGAGCAATGACTATTAATCTAGATGGTATTCTACTTCGCTCATTCTTCAATGCTTTCTATGCTCTTTATTGGTGATTACAACCACTTCATTCCAAGTTCCTACACATCTTTCCTTAGAACCTTCGCTCTCCACCATATGGAGATTGTCGCCTAACAATCAGACAGCCCCAGCAAAAATGAACCAAGAGCTCACACTTATTATACGGGGATGCGCTATGGATATCGGAAGATCAGGTCCATCACTTCTTGACTTCAATGATTTGCCTGCAGGAGGATCAGAGAAGGTTGGAAGATACAGTTCCCCTTCCCCTCCTTAGCTGCTAGCAGATGTCGGATCTTAGGTTGGAGAAGCGGATAGAAAGTACCACAGGGCAGAGGTTCCAGTGAGATACCATATCAGCCCACTCCCATTGGATCCTGGATTAACTAATGCACAGCAACAGTATTGGAAAGTGCAAATCTTTGCAACTGGATTGATGTTACCAATCTTACAAAGTATAAAATAATAAATAAATAAAAAAAAAATCCCTTTGATCAGCTGGTTAAGGACAGTGTTGCAGGCATGGGTGTGTGAATTCAAGTCCCTCTACAGTGTCCATGCCACTAATTGAACCCATGCCAGCAGACTGCTGAAACAATGCTTACATTACACAACCAATTCGGCAGCCAGTCTCCTCAGCAGCCAGTCTCCTCACAAGAACAAAGCCCTTAGTGAAATATTTATGGACCAAGTTACTTTCTTCAGTTGCACTAGAATGGCTGATCTGACCAAAGATGCTACAGCAGAAGCAGAGTCTGTTTGTTACCTGTTACCTGATCTGGCCACTCCCAGGTATATGCATCTCATATACATAATCCTATGTCCTCTGTTTAATTTTACAGCTATTTGAATTTTCCCCCTTTACCTTTCATTCGTGCCATTCCCCTATATTTCTTAAACTTTTTCTGCAAATAAAAATCACTAAAACCAAAAAGAAAGAAAAGAGATAGGGTCCCAGTCTTGCATTACACAGTCGGCTGTAAAACTTTGCGAACCTTTGTAATGATGATTGTATGGAAATGTAAATCTCACAATGTCCACCATATGCATGACAATGATGAATATTTTCTTTTAACATCTACCAAAAATCCCCACTGAAAACATAACATAATACATCACATGCAATCACTAAACTAAGGTTGATGATCTTGTTGGCATCTCCATTTTACATGGCCAAAGGAAAATAACAAAGAGAGCTCAAGTCAAGGTGCTGAATCCTAGATTAGCTACAAGTCTCCAGAGCTTGGAATCATGTGACAATGACAATCTGAATAATGCTGCAATACAAGTTAAGAACACATTTACCGACAGTGCAGCGTGGTTCAATTCAAAGCAATGATAGAGCTGTATGGGCTGGACCAGGATGAAGAGGATCCAACTTCATTATTAACCAATCAGGTATGTTAGCTAATCGGGTTGACTCGACCCAAATTCAACTCTCCATTGCAGATCAAGAGAACTGGATAAAGGTGGAGCCATTTTGTCATTTATCCGATCATGGTACCTGTAAACTAACAGTGGACCCTGAATATTAGTCCGATTCCAGATCTGAGTGGAAAGTTGGAACCAGAGTGGGTGGCAGGATCTGAGCGGAAAGTGGAATCAGAGCGGTTGGCCCTTCCAGCCCCAAAGAATTAAGCCATAAAATGGATTATTTGAATCGAGCATCACCCACAACATAAAAATGCATGAATCACATGCTGAACATGCTCTTCAGTTTAGCAAGTACAAATGTCATGGATATAAATCACTCATCCAGAAGCAGACCCGACCATGGATGGTACAATAGACAAATTTGCATTCACCCAAAACATTCTGAGTTTCTGACCACCATTCAACTGGATGACTTCTCCTAAGGTCTCTCTCTCTCTCAGACACAGGGCAGCAACAGCAGCAAAGCCATCCAGTTTAGGGCCTAGAAGTTTATCTGATTAAACATCTTTTTTGGATATGAACCATACATGCTAGGGTCCACCAGATGAACACTTCTGATCTCATACATGTTTTCAATGAGCAAAGGCACCGAGAGTTACTTAAAACAGGAGAAAAAAGAGGCTATGGCAGGTAACAGAATTTCCTATCTTGAAGCTAACATAAGCCATACACAAAATAAGATATGAATAAGAAAGGGTAACATTCACAAAATGAGCAAATGACAGCAGGAAGGCAATCATACCATTGAGAAGGTAGAAATATGCTCCTTGGATCCTCATAGCTGCTACAAGACAAAACAAGGATAACAAATCTCAAGATCAGATTCACAAGAACTGTGATTATAATTTTTGTTAGGAAATTTATAATACCTCAAAAGCATTTCATCCAGCTGTATAAACCTCCCTAACTTTTGATAATTGTATTGGACGACCTAGGTTCTCATTCTTTGTTAGAATGCCTCCCTGCCAGGAGAAAAAAATGAGAGGTTACTTTGAACTCTAAAGGAACAAAAAGTGCCACTCATTTACACATATCCAACTTCTACAATGAAGCAAAGTAAAGAAACACACATTTTTCAATTTACCTCAAAAACTCAAAAGTGAAACTTGTTTAAATGATAGAAGCCACACTGCCACAATGTCAATGGGGACCACCTAAATGACCGAAACCACAATTGGCCCACTTTGAATGGTAGAAGTCACAGCAGGCTCACAAAAATGATTTAAACCATGAGGACCCAAAAAATTTACAATTTTCCATGATGTCATTCAACCAACACCGAGACCGAGAGCATCATCAAATGGAAAATTATTTATTATTTAGTTGCACCATGCTGTTTTAAACAAAAGAGCAAACCTTGGAGATAATCATTGTAGAATAGTGTTCTGTGTGCCATCCTGGACAAAGATAGACGCATGCCCCTGATTTATCTGTTCCTACAGTAATAGAAGTACAAAAGGGTAAATGAACGAAAAAGATGAAATTTACAATGCTCAACTGAACTAAAACAAAGTCTTCAGTTCAGCCCACAACATAAACAGATTGCCCGTCTCGAGGCCTAGGTGGTCCATCAAGTCATTGTGTCTAGACAGGCCAAAAATCTCCCTCAAATGGGCCATTCCCATCATGGGTCCCAGGCTGAATGTGGATCATTGGTTAAATTATCCATTTGCAGGCCATGCATCAGACAGTTAAATAGAACTATGTAGAAAAAGATACAGCATTGCCCAAAATGGACCCAGTGCATAGACAGTCGCAATCAGAAAAAGGTAGTAGCACCACTGCTATAGTTCTTCAAGCTAGGAACAAAGTTTTAGTTCAGTTAAGCATTATACTCTCAAATCTAGGGTTTGATAGCTAGAATAGATAAACAAACCGTTGAAACATTTGCAGCCCTCGGGCAGGAACGGATATTGTGCTTCGGTCCTTTGCACAAACTACATGCTGGTGACTTGAATGACGACTTCTCTGATGCAGATCTCAATCTACTAGAAGATGCCTGCCTTTTTATTCTAAAATATTCAGGATCCTGCAATGTTTCTTGAATGGCCAGAGAATTTGCCTCAACTTCTACATTAAAATTGTCCTCATACATAGTTCCATCGATTCCCATCTTCTCAGCTCTTGCGACAATTTCTTTTGCAGCATTGACCTTCTTTGCAGTGTCCCGAATGCCACCCATTGCCACATTGAAAACATCTGCAGACTGTGCCGCATCTTCTATGAATTTCAGAGCTTCACGACATAGTATGTTGTAACGCAGCATTGTCCTTTCATTATAATTAGCTTGCACTTCAATTCCATATTGATCCAATACAACCTCATTATTAGCATTTTTGGTCCACCGCTTCAAGATATAATGGGATGGAATGGTGAATATATTTGTTACTCTGAATACTGCTAGTACATGTCTACACAAAATGCCTGAAAACTCAAACTTCTTACAGCTGCAGTGTGCTCTCATCTCAGCAATATTGAAGGTAACAGTTTGTGCCTTATGCTCTTGATCAAATCTTGCCACCTTATATACGTTGGTTGCTCCATCGTCATCAATTTTATCTACAGAATAATTGCATTCTTCAAGTATCTCTTCCTGAAATGTTTCAAAGACTCTCTTTGTATAAATGCTTGCCGCTTGTTTTTCTACAGTTGATCTTGTACATAAAACAGGCAATGTGTCCAAAGTCAAATAATCTTCATCTTCCTTTTCATAGCGACTGTTGAGCCCTTTCTCATACTGTGTAACAAAATCTTGAGGAGTTGTCTGTGCATCCACATACCCATCAAAAAATGAGTTCATGTTGTCGCTTTGTTGATTTGTTGACAGATCTGCAAAGAACTTGTCCCGCAAGTACACTGGGACCCACTGTTGCCGATCTCCATACAGTGATTTAAGCCATTCATTCTCTTTAAGCATGTATTTCTCAAGAAGCTTCTCCCAACTTGATTCAAACTCTTCAATTGTCTCTGCCTGCTGGACAAAATTAAGGAATTCCTCTTGAAAATGTGGGTGTGCAAAAACTACATGAGGCAACATTTCATTTTGTTTCCTGATGATATGCCACAGACAAAATCGGTGATTTGTTTCTGGAAAAACATGTGCAACTGCTGCTCTAATTGCTTTGTCATGATCTGTAACTATTGAAATCGGGTAACGCCCATTCATTGATGTAAGCCATGTCTTAAACAACCACACAAAAGTGGATGTGGTTTCATCTGAAAGCAATGCACAACCAAACAACACGGATTGCTTGTGATGGTTCACTCCTGTGAATGTGGCAAATGGCATTCGAGACCGTTTTGTCTTATATGTCGTGTCAATGGTGACCACATCTCCAAAGTAGTCATATGCCATCCTTGACCTTCCATCGACCCAAAAAACTTTTGTTAAAGACTGTTTCTCATCAACATCTATTGCAAAAAAGAAGGCAGGATTTTCAGCTTGCTTACGTTTCAAATACTCCAACAGAGTCTCACAATCACCTGGAAAGTTCCTCTGCCGTTTTTTCATATTGTCATTAGAAGCCATGCTACTCTGTCCACTACAGTCTGCGTTGGATGAAGCCAACAGTTTACGTATCCTTTTCTCAGGAAGATGATCTGCAAAACGTTTCTTGACATCAAATGTACGCCTACGTGGTCGAACGCGCCACATTTCATTTGGACTGAGTAACGGATGATTGTGGTCTTTGTGAAATTTAACAACAAACCATTTGCCACTTGGATCTTGCTTCCTCACCGTCATCATTGCTGTGCAACCAGTTCTTGTGGATGGCCTCTTTCGCCTCTTTTTGGTTCCATTGGGTGCATCAGTATTTTTATAAAACCCCTGTTTAGAACACACAAATTCACGGGAAATTTTTTCTCCATTCAGCTTTGAACAATAGAAGCTACTAATGCGGGCAAGAAAACCCTTGCGGCGAGCATAATCATAATAAAATGCCCTTGCATCTTCTTCTGAATCAAACTCCATACCAACATAAGGTTCAGCCAACTCACTAACCGCCGAAATTTCCATCCGTCTGTCACCATTAGTGACACCAGGTTCCACATCTAATGTTGTGCAACATTCTGCGCTCTCACCTTCTGAGCCCAATTGGTGTTCTTCAAATTCATTACCTTGATTTATTGGGCCCTCCATAATATTGCCTTGTGCATATGACATGTTGCTACCGGTGTGCCACCTTCAGTGTTCTCATCTTCTTTTGAAACCCTTGTATCTTTGATACCTGCAAACTTGTGATCATCAAGATGAGAGAAAAAATGAACAATAAAAACAGTACTCAACGTCTATATATGAGTAAAATGGTTATTCACAACTAGAAGTGTCTCAGAGACTAGGGTTGTGTTTGTGCAATGAGAGGATTCCACACCGTGAGTTTCCGTTTCCACGGGAGAGAGAAATCATGTGTTCTTTCCTTCCCATAAGAAATCAAAATCATTTATCGAGAAAACTCAATTCATTTTTTTCCTTTTCTGCACAGGAGAGTGTCGCACCAAATGACCAAAGAATGGGCTGCATGGCTCTATACGAAATATTCTTGTCACACAAATGTACCCTAGAAATGAGTCAAATGACTCTTCTTAAACTGCCATGCATCCTACCATCTAATCACATGGTGTGGGGAACCATAGTTACCTAATACGTAGTTCGACTAATTCACATTTGAGTTTGCAATTCGTAATTCAAGACTTAACTTGATCATTAAATTTGATGGAGTAGGTACATTTGATTTGCTTCTTAATTCAGCTAATTCAAAGTTTGAGTTCGACAAGTTCGATGAAATAATTCACGTGTGCCCATTTTGTAAGTCCATCACTAAAGGTCGTGGTCTAAAATCCAAACCACCCAAAATAACTATTATATTCATTTACTCTATAGACAAAATTTTGAATTGACTACATGTAAAACATAGTTAAGATAAAGACCCAAGTAAAATTTCATGGTTTACTGGTGATCAATTTTTATGTGGGACCAATTCTGATCAGAGTTGGGTACAATTTTTATGTGGGGCCAATTTTGATTGGAGTTAGGTATGGATTAACGCTAATACATCGGGGTGTAGTGCTTTTGAGTGGCTTGTGTTTTTAAGTAAGAACCACAATAGAATTATACAATTCAACTTAGAGAACTATGTGAAATTAATTTGCTAGTAGTTCGCAAATTGAACAGCGAATCGTTCGAAAAGAACTATTTGCAGCTCAAAGGCCTCTTGACCGAACTAGGTAACTATGTGGGGAACATAGATGGGCACCATCCATCTAGAAAGATAATAGTTTTGAACATTGTCCAGTCTGAGTCGACTCTAACTCGGCACCTGTTCAGTCAAGTCACCCCTCAACTGATTCCTATGAAGAGAAGGCCAAAATCGATATTGTTTCACAATTTCATGTTGAAAGTGGGAGGTTTTGAGGTCCTTTTGCACTAGTTTTAGAACATAAGAACCACTTAGGAAGACTAGAGCATTTTAGCATTCAAATATTAGAGGTACAATTCAATCGACTCAGTAAAAAATAAATGCGGAAACTTATTACTACTAAAAATTCATTCTTAACAGTTAAAGCATGCATGTTTCAAAATTTTAGATACATGAGACACCATTTTCTATTTTTTAAAGATTTTTTTTATCTTTATGCATATTTTAAGAGTTCTTGAGCTCAAGGATGCACCTCAGTCTGACTTGACCAAGTCCCATGTCGACTCAACTTGAGGGGGATCGAGTTGACCGCAAGTCCAAGTTTTAAAACCTTAAGTGAGATATGTTACGGATATCACACCATTTCCAAACCACATTAATCCAATTTCTTGGCCATCCAACACGTCCCTTTCAAATGGTATAAGTAGAATTAATGGTAAACATTTGACAGGGACAAGTGCAGATATGTGAAGGGGTTCTCTTCACTGAACTGTTTACTTTCTGTAAAGTAGTAATTGACTGTATGGGTCAATTGATTGATAGTCCTGATCCACCATTACCCCTCTCATGATTGTGGTGGAAGGCAGGTTGTGGAAATTCAGGCAGCATTAACTCTAAATCATTCAGATTACACAACACTGAACCACGTGGAGCCCAGAAATCACAAATATTATTAATATTATTGAGAAGCACAAGGTCAATTGTTCCCAGAAAAAAAAAAGGAGGAAGAAGAAAAAGCACAGGTTCAAGATTGAAAACAACTAATGTCATATATTAAGCTGTACCTGCATGTATCCCAACCGTCGACGACTTGGCAGTTGGGATATTTTGGCACAATCCAGTTTATTTGCACTGGTGGGAATTTGTGGTGGTTGTGAAATCAACAGTCAATTATTATTACTATTATTTAAATAAAACTAACAATCAAATTTAACAGTGCTGCTTTTCTAGTTTGACTTCTATGCTCCATTTTTTTTATAACAAAAAATCTCAATGAAAAAAATAATAATAGGTAAATATAGAGCAGGGATTCGAACACTGGTACTCACACACACATCCATTGAACAAAATAGTTTGACTTCTCTGCTCCATAGCAACATCCTTTTTTTCTTTTTTTTTGAAAGGTTGCTCCATAGCAATATTATTTATTGGGGTTTTGTAATACTAGGGCATTTGGGGTAAGAAAGGCAAAACGAAAGTATTCCATCAAACATGGTTTCTTATTTCCACTGATCAGGTCAGCCACATCAAGGACACACCGACCCCCCTAAAAATACAAGAATTCAATGATTTGTCAACCACTTTAATCTTCTTCTATTAAACATCACACATTGATACACTTCTTTGACTGCTAGTCCAACAATTAAGATGGCACAATAGCCATCAGTTTTTTCATCAACGTCTCCTTGACAAGATGTTCCACCAGATAAACAGGTCCGATTTCACCAGAAGTCTAATATCACATGTACAGCAAGTCTACTGTAAACAGGAACCGGGCAAACGCATAACAAACAAACCCTTCCCAAAATATTCCAAAATATCTTGGAAGAGAATTTTCTTTGCTACTGAAATGGCAAGGATCCAAGAGCGCCCCTACACTCCGTATCGATCTCAGCCTAAGGCCAGTTAATGGCATTGTCAGTATGGCAAATCAAATCCAAACCCTGACACAACATCATCCTCCAAAACTGACTAATAAAATAACACCAATGAAGGGGCAAAATAGAGTTTGCAACAGCTAATTCCTCTAATGGGCAGCTATCTACTTCATCTTCTTTTTTTTCTTTCAGTTTAATTTCTCTAAACTGTGTGTGGGGGAGATTCTTAATTTCGCACTTTTTTTTTATGACATGGGTATTCCTGCGGACTTTCATCCAACAGGACTAATCCCCTCGGTGGCGCCCCCGCCAAACCCGCACAAACGCACCCCGGGAAATTCTGGAGGCGGGTTTCGAACACAAGAAGTGGGGGAGCAAACCCACCCCTTATGCCACTCCACCAACTCCAACATCTTAATTATTCGCAATTTCTGAAAAAATTGGATTGGTTTTTGAGCAGTTATGTAAGGAAGAAGCTTTTATTTCGAAATCTAACTGTATTATGGAAGTTTCTACTCTCTTAAAGAGTTTAGGAGATCTGGTTCTCTTTGAACAAAACCATCTTCTTCCTCTTCTCTTTACCTTTTGACATTTGTGATCATTACAGATTCTAAAGAAAGAAAGGAGGAACCAACAACAAAATATACAAAAGTATGGGTTTTTTTTCTTCCGAGATTCACGATATTAATGATGATTGAGTTGCAGAGAGACGAAAACCAGGAAACCCTAAAAAGATTGGGATGGAAGGAGAAGGAGAAAAGAGCAAATGAAACCCTAGAAATGAGAGTAGAGAGAGAGAGAGAAATGGAGAAAGAGATACCTCCGAATCCGATATGAAGATGTTTTTGCAGCGTTTTGGAGTGGAATCGTTCCGTTGCGAGGCTGTGGGAGAGAGAAAGAGAGAGCGAGGAAGGCGGCTTTGTGGTGTTAGTTTTAAGACGTGAGTGATCGTTCTTAGATGGTGGTGACTATGGGTGTAACTTGGGCCGGGCCAAACCCGAACTTTGAATAGTAAAATTTGGGTCCGGAACTCCGGATCAGGTATGGAGTTTGATTTTTGAAACCCTTGTGGAATTGGTGTAGGGCTTTTCCATTATGTCATTTGGATGGTGAAAACTTGTGGGCATTGATTAAGTGGTTAAGATGATGATCTGAGCCTCCGTCAAGTCGTGGTGAGGGAGGGGGTGAGTCTTTCAATCTCACATTTTCCCTTCCCAAGTGGACCCCACAAAGACTGGTGCTAAGCAGGGGAGGACCCTTTTTCAAAAAGTGACGTAAACCAAAAATCTGGATGACTGACGTGATCTTGGTCAACCTAAATAAATCAGGTACTTCACAATTTGGATAGGATTTGGGTTGGATAAGTTTGTGGTTTCATCTAAGTCACACTTAGATATGGTTGAAAGTCCTGAGTTCCCAGTGCGCGGAGCGGGAGAGGGGGCGCATAGGGAGCTGGAGCTGCGAAACGCTAAGTTTTAAAATAATTATATATCCGGAGCACCTCCGGAGCGCTTATACAACATAGTGCTTGTGGGTTTATAAATAATTAACTAATATGCACAAATATATCTTATCCATATATTCAAGTATCAAAAATAGAGAAAATGCACAAAAACAGACAATAATTAAAAAGTCAAAAGAACGTTATTCATTCAAAAGATAAATATCTAGCTTACAGAAAAAGAAAATGCACAAAAATCCAAAATTTTGCACGTTCCATATTCGATCGAACCGCGCTCCAAAGACAGATTCGCTCCGAAAGCACAGATCCGCATTTTCGGAGTGGGATCAAGAGGACTGAGAAAAGGTTGCGGGCACTAACTCGAAACCCAACCCAGCCAAGTTGCACCAACATTAGCAATGTCTTGCGAGTAACTTCACAAGTGTCTGAAGCCCAATATGGAGCTCTCATTTGACATTTCAACCTTTTGATTTTTAACAATCTTATGGCGTGTTTGGAAACAAGATATTTCAAGAGATTCTGTCATATTATCTACTAGTTTAGAATATAATCTATGTATAAAAAAAAGGAGGTGTTTGGATAACTTAGAAAATATATTGCAACATCTTACTTTCTTCTAAAAACCCTCACATGACATTGTTCAAGGATATGTTATATAAGATAATCTTTTGTTATAAAATCTTTTTTATATATGAAAGATCTCATAGGCAACCATTAATTATAGTGGTCCACTATAAGTTTTAACATTAATAATCCTTATGACAACTATGACTCCCAATATTAGATTGGCCCCACAATGCTTACAACAATGCTTACAAATTTAATGTGGGAATCTACAATCATATCACAATTACATAGCCTTTCTTAATTATCAATATTAGGAGGTTCTTACTAATGTCACACTAGGGACCCTTCATTGTGATCACCAACATTAAGTGGGTCTCATGCTGCCAAAATTAGCTGGGTTTCTTATTAATTACCAAGATCGAATTATGTGATTGCAGTTAGAAGTTTGTCATCATTAAATGGGTCCCACTATTTGATAGCTCCCCTTGTATTAATATGACTACCAATATCAAATGGGTCCCACAATGATGTCTCATAGATAGATTCATCAATGATGCTTGACATTAGATAAAGTTTTACCAAAAAAGAAATAAAAAATAGATAGGCCCATTTATGATAATCACCATTAAATGTATTACACCATGGCTATCAACATTTGGTGGACTTACCTTAATCAAACAGCATTGCTTGGATATCAAGGTTTTAACATTTAATCCTGTGATTTTTTTAACCATAGTGGGTCCTGCGATAATTATTAACACATGTCATTACAAATTAGTGGGTCCTGCATTGGGTCAATTGATTACTTTCATTCCATTTCTTATTTAGCATATCATCTTGTAAGTTTTTTTTTATAAATTGCCAAACACTTCAAAGGTATATTGAAATTCGTAAAAATTGCCAAACACCATAAGTGATACAAAATAATAATATGACTCTATTTTATTCTATGATAATGAAATCTTACAATATTTAAACTTATTAATAATATATTATGCAGTTATCCAAACACCTCCTTAACTCACTGGACAACTTGAATATAGCGTGCTTTGCTATTTAGAAGAATGATACTTGTGATTATGTAAAGGCGCTATTAGTATTAGATGAATGTATGAATTGAAAGGATCAAAAGGCTAATATTGGGAGGTACAAAGCTAGTTGTAGTTATGAGGAGACTTTTGAGTTTTGAGCCCTGTTGCTAACACTATTCTTCAAAGGAGAAATTATGGTGGGTGCTTGAGTTACAGTCTATTGTAAAGCAAATAAAAACAAGGGAGAGGAGTTATAGACATACATTCTCATTCATAGCTAAGATAAATCTCATTCAGAGCTATTGGCTCAATTGTTATTAATTTTGAGTTGAGTAGTTTCAAATGGATGCTTTTTTTTTTTTTTTTTTTTCGCTTAATTTCTTTTGGTAAAACAGATTCAAATGGATGTTAAGACAGATGTTTGCCCTATAAAGATCCAGGTATATACTCATATGGTTTGAGTGCAAAATGACATTTTGGGTGGCCCAGTTGAGCCAGTTTCAAGTCATGAGTGGTTGGGATGCAAAGGTACCACACCCACATTACTCGTGTAATGATTTTCATCCATTTTGACCCAACCTGATCACTAAAAAACTTCTCTTTTTTATATGTTCTTTTTGTTCTTAAACTGAACCAGGCCTTCCTACCATTGTGCCAATGAAATACACACACAATAGGGCATGTTTCTATTAGTCAATCTCAGAATCAATCTGGATTACAGTCAAATCCAATGCATAATTAATCTTGGGTTGATTCGGATTGATTTTGAGATTGACTAACAGTTTCTTTAGCAGAATTTCTGAACTAGATTTTCATATGTTGGGAATTCAAAGAAAATAATGTGATCGTTGTCCCTTGGAGTTTTTGGATGCAGCTTTTTTTTTTGGCTAGAATTCTAAATTTACCTTTGAATTTGTCAAAATTTCAAAATTCCTTGGCATTTTTGAATGCTCTGGTGGAGAGAAGGATTTGGGACTTCCACTCGGTGGTTAGTAGTTGAAGAATTTAGAAATTCTCTGTACATGAATTCTTAGAATTCTGCTAAAGTCATACGTCCTGCATTCCAATCCCGTATGAGTCTTTTTTGCGGGAAGACTCGTTTTTAAATATACAAGTACAGCATATACAGGTTCAAAATTGTATCATGCCGTCATCGTCCTCCACAATACTGGATATGTCTTATGGATGTACCAAGCATTGAAAGACGAGCTTCAGCAATTGATATGAATTTTAAAATTTTTAATCCTTTTTTATGAAGTGCTTGACCAAGGAGGCTCAGCCAGGAATGGAAGAGTGAAACATTAATGTATTCAGACAACCAATGGTTTTCATGCTCAATAGAATTGCTTGGTTTGACACCAGCAAGAAAATCAGGGCTCGAGACACTTTTTTTTGGGGGTATGCTTGGCCTTTACTATCCTAGTAGGAAAGGCTTTTCTATGCAAATGAGGATATTTAAACTTCTTTTCGTGATTTTCTTCGTGAAATAGCATTTGCACCAAACTGTAGAAAAACTTTTTTGCCAATGGATGTCTTGCTTTTACTTTCCATTTCCTTGGTTTTACAAACATGCCCATAAGTTACATTGCCGAGAATCTTTCTGAAAAATGATAATGGTTTTAAAGGAAGAATTATTTTTCCTTTATTGTATTCAACAATCGTGTCAGCATTTTCTGCAATTTAATTAGGTGAAAGCATTTCCTACAATATTTTGCAGATTGCAGAAGTAGATCAAGAGGTAGAAAACCATTTTGTAGCCTTCCCTAAACGGTAGAAGCACATTTCACAGTGAGATGTCTTAAAACACAGAGTAATAAAAACTATAACAGTGGAAAATTAGCTCTTGAGTTTTTTGCAGAGAAAGAAACTAACATAACAACAAAATTCCATGTCTCTAGTTCAAACTTGCCTTTGAAGATCAAATAATTGCCTATTCTCATCTTAAGCCCTCCATGTTTTTCTATTTGTTGCACTTGCTGGGATGTTGGAAAAGAATCTCTCTTTGTAGAGTGAGATAAAAGTGAGGAATGAGGATAAAAATGCATATGATAATTGGCAACTCTATCATCACTCTGTGATCATCACAGTGTTGTCACGACCCGAGCCCTAGATCCGATTAGTCCGGACAAACCCTGGGTCGCGTTGTCCATACTTACTCCCGTAAACTCCGAATTAATCGAAGTTAAAACGGAATCCACAAGAGATAAACATACATCAATACCTGTCAAATATATATGTTTGCGGAATATATATATATATATATATGTACATTGACAAACTATTAAAATCGTACAAGTGCTTTACATACAAGTAAAGTCAATATACACAGTACATTTCTAAATGAGTCATCCACGCATATTCAAATACAATGCAGGTGACCAATATTTACATTCCAAAATAATATACAAAAGTACTTGCAAACATTTTCAATTAACAACGTATCAACAACAAAAGTTCATTTTAAAATTTCCCCCAAAATGTTCCCATCCAATCTCGCACTCCGGATCATGTTCATTCAATTAAACCTCCTGGAGGTATCGGGTTGGCCTCCTCCTCAGGTGGTGCGGCCTCTGCAAGACCGGCATGGACAACTGGGCCTGCAATGTCATCAATAACAATGTGAACACGATACTTCAACAATGTATACACAATCTATGATAGTATATGCTATTTCTCATCATAATTATGCTTAATTTAACCATTAAACAGTTCAATAATCAAATTATCAATCCTAGACAATTCTAGTCAATATAATAACCTGTACAACTGGAATCAATAACAATAAGTACTAGATGACAACTACAATAGTATCAATTCATTTCAGTTCTTCCAAAGGAAGCATTCATTCATTTTCATTCATTTCATTGATTTACAGTGAGCATTCATTGTTAGGTGGCTTATCATTGAGTGACTTTTTAGTCCATAATATGTGGGATTTACCAGTGTCTTAGTCAGAGATCATTGGCATCACCACGGACTCCAGAGCACCCCAGACCATCTATTGCAGTAGGATTACTCATTAATTATTCGTTTGATTAATTTAATTCATTGCATTTCATCATTTCATTTCAGCTCAACAACGAGCTTAGATGCTTACTATGTAGTGCCATACTCAAGAATTAAATCAATAAATCGATTCAATTTGCTTCTATACTCAAGCTATTCATGATTCAGAACCATACATTCAGATGTATCTTTCAGTAATCTAGTGCACATGTTTTTTTCAATGAACATCGCTTTAGATATATCTGCAATAGAGTCCCCTTCATTATCACCTATGAAGTTCAGTTACAGTAATTGAGTAATTAACACCCTATTGGATTATAGTTAAACCCATTAACATTCTTTTCTTTTTATTTTCTATAAATCTTAGTAATCCTTAGATTACGTTATAATTGGTCCCAAGACTAATTTATGAATCATTTATGTTCGTGGAAAGAGTATTCGGTTCAAATAGAACCAATTTCAACCAGAATTCATGTCCTAGTTAGAACTGTCCGATCGATCGGATGTTCTGTCCGATCGATCAGCCTAAAAACATGTCACGGTTAGGACCTGTCCAATCGATCCGATGTTCTGTTCGATCGATCGGACCTGCTACGAATTTCAGTTGCAGAACTGAAACTGATTCTCCTTCTTCTCTTTTTTACATTCAAATCACACCCAACCTGCAAAATAATGGAACCTTCTGTTCCTCCTTCAATTACCATTCACATGCATTCCTTTCTCCTTCATTCCATCATCACAAACATTCACATCAATTCATGCATGCAAATAAAATTCAAGAATAGGGTGATAAATCACAATTCTAGATAATTTATATATACTAGCATTCAATTACTAATAGATTGTTTATACTTGCCTTGTTGAAGATTAATAGACTAGAAGCCCTTTTTGATGATCTTGGTTGAGATGGGAATCCCCAATTTGAGACTTTCTTTTAACTCGTCTCTAGTGGAGAGAAATTTCCCATTTTTCCTCAAGCTCTATCTCCAAAGAAACCAAAGGAGAGGTGAAGAAGATATAGAGGATGAAGCTAGTATCCTTCAATCACACATGCAAGCTCCCATCTTAACATTTGATGAAGAAAATGAAAGAAGGAAGAAGAAATGATCCTAGGGTTTGCTCTTTTTTTCTCTTGTGCCAAAAATGAACGAACTTAGGTTCATTTGTGAACATTATAAGCCCACAATTGCATGACACCCCCTCATTTTCTCTTATTTCTAATTCGAGTCAAATGAAGACTCCTTCGATCCAATTCATGTCGAATGGAATCGCCTATTACGGAAGTTGACGTACTCCTCGAGATACACACGTTGGTATTAAGAGTGACCGTATTTGATGAAATACACAATAATTCGTCTTGACAAAAAAGTTCTTGTTTTCCTTTGTTTGAATCTAGAATCAATTCAATTACCTTAATCCCATTCATTATCACTTCATTAAGCCCAAATCATTCATTTGAGACTAATCTCATTGAATTTGGTCATTAACCATAATTAGCTTAATTAAACACGATTAATTAGCAATAATTCCAATTAATTAGATCTAATCTCGATTAACTTAGGACGGGTTCTAACAACTGTCCTGTTCTGAAAATAGCTATAAAAAAATTCAGTTCATTGTGCCCTGGCCAATTCACCAGTTGCTCAATGATGTAGCACCTCCCCTCTACAAAAATAACCGTAGCTTCATTGTATTGTAGACAGCTTGCTTTTTAACTCATTGTTGACTTGATTCGACCGAGTAAATGGCAAAAGGCATTTTAAGGAAGTGCCAAAGTAAAGCACCTTGAAGAATTTTTATTTCTTTTCTCACTCTTTACAAATTAAGAAGGATCCGCCACCAATAATGGTGATTTTTTTGGACCTCCAACACCAACATTAGCCACAGTTAATCATCCCCAGCTCCTTTTACTCTTCCCATTCACAAATGATCCTTTGTATCTCTATCAAAGCTCCTATCATTTTTATATGCATCTTTAGTGACTCACATTCCAACATCATGAGTAGCCCATCCACCTAGTGTATGATTTTGAGTTGTTAGAAAGGTTTACAAAGTTTTACAGTAGAATAAAACATTCATGCTAGTCTGAAGCACAGAAAAAGGATGAAGATTAGTGTAAAACTAAGAGTAGGCTATAAAAATTAACCAAACCCATTTTTACATCCACTTTTGCATGAAAGTAGCATTTTTACTTAATGCTGCTTGGAGAAAAGGTTGTAGCTGATATATACTTGTACCTATGCTATAATCCTTTCTTAGAGCAATGCACTTCATGGAATCTTAAAGAGGAGAAACAACTTATAACAGCATTTCATCCTTACAATAAGAGAAACAATAGAAACAAACAAACTTACAATAAGAGAAACAATAGAAACAAACAACATTATTTCAGCATTTCATCGTATGGACTGATCGATCCAGATTCTAATATATAAGTACTGCATTCTCTGGTTAGAAAACAAAAGGAATGAGAGCCTTCACTGCTTCAGGGAAATTTGAGAATTTGGCGCGGTACCATTTCCTTGTAGCATAACTCCTCCCTATCAAGTAGCCGATGGTGCCTATAGTGAAGGAGGATGCATACACTGTTTGCGAGATACATGAGATTCCAATGAACCCCAAAATTTCAAAGAGATAATGTGGGCAAATCACTAGGTTAAAAAGACCACCCTTGGGGATTTTGTACCCTTTGTCATTCTTCTCCCTTAGCTTTGAAAGTAGGTAATGGTGATAGAAGTTGCCCGCAATGCCCACCAAAAACACCACAATTCCGGCATATTTCAAATCTATCTGGGGCTCAGGGGTTCCTTCTGTTAGATATTGTGCGTAGAGAGCATTCACAGTGGCGGTGAAATAGCTGAGTGAGATTAAAATGGCAGAGTCAAGAATCATCCCTCCACTGTATTTATGAACAAACAAAACCTACAAAACCACACATGCAAATTAAATCAATGCCACATACCAGTTTCACTTCACTTATTAAGTGAGAATTTGAATGTGTTTATGATGTAATAAGCTCTTAGTGTTCCCATATAGAGATAGCTTGGTTGCAGGAGAGAACTGCAGTTTGAGCTCTACTCGCCCCCTTGGAAGACATCTGTGCTTTTATTTTACCTGTGTAGCGACCTACCATAGAAAAATGTAAAGTCTGGCTGTCTGGGCTTTCATTTCATTTTTGTTGAGTTTTTGTACATACCTAAGGTCTCTTTGTTTTCATGGGACTGAATTCCTATTAAATTTAAGAAATACAATTCTAAAAGCAGCTAGAATTTGAAGAGACACATGAATATGCATAAAAGGCCATCATCTCATTTGATAGAAAATGAAATAGGAGGAGCTGCAAAATGAATACCCAGCAAATGTCCAAGTGAATCAAAATCATAAGAAAATTAGTGTCCCATCTATATCTCCACCTTATGTCCTTCACCCCTCCTCACCTCTTTAAAAATCCTTTGTTAGCCCCCTTTTCCCAATGACGTTAGCCTATTTCACCATGAATTCCTAGAAATTTAATTTCATGAGAACAAATGGGACATAGAAGAAAGAACCAACAACTGTAAAACATGTGTCTTTTCTTGAAATGTTGAAAGCCCTGATCAAATTCTGATCAAACTTTTGCTATCAAAAAGTTTTTAAAATACAAAATTTTCATTGTCCAAAAACTGCAGCTTTTCTTTTTTAGGAAAAAAAAAAAAACCTATTGCAAGAAAGCATTTATAATTACCATTTAAGAAGACAAGAAGGCATTCATAATCTCCGGTAAGCCCATCCAAACGATAAAAAAATACAGTCAGCCACTAACCCTAATGATCCAAATGAACACCACAAAAGATCTAACAAAGTTAGGCTCACCAAAATGGTCACAAATTATCTAAACCTGGCGGAGCCCACCAACAGCCTATGATAACTGTCCACTGCATGACACACCAGCCTATGACAACTGTCCACTCCATGACACACCTGGACGAACACCCATCTTTAGGAGGATGGACAGTGCTGATGAGTGATGCAAATCACCATGTCCCGAAACATTTTGTGCCATTTTGATGGTCCTGCAGCCTGCCTTCTTTTTCCTTTGGTAAATACTCACGCATCCACACAATCTGGCGGAACTAGGATTTATGCCTATGGGGGCCACTGTGATATTAGAAAAATCTTGAGGTTTATTTTGGGGGTTGGGGGCAGGGGCACACACACGCTACCAAGTCCCTAATCAGCAGAGCACAATCGGGGATAGACAGCAGCGGACCCAGAATTTTCATTTGAGGGGTGCGAACCTTAACCTTAATAGGTAGTATGGTTATGGAGGCAAAACTAAGGATTTTCAAGTGGATTGAGGGTGGGCCCATAATTTTTAATGGGTTTTTTTGAAAGGTACCAAGGTTTAACGGGTGCGGCCACACTTGCGTGGTATGCATGGGTCCGCCCCTAGGAATAGATCCCTCGTTGTGCCTTGACAAGGGAGATGCCTCACCCCTGAGCTATCATTGGGCCCGCCAAATTGAGATGTGAATTCTGCTAAACAAGGTTTGTTTAGGAGAGGACCCTGACTTACTAAAACAACAAAGTTATTTGCAGCTGGAATTTTCTTAAAACCCACCCAACCAAGAAAGGTTAAGAGGCTTCAAGAGATGGTCTTTTTCTCAACATTTCCACAAAATGTAGATGACTGTTATAAATTGCTAGCAATTGTTTGAGTTTTCCCCCTTTCTTCCTTTTATTAAGAAGTGAACCAACTTTTTAATTCACATTGTTAAAGTGGTGATCTGGTCCTAATTGTTGGCAGACCTGGTCCCACTTGTTCTCTTGGTCCCATTCAACCACAAGGATAAGATCAGCCCACTCAGGCACAATGATAAGATCAGCTGATCAACTGAATCACATTGTTCATATTTTAAATCTGCTAGAGATATGTTTGGAACTATCAGCATCTTCTGACTCTATATACTGAATGGTAATACAAATGCTTAAATTGAGCATTGAATACTAAAACGGTTTCATGGTATCAGAGCATTCCCGGGTGTTTTTTTTTTCCTGACACGAATTATTCCATCTACCTTGGCAGTGCAGCGTCTTTACTACTTCCAATTTCAGAGATTGGAATCTGGTGGTTGGCTGTCCATCAGATCTTTGCACTTTTGCATCTGGTTTTTTCTCTTTTATCAACCATGGCTGGTATGGGTTCTACATCTCATCTCTCGTCAGGAACGAACTGTATTTCAAACATTGCTAGTTTGATTTCTATCTGATGCAGCAACATCATACAATCGTTTAGGCAATAAGTGTTGTCCACATGTGGGACCCATACCATTCTGATTTGTTAATTATTAGTAGTTTCTAAATTTTATTTAAGAAGTTGTATTTAGGAATAGTTTCTAATTTGGGTAGAATTATTATTTGTTTCCTAGTTTGATTAGGATTGTCTCTTAGGGTTTAAGTTGCTTTTACTATTTATATGGCTTGTAGAGAATTATTTCTCAAAGATTAGATTTGATTGATATAATTCCCTACGTGGATTTTTTGTTGGAGACAGTTTCTTCTTCGAGTGATTGTTCTTCGGAACCCTAATTGTGCCCTGGCACTTGCATCCTAACCCTAGGATTGCATCACTTGGTATTAGAGCCGAACGATTCCTCGATTGTCGGCGTGTTACCTCTATCCCCACCCCTACCCAATTGTCCATCCCCAGCGACCAAACCAGCCACAGTGACAATCGAACCCAACAACGCATTCCATCTTCTTCACAAAACCCTTTTCTCTTGTTTTGTAAAGGCACGAAGACCGAGGCAAGTGTGTTCCACACGTGGGCCGCCTTATCCTTGGTTTCATCTGGGTCAGTTCAGGTGGATCCAACCCATTGAATAAAGGTCCATTAGCAGAATCTACATAATAACTCATCACAGGAGCAGTAAAATGAAAGTTTGACCAGATCAACAGCTGCAATTTACTTTCGTGATATCAGGCTCATCTAGCGTCAGATTTTCAATCCATTTTCGCTAGCGTGATCGTGAAGAGCAGATCTACACATCAAGTCAGTCAGAAATTTTAAATCTGCTTTAAACAAAAATGCCTCCCAAGAAGCAGGTAGAAGTGGAGTCTTCCTCCCATAATGATGATGATTTGAGGGAAACCGTTGGGCAACTATCCGCCATGATGGTTCAAATGTAAGAGACTCTTGCAAGGATTGAGACCCGATTAACAAATTTGGAAACTAATTAGCGTGAAAATAACCATTGAGATGATGGAGGATATAATTGAAATCAATGAGATCCACATGTAGTAAATGTTGATCGATATTTGGGTATTAAACTTGTGATTCCTGAATATGATGGAAGATTGAAGCCAGATGAATTCTTGGATTGGTTAGTGTGTGTTGAAAATATTTTTACACATAAACCAATGACAGATGATTATAAGATTACACCAGTGGCAACTCGATTTCGCAATTATGCGCGATATGGTGGGCCGAGTTGCAAAAGAAAAGAAGATACCAACAAATTGACCCTGTTGACATGTGGGCCGAAATGAAAAATTTGTTGAAGCAAAAATTCATGCCTGTCAATTACTCCAGAGATCTATGTTCATGTTTTCAATACTTTAAACAAGGATCTAAGACGGTTGTTGAGTATTCCGAGGAGTTCATGACCATGCAAGCCCATTGTGGTTTGAATGAAGATGATGAGGTATTAGTTGACAGATACTTTAATGGGTTTACACTTGACATTCAAAATATCCTCGCATTCAAGCATTTTGATAATGTTAATGAGATTATTCAGCATGCTCTCAAAGCTGAGGAAATTGCAAATCATCAAGCCCAAAAACTTAATGCAGCTAAATGGGTTATGCAAAAGAATTCCTAAATTGCAGGTTCTAAACCAAGTACGTCATCAGAAAAAGTTTTCCCCAAGCTCGAATGTCAAAATTGGCTCACATTTTTTAATTGTAAACAACAAGGGCATTGTCCATCAGAATGTCCAAAACGTATCCACCTCATTGAGAATGAAAGTGGTGTGACAGATGTTCCAAACGATCCTAAAGAGAATGAAATAGAGGAAGTGGAGGATACTCCGCCCGAGGAGGGTCTTGAGTCTCTCATGGTCATCCAAGCAACTACATTGACTATTGCGAAGAAATGGCTGGGAGAAAATATTTCCGCTCCAAAGGAACAGTAAATGGTCACGAATTCATAGTCATTGATGGAGGAAGATGTAAGAATATTATTTCCCAATCTTTTGTTGATCGCTTACAGCTGAAAGTTCGGAAGCATCATCGTCCTTATTTTGCTAGATGGTTAATGACAGGTGATGAAGTGCAAGTCCGATATGCATCTCCAGTTATCTTTTCCGTTGGTGCAAATTATACGGATACAGTTTGGTGTAATGTGATACCCATTGATAGTTGTGATATTTTGTTGGGTCGTCCATGGATGTATGACAAGAATGGAATTAATGGCATGCGCGACAACAAATACACATTTATGCATGGTGCAAAGCAAGTCACACTCCGTCCTCTGAAGCCGATACCACCAAAGAAAGGGTCAAATTCTCGTCTCACCAAGGAAACGCTTCACGTGCACACTATCTACAGAAGAAAAATCCAGAAGAAGAGCCGAGTTTGAGGTCAAAGTCTTTTCCATCCTGGGGAGAATGATGCAGCAGCATCATACAATCGTTTGGACAATAAGCGTAGTCCACATGTGGGACCCATACCATTCTGATTTGTTAATTATTAGTAGTTTCTAAATTTTATTTAAGAAGTTGTATTTAGGAATAGTTTCTAATTTGGGTAGAATTATTATTTGTTTCCTAGTTTGATTAGGATTGTTTCTTAGGGTTTAAGTTTCTTTTACTATTTATATGGCTTGTAGAGAATTATTTCTCAAAGATTAGATTTGATTAATAGAATTCCCTGTGTGGATTTTTCGTTAGAGACTGTTTCTTCCTTGTGTGATTGTTCTTCGGAACCCTAATTGTGCCCTGGCACTTGCATCCTAACCCTAGGATTGCATCACTATCACATTGAACCGTGTTAACTACTTACTTTGGAAAAGTCAATTTATCTCTATTCTTTGCACAAACAAATTATTAAACTATGTTGAAGGTTCGGTTGAATGCCCAGAACAGTTTTTGCGTGAGAAGGATAATAAGATAACCACAATAGTAAACCCATCATTTGAACTTTGGGTTGAACAAGATTCACTTGTTTTGTTGTAGATCAATGCAACTCTCATGACCCATGTTCTTCAGAGGGTCGTTGGTCTTCAGTCTACTCGTGAGGTGTGGCAACAACTGGAGAAATTGCATTTGATTTAGTCACATGCATGTGTGTTGCAATTGAAGCAACAGTTTCAGAATCTCAAAAAGGGAGCTATGTCCGTGACTGATTACTTGGATAAAATGAAGAGCATAACAGATGTTCTTGAGGCCATTGCCCAGCCGGTTACAGAATATGATCTCTATAATCAAATTCTTAATGGGTTGGGCCCCGAATATGGCTCCGTTCATACTTCAATTGCAAATCGTGATATACCGATTACTTTTGAGGAATCATTTGCCAATTACTGACTTTTGAACTGAGGTTGGAGTTACATAATTCCTCTCCTACTATTGAGCAACCGGCTACTGCATTGTTCACATCCACTACTACACAAGGTCGTTCGAGCTCTCGTGGACAATTTACTTCTCGTGGTTGTGGCCGTGGCCGTCACTATGCTCGGGGTGGTTCATCCAATCACCATACTCACACTCAAAGCAACAAATCTACATCTTCTGCTTCATGTCAAATCTGTAATCGAGTGGGACACTCGGCTCTTGATTGCTTCCACCGGTTAGATCTCTCTTTTCAAGGACGTCAGCCTCCTAAGAAGCTTCAAGCTATCGTAGCCGCAAAGCAGGGTGACACCACCTGGTTCACAGACATAGGTGCTACGAACCATGTGACATCAGATTTGGGCAATAGTAGTTTATACAGATTATGTTGGTACGGACAATCTTGTTGTGGGCAACGGTAACTCGGTAAGGGGCTATCTATCTCTAACATTGGTTCCACTACTTGTTCATCTAATGGTCATAATGTTTCTATTCAGAATATTCTTCATGTCCCCTCTATTTCACATAATCTTTTGCCTGTTTCGCAATTCACTAAAGACAATGATTGTTCCTTTGTATTCACTTCCTCTGGTTTTTATGTCAAGGAAAACACATAGGGGAAGATCCTTTACCAAGGCCGGATCAGTAATGGTTTGTACCCACTGCATCTCTCTTTGGACCTTCCAAATAGCTTGTCTGCATCTTCGTCTGCCTTCAGTAGCACTCATGTCTCTAGCTCCATTTGGCATCACCGGTTGGGGAATCCCTCTTCTCAAGTACTCCATAGGCTTGCTCCATCTCTTTCAATAAGTGGATCATCCAAACTTCCTTTTATGTCAGCAAGGGAAAAGTTCAAGGTTACCATTTCAGCTTTCTTCTCCTATTTCTACATTTCCACTTCAGTTAATTCATACGGATGTTTGGGGTTATTCTCCCACCTCTGTCATTAGTGGTTGTCGTTTTTATGTCATTTTTATTGATGATTATAGTAGGTATTGTTGGATATTTCCCCTCCAGTTTAAATCCCAAGTTTTTTATGTCTTTGTGAGCTTTAAGGCGCTCGTTGAAAATATGTTTGATAGAAAAATTAAATATCTTCAATCCGTTGGTGGTGGGGAATTTACTAGTCATAGATTTAAAAACTTTTTATCTCAACATGGTATTTCCCACCGCATCTCCTGCCCACACACACCTGAACAAAATGGGTTGACGGAATGTAAACATCGCCACATTGTTGAAACTGGGTTAGCACTCTTGGCTCAATCTGGTGTTCCCTTGTCCTATTGGGATGTGGCCTTTGACACTGCTGTGTTTCTCATTAATCGAATGCCTACTCGTGTTGTTAATGGCCTCTCACCATATGAAGTCTTATTTCACATGAAACCAGACTATACAATTTTTCGTATCTTTGGTTGTGCCTGTTTTCCCTATGTTAGACCCTATAACAATAATAAATTATCATTTCGTACTATTCCATGTATTTTCATTGGTTATGGATGGAATCACAAGGGATACAAATGCTTTGACCTAGTAGGCAAAAGAATTTACATGTCTCGTCATGTGGTATTTGATGAGAAAGTATACCCCTTCACTGTGCCCCCGATTCTATCATACAGCAAAGAGACCCACCTTCAAATAATCAAGTGGTCTTGGGTCACTATGGGATACCTACTGCTACCCGGTCACAAATAGATTTAAATATTCCCATCAGCACTAGTGTCACAACGCCACCCAAACCCAGTGGCAGCGGCTATGCTACGGTCCCAAGTATGGCCTCTACACATGTCAGGTCCAGTGAACTTAACACCATCGTCATACTAGCCCCTTCCGCAAGTCCAGCCATGCCAAGGAATACACCTGTGCTACATGTTGCATCTTCACCAACTGCACAATTGCCCACACTACCACAGCAGCCATTCCTGGCACCTACAGAACCTGCTCATGTCTATGAGTCACCATCGCCATCAACCACATTGCGACGACGGTTTTCTACAAGTGCCCGAAGTGACTCCACCATCCACGCCGTCCGCCATGATGAGCCACTTGTCTCAATTCCATATCAAGATGCTTATGCCCCTCAAACACAACAGCTATCTCGTGGGTCAGATTTCACGGAAATTGGAAATGAGGCAACTGCACACCAAAGAAAACATTCTATGCAGACTCGCTCAATGGACGGCATCTATAAACCCAAGACTCTAATGGTAACTCGATATCCATTGCCTACTGCTTTACAGGCTAAGCTAGCTCCTAGTGAGCCCACTGGCTATACTCAGGCCATTAAATGTGAAGAATGGAGGGCTTCAATGGCCCCTGAGTTTGATGTGTTGCAACGGCAAGGTACATGGACGTTAGTACCTGTCAAACCAAGCATGAACATTGTAGGGTGTAAATGGGTGTACAGATTAAAACAAAAATCTGATGGGTCCATTGAAAGATACAAAGCACGCTTAGTTGCCAAAGGTTTTCATCAACAACTAGGTATTGACTATGGGGACACATTTAGTCTGGTGGTCAAACACACTATGGTACGCTTGGTTTTATCTCTTGCTGTCCAACTTAGGTGGCCAATTTGTCAACTTGACGTTCATAATGCTTTCCTTCATTGGGTCTTGACAGAAGAAGTCTATATGGCTCAACCACAAGGTTTTGTGGATCCAAGTAAACCAACCCATGTGTGCAAATTACATAAAGCCATTTATGGCCAGAAGCAGGCTCCATGGGCCTGGTATCTCCGTCTCACTAACTACCTTCAGAGTCTTGGGTTTGTTGGTTCTAATGCAGACACGTCTCTCTTTGTGAGACATTTTGGTAAAGAATTCACCATTTTACTCATCTACGTGGATGATACTATTATCACAAGCAATCACCATCACGTTTTCCCTAAATTAATGCAGGACCTAGGCCACCTATTTGCTATGAAAGACTTGGGCCCACTTCATTATTTTCTAGGTATTGAGGCCAGGCGCATTGACAATGATTTGTATTTAACCCAGACAAAATATGTTTTGGATCTTTCACACAAAACAAAGATGCATGACTCCAAACCCATCAAGTCCCCTTTTCAGTCTGGCTCCAAACTTTCCAAAATGGATGGTGATCCAATCACAAATCCTCAAGAATATAGAAGTGTTGTTGGGGCTCTTCAATATGTCACATTAACCAGACCTGACATAGCTTTTGCGGTCAATCAAGTTTGCCAGTTCATGCATGACCCACAGACCCACCATTGGATTGCAGTTAAACGTATCCTTCGATTTCTAAAAGGAACTATCACTCATGGTTTGCACTTTCATAAAGGCCCGCTTAATTACTGCCTACTCAAATGCAGACTAGGTAGGTGATCCTGATGATCGGCGATCTACATCTGGATATGCAGTCTTCCTTGGCTCGAACCTCATTTCATGGAATGCAAAGAAACAAGTCTCTGTGTCCCGCTCAAGTACTAAGTCTGAGTATTGCTCTCTTGCACTTATTGCTGCAGAGTTATTTTGGATATGCATGGTGATGAAAGATCTTGGAATTTTCTTAAAAATCCCTCCTATTATTTATTGTGATGTTAACATCAGTGCCTTTGCTATTGCGTCCAATCCATTTTATCATGGACGCACAAAACATGTGGAAGTCGATTACCATTTCATTCAAGAAAGAGTTATTCGCGGAGATATTCAAGTCCGCTTCGTGGGCACCATTGATCAACTTGCAGACATCTTTACAAAAGGACTTAGTACTCCAAGATTTCAATTGCTAATGAACAAGCTTCGCATTGTGGCACAGCCACTTAGCTTGAGGGGGCCTGTTGGCAGACCTGGTCCCACTTGTTCTCTTGGTCCCATTAGACCACAAGGATAAGATCAGCCCACTCAGGCACAGGGATAAGATCAGCTGATCAACTGAATCACATTGACTAAGGATAGTTTAAATTCATATTTTAAATCTTCCAAAGATATGTTTGTAACTATCAGCATCTTCTTTACTGTACTCTATATATCGAATGGTAATACAAATGCTTAAACTGTGCATTGAATACTAAGACGGTTTCACTATCATGTTAAATTCAACCAGCCACCCATAACACATACTTGCAAAATTATGATTCATTCCATTGAAATTAATCAGGTATTTATGGTTTTGTGCCTTTATTCATAATTGTGTGATCTAAACAACTGGCCCAATATATGGATTTTTGAAAAAACTGAATATACTCAAATAAGGTGGGAGCTTGCATGGACTCTATATAATTATTTATACATATTAAAAAAGTCTTAAAACTTGTGTCTTTTTCTAAAATAAAGCAAAAACTTAAGTCCTTATTTGAAACTTCCACTAAAACCGTAGCATTACAGATTTTTTTGTAAGCTCTAGGGTACGTTTCTTTATCAGAATTTATAACAATAATTTGGGATGTTGAGGTTTTTTTTTATCAGATGTGACATCTTGACCCCTGCATTTGAAATTCCACGTTTCTTTCACCGGAATTTCAAACTCCAACCACCTAAAGGTGTCAAATGACCTTTTGAAATTCCAAGAATTCCACTCTCCATGCATTTTGCTGGGATTTCAAATCCTCCACCAAGTGGAGGGATTTGGAATTCCACCTGCAAGGGGTCAGCTTTTGAAGAACTTGAAATTCTCCCACGTGAATTCTTAGGAATTCTGGTAAACAAACGGGTACGAGTAGATTGAAAAACAGCCTACAGACCTCAACGCGAACATCACAAAAGCAAACCACAGTGCATACGACTTGTACCGAAGAGCATGCACATAAAAAGAGGAAGCTAATGCGAGATCAAGCGAAACAGTAGTCCTTACTTACCTCAAGAACCCTTTTGAGGAAATGAATGGTGAGGGCCCAACTGAGGAGCCAAAATCTCAAAGAAGGAGAAGGGTAAAAGGCCAAGCAAGCCGCTCCAGCTACAAATGCGGGAGTATACAATAAAAGCATACCCGCACGGCTTGATAACTTGATGCCCTCTTTTCCTTTCCCTTTGCTGTGGACGTTCCAGAATTTGGAGTACTGAAGATGTTTGCCTCGCACCTCTGCTAGACCACAGTAAGACAAAGATACGAGTCCGACCACGGACATGGCTGTCATGTAGAGAGATGGAGGAGGTGGAAACAGAAACTCCTGCAAAATTGACATTTTTGGTGTTTCTTCTCTCTCTCTTTCAGTCTTTCTGGAGGCCCAGGAGGGGATGCGAGAGCATTTAAAGCAAGGGAAAGAAGATGAGACGAGACGTGGGAATCATTATTTCGGCGCCGTATGCGTCTTATACAGGATTTGATAGAGGACTGCAATAGGTTGGCCAAGGTGTGAACATGTATAGATCGGTCGTTCCGTCTAATGGAAACTATGGACATGGACACAGCTTGTTTATTAATCGGGCTTAATATGTTAATTTTGACCAGAACTGAAAATTCATAGCCCTAATTGCTATGGAAATTTTATTTTAGTTGACCTATGCATGTTTGAACAGCCTCAATTAAATTTGTCTTGATTTGATACGAATAGATATGATCTCTATTTATTTTATTTTTTTAACGGAGGTTCCAACCCTTTGAACTATACTATTTCCTTGGGGCCTAAAGAGAAGTCGGGTAAAACTTCTGTGACCCCTAGGTGGTAGTACGAGTGGACTCAACTTTCTATTCTTGAAAGGGGGAAACTGGGGGTCGATACTAAGACTTCTAAATCTGAAAGAGGAAGGAACCGTGTCCTGACCACTCAGCCAACCACATAGATAGAATCTCTATAAGGTGTCTATTCCAATGAAATTCAATGGGGTCAAAATAGAAATCATGTATTGGTCGAAACTCGAAAGGCTTGGCTGAGATTAACCCAAATGACGTAAAGAGGATTATTGGAAGACTAACAATTGGTGTAACTTCCCAGCTGTCCAACTTTATGAACGCTTTCACAAAGAAAAACAAAAATAAAGTATGCATTCAATCAAACACAACTTATGAACTTAACAATGAGGTGCAATCTGCCCAGCACAACACAGTTTCGAGGTGGATTGAAAACAAAAAGTCTACTTGTCCCGGGACTCTTGTCCTGGGACTGGCCCGACTCCACATGGGAGGGCATTTTGGTCATTTTTTTCAAATGACCAAAATGCCCTCCCATGCGGAGTCAGGCCAGTTCTTGTCCCGGGACAAGTAGCAGGGCTCGATTGAAAAATCCGTCATGCGGAGTAGTAGGAAAGGGAATAAAAAATACGGTGGGAGTTTGTCTGGTTGCAAGATATTATAAGGAAAGGGTATTGGGTATAATAAATTGAGAGAAGTTCCACCTTACATCATTGGGTGGTTTTCTATTGTATTTATATCGAGTGTATTATAAAATTCTGCCAGGTTGCGGTACATGGATATACACATGATTATAGTATACGTATTTTTACAATAGATATGATATAGATTCTATTCATTACGAATAGGATATGGGCTGGATATGGACTATGTGCGGTGATGATCTTCTTTGATTAGTGCTGACTGACTTGGAGATCATATCTGGTGGATTTGTTTTCATATTGGGTTGTAGGGCTCTTTCACACTGTGTATTTCAGATCTTATAATTGTAGAAGCAGTTGCGGCATGGATGGCTGCGGATTTATGTAGAACTCTGGAGCTCCAAAATGTTGAACTCTAAGGTGACTCATTGATGGTAGTACAAGCTTTGAAGAAAGAGGTTAGTAACTTGAGCCGTATGGGCAATTGATGGAAGATGCTAAAATCATCTTGAACAGTATGCAATTATGGTAAGTGGGACATGTTCAGCAAGAATCAAATAGGGTGGTACATATGCTCACAAAGGAGGCAGTTCTTTAGTCTTTGGAAAAATATTGATGGATTGTATTTCATGTTTCATTCGAGATTGTGTACTTGCTGAAGCTGTTGATGTTGACTGATTTTAATGATTGACTGATCTTAATGAAATCACGCAGCTCTTGCTTAATAAAAAAAAAAAACAAAAACTACCTCTTATCCTAGTGGTAAGAGATGTCAGTTCTTATTTGATTGCCTAGGGTTTAAACCTGGACAGCCACCTCTCGGCCTGTAGGGCTGTCCTACATCATTTAAGGTCTTCTTTCCTCACCTAAGGGGCTCCCCACCTCACGGTGTCTACATCCTTCCCCATAGGGGTGGGCCACTTTGCTATTTCAAATGAGAAACAAACTCATGCTTTCATGTTTAAACTTCAAACGCAACAAATTCTAAACCATCTCATCAGTCCAATGCTCAAAAAAAAAAAAAAAAAAAAACCCTAATTTATCTAGTCCGGAACCCAATTTTATGCTATTAAAATAAGCTAATATCACAAGGACCACTTCTTAAGTGCTAGAATCAGATTGGCCTGATACTTTCACATCTGATTGACTTGATATATATTTGTTGTTAGATTTCTTTAGGGGTACGAGGAGTGATACTTCAACGTGAGGATCAGGAATCCATCCCAAATCCATACTAGAAAAGGTGCCTTACCATTGATCTATCAATTACTTGACATTGGTTTGATATGTTGCATATCAAAGATCGATGTTCAAAGGTCAAATCTTTCAATCTCACAGCCTCTATGATTGTCATGCATCTAAATGGGCCCTCACAAGGGATGAAATAACACTCATAAATGTTCTAGCTGATTTTTCATTTTTTATCTTTTAAATGTTGAACACTACTTGTTAGGGACACGTTTAACAATATATATATATATATATATATATTTTAATCCTAATCTTGGCATCTTTTATATTTTGTTGTGAAGTGAAAGAGAAAAAAAATTTAAACACCCTTATCATGAAATGAAAGACCAAATTCACTACATTAAAGATATACCCCTAGCCCTAGTTGATCCAAGCCGGTTTGGTTGATTGGTCTAACCATAGTTCAATGATCTGAATCAATAAAAAAAAAGGGGTAAAACAAGACAATCAAATCTTTAAAATATTTAATGGTGGCTACATAACTGATCCAACAACACCTTCCACCAGCCAACCAATTTTGACCATAACTTAAAACAGGTCAGACCAGTAGAACCGTCAACGATATGAGAAACTTAACATATCAATTTCACAGTAACTTTGTATTTGAGTTGGCTCAAAGCCTAAAACTTATATTGGATTCATTCACAAAGGGCTGGGTGTACCATTAAGGCTAATAAACCTTTGTTTTAGGCCTAAAAAAAATAAGGACGAAAAAAGGCCTCATAATAACAGCTGACATATTTTGAAAAGCCAAAAGTCAAACTTGTCAATCGCCATCCCTTTTTTATTTCCCCAAAATATAAGGCCAATAATAACTTTCTCTTGAGAAGATGCAACCAAAATTTTCATGGGGCTTAAAGTTTCATTTATGACCTATTATATGTCCAAATCTGCCCTTTATATTTCTATTGCTAAGGAGTCCAATTGATTTTAGCACATCATTGTATTTCTAGCAGTCCATGTGTATCAAATCTCAGCCATACATTCAGTCATGAATTTGCTTCACAAGACTTTCTCATTATTTTTGTGTATTCTATTTCAACAGGGGGCCCATGGAAATTTCAATTTCTTTTCAATGAAATCAAGACTTTATCATCATCTTTGAATGTTGAGTTTCATCATGTGCTTCGGTCGGGGAATGGCATGGCGGATGCTTTGGCTAAGTTGGGGGTTGAAAGAGAGATAGCTTTGCTTGCTCCTTTGTAATTTGTTGTTTTGTGTTGGTATTTAGCTCTAATACCTTCGCATGTTTTTTCTTTCCATCTTTATTGTACTTTTCTTAAGTTTTTAATATATTGTTACCGTTACCGATCAAAAAAAAAAAAAAAAAAAAAGGGGGCCCATTCAAATTTGATCCATGATGCGGCTGTAATAGATCCATAGCTTGGGATTTTAATCCTAATAATAGATCTTAAATTTTAAGATAAAAAATGGGCCCCCGCTGGAATTTATTCACTTGCCCATAGGGCATATGAGCACCGTGCATCTGGAACATCCAATACGTGGGGCACACCTTTGAAGTCCATCTTAGATAGTCTTGACTCATGGTGCATATGCACAGGTGAAAATGCTTCGAGCCCCACCTGTGACAGACTCAAGATTTCTTTTTTTCTTTGGGGTGGGGGGTTTGGAATCAAATACGCAGTTGGATTTTGTGACCCAAGAATTCCATGTGAGTTTTGGGGATGTGCTCAAAATTTTCATATGGGTTTTGGAGGTGGACTTAAGATTAAGTTAGCAAAACTTGAATATAAAAACTTAATTAGTAATTTTACATCACAAAAAAGTAAGAAAAATAAATTTTTAATAAAATATTTATAATAATATTAAAACATAGAAAATGCCTTATTTAGGATTGTCGCTTTAGGCCTCGAATTATCTCGAGCCGGCCCTAGTAATTCACACCACGTTTATATTCTGTTTTATTATTTTATTTATATCTATAAACATTTTTAAAGTGACTTGAAAGCAGAATTTTGTATTTCCTTTTTTTTATATTATTTTGTCTTATAGATAATCATTTTTAAAAGAAAGTGAAATGTACATTGAGATGATTGATGCATGAAGATTTGGAAGGATGAGAAATAAAGTGTTGTCTACACCACTAATTCAAGTGCATAATTGAGAACTTTTGATCCCAGATGGAACCTGTATCACATCAAACCAAGTTTACACGTTGGTCGGGCCCACTTCTAGAATTAATTCAAAACACTAGGCGGCTGCCCCTCGGAAGTGGTTATAGGCCAAACAGTTTGTCTACATGGACAAACTCATGGGCAAAATTTGAGACAAACTATCCACGTGGCACAATGTGATTGGGACAATGCATTTCAACTTTTGAGAGAGCCCAATCACGTTGCGCCACGTGGACAGTTTGTCCCAAATTCTGTCATAAAGTTTGTCCAAATAGACTTTTTGTAGGCCAAATTCCACTCCAAGTCGGGGTGAGCTCATTAGCCAAAGTGTGAAAGTATGGCTTCTTTTTGCAAATATTTGTTTTAATTAATATGTTTTATACATGATTAATATAAACTGTAATTGTTAATGAGAAAATGAAACCGGAACTCGAATATGAAACCAGAAACTTTAATGGGAAGATGGAACTAGAATTGAAGCCGGTTCCGTATATAGGATGGGTTCGGGGTCCGGGTAAAGGTAAGAACTGGGCCGCGCCGGCTATTGGAGGGCCCAACCCTGTCGTGCCCAGTCCAGCTGAGGCTCAAGCCAGCATGGCCCCATATATGGATTTATTCGTGCTGTGCTGGGCCATGCCCCAACTAGGTTGGGCAGTGCCGTGCATGGGCCAGCCCACATGCATCTTCTAAATTTTTTTAGTTTTTTTTTTAAATCTTTTTATATAAATTGAAAGAGAATTTATGGACTTTTAAGGGTTCTTAACTTGAAATAAAGTTGAAACTATTAAAATAAATGTACAAACATTAATTCTAATTTACAAATGAATAATAAATCTTTAATTAGTTTAAGATTCATCTTTTATTTATATAAAAAAATGCGCTTTATATATATATATGGGTCATGTTGTGCCGTGCCTTGGCCCAGGCACCCTGGCCTAGCATGACACGACTAAGGATTAGGCCGTGGCACGTTGGCCCAACACGGCCCATCTTTCAGGAGGTCTAAACGACAGCCATACTGGCAATATCTCGAAACCTTAGGAGAATCATAATAAAAAATGCCTTGTCTCAATTATATTTGGATCGGTCACGTGACTTCTATTTCTCCATTCCAATTATCTGGGCAGAGCCTTAGGTAAGGATGAAGGTAGAGGAACCGAGCAAGTGTACATGAAGAGAGAATGTGTCATTGATGTGAATCATGTGATAGAAAGTAGTAGAGCAACTTCGCTCAAAGTTCCACTCCTCAATGCAGGGCATAGTGGGCCTCTCTTCATTTGGCACATCTGAAAGATGCGGATTCCAAATGTGTGATACATCAACTTTCACTAAAAAGAAAGAAACCCTTTCTCTGATTCTTCCCCCTTTAAAAAGGAAAATTTTCACTCGATTGTTGGGAAAGTAAAACATCATTACAGTTCAAATCTCTTTCATCACTCTAAACGGTTCTGCTTTTCCAATCTCACACAATACATAAAACTGAGAGCTTGGTAGTTACTAAATTATTCCCTTCTCTAAAGCCCAAACACGTGGGTGTGCCACTACTGACTCACTCAGGTCCCATATATTCAACAATGAATCTCTCCAGCTTCCATGATGTGAATGGGTCTTCCCATGTCTTGTTATTGTCATGTACCACAACTCTCTCTCTCTCTCTCTAGAATATGCAGTTTCCTACTCTATTTTTAATAGGGCAGTGACAAAAGAAAAGGGCAGTCTGTGCCAATGATTTCAAAATGCACATTGTCAATAGAAATAAATTTGGTGGGCCTTTAAGGTGTAATGCATGAAGCTGGACAGTTGTCACCAAACCCACCAACCAAAGTTTAGAACCACCCATTGTAACCTTACATTTCTTATACAATATTCGATCCTATTTAACTGCTATAGTGTTAGGATTTTGTGTGTTGGCTAAATTCATGGGTTGGACAAAACTCTGGGTCTTTGAGTTGTAATGTTTTATTTAGAAAAGACCTCTGAAGTTAGAAGATCTAAAGGACTCAGAAGGAGAAAGCCTGAAGGAATTAGAAGAAGTCTGCTGGAGAAAGAGAGCTGAATTTCCGGAACATATCCAGAGAAGGGTTCGCTCGAGCGACCATTTCATTGGCTCGAGCGAACAGTGTTCTGTCTTGCCCAGTTCTGAAACAGTGGGTTGTTCGCTCGAGCGAACCGAGAGATCGCTCGAGCGAACCTGACGCAGACAGTGGTTCAAGATTGGAAACTTGATATTCTAATTGTGCTCAAACTGCTGATTTCCATCCTAATCAAGTTAGGAAACCTTAAGCACGAACCAAGGGCTATTTAAAGGGTTCTAAGGCTATTCCAAAGTAGGACCTCACCTCTCAAAGTGCTGAGTTAGTGTTTATCATTGAGAGAGTTCTTCTCTAGAGCTTTATGAAGTTGTGCTGCCAAGTTCTCTAGAGTCACTTCTTCTGCATCCTTTGTAGAAGATTATCTTCCTGAGAGAAGATTTGAGGAGTCAAGTGCTGGTCTGGATCTGGTGCAATCAACGGTGTGAAGTCGTTGAAGCGTGAAGCAACACAAGGTAACTTCAGTCCTTGGGTAGGGGATATCTAGGGAGGAGATCTGAGTTTCTTGTAATTGCGAGATTCATAGTGCTTGATTTGATCCAGTTTGGATCGGTGGTTTTTCACCCGGTTAGGGTTTTCCACCTAAAAATTGGTGTCCTTATGGTGTGTGCTTATTGATTTATTTTCCGCTGCATATTGTTTATTTCTGCACACATTGGATTGATTGTTTGAGTAGACCAATCTAGAGATCTCGGAGACCCCTCCACTTTTTCAATTGGTATCAGAGAGGGTTGCACTATTTTGTTGTGTCTGATCCTACTAGATTTCTAGAATGGTGCTCAATAGAGAAGGGACATCAACTTCCAAGCCTCCTTTGTTTGATGGCTCTAATTATTCTTATTGGAAGCAAAGGATGATTGGGTTCTTTAAATCCATTGATGATGATGTCTGGGATATTGTTGAAGATGGGTTTTCTAGACCAACATCTGTGGTTGATGGAAAAATTGTTCCTAAACCTAAAGCTGAATGGTCTAAGGATGAGAAGTATAGATCCAATTGCAATAACAAGGCTGTGAATTGCATATACAATGGAGTCTCTGCTGATGAGTTCAGAAGAATTTCTACTTGCAAATCTGCAAAAGAAGCATGGGACGTCTTACAGACAGTCTATGAGGGTACAGACACGGTGAAGCAATCTAAATTGCAAATGCTGAATAGAGATTTTGAAACCATCGTGATGGAAGAGAATGAGACCTTTGATCAATTTTATGCCAATCTGAATGAAATTGTCAATTCTGTGTTCATTCTGGGGGAAGAAATACCAGAACACAAGGTTGTCAAGAAAATTTTGAGGTCTCTACCTTCCAGATTCGATTCTAAAGTTGATGCTATTGAAGAAAATAAGAATCTGGATACCCTCAAGGTGAATGAACTGGTTGGAAATCTTCAGACATTCGAAGCAAACCGGTTAAATAAAGGCAAATCAAAAGAAAAGGGCATTGCCTTGAAAGTCACATCAGAATCAAGAAAGAAGCCTGTAAAGAAAATTGAGTCTGATTCTGAAACTGAAGCTGAAGATGATATGGCTGAGTTTGTGAAGTATTATCAAAAATACATGAAGACAAAGAGAGCCAATAAAAAGAATTACAAATTTGAGAAGAAGGATTCTGCAAAAGGAACAAAGTGTTTTGAATGCCAAGGCTATGGTCACTATGCAAATGAGTGTGCCAACAAGAAAAAGGCTACAAAGCAAAAGGCTCTAAACACAACTTGGGATGAAGAATCTTCTGAAGAAGAAACAGAAAATGCAAAAGATCCCGAGGATGATCCTTCTAACAATGTGAATGGCAAGTTTTTAGCATTCATGGCTAAGTCTGTGTCTGACAGTGATGCTGATGAAGATAATGAAGATGAGTTGTCAGATCAAGAAAAAGATTGGGAAGAGTTGTACCATGCTACCTATGCTGATTGTGTCAAGATGACCAAGTATGGTAACAAGATCACTATCAAGTACAAGGCTGCTCAAGAAGAAAATTCTGCACTGAAGATAGAATTGGAGCAAGCGCTTAAAGAAGTTCATCTCTTGAAAAGTCAGAAAAATTGTATGGCTGAGAATTTGACTACTGATGGTCAAAAACTTGAAAAGGCTGAAAAAGAGATAGTGATACTGAAAGCTGAAAATCAAGATCTGCAAGGGAGACTGAAGATCACTCTGTCTGAGCTAGAAGTCAAGCAAGCCTCTCTCAACAAGATGAACACTGGTTCGAAGATCCTCACAAACATCTTGTATAGTCAGAAGCCTTCTTTTGACAGAAGCGGTCTTGGTTATGATCATGGTGCATCCACTTCAAATGCTAAAGGTAAAACAGTTTTTGTTTCAAGTGTTGCACATGCTACTCCACATACTGCACGTACAAATAATGTGTTGAGTAGTATAAAGAAAAAGAATGTGTCATGCGCTGCACGCACATCCACTTGTCATCATTGTGGATTGAAAGGACACATTCGTCCCCATTGCAAGAAGTTGCAACGTCTACCTAAGACCAAGCAATGGCGGAAGAATTTTTCTCCACCCAAGACAACTCCAATTTGGGTTAGAAAATCAGACTTGCCTAAGGAGTTTGCTCACACTCTGCTGAAAGATCAAATTACACACGTGTGGGTGGCTACATGTAAAAAGCCCTGATCAAGGAGACCAAGCTCCCACCCCGGCTCTGCTACGAAGATACATTCAGGGGGAGTTGCTATTGAGGGGGAGCTATAGATCCTAATTGACAAGAAAGCTGCTGGTATTTTTTAGCTTTGTCAAATTATGGACAAAAAGGGGGAGAATGACTGATCAAGGGGGAGTTCGAGAAGATCAAGCTGAGAAGATCAAACTGAGTCAGAGACAATGCAGATCTACATTGCTGAGTCTTTTTTTGTATGTATTTTGGTTTTATTATGGGTAGATCAAATTGTATTGTCCTAGGGAGTTTTGTCCATGAATTGCCAAAGGGGGAGATTGTTAGGATTTTGTGTGTTGGCTAAATTCATGGGTTGGACAAAACTCTGGGTCTTTGAGTTGTAATGTTTTATTTAGAAAAGACCTCTGAAGTTAGAAGATCTAAAGGACTCAGAAGGAGAAAGCCTGAAGGAATTAGAAGAAGTCTGCTGGAGAAAGAGAGCTGAATTTCCGGAACATATCCAGAGAAGGGTTCGCTCGAGCGACCATTTCATTGGCTCGAGCGAACAGTGTTCTGTCTTGTCCAGTTCTGAAACAGTGGGTTGTTCGCTCGAGCGAACCGAGAGATCGCTCGAGCGAACCTGACGCAGACAGTGGTTCAAGATTGGAAACTTGATATTCTAATTGTGCTCAAACTGCTGATTTCCATCCTAATCAAGTTAGGAAACCTTAAGCACGAACCAAGGGCTATTTAAAGGGTTCTAAGGCTATTCCAAAGTAGGACCTCACCTCTCAAAGTGCTGAGTTAGTGTTTATCATTGAGAGAGTTCTTCTCTAGAGCTTTATGAAGTTGTGCTGCCAAGTTCTCTAGAGTCACTTCTTCTGCATCCTTTGTAGAAGATTATCTTCCTGAGAGAAGATTTGAGGAGTCAAGTGCTGGTCTGGATCTGGTGCAATCAACGGTGTGAAGTCGTTGAAGCGTGAAGCAACACAAGGTAACTTCAGTCCTTGGGTAGGGGATATCTAGGGAGGAGATCTGAGTTTCTTGTAATTGCGAGATTCATAGTGCTTGATTTGATCCAGTTTGGATCGGTGGTTTTTCACCCGATTAGGGTTTTCCACCTAAAAATTGGTGTCCTTATGGTGTGTGCTTATTGATTTATTTTCCGCTGCATATTGTTTATTTCTGCACACATTGGATTGATTGTTTGAGTAGACCAATCTAGAGATCTCGGAGACCCCTCCACTTTTTCATATAGCTTTCCATGCGTCCATCTACAAACCCCGCAAATACCTGTCACAATATCTTCAAGCTAAGCCCAACAGCTTATTACACAGGATTCAAGCCAAGCCCAGTCTACAGACTACAGGTCTCAATGCTAAGTGCCAGATCAAGTACAAGGCCCAATATGTCATTTAAGAGGAGTTCTGGTGTGAGAATGATTAATGGGTTTTACTCTAAAACATAGGATGGGAGTAGTGCAATGGCAAATGGCCTCACTTTGGTAAGGCCAGATGTCCTGCTGCTCACATTTGTTTAACATTCCACAGAAATACCAGAACAATAGTTGCAAGCTGAGGCATTCCATGCATTCTATTACTCTTTTTTTTTTCCTCTGCATACGTTTGTTACTCCGAAAACAAAGTATTGTGAAACTATCTCAGTTGCTATAAAATTCACCTGCCTATCTCCACATGGTTCTTACGAGAGTTATGACAACCTCAGATAAACCTAGAGACTCTTGATATAAAAATCATAACAATATGAATGTAATATATATTTTTTCTTTCTGAGAACGCATGCCATTACCTCTTGCTGAGCACTGGTGATTTGAGTGTATTTCTTGTCTTAACTATGTAGGTAGCCATTGGTGTCAACATCTTTTTAGAGCAATAAAATCGACGGATTCTATTGATTCCTTCTCATGAGTGGTAGTAACCCAAACGTGATACTCAGATACTCCCATCATACACATTTTTTTATCAGCCCCATTCTATGATTTGGCTCATTAGAAGAATGGTTTGAACTTTGAATCACATAAACAAGGGCCTCACAAGCAGTATATTAGGAAACTAAACAAAATGGACGATAGATGAGGCTTCGAAAATGGTGAGCCATTAGAATGATTTTCGTGGATTCTGTGAAAATAATGACCATGTGCTATCATATATGTGGGAAAAATTGTGGGTGGAGATACTTGAAGACAACAAAAAAAAGTACAATTGATAAATAAGAAAGCAAGATCTTCTAAATTTGCAAACTACCAAGTTATCAAACCGATCATATGCTGAAACTCAAGAGAACTATAGAGGAAACACACATGATACAAAATCTAAATAGTTTCAAGAATCAATTTTGACGTGCTAGATAGATCTTAACTCATTGTTGGGGAAGAGATACCACCAATATGCCACTTATCACAACGGCCCACCCACGAGATGAAGAATCTAGATCATAGGAGGGTGTGCCCCACAGATGAAAAAAAAAAATTGGCGGACCAAAAATTGCATTACTCCAGGCAAAGCATTGTCCTCAAGAGAAGAAACTGAAATAACCGTGCTACTTTCCAGATTAACAATAAAAGCTTGCAACAATTTAAAATTATACATATTAATCATAACTTGCAAGGGAGAACATTTTTTTTTTTACCTGGTATGCTTAAAAGTTAAAATGACAATGTACATCAAGGCCAATAATAGCTTTCAGATAAATCAAAACTATTAATTTGTTTCTTGTCCTACTTGGAGCCCAAGTATTTGATGCATTGTGACACTCTAGTAAGTTCGCCAGCAGATGAAATTTATGGTACTGTGAGAACCTTGGTCATGAGCTGGATGCTAGCAGAAACTTACCAAGTTAGGAATCTCCATCCACGTAAGATGAAGGTGTTGGAACATGGAAAGAATGCAATTTAACTATGAAGTTGGTTTGACTAAACCTTTTATCTCCCAAAGAAAATCCTATTCACAACGTCGACAGGTAAAGCATAAGCTGGATCTATTGCCTTTAATCCGGGATATTCCAATAGTGACAGTCCTGCATGTTGCCCAATTTAATAATAACATATATCAGATATATCCAAAGACCATTTAGCTCGAGGATTAATGACATGCACAAGGAATAGAATAATATCTGCCAACTAGCCAAAGAAGGTAAGTGATAAGCCCCAATCACTACCACCACCACCACCACCACTCCTCACCTTCTTCTCATCCCATACTCCTTGACCCATAAAATTGGAGCACATGGTTTTGTGATCAAGAAAGATACTCTGATGGATGGATCATGTCACAAGCATATCCATACAAAAAGAGTAAGTAACCCTTTCACTGGTGGTATGAAAATAGGGTAAATAAAAAAAATTACAGTAACAATCCACGTTCAATAAAAAGAGGCCCAGTGCATTCCTGCAGTGAGTGTCCTGACATGATCCATCCATGGTAGACCCATTGTCAATCAAGCCCATCCTGTGCAGGCCCAATTGGGCCCAATAATTGTATTATAGTTAGATATTGTGTTTTAGCTAAGTTACAATTAGTCTAGTCATAACTTAAGTACATTTTCTATATTAGGTTGTATTAGGATTCTGTTAATAGGGTATTAAACCCTTATATAATGAGAAGAGATGGGCCCTAAAGGGGACACGCCATTCATCACAAGTTTCTCTCTCTCTCTCTCTCTCTCTCTCTCTCTCTCAGTTCTATGATCTTGCCAAGTGATAGCAAGAAAGGAAGAGCAGCAGAAAGAAGATATCAGCCTGGAAAACTAAGGATGCTAAAATCAAAACTTGGTTACTAGGCTCTGTTGAACCCCATTTTATTCTCAATTTGAAATATAGCAAATCTGCTCGTGAGATGTGGGATTATCTAAAAAAGATTTATCAACAAGATAATGCTGCTCGACAATTTCACTTGGAGTTAGACATCTCCTAATTTTCTCAAGGCACCCCGTCTATATAGGAATATTACAATGGGTCTCGCCGACTGTGGTCTGAATTTGATGAGATCATGTTTGCAACTGTGTCTACAGCACTTCTACCAGAATTACTTCCCTTACAGCAAAATAGTCATTAGGACCAGTTTCTCATGAAACTTTGTTCGGAGTTTGGGACCGTCAGATCAAACTTAATGAGCCGGACTCCTTTTCCAAGCTTAGATGACTGTCTTCAGGAACTTCTGCCGGAGGAACAATGTCTGATTACCAAAACAACTCTGGAACAACAGAGATCTACCAAGGCTCCACTTACCTATGCAGCTACAACCAAACCACCTTCTTGGGACATCATAAAAGTTCAATGCAATAACTATAAAAAATATGGTTATTATGCAAATCAAAGCAAGGCTAAAATCTGCATATATTATAAGGCCACTAGTCACGTTATTGAAGAATATGGGAAGAAGGCTCGAAATTCTACTTCCCGCAACTATGCGCCGTCAGCCCCTGGTACTTCCACAATACAGTTAGCTCCTAGTGCTTACACAGTGACTTCTCAACCATATGCACCCTCTGACTTCAGTGGCTCCCTACAGTTTGATTCTTCTTCACAGCCTGGTTCCTCATCACAATCTGCGTCCCCGGCTCCTCTTACTCCTGATATGGTAAATTAAATGATTATCAATGCCTTGGCATTAATGAACATATCAGGTACTGATTCGTCTCTTTCTCATACGTGGTACTTAGATTCTAACGCAAGTAACCATAAGACATCCTCACCCATAACTTTACAACATGTGTTTCCTTACACCGATAATCTTACTGTTCAAACTACCAATGGAGACCATCTTCCTATCACCTCTGTTGGTAATACCCCTGGCCCATTACCATTAACCAATGTTTTAGTGTCTCCTCATCTTGCTACCAATTTAGTTTTTTATGGGTCAACTTGTTGAGGATAATTATAAAGTCTCGTTTTTTTCTTCTGGTTGTATTGTGTAGGATCGAGAGTCGAGGGAAGTGATCGCAAGGGGGCCTAAGCGTGGCAAACTGTTTTCCCTACCAGTGTCTATGTTCATTAAGAATAAAACTTTCCACTAGTTGTTTTTTTTTTTTTTTATTAAGAATAATTCTGATTGTGGCATAATAGAATTGGTCATCTGAATGCTTCTACGATGACTACTTTGTTTAAATCTGGATTATTAAATAAACCTATCGATTCTATTTCTTTTGAATATGATGCTTGTAAATTAGGAAAAAGTAAAACTATACCTTTTCCGCATTCCACAGCATGGAGCACTAAATGTTTCGAATTAATTCATAGCGATGTTTGGGGCATTGCCCCTCTTACATGGCCATTTCAAGTACTTTGTTACGTTCATTGATGACTACAGCAGGTTTACTTGGATTTATTTATTGCATTCTATGTCTGACGTTCTTAATGCATTTTAATTTTTTCTTAGCTATGTTGAGACCCAATTTTCCAAATGCATTAGATCTTTGTGCTCAGATTCACGGGGGGAGTATATTTCCAATGATTTCCAATATTTCCTAAAGACTAAATTAATCATTTCTTAGCGTACCTGTCCGTATACTCAGCAACAAAATTGAGTGGCAGAACGGAAAAACAAGGATCTCCTTGATGTCACTAGAACTTTACTAATTGAATCATCAGTTCCTCCTCATTTTTGGGCTGAAGCTCTCACCATTGCAGTACATTTAATAAACCATATTCCATCATCTACCATTGATCAATTAACACTACATTTTAAACTATTTGGTCATCATCCTGTATTTGATCATCTATACACCTTTGGCTATTTTTGCTTTGTTCATCTACCTCCCACAGAACGAACAAAATTAACCGCACAATCTCGCAGGTGCTCATTTCTGGGTTATGCTATTAATAAAAAAGGTTTTGTTTGTTATGATCCCATTGGTCGTCGCATCAAAGTTTCTTGCAATGTTATTTTCTTTGAAAATCAATATTTTTTTCAAACTCACTTGGATTGTCCTCCTCCATCTTCTCATGCTATCTTACCGAGTTTTTCAAATAAAACAACTGTTACTAGGTTTCATACTGACTTTATTTATCCTCATCGAGAAAAATCTATCACCGCAGATGCCCGTCCTCCTGATCCTTCGCCGGCAACTGGTTCCACAACTCCTCCTATCCTGCGTCGCTCCTCCATAACTTCTAAACCACTTGAGCGGTATGGATTCACCCACACTTCCTTGATGACAACCACTTTCTTGTCTCTATCCCAAGTTCTTATTTGCAGGCATTACAATATGATAGCTGGAACCAAGCTATTAAGGCAGAATTGGATGTATTAGATTCAAATCACATATGGGACATTGTGGATTGTCTTTCAGTAGTTAAACCCATCGGTTGCAAATGGATCTACTCCATCAAACTTAAATCTGATGGCTCATTGGATATACACAAAGCTAGACTCGTGGCACTAGGCAACAAACAAGAATATGGGGTTGACTACGAGGAGGCGTTTGCACCTGTGGCAAAAATGACTACAGTTCGGTTACTTTTCGCCATTTCTGCCTCTAAATCTTAGCCATTATACCAAATGGATGTAAAAAATGCCTTTCTCCATGGGGATCTGAAAGAAGGGGTCTATATGCGGATATCACAGGAAGTCACCTCTTTATCTAAGAAATCTGTCTGTCACCTACGGAAGTCTGTTTATGGTCTGAAGCAAGCTCCTCAAGCTTGGTTCGAAACTTTTAGAGGTCGCCTATGCACAAGTGGCTTTACTCAAAGCCCTTACGATCCGTCTCTTTTTCTGCAAACATTTACTGGTGTTACTGTTCTCCTTGTGTAAGTTGACATTATTATCACTGGCACTGACGATGGTATGATCAGATCTATCAAAGCGTCTCTCAGGGATTCTTCCCATATGAAGGATTTGGGCTCTTTGCATTATTTTCTGGGGTTAGAAGTGCATCAATCTCCCAACGGCCTGTTTATTAATAAACACAAATACACATTTCATCTCATTGAGCTTGCTGATCTCCATGACTCTTCACCTGTTGATACACCTGTAGAGATCAATCTAAAATTGAGTAAAAGATGATTGTGACCTTCTTCCTAATCCACATACCTACAGGCGCTTAGAGGGTAGTCTTGTCTATCTCACCATCACTCGACTTGATATCTCCTATGCCGTCAATCTTGTGAGCCAATTCATGACATCTCCGAGAAACCTTCATTTGAATGGTGTCAAGCGCATTATTCGGTATTTGTTGGGCACTGTCACTCGTGGTTTATATTATCCAAAGGATAATCCTCTTCAGTTGACCGCTTATGCAAACGTTGACTGGCGGGCTGTCATGATACACGTCGGTCTACTACTGGTTTGTGCATGTATCTAAAAAATTCTCTCATTTCTTGGAAATGCAAGAAACAAGAGCGTGTTTCTCGATCTTCCACAGAGGTTGAATATTGGGCAATGTCTTCTGCTTGTTCTGAAATCTTATGGCTCAGGAGACTTCTCTCAGATCTCGGCTTTGCTCAATCCTCTCCTACTTATTTGCATGTAGATAATACTGGGGCTATCAAGATCACTGAAAATCATGTCTTCATGAACGCACCAAACATATTTAAGTGGACTGTCACTTTATTCAGGATGAATTTAAGCGTGATGTCATTTCTTTACCTCAAGTCTCTACTGAGCTTCAGTTTGCTGATATCTTCACCAAAGGACTTCCTCGGCCTTGACATCAGTTTTCGGTTACCAAATTGCTACTATATGACTCTCCAGCATCAATTTGAGGGGTGGTGTCAATCAAGCCCATCTTGCGCAAGCCCATCTTGCGCAAGCCCGCTTGGGCCCAATAATTGTATTATAGTTAGATATTGTGTTTTAGCTGTTACAATTAGTCTAGTCATAACTTAAGTACACTTTCTCTATTAAGTAGCTATAATTTAAGATTTGTATTTATATTAGGATTTTGTTAATAGGGTATTAAACCCTTATATAATAAGAAGATCTGGACCCTAAAGGAGACACGCCATTCATCACAAATTTCTCTCTCTCTCTCTCTCTCTCTCTCTCTCTCTCTCTCTCTTTGTTCTATGTTTTCAAGATGACACCCATCATATCACTCGACTAATTCATTGAACCATTCACAACATTTGCACTCCTGACCTCACACGGCTCAAGCTGAAGATCATATGATTCCTCTGATTAAAAATAGCAATGGACGAGCGAAGTCATACACATAAGCAACAAAATTCAAATTGATACCTGTAACCCCAAAATAGGTATGGAATACATCAACTGCATCATCTGGTCTATCTGAAATTCCTCCATTCTCTTTGTCCTGCATTTCACAAAATGAATATCATGAAAATATTTCATTGTGATGTGCAATTATTAAAACAGAAAAGGTATCTGGCGCTGAGTATTTATTTCACAGCACCTTATCTCCATTCATGTAGCCCACATGCAGGAAATATGGATCTCTCCCTTTCTGGATGGGCCATTCCCAAAAAATGCATCACAGGATGATAGTCCCCATTGATTTACACAAATTGTATGACAATATATATCCATATATACATATATTCAACTATCCACTATAACATAATTTTGGGGCACAACACAGCCATACATGTTAAGGCCCAGCAGATGATCGATCCAGAACTCATGAACAAGCACCCATACAAAGACATCTTCAAACCCTCTTTGGCTAAAATGGGAGAAACTGGACCTGTACAGCTGCTAATGAATTGATTTCCATGACCCATCTCAGACAAGTGTCTTTCTCTGTCTTCGGTAACATGCCAACACAACAATGTGGTGGGTCCACCTTTCCCATATATCACAGACTTACAAGTGGAATTGTAGAAAAACAATTGAATCTTTCTTGTGTTTGATTTCTCACAACATCAACTGATTGTGCTCACAGAATTGGCTTTTCGTTTAAGTCCTTGGAAATGAATCCAAACATACAGAACAGTGTCCTGGAGCACTTGTTGCTGTGACAACAAAAATTATCATGGAGCTAAAATATCTCATGTTTCACATTGCAGCTTTCCAGCCAAATATGAATTTTTGAAAAGCAAGCAAATAACTATGTTTTCTTATGTTAATATTTAGCAGAGGAATGTGACATTAGCCACTTCTTACCCCCCAAAGTGGTCTGTCGCTTTGTTCCTTTATAAAATCAGGGGTTTTCATGAACCAAAAAGTTCTCTCCCACTTTATAAAATAGAACCTAAACTATGAATACAGGTAGAGTTAAAAATAACCTGACAGTCCAAGATAAACTTCACAAGCTTATCCTTGTCTATCCAGTGCAATCTGTCGATCAAAATTAGACTAGAAAGCACCCACCAAGAGTAGCAGACCTGAAAGGGAGCCAAGCAACGTTCCAAATTAAAGTTCTAGATCTTGAACAATGGTTCCATAAAACCAACTGTAAAAGTGTGATGGTATTTTTATTTTATTTTATTTTTTATTTTTTGACATTCAATTAAAAAGAATGATCCTAATGGATTTTAGCTGGTTTGGGTGTTTTAAATATGAAAACAGCCTTCTGAGTTCTACAAAGAAATAAAAAGAGATTTAAAGAAGAATTCAGTCGAAATCCAAAATCTCAGAATGGTCCCTGCTTAAATCTTCTTTTCTTCTACTGATTTTCAAGTCATGACTACACATTTAAGCAGAGGTGTCAATGGATCAGGTTGTGTTAGGTTGACCAATGTGCGTAGCAGGTGTGGACCCAAAAAAGACAAGACTTTTTATCAACAAGCTGGAAATGTTTACCCAAACCATAATCCAAGTAGAAAAATCAGCCCATATCCCAAATCACTTGGCCAGCTTGGCTTGGATTGGCCGGTAGGGTAGAGGATGCAACTCTTTAACACTTATGAGTGAAAGAACTCTTCTAAAGTCAGTTTTAGAAATACCCACGTCAGGAAGCTTTTCAGGCCGTCCATTTAGACCTCCAGATTTAACCTGCCGCTCGCATAACCACCACCCAAGAACATCCTTATCAACATGGTGTAGAGATCCAGTAATCGCAAGGGCACCCACACAGCAAAAAACTGCAGTCGCAATGGCATGCCAAGTACATTTTTTTTTATTAAGCTCAAATTTGTGAAGTTTGGTGCATAAAGAACATAGCAAGATCAAAAATTAATCTAAAACATGTTTGTGCACATCCATGCACATAGAGAACATAGTCTGAGACTGCTATCTAAAAATAGGCTTGTGCATGCACATGCACATTAGGTGGTCGCATATTGGGGTGAGTCATACACTACACTACCATCACTCACCCCTACTTGAATGGTCGTACAAATTTGATAGGGGCTTTCATATGAACAATTACATACAATGGACAATTATTGAGGAGAAATTCAGATGGTTAGGAACATAGGATAAAATAGACCAACTCCATTCATAGGAATGATTCAAACCATCAGAGGGTGGGTATGATATTCAGATATGAATTTTTCATCGAAGGTAAATAGATCTTTTAAACACTTATATGTCTAATGTTCAAAATCCACAAATATGGAGTCTAAGATATGATAAGCACATGAGATCCACAACAAATGAATACATACAAAATAAAAAATAAATAGAAAAAAAGAAAGAAAGAAAAACCCACAACAAGCAGAACATACTTTGCATTGCATGAGACTCCCCTCCAGGTGTGCATCCAAATCCACCATCCAAATTCTTACAGCTCAAAATGTAGTTCACAGCCTTTTCCACATTAATTCTATCTAAACGGTGTAAAATAGCAAGACAACAGATTGCACAATAAGAGAACCTACAGATGAAGAAAGGATTCATTTAAAAAAGTTCAGCACAGTCATCTAGATAACATGGAAGGAAATTATGATTGCAAATAACAAATGGGCCAAAAAGATAAAATACCGTGTATCAATTTCGCCCCATATGTCACCTGAGAAAGAACCATCTTCATTTTGTAACCCAGCAATATCTAACTCAAGATCAAGTCAAACAAAGCCTTCTCGTCTCCAGTCAAGAACTCAAACAGTTAACTAAGTTAATATGGAAATCCATTAGCACTAATTAAAACACATATAGCACACCTATGGAGATAATGCTTGTAGATTAGAAAGTTTAAGGTCACCAGGTCCTAAAGATCTACCTACTTGAGTTAAATTGAAGACTTGCATAGTATTAGACAACTGGAGCATGATGATGAATCACTTGTCCTCCCAATGGAATTATTTAGTTGATTGTGTGAATGATTCACCATTTGCACAAACTTAGTGAGTCGAAATCATGAATAATCAACTATCAAAATGCCCCATATGCATACTTTTCTTGTTCACCCTAATTTTGTTATTTGTGAGAGGTGCTAATGTGATGAACATGTGATTTGGGGTTAATTTTAGTTGGAACAGGCCTTAAGTTTAGAATTGAGATGACTCCTCCAGTACTGCAGATCGATGTCATAAACCAATTCAAATTGGCCTCTATAAAATTAACCAAATGATGCTCCTGACTGGATTCAATTAAAGCAAACCACGAATCAGAAAATCGTTTCCACTAGAAAACTATGGATAACAAAACACCAACCAAATCCAAACCAACTTGAACAAGAAATTTGGCAGTCATGTGTATAATTTGAACAAAAGTATTAAAGCATCAAAAGGATAAGTACCGGTAAAACATCATATAAAAACATTGCATTCACAATAGGACAACCATGGAAGTAGTTCTAGGATGCTGAATGCTGAATAGCTACTAAAAACATGAAGATGGTACCAAGGAACTAATCATATAACCAAATAGTCATATACATGGAACAACAAAGCAGGGAATCTGGCTAGAAATCAATCAGCTCAAACTGTAATACCAGTTGCAAAAATATCGTGTGATTATGCATGTTGTATGCTGCTTTAGGAAATCATAAGAAATTTGGACATATGGAGATGACATCATCCACATTCATATCCAATGCATTTCAGGTTGGACCTGAGGCATATTAGATGCAAATTTGGAGTTAGGACACCTAATGTGGCTAGATGGAATGGATGATCATCTGTTTCACCAGAATATTGAATCAAGCTAGTGATATAAGCTACATCCAAGCATGTCTTTTAACACCAATGCAAATTTTAGGTTGGAGAGATACCCAAATATAAGCTCCATGTGAAATTTTCAAGGAAATTGTATCATCCCTTTGTTGAATACCTTCCCAAACAATATGCTTAGAGAGAGAGAGAGAGAGAGAGAGAGAGTCATGTGAAGTATAATAAAATCTCTAGCCTTAAAAAAAAGGATACAGCTTGACACCTTATCAATGTCGAGAACATCTAGCTTGTCAAAAAGAGCTAAAATCTGCACAGCACTAATTGTATACAGAACATGAGGATCATGTCCAACATGGCCAGAAAAACCACCTGCATAGCAAAAGATAGAATAAATAGAAGGCATGCATTATAAAGAAAAGTGGGGAAAAAACTTCATGGGTGCTATTTCCCCTGTGAGAAACATTTGAGGCATGGTCTTATTGTGCTAAGAAATTATGGGTGTGATGCATCAGTATATGCATAGTATTAAAGCACCTCTAACATTAAAGTTAGGGCCACTGTTTGGTGACACATACTGCTGATATTCTAGAACCCAATGTGCACATGAGATGCCCCCAAAATATTCTGATTGAAAGTCTAAGCATCCAATCCTTTTTCTTGGAAGGAAAAATTACAGCAATTGTCAAAAGAAGTTCCAATCTAATAAAATAAATTTACTTGTGAGTTTCATCTTTTTCAATCGAAAGCCTATAGATGAAAAAGATGGCGGAAGATGTATATGATCCATAATAGATCTCACGATGCCCCATACAAATTATTGTATGAAATATGAACACTCTACAAATTATTAAAATTTATTTCTGAAAAATCCGGTATTTTAGGTGGTTCAATGAAAATAAAAAACTCCATACTAGTGCTGGGTTCTAAAACTTATACATGCATGCAATCTGGTAACAAGAAACACAACAACAGCCCATAGAGCAGTTGGAAGGTGATCAATGTCACAACCACAAGGTTATCAGTTCGAGTCATGTTACTTATTAAAAGAAAAAAAAAAAGAGAAAAAACTACAACAAACAGTGTCACAATCTAGAAGAATTCACAAACCACAATCATGTTGACAGCTCATCACCCATGAAACAACTGCTTCCTGATCAGCGCTTCCAAGCTTTTGCAAAAGATCCAAAGTAGTCAAGCCCCAATATGCACCATTCATTCTTAGATGCTCCATGACCAAAGATTCAAAATCGTCCTTCTTCTGAAGGCAAAATGCACATAAGAAGTTCAGGAACTCTGAAAATCTAGTGACACTTTGGATTAGACAACATTCCATGTATTGTAACAAGTACAAACCTTTTCAACAGCTAAGATATATTGTACATGCTTGTCGATTTCCAGCTCCCCCATTCCCAAAACTGCAGAGGAAAGTTTGATATATTTTGCAGTAGAAAATAATTAAAGATAAATACAATCTTAGAAGATTAGCTATTAGCAAACACTTCGTAAAGTCACTTGGAAAGGTATTGAGCTTCATATCAGAAAAACAAGACACTAAAAGAATGTTCAGAGGAAACATAAGTAGCTTAGGTTCCTGTCTGGATTACTGCAAACTCCAATCAAAAGGAACATTTTGGAAGAACATCTGGAACGTTATTATTATTGGGGTGCATAGTCATTCAAATCTACAGTCACTATCATATGCATTTCTCATACATGGCATCTAGGACCCACATGTATGCAAATATTTGAACTCAAACCCCTTTCTACAAAAAAAATATATATTTGAATAGAAGAAGAAAAATTGGTATATTTTACATTGTCAAACAACGGTGGGCCCCAAGAACTGTGGGCCTGTTTTTGGGCCTCCTTTTTTAGACCTTAATAGCCATTATGCACTTGACTGCATTACACAACTGTTGGAGGAGTACGCATCTGACATAAGAAAACAAAATCCAACAAAGGAATGTCCCTTCTTTATCAATTGCTCATCAAAGGACTTGACAAAAAACTTGTCAATAGAAACATCACACCACCATATCCTATAGTTTGTACCACTATCAGGATCAGACACTGAATGGACTTTGAGAAGCAGCGCGGTCAATTGAATTAGACTCACCATCATGCGAATTCTTCAGAGACAGGGTAAACAACTTTCATACCAAACTATTTTAAATAATATAAACCAACACTACTTTATTAGTAGCAGCAATAAATGAAATGTTAGTTGGATCTAGGCCCAGTTGTACATTAGTCCTAGCCCACGAGTATACTAAAACATGTGTGTTTGGGCCAAGTCAACATGAGATTCTGTACAATGATTCTTTCCTATATTGTAGATTGTAATTAACTGTAATTGCTTGATTAGAGCATGTAATTACCAGATTAGAGCCTTGATTAAGGCAACAATTCATTGATAAATAGAAGGGATCGATCCTTTTGGAGATCAACCCAATTCATTACAATTTCACTGTTCATTATCTCTATTGTGAATGTCATGAAATTCCTCTAGAAGAATTTGCATACCCTAAATCTTCCCGAATTGGACATGAGACCCATCCTTAATTGCATAACATATATTGGGAATAGAAGTATTCCATTGATTGTAGCCCATTTGGTCAGGCATATGGGTGTGTGAGTGAGAGTACGTGAGTTCGAATCACAAAGTATTTCACACTAAAACAACAGACCTCCAAATTTGAATTCTGAATATGGAATCCTAAAAGTAACCCATTCAGTTTAGCTTTCTTAAGCATAATACTCAATGCTTTGACTATAATCACAAACAAGAGTGGAGAAAGAGGGTAGCCCCCATGACTCTTTTTTTTTTTTTTTGGTTTTTGGTGAGACTTTAGAGCCAAATAGTATAGGAGAAATATACAGGAAAGCCACAAGGCCTGGAAGCCAAATGAAAACCAAACATAACAAAGAAAAACATGAAGAGAAGTGAACCAACAAAGAAAACAATAAAAAAGAAATCAGATAAAACACATGTGATATCTTAAGTTTTAATCAAACTCTGGCGCCAGAGACCCCCCTTTCTTAAGACAGATATGTCCTCTGTCTTAACCCATAGGACCCATGAAAGAACCCCTTTGGAGAACCACTAATTATAAAATAAAAATAGGAGAAAGAGACTGAAAGTTGAGTTTTAAACCCTAATACGGGGGTTAAGGTCCCAAATTAGTTTCTCTTTAGATTTCAATAAAGCCAAATTATTAACCTAAACTAGAATCAAGCAATCATACACAAGAGAAGGAGATGCGATTTTACGCGGAAAACCCTACTTGGGAAAAACCACGAGTCCTATCACCCAGACTAACGAAAACCAAGCACCATGTAAACGAAAGTTATAAGAAGTACTCACAGACCCTTCCCCGTTGCAACCCAACCTAAGGACTGCGATGATCTTGCCGACGACTCGCCGTACACCTTCCTTGTGCTTGAACCAACCAACCAACTTGAACACCTCTTCAAGGTGAATCTACGGCAAGAGAGCAGATGAAAAGAATCTCCAAGGCTCGAAGCTTCAGCACTGCAACAAAGGATGCTTTGGAGAAGATGATGGATCTCTCAAAGGATTCTAGGGTTTAGAATGGGAGAGAGTTGTCCTAGGTTTGAGAGAGAATGCCTTTTTATAACTCTTGGCTCGTGGGTTGCAAGCCATAAGAGTTTTGGAATGAGTGGGAGACAAATAGGAAGTGTTTCCAAATAAAATTCTGAATCCTGTATCAGGCACACGTCATGCGCTCGAGAGCAGGTCTAGGTCCACTTGAGCGCGTGACCCTCTGACTTCAGCTTCAACGTATTCCGTGTCTCAGGCTTGAGCACGGGAGAAAACAGCTTGAGCACATAAGTTTATGCTAGAGGGGCGCTTGAGCTGGCAGTACATATTTCAGCCATCTTGAATTCTCGCTCGATTCTTCGATCCGGGCAATCCATCTTTAAAATACAATGATAAATTATAAATCCCTGTTTTGTCCATATCCCAATGAATTTGCCAATAATCAATTTCCTTAGAGAGACACATCTCGTGCCGATTCCTCCATTGTCCTTCAAATCCTATTGCTGAAAATAGTAATCAAGATATCCCAACTGACCATATAATAAGCCTTCTCAAAATCCAACTCAAAAATAACTCCTAGTCGCCTTGTCTAATGCCTAGAATCAGTACATTCACGAGCTATAAGCACAGAACCCAAAACTTGTCTCCCTTCCACAAATGCACCCTTCTCATTGGAAATAATCAAAGGCATACATCTCTTCAATTGATTAGCAAGAAACATTGCCAACATTTTATAGACATTCCCTAAAAGGCCAATGCATTATAGCTTTCCACAACTCACTCTTCATGAGTCAAGAAGTATTTTTATTGTTTGGGAAAAAGGATTTAACAATATCCATCATTTTCCATGATGGTAAAACCTATCCTTTTGCCTATCCTATAGCATTCTTAGAATCATCCTCAATCAATAACAAGTAATGAGCCTGAACATCCATGCAAACTCAGGATTTTTAGTTCCAATTCATTACAGGAATTTCTATCATTGTAATTGTTGTTTTTATTTATTTATTATTATTTGTAGTATGCAGTCCATCCCCTTATTGGACTGTGGACTGCTCTTAGTTTGTGTATTGTAGAGTTCTTGTTTAGTGCATTTCCAGTTTGTTCTCATAAGAAGCTTCATGCAAATCAGAAAATGGAAGTACTGATGTATTTAGGCTCAGTGACAGATTTCCCCTAGGAATGATGAATTCATCAGTACAAGAGAGATATACTGCAAACAACACAAGTCCCATTGTAGATCCTCACAAATTTCTAAATGCAGAAGGTCTTAAGGCGCCGGATCAAGCACAAAAATAAATCTAGAGAGAGAGCCTTCTGTCAAATATAGAACAATCATTCATGTCTCTGCAATCCATCTACTATTTTTCTCCCTCCCTTTCTTATCCACCCTCTATCTTCCCAAAGGATCACCCTTTGAGACAAGCTTGGTCACAATCCACTAGTGCCCTAGGCTCGCATCTGCTATATTTTTCTAAATTTCTAATCCAAAAGTAACCACTTATTTGTTGAATAACACATGTATTAATCAAAATCACATGTATTGTTTACATATGCATATGAAGGGTGTGCAAGTGTAATGAATTTACATATTGTTAAATTTACCATGCTGTTTGTAATCCCAGATTTTGATTACAAACAACATGGTAAATTTAACATCATGTCATTTTATAAAGGCTTCTTGCAAGAATTGCAACATATATAACATACACCAACAAATTGCAATCCTTCAATAAAAGAGAGAGAGAGAGAGATTGATGGGGTATTTGTTTGTAATCAGACATAACTAATATATAGTATTCAAAGAAGAAGAGAAGATCTGAACAAAAGGATGGAGATAGATAGAGTACCTGATTTTTTTGTTGTCTTGAGAGTGGGCCGAGACCGTTAGCGCAAGAGGGATTGGCTAGAAAGGTCAAAAGGGGTTGGGGTACTTGCAGTTCTGCACAGGGGAGATCAACAAAGGGCACGATTATCAAATGGCTGGGCCTGGTGGGCGAGCCAGCAGAGCCCAATTCAAAGCCATCGGGGAGCCTGCACTAGCTAGCGGCTAGCCCTTGAGGCTAGCATTGCTGGGGAGTTCATAGCCAACTCAGGCCTTAACTGCCTAGCCTAGAGATGCTACGGCCCAGTAGGGCAATTAAGATGCCGTGGCACGGCGTGCAAGGCATGACCTACGACACGAGCCATACTTGGCATGCCATTTTGACTGCAGTTTTTTGTTGTGTGGGTGCCCTTGCGATTACTAGATCTCTGCACCATGTTGATAAGGATCTTCTTGGGTGGTGGCTATGCGAGCGGCAGGTTAAATCCGGATGTCTAAATGGATGGCCTGAAAAGCTTCCTGACGTGGGTATTTCTAAAACTGACTTTAGAAGAGTTCTTTCACTCATAAGTGTTAAGAGTTGCAGCTTCTACCCTACCGGCCAATCTAAGCCAAGTTGGCCAAGTGATTTGGGATATGGGCTGGTTTTTCTACTTGGATTGTGGTTTGGGTAGACATTTTCAGCTTGTTGATAAATAGGTCTAGTCTTTTTTGGGTCCACACCTTCTACGTACATTGGTCAACCTCGACTGAATTCTTCTTTAAATCTCTTTTTATTTCTTTGTAGCACTCAAAAGGCTGTTTTCATATTTAAAACACCCAAACCAGCTAAAATCCATTAGGATCATTTTTCTTCATTGAATGTCAAAAAATAAAATATAAAATAAAATAAAAATACCATCACACTTTTACAGTTGGTTTTATGGCACCCTTTGTTCAAGCTCCAGAACTTTAATTTGGAACCTTGCTTGGCTCCCTTTAAGGTCTGCTACTCTTGGTGGGTGCTTTCTAGTCTAATTTTGATCGACAGAGTGCACTGGATAGACGAGGATAAGCTTGTGAAGTTTATCTTGAACTGTCAGGTTATTTTTAACTCTACTTGTATTCATAGTTTAGGTTCTATTTCACAAAATGGGAGAGAACTTTTTGGTTCATGAAAACCCCTGATTTTATAAAGGAACAAAGCGACAGACCACTTTGGGGGGGTAAGAAGTTGTCACATCCCGGTCTCAAATTACCCTGGCCTAGGGTAATCCCCGAGGTGGAACACACATACTCCCGTGTGATTGTACCTATCGCGAGTCAAATACAAGCACATGAAGGAGAAAACCATTCCACTCGTGAGTCGAACTCACTAATAACCATCAATCAACAGTTAATATAGCGGAAGCTTATATCAAATGATCATCATAACCCTGTACAATCCCATATACAACATTCAAGTTTAAAACAAAAGAATTTATACATTGATATACAGTGTTTGTACAAAAGAAAGTTCTATACATCATTACTAAAATAATAGCAAAATGAATTAAATTAAGTGTGACCCATACAAAAACACTAGTCACACTTCTACTATGTGCTCTCAAAATCTTGACGCTCTCCGTACTGAGGAGTCTCTACATGGGCCCTACTCCGGGCCACTCCTTTAATCCTGAAGGTACCTCTTGGGTAACCTTCTCTCCCTCCGTGGTCTCTGCTGGACCGGGAGCTGCATCTGTGCCTGTGACACCAAGAGTAGTATCTTAATACAACGATTAGCAAGCATAAACAGTAAATTAGAAATACGATGAGGTTTTTTTTTTTAAGACAATTATAATTTGAGAATAATAATGAGACGAGTAAAAGAGTAATCAAACAATCCACTTTCATGAGTAAATCATATATATTTTTTCTTTTAAAATCATTAAAAAGAAAATACGAATACAAATACAATACGAATTGGCAACTACATAAAACTCATCCTCTCATTGAGAGCAAATCGTGTTGGGATGTCACTAGGGTCCGGCCAAAGATCCTCCTAGCTACCCGGGTCCTGGAGTTCCGGTGCTCCAGTCTGTCCACTGCGCAGCGACGTTCAAATTCTAAACCAAGATTTAACCCCGTCGGGTATCGTCCGGTCGAATCTAAGTAGTGCCGACTAAATCAAATCGAATATTAAATCGAATTTCGTTCATAATTCAAATCGAATAACTTTTTCAAATATTTGGATATTCACTCAACTCAATTGCTTTATCCATATCAATATCAATAATGTATAACAATGAATAACAATTTTGGAGGAACAAAAGGGTAATTAAATATATAAACATATTGTATCAATATGACAATTTATCGAATAAATTGATGCAAATAAAAATTCCCAGTTTCAATATTCAATTCAAATATTTGATGACAGTAAGCAATTAATACTAATTTATTATTCATATAACCTGCTATTATCCAATACAAGATTAATTTAAAGAATCAACACATTACTATCTACTTAGTGTCACTTACGATGATATTATGTTGAATATCTAAATTAGTCTTCATGGCTTAATAATAGATTAATGATTTCCTTTGGGCTTAATTAGAAGGTTAATGGTTCCAATTCTAAGACATAAATTAAATGAAACCTAAGTTCCTATGGTAAGGAGGGTATACTTCTTAATTATTCATTCATTCCAACTCCTTTCTACCATTAATAGATTAATGATTTCCTTTCCATTCCCCAAACATTCATGGCCCATAGGTGACTTAAACATTTCAAATAGGGGGGAGGAAGCCTGCTGAAATGGGCCTGGAAGCCTGCTGAAATGGGCCTGGAAACCTGTTGAAATGGGCCCGACAGAGCCCAGGCCCGTTCGAGCGGGCCCAGCTGCTGTCTGGGTCCGTTTCAGTGCAGAATTCTGCACTGTTTCCTGCCCATTTGAGTTTTCATTTCCCTCACATTTCTCATGCATTTGAATCTTTCTTAAACATTAGTAAATCCCATTAAATCATAAACCATTATAATCCTTCAATCCAATCCCAACCATATGCATTAGCAACCAAAATTTTCAAAGTTCAATATAAATAGAATTGTAGAAATTCAAAGACTCATAATTTCAACAAATAGAATCCAAGTAATACATGTAATAAATCATAAAAACTTGATTGATGCAAATCAACACATTTACACAACATGTATAGCATGTTTAAAGTCTATACTTGCCTCCAAGCAACCTTTCAAGCTTTTACTTCACAAATCTTAACCCAAGTGATGAAAACCCCAAATATACAAACCCTAATCATGGAAAAACATAGAACATTGATGAGGATGTAATGCATGCATGAGGATGTGTCTATTTGTCTCTAAGATACTCAAAATCATGATTATAGAGTTTTGTTACTCACCTCTATTATAGATTTCGAAATTGAGAGGAAATAGAGGGAGTTGGAGAATGCTTCTTGTCACAAGATGAAGGAAATAGAGAAGATAAAGAAGAGGATGATGATTCACACTCAACTTTTAAAGCACATGCAACAATCCCTTGGGTGATTGAATGAGGAGAGTGAATGGAAGAGAAGGGTAAGGAGAGTTGTAGAGATAAGTGAAGTGAAATGAATGAAAGGAAAGAGGGGTTTTTATGTCTTATATATGAGATAAGAATGAACTTTTTGCAAATTAGCCAATTAGTTAAGAACATTTCCATATTCAGTCAATTGAGAGTCCACTTTCTCAATGAGTGGTCAAATGAGGTCAAGTCTATTATGAAAGTTGATGGGATCGACGAAATACACGTGTTAGTGGTAAAATGACGTGCAAATGATGCAATTTATGAAAATCAAGAATTACGGAAAAAGCCCTTAATTACATTAAACCGAGCCAAATCGGTGTCAACTCACCTATTTAGGGTTCAAAACTCACCCAACTCAACTCAAATGCATTAATTAATACTAATTTATCATAATTAGAAGTCAAGCATAATTAATTTGGCTAATACTCAATTAATTAGCAATAATCAAGGTTAATTGAGCTTGGGATGTAACAAAAGTGGCTAATGTCACATTCCTCTGCTAAATATTAAAACATAGTTATTTGCTTGCTTTTCAAAAATTCATATTTGGTTGGAAAGTTGCAATGTGAAACATGAGATATTTTAGCTCCATGATAATTTTTGTTGTCACAGCAACAAGTGCTCTTCAGGACACTATTCTGTATGTTTTGGATTCAGTTCCAAAGACTTAAACGAAAAGCTAGCTAGTTCTGTGAGAACAATCAGTTGATGTTGTGAGACATTAAATACAAGAAAGATTCAATTGTTTTTCTACAATTCCACTTGTAAGTCTATGATATGTGGGAAAGGTGGACCCCACCACATTGTTGTATTTGGCATGTTACCGAAGACAGAGAAAGACACTTGTCTGAGATGGGTCATGGAGAAAGACACTTGTCTGAGATGGGTCATGGAAATCAATTCACTAGCAACTGAACAGGTCCAGTTTCTCCCATTTTGGCCAAAGAGGGTTTGAAAATGTCTTTATATGGGTGCTTGTTCATGAGTTCTGGATCGTTCATCTGCTGGGCCTTAACATGTATGATTGTGTTCTGCCCCAAAATTATGTTACCATGGATAGTTGAATATATGTATATATGGATATATATTGTCATACAATTTGTGGAAATCAATGGGGACTATCATCCTGTGATGGATTTTTGGGGAATGGCCCATCCAGAAAGGGAGAGATCCATATTTCCTGCATGTGGGCTACATGAATGGAGATAAGGTGCTGTGAAATAAATACTCAGTGCCAGATACCTTTTCTGTTTTAATATTGCACATCACAATGAAATATTTTCATGATGTTCATTTTGTGAAATGCAGGACAAAGAGAATGGAGGAATTTCAGATAGACCATATGATGCAGTTGATGTATTCCATACCTATTTTGAGATTGCAGGTATCAGCTTAAATTTTGTAGTTTATGAGTATGACTTCGCTCGTCCATTGCTATTTTTAATCAGAGGAATCATATGATCTTCAGCTTGAGCCGTGTGAGGTCAGGAGTGCAAATGTTGTGAATGGCTCAATGAATTAGTCGAGTGATATGATGGGTGTCATCTTGAGAACATAGAACAAAGAGAGAGAGAGAGAGAGAGAGAGAGAGAGAGAGAGAGAGAGAAAGAAACTTTTGATGAATGGCATGTCCCCTTTAGGGTCCATATCTTCTCATTATATAAGGGTTTAATACCCTATTAACAGAATCCTAATACAAATACAAATCCTAAATTATAGCTGCCTAATATAGAAAGTGTGCTTAAGTTATGACAAGACTAATTGTAACTTAGCTAAAACACAATATCTAACAATAATACAATTATTGGGCCCAATTGGGCCTACGCAGGATGGGCTTGATTGACACCCTCCCTCAAATTGATGCTTAGCAGCAATTTGGTAACTAGAAATTGATGTCAAGGCCGAGGAAGTCCTTTGGTGAAGATATCAGCAAAATGAAGCTCAGTAGGGACTTGAGGTAAAGAAATGATATCACGCTTAAATTCATCTCGAATAAAGTGACAGTCCACTTCAATATTTTTGGTGCGTTCATGAAGATATGATTTTCAGTGATCTTGATAATCCCAGTATTATCTGCATGCAAGGAAGTAGGAGAGGATTAAGCAAAACCGAGATCCGAGAGAAGTCTCCTGAGCCATAAGATTTCAGAACAGGCAAAAGACATTGCCCAATATTCAGCCTCTGTGGAAGATCGAGAAACACGCTCTTGTTTCTTGCATTTCCAAGAAATGAGAGAATTTTCGAGATACATGCACAAACCAGTAGTAGATCAACGCGTATCATGATAGCCCGCCCAGTTAGCGTCTGTATAAGCGGTCAACTGAAGAAGATTATCCTTGGGATAATATAAACCACGAGTGATAGTGCCCAACAAATACTGGATAATGCGCTTGACACCAGTCAGATGAAGGTGTCTCGGAGATGTCATGAATTGGCTCACAAGATTGACGGCATAGGAGATATGTGGTCGAGTGATGGTGAGATAGACAAGACTACTCACCAAGCGCCTGTAAGTATGTGGATTAGGAAAAAGGTCACCATCATCTTTTACTCAATTTTAGATGGAGAGAAGTAACTGAACTGCAGTCATTTTTGCCACAGGTGCAAACTCCTCCTCGTAGTCAATCCCATATTCTTGCCTGTTGCCGAGTGCCACGAGTCTAGCTTTGTGTCTATCCAAAGAGCCATCAAATTTAAGTTTGATAGAGTAGATCCATTTGCAACTGAAGGGTTTAATTGCTGAAAGACAGTCCACAATGTCCCATGTGTGATTTTGATCCAATGCATCCAATTCTACCTTCATAGCTTGGTTCTAACTATCATGTTGTGCAAATAAGAACTTGGGATAAAGACAGAAGAAAGGGTTGTCATCAATGAAGTGTGGGTGAATCCATACCCCTCAAGTGGTCTAGAAGTTTTGGAGGAGCAGCGCAGCAGGATAGGAGGAGTTGTGGAACCTGTTGCCGACGGAGGGATCAGGAAGACGGGCATTTGCAGTGGTAGGTTTTTCGCGACGATGATAAACAAAGTCAGTATGAAACGTAGTAACAATTGTTTTAGCTGAAATACTCGGTAAGATTGCATGAGAAGATGGAGGAGGACAATCGAAGTGAGTTTGAAAAAAAATATTGATTTTCAAAGAAAATAACATTGCGAGAAACTCTGATTCGATGACCAATGGTATCATAACAAACGAAACCTTTTTTATTAGTAGCATAATCCAGAAATGCGCACCTGCGAGATTGTACGGTTAATTTTGTTCGTTCTGTGGGAGGTAGATGAACAAAGCAAAAATAGCCAAAGGTGTGTAGATGATCAAATATAGGATGATGACCAAATAGTTTAAAATGCAATGATAATTGATCAATGGTAGATAATGGAATATGGTTTATTAAATGTACTGCAATGGTGAGAGCTTCAGCCCAAAAATGAGGAGGAACTGATGATTCAATCAGTAGAGTTCTAGTTACATCAAGGAGATGCTTGTTTTTCCATTCTGCCACTCCATTTTGTTATGGAGTATACGGACATGTACGCTGAAAAGTGATTCATTTAGTCTTTAGGAAAGATTGGAAATCATTGGAAATATACTCTCCCCCTAAGTCTGAGCACAAAGTTTTAATGCATTTGGAAAATTGAGTCTCAACATAGCTAAGAAAAAATTAAAATGCATTAAGAACATCAGACATAGAATGCAATAAATAAATCCAAGTAAACCTGCTGTATTCATCAATGAACGTAACAAAGTACTTGAAATGGCCATGTGAAAGGTGAGGGGTAATGTCCCAAACATCGCTGTGAATTAATTCAGAACATTCAGTGCTCCGTGTTGTGGAATGAGGAAAAGGTATAGTTTTACTTTTTCCAAATTTACAAGCATCACATTCAAAATAAATAGAATCAATAGGTTTATTTAATAATCTAGATTTAAACAAAGTAGTCATTGTAGAAGCATTCGGATGACCAATTCTATATATTATGCCACAATCAAGAATTATTCTGAATAAAAAAACAAAACAACTAGTGGAAAGTTTTATTATGAATGAATGTAGACATTGGTAGGGAAAACAGTATGCCATGCTTAGGCCCCCTCGCGATCACTTCCCTCTACACCTGGTCCTACACAATACAACCAGAAGAAGAAAACGAGACTTTGTAATTATCCTCAACAAGTTGACCCATGGAAAACAAAATTGGTAGCAAGATGAGGAGACACTAAAACATTGGTTAATGGTAATGGGCCAGGGATATCACTAACAGAGGTGATGGGAAGATGGTCTCTATTGGTAGTTTGAACAGTAAGATTTCCAGTGTAAGGAAGCACATATTGTAAAGTTGTGGGTGAGGATGTTATATGGTTACTTGCATCAAAATCTAAGTACCATGTATGAGAAAGAGACAAATCAGTACCTGAGATGTTCATTGATGCCAAGGCATTGATAATCATTTGATTTACCATATCAGGAGTGAGAGGAGCCGGGGACGCAAATTGTAATGAGGAACTAGGCTGTGAAGAAGAATCAAACTGTAGGGAACCACCGAAGTCAGAGGGTGCATATGTTCGAGAAGTCACTGTGTAAGTACTAAGAGCTACTTATATTGTAGAAGTACCAGGGGCTGACGGCACATAGTTGCGGGAAGTAGAATTTCGAGCCTTCTTCCCACATTCTTCAATAATGTGACCAATGGCCTTACAATGTTTGCAGATTTTAGCCTTGCTTTGATTTGCATAATAACCATATTTCTTACAGTTATAGTATTGAACTTTACTGATGTCCCAAGAAGGTGGTTTGGTTGTAGCTGCATAGGTAAGTGGAGCCTCAATAGATCTCTGTTGTTCTAGAATCGTTTTGGTAACCGGACGTTGTTCCTCCCGCAGAAGTTGCTGAAGATAGTCATCTAAGCTTGGAAAAGGAGCCCAGCTCATTAAGTTTGATCTGACGGTCTCAAACTCCAGACGAAGTTTCATGAGAAAATGGTCCTGATGACTATTTTGCTGTAAGGGAAGTAATTCCGGTAGAAGTGCTACAGACACATTTGCAAACATGATCTCATCATATTCAGACCACAGTTGGCGAGACCCATTGTAATATTCCTGTATAGACGGGGTGCCTTGAGAAAATTGGGAGATGTCTAGCTCCAAGTGAAATTGTCGAGCAACATTACCCTGTTGATAAATCTTTATAAGATAATCCCACATCTCCGGGCAGATTTGCAAGGTTTCAGATTAAGAATAAAATGGGGTTCAACAGAGCCTAGTAACCAAGTTTTGATTTTAGCATCCTTAGTTTTCCAGGCTGATATCTTCTTTCTGCTGCTCTTCCTTTCTTGCTATCACTTGGCAAGAACATAGAACACAGAGAGAGAGAGAGAGAGAGAAACTTGTGATGAATGGCGTGTCCCCTTTAGGATCCATCTCTTCTCATTAAATAAGAGTTTAATACTCTATTAACAGAATCCTAATACAACCTAATATAGAAAGTGTACTTAAGTTATGACTAAACTAATTGTAACTTAACTAAAACACAATATCTAACTATAATATAATTATTGGGCCCAATTGGGCTTGCGCAGGATGGGCTTGCTTGACAATGGGTCTACCATGGATGGATCATGTCGGAAACTCACTGCAGAAAAGGCTTGGGCCTCTTTTTATTGAACGTGGATTATTGCTGTAAATTTTTTTTTTTCATTACCCTATTTTCATACCACCAATGAAAGGGTTACTAACTCTTTTTGTATGGATATGCTTGTGAAATGATCCATCCATCAGAGTATCTTTCTTGATCACAAAACCATGTGCGCCGATTTTATGGGTCAAGGAGTATGGGATGAGAAGAAGGTGATGAGTGGTGGTGGTGGTGGTGGTGATGATGTTTGGGGCTTATCACTTATTTTCTTTCGCTAGTTGGCAGATTTTATTCCTTGTGCATGTCATTAATCCTCGAGCTAAATGGTCTTTGGATATATCTGATATATGTTATTATTAAATTGGGCAACATGCAGGACTGTCACTATTGGAATATCCCGGATTAAAGGCAATAGATCCAGCTTATGCTTTACCTGTCGACGTTGTGAATATGATTTTCTTTGGGAGATAAAAGGTTCAGTCAAACCAACTTCATAGTTAAATTGCATTCTTTCCATGTTTCAACACCTTCATCTTATATGGATGGAAATTCCTAACTTTGTAAGTTTCTGCTAGCATCCAGCTCATGACCAAGGTTCTCACAGTACCATAAATTTCATCTGCTGGCGAACTTACTAGAGTGTCACAATGCATCAAATACTTGGGCTTCAATTAGGAAAAGAAACAAATTAATAGTTTTGATTTATCTGAAAGCTATTATTGGCCTTTATGTACATTGTCATTTTAACTTTTAAGCACACCAGGTAAAAAAAAATGTTCTCCCTTACAAGTTATGATTAATGTGTATAATTTTAAATTGTTGCAAGCTTTTGAGTGGACGCAAACTTTTGTTGTTAATCTGGAAAGTAGCACGGTTATTTCAGTTTCTTCTCATGAGGACAATGCTTTGCCTGGAGTAACGCAATTTTTGCCATTTGCCATTGCACTGCACCCAAGTCCCATCCTATGTTTTAGAGTAAAACCCATTAATCATTCTCACACTAGAACTTCTCTTAAATGACATATTGGGCCTTGTACTTGATCTGGCACTTAGCATTGAGACCTGTAGTCTGTAGACTGGGCTTGGCTTGAATCCTGTGTAATAAGCTGTTGGGCTCAGCTTGAAGATATTGTGACAAGTATTTGGCACTGAGAAAGGATTTCTATAATTTGTAGGATGTATGATCTAATGGTTGTAAAGGTTTTGAAAAGTACTCAAAATCCATGAAAAATCAAGACCTCAACTTTCACCTCAAAGCTGCTCTTGGCCATCTAAAGAGCCTGAACGGTTCGGATCGTGCAAAGGAGGCCCACAGAAATAAATAAATATATATTATTTTGAATATGGACTTTTTTGCTATAAAAAAAGGATCAATGACTAAAATTTGATCAACTGGCCGTGTTTGACCTTCCAAAAGTAATCCACAATTAAGATCATGGTTTTGGAGCCCACACAAACCAAAAAAATGAAAAAAAGGGACTGTTTTATATACTCTGCTAAATCAATAGTCGGGAGATTTTGGCCAATTTCTCATGATCCATGATGAATCATGAGAAACACTTGGCCACTTATCCAAATACCCCTAACCTTCAATCTCTTAGTTTTGACTCTTAGACACTTCGCCAACATTGGCCAGGCTAAAGATGTCAAACGGGTCGTGCTGTGCCGGTACAACACAGCAACTTCGTAGCACGGGCCATGCCTAAGTCATGCTGGGCCGTGTTGTACCTCCTTGCCTATCGTGCCATGGGCTTCATGTGATTCTTACCTTTTAAGCTTAAAAAACAAAGTTATTACAGAAAAAAATTAAAAAATATAAGTAAGAAAGAGTATGGCACACCAATTTAAGTGGTTCGGTCAAATTCAACCTACTCCATTGAGAAGAAAATCATTTGGATTTTTTCAATTTAAACATTTTCAATAGAATTTAAATTATTTGCCCGTGCCGCGAAGCCACTGTGTTGTGCTAGCACGGCACGACCAGTTTGACATCTTTAGCCTGGCCAATGTTGGCCAAGTGTCTAAGGGTCAAAACTAAGCGATTAAGGGTTAGGGGTATTTGGATAAGTGGCCAAGTGTTTCTTATAGGGAGATTCTTCTAGCACACAAGAAATCACTCTTCACACATAGAAAAAAAAAAAAAAAAAAAGAATTCCTAAAGTACCACTCCCCCACCCCATCTCCCCGTCACCGGCTGGAAAGGAGACCAACAAGAAGGCTGGCCTCCCCCCCTCTTCCTCCCTCCTCCACCTTCCTTTTTCTCTTTTCTTCTTGTTCTTCCTCCCTCCTTCTCTATTCTCTCTCTCCCCCTCTCTGGTCTTCTGCAATAGGAAACAGAACCTCCCTCCTTTCGATTTTCGGTGATAGAAGGACGCAATGAAATACCGAAGACCGTCGGCATCCCTCTTCCTTTGGAGATGGTGCAAATCCGACAGCCCCAGATCTTGTGTTTCGCTGCAACCATGAAGCCCAGGTTTGAGCCTTTTGTAAATCGCCTCCTTCTCCGGCAGCCTTCTTCGACTCCAGTCAAGGCGGGTAGCAGTACACCCTCTCCAACTCTGGTGTCGATTGACTGTAACACCAAACACGGAGAACCAAATCCTCACAGAAAAATTCGATCGGGCCGGCCTAGATGTTGTTGTGGGAGGGAGAGGGAGGAAGAGAGAGAATAGAGGGGGAGACAGAAGAAGAAGAAGAAAAGAGGAAAAGGAAGGTGGAGGAGGAAGGAAGAGAGGGGCGCGCGGAGGGAGGCCCGGTGGGGCTGCCTCCGGGGGGAGGAGGAGGAGGAGGAGGAGGAGGAGGGTGGAGGGGGAGGAGGGAATTCTTTTTTTTTTTTTTTTTTGGGTAAATTAACCAACAGTTCTTGAGCACGGTCTTCTAAGGCATCATGGACAACAACTTTTTCTCTAATGTCTCTAGTCCAGACAGGTGGAGATATTTAGGTGAAAGGTCCCTAATATGCCACGTCATATATTTTCATGACTAATTTGCCCGTTTCAACCCTCATTCCTAGGCCAAGTTCTCTCTTATTCTCTGTTGTCCCAGAGAACTCCTTCCTTCTTCTTCTCTCTCATTTTCTATTTTCCGTTCCTTTCCATGGTTATGGAGTATCGTTGCAGAGCACCTTTCGTCGCTACCAGGACTTCCGATTCTCTCTCTTTCATTTCTTCAAAGATAGAGATGATTTTGAAATCTCTCTCTATCCAAATCTCTTTCTAGCTACAATTGATTTGAAATAGAGCAATTTGCTCTTTTGCTTGTTTTCCCTCTCTCTCTTTTCTCGATTGGATCATGGTCATCAAGTGTTCTTGTTTTGGATTTCGATTTTTATTAGAATCTGATTTTCCGTATTCTGACTTTTGGTGTTGCCGAGCTCAGATAAATTTTTCAGAAACTCTGATAAACTGGACAAAAACTAAGATAAATTTTCCAAAACTCAGATAAATTTATCTGAGTTTTCGGCAAACTTACCTGAACTTCTAGCAAAACTCAGAAAAAATTTATCTGAGTTTTGACAAATTTATCTGAGTTTTCGGCAAACTTACCTGAACTTCTGGCAGAACTCTGATAAATTTATCTGAGTTTTGGCAAATTTATCTGAGTTTTCAGCAAACTTACTTGAACTTCTGGCAAAACTCAGATAAATTTATCTGAGTTTTGGAAAATTCATCTGAGTTGGTAAGAGAACCAACTACTTTAGTTAGCCCTGAATGCAAGGCTTGCCCAACCACTAACAAGTCTGGGCTGGAAGGGATTTCCACATTGTGGTGCCTCCCTGATGATCATGACCATCAAAGCAGGGGCGTCAAATAGACGGTGGAGATGGAAAAAAAGGGTCAGTGGTCCAAATTGGACGGGCAAAATCTGATGGTACTACTACCACTACTTTGCCAATATTTGGAAAGTCACCACAATTTGACTGACGACCCAAGATAAGAAATTGTAATTGGGGATTGAAAAGAACACATGGGGCCCACTGTCAAAAGATCATGACCATTAACTTCATGAACCTAGCTCAGCTTTGGGCTAAGGTCTCATGGAGGTCCCAAGTGGAGAGCAAAGGATGAATCACATCATAAATGCATGTTCATGTTAAAAAGAAAAGAAAATGAAAGGGCCCAATGTTTCCAGAGAATGGTGTTTGCAACTGCAAGTGCATACACTGTGATCATGATCTATTTGATCAATAGGTGGATAGGCTGGACTACTGAAAAATGGGTACAATGTAGTAGCTATTCTGTCCACAAATAAATCAACATGCAAAACTCAGATAAATTTGTCTGAGGTTTGCTTTTGCTGACGTATCCTTTTTGTCTTTTTCACTCCTTCATTTTTATGAGAGGACTTCCGTCGGTACAATAAAATATCGTGGACCTTAGGCTATAAAAGCAAATGATGAAAAACCTACCGCCAAAAGCCCCCCTTTTTTTGTGTGTGTGAAGAGTAATTTCTTATGTGCCAATAGAAGCTCCCTTCTTCTGTGATTTCATTTTTTCTTTGTGTGTGGCTGCGCTTCCGCACACTTGTGCACACCAGTCCAAAGCTGATGCGCCTGTCTAAGATCTATTTAGCCCAAATCAAGCCCGGTTCCTTGGGCACCACTAATTTGGTCTGTTTGGAGTTAATATGGGCTATCATGCACCAATTCCGTATCAGGAAGTGTTACTGAGACTTTTCCTTAATAATAGAAGCATAGGAAACAATCACAGAGGAGGACTATGTTAGTGCTCCAACAGAAAGGGAGATGCCCACCCACCTCATAACTTATTTAAGATAGGAGGAGGGGAATTCCCTGAAAGATTGAGATTTATAGGAGATTAGAGAAGAAGAGTTGCTCGAAATAGATGGAAGAGTGAGGAAGAAACGGCATCTTAGGGAAGTAGAGTACAGAGTTGGGAAGCCCAACTAAGGGAGAGAACCCTTTACTCGTTATCCATCTTATCTTGGCCAGGCCAGGCCAGGCCAGGCTTGGGGCTCTTTGACATTGAGCCCAAGCCCTCCCCATATAATAAACGGACCCACATTTTAAATCTAGGCCCACTTGAGTGATATTACCTAAGGCCAATGACCAGCTCAAAGCAGGATTGGGCCGGCCCAGTCCATGAGCACCCCTAGGCTAGGGCTGGAAGGAAAAAAAAAATGTTCCTTTTTTTCTATCCATACATTCAAATGGGCAGGTTGCTTTGCATGGAATTGGAACCTTTGTATTCAAAGGGATCATTAATTTGAATGGAATTGGATACATGTAGCTTTGAGATGGGATTGCTTGCGTTGGATGGAATTGAAATACATTAGAATTTATTGTCGAATGGGCCTCTTTGTTTGCATAAAATTGTGGGCCTATCTGTTTTGAAGGAATTAAAATATATAAGAATCATGTAACGGATGATCAACTTGTTTGTTCATATGAAATTGAAATACATATGAAGTAGTTGATTCAAATGGCCAACTTATTGGCATGGGAATTGGATTACATAGAATGTAACTGATTTAGATTGGCCTTTCTATAAAAAGGAAGTAATTGATTTAAATGGGCCTATTTGTTTGCGTGGAATTGGATTGGATAGGATTTCGTTGAAGGAATGGGCCTTGTCTGTTTACATGAAATTCAAAAGTAGATAGGAAGGGATTGAATCGAGTAAGAGTTGGTTGTTTGCATGGAATTCAAATAGATAGTAAGCAATCGATTCAATGAGCCTGAAAATTTGCATAAAATTGCAATATATTATAAATGATTGTTCAAATGGGCTTGTTTGTTTGTAGGGAATTAAAACACATAAGCACATCAATTGGTAGCTCTATTGGTGAGGCACCTCTCTTCCATAAAAATAGATTAATCTTGGTTGTAGTGGTGATGGTGAGAGACTTGTGAGTGTGTTGTTGGATTCAATAAATATGTATTTGAATAGAAAGGCACCAATATTACTAGTCAATTTTGATAGAGAAGTTGTAATAGATTAGTTTGATTAGCCGGTTGAGATTGATGAAAGAAGTTAGCATAAATCATAGTTTCATGTGGATTGCCTCCTTGTGAGCACATAAGTAGAACTTAAGTGAAGAACACATTGGAGGGAGGCAATTTAGGATAATGCCCATTATCTCTCCCATCTGACCTATTTCTATGCTGGAATTCAAAAGAATTCATGTCTAATTTTATTTTATTTTTAATTCTCCAACATGTGATATTGCTAAGTTCTCCTTTGTATTAAGCATCCATAAATTCTAGCAAAAAACAAAGAAGTTGGAATTTCAAGAATTTCAAAGGTCATTTAAAAATTTTTAGGTGGTTGGAACTTTGAAACTCTCAAACAAGGCATTTGCAAATGCAAGGTGACTAGCCTCACATCATGTTCGTGGATTCCCAATATACTAATTTCTTGTTTATATATAAAAAAAAGGCTAAGTCCATCATGTTCTCTCTATTTAATGAGGAATCCATTTTATGCAATGTACCATGTTGGAATTCACTTATTTTCTTCCAATCTTTCTTTCCAGAGTGCAAAAGCTGAAAAAATGGAGATGTGGAATCCTTTGTAGCCCCACTCCCCTTTTTCCATGAAGTTAAATTCCTTTTCATGAAACCAAATTCTTAGGTATTTATAGTAAAATAGGCCCCAATAAAGGATTATTAAAGAGGTACGAACGGGTGAATGATACATGCTGTGGATTGAGTGGGACAGTGACTTTCCTAGGATTTAATTCGTTAGAGGATATATAGCATGGTCTTCATTTCTTATCTTTTCTTAATTCATTTTTCATTAAGGGAAAAATTATTTGATGGCCATTTACGGATCTTCATTTTTATTTCTTCAATTTTAGTTGATTCTACAAATACATTTTATTAGAATTTCTAGGAATCCTACTCCATGAAAACAAACCTTGAATTGTGAGGATAAAGCCTATGTCAGTGATCTTTGGTAATCACCACTTAGATTTTAATACATTGCTTCTTCCACAGCATTTCATTTGGTCCATGCCTCTCTACTTCTATTGCTTTAATTTGCAACTTATACTGCTACCAATATTATGGGTTCTTTAAATCATGGCCACCCAAATTAACCAAATGGATGGATCAAATCATGCAATCAATATGTAACAACGCAAGTATTTGAACTCTCTAACAAAGGAAAAATAGATCTTGCAAGATAACACTCCCACTTGAAAAACCATCCACATAAAAAACTTTTCTTTTTCTTTCCTGATTTCACTTGGCACAATAGTTACGGTTTACAATTGATATCACCTCCTGTTTGGGTTTGAAGGACTAATGATGGATTGAGCGACTGCAGCAGCTAAGGTTGCAGTGAAGTTAGGATCTCCTGTTAAAGAAGCAACATACTCTGCCACATCATGATTAATCTTACTAATGCCACTATTATTATTGGAATCTTGAAAGGATCCGCTAATATTATTGTGTGACTCAGATAGAGTAAGATCAAGGGTAACCGTTGGTTGAAAATGATTAACTGAGAAAGAACACGGTAAGTTAGGGGTTGGACCCATGACTAAGCCTTGTGGTGAAGAAGCCAAGCAATCATTTGTATCTGAAACTTCATGGGTGTGCTCGCCTTCATATGTTGCTATGAGAACTGACTTATCATCTATGCATCTTTGTACCTGGAAGTAAAGAAAAGAGCAATTGTTAACTAATAGAAGTTAAGAAACAGAAATTCAATTCGCTGTACAAGTGTTGGCTAATCTGCACATACAGATGACCCCTCATATAGATGAACTGCCCCAAATTCCACTCCAATTTTTAATAATATATAAGATAGAATTTAAATGTATAACATAGGCGTTCTATATCGATTGAACATGATTGATACAACGGTGTATATCACTTTAGTCTGAATCTCATCAACTATAATCAACTAGTTGTGATATTAAGCAAGGGTTGTATCAAGGAAAGGTGGGACTACGTAGTTCATACAAATGCCTAGCAAAGGTGAAGATGGCATTCTTTGCGGTAAGGATTTAATTATTTCTCCACTAATAGTACCACTAAATTAGTTGAATTGAACCTGCAGACCATATAGACTGATTCAACTTGTATTAAACTTATATTCAAACTTGTTCATCATAGTAGAAGTAAACTATTTTGGCCAGCTTGTCTCCTAATTAAGCAGGAGATTACATCATGATTTTGATCCCTTTTAAAGTTATATAAATTAGGCTTTTGAGAACTCTTCATATGCTGCCAAAGTGACTGCTGATTTCCCACTATTTTATTCTTTTCTTGAAGAAAGAAAACCAAGCATATCAAGTTCTCAAGCTGAATTCATGTGTAATGATTAGTTTGTTGTGCGAGATTACCAGTTCTAATTGAAATACAAATTCCTAAATCTGTGATTGCCTATGAAGCTGAAGCCATAGGCCCAAGAACAACCAGCTGGTCACTATTGTTTCTCATAAAATTGAAGCTTCCAGTTCAATACTATTAGATAAAGAGGTTAAAAAGTAGGAGCATGACCTTCCACGATCAAATCTTGAGTTTACTTTTAAAAGTACCACTAAGCCAACCCCACATGTAGGAAGGAAGCCTAAAACTGATTTGATGTTTGATAGAAAGGTTGGAAAGGCGAAACAAGGCAATTATTTGTGCTGGAGTTCGTTGGGCAGCTGCAATTCTCCTAATCTATTGGAAATAGGAATATGGGGAATTTGTATCTTCTCATCTTTGGTGCAACCATTTCACAACTACTCAATGATAATTAATAACATAGCAATAAAATTGTTGGGTGATTACCTTCTTCTTAACAGGGCAACCTGGAGCTGTGGAACACCTAAAATACGCTCGGGGCGACGGATTATCTCTGGTATTTTTTTGCCCATACTTCCTCCATTGATACCCATCATTCACTGTCTAGTTCACATTAAAGAAAGAAGTCAATAAAAGAATGACAAAATCAAAAAAAAAAAAAAAAAAAAACAAACAAACGCATTTTAGTCATGGGAAATCCCTATCTCCTCGCAGAGAAGCTCTAAAATGACCTGAAGAGACTTACTAAGCCAGTGTCCGCCGCATTCGTTCGCACAAGGATTTGTGAGGCCTTTACTTTGAGAGGTTCACAGGCCTGCCTCTTTTGGCCTGACCAAGTCTCTGTTTGGGTTTGACCCATCTCATGTGTACTCTTCCTTTTCAGGTGAGTTTGAAGGATGTTACAGCTGCTGTTCATCATTTCAACCATACGATTAAGTTCCTCGTTCTCTTTACACAAACGCTGCAACTCAGCTTCTAGAGATTTCACCTGGACAAAATTTGATAAAGTTTAATACATGCTGGTTATAAATTGCGCAATCAACTCACAAAAAATATTTGGTGGGTTCCAACTGTGGGGCTTTCTTGGGCCCACCCTGTTCACTTCCACTTGAAACATAATCTAATCCTAATTGGATGTGATGTTCAAAGCCATCCAGTGAAGGCTCTGCACCTCATGGGGCCCCTGCCCCATTGTAGAGAGAGAGAGAGATTTCTATATAGGAAAGAAAGGTAATTAGAAAGCAAAGAAATGGAAGAACACCAACACCTTGAGTTTATCAGAGACATCTTCTGCGGTAGCCATGATTGTGGGGTGGGCTGCTCTCTGGTAACAAACACCCCAGAAAAATATGGAAGCCAACTGAGATAGTTGAAGACATTACAAGAATAAAATCTTCTTATATTGAGCATCAAAATCTATTTGTTTCTGTCACTTACATTGAGATCAAAGCCAAGAGTGGTTGCTACCCATGTACTCATGAATCTCTGCCTCTCTCTAATCAGAAGAACAAGAAGAAGAAGAAGAAGAAGAAGAATACTATGATGTGTCGAATAGCTTATTGGTGCTATATAATAAAAGTAGTTAGGAAATGAATGTAACGTAAGCACTTAAGACGTCAGGGGAGTGACATCAGAGAAGCAAATGAGCAAGACCTAAAGACTCTTGGAGCAAGGAAATGTCTCCTCCTCAAGTCTTCGCTTCAACTTTATCTTAGAAGTACGTTGCTTTCAGTGATTAATAGGGATAGTGGCTTGTGCTTTTGTTTGGTATCGCAGGTTAGAGTGCGTGACTAGTTGGTGACGAGGATAGGCCTATAATTCCAATTGGAGATGGAAAAAACGGGTTGGGGTTCTTTTCGAATCTAGACCTCATCAGGTTTGTAGACTCTAACCGCAACTCGACCCCTCATATGTTCAAGACCATTCAATCAAACCTAGAGAAACATGGCATAGATTTGTGACCTGAAAGGAATTTCCTAGTGACACGGATGTTATTTGTATTTGATACAAGTCATTTATACTTTATAATTCTACGTCTTTATGTAGCGACTGCAGAAATCAAATTTATCAATTCCGCATAACGTTCGTTGTATTTGATTCAAACCATCCATAACACACAACTCTGTATGTTTGGACAGCAACTGTGAAAATGCAATTTCATGGACTTTATACCTATTCATCCGAAAGACTTCTTCATGGATTTATTGGAAAGTAAGTAGGAATAAAAAAGGGGCAATTGGGCTAAGGTCTCTGAACATTTGATTTTATGGCCTTAGATCCACACTTTCTTTTCATAGTGTGGTAAGTCTTTCTTCCAAATTTGAAGATCTAAAATGACCAAATTGCCCTTTCTTTAGAAGCCCTTATCTATTTAAAGATAAATCATATCTCATGATTAGTGGGATGTGCCATTAATAATGGTCAGTTACTATTTAATTGGCCACAATTAATGAAAATCCCATTAATGAGATTTTGAAATAAATTTAAAAAAAATACAAATAAAATTCAAAATATGCAAATAAATTTCGAAATAATGCAACCAAATTTCAAAAAACGCACATAAATTTCAAAAGAACGCAAATAAATTTAAAAAGACAAAAACAAATTTCAAAATATTCAAATAAATTTAAAAAAATGTAAATAAATTTCAAAAGACATAAATAAAATTCAAAAACACAAATAAATTTCAAAAAACACAAATACATTTGCCAGACTAAGATAAACCAATTTTCCAAATTTTAGAAAAATTTGCAAAACACTCAAGTATTTTTTCCAAGAACTCAGTTAAATTTACTTCAAAACACGCAAATAAATTTCAAAATACAAAAAAGACAAAAAACCCCCTGCACATGTCAACAAAAGTAGAACTCAGACAAATTTATCTGAGTTTTGCCAGAAGTTTAGGTAAGTTTGCCGAAAACTCAGATAAATTTATCTGAGTTTTGCAGAAGTTCAGGTAAGTTTGCCGAAAACTCAGATAAATTTATCTGAGTTTTGGCAAATTTATTTGAGTTTTTGTCCAGTTTATCAGAGTTTTTGAAAAAAAATTCTGAGTTTTTGGCAAGTTTGTCTAAGTTTCTTAGAAACTCTGATAAGTTTTCTAAATTCAGATAAATTTTTCAGAAGAAGAAGCATAGACTTAACTAGGTGTTCTTTCTTTGATTGGGTTCTGCATCAGAACGTGCTCAACGCCTACCATACCCTTTTAGATAAATTTACCAAAAACTAAAATAAATTTGTCAGAAACTAAAATAAATTTGTCAGAAACTCAGATTTATTGCCAAAAACTAAGATAAATTTTTTGGGCATCACATGCGATCACGTGCAAAAGCTCAGCCATCCTCCTCCCCTTTTCTATCTTCTTCTTGTAGCGTGGCTTGAATTAAGCCAACTTCGCTCCTATCTCTTTCCCTATCCGCCACTTGTCAAGATCATGGGAGAAAAGGCCATGTGCTTTTGATCATACAAACCAACACAAGAGAAATTAGTACTTGAAACTCTACAAAACAAAGAACCTAGACTACTTCTCTCCAACGAGTTTATGTGGCCCATCAGAGATCTCCTTTGCAACTCTTCTCATCTTCTTCAGAGAGTTATTGCACAGAACAAAACCGAGAAGCACCGAACGAACCGGTTTCTCTCCAATCGATCAAAGAAGACTTTAGGGTTTTACATAGCCTCAGATAGAGGGGGTGAATGAAAGATTTAAATTTTTGATATTCAAATTTTTATGCCTACAAAGCTAAAAGGACAAATCAGTCATGAAAATGTCTGATGTGGCGTATATAAAGACCTCTCGCCAAACTATGAACAGCTGTGTGGACCATAGGCCTTAGGGGAAAAGTAGTTAGATTGGATGTCTTACAAGATCAATATGAGGGACTGTTGGCTAATTTATCTCATAAAAAACGAATAAAACCAAAACACATGGTTGAGTGGTGGGCCCACAGTCCATGCGTCTGAGTTGAACAATGCATTGGGAGGGTCCCGCGGTCCAGTATGGAGGGTAGACCTTTTGTGTGACGTCACACTCATGACATCATCAAAGCGCGTCGTCCTTTGTACGGTATCTAGGTCGCGCGCAACACGACCGTTATTAGATTCATCCACGGTCCATTCTACGGTCGGGTCGACGTAAATAGTAAATTGATTGGTCGGGCCCACTTCTAGAATTAATTCAAAACACTAGGCGGCTGCCCCTCAGAAGTGGTTATGGGCCAAATTCCACTACGAGTTGGGGTGAGCTCATTAGCCAAAGTTTGAAAGTATGGCTTCTTTTTGCGAATATTTGTTTTAATTAATATGTTTTATACATGATTAATATAAAATATAATTGTTAATGAGAAAATGAAATTGGAATAAAAACCGGTTTTCTATTTCAAAATCAGAAACTTTAATGGGAAGATGGAACTAGAATTGAAGTCGGTTTCGTATATAGGATGGGTTCGGGGTCAGGATAAATGTGAGAACTGGGTCCTGCCTGCTATTGGAGGGCCCAACCTTGTCGTGCCCAGTCCAGCTAAGGCTCAGGCCAACATGGCCCAAGATATGGATTTATTCGTGCTGTGCTGCCGTGCCGCGCATGGGCTAGCCCACATGCATCTTCTAACTTTTTTTTTTATTTAAATATAGCCTTTGATGCCCAATGACTTGGATTTCTCATACTTCAAAACTTCTCACATTAATTCCATTTTTTTTTTTACAGGGCCACTCATAAGTCTTCCTTTTATATTTGGGTCTCCACACAATTATCATTTCAAATTAGATGGCTAGGAATGTCAACTAGATAATTCCCCCAGGCAAATGAGCTCCAACAAAGGATTGTGAAAGAGGTGGGAGTTGAAGGATATGACGTGAGAGCTAAAGGATACAAGGTAGGGATGTAGATACAACCCTCACTTTCTTAGCATTTATATTACTAGGTCGGTGGTTGGGTATTCATTTATTGATCCATTTTGATTCATTTTTCCATTAGAGGTATGTTTACGTAGAGGTAAATCTACAGAAAAGTTGTAGATAAGCAACCAATTTTATGTGCCCTATGTTTAATTTCATCGTTTGGTGCACATGACTCCCCATGAAAAATCATTTCTTGAGCAGTTTTTTCATCCCCCATGGCTTTCTTCTAAACTTCTGCCAGAAAAGAAAGCTTGAGCTTTCATTTGCCCTAATTTCCTTGAAACTTCTATTTCCGTAAAAGAGAAAATCTGAGGCAATAATAATCATTTACACATGTTGTAACACAGTTAAATTAATGACAAGTGATTAAAAGAGAGATCGACATTTACTCTATTTAGGAAGTATAAGCAATAACGAAGTCGAATAGAGATTAATTACTAGTGAGAAACAATATCATAGTGTTGGTGGAAATTAATATCCAACTTTTCTTGCCCAAACCTCACCTTTGTACGATCAAAATCTATTCACATCAAACAACCTCCTTTATGCAAGACTTGAGTGAAATTTCACTTCAAATCCGATCTGCATAAACATTAAATTGATCATGCATGAAATATTTAGTTATATATATTTATACATAAACATCAATGATGTGTAACAAAGCAAATTGAGTGAAACTTGGGCCAATCACAATACAAAGGAGTCTCGCATTGCATAGATGAGGATAATTCTCACCTACATAAATATAAACTCCATGTGCAGTCCAACTCTATGGGACCCATTGGGGCCCAACCATTAACTAGGCATCATGCCTATTTTTCTGCTCATCACCTTAATTCATTGTTGGGTGGAATCTAAAAAAATAAAATAAAAACTCTAACGTTGATATAGACAATTTAGAGTTTGAGGTTGCTAAATGGAGGCTAAGATAATCTTATGATGCTTATTATTTGCATGATCCTTATACATAAAGACACCTTTCTATCCATCCTACCCTCAATGATAGATGAGCTCTCAAGTGGGTCTCATAGGTTGGACCGCATTTACTCATGGGAGAATATTCATGTTTGTTAAATTCACTTTACTAGTAAAGTGAGGCGAAGGCTCATTTCAAGATGCAATAAAAGAAAATGGGTAAAATAAAGAAAAGTACCATATTTCAAAAGAACAGTTATACTTTAAAAAAAAAAAAAAGTCAAAAGGTTATATTCCACACCACTAAATAACAAAAAACATCATTAAAATAAGTAAAAAAAAGTAAAAAAAATACTTGTCACTTTCGCAAAAGTTACATCGATAAACTTATGGAATATTGCAACATGCCAAGCACCCGACAATGAGGGGTTGCCATCTCACCTGGCTAACCAGCGACACGCCTCTAGGTATGCTACTCTTTTCACTTGTATGGGTTCTCTTGGATCCTAGCCCCCCTAGGCTGAGGTAACAAAAAAAAAAAAAAAAACCCAAGAACCCTTCTTTATTCTGGTTGGATCCTGCAACTAAGGGTGTCCTTCTTTATTCTTTGCCAATTGGTGGAACTAGAAGAATCCATTAGTGGGTGCATTTTCAGCTAGCAGTAGCTGTTGTTGTCTTGTTGATAGCTGAAAGGGAAAGAATGATGGATTAGATTGTGGTTTTAGAAATAGAGAGACCACATGTCATTTTGCATCTCACACAAGCTGTCCCTTTCTATTTTGCCTGCAGTTTTGGGACCAGTGCACTGTTTTAAAGATCTGGTGTGAGATTGAACCGCAAGAATGGATGTCGGACAGGGATGTGATATCAATGTAAATATTAAAAGAAAGGTTAAATCAGCCCCATTTGATCATCTCAATCCCCAACTTGAAAGGCTAAAAATTTTTACAGGCTTAAGTACAATCTAAGGGATTGTGTGTTTCGTATAATTGAATTGAATACCTAGGATTGTGTTTCTAAAAGCGGTTAAAAATCTAGAGATAGAATGTGAATGTCCAAAATTGACCACTAAGTAATTTCCCCTTAAATGGAAAATAAATCAAACGAAAATGAGTAAAGAATATTCAGCCCTCACCCTAGTATATTAATACCTAGGAAAGTCAAGTCTCATCTACATATCTACCTTATTTCACCCTTACTTTTTTTGAATAATCCTTCAGTGGAGTTAATTTTACCATGAATTCCTATGTATTTAATGACGGGGTTTCAGCTTAGAGATTGAAATAGTTCTCCCACGGAGTTCCTCGAGAGAGGCACCTGTGGGCAAAAGATTTTTGGTATATATGAACATAAAAGCTGCATAAATGAGGCTAAAACAGAGCCCTGAGTCTGAGCACAAAACCAAAGAAACCCAGCCCAATTTCATGTCTCGGCTTAGTTGAGTCATGTGGTCAGGTGTGGGCTGTGTGGCCGAGCCCAAGTTGTGCTCCTAATTCCATCACAAAGTGCATATATCCCTAAAGTAGCCCGGCATTAAAATCTACCCTCCACCTGCATAGTGTAGTTGGCAATGAACACTAGAGTCTCCTCTTTAAAGAGAGAAGAATATTATAAAAGATTACGTATAACAAACAAGAAAAAAAAAAAAAAAAAAAACAGAATCTATCATTTGGGCCTACCCCCAACTTGCATGGGATCATCAATTCACTCAGTTTTTGGATTCTATGATTTTGATTCCTTTTCAGCTACTGCTTCAACATGCAGGTTTTTGTTTCTCCACCTTTGAATGTACCAAATCCATTATGGTGTCACTTCATGTCTGATCTGAAATGAAACATCAAACAAGAAAACTTTATCTGGAGAGCAACATTAATATTGAACATCCAAAGGCCCTAATGGACAAAAAAAAAAAAAAAAAAAATATCCTCCCTTTCCAAAGGATCAGAGCACAAGTTTGAATTTTGAACCTTGGTGGTTACCTGGAGGCAGGGCAAAATGCAATGGCTAGTCTAAAGTGTTAACAATTAAGAGCATCACAATAATAGGATCAACTACAAGAAGGATAGATCTGAACACTACAAAGTGAAACATGGGCTTGTGGTCATGTGGGCCATACTGATGTCACAATTATAAACAAGCCAGGCCTTACCTAGCCCAACATATTTAACACAAATGTCATAATTGCTTTCTTGAGAGTATAGCATGATATTATCAATAACATGAACCATCTTATGTACAATTTTCAGTAACATAGATCATTTTGAAAATATTGGAATATTAGGAGGAGATCTTCAGAAAATATGGTTAAATATCAGCCAAATTGGAAAATTGATGGAAACGCGAGAAAATCGTAACATTATACAATGACATAAATATAGTAAGAATTAAATAAAAAAAAAAAGATTTAAAATCTTATATTAATTCTTTTTGAAATTTTTAGTTATTTGAAAATAACTTTACACATGTCTCTTTAAAACCACAAATTTGGAATATATCCTTCTTATATTCAAAATAATCAGTTTAATGAGTAATTGGGTCTGGGTACACTGGATCTGAGCCGACCCATTTACAGCTTTGCCATCCACCAAACCAATCATGATTTTTTTTGTTTCACAAGTCATTATATGTACCTCTGTACTACAACCACCAAAAATAGTAACAAGTAAGAAGTCAGTCCAATTATCTCATTCTTCTGCACATGGAAAGGGGCTCACTTGGTTTGTAGATGTACAACCTTCTTCTGCCTTCCCTTCTACCACTACCATGGCTAATTGGCTATTTTACATTAAAGTCTGTTTCACGAATAGAATGTCTAAAAACTTTAGGGGTCTTGCCCGTATAGCTGCCCTGAGATCTAACATTTGCCCCATAACGTAGAGCTATTCGTACAATAATGATGTGATATTGCATGGCCCTAAGATATTGTATAGTGCGATGTTTGTGATATCATTTGAGCCTATAACATCACATGAACAACTTTGTGGGAAATAGTTAACTTGGACAGTTCAAGGGCGAATGTCAGGAGGTCTAAACGACAGCTATACTGGCAATATCTCAAAACTTTAGGAGAATCATTAAAAAAAAAAAAAAGGCCTTGTCTCAATTATATTTGGATCGGTCATGTGAATTCTGTTTCTCCATTCCAATTATCTGGACAAATCCTCAGGTAAGGATGAAGGTAGAGGAACCGAGCAAGTGTACATGAAGAGAGAATGTATCATAGACGTGAATCATATGATAGAAGTAGTAGAGCAACTTTGCTCAAAGTTTCACTCCTCAATGCAGGGCATGGTGGACCTCTCCTCATTTGGCACATCTGGAAGATGCGGATTCCAAATGTGTGATACATCAACTTTCACTAAAAAAAAGAAGAGGTAATTAGCGAAAAGTCCCTCATATAGTACTTGTAAGGCCTCTAGTCCATCAACTTTTTCTCTAAGGCCTCTAGTCCATACAACTGGACATATTTCGGCGAGAGGTCCCTGGATACAATTCTCATGACTGATATACCCTTTCAACCATTTTAGGCATAAAATTTTGAAATTTTAAATTTTAAATTTTGGATTATCCCTCCTTTTCATTTTGCATTATCACTCTTCTTCTGGTCCTCTTCCAATCTGCGTGTCCCACCTTCTGCAGGAAACCTGCGTAGTAGCAGCTCTATTTCCGAGTTTGCAAAGGAGATCGTTGACCATCGTGTTCTCTTGATTTTGCTACAAAGTAGATCGGAGTTCTGATCGGGGCTGGAAGAAGTCGTACATTGAAACAGATCCATCGCAGGTGGGACACGCTTGAAGACAAACAGGATTTTCGAATCCTGGTCTGATCTAAGTCGCAATCGATTTCAGAGGATTTGATCTCATCGAAGCCGACAGGGACAACCAGATTCATCGCCTGCGTCGGAGAAGGGGAGAGTTCTGATGCTCCCGCCTTCCGCCGCCCGTCGCTCGTCGCAGCTGCCAATCCCTGTAGCAGTTGAAACCGCTGCAACCGTTACGCCCATCGTCGTCGCCGTAGCTTTGCCGGAGATTGCCTTCTCCGCCACCGACGTCTCGCCAATTCGGCCGCCTGACCAGCGTCGTCGGAGAAGACGACCGCAAGAACTTGACCGCGCTGTAGTCTCTGTTCTGTTCCAGGAACAGAGAAAACGAAGAAGAAGACTCCTTGGGCCTCTCCCAGGTCTTGGGTCAGTTCCAGGTTAGGTCTAGTCTGCCTGCTCCAGAAGCCCAACACAGTTGCAAGTCAGATCCAGGTCAGTTCGACCTGACCTGTTTAGGTTCCAGGTCAGTTCTGACCTGACCTGCTACAGAAGCCCAGTCAGAGCCTAGACCAAGTCAAATTTATCTGTTTTTTTGTTCAAATTTATCTGTGTTTTTTGTCAAATTTATCTTTTTCTTTTTTAAATTTATCTTAGTGTTGTTCAAATTTATCTGTTTTCTGTCATATTTCTTTGAGTTTTTAGTAAATTTATCTGTTTTTTGTTAAATTTATCTGAGTGTTATTCAAATCTATCTGTTCTGTTCAAATTTATCTGTTTTCTGTTTTCTATTCAAATTTATCTGTTTTCTGTCATATTTATTTATGTTTTTTGAAATCTATATGCGTTTTTTAAATTTATTTGCGTCTTTTGAAATTTATTTGTGTCTTTTCAAATTTATTGCGTTTTTTGAAATTATTGCATCTTTTTAAAATTTATTTTTGTTATTTTGAATTTATTTGCATTTTTTAAATTTTCGTTGAATCTTTTGAGAATTATTTGAGTCTTTTGAAATTTATTTACATTTTCTGAAATTTATTTGGTTCTTTTGAAACTTATTTGCATCTTTTTAATTTATCTGCGTTATTTGATTATATATTACTTTTTTTTAATTTTTTTTTAAATTATTATATTTTTTAAAATTTATTTTTGTTATTTTAAGTTTATTTGCATTTTTTTAAATTTTCTTTGGATCTTTTGAGATTTATTTCAGTCTTTTGAAATTTATTTATATTTTCTAAAATTTATTTGGATATTTTGAAACTTATTTGCATCTTTTTAAATTTATTTGCGTTATTTGATTATATATTATTTTTTTTAATTTATTGTATTTTTTGAAATTATTTCATTTTTTAAAATTTATTTTCGTTATTTTGAAATTTATTTGTGCTTTTAGAATTTATTTGAAAATCTTGGGATTCCATTAATCGTGGGCAATTAAATGTTAGTTGGCCATTATTAATGGGATATCCCTCCAATCATGGGTTATGATCTAAAGAAAGGGTAAATTAGACATTTTAGGTATGAGAAAGTGTGAGAGGGACCTTTAGCTCTATAACTTTTTTTTGTGGATCTAAGGCCATAAAGTGTAATGTTCAGGGACCTATCACCGAATGCCCCAAAAAAGAAACCCTTTCTCTGATTCCTCCCCATTGAAAAAGGAAAATTTTCACACGATTGTTGGGAAAGTAAAACATCATTACAGTTCAAATCTCTTTCATCACTCTAAACAGTTCTGCTTTTCCAATCTCACACAATACATAAAACTGAGAGCTTGGTAGTTACTAAATTATTCCCTTCTCTAAAGCCCAATAGCCCAACTAGACAAAGTTAATTTTGAAATTAGGAAACGAAGTAAAGCAGGCCATACGTGTATGACAGGCTTGACAGCGAGGAATAACCACTGGCCAGTGGAAGAACAAAGAAATATTTATAAGACTACCAGTACCACTGAGAATATTTGTATTCATAAAAAAAATAAAAAAAATACATATACAAAGCGGCTTAAATTCATGATGGGTCCCACTAGATCTGTGATAGAATAGATGGACCTACCATTTTGAAAAGGTTAGCCAATTAACCTATACAAAATAGAAAAGATTCATCCAACCAATAAAAAGGCAGCGTAATTGGCCACAAGCATTCCTTTCATAGTAGTTTTAAGTGATTTAGAACCTTCAAAATTAACTGGAGTGGTCAAAATCGAAATTGAAATCGAGACAAAATCTTTTTTTTTTTTTTTTTTTTTCTATTGGAGGGTTTTCAACCATTTGGGCAAGATTAATCCCTCCAGGCCCAGAGGGAAGCCAGGTAAACACCCTTGTGGCCCCAAGGTGGTAGCACTAGTGGACTCAACTTTCGATTCCTAAAGGAGGGGGAACCGGGGGTCGATATCAAGACCTTTAGCTTCGGAAGAGGGAGGAACCGTGGTCCTGACCACTCGGTCAACCTCTTGGAGTTAGACGAAATTGAGAGGTGAAAGTTGAAATCGACGCAATTGTAAATAAAATATTTATTATATAATAATCTGAAGACAACTGTCACATCCCATTCCCGAATTTACCTGGCTAAGGGTAATTCCCGAGGTGTGACACGCGTAATCCCATGCACTTCGCACTTGTTTCGGGTCAGGTACGAGTCACGAAGGATAATTTCAAAACTCTCCACTTGTGAGACATGCTCACTGACACCTGTCTCAGTGCATTTAACAGCGGAAGCATCAAAACATTCAATAAAAAGTATTATACCATGAGCTGTCCATAGATTTCAAGTTCATAATCAAAAGATGATTTCATTACTATTAAGAAGTAGAGATTTAAAACATACTCCACCTCAATCATTCAAAAGTATTTATATACATCAATACAAAAATATTATCTAGTTCAAGTATCATATTGACTAGGTTCACTTAAACAAAAGTATACTATCCACAAGAGGAGATATGACGCTCTCCGAAGACGAGCTAGACATTTCCCTCAGCTGTCCACTCTTCTAAGCTTGGAGGTACCTCGACGGCCTCCTCCTCTCCTTCCTCAGTTTCCTCAAGACCGGGATTGGGACCTATGTCTGTAACACGAAAGAATAACTCATGAATACAATGATTCAGTTGAGTTTAAACAATAATCCATTTACACATGCTGTATCAATTTCAGAAGTTATGATGAAAGATTAAAAGAGGTCATATAAAGTAAAACTAAGCAGTTGTGCATTCCAAGTTAAATCATGCTTAAAGAATCAATAATGATGGGAAAATACACACTAGTTGGTAACCACATTAGCTAAATCCCTTCAAAGAGGGCACGTATTTTGGGATGTCACTAGTGACTCGACCAAAGGTTCAACTGGCTACCCGGGTTCTGGAGTTCCGGTGCTCCAAACTGTCTACTGCAGTGACGTACACATACTAAACCAAGAATTAACCCCGTCAGGTATCATCCGGTCGAAGCTAAGTAGTACCGACTCATCCAAATCATTATCCATTGGACTTAAGGAGACTAAACTATCATTCATATGATGCAACTCATTTCATACTTGTACATTCACAATTTATTCAAGGCTTTTCAAAGTACTAGTACAAATAACCATAAGATGACAATATAATTAAGAATATGAAAGAAACACAGTCTATGTATATGAACATTTATTTGATATGAGAAATCATTGTAAGGTAATTCAATATGCACATGCTTCACAAATTTCAGGAGAATCAAGGATTTTTACTAGCCAAACTAGTCTAAGCAATTAGGGTCACCCATCATTACACTCGGTGTGTCTTTAGGAAGTTTAATGTTTGTTATTCTTTTTAGGTGTTACAGTATTAAAAGGTACATTAAACATCCCAAATCAACATCCAGAAGTGACATTCATGAGCTACATTTATCCATTGGACATATGAGGAATTAGTTAAGATTCCTTTCTAAGGTCCTACATGGTCTTCCAAGCTTAAGAATCCTATTGATTTCCTAGGTGTACCATGATTATCTTCAAAGATAGTCATAAAGGCCTCACATTTGTATTAGGATAGATTTTTCCTTTAATTTGAGATAAATAAGTATGCCTGACACAGTAGTCAAGTCCTTCTCTTAGGTGTTCTCCATCCCTTCCAACACTTTCAAAGCTTCTCACAGGCCATATAATCAGTAAACCAAGGAGGGATCTACCAAACTTTCCACACTTCACTCAAACATTAACGACACCTTCCTTTCCTTTCCATACAACAAAGGAACCCATGCATTCCTATCATCAATTATTAAGCAAATGAGAATATAATTTAAGAATTGAATTAATTTACAAGAGTCAAAAAAATAAACAACATGCATTTTCAGTTTAGAACTTATACTTGCCTTCACCAAACTTTTACACACTCACCCTTCTTCTTGAGCCAACACAAGTGAAACCCCCAAATTTCACAAATTAAACCCTATTAAGAAGGTAGTACCAAAGTCTATTAAAATGCATGCATGTGATAGATAAGAATTCTATTAGCTCAATCACCATTAATTTCTAAGAGGAGAAGTGGAGTTCTTACCAAAGGGACTGATGAGAGGTTAGAGAAGACCAATCTTAGCTCAATACAGATATGAAGGTGTAGGGATGAGGAAGGTGAAGTCAAAGTTAACCTCCACACACCCATGCAACTTCTTTCCTTGAATGATTTTGAAGAGAGAAGGAGAAAATGAAGAAAGGAGTAGGAAAAAGAGTTTTCTTTTCAGCAGCCCACCTGAGCTGTAGCATGCACAGAACGAATGAAGTGGGTTGCTGTTTGAGTTATATTGCTTCACAGTTTATAAGAAAGTCCTCCTCCATTGTCATATTTTTATTTTGAGTCAAATGAATGCCTAATTGATTAATTTGAGGTCGAATGTGAAAGTGATCAATATGAAAAATGACGTGCTCGACGAGATACACGCGATAACGCCAAGATGAAGTGCATACGATGTAAATTAAGAGAATCCAAAATTACAAAAAAAAGTCATCGGCTTTGCCTAAATGGGTTGGATCGGGTCTAAACTACCTACCCATGACTCAAGGTCTAACCCAAAGACTGATATAAAACTAATTTATGCTAAATAACTTAATAGTATCTAAGTATATTTAATTTATATAACACACAATTAATTAGGAATAAACAAGATTAAGTGGGTTCAGGGTGTAACAACAACACTAACACAATGCACACATTCCATCCATTATTTATTGGTGCTCTTACTGGCTTTATTTATTTTTATTTATTTCTATATAAAACTAGGGTTATTTGACATTTTCATACAATTCACGCAGAAAAATGGGAGAGTGTGTGAAAGGTAGAATATAATGGGTTCTAGGAGTTATTCTATTTTCTTTTTTTCTTTTTTTTTGGTAATCCAGCCCAGGCAAGGGGACTGGGACCCAATTGAGAGCCCACACACACGGGAAGACAACCCACTCAAGTGGGAAAGGAGCCCGCACGTATAAGAAGAAAGCTCACACAAATGGAAAGGAAGCCCGCACACGTGGAAATGGTGGCATAGTCAGGGTTTAAACCCTCGGCAGCCAGGTTTTTCCGCCTATTAGCAAAGATGACAGGATTCTTCCACGCGCAGGGAATTACTACCATCAAAGATGGAAAATTGATGATCACGGCCATCTATCATTCACTAAACCTTCACACTACACTGATGTCATTTTTTATATTTATACTTAGGGTTGCTGATGGATTAGGCTGGCCCGAATCCAACCCAGGTCCAGCTTGCTTTGGGTTGGGCTGGGCCTCAGGTTTTAGTAATCAGGACGGGCTTGAGTTCAGTGGTAGAGAGCCCATGGCCCAACCCAGCCCAGGTGTAAAAATAGTAATAGAGAGAAATAGAGGTTGGATTCAGACACGTGCAACCTCACATGTGCACATTAGCCCGAACTCGTTGAGCTACAATGTTGGGCAGTGTAACTTAACTTCTTTTTATTTTTATTTTTTGGGAAATTTCAAATAAGGCCTTAGGTTTTTAATTTATTTCAAAAAAGGACACAAGTTTTAAAACTTTTCAAATTAATCCCTAAGTATGGTCTTGGTCGAGCTTGTGCCTATAGTTTAAAAGCTGAGTCAAGCCAAGATATTCCTCAGCTCAGCCATGAACACCCCTATTTTTATTGAATGTCATGGTACAGTTTTATGCCTTTTAGAAAACTCATATCATCTTTAAGACCCTTTTTTTTTATGGCTAAAGTGATAGATATATTAAAGAAATAGTCAAACATGGCAAACTAGCTAGCATAAGCAAAAACATCTTAAACAGAGTCTAAATAAGAAGGATGTTTTCTCTAATCATACCTACTCTCTGTTGAGGTTGGATATATAATGTCCTCTACTAACACAGTAGATTATGGGTTGTTGGGGGAAACGGCTTCATTCTGCCATAGAGTGAGACGAGATTTTTGGGGGTGTTAAGAGATATTTTAGGATTTAGAAAAGACTGAGCCGATGTTTGGCATCTCTATTTCATGCCTCTATTTCTCTAAATGTCTAAATCTGACAGAGGTTTGAACAATTAGAGCGTTTGGCACAAGATTCTAAACTCTGTCTGCTTTAGATATTTAGAGGCAAATCCTTTAAAATCCAAACGCTCCAAAAGTGCGCATATGAGAAATAGAGCTTTTGGGTCTTAAAATATAGAGGCGATGTATTTAAAATAGATTTGTGCGTTACCAAATGCATTTTTTTTTTATTCTAGTCACTTTTTTTTATGGCTCTATTTTAGATGGATCTATAAAAAAGAAAAAAAAAAAAAAAAAAAAAGAGCAGAGATACCAAAAAAAGAGTCCATCTTATTGTTGAGGGTCTTTGTGTCCACTTATTGGGCCCAAAAGGCCCATAAGCCAACAATTCGCGCTTTGGAAAGGAGTTGAGCAAAAAGGGGATTGGCCGACGGATTTTGGATGATGGATGTCTCCCTGGATTTAAGGCAGATGTCTAATCTCAATAATTTCCTGCTTTAACAAGGGGATAAATTGCCTCTTCCGTATTGGTAGGTGGGGCTGTTTGGGCTTGATCCATGAAGGGGATTCGTCCAAGACTTTGATTTCGTCCATATTAATCATGAGATTGTTGCAATTGTGGATTCCTCATATTTACTTTCCAGTTGATAGGGCCTATTGGATATTCCTCTTGGTGATACTGGTCCGGGAAGTTTTTGACCAGAAAATTATATTAAGATCATTCATGCCATTGGATGTTTTATCATAATCTTTGATGTTGATTTCTTCAAGTTAATTTGGATTTTTGTACCCATTTCACATAATTGTAACGTGTTTGAACTCATAATGCCGTTTACAAGGTTTCCCATTTCTCCTTACTACATAATCTATGTTGTTTGTACCGTCACTTCTGTTAGTTTACCGGACGATTTTCTCCTGCGCACGGCATCGGTGCCATTCGTTCAAGAACCAATGAAATCTAGGGGGCATCCCGCCTTGGGTGGTTCAGAGAGGAGAAGATTTTCCGTTAATTTGCATCTTTTATATCTGTCTTGTTTTTGCTTGGTGTGTCACTTGTCCTAGTGGGCAAATCTTTTATTCCATTCGTATAGATAGAACCTGATGATGCACAAATTGGCCTTGCACACCACCTGTCAAATAATTGGAAATAAATGCAGTAGTTAAAGTAGAGAGAGAAAGCGAGAATTATAGTGGTTCGGTCAGTGTGACCTACGTCCACTTCTGAATGGCTGAGGTCGCCGGATATTTTTATATTTCAAGTGTGCAGAGAGTACAGGCTTTGAGAATGAGAGGAAAGTTGTGTTCAGGAAAGAAAGATTTCCTTGCCCCCCAAGTGTTGGTGGGGTTTTCGATTTATAGTCTTCCCTTAACAGATTGGGGCGACTTTACAGCAACTAAATAACTATTTCGATGATGGAGCTCACGAATTATTTTCGACGGGCGAGGCGGTTGAGATATCCTCCGCGAGACTTGGTAAAAGATGAGATGAGGGTTGACTATTTTCAAGGCGGTGAGGATGAGGCTCCCGGTTGCTCTCTTGATGACGTGGCCAAGCTTATGGGCTTCTTTGGGCCTGGACCTTATTGGGCTTACCGGGTCTTTATAAATTTGAGCCTTAGGTTTTCAAAATGGATTGGGCCACTTGGGTCTGACCCATCATTTGCCCCCCAATGCCCCGTGTCTAAGGAAACTTAAAGAGGGGGGCATTTTAGATACCCAGGCTCCTTCTCCATTCCTGAAGTATGTCGCCTTCCCGTACACCTTCAGTCTTTTCCATTTCTACTTGGGTTTTTTGGAGAGCCCTTGTCCTTCAATTTGGGCTCTTTCTTCTTTGAAAACCCTAGGCTATAAATAGGAGTTTCCTTCTTTATTCCCCCATTTCCTTCCTCTAGAGATTGAAAAACTCTTTTTTGTAAGCCTTGAGAACCCAAGCTTTTCCCATTCCATTGAAAGGAGGGAGGTAGGGCTTGAAGTCTGCAGGACGATGGAGCATCCGGATGAGCAAGGTGCAGCAGGCGATGCTGCCCGCGCAGTGGTCGAACAGCCCACGAAGGAGACGCGCACTGCTGGCCTGGGCGCAGCCAGCCCAGGCGTTGCCGCCGCTGTTGGCCTGGTCGCTGCCTGCCCAGGCACTGCTGGCCTGGGCGCCAAGGGGCTGGGCGCTGCCAGGCCACTTGCTGCTGGCCTAGTCGCTACCTGCCCAGGCACCGCTGGCCTGGGCGCCAAGGGGCTGGGCGCTGCCAGCGCTGCTGCTGCTGGCCTGGGTGCCAAGGGCCTGGGCGTTGCCAGCCCAGGCGCTGATTGGCTGGGCGCCCCAGGCTCTGATGGGCTGGGCGCCCCAGGCTGTGGAGGTGTTGTCTACGGTGGGTGAGCAGCTCGCGTGCTGGGCGAGCAAGATGAGACGAGGGAAATAAGGGAGGAGAGAATGGGCAAGCGCAAGGCTTCGAGCGAGCATGGAAGGCGTGAGGCATTATTCTTCCTCGCGTCAGGTAAGTCAAGTGAACCTTCTTTGGGGTTGGGTAGCTTGGACGAGCAGCCTACTCGCGTGGAACAAAATCAGATTCCTAGTCCTCCTGGCAGTGTCTCAGGCAAAGTTTTGCGCCCTCGCACCAAAAAGTATCGAAGCAAAACTGTTATTGACGATGATGGATCCAAAGTAAGTACTTTTTTTAGTTTGCTCAATACTGATGACGACATTTTGATGATCATTTCTGCTTATCATATTCCTCCGACTATGTTGTGCCGCTTGGCTGAGACAGATGAGCCTGCTTGCGATGACTCCTCTGGTGACATTGTCATCTACGAGGAGATGCTTGAAGTTGGGCTCAGGTTCCCCATGTCTTCTTCCATTTGTCACATTCTGCGTTATTTTTCATTGACCCCGGGGCGGTTGGCGCCCAATGGTTGGAGAGTCTTGCTGGGCTTTCTTGCATTGTGGAGGAAAGTGCACCATGAGGATACTTCTCCTGTGGAGTTCCATGCAGCCTATAACTTGAGCGAGTCTCCTGCCCCTAACAGGGGGTGGTACTATTTTACCACGAGGGGTGGCAAATTGCTCACAGGATTACGCTCCAACTGTTATAGCTGGAAATCTCGCTTTTTATTTGTTGGCGGCGAGTGGATCTCAGAGTTAGATCGGGCTTTGGTACCAACACGATGGGATGTCGCCAAAAAACTCGATACGCCCTTCACTTGCTCTTTTTTTTATTATTTATGTATATATATGTGTACCAATTATCCTTTTGTAGATCCGCCTGTGCTCTCCATGGATCAGGAGTGGAAGTTGCAGGCCGTGAGGGCTCATCCTGATAAAGACTTGGGAGTTCTCTTGCCCAAAGAGAGTGGTAGGGCTGGTGGACCCTCTCCAGGATCTTCTTTTAAAAGAAAGGGTGTGTTACTTCTGCTCTAGTACTTCTTTTTTCGTTTATCTGGTGTTCTTCATCTAAGTAACACTTTTACTTTTGCAGAAATAGATAGAAAAGTGATTGGGTCTTGCCTTTTTGGTAGGAGCACTCCTCCTTCCAAGGCGGCGATGATAGGTAATGCCTCCCAGGTGACCTCTCTGCCGGTGCCATTCGAGGTGAGCTCTCCTCTAGCAACCCCTCCAGCACACCCTCGGGCGTGTTCCCATCAAGTGACCCCTCCTGTGGTGTCTCCTCAACTAGCGACCTCTTTAGTTACGACTGCTACTCTAGAGTCTTTCTCGCCGGCCACACCTTCTGCTCCTCGTTTGTGTCCTCCACGTATGGGAACTTTTACAGGGGTGCCGACTTAGGCTGGTCCCATGCTGGGCAATCCGCTGGTCATCAGGGAAAAGCTCGGGAGGTTTGTGTTTCCGCCCGAAGTTACTCAGATTAATACTCTGGGCACCGAGGGGATCATCAACACTTTTTTGGAAGGTCTGGCTCAGGTAAGGATCTACTGTCTCCTTTTCTCCAGACTTTTTTTATGCGTTTTGTCATTCTCTTTGTCTTTTATCTTTTAAGGCTTCCACTGCATCTGTCTGCTTGTTTTCAAGGACCCGATCTCACGGTCAGTTGAAACAGGACAATGAAGTTATGCAAAAAAAGCTCTCTGCTGCTCGAGGAAGGATTACTGCTCTTGAAGCTGTTGACAGGGCTTCCGAGGTTGATTTCACGACGGCCCGTGAGAGGGCGACCAGATTTGAGACTGAGCTTTCAGCGACCCACGAGAGGGCGGCCAAGCTAGAGGCTGAGCTTGAGGAGGCCCATGTGAGGGTAGCTAAGCTCGAGTCTGAGCTCTTGGCGATCCATGAGAGGGACGCACTCAGGGAGGCTGAGCTTGTGAAGGCCCGTGAGAGGGCTTCGCTCAGTGAGGCTGAGCTTGCAAAGACCCGTGAGAGGGTGATGCTCAGAGATGCTGCCGTGGAGGCAGAGGTTAAGGCGGCTCATGAAAGAGCTTCACAGGCTGAGGAGGGCGCTGCCCTAGCTGAAAGGGACTTAGCGAATGGCCTTGCAGATGCCTTCATTGATGGTTATGATGAGCTCCGAGGGAAGATTTCCGTGCTTTCCCTGATATTGACCTCTCAGGCTTCGTGCCAACCGAGGCACCTGATGATGGTAATGGAGGCTCTGATGATGCTGAGGATGACAAGGAGGAGGAGGAGGAGGACAGCTATGAGAGTGATTAGAGCGTAAGGGACTTTTGATGTTTTTTTTTTTTTTTAGAAAGGCAGTTTGTAGCCTAACTTTTGGACTGGTACTCCTTTTGGAAACTGAATGAAAATGCAAGGATCTTTTTTGGAGTAAAATGTAAAAAATTTTATTCATCCACTGCTTATTGTCAAACAATATTGGGTGACAATCCAGAAAAGGTAGAAAATAAAATCAAGCCCCCAACTTCTACTACTTTGACTCTCTCAAGGTGTCACTGGTAGTACCTCTTCAAGTGCTCCGCGTTCCATGGATGGGGTAAGACCTTTCCCTCAGAGTACTGGATCTTGTAAGTGCTTGGCCTCACCACTTCTGTTATGAGGTATGGCCCTTCCCAATTTGGTCCCAGTTTTCCTTCGCTGGAATCTTTTGTGGCGAGGATCACCTTTTTGAGGACCGAGTCTCCTGGTTGGAAGGAACGAGGTTTTATCTTCGAGTTGTAGTACTTTGACATGCGTCGTTTGTACTCCGCGTTACGGACCACAGCCATTTCCCTTGCCTCCTCTACCAAGTCGAGGTTGATGCGGAGTCCTTCCTCGTTGGTGATGGGGTCGTGGTGGTGGACCCTTAGGGAATGTACCCCTATCTCGACAGGGATGACCGCCTCAGTTCCAAAAGCGAGAGAGAAAGGGGTTTCCCCCAACAGGAGTTCTTGGCGTGGTTCGATAGGCCCATAATACTCTTGGGAGCTCGTCGACCCAAAGACCCTTCGCTCTTTCGAGCATTGTCTTTAGGTTGCGTAGGACCGTTCTTACCATGACTTATGCTTACTCGTTTGCCTGCTGGTGTGCCGGGCTGGAATGAGGCTGCTTTATCTGAAGGTCGGACCAGAAAGAATTGAGGAGCTTATTGTCGAATTGCTTTGCATTGTCACTGACAATGGCGTGGGGTATCCCGAGGCGGCATACTAGGTTTTTCCAGACAAAGTCCTTAACCTTAGAGCCTGTTATCTTTGCTAAGGGTTCTGCCTCCGCCCACTTTGTGAAGTAGTCGATGGCGACCACTACGAACTTGCATTGTCCTCTACTCAAAGGAAGGGGGCCCAGGATGTCGATGCCCCATTTGGAGAAAGGCCATGGACTCGAAATGGTTGTCAACTCCTCCGTTGGTTACCTAGGCACAGTGGCGAAGCGTTAACACTTGTCGCATTTTTTGGCAAATTCCTTGGTGTCCTTTACCATGCTAGGCCAAAAGTAACCTTGTCTGAGTGCTTTGTGGGCGAGGGAGCATCCTCCAGAGTGATTCCCACAAATTCCTTCATGGATCTCCCGCAGGGCGTAGTTAGCTTCCTCGGGTGAAAGGCACCGCAGCAATGGCAAGGAGTAACCTTTCTTGTAGAGGATATCCTGTAAAAGAGTGAATTTGGAAGCTCTCACCCTAAGCTTCCTGGCCTCGAGGGGATCATCTGGTAATGTACCTTCTTGGAGGTATGCCCTAATTGGGGTCATCCAGTTTGAATCGGCGGAAGTGCAGTTGACGTTTGCGGTGTCCACATCTAACTTGCTTGGCTCGAACTGGTGACCGATGAGTGCTGGTTCTCCTGGTGGTGCTTCCAGGGATGAGGTGAGCCTGGCGAGTGCATCTACGGCCATGTTATCTTCTCTTGGGATGTGACAGATTTGAAAGTATTGGAACCGCGGGATCAATTTTTTTACCATGCTGAGATACTCCTGCATTCTTGTTCCTTTTGCTTCGAACTCGCCCTTTACTTGATTAACTATCAATTGGGAATCACTGTAAGGGGCGAGGTGTTGGGCTTTCATTTCGACTGCCAATCTCAGGCCAGAGAGGAGGGCCTCATACTCTGTTTCATTGTTGGAGGCAGTAAAGTGGAGCTTCACTGCATACTTAAGGAGTGTACCATCGGGGCTGATCAAAATTAGGCCTACTCCACCTCTCTCACTAGTTGCGGAGCCATCAACATAGAGCTTCCAAAGTGGCAGAGAAGAAGAGTCGGAGATCCCAGTGGGAACCTGGGCACCAGGCTGGGGGCCTGGAATTGTCTGGGCGCCTGGGAGAGATGCCTGGGCGCCTGGGATGGAGATCTGGGCACCTGGAGTGGACCTCTGGGTGCCTGGGAGTGTCTGAGCGCCCGGGGGAGTTGCCTGGGCGCCTGGGGTGGAGATCTGGGCGCCTGGAGTGGACCCCTGGGTGCCTGGGAGTGTCTGGGCGCCTGGGGTGGAGATATGGGCGCTTGGGGGAGATGCCTGGGACGTGGAAGGCTCGTTTGCCTCCCTTTTAGCTTGCATAAACTCAGCAACAAAATCTGCCAAAGCTTGTGCTTTGATAGCCACCCTTGGTTAGTACTGGATATCGAACTCGCCCAATTCCACTGCCCACTTTAGGAGTCTCTCGGATACATCTGGCTTCCCAAAGCTCTCTTTAGAGGCTGGTCCGTAATCACAACGACTGTATGGCTTTGAAAATAGTGTCGTAGGTGCCTTGCTGACGAGATGAGGGCGAGCACTAGTTTCTCTAGCCCGAGTACCTAATTTCTGCTCCTCGGTATGCTTTGCTCACATAATAGATGGGCTTTTGCACTCCATCATGGTTTCTGATGAGGACGGAGCTGACTGCTGATGGTGAAGCAGAAATATACAAATATAAGACCTCGCCTGGTGTAGCATGCGAAAAGAGGGGAGGTGTAGCCAAGTAGGCTTTGAGTCTTTGGAAGGCCTCCTCTGCCTTAGGTCCCCATTCGAAAGCTTTTTGGAGGATCTTGAAGAAAGGCAAGCATTTGTCTGCAGATTTGGAGACGAATCTGTTAAGTACTGCGATTCTCCCATTGAGGCGCTGGAGCTCCTTGGTGGAGGAGGGCGACTTCATGTCGAGAATAGCCTTGATTTTGTCGGGGTTTGCCTCAATTCCCCTCTGGTTGACCATGAAGCCTAGGAACTTTCCTGATCCTACGCCAAAGGCGCACTTCTCAGGGTATAACTTATACGATAGGACCTGAGGACATTGAAAGTTTCTTGAAGGTGGTCAATGTGATCTGCTGCGGCGAGGCTCTTCACCAACATGTCGTCCACGTAAACCTTCATTGTTCGCCCAATCTGAAACTGGAACATTTTGTTTACCAGTCGTTGGTAGGTTGCACATGCATTCTTCAGCCCGAAGGGCATGACCCTGTAGCAGTAGGTCCCCTTCGGAGTGATAAATGATGTCTTCTCTTGGTCTGGGGGGTGCATGCTGATCTGGTTGTATCCAGAATATGCATCCAGGAAGGTGAGCAGTTCATGCCCTGCTGTGGCATTGATGAGGAGGTCAATTCGTGGTAGCGGATAGCTATCTTTTGGGCACGCCTTGTTGAGCTCAGTGAAGTCGACGCAGAGGCACCACTTTCCATTGGTTTTTGTTACCATCACCACATTTGAGAGCCATTTAGGATATGTTACTTCTCTGACCGCCCCATTCTCTATTAGCTTCCCCACCTCCTTGTCCATCGCTTGGGCCCTTTCAGTGGAGGCACCCCTTAGCTTCTGGCAAACAGGTTTGTGGCGAGGGTCGACATTGAGGCGGTGGGCGGTGACCTCAGGGTCAATTCCTTCAAGGTCCGCATGTGACCATGAGAAAACGTCCATGCTATGTCTCAGAAAGTCTATTAGCTGGCGAACCAAATCCTTTGAAAGGGAAGAGCTGACGTATATTCTTCTATCTGGATGCTCCTCATCCAAGACCACAGAGGTGAGTTCCTCCACTGGTTCTCCTCTTTCTATGGTGGCGTCATCCCTTGGGTCAAAGATATCAACTTGCAACGCCTCCTGCGGCTTCTTGGTCTTCATTGAGGAGACAGCATTCTCTTGCTGCTATCTAGTCCCCTCTGACCTCCCCGACTCCATTCGGGGTTGGAAAGCGAAGGATGAGATGATAGGTGGAGGGGACAGCTCTTAATGTGTTGAGAGCAAGTCGCCCTAATATGATATTGTAGGCTGACGGGCAGTCTATTACCAAGAAGTTGACCATGACTGTGGAGCTTCGGGGTGCTACTCCGGCTGTGACTGGCAGGGTGATGGCCCCTAGGGGATACACCTTCTCCCCTGAGAACCCGATGAGGGGTGATCTGACAGGCTGCAGTCTCTTCATGCCCAGGTTGAGCTTGTCATAAACTTCTGCGAATAGGATATCCGCAGAGCTGCCGCTATCCACCAGGATCCTGCGCACTTGGAAATTGACGACGGTCATGGTGAGCACCAGAGGGTCATCATGGGGGTGCTGGATTCCTTCCAAGTCCTTATCTGAGAAGGATATGACCTCGCTGACGCCGTGCCTAGGCGCCTTGGATGGGCGCACTTCGTCGGGGTGCCTTGCCTTTCTAGCGTGGGCCTTCATGGCGGAGAGTGACTCTGCTAATCCTCCCGAGATAGTGCAAATTTCCCCAATGGGCTGTTGATCTTCCTGGTTATGAGGTGGTGGTGGCGCCTGTCCTCTACCAACAACATACTGGCGTAGGTGACCAAGTTGAATGAGGTCCTCAATTTGCCTTTTGAGGTCATAGCAGTCGTCAGTGTCATGGCCATGATCGCGATGAAAGCGACCGTATTTGTTCGGGTTCCTGCGGTTTGGAGGAGACTTCATCTTCCCAGGCCACTTTATGGCGGGGTCATCTTGGATCTGGAATAAGATGTGCCCGACAGCGGCATTGAGGGGAGTAAAGGCTTGTCGGTCTCTTTGCGGAGCAGGACCGAGCCGATCCTTGACAGGTACCTTATCTGTTCTGTCTCGCTTGTTGCTAGTCTCCTTCTTGTCGTCTCTGTTCTGTTCCTTCCCCTTTTCCCCTGTTCTGAAGGACTCACCTCATTTGGCCCTTGTGATGTCCTCGGCATTCATGTACTTTTGGGCCTTTGCTAGCAGCTCTGGCATGCTCTTTGGTGGGGGCTTCATTACTGAGAAGAGAAACCTCGACGAGCGGAGGCCTCCCAAGAAGGCTGTCATGGTTACCTTGCCATCTGGTTCTTCGACCTGAAGTACCTCCTCGTTAAAACGAGTGAGGTAGCTCCTCAAGCTCTCAATCCTGTCTTGCTTTATACTGAGCAAGTGGGTGGCAGGCTTCTGGTGGCGGCACCCTCCGATAAAGTGCGACACGAAGGACTTGCTCAGCTCAACAAAGGAGGCAATGGAAGCTGGAGAGAGATTGGCAAACCATTGTCATGCGGAACCCTTCAATGTGGTTGGGAACGCCCTACACATGATCTCATCGGGGACATTATGCAGCTGCATTAGAGTTTTGTAAGTCTCGAGGTGGTCTAGTGGATCCTTCGTTCCATCAAAGGTCTCCACAGATGGCATTTTGAACTTTCGAGGAAGTGGGTAGTTCGCCACGTCGAGTTTGAATGGCGTGTCTGTTCGCCTTACCAGGTAATCCACTGTCTCAAGTCCCTGCGCCTTCATAGCGTTGAAGATGTCACCCAGCTGATTTTGTACTTCCTCAATTTTCTCGTCCCAGCGATTGGGGGCTCCTCTAGAATGATCATGGAAATGACTCCCATTCTCCATGCTTTGGCTTTCACCCTCATCCTCTTGGAGACGAGGGTCCTCCCCATGGGAAGCAGAAGGAGGAGGTGGAGGTCTCTCATGATGGGCTCCTCCATGTGGGGCGCCCAAGGGGACTCCAGGTCTGTGCGCCCAGATGGGGAGCACCCAGGTGTGGGGCTCCTGGATGCCCCGGGCGTGGAGCTCCTTGAGGTCCTCCAAGCGATGCTCTTCCAAGTTGTGCTCCTCCTTGCCCGGCGAGCATGAGTTGCCGGATCTACTGGTTTTGGGCCACCAGCTGTTGCATGGTCTCCAACATTTGCCGAAGGTTTGGAACATGAGCATTTGGGACGGGATTGGTAGGTGGAGGAGCACCCTCCTCCTCTCGTGATGGATTATCCTCAGGTCGATTCATCGATCTGGTGGTGATCACCATGAGTTCAACAGAGAGAGTGTTTTGAAGTGAGAATTTTAGTCTCTTCCCACAAACGGCGCCAAACTGATGATGCACAAATTGACCTTGCACACCACCTGTCAAATAATTGGAAATAAATGCAGTAGTTAAAGTAGAGAGAGAAAGCGAGAATTATAGTGGTTCGGTCAGTGTGACCTATGTCCACTTCTGGATGGCTGAGGTCGCCGGATATTTTTATATTTCAAGTGTGTAGAGAGTATAGGCTTTGAGAATGAGAGGATAGTTGTGTTCAGGAGAGAAAGATTTCCTTGCCCCCCAAGTGTTGGTGGGGCTTTCAATTTATAGTATTCCCTTAACAGATTAGGGCGACTTTACAGCAACTAAATAACTACTTCGATGATGGAGCTCACGAATTATTCTTGACGGACGAGGTGGTTGAGATATCCTCTGCGAGACTTGGTAAAAGACGGGATGAGGGTTGACTATTTCCAAGGCGGTGAGGATGAGGCTCCCGGTTGCTCTCTTGATGACGTGGCCAAGCTTATGGGCTTCTTTGGGCCTGGACCTTATTGGGCTTACCGGGTCTTTATAAATTTGAGCCCTGGGTTTTCAGTATGGATTGGGCCACTTGGGTCTGACCCATCAGAACCTTCGATTGTCAATAATAGCGTAGGTGCCTCACTAGTGATCGATCTTTAGCTAGTCATACATGTCTTGTCTCTTCAAAGGCTTCCTCAAATTGGTCAATAGTTTTGTAGAAGTTCTAAGCCCATGTCTTTTCTTAGATTACTAGGAACGATTGCTTTTCCAACCGAATCACCCACATCCAATTATGAGATTTTCTTATTATAATACACAAAACTCAGCAGATTCTACGAAAAAAATAAGAAAACCCTAGCCCTAATTTCTCCAAACCTTCTTTCTAAACATGAAACCCCTCTAAATACACCAAACATCAATCAAAATCCCTAATCTTCCGAATCATAGGCGGATTTTGGAAGAGAAAGCCCCAGAAGAAATTCTATCGAGATGGTGATGAGATCCGGCGAAAACAACCTTCGACTGAAAGGTCGGAAGAGAGAGGATTCAAGGATTAAAAGGAGGAATCCGTTTTAAGACTCGAGATTTGTGTGGAACTCTAAAAATAGGGTGGAAGAAGTAGAAAAACAGCAAGTTAGCAAACAAATCCACTAAGAGCACATGGGATCGTCATCTCAAGAGAGCCATCTGCTTTGGATTATAATTACATGAGAGAACCAACTGTGCCTCTCACCCATTAACCCTCATCTGAAACCCTTGGGTCCCATGAATTCTTTCTTCGGGAAGTGGGCACCTAGAATTTATGGGCTCCACATTAATGGTTTGGGCCACATTGCCAACCAATTTGGGGCTCATTTTATAATTGATGATAAAGATACATGCAAAACCACATGAAAAGCATTAATTTAACAAGCCAAAGAGATATTAAACAGATACTTTAGCCAAAGTGGAATTAACACGAATTCATGTGGGCGATTGGATTCTTTTCCATATTTTCTGATTTTTTCTATCAGTTTCTTATACATTTGATTAAGGAAGAATGTTTTGCTGATTATAATTCTATTCCACATAACTCATTTCTAGCACCGCAAATTCAACGAAGCAAAACACCAACCAACCAGAAAGGACCCTTTTCTACACATGAAATTCCTCGATTGAAATTCCTCATTTGAATTCTTGAAGTGAATGTACAAATTCTTCAAACACAACCCTTTTCATGAATATTTGAGATAAGCATTTCAGCAAACATCTTATTCATAATGTAGATCTAGCAATTCTTTCCTAGCCTCTTTCATGAAAATTATACTTATCCATTTCGTCAAAGAGCTTATTCATCATTTAAATAAAAAAATTCTTTTTTTTTAAGAGTAAGTTAGGTCTTCATTTTCACAATGATAATCTACAAAAATGGAAGTGTGCTATCCGAAAGATTGAGTATACTTCCAAAAAGGGCATAACCCTTCAATACAATATGAAATGAAATATATAAAGTACTAACTATCATCTAGAAACTCCATGCCTTATAGAGTTATACAAAATATCAATATTATCAATATTCAGTGGTGGAGTGCCCAAACTTTTGCTGATGAGTTTACTAATAGCATAGTCTTGGGATGAAGAAAAGAGAAGTGCACTTTCTCATACTTGGTAATCACTGCATAAATTCTTCGAGCTTGAAACCGCATAGTCCATTTAGATTGGGCTGGATGAAGTAGAATTTGCCATAGAGAAGAATCAGCCTTAATAGTGAGTGACGACACCATTACTAGAATGAGATTCAGAATTTGAAATACCCCCTCATAGTAATTCAACACCGACACTATACGACCTTGCAAAGGTTGGTGTAGGTCCCTCCACATAATTTCAATCAAGGTATGACTAGTGGGCACAATGGAAAGACGCCAACCATGAATTCTCTCAGCCACCGGTCTTGGAATATGCACTTGGTCAGTAGAAGAAATGTTCCAATGATATTGAATACTACTTGGTAAGGTGATACCAAGGTAGAGAGTCTTAGTAGTTGCCACTTGAGTAATTTGTTGTACCACAGAACTACTTGATTTTGTAGTCATTCGGAAAATCCTTGCATTTCTTTCTGCCCACACATGCCAAATAAAAGCATTAAAGAGAAGCTACCAAGTGTTATAGCGCCATCACTTTGTAGGTCTAAACGAGATATGATTGAAAGAAGAAGTTCTTGAGTGTCAATACTGCTGATTGGTACCAAGTCCAATTTAAGAAGAATTCTTTGTCAAACGAGAATTGGGACAATGAATCATGAGATGTGAGGCTGTCTCCCACGTGCTATCACAAAGAACACAGCAAGAGTCACATTCAACATTTTTCTGAATAAGGAAATCCTTTGTTTTTAGTCTCCCACGTGCTATCACAAAGAACACAGCAAGAGTCACATTCAACATTTTTCTAAATAAGGAAATCCTTTGTTTTTAGTCTCCCACGTGCTATCACAAAGAACATAGCAAGAGTCACATTCAACATTTTTCTGAATAAGGAAATCCTTTGTTTTTAGTCTTCCGCGTAAAAGCATCCAAACACACACTGAATGCTTTTTAATACACCCTTTGAACCATATTGCTGAAGTCCATTGAATTTGCTAGTTAGGGATATTACGTATAAACTTGTAGGAAGTTTTTAAAGAAAATTGACCCTGCTCTTCTAGTGTCCAAATAATTTTATCATCAAACATATGCCAAGGAACATTCTCACTGGGGATTTTCTGGAAGATATTCATCAAAGTAGTCGAGCTTGGGTTTGGAAGGTGCCATCCATCGTGAAGAAACCTACTAACCCTGATATCAGTGCCCATGCGTAGATCATAAATTGCTCTTTCACCATATTGGTCCTTTAACCGACTCCCACTAAGCCATGGGTCAATCCAAAAGTGTGAGCCGGCCATTCCCAATCAGAGATTTTATGTGAGGTAGCGCATAAGGTCTGAGAGCTAAGATTCCTTTCCAACCCCGAGAAGCATTTGTTGGAATTGAAATATCCCAAAAGGAAATTCCGTTCAAATACCTTGCATTAATCCAGATATTCTAGCAGGTTTGTTTGTTAATGACAATATTCCATACCCACCTAAGAAGTGTAGCCTTGGCAATTCCGAAGATAGATCGAATGCCAAGTCCTCCCATATTGCTTGGCTGGCATATGGAGCTCCAAGCTATGGGATGAATGTAATGAGTCAACCAGCAGATCCAAAAGAAATCCCTGACCTGGCGATCTAAAGCATGCGAGGTTGCTTGAGGGAGCAGAAATTCAGTTGCCCAGAATAAATGGAAAGAAGATAACGTAGACTTAATCAACTCCAATCTTCCAACATAAGATAGCACTTTGACTTTCCATCCTGATAAGCATTGCTGAACTGTTGCCAAAAGGGTTTGACAATCATTGAGATTTGGCTTTTTGGAAGAAAGAGGAACACCCGAGTATCTGATTGGGAACTTTGCTTTTTTGATGTTTAGGATTGTAGAAATAGCCTCTTGGTCCTCCTCTTTGCAGTTTGCATAAAATATTGCACTTTTGAACCAATTTACCCCAAGTGCTGTAAACTCTTTAAAATGATGAAGGAGGTGATGGAGGTTTGCAGTTGCACCTGTAGAAGCTTTGCTAAACACTATCAAGTCATCAGCAAACATCAAGTGAGAGATAGTAACATTTCTTCTCACAAAGGGAGAGGGAATCATATTTGTAGAGGCATTTTTATTCACCATGATGGAAAAGAATTCCATTACGATGACAAATAGAAATGGAGATAATGGACATCCCTGTCTCAAATCTCGAGTACCCTTAAAGAATCCTTTTGCAGCACCGTTAACCAATACTAAGAATTGTGCTCCCGAGACACATTCCATGAGAATCTTTATAATCCTTTCTAGAAACTGGAGGCACTTAAGAGCAGCCTCCAAAAAATCCCACTTGACACTATCATAGGCTTTGGCAAGATCAAGCTTTATACACATTCGAGGAGTGCATTGATTCAAATGAAAGTTATGGATGAAGTCCTGAGCAAGGAGGATGTTATCTGTGATGCCTCTACCAGGAACAAAAGCAGATTGCATTGGCCCCGCAATCTTAGCAATGATTATTTTAAGTCGATTTACCAGAATACGGCTTATGATTTTGTATAATTCATTTGTCAAAGCAATATGTCTAAATTTATCAGGAGAGCTTGGATTTTCAGTTTTTGGCACCAACACTATAAAAGTGTTCTTGAGTTGGTTTAGCATAGATCCATGCTTAAAAGAATCCTGAATGCTTGCATAAACATCCTTACCTATAATTGGCCAACATACCTTGAAAAAATGGGCATTAAAACTATCAAGCCCCGGAGCTTTATTAGGATTAGCAACCCTTATCACCTCCTCAATTTCAGGAATTGTGATAGGTTTCATGAGATTTAATTCATCCTCTTCAGTAACATATCGATGAAGGATGATATGAGATAAGTCAGGAGATTGAGAATGACCTACTGGTGCTAGAATATTTTGAAAATGATTCACAAAGACTGCAGCAATACCTGATGGCTCAATGTAGATGTTACCCTCTATATCAGCAATCTGGGAAATATAAGATTGTGTTTGTCGCTTCCACATAAGACGATAAAAGTACTTGGTATTGCGATCCCCCAAGTTTACTGCCAAATCCCTGGATCTTTGTTTGTACATGCTTTCCTTAGCCCTGAGTAATTGATTAAGTTCATACCTTGTCATTCTTTCCTGCTCTTGAATAAAAAAATTCTTTCACAACATCAAAGTTTAAATGTACCTTTGTCACACATTTTCCTATCGACTCAATCCTTATAATCGATGTATTGCTTTAGTTAAAAAAATATAAAATAATTAGTAATTTAAAAAATTAATTTTATTAAAAAAATGAATATAATTATGAACTCAAGATAGTTAAAAGAGGATGTTCAAAGGCAAACAGTATGAAAACCAAACCCCCACGAGACGACTCCATTTGAAACCCAGAGAACCCAAATACCTCATCGCCCCTACCGATTCAAACCCTCAGAACCCATAACCCTCTTGCCCGAACCCTAAAACCAACCATAGTCTCAACTCCAACCCATCCCAACCATTTTCATCCTTCAAAGATCCCTCTAAAACCCTATTCAAAGGAAGTAAAAATAATAATAATAAAAAACCAGAGCGAGAGGAGCAGGCAGAAGAAGAACAAAGTAAGGCTAAAGCAAAAAAATTGCGATCCTGATGCTACGGATCCTTAGGGGCGTGAGAGCGAGGTCTATCCCCCTTTTTTAGAGCGGTGCAGAGAAGAACGGAAAGGAGGGATGAAGAGGAGAGACCTTCATCTAAGTCTGTAGAAGGCCCTTGAGAAAATAGTTGGTGTAGAGAATTGGGCAAGTAGCACACTTTCTTCCCTTCTATATAAGGGTGGCAGATGCTTCTTCCCTTTTCTATTTTATTGGGTAAGTCTAAAGTTTGGTAAATTAAACTTCTCCTCAAGACTAATAATACTCCACTTTTAATTATAATGTATTAAAGCCAAACGTTTTGGCTGTAATTTTGATTGTCTGTTGTAATTTTGACCAGAAGTTCACTCTTTCTTTTTTTTTTTTTCAAATATTTCACACATACTCCCTACTTCTTATCTCGTGCAACTACCCACTCAACTCTTTTTATCCCATGAAACCACTCACGTCTACCATCCACTTTTGACCTTTTAGGACCTCACCTCTTCTATTCTTTTTCTAGCCCAATTCTTCCATTCACATTCTATGCCACTTAGCACTCGTATTCAGCAAACATGTACGTTTGGCCTTCTTTTCTTTTGTTTTCTTTCTAAAATTTAGGAATAAGATTAGAATGTGATCATGATTATTTGGAAATTTTCTTTGGAAGGTATTGAATCTATGAATTAATTATATTTACAAATTTCGGTTGTTTTATGTCTCTTTCCAAGTCACTTTGATTAGTTGTTTAATCTTTTTATATATGAACATTACCCATGATTGTATTATGACTCGACTTGGTTGATTCATGATTGCCATACATTATCAATGGGGAAGAAAATTGAGTAAGTAATGCATTCTCAGTACGGTTGTTGCATTTGCACCAAATCAAATGTGTTAGGGACCAACTTTCCTAACATACGAGAAATTGTCTGCTATTATAAGTTTGGGCTGGCTGTAGAGGAATGCGTTTCGAACAGTCTATTCAAAGCTTTATTGATAAATACTAGGCTATAAAATTTAGTATTAGTATGGATCTCAAAATAGTGTTATACAACTTGATGGGCCAAGCCCAAGGGCCCAACTCATGTTACAAGCCCAAGGGCCCAACTCTAAGAGGTCCAGCTAGCCAAGCCCTGTAAAGCCTACACCCGGTCAAGCTCATCGGGTTCCAGGAGCTACATCACTAAAGGAGCATGCAGGGTCGTCTAAGAGCTCACCCTCACTGCCTTGGAAATAGTCAACCCTCACCTCATCTTTTACCGAGTCTCGTGGAGAACACCTCAACCACCTCACCCGTTGAGAAGAATCCGTAAGATAGTTACTCAGTTGCTATAAAGTCGCCCCAACCTGTTAGAGGGCGACTATAAATTATAAGCCCCACCAACACTTGGGGATGATCACACTGATACCTGAGTACTACTCTCCTCCCCCTCTCTAAGCTTGTACTCTCTGCTCTCCCAGCACTCCTGAATTAATAGAGTACCCGGCGACCCTAACCATTCAGAAGTGGACGTAAGTCACATTGACCGAACCACTATAACTCTCGTCTTCACTCTCTACTTAAACTACTGCATTTATCACCAATTACTTAACCGGTGGTGTGCGAGGTCAATTTTGTGCATCATCAGTTTGGCGCCGTCTGTGGGAACGAATAAAATCCTCACTTCAAAAGACTTTCTCTGTTAAACTTATGGTGATCACCACTAGATCGATGAATCGACCTGAGCATAATCCCTCGCGAGAGGGGGAGGATGTTCCTCCACCTACCAATCCTGGCCCAAATGCTCTTGTTCCCAACCCTCGGCAAATGTTGGAGACCATGCAGTAGCTGGTTGCCCAAAACCAGCAGATCCTGCAACTCATGCTCGCCGAGCAAGGAGGAGCACAACTTGGAGGAGTACCGCAAGGAGCTCCACGCCCAGGGCATCCAGGAGCTCCACGCTGGGGTGCTCCCCATCTGGGCGCCCATGCAGGTCTGGGCGCCCCTTTTGGAGTCCCCTTGGGCGCCCCTTAGGGGGGAGCCCATCATGGAGTAACCCCACCTCCGGGGGGAGCCCATCATGGAGGACTCCCACCTCCTCCTTCTGCTTCTCATGGGGAGGATCCTCGTTTCCAAGAGGGTGAGAGTGAAAACCAAAGCATGGAGGATGGGAGTCGTTTTCATGATCAGTCCAGAGAAGCCCCCAATCGCTGGGACGAGAAAATCAAAGAAATGCAAAATCAGCTGGGTGATGTCTTCAATGCCATGAAGGCACAGGGACCGGAGACAGTGGACTACCTAGTAAGGCGAATGGACACACCATTCAAACCCGACGTGGTGAACTACCCACTCCCTCAAAAATTCAAATGCCATCCGACGAAACCTTTGACGGCACGAAGGATCTACTGGGCCACCTCGAAACTTTTAAGACCTTGATGCAGCTGCACAACGTCCCCGACGAAATTATGTGTAGGGCATTCCCAACTACCTTGAAGGGATTAGCGCGACAATGGTTCGCCAAACTCACCCTAGCCTCCATAGGCTCCTTCGCCGATCTGAGCAGATCATTTGTGGCACGGTTTATTGGTGGACGCCGCCAACAAAAGCCTGCCACCCATCTGCTCAACATAAAACAGGATCGAGACGAGAGCCTGAGGAGATACCTCACTCGTTTTAACGAGGAGCCCGATGATAAGGTCAGCATGACCGCCTTCCTAGGAGGCCTCCGGTCATCAAACTTCCTCTTTTCAGTAACGAAGCGACCACCAAAGAGCATGCCAGAACTATTGGCAAAAGCTCAAAAATATATGAACGATGAGGAAATCAACAGGTCCAAGCGAGGTGAATCATCTCACGGATCGCCAAAAGCTTGACCTGCCTCTGCACTGTTCTCAAACAGGCAGCTTATATATTAGCTTCGCGGCTCTCTCGCGGGTCGCCAAAAGCTTGGCCTCTGCACTGTTCTCAAACAGGCAGCCTATCTCCAGCTTAGCGGCTCTCTCGAAGGTCGCCAAAAAAGCTTGGAATCTGCACTGCTCCCAAGCAGGCAGCCTATATTTCCAACTGAACGGCTCCTCGTGAGTCGCCAAAAGCTTGGCCTCTGCACTGCTCTCAAGCAGGTAACCCATACCTCCAGCTTAAGGGGCTCTCTCATGGGTCGTCAAAAGCTCGGTCTTCAAATTTTGTCTTTGTTCTCACGCAAGCAGCCTGCCTCTCTCTCCAGGTAATCATGTTAAATATTTTTTATGTTGGAATAACGTTGTTTTTGCCAGGCATGTTTTTGAAATTCAAGCCCTCTACAACCCGCGAGACTACATTAGATTGAATGTCAACAATCGGGCCTCATCCATCTGGCACCTGCTCCTGGGTACTAACGCCCCTCCTGGCGCCCAGCCTGAGTAGCGTAATTTTGACAGCACCCCTCAGGCGTCTAGAACAGGCACCCAAACACCTCTCAGGCGCTCAGACCTACTCGGTGCCCAGCAAAGGCGCCCAACACCTCCCAGGCGCCCAACCCAGGAGCCCAGACCTCCCAAGCGCCCAGCACCTCTCAGGCGCCCAACACCTCCTGCTGCTCGCCTCCTCGCCTAGCAGCTCCGCAGAAGATGCCTCAGCCCCGTCGCTCCCGCTGCAGCGCCAGCGCCCGCGCCCTCTCCCGCAGCCGCGCCCACGCCCGCAGCCGCGCCCTCTCCAGCAACCTCGCCCGCAGCCGTGCCCGCTGCCGCACCCGCTCCAGCAACCTCGCCTGCAGCCGCGCCCGCGCCCGCTGCTTGCTTCGTAGCTTTAAACAGGGACTTATTATATATCAAATCGAAGCTCTCGACGAGGGGAGCAAAACTCATTGCAAGCAATGAGCCTTGCAGGAAAAGTCCAAAAAAAGGCCCAGAAACAAGTGTTTTAGCCCCTCGAAGTTTCAAAAAAAAAAAAAAAGAAATTCAGCTGCTGCTCGCCCAGGAGGCCCTCTACTCGCCCAAATCAGTGCCAGCTCGCCCAAGGCAGCCCCAAGTATGCCCAGAAGCTGTTGCTCGCCCAAAACCGCGCGCCAGCGCGCCTGCTCGCTATTTTGACCGTAAATTTGGGTCTATAACTCCAAACAGGAGCTTATTATATATCACATCGAAGCTCTCGACGAGGGGAGAAAAACTCATTGCTAGCAATGAGCCTTGCAGAAAAAGTCCAAAAAAGGCCCAGAAACAGGTGTTTTGGCCTCCCGAAGTTTTTGCAGTTGCGAACTCAGCCAAAAATTCAAACGAATGCCTTCCTCTCCAAGTTCCATTGGACACAGAGCATTGGGGGGCAAATGATGGGCCAATCCCAAGGGCCCAACTCATGTTACAAGCGCAATGGCCCAACTCCAAGAGGTCCAGCTAGCTAAGCCCTGTAAAGCCTACACCTGGTCAAGCTCATCGGGTTTCAGGAGCTACATCACTAAAGGAGCATGCAGGGTCGTCTAAGAGCTCACCCTCACTGCCTTGAAAATAGTCAACCCTCACCTCATCTTTTACCGAGTCTCGTGGAGAACACCTCAACCACCTCACCCGTTGAGAAGAATCCGTGAGATAGTTACTTAGTTGCTGTAAAGTCGCCCCAACCTGTTAAGGGGCGACTATAAATTATAAGCCCCACCAACACTTGGGGATGATCACACTGGTACCTGAGCACTACTCTCCTCCCCCTCTCTAAGCTTGTACTCTTTGCTCTTCCGGCACTCCTGAAATGATAGAGTACAAGGCGACCCTAACCATTCAGAAGTGGATGTAGGTCACATTGATTGAACCACTATAACTCTCGTCTTCACTCTCTACTTAAACTACTGCATTTATCACCAATTACTTGACCGGTGGTGTGCGAGGTCAATTTTGTACATCATCACAACTCATTTCAATTTTGACCTATTGGATCAAGTGAGAGGTAATCGCAGATAAGCTCACCACAGTTTTCTCCACCTCCATTTTTTCTTACGACTAACCTCGTCAAGCAGACCCTTGGGAGAAATGGAAGGAGAAACATGATATCAACCAAAACAAAACCAAATAACCAAATCGCAAACTTTCTTGCTTTCTTAATCATTTCCGCAGGTAAGCCAAAAGAAACCTTGAAACCTTGCAAATACAAATAAAGCTTCAATAATCTAAACACATTTCAAGTTGTTGTCTGAATAATTTTCTAGCATCAACAGAATCCTAATTCAGTGTCACATTTCAATTGAACCAAAGTGTGTTTTTTTTTTTTTTTTTCCGAGTACATGGAGATGATGCATTAAAACTTTGGTTCAATGAAAATAAGTCGCCACTGCATGCATTGAAATGGGGAAGCATAATGGAAGAAGAATATACAAAAAAAGATGGCGCAAGTGCACAACCTGAGTCTCAATTTATACAAATAAAAGGAGCATTCGTACCTACTCGTGATCAACCACACGTGGGCAAAACAACAAACCACTCGTGAGTTCAAAAGGCGAGGGCCAGGACCACACAGAACTAAGAACTAAAATCAATTCCAAAATACAAATGAATGGCTCGCACAAATAAAATTGCAACTGAAATACAGAAAAGACGGCATTTCTACATGTAGGAGGTCAATGTCCATTGATGCTTCAAGCTGATTTTAGAATCTCTCGGGAAATGGAAGCCCTCTTCCGACATATCCACTTCCTCATCACACAAGGAGATTGATCTAAAAGCAACAGTAAGCCCAAATTGTTGCTCGAAGCCTCAAACATATACCTGACAAGCATTTAAGACAAATGCAATCATTGAGCTCCATGGATACAATGGAAGAATAGAAAAGAATCATGAACAAAACTTCTTGTTACAACACCTACTTGCTGCGTCGTGGTTTTCTCCTCCAGAAAACAAATGATGCAATCCACTGGAAAACAAGCAAAAAGAGATGAGAACAAACTACAGAGAAAACATGCTATATTACACATGAGATATCAACAAAGCAGCAAAGACATCAAATATACCCTATAGGGCGTTTGGTTATCAGCATATCTATGACAAATCATGCAAAGAGACAAAACACAAACAGATCAAAGATAATTACTAAATCTATGTCAATGATGTGTCAAAGATCGACTGACAAGAACGACCACCAAACCCTCACAATCATTACCTTGAATTGCAGTGATCTGAATGATTATGCACCAGTTAACCAGTTCACCCAACTACTAACATAATCACTGGTCTTACAATTTTCAATTCACCTGTAATAGAAAACACATACTTTAAAAAGTGCAAAGCATTTAATTACCTATAGGAGTGGAATTAATAGAAGATAGATAGACTTTTCCTAAGCATGACTACTAGCTTGTAAAGACTGTAAGGTTATTTCTGGAGAGAGTTTAACCACACAACATCATATAGTAGTTTAAGATGTCAGCAATAGAAGTAGAAAGAAGGGGTAGTAAATAAAAGGTGCCCTAAAATAAGGTTGGGTATTTGAATGGGGATGTAGCAACAATATTTAAGCATTGATTGAAAGCGGCAGGGGTGGCTTGAAATTTGAAGGGAGAAACTCTGGTGATGTGGAATGGCTAACCGTATCAGAACAATTGCAAAAGAGGGACCTGAAGAGTCAAATGGCTAACTACATACACTTTATTATATTTTTTAAAACTAGAAAAAAAAAAAAAACAAAAAACAAAAAAAAAACCCTCACTTTTCCCATATTTACCACGCAGTCAATCTTTTTTCCAGAATTATAGATAAGTCTTAACTCACTACTCATCCCTTAATAGACGCAACCATTTTGTCTGGTTGACTAACATATGGAAGCCTTCCACACCACCTCCTCTAACTTCTCGCACTCATAGTTCTTATCACTGACAAAGAAGTAGAGAAAGTCATTGCTAAAGAACCATTTGAGAATGAGCCTCACAAACCTCCAAGTGATTTAAGTTGTCCAGCTACCTAGCATCAAACAAGTGATGATAAACCTCCTTTAAGACACTAACCTCTTCTATGTTGGAGAGACACTATCACAGGAGTTCTTGGAAACCATTGTTGCTAAACATAAAGGAAGGTCACAGTCTTGGCACTTATACATCATAGACGGAGCTCTTACATAAAGTTATTGGAGAAGACGGGTCATACTTGTTCTACAAGAGCAACATAGTCTCGACCCTAACACATCATAGACAGAGACAAAGGAAGGCCACTATATGTTTGTTGCATGCATGATTGTTCTGCAGATAATGAACCCGTTGCTACCTAAATATTAACATACCCCATATATATAATTTTCAAATGAGAGTATGATCGCACATACTTAAAGAGAACGACCCTGCAGGGCCTCTTATTAGGGAATCTACAAACACTTGGTGGCTAAAATGATTCGCAACAGAAATTACAACCCAAGTGCTTATGAGAATGAGAAGAAAAAAAAAATCAGCAAAGGATTAAAACCACCATGAAAGCAAACACAAGAATAACATCACAAACCATCAAGATATGAAATTTACACAATTTGCAACCCACATCCACGGGAGAATAATGTAACAATTTCATTGCACTTGAAATGGAGATCACAACCCTTCTAATTAAATGCTAGTTTGTCATAAAGCTTCTCTCCCCAAATGAGTCTCCCTTATCTCTTTACTTTCTTTGCCTCTTTGGAGCAATCGCATGAACATAAGAGGAAGCCCTTTCTTGATTGCTTTTATACACTCCACAATGGAATACCCGTTCTCTTGTCCAACTAGGTTTTCTAAAATGGGAGTGAGCACCACAACCATTCTCAAAATAAAGGAGCAAAAAGTAAAAAGAAGAAAAGTCAAAGGAGAAAAAAAGGGATTTCTTATTTTGATATTTTCCAAATATGTGAATTTAGTAACTTGAATTTATTATCATCAGTCTATTTCTAAATCATTTAAATGAAAATATGACTCTCCCAAGTGACCACATTGACTCCCTGAGTCACCGGTTTTTTTTTTTTTTAATTGAGTGAGTCTAGTCTGAGTCTTGAATTTTCTAACCTTGATATGATCACACCCCATAGGATTATTGGAATGGGATGAAAATTCACCTTACTAATTCATGTAGTCCCCTTCGCATCCAAATTGGGCCCCACAAAGATACATCACATCATGACTGATAGCAAATCAGAGAAGCAACTCATGGGATTATGCCTAGAAGCAGTTTTAATTGTTGCCTAAGATGCAATAGTATAGACACCTGTGTTAGAATCGTATCTTCTAAACTTTTGGTTCATAAAAAATCTAACACAAAGGATTCATGAATTCATCATAATATTTATTTACTTGAAAATAACGGGTAATGTTCTCCTATGAGCATATTGCATACTGCTTATATGTAGTACAGCTCGTGGGGCCCACTTAGATACATTCTTATTAGTGAGGGTGGGGTACATTACATGGAAAGGTCTCCTTATGGATCAGGATCAACAAAAAATTCAGCCCCGTCAAATCATCCTAGCCCTCGATTTAATAGCTTAATGTTTAGTAGTCTTTTAAGTTTTAACCATAGATTTTTTTGAGATTCAATCGAAAGAAGAATAAAAGTTCGATGATAAAAGTTCGATGAGAGTGATATTGGCCCACGTGCCAGATCATAGGGGAATGAGTGTGTGAAAGGGCCTGCACTGATCACAAGTGGTCCCCATGGAGCTGGACTGCATATGTTGTAGCTCGTAGAACATTTCTCTGTAAATAAGTACTTATTTTTACAAATAAAATAAAATACAACTAGTTATTTTCAGGAACAACCAAACAACTCCTAGCTTAGGAATGCTCCAACCTATGGTGTCATGGAAGCATGACAGTTGGGTGTGTGGGTGGGTTGAGTGGGGGGGATCTTCCTATGAACTACCCTATTGGAAAAAAGGGAATTATCTCCTCAAGAGAGATATTGTGGTGAGGGCTTCAAAATTGTCCACATGCTAGTAATTAGATAAAGTGAAATAGGCGTCAAATTTGCAAGTATCAAATTTGAGTCCATGCTAGTTCATGCACGACCGGGGGGGGGGGGGGGGGGGGGGGCATGTGGGCCCCAGTGGCAGGTTGTCCTGAAAATTTCATACGTAAATAACACGATTAAAAAGTAATATAAAGGTCTTACTCATGTATGGGTTGTAACAATTATATGCTGGTTATCAACCTACCTAACGCAGTCCCTCTCCTTTAACCAAGCTTGGGATTGGCAGTAAAAATTGGCAAAGTTTAAACATTTCAATTAACAATTAAATAATTTCATCACTCGAAACATTTCAAAAGGTGCCACTCTAAACAATTAAACATTTCGATTTTATAGTTGGATCCCAAAAGAAGAAAATGAGTAATAATATTTAATTTGCAATAAATGTGTAGATTAGTACTAGAAGATTCCATGAATAATGTAACAAAGTGTTGTTTATAAGATGTGTCCAACACTAAGATATGGATTGTTTCAAAGAACCCTGCAACATACATTGTGAGAGACACAGCTACTGTAGTGAATTGGTTAGCAAAAGATGGAGCTAGACGATCAGCCTCAATGCATGATTTGTGATATTCTATGCTTTGTATCTCCTTTTGCTTAAAAGTATAATGGTTACCAATCTAATAAAGAGAACACAACAAAAAGACAAACAGCATAAGCATGACTGTGAAAACTTTAGAAGAGAAAAACATCAGGTTAGATGATTAGTTACAATATATATATATATATATATATATATATATATATCACAATGAAGAATCAGTATGCAGAAGCATGCAAATACAGAAGAGAACAAGGAGTCCCATTAAGAAAATAATAAACAATCAACCAGCTGCACTCTTTGTGATTATAGAATACAAATAAAACATCAGCGATAGTCTGAGAAAGGTAACTCTAACAGAGAACTAAATCTATGTTTGAAAGTGTAGCTGACCTAGATTGTGATAAGCTGCAAAAGAGTGAAATATCCAACACCAAGTTAGCCCCACTTCACTTTTATATGAGTAACTATTCCCAATTGATGGCCATGTTCATTTATAATTCAACTTTAAAGTCAGAACAAAAGGACTTCACCAGCATCAATAAACCTAGCCTATCTTCTTTGGACAGAGCAATAATTCATTTCAGCAATATGTTTCAAGCTAGGAATACATGATTAAGCACAGAAACACGATGAGAAGAATATCATCCAGATATATAATAAGGGCAATCAATGGAATGATTACCTTCAGTAGAGACGGAAATGAAAAGCCCCCAAACATGGATCTCTTCTTCACAACAACCCGTTTCTCCGGTGACATTTTTTTGCACAGCAGTTGAGACATTTCCTTCATCAACATCAATTGTGCTTTATTGGTCCGCATCGAAACAATCTCCCGCCTCAATGATTCCCTATCTGCTTCAAGTGCCTGAAGCCTAATGTAGAGCTTCTTGATATCTGTCTCCCCCATATCAAACCTTGCTAAAGACTCTCTAGGAGCTGTTAAGTAATCATTACATATCCCAATATTTATTTTGGCTTCTCCATTATAAGGCACTCCTTGAACAGAATCAACAGTATATACTCTATCACTCATATCATCCCCAACATCTGATGCATTATCCACCTTCTTCAAGAAGGAGTAGTCCTCCTGACCTGTTTCCTTAGCAATCCCCAAAAGCGAACTAGTGCTTTCAGCAGAGAATCTCCTCGCGTGCCTTGGCCACCGAGGAGACTGCCCCACAGTGGCCTTCTCTATAAAATTCTTCGTGGTAAAATAATCCCCATCAATCTGATTACTGCTGGGATTTCTCTCCAATTGATGAATCTCACACTCCACATTCTGGAACTGCTCCTGAGCATGGGGCGTCTCCCCGAACGCGTACTTATCTAAATCCAATGGTGCATCAATTCCAGGATCCTGTAAAACATGGGTCTCTTTCAGCTCACATTTCAATGGAGGATAATCGAATGGCGGGTAGTCGAAGGGCGTTTCATGGTTGTTCCCAATCGCACCCATGATTTGACTACAGATATGGCCGTCAACGCCAGCATCAACTATCATGCTCTCAGCCTCAGCTTCAGTGTACCCCAAACTCATGATCCGATGCTTGTAGGCCTCGACCTCATAAGAGAGAGAGTAGATAATCTGGTCTTTCCTATACAACATATCTTCCATCTCAAGCAACTCCTGCTGGTCGTGCGCCATCTTCTCATCCGCATATCGCTTATACTGCCGAGCCTCCATCTGAATCTCCGCCTTCTCCCTCTGCAACCTCAATATCATCGACATCGCCTCATTCGTAGCGGATGCGGAGGCACTTCGCTCCTCCTCCAATTCGCCGCACAGCCGCTGCATGCTCTGCTGCTGCGTGCTGAGAGCCTCGCGCAAAGCAGAGCATTCGTTCTCGATCTCAACACGCGCGAGCGATGATGATTCGCCATTATCAGAACCTGCAACAAGACAGCTACGGTTGATCTGGTCAAACTTCCGTTTCAGAGACTTGTCATCATCCCATGAAAGGCAACAGCTACAGCTACAGCATTTTAACGAATCTCCTGAAGGCGGAAGTGGTTCCAAATCCATAAAACCGCATGGATCAAACCAAAAAACAGCAGATTCCCCCAAACAATTACAAGACTGCAATGTTAGACCCTCATATTCACCACATAAACATACAAATTGGAATCGGAAGAAAACGAAACCCTAAGATTCAACCACAAACACCTTCCTTCCTTCCTCCCTCCCTCCCTCCCTCCATTCCTCGTTCAAATCAAACGGAGAAGAAGACGATGCCCTAGATTTCTGAAACGCCTCCGTGAAGAATCTGCCATGAGCACCTGCAAATAGAGGAATCAAGAGAGATTTGATTTCATTTGAGGGAAGAAGAAGAAGGAGGAGGAGAAGAAGAAGAAGAAGAAGAGGAGAAGGAGAGAGAGAGAGAGAGATGAAAGGGTTTTTTTTTATTGGTTGGGAAGAGGGAAAACGGGACGGGAGAGTGCTGCAGGCGTTTGGTTGTAGTTTTGTCTGGGGGGCGTTTTGTTGGGCACAGCAGAGACTGTCGCACGTTGATGAGATCCTAACCGTTTATCGGGTGGGTCCCGCTTTTGATAGCCAGGAAATGGGAACTGCAAGTGCGTATCTGCTAATCTATGATCTTTTATCTTTTACGGGAAGTCTCGCTTGTCTTGCTGCAGCAGGACTCTTTCAGAGGCTCCGACTCACGTGGAAACGGGTGAGGCTTATAGCTTATTACATATGAGGGGGTCCCACTCCCACTTAGATGGGAATTGGAAGTAAATGAATACAAGGTGAAGATCTAAAAACTGATCATTAAATTCCATTCCCTTTTAATGGGATTTTGAATTGGGGTTTTTCATGTAAAGTCACCATTAGTGATCGATCTACTTCTACCATGGTGCTCAAAGCCAAGGTATTATTATTATTATTTTTTTTTTTTTTTTTAAAATTCTTCTGGCACATAAATTTTTACTTTTCTCATACAAATTTTCTCTACATATATCACTATAATTTAAAAATTACATCAATTCTTTCCACACACATCAAAATTCTCCAAAATACTCATCCCTTCATTTCCCTCTTTCTTCCCACACACATCCTCTTCCAACACAGGGCTCTCCACCATTGCCATTTCATTCTTCTTCGACATATCATTTTTTTCCATCTTAGATTATCTTGTTTTTCATGAAAACTTGTTATGAGGATAAATTCTCATTCAATGTAAGATTTTACAAACAATACTAGTGTTTTTGCATATATTTGGGCTGTTTTTTATCCATCATTGCAAGGGTTTACATCCCAGAAATTGTGACTATTCGGTCTCTGAGTGGCTGAACAGAATGCAAATGTCCGGAACTGTAGTTCTTAACAAAATTAGACTGTCGGACCTGAGTGACCGAACAGAAGTGTTCGGACACTATCTTTCGAACATGTTCCTTTTGTTCGGATGTACAGTTTCGAACAGATGCAATATGTTCGAACCTAAAAGACCGTAAATATTGGGACCTGCAACTCGTTCCAAGCGAGAAATGGAGAAACAGACCTTTCCACTGCTGCTCTGATTGAAAGGCACCATTTAATTGTTGTTTTTTTTCCTTCATTACACTAGAAAGCCTTCTTTAGAGATAGAATGAAAAAAGATAAAGTATAAGAAGAAGGAAAGACGAAACAGATGGAGGAAGATAAGTTGCCTAAGAGCAGAAAATGGAGAAAGATGAATGCCCAATATGTTTTGAGTTTTTTTGAAAAGTGGAGAGTGAGAAGTGGAGAGTGAGATGGGTGGGAGGGAAGAAGATGAGCTTATGTGTGAAAAGAGGGGAAATGGATATTTTGGTCATTTCATAAAGGGGTAAAAACGTAATAAAAAAAAGACAAATTCCTTGTGTTGGAAAAGAAAAAATTTGTGTGCCAATAACAAGACTCTTTTTTTTTTTTTTTTAATTCTGGATACTAATTCATTTTTGCAATATTGTAAAACTTTATTGCAATATTGCAAAAGAAAGAAATGTGGTCTTTGAGTATTTAACAATGCAGTTTTATATGATATGAGATATCACAATAAAGTTTTACGATATTTATATAAATAAGCGATGGAGAACTTTCAAGAAAATATCACTACTTTGGTCACTCGACGTGGAACCGATGTTTAATTGTGATCGTACAAAAAAAAGAGGAAAATTCTCAAATAAGGCCTTAAGTTTTTACTTTATTTCAAAAAAGGACACAGGTTTTAAAACTTTTCAAATTAATCCCTAAGTTTTCCAAGAAGTTTTCAATTAAAAAAATCCGTCCATTTAAAGCTATTTTCAAATGGATTTTCCCTCAATTTTTTAGAACTACTCATATTACCTTTCATTGAAATAAAATCCTCCTTCAGTTCCTCTATATTCTCCTCCTTTTCTTAATCAGTGTCTTCATGGTGATCGAGGACGACTAGCATCTCCACGACGATCGGTTGCATATAGTGGCTAATATAATCATGTCATGGCTTTAAATGAAGGATAATTTGGGTATTTTAAAAAAAAAAATTGAGACAAAAAGTCGCAAAAAATATCTTTAAATTGTTGGATGTATTTAATTGGAAACTTATTAGGAAACTTAAAGACTAATTTAAAAAGTTTTGAAACGTATGTCCTTTTTTTAAATAAGGTAAAAACTCAAGATCTTATTTGAAAATTTCCCTAAAAAAAAAACCAATCGAATTTGGAAAAGATAAAGAGATGAGTATCGTGCCATGTACTAAAAATTCTAGGTACCATCTATATCATATCAGCCTCATATCCTTTGAGCTCTTTCGCGAACTCAGTTTGAGTATAATATGCAGCGAAGCGGGCCCTCAGTAGCTTCTTTCTTGCCATCTTTGGGTGACATGGCATGTAAATATTCTGAAAGGGGCTACTACACACAAGCAAGTAGCACGTATGGGCTACAACTAAATCATCGGATAGGAGGTTTGCCCTTATTATCAGTGCAATCTTGAGATAATATTCTATGGAGTGGCAAGGTGATAGAACCTTCATGCAACCCACAAAGAAGAATGGCAATCATGCGGTTAGGAATTTGGCAAGTTCATTTTAATCTACCTTTGAGTGAAAATGGAAATTAGTTGAAAAAAGAGATACTATTTTGAAGGCATTAGAATTATCTAATCTTAGCTCTTAGATAAAGTCGAATTTGTGCCAAAATTCGCATAATCAATCAATGAGAGTCAAGTTTAGGTCAATGCTAACTCAATGAAAAAGAGGCGAGGACAGTGGTGGAGCCAGGATTTCGTTGCAAGGAGCAAGCATTAATGGTTGGCCAATAATATTTTATATTAATTAATTTATTACAAATAATGTAAAAAACTAATTTTCTTTTAGATTTTTTTAAATATATCCAAAGAAAATCATAATTTGAAAATGCCCTAACATTTTCAAAGCACAATTTCTTATGTGAAGCACAGTTGAAATACGAAAATACTAGGGCTCACCATAATAAATCACAACTAATCAAAATAATCCCTTTTCTCTTTATTTTAGCATTAAGAATCAGCTCTCAATCTAATCATAGTAGGACATACATTGTATTGATAATACTTAAAACAATCAACCCATAATTAATTAATGATAATTCATTGATTGGTTAGTTGAGATTGCCATGATACTACGGTTAATGATAATTCATTGATTGGTTAGTTGAGATTGCCATGATACTACGGTTAGAATGGATGATTGAGAGGACAACATTGAGAGTTATTCCCCAAGTCATGATAAGTTGATTGGAGAAGGTGTAAATAATATCATAATGCAAAGTTAGGAGTTTGCATCTCTTAAGTGTCAGACTCATACTCCACGTGTCCAAACCACTTAAAATAAGAGTCCGGATCCTATGAGGGTTTCTCCTACGGTAACCGTGAGTGGATCAATTAAGGTCCGCCACGTCACCACAAGCAACTTGCCATACATTTGGGCAGGGGCTACCCATGGTGACGTGGTGGACCTTGATTGGTATACTCACGGTCATCGTGGGGGGAATCCTCATATGATCCCGATTCCTTAAAATAAATGCCCTTCTTTTAGTGAGCTTTCCGCAAAACCTGCTTTAATAAGAGTTGATCCCATTTTAAAGATTGAATGTATTCTAAAAATTGTCATATACTCAATCTTACTAAGGGATATGGGGACATCCTATTAAAGGGGAGGGCTTTCATTTCAAGCTGTTCAAATTTTAGGATAGGTGGGCTCCACTATAAAGTTTCAAACCAGAGGGGATGGGATATGTTGGGGTGGGCTATTGGTGGGACCATATCTAAAGCTAAGAATGGTTCGGTCATTTTTAAAGAATTGTGCTTAAGAAACACCTTTTATCAAATCTCGAATTTCTTCCATGGCTTGTGAATTGGTCTTTTCAATTCCGTTTTTCAAGTTTTAGGTTGTTCAGTTACTTAAGAGTCCTATATTTGCACATCCATGGCTATATCTTTGTATGTTTCTGCGTTTCAATATTAAAGAGGGTTATGTGCAGGCTCCACCTAAGGGGGAGTATTGAAAAGTATTTATGCTTTATTTACTAAAGCCTTAATGTTTTAGTAAGAATGGTTAGCTAAAGAGATTTAAGATAGTATTAGAGTCAACCGATCACGGGTTTGAATTCCAAAAGGAATGACTCAGCACGAAAAAAATGCAAAAGTTAGCTGACCGGGTTCCACATAAGGGGGGAGTGTTGAGGAGTATGCTCCACCCAAGGGGAGTATTGAACAATATTTATGCTGCCCAGGGGTGTAAAAAGACTAAAAAACCGTCTAATTGACCGAATTGAACTGAGCCAACAATTAATAACTGTGTTTATGGTTTTAGTTATGGTTATTACGGTTATTAAAATCGAAAAACCGTGCTTCAGGGTTCAGTTTCGGTTTTCAGTCTCGACTTATGGTTATTAATCGAACCAAACCGTAAAATACGATTCGGTTAATCGTTTTTCCAAAACACACGGCTAACTGAACCGTTACACCGCAATTTAAAAGAAGAAAAATAAAGAAGAAAGGGGGTATTATGTAATTTTATAACTTAAATAACCCCTTTTAACTTTTGAGCCATAATCATTGGAACAAAAACGAAAGAGTCAAAAGTGAAGGATTAAGGACGTGTTTGCTAGAAAAATACACTTTATTATTTCATTTGTCTATGTGAACAATTTAATGCTACTTTAGTATTTTGAAACTAGGTAATTTATTATCTAGGATATTTGGTTTTGACTTTTGAACATATATTTTGAATTCTGACAAAAAAAATATTTTAAATGACAATTAACCGTAATCAAATCTTCTAATACGGTTAACTGCGGTTCAATTTTTTACGGTACGATTATAGTTACGGTTTTTAAAAACTAAAAATCGTAAAACACAATTCGCTTAATAGTTTTTTCAAAACACACAGTTAACCGTACCATTAACCTCTAAATTGCTGCCTCTACTAAAGCCTCGAGGTTTTGGTAATAATGATTATCCAAAAATATTTAAAAGCTCCGCCCCTAAAAGAGGGTGCTAAAAAAACTGACTTTACTTTTTAAAACACATGCAGTTTGCACGAGGCCGACCAAAGGTGCATGCAAATCGTAAGGGTGGGAAGAACAAAGCATGGTGTGTATTAAGGTCAAATACCATGCACTTTAATTAGATCTTCCAGGGTGGTGAACTAAAAAAAAAAAATTGTTGGACCGTCCATAGCAGATGGCTATAAATATATGAGCTACGCTGTATAGAGGCATATGCCCAAGAATCCAGATCCCCTCTTTGGACCAAACAGGAAACCTGTCTAGACTAATTAGTGGGTGACACATAAATTTATTGAGGTTAAAAACCGGTGTTTTTTTAAAAGCCAGCTCCATTTTTTAAATACAAAAGAATGTGTCACCTCCTGACTAGTCCAAACAGGGGATCAGGACTTTGTGCTTGGGGGTGTTTGGACCAATCACAGCTAGTCCCCCACTATATTGTATTTCTTGTTAATATTTTTGCACGAAAGGATCCCATGTTTTGGACGGGCTTTACTGCTACTCTACGTATGGATGTCAAAAGTTTCTTCTTGTAAATTGGATAAGATTTGACTTCATTATTACATGTTTATTACTACAATCTGCTCTACCTTTCATTATCATAAAGGCAACAAATAAAAAAGGTGAAGATGACATCTCAACCCACCCCACTGCTAAAAAGGAAGATGAAAAAAGTGAACCGTTGGTGTATCTCTCTCTCTCTCTCTCTCTCTCTCTCTCTCTCTCTCTCTGAACCGTTGGTGTCTCTCTCTCTCTCTCTGAACCGTTAGTCTCTCTCTCTCTCTCTCTCTCTCTCTCAGTTTTTTTAGTGGAAACATCATTGAGAAACATCATTAATCATGTAGTTTAGTTGAACATCATTTCTTGCCTTTTGGCCTATCGTTATTATAGTTAAGAATCATGAATTGCCAACCCCCACGTGAGCCTTACAGCCATTCTATCCAACTAATTGTTTTGGCTTTACGGGATCAAATCACAAGAAATGAAGCAAAAAGGGGCAGATGAAATCAAAACATATGGTCCAACAACAACCAAGCACTAATTAAGCTTTCCAAGGCTAGAATTATGTGGTGGCCCTGACCTCAAACTTGGTCGACTTTGGGCTCGATTTGGACTCAGCTTTTCATAAATTTGTGCTCATTAAAAAGCTTTAAACAAGGGAAAAGGAATTGGTGAAGAATGTAAAAATTGCTTAAAAATAGAAATTTACATATGAAAATTATCATGATATCATTCATGTTAAGTTTTCAAAAAAAAATTAAAATTATATTTTAAAAATTTTCAAAATAACATTACATTTATCTCATTAGTGAGATTTTCAAAATGAGTGCTGGGTAGATCCTTACCTGAAAAACTTCCAAGGGATCATAGAGTTAACCTCCTAATTTAAAGCAGGTGGGGTATGGAGGTTGTAGGTATGCTAGTGGTCCCACATAAGATCTTGATGGCCACCCATCAAAGAATTTCTTAATTTGTTTTTTTTGGTAACCCAGCCAAGGGGCTGGTACATAGGAGAGAGCTTGCACAAGCGGGAAAGCAATACACTTAAAAGCCCACACACGCAACAAAGGCGACATAGCCAATGCTCAAACCCTGAGCAACCAGGTGAGAAACGTGGTTGCTAACCAACCGAGCAACACCACTTACTCAAAAGAATTTTTTTTTTTTTTGGAATATTACCGGAGAATTGGGCGAAAGATAGTAAAAGGGTTTTTTGCACCCTGATTTCTTGATAGGCATAAAATGTGTTTTTTTTTTTTTCAAGGAGAGACAAATGACACTCTTGGCCCCCTATAAATATTGGATATTGGTAATTCTAACAAGCCTGAGCTACGGCTGAGGGGTGGTAAAAACTTATTCCACTTGCTATTTGAGATACAATTAACTCACATAATCAACTCGCAATGTGCACAGATAAGGAAAACCTTACAAAATGAAAATGGGTTGGATTGGGGTCAACCCATAAACCTTAACCCAAGTTGTTAGGATATTCACCTAACCTGCTTTTTCTTCTATCCGTTATTGCATAGGTTTATCAACTGTTCATTCCCATCATTGATTTATTGGATTTAAATGTGAAAAGTTGGTGCATCCTTTGCTTGGCCATAAATAGGACGAGCTTAGGTCCATTGATGATAGTGGTTGCCCCATTGTTGATAGTGCAGGTCCATCGGAGGAGTAGCGCAGTTGGCTAGGACTTAGGTTGAAGGTTGCAGTTTCAAATTCGCATTCTCTCTTGGGGTCACTTGGCAAGTTAAGAGTTTGATTACCCTGTGCGTGAGAGAAGTATGGACTTCACGTGCTCGGAAAAATAGTCGGTTTTTAAATAGGCCGGACACCCTTGTAATCAAAATAAAAAAAGTCTATCCATGGTTGAGCTTCCCATTGCAAAACTGAAACTATAGTAAATTGAACATCTATGGCTGAATGTCATATCACACACAAAGATTGGTCGGATCTAGCTGGGTTAAACGTGATTACGTGCAGTGGATGCGAGTTGCGAGTTATGCATATTGGGTAGAGTTAACTCCATTGGGTGAAACCCCAAGGGGTAGCTCAGTTAGCCTAGGACCACAGTTTACACTCGGAGGTTGTAGATTCGAAATTGCACTACTACACTGGAGCTACATGGGAGTTTACCTGGCTTTCCTCTGGGCCCGGAGTGATTAGTCTAGCACAAAGGGTTGGAAACCCTCTGATAGCAAAAGAAAGAAAGAAAGAAAGAAAAACTCGGATATGGTGTTGGTCTTCAACCTATTGACGCATGGTCAACCCCACCTTTTTTTCACTCGATTGACCCATTATTTTTCATCCTATCTACAACCCGAGACATAGTTGAATACTTTTCACTCTTAGGACCTCTTCATTTGCATAGATTATATAGCAATTGAACACATAGTAATCCATGCCCTAAGTGGTTAAATATGGAGATAAAAGTGAATATAAAAAAAATGAACATCCAATAACCTTTTCTTTAATAGAAATAAAATTAAGGAAAGATGAAAAATTAATACCCAAACATTACCGTAGTAATTCAAATCCTATCTCATAAATTCCTATATATTCTAGGTAAAGAAAGAGGCCCAAGAGATAACTATAGATTAGAATAGAGTTGAATCTTACAGCCACGCAGAAAAGCAAATATGTCGACGGAATCCTTGCTTGCGCAGATTGCAAGATGCATACAAAGTAAAAGTTGTTCTGGAACTGCCCTAACCTGAAAAGGACAACTCCTGCTTGGTGCGCTTGAAAAATTGATTGTCTCACGCGACCAAAATTCTTGACTGGGCCTAAAGAAAAAGTTCTGGGAGCTGCACTCAAATGAAAAGGACAATTCCGGTTTGGTGTACTGAAAAAAAAAAAAAAAATTTTTTTTTGAGCCACTCAAACTCATGAGTGGGGGCTGAACCGTCCTAAAATCAGAAACACTTAAAAGCAAAGTTTATGAGTGGGGATCCCTTTTAGGGCCGGTTTGGATAGGTAAAAAATAGAGTAGGAGTGAAGTTAAATGGGCCCTAACAGTCTAAAATTTCAACTGTACCCTATTTGGATGAGTCTACCCTACTTGGATGAGTCTGGCCCGATAGATGTGAGCCACATGTACTCTATTTCACTTCAACTCTAAATACGTCAATTTCCTTGAGTAAAAGTGGATTTTACTCCAAACTTTAACTTCAAAATAAACATCCAAATGGAGGGAAGTGAAATACTCTACTTTAACTTTAACCTACTTCTCTTCACTCCACTCCACATGTGAAATCCACTTCATTTTACTCCACTACTCATTTATCCAAATAGGCTTATGCTTTCACCTAGAGAAATCCTGAGTTAAAAGGAGTTGAACTCCAAAATGGGACATACCTCTTAAAATCCGAGTCATTCACAATACATATCCTTCAAGTATATATGGGGGATCTCAATACTCCAAATTTTACATAAATTGGAGTTTGTGCCACCTTTGGATTCACCGTTTTGATATAAGATTTTAGGATATTTTGTATATTTGCAAGGTATTTATTTTTGCACGGTTTGAATTTCAATAGGTGGAGCCTGTGGTGGAGTTCTACTGCCTTATCTCAAGATTTCTCTAGGCTAAATCAAAGCACAACTATCAAATCTAGAGAGAAACGATTAAGCACAACATTCCAATCCAACCAGTCATGGTCTTCAAATCAAAGTTAAATTTGGGCGCAGACAATCACCATGGGAACATTTCTATCCAACCATTGACCATGAACATAATTTTAAGTTTTCTCAATACAAATATATTTAAAAATATTTTTTAATAAAAAAATAAAATTATGTTTTTTTTTAAATGCATTATCTTATTGCAATCTTAACATGATATTATCATATAATACCAAAATAAATTCCTTTTTAGCAATATATTGAATTTGTCACTGAATAGTCTTAATAAGAAAATATGAAAGATATTATTATGATAAAAGAAAAATAGAAAGATCTTTGATATAATGGCTATCACCACCAAGAGTTCAATACAACGGTTACTAATGCAAATAAGAATGATGAGAAAATGATACACAAGGTTGATACACAGTGTGGTCAATTAAGACCAAATTAACCCCGATGGGTAGCTCAGTTGGCCTAGGACCACGTTTTGCACCCGGAGGTTGTGGGTTCGAAACTGCACCACCACACTAGGGCTACAGGGGAATTTTACCCGGCTTTCTCTCCTGGGCCCGTATGGATTATTCTGGCCAAAAGGGCTGGGAACCCTGCGTTATAAAAAAAAAAAAAAAAATTAAGACCAAATTAATATGTCAACGTGGGATTGATACACAGGGTTGATTCTACCATTGCAACTTAAATATGGAACTAATAATTTTTATCAAATCCCAAAAGAAACAAGCTGAAGTACTCATATGATTTTGATCATCTGTAGGGTCACAATTTGTTAGCCTTTTGGTGAAGTTTACTTAACGGTCCAGCTTTGTGGATGAATAGTCTCTCAAGATAAAATGAAACAGGGAAAATGGAAGATTCACTTTTTTTTTTCTTGTCAATATGTACTTGCAGGGTTTAGGGTTTAGGGAATGTATTCATACCTGATCTCAGAATATCCAAAAATCAGTGATAAATAGTGTTAGGAGATACAAATGCAACGGCGTCACTGACTACTTACTCATGGGATCCACCGAGAGAAATTGGGTAGTGTAGAGAGAGGATTGGATACCTTTCTTGGCCTTTTGGCTAAGATCAAGTGTAGTATATGCTCTTATCAGGGTAGAGAGAGAGGATTGGATAGTCGCTCAGAAGGAAGTCTATAACGTTGTACAAACTATGAAAGGGTATTCTTAGAAATGTGTAAGAGAGAGTTTGTACATTGTGTGTGCACATGTGCGTTTTTTTTAATCCCACCTAAGGGGTTGGACCCTGGAGACTCACACTTGAGAGAAGATGGGAGCTCGCATATGTCAAGAGGAGACACAACTCACACATGGGAGGTGATGGGAGCTCGCACATGTGAGGAGACAGCTCACATATATATGATAATAGCAATTCACATGCAAGGAGGGGGGAGGCCAGGTTCCATGCCCGGACCCCCAATGAGAATTGCCGCTCGTTACCAATGGGGTAAGAAGTTGTTCTCAAAAGAAAGTGTGTACATTGAGGGCATGTTTATCCCATTCCTCGCAGAAAAGGAGGTGGGATCAATCAAAGGAAGGATTATGTGGAGAACTGCATTCCCGGCACTTTTTTTTATGAATCGTTTGGAAGGAGAGGAATTCTCGATGCTTTGAGGACTCCAGCACCCCAGCTGAATATCTTGCGTATAAGATCAAATTCACCATCGCTTCATAAGTGTCCTTCCTTCCTCAATTTCATGGGATTTCTATTAATATCATTTTGAGGAATTGGAGGGAGGTGGTCTTCCTTTAATGATTCTTGTTGCTACGGTTGTTATTGCTCATTTCTTTCTTTGGCTCTTGTGGTTGTGAGTTTAATTTTGGTGGAGTTGGTTCGTGTTTCTCTTTTCTTTCCTTTTTGGCTTTTCAGTATTCCCTCATGTACGGTTAAGTTTGATTAATGAAAATCATTAAAAAAATAATAATAAGTGGCTGCACCAAGCATAAAAATAAATAATTTTTGACATGGAAAAGGAGCCAGATTTCCCATGCCTTTAAATCGGAAACCCTGCCACACCAATGTGACTTAAATAGTATCTCGAATTTCTCCTTTAATTAACCCCATTACAAAGAAGTAATAGAACAAATGGGTAACTATAAATAGAACTAAAGAAAAAAAAATGGTCAACTTTTTCCCTTGCATCTTATTACAGACACTTTTTCCCCTCTCATTCCCTCTCATTCTCTATTTCCTCTCCCTCCCTCCCCTCCCTCACCCTCAAGCATTCTTTCCTTGTCACTCTCCATTTTCTTTCCCTCCCTCACCCTTGAGTGCCCTCTCCATCTCTTTCAAGCACCACGTCTCAATGTACCAGCATGACAATCTGCATCATGAACCATAGCTCTGTGTCTTATGTGGAAGGACATTCTAATCCATAAATACTTAAAGGGGCCATTTGGAAACTCTAATCTAATTAATGAGAGCTAATTAGATTAAGATCTTAAATTAAATCTCTCGAGTTCTAATTTACAATTTGTGTTTGACTAAATTATAGAAAAGCTCTTATTTCGTAAGGTAATTGAGGCCTATCGTTAGGAATTGTGGTAATTAGGACCCACCTTTTAAAAATTAAAATGTAGAACCTACCATTTGCATCATTTTGAAAATTTCTAAGGTTATTTTCATCCAAAATACATAAGTTTTGCATTGTCCACATCTATCCGCTTTAGCTAAAAAAAAAAAGCTAAAAAAATAAGCACCCCGTTAACTTATTTGTTTTAGAGGCAAAAGCTCTAATTTGAAAATAAGCTCTAAAATTAGAACGTTAATTAGAAGTTTACCAAACACTCTAATATGCGGTCCCTTAATTCTTGTGAATCTGATCCATATTTCAAAAAAGACATAAAAAAGAAAAAAGAAAAACAATCATATCATAGTTCTTGTCAGTTTTATCTTTTCCCCCTTCTTTGATAAGCACAAACTCCAGCTTAGGCTTTACTCTGATAAAAAAAAAAATCCTTCCTTTTTCAAGCCCCAACTCCACGTCTAAGCACATTCTAGAAAGGCTTTGGTTGTTAAATATTAGTATAATAATATCTTAAGATTATAAGGTCGAACAGGGTGGGCGATTAGTCCTATCCTTCTGCATATTTTGGAGTTTTCTAACTATTTCTGCATATTAAGTTTAATTTTGTTTCTGAGGGACTTCATATGGTGGCTCATGAGTCAACCAACCTTAATTTCATTAGCAATGCTAATTTTGATTGGTCTGAGTGTCTTCCCAGATTGGCTTCTGGATCTGATTAGTCATGTGTAATTGCGTGTTTGATGGATGGCGATAGGCGCCTCGAGCACAAGATAGCATCTCCAACCACATTGTCCAATTCTTCAAGGCTTTGTATCTAAAAGAATCATGGAATGGGCCCACTTTTGGATCACCTGGATTTCATCATGCTTGATTTTGAGGTCTTCTTTCCGACATCTAGAGGTCTTCGCTAAGGGGACCCTCTTTCACCATTCTTGTTTGTGATTGTGGGCGAAGCTTTGAGTCGAATGGTTGAAGCAGCAGCTAATAAGAACCTCATTAATGGTCCTACAGTTAGTCATTTGCAGTTCGATGATGACATGCTTCTCTTTTGCGATGCGGAAATTAAGAATGTTAAGGCTACACTGCTATGCTTTGAAGCGGCTTCTGGTTTAAAAACTAACTTTTTCAAAAGTGAATTAATTGGTGTAAGAGTGCCTGAAGATCGTCTTTTTGCTTTGGCGGGGTTATGGGTTGTAAGGAAGGTGTGCTTCCTTCGACCTATTTGGGATTGCCTATTTGCATTGGAGCTCCTCCTAAGCATCTGTGGTCCCCGGCGATGGAATGGCTAGAAAAGAGACTTGCCCTCTGGGAGGGTAAGTATCTTTCCCTTGGAGGTAGAATTACTCTAATAAAATCAGTCCTTTCCAATCTGCCACTATACTCCTTATCTCTGATTAAGTGCCCCATGGAGATTATTAATCGCATTTAAAAATTACAGCAGGACTTCTTGTGGCAAGGGGCTGAGGTGAGGAAGAAATTCCACTTGGTAAGATGGAAAATGGTTTGCAAATCTAAAAAAGGAGGCCTGGGTATTCGACCAATTAAATTTATGAATCAAGCTCTTCTGCTTAAAGGTTATGATGTCTCGGGAATGAGTCAGATGGTCTATGGTAGTAAGTGCTCTTTTCAAAATACAGTGTTGCGAGAGATGGTTGGGAGGTGCATGGTGATTCTCGTAACCATTCAGGAATTTGGAAATGCATCTTATCTGTTTGGGAACTCTTCTCTAAATTCACTGGTTATCACGTGGGTAAAGGAGTTCTTTTTCGATTAGATACTTGGCTTGGGGACTCTTCTTTAGCTTCCCAATTCCCGGACCTATTCCGCTGTGCAAATGATAAAAGAGCTCTTGTGAAGGATTATGTGGATCAAGTAGGAGGGAAAAATATATGGGGTCACATTTTTAGGAGAAATCTTTCAGTTATGGAAGATGGCCAATTTTGCTCTTTGTTGACCCTAATTGATGAGGTAAACATCCTGGTGGATGGTAAGTGCTTAAGGATATGGTCTTGTTCTACGGACGGGTGTTTATCCATTGCCTCTTGTTTTGATGCATTCAGTAGGGTTGATCCGGGTGCTTCTAATATTGCCAATTTGTGGAAATTCAAAGCTCCTCCAAGGGTCCTTGCATTCTCTTGGATTGCCTCACTTGGAGGTACTTTGACCATTGAAAACCTCTGATGCAGAAAAATGTGTATTGTTAATGCATGCGCATGCCCCATGTGCCTGGCTGATGACGAAACAATGGATCACCTCTTTCTAAATTGTAGGGTTTCTCAGTTCCCTTGGAAGTCTTTTTTTTAGTTGGTTTGATGTTAGCGGAGTTCTCCCATTCAGTCTGGTTCATCTCTGAGGCTTGGAATTTGGGATTTGGTTCTTGTAGAGGACGCATAATGTGGAGGTCTTCTATTGTGGCTACGTTATGGATGATCTGGAAGGAGAGAGATGTTTTCAAGATAAAGCTACCAACGAGGCTCTTCTCAGGGATAAGATCAAACATCTTGTAGCTTCCTGGGTCCACCCCCTTGATTCCTTTTGGGGCCTCCCAGTGGATATGATTCAGAGAAATTGGAAAAAAGTGTCCCCCCCCCAACACAAAAAGAAAAAAAAAAAAAAAAGCAGGTATATTGAAACTAAACTTTGATGGCAGTGCTCATGGCAACCCTGACATGGTTGGGGTAAGAGGCATCATTTGAAATGTTTCTTTCCTTCTCGGGACCTACTGGATTCTCCTCGGCAAATGTGGTAGGACTATTGCCTATTAGGACAGGCCTTAGGGAAGCAAAGCGCTTGAACCTACACAACTGGATCATTGAAGGTGACTCCTTCTGTGCAATTCAATGGGCCTCGGGAGTATTCAGGTGGCGAGTGTGGTGGGGGAGATTTTGGATCTTATAAGTAGAGTATTTAGGTGGCCTTTTCCCATATCGGTCGAAGTGCTAACTCAGAAGCCGCCTAGCCAAGGAAAGGGCATCTCGTAATGTGTTGCAAGTTTTAGTGTATCCCCTGTAGTTTTTTTTTTTTTTTTTTTTTTTTTTTTTTTTTTTCCTTTTTTTGTTTGTAGTCTTTTGAGATGGGGCGGGACCCTCAATTTTGTTTGGGTCTAGGCTTCATGCATATTTTGTTACAGAATACTTCTCCTATACTGCATAGCTTTTCTTTTTAATATATTCACTTTTCTCAAAATAAAAAATAAAAAAATTGTGTTTACTTTTGCTTTTAATAATAAATCCTTTTTATTAAAAAACAGTAATAAGGTCGAACATGGATGAACAATTGTATGGGTGTTGCAGGTGGTGAGGGCACCATTACAAATCAAGGTGGTAGGGTTGATGTGGCTTCAAAGTACCAACTTCCAATTGTTTTAGTATGCACCTAAGTCTAGTTGAATATTCTTTTTCCGTGAGAAGTTTAAGGGGCCAGATCTGTTCTATCAGAGTGTCTTAATCAATGTGAATTTTCCTTTCCTCATTCCTTAGGGTTTCATTTGTTTGGTCATTTCCGTTTCCCTTCTGTGCTTGCCCTATGGGGGTCTTTTTGGCGTCTAATAGGAAAAGGATCAAAATCAAACATTTGGTGCATTCCCAGAAAGTCGGTTTCTTTGCTATTAAGACACTTCGCCTGAATAAGTTGTTTCTATCTGGGTCCGATCCATGTTCCGACTGTCATAGATATTGGAGAAACTGGAAACTGATTAGAAATCAGATGCATAAAGAAAAAAGGAGGATTCAATTGGGGAAAAAGTCTTGCACACCATTATGCAATAAACAAATGACTTTTTGAGAACTTAAAAGAGTTAAAGATCTATTTAAATTGCTTTAACATAATTGTGTTTTGAGTTTGCACTTGCCATATCATAAGCATGTTCAAGTCATCGCTAACTCAGCATACACACCGGAGGGGTAGGGCTGGTGACCCTATCTGGGTTTGGTTTATATTTAGCATAGGGTTGCTTATTTTATTAGAATTGAGTTTCCTATTGTGGGTAGATTTCATTCACAACAATTTAGCTTAGGGGCTTTCTATATATTGGTGATTGTAGTTCAGAATATAAAAAAACACAATAATACAGAGTTAATACTTTTGCCGTGTGTTCGTCTTTTCTCCCCCCCTTCTCCTGTGGTAATCCGCACACAATCCGTCCTTGGATATGTGCATGATTTTCAAGATCCACCGAAAGTGAGAAATCAGTCGCGATGGCTGCCCCTCAGCTCTCATGATCTTCTCAAAAACGGTGACCCATTATGATACCACTTGTGTGTGGGTTTCGGAGATTGAGGGAAAGAGAGAAGGGATTTGGACTGTGGGCAGTCCGGATCATCGAGGACCTTGTTACTGGTTTTTGGCTTGGGCTAGTAGTACACCACTGCAGATCAGAGGATAGAAGATCAAAGGTGGGCCACTGATCGGATTGTAGCTCAGAGATGGAACGAAAGGAATCTCATTTTCTCATAGATGTGGTCCGTCATCGGAGAACAACAGTACAAGGGCTCTTCGTTCTCGGTTTGCTGCAGAGAATAACTCGGAGAAGAGGGACTGGGTTTCCTTTGGATTGAAGAGACATGAGAGATGGTTCTATATCCAGAAAGTGTGAAGACAATTGGATGCATGTGGGTCGACAAGCAAGAAACTCGGTTTGGTGGGACTGCAGCTCGTTATACAGCATGGCTGGAATCAAAGGGGTTCAACCATTAGTATGAGTTAGATCTTGACGTGACCTATGGCTTCGGGGGGAGATCAACATTGCACATGTGCAGATTGGTTTCGCAGCTAGAAAGGGTGGAGGATTCTAGCAGATGAAAGTCACAAATGCTTTTCAGCATGGGGGTTTGACGTAAGCATCTACTTGAAGCAGCCACATGGTTTTGAAGGCCAGCAGTAGCTAGCACCGTGAACATTGAAGATTTTTCACAGATTTAGATGGAAACTTAGCGTAATGATGCTGGCAGTCAGCGCTGATGGGGAGTGTTGAAATCATTGCTGACTCAGTACACACATCGGAGGGGTTAGACCAGTGACGTTATCTAGGTTAGGTTTATATTTTTATCATAGGGTTGCTTATTTTGTTAGGATTGGGTTTCCTATTGTGGTTAGATAAGTTAGCTTGATTTTCTATATATTAGTGATTGTAGTTCAGAATACAAAAAAACACAATAATACAGAGTTAGTATTTTTGGTGTGTGTTCATCTTTTCTCTCTCCCTTCTCCCTCAACAAAGCAAATGTTATTAGTAGATACCTAAAAACCTAATTGCCTTACTCATCTATATAACATCGATGGTCGTCTCTCATCGTCATCATCAAAAACTTATCTCAACTATATTGGGGTCTGCTACATGAATTATGTTTCTATTATGATCTATCCCAAGCCAAATCCTTAGATAGGTTGCACTGATACTCAACTCTATTAAAGAAATATTCAATATTTTAAGAAATTTTAATTCTATATTTCATGGGCAGTGGGCACTTCAAATTCTAGTTTGGGTTTTGCTCCTTGATCAAATTAAGTAACCCTTACAAGGAACGGCTTCACAATCCCATTCACCAAGCAAAATTGTAATACCTACAGAATGAGACATATCTCTTCTGCACTCTTTTAGGGTACATTTCTGGTCTACACGATCCCATTCTCCCACTCCTCCCACCCCATTCTACTTTGATTTTCTTGCTATCACGCAAACTGAATTTGAAAGGTGCCTTCTCCATACAGAGACATGTCTCTTCTGCACACAAACATTGGAAACTTGAGCTGTGTGAGAATTCTGACTGGATTTGAAAGGGTTCAGACAGTAGAGAGAGAGAGAGAGAGAGAGAGAGAGAGAGAGAGAGAGAGAGAGAGGTTCATAAATTAGACAAGGCCCTGTACAGCTATAACTATTTCATACTATGAAAAAAATTCACAAATAAACAGAAACAGTTACAAAAGCAATCAAACAAATCGGATGAAGTGCTCCTATTGGAAATAATCATTGCATCACCATCGCCCCCTTTAACTAATTTGCTAAGATATATTTATAAATAACAAATAAAAAACTTTACTATACCTGCATTCCGGTGTAAGGAAGAGATCCGAATGGGTGCCATGAGGTCATGCGGCCGTCTCCGAACTAATCCCATCAATATCCCAAGTTGTCTGTGTTCCTGTACGCTTCAGATCCAACAGGTGCACCCAAACTTGTTACGTTTTTTTCATGAAGGTTCAAATATATCATGGCTACTTGTTTCTTGTGATGCTTGTATAAAGTTAGGAGCAGCCTATAAATAAATATTAACGGCTTCTATTTCTTTTTTGCAGATATGGATCTGTCCAACAGTCATCATGTTCTTCCACTGCCGTCCGCCATCTCTTGTTGAAGATATCCATTTCTATACTGGACTGTAACCGTACCTGCACATCAGTATTTATTGTGAAATGACAATGGAGACAAGGGTACACCATTTATTTTCAAGTTGTAAAACTCAGTCCTTAGCCTGTTATGGGGCAAAAACTAAATGATTCTCGATGCAAGCATGCTCTGACGGGAGCCACCACTGATGGACTAAGGAAATAAAAAAAAGTCAACAAAGAAAAGATAAAACCAAATACTTGAGCACTAATATTTTTACCTTTCAAAAAAAAAAAATACTGAAAAAAAGAAAAGAACACATCTGACAGAAAGAACAGCAATAATAATATTAACATAATCACAATGTTTCTTGCTGTAATCGTCATTCTTATTGTTATTGTCAGACATTTGGAATTGCCTTTAACAAACAGTAAACCAAGTTAAGATTCACACCAAGCAATACCAACTGCTGTTTATTGCATGCTATTATCAAGGGAGAAAATTGCAAATAAGCACTCAATTCCCAACTCTTTCGGTAAGCTATAATTGCTTTCACGTGCAATGATTAACCAAAAAAAAAACCAATGGCTTTGATAGGATAGAAGCACTAATCCAAATAGTAAAAAATGTTATGGTACTTACTGCTACTCTACCAGATGCATCTTCCGAACCCTGCAGATTTTACAACAATGCAATCAGTTCCATTGATGAAGGAATGCAAAATATGGCATGCAAGACTTGAAAGCATATAGGTATTCCCAACCAAGTTGAACACTTTAATTGGGATCCTTGATTAGGGGCTTCAGCATCTGATTATACAGACGAGCAATCAGCAATCAGCAATAAGCAACCATTTATTCATACATTAACAACCAAACTATATTGATATCCATGTTGATAACTGAGGCAAGTCTGTTTAGTATACTCCGTTCATAGTTGTGGCCTAACACTTGAGCACCCACTAAACAACAATGACGACGACATCATCATCATCATCATCAACAACAACAATAACAACAAAATCATGGCATGGTTCAAAATCATGGTATCAATCTTTGGATCCAAAAACAGGTGCAACACAACATGCATTGCGGTTCATGGCTATTGCAGTCCATCGAGGCATGGATTTTTTGGACCCCAAAAAACTTTTAAAAAATATTCAAAAAATCTAGAATATTCAAAAAATGACAGAAAAACAAGTTCTTTTTTCATTAGTGCACACTATAAACCAAAAAATCAGTCCCCTTAAGTCAGAGCATCCTATATCTCTAAGTAATTTTAATAGTTAAGCATGTGGAGTTTTAGCATTTAATCTTTATGTCCATCATTACATCTACATCCACTAATGTAGTCCATATCTAGAGTTCAAACCACTTAAGATAAACATCACACCTCACATTAACTTTGTGAAAAATAATCAGTAAGACTTGGCCCATCATTAGATTGACTAGTATGATACACTTGAATTTTCTTAATATTTTATTTGCACGTTTTATAGTGATTAATCTTATAGTGGCCCCAACTTATTTGAGGAAAATTTGTTGAGGGGCCATTTAACAGGGGCATTTATTTTGAGTGACTTAGATTTTTCTTATAAATTGACCATATTAACAATGTACAATTAAAAGAAAGTTTGTATTTTTTAATCCTTTTTTGTTAAAAAACCCCTTATTTTTTGTTCAAAAAGAAATAATATTAAAAGAGAAAAACCCTTTACTTTTTTTCGTTAAAAAGGACCCTATGGGTCAATTGGTCATGCAATCAGCCTAATAAGGAAACAAAACCCTTAAAAGGGTATTTGTCCCTCTCATCGGGATTCGGGACTGAAATAGAAACAACAGGAGGAAAAGAAAAGAGAACAAGGAAAGAAAGGAGAGAGGAGAAGGGAAGGAGGAAGAAAAAGAAAAAGAAGAGTTGGAGGAGGAGGAGGAGGAGGAGAAGAGGAAAGCGGATTTAGCAACAACGCGCAGTCACAGGAGCTCCAGCCTCCAGTACTCCTCTCTCTCTCTCTCTCTCTCTCTCTCTCTCTCATCTTTTCCAAACACGTGATCCATTTTTCTCTCGTTTTCTTTTCTTTCCCTTTTTCTTCTTTTCCCTACAACTCAATGCAAAGATATATATAACTCTCTGTGCCGATAATTTGAATATTGGTGTTGACTCTTTGACCAATATTTTTCAAAATATTGGGCGAAGTTAACTGATATCTTTGCGAAATTTTGGGTGCCCGAGACTGCAACCGATAAGTATACATTTATTGGTTCATTCAGAGCCAAAATTGGTATCTATCGGTTGATACTGATACATACTGGTATTGGCCGATATTTTATACCATAGGTCCAGCACATCTACGCAACTCCACTTTCGGTTTTGGGGTATTGGTACTACTGGATAAACTCCTACACAACAGGAAGAAGCACAACTTAGGGTAGCTTTTTCTACCTATGGATGTAGGGCTTTCCTAACCCATGGAGGAGTAGGTTGGTCCTTATGTCAATATCTTCAAAATAATTAAAATAGGTTTTTTTAATGACAATTTAAGGCTCTCTAATGTGGCTCCACAATGGCATTAAGTAATGCACATATGCATATGATACATCAAACCAAGTGATGAATTACCTCAACTAGGAAGCATGAAGAGAAACAGCATGCTTGTAACTTGCCCAAGGCATGTAAGTGGGCTGCGTACTTATGTTAATTAGAGATTGACGGATACATGTTTCAACCATCCATTTATCGAGATTGGGCTCTTTCTTTACACATGTGGATAACCTACTCTTTCTTTACACATGCGGATAACCTACCCAAGGCACTTATCCATCTCCACTTCTACCCATAAGTTTTGTTCTGAAAATCGGAATTGTATCGCAAATCGTTCATACCCATGAATTGAATTGAAATATCGAATTATGAATCGCAGGGTTTTTTGTTTTTCTAATAAAATGAAAAATTAAAAAATTAAAAGAAAAAGGAAAAAGTATTTTTTCATAATCCATCAATTTTCCCAGTTATAGCGATATAAATACAATGACAAATAAGTTTATCATAAAATTATATAATATATAATAAATGAAATGTGTAAATAGCTAAATAAGTTTAAGGTATCAATATATACATTTATTTGTTCTGATCTTTAAATCAAAATATAAAAATAAAATCCAAAACCCCGATCTCTTGAAGTTAAGAAATTGTTCATGAAGAAAAAAACCGAAAAATATTATAAAAAAAAAGACAAACAAGCCCCATGCATACAGTCGAATGCTTTAATCAAATGCATGTTCTTTATTCATCTCAAAAACCTCCCCCAAAGCTACAAAAATTCTTAAGATGCTTTGTTAACTACTAAATAACCTTTCAAAAGTAAAAACACAAAAAGAAAGAAAGGAAAAAAAAAAAAGTAAAAATTATTAATATTAACTTATTGGTTGTAGCTATTCTTACTTGGCTGAATCACTTGAATTGTAAGATTCGCACTTGTATACTAAGATTCTTCTTTAGATGGGATTCGTTGCATAGATATGAATCGTTTTCTTTAGGATTCGGGATATGAATCATAGGGTTCTGATAAAAATGCCTAGAGGGAATAATCACTACCTATGGATGTAGCGCTTTCTTGAACTACGGAAGAATGGATAGAGTGGTCATAATGGCAATGGCTCTCTACATGTGGATCCCCAATGCCCACATTGAGTGACCAAAGGTTTTGCAGATTCCTTGGCTAAACAAGGGGTGGACTGTAAACGGATCTATTAGTAGATCTAGGGACTTCTATGTAATTAATAATAAATACAGGGGCTTATATGTAAATACATAAAATATGGGTAGTATATTAATAAATGCAATAGAGTGTCGTCCAACCCTAATGACGACAACTCTTCTTTCCTCTCTATAACTCTCTTCTCCTTTTTTCCTTTATTTTCCATTTTTTGTTCTTCGACTTTCTTTGACACTTTGTCATAAAACCCTAGATCTACAAGAATCTAGAGATTCAACTGGATCTTCTCCTTTTTGTTGCTTTTACTACGTAACTTGATTCTTCCTTCGTTGTTGGAACAATGCTTTTATACCATTGTATTCTCCCAATCATTTAGATTGGTCTCTTATCTAATTAATTTCAATTGCTGATGATCCAAAAAAAAGGTGGGGGGGCCATGTGAGTGAATGGAAATATGTGTGCACTACATCAAGCGAGGTGGTGGATTGCTCCATGCTGATGACCTTGTGAAAAGAAAGCAAGGTTCAACCAGCCATCTACATTGTACATGTGTGCTGCACCTAATGGAGACTCAACTTCTTTTTCTTTTCACATTCAACACAACCACACCCACTTAATAACAATTTACAGCATGATCTGGACTGTTCATCAGGTGATCCTTGATTGTGTTTGATGTAAAGCAATGATGGATGATTATACAACAAATTGAAAGCAGTAACAAGCATAAATAAATAAAAAATCCATGTCAAATAGAGAGCTTTGACAAATGAGTTTAACCCTTTATTGAAAAGATAAACCTAAAATATCAGAACATCAGTGGTCCCACCATCAAATGAACTGAGGAATGAGCAACAGTGCACATTCAACTGCACACATCAATTGGATAGAGAAATAGATCATGTAATCACCACTTAGAGCAATTATCAAGCTATTAGATCACCAGAAAGGCACATATGATGAACAGAAAAGACAACATATAACCATGTGATGATGATATAATATACATTAGCTGGATTCCAAAATAACAAAAGGACCAAGACAAACATGCCCTATTGCCTGAAGAACACATTTAATAAGGAATACCAAAACTATAATAAACCATGAAAGCGAATAAAGACTATTTTTAAAATAATTTCTTTTGTTTGCTAAAAAGCTCTGGCAGTTGCATACAACTGTATGCAAGTTACCTGAAATTTAGCAAGAGAATTCATCTTGACAAAGAGTAGGGTTGGAATTGAGTTTGACAAAAGAGTTGTTGATGCCTAGCCATTGAGTTAATAAAAGGAACAAATCCCATCCTGCTGTCCTACCCACTTGCTAATGATCTGGAGTCTGGACTAGACCTAGTGACCTATTAGCTCAGTACTAGGGCTAATGAGATCAAAATTAGTCAGGTTAAGTTAAATGATAACAGTTAGGTTATACTTAGTCTACATTAAGTCTTCCAAGTCATATGGCCTGAAAACATTAGCCTAGGCACGCTCTTTGGAGTCGATCCATCAGACACTTCATGAATACAGCCCAAAGTTGGCCCTAGCTGGTTTGGTCAAGTTCCAATCCTAACTTTTTTATTCTTTTTTTTTTTCACTGATAAATACTCAAACTCACTCACCACACACACACACAACACCCCCCCCCCCCCCAAAACCCACCCACACACTACACAAGTCCCTAACCAACAAAGCAACAACCGGGGATTGATACCTGGTTGTCACTATGGAAAGGGAGATGATTACCGCTGATCCAATCCCAACTTGAACACCCATAGACCTTGGGCCTAGAATTCTTACCTTGCTTCCATGGGATCCTCCAAGTGTAGTGAGGCCATGATGAACTATGTATTCAGTGTCAACTACCCCAACACTTCTTGTTCGATCACCCTGTCAAAAAAGAGATTAGAATTAGATAATGAAACTTAGGTTTAAGAGATGACCAAGGGCTATGAGGTTGTCAGGACTGAAAAGTTGCCTGTGCACAGTAGCCAAGTTTCTTGTCCAGGCCCCAAGCATGGATCAAATCATTCTGTAGTAGGAATACAAAGCAATTAACAATTATATCAGGCCTTCCAGAATAATGCAGGAGTTCATCATGATAACAATAAAAAAACAAGCTAGTTCATACCAAAATCGATCTGAATACTTACCAGATGACGGAATAGATGGTTATCTGCTCTGTTGTGCCGTTTGGAAAGGAGCACAGACAATGGAAATTGCACTAGTTAGAAGATAACCATTAACCACTAAATGTGGTATAGATAAACCACTAAAAGTGGTCTCCAATTCCCGCACTGCTCAAGAACTAATGGTAGAGCAAAGAGCCATCCATTCACCAAAATTTCAACCTCATTGCTTTGGTAAACATAAAAAATGCAGTGTGAAGAGAATCTTAGAATCTCCATATCATGTGCACAGAAATAGAAGAAGTAGCACACCTGGATCAAATACCATGCACAGCGCCAAGCTCTTCTTGAGAACACAGGAGCCATCATTTCTACCCATCTGCATCAGGCATTAATTAGTGTAATGCCAAAAACACAGCCCACATTCCTATTTAAAAATACGTTTTCACCACCATATAAAGAACTTTTTCATATGCTCTAATTATAAATAACAGAATTTAAGGAATGAAGAAAAAAGAAACCAGATTCAAATAATTCACTATGAATTAGGTGGTTAACCAATGCTCCTTCTAAAACAAAATTCATAGCCATCTTCAAGTAATCAAGTCATTTATATGTAAGGACTATGGGCTTATTATTTATCCTTTTCCCTTCCTCTTTTATGTTTGGCTAAGATGTCTTTTATCAAGAACTTTTAACCCCATACACAGTGTAGCATCTTGTGTGGGAATGCAGTGCGGCTCCTCATGCCACGTGGGGTCAACCAATCTATCATCTCAAAGACTTTGGATAAGTTCAAACTCATGTCAACCATGACATTGAGAGTTCAATCCCAGTCAGATGAGAAGAATCCGTCGGCGAGGTCAAATTATCAATGAGACTCCAAATCACTATAAATAGAGAAAAAAATTCAAAATTAAATCATATGCAGAAGAGATGAGAAGAGATGACCAGACCATTACTGTCTAGCTCACACCTTACCAGTTTACATTCACGGGAAACCCATCCAAATAAGCAATTGGTATCAAAACTCTGAGTCCATTCCACGTGATCTAGGTGATTTTGCATTTCTATCTCTTCAGCATCCAAGAAACTACAATCATTTAAACCGATGATTGTGGGCCGCAATATAATCCACTCTCAGCCATCATCACTGTGCAAAGGTTGCACAATCCTCCATTAGCTATGTGTTAGAAAGGTAAGTGATGGTCTTCTCCTTTCCGACTTTATAGAACTAAGCCCACATTTGCGTCGAAGAGACCTTCTTGCTTTAGAAACAGTTCTTAGAGTGGGTCTTTAACCATTGGATTATCAAATATACAGAAGGCATAGCTGGGCTTAGGACAAGATGGGCTCAAGGGCCTAGGTATAGGGTTATGGGTCAAATTACCCATATATCTGTTGTAAGTTAAAAATAGAACAGAGTAACAGTAGTTGTCCCCAATGATAAGTGAAATCTCTTTTGATTAGTTTCCTAACTTACCCTCTTTGTATCTTAAGCATCTATAAATATATCACCAAATGAAACCAAAGGACGATGAATTCTGTCTACAATATTTTCCTTATTTTTCTTCTTCTTTTATTTTCTCATGGATCCTAACAGGGCCTCATAAATATATCACATCGCCAATTACACCTATGACAGACATGAAAGTCATATCAAACTTTGTGACGAACTTTACCCCAATGCAGGCCAAGGCAACATCAAGCTGATGTCACCATTGCACCGCCCATCACATCTCCAGTCCACAACCCTCTCCTGTGCATGACTTCATTAGCTGACGTTATCAACTGAGCCAGTAAAGCAAGTCACAAAGCAGATCGACGGGACCCATTTTCATATCTGTTTAAAAAACGCTTGCTATTTTGGGAAAAAAAAAAAAATTGCCACAACCATACATTCATGCAGTGATTGTGTAGTGATTGTACGTGGTAGCTAACTAACCATGTCAGAAAAAGCACAAAAATAAGTAGCAGAGTGTAGTAATGAGATTATTTAACATTATTAAATTCCATTATCTAAACAAATATCGATATTAGACCATTAAAAATAAGAAAATATCACAACTCTTCAGAAGTGCAAGTTCGGTGTGAGCTAAAAGTGTAAACATGACCCATTACAACAGAGCGACAGACAAGCAAGAACTCTTCTGGGAAACAAGACACTACGACCAAATTATATCAATTAGACAAATAAGTGGAAAATAAACAATCAGAATTGATACAACGGCAAACCATGACAGCGGAAGTGACAGAACAGCCACATGCAACCAAACCTATCTGTACAATAAGTAATAAACTCGTTGATCTTACCCTGTGCAAGGAGGCTCTGTACTGTTTGCATAACACCTTCCACCACCATTGGGCTTGAATATTCTCCTGTCAATGGAACAGATCAGTAACTTGAAATATTAACTTATGTTGTTTGATTAAGGTTAATTTAAGTAGCTGAAATATGATGGTGGAAGAAAGTCTTCGTTCAAAAGACCATGTTTCAAGTTATCGGTTTTCAGTGGAAAAATGTGGGTGGAAGCCTGCTTGATGGTCTCAGCAATTCATGCTACACCAATTGAGGGGTGGACCCTCATCAATGCCCCTTAAGTATAGAAGCTAGCCAGCTACAGCTGCAGTAGCGGAGAAGCTAACCTGTGCACTGGTCCTTTCCTACGGGCGGTAATTCCGTGATGCACCAGTGACTTAGTTGGATCCAATGCTGGTTGTGAGATCTCCAAACCTTCCTTTTCGACGATGGATAAATAACTGTCAAGTGTTCAAAATATTTTGACAGCTTAAACTTCAAATAAGTCAGCATAACAATATGAACTTTCTGAATTTTAATATGAGTCATTTAGAAATTGGATACAGGTCAATATTGGGCATGATCCTAATAAATTGACACAGTACTCTTGATACCTCAACATATGCATATGAGACATCGAGATTCAAAGTAGATAATATAAAAGTTATGGGCAGTCCTAACCATTTACTTGAAGGACCTTATCAAGAAAGTAAATGGAGGATTCAGGAAAAGATAAACACATCTTGACTGTCAAAATCTCCTGAAAAGTATTATCAAGCTTTAGGGTTCATTGTCCAATTAGCATAAATTTCTGGCTATGGTGACTGCTCCATCCAAAGTCCCACGATAAAAGTTTGGAAATAAAATCCAAATAAATGTGTAATAGCACAGAATCCCTGATGCATAAAGAAAGTTTTCTTTACTTGAAAATGTGTAATTACATGATTTTGGTTAAAAAATGCAAGAGATGAACAATAATTGTACATTTCTTTACTTGAAAATGTGTTATTACATGATTTTGGTTAAAAAATGCAAGAGATGCACAATAATTGTACATTAAGAAACAATCGGAATATATTAGTAACATATAAAGGTTGCTAAAAATACAAAAATAAAGATAAAGCAAGTTATTTTAATTTTCACAAGTAGCACAGTTGTGATAATCAGTGCTCACACAATTGTGATATACGATATTCAGAAAAAGAAACAGTGTCTTATTGCATGGCCATGCCACACATTTGATGGATAACACTAAAGAACAAGTACTATTTTACTTCAAATATCATTATTATTATTATTATTATTATTATTTTATAGATAACATTACTTGGTATAAAATTGTTGGTCTGTTATTCTCATGCAATTTGAAATAAAAATAAGCATAAAGGACCAAGTTATTGCCTGGGTCTGACATTATGCAAAGATGGGTCTGCGCCCGGTCATGGGCCTGATTCAGCTCACTGGCTGGTCATGGGTCCTACAATAGATAGCATGCAAAAGTCCAAACAACTAGAAGTTTTCTCTTTCATACCACACATGTAAAAGTTCAACAGAGTCACCCTCTTTTATGGACATGCTATAGTAAGGAATTATCCCTAATAAAGGTCCCAAGCAAGCACATTCACCCTTTTTTATGGACATGCTATAGTAAGGAATTATCCCTAATAAAGGACCCAAGCAAGCGTATATTTTGCAAAAAGCCAACACATTTGGAGATGCTACATGATTGGTCAATATTTAAGGTGGAGAAGAAGCATGTGATGACGAACAAAGGGAAATGACAAAGGAGAATATTAGCATTTATATCTCTCCTATCCCTTGGTTTGAGAAGATGTTGACATTGTTCCCGATTCTCACTTGATTAATCCCGAAGTTATACCAAGTGCTATTCCATATTGATGAAAATAAAAATTATAGTAGAAAACAACATACTTCCCAGTTCCCACTATCGCAATCAAAATGTTACTTAGTTCAGGTAAATTCTCGTTGTCAAAAAAACAAAATGGACATTAATGATAGCAATAACATTAAAATTTAAAAAATACTGGCATTACAGTTTTGAATGATGTAAAAAAGATATGAGCATTCAAGAGGATGTTAAGCATTCTCTTAGCAAATGCTTGGAATTTGTAGTACTATTGATGTTCGAGTTGATAAATAAATAGATGGATAGAAAAACAGTAAATAGAAAATGACTCCAGTTGCTTAGTGTACATACCGTCCTGGATGAAAATTTTCAACACCAAGATCCTCATCCCAGATGAAAATGTATTTATATTCAGCAACTATATCAGGATGTAAGAAGCGCTTGGCAAACCACCTATTATCATCATAAGTCATATATATGCAGATAAATAATGGCACAACTGATGTTTCAAGACAAATCTGTTTTTACCATTTAGTTTGATCCATTGCAGAAACATGCAAGGCGCTATCACTCCATGGTAGATCTCCCCATTCAACAACAACACCATCGTAATGGAAAAGCATTACAGTAAAATCACAGGAAGGAAACTGCATTGCAGCAAACTGAAAGTTAGATGAATTTCTAGTGCAGATATATCTAGTGTCACTTCTCATTCAATTAAATGTGATTCAATTTCCATGTGCATAACACATTTGTGAGATCTGGGGCAAAGGCCAAAATAGTTAATCTGATTGCAAATCTTGACCATTGTTGTTAAGATCCCAGGCCCCATGTCCTAAATCCTATGATTTGTATAAACTCCTAGGGCCTGTTTGTTTGCATTATAATACATAGGTGGTTAAAAATGAAGATTAAAGGTGAATTTCCAAAAATAAACATCAAATAATGTTATCTTTTAAGGAAATAGAATCAAAAGAAGATGTTATTTGATGCTTATTTTTAGAAATTCTCATTTGATCTTCATTTTTAAGCACCCTAGTCCCTATGTATTAAATTCCTATGTATTTTAATGCAAACAAACAAGGCCCTTAGCAAAAAAAATTCATATCCATACAACAAAATCCCATTTACAGGTAAATCTTAGGATTCATGTGTAATCTTACAATTCGATACTCAAATCATCAATTCAGGCGAATCATTTAGGAGGGGATAGCCACCATGAAAATATTAGTAATCATTTACATTCTTCCTTTTCTTTTTTTTAATATTTTTATTTTTAAGATGTTATCTAGTGATTAAATCATGAGAGACATCCAAATCTTGTAATGTTAATGATTTTGATTTTCTTAATTTCTGTTAAAATAGAACACAGAAAAAGGCAACACATTTGTTTTCCCTAGTAAAAAGGCATTCTAAACGTAAGCAATTGTTCACACATCATTCATTAATCGGATAATTGATTATATCAGTCTTACTTGTCACTATATTGTGTAAAGGGATCAACGGATCCTTGTATTTGTATTGAGGAAGAAGAAGAATTAAGAGGAAGAAGAAAAGAGGAAGAGAGAGAGATTGTGGAATCTGTCGTGTCCCAAAGAGGGGATCGACTGTTGCTCTTTATACACAAAGTATTGCTGATTACAGCCTATGATTGATCCTAATTACATGTGTATATAAGTAAGAAAGGAAAGAATATAAAAGAGATTGATATCATACAACTATACAATGTTTGACCAAATCTAAGTGATCCCACATGTGGGTTTTAAACTTTGGGCATTTTGGTCATGGGCTTTGAGAGGTGGGCCTGCTTCTTTGTTTGGGTTTCTACACTCCCCCTCAAATTGATGCGGTGGTTGGCCAAGAAGCATCAATTTGGAAAGAAAGTAATCATGACGATCGCGGGGCAAACCCTTGGTGAACACATCTGCCAGTTGTTCAGACGAAGAGATATAGGGTAGACTGATATCTTCATAGACAAAGTGCTGACGAATAAAGTGGCAGTCAATTTCAATGTGCTTAGTGCGCTCATGGAAAACAGTATTCTTTGCAATTCGAATGGCACTTGTGTTATCTGCATACAGCGGAGTAGGGGCTGTGGTGAAGATGCTGAATTCTCGAAGAATACGACGCAACCATATGACTTCACTGCAGGCAGAAGACATGGAACGATATTCGGCCTCGGCCGTCGATTTGGAAATTGTGACTTGTTTCTTGCTTTTCCATGAGATGAGAGAAGGACCCAAGAACATGCACCATCCAGTCGTCAAGCGACGAGTGTCGGGACATCCAGCCCAATCGGCATCAGCATATGCTGTCAATTGTAATGAAGAGGTGGAAGGGTAAAATAAACCACGATCCCGAGTACCCTTTACATATCGGAGAATTCGATAAACAGCTTGAAGATGTGGTTTATGAGGATGGCCTATAAATTGGCTGACAGTCTGCACAGCATGTGATATATCGGGCTGCGTCATGGTTAAGTAGAGCAGGCTACCAACCAAACGACGAAATATGGTAGGATCTGGGAGAGGATGCCATCTTCTTTGCTGAGCTTGACATTAAGCTCTATGGGAGTGGCAAATGTTTTGGCATCGCCAAGTCGCGCAAAATGAATCAAGTCATCAGCATATTTTGATTGAGTGATTTGAATGCCATCTTTGTTCCGTTGAACCTCCAGTCCCAGAAAGTAGGTTAAGGAACCAAGGTCCTTCATTTTAAAAATACTCATGAGGTGAGTTTTAAGTTCAGTGATCCCATCATGATCATTCCCACTAATTATCATATCATCAACATATATCAATAGAATAGTATAGCCACGAGAGGATCTCCGAATGAAGAGAGAGCTATCATTGGAGCTTTGATAGAAGTGGGCCTGAAGGATGGCAGAGCGAAATTTTTCAAACCAAGTCCGAGGGGCTTGTTTGAGCCCATATAAGGACTTTGTCAACTTGCAGACATGATGTGGAGGACAAGAATACCCTTGTGGCGGACGCATATACACAACTTCCTTGAGATCCCCATGTAAAAATGCGTTCTTCACATCCATCTGCCAGAGGGGCCAGTGGCGAGACACGGCAACTGCGAGTAAGCACCGAACTGTAGTCATTTTGGCAACTGGGGCAAAGCTTTCCTCATAGTCAATGCCGTACTCCTGCTTATAACCTTGGGCAACTAGGCGGGCCTTGTATCTATCAATGCTGCCATCAGAGCGATGTTTAATGGAATAGACCCATTTGCTTCCGATGATGGTTGTATTTGCTGGAAGTGGCACTAAGTCCCAGGTTTTGTTGACTTCGAGGGCAAGTAATTCATCTGTCATTGCATCTTGCCAACATGGTATATTAGCGGCCTGTTTATAAGAGGTAGGGATACGAATGGGATCCAAAGAGGTAAGAAGTGCTGAAAATCCATATCTATTAGGTGGAACCGAAAGACGACTAGAGCGCCATAGATTAGGTTCAGAAGTGTTACCTTTAGTAGTATCATTGCCGGCAGGAACCAGCAGGGTAGGTGGATCTGTAGGAGGAGCAGTAGGAGGTAGTTGCCTTGGACGACGAGAATAAACATGTGTAACTGTAGGAGGGGAAGTAGGAGATAAAAAATGAGGAAGGTAAGATACTTGAATATTAGAGGAACTTGGTGACTGTGAATAAAACGGAATGTGCTCCAAGAAAACAACATTTCGAGAAATCCGTATTCGGCGTTCGTTGGAATCATAGCACTGAAAACCTTTGTGTTCATCACTGTAGCCAAGAAACATGCATCGAGCTGCTTGTGGTGAAAGTTTTGTACGTTCTAGAGAGGGGAGATGAACAAAACAGAGACATCCAAAAATCCGCAAGTGGGAGTAGGAAGGTGGATGACCAAATAAGCACTCAAAAGGGGAAATGGTACCTAGGACAGAGCTAGGTAATCTGTTGATAATGTGAACAGCTGTATGGGCTGCTTCACACCAAAATCGAGGTGGAACAAGGGATTCCACAAGTAGAGTGCAGACAATTTCTAGGAGATGACGATTCTTTCGTTCTGCCACTCCATTTTGTTGTGGTGTGTGGGGACAAGATTTTTGATGAATAATTCCTTTTTCTACGAGAAAATTTTTGAACTCAGTGGATGTATACTCTCCCCCGGAATCTGAATGTAGAACCTTGATGGATGTTTGAAATTGAGTACGGACCATGTTATAGAATTTTTGGAACATGGAAAAAACTTCAGATTTAGATTTCAAAAAATAAATCCATGTATAACGGCAATGGCCATCTATAAAAGTAACATAATATTTATATCCAAGTCTACTCAAGTTAGGGGCAATCCCCCAGACATCCGAGTGAACTACATCAAATGTGCCAGCAGTACGTGAATAATGAATAGGGAATGGTAACACATGACTTTTGCTTAAACAACAAGATTCACATTTCGATTTTGAAAAATGAGAAACCATGGAACTAGGCATAGATTTATTCAAATATCCAAGTTTAAACAAAGACAACAAATTTGCATTATTCAAATGACCAAGACGTTTATGCCAAGTGGTCCACACATTATTTAAAAGACTACTAGATGAGGTAAGAAATGATTGTTGTCCCATGTCCAAGAGAAACAGCCTGCCATGCTTACTCCCCATCCCGATCACCTTCCCAGTTTGCCGGTCCTGTATGACACAACCAGAAGGAGAAAAATTAACTAGATAACCAGATTCAACAAGTTGGCCAATGGAAATAAGATTTGCAGCTAAATTGGGGACAAAATAAACATTAGGCAAGGTAAGAGTACCAATGATTATATTGCCCATACCAGAAATTGGTAATTGATCACCATTTGCGGTAGTGATGGAGTCATGGCCATGGTAAGGTTTATGGTTGTGCAAATTTTGGACCACAGATGTCATGTGGTTGGAGGCTCCTGAGTCTAGGAACCATGAGGTGGGTGTGACAGAAATAAGTGGGGAGGTAGATGAGTGAAATGCAGGCAAAGCAATAGGAGAAGAAGACAGACCATTAATGCCCATAGAGGTAAATGCAGAAGCAACAGATGAATTAATCAAGTCTCGAATTTGAGCTGTTGTCAATGTCATGGAACCAGTGTCAGAAGTAACAGACGATGCTGAGGCATGTGAAGTTGTATTCTTAGCCTGAAGTGCAGTAGAGCCGCGCATTTGAGTCTGATCAGGTTTCTTGTTAGGCCTTCTTGTGCAATTGGAGATAACATGTCCATTACGTTTGCAATAATTGCAAAATAATTTTTGCCGACAGTCCCGTGCAACATGTCCATACTTTTTACATTCAAAACACTGCAGTTTCTGACCACGGGCAGTTAGAAAGGCTGTTTCATCAGTCTGAGAGGGTCCTGATTGTGCAAGAAGGACTTTTGATTCCTCAGGAAGGGAACAATGTGAAGAAAGACGAGTTTCTTCGCGAAGGACCTCTTGAACACATGTATCCAGATCAGGAGAGGTTTCCCGATTCATGAGAGCTGCTCGCACTGGTTCAAATTCTGAACGGAGATTCATTAGGAATTGACTGACATGGAGTTCTTCCTGAAGTTTGAGAGCCTGAGGAAGAAATGTCGCGGAGACAGACTGTAGAAGCATCTGGTCCCTTTCAGTCCATAAGGTGAGAAACCCATTGTAGTATTCCTGTACATTCTTGTCATGCTGGCAATATTTTGCCAATTCTGTGTCAAGATGGAATCTTTGGGCTTTATTTTGCTGATGATATATTTTCTTCATGTGTGTCCACATATCAGAAGCTTTCGTAAAAGCTTGTAGTGCCATTGTGAAGGAGGGATCAACGGAGTTAAGAATCCAGGTCACAACCTTAGCATTCCGTTGATTCCAAGTGGCAATTGTTTTATCTTCTGAGCCAGTAGGATCAACAGCTGGTTTGATAGTTGTCCCATCTAAATACCCCAACATCCCTTGTCCTTCAATGAAGTTCTTAAGGTGAAAAGCCCAAGACATATAATTGGTACCATTAAATTTAACAGAAATAACATCAACCTTGTCCATTTGATTTAAGGAAGGGAGATGAACAGCAGCACTGTTTTAGAAAGAAAAAACAGAAGAGATGGACCTCCAGAGTATGGTATCCACAAAAATCAACCCAAACTGGTCAGCAGGCAAAACAACCAAAGCAAAAATGGTTTGATCTGCTATGAATACAGCAGTAAACAATCCCAACAGTGTACTAATAGTGCAACCAGTACTGATCAGCAGCAGCAACCATCAGTCAGTGCAGAAGACAGCACAATTTCCCCAAACAGTGCCAGACGAACTGGAAAATTGGATCAAGATCTGTGCGTGGGCCCCACAGGGTGGTCTAATCACAGATCAGGTTTGAACTTCTTAAAGAAGATCAAAGTTACTTCCTTCAGTCCAAATCTGATGAGATTTGGATACAGATCCACAAATCTGGACGGTCTTGATGAAAACAATCTGACAAAATTTAATTAAAAACGACAGAGGAAGAAGTGGCTGAAACCTACCTCAAAGGTGATGGAAAAATTCCAGAAAAATCCTTAGAAAGACCCTCAAGGATAGTCGATCACAACTGTGGAGGTCTCTTGGAGACACGAAGATGATCCGTGATGGGCCACTGTTTGATCAGTGAGCAGGTCAGTCACTTAACAGAGAGAAGATCCATGCCGGGAAGAAGATCCACGCCAGGGAGAATTATTTGATCAATGAGAGAAGATGATTGATTATAACCTGTCTCTGATACCATGTAAAGGGATCAACGGATCCTTGTATTTGTATTGAGGAAGAAGAAGAATAAGAGGAAGAAGAAAAGAGAAACAGAGAGAGATTGTGGAATCTGTCGTGTCCCAAAGAGGGGATCGACTGTTGCTCTTTATACACAAAGTATTGCTGATTACAGCCTATGATTGATCCTAATTACATGTGTATATAAGTAAGAAAGGAAAGAATATAAAAGAGATTGATATCATACAACTATACAATGTTTGACCAAATCTAAGTGATCCCACACGTGGGTTTTAAACTTTGGGCCTTTTGGTCATGGGCTTTGAGAGGTGGGCCTGCTTCTTTGTTTGGGTTTCTACATATTGATGCTGCTATGGATGGAATATGAATGCAATATGAGTAACTTTTTTTCTCTTTTTTTGTATTTTAAAAAAATAAAAAAATCATATGGCTCGCAATGAGATTTGATTCAATTCAACCTCTTAAATGATTTTCGATACAATTTCAATTTCCAAAATGATGGTTACAAGCATCAATAGGAGATATATGAGAAATAAATAGGCGCAAATCCTGCTGAATGCAAATTTTGAAAGAGTTAAAAAATCTTCAGATGAAGAGTTGGAATTATGTTCAATGTTTTGATATTGTGCTTTTGAACTATGCATCATCCATTGTAGGGCCTTCCAAATGAAAGGTTCAGATATCATGCATGTATGACACTAAAACAAAATAGCGAATGATAAGATAGCAAGGAAAAATAATGAAAAATAAGTTATGGCTGCAATGTGATTTAAACATGAGCACCATGACCTTTCTAACAATTTTGTCCACAATTTCCTTTTGCTTTATTCCGACTGCAAGGGCCAATAAGCTCTTTGACTCCTTTGGCTTCTTCTGGTTACAAAAGACAACAGGTTATTAGCTACACCCAAAATATAAGCATGATGATTTACAAATATTAAGACATTTGTGCCTTCAAGATCTCTTATAATGATCAGGGTAATTGTGATCACCAATGCCTAGAAGGCAAGCATGGTAATTTTCATTAGCCAAGAAAATTGTACTTTGCGTCGTTGAATCACAACCAGAGTAAGTAAACTCTGTCAATAGGTACAAGCATGTCATGATGAAATGGTTAAACCATATATTTTGTTTGTGCCATCAATAAAGGTTCATGTTTAATTATATGGTGCAGTGCTGTCATAACTTTTTCAGCTAAACTATTTCAGTACCCATCTTAGATAATAAGCACGACTAAACACAATCAAGTTTCATGCTTCAGCATTTTAGGTAATGAGTCATTGCTCTTCAGGTTTACTATTGCTCAACCACAAAATGATTTTAGTCTTACTTCACTAACCCTACTCAGAATGACTCCACATAACCATGGAAGAGGGATTATAGAATCTTGCCTGCAATTTATGTAGAGTCGCTGCCCCACCTGTTCTTATGAAATACCAACCATCTGATTATCCAAACACTTGTTGTGATTGAAATCAGTCCCGGCGCCAATCAAGGATGTCTGGAGCATCTCCCAAATTAAAATATATGTACTATTGTCTATTCACTCTTATCACCTCTGTTTTAAATAGTACGCAATTCATAAGACCAACATGTACAGTGAAGGGAGGGGCATCAGTGTAGATTGCAGTGGTGCAGCCATGCAGGATCCTATAATTTCTCACAAAACACATGGTCAAACCACAGCCCAATGTCATTGGTGAGAATAAAAGCCAAATAAAAGCAACAGATGTTTGATCACCATCAACAAGTAGCTGGTTGCATCTATACAAGTATGAGCATTGCCCCACTTGTGTCTGTCTTTAGAGAAAATCATTTACTAAGTTTCTAGAAATTTGCACACTTGTAAAAATGATCACAATGACCGAGAAGGAACCTGATCTGCATCCCACTAATAAGAATTTTCCTTCCATCACTCAACAAAATTAATATCATTTTGACATACCTTTTCCTTTAAGCATCCCCACAATGGCTGCCTTTCCAAGTTAGAAGTTACGCTCATGATACCTTTAGGTAATGCTCCAGTTCCATAAGGCCTGCATTGATCCTAAAACAAAAGGAAGGATATAGATCACAAGAAGTCAATAACAAATTCTAAAGGGGAAAAATGTAACAAATATCTAAGAAGAATAAAAAAAATGTCTAAATCATTATCCACTGAGACCTTGCATCGATCAGATTGTGTGTCCTGCATGGGAATAGAAATCCTCCAGTATGATATTCTCTGCGCAGAAGATGGCAAAATTTGCTCCATGATCATTAATATATCAGTGAAATTATATCTAGAGAATAAGTAAAAACCACATTAATGATAAGAGTTAAGATGTGTTTCCCATGGAGTTAAGATACATGAACTGCACTTAAATTAAATAGCACTCTAACTAGAATAGTTCACTAGATATTCATGAAATCAATTCGCCAAAAATAAAGTCAGAGAAACACTTTTCCATGCAGGAGGAAGAAGAGACCAACATTTATGAAAAGCAATGATCTTGTGTTAGAGGAAGAGCAAGTGTGGAATAATAGGAATGCTAGACATGCAATGATTATTAGAACTACAGGAAAAAAAAAAATGCTTACTTCCTTATAATTAGTGGTGATGGTCGCATTCCCAATAAGAATTATTATTAAAAATAGTAGAGCAGCTGGGATGATATGCAAGAAACACGATTTCCGATTTGTTGAATCTGACAGTTTAAGGCCCTGTGATGGTAACAAGGAAAAATGAAAGCAGATAGAAATGTCATCATAAACATACAAAAATACTGTTCCTGTTAAAGAAAACCAAAGATAAATGTAAGTATTTTAAACAGTTATGATCTGACAAACTCACGATTGAAAAGAGTTTGGAATACTCTTGAGAATGTATTATTCTGTGTGTCTTTCTATTGAGATTATACATCATTATATAGGTATTTACATGCCTTTAATCTAGGCTCTAAGAAAGGAAACCTCTCTAATTACATCAATCAGTGTTCTAAGTTAAGAAGAAAACTAATTACAGCAATAGTATTCTAAGTAAAGAAGGCTCCTGCTGTCTCCCATTCAATCCCACGTGAGATATAACAATGGGCTCTTTTCAGATGGGCTTTGGGCCTATTTAACATGATCGACAGCTACAGGCTTCAGGGCTTGACATGAGAATGAACATGAGGGAGCATAGAAATGCACACACGCAAGCAATGAACCCTATCACATCAATATGAAAACTCAGAAAAAAAAAAAAAGAAAAAAAAAAAAGAAGTGTTTATTAAGTAGTTAGTTTGCTGCAACCTTAATGCTTAAGCATTTTGCGTGTATTGGCTAGCAACTTGAGATGATATCAGAGCATGTACAGGGTTGATGGTAATCTTTTCTATATTCACTATTTGTTGCCTGAACATCTCTAGTTGCTGAGACTGTTATCCATCATCGGCTGAATCTCAATACCACTGTTGACTGGTAATTTCTCACCAGATCAAAGTGCAAGCTTCATTGACAAGATTCATCATCATCTTCAGAACAGATTATTGTGACTATCCACAAGATCAGAGGTCCTTTTTTTCTAGTCAAAATGCAACTCTGCTGTTCTGGGTTTCTGGTATTCTTGGGTTGCGATATCTTTCTGTGGGGTCCTTTCTGTTCATCAAAAGGTTAGAGAAACTCTACCAATCTGGTCGCCTACTTTTTCATGACACGTTCATGGTTTTTTTTTTCATAATTTTTCTCTTTGTTTCGAGAGTTTTTGGGGGATTCTTTGAAAATGGCAATTTCTGGAACCTTTTTCCATCACAGCCGTCATGTTTTTTCAGATTTACATCTGATCTGATTGAAACTTTGGAATCAAGTTACTGATTCATATGAAAATCTAACCTGAAAGGTTGATTGAGAAAAATTCTGGATTTGCATCCATTTTTTGGCATTCTACTGCCAAACAGAGAAGACTACAGCCAAATGCCTAGGCATTAATTGTGTGGCAAACTATCTACTTAACACCCCCCATCGGACGAGACATTGCCCAAATTCAAAGCACACGCTCACGCAAGACACGGCATGGAGCCTTTTTTTTCGAAGCACGCGCTCACGAGACATGACATGGAGCCTTTTAGTTTTTACCCTATGTATGTGCGGCTACACACAAGATGCGGCATGGGGCCTTTTTTGCCCTACGCGGATTTGAACCCAGGACGTGTTGGCTCTAATACCATACTAATCTAGACAGAAATTGATTAAGATGGAGATAATGGGTTGGTCCTTGCTTATGATCGGGCCCTCTATTTTATATTGTAAAGAATTCCTTTCTAATCCCTTTGATTAGGGAATTAGATGCAATTACAATTATCACAATCCCTTAATTAGGGAAATCAAATAAGAGCTATCCCAGTCAATGATCTTATCGTTACAATGATATGGTGTTCAATATTTTACAATGGATTAAGAGACATGTAAAACTATGGTCTTTCACATTCCCCCTCAAATTGATGCATGTCAAACAACATCAATTTGGAAATGAGAAATTGATGTCCGTCTCTGTTCATTCCTTTGGTGAAGAGATCTGCAATCTAATGAGCGGATGGTACATGAGGCAGAGTAAGAAGTTTCTCTTGAATAAAATGACATTCAACCTTAATGTTTTTTGTACGCTCATGATAGACTGGATTGAGGGCTCATGATAGACTGGATTGAGGGCAATCTGAATGGCTCTAGTATTATCATCATTGAAAGGAATAAGAGTGAGAATCGTGATGCCCGTTCCCTGAAAAGATGTACGAGCCATATAATTTCCGAACAAGTTAAAGACATTGCATGATATTCTACCTCCGTGGAGGATTTTGAAACTCTATCATGCTTCTTCCACTTGCAAGAGATGAGAGATTCACCCAAAAGAATACACCAATCGGTCGTTGATCGTCGGGCATCCAGGCATCCAGCCCAATCAGCATGCGCATAAGCAACCAGCTGAAGGGGAGAGTTGGATGAGAAAAACAATCCACAGCCAGGTGTACCATGAACATATTGCAATATGCGAAATACAGCAGCCAAATGATGGTGTTGTGGATCAGACATAAACTTACTAACAATGTTAACAGCATATGAAATATCAGGACGAGTGGATGTCAAGTAGATGAGGCTACCAACCAGTTTCTGATATGAAGTCGGATCTATGATTGGATCACCAAAGCCCTTATGAAACTCAACATTGATCTCCATTGGAGTTTTCGCAGGCTTGGAGTCACTGAATCTAGCAAGATCAATCAACTCTTTTGCATACTTGGTTTGAGTAAGCATGATCCCTATATTTGAATGAATGACTTCGAATCCAAGAAAATAAGTGACCAGACTAAGATCTTTTCATGTGGAAAGAGGATCAAAGAGTTTGTCGTAGCGTTTTTATTCCCAACTTATCATCTTCAGTAATAAGAATAAACCAATAAGGAGTGTAATACCTTTCATCCTATGTAGAATAAAGAGAGAGTGATCCAAATGACTGTCGAAATCCTGCCTTGATTATTGTTGTTTGGAACTTATCAAACCAAGCTCTAGGTGCTTGTTTGAAACCGTAGAGGGGATCTATGGAGACGACAAATAGAGGATGGAGGTGAATCAAGTCCAACAGGTACCCACATGTATACTGTCTCCTTAAGATCACCATGTAGGAATGCGGTTTTGACATCCATCTGAAGAATATGCCATTCTTTGATAGCTGCAACTGCCATTAAAGTGAGAACTGTAGTCATTTTGGCAACCAGGACAAATGTTTCATCATAATCCAATCCATATTCTTAATTATTCCCTAGCACTGCCAAGCAAGATTTGTAGCAATCAAGAGAGCCATCAACCTTTAATTTAATTGTGTAAACCCATTTGTATCCAATTGGAGTGACACCTTTGGACATCGAACAAGGTCCCATGTGCGATGGATATCTAAAGCTCTGAGTTCTTCTTGCATTACTTTTTGACAACAATCATGAAGAATGGCTTGTGTTGTAGGATTTTGGAATGGCAGTTTTTTGAAGGGCAGAAAACAAGGACGTGGATAGATAACAATATCTGTTGATGAGATGATTGACGAAGGGTGATCGTGTTAAGAGTCATTTGCAAGATCAGGACTAGGAGCTGTTGTGTGGATAGGGGTAGGAGTGGTGGTCCGCCGTCACCGGTGATAGACTAAACACTGTGGAAATTTATGAGGCAATACGGATGTGGACAAAGGGGAAATTTTGGGCAATAAAGAAAATTGAGAAAGGGAGAAAGAGTATGTTGACGAGAAGAGAGGAGAGAAATTGAGAACACGACGAATACCAGTTTATTGCATTCTACTAAACTGCATTACATCCGCAATTATAAATAGAAAAGCCCTAAGCACACCTGCTAAATAAAATCCTAATCTAAATAAGAAACACAACCACACTAAGAAAAGAATATTCCTAATAAAATTGTACCCTATATAGCATCACCAGCCCAACCCCTTTGGGTGCGTGCGCTGAGTCACGATGACTTTAACACTTTCTCTTGGGCAGAGGATGACTCGTTGAATGGGATTTGTGATGGATTGGGTTCAACTAACGTGGCTTTAGTATTAGGGTTTAGTGGTGGGGTTTTTAGGGCTTTTAGGGTTTTGGGGAATTTAGGCTTTTGGGTTTAGGGCTACGGTGATCGAGTTTAGGGTGGTCTCAACTCTCAACAGGGAGGTGGGTTCACCCGTGGGGTTGTCGATGGCAAGGATGATGGGTGGGTTGCATGGAGGTTGGATTTTGGCAGGGATTCAACAGTAGTAGGGATGGGTTTCAGGATTGTGGGAGTTTGGGGTTCAATTGGGTTTAATTTTAGGAATTAGGGTTTTGGAATGGTTTAGGAATTAGGGGGAAATGGGGCTTAGGATTGGAAAGCTCATGGTGACGGAATTTAAGGGACTGGTTTCAATGGGTTAGGTTAAGTGGGTAAGTTTGGTTAGGGGGGATTTGGGGCCTTGGCTTTGAGATTTGGGGAAAAATTTTAGGTTCTAGGATGGGAGATAAAATCTAGAGAAGACGACTGTCTTCCCAGCGATAACAGGACTTTGGCTTTGATACCAAATTGGCACAACCTTGGATCCATGAATGAGAAAATAGACTAATTCCATGAAGGTTTGCCAAAATGCACAAAGGATTCAATGATAGAGACCAAGCTCCGAAAGAGGCTTGGCTGAACCCCTGGGGATTCAACTCACGAGTATTCTCAACGTAGAGAAAAACTCACATCCACAAGAAAGACCCATAATAATTCTTTAATTGAATAATGAAAGCTATCCCTACCAATGGAAGGGTTACATAATACATATATATAGGAAGGGTTTGGATACCCCTGTTCCTAATTGGACTCTACTTTCCTAAACAATAAAGGAACCAAATCACTAAACTCGCTTAACAATCCAAATTAAATAAAACTCCTAATTTTAAATACTTCTAAATAAATCAACTTCTCAAAATAAGACTCCTAATTAAATGGATGTATGGATTAGGGCCAATGGGTTGGCCGACCCATGGTCTAGCTTGCATCAAACGTATTTAGACAAATTACTGCAATACGCAAGTGTAAAGACGGCAAACCAAGTTCACACATGTAACATATTCACATGTGTGAGGCACAGATCTTATGCCTTTCTAGAAGAGCACGTGTGCTTTCATACAAGATTCTCACACATGTGAATATGTTACATGTGTGAACTCGATTTGCTGTCTTTACGACAAATACCTTGTTCTCGGCTTAAATACCCATTAAAAAACCGAATTCCCAAAAAAAAAAAAAAAAAAAAAAAAAAAAAAAAAAAACTAATTTTATGTGTATGTCAGATCTTAGAATATCTCTACCTTCCCATTCTCCCGAACAAAGTAGTATCAAAATAGTCCTGTAACATTTCAAATATTGAAACACGCACACAGAGTAGCAATGTCTATACAAACAAACCCAAAGTCACATATACACAAAAACAAATAGATATAAAGGGGGAAAGAGTTACTACATTGGATGTTTTCATCTTCTTCAAAACCTATGAATTTCTCTGCGAATGACATCAAATCAGTTATTTGGCATTGAATCAGTTAAAATGTTCTAAACAAAACAAAATCAATCCAAGATACCTGATATGATATACTGAGAAAGAAAGTTATGGTTCTTCAGAGAGATGGAAAAAAGGAAAGAGAGAGAGAGAGAGAGAGAGAAAGAGAGAGAGAGAGAGAGAGAGAGAGAAGTTAGTGTTGGTTCTCATACTTCAAAAGGAGGGAGAAAGGAGGGAGATACAAAGGAACCGAAATGTTTCCTATAGAGCATGTTTGGTTATAGGTGAGGAATCCACATATATGAGGACTCCTCATGACCCGTGGAAAAGAAAATTCCTCACTAAGGATCAATATAGCTGATGATTCTTCACATTCCACAATTGGTGGGAATTGTGGAATGACTTGGGATTTCTTCAATCCACATTGGGTGCTAAACACCAAAATCCGTGGAAAATAGACAGCTCAGATAATATAAGGCGTTTGACAGTTAGCCATAACCAAAATGAGTTAATATGTAGGGCCCACTTCACGATATTGAACAAAGTAAGCCCCCTTAGCAATGTTTACGTATGATTGTAAGTATGATTGAATTGATGGGGCCTACTACTTCATGATATTGAACAAACTAAAACCACTTATCACAAGTGTGCATATGATTGAAATAATGGGGCCATTCTTATCCACTTGTGAAACTACATTCTATGGATGGGATATCTTCTTAAAAAACAATTGAGACCCATTCCATTTGACCTTATTGAACAAATTGAATTGATAGGGCTCAAAAAATCAACACTCCAATTACTGAAATTTAAAAGGCCACATTGTGAATCAAATTAAACTAACTATTTGTAATCTTATGGAAACTCCTCCATCATCTAACTTAAACTAACTAAATCAACTCTTAATATTTTTTTTTTGTTTAAGGCAAGGTCTATCTTTTAACAAGAAGACATTCTAAATTTTCCTCAACCTTGTGTAAGTATCTGTTACGTAAAAAAAATCACTTCATAGACAGCCCCAGTGCCTACAAATCTCAATCCAAAAAAAAAACCAACAACACACTCCAATCAAAATATATCTTCATTCTAAGTCGATGCTAAACCACAAAAATAATAATCTGAGTATGGGTGTCTATAAATCTCAGTACATACATAACCATAGCCAACCAAAAATTTAAATTCAATAAGAACATAAAAGTCACTCCCATATAGAGTCAATACTAAATAAAAAAATATAATACCTGAATATAAATGATACTGAAATTGATAGTTTTACAAGACCACAGTTTAAAGTCTTATAAAGCAAAGAACATATCAACAACCACCTATTGCAGCCCAAATTTCTTCTTCTCTTCTTTTCGCAATCGAGTCATATAATTTCAAGGAAGCAGATTTGCGTTGTTAGGTATGAGATATTAAACCCTTCTGAGTTTCTACCTGAAGTAAAGAAAAAAATAATAGTACCATTTTGATTGTGTTATATTCTCTTTTATGTCTGACCTGTGATTCTGTGAATGTTTATTGCATATTAGATTTAACCATATTCATTGTTTCTCTGAACGGCTGTAACTACACTGACTTAGAACATGTTTGGTTTAGAGATTGAACAGTGTTTTGTGTTCCCAGTTCAAATTGATTTCAATGGAAGTTCGTGACAAAGTTGAAAAACTGAATAACACATGCTTCCAAACTTACCCAAATGACCGGTTTGAGGAACCTGTATTTGATGAGACAGTAGAGAATGAAATCTGCTGAGGACCCTGTATTTGATTCAGCATCAAGTATCAGATGTAACCCACCAACAATAATAAGAGCATCAACATATTTCAAAAATAAACAATCACATAGCAGCATAAATAGAGAGAGAGAGAGAGAGAGAGAGAGAGAGATTACAGAGAGATTTGGCAGAGAGACGTTCGCGAGAGTTTTGGATATGGTACAAGGAGGGTTTTGGATGTTCAGTGGATGGTGGGGCCCACATGCGACCACAATATTTTGCTTGATGCTGTTTGGATATAGGAGGACAAAATTAGGATGGAAAACCAAAACCATCTGAGTTGCTCCATCCATGAAATGATTATAAAATGGGCTCCAAGGTGGGATTAGCAATTTATGAGGAACAGTAAAACAGTAAGTTATTGTAAACGGAATGTAAAAGTAATGTAAAGCTTTTACTTTTCAGACCAGAGGCCGTGTCAAAAGTACACATCTTTAAAAGAAAAAAATTTAAGACCAAAAGCAACCAGGAAATGACTAAAAAATACTTATATTTTATACAAAAAGTAAAAAATATTCCCGCCAATCCACTAAAAATAAAATATAATTATAACCACCTTATATTTAATTCTCTCTTTATTTAATGTTTTACATTACTTTTACTTTAATAGAAAATTATCATACTGGCAAGACGTCAGCGGAGTTTAGCCTCCAAAATGCCATAATAAGGAATATAAAGAGAGCTTCTAAATGCACCCATTTTTCTTTGCACACCCACGGTTACCCGCTATTTTTAAAAAATTACAAATATACATTTACAGTAAATCCCCAAACTACCTCTTTTCCCTTTTCCACCTCTACATCCATTTCATCGGCTTTGCCTAGTGGCACCACGGCCGTGCCCTTGGATGCCCATGAGCTTCTCATAGAATCTTTGACTTTGTTTTAACAAAGTAGTAGTTGCAACGAGGAAGTACTGGGAAGTGAATGAGAATGCCCCATATAGTATAAAGTTAAGGACACCTTTAATAATGTTCCCATGTAACATGGTGATGATGATAATGATTATTGGAACTAGCTGCTAATTCAAATTTAGTTGATGACATTATTATAAAGAGAATGTTTGAGCAACGATTACACTTTTATAGTTAGAAGGGAACATATCTCAATGCATAGCACATGGTGCGCAACTAGGCCCACTGCTCTTACCATAAAACGATAATATAGTGAATACAAATTTATAAGATATTGGATTTATTGGATGTTGGTAGAAACTTGGTCACAATGATAGTGTATTAAAGACCCATCATACTATAGGGATATCTTCTATCTCTTCTTCATCATCAGAAAATTTTAATTTTCTTTTTAGTTTTAGGTCAGGTTTTTTGACCTCAGTTTCTAGAGATTCTCTTATCTCAAGAACTTGATTTTCTAATTTAACCAATCTTCTGGTTATTTGGGATTCCATTTCTTGGATTCCTGCTATCAACCAATTATTTTGAGAGATATTGGTTGCTCTCCGACCAGAGGTGGAACTAGGAAATTTGCCTTGGAGGACCACTGTGTAAAGAAGATTCTTGCGGGCAAACAAAAAGGCCATTTTTTTTTTTTAGGGGGTGGGTTTGATCTTGCTAATTATCTATGTTGGAGCTATTTTGTTCTCTGGTAAATCCATGTTTGGCAATTGTAAATTCACGGGGATTTGGAGGAATAAACATGCTCTTGATCTCTTAATGATTGCCGATTTATGTATGTATATTTGATCCTCTAATTATTTGTATTTTGAAAATATAATAGGGTCCATTTATTTGTTTGGAATTGATTTTTTGAGAATTAGAAAAAATGTACCTACTTCACCTGAATTTCTTACCCATGATCTTGTCAACTCATAAATCATAATGTTGTAATATGAATTATTTAAAAAATTGAAACAAGAAAAAAAGGTGTAAAATATTATTCAAACAAATTTTAGAATTCTTATTCCAAAACTTTCAATGTATACTTTTTCTTGGGTCATTTTCATTGTTAATAATATTATAGACAAAACATTATACTGTGCGGCATATGTTAAAATAATTTATAGGCAGGGGTGGACCCCAGTATAAGGGCTTAGGCTTGAAGCCCCCACCCATATTTGAGAAAAGTTCAAAGTTCTTAAAAACTTCCCTGACAAATTTTGAAAATTAATATTTTTTTACCGTTGCCCCTACGGCCCTACCCCAATATTTCTTTTACATAAAGCAATGAGTTGAATTTCACGTATCAGCCCCTATTTATAGGGATTTTTACCATACGATTGCCCTTAGCCCTAACATTTACTCCAAAACAGTTAAGTTTAAATATTTACCGCAGAGATATTCATATAATAATGGTGCAATATCTCGCACGACCAGGAGTGTTGTTGGAAATGATTAAACTGGGAGGATTTTTCCTCTAGCTTACCTTTAGAGATGAAATTTTCCTTCCTCGTTCCCTAAAAACTCAAATTTTTCCTAGACCTTCTCCATGCTAGGCGAAATGACAAAATTGCCTAAACCTTCTTTTCTTGATGCATCTCCATTCATTTATTTTTACTTTTTTCCCTCTTATATGGTTTCGCTTTTCCTCTTCCTTTTTGTCTTTGCAACCTAGTGTCCCACCTCGGTGTGTACAATCCACCTTCGCATATTAAAGTGAAATACAATACAATGAACATATTGGGAGTGGTTTTTCGCGATCAACTTTAAACAATGAAAGGTTGGCCTTGGATAGGATAAATTTATTATACCTCCATTACTATTTTATATAAAAATCAGTCTTTTTTCCTAGAGAGAACTACCAAAAAAAGGACCCAGATGGCCATTAACCGAAAAACATGTCATTAGTTAATATTGCACGGAAGTGGTTCCCTATGACCACTTTCGTTTTTTTATTAAATATTTAACCGTGTAACGACGTCGTCACTTAATCGCTGAAACCTCATTTTCCCCTTCTTCCTCCCATCGTTTTCCCTCTTTTGCTAGCGGTTTCCTTTCCTCCTTTCTTAAACTAGTGCTTTCTCTCAAACCCATGGCTTTAGTCACACTTAAATGGGATATTATAGTAGGATGGGTTCTTAATTTGCAGAAGCTGGGTGGACTGTGGTGTCCGCATGTGTTGGGGGAATATGAACGGAGGGTGGGGGTAAGGAGGGGCGCCTTATCATAGGGGGATCAGGTGGATGCCACATGTATAATTTCTCTTATGACATATTCTTGATTAAAAAAAAAAAGAGCAAAAGGCAGCCAGTTTTTGCCTGCTTTTCTATCAGATTATCATTTGTCAATTATAATCCCTTCTCCCACTTCATATTCATATTCATATTCATTGCATCTGCTTTTGCACTTCCTCATTCATTGATGGACATTTAAGACATATGAATGCGACTCATTGTTTTATTTCTTCCCTTTTATTAGTCTAAAAAAGGAGGAAAGGAAACCGCCAGAGAAAGAAGGAAAGCGATGGGAGGAAGAAGGGGAAAATGGGGTTTCAGGCGATTAAGTGACGACGTCGTCACACGTTTAAATCTTTAATTAAAAAATGGAAGTGGTCATAGGGAACCACTTCCATGCAATATTGACTAGTGGCCTATTTTTCGGTTAGCGGCCATCTAGGGTCCTTTTTTTGGTAGTTTTTTCTTTTTCCTGTGATCCAGAAAATGTATATTTTCTGGGTCCTAACACAAAAAATCACATTGATTGATATGTAGTAAAGATGAAAGACCCTTGTAACTTTAGTTAGTTGTCTTGTTTATGGCCGATTTGATTGCATGAAAATAATTCTTAAAAATCATAAGGAACCACTTTACCACTAATTTCTTATCTTGAATATATATCAAGGCTTGTTTATTTGCATGAAATTGAATCATCAAGGATTTTAAAAAAAATTCATTAATGTTAAAATATGATTAGGTCAATCTATTAGTATGGATCTAAATTTCTAAAAATTCAAAAAAAAAAAAAAAAACCCATTATACTATGAAAGATAGGACCTATTTGTTCACGTGAAGTTGAATTCTTACAAATTCAAAAGAACTCAATTTACCATGAAATCCCTTACCTTGATAATTTATAATATGTTTGTTTGTATGAATGGAATTCTTAAAAAATAAAAGAAACCCACTTTACCATGATTTCCTTATTTCGAGAATATGATTGGATTTTTGTTATTATTTTTAGAGGATTTTACAAAAAAAAAAAAAAAAAAAGGCAGATTAGATGACCAGTGGCCCCAAAAGATCATTTTAACAGTTCCTGCACTAGATTAATCATTTTGCTTGAAAAGGTGCTTTTTTTTAGCACTTTCCACTAGCGTCCCTAGCGACCTTAGTTTTATAACATTAAGGGTCGCTAGGGACCCTGCGGTGTATACGAAGTAGAACAAAATAGGGTTTTTTGTCTTCTCTTTCGTTGTCAACTGGTTATTTTTTCTTCACTGAGTCGTCTGCGCCCAGGTACTGACGTTGTGGTCCCCTCCAACATCCTCTTCCTCGCCGTCCCACCAACTGTGGTCCCCTCCCACATCCTCTTTGTCGAAAGTTTGTGCTTTTGAATGCTTCCCTTTGGCATTTTCTGAGTCGTTTGTGAGGTTATTGTCGTCAAGGTCTTGCCCTTATTGCATCTCCATGTAGGTCAACTTGCTTCCCTCCATAGGTCATTCTCACCTCTTGAAGACCATTAAAGCCACATGCCTTTGTTTGGTGGAAAACATTAAAGTTCATATGATACACTTATTGGGGCAGAGCAATGGACAAGTGAAGTTTGTACTTTGCCCTAAAACATGATTTTCTACTTTTGATAAACCCTTTCATGCGACCATTTCTGCATGCATTTCATCGTCTTCTTCCCCCCAGCATTCCATCATAAAAATAATAGACAGATAGAGAATTGAAATCAAAGTGTTTATGTTTTCCTTTTCCTTTCAAATATAAATGCTTTTGTCATGATAAGAAGAAGAAATGTTGTATTTTTATCATGGCCAAGATAGAGATTGTGTGCAAACATCTTTGATAGGATTTTTTTATGTTTTTATTTTTCACTAACATTAATGTGAAAATAATATGGACCAAAAGAAATGTCAGCATACATTGGAATTTTGGGTTTTAGAGAAACTTGTAAATAACATAGAGAAAATGATTTGAAATGAGTTATGTGATTAGAAAGAATGTAGAGAATCATATATGATAAAAATACTTTTCCTTTGATTACCACTTAGGTTTATTGTAAAATTAGCAAGATTAATCGAATCAATGTTATTAGAAATAATTGTACCACTACCAATGAATAGCCCTACTTACCATTCAACTTCCAAATGGACTTATAGTATTGAACAAATGTTCCTTTTGCAAATTGGATATGTTCATTGAAGAATGTTTGTTATTACTGATTTAACCAACTAATATTAATTACTTCGGATATTGATGTCATAACAATATTACATTGTGATGGTAATTTTCAATTTGATTTCAAACGTCCTCAATATATTGACGGAAGACAGAAGATGAGGCATCTCCAGAAAACCATAACATATAGTGAGCTTGTGAACGTTACACTTGAAGCATCAGACTCGGAAGTAAGTGTGGAAGCCTTATGTATAAAGCACCTTCTTCACAACGGAGGTTTTTTTTTTTTTTTTTTTCATTGATAGACATTGATGATGACAATGATGTAAAGGGAATGTTCAAAGTTTCGGGGACTGATCCAAAAAATAATATATTGTTGTTTGTTGCAAGAAGGGAAGAAGACGCATATGCTACCAAAGAAACCCCACAAACCAGGTTCATACATAGTGACATTTATTTTTAATCCACAAGTGTGTTTATATAAATCCAAAGTTAATTAATCCATGTGTTTTTTTATGCAGGAACCATAAGAGGCAAACAAATCAACATCAACAGGAAGCCTTGATCAATGAAATTAGGTTAATCAAAGACAAAGTGTTGGTGATCGGGACGCACACGAAAGAATTTCCCACTATCTACTTGAATGAGGATTGCGATTTCAATTTTCCATCAGCGCCAAATGGTATGATAGGAGAGGAGGAACCAATTATTCGGGCTTTGGACAACGATGCAAGTATGGCTTGTTCTGAGGATGTTCATTACTCTGCGAGTATACCTTCCATTTCAAGACACATGGAAGAACATAGTTAAAAAAAAGAACAACAATCTTATGGTCCGGATGAGTTAATTATCAGCGGGTTGAATGATGCAACCACCAAGCAAGACAAATTGTATGTCACATGTAATTTGATGGGTTTTGTTTATGTATATAAAAAAGACAAATTATATGAAATGTAATTGACATTTTGTTTCACATGTTTTTTTATGGCTTCTTTATGCATACGAACAGAAATGTAATGACATGCTAATGACATCTTGAGTTTTTCAAGATGTAATGATCCATCTGGCTTCTTCTTGCTTGTTGTTAACATCCTAATTTCCCTCACTTCGTTGGATATCCAATTAATTAATCCGATTCAAGTTGGATATCCCTCTGCATATATTTATGTTGGAATGGACCTTATTTTCCCATCAAAACTATTTTTGATATGCACTATGTTTTAATATATAAAGGTCACTAAGGACTATTATTTATAAGTAATATAGGTCGCTAAGGGCGCTGGGAATAAAACAGATGATGTTCAATTCCCTAGTGACCCATATATATAACTAATGTAGGTCATTAGGGACGCTGTAAAAGAAATAGATGCTGTTTTATGGGTCGTTAGAGATCCTTAGTAATAACTAATATAGGTCGCTAGGGACGCTGGGAAAGATCTAGACGCTATTGCATAGGTCGCTAGGGACCCTTATCTGTAACTAATATAGGTCGATGGGGACGCTAGTAAGGATCTCGATGCTCTTATATGGGTCTCATGGGACCCTTATCTATAACAAATGTAGGTCGATGGGGACGCTTGGAAAGTTTTCTGTTTTTAAATCATGGTGAATTAATAGTAAGTAATTCTTTTTTACAATTATGGACTCATGCCTGCCCCGTACAATGATGTCCATTCTTCCAAAACAACAAGTTTATTAAATCATACGTCAACTTCAAGTTCAACAAACAAGATCCAGCCACACAACAATTTTATTATCTCATTTTCACCCAAAATAGCAAGTTCATTACATCATACATAAACTTCAACTTCAAAAAAAAAAAAAAAAAAATGTTGTTCCAAACAATAAGTTCATTACAACATTTTCACCCAAAAGAATAAGTTCATTACAACAATTTTAGGAAATAGATACTGTTAAGGGCTTGATTTCATCCATAACAGAACTTTACATAGCTGGGAGGTTGGAGAGTTGAAGCCTGTTAGCATTCAGCAACCAGTTTCTCTTGAAGATCTCAACCAAGAAATTCCGTCGGTAATACAGAATGTCAGCTTGGGTGAACTTTATCGGGTGACGGTGTATGCAGTGCATGCGTATCCAATCGTAAAGAAACCATAGTCCGTCCCATTCTGCTGATATGGGATATTAGTCTTTGTCACGGAAGTCCAAACACAAGGCTCACCCCATCCGTAATCTCCAAATCGCTGTGTCAACCACAATCTCTGTTTACAAATTGAATAGGAAAAATAGTCAATAAATAATAGCATGTAAAAGGGCAATCCATGAATAACAGGAACTTAAATTCATCTATACATGATTTTGCTAATAGATTTTGGCTCTCATGTCATTGTTAGCGTTATTTTTGTTTTGGATTGGACTTTTCATTGGAAGGAGGTAAATTGAAGCTCTTGAGCATCCACCAACAGATCTTAAAGAAAGAACTTCCATCAACTATGGAATGTGAATGTTTTGTTGGGGATAAGAAAATTTTGATGAATTATACACAAAGTTTCCATTTATGATAGGTACTGGAAAAATGAGATGTTAGTAGTATTAGTTGTATACATGGAGTAACATTGGTGGAAATTGCAAGAGATTTGAGAAGTAGTATTATTTATTCATTTGTTATATGCTTTTGTATGTTTGACCTTTTACTTTCTTTTCTTGTTAAGGTTCCCCTAGATCAAGATTGCTTTAATTTTCAATATATGTGTGGTTTTAGCTCTTCCAAGGGTTTCCAAATTACAATGTACTTCCACAATAGATTTCCATAGTAAAAAATAATAATTTTGCTAAGTTGCATAGTAAATTAATATTTGCACAAGTAGGATAATCACTGGCTCCAATTGAGGACAATCCAATTTGATTTACTAAGGTATATTCCTTTAAATAATTGCAGGAGGATCAAAATGGCCCCTATTGAATTCATTCCCTATACTCCATGTACCATCCTTTTATCAAAATATCAAAATATTAATCTTTGTGTATCTCTTTGATTTGGAAGAGTGACACACCAGAATAACCATTCAATACAGGTCAAGTGTCTCGCAGGTTGGCTTATGGTTCTCACCCCAAAATGATAGTCAATAAGAAAAATGAACAATAAAAAGTCATATTTAATCCAAGAAATCACTTCAAATATACATAGTTCAAATATACAATGATGTAGATCACATCTCTCTAGTTTTTTCTTTTCCTAAATCTTATTGTATTCAATTATCTTCTTTGTAGTCTTTCTATATAGGTACTTTCTTGTATAATCAATCAGGTTTATCAAATTTAATTTGAGAAAAATTGAGCAGATCAAGTATTGAAAATAACTTAATTAATGCCAATGTGTGGAATTTTCACTCCAAAAAGTAATAGTAGAATACAAAAGATGAATCAAGTCAAATGAAGCATATACAATCTTTTCATTTACATTAAAATCATCCTTTAAGCATGCATAGATGAAACACCTTCTTACATCTTTAAGCTATGTGGATGATGACTATATGGATGGTGTGATTGACTCAGCAAAGGACTCACCGATTTTCATAATCCGATGGTTGGATCGCTTTTCGCGCTACAAACATAGAGATACTGGGCATTATGTGCCCTAGTTGTCAAAAGAAATACTCTCATACAATGCTAAGGCTAAGTATCCAATTAATCTTAAAGGATTTATGGTAACTATTGCTAGTTATTTCTTCTTTTATATTAATCACATAGTATTCTTTAATTGATTGCTCCGAATATTTAGCATTTTCTTTTAAAACAGGTTGGAAATGCAGTCACAGATAACTACTATAATAACCGTGGCACAGTGTTATACTGGTGGAGCCATGTCATGATCTCTGATAGGACATACAAGAAACTCCTTATCACCTGCAATTTTCGCAGCCAGAAGCAATCTAATGCATGTGATCGTTTGTATTCATATGCCATGGATCAATAATTTGGATACATTGATCAATACAACATATAGAATCCACCTCTCTAGGATTCTTTGCCCACTGTCTTTTGCAAGCGATTCAGAACCGAAAACAATAGAATCCACCTCTCTAGGGTTCTCTGCCCATTGTCTTCTAGAAAGGGCTAAAGCCATTTTTAGGGCATTTTTCTTCCTATTAGGTAATGTTACACAAGGAAGACAAAGAAACCCTTTTAGAGAGGTGATTCTTGAGTGGAGAGTAGATGTCTGCCACGAGGAAACATTAACCAAAGCAAAAGGCATAAAGACGCAATAAGGACAAGACCTTGACAACAATAACGTCACAGACGACTCAGAAAATGCCAAATGGAAGCATCCAAAAGCACATACCTTCGACAAAGAAGATGTGGTAGGGGACCACAATTAGTAGGAGGGCGAGGAAGAGGATGTTGGAGGGGACTACAGCGTCGGTGCCTTGGCGCAGACAACTTGGTGAAGAAAAAAAAAAAAAAACAGTTGACAACGAAAGAGAAGACGAAAAATCCTATTTTGTTCTACTTCGTATACACTGCAGGGTCCCAAGCGACCCTTAATTTTATAAAACTATGGTCGTTAGGGACGTTGGTAGAAAGTGCTAAAAAAAAACACTTCTTCGGGCAAAATGACTGATCCGGTGCAAGGACGGTTAAAATGATTTTTTGTGGCCACTGGTTATCTAATTTTTTTTTTATTTTATTTTATAAAATCCCTCTGTTTTTATGGAATTGTATTTCTAGAATTGGAAATTTTATATTTTTAATGTGACCCTTTATATAGGCTTTTCATACAAGGAGAATGGAGTATTCACTCCTATTCACCATATGTGGATTGGATTTCAAAAAAGTGGGCCCACCCACATGTTCAGGATGGTGTGCCATGCTATCAAGCAGCGCGCAACGTTGATACGAAACAAAACTCTTCCTTTTCGGTCAACCCCAAAATATACAGACGTTACGGTTTTTCCGTTGGTACGTACGTATTCGTTCTCTTCCTTTTAACAAAGCAAAATTTATGTTTCTATCTAGTGCTGTTTCATCTGATTTCTCCTTCCCAAACCCTAACCACTTTTCAAGCTATCAAGATTTGCAACCCCTACTCTTTGGATATCTTTATTCTCTGAGGTAAACCCTAATTACGTTTTCTTTTTCCCTACATTTGAAGATTTTGAATATATATGATGGTTGCCTATTGTGACCATCTGATGGGTTTTTTTTTTTGGTCTATCTGATGATGTTTTTTTTTTCTTTGGTGAATCTGATGATTTTTTCATGGTTTTTGAAAGTTTGGTCGGTTTTGATCAAAGCCATTTGATTGATACCATGACCATCTGATTATGACCTTTTTTTTTTAATCATTCTGATGATGGATGGTATATCAGTTTTCAGGATGATGTAGCATTCAAGACCATAGTATTCTAACATTTTCACTTGATCACTCCCAATTTGGCATACAGATGGATGGTTAAAAGTGAAAGAGGCATCCGTCTCGCAATCGATTCCTGGAAAGTGGATTTTTAACTTTTAAGATCATCTCATTGCTGCAATTTATTAGTAGTGATCACCCAATTACTAGATTAAAGGTTCTCTGCTGTTAATGGTCTCTGCAAAGGTTGCCATGTACACCAGGAAGGTATATATATCTTTACAATTGTAGTTGTTTCAGTACATGTAAGAAGTGAAAGATCTGAGCCATTCATAATGTGAGCCCAATGCCTCCGCAACCTGAATGAATAATTGAGGCTGGGTCAACTCATCAAGTTGCTCATGTTCATGTGTGTGTGCTTGAAAATCGATGATTTTAGATGAAAAGAAACGACTAACTGGTCAAATTTCAATTTACACCCTCAATTCACCTGGTGAACATATCTCAAATTTTGGGTTATGACATTATTAATGAGAGCAATAATTAAAGGCTCAGATCTCCAACCTGCTTTGTATCTGTCCTCATACACTGTTATTTTTTAATGGGCAAAACTACAATGCAGCGTTGCTGCATTGGTGCAACATCCTTGTTAAACAGATGGGTGGGGCTCACATATCAAAAATCCAAACTGCTTATCAGCCCTAATGCATATTGCAGTGACCGAGATATTATTTATTACTCAAATCAGTTCAGTAAGATATACCCCGCTGGATTTGGCTAAATCTTGAACACGTGACCAACTTTCTTTACTCCTCTTTTTTATGGATAGAAAGAGAAGGGCTCCTCATGTGTAAAATCCGGCGGCTGATCTAATGGTTGGCCCACTGAAATTGACTTTTGAGTATTTAGGTATAGAGTATAATGTGGATGTTAGGGCTGATAAGCTATTTGGACTTTCAAAAGATGGGCCTTACCCATGTGTTCAACAAACATGCTGTACAATACTACAATGCAGCACTCTGCATTATAGTCCGTTCTGCCCTTTTTTCTGTTCGTTAATTCTCATTTTAAAGTTGTTTTTTGGATTGAAGAAGAAGAGAGAAGCAGATCAATCCTCGCAAGGAAGTGCAGATGTGATCAGCGATCTAACTAAGGATGTTATGAATTTGATCCTCACGCGTCTGCCAATAAGAGATGCAGTCAGGACAAGCACATTGTCAAAAAAATGGAGGAACAAGTGGGTTTCCATCCCTGATATAGTTTTTGATGAGGATACCTTGTCGAAAGCATCACTAGAGAAGCGTGCTCATGTTGTGGATCAAGTTCTCTTGCTACATGATGGCCCAATTTGCAAGTTTTCATGCTTGTTCTATATACTAAGCTGTAGTCACATAGATCGCTGGATCGCCTGCCTATCGAGGAACGGGATTAAAAAATTAATGCTCAAGGTGTACAAAGATTACTATGATGTGTCTTCTAGTATCTTCAACTGTCAAGAATTGTGTCATTTGGAGTTGTTCAATTGCAGATTGAAAGTACCTCCAACATTCAAAGGCTTCCACAATCTCTCCATCCTGAATCTGGAAGATATTGACATTTCAGGCAATATTATTGCATGTCTAATTTCAAAAAGCCAACGTCTAGAGAGGCTGACATTAAAAGCCTTCGATTTTGATCGTCTTGACATCAATGCTCCAAATCTCCATTACTTGGATCTTGATGGCAGATTTCATACTCTTTCACTTGGAAGTTGTCCACTTTTGACTATTGTGTCTATTCATTTTTCCTTACCCCCTGACCATGATCACAATTTTGAGCAAGGTGAAACTTGCAACTTGATCCAGTTTTATGATTGTTTGCATAGGATCGAGAGACTTGTATTGAAGGGTTATTTTATACAGGTAAATATATTGTATTTTTGTTGATGTCCTTTGGTTTTTTTTAGTTATCAGAAGAATGATTCCGAATATAATTTTTTTTTAGAATCCAGTAATAACTTTTAATAGTGCAAGAGCTATTATACTGTGCGGTAAGGGCATAAGGTCTTATTCACAGGTCCCTCTGCATGTATGATGAAGGACAGACCCATGGTCCTCATGGGTCAACCCACCTTTGGGCCCAGCCCACCTATCAACTATAAATTTTATTTTATTTAGACTTTTAATTATGTTTTAAGTTATTTAAGTGGATGTTTTAATCATTGCCATTGATGTGTTTGGATGGTCTAGAGTTGATATAGGTTTAGTTTTCTCTAATATAAAGTATTGTAATGCCTCTTTGGCAGAAAACTTTGATTAATGGAAAAAATATATTGAGTGCTCTGACTCTCTTCTTTTTCATCCTGCGTTTGGATGGTCCAGATTTGATATAGGTTTAGTTTTCTCTAATATAAAGTATTGTAATGCCTCTTTGGCAGACAACTTTGATTAATGGAAAAAAATATTGAGTGCTCTGACTCTCTTCTTCTTCATCCTGCGATGGGAGAAGTTTGCCTCCAGTGATTGGATCTTGGCATGAGGCCAAGATTTTCAGGTGTGAAGCCTGACCTACCCCATGCACTCTCCATCTCTAGTCCCTCCATCGTTACTACCACGCATCTCGTACCCGCTCCGCATCATTCGGTATCAAAGTTCAAGATCGATCCATCTTGGATTCAAGATTTGGCAATCCATCATCATTGCCCCATTACCAATCAAACCCTTCCCAACCAGAACCCATAGACACCATCTTCCCTTCCACTCCAGCTGAAGCCCACTTGTCACAAATCCCATGTGACCGAGACCCTTCTGTGCACAAAACCCAATTCGAACCATCCATTCAAAACCATAACCCTAACAGAACCAAATCTGATTTCGAAATCCCAACCCTAATCTTCATTGCCGACTCATCGAAATCCCTAATCCCCAATCAAAACCCTCTTTGGGCCATATCCAGCATAGTCGAAACCTAATCAATCATCAAACCTCATCGACGATTACACCGAAGCTCAAAGAGACTTAATCCAACCCTTCATCACACTGAAACCCCCAAATTTCCGAACACTAAATCTCAAATCTCCAATATCACCAAAATGCAAAACCAACTCCACAGTCTCCAGACCCAAATCCAAATCGACCGTCCCCTCATAGCCATTGTCATTGTCGTCTTCATCACTGTCGAGCATCATCTTTGCCATCTCATTTCATTGTCATCGCTGTCTCCAGTCACCATCATCATCGGTGTCTTGCATCGTCACGTCCATCTTTTCATCACCTCACAACACCGTCCACGAAGGTCGAAGCGCTGAACTGAGAATGAGAAGCCCCTTTCCTTCTCGTTAAAGCAGAAAAGGACCGAAACCCCAACCCCTCTTTCTCTCTTTTTTCTATACAAAACATGAGGCAACCAAAGCCCCTTGTTTATGTGACACGAGTCGGCCGTGCTAGCAATTGTGTTTGATTTTCGGTCAAGTTTGAAACATGAAAAAAAAGATGGGTTCTCCACAACCCAACCCGACCGCAGCTCAAGCCAAGTTGAGGCTTGATCTGATTAGACTGCACGGATAGGTGCTTTTTGACCGAACATGCAACCCATAGGAGGAAGCCAGCAACAAAGTGCATATAAGGATGGCTAGATTAAGCTTTTCAACCGTTGATTTTCAATCAAGACTCTGATCGACGATATTTCTTCACCTGCAAACTCCAATCAGTGAGATCTACACAACCGGCCAGTCCCATTTTTTTAGGAGCATTAAATTTGACATCTCTTTCCATCGAATAAGTATGGAATTGCATGCCAATATGAAGTTGCAAAGTAGTGAATTAGACAATACAATTCAAAGAATGATATATGCATGTAAATATCGAGATTGATATCATGGGAATAAGGTCTACTTTGAACAATTTCTTAATCTAAGTCAAGGAGACTTGACCGTTGATGAATATCTAGATGAATTCTCAAGGTTGCATGTAGTGTTTATGTAAACTAAAAAGCGAGAACCATGATTTTGATCGTTTTCTCCAAGGTTTGCGACCAGACATATTAGAGAATATGAAACAGTGCAAAGACATTTTTGAACGATACAGGTAAGCCATTTGTGTTGAGTACAGGGTCCAACGATCTCGCATTCAAACCTCAGAGTCTCGTGAAGGAAAGTCCCAAAAATTAACAGAGAGACATATTGAGGAACCCATGCAGAAAATGTAAAAGTTGACATTGAAAAGACAAAACAAGAAGCAAAAGACTCCACGATCACCTCAGATGAAGTAAAATCCACAACTCATGAAGGTCATATTTCAAATGCATTGGAAGACAAAGAAATTGATCTCTTTCTATTGACAACATGGATAAAAAAAGTGCAAGAAGCCAAGGAAGGTGAAGAAAAGGTCGTTGAAATCTCCCGCGTTGATTTCATCTTCGGGGGATAAGCTATCATATTTTTTTTTTTTTTTTTTTATAATGGTAAATTTTATTGGTCCAAAGGAGAACAGAACAAAGGACTATAACAAGAAACCCCCAACAAACCAAAAGCAAAAATCAGCTAAACATAAAAAAGATTAGAAGTACGGAAAACTCCATCTTTTGCAAGAGCCTGCCATGACATTAGCCTCTCGGGAAATATGGTGAAAAGAAGCACCCAATTGTCTAGAGGTATCTTGCACCTCCTCCATCCAATCTAGCAATCTCTAGGTAATAGAAGCTTCCCCAAAACACCATTGAATAACCGAGTAAGAATCCCCTTCAATAATAGCACTGATGCTTTCCAAAGTTACAACTCACGCACCCAATAAGAAGAGCATAATCTTCTGCTTCATTAGCACTCAGAGAGCCCACAGGCCTTAAGAAGTTTCTTAACACATTACCTTTCCAATCCATGATAAAGCCTCCAATACCACCCCTTCAAGAAGAGTGAAGAAAACTGCCATCACAATTTAATTTCAAAACACCATTAGGAGGAGTTGTCCAAAGAGTTCTACGAAAAGATTTAACACGGCGACCCCCTTGGAAAAAAAAAAAAAAACTGACCAAGGTCTAGTAAGATCTTCTAAAGAGACTCCTAAAAACTCCCTCCGCTTCACCACCCATTCCGAGACAAACCAAACAATCGATTCAATCACCTCTTTTACTGATTTACAATCAATCTAAAAACTCTTATTATTTTTTCCAACCAAAGCTTCCAAATAATACCATACAAGGCTGCTATCCATAAAATCCTCCAGCAAAAGAACTTACATCCAAACCGCCACTGAATGAAAAGATCTTCAACTATTTCTGGCATTGCCCAATTTATATAAAAAAATATTAATGATATCAGACCAAGCACCATGAGCAAAAGGACAATGAATCAACAAATGATGCATCGTTTCCTCATCATTCAAACACAAAGGACAACCTTTAACAATAAAATGGGCTATCATTGTTAGAAGATTGTGTGTAGTTCAATCAAGCTCAAGAATTGAATCATTAGTTTGTTTAAGCACGCACGCATCCAAACCAGATCAGGAAATCAAGAGAGATAGCGCCTAAAGTCTACTAGGAAAAAGATTTCGAATGTATAGTCAAAAGCAATGTGAAGAGCATGTAGATGAAGAAACATAATGGGAAGTTGCTTTTCACCATGGCGGACATCTACAGAACTCGAGGTCAGTTCTCTCCAAATCGGAGAGAGTTCATGCAGGACAGACCCATGGTCCCCATGGGTCAACCCACCTTTGGGCTCAACCCACCTCCAGGGATTGGAGTTTGGCGTGAGGCCAATATTTTCAAGTGTGAAGCCTGAACTATCCTGTCCACCCTCCATCTCTAGTCCCTCCATCTCTACCCGCCCTGCATCTGGTACCCCGCCCCACATCAATGTAGGGGACCATCATGGATCTCTAAGCTCACACTCTATCACTTTATTGAGATGGTCTTGGTAAAACCATCATGAGCTTGAAAAATTAGCAGTTGCTTTAACTTCTTCCTAGGTCTACCATTACCATCAAGGAGAATCCAAAACATTTGTGGGCCACATGGCCCTTGGTGTCAAGTGCATAATTTGAGATGGTCTTGGTAAAACCATCGAGAGCTTGCAAACTTAGCAGTTGCATTAGATTCTTCCTAGGTCTACCGTTACCATCTAGGAGAATCTAAAACATTTGTGGGTCACATGGCCCTTGGTGTCATATGCATAATTTGAACCCCAACTTGACTCCATACTAGCAGGAGTTGGTTTGACTTAGAGACCTATGGTCGACTGGAATGCATTTACTTTTGATATAACTCTTTAACTCATTGATCATCTGGTATACATATGACACTTTTTTAAGGTTTGAAATAATGTTTTTCAGTGCATTGCTCCTTATACAACCATAATTTGAACCCCAACTCGACTCCATGCTAGCAGGAGTTGGTTTGACTTAGAGACCTATGGCCAACTGGAATGCATTTACTTTTGATAAAACTTAACTCATTTATCATCTGGTATACATACGACACTTTTTTAAGGTTTGAAATAATGTTTTTCAGTGCATTTCTCCTTATACAACCATTTCAATCTGTTTTCTTTTTGCTAGTTTTCATCTGTTGGCAGTCTACCTGAGAAGCTTTATGCTACATATTATCACCTGCAGTATCTTTATGTGGACATAAACTTGCATTGGAAGGAGATTTTAGCCACCCTATGCATAATGAGAAGCTCACATAACTTGAAAGAAGTTAAAATCAAGGTGAGTTGCATTTCAAGCATGGTTGTCACAGATTTTGATGTTGTTATGGTCTAAAAATGTCCAATGCTGATCTGATTTCATGGTTCTGAAATGATTTAATCTAGTGTTTTTATTGTGGAGAAGAGGATGATCTCTCAGGACAAGATGCTGTGTTTTGGGTTGCACAAACACAATTTGATTGTTTGTTCTGTCACCTCCAAGCTGTGGAGATCATTGGTATCTGTGGCATGTTATTGGATTTGGAATTCATACGATATATACTTGCCAATGCACCTGTGCTTGAGACAATGAAAATTTGTATCAACAACAATGTTCGAGCTGAAGAAGTTTCAAGGATTTTGGAGGAGTTGTTGCGATTTCGACGAGCTTCACCACAAGCTGAAATAATATACTTGCGCCATTATAAAGAAAGTTAGTGAGGTCCTAATGTAAATGTTTTTTCCCTTTCTTTTTCTTTACAATTTTTATTTTGTCTTAAGGAGCGTGAACAAGTTTATATTTTTTATGGGTTCTCCTTCTTCCAATATCATATTATCCTTATTCCATCATCAGGGTGAGCTTAATCCTTTCTACTCAAATAAAGAGACAAGCTTAAGGCCATACATCCCCTATTACTAATTCGGGTCCCCATCAGAGTTCTCTTTTTGCCATCATTTTGTTTTAAAGAAATGCTCTCCATAATTCCATTCTGAGATGTTTCTCCTCAATATTATTAGTGTCTTACTTGTGTTTTCCCTTATCTTGGTTATTTAGACCAGCAACACTTTGTCTTGTCGTACAGAATGTTTTAAAAAATCGGGCCAGACTTGCTGGCTTGATGCAATTGAACTGAAACTGCTACATGTTACAATTTGGTCTAATCAAAATTGCTTATGCTTATATGAACTTATATGAACTGTGTTTACTTGTTAGGTTTTCCCTTATCTTGGTTCTTTAGACCAGCAACACTTTGTCTTGTCGTACAGAATGTTTTAAAAAATCGGGTCAGACTTGCTGGCTTGATGCAATTGAACTGAAACTGCTACATGTTACAATTTGGTCTAATCAAAATTGCTTATGCTTATATGAACTGTGTTTACTTGTTAGGTTGAACTGCTAAACTGTTAAAATATTTTTAAGAACTAATGAACAAGTAAAATTTGCAATATTTGAATAAAAATGAAGAGAGAAACTAAACTTAAAGTTGTTTCGTGTTTCATTTTGAAATTTAAAAATGAAATTCTAAAACTCATGCCTAAGATTGAGCTATCATTTCTAAAACTTTGTATTCTTATATTTAATATTTAGATTTATTTTATGAATGATTTAGATTTATTTTATTTTTATTTATTCTATAATTATTATTTGTGGTTGATGTCTGGATTCAACTAAAATGAATATTAGCATATTCAGCAATATGCCAGTATCCTTCATCATCTTGCTTGATCTTGATTACTCTAGATCCTTACTCATCTTTCTTACCAACATAAGGGCGCCCCCCCCCCCCCCCCCCCCCCAAAAAAAAAAAAAAGGAAAAAAGAAAAAAGAAAAAAGAAAAGAAGTAAAAAATGAAAATAAAACTCTATATTGATTTACTAGGATAGTAAGACTTATCTAATGAAAGACCTTAGATTATCATAATCCTTCTTTCTAATTAATTGTTTGTTGCTGTCCTTTGCAGCTACTGTTACTTACTTGCAAATTGGTGAAGTTTTGTGTTTCAAATTGTAGTTGTATTGAGTCGTAATTTAGTTGAATTTTTTGCTGCAACGCAGACGTCAGATTACTGTCACTTATAATTTGCATTAGGTCCTAATCTACTGTTATTTAACCCCTTATTAATATTCACTTCTTAGTTGGACAGAAAGCTCAATGGAGCTGTGTATAAATTTTCTGTGAGAACTTAGGAGTGGTTGCTGTTGGAGTGCAGTTGACATTATTGAGTGAAGAAACTCAATCAATTTTTTTTAGCTGTTCGGGTTTCAGTTCATGACTATCCTTTTATGTATTTGGATTCATAACTGCCATGACATTTATGCATTCTTAAGCTTGCTTTTGCATGATATGAACTGTAGTGAATGCACAACGCAAGCTTGAGATTTTCTTTTGTATGACTAATAATATGTTTTAATAGTTTGAACTCTGATTTGAAGAAGAAAAAATCCATTCACCACGCGAAGGATGTAAGGTGGAGAAGTACACGAGACCTTAACTTTCCTAGGTATTAAATTACAAGGGATCAATGGCTGGGTATTCATTACATCCTAAAGTGTTCAATTACATGGAACAAGTAGGCCCAAAGTGTTAATCTCGGGTGGGGCCCATTTTTGTAAGTTATTCGAAGAATGGGCAGTATATTTAGTGTTTTATTCAAAGCATAGTCCCAATGAGTGGGCAAACTATCTTGTCAATAGAAATTTAGAATTTTTACAAAATAATTATCCTTAAACTTAGATTAAACGACTAAGGAAAATATAAAAAACAAAGGCAGATGTTGTCATACATATTTTTGGAGGAAAATGCCTATGTGGCGATATCGTTGCCACTTGGTGAAAATACCCATTAGACATGAAAATCAAAGAGATTTCTCTTTTAATATCGTGAAAAATTGATATCATTTTGAGCTTTTATATATATCTAGGATTGTGTCATTGAGTTATTTCCCCCTTAAATTATAGATGAATAGGTAGCGATATCGTCAGTGCACTAACGCTATGGCTACTATTCCCATTCACACATTCAGTTACACCTGAAAACCAAAGATCTTTCTAGTTTATTATCTTTAATTGAATCAATGAGTTACCTCCACCTGATATAAAAACTTGAGGTTCAATGTGGAAGAATGGGTGACCTCCACCTGAAATAAAAATTTGAGGTCCAATAAGGAAGAATGGGTGACTGTCACCTATAAAAATTTGAAGTCCAATATGGAAGAATGGGTGACTATATCACAACTGGTCTGCAGCTCTTAAGACCCTACTCAGACTTCTCTCTCTCTCTCTCTCTCTTCCAAAAACCCATTCCCACCCCTCCCCACACTACTCTTTCTCTCTTGGAGTAGCAGGTTTCCACAGAAAGGGGGAAATGTGGCTATTTTCATTAAGAAAATGTACAATACCCTTTGTTGTTTTTTTATGTTTTTCTTTAATTATCCATTTAACTAGATTAAGCTTGATTTTTTCATGAAATCCTTAAAACAAAACACCCAAAAAGGAATACGGTACTGGAGGTACAAACTACAGCTAAAGGTCATTTGATTGGACGAATTTTTATGGGGAATATTGTGGAGATTTTTTAAAGGAATGTCCATTGTTGTCTATGGAGAATTTGGAACTCTTTATTTGATTAATGGAATTCCAAGATCTAGAGTTCTTAAAGTCACTTTTCGCCTTAACAATTCTTCAAAAATTTGGTTTGCACTTGTGCATTTAGGAAATGTGTGGAGGATAGTATTTAGAGAATTTGTAATTCTCCCTGATCCTTTTCCTCTAATGGTGACTATTCTTTTTGCAAATAAGTCATACAACATAAGATCAGCGAAGCTGACGATGCATTATAGTTCTGCCCAAAAAAAAGAGCAGAAAAAAAAAAAAAAAGAAAAAGGAAAAGGAAAAGAAAAGTGTGATCATTTACATCAAAATTATAACATAAGCTTTACGTCAAGTTGATGGAGTCAAAAGAAGAGAGGTGGTTTTGTTAAGAGTTAATCATAAGCTTATGATTACAGCTTTAATCATAAGCATTACATTAAGAGTTGGTCAGGTTAATGGATGATTGACTCTTAATACTAACATTCCTCCCTCTATTGTAGCAGGTCTAGCAGTGGTTTTGTTATAGCTGAGAGGGGTACGAGCTTAATAGATTTTGACCCAATTTAAGTTTGAAATGCCTCAACCCCCTTCTTCTTCTTCTTTTTAAAGGCCTTAATGATATTTGTTAATGCACCACAAAGCCACACATTGACTTCAATAATGACTATTTTAAAGTTTTATATTGACGGCAAGAAATGTCCAATGAAGCAGGATATTAAAGCCAAAATGCCCTCTTTTAGTTGGGATTGCTTAGTTGCTTAGCATCTTCGTCTCTCATAGGGTTGTCAAAAGAGTTGGACCGGGTCCTGCTTAGGGTTGTGTTGGCACTTACCCTACCCTCATGGGGCTAGGGCCGGAACCAGGACCTAAAATAAAGAAAATCAATTTTTTATTTTTCCTACACCGTCTTCACTCATCAAGCATTGATCAAACATTAACCCTTCTTCCTTATTCGAGCTTTGGATCGACAATCTTGAAACTCTCCACTAATTAACCTCATCACAAAGAAGAAATAGTACAAATGTGCAAACTTTAAATAGAAATAAAGAAATCAACATCAGAAAAAGAAACAAAAAGGGCCAATTTTTTCCCTTTGCATCATCATTATCAAAACTTTGTCCCAACTATGTTGGAATTAGCTACATGAATTCCGTTTCTCCATTCCGATCTATCTAGAGCAAAATCCTCAAATAAGTTACACTTGTTCATATCTGTTCATATTACGTCCATCCACGTCCTCTTTGACCTAACTCTTTCCCTTGGTAGGCCTTCAACCTTCATGGCCAAACTTTTCATTAGCATCTTATTACAAAAACACTTTGAAGTGGCATTCATTTCTCAGACATAGGCACAACATCACCTTTATAGGGTTCTAGAAATATTGGCAAAATACATACTTTTGAACCCATGCTTCACTTCTAAATGAAGGACTACAAGACAAAGGATGGTGAAGTAAAAGAAATGACCAATCCCCTATGCACATTAATGATCATTTACACAAACAAGCGATTTGCAATGTAGCTACACAAATTACAACAATAGGCAATTGATGCACTTTTATTCCTTTTTTTATTTTAAATCTAATTGATGTTAGAATCATTTTAGAGGAACAAGAGCAACAAATTTCATATAAATCCATCATTTCATATCCTAAAAAAAAATTACAAAGCTTCGCAAAAAAAAAAAAAAAAAAAAAAAAAAAAAAAAAAAAAAACCCTCGAAGGGGACATTTTGGTACTATTTAAAAATATAAATATTATATAGAAGAAAGAGAAAAAAGAAGGAACCAGCCCTTAAATCTAAGGGCTTGCAAAAAGTTCGTCCCAGGCCAGCCCCCGGGGTTGGGCCTTTTGAGAGATGGGCTGGCCCCCCTCATCTGAGGGCCATATTGACACACCTTTGTCTCACCTTGGCACCCAGGGTTTGATCCCTAGATATGCTACCTCTTTCTGCGTGCGTAGGCTTTATCCCCACTTGTGGGCTCTCATGTGTTCCAACCCCTTTGGATGGGGTAAAAAAAAAAAAAGTTGGTCAGTCAGCCCATCAATTGACATTAGTTGGAAACAACATTTTAAGAGAGCGGGGCTAAAATTAAACATGTAGGATTTTTTTTTTTTGAAAAATAAAAGAGTTCTTCAATCAGCTGGTATGGAACAACTTTCAAAGACTTATAGAACTTATCCCAATAAACCTCGTGATTTTAAAGACCAGCCTCAGGAATCCAGTTGTTCATGTTGGGACCCCAGCCAGGACAGATACAAAAAGCTCTCCATCAGCAAATAACCCAGCCAAAAAGATCGGCTTCTCCTGATGTATCAGGATAACTGGCTACTGATTCCTATAAATTATCCATTTGCAGGCCAACAATTGGCAATTCCATTTTTGCAGCATCATGATCCAGACAAACTCAGCAGAGATGTCTGTGCCAGATGCCAGTCTGATTAGTAAGGAAAAGCAAACCCATACAAGCATTGTACATCTCATCAACAAAGAAATAACAATAATAGAAACTTTGCAAGATCAAAAGGAACTCTTTCAATGGTCTAATCATTGAAGAAACTCAGATTTTATTTCTGGAATTTTCCATTCATATTTCATCAGTGTCTACATATGGATTTTCTTACCCAAGGTGTTCCTACACCCATATATCTAGGGAAGGAAAGCAGTAACAGGGTTCTGCAGGGAGATGGGAGCATAGGTTTAGAGACAGACATGAGGAGGAATGAGCTTCCCAGGGTTCATGATGTTGTTGGGATCCAAAGCAGCCTTTATTCTTTTCATTGTCCTCAGTGCTGCAATGCCAAGTTCCTCTTCAAGGTACTGAGAAACAAAAGAAAGTCGTCCTTAACACCATCAACTTTGTCAAGGAAATGGGATTGATAAAAAAATTATAATGTTGAAAATGTGCTGCATGATTGTTGCCAGAAACATTACTCAATAGGATAGAAACACATTTCCATTGAAGTGCATTTTGTAAATAAAAACAATGCATTTGTGATTAGATCTGATATATATATATATAAAAAAAAGGATCTGATTTAAAAATATGTGAGAATCATATGGAAACCCCTTATACCGCATGACAAACTGTTGACAGGTGAGAAACTTCAAAATCTGAAAACCATTTCTAAATCATTTCATGGAGTAGGATTAAGCATATAGAAGAGATTATATGTAGCCAGCTACAGTATCCTGTCATTTCCAATTTGGGCAATGGGAGTTTAAATCACCTCTCTTGGCATGACTCAAGTGGATGCTGAACACCACTCCAATCAAATTTTGGGCCCATTACCAAGCAATGGTGAAGGTCATACCTAGCAGTTTGCCTTGGTGGGCCCGTGACACCCCAACCCCTAATGGTGTGATTAGATGCTAATTAATCTTATTTAGTGGTTAACTAATTAGTTTTACGCATTAGATTATTGGCCTAGAAGGACCTTTTTTGTAATTTTGGGAGATTTTTGGGGGATGTTTGTAATTTTAGAAATTTCGCGATGTTGGACTCATTGGATAGAGGGTGTCATTTCAAGAAACTTCCGTTTTTGGGAAGTACTCCTTTCATGCCCAGATTTCCTTGCAATCCATTTGACTCATGTTTTAAGAAAAACTAATTTGAAATTCTATAAAACCTACTCATACAAATAAGTCAGCCCTCCTCTCTTCATTTCATTTCTCTCCTCCACAGATTCCTCTCAGCTCCTCCTCTTCTTCTTCTTCTTTGCATGCAAATCGACCAAGAGACTCCACCATTGCAAGTGTGACTGACCAATTCAAGCTCCTCTCATCCTCGATCATCATCTTCTCCATCAAGCACCCTTCTCTCTCAATTGCTTCTTTTTTGCTCTAAATTGGTAAGCCAGTTCTTCTCCAAATCTCCTCTTGCTTAGTAATGGCTAATAATTGCTAGGATCTTTGCATGCATGCACTCTTAGCCCCATTTCCTTGATGAGTAGGAGCCCTTTTGAGGGTTAGAATTTGGGGATTTTAGTTTGAGGAGAGAAATCCAAGAGCAGGGGTAGTATATTTTGAGAGATTCAGCTAGGATAAGACCAAAGGCAAGCAAATGAGTGAAATTTCATTGCATGCATACTCAATTGGCTTGATTTCCATCAATACATGTTTTTTTTTTTTTTTTCCATTAATACTCTATGTTAGATGCCCTTCTCAAGCTCATTTTGATGAATTTAGTCAATTGCATGTTAATGTGAATGAATGATGATGAGGCCTTAGATTTTAGAGTGTAAACAGGTGGATTAGGAGCCACGCATGCCCCCCTTTTTTTTAAATAATTTTTGGACCTTCTGAAAAAATGGGAAGAAACTCCCCTGAACCAAACCAGGTTCATATTTGAGTGTTGGAATCTTAGAAATTTGAGACTTACGGTTAACGGAAGTCACCTACGGCTAGCCGGCAGCTCACAACAAGCATTAAAAAAACGGAATCGAGACCCGATTCGGCCATGGCCGAGTCCGAGTTGACTCGCCCATTGCCCGAGTCAGGTTCAATCCTTGGTCCCGCCTAGAAAATTTGTGAAGAATATAGGGGGAAAAAAAGAACCCCGCTCCCAGGCCCCAGGCCCCACCCCAGCTGACTAGTGAAGTAGGAAAAAAATGAAAGAAAGAAAGAATTCAGTCAACTGAGAAAGCAGTTGAGTGCAGGTGAGGTGGCAAAAGAGAGGAACAGAGTGATGTGTGCAGGTGGGTTGGCTTGGATAAGACCGAGAGTAGAGAAAAGGAAAGAAGAAGAAGGGCAGCATACCAGTATCCTAGCACGAGTTGAGCACCAACAAGCACTAGCAAAGCACCAGCACCAGTAAGCGCCTGTTGAGCACTAGCACCAGCAAAGCACAGAGCACTCTCCATCTCTCCTCTCACTTTCCTTCACTGCCAAGAGCCACTAAGGCAGAAACAACAAAAGAGCAATTGCTTGTTTTCTTCCTTTCAACTCTCGCTCTCTCTCTCTCTCTCTCTCTCTCTCTCTCTCTCTCTCACACACACACACACACAGAGCTGTCGTCCACCTGTTTCCTTTTTCAGTTTTTTTCTTCCTCCTTTCTCCCTTTTGTTTTGTTTTTTTTCTTGTTTCTTTCTCTCAATGGTGAAGCAAGTTTGATTCATCCAACTCACCTGAGTCCCCTGAGATTCGCCCGATTCCATGGGACTTGATCGAGTCCAATTGAGTCAACTCTGATTCGCCTGAGACCCAACCTGGACAGCGCCAAGTCCGAGTCGACTCGAACTCGAACAATTTTTTAAACCATGGCTCACTGGCAACTAATCGCGGGTCTTCATCGGTTACAATTCCAGAGAGCTCAATTCCTGCGCTCTGACTCAATGACTAGCCATCAACCCATTTTTGGTTAACCGCAGACAATTTCATGGCTAACAGGCCATTAAACTAAAATTTTGGGTCTCAGTTGAGGACTTTCGGCTAACCGTACCAAGGCCACGGCTAACCGTAGACCCCCCAAGTTCTTGAGAGGACCCTGTACCAAGGATTAGGAGCTAGTTTTGGAAACCCTTTGAACTCGCCTAACCTTAATTAATTATAGGACCTTAGTAGGAGATGTTTCAAGCAAACGTTCACCTACAAATTGCACGGGATTCGTGTAGGGCAATGCTAGCTTATAAGTCAAACTTTCTTAACTCAACATGACGCGTTTTAAAACTGTGCGGTCCTGGAAATCGTAAGAATTATGGAGTTAAGCATGCTCGAGCAGGAGCAGTACTAGGATGGGTGACCTATGATGCCCAGCCTAGATACAACACGGATACTGCAGGGACACGCCATAGACATGGCAAGGACACTGATTTTACATGTAAAAAGTGAAGTATCGGATACGACACAACACAATACGTTTCCCATTTTGAAGTATCCATGCATCATAGTGGGTGACCTCCTGAGAAGTCATCGTGCAAGCACATGGGCCAAAGCGGACAATGTCATGCTGAGTTGGGTGGGGCTGTAACAGTTGGTATTAGAGCCGAGGACGGCTTTATTCCCAATGGGGGAGAGTGTGAGAACTTGGTCTGAGTGGCACCCTTAACCACGGGGCGAAGCGTGTTAACCACGGGCTTCAAACGAATTATCTCTGCTAGTTCCACATCGAAAATATCCAAGTACTTACGCTAGGCTTATAAGTCAAACTCTATCTTAACTCAACATGACGTGTTTTGAAACCGTGTGGCCCTGGAAACGGTAAGAACTTTGTAGTTAAGCGTGCTTGGGCGGGAGCAATACTAGGATGGATGACCTCCTGGGAAGTCCTCATGCGTGCACGTGGGCCAAAGCTGGGAAGTCCTCACACGTGCACGTGGGCCAAAGCAGATAATTTCATGCTGAGTTGGGTGAGGTTGTGCCAGTAGCAATGCCCATAATAGGTGAGTAGAATTCTGATATGCTTGTGTGTGGTTCCTAATCTCTTATTTTCTGCCTTTGGATTCTTTGTTATTCAGTTCTTATGGATGTAGATGATGATGTTGATTAATTTCTAAGCATTCGAATGACTGCTACATTATTCTCTGTTACTGTCGACTTGTGTATATCACATATGGGGCTCGAAATCTTCACCCACAGCTTGGAATCCTGGCAAATCTTCATAGTAATGTATATATGAGCTTTAGGAACCATTCCCATCATGATTTTTACAAAAATCAGCAAGAAATCTGAATCAGAATTCTAATTTTCCAATTCCAGATTGTCAAAATCTGTTTTGGCTGACAATAGTTGTGGGACCATATGGCCCACTGGATGGATGATCTGAACCATAGATCGGGATGTGGACCCATGGGCAGCCCCAGGAGTGGTGGACCCAGGTGGAGTGGGTCCCATCTGGCCACCATCCAGTTTCTTGTATTCCATGAGGCGTGAATCACTGTTGAGGGGTTTTCTTCATAAAAACACAAGTTGTGGGCCCCAGGAAGCCACCTGATGTCAAATCAGAACCATAAGATTGCTCGTGGGGCCCTGGGCGACCTTAGAGATCAGGTCCATCATGGGTTTGACCAGTGGAACCCACTATTCAACACACCCCAGAGTTCCTAGAGTGAACACTCCTGTTTGATGAAGATGAGTTCTGTCTGACGAATTCTGTTGGATGGACAGTGCCATTTATGAGTTTAGAAATTTCAGACAGCCCCTATTAGTTTAAATAAATGTCAGTCTCTTTTGGCTTAAGTTCTATGGGCTATATGAGTTGAAAACTGATGATGCTTGGAATGTTAGGGATAATTAACTATGACTAAGGCATAATGAATGGCATTCTTTAACATGTGATTAACTCATAAAGTATGATGGAATTTGAACATTAAAATGATGATTTGACACATTTTATATTGATTGATTATTAATTTAAGTAGTGTTGTGGGATTTCACTGGTGTTGAATTATGATGACCAGAGATGATGATATTCTTTGATTACTGTTGTAGCATATAGTATTATGCCATGAATTCTGAGATATGAAAGGCTTGAATGTTTCGTCCTATTTAAATAATTCAGGAAATTGTCGTTACAACGGGTACCAATAAGGCAAGGGACTGGGGCTGATGAAACCCAGAGACAACCGTAAGGACAAAATCTCAAATTATCGTGATAACTATATTGGAAAATATTAATGAAAGCTGTTTTCAAAATATGATTGGACCTACCCATTGGACCTCCCATAGACCACTAACACGTACCAAGAACATGACTGATATGTTATTTTCTGACTCGCAGGTCAGATATACCCGATTCCCTGACTTGTAGGTCAGATATGTTATTTCCTGACTCGCAGGTCAAATATACCTGATTCCCTGACTCACAGGTCAAATATGTAAGTCCCTGACTCGTAGATCAGATGTATTCCCTGACTCTCAGGTCAGTTTATGTTAATCACCTGACTCCATGTCATCTATTTTCACTGACTGTAGGTCAGCCCTTTGTACATGATATGAGGCATCCATGAGGTATTTGTGGTTAAGTGGTTAGGGGTTTGTCTGGAGGTTAGGAAACCTTGACCGGACTTTAATAAATGCATTCTTGTTATTATTACAACTTTATTATTCATTTTTAAGATGAAATTGTGCACACACGTAGATTAGAGTTTTATTCACTCAGTTTCATTAATTGTTGTTTTTGCTGCCCCAATCCAGGTAACCAGAATTTAGAAACTAAAGATTATCTTGATGATCAAGGGATAGGTTGCGGCATGCGCTCCTGAGAGACAGATTCATATAGAAGATAAAGATGGAGTAGTTTTCATTATTTTAATTAGTTATTCTAGTTTCATTTTATTTTTTGTTCAAATCGACATTGTTAATAGGTTGGACAATCTTTTAATTAAAAATTCATATTTTAGGGAAAAGCCTGGTTATTTATGCTTCGTCTGATTTGATTTATGATGTGGATGTGAAACTTTTATAAGTCCCAATGCAGAATTCGAAGGGCCCCGGATTCCGCGTCATTACAACGTGTGCGGCTGAAGAGAGCGTGACTCAAGATTCAGTCGATAGTATAATTTTATTTATTTATTTTTATTTAAAACATTAAATGTTGGTTATGTTATGGGACTTTATGAAGTTGGGGCATTTCATTCTTGAATTTAGTGGGTAAATGCCTATTGCCTATGTAAAAATTTTATTTGATTTATGCATGGTAAGTACTGCCTATGAGTCATGACTTGGTATCCAATAGGGCCTCAGAATTCGAGTCGTGACAAAGATACCATGGCACAACTGATGGTCATGGAACCCATAATATCTAGCATCTTTTCTGAAAGGTGTGAAACTACGCACCTTCATCTTTCCAGTACCAACACCATGTTCTCCTGTACATGTTCCTGTCCAGAGATAAAACAACAGAAATTAGAATCAAGTTGCAATTGATGCAAACACCAAAAAGTATACCATATTCTTGACAATGTGAGTATGCCTAAATCAATAGTGGAAAAGAGTTGGGAAAAGAGAACAATCTGTTAATAAGTGATGAAATTATTCTAGCCATTACTGCATACCACAGTGAACCTTTTCCCTTTGAAATTTATTTTATTCCTCTCTTTCCAAACACCCAATAAGATAGAAAGAGGCATCATTCTCCATAAAATTTGACCCTTTCATTTAAAGGTCCTCCGCTTCTCTCAAGGATTACAGAAGAGCATAAGATATAAAGCATAGAATCTAGATACCCCTCCACCCCACCCCCAAATTAGGCTCATGAAGAGGAAATGCAGATGGTGATTCACTGATTCCTCACTAAACCAACATAGGAAGCATATATTTGGAGCTACGAGGTTGTCTGATTTGTAATTTGTCTATTTTAGGATTTTGTCATGGGTAGCAGACCAGAAAAAAAAAAGCCTCCACTTTGCAAGGGAGCTAATGATCCAAACTGCATTAGATGGGAAATAAGAACCCAAACTAGGTTGCATAGTAGAATATATTTTCTTTAGAAGATCCCACTACCTTCCCCGAGCCTCACCTGGTTATCTTTCTCCATAACTGACAAGGCCACTATCTTCTAATATCTATGCAATAAATACGGCAATGACACACTGATGATACAGAAGAACCCAGATTTCCAAATAAAAAGTGAGATAATAAAATATGATACAATATATTGCTCATTTTAAAATATTCGGGTATCATAGTTTAACATTTTCTAGGTCTGCCGCCCAGGCACTTCGTAGTCCATAAGATTTCTTGGAAAAGGACATATTCCATGGATATTATAAGAGAGAAAAGAAAAGCACAATTCATTGCAATTTTTGACCTTTCATAAAATTCTCATGCTTCACATTTTCTCCACATGTCACAGAAGTTCCAAACCAACTCACAGCATCTGAAAGTGTCATTTTTCTAGGGAACATTTTCTCAGTAAAGTTTGCTTAGTTAAACTTCAATTAAAGGGAAATCTTCCATTTAGACTCACAATTGTATGGAGCTGAATGGCAAGCAACAAGTGAATGCTATTCAGATGCATATGCTAAAATGGAAGTGTGGCGTTACAAGAACAGAACTAGGAATAAGGGCATGAAAGGAATTTTATGCTTCACCTAACTACAAGAGAAAATTCAAGGAATGTAATTTGAAATGGTCTGGGAACCTACAAAAAGATCAGAAACAGACCCCACTTAAAGTATTTCATATTTAATAGCTGCAAGCTTGAGGAACTCGGGATGTAGCCAGCAATAAAGACTTGGTTGGAACTCAGTAGTAAGAAAATAAATGTTATGTTTTGCAGTTATATTTAGAAGCTGAATGGATTAACAAGGAGATTTCTGGTTTTTTTTACCTTGGAAGTTGCAAGAGAAACTAGAATACGAGAGAGAGAGAGAGAAAGAGAGAGAGAGAGATGATGCAGGCCCAAGGGTTAGGGCTTGCGTAGATGCCGAAGCACGTATCAAAGACACCTCAAATTATCTCCACAGACATTTCTAACACGAGGAACAACCTCTCCAAGGGAAAATCCCAATTTTATTCAACTCTACATTGTAGTATAAATAGGCAAAGTAACTTAGGGCTTAAGAAAACCTAATATGATAATAGAAACTATCCTAATCAAACTAGGAAACCAAATAAATTAGAATACTAATCCTAATTACAATAAAATTAGGAAGCTACTAAAAATATGCTGGGTGGGACCATTGGTGGAGTGGTAGCTTGCTCTGCATCATTCCCCCCAGGTTGAAAGAAGAGTTCGGCCTCGAATTCGAGTCTTCTTCAAATTGCCTCTGTATATATGATGTACGTGAAGCACTTCGTTTGTATCATGGGCCCTTAATTTCTTCTTCGGTGATTCTAGCTTCTTTGGATGGAGAGTAACTTCCTTTCTACGATGCATGAAGGTATACGTGTTGTTGCGCATCCCATGAGTGCCATTCTTGTCATACATCCATGGGCGGCCCAATATGATATCTCCACTGTCCATTGGTAGCACATCGCACCAAATTGTATCTTTGTAATCATCACCAACTGAAAAAGTAACCTGACATGTATGTCGCACGTGCGCTTCATCACCTATCATTAGCCATTTGACGAAGTAGTCCCCGATTGTGCTTGTAAGCCTTCAACTTCAAGCGATCAACAAGAGTTTAAGAGATAATATTCTCACAACTTCCACCATCAATTACAATTGTACAATTTTGCCCATGTAAGGTACCTGTGGAATGAAAAATATTCTTCCGCAACCATTTCTTCACAACAGTGGGTATAGACTCTTGTTGCACCAAGAGAAGTGCACCATCTGTTTCAGTTGCTATTTCCTCCACTTCATCGGATTCTTCACTTTTAGGCTTATCTTGTGTTTCCGGTTCTTCTTGGGCACCTTCTATTAAATTTATTCTTTTTAGGCATTCAAACGCACAGTGACCCTTTTGCTTACAATGAAAACATGTGAACTTGTTCTGATCTTCAAACTTGGAGGAGAACTTTTTTGAGGAACTGGCACTTGGATTGAAGTCTGGCTTGGCGGGGGTCTTTTGTGCAGGCCATTTAGAGACACTAAACTTTTGAGCTGGATAATTAGCAATGTCTTCAGCTTTGATGGCATGTTGGATGATCTCATCAACATTATCAAAATTCTTGAATGTAAGGATATGTTGTATGTCAATGCACAGCCCATGAAAAAATAGATCAACCAACACATCATCTTCATTCAAGCCACAATGAGCTTGCATGGTTAGGAACTCCTCAGAATATTCAATAAAATTTTTGGAACCTTGCTCAAATCTTGAAAACTTAAGAAGATCTCTTGAATAATTCACAGGGAGAAATTTTTTCTTCAACAAATTCTTCATCTCGATCCACGTGTCAAAGGGGTCAATATTTTGATTTCTTCTTTTCTTTTGCAACTCGGCCCACCAAATCGCAGCATAATTTTAAAATCGAGTTGCCACCAATGTAACCTTATGACCATCCGTCGTTGGTTTGTGCGCAAAAATATTTTCAACACACACTAATCAATCCATGAATTCATCTGGTTTTAATTTTCCATCATACTCGGGAATCACGAGTTTAATACCCAAATCATGATCAACATTGACTGCATGTGGATCTCATTGATTCCGATTATGTCCTCCATCAGGTCGATGATTATCCTCACGCTGATTAGTTTCTAAAGTAGTTAATCGGGTTTCAATCCTTGCAAGAGTGTCTTGCATTTGAACCATCATTGTGGATAGTTGATTAACATTTGATGATAATTTTGCAACGGTTCCCCTCAAATCATCATCATTATTGGAGAAAGACTCCACTTCTACATGCTTCTTAGGAGGCTTTTTTTTTTTTTTTTTGGTTAATGCAAATTCAAACTTTTGGACTAACCTGATGTGTAAATCTGCATTTCTACGAGCACGTAGGCGAAGACGGATCTGTAATCGGGCTTCAGATGAGCTTAATGTTGTGAAAGAAATTTTAGCCTTCAATTTGGTAACTGGGCTTGGGTCAGGTTGGGCCCGAACCAAACCAGAACTTGGGCCTAATAATTAATAATGAAGGGTGACACGTGACAAACAATCGGACACGTGCTGTGGAGAATATGTGTTCTTCTCGGTTTGATGCTACGATGGAAGAAAAGGGTTTTGGCAATGGGCACAGATGGTGCTGGTGTCACAACCTCAATTCCGGGGCCCTGTCAGATATCCTGATCATGATTATATAGCAATATTTATCATGCATACATCAAATAATTTTCACAAGGAATCAAGCATTTAGTTCAAATTATATTCCCAATTATAGTTATCAATAATCTCTAAATAATCAACTTATTATGTCTTGACTCAAATCAATAATGTGCTAAAACATTAAATAACTTCTCCTAAACAAGAACTAATAATTCTATCAAATGTTTAAGTTTTTCTCGTTCTCTCCCTTCAGCTACGCATGTCGAAATCTATGTGCTGATCGTCATTTCACTCTGGCCCACCCGTAATACGGTTACCTGAAGGGGGCAACACGACATCAGTACTACTGGTGAATGAATATTCCTAATTACACAAGTCGCATATAACATAACATCACATAATCAGCAAATTTGAAACAACAATCAAATATCATTAAAAGTACATTCACATACAAATCCGTGCCCATGCACATTACCACACCTCTAAAGGCCCATCGTATACATGTATACCGGTCACCATGACCCCGTGTCATCAGACACGTCCACTAAGGACAAGCCATCATAATGGCCACTCACGTCCACTAAGGACAATGGCCTCCATGGCCCACATGGTCTGAACACCATGCCTAACACAATAAATCCGTACACCCATCATCTTTCATGTGCTAATAATTCCAAGTACATCAGTAAGCATTTCATACATATTACATTAAATACAAATCACAATATTTACATCTAGTAGTGTGAAATCAATCCCATACAATCCTTATTAAATTAATGGCCCCACTTCCGATCATGACTAATGTTATTATACGTAAGGGGGCCCACTCTACATCACAAATAAAAAATTACACAGCATTACATTAGATTTCAATACAGCTATCCACATAAATTAGCTATAATCACCTTAAACCTTGATTAACTTAATTGAGAAAATTAGATATCAATCACACTCAAAATCCAGGGTTATCCTCTTCCCTGCAGTCCTCCTAGTTTACCTGTACAAATATATAACCTAAAAAAATACAAGTGTTTCACACATGCAACACCCTGTTGTGAAATCTAGTGGGTCCCACTAGTCTGATCTAAGATCGGCCCTAATATACAAGGTCGCCCAGGGCTAAGCTTTCATTCCAGTGGATTGCATTCACCCTCAAACATCCTTACTGGGCCCCACAGTCTCAACAAACACGAATAGAATTCATGAATAAGCCTCACGGTTAACAAAATTGAAGCTTCTGGATATCTGGGCAGATGGGGCCCAGGCCACATGGGACCACCACCATCCAGGTCGTCCCTGGGCCCCCTTCAAGATGTGGGGTCCTAATCTCTGATCAACTTAGGTAGTGGGTCCTAGCATGGATGTCGACCTTCGGCCTATCTTCGTCAAATTCAAGCCTGAAATATTAAAATCAAGTGGATAGTGGCCCAAACAGGGCCTAATCCACATGGGTCCAACACTGTCCTGATAGCCCAAGGGTCTGCTACAGGATCTGTGGATCTGATCTATCATTCAGTGGGCCAAGGGGTCCACTAATCCCTAATCAACAATTCTGTACATTCACGTCAGGTTCCAACATATTATGAATCCCTCTGTAACTCATCCAAACATTAAGAGATTACTGATGAACAAACTCCTTATGATTTGTATAAATTTAACAGTCAAGACTATCATGATTTCTTTGATTCAAACATCAAAATTGCATCCGATCAATGGTACAGGTTGTCAGCACAACATAGTTGAGAAAATCCAACCAATAAATCATCTCATACATTGATTGAAAGCAACTAGGAAGATCCACTCACCTTTGATAAACAATCGTCGCCTTTCCAATACGTGGACGCGAATAGCACATCAGTAGCCTTCCTCTCCTCCTAATAGACATCCACAAGACTCTCTCTCTCTCTCTCTCTCTCTCTCTCTCTCTCTTAGGATTCTCTCCAAAGGAATAGAATACCATAATACTGTCATTGGTTTACTTATATATATATATATATAACAGAGTCTTATTCCTATTCCTCTTCCTCTTTCTAATTAGTGTAGTCATACTACTCCTCTTTCTAAAACTCTTCACGTGAAACAATTCTAATTTCCATATAATTAATACTGCTAATCTCATAATAAGAGATCAGCTATGGAACTACCTGGGCCAGACTAATCCTGGGCCCAAGATATGCAGGATATTACATACTCCCCTCCTTGGGAAATTTGGTCCTCCAAATTTAAAACATACCTGTGGCGAAAAGATGCGGATACTTCTTCTGGACTTCGTCTTCAATCTCCCATATAGCCTCCTTTGGATCGTGATGTGTCTAGAGCACCTTGACTAGTCGAACTGTTCGTCTCCGCAACACCCTTTCCTTGGTGTCTAAGATTGCAATGGGTCTCTCATAGGATAAATTTGTTAACTGGGCTTGGGTCAGGTTGGGCCCAAACCAAACCAGAACTCGGGCCTAATAATTAATAATGAAGGGTGATACGTGACAAACAATCGGACAAGTGCTGTGGAGAATTTGTATTCTTCTCGGTTTGATGCTACAATGGAAGAAAAGGGTTTTGGCGATGGGCATAGACGGTGCTGGCGAACCACGAAGTCGATGGTGCGCTGTACTAGGGGAGAGGCGGTGGCTTGCACTACGAGCGAGATCAGGTACAGTGTCTTTTTCCTTAACCTTCTCTTCTATTCTTCTTCTTCCTTCTTTATATTTGGCTAGGATAGGGCTCTGGAACTGTGAGTGGGTACTCGCTGGGGTATCGGACGATGGGTTTGGACAAGTCTGTGTTTCTGCGAGGTGGAAAGAGGCTAGGCTGACTGGATGGAATTTGGGCAGTTCCGGTGAAGGGCGTTTGGCTGGGGTTGGAAAACAATTGTGGAATGGGGGTTTTGGAAGGGGACGGTGATGGTACGGGGATGGAAAGGGGAAGGTGCTCCGATCGGTGACCGGAGACGGATTGGAGCGACGTGGATCTTCGCTCCAATACCAATTGATGCAGGCCCAAGGGTTAGGGCTTGCATAGATGCCGAAGCACGTGTCAAAGACACCTCAAATTATCTCCGTAGAGATTTCTAACACGAGGAACAACCTCTCCAAGGGAAAATCCCAATTTTATTCAACTCTAAATTTGAGATTATCATCTCTACATTGTAGTATAAATAGGCAAAGTAACTTAGGGCCTAAGAAAACCTAATATGATAATAGAAACCATCCTAATCAAACTAGGAAACCAAATAAATTAGAATACTAATCCTAATTACAATAAAATTAGGAAGCTACTAAAAATATGCTGGGTGGGACCATTGGCATCAAGAGAGAGAGAGAGAGAGAGAGAGAGAGAGAGAGAGAGGAGTGATCCATTTTATTTGTAAACTTTTTTCTAATGGATAATTACATATAGCCCCTCATGTTTCCTACTATTTACATAAAAAGCCATAGGACTTATAATATTAGACATGATTCAGTGGAAAAGACAAAAAGTATTACTCATAAAGATGACACTAGATGCGATAAGGCTTGGAGAATGGTGATGATTCCTAATAAAGCTAAAAACAATGATGGGACAAGATAAACTGAACAACTACTTCAATGCAAAGTAAATGGCATAAACATTTCACATAAACAATTAGTTTTGAAAGTAAGAAACCAGACACAAGACAACATAATTGTAACTTGTAACTCAAGTTAAATATCAAGGGGAAACGAGTAATTTCATATGGATAGGAAAGCTTTGACTCTTGAAAGATAAGAGATGTTTTACTTTCAAATTACAATTGAACAGTTACTTAAATTTTCATAACACTGACAAAACATGATAAACAGACATAATAAAAACACTTGGGGCATTTTCAAATGTGAGCAGATTTCAAATTGGTAAGTTGCAACCCCTTAGGGATCCATATGGAAACATGCCAGAAATGGGGAAGGGGTCAATTGGAATGTCATGATGTGGATTATGAGTGCACAAAAATTAGTCCCTCTCAAATCATCCTAATCCTTGATTCAAGGGCCTGAAAACTTAATGCCTTTCCAACCATATAACCAATGGATTTAGGAGAAATAGATTACTCAAGAGAATAAGTAAATAAATAAAGAGCATAAAAAGGAATGGAGGAGATGATATGACTAAGTGAATGAGATAATTCAAATTGGAATCCATCCCCAAATTTACAGTAACAATATTCCTGAGTTGCAATCTCAAAGATTATAATCGATATCATAAATATATCTCTAAGATTACAATTAATATCATGATGCCTTGAAGATAGAACCGAATCCAATCCACCTCAATAATAACTCTTTCGATATGATAAATTCTATGGTATTCAACACCACCTTGAGTACATTTATACTCCATAAAGCTCATATTCTGCACTCCCACTCAAGTTGGTGCACAGATGTTAATCACACCCAACTTGCTCATTATACCTTGGGAAAGGAATTTTTCTAGTGCCTTAGTAAAGACATCAACCAACTGATCAAATAACCGATACCTTCCATTGACAAGGCAGCATGGACCATGAAATGGTTAAGTCTGGCAGCTTCCCGACGGTCTTCTTCACGGTTTGGATCAAACAGTATCACTGTATGAAAGTTTCCATCACCAGCATGGGCAATAACTGTACTGGAGTTAAGAAAGACGAGCAAAGATGAGCCCAACATGAGAATCTCCCCAAGTTCATGAGAATCTAAGTAGCTAAGAAAGAATCATCAATCTTTGCCAATTAACTTCCAAATTTAAGAGTTGGTCAAATAATGACTCAGTTTTGTTTGCACAAGAATCACACTACACAAAGCATACCACACCAATGAGGATGCATCAAGTTCTTGCTTAGATCTTGATATGCACTCTGCAAGCCGTGACAAAGGAACACACACATCCTGTAGATGAAAAGATACACATAAAAAAGTAAGTTACACTTAAGCCATTAATGATTAGAACAATCAGAAAATGATGCTGAGAAAACAACTCCTAACATTTTTTTTGTCATGAACAGTTGAAAATGCAGCATGACAATTGTTGTAAGGCAATGGTGATCTTTAGGAAGATTGGCGAGTGTAAGGAGTCCAATAGCCTATTTCTGCTTCAATACTCTCATGGACCATGGTTCAAAATCGCAGTATCAATCACCATCATGGTCGACCCCAAAAACTGATATGACTTGGCATCACGTCGTGGTTTGACAGGACATGTATATCATTCTCACAATTTCAATGGTTTGAGTGAAGCATGAGAAATTCTTTTTTGCGATGGTGCTGTATTGGTGCACCATTTGAAATCTGCACCAAGAGATCCTTTAAGTGCTCTGCAGGTGAATCTTCCTCACAGTCACACAAATTTATAAAATTACTCTCATCCCTACTTGCATCACACACACAAGCATCATCAAACATTAATATTTTTATGAGAAAAAAAAAAAAAAAAAAAAAAACAAAAGAAACCACAGAAAAAGAATTTATAAGGGGGGAAAAGTCCAACATCTATTTCAACTATTAATTGCTAATTTAATCCCAACAAATCACTAATTAAGAATACACAAAAACCCCAAGATTCTATCAAAGCATACAAAAATCTAATGCCTTCTGACTTTGGTAGAAAGGTAACAACACTTCAAATGATATCCCTTTCATGTTAATGAATTATGAAGAAATGGTCATCTAAATCTTCATCAACAAAGCCTTGTCCCAACTATGTTGGGGTCAGCTACATGAATTCTGGCTACCATTTCATCTATCCTGGCCAAATACTTGAATAAATTACACTTTTTAGATCTATTCCTACTAGTACTTTTATCCATGTCCTCTTTGGCCTACCCCTTGAGGGGCCATCAACCTGCATAAAAAACTGTTTCCTCACTAGCGCCATTGTTGGCCTGATTGGACATGTCCAAACTATCTCAAATGGGTCCCTCTTAATTTATCACCTATTAATGCTCCTGAATGCAATCATTTCTGATTTTATCCCTCTTAGTTTTACCACACATCCATCTCAAACATTCTCATCTCTACTAGTGAGAGATATGCAGAGGCCACGGGGATTAGAGATTGAGCATTGCATACCCCCCTCTTCAGATGCCGGTAGATTAGAACATAGACCTTATCTTTGCCTTATGTTTACTTTAAATGTTGTCGTTTTATAGTTGAACTTGTTAACCTTGAACTTTTATGGTTTAATTGGTATTATACGAGCCCAACTCTAGTATTATGTGAATTGTGAATCAAAGTGAACTGTTTCCGCTACATTATTATCATTGGATTTGACCTAAATGTTATAGTGCGTATCATGTGATTATTATTGTGTTATGTAATTCACCATCATGCCTCGGAGCATGGATTTCTGGGTTTTGGGGCCGTGACATTTAGTCTTACACCACCTACTAAACCCTAAAGCCCACTAAAACTGACTAGGACATGGACCCAACTTGTAATAACCTGGGCCAGATTAGGCCCAGATTCGTCTGACCCATAAGGCATTGGGTTGGGTTGTACAAATTGTTTTTAACCTGTTTCCAACCCATTAGAACCCCTTTTTGTTATTGTTAGGTTGTTAGAACGATATATCCTTATGAGGAGGATACCATTCAGGAACCAGGGGGAGATTCCCAAAGAATAGAGATCGGACCTTATCCCAAAAATTGGAGAACCCTTATTTGCTTTCTATGTTGTTTTCCGATTGTTTCATTTTGGATTAAGAGGGAAGGAGAGGAAGGAGTATAGAAGGACCTTCTTGGGAAGCAACAAAGAGGAATCACAGGGAGGAAGAAGCCGGAAGATCTAGTGGATGCAATACTTAAGGTCTCATATTAACCGTGCCACAATCTGTTACACTAGGAGGTGAGTAATATTTTCAAGTACACAGAGAAATATGGGTTTATTGGGTTTTATTGTGTGTTTTCGTTAATCATGATTATAACCCAAAAAGGCATTAGGGAATGGAAATCTGATTACTGACAAATCTTGAAATTTTCATTCTCTATATGAGGATCGGGGAGGGTTTGACCAGAATTTGTAATCCTCATATCAAAGTAGTAGTAGACAATGATTAATTTTTTGGTTAGATGTGATAATGGAGTCTTGATAATATCTCATTCAAAGAGGAGAGAGTGATGAAATTTCAAAGCAGCAAGATGGTTTTTCTAAACCAAATCGACAGAAACAGGATCTGTTGACTAGGATAGTGGGGCAATGTGGCCCACTTGATCTCGAATCTGTCCTAGAGATCTAGAAGCAGACCCTTGGGCAACCACAGTAGAGATGGACCCATTTGGAACTGGGCCCCATCTGCCCCCCCATCTGAAATCCAAAACTCATGCATAGGCACTTTTGGGTTTATTGGTGAATTGGGTTGTGGGACCCACTGGTTCAACTGATCAGAGATCAGGACCAGCCATCCACTTGGTCTCTGTTGGGCAACCAAAGTGGGCCAGGTCCCCTGTGGATTGAACCATGGAGGGCCCACCATCTAGAGTCACCAGTGTCCTGGTGCGGGGAACCTGCTACTGGTTCTGTTAACAGTATTATTACTGGCTGGATTTGGAGTTGATCTTTTGATGTAATATGATGGAAGTATTAAATCCATGCTAGCGTAGGATTCCATTTCTTGAAAGAAGTTGAATAAAAATGAAGGAACAGGGAGGAAGAGGAAGTTGCAGACGGCAGTGGCTTAAAAACCCAAAGTCGATAAGATTGTGGAACCCACTGCTCCAACTGATTAGAGATCAGGACCAGTCATCTGGCAGGTCCTTGATGGACGACCATGATGGTCCTGGACCCATGTGGATTGGACCACTAAGGACCCACTATCTCTTATCCTCCAAAGTGTTGGGCGTGAGACCCATCTTATGAAAGTGATGATACTGTGCTTCTATTTCTTGTGTTGATCATTTTCGATATGGACCCGGTTATTTCCCAGAACTTCCCAAAGACTCCTTATGATTGTAGAAATTTCTATTTGAACCCTATATTATCCTAGAATTTATAAACTGACTATTATCAATACCGATTCTGTTATGGGCCTGTATTTTACTGGAGACCCTGGTTGAATTATATAACTTAAGAGTTATATATTATAGGCATATATTTTAGTGAATCTGAATCATGGTACTGGGTTATGAAATGAATATCCAAGTCAATGGGGAAATCCTAAAACTGATAGTAATTCTTATGTATGATTGGATCTGTAATGAGTACATGGAATTCAAAGATATAATAGTAGTACCAAAAAAGTGGGCACCAAATGTTGGATTTAAGTGGGGTGTATATAAACCCGATTATATGGAACTAGTCCTATATCAAAATAATTAGTGTACATGACTCTATGATAGTTCTACTGCATGCATAATAGATATTATAATAGATATTAAAGAACTAATGAACTTTGCTATTGAAATTAGAGCATTTCAATATGAACACTATACAAGACAGTGGTATCGTATTTGAAATGTCAGTAAGGATCCCTACTTCTGAGTATTGAATTGATTAGTGAACCCCTTGTGGGTAGGAGAAATAAGGTTGGACGGGGACTGAATTATTGATTATGGAACTAATCTCCTTACGGGGAGTTTTTTATTTAATTATAGAAAGGACTTCCTTTTTGGAAGGGGACTGAAAATACTGAAACTCTTATGATAGAGTTCTAGTGTATTATAAGAAACCATAATTGGGAGTCTTGAACTTACCAAAGCTAAGAATTGAATATGAAATCTCATTAAATAATCAGAGACTCTATAAGACGTCTGTTATCATCTCTTGGGTTCTTCTTATTACTTCTGTTAATGAATGATGCTAGAAATGACTTGTGTATTTAGAATATTGTTCACCAGTTTTCTGATAAGTGGTTTGCCCCACCTCAAGTGTGCGTCATTTGGGGGAGCTTAGCAACGATGCAAATCAGCCATTGGATTTCAATTTGCGTGGCTGATGAGATAGCGTTACAATTGTGCTGAAAATGATGTTTAGGATTTTAGCGACGGATTGTTTCTTCAATAATGTTGAACTTGTTTCTTTATGATTTAGGAATTGTTTGTTAGCGGACTTGTTATCACTTCTCTTCTATTTAGTTGATCTCTTGAATAAATTAGAAGCATTGCTCAATTCTTTGTCATAACGTGATTTATGTGGTGATCTTGATTTCCTTATAGTAATATGCCGGGTTCTGATGAGCTCCAGGATTCGGGGCGTTACACAACTCAACCCAATAGGCTCTACACAAACCCAATGCTCACGAAAGGGAAAATGGACAGGGTCCCACGCACCTAAACTAGACAAAAATACCAACATACCCCTAAGTCATAGCAAAACAGAAATTAAAACCCTAAATAAAATAAAAGTTATAAAAAGGCAAGAAAAACAACTCAAATAACTAAACAGGGACTTTTGGGTTCGGTTCCTCACACAAAACCGTCAATGAAACTTTGCTCTTAAGTACAGAGAAACAGTAATGAATTCCATCCAACAAATTGATTCTTCTCTAGGTTATGTTGATTTAATTTCTTAGGGATGTCAAGAACCTAAGGTTTCTCTAAAATTCTACCAAGACTTTTCATTTACATTATCTGTCCTTGTAGACCAGTCATAAAAAAACACAATCTAGAATCTTGTTTACCAAATTCATAGGCATCAGTATTGTATCTTAGGGAAAAAATAAGCTTTGAAGTTAATAAAACTAATTGAAATTTCAAATCATACACTTAGAAATGGCACAGAAGAATTCAATAGGAAGAGGGTCTGTCAAGTTACAAACCGAAATCATTGCTTCAAAATTAGGCTCCATTGCAAAGCAGGCCCAAAGAGCTTCTTTTCTTATCTGCATGGAGAAGAAACCGCAGACTAAATTGACCAGAACAAAACACTGCAATAGCATGCCTACTTAAATCAAATTTCTTACCATGAACCTTAGCAGAAACAAATGCTACAGACAATGCAAATTTTTATACCAATAACTACAGAAGCCTATCCACTCAGTACAGCAGTGGAAAAAGGGACCAAGATGCACGTGCGTTCCACAAAACATAGCTTGTATTTTGTCCATAAAATTATTCGGGTTTTTTTAATCAATAAATATAAACAAACATTCAAAATAAATTCAGGGAAGGTAATACCCAGTATTGGTATGAGGCCAATTTTAATCTCATCACCCAAACCATAAAGCATTAATAAACATTCTTCCTTTCTTTTCCATGTATTGTAGCCCATCACTTATTGAAATTATCAAATGTAAAACAACAAATAAAATTAAGAAAGGTGTTTCCCATCTTTGGTATGAAGCCAACTTACTTCACACTGGAACCATAAATCTCTACAAAGCATTTTCCTTTCTTTTTCAGTATTCCAATGTACAATTGTCCATCACTTAACATAGAACTTAGCACTACTTTAACAAGAAGTATCAAGTCAGAGACCAATGCTTTCTTAGGCTCCAACCCTCTTTCCACTCAATATATATATATATATATATAAAATAAAGAAAAAACTCCATAATCAATGAATCAAGGTCCGGGCAATGGGCCCTATCATAAACAACAAAGTGCCAAGAACAGCATCGATCTGCAAGCATAGGCAGTTCGATCTGTTTCCTTTAGCAGATAATGAGGGACAAATGTATGCTGTCCAATCCATTAATCAGAGCGCTGGGTCCATTCAATTCCTGCAGAATTTAGGATTGTAGCCCACAAAAAGGACTCTCTAGGTTAGACCATACAGTCATGTCTTGCATGCAGCAGCTGTAAATAGAAACTAACCAAGACCAGTTCACATAGCCAGAGTGCATCTGGATACATCCAACGAATAAAGGTTGACTATCTAGGCAGAAAGGGTCATAGTCAGTTCCAAAGATAATTTCAGGCTGCTCAGAAATTGTAAACTACTTTTATCAGGATACTGTTTTCTATCCTTGAACACAGACCATTAGTACTGATTTGTGGTCAAAGAAATTTAAGCAAAAAATATAATCCAAAGTAACCTATCTAATGCGATGTCCAATTTCAATGCCAGCAAAAATGTACAGTCAAAAGAGAGAACCATCCACAATTCCAATGCCTTTGAACATCTGAGGGACAAGCTGCTCAGAAATTGTAAACTACTTTGATTGGGATACTGTTTTCTATCCTTGAACACAAACCATTAGTACCGATTTGTGGTCAAAGAAATTTGAGCAAAAAATATAATCCAAAGTAACCTATCTAATTGATGTCCAATTTCAATGCCGGAAAAAATGTACAGTCAAACAGAGAACCATCCACAATTCCAATGCATTTGAACATCTGAGGGACAAACAGTAGCACTAATAAAAAAAATCCTTTCTTAAAAAAAAAAAAAAAAAAAGATGCATTCATTTATACGCAAAATCATTTTAATAATTTTTTCTTATTACGGATAAAAAAATCAAAAGTAATACTTAATTCTTATGAGGCTATGACAAAGGGTTCAAATCGACTCAATGTTTTACAGCTCGGCTAAGTGGAGACCGAGTTGTGTCGACTTGGACTTGGCCGAGTCCTATTTAAACACTAAGCACTCTCTGTTTTCTTTATTATTTTGTCCAGCCCTTCTTATATCAGGCTTTTTTTTTTTTTTTTTTTATGTAAGAGGCCATGATGGATATTCGAATCCCTCCATCCGTCCCCAAACCCTCTCAAGCTGAAGATGGTTTCTGAAACCCTAAACTACCAATCTCTTTTGGCAATCTTTCAGTAACCCTACATCCCTCCATCGCTCGCTCTCTCTAAGAAATTTTCAAACCCCATCAAGATCCACCATTGAAGGAATGGTTCTCTCTTTTTGGTAAACCCTAAATTCTTAGTCTCTCTTCTATTCTTCTGAACCCCAACCCCACCCACCTTTTCTCTCTCTCAACAAATGTTTAGGATGAAAAAAATTAATAAAAATAGAACTCGACCCCTACTCGGCTAGACTGGACCCCTTTTCAGTCAAGTTTTTAAATCCCTGCATCAACTAAGGGTCTTGAATGTAGTGTGCAGGGCCAATGGTTATATGAAAGGAATCAAAGAATTCATTCCAATACATCAATAAGGCAAATGATTCTCCTCTTTTTCTTTTTTCTTTTACATGGTAACATAATTTAAAAAAAAAAAAAAAAAAAACCCTCACACACACAATGATCAATATAGAGAAGCATCCAGAAGCAAAAAAGAGACCCCTTAACTACCACAAATACCAAACACGAACCTCCAAACAACCCCCAACCACAAACCCATCCCCAAGCAAAACAAGAGAAAATCACACTAAACAGCTACTAAAGTTCCTTCTTCTTAAGCGTTATAGGTTGATCATAATTAATTTAGCACACATTAATAGTGTTATGTAACTTAAGTTCTCCAACAATGTTTGGCAATCTCATACTGCTTCTTCATTACGGTTTTTTTTATTTTTATTTTTATTTTTATTTTTTTCCTTCTTGTGAATGGGTTTGATTCTTAGGTGTGGTGGATTGATTCAAAGAGCGCCTTTTCTATTAAATCCTTTCACGGCTTCATGGGAGTTTCTCTGGAGGATTCTACGAGGTTTTTGTATTTGTGGGCAATCCCTGCTTCTCATCAATTTTTGACATTTTCGAAAGTGACAGTCAACGGGATTTTGATAATTGATCATCTGAAAAGGCAGCTTTGGAATTGTCTTGTATTTGTGTTTGCATACGGCAGCAAGCTTTTTGATTTTGACAATTTATCCCTTTTCCTCAAGTGGGAATATCTTTTAAGCATGTGTGTTATTTGGGAAACATTGAGAATGCGTATGTCGCTGGTGGAATCTTGAAGTGTTGTTTGCAAAGTCAATTTGGGGACAGGCGGGTTGTAATAACTTGGGCCAAATCAGGCCCAGATTCGTCTGGCCCATAAGGTATTAGGTACCTGGGCCAGATTAGGCCCAGATTCGTCCGGCCCATAAGATACTAGGTTTGGTTGGGTTGTACTCATTGGTTTTCTTAACTTGTTTCCAACCCATTAAAGCCTTTTGTTATTGTTAAGTGGTTAGAACGATTCTCCCTTGAAGGGGGGATTTCCTTCGTAGAACCTAGGGGTGACTTCAACGATTGGAATTTGGGGTTATCCCCAAATCTTTTTTACTTCCTCTTATTAGTTCTTCTGTTAACTTCTGATGCTTTCATTTGGTTAAAGAAGAAGAGAGAACCAGAGTGGAGGAATTTCCCTTGAAGATCAATAGAGACCTGCAGAACTTGTGGGAAGAAAGAAGGAACCAAAAGGTCTAGTGGATGCAGTACTAAGATCCCACAGCAACCGTGCCACAATCTGCTACACTAGGAGGTGAGTAATATTTTCAAGTAGACAGAGAAATATGGGTTATTTGGATTATTGTGTTTCCGTTGATCATGGATATAACCCAAAGGGAAAATCAGGGAATGACGATCTGGTTACTGACAGATTTTGAAATTTCCTTCTCTATATGAGGATCTGGGTTTGACCAAGATCTGTGATCCCCATATCATAGTAGTAATGGATTATGATTATTTTATCTACTGGATGTGATAATTGGATATTTCTTTTCTTTTTTTTTTTTTTATAATATCTCAATCATGAATGAGGAAATCAGATGAATCCAAAGGCAGCGACATGGTTTCAAACCAACTCGACAGACACATGATCTGTCGATTTGGATACCAGAGCTATGGGGCCCACTTGATCAAAGATCTGACCCAAGGATCCGGAAGCCAACCCTTGGGCAACCATGGTGCAGATGGACTCTTTTTGAAACTGGGCCCCATCAGCCCTCATATAAATCCAAATCGTTACTGCATCGGCAACTTGGGGATTTTGGGTTTTATCGATGGATTGGGCAGTGAGACCAGGTGGGCCACTAGATCACACATCTACCCTAGGGATCTGACAGCAGATCCTTGGGCGACCAAGGTGGAGGAGGACCCGTTAGGGCTAGGTCCCATCTGGCCCTCATCTGTAATTGGAACAACCTGCATCGTCACTTTGTGAATTTTTTTGGGTTTTACGTGGGTTGGATTGCGGGGCCCACTGGCCCACCTGATCAAGGATCCGGACCGGCCATCAGCTTGGTCCTTGATGAGCGACCAAGATGGACCAGGTCCCAAGTGAGTTGGACCATTGAAGGGCCCACCATCTGATTCACCTTTTTCTGTGTATAAGGACCTGTTAATGGTTCTTGAATGGTTGAAAATCTCTTATATGGTATGATATGGTAGAAAGGAGAAGAACAAGCTGGTGTGGACTCCACCTCTTGAATCTAGAGAAATGAATATTCAGGAAAAGAAGAGGCTGCAGCGGTGTGACTCCATATTTAGAGTCGATCACATTGTGGGACCCCCTGGTTCCCTTGATGGATGATCGAGACCATACATCTCCCTCTTCCTTGATGGGTGACCACGATGGTCCTGGACCCATGATGAGTGGGCCACTTGGGACGCACTATATCTTGTCCTCCAAAACATTGGGCGTGAGACCCATTTTATGAGAATGAAGAACTGTGCTTCTTTAGTGTAAATTACTGTGACGATCATTTAACATGAATAGGTTACTTCCTGAACCTTCCAGAGGCTCCTTTTTATAATTGTTTTATGTACAGCAATGCCTATTTGAACCATGTGTAATTTTAGAAGTTATAAATTAACTATTATCCATGCTAATTCTATTATGGGCTTGTATCTTAGAGTGGGCCCTAGTTGAATTTAATTAATTCAGAGTTATGTATTATGGGTATATATTTTGGTAGTCTGGAGCATGTTACTGACTTATGAAATGAATTCTCAAGTCAATGGAAAATTTTAGATTTGATAGCAATTCTTATTTATGATTGGACCTGTAATGAGAACATGGGATTTAACGTTATAAGAATAGTACCACAGAGGTGTGTATCAAATGTTGAATTTAAGTGGGGTGTATATAAACCTGATTATGGGGGACTAGTCTTGTAACAATATAATTAGTGTATAAAATTCTATGATAGTGTTACCGAATGCATAATGGATATAAAAGAAATGATGAACTTTGTAATGAGAATATTTTGATATGAACATTATATGAAATGTCAGTAAGGATCCCTACTTCTGGACATTGGATTGATTAGTGAACCCTTGTGGGTCAGGAGGAATAATGTTGGACGGGGAATGAAATACTGTTTATGGAATTAAGTTCCTTACGGGGAGTTTTGAATGATTTATAGAAAGGACTTCCTTTTTTGGGAAGGGACTGAAATACTAAAAATTCTGAAGATAGAGTTCCCTTATATTATAAGAACCCATAATTTGGGATTATTGAACTTAACAAAATTAAGGACTGAAGATGAAACCTCATTAAATAATATGAAAAATCTATATGTCATCCACTATCAGCTCATGGATTTTCCTGCACCTTGTTAATTAATTTTGTTAGTAACGATCTGTGTATCTGGAAATATTATCCACCAGTTTTCTGATAAGTGGTTGCCCCACTTCAGGTGCACAACTTTTGGGGGAGCTTGGCAACGATGGAAATCAGCCATTGGACTTCAATTTGCGTGGCTGATGAGAGAGTGTTACAATTGTGATGGAAAAATAATGATGTTTAGGATTTTAGTGACTTATTGTTTCTTCAAAATATTGAACTTTTGTTCCCTTATGATTTAAGATTTGTTTTGTCAGCAGACTTGATATCATTTATCTCTTATTAATGATTCTTTTAAATAAATTAGAAGCATTGCTCAATTCTTAATCATAACTTGATTTATGTGGTGATTTTAATTTTCTAATAGTAAGGCCTCGGGTCCTGATGAGCTCCGGGATTCAAGGCGTTACAGGGGTCTATCTTATGGAGCTGTAATTTAGATGCAGTTATGTTGGTGATTTGGATGGAGAGGAATAATCAAATCATTCAGAATAGGGTGGATTGCTCAGATGGGTTTGCATGCTGGGCTCATGCTCAAGTCATTCAGTGGGTTAAGTAGATGGAGTTTCATGAAGTGTTGGTTCCAGATCCGTGGCAGTGTTGGAGTGATTGAGTGAATGGTGTGGGGTTGTCTCTTGATTGACTATGGGAAAGCTTTTGTGTGCTTTAAGTCATCTTCATACTCGTATCTTTTAGCTAGGTAAGGTAAATAGTGGATTCTGAGTGGCTCAGTTCCAATGGTGATTCAACCTGTATGTTTACTGAATTCGAAAAAGCAGCAAAATCAATTTTCCTTTTTAGCAGTTATGCAGTCAAGTTGCATGCCCATTCTGCATGATTTAAACAATAACAAGCAAGGAGCAAGCTTTCTTACATGATTTTAAGTTGTTTTAGAAGGAAGAAACTAATACAAAACAGGACATTGAGAAGGCAGCAATTGGCTCTTGACATTCTAGGAGCCGTCCTGGATTTTAGATAAATTGACCTGTTGCCAAATCATTGTGCCAGTGTCACTAATCGTAATCCATAATGGAAACAAGAGAAATTCAGGAGAGGAGCTTAAGAAAATGACCCAATTAGAGCAGTCTGCTCAAACTGGAAATAGTTGATGGACCAGCTAACAGAGATAAATGATAATGATTTCATTCACTGTTGGAAATGACTACTGATGCAGAACTTGAACATATGATTTCTATTCCTTGGGATGACCCTGAAGGTATTCATAAAAATGGTAGCTCCTTCAGTTCATGATGCAATGTTGATAAAGAAAATCGAGGCACAGACAATATTACATAATCCGATAAAGGGAATTAAGATAATATCTAAATTCTTAATGATACTTTCTTTAATAAAAAGATCAAGCTTTTGAGGATGACAGTTCTCTTTTTCTTTCTTTCTGTTTTTTTTTTTGAATGATGACTTTCATTAACATAAAACGAGTTAGTACAAGAGGCTTACACTGACCCTAAAACACACAGAAAACACAGATACACAGCATAACCCCAACAAACAACAAAATGCCCGAAAGCCAAGAGGACAGAAAGAGAAGCGAAAACTCCTTGACACACCACGAATCCTAGATTAAGTTAAAGCCATTTCCTTCCGGTAATACATGATTTGGTCACTAGGGTAGTCTTCGAAGATAGGATTGATCTTCACCCACTGAGCGACAGAAAATTTTATCTTGTCACATAAGATCTCTTATTTTTTTTGTGCCTTCAATGCATCTAGCATTCCTCTCCTTCCATATATGCCAAATAACTGAAAGGAGCAACAGCTTCCACAATTCCTTTCCTTTCGGATACCTGATTGGAGCTTTCCATGCCTCAAAATGGTGTTGAATTGACCCCGGCAACACCCACTTTCCACCGAACCAGCTGATGATAGTGTTCCAAATTTTCACAACACATATGCATCTAAGGAGAAGATGATCTACATTTCCCTCATCTTCCAAACACATTGGACAGGCACTTACCACAATTTTTCCCCTTTTCCTGAGATTATCTAAGGTGACTTTCCAATCCGCTTCGGTTCCCCTCCCTTGCAGATAGAGTCAAGAAAAAAGAGGAAACAGAGAAAACTTCTTTTCTTAAGGCCTTCCAAATCCTAATATCTTCCCCTTCCTCTGAAATTTGAGTGTCCCTTAACAAAGTTTGGAGAGACAGAAATTGGTTCTCTTCGTGCTCCTTCAAATTTCTTCTCAACAATGGACTCCATGAAATCTAACCTCTCATGCTGGATCTTTCGATGTAACTTTCCACCTTTACTTTCTTCTCTATGGCACAGTTAAACAAATCTAGGAATTTAGAAGCTAAAGTGTCCTCACCTATCCATTTTTCAAGCCGAAAGAGAATCTTCTTCCCTGAGTAAGCTTGATATCTAATGTTCTGCATAAACTTTCCTCTAATAGAAACTATGCCTTTCCATGTGGCTGATTGTTTGTAGGCAGCTCCATGCACTTCCCATCCATCCCTTTGATAGCCATATTTTTCCATCACTACTGTCCTCCAAAGACCTTCCGTTTCATCTCCTAGCCTCCAAAGCCATTTGCCAAGCAATGCTTGGTTCATATGCATTAGGGACCTTATGCCCCAAGCACCTTCTAGCTTTGATGTACGCACAGCTGCCCATTGTACTAAATGATACTTCCTTTCAATGCTTTTTCCATGCCATAAGAAATTCCTTTGCAGCTTCTCTATCCGGCTAATTACTGAGATTGGGCATTTTAAGATTGACATGAAGTCGATAGGGAGATTGCCGATCACTACATTGATAAGCGTCATTCTACCTTCCAAAAACAAGTAGAAAGCCTTCCAAGTAGATAACTTCCTCTCCACCCTTTCCACCACTGGATTCCAAACCTCTTTCTTTGCTTGCCCCTTGCACAGAGGTAGACCCAAATAGGTCACCGGGAAGGATCCCACTTTGCATCCAAGAATTTTTGTGAACTTTCCCATGACAGACTCCTCCACTCTTATCCCTATCAATTCACTTTCAAAAAAAGTTTACCTTAAGGCCCGACACTGCTTTGAAACAAACCAAATTGGCTTTGACGTTTCTGATTTGAACCTCATTAGCTTCACAGAAGATGAGAGTGTCGTCCGCAAACTGCAAATGAGAGATGGAGGGGGCAGTTCTATTCACCCTGAAACCTTATATAAGACTCAGTTTTTCTCCCTCCGCCACCATCTTGCTCAAAGCTTCTGCTACTATTACAAAGAGGAACGGAGACAGTGGATCACCTTGCCGCATGTCTCTTTGAGCTGGGAAAAAACCTTTTGGGGAGCCATTGATTAGAATGGAAAAATAAGCTGAGGATAGGCATTCCTTAATCCAACTTCTCCATTTAGCACTGAATCCCATTCTGAAGAGGAGATATTGCAAGAACTCCCAGTTTTCTAACAGATATTGCAAGAACTGACAGTTTTCTAACAGATCATAATGAAAAAAATCAAATTTCAATTGAGGCATCGAGAGGCATTGAAAGAACACTGTTAAAACAATGCTCCATTGAACATCATTCAGGAACATGTTCCATAATAATAAGCTTTGTTGGCTATGGAGCTAACAGAAGAGTTCCTATTTCCTAAAACAGATGGGATGACAAAAGTTTCATATTTAGAATGAGTCTAGCATGTTTATACATTTGTTTGTCAAAAACCTTGGATCATTATAATATATGTGTGCATGCACACACATATTTCTTTCAACAATGTAAAACTACTTTGGTGATTAATTCAAGAGAACACAAAGACCTCTTCACAACACCCATCTTTACTAGTGCCAATCTAATATGCATTAGACAGAATAAGCAAAGATTACATTCTACCAACCACTTTTGAGAATGAGATGAAGTCAAATGTCTTCAACAATAGGTCCAAAACACTCTACCTGCCAAAGCTCCTTTTTGGCCTCGGCATCTTCCACAAATACGAAGTCAGAGCCATTATGCTCACCAACAATCTTCTGAACAAGCAATGTCTGTTCACGTGCGTATGCTTCTGAAAAATTGGACATCAAAGAACAAGGAATCAGTTAACAGAAGAAATTATGGATCCAAAAGAATACAACATAATGTCATTAGCTTTCACAATAAAAATAGATGGCCTAAGTAGGTTTTCAGGCAACTGGTACTAATTTTGATTTACCTAAGAGAAATTGATAAGTTTAGACACCCTAGAATAAATAACAAGCACAAGATTCTACGAAAGGAAAGGCACCTCAAGTGGAAGGTTTCTAGAACAAGGATCTAATCTCATCCAATTCAATAAAAGCATGACATTATGAAAATCTTAGAGGCATAAGTTCTACACCTCACATTGGAGGTCGGTCGAAAGTTCATGCCAAAAGGTGTAGTATGCACTAGATCACTAAATTCCAGTAGATTAACAGAGTGGTGAGACTGCATTGTGTGATTATAATAAAGGAAAACAAGTTGAAAGAATAAAAAGGACGCACCAAAAATGGAAATAAGAAAATGGTCCACCTGTTCCTATAAATTCAAACATCAAGGTTGGAACTTCAGGAAAATTTTTTCCATTGGCAATATTGATAGCCTTTATCTGAACTTCATCCAAGAGCTCTACCCTTGACACCTAAAAAAAGGATCAGGAGAAAATGTATCAGAATCTGAATTTCAAATATAATAATGCAAGCAAAGAGCCGCTAAAAACTAATGGTTCAAATGCATTGTGCAAAGTAGCACCATAGACATAATATTTTGTTTTATTTTATTCTTTTTAATAGCTGAAGGCTAGATATTGTGTCAATGAATGTACCATAATACAGCCTAGTATGTGCAATTTTACTAAGATATGGCCCATTTCGATATGGCAAACTGGAGTAATGATATTCGGGTATTTTCTCGCTATTGCTTTATTAGTTATAAGGGCAAAGTTTAAAACATCAGATGCTAGGATGTAGGTATTTGATGGTTTAGATCAGTTAAAGGATAGAATTATTGTTTGGTTAAATGTAAAAATGATTGCAATGGCATAGAGCCACTATTCATTCATTATATACAACTTTCATCAATTATAGGATGGTTTTATTGAAAGAAATAGGCATAAAGAAAGAGATTAGATGGGTAATGGGAAAAGGAATAAAAAGCTTGGGACTTCAGTAACCAAGTGGGTGGTCATCCGTCCTTTTTATTTTATTTCACCAAGATTGCCCACCACTTGCCACAATAATTTTAAAAATTGCAGCAGATCCCTTTATTTTAAATATAAGATGGGACTGGCATGTAACAAGTACAGTATGTATGAAAGCATTTTCGTGTCATTTGACAATATACATGCAGAAGTTCGAAAGGGATGCTGCAAATGGAAAGCAAGAACAAATGCAGGTATTTATGAGAAACAGCATTCCCAGCAGCCATCATATCATACCTGTATTCCAGAGAGCATTGTGGAAATAGCAACATCAGCTGCATCTTTGATTGTCGGAAAATTGCACATTGCAACCTAAAAATTGCATTAGAATAAGAATTTGTGAGCACTCAGCAGTGTTATACTGGTAGCATTCAGGACTTAATGCGGATAACTAGAACTGATAAATACAAGCACTCCAATTTACAACTTCTACCATCTAGCATGAATTAAATAATTAATACACCTGCACATTTAAAAAAATAATAAACATGATCCAGAATGTAACACCACTTAGAAAAGGTAGAACCAGGTATAGAAACATGCACAGACACCTTGACTGTATAGTTAAAGTTTTTTTTTCTTTGAATGGAAATTGATTTAAAATCGAAATAGATGAAAAAAATAACACAAGGATCGATCAACAACAACAAAAAAGAAGGGGCTAGAAGGCCCCCAAAATTACAAATCAAATACTGCTACATGATTAACCTACAAAAGCAGGCTATTGACCCCCTCCTTTGCTAATGCATCTGTGCTTCCAAATTCTCTCCCCTTTGGACATGAAAAAAGAGACCAGCTTCCCAGAGGAATATTCTCCAATTCCTAAAAATAGACATCAAACTCCATTGAACTGTACTGCTTTCCTCCACCCAACTTATCATAGTTGCCCGTTTCACAATCAAAGGAGAGAAGGTGAACTTTGTTGCCCACACCCCCACATATGCATTACCAGAGATTTCACCTTGTTACTAGATATCACTTCAACTCGTGGCTTAAACACATAGTTTTGCCTAATCCCAAACCAACACCCACCAATTATCCATTTCAAAGAAGTCCTATAAAAGAAGGCTTTAAACACATCTTTCCCCTTATTTTCTTGGCAGAAGAAGATTGGAGTTTTTAGACCTTTTGCACTGACTTTAGGAGATCAAACAAATTTTGTGGAAGATCTATGCATTTAGAGATTGAATGCACTGTTCATGTAATTAAGTGAATAATAAATGAGAAGACTTATTTTTACTTGGATTCATTCTCAATAACCATATTCATTCACAATAACTAAAACATGGCAGGACAACAAATTTCAATTTAAAAAAAATTTTAATTATATTTTCAAGATTCTTTATGGCTTTTAGAAAATAAGATGCAAGAAGGTCCGACTCAGCCAAGTCAATTTAAATCAAGATGACTCAGTCACCCCCAAGTTCAACTTTAAAACCTTGCTCCTGCTAGCCCTGGAAAAGCAGAGTTCAGGAGCCTTCAAATATAGATAATTTCCCCTACCGGAGATTATCTAAAACATTGAATTTAGCTTATAGTTCAAAACGTCATCCATTTTGACAAGTAGGTATCTCTTTTCTTCTTTTTTTCCTTTCCTTTTTTTTGTTTTTTTTTTTTTTTTTTTTTTTTTTTTTTCTCATTTAGGTATAAGCCATATTTTTCATTTTTTGGTCTACATCTGGGTAGTTTTAGAATAGCCAGAGTATATGTTTGCTTCTATGACAAGAGCTTTCAGAGAATAAACCAAATTGGTGGGATGAAACCAAAAAAGAAGTAAATAAATTCAATAGACTGTGGAGGGAACATTCAACGAAGAAGGGGACCTATGAGAAATTAGAAGTTTGACGGTTTGATAAAGCAAGGGAATCCGAATGATCTTTTTTATCAATTCATTACTGAAAAGCCTTCTCCACTTTTGAGTTATTGACAAGAATTTTAAGTTAGAGTAGAAGCCCAAAAGGATAATTCGGGATTTTCTGAAAGGAGGTTATAGTGTTTTTCCCCTGGAGATGGAAAATCCATCCACCAGGTTTCATGAATTCCCAAATTTTTCCTTGGCTAGTTATCAAATGAAAATGGCTAATATCATAACTATTCTTGGTATTACAGATATCATTATGGGAGAAGTTGATTGTTGAAATGATGATTGATAAAACAATAGTACAAGCTATCAATTCTTTTCCAAATTGGGATCCACATAGAAGGCAGCTAATCATTATGTGTTAGAGATGTTAGGTTCAATTTAAGTCTTAGATAGGGTTCAGTTAGAATTTTCAATAAGGTTTCTTCTTCTCTAGTATATATTAGGATGGTTTCATTGAAATAGGAACTTCAGTTCCTACGTGGTGTCAAAGCTGTGGCCAGGTAGCCTTTTTTTTAGGAGAGATTTCCCCTCCTGAATAAAAATCCAGCATCCTCCCTTGTCCATGCATTTATCCAGATGTCACAATCTCGTCATCTTCGTCAAGCATCAAGCCAACGCTTCTGGAAGAATCACACTGATCTAATGGGCAACAAACACCGACAAAATAAAAAAAGAGAGAGTTGCAACAGTGATGGAGTCTATTAGATGATGACAATGCAAAGTATAAATCAGGGTTTAACCTTTTCATGTTAACAACTGCACAATCCTTTTCAAGAAAAGATGATGAGGGAGGGCGCTGGAGATGTTGGCTTCGAATTTAAATTGTAGATATGGTTGAGTTTGAATTTTGAATAAGTTCCGTTTTCTTTTGTAGGAAGATTTCTCTAAATGAAAGATATGGTGAAGTTCTATGAAAATGCATACACTTAAGTTTACACATAAACATGTCATTCTCTACAACTTTAACATACACCACAAGGCAGAGTTTGTGGGACCCACTGTCCCGCAAGATACGAGAAAGTTTTTTGGTCTATTCTATGCAAAAATTAAGTCCAATGGGTTTTTCATCAACCCGCTCCAAGGCCATTAAATGGGCAGTCAAAATAGAAACCTTGCCTTTTATCTACTAACAACCCATTTATTGCCGTTAGATCAGACAACCAGTAACATCCACTTGGACTATTTTATTTCATATAACTAGATTGCAAAGCCCTCTTGTATTTAGTAAGGCTAGTAGACTGCAAAACTCCATCAAATGCCCTACTCTAAAAAGCGATAGAGAATTGGATATTGCTGGAGCAATAGGAGATCTAGATCCTAAGCAATTTACGTCTGTCTAGATCACCCACGAAACAAAATTACCAATGTCGAGTGAGATTCTCAAGTAAAAAGTTTATAGCATCGTTGTTGCGAAATCTTATGATTCGTAACTAGAATACTACAATCCATATCTCAAATCCTACCATTCATAGTACATCCTAGACATAAAAAAAAAAACCATCTATACGATGAAACCCTTTCACCGGTTTCGATTTTCAAAATAAAGTACAACATAACTCTTCAAGGGGTTAAATTTATTAGAAGATCAAAACCATAGTTCTATCTAATTTGGTAAAACTCGATCAATTCGCTATTTCAAAAAATGCCTAACTTCGAAAATTCAATAAAGTACATTCACTAAATTCATTTGGTTCGTGGTTCAAGTTCAATAAATTCCATAGTACACATAATTTTTTATTTTTTTTATTTTTGAAATGGTAACTTGTATTGATAGAAAAAGGAGCTTTACAAAAGAGCTTTACAATATAAAAGAGTTATACTAAGAAGCGGCCGAGAAGAAACCCCAAAAAACATATAGCTCAACATAAATTCCACAATACACATCATTCAATCCATTATGAAAGTCCTCCCCCACATGGATCAAATCAAAATCACTAAATCATCATCATTGTTGTTGTTGTCGTCATCAGCTACATGAAATTTGTTTCTCAATTCCGATCCATCCCGAGCCAAATTCTCTGATAAGTTGTACGCTTCAGATCTATTTTTGCTACCTTCATCCACATCCTCTTCGGACTACCCCTTCCCCTTAGAGGGTTATCAACCTACATAGCCAAGCTTTTCCTTACCGGCACCACTGCCGGTATGCAATGGACACACCCAAACCATCTCAAACGAGTCTCTCTAATCTTATCCCCTATTGATGTCACTCCTAAATGCTCTTAAAAGCACTCATTTCTAATTTATTTCTTCTTAGTTTTACCACACATTTACCGTAACATTCTTATATCTACTATATCCATTTTGTGCTTATGTTACTTCTTGATTGGCCAACATTCTGCTCCATAGGTCATGGCTAGTATAATTGTTGTCTCGTAAAGTTTTCCCTTCAATCTTATTGCCAGAAGCAAGTCTCCACTTCAACCATCCCGCTTTTATCCTATGTTCAACATCTTCATCAATCTCTCAATCCTTTCTAATTATCGACCCAAGTTAACATAATGAATCTCTTTGTGGTATCTCATGGCTTCAATTTTCGTAGCAGTTTCAACACTTTGTATATGCCCACTAAATTGCATTCCATATATTCTGTTTTGTACAGCTTATTTTAAAGCCTTTGGATTCTAAAGCCTCCTGCCATCTCTCGAGTTTTGCATTTACACCATCTCTTGATTCATCCACCAATACTATATAATCTGCAAACAACATATACCAAGGTACCTCCTCTTGAATAAGAGAAACAAACTCATCCATAATAGATGCAAAGAGATTAGCGCTTAGGGCTGACCCCTAATGCAAACCTATGGTCAATGAGAACTCACCTATCTCTTTGCACTCACACTCATTACACCCCTTCATCATGTCTTAAATAATTTCAATATAACCTCTTGGAACATTCCTTTTATTTAAAACCCACCAAATTAAATCTATAGGTACCCTATCGTAAGACCATATGCAGATTTTTCCCCCCTTCGCTGGATATTTTTCCATGAACTGTCTAAGTGCAAAGATAGCTTCCATAGTCAATCTCCCTGGCATGAAACCAAATTGATTGTCATATATCTTGGTCTTCTGTCTAAGTCTTTGCTCCATTACTCTCTCCCATAGCTTCTTCGTATTATGACTCATAAATTTAATCCCACGATAGTTAGTACAAACATACAATTTTGTATATCTCCTTTGTTCTTAGATATATAGGTACTACAACACTAAAATCATAAAGAAATCCTTTGAGGCTTCTTAAATTCCCTTGTTATCAAAAAGAAATTCGTCATCAATGCAGGGCCTACTTCTTAAATTTAAATAGCTCAAAATCATGTTTCCCTTGTGTAATAACATAGGGTCACATTTTACTCCACTTGGAGTTGGGCCCGCCATTAGATTCATAACATGTAAACAAAGTAAGTCACCCACTCTCCTTTTTTGTATTTAATAATGTTTTTAAATACTTAATCAATTTGATGGTAACCCTAAACCCAATGCTAGTCGGCAAAAAATTTAGTTGGTTCCAAGACACGGAGAACATGGTTTTGAGAAGCTTTGTGGTAGGTGTTAAATGGATAGGATCACTTCAAGATCCCCACCCACCCACCTGCCCATCATCATCAAAGCCTTGTCCCAACTATGTTGGGGTTGGCTACACAAATTTTGTTTCTCCATTCCAATCTATCTTGAGCCAAATCCTCAGATAAGTTACACTTCTTCATATATATTTGTACTACCTCCATCCACGTCCTCTTTAGCCTATCATTTTCCCTGGTGGGCTATCAACCTTCATAGCTAAACTTTTCCATACCGGTAAAGATGCCAACCTACGTTGGACATGCCAAAACAATCTCAAACTGGTTTCTCTAATTTTATCCCTTATTGTTGCTGCCACACCTGTCGCCCCCCTGTAAAAGGGCGTTGGGTCCGATGAGCATCTGCCTAGAGAGAGGGTAAGGGAATGATGTAAATCTGAATTTTTTTGTTGCTGCATCCCAGCCAAGTTTATCCAATCCAGGCAGCTCAACCAGTGGTCAGGTCCTTAGTAATCAATGCCTTGAAAACCAACAATTTTAATGCAAGTTCCTAGCCCAATGTAGCAGTTCCCAAAGTCTTTTCTGCAATCTGTACTCCTCAGTAATCTGTGCTTTGAAAACCAGTAACTTTAATGACAGAATATGGGGACTGTGTTCAGTTGTTTTGGAAGTAGTATTTTGTTTTGAAAATTGCTTTCTTTAATGTAGTCTTTATTACATTCCTCTATATAAGACCTGATCTGTGAATAGGAGGAAGCTGATTTTTGTCTTGTAATCATCTATTTTGAATAGAAATCTAAGGAGTTTCTGTTTGCCATCAACTATACTGTTCTTGTTCCATTTGTTGTTTGCCATCATTTGGTATCAGAGCAGGTCCTCTGTATATCTAATGGAGGGTCGTGGTCGCAGAAATGGACGTGGACGTGGAAGGGGGCGTGGAGGAAACGCACCTGACATCACCCAATTGGCTGAAACAGTACAACACCTATCTGAGTTAGTCAATCGTCTTCTTCAAGAACGTGATCATCAAAGACATGGCAGAAGAAGGAATAGATCAGATGAAAGTTCTGATTCAGGAAATAGCTACAACTGGAGTGATTATGATAGTGGATCCAGCAGCAGATCTGCAAGGCGTCATTACTATCGTCGCCAATCTGATGCGGGAATTAAAATCGACCTTCCAGAATTTTCAGGGAACCGTTCTCCTGAAGAATTTCTGGATTGGTTGAGTGCAACAGAAAAATTCTTCGAGTGGAAGGACTTATCAGATTCCAAGAGAGTGAAATTGGTTGCAACCAGGCTTCGGGGGCTTGCATCAACATGGTGGGATCAAGTCCAAGAAGCAAGAATGCGAAAGGGGGAAGAGAAAATCCGTTCTTGGTCAAAGATGAAGGCCGAAATGCGTGAGCAATTCCTCCCTGCGAATTATTCTCAGTCAATCTACCAGCAATTTCACAAATTGCAGCAAGGAGCAAGATCTGTTCAGGAGTACATTGAGGAGTTTCATCGTCTGTCTCTACGTGTGGACTTAAGCGAGACCAAGGATCAGCAAGTCGCACGCTACCTTGCAGGACTGCGTATCCAGTTACAAGATGATCTCTCCCTTCTTCATTTACCTCGTGTGGAAGCTGTATATCAAGCTGCCCTCAAAGCTGAAGCTAAGCAGCAGAGGAGCACTTCGTGGAAGTCCAATATGAGGACGCCATCCCACCTTAAAGAATCATCAACTTCAAAGGGCATAGCGGGAACAATAAAGAATAACAAAGGAAGAGATGTGAGACCCAGCCAGCATAGTCAGGAAAAATTCAACAAGCAGGCTGGGACAAGGTGTTTCAAATGCAATGAGATTGGACATCGGATTGCTGAGTGTCCATTGAAACAGCGACAAGTTCATATGGCAGAAGTTGAAGCTGAAACCGAGGATGAAGAAGATGCCAAAGAAGCCATATATGATGAAGACAATGATGTAGATGAGGTTCCTGCTGATCAGGGCGAGTTTCTTCTAGTTCATCGAGTTCTAACCAGCCCAAAAGCTACCCAGGATTATAGCTGGTTGCGGACCAACATCTTTCGCACAAGATGCACTTGTTATGGGCGAGTGTGCAACATCATAATCGATGGCGGGAGCTGTGAGAATATGGTTTCAAAAGAAGCTGTTGAGAAGCTGAAATTGAAGGAGATCAAGCATCCTCAACCATACAAGATTGGCTGGTTTAAGCGAGGCGTCGAGGTACCAGTTAATTCTCGTTGTTTAATTACATTTTCTATTGGAAATTCATATCAAGATGAGGTGGGGTGTGATGTGGCCACTATGGATGCATGTCATATTCTTCTAGGCCGACCTTGGCAATTTAATCGGAAAACTTTTCATAATGGGGAGAAAAATACTTATACTTTTTGGAAGAATGGTAAAAAAATAATTTTACTGCCTCTTCAAGAAGAAGTTCCAGTTAGGGGGAATAAAGAAGGGAACATGTCATTACTTTCTTATAACCAATTTGTTAAAGAAAGTAATGATATGAATCAAGTCTTTGTGATAGTCAACAAAAACATAATCAGCCCATCTCTTATACCTGGGTCACTTCAACCATTGTTGGAAGAATTCAAAGAGCTGGTTCCAGAAGAATTACCAGCTGGTCTGCCTCTAATGAGAAGTATACAACATTGCATTGATTTCATTCCTGGGTCCAGTTTACCCAACTTACCAGCCTACAGAATGAGTCCTAAAGAGCATGAAGTTGTGCAGCAACAAGTGGCTGAATTACTATCCAAAGGGCTAATTCAGCCTAGCATGAGTCCTTGTGCTGTACCAGCTATTCTAACTCCAAAAAAAGATGGGACTTGGCGGATGTGTGTGGACAGCAGGGCCATTAACAAGATAACCGTAAAATATCGGTTTCCCATATCGCGGCTGGACGATATGTTGGACATGTTGGCAGGGTCTTCCATATTTTCCAAGCTTGATTTGCGGAGTGGATATCATCAGATTCGTATTCGGGAAGGAGATGAATGGAAAACAGCTTTTAAAACAAAGAATGGCTTATATGAGTGGCTGGTCATGCCATTTGGGTTATCCAATGCCCCTAGCACATTCATGCATATAATGACCCAGATGTTGCGGGATTTTATTGGTCGTTTTGTTGTCGTTTATTTTGATGATATTTTAGTTTACAATCCTGACCCTATAATTCATCAAAACCATTTGCGACAAGTGTTGGGTGTGTTGAAAGAGCAGAAGATGTATCTTAATCTCAAAAAGTGTAGTTTTATGACCAATAGCCTAGTGTTTTTGGGCTTTATTGTGTCTTCTGATGGCATCAAGGTTGATCCTGAGAAAATTAAAAGTATCATTGAGTGGCCTGAACCGAAAACTGTCACAGAGGTGAGAAGCTTCCATGGCCTAGCTTCCTTCTATAGGCGTTTTCTTCGCAATTTCAGCACCATTATGGCACCTATTACTGCATGTCTGGAGGACAGTTTTTACTGGAAGATGGCATCCTCCAGAGCCTTCAAAGAAATCAAAGATCTGTTGACTAATGCTCCAATACTCATATTGCCTGACTTTTCTAAACCTTTTGAGGTAGATTGTGATGCATCACACATAGGCATTGGAGCTGTATTAAGTCAAGAGCGGCGGCCTGTGGCTTTCTTCAGTAAAAAACTAAATGAAGCCAAGCAAAAATATTCTACATATGAGCTTGAATTCTATGCTGTTATTCAGGCACTTCGTCATTGGAGACATTATTTGATCCAGCGGGAATTCATTCTTTACACTGATCATGATTCTCTTAGGCACATAAACAGTCAGAAAAGGTTATGTGCTAAGCATGTTCGATGGGTGTCTTATCTTCAAGAGTATACTTTCATCATCAAGCACAAGTCAGGGGAGCAAAACAAAGTTGCCGATGCTTTAAGTCGGCGTTCATATTTGATCAAGACCATGGCCATTGAGGTTATGGGCTTTGAAACAATACATGAGGCCTACAAAGATGATGTATATTTCAAAGAAATTCTGAACAAATGCCAATCAGCACCTGGGAACATTTTTCGTCATTTTATTCTGTCGGATGGTTATTTATTTTATGGAAATCGGCTCTGCATTCCTCAAATTTCTCTACGAGAACTCCTCATTAAGGAGTTGCATGCTGGAGGTCTTGGTGGGCACTTCGGAAGAGATAAAACTTACTCTTTGCTTGAGGATCGATATTTTTGGCCTTCCCTAAGAAAAGATGTTTATCGTTTTGTTGATCGGTGTATGAGGTGTCAAACATCTAAAGGGCGCTCTCAAAACACCGGGTTATATTCTCCTCTGCCTGTTCCAGAAAGGCCATGGGTTGATTTATCTATGGAGTTTATTGTGGGTTTGCCAGTGACAGCAAGAAGGCATGATTCAATTATGGTAGTTGTTGACAGATTCTCAAAAATGTCACACTTTATACCATGTCGACGAACAACTGATGCAACAATGGTCGCCAAGCTTTTCTTCAAAGAAATCGTTCGCCTACATGGTCTTCCAAGAACCATAACTTCTGATCGAGATACCAGGTTTCTGAGTCATTTCTGGAAAACCTTATGGGGACATTTGGGTACTAGATTACAGTTTAGCAGTGCCTATCATCCACAAATGGATGGACAAACTGAAGTCGTCAATCGGAGTTTGGGTAATATGTTGAGAAGCTTAGTGGGAGATAATGTTAAAGCATGGGATTTGGTTCTACCTCAAGCAGAATTTGCATACAACAATTCTCCCAATCGTTCCTCTGGGAAAACACCATTTTACATTGTCTATGGAATGTCACCTTTACATTTCCATGATCTGGCTCCCTTGCCCACAAAAGAATATAACACTGATGCTGCAGATATGTCTGAATTCATGAAGCAGTTACATTTTGACATTCAGCAGAAACTTAAAGAAAGTAATGCCAAGTATCAACAAGATGCAAATGAGCACCGACATGAGCGGCTTTTTAATGAAGGTGATTATGTGATGGTTTATCTTCGTCCAGAACGTTTTCAAGTTGGCACATATGGGAAGCTCAAAGCTAGAAAGATTGGTCCTTGTCGCATCAAGAAGAAAATCAATGATAATGTTTATGAAGTCGACTTGCCAAGTGGTTGGAATATCTCTCCTGTTTTCAACGTCCGCGATCTCTACAAGTATCATTCGTCGGAGTCGAATATTTTTCAACCTGGGGAGGATGATGTAAATCTGAATTTTTTTGTTGCTGCATCCCAGCCAAGTTTATCCAATCCAGGCAGCTCAACCAGTGGTCAGTTCCTTAGTAATCAATGCCTTGAAAACCAACAATTTTAATGCAAGTTCCTAGCCCAATGTAGCAGTTCCCAAAGTCTTTTCTGCAATCTGTATTCCTCAGTAATCTGTGCTTTGAAAACCAGTAACTTTAATGACAGAATATGGGGACTGTGTTCTATTGTTTTGGAAGTAGTATTTTGTTTTGAAAATTGCTTTCTTTAATGTAGTCTTTATTACATTCCTCTATATAAGACCTGATCTGTGAATAGGAGGAAGCTGGTTTTTGTCTTGTAATCATCTATTTTGAATAGAAATCTAAGGAGTTTCTGTTTGCCATCAACTATCCTGTTCTTGTTCCATTTGCTGTTTGCCATCAGGGAAACTCTAAAAGACTAGGTATCTAGTGGTGCATAAGTCCCACATCGGAAATATGCTAGTCCTGATCTTGGGCATACATGTGTGTGACCTGGCCTTAACTCCACATGAGGCCTTTTAAAATAGTGAGGCAAGATTGAGTTGAAATCCCATGAGCCAAAGTGGACAATATCATGTGGATAGTCGGCTTGGGTTGCTACAGCTGCTAACCTAAAATGCTTCAAAAACACTCATTTCTAATTTTATCCTTCCTAGTTTTACCACACATCCACCCCAACATTATAATCTATGCTACATCCATTTTGTGCATATGTTACTTCTTGAATGGCCAACATTCTACTCCAAAGCTCATAACTGGTCTAATAAATGTCTGTAAATTTCTCCTTTAATCTTGTTGGCATTCGTCGGTCACATAACACTCTAGAAGCAAGTATCCACTTCAACCATCCCGTTTTTATCATATCTTCAGCATTTTAATCAATCTCCTCATCCTCACGAATTATAGAGCCAAGAGAGCGGAAAGAATCACTTTGTGGTATATCATGGTCTTCAGTTCTCACAGTAGTTTCACCCATTTTATATGCCCGCTAAAGTTACAAACCACACATTCTGTCTTTGTACGGCTTATTTTAAACCATTTGGATTCAAAAGCCTCCCGCCATCTCTTGAGTTTTGCATTCGCACCATCTTTTGATTCATCCACAAACAACATATACCAAAGAACCTCCTCTTGAATATGAGCAACTAACTCATCCATAATCAATGCTAAGACATTAGCGCTTAGGGCTGATCCCTGATGCAAACCTATGGTCAATGAGAACTCACCTATCTCTTCCCAGGTAGTTCTCACACTCGTTACCGCCCCTTCATACTTTTCTTAAATAATTTCAATAAAACCTCTTGGAACATTCCTTTTATTTAAAACTCACCAAATTAAATCTCTAGGTACCCTATCGTCAGCTTTTTCTAGATCAATGAAGATCCTATGCAGATTTTTGCTCTTTACCCGATATTTTTCCATTAATTGCCTAAGTGAAAAGATAGCTTCCAACATTGACCTCCCTGGCATAAAACCAAATTGATTTTCAGATATCTTGGACTTCTGTCTAAGTCATTGCTCCATTACTCTCTCCCATAGCTTCATAGTATAAATTATAAGTTTAATCCCACGATAGTTGGTACAATTTTGTATAAGTTTAATCCCACAATAGTTGGTACAATTTTGTATATCTCCCTTATTCTTATATATAGGTTGCAACACTTCTCCAATCTCCAGTCATCAGGCATTTTTTGTCATTAATATCTTATTGAAGAGTCTAGCTAACCAAATCTCCCTAACTTCTCCCAAGTATTTCCCAGCCTCAATAGGGATGTCATCTAGACCCGTAGCCTTTCTAGTCTTCATTTGTTTCAATGCTTTCCTCACTTCCACCACCCTAATTCTACTAAAAAAAAGGATGCTTTGCTAAAGACTCTTTTGTTCTTATGTCTCCTATATAGTCTTCATTTAAAAGTATGCTAAAATACTCCATCCACCTTTCTTTGATATCGTTTTCCTTCAGTAGAACCTTTTGGTCATTGCTCTTAATACATTTGAAATTATCAAAGTCCCTACTTTTCCTTTCTCTCATCTTTGCACGCTTAAAATTATCTCTCCTTCTCTTGTTCCCAACCTATTATATAGGTCGATATATGCTTTGCACTTTGAATCACTTACTACTTTCTTAGCTTCTTTCTTTGTCTTCTTGTACATCTCATAGCTTTCCATAATCCTAGTAGTATACCAATTTTGTAATGTCTCCTCTCACAAAATTTCAATTCAATAAAACTTAGGTTTATTGTTGGATTGATCATCTTACGGGAGCGACTCACGTCTTAAACATGATCAATCCCACGGTGGCCTAATTCCATTGGAGTGAAAGTTGGCCCTAGAATTAGATTTTACGAAACTTCAATTTCAAAGTTGGGTCCTTACAAACTCATCAATAGGTGTGGCCTCATTGGACTGAATTCCATGTCCTTGATGGACGAAAAAATATTTTTGAAATTTTGTTAGAAAAAGAGGGAGCATTTCAACTAAAGTGAAAGGAAGGGAACAAAGAATCAAAAAACCTGTCATGGTCAACCAAATCACACCAGTAGTTAAAAATATAAATATTATAGATGTAGAAAAGATAATAGAGTGTCATACCAACGACTCTTGGATACAGGAGATTGGTATAGCATGTGCTAGAATTAACTTTCGAGCAAGGACTAAGGAGACTATGCTTTCCTCTGTGAGATAAGAAACCATTTCCTAGAGAAAAAAAAAAGGGTACGGAGGATGACAACAAGGAGAAACTTCTTATAGGCTCTCAACTTAGTTTTTGGGAATTTAAAGATCATAAAAAAAGGGGACCCAAATCTCTCTCTCTCTCTCTCACTCTCTCTAACCTCATGTCGATTTTCCTCCGCCAAAATCTTTTTTCAAGCTCCACCTTTTCTTCTAATAAAAGCTCTTTTTCTATGAGTACTTGAGATATAATGGTTATTCTTAAATGATAATGACCAACAACAACCATACCGTAAATTGTATCCAACTCTTTTTGTTCAGAGGTCCTAATTGCAAATTATTCAATTCGAACTATCAGTACTTCAAAACTATTTTTTTTTTTTGGAAGATTAACGCATTCAAAGACTTCTTTTTTTATTCATCCAACTAAGTGAAATATCAATTTATTCATCCAACTAAGTGAAATATCAACGTGGTCATCTAATATCATTATCAACAAGTAAAACATAACAAGTCTAAAAGTTCTACATTCATGGAAAGCATTTTCTATTTTATTATATTTCATGCTACTTTTTTCAAATTTTACAAATATTGGGCTATAGGTTCAGACACGGTCCAACTTGCCTAAATCTCACAAGACTCAGCTCCCCTCCCTGCCACCCACCCCCTACACGGTTTTTAAAACCTCATTCCTTGGACCTGAATAGAGATGATGGGAGAACATAAAGCTTTGAAGCTCATATGATGATGAGTGCAAAGTTTGTTGGAGAAAATTGTGATGTTTGGAAGAATTCACCCTATCAAAAACAGAAAATAAGAGAAAGAAGAAATGGCCAAATCTGATTCATTTCATTCAATTTCTCAAATTTATGTTACATGGGTTCACGGATCTAGCATTATGAGTGTAAGGTGCCTACAAAATATCAAATTACAACTCCCCCATCTATCCTTAGATGCCCTTACATTGACTAAAAAGAAAAGAAAGAAACCAAAAATTGGAAATAACTGTCCATTACAGCCACCAGCTGACTGCACATAACAGTGATCGGCAGGTATAAATACAATCTAATGACCACAGGCCGACTAGATATAACAGTGGTCGGGAGATAATAGTCAGAACCTTATAGTCAGGACCTCTCTTTGGGATTTCTGAATGGTTTTAACAAGAGATGGTTTAATGGAATTTGGGTTTTGATAGCCAATTAGGAATATTTATAAGTCAATCACTTGTATTTCTCAGGTTGTGGGGCAAATCCCTCGAGGGGGCTGTGAGGAACACCCAACGGTATGTCCATTTTGTGTCATTCTAGGGCATTAAGAGCCAGTCCAGAACTATGGCCATAGGCACACACAATAGTACCAAAAAGGTCATGAACATCCATAACTCCTTAAGTGAGGAAAACAAAGAAATTCCTAAGATATTTAGGGATTTCGATGGATGAAGGGCTTGGTGAGGCCATTAGTACTTGTATTAGATCCTCTAGAGAATTCTCTAGAGGTTCAGTACCTTAGAATCTCAAATAGGAGAGGTTTAAAGGGAAATTTGGAAGCTGTAGATGTTTTCTCGAAGTGGCCAAATGATCTCTCTTGGATTGTTTCTTCTCTGAATTGATTCCTTGAAATGCAGCCCAAGGGGTCTATTTCTAGACCCCAGGAGCGGTTGTAGCAGTTGCAACCTGTTTAAATTCAAATTGGGTGCCCAAAATTCAGTTTTGGTCAGATAGCCAAAAATGGCACTTTCTGTTCGGCTAGTATGGCGAAAACTGCACAAACTGTCTTTGATCGCGTGGTGCAGTAGCTGATTAGGCTGTTGGAAGGCAATAGCTGTATTTTTGTCCTTTTGAGTCCATTTGATCTTTGATTTTGTGGTATCTTTCCAAAAACCTTTTAAGACATATCTTTGATCCTTGGGAAAGCTATTCACCATGTTTGGCATATTTAAGTCGATCCGTGTTCCAGGGGGCGGGTGATCGTCAATGCTGCCTTGGAGCTTGTTGAATCGTAGGCTTCAACTCCCAAAAGTAAGACTTGATGTGAAGGTCGCTTCTCATAGCTCTTTGGCCTGATTTTGACCAAGTTTTATGACAAAAGTGACCTTGGTCAAAGATGTTTGTAAAATACCATCTTTTGGTGCAAATTTAGCAATTGCAATTTTTTGCATGCCAACATACCTGACAATTTAAAATCCCTTTGATCACAGCAATGTCACGGCTAAATGCTTATAACATTGACATCATCATAAACATCTATATAATTGCACTAAAATACATGATTGAACAACTTATTTAACTGAACCACATAAAAGGTGCTCAAAGGTTAGCATAACCGGCTCAATCATGATCAAAACTCAATTGAGCTGTATAGTCACATACAACTAAGCCAAGTCAAATCAATAACAAGCAATAAAAAAAATAGATTAACAAAGCTCTAAAGTTATAGTGTACAAATTGCTATAAATTTCAAAAGAAAGAAACGAGTACCACAGAGTATTGAGGAAGCTTTTGAAGCCGTAGAGTCACTTCTGTTATCACTCCCAAAGTGCCCTCGCTTCCAATCATCAATCGGGTCAAATCATATCTAAGAGGGCAGAAAGATGAAAAAGGTTAACTGCAGGGCCAACTATAACAGAACTGAGCCTTTTTACCTTCGTTGATTTATACATATTTATACTATAAGAGAAATGCCTTATATTCTTTTCATTTTGTTTTCTTTTTTGTTTTAAATACTTTTATCTTAATACTGAACAAGTGATTGCTACATTATGAAGCAAAAAGTGTTTAAAGGTCAAACTACAACAACTTGTTTAGCTAGACAAAAAGAAATTCAATAAACAATACTTTGTGCGATCAACACCTTCACTCTGATAAGATCTTTAAAATGAAAAATATATTAATGTGCATTAGCAAAGCCCTCCCAATTAATGATATCACAAACAAAAGAGGTACACAAAGAATGTTAAGAAGAATTCTAGATTAGAGAAAGTAATAATGGACAGGATGGCACTGAAGCTCTCACTAAGGAATCTGGTAGTTGCCAGGTAGTCAAATCGAAGCTTTCCTTCGTCTTATAAAGCAGGGCAGAGTATCATGTTTTGTACAGACTAATGGGATGGAGACATGATTTTTCGTGCCTTCGACTATTCCCATTGATGGTTGTGTGATTACATCTAATTATATGGAAGGGTTTGGTGGTACTATTATTCAAACACCATTTTTTAGTCAAAATCTACAGCATGGAAAGATTAATACCTCATGAGCTTAATGGGTCGATCACATCAGATTTTTATCCCAAATATTTGGTGGCCAAAAATGTTCCGTGGGTTCTCAATTAAGAGTTTTCATGAACAACTGCTAGGTATGAGAGAGGACATCAAAAGATACACCTACATTTGGAGAATTAAAGCAACACCAGGGATTCTAGCATTTATTTGATCGACGACCATGAATAAAAAATTTAACTATTAATCACCTTCGGAATTATCAGATATATTGTCAAAGTTTGCAGCCTATGTTCATCATTCTTATGGTCCTAAATATTTATAGGGCTTGATTTGACACGTTCCATCAGTCCTTGGGCTTTTGGCGTATGGGTTAGGTCGATAACATTTGGTATCAGAGCTGCCTCCACATCTTGAGTTCGAATCACGAAAAGGGCTACCTGGAGTAGAGTGAGAGCACTACCTACCGCCAAAGTGAGAGTCGCCAGGAAAGGGCCACCTGGAGCTAAGTGTGAGCCGTTCTAAGAGGGAAAAAGGGCAAAGTAAGAGCTGCCAAGGACATCAGCTGCAGAAGTGTGGTTGTCTGTTATGGTCGTAAATAATATAGGGCTTGATTTGATGCGTACCATCAGTCTTGGAGCTTTGGGCGTATTGGTTAGTATCAAATAAAATTCGGCTAAGGCCCACTTGTGTGGCTGACTCAGATCTGGGCCTAATATTAGACTTATCTTTTAGATATGATTTGGTCAAAATACATTTCCTATTATAGATATTCTTTTGTTATATTTAGACAATGTATAATTGTAAAATAGGAATAGCCTTGAATAAGGAATTCTGATTTTATTTAATGAAAGGGTCCATCTCCAAAGAAGACGCCAAAATTAAATTGCAAATTCAGAAATCTTCTTTGAACGATAGTTAGGTCCATAACAATCATCTTCTTATTCATTATGTCCATTTGCTAAAATAATTTGGACTATCATATACAACTTTTTGGATTGAAGTGGGTGTGGCCTAAAACAGTGATGACATTCTTTCGGAATTGAAGTTTTGGTTATCCGGATCTTTGCATTTGGATCTCTGAAGGTGTTCGGAGTAATGATGTTGTGTCTCTTTCACTCACTGATTTTGTGTTTTTAGATTCTTCATGTACTCATTGTCCTCCTGAGGTTTGTATTATTCCTGTATATTATAGCTCTTAACATAAAGAATAGTTACCATTAAAAGAAATAAAGAAAGAAAGAAAACACACAGGACCTATGATGCCCAGATACAATATAAATATGGCAAGAACAATCCATGGATATCTTAGGGACACAGATTTTACACATAAAAAGTGATCTGACATGATACGACACAGTAGGTCCGTTATTTAGAAGTATCTGGGTATCTTGGCACTAGACATGAATTCAAAGTCATGTTTATGGAATCAAGTGTAAAGCCAAATGTCTACAGACCTGAATCAGTTTTATTGCCTAAAAGATTATGAAGAAATTACATTACATGGCACCATCGAAGGATTTATCTCGAACTGATGAGGAGTGGGTTGATGTATTGGAGGATTACAGCCTTGTGCTAGTAGTAGAACCCATCTGAAATGACCCAATATCAGAGAGCCCCATTAATTGAGAAACAGTCAAGGTTCTGGCAGGCAGAATGCTGTGTTGAGCAGATCCGGGAGCAATAAAGGTACAAATGCAAGTACACAAAATCTGCACTTACATATCCAGCAACCGGAGTTGTTCAAAGATTCAATGGGAATGATAAGGAGTGATAAGGAGTGAGGTGAGCAAGTGCAAAAAGATCCATGAAGTGTCGTATGGGTGTGTAGGAAACAACAAAGTCAATGTTCCCAAAATCTTGCAACACGCTAAGGTAGCATAACAGCACAACAATTAGGAAAATAAGTTTTGATTCATGATGACTATCTACAAAGAAACGACAGAGAGTGCTTGTAACGCCCTACCCTACACCCATGTATGATATTGTCCGCTTTGGCCCACCGGCCTGACAATTTTGTTTCTGATGGGCCTCAACCCATCAAAAGGCCTCATGCAAGGTAAGGATGTAAGATCTACATATAACCCAATTCATTTTCCTCTCTATAGTCGATGCGGGACTCCGGGGCGTCAAATCCACACCCCCACCTGGTAAGGCCGCACATCCCTGTGCAATACCCTGCCAGTCTCTGTAGCCTGCTAGCCCTCTTGGCCCGTCCACATGAAGACCCGCCCACTTGTACCAGGCCACGGCAGGGGACCCATACTCGAGCTAGTCGAGAGTCGGCTCTGATACCATTTGTAACGCCCCACCCTACACCCATACATGATATTGTCCGCTTTGGCCCACTAGCCTCACGGTTTTGCTTCTGATGGGCATCAACCCATCAAAAGGCCTCATGCAAGGTAAGGATGTAAGATCTACATATAACCCAATTTACTTTCCTCTCTATAATCGATGTGGGACTCCGGGGCGTCACAATCCACCCCCCCGGGGCGTCACAGTGCTTTTATGTGGAGATGAGCCCAAGACTCTTTTGATACACAAGTTGTTATTGGTGCTGTTGTTACAATCAGAGGCAAAAGATAGACCACAGAAGAACACATACAGAGTAAATTTCATGAAGCAAAGCCAAGTGGTTGAAGAAGACGATGCATTGCAAAACGAGGAGCTAAAAATTGATATATTGCATATGGGTACAAAGCATCCAATGAGAGTTTCTAGACCCATTTCCTCGAGAGTTCTGACTGATGGAAGATCTTCAATGCCACTTAGATTTTCTCCAAGGTCACACTTATCAGAAGAAGCTATTTATCAAATAAACCTAGTAAGCTTGAAGACCGCCAGCTTATAAGCCTTGGGCGGTTTTGGTATTTTCATATGCCAAACAGATGGAATATAGTGCAGCAGTACTGACACTAAAATCTTATTTTATACATCAAAACGTATAAGTCAGACTGTCTAGGGCCCAAATAATTCAAAAACAAGAAATAACCAGCAAATAAGGTTCTTGCAGACAATTAACAGAAAATCCAGAATTAATAATACACAATGAACGATCAATAAATAAACCCAAACAGACCTTAAAGCCTTCTCTATCACCCCAGCAATCACACGATACCAGAGGGAGAGGGAAAGAACCATGGTTCAAATAACGGCCACTACGTAGAGTAGTGCCCGCATTATCGACCATAGTAGGTTGAGGCCGCTATGCTATTTTGAAAATAGCAGTGCTAAGGTATAAAACCTAGTAGAGCCAATCTGTTTAATTTAAAACATTATTTTTCCTATTTTCTCCCCTCAATACTCTTTCCTAACGTTGTCTTTACCCTTATGCGGTTCCAAATCACTAAAAAAACACAAGATTGGCTACTACACAATATTTGAATTCTTTTGACCACTTAAAAAATTCACCCCGCTACACCGCTACGTATCGCCGTAGTCGCTACGTATCGCCCGCTATGTAGCATTTTGACCACTGGCCGCTACGCCCGCTGCAACCACTATTTTAATCCTTGGAAAGAACCAAATAAAGCAATGTTGCCTTTCTTCTGTTCAAGTAATGTAGCAGTACAAAAACTGACGACCAAGCAAGCCTATAGCTGTTGACTACATATGTTGCTTATATATTGCTTAAATCACTTCCAAGTTCCAACACCCTAGCAATCTTTCTAATTAGCTCTCCTATAGAACTCCAACTAATGCTTTCCTATTCAAAACAAATCAAAGATTATAAAGAATATAAGAAAAGAAATTCTTCAATTCCAGTTCTGAACGTCCCCTCAGTACGTTACAAATCAAGTTGTGGGCCCCATATGGCCCATGATTTGATGAGATGGGCCACTCGATCTGGCTCTATACCCTTGGGGAGACCTGGTAGTTCATGTTTCAACTGCACTGGGTTGGTTTTGGCCCATCAAATCTCTCATCAAAGTACTGCCACGTTCTGCCTCTCTCTTTTATTCAGAATTTCTGAAAATTGCACAAACAGCCCCTGCTTTCTGTGATTCTTCAAAACAGCCCTTACAATGAGTTTTATTAAATATTTGGGTACTGTTTTGAGGCCCAATTGATCCTTTGGTCCACCTACAAGTGTGTTTGGGTCCCATAGGCTTGATCAGAAACTTCCAAAGATTTAAATAGTTAATTTTCTTTATCCTCATTAGTTGATGCAAATTGATTCGCATCAATGAAGTACTAGTCAATGCTGGTGGGCACATAACCAACAGCTGCCAGGATCAAATAAGTATAATGAAGCCTGGACCAGTCTGCATGCCACTCCAACCGAAAAGCAGCAAATACAGAAAAGAGAAAAGAAGACTCAAACATAGAACACATGAAATTAGGCACAGAGCACACCTAGGTCAAAAAGGCAAAACAGCACAAAAGGAGCATCTAAATCTCTTCTATCATTCAACTTTTAGGAAAAATTAGCATGAACAACCACTGTGCTGCATTAGTATCTAAACGTCATGTCCATAAATAGGAACCCAAAACTCATCTTAGCCGTTAAACCCCCTCCTAGAGGATTTAATCTTTACTGCTGATAATAAAAAGATGTTTTAATCATGACCATTGACATGTATCAGATAAAATAAATTAAAAAATACCGCGTCACGTCACAAATCAAAGCAAACCAAATAAATAGCCAATTAAAAAAATTAAAGATGCAATGATAGCATGGGGATCTACTCATATTAAAGAGAAGGTACCTTGGTGTATGTTATTTGCAGATAATATAGTGTTGGAGGATGAAGCCAGAGATAAAGTGAATGTGAAACTTGAGAGAAGGCAGGAGGCATTACAAAACTGAGGGATTTAAAAGAAATTATACAAATATAGAATATCTGGATTGCAACTTCAATGTGGATGTACAAAGAGCTGAAACTATTGTGAGAATTGAAGCTCAAGAAAAACCACACAGATTTATTCTAAAAAAAAAAAACACACTTGGCACGATAATAAGGATGGAGAGAGTGAGGAAGACATCGAACATAGGATAAGAGTGGGATGGTTGAAGTGGAGACTTACTTCTTGAATGCCTTGTGATCGGCGCATACCAGCAAGATTCAAGGAAAAATGTTACAAGACAACAATTAGATCAACTATGACCCATGGAGCAACTGTTGGCCAGTCGCAAAGCAACACATGCACAAAATGAGTGTAGCAGAGATGAGAACGTTGAGATGGATGTGTGGTAAAACTGGAAAATATAGAATCAGAAATGAGCGCTTTCGGGAGCACTTGGGGTAGCATTGAGTGGTGATAAATGTAATACCCCAGAACCCCCTCTAGAAGGAATTCAGGAATTTAAATTTTCGGTTATAAAATTTTATTTAGTTATTTGAATTTCTCAAATTTAATTAGCACAAGTTCGAGACCTGCAAGCAGCTACTTTTGTGCAAAATTGCCAAAGGTTAGGTCTGTCTCCTGTCAGGAGCATCCCATGACCCTGTTTTGCAAGACCCGCACCGGGTAATGACCTTTTTTATTTAAGTTTCTCGAATTTAAATGAAATAATTACTTTATAACTAATTATTTATTTATTTAGTTATTTGGCATGGTAACTTATTTGTAATTAATTTGATTTCTTGGTATTATTATTAATAGCCTAGTTCCCAATTGGGAATGCCCAAGCAAGCCAGTTATACAATTTAGGGATATTTAAGAAAAAAATTAAGCTTAAACCTTGATTAAATGGATTTATGAAGAAAAATAAGAAAATAACAGTAGAGTTGTTCGTGCATTTTTTTGGATGAAACTACCCTTATCGACAATATTGTCAACTTAGTTGATAATATCATCAACATCCATTGCAAAAGAACATTTTCTTCGTTTTTCTTTAACCTAGTGATGGAGAAGTTATGAAAAGCTTGCATTTTGGGGTCCCGATGGTCTTCCTCAGGTGATCCCAACGGTCTTCATCAAGTTTCCATTCATTTCTTGCCTTCCCCTTTTTTTCAGTGTATTCTCATGAGATTTGGAGGGTGTGAGTTTGGAGTGCCATGTGTTTGTTGAAATGCCGAAACGAGGATGTTTCTCTCAATTTGACAATGGCTTCGAGTGAGGTTGAAGGGGATGGATTTGGATATGCTTTTGTGATGATTTGGATTTAGGGATGATATTATTGTGACATTGGGTTTTGTATTCTTCTTTGAGAACCTTTAAGACCCGTTTTTATGTTTATATTGCTACAGTTATGGTGTCATTTCCTCCGTGCAAACATAAGATTCTTTAATGGAAGGTGGTCAGTAGTTTTAATATCTGATTTGTTTCAAGAGAGAAAAGTTGGTAAAGAAAGACAATCAGTTGGCGATATCGTCAATGAGGGTAGTTTCGTCACGAACAACTGTCATTATTTTCTTATTTTTCTTCATAAATCTATTCAATCAAGGTCTAGGCGCAATTTTTTCGTAAAAATCCCTTTTATTTATTTTAGTGGGTACCCCTAAATTAGGGTCCCTGTGGCCTAACCCATATTATTCGCAAATTTGGACAAAGGAACCATAGGGACCCCAAAAGGCTTGATCTATGTTGTAATTAGGTTAATGGCTTAAGGGGTTTTGGTAGGACCTAGAGTAGAGAACCAATAGGATTATTTGTAATATAAACTAGAAAGCTGGGAGGATATGCAAGTTGAAGGCCCACAAAGGGGAAGGGATAGGCCAAAGAAGACGTGGATGGAAGTAGTAAAAAGAGATTTGAAGAAATGCAATCTGAAGATTTGACTCAGGATAGATCGGAATGAAGAAATAGAATTCATGTAGCCGACCCCAACATAGCTGAGACAAGGCTTTAATGATGATGATGATGATGATGAATTGATGATGACAACTAGAAAGATGGGACCCATGATTGATTTTAAAGAGAATTATTAGAAGGAGAGGAAACTAACTTACACAAACATTTCAATGGGATTTGGAGTGTGACCACACGCCCGAAAGAATATATTGGGATGTGCTGAAAACCCAATATCCTTGGATCACAGCCATTCTCTCTCTCTCTCTCTCTCTCTCTCTCTAGAAAACCCAACTCTAGCCTATCAAGTGAGATCTAGAACTAGAAGAAAAAACTAGCAATAACGAGGATAAGAAGAAAGGATCAGCAGGTTCTCTTATCCCAAGTGAGTAGACATCTAAATCTACTAGTGTATACGAGGTTATCCTAATATGGTGTAATTAGAAACTCTATTAGGCTTAGATCTTTGATGAAATCATGAGGGATTTAGCGAATCAATGAACAACGATGAGAAAACCCCTTTGGCTGAACTCTGTAGCATGGGTTCTAGGGCTGGCCAAATTGGATTATGTGGTATTCTTGATTGATTGGAATCTGATGTGATAAGAATTATATGGTTATTTTGTAGTTATGATATGATCCTTCATTATATTGATGATTCTTGTTTCTTTGACAATCAATTCTAGGAGTTTGACATGTGTTTAAGAACTTGGAATTAGTGTTAGTGATTCATGAATGTCAGATATGGAATTAGAACCTTCGTAGACTGGTATGTATAGGCCTTGGTGGAGTTCTCAAAGACCCTCGTTATGATTGTTTTGTGATGTTTTAATGCCATACTATGGAGATTCAGTTGGATTGAATTTATTGGTGAATATGAAGTTTGGGTTCATGATTATTGAGTAATGTATACTTGCTGGTGTTGCTATGAGTTCTATTACACAGTGATTGTGATTTGTAGTAAGCTCAAATATGAAGATTATTGTGGATTAGTATACAGGCTACATCCCGATGTTACTTGGAGATTCACACAAGGAAGAATGTGTCTTGTGTGTATTCTATGGATAGGTTAAGTTATATGTTGTGCGCTTGTTATGCCATGTTAAAGAGAATTGTTAGCATCTTCTCTAGGGGCTGGTCAAACCTAATTTTTAGGGGCGTTCTTGTTAAAGTGTAAACTTGTATGATATTTGGCCCAACCCACTTGTATGATATTAGGCCCAGCCCAAGTGTAAATAGGAGATCTAGTCAAAATGTGTACAGCAAGATAGATTGTATACAGCTCGATAGATTAATTGTCTTTCCATTCTTAGAGATCTAATTGATCTAATTAGGTTTTAATTCCTTGATTTGTAGCCTAATCTTAGGCATTGTAAAGTCTATTTAAAGAACAGAAATCCAAGATGAGAATCATCGAATGTGAGAATTTCACACAACTCTATCTCTCTCTTTCTTCCTGGCTATCTCTTTCTTTCTGGCATATGCTTTTGAATGTCATGGAATATCATGGTATCAGAGCTCGAGTTCTAGGAGATCTTCTTCCTTCTTCATTCTGAGAGACTTCTAAAGCTTCGGTTCTTCTTTTCTCTCTGCATGGGATATCTCTGATCAAGGTGGCCCACCTCTGATCAAACCACTTGTAGCCAGCAATCTACATGATGATGATCGACTATTCTTCAAAGGATTTTTGAAGATTTTTCTGGATTTTTATAACACCTTTTGAGGTAGTTTCCAGCCACTTCTTCCTCTGGCGATTTTGGTCAAATAGATTTCATCACAGCCGTCCAGATTGGTGGATCTTCATCCACTCCTCATCAAATTTTGGCCTGGGGGACAAATTTTTGAACTCCTTCCAGATATTACTACCTGATCTTTGCTTAGATCAGTTTGTGGGACCCACTTTCAGATCGATGTTCTACATTCCAGATCGTCAGGCTCTGTTTTAGCACAACATTGCACTGTTGTGCTACTGTCTTCTATCTCTGCTTCATCCACTGATCTGTAAGCTCATCCTCGTCCTCTTCCAAGGTCTGGAAGCACTCAGACCCACTTCAGATCATCACTGATCATCCTGATCATCACAGATCTTCTCTGATCAAGGCGTGGCCCACCTGTGATCAACATCACCAACATCAGCGGATTCCTCCATCTTGGTCGACCAGCATTGGTGGTATTTATGGACATTTTTCAGGAATTTTTCTCCCATCAGAGGTCAGTTTTCCAGCAACATTTGTGATACTTCTATTTCTTGCCTCTGATTTCATCACGGCCGTCCAAATTCTTGGATTTTGATCTGTTTTGAGTGAGACTTTGGCCTGGAGTTGCGCAAATAGCTTCTCCTTCCATCCCCACTCCCTGATCTGATCACTGATCATCACTTGGAGCACCCGTGGAAATCGTTTCACTGTCAACCATTGACGTTTTTTGTATCTCTGCTTTAATAGTTATGGAAAAAGGAGATATTAAGTTGATCAAGTTTAATGGTAAAAACTATACCACTTGGGCTTTTCAATTTCAAATTTACCTTAAGGGTAAAGAACTCTGGGGACATATTGATGATTCAGATCCCAAACCTACTGATGACAAGCTCCTATCTAATTGCGAGGTTAAAGATTGGCAGATCATGTCCTGGATATTGGGGTCTGTCGATGCACAGTTTATCCTAAACCTTCGCCCATACAAGACTGCCAAAGAAATGTGGCTTTATTTAAAGAAGATATATTTGCAAGCAAATTCTGCTTGCAGGTTTCATTTAGAACATGAAATCTCGCAGTTTGTTCAAGGGACCTTGTCGATACAGGATTACTACTCTCAGTTTACAAGTCTGTGGACTGATTACGCTGAGCTTATTTATGCTGACCTTCCTGCTGCCTCATTAGCCTCTATTCAAGAGATCCATCAGACAAGTCAGCGGGATCAGTTTTTGATGAAGTTACGGCCACAATTTGAAAATGTTCGGTCCAACTTAATGAGCAGGGTACCATCCCCTTCACTCGAATCATGTTTGGGTGAACTCCTTAGAGAGGAACAGCGCTTGGTGACTCAGACGGCACTTACACAGAATGCTCCTCAGGCTGCTCCTGTCGATGTTGCTTATACTGCCAGGGGTAAGCCTCAAGCCCGGGACATGAGCAAGGTCAAATGTTTTTGCTGCCACAAACTCGGACATGTTTCCACTCAGTGCAACCAGAAGTTTTGTTCCTATTGCAAAACCAAAGGTCATGTTCTTCCGGAATGCCGGACGCGACCTCAGAATCGGGCACAACAACAGAGAGCCTACTCTGCTCATCTTCCTGAAGCTCCTTCACCAGTTATGCCTGCACCACCTGCTGCCTCTTCTTCTTCTACCCTCACTCCTGAAATGGTCCAGCAAATGATCATAAATGCTTTCTCTGCCCTTGGCCTATCAGGTAAACCAAAATCTTCAGTATCCACCTGGTATATTGATTCAGGGGCCTCCAATCACATGACACACTCTCCTGCCAATATGACTCATATTAGGGAGTATGATGGAGACCTCTGCATCAATACTGCTGATGGTGGCAGTATTCCCATTTCCGCTGTTGGACAGGTTCCTCACTCCTTACCCTTGCATAATGTTTTTCTTTCCCCTCGCTTAACCACAAATTTGTTATCAGTTGGTCAACTTGTTGATAGTAATTGCTCCATCTTGTTTTCTCACTCTGGTTGTGTTGTGCAGGATCAAGTATCGGAGAAGGTGCTAGCGAAGGGCCCTAAGAAGGGACGCCTGTTTCCCCTCCAGATTTCGTCAACAGAAAAGCTCCCTTCGGAGTCTGCTTTGTTTTCCAATTTTGGTCATAATAAATGCCAGTTGTGGCATAATCGTTTAGGACATCCTAATTCCAAAACTTTGATGTTTTTATTAAATTCTGGTTTAATTAATGATAATAAAGTTTCTTTTAAGGATGTTTCTTTTAATTGTGATAGCTGCAAAATGGGGAAAGGGAAAACCCTTCCTTTTCCTCTTCATGATTCTTTAGCAATGAAATGTTTTGATATTGTTCATAGTGATGTGTGGGGTATTGCACCTGTTATCTCTCCTTCTCATTATAAATACTTTGTTACATTCATTGATGATTATAGTCGTTTTACTTGGATTTATTTTTTGCATGCTAAGTCTGATGTTTTCTCGGTTTTTAAAGTTTTCTTGTCTTATGTTGAGAATCAATTTTCCACTACCATTAAAATTCTTAGATCTGATTCAGGGGGGGAGTATGTTTCTAAGGAATTTCAAACATTTTTGCAATCCAAAGGCATCATCTCTCAGCGCTCTTGTCCTTACACCCCCCAACAAAATGGTGTCTGAGCGGAAAAACCGACATCTCTTGGATATTGCTCGTTCACTTTTGTTAGCATCTTCTATTCCAACTAGGTTTTGGCCTGAAGCCCTCTCAACCGCTGTGCATGTCATAAATCGACTACCTTCCTCTAGATTAGACAACCAGACACCGTTTTTTAGACTTTTTCAAAAGAATCCACTCTATGATCATCTTCGTCCTTTTGGGTGTGTTTGTTTTGTTCTTCTTCCTCCCACTGAGCGCACTAAGTTAACGGCTCAATCCTCCATCTGTGCCTTTCTTGGTTATGCTCTTAATCAAAAAGGCTATCTATGTTATGATTCTAAAGCCAAAAGAATTCGAGTGTCTCGCAATGTCGTGTTTTTTGAAAATCAATATTTCTTTCCAAGGCATGGTGATTCAAATGACTCTGTCTCGTTCTCTTTTTTACCATCATTTTCAGATAAAATGCCTCCACCTGTTACTCGTTTTAAGCCGAATTTTGTGTATAAACGACGGACTGTTACAGGTGATCCTGCCTCTGGGTCTCTCGCTGCGCCTACCCTGACTGCTCCTGATCCTGCACCTGATCCACCTCCGGCGCCTCCAGCTCCTGATCCTGTACCTAATCCACCTCCGGATTCTCTGGCTCTTCGCCGATCCATTCGCCACATCAAGCCACCTGATCGCTATGGCTTTACTCATGCTTCATTATTAACCACTTTGTCTTCTGTTTCTATCCCTAACTCGTACTCTCAGGCAGTGCAGCATGATTGTTGGAAACAGGCTATGCAGGAAGAACTTACTGCTCTTCAAAAAAATCATACATGGGACATTGTTACCTGTCCTTCCTCTATCAAACCCATTGGATGCAAGTGGGTATACTCGGTGAAATTAAAGTCTGATGGATCCTTGGATCGCTACAAAGCCCGTCTAGTTGCACTGGGAAACAGGCAGGAGTATGGTATCGACTATGAGGAGACTTTTGCTCCAGTGGCCAAAATGACAACTGTACGTACAGTTCTTGCTATAGCCGCCTCTCAGTCATGGCCACTATATCAGATGGATGTGAAGAATGCTTTTCTTCATGGGGATCTTAAAGAGGAAGTCTACATGCGTCTCCCTCAAGGAATTCCTTCTTCTTCCAAGACCGATGTTGCTCGATTACGACGCTCACTATATGGCCTTAAACAGGCACCCAGAGCCTGGTTTGACAAGTTCCGAACCACTCTCCTTCAGCTTTCTTTCATACAGAGCCCGTATGATCCTTCGATGTTCACACTTCATTCATCCAGAGGATCCACAATTCTCCTTGTGTATGTTGATGATATCATTATTACTGGCCCTCACAGTGATATGATCCGACAGATACAGGCCTCTCTGCAAGATAAGTTTCATATGAAGGATTTGGGACCTTTGAATTATTTCTTGGGTTTGGAAGTGCATCAATCAAAGAAAGGCTTGTTTCTTCATCAGCACAAATATGCTATTGACCTAGTGGATCTTGCCGATCTCGGTGATTCTAGCCCAGTCGACACACCGTTGGAAGTAAATGCCAAGCTTCATCAACAAGACGGCGATCTCCTTCCTGATCCTACATTCTATCGTCGTTTGGTTGGTAGCCTTGTCTATCTCACCATTACTCGACCAGATCTCTCTTATGCTGTTAATCTGGTCAGTCAGTTTATGACGGCCCCACGGCATCATCATTTGGCAGCAGTCAAATGGATTGTTCGATATATTCTTGGTACCTCTACCCGCGGCTTATTATTTCCAGTTGGCACACCACTTACACTCACCGCTTATTCTGATGCGGATTGGGCTGGCTGTCCGGACACCCGTCGCTCTACCACAGGATGGTGTGTTTACTTGGGAGACGCCTTGGTTTCCTGGAAATGTAAAAAGCAAGAAAGTGTCTCCAAATCTTCCACGGAATCCGAATACCGAGCCATGTCTTCCGCTTGTTCTGAGATCCTATGGCTTCGTGGGTTGCTCTCCGAGCTTGGCTTCTCCCAGACTCAACCGACTCCTCTTCATGCTGACAACACAAGTGCCATTCGAATCACTGAAAATCCTGTGTTTCATGAGCGGACCAAGCATATTGAAGTGGACTGTCACTTCATTCGGGACGAGTATGATCGCAAAATCATTACTCTTCCCCATATTTCCACTGAGTTCCAGCTTGCTGATATCTTCACCAAGGGCCTTCCGCGACCGCGGCATGAATTCCTAGTTCGCAAATTATTGCTGGTTGATTCCCCGCATCAATTTGAGGGGGGGTGTTAATGTGTAAACTTGTATGATATTTGGCCCAACCCACTTGTATGATATTAGGCCCAGCCCAAGTGTAAATAGGAGATCTAGTCAAAATGTGTACAGCAAGATAGATTGTATACGGCTCGATAGATTAATTGTCTTTCCATTCTTAGAGATCTAATTGATCTAATTAGGTTTTAATTCCTTGATTTGTAGCCTAATCTTAGGCATTGTAAAGTCTATTTAAAGAACAGAAATCCAAGATGAGAATCATCGAATGTGAGAATTTCACACAACTCTATCTCTCTCTTTCTTCCTGGCTATCTCTTTCTTTCTGGCATATGCTTTTGAATGTCATGGAATATCAGTTCTTGGGTTTTGATTAATTGGCATGATGATTTAGATGATTTAAGGCTTTTTTCATCACTATGCTTGACCTAGGTTCATTAGTAATTCTAGTACATTGGAAGTCCGTATAGATGGTATTACTATGTACTAAGAATCTGAATATTGCAGTTATATTGCTAGATTCATGAATTCCATTGTGCTACTTGTTTATGATCTAGTACATGTTTCTCGTTCGGAATTCTATTTGAATTCGAATATCAACTATTGCCTGGAATGGATATATTATGACACTTAATAATTGTGCAAGCATCTCAAAATTATCGAGGCTAGTTATGCAATTGCCTTTACACGATCAGGTACTAGTAATGAAATGGTGCGGGGCATAATAAATCCAGTATTTGTGTAAGGGGTTGTATTGTTGTTTATGATCTAGTACATGTTTCTCGTTTGGAATTGTATTTGAATTCAAATATCTATTGCCTGGAATGGATATGTTATGAAACTTAATAATTGTGCAAGCATCTCAAAGTTATCGAGGCTATTATGCAATTGCCTTTACATGATCGGGTACTAGTAATGAAACGGTGCGGGGCATAATAAATCCGGTATTCGTGTAAGGGGTTGATTTCAAGCTACCTTGTTATGAGTGTTGAGAACAACAAGGAAATGTATTTCATATCTGAATTATGTTCATGTGATCCCCATGAAGAAGACGACTCTTGGTATGACTTGATTAGTCTGGACCAACCTGTTGGACACTCCTAGACCCCTAGCACAGTACAATGTTTCAGTCCATTGTAACGACCCGGAGGTATCAGAGCATAAGATCTGGGCAACTAAAAGAATTAGCAACCCTAGGACATTTGGTGAGGACGCTAGAGTGGTGTATAGCACTTGCTTAGATGAAAATCGTTTTGCTGTTTTTGTGAAGTTAAATGTATACCCTTTTGCAGAAAAAGAGATAGGAGGGTCAATGACAGTGGTAATGGTAATGATAATGGTAACCCCAATCAAAATGGGGGACCTGTTGAAATGCCAAAATATGCCCGATTGATGTTTGAGAATTTTAATAAGGCAAATGCGCAGGTCCAAGAGCAAATCAGTGCTATTCATACCCGTCAAAGTGAGAATGGCGAAGGACACAGCGATATTAGAGATGGCTCAAGCGGAGGCAGTAAGAATGGGGGCAGGGATCGTGAGAGAGATACTCTTTATAAGAGATTCAATGAGTTCCACCCCAAGTTCTTTGAAGAGACTACCAACCCCTGGGACGCAAATAAATGGGTGGAGCATATGGAGGGTATCTTCGAGTTTATGGGATGTTCGGAAAATCAAAAGGCTATATTTGCAGAATTTAAACTCGAAGGCGACACAAAAGAATGGTGGAAAGCGGCTAAGAAGTCGTTCAATGGGCAAGAAACAGAAATCACATGGATCTTCTTCAAGCGGGAATTCATAAGGAAGTTTATACCAGATCATATTAGAGCTCAGAAGAAGAGAGTTTGAAACCTTAGTGCAAGGCAACCTGACAGTAGCCAAGTACGCTCTCAAGTTCAATCAACTATCACATTTTGCGGAGACATTAGTGGCTACAGAAGGAGAAAAGCTGGAACGGTTTGTGAATGCCTTAGACCAGACATTAAGAAAGATGTGAAACTACATGAGCCAAAAACTTACGCCGAAGCACTGAGGAAAGCTTTTGTGTCGGAGGAGACAATAGAAGACATAAAGCAAGAGACTCAATTGGTGCAATCAGGAAACAAGAGAGATCATTTGGGAGATCATGCCCAATCAAAGAAACAGAAGATAGAAAGTGGCATAAGGTGTGACTTTTGTGGGAAGGGTCACGATGTAAGTCATAGTGTTGCAGGAAATGGGGCATCTGCTTCGAGTGCGGACGGGTGCTTCGAGTGCGGACGGGAAGGTCATAAGGTCCAAGATTGTCCACAAAAAGGCCTACAAATTCAGAATCAACAACAGGCCCAATATCCGAAACAGAATTGTACCCCCAACAGAATAGACAACAAGGTTATCAACAGAATCAAAGACAAGGGTATCCACAGAATCAACAATAAGGAAATCAACAAAATCCTCAGGCATGCCCTCAAGGTCAAAATCAATATAGGGCCGAAAATGTTCAAGGAGGGAATCCTCAAACGAGTGCGCAAGTATATGCAATGACTCAACAAGAAATGGCAGCAACTGGCAATGCGGTAACGGGTACGTTTCTGTCTCTTATGTGTGTTAAATTTGGAGGACCAAATTTTCTAAGGAGGGGAGTATGTAATACCCTGGACCCAGTTGCAGGGGCCAGATTATTTTCAGGTATTTTATATTTAATTTTCTTGATTTTTCTTAGAAATATTGGGACCCATAGTTTGATGGAGGATTTCGAGTGGGACTTGTGTTACTTATACCATAGACTCCTAGTAATGTTAGGAATAGGATTGGCATGTGAGAAGGAAATAATAAAATTAGGAAGTGGACATTGGGAAGGATTCTAACTCTAGCTTTTATATATATTGATTGACCCCAAGCGTCCCTTATGCAATTCTCTCTTTTCCATCAAGCCAAAGCCTAGTTTAAATTAGCCTTGAAGAAAATAGGAGGAAAAACCAATTCTAGTTCACCATAACAGGTGAGTAGAGATTCTGATCTAATTGTGTGGTTTTGAATTTCTGACTTTGCTCTTCTATATTTTTTCCTCTATTTTATGGTGAGTAGAATTCCCCATATACATGTATCGATGAAATTGCATTATGAAGATGAATGAGTCGATGGTCGTATGGATTGCGTTGGTTTACAATTACACCTTGTTTGCCAGAACTTCTGTAGCATTACTTTGTGATAAAAATTGGATTGTTGCACAATAGATCACAATTTCAGATGCTTGTAAGACACTGTCGACATAACCGGGCCATGTTTCAAATATTGAATGATCAGCTTTCTTGGTTAGACATGATTATTGAATTCTTTTGGTTAAGGTAATCCCAAGATAATGCTTCTTACAGAAAGAAAAAGAATCCGATGTGGAGCCAAGGCAGGAATTTGAATTCTACACTTCCAAGCCGTCCGGAACAGATTTTGTTGATAGGGGTTGTGGGAGTGGGACCATATGGCCCACTTAATGAGAGATCTAGTCCAGGGATCCGAAAGGGGACCCATGGGCGACCCCTAGGGTGGTGGACTCATGTGGAGTGGGTCCCATCTGGGCCCTCATCCAGTTGCCCTGAAGGGAGGGGGGCGGCAGTTGCAGATTTTTGGGCTGCATGTGGACATGCCATAGTGGGACCCCCTGGCCCATCTGATCAGAGATCACATCCATTCAATGGGTAGAGGACTGATGAACGACCATGGTGTTTAGGTCCATCTTAAGTAAGGACCAGTGGGGCCCACTATCCAACCAGTCAGAATATACCAAACGTGAGGCCTTCGTATACAGAAAATAGAGTTCTGTTAAGGATCCTTTCATTGCTACACGAGTTTCTAAAATTTGGAATATGCCCTGGTAGTTTATAATAAACTCAGATTAGGCCCTTATGACTTATTTTCTTGGAAATTCATTAAGATAGGGTTTTGGGTAGGAATTTCCAGCCTTACATAAAGTCTGAATTTGCAAGGAGGTCCTTCCAGTCTTAAGAAATTATGATTAGACCCTTTGGCTTATTTTTATTTAAATAAAGTTTTGAGTGTGGAGAATGCTATGGATGGGGTACTAAGTTTTCTGAAATTGCAAGCAAAGGCCTGTTATTCATTGTTATTATTTGCAAATTGTTTGAATTGTTTCCTTTAGTTCTTGATTTGTCAAATCTGCACTTTTTGACCCTGTTTTTTGAATTGACGGTGACTTGAAATATGTATATGGATTAATATGCATGTCTTTGTTATTTGGGGATCTCACATGGTACATTGTGTGGTTTGTATATGTATATGTTGTGGTTAAGTTGGTAATTGAATAATTCCCTCAAAATTGTAAAGGGTGAGTTATGTAATTGACCTCTCTCACCTCATGCACCAATTTTGATTCGGAATCCACATAAATTGAAAAGGGATTGATTATGGCATTTCCCATTACAAATGTTGAGAACATGCTAAATATCAGATTTTGATGAGACATATATTTGCTATTTGAATTGGAAAACTGAGATAAGATGACTTTGTTTGTTTGGAGGAACCTTTTGGACACCCCCTAAACCACTAGCACTTAATGGGATGACGTCCCCGTACAAATGGCCAATTTTGTAAGGATTGTTGATGTTGGACCTTTTTGGGAAAGGTTGATTTTGTGGTACCAGTTTGCTGGTTTTAGACCTTGGTGGTCGATTTTGTTTTGGGACATTAAAGAATGATTTTAAGATGTGCAGGCATGAGTTTTGGGAACTCTTTGTACATGTGATATCTTTGTGGAACATGAAACTTGGGCGTGTGCTATCTGGTGGTTAGGAGGTTGTCGTTTGTTTGACCCGATTCCAACCTTGGCTTGAGTGAGACTTTGGGATGTTACTTTAATTTGTTGTATAATTTTATCTAAGTATATGTTTAAATGCACAAATAGATTAGAATATCTATTCACTTAGTTGTACTGATATTTTATGGATTTGCCCCAATCCAGGTAATCAGGACTCAGCGACTCAGGAAAATCTTGGTGACTAGGAGATATATTTTGGAATGCATACTTGAGCATCAGGAGCCACATAGATTAAGAAGAATTAGATTTAATAGATTGTTTAGATTATTTCATTTTAAAGACATTGTAGTTATTTTATTTTTATTGGACAATGTTACATTTGTTATTACACTTGGGTTTTAATAAAAGTTGGTTCAAGTGGATAAAGGCTTAATCTTTATGTGATCTTGATTTAACCTATGTGTGTGATGCTTACAAGTTTCGGCACGGAATTCGAAGGGCCCCGGATTCCGGGTCGTTACATCCATGTACAAGGTCCAAGATATATGAGTTTCTCCCAAGATATATGAGTTTCTCTAACTTCCATGTCAGTTATTTTCCCTCACTTTTAGGTCATCCATTTCCCTAACTTTCAGGTCAGTTATTTTCTGACTTTTAGGTCAGCTGTTTCACTAACTATAGGCCAGCCCGACATGTGATATGAGGCATCCAATGAGATGTATGAGTTATGGGCCTGTGCTATCAGTTGGTTAAGCAGTTGTCTTGAGGCTAGTTTTAGTTAACCTTGAACAGACCTTAACTGAATTTACATAATGGTATTTATATGTTGAAGCTTTACCTTGTTTAACATGTTGTTGTGTGTGCGCACACATATGATCTCTATTCACTCAGTTTCACTGACTTTTGGATTGCCCCAATCCAGGTAACTTAAGAGATTGAAGATGAAGATGCTCAGGTTGTTGTAGGCTTTTGGCATGCGCTTGAGAGGGCGAAAGACAGCAGAACAATTAGGGAACTAGTCGCATAATGTTTTAGGTTTCATTAGTCATGAACAATGAAGACTTACCTCTTCTTGCATTAGATTTCTTTATCAATATTTATTAATTTATGCCCTTAAATCTGGATTATCCATTCGACTCATGAATGTGTTATGTGATACTTGTTACTCACGACGCAGGATTAGAGGGGCCTGGATTTTGGATCCAAACAATAAACTAAGAGAAACTTGTTTGAGGTGGTTTGTACATGTCCAATGCAAGTCAAAAATGGCACCGGTGAGAAAAAATCTTCAATACAGGTTGATGGCCGACCAAGGGCAAGGGGTAGATCAAAGAGGAGGTGGATGGAAGTTGTAAGAATAAATCTGAAGTCCAACCTATGAAAGGATTTGGTTCATGATCAATCGAAATGGAGAAGCAGAATTCATGTAGCCGACCCCAATATAGTTGGAACAAGGCCTTGGTGATTATGATGATGATGACGAGACGATGATGATGATATGTAAAACAAATGGACAATTGATGCAGATCAACTAGCATCCGCTGATGAGGATTAAGAAAATCAAGTGGTGGATAGAGTATTCAAACATTTTATGATTGTCACCAAGCCTACAGCACACAGACACGCATCTTGGAGAGCCTAGGATCAAATGGGCCTCAAAACAGTCCCCGACCAATTAAAAAATCCTACTGTCAGGGACCGCTCTGATAGACAAGAAAATAGCAGTGGGTTCTCTGTAATTACAGAAAGTTTTCCAGCAGAAATTCCACCGACCAGACTACTGTTTGGACCACATTCAAATGAGCCTAAAGGGCCAAACTCATGCAAAACCCAAGTTGATTACAGCAAGATGTCTTGTAGAGTTTTATTTTGGCAAGACAGAAAATGCATTAAGAGAAACTTTACCGCCACAATGGGATATAGAAGAAAGTAGTTTTAATATTTCATTTAGCAAGTCGTCTTTTTGCATAGGAAGGAATAGCATATCGAATATATAGAATTCATAAATGTTCATTTCTACCACACAACAATAGGATTCAAAATTCAGTTAAAATCAACAATAAGGTCCAATATTTTCATAACAGACTTTGATAATTTGTTATAATAAAAATATATATAAAAAAAAGGACTGGTGTAATTCCTAAATTCTCTTCAGATTGTAAGGAGAATAAACAGACCCTGCAGCACTCTTTCGTGCACGAGAACCTGTTTTGACGACATCACCATTTGCCAGAACAGCCTGCAAGGCGAGCAAAACTTTCAAAGAAACACCCAAAAAATTGTGAAAACAAAAGAAAATAAAGGTGCAACTAACCAACCTTGAGGTTGATGACATTATCTCGCATAGTCCCATACCTACAAACTGAAGATTAAATCATCAAATCCAATTAAAAATAATATTGTTGTAATAGTGGTTTGAAAAGAAAATGTCCCGCTGAACATGAACTGTCTAAACCAGAAGAAGTCTAGAAGTGTCTGAGAAAATCAAAAGAAAATATTTACTTTAAAAATGCCTATAAGATGTTTCTATTTCAATTGTGAATTTTTTATTTTAAATTTTTATATAACCATTTCCTTAGCAAGATTGGTTCGCCACTATTTATTCTCTAAGTTCTCTAAGTCTTAACAAAAGGAAACCCAAAATCCTCAGCCATACTTGAACTTACACCTACCAAAGAACGATAGCAAATGGAAGTAAAATACCTTACAGACAATTTCCTTACAATCAGGCTATCAGTAAAGTCAACAGAAATTGACATTTGGAATACATACCTTACAGCCAGAGATCCAGAGCAACGAGTTGCACACATGCCCCCAATGGTTGCACCAGGCCCTACTCGTCCAGACAAAACAACAAAAGAGTCTCAATTACAACATCACTGACAGTTGATCTAGCCATAGAATAAGGAAATAACAATAGATTAAACATGAATAATATTGTCAAGTAGATAAAATCACCCCATCAATCATTACCAAGAGATAATTGCATGAATATTCATTACCAAGAGATGATTCCGTGAATATTCACTGAAAATAGTTTTCATGGAAACAAACATTTTTGCATTATTTTAGTACATAAGGGAACTACATCTCAGAGAGATTTTTTTTTTTTTTTTTTTTTTTTGAATGGGACATCTCAGAGTGCCCACACCTCATCTTCAAATGCCAGCACAAGACTACCTCATGTGACGTGAAGTTAATAGAATTAAGGCTCATTGCTCTTTTCATTTTTTTTAACTTACTATTTTTGGGTTTTTAGGGTTTCTGGTTTTTTTTTTTTTTTTTTTTTTTTTGTGTGTGTGTGTGTGAGAGAGAGAGAGAGAGATTAAAAACAAGTTTAACTGGGAAAAAAACAGCAATGGGATTAACTAAGGGCATGTTTGTTTTATTTACCAGTAAAGTACAATAAAGGTCAAATTAGTGGGAAAGGTATGTAAAGTAAAGGTGAAGTATAGTTTTTGGTAAAGTAAAATTTGCGTTTGTGTAGGATCAGGTGAAGTTACAGAGAGAGAGTGGTAAAGTAAGCACTTGTCTTTTATGAGGTAAAATTTTTTGGGGCCTGGTAAAGAAAAAGTAAAGTTTTTTGCAGCTGGAACTTTACTTTCCCACTCGTGACAAAGCAAACACGGGTAAAGTTTCGGGTGGCTGGGTTTACGTTACCACCAGCAAAACAATCATTGCCTAAGGCTTTGTTTGGGTGTTCCAACAGTGGCAATTTCAGATCAAAAAGATATTTTAGAAAAACGGATTTTAATCGATGAACTAGTAAAAGAAGATAAAAGTACAGAAGAGAAAGAAGAGACAAGGGAAACAATTGAGTAAATAGTCAAGTACGTCATACACTGATACAAATTACACAAATAGTCATTACTAATAATATTTATGAGTAAAATGAAAGGTAGTTAGCATTATTTTCTAACCAACATCCCAAGGTACATGAAATGCACTGCACACAATGAAGTTCATGTTTTTCATCCCACTAAGAAGACAAGGTGGAACCTGGGTCAAGTGGAAAGAAAAGACCATAAGGCTTTAGAAATTCATTAAGCTCCACCCATCCAATCCCTGGCTCAACAACCACATCCATGTCCTCAACATGCAATGATTTGATTTTCTGCAAAACAGAATGATAAAATGATAATATCAATAGAATTAAGAAAAAATTTCCCACTTGTAAAAAATAAAATAAGAGCGCTAATGATGGAATTATAAACTAAAATTTTATATAACCAATATATTTATGACAATACCTATATGACGAGATCGATAGAATAATAAGCTAGTCGATTTCAGCTACTATATTTGCAGCTACTGCCTACTAGTTTGATCAACTGTTAACATCAGCAAAGCATTTAAGCTACCCACCTTAGGTTGAGATGTTCCAATAAAATATTGAATGGAATTGACAGAATAAACAAACTGAATACAGTCTCCAAATAAACAAATCATCAACACTGAATAATTCTGAAGTGACACTTTTATTGGTTATATCAAGGTGGCAAACTCTAACCCCACCCGCTAACACAAACCGAATCCAACCAGCATTAGACCCGCCTGACCCAACCCGTATTGAATGGGTTGACCCATTGTCACGCCCCACCCCATGCCCATGCATGATATTGTCCGCTTTGGCCCACTGGCCTCACGGTTTTGCTTCTAATGGGCCTCAACCAATCAAAAGGCCTCATGCAAGGTAAGGGTGTAAGTTCTACATATAATCCCATTCACTTTCCTATCTATAGTTGATGTGGGACTCCGAGGCGTCACAATCCACCCCCCCTTAAGGCTGCACATCCCTGTGCAGTAGCCTGCCAGTCCCTGTAAGCTGCCATCCCTCTTGGCCCGCCCACATGGAGACCCGCCCACTTGCACCAGACCACAGCAGGGGACCCACACTCGAACTAGTCGAGAGTCGGCTCTGATACCATTTGTAACGCCCCACCCCATACCCATGCATAATATTGTCTGCTTTGGCCCACGGGCCTCAAGGTTTTGCTTCTGATGGGCCTCAACCCATCAAAAGGCCTCATGCAAAGTAAGGGTGTAAGCTCTACATATAATCTCATTCACTTTACTCTCTATAGTTGATGTGGGACTCCAGGGCGTCACATCCATGTAACCAGGCTGACCCGCAATAGAGCCCCACTCCCACTCTTTTTCCTCCTCCTTCCCTTCTTCTGTTTCTTCTTGAAAAACCGAATAAAATTTTAGGGGTTCAAAGCCCGCCATCATCCATAACAACTACAATGCAATCGTCATTGTCATCATCAACAACATCAACACTATTGACAGAGAAACTGAATCTGCAGGATTTTTCGAACTTCAGGCTATATCTCCTCCGCCCCTCAACACCCGTCTAAGCCAAAACATGAAATTAATTAAATAAAATCCTAAATTAGTCCTAAAGTGGCCATCCCCCTATAATGGGCTGCACGTCCCTTAAGTTGGGCCCAATGGGTCCAACTTGCTCCTGTTAGCAGCCCATTGCATCTTACCGAGGTAGGGCCTTTATGATGCTATGCATATGGGGTCTTCTGACTCTAATCATCCTGGTGTGGGGCCTTCAACTAATAATGGGGATGTGACATAAAAATGAACTGACCGTTGATCAATGATAGAAGCATAATCCAACAATAGATCTCCTTTAAAACTATGATCCAATGGCGAATCCTCTTTGAATCCTCAAGCTAGGCCCGAATAGCTATCATCCAACCATAAAGATAAGCGGATAAGAACCCTCTTCCTCCTTTGGTATGTCTTCAAATCTGGTGCTCTAAGTCTAATGTTCTCATCCTTCCTCTGACCCCATCTATCCTTTTGTATTCCCTACACAACAGTACAATAAAAAAAATAAAAAAATAAAAAACAAAGACCATGCATCCACTCTTGTTCCCTTCCAGCACGACGACAGAATAACCCTACCCATTCCTCCTCCTCAAAACTCAAGTTAAACCCATTTTTTACCCTCAAACAATTAGGTTTGGCAAGCCAGGTCGATTTGACCCACCATAGGTACGGGTTGTAAGATTGTACTACCCGAGACCTTGATATAGGGGCTAGATTATCTAGTGATAATTTATATATTTTATTCCATGATTTTCTTGAATTTTAATTTGAAATATAAAACTTATTTTTGAATATATACATATATAATGATTATATAGAGAATTATTAATTGGATGAATATTATGATTGTGTTTATGAGTTATATTATTTAAGTAGTAAATATTTGGTGGGCCCATGATAGTTGGGTCACATAATTAATGAAATTAAAAAAAATTTCCAATCAGTAGCACCCGGGTTGGGCCCTGTGGCCTGAGCCATATTTTACAGTTTTGAGTAGGAACCTAGTGGGACCCTAATGTTTTGAGAGTAGTGTGTGAAAATGGGACCCGCAGGGGTTAGTTTTAATTTTAGCTTTGTTATAATATGTGGACACATGTTTTAGTAAGTAGAAGTCAACTTAAAGGACTTAGGAGCTATATATGAATTCTAATTAGAGAAGGAGATAGAGACATGCATTCGAGACCTACAAAAGTGTGCGCACAACTCTCTTGGGAGTACTACTCCAATCGGCAGCCCTAGAGATCCTATTGATGGAAGTAGGTGGGCCTCGTGAATAGGTTTTCAAAACTTTTGACCCACTTGATGCAGGGATCAAATATCGATAAGGCCATAAACCCAATCCAGGATCCAAAACCTCTTTTTCATGAGTCAAGATCAATTAAAACACTATCTAGAAGATAGAAAAAAGCAACAACAAGCAACCATGAAATCTACACAAGAGATGAAGTAGATCTAACCTTGGGAGCTCGGTTGTGCTCTAATGGAGAAGTTAGTCACTTGGCTTGTTGAATAACACTTTCACAAGAGCAAGAAGGATCTCCAAATCCTTGTAGTCTTCCACGCCATGACCCTCTATCAGATTACTTCTCAAGGAGAATGGTGGGATCTCCAAAAGAAACAAACCCTAGAATCTCTAACAGCGAACCGAAGGAGAAACAAGAGGAGAGAGGAGAGAGGGGCTTGGGCATGTGATCCATGTATGGGACATCTACCATCTCTCTCCTATATATAGTGAGCACACCTCATCCATCATAATTAGAAGTCTCACTTCTATTATAATTAGTATCCTTCTCTTCCTTCCTTTCAGAGTTCAAGTAGGATTTGAAACAATCTCTTATTAGGACTAGCGTGGGGACCACTAGGGATTCCATAAAAGCAGGCTCCAACTGAGATATCTGGACCACACATCTCATGTGCAATCCGGACCCACAGTTAATTGCAAATAACTCCACTAAACAAATGCAATTGAACTCCAATCTTAGGAATAAATTATAAGAAGACCTTAAACTTCCCTATTACTACAAGTAGGCCCCTCCATCAATTATATCCATGGATCAATTGGATTAAACTTGTCTAACCAATTTAGATCCATATCTTATTATCCCTGTGACCCAATTAATCACAGTGATCATCAGTACCATCCAATAAACTCTTAATTGAGATGGGTGCGCACTTACCAATAATAAATCCATTAATTGGCACAAGGGGATATATACATAAGAGGATAGATTCCATCTTGACAACTATATGTTCCCACAGTCCCACTATCATATACCCAAGAACCGAGGGGTTGACCTATAATTGGCCACTCATTGGTGACTCAAAATAAATGAACAATAGAAACTTGAGTTCATTAATCTCTCGGGATTAAGAGCCTATTGCTAGCAAATTACGAGAACAATCCTTAATTCAAAGACAGATTTGCATAAGGTGCATCTCATGGTCCTTCAGTATATATAATGCACCAACACAATGATCCAGAGTCTTACACTCTGATGATTGAGACAAATCACACTATCACAAGGTGATCATAATGCTGCAACCTTGTCAGATGAGATGCCCAATCCCATCACCAGTTGTGAATCAATTCAAGTATAAGATTTGTGATATGTATCCGGTATGTGGATCTCATCCACACATGGATCACATCTAATATACTTGTGGGCTCCGGTTCATATCAGGAACAATCATGTCATGTCGTATTGGTTATGTGCAAACAAGGAATAAAATACCATTCATCTCCTAAAATAAAAGCATGATTATATTCATAAAGAAATAAATCAATTTATTTACATCATCCACTGGATTAAGACCATATAATCTAACACCCATCACTTCTCTCTTTTTTCCCTTTTGATCTTTCCCTCTCTTTAAACCCTAGAAACCCTAGTTCTTGGTTTTAGAGAATAGAGAGATCAAGGAGAAGTTTCTGGAGAGAGACCAGTAGAACATCAAGGACTACCAGGAATTTGTACTCTTTTTTTTTTTTTGATAATGAAGAGAGCTTCTATATCCTACAGAGCTGAGTAGAATTCCTTAGTTGCATGTATGTGATTGTTTGTTTCGGTTTGTAGACAAAGCAGTCAATTCTATAAGGCTTTAAATTAGTAAATTGTTGTCTTGCAATTCTTCTTGTTTGATTCTCTCCATCTCTGTTAGCACTATTAAATACTAGAAAATTAAATTTCCCTCAATCAATGGACTGCTACACTACCAGAACACCTCTGCTGACATCCCAGACCATGGGTTGAGGTCAGAAAACTCATTTTCATGTTGTAGGATTTGACGTTCTGATTCCCTAGAATTAGTATGATTCTTAGCTATGGCTTCCAATGGCAAGAGATCACAATAAAGCAAGGAATCCAAGTCAGAACTGGGTTTTTCCAGTCCCAGCACATCAAAATCAGTTTGGGTCGTTTGTGGTTGTGGGACCACATGGCCCATCTGATCAAGAATGCGGACTGTACATCTAAAAGGGGACCCATGGGTGACCTCGGAAGCCTGGTCCCTTTGTGGTTTTGGCCACTGGGGCCCATCATCCAGTTGTCTCAAAATCAACATGCATGAGACCCCTACTTGTGAGTGTCGACTTCTGAAATTCTGAATTTTGGGATGGACAATACTGTTTTGTAGTTGGAGCACTATAAGTATTCAAAAATTTCCCTCAGCCCGCTCTTTTATTTCCTTGAAGTTTATAAGTGTGTGAAAATTGCAGTTAAGCCCAGATATTTGTAATAATTTATAGCTGGACCCTTTATGGATTAATTACTTGAGTTTCAGAATTCTGAAAATTTATATCTAAGGACCTAATGTCTTTTTATTTACATCTGAGCTTATTTTTAGACCACTCCTTAAGTTCTAAGACTTTTCTAAATTTGTGATTAGCCCCATGTCACTCATCATTATTATGTTGAACGTGTGTTAGTCATATTAACTAGTTCTAAACTTTCTGAACTTGTACATAGGCCCTGCTATTCCTGGAAATCATAACTAAAATCTGTCTTTTCCTTAACAATTTTTTTGGAAATTTCAGTTAGACTCCTATAGTTTACTAAATTACAAATAACCACCTGTTATGTTTTATATTTCAGCTAAACTCTCCACTTGAGTCTCAATTATCAGTAAATTACAAATTAGGGCCTGATTTCTCATGGTTATCATTTCTTAAAACTGTTTGAGTTGCTTTTCTTAATTCTTGACCGCATATGTGATGAATAGGTTTAGTTCTCTTGACCCCAACATGAACAGTAGGGATTACATGGTTGTCAACAATGTACACTGATGAATCTGAATTCATAATTATAATGCTGAATTATGGTATTATTTATGCTCATGGTATCACATTTTCTCTTCCATAAGGATAAAGTTGGGTGGATAGTATATGGTTTCTTATATTGCATATCATGAACATGTTGATACTTTCTAGAAATTTCGGAATCGTCTCCAAATGAAAAGGGGATAGTGTGAAATTGACTTTACACGATCCGGATACCTATAATGGATTGGAGTGGGGCGTAACCAATTCGGATTCCCTGTAAAAAGGCTAATTTCAACTAGCCCATATATATAATGCAACAAGAGAAATTGTGAATCATGAACTATATGCCAGTTGAATGAAAGGTTGGTTGGCCCTACCCACTGGACAACCCTAGATGCACCCGCACATGAGGCTAAGAGATGGATTTTTTACGTGGCTTTTAGGCCATCTGCGTAATTTTTATAGTCAGTTGCACTGTGTTTGGAATGGCTGACTATAGTGCGTTTCTCATGTTTCAAGAAGCTGCGTAATTTTTCTGACTCTTAGGTCAGTTGCACTTCCTTTGGCTATAGGTCAGCTGTTAGACCGACTATAATTCACTTCGTATTTTTAGGCACCCTTGAGGTGTTATGCTTATTTTTGGAGCCTATGCATGCAATGGTTAGGTGGTAGTCCCAAGGTTAGAATTAGAAACCTTAACTGGATTTAACAAAAATGTCTCCCTATAATTTTATGATTATTATTATGACTCGCTCACATACCTGTTTGTAGATGTAGAATTCTATTCACTCAGTGTTACTGATTTTTGTATTTTCGCCCCAATCCCAGGTATGACGAACAAAGAAAGGCAGGAGGTTCACAATAACGAAGAAATTGGATTCGATATCCATAGTCGAGCGTTCCGGGACTCAGACAGTTTATAAATAGATACATGCTTAGCTGACTCTTCTAATTTACAAAGACTATTTGTAAATTTTGTTGTTTATTTTATTTATTTGAACATTATTATTGGAATTGGATATTCATTCAATTAAAGATTCAAATTTTAGGCAAAAGCCTAGTTAATTAAGCTTCAAATGATTGTATTTATGTTATGGTTATGCTACTTGTTGGTTACAGTGTGGAATCCGATAGGCCCCGGTTACCGGGTCGTTACAAAGATTTTGGCTTGTGTGGTTCCAAAAGCCTAGTTAATTATGCTTCAATTGATCTTATTTTTGTTATGGTTATGCTACTTGTTGGTTACGGTGCGGAATCCGACAGGCCCCAGATTCTTGGTCATTACAAAGATTGACGGGTGTGGTTCCAAATGGTCGGCCCACTCATTGACCCAACCCAAATTGGCCCGACCCAACCCATTTGCCACCCCTAGTTAAAGAGGTTATTACAGTAGTAATAAAGCTTACTTGTCACAAATCCCTTCCAACCATTAATCCTCCTTTTGTATTAATCTAAAAGATTAAAAAAAGTGGTAGTTGCTAAGACTAGGACTTATCTGTAATTCTAGAAAGATATGGATTATTTTATAATTATAAGAAATGTGAGGGGTTTTTTTAATTTTCAGAATAATAATATAAGTATATATTGATGTGGTTGTAGGCTGTCCAGCCCTAGCAACCACAACCGTACGAGAGTTTTCTCTCAATTCTACCTACATCTCCCTATTTTATTCCTTTTCTTCTCTTATGAAATCTTTATCTCGGAGAGGATCAACATGGTATCAAAGCCTCCTTCCCGATAGAGATTCATAATTAACGATGTTTATTCAAACATATTTGAGAAGCAAAGATCTCAAGGGATTCAAGCCTTGACCGAAAGGGTCCTAGAAGTCAACTCATGTTTGCCGATTTCCATACAATCAATTAGTACAAAGTTCTTAATCATTTCAATCTGAATTAAAGCTATTGTTCTGTTTAAATCTAGAAGTAAGGGTTTAGGCAAGATATTTCAAGATTTCCTTTGTCCTGATAGCATAATCAAATTTGAGGGTCCATCCGCCCTGATCTACTCAAATATCTTCAAATTGGATAAAAAAATTTATGTTTAAAGTTGATTCAGGCGAATCACTTATTATCAGTTGTTCACCATCATCAAAGCCATGTCCCAACTATGTTGGAGCCGGCTACATGAATTCTTTTTCTCCACTCCAATCTATCTTGAGCCAAACCCTCAAATAAGCTACACCTCTTTAGATCTAGTTTCACTACCTCCATCCACATCCTTTTCAACCTAACCCTTTCCCTTGGTGGGTCATTAACCTACATAGCCAAATTGTTCCTTACCGGTGCCATTGTCAACCTACGTTGCACATGCCCAAACCATCTCAAACGGGTTTCTCAAATTTTATTACCGATTGATGCTATCCCTCAATGCTTTCAAAGCGCTTATTTCTAATTTTATCCTTCCTAGTTTTACCACACATCCACCTCAACATTCGCACCTCTGCTACATCCATTTTGTGCATACTTTGCCTGTTAATTGGCCAAAATCCTGCTCCATAGGTCATTGCTGGACTAACCACTATACTGTAAAAGTTTACCTTAATCTTGTTGGCACGCACTGATCGCAAAGCACTCCATAAGAAAGTCTCCATTTCAAACATCCCACTTTTATCTTATATTCGACATCTTCATCAATCTCTCCATCCTTAATAATTAGCGAGCCAAGGTAACGAAATGAATTATTTAGTGGTATCGCCGGGGCTTTTTCTCACAATAGTTTCAACTCTTTATATGTGCCCAATGTGCATATATTTTTGTCTTTGTACGGCTTATTTTAAAGCCTTTGGATTCTAAAGTCTCCTGTTATCTCTTAGTTTTTGCATTCGCACTATCTCTAACACTAAATCTACAAACAATAGACAACAAGGTACCTTCTCTCGAATATGAGAAAGTTACTCATCCATAATTAGTGTAAAGAGATAAGGGTTTAGGGCCAACTCCTAATGCAGACGTATGGTCACGGAGAACAGACCTGTATCTCCACAAGTAGTTCTTACACTCGTTATCGCTCCTTCATACATATCTTTAATAATTTCAATTTAACCTCTTAGAATATTCCTTCTACTTAAAACCCACCAAATTAAGTCTTTATATACCTTGACGTAAGCTTTTTCTAGATCAATGAAGACTATATGAAAAATTTTCCTCCACTCGATATTTTTCCACTATTTACCTAAGTGAGAAGAAAGCTTTCATAGTTGACCACCCTAGCATGAAACCAATTTGATTTTCAAATATCTTAGTACTTTGTCTAAGTCTTTGCTCCATTACTCTCTCCCATAGCTTCATAGCATGACTCATAAGTTTAATCCCACAATAGTTGGAACAATTTTGTATTTCTCCCTAGTTCTTATATATAGGTACTACAACACTTCTTCCCCACTCATAAGTTATTATTAGCGTCAATCAGATGTTTTCCTTTTTTCCCCTATTGCATCTTTGATCAACCCTAAGGCTAAAGCTGATGCCAGCCAATATAATAATGACATCTCATCTGTTTCATCCGACATGTCACGCAAAACTGAAATTCAAATTGTGGTTATTGTTGTTGCTTTGGTTTTGTGGGCAGTTGTGTTTTTTTTTTTGTGTTTGGGAAGGCTCGTTGTTCAATTGAAGCAAAACCCTAGATATTAAGTCAGGTAGTTATTACTTATTACGAATCTATGTTTTACCTCTGTTAAGGATTGATCTTAAATTATATTCAGTCACTGAGTCTAGAGTTCAGATGGAATTCAAGCAAGGGGGAGACAGTTCTGCTAGTTCTTCATCCACTCCATTAGGGGCTGATTGGTAAATTTACTTGCATAGGAGGAGGAAGTTAAATGTCACATCATTGGAAATTTGGAAGTGGAGTTGACTTTTTGGTTAAATGAAAAGGGCGTTTGGATGGTTGTGGTAAAGGAAATTGATCTTTACTTTAAAGTGTATCGATAACTCAACAGCTGTAAAGTAAAAAAATAAAAAATGGACAAATGTAAATCTTATGAATACCCATAGAATTGTTTTTGGGCATTTGATGTACGTTGAACCTGAGACTCTGATTCTAGTAGCTAGGGTGTTGGCCAAAAAATATTTGTAAACTTGGCCACCTAAGATATTTTTTTCCTTTTTTCTTTTTCCACCTTTTTTTTTTCTGCAAAACTGCATTTTTGTATGAATTCGTACAGATTTAACTGTTCTTTATGTACAATAGGTCAAACTCAACCTCTTTTTAGAAAAAGAAAAGCCCCAACTGTCAAATAATTTGAGTGGGTCCCATCAAATAAGATCAAGAGTCTGCATTTTCTGCCAAATCCCATCAACGGTCATGACTCCCACAAGTGTACCCCACATCACTTTCTTCATAGTCTCCTACCTTTTGCAGTCTTCAAGCTTCCGCCACAAGATTCTATGATCCCCCATGGCATATTCTCTCTTCTTTTTTTAAATGCAATTTCTGGCCGAGTGGAACAATCCCGTGCGGCACCACTATTCTCAAGCCCATCCCATTAACAGTCATGATCACCACGAGTGGACCCCGCACGCACAGAGCTAGGTCGCATGTGTGCCTACCTTCAAAAAACCAAAGCGTCATCAAAATGGCACACCAAACAAGGATCGCGATGCCAAACACGATAAAAGGCATGTCTCAATGAGTACATGACATCATTACACTAGCTTTTGGTAAACTGGAACTTTTGATCATTGGAAATTCACTTCTCCATTTCAGAGGTACACCAAACACGGTAACGTGTTTTTAAGAGCCATTGAATGCACAGAACACTAAACGTTTACAGTACAGTAAAATTTCCAAACAGCCCCTTAGGGAGCCTTAACCCTAATAGTAAACTCACAATTGAATCGTTTAATGGAAAAAACTACAATGAGTGGGATTATTCAGCTGAGTTGGCCCCTATGGGAATTCGAAGACTGGGATATATTGATGGAGGTATTCAGGTGTAACGACCCGGGCCCATTGTACAAGTGATATTGTCCTCTCCAAACATTTTGAGTGGAAGTCAAATGACATGCTTAGTTATGAATTGAGTCTTAACTCTATAGAAAGAAATTTTCAAATGTTTTTGCTATGCACATCTAAGAACATGAGCAAAGAAATTTCATGCAGTCCCTGAAATATCTTGGATCTCTCTCTAGAATTTGCCTACTAACATGGATGTCAAATATAGGCCCATAAATAGCAAAAGATTAGCTTCTCTATAATGATTCAACGGATTCTCTTTGAACAGGCTTTCTAAGACCTAAAAGTGATAGAGCATCAACTTCATAACTCGCACAAACTCCAACAGGACATGAATAACCAATGATAAAACTGATGAAGACTCTATATTGAAGACATCCACAATTGCAGGTCCAGGACTCCTACTAGAACTCCCATCAAAATAAAATTTAAAACATCAATTGGTGGATGTGTCCATATAGAAAATAGTGGCACCCGTCAAGGGCTATCACCAATCACCTTTAACCAACACCTGTCTTGATGCAGGCCGATCCAAGAACAGGACCCGCTTGATGGGGTCCACATGATCTCTGATTTTGAGATCCCTAAATTAGTCTCTAAATTAGTTTAGTTAGTCTCTAAATTAGTAGAGTTGCTTAATATATATATATATATATATGCTTCCTAAATCCTATTTTGATTAAGATTAGATATATTCTTATTTTAGAATGTCTTGTTTATTTAGAACAGTGCTACTCTATATATAGAGAGGCCCCTCATTGTAAGGTTATGCTTATTCAATTAATAAAGACTATCGTGAGTTTTTCCCCATGAGTTCATGGCTGTGAGTGTTCTTCTGTGTGAAATCCCTTTCTTGGATTCAATCAACCTCATCTGAGAGGGTCTATTCAATCGAAGGTCCGAAGCTGCGCCAGATTAGTATCAGAGACCAGATCCGGTCGCCGGGGAAACGACTGTCTTACCCGCTTCATCATCATCCCTCAATCTCTGCAACCCATCCCCTCTACCAAATCTCTTCACCGAGACCCAAACCATCTCAATAAACCCCACCACCTGCCCAAATTCCCAAACCAGCCTCAACCCAACCCCTTCCACCACCTCCCAGCAGTTAACAAAGGCCCATTATAATATCAGTTTGGCCCATCCACGACCCATCTGCTCAGCCCATCTTATTATAGACTTGTACAGCAATACATACTAAACATAGATGGATACTAGTCAGACTCGTACAACAAGACATACTAAACTAGAAGATTTGATAGATTGTAATTGTAGCCCAAATTGGGCATCTCTGAGTTATAAATACAGTGATGGATCCTCATGACAGGACATCCAATTCCATTAAGTCTCGTTTTGTACTAAGACCTTTCTTGCTTATTCGTGACATGGTATTAGAGACAACCTTGGTGCAATAGAGGGATTAAGAGTCATCTAACCTCTCTTGCTTAAAGATCTCAAGGAGAGTTCCTCTGTCGATTGTTTTGAACAAGAGTTACAAGACGACAGGGTGTGGAGATCAACAAAGGGCCATCATCTGCAGATTAGATCCGATCAGAAGGAAACCATAGCCCTGGTCGCCTGACTTTCTAGGAGTTTTTGGCTATTTTTTCAGATTTTTTGAAGAATCAGAGGTAGGGTTTTTTATCACATGTTGTTTTTTTCTGTTTCTGCAATATAATTTCATCAGATCCGTCCATCTTTTAGCACAAATATCCAATTAATGCAATCTCTGCTGGGTTGGTTCGATATTTTTGTAAAGTATCTATCTGATCACTCTGATCTAATAGATTGAATCATCAGTGGGCCCCACCTACTGTTTTTTGCAAAAAATTTTGGTCGCCTGGACCAAAATTGTGTGTTTTTTATACAGATCTGAGATCTGTTGTGATCTGTTGCTTTGGAACAATTTTTTGGGTTGTTCCTTGGTTCTCTAGTATTGCTGCCTCTGTTTCATATGCACTTTCTGCATGATCTAAAGTTTCTCTGGGCTGTTTGGTTGCTGTCTGGTTACTACTCTTCTTATTTGTGGTTTTTTACTACTGTCTGTCTATTACTATTGACATCTGTGGGTTGGAAGTGGACAAGAATGAAATGCAATTAATCAAATTTAATGGGAAAAACTATTCTGCTTGGGCCTATCAGTTTGAGTTATATCTGAAAGGCAAAAAATTATGGGGACACATTTCTGGTTCTATGAAAAAGCCAACGAATATTGCAAAATTGGATGATTGGGAAACCAAAGAAACACAAATTATGAGCTGGATATTGGGTGCAGTAGGAGATTTGATAGATTGTAATTGTAGCCCAAATTGGGCATCTCAGAGTTATAAATGTAGAAGATAGCAGGCCCAGCAGGCCCAGCTCATGTACAAAGCCCATAGGTGGGATATACCTGTGAGATGCTATCAAGCCAAGACAGAAACATACAAGAGACAACTGACGAGAGAAAGTTGCAGAATATTTTCATGTATTGAATGAATCAAAGAGATGTACATATATAACAGTGAAGCCTAAATTAGAGGATATGATAAGATCATATTACAAGATTACAGGCATAATTAAGTAAACTAAATCTTTATCTAATCTAATGACAACTCATACAAGGGTTGACCCAATACTTGGACTGGGCTGACCCAATACTTGGGTTGTTGACCCAACCTGATGACCTGCTTCTTTACACCCCCTCTCAAGCTTTGGATGGGAGAAAGTAACCATCGAGAGCTTGGAAACTAGTTCTGAAAAACGAGAGGTGGAGTGGCTCTTTGTGAAAAAATCTGCGATCTGAGCAGCTGATGAAATCTGAAAGAGCTTTATGGTACCACTCCGAACATGTTGTCGAATGAAATGACAGTCAACTTCAAGATGTTTAGATCGTTCATGAAAGACATCGTTGGTTGCCAATTTTCGTGCACTTTCACTGTCCGTAAAGAGAGAGGTAGATTTAGGAACAAGAACTCCTAAATCCTGAAGTAACCAGCGAAGCCAAATAATTTCAGTAGTGGTGTGAGATACAGCACGATATTCAGCTTCAGTGGAAGATCGGGAGACAACTTCATGTTTCTTGCTCTTCCAAGAGATGAGAGAGGAGCCAAGAAAAATGGAAAAGCCTGTAGTAGAGCGCCGATCATTGATATCTCCAGCCCAGTCGGAATCAGAATAACCATGCAAAGTAAGATTTTGACTGGAGGAGAGAAGGAGGGCACGATTGGAACTTCCTTGTAAGTATCTCAGAATGCGCAGTACAGCAGCCCAATGAGTATTAGTTGGGTGCGCAACAAATTGGCTGACCACATGTACCGCAAAGGCAATATCAGGTCGGGTAATCGTAAGATAAACCAAGCTGCCAACCACCTCCCGATAACGAGTTGGATCAGGAAGAAGATCTCCACAGGCTTCTGATCTGTGAGTCCAGCTCGTTGAAGAACTTCATTGCAGTATTTCGTTTGGGATAAAAGATATCCCGTGGGAGAGTAGGCAACCTCAATGCCCAGAAAGTACCGCAGATGACCCAAATCTTTCATCTCAAACTGTCGATGAAGAAAACGCTTCAATGATAAAATACCAGAAGCATCACTGCCGGTGATAATCATATCATCAACATAAAGTAACAGGAAAACACAGCCAGATCGCGAATAGCGAGTGAAGAGAGCGGAGTCATGAGTACTCTGAGAAAAACCAATGTTGATGATGCTGGTGCTAAACCGTTCAAACCAAGCACGAGGGGCTTGTTTGAGACCATATAACGCACGTTTTAGGCGACACATAATGAGGAGGTCTCTCGACACCTGGAGGAGGATGCATATATAATTCTTCATGAAGGAATCCATTCAAGAAAGCATTCTTGACATCGAGCTGATAGAGTGGCCAGTGTCTAACAGATGCAACAGAGATAAAGGTGCGGACAGTTGTCATCTTAGCAACCGGAGCAAAAGTCTCCTCATAATCTACCCCATATTCTTGTGTGTAGCCTTTGGCTACCAAGCGAGCCTTGTATCAATCAATAGATCCATCAGATTTGGTCTTGATCTTAAATATCCATTTGCAGCAAATAGCCCGTTTCCCAGAGGGAAGTGGAACAAGATCCCATGTTTGAGTTTTCTGCAGAGCTGCAAGTTCTTCAGCGATGGCAGACTTCCAGTTCGGATGAGCAATGGCCTCCTTATAGGATTGTGGTTCTGTCAAGGTATGAATGGCTGCAAGGAAGGACTTATATGATGGAGAAAAATTATCAGTACAAACAAATGCAAATCTAGAGGGAGGGTTTCTGATGCGCACTGGATACCTTTGAGTGTGAGGAGGATCCCGTACATCTGGAGCAGAGGAGATAGGCCCATGATCAGAAGGAGGAGATGGATCTGCAGATTCCAAAGAAGCAGACAGAGGTTTGGGACGACGATGATATACCTGCAGGGGTCGAGGGGAAGGGGTATTAGAGGGAAATAGATCTGGAAAGGGATCAAGAGGATAGACTATAGGTTGCTCAGGAGAAGGGGATTGCGAAGGTAATGTATAGAAAGGTATGTGTTCCAAGAAGGTGACATTACGAGAGACCCTTAACCTATTGGTTTTAGGATCATAGCATCGATAGCCTCTCTGTTCGATGCCATACCCTAAGAAAACACAGACAATGGATTTTGGGGAAAGTTTGGTTCTCTCATTATCATGTAACAAAACAAAACAGGTGCAACCAAAAACTTTGAGATAGGACAAGTCAGGTTTACAGGAGAACAATTTTTCATAGGGAGATGTGCCAGATAATACAGCGGATGGGGTTCTGTTAATCAAATAGATTGCAGTCAGAACTGCTTCCCCCCAAAATTGCAGAGGAACATGTGAGGAATAAATCAAGGATCTAGCAGTTTCTATGATATGTCGGTGTTTCCGTTCTGCTACACCATTTTGTTGTGGTGTGGCAGGACAGGATAATTGAGCTAGAGTCTCTTGACTGGTCAGGTAAGAACGGAATTTGTGGGACATGTATTCTCCCCCTGAGTCAGACCTGAAGATTTTAATCTTCGTGTTAAATTGAGTGGAAATCATGGTGGAGAAAGCAGTGTAAATAGTGTATAACTCAGAACGGTTTTTCATTAAATACAACCAAGTATATCTAGTGAAATCATCAATAAATAGCACATAATAAGTGGAACCACCTTTCGTTGGTTGAGAGGCAGGTCCCCAGACATCAGAATGTACCAAAGCAAAAGGAGCAGTAGTAAAAGAAGTGCTTTTATTATAAGGGAAAGCATGTTGTTTACCAAATTGGCAACCAAAACATGTAGAAATGTCTGAGACAGAAATTTTTCCAAATACACCACTAGTAAATAAAAACTTCATTTTATTGAACGATAAATGTCCTAAACGAGAATGCCAAAGAGCAAATGGTGATGTAGATGAAACGAGAGCTGCAGGGGATATGCTGGAAGATGGAAGGTGCAGTGAGTGGAGATAGTAAAGTCCTCCTAACCTAAGGCCTGTCCCAATCTGTCTCCCGGTGCGCGGATCCTGCACAGAACAGCCAGTAGAAGAAAATGAGACAAGAAATCCAGATGAAGTTAATTGACTAACAGAGATTAAGTTGATAGACAGGTGAGGAACACACAAAACATTAGTGAGAGAAAGCAACTTATTTGATACGGAGCCAATAACGGAGACTGAGAGAGGAGTGGCATCAGCGGTATGGATGGTGAGAGAGCTAGCAGGGGTATAACAAGTATGAAGTTTGGAAACATCATTTGTCATATGATAGGATGCACCAGAATCAAAAATCCATGGAGAATCTAGAATACCTGACGGACCAGAAATGGTCATAGCAGAACCAGAGGCTGAGGGTGTAGTGGATGTCTGAGAAGCAGAACCAGTGGAGGAAGCCAGAAACAATTGTTGCATGCGCTCATCAACCATAGCCTGAATCTGAGATGAAAGATCCATTTGCGGAGGTACAAAACTATCATCTTCAGTAACATTTGCTGCATAGGGTCGCTGTGGATAAGAGTGCATGGGAGCACGATTGGGTTGTTGACCAGATTGTTTGTACTTACTGTTTGGCCTAGGAGGTCTGGTGGGACAGTCCCGTTTCCAGTGTCCTTTCTTCTTACAATAGTTGCAAAAGTCATTGGTACCAGATGAAAAAGAATGATCATTCTGTTGGGTACTGACATTTGCAGACAGGACATGTGTGGGTTCCACATGTTTCTTCCTTGTAAGAGAAAATTGAGTTTGCTCTTCTGCCAGAAGTTCGGAGAGCCGTATCAACAAAAGGCAGTGGTGACCGATGTAATAACTGACCACGAACATGTTCAAAATCAGGGCGAAGGGCCATAAGAAACTGAACCAGGTGAGTCTCCTGCCTATAGACTTCAAATGTGTGAGCATCATCAGTTGTTTTAAAAGTAGGTTCCATCAGGGCCAGTTGATCCCATAAGGCAGTCATTTTGATGAAGAAGTCATGAATGGAGTCATTTCCTTGATAGCATTTTTGATTTTAGATTCTAACTGATACCGGCGAGCAGCATTAGTCTGGGTATATAATCGGGCTAAATAATCCCAAGCAGCCTTAGGATAATGGAATTTTTCCAATTGATTTCCAATAGATGGAGTGACTGAATTGGCAATCCAAGAATTTATTTTCCCGACAGAGGCTTCCCATTCTTCAAAAGTAGCATCCTTACTATCTGGCGTAGGGATCAGCTGAGAAACATATTTCCATAGTTTTTGACCTTTGAGGAAATTTTGCATGAGATGGGACCAATAGGGATAGTTAGTGCCATCAAGTTTGATGGTAATTCCCGATAAGGTGCGATCAGATGACATTGCAATAAACAATATATAAAAAAAAACAGATCCAGCCGTAGAAGCAACAACAAAGATGAAATCCAGCCACCGTAACTAAGATCAAAAATTTGCAGAAAAAATGGTCCAGACGTCATTAAAACTGAGCTTAGATGTGCACTGTGGGCCCCACAAGATGATCAAGAGAATGATCAGATCACACAGAGACCTTTATCACAAAAATCCGAAACACCTCCAACTGGAATGAAGGTGAAAGCTTGAGAATCAAGAAAGTTCAACGATCTTGATGGAAACAAGTTGCACAAAGATGACAAATGCAAATCAGATCAGATGGCCTACCTCAGATGTTCATAAAATCTGGGAAAAATGAGAACAAATCCTAGGATGGATGGACGACCAGGATGGGGAGATCCAGCTGAGAAAAAAAAGATCGATAGGTGGGCTACCCTTGATCACAGCACGTACAGTTCTTCTCACAGATGAATAGGACTGCTGCAGGTCTTCTCTTGTGTTTGAATGGACAGATGATGAGGCTCTGATACCATGTGAGATGCTATCAAGCCAAGACAGAAACATACAAGAGACAACTGACGAGAGAAAGTTGCAGAATATTTTCATGTATTGAATGAATCAAAGAGATGTACACATATAACAGTGAAGCCTAAATTAGAGGATCTGATAAGATCATATTACAAGATTACAAGCATAATTAAGTAAACTAAATCTTTATCTAATCTAATGACAACTCATACAAGGGTTGACCCAATACTTGGACTAGGCTGACCCAATACTTGGGTTGTTGACCCAACCTGATGACCTGCTTCTTTACAATACCTATCCTATCTGTATATCCCATGTATGGGCTTTGTACATGAGCTGGGCCTGCGGGCCTGCTGGGCCTGCTATCTTCTACAATAAATACAGTGATGGATCCTCGTGACAGGACATCCAATTCCATTAAGTCTCGCTTCGTACTAAGCCTTTTCTTGCTTATTCGTGACACCAGCACTACCGAAACCCACATTCCTAAACCAACCCCACCCCGCCTTCCAGTCAAACCCACGACCATAACCCAGTACCCGCCCTACTCACACCAATCCCTCTCACCCCAGCCGAATTGCTCCCCGCCCTGCACAACCCCAGCCAAGACCATCAAACCCATAACCCCATCGCCGGTACCAACCCTTGACTAAACCCTGCCCTCATCACCCCATCTCCCCTCTTCCATCCAAACCCACCCCTCTGCCTTCCTCTTTCGGCCTCATCGAAAAACCCCAGACCCAGAAAACCCATCTCCATCCCCACCGTCAAAATAATCCACCCACCGTAACCCTAATTCCCAAAACCACAGCCCCAACAATGTCCCAGGAAACCTCCCCACCCCTGCCTCACCCAACCCACCACCGAAAACCCAACTCTCCCATCGAAACTCATCTCCAAGCATTCCCAGTCTTCTCCAGGCATTACCATCGACACTGCCCAAGCCTTTCGATCGCCGTGGCCCAACTAGAAAATCACCAAAATCCTCTGCATCCCCTACCCATCAAAAGTGAAGGAAAAAAAAAAAAAATATATATATATATATATATATAGAAAAAGAGAACAAGGAAGAAGCAGCAACAAAAGGAGATCTGAACTAGAAGGCGTACCTGGCACTGGACGAGAACTCTAGCAGAGCCTTCAGCTCCATCGCAAGCGAAGCAACAGCAGTAGCAGCGAACGGCCATCCTCTTCCCGCTCCTCTCTCGTTTCTGCCCAAATCAGTAAGGCCCCAACCTATTTGTTTTTTTGTTTTATTCTCTCTATGCACAAGGCCTAAGAAGAGAAGAAAAGTCTCTTTTTCCTTCTTTCCTCACATGTGCCATCACAAGGCAGAAACTAAAATGGGCCTTCTAGTCTGGGCCTTCTAGATCTCAGTCCAAGCCCAACCCGACCCAGAACAAAAAAAAAAAAAAGTGCAGAAATTTGCATCATTGATTCAAGTCAATATGAAACTTTTTGGGAGCCCCATTCCCATTCAAAGAATTTGGTATAAGCGCAAATATGGCAATTGGTATATTGAAAATGAATTCTATTTTGAGGAATTTCTCAACTTGACGCAAGAAAATTGGACGGTTGATGAATACACCCACCACTTTCGAGAGTTGCATGAGATATGCAAATTGGAGGAAGATGAGATATATAATTTAGCTCGTTATGTCCAAGGCTTGATACCAATTATCTTGGAACATATGAATTATTGCAAAACCAGTCAGGAGGCATACTTTGAAGCCATCCGAGTTGAGCGCATACTTAGAAAGTCTTGCAGGCAACAATGTCAACAAAGAGCTCATATTGTGGAGAGACTTTTTGTAGGAGAAGACAATCCCACTATTGTCATTCGCCAACTCCTCAATACAAATGAAAAGGAAAAAGATGAATGGAGACGGGCTCAGAAATTTCACACACGGGCCTAGTATAAGGGCTGGATTATTTTCTGATATTTAATATTTAATTGTCTTGATTTTACTTAGAACTATTGGGACCCATAGTTTGATGGAGGAATTTGAGTTGGACTTGTGTTGGTTATACCATAGACTCCTAATAATGTTATGAATAGGATTGGCATGTGAGAAGGAAACAATAAGATTAGAAAGAGACCTTTGGGAAGGATTCTAACTTACCTTCTAGATATATATTGATCAACCCAAAGCCTAGTTTAATATTAGCCTTGAAGAAATTAGGAGGAGGAAGAACCAGTTCTAGTCAGCCATATCAGGGGAGTAGAAACTCTGATCTGATTGTATGGTTCTGAGTTTCTGACTTTACTTGTGTATAATGTTTTATTCCTCTATTTTATGGTGAGTAGATTTTTGTATTCATGATGTGCTACTTTCCTATGTTAGGTGAATTGATTAAAGTGTAACGTACTGTTTTCCTTATACTGCTGGAACCATTATAGTAACCAATTTCATGTTTTCATGATGGATTATATGTTTCTGAGTCACTGTCGACCAACCCAATATGGTTTGATGACTGTAATAACCAAATTCTATGGATAGATGGGATGTTTGGCTTTCTAAAGATTAGATGATCCTTGGGTGATGGTTTCTTGTAGAAAGAATCAAAACCAAGTAATTATTCTGTGCAGAAATTGGATTTTTCAAGGTGCAGGTCGTCAAAAACAAATTTTGGTCGACATGGTTGTGGGACCCCATGGCCCACCTGATCAGAAATCTAGACCAGGGATCTGAAAGGGGACCCATGGTCGACCATGGTAGTGCTAGACACATTCGAAGTGGGCCCCGTTTGGCCCACCATCCATGCACTTCAAAACCAGGAGGCTTGATTGAACAAGGAGTAGGTCCCATCTGGGCCCTCATCCAGTTGGTTGGAAAGAAGGGAGGCGGAAGTTTGTAGTTTTGGGTTGTTTTGGCGACAGGCCTTAGTGGGACCTCTTGGCTGACCTCATCAAGGATCTGGTCCATTAATTGGGCAGGGTAGTGTTGGGCGACCATAGTGGTGGAGGACCCATGTGGAGTGGGCCCCACCTGGCCCATCATCCAAACGACTCAAGATTATGAAGCGTGAGACCAATTCCTGTGATTGTCGACTTCTGAGTTATGTTTTGTGTTTTGGGGCTGAATGATACTATTTTGCATATGAACACCTTAAGAATGCAGAAATCACACATCAGCCCTTTTCCTTCACTTTTGATTTCTATGACTGTTTTAGAGATTTAAATTAAGCCCCTAATAATTATAGTAATCACAGCTGGTTATGGATGAGTTCCAAGATTCTGCAAACAAGGGCCTGGTATTTATTGTCTTTCATAGCTGGGCCTGTTTTGATTAATTTGAGACCATTCCTTGGATTTCAGACTTTATGATATTACAATTAAGAGCTGATCAATTATGATTATTATATTTATTGTTGGAGTTGTTTTCTTTATTTCATTACTTGAGTAATTATGTTTTGAAACATATTATGGATTATGTTACCCCATTGTGTGCCATTGTTATTTGGGGATCTCATATGGTAGATTGTGTGGTTTATATATGTATATCTTGTGGTTGAGTTGGTACTTGAATATTTCCTCAAAACTGTAAAGGGTGAGTTATGTACTTGACCTCTCTCATCTCGTACACCAATTCTGATTCGAACTGGAGCAAATTGAATCCACATAATTTGAGAAGGGGTTGATTATGGAATTTGCCATTACTAATGTTGAGAACATGCTAAATATCATATTTTTGATGAGACATATTTGCTATTTGATTGGAAAACTGAGATACGGTGACTTTGTTTGGAGGAAATTTTTGAAAACCCCTAGACCACGAGCATGTATGGCCGAGTTGGTGAGGATTATTGATGTGCTCATCAAAAATATGATATTTAGGACATGCTAAACTTGTTAGGAAAGGTCGATTTTGTGGTACCAGTTTACTAAATCTGGACCTTAGTGGTCAATGGTTTTGGACCTCTGTGGTCGGATTCATTTTGGACCTTAGTGGTCGATGGTTTTGGACCTAGGTGGTCGGATTTATTTTGGACCTTAGTGGTCGATAGTTTTGGACCTAGGTGGTCGGATTTATTTTGGCCCTTAATGGTCGATGGTTTTGGACATTGGGGGTCAGATTTATTTTGGACCTAGTGGTCGGTTTTATGTTGGACCTTGGTGGTCGGTTTTATTTGGGCTGGTGCTATCAAGTGGCAAGAAGGAGGATGTCGTTCGTTTGACCCGATTTCAACCTTGGTTGAATGAGACTTTGGATGTTAATTTAATTTGTTGTGTAATCTTATCTAAGTATATGTTTAAATGCACAAATATATTAGAATATCTATTCACTCAGTTGTACTGATATTTTGTGGATTTGCCCCAATCCAATTAACCAGAACTTAGCGACTCAGGAAAACCACAATGACCGGGAGATAGACTTTGGGATGCGTACTTGAGTGTCGAAGCCACATAGATGAAGAAGATTTAGATTTAATAGATTGTTCAGATTATTTTATTTTATAGGCATTGTAATTATTTTTGGACAATGTTATATTTGTTTATTAGATTTGGATTTTTAATACAAGTTGGTTTAAACTGGTAAATGCCTAAATCTTTATGTGATCTTTGATTTAACCCATGTGTGTGATGCTTACGAGTCTCGGCACGGAATTCAAAGGGCCCCGGATTCCGAGTTGTTACATCTCACATGCAACAATGTCAACAAAGAGCTCATAATGTGGAGAGACTTTTTGCAGGAGAAGACAATCCCACTATTGTCATTCGCCGACTCCTCAATACAAATGAAATGGAAGAAGATGAATGGAGACGGGCTCAGAAATTTCACACACGGGTAAGAGTAAAAGAAAGGTCAGTTGATGTGATTATTGACAATGGTAGTGAAATAAATTTTGTCGCACAAGGGGTTATTAACAAACTTAAATTGCCAATTGAAAAGATTCCTAAACCCTACCGAGTCACATGGTCCAATGGTCATGTCATCCCTGTCACTCATAGATGTTTGGTATCATTCAAGATTAGTAATTATGAGGACGAAATTTGGTGTGATGTGATTCATATGAATATTACACATTATTTTTGGGCGTCCATGGCTTTTTTATCAAAAGGTGCACAATGATAAAGAGGCAAATACATATACCCTTTCATGGATTGGAAAAAGGATTAGACTCATTTCACTAAATTCAACAGCCCCGTTTTCGTCTACGTCATCACCTTCCACACAAACATCACAAAAGGAGCAAATAGTTCAAAATGAAGTCATACTTGCACCACAAGTGAAGCCAGAAGACATCATCATCATCAAGGATGACATAAACGTGCACGTTCATAGCCAAGATGATATCGTGAGTACAAACAATATTGATTAAGACAATGTCAATCAAGAGCTGCCAAAGGTCGAAGAAGAGCAAAGACAAGCATATATTGAAGACTGATCAAGTTAGCGAGAAGACTGAACATACGGTGGATCCAATTATCATACCACTTCCAACAAATCCAATTGGGTCATCAAAAATCAAGTCAATTGTTTCAGAGGTTCCACAAGAACATCAAGTTATTAAAGTTCCTCACATTGACTTCATTTTTGGGGAGCCACAATGGATAGTCAATGTTCATGATCTATTGGTACAAAGGCAACACCTAAAGCATTTAATAGTTAGATCACACATCCGAAGTCACTTTATACATCAGCAGCAAAGACACCTCCAACGTACTTCTACATGGAGGAAAAGATCGGATCAAGCTTCCAAGCTATGTCATGCGAATGCAAGTCAAAAGAAAAGACGGAAGTTTGTGCGCTTGATTTTCGACACGAGGATATTTCCCCAACTTGTGGTCGAATTCTTTCCGACATTATGAAGCTGTCAACTAGCCGGAGTCGAGTTCTTTCAAGCTGGGGAGAGTTGTTGCAGGCCGATCCAAGACTAGGACCCACTTGATGGGGTCCAAATGATCTCTGATTTTGAGAACCCTATCATTAGTTTAGTTAATCTCTAAATTAGTAGAGTTGCTTAATATATTTGCTTCCTAAATCCTATTTTGATTAAGATTAGATATATTCTTATATTAGAATGTCTTGTTTATTTAGAACAGTAAATAAACAAGTGCTACTCTATATATAGAGAAGCCCCTCATTGTAAGGTTAGGCTTATTCAATTAATAAAGACTATCGTGAGGTTTTCCCCATGAGTTCATGGCTATGAGTGTTCTTTTGTGTGGAATTCCTTTGTTGGATTCGATCAACCTCATCTGAGAGGTTGGTCTATTCGATCGAAGGTCCGGGGCGGCGCCAGATTGTTTGAATCTTGTTTTGGGACCCCCATTAAAATGCTAGCAAAGAGAAGCCCATGACATTATCTGATTGTCATATAAGACGGATATAGCAGCAATTTGTTTGTTCTGCCGACAATTCCCAGTTGCAATAATTAGGCTAGCATACCCTCCAACATAGAATGGGTCCAGGGTTCGAGCTCTAGTATTCTCCCCAAACAAAAATGACAACTCTACCAACCAATGTGGCAACGAAGCAAGAACACCTCCATCATTCTAAAAACAATGGTAATTTCTTTTCCTCCGTCAACGTCAAATAACCAATAGGGGGCATAAGCCAAAAAGTTTTAGGGTAAACCTTTTTGCCACAACAGGTATTCAAACTCTCACACAATCTACACACACCTATGTCTGTTGCCTGCTGAGCTACAGCTGAGGGACAAATTTTAGTGTAAACCTTATTGTTCAGATTATAACTTCTTTACATTAATACATGCTTTGCTCATCACCAACATTGAAGCCTTAACCATTATATATCGGATCAACTTTGTGTTTTTTACACTTCCGCGGTCCTATGCCTTAACGCACAGTTTCTGTGCCACTAACTTAAAAGAAAAAGGTAGCTAAAATCATTTTTTTCCAGGTGGACAGCTCTTGATGACTATAGCCCCCAGCATTTGAAAATCTGTACAGGTTTAAAACCTTCAACTATCCATTGAAAAGCTTGCAGTACTGAATGGTATGCAGAAAATTTCAGACTTCAAAACCCCTAGAAAGTGTTTGACATCATTGTAATTTTATGTAATAACTTGAAGAAGAAAGAGACGAGAGTTGGAGAGAAAACTGATGTCCACAAGGAGGATCATCAGTGTTTTTATATTATCATTATGCCCTAATCAAGGGCTTTAAACATGCTAATTAATACAATCATAATAAAGAATGAATCAATCTCCTAATCTATGTAAGGAAGTTGTACAGGGAAATTAGCAGCAACAAACTAGCAACAAAATCTAATCAATGATACCACACATGGGATTTTTATATACAACTATGTGGGCTGGGCCCGTGGGCCTAAGTGGGCCGAAGCCACACTATCTTCTTCAATCATTACGTACCTAAAGTGTACTTGTCAAAGATGATAAACAAAATTTATGAATAAAAAAAAGGCATGAGAATACCTTCATCAATGACATATCAATGCATACACCTCCATGAGGAGCCAAGGTGTGTCCTTCAATGGATGTAGCACCACCATAAGGTACAATAGGAACCTGCTTACAAGAAGGGAAGAAATACACCATGTTAGAATTTATCATGCAAACCCATACAAGCTTTATTACCCCTTTCTTTTTTTCTTTTTCTTTTTTCTTTCTTTTTTTTTTTTTTTTTTTTTTTTTGTGTGTTAAAATCTACCATGAGAAATGGACCGGATCATGTCATGAGAAGTTATAGGTTCAAAAACCTCAGCAAATGTGGGGTATACTAAGGCACAGAACTCTATATATGTCTAAGGATTTGTTGATTCAGAACATTGATCTGACAAGATGGCAAGTGCCCCAACGATCTCCTCAATTAAACCTAGTTTCCCAATCGTTGGCCTGTATTCTGTTGGCTGCAGACCATACTTGCCCACCTATATTTTTTCGTAACGATATTTCTATCCTATCCAAAAGGTCTATCATTCAATGTGGGAGGGCGTTGGAACATCCCTGGCTGTGATATCACATCAATGGTCTCAAACACCAAAATTTTCAATTGGGAAATTTTGGAATCCCCCATCAACATTGTGTCCATCATATCTGTGAAGACACTTATTTTAATATGGTCCTTAGTGTACCATAATCTCAAGAGGATCACGTTTATTTGATAGTCTCTCATGTACCATACATATTCATAGATTCAAATAGTTAGCCAAACATCAATGTATTTGTACAGATAAGCTAATCCTAATATTGTACATGAGATTCCATAATAAATAGATTGGTTGGGAAAATTAACCCAACACAACAACTACAAATCTCTTGTTTTCTATTTAGTTGTTTCATGGTATCATAGCTAGGCTCTCTGCCGTGTCCAATCCATATAATCTTGGATTCTGCGTGTGAGAGTGGTGAGTGATTCCCTGTCATAGGACCCATAGATCTTCCATCTGTTGCAGGACCTACTAAATAAACCCTGTAAAAGACACTCTTGTAGCTTTTCTTGTCCTTCATTCCCCCTAGATGCTCCTGAAATCAGTTTATTCAGCAACATTTTTCACTCAGTCAGCAAGGTCGGCATCTGGTGGGGCCCACTCCAGATTATCATTCAAACTGGGATTTCTCCCATATGGTAACCAGCCATAGAGGATTCATCCTCTAAATTTTCAGCATTTTCGAACTCCTTTTGAGAGAATGTTGGAGCTTTTTCCATTTTCATTAGCTTTCATATTGTTCATCTCAATCGTTGAACTTCCTGAATGTCCACAGATTCACTTCAAATTTGGAGCCGACCTCGTGTATACGAAGATACCTGGAAGGTTGATCAGAGAAATAGGGCATTTCAAGTGTCTTTAGCATAATTGTCAATTCCATTCCATTCCGGCCGCAATTGGCCGGAACGTTCCAAAATTAGCCTTGGGTGGAACGGAATGGCCCACTAAAAGTTTCCAGTCTGTTCCGGTCATTTTGGTCCCAATTCTGGCTCCAATTTCAGACAATTCTGCCCCATTCCAATCAAGGTTTCATACTTCCATTCATATGTAGTGAAAACTAGAAAATTGCCAATTGTAGAGAGTAATTTAATTTAAGTGATGTAAGTATGCATTTTTAGTATTTTTTTAGCATTCAACTATTTTTTCAATTCTAGTTGTTCTTTTATATTTGTTCTTTCATTTTTCAATCGCGTCTTTTCCGGAACGAAATACCGGAATTGACTGGAATGCCGAAACATTCCACTACAGGGTCAAACCGGAACGGCAACCAGAATGGAATTGACAACTATGGTCTTTAGGCCTTTCTTTTAGTCGACTAGATTGGACATCCGGTCCAGGTAAGCACCATACTGCAGTACTTTTCTGTTTTTCTGATAAGTCCACACTATTTCTTCACTGTTGCCACTAATTTGTGATATCTGAGCACTTTCCGCCACGTTCTTGATGGTTTTTTATCATCCCCAACTATTCGACTTGATGGGACAAACTTTACCAATTGGGCCCACTTATGACCAATTTCTTGAAAGGAAACTTTGGAAATATGTTTCCATCAAAATTTGACAAACCGTTAATCCTACTATGAAAAAGAACAATGGGAAGCTGATATGGTTAACATAAATTCATAGCTTGCAAAATCAGTTGATTCCACCATTGGTTTTCAACTTGCCAAATTTGCTCACCCTATTGAAGTTGGGATTATCTTGCTCGACCATATGCGCAAACCAACTCTGCCAAAAGATATCAACTGAAAAGGAAATTCAAAATGTTGAACAGGCAATAATTTGATATGTCATTTATCTAAAAATGACAACTCTATGGGACCAGTTGTCATTTATGGAGCTACAATTTATATGTGCTGCTGACTCTACTACATTTGAGGCATACCGTCAAGAAACTCAGCTTGTTCAGTTTTTTATGGCTCTAACCTGAGTGTGAGCATGTTAGGAGTCTGTTTTTACATTGAGTTCCTCTTCCCTCAATTGATATGGCTTTATCTGAACTGCTATCCAAGGAGCAAACTTGGTGTTCACTCGCCACCAAGAGAAGCTACAAACGTGGACCATGTCCTAGTGTCTGCATCTCCTACCTCACAGCCCGAAATTCTTGGCCCTCCCCACCAAAAAGGCAGATCCTCTCACATTTGTAACTGCTGAAAACAGCAAACAACTGGAACAAGGATTGTCGTCTTCATCCAAAAGGTCCACATTGGTGACCTGGTCATCCCCAGCACTTTCCACAGCAGGTGCTCAGCATGCAGTCCTTACTAAAAATACAAACGCTTCTGATCTCACATCACAGATTCAGTCCATCATTGTTGCGCAGCTCCAACAGATGATGCCATCCTTTGGCCCCGAATCTTCGAATTCATCATCCTCCGCAGGCTTGCTGGACATTGGGCCCTTCTCTTCCACAGATAACAAAATTGTCCCATGGATATTTGATTTCGGCGAAAAAAGTCACATGACCTCTGATGCTTCACCCTCACCTACTCCTTTCATATATATTGTTGATGGCTCTTATATACAAATCACCAAAATAAGCACTATCACCTCTGCTTTGCTTTCTACTTCATCTGTACATTTTGTTCCCAACTTATCTATAAACTTTTTATATGTTAGTTAACTTGCTCAAGATGGCTACATGATTCCCCTTTCCTCAACTAGATATTCAATGAAGGGTCCATCAATCGAGGGCCAGATTAGGACAGGGGATAAACCAGGAGACTTGTACTTGTAAGATACCATGTACCAACCCAAAAGATTAAGCTGATAGGTGGAAGGCCCACATAGGTATATGAAGCCCCGTCAAACCCATTACTTGGGCGATGTGGGATGTGGGACTTTCCCAACACTACCCCTCACGTACAAGCCCAACAGATTTCATAGACGGACCTGCCACGTGGGCTACACAAGAAAGAGAGGAGGCAGCTCTCTCGGCTCTGATGCCATGTACCAACCCAAAAGCTTATGCTGATAAGTGAAAGGCCTACACAGGCATATGAAGCCCCACCAAACCCATTATACTTGGGCAATATGGGATGTGGGACTTTCCCAACAGTACTTTCTTGATTTTCTTCACTTGCCTCATCCATTCATTATTGTTGTGACTGCTATGGATCGGCTTTCTTCATTTCATCTTTGACATTCTGGACTAATGCAGTTGTCTGTTACTTATTTGAAACAAATAATTTCTTTTGGTGTTTTGGGTCATGTAAATGTTGAGGATTTATCTTGACTGTTTGATTTTTCATATTTCTAAATCTATTGCTTTGCACTGTAATATCAATACTACTCATGCAAAAGATGCTTTTGATTTCAAGCACTCAACATTTTGGGACTTGCCTCCCTACTTACCAAGGAAGCTCAAGTTATTGTTTTGTGTTTATTGATAATTACACTTGTTGTACATAGGTGTACCTATTGAAATATAAACATGAATAGGACATATACTTCATTTTCACACATGATTAAACTCAATTTTCCACTAGGATTAAAGCTTTCGGGTCCAACTTTGAAGGTGAGTATCTCTCTACTCAGTTTCAAAACTCCCCCCTCTCATCAGGGAACCCTTTCCCAGCTCTCCAGTCCTCATACCCCCGGAACAAAACGGCATCACTAAAAGCAAACACCATCATCTTGTGGATGCCATTTGCACTCCTCTTCATTCCTCTTAGGTACCTCTCTCCTTTTGGGGAAAAGCACTTCTACTCAACACTTATCTCATCAATCGTTGTTCATTCCCTTTTTGTCTGTGCACAACATTTGAAGCACGCTTTCATCAAAAACCAAATTATTCTGCCCTACACCCTTTAGGGTGTACATGCGTCATTCTTCTTCCACCTCAAGAATGCTTTAAACTTATTAACAGATCCACATTTGTGCCTTATTGTCTTACTTGATTGTGGGATCAAAAATGGCTCCATTGTTTGATCCTAAAGACAATCATCTTTGTATCTCCTGTCATATCGCATTTCTTGAGCACATCCCATTTTGTTCCCCGCTTACTACTTCGCTCTGCTAGTCCTCCTAGCTTTTATTCCTTAAACTGTTCCTTGAGTCCAGTTCCTGCTCCTCATGTCTATTTCCATCGAGCTTGTCAACCAAGCACAGTGCCGCGTAACCTATTATCTACTCCACTCCCTCGGCTAATGAGACACCTAGCAAGTATCATATTTGCACTTGCCATCCTATTGATTTTCATGGCTTTACTGCTTCTGACCATTTTTTCTCCAACATACCAGTTTCTTGCAGCTTTTCATTCTCACACGAAGCCTCAGTCATAAAAAGAAGCATCCACCTCCCCACACGGAAGTTGTTATGACTAAAGAACTTCTAGCTTTGCACAAGAGTCATACATGGGATTTTATTCCTCTCCCTGCTAGCAGACAAGTTATTTGCTGCAAATGCGTTTATAAAATCAAGACTCAAAACTAATGGTAGCACGAACACTTCAAAGACCAACTAGTTGCAAAAGCTTACAAACAAGAATATGGCATTAATTATGAAGAAGTCTTTTAGATGACCATTGTCTGTACTCTCATCTCTGTGGTTGTTGCCTTTCACAATGTCACTAGCCTTTATTTCAAATGGATGTCAAGAATGCCTTCTTAAATGACCCCACATAAGAAATTTACATGACTCTACTCTACCTTCAAGATTTCCTCATCCACCATTCTATATTTGTTGGTTGTGCCAGGCTTTGTATGGACTTAACAAGTTCCTTGTGCTTCGTTCGACCACTTCTGCAATGCTAGGATACTTTGTATTGTCTATTCGCTAAGTTTCATGACTCAAGTCTTGTGTTGCTTCCTTTTATATTGATGATATGCTTATCATAGGTGATGGTCAAGAACGAATCTGATCTCTTAAGACCTTTCTCAATCTACAGTTTAACATGAAAGATATTGGTACTCTGCACTACTTCTTGGGCATAGGAGTTGCCTACTCTACACAAGGCTGCCTTCTTACATAAAATCAGTATCTTGGAGACTTTTTTGGTGAGCAGAGCGATCCGTCTCCAAAACAATTATAGTTAACACTCAACTTGAGATTAACCAAAAGCTCTTTACTTCGGATGGCACTCATCTCTCTGATCCCACTTACCATAGACAAATTGTTGGCAGTCATGTCTATTTCACCATCACTCGGCCTGACATTACTTATCCAGTCCAAGTAGATAGCCAGTTCGTCTCCACTCCTACTTTTATCCTTTGGGTTGATGTTCTTCTGATTTAGTGCAATCTCCAATGGACAATGAATGCCCTTTTCTTCATTCCGGTGATATCTCTCTCTAGCTCACTGCCTACTCTGACTCCGATTAGGCCAAATGTGTTGGCACATGCTGATCTACTATGGGTTTTGACAACTTTCTTAGCCCTTCTTAGATCTTGCCTTAGCTCACAATACTGCTAAGATTATTTGGCACTCAACTGAAGGGTTCCACAAATATATATATATATATATATAAATATATATCGAATTGGAGAAACAGAATTCGTGTAACCGACCCGAACATAGTTGGGACAAAGCTTTGATGATGATGATGATGATGTTGATGATGATGAGATATATATATATATATATAATATATATAGGGAGATGCTCCTATAAGAGATATCTCACCTTATGTGAGAGATAGGGTGGGCGCCCTCACATCCATATCCAATGCCAACAACTTAAATGTGAGGGCCTCCACCCCTATCTCTCACACAAGGTGAGAGATATCTCTCATAGGAGTATCTCCCATATATATATATATATATATATATAAGGCAAAACAAAAAAGGAATTGCACTGAAATGTATTTTTATTGACCAATCAGAATTGCCCTCCAGGACCTATAATTGTCTCAAAAGGTCCAATATACATACATTATTTGACCTCTTGAATAACAGTCAAGAAGATCTTATGAGGATTGAACATCTTCACATAGAAGATGTAAAACAGATATTGGACATTCTATAGAAGCATTTTGCAATTTATTTACCAAAGAATAAGTTTTAAATATATATATGGGAGATTCTCTTATGAGAGATAGAGTGAGGGCCCTCACATTCATATCCAATGCCAACAACTTAAATGTGTTATCTCTCATATTAAGGTGAGAGATGCTCTCATAGGAGCATCTCCCTATATATATATATATATATATATCCTTTTTTTGAGAGGGGGTGTTGAAGACCATAGATACGTATTTCACTCCACACACCATCAAATTGCGCAAAATGCGTATTGTTCAAATCAAACAATTCGTTATTTGGTTCAGTTGGTTCGGAGTCTTGGAGAAGCTCCAATTTGTAGTTGTTCATAGGGTTTTTTTTTTTTTTTTTTTTTTTTTTTTTTTTGAGCTGGAGCTGTTCATAGGTTGTTGAAGAAGATGAAAGGAAAAGACAATGAAGATTTTTAAAAAATGGAAAAAAGCAGGGAATATAAAAGGACTTCAATAAATAAGATGGTACGGTAGAAAAGGTGGAAAGGCGGACAAGAAAGTCCATCGGTCTCTTAATCTATTTCCATGGGATGGAGGAATGGATTTAATGCATGGAGAAAAAGTCCATTGGTCTTTTTACTCTCTTTCCTTTGGATCAAGGAATGAAATTTGCAAATACTGTACTTCATTTTTTATGGAAAGGGGAGGGCACATCGGTCTCTTGCTTCCTTTTGTTGATTTATTTCCATGGATAAAGACATGAAATTAATGCCTTTTACTTTTCTTCTTCGATCTCTCTCAATATGCATCCTTTATAATTTGAATTCACTACAACTTCACGTGTGGCCCACCAATTACAAATCCAAATCTATGAAAATGAGTGTCTTAATCATTTATATGATTTAATTAAATTTTACTTCAAAAGGAGATGGGCCCACCCTGAGATTAATCACTTATATATCATGTGAATATAATAATCACCCTGAGATGGGCCCACACCATTTTTGAGTGGGAATTTTAAATTTTTTTTTTTTTAGTCTTCGTGAAATATCATTCTTTATATATATATATATATATATCCATTAATGTATCTAAAATTCTAATAAACTACTTATATATATATATATATATATATATATATATGTGGATTAGCCCTACAAATTATTTAAAACTACATTGAAATATATTTCAATTAGGACATCAAATCCATCCAACTCAAATCGCGAATCAAGCGAATAAAAAAAAAAAAAACGAATTAACCGAAACTATTCCATCGAATTTTCGAATCAGGCCAAGAAAAATGTGAAGATAGTTTATTTCTAGGGTTGATATCAAAATACAAGCCATGACTATAAAAGCAAACCAACTCCATTAATACATGGTCAGATGAAAATTTTGTCTTATAAATGCAGAAATTAGATGAGCTGTGTTCGGAAAACCAAGCAACTATCATTTTGAAGAAAATGATCAAAATAAAAGAAAGCAGACCTTATGCTTGTTACAAGATATGACAATCTTTGACACTTCTTCTTGTGACCTGCAGCTTTAACTGATTTAGCATTGGAAACATCATACATAATAAACATATAATCACTTACAATGGGCCATTTTTTCATTTCTTTTAAGCAAAGTGTGTACACACATATTAATTTATTTCATTATTAAATGAATCCCCCCCACCCCACTGCCCGCTGAAAAAATCATCACTATATTCACTGGCAGTGGTGAAGCCAAGACTTTCTTCCGGGGGTGCAAGCGAGAGTTAAATAGAAGCGGCAGAGCCAAAAAAAAATTATAAAGGGAATCAATAATACTTTTATATTTATTGATTTTTTTACTTATAATTTAAAAATAAATTTATTCATTTTTTGAAGAGTTTTTTTACTAATATTTAAAGAAAAATCCTAAATTTGGAAATATTTCAGTAATTGTCAAATCAATTACTCCTTGTTTTAGGACTAAGAGTTGTATCTCACTCTAATCAAAAGTAGGGTCTATATTTTTTTTTTTAAATCCAAAACAACCATTTAAATTAAAAGGAGAGCAAAACAAAAACAATAAAAGAAAGCAACAGAGCCAGAGTATAAGAGCCTTATACCGAGATACTACAGATCACAATTACATGATAGAAGCAAACAAAGGAACTATCCTCTCCACCCCTAGCTTAGCTAAAGAATCTGCCATGAAATTAGCTTCCCGGACCACATGAGAAAAAGAAACCACGCTGGAAGAAGATAGAGCTTTGATCTCATTAAGGACGAATTGAAACTTCCAAGGCTCCGCTTCCAAATTAGAAACCCAACAAATAGCATTTGTCAAATCACTTTCCACAAGCAATCTTCCGCTAAGCAACTGAGCATAAACCTTTAGTGCTTCCAAAATGCTAAAACCTTCGCTTCATTAGAGTCTATTATTCCCAAATTCTTTGAAAACATATATAAAACATTCCCTTCATGATTGCGAAGTAGAGTCTATATCGGATTAATCATATGCAAATCAATCCACCCATAATTACTTAATAAATATTTGTTGATTAGTTATTTATGACAATTTAATGGGCCACGCTGCCTACAGTAAACATGGATGGTTGAAAATCCCGTGTGACTGCTTGATGGGCTGAGATGCGTGTGGTAGGCATGGATGGTTGATAGCACACCACTGATAGCCATCAACCAATGTCATAAAAAGGTTTGATATCCATGCTGCTTAGAATAAAGGTCCTATCTTTTAGTGGATTTTCCCCTTTTTTTCTCAAATAGGAGTTGGTCCCACCGTAAGACAATGCACATGATATTTTAAAAATATGCTCATCTACAGTGGGACTAACTTCTATTTTGAATGCCTAATTCCAATTGGAGAGAAACGGTGGAGGGAAAGGATGATTTAACTCTCCTTCAACTTGGAGAAGGATTGACTTATCTTTTGGAAGAAAGCAAAAGAAAAAAGTAACCTCAAAGCTTTTTTAAATTCTCTCCTTGTATGAAAGCAAAAGGTAAATGGGGTTTTGTTGTTGTGGGGGGGGGGGGGGGGGGGGGGTTCGCAAAATTGTAAGATGACAAAATATCCTAAAAAGTTTTGAAAAATATCCCATTTAATCTAACGAAAGAAAGAAGTTAAGGAGGGGTGATTGCCCCTTCTCGACCTTGAACCCCCCACCCCCGCGACTCCCTCCCTCCGCCCTGTTCATTGGCCAAGCTAAAGTCTCAACTAGACTATTTGCTTCCCTTCCTAAGCACATGAAAGTGATAAATCAAGGCTGTAATACAATTATCTAATTTCATTCACTATGATCTCCATCTTGAGTAGATATTCATTTCATTTATTTATTCCCCACCGCTTAAGGACCAAATAAATTAAATAAATACATTTATATTGGTTCTTTAGCTCGGTGTTTGCTCCCTCCAAACAGTATGACAATTATTCCTCATATTTTAAAAAAATAAAAACTGCTTCAAGGGATCTGAATGAGTTAATATCACTCTCTTAGACAGATGATGTTTTCCAATAATTGGAGCAAAATATGAGAGAAGACTCTAGCTCCTCTACACCGCCAAAGGGAAAATTGCAACATCTTGAGGCATGGTCCTTTACAATGTGAAAAGGCAATGTTTCAAATGTTTAGACCTCTGACCAGTGCCATTTTTTGTTTTGCCGGATGCAGATGAGTTCCTTTTTCTTTTTTGATCTGCCAAATGAGTTCTTCTTAGTGCCCATTGTTCATGTAAGCAAAGGAAATTATAATTTCTTAGTTCTCATCGTTCATATAAGCAAAGGAAATTATAATCTGATTGATGCTTACCTAATCAGTTCTCTGGAGTATGGATGCTTAAAGCTTGCTTATGATAGAAGAAGTAAATCAATATAGAGAATTAGAGAACTGCTATCACAGGGTAATTTTTCACACTAGAAATACCCCGTGTGGCACTGAGGGTTTTGTACTTCTTTGCCAACTAGCCAATAAACCAACAAACAGTGAAAATGAAAGAACACAGGGAAAAGATGAAGTAGACAGCACACACAGATCACTTGATTCATTTGGCACCAGCCATTGTCTCATTAAACAAAATTGTGGGACAAGACGTTACAAAGACTACAACACAAATCTCTGCAAATCTCTTGGACCTCCAAAACTCGAACACAATTCCATCTCTCTTGCAGAATTCTGGTTTCTACATACCTCATTCAGATCTCCAAGATCTGCCTCCTTATCCCGAATTTGGAACCATGCAATACTTTTAAGGGTGTTCTGGCCAATCAAAGAGTGCCACTGGGCCTAACTGCATACCCTATTGACCCTATCACAAGTTGTCAGGCCATGCACGAAACAACCGACCAATAGGCAGTTGTTGTCTAAGCAATTGCATGCCACCACCCATGCAATTGTTGGTCCAACCGTCCAAGTAGCCCTTGTAGACATAATTGCCATGGCAACTCCATAACCACTTGCCCAAGTGGCTACCATGTCATTTCCAACCATCTCAAGGCATCAAGAAACATCACATGTCAAGACTTGCTGCCAGGGTTTAAAATCGCGGTTCGTGGTCATCGCGTCGCGGCTCGTGGTTATCGCAGTTCGCGGTCATTGCGTCGCGGTTCGCGGTCATCGTGGCCCATTGCGGAGCGAATTTTTATTTGACCCCAAAAAAATCCGAAAAAATATCCAAAAAATCCAGAATATTATAAAATGATAGAAAATAATGTTTTTTTTCCATTAGTGCACACTTTAAAGCAAAATAACGGTCCCCTCAAGTTATAATATCCTGTATCATTGCTGTATCGATTTATATACTAAAATAAGCTGAAATATCATAAAATTGACATAATGCAACCATAATTTTGGGCAAACTAATAGTGTTAAACATTTAAAGTCTACAAGCAAGCAATAAATACTAATATAAAGCCTTAAAACACTAGATCTAGGGAAAAATTAGTGAGTAACATCATATCTAACTCAATATAAAGCTTTTGGTTCAAGTATTACACAATCTTTAAAAAAAAAAAAAAAAACCTATAATAATTTGGATTTAAATAATGAAAAATAAAAAAATACTACAAAAAGTGCTAATACGCACACTTTTTTGTTCCAAAAGTGTAGATCTATTTTAAACTAACACATTATTAATATATTTGAACACTAATTTGAAAAAATGTAAATGATATCAAGAAAAGTCCCAAATTTTTAAAATAAAAAAAAATCTAGATCTACACCTTAAAACAGTAGATCTAAGGAAAAATTAGTGAGTAACATCATATCTAACTCAATATAAAGCCTTTGGTCCATGTATTACACAATCTTTTTTTTAAAAAAAAACCTAAAATAATTCGGATTAAAAAAATGAAAAAATAAAAAATATTACAAAAAGTGTTAAAACTTGAATTTTTTTGCTCCAAAAGTATAGATCTAACACATTTCAACCATCTCTAAGTTATTTTGATGTTGAATCTTGAAAAGAACTCCAAAAAACAAAAAAAAAAAAAAAAAGCTTACCAAATAGGTCCCTTAAGTTTGATTAGCTTTCCCCACATACAAATCCACTCAAAAGTAACTTCGATTTAAGCTTTTCCATGCCTTAGAAGTTGTAGCAGCCCTCAAATAGCCTTAGGAAGCTCTCAGGAAGAAGAAAACTGAAAAGGGTGAAAGAAAAAGGCACTGACGTGTTTTTAAAAAAAAAAAAACATGTCAGCGATATAACAGCCGTTATATTGAATATAACGGCCGTTATAACGGTACGGAATATAACGGCCGTTATAATCCGATATTTTGGCGATATTTCGGCCTGTTATGTATCGCGGCCGTTATATTCAATTTAACGGCACGGTATCGGCCGTTACCGTTACATAACGGCCGTTATGTAACGGTAACGGCCGTTATTTTAAACCTTGCTTGCCGCACAATCCAATCAAGTCTTAACATGGGCTACATGGGCCCGATCACAATGGGAAGGTGCCCCATGCACCAATACAGCAAGCCAAAGGCCACCTCAAAGGCCCCTAATGTTAGCCGTCGCCACTAAGGCCTCACAAGCATCATACAAAGGTTTTCCAAATTCCAAGACATATAGGGTCATTCGGGGCATCACCGTGTGTGATGGTCCAAGAGACAACCCACCAGGTCATGTCTTCCTTGGTACAAAACCCTTCCAAACAAAGGCCCAAGATTGAGGACAGTCGCCTCCTGCACGTGCCAACACCAATAGGGCAACTGCACTGCACCACACGGCACTTCCCAAGCTAGCCTCCAACACACACTCTATGCTGCAGGCTCTAGGATTAGGGCTTGGATGGAAGTGCCGAAGCACGTGTCTGCAAACACTATAACACATCTTCACAAAGACAACACACGAGGACGCACCTCAAAGGGTAAAATCCACTCAATTTTATTAATCAAAAGTCTGAGATTTCCACCTCTACAATGATATATATATATATATATAATAAAAGAAAACTAAGGCTCCAAGACTCCCAACTAATCTAGGAAAACAATATTTAGAAACTATCCTATTTACACTTTTTTATCAAATTAGAAATTTAATGACAAATAATTAGGGAAATAAAATACTAAACTATCTTGGGTGGTCCCACATGTAGACTATGAGCCTGCCCTGCGTCACTCTGCCTGCCACGCTTGTCTGCATGTGTTGCACGCCAGCTACACACGCCGCAGTGCACTAATACACTGCACACGCTGCCACTAGCTGCACACTGCAGCAAAACACTGAGCACACAGCACGCAGCACATAGCACAGCACCACTGCAAGCCCCAGCCGTCCAAGGCACCACACCAACAGCACCAATCCAATTGAGACTGAACCAAGTGAACCCAAGCAGCACCAGGTCGCACCAACAACTAAACCGGGCCACAACAACAACCAAAGGTTGCACAAATGACTAAGGGGCTGCACGATCAGCACCTTTAGGTTACCAAAACTGAAACTTAGGAGATGCACCAACATCACCAAAGGTTTGGACCAACATGCACCGGCATGAACCAACCATAGTCGTCAATTCTGTTTCATTTTGGCTGGAATGGCCAGAATTTTTCGTTCCGGTCTCCGGCCGAAGCGGAATGGGGCCAAAAAAATCTCGGTTTGAATTCCAGTCCATTTCGGTTGTCCATTTTGGTCCATTTCAGTTTGTAGAACAATTTTCACTTTTTTTTAATTTTTTTCTCAATATTCATATCAAGAAACATGCATAATTTATATTCTTTTTTTATTTTTTTATTTTATAGATATATATGTATATATATTTTAAAAATTTTATTATTCCGAAAAGTAACTCCAAAAAGTTTTGCCGAATTTCCGAAATATCAAAATATTCCATCTTGGATGCTAGACCAAAATGATGACCGAAACGGAATTTACAACTATGGAACCAACTTGATAAATGTCCAAACCAACTTGCACCAAGAGCACCAATTGGCTCCAAGGCTGCCCCAATAGCAGTTAGAGAACATTAGAAGCATCGGTCACATAGGAACTACACCAACGGTGCCTATGGTCCATACCCACATGCAAAAACTCCTCCAAGTAACTTAGTGAACAAACCAATCAAATGACTGACCCATTGTTTGAAACCATACAAATCTGCATGCACCAACAGACTTATTTCGCTCATCGATTTTAGTCTATGCACACCACGATCACGTGTTTGCTGTTTTCGTCGAACAACTCATGCACCAACGCATCTCCGACATTTTAGGGTGTAACAACATACCAATAGAGGCATTTTATTGTGCAATGGAGGTGGTGTTATACACTCCTATGTGATGCAAGCCATGTAATTGGGCCCCGCTTTAAAGTTTATGCCCGAAGGCCCAAGTCCAACAAGGCCTAGTGAAGGCAAATTCTCCACCGACACTGTCCTTGTTTAGCAATATCCAGTTAGATTTCTTAGTTTAAGTACTTACTATGATAATTAGATAGTTTCTATTTTATTAAAACTTGATTTTTGTAACGCCCCGACCCTTCTTACTCTCGATTAGCATCTAATTAATAAAAATTAGATGCTTAATGTGTTTATTTGTATGTTAATGATGGTAATTAGGTAGATTAGATGGGTTTTGAACCAAACTAGGTAGCTTGAGGACCTTTTTGTAATTTTGGGTTTATGGGTAGCACTGCATGTGATTTTGGGTTTAGCGCAAAATTGGGTTCGTTAGGTAGAGCTTTTCATCCCGAACAACTTTTGTGTTTTGACCCAATTCATTTAAACATTTTTAACTCAAAAGACCTAAAATACCAATTCTTTTAAGAATCTGAACTTTGCTACAAATAACAGAAACTTCATCTTGAAACCCCATTCTAAAAACCTATAGCATGTTTGGTAACAGGTGAAGAATCCATAGATCTGATGATTCTTCACTACCACTGGAACAAGGATTCCTCACTGGGGATTGTACAGTCAATGATTTCACATTGATATTGGTGTGTATCAATGCATATAACTAAGAAAAATAAGGTTCAATGTGCAAATCCACTTAAGTGAGGATTCTCAAATCTTATGGGGAGTGGTCAGATCTGAAAATCCTAACAAATGAAGATCTTCATTCGTCCAAATCCTCAGGGATTTACAATTATCAAACATGGATTTATCACGACTTCAGGGAAACCGAAAATCTTTTCCCCCAAAGATTTGGTTGCCAAACGTGACCTAAAACCTATCCCCTTTCCTTTCACTCTCACCTCCTTTGCAAGAGCATAGCTAGACTCATTTCTCCCTAATCATTTCTTCCATTTCCTTGCTTCCAAGTTCCAAACACCAAAGGAGACCTTGAAAGTTATGTTTCTTGAGCTCCAAGACCATCTTCTTCCCCAAGCTCATCTTCTCCAAGATTCCAACATACCCATTTGCTTTCTACTTGCCCCATTTGGTAAGCTATCACTCCCAAGCTCTTTCCCTTAGTTGGAATTAATTTCTAGAAGCCTAAATCTTGTAATGCAGGCCCTTTCAATCCCCATTTCATCTATTATGTTGTGTAGGATTTTCTCTTAAGCAATAGATTAGGGGTTTGGCTTTTGAGCCTTGGTAGCAAGTAGGAAAGGCTTGAATTTGGTGAGTTTGAGGTAAGCACAAAGAGAAGGCAAGTTGAACATTTATAATATCATGCATGCATGCTCTAATTGTTGATTATCATGTAATTTCAAGTTTAGTAACCCATTTCAAGCTCAATGTATGTGTTCTAGGTTAGAAGTGGTGAATGGGTTTAGGGTTTTCCTTATGCTTTTGTAATGGAAGCAACAAGGGGTGTTGAAGACCTCTAATATGTGTAAGAAAATGAGCTTTTAAGTCCCATATGCAATGGGGAAGGAACAGTGGGAAGTTATGGCGAGATTTTTCAGAAATGCGAAAGTTGCCATTTTGTTCTACGATGAGCTTCAAGGCTAGCCATAAAGCTAACCGTAGAAAAATACAGCTAGCCGTAAGGTCACCGTAAAGCTCGTCGTAGAGCAATTAAAATTCTACTCTGAGTGTAGGCTTTTAATTATGTGTTTTCACGGCTCGCCGTGGCAAGATTACAGCTAGCCGTGAAATCCACACAGCTCACCATAAAGCACATCGTAAGACCCAGGATATTTAAGTGGTTTTGGACCTAGACTTGGACCTTAGTATTGGAACCCCTAGACCCTAAACAAGGCCTAATGGATCATGAAACCATTGTGGGTTATGTTTGACCTGACAAACAACTACATGGATGCCTAGAACTCGGTCATCATTTGTACTAAGCCAAAGGTGTTGGCCTAGGGTATTTCAATGTTCGTAATCTCAAGTAACGCCAAGATTAAGGTAGTCCAGAGACATCGGAGACCTTAGTACTACACGTAGTTGGATAGTGATGCCAACAGGGAATCCGGACCTTAGGATTGGATTGTATTTTATTCCATGACTCGACACCAATCTATTATGCATGCATTTGTATACATTCTTGATACTCACATGGCTTGATCATGCTTCTTATTTTGCTTACATTTAATGTTTATGATTTCTGATTATGCATCATGCCTTGCACCCAGTTCGGTAAGTATGCCCAGATTATGCAAGTTACCAGAATTGATATGTTTCATGTATTTATTTATGTTTATGCATATGCGTGGACTTTACCGGACTATGCTCATCTGTACGTAACAAGTTTATGTATGTTTAGCTGGACCATGGGGTATTCCTTATGTTTATAATTACGCTTATGCCTATTGGAGTACACCCTTTATGCACATGTTTATGTTCATGACACATGTTCTGTTTTATGTTACTCCTTGTGTTGGCACCACTCAGCTCTGACCCTGCCCCAGTTGGGCCCGGCTGAAGGGGTTTTTAGTATCATGTTTATGGACTAGCTGCAGTCTAGATTATGTTATGGGAGCTTACCGGTGCTTCAGGTCCACAATGGAGTTTTGTGGGCCCTCTACCTCCTAGTGGTACCATCACGTCATCTCATGTTATGTTTCATGCTCTCATCTAGGCCATACGTAGCAGCCAATTTAGGAGAATATAGCTAACATGGTTTTGCCATCTCGTTAGGACACACTGTTAGATTCTGTCACCCACGATTCGTTATGTTACATGCTTACTCATGCACGATTATGCCTTGCTTACCTCTCATTGAAATCTTATGATCAACTGTACTTTTATTCATTTGATGCTACATGTATATATTTATTATATTTGTTATATTTATTATATTTGTACTACTTGCTAGATTGTCATATCTAACGGTGCTACACTTGGCATTACAGGTGACGCCCCAAGATAGAAGTGAAAACTGGGCCGGGCCTAGCCCGTTGACCATTTGACTGGGCCAGGGTTCCTGATCCGAGGCACGGCACAACACGGCCCATATATATAAAAATTTTAATTTTTTATATAAATAAAATATAAAACTTAAAATAATTAAATATTTATTACTCATTTGTAAATTAGCATTAATGTTTGTGCATTTATTTTAATAGTTTCAACTTTATTTCAAGTTAAGAATCCCTAAAAGTCCATAGAGTCTCCTTCAATTTATATAAAAAAAATTAAAAATTAGAAAAGGCATGTGGGCCAGCCCGTGGGTAGAGGTGTAAATCTGGGCGGGCGGCCCAGGCCCAGCACGGGCCCGGCACGAAAAAACCGTGCCTAGGCCGTGCCTGGGCCCGTTGACTTGGTCAACGGGCAGGCCCGGCCCGGCCCGGCCCGGAAGCCCTGATGGGCCGTTCTGGGCCCAGGCCCCCAGGCCCGAGGCACGGCCCGGCTAAAATCCGTGCCGTGTTGGGCCAGTGCCCAGAGCCCGAGGGCGGCCAGGCCCACGGGCGGCCCAGCCCGGGCACGGCCCACCGAGAGCCCAACGACTCTTTTTTTCAAAAAATCCCCCCCACTTCCCAAAAAAGGGTCTTTTTACATTTTAACCCCCTCCAACAGCTATAAACGGTCATATGAGAGGGTATTAGTGTCTTTTGATCATTTTTTACCATTATACCCCCCCAACTGCTATAAAACGGTCATATGAGGGGGTATTTTATGTCATTTTATCACTTAAGAATTCTATAAATAGCCCTTATTCCTCTTATTTCTCTACACTCATCTACTCTCTCATTTCTCTACACTCATCTACTCTCTCATTTCTCACACTCCCTCTAAAGTTCTAAGGCTTTAAGCTCTCTTAAGTCTCATTCTAAAGTCTAAGCTCTCTATACAAATTTTTTTAAGAAGTGAAGAGTGAGGGTGACTTCTCTAAAGTGGAGGATTCAACTAAGAAGAAGTGAAGAACTTCTCCATTAGCTCTCCCTTTCAAGTTTCAGCCTCTCTCATAAAGGTATTTATTTTCTTTAATTTTGAGTTTTACTTAGTAATAATATACATAGTAATATTATATATTAAGTCACATCTTCTCCCCTTTCTTATATAAATTATAACAAAAAACACATTATACATAATTATTTATCAAAAAAAATTTAATCTTTTTATTTACAAAAATGGCTGGACCATCACAACCTTTCAACCTTGACTTCTCTCTAAATGAGGAAGATCCTAGATTTATTCATTTAGATCAAAAATCAGGACATAGAAGTAGATAGCAATAATCCCCAAAATCCAGCATCATCTTCGGTTGCTATAACTAAAAAGAAGAGAAAATCAAGATTGACTTCTCATGTATGGAATTATTTTACTAAAGTTACTGTCCCATGTCCCACGGGAGGAGCAGAGGAAAAGGCACAATGTAAAATTTGCAAAGATCTCCTCAGTGCCAAATCATCAAGTGGCACTGGCCACCTTAATAGACACATGAAAAAGTGTCTAAGCGAACAAGCGAAAAACGCTAATGATGGGGGAAAAGGTGGGAGCCGTGGGATGGTTCAAACACAACTTTCTCAAACAGATTCATCTGGCGGTTTAGGAATTTTCAATTATGACCCTACTAATGCTAGATATCAACTTATTAAGTATATAATTTCTTCCCAATATCCATTTGTACTTTCCGAAGACCGACATTTTGAAAGATTTTTGAGGTCTGCCTTTGTTCCTTCATGGCAAAGAATATCTAGAATTACTGCTAGAAATGATGCAATAAAAACTTTTTTGAAAGAAAAAGAGAATTTAAAAAATATTTTTGAAAATATACCTAGAAAAATAGCTTTAACTTCAGATTTATGGACCTCCAAACAAAATCTGGGGTACATTGCAATCACATCACATTTTATTGATAGTGATTGGGTGATGCAGAAAAGAATAATTTCGTTTTCTATGCTAGAATTTCCACACACTGGTGCTAGGATAGGGTCCACCATCCTTTGAAAACTTAGAGAATATAGAATTGAAAATAAAATAATTTCTATAACTTTAGATAATGCAAGCACTAACAATGTTGCAGTAGAGTTAATAAAACAATCAATTCAACTTGATTTAAATGGAGATCTATTTCACAATAGATGTGCATGCCACATCATAAATCTTATTGTACAAGTCGGGGTGAAATTAATTAGAGATGATTTAGAGACTATTAAATGGATTGTAGGATACATTTTTTGTTCTCCCTCACGAAAACAATGGTGGAGGGACATATGTGTAAATTTGAATCTAAGACCAAAGAAAATATCATATGATGTAAAGCATAGATGGAATTTTACCTATAAAATGTTAAAAGAATCATGTGCCTATAAAATGGCACTAAATCAATATTGTCAACTTTATTTGGAGCATGAAAATATTTTTCTAAGTGATGATAAATGGAACCTTCTTGAGATAATAAGAGATTTTTTAGAAGTTTTTCATGATGCAACATTGTTTTTTTCTGGGGTATATTATCCAACATTAAATCAAGCTTTATCCCATTTTTTTGAAATAAGTATTACTTTTAAAAAGTATAGAGATTTTCCAATTTTTCAACTCATGTGTATACAAATGGAGGCAAAGTTTTCATCATATTGGAGAATAGCTCCTTTAACATTTTGTATAGCTGCTATATTAGACCCTAGATTGAAATTACAAGGTGTAGAAACCCCTCTTGATGAAATAAACTCTAATATGAATACAACTAATATAAATGACATTACAACAATTAAGACACAATTAGAAACACTTTATTTGGATTATGCCACCCGATTAGGTAGATCCATAGCACCCACGGTCCCAACAGGCCCTCCCCAAGTACATAAAGGAAAAAAGAAGGCTATTTGGAGTATTTTGAAGAAATCTCATGGAAGTAGCTCCTCTTCTTCCGGAGGATCTTACAACCTTAATGAATTAACAATGTACTTAGGGAGCGATCCTATTGTGGTCGATGATGAAGATGAAGATGATTTTGATCTTTTGGCATGGTGGAAATCATTCGAAACTAAGTTTCCCGTGCTTTCCGCCATAGCCTGTGATATACTAACAATACCAGCGTCTACAGTTGCATCAGAGCAGGCATTTAGTGCAAGTGGACGCCTTATTGATCCCAGAAGGACTATGCTTACAGAAGAAACCGTTGAGACCTGCATGTGCTTACGGGATTGGTATCAAGCACATGATAGGGAACAACACCTCGATGATGATGAGATCGAGATAGAAGACGAGCTAGCAGGGTTACATATATCATAGTATAATTTTTTTTAGAATGTATAATAGGCTTTCAAATTGTAATTTATTTTTTAGAATGTATCATAGGTTTGTAAAGTTGTAATTTATTTTTTAGAATGTATCATAGGTTTCTAAAGTTGTAATTTATTTTTTAGAATGTATCATAAGTTTCTAAAGTTGTAATTTATTTTTTAGAATGTATCATAGGTTTTTAAAGTTGTAATTCTTTTTCATTTATTAGAAGGTTTGAATTTCATTATATATATAGATCCAAGTTCAAACTTGTAATTTTTTTGAACTTTTGTAACTTAAATTTCAAGGAAATACAATTTATTTGATGTATTTTTTCAAAACATCATTAGTGTTATTCTACTTGTTATTTCTCTTAATTTCTTTATTTTAGTGAAATTGGTCCAAGACATATTTTTTAAAGAACCTAAAAAAAAGACATAAAGAACCTTAAAAAAAAAATTAAAAAAAAAAATTTTGTGGGCAGCCCACGGGCTGCACGGCCCAAGCCCGACTAGGGCCCGGCCCAGCACGGCACGACCAGAGTCGTGCCCTGGGCCGTGCTGGGCTGGCCCCTAAGCCCTTGGGCCAGGCACGGCACGGCCCGCGTAATTACGTGGGCCGTGCCGGGCGATTTACACCTCTACCCGTGGGCGGCACGGCACGGATAATTTCATGCCTTGGGCCGTGCTAGGGTGGGCCCCAACTGGCCTGGGTATGGCATGGCCCGTGAAATTCATGGGCCAGCACAGCTGCACAGCCACGCTCCAACACAACGCAGTTTTCACCCCTACCCCAGGGATAGATGAGTGGACCCCAAATGTTATCTTCTAGGAGTCTGTATCTTGTGGGAGCTTGTCACATGGGACTACCCAGTCTTCGTTAGATTTTAGATTTGGCCCTTGTTGGTCATTTTGCTCTATGGGTTGTAATTAATATACATTTTCTAACTGTAACTTAAAACATGTTTTGGGAAATAAATAACCCGGTATACTGCTATGCTCTGAATATTTTAGTTCAATGAAATACACTAGTCCGACGATGCAATGTGTAAATGTTGACATGATTAAACGTCTGGATTGTGACGGAATCTGATGCCACGGACTTCGGGTTATAATACCATGTAAGCTTCCGCAAAATGTTCAAGCGAGCGAGGGAAATTTTTATATCCTCAGACACGGGACCCCAGGAAAGAAGTGCAATTATCCCACAAATCCTAGGCTCACACCTTGAGACGTGGATAGCTGCAGTAAACGTGACAATTTCCAAGTTACATATTAGGCTAAGCTATTTAAGATACGTAATCCCTTCTCTTTGGGACAAATTACAATTGAATAGAAGTTGAATTTCACTATCATGAGAAAAAAAAATTTGTCTTTGGTGTGAGACCTAGACATCCTACCCTAAGCCCTTTGGCTTGTAGATTAGCCCGTTGGCTATTCCACCTTTCCCGCACTGCGTCACTATGCAAGGAGAGGCTTTGGTAATGGTATCAAAGTTGTTGGGCTAATAACTTCCATCGTATTTTGTTGGTAAGAATCAACCAATAGACAAGAACAACTGCAAGCGAAAGGAAAGTGGAAGGTGGAGAATATAGCAAATTCTCACTATGTGTCCTGGCTTTATAAATTTCAAAGGCGTACCAAATTTAGCATCATTTCTCGATGGGTTTTTGGGCCTTAGCAAGAAAGAAAAACAAGGGAAGAAAATGATGTTTAATTAGCTATTTTGTAAAATCTATGTTACACTTACACATACTAGCAAATAGTGCATCGACACATATAGGCATGCATTCTCATCATCTCAGGTCAGATTCTTTATGATGGTTTAGAATTTTTCGTGATACGACTGGATTTGTATAGTGCCAGTTTAAACAATATAAAGTAGTTGAGAAATTATCCTTTTCATCTTTGGAAGCTAAATAAAATATTGAAATGCTTCCTACTTCATAGTTTTAAAGAAAGAGTAGCATTTGTTTTTTTCATAGTGTAGTGCCAACTTGCGCATATTTTTTTCTTGAAAAGACAATTAATAAATGAATTTAAATATTACACCAAATCCATGAACCCTACTTTTTTGAGATTTGCCAAGTAGAACACTTTATACGAATACGGGTTCCAATGAGATATGTCCCTGTCTGCATGCAACGTATTATATAGGCATCGCAAATCATCAACATTCAACACCATACACTATTAGCTTTACTCTATGAGATGCAACTCAGTATAACTTTTTCAAACCATGCTAATGGCTCCACCGCAATAAACTCCAACAGTACTGGAAATCTGCTACTTTTTTAATGAGTACCGAGCATTTTGCCCCATATAATACATCGTTGGTTACAAATAACAGACATTGTTAAAAAGAATCTTCACAGGGAAACGGGAAAGAAAACTCGATTTGCATCCACAAGGTAGCAAGAGGATAAGTCGTAACATTAAAACAACACCAACAAGAAGTATCCTAGAGAAGAAATCGACATACTAATAAACAAATGACTAGAAGAATAGGTACAAGGGTCATACCTTGGAAAAACAACCACATCAGGGATGTTAACAGCTTTGTGGAAACTGTTTTGGGGCTTCCCATGAAAGTATCTTTCTTCATAATCCAAAGTCATGCTACCCTGTAAGGAGAACATCATCTAGTTCAAAGTTTCAAACTTCACAACAGCAGGAAGAATCAAAATCTGTTATGTTGCTAACCATTCTGTTCAAAATCTTTACCACACAATACTGAAGAGCCAGGAAAATGAGATTAAACAGAATTCACCAAACTTCTAAGTGAACTCTTTTTTCTTATTTTTCTTCTCTTCTTTTTTTTTTTTAATTTTTGATAGATCTGTCTTAAATCTGAAATCACTTAAAAGGGATTTTGCTGGAAAAGGATCAAAGGAATCAGGAAAATGTTACCTTACAAATATCCTTCAGTTCATCAATGAGCTCCTGTGAAACTTCCTTATGAGCACCTGGAACCACAACTTCAGTGGTATCTTTCGCCGCATTGCTGCAATTGCCAAATTCCAAAATGTTACCCCATATTAGAAAAAAAAAGAAAACCATTCACTTCTAAATGAAGAGTTTGTTCTGTAAAATTATAATCCCTTTTGAATCTAAACTCTAAACATAGCATAAGTTAATTAAAACTGCCAATAATCAGTTTTCTTTCCACAAGTTCATTCTTTAAAAAAATACTAAAGAGATTAACCTCTTCAATCAATCAAAGCATACTAGGAAATTTTATTATTAAGGAAATGAAGCATTCATAATTAATCATCCGAAGTAGAACGGAATCCAACAAATGCAAAAACTGTTAATATTTGACTTCTAATTAGCTGAGATTATAACCCAAGGGTAGCTAGCTCAGTTGCCCTATGACCACATTTGCACCCCAAGGTTCTAGGTTAGAAACTGCACTACCACACTGGGATACATGCGAGTTTACCCGGCTTCCCTCTGGGCCCGAACGGATTATTCCAGCTCAAAGGATTGAGAAACCTCCTCGATAGAAAAAAAAAATGCTTAGATTATCAGTAGAATTCCAAATTTCAGTTAAAAAAAACAGTATTTACAAACTGCTCATTCAATCCACACAAAAAAAAAAAAAATCATAAAAAGGCAGGAAAAAAAAAAGCATCCAGCAAGAACATGGTTGAAATCCAATTCGAAATCAATAGGGGAAGAGATTTCTGGGACCTGTAATCGAGAGAGGAGTCGCAGAGAGAGGGGTTTCTTTTGAGATCCAGTGCAAGGGTTCCAGCGGAAACTGCGACGACAGCGAGAGGGAAGAAGGAGATGGGCCACGAAGGAAGCCGTTGTTGCTCTTTGGGTTTTAGAAGGTTGGTGGAGATGAGTGGGTTTCGAGCTCGTTGATAGAGAGAAGAGGAGCGGAAGATGGAGGAGTTGAAATGTTTCTTCCAAGAAGAAGAAGAACCGAAGCGGAAAAACCAAGACGAAAAGGCCATCGCGATGAGAATTGAGAACGAGAGAGATGGCAGCAGACAGAGGAGAGGAGGAATACACTACTACCAATATTAAGATAAAGAGAGGATGGTCCGAATGCTTGAAGCATGTACCTCTTGCATGTACTTTAATCATGCAATCAAGGGGCCCACCTATTGGGTATCGCCTGTTTCAATGAAGACTTTTAACTTTTAAAGAAGAGACGACAAGTTAGGGCACGTGATACGGTTTCGTAAAAGAGACGATTTGAATTAAAGTTACCTTTTGTGGCCTTCAATTATCTAATGTTTTAATTTGAATGCTTTCCTTAAAAAGAGGGCCACTTTTCCCTTTTTCAAAAAGAGTTTTTTTTTTATATATCCCCTAACTTTATAGAATTTATAAATAGATCCCATGTGGTTTCAATATTAGCATATACTTCTCAGCCTTTTCAATTTAATACCTTTCATATCTCCAAATTCACTACTCATAGCAAGCACCAAAAGATTTGTGTTGAATTTTTATAAAAATGACAACTCTGCCCTTAAATTCATTAAAAATATATATAAGTATGTCATTATTTATAAAAATACCATTGTTTTATCCCAAGTCACAATAGTCTCTCTCAAATTCTCCCATGCACATGACACCGAATCATGTATTTGAAACTTTGATCAAACTAATTGGGGTTTGTGCATGGTTTGAGTAAGTTATAACCAATTATAAGTACAAGTGTTTATTGTCTTTGTAATCGATTTAGATTTGATGAAATGGGCCATGTATTGATAAATATAGATTTATATAGGGTTACTCTCTCCCACTGAATGTACTATAGTAATTGTTAATGTTACAAGCTTTAAAGAAAAATAAATCCAAACTTTTAAAAATATGCACATATGGATAAAGAGACGGGCAAAAATGTCATTTTATTCTAAAGAACTTTTGGTGATTGTGAGGCTACTAATTTTGGGACATGAAAGGCAGTAAAATGAAAAGACAGGGGAGAATATACAAATATTAAAATCATAGGGGCCTATTTACAAATCCTAGAAACCTTAGGGGTATATGCCAAAAACTCTTTTCAAAATAATTAAGTGCAAAACCCTCACAATCTTTTACTATGCCCCTCCCTTTTTGCTTGGTGTTTATTGCTCCAGAAATGAAAAATTTTCACTTTGCGGTTCAATGAAAAGAGGTGCATGTATGTGGATTATTAAAGCATGTATGTCCAATCTTCCTGTTTACTATATGTCTCTCTTCAAAATGCCAAAGGCAGTGATTGAGAGGTTGGACCGCATTCGGAGGGACTTCTTATGGGAGGGCCATGGGGAGAAAAAGAAATTGCACTTAATGAAATGGAGTGAAGTGATCCAGCCTAAATTCGAAAGAGGTATTGGTATTGATAGTTTGGAGAATAAAAATTGGGTTTTGTTAGCTAAATGGTGGTGGAGGTTTGGGGACGAAAAGGAGGCTCTTTGGCGAAGGTTGATTGCTACTAAATATAGTGAGGAGAAATGGAGGTGGTGGCCTAAGCCTGGGCCTAGTTACTGTAGATCACATATTTGGAGGGTTATTGCCTCAATTGGGGATGATTCTAATGTAAGGGGGGAAACTTTGTACAGAGAGGTGGGTTTTCTGGTGGGGGATGGTCAAGTAGCTAGGTTTTGGTTGGATGACTGGGTGGGGATAGGATCCTTGTGTGGTTTATTTCCTAAGCTTTTTAAATTAACAGTCAATAAAGAATCTTCCGTAAGTGAATGCTTTAAGGTGAGGAATGAGTGCTTAGTGTGGGGGGTGCCATTTAAGAGGACTCTCCGGCCATTGAAAGGGGGTCAGTATGAGGAGTTGTTTAGTATACTTGCAAATACCTTTTTTTTTGTAGGAATTCCAAGGACTCTCGGATTTGGAAGCCTTCCATTTATGGAAAGTTTTCCACTAAATCTTTCTACTTTGTGTTGGAGGGAACTCATTCACATAGGGCCACCTTTTCCCTTGTGTGGTTGGGTTTGGCTCTTCCTCGGGTCGAGGCTTTTTGTTGGTTGGCAGTTACAAGAAAAGTCTCCACAGTTGATAATCTAAGAAGGAGAGGATTGACATCTATCAATATCTCAAACACCTGTGTGATGTGCAGTAAGGAGGAGGAGTCCGTAGATCATCTTTTTCTTCATTGTGAGGTGGCTTTCAGAGTTTGGAGCAGCTTTATTGGCAAGTGCGGTTTTTCATGGTGCTGTCCGAAGAGTATTATGGATGTGGCAGAGTCTTGGTTGGGTGGGTGTTTTGTGAGGTGTGGCCGAATCTTATGGTCAATTTGAAAGGAAAGGAATGCTAGGATCTTTGGGGGTTCTTCATCATCAACAACATATTTGATATCCAAAGTCACCTTTAAAATTGCAAAATGGGCTTTGGTTAGAAAGGAATTTTCTAATTTTACATTTAATGATATTATTTCTAATTGGGGAGCTTGTATGGGGTGTGGATCTTTTAAGGAGAGGAGAACAATCCCTTTATATCCTCCTCCTTTAGGGGTCTTTAAGTTTAATGTGGATAGTGCTTCAAGAGGTAAGCCAAGTCCGGCTGGGATTGGAGGGGTGCTTCACAATTGTAAGGGGGAGGTGTTAATTATGTTTTATAAGTATGTGGGTGTGTGCGATTCCAATGAAGCGGAAGAGCTAGCCATTCTTGAAGGTTTTTGTTTGTTTTCTAATAGATATGACAGTACGCTTATTATGGAAAGTGATTCTTCTAATATGATCGCATGGGTGTCTAAGCGGAAGACTAATCATTGGAAGTTACATTTTCACCTGAATGAAATTAGAGAATTATCTGTTGGAATCAATGTTTCCTTTCGTCATGAGATTAGATAGGCTAACTCCATGGCAGATGTGTTAGCCAAGCAAGGGGTTAATAGGTTGCTTCCTTGGGTGGGTGTGATTATGTAATTGGTTGATAGGTCGTTTCTTTGGGTGGGTGTGATTTTATTAGTAGGGTTGGAGGTGGTGCGTTTCTCCTGTACTTCTTCTTCTTCTTTTTTTTTTTTTTTGGTCTTTTGTACTTTGTACCTTCCTTTTTTTTTTTTAATGAAATCTTTCTCTACTGTTGAAAAAAAAAAAAAAAATAGAAAAGAGGTGCATGTACATTTTATAGTACAATACGTGGATGCTTATTGCAAATTAAGTGCCCAAGTACAGGAAAGGAGTCTATTTTGCCCTTGAACTTAGCAACAACATAATACACATGCTGAGGAGCATGTGATTATGCCTGTTAGATGGTTTCTTAGATTGTTTCAATGATATACTAAGGGGAAAATTAAATAAATTATAGAAGAATGCAAAACGTGGTACAAATGAAACATTTTTTTCTTTTAGTTTTCATCTTCAGCTCCTCCCATTCTTGGTGAGGTTGATGAGTTTTGGTTAATTTTTATTTTTTTTATTCTCTCAATTTTCTAATGGTTGGTAGATTTCTATGTCTTATTAATTTCTATGTAGTTATGATTTTTTTCATTTTCTCAAATTTATAATGTTTGGTAGATTTCTATGTTTTATTAATTTCTATGTTGTTTTGAACTTTTTTCTTTCATGCTTTTTTTTTTTTCATTTTCGCATGGTTAGTTTTCTTTTTTCTCTTTTCAAATTTTTAGGTTTTAGGTATTGGATCTCATGGATTTCTTAATTCTCTCTCTCTCTCTCTCTCTCTCTCTCTCTCTCTCTCTCTCTCTCTCTCAAAAGCATGTATTTTATTTTAAACAAATTGAACTACTTTTATTTTGAAACCATCATCATCATTATTATTATTATTAGGCTCTCCAATCACATAATTATGGATCCAACTAGGCTTGGTCAAAGCAATTGCAAGAATATGTATACTTGGAAAGGAGTTGACTGTCTACGTGTTTTTATTTTTATATTATTTTTTGTGGTATTTTTGATAATTCTTTTATTTTTTATGGTTCTTTTTTTTTTTTTTACTTTTTTCAATTTCATTTGGTTCATTTAGTTTTTTCTGGTAATGGATTTATTGGATTTGTGATTTATTGGGTTTATTGGATTTTCAAGTGTTTGTTTGTTTGTTTGTTTTAAATTGTTTATATTATTGGATTTTTTCTATGGATTTTCAAGCTATGTTGCGCTTTTTTTTTGTGGTTTTTTTATTATTTTTTCAGTTTTGTTGGGTTCTTTTAATTTTCTTTTTGACCAATTTTATGGATTTGCGATTTTTCTCGTTTCAGTTACGGTGGTTTCCTTCTTTCTTTCTTTCATTCATTTTTTTTTTTTTTTTTGCAATAGGTTTTCATGGATTTGAGGGTTTCTTTTCTTTGTTCGTTTGAGTTTAATTTTTTTATATTGTTGGGTACTAGGCTCTCATGGATTTATTTGTTTATTTTAAATAGAATTTTTTGTTTTTGTTTTTCTATGTATTTTCATTTCTATCCTGTGTATTTTGTATGGACTTTGCGGCTTTACAATGTGAATTACTTTTATTATTAATTATTATGTCTTTTAGTTTCAACAGGTTATTTTAATTTTCTTGATGATGGGTTTTAATGGATTTATATATATTTTTTTCATTTCTATTTTCAACTTAGATGTCTGGTTTTGGGTATTAGGTTCAATTAGCTTCCTTTGTTTTTTATACATGTATTTTATTATTAAATTTTGTATTTCTTTTTATTTTTATATTTTGTTACTTTTTGTAGTTATGAATTCTGTTGTCTTTTCGTTATGACAGTTTCTTTAATTTTCATGAAAATAGATTTTCATAAATTTGATTTGTGGGTTTCTTCTTTCATTTTCTTTTTATCTCAATTTTTTATTTTTATGCTTGGGCCTTACTTTTGTTAGAATCAATTTACCATGGCCATCAACTCAGTTTCAAAGTCAATCGTTTGTTTTAGGATGCTAGCAAAATAAAATGCTCTGATTTTGAAATTGACTAGCTATATGTTTTTTTATTAATATTATAGGTGATTGAATTTTATTGCAATTTTTAACATCATAATATAGTCCAAAATAAAAAATTAATTATTTTAGATTATTTACCATTTTTAATATTCTAAATTAAATTGCCTACGATAAGTGCGGGCATGTTTTGTTAGTTTATAATTGAGTTGGTTGAGTTTTGATTTGAGAGGATTATCCTACTGGGATGGGTTAGGCAGATGCTTTTACCAATTAGATAGGGTTTGAATATAAATATGAAAACCTATCATCAGCATAGGATCGGTTTGGGTTTTATGTTGCCAACCCGATGGATCATTATCCCTGTTGATCTTACATCTCGCTGCCCATTAATAATTGTGTTGGCTGAATTGTGATTCAAGATGACTAAAATTTTTATGTAAGTTAGTTTACAATGTATGGTTCGTTTTATATCTTAAGGAAAGAGGTAAACATTTGTGAAAAAGTGTTATTTACTTTAACCTTATTCATGGTTTGACTCATCAGAAACAGTACATTTTACTTTAATCCCAATTTTTAGTATAATCATGAATTGGTCGATTCATTAATATACCAAATATTTTAATATTCAAATGTTATCACAAATGCGTTTGTAGTCCAACGGTTAGGATAATTGCCTTCCAAGCACTAGACCCGGGTTCGACTCCCGGCAGACGCAAAAAAAATTTTTTGTTTTTTAAAAATCTAAATAATACAACAACTTTTTTTTAATCACAATTTATATTTTTTTCCAACAAATTTTTTTGAATCACATTTTATCTTTTTTTGTATATATAAGATTCCCATAGAGAATGTGTGGAGATAATAATGCTCATTTCACATGCTCACCAACGCCAACATGTCTTCTTGCTAGCCCACATCCAAATGCATACCAAAGTAACAAATTAAAGAATTATAAGAACAAAATAACCTGAGAAATTAAAAAAGAAAATGGAAAACAGAAAAGATAAAACTTCACTCCCATTGATCACGAGATGAATCACATGAATTAGCTTGGAAGGTAATGATCAGCTTTTGGCAAGAAAGAAAATCAAACGAGGCGACTGAAATATGCAAATATAATTACAATTTCACCCTTTTCCTTTCCATCCATGCTTCTGGAAGTAGCATAGACATAAATTTATAGACGCCTTGAATATCCAGATCCCCCGCACTTTTTACAAAGTATTAATCCTACAAGGAAGAAAGAATAGGAAAAGCAAAGATGTTAGAAACACAGGACCGATCAAGATCAGAATCTCATCAATAAAGGAATGCAAGATCCAAATAGGCATCTGTGATCCATGATTATGTTCCATTGACCATTAATTTATACATGCAAATAGAATCTGGCTTCTAGTGCCTACATCATAGTAACTGGCATGCATGTATGAGATCTGTCTGCAGGCACTTTCTTTAACCACTTATAGAAATACAAAGTCTTAAGAGTTCTTAGGAATTCAATCAAAACCTGAGTATCCAAAAATGACCATCAAATAACCTCCCCTTTAAGGGAAATTGACTCAAGGGAAGATGAGAAATCCTTAAAAAGTCAAGGTCCAAACTACATTTCCACCTTATGTCCTTAAGCCCTCACATCTTTAATAATGCTTCAGCGGAGCTCATTTGAATATGAATTCCTATGCATTCAATTCCTATGTATTCTATGCAAATGGACAGTCCCTTGGAGTTGAGGGGAAAAATCAGTATACCAACTGCATGCTATTCTGCTTATAGGTGCCTCGACACACAACACATTCTTATCATGGCATATTTATATGGAGCACACTTGCCATGAAGTTGAAATGTAAAGATATGGTGTAAGAAATTTCTGAATGATAATAACAGATGAGACTCGCACATCATATCAGCCAATTAAATAACCACACTATGAGAAACTCATTTATCATAACATAATCATATAAATGAAGGACAATATCCTAAGCAGTCTATAGTATACAAATGCATTGGTGACTGTCCAATGAAAACATAATCGTATCAATATCAATAGATGGCAATACTCTAAATATTCAACAACATGCAAAAGAACAGTCATGTCGAGACATAATCATCTTGATAGATGGTGATACAACATATCCACCAAATTTTGAAGTTGAAACTGGGAAATGACCATCATATAGCTTGACATTAATGCATTTATTTTTTCAGGGCATATCATTGTTGCAGTCAATTAGTAAAATAAAGAACCAACAGAGTAAATATTAAAATAAGGCAGCAATCACTTCAAGCTACTGCTGTCAACAAATTGGTCTAGATGGTCACGATTGCAAATAAAAATTGAGACAGGTGGAAACAAAGAAGTGATACCAAATTAAGAAGTGAGAGGACATACAAATAAATCAAGAATCTTACACATGATAAATCTGATACCAGCAAAACAATGCTGTCTCTGAATCGGTTAATGCTTTTTTAAGCAAAACACCAGAAGTCCATCCAAAATAAATCCTACATGTTGGCTTTTTCCTCATATATGTTAATTATCAAATTAGAATTTTATTCACCAGAGCAGCTATGTACCATGGTGAGTCCATTTTCTGAAAAGAATTGCAACTGGCCATGCTAGGAAAGCAGGCATTTCAACACTTTAATAGCAAGAAACTTCCATTTATCTTCTTTTAAGATTACAAGAGAATGTGCAAAGATAATCAATTAAGGTGATGGGTATGTTACAATCAAAGCAGAAGCCTACCCAACTGTTCCCATGACATTTTGTGTTGGATACAGTTTGCAGCGACACTTAGTTTGACTTTATACACACTCTAATTTACATACTAGCACAAAAATCCATGTTAATCACGGTTATGCATGAAGAGGTAGGATTCTATGTATGTTAGAAATGGGGAAGATGGGAGTCAATAAGTGAGGGACGTATATTATTGGAAATTGGAGGGAGAGTATGTTAGCAGTTGTAAAAACCTGAAAGTAACTTCCAATCAAAATGGAAAGTACAGTCTAAATTGGATCCAAAACCTTCTAGCTTAATATATTATAATAGCTCCACTGCATATAGAGCCAGTTTGTTTCAGGTAATTGAATTCCTAGAAATTCCAACACTTTGATATTTCTACAAATAGTTAAAATTGAAGATCAAAGGTGAATATCTAAAAATGACCATTAGATAACCTCTCCCTCAACGGAAATTGAATAAAGGGGAGATAGGAAATAAATACCCATCCACAAAACAAGTAATACAAACTTATGAAAGGCCCATCTAAATCACTACCTTAGATCCTTTACCCCTCACCTCATTAACAATCCTTTGGTCGAGGTTTTTTTTTTTTTTTTTTTTTTTTTTTTTTTTTTTTTTTCTATACAAACAAACAGCCCCCTAATATTTTTTAGACTGAAAATTGACAAAGGGACTCATCAAGTCAACCCAAGACCACAAAAACGCCCATACAAGAAGAATCCACGTTTTGTGTCCAAGGGTCTGGTTGGACAACTCGAGGCCCATCTGAATAGAAAGTTGTGTCCAAGGAACATACTCTGCTGCTACAGAGATTGAATGAAATAGCATACCTGCACCTTTGCACACTCGACAATCAACCAAGCCAGTTTCTTGCTTCATTTTTCCATCATTGCAGAAAACACATTTTGTACCACCTGCTCAATAAAATGGGTGAACAAAGAAAACTATTGTCACTCTTAGACAGGCTAAAAATAACCAATATGAGAAAAGAGGCGAAACTTATAAGTCACTGAAAACCTAGAAGCCTATCATTAAACAAACAAGATGACGAGATGATACTATAAACCAAGTCCAGAACAGCAATTACACACATCAGATGAAGCTTTTGAATAAGTGAATGTAATTAGATACAATAGTCAATAGCTAATACGAATGGGCTGCCTTCCAAGAAAGATTACAGGTATCAGTAGCTTTTAGATAAAGAGTCAGTAAAATTGCTGGTAGGGGGGAAGTGGGAAAAACTGCGGTTAATCAAACAATGTTTGTATTTCTAGGATGTTATTCTGCTTAAAGGGAGATTAGTAGAAAGCAAACAGGCTCCCTTTAAGTCCAGACAATCACCAGCCATGCACATATCAAACAATATCCTATCATACCGTACCACATCATTAAAATCTTACCCAACTATTTGGGATAGCTGAGTGCCATTTTTTTTTCTTACAGTAGACTCAGAATACAATTTGGCAACTATTTGGGGGTGAGTGCCACTTTTTTCTTATAGTTGACTCAAAATATGGTTTTGCAACTTTTTATAGCCAACTAAAAGTCCAATGCAAGTACGCAACTGCCCTTCCTTGTTCAGGCATGCCAGAGAATGACATAGTATTCACTTTCAATAAAATATATTCAATGATCAGTCACACAATATACACTTAAATAATCTGTTACATCGAAGTTATATTTCATGAGAACCATGAAGTTTAAAATGTGCTCTAATGGATACCAAGGCATTTAAGGAAATAAATGGAAAATCAAAAGACAGGTAATTTATTCGAAAGAGGTGTCAGAAGCAAAAGAAGAGAACAACAAAGAAGATGACAAAGCGAAGAGGCTGTAGACTCAAAGGTCAAGTCCATATCAAGTGGGGGAGTCTGACACAGAAGCTAATAGCTCAGATCAGTGGGGGATATGTGACTGATCTGGCCCCTGATTGCTTAGATTGACTTGATTGACATAAAAGATTTGTCGTTCATGTTAATCGAGAACAAATCAATAATTTTGGGTCAAAATATGAAAGGGACAAGATGAATGCAAAGTGAATTTCAAATTAAAATATTCTAAATTATATGGGTATCTAAATCAGAAAATTCATGATGATTCCATCCATCAATCACAATTTGAGTCAAAGGACCCATTAATGCAGAATTTGATGGACATCGATATCATGGATTAGACCTGTGTGTTCATAATCCAAAATGGACACCCAGACCCTGTCCACAAAACATCTATGTAGCTGGTCCTACAAGTATGGCTAGTGGGGATCCACAGCCGCACTAAAGGGGCCTCCCAATATTGCTTTAAGAGGAAGTAATTTCACCATTTAGTTTCCTTTCCTATTTGAAGACTTAATATAGAAATCTTTCTTGGTTTAAGTCGGCTAGAAAGGTAAGTAAGTGGCAAGTTGCAAAGAAGAAACAAGGGACCAAGAAGCTACTAGATAAGGATGTCCAAGTGGAGAATCTTCAATGATTTCCTTTCTTTCTTTTTTTAGAAAGTTTATTATATGCATTGTAATCAGGACGCTTTAAAGTTGAATTTCTTTCCTAGTTCTTAGGGACCATGGTTACATCAATCTCAATAGGTTGATTGTTTCACTCCAGCATCTTCCAAAAGGGAAAAAGATCTATGAGAGTTGTTTCATGGATCTAAAAGAGAGTACTTGGGTTCTTCCAATAACTAAAAAGAGTATCATGTCTGAATCTAACTGGGGTTCGTAGCGGTGGAGGAACCCAATTGGAAAAAAGAGGGATTCCGTTTCCAGCTGTAAGATACCTAATGAAATTGCAGCTGGAACTGAGATATCATTCAGAGAGAGATATAAAATATCTGGAGGTTTTTTTTTTTTTTTTTTTTTTTTTTTTTTTTTTTTTTGTTTTGTTTGTATCCCATACGAATGATCCGATCTGCAAGGCCTATGATTGGAAATTCTTTGATTGCCTTTCTCCAAGTAAGAAGTGAAACATAATCAACTTGAATTCGGGCCAACTATTCAAAATCTTAGTGAAACATTTGATTTGTATCTCATGTCTGCTTTTCATGAAAAAAGACCAAATGAGTTACACATTTCAATATAAGTTAGCACTATTTGCAACTATTATCCTCCTCTTCATTAGTTTGAGAGTGTATCTCTCAAGGATTGATGACCACTCAAGTCGTGGATGGCATAATTGGGGTAAACTTCCTACTACTTTCTCCTTGTGTTGCTTGAATTTTTGTTGACACTGGCTAGGATTAGAATTGGGTTTTCCGATCAATTGGGACCCACTCTTTTGGCTGCCTCATATGGTCATCCTCTCACATGGAATAGACCTTGCATGCATAGAGCATTGTCTTTAACTTGAGTTCAAGTTGACTTCGTTGATGCATATTCTGCATGATATGTTAACTAAATTTTACGTGCATTTGGGTGACATAGATAGCAACACTTTATGAGGCTACAACGTGGGTCGTTGGATGAACAACACCCCGTGTAAATCCCATTTGCCTGTTGTGGAAACCAAGTGTGGATATAACGACCTGCTTTGCTTGCACATTGGTGAAATAGTGCAACCTTGCATGAGCTCTCATTTAAAGTTATTGTGATAGCATGGCCTCCTTGAGGACTTGCTGTGTTATACTGCAGTGCATGTCCTATGACGTGCGTGTTCTTTTGGACCCTACCTATGAGCGATGGGATAATACCCTTGAATCCAGTTGTTGTTCGAGTGTAAGTCTCCTAGCTATCTCTGAATAAATTCTTGAGGCTATTGGGCCCTTATACCCACCTTTGCACTGTGAATATTAGATTGTATGACACTACTAAGTCGTAAAAGAGTCATGACAGCAACAAGGGCTCACAAGCAAGGATAAAAATAGCGGTTGCGGCAGGTGTAAAAGGCAGTGGCCAAAACACTACTTAGCGGGCAATACGTAGTGATTGTGGTGATACGTAGCGGCATGGCAATATGAATTTTTTAAGTGGTAAAAGAATTCAAATCTTGTGTAGCAACCAATTTTGTGTCTTTTTAGTGATTTGGAATCATATATGGGCAGAGACAACTTTAGGAAAGGCTAATGACGAGAAAAAATAGGAACAACAATGTTTTAAATAAAAGTTGATTGGATCTAATAGTTTTTAGACCATAACACCGATATTTTAAAAATAGCGTAGCGAACTCAACCGCTATGGCTAATAATGCGGCCACTATGTTATGTAGCGGCCGCTCTTTTGGACCATGCTCAGTGCTCACGAGTCACCATGCTAGGAAAGTGGCCAGTTGGTTCTAACCTTTGCATGTGCAGGGCAAAAGCCCTTTGCATTGCACCATTATTTATGCATGCTTGTGATGCTTATAAACCAAGGCAATATCAAATTATGTGCTTTGAAAAGAAATTATTTTGTTTAGAAAAATTATATGTAAATATATATTACTATCAAAAGAAAAAAAAAATGTTTGTGGATAGATTCTACTCAATAAGCTAAATAAGTGCGAATGTAGGTTGATCACGAATCAGTCCAGTGTGGCCATGCGAGTTTCTAGGGCAAACAGATGTGTGTGGTGGTGTAAGTCACATAGCAGCTTAGTGTACAAGCTCTTTGTGGACGAGCATTGTGAAGTGAAGGTCCAACTCCTAGGGTGTGCTTGATACATCATAAAATTTGATATGGATGGTTGTGACTGAACAAGTTAGGTGCGAGTGGGAGATGTTAGCATCTACAACATGGGACCCACATAAGATCAAACATGAGTGGGCCCCAAGTGACAGATCAGACGCCCCTCACTTGTAGACACATTAAGATTTCTATGATTATTGGGTTTCCTAATTATGTTTATATCCTAATATCTCGCTTGAAGACAATTTCGTAATTGATTGAGATTTTCACCATTATATTGGGGAAAAGGCACTTCATTAGTGGAAAACTAAACTATATGAAAGGAGATCAGTGTTCCACTGAATTCATCCCCAAGTCCCCATGAAGTGTATTGGAGAAAGAGAGAGGAATTAAGGTAGGAAAACAGGGGAGCCAACCATCCTAGTTTGATCCAAACCATCTATCTTCTAGTTCTACGGTTAGGGTATCTATCCTAGCCCTCAGATCATGAGGAGTTAAGTAACTATGGGAGATTCATCTCCAGTAGATCTCCAATCACCACAATGGGTGCTTGATCCTACCCAATACACGGTTCACCTTCATGTTCATAGCATCCAATACATCTCTGTTCAGAGCTTCAGAAACTTTGCTAATGCCAATACATGAGAGGGGGTAAGCCAATGACATTTGAGCAATTAGCTTCACAAACTGCAAATAGACTCCCCCATCACTGCCTCCATCCAAACATAATTAACTAGATGGATTCAATGACTAAAAAGATGCATAGGAACCATACTCTCCATTTGGTATCTCACACTCTGGCCTCAATCCCCCAAATCACCACCAAACAATTCCTCTTGTGACTCCAACAAAAATGCCCATGAAAAAACAAAAAACTAAGCTAAACTAAACTTCACATAGAAACGAGTAGAAAATTTGGGAAGTACCGTTGCCAGCGCACCTCTCACACGGAACAGGATCTCCCTAAAGAGAAAGAAGAAGAAGAAGAAAAGAGCATAAGTTTCAAGCCCTAACCCTAGAAAGAAAAATGCAATAGGAAGAAAGAAGATAAAATGGAGACCTTGAGACCCAAGGAGAGAGAGAGAGCTATGGCAGCTAAGACGCTGATGGTGATGAGGAAGGTCTGAGTGTCGACGAAGGGGCGGTCGACGACGGCCCCATTGAAGAGGAAGATGGGGTGTACGAGAAGAATCTGCGGTTTCTTCTTCTTCTTCTTCTTGGGTGGTTGCAGGGAGAGCTTGGATATGGAAGAGATCCTCAAGAAGTCTCGTTTTGAGGTGTGGTGAGTGAGAAGAGACTGAGAGGAGATGCAGCTACAAAGGTAATAAGGAAATGAAGAAGATGAAGAGAAATGGCTGATGAGAGAAGAAGACGAAGAAGAAAGCGTCATTTTCGCCATTGGATAGAATATAAGAGGAGCTCTCCCTCTGCTCCCCCTATCTTCTATGCGTACTATGCACCACCGTACGTCGTTTTTCACCTGAGAGAAAAAAAAAAAAAAAGGGCGAGAAATGTGGATGGTGAATTGGTGTTGGCGCAAATCAAAAAAAAAAAAAAATAATAAAATATATATATATATATATATATATATATACCCTATGGCTATTCGCGCGGATGAAAAGATTTTGATTTTCGCACGAATGCAAATTTCTCTCCAGTTCTATTGGCACCATAAAAGTGTCTCTCCACACACATTACAAAGAAAAAAAATTCATTTCATAAACTGCCCCTCCCCACTCCTCCCTCCACCCTCTTCCTCTCTCCCAACCCACCCTACCTCACTTAGGGTTGTAAACGGGTCGGTTCCGGTCTCGGTCCATGATGGACCTAGAACCGTTAAGGAGAAGGTGGAACTGGATCCGGACTCGGAACCAACTTTTTGGCTTTGAAACCGAAACCAGAACCATATATGGGACAGGTGTGGATCCGGGTCCAAGTTTAGGTAGAGAATGATATTAAAAAAAAAAATTTAGGAGATATTTTCGAAAATTGAGGTAATATGTCGGGTCTCGGGTCCACGGGTCCGAACCAAGGTGGAACCGAACCCGGACTCATTTACTTATCAGGGCGTAAATAAGGACCCAGACTCGTTTTTAACGAGTCGAAACCTTCAGGTAATCGGAGAATCGGAGTCCCATTTACATCCCTAAGTCGTCCCACCCCAGCCTATCCTCCCAGTCTCCGGCGGGGAGGGATCCCCTGCCGGCCTCCTTCCCCCCTCTCCGTCTTTCTTCCTCCCTCCCCTCTCCTTTATTTTCTCCCCCTCTCCCCCTTTCTTCACCCCCCTTATTTTCTCTCCCTCTCTCCCTTCCTCTCCTCCCCCCACCCCCACCTCCACAAAGATCTTCCAAAGAGATGCCAACGAACTCCTTCCTCTTACACACCCATTAATTCTGACACAGCCCAAACAATAGACTCAACAATCTCCTCAATAGCTTTGCTTTTATTATTGAACACTCTTATATTCCTCTCCAACCAAAGCTTCCAAACAGTAGCATACGAAACTAATTCCATAAAATTTTACCACAAACAAACTTACTCCCCATACGCCATCAAGTAAACAGATCTTCGACAGTCCTCGACATCTCCCAATTCATATAAAAAAGGTTCAGCATAGGATTCCAAACTTCATAAACAAAGCGACAATATATCAGCAAACGATGCACCGTTTCATCATCTTTTAAACACATAGGGCAACCATTAACTAAAAAATGATTTCGTCTTCTCAACTTGTCAATAGTCAAAATTTTATGCTTCCTTGCCACCTAAAAGAAGACAAACTCTCGATGGGATGGAAGGATCCTTAAAGGCTTTCCAACCTTCCACTCTTCTAGGAGAGACAGACAAAATAGTGTAAAAAAATAAATAAATTTACCTTTAACATCAGGTTTCCAAAGTCTTTCATCAGCTCTTGAGATACCTTGATCTATTACCATAGTCACCTCCATCGGATGAGATAAAGAACCTGTTACACCCTAACCCAATTTAATAATATTTACTATTCATTAATTATGTTTTATTTAATTAAATATACTTAATAGCTAATTAAGTTATTTTAAGATTAAGTAATATTGTTTTAGCCTTTGGGTTAGACCTTGAATTCTTGGATAGGTAATTAGACTCAAATTCACTAGATTGGGTAGAGTCAATAACTTTTTCATAAATTTAAGTTTTCTCATTTTATCTTATATGCACGTCATCTTGGCATTATCGTGTGTATCTCATTGAACACGTTGATTTTCATATAAAACTTTACTATATTTGATCATCCTTTGAATTAGTGGGCTATCATTTGACTTATTATGAAAATAACAAAGATTAGTGGACTTCCTTGTAAAATGGACAACTCTCACTTGAAACTCAGCCCAACTCATTCAAGTCGAACCATTTTCTGCTGGCTGAGAGAGAGGGACCCTTGTCTTCCTGTTTTCCTTTCCATTCTCTCTTCCTTCTTCTCCATTTGACTAAGGGATTCGTTGCATGTGCATTAATTAGAAGCAAGATTGGGTCTCTTCATCACTTTCTCTTCACTTCCATACCTTTTGTTGACAAGAATCACCCCCTACAACTTCCATTTTCGGATCCCTTGCTGAAGGTAAGAACCCAACCCTTGTTATGCATGTTTTTGAGTTTAAAGTGAGTCAAGAGACTCCTAATCACTACCTGCATACATGTTCATTGTCATTTTCGTTTGTATTTGGGGATTTTTGGTTTTATTGAGCAGGAAGTTGTGAAAAGAAGTTAAGAAGCTTTGATTGAGGCAAGTATAAGCTTAAAAATTGAAATGCATGTTGTTTCTTAAAGTGATTCTACTATTCAGATTCTGATTTTTAGTAATTCTCAGCCTATTGGTAGCTTTTGATGCTTTTGAATAGGAAATGGGCTTATGATAATATTGGGTTTATGAAATGAGCCGAATGGTAATGTTAGGTGGGTGAAAATATTGTAAATTCCACTCTTCTGCAGGTTTTTGAATTGAAGGATTGGAATGGGAAGAAGAAGCTTGAGAATTTCGGCATTCTAGAGTGGGCACTCAAGCGAACAAGGGTCCGCTCGAGCGAACCCCTCTCTGGAAGTACTCGCTTGAGCGACCAAAGAGTCCGCTTGAGAATTCACTTCATTGGAAGATGTCCGCTCGAGCAAACTTGCATCCGCTCGAGCGAACCTGAAGCAGATGCATAGGGTCTTTTTTGACCCCATAAAAGGCGTGCATTACCATCCCTAACCTATCATAATCCTCCCTAATCCTCCTTCAAGAGAAGTATGGGTACACCGTAAACCAATAATATACTAAGATTTGAAAATGACTCTTATGACTTTAGAATGGAACCCTTAACCTCTTCATTTGTTTAAATGGGAAATTATAACCCTATGAATTTCCATTTGAGGTTGAGAACTGTCATAAATCTTATTCATGAGTTTAACACTATGCAAAAGGGGTGGTCTAGAAATTCAACGCATCTTATTTATATTAAGTGACACCAAACATAAGATAGTAGTGCATTGACGGATCTAAAGTACCTGGTAATGGATGGTGGGAAACTATGAATAATTATATTAGAGTTGGTTAGTAATTGCCTTGACTCCTTAAATCCTTTTCACTTCATATTGAGTTGAATACCATCATTGACTTCAAGTTGGTTTATCAATGCATTATATATTGGGGCAATCCTAATTCGTTTAATATAATCGGAGTTGATCCCTTGGAATAATACGAATGTGAACATTGTTATTTTGATTTGATTTGATTCGATTTGAGGTTATGAGATTTTATATATATTGGGAATTTATTCGCATTCTATTATTAATTGATTCGATTGAGTCGGCGCTATTTAGCTTCAACTTTGTGATACTCGATGGGGTTACACTAGGTTTATTAATTGAGACTACTACAGTAAGTCATTCTGGAGTACCGGAACTCCAAAACCGGGTACCTAGTCGACCTTTAGCTGGGACGCTAGTGACGTCCCAGTTAGATGCTCTCTATTGAGAGGATGAGCTCAATATAGTAGCCAGATTTGTATGTTGATTCTTCATTTGATTCGTAAAGCATAAATAATTCAATTGCACAAATTGCCTAGTTTTGACTTGACCTTGGCTTCTTTGATCTTTTGTCTTTAAATTCGAATTTGATATAACATGTGTTACAATATTAATGACTATTCTTGCTAAATAGATATATTTAAGATACTATCATTGGTGTCACAGACATAGGTGCAACTCTCGAGCTTGAAGAGGCTCAGGAGGGAAAGGAGGAAATCGAAGAGGTTCCTTCAGGACTAGAAGAGTGGCCTGGTAATGGGGCTATGTAATCTGAACCTCTGCAAAGCATTATGGAGACTTTCGAAAGCTAGATGGAAGTGTGACTGATTTCTTTTTGTGTGGGTCACACTAGATAGATACTGTTGTATAGATACTTTTGGATCTTATTTTGTTTAGGATGTGGGGTGATTTTTATAATCCCCACTTTGGTTTCATTATGTAAATAACTTTTGTATAACTTTTGTATAACTTTTGTATAAACATGAAACTTACGTTAGGATTGTTCAAGAAATGGTACCTATTTGTGTTTATTTATAAAAATGCTTCTGCTATTAAATGTTGTTGACAGGTGTTAGTGAGCTAGACTCACACATGAAAGGTTGATTTTCTCCTTCGTGATGTTGTACTTGACTCGAGACTGGTATTATATCACGGGAGTACGTGTGTCACACCTCGAGGATTACTGTCACGACCCAAATTCCAGGGCCCTCTCGGATATTGGGATCGTGATTATATAGCAATATTTACCATGCATACATCAAATAATTTCCATAATGAATCAGGCATTTAGTTCAAAATATATTTCTAATTATAAATATCAATAATCTCTGAGTAATCAAACTTATTATGTTCTGACTCAAATCAATAATGTGATTAAGACATTAAATAACTTCTCATAAACAAGGACTAATAATTCTATCAACTATTTAAGCTTTTCTCGTTCTCTCCCTTCAACCATGCATGCCGAAATTTACGTGCCGATCTTCATTCCGCTCTGGCCCACTGCAATATGATTACCTGAAGGGGGCAACACAATATTAGTATTATCAGTGAATGAATTTTCCTAATTACACAAGCTGCATACAACATAATATCACACAACCAACAAATTTAAACCAATAGATCAATTATCATTAAAATTACATACATACACAAATCCGTGTCCATGCACATTATCACACCTCAAAGCCCTATCGTATATATGTATATCGGTCACCATGATCCTGTCTCATCAGACACGTCTACTAAGGACTAGCCATCATAATGGCCATTCACGTCCACTAAGGACCAGCCTATATAATGATCATCAATCATCTGGACATAAGTCCAACATCCCAAGTCTGGAATCCAATACACAATAACTCATCATCATAGAGCAACCAAATTCCATTATTATTTACACAACAGTGTGGATCCAACCCTCATACACTTCACTGACTGATGCCCCACTCCTGATCATAATTGTTATTGAATGGTATAGGGGTGACCTACACGATAATATAAACACATCATTCACTAATCACAGTCCAACCAATTGATTGAAATCTAATTAATTGATCACAATCCATATAATTACATTACAGTCCACATAATCCTTGACCCACCTAGGTAGAAAGGTTGAGGTGTAAATATCTGCAAAATCCTGGGTAGTTTCCTTTAATAAGTTCCACCCATATGAGTGCGGCTATTGGCACACCAATTTTTACTTTTCAAACACAGTCAATTTATTATTTTTTTTATTACATTATTACCCCTTCATGAAATGACCAAAATATCCAAAATTCCACAAAACCTCAAAACCCATTCTCTTTTCACACACAAGCCCTTCTTCTTCTTCTCTCACCCATTTCATTCTCCAGTTCTCACTCTCCACTTCCTCCATCTTCCTTGGGCAACTCATCTTCACTCAAATATCAACATTTTCTTCTCCTAAGCAACTTATCTCACACTCCACTTCTCACTCTCTACTTCCTTCATCCTCTTGGGCAACTCATCTTCACCCACATTTCTCCATTTTGTAGTGCAATGATGGAAGAAAACAACAATCAAATTGTGCCTTTAAATCAAAGTAGTAGTGGAAATGTCAGTTCCTTTGTTTGTTTGTGTTTTCTTTGTATTTATGCCTCATTTTTTAATTTTTTTCTCGCTCAGAATAAGTTGCAGAATCGCGATGTGTTCAGACTTTCAGGTCCGAACATACCTCATATATTCGGACCTGAACATCCGAACATCTGGTGGATGTTCGGAAGTACAGGTCCGAACATATCTCATATGTTCGGATGTTCAGGTCCAAACATATGAGGTATGTTCGGACCTGAAAGTCCGAACATCCACCATATGTTCGGATGTTCAGGACCGGACAGTGATATTCAATTTCTATTTTTGTAGGTCTCTACGCAAGAAAGTCAGGTTGGATCGGACTTTGTCATGGATTACAGCAGTGAGTTTATAACTCAAGAGGTTAGTCCAACTATGAATTTTTTATTCAAATTACAATTATTTGTTACTAAATCCGTATTAAATTTGTTTATTGTAGATATTTCACAGTCGCGATTCGTTGATCAATTGGGCTCGTGCTGTAGGAAGGAAAAACGGGTTTGTCATTGTGATAAAGGTTTCAAATGCTGCTCGGATAGGTGTCAAAGCTAGAGTACTCCTTGCATGTGAGAGAAGCGGACAATATAAGCATGAAGAGGGCCAAAAGCGAAAAAGGATCAAACAAACCGGTTCAAAAAAATGTGGATGCCCTTTCGCATTAAAGGGCATAAAGCTAGACTCGAATGATGATTGGATGTTGGAGGTCGTATGTGGCGTGCATAATCATTCGGCAGCAGAACATTTGGAGGGGCATTCATTTGCAGGCAGATTATCAACGGAGGAAACTCAGTTGCTGGTTGATATGTCCAAGAGCATGGTTAGACCAAAAGAAATTTTGGTTACGTTGAAACAAAGAAGTGAATTAAACGTAACCACAATGAAGACAATATACAATGCGCACTACAGATATAAAGTTAATGAGCGAGGTGGAAGAAGTCAGATGCAACAACTGCTTGGGAAGTTAGCAGAGCATAGTTACATCGAATGACATAAGACTTGCGAGGATAGCGAGACTGTAACTGACTTGATTTGGGCGCACCCAAGCAGTTTAGATTTATTACGTGTATTTCCACATGTTTTGATAATGGACTGTACTTACAAGACCAACCGTTATCGCATGCCTCTATTGGAGGTTGTTGGAGTCACATCCACAGACATGACTTTTTCTGTATGCTTTGCATACCTTCATGCGGAACGTGAAGAAAATTATGCATGGGCATTGGGTGTATTGCGTTCTATTATCGGTGATGGTATTCTTCCCGATGTCATTGTGACAGACAGAGAATTGTCACTCATGAACGCCATTAACAGAGTATTCCCGGATGCTACTCATTTATTATGCAAATGGCACATTAATAGAAACGTATTGGCGAGATGCAAAAAGTTGTTTGAAACGAAAGAAAAATGGGACAGGTTTATTATGAGCTGGAATATGTTGGTGTCTTCATCCACAAAAGAGGAGTTTGGTGAACAACTAAATAAGCTAAATCAAGAATTCAGTACGTATCCTGATGCACTCAATTATGTGAAAGGCAGTTGGTTGGATGCTTACAAGGAGAGATTTGTTTCGGCATGGACAGACAATTGTGTCCATTTTGGGAATATTACATCGAACAGGTACTCTTTTGGGAATACTATTTAATTGAGTTATGCTTATTAATTACTATGCCTAACCTCTTAATAATCCTATGCAGGGCTGAGAGTTCACATGCACAGCTTAAGAGGCAGCTTGGATCAAGTCAAGGAAATTTTGAATCGATATGGACTAAAATCCACAGTTTGCTTGAGTTGCAGCATACCGGTATCAAAGCTTCGTTTGAAAAAAGTAAGACAATTGTCCAACATAATTTCAAACCGGCTGAATACAAAGAGCTTCGTGGTAATGTCTCTAAAAATGCACTTGAAAAAATCCTAACAGAAACAAAGAGAGCTCACCTAGTTGGAATTGATGCCGGTGTTTGTGGTTGTGTTATTCGACGCACACATGGATTACCTTGTGCACACGAGATTGCAGAATATATAAGTCAAGGGAGGCCTATTCCTCTAAGTTGTATACATCCGCATTGGTGTAAACTTGACATATTGCCTACTGCCCCATCGAAAAGTTCTTCTATGGGCTTGGATTGTAAGGCAGAGTTGGAGTTACTTGAAAAACGGTTCAATGAGTATGATTCCACGAGAAAACTGCAACTTTTAAGGAAGATACAAGAACTTACAGAACCAGACAGTACTCATTTGATAGAACCCGAAGTAATTTCAAGAACAAGAGGTAGACCATGTATGAAAGTTAACACCTCAACTCGACGAGATCTAAGCGCTTTTGAATTGGTACCGTCTGCACAGGATAGCTACTCTCCCAGATCAGCTGCAATGATAGAAGTTAAAGATAAAAGACGGCTGGAAAATAAACCAAAGAGAAGGGAAAAGATCAGTGCAATTCGCACGAGGTCAAAGAACATCAATAATTATGTTCTCTCATTTCCTGTGGGGTTGAGACCTCTTATTCGACATGTAAAGGACGTCGCAGCTGATGGTAACTGTGGTTTCAGAGCCATAGCTGGATTGGTTGGCCTAGTCGAAGATGAATGGAGACAAGTTAGGAGAGATTTATTACAGGAGTTGCTTGCACATGTAGACCACTACAAACAATTATATGCGGAGAAGAACAGAGTTGAGGAATTGGTTGAAACATTATCACACTTTCATGACAACCCATCCGTGGACTATTGGATGACTATGCCTGATATGGGGCATCTCATAGCGTCTCGTTATAATTTGGTGTTATACCACTTGATTACAGAACAGTGTCTGACTTTCCTCCCTTTGCGGTCTGTGCCTGTTCCGACGCCTTCTCGGAACGAGCGAGCAATAGGTTTTGTTAATCAAAATCGTTTTGTTCAGTTATTCTTAGTACCTGGTCATCCAATTCCGCCTATTGCAAATAAGTGGAGACAATTTCATCATTCTTGTGCGAAAGGTTGGGAGACTCCATACAAGGATCGAATTGTAGCCTTCAGAGAGCTCGTAACTCCAGATGTCTCAACATGTGAGACAATTGATTTGGATTAAATGAAACAACATGGGAGCCTTCAGAGAGCTCGTAACTCCAGATGGACTTTGTATTTTACTTTTTTGAATTGCATTTAATGAATGCTTTGTTGAATCTTAAAGAATGCATTTAATGAATGATTTGGATATTCGAAGTTTGAATGTAAATTCATTTGAATGTAACAATTATACATTTAACAAGGTTACATGAATGTTTGGAGGGTTTTTTCGAACAGACAGGGCTTGTTCGGACCTGTATGTCCGAACAGAGAGGGTTTGTTCGGACCTGTATGTTCGAACAAACCACACTTGTTCGGACATACATGTCCGAACAAACAACACTTGTTCCCGTGGGTCTTCAACCCAATAAAAAGTAATAAAAATTTTCAAAAGTAGAAAAACTTGATTCATTCAAAGTAATTCATTCAAAGTAATTCATCTAAAGTAATTCAATCAAAGTAATTCATTCAAAGTACTTAATCCAAAGTAATTCAATCGAAGTAATTCATTCAGTAGAAAAGTTTCCTAAGTATAATCATCGAAAGTACAACAAATTGATTGAAATACAAATTTTCAAATTTCTTCAAACTTCTTCAAATTTCTTCAATTGTTCCTTCCCCTTGTTGACCTGCTGCGGCTGTAGCTTTGTGAACTCATATGCGGATGTCGAATGGTTCGTTGAGCATCGGCTATTGACATTCCCCGCAATACATGGGCAACTTGATTCACATGAGTATATATTCCCCGTGGATCTTCAACCCAATGGTCCTCACCCCTTCCCATCACTTCATCAAGAATGAACAGTGCATCCGAATTACGCTGCTCATAGTCCACCATACTGCTAGATTGTGCTTCTTCGGGATGGGGAACAAAATTAGAGTGAGAGTTTGGGTTTTGTAATATCCTCCACGAGACTCGTTTATACCAATCCATATAACCGGGTACGCAATCTGCAGGACGCCTTACGGGTTGACTACGGTTCAATGCAGACAGTAGGTGATTAGGCCATCCCTCCCAAACTTGATTCATGTATTGATATGCGATATGGTAGTCATGGGCAGTCGGACCTCACGTAGCTCGAATGGGGGCTAATGGCGGTGCAAGAATAGTTTGTATTCTCTCAAACTGTCTGAGCACCCTATCCGGATGATAAGGCTCAACCACGTCCATGCACTTGATGCATCCACAGTAGTATGAAACCTCATTGAAAGGGTGATGGCGCCTAACATCACGATATGGGTCCCAAGTGACCTGAAAATATTGAATCAAAGCATAAGATATGAAGATACATAATACAGAATAATAACTTCGGGTGATAGAAAATGAGTATGAAAGTATGCGTAATTACCAAGTCAGTGCTCATTGAATCAAGTCTCTCTCGTAGTGCTTGTAAAGGAGCAGACTCCCTACGAGAGACCCATCGATGGACTCGGGGATGATCTGGCTGATAGTGAATGTTTAGAGTTGGAGCCAAACATTCGAAGTGCTCGTACACCCAAAATTCCAATAGAGTTAGGTAACCAGCCACTTGTTTAACTTCATGCCGAGTTGCTAGCCCCATCTGCCTGTATAAGTATGCCAGTGCAGCAGTACCCCATGCATATGAATGTACGTTGTCCAAATCCACCAGATGTGTAAGAAATATGATAGGCACCCGTGTACAACTCTTGTCTGCGAACAACGTACATCCCAATAAGTACAGAAGGTAAGCTCTAACTGCGCAGTCAATCATCTCCTCCCCATCTTTGTCAGACATTCCGCCAAACCTTTCCCGTAACCACTCCAATCTAACAGATTGCCCCCGCACTTGGATCAGCTCATCATGTGCCTCTATGGGCTCTACTCCCAGTGCATCAACAAGGAGTGCTTGAGCTTCCTCATATGCCATTCTATCATTATATGAGACCGTCCGTCCCGTCACTGGGATGCCTAAGATGGATGCAACATCATCTAAAGTGATGGTCATCTCACCAAATGGCATGTGAAAGGTGTTAGTCTCGGGTTGCCACCTCTCCACAAAACCCGATACAATAATCTTATTCACACTGTTGTATGATGCAGTCATTAAGGGAGCCAATCTGGATCTGGACATCCAATGCCTAAACCTATCAAACCCATTCAATTGTCATTGCCACAATGACACTTTCTGACCATGGCTTAGACACTTCAATGCTCCTCGATCCTGCATTCAACAATTGATACATTATCGAAGATATTCCCCAATAAATCAATCAATCAATCTTGATATGGAACAAACGAAACACACATGTCCACTCCAAATATACCCAGCTATATGTGTATCAAAGCTGATCAGTAAGGACCTGTCTTGTGGCCCCGGACCTGGTTCCACATCCATATCAGGTTGTTCTTCAAGGCCCTCCTCACTAAGAAGAGGTTCTTCTGCAACCTCTTCCACTCGGTGGCGACGCCTTCTGTTTGAAGCTATGGGTCGCACCCTAGAAGAGCTCGGTTGGTCCATATCTGAAATAAAAATACAAACATTGTAGAAGAATTCATAGTAAGTTCAGCTACAATCAAATTTATTCCCAGATGAGTTTATCACATTAATGCACATTAAAGAAATGGGGAAACGAGTCAAATCAAAATAGTCTTTGAAACAAGCAATAACTCCACACACTTTTACCAAAAAAAAAAAAAACTCAACATCATGTTCGGCCCTGAAGGTCCGAACAAACAATTCATGTTCGGACCTTCAGGTCCGAACAAATCACATAACACATCGTCATTTCTGGGAACACCAAAATGAAGCAGACATTGTATGGGAACCGACCCAATGCATGAAAAAAGTATACCATTGTTTCTAAAATCCTCCATTGAATGAGAATCTATCATCATAACAAGTTTGCATAAAAAAAAAGTCATCTAAGATGGAAACAATGGTAAAGAATAAATGGTGAAGCAAAATGAAATGAAAATGGTGGAGATAGAGTAATACCTTTGGAAGAGGAGATGGTGTAGATGACTGGGAACGCCGGAGGAACGGAGACGCCAGAGAAGGAGAGAGAGTTGGATCGATTTTGTGTGTGGAGTGAAAGAGATAGATTTGTGTGTGGGAAGAAGAAAGAGGACGATGGAGAGGGGGTAAAATGGGGACATTTGATGTGTGGGGAAAGAAAAAATATATATTTTAAATTATTGTGTTGTGTGTGGAGAGAAACAGTGTGAGAAAAGAATAAATCTGTGTTCCAATAGCAAGCCCCCACCCATATACATTCAGATTATGAGAAGTATAATATCTTACGCTTGAACACAATGGTAGAACATCCAATGGATCCTACTGATCTAATGCACGATCAGGCATGCTCCCTAGAGTCATCTTGGGCTACACATGACTATAGATGGTTCAGATTTGACATCTTATTAGCTATACTGGGTCCCACAACCCCAATACTTATAGAAGAATCCCTAATTGGATCCCACGCTGGCCAGATCTGAATAGTTTAGATGATGGGGTAGATGGGGACCACTCCACGTGGGACCATCACCAAGTAGGTCGTCCTTGGGCCCTCTTCAAGATGAGGGGTATTGATCAAGGATCAAGTGGGCCCAGTGGTCTCACAACTCCTGTCGTCACAACTGGGTTTTTCTCCACAATTCACGTCTGGGATTTTGATGACTATTGGATATCTCATGGATGGGGGCCCACTATGCAGGAGTACACCATCACTATGGTCGACCATGAGTCCCCTACAGGATGTGGGGTCTGATCTCTGATCAGGTCAAGCAGTGGGTCCCAGTGAAGATGTCGACCAACTGAACAGTTTCTCCTTCAACCATGCCTCAGACACGTAGTTGTTATGGATGGTGGGCTCAACGGGTCCCAATCTCCATGTGACTAGAACTGTTTGGGTCATTCATGGGTCCACCTCTGGATCCATGGACCAGATCCTTGATCAAGTGGGCCAGGTGCTCCCACTATTCCCAAACGTAAGTCTTCATCTATGCTCTGTTACAGGATTTTTGCATATACAGCCACTAATTCAACAATCAGAAGATACTAATGGATTGACAATCACTATATCACTGGAATGAACCCATCCAAAGTGATTTCATGAGTTTCTAGCCTCCAATTATGATTCACTGTAAATCAATATTTTCCATTACTATCTCTATGCACAGCAACATTACAGAACCATTACGAACCAAGTTTTATCAATCATTTACTATATTGTTCAGAGATAACTAGGAAGATTCACTCACCTTTTGTATGCCATCGTTGCCTTTGCAATATGTGGACGTGAATAGGACATCAGTCAGCTTTCCTCTCCTTCTCCTACATTGCAGCCCACAAGTCTCTCTTTTAGAATTTCTCCAAAAAATAGAACACCATAATAGTGGTAGTTGGTTCCTTCTATATATATATATATATATAAAATAAAATCCTATTCATATCTTTACTCTTCCTCTTCCTCTATCCCTTCCCTCTTCTACTAGATTGAAGGATAAAGGCATCCATTACCCTTCTTAAATAAGAAAATCCCGATCTTAGCCACTCCGCTAATGTATACTCTAGAATATTGTTGACAAAGACTGACACCAATCCTCCCATTTTAACTCTAGCCCTCATACCCTTTCTTCCCTAAACCTGAATCCGGTTTCCTGAAACTCTCTTTCTCCATTGCGTTCTTCCCTCCATACCAAATGCTTTGAAACTTAACATGGCAGAGATTGTCTCTGTAGTTTAATTAATAGGAGCTAATTATAATAAGTTCTAGAATAAAAGCTCTGTTTTTTAAGTTCTAATTTACAATTGTTTGTTTCGTATTATAAAAAAAAGAGATAATAATTCATAATGTTATTGTGGCCATTCTTTAGAAATTGTTGTGATTGGGACTCACCATTTCTGTCATTTTGAAAAATTGTAAGGTTCTTTTTTATCTAAAACACTTGTAAATTCTCTATTGCCACCTCCATAAGCTTTAACGAAAAAGGTCCAGGGAAAAAAAAGCAACCCCTCTTAGATTTATTTTATAGAGGCAAAAGCTCTAATTTGTAAATAAGCTCTACAAGTAGGAAATACAATTAGAGCTTTAATAAACACTCTAATATGTCAATATGCTCTAAATCATAAAATAAGAGCTTACTTTTAGAGTTTACCAAACGGCCCCTTAGATTCAAAATGAACAAGGTGTAATAGCATATCATTAATTGTCAAATGCATTTGACATTTGTCTTGGATGTCTTGGACCACAACAGCCGCCTTCTGGGAGATGCAAGACATTCCACATACACGACTGATTCTTTTGGCCTTTATGACAAAATTTAAAAGAAAATGGAAAAGTCTTAAAATTTTAAGTTTTCTTGTAATTCATGGTTATTAACTTATTATCCTTTTTCGATGTTTTAGTTGATTGGGTCCTTATGTGTAGAGAGAATTGTCAGGTTATAAGTTGGACTAAATGCTTTTGTCTCGAATTTTGAATGCGGTTTGTTGGAATGAAAGTTTGTGGTTTGTTTACTGATTGTCTATGAAGTATTTAGTCACTATTTCAAGCCCTCTCACTCTCTGTGATAAATGTAATAGTTGAATTATTTATCCATAAAAATTACAATCATATAAGAGCTAAGATTGAAGAAAGCTAAACTGATTTGCACAATGGATTTTACATGTTCCGACAGTCTGCCCAATTGTTTTAAATCTAATTGAATGTGACATGTAAGATGTAGCTCTGTCATAAACAAAAATAAATAAATCTCAAACAAATTTATAGAACTTTTCTACCATGAACAAGTAAGTCACTTGGTACCATACATATCCAATATATAAATCTCAAACAAATTTATTGAACATTTCTACCATGAACAAGTCACTTGCTACCATTCATTGATATGTACCTGCATGTTGCTATGTACGTTAAATCCTTCTATGGTATTTCTGCACGAGAAGCACTGGAAATCTGACCCTCAGACAGAGCATGCATGTCAGTATTTTTCCTCTTAGATCTCTTTGTGATCGTGTTTAATTTGTTTTTCGGCTTCTTGAGGTTGACAAATACGCAAGCCGGCATGATATTTCAAAAGCTTTCCACGAGTATGGATCACAATGGGAGAAATTCTAAACACACCCACCTCTTTTGTTGAGTCCACTCACATTCCCAAAAACACCCAAAATACCCTCCTCTTCTCTCCTCTCCCTCTCTCCTTCCCAGTTCCCTGCTCTCCGGCCACCTCCGCCCAACCCCGCCGTTGCCGATCCCTCTCCCTATCTCTCTCGCCTGCCGCCGGCAGCTCCCATCCCTCTTCCCCCTCCCCCTTTCTCTTTTCCTCTCTCTTCCTCTCTCCCCTTCTCCATCTCGCCCGCCGCCTGCCCTTTCCCAAAATCCCTCCGACCTCTGCTTCTCCCTCCCCCCCTCCCCCTCTTTCTCTCCAGCTCTCTGCCTCTTGCCCGCTGCCAGCCAACGTAGCCCCCGCCCCGCCCTCTCCCTCTTTATCCCTTTCTCCCTCCCTCTCCCCACCCACCCTCCGCCCTCTCCCTCTTTATCCCTTTCTCCCTCCCTGTCCCCACCCACCCTCCGCCCTCTCCCTCTCCCCGCCCTCCGCCCGCCCAGTCTCCCTCTCTCCCCCTCCTGTCTCTCTCCCTCTCCCTCCCTCTCTCTCTGTCGCTCCCTCCCCTTTGGCACCACCGAGGGGATAGTGGGGGTGGGGATGTGGGTGGATACAGAATGAAGTGGGAGCATGGCTACTGAGAGAGAGGGAAGGAGAGGGAGATGGGTCGGCGGCGGGGTCGGGGAGAGAGAGGCTGGGCAAGCGGAGGTTGCCGGAGCAGGGAGAGAGGGAGAGAGAAGGAAGGAGAGCATCGTAGACTATGATATGCCATGTCTAATATGGATTTTAGCACTTACAACCAATCCACAATAAAACCCACAGCAGACTTCTTGTTGATTACAAAGTAAAGGAAAATGAGAGAAAAGAATCGATATGTTCAGCCCTATGTGGCTGAACATAAACTTTTTGTTCACCTAGATACGGCTGAACAAAATTGATATGTTCAGTTATAAGAGGCTATGGCTGAACATAAACTTTTTGTTCAGCCAGATACGACAGAACAAAATTGATATGATCAGCTATAAGAGGCTGAATATTAGCTATAAGAGGCTGAATATTGGTAGTTTGTTCTGCACTGAAAGTCCAAACGTTTCACGGCAACATAAATTAAAAAAGACTTTACAAGCTTCGAGAAATGGCGGAAATCAAAATAAACAACACAACAACTCATCTTCTCACTGATGTTATGTTTCGAAACTATATTTTGCTTATTAGTTTTCTCATCCATTAGACAAAAAAATGATATTGACAGTGATGTTTCACTAAGAAGTAATATGTTTGACAATGGTGGGATATGAAGAGAGAGTAAAATGTGATAAATGGAGAGATAGTGATGTGAAGGGAAGAATGAGATTGGAGGAAGAAGGGAATGGGAGTGAAAGGATGAATGAGACGGTGGAATGGGAGGAACGAGAGTAATGGAAATGGAATGATGAAAGTGAAATAGGATTGTGTGCAAAGAAAAATTAGAGGTTCAGGTGTGATAGGTGATTGTCCTCTTTGGTAATTTCATATAGGAGAATAAATGCAATAAAAAAGTTTTAAAGGATTCTGTGTGTAAAAAGCAAAAGTCGTTGTGTATTTAGAAGCCCTCTTGTTTTTAAGAAGGTGGGTGTGCTCTGCAAAAGAGGTGGGTGAGTTCAGAATTTCTCTCACAATGGATCTTCTTTTTTGATATGCATTTAATGTTACAGTGAATTTCTTATAAAGTGGGGCTGCTTTGTATCCAACTTTGTGAGAAATCTAGGTTGAAACCCTTTTTAGCCACTGTATCTGAGACCTAATCTTTATTTGGTACTTCTTTTGCAGGCTTTCACTCAAATGCCATCATGATAAGAATAAAGCGAAGGATGCACAAGTGACATTTTCTCAGATCCACAAGGATTCGTTTCAACGGCTACAGAATAGAGTACTTACAAGTTTAAATACAACTTCGCCCTACTTTGTCATCCTTACTTTAACCACCAACAACAAACTAGTTGAATCACATGTTTTATGTAAAGTCTTCTTTCCTTTAAAAATGGTGTACCCCACTTGAAGAAATGGCAACTAAATGAAACAGGTGAATAGAATAGGTTAGGATGTGGATTAGATGTCTGCAACATCATTCTAATTTTCCAATCAAATGATCCTAACTCCGCCAAGAATCTATAGCCCAGCTGGAAGGTCCTCATTATTGCGACCACAAGGTTGTGGGTTAAAGCCATTTTATTGGTCAGAAAAAGGAAACAACACCTGACCATCAGTTTTAGCTTCTCGAAGTTTAATGGCTTCATCTCATGTATACTTATTGTGATAAATTTTGGCAAACAGTGTCGAACTAAGATCTGTAGCATTTTAAGGGGAGGTAGGCAGCTGTTTGTGAAGGAATTGAATTGATCATAAGTGGGACCCTTAAATATATGATGAGAGAGAGAGAGAGAGGCGAGGAACCAGCTCCACCGTGTAGCTCATACATACAAACCTGCTCAGTTGCAAAGTTCTCATGGCTTGCTATCATTCCCCACCTTAATTCCTGATCATCATCATTAGAATCTTCCACATCAACTCGCTCAATTCTAGCCACCCTCATCATATTTTTGCTTTTTTTTTTATGTTATATTTTTACTTCTTTTCTTTATTTGCCTTCTTTCCAAGTAAAATTTCTCTCCTCACTTTGGTGGGGACATTTGAACAACCTTTTGCATCTTTTCCTACATATCCATGATGTTGTTTAAATCTATGTATGCCACTGCTCATTATTTTTCCACAAATTCTCATTTCACCTTATGATGTCCCCATTGGCCATCTCTCCATGTTCCCATCCGGGATTACTTCTCTATCTTTTTTTTTTTGGTGCGATTGTGATCTAAGAAATATAATATGCAAAATAAAAGAATATTTAAAGTTGGTTAACATATTCATAAGTGAGTTAAAATGACTCAAATCTCTCGATTTCCTCATACATATAACATACCTAGACACTAGATAACTCTAGTATCACTCCTAATCACTATTGTAAAATAAATAAATAATAAATTAATAGAAAATAGTAATTTACACACTTATAAGTAACTCGAATATTATTTTTTACATGAAAATTCATATATCTACATGAAGAAACTTAGATCTACACTCTACATCACTTATTTATATTTTTACATTGAAAACAATTTGAAAAATACAAAAGAAACATTTTTTTACACATATTAAATAGAAGACTTTATGGGAAAAATCCCGGAATTTGGCCATTCCTTGAGAAGGGTCCCGTAGATTGTGCAGCACAAACGGGGTTGAGAGGAGCGTCTCTAACGGGGGCAACCCTAGCCTTGCTCATCACATAAAACTCAATACCTTGTGCACAAAAAACAATGTAAACATAGGATCAATGATTGAACCATAAGTAGAGAAAAAAAACAACCCATACACATCTAAACTTATCACAATCGGAACCAAAATCAAATAGAAGATTTAAAAAAGAATTACAAGAAATGGGGTTTGGAGAGAAAAAGTAGAAGACAAATAGGAAATGATGGGACCTGGAGTCAGCTTCCTATTGTGCGATTGACGGCATTGTTTCTGCCTGCTCCAACTCGGACCACCTTAATCCTAGCAGATTCCACTGCACTAAATGGAGACGGAGATGAGGAGCAGGAGCAGATGACTCCGCAATCGCTTCTTCTCCTTGGGCTTCGGCCCCCACTACTTGTTCGATTCTTGGGATCCAGGCCGATGCGGAAACGGCGTGTAGAGAACTGAACAAAGGTTGAGGGAGGAGAAGACATCATTAGATGCTGGCTAGGATTCTTCATCACCAAACTGGGCAACAAGGCAAAGCTCCTCCAGACGACCATGGTAGAGCGACTATGGGCGATGCTATTGTTGTTCAGAAAAAAGTAAAAGAAAAAATAAATAAAGAAAAAACTGGCGGGAGGACCCCGTTTGTGCTGCACAATCTGCACGAACCCTTCATGAGGAATGGCTAAATTCCGGGATTTTTGTAGTAAAATAATCTTTTAAATAAAAAATAATTTGAAATAAAAAATTACTATCTGTGAGTGCACATGCATAGATCGAGGCTTAAAACCATAGATGTAAGTGGTAGACATCAACATTTAAATATCTTAAAATATAGAATATATATATTTAAATTATTTTAAGTGTTCATGCATAGCTCTAGGCTTAAAACCATAGATGTATGTGGTAGACACTGACACTCTTAATAGTTAAACTTCTAAAAAATGAAAAAAAAAAATTCGATTTTTCATGATTTTTTTTATAAAAAAAAAATCACATCTAGATAAAAAAAAATGAATTTTTTTTTCAACAAATGCATGGTGAAAAAACCATCTCCAAGCAAAACCTACATCTATTTGCAACAATGAACACAACTAGAATCACATTCCTCAAACCTCAAGAATAAAAGGCCCTCTTTTGGGTGAATAATAGATTTGATTTTCACTTGGCTAGATCTATCAAAACAGAGACTTGATCTCCAAAACGAAGAGAAATGAGCTCTACATAGTCAAAAACCCTAGAAGCAACCATCTCCAGTGGCTGAAATGAGAGAAAAAGGGGTTTCTCATCTTTTATAATCGGCTAAGCCAATCATTGTGCGGACTTGAGCAAGTCCCATCGAGTCGAGTTCAAGTTCCATGGGACCCGGCCTGATCACTGCCGAGTCTGAGTTGAGTTGGACACCGGTGATTTTTTAAACCTCGGCGATCACCCCCACCCCAACATCATCGTCACTATTGCCGCCGCCGCCACCACTTAGCATCATCATCTTCATAACCATCACGATCATCAACACATCACCACGATCATGATCACCACCACCACCACCATTGTCGTCGTCATCGTCGTCCAAACAAGTGCACTCTCAGGTGTGTTTGTTTTACCACATGTAAAGTAAAGGTAACCCGAACGGTCAAATAGGCTCTCTATATCATGTTTGAATGAAAAAGTAATATGGTAAAGTCCAGTTAAACTACTACTTACCACATAAAAGCATGGTAAAGTGTGGTAAAGTAAATCCAATATTTAAAACGACTACTTTACCACTCTCTCTCCCACATTACTACCCCACATACTCTACATCACATTTACTATTTTGTACATCTAACTTTTCTTTACCACACATGTAAACAAGCATAGGGTGAGTTTTTTTTTTTTTTTTTTTCATTTTAAGAAATTATATTTTGAAAGATTTATCTTGTAGACTGGACGGGCAAAGAAAGAAAAGGGAAGGGGTTTAACTAAGCAATTAATATAAATTGGATCAGATTTTGCGGCCTTTTCTTCTACACTACCTCGACGTGACATGAGCCAAAACAGGTTCAAGAATTGGTTTTATTTTTATAAGGGCTTAAAACGAATCAGTTATTTTGGCTTTTTGACCCCATATTGTAGGGTCAATCTCGAAAGATGTGAAAGATCTCCCTCCAACCAGTACATGACTTTCATCAAATACGGCTTTCCGTAGAATTATATATATATATATATGAGATCTAGTATGGAATTCTGTTTACTCACTTTAAATTGAGTAGCCATTTCCCTCCTTTTTCTGCTAAGATTGGAAATCATGTATTTTACATATCCATGCGATCAAGTCCTTCGATTTTCGAAATAGTGTAAAAAGAAGTGCTTCAAACCATTGCTATTTGACTCGGATCTATTCTGAAAAAGTTGAGGCATGTCGAATTGTTTGTTGACACGAACAAAGTAAGGGAAAACCTCCTAAATGATTTCAATTTTGAACCTTGGACATAATAGTTCCAAATTGAATGTCTTTATGAAAAAAATCTTTTGCCTCATGGTAGCCTGCTCTAGTCCCCTTACAAAACTTTAGCAATTGGGTTAGCCATACACTTCACATGTTTCCAGCGATTCACATGGCACCATCCAATGATATAAGTCTTGGATAAGAATTTACAACGCATTAGATCATCCTTGTTGATGATCCTTTTACTTCAACAACATCTAGGGTTCCTCAAACAATGTGATATCTCACACCGAGTAAATCCTTAACCGTTCCTCCTCTTACCAAGACTACAGAATGTTCTTGTGAATTATCACTAATGCCAGGTATATAAGCAGTGGCTTCAAATCTAGAGGTTAATCATACTCCGGATACTTTACATAAGGCATAGTTTGATTTTTTTGGGGTGAAAAGTGGAAAAGATGACAGATAAGTGACCCTTAATGTCACTCTATAGAACCGTACATGAGATTTTCACCTCATACAATTCCTCGTTCAATTCTTTCGAAGTAATTCGTTCCTTTTCCTCGTTTGAGAATCTCCTCCCTTCTTCCACTCCGTCCTGAAGAGTAACTAGGATCAATTCAGTCCCATTTCTCATGTTCCAATCGAACACTTTCCATTTTTTATTATGATCAAAGGAGGGTTTTTTTTTTTTTTTGGCTCTAAGATAATCAGAGTGCTATTGATTATACACTATTTTTAACATATAAAGCCTCAACCTAAAGATATTATATTTAAATTGGTAAAGAGCAACTCAACGTCTTCCTGGGATGAACATTCATGATCCACTTCCTTGCATATTAACAATGATAAAAGGAAAATTCTAACCATTAAGTATATAACATTTGGACAAAGCCAGAGTGCTATCTTTGACTCAAATGCCCATGATATTGCATTTGCATAATCTCATCTGACTGTGAAAGGCCTTGAAAATGCTTTTTAAGTGCAAGAATTTCAAGGCTTACGTCCAGTTGGACTTGATAATGCCAACCTAATTGTTTCAATCTTCCCTCAGGACTCACCAATTATTGTTGGACTTGGTTTACGTCTGCAATTCCCATCCACACTAAATTTACACACCCCACTTTGTTGGTGGTGGCAACAACTTCAACACGAAAGGTGTCTCAAGGTCTAAGCCACCAAATCACACCTCCCGTCCTCGCCCACAATTGGATTTGCCTCCCTTCTCTTTGTTTAGCCCTACTTTGTCTTCCTGACTTTAACCACCAACTACAAACTAGTTGAATCACATGAAACTCATGAATATAATTTTCGTGATTTTAGAAAAAAAGTAAGTCTTCTTGCCTTAAAGAATGGCCACCTCTTGTGGGGCAGGCCCACTTGAAGCAATGGCAACCAAATGAGGTAGGTGAATGGAATAGGTTAGGATGTGGATTAGATGTCTGCAACATCATTCTAATTTTCCAATCAAATGATCCTAACTCTGACAAGAATCAATAGCCCAGCTGGATGGTCCTCACTATTGCCACCACAATGTTGCGGGTTAAAGCCATGTTATTGGTCAGAAAAAGGAAACAACACCTGACCCTTAGTTTTAGCTTCTCGAAGTTTAATGGCTTCATGTCATGCAAACTTATTGTGATAAATTTTGGCAAACAGTGTCAAAACTTAGATCTGTACCATTTTATGGGGAGGTGGGCAGCTGTTCGTGAAGGGATTGATTGATCATAAGTGAGAACCTTAAATGGTGAGGGTGGGTGGGTGGGAGGGTATGTGTTGGTGTGTTGGTTTATGTGGTTTTAAATTATATTCAGAAATTTCAATTGCTAAGTTTATGCACCACAAATCCTTATTTTCTTGACATTGCAATTGTTTTTCAGCATACGAAATTCTTTCGGATAAGGACCTGAGGAAGAATTACGATCTCTATGTAGATGAGAAGAGTAGTCCAAGTCCTGATGGGGGCAGTTATGGAGATTGTGGTGGTAGTGGACAGGGATATTCCAAGTCCTCTTTTAGTTCTTCTGGGACTATCAAGGCTATAAATTCAGAGTTCTTTAAGAAGGAAATCTCAGAGCAGGGAATGACTTGGCTTTTGTTAGTCTACTATCCTTCTGTAAAGGAATATGATATACTGGAATCCAGCATTGAGTAGGTCGCCAACTCTTTACAAGGTGCAATAGAGGTTGGTATACTTGCAGGTATGTCCGTGTTTGTTTATTTTTTGTGTCTTCAACTTAGAAATTGGTCTTCTGAACGACAGTAGTTGTCTTGACAGGTTGGTAATATAAATTGCCAACATGAGCAGACTTTCTTTAAGGATCATGGTATAGCACCATCCAGAATACCCGGACTATTCATCAATTCATATAAAACAACTGAAAGAGGCTCACTAGTAGAATATAATGGCGAGTGGGATAGAAGGAGTTTGAAGAACTTCTGCCAAGACCAGTTGCCCAGAATTTCAAGGCGTATAGACTTAGTTGAGTTTTTTTGTTCCTCTAGCACCAAAGGGAACTTACCTTAGCTCCTCTTACTCTCAGCAAAGAAAGGTACACCCAGTGGCGGACCCAGTAGTAGGCCCAGGGGGGCCATGGCCCCCCCTCTCAAATCACTAATCTTAAGATTAATATGGTTTAATTAATTTATATAATAATTTTATAATAACTGGCCCCCCCTTAACTGTTTGCAGAAAGTGTATATATATTAAAAAAAAAAAAGAACAAATTGAAATGGGCCTTGATCCATCTCCTCAAGTCCCATGTCCCAAGTCCCAAAGCCAAAAAGGGGAAGCCCATAAGTCATTCATTCCTTTGTAAATTGGAATGCAATTAAGTTAACAGCCCTGCAATTAAGTTAACAGCCCCTCATTGTTTGGTTGAGATGGACAGTTGTTGGGTCTTAAATCTTGAGAAAAAAGATTTCTATGCATCAAGCCATCAACCCTAAAGTCCCTATTCATATTCCCTAATATTCTAATAGGAAGAAAGAAAGAACTAAAGAAGAGAAGAAAGCCACCGCCCGCCGGCCTGAATCAGAGTCATCGGAGTCCGGAGATTAGCCGATTAGCTTGTGTGCCGCTGTGGCTGTGGCTGGCCAGGGCTGCTGCAGTGCAGGTAAGGTAAACTTCCAGTCTCCAGAGATCCAAGTATCCAACATCGGACCAACAGCGCCTCTAGTTGTGCTGCTGCAGTGCAGCTGTGCTATCCATCAGGCAACACCGGACCAACAGAGCCTCTGGCAGTGCTGCTGCAGTGCATCCCTGCAGGTAACTTGAAACTTCCAGCCTTGTGAGCCTTCTGCCTTCCACATTTGACTTTATATTTGCCTTAGAGAGACAAACCCTATGGCTAGGGTCCTAGGGATGTGTTTCAATGGTCTCCATGTGCTTGCTAATTGTTGCCCACCTGTTGTCTTTTAGTGCAAAAGCACTCCCCCATAAATTGCAGAGACAAACCCTAATACCCTATGGCTAGAGATATGTTTCAATAGTTTTCATGTGTTTGCTAATTGTTGCCCACTTGCTATGTTGTCTTTTTGTGCAAAAGCAATGCCCCATTTGTCTTCTTATTATATTTTATTCAATTATTGGTCTTCTTTATGAGGAGATATCCCACCCACTTTATTTTATTTCTTTATTAATTTGTGCATTTATATGCTTGCTTTTTGTTTTTTTGTTTTTATTATAATGTGTGCACTGCTGTTGCCTGTTGGGTTTGTTGGGTTTGTGTCTTTACTTTTTTTCTCATTAGTATGCTTGTGAACTATTTTTTTTTAATTGTTTGCCTTTGCTTTTTTTTTTTTTTATTATCAAATGATGTGTTGAGCTGGGTGATCTACTTAGACTTTGACTTGAATATGAAATCTATAATAAATATGGTTTTTATTTGATTTGTAGATGAGAAAGTCATCTACAATTGATGGATTTTTCAAAAGAAAAAATCCTACAAACTTAGATGCTGATGGGCCATCGCACACCTCTAACATTGAAACTCCAATTGCTGAAAATCATCCTACGAAACTTCAAAGAACTAAAATCAATAATGATGATGATATTGGTTCTTTGGAGCGTGATCCTGGATTGCGTTGCCAGATATGGGAGTATGATGTCAATCAACGCGATGAAATTCGACGAAAGTACATAAAGGTTGGTCCATACCAACCGAAGCTCTCAAAGTATCCGAAATCTGGATCAATTGCTCATCCCCGTAGCTTTCAAGAGTCTTGGTATAATTTATTTCCTTCGTGGTTGGAATATTCTCCAGAAAAAGATGCAGCTTTTTGTCTTCCATGTTATCTCTTTCATAAGCCAATCGGACATGCTGGGCAAATTGCATTCACTATTGACGGATTTCGGAATTGGAAGAAAGTTAGGGATGGAAGAAATTGTGCTTTCTTAAATCATATGGGAAAAGGTCCTAATACTTTTCATAAAGATGCCGAGAGATCATGCGAGGACTTGATAAACCAACCTCAACACATACAAAAAGTGCTTGACAAGTTTACTTCTGAACAAATTGCAAACAATCGGTTACGACTTAAGGCCTCGATTGATACAGTCCGATGGCTTGCATTTCAAGCTTGTGCTTTTAGGGGACATGATGAAAGTCAGAGTTCAATCGACCGTGGAAATTTCTTGGAGATGTTAAAGTTGTTGTGTTCTTATAATGAAAAGGTTTCAGAAGTTGTATTGGAGAAAGCTCCCAAAAATGCCTCATACACATCACCAAAAATCCAAAAAGAAATTTTGCATGTGCTTTCAACTAAAGTGAAGAAGGCAATTCGTGAAGAAATTGGAGGTGCAAAGTTTTGTTTGATTATTGATGAAGCTTCTGATGTGTCAAATAAGGAGCAAATGGCTATCGTTCTGAGATTTGTTGACAAAGATGGTTTTGTGCGTGAGCGTTTTTTTGGGCTTGTTCATATCTCCGACACTGCGGCATTGACCTTACAAAAAGATACATATTCTGTGTTGTCTTATCATAATCTCGATATTCAAAATATTCGAGGACAAGGATATGATGGTGCAAGTAATATGCGTGGTGGGTGGAAGGGATTACAAGCTTTGATTTCAAATGATTGTCCATATGCTTACTATATTCATTGTTTTGCGCATCGCTTGCAATTGGCTTTGGTAGCAGCATCGAGAGAAGTTCTTCCTGTTCAGCACTTTCTAACTACATTGACTAGTGTTGTCAATATTGTTGGTGCTTCATGCAAGCGTAATGAACAATTGAAAATTGCTCAAGCATCTGACATTGCACATATGATTGCTTTGGATGAGTTGGAGAGTGGCAGAGGACTTAATCAAATTGGTACTTTACAACGTGCTGGAGATACTCGTTGGAGTTCTCACTTAAAATCAGTTTCTAGCTTAATGAAGATGTTTAGTTCAACATGTGCAGTTCTAATTAATATCATTGATGATGGAACTACTCATTCCCAGCGAGCAGAGGCAGACTTTGCTTACAATGCATTGACTTCCTTTGAATTTGTTTTCATCTTGCATATGATGAAGGAAATTATGGAAATCACTGATTTACTTTGTCAAGCATTGCAACGCCAATCTCAAGATATTTTGAATGTCGTGGATCTTGTTTCATCAACTAAAGCACTTATCCAAAATTTGAGAGATGTTGGATTTGATGCTTTACTTACCAAGGTGAAATCATTTTGTGATGCACGCAACATAGATATCCCAGATATGGATGCTCCTTATGTGGTGAGACGAGGTCGAGCCCGTCAACAACAAGATGAGTTTACAATTAAGCATCATTATCGAGTGAATATTTTTTATGCTGCAATTGATTCTCAGTTACAAGAATTAAATCGTCGGTTTAGTGAGAACGCAGTGGAGTTGCTTGTTCTTAGTTCAGCTTTACATCCTCGACTTTCATATGAGTCTTTTAAAATTGATGACATTTGCCAGTTGGTAGAGAAGTTTTATCCCCAAGACTTCACAGATCATGAGAAAATGCAGTTGAGAATACAACTGAACCATTATGAGCATAATGTAGTTCGACATAAAGACTTCAAAGAATTGTCAACTATTTCTGAACTATGCCAATGGTTGGTAAGGACTGGAAGATCAACAGTATACCAACTTGTTTTTAGAGCTATCGTCCTTGTGCTTACTCTTCCAATCTCCACTGCAACTACTGAACGATCATTTTCTGCCATGAGCCTTATTAAAACTAGACTTCGCAGCAAAATGGAGGATGAGTTTCTCATAGACTCTTGTCTTGTGTACATTGAGAGGGAAATTGCAGAGAAGTTTAGCACAGAATCAATCATTGAAGACTTTCAAGATTTAAAAGAACGTCGAGTTCCATTTTGATGGATTATGGAAGTTGGTATGTATTAAAATACAATTATTTATGTCAGCTAGATCCTGGTTTTATTTTTAATGCGAGATTTAGTATTTGATTTTAATATATTTATTCTGCTTGAACTTGGATGTATGTCCAGAAAAAGTATAAAAAAATTATTAGCTATCTTGATTTGTTAAAATATATTTATTTAAGCCTGGCCCCCCCCACGATGAAATCCTGGGTCCGCCCCTGGGTACACCTGTATTATGGTGTGCTCTCAGTGGCTTGAATCGTAACCGCTTTCATTTCTTTGATGCAGAGGTACATCTTATTGTTCTTTCCTTTTACTGCTCTTTTCTTTTTGTTTCAGTAAGAATATATATGTGTCAATCCAATATCAATAGTAGATATAATTTTCCACCACGGATAATCCTGTGCACAAAAAGCTTTCCAGTTCATGGCAAACAGAGTTATGAAAGCAAATGTCACAATGGTTATATTTGACAGAAATCCAAACATTATATTGCTAGAATCTTCTAGACTAGCAAATTCTCCACATTCCAGTTTGCTCATTCCCATAATGATGCCAAACAGGGGCTTCGCCTCGCATAGTTCTGTTTTTGTTTCTCACTCTCTTAGCTGCAGCTGTAATATATGTTTTTTGTATGCTTATTAGGTCCATGATATTTCTGATATTCTCCTGAGGTCAAAACACTTCCGGCTGTGATTGGTTGGCTGTCAATTGGGGAAATGCGTGTTCAGTGAGTGCAGGGACTTTGAAAGAACTGAACACTGGAATCAGTGAGTTGAATGCTTTTCTTGATACTTTTGAGAAGAAGAAGAAGGCAGCTTCAGCGCAAGCAATTTGGCCAGGATTACGACATGGATACAAAACTCCTCTTCTTACAGGTTCTAATTTCGAGAGCATGTGCAATGACAGTGTCGTTGTATGCATTATTGGGATTTTCAGGTCATCCATAACGATGGAGACGCTGGAATACATTAGGCTGGATTCCATTTTATACCTCGCAAGTGAAATGCTCCTTTGCCAACTGATTTCTTCCTGAGATCCTTGTTTTCTTTCATAAAATGATGATTTGGAGACCCTACCTCTTTATGCCATCTTCTTACATACCAGTGAACGGGTTGTTTTATCTCCTCCTTTCCATCATTGGAGATGGGAGTATGGATGTCTTCATATCCTTGTTTGCAGAGAACCTAGTTGCCTTCAACAAGATATGCTAAGGTGTGTCTCCCGAGATGTAGCTCAGTTGGTAAAGGGACGTCAGTGTGCGAGTTAAAGCGCCCAAGGTCTTGGGCCCAAAGAAATGGGAATTCATTTTTAATATAAATAAGATATGCCTAACTCGGTTTCTTTTAAATGGTAACTTGTATTCATCAAAGACTTTACAGTATAAAAGATCTATACTGAGAAGTGGCAGGGAAATACCCCCCTATAAAGACAACCACCACCCAAAAAGAGAACTATACAGGGGGGGCGCATAGGCCCTGGGACAAGAGGAGGAGGAGGGGGCCTAATAAAAAAGCTATGACTTCCCTCCAATTAAACATAATTACATCAATGGATAGTCCCAAAAAATCTGGAATAAGAGAGACTCACGAAGTGACACAATTTCATTGTAAGGATTAAGTCTTCTTGGGGTGTAGAGATCCCTTCAAAACACCTTCTGTTTCTTTTTTTCCTAATTGTCCAGATGCAAGCCAAAAAAGATAAGTCGCCACATAGTCTTCCCTCGAAAGTTAAAAATCGGGCAAAACCATTCTTGGATAACTCTGGAAGGGATTGAGGTAGAACCCAACTACAGCTGAAATCCTCGAAAATAGAAGACCAAAGAGCTTTTCGTCACCCTGGAATGGAGAAGTAAATTGTCAACCGATTTCTCATCAGCTAGACATAGCTGGCAAGCATTGACTACAATTGTGTTCCGGCGACGAAGGTTATCCATAGTAACGATTTCGTTCCAAAAAGCGAGTCAAGTAAAGGTTAGAACTCTTGGGGGACCTCGATTTTCTAGAGGGTAATCTAGCTCCCAGAATGAGCATGATCCGATGATAGGTGGGAGAAGAAGGAAGATATCGAGAAAGTGCTTTCACGTGAAGGGGCCCAAAGTCTGGTGTCTTGCCTTTCAATGGAGATGTCTATCCCAGTTAGGATCTAAAGGAGGTTAAAAAGTTGAGCTTCTTCTGCCTCGGATAAGTTCCTTTTAAAGACTGGCCACCACAGAACAGTGTTGGGCCTATTGTCGAGATAATCCCTGAGCTTAGCGTTTCAGTTTCTGGCACATTTGTATAGGTTAGAGAACTGGAGCGCTAGAGGGGAGTCAGCAGCCCAGACATCATACTAGAATGAGATTTTCTCCCCGTTGCCAACTCGGTAGCGAATGGAGTTAGCAAAGTTATCTTTGGTGGAATAGATCCCCCTTTCCAGAATGTAGAACACCTTTGAGAAGGAGAAATGCCCCGTCCGTTTCTGCTCTCCTTGTATTTGTTTATGAAAATGCTTCTCCACAGGCCATCTGAATATTTCCCTAGTCTCAAGAGCCATTTGCTTAACAACTCTTGATTCATATTCCGTAAAAGGCGTTATACCTAGCCCGCCGGAGTCCTTTGGGGAGCAGACTATTTTCTAGTTGACAAAGTGAATTTTCTTTGATTCCTCACAACCCTGCCAAAGAAAGTTGCTTCAAAGCTTCTCATGCGGTTGATGATAGCAGCAGGGCATTTGAGGATGGACATGTAGTAGATAGGGAGGTTGGGAATGGCAGATTGGATCAAAGTAATTCTGCCTCCCTTGGCTCCCAAGGATAAGTATCTTGCCTTCCAGGAAGACAACTATTGACAACTATTTCTCAATTCTTTCAACTACAGGGTTCCACACAGATTTTGGCACGCACAAAGGAAGACCTAACAACGTGTAATACATCATTTCTTGAACAACAGTATTTGTATTTAAACAAAAGTAAGAGCCATATTTACTAGTTGCTCTCTTACTTTCTTCTCCTCACCTTGACCTTAAATATCTATCACTCTTTTTTGTTTACTTCTCATGTCTTTTCTACTCCATTTTCTTTTCCTATTCATCAAACTTGATATTTGTTTCATCTTAAAATTTACCGTAAAAATCCCCCTAGACTTTGTGAAAACCCAAAAGGTCATTAAATTTCAATATAGATGATAAAGGCCCTTCCACCACCTTTTTTTTTTCGTCGCACCTGTTACATAAACAATGATATCGCCGGCTGTTCCTTCTTCCTCTTCCATTAGCTTGATCTAAAAGGGGTGTTTGAGCTTTTGAGATGTACGTTTTGAAATTGAAGAAGACCCATTTGCAGCAAAACGAGAGAGAAGAACAGAAGCCGCAAAGGTGGTGCTTGTTGGGTCTGTGGGGACAGTTGCTTCTCTTTGAAGTGATGTTGGATGGGTCTTGTGCTTTTTGAGAAGAGGGGGTCTCTGAGATGTGAGTTTGGTTTCTTCAAATAGGTTTTGGATCTTTTGAGGATAAATGTCAAAGTAAGGCTGTGGGAAAGATTTGGTTTGAATCCTAGAAGTTTGGTTTCTTCTTTTTGCCCTTAATTTTAGGGGTTTTTTTTATAGGATCTTCAGGATTTGTATACAATTTCTTCAAACGAGTCTTTGCTCTATGAAGTAGAAAAGTTAAAATGCATAGTATACAATCGTACATTGCAGTTTTGATGGCTACTTACTACCTTGAGTATTGATCTATGATGGGCTCAGGTTTTGGAGATGCAAGTCTGATTTCTTGAAAATTTCGTATAATCCATAAACGACCAATGGATGAGTTGTCTACATATGGTTATGTAGAGCTTTTGAAAGGATTTGAACGGTTCGGATCATGGTAAAGAGGCCCACAGAGTTTTTTTTTTAATGTACTTTTTTTTGTAAATATGTCAAAATCTAGGAAGGTTTAACAGTTGAAAATTGATCCCCTAGGCATGTCTAACCTCCTTTTAAATTATTGATGGTTCAGATAATTATTTTGAGGCCCATAATGGTGAAAATATTGGAAACAAAGGGACTTCCCTTCAAACCCCCCCGTACCCCTCACCCTTCCTCTTCATCCTCACCTTCCACTTCACCCCCCACTTCACCTTAACCTTACCCCTCCCCCTCCCCCTCCCCCTCCCCCACACCTGAACCTTCACCTTGCAACGTTTTTCAAGGGCATTGGGTAGCAGAATTGACCGCCCCATATTATTCATTTTTATCTTGCCCTTATGTTGAACCATCTTTGAATTGCAGTAGTATTGGATGGTGAGCTCACAGGGTTCGATGGGCGCCTATTAACTGTGGACTTGCAAAGTAAGAATTCCAATTTTTAATTCATTTTAATTTTCTTTGTCGTTGAGTTTTTTAATCTCTTTTCTTTTTTCTTCATTTTAGTGATTATGTGGTTGTCACGTGCTTCAATTGTTGACAGGCAAGCTAATAGTATTTTTTGGAGACATTTTGAACAAAATGATATGGCAGTCATTTCTGTGCACATTGTTGTATAACCATTATGGGGACACTGGTGGGAATGCTCAATTGAAGCATACTTACATCAATAATGGAATTGTGCAATCAGTTTACTTTGTTGTGAGTATTCCTGCCTTTGTTGAGTTACTTAGGATTTATTGTTGATAGGACTCTATCTAAATTTAAAATAAGTGATGCGTTTTAAGATGGTTTTAGTGTTGAATTGACAAATTCTTTTTTTATGAAATTATCTTTCTACATGCCACCTTGAGTTCATTCTTGTTTTATTATATCCTTTAAAATCACATTCTATTTTCACAATATTATGGAAGTTGAGACCTTAAAATGTCAGCTGTTCTTCATGAGCGCTTGCCTAAATACCTATCCAAAATGTTTACGGAGAGATAAAAGAAAACATGTCAAGGGAGAGCACGGGGTTGGGGGGAGAAAGGGCTGGAACCTCATTAAAGTGTTTCAAGTGTTCCTCCCTCACTTCTTTGGTGCGAGGTTGCACAATGTATGGTTATATCTTTATACTTTTTTTCACTTCTTTGGTGCAGATGAATCCATCATTTTAATCTGGACCATTTCTTTGTTGTCGTCTCTTAGAAAGTGGTAATCTATTCAGCAATTATAATCCTAAAAAGAAGAAAACTACGTTAAAAGTGGCAAATATCACGCTAAACGATCGTAAAGGTTTCCACTTGGTCATTCATGCAACCTCTGCACTAAAGAAGTGAGGGACGAACACCTGAAACACTTCAATGAGGTTTCAGCCCTTTCCCCCAACCCCACACTCTCCCCTAACATGTTTTCCTTCTATCTCTCCGAAAACATTTTGGATAGGTGTTTAGGCAAGCGCTCATGAAGAACAGCTGATATTTTAAGGTCTCAACTTCCATAATACTGTGAAAATAGAATGTGATTTTAAAGGATATAAACAAGAATGAACTCAAGGTGGCATGTAGAAAGATATTTTCATAAAAAAAGAATTTGTCAATTCAACACTAAGACCATCTTAAAATGCATCACTTATTCTAAATTTAGATAGTCTTATCAACAATAAATCCTAGATAACTCAACAAAGGCAAAAATACTCACAACAAAGTAAACTGACTAAACAGTTCCATTATTGATGTACGTGTGCTTTAGTTGAGCATTTCCACCAGTGTCCCCATATTGGTTATGCTACAACGTGCACAGAAATGGCTGCCATATCATTTTGTTCAAGATGTCTCCAAAAAATACTATTAGCTTGCCTGTCAACAATTGAAGCACGTGACAACCACATAATCACTAAAAAAAGGAAAAAAGAAAAGAGATTAAAAAATCCAACAACAAAGAAAATTAAAATGAATTAAAAATTGGAATTCCTTACGCTGTAAGTTCACAATTAATAGGCACCTACCAAACCCTGTGAGCCCGCCATCCAAAACTACTGCAATTCAATGATGGTTCAACATAAGGGCAAGATAAAAACGAATAATATGGGGTGGTCAATTCTGATGCCCTTGAAAAACGTTGCAAAGTGAAGGTTCAAGTGCCGGGGAAGGGGAAGGTGCCAGTGAAGGTGAGGGGTAAGGTGAAGGTGAAGGGGACAGTGAAGGTGAAGGTGAAGGGGACGGTGAAGTTGAAGGGGGAGGGGAATGTGAGGGTGAAGGAAGTCCCTTTTTTTCCAATATTTTCACCATTATGGGCCTCAAAATAATTATTTGAACCATCAATAATTTAAAGGAGGTTAGACATGGCTAGGGGATCAATTTTCAACTATTGATCCTTCCTAGATTTTGACATATTAACATGATACAGAGAGACTATTCAATCATGAAAAATCGATTTTTTATTTTTTCATTTTTTTAGAAGTTTAACTGTTAATAGTGTCCGCGTCTACCACATACATCTATGGTTTTAAGCCTAGAGCTATGCATGAACACTTAAAATAATTTAAATATATATATATTCTATATTTTTTAAGTTATTTAAATGTTGATGTCTACCACTTCCATCTATGGTTTTAAGCCTCAATCTATGCACGTGCACTCATAAATAGTAATTTTTTATTTCAAATTATTTTTTTATTTAAAAGAGGATTTTACTGGAAAAATCCTGGAATTTGGCCATTCCTCGCGACGGGTCCTTGCAGATTGTGCAACACAAACAGGTACTCAACCAGTTTTTTCTTTATTTATTTTTTCTTGTACTTTTTTCTGAGCAACGATAGCGTCGTCCATAGTCGCTCAACCATGGCCGTCTGGAGGAGCTTTGCCCTGTTGCCCAGTTTGGTGATGAAGAATCCTAGCCAGCATCTAATGATGTCTTCTCCTCTCTGAACCTTTGTTCGGTTCTCTACACGCCGTTTCCGCATCGGCCTGGATCCCAAGACTCGAACAAGTAATGGGGGCCGAAGCCCAAGGAGAAGTGATTGCGGAGTCATCTGCGCCTACTCCTCATCTCCGTCTCCATTTAGTGCAATGGAATCTGCTAGGATTAAGGTGGTAAGAGTTGGAGCCGGTGGAAACAATGCTATCAATCACACAATAGGAAGCGGACTCTAGGTCCCATCATTTCTTGTCTTTCTTCTACTTTTTCTCTCCAAATCCCCATTTCTTGTAATTCTTTTTTAAATCTTCCATTTGATTTTGGTTCTGATTGTGATAAGTTTAGATGGGTATGGGTTGTTTTTTTTTTCTCTACTTATGGTTCAATCATTGATCCTATGTTTGCATTGTTTTTTGTGCATAAGGTGTTGAGTTTTATGTGATGAGCAACACTAGCGTCACCCCTGTCAAAGACGCTCCTCTCAAAGTTGTAAAAAAACGAAACAAGGCCTGAAGGACCCCATTTGTGCTGCACAATCTGCGGGACCCTTCTCGAGGAATGGCCAAATTCCAGGATTTTTCCCATAAAATCTTCAATTTAAAATGTGTAAAAAAATGTTCCTTTTTTATTTTTCAAATTGTTTTCAATTTAAAAATATAAGTAAGTGATGTAGAGTGTAGATCTAAGTTTCTTCATGTAGATATATGCATTTTCATGTAAAAAATAAAATTAGAGTTACTTATAAGCGTGTTACTATTTTCTATTAATTTCTTATTTATTTGTTTTACAGTAGTGATTAAGAGTGATATTAGAGTTATCTAGTGTCTAGGTATGTTAAATGTATGAGGAAATCGAGAGATTTGAGTCATTTTAACTCACTTATGAATATATTAACCAATTGTCGCAACCCAAATTTCAGGGCCCTGTCGATATCCGGATCGTGATTATATAGCAATATTTACCATGCATACATCGAATAATTTCCACAAGGAATCAGGCATTTAGTTCAAAATATATTTCCAATTATAAATATCAATAATCTCTGAGTAATCACACTTATTATGTCCTTACTCAAATCAATAATGTGAATAAAACATTAAATAACTTCTCCTAAACTGTGAAGATAGCTTCCAAACATTGAAAGGTAAACTAACATCGGCACCAATACTCGCCCTTTCAGCTGGAAGTGGAGGATTTGTTATCTACTGTGATGCTTTATTACAAGGGCTAGGGTGTGTTCTCATGCAACGTGGAAAGGTGACTGCGTACGCTTCCAGACAGCTAAAGGTCCATGAACAAAATTATGCTACACACGACCTTGAGTTGGCAGCTGTAATCTTTGCATTGAAAATTTGGAGACACTACCTTTACGGTGAAGAATTTGAAGTCTATACAGATCATAAGAGCCTCAAATGTGTATTTTCTCAAAAAGAGCTAAACTTGCGACAATGAAGATGGATGGAATTCCTGAAAGACTATGACTTCTCTATAATTTATCATCTAGGAAAGGCGAATACTGTAGCCGATGCCTTAAGCAGGAAATCAGCACAGATGGCTTGTTTGACCAGGTTAGTTGATTGATTCACTAGATGGATGTGGGTTATGCAGGTCGACCTGACCTGTATAACCCGCAATGGTTATGCGGGTTTAAGTGGGTCGGGTCGGGTTGACTCATGGTGGGTGTGGGTTAGGGGTTTGGATGCGGTTTAGGCTTGTCTAACCCATTTAATAAACGGGTCCGACCCGTTTAGCACACCTGACCCGATTGCCACCTCAGGTTTACCATCTCTTCACGTGTGTAAGTTTGTAGCCTAACATCACCTACTTTTCACAAGGTTCAAATAATTTTTTTTAGTCTCTTAATCGTGGGTTGAGAATTTTGATATCTTTTCATAAAAATTAAATACATATTTTCTACAATGACAAAATCATCTCGTTGTACAATCAAGTACTTAAAATTGTTCTACCACAAAAAAAGTACTTAAAAATTGAAGGCAGAAGATTTTTTTTTACACAAAAAAACCCTAAGAACGTATTTGTCAGGCAGGAAATTTTCTTCAATACAAAAAAACAATAAGAACCTATTTGTCATAGATTAAAACTCTTGATGTTCAAAAGCTCAAGACGATTGAATGTCAAGAGGGGAATCGAACCAAGAATAGCTCGGTATCAAACTAAAGCAAAAGCCTGGCAAGCCCTTCTATTTGAAGTGAGTAATGAATCAAGATTAATATTAAAATACTTCCTGACTTGTTCAGCAAGCATCCCCCATGAGAGTTGGGGCTCAGCAGATCAACGTCATGACTCTCGCTCAGCGTTGTGTAGTCACCGAATGCTTCTTCCTCATCGTCTTTGTCCTGATCTACTACTCACTGAACCATTTGTTTCCATTCTCGCCGCCGATTCCACCCTCCATTTATTCTCACAGATGGATTATAAACTCCAAAATAGAGATATTGATCTTCCAAGAACAACCCATCAACCAGAACCTATATGTTTCTTCAGTTTTGTCTCTGTCCGTTTCTATTCATTTCTTCGTTCACTTACCCGACATGCGTCTCAAGCTGATAGACATTCATAACGGCATGCGTCTCAGGTTCCTCATCTTTGGATTCCGTGGTTTTAGAGGTGGTGTTGCAAGTTTTTGTTGAATTTAGCTTTGTTTTGGGGATTTGGGTACCGAAGTTACTTCTCACCTCCGCGTCCTCCTTCACCTTCACCTTCCCCTAACTGGACTTCTCATTTTACTTCACCTTCTCCATCACCATCTCTTACCCCACCTTACTGGCCTTCTCCTTTCCCGTCACCTTCTCGTACCGCACCTTCTGCTTTACCTTTACCATTTCATTCTCTTACAAGTTGTTCCCCTTCTCCTTCTCCTTTTACATCACCTTCTCTTTTTACTTCATCCTCTCCTTCACCCTCACCTTCTGCTGAGGGTGGGGAACAATTTGCTAGAGAAGGTGCTCCCCACCCTCAGCAGAAGGTGAGGGTGAAGGAGAGGATGAAGTAAAAAGAGAAGGTGATGTATAAGGAGAAGGAGAGGGAGAAGGGGAGCAACTTGTAAGAGAATGAAAAGATGAAGGTAAAGCAGAAGAGAAGGTGGGGTACGAGAAGATGACGGAGAAGGAGAAGGCCAGTAAGGTGAGGCAAGAGAAGACGACGATGAAGGAGAAGGTGAAGTAAAATGAAAAGTCCAGTTAGGGGAAGGCGAAGGTGAAGTTGAAGGAGGACGCGGAGGTGAGAAGAAACTTCGGTACCCAAATCCCCAAAACAAAAGCCCAATGCAACAAAAACCTGTAACACCACCTCTGAAACCACAGAATCCAAAGATAAGGAAACTGAAACGCATGATGTTATGATTGTCTATCAGCCTAAGATGCATGCTGGGTAAGTGAACGAAGAAATGGACAGAGACAGAACTAAAGAAAACATATAGGTTCTAGTTGATGGGTTGTTCTTTGAAGACCAATATCTCTGTTTTGGAGTTTATAATCTATCTGGGAGAATAAATGAAGGGTGGAATCGGCGGCGAGAATGGAAACAAATGGTTCAGTGAGTAGTAGATCAGGACAAAGACGATGAGGAAGAAGCATTCGGTGACAACAAAACGCTGAGCGATAGTCATGACGTTGATTCGCTGAGCCCCAACTCTCTTGGGGGATGCTTGCTAAACAAGTCACGAAGTGCTTTAATATTAATCTTGATTCATTACTCGCTTCAAATAGAAGGGCTTGCCAGGCTTTTGCTTAAGTTTGATATCGAGCTATTCGTGGTTCGATTCCCCTTTTGACATTCAATCGTCTTGAGCTTTTGAACATCAAGAGTTTTAATCTATGGCAAATAGGTTCTTATTGTTTTTTTGTATTGAAGAAAATTTTCTTCCTGACAAATAAATTCTTAGGGTTTTTTTTTTTTGTGTAAAAAAAATCTTCTGCCTTCAATTTTAAGTACTTTTTTTTGGTAGAACAATTTTAAGTACTTGATTGTACAACGAGAAGATTTTGTGTCACCGTAGAAAATATGTATTTAATTTTTATCGAAAGAACTCAAAATTCTCAACCCACCAACAAGAGACTAAAAAAAACTATTTGAACTTTGTGAAAAGTAGGTGGTTTTAGGCTACAAACTTACACACGTGAAAAGATGGTAAACCGGAGGTGGCAATCGGGTCAGGTTGTGCTAAACGGGTCAGACCCGTTTATTAAATGGGTTAGACAAGCCTAACCCGCATCCAATCCGTTTAATAAACAAGTCGGAAACCCATAACCCGCACCAACCACGGGTCAACCCGACCCGACCCACATACCATTGCGGGTTATACAGGTCAGGTCGACCCGCATAACCCACATCCATCTAGTGAATCAATCAACTAACCCATGGTTCCCTGCCTGACCAAAACTGACTTTTAAGCTCAAATTTGGTCTAATCTCATTTCAACAATCATTTGATGCGCATTACCTTGCTTTTCATTAATAAAAAGGGTGGGGTTGAATTGGATAAGGTCCATTCTTTTTTCTTTTTTTTTTTTTAGCCTATGCATTAAAAGTATCAACTTCAATTTTAGCTCTGTTCCCATTTATGTAATGTCCATTGCATTTTCTTCATATCTATAATTCATAGAGAAGAGCATACAAAATGTTTTAGAGTAAGAAAAGGGCATACTTGAATAATTGAGTGATAAGTTTCTTTACGAGAAAAAAATGTTAGAAATAAAATAGTATTTTCATAAAAATAAAAAATGTCATATCAAAATAAAAAGATACTAGAGAATTGAGTGATAAGTTTCTTTACAAGAAAAAAGAAAATAATAACAATACAAGCATGGCTCATGCAAGACAAGCACATCGTAGTCAGTGGCGGACCTAGGATTTTTGTTTGAGGGGGGCTTACTAGAGTCACTTGAAAAGTAATTCAATTACTGTTTTGTCGTTCTTAACTTTGGCAAAAGAGAAATAACCCACTTGAGAAACATGTGATTAAAGAGTCATTTAAACAAAGACCAATCCACTTCAATCATGATACACATAGAAAGAGCCATAAAAAATATAAACATGAATAAAAATTTAAGGTACCCTTAAATCTAAAAAAAATGAGGAAAAAAATGTTTTCTAGATGTGATGATGGTAATTAAAAAAAGGCTCTTGAACTATAAGAGGACAATTAATGGAAATAAAATGAGGACAATCAATTTGTTTTAACAAATTTAATTTGTTTGACTTGTATGTTTTTCCATCAAACAAATAGAAAAAAGAAATAAAAGAAAAGAGATGGACAATTAATGCAACAAAAACCTAAAAATCATTATAATACCCTTTTATCCTTTTTATGAATGGTTATGGTTAATAATCTTTTACTTCAAACAAATAAAATACTAAATTTGGCCCTCGCCAAACTCAAATGATCAAGAAGCTCAGTAACTAGAAACCTCATAAGATTTTTAGAGCAAAACACTGATCAGCATACACTTATAAATTATGAAGTCAGATTAATCCATAGAGAAATGAATCCAAGGCAATGTGTTCCTTTCCCTTTCTTAAATTTTCTCTCTCTCTCTCTCTCTCTCTCTCTCTCTCTCTCTCTCTCTCCCCTTTTTCATTTCTTACTTTTTTTTACAAGATGTACAATTTCATGAAGTTAGCATACCCCCCAGATGAGAGACGGTTCACAAATTTTGGTAATTAGATCAAACAGGTTCCTAAACATGTGGCTCATTTCCTACAATTTTATGCTTTACTGAAACAAAACATAGGAAATCTCAAATCGATAACCAACGCTAATTTTAGGTAATCAAATGAATTTAGTTGAATAATTTTATTATTGTTATTTTTTTGTCTTACTTTCTCGTGTCAAACATGTTGTGATCATATCCAGTGCAAACAATCATTTTTATTCATAAGATAAACATTCAGCATATCTTCATCATAGTGAAAGAAACCAATAACAAAATTTCTAATCTCATAGGTAACAAAGAAAAACTATCCGACATAACCTAGTAAAAACTAGGAGCCATAATCTCCCTCAATGCTCAATAATATGAAATCACTGTAGGTCATCTATCTCTTATTCTAGTCATATGTTATCGATTGAATCAAATCTAAGAACCACACGTATAAATCAAATTTCTCAAAAGCCAAAACTCCCAAGCTACACAACATAATAGATATCTAGATCTTACATGCTTCAAACAAATCAAATACTCAAAAACAGCAACGCATCCAAATGATAAGTAAAACCAAGAACAAAAGAACAATCTATATTCAAAGATCTGATGCAAAGAGAAATGGAAAACACGAGAGAGAGAGAGGGAGGGAGATGGAGAGACCAGAGACAAGAGAAGCAAAGCATCAACCGGAGGGAGGGATGACGTCACGATGGTAGTGCGCCAATGTTAGTCGCCTGAGATGGAGAGTGATGAAGGGAGAGAGACGGGAATGGGGATTGGGCGATTAGGTTAGAGTTGAAACGGGGTCGTTGGTAGGGATGGCAACGGGGCGGGTTGGGGGTGGAATTGGGTTGCCCCGTCCCCGCCCCGCACCTCATGGGATACGCCCCGTCCCCGCCCCGCAATTCGGGGTATGTTAAATACCCCGTCCTCGCCCCGACATGCCCCGCGGGGCCCCGCCCCGCCCCGATGTGGTGCAACTGACGGGCAGAAAAATAAAAATTAGAAAATAAAAACATACAAATAAATAAAAAGAAGAAAGAATCATGAAATAAAAGTTAAAGAAATCGGCCTTCAGAGCGATAAGAAATCCTTTTGTGATCTAAGCAGGCATGACAAAAATCACCATATTCACAATGAGATAATCAAATCTATCCAATTGGTATCCTGCAATTTGAAGTTTACAGCCAATGGTCCAAATGCTGTTAAGGAAAGACAAGAAGGGGAAAAAAAAAGCAAAAGAAAGAAACCACTTGCTTTATTGATCTTGTATCTAATGAATCTTTACTTACATAAGAGGAGCCTCCTTTTTATAAGTAGGAAAAGTAATCCTACTTAGATAAATAAACAAAATAAAAATCCTAAGCAGACCAAATATAATCAAATCAAATTTAAACTAAGAAAGGAACATCCTAACCTACTTGGGTCACTAACAAATGTAAATTTGATGACTAGAACTGTCCATTGGGAGCTTGTGGTGTCTCCCAACCACAACAGGTTCATCATTTGGATGCTTAGGACCACCTATGGGCAGGGCTTATAAGTACATTTTACATTATCAAGAAAAATGTTCGATGAATCAGTGTCTCCCTTTGTAGATTAATAACTGACAAGAACAAATTGTGGGCAAATCATCATTTACCTCTCGATATGTGCAGCCCAGAGATCGCTCGAAAGAAGCTTATCCCTCAACGTCCTTCTTCTCTTCTTCCCCTTAGGCGGTGCCGGAAGCTCAACCCTTTTCCCCTTTCTCCGAGCACCGCAGAACTCGCACACCCAATCACCTTCCGGAACCTCCTTCAAAGAAGGCCTGACACATTTCAGATGAAACCCTCCCAAGCAATCGTCGCATTCAATCATCAGTGCCTTTCCAGACTTAAAGCAAATCCAACACTCTTCCACCTCCGGATCCTCTTCATCATCTGAGCACTCATCTTATCGTCGAATTGAATCCATCATAAGGCCGGAGAGAGAGCGATTGAGGGTGGGATAAAGAAGAGAGAGGGCCGAGTAACTCATGATTTCAGATTGAAAACTATTTTTTTTTTTATGATGAATGATCAAAAGGGCATCAAAGATCTCCACACTCAGCACTGAGTTTCTATCCACATGCTCAGAGCCGCTTCTAGAACCCCTCCTCCTCCACCACCACCGCAGCACCGCCCTTCGCTCCCCTCTGATTGTTTTTTTTCTTCGGTAGAAACATCTGGTTGATGTTCGGGTTAGGGTTAGGGCATGCGGAAAGAACTCTATATATGTATATAAGACTGTGGGAAGCCATTGTGTGCGTTTGCAACTATTTCACGTTTTCTTCTTTTGTTGGGGAATGTCGGGGCAGGTTATGGGGCGGGGCAACGGAGCGATGCGGTGCGGGGCGGGGCAACAAACAAACCCATCCTTGCCCCGCCCCGGATTCGGGATATGTTTTTTTTGCCTTGTCCCCGCCCTGTCTAAGAGTCAGGGCGGGGCGGGCACTCTGGATTGGGGCAGGGCGAGTTAAAAATGCCATCCCTAGTCGTGGGGACATGGGCTACTTTTATGTAGGGGCTGGGACAAAGGGGCCTTAGGGCCCGTATGGGATTTTTCCAGTAAGCCCCCACCCCACAACATGTAGGTCTGCCCCGGATCCTAGTTCACAAATCATTTTAAAAAGAAAAATATCCATGTAAGATAAATTGTGTGACTCATGGTAGTATAATGTTACTTAGTCCTACTTTAACAAATATAAAATATAAAATCACTGTCAAATTAAAAAAAGAAAAAATTCTGTCATGCGCCATACTTAAATTATTTATTGTATCTAAGAACTAAGAAAATTCCAAAACATTAAGTGACAAGAGTTCCTCTTTTTCCCAAGTACCAAAACATTAAATTGTCAAGCATGTAAAAAAAAGTAGCCAACAATTGCATCATCTCCTCCACGTGAATGTCTTATGTCAGTTCCTGAGAAAAACAAAATATTGACAATTTATTAGATCATGTAAGATGCATAAGAAAATAAATGAAAGACACTTTTTGTGAAATAAATATAGAAGTTCATTCACCAGTCTTTAAAATCATGAAGTAGAGTCTATATTTGCAATCCCTAGAACATCCTCAACCAAGTCTTATGTCTTTGTCTCTAGATAAGCAACTATAGTAGACGGTAAAAAAATGAAATTAATATGCTTCTCAAATTTATGTTTTCATGTAAGATCTTTTAAGAATACTTGAGAAGTATATTGTGTTCCATACAAGGTGAAGATACGAGCCGGCGGAGAGCCGTCCAGCCTTGTTGACTACTGGATGGAAGAGACCATGAAAGAGGTCATAGTTGCGGAGAAGTCTGGAGGCGCTGTGCCGCCGATCTTTGACGACGTGGAGATCGGAGCGCATTTATTCAACTTCCTCTTCGCCGTTAAGGACGCGTCCACATCGTCGTTTCTATGGGCGATCACTGCTGGAGTCACACCTGGAAGTTCTTGCTTAAGTTCGGGAGGAGGTTTCCGGCATCTGAAAGAGTGGGAAATGAGTCGGCGTAAGGCGGCGGCTGGCGGGGTTGCCGGAGCAGGGAGAGGAAGAGAGGGAAGGAGAGGGATAGGGGTAGTTTAGAAGATTTTTTTAGTTTTAATTTTTTTTTAAAATGCAGTATGAAAAGCCTTTTGTAATGTGTCGGTAGTAGTACTCTTTTAGAAAGAAGCCTTAACTAGGCTGAAAATCCGTGTGAATTTGCAACATCCAGATTGCTAGGTGGCATGACTTAATACAATGAGGAGAAGATGCATATGTTATTAAACAACGTACAACGCCGCTATATCGAAGTGTTGTCCTATTAGGAATTCGAGGGACCGAAATAGGGCGTCAATGTCTTCTTCCATATTGACAGTGAGGTAAATGGTACACGAGAAAGGATACTTTCTATTGCAATCCTGTCAAGTATTTGAAAATATAGATCAGTCCATTTTGGATTTTCAAAGACAAAACCAGCATCCATTCAAGCACTGAGATGGCAAAATATCTTACTGACAGTAGGATACACAACACTTTTCCCCTTCATAAGTTTGGTTTTCCAACTGACACACAACGTACCCTACAAGTCTTGCATTTATAAAAGAAAAAAAAAAAACCTTAGATTTTCTTCCATAAATAAATACGCCGCATGTGTACAAAGTGAGTAGAACATCTTGCAATACTTAAAACGACGTTTCGATTGTCCATCAGCCTAAGACGCATGCCGGGTAAGTAAACGAAGAAATGAATAGAAACGGACAGAGACAGAACTAAAGAAACATATAAGTTCTGGTTGATGGGTTGTTCTTGGAAGATCAATATCTCTGTTTTGGAGTTTATAATCTATCTGGGAGAATAAATGGAGGGTGGAATCGGCGGCGAGAATGGAAACAAATGGTTTAGTGAGGAGTAGATCAGGACAAAGACGATAAGGAAGAAGCATTCGGTGACTACACAACGCTGAGCGAGAGTCATGACATTGATCCGCTGTGCCCCAACTCTCATGGGGGATGCTTGCTGAACAAGTCAGGAAGTACTTTCATATTAATCTTGATTCATTACTCACTTCAAATAGAAGGGCTTGCCAGGCTTTGGCTTAAGTTCGATATCGAGCTATTCTTGGTTCGATTCATCTTGTGACATTTAATCGTCTTGAGCTTTTGAACATCAAAAGTTTTAATTTATGGCAAATAGGTTCTTATTGTTTTTTTGTATTGAAGAAAGTTTTCTTCCTGACAAATAAGTTCTTAGGGTTTTTTTTTTTTGTGTAAAAAAAAACTTCTGCCTTCAATTTTAAGTACTTTTTTTTGTAGAACAATTTTAAGTACTTGATTGTACAACGAGATGATTTTGTGTCACCGTAGAAAATATGTATTTATTTTTTATGGAAAGATCTCAAAATTCTCAACCCACGAATAAGAGACTAAAAAAAATATTTGAACTTTGTGAAAAGTAGGAGGTTTTATGCTACAAACTTACACACGTGAAAAGATGGTAAACCTGAGGTGGCAATCGGGTCAGGTTGTGCTAAACGGGTCGGACCTGTTTATTAAATGGGTTAGACAAGCCTAATTCGCATCCAATCCGTTTAATAAACGAGTCGGAAACCCCTAATCTGCACCCACCACGGGTCAACCCGACCCGACCCACTTAAACCCGCGTAACCATTGCGGGTTATATAGGTCAGGTCGACCCGCATAACCCAATCCATCTAGTGAATCAATCAACTAACCCATGGTTCCCTGCCTGACCAAAATTGACTTTTAAGCTCAAATTTGGTCTAATCTCATTTCAACTATCATTTGATTGGCATTACCTTGCTTTTCATTAATAAAAAGGGTGGGGTTGAATTGGTTAAGGTCCGTTCTTTTTTTTTTTTAGCCTATGCATTAAAAGTATCAACTTCAATTTTAGCTCTGTTCCCATTTATGTAATGTCCATTGCATTTTCTTCATATCTATAATTCATAGAGAAGAGCATACAAAATGTTTTAGAGTAAGAAAAGGGCATACTTGAATAATTGGGTGATAAGTTTCTTTATGAGAAAAAAATGTTAGAAATAAAATAGTTTTTTCATAAAAATAAAAAATGTCATATCAAAATAAAAAGATACTATAGAATTGAGTGATAAGTTTCTTTACAAGAAAAAAAAATAATAACAATACAAGCATAGCTCATGCAAGACAAGTACATCGTAGTTAGTGGCGGACCTAGGATTTTTGTTTGAGGGGGGCTTACTAGAGTCACTTGAAAAGTAATTCAATTACTGTTTTGTTGTTCTTAACTTTGGCAAAAGAGAAATAACCCACTTGTGACACATGTGATTAAAGAGTCATTTAAACAAAGACCAATCCACTTCAATCATGATATAGACAGAGCGATAAAAAATATACACATGAATAAAAATTTAAGGTACCCTTAGTGCTAAAAAAAATGAGCAAAAAAATGTTTTCTAGATGTGATGATGGTAATTAAAAAAGGCTCTTGAACTATAAGAGGACAATTAATGGAAATAAAATGAGGACAATCAATTTGTTTTAACAAATTTAATTTGTTTGACTTGTATGTTTTTCCATCAAACAAATAGAAAAAAGAAATAAAAGAAAAGAGATGGACAATTAATGCAACAAAAACCTAAAAATCATTATAATACCCTTTTATCCTTTTTATGAATGGTTATGGTTAATAATCTTTTACTTCAAACAAATAAAATACTAAATTTGGCCCTCGCCAAACTCAAATGATCAAGAAGCTCAGTAACTAGAAACCTCATAAGATTTTTAGAGCAAAACACTGATCAGCATACACTTATAAATTATGAAGTCAGATTAATCAACAGAGACATGAATCCAAGGCAATTTGTTTCTCTCTCTCTCTCTCTCTCTCTCTCTCTCTCTCTCTCACACACACACACACACACATTTTTCATTTCTTACTTTTCTTTACAAAATGCACAATTTTATGAAGTTAGCATACCCCCCAGATGAGAGCCGGTTCACAAATTTTGGTAATTAGATCAAACAGGTTCTTAAACATGTGGCTCATTTCCTACAGGTGGCTCATTTCCTATAGGTAATCTCAAATCGATAACCAACGCTAATTTTAGGTAATCAAATGAATTTAGTTGAACAATTTTATTATTGTTATTTTTTTTTGTCTTGTACTTTCTCGTGTCAAACATGTCGTGATCATATCCAACGCAAACAATCATTTTTATTCATAAGATAAACATTCAGCATGACTTCATCATAATGAAAGAAATTAATTTCACAAAAGTCATGCATTTAACAAAATTTCTAATCTCATAGGTAACAAAGAAAAACTATCCGACATAACCTAGTAAAAATTAGGAGCCATAATCTACCTCAATGCTCACCAATATGAAATCACTGTAGGTCATCTATCTCTTTTTCTAGTCATATGTTATCGATTGAATCAAATCTAAGAACCGCACATATCAATCAAATTTCTCAAAAACCAAAACTCCCAAGCTACACAACATAATAGATATCTAGATCCTACACGCTTCAAACAAATCAAATACTCAAAAACAGCGACGAATCCAAATGATAAGTAAAACCAAGAACAAAAGAACTATCAGTATTCAAAGATCTGATGCAAAGAGAAATGGAATACACAAGAGAGAGAGAGAGGGGGGAGATAGAGAGAGATGGAGAGACCAGAGACAACAGGAGCAGAGCATCAACCGGAGGGAGGGACGACGTCACAATGGTAGTGCGCCAATGTCAGTCGCCTGAGATGGAGAGTGATGAAGGGAGAGAGACAGGAATGGGGATTGGCCGATTAGGTTAGAGTTGAAATGGGTCGTGGGGACTTGGGCTTCTTTTATGTGGGGGCTGGGACAAACAGGCCTTAGGGCATGGGATTTTTCCAGTTTTGGCGGGGGCTTCAGCCCCCAACCCACAACATGTAGGCCTGCCCCTGATCGGAGTTCACAAATCATTTGAGAAAAAAAACATCCATGTAAGATGAATAATTCTAAATTGTGTGACTCATGGTAGCATAATGTTACTTAGTCCTACTTTAACAAATATGAAATATAAAATCACGGTCATATTAAAAAAAAAATCTGTCATGCACCATCCTTAAATTATCTATTGTATCTCAGAACTAAGAAAATCCCAAAACATTAAGTAACAAGAGTTCTTCTTTCTCCTAAGTACCAATACATTAAATTGTCAAGCATGTAAAAAAAAAGTAGCCAACAATTGCATCATCTCCACCATGTGAATGTCTTATGTCAATTCTTGAGAAAAACAAAAGAGGATTTTACAGGAAAATACCCGGTATTTGTCCGTTGCACTTGTTAGTGCCTCGGAACTAGCACCACACAAACGGGGTCCATTAGACCCCGTTTGGTTTTTTTTTTCCCAATTTGAAATGAGTGACGCTAGCGTCGCTTAGTGTTTTTTTTTAGTGACGCTAGCGTCACTCTTCGGCTTTTTATTTAAGCCCCAAACCCTTTTGTTTTCCATTCCTTTCTCTCCCCTTCCTTCCTCACCACCACCACCACCATCATTATCTAACATTTCATATGGGACTCATGGCAACCAATGGCAGACCAGGATATTTCTTTGGGTGGGGCAGATCCAAATTTGAAGTTAGGTTTTAGGGCCAAACCTTTGATTTTTATATAGATTTTGGGAGTGAATCCATGAATTTCATGTGGGTTTCAAAAGTAGACAAAAACTTTTAAATTTTGGAAGTAGAACCATATACAGGCCCGCCCCAGTATTATATGTAAGTCCACCAAAGAAAAGTGATAAAAATAGCTGACTTGAATCTTCATGTCTTTCTCTTCCTATTTACTTTTAGATGAAAGAAAGGACCAAATTGCTTTGCATGTGTCAAAGTTAATTTAAAAAGTGACAAAAGACCTCATTCTCCCCTGTTCCACTCTTCCTATTTACTTCAGATGAAAGAAAGGACAAAATTACTTTCCATGAGTCAAAATGCCTCATTCTCTCTTATCTTTCTCTTTGACTAAGAGAGAAGAAAAAAGTTAAGCATCTACCAGTGGCTTGAAAACGTGTCCTTCGTTCTCTGTGTATCAAAAAAATCCTTGAGTTCTTCCTTCACCAAGTTGCATAAACTGGTAGAAACGAAGAAGGAGACACGAAGAGTGACGATGGCGTCACTAAATTTCATAATTTAGTGACGCTATCGTCACTCTAAAAAATCATAAAAAGAAAAAAAGAAAAAGTGGCGGTAGGAATTCTTCCGTGGTGAAAGTGTTCCGAGGCACTAACAAGTGCAACGGACAAATACTGGGTATTTTCCAGTAAAATCCTCAAAACAAAATATTGACAATTTATTAGATCATGTAAGATGCATAAGAAAATAATGGAAAGACACATTTTGTGAAATAAATATAGAAGTTCATTCACCTATCTTTAAAAATCACGAAGTAGAGTCTATATTTTCAATCCCAAGAATATCCTCAACCAAGTCTTCTATCTTTATCTCCAGATAATCAACTATAGTAGACGGTAAAAAAATGAAATTAATGTGCTTCTCAAATTTATGTTTTCATGTAAGATCTTTTAAGAATATTTGAGAAGTATATTGTGTTCCATACAAGGCGAAGATACGAGCCGGTGGAGAGCCATCCTACCTCGCTGACTTCTGGATGGAAGAGACCGTGAAAGAGGTCACAACTGCGGAGAAGTCCGGAGGTGATGCACCGCCGATCTTTGACGACGTGGAGATCGGAGTGCATTTATTCGACTTCCTCTTCGCCGCGCAAGATGCGTCCACGTCGTTGTTGCTGTGGGGCGATCACGCTGCTGAGTCACACCCAGAAGTTCTCGCTCAAGTCCGGGAGGAGGTTTCCGGCATCTGGAAGAGAGGGAAATGGGTCGGCGTAGGGCGGTGGCAGGCGGGGATACCGAAGCAGGGAGAGGAAGAAAGGAGAGGAAAGGGATAGGGGTAGTTTAGAGATTTTTTTATTTTTAATCTTTTTAAAAAATGCAGTGTGGAAAGCTTTTTGTAATGTGTCGGTAGCAGTACTCTTTTGGAAAGAAGCCTTAAATAGGCTGAAAATCCGTGTGAATTTGAAACATCCAGATTGCTAGGTGGCATGACTTAATACGGTGAGGAGAAGATGCATGTTATTAACCTACAACATACAACCCCGCGCTGCACCGAAGCCTTGCCCTATTAGGAATTCGGGGCCCGGAATTCCGAGTCGTGACATAGGGTGTCAATGTCTTCTTCCAAATTGACAGTGAGGTAAATGGTACACGAGAATGGATACTTTCTATTGTAATCTCGTCAAGCATTTGAAAGTATAGATCAGTCCATTTTGGATTTTCAAAGACAAAACATCATCCATTCAAGTGACTGAGATGGCAAAATATCATACTGACAGCAGGATCCACAACACTTTTACCCTTCAAAAGATTGGTTGTCCGATTGACACACATCGGACCCTACAAGTCTTGCATTTATAAAATAAAAAAAAAAACCCTTAGATTTTCTTCCATAAATAAATACACCGCATGTGTACAAGTGATTAGAACATCTTGCAATACTTAAAACGACGTTAGGTAACCAACAAGCTTTCACATTGATTACAATAGGTAATGATGATGATGTGCATGGCTCTAAACAATAACGGACGACTGCAGTTAGGTTTGTGCTGAATTTTATAAAAATGACAGATTTACCCTTACATCCATCAACAAAAATGTGCGAGTGCGTCATTACTTATAAAATACCATTACTTTATCCAAGCCCCAATGTTCTCTTTCTCTCATGCAAATAAAGTCTAATAGTATATATTGAAACCTTCATCAATCAAAAGGTGGATTGTGCATGAATTATAGCGAGTTGGAACTGGTTGTAAGTGATGATGCACAAATTAGCTTCGCACACCACCGGTCAAGTAATAGATAATTAATGCAGTAATTAAAGAGGAGAGAGAGATTATAGTGGTTCGGTCAGTGTGACCTACGTCCACTTCAGAAGGGCAGAGATTGCCGGATATTTTATATCTCAAGTGTGCAGAGATTACAAGCTAGGAGAATAAAAGAGTTGAAGTGTGTAGAAGGGAAAATATTTCTTGTCCCTCAAGTGCTGGTGGGGCTTTTCTATTTATAGTCTTCCCCTAACAGATGGGGATGACTTTACAGCAACGTTCGCTCTTCTTCGGTGGAGCTTTCGAACTATCCTCGATGGACGAGGCGGTTAGGATATTCTCCGCAGGACTTGGTAAAAGCGGGATAAGGACTGACTACTTCCGAAGCGATAAGGGTTGCCTTGACTTGGCCAGGCCTTATGGATTTGGGCCTAGACCCCATTGGACTAAACGGATCTTTATAAATTTAAGCTCCGGCTCAGCACGGATTGGGCCACTTGGGCCCGACTCATCATTTGCCCCTCAATGCCCTGCGCCCAACGAAACTTTGAAGGGGGGGGGGGGGGGGGGGGATTTTGAATATCCAGGTTTCTCCTCCTTTCCAAGGATTTTTTTTCTAGCGGCAGACTAGGTTTTTCCAGACGAAGTCTTTTACCTTGGAGTCTGTTATTTTTGCTATGGGTTCTGCCTTCGCCCATTTTGTGAAGTAGTCGACCGCAACGACTACAAACGGGCACTGTCCTCTACTCAAAAGAAGGGGGCCCAGGATGTCAATACCCCATTTGGAGAAAGGCCATGGGCTCAAAATTGTCGTCAGCTCCTCCGGTGGCTGCCTTGGCACAGTGGCGAAGCGTTGACACTTGTCGCACTTTTTGGTAAATTCTTTGGCGTCCTTTACCATGCTTGGTCAAAAGTATCCTTGCCTAAGCGCTTTGTGGGCGAGGGAGCGTTCTCCAGAGTGATTCCCACAAATTCCTTCATGAATCTTTCGAAGGGCGTAGTCAGCTTCCTGATGGACCCGAAAAAAAAGAAAGGGGGAATCTTCCGTCTTCTCCCTCCGCACCCCTGGGTCTGTCCTGGGTCTCGGCGGAGGAGGGAAGATCTCGGGCATCAACATTTTTGTACGGGTATGCCAGATTTACTTTCTACTTGGAATTTGGAATAGTGATAATCCGGAGATTCACCTTCACAAGTGGAAAGGAAATCAATCCTTTTTTCTAACTTTTCAAATTGCATAAATATTAAGAAAAGAGACAAGTTTTTAGAATGCCGTAAGAGGCGTTTTTGTTTGTTTGCCGTGAAAGGCGTTTTTACAAAACTCATCAAATATGAAAGACAAGAATTGTGATTTCTTTTTGTCTCTTTAAGAAATACAAACTACAATAGAAAAGGAAGAAAAGGGATCTAACTTCTCAGGAGATTGTGGGGACACGTTAAGATCGACGGTCGCAAGTCATGTATGGGTTTCGCCGTCGTCCTTCAAATGAGAACATGTGATGCCTTGATTCTTTGGCTTGGATCCTAACCTTGGTTTTTTAAAGGACAAGGACCAAGAGAAGGTCCTATATCCAATGAAAAACCAAGTAAACGGGCTGAAAAGCCGCGTTTAGGCCATGTTGGAGAAGGAGGTGACCTTGGGGTGGGGGGGGGGGGGGGGGGGGGGGTGGCCCCCCAAGGGACGTTGATCACCTTGTGGTGCTTCCGGGAGCAAAGTGGCAGGACTTCGTCTCTCTCTTGGATTTTCTGAATTTTCAGAGCTTGCACTTGGGATCTCTTCTTTTCTCTTTCCTCTTGGAATAGACCTCCTTTTATAGGCTTTTGGTAGCAATGAGGTGTTTATTGGCATTGATGGCCATGATGAAGGAATTGATGAGGAGTTACAAGTTGATTTTGTAACTCCTTTTTCAAGGCTTGTGATTGGCCGATGAAGGTAGTGGGCATTCAATCACCTTTATGCTTCATGATGATGGGAGTTTCATGGGTTTAATGCCATGATTGCTTGGATTTGTAACCCCCAAATGCTTGGTTCTGATTGGGCCGTCCAAAATAATGAGTTAATGACTGCTTTAATGGGTCAATTAACGTCATTAAGTGGTTGTCAAGGCATGTGAAGAGTCGCGGGCCGCGCTGCGCCTTTTGAGATTCTTCTTGCAATCATCACGGGTGGATCCACGCATCATTTGATGTCGGATTGCGATGCTATTTCAGACATTGATTGATGTTGGCGGGCCGGTGACATCTGTCTTGTCGATTTCACGATCGGTCCTTCACTTGATTTTGCTGCGGGGAAAATGCCGAGCTTTGATATGTGGTCAAACGATGTCCGATTGACCTGAAATTTGACAGGGAGCCTATTGGAGTCATTTTGAGACGTTCCATGGGCTCCGTTTTGGATGTCATGGTCCCGGATTGCTCCGCCGCCGGTAGGCTTGATTTTCTCTCGGAGCATCGAAACCTGGTCAAACGTTGTCGGAATGACCTGAAATTCGACGTGCAGCCTTTTGGAAGCATGTTGAAGCCACTCATGTATTTTGTTTGATGAGTGATGGCTTCGGTGGTTTCCGCCGCCGGGAGGCTTGATTTTGCTGCTCGAGCATTGATGAAGGGTCAAACGTTGTCGGTTTGACTTGAAATTTGGCATGGAGCCCTTTGGAAACCTTCTGGAGTCATCCGTAGGCTTTGATCAAAGTTTTGGTGTCTTTGATGATGTCGCCGCCGGGAGCGCTTGTTTAGCTGTCGGAGCGGTGAAGTTGGGCCAAACGATGTCGGAATGACCCGAAACCTCAGGTGTACCCCTCTCTTAGCTGTCTTGAAGGACCTCTCAGTTTCTGTCTGATTCTGACAAAATCTGATGCTTGAAGTAGCCTTGCCTATTTTTAGCAGGATGCAGCTTCAGGAGGCTTCTCGATGTTGAGGAGACATATTGACTTTTTTGGTGTCAACAAATGCCCCCTCGAGGTACAGCGACGAGTAGCTTTTTGGAGTCGATGTGCCTCGAAGAGAAACTTGGAGGAAAGGTTCCAACTTGACCAAGAGTCTTGAGCATTTTTTTTTTTTAATAGCCTTCTGAGTTTCCGGGGGAATTTTATGGTAGTGAGAGGGATCACGTACCATCTCAAGGCAAAGTTTTGAAAATGACATGGGGTATTTGGATTTTGGGTTTTGGATTTTGGTTTTTGACCTTATGACCTAACAAGCTGTATGTGGCAGGTTAGGGGGTCGGGGTTTGATTTTGATTTTGACCTTGTGACCCAACAAGCTGTATGTGGCAGGTTGGGGGGTCAGGTTTGGTTTGTAGGTTTTGGATTTTGATTTTGGTTTTGGTCTTATGACCTAACAAGCTGTATGTGGCGAGCTAGGGGACCGGAATTTGGTTTTGTGAAATGTCAATTTCAAGATTTTGGCTCAATTTGGTTCATGAGGTTGGATGGTTTGGTTTTTGGAAACTCATGGGACTTTCTTTTTTCTTTTTTTTTTTTAATGGTCCCATCAACTCAAAAGAGGCATGTGACTTTTTTTGCTCTTTTCTTTTTTTTTTTGCTCTTGGTAAGAGGAATATTTTGACTAAAAGCCAATTTTAGTGGCTAGGTGGTCAAACCTGGCTCATATGGGCTAACCCATGGGACCTTAGGTTTTGGAGATGGCCTAGATCTCATATGGTGTCATATTTGTAAAGAATATCTAAAAAATATCTCTTTTGTGTAGAGAATATCTAAAAATATCTTTACTTAGAGAGAATTTCTCAAGTTTTCTTTTTGTGGAAAGATTCTCTCAAAATATCTTTCTCTTTGGGAAAGTAGCTAAATTTTAGCACTTACCTCCTTTCTTTTCTCCTTGTTTCCTCTTTTGGCTTGCTCTCTTCTATAAAAGCAAGAGGGTTGTTTCTTTTACTCCATTGCTTTCTTTGTTTACAAGGATTCTTCAAGAGTGCTCTCCAAGATAAGAAGTGCTTTCTCTTCTTCAAGGATTTCCAAGCTTTTCTTCTTCTTCTCCATCAATGGCTTCAAGTAAGTTTTCTTCTTCAAGAATCTCCATTGTAGAAGTAGCTTCTTCATTTTTTTCTTCTTTTTCTTCTTCTTTTCTTCTTTCTTCTTCTCTTTTTTTCTTTTTTCTTTTCTTTTCTTTTCATGCACGTTTTTCTTTTTTTTCGTGCTTCTCTCTTTTTTTTTTTTTTTCTTTCTTTCTTTTTTTTTCTTTCTTTTTTTTTTTCTTTTCACGGTTTTCTCTCTTTTTTTTTTTCGTGAACTCCTTTTTTTCTTTCTGTTTTTTTTTTCTCCATGCTGATTCCCTTTTTTTTTCAGAGCGTTTCTCTTTTTCTTTTTTTTTTTTTTTTTGCTGTTTCTGTTTTTTTTTTCTTCTGGCTGTATGGACAGGTCCGTACGGACCTGACTGTACTGCCACGTGGCAGTGGGCCACGGCCTGTAAGGCCAATTTTTTTTTTTTTTTTTTTTTTGCTGAGATTTTTTTTCTATCTTTTGCTTTTTCCTTGTTTGCTCACTATGATAATAAGGCTATGCAATTTCAATATGTATGCATTTTTTTTGTTTGATGCATCAAGATAGAAGGCTAGAGTCTCTAGGTCAAGCCAACATGATTTTTGACTTGGACAAAGTTTGATTGGTTTTGACCAAATTGGGTTGGAATTGGTCAAACTTTGGTCAAGGTTTTCCTAGCATTTAATGCATGATGATATATTTTTGATGCATGAGTTTTGGTAAATAGACTTAGAAGTATGATGATGCATACCTGAAAATCTTTTGCAAGTGTTGGGATTTTGAGCTCGCAGCGATGTTGAGCTCTTTCTCGGTCTTGCTGGATTTTGAGGAAGTTTTGCAATTTTTGGATTCTGAAGCTCGCAGCAATGTTGAGCTCTTTTCCAGATTTTGCGGAAGTTTGATGAGATTGGCTCGTTCTCGCAGCGATGTTGAGTTCGAGCCTTCTTTGAGAATTCTCCACTGACTATGAGCTCGCAGCGATGTTGAGCTCATCTTCAGACTTCATGTCTTTTTTCGGAGTATTTTCCTTTTCGTTGGAATTGCCCCGGAATCATGTCAAAACTTTGCTAGAATTTTTTTGTAGCAGAATTCTGTCATGTTGATTGATCTTTTCTCTTCCATCTTTTGCAGGTAGTTCTTTTAGAACGAACAAAGGTAAAGGTCCTGTTACTGACGCACCTCGTCGGTCTGCTAGATCTTCCAATGCTGCCGTTCAGCAGGCTTGGGAGAAGGTCCAGTTTGTGGAGAAAAACTTGGAAGAATGCGATTCCCTCAATCGTGATGAGATGAGACAGCGATTAATCGCTCTCAATGATGAGGAGTTCTATAAGATCATGGTAAGCAGCCGTCCCTAGGTTACGAACGATCAGAGCGTTGTGCTCAAGCCTACCTTCTTCTTCGGTGATGCAGTCCCCGACGACTTGACATACCAAAGGAGATGTTTTCAGTTCCCTTACACAGCAGATGGTGAGGAGAGAACTATTTCTACCCGGTCGTCTTTTGATCGGACCATCTCGATCCTGAGCCTTTCTCCCACGTGCCCTAAGAGAGAAGATCCTCCGAGTTGGGTGAAGAGGACCAGTGTGATCAAGACCGGGGTTTTTGTTGGTAGACCTTCCGGTTTTACAGAGAAGCCACCTGTCCGTATGGACGTGTTGATGCCAGCCAGTGGCTACCAAGGTTCTGATCATCCATCGGTTGATTTGAGACCAGTGGGCCTTGGCGTTTTTTGGGGTGACGGCAGCAATTGGGTGAAGCCTTTTCGACTTCGTGGCCGTTTCAGTGCTGACTCGAGCTGGGAGTCATGGACTGATCACACCTTGAGGATTGGTGAGGCCGTTCTTCGGGAGGCCGAGATTTTTGACGCGGTTCGCGCTTTTCGGCAAACCGTCGTTTTCTCCGATGAGGCTTTCATGGCCATGCTGGAGTCATTCCTTCCACAAACCAACACCTTCATTGTGACGAATGGTGAGATTGGTTTTTCTTTGAAGGAGCTGAGCGCCATCACCGGGTTGCCTATCCTTGGCAAACTCTATGAGGAGTTTATGCCTATTGACAGCGTCCTTGAGGAGTAGTCTGAGGAGTTTAGGCTTGTGTACTTTCAGCTTGTCGCCTTCTACGATTTTCTGAAGGAGAAGGAGGGCTCGAAAGTTAGATGCAGCAGTTGGAGAAGTTGCAACTCCAACTTTTTCGACAGCGGGGATTCTTCTGATGGCATGGCCCAGGATGTTAGGGCTAAAGCATCAAGTTTGAAGAAGATCGCTGCTATGCGAGAAGATTTGGAGAAGTTCTTCGCAAGCACGGATGCCATTTGTCCTGACATTGCGTTGCGGAGAGATCTCGCTGTCTACCTCACTTACTGGCTGGGTGAGGCTGTTTTTGCTGGAGGAGATGGGACGCACATCAGGCCGCACTGTATTTTTCCGGCTTGTCAGATTGCGTTTGGAGAGCGGCTGGCTTTGGTACCTGCTCTTTACTCCTATTTGTGTACCGAACTGCAGGCTGCTGCTTTCCTGGTTCGGCTTGGGCTTCCCATGAACAGGGTGTTTTCTGCCCATATCTTCTATTTGTGGTATGTTTACTACTGTCCTAACGTCCATCGTTTGGGAGTTGCACAGGACGAAGATCCCTTTATGATTCGTTTGGCTAGAGGGACAGCCGTTCACGAATCACTTTTATCTGCCCGTTTAAGGATCCGACGATTTAGGGACGTCGAGATTGGGCAATCTTCAGTGAAGCTTTCTCCGGGCTTGCGGAAGAAGGCTTTTGACTTTGGTGTCTCCCGTGATTCGACCAGGGCAGGGTCGGGAAGACATTATGCTTTGACGGACGTGGAGAAGAGGTGGCTCTTCAACATACAGGTTGGTACGATGGTGTATCATAGACATCTTTTCGTCGACATCCAACCGTATGTGCCTTCGCGTTTTGCGTTGCAGCTTGGCTTCTCTCAAGGCGTTGTTGGAGCGCCTTCGAGTATGGTGAAGCGTTTTGGAGGTCTGCAGGATGGGAGAAATGCATGGGCATTTTATAGTGCCGAGGACACTACCGCCATGATTTCCTATCCTGAGCTGCCCACCTTCCGGACTGCTGGCTTCATGAAGTGGTTCGTGGAGAGCTTTTAAGTGTACCGGGAGCTTTCCAAGAAAGTGCTTGATATTAAGCAATCTCCTGGGAAGAGTCTTGGCAAATCGGATGGTGTCCGTCGGGAGGAAGTTTTGGCCTTCCTTTCTGGAGAGAAGCACAAGATAGGCTTTCTCAACGGGCAGGACATCATCAGATCAGGAGCTGCACAGGGGATTCCTAGTGAGGTCTTGAGACAGCTGGAAGAGGAGGAGGCCGAGATCGATGCTATGATACAGGCAGAGCATACGAAGGCTTCCATGGAGTCAACTGAGAAAAGTAGACCATCCAGTGAGGACTCTTGTAAGAGGCCTGATGTCGATAGTGTGGCAGGATCGTCGAGCAGATTGACCCGCCGTAGCAAGAGGAAGAGAGGACAGCGCCGTAATATGAGACGGCACGATAGTCCTTCTGATCTTGAAGTTCCTCTCACCATTGCTGAGGAGGTGTCTGAGGATGTTGACGAGCCTCCGGAGAAGAGAAGCAGGGAAGAGGAGATAGCTGGTATGATCCCCTTTCTTTCCTTTTGTTTCTTCCTCTTTTCTTTTTTTTGTGAAAGGTTTTGTTTTGATCCGCTGCTTCCTTTTTTTTTTAGCAGAGGACGATGTCCCAGTGACGCCTGAGGTTCCTGCCGATGAGGCGATGACGGATCCAATCGTGGCATCTGAGGAAGAGCCCAGGGACTCTGGAGTGGTTCCAGAACCTTCACTTGGTATGATTTGCTTTGGCTTTTGCTTTTTTGTCTTCTTTTGCTGTCATTTGCTAACATGTAGCTGACTTGCCAGAGGATTCCGACGATTTCGAGCCATCCATGGACGCAACTTTTGACGATGCTTCGGATGAGCTCAAAGAGGCAGAGAGTACTCCGCCGGTCGTCGAAGCAGGTATATTTGCAATAATGATCTTGATATATTTTTGACAAGATTATATTCATACCCTTCTTTTTTTCTTTGACAGATTGTGAAGCAGCAAGAGAGATTCCTCCGTCTTCCTCAGAGCCAGAACAGGGGATACCTGCTGCTGATCCAGAAGTAGGGGCTTCTCCTTCTTTCAATGAGTCAGCTTCTTCCGTTGGAAATAGTTTATTGATTACTCTTCCAATGGAGCATGACGTGGGCAGTCGGGCACCAGAACATGGCGAATCCTCATCTGCACCGCACCTTCAGTATGTTAGGAAGGTGTTGAAGACTGTCTTGAGCTCATGGGTTGAGACTCTTTCTTCAGGTCATTTGGAAGCTGGTTTTGGCATGATCAAGCATGTGCAGGACATCCTCGCTGATAGCAAAGAAGTCGGTCTGGACGTCGCAAGTGCCGAGGATTTTGTTGAGGAGATCATCACCTTGGGGAACAAATGGACTGAGACCAAGAGTTTCCCAGATGGTGACTTCTTTGATGAGATGTTCTTAAAACCTTCCAGCAAAGTCAAAACTGAGCTGACTGAGGTCACGAAGACTCGGAGGCAGATTGTTCGGGAGAAGAACGTTACCGAGTTATCCATCATGGGGCTGAAGCAAGACTTGGACCGCCTTGATAAGGAGGTCGTTGAGGCTAGGCAACGTCTTGATCTTTTAGAGGAAGAGGCTGCTGCCAAATGGGCCGCCATTGTGGAGGCTCGTGACAAAGAGGGGACTCTCATTCGCCAGGTTGAGGAAGCTGAAGGTAATGTCCGGAGGAAGACTCAGGAGCATGACCAGTGGCAGGTCCTCTGGGAAGAACTTCCTCGTGCTGCAGATGGGTCACGGCATTCGGCCGCGTTTTATGGGGACATTTTGAAGGAGCGTGGCCTAAAAACTTTGGAAGTTAAGGCCAAGGGTCTGCTTGAGGAGTTGAACCTTTGGTTGAAGACCATGTAGGATTGAGCTCCTGAGTTGTAACAAACTCTTTTTCCTTTTTCTTTTTTTTTTGGTACTTCCATGTATAAACAATTTTGGTACTATATTTTGTATCCCCTTCCTTTCACTTAAATCATTTTTGACGAAAACAATTTTGAGCAAAAGTTTGATGGGAACGTTTGCTTAAGGATTTGATCAAAAGGTTGTCATTTTGTGAAAATCTTTTGTCAAAGGGTTGTTTTGGGCATGAAAGCCAATTTTGTGGCGAAAAGCATTATTTTTTGATGGTTTGAAAACCGAAAATTCGTATGGCTTGAAAGCCTAATTTTGTAGCGTAAAAGCCAAAATTTGTTTTGCGGCGTGGGAGCCAAAATTTTTGGATGGCGTGAAAGCCGAATTTTAGAATGGCATAGAAGCCGAATTTTGTTTTGTTTGTCTTGGCGTTTATAGCCGAATTTAGGCATTTATAGCCAGATTTTGGCGTTTATAGCCGATTTTTTTTGTTTTGGCATTTATAGCCGAATTTTGGCGTTTATAGCCGAATTTTGAGATGGCATGAGAGCCAGAAATTTTGTTTGTGGCATGAGAGCCGATTTTGAGATGGCATGAAAGCCGATTTTGGCGTTTATAGCCGAGTTTTGGCGTTTATAGCCAGATTTTGGCATTTATAGCCTAGTTTTTTGAAAACCAAGTTTTGTTTTGTTGGCATGAGAGCCGATTTTGGCGTTTATAGCCGAAAATATTTTTGTTTTGGCATTTATAGCCGGACTTTGGCATTTGTAGTCGGATTTTGGCATTTATAGCCGAGTTTTGGTTTTCAAAATGCAGGTATCGACTAAATGTCGCCTCCCCGCTGAATGGTCTTGCAAGTATCGATGGAATGTCGCTTCCTTGCTCATTCGGTTTTGCGAGTATTGATGGAATGTCACTTCCTCGCGGGTTAGGTTTTGCGAGTATCGATGGAATGTCGCTTCCTCGTGGATTGGGGTGCAAATATCGACTAAGCGTCGCTTCCCTGCGTTTCCCAAAACTTTTGGTTTGGCGGGTACTGACTTGATGTCGTTTCTCCGCGATTTTTGAGGTTTTCTCGAACCATTTGAAATTTGGATTGTGGATAGCAACTGGTATGTTGCATCTCCAAGATTTTTGAAATTTGGGTTGTGGATATCAACTGGTTTGTTGCTTCTCCAAGATTTTTGAAATTTGCAAGTATCGAATGGGGTTCGATTCCTTGCGATTTTTGGGTTTTGGAAGTATCGAATGGGGTTCGCATCCTTCCGGTTTTTTGGGTTTTGCGAGTATCGACTGAATGTCGCTTCCCCGCGGTTTCTAAAAACCAAAATTTTTGTTTAAAGACACGGAGGTCATAAATTTCGACTTAAAACCATTTTGGTTGTAAAAGCCGAGGCGGTTTAGGGTGAAAATTCCTAAGTCCCGATTTTTGTTTCAAACCATGAATTTTGGGTTCAAGGATCGAAAATTTTGGTCAAGTCTGGGAAGAGGCTCCTAAACTTGGATTTTTGGATTTTGATTTTTTTTCTTTTTGAACATTGAAACGATGAAAGTAAGCATTGTTTTGAGAGATTGTTTTTTTTTTTTGGAAACTTCAACATAAAGATGAAAATTTCAAAAGAGGTGGGTTTGACGAGCAAGTACCTTGGAAATAGGCTTTAGCAGTGTAGATATTGCTCTGACCCGTTTTGAGGAAGTCTTCAAGGGTAGTACCGCTTCAAGAACTTGCCGTTGATGGGTAGCATACATCTGTCTCCTTTCATGTTTAGAAGAGCGTATGCACCGTTGGAGAAGACTTTGTCGATGACGAAGGGTCCCTCCCATTTTGGTTCAAATTTGCCTTTGGATTTGTGGGTAAAGACTATGGGTCTTTTTACTACAAGAACCAAGTCACCCTTTTTGTAGGCACGTTGCCTGACCTTTTTGTCGAAAGATCCTACCATGCGTGCTTGGTACAACTCAATGCTTTTAGAGCTCCGAGTCGTCTTTCATCGAGATTATCCAGCTCTTGGAGTCTCAGTTTGACATTGCTTTCTTGCATCATGTCATTTTGCAAAGATACCCTTAAGGAAGGAATTTGTACTTCCAAAGGGACAACAGCTTCGCATCCATAGACCAAAGAGAATGGTGTGCTATGGGTTGGTCCTCGAACGGTGGTTCGATAGGCCCACAAAGCTTCTAGTAGTTTGTCGCCCCAGTCTCTTTTGTGACTAGAGACCATTTTCTTGAGAATTTTGCAGAGCGTCTTGTTGAAGGCTTCTGCTAGTCCATTCGCTGCTGGATGGGCTCCACAAAGACCAGCATGTACTTCTTTAAGAGTTTCCTCAGCCTCTTGTTGTGATAAGCAGCGTAGGAGTACTCCGTTGAAGGATTTTCTGTAAAGTGCTTTTGAAGGTATATCCAAATGAAAGTTTGGGGCTCGTCTTTGGATGCATACCCGCTCTTTTGGACCTTCAGGTAGTATTCCGAACATGATATGATCAATGAACGGATCTCTCCAGTCGCCAATCGGAGGTTTGAGGATGGACATCCGACTTCCAACCACTTGGTGGCATTCAGCAACTGCTTGGTGTGTGTTCAGAGGAGGGAAAATCCTTCTTTGACACACTGTGACTTGTATGTTTTCCCCTTCTTGGATTGCCATGGATGCGGCAAGTCCAGCCAAGGCATCTGCACGGATGTTTTCACCTTTGAGGATATGGGTGATATGGCAGATATTGAATTTTTGTTGAAGCGACTACACCTTATTGTAGTAAGGTAGCAAATCAGGCTTCTTGACTTCATATTTCCGATTCATCTGGTTGACGACCAGTTGAGAGTCTCCAAAAGCTTCCAACATGGTCATGCCGATTCGAGGGCGAGTTCCAATCCAACAATCAGGGCTTGGTACTCAGCTGCATTGTTTGAACATGGTTCGAGTAGCGAGAAGGCATGTGGAATCATGTATTTGTCGGGGCTGACGAAGAGGATGCCGATTCCCGATATTTGCTTTCCTTTTTCATTTGTCCTGGTTGCACCGTCAAAGTACATGTCCCAGGAAGCATTTGACAAGGAAGTTTCCACATTGTAGACAAATTCGTCTGGGAGATCATCCTTGAGTGGAGAATCTTTAGGCAATGGATGCTCTGCGTGGAAGTCTGCTAGGGCTTGGCCTTTGATTGCTTTTTGTGGTACATACCTAATATCAAATTGTGATAGGAGAATGGACCATTTTGCCAGTCGGGCATTGAGAGAACCTGCTTTTGTGACAAGGACCTTTAGGAGGTTGATCCTCGAAACCAGGTAGACTGTATTTGACAGCAGATAGTGACGCAGCTTTTGTACGGCGAACATTACTGCAAGGCATTCTTTTTCGACTGGGGAGTAGCGATGCTCTGCACCTACCATCATGCGGCTAAGGTAATATAGAGCAGCTTCTTTTCCGTCGTCGTTTTCTTGTGCGAGCAGAGCACCCAAAGAGTGGTCGAGAGCTCTTGTGTACAAGATAAATGGTTTTCCAGTTGTGGGGGCAGTCAGCACTGGAGGTTTGATGAGGTATGCTTTGATGTCTTGAAATGCATTTTCACATTCAGCATCCCAGACAAAGTCCACGCCTTTCTTCATTAAGCGAGAGAATGGACGGCATTTCCCTGATAGATTGGAGATGAGCCGTCGAATGTAGGCCAGCCTTCCTTGAAGCCCTTTTAATTCTCTTAGGGTTCTGGGAGATGGCATTTCCAGGATAGCCTTGATTTGGTGGGGTCAAGTTCTATTCCAGCTTTCCGTACTATGAATCCGAGAAACTTACCCGATGAGACACCGAAGAAGCACTTTAGTGGATTCATCCGCAATTTATGTTTGCGGAGTCGGAGGAAGACTTCTCGGAGATCATCGAGATGGTCTTCATTTCTTCTGCTTTTTATGGCGAGGTCGTCAACATAGCATTCGACCGTCTTGTGCTGCATATCTTGGAATATTTTCATCATAGCCCTCTGATATATCGCACCTGCATTTTTCTGGCCAAACGGCATAACAGTGTAGCAATACACGCCGAATGGTGTCCGAAATGATATATGCCTTTCATCTTCAGGATGCATCTTTATCTGGTTGTATCCAGAGAATCCATCCATGAACGTCATTCGCTCGAACCCATAGGTGTTGTCAATCATCACCTCTGGTATGGGGAGCGGGAATTCATCTTTAGGACATGCACTATTCAGGTCTCTGTAGTCGATACAGACCCTTATCTGCCCATTTTTCTTTGTCACGGGGACAATGTTGGCCAACCATTCAGGATGCTGTTCCTCGCGGATGAAGCCAACGTTTTTGAGTTTCTGAACTTCTTGTTCAATTTTGTCCATCACGTCGGGACGGAATCTTCTTTGGCCTTGTTTGATAGGCTTGATTTCTTTTTGTAAGTTGAGCTTGTGGACTGCTACTTTGGGATCCAAGCCAGGCATTTCAGCATAAGACCATGCAAAGCAATCAACGAACTCACGAAGAAAAGAGATATACTCGGGTAACTCATCATCCTTTATATTCTTACTTATGAATACAAGACGTGGGTTATCAGGTGTTCCCAAGTCTATCTTTTGAACAGGATCTTCGGTTGGAAGGTTTGAAGGTGGTTCCTCCACAATATTTTCGAAGGCTTCCAACTCAACAAGACCTTCTGGAGTGCCAGAGAAATTTTCAGACTGAGGCTCTGTTTCTGTCCATGAATCTTCTTGATCAGTATCCTTCTCAATGCTATCCTTCTCAAGGCTTGCAATGAGATGGTCCCAATCATTTGCTGGAATTGGGTTGAAGTAGGGTACTTCTTTTTGAGACGATGATTCTTCTAGGACAGAGAACCGCTCGTCTATGTCATTGGGCAATTTCTCTTTATTATCAGAGGAATTATACCAATTGGAGGAGCTTTCAGGATTTTTGACGAGTAACTCCTCAAAGAGATATCCAGAGATATCGATGTCTTCATGAGATGTTGAGGCTTGGTCGGTAAAGCGACTTTGCAGCCACGGTGTCAACTGTCTCATAGGAGCGGTAGGATGATACCCCAACCCATATGAAGACTTGCCTTTTTGAAGGTGGATTTTCCAATCTTCTGCTTGACTTTTGGTCAGGGTGGGTTCCAATGGTGTGAGAATACCACGGCCACCTCCCAAACCAGTCGGATTTTGAGCGTCGTAGCCCATTTTCTTCATGATAGCTTGTCCCATTGGACTATACAGGGATAGCTGAGGCATACCTTCGTTTTGGAAAGGTTCAAGCAAAGAGTTCAGTGGAGATGCTCCCGATCTGTGGAAGAAGATTGTTTTTTCTTCTGGCGATGTTGCCGGGATAACAAAGGAAACAGACGTAGGATCTTCTATGTCTGCAAGTGTCTCTAATGGAGTGAGAGTGAGCTGATTTTGCTGAGTATCAGCTCGGCTCGATGCTGTGTCATCTTCTGACTCTGAGTCTGTGTCAAGCATAATAGACACAAAGGAGACAGTGAACTTGCCCCCAGTCTTTTGTTTTGTCTTCTTTGCTTTAGTAGTGATTACCAAAGGCTTTGGAGATTTGAAGGAGACGACGAAGGGAGCTTGGCCGCTTACTTTGAGTTTGGTGGAGGGTTTGTTTTCCTCCGATGATTGCTGAGGAGCCTTGCCTTTATCTTTCTGGAGACTGTCGACAAAGCGAATTGTTTTTTTCCTCCTGTTCTTCTTTTCTATCTTTATACATTTGAGCATCTGCAAAATGGACATCTCTGCCTTTGAAGGGCTTTTTGTCTGCAAATACTCGATGTATCAGGCCATCGTCGCCAATGAACTTGATGCACTGATGTAGAGTTGAAGGGACGACACCATTCTATTGTATCCAGGGGCGTCCAAGGAGTATATTGTAGCATGAAGGGGTCCTTATTGCATATACAGTGACTTCAGAAATAAGATCACCGATTTGCAATTTGAACCTGATTTTGCCGATAGGCCTTTGAGCGCTCCCGTCATATCCGAAGATGGATACGGACGTGTGACTCAGCTTGCTAGGTGGGATGCCCAGCTCTTCGAGTGTCGAAGTAGAGATGAGGTTGAGTGCAGAACCTGGATCGATCTGAACCCTTTGTACTGGCATTTCTTTGACGTACCCCGTAAAGTACAAGGGACGGTTGTGCTTTACTTCGCCTAGGAGGAGGTCACCCTTATCGAAGGCAATTGTTGCACTTGCTGCTTTTTGTACCGAGAGGCATTCATTGCTTGATCCCTCAGTTTTCTTCTTTTCTCCCTTTAAGGGAGTCTTTGATTTTTTGACCCTATAGTCCATTTCAATTTGTAGGACTTGTGGGGCATGTTTGTCGACATCCGTATTCAGCCTTTGTAATTCTAAAATGAGACTATCATGAGTCTGTGGAGACATTCGCAATAAGTCAAGGATGTGCAGACGTGCAGGTATGTGTTTGAAGTGTTCAATCAAGTCGTACTTGAAAGCCTCCTTCGGGCCTGCATTTTCATTATTATTACCACTTGGGGCGTTTACAGCTTGCTTTCCTGAAGGATTTACATAAGAAGAAGAGGGTTGATTGTAATTTTTGTGGTAATCCCGGCCAGAACGGGTACCTCTACCACCTTCAAGAGCCTCTAGAGAAGGGTCTTCTTTTGGAAGATCGTTCTCAGGATCAAGGGGTTGATCCTTTGCTGAGGACGTCTCTGTAACAGCATTGGCGTCTTCAGGGATTGTGTTGCACGGAGCAATTTCCGGGAACAAGTCCTGAACAGCAGCCGGCAACTTTTCTTTATTAGCCCAGACATTGCCCGTGAGATCGGGTATCTGGGACCAATTGACTGAGTTTTCATTGAAGGAGATTTCATTGGCAGAAGTTTCTTCAAGATGATCAATCGGGAGTGGCTTGAACTTCGATGTCACAGCTTCAGGAGACGAAGGTTGAGAGGATGTTATCTCAGTGGAAGTCACCTGAGAGGATGTAGCTCCGGAAGATACGCTACCGGTTGGGGAGTACGTGTCTTCGGAAGCTTCAGATGCACTATCGTCCTGAGTTATTGCATTGCAGGTTATCCTGATAGGAGATGCCCCCAGTGTAGACTGTTGGGAATCAGACTCATCCTCAGATGTGAGAGGATCATAGATCCAACTGTTTTCTCCATTTTCAGGAGTTGAGGGAAGGAGTTCCCGTTGATTTTCAGGGACTTCCAGTTCTAGATCATGACGAAGATTTATGCAATCCTGCTCCTGCTCTATGGCAAGATGTTGCAAGATTCTTGCATATTCTTCAAGATCAGGCATGGGAGCCAAATTTTCTTCATCATTTGCTCCTTGTGGTTCGCCCATGTTGGGTTCCACTAAAGCATTTACTGGTGCTGGATCCACAGCGTTTTCTTGAACAGGGTCCTGGTCTTCTTCATCATCAGACCAAGATCCTTGTGGCTGTAATGGGTTATACCAGATTACTGGCATAAGATGAGACTCGGGAATCCATTCCTCGTCGGAGAGGTATTCTCCTGTTTCAAAGGATTCTTCCCACTCATCTATATCACTAGCAGTATCACTACCCACTCATCTATAAGATGAGACTCGGGAATCCAACTACCGAGTTGCAAGAGTATGATGCCCCCTGCACATTTTCATTTTGGTATAGAGGTGGCATGAAATCATCAAGAGTGAATTTTCTTACCGCCTTGGAGGTTTTGGGAAGAGATTCTTCCGTCGTCCTTAGTGAAGCAGTGGAAGAGGTTTCTGCTTTTTCAAGGACTTCTTGTTTTGGTTGAGACTTTTGCTGCTGTTTGAGCTTGCGGAGCTGTCTCTTGGCTTGCCTTCACTGCTGAGCGGTCGGCTTTGTTTTGACGATCTCCCAATTTTCATCATCTAGGAGATCGGGATGCACCCATATAGGTTGTCCATCTGGTGTTGGATAGGGAACCAATTCTTGGGACGCTCGAGCCATTTTTATCCCTTGAATGAAGCAGTGATCTTCTCCTTCGGTGACTTTGAAGTTTGCCGACATGACACCATGTTGATAGAGGCGGGGCCATAGTTTTTATCAAAGGTTATGACTCTATTTTTTCACATCTCATTGATCTTCTCTCTCACAACGAAGCATTGATTGAGAGGATGTGAGATCATCTGATGGTATGGACAGTATCGGGGATCATTGGTTTTGCCAACATCTCCCGGTCTTTTGGGCTCTGGCAAAATGAGTTTGCCATTTACTAGGAGAGCCTCGAAGATTTCTTCAACGTCTTCATCGAACGGATATTTCTTTTCTACACGTTCTTTGAAGGCATCAGAGAGTTCAGGCCTTTTACCTGCAGTTTTGTTTTCAGGTTTCTTTGGCTGCTGAGGAGCTGACTTAGTCTGCACATTGAGAACCTCCTTTTTCTTTGGTTTTGAGGTTGTAACAGCAGTCGGCTCTTTCTTTGATGATTTCTGACTGTTGAGGTCTTTGATCACCATTTCAGCTTCCATGGAAGCTTCGAGGAGTTCCCCCAGGTTCTTTGATTTGTTGCCGATGATCATGGAGCGGATTTTTGCTCTCATATTGTTACGGCAGATGTCGACTAGCGACGCTTGTGGCAGCACATCTGAGCATTTGTACGCCATTGCCTTCCATTTGTGAATGAAGTCGTATGTTGACTCATTCTCTCCCTGTTTTAGGCTGCAGAGTTGAGCCATAGTAACAGGATGATCCTCACCTTGGAAGTGGGTCAGGAAGCGTGTCTCCAGCATAACCCAGTTCTGAATGGAGTTCTCCGGCAGAGTGGAGTACCAATCAAAGGCTGTACTTTTTAGAGTACTTGCGAAGAGGCGAATCTTGAGGGCATCTTGATCCGCAATAGCTCCCATCAGGATCTTGAAATGGATGACATGCTGTCTGGCTGAACCTTTCCCAGTATATGTCTGGAGAGTAGGTTGTTTGAATTTTGCAAGGAACGGAACCGAGTCCATCCATAGAGGGTAGGGTGGCTTGATCCCATGTTCCTTCAATGTATCCTCTGCTTTTGCTTTTGCGAGGATATCGTCCACGTCTTTTCTGGTAAGGGTGCGAGACTCATTGTTTTCTGCATTGCCCTCGTCATCTTCATGATTCGGAGGGGTTTCATTATTAGGTGGTGGACGCTGTAAGTGAGAATCAAATTTTCCATCAGAGTCTCAATTCTCTGTTATCCCTGCTCCAACTGCTGGATGCGTGCAGTTACGTCATCCTGCGGTGGAGGCGGCTCAGAACTTGTAGCCAAGATGTTCATCCCTTGGGATTCGAACGAAGAAATCGTCCTGGTGACTGAGCTGGGGCTCATTCTTCTGGATGAAGAATCTGAGGAGTGGTTACTCCGATGTCCTTGGCTTGGAGGAGTGGAAGACTCTTCCAGATGTGTTATTGTCCGAGAGACGCTGCGAGTCACTGGACGTCTAACACTGATTTGGTTGCTAACTTCCGGCGTTTTCTGGTTTTGCCAACCATATGAACAGCAACGAATTGATCGGGTCTTTCTTTTTCGACCCACTTGTTTGAGACGTGGTGAGTAGAACGCTGGGTTCTTTGTTTCTCGAGTCTCTTTTGTCGATATGCAGTGCGGCGACGCATACGACGAGCAATTTGAGCTTCAGTCAGCTCTGGCTGGGCTCTGGCGATGAAGGATGTAGTCCCTTGTGCGCAGCAGCCGAGTTTGTCTTCTTTGAAGCTTGGCAAGGACAGAATCTGGACGCGGTCCTTTGTCTGTCGCAATGAAGACTTGAATTTTGCGAGCTTGGCCCCTGTTGAGATGAAGGGTCGACTCGCAGGAGTGCAGGCTTCAGCATGTTTTTGCGTAGGCCTAACGATGCAGGATTTGATTTTGGGCTTGTAGGAGCAAGCCTGCTCATGATGGTTTTGTTTGTTTTTTCGGTGGAGGGTAGGTTTCTCCTCTTTCATGTAAGAGAGAGGGTAGAACTGATTCTCCTTGAGAGGGGCCAGGTATGCTGGCTTTGCAGATGTTTGGGACCTCCGTTGCTTTGGCGAAGATCTCGGGGACCAAGTTTTGGTGTAAACCTGGTTTCTTGTGGGTTGAGGCTTCGTGGGAACGCCACGGGCTTCAAGCTTCTTGGTGTTCGCCCTTGGTGCCATTTTAGTGACACGTTGCGGGGCGGTTTTCTGCTTCTTGGCTGGTACAGTGTCTTCTGCGGGAAGTGGGAATGGTCCCAGCGATCCGAAGACGATGGTCCGGGGAGTTGAAGTTAACCCGGTGTTTGGAGAGTTGTCGAGGGAAATGACGCTTCGGCAACTGGCAGGGCGCTTATGCTTGTTTTGCTTATCTTGAAGCATAAGGTGGTACTTGTTCTCATCGAAAGTGATGGTCAATGAAGCTGCCATTGTTAGTTTTGGAAAACTTCTGAAACAAGACCAAATCCATTAGTAATCACAAGAATATGGTGATCGTAAATGGGGAACAACTATGGTTTTGTCTTTTCAAACCACTTGAGGGGACATGGCCCAACCCAAGGATGATGAAGAAGGCAAAAAGCCATAGAGGATACAATTGTTCTAAAATGCAAGTATGGTAGGCTCAGAGTGAGCGTTCCAGTGACTGCTAGAAGCAATTGTAGACCTTAATTCAAATTATCGAGAAGCAAGGCTTACTCGTGGTAAAATGATATAAGGTTGGAGATACAAATGTGTCGGTCGCGAATACAGTAGACCCGAAAGGGCGTACTAGCACCGCTAGGCACAAATGTTGCAAATCGCATCCTTGGGAAGGACACGAGATGGGATTTTTTTGAAAGGTGAAATTTGGATTCATAAAGGAGAGCAAATAGTATTCCAATCCGAACAAAGGCTCAACATTTCTGCGAGCGCTAAATTCAGAAGGGAAGGAACCATAATTTCTCGGACGTAAATCCAGACGTGACGGAAGTTTTTTGAAAGGTCAAGATTGAATTCATCGAAGAGAGCAAATGGTGTTCCATTCCGAGCAAGGCTCAACATTTCTTGAAAGGTGCACTTTCTTAATTTTTTTTTTTGAAAGGTGCACATAGATTTCCAATTCGATCTTATGAAATCTTAGTAGATAGATCAGCCCCCAGGTAAGGGTAGGATTACTTAATGAACCCGTTTGGAGGACCCTTGCCTCGAACAATCTAGCTGTCTCCACACTCTGGACAAGGCTTTTCTTAAATCTACTTTGGTCAAAGAACACAACTGGTAGAACCTTAGTGTTCTTTTTTTGAAATCTTTTTTTTTTTTTTGAAAGGTTTTTTTTTTTTAATGAACTCGTCAAAGAGAGCGAATGGTGTTCCAATCCGAACAAAGGCTCAACATTTCTACGAGCGCTAAATCCGAAAAGGAAGAAACCAAGGTTTCTCAACTTTGAATGCAAAAGAGAGAAAACTAATTTTTTTTTTTTTTGAAATTATAGTTTTTTTTTTTGAAATCCAAATTGGACTCATCAAAGAGAAAAGATGGCCCAATCCCCGATATGAACGATAGCTGCGAACATTTCTGTGAGCTATCGAGTTCAAGGAGGAGAGGATCAAAATTTCTCAAAGTTGAATCTTGAGAAAGAGAGATCATTTTTTTTTAAGAGTTTGAAATGAAGGTGTTTTTTTTTTTTGAAATCCCAATTGGACTCATCAAAGAGAAAAGGTGGCCCAATCCCCGATATGAACGATAGCTGCGAACATTTCTGTGAGCTATCAAGTTCGAAGAGGGAAGGATCAAAATTTCTCAAAGTTGAATCTAAGAAAAGAGATCAGATTTTTTTTTTTTTTTTTTTTTGAAGTGAGAAAGAACAATTGAAATCCCATCTCATATTTTTTTTTTTAGATGCAAAATGCAACATAGGCCACCAACTAGAAAGGAGCCAAGTGATCAAAGCATCACGTTCTCAAGTCAACGAGTCCCACCGGGTGCGCCAGCTTGATGGACCCGAAAAAGAGGGGAAATCTTCCGTCCTCTCCCTCCGCACCCTAGGGGTTGTCCTGGGTCTCGGCGGAGGAGGGAAGATCTCGGGCATCAACATTTTTGTACGGGTATGCCAGATTTACTTTCTACTTGGAATTTGGAATAGTGATAATCCGGAGATTCACCTTCACAAGTGGAAAGGAAATCAATCCTTTTTTCTAACTTTTCAAATTGCATAAATATTAAGAAAAGAGACAAGTTTTTAGAATGCCGTAAGAGGCGTTTTTGTTTGTTTGCTGTTTAAGGCGATTTTGCCGTGAAAGGCGTTTTTACAAAACTCATCAAATATGAAAGACAAGAATTGTGATTTCTTTTTGTCTCTTTAAGAAATACAAACTACAATAGAAAAGGAAGAAAAGGGATCTAACTTCTCAGGAGATTGTGGGGACACGTTAAGATCGACGGTCGCAAGTCATGTATGGGCTTCGCCGTCGTCCTTCAAATGAGAACGTGTGATGCCTTGATTCTTTGGCTTGGCTCCTAACCTCGGTTTTTTAAAGGACAAGGACCAAGAGAAGGTCCTATATCCAATGAAAAACCAAGTAAACGGGCTGAAAAGCCGCGTTTAGGCCATGTTGGAGAAGGAGGTGACCTTGGGGGGGGGGGGGGGGTGGCCCCCCAAGGGACGTTGATCACCTTGTGGTGCTTCCGGGAGCAAAGTGGCAGGACTTCGTCTCTCTCTTGGATTTTCTGAATTTTCAGAGCTTGCACTTGGGATCTCTTCTTTTTTCTCTTTTCTCTTGGAATGGACCTCCTTTTATAGGCTTTTGGTAGCCATGAGGTGTTTATTGGCATTGGTGGCCATGATGAAGGAATTGATGAGGAGTTACAAGTTGATTTTGTAACTCCTTTTTCAAGGCTTGTGATTGGCCGATGAAGGTAGTGGGCATTCAATCACCTTTATGCTTCATGATGATGGGAGTTTCATGGGTTTAATGCCATGATTGCTTGGATTTGTAACCCCCAAATGCTTGGTTCTGATTGGGCCGTCCAAAATAATGAGTTAATGACTGCTTTAATGGGTCAATTAACGTCATTAAGTGGTTGTCAAGGCATGTGAAGAGTCGCGGGCCGCACTGCGCCTTTTGAGATTCTTCTTGCAATCATCACGGGTGGATCCACGCATCATTTGATGTCGGATTGCGATGCTATTTCAGACATTGATTGATGTTGGCGGGCCGGTGACATCTGTCTTGTCGATTTCACGATCGGTCGGACAGAAAGTGCACTTTCTTGGTCAGCCGGTTGGCGATCTTGAGGCGATTGGTGATGATTTCATGCTTTTGACGGCGGATCCGAGATGTCGACGAAGATCAGTGGTTTTGAAGAACCAAACATTGGATTTTCAGAAAATCACAGAGGCCAGAACACCCGAAACGCGAATAGCATCGAAAACGGACACTTCGGCGCAAAATCCGGCGACCCGGATTTCCAGGGTCGCCGGGCGACCATGCACCCAGGTGTCTCCCAAAACCTCAGGTGTACCCCTCTCTTAGCTGTCTTGAAGGACCGCTCAGTTTCTGTCTGATTCTGACAAAATCTGATGCTTGAAGTAGCCTTACCTATTTTTAGCAGGATGCAGCTTCAGGAGGCTTCTCGATGTTGAGGAGACATATTGACTTTTTTGGTGTCAACACTTCCTCAGGCGAAAGGCAGCGCAGCAATGATAAGCAGTAACCCTTCTTGTAGAGTATGTTTTGTAGGAGAGTGAACTTGGAAGCTCTCATCCTAAGCTTCTTGGCCTCAAGGGGATCATCTGGTACTGTTCCTTCTTGGAGATACGCCCTTATGGGGGTTTTCCAGTTCGATTCTGCTGTTGTACAGTTGATGTTTGTTGTGTTCACATCCAACTTACTTGGCTCGAACTGGTGCCTTATGAGAGTTGGTTCTACAAATGAGGCCTCCAAGGAGGCGGCCATGTTATCCCCTCTTGGGATGTGACAGATCTGGAAGTATTAAAACCACTGGATCAACTTCTTCGCCATGCCAAGATACTCCTGCATTCTTGTTTCTTTTGCTTCGAACTCGCCATTTACCTGATTGACTATCAATTTGGAATCACTGTAAGCGCCGAGGTACTGGGCACCCATTTCGACCACCAACCTCAAGCCAGAGAGGAGGGCTTCATATTCTGCTTCATTATTTGAGGCAGTAAAATGGAGCTTCACTGCATACTTAAGGGGTGTACTATCAGGGCTGATCAAAATGAGGCCTGCTCCCCCTCCCTCACTGGTCGCGGAGCCATCAACATATAGCTTCCACAGTGGTAAAGAAGAAAAATTGGAGACCCTAGTGGGAGCTTGGGCACTAGGCTGGGAGTCAAAAATTGACCGAGTTCCTGAAATCTCTGGAGGAGGGGTCTGGGCGCCTGGAGGTGTCTGGGCGCCTAGTGGTGATTTCTGGGCGCCTAGGGGAGGACTCTGGGCGCCTGGAGGCCCCTGGGCGCCCCTCCTCGTGTCCTCTTCGAGTGGCAGATTGACTTGCACGTCTGGGCTCGATGGCAGCAACGTAGTGGGCTCTTCATTCTCCCCCTCTGCATGTGTAAACTCAGCCACAAAAATCTGCCAAAGCTTGTGCCTTGATGGCCACCCTTGGTTGGTACTGGACATCGAACTCGCCCAATTTCACAGCCCACTTGAGGAGTCTTCCGGATACATCTGGCTTTCCTAAGACTCTCTTCAAAGGCTGATTTGTAATCACAACAACTGTATGGCTCTAAAAATAGTGCTGCAGGCGTCTTGCCGCTGAGATAAGGGCGAGCGCCAATTTTTCTAGCTCCGAGTACCTGATCTGTGCTCCTCGGTATGCTCTGCTCACATAATAGATGGGCTTTTGCACTCCATTATGGTTTCTGATGAGAACATAGCTGACTGCTGAGGGGGAGGCAGAGAGATACAAATACAATACCTCGCCCGGTGTAGCATGTGAAAGGAGAGGAGGTGCGGCCAAGTAGGCTTTAAGTTTCTGGAAGGCCTCCTCAGCCTCAGGTCCCCATTTGAAAGCTTTTCGGAGGATTTTGAAGAAAGGCAAACACTTGTATGCAGACTTGGAGACGAATCTGTTAAGTGCTGCAACTCTTCAATTGAGGCGATGTAGCTCCTTAGTGGAAGTGGGCGACCTCATGTCGAGTATAGCTTTGATTTTATGGGGGTTCGCCTCAATTCCCCTCTGGTTGACCATGAAGCCCAAGAATTTTCCTGATCCTACGCAAAAGGCGCACTTCTCAGGGTTCAACTTCATGCGATAGGACCTGAGAATATTAAAAGTTTCATGAAGATGGTCAATGTGATCTGCTGCAGCGAGGCTCTTCAGCAACATGTCGTCCACATAAACCTCCATTGTTCACCCAATCTGGGAGTGAAACATTTTGTTCACTAGGCGCTGGTAGGTTGCACCTGCATTTTTCAGCCCGAAGGGCATGACTCTGTAGCAGTAGGTCCCCTTCGGAGCGATGAACGACGTCTTTTCCTGGTCTGGAGGGTGCATGCTGATCTGGTTGTATCCAGAATAAGCATCCAAAAAGGAGAGCAGCTAATGTCCTGCTATGGGGTCGATGAGGAGGTCAATCCGTGGCAGCGGATAACTATCCTTTGGGCATGCCTTGTTGAGCTCAGTGAAGTCGACGCAGAGGCGCCACTTCCCGTTTGTTTTTGTCACCATTACCACATTTGAGAGCCATTCAGGATATGCTACTTCCCTGACAGCCCCATTTTCTATTAGCTTCCTGACCTCCTTATCCATCGCTTGGGCTCTTTCAGTGGAGGCGCCCCTTAGCTTTTGTCGAATAGACTTGTGGCGAGGGTCGACATTGAGGCGGTGAGTGGCGACCTAGGGATCAATTCCTTCAAGGTCCGCATGTGACCATGCGAAAATGCCCATGTTATTTCTTAGAAAATCTGTTAACTGGCGGACCAGATCCTGTGAAAGAGAAGAGCCAATGTACACTCTTCTGTCAGGATCCTCCTCATTTAAGACCACAAGGGTAAGTTCTTCAACCGGTTCTCCTCTTTCTGTAGTGGCGTCATCCCTTGGGTCCAAGATTTCAACTTGCAACGCCTCATGCGTCCTCTTGGCCTTCATTGAGGAGACATAGCACTCTCTTGCTGCTACCCGATCTCCTCTGACCTCCCCGACTCCATTCGGGGTTGGAAAGCGGAGGATGAGATGATAGGTGGAGAGGACGACCCTTAATGCGTTAAGAGCAGGTCGCCCTAGTATGATGTTGTAAGTGGACGGGTAGTTTATCACTAAGAAATTAACCATTATATTGGAGCTTCGGGGTGCTGCTCCGGCTATGACTGGTAGTGTGAGTGCCCCTAGGGGATACAATTTCTCCCCTGAGAACCCAATGAGGGGGGATTTGACAGGCTGCAGTCTCTCCCGGCCCAGCTTCAGCTTGTCATAAGCTTCTGCTAATAGGATATTCGCAGAGCTGCCGCTATCCACCAAGATCCTACGCACCTGGAAATTGGCGACAGTCATGGTGAGCACCAGAGGATCGTCATGGGGGTGCTGGATCCCTTCCAAGTCCTTGTCTGAGAAGGATATGGTCTCGCTAGCGCCATGCCTGGGCACCTTGGATGGGCGTGCTTCATCAAGATGCCTTGCCTTTCTGGCATTGGCCTTCATGGCAAAAAGTGACTCTGCTAGTCCGCCCGAGATAGTTCGGATCTCCCCAATGGGCTGCTGGTCCTCCAGATTGTGAGGTGGTGGTGGTGCTTGCCCCCTACCAGTAACATACTGGCGTAGGTGACCACGCTGTTTGAGATCCTCAATCTGCCTTTTGAGGTCATAACAATCATCTGTGTCGTGGCCATGGTCGCGATGGAAGCAACAGTATTTGGTCGGGTTCCTGCGGTTCGGAGGAGACTTCATCTTCCCAGGCCATTTTACGGCGGGGTCATCTTGTGTCTGGAACAAAATGTGCCCAACAGTGGCATTAAGAGGAGTGAATGCCTGTCGGTCTCTCTGCAGAGCGGGACGAGTCGGTCTTTGACAGGTACCCTCTTTGTTCTGCTTCGGTTGTTGCTTGTCTCCTTCTTGTCGTCTCTTTCCCGCTCCTTCCCCTTGTCCCCTGCTCTGGAGGACTCTCCTCGCCTAACCCTTGTGATGTCTTCAACATTCATGTACTTCTGGGCCTTTGCTAGTAGCTCCAGCATGCTCTTTGACAGGCGCTTCATTACTGAGAAGAGGAAACTCGATGAGTGGAGGCCTCCCAAAAAGGCTGTCATGGTCACCTTGTCGTCGGGCTCTTTGACCTGAAGTACATCCTCGTTAAAACGAGTGAGGTAGCTCCTGAGGCTCTCATTTTTGTCCTGCTTTATGCTAAGCAGGTGTGTGGCGGGCTTCTGGTGGCGGCACCCTCCGATAAAGTGTGACACGAAGGACTTGCTCAACTCCCAAAGGTGGCGATAGAGGCTAGGGCGAGATTGGCAAACCACTGTCGGGTGGAACCCTTGAGTGTGGTTGGGAATGCCCTGTACATAATCTCGCCAAGGATATTATGCAGCTGCATTATAGTTTTGTAAGTCTCCAGGTGGTCCAATGGATCCTTCGTTCCATCAAAGGTCTCCATGGATGGCATTTTGAACTTCCGAAGAAGTGAGTAGTTCACCACGTCGGGTTTGAACGGTGTGTCCGTTCGCCTGACGAGGTAATCCACTGTCTCTGGTGCTTGCGCCTTCATGGCGTTGAAGACATCACCCAGCTGATTTTGCATTTCCCTGATCTTCTCGTCCCAGCGATTGGGGGCTTCTCTGGACGGATCATGAAAATAACTCCCATCTTCCATGCTTTGGTTTTCACTCTCCCCCTCTTGGATACGAGGATCCTCCCCATTAGAGGCAGAGGGAGGAGGTGAGAGTCCTCCATGATGTGCTCCCCCCAAAGGCGGGGGTCCTCCAGGATGGGCTCCACCCGGAGGTGGAGGTCCTTCGCGATGGGCACCGCCTTGAGGGGCGCCCAGAGGAACTCCAAAATGATTTTGAGCGCCTTGGGGAACTCCAAAATGGTCTTGGACGCCCTGGGGAACTCCAAAATGGGCACCCAAGCCTGTATGGGCGCCCAGATGAGGAGCTCCCCGGCGTGGAGCTCTTGGATGCCTTGGGCGCTGTGCTCCTTACGGTCCTTCAAGTGGTACTGCTCCAAGTTGTACTCCTCCTTGCCCTGCGAGCACGAGTTGCAGGATTTGCTGGTTTTGGGTCACCAGCTGCTGCATGGTCTCCAACATTTGTTGAGGGGTGGGGGCAGGAGCATTTGGGACAGGATTGGTTAGTGGAGGAGCATCCTCGCCCTCTCGCAAGGGATTATCCTCTGATCGTCTTGTCGATCTAGTAGTGATCACCATAATTTTGACAAAGGAAGTATTCTGAAGTGAGAACTTTAGTTGTTCCCACAAACGGCGCCAAACTGATGATGCACAAATTAGCTTCGCACACCACCGGTCAAGTAATAGATAATTAATGCAGTAATTAAAGAGGAGAGAGAGATTATAGTGGTTCCGTCTGTGTGACCTACGTCCACTTCAGAATGGCAGAGGTTGCCGGATATTTTATATCTCAAGTGTGCAGAGATTACAAGCTAGGAGAATAAAAGAGTTGAAGTGTGTAGAAGGGAAAATATTTCTTGTCCCTCAAGTGCTGGTGGGGCTCTTCTATTTATAGTCTTCCCCTAACAGATGGGGACGACTTTACAGTAACGTTCACTCTTCTTCGGTGGAGCTTTCGAACTATCCTCTATGGACGAGGCGGTTGGGATATTCTCCGCAGGACTTGGTAAAAGCGGGATAAAAACTGACTACTTCCGAAGCAATAAGGGTTGCCTTGACGTGGCCAGGCCTTATGGATTTGGGCCTGGACCCTATTGGACTAAACGGATCTTTATAAATTTAAGCCCCGGCTTAGCACGGATTGGGCCACTTGGGCCCGACTCATCAGTAAGTATAGGAGTTGATGGTGATTATGACCGATTAGGTTTGGGGTTTCTGACTGAGCAAATAAGTCACAAAACACAACTACATGCATTACTTGGGTTAGGTCAGGCTTCGAGCTTTCTATCTCTTAACCAAAGGTAGCCAAAATATTAATCACTCCCAAAATTCAGATCTAAGCCCGGCCCTAGTAGTAAAACTCAAGGCCCTAACCTGGCCCAAAGCAGACTAGGCCAGGAGCACCCTAATTCTAGCAAGGCGAGTCAAAGCGCTCTTGACTTTGGGCTGGAATTGGGCTCTTCCTTTTAGCCCATGGATTACCTGGTCCTAATTTTAGGCACGATTATTAAATGGACTAGGCCTGAGTCTAGATATTCTTAAGGCCCAAGCCAACCCGATTTTATAAATTTTTAAATATGTAGTGCCTGGGCCAAAAAAAGGGCAAGCTTGGACAAGGTTTGGCCCAGACCATGAACAACACTAGGCCCGATAAATGATGGGTCTAACCTGTTTAGAACCATGACACCCTCACCAACAGTGAGGGGATCGCCATGGGGCAGGCAAATCCTACTATCACCATGATTCCCGCCATATCTCTATGCTCATCATAAGGCCCAACAGCTAATCCAACATGCAGTGAGAACCAGCATGATTCACATCATTTGATCACCATTTTTAATGAGACCCACAGGGATCCAATCAAGTTTCTCTACCAACACCTCTAGTAATTTAGGTTTGGCAAGAGTAAAATCTCGAGGATTTAAGGCCAATGAAAGTCCTTAATTGTGAAGATTTGAAGTACTCAAATTTTGTAGGTTTGAAATTCTCACTTTTGCAGATTTACGCACCAATACTATTTTGTTTCATTTGTACACACCAACGTCAATGTGAAATTCTCATGTACACAAATCCTCAATGTGGAATCCTCAAATCTACCGAAATCCCTACATATTCCTGACATGTTGACCTGTTCAACAAAAAGGAATCTGAGCATTCAGAAGAGAAATTCTTGAGGGCATTTCATTCTTCTCTTGTTTTTGCCAGCTATCACTAACATCATCCACTCTAACATAATCAACAAGATCCTACTAATGTTCGACTAAGGAAAGAAAAAATCAGGGATCTCTTTTTTAATTAACAAATCATTTCTTGACATTGGTGTAATTTTAAGAAATATGACATGGAACAACAAATAAACCCCATTGTTTGCGTTTTGAACGGTAAACTTCATTTTAGGCAAATTCTAAGTAGATTTTCATTTTCTGCCATGTCTTTCTCAAATTCAAGAGGTGTGGTCATGGCGCACACAGCATAAAAAGGAAAATCTAGAGAAGATGTGAACTTAGCCTTTATTATCCATATAAAGAAGATGAACAGTTTGGATCATGAATTGGCAGCCCTACAGAAGTCCTCGACTTTTTTACAAATTTCTCAAAACCCATGAAGAATTAAGATATAAAATTAGATAGCATAACCTTTTTTAGCCATAAAAAGAAGATAAACGGGTCGGATCACAAATTAGGGGCCCACATGAATGAAAAAAATAAAGGTCTTTTATGGCCCCCAGGGGAGAAAGAATCACCATGAATTGCATTGTACCAGAAAAAGGGGCTTTAAAAATGGCCTCATTTTCACACTAGATTGATGCACCACATGCATAAATTACTACAAACAAACGTGACATGCGCAACCACTAGGGATGTGAATCATTTACATAGGTAAATGAGTGCAAACAAATGACTCCTATTATTTCCAACAAGAACCAATAAATAGCATTCTTTAATTCCTAATAGATGATGATTTTTGCTCAGGCCTCATCTTTCATGGGGCACTTCAATCTTCAGTCTCTCAGTATATGAAACTAAAATTAACTACCATTTTTTCAGTGCACTTGATAGCCCCAGGTAAATAACTACCATTAAAATCTCATCTACATAAATGAATATTTAAATGAATGATAAATTAAACTGTTCTATCACTCCAGAATTTCAGCAGCTGTCAATAGTATCCAAGCGTGATTCTGGTCTGACATTCCCAATATTGTCTTGATTGCTTCACAATCTCTGCTTGTTCTTCTTTCAGTCTCTCTTTCCAATAGTCCTTGCACCTGACAATCAAAGCAGCAGCAATAAAAAATGCCAATTAGAAGTGGCCAAAATCCCTTTGTTGAATTTTTTGGCCATTCTCACCTCCACACAATGGGATACAAAAACTGAGCTCTATTTTACTCCATTTAATTAATTAATATTAAAAAGGCTTTTACAAGAGAAAACAGAACCAAACAGTAGATGAGAGATATATACAAAGTGGAGCCCTGGTTTGCCCTGGTGATCACCGATCACCGTAAGACTTCGCCAACTAATGTTTAGGCTAAAAGAAATAAGGAAAAATGTGCGTGGAAATAGGAATTATCATCAACTTCCGGCACCAGCAGAATTGTAGGCATGGAAATAATGCGAAACAAGGTTTTGAATGACCCAAGAAGTGTGCAGGCTTTTGACATTACAGACTTGTTTGTGCGCAATGGAGAGGATTCTACACGTTATGGATTTCTGTTTCCACAAAAGAGAGAAATCATGCATTTCTAACCCTCCTATAGGGAATCAAAATCCTGTCTACAAATAAAAATCACCTCATTCTTTTCCTTCTATACAAGAAAAACGTTTCACACCAAACAATGGAATAGTGGGTTGCATGGAAAACCAAAATAGTTTTCCTCTCTAAGAATCCTCTCCTCACATAAACGCACCCTACATGAATGACGAGGAAATAATGTGCGAGAGTTTCACTGAGAGGAAGATGTGGGCCCGCCTGTGTTGAGTTCAAACAGTTGATAGGTGGGCCCAATGATTACTTGTAGCCTAAAAAGTAAAAACTGCACAAACATGATAATTAAAGTAGGTAATTTACCAAAGGTTCCAAAATGGACAGTTAAAGGTATAGTTCATTTATTCATTTTTTGCACAGACGACTTTAATTTAGGTGTGACTATTCAGAGGACAAGGCATTGTGGGTACGCTCGCATGGGCTACACATGGAGTGTTACACCCCGATCCGATTTAATCTTGATTAGTGCTAATTGAATATGTTTTAGCTAAATTAATTATGTTTAATTGCTAATTACGGTAATTAGTGTTTATTAGTCCTTATAGACTGAGTCAGTTGAGTTTTGAACCTTGAACAGGTGAGTTATAGTAGAGTTGACTCAATTGAGTAGAGTCAAGGGCTTTTTCGTAAATATGGATTTTCGCATTTTGCATCATTTGCACGTCACATTGGCGTCATCGCGTGTATCTCGGCGAGCACGTTGATTTTCATAATAAGCATTTCTCCATTTGACCAACCATTAAGTGAGTGGGCAATCATTTGACCCAAAATGGAAAAAAGGGCTCTTTTGGTGGACTTTTCTGTAAATGACAATTCTTATCCCTTTTATAAAACTACTATACCCTTTCCTTTTCATTCCTCCCATTCCTTTCTCTCTACTCTCCTTCTCCTCTTCTCCTCTCCTCCTTTCCAATCCATCATCACTAGAGTTTGTGCATGTACTCTTGGAATTAGGGTTGGGCTTAACGTCATCTTCTTCACCTCTTCCTCAACTTTAGTGGCCAAGAAACCCTCTAATTCATTCCCTGCTCCTTCAAATTGGGATTCCTTGTCAAGGTAAGAGCCAAGATCCTCCTTATTCTTGTGTTTCGAGTTGCTTTAGAGTCAAAAGGACTCTTAAGGAAACCCTACATGCACATATTCATTGCCTTCTTCCATGTCTACTTGTGATTACGGTTTCATACATTTGGGGATTTTGGGTTCCTTGAATCTAGAGTGTGAGGAAGTTTTGAAAAGCGCTATTAGAGGCAAGTATAAGAATAATTTGGTTTTACATAATTGGTATTTTCATTGATTCCATGAAACTCTTACTCAATGCCTTTAGTTCTAAATAAATGGGTGGATTTGACCTATTTCATGAATTATAAATGATGAATTGATAGGAAGAACTATATGATGTGAAGAAGGGAGTAAGGAGACTCCACTTATGCAGTTGTTATAGTAAAAAGAAGTCAGAATTGAATGGAAGAAGAAACAGAGGAGAATTTCGAGTTCAGATATTCTAGAGTATTCGCTCAAGCGAACTGCCATTTAAACTTGGGTCGAGCGAGCAAATGGATCGCTCGGACGCCCATCTTTCTGGATGGGGTCCGCTCGAGCGAACATGGGTCCGCTCGAGCGACCACAACCCCTGGAAACCTCGCTCAAGCAAACGAATGGAGTCGAGCGAGCGACCAATCTTCTGGATAGGTCTACTCGAGCAAACTTGGGTCCGTTCGAGCGAACCTGGAGCTGTGAACTGGGCCTTTTCCGACCCAATTTAGGGGTGACTTATCACCCTTAACCTGCCATAACTCACCTTAATCAATCCCAAATAGATAATTAAGGTGCTTACCTTTACTCCCATAGGAATTTAAGAATTTTAAAACCTTTATGACCATAAAATGGAACCGACAACCTTATCAATTGGCCCAAAGGTTATTCATTAGTCTAACACTATGCCGTGAGGGTTAGTTGGGAATTCGACGTACTTCTCATAAAGTGACACCTATTGAGGTAGTAATACGTTGATTTTCCCCAACCTACCTTGTATTGGATGGTGAAAGACTAAAGACCAAAATATATCTTGATTCTCTTAAATGATTACATTTCATATTGAATTATAGTTTCATTCTTGATATCGATTCTTACTCCATAGATTGATTGTATTGTTAGTACTCCTTTGGAGTTCAATCCTTCTGTATTCAGTTGTAATTTCATCTTGTATATCCGATTGATAATCAGTGGGAATGAGGATTGAGTAAGTAATTTGAGTATAGGTGATCATTATTCGATTTGATCATGATTAAATGAATACAAATTTACTCATATCCGAATTTAATTGAATATTATTTGATTCGATTGAGTCGGCACTACTTAGTTGATACTTATTATTGACATCTATTAACTTATTCGTCTTAAATTCAATTTGGAACATTACGTATTTCCTTATTATTGCCTATACTTGCTTAATCGTCGTATTAATTATACTACTCTTAGTGTCACAGTCTCAGGTGCATCTTCCGGCCTTAAAGAGGCCCCAGAGGGAGAGAAGGCTACCTCAGAGGTGCCTTCAGGGTTAGAGGAGTGGCCAGAACCTGAGGCCAAATAGATCCGTCTTCCTCGGAGAGCGCAAATATCTTTTGAAGCGCTTAGAAGTGTGTGGTCAGCCCCTTTTTGTGTGGGCCACACTTAAATAATAGTAATTCTTTCTGTTCATATTTTTGATATTGCTGTAAAGGGTTCTTTGTTACACCCTCTTTTGTATACCAATGTATATAATTGTGTAATTCTTTTGTATCAAAACTTGAGATGTTAAATTGACTGAATGGGAAATTGATACCTCACATGAATGAAATACAACTTCCGCTATGATTACTTGCTATTGATGTGTTTAATGAGTTCTCACTCACGTGAAAGGAAAGTTGTTTTCTCTCCTTCTTGTGTTGTATTTGGCTCAAGATAGGTACAGCACGCGGGAGTACGTGTGACACACCTCGGAGATTACCCTAGGCCAAGGTGATTCGGGACCGGGATGTGACATGGAGTTTTTGCTCTAGGGTCTTCTATATGTCAATGTAGAAATATATACTGCTATATAAATATTTGATAAGATAAAATCAAAGAGGCCAGATCCAGTGAGTGTACTTCATAATTTCCTAAATGGCATCAAACCCTTGCATTCATCAGATCACTAAATGTTTGAAATTGATCGATCTAAACCAGCCAACTGATGGAAAGCCTCCTTGATGAATGAGCCAATAGGCAAATTTTGGAACCTGGATTTTTAACCAGAATCTACAGACATTTGGCAGATCATTGTTATGAAATTCTCTCGATCATTGAGAAAATTGACTGATGGATTGGTGGATAGCCATGAACTTCCAAATAAAGCAAATTTGAGACATGGCTCATCAGGTAAGCAGTGTACATTATACTAGATAGACATCGCCGAAATCCACTAATCAAGGGTTAACAGAGTTGACATCATTTAATTATACTCAACTGATATTGGGTCCAGAGTGATTAATACAGCACCAACGTCATGAGTTAATATATCTCAGTAGTTGGTACCATTTTCTGAGCTGAAGTAGAAACAAAAGAATATGCAACTAATCAAATAGAATGTTGTCCTCAGCTGTAGTTCAACCGGCTAGGGATAAAGGGTGTGAAGAAGCATAGTGGACTTGGGCTAAATGAGTCTAGCCACATGGGCCCATTGGACTGATGGAATTCTACTTATGAGCTGGCTATACATTATCCTTAAGGAATGCTCTCGAACCATGACCTGAACATTATCCCTAATTTGCACTCCTTGTATTCTGTCAGTCATTGTAACCTATCCAGATTAGGATAATCTCAGCTGTAATCCATAGTTTAGGATAATCTCTTCTTTAATCCACTTAATAAGGGTTTCCCTAATTGTATTCGATACAGTATATAAGAAAGGGTCAGGGTCGTGTGGTATAAAGGACACACCCAGAAATTTTCCCTATTTCCTACTTCTTCAATTACAGTAATGCAAAATAAGTTACATGGGGGAGTGTGAGTAAATGAGTTTGAGTCCTCCATGTAGCAAAAACATTTGGGTCTTTGTTTAAATCTGCTGAATTAGTATAAATTCAAAGCGATGGACACTTTAATCTCATATAGGAAAGGTATGAATGTTGATGGGTCAAGGGTAGCAATCCAGAAGGGTGAAGGGTATTGAACTCCTAGGGACTTGGAGAATTTTAATTTCAAAATTATATCGCATGAAGTTGGGACAAGTATAGTCCGGTGGAAAAGCAAAACAGAGTTCATGTAGCTGGCCCAACATAGTTGCGACAAGGCTTTGGTGATGAATTATATTACATGAAGTTGATCCTCCATTCCTAGCCCCATTGATAGAAACTGAAAATCCTAGGAATTCAATCATGATCTTCGGGTCAATTGTTTGCACTCATTTACTTTTATTGCAAAGGCATAACATTTACTCATGGTCATGTTTCTTTGCGCTCATATGCATAAATGAGGTGTGAAAATGGCATGTAAATGAGGCCATTTTTGTATGAGAATTTTCACCAAAAACAGTATGAAACGATTATACACCTTGGTTAAGGTGGTGGCAGTACCAAAGACGCTTGGGACATGTCACAATATCAAATCTTTTCACTACCTTCTATTTTTTTCTACTCCTGTGGACCCCAAGTTTTAATCTTAACCATTCAAATTTCTTATTGGCCCATTAAACCCCAAATTGTTTAGTTTCATGTCTTAAAACAATCATAGATTGAGATATACGAAGATTTTATATATGTAATCCAAACCGTTCAACATTTACTTGTGAAAATGGTGCTTCCAAACAAACAGGGCGTTGTGTTACACGTGTAAGTTTTACATATGTAAAACTTATCAAATTTTACATATGTAAATGCCATTTTCATATCCACTGCATAAAAGATTATGACCACTAAACAAACAGCCTAAAAGCACTCCATGGATACTGGCAGAAAATAAGATAGATGGTGTTCAACACAGGTCTAACATTTGTCTCCAACATGTTGCATACATTCTTAAAGAAATTGGTTACATAGTTGCATGAATCATCACCTGTTTTTCAGAACCAAGTCCAGTTCCAACATGTGCACTGAATTGGCATATACTCCAACCTACATGTAATAATACCAGTGAATCAGCAAATGACCAGCCTACTAAATTTAGTCTAATTACATTTGCACTTGTCTTTAGATAGATTTTCATGATAAAGAGAAACCAAGGGCTTCAACTGCACCTGTTGAAACATCTTGCGTTAGATAATAATGGATTGAGATACCGCATTCCTAAACATGTGGTGACAAAATGTATATAGCAACAACAAAAAACTAAGTGCAATGTCCAGACATATCTTTGACCTAGGATTCAAAGGAAAAGGGGCATGTGGTGATAAAAATATAAGGGAAGAAACCTGGCCTCGTATGTTTTGCACAAGATAGTTCTCCACCCTTCACCATGGAAACTGAAATCAGTGTCATGTCAGAATCCTTCATCGGCCATCTTCCTTCTCTTCTATTTCTCCTCACTTCTCTTTCCCTAAAATTTAGGTCTGAAATGCCCAAACATGCCAGAAAACAACAAATGTACAAAACTCACAATAAATTCTGATAATGGTCATCCATGGACATGACTTACCGGAAACAGTCATAGAATCTTAAATAGATTAAACTTGTAGCATATGTCAAACCAAAAAAAATCAAATTATAAATTTCTTGATCAATCAGAATTTGTGATTTTGTCTTTGTTAGATGATGATGAAAAACTGATGCAGTGCAGACCACACTCAATAATCTGCCATTATTGTGCCTGTATTTCTTTTGATTTTCATCTTCAGTTGTGTGCTGTAGCCCATTGTTGAGGGCAGTTTAGACTTTTCATGTCTTTGGTGTCAATGGACTATATTAGATCTCAGGCCTTATCTCAACGGTAGAGACGTGTTTTAAAGTTGTTTGTGGAACCTATTTAAGCAATGAAAGAGGAAGAAGAAGAAAGCATTTTGAGATTTTGAAGAAAAAGACTCACAGGTTGAGTTTGTTGCAACCAATTGCCAATCTGGTTTGCACCAAAAATACAGGTGTTTGCAACAGAAAATGAGAAATAGGAAGAAGATATAGGAGAGACAGACTAACACAGACACACACATGCACGCACTTGCACCCACCTGCACATACACATGCGCTCGCTCACACACACACACAGAGGCAAATCCCATTAAGATAATTTTATGAGGTTACTAATAACACAATATCCCAAGTTGAAGAGGATGTAGAGAGGCAGTGTCCCTCGACATGAATGTGGACTGGATAATGGACAATCAACTGGTCTCATAACTGCAGACCTGGAACCATCCCAACCGTTCTCACAATTTAGGCCCAAATCAAGCTGGAAAAATAGTCTTAATGAGTAGGAGTAGGAGTGTAGGACCCATTCCCAACTTTATGAGTTGAATCCTCTCGGTAGTCTGTTAAATGGACTAATTAGTTTAAGTTCAAAGACCTTGAATGGAGTGAGGAAAGACATGTTAAATGTGGTTACTTCGAATACAGCCAAATGGTGAAGGAAAAGTCACAAAGGCGATCCTAAATAGATTAAATAAGGCCTTGTTGATAATTTGTGGGAAGCCCTACATAGATGAAAACACGAGCACTTGCAAAGGCAACCCTAAATAGATAAAATGACTAATCAGTGGGAAAACACAGGATTCACTTTTATGCACCTTCGAGAGAGCTAATATTGTTGAAATATTCTAATTTACTAGGCCCAAACCAATTGCATATTAAACTTTGGGACACATTCAGGGACTTGTTATTTAGGTATGGACCTGAACCAAAACTTAATTGCCAATTGAGTAAAAATTAGGCCCGTACCCCAACTTTTCAGGATAGGTCCTTTGGGTAGTGGTGCAAACAAGGGCTCATTGACATACATAGAGAACATAGATTTCAATCATAACAAGCTTCATTTGAAGAACCAAAATCCATCTTGTCCACTCTATGATACCTGGATACTTCAAAAAAAGGCCCATTGAATCACATATATCCAAAACTTCAGTTTCATATGCAAAATCAAGGTCCCTGCTAGATCCATGGTGTGTCCTTGCCACATCCAGCACCATAGCTTACAATATCCTTCATGAGCATATCTAGCAATTGATGATATTCAATCACACAATCCCTACCAATTATGATAGTGTTAATTGCCATTTTCTCTTATGAAATGTCAACCAATCTTAATATATTCTTTGCTACCACACAGAAGACTGAATTTGTTGCAACATGTGAAATTGTTTCAATATAACAGTACAACATAGTGGAAGTCAACTGTAACTCCCAGGTTATTATGATTCTAGATTTGCACACTGTTATTATTCAAGTGAAAGCAGATGTAAGAAAATACATACTGCTCTACAAATAGGACACTTTGATTTCGGATCTGCAGCTTTAAGGCCTTCAAAGAGCAGCACAGAAGCTGCAGAACAAGCACAACCTTTACAGAATAGATGACCACAGCCAAGAGCATACGGGTTGAAAACAGTATCCTGCACATACAAGAGAGTTAGCACCACTAATTCCAGCTAGATAAAGAAGGTTCTACTTTTATTAAATATCTTATTATGATTAAAAAAGTGTTTCACCTAGGATATAAAGGCAATTAAAACCAACTTCAAGAAAAAATATTACCAGAAGGCACTTTGAGCTCCATTTTAAATAGAAAGAATTAGGGGGCATTTGGTTGCAAGAATTCCTGTCCCGTATTCTTGATGTTGGAGATCTCTAACAGCATGTTGGTTGTCCCCCAGCATTTGAATGCTCTGTTCTGTTTGTAGGTTTAAAAAATCCAGCCTTGTGGCATAGCTTTTTCGGCTTATAGAATTCCCCATATTTTCCAATTTCAAATTTCAAAATGCTCAGGGGTCCTTGAGCATTTGTGAATCCGGCTGGAGAACAGATTTCGATGAATTCAGAATTCAGAATTCAGATGTCCCACAGACAGGAATTCTCACTTGTCAGATATCCTCTAATCAAGCAGGCCCTTAGGGTTTTGTCCAACCTGGTTCTGCTTCAGTCCGAATCCAATAACATAGGATACAGATTCCTTATGAGCCCAACATAATTCTTTATAGAATGTCTGAGCATAAAAATCCATAAACATTGGGATTTGGATAGATTCAATGATGAAAATCAAATTTTCAGAAGCATACAAAGGAATACATGTGACACTTCTTCCCATTTTTTTCAAGAGGAAAAAGACCTCATTCCAGAGGCAGGTCAAGGTTGGTCAGGTGGGGGCCAAAGATTTTATAATCCTCTCTGGAAAGGTCAAGGTTGGTCAGGTGGGGGCTAAAGATTTTATAATCCTCTCTCTCTCTCTCTCTCTCTCTCTCTCTCTCTCTCTCTCTCTCTCTCTCTCTTGAAAAGAAAGCTTGAAAGGAAATGCCAAAAGCGGGGTTCAAATGGCTAATGATGAAAGGTAAAATGGCAGGTCCTGGATTCAAATTTCTACCAATAAAAGAAAAAGGAGCTGAACTTTTTTATTTAAATATGTGCAATACAAAGGAAGGTTACAAGAAAGCTTCTTGTTGAAAATAAATGTAATGTCCCAGATTTTTTTGGGGGCTCTATTGCGTTGAGGTCTTCTAATTAATTATTTTGTATGCCAATAGTTGTGTTATTCCATTTTATTGGCTGCGCTAGTGGGCCCTAAGTGTAATTAGAATTTTGTATAGTACGGAGGGCCCATTGGACCCAAGTTACGTGTTTTTATTTCAGGTTAAGCTGTGGGACCCCCTCATTACATAATAAAGATGTTATAACTTAAGTTAGAAGGACCCACACTTTGGATTAAGTGGGAAGAGACTTGCGCACAAGTCCTGAGGAGGGATTTGCGGATTATAATGTTTAAAAAGTTTCTTTTCTTAACTTGTGCTTACTAAAGAATTATGTATGGCTCGTTCCAATATGCATTATGTGATGTATAGGTTACTGCACATATAATTCTTTGATGTGATAATGAGATGTGAACTAAGAATTTCTACACTAACGATGGGCTGGTGATGTAGTTAGCTTTACACACAATAATGGGGCTGAATACATGAATTGATCCAAATTATGGCTTCAGTGGTCAATATGGAATTCTACACAAGTAATGACCATATATGGACTAAGCAAAATGGTAACAGTTATGAATGCGGTGGATGGTGCGGACCTTTTGGACACCCTTGACTGCTAAGCATGGTATAAGGAGGCATTCTTATAGTGGGGCCATTTCGGAAGGTTTGTTCTCCAATGGTAATTTAGGACCATTATGGTCATCATGTTGTGATGCATCAGTTGTGGGAGTTATCCTTGTAAATTGTGACACGTGTTGTGCGAGGTATTTTTTATGATACAGTTGTGCATGGGAAGCATTCTATGATTCAGTTGTGTATGTCAGACATTCTTTTTTTTTTTTTTTTTTTGATCGGTAACATTAACATTTTATTAAAAAGGAGAAAAGTACAATACATAAAAGACTAAAATGAACAAACAGAGCTCATGGGTGAACCGGTAAAAGATCAATATACCAAACACCAACCACCCTTACATAACACAAGCACTTAGATTACAAGAACAATCTACCCCTTGCTTGGCCAAGCAATCTGCCATTCCATTTGCAGATCTACACATATGCTGAAACAGTATAAGCATCCCAAATGCAAGAGAACTAATCCCGTTTAATAAAAATTTCATTTTCCATGGACCTCTAAATGATTTCATCCAAGTTATGGCATTAACTGAGTCACTTTCCACAATAAGTGATTGGTGATAAGAGGATCGATAAATGCGAAGAGACTCCAATATCGCCAAAACTTCTGCTTCATTAGAATCTTTGATCCCAACTGTTTAGAAAAGATATACATAACTTCCCCTTTATGATTTCTTAGAACACCTCCAATACCAGTTAAGCCCGGTTTTCCTTTTGTAGCTCCATCCACATTTAACTTTAGAATTCCTGCCGGTGGAGAGTGCCAAATGACTTTCCTTTTCTTCTTACAAACCCCCATCTTCAAGCAAGCTTCCCCACTTTGCACGATGTTATCAATCTTAAATGTCTAAGAAAACTTTTCTAACACATGCCCATTTGGCGATCCTCAAAATCACAGATGCCAGTAGAACCTCCCAAGATGATTCTTTTCTATTGAAAATTCTGTCATTTCTCTCCTTCCAAACTGACCAAAGAATGGAGAATGGAATGATCCTCCATAAAAGCCTACCATTACCAACCAATGAAGACCCCTTCCAAGCTTCAAACAGAGAGGCTAGCGATCTCGGAAAACACCAAACCACACCACACACTTTGAGTTAGTACGTCCGATAGATAAAGATATATCGCAATGAATGAACAAGTGATCAATTGACTCCATCTCCCTCCCACAAAGGCAGCACGCTTCTGAAATGGACTCTGACACCACCCCTCTTCTTCTTAACATATCAACTGTCGAGATCTTGCCCGCTACTACCAACCAACAAAAAGCCTCCACTCTAAAAGGAACTAATGACAAAGTTGCTAGCCCGTAATCCTAAAACCAATTAGTGATAGGAAACTGCACAAACAACTATTTAACACCCCCCCCCCCCTCGAGCGAGACACCGCCCGGATCCGAACCACACGCCTGCACAAGGCTGAAATGCGGAATGGGGCCTTCTTGCCCTGCGCACTTGCACCCGCACAAACACACAACGCAGTATGGGGCATTTTTTCCCTTCGTGGTTTCGAACTCGAGACCTCTAGCTCAAATACCATGACACAGTTACTAGCCAGTATTTTCAAAACCGATTGGTGATAGGAAACTGCACAAACAACTATTTAACAAATTAAACCCATCCAAACTGCTGCGCAAGGAGACCGAACCCCAGAGAAAGGTTCCAACTCCATATAAAAGGACCTTGAGGAAAACATGTTATAATGCAAAAGAGCAAAAGAGAGAGAGAAACACAAACGTTTGGAAGAGAAGTGATGCCTCCATTGAGGATCGACCAATGCTTTTATAATTAGATTCATCCTAATTACATGCTAAAAATAAGCAAAGATTACATACTAATTACAATCACAATCACTATAATCAATGAATGAAAGAATCCTAATCTTCTATACAAGGCAGTATATCTTGGATACAAACTGGGAAGTCCCACACGTGGGATTCTCTTCATGGGCCCAGATGGGCCTGGTGGACATGGGCCTTTTTAGTTCTACACTCCCCCTCAAATTGATGTGGTAAGGCAAAAAACATCAATTTGCTAGTAAGATCATGATGACGCGGTTTGGGTAGAGCCTTGGTGAAGATATCCGCCAACTGATTAAAAGTGGAGACATGAGGTAAAGATATCTTCTCAGTAACAACATGCTGACGGATGAAGTGACAATCAATCTCAATATGCTTCGTTCTTTCATGAAAGACTGGATTGTTTGCAATTCTGGTAGCACTGTTGTTGTCACCGTGAAGCGGGGTAGAACGAGGAAGAAGAACACCGAATTCACAGAGAAGACGGCGTAGCCAGATGATTTCAGCACTCGCGGAAGACATTGCCCGATATTCAGCTTCGGCAGAAGACTTCGAAACGGTGGTTTGTTTCTTGCACTTCCACGAAATCAGAGAGTCCCCAAGGAACATACACCAGCCAGTGGTAGAGCGCCGAGAGTATGGACAACCAGCCCAGTCGGCATCATCATAAGCGGAGAGACACAAAGAATTACCAGAAGGATAGAATAGACCATGGTGAAGAGTGCCTTTAACATAACGGAGTATGCGTAAAGCAGCAGCAAGGTGAGGTTTGTGTGGATTGCTAACAAACTGACTAACTGTATGAACTGCGTGAGAAATATCCGGCCGAGTCATAGTTAAGTAGAGCAAACTACCAACTATCCGCCGGAAAACTGAGGGATCATCCAGGGGAGAGCCATCATCTGAACTGAGTTTGCAGTTTAATTCCATAGGCGTATCAACAGAGTGGGCATCATCAAGCCTGGAGGAAGTGATCAAATCAGTAGCATATTTGCGTTGATGGACCCTAATGCCAGATTTGTTACGTACAAACTGAAGCCCCAGAAAGTAGGTGAGAGGACCAAGATCCTTCATTCTGAAGTGGCGAGTAAGATGAAGTTTGAGATCTAAAATGCTAGAAACATCATTGCCACTAATAATCATATCATCAACGTAGACTAAGAGAAATGTGTAGCCTTTTGGTGTCCATCTAAGAAAGAGAGAACTATCAGAGTGACTTTGACGAAATCCAGCTTGAATAAGTGCTGTCCGAAATTTATCAAACCAGGCCCTGGGAGCTTGCTTAAGTCCATAAAGGGCTTTCTGCAACTTACAAACATGCTGGGGAGGACAAGCATATCCCGGCGGTGGTTTTAAATACACAGTCTCACGCAAGTCGCCATGAAGAAAGGCATTTTTGACATCCATTTGCCATAGGGGCCAGTTGCGGGCTGCAGCTACACAAAGAAGAGTGCGAACAGTGGTCATTTTAGCCACTGGTGCGAATGTTTCTTCATAGTCAATCCCATATTCCTGCTTATAACCCTGGGCAACTAAGCGGGCTTTGTAGCGGTCAAGACTCCCATCAGAGTGAACTTTAATGGAATAGATCCATTTACTGCCGATTACAGATGCGCCATCAGGGGCTGGTACCAAATCCCATGTTTTGTTTGCTTCGAGAGCAAGCAATTCCTCAGTCATAGCATCCTGCCAATAAGCAATCTTTGAGGCCTGTGAATAGGAGGTGGGTATCGGAACACTATCCAAAGAAGTGAAAAGAGCAGGAAAACCATAACGATCAGGAGCAACTGAAGGACGACTAGAGCGTCGCAAGGGTATGATACTATCAGAAGAAGCATTAATACCTGAGGGTGCAGTAGGTGGCACTGGAAGGGGATCAGGAGGAGGAGTCCCCATAGGAGGAACCGTGTTACGCCGGACATAGACATTGATAATAGGTGGTGGAGAGGTAGGTGTAGGGAAAGATGGCATATAAGACACAGCAACAGGGTGATTGTCCAAACGCAAAGAAAAGAAGGGAATGTGTTCCAAAAAAATCACATTACGAGATATCGCATGCGTTTTTCGGAGTGATCATAACAGAGAAATCCCTTGTGTTCAGTACTGTAACCCAAAAAGACACACTTGGCAGCCTGTGGAGACAACTTAGTGCGCTCTGTAGAAGGAAGGTGAACAAAGCATAAGCAACCAAAAACTCGTAAGTGAGAATAGGAAGGGGCATGGCCAAAAAGAGTTTCATAAGGAGTCGTCTTTCCTAAAACGGAGCTAGGATGACGATTGAGGAGATACACAGCTGTCTGTGCAGCATCACACCAGAAGGTGGGAGGAACTAAGGATGCAAGAAGGAGAGTACGAACAGTTTCAAGAATGTCTGTTCTTTCTTTCTGCAACACCATTTTGCTGTGGAGTGTGTGGGCAGGATTTTTGGTGAAGAATTCCTTTATCAGAAAGGAATGAAGAGAATTCATGGGACATGTATTCGCCACCGGAGTCAGACCTAAGAATTTTTATTTCTTTCTTAAATTGTGTTTGAACCATTTTGTAAAACTTTTGGAAAAGAGAAAATACTTCAGATTTGAAGCGCATAAAATAAATCCAAGTAAAGCGAGAATAATCATCAATGAATGTCACATAATACTTAAAACCTGACCTACTCAAAGTGGGTGCAATTCCCCAAACATCAGTGTGAATAATATCAAAAGAGGACAACGCACGAGAGTGATGAATAGGAAAAGGCAAAATATGACTTTTACTCAAGCAACACGTTTCACACTTCGATTGAAAAAAAGAGGACACCATTTTATTATCAAATTTAGGTTCTAAGCAACCATTTTTAAATAAAGAAAGTAAATAAGCATTGTTCACATGACCCAGACGACTATGCCACACAGTCCACAATTTATTGAAAATAGGAGAAGAGGAAGAAAAAAGGGAATGATGTCCAATGTCCAGCAAAAACAGTCGACCATGTTTACTCCCCGTCGCGATCACCTTCCCAGTTTGCCGCCCCTGTATGACACAACCAGTGGAAGAAAAGTTAACACAATAACCATCATCAATGAGTTGTCCTACAGAGAGTAAATTAGCTGATAATTTGGGAACAAAGTAGACATTGGGAAGGTTGATGGACTGGCCAGAGGCACTAGATAAAGTAATGGTACCAATACCAGAAATGAGTAATTGGTCTCCATTAGCAGTAGTGATTTTGTCTTTGCCAAGGTAAGGATGAGAGTCTGTAAAGCTACTTTCTATAGAGGTCATGTGGTTAGATGCTCCTGAATCTAGAAACCAGGTGGATGGGGTGATAGATGCCGACAGAGAGATAGAAGAATGAAAAGCAGGAAATGCTATAGGAGAATGAGTTTGATACCGACCACCATTAAGGCCCATAGAGGCGTATGCTGAGGTCACTGTGTTCTGAATCAGTGCTTGAATCTGAGAGGGGGTCATTGGGATGGACCCGGAAGAGGTGCTTCCCGTATCAGGGAAAGGAGCTTGAACTTGGAACGCAGCGGGAGAGTTATGTTTGGAAGGAATCTGGTTCTGGTGGGGTCCATTCTTGCACTGTAAACTGCGACAGTCATCAATGAGATGACCAGACCGTTTGCAATATCGGCAAACCAATTTCTTCCGACAGTTCTTGGCAATGTGACCGAAGCCTTTACATTCATAGCATTGAGCAGGCTTCTGATTGGGGGTTGCCAGAAGAGCAGAATCAGTGGAAGGCGGAGCTAGGAAGGCCCTTGGTTCTTCAATAATAGCACGCTGTGAGTGGAGGCGAAGTTCTTCGCGAAGGACTTCTTGGAAGCAAGTATCCAGGTTTGCAGAGACTTCTCTATTCATGAGAGCCGATCGAACAGATTCGAATTCGGGTCGTAGATTCATGAGGAACTGGCTGATGTGGGTGTCTTCTTGTAGTTTAAGAGCCTCTGACAGGAACCCAGAAGAAACAGTTTGTATAATCATTGCATCCCTTTCAGTCCATAGGGTGAGAAAGCCATTGAAGTATTCCTGCACTGTCTTATCGCCTTGACTGAATTTTGCAATTTCACTATCTAAGTGAAATTTGCGGGCTTTATTTGTTTGATGATAAACTTTCTTGAGATGAGACCACATATCAGCTGCAGCAGTATAAGCTTGAAGAGCAATGGCAAGAGAAGGATCAATGGAGTTAAGAATCCAAGTGATCACTTTAGCATTTTCTTTAGACCAGGTGGATAAGGCTTTTGAGTCAGCCGTATTTGTAGTAGAAGGTTTGGTTATTGAGCCATCAAGATAACCAAACAACCCTTGGCCTTCGACAAAATTCTTTAGATGAAAAGACCAGGCCATGTAATTATTCCCATTAAATTTAACAGGAATGACATCGTACTTGTCCATAGTAGAAGAGTAGTAACCGTATGACCAGCAGGGAATCAACAATCAACAAGAAAAGCAGCAATTATGCAAACAGTAGCAAAGGGTGGTCTGATCTGATATAAAATAAAATACTGCAGGAATGATAGCAGTCAGTGCAGTAACAGGCCCAAATCAGTCCGTAATCAGCTTCAATCCGGAACAAATGCTTGGATCCACAGCAATTAGCAGCAAGCAATCAATCAATATAAGCAGAAGTATGAAATAGAAGAAGACAGCAGCATCAGCATACACAAGAGCAACAAAAAAGGACCCAGGCGACCACAATTTTTCCTACTGGATCTGGTCGTGGGCCCCACAGGATGATCTCAGCACAGATCAGAATGTATCTCTGGATAGAGGATCAAAAGTACCTCCTCAACGGTGATGAAAAAAATCCAGAAAAATCCTTAGAAATATCCTTAAGGGTGGACGATCACAACTGTAGGTCTTTTGGAGATTCGAAGATGATCCGTGGTGGGCCACTGGTGATCAGGGACACTAACAGAGGTGAAGTTCACGTCAGGAAGAAGATCCACGTCAGGGGATGAATGAGAAAAGAAAATCAATCAATGAGAGGAGATGATTGATCATAACCTGTCTCTGATACCATGTTATAATGCAAAAGAGCAAAAGAGAGAGAGAAACACAAACGTTTGGAAGAGAAGTGATGCCTCCATTGAGGATCGACCAATGCTTTTATAATTAGATTCATCCTAATTACATGCTAAAAATAAGCAAAGATTACATACTAATTACAATCACAATCACTATAATCAATGAATGAAAGAATCCTAATCTTCTATACAAGGCAGTATATCTTGGATACAAACTGGGAAGTCCCACATGTGGGATTCTCTTCATGGGCCCAGATGGGCCTGGTGAACATGGGTCTTTTTAGTTCTACAAAACAAACCCAATGAATTAGGCTTCCATATACGACGGTCAACTTCATTCCTGCATAAGAAAACATTAGCAAGAAGACTAAACAAAGACACAAACTCAACCAACTCCAACTAACGCAAAGCCCTCCTAATGCTAACATCCCAAGACAAAACATACCCATCCCAAACATAACACTCTTTGACTAAAGACACTTTGTTACACACAACTCTAAATACTCTAGGAAACAAAATGCGTAAAGGACCCACTCCCACCCAGCCATCAAACCAAAAACGGACACTTGCCCCCATCCCCCACTATGAAACCCAACCCCTTATCAAAAATCTCCCCCCTAGCAACTGAAACATCCTCAAAACTAGAAATGACAGCCCAAAGAACTAACACCCTATATCTAGGGACTTTTTTGGGAACCCACCCCCAAGCATTCTCCCCATATTTAGACATAATAACGCTTCTCCACAAAGCCTCTTTCTCATTCCCATATCTCCACCACCGTTTAGCTAATAATGACCAATTTTTCAACTTCAAATTCCCCAATCCTAATCATAGTGCCATTTTCGGCTTGATCACCTCTCCCCACTTCATCGAGTGCATTTTCCCATTCTCGCTATTCCCATCCCATAAAAACTTCCTCCGACTCTGATCTAACTACTTAATCACTGTAAAAGGCATATTTTATATCTAACATTCTATGATACTGTTTTGTATGGGTGGCACTCTATGATACAGTATTATGGGAGGCATTTTAGTGATGCATAAGTTGAGGGTCAGTGCTACCAAGCAGTTGAGTGGTGGTCGTCAGTCGTAATCTGAATCATGTCCTGACATTTAGTTTAAGCTTCAATTGGATCGCTAATTAAATTGTGAAAATTTCCTATACTCATATCATAAGTATACACAAGTAGCTCTATCCATGAGGTAACACATTTACAATTTGCAGATGTGATACGGTTATATTTTGTGAAGCTTCAATGGAGCAGGTGGATGCTGTGAAAAATATTTTACAATGGTTCCAGATGTTATCAGGTCTGAAGATTAACTATGGAAAATGTGAACTTATTGGAATTCGTGTGACGGATACTCATGTTTCAGTTGCTGGCTACTAGTTTTGGCTACAGAGTAGGGTGGCTTCCAACAAAGTAACTGGGCTTGCCTTTATTTTTGGGAATACCGAAGAAACATTTATGGGACTCGGTTGTGGAAAAGCTTGAAAAAAGGTTATCTACGTGGAAGGGGAGGTACTTATCTTTGGGAGGATGTGTTGCTCTTATCAAGTCAGTTCTTTCTAGCATTCCTATATATTTTTTATCTTGTTTCAGATGTCCTAAGAGTGTGGTTTTAAGAGTAGAGAAGCTTCAACGGGATTTTCTTTGGAACACATTGATAAAAGAAAGTTTCAGTTGGTGAAATGGGAGGTTATTTGTAAACCTATTGCTCATGGTGGGTTGGGTATTCGATCTATTGAGAATGTGAATAAATCGTTGATTGGTAAATGGTTGTGGAGGTTGGGTAATTCATTCCAAGGGTCATGGAGATAGATTATTGTGGATACGTAAGGTGCAAAGGGAGGGGTGGCATATTCCAAGTCTTTCTTACAAGGCTTCAGGTTTTTGGAAGTCTGTGCTTTCTTTTAAAGGTGAGTTTGATTGTTGGAATAGATAAAAGGTTCGTGATGGGAGAAGAATCAAATTCTGGAATGATGAATGGTGTGGTTAGTCTAGCTTAAAGAATTTGTTTCCTTCTCTTTACAATTTGGATAGGCGTCCTTATGCTTACATAGCTGATAATTATCAACTCTTAGGAGGTTCTGTTGTTTGGAATTTGCAGTTTCGTCGTGATTTGCAAGATATTGAAGTTACTGCGCTGAGTAATTTGCTTACTCTCCTGGAGATGAACTATCTTTCTGTTGATAGAATGGATAAAAGAATCTAGAAGCCTGATTCCAAGGGCAAATTTTCAGTCAAATCTTTTTATAAGGTTTTGATTACTTCTGTAGGTAGGGTGGAAGAGGCATACAGTTTTTGGAATGCCCTTTCTTCTCCTAGAGTTTTGATTTTTTGTTGGGTGGCAAGATTGAATAAAATCCTCACTATGGATCAGCTAAGACGAAGACAGGTTATCATTGTTAATGGTTGCCCAATGTGCTTGAAGGCTGAAGAAACATCCAATCACTTGTTGATTCATTGTTCCATAAAGTTTGGGCTGCTATTATCAATAAATTTGGTACGAGTTGGGTTATGCCTAGAACTATTGAGGAACTTTTTTCTCAATGGAAGTATGGGGGTAAAAATTTGGGGTTGCAAACGGGTATCCGATTCTCCGATTACCTGGAAGTTCCGACCCGTAAAAAACCAGGTCTGAAACCTATTTTAGGTTTCCGATTCGTAAACGGGTCCGGAACCTAATTTAGGTTCCAATTGATAAACGGATACGTGTCCATATAGGTTCCGACCCTTGGACTCGGGACCCGGCATATGAGCCTTTGATACTGCAAATTGTACCTCAAAATGAACTTTTTTGGACATTTTTATGTATAATATTAGAGGTAGTAGACTCGATGCACTGTTATAAGTTGAATGGTATGCTTATTTTAAATAAATGAAGAATAAAGAGAAATTATAATCGATTTTGGAACTAGATTCTAGTCCTCTAAGTGGACCAGGTTCCGGAACCGGATCCAGGTTTTCCTATCGGAACCGGGTCTAGAACCAACAAAATAGGTTCCGAGTCAAAACCGGAACCCTTTTTTAGAATCGGGTCCAGGTCCACTGTGGTTCCGATCCGGAACCAGTCCGTTTGCAACCCTTGGTAATATGTCCCATGCTAAAATTTTATGGCGGTTATCTCTTTACGCTGGTATGTGGAAGATTTGGCTAGAAAAGAATAAAGAATTTTCAGAAGCAAAAAAAGATCAGTTGATGAGATAGTTCAATCTATTGTCTGGACGGTTTCGGAATGGGCGAGTATGGCAACTGAATTTGTTGGGATTCCTATGGAAGATCCTCACAGATCATGGGCAACTTGTTTTAGTGGTGTAAGAAGCTCTAGACTGGTTCGTACAGTTAGTTGGCATTCTCCTCCAAAAGTTGTTTTGAAGTAGAATTTCGATGGTAGATTTGTTCAACAAATTTGTATGGGAGGAATTGGTGGTGTTATTCGTGATTGGGAAGGAAAGGTTGTGAAGAATTTTTCAGGACCAGTTAATTCGTTAGATGCAAACGGTGCTGAAATGTTTGCGTTGCTGGATGGTTGTCGTGAGTTGCAACATTTGGGAGGTTATAATGCAATTATTGAAGGAGAATCTTTTTCTGCTATTCAGTGGGGCTCAGGAAAAACTTCTTTTCCTTGGAAAATAGCGGATTGGGTGGAGGCGGTGCAAGCTATTTCTTCTCAAATGAAGCTTACTTTTCGTCACATCTTCAGAGAAGCAAATGATATGGCAGATGCTCTTGCTAGGGAAGGAGTCTTTCGTTTACACATTTATTTTAATGTTTAACTTCTTGAGTGTTTTCATCTGAGGTTGTTTTTCTTTTCTTGTTGTTTTTTCCTTCTCTTCTTGATAAAATTTTCTGTTATAAAAAAAAAAAGTATACACAAAAGAACACTACTGAATTAGAATTTTCATTTCACTCGGTATGTACTGATTCCTGGTTTGCCCTTACCAGGTATCGGCTGCGATGACCAAGAACTGGATTTTGACATTTGTGGTTGAAAGGTGCTCCACTAGTGATTTCAAAAGGTGCTCCACTAGTGATTTCAAGGACTAGCCCTTTATTTCATCTAGATTTGAATTTGATAAATATCATTTTTTTAGTTGAACTTATTGGTTTTATTTAGTGATGTTTCCTTAGTTTTCTTTGATTTGTGGACATTAACAATGGTTACTAGTTATTTCAAATAAATGTCAGATTGATTCTTATGTCATGGATTTGATTTATGTTGGTTATGATGCTTATTAGTCATGATCCGGAATCCGAACAGCCCCCGGATTTGGGACGTGACAACATGCTCATATGTCGAACAGTACCAAGCACGAACTAGTATTCCAACTTAACTTTCAGCATAAAATATTGTAACGAACCTTAAAAAGAAACATCCAAATTAATTATCTCGACATAAAAAATAAAAAATAATAATAGTGTCAAAACTATATATATATATATAGAGAGAGAGAGAGAGAGAGAGAGAGAGAGTACCAAGCAAACAGCACAAGTCAGATTATACTCAAGCTTCATTGAGTCTGCAAGTGCCAATGTCATTATAGGTGGAGTACTACTAAAATCACAGGAGAAGCTTCTAAAGAACTCTCTAGATCCTCCTTCATCCGTTTTACTTGAATTTATATAGAATGCACCAAGTTCTATGAGCCATGGAGACTGCAAAAGCTCTATGCACTTAGCCCGCATCATAGTCTTGAAGTTTCTACCATTTACAGAACAATGAACCTGCCAGACAGAAGTTGTAAAGCATATTACCAAGTAACTCAAAAAAATTATTACAACACAAACAATGCCAAGATACTTCAGGCACTCTGGTGCTCACTTTGTCATATTTCTTCAAGATTTTTTGAATAGCAATGGCATTCATTGTAATATATTCAATCAATACTAGTCCCTCTTGAACCAAGGCTTGTTGATCATCAGTAAAACAGTGTCGCAGACGCTGCATGTATCTAAGCAAACCATTGGAAACATGATGATGGCAGAGGTGTCTTGCTCTTGAGCTGAAACATCCAGATATTTCAGAAGCCTCTTTTGCCAATTCAGTGAAGAACATCTGATCACACACTAGAGAAAGAGCATTACTTCAGTGCCCAGGACACCAATTTTTAATTTTCAACTCGGAGAAAACAACTGATCAAATAATTACAGCCTATAAGATGTTACATGCAATGCACACAGTACCAAAAGGCAGAATGCTCTGTGAGGTATAATTGAAACAGCAGAGCTTTTTATCCCCTATTTATGGAATGAAACAAATGGAACTAATAGATATAACAAAGAGCTGTGTCATTGCATGACCATCATAAGAAAGAACCATATGAATGCATATTTTAGCAGAAAATATCTCAGTGCTGTAAGTTGTTAGCCATTGCCCATCCAAAAGAAAAGCCAACACCCAGCATTGATTCTTCCAATTTCCTCTCATAGGGTAATTCTATGTAAAAAACTGTAATGAGATGGTAATCAAGAGTGGGTAAAGAAAAGCTAAAAATTCTGAAAAGGTCTGAGTGTTTAAACTATACAACTAAGTTGACATGCATTCTACATCCATACACATGGCACGTACTCACAAGCTCTGAATTGTTCACCATCTGCAAGATCCTACCACGGATAAGCCTTAACCAGCAAGCAAACCTTGTCGGCCAATCCTAAAAACCAAACTAAAAGTTTGAAAATGACAACAAATGGAATTCTTCCCTGATTGAGAACAAGAAATGAATGGTTGGGGAAAACCAGAAAAGGCCAACATACATTCCTCATTAATTGACAAAAGCCCTTCAGTTGGTGGCTAATAAACATATTATAATCCCCAAAGATGGGCACATAAACAGCATTTTATAAACAAGCTTGGCCAAAAGGGCGGTATGAAATGATTTTTGTAATGGTAATAGCTTCTGGAGAAATCAAAGCTGTTGGAAAAAGATTTCAGAATTCGAAGGCAAGAGCTTCTGGACCAGTTACAGAAAAAGATTACGAAGAAATCAAATGGAGGCAGAATCCAGATGCAGATGGTTGAAAGAGAGACAAGAATACCAAGTTCTTTCACATGTAGGCTTCAGCAAGGAGTTGTATGAATAGGATTTCGGTGTTCGAGGAGGGAGAGTCCCAGTTTAAAGATTGGGATAATATTATTAAGAATGTCACTAGTTTCTTCAAGCTCCTATACTATGAGGATTTGGCTCAACCATCATTGGAGTTCCATTTCATTGGTGAACATCAAGTAGACTGGCTGGAAAGAGTTTCAAGAGGATGAAGTGAAAGTCGCGGTCTTAGAGATGGGTGGAGATTGAAAGTCCGGGATCCGAACCCTGGGGGCGGGGGGGTTTGAATAGGTTGAGCTAAGGTCTAGTCCAATTATGACAAATTTTAGTTTCTTTTTGCCAATTAAGCACAAGTGATGTTTATAGAAACTAAAGTGTGGAAGCATACAAGCTCCTATACTATGGGATAATATTATTAAGAATGTCACTAGTTTCTTCAAGCTCCTATACTATGAGGAATTGGCACAACCATCATTGGAGTTCCATTTCATTGGTGAACATCAAGCAAACTGGCTGGAAAGAGTTTCAAGAGGATGAAGTGAAAGTCACGGTCTTCGAGATGGGTGGAGATTGAAAGTCCGGGATCCGAACCCTGGGGGCGGGGGGGTTTGAATAGGTTGAGCTAAGTTCTAGTCCAATTATGACAAATTTTAGTTTCTTTTTGCCAATTAAGCACAAGTGATGTTTATAGAAACTAAAGTGTGGAAGCATACATGATAAACGTTCACCATAAAAGATAAGCACTCACCAAAACAGAATGATATATAGTGGTTCAGCCAAGTTGCCTACATCCACTCCAGCCTTGTTATCCTACACCCCACTAGTATTCCACTAACAATAGATGCTTTTCAAGGCTTAGCAATAACCTTTACAATATGCTTTTCAAGGTTAAGCAATAACCTTTACACCACAAGGGTTTTTCTCTCTAAGATGTGTCTACAATACACTAGAAGAGATGAATTTGAGTACAAGTATGTGCCTCTAAAATAGGTTGATATGAAAGTGAAATTCCAACTTATGCATACACACAATGTTAATGAAAAGATTAAAGTTCAATGTGTATGCATGATGCGTTCAATTAATTTTAAAAAGATAGCTCATAAAAATTTGCCAATAGAATTCAAAAATGTAAATCACAATAAGATTTGATTGAGGTAAAGCACCAATCACATGCAGTGAAAAAGACAACTTGATAAAGATGTGAAAATCAAGGCAAAACAAGTTTTATGAAAATTCAAAATCAAAACGTATAATGAATGAGCATAGTTGTATCCAAAACACAAACTAGTTTGAAAATGATTTTCATGTTCTGGAAAACAAGAAGCAAGGTTTCAAGTATTCATAGAAATTATGCTATAAAAGAAAATCAAAGATTTAGGCAAGCATGAAAATCAAAGCTTACTTGAAATGGTTCAAATATTAAATCCAAGCTTTAACATTTCTATTTACTCTCTAGCTTCCCTGAGCTCATACTCCTTCCTTTGCCCTCAAAACCTCTTGAAAATTTCACACTTGGGCTTTAGAATGAGCTGGAAATTTAAACAAAAAAATTCCTAATGGCTAGTTCACAGTCGACTCAACGGCTAGTTTGCGGTTCACCTGCGATCAATCGTGGCCTCAAGCGCGGTTGACAAAGAACTCCCAAAATTATGATGTTAATTTTCTGATGGGAATTCTTGCCCATGGAGCTACATACTTAGATTCATGCACAAGGTAAATCAAAAGTGTTTTTCAAAGCATGAACCTAAGGGCCTATTTGGCATCGTTCTTGTGTTGTTCCCAATTTTGTACTCAGATCGGGTTGTGTCGAGACTATACTCTCCGAACTTGTTTGCAAACATCATATTAAATTATTATGTTGAGAATATGCTGTACAAAACTTGTTTGGTAACATTATTAAAGTTTTGCTCCAAAGAACAAAAGTAAGAGAATCATAGGATTTACAACGTGGGACCCACCCTTTATTATTTGTGGCACTCTATTATTGTCGTATATGGGACCTACCTATAAAATTATAACGTGGTACCCAAGTATAAAAATTTCAACATGGGCCCCATATTCATAGGATTTACAATACGGGGCCCACTTTATAGGAATTATAATGTGGGGCCACCTTTTTGTGAATGTAAATATGGGACCTACCTTTAGAAATTACATCGTACACACCTTTAGAACTTCGAATATGGGCCCACATTCATAGGATTTACAATGTGGGCCCACCTTTTGCGATCGTGACCATGTGAAACACATTTAGGAATTACAAACTGGAGCTACATCTTTTGTGATTGTGGACACAGGACCCACCTTTAGAAATTACAATGTGGGTGCCCACCTTTAGAAATTAGAATATAGGGGCACATTCATAGGATTTACAATGTGGGCCCACCTTTATAGAAATTATAATGTGGGGCCATCTTTTGATTAATTGTGAATACATGACTCACCTTCAAAAATCCCAAGTGGTACCAAGCTTTAGAAATTACAACAGGGGGTCATATTCATAGAATTCACAATGCGGGCCTACATTCACAAGATACAATATGGCTCCACCTTTTGCAATTGTGACCATATGACCCCCCTTTAAAAATTATAAAGTGGGGCCAGCTCTTTGGTGATTATGGATACAGGACACACATTTAGAAATTACAACGTGATGCCCACCTTTAGAAATTAAAACATGGGGCCTTATAATGTGGTCCCACCATTATAGGAAGTATAATATGGGTCCACCCTTTGTGATTGTGACCACGTGACCCACCTTTAGGAATAACAAAGTGGGGCCACCTCCTTTGAGATTGTGGATAATTGAGAGGATTTGGAATCTTTAAATGACCTCTTTAAAAGGCAAGAGATAAAAGGTAAGTAGGGTAAGTAGGAACTAACTGTGCCAGCCAGTTGTTTCTTAAAAAAATAAAGTTTTTTTGTTTCAACTTTTTTATGCCAACATGTTAAGATTTTGGGATTCCTTCCCGTGAGAACAAAATTGAGAACGATGATTTACACTAACCAAACATGTTTTTTGTAGCCTCATCTCGTGGGAACATGAGAACATCCAAATGCCATGATGCCAAACGCACCCTAAGACGCCTAAGATAATTTGAAAATGAAATCACAAACATGCATGACAAAATTCAAGTTTTTAAAATTAAGACCATGGATGAAAATTGTCAAGATTTAAAAGGTAAGTGCAGGTATGAAAAATCAAGCTTAACTAAATGAGCATGCATCCAATCAAATTGCAGCACACAAAATCCTAACAAAGATAAAGCCACATGAATAGAAGGTTACAAGGAAACATGTTATGGATCTCTTAACAGAATTTCACTCCATAAAACCATCTATCTAAGCATATTGGATCCCTTTTTATTACTTCAACTCCTAAGAAGATAGGTGCAGTGGGTATTAAGGACTTTAGATCAATAAGCTTGATTGGAAGCAAATACAAGATCATGGTTGAAGTCCTAGCTACCATGCTCTATAAAGTGCTCCCCCTTTTCTATCTCCATGGCGCAAGGTGTTTTTGCTCATGGAACGATACTCTTGCATGGTGTCCACATAGAAAACGAGTGTCTTCACTAAAGGCATAAAAGAGGGAAGGTAAGGGTTTATATGCAAGCTTGATCTTGAGGTAGCCTATGATCTAGTTGATTAGATCTTTTAGTTTTTTCAAAGATCATGATGAGGGCAAGGGTTTTAGGGTAAAATGGTGTGGGTGAATCAAAGAATGCATGCCATCTACCATATTGTCTGTCATCATCAATGAAGCTCCTAAAGATCTCTCTCTCTCTCTCTCTCTCTCTCTCTCTCTCTCTCTCTCTCTCTCTCGTTCCTTCCTTCAAGGGGTTTACGACAAGGGGACCTTTTGTAACGACCCGGACTCACTGTCTACATGATATTGTTTGTTTTGGCTCATGGGATTTCAACCCAATCTTATTGCACGATTTTAAAAGGCCTCATGCAGGGTTAAGGCTAGGCCGCATTTATATACCCAAGATCAGGACTTGCATGTTTCCAATGTGGGACTTATGCACCACTGCATACCCAGTCCTCTAGAGTTTCCCCTGCCCTCTCTCTCTAGGCAGATGCCCGCTAAACCCAACACCCTTTTACAGGGGGGCCACAGGTGTGACATAATCCCCCACCAAAAAACAGAGCCACCCTCAACTCTGATAGTCTAATACCGTCTGTAATGACTCGGGTCCATATGATATTGTCCGCTTTGGCTCATGGGATTTCAACCCAATCTTACCGCATTGTTTTAAAATGCCTAATGTGGGATTAAGGCTAGGCCGCACTAATATACCCAAGATCAAGACTGGTATGTTTCCGATGTGGGACTTATCCACCACTGCATACCCAGTCCTTTAGAGTTTCCCCCGCCCTTTTTCTCTAGGTGGATGCTCGCTAGACCCACCGCCCTTCTACAGGGAGGCCAGAAGCGTGACATACTCCACCACCAAAAAACAGAACCATCCTCGGCTTTGATACCACTTTGTAATGATCCGGAATTCGGGGACCTATCAAACTCCACATCGTAACCTACAAGTACCTCATTATGAGTATTAAGCATGACAAGAAATTTGTAATTGGAAAAGGTTGGACCCACCCATTGGACACCCCTAGATGCACCAGCACATGAGGCTAAGATATAGACTCCTGACGTGGCTTTTAAGCCATACGCATAATTTCTCTAACTTTTAGGTTAGTTGCATTTTCTTTGGCTAAAAATCAGCCGTTTGACTAACTATAGTTCACCCCTTGTGTTTCAGAGGCACCCTTGAGGTGTGTGATTTTTAAAGCCTGTGCACACAGTGGTAGGTGGCGGTCCAAAGGTTAGAGTTAGAAACCTTAAATTGGACTTAACAAGTATATGTCATTATTATTTTATGCAATATTTTCATTTATTATATTGTCCAATGTATAAAATTAGAGAAACCCGTTTGAAATGGTTTGGGCATGTCCAACGTAGGCCGGTAACGGTACTCGTGTTAAAGAGGCCCAAAGCCCATCAGTTATTAGCCCATTGTTATATCTCACGTGGGATGGAATGAGAGACAGCAGTAGCCTTATAGTAGCCTTATTTACTTAGAATACCAATTACTGTAATTAGTTTCCTTCTTAACTTAGAATACTAATTGATGTAATTAGAGAGGTTTCCTTTCTTAGAGCCTAGATTAAAGGCATGTAAATACCTATATAATGAGGTATAATCTCCATAGAAAAATAGACAGAAATAATACATTCTCAAGGGTATTCAAAACTCTTTTCCATCGTCAGTTTGTCATGGTATCAGAGCAAGGTTAGGGTGTTTAATCTTAGAAATCATCCAAGGAGACAATCAGAGACAATCCTCTGTCCCTCGTGAAAAAAAACAGATAGGAGATCTGTTTTCCAGAGTTCGTCAGCCATTCAGACCAGCGATAGCATCAGTTCTTCTCATGGCCCACCTGTGATCATCACAACTTCTTCAGAGATCATTCCAGTCAAGGTCGCCTGCTTCTTCTGAGTTTTTTTGTGATTTTTTCAGAATTTTTTGACCCTGCAAGGTAGGATTTCTGATCATTCTCGTGGTTTTTCAATATCTGACACAAAGTTTGATCAAGACCATCCAAAATCCTGGATATTCAACGGAATAAGTTCAAACCTGTTCCAATAGGTGCGAAAATAGTGCTGCTCAGGAGATCAGACCTCTGATCAGTGTCTAGATCCATCTAGGGGGACCACGTGTTGGACCTGAGGCTCATTCAAGGTCGTCTGGCACGGTTTTTTTCTCTATTACTGTTCTGACGTGATTTTTTTCTTCTCTGCTGGGTTGGATCGTGCATTCTACACTCTAGAACACTTTTGATTGCTGTATTTCTCTGTTTCAATCCGTTTTTTTATAAATCTAACATTGAGATGGAGAAATCTGAGGTCACTTTGATCAAGTTCACTAGACAGAATTACCCTGCCTGGTCTTTCCAATTCCAAATCTACCTAGAAGCTAAGGAATTGTGGGGATTTGTTTCTGGCACGGACCCTAAACCTACTGAGGATGAGAAGAAGATCTCCTCTTAGCATACTAAAGATGCCAAAATCAAATCCTGGATTCTGGGATCCGTGGAGCCTCATCTGATAATGAATCTCAAGCCTTACCCCACTTCGAAAGCCATGTGGGGGTATTTGAAGAAAGTTTACCATCAAGATAACTCTGCCCGACAATTCCATCTTGAATGTGCAATTACTGAATATACACAAGGGACTTTGTCCGTTCAAGACTACTATTCAGGTTTCCGAACACTCTGGTCGGAATACGATAGTATTAAATATGCAGATGTGGCTAACAATGTGTTGGCAGTAATTCAAGACCTTCAGGCCTCTAGTCAGAGAGATCAGTTTTTTATGAAACTGCGGAATGAATATGAAAGTGTCCGATCTACTCTGATGAATCGGACGCCCCTACCTTCATTAGATGTCTGCTTGAATGAGCTCTTACGTGAAGAACAACGCCTTACAACCTCGGCTCATATTGCTCAACAGAAAACTGAAACCTATTCGGTCGCGTTCTCGGTCAATAAAACTTCTCAGCCTTCGCTTCGAGACTTGAGCAAAACCCAATGCTACAGTTGTCAGAAATTTGGGCACCTTGCATCTCAGTGCAAACAGAAAGTCTGCAGTTACTGTAAAAAGTCGGGACATATCATCTCTGAATGTCGCCGCCGTCCACCACGTCCATCAACACAGTATCAGACTCCTCAATATCTGGCTCAGCAGTATCAGCCTTCACAGTCTCAGACTCCACACGCATATGTGGCTTCCTCGGTTATGCCTGCTCCTCCATCTGCCTCACAGCCTGGGCCCTCATCATCTCTCACTCCTGAATTAGTTCAACAAATGATTATTAATGGCCTCTCTGCCTTTGGTCTCTCAGGTAAGTCACCTTCCTCTTCTACTTGGTTCATTGATTCCGGGGCATCTAATCATATGACGCATTCCCCCACCCCTTTCTCCACTATGACAAGTTACAATGGCCATCTTCAAATACAAACTGCTGACGGTGGACATGTTCCCATTACTGTTGTCGGCGATATCCCTGGTCCCATCCCATTGAGAAATGTTTACCTTTGTCCTAATTTAACTTCCAACCTATTGTCAGTCGGACAACTTGTTGAAAATAATTGTAACATCTCTTTCTCTTCTTCTGGTTGTGTTGTGCAGGACCAGATGTCCGGGAAGGAGATCGCGAGGGGGCCTAAGTGTGGATGCTTGTTTCCGCTGGATTTTTCTAAAATTTCTCAAAATCAATTTAACAATAATGTGTTTTGTTTTTCTCTTAGAGATAATTGCCGGTTGTGGCATAATAGACTCGGACATCCTAATTCAAAGGCTTTGTCCCTTATGTTAAATTCTGGTTTATTAAATAAATCTCTTGGTTTATCTTCTTGTGTGCCTTTTGATTGTGCTACTTATAAAATGGGGAAGAGCAAAACTCTTCCATTTCCTCATTCCACTTCACACACCTCTAAGTGTTTTGCTTTAGTTCATAGTGATGTATGGGGAATTGCTCCAGCTCTTTCCCACGCTCACTATAAATTTTTTGTGACTTTTATTGATGATTTCAGTCGGTTCACATGGGTCTACTTTCTACATTCAAAATCTGATGTTTTCATTGTTTTTAAAATCTTTTTGGCTTATGTTGAAAATCAATTTTCCACCTGCATTAAAATATTGCGATCTGATTCTGGAGGGGAATATATGTCCTCTGATTTTCAACGGTTTTTGCAACAAAAAGGCATTATTTCTCAAAGATCTTGTCCTTATACTCCCCAGCAGAATGGAATCGCTGAAAGGAAAAATCGGCATCTCCTTGATGTCACTCGTTCCCTTCTTCTGGAGTCATCGGTTCCTACTCGTTTTTGGGTTGAGGCACTGGCTACAGCAGCCCACCTTATCAATCGTATGCCATCAACCTCCATTGAGCATCAAAGCCCATATTACCGTTTGTACAAGACCACTCCATCATATGCGGATCTTCATGTTTTGGCTCCACTTGTTTTGTGCACTTGCCTCCTTCTGAGAGGACAAAACTCACGGCACAATCCACTCAGTGTGTGTTTTTAGGTTATGCACCCTTCTAGAAAGGGTTCCTTCGTTATGATCCTCAAATTCGTCGTGTACGTACCTCTAGGAATGTCGTTTTCTTTGAACATCAGTATTTTTTTCAAAAACACATTGATCCTCCTGACTCCTCTTTTGTGTCATTACCTGGTTTTTCTGACGACCCGTCAGTTGTTCGTTTTAATCCTAACTTTGTGTATCACAGACGGAACAGCACAGCGCCTACCAGGGATCCCCCTCCTGATCTTCATCCGGCATCCGGTCCAACACCGGCAGTTGATCCATCTGGACATCCTTCACTGCGTCGCTCCACTCAGATTTCGGTACCACCAGCCCGTTATGGGTTCTCCCATACTTCCTTAATGGCCACTTTATCTTCCTCTTCCATTCCCCAATCCTATTCTCAGGCTGTGCAGGACCCCTGTTGGAACAAGGCTATGCAAGAGGAATTGGATGCATTAGCGCAAAATCATACGTGGGATTTTGTCCCATCTCCTGTGGGTGTCAAACCTATTGGCTGTAAGTGGGTATTTTCTCTCAAGTTAAAATCTGATGGATCTTTAGATCGATATAAGGCGCGTCTTGTCGCTCTTGGAAATCGCCAGGAATATGGCATTGATTATGATGAGACTTTTGCTCCGGTTGCCAAGATGACCACCGTCCGCACTATTCTTGTTGTTGCTGCATCTCAGTCTTGGCCTCTCTATCAAATGGATGTCAAAAATGCATTTCTACATGGTGATCTCAAAGAGGTTGTTTATATGCGACTACCTCAGGGTTGCTCATCCGGGACCGGTATGGTTGCCAAACTTCGTCGCTCCCTCTATGGTCGAAAACAAGCTCCTCGCGCATGGTTTGAGAAATTTCAGGCTGCTCTTCTCCGCTTGGATTTTCATCCAAGCCCTTATGATCCTTCTATGTTTTTACATCATGCTCCATCCGGGATCACTGTACTCCTTGTCTATATTGGTGACATAGTCATTACTGGTCCTAATGCCACCATGATTCAGAAGATCCAAGCGTCTCTTCATGAAACCTTTCACATGAAGGATCTCGGCCCCCTACATTATTTCCTTGGTCTGAAAGTTCACCAATCGCCTCAAGGCATAGTTCTCAATCAGCACAAATACACTATTGATCTCATTGCCTTGGCTGGCCTTACTGCTTCAGCTCCTGTGGATACGCCGGTTGAACTGAATGTCAAACTTCGTCGCGAGGAAGGTGATCTTCTCTCCGATCCTACTACTTATCGCCAGTTAGTTGGCAGCTTGATCTACCTCACGATCACTCGCCCTGATATCTCTTATGCGGTAAACCTGATGAGTCAGTTCATGACTGCTCCTCGTCACTTTCATCTCGCTGCTATTCGCCGCATCATTCGGTACCTTATTCGTACACCGACTCGTGGGTTGTTTTTTCATCCAACAATCCTCTATCTCTCAAAGCTTATTCCGATGCTAATTGGGCGGGTTGTCCGGATACTCGCAGATCGACGACCGGCTGGTGCATGTTTTTAGGTGATAGTCTCATTTCTTGGAAATGCAAGAAACATGACAAAGTTTCAAAATCCTCTACCGAGGCCGAGTACCGCACCATGTCTGCTGCCTGCTCCGAAATTCTTTGGCTCCGTGGTTTCCTTTCTGACATTGGTTTTCCAGCAGTAGGCGCTACCCCACTCTATGCAGATAATACAAGTGCAATTCGGATTACTGAAAATCCGATTTTTCATGAACGCACTAAACACATCGAGGTTGATTGTCACTTCATACGTGATGAGCTTAAACGTAATGTCATCAGTCTCCCACATGTCTCCACTGAACTTCAAATTGCTGATATTCTCACCAAAGGGCTTCCTCGACCACGCCATCAGTTCTTGGTTGACAAATTGATGCTTGTTGATTCTCCCGCATCAATTTGAAGGGGGGTGTTAAAAAGGCCCAAAGCCCATCAGTTATTAGCCCATTGTTATATCTCACGTGGGATGGAATGGGAGAAAGCAGTAGCCTTATAGTAGCCTTATTTACTTAGAATACCAATTGTTGTACTTAGTTTCCTTCTTAACTTAGAATACTAATTGATGTAATTAGAGAGGTTTCCTTTCTTAGAGCCTAGATTAAAGGCATGTAAATACCTATATAATGAGGTGAAATCTCCATAGAAAAATAGACAGAAATAATACATTCTCAAGGGTATTCAAAACTCTTTTCCATCGTCAGTTTGTCAACTCGTAAGGAAAAGTTTGGCCATGAAGGTTGATGGCCCACAAAGGGGAAGGGGTAAGCCAAAGAGGACATGGATGGAGGTGGTAAAAATGGATATGAGGAAGCGTAACTTATCTGAGAACTTGGCTCAAGATAGATCGGAATTGAGAAACAGAATTCGTGTAGCCGATCCCAACATAGTTGGGACAAGGCTTTGATGATGATGATGATGATTTTCATTTATTATATTGTCGTTCACACATACATGTAGTCTTAGAAATCTGTTCACTCAGTGTTCCTGATTTATGTTTTCGCCCCAATCCCAGGTAACCAGAACTTAGAAAGACAAGAGGATCCTAACAATGAAGAAATAGGATTCGATATCTACGGTTGAGCGACACGGGACTCGAAGATCAAATTAGAAACTAGACAAATGCATCAGACTGTTTGTTTTGGGAATTGTATAATTTCATTTCACTTTGGATTTTTCCATTTACAATAAGTTTTGGATTATCTTATAATTAAAAACTTAGATTTTAAGTAAAAGCTTGATTATTTATGATTCCAATAATTTTAACTCATGATGGTGTTATGCTCCTAGTTGGTTACGATGCAGAGTCCGACAGGGATCTAGATTCCGGGTCGCTACAAAGTGGTATCAAAGCCGAGGACGGCTCTGTTTTCTAGTGGGGGAGTATGTCACTCCTATGGCCCCCTTGAAAAAGGGGGAAACTCTAAAGGATTGGGTATGCAGTGGTGCATAAGTCCCACATCGGAAATATGCAAGTCCTGATCTTGGGTATATAAGTGCGGCCTACCCTTAATCCCACATGAGGCCTTTTAAAACCATGCGGCAAGATTGGGTTGAAATCCCATGAGCCAAAAAGGACAAAATCATATGGACACTGGGCCTGGGTCGTTACACCTTTTATCTCCTTTCCTCTTTGTTATTGATGGAGAGACTTTTAGCCATGTTGGTGCCAGCAAGTTTTATTATATGGTTAAAGCCTGCTAGCAATGCTCCGATAGTAAATCATCTTCAATTTACAAATGATATTTTGACATTTTGTGAGGCAAAGGTGGACGACTAAAGAATTTTAGAGCAATGCCTTTATGCTTAAAAGTGATATCGGGCGTAAAGGTAATCATTTAAAGGTGAAATCATTAGAGTATGAATGAACGTCACTTACGGTCCACGGGCTAGTTGACCTCATGGGATGCAAGGCAAGTTCTCTTCCAGCCTCATATATGGGTCTTCCTCAAGCCTAGGTGGAGCATCCAAAGCATTGTGGAGTCCAATTATCAAAAGGGTGGAGCATAAATTGGTTTCTTGGAAGCCTAATATTTATCTCTGGGAAGTAAAATTACTTTAATAAAGTCATCCCTTTCAAACCTTCCTATCTATTATATGTTCGTCTTTAGATGCCCAACAGTTATGGTGAAGCTTATGAGAGGTTATGTGAACTTTAGTGGCAAGGCAGGTATATAGAGAAAAGTATCATCTGTTGGATGGAAGGAAGGTGGTTTGGGCTTCAGACCTTTGTGGCAAATGAATCAAGCTCTGATGTGGAAATGGCTTTAAAGGATTGGCGATGATCTAGATATATTGCGAGAAAAAGTCATTGTGGCAAGTTATGGTTTGGATAGAAATGGCCAGTTCATCCCAGATCTGAGTGCACCTCATTCTGCATTTTTGGAAGAGTTATTTGTCTATGAAGGAGCCCTTCATGAACAACAGTAGAAATAGACTGGGTTCAAAAGAACAAATCTTATTCTTGATAGATATGTGAGTTGGAGACAGAGTCCTTGCCATTCAATTCCCTGAGCTATTTCGATGTGCAAGCAGTTAATTTGCTTTGGTTAGCAACATAAAAAGGGTTGGAGACAAAGTCGTGTGGTGACCTATTTTTATTAGAGATCTGAAAGTGGAAGGTCAACTTCAGAAGTTGCTTCATGTCTTAAATGGGTATACTTTCTGGTAGAGGGAATTGATAGAAGGGGTTTATTTGGGAACAAAAGATGGGCAATCTTCTATTGCTTCTTTCGAGCCTTGCAGAATACTTCTATGACTCACTTGTGAGCCCTTGAAGGCTCCTCCAAGAGTAATGGCTTTTTGTTTGGTGGCCCTGTTGGATTTTCACTATGGATGACCTTCAGCAACAGAAGAAGATTTTGGTAAATGGTAGCCCCATGTGCTTGGCAGATGGAAAGTCTACAGACCACTTGATGTTTAATACAGACCACTTCATGTTTAATAGCAAGTCCGCTCAGAAGCTTAGGTGCTCTATTTTGGTGTGCTTTGATGCTAGAGGATTGGAGCTGATAGTGGGATCCCATAAAATAGTTGAAAGGTGCTCACTGACACAACCACAAGGTTGCGAGTTTGATCACTCAGGAGCTCATGATCAAGATCCATGTGAATATGCCGTTGATCATCTTTTTCTTTGTTTTGAGTATTGCCGTTGATCATCTTGATCGGCTTGATCGAAAGAAAGGGCCAAAACAACATGTAAATGAGGGAAAGGTCTAACAGAAGGGGCCAAAATTTAGATTGGATGGTCGAGATGGATCAAATCTATTGTGAAAGTTCAACATTGCTTAAAAGGAAAAAAATAGAACTTTCCTGATCCTTTTAGGCCATCTTATCCAACCCAATCATTCCCAAACATGATGAAAAGTACAACGACATTGAGTTGTAAATTATCTAGACTGGGCCATTGATCATTAATCATGGCCCAAGCTAGGCCCATTCCACTCCAAATCCAGCCCATATGTGACACTTAAACGTGGTCTATCTAAACATACCTTTGACTGAACAAATAGGTCCACAAAGTGAGGACCACAGCCTACTTTACATGGAATGTCCAAAGTGCCGTGAGAAAAAAATAATTTCCAAGTTTGATTTCCTTTCTTATTTGGAATCTCACTACGGGAATTGCTGAGAGAGAAAGTACAAGTGGCATATCAAAAGGGAATCCCTACAAAGAAGGAAGAGAGTGTCGAAGTGAAGTTTCTTCATTGATTTTTTGTTACTTTCTTTTCTTAGAAAATTAGATTATTGAATTGTAATAAGGACTCTCACTTGACATTTCCTTTATTTGTATGAACTAGATGAATAGCTAGGATTAAAAGTAGATAAGTAGGGATGTCCAGCCCTAAGCTGAATGTTATGATATGTTCTCAATAAAATTTATATGGTTTGCAAGTTATTTCTTCTCTTGTTGGTTTGAGACGGATTTCTTCCAAAAATTGAAGATTGTTTCAAATGATGGGTTGCATTGGGTTAAGCTTTCTACAACTTGTCTCCTTGTGATTCTTGAGTTTTTGTAGATTTGGGTAAGGGATTGGAATTGAGTTTTCTAATCAATTGGAGCGCACCTCTAGCTACACCATTTGAGTCACACCTACCAAAAAATATGACAAGTTCAATTGGCCTAATACAAAGCATGCAAGTATTTTTAGTATGTAAAAAGTGTATATTTAAAGAATATTGCAATATAAGAAAAAAAAAGTATATCCACGCGGATAAAAGTATTTAAGCTATCATCATCATCATCATTGAGGCTTTATCCCAACTTCATAAAAAATCAATGAATGCTTTTGGATTATAATCACATATATAAACTAGAATATATAGAACATGCCAATCTATCGATCCATTCATCATCATCATCAAAGCCTTGTCCAACCATGTTGGGGTCGGCTATATCAAATATGTTTCGCCATTCCGGTCTATTATGAGCCAAATCCTTGGATAAATTGCACTTTGTCAGATCTAACCTTATTACTTCCATCCATGTCATCATTGGCCTTCCCTTTTCCTTGGCAGCCCATCAACTTAAATAGAAAGACATGTATTGAGGTATGTATCTATGTGCCTAATATGGATGTAAATACGCACACAATGTAGTTCTTTTTCATAATTCGGAGTGCCTTGTTTCATAGTCTCTATGGGAGTAGACATTAAAAACTTCTAAGAAACAGTCAAAGTGGTGATTTGGTCCTAACATCATGGTTTCTACATTTGGATGGAAGTAAATGTCAAAGAGGCTCCTATCACGACCAAAGGATGGACATGAATATTTCTTTATTTTTCCTTCCCCCTAGTGAGCTTGCGAGTAGGGAGATTCAACACTTTATCTGAATAGTACCTTTTAAAATTCCTCCGGGGACGAGGATTCAAGCCTTAGCAAACACAAGCAAGAAAAAAGAAAAAAAGATTAAATAACATATGGAAAGCAGCCAACTGTGCATAATGACCAATGTCCAGTGCCAGTTGATCCCAATGTTCAGTGCCTCCCTATGCTCGACGCCTGCCACCAAGGGCAATACCCATTTTAAGTAAAGAAGGGGCAGGTTTCTATTTTGCTTATGAGACCTCCTTAGTTCAGTTTCTCTCACAAGAAAATCTAAAATTGCCCCACTATAAATGGGGTTCCTACTTCCTAGCAATTCCACAGGAGGATCCATTCTCCCCTCCACATATTCAAGAGCATCCAAGATTGTCCAAGACCGAGAACTAAGAGACTTCAACTTCCAATTTGAGTTAGTACCATCAAAAAGGGTTTGTATAATGGATTTCAAGGACCCTTCAAGATTCAATGGGGCCTACTAAAACTCAAGCGACGTCGTGCCTAGATAAAAGATTAAATTAATAAAAGTTCTCCTCTTTAACTTTTTTTTTTCTTCTTTAGTTTCTCTTTTGCATTCACTTTTCTTTATATCTTTTCTCAAACAGTGACTGACCATGCTAGAATCACAATGATAGATAAACCAAAAAATTTAAACAAGGAAAAGGAAAAATGATCAGATTGTAAGGATCATCTCATTGATTATTATTAGCGAAGAATTCAATGAGATAACAAACCAATGTCACATGACTCATCTCATGGATTTAATGATTCTACTAAAAACACACTAACACCACTCACCACTAATGTCATGTAACTCGAGGCAGATCATTACATAAAATATCTTTCTTTAAAAAGAATGTTCTATGGAGATTCAAAACGTGCAGAAATTAAAACACACACACGTAAATAATCCAAAAGAACACATTCGTATAACGCTCTTAGCTACAAATCAGTAGGGGAAAATGCGTACTCGGACATGATTCGCACTGGCAATGTGACAATTCATTGCTTTCCTCTTCTGGCCTCATGTCACAAGAACCTTGAATTGGATGAAAAGTTTGACATCTCTTTAGAATTTTCTTTAGCAGCTTGTACTCTACATGTGAGCATTTATCCAGAAATTTCTCTTGATCTCCATGAAGATACTCTGCAAATGTCTCTCCAAACTTCATTTCTCAAGCTCTAAAGTACAGGGAAAAAAAGTTAAAAGCAATATCAAGGAATTTTTATCTTAACAATAATAATAATAACAACCCACGCCATGATTAAAAAACATCAAATTAAGGAAAACACAGATAGAAAATACAGAATTCCTCCTTTCTACTAACTAAACCCTAGATTCCAACATCAAAGACCCCCCGGGGGGGGGGGGGGGGGGGGGGGGGGGGAGGGGCCAATGTGAAAGAAAAGGAAAATTCATTAAAGGGATTTCTCATCTTGCCCTGGAGTACATAATAAGAGGACGAAATTCTATCACAAGAAGAGAACATATAAATTACTCTCTGTATTTTCAAACCTATGATTTCAATTTGATTTGAAAAAAAACCGATTTGTCGTCATTTATCAGAGATGTGGGAGAACTAGTTGTCCAATCTCTAGAATAAGATCGCAGGTCCCGAAAAATCATTAGGAGGTTATGTGCCTATACAAAAGATATTTAAAAAAAAATCAACTTTGTTGTCGATGTTAAATGCTAGGGAAACGACTGGCAGTTAAACCGGGTTAACAATCTAAGCCATCCACTTAGTAGCACTAGAAACAAAGGTAACTAGGTTACAACTTGAGTCAAATAAAATCTCAAACCACATGGTCCAACCTAACCAGAAGTGAAATTTGAGATTGGCCTGGTTTAGCTTGGATTATGAAGCCAATATGGAATTTGGTTTATGTTCTACTTTGGGCTTCAAGTGCTTGAGTTCAACTCATGCACCAACTTATTTGCATGTGTATATACTGTGCATGGATTTAATCAAGTGTGAATTGTTCGCAAATGATTTTAACCAAATCTCATGTTGGCTCCTACACATACAACCATGCCAATTTGAAAAAAATATTTATGTCCTCAAGTTAAATGAGTGTCAAATTAAGTCTTGTGGCAATTAATGTGTAATAATGTGTAATGGGGTAACTTGATGATGTGGGGTGAGAATGTAGACTGGGGGGTGGTTTCTCCTAATTATTAGTTCAACCCTGAAAATGTATTGGACAACCACCTATAGAATCTAAAACATTCAAAAGAGAGAGAGAAAAGACTTTAGCTTTTGGCCAAGTTTTACATCAAACATTGTTGAGTGCGCTATCAGATTGATTATGCAACTAAAATACATAAAAAAAAGTAAAAGAAATAAAAAGAAGACAATGATGAAAGTGTGCATTCCAAATTGATCAATTCAATAGTGGGTTCAGCTCTATGAGAAGTGAGATTAAGTCATTAAACTGATGAGTATTGGGTATCACAAATGGCTGCCAATATATTGTCCACTAGTATGGAAAAGAAGACAAAGGGAGACATGACGTGTTCACAATTGTCAATTTAATAGTGGGCCAACTTTGACATGAGTGAACATATGTCAAGTGACTTGACCCCATGCGAGGAAAAACAAAACAAGAAAGTGATGCTGCAATGGATCCAAATCCATCGTATTCCTCTACATTTCTCTCTCTTGGAACCTCCCTCCCCCCTCATCTTCCCTACCTCCTCCTCCTGCGTTTTTTCTCAATAAAAGCCTCTCTCTATGTATATGGAAAAGCTCTGATTCATATGGGACAGCATCGTGGCCGGTAGTGAAAAGAGAGGAGACAGGAAAAGTGATGCAATACGGAAGTCCAACCCCATTGCCGCGTCAATAAGGAAGATCACAACCACAGAGTGGATTTAATTGGCCAAGGTTAGTGTAGGACCTAGACTTGTTAAACTAGATGGTTAACTTTCTATCAGCACCATAGTATACTAATTTAAAAGGCAATAATACAGGAAAACACTCAAATGGAGATAGCCTTCAGAGGAAAAAAAATCTTCAAATGTATTGTCAAACATGCAAAAATAAGAATAACCATACCCAATTTGTTTAGCATCCATAATATTTTCTCATCATCAAATTTATTGTAAGCCCACATTCATGATATGATCTAATTTTCCTTTGTCATTACTCTGATTCTCAGATGCGCACATGACTGAGGTCTACCTTGAGAATCGGGGATGGCTTGAACCTCACACAACCAGTTTATGTGGCCAAGCCCATTAGTTGATTTTGCAGAATGAGAACAGATTGATTTTTCAGAATGATAGCAGACTCAATAGCCCATTTTACAAGACATAGGCAGTTCCAATCAAAAATCCATTCTACAAAATCCAGACTTTCCAAAGAAACGTATATTACGAGCTAATATCATAGCCAGTCAAAAACCCATTCTAGACATTCCAAAGAAGTATATATTACAACATCACACCCAGCTCAAAAATGTCCCCAAACATGCTGATGCCATAATAATACACACAGCTTCTTTTCTCTTTTTTTGAAAACCATCCTCGTCATTCCTTGTGTTTTTTTAAGAAAATGAGGATGATACACAGAGCTTGAATGGTTTTTCTCATTTAGGAATTAGGAGGCTTGGAAATCAGACTCATATCAGAATTAGCATGCCTTTATCGTAACTAAATGAAAATATGAAAACTTAGAACAAGTTTACAAGCCAAAGGTATTGACATGAGTTCATCTACATACCAAAAGGTATAATAAATCAAGGTAGTCCTCCACACAATTATAAGTTGTGATGGGTGACCACTGTACAAAAGATCAAGTAGACCTTCATTGTGTATGTAGTCATCTACCCCACAATATGAAAAAAAGTTGAAATAGATGGGGATGACCACTTTGATCTGTGAAAAGATGATCAGATTGGAGAACATACCAAAAATCTGAAAAACAAAAACCTTCACGTGGTGGAGCTTGTGGGGGTTGAAACTTGAAAGAGGAGAGACGGCTGAATAGAATGCTTTGTGGGACTAGGGGGCAGGGTGGAGAGAGAGAGAGAGTGTGGGGGAAGGGTGAGTTTCACACGGTTTCTGTTTCCTTTTAAGACGGACCCGTGCGATGGATTTGAAAGTAACGTAGGAGACGAGTAAGGATGGATAGCGAAGTTTGAGGGGCAGACACTGCATGCCGAAGTCTGAAATTTAAAAGGTTTGCCCCGGATTAATTTGGACTCCTTAAATATTTGACTCGTTTGAGGGGCAGACACGGCATGCGGAAGTCTGAAATTTAAAAGGTTTGCCCCGGATTAATTTGGACTCCTTAAATATTTGACACGGACCGTATTTTATGCTGTGTTGGGGAGGGGAGGGGAGGGAAAATTAATTTTACCTCCTCTTATTTGGGAAGTAAAAAAGTAGGGGAATAAAAGTGAAAAAGTAGGATTTTGTTTGTTTGTGAAGTACATGAAAAATTACCATTTTGCCCTTATTTTTATAAAAGTTTATAAAAGACAAAAAATGACGAAAAGGGCAAAAAGAACATTTTCCCTCCCCTCCCTCATTTTCCCCCTTTTTTGGGGGGAAAATTTTTGCTACCTTTTTCCCCCCATTTTCCCTCCCCTCCTCTCCCAAACACCCTCCAAAAACATTTTCCCCCCACTTTCCCCTCCTTTTTTTCCTTCCCCCCTCTTTCTCCCCTTCCCAAACAGGGCGTAAATAACGGTTTCGGCAGTTTTGAATTGGATACTGTTTTGTTGGTTTCGGACCCGATTTTCGATAAGAAAATCCGGATCTGATTCCGGAAACGGGTCCACCTAGAGGATGCGAATCTAGTTCCAAAATCAATTTTATTTTTTCTTTATTTTTTTTTTTTTAAATAAACATATCATTCAACTGATAACGTGCATCAAGTCTACAACATCCACTATTATACATAAGAATGCACAAAAAGAGTTTGTTTTTAAGTACAAATTGCAATATCAAATACTAGTATGCCAAGTCTCGGGTGCACGGGTCGAAACCTATGTGGACCTAGAACCAGACCCGTTTATCAATCGGAACCTAAATTAGGTTCCGGACCCGTATCCGTTTATAAATCGAAACATAAAATAGGTTCCATACCTGGTTTTTTGTGGGTCGGAACTTGCAGGTAATCGGAGAATCGATGCCAGTTTGCAACCTTACTCAAGTCCCATGTAAATTAAATGATAAATTAATATTAATTAATATCCAAATTAAATATTAGTTTTACAAAAAATTACATGTATTGAGGGAATTCAAATATTAATAATCCATTATTATAATTATTGGAAGTAAACTCCGACTCGGCTCATAGGAAAGGTCGAGTCTAAATGGGATCCAGCCGTGCAAAACTTAAATCTAGAAATTTCCTATAACATATACCCGAATCCAAAAAAGTATCAACTTTGGGTTGGAATCTATATCTAATTTGGGTGTCACGGATAAGAGTGCGTCTGCGTGTGGGTGGGTGTGGGGATGTGTGCGTGCCTGATTGGGTGTGTGAGATGAGACACTCTTTTAGGCTCTAGAGTGTCTCGTTTTGTATTTATTAATATATGTAAATAATGCACACACAGTGATTGCGCGTAAATACATTTATTTGTACACATTTATACATTCGACTATTTCTCTCCCACTTGCAAAAAAAACACAGTTGCATTCTTTATAAGGTGACTAGCAAAATGAAGCACGAGCAATAGAAGTCATAAAGAAATACATTTATGATATAATATAAATAAAAAAAATTAAAAGTGATGTTGATATTATATGTTTATATTATATAAATTGTGAAATAGAAATATATCTCAAAAACAAGTAATTGATAGGCTTAAAATTATAATCACGGATAGAAATGATGCTATGGCCTGTATTAATCAAGAAACATGGAATAAGAGGCTTTCTTAAAATCCACTATGGATGTCCCATATTGCAAGCAAACGAGATTTCTCAATGTGTGTTTGATTGGTGCAATGTCAAGGAAGCATAGCATCATGGAGTGGATAAAATCGGAGAGATGGATAATTTAGTATAATTTTATAATGTTAAAGAGACATTACCATTTCTAATATGAAAAATGACATTTTTAGAAGGAGAAAAATAAAATTTTGATTCAAAAATGCAATGGGCCGTAATACAGTGGCATCATAGAGGTCTTTCTCTCTCTTTAAAAGAAGGATAAGAGAATAAGGGTTGGTTAACGAGCAATTGATGTAGTATTTAAGGAATTGAATAGTCAAGATCAATCGAAAATGTCAAAAATCAATTGAGTAAGGCTGATTTCTCAATTAAAATCAATCTCTTTGATTTGTTATGTACTAATGCTTTAGCCAAACAGGAGGTTATATGGGTGTATCCTTTGGAGGGTTTCGGTTTTGTAAGTGAATGAAAGTGTGGGGTACAATACTCTTTTGCCTCTTTTCCTAGCTCTTCTCTTGTATTTTCCTACTCTTTTAATGAAAGCTTCAGTTGCTGATTAAATAACCCTGAGGGTTAGCTCAATTGGTTTAGGACCATGGTTTGCACTCGAAGGTTATGGGTTCGAAACTGCACTATCCCACTAGGGTTACGGGGGAGTTTACCCGGCTTCCTTTTGGGTCCAGAGGGATTAGTCGAACCCAAAGAGTTGGGAAACCTCCGATAGCAAAAAAAAAAAAGAAGAACACAGTCTTTTGGATAATAGCACAATACCTACCTGTACTTTATAGATAATTTAGACTACCCCCATGTACTTTAGTATTTTGTACTAAATCTACTTGTATTTTAAATCACAGTGCAAATAGAGACGGCCGGACATAAAAGATGGAATGACGAATCTATCCCTCCATATATAAGTCGTGTCTTGCCCTTTTCGATCATTTTCCCCCTTTTCACTTGCTGTTAAGGTTCTTTTTCATTGGCAAGGCGACTTTGGAAGAAACCGCCCCTCTTTCAGAAAGGTGATCTTTATTGCGGTTAGGGCTCTGCCGATCAAAGTGAATCCATCAAGAAGCATTGGTGATTCCAAAGGTATGTATAATCTCAAACCCTTAATAATGCCATGTATATTTTGATGCCAAGGGTTTTGGGTTTATGGTTTTGAACAGTCATCTTAAATTGACATCTCTACGTGCATGGATTTTAAAGTTATTGATGGGTTTGTACGATCTCTATGTGAAATTTGAATTAGAAAATTGTCCCTTTCTTTGCCTCATTTAGTGAATGGGGATGAGTTTTTCAGCTACTTTGAGTGAATGTAGGACCTTTCGTTGTCTGGTGTATTGATGTTGTGTGAAAATAGTCCCCTCCTGTGCTATTTGTTTCATTTTTTTTTTTTTGTTTTATTTTTTGAATGTTGGTGGAATAGAATCCCCACTCATCTGCACTATGTCGGCTAGTTTTGCTTGATATCCATGGTGATTGTCACACATGGAGGGTACCATAGCGACACATTTAAATGTTTCTTATATCCATGGTTTTGTCAAACATGAAGTTTTCTTTGTTATTGTACATGAATTTGCCTCAAAGAAATGTCATTTACACGCAGATGTTGTTTGATGAAGTTACAGTTCGATTCTACCATAGTGGTTATTTTACAAGGCCACCAAATAGTATATACACTGGGGGTTTGGTAGATGAAATCACTGATTTTGATATTAATAAAGCATCATTTTTTGAGTTGATGGATTATGTGATAGAATTAGGGTACCCAGCACACGTAGGTAACATCTTTCCCTTCGACGAGCTGACTTCAGTTCCCTCTCCAACACATCAATCCTATCCAATAGCTTTGGCTCAAGTTCTATTTCTCCATCAACCCATTCAAAAAATCTACACGCTGGCTGGATATGAGAAAAAAATATATTAACACTACCATGGTTGACCAGACATGAAGAAGATCAAATAGATGGATCAAAGCATAACCTTATATAGTACATGACCAAGAAACCTCCTCCCCATGTTTTGATGTGTTTGGGAATTTCTCAAAGCTGCCCTATACCTGCACTTACAGTAACAAATTTTACCATCAAATTAAGAGTTTTGACCACGACAAAACTGGGTATAAGAGTTTTGAGAGGAAGGCATTTGAAATGACCGAAGAAAATGACTGGGAGCTGCTAACAAAATGACTGAGAGCTGCTCACAAACTCAAACTGCCCCATTACCTTTTTAATAGGCTAGGTTTAGGGGCAAATAAGTCTCGTTCTTAAGCCATTTGGAAGAGTAAGTTGCCGCCGGTATGCCATAGAAGACATTTATACATATACACCGTCAATACTAACAGAATCCATCACTTTTACATTATATGTCTAGTATAAAATACCAAAATAGAGGGGGTAGTCTGAATTATCTTCAAAATACTGGTAGGTATTAAGCTATTATCCCTTAAAAAATGGGTAGTAGTGTTTTTGGGTTTGATCCATATGAACCCAGTCCTTAGTACCAAATAAAAAAGGGTTCAAATATATGGGTCAGGAACCTGAACCTCAGTTAACCCAGCTCGGATCTGAATCATCCGTCCTTGGCTCCTTGCTCCTCCCGCCTTATCTATCCACTACCCTGGTACTCAACCTACGCACATTACATTTTACAATATAACGAGGCGTCGTGTCGGCCATTCTTTCTTCCTTTCCTCGGTACTCCTCTGCCCTGAAATGCTCTCTGTGATTTCCTCTCACTCTCACTGCAAACAAACAACCCTTTTCTAATGGCTTTATCCAATCCATCCCTCTTCTCTCCTCGCTCAGTCCACAAACTCAACCCCTTCTTTTTCTCTCATCTCCCTCTTCAAAAATCCTTTCCCCTAATCTCATCTCATCGCATTCCCAGACTCGCAGCTCCTCACTGGAATTTCAAGCGCTTCAACCGCAGATTCTCTGGTGATTTTTTTTTTTTACTTTGATCTCCGCTAAGCCTAACTTTTTTTTTTTTTTTTGCATGGTTTTCACATTTGTTTTTCGTTTTATGCATTCAAGTTCGGGCGACGGCGGCGGAGAATGAAGTATTTACATCACCGGAGACATCGAAGTGCTTCGATTTTACGGCCGAAGAACGGATATATAATTGGTAATTGCTGGATATTGAGCTTTTAATCTTGATACTTTGAACTTGTTACTGTTTGGAATGAACAAAAATCAAATAAAATTAATAGGTTGATCATAAGTTGTAATAGTTCTCGAGGGATGTTATTGGGCATTGCAATTTCAAGGGGGCCCGTAAAAATATAGGTCAGTTGGTGACCTCAGTGTGTGCTTTAACATGGGTTGGTCAGAAATATTCTTATTAAATTACTCTGCTACATGTACCCGCGTAGGAATGTAAGTCTCAATTAATCCTCTAGTTATCTACAAACACACATCTATTTGTTCCACAGATTCCAATCAATGACTTCTGGCTAAACGAGCAAGTCTATTTTTGGGTGTTTACTATATGCACAATGTGATCCATGGATGAAAATTTAGGTGGACATGTACTTATGGCTCATGTTGGATGAGTTGGATGAAGTTTTGCATTGGAGAAGATTCACATTGAGGTGTAGCTCATGGGAGATAATTTTGGAGGAATAGTAGGAAATAAGGATACAGTAGACAAATGAAAGAAACACAATTCGGCATTTAATAATTGACATCACCCACTTCACGGGGGTTTTCAATGTGTTTGGGTTACTCATGATTTTGAAGTGTCAAGTGTTTGTTGATTATAGCGATTGTTTGGCAAAGACAATAAATTTGGGTGTAAGACGTACAATTAACTCAAGGTTTCAATGGTTTTGGGTAGCTTTGGAGGATGGTTATTTGGAATTTGTGCGTTTGGTCAGTGTGTTCTCACTGAGGCAAAAGATTGAGTCGCTTCGCTCGAGGGTGTTCGATGGGGCTCGGTAACTTTAGAGTGGTAATTTTGTGCTGCGAGCAGGTTACAATATGTTTCTTTGTTCCAAATATCTGTAGTTTTTAGTCACTGTGCAAATTGTTTTTCAACTGAGTGCTAAGGTTTCTATTGAATCTCCCATTTATATCAAAATGCATTGAAACCAATATTCAGAAGGGATGGAAATGACTGACCTATGTTGCTGCTCCAAATGGGATTGAATCTCTTCATACAATCACCAATCACCATGTATTTGGCATTTATACCTGCAACTTCTGTCCCACTGAATTCATTATAATTTCATGAAATGGAGCTATCTTGGTTAGTCTAGCTGATCATTCCCTTTTAAAACTTTGCTCTTGTCAATTTAAGGGGGCAAAGATAAGGTGGCTTAAGAATTGCAATATTTGAATCAACATATATGAAGTAGTCACATGCAATTTGTGAAGCACATGTGGGGTGAGATGACATGAATATTTAGGATATATGATTTTACAATAAAGCATGGAATTTTCAAGAGTGCTTCTGAATGGTCTTATGGGCTTGCTCCAATGAATAGGTGAGGCGAGGAAGATAGAGGAGTGGAGGTAGGAGTAATTTTTGGGGGGGTGGGGGGTGGGGTTGGTGGAATGAATGTACTGACAGTTTAAGGCTTGAGGAGGAGGTATTCTCAATTGGTAGAATGGAGGAACAGGTCATTTAGATGCTCGAATAAATTAAATCGTGATTGCTGCCACCGTTATTTGTCTTTTTCTCATAATTCCGGTCTTTATTAACTCACATCCTAGAGCAAATTGACATTGTAGAAGACATGGGTTGAAGCCATCATACTGGACTCCATGATACTTGGATTCTTCAAACTCAGCAATATCTAATGTATCATATCATATGCGATAATTCATTTTTTCTATATGATTTTATGTCACTTTCATATGCATCCCTGCATCATAGGTTGGACCCAACATTTAAATGATGTGGGAATCAATATTGCTTTGGTCACTTCACTTCCTAGGGAAGATTGATATTTTTGTGGAGGAACCGGGTTTGTAACATCATGTTGGTCTTTATCACAGATTTCTTTCTACTATAATGTCGAAATTGAGAAATATATGGAACAAAAAGAGGACTGCCTGCTAGGATAGAGAAGGGATTAAATGATGGGGTCTTTGTTATGAGATCTGTGAAAAACATTCAGGGGTGTGGATAACATTAGTTTAAGTTTTATTACAATATAATTTTGATAATATGAAATAGATTTGTCTTGAGGATGCTATGCAAAGAAAAATTAGTGCAAGAAGAGGAAATGCATGTAACTTCATTTTTTTTCTCTTCTTTCTTTCATTCCTCTTTATTTTTTTTATTTGTTTTATTTTTACTGTTACCATCTTCTTATCCCTTTAAATACACAATACACATATGATGATTATGACGATGTTTTACTAGCTCCATCTGTATTCCTGCACACATCATGTTGCTTTTTGTAACGTTTCAAATTCTATAGAATAGTTAACCTGTGAAATAGAATTTATTGACATAAATCTGGCAGCTTAGGGTGTTCTGTATGTATTTTAGGTGGGATTCTCAAGGATACTTCAAGCCAAGCTTTGATCGAGGAGGGGATCCTTTTGTGATGTCCATGCCACCTCCAAATGTTACTGGGTCACTGCATATGGGGCATGCAATGTTTGTAACACTAGAGGTTCGAGAAAGTAAATGCTTGATCTGTTTGCTCAATATGCACTTGAACTATTATAGATTTATACTATCATATGAAGTCATCACAGAATCTACATTTTACTCATCATGCCTGTGATTCATTCATTGCATTTCCCCCCTTTTTTCCATGCATCTTGAACAAATAATCTCTCTCTCTCTCTCTCTCTCTCCAGTGGAGATTTTATGTAGTTGTGTAAGTGAAACTCATCAAGTGCTTGTTATTTGAACATTAATGGACTGAACTCCGTGGCAGTCGCATTATATGCTGGAAATTTTTTTAAGAAGTCCAAGCATTTCTATTTTCTATGTTACTCCGAACACCAAATTTAAGCCTAAGGAGGAAGACTAGCTGAACAGTTTCAATATTGAGCAGCCAGAGACGGCACAATCTTGTTTTGTGATGCCAACAGGAAATTTTTGTTTCTAGAATGTGGTGGCTATCCTTCAGTAATTTAAGTTGATTAAGGGGTTCAAAATTAACTACTTTAAATGCAGAGTGTTGTGAGAGGAGAGGGGGCGGGGGGAGGGCGGCGGGGGAGGATAATTTGTTGCTTTGCCTGGGTATCTTTTTATTTGCCTTATTGGGTTGTTTCTATCAACATTTTCAGTCCTTCTGTGTATTTCTATCTTGAAGAAGTCCATATCAGACTAAGCCTTTTGAGTAGAAGCTGTCATCATGGAGGAGCAGATATCTATATTTTAGGGTGGGATGATGTTACTAAAGTTAGTCCTATCTATTTACAATTTTCCCTACTTGCCTTTGACTGTCATGTGAGTGCTATGGACAACTCAAAATGTTTCAACTAGATTCTTTTGAAGTCGGGAGGAAGGAGTATCACTGTGTAAAGTTGTCCCAAGGGTACAAACTTGTCAAATAGTGGGGCTTGAATGTGGGATCCATCGAGGAGATTGCTGGAGAAATTGTTGTGGTGCCTCAGTGGCAGAGATTAGAAATTGTTGTGATTTCCCATAAATCAAGTCATGCTCTAGGGATTTGGAAGACTATTGGAAGCGGCTGAGTGACTTCTATATTGGCATATCATTTAGTTTCTGGATATGAGAGTGCATGTTTTTTGGAGAACTTATGTCCTGGTAGCAACCCTCTCCCAAGGTAGGTATCTTTCCTTTATCCTATTTCAGCTGTTCATCAGTCATTGGCTACCCACAACTTAAAAAACGATTGGGAAAATTTCATTCCATCTCCTACCTTCTGTTGCAACCTGGAAAATAATGAAGCAGAGCTGCTCATCTCTTTGCTGCAGGAGTTCAGAAGCATTTGTATTCCTCAGACGAGCATTGATAATAGAAGTAAGATCTAAGATGTCAAATTGCATATGACTCTTCAGTCTTCATATCAAGATCTTTTCTCTTATTGCCTTGTTCGTTCTTGAAATCCTAATATTTTGTTCAACTTATGGGAAAAACAAGGGCCAATGAAGGTGGTATTTATCTGCTTGATTGCAGGCCACGGCAATATCCTAGAGAATGACCATCTTCAAGCCAGGGCATGTAGTCACCTAGGTTGCATGAGTATTGAGTACATGTGTTGAAATCCTGAACTAGTACGAGGTGTCTGATATGTTTATCTGCAAACATTGGATCAATGTACTCAGCATAATATTCAAATACATTCAGATATATGTTTATTTTGAAATAAAAATAAAATGAAAAAATAGTACCAATAAAAAAAATTAAACATCCTATTTGAAATAATCAAGTAATATACATTTCAGTATATTGTTTTTAGATAAAAGAAGAACATATGCAATATTTTATTGGCTGAAAAATGTTGTTTAAAGTTATGGAGAATTCTGTGAAGAATCCAACATCATGTTTGACACAACATGTCCAACATGGGTATTGTTGTTCGTTTCAAAGAATCCATCCTACATAGATAGTCACTAATTCGAGTTTTTATGCCTTTTGGGTGCAGAGGTGGTCAAATCATTTGTCCATCCACTGCCATTTCACTGTGATCACAAAGGGGTTTCTGTTTTGTGCTATTTGGCATGTGCTGGGTGATGCCAAAATCTCCTGGTGCATGGTAGAGGAGAGTTACCATAATTTGGGAAATTGTTGTTCCAGTTGTGCTATTGTCTTTTTGGAAAGAAAGGAATAGAATGTCTGTCAAGAATGATCTACCTCTGTTGATTGAGTGCAATGAGGGAGAGGCTTGTGCCATTTCTTCAACTATTTGTCAAATTGTTTGTAATAGTACATAATTTCAATTTGTATTGTAGTTAGTTGGAAAGCATCATAAATTGTGAAAGCCAATGGCTAGGTGGGTTAGTGGAGGTGGTGTGAGTCAGGATCACAATACAAACAACATTATGCTTTTCTTGAGGTTGTATAATGAACAAGGCTGAAGTGTTGATGATGCTTAGGGTGCAAACTGCAGAGGGCTCACTGAGATGTGTATGTCCAGAGCTATTATTGAGGGCTATCATTTGGTTTTATGCAATGCAAGTGGAGGACTTACTTATCCATGGAAATAAAGTGATTGGAGTTAAAGCAATCATGGTGTTGTTCTAGGCCACATATTTTTCTACAAGTTGCATCATAAGATTGATCAGCAACCAGTTCATTGGTTGGTGGAGGGGTTGTTGAGAAATGCAAGAGTTCCGATTTAAGAGATACAGGTGTTGTTCCAGACAGGGTTTTTCCAAAGTCTCATAAAAACACCAGTCAATGACTGGGTTGATTGGTTGGTGGAGGAGTTGTTCAGATTTCAGAAATGCAAGTGATTGCGTTTAAGAGATAAGGGTTTTGTTCCAGGCCAGGGTTTCTCCGAAGTCACATCACGTCATCAGTCAATGACTAGGTTTGATTCGTTTGTGGAGGATGTTGAGTAATGCAACAGTATTTCTTTCCTAGTATTATCTGTTCTTGTTTCTGTTTTTACCCCCTTCCACATGTCACATTTTTGTTTTGTTTTGTTTGAGCATGCATGTGCGCATGCATTCAAGCTACCATTCTTAAATGACATGATACATTAGTATTTTCTTTGTGGGCTTGATCTTGTATTAACATCTTTAATATGGTTTGTTGTGTTAGGATATTATGGTTAGATATTCTCGTATGAAGGGGAGGCCGACCCTTTGGCTTCCTGGGACTGATCATGCTGGTATTGCAACTCAGGTTTGTGCTGTGAAGTTCTTTACAAAAAGTGACCATGTAATAGGCCTTTTTAGGGTCTTTTTTTTTTTTTTTTTTTTTGAATAGTTACTTTCATTAGAAAAAGAAAGTAGTACAAGAGGAGTATACCGACAAGCTGGAAAAAGAAAAGACCCCAAAAAAAGAAACGGAAAAGCCCCTAAAAAAACTATATTGGCCATGCAAAAGCAAAGGCCAGCTCCTTCCAATTCAACATAATATGCGCAATAGAATTATCTCTAAAAGATGAACTGATGGACACCCAAAGCGCAACTAAGAACTTTATTTTCTCCACTAGGTAACTATCTAGTCACAAACCCTTCGAAGCATCTGGAGTTCCTTTCCTTCCAAAGTGTCCAGAGAACTGCAAGAAAGGTTGAGCTCCATAACTCCTTCCCTCTAGGGGCTCTGCACAGGGCCTTCCAAGCGCCTGGAAGAGCTCAGTGAGAGAATTTGGGAAGACTCAACAACAATCAAACCACTAAACTACCGATTTCCAAATATGCTGAGCTTTTTTGCACCTCACCAAAAGGTGGTTCATTTATTCCTCCTCCCTTAAGCACATAGGGCAGCCGTTTACTAATATCATCCCCCTCCTCCTCAAATTATCATGAGTCAGGATTCTTTTCCGGATAGCCAGCCACCCAAAGATTATCACCTCATAGGAGCCCTCATCTTCCAAATGTTGCTTACTACATTCCTCTCTCTTGATTCATTAGTAATAGTAGAGAAGAAAGATGGGACTGAGAAAGACCCATCTTTTGAGGCAGTCCACACCCTTGTATCTTCGCCCCTTTCAGGGATGTAAACACCATTTAGAAGGTTTAGGAGGGGGATGAATTGAGCTTCCTCTTGATCCTTTAATTACCTCCTTAAAATGGGGCTCCAAACCACATTATCACCAATTCTTGACATATAGGATTTGACCTTAGCATCCTTCTCCATGGCGCATTTAAATAGGTCCGGAAACTGAACAGCCAGGGTCCTATCTCCTGCCACCGATCTCTCTTTTTGTCCCCTGTCCCAGTTTGATAATTAATATTCTCAATAAGAAGCTTTTTAACTGAAAGGAATCCTCTCCAAATTGTTGATGACTTAGTAGGGGGATCCTGAAGGTCCCACCCATTTCTTGGAAGGCCGTATTTCTTCTCCAAGGCCGGTCTCCATAGGCCATCCGTACATTCTCTTATCCTCCATTGCCATTTGCCTAGGAGAGCTTGATTCATCTGTCCGAGGCACCTGATTCCCATACCCCCTTCTTTTTTAGATTTACAAATAGAGTCCCAGTCTACCAAGTGAAACTTCTTGTGGTTGCTATTTCCAGGCCAAAGGAATTCTCTCTGCAGCCTTTCTATTCTTTTAATAACTGAAGTTGGGCACCTAAAGGGAGAAATAGTAAACTGGAAGATTAGATAGAGTTGCCTTGATGAGTGTGACCTTGCCTCCTATGGACTGCATCCAAAAATGTCTGTATACTTATGAAGCTGAGACTTCTCCATTCTTATTCTGATTAGTTCACTTTTGAAGAAATTAACTTTTAGTCCTGACACGGCCTCAAAGCAGAGTAAGGTGGCCTTAACATTTCTAATTTGATCTTCATCGTCTCCACAAAAGATGAGGGCATCGTCAGAGAATTGCAGATGGCTGATTGTCGGAATATTTCTAGCCACCTTGAAGCCCTCGAATAGCCCCTCATTCACTGCCCCCTTTATCATTCTTCCCAGAGCCTCTCCCACTAGGAGAAAAAGGAAAGTGGAGAGCGGGTCTCCTTGTCTAAGCCCCCTTTCGGCTAGAAAGAAGCCCTCGGGGGAGCCATTTATAATAATAGAGATCCAAGTTGAGGATACACACTCCTGAATCCACTTTCTCCATTTTCCCCAAACCTCATTCTTGTGAGCATGTATTGAAGAAACTTCCAACCCACTCTATCAAACGCCTTTTCCAAATCCAACTTGCAAATAAGCCCCGGTAGTTTGTCTTTGTGCCTTGAGTGGATGCACTCGTTTGCCACAAGGATATCATGCAGCAAAGTATTCTTCTATGTGATCTCCTCTTTCTTCTCCAATGTTATTTTCCCATCCATAATAGATGAAATCCTGTTTGACCTTTTTCTCGAGGAAGCTTATCACCTTTCTTCAGCCACTTGCATCTAGACTTCTGTCTCCACTTGATCTCCTCCTCTCTCAACTTTCTTTGGAACTCTTCTTTAAGCTCAACCCTTTTCTTCCCCTCTTCTAGGGACAGCTGACCAGATTCCTCCTTCTCATCCAGTGCTGGGTTTCTGCTAGAATGTTAGTTTTTTGGATCTGCACATCCCCGAAGTGTGATTTAGCCCACTCCTTGATTTTATTCTTCAACACTTTCAGTTTAATAGCTAGTCTGTGACCAGCTCATCCCTCCACGTTTATCTCCTCCCACCACCCTTGTGGAAGCTGCCTCTCCTCTAACCACATCAATTCAAAGCGAAACGAAGCAGGTCCCCATCTTTCACAGTCAGAATCAATCAAAATTGGACAATGATCAGATGCTGATTTTGGCAAGGCTAGGTGGATAACCTCTGGATATAAGTCCATCCAGTCAGTGGACACGAGGAATCTATCCAATCTGGACATAGCTGGGTTCTGTTGATGATTTGACCATATTGGATTTTAAAGCCATTTCAAGACAGATAGATACATTGTTGTAAGAAAATAAACTGGAAGATCATCTGTGACTTCTTGTTTCTGTTGTACTGCTTTCATTTGGACTACTCATTTCTAGTTATGCACTGTTACTGCTACATAAATTTCCCCCTTTTCTCAGGCGATTCATGTTTAAGTTCACCCATTGCTCTTTTTTCTATGTGAGAATGAATCTCAGTTGAATTTTGATATACTCGTTAGGATATACCTCTTAAACGTCTTTTTTGATGTTATTGTTTCAGTTGGTTGTGGAGCGAATGCTTGCATCTGAAGGGGTAAAACGAACTGATCTAAGCAGGGATGAGTTCACAAGTAGAGTTTGGGAGTGGAAAGAGAAGTATGACTCATTGAAAGATGTCCTTTCATATTTTTTTCTGTGCATAATGTACATTTTTGTCCAACCCCCAACCCCCCCCCCCCCCCCACGATGGAAAAAAAAAAAAACAAAAACCCACCCCCAATACCCATAAAAAAAAAAAACCTTAAGGTGTGCCACCCTGTATGTTCTACGCAAATTGTAATAAAATCTAAATTAGGAGTGCCAACCTTTTCTGAACTTATTCCTGGAGCTTCAGGCATTTAACTTTGACATACCAAATTATTGTTGCATCATGAACTCTTGCTCGACCTACTTTAAAACAGTACCAGACTGACCCTTGCAGAATCAAGATGCAGCTCAATGAATGATTCATAATCTAGGTCTGTAGGAAGGTATAGTATTTCAAAACTGATTAAAAAATAGGACCTTTTTTTTTTTTTTTTTGAAAGGTAAAATTCATAAAAAGAAGCAAGCAAAACAAGAGAAATATACTGACAAGCTAACAGCCAGCACCTGATACCGAAACAACCGAGACCAATAGAATGACCACGAGAACAAACAAAAGGAAAGGGGAAAGAACTAATAAGACTCAGCAACCTCCTTCCTATTTAGCGTAATCTGGTCTAGCAAAAACCCTAAGACTCAGCAACCTCCTTCCTATTTAGCGTATTCTGGTATTCATTTTCACTGCAGTTGATGTTAAGAAACAGAAAAATCTTATTCTGTTCCTTTAGAAACTTAAACATTTGTTTGTGTGTATAAAATTGAATGGTGTAGAAAATGTATATTTTCATCCTGATCAATTAAAACTATTATCTTTGAAGGTGCATCTTTGCTTCTGTTTTTGTTTATAATACATTTAAGCCTAACTGGTTTCATATGTCTGGCTCAGTGGCTGTATATTTCATTTGCTTCTCTTACTTTCAGGTATGGTGGAACCATAACAACTCAGATCAAGAGACTGGGTGCTTCTTGTGATTGGACTAGAGAGCATTTCACCCTTGATGAGAAGCTTAGCCGTAAGACAGTTTTTATCCTATCATTTTCCTTAAACTAAACAAATAGAGATTTTTTATGTTATCCTGAAATTTTGTTTACTACAACATGAACATTTGAATATGATAGATGGCATCTGTGAGTGCAAATGCTATGGTTTCGAAATATATCTGTTATTCCTGACAGTTGATCAGGCCTAGCTTGCTATGCTATTTTTGCCATCTCCACTCTTTATTTGTCTGTAATGATAGTAGTTATGGCCTATGGGTGCGCTTGCCTTGTATATGTCCTTCGTGCCTAGATTAGTCCCTACTGCCTAGGCAGCACCTTCGATCCTATGCACATGATGGGCCTGGATGCACTTCTATAATATATGAAAATGGGGCATTTAAAGGAAATATTTCTAACTTGTAAAGCTGTGCATTGAACATATTTAGGATATATTTACTTTGTATTATTAATAGAGGAAGAGAGAAGGAAAAGAGAAGGGACAAGAGGGAGGAGAGGATGGAGGGAAGAGAGAAAAGGTAGCGCGTAGCTGAAGCTCTACCTCAGCCCCGAGCACGAGCACGAGCACTACACAATTCTTCTTCTTCTTGTGGTTTCTATAGTTGCAGTGGCTACTTTTCAGCGCCCCCCCACCCCCCCTGCAATTGCTTCCGTTTGTGTCGCCCCCAAACCGAATTATTGTTAGAGTTCGTATTCCGAGGCACGATGCTGCGGCGTGGTCAATTTTAATTTTTCCCTGCAGTTGTTCCCACTGGATCCCGCAATGAGGTTATGTCAAATTCCTCAAGTTTCCAAAACTTAGGGTGGGAAGCTTGCGCAAACCAATAGTAAACCTTTGAATCATAAGTGTACACAATATAAAAGAGCATAAACATAATTCCACGTTGCATTAAGAAAACATTTCAGTTACTCAAATTACCAAAAGATTGTTAGGTACAGTCCAAGGTCCACAAAAACAGGGCCAATAATCAAAATATAAAAGAAGAGCTAGCAAAAGATGTGATGTAAGCTCTCGTGCCAGCCTGATGCTTTAGAGTACATTGTCTGTGCTCTACTCAACTACACCTGTGGTTCCTCTTGGACTGCCTCAATCTCCTGTTCAGGGGTACATGCTTTGTCACCTACTGCACCAAGCATAGCATTAGGTTTACAAAATAAACCCAGCAAGTAAGCATGTATAAATTGCATTAACAAGATGCATCAATATGGAATTAAAGACCAGAAACTAATAGGAATTCCAATGAGGATCACAACTAATAAGGTTATGCAAGAACAGTAGTAATTCAGTGAATCGAATTGAGACAAATATAACCATCAACAAAACCCTAAGCAAAATGGCAATCCACATAGCTATATTCTCCCAACTTCACGATCAAGTCGTGGTGAGAGCAAGGCAAGCAAAAATGTAAACATTGGTATTGCAAGATTCCTTCTAGGAATTTAAATATGGCCATCAAAAAAAATTTCATGTATGGTACCGAAGAGAAGCCCGTGTCACTTCCAAAATAAAGGACTAAGCTGCGGCTGGTAAACCCTCACGTAGTTGGGTCCAATTGTGCGGGATCGAAGCTGGGTGGTGTTGACACAAATTCCAAGGACAAAAGGCCTAACTATACTTTTCCTCAAATAGTAAGAGAAGGAGGGGGAACTACTCAAAGTGCAAGCTAAAATCTGAAAAATTCACATTCCCACTAAGTAGCCTTGCACCAATCTCAACTCTTCCCAAACTTAGGCCCAATTGGACTAGACTGGCAAAATAAGGCAAACATGGCAAGAGAGGACACAACTAAGGGGTTACCTAGATCCATTCTAGGTGGTAGCATAAGTCTCACAATATAAAGGCACAAATGACAAAACACTACACCAATATAGATACATGCTTTAGTCATATGATTGGAGAATACAATAAAGGTTTATCTGACACCATATTAATTACAAATCAAGGAGCATTTACGATACCAAACCTAGGTTTTAGATTGCCTAAGGACAACACTATTTAAATCTGTGTAGCCGTATGATCTCCGATGTCCTTGACTTATAGTCTCCTTGCGCTATTTAAGCTAGTTGCCATCAAAGGTTCTACACCAACACACCCTTGACTTAGCATTGCCCTACCCGTATTCTTGGGGCAATCCTTAGGTGAACGTCTAGCTCAAACATCATCTACTATGGTACCACATTAAAACAATATTAAGTAAGTCTCAGGAGTCTCTAAACCATACCCAAAATCCTAAGTTCTTGGTCCCAAAGCGAAAGAACCTTGGGGGTCAACGGTTAGCTGTGAGGCTGGCTTGGCTAGTTGATGGTTTAGGGTTATGAAATTTAGCTCCTGGGTTTGGTAACCGATGAGCATCGTCGGTTAGCTGGAATGCTCTAGTTAATGCCCAAACTGATTTGGTTAAGGGGGAATTCTCTCATACATCAAAGGCCTTAAATTCTACAGATTTCTGGAAATGTCATGCCCTAATGAAGTCATCCAACCACCACATTCTAAAGCATTAAAGATCAGAGATACCCATAGCATGCAATCGACCAAAGATACAAAAACGAGCTTAAAAGGGTGTTAAAACAGAGCATAAATAAGGGTGTCTAAAACAAAGCATAAATGAAATTCAATAAAAATTAACATGCATGTAACGTAATTAAACAAGTTTACTTGCCTCAGGTTCAAAAGCTGCTAAACCTCTCAATTCCAGCCGCAATCTACACAAGTCCTCTAATTACAACTTTCCCCCAATTCTAACCTCAAATGAGCATCTACAACAAAACCCAAGGGCAAATCAAAATCTAGGCTTGTATGCAACGCTACCAAGTTTCTAGACACCTCCTAGGCAACAAAGAAGAAAAGGGAGGGTTTACCTTAACATGCAAAGGAAAGAGAAACAGAACAAGGGGAAAGAAGGAGAGAACTGCCATGAGTGAAATGGATGCTTGGTCAAGTAGGGGGAGGTGATGCTGATTGCAAACCAGGAGAGAGTGAGAGAGCCCTTCCTCGTTAGAGAGGAGAGCAAGAAAAAATTGGGAGGAAGAAGAGATGCAAGGAAGACGAACAAGAGAAGAAGAAAGGAGTGAATCGGATAGGGAGGGGTAGTATATAAGATGGAGTTTGGCCAAATTACAAAATTGCCACTCTTAAAACTTAGTGAACAATCTAGTGAAATTCTAGGGAATTGTGGCCATCAAAAGGTCTCACATTACGAACGAAGGTTTCCCCAAATAATTCCCTCTACCCAATGAGCCCAAAATTGACATTTTTGAAATTATGAACAGCCCCTCAAACTTTTCCGAAATTACAAATAGGTCATCCTAAGTACCAAACTTGGTCCACATGCCCTCAAAGCCATTAAACCATTAATCTAACAAACAAACCTACTCAATTACTGTCTAAAGACACTTTAACTAGACACAATAATTATGGTCGGGGCTTTGCATCCCCCCCCCCCCCGCGAGCATTTGGTTCTACAAATGAAACCAATGCATCTCTGGCAATAGATGAGGGTACTCCTTCTGGACCTGATCCTTCTGCTCCGAGGTGGCTTCCTCTGGTGCATGATTCTCCGATTGCACCTTTACCTTGGTCCTTGGTATCAATGTTTTGCTCTAGCTTCTCTACATCGTGTTTCATATTACAATACATGAGAAGGGTCCGCAACATATTTCTTCTACTTGGACACGTGGAAAACATTGTGTGCTCCATACAATCATGGTGGTAGTGTCAATCTATGAACCACGTCTCTAATCTTATTGAGAATCTCAAAAGGCCCAATATACCTCTTTGTCAACTTGCCTTTTTGCCCAAACCTCAAGGTCCCTCTAACCAGTGACACTTTCGAGAACACCTTGTCACCCACTTGGAATTCCAAGTCTCTTATGTGATCATCCACATAGCTCTTCTACTTCCTTTGAGATATTTTTAGCCGCTCTTGAATCTACTTAACCTTGTCACTAGTATTGCTGACTAAAGAGGGTCCATGGAAACTTTTAACTCATACTTCTTTCTAGCACATCAGAGTCTTGCATCTTCGACCATACAGTGCCTCATAAGGTTCCATACCAATATTGGAGTGATAGCCGTTTTTGTAGGCAAACTCACAGAAGGGCAAGTCTTCATCCCATTTTTTCTTGAAATCTAGCACACATGCCCTCAACATATCCTCTAAGGTTTGGTTGGTCTGACCCATCTAGCCATTTGTCTGCAAGTGATAAGCAGTATTGAAACTCAACTTAGTGCCGAAAGCTTCTTGTAGACTTGTCCAAATTATGACCCACGCGATCTAAACTAAGGAGGTTCTTTGTGAAAATCACTTCACTCCCACATCACTTGCGAGGGCACCTTGCATGATTAAGTGATTTGCTAATTATAGATCGTGTTTATTACTGTGTTTTACGATAATAACATTTGGCTCTTTCTATAATCAATTTGAAATTTGAATTGTAATCTATCTCTTAATAATTGCATTGTATTTTCGTGTTTTGTTGACTATCTATCACAGCTCTTTTTGCTATTTTGTTTTTCAAGCATGTATTTAGATCCTCGTAATTCACCATGAACCAAATCATCGTCATATCCCTGTCCAAACTATGGTGGGGTTGCCCGCATGAATTCTGTTTCTTCATGGTGATGTATCCTCATCCAAATCCTTGGATAGGTTTCTCTTCTTCAGTTCTATCCGTTGTACTTCCATCCATATCCTCTTTGGCCTAACCCCTTTTCCTTGGTGGGCCACAACCCGCTCAGAAAAAATTTCCTTAATACATTGAACATGTCCAAACTGTCTCAAACAAGTCTCTTTTAATTTATCACCTATTGACTCTACCCTTGAATGCTCCCAAAAGCGTGCATTTTTTATTCTATCTTTCTTAGTTTTGGCGCACATCCATCTCAACATTCTCATCTATGCTACGTTTATTTTTTAATTTTGTTGTTTCCTTATTAGCCAACATTCTGATCCATAGGTTAGCTGGCGTGATTTCTTCGTGTACAATTTTCTCTTAAATCCTATTGCTATCCGCCAATCACTGAACCCTCTAGAAGCAAGTTTGCACTTCAACCATCTAACTCTTATTCTATGTTCGACATCCTCAATCTCTCCACCCTTACTATCGAGCCAAGCTATCAAAATGCATCTTTTTGTGGTATCTTTGCGCTTCAATTTCATAGGAGTTTGAGTTCTTTGCACATCCCCATTGAAGTTGCAATTTATATACTCTATCTTTGTATGACTTTTTTAAAGCCCTTGTATTCTAAAGCCTCCCACCATCTCTGAAGTTTCACATTCATTCCATCTTGCGATTGATCCACCAACACTTATCATTTGCAAACAACATACACCAATGTAATGCCCAGAAACCTAGAGCTCATCAAATTCCGGAACGTTACTATAAGTAAATTAAGATTTCCACATAAATCAAATTATCACAAAGAATCGAGCAATCTTTCTAATTATTGAATTGATCAATTAGAACGGATAAAAAGAAAAGGTGATAACAAGTCCAATAACAAATAATTCCTAACTCATAAGGAAACCAGTTCAACATTATTGAAAGGAGTAATCCCTCTCTAAAGTTCTAAATTTCATTTTTGATATGAGTGTGATGTTCTCTCATTAGCCACGCAAATTGAAACCCAATGGCTGATCTCCATCGTTGCCAAGCTCTCCTAAGTGACCCGTACCTAAAGTGGGGCGAACCACTTATCAAAAAACTGGTGAGAAATATTCCTAAGTTAACATTGCGGAAATAAATGTAGACCAATAATTTCAATATAAAAGGATAAGATCATATAATAAGAGGAAAAAAAAATCTCATGGAGTCCCTCATGTTCTTAAAGTTTTCTAACATTAAGTTCATAATTGCATCGTAACACTGATTAGGTTTGAGATTCTCAATCGATGGTTCTAAAGGATTCAATTAGACTCTCTCCTAAGAGAGGTTCAATGGTTCAGACCTTCCTGAAAAGAAGTCATTTTTCATATGTCAGATGAAATCTCCCACCGGGAAATTAGTTCAGACCATTAATGTATTCAATCCTTGTCCAACCTTATCCCTCCAGTTTCACAAGGTTTTACTATTCAGAGTCATGATTCAGAGTAGCGATCATCATTGAAGATCAGAAAAGGCGTCGTTAATTCGTACCATGCTTGCATTAAAATAATCAAATCACCATTTACCCGAAACGTAAGGGAGTAGATCATTAATATAACTATACTCATTAAAGTAGTTCGATAATAATTTATGGGAATTGAAATACTATTCATTTTCATATATATATATATATATATATATATATAAATGGCCAATCCCACATCAGCCGGGGATTCATCAACGCCCCACTTTCATCCAAGAAGTGGTACCCGTGCATGTGACATTAGCCATATAAGAATAACTTCTAATTTTGTTTCCTAATAATTCTTTTATGTAAGTAAAAGGGTGGACTAATCCTCAGGACCTCAGGGAACTTCAATTCTTAATTCTCAAGAAAAAGTCAAAATTTCATATCATTATGTGGCTATACACTATTAGTCAAAACATCCTTATCCAACAGTATGATGTCCCCTACTTAATAATGGGTACATGTGTCTTATTATAACCCAAAAGAAAGTTGATAAAAATTTACCAAAAAAACCTCCCCATCCTTTTCACTAACACAGAACATAGTACTGTGCATTGCACTGTACGAGAAGAACACAGAAAGTGTCTTACGCCTAAAGCATCTTAGGGAAGATGATGGTGGACCCCCAACAGGCAGATCTACCTAGAACCAGGTCCATCCTGGTCGCCCATCAGGGCCCAACTAGATGGCTGGTCCTGATCATTGATCAGGTTGGCCCCTGGTCTCACAAATTTTTGTCGACCTTGTGGTGTCCAAGACGCTGGAATTCTATTTCCTGCTTGGTTTTTCCTATAACCTGATTCTTGTGTGCGATCTTCACATTTATGGAATCAATCCACATTAAGGAAGCAATTTATACAGGTTTTGATCCCAAACACAGGCATTAAAGCCATTATTTTCTTTTGTCGTAAACATACCCAGACATCCCCCATTATACAGTAGTTTCTTGCCATGATCTGTGAGCCCCATTTGGTCTGTCCCACAGAGGGACATGCCCCCTTTGGTTGCCCATGGGTCCCACATCAGATCCTCGGATCGGATCACTCATCTGGTGGGATAAGTGGGTCCCACTATCTCTGTTGATCAAACCCATGCATGCCGATGAGAATGAAAATCCCAAATCGGTTTGGGTCGTCTTCTTTGTTTCATACCCCAATCATTACAAAAAAAAAATCATACATGTATAAGAATACATTGTCGTGTCTCTTCTCTCCAAGAGAGTTTCGGGTTTGGCCTTCGGTGTATCGGAGTCCTACCAAGTCCTAGAAATTCCCCAAGAAAGTTAGGTTTCCAATTTTTCTCTAATACACAGCACCTCATACCGATCTATTGGAAGAACATCCCAAATTTTCATATTATCAAGTTAGAAAGATCACTCACCTACTTGGGTAGAAAACCGCGGCTCGGTCAATATGAGGCCTTGTGTATTGCATCCACTAGATCTTCCGGCCTTCTCTTCCTCCTCGCAAGCCTTGCCGGCCTCTGCTGATCTCTAAAGAAAGCTCTTCTGCACTCTGTTTTCTCCTTTCCACTTTAACCACATGAGATCACCGATAGACATAACAGAGAAGCTAAATGAGAAAAGGGTGTGGGAAAAATCTGGGGTGACCTCAAATTTCATTCGTTGAAATCTCCCTAGGTTCTTCGAACAAAATCTCTCCCCCCCCCACCCCAATAGAGGATGTCGTTGAACAACTTATCTATTTGTTTCAAATAACCAAGTCTCTTCATGGGTTGAGACCAGGTCAAATAAGTTCTAACCCAACTCATTACCTTATGGCCCGGAAAAACCTGGGCCTATCAGATGCAGTCCGATCCCTATTTAAGACAGGGACCAGCAAGCATTGATGGACCCAGCTGATGGGGTCCACATGTGCCTCACGTTTTCTAATTTTCTAGATTAGTAATATTGCTTAGTTTTCTAGCTTTCTAATTTTATTGTTAATTAGAATTAGTAGCTTTCCTTATTAGCAAACATTGTGCTCTATATATACAGAAGAGCCCTATTGTTATTTTTTATGCTTTACAATTAATAATAGATTTCTCTGAGAATTACTCACGTGAGTTATGGAGTTTTTCATGGTTTCGTTTGTGCCCTAGTGGCTGGAATCCATCCTTGGATTCGATTAATCCTTCGGGAGATTGATTTACCACTCGATCGCTGCGTCAATTGGTATTAGGGCAATTGTCATTTGGGACGCGACAAGACACTCGCTCTTGTGGATGATCGTTTCTATTGGCCGCGCATGAGAGTTGATGTTATCAGCATCTGTGAACGATGTCGCACCTGTCAATTGGCTAAAGGTAACAAGAAGAATACATGTTTATATTAGCCTTTGCCTATTCCTCTTGTCCCATGGGAAAATATCAGCATGGATTTTGTGTTAGGCCTTCCAAAGACTGCACGGAAAGTTGATTCCATCTTTGTTGTTGTTGATCGTTTTTCTAAAATGGCACATTTCATTCCATGCAATAACACATCAGATGCTTACAAGGTAGCTCAACTATTCTTCAAAGAAGTTGCCCGTCTTCATGGTCTCCCCAAGACAATTGTTTCAGATCGTAACACCAAATTTATGAGTTACTTTTGGAAGACATTGTAGATGACATCCAAGACAAAGCTTCACTTCTCTACTGCTTACCATCCGTAAACTGATGGCCAAACTGAAGTTGTTAATAGAAGCCTTGGACAATTGTTACGATGCCTTGTCTGTGATCATATCACAACATGGGATCAGATTCTACCTATGGCTGAGTTTGCTTACAACAATTCAGTTAATCGGTCCACATGCATCTCACCATTTGAAGCAGTCACAGGTGTTTGACCGCGCTTGCCTATTGATCTTGTCCCATTGCCTGTTGAAGCACGCCCTTGTGTTGAAGCTGATAACTTCATCAAACACATGCAACAAATACATGATGAAGTTTGATGACATATTGCAGCTAGCAATGACGGTTACAAAGCTCATGCTGACAAATGTCGTCGTTTTCTAGAGTTTTCTAAAGGATACATGGTTATGGTCCATATTTATCCGAAAAGGTTACCCCCAGGTGCAAACAAGAAGTTACATCCGAGGATCCATTCAAAGTGTTGAAGAAGCTCAGTTCGAATGCATATACTCTCGAGTTGCCATCTGATCTTGGTATCAGCCTTGCATTCAATGTTGCCGATCTGACTCTCTATCGTCGGCATGATAATGAGGATGATTTTGATGAGCAAATCATTACGTTACCAGCTGCTCCACCACTGCCTGATAAAATCATTGATGTTCTTGATGATCAAATTGTTTCTACTCGTCGCGGAGGATTTCAAAAGTTCCTTGTTCGTTGGCAAAATCGGCCCATCTCCGATGCTACCTGGATTATTGCTACCGATTTCCAGCGTCTGAATCCAAATCTTTATGAGCACTATCGAGCGATTAACTCATCGGAGTCGAGTTCTTTCAAGCCGAGGAGAGTTGATGTAGTCCGATCCCTATCCAAGATAGGGACCCGCAAGCTTTGATGGACCCAGCTGATGGGGTCCACATGTGCCTCACGTTTTCTAATTTTCTAGATTAGTAATATTGCTTAGTTTTCTAGCTTTCTAATTTTATTGTTAATTAGAGTTAGTAGCTTTCCTTACTAGCAAACATTGTGCTGCTTTGTATATACAAAAGAGCCCTATTGTTATTTTTCATGCTTTACAATTAATAACAGATTTCTCTGAGAATTACTCACATGAGTTATGGAGTGTTTCATGGTTTCGTTTGTGCCCTAATGGCTGGAATCCATCCTTGGATTTGATCAATCCTTCGGGAGATTGATCTACTACCCGATCGCTGCGTCAATTGGTATCAGGGCAATTGTCATTTGGGACGTGACAAGACACTCCCTCTTGTGGATGATCGTTTCTATCGGCCGCGCATGAGAGTAGGCTTATTTATTTTCTTCTTGTCTCCAAACAACATTTCTATTCAATTCTTCTACCCTTTTATGGTTAAAAGAACACCGAAAAACACAAGATCTCTCACTGGATTGAAGCCGATACAGAGAGTTCCTCTTAAGGGCTCTTCTCTAGATATATCTTTGTAGACACCCCCTTTGATAGAGGCATTCTTTTCTTTACTCTCAACAAAAATACGTTGTTTGTTTTGATGAAAGTTGATTGGTTATTTGGTTTGAACTTAAAAACTTTATTTAAGCATAATTTTATAATTTATATATCCTTTGTTATCTATAGTTGTGCTAAATTACTTATTTGAATTATGAATTTAGGAATCCATAATAGTTTTTAACTTAGTATAGCTGACCGACATGAATACATGGAAAAAATTAGATCAATACTATTTTTTATATATAATCAGATAGCAATACAGTACTCTACGCATTGAAGGGAGTGCTACACCCCCTATCTTAGCTGTTATAGGAAGACATCATCAAATTCTAACATTTTCCAATATTTTGTTTTTTGGATTTTTTTTCCAAATTTTTTTGACAACTTTTTCGATTCACACCCCTATGCCACTACGTATCGCCTGTTATGTAGTGTTTTAGCCACCGGCCGTTACACTTGTCGCAACCGCTATTTTGATCCTTGCCTACCTCTCCACAGGTAGTTCTCACGCTTTTTATTGCTCCCTCATGGCTCATACATGCCTTTAATGATGTCAATCAAGGAAGGACAACTCCCCAAGTTGATTCTTGACTCACCCGAGTCATCTCGTTTTGACGAAGGATTGAGTCCGATACATTCACATTTAAATTGATTGATTTGATCTGATTATCATGAATGCATGTAAATAGATGTATATTTATATTTTTATAAGTATTTGATTCATTTTTAAATATTAAAAAAACATGGCTTTTGAGAGTCACCATGTTGTCTCTATCCGTATCAATTTTTTTGCATTGGATGAGTTAAGTCCGAGTCATAAGTTTTCCAACCTTGATGTCAATATAACCTCTAGGGATGCTCCTTTTATCTTAAACCCCACCAAATCAAATCTCTTGGCATCTGTTGTAGGCTTTCTCTAGATCGATGTGGGCTATATGAAGATTTTTCCTCTTCTCTCGGTATTTTTCCATTAATTTCCTAAGTGAGAAGATAGCTTCCATAGTTGACCTGGCCTTCAGCCAAATTGATTTTCAGATATCTTGGTCTCTTGTCTAAGTCTTTGCTCCATTACTCTCTTCCATAGTTTCATAGTATGACTCATAAGTTCTATAGTCTATACCACAATAATTGGTGCAACTTTGTACATCTCCTTTGTTCTTGTATATAGGTACTACATTTACTTCTCCCTACATCTGTATTTTCTTTGTCCTTAATATCTTATTGAGGAGCCTAGTTAACAAAACTCATCCAATTTCTCCTATGAACAACATAAATTTATGGATTTTATTATATATGGGAGCATTATTTGCCGAATTAATTACCTTTATAAATAATAATATTTTATCTCATATCAGTCATATGGGTTTCTTAAGCCTTTTCCTCTTATCTTTTCTTAATCAGGCACCTATCTTAATCGGGTCTTTGCCTCCCCTTGTGCTGTTTGCCACAACATCTAATTTTGTTTTGTGATTTGGATATACCTTGCATTTTGGATGGAGTTTGTACCTTGATTACCTTGTCTGTAATTAGTCTTTGTTAAACTGTGTATTCTTACAGATCTGTCTTTTATTTATTTATTTATTTTTATAATAACTAATTAACTATTATGATGGCATGATTTCATTCTTTCTTGCACCTGAGTCATATGTCCTAATTTTGGGCTTTGTTATGTTGGGGGCTTGGAGTCCATCGTTTGAATTATGCTTTGTAATGGTTGCAGGAGCAGTAGTTGAGGCGTTCGTCAGGCTTCATGAGAAAGGCCTAATTTATCAAGGTATAACCCTAAATGCCATGGAGTCATCAGGCATTAATGAAGTAACATGACTCAATGGCATCAATTCTATGAGTTTTTGGTGCTTGTTTGCTCTAGGGACACTGGGAGGTAATTGTAGTAGGTTTTGCTCCTCTTGGAACTGGGATGCAATTCATTTGCTCATTAAGGGGATATGTTATTCATCCAGTACATGCCAAACAAAACTTTCAGAAGTGTTAGCTAATTGCCTATTTTAGATGAAATTCTATTGCACTTGGGCTCTTCTTTTCAATTTTATCCTCTGTCTAATAATATCAGTAAATGTTTAGAATTTGACATTTGGGATTGGAAATATATATCTGATATTGTAATATCTTTTTCCTTTTTCTTATAAGTGCTTCACTTTTTTTTTCTTTTTTATGTTAATATTGCACATTTAACTCTGTCAGTTTGTTATAACTGCCGGTCCCAAGCTCAGATAAATGAGGAGGGTTACAAAGTGGAATGGGGATAAATCCAAGGAGTTTACTGATGACTACAAACTCTATTACACAGGAAAGAACAGTGCCAAAAATAGAGTAGTTATAGTAGTAGCTAAGGATTTGAAAGAAAAGATTGTGCGGGTAAATAGATTTGGTGATAAACATGTAGCAATTAAACTAATGTTAATAGCAAGACATAATTCATATCATTTGTGCCAATGTACCCCAAGTAGGATCCAATGAAAGTGTTTAAGAGACAATTTTGTGAGGAGATGGATTGTTTAATAGGAGAAATTCCAATTAGTGAATTTTCTTGAAAGGGGACTTAAATGGGCATGTGGGAAAGAATAGTAGAGTATATGTGAGAGTGCATGGAGGACAAGGATTTGGAGAAAGGAATGGGTTAGGACTCACTATGTTGGAATTTTTGTTGGCATTTGGCCTTGAAATAACAGACTTCTACTTAAAAAAAGAAGTGAAGCATTTAATTACCTGTAAGAGTGGAACTAATAGGAGCCAGATAGACATTTTCCTACTTAGATAACATGACCAACTGGGTTGTAAAGGCTGTAAGGTTAATCTTGAAGAGAGTTTGACCACACAGCATTAGATAATAGTTTTAGATGTCTGTATTAGAAGTAGGTAGTAATTGGGGGGTGGGGTGGGTGGGTGGGGGCGTGGGGGTGTTAATCATAAAGTGATCGAGTGGGGAGAATAGAGAAACAACTTTTTTAGAAGGGTTGCAAAAGAGATGCTTGGAGAGTTGAAGGGGAAAAAGGCACTTTGATAAAGAAACTTGAAGGTGGAGTGTAGAGGTCTAGGAAGTTGTTTCAGGGAAAATAATTTGCTATAAAATTTAAACATGGAATAGGAATACGGAAAATTATGAAATGTAAAAGAAAGCAAAGGACGAAGTTAAGAAAGTAGTAACTGATGCAAAATCCAAACATTTAATGACCTTTATAGTAAGTTAAGAATAAGAGGAGAGAGTCTTCAAACTTGCAAGAATGAGGGAAAGGAAAAGTAATGAATTATAGCATATCAGATGTATAAAGAGTGACGACTAAAAGGTTATAGTGTGAAGGACAATGATACTAGGAAAGGTGGAGAGCATATTTTAACAATCTTCTATGTGAAGATTTCTATAGGAGGCTTAGAAACAAGAGATGATACTTCATTAGGGGGCCGTAGCTTCTATTGCAAAATCAGTGTAGCAGAAATGAAGGCAGCATTTTCAAGAACAAAGACTCGAAAGGCTGCTTGACCAGATGACATTTCTATGGAGGCTTGGAAATGCTTGGGGAGAAATTGGATGAGTTTAGTTGACTAGGCTCTTCCATAAGATATTAAGGGGTCGTTTGCCTTTTACACACGTGATAGGAAATTGAGATTTACATATGTAAATACTACATATGTGAAACACATTACCATGTTTTTCAAAATCACCATTTTCACTTGAGTGCATGAGTACATCCAACGGTTTTAGATCTATTTTGATTGTTTTTTGGAAGGTTTTCACAATTTTCTCAAAATCCATAAAGAATTAAGATATGAAACTAAACATCTTGATATTTACCATTAATATAAGAATATTGTACTGTTCGTATCATGAATTGGGGGCCCATGGAAGTGTAAAAGACTAGATCTATAGTTTGTGACTTTTTCACAAATTTCTCAAAATCTATGAAGATTTAAGATGAGTTTCAATATATTGGGGATTATTAGTACAATGAACAATGTTAATAGTTTGGATTACAAATATGGGGCTCACACGAATGAGAAAAAAAATAAAGATGGTTGATAGGCCTCACAAGAATGCAATCATCGTCTAAAAATTGTATTGCCGCTCCTTTTCTTTGCAATACTTGTTTTGGTGTGAAAACTTTGATGTGTAAATGGCCTCTTTTACACACCATTTTCACACCTCATCTACACAAACAAACGCGTTGATGCGTAATCGCAACGCGTGTGAATCATTTACATATGTAAATGACTGCAAACATAGTGTTTTCATACATGTATACAAGAGCAAAGGAGATATACAAAATTGCACCAATTATTGTGGTATAAAACTTATGAGTCATACTATGAAACTATGGGAGAGCATAATGGAGTTACGACTTAGGCAAAGGCCAAGATATCTGAAAATCAATTTGGTTTCATGTTAGGGAGTTTAACTATAAAGGCTATCTTCTCACTAGACAATTAATGGAAAAATATTGAGGGAAGAGGAAAAATGTTCATATCTTCTTTATCGATCTAGAGGAAGCCTACAATAGGATACCCAGTGATTTGGTTTCGTGGTTTTAGAAAAGGTGTGTCCAAGTTGTTATATGAACATCATTAAGGGCATGCTCGAGGAAGCAATAACGAGTGTGAGAACTATTTGCGGAGAAACATGTGAGTTTCCAGTGACCATATGTTTGCACAAGGGTTTAGCTTTAAGTTCATAACTTTTTGCACTAATTATGGATGATTTAAATGCTCATATTCTATAGGAGGTACATTAGTGTATATTTTTTTGTAGATGATAGTGTTGTTGATGGATTGAGAGATGATGTGAATGCGAAATTGGAGAGAATGACAGGAGGCTTCAGAATCCAAGGGTTTTAAAATAAGTCATACAAAGATGGAATATTTGAATTGCAACTTCAGTGGGGATGTGCAAAGAGATGCCACTCTTATGAGAATTGAAGCTCAAATGATACAACAAAAAGAGATCCCTTTCAATACATTGGCTCTATAATCAATACAGATGGATAAATTTAGGAGGATGTCGAACATAGAATAAGGGCTGGATAGTTAAAGTTGAGATTTTAATTTGGAGTGTTTTGTGATTGGCATATACCAAAAAGATTTAAGGGAAAATTTTACGTGTCAACGATTACACCGGCTACGGCCTATGGAGCAGAATGTTGTCCAATCAAGAAACAACACATTCAGAAAAATGTGCAGAGCATAGATGAGAATGTTGAGATGGACGTGTAGCAGAACTATGAAATATATAATTAGAAATGTGCGCTTTTGAGAGCATTTAGGGGTAGCACTATCATCAATTGGTGATAAATTAAGAGGACTCATTTGAGATGGGTTGCACATTTCCAACACAGGCCAACAATGGCAGCAGCGTGGAAAATTTCTTTTATGTAGGTTGATGGCTCCATCAAGGAAAAAGGGTGGGCCAAAGAGGACATTAATAGAAGCAGTAAAGATTGATCTGAAGAAGTACAGCCTATCTGAGGATTTGGTCCATGATAGACTGGAACAACAAAATAGAATCAATGTAGCTGAGCCCAACATAGTTGGGATGAGGCTTTGATATGATAATGATGATGGTTATTGTGTTTGCATTGACAAGAGCCCATGGCACTCTAGAGGGCGCTCACTACCACAACTTTGAGGCTGTGGGTTCAAGTCATGTTACCAATCTAAAAAAAAGGTGTTTGTCTTATAATTTAAATTCAACTCTTTAAATGGATACTTTCCGCTATATCAATCGTGGACAAGGAGTTTATGGGTGAATCAATAATTTCGTCGTTACATGTAGCTTCTTTCAAATATTGGATCTCTATGCAAACCTCTTTCAAACTGGCATATATGTCCACGATACTTGGTTTAAGTTCTTTATTGTTATATATCTAGTAAAATACTGAAATAAGTTTGGATTCTAGTTTGCCGCTTACACTGGTTTTTTCTTTTTCTTTTGCGTTCTAATATCATTTAGGAAATATGGGTTTCTCTTGTCAGAGTAAAAATTAAAGAGAGATTAACATGGAGATGTGATATAAAAATGAAACAGAGGTATTGAATTTCCATAACATAACGAAGAACAATGTTATGCATCCAGATATAAACAAGTGCACACACTCTCTCTCTCTAGCTTGAACTTAACCTCCCTAAAACTTATAAGCCTAATACCTGGACTCGCTTACTGCGCAAAATATTACAGCTCACCTTTTTTATATTCATTCACATTGCATCCTATACCTTTTCTGTAGACGTTCATTTCATTGATGTTCTTATGGAAAATTTTGTTTTTTTTAAATTATTTTATGGAAATGATTTTACCTTAATGGAAGTTGATATTTCCCTTTATCAGGATCTTACATGGTTAATTGGTCTCCTAAACTACAGACTGCAGTCTCTGACTTGGTATGCTATATTTTACTGGATATTCTGCTGTTCCAATGGTGTGTTTAATGCCTGAAATTTTGAAAAAGAAAAGTACAGAGTTTGATTTTCCATCATCCTGGTCATTTCATGAAATTAACTTGACAGCATGACAAGTCCATATTTTTTTACTTTATGGTTGAACATGAAAGTGATGCATAGAAGGTGGTTGTAGAGGCAGCAGGACCGTGCGGAGATAGTGATTCCCACGTTTGTTTTCTTTTTGTGTAAAGAAGTCAGACACTAAATCATAGGGGATGCAATATGATTGTGTTTAGATTAGATTTCCTTTAATTAGGCTGATTAGATTCAATCATTAATTCTTTTTGCCACCAGTCGGGCCTGACTGTAGATTGATTGGATTTCTTGAATCCCTATATAAAGCATAGTCAACGATACAATGTGGTAAGACCTTCACCACAACAACTCTCTCTCTCTCTCTCTCTCTCTCTCTCTCTCTCTCTCTCTCTCCCCCCCTTGTCTTTTGCTAGTATTTCATTAGTTATCATGTTCTCAGAGGATCGATACCTGTGGATCAGTTTCCAAGTGAAGACTTCATCATCTCAGAGAGATCCTATCTCTCTGATCAATAGTTCATCTGTTCCATTTCAGATTCTGATGCAGAATGGGCCACAAGTGGTCCTGCCCAAGTGGTTTAGGAATTGTTTATTTATTAGTAGGCTTCTAATTTCAATTTTATTAGGATTAGGTTGCCAATTTATTTGCTTTCCTAGTTTAATTAGATTTCTATGCCTTAAGTTTTATTTTACTATATATATGATAGTGTAGAGATGAAAATCTCGTACTTTTGATAATTGGAATACAATCATGGGTTTTTTTCGCTCGGAGAGAGGTGCGTCCTCATGTTGACGTCTCTTTGGAGACGTATTGAGGTGTCTACGGACTTGGTGCTTTGGCATGCCAAGCAAGCCCTAACCTTAGGGCCTGCATGTCACGACCCAAATTCTGGGGCCCTATTGGATTTTCGGATCGTGATAACTTGGCAAGATTTACCATACATTCATTAAATAGTTCTCACAAGAAGTTAGGCATTTAAATCAAACTATAATTCCAATTAAATTATAAAAGTCAAACAATATCAATGATCTCTGAATAATCAAAATTCCTATGTCCTGACTCAAATCAATAATGTACTAAAACATTGAATAAATTTCTTAAAGCAAGAGCTAATCTCTTTAACAATTATTTGATTGTTTCTCGTTCTCTCCCTTCAGCCACGTACGCTGAAATCTACGTACTGAACGTCATTTTGCTCTGGCCCACTTGTAACAAGGTTACCTGAAGGGCAACACAACACCAGCATTACTGGTGAATGAATTTTCCTAATTAACAAACAACACATGATAAACAAATATGAATTAATAGATTAATTACCATTAAAAGTACATCCATTTACATATTCATGCCCATGCACATTACAACGCCACCAAGGCTTATCATATACATGTATACTGGCCACGATGGCCCTGTCTCATCATTCACGTCCACCAAGGACCAGCCAATACAATGGCCATTCACGTCCACCAAGGACCAGCCAATACAATGGCCATCAATCATCCGGACACAAGTCCAACATCCCAAATCTGGGATCCAATGCACAAAATCTCATAATCACATAGCAACCAGAATTCATTATTATTAATAATTTACACTATCAGGAGTGTGGATCAAACCCGTACACAACTTACTGATTACTGCCCCACTTCTACTTATAATTGGTATTGATTGCTATAGGGGTGGCCCACACTAAATTATAACCACATCATTATACAATATTAATTAATCACAAACCATTTGGTTAATCACAGTTAATTGATCACAAACCATATAGTTCCTGATTCTAAGAAAACCATAATTCATTTTAGTGAGAAGGTTATATTGTAATATCACAAAAAATCCAAGGCTGACCCAACTTATAAACTCCTTCCAGGCCTTATCCACACACAGAATGTCAAAACATGTAACTTACGCCTGCATCATCTTGGTGTATAGTGCAGTGGGTCCCACTGATCAAATCCATGATGAGACTTCATGTTCCAGGTTGCCCAAGGGTAAGCTGTATTACTATTGGATCTGATTCATCATCTGACCGCTCCTAGGGGCCCATGGATCAAAACAGTGGCTGCCCACTTTCACATGATCAATTCACCTGTTATCCTAATATTCACTGAGTGTACGGTTAGATGGGGCCCACTCCCTAGGGGTCCACCACCACAAGGGTCGCCCATGGGTCCCCTCCAAGATGTGGGGTTCTGATCTTTGATCAGGCCCACTGATGGGTCCCACAATAGCTGTTGACCGTCAGCCCTGTTTTCATCAATTTACTGTATCTGTTGCAAGAATCAAATAGATGGTGGCCCAAACATGGCCCACCTCCCATGGTTCCATGACCACATTGGTCGACTAGGTGTGTACCCCCCCCTGCTCCTTGGTTCAGATCAACCATACAGTGGGCCAGGGGGTCCCACAACCCCTGACGTGAGCAATTCTGTTCCTGTATAGAGATATAATAGTGCATAATTTGCACAGATTCACTATTTGATCTCCTTCTTTCCACTTGAATCATCATCGAAGGCCAGATTATTATTGGAAATCCAAATCATCCTATTCCACCATGAAATCCACTACACCCAATGTCTGAGCATGTCGACAAATTCACAGATAACAATCCTACCAAAACTGGGTTCCTCAAACATCTACCCATCAACTACAACATGAATTAGAAATCATCAAGGAAGATTCACTCACCTCCTGTACGCGATCGTTGCATTTGCGATGTGAGGGCGCGAATAGGACATCCATCGGTCGTCTTCCCTCCGATTGGCTTCTTCCTCTTCCCCTGGTTTCAGCCACAAGCTCTCCTTCTCAGAGTTATTCTCAAAGGAAAAATTACAGGATAAAGATACCACACAAGGGTTGTTGGGTTGATATATAAACAATAGAGTTGAAGTTCTACTCAAGCTACAAGTTGAGTCCTACTCGACTTGGACATATGGTCCTACTCCCCTAGTCACATGTTCATCACCTAATTTGAGTTGATTACCACTCCATCCAAAGTCCAATCCATGTGAGACTCTTCAACAACATTAAATAATTAAACAACTAAGGGTCCCACCTGGGCCATGCTAATGCTGGGCCCAAATGACTTAGGGTATTACACTGCATCAGTTGGTATCAGAGCAAAGATCCCCTCGCTCCAATCACTCTCAGGTCACTGATTAAAGCATAACCCATTACAAACCCTTCTTGCAATCGCAACCCTCCACATCCGTCACCATTGCCAATCCCAAACCCTGATGAATCATTTAACCCCAAATCCCCTTGTCCCGGAACCCTAATCAAATTCACATCTAACCCGTAAATCCAGCCACATTCTCAGACGCACCCAGTCCATTCAATCGAGCCCCATCGACTTCTTCAAACCCTATTTCCCGATACCCAGGCCCATCGCTTTTTTTGTTTTTCCTTCACTCAATACCATTTATCGTCTAACCGTAATCCCATCACAAACTCCACCAACCAATCCCTAACCATATCCTCTTCGGCCAAGTCCTGACACCACCCACTGTCACCACGACCGCCAAACTCCCAACCAGAAAAAAAAAAGAGAAGAAAGAACCAGCAGACAGAGAAGAAGGGAAAGGAGTAGTGTGCACCGAAGTTGCTAGCACTGCGCCTTGACCCCAGTAATCAAGAGCGCTAAGTAGCAGGCGACATTGCTCCAGCCTCGATCTTCGCACCAAGCAGCAAGGCTTTTGTTTTCTTTGTGTGCAAAAGGTCTGAAGCAGAACCAGCAAACGGGAACTTCTGCCCTTTTTGTTTTTTCTTTTGCCCGCACAAAGGCCAACACACAATACCATGTGGCACAGTGACATGCGACTCCATTAGTAAGATGGAGTTCGGGTCATTCTTGGGTCAGGTGGACCCATCTATAGAGGGGCCCAAAGTTCTGCTTACGTCGTCACTGCAATAGCAGGTTCAGGTCAACAACATACTTGACTAGATCAACGGCCACAATTTGTTTCTATGCTATTGAAGTCATCTGACATCTGATTTCAGATCTGTTTTCTTCATCGGACTCGTGGAAGGCAGATCTACCCATCAGGTAGACAGAATTTTTTGATTGCATTAAAAAAAATATGGTGGTTCATAAGAAAGAGTCAGAAGTGGAGTCTTCCTCCACACTCACAGAGGATTTGACGGGAACAGTTGCGGAGATATCAGAAAATGTTAATCAACTCCGCAACGATGGCTCAAATCCAGGAAACTCTTGTAAGGATGGAAACCCGATTAGCCAATTTAGAAACCCATGTTCAAGAATTGCTGGTTGAAATTTCTAAAATCATGCGTGTGGAGCCCGTTTGAGCCTATAGAGAGATTGACGAAGTCGACAAACATACGTAGTGTTTGGAACTGTATAGCCAGGACTAGTAGTCACGTACACTATTTTTCTTTTTGAGACCTCCATGTAAAAATACATTTTTAACATCAAATTGAAAATTTGACCATGATTTGGTAGCAGCAAGAACCAAAATCAGTTGCATTGTTGTCATTTTGTCAACAGGAGCAAATGCGTAATCAATGCCTTGTCGATAGTTCAGCACAACTAGGTGAGGTCTGTATCTTTCAAGACTTCTATGAGTCTATCTAGACCATATGCTGAAGGGCCTTAGTCTTTTAGAAGCATCATTCTCCATTGATGTACTGAAGTGGTACTCTCTTCACAGATGATTGGGCAGTTTCCAAGACTAATTGAAGATTGACTTCAAGATATGAAAAAAAAAAGGACCAGACATAATCCGAATTTAACCAAACTTCGCACACACCTTCCTAACACTTAAACAAACTCGCTCAACCTCTAATCCTATTTAATCAGCTAAAAGTGCAATTAATTAAAATAAATGTGTAATTAGGGTCAAGACCTTGCACCCCTCTTGAAAAACATTTTTCAACATGGCTTGGTTCTTTCGAGATTGACTTGTGGGTGCATACTTAAAGACTGGATGAGAGATCAACTCTTGGTTTCTTGTAATTTTTTCATGGAAACAAGTTCTGGACTTCTGGTGAATAATTTGTGGTCCATAAGGATAGAAATGAAAGGGTCTACAACAACTAAGAGAGCTATTTGATGAAGTGTCCAAAGTAAGATTGGCAAGTTAGGTTGAAGGGAAGAATGAGTTCTAAGGCATAAGAGATCAATTAAGTTATCTTGAATTTGATGATGTCCCTTTTTCTATATTATGGTCTTTATACCATTTTATTCTTACTTTCATTGTTGGGCATGAGATTCCACAAATTTAAATCCATTTGAGTAACCTTTCGGCTGTTGGCCAGTACGATTATGTTATTTAAAATGCATATATAAATATCTGTGTTTCTATTTATAATGTTGATTTGAAAGCTCTTGTAGGGAACATTTGTAAATCTTATATTATCCAGATAAGCTTTTGATCATATCTTGAAATTCATTGCCTTATTCATTTGTTGACAGGAAGTAGAATATTCTGAAGAACCTGGGACTCTGTACTATATCAAGTATCGAGTTGCTGGAGGCTCAAAGTAATTGTAACTTTACTCATGTACTGTTCAGAAAAAATAGAAAAAACTTTACTCGTGTCCCGCTTTTGAACTATCATTTATTAGTGGAACGATACATGGTTTTGGCTTTATTTCCTTCTGATGTAAATGCTCACCAATTTTCTTCTCTTTCTTTTTTCATGGAAAAGTAAGTGCTGAATATTTAATTTTTTTTTTCTTGCACACATTCACAGGTGCATGATTTGATTGTCTGGCCTTTTCATTTCTAGAATGTGGAAATGGTTTGTATTCTAGACTTGAACCCTAACTGGGTTCTTGAGTGGCATTGACAAATCTGTGCAGATATGTTATCTAGTCTAGACAATCTTTATCCATATTTCACATTGCTGCAAACAAAGAAAAGTACTTGAGCAAGAAGGATGAAAGAGGAGCTGCTGAATACAATTTCCTGTGATCACAAAAGCATCCTTAATGAATGAGGCTGCATATCTTACTATATGTTAGATTCATGGGTATCAAGGGAGCCTTTAGACAGCAACCAAATTGCAGTAAAGTTTCTGTAAGTGCAGATTAATGGAATGCCCTTCTTTTATGGCATCAGAAACAAGGAAAGAAGACCAATCCCAATGTTATAGATCACAACACCATGGAGAAGAGATGAGAAGGAACCAAGAAGAAGATACAAGAGGCTTCAAAAGAACTTTATTCCAATAAGAAAACTGTCGACTGTGCACTTACTTCGCCCCACAGTTAACTATTACTTATTTATAAAACATGGAATACTCCAGAGAAAATAGTCAAATATTTCTTCCTAATCACATTACCTTTATTTCCAATCATAGAGATGGTAGATTGACTTAATTAGAAGTTCAAAAGGGAAAGAAAAATCAGCAAGAAACTATCACTCAACAGGTTCTGCATAATCCTACTATAATTACTAAATATATTAGCTTGCTAGAAAAGAAATCAAAATAGAAAGTTTGGCTTGCTTGGATTCCAGAGTTGTCTAGACGTTTCCACCTGTGCGTTCCACTTGGGCTAACCTTTTCTGAAAAGAACTTATATGGGCTGAAAATATATCCATGGGCAACCCAGTTGACCCAGTTGGATGTGGTTTGGGCTCAGTTTATGCCCATTTGATGACAACCCAGCTTAAACACACAGTTGTGGTGTTCTAGAAAACTTGCTGTGTTTTCTTCCAGAAATTTTTGTTATTGTACCCTTGCGGTGTTCTGTTTTGACAAAACAGCCCCTATTATTGTACTTTTCAGTACTTTTTGGGGCTGTTTAGGTCCCTTAACACATCTGATCACCTTACACATGGGTCTGGACTCTGGCCTCGTGTGTTCCTCCGTACTTCAGTGCTTGATCAATTATGACTTATAAGATTTTCCCTCACTCATTCGCATCCTGCATCAGATGCAAATGACCAAAATACTCTTTCTTACAATAAAAAACATATGACAACCAATCGACCATAACTATGAAACAATGAATAAATCTTAAATATTAGTGTATCCTCTTAACACTCCTCCTCAAGTTGGTGTGAAGAGATCTGACATTCCCAACTTGTCAATGATAATGCACATCGGAGTTGCAATGTGGAGATATCTATTATGCCCAACTTGTCAATGACAATGCACATATAAAATGCTGGGGGCACCTTGGTGAAGATATCAGCTTCTGTGGACCTTGTATGAGATGTACAAGTCTCCTTTGAAATGATTTTTTTTTTCAGGTATCAGATGATAACTTAAGCCGATATGTTTTGTCCACTCATGAAACGCTGGATTGGTGGTAATGTGACTCATAGCTTGATTATCAAGCTTCATCTCCATAGGAAGAGAAATTTCAATAGTTAATTTAGACAAAAATTGTCTGATCCACAATACTTCACCATATTATGTCCTGAGAAAATGTACAAAAATCCAAAATAAAGATCATGTCCTGGTTGACTTGTTTTTGAAGCTCTGAATATTAAAGGAAGCTCTGTTCTTTTAGGATCTCTTCTAGGTGATTATGTGAACCAGAGGAATGGGCAAACTGAAATATTCAGTGAGCAGAAGATGATCCAAAGTGGACTCCACTTGAGAGAAAGTTTTGGATCAATGATTATACATCCTTGAATGAAGAAAGTAGGATAGACTAGATCTCACAATCCTAGAAGGTGGAACCCACCATAGAAGATTGGAACAGATCAACGAGATCCATGACAGAGATGTGATCATTGCCTTTGTTGTCTGCAACAGAAGATGATCAAAGACCAAGCTCCGATTCTAACAAATACTCTTTAATAAATACTTGAATTGGATGTAGGGCTATATATAGATTATAGGATACAACGTTATGGAAAGTTTGTGTGATTGCTATCCAATCCCGTTTGGAAAGTTGGTGGGATTGCTATCCAATCCCATCTAATACTAATCTAATCTCATATGATAATTACATCACTTGCTAAAGATTACACCGGTATAGTTGTCAGAATCCTATGATTCGTATCCCGAATCTTAAGGAATTCGTATCTATGCAACGAATCCCATTTACAAATGAATCTTAAGATTCAGGTATGAATCTTACGATTCGATTCTCGTTTCATCGAATCTTCTGATTCAAGAGATTCGGCTAAGTGAGAATAGCTACAACCAATAAGTTAATATTAATAATCTTTTACCTTTTTTCTTTCTTTATTATTTCTTTCTTTTAGCAATTTTATTTTTAAAAGGTTATTTAGTAGTTAACAAAACGTCTTAAGAATTTTTTATTCCTTTGATAAGGTTTTAAAGATGAATAAAGAACATGCATTTAACTAAAGCATTCGACTATACGTATCGTGCTTGTCTAAATCTTCTTCTTTTTTTAATCTGTTTTGGTTTTTTTCTTCATGAACACTTTCTTAACTTCAATTGGTATCCTACTGTGTAAGATTGATGGTTTGGGTTTTACTTTTATTTTTAAATTTTGATTTGAAGATAATAAAAATATATATTGATACTTTAAAGTTATTTAACTATTTACACATCATTTATTTCATATATATATATTAACATATGTCATGATGTTCTTGATATGATTGTATGATAGACTTATTATTATATTTATACTTTATACTGCTAATCTGCTATAAGTGGGAAAATGGATGATTATGAATAATTACTTTTTCCGTTTTCTTTTAACTTTTAATTATTTTTCATTTTTATTAGAAAAAGAAACATCCTATGATTTGCGATTCGATTCGATTCATGGGTATAAATGATTTGCTATATGATTCTGATTTTGAAAACTATGTACACTGGATCAAGTCTAAGAGGGTTCATCAAGGTATACGACGAACTTTGTTCCCCCCTCTTTTTTTTTTGTTTTGTTTTGTAAAGGCACTTTGTTCCGCCTTAGTTCTGACAGAAAACACTTATGCGAGGCCCTTAGAGTCTTGCAGGCTGTTGTAAAACCTTCAAGACTTAGCGACTTAAAGGCCTACTAATCATCGTAGAAAACCTTTAGGACTTGGCAACCTTGTGGATCCTATGTCTTGTCTAGAGAACCCCGAGAGCCTTCAAGACTTGGTCACTGTCTCAAGGTTTGATGGCTTGATGCTCATCTTAGGGAGGCCTCTAGGCTCAACCCTTGTGGATCCTATAAAGCAATGTCTCGTCTAGAGAAGCCGGAGGGCCCTTGTCATCTGAACAAGTTAGATTTGAGTAGAAGAGAAGAGTGATGTTGGTAGACCCGTTTTTGGATCACTCATTTACATGCCTAGGTATTTCTCTGATGCCGTGTTGCAGACAGCTAAGGAATGTTATCGAGAGAAACTAGTGAGTGTGGAGAGGAACTGTTGAATTCAACTTCTTGTGATCGAAGAAGCATCCCCAGCAAAGGAGGTTGCTTATCTTATGCTGTAAGATACCATATACCAACCCAAAAGCTTAAGCTGATAGGTAGAAGGCCCAAATAGGTATATAAAGCCCTGTCAAACCCATTACTCGGGTGATGTGGGTTGCCACGCGGGCTACACAAGAATGACGAGAACCATCTCTCTTGGCTTTGATACCATGTAAGATAACATGTACCAACCCAAAAGCTTAAGCTGATAGGTGGAAGGCCCAAATAGGTATATAAAGCCCTGTCAAACCCATTACTTGGGCGATGTGGGATGGGGGTCTTTCCCAACAATTGCATGTCTTATGGACACAAATTAACAAAATACCCTTTCTTAGAGACAAAGACCATAGCCTTAAAGCATTGTCTAACAACAGTGACTGCCTTGATTAGAAGAAAAGAAGTATGTTATGAGATCGGTGCATTTATTTGGTTTGTAGAACCTTCTAAGATTGCGCTGCACATGCGATATCCCAATGTATGATGATGTGCTAGATACGATATTTTCTTAATGTATTAAACTCATATATTATCACGTTATGTTGCAATTTAAATAACATATATTTAAATTGAAATGCTTAAAATGTATTTCTAACATGTTGCATTGCACATAACATAGAAAAAGTCCTGTTTCAGATACAAAATGCTTAAAATGTATTTTCAGGCATTATACTTATGCGATTTTTGAATTTGTTAGTGGAACTTATGTCTAATCAATGCATGTTGAAGGAGTGATTATTTGACCATTGCAACTACACGCCCAGAGACTTTATTTGGGGACACAGCTATTGCAGTTCATCCTGAGGTATGGTTGTTTACTTGCCTTTAGATCCAGACATAACTTGAATGGCAGGATAAGACATGTTTTTGTCCTTTTCTAATAGATTTATGGAGGAGTATTTGTTTGTGGCCCCTTAATGGAAGAATCAATTACTAAACTTTCATGCCCTAGTGACGGCTCCAAGTTTTCTGCCTTCTTCATTCTTGAAGTCTTGTTGCAGTCAAATGTGGCATGGATAGTAGTGAAAGTTTCTTATGTTGCATATACTTGGATGTGTTTATAGTTTTTGAAGTTCACATCATCTCTGCACATTTGATATATTTTCTTTCTCTTGGTATCACATGTGATTCCAGTATCCAATGTGGTCTTACTTCACTGGAACTTATATCTTCATGCATTAGAACTTTGTCTTCACTAATTCCCTTGTAAATCCATTTCAAATACACAGGTATGGAAAAATTCATATTGTGCGGGGACTTTTCCACGAGGAGGTCCTTTTTTTTAAAACAAGAATCCTATTGTGAGGCCCACATGGCTTCATCCTTGTCATGGGGGATAGGGTTATGCAAAGGTTTTGGTGTGGGAGTGGGCAGAGAATTGGTTTGGCTACCTATCAAACATGAGGAAAAAAAGAGAGGAAACCATGAGTTTCACACCCTATCCTGTTTCAACTCTTATTTCATTTTTATTCATTATTGAATTACTTTTTTGACTGAGAGTTTTAAACCCTTTGCTTATTAATGTGTAGGATGATCGTTATAAGAAGTACATTGGTGGAATGGCAATTGTACCTATGACATTTGGTCGGCATGTTCCTATTATCTCCAATAAAGTAAGAATCCTTAGTCATATGACTCTTGATTTTGGCATGCATAGCTTTATTTACTTGCTGTAGCTTGCTCCAATCGTGGACCCAATCTATGTAAATCTATGTAATGAAGACGAACCTGAATATGTCGAAGATAACGACATTGAGGAAGAACCACAAGAGAATGAGGAATGGAGTGCGGACGATATTATTGATATCTAGATTTGCTGCAATGTCAGTTTAATAGTTCATTTTAATTCAGTTTTTTAATTGGATTTGTAATAGGACCTCTTTGACTTTCTTTTTATTGACTATGTTGACCAAAATATGGGAGAGTCTACACTTTGTGTTAATAACTAGAAACACCAAAAGCTCAAGTTGTTAGCGAATGACAAAATAATGTATATCAAAGGGTCCTGACAGCCAGCCCCCTCATGTGTGGGGCTTCGATGGACAGAAACACGCCAAATGACCAATGTGGATAGAAACACGTCTCCAGTGATTCAAACACATGACCCCCGCTTTGATACCATGTTAATAACCAGAAACACCAAAAGCTTGAGCTGTTAGTGAACGACAAAACAATGTATATCAAAGGGTCCTGACATTTATTAGATTTGAATAAAATGAAGGCTACAAAAGAAAGGACTGAATCATCAAATGACAATTACATTGTCCCAATGGCCTTATAAGGTGATCCAACTGCTCCAATGGTCTGTTATTCGATGGTACTGATTCAACAATCAAAGCATCTAATGGTTCAATCATGCATCCAAGAAAAACCCAACTGTCAAAAGAAAAAACACCTCCAAACTACTTTTAGTTTGAGGAAATAATCAATTGAAATGTCCAAGTCGTGTAAAGAGAATGAAGATCAACCAACGAATCAGAATTTTGACAAGTGGATTTTCGATCAAGGCAGGGATCAATGTAACTTGACGGCGAGCTAAAGGACCATGAGAAGTACCTTATGGAACACTGTCTTTAGTTTAAGGTCTGCTCTCATAATTTTCTAGCAATAGGCTCTCAATCCCAAGACATTAATGAACTCAAGTTTCTGTCCATTCATTTGCTTTGAGTCACCAATGAGTGAGGCCAACTGTAGGTCAACACCTCGGTGTCTTGGGTACGTGGTGTAGGACTGTGAGAACATTCAATGGTCAAGATGGAATCTATCTACATTATCTCGTTGTGCCAATTAATGGATTTATCATTAGTAAGTGCGCACCCATCTCAATTAAGAGTTAATTGAATGGTATTGATGATTACTAGAATTAATTGGGTCTCAAGGATAATAAGATATGGATCCAATTTGGTGGACAGGTCTAATTGATCCATGGATATTGATAGAGGGGCCTACTTGTGGTGATAGGGAAGTTTAGGGTCTTCTTTGTAATTTATTCCTATTAAGCTCAATTTTGTACAGCAGGAGGCCCAATTGTCCCTTTCGAGTGATATTTTTATTTTAGTATCTTTTTTGGTAGAAATTTTAGTATCTTATTATTTTCTTTTAGTTTCATCTTTATTTTAGTCTTCTTGTTTTCTTAGGGTTCAAGTTCACTGAATGTATTTAAGAAAGGATAGGAAATCCATGTGTACAAAGGAATCATTCTTTGGAGGTCCAAGAGGCCTATTTAAGGACCTCTCATGTATTTGTAAAATCTATCTTCAATAATCTTCATATTTTTCTCCCCTCTTAGAGACAGAGCCCTAGAAGTAACTGTGCTTAGCTTGAAGGTGCCTATGATTGGAAGGATCCTTCTTTGCAACATGGCTGTCGTTTCTTTATTTTCCTTTTAATTGGAAAAATGTTGTATTGGGAGAAGCATTATACTGTAGCAAAGACAACGAATTTTTCTGATACCCTTAAGAAGCGCTTGAACTTCAGCTGGGCTTGAAATACAAACTGCAGGTTTTGAAAATATCTTTAGAAATGGTGGAGGCTTACCTATGTCAAAAGTTATGGAAGTTGTTGACCTGATGGCTGGAGAGCCTGTGATTTGAGCCCTGGTGAATAGTGTCTGACTGTTTGTAACTATTGCAAAAGTCCTTGTCGGGAGAGTTTTGAGCTATGCAAAAGGCATAACAATCTGGCCTCTGTCTCAGAGAAAGGCTCAGTAGAATAGACATGTTAATGAAGTTGTGTCGATTTCTAGATATTTTTAAATCATCTGATAAAGTAATAATTTTAATTACATTATGAATCTATCAATGGCATTAACTCAATGTTATTATAGCAAATCATTTCAATAAAAAAAAATAGAGATCTATTCGCTTCGTATTAGCACAAAAAATAGAAAATAGTAAATTAATAACAACGTTGATACATACGATAAATAAATAAAGAGATAAGAAGAAATTTGGCTAATCTAGGATCTACTGAATTTTGACTTTATCACAGCAGTGCTTGCCCCTGAATGGTAGAGCTACCGCCATTTGTGCCTCTTGGAAAGTCCTCCAACTAGCCCCTATGTAAAGGTTGAAAGTTACTGAGGAGCCTAACACACGAACTTCCACTCTTTTGGCTCTATAGCACGAGGCAGCTTGTAATGCCTGATTGATGGTTTTTGAAGATGTTAGGATGTTTGACTGTATAGTTGTATTGACGTCAACAAGAGAGATGTCCTGAGTTACACGCATTTAATTTGCCTTAATATAGTGTGTAAATATATGCCTAATTTCATGTGATCTATAATTGCCTTATCAAAATCTGCATTCTTATATAGCTGAATGTGTGTGAATTAGTAGCTGCTATTTCTTGGTGAATGAATCCGTTGTCTAACCATTATAATTTTCAAAATATGTGCCAGTATGTTGATAGAGAGTTCGGAACTGGTGTGTTGAAGATAAGCCCTGGGCATGATCATAATGACTATCTTCTAGCTAGAAAGCTGGGCTTACCAATACTAAATGTGATGAACAAGGATGGGACTCTAAATGAGGTTGCTGGACTATACCGGTATAAGCTTGTGCTCTTATTATTATGAAATAATTGCCAGACTTTTGCTAATTATTAATTCCATGTCTAGCATGTTAGGCCTAATTTTGGAGTGCTGATCATGATTCAGGGGGCTTGATCGATTTGAGGCACGGAAGAAATTATGGTCAGAACTTGAAGAGACCGGTTTAGCCGTCAAAAAAGAAGCACACACTTTAAGAGTGCCTCGATCCCAACGTGGTGGAGAGGTGTGAAAATAATCTTCCCTAACATCAGAGTGTTGAGCTCGAAATGTTTTTATGGGTAGATGCGTCCTGTTTTGTCTAGGCATATCTGCTAAATCGTGTGTTTTTTTAGGTGATAGAGCCACTTGTTAGCAAGCAGTGGTTCGTAACCATGGAGCCATTAGCTGAAAAGGCTCTTGATGCAGTTGAGAAAGGACAGCTTACCATTATTCCTGAAAGATTTGAGAAGGTTCTTGCCAATTTATTTATCATTGTCTCAGTTTAATAGATTCTGTTACTCCTATTGTTTGTCTCCCATTTGATGCTATTGGTGAGGGAATGGACTCCCTGCCACATGGGCTAGAAAATTTAATGCCACACATGTTTCCTTGGAATACAGCAATATGTGATGATGATGTGGATCATCTATGCCATGGGCTCCACCATTGCTCAATAAGTTCCTGAAACTTGCTTTGATCCAAACAATCTCTATTGAATATGAGCCATTGTTATTTTTTCTTAGGTGCCCTATCTGTACACCATATTTCCGAGGGAAAGGATTCTCCCGGATAATTTTTTTTTTACTGTGTTGACCATTCATGACATGACCTTGGATGAATGGTTTAGATGAATTCTACCATGGCATATGGTTTTGAAATGGGTGGAAATGGGGCGGCAGAAAACACTTGGTGCCTTAGGCGGATAGCATCCAGTGTCATTTTGTATTATGTTGTTTTGGCATCATCCTATTGGGGAAACTGATTTCTCATCCATTCTCATCCATTCTACTGTTACATTTTCTTTCTCAGTCGTGCATTCCCAATTGTTCATGTCTTTACCTTTTTCTTTTCTTTTCTTTTGATTGGTAACGGTAAGATTTTACTTTAAAATAAGAACCATACAAGGGCAGCCAGGGGAAAAGAAAGGTGGGTATGAGAGCATTATACCCAGGCCAAAATTACATAATAGATGCCACCCAAGGGTACACCCTATCCACCCCCTGTTTTATTCATCCATGTGTTTACGGGCTTATGTTTGAACTGAGCTGATGCCAAAGCCTTCTCAAAATATCACAACTTATTTCAAGGGCTTTACTTATTATGTACTAATCTATTTTAGTATAAATTTTCCATTACTTTGTCCTATCCAATGCATTGTTTTGGATGATGCTTGTAGATATATAAACATTGGCTATCGAATATTAAAGATTGGTGCATAAGTAGACAACTATGGTGGGGGCACCGTATACCTGTTTGGTACATCACAGGTATGGACTGTGAAGAAGACTATATTGTTGCGAGGAGTGCTGCAGAAGCACTTGAAAAGGCCCGTGAAAAGTATGGAAACGATGTGGAAATATATCAAGATCCCGATGTCCTTGACACTTGGTTTTCAAGGTTGGTCGTGTGCTCCTTTGTTGCTGATGATAGATTTTTGTAATATATGTATGAAACTCTTAAAAGGTATCACTTATCAGTTGTCATCCATAATTACGCAATTCATCATTGTGATTATTGTTGAAGCCTTTTCCCATCTAGTTAGGTAGCTTTGTGATTTCTACTCGTCCATTTATCCCTTCTCATGTGATTTTCTCTCATGAGTTGCCAATGTATAAGCGTCAAGTGTTTGGTATACTCCATAACCATTTCTATTTTTCTATTGCTTCATGACAAGTTTCTTTTTTATTATCTTTTTTACAAGTGGAAGCATGTACACTTTGAATGCTTGCATACACATACATGGGATGCAAGTAAATCCTTGATTGTGTGTCCTAAATTTCAGGGCATGACTGGACACATCTTGAGTTGTTGTTGTTGTTGTTGTTATTATTATTATTATTATTATCATTATTATTATTACGATTATTATTATTATCTGATTATTTTTTTTTTCTTATTTACATATCGGAGCACATACACTTCAAATGGCCGCACATACACATACATGGGAAGCACACAAGTTCCTAATTTTGTGTCCTATGTTTTTGAAACCACTTTCTCCTTATGCATTCAACCAATTCTTAAAGGTATACTACTTGTGATTTTGATCCATCTTTGGACATGGGTTCAAAGCCTGCTCATCCCGTACTAAGACAGTCATCCCTCCCACTTTGCCAGCCTGCCAAAAAAAGGAGGAAATCCTTGAGTACTATATGGTGAGGATTGAGTTGATTGACTTCGATGGCGGATAAAAGTGGTTACTTGTTTGTTGTCTTTTTATGTTCATGTGCAGTAGGACTTTAGGAGCGTAGACTGTAATGGATTTACTCATATCGGGGTGATCAAGGGCAACCATGAAGGTATTAGCCTTCCACTGGGCTGCTGCTTTAAATAGAATATTACGGTTAATCATCAAAGTTGTTGCGATTCTTTATGTTGTGGATGCAAGGATCTTTCTCATTGCTCCTTTGCAAAATGGTTTGGGACTATTCCTTTGGAATGCGTTGGATGATGCCGAATTGGGTTATTTCTTGAAAATGGATTTTTTGATTGTTGAGGTTGAAATAGCTGCACTCATGTGGTTTATTTGGTTAAAGAGGAAGAGGAACGGTTGAAATTTGACACGGTGAAAAGGGTTACTATGAAGGCTTGGGTAAGAACTACTTCATGGGCCATCTTCACCGAAAAATTCAAATGGAATTACAACGTTAGGCAGGCTTGTGGAGGTCTTGGGTGGAATGGAGTGGTGTCAGCATTGATGGTTGAAGAACATGTTTATTGTTTTTTTATTATACATTTGACCTTTTAGGCTTGTACTTGTTTGCCAGCGTGGTTTTCTAGATATTAATCAATTTCATTTTGAAGGGAAAAGACTTAATGTAAAGAGAAATAAGAAAAAATAAATCAAGGCAATTGCCCACATAAAGCCATGGCTGGAGCGGTCTGCATGTACGTGACTAATTGTAGGGGGGCATAGTGCCACTTTTCGAAACTATGCAGACCTACAAGAGAAAAATGAAAGACAGGTTATGGTTGCAACGAAAATGATATTGAGGCCATGACAATGATGTTGAGTTGCTGACAATACCGTATGAAGTGCTAATGAGTCTGATGGGTGTTGTAGGACATTAGTGATTCCATTTGGATTACTTCCTTCTCTTTTACTTCATATTTTATTTCTTTCCATGGAGTCACATCAGCTTGCGTGTCTGTAGGAGAGTTACTTGTTGAGCACTATAGGAATAATCCCATCTCTCTCTCTCTCTCTCAAATTCATTTGGCCAACCTAGAGAGATGGGATAAAATGTGATGTGCATTGCAATTCTCATTTCAGTGATTATGCTGAAGGATCCAAAAGTGGCTACGGAGGGCGTATAGGCTGCCTCCAAAATTGTACATATTGGTTAAGGCAATACTATGGGTTATTAGTGTGATTTTTAATTTGAGGTCAAAAGAATCTGAAAAATTATGTGAGGAATGCTGAAACCTTGGAAATGTTAAGCAACTAAAATAAATGTATTCATCAGAGCATTCTTTGTTATAAAGGTCCTGTGTCACTGTATGATTTTAAGAGAATTGTACTGATGTATTTGTTAACCTATATTCTTGTTATATGTTATATCACGACTAATAAAATGTCAAGGGTCAAACAGTTGGATCAAAATTTGATCAACTATTTAGAATTTACTACATATGCAGCATCATCATGTCATCAATTGTGCACAATGTAGTGTGCAATATTCTAGTTATTAGTTACTTGTTATATATATAAAAAAAAAGATACCACTCAGTACTTGATACTTACAACTACTTAGTGCTCACTACTTACTAGACAAGAGCTACATTTGGATCCAAGTGATCGATCTACAGAACACACAATCTAAAAGTAAGAAACCTAATAAAATGATCTCCATGAGCAAGTTTCAAAAAACTTCTCTTCTTTTTAAAAAACTTCACAAATGTCTGTGAGAAAAACTCAAAAAAAGGAAAAAAAATGCAAATGGCTCAAATAATTTATATATGTATAAGTTTATAAACCTATGCTCCAAACATGCATCATGGATAATTTTTAGATCATTTGTACCCAAAAAAAATGCACAAAATCTCAAAGAAATAGCTCAAATTTGGATTTTTTTCTTAGCTTAAAGGAATGCCCTCAAGCTAGTCATGGCGTAATGGATTGCATTCTTTGAATTAGTGTTTTTCATTGGATTTATGGAGTCTAAGATACAAAACTCTTCCTAGAGTCTTTCCCTTTCAAACAAAATGAGAAGAGAGGGTTTTTCCTTTAAAATGGGTCACCTGATAAATATCGGGGCATATCTAGCCACTAGGCTCGATAAAATGGGTGATAAACATCGGTAGATACGCCCGATACACATGTAAACACTGATATATTGTTGAAAGTGGTGTTGTCTTGGCCAATATGATACATAGTGGCTGATATTTTGATCCATTATTGTGCCTTTGCATTAATATTCTCATGGTTGCATGCTTGTACTTATTTGTACAGATGTTACTACTTTTTTTTACTAAAATTATGCTATTGTCACTCCATAAAAAACCCCCGAAGATGACAGGCTTCACGCCTAATGGCCTTATGCCATTCCTTTCATAGGAAAGAATGTGGAAACACTCAAAATCTTTTCTTGACCGATCATTAGGTCTTATAAGAGGCATATTATAACCTTATATAAGCAAATGATAACCCTAGAATTAATCCTGACCATCTAAACATGTCCAACGGTCAAGATTAAAACATCCATACTTAAAAGGCATAAAGCATTTTAAAAAACAAAAACTACTCTAAATAAAATAAAAATAAGACATGAACTGAACGGCTGGGCCCAAAGGGCTAGTCATTCCATGGATCATGGGTTTGTCCTGTCCTGCATCATTAATCCTAAGAATTTTTCGGATTGTAACACTATAATGAGGAAGTTCTCATATTATCAGTACTTTTAATAGGCTGCCATTGTATTGAAATCAGTGAAAAAAAAATCAGTGAATGCATAAGATGAAAATGAGGCGGCATTCCTTTTTTAATTTTTTTTTTGTTTGAACCTTCAAGGCATATGTAAGGTTCTACATTCTCATTTAAAATCTTTGATGGATTGGGTGAATATGTGTAGATATATTTTGTTGTAAGGCGGATGTTTATTCTCTACATTAAATACTAATGCCCAGTTCTCATTTCCTTCTGATTACCTTTTCTTATTTTATTGTTTTTATTTCAGTGCCTTATGGCCGTTCAGCACACTTGGCTGGCCTGATGTATCAGCAGAAGATTTCAGGCATTTTTATCCAACAACTGTCCTTGAAACAGGGTTTGTGCTCCTTTCTACCTTTCTGTTTGGTACATAAAATCGCTTTTATGAACATCCTTTGTGTCTGGTACTTTTTTCTTTTGATTGTAACGATAAAATTTTATTAAAGAAGAGATAAAAAGTGCACAAGAACATGTAGTATAAGAGCATTATACCCCTCCCATTAAAAATACATAGTAGATGCCACTTATGTACCCAGTCATCTGCCCTCTGTTTTACCAGAGAATCCACTGAGCTGTTTGCTTAACACATAGCAACACCACATGGATATGAGAGGACAGTGCCTTGATCTTTATTAAAATAAATTTGAAACTTTCTGTATGATGCATAGAATGGTGTTTCTGAACACTACCCAATTTTAGTGATCATACTCTCTCCCTCTCTCTTTCGAACTCCACACCCATTGATAACTTCTGCAGTTGGTACTTGATTTTATTAACTGTAGTTCAAGGCATGGAATAGGAAAAGAGAATGATTTGGATGAACAATGACCTGAAACATGTACAAATTGTATTGGTCTATGGCCTCGATTAATTACATCATACAGGATAAAGAAATATCTATATGTGACACAATCTAAAAATATTTAAGCTATTATATGACACACCAGATGTTACACTTAAATAGTATGATGTATGCTTATGTATCTGGGTGAGTACTTTGCAAAAATATTTAACTCTCTTGAATTAATGCTGATGGATCAACCCCATCAATTTGTGAACTATAAAATTGATAAATGTCTCTAGATAAATCCTTGGTAGATGCGCTGACAAGCTACAAGTTTGAAGGCAGATGGGGAAGATACTCGTTTGGTTTGTATGTAATGGAGTAAGGCCTTTTGGGTGAATGTGCTTATTAATAAAGCTTGCTTTTCTGGATTTGTGCACTTCAAAACCTAAAAGGTAGGCCATAATCCTAGGTCCTTCATGTGCAAATAAGCTTTTGCCAATGTATGTAGTAGTTTAATTCCCATTGAATTAGTGTAAAAAAATGAATATCATCAACATGGACAAGGGTAACACGAGCTGACATGAACTGGAGAAACATGGTAGGGGTTGTATCGACTTTGTTTAAAACATCTGAAGAATAGTATGGTAAAGTTTCTATTATGGCCTCAATGCCTACTTGATGCCATTTATAGATCTCTAGAGATGATATAATTGCAACGTGTAAAGTTAATGCCAGGTGGGAAACACCTTTACACCTATCCTTCAAACGCTTGTAAGAAGCCATTCTTGACCAGCTTTTTGAGCATAGTTTGAAAACTTGGCCGAGTTTGAGTTGTCTCAACCTCAGTCACTATCATGTTGGATTTGTTTGAGCTTGGCCAAGTCCTATTTAGAAAAGTTATGCATGGCCGAGTCCTAAAGTAACTTAGCTGGGACACCCTTTTAAGTGCTTCAACAATTGCAGAAGCACAAAGTTATTACATAATCCCTCGGTGTATGGCATTAAGTTGGCTCGAAGTCTCAAACAGAAGGATAAGAACCTTGAACCCCTAAAAGATCTAGCACGTTGTAGCAAGAAGGATAAGAACCCTTATATCTATACAGTGGGAGGTCCAGCTCCAATCTTTCGACAATCTCTCTCCTAATCCTGTCCTTGCATTTTATTTCCACAAGCATCATCATTTTCTCTTTTCTCTTTTCCTCACTTGGGGAGGCAGCCCAGGTGGGAAGGGACACAGGTGTTTGGAGTTGAGCTGTAGCTGATGATCTTGTTTGCAAAGCAAGGGGTTTGGTAGGCTTTGAGAAGTGTCATGATAAGGGTTTTGGGCCTTTTGGAGGCCTGGTTCTCACCTCACCCAGTATTAGGTTTGGAGCTTCTCCTTCATTTGGGAAGAAGGTAAATTTTAGAAAAAAGATTTTGGAGCTTCTCCTCCATCAGAAGAGATTTAAGTCTGTGTGTGTGTGTGTGTGTGCGCGTGCACGCGCGCACGTCTCACACTTTCTGTGGGTGAGAGTTTTTTTTCTTTCCGAAAGTAACAAGAGAATTGACCTGGCTCAGCTTGACCTGACTGTGTCCGAGTCGGAGGTCTTCTTGGAGGATCGACCATTATTGTGGTGCAACAAAGGATACCAATGTGCTAGTCATGTTTATCTTTCCACTAGGAAACAAGCCTCTTTATAGTCGATCTCATACTCTTGGGTGGTTCTGAATGTGACCAGATGGGTTTTATATTTATCCATATAACCATTAGATTTGGGTTTGACTTGTATTGGTGTTTGGTACTTCACCAATACTTTTAGGGTGCAGGTTTAGTAGATCCTTCTTGCCAAGTTCATTATTTTATATAGTTCTTATAGTTTTCTTACTTTTTAAGACAACAAATGTTAGTGGAACATAAACAATGATACTCATTAATTATGACGTGTTCTGAAGAAAAAATAAGGACAGCCGTTTCTGTATTTGAGTCCTAGATTTCCAAAAGTGCAGAGTTGTATCCTAGATCCCCGTATCCATCTCCTTATCTGTATCGGTATCTGAGCATAATGGGTATTGGGATTCACCTTCTGAAGACCATAGAGCAGATTCAAGAAAAAAATTTCTTATAGAGGAAACTAATGCCATCGTGGCCCTAACTGTTTGGGAGGACTATTGTCATCATCTATTTACATTATTTTATTTTAGTTAATCATTGACGTGCAAGGTTACAGGTATTCATAATTTATGTGGCTGTTTACTGCCTACTCTTCTATTTGTTGTTTCTTTTATTATTATTAATACTACGATTTAAAAAATTATTATTATTATTATCTTTTTTTTTTTTTTTTTGGTTTGTCAATAAGTTACTACTTATTGACTTTTACTTATTGACATGGTTGAACAGGCATGATATTTTGTTCTTTTGGGTGGCACGGATGGTCATGATGGGGATCGAGTTCACTGGAACTGTTCCCTTTTCATATGTTTATTTGCATGGACTTATTCGTGATTCTCAAGTGAGTATGATAGAAGAATTTGGCTACTTTAAAAGTTGTTACATCCTTTTAGCGATTTCTATTTTGTTGTATTTATCCAAAGTTCAGAAGTCAGGAAAGAGTTTTCTTGGCTCATAAAGAAAAAGGGATTCGGACACAACTTAAAAGTCGAGATTAAGCATTTTAGAACGCTGCACGGTAACTAGGAAGTTACTCATGATTGGGAATTTTGAAGAAAGATCAAAATTAGCATGTTTTTGAAGACTTCTTTGAGAAGTGATGAGGGAAAATAATATGGCGACTGAAAGAAGAACAACAATCACAACAAGAAAGAAGAGATAAAACAAAGGTGTCAGGCTCACCACTGAATTGGTATTCACCAAAATGAAGCAATCATAATCTGCCCCCAACCATTGGACTTTGACAATTTATGCAGCTTTCTCCTTCCATGAATACTTGCTCAATACCAAAGACAAACTACATTCAAGACCACAACTTATTAGGTAGTCAACTAACACTTTCAAAACAAAACACAACGTATGAGGAACTAGTTACTAGGCAAAATAAATACTAGGATTTCCAAGTAGGTTAAAAATGATGCCAGCCACTTTTCAAAATCACATTAACTAGGTAAAAGACTTGATCTTCAATGTTGCCACATAGGAGCCCATATGGCAATGAAAGTGACATGGCCTATTTCCTCCTACATCAAGAGGCAAACCATTATTTTCATCATCTCGATTATTCCTAGAACTGTTAGCAGAGGAATTGACAATAATTGCAAGGAGTTGTTGTTTACCTAATGGACAAAGTTGTGATAAACATAGCTAAGCTAACTTCTGAATGATGGAAATCCCAGTTGGAATTTAGGGCTACATCTTGATTGAATGATTTGAATTGAATTCTCTTAGGTTGTTTCATTATGAATAGCCAATGACTATTTATAAAGTACAACCAAAGATATGCCAATGGCCATTTCTAAAGTACAACCAAACATATAAACTCAAATTAGGGCATACTTGGAAACCTAATTACATCATAACAGGAAAATCCTAATCGCATAGGACTCTAACCTAAAATAACTCAAGTTTAAACTAATCATGAATAAGGAAACTTACTCTCAATATTATAAATAAATCTGATGAAGGAGATGAAAACTTCATATGCTCCTCATAAACTTAAACACTGCTCTAATTAAACTGACCCATGGGATGCTACACAACATATCCAATGAGCCTGAATTCTACAACATTCTGGATGAACACTCACCCATAGCTTAATGAGTACTTGGATTCACACCTCCAAGTAACTGTGGAGTCTTCTTAGAGTTTTCTGCCCTCGACTTGAAGAATCTCATAGATTTGATTTTTATATTTGGAAAGAAACTCATAGATTTTCTTCCCTTAATATATATATATATATATATATAGAGAGAGAGAGAGAGAGAGAGAGAGAGAGGAATGATTTGACACAAGGACGGTAGCAGTCATGGTGCAGAAGATTGGCACCCTCTTGCAACACGTGGTGTGGCTCCTTAGTCTTCGAAATAGAAAATAAAATTAGATCAAGGAGAGAACACGACAGTCTTTGGGATGATGTGTTTTTTAATGAACTAACTAAATGAATGGAAGAATTAAAAACGATAATAACGAGTGTAACCCGGAGCCCAAGGAACCTGGCTCTAATACCAAGTTGAAGTTTTAGGTCTGCATCTCTGACTGAATGATTTGAACTGAATTCTCTTAGGTGGTCTCATTAAGATAGCCGATGGCTATTTATAAAGTACAACCTTAGATGGCATATTCTTAGAAGAGTTTGGATGGCTTGTGCCGTTGGCATATTCTCGGTCACTTCCTTCTTCCTATGTATTACTAGAGTTGCGGTGGTCAACTTTAATTGGGCTAGCCTTTGGAGTATTAAAGCCCCGCCGAGGGTGATTGCTTTCGGATGGATTGCGATCCCAGAAGGAATTTTGACAATGGACAACCTACAACGTCGGCGGGTCATCTTTGTAAACGCTTGCCCCATGTGCTTGGTAGGGGAAGAGTCCATTGATCACTTCATGATATATTGTTCTATAGCCCGCCACCTATCGATCTTCACTTGGTTCCACGTATCTGGTCCCTCTACCTAACTCTCTCCCATCTTTATTTGAGTTTTGAAGATTAGGCATGGGGTCCAAGAGGGAAAGGATCATGTGGAAGGTGTCTTTCTTGGCGGCAATTTGGTCCATTTGGAAAGAGAGAAACTTGAGATGCTTCGAAGGAAAGTCATCCGATGTTTGCAAATTAGTTGACAGAGTGAAGTACTTAGTGGCTCTTTGGATTTATACTCTTCCTATCTTCAAAGGGATCTCGATGAATTCCATTATTCATAACTAGAAGGAAGTAGCCTCTTTAATACTCACCATATGCGGGTCTCTCCTAGATGGTGCCCTCCCCCTCTAGTCTTTTATTTAAAATCTACTCAGAGCCTTGTTTGTTAATTTATTCTAATTATGAGGATGCAGTTTACTTTTTTGTGTAGGGGAAAAGGTTATTCAAGACTTAAGGAGAGGGCTCCGGGGATCATTTACAAGCTAGACCTTGAGAAAGCTTATGATAGGGTGGATTCGAAATTCCTTCAATACATGTTAGGAATAATGGGATTTGGGTAAAAAAGGAGGAGGTGGATACAGGTGTGTGTTTCGTCAGCTTGGTTCTCTATCTTGGTGAACGGGTCTCCTAAGGGATACTTCAAGGCTAGAAGGGGGATCCGACAAGGGGACCCTTCTCCCCTTTTCTCTTCCTAATTGTAGCAGAAGTGCTAGGAAGAATGATTAAAAAGGCAGTGAATGCAGGAATGTTCGAAGGCTTCAGAGTGGCTAGAAATTCCCAGTTATCAGCCACTTACAATATGCTGATGATACTCTCATCTTCTGTGGAGCAGAGGAAGCTTATATTAGAAATGTTAAAGCCACTATCCTTTGCTTTGAAGCAGTGTCATGGCTAAAAGTCAATTTCTTCAAGAGTGAGGTGATTGGCCTACTTGCAGTGAAGCCCCTTCTACTTAAAGTTTCATGTATAATGGGCTGCAAGACTGGGGATGTTCCTATATCATACTTGGGAATGCCACTGTGCTCGGGGCGGGTTACTAAATCTCTTTGGAACCCAGTTGTGGAAAGGGTAGAGAGGAAGCTGTCTAATTGGAAAGCAAATTACCTATCAATAGATGGAAGGGTAACCCTCATCAAATCTGTCCTTTCCAACTTGCCAGTCTATTACTTCTCCATCTTTAGATGCCCGACCTCAATTATAAAGCGGCTAGAAAGAGTGCAGAGAGATTTCTTATGGCATGGCATAAGCTCTCAAAAGAAGATTCACCGGGTAGATTGGGAATCCATATGTAAGCCGAAGGAAGGAGGCCTGGGAATTAGACCCCTAAAGAAGATGAATCAAGCCCTTCTGGGCAAATGGCTGTGGAGGATTTAAGTTGGTTCAAAAGGTCTTTGGAGACAGGTGTTGGAAAGGAAATACAAACTTCCAAGACATGGGTGGGATGTCCATGACCCCCCTTGGAATTCATCTGCCATATGGAAAGGTATCCTCTTGGTTAAGGGACTTTTCATGGAGAACATCAGGTACCAAATTGGATCGGGGGAGAGGATCCTGTTTTAGAAAGATAGGTGGGTAGGTGAGAGGGAGTTCTGTGTTCAGTTCTCGGACTTGTTTAGGTGTGCTCAAGACAAGGAAGCAACGGTCAGTTCTTATATGAGTACTACTGGTGGCCAGAGAGTTTGGTGTCCCACCTTTAAAAGGAACTTGAAGTACAACGAAGAATCCCAGTTCTTCAATCTCCTGAATTCCCTGAACAATTTTACCATTCAAGACAGCAGAGCAGATGATAGGGTGTGGATTGCTTCTAAGAATGGTTCCTTTTCAGTGTCTTCTTTCTTTCAGACAATCCTAAACAATCCGAGGGATACGAGTGGGGTGTATGGCATTTGGAAGATGAAAGCTCCTCCTAGGGTGCTTGTATTTGGGTGGCTTGCTCTTAGGAAAAGGATCCCTACTATGGACCTTTTAAGGAGGAGAGGGATGACCATAGTGAATGGATGCCCGATGTGCTTGAAGGACGAAGAATCCGTGGACCATCTCTTACTAAACTGAAAATCAGCTCAAACTATTTGGATGGCTTTAATTGGTGGGTTTGATTGCTGCTGGGCTCTTCCTCATTCTCTCATTGAGCTTTTCCAAGCTTGGAAGGCTTCAATTGGGGACCCTAGAGGCAAAATGATGTGGTGGTTGTCTTTCCTATCGGTGATCTGGACGATTTGGAAGGAAAGAAACTCAAGATGTTTTGAAGGAATTGCAGCTAGTGAAAGGATTTTGGCGGAGAAATCGAAGTTTTTGGTCGCTTTTTAGGTGTCTATTCTCCTCTCTTTTAAGGGATACTCTTTAGACCAAATTGTGTATCATTGGAAAGAGGTAGCCTTTCCTATGACAGGGCTTTAGTGTGTCCTGTGTTGTGTTCTTTTGCTTTCAGTACTTTTCTCTTGTATTGTTTGCTCCTTTTAATGAAAGTAGCCATTCAAAAAAAAGAAGAAAAGGTCATTCATGGTGCAAAAGTTAATATCCCATATCAACCGATTGTATTCCTTGTTTAATACATATTTTTCTTTATCTTGCACAATGCACATGAATTAGACCTATAAATATTATTTGTGAGAACATATATTGTTAAAGTCTTTTTCCTTAAATTGATTTGTTAGATGCATTAGTTTTGTTCTAAGTGTTTTTCTTGTTTCTGCATTCGTTGTTGTCCTATATTATTTGCTGCGTCATACCCTAGCATGATGCTTGGTTTTGCTTTTCTAATATATTCATATTCTAAAATTCTAATCAAAAGGTTAAATTAAATCCTATTTCCTTTTCTACAATGCCATTTTATGATATAAAATTGTTGCAGGGGAGGAAAATGTCTAAAACTTTGGGAAATGTCATAGATCCACTTGATACTATAAAGGAATTTGGTGCTGATGCTTTACGATTTACACTTGCTTTAGGGACTGCTGGTCAGGTTTGTTTTGTTACAAATTTGGGGTTGCAACATACATAATGCATTTCCAAATTCCAAAACCTAAAGGTGTCTGCTTTATATGGAACCTATAATTCTCATTGCCATTTCACCTCTTATTTCAGGACCTCAATTTGTCAACTGAGAGATTAACTTCAAACAAGGCTTTCACCAACAAACTATGGAACGCTGGCAAATTTGTATTGCAGAATTTGCCTAGTGAATCCGACTTCTCTGCTTGGGAAAATATATTGGCTTATAAGGTTGGTCCCTGCTCTTATTTGGGACTTAATTTATACAAACATGGTTGGCACAGATTCAACAAGTGACTGGGCTCTGGAAGGGAAATCTTGACAAACTTCCATCACCTATAATGCTTATCCTTACTGTTAAACATTTGTTTGCAGTTCCATTGCTACCAAATGGTGTCTTCTAATAAATAACAAATCTCCATAGATGATAAACTTATAATAGCTAACATGTCATTCTGAATACCCCACAAATTTTCAATTAACAGCTTGGATGAGTATATGCAGTGAGCAGAATCCTCCGCCATGCGATTTGGTTCTTCTTACCAATGAAAGGCTAGATAGTTTCACCCATTGAGAAAATTAGTGTAGAACATTAAGTTACAAACAGATTTTGGGTTGAGCACCACAATCCTCCTCTACGCAGTTTGGTTTTATGTGTGAAGACAGTTAATTTCATATGGTCCTCAATGTTTCGTAATTTCTAGAGGATCTTCATTATTTGATAGTCTCTCATGTATACCATACCATACATTTTCTTAGATTCCAGTGGCTAGTCAAACTTCATTTTTTTTTTTTTGTGTAGTAAGCTCATTACTATTATTGTACATGAGACTCCATCATAAATAGAGTGGTTCGGAGCATTAATACACCAATTTCTCAAATCTCTTGTTTTCTTGAGTTGTTTCATGGTCTTAGAGACTGGGCTCTTTGTTCTGTCTAATCTAAGTGACCTTGGATTCTGGTTGTGAGAGTAGTGATCTGTTCTATGCTGTGAGGCCCGCCAATTTGACCTTATCTGCTGTAGGACCCACAAAATCCTGTTGGAGGTCTCACTATGACTATCCCTCTGTTTGCTGTTCTCTTTCCCTCAAAATTCTATTTGTATGTTAACTACTTAAACGATTTTAGTTACCAAGCGATTGTAACCATTGTACTTGGAGTTTGTATTTATCACAAAGAGGTTATAAAAGGATACTCTAACATTGGGTGCGAACAGTCTCCCCATTTGATATCTTAATTCTTTTCTAATTGTCCTTCCTCTATCTCTTAATTCATTTCTATTTAGGATGCTAATTCCGAAGTCAATAGCCCTTTGGTGATGCAGCCTAAGGTTTTATTGATTTTTGCTTCCAGTTGTTTTTGGCTGGATTTCTTGATTGTAACTCCTATTATCCTTTTGTAGTATGTGGTTTTGGCGATTTTGACCAAATATACTGTCTTTACTTCTGAGTCATCTAGAGTTTTTCCACAAAACTCCCAGTTCTGATTAAAGATTTCAATTCTAAATGTAATTTTGTTTATCTTCCCTCTTAAGTTGCATCAATTTTGCTGTCAGAGCATATTAAAGTGCATAAACTTCATATCAGAATTTTTTTTAGGGCTATGACAGGCATGGTAAAAAAAGTTTGTCTGATTTGGGCTCTGTCCGGATAATTCCTGATTTGCATCACTTTATTAGTTGGTAAAAGTTATACATTTTTTCCCCTTCTTTGAAGGTAAATTTTTAATGTAAAAGTTTCAGTTGCTTCTTTTTCAGCACTTACAATCACTCAGTTCTGAAGTTCTGATGGTTTAAAAAATTGTAATTCTGTACAGTTTGACACGATGGAATCCCTTCTTAGACTACCTTTGCCTGAATGTTGGGTGGTAAGCCTAATATCATCTTGTTATGCTTTGTATTTTATATATGCCACTTGTTGAGAAGTCGATCTAATTTCCAGGTGGCGAAACTTCATGAACTAATTGACAATGTTACCTCAAGTTATGACAAGTTTTTCTTCAATGATATTGGGAGGGAGATCTATGATTTCTTTTGGGGTGATTTTGCAGACTGGTATAGTGATTCTTAACCATTTTTACAATTCATCTAAATAGTCAGACTGTCAGAGCCATTCTGTCTTGTGGTTTTTCTTGAAAATGAACTTTCTTTTGAGAAAGAATTGAAGAATTATCAAGTAAATGTTGATTAAAAAGTCCTAAACAAAAAATTCTAGACTAAAAACCTTGACTAGTAAGCTGCAACCATAGAAAACATCATTAAACTAACCAATTGATGAAAATAAATAAATAAAATTAGAAAAATCAGAAATTAAAAAGAAAAAATCAGATTATGATGGAATTGCATTTCAAGGGTCTGGATCCATTATTTTCTTAGCATTAAAAATACGTATGGGTTAATCCAGTCCCTCCCATAAGGACGAGCCAAGATGCGATTTCTAGATTGTTAATTATGAGGAATGTCACACTCATCAAGGCTCCAACAAAATATTTCCATTACTAGCATTCTATATATATCTGGGGAAACTATAAAATCAATGAAACATAGACAATGAAAATAAATTATCAACCAAAGAAAATCACACCTTTTACTAAATATGTCCTAATCGAAGAATTACAACTTTACCTTCCTTTTTAAATTACAATTTAGAAAATCACCCCTTTATCTTCATCTTCTTCAAAAAAAATATTTTTATGCCTCTAGGAAGTCTAAAGAAGAGGGGGGGTTGGGGGTGGTGCGAATGGAGAGATTGGGAGAGTTGGATGTCCAGCTTTGCTCTTCTTTTATAGCTTTTGTTTGCTTGAATTCCAAGCTATGGTGGAGAGATTAGGAAAGGTCTCTTGCTAAGGCTCCAAGTTTGAATGAAATTAGGAAGGTTTTGGAGAGAAACAAAAAGATTTTTTAGGGATTTAGAAAGTCTTTCCTTGCTTGCTTGGAAATTTTCCACCATGGACCCCATCTCCATTTGAATTTTCTTCAAACGGGAAGAATTTGACTTTTTGAAACATAATTGGGCCCCACTTGGGGCGTGCGAGGGGCAGGTGGGTCCCCCATGTGAGCTTGGCTTCACTTCTTTCTTTTCTTCCTTTCCTTCTTGGATTGTTTGGACTCTAAGTTCGTTCCAATCCCTCAGCCATCTCTGACAGAGCTCATCCTTGCACTAGGAGGTTACCTAATACAGCAGCAGCCTCCAAAGCCAACCCTCTTTCTTTGGTGGCTAAGGATCGGGAGGGGCTAAGTACTATCTAGACACAAATTGTTCTATTTTTAAATAGTTATTTTGAAAATTAAAATTGCACCACAAATTGTTCAAGTTGTTGAATCAAATTGTGTCGTGAATAGGATTTTAAAATTTTCTTGTAAAAAATGGAAATAATGAAAGATTGGAAAAATAAAAGGTAGTTATTTGTAATCCATCCATTTTCCATCCATTGCAACATAAATGCAATGACAAGTAAGACTAACGTGTTAATATATCATAAATGATATATGTGTGAATAGTTAAATATGTTTTACTAGAACTGATAAATTGGTTTCAAAGCTATTTTTTCACTTTATATAAAAAATAAAAATAAAATTCAAATAATCAACACTGCATGATTTGGATGTCTCTTGAAGTTAAAGAAGTGTTCATGAAGAAAAAACCCTCCAAAAAATAAAGAGCAAAAAATTGTAGGACGGAACCCATACATTCGGAAAATGCTCCTATCGCACAGCCAGTTTTTATTTATCTCTAAAACCTCCCCAAAATCCCACAAATTCTTAAGAAATTTTGTTAATCACTAAATAACCTCTTAAAATCGAACACTAGAGAATAAATTAAAGATAACAAATATTATCCATTTGGCTTATGTCTATTCCCTCCTAGATGAATCGCTTGAATCGTAAGATACGATAAGGACTATAGGTTTGGATATATTGCTTCTAAGGTATATGAATTGCGGGTTAGAGCTCGTGTCACTTCTTCTAAGAGCAGTAGAGATGCCAAAAGAATTGAAGAAGCCAAATCGAACGGAGATCGATGACCTTAAAGAATAGGGCCTCATTCGTCCAAGGAGCGCCCATGGAAGGTTGAGGATCAAATAACCGAATAGGTAGGAGCATTGTTCTGAAAATCAAAATCGTATCACAGATCGTGTAAGGGGATGAATCAAATCATATTGTGAATCGCATTGAGAGCTGTAGGATTTTTTTATTTTTCTTATAAAATATGAAAAAGATAATAAAAAGAAAAAAAAAAGTTGCTAGCATTAAGTACAATGACCGAGGAGTGTAACATATGAAGAACATAACATATATTAATATATCGGAAATGATATGTGTGAATCAGTTAAATATGTTTTAAGAGATAGGAAAAACTAACAAATTCCAGTGTTCTTTTTAAATAAAAAAATAAAAATAAAATCTAAATTATCAACCTTTCATGGTTCAGATGACTAGTCGAATGCTTTAGTCACGTGCATGTTCCATATTTATCTCTAAAACCTTCCCAAAGTCACTAAAACTTGTAAGGGGTTTCACTAATCACTAAATGACCGTCTAAAATAGAAATGCCAACAAAAAAATAAAGTAAAAAAAATACTAATAGTAACCTATCACCTGTGGTTATTCCTGCTTAGACAAATTGTTTGAATTGTAAGATTCTATAAAACAAGTATCGAATCATAAGATTCACACTTGAATCCTTAGAATCACCTATAAATAGGATTCATCACATAGATACAAATCTTTTTCCTTAATAAGGGCTAGTTTGGCAACTCTACTAATAGAGTCAAGTGAAGTAAAGTTGATTTTGAAGAAAGAATAAAATATAAGTGGGTTATGATGGTATTTTGTTTTAGTTGTTTGTTATGGAATCTTTTTGACTTTTTGTTTGGGAAAGTGGAGTTGTTTTTTTTTTTTTGTATTTTTGTATTTTTGTGGATAAAGGTGGTTGCTTTTTTACTTTTTTTGAAAAAGGTGGACAGAATTTTGAATTAAAGTGCTTTTGATGTGACATCTTGTCTGAAAAATGGAGGCTTTACTTGACTTTACTATGCTAGTAAATTGCCAACTAGCCCTAATATTCGATACGGATCATAAGATTCGGGGGATATGAATTGTAGGATTCTGACAACAATGGCCAGTAGTTTAGACATCGATTTCATTTGGTATAATTAATCGAAAAATAACTGCAGCAGTAAAGGAACCCTCTAGAAAAGATAATTCTTGTAGAATTGTCTCGTCATGCTCTTTGGGATTTGAAATATTTCACATAAGGTAGAAGCAATTGTGGGAGAAGTACAATATGAATTGTATTTCATGTTAATTGCTTTATAGCTGCAACCATTGAGGACAATGAATCATTAGCCATATTGATAAGCTTTCAGCATGAAGAAAATGAGGAGAATGCAAAGCTACATGTTCATCAATCTGTCAGTCATAGAGTTTTAAAACTTGTCGTAAGTCCAAACCGACTCAGACTCGGCCATGGCCTAGTCGCTTCCTAAGGGACTCGGCCGAGTCCTTCTGTAGTTTGAAATTACTGTTGTTGCAATGTTCATATGAGAGAGAGAGAGAGAGAGAGAGAGAGAGAGAGTCTGGGTTCTCCTAATTGAATGGTACAGGCTACCTATTAAAAATCCAATCTGCTTCAAATAAACACCCTCCCAGTTTATGTGGAATGGTATCCACGAATTTGCTCCGATCAGAGTTGGTAAAACCGTAAGATTAATCATTTAATTAGAAACGTGATTTACACAATCTATGCATATTATTTATTATGTTTTTTTTTATTGAACAGTCAATCTTCTGACAGGACCAACTCCAATTGCAGTAAGATTTGGGAAACCCCCATAAAACAAGCAAAAAACGTAAAAGCAATTAACTGATGCAATGTTTTTATACTTCAACAGGTTATTTTCCAATGTTATTTAAAAAAAAAAAAAAGCTTATTCTCCATTTGACGACTGTCTTTCACAAAAGCAACATAGAAGTAGCCTCCTAGAATTGAAAGGCATTGGTAGATGGTCCCCCAATCTGTGTAACCAAATAACCCCTTTGTGTTAGGCATTGGTAGATGGTCCCCAGTCCATGTTAGCCAAACAACCCCTTTGTGCTTGAACTTATTTGTTACTTATTATAGATACTGACTTTATTTTTGAATTTTATTGTTAGACCTCATTATTTTAGTTCTACTGGAGACTTTTCTGTGTTCTTTGATGTGCCCTCATGATAATGGAGGCTTGCCTTATACAGCTTATGTGATCCTACTAATGGGGAACACGGAATGGTTTTCCCTCTTTTGTATTCTGCTAATCACTTGTCATAGGTTTCCTTTTTTGAGATGGCCTTTTTTTTTTTTAATGTGTTAATTATTTCTGCTTTAGCCCAAGCATTGCAATGATTAATCTCTTTCACTGATGCCCAGGTATATTGAAGCTAGTAAAACCCGCGTTTACCACTCTGAAAGCTGCACCATTTCTTTCACAGCACAGGCTGTTCTTCTTTATGTTTTTGAAAACATACTGAGGATATTGCACCCCTTCATGCCATTTGTCACTGAAGAGCTGTGGCAGGTAATATAATTAAGAATATTTTAAATTCATATTGTGACTACCAAGTGCTTCTCTTCCAAAAAAAGTAAAAATTTATTTTATTTTATGTTTCTTGTTCTCTGTAATTTTTGAGCTAATGAACCTTTTTTATATTTGTATATAGCTTATAGTGATGTTTTGAATTTGTCAATGATTGTGCCAAATTTGGTCAATGTGGAAGTAAAAGTAAGAACAGTCAGATTCCTCTTGGTGTTTGTTAAGAAGTAAGCCTCAAAGATGTTAGTCTCCTTTATAAGAAAATTTCTCAGGCCCATGATTAACCCGACTTTACAACCATCGATGTTCAAACAGGCCTAGCAAGTGCTTGGGAAATGTGTTATCGCCATGGTTCAAAACATGGTTTCTGACCCCGTAAAGCCTGGGCCGAACACATTATGCAATGGATGACATAATGGCTCAAACCCTTATGTTCATCAGTTCTATCTCCTTCTGTTATTAAAAACTTTTATAAAATATTTTAAAATGAGATGTTGAGATATTTGGAAATGTCCATGCTTAAGAGCCTTTTGCCTTGGGTGTAAATGTAATCTTAAATATGACATGGCATAATATAATATAGCTTCTTTGTCTGGTATATCATCCGACTGACTACAGAATGCACATCATTTTCTTCTAAAAAATAACCGACCTCATTTGGGACCCACCTGGATGCTTAACGACAACAGGTGAGAGGGATGAGTAGATTTGAATGGGGATAAGCGGTGGGCCCCACATCAATCCCATCAAATCATTCCAACTCTTAGTTTAACAGTGTCAAAAATTTTAATGGCCTTACATAGCGCAAATTTCTTGTGATAAAATTTAATGGTGGCAAATGGTCAGATCCATTTCCAGTTTGAGACTATTGCTGGGTCATGTGGAGGAAGAAGCTGATGTTCTGGTGCAAGTTGCGTGCAACACAAGGAATGCAGATCATATGTTTTTGGACCATATTTTAGCGAAACATATTTTATAGAAGGCTTTCCTTTTTTGTTATATCATATGAGTGTTTTACTAAATATGATAACCTGGGGTGCATTTGAAAGAGGGAGGGAGGGAAGGTGGTGGGTGGGTTGGTGTGGGGGTCGGAATTGGGATTGGGTTATTTATTGTCATCTATACTTAATAAAATATGGGTCTGTGTATTACAACTCATGAGAAACCCTTTTCATCTTTTCTTTCTTTCTTCTTCCTCTTCCTCATTGTCTTCTCATAGTAGTGATGGTAGCTACCAAAACCAATAAATGGGTAAACTGATTGTAACTGTCATTATCTTAGCCATGGTGATGGTCATCTCTTTTAATCATTAATGAGCCTTTGTCATATAGTTGATTCTTCTCATGTTTTTCTTTCCTTTACCCTCTGAATCATGTTATTTCTGAAAGCATATACTATCAGTGTGCATCATTAATCTAGGACCTGGAGAAATTAAGGGGTTGGCTTCTGACACAGTGGAAGATACCCTACTTGGGTTTGTATTTCCATTGTGGAAGCTTGTGCGGTCCAAGAAGGGCTGAGGCCATTATTGTCACTTAGTGGTACTTCTTTTGAGATAGAAGGAAATTCAGTGAGTGTGATTAACAAGACCGGGTCTGGAGTTCTGATTCTGTAGCTTCTTGGTTAATTGGGTGAAGTTCAGGGAGATGATCAAGAGTGCATTGTCTGGTGATCTTTCATGCTTTTAAGGATACTAATGAGGAAGTAGATAGCTTAGCTAAAAGTGGGGTCTTCAGGCTATCCCATCTATCCTTGGGTTGTCCATTGTGTAACAGCGGCTTATTTTGATGTGCACCTCTTTGCCTTTTGCCATTTTCTGATATTATTTTAATAAATTTTTAATGATCAATAAAAATATTTAAGAATTCAGGAAAAGAGAGATTTTCTCACTTTGTGTCTGTGTGTGTATATGTTCATATCGGTAAAATGTCAGCACTAGAAAGTAAAAAACGAAGAAGTTTGTTATGTCCATCTATTCACCGCCTACTTCCAATGTTCTTTGATACCTTTTTCTTATTATCCTGTCATTTGATCTTTATGAAGGCATTACCTCATCGAAAGCAAGCTCTTATAGTGTCACGGTGGCCTCAGACTTCATTGCCACGGGATGAGAAGTCTGTAAGGAAATTTGAGAATTTGCAAGCTTTGGTAGGCTGACCTGTTTTATTTACTCCCTAAATATTCTGTCTTACAGTTATTTCCATCATCCATTTCGTATATTTATAAATAAATAAAATATCTTCTTTATTTTGTCTTACTCAGATAAGAGCAATTCGGAATGCTCGAGCTGAATATTCTGTAGAGCCTTCAAAACGTATATCTGCATCAATAGTTGCAGGGATGGATGTCCTAGAGTATATCTCTGTGAGTAATGCTTTTATAGTGAAAACTGTTTTAACCAAGTGGTTGGCTTATGGCTATGCTCATTGGACCATGTTAGATGCTATACAATACTGAATTCAGTACCCTTAACTGATAAGAGGTCATGTTAAAATAGAGTCTGGAGTATTAATCATTATCCTGTGAACAATGCATGTGAGGTTTAACTCAGATTATGAAAATCTGACAGGATTATTGCAGGTTTTCCTGCATATTTGCTATCTATTTTCCAACTTGGGTTTGTTTTTTCAGCTCAACTTTCTGAGAATATAGACACTGGCGCAGATCTTAAGTGAAGATCAATATTCAGATCTCACTGTCAATTGTAGTCGATGAACTCACTGATCCTGTGAAAATTGGCCAAGTCTATGCTCAGATTTCTATGGACATGGAGTTTGGCCTTGGTACCTGTAGTATGATACTCTGATTGAACTGAATTGGCTTGGGCAAATTCTGAGTTTGATATTATTGTTATTTATGGATTGTATAAAGTCTGCATATAAAAATCTATGTGCCCAGGTGTAATGTTGTCAAATGTATGTCTTGCTTGTGTTGTCTCTATATATATGATGTGCTGTGTGCACCTAAGCTACCTGAGGAGAGATGTACAGCATACGGTTAACAATTCTGATGAAAAAGGACCAAAGGACATATCCTAACTGGAAGTCCAGTCAATATATTTCTGTTGGTAAGTTCCATAACTATGAGGGGAAAAAAATCACTGCTATAAGATTTTTATGAAATTACAGCATAAGGACAGAAAGTTAACTAAATTACAGAACAGTTCCTGATTAAGTAAATAAGTAAAATTTACAATGTACTATAACATGTACAAGTATCAAGTAAAGCCAGGATCTTCTGAATTCCAAAGTCAGAGAGCATTTTTCTAAAAATTGAATTATATTGTGAATTATAATTTTTTCACATAAAAAGAATTTTAAAAAAAGAAAAAAAGAAGTTACCGAGTCCATCTATTTTCATCCATAGTAGAATCACTACTATGACAAATAAGACTATTTACAATCATATGAAAAACATTATTGAACTATATCAATTTATCTTAACTAATATATCTATGAATAATTTAGTTGGTAGATAGTTTCTTACTTTTAGTGTAATAAAAGGTAGATTAACCATTTGGCCTCTATTATTCCAACACAGACAAATCACCTGAATTATATGATTAATAAAAGTATTTATTTATAGGAGTCACACTTGAATCCTATGATTTACCTGTAAATGAGATTCACTGTATTAATAAGATCTTCTTTCCCTAGAAATCATTACGAGTCATAGGATTTGCAATACAAATCCTGGGATTCTAACAACAATGGTAGAGTCTATTGCCCAAGTGAATTCATAGTTTAAGTCCTATGTGGGGATTCTTTGAGACGAGTAACGTAATGGTGTCAGACATGTTTTCGATATAACACCATGTCAGATTCTTCTAGCGTTATTTTGAAATTTATTTTACAAATTTAAATAAACCTCCGATAAAAAAAATTGAATAAATTTATGATTCCTTTTCTTCTTTTGGAACCTAACTACCTAAGTTACCTTTTTTTTTTTTTTTATAGTAGTAACTACCTAAGTAACCTCATACTAGTGATTTTGAAATATGTACCTGTAATCGTGCAACTTGGTTTAAGTCTCTGTGCACACATAGGAATTTCTTTGTTTATATATACATACATGATTGCATTGGTTTATGCATGTATTTGTATTCAATGTACTTATCCTATTTGGCACATTCATTTGCAAAGATGTTTGCTAGTAAACCAGCACACACACAGACATGCATGCATGCATGTTCTTGCCTCATTCTCAAACTTGGTCACATTCTATAATACCCGGATTTTTACAAATAGGCAACATACCGTGTTGTATTGTATTCAATACTTCACTTTATGTTTGTAAAATCCCTGCCCCTGTCAAATCGATGGCGTGTCCCTGTTGTATCCATGCAGATCTGGGCATCACAATTTACTTTGTGTTGGATTATTTGCTTGAACTCAGTTGATTGACTTGGTTCATGTATGATGTGTGTGCATATCTATCATATCTTTGCATGCATGTTAGCATGTCTGTATATCCACTGATCTGTATAATTTATTCCTTGCAGGCAGAGAAGGATGTTTTGGCACTATTAACCAGGCTAGATTTACAAAATGTTCATTTTACAGAAGTCCCTCCAGGCACGTCCTATCATACTAAACATTGAATATATATCCCTCACCAAGACTTCACAACTTAAATAGAATTTTTTTTCTCATCAGTTGGCAGGTTTATTGTTACTATATTATTCCACTACACACCTTCGGAGGATCTTATATAGAAATTGGCCAGTTTGATACTCTGATTTTGTCTTTTATCTGAGTACCTTTTTTATTGCTATTTATATTACTTTAAACAAAACAACACTAAAGTCAGTTCTGCCTAGTTCTAGTTAGAAACTTTTTGGACAGCCATTTATCTGTATCTCTATGCAATATTGGGAGCTGACTGTTACTCTGATGAAACTGGCCCTGATTATTTCAGATGACGCAAAAAAATCAGTCCATCTTGTGGCTGGGGAAGGTTTAGAGGCTTATCTGCCTCTAGCAGACATGGTGGATATATCTGCTGAAGTCCAGCGGCTTTCCAAGCGCCTTTCAAAAATGCAGTCTGAATATGATGCACTTGCAGCACGTCTCAGTTCTTCAAAAGTAAATTTTCGGTTACTCTGGAAACATGCAATCCATTTTTTCATATGCTAGCACATATATTTGCCTACATTGTGTTTACAACTTTACATAGATGTTATAGATATACTATATATAATAAAGTCATGAACATGAGGGGCATCTATATCATATCTAACGAGGACATTGTGTAATACATAAATACATATGCATATGTAGTGAATGTATTTGTAATGTTGTGTGTGCGTGCTTACATTCTTTTTTCATATATCATCAAATAAACTTACATAAGTGCATAGTCCTTGAAATCCCCCCCATCCCCATCCCCGTGTGGGTCCCTAGGTGGGCCCCACCACATACTCAAGCTTAAGATAAGGTAAGTTCAAGTATGTGATGGGGAACCACATGGGGATGGGGGGGATTTCAAGGAGTCCCTGGGACCCTCCTCTCTGCAAAAAATAAGCCCCAACCGTGATTTCTATCATCTCCATCTGGGCCCCAAAAGTTTAATGATCAGCAGTTCATTCGGACCGGTACACAGTTGATCCAAGGGTCCAATTAATTCAGATCTGACCAAAAGTTGATGGATATGTGCACTTTAGGGGGTTGTGTGTTTGGTCCATTTGGATGGATCAAGGGTGGGACCCACAAGCGTAAGTTTACAGAATTTTATCCTAAGCTTGAGCTTAGGAGAGCCCTGCTCTCATATATATATATATATATATATACATATATATAGGGAGTTGCTCTTGTGAGAGACACTCTCACCTTACTATGAGAGAGAAAGGTGGGGGCCCTTACATTTAAGTTGTTGCCATTGGATATTGATGTGAGGGCCCCCACCTTTATCTCTCATAGTAAGGTGAGAGTGTCTCTCTCAAGAGCACCTTCCCTATATATATATATATAAGCTCTCTTAAGCATGGGCATCGTATATATCTAGTTCACCATGTTTGCATGCATTATGCATATATTCTTGCACATATGCATCCATCTGAGTGTGTGCATGTGGGTGTGGGTGTAAATTCATATGGAAGTATGTGCAATAAATTGGATAAACATGGATAAACGCCAGAATATTTTATCCACTTTACTGTAAATATGTGCATGTGTCCGTGGCAATTTCAATAATTTTAGAAGGTGTTGATGTGCATTCAGATATGAATAGAGTACGTGAAGTATATTGTATATGCATTCACAAACGCCAGAATTATTATCCGTTGTATCATTTGTATAAGCACATACATATGGCGATTTTTGCTATGTACCCTTCTGGAGGGTGTTTTACGTGTATGCCTCAACGCATGGTGCCTGAGGTAGAACACCTCAAATTTGAGATGTTAGGATTGATTGATGAATGTTTAACATTTTAAGATATTTCTTTCATGTTGAGACGCTGTCTCCGGGCATGCAACTTCCATTTCTTTAAAATATTTTATCTTGGTAGTCACCATTTCGTGCCACCAGAGCTTTAGATATGTCTGACTGTGATTTCAATTTGTACCAACTGTTAGAGATGAATTTAAGGTATTTCTTCTTCTTCTTTTTTTTTTTTTTTTCTGCACATCACTGGTAAGAGTTCCTCTTTCTTCCTCTAGCTGTACTGCAAGATAGATTTTTACTTGAAATGTTAATTCTTGCAGATGGATGGTATATAGGAAAAAATTGGCTGATATCATCGTATATAAATTTATATCCTCTTAGATTCCTACATTTTTATTTAGTAGTTAAATTTGTAATAAGAAGATTAATAAGCTCTATGCTTCACACCTTGCCTCAAGAGGGAACCCGGCATCTCACCTCTGTTCACACCTTTCAAAGCACCGATACCACTGTGACGCCCCGGAGTCCCACATCGACTATAGAGAGGAAAGTGAATGGGATTATATGTAGAGCTTACACCCTTACATTGTATGAGGCCTTTTGGTGGGTTGAGGCCCATCGGAAACAAAACCGTAATGCCCGTGGGCTAAAGCGGACAATATCATGCATGTATGCGTCAGAAACAAAACCGTGAAGCCCGTGGGCCAAAACGGACAAGATCATGCATGCGTGTAGGGTGGGGCATTACTTTTGGTATCAGAGCCAGTCGGCTTTAGCCCAAGTTTATAACCAACTTACAATCTTTGTTTACAATTAATGTGAAATAAATTAAAAGTTCTTAACTTAAACATAACTCATGGTGAGTTAGGATACGTAGCCTTGGGGAAGGATGATTAATCAACCTTGAGAACTCTCCTCTCTTTTTTTCTTGACACTTGGAACTAAGTAGAATTATATTTTGGACTTAGGACCCCACTTTGGATAGGTCTTAATACTAGTTGTCGCTGCATTTAGATGGCGCATAGGAAAAATACTAGCAATGATGCAAGCCAGAACCGGAATTGGGATGATATTTTGGCCAATTTGGTTGAGGGGCCAAAACCTTTTCCGCGACTTTGTGACCAATCATATGAACAACAACAACAATGGGAACAATGGCGGGGGTCATGGTCATCATCAGGGAGATGGAGTCAATCAAGTACCACTAGGTGGCAACCTTTTGGACCGTTTCAAGAAAATTAGTCCCCTATCTTTTAGTGGGACTATGGACCCGGAAGTTGCGGAGAAATGGTTCAAGCAAGTCAACAAGACTTTCCTAGCTATGAATTTTGCCCGAAAGATCAAAAACTACCTCTACCGACCTTTATCCTACAAGGAGAAGCAGAGCATTGGTACGAGGCTCTTGTAATAGGGTACTAGACAGCCAAGCGGGCCCTTACATGGGCTGAGTTTGAGAGAGAATTTGATGACAAGTTTATTCCAAAGCATGTTCGGGATCGGAAGAAGTGAGAATTCCAGAACCTTTAGCAGGGCAGTATGATAGTGGCTCAGTATGAGATATGAAGTGGACCCAGTTATCTCATTATGCTCCGGCGTTGATCAGCACTGAAGAGGACAAGATCACCACGTTCATTGAGGGTTTGAGGCCCAGTCTGAGAAGAGGTGGAAATGGCAGAGAAGCCCACCTTGGCGGAGACTATTTGCTATGCTTATAAGTCAGAGGAGTCTGCGACGAGAGATCTACGAGCTAGAGAAGCCTTGAGGATTGGCTCTACTAGTAGCAGTCGACCTGTAATGCAACAACAACAACCTAAGAGGCTGAAGTCCAATGTAACCACCCCATTACCAGCTCCAGTTTGTGCATATTATAATTGAAGGCATCCAGTGGGGCAATGCAGATTCAAGAGTGGGGCATGTTTCAACTGTGGTGATGTGGGGTATAAGGTAGCCGAGTGTCCACATCTAGATCTACGAAACCATCAGACTATTCCGGCTCAACCACAGATTCAACAGAGATCTTTGGATTACAAATGGTATCAGAGCCGACTCTTGACTAGTTCGCGTATGGGTCCCCTGCCGTGGTCAGGTGCAAGTGGGTGGGTTTCCATGTGGGCGAGCCAAGAGGGCTGGTAGGCTACAGGAACTGGTAGGCTACTACACAAGGACGTGCAGCCCTAAGGGGGTGGATTGTGACGCCCCGGAGTCCCACATCGACTATAGAGAGGAAAGTGAATGGGATAATATATAGATCTTATACCCTTATCTTGCATAAGGCCTTTTGGTGGGTTGAGGCCCACTGGAACAAAACCATGAGGCCCATGGGCCAAAGCGGACAATATCATGCATGGGTATGGGGTGGGGCGTTACAAACACTGTGATACTCTACATGGTAAAGTAGTAGATATACTTTTGTTTAGCAAAAATCTCCGTAAAGAAGAAATGAACCCGACTGTGGCGGTGAGTGGCTGCTTTTACTTTAGATTTATTCTAGCAATCAGAAACTGCTACAAAACAGCTTATAGGACTGCGCTGCCAAAGTTCCTGATTGGCAGTTGGTGAACCTGCAATTTTACTAGCTGGTTACCTATATAGTGGTTCATCTCTTTATAAATGAACACAGGGTTCCAGGAACCAAAAGTTGTCTTCCATTTTGCAAAACAGATCCCAATTGTTGTACATTACTGCCTGGGGGAAATCTCATAACATTTGGTTGCATGTTCCAGCCCTTACTCTTTTAAGAAAATAAAATAAATAAACAAAAGTAACAGTAATACTGTGTATGCACAATCCATTCATGGCTTAACATGTTTACCTATGTTTTCTGTATGAGACAGACGCTCATAACCTTTCTATATTTTTCATATAATGATATGTGTAGTTGATGTTACCAAAAAATAGTTGTTTGTGGTAAGTTCAGAGTAAAATGTTGTTTTTAACCTATGTATAATATTCTTGCAGTTTGTAGAGAAAGCACCCGAGGATGTTGTTCGTGGAGTTCGTGAGAAAGCATCAGAGGCCAAGGAGAAGATAGCTCTGACGAAGAACCGCCTAGCTTTGCTTGAATCGACAGTTTTGATGTCACACTAACTCATAACCACAGATTAATTTATCTTCTTCTTGTTTACTGTTTCTTTTTCATCCATTGCTTGGGATTGATTCATTTACAAGTCAGCACTGCATCCTTGAGCCAGTGGCTGATGTTGATGAAAGGTGGATAAGAGATACTGACCAGTCACATGCACCCCCATCACCAATGCGAAGATAAATTGATGAGCTGATGACATCGTCGCATGAATATTGTGGCACCAATTTCACAACTGTGTGGGTCCATGTGAGGGCACTCATATCACCTTGTGCAATGGTAAAGAATATTCTTTTGTTAGCAGAAAAGGACAACACTCAGGATTTGAAGAGAAGCCAGCAAGTTAAAAAGTAATAGCTACATCAAAGGTTCAGTTAGTTGTAATATCTACTTTTGTTTTTTATATTATAATGTGAATTAATGTTATTAATTTTTTTTGGCTGACTTCCACAAGTATTTAGTGATTTGACTCATGAAAATAATTGAGTTAAATTTCTTCTCCATTTGGAAAGTCCCATCAGGTGCCAGAATATAGATTTCTTAAAGTTGTCCGACTTCAAATTTTACTGCAAAATCTACTAACAAAATTTTAGCCTTGTAAATACCCATGTGATATTTTATGTGACTGGGGTTCGTTGGGTTTTGATGAAAGAAATAATAGACCTAGTTGACAATAATCTTGATGGCTATTCAGGAATATTGTCTAGAGGCATTATGGGGAAAACCACTTTTTACTCCTACAGGACTCTTGCACAAGTGCAGGGCAGGATTTGTATTCCCCACCCAAGGATGGGAACCCATGCTTGAATGGCAGGAACCCTAGAATATAGCAAGAGTTGGCATATTAAAATGTGGTGCAATGGTGAATTTATCTCTAAATTGGAATGATTGGGGTTGTAAATGAGTTGGTTTAGTCCTGGCCCAAGCTCAACCCTGTTTCTGTTATATATTGGCCGACCTAGGGGTTGTTTGGCAAAACCACATAGGCGAGGGAAATGATTCACATGAGCAAATGATGCACGTTTGATTCATTTACATGCGCAATTGAGTTCCTAGAAACACTTTTCATTGTCTGTCATTTTCACATGTGAATCTCAATGGATACAGCTGCTCACCATTTTTCTTAAACTTCTCAAAATCTATTATGAATCAAGATATAACATTCGACTCCTTAGCTATTTTTAGCCTAAAAAAGATGATAAATGGTTCGGGTCATTCGAACTGCAAAAATGCGTATGGAATTGCATTCATAGGAACTGAAAAAATTTATATTCCCGGAAGTGGCTTACTGGGAAACAAAGGTGAAGATCTATAAATGGCAATCAAATAATCCCCATTAATAGAAAATGAATGAAGGGGAGATTGAAAACGAATACTTATATCACCCTAGTAAATCAAATTCTAGGAAAGTCATCTACATCACCTAATCTCGTAGACCCATATACGATATTCTCCGTGCAAATGAAGACCCCTTAAAGGTCCATGGGCTGATCTTGAGATCAGATTTTCCTCCATTTGCTAGATGGGCTGGACCTGGTATAAAGCCCTTGGACTGGTTTGTCCCATTCTTCTGCTTGGGTTTATGACGATGATGATATTTGTGGGTGTTATTGTGCCTCATTTAAAAACTGTTCTTCATGCGTCAATTCTCAGATTACTCGGCTAGACTTCGACTCAAGTCCTAGATCTTTTTTTTTTTTTTTTTGCATTGCCATTTGTGTCCACAGATTACCTCCACATATTACTCGGCTAGTGGGCTGTTGTTCCTTTAGAATATTGATGTTCATGTTATCAAGAGGAACATCTAAGTCATCCTGTTCAACTTGTGGTGGTTGTCCTCTTAAATACCAATATTAAGTGGGACAACTATTCGACTTCTATCAGGTAATATTGCGTCCCTGATTTCATTATGGGGAGTTCTATTCGCACCACAGAAGTATCTCTCCACACCGCAAAGAAAAAAAATTCCATTTCCTAAACTACCCAGCCTCCCTCCTCCCTTTCCCTCTTCCTCTTCCTCCACCCTCTTCCTCTCCCCCACCCCACCCCACCCTCCCAATCTCCGGCAGGGAGGGATCCGTGACTGGCAGCCAGCCGCCGATAGGGAGGGAGGGAGGGAGGGAGGGGGTGGGTGGGGGGGAGGGAAGGAGAGAGAAGAAGAGGAAGGGAGAGAGGGGGAGAAAATAGAGGAGGGGGGAGGGAGGCCACTGGTCGGCCGGCCGGGGATCCCTCCCCGCCGAAGGGTGGGGTGGAGGAGAGGAAAAGGGTGGAGGGAGAGGGAGAAGAAAAGGGAAAGGGAGGAGGGGGGAGGGGTAGTTTAGGAAATGGAATTTTTTTTCTTTGCGTTGTGGAGAGACACTTCTGTGGTGCCAACAGAACTCCCCTTTTATTATAAGTGATTCTTCTTATTTCACCACTCCCACTGTTTTGGTGATTCTCCAGGGATTTTAACATTATTGAACTTTATGATCCTATTGATATGAGCAGGACAATAAAACCTATACCATTTAGACCTTTTCAGATAACTAATAAAATATTTGCTTACTGTTCTAGGATCTAATTTCTTTTCTTGTGGGTTGAATACTTTCATTTCAGATGGATATCCCTATGCTCGGAAGTGGTTTAAACTAGGTTTTCTGTCGGTCCACAACTCAAAAGGAGTTTTTGGAATTGCTTTTGTAGGTACACGATTCAAAATGTATATGGTCATCTTCAGTGCTTCACCCCACATAGACTCGGGTAATGTGGTATTACGACCATACTCCTAACCAAATCTATCAACGTCCTATTTCTTCTCTCAGCAACACCATTCTATTAAGGCGTTTTAGGCATTGTGTATTGGGCAATAATGCCTTCTTATTCAAGGAATCTTGCGGGGTTGCGCCTGATTTGGTATATCTTCCATAATATTCACCACTCCTATCAAATATCACAAATTTAATTCTTTTATCTAATTGCTTTTCTATTTCGGCTTTAAATATTTTGAAAACACTCAGAGCTTCATATTTCTCTTTAATTAGACAAACAAAACCAAACGCGAGTAGTCATTTATAAAGGTGATAAAATATTCTTAACCCGCAAAACGAGGTATATGCATTTTACCATAGATATCTGCATAGATTAATCCGAGAAGTCCAAAACTTCTTGTGGCAGTTTTCTTGATTGTCCTAGTTTTTTTACCTTTAATGCAATCAATGCAGATACCAAAATCAGTAAAGTCAAAACTTGGTAATATCTCATCTTTAACCAATCTTTTCATTCTCTCTCTCAAGATGTGTCCTAATATTTTATACCACAATTTAAAAGAGTTCTCATTTACGACTCCCATTTTCATACTGATGTTCATTCCATAATTAATGTGCTGAGTATAAAGGGATTGTGCATACGTTGAACCTAACCTTAATCTATACAATCCATCACACAAAAATCCATTCCTAACTAAAATAGCATTTTTATAAACTTTCAACAAGCCATAATAATCCAATTTTGAAATTGAAATTGAATTCCTAGATATATCCAGGACATAGGAGGTATCATGGAGATCCAACGAGAATCCAATATCCGATACAAGTAGGTAGGTGCCTATCACCTCAACTTTCGATTTCTGTCAGCGCTGACCAACACTTGGACTCCTCCTTAAAAAGAGTCCTTGCACATTGCACACAACCAAATACGTGAACAGTTGCACCAAAATCGACCCCCAGGTATTTGATGTGACGTCTACTAGATTAGATTCGAAACAAACAAGAGATAAATTACTATCATTACCTCTTGATTCAAACCAAGTTTTTCTCTTCAGACAGTCTGCCTTGAGATGGACATTATTTCCACAAAAGAAGCATTTCTTTGTGGGCTCTAATACCAATTGTAAGAACTTTTCCAACTTCGGGATTAGTATACAACTGGGATATAATTTGAACGATAAAGGAATATAACTAATGAATCCATGGCTTCTCTTAGAAAATGCTGGGGTTTGCAACTCTCTACGACTTCTTCCCTTCTGTAAATGTAAGTGATGGTACATTTACAATATTTCCAATTGCATAGAGTTACCCAATATGATCGCCTTTTATAGGCCCTTTCCAACATGCATCTCTTATATCAAGAGATGTGACCTTTGAAATCCTAAAATGGAAATGAATATTACATGGTAAGTGAAGAGAACTGAGAACCTACATTTCTATTCACTTGGAGAGAGGGAGAGACTATCAAGTGGTCATGCGGACTACAAGTGTTCTAACATCTGAAACATGGGAATATAGATGTTGAGATTATTGAGGTTTTCATTGATGCAGGTTGGGCAGGGTCTAAGTCAGATCAGAGATGAACCGCTGACTACTGTGCTTTGGTTGGTAGGAATTTAGTCTCATTGAAGAGTAAAAGATAATCTGTTGTCGCTTTATCAAGTTCTAAAGCAGAAAATCGTACAATGGCTTGTGGAGCAAATGAACTGTTATGGCTGAAGACATTAATGCAAGAATTGGGATTCGTGTGCAATAAGCCTATGTTTCTCCATCGTGATAATAATTTTGTACTACATAGTGCCACAAATCCTATCTGTCATCAAAGAACAAAACATATAGAAGTTTATTGTCATTTCATCGGGTGGAAAGTGATAAGATGCCTATGTTCCTCCAGTGTGACGACAACTCTACCAGTCATATTGCCACAAATCCTATCTATCATGAAAGGACAAAGCATATAGAAGTTAATTGTCATTTCATTCGATGGACAGTGACAAGGAGAGAGGTAATATTAAAGCCTATATACACTGCAGATCAATTGGGTGACTTTCTTCAGAGGGCACTGACAAGGAAGCAACTGACAAAATTTTTTTTTTTTTTTTTCTAAGCTTGGGCTTGTTATTAACTTTTCTCAAGAAATCATTCTTACCAAAACATCTAGCTATTAGTAGAGGCAACATTAATACTTTTTAATACTCTCCTTTGTGTAAAACCCACTCTCAACTGATTGGCTTTTTTCTAAGCGATTTTGATGTGACATCTTATCTAAAAAGTGAAGGCTTTACTTGACTTTTACTATTCCAATAAAGTGCCAAAGAGGCTCTCAAACTCTTGAGGAAACAAAAGACCTTGTTTTAAGGGCTTGGCCAAGGCCTCTTGTCAAAGTGCTGGATTGACGGAGTTGATTAGAGGGCTCTCTCTCTCTCTCTCTCTCTCTCTCTCTCTCTCTCCTTATCCATGAGAAGGCCTTTCCATGTACCCAATCTTATTAATAAGTTAGCATTGTAAGTGAGCCCTTCGAGCTGAACTGCATATAAAAAGTATGCAGTGGGCTTAGGGTTGTAAACGGGTTGGTTCCAGTCCGGGTCCATGGTGGACCCAGAACCGGAACCATTAAAGAGAAGGTGGAATCGGATCCGGACCCAAAACCATTTCGAAACTGGTTTCTTGGCTCCGGAACCGGAACCATAGCCATATATGGGATGGGTCTGGATCCGGGTCCGGGTTTAGGTAGAGAATGATGTTAAAAAACCATGATTTTTATGAGAGATTTTCGAAAATTAAGATAATATATATGGTGTCGGGTCCACGGGTCCGAACAAAAATAGAACCGGACCAAGACCCATTTACTTGTCGGGGCCTAAATAAGAACGTAGACCCGGTTTTTAACTGGTCAGAACCCCCGGGAAATCAGAAAATTGGATACCAATTTACATCCCAAAGTCAGCTCGTACGAGAACAGCCATAAAATCTAGTATCATTTTAACCATAGATTTTTCTAATAACTCGGTCAAATGGTAGATAAAAGGTTTGATGAGCGTAAAATTGAGCTTGAATTCAGATCATAGGGGAGCTGAGAGTGTGAGATGGCTTGCACTGATCAATAGTAGGCCCTAGTGGACCCCACTGAGCTGGACTGTATTGCACACTCTTTGCTCTAGTCTAGAGACAGCTCCCCTTCCCTTCTCCCGCCCATTTCCATTTCCTCCTCTTTCAAAACCAAAAACAGCTTCCCCCAACCAAATCCAGAAAACAAAATCCAGATCCAAAGAGCTTTCTCTTTTTTCTTTTACACCAATCCAAACAGAGGAGAGGAGGAGAAATGGAAGAGTCAATTTCTATCTTCTGTAAAACCCTAGCCTCCTTCTGCAAAAACACCCATTCCACCTCCCAAGCTCTCAAGGACTCCACAGATCGCCGTCCCATTCCCCTTGGTACCTTCCCTCTCTCTCTCTCTCTCTCTCTATGAATCTCTATAATCAGATGATTATGAATCACTTCTTTCAGTCTCTTCCCAATGTTCTCTATTTCTGCTTGAATTTCATCAGATTCGGCTTCTTCCACCTTCATACAATGCCTCAATCGACGGGTCTCCTCTGTCAGCAGCGACCTCAACTTGCTGGAATCGATGGTGCTTGAAACCGTCTCCTTCGAAGAGCTGTTGGGTCATTGCAATGAGGTCTACAAGAAGAATCAGAATGACCTCCAACAACTCCAAGATCGTCTCCAAACCAGCTTCGGATACGTTCCTGGTATTGCATCCAAGAAACCCCCACAGTTTTTTTCTTCTTTCCTTTTTGGGTTTTGGTTGATAAGGTTGATTTTAGGAGAAGAGGGTAGTTCCTTCAAAATTGGACATGTGAATTTCATTCTATTGATCTAGGCCATTTATCTGGTGAGGCGCACGGCGCAGTGGATTGGGAGAAAAAAAAGAAAAACCCTATTTGGAAAAACCCTTTAAACATTCCATACTGATTCTTACTCCCATTAATTGGCAGTCAATTTCACAACTTAACCGGCGACTATCAACTGTTGGATTGAATGACAATAAAAAACAAAATGCGGTCATAGAAATGTTAATTTTATCATCATCATCATCATCATTGTTATTAATTATAACTATTGCTTTTTGTCTGTAGATCTCGAAATGGATGATGAAGTTGATATTTCAGATTTAGCAACACCAACTGGTATAACCATGAAGTTTTCGAGTCCAAAGGGTGGATTGGATTACCCTTCAATTGATAGTGGCCAGGTTAGGAGAAGGCTTGAAGAAGATCCCATGTATCCTTTTTACTCTATTTGCACTTTGAATATTTCATTTTCTCTTTGAATTCATCTGTAGACTTTTTGAGGGGATGTTAATTGCAGTAGCTCATAGATCCCATCTGAAGTATGTATTAGTCATGGTGGTTACACCATTTTCAGTGGGAATGATGGCATGGAATAACTTCAGACAGTAGAGGTTTTCTTGCCAAATGGAGTTCTAATCACCACTCCAGTGTGAATTTGTGATGTCAAAATTTCCCACATTTGGTGTGTTTTTATACAGACAAGTATGGGATGAAATGTTTATTTAGATGTAGTTAAATCTTAGACTGTCTGTATTGAAATCTATCATATAACTGATCGTCTGTTTTGTCCTTTGTTTTGCATCTTCTTATGTCATCCACCAGTGATGTAATGCTTTAATTCAATGGTCTAATCCATCACCAATGACTTTCTGGGATGCTTCACTTATGTCTTCCACTCTTCCTTAACATTAAAAGATTTGATGACTCCATCTGCATACAAGATCTTGGCCTTTCAGATGCTGGTCTTGCCACTTTAGCCTCTGAAGGTTTGCAGCTTCTCTCTCTCTCTCTTTTAACATTCTTGTTGAAATCAACCGTCACAATCTGTGTCACAGCGTCTGCCAAACTATTTCTATGTCTTTCTTCTTCTTTTTTCTTATGTAGTAACATGTACATTTTGAATTCATGAGTTTATTGGCAAGAATTTTTTCTCTTTTAGTTAACATCATGTTTATCTGTTTTTTTAAGTCAGTATTAACATCATTTTTCCCTCTTTAATATGTTTGTATTTTCTTTTTAATGTTTGGCTTTATTTATCAGTATTAACATCATGTTTACCTCTTTAATATCTTTGTATTTTTTTTTATCTTTATCTTTATTGCCCTTGTTTTCCCTTTCAAGCTTTTCTTTTGCTCTCTCTCTCTCTCTCTCTCTCTCTCTCTCTCTCTCTCTCTCTCTCTCTCTCTCTCTCTCTCTCTCTCTCTCTCTCTCTCTCTCTCACGCACGCACAAATACTGAAGTCTTCAACTTCTTGTTATCTTGCAGCTAACGATGAACTTGCCAGCCCAGAGGCATCTCCTCAAAATTCAATAAGGTCTGTTTCAATTTTATTCTAAGTTCTATTCTTTATCATCTTTTTTCTTAAAAAAATAAATATTCCCAATTTCTTATTTCTGACTTTTTTCAAAATTTAGTTATGACTATGGGAAACAATGTGAAAAGAAAATAGGGTATAAACTTCCTTCAGAGGCCTTGGGCAAGACAGGAACTCCAAATCACTGTCCTCTTTCTTCAAGTAAGTGCCTTGATCTCCTGATCCAATTCTTAACTACAAAACTCTAGTGCACCATCTATAATACTACTTACATGGATTGGCAGATAACTCTTAAGTCTATTGCAGGCACTACCCAAACCATATTAAAAATATCAAAGGATGATTATGACAAACTTCCTTCCTATATGAAGAGTCTAGCACCATGGGAGGTAAGGATTTCTTTTCTTTTCTTTTCTTTAATTCTCATTTTGAGGTTAAACATAGGAAGTCTTAACTGATATAATCATATAATAAAAATGCCTTCCAAAGTTACCATGAGATATTGAAACAGGTTCATGGTAGGGTTTGCTTATATCGTGTTGGTGTGGTACAGTAAAGTTCCATACAAGCAAATGCTGGTTTATATACCTTGTTATCAGAAATTTCAGTTTAATCTCATTATTCTGACGAATACATGAAAGTGCTTGTAACACCAGGAAAACATATCAGTTGCATTTCCATCATAGCTTGTGCTATATATATGGCCACCTTCTCCCTAGAGACTTCTTTTACATCTTGAATGAGAGACAAAATTCTAAGCCCATTTGTGGATGGACACCAATCAAAGAAGGATAAAGTAATGGAAAGGTCTCATTGTGGATATGATTTTGGGCAAAAATCATCTTAATCATATTACCACAACCATTGATTCAGGAGCTTAAAGTTTAACGGTTTCTTAAGTATGAAATACAATCTAATAGTGAGTATAATTTAGATTAGTGTCAAATTAAGGTGAGTGCCAATTCATGGGGTTAGTGAGTGTGAGGGTGTTGGGTTGACCACAAAGGGTCCCGTGTGGTGAAAAAAGTTCTCTCTCATGCATATTTGACACTTTAACATTGTGAATCTGATCACTTTTAACACTAATGACCTACAAAGATGATGATAATGATTATATCAAATGCTGGGCAAACCAGCGAGTGGTAGCTCAGTTGGCCAAGGACTCTACGCCTCAAGAAGCGGAGAGTTCTTGTGTTTGATACCTACCCCCGTTGGCCACCTCCCATAGTTTTACCCAATGCATGTGGATAGGAGGGTTTACATGTGCCCCTAGGGATTAGTTCTCGGCTGTCCAGAATCGAGTGTCACTCGGGCTCAAGGCCAAAGGTTCTTGGGCTGGGCTGGGCGAGAGATACTCCGGCTTATCAAAAAAAAAAAAAAAAAAATCAAATGCAGGGCACCTTGCATATTGGTGTCATGAAATCAAGATAGGAATCTCAAATGATGTTTCTTAACAATGAAATCTTAAGATGAAATCCACCAATCACAGATTGATAAACAAGATGTAAACAAAGTTATTTGGAGTGTTTCTAAGCATTAGAGTACGGAGAAACACCTAGCCATGGCAATTGAAGGCATAACAATATTGTCAACACAACAGATAGCTAGGTCCCAAGCTTCCCTATGTAAACACCCCATGAATACAAGGGGCCAGCGTGCTCGAAGATTGTCTATGTAGCATAGAGACTTGCTAGTAAGCTATGACACCAAGGGCCTATATATTTACATTAGAATACATAGAAACTGAATGCACAGGATTTCATGCCATAAGTGGTTAAAAGTGAAAATCCAAGGTAAATATAAAAATGAACATAAAATAACCTCCTATTTAATAAAAAAAAATGAATCTAGAGAAGAGGGGAAATGAATACCAGCCATAACCTTAGCAATTTAAATAACTTATATCCTCCGTCCCTCACCTTATATCATTTACACTCCAACTCTTTAATAGTCTTTCAGTGGAGCTCATTTGACCATGAATACTGATGTTGTCAATTCCTTGGTTTTCTAATGCAAACAACCAGGCCCTAAATCATTTTAACTACCCTTAGAAAACAAAAGGAGCCGACAACCTACTTGTGTTGTAAGAATCAAACGAAGAACAGTCTTTTTTGCTTTCGCCTCTTGCATCATGGCAAATGGTTGTGGGCTCACTGCTCAGTCCCACAACCAGCTTTATCACAAGAGGCAGTGGGTTTGCTAATGAGTCCTAACAAGCAGACAACTTAGAAGTCTTCTTTTTATTGTCGATATCCCCCTCTTCATCTGCGGAAACCACTTTAGACTGCTTTTGAGAATGGTTCAGCATTTAACTTAAATTGTAGAGTTAATCAACATAGAAGTTTTTTTAGAGAGAGAGAGAGAGAGAGCACTTGTGTTTAATACTGTTAAATTTTTTTACCAGTACACATTAAGCTGACCCCAGACAGATGGGACACATTTGAGGTAAGGTTAAACAACTAGGATACAAACAAATTATTGTGAAGCTTTGGTAGTTAAAGTAGCATCTATGTTGCTAGGAATCCTTTGTTTGGTTAGAGAACTCAGACATGCAGAGAGCTAAAACAAGAATTACAGCAATCCTTTTCATAAGAGGCGAGGACTGGTCAACAAATGTGCTTACGAACATCGTATGAATTTTATATGGCACGGAGTTGACTCAGAAGTCAACTCAGTGCTCGTAGGAATCGGCACAAGCCCATGCCCATCACCGAATGGCCTCTGTGATGCACGGGCTTAGTTGCATCTGCATCAACTCAGTAGGACTGGTTGAGTTTGGGACTCAGGTTGGTTCACATTGAATTGCTACAATTATAAAAGTGAAACTCATTAATAAAACCAAAAGTAGAAAGCATTCGACCTTGAGCTTTTATTTGTTATTTCATTTTTTTTAGTTAATAAAATGCTTCAAATCATCATAAAATGATGAATACATGTTCAATTCATGGAAATACACTTCCACAAATGCAACATGAATTTCATGTTTTACTTTTATTAAAAATATATACATATATTATACATCATTATTCCAAAAAATCAGCCTTTCACAATTTTATGATATATTTAAAGAGTAAATGCAACAGTAATCTTGCAAATACCTTAATCAATGGATTTTGCACATGATCCATGGATTCTTAGAATATTTCCATGACCGTGGCCTTTTGAGTTGTTATGACTGCAAAACAATTATTTTATAATCCACTAGTAGTTTAAATCATTGATCCATACAATTATCAAAGGGCCTTGGATCAGTAGATCTTTGGGTTTTTTTTTTTTTTCCACAATCATTTGGTATTTTTGGAGTTTTTTTGTTCAAAATTACTATTAATGAACCTAAATTTTTTTTCATTTTGTTTTAAATCTTTGGTCAATACAAACAATTATAAAAGGCCTCATGTCTACAGATTTGTCACTTCTCAGAATTACCAAATCATGTGTGTTGATGTGGTATCATACTCATTAATTGATAAATTTTTTTAGTTATCTGCATGACGTGATGAACCATGTGTAGGCATTTAAAAACAACTAGATCTTTACTTCAAGTAAATTACAACTAAATAATTACATTTACACATTTTAGTCCTTTTCTAAGTCACATTTCTGACAATCAATTTGAGCAAGATGTTTTAATTTTGAAGTTATTAATTAGGTGGAATGCGGCCTTTCCTCTCCTTCATATTGACGTTGAAGTGTCATACATCACTGCAGGATTTGCAGGCAGCTGCTGTGAAGATGAATTCAGTACTCTGCGAAAAAGAGAAACCAATGGGAGGGTATTCGCTCAATCAAGATGAAATTGCATCACTAGAGCTTGGTGAGTCTCTAGAAAGCATTTTGGTACAAGTTTTCTTTTTTTTTCTTTTTTTTCAGACAGTTAGTTCAAGTATCCTTGTCAAAGCAAGAATCATGAATAGACAGCATAATGGCAAAGGCTGTCACAATGTTGCTCTAATAGCTATGGTTACTATGAAGTGAGAAGAGAAATTGGATCTCTGAAAATAGATGTCTTTTAATAAAGATATAATTTTTTCATGAATTTTAAGGAGCCTTTTACAAAAAAAAAAAAAAAAAAAAAAGGTGCACAGGCTTTATCTGTCATGTAACACTGTGTTGGGCGATCCTGTTACAGGGTCATTTACCCGTTCAAACGTATTGAATGGTCAAATCTGTTTATTTCATCTATTTTGTCTTCCCTCTTCTCCCAGGATCATCGATGACTCATGTCGTAGCAAATCACTTGTTTCTGATAAGACAGTCCAAGTAACAATGACTTAATTGTTCTTATTTCTTCTGTTTTCTAAGACAGTCCAGAAAATTGTGGTTTGGAAGAGTTTTGATGAGTAGTAGGCTTTCATCAAGGTCTGTTTGGATCCATGGAATTTTGAGTTTCCTCCAACTCTTTGGAATCCTGATTAGTCAACGTTGGGTTTAATACATATTTCTTGGGAATTTCTCCATGCTTCAGGGATGGAACCTATTCAAATGTAGACTCAATTTAGGGATTTTATGGCATCAACACTTGAACTCAACTTCAGTTCCAAGTTTTTCATCTACTTAACCTTGCCTCTGAAAATTAATTTCTGGTTGTCTTAAATTCCTTTCCTTCTTTTCTATCACTTATATTCGATTGATATCCCAAGTATATGTGAAGTATCATTGGACTGTGCATGTACAAGAAGATGTCATGATGCGATGATCCCAACTATTGCCCCCAACCCATTGTAGATATTATATGCCCTAAAAAACCAAGCTCGGTTCTAACCTATCAACAAATGACTGCCAACATTCGGAAATTTCAGTTCTATTTGAATGAGATTAGAGCTCTATTGTCTTCAATTCAAGCGAGCTTTATTCATGTTGGGAGGACAGCAAATGGCTTTGCAGACTCTTTAGCTAAGCAAGGGGTTGATAGGTCTTCTAACTTCTTAGCTTTCACTATGTAACTTGTTTTGTGGTATAATGCTTTTATACCATAGTGCCCTTTGGTCGGGCCTCTTTGTAACACTCTCTCCTTTCTTAATATATTTTCTTCATTGCCTATCAAAAAAAAAAAAAAAACATTCCGAACTGTTCACCTTTAATAATAAAAATACAAATACTGGATGCTTAAGATCATCCATTTTAGGTTTTTTTTTTTTTTTTTTTTTTTTTTGGGCATCAACAAACGCTGTAGGTCTTCTTTACTGGATGCTTAAGATGTATGCATTCATCTGCTCATGCTGCAGGCTCCAAAGCACGATCCTACTTGCTAATGCTCCTGAGAATGAGTCGACTGCTCGTCGAGACCATTGATGGCTCAATTGTATATCGTGTTATATATGATACATGTCAGTGAATCATTTGTGTGTGCAACTCACGCTCATCTGTTTTTTTTTTTTTTTTTTTCCTTCTTCCTGCTGTGTTAAGATAGATGAATCAATGGTTTGTGAATCTCTCTCTTTCTGAGTCATTTGTGTGTGCAACTCACGCTCGTCTGTTTTTTTTTTGTTTTTTTCCTTCTTCCTGCTGTGTTAAGATAGCTGAATCAATGGTTTGTGAATCTCTCTTTCTTTCTGAGTGGGATGATGATGTGATGTCTAAGATCTGATTATGATTGGTAAGGGCTTATAAGCATGTGGCCCATCACAATTGGCTAACCACCTTGGAATGACTGACTAGCACAACCATGTAATCGAGTTCTGTTCAATGCCATTGGAAATTTGGAATCACAGCAGCACGGCAACTGAGTTCCGAGAATCACTCTTTAATTTAGGACCTTGCAATGAGAGAGAGACCTTGAAGACTAAAATCTGCAGTGGAAAACTTTATTTTGGATGGCTTGCAGCGGTCATGACAGTTACAGGTTTCATTTGGATGAGACAAAGGCAGAGAAAAACTGTTCCAACTTTTCACTACAATAGATTTCCCTAGTAAGTGGAGAAAGAAGAAGAATCTAGAATTACAGTATCTCCTCCAGAGTTTCACTAATTATTAATTGGTTAAGTACGTATCTTTAATATAAAAATAATTACATTTCTTAAGAAAAAGAGTAAAGAAAAAATAGAAAATCCATTCTCCTGCGTCCTAAAAGAGAAAAAATAGTTAGGATGGATGCCTTGAAGTAAGAGGATTCTTTGGAGGACAGTTGATTTTGTTTCCACTTTTATCATCCAAATAGTTTCTCAAGAAAGTAAGATGGCAAATTCAGATTGAAGACAAACCTTTTGATGGGCGTCTAGCCTCATCATTGGAGTTGGTCAGAAGGAAACACTGAAGAAAATTTGATGCGCAAAACTGGCACAACATATGTAGTTTTTCAAAGAAAATTAAGAAGTAAAACTAAAAATAATAAAAGCATACTATGAAAAAATTTGATATAGCTACAAGCATCCCTACGAAAAAATTTGATATAACTATAAGCAACTATCTTATTAAATAATGAAAACCTGCGCTTCGTTAAGCACCCCTGTCCAGATAACAACTCAATTAAAACGAAAACCATTATATAGTGTATTCAGTAGAATGTTCTGCGATCTGACTGCACATTGCTTATATGTTAGTCCAGCTCATGTGGCCCACTTAGGAATGAATGTCCATTAATGGTGGAAAATCATCTCCTGTGCATGCACCCTTCCCCCAAATTTCACCAGGTACCTCATGACGAAATAGCACCAATGCACAATGCACATGAGAAAACCGTCCCTTAATGCGAAGGTCCCCTTTGAAAATGGGGAGCCAAAAGATAAGCCCCACCATATCATACTAGCCCTTGATTTAAGGGCCTTGAAAGTTTAATGGCAACTTAACCTTTAGATATTTTGATCTCTTTCAGATTCAAACCAATGGTGGGTGAAGGTACAGTTAGTATAAAATTAAGCCCGATGAGAGATACTGGGATACAAAATTATCAAAGCAGATGCAGTGATAGGAGGGCCCGTAGAAAATTTCTGTTATAGTAATAATATTCACCATTGAATTAAAAGCTTGCACTGGAATTACACAAGTTTTACCTTTGATTAAAGTCAGAACCATAACATGGATAACAAGTGTACAAGTATCACAACTTGCAATTGTGTCTGCCTGCATCAATAATCCAGTACATTGTGTTGATTGCTTAAAAATAAAAAATAAAAGAATTGCTCTGTTTTTTTTCATAATTCAAAAATCATCCAGTTTATTTTTTATTTTTTATTTTTTTTGCCACGTTGTATTTATTGCTACTGGTCAGGAGTGAGAAGTTTAACTTTAGTACCCAAAGATCGATCCCTGGCTAAATGTGTGAAACTAAGGCGTTTTACTTGGGGCCTTTATTCCGCTCCAAATGAAGCAATTAAGACCCTGCAAGTAAACCAAATAAGTTGCACACAATTCCCAGCCTGTGACACAAGAATTTCACTAGGAAACTCGGTTTGTTTTGTTTTGTCTCATCTTTGGTAGCCAATGAATGAATTAAGAGTTTGTTGATTGCATTCATTTAGTGTTGTTGCCTTGGAGAGATCTTTTGGAACATTACGTCCATGATGGTAGACTGAACAAATGAATAATCTAAACTCCCAAATGCTGCAACATCACTTAAGACATGGCTTGCTGCATCAACAAATTACCGCTTTCAAATGCAGAGATTGACTACAATTAATAAGATCATAATCACCTCTTAGATCATACATTCTCTTACATATGCAAACAGAAGAATGTAAGCAAAAGGCTCAAGCATACATCTACCTCATCGTTTGCTCTCTCACTAGTAAAAACATTCTTATTTCTTACTTATTACCCCCTCAGAACAGTTTAAAACAGCACCTGATCCAAGCAAACTGGTGGACAGAAGCAGCAAAAGCAACTCTACTGCATTCATAAAAGATGGTAGATGAGAACAAAAGGCCTTAATGGGGCCTACCTCACAACTGTAGGCTACAATACAGTATATGTTTGTTTTACACAAAATCTTAACAAGGCTGGGGGAACCAGTGACAAGAAGCATTTACAGTTCCCAATCTCCTAAAAACAGCTAAACGAAAAGGAAACAGTCAAAAGGCATCCAACCATCTACAACCTGTATACACGATCCCTTTGGTCCAAAATCTTCTTACGACAAAATTACAATGGAAAGGTCAGCTGAGAGCTCTCACCCAAGGGACCTCGATGAAAAGAACAAGAGGAAAGCTCAATAAGAAAGCTGATTTAACCATAAAGACAGTACGCATGCATGTGATATGTTGACTCTCCCCCACCTTAGAAAGAATACATCACAAGAAAATCAATACTTTGAAGATATATATATCAACCCTGGTTATGTCTTGATCTTTCCTTTCTAGCATTGTGATGGTTGATGCATCAGTTAAGCCAATGCCATTGCAGAAAGAGATTCTTTTTCCATTTTCTAGTTGTAGATTTTGACGGGCTTCTCAAATGTATGGCGGCTCTGCAAAAGGAACAGACAGTCATTGAAGCAATGTATTCTGTAAAGGATCTGATGGTTGCTCTCTTAGAGGTCATTTGCAGATGGAGATAACGTGGAGAAACCTGCCCATAATATAAACTCATTGTGGATGGTTTTCTCCACCTCCCATTTTGTCTAACTTCTCTCCTCATCTTAAGCCCGCCCATTTGTTTGACACGTGAATTGGTTAGCAGCAGATCTTACCATGTTTGCAACAATTCTATTGAAAGGAAACTCTCTCTCTCTCTCTCTCTCTCTCTCTATATATATATATATATATATATCTATATATAATTAATTCTGCACACTATGATTGAACTACTACATCAATTTCCCCTTGCTTAGATACTAGAAATTGATATACAAGGAACAATTTAAATTTAAGCAGTGAAAGATACTAGCGATCGAAAGTATTTTGAGAAAGAGGAAATTTCAGTGACTAAGAATTAAACCATATGAGGAGATATATAGGTAATAGTTTACCTGATTGGATGTATAAGCCCTTTTTGGAGCTGTGTCCAAGTGCTCCAAACCAAGATATTGCTCCCAAGCTCCATACACATCTCTTCTCTGAAGGCAGATGGATGACAAAGGAGGTCAAAGTCAAAATAATCAATGAATCTCTCTAATCCTGAAAATAGGAAAACATGAATATGAAAGACAATGAACATACCTGGAAACGGCTGAATACAATGTCAGAGTCCTGAAGGTATTCAGGGCGACCCAGTGACAGAAACGCAAACTTCCACTGATCAAACATGCAGATGATCAAATTGCATCAGAAGGCTCTACTACCAGCAAATGCAAGCATTGAGTATGAATGCTTAAGAAACATGGTACAGAAGGTTGTAGTAAACTGTTGTTTCTTCATCTATGGGAAGTTCATTATTATTTAGAGGGGCTTTTTTTATCGGTAATTATCAGAGGGATTTAGCATCACAGTTCTGATTTATACATACAGCGTCCAATAAACAGCCACAGAACTTGGATAGTTGGATTAACATGAATGGTATGCAATCCTCAGAACAAAACTGTGTGCCTTTACACAACAAAATTAAAGGATATACACATAAACACATAAGTTGATAAGAACACAAGATGGCACTATAATACACCTAGGAGTGGGAGCACCAATGCCCTTGAATCACGTAATAGATGTGTGGCATGCGTATGATCATCATATCCATCTATCACATGATCTCTACAGCTGATTTCGTGTTTGAAAAGAAAAAAAAAATGTGTTGCCCTGACTGCCCTAACCGTCTAAACAAAGAACTTCTAAAACGCAAACTATGTACACTGCTTAAATGGCTAGAACTGCCAGTTTATTGTTTTAAGTGTAAGGATTTTTCATAGATGGACTTACACAATGCCTAGAATAGTCTGACCCCATCAACATACCAAAATGTTTAAGGTTATAATATAGGAGCACTACTGCTCTCATGCAACCACAGGCCAGTAATCAGCACCAATATAAGCTACAAATGCACATGTACACAGGGAGACATCTACAAAGGCTGTTTCAATTAGGAGCAGGATCACTCCTCCCATTCCACCAGAGTGAATCGCCCCAATGTGCAACAGAAATACACATTCCAAAGTGACCGCTAAAATAAGGGTCATAATAATTGTATATTACACAAGTAACATATAAAAGTAGGGAACATAGTTAATCCTTGAATCAGGAATTAACCATTCATGCTCATAAAAGGTCGTGAAGTGGAGAAAAGCATATACCTTAGAGAATTCCTCATCTGGAACCAGCAATTTCTTCTGGATACGTATTTTAACCTCAGCCAAAGTCTCACCTTCATGGATGATTAAGAAAAAGGGTTCCCCAAAGTTCTGAACTTGCTGTTGCAACCAAACAGGAATTGCAAGTTGAAGCAGGTTTAATCATTTAATTTATGCACATAAAAGGCTTTAAGAGTCTATTGATACTTGCACAGTTGGGGAAAAATGACAGTAATTTCATAACTTATTTACCATCTGATTTTGACTTGCATCTTTTGTGAAGTGGTACACATGAATTAATCGATCTTGTGGACCCAGGTTTTTCTCTTCTTCTGGAATCTGTGGTAAAAAGAGTTGGAGGTCAAAACCACTTTTCAGTTCAAACATACAAAATTCTACTCTCACTGCATAGTGATTATTCAACTTAAAGGTCCTTGCTGCTAAAACCATATACGAAATCCTATGATCAGATATAATCCTAAAAAAACAGTCCATGATTCTCCTTAAAACCCTGTTTGAAAATATCACAAGTAAAACATGCAACTGGTCTCAGTTCTATTGTAGTTTCAAGAAAAAGCGCAATTTCCAAAAGTAAACATCTGATTTTACTGCAATAGCCATAGGATAATAAAAATTGACTAGATAACATATGAAATGTTTAAAGACAGTAAATTGTAAATTAATATCATCTTCAAAAAAAGATGGAAGAATTATGTAATTTCTGTTACAGTACACCTTACTAGTTTAATGACACCATTTTCGACATGATTGAAGCTGTAATGATACATACTGTCAGCAAGCTTATTGTTTTTGTCTAGTCAGTACGAACTATTTCATACCTAATTAAAGAACGACATCCAGAAACACAAATACACCGGGATGATAGTAACTAATTTGAACCAGCCAAAGAATATTTTATTGCTGCTTTAACATCTTAATATACACAAGGTTGATCTCATGAGAATAGTCCCATACGGGATTTAAAAGTGAGACTCACCAAAGACCCCATCCTCATAAACTACCACCATAAATTGCCACAAGCCAAATTTGACACTCTATCAGAATCTATCTGCTGTTGGATTTTGTGTTGACATTTATTTTATCGATTTCCACCATTGATCTGGGAATCTCAATGTTGTGAATTGTCATATACATTGTTACGTCGTTCTTTGGCAGTCTCAGAATACTTAGAACTTTTCGCAATTCCTTCTTCCTTCGAATTAAGAATCCAGTTCATGACCAACATTAGATCTTGTTGCTTTGCCTCTTTACGCAAAGGAATAAGATCATGTACTACTCAACATCTTATTCATAATGTTGTTTCTTATAGCCATCTGTCACCTATATATCAAACCTTTATTTCCAATCTAGACACTGAATGTATACCTAAGCATGTGTTAAAAGGCCTTCACTCATCCTAAGTGGAGAGAGGCAATGATGGAAGAAATGACTACTCAGGCGAAGTACCATATGTGGAATTTGACTACTCTTCTAGAGGGGAAATGTATTGTTGGATGCAAATGGGCGTTCACATTAAAGTACAATCCTGATGGTACAATCAGTAGACACAAGACTTGTTGCGAAGGGATTTACTCAATAATATGGGGTTGATTATTATGAAACATTTTCACCTGTAGCTAAAATGACTTTTGTTTGGGTGCCACTATCCCTAGCAGCAAATCTTGATTGGCCGCTGTACTAGCAAGATATGAGAAATGCATTTCTCCATGGATTTTTTAAGGAAGAGGTTTACATGTGCCCACCACTTGGATTTATTGCTAAGGGACAGGAAGGCAAAGTATGTTTTCTCAAAAATTCCTTACATGGACTTAAACAGTCCCCCCGAGCCTGGTTTGAAAGATCTAATAGAGGTGTGCTTAAGTACGGGTTCCAAAGGTGTTATGCATAACACAGTCTTCATGAAAAGAAGGAATATGAAGGTGATCATACTTGTAGTGTATGTCGATGACAGAGTTGTCACAGGAAATGACGTTGATGAAATCTATCGGCTAAAAGATTTTTTGAAGAAAGATCAAGGACCTTGGTTTATTGAGATATTTTGTTAGGAATTGAATCGCAAGGTCGAAGGCTGGAATTATTCTATCACAAAGAAAATATACTCTTAATCTTCTTGCCAAAACTGGAAAGTTAGGTGCGAAGTCAGCAGACACCCCAATCGAGTAAAATCACGGCCTCCATATTGAAAGCAGAGAGCCACTTCAGGAAAATAGGATGTATCAGAGCTTGGTTGGGATGCTGATTTATCTGACAATCACTACACCTAACATTTCTTATGCTGTCAGTTTGGTTAGTCAATTGATGCATGCCCCAAGAACTAATCATCTCGATGCAATGCATAGGATTCTAAGATACTTAAAAGGGTCACCAGGTCAATGATTCCTTTACAGCTCTCATGGGCATGATGCTAAGGCGATGGCACATACTGATGTTGATTGGGCTGGATCCTTGACAAATAGTTGGACCAGACCAAATCCCAGAGAAGTTTTCAATGTGATGAAACCATTAGTATGATGGTCCTGCATGAGCCACCTAAGCAGGTGGGATGTGCACGGGACCATTTGAATAGGTGGTGAGTGAAAAGCCAAACCCACCCCAGACACCTAGCCTTGTCACCTAGGTTAGTTGGCTCACAAACCTAAAGTGACTAGCATGGCTGCATGGGATGAAATTTAATCTACCCATCATCCAAGTTGTTCCCCACAAATACCACCTACACTCAGGAATTGTCACTCATCAATCATCGCACAAACAGGTTCATCATGCCAGATCAAATGTCTATACATATTGATTAATATTCTAAAAGGAAAAGTTCTTTTTTTTTTTTTTAATTTAAACAAGGATCACATCGATGCATGTCAATCATGGGGGAAGATGGTAGCAGGGGGGGTGGATTGGGCTACATGTGGATTAGGGTTGGACCAAAATTGTTCCGGCAAATTGTTCTAGCCCTTGAGTTAGGGGCCTAAAAGTTTCAACCATGGATGAAGTGATTTCTTTTAATTCAATGGTTTATATTAATCTAATGTGTCAAACTGGGGTGAGTGCCCAATAAATAGAGTGGTATGTGTATGTGAAGGTTGGGTTCATCATAGTTAGCCCAAGTAAAAATTCCTAACAAAAAAAAAAATGAGGAACTGCATCTTTCTTGAAGATTCTCAAATAGACATACAGAGGCTTGTAGACATCAGTGCTCCATAACTATCCATGTATCTGTGTCTTAATTCTTTAGTTACATAGGGCAGTGGGCCAGCTACAAATGCAGAAGGAAACAGATAAAGGATATGATTCTGCATTTACTGAAATCCAGGATATAGATACAGAAATGCATATTCCATCTAATGCTCTAATGTTTTGGTACTACTTTTTTTTTGTTTCAAGTTACAACATAACAAAGCTGACACAATCAAATATTTCTTTTATTTGTATCACAATATATCAATGAAACATTCGGCACCAGGATTGGCATCAAGGTATTACGATGGAAAGCATGCACAGGTGATCCCTTTTCTAACATTAACATATGTGCCTGATAAGATTCTCATCAAACAACTTACCTCCTCCGCACGCAATGTCCAGTATTGATCATTTATGTTCTCAATCTTTTCACCGGGTGGAAAAATCTGCAAGGAAGATTATGAAGTTAACTGCTAAATAAAAATGAAAAACAAACTAATGAAAAGATATGTGACCATCTATGGAAGATCTTGCCATGGTTTACAGCTCACCCAAAGGATTGAAACATTGAGAAGCCATTTTATGAAAATGTCATATTTTACTGAGTAGTGCATTTAACAGTTGTCTCTGAAAAAACTAAAGAGGACTCAGCAGTCGAAAAAAAAGTGAGGAAAGGCCAGTTGCATCTACTTTAAACAAGACAAAGTGGTGCTAAGCTCCGAACTTGTGGAAGAAAGTAAGTCTATCGAAACTTTGAATCTCATTAAATCTCCATGAAAGGAATGTTCAAACCAAAAAGCCCATTTAAAAGAAAACTTTAAATTAAAACAAAAGCCACCTAATCATTCAAAACTTTGGCTTGAAGTCTACAAACTATGTCTTCCTAGTTTGTTATAACCATTTTCTTCAATTTTTCACTCCTCTTAGTATCTATGCAAAACTCCAATGAATACTCCAGGAACATAACATAGAATCAGGTCCTCATTATCTGAATAACCCAGAGTATACCAGTGGGAACTGATGTGGTAATTAAAACCCTTCGAGTGCTTATAAGCATTGATATAACCAATCCAGGATAGTGTCCTACTCCTATTAACCAACACCAGTAATCATATAGTTTAGAAGACCAAAAGCATACCTTATAAATCTTGTGATAGAAAACCTCAAGCAATCGAAGCTCAGCATTAGGATGGGACAGCTCGACCTACAACAAAATAAAAATAAATATGGTTGATATTATCTTTATTCTAGGTCATCAGCAGAGAAATTTTCAATTTTTTTAATAACAATAAAAAAATTAAGAAGTTCACTGCAGGTGTATTGAGAAGCCTACTGCATGCATATGAAACAGGTTTCTTTGAATTAGGTTCGAATCAAATTTCCTCACAAAGAATGAATGGAGCATGGGAGTACCAACTACCAAGTACAGAGCAGAACTACCTTGGTTTTTAAGTCATTTATCACATCCCCAACAGTGCTTTGTTTGGGTAGTCTAATACTGTGAATTACCACCTGGAAACAAATTAACATACTTAATAACAGATGCCAGGCATAGCATGATCCAGACAAAACAATTTTATTAATGTGAGCATGCTTACTTCATCTTTTGTGGCATGATGAAAAGCAACTTTCAAAGTTTTTAAACCTTGCAATTCCGGCAAGGGAATGTCCAACACTTCATAGTACAAAATATCAGAAGTCTGTAACAAGAGGACCACATAAGAATTTTCTCTAGCAATATAATAAAAGATACTATTTCATACCTCATAGATGTATGATTAGTAGGAATTCTAAAAGATTTGTAAAGAATTAAGAGAGAAAAGTGATGGTGGACCTGGTTGTAGTGGACTAGCATGTCAGACAGATGGTCAACACCCCGATACTTGATGGGTTGTGGTTTTGGCTGCTGAGAATAACAGTTGTGTGATGTTAACCTAATTTTCGATGGATCATCCAAATCAAGCTGCTGAGCCACTCGTTCCACCACATCATCATAAGTGAAAAGCTTTGACCTTAAAATTCACACAGATAAGTTTCAAAAAGAATTTGATCAGGGGGAAAGAGAGAAAATAGAATTCTTCCAATTAAAAAAAAAGGTTAAAATGTGAAATACTCACAGCTCTAAACGGAAATCATCTTCTTTTGGTTTCTCCAGAGACCGGAAATGGACAATCTACAACATCAGGTTAAGAAAAAAGGTATAGTCTTAGATACGATGGTCGATAAAGATATGCTTAAAAATAATGGAGATCAACCACAGGTTCAACTATCAGTATCAGATCCTATATCAGCTCGGCAAAAAACCAAGATGTATCCATGATAAGGATCAGTGTATCAGCTGTGTGTGTGATTTTACTTTTAACTGAAAAGTAAACAATAGACCCATATCAACCCGTGTTCTCCAATATCAGCAATACGTATAAGCCATATGGGCAATACATACCAGCTGTACGGGCAATACAGGTGTGAAACAGATATGACACCAACATGCTGCATCAATTTCGTGGAAGACCGCTATGTATTGCCCCGCAACATATTTATTGGACAAAATTCAAAACCATGGATTAACCTGACATGCACATGGTGAGGGAATAACGGTATTTTCATAGTATCACAAAATTTTACGAGTGGTCTTTCAACCACCTACTATATGGATGAAGGTTACACTACAAGGAAACGATCAAATGGGGGATTTCCTCGATATTGAGTTGAATTCCAAATTCTACACTGGCGGAACTTGAGCAATGTAAAGTTCATAGGTACCTTAGCCGGTCAGTTAAATAGCAGTCGCAGTCGAAGCATGTGGGCACGGGAACACATACACTGATACACATATATAAGTGTGTAAGTGAGCTAAGGCGAGCCAAGCTATGCACAGATGTGCATGGCCAGAATCAGGAAAGGGGTATATGCACTCTTGTACCTCATAAACTCTCCTATCCTTTTGATTTTATGTCAAGGGATTTCATTAAGGCTAAAAGGAAAAACTGAGTGGAAGAAGACAATCCATCAGAGGGTTGCAAATAGGCAAATAAGGGGTAAATGCAACAGAAAAAAAAATTGTATAGTTTGGTTCTATGTTAAGGGATGGAAGGGATTCATGTAAAACAAAAATAAAGGCTCCTTCAAGGAAAAGCTAAGAGAAGCTGAAGAGGATAGTAATGACTGGTAAAATGACATGAACTTGCAACCACGTTGTTGCGAGACAAAGCACCTTCTGACTGTTGCTACAGGTTCTTGTCAGCAGGAAAATGAGATCTTATCAAAGTAAGTAAACCAAATTCATCCCTTTTTGCAAGAGGATTTTCAGAACAGATACACTCAAAGAGAAATTAGGCGGAGCAAAGGTTCAGGAATGCCTGGTTAAAGGAGTGGGATAAGAATACTCCGTTCTTTCATATTATACCAAATGCCTGCAGATAGTGCGTCATATTCATTTTTTCTGAATTTAGGGTAACCATGTGTGTCAGTCTAAGAAGAATATCAAAAGGGAAATTATAAAATTCATGAATCCCTTTCACAATGCAAACAAAGTAGGCCATCCTACTTTTCAAGGTACGGAATTAATTCTACTTTCCTGTAAGTGGCAAATGCAATTAAGGCTCCATTTCATGAAGAAGAGTTTAAACTCATTGTGTTTAAATTAGAAGGTGGGCCTCCGGGGAGGATGTATATCTTATAGCCTTTTCTTTTCAAAAGTGCATGAATGTAGTAAGGCAGGATGGTTTTTTCCCCCCTTTCTTTCATTCAAAAGTTTCCTAGCGTCTTTATAGTGTTGTGTATGAGTGGAGTCATTTCATTAAGAGATTATAGACCATGTCTTCTTGAGTAACGTCTACAAGAACATTGACCAGGTATGGGCTGATCGGTTGAAACGATGCCTCTCAATTATATCATCACAGGTTCACAGTGCTTTCTTGGAGGAACACCGAATTCTTTATTGTGGGATTATTGTTATGAGTGAATTGGTTTTTATTTATTTATTTATTTAATTTTTCAAGAACCCATGGCACAGTACAAGGTGCTCACTATAGCAACCTTGAGGTTGTGGATTCAAATAAAGAATAAACAACAGTCACGATTGCACAAGTCATGATTTTATTTTATTTTTAAATCAAGTGCGTTGATTTTCAAATAAAGGAAATGAGCTCGGTGTTTATGTAAGCTTGATAATGAAAAGGCTTATGATATGGTAGCTTGAGATTTTCTTGATTATTTATTGTATCAAAGAAAGTTCAGTGAGAACTGGACGCCCTGGATAAGATTCCTAATTTTAAATTAAATAAAAATCCTAATTTTAAATATTTCTAAATAAGATTCCTAATTAAATGGATATCCCATTGGACCTAGGGGTTGGCCGACCTACGGTATGCTCTGCATCAATTCTTCCCAGCTTGGAAAAAAAAAAACTCAACTCCAGCGAGTTAACAGCTTGTTAATACCGGAGAGAATTCGACCTCAAGTTCGGTAAATGTCCTCTTGGGTTGAAAATCAATCGCACAAACTTCCGATTTTTCTTGTGATCTTCATTCTCTTGACAGGACTAGAAAGTTTGACTCTGTTATTTCCTCCATCTAAAAGTAAATCGGAAGTGTGGCTTCTTCTAATGTCTACATTTAGCTCAGATGCGTTATTGAACCATTACACACACCAATTGTTGTCTCAGTACCAACAGGTCACGATATTTGACTATCCATTGTTGATCCCCAAAGATGAAATCAATCATGACTGTTATTTCTTCTTTTTGCTCTTTCTTTGATTCTTTAGTTGAAGGTGATGGGGACGTCGATTGCAATCGACAAATCATAATCCGTTGTCCTTTCCAAGGGAAGGAAAATGTTTTCTTCTCTTTGTCATGGCGCACATCCCAATCAAAAATCCATGGTCGTCCAAAACAAATATAAGCAATATTCATATGGATCACATCACACCAAATATTGTCCTCATAATTGCCAATCTTAAAGGACACCAAACATTTGTGAATCACAGGGATAACATAACCATTAGACCATATAACTTGGTAGTATTTAGGTAGCTTCTTATTTGGCTAATGAAGCTTGTCAATAACCTCTTGCGCAACAAAGGACACCAAACATCTATGAGTCACAGGGATGACATAACCATTAGACCATGTAACTTGGTAGTATTTAGGCAGCTTCTTAGTTGGCTAATGAAGCTTGTCAATAACCTCTTGCGCAACAACATTTATTGCACTACCATTGTTAACAACCAAATTAGCTTGTCTTTGATGCTTACTCGCGTTTGGAATTTCTTAGTCTATCGCCACGCTTCTTCTCCTTCTCATTTGTGGTGAGAAGTTGATGGATGACAAGTGTGGGATTATCTTCTCCAGCAAAATGCGTCTCTACAACATGGGCTCTTGGTCTTTGCAGAACTTTTCCTTCTTGAGAATGAGATCGACAAGGGCGAGATTTTCCAAGCATGAGCTCAACACAAGTAACTTCCTTATATGCTTCTTGAATGGTTTGGAAAATTTACATTTGCTCGTATGCTTGGCCTTGAACCTTTGATATAACGAGCTCATTCATTCTTATCGCTCTCCCGTAAGCCACATAAACTTTCCAATTCTTGATATATATATAGGTATATTTATCAATAGTCAAATTTTCTTGCTTTAAATTAATGTACTGCTCAAAATAAAACTATTTATCCTGGTACTGATTTTCATATCTAAACTGATATACAACGGCTTCAATATGTCTCATCTTGATTTGAATTGAAGAGGAAACATAAAAAAATCTAATGCCTTTCTTTGAATGGGCTAACCTGGTTTTGGAGATCGCAGGTAAAAGCAAGTCACTCCTTGGAATCCTGATGATCCAAATATTGCTGATTGATGGGCTGGGCTGATGACACCGTGAAGGGGTCTGATTGGAATCAGGCCCACCTTACTCGGACTGCAAAATTCTGCAGTTCTTTTTTTACTTGTAGTCTGGGTTCGGGTTCAGGCCTAGCCTGACCTGAACTTAGGCCCAGAACAAGGGTTGGCTTGTCACGTGTGGAGTAGACGCATGATGGCCTGCCTTTGGCTTTCCTAATCTCGATTCGTGTAGGAAACATTTAAAAGGGAGGACTTACAGATTCAATTGGATAGAGAAAATGGCAACCTGTCGCAGCGATCAGGTAGTAGATCAATCTCCCGAAGGATTGATCGAATCCAAGGATAGATTCCAGCCACTAGGGCACAAATGAAACCATGAAACAATCCATAACTCACGTGAGTAATTCTCAGAGAAATAAGTTGAATAAAAATAACATGCCTATTACAATAAAGGACTACTCTATTTATAATGTAACAGTGAGCTATAAAAATAGAAGCTACTAATTCTCATAAAAATAAGTAACCAGTCCTAATCAATCCTAAGATAAATTTAAAAGTATTTCCACAGTAACATTCTCAACTAATTTGGGCATGTGGGATGCACCCAAAGGGCTGAATTGGATGGCTGGGCCCATCATGTAGGCCCATGGCCTCTTTTGGACTTCCCTATTGCATCACCTCTCCCCCAGCTTGAGAGAACATGACTCCGGCGAGTTAATTGCTTGATAGTGCTCATAAAGATCTGGATTCAGACGCTAGAAATCGGTAGCAATAATCCAGATAGCATTGGAGATGGGCCGATTTTGCCAACAAACAAGGAACTTCTGAAATCCACCGCGACGAGTAGAAACAATTTGATCATCAAGAACATCAATGATTTTATTAGGCGGTGGCGGAGCAGCTGGTAACATAATGATTTGTTCATCAGAATCATCCTCAATATCATGCCCACGATAGAGAGTGAGATCGGCAACATTGAATGTAAGGCTGATACCAAGATCAGAAGGTAACTCGAGAGAATAGGCATTCGAACTGAGCTTCTGCAACACTTTGAGTGGGCCCGTATTCCTCGGATGTAACTTCTTGCTGGCACGGATGAATACGGACCATAACCAAGTCTCCTTCAGAAAACTCCAGAAAACGACGACGTTTGTCAGCATGAGCCTTGTAACTGTCATTGCTAGCGGCAATATGTCGTTGAACTTCATCATGCATTTGTTGCATGTGTTTGATGAAGTTATCAGCTTCAGCACAAGGGCGAGCTTCAATAGGCAGTGGGACAAGATCAATAGGCAAGTGCGGTCAAACACCTATGACTGCTTTAAATGGTGAGATGCCTGCGGACGACCGATTAACTGAATTATTGTAAACAAATTCAGCCATTGGTAGAATCTGACCCCATGTGGTGATATGATATCGTACAAGGCATCGTAACAATTGGCCAAGGCTTCTATTAACAACTTCAGTTTGTCCATCAGTTTGCGGATGGTAAGCAGTAAAGAAGTGAAGCTTTGTCTTGGCTATCATCCACAATGTCTTCCAAAAGTAACTCATAAATTTTGTGTCACGATCTGAAACAATTGTCTTGGGGAGGCCATGAAGACGGACAACTTCTTTGAAGAATAGTTGAGCTATTTTGTAGGCATCGGATGTAGTGGTGCACGGAATGAAATGTGTCATTTTAGAAAAACAATCAACAACAACAAAGATGGAATCAACCTTCCGTGCAGTCTTTGGAAGGCCTAACACAAAATCAATGCTGATATTTTCCCATGGGACATGAGGAATAGGCAAAGGTTGATATAAACCTGTATTTTTCTTGTTACCTTTAGCCAACTGACAGGTGCGACATCTTTCACATGTGCTGATAACAATAACTCTCATGCGCAGCCAATAGAAATGATCATCCACAAGAGCGAGTGTCTTGTCACATCCCAAATGACCACTACAGCCTCCTGAATGCAATTCACGAACAACATGTTCTAGGATGGAAGTAGCAGGGAGGCAAAGTTTGTTACCTCGGAATAAGAATCCATCATGTATGCTGTAATGAGGATGCTTGTCCGTGTCGCGGGTAAGAAACTCCACGTAGATTGTGCCGAAATCCTTATCATTTGTATACTCTTGTTTTATTTGCTCAAAACCAGTGACAGTGACGTGACGGCCATAGTAGTGAGGAGATGTTTCCGGCGACTTAAAGCATCAGCTACCAGATTTTCTTTGCCAGCCTTATGGCGGAGACTGAATGTGAATTTTTGAAGGTAAGAGCTCCATTTAATGCGACGATCACTGACATGTTGTTGTGACTATATATGCTTCAAGGCCTCGTGATCGGAATATAAGACAGTCATTTCCAACCAAGTAATGATGCCAATGTCACAATGCTTGCACAACGGCGTAGAATTCAAGATCATAAATAAAATATCGGTGTTTGGCATCAGAGAGCTTTTCGCTGAAAAATGCAATTGGGTGACCTTGGCTAAGGACTCCTCCAATGCCGATCTGAGAAGCATCACAAGCAACTTCAAAGACTTTGTTAAAATCTGAAAGTCGTAGGACGGACTTCCGTGATCTTGCGCTTGATTTCTCCAAAAACTCTAGTAACTGCACTTGTCCATTGAAATTCACTTTCTTTCATACAATTATCATATATGAAGCGAAGTGAATTCGATTTCCAATTTCACTGTCAATTTCAAATTTGATTTTGACTCTTCTCATGTTGACCTCCAACTAATATCACTCATTAATCCTCCTACTAATATTAGCCCTATTAATAACATTCTTTTTACTAATCTAATTTTACAGAAACTTTTTCCTCTTCTCTTTATGTTTCTATTCACGTCTCTACATTTTCCACCTTTAAACGCCACAAGCCCTTTCCTCTTCTACATCCTCTCTAATAAATAACTCATTGATTTTTTTTATTAGGGATACACTCTAAACTATTTCTATCGATTCTTTATTTTAGACCTTCAAACTACCACTAATTACATTATCCGTGCTCAGCACGGGGGGCTTTCTCTAGTTAGTGATTGGAGCAATAATACTGCTGAAATCCCGAATGAACCTTTTATAGAAGGTAGCAAGTCCGTGAAAACTATGAACTTCAGGGAGAGTTTGTGGGATAGGTCAATCGAGTATAGCCTGAATCTTGGCTGGGTCCATTGCAATACCGTTAGAAGAGACAACAAAACCAAGGAAAATCACAGAATTGCTCATAAAAGTGCACTTCTTCAGATTAACATAGAAGCATTCCCGGCGAAGAACCTCAAAGATGCTCTTCAAATGATCAAGATGCTCAGTGATTTTATTGATAGCACGACTATCCACGCACATACGCCAGCTTCCATCCTTCTTTGGTGTGAGGAGAGCAGGTACGGCACATGGACTTAAGCTTTCCCGAATATATCCCCATTGCAACAGATCATCAACTTGTCTCTCGAGTTCAGCATGTTCGGAAGGGCTCATCCGATAAGCACGAAGAGTAGGGAGAGATGCTCCAGGAGTTAAATCTATTGCATGCTAGATGTCTCGCATTGGCGGCAATTCATTTGAAAGCTCATCAGGAATTAAATCAGAAAATTCATTGAGCAATGGTTGTACCTCTTGGGGAGGGGATGGCTTGGAGTCTTCATTTGAATCGGTCACCTGTCTGGCAACCAAAGCATACATCACGCCTTGCTCTTGACTTTCAACTTCAAGTTTGCGCATTATAAGGATGTGAGGAGAGGAAGTAGGCGTGGTTTACTTAACAGAGAATGGAGTTTCCATGGGCTTCAATTGGATTCTGCGTCCATTCCATTTAAAAGTGTAAGTGTTATCTACGTGATCAGTGATGACCTTCAAGCTTTTCAGCCAAGGTATACCAAATAAGATGTGGGCAACATTCATCAGAATAACATCACAAAGGACATTATCTTCATACGAGCCCATCTTCAAGGGAACAATGCATCGGCGATTAACGGAAATCGAATAATCATTTACCCATGCAACACTGTAAGGCCTCGTATGCTTTATAGTTGGCAACTGAAGTTTATCAACTGCCTCTTTGGATATGACACTCATAGCACTTCCACCATCAATGGTGGCATTGCAAGCTCTTCCATTACAAGTAACCCTTGTTCTGAAAATTGAAGCTTCATTTTCATCGTCTTCCTCAATACCATCTGCAAGCAAGAGGCAGCAATGAAAGAAAAGCAAAAGACTGTCATCATTAGTTGTGAATACTTCAAGTGCGGACTTTGGTTCGGGTGGAAGTTATGCATCAGGTTTCTCCATGTCGATTTCCTCCTCATACTGTTCTTCATCATAAGGTTCACCTTCACAATGCAGATTCCTGTGAGGACATTCTCTAGCGTAATGACCTCGGTTTTTGCAAGAATGACAGATAATGTCACGCTTGGCGGCTACTCCAGCGCTTTTAGCAGTATTCGGATTAGGTTGCCATTTCTGATTGGGCTGATGAGTCTGTTGACCCTGTGGTGGAGCTTGTTGCTATTTTAGGATTTGATTCTGGGGTTGGTTTGGAGTTGGTCAGAACCCTGGCTATGGGGCCCGATTGAAAGTAGAATCTGGACCCCTTTTGTAGAACTCCACGGCTTGGTTACCGAAACGTCGCCCAATTTGTCGACGCGGTGTTTGCTCGATGCGTCGCGCCTTGCTACAGGTTACATCAACAGTGGCAAAGTCAAAGACATGCAATCTATCCTGGATATCTGAGCGTAATCTTTCCCGGTAACAGGTGACCATCAGACGATCATCTTCATTAGTCTTGCATCGAATACAAAGCTCATGGAACTTATGAGTGTATTCATCAACGGTCATAGAGCCTTGCTGAAGATTTATAAGCTCGCTATTAAATGAATCAATATAGTCAGAAGGCAAGAACTTATCTTCCAGTCTCTCTTTCATAACTTCCCAACGGGTGATAGGAGGGCGACCCATTTGCACATTGTGGTCATCTATACTTTTCCACCAAATTCGAGCAGGACCCTTTAACTTCATCTTGACAAAAGTGACGCGTTGAGGATCTTCGATGTGATACCAAGTGAAATAATCCTCAATTGAAGAAAGCCAATCAAGAGGGGCACAAGCATCACCTTGACCTGAAAAATCAGCAAACTCTAATTTGATTTTCCGCGAGAGATCATCTTGGCGCGGGCCGGGTGGTATTTTGTCAGCGGCTCTGTCTGCAAAGAGCCGTTGAAAGAATTCTTGGATTGATTCTCGGGGAATATTATCCAATTGATGAGTGTGAGCCAGAAGTGATGGAAGATTAGCCATGAGGATTTGAAGGGGCCTTAGCAAGTTCATCGACTGCGAGCTGTAAAGCGTCGGCCCGTTCATATAAATCCCTTATGCAATCATCACACTGAATTTCAGTCATCACACTGAATTTCAATGAGTCTGCCACGAAAAATTTGCCCGGTGCGAGTAGCCATGGAGGAGGGTTGGTTTGGATTGCTAGTGGGCCGGTTTGGATTCGAGTTTAGCGCAGGCCCGAACTCAGGTCAGGCCCAAAACTGGAAAGGTCTGGTTCAATTTTCTGCAAGTGGGCTTGGGTTGGGCTCAGATCAGACCCGAACTTGGGTCAGGCTGAAACAGAATGCTGGCTCATAACGAGTGGGCTGATGTGCTTCTGTCTCGGATTTTGTGCACAAAGCAGAAAATAAGAGTAGTTCGGATTTCTTACATGTACTACTCACAAGCAAGAAAAGAGGAAGAGCTGCTGGCGATGGCGAGGAAAAAGAAGACAATGGCAGCAGGCGAGTTGTTGCTGTGCGAGAATGAACTGATGCTGGAATAGGAGGCGGGGCATTGTCGACGATGTCGTGGCTGCTATTTGCTATTGTTGTTGGTTGGAGATGATTGAGCAATGGAGATGAAGATCGACGGTTCCAGGTACTCTCAAAACTCAGTCTTCTCCTCTTCTCTACTTTCTTCTTCTGCTGCTCCCTACTTTTTTTTTTGTCACTTCTGGGAGGGATTTCGAAAAGGCATGTAAGGGATGTGTACTGGGTTTGTCTAATGGGTGGGTTTTGGCAGCGGAAGAGGATTCCGAAGGTGGTGGGATGTGGGGTCCAAGGTTCTTGATTTGGAGAAGTTGGGTTCGGCTGGGGGCGCTGTGGATTTCGGTTGGGTGGTTTCGGTTGTTCTAGAATATGGGAAGGTGGGTTCTGGGGTTGTGGATTAGGGGAAAGTGGAAGATTAGGGTTTGGATGTGGGGTTGGGGTTTGAGATGGAGCTAAATTGGGGCCTGGCACAGGCAGCGATCGGGTAGTAGATCAATCTCTCGAAGGATTGATTGAATCTAAGGATGGATTCCAGCTACTAGTGCACAAACGAAACCATGAAACAATCCATAACTCAAGTGAGTAATTCTCAGAGAAATAAGTTGATTAAAAATAGCGTGCCTATTACAATAGAGGACTACTCTATTTATAATGTAACAGTGAGATATAAAAATAGAAGCTACTAATTCTCATAAAAATAAGCAACAATTCCTAATAAATCCTAAGATAAATTTAGAAGTATTTCCACAGTAACATTCTTGACCAATTTAGGCCCGTGGGATGCACCCAAAGGGCTGGATTGGATGGCTGGGCCCATCATGTAGGCCCATGGCCTCTTTTGGACTTCCGTATTGCATCACAACCGAACCTCTATGCTCTGGCGTTCGGTGAGGTGCCACGATGGAGCTGTGGGGCCTCGATGCTAGGTTCGCAATGAAGCATGTGATGCGATAGTGGTGAAGCGTCAGTCGATAGATCGCCCGTGGTGCCAAGTACGCCCTTCAAACTTAGATCTCCCTTTCTTTTTGTTATTTCTCTCTCTTATTTTCTTTTTTGCTGGATTAGGTGGAGGGGTCAGAAATCGAAGAGGTTTCCGGTGGGAAGTGGTCTTGGTGGAAGAATATGCGGTTGGGGCTTGGTTTTGATGGAATGGATGGTGGAGTTCGGCAAGGAGGATTGGGCTCAAACAAAGGTTAGGGCTTGGCCTAGGTTTTGGAGGTGTTGGGATCGATTGGTTTTGGGTTTAGGGATTAGATTTTTCTTTTTTCTTTTTTTGTTACCAGAAACTGGGGACTTCAATGAGGGAATGGGAAATTTGGGTTTTAGGGTTCTAGATGTTGATTTGTGAAATCAATTTTGGGAATCGGCCAAAAAGGAGGTGGGTATGGTGAGAGTGGGTTGTCAGTGAAAGGGGTTTTGGTTTCGGTTTATTTGTTCAGTGTAGGGGATGATGGGTAGTGGCTTCCGTAGCATGGATTTGGGGTTATGATCCGATTTTTTAGATCAATGGATTTGTTTGGGTCTGCTTGTAGGAACGGGATGATCGGGTGGGGATGAAATAAATGGAGTGACGAGGGTTAATGGATGAGGAGAGAGATAAAATCCGGAGAACGTCTTTCTGGTAATCACAGGATTTTGTTTCTAATACCAATTGATGCAACCCTGGATCCACAAAAGAGAAAATAGACCAATTTTGTGAAAATTTGGCCGAATCCACAAAGGATTCAATGATAAGAGACCAAGCTCCAAAACAAACTTGGCTGAATCCCCAAGGGCCCATTTGGCACTTTACTAATTTAGTAAAAGTCAAGTAAAGCCTTCATTTTTCAGACAAGGGTTCACATCAAAAGTGCACTTTTCAAAATTCCCTCCTTTTAAAAAAAAAAGGTTAAAAAGCAACCTTCTTTCTTCACTAAAAGACAAAAAAACTCCACTTCTCTATACAAAAAGTAAAAAATATTACATATCAAACAACTAAAAACAAAATACCATCATAACCTACTCATACTTTATTCTCTCTTGATTTGATGCTTTACATCATCTTTATTTTACAATAAAATTACCAAACGGGCCCCAAGGGATTAATCTCAAAGTATTCTCAACCCAAAGAAAAACTCAACCATAAAAATAAAAATAAAAACAGCCCATAATAATTCTTTAATTGAATAATGAAAAGCTAGCTCTCCCAATAGTATTTAAAGTGGTGAGGGGTGAAGGATATGAAGTAAAGATGATGATGACGGGACATTCTTTATTTTCTCTTTTTATTTTAAAGAAGTAGGGGTAAAGATTCTATTAAAATTAAAGCAACATCATACAACAAGCTCAAGTGCACCTTCGGTATACGAAAATTATACCCCACAAGATTATTACATAATAGAAACCAAGGGGAAGACCTAACAAACCCCAAACACATGATGATGGGACCATGCCTTTCCTTGGATTTGAATTACTAGGGTGACTGGATAAAGACTGGGTATTCATTTCCCATCTCCCTTGATTCATTTTCTAGTGAAGGAGAGATTATTCAATAGTCATTTTGGATATTCACCTTGTTTTTCCTTCATCCTTGGCCATTTTTAAAATATGAGTCTTAGAATTCCTATGAATACAACTACATGAAACAAACAGGTCAGAGTTTCGTGACTTCGATAAGATAAAAAATGAGCATTTGAAGTTAACTTTTGGTTGGTTTGAAGTGGTGACAACCTTAATCTAAATAATAATAAAGGGAGATACCAAGGGTGGGGTTGACTATCAACAAATGTAATATTTCTGAATTTTTTTGCATATCAAGTGGGAGAGTTACCTTTTACATAAATTGGTATTCCTCTTTGTACTGGTAAGCTTATCCCCTATCAGGAATCTCTATTTCCAAGCTCTATTTGTCTAAATGTCTAAAGTGGGAAGAGGCTTAGACAATTAAGAGCATTTGGCTCTGCCTGCTTTAGAGAAGTAGAGGCAAAGCCTCTTAAAACCACGTCCCCCATCTCAATGCAATTGAAAAGTAGAGGGGACAAAAAAGAAGTGGATGAACAATGCTCTCCACGTCCGCAACGCCCAGCCCATTTTTTATCCATTTTAAATCCAAGAGAGTAAATCAAAATCCAAACTGTTGGAAATGTTCACAAAATCACACACGGCTATGGAACCAAATTTCAGCCGTTGGATCATCACCAATCTCGAGATATTTGCAAAAAAAAAATAATAATAATAATAATAAGCCATTTGATATTATTTTCTAGATTCTGTGCACCCCAAACACAAAATCCAAACCGTTAAATCTCTTTGGAAGGCTAAACACAGCTATGGGGTCAAATTTCAAAGCTTAATACATCATGGATCTCGAAAAAATTGCAAACAAATATCAACCATTGATGTACCATGCTTAGTTCTAGATTGGTCCATAGGCAGTCCAGTTTTTCTCTTGTTTTTTTGTTTCCTGGATAGAAAATCACAATCTAAACCGTTGAAACTGCTCATAAGGTCAAACATCACTATGGGTCCAAATTTCAACCGTTGGATCATCACCAATCTCGAGATATTTGCACAAAAAGGTGGACCACTTGATATTGTTTTATGAATGAATTATGCGAGTCCCAAACACTTCAACAGCTAAATTTCTTTGGAAGGCTGTCAAATTTCAAAGATTGATACCTTGTGGATCTAGAGGAATTTGTGAAAGATTTCAAACATTGATTTAAAAAAGTCTATTTAAAATATATCTTTGCATTACAAAACACTCCTTTTGATTCTAGCCTCTTTTTTTTTTTATGGCTCTTTTTTAATGGCTCTATTTTGATGGATCTATCAAAAAAAGAATAGAGATACCAAACAAAGCCTTACTCAAGCTCCTTACCCAGTGACAAAGAGAATTGAAAGAAAGTTGTCTACTTGGAAATGTACATACTTATCTTTAGGCCCCAAGAAAGAAAAAACAATAATAGCAATAACAATAATTAAAGCTCCTCCAGCAATACTAATTTACTATTTATCAGCCTGTCATTTTGCAATGAGTTGCCAAAAAAAGGAAAGAAAATTCAAAGAGATGAAGGAATGATTTCCAACAATTATGAAGTTCCATTAGTAGGATGAGAAAAGTTTGTCCTATAAGAGGTGATGGTTTGGACATTCGAACCACTAAGAGGGAAACGAACGTGTTACTTAAGGGCTTTAGCAATTGGTTGATGAAGATTATTGGCGCAGCCAAGATCCGCAATCAGGTTGATAGATCAATCTCCCGAAGGATTGATTGAATCCAAGGGCACAAGCATAACCATGGAACAATCCATAAACTCACGTGAGCAACTCAAGCAATTGATTTTATTAATTGGAATAAGCATGTCTATTACAATGAGGCCTAACATCCTTTTATAAAGGAGTTGGCTTGATCCCTAAGCAACAATATTTCCTAATATATGAATCATATCTAAAATAAAAAGGAAACTAACTAATATTAATCATAAACAAACCAAACTACTAAATAATATTTCCTAACTAAATGGATGTCCCCTTGGGTCTATAGATTGGACCCAATGGATTGGCCGACCTATTGTCTGGCCTGCATCAATTCTCTCCCGTTTGAAAAAATTCGACTCCGGCGAGTAGATAGCTTGATAAAAAGGGAGAGAATTCGACCACAAATTCTGAAAAATGTCCGCCTAGGTTGAAAATCAGTCGCACAAACATATGTTTCTTCTTTTGATCTGCATTCTCATGACATGGCTTAGAAGCTTGATGCGGTCTTGTACTCCATTGAGAGGTAGATGGGAGGTTTTCCTTTTGCTGATTCTGTATTGAGTTTGGATGTCTGATCTGACCATTAGAAGCTTCAATTGTTGCCTTTGTACCGACGGAGCATGAACATTGACTATCCATCGGTGATCGCCGAAAATGCAGTCAATGTGAGGAACTTCAATTACTTGATCTGCTTGTGAAGCTACTAGAACAATGGACTTGATTTCTGATGACCCAATTGGATTTTCTGGAAGTGGCATAACATTTGGATCCACCGGATGTTCAATCTTGTTGCTAACATGATCAGAATCTTCAATGTTTTCTTGCCTTCGCTCTTCAACCTTTTGTGGCTCTTGATTGACATTGCCTTGATCAATATTGTTTGTACTCACGAAACCATCTTTTCCATGAACTTGCTCTTCGATGTCGTCCTTGATGTCTTCTGGCTTCACTTGTGGTGCAGTCATGACTTCTATTTCAACTGTTTACTCCTTTTATGACTTTTCTATGGAAGGTGATTATGTAGACGAAGGAGGGGCTGTTTTATTTAGTGAAATGAGTCTAATCCTTGTTCCATTCTACAAAAAAGTATATGTGTTCTCATCTTTATCATTGTGCACTTTCCGATCAAAAAGCCATGGATGTCCAAAAAGAATATGAGCAATATTCATATGGATCACATCACACCAAATTTCGTCCGCATGACAGCCAATCTTGAACGATACCAAGCATCTACGAGTCATAGGGATGACATGACCATTAGATTGTGACTCGGTAGGGCTTAGGAAGCTTCTCAGTTAATAAATTTAGACAGTCAATAACCTATTGTGCGAAAAAATTTATTGCACTACTATTGTCAATAATCACATTAACTGACCTGTCTTTTACTCTTACCCATGTGTGAAATTTCTAAGTCTGTCTCCATTCGTCTTCTTCCTTTTCACTTGTATTGAGCAGTCGACGAATGACAATAGTGAGATTATCTTCTCCTGTGAAAAGTCTTTCCACAACATGAGTTCTTTGTCGACATTGTTGCATGCGAGACCGTTTAAGCATACGCTCAACACGGTTGGCTTCTAAGTATGCCTCTTGATTGGTGTTGCAATATTCCATTTTTTTCAAGATGTATGATCTCAAGCCTTAGATATAATGAGCTAAATCATGTATCTCATCTTCCTTCAATTCGCATATCTCATGCAACTCTCGAAATTGGCGGGTGTATTCATCAATCGTCAAGTCTTCTTGCTTCAAATTAAGAAATTGCTCAAAATAGAACTCATTCTTAAAATACCAATCTCCATATGTAAATTTATACCAAATTTTTTGAAGTTCAATTGAGCTCCCAAAAATTTTCATATTGACTTGAATCAAGAAGAAACACGAAGAGACGATAATTTTCTTTGAATGGATTAACCTTGTTTTGGAGATCGCAGGTACACGCGGGTCAATTTTTGGAATCCGGGTTATTCAAATATTGCTGCCCGGGCTAATGGCACTATGAATGAGTCGGATTGGAATTGGGCCCACTTGACTCGGACTAAAAATTTCTAATTGCTTTTTTTTTTTTGTTAGTGGGCGGGGCGGGGCTTGGATTCGGGTTCAAATCAGGCCCGAACTCAAGTTAGGCCCAAAACTGCAGAACTCAGACAGAGAATGGCATGGCTGCTTGGGTCTCGTGCAAAGCTGTGAATAAAGAAAGAGGAGTCAGGGTGGAAGACTCTGGCGATGGTGATGATGAAGGTTGGTGATCGTTGCTGGCTGACGGTGCTGTTGGCAAGAGCTGACGGTGCAGTGGAGCTCTCAGGTGCCAGGTACTCTTCTTAACTCAGATATCCTGCTCCTCTCTACTTCTTTCTTCTGTTGCTGCTTCCTTCTTTCCTTTTTCTTTTTTTCTTTCTGCTGGGTGGGGTTTCAACCAGGATGGGTTATGGCAAATTTGAGATTGGGTTGATGGTATGTGGGAGATGGGGTGCGGTGGTGAGATTTAGGGTTTTTGTCAGTGGTTTTGGGTTTTGGGAAAGTGGGTTCTTTGGCTGTTCGACGAAGGGCAAGGAGGCTTTGCTGGGGGGACTATGGATGTTGACTGCGGGTTGGACAGGGTGGATGGGATTTCGTGAGAAGTTGGAATTTTGGTTGAGGGTTGTGAAATTGGAGGCTGGGCGGATGGGGTCTTGATTGGGGTATGGGCAACAGATTTGGAGGGGTTGGGTTTGGGTTTGGCTGGGGTGTTTGAAACAGTGGCTGGGTCTTAGGGTTGGAGGGGTGATGGTGAATAGAGGTCTGGGTTTGTTAAGGTGCAGGTTTTGACGAAGTGGGGAGGCTAGCTTCGTGAGGTTGGGATATTTGGAATAGAATTAGGGATGGGAAGTCTTGGGGAATTTGGATTTCAGTGGAGGGGGTTCTGTTGAGGCACGGGTGGAACGGTGGGTGGGTAGTGATGGTCTTTTCCTTTTTTTTTTCTTTTTTTTTTTTTTTGAAATGGGGTTCTACCGAGAGGTGATGACAAAAAGGGCTTGAGATGGATAAACGGATGACGATGATGATGGAATGGCAAGGGATAGAATCCAGAAGAGACAGCCATCCTCCTGGCGATCGTTCTTCGGCTCTAATACCAATTGGCGCAGCCAAGATCCGCGATCGGGTTGATCGATCAATCTCCTGAAAGATTGATCGAAACCAAAGGCACAAGCATAACCATGGAACAATCCATAAACTCATGTGAGCAACTCAAGCAATTGATTTAATTAATTGGAATAAGCATGTCTATTACAATGAGGCCTAACATTCTTTTATAAAGGAGTTGGCTTGATCCCTGAGCAACAATATTTCCTAATATATGAATCATATCTAAAATAAAAAGGAAAATAACTAATATTAATTATAAACAAACCAAACTACTCACTAATATTTCCTAACTAAATGGATGTCTCCTTGGGTCTATGGACTGGACCCAATGGTTGGCCGACCTATTGTCTGGCCTACATCAATTATGGCTATGGCATGCTATATTGTTTAAAAAATATTGTCTTTCCAGTAGTGATTGGGATATTCTAGTTGCTTTCCCAAATGCTTCAGGAATACGGCGAGCAATTACGCATACTTGATAAAATTTCTTCATCATTATTCAATGTAGATGAACGATGAGTGATCAGGTCTGATTTTGGACATATTTACGGCATTGAAGTGTCAGGCTGGCTGAAGAGTTTCCTTCTTTATTTGCAATAACACTGGATGCAGATTACAGGTTTTGATTGTTTGGAGAGCCTGTGTGGTACTATTGCTTGTTCTTGTATTTCAAGGAGACAACTGCATGCTGAGCAGATTAAGGTTATATGAAGGTTTCAACAGAATTTTATAAGGCTCTTATCCAAAGTAGAAGAAGAGAAATATGGGTGTGGAACTCAATAGAAATGACGAATTCTCAATCAAAAGCTTTCATGGCCAAATTGTTTAAAAGAAGAGAGGAAATGACATTGTTCCACCCTTTCGGAAAATTAAAGCTCCACCAAGATTTTTAGCTTTTAAGTGGGAAGGTTCATAGGTCAAAGTTTTGGTTGTCACTTGAGGCGCCATCAAATGATAATTGGCATGTGTGGAGCCTATGTTTGAGAGGATGAAAGGTGCTCATTGTCACAACCACAGTTTCCTAGTTCGATTCATATTACTTATCATTGGAAAATATGAAATGTTCCATAACAGTGAAAGAACCACCAATCCTGCCGTGCCACCTAGTGAAGTGGGGAACTTGGGGCCATCTTTTAATGTGAAGTGGAAAAATGATAATGGGATTCTCCTAATGTAAATCCTCTAAAGCCTCATAAGGATTTCTTGGATGATCTAATACATTAGGAAACCAGCCATAAAAATGCATGCCATCATCTGACCTTCTCAAAGAAGCCTCTCTCTGCTCCTAAAATCTCAACCACCATTTTACTAGTAAAGCTCAATTCTTTCCTGACATAAGTATCCAAGTAATTTAAGAAACAACCGAACGATAATAATCTATTGCTTTATATATAACTGTATGCCTAGCATTGGGATAACTAGAAGGCTTTCGACTCCAAGATGCTAAATTTGTCCTTAAGTTTCGGAATATATGCTTGAAACTTGAATCAACTATTAAATCTAACAAACCTATTCATGGCGAACCACTGTTTGATTCTAGGTTTGTTTCTGGGGTGAACACTTTCTACCAGCTTATGTTCAAAAACAAAGCAATCACTTGCCAGGCTAGAGATCCCAGTCACAGAACTATCCCGACAGCTTAAAAATTTCTGAAACGGTACCTGCCGGTTGTGCACATATTCCAAAAATGAAGGTATATCAGGATAGCGGCACCGATCAACAGTTGTAGGTCTCTGGAAACAAATGATGTCCCCATCTTCAAGCTGCGTACAAAAAATCATAACAATCAAGAACTGTCCAAAACTGATAAATCATTAAAAATTCTACCATAAAAATGAAAACGTTAATGTGTCGTATGAAATTAACCTGACTAGCCCGAAATGTGAGCTTCTTGTCAATGGGTTCACACATAACAGTCGGCTCAAATTTTATTTCCTGACATCAAAAAAAAAAAAAAAAACATAGAAGTCCAAAATTCTGCCACAAAAATTATTTCTGGATGATGGACAAGTAAATGAAATACGAGATGGAAACTTCAAGAAGAAATGGGAAATGCATTTCCTACATAATCAGATCTCATATGCCTATTAATATCTAATATGTGCTGGAAACTCAAGGTTCACCCCGGTTAACCCTAATGCGCCAACCTACATGCACGTCAATCAAGAGGGAGATAGAAAAGCCTTACTAAGGACTGGGAGTGAGCCAAATTTTGTCCCCATCTGACCATTCTAAGTCCTAACCCTCATTTTAAGAGCCACTTTGATAACTTTCAATCTTTGATAATATGTCCTTTCCAATAAAGCTCCAATGATGTAAACCAGTCAAATAAGCGTCAGATTGAGATGAATGCAAATTCGCAGTGCGTAGTTGATGATAGGTGGCAGTGGGAAAGGGTTGGGTAGTTCAAATTGATCATGTGTAGGTTCCCCCAAAATTTGTGTGTGCATGTTTGGACCACCAGTCGGACAGGATTCAATTGGAATCAGTCAATACAAAACTGCTCTTCCAATCAAAATCCAGTTAATGCATTCAAATGAACTGGGAGTATAGATCGGTTATAGTTTGTCTAATAACATCCTTTGATTCTGATATTCTGACCATACCTGGGCACAATCACTCTAGTAATTGAAACTGGCAATTTAAACCATGGTTTTAAAATTGGTCAAGCCCGAGTCGACATGGACTTGATAGGAAACGATTCTAGTCACCCCTCCTAGTCACCTACTAAGCCAAGTCCTATAGTTTTTGTGCCCTAAATGCACTTATTTTATTTCCTATTTTGACTGAAGAAGTTGAAAGAAGCTCATATGGACATCTTATGCTGTCGAGAGATCAAAATAACTTTTTTTTCTTAAATATCAAAGCATTTTACCCGGCTTGGGGTAACAAGGGATTTACTCGGCTTCCCCTGGGCCCGTAGGGATTAGTCCAGCCCAAAGGGCTGGGACACCCTCTGCTATATATATATGTATATATCAAAGCACTTTAAGATGAGTGGTACTATTCATTCAACTGAATGAAACATAAATTTGGGCACCTATAACAACTAAATTCCATTAGTAATAAGTGGAACAACAAATACTAAATTCTAGATTCAAAGAACTATACTTTCCACATTTAGGGCTTGTTTGGATGCGCGCGCACACAAAAAAAAAAAGGAAATAATATTTTAGAGAGTATACTCTTTCATTTTCTAAAGAAAAAAAAAATCTTCTACATTTAGCAACCCAAGAAAAATAAGAACAAAAGTTTATTTTCTTTCAAAAAGTTCTTTTTTGTTCTGCTATAGCTCCCCCCTGTAGAAAATATTTTGCAATATAAAAACGTTTCAAAATAGGCTTTACAAATGGCAGAAGTCTTTGCTTCACCAAATCTATCGTGATGTGTTTGTTTATATGTGTGACAAAGTAAAGGTAGATGTCACATGATGGTAGAGGTTATGTAAAGTAAAGGTGAGACAAAGAATGGGAGAAATAAAGTGGGAGAGAGAGTGGTAGAATAGTTAGGTTTTTTTTTTTTTTACTTTATTTTATCACAAGCTACCATGGTTTTATGTTGTAAAGAAAAAGTGGCTTGTGGTAAAGTTTGGGGTAAAAAAGTAGCAGCCAGAGTTTACCACGCTACTTTTTCATTTAAACATGGTAAAGGGAGAATATATCACGTCTGGGTCAAGGCATGCTTACTTACATGTGTGGCAAAGTAAAGGTAGATGCCACGTCAAGGTAAAATCTGAGGTAAAGTAAGGCAAGATAAAGTTTGTGGTAAAGTAAAGTGGGAGAGAGGGTGGAAAAATATTTGCTTTTTGTATCGACTTTATTTTACCAATCTTTTTTTTCTCTAGGTTGGCCTACTGGCCAGAATTGATATTATCAACCTGAAGAGCTAGGGATCAATCCCTAGGCATGTGTACGATACCGAGGTGCCAACACCACTCAACCATGAGTGTTGGCTTAGTTTATCAAATTTTACCATGGTTTTATGCAGAAAAGAGAAAGTGGCTTGTGGAAAAAAAATGTCGCGGCTGGACTTGACTTCACCGCACTACTTTTTCATCCGAACATAGTACAGGGATAATGTCATATTTGGTCAACTTACTTTCACCTTTACTTTACCACTTGCTAAACAAAAATGCCTCCAAAGGAGATTGTGATTGTGTGGACAATATGACGAGGATGGTGGTGGTGGTGGTGATTGCGACAATGATCTTGGTGACCATCATGGTGATGTAATGATGATATTTTGATGATTATGACGATGATGATGTGGTGAACATGGTGATGGTGATGGTGGTGATCAGTGATCACGACTATGATGCTGGCGGTGGTTGTGGTGTTGATGATCATGATGCTAATAGATGATAGTGATCACCATGATGGTGGTAGTGGTGGTGACGATGTCGTTGATCATGACGATGGTTACGATGATGATGATTATGGGGTGGTATTCATGATGATAATGATGATGCGATGGGATGGTGTTCAACATCATGATGATGTATGAGGATGGTGATGAATGATGACAAAGCCAGTGATGGTGCTGATGATGATGGAGTGGGGGGGGTGGGGGGGGTGGGGGGTCGTGAATCTCGTGATGATTATGATGGTGGTGGTGGTGACGACAATGATGATGGTGAGGTGGCGGACTGGCGGTCATGATGATGAAGATTGTCGTGGTGGTAGTGAGATTTTCTTTAATGATTAAGCAAGGTGGGAAGTATATACTTGAGTGGTTTGGATTTCAAAGGTGGGCCCCTCAATGAATTTGTTTAAAAGAAATTAATATAATAATGAACTTTACTATGAACAATGACATTAATTTGTTGTTATCTTGAGTTTTTTTAACATATATCATAATCTACAGCACCAACCAAACTACTAACAATTCAATATAAAATCTGTTACATTCTTCAAAAACTTGCCAAACAGCAAAAGTATTACAATAATTAGGAGTTAGGACATTATATACTATCCCATTCAGTACTATTTTATTCTTTCAATATTTAATTTTGTAAATATCTTATCATGCAACAGGCCCTTAGATTTTTTATTATTTTTGCATATTTTTCAACTGTGGCAAAGTTGATTAGACTCAAGTAGAGCCCCCACACCAACAAACCCAGCCCAACCCCACACACCCCTTGGCTTGCATCAAACACCTCTTTGATCAATACAACCTACTCATAACCACAACAAACACACCCAACCTGTCAGAACACATGATTCCAAATTTACTGATCTGACCATTGGATTGAGTTTAAAAAAAAAAAATTGAACACTTCAGAACCTTTGATTTCAAAGGTTACGATGATCCAGAGGGGCTGGCATGCATCTAGGTGTGAACCCAAAAATAGGGCACCTGATACTTTTTTATTAGTGTTAACAGTAAAATTGTTATTAAAAAATATCCGAAATCTCCAGTGCACACATATTTTCAATGCTCTTTCTCCATCAACCTTTTGGCACTAACTCTAACCACCACTGCTGCTAACAGGCAATGAATGACAACTTTGACGTGTAAATCATCCAACTGATGTAACTGACTGGAAATTATGTAAATAATTACCTCAAAAAGTTCAATATCTTCATTGGAAGAGAAGCCCGCCATTTCATTTAATTTTGTTATGATTTCTGCTGGCTTACCTCCACCTTTAACAAAAAGCCTTCCCATGTACCTTACATGATTTGGGGAAAAAAATAAATAAAGTGGCAATAGTGTCACAAATTGCTAAAAGAGCAAGGTTATAAAAAAAAAAATTTAAAAATGCTAAAAGAGCATAGTAAGAAATCAGTGAATACCTGAGCTGTTCTTTTGAAGGATCATAAAGCTTGAAGAAAAGCATTATATCGTCTTTGGTTTTGTCAGGTGGAAGAAGTGGACGCAAGTCCTGTAAGGTCAATCACACAGGAAAAATCAGTAATGCTAGAAGCAGCTCATATTTTAACGTAGAAACAGAAATCTTCACCATGTTTCTTTTAGGTACTAATTGAACTGAAAACTCAAAATTATAGCATGATAATCATATGCTAATCGCAAAACTAGTAGGAGAAGCTGTTGCTCATTCATTACCAACATGTTTCTTCTAGTTCTAGGAACTAAAAGAAATGAATGCTCAGAACTCATTTTCAGGTAACCATAAGTTAAGTTGCGTTAAATTGATAAGTGGAGGGGAGTGGCTTCTTGCTAATCTGAGCTCTTTCTATCCTTTTTTGTTTTTAGGACACCATGGTGTCCCCTTTCTGTTGTATAGCTTTTGTTTTCCCCCTTGAGAGATGGCTGTATTTTTGGGGATTCCCCTTTGCTGCTTCTCAGTATAATTCTTTTATACTGTAAAGCTTTTGATTAATACAAGTTACCGTTTCAAAAAGTAAATAAAGAAATAAATAACAGCTGCATTAAATTGGCAAGAAAAATGGCTACCGGTCCAAGCTCTACTTCCAGAAACAATTTCAACTCTGCATTGTGGAACTTGTTTGATACCTCCCTTAATTGCCCAACCTACAGTGCAACGAGAGTGATTATCAGCTCAAAAGATCCATCTAGCTACTTTTAGCATACCCATTGGAAATCTAATCTACTTAAGGGATATAGTATAAATTATGTTTAAAACAACGAAACCCCTGCAACAACATGCAATAGGGAGATAATGCTGAGACAACATGCAATATGGTGATAATGCTAAGCCAGAATCAAGTCTGACAACTACTCCATTAGGATCATATGGATCAATATTTGCAACTGAACAACATCAAAGTCAAATCAAATTCCAAAATGTGAAGACAGCGAAATGGGAGTACATCATAAAAATTTATTGAACACAATTATTGTTGATGATACTTTTGAACAGGAAAGACTTGGCAACCAGTTTCCCAACAAAGCATTTTTACACTGACATGCCCATTGCAAGCCATCATCATCCCCATATCCTACACTCACACGTAACAGTAATGACATAATAGTTGGCAGACAAGTGAACATGTTTTTAACTAGAGCCTGGACTCTTATATTCTTCAATTACAACAGAAACAATTTTAAGTCTTAACTGCAACAAAAAGTCCAAATCAATTAAGATAACACCCTTAAGGGGTTGTTTGCCCTTTATGCATATGGGATTGGAAAGTGCGTTTACATATGTATTACATACGTGATACACATTACCATGTTTGTCAAAATCACCATTTTCACGAGTAAACAAGGATATCCAACAGTTATACATGTGTTCGGATTTTTTGGATGTTTTTCACAAATTTCACTAAATCCATGAAGATTTAAGATATGAAACTAAGTATCTTGATGGTTATTATTAATATAAGAATATTGAACAGTTCGGATAATAAATTGGGGGCCCGCAGAAGTTCAGAAAACTAGATCTATGGGTTGAGCTTTTATGGACATTTTCACAAACTACCCAAAATCTATAAAGATATAAAATAATGAACTTAAAGGTCTTCAGATGTATTAGCTCAAGCAAACATTTTTAATGGTTTGGATTACAAGTATAGGGCCCACAGGAATTTAATATGAGTGGTGGGATTTGATTGTGTAACCAAATGCAATCACCATGTGAAACTCTGTGAAACTCTATAGGCACCTAAGTGAGAGATGTGAAAGTCAGTTTCAAACCTACTTAGGTGTGAAATTTTTCATCTGAAAATGGCCTTATTTACATACAATTTCCACGACTCATTTACACACCACATGCGTAAATAAGCGCAAACAAATGTGATTACACATAAGCATTACACAAGTGAATCATTTGCATATGTAAATAACTGCAAACAAACGGCCCCTTATCTCATCAATGATGACAGTGTATCTACAATGACAACAACAGAAATAATATGCTATTTTCATGAAAACTACCAAACCCCCTTCATGACGAGGAACTCTTCGGACACAAAAAAATAAAAAATAAAAATAAATAAATAAATCAGCAACCGCTTTGCAACATATGAAGCAAACTCATACAATTGCATAGTGGCCATCCATAAAATGCTTTCCCCACCATCCACAGGCTACTAGCTCAATAATTGTACAAGTTTTCCAATAACAAGACCCTCCTCAGTCCTCACAACGAAGCCTCGCCCAATAGATCACTCTACTTCCATTATCTTGTCAAAGTTCATATTGTCATTCCTCAACCAAAGAAAACATCTCCATTAATTTTACAATATATGCCAGTAAATAGTGTTCTTGGGCATAATATGTAACAGATCAACACTCAAGTGCTCGAAATTATATCTTAATTGCTCAAAATTATATCTGATGTATTGGTTCCATGATAACTGTAACCATCGAAACAAAAAGGATAGCACAAAACAATCGTATAAAAATAAAACACGTAAAGAAATACACTGGCAGAACATCATTACAGATTGAGTTTCCTCTTGGTGCGTCAATGGTCTATTTGGACGATATGTATGGTTTTGGCGCTTAGCCCACAGCCAAAAGCGATGAAATTGCACTGGTATGCCGAACTCTTTTGCCACCTCCTCCTATTAACAATATCTAGTTAGGAACAGTACAAAATAAAAGTGAACAAACTAGATAATGACAAATAATGATGAAACAAAAAATTTTAAAAATCTCCAATTTCGATTAGTTATTATTGTCAGCCTTGAGAGATTTTAGTGGAAAAAGGTTTCAGTTGTTGTCTAATGCAAGTTTTTTTGCATTTTGGGAGTGGGGTAGTGTAGCTTGATTCTGTTGGGTCATCATTTCCATTTTCTATTCTTTTTCTATTTTGCGCACACACAAATAAATGATTGTAATACAAAGAAAAACAAGATCAAAAAGGCTTACCAACATGATGAAAACAAACTATCTTCATAATTGAAAACAATATTTAAGAAACTAAAGACAAAATGTAAGAAATTAAGGAGACAGGTTGAATTTCTATGAAGCTTCCCAAAATTGCATTAATTTCTAAGCAGGTAAACCATACAAACAGGGTAAGAATAAGAAACCAAGTAAAGATCAGTAAAACAAATGAGGACCATAAAGGAGGCAACACTATCTTTTTGAGGTAATTGTATGAAAAGGACAATGATATGTGGTCAATATTGTAAGGCAGCACTTCAAATCCTCTTTCAATGGTAATTTATAACCTCTTTAATACTTTTCCTATAATTATTAACCGCAACACACTCATGGTTGAGCGGTGTCACACGGATGCCCAAGGATCAATCCCTGGGTCTTCCAATTGAATGTATCACTCCTAAGTCCTAACTAGTAGCCAAAATCTTTATATATAAAAAAAAAAAATCATTAATCACTAAAAGGGCGCATACTATACTCATTAAATGTCAAATTCAATTTTGAAGAATTCATTTTGACAATGTTGCAACAAATGATGAGAGAGGCTTATTGGCACATCAAAGGCACCAAATACCACACAACAGCAAAGAAAAATGGTACCTTAAAAAGATTAAAAGGCATCTGTTTCTGAATACGAAAACTACGGACTTTATCATGGTCCACAAGATCAAAATATATATCCTTTCCAACCTGCTCTGCAAGATCTTCATCACGGGCAACCTAGGCACATTACAATAGTTGATTTAGCAAAGAACATTAAAAGGATGCATAATCTTAAGTAAGCTACTTATTTACCGAAAGGAGAAGTTCAAAGTCAAAACCTTGATAATGGTATAAAGGTGTGCTTCTGCTTTTTCCTTCTTCTTGTGTTCCTTTTCTTCCTGTTCTCTCTTTAACCTTGACTGAGAGAAGTTGAAAAATATACTCAGTCCATTCATCCCCAGAATAAACATTTTTCGAAGCAAATTCCATCAAACATTCAAATACATTAACCATATCGTACCCTTAGATGCTCGGCAATGTCCTTCTCATCCACATTACAAATTATTTTATCCTTGTCGCTTTCACGGATATACACAAGCATATATGCATTTGAATATTTTGTAAACTTAAATGGAGTGTTATTGAAGCCCGGATTTGTCTGTGGTAACTATTGGACATATACAGAAGAAAACAAACCACACAGATCAAATGATAGTAGAAGTCAAGGATAACAATAGACGTAGCACCAAAAAGTAATATTGGTGATGTATCTCACCTCCTCTTCACCACCATACTGCTCCTCTAATGCCCTCTTCATATCTTCTTTTGTCACCCTTTCATCATCAAACTTGAACCTTAGAAACAGAATATTATCAATCAATAAAGATACTACATCACCGTGAGGACCATCCTTTATACAAATATCATACCATGACAAATTTTAAGCCTAAAGATTAAAAAGCAAGCAAAACCCACTAGTAACCCATGTACCAATAATGTGCACAATAGCACAATGTACAATAAACAACTTTACAATAATGACCAGCAGAAAATGGCCATAAAAGATATCATGCAATGTTAAACAAGTATAAAATGGTAGTTCACCCACCATGTTCATTAGAAGAACCGCAGCACTTCTATATTCAAATAGGCTGACCCATTTCAGCAAACCACTATATGAATCTAGAGACTACAACAGTTTTCAATGCCTGCATGTACAATTCCTAGCAGCCTCAAGCGACAACTGGTAGCAACAAAATAAGTTTCATGTCTACAAGACCATAAGTATTAACACCTGACAATCAAATCACATACCACTTATCAGAAAGAGTTGGCCTGATAAAAGCGTAATAATGCCCTCCATGAACCCCGCCACTGTGAACAAGGACACTGCAAAAACAATGTAGAACAAAATACATAAGGAACTGCATCTATACTGAAGTCAAATCAGAATTATTGGATAGATGTGGTCTGTGCTTGATGCCTCATAAAGAAGGGATGACAGGGGTGCACAGGCGCGAGTGCACGCACATGTGTGCATGGGTGTACCATAGTTTTCAAACTCGGAATCATATCGCAAATCATTCATGCCCATGAATTGAATCGAATTGCGAATCGTATCGCAAATTGTAAGATTTTTTATTTTTCTAATAAAAATGAACAGAATTAAAAAAAATTAAAAGAAAACAAAAAAAAAAGTAATTATTTATAACCATCCATTTTCCCTTTTATTGCAGTATAAATAGAACAACTATCATATACTCATATCAAGAACATCATGACATATATTAATATATATATACATATATATATGAAATAAATGATGTGTAAATAGTTAAATAAGTTTAAGGTATCAATATATATATTTTATTATCTATAAATCAAACTATAAAAATAAAAATAAAATCCAAACCATCAATCTTACACGATAGGATATCTCTTGAAGTTAAGAAAGTGTTCATGAAGAAAAAAACCCAAATAGATTAAAAAAAGAAGATGATATAGCCAAGCACCATACGTATAATCGAACGCTTTAATTAAACGCATGTCTTTCTTCATCTTTAAAACCTCATCGAAGCCGCAAAAAATTCTTAGGAGGTTTCATTAACTACTAAATAATCTTTGAAAAATAAAAGCGCTAAAAGAAAGAAAGAAGAATAAGGAAAGAAAAAAGGTAAAAAAATCATTAATATTAACTTATTGATTGTAGCTATTCTCGCTTAGCCAAATTGCTTGAATCATAAGATTCAAATAAACGAGTATCAAATAGTAGAATTCACACCTAAATCCTAAGATTTATCTGTAAATGGGATTCGTTTCATAGACACAAATAGTGTTCCTTAAGATTCGGGGATATAAAATCGAGATTTGATATAAAAATCGTAGGATTCTGATAACTATGGGTGTGCCCACATATATGGGTATGGGGGAGGTCGGCCCCATCAAACTTGGGTCCACCTCCAAAACTCCATGAAAATTTTGGGTCCGCCTTCAAAACCTAAATGAAAATTCCAGGTCCACCGAAGAACACACATGAAAATTCTGTGTTTGCCCACAAAATCCAACTACCTGTTTGGGTCCACCCCTTCAAATGGAAATTCTAGGTCCACCAATGTGTGCGAACGCACGCGCGTGCGTGTGTGTGTGTGAGAGAGAGAGAGAGTGAGAGTAGTATCTGACACAGCTGATATAAGTTTAAAATAAATCTTGATATAAGTCCAATATACACCTCCCTCTGGGGCCAAAGGACGCATGAAATTAACAGGAACAGAAAGGATTTCACATGGAATAAGAATGGACAATGTACCTCCATCGAATGATCATAACTCTTGATTCTGTGACTTGAAGGTCTGACGATTTTGTAGATGCAATTTGTGATTTAACCTAATGTTGGATAATGGTCTGGTCAAATAATTATGCGGCAGTCTGAAAAAGGTTTTTCTGATGTTGTTAAAGAATGGTGGGACTCTATTTATATAAGGCGTTGGATGGGTTATCAGTTAGCTCAGAAATTAAAGTTTCTCAAAAATAAAAATAAAAATAAAAGATGGAGAAAGGAGGTTTTTGGTAGTATAATGGAGAGAGAATCTTTAGTTGGCTGATATTCAGAGTATTGATGGGAAGGAAGAGGAGGGGCTTTTAGAAGAGGAAGACCGGGTCCAAAGGAAAAATCTTCAGAGCATTTGTGCTGGTTAATTTTCCAAGAGGAGCTTAAATGGAAGCAGCATTTGAGAACTAAATGGTTGAAAGCAGGGGATCAGAATACTAAATGTTTCCATGCTATTGATAGTGGTCAGTGACGTGTGAATCTAATAAATGTTGTAGCTGCTAGAGGAAGGGTGTGGGAGAAAAAAGAAATTATAGAGAGATTGTACATTTTTTCAAGAAGCTATATACTAGTAACAATTGTTCAAGGCCTCAAATGGATGGTGTTTCTTTTAGGCAGCTTTCTCATTCTCATGCTTCTTTTCTCGAAAGGTGTTTTAATAAAGAGGAGATTAGAGAAGCAATTTTTGGTCTTGGCAGTGACCATGCTCCAGGTCCACATGGGTTTCCACTTATTTTCTTTCAACATTTTTGCAATCTTTTTAAGATGACTAGCTAGTTTTTTTCAATGAATTTCATGAAAATGGTGTGTTAACAGGTGAATTGGATGCCTCCCTTATTACAGTGATTCCTAATCAGGATGGAACCATTTCTATTAAAGACTACAGGCCAATTAGTTTGATTGGAAATCTTAACAAAATTTTAGCTAAAATTCTCGCTCATCGGTTACGGAAGGTGCTTCCTCAGATTATTTCAGAGTTTCAAGGCGGTTTTGTTGAAGGGCACCAAATTCTTAACAGTGTGCTAATAGCCCATGAGTGCATTGATTCAAGGAATCGGCAATGACATCCTGGGATAGTTAGCAAGTTGGAATTTGAAAAGGCCTATGACAAGGTGGATTGAGGTTTCTTCTATACATGTTGGATAGAATGGGATTTGGTAAAAAAAATGGTGTAGGTAGATCCATAGTTGCCTTTCCTCTGCTAATTTTTATATAATGGTGGATGGATCTCCCAAAGGCTATTTTAAATTTTTTAGAGGTTTGCAACAAGGGGATTTGGATCTCCCAAAGGCTATTTTATACATTGTGGGTTTTAATGCTACCAAACAAGTTCTGCACAGCATATTCTTAGTAAAACAATTTGATGATGTAATATTGCCAAGCAAGTTCCCACCTAACACAACCCAATCCCAACAGAGAATCATGAACAATGCAGAAAAGATGCCAAATGGGCCCCTACGGTCTGAGGCCATTCATATTCGAGCTTGCATGGATCCAAGTTGTTGTGTTAAAGGATTTTGGAGTGAAATGTGTGCGGAGGTCCATCATTATTGCTCGGTTGAAGTGGTCAAGTAACAAATGCTCGCTGAGATCCAATACATCGATAGAGAGGAGAGGGGTCAATGCCAGAGATGAAATCTTGCAGAATACCTCTCAATCAGATGTACAACAAACACAAGCTTTTAGAGGAAGAAACAAATGACGTCAGCGGTCAAGGAACAGGTGGTTGAATGAATGGGAATGTAACACTAGGTTCCTCCATGACATTGCCTTAACTCTTCAAAGATAAATAGAATTGTTTTCCTAACAGAAAGAGATTTACACTAATTGAAAAGGAAGAGATTTTGGATGCAACCGTGAGTAGTTTTTTTTTTTTTTTTTAATCAGTTGTATGACACCTTGACAGAGCAGACCTAAGACCAGACAACTTGGAGTTATACACAACAAAGGAGGAGAGCAAATTTGCTTGAAAGGAAGTTCAAAGTTATGATGCACAAATACGGGATGGATACAGTAAGGACATACCATAGATAAGCCAAGGGCATGGATTTTACACATTTTTTCTATTGGAAACATGACTTGAATTCAGAACCTCAAGGTTGCAATAGTATGCACACTTCACTGTGCCGCAAGCTCGTCATATGGATTTTACACACAAAAAATAAGTATTGGATACGATATAATACATGTTCCTACTTGTAGTACCCAGGTACTATAGGTTCAAAGGGCAAGAAGTCAAAAAGATAGTTTTTGATACGGTGGGTGGTTGTGCTTCACGACCAGATGGTTTCCCAAAGGTCTTTCTTCCAAAAATTTTGGGAAGTCATCAAGCAAGATGTATTGTATCAATGAATTTTGTGATTGTGATCACTTATCTAGAAATTTGGAGGCACATTATTGCTCTCATCCACAAGTGTGATGGGGCAGCGCAACTAGAAGATCTCAGACCGATCAGCTTTATTGGAAGTGTGTACGAGATTTCAGCAAAAAATTTAGCCTCCATAGTGAGGGAAGTTCTTCCGCAAAACATCTCCTTTTCTCACAGTGCCTTTTGCTCAGTGGGGAGAGCTTGGGGAGATAGGGGCAAACGACTGTCTAGATTCCCACCACAAAGGCAGAAGGTCAAGGGTCAACTGCAAGCTTGACCTTGCAAGCCTTACAACAGGGTCAACAGAGAAGTTCTTCTTCAGCAAAGTTTTTTGTTTCAAGATTTTTTTGGAAGAAATCTTGGTCAGACAGTCAACAGAGGTGGGTGAACTGAACCCTTTGGGAGTTCTAGGTGTGATCATGCAGCAGTGGGCCCCACCCAACATATGCAGAGATTAGCCCAAGATCGGAGCAGACCTCCTTTGGTCAGTAGCTAGTAGAAAGAGGACTCCAAAATCAAACCGGAATTTTTCGGATCTCCTAAGGCTTTGATACTATGACAGAGAATAAGATCAAGAAAAGAGAGAAGGATCTATGGAGAGGAACCTTGATCGTTCCTTTGTATTGTTTTCCTTTATGTAACATTCGTCTTGCCATAATAAGAGCTTATTATAATCAAGGAAATCTAATCTAGGAACTGAATTGGAAACTACAATAAATTTACAATAATAGAACAGATTTCCTTTGACCCAAGAATTTAAGGTCCATTGGGTTTCTTGACCAGTTGGGTTGACCTGTGTCTTGGCACTCCTCTCTGCTAAACTGATGAGGAAAGCATCTTTTCCACAATTGCTCCATTGCCAGGGAGGTCACACAAGGTTTTGTCTTGCTTCAGGGTCTCTTGGGTACTTCAGGAAGACATTAAATCTCATTTTAGGACATAGTTATTTGGATTCCTATGTCATCAAGGAAAACTCCTTTGGATGCTATCCTATGTGGCAACAATTTGATCCCTTCAGAAGGAAAGGAATAGTGGATGCTTTAATAATAAGCAAATGAAAGTTAGAACTTGGCAACAATTCCTTAAGATACTGAGAGATAAACAAGACTAGGAAGAAAATGCAGAATCCAGCCCTCATTCCTGTTCCCTTTGCTGCAAGCTCTCATCTTTGGTCAAGTTCTTCCAAGCACAGCCGAGTGTCCTAGCGAGGAAGACGAAGGCATTAGTGAAGCTCTTACAATGCTGCTGCAAGGTCACGGCATCGGTGAGGCTCTTCCAGGCTCCAGCGAAGAACTCCAGCAAGAAGAAGAAGAAGCCGGTCGATTTCCAAGTACGCTTTTGCTTCTTCTTTTTTTATTCTGTTCACTCCTCCTATTTTTTTTATTTTTTATTTTCATCCATCAGTTGTGGGGCCCACTACAGCAGCTCCCTGTCCCTTTAGTGGGGCCCACCTGTTTACTTGTCTCCCTTCTTTCTTTATTTTTTATTTTTCATCCATCAGTGGTAGGCCCACTACAGCAGCTTCTTGTCCTTCAGTGGGACCCACTTGTTCACTAGTCTCTCTCTCTTTTTTATTTTTCATCCATCAGTGGTGGGCCCACTACCCACATCTATCAGCTGTTGTCCCAAATGCATTTACCGTTTCGTCCATACATGGGGCGATTTCTGAATGTGTTGGATACATTCCTTCGAATTTCATGATGCATGGCCCCACTGATGAATTGTTTTTTTTTTTAAATTTATTTCTAAGTCCTTTTTTTTCACCCACCAATAGGTGAAAACTGACCATTTCCATTGATGGGTGGGGCCCACCTAAGATATCACCAGAAAACTGGTGTCCCGACGGTTCGTTTTGCTCCTTTTCGTTTTTTTAAACATACGTGGATGATCCATCAGTGGGTCTCGCATGTGGATATATTTCAAGTGTGGCCATGTGGGCCTTGCTGGGCCATATGATTTCTGCTTTTTTTGTGTGGGCCCATTTATCTGATTGTACAACCTACATGCTTATTTTTAATTTTAATATGATAGATATTTTACCTCCTTTTGATATCAGAATCATATACAGCGATTCACATAGTAATATACTATGACGCAAATATTTGTCATGCATTGATGTTCATATGAATGAAAAATAGATAGATTGTGGACTTCTATAATTTTTCCTGTCTTTTCAATATTTTCTTAGATTTTCTTTCATCTATATTAAGAAAAGTAAAAAATATCCTATGATTCACGATTCGATTCGCGATTCGATTCGACCCCTTAAACGATTCACGGTACGGTTCACGATTTGACAACTATGGGATTCGGACGCATTAACAAAGCAGGAATTACTTGCTGCGCTAGTGAGAACGCATGAGCCTTGAAAGTGAGATCCCTTTCTACTTTAAATAAAAGGTGACTTGTGCCGACAGATGGCTACACTATCAGCCTGTGGAAAATAGGGCCTTTGCTGGAAGATATGAGGAACTTATTGGGTTGGGTTGGGCAAGAAGTGCCCTTTTCGCATAAGCTTAGAGAAGCTAACTCAAACCCAAAAGCATTAATAAAGGGTAGTGTGCAGATTAATGATATTTTGTTTAATTTGTAAGCTTTCCTTTATTTTTTGCTCCTCTCTTTGTAATTTCTTCCCATCTAGGTAATTGACCTCCTTTATATCTTCTCTTCACTAACTCTTAAATAAATTCCATTACCCTTAAAAGTAAGTCAAGGCAGATATTTTCACCTTTAGCAATGTATAGTTCTCATTTGCATGTGCACATCTATACACATGTATGTTTCAGATTAGAAAATATAAACAAACATTTAGCTCATTGATTTACACCTGATACTGACAAAGGAAGGTTGGTCACTTCTCCAGGTATATGCTAAACAATCGAGCTAAGAAAGATGACATACATCCAAGCAGTAAAAGCTCTACTCAAACACATTAGACAATAACCATTATCAAAGGATTGTTACCTGTGAAGTGTATAAAGGTTGCGAACCCTTCTATCTGCATCTGGAGAAAGATACTTTCCATTGTCTCTATCAAGGTCTAATTGCAACGGGAATTCATAGCGGTCATTTATCTACATAAAGAAGGCAAATCTATGAATAAGACCGTTTTTCTGGGGATGAAACATGAATTGCACATATATGTAGTAGCTAAAGCAGCAAAACTAGGATCACTTTCCATATGATCTTGAAGAAACAAATTCAATCAAGATAGGTGGAAAACTGTTTTAAACTCCAGCATAACAATGACTAGGCTAGAGAATTCACTTGGAAAAGAAAATGTTAGATTTGGAGAAGATTTGGATCATAACCATGGGTTCCAATCCATGAGATCTTGTAGCATTTGACAATGAGATTCTCTGAATTAGAATTACACAAAAGAAATCTAGTATAAACACTAACAATTAGACCATCTCTCTTCATGGACAAACATGGGCTTTACGGTAAGCATAACTCAATAATGTAGTCCTCCTTGGAATCTTCATTTCAACTTCTCATTGTCCAAGCAAGAACATCATAGAACAGTTTTTTTATTGAAAGCAATTATAGAGGAACTTGGAATTTGCAATATTACGCTTACATCATCATCATCATCATCATCATTATAATAATAATAATAATAATAATAAGGAAAAAAACATTGTCAAACAAAACAAGAGGACACACTAATGCAATGCATCTGTTCATGTCATTGGAAACTTCATTTAAATTGCTCATGGTCCAATCAAAAGAACATTGAAGATTGGGGATATAACCTTGTGACTTCACATCCCCAGCTTTTCATGGTAGTTTATCATAGGATTCTTTGGTATGAGATTATTGTGAATGACTGGGAGTTCAGTTGGTTTGGAGTGTGCCCATTAGAAGTATTCATCAAAAGAGAGTGACTTTATTTTTAGTAGATTTATTGTATGACACCCTTTTTTCGGCACAAGCATTCGCAATCCTCAATGAGTGTGTGGATGCCTTGTCCTTTCGAATACATGTCATCTAATTCTTCTCAGAGAGTGAGACTCCCCAAGGTCAAGGAAAGGAATCCCGGTGGAGTCCCAAAGCCCAAGGGCCCAAAAGTTTGAAACGGAGTATTAGTTGTGGGGGATCAAAGAGACTAGATAGTTGTTTTTCAGGGAACTCACTTTCTTGTGGGAAAGGGAGATGGGGTGAGATTTTGGGAGGATGTTTTGGAAGGGAGAGCCGGAGAGGCCTCAATAAGCCAGGTTTGTAAGGCTCTATAGGGCCATACTTAACAAGAGGGTTTATGCCACGCTAGAAAAATTGTGTGGTCTTTCCTTTAGGGCCCCCCTTTGGGTAATTCACTTGTAAAGTGAATTAAATCGAATGGTCACTTTAAGAGACAAGAAAAGAAGAGGGGTCTTATCAAAAAGTACAAAAATTCAAAGTCCAGGTTCTTTGTACTTTTGTGGAATGTGAAGGAACTTTTGACTTTTTTGGAAAAAAAGAAGAGGCCTTTTTGCCTTTTAGTGGAATGAGAGATTGACTTTTGACCTTTTGATCTTTGAAATTTTGTACTTTTTTAATATTATTTTAGTGCAGTTGAGCACTGCCCTAGTAATCGCAACACTCTTTAATAAAATTTATCATCACTGCTTTATTTTTGAAAAAAAATTAGAAACGCCAGACGCCTGTTTCACCACCTCCTCCGAGTTAATACATATAATTTCCTTTTCTTCCCTGTCTTCTTTCCATAGGAAGTTTCTCTCAATTCTTTTCAACCTTTTAGCTACCGGTACGGGAATTCTAAAGAGGAATAGGAAATAAGTGGATAGATTTGCCATTGTTGCTTTGATTAGTGTGAAGCATACACCTAAGAAAAAAAAAATACTATCTTCTCCATGTTAACATCTTTTTTCAAATTTAATCCCACCTGAACAATATATGGCCTTGGATTTTAGATTAGCATTTAGCACCCAATGAAGAAATGAGATAGGTTAAATGCATCCCAAAATCAGCTTTAAGACCTTTTGCCTCTTTTTAAAGAGGAAACAAAAGGGTAACTTCTTCAAACAGACAATGTCAAAATGAATCAGACTTTTTTTCTTTTTCTTTTTACGAGTTTTCCAATGTAACTTTTATCATATGACAAGTCTAATTGTACTATTACTATATGACAAATTTGCATGTACTACTATTAGTATATGACAAGTTTGTTTTTTCAGTTGAATCAGACATATCAAATGGTCCATTTGTAAAAGGGTCTAATTGAAACAGTTCTATTTCATATAGATCGATTGAATCAATTCTATTTCAAATGGTAAGAGTTTCCAAAAAGACCCTAAGCGGGATGGACTCCATAACTTGCATGATTAATTGAAAGGCCTACACAGTTCTTATAAGCATCAAATTTGAGTCGGTGCGAATTCACACACGGTGACACGGGGCATGGGGTATGACTATGAAGGGCTTAGAATAATGTGGGCCACATACGCTGGGTAGTTTCAATCTTAAGGACGACATGGTCGACCCCGAAAAATAGCAATATATGTCAAAAACTTTTATGGATGACCTGGCCTGTGAGGTTCACTTGTCCATCCTATATCATCAATCTAAGGCCACTCACACTCACTATCGGCACTCACCCAAATCTTGCAACTCTTCCTCATTTGAAGGAGCTTGGATTAATCATGCAAATTTGACAACCCTCAAACTTAGTCTAATCGCTGGTATTTGGACCACTTTGAGGCCACAAAATTTTTGTGCCTCTCACAGTCAGATGTTTACCGTTGTTTCCGGACAGAGGTCATGGGAAGACCTTCAACCACCTACCCAGGATGACTGTCATGCTTTTAAGTAGGCTTACAGCCAAGGCTATTCCATGCAAGGGGATAGACAGGTCGTTCTTGAGAAATAACCTACACACCCACAGCACAAACCAAACCAAACCAAACCAAGCCATTTCCCACTAGGTGGGGTCGGCTAAATGGATTTGACGACGCCAATCAAATCTGTTTAGGGCCATGTCCTCCGTTAGATCCATGTAGGCAAGGTCATGTTTAATAGTTTCTTTCCAACTTCTCTTGGGTCTCCCTCTCCCTCTCCTACTCCTGGCAATCTCTATGCCTTCACACCTTTTAACAGGCGCTTTCATTGGACGCCTTCTAACATGGCCAAACCATCTTAGTTGATTTTCTCTCATTCTATGCCTACACACCCACAGCACACATTGCAATTTTACAGATTGCCCTCCTACCAGAGACCCTTTTTGTTTTCATATAGGAGGCCCACCTATGATTAATCCAGTCTTTTTACACACAATTATTACCGACCCCTCTTGAATTGGCAATGATCCTAATCTAACATTGATCCAAACAATTCATGTTGGATTTTGCAAAAATAAATTTACATGATGGAGCCAATAAAATTTGATGGCTAAATATCATTCTGATATTGCACCCATGACCCACTCCTAATCCATGTCTAAATCTACATATCCCTTTGCCTCACTTAACCATCACACATCCATGTGGGCCTATTGAATGAAGACAGTTTTTTTTAAAGGGAGAAGGCCCATGTGCCATGTAGCATATTTACATGTTGATTTTGTTCACCATTGAAAGAAAGAATAAATAAAATAAATAAATAAATACTCACCTAAGAACCACCCTGCATTCTCTTTTATGGCAGATCTCATGTAGATTGTTCGATATTACATAATGATCATCACCAAAGCAACAATCCCATGTATGTTACAATCACATAGATCACGTCTCTTAAAACCGCCTATAGTAAAAGGGCAAGGGGAGCCATGGTTACCTAGTTTGGTGTTTTGACCTTCGAATTCCAAACAAATTGAACCGTACAGTTCGCAATTTGATTTGGCATGGTTCATTGATTAAAACTTGAAAAGTTTGATGCAGTTTGTCGTGGAAGGTTAATAAAAAATAATGAAAGCTTCACCTTTTGCAATTCATTAAGTGTGGAGCCCCAACTATTGGAATCTTACTGGGTCATTGGTTGTAGAATCTTCACGAGGACTTGAAAAATAAAAGATGAGAAACTAAAAGGAAGAGGTCCTTTCACCGTGCAGTGAGGGAAGATGTGAGACAGAGGAAGAGGAAGCGGAACTTTGCTCTTTCCTATCCTCTTTGTCAACCGTGCATAGATGAGATGGTTGATAAAGCATTCATTTGTGTTTTCTGAGATGTACATAGATGAGATGGTTGAAAAAGTTAACTTCATGTAAATCTGCAAGTACTGGGATCGTTTCATGATGCCATAGAGAGTTTACCATCCTTAGAAATCCATAATTGGATCTCACATTTAAAATCTATAAAGTTGAATATTTGAGTCTCAATATTAATTGAAGTTGGGACAATTTTCACCCCAGCCTGAGTTAGGCCCACCATCAGATTAATAATATGTAGGGGACATAATGTAAATCAACAAAATAGAGGAGAGGAACTGCATATTTTATATGTGAGAATTTTGAGGGTAAGCCTAATTTGATGAGAGCGTAATTTTCTGAGAGTCAATATAGTGGGTGATACCTACACATGGATTTTTTTTTTTTTGTTTGGCGTAAAAACATCCTACAGTGGCAAGCATCAATACCACAAAAGATATCCCAGCTTTTACTTGGGTAACAGACCCTTCTAAGGGAACTACCGCAGAAATAGAACTACCTTTTATACAGTTGCCTTGAAAAAAAAAAGATTAGAAAAATAAAAGCCAATACTTCATGACATCTTTACCATTGTCCCTCCTTATTCTGATGTTGGGCCCACCTATGATATCCATTCACATATGCCTACCCTTCATGATTTAGCTACCGCCCTAAGTTGACACCGATGCATACAATAGCGATATCAACCACGCCACATTATAAGAGAAATGTTCCATGAAAATTTATGCGAGTTGTACCTATGAAAATGTGAGTTATCCCAAACTTAATCATCAAGTTATATATTCGAGTTATTGTATCAAACTCGTCTAATCCGAACAACGAATTAATCAAACCGAAAAGCAAACTGTATGAACCTACCCCCATCGAATTTTTGAATCAAGACAAGTGTCTAAGTCCGAATTGCGAATTCAAATGCGAATTGATTGAACTATGAACTAGGTAACTATGAGGGGAAGCATTTCACATGATTTCAAAACAGTGAAAACACACAACACATAAGGATAGTTTCTTCGTAGTTTTAAGGAATCCACCCAGCAGGTCATCACCCCAGTACAAAATTGGCTCCATTATGATGCGGACAGTGGAGGGAGGATGTGTTGCAGGCGATGAAAGTGGGAGGAGATCAGGAAAACTTGGGCTCTCACCAAACTCCAAACGGGAGGCATTAGAGATCTCCAAGAGTAGAAGGAGATGACAACTCCATTTCATTAATCATTAACCATTGCTCCCAAGTCAAAGAGGCTTTACATCATTATATAGGAAAAGAACTAACCCTAGGACTAATCCGGACACTCCAAACACATTGATGGCCAGGATTAAAACATCCTAACAAAATCACCTAAACCACAAATAAAGCTCTAAATAAGTGCAAAATCACATAAAATAAATAGGCTGGGCCCAAAGGCTTGGTCAAGACAGATGGGCTCGGCCCATTGGCGGGTCGACCCATGGGGGCCATGGGTCTATCCTGCATCACATTATTTCTCCACATTCACAATGCGTAAAAGCACAAGCTTTTATGACATATTCATCTTTGATCGTGTTTAACAGTTTGAGCCTAAGATTCTCTTTCATCAAAGCAATTTTAATCAAGAGACTGCAAAAACATGAATAAATCCATAATAAATAAAAATTTTCCAATAAATAGTATTCCAAGACTCTCTCCTACAACAGAACTCACTTTTTTTATATTTGAACCATCCATAAATTATACAACTTTTTTCTTTATCAACTAAAGTTTCACAACAATTAGAGTGATTCATAGTTCGTTTGAACAAATTAGGCCAACACAATTAGATCATCTTCCATACGAGCCTAAACCAACAGTCAATACCGATACAATATTCAAGGTCTTAAAATCAAACTTGGTGGTCCCACAGTCGCCCAAGTCAATTTGATTTGGCCCAGTCACATGGACATGGCAGAGTAAAACCGAGTCATACCCTGGATCCTAAAAGCCTTATAAATACATGAAAAAGATATAAATCTCTTAAAGAATTTAAAAATAATATCCTATAAATCTAGAATTATAAGATTCATCATGTTCTAATTCTAAGTAAAGAATTCAAGCATAAATAGGTGTCATCCACTCAATAAAGCAACAGCAAATATGTTCTTTGATTACACAGAACCTCCACAAATGTGGTTTTAGTGAAAAGCTCACAAAAGCCTTCGTGTTGGGTGGGATATCACAGAGAGAGAGGAGAGGGGGGGGGGGGGGGGGGGGTGGTGTTAACTAGGTCCAGGCCCTGGTGGTTAGGGATATAAAACAATATAAGCGTTGGTGGAACAAGGAGATATTGTCCAATAACACTCTTAAAAGGAAAAAAACAATACATTAGATAGGGAATGCACACACACAAAAGAAAGAAAGAAGGGGAAAAGCTTCCAAAGCTGCTCCTAACAGGATAAAGAGCAAAAATAAGGTTTAAAGCCTTCTTCCATAGGCCTCGGCCAATATCTAAAACAATGAAATGAAGTTAAATTACAGTGTCAAACTAAATCATATATGATTTATTTTTTTTTGAATGGTAACTAAATCATAAATGATGATTTCAAATTTAAAAGAAAACATGTTATCTGACACGCAATTAGATCACATGTTCTAATTGATGGTCATGCTGGAAACAAAACTTGAGATCAAATAAGTAGGCATGTGTTGGCACAACTTTTAAACAGTCTAGATCATCAAGATCTAACTCAACCTAATAATAAGGTCAACATTGAGTAATCGCTCTTAAACGCACACGCACGGCCAAAAGTCAAATAGCATATAAGAAGCAGTTTGATAATAAATACCGACCTTCACCATTGTGTCCCGCATGAAATCATACTCGAACCGTTTCAGCTGAAGTTGCAGTACAGGGGGGAAATCAATGAAAAGGACGCCTTTCCTAGCATCCTAAAATTATAGTACTTTCATTAGAAACATCTTCAAAGTTAATATAAGAAGAAAACGAAACATCTCCAAAAATTTACCTCATTAGACATCTTTGAAAAACAAAAACCTCTAAACATCTCTTTTTGGCAATTCATTATAAACTTATTGTAAGGCATCTTGCATCAGAAGAAACTGACCTGTAATCCATGTTGTTCAGCATGATATTTGTTATCACCTTCAAGACGTTCAACTTCCACATATTTGTCAAAAGAAGCATAAACATCCTGACAACCCTTCACATCAAGCTGAAGATCTGCCAAACATGTAAATAGAGTCAAGTGGTTTGGACAACAATGTAGATTATAATGCACCGTTTGAAAAAAGTATATCTTGGTTAAAATTAATACCATAAAAAGACTCTTTTCTTGTGGACTTGTAATCCACATTGATGCACTCAATGTAGTTCATATGGTGCCCTTCAAATAACTGTTGGATAGTACCCTCCACGACAGTTCCCTGAGCCATTGGAAATCAGATAGTAGGACCATGATAAACTCAACAGCCAATACAAACTAGTAAAGTCTAAAACATAAGTCTGAAACTTTGGCCATAATACCTTCATTTTATCTTCCAATTTTTCACAGAGAACCCTATTAAGTTCTTGCACATCGTGTTGCATGAATGAATCATATGTATCCCATCCAAATGATTTAGTCAGCTCTTTTGTAGCAACACTATTGTCACTATACTGAAGCTTATAGAACAAGCTCTGTAGAGCTAAAGGGATGCTTCCTGCTGGCATGTCATTCTCTGTAGTCGGCATATGGTACACAGCCTGGAATACAACAAACAAAATAGTCACTCCTTTCCCAATAGAACTGAAACAGAGAAGAAGTTATACATTGAGCTATTAAAAGAAGACCAAAACCTTTCTAAAGTAGGGTATATGGTACAGAGTCTGAAGAAGAGAGTTCATGTAGCATGTCGCTCCTTGATTTTTAAGGCCAACATAGCCCGTCTCTTTCTTTGAGTTGTATGTCAAATGATCACCCCAACGGACAACAACCTCTGCTTCTACTATACACGTATCATTCACAAGATATCCTCTAATTGGGTCATAGAGTTCACTGAGAGGCATAAAAGATGTGAAACCCCAATCACTTTCCCGGGCATAGAATTGGTGCTGTGTGTCTGCATAACTCAAAAAAAAAAGTTGCGCTCATCACCTGATTCACATCACACAGCATGCAATACCCAAATATCCAAACAAAGAAATCCATTCACATACAAGTAGAACCATAAGAGACCCCCAAACCACACCCAATTATAATCAAATCTATATAGAAACTGCTTGTAGAAATTGTTAAATTAAACCAAAAAAAAAAAGGTAGCAATCATTAATTCTAATAAATAACTGAAGTTTGCTACAAGCAGTCCCTATAGTCAACATAGTTCACGGACAATTTTTCCAAGGTTTATGGCAAGAAGCAAGAAGATTCCATGAGATGCAAAATGGCCCGACTGCATTACTCCCAGCTCCCTCACTAACAAATAAATGACATAAATTGACAAAGTAGTAGAGATTGTACATGCAATTACAACAGAACTGAAGCACTAACCGACTCAAAGTACAAAAGTGACTGCATTAAGTAACAAAGTTCTGTTCATCTTGCTTCTGGAATATTTAATATGATACAAAATGAATTACGACCCTAATAGAATCCACAAACCATACCTGGTTCATATCAAAATCAACAGATAGAGAACATGCTTGCCTAGGATACAAACATGTGCAAATACAAAATAAAAATCTACATCGAGATCGCATGCAACAATTGCAAGTGCAGACACATAAAAGAAGGGAGACTGTATGATCACGCTTTCTTTAAATACAACACAAAGCACAGCAGGAAGGGTAGAAGCATAATAATTGATTTTTTCTAAGATAGTAACTTACTCTAGATTCTAAAAAGGAAACCAGATTTTGCTAACAGCTTTTCAATTTCCAACAAAATGAGAGACAATGTGGGGCAAAATGACCATGTGCATTTCTCAACATATAATGAATTACAGTTATAACTGCATAACAGCAAAGGAGGCAGTGATTTTTTTTTTTTTTTGCTAGAGAATGCACATGATATACAAAGGAAAACAGCAGCGATGTCATATCCAACCAAAATACAGACTGATCACACATACCCTGAATGCATAAGCATAAACAAAATAGAAACAGATTTCGCAATTGAATTCCAACAACTATAGTCACAATGCCGAAAAGGGGAAGACTGAGACTGCAGAGCAGCTACCTTTTCTTACTGTATACTTGTTATGTATTTGATTGACGATAGCCAAGCTAAATTGTGCATATCTACTCCATCCATACGGCAAAGTTGTCGAGTCTGCAACATCCAAGTACATAGACAGATGGTCCACATTGTTTCCTTTCGGAAAAATCAACACTCGCCTGTTCCCAAAACAATGCAATGACCAGATTAAAAACCCTATTTAGGCACACATCAAGTGGCAACCAGCTAAAAAATTCTACCTATTCAATCTGCAATGAATTTAATGACATTCGAAACTAGGTGCCAAAATAAGTGAGATGTTATTTAATACTTTTGCAACCCAAAAAACAAATCAATATTAATATGGATGCTTATACTGATTTTTACAGATTTCTGCCCCACCTATACACATGAGAATGGGCAATCACACATGTCTACATGCCGCCACCGTACACGATCTCGGGCTATTACAAAAGGGCCCCTTCGAAAAATCTAACAAATCCAATTAAATGAACCATTCTAGATGTAAAATAGATTGGCAGTTGAATGCATACCATTTGTAACCGCCCACGACGAAAACATCAGAGTATTGCTTCTTAGCTGTTAACCTGGAGAAATTCTCAATCATCCACGTGAATCTCGACGAAGGAGGATCCTCTATCGGCTGGTTCTCCACTGTCGCGACTGCTTCTGGCTGTGCGGCAACTACATAATGGAGAAAAAAAAAAGCTGAGATCTTTCAGAACCCTAATGGTGCTAAAATCGGAAAAAGAGAAAGCAAACACAACATCTATGGACTTGATGATTTTGGCAGATGAGAGATTGAAAAACAAAACCTTCCATCGGCTGCGCTCCATCGGCGAACTCCGAATGTGGAACTAGCATCTCCTCGTCTTCGTTCTGCAGAAACCATAAAAATGAATCAGAGCTCGGATCAAGAAAAGGCGATCGAATCAAAACCCTAGAAATCTAACTGCAGCAGCAACGGAATTGGAATTGCAGTTCATTCGGAGAGAAAATCGGAACCCTAGAAATGATAGCAAAGAGAAGAGTGGAAGATGAAACGAACAAGAACGGATTCTCTCACTCTCTCTCTTCACTGATAGATATATATATAGAGAGAGAGAGACAGAGAAAAGAATAGAAGGAGGGAGATTTCGAGTTCTTACATCCAACGGTGGAGGAGCGACGATAGTCATGGATGGAGGAAGGAGAGTCGTCCGATCCAGGGATTTGAGGAAGGTTGGATGGAAGGAAGTTGAAGAGAACGAGGCGACTGAACGAGGTCTGCAACGAGTGCAGCGAGAGAAGGCGTGTAGGTAAAACTACAAAATGGCTTCTTCCTTCTCTATTTGGACGAGGGGTAATTTAGTAATTTCATACGGAATGAACTGTGTGAAGTGGGCCAGGGTGAGCCTCTGTGGAGTGTGCGAGTGAGGATGGATTTTTGCTCCCTCGGTTTCTCGGGTGGGCTGTCGTGGTTTCACTTTTCTTGGATTTCCCATTATGCAATGCAATCCAAGACGATGGCACGTTTTTTTTTTTTTTTCTTTCGTCGGAGGGTTCTCAACTCTTTCGGCCGGAGTAATCTCTCCAGGATCAAAAAAAAAAAAAAAAATGCAGAATAAACTCTCCTATAGCCCTAATGTAATACTACAATTTCGAACCGTGATCTTAGACCAACTAAGCTAGCCATTTGGGTTAATGAGACACATTTGGAAGTATGGGAGTAACATGTGGAAAAATTACAAAATTATAAATTTGGGGATTTTTGGCTACCATTTGGAATAGGGGTTTTTCAATGTAAATTTATATAGTTCAGAATTTCACGTTAATATCGAGATATGTATAGTTGAGACAAAATTATGAAAAATGAGGATTTTCAAATCATATGGAGAGGGCTCAAATTTGAAAATCCCCAAAATAAAGACAATTTCCTCTGGCTGAGATCATTGCAAATTTACAACCGTCAAATGCGACCATACTGAAATTTCATGCTTGTATACATATAAATTTATTGTAAAATGTGACCATAGGAAAATTACATGCTTGAAGATTACTAAAGATGGGGGGGTTAGCGATGTGAGGTGGCAATGTACCCAGGTCATTGACTTTCATAGAATTTTAATTACTATGGTGATATTGAGTGTTTATTTTCCGTCTTCCTTTTGATTTTTTTTTTTTTTAACGGTAACAAAAGATTTCATTCAAAGAAATGAAGGTACAAAGTACAAAAACCAAAGAAAAAGAGGAAGAGAAATGCACCACCTTCAACCCAACTAACAAAAAACACACCCACCCAAGGAAGCAACCTATCAACCCATTGCTTGGCTAACACATCTGCCATGGAGTTAGCCGATCTAATCTCATGACGAAAGGAAACATTGATTCCAACAGATAATTCTCTAATTTCATTTAGGTGAAAATGTAACTTCCAATGATTAGTCTTCCGCTTAGACACCCATGCGATCGCATTAAAATAATCACTTTCCATAATAAGCGTACCGTCATATCTATTAGAAAACAAACGAAGACCTTCAGAAATGGCTACCACCTCTGCTTCATTGGAATCGCACACACCCACATACTTGGAAAACATAATTAACACATCTCCCTTACAATTGCGAAGCACCCCTCCAATCCCAGCCGGACCTGGCTTACCCCTCGAAGCACCATCCACATTAAACTTTAAAACTCCTAAAGGAGGAGGATACCAAGGGATTGTTCTCCTCTCCTTAAAAGAGCCACACCCCACACAAGCTCCCCAATTAGAAATAATATCATTAAAGGTAAAATTAGAGAATTCCTTTCTAACCAAAGCCCATTTTGCAATTTTAAAGGTGACTTTGGATATCAAATATGTTGTTGATGATGAAGAACCCCTAAAGATCCTATCATTCATTTACTTCCAAATTGATCATAAGATAGCAAATGGTATCATTCTCCATAAGATTCGGCCACACCCTACAAAACACCCACCCAATCAAGACTCTGCCACATCCACAATACTCTTCGGACAACACCATGAAAATCTGCACTTGCCAATAAAGTTGCTCCAAACTCTGAAAGCCACCTCACAATGAAGAAAAAGATGATCTACGGACTCCTCCTCCTTACCGCACATCACACAGGTGTTTGAGATATTGATAGATGTCAATCATCTCCTTCTTAGATTATCAACTGTGGAGATTTTTTCTGCAACTACCAACCAATAAAAAGCCTCAACCCGAGGAGGAGCCAAACCCAACCACATAAGGGAAGAGGTGGCTCTGTGTGAATGAGTTCCCTCCAATGCCAAGTAAAAAGCTTTAGTGGAAAACTCCCCAGAAGTGGAAGGCTTTCAAATCCGAGAGTATTTGGAATTCCTGCAAAAAAAGGTGTTAGCAAGTATACTCAACAACTCCTCATACTGGCTCCCTTCCAATGGCCGGAGAGTCCTCCTAAATGGCACCCCCCATACTAAGCACTCATTCCTCACCTCAAAACATTCACTTATAGAAGATTCTTTATTGACCGCTAATCTAAAAAGTCGGGGAAATAAGCCACACAAGGATCCTAAGTAAAGGTTGTGAAGTTTATGATGAGTAGAAATACATCCTTGAAAAGTTCCCTTGGCTCATATTTTTTCTTCATTTCTAAATACTAATGCACCCACCGATACCCTTCCCAAGGCTCTAACGAACAAAGTCAAAGATTAAGACATTGTTGTTTATGTGGAAGGGAAGATATTAGATGCCTCAAACACTGAGCAAAGGTTCGGATTAGCAGTTTGACATATAAGAAGCAGGATAAAAGTCTTCTTCTAGTCCAACGAAAGAAAATTCTTCTTTTTATCTTCCAATGAGGATATATCCCTATAGCATTTGACCCAACGAGACGAATTTTTCGGACTCAGGCACAAAACACTACGACAGATGTGAGCTAGGTGAAGGAAGAGAAAAAAGTAATCAAACAAACAACGATGGATATTGCTAATTGGTATTAAAGAAATTGAGATTTTTGCAAATTAAGGACTTTTTGTTGTGTGAATCTTGATGGATGCAAAATTTTGCATACTTTAGTCATTTTTGTAATAATCTTGTCCCAAAAAATTGTAGATTTGGAATGTTCGTTACGGAATTTTGGGTTTATTGGGTAAGCTCGAGTTACAGGTAGGGATATAAGTGGGTTCTCAAATCTCTGATTATTTGGAGGTACTAACCCATTAAAAATCGAATATGGGTTCTTATTTAGACCCTGATAAGTAAATGGGTCTGGATCCACCATGGTTCGGACATTTAGACCCAAGACCTGACATATTACCTCGATTTTCGAAAAATTCTCCTAAAAACCATATTTTTTTAATATCACTCTCTACATAGACCCAGACCCGGATTCGGACCCGTCCCATATATGGTTCTAGTTCCAGTCCGGAGCCAAGAAACCAGTTTCGAAATGGTTCCGGGTCTAGTCCGGTTCCACCTTCTACTTAACAGTTCGGATGGACTCATACAAGAACCGACCCTTTTACAATCCTAGTTACAGGCTCGTCAAAGGTCGTGTTTAAAGTCGATATCACGTTTACCCATTTTTCTTTTTCTTTTTTTCTTTTTTTTCTTTAGTTCAATGCAAATATGGTCCCGTGCACACAGGTTGGCCCTTGATTGGTCCCAACCTGACCCAGAACTGCAATCCAATTTCCTAGGGCTACCAAGAGAGGGAATAGTATGAGAATACCCAATTTAAACCAACAAATATCAGGAATCCCTAATCACCTGAGATTAATTAAATCATGATGGGGGGTCATCCTAAAAAAAATTGATGGATGTAGATCCGCGCGCTCAAATGAATTTTTTTTTGTGGGTGTCAAAAGTGATGGAATCGATATGGGTCCACTGCCAATGATTGAGTCAAGTATGGGACTCCTTGTGAACCGGTGGATTTGTGATGGACCCCACCTCGCTCAATTAAAGGAATATTGGTGGGTCCCATGCGCCAAATTGGTGAATCCTAGCCGGGTAATGCAAAATGATTAAGGACGCACTTGGTAACCGAGAGGAATATCTATTGAAATTTCATTTATTTTTCTCACATGATGCTATCCGCATAGAATTTCTCGTGAAGAAGATTCATTGCATTTTACAATTAGCAAACACCATGGAATCTATGAATATACATATACTATAGAGAATCACAAGTTTTTTTGCAATTTTATAGCAATCTGTGATAAATTAAGCCCTTAATTTTGAACCCTGGCCTTTTTTGGCTTAATACAAATGATGGGTGATTTGAATTTCCATTGTGGGTCCCACCAAAATTTAAAAATAATTTTTTAGAGTGTCAACTTTTTTGCAAATATCTCAAAATATACTAGGGTTGAAAATTAACCTAATAGCCTCTTTATACCTTCTAAACATGACTAATAGTTCAGATGATGATTGTGGGACTGATAAGGTCGGATTCCAAAGCAAAAACTGGTACTTTCTAAGTCATTGCTTGTGGCACTATTCATTTGAAAGTTAGTGGCACTTTTACACTAAATGATTATCAATTTCTTGCCATTTTTCTCATGATCCATGTTGAATTAGGCTGCCCAATTAGACTCCATACTGTTTTAAGCCTTCTAAATATACTTAATGATTTGGATTTTTTAAATGGGGCTTGCAAAAATCCAAAAATCATGATCCGATGGTCTAGACAATTTTTTTTTTTATAAACATCTCAAAGTACATGAGGAACCCATGACTGAGATTTGACCACATAGTTGTTTTGGACCTTCCTACTATGATTAACGATCCAATTTTTCTATTGTGGGGCCCATGGTAAAAATAGTAACCGCTAAGTCACCACTCAAAACATTGTTCGTGCGCGAATTTTTTAATTCAATGGGGTGAGGTATGAGAGGGCTCCTCTTCGATTGTGATGACTTTTGAGTATTTTGATAAATCCTCTCATGCTATGGGATTGGTTCTCAAAAAACAGCGAGGAATTTGCATTGTATACTATTGTCAAGTGTACCCTTTTTAGCACTACAAAGCCACTTGCTAAATCGTGGCATGAATGACCTACTCAATTGAAGGAATAGGGGTGAGTCCTACTTGTAGATACAACCAAGGTGGCCCACCACCAATAATGATATAAATCATGATAGGGCTCAATCTCTAAGGTCAATTTTGGCAACCAAATCTTCAAGGATTTCTCACCGATATTTTTAAAGGATTTGAAAATTTATTGTCCGTCACTTATGAATCCTCAGAGGAAGAAGGAAAACAATGGAGAGACTCTTCAATCTTCATGGAACAGGAATCCATTTGATGGACGACTGTGACTATTGAAGTAACATATATTCGACTTGTCCGATTAAACTTCGAGAGATCACTCAACTGGCTTAGGACCACGGTTTGCAATCAAATGCTGTGGGTTCGAAACTATACTACTATACTGAAGTCACAGGAGAACTTTATCCGGATTTCTCGCTGGACCTATGTGAATTATTCTGGCCCAAGGTGCTGAAACCCATTGAAAAAAAAGGTCCGATTCAGGGTGGGCAGAACCAGTCTGCATTTCTTCCACTTAAAGTGACGGACTACACATTGAAGCAGTCGTCACGCGGACCCCTAGACCACCAAACCGCTCCTTTAATGAAACTTTGGAGCTTTAAGTCATCTTCATTCATTGGACATTAAAAGCAGTGTATTACTAGGACGAAGTTTCTTAGAAAAGTCTAATACGCAAGCAACGTATACAAACAAGGAATGTCTAACCTGTTGGGGCCCATCTGTGATCACATCTGGGTGGGCTCCAATCAATAGAAGCGACACCCCTCTCAAATGTAGTTGAAGAAAATCAAGTTGTCAGAAGCCCTGAGTATTTTTCCATTTAACAAAATAAATCAATTTCAACCATGCAGCTATGGACGTGTTTGATGATGAAGCTGGGCCTTGGTCAATTTGGGTTGACTGGGGTTTCTTGAATAGTCAAAGGAACATAATTTAAGATATGGGGGGCTCATGTAATTATAATATTTGAATCTTACTTATCTCCACAGAGAGTTTGTTTGGATGTACCAAAAAACATTAAAAAGAATCGTCGAGAGTATATGTTCTTTCCGCCAAAAAAATCTCTTTTTACCTTTGTTTTTGAGGATCGACATCAACCTTTATTTTCGACCTTCTGCGTTTGAAAAATTCAAGTTTTCTCATTTTCCTCCTCTCTTCCTAAACCCAGCCCAATGGGGAAGACCTAAATGAAGAGAAAAGCTATTGCAGTGAAAGAAGAGGATAATCAATGGATCAATGAACCAACCAAGAGGGGAATCCTTTGTCACCGGAGGCAGACCTAAGAATTTTGTCGGGGGGCAAAGAATATAAAACTTGAAACAAAATTGTGAAATCCAATAATAAAGTACGCAATAATCAAATTATTGAAGTTGTGCTCACGTATCATCAATTATTGTTTATGTACTGGATTTTCCTGCAATTTCTTTCTCGATATAGACAATTAAATAATCTGTAAGAAATTCATCTTCCATTCTCTTATGAAGTCCACAAAATGTGTATTGGTCTTTATTTATGCATGTAACTTGTAAGTCACAACTTAAAACTTTATTATTTATAAATTCAAAGAAAAATAATAATAGCATCCCACATCTAAAATCTAAACCATGTGAAGCATGGTTTAACTACTTTTTATCTCCTTAATAATAATCACAACAAGAAACAACAACTATATTTCTTTATCCACGATGAATAAAGCTCTGATTAAGCTAAAAATTAAAATAGTAATAGAGCACAAACATGCATTAATCTTAAGCGGATTAGATCTCAATATAAGCCACAAATATTGAAAATATATTATGACATGTAGTGAAATCAGCACATCTATGCAATGTAAACAAATTAAAAAATAAAAAATAAAAAATAGAAAGTGAGTTTCTTGTTCTTCTTATTTACTCGTACCTCAGAATATCTGCAAGTCTGCAACTTACAACTCCTTTCAAGATCTTCAACAAGAATACCTGATTTCTCCTCTTCCTCTATTGGATCACAAGATTTAAGGCGGATGTGGATAGGTTAGAATGAAAATTGAGGAATTTCTTTTTCAATCTCCATCAAGCCTTCATTATCTCCTATCTTTTCCTTCATTTCCTTTCATTTTTTTTCTTTCCTTTTTTTCATTTTAATTTATTTCCAAAATCTGCAATATTTTTGTTTCTTTTTCTAAGAATCAAAATCATGTTAAAAAAGTCATGAACAGTGGAGGATGGATGGCCACACAATGGTGGGATCAAAGCATTGCTTTGAGAGAGTCTCGAGATTTAGGAGGGTGCGCATGGCTCATGCCAGCCCCCATTGGTCCGCCCTTGCTTGTCACCTGCAACCGTGAGAACTAGGGGTGCACATAGGGCTGTTCGGATCAGTTTAAAGAAGAAACCATCAACCAAATCAATCCCATCGGTTTTCTATTTTCCAAACCGATCCGGACCTCTCATGTGTTGGTTCGATTCGGTTACCTTTTTTTTTTTTTCACAAAAAATGGCAATTCAATTGGTGAGAGATAGTGGACTTTAAGTAACGGAGTGAGGGTTCGAGTATTCTTTAAGTAATTTTACATATTCATTTTATATTTTATAAAAAATATATATTTATATTATTGGTTCGGTTTGAGCAGTCAAACCGCACTTTAAAACCGAAAACCGAAATGAACCAAAAGGTTTGAGGGAAATATGAACTGTGACCGAACCGATCTACTACAAAACTAATTCAAACCACTCGGTTCGAATCCGTTTGGCGTTTTTTTTGTGTACCCCTAGCGAGGACTCTTGCATGCCTGGAACATTCAATGGAAATGATATGTCACGGACAATTGCACACTTGGAGCAGCTCCAACTAGCATGTTAAATCCATGTGAGAGCAGCACCTGCTTATAGGTCTAAAGAGACTTAGGGCACGTCTGGTAAACCACCCTAGAGAGGAATCCTCAGGCGTTTTCTGTATTCCTGGAGAAACCCAGGTTTGGTTCACACAAAGAGCAAAGAAAGAGGTACTTCAGCAACCTCTAAATCAGGCATTCGCCACGTCAGACCACCCCCCACCAAAACGACAGAATCCTCAAAAAGACTGAAATGCGGACCTACAATAACTCGCGCGAGAATTATGGGCAAATCGTTTTTTTTACCTCTCATTTACGTGGGCCATAAAATCACAATCCAAATTGATCATCCTCTTAACATGGCCAAACACGACTACTCGATCAAATATCGGCCGTTGATTTCTCATAGATTTTGAGATATTTACAAAAACATCCACACCGTTGGATGGCGATTTATGGAATTCTTTGGGGCCACCGTCCATTCTCTTCATAACGCCTGATTCATCATGGATCATGAGAAATTGACAAAAAACTATTGAATGTTGATTTCACATGATGCAAAAACTGTGATGAAAAACAATTTTTTTTTTTCAATTTATTGGTTCCTATGGAGCCCACAATCATGATCTAAATCGTGAGATGTCTATGGAAGATAAAAAAACGGCTGGTTCATCAAATTCTATCCATTGATCATGTCTAGGTATCGAGATATTTGCAAAAACATCCATATTCTAAAATATCATTATTATTTATTTCTATGGGCCCCCTTTGCATGATCCGAATCGTTCAAATACTCCAGATGGCCAAAAATGACTCTAATAAGAAAGTTGAGGTCCTGATTCTCTATGGATCTTGAGTTATTTAAAAAAAACTTTACAACTATTGGATCATATATTCTATTAACGGTGGGAATCCTCTTTCCATGCCAAATCTTCAACTCCCTTTACAAATCCCATACGAGGATATCTCTATTACTGGAGATGGAGGGAATCCTCTAAATAAACAAAGGATTTCCCATTGTTATCCCAGTACAAAAGTATTTTGTAGACTTCACTTCAGGGCCCATATATTTTGTTCAAATGATGTGCTCAGTCCGAGCCCACTGACCAAGCCCATCTATCTCGAAATGAAAACCCTAGATGGAAAGGAAAGACCCTCCACTCCAGAGACGGAAAAAGGGGGAAAAAACGGAAAGAGAGAGTTCATACCGCGACGAAGAATGGCGGGAGCGGTGCGAGCGAAGCAGCTACTAGCCTGGTAGCAGCGGCGATTGCGCAACTACAGCAGCAGAGGAGCGGCTTCAGGTATGATCATCTCCTCCTCCTATCTCTCTTGCTCCCTATTTCATAGTTTCCAAGAAATGCTATTCCGACGACGTACCGGTGTCGGCCGCTATTTCAAACCATATACTGAATACCCAAACTGGGAATATCCTGTAGAGCAACAACATCACATTGTTTGAACAATCCAAGCTACTAATTTTGATCCTCAGTTGAGGTTTACTTAATATAGCTCATTGTTTGAACAATCTTGTCTTATATGTTCAAGGAAATGTCACTTCCATTTCAGATGCAGTCAATGGAAATGCCCCACATCAGGGATTTGAGATTTGCATCTTCTCCAAGTCATTAAGCTTATGCTTAACTATCCTTCTACTTTGTGTTTGACAAAATGCCAAAGACAAAAAAGGACTCTACTTTTGTGTGCATTGGATGTTTGTTAAACAAGCTTTTATTTATGTATAGGCACCACTCTCTGGTTATATGAGAAACCAAATGCCCACCTGCTTATCACGCGTCTTGGCCTCTATAAATGCCTTGGCTCTGTGAGAGCATTGTTGATGATACAAACGGTCTGCGCTGTTACAGTCTATTCTTAATGAGGGAACAGATATGAAAAATACCCTCGAATTTCGTTATGTTTCCAGTCTATACCCTTGGACAAGGAGGAAAATCAATACCTATCTTCCCTTCATTTAGAGCGAGCCATTTGCTTGCGTAGAATGAAATTTGTAGGAAATCATAGTACGTTGTTTCAAACCTGAAATTGAAATATTGTTAAATGAAAGCTTACTTGGAAGTTGGAATGGGCTGAAAAATTCAGTCACATTTACTTGAATTTTGTCAATGTTCTTTTTAATTTTAGAATGGATACAATGACAAATTGAAAAATCAAGGAAAAAATGTGGAGTCCTAAATTCTATAACCTTTTGAGACAACCATTCTTATTTTATGAGCGTATCCGTTGTTTTACTGCAATAAAATTTTGTCTTTGCCCAAATATAGCTGTGAATTTCGTGTTTCTATAAATAGGTGTTGTAGATTATTTCAACACCTGTTTATAGCTGTAGATTATTTTGATGGGATGAAACAAACAGATACATGTAAGTAAAACCTTAGAATTTCATGTAATGATGGGAACTTTTATTTCTCATACCTTAAAGTTGTACTTAGAGCTTAATTTCTTGTCATGAACTCCTCCCCCAATGGGCTCCTTCGAGCTTAATTTTGATGAGAGTGTAATTGGTAACCCGGGGCCTTCCAGTAATGTTGGTGTCATCAGAGGCAGCTCCATAAAGTGCATGTTATCTTTTGTTGGGCCATCTTGTTTCGGCTCTGCAAATAAGGAAGAACTGCTAGCTCTAAGAATGGGGCTTCGTCAACCTGCCAGATTGGATCTTAATAGTTTTGTTGCCGAGGGAGATTCTTTATGTGCTACCCGTTGGGCATCGGGCTTTTCAAAGCTGCCTTGGCGTTTGGCGGATATTGCAGAAGAGGTCTTAGATCTTGCAGTGAACCTCAATGTTTCCTTTGTGCATATGAGGAGGTCAGCTAATGACGTGGTGGATTCTGGGATTTAGGAGGCCAGAGCTAATCATTGAGACATCCATTTATTTTTTTGCTCTCTCGGGTGTCTTGTTTTGCCTTTTTCTCTTGTAGCTTCTCAGTATTTTTCTTATTTGCTGCTTAGCTTTTAATAAAATTTAGTTACCATTCAAGGAAAAAAAAACAAAAAAAGGAAAGTTGTATTTTGAGGAAAAAGGGAAAGAAGGGCCAGATTCTTCTCTCATTAAGCCACATCAGAACCTCATATAAAACTATCCACAGATCCAAATTTATTTTCTGAACTAAGAATTCCATGTAAAATGGGATTCCTTATAAATGATAAGTTTTTTCTTTTGCTGAGTTGGCTCAGTGGCCAGGCACATGTAAGGAGACCTGCCCCTCCAGGGATCTATTCCTGGAGGGTGCTGTGGGAACGGGTGTTGCTATACACAGCAACACCCTATGACACATTGACACCCCCTTATATATAGTAAGTTTTGTTTCCTTACAAATGTGCAGTATATTGAGCACTAAAACAGTTCCTGAAAAATAGAATGTCTATTTCCTTGTAAACGAGCATTGCTGCTTATCTCTTTCCTTCCTGTAACTAATGCAGTCACTCCATCATATTTTTGTTTCTTTTGTATGGATTGATCTTACTTGGTCCAAATGTGCCATAACTCTTTGAGTTTTTGGTATATATTGTCTGTTTTAAATTTTACTATATGTATGTGTTTTTTCCTTTTATATTTTAAAATATCTATCATTATTGGGGATTGCAAAGTTCTTCTTTCTTTCTAATTTTTGGAATCTATTCTCTAATGTACAAGGGAATATCTTTTTCTTTTAATTTTGGCAACTTACATTTTAAATATGCACCAATTTCTTACTTCATGGAAAATTTTACATTGTTTTAATATTTAATATTCTTTAACATTGACACAAAGAATTTTCATCACAGTCAATGCGTTATCAGCTGTCACCTATGCTAGAGTTTTTATTATTATTATTATTATTATTATTATTATTTTTTTTTTTTTGCATAAGGTTTTATCCTCATGTCAAGCACAACCTAAATCTGAACTTTCTCCAAACTCGGCTTGGGTCAAAATTTAAAAACCTCAATTTTTTACTTTTTGATTTTTTGTACCTATGCTTAACTTTATAAAGGTATACTTTTCCATTTAATCTAGAAAACTGCCACCTTTAATTTCTTAATTTAATCACATTCAATTCATAAAGCCAATTGCATTTAAATTTTTTTAACCCTCTATTAACATTTCTATGACTGTTTTTTCCCTTTCTGATTTGATACAAGTACCTTTTGCTTGTACTTACAAATTTTAGAAATTTATCATTATTGTAAGTTAATTTTTTTATTTTTGATATTTTATCCTTATTTTAAATATAAAGAATCCTTTTTTTTTAATTTAATTTTGGCAACTTCTACCTTAAATTTATGTTAGGTTCTTCATCATCACCACCACCAAAGCCTTGATATAAATTTTGTGTATCCATTCCGATTATCTCGAGCCAAATCCTCGGATAGGTTGCACTCACTTCCATTTTCTTTTATAATGTTTTTGTTTCATGTTTGTTGCTCCCGAATAAATCCAAGTGATGGTTGTGGTTTGAGAATGACCTCTCATCTCTCCCAACTACATTTACTTCTTCCTTTTTGTCACAATTACCATATCTGTTATTTTTTAGAATAACCTTTCATCTCTCCTAATTATCTTTTCTTCTTCTTTTTCTCACAGTTACTGTATCTGTTATTTTCTTCCAATTTGAAAAGGGACATTAGATTTTGACCTTTGAAGTCATCAGTAGGTAAGGCTACTACTATTACTACTGCTTCGTGATGTGAACTAACAAATGTCATTTGCTATGTAGTACATATTGTAAATGGTTAATAAAATTCCTAAATGAGATATTTGCATGGATATGAGGTTCCTGATAGCTCTTTATTTATGGACATTTGACAAGTAAGTGAAGGAAAGCCATAGTGAGATCATTCCAGGTCTTTTTTTTTTTTTTTCACTTATGGATAAGTTCCGAGTGCTTGATCCAAAGATTCAATGAGGTCCTTTTACCATGAAAGTTAACTTGTTTGATGGAACTTTTTAATAAGAATATAAGATATTACTAGTGAAATGCTTACCAACTGTTTGAATTACTGTAGAAGGAATGCAGAAAAGATGATTCTACCCTTATTTTGTTTGATGTTTGTTGATGGATTTAGATATAGAGTTACAAAGTTTTTGTTGTTAAGAGTTAGTAATCCGGCTTTCCGAGTAGGTGAAGTGAAACAGACTTTTCCTGTCCAGTTTTTTGGCAAGGAGGTGCTTCTCACAGATTCTATCTTGTGTGCCCTGCTTGGATTTATGCCACTCATATGGGGGAATAAGGTGATGGAAAGGTCTTATTTAGATTAGATGGGAAAAAAGAGACTTAGATCATCCCACCCCTTGATTTATGGGCCTTGTTACTAAGTAAGGTTAACTTTTTTTTTTTTGTATTCTTTGTGAAGTTCAATTGAACGGTGAATATTGGTTGAATGACTGTCAGAGTTGTGATAACTGCCAATTCTCACTGGGGGCCAGTCAATATGAAAGGGGTTGGATTGATGATTAGTGGCTCCACAAGGGGCTGAAATAGTTTCCTCCTATAGAAACAGTGAGGTACGTCATGGTAGAATATCGCCATGATCCTATCAACTAGCATCCTGTGTTGTTACAGGACTCGGACGCATGGTGTAGTAAGGGCCGGCTTGAGACAATTTGAGGCCTAAAGCCTCAATCCTAAATGAGGCCTTTTCTATTTTTTAATATTATTATAAATATTTTATTTAAAATCTATTTTTCTCGCCTTTTGTGATGCAAAATTACTAATTAACTATCTATGAGAATGTTGGACATTATTTGTTGCTATAATCATCATTATCTTGGACTCTTGATTTTTGTTTTATCATTTCATGTTGTGTTTGCACTCTAGTCTCTAATCTTTAAACTTTTTAGACATCAGTTAGAGGAGGGCTATTTTTTAACATTATTATCTGGACTGGTATTTCATCATTAATGGCATTGTTATGGCCTTCATCGTCATATTAACTATAATTATATTATTCTTGTTTCTCTTTTCTGCTTTTGTTATCATTATTATTAATTTATTATCATTATTTTTCAACAAGCAATCAAGATTATACTTTAAGTGGCCATAACAGTTCCTATCATATTATAACAATGAAAATCATGTTAAGAGGAGACGGTTTTCAAAGTACTCAGTGATGTCCTCATAGAAGAACCCTACTCAAACGTCAACAGAGAGCCCAGTTATGTAATAGGTAGCTTCACGCTGTGTGCATCAAGGTCCTCTAGGAAGTGGGCCCCACCGATCAAACCTTATGATCAGCCTCACACACAATGTCGCCCCGCCCTGTACAGCAACAGGGTTGGTCCAGATCTATGATCAAAACACCCAGTGGGTCCCATCTGGCCCACCATCTACTGGTTCTAAAAGTTTGGGGCGTCACTTGCAGGTTGGGTTTTTGTTTGGGCCGTAGGCTGTGGGGGAAAAATAATATATAAAATGCATACCTTTTGGCTTCAATCAATGGTAGAGCCTTCAGGCTTCAACAAAAACAGTTCCTCCTTCTTGGCATCTCCAAGTTGCAGTGAGAATGAGGTCTGGAGGAAAAAAACCCCTTGGATTGAAGGGATCCTATAAGAACGCAGAGGAGATTGTCTTCTTTGGATTGCAAGCAGATGCATGAAGAAACAAATGCACAAACAAGAAGAATTTTAGAATTCAAAGGAATTCGTTGCTTGTTGTGATTGTAGTTTTTTTTTTTTCGTTTTTAATGGCTACAACTTTTCTCAATGGTGAAGGACTTTGATGGTTTTTTTGGAATGTGAAAAGGTATAAACGGTGAAGAAGGACTTTAAATTTTTTTTTTTTTTTTCGAATGTGAAGAGGTATAAACGGTGAAGAAGGACTTTAATGGTTCTTTTTGTAATGTGAAAAGGTATTGGTTTTAATGGGGCCTTATTTTTTGGGATCAATTGTTATGGGGCCTTCTCTTTTGGGAGAAACAAACTGCAGTTGCCTCTTTTTTTAATTTTTTGTGTTTTTTGAAGTTGAGAAACTCTGGGGCTTGATTTTTTGGAGGGGCCTAAAGCAAGGGCTTTACCTGCCTAATGGAAAAGCCGGCCCTGGGTGTAATGATCCTATGAACTTGATCTTCCATTGTAGAACCCCCCACACCCCAGCATTTGGTGATGATTGTTTAAATAATAAATGATAATTCAAGTTAATTGAGCAAATTAAATAAATTATTAAACTAATCAAATATGTGCAGTGGTCATAACTGAGGACCCCACTAGTCCACGAAATCAACTAAAAAAAAATACTGGATATATATATGTGTGGCTAGGGTATTTTAGCAAATATTTGAAAATGAACAAGTGGGGCTCATGTGGGATCCATTGATACTGCACAATCAATCAAAGTGCTGAGTTAGACAAGCCAGATAACAAAAATCTAATCATATTTAAGAAATCACTACGCAAAATGGAAAGTAGATTTTTATTAAAATAAATAAGGTTACAATCAACCTAATCCAACACCGATTTGTGAAGAAGAGGAGGAGGAGGAGTAGTTGCTCGCCTTGGGGTTCCCGGTCACATAATTTTACCCAAACCCTCTTCCAATCCAATGTCTACAACAAGCAAGAGCAAGAAAAAAAAGGGTAAATGGGTTAATCCTCAATAATATTCGATTTAACTTCTCGAGGTTCAATATTTGTTCGTTGTATTATCTTTGTTGATTCTAAGTTGGAAATGGGTTTTTATGTCAAATGCCACATTGCTATAGCGTTCAAAGCGTGCCATTTATCAAATCCTTGTTGGAAGATATTTTAATCTATTTTCTTCCAATTTAGTCGCTAGTTTTTCACTTCCATAATTGTTTCTTTGACTGATTTTGTTAACTTAGATGTTGTTGGCCATGAAATTTTATGTGGGTTTAACTTTTGGAGATTTCTGTATTATTCCCATTCACTCATGATGATGATTAATGTATTTGATGACATGCTCCTATTTGTGCGGGCTTAGTTTTATATTTATGCCCATCAATATTATGTGTCTTATTCTTTTGGAACTTAATCATGGTGTTGGAAGGGTTTTAGTAAATGGGTTTTGAGTTGGTGTTGTCTTACATATGATTGGATTGATTTGAACATGGGAGATTGTATTTTTTGTGACTCATGATTCTTATGTGATTTATTAGCATGTGTCAAGTGATGTAAATCTACCCAAGTCATATTTATGGGTCATTCGGTAATTAAGTTGGACCCCACACGTTTGTTAAATTGTACCAATGACGACAAGTTAGAAAATCATGTTGATTTTATTCCTTTAATTTATACATGTTTAGCAAACATTAATCTCGTTCTGTACTATCTTTGAAACTGTTTCCTTGAATTCTCAATCTTATTTCTTCTGTTTGAATTACTCTCAATCTCCCATGTTGAATCATGTAATTGTCCTTATTCTTTTCATGTGGTTATTCATTAAATACATGGTAATCCAGTCCTCCTAATTAAATCTACAGTTTATATTGTTATTTCAATTTTACTACTGCCTTTATAATTCATACCTGTTAATGAAAATGTCGTTGTTGGCCATAGTGATTCATTTGGTTTGATGGTTTCCACCAAAATCTTGGGTTATAATGAACCCGTCATGCCTTATAACTTATTCTACTTATTTTAATCACCTATGAACTTGCTACATGTTGTCTTATTATTTGTGGCAATAGGTTTTATGTTCAATTTCTAAAGGGTCAATTGAGATTTAAGTGGTTTGACTCATAAATCAGTTCACATCTCATCTAATCTATTGAACGTGAGTTACAAGTATATGAATAGCATTGAAGATTGAATCGTCATTGATGTGACAATATTGATCAACGTAATCAATGTATCGATTGAATTTAAATAAATGTCCTTGAACTTGTACATCTATTTATTGACACTAAATGACAAAGACATGTTCATTTAGCCCAATCTCAAATACCATGTTTTATTTCACGCCTCAAAACTTACCGGTTTAGGGTGTGACACCCCACTCTCCCCGTCCCTCCCACAGAAGTAAGATCAGCTATTGTTTAATTTTTAGCCATTTGCTCATTCACAATTGGGCAGGGCAAACACAGTTTAGGACATGGAACAAGATAGGGGTGCACCAAAAAACCGCTAAACTGATCTGGACCGATCCAAGGATCGGTTTTGTAGAAGATTGGTTCGGTCACGGTTTGGATTTCCCTCAAACCGTGGTTTGGTTTTCGGTTTGAAGGTTCGGTTAAACCGCTCAAACCGAACTGAACCGAATCAATTATATCAATATATATTTTTTTTATAAAATATATAAAGGAATATGAAAAATTACTTGAAGAAGACTCGAACCCTTACTCCATTACTTGAAGTCCAACGTCTCTCACCGATTGAACTGCCTTTTTTTTTTTTTTTTTTTTGTGAAAAAAATAAAATAAAAAAACCGTAACCGGACCAAACCAGTTCCTTTCGGTTCGGTTTGAGCACATGGGTGGTTTGGTTCGGTTTAGGAAAATAGAAAACCGATGGGTTCGGTTTGGTTGATGGTTTCCCCTCTAAACCTATCCGAACCACCCATGTGCACCCCTAGAACAAGAGGACCTTGTGTCTAATCATATAGAAGCATGGCATAGAACGTGTTCTTGCGCACATATGCATTTTCCTATTGCCTTCTTCCTTCTTTTTTTACCCCTTTAACTCTCTCTGTTATGGGTCTCAAAGTAAAAAAGGTAATGTATTGGTGAATTTTAGGCCTTATCTCATTCACAATGTGGTGCGCTAGATGATCAGCTTGGATCATGAGATGAGTGCACCATGTTTAAACCTTGTACAAGCATTAAATGACCGTGTTTTTGTGCACATGTGGATTTTCCTTTTGCATTTTTTTTCCTTTGAGTTTACATATTGTTTTTTCAAGAATTTGAATTGAGGCTTTTGCATTAACTGCTAATTTTTTTGACCTTTTGGTAGGTTCTTCCAATGGAGAATGGTAATGGTCGTAGTCTCTCTGGCATGTATGGAAGTGTTTGCAATTTCTTGCGGAGGTGCCTCTTTCGTGTGCTTTCTTACGGTCCCATCCCTAAACACATTGCCTTTATTATGGATGGGAACCGAAGATTTGCCCGCAGTCGTAATTTGAAGGAGGGTGTTGGTCACAGGGTAGGGTTCATGGCTCTCATGTCCATTCTCCAGTATTGCTATGAATTGGGTGTAAAGTATGTAACAGTATATGCTTTCAGTATTGATAATTTCAATCGAAAACCTGAAGAAGTTCAATACGTTATGGATCTAATGCAAGAAAAGATTGAAGAATTGATCAAGGAAGGGAGCATTGTGAACAAATATGGAATCAAGATTAATTTCTTTGGGAATTTGAACCTCTTAAATGAGCCCGTGAGGAGGGCAGCTGAGAGGGCAATCGCAGCCACTGCTGGAAACACCCAAGCTGTATTTTCTGTCTGTGTTGCCTATACTAGCACAGACGAAATTGTTCACTCTGTTACTGAGTCGTGTATAGAGAAACAGGCTAGTATTCGGCATGTGAATTTGAATTCAAATGGGGCCAGTGATAATAATAGTGAAATTGAATATTTGGAAGGGGATAATTTGGGGGCATGTGTTATATCATTGGCTGATTTAGAGCGACACATGTATACTGCGGGATGTCCAGATCCTGACATCTTGATTAGGACATCAGGCGAGGCTCGTTTGAGCAATTTCCTGCTTTGGCAGACTACCTTCTGCTACTTGCTTGCTCCTGATGCTCTTTGGCCAGAGATCTCTCTTAGGCATTTGGTTTGGGCTATCTTGGCATACCAGCGTGTCCAGCCTTATCTGGAAAAGAAGAAGAAGCAGTTCTGAATTTCAGCCATTTCAAAACTCAAGCTTGTCATCCTGTAGATTACATGGAGTCTGCTTACGGTGCTTGAGAGAGATGTTATCATGTAAGGGGCAGATAAGATGGAGAAACGAGGTTGTGAAAAATAGAATATTTGATTCTGCCACATCCAGTCCTCAAAGATCGATGTTTGATAGAGGGAGAATTAAATTCTTCTACGCTGATGCATGAGCAGAATCTCGTATTTCTCTGAGAAGACAGGTTTTATTGTTCTTCTCAGTGCATTGAAGTATGACATGTAACCTATCTTCATTTGTATGACACGTGATATTGACTGCATCTTGCATGATCCATTTTTGGACCAATCTTCTTATTTATCGTATCTTAAATTCTGACTAAATGGGGTGATTTGCTGCCGCTAATGTTTGAAATGGTGCATGTGGTTCTTCATGCATTGCTTTTGTGCATGGTATGCCATTTCCTTAGAAGATCTTAAAATTAGTTATTTTATTTTATTAGGTTTTACTGCTGTATTTCTTTACTTGGAAAAAGTAATGAAGACGAAAGATGGTTAGTATTGTAAACTTGCCTGTTTCCTTTACCAACACAACAGAATGTTCATGTCCTTGAATTTAGTGTATTGGTTAATAGTGTATATGGAAGTACTTAGTTTCTGTATGTTTTGGGTTATGTGCCTCTATATTTGTAGGTGCACGTACTTTTATGGCTTATCCTGCTATGTTGAAGTGCATGTACTTGTTTTGATTTTTCATTCCCAGCACTTAGGAAGGTTGGTAATGGGGAGTGCCTTTCCTTCTGAGTTTATGTCAAAGCGTTCGTTATTGACCAAGGAATTATTTGGCTAAGATCAGCTGGTGTAAGTTTGCTGAGACTTTGAGTTCCATAACTGTGTGATCCATGCTTCTCTGATCTAGGTTGTTAATCTGATGGGACACACTATGGATGGAGGATACTCTAATGGCCTGTTAGATAGGTATCTCAACACTAAAAAAATAAGCCTCAAGCCATTCAAAAAAAAAAAAAAACACCTCATCAGCTGTCGGTTTAATTTGCTCAACAGTCTGGATCATGAATTTGTATGAATAGGTTGCCTTTGAAAGCTAAGATCCGCTATGGCCCGGAACTCAAGTATACCTTCATTGATCTTAAGAGAGTTCTGCTTTGAGAATTAAAATTACAAAATTTTCTTAACAATTTGGAAGAACCCAAGTGGAGCTGTGAACAATCCCAACTTTAACTACAAAAGATGCTGGGTGGCTTGTCCCAATCTGGAGTTCTGTTCAGGCATGGTCTACCCACGGTGTGGTCCACTAGACTAGTTGATTGCATTGCCCAAACCACAGTTGCCACGTGTTCAAGCTCAATGCTCCGAGATTCTATGCACATCCTCTTTTGTTTCAATGAGTATTGTGCATATCCTTGGGTTGAGGATCATCTAAACCTGGAGAACCTGTCCAGCGGAAGTGGGTGAAAGGGAAATATGGGAGTTGAAGGTGAGAAAGCAGCAGAGGCTTTAGCATAGACACAGGTAAGAGAAAAGTGGAAAAAGAAATGATATGTTGTGCAGAGATGCAGCTGATCTTTTTCAGTTAAGCACCATTGCTTCTTTTCCATCTTCTGGGAATCTTTGACAAAACTGAGGAAGATACTATAGCAAGAGTTTTCAACTGGAAAATGAGGCCAGAGAACAGATTCACGGTCTTGGAACCACCTCCTGGCAACAGCAGGCTAGAAGCTAGTAGTGAGGCCTGAATAGTTTACTATCACAATTCCGCACCATTCAGGTATGAATTGTTTTTCCTTCCACGATTCTGTGACCTTCCCTGGGGGCAGATGTGCTAGTTTTTATTCAAGTATGTTTTACTTTGCTATCTTTGAAATTGTTGTGTTTGCAGTGGAGAGAATATTGCCTTACTAGCATTGTAGGGTGATTCATTACATTTCATACTTTTGACACTCTTGGTGCGAAGATGATACGTCATGGACAAAGTGAGTTTTAAATTTAGACTTAAAAATGAAACAAGAAAATGTTCAAAGATACTGTTTCAAGTATTTGGATGCCTTTAATGCAAGAAATGTGCGTGTGGTGTATGTGGACTTGATCATCATCATTGAATCCTTATCCTCTCTCTCTCTCTCTCTCTCTCTCTCTCTTCATTTGATAAGTGTCCTTCTGCCGTCAAACATGAATCCATGTGGTGTATTCAAGCATAAATGCAAATTATTGAGTCGCAGGCCCACGGTAGATTGGGGATATTCAGAATTTTGCATGATCATCTAATCTTCTGTAAGGGACTTCTGCTTGTAGAATTCAGACCAATGACCACCATTAGTACAACTGGGATTCTTTGTTCGAGTGTGGTTTCCAGGTTATGAGAACTAACCCACCTTAAAGAAACCCCTTCTGAAGAAGCCAAAAAGGAACTTACCCTGTCCATTCTTGAGCAAGTCTCCCTTCTCCAGATTTTTTTTACATGTGGTACAATAAAGATGTGAAGTGAATGTCACATCATGGAAGAGGTAAAGGTAAGTAAAAGTAGAGGGGTGGTAAAATGTTTGTTTGGGTTGTTTGAGGTAAAATAAAGGTGAAAGAGCGAGAGAGTTTGCAGTAAAATGTATGCTAAATAAATAGCAGCTGGACTTGACTCCACTCCACCTTGTTTCATCCAAACATGGTAAAGGTGGGGTATTTTACATCCTGGCAGTAGTTAATGGATTTCAGTTTACCTTTTCAATCGAAAAAAGAATTCTTACTACTATTTGGCTTATATTAAATCCTTGATGAGAAAGTTACTTAATTCTCAGAGATGGATGGTTGAGCTTAGCCTTTTAATGTCTTAGATTTAGGTCTTAATTTTATTGTATTAAGAATATAATGAAAAGCTCATGTAGCCATTCAGTCACAGTTTTGGGAGAATATTATTTGAGAGTTTGGACTATGACTATTCTTGTGAATGCTTTCCTTTGACTTATATGTGAAGGAATGTGTATACCTTTCTATCTGTTACTTCTATTTCTGCCATGTTATGAAACTAGTATATGCTTCAGCCACATGGTAGTGTTGTGTTATATTCTGATTATTGAATTCTATTGTCCCTTTCCCAGCAATGCTTATCAACTGCAAGTTAACATTGCAGGTTGAATTTTATGCAAATATAGTCAAAACATAAAATGTTGTATATGAGTGATTGAACTCTGTATGGAGGCATGCCATATGTGCAACTCAAATGGACCAGACCGCCTTGCATGAATTAGTTTCTGTGGGTTGATTCATATCCATTGCAAACCTCCACTTAAAACATAGGGCGTCTTTTTCCTTCTTGGGCAATATTGTTGCAGCTGTTCTTAATCACAGGCAAGTGTTATCATGGAGATTTTGAACCTAGACAGGTAAAAAAAAGTGGACCCTTTTTTAATTGGGTTGGTGTTTGGCTATACTCTGTGGTCCCTTAAGAATTTGGCCTTGACCATGTTATCTTTGAACATGAAGTAGAGAAGTGATTACATAAGACAAGTGTAATTGACAAGGTCAAGCACTCCAATTTAAGTCATGTATTTGGACCACCATTTTAAATATCTAAATCATTCATGTTATACTTGGACCCATTTTTACCCTAGGGGACCCAGATATGCTTTCATCGAATTGAGATCGATTATCAGATTAAGATCTACTTACGCATACTACAGTTTTTCATACAATAGGGTGGTACGTTGAGCGAATCAAACCCTCTATTTGTTGGGCATTTGGTTCATCTACCATTTAATTTGTTTGCGCATTCATGATTTAATCGTTCTTTTTAAATGCTTCTGTGTTACGCATTCCATCGAGCCAACCTCCACGTCTCGAGTTTTGAGTCACGAAAAGGACTACTTGGAGTAACAGAACGTGAGCTGTCCCAAGAGGGGAAAAGGTTGGCTATGTGGAGTAGCAGAATGTGAGCCGTCCCAAGAGGGGAAGAGGTTACCTGTTGCCAAAGTAAGAGCCGCCGTCGAGGACATTGGCTGCAAAAGCGTGGTGGTTTGTTAAGGTCCTAAATAATTATAAGACTTAATTTGATGTGTTTCATCGCTTTTGGCATATTGGTTAAGTTCATAACATTTTGATCAAACGGTAATCGTGAGCAAAACCTTGGACACTCACTACTTGAGAGTTTCTTAGTGGAGTAATGGGTGGATTACCTTTTGCAACTATAGGAGATATTATTTAGTAGCTATTTGTAGGAACCTCAGGGATGGACGCACATGCGCATTGCACATCTGAACAATCCCAGAGACGGCACACTACTGAATTTCACGCACTACACATAATACGTTATAGTGACCTTTTGGTCTACTGTCACCTTAAATGGTGTTTTTTTTTTTTTTTTTTAGGTCTCCTAAAAATATAAATCTAAAACTTTTTGAGAAAAAGGTCAAACAAACATGGCTTAGTGCACAGGTGTGTAACATGATTGATTTCTTGCACAGTTGTGTAACATGATTGATTTCTTCTTTCTCTTTGGTGTAATATTGAAGAGGATCATTAAGTCTTTGGGCATAATTTTATGCGTCATGAGTTTCAAGTGAGAATATGAGAACTTTCTTACGGGCCTAACTAGCAACACATCTAAACTTGGCAATCAATAAGGAAGCCCTGATAGTCACAAATATTAAGGATTGTCACACATCTGAATGGACTAAACCATTGGATCGATGGTTGAATACTTTTTTGAATATGAAGTCATTAAACTTATGGACCACGGATGAAGGAATTAGGGGTATGGATTTGAGGTCAAACTTGACACTTGGGTGGTTTCATATAGATCTTTTCATTCCCTATCCTATCCCCAAATGGACCCATAATTGGATCCCACAAAAAAGTTCTCCCACCGGTATATTACACCTTTTTCTAAAGGGCTGTTGATGGGTGGCTAGTTGGGCTTCCTTTTTACGTTTCTTTTTTGACAGAAATGGACAAAAGCTATATCAAAACAAAGAAACAGAAAGCCAAGAAAGAACATGGCAATGAAATGCCTTTAACAAACTTCAGTTGCGTGACGTGTTGAACATGCAAGATGAAAGTGCCGGTGCATGAAACTGTGTGCTCCAAAACCAGTAGCTCCTGCACTGGATGGCCCTCGTGTCTTATCTCACTTCCATCTTTTCTTTTTGGCAAGTTTATCCCCATGCCTGCCTTAGCATCTGCAGTTTTAGAATGGCATTTAAGCCCTCTAATAAAACCCAGTTTATTATTTCTGGGTCACACTTTTATTGGACATTGCATGAACACCTGCTTATTATTTATAAAGTAAATTCAATTTTTCACTTCAATTGAAGTAATATATACAGGCTCGAGTGACTATATGAGGAATATTTTTTCAAAATACCAGACCAACATGTATCGAACTCCAATTCCAAATGAGATGAACTCAAAAATCAAATCAAACAAACCTTCTACATTTAATTTTCCAATCATATTACTCTATAATTACAAAATGCAAACTCAAACGTGAATCAGTTGAATGTGCGAGCTAACCAGCTGCTAACCATGCTTTTACTTTCACCTCCTTTTTTGAGGTAAGCTGTATGAAATGCCAATTGCCAATAATATTCTGATTAAGCGGCGCAAAACTATCTTCTAAACACCTTGACAATGCATCTATACGTAACCCATGGAAATTTCAATTCCTCTTTATTGAAATTCGGGCTTTATCTTTCCCAATCAATGTTCACTTCCACTATGAGCTTAGATCAGCCAACTACTTCGCCGATGCTTTAGGGGTCGTTTGTTTGTGCCCATTTACGTATGTAATTAAATCACATGCGTTTCCGTTAAGCATATATCACGTTTGTTTTGTGTGAATTTGGTTCACATGTATAAAACTCACATGTAAATGGTATAAAAACCAACTCAAAAAGTGCCTTAGATTTTCACACCTCAAGAGGTGTGAAAGACTTTCACATGTTACTGTTACCAGGCAGACTGCTACAGTGCCATTATGAGCAGTCCGCCTTTTATTATTTTTTTATTTTTCTGGGCTCCACTTGTAACATCCGGACCATTCATTTTCTTAAGAAGCTCAAACACGGCAATGTGTCCAATTTTCAACCGTTGATGATGCATGGAGGTTGAGATATCATCAACATAATTACAGCTGTTGGATTAATCTATTGTTACTAACATACCTAGTCCGCCTTTTATGAGTTTTTTTTATTATTTTGGGCCCCACCTGTAAAATCAGGACCGTTCATATTCTTCAGAAGCTCAAACACGGCTATGTGTCCAATTTTCAACTGTTGATGATGCATGGAGGTTGAGATATCATCAAACAATATACAACCTATTGTTACTAACATACCCAGTCCACCTTTTATGATTTTTTTAATGTTCTGGGCCCCACCTGTAAAATCAGGACCGTTCATATTCTTCAGAAGCTCAAACACGGTCATGTATCCAATTTGCAACCATTGATGTTGCTTGAATGTTGAGATATCATCAAACAATATACAACTTATTCATAGATTCACATGTGAAATGTTATGCTAGTAACAAACAGTGGAATCTGATCCACATGTGAGTCATTTACATATGCAAATGACTCACATGTGGGTCATTTACACATGTGAACCACTTTCACAAGAAACAAACGACCCCTTAGTTAAATAGGGGATTGAGAGGATGTCTCCTTGGGAGGGTATTATCTTATAGTTTACTTCGATAGGGTACAACGCTCTTGTACCTAGTTGCTCTTTTCTCTTTTTGTATTTCCTCTTTCTTTTATGTTCTTTATTATCTCTTTTTTGTTTGTTTTCCTTTTTCGTAACCTTCTTTTAATTAATTAAAAAGTTTCAGTTACAATTCAAAAAAAAAAAAAACTATATGTAACTATAACAACTCATTAAATTCGAGAATAGAAGGATGTCTATCCATGTGGATAGGATTTCTGCTCTCACCACGCCACCCAAGGATAGATCCGTGGGCGAATAAGTTTAGGTAGTTTGTCTTGGCCACTAGGCCAAGTAAGGAAAAAAAAAAAAAACTTTAAATTCAGGAGAAAAGGAATCCCTTAAATAAAATAAAGTAACATGAAAATGAAAAAGTTTTCTTTTATATATATGTTCATAAAGGAAGGGGCAAGAAAGTCTTTCTAGGATCTATAAAAGCAACATCAACATGAAGAGAAAAATGGGATGAGAATGGAGTCTACTGAGGAGGCTAACAAGGCAGAGCAGGCCTATTTAAAAAGCCCTGAAGATACTAGTAGTAGTACAAAGAAGGGAATGAAGGTGTTGGTAGCACTGGACCACAGCGATGGGAGCTTATGTGCTCTTAAGTGGGCCCTGGAGAATCTCTTTCCTATTTCTTCATCATCATCAGCCGTCCATCCACAGACCCAACTGGTGCCCAAGGAAGGAGGAGGAGAAGAACATGGAACTTTCATTTTCCTTCATGTGCAGCAAGTTTTTCAACCCTACATAGCCCCTGTGGGTCCAGGTACTCTCTACTCTTACCAATAAACCAGGAAATAGCCTAGTTCATGTGGGGGCCCGTTTGTTAATCTGGGGGAGCTAGTGGAAGAGCTTGAACCTTCAACCTTGTGGTTTACTTCTAAAGTAATTTTAATGATTGTTTTTTTTTTATTATGGGTTGTATGATCAGTACATCCAGCAAATTTATTTGTACACTTCTCTTTTAGCAATCCACCATTTTGTGTGGAGAAGATGGATTGCCTTCAAATCTGGGGAAGAAAAGAGGTTCAAACATGTCCCTGCTCCTGGACCCAGATGGTATCAAAAACTATATGGCAAATTCTCCACATGACCCACTTTTTTTTTTTTTTTTTTTTTTTTTTTTTTTTTTTTATCATTCCTTTTCCTGATTTAATATGGGCCCCACCCCACCCTCCCCCCCACCCACCCTCTTCTTTAATCTATCGACTCTCTTTCAGCAGCCTCCCTCGAATTGGTCTAGTCCTAAGTTCCACACTACTTTCTGGTGTTAATCAACAATAAATTTATCATAATAAATTTGTATGATGCACGGCAATTAATCTTTTAAGACATCAAATTAGAAGGTGGGTCACTTGACCTGCCTAATCTCTCATAAAGCCCTAAATGACATCCAAACTATTTCATTTTAGTGACTTCTTGATCATCATCCATCTAAGTGGGCGCTACATTAGAAGTGGCCAATTTTTAAGGGGTTATTTGCATTTTTTTGCGTGGACATGTAAATGGTTCATAGGAAGCATTTTCGTATTACAATGTTACTATTATTTATTTGCTTTTTTATTTATTTTGGTAACATGGGAACCGGCTGACCCCCTTCGGTTGATCATTGGTAAACCCACGGATATATAGCACCACCCACTAGCCCTATGTATCGGATACAATGTTACTATTATGTGAAACAAAATATCAGGATTGTGAAAATCATCAATTTTTTTCATTAATAAATGAGTTCATCCAACAGTGTTAGATGTGTTTGTTTTTATCACGAATGCTTGTGAAAACGAATGTGTAAATGAGTGCAAACAAATGACCTTTTATTAGGGAAAAACCCAAGCACTTTTAGCTACCTTCTACTTAATTATCAACATTTGTAATAACAGGTCCACTTCAAAAACAGCTCCACACCATAAACCCATTTTCGTATTTTTGATTGTAAAAACCAATAACTAAACACATAATATCTTCCATAAAAGGTATTAAAACTGCAATGTTTTCAAGCACCCCCTCCAATATCAAATCGGTTGTTAAGGCACCTCCTTTCTACATAATCAATCTTTGGTTGTAGCGCTGATGGTGCTACATAATCAATCTCTGGTTGTAGCACTGATTGTGATGGAGTTGGGTGGGGGCCTGGGTGTGTGTGCGAGAGCATATACCTTTCCCAAAAAAAAAGAGTAAAAAATCCATATACTAGATTCTTTAAATTCAAATGTGAATGAGACACATCCTAGAAAATACACGACCGCTCAACCTCTTAATTATTTGATTAGAGAATCAAGGAACACTCCATTTACTGTTCACTTTACCTAGAATCATCTATCCATTTTGGGCCAACTGGATGAATAAATATGGTGTCTGTGTTGTTTGCCAAGTATTCTATCTCAACTAGAGCTGCAAAAGAAAACTCCAAAAACAGTTTTTTTCCTCTTCAAATTTTGTAATTCATCCTTAATCATGGATCAAAAGTTAACAAAATTGCTGGTTTGGTATCATGGAGATCCAATAGTAAATATTGCCAGGAAGGAGGTGAAGTGAAGCCCATCCTACCTAGAACCCTTATTTTTGGATCACAGTAGATAGGCCTCACCAGATTGAATACCATTTAGTGGTTCTATGAGGCATAGTAGATCACAGACTGCTAAATGCATTAGCATGCTTTTTTTATTATGATTTATAACAATGCTGATCAAATGGTTAGCTCTGTTTATTTAAAGATCTTTCCTTTCCCTTCTTCCCCATGATCTTATTCATATATCATTTCACCAGGTGAATTACGAAAAAGATGGGCCATATCTTGGCTAAAAAAAATGCCATAGATCTAACTTTTGAATAGATAAAAATTGGAAATTTTGACACAAATCTAGTTTTTTTTCTGCTTAAGTAACTCCTGTAGGCCATTCTCATTCAACCTTGGATTACCCCATAGAATAAGATGGTCCCATTGAGCGACATGGTCAACTCCATGTGTTCTTTCAACATAATTACTTCGAATACTACCCAAAAAAAAAGTGTAACTTGAAATATATTTCTTTGCTTATTTGGCTAGGACATTAACTTTGTTTGCACCATGGGCAGAGTGGTATCACATTGCATGGAATGAATAACTGGATTTTGGTTTGAGGGGGGCAGATGTTGGCTATAATGTTTCATTATTTTGTCATTTGAGGAGAGAAGAAGGAAGAGAGGGAGAGGGGTTGATGATGTAAGGAGACATGGTCCTTATGAGGGTTTTTTTTAAGGGAAATTATACTTAAAAATGATCCAAACAATTAAAATGATGGGGGCAACCACTCCCAAAAGCCAATGCTTGGGTCCACCATAATCATGGATGGGAAAAAGATTTGCAATGCATCCACCCAAAACAACATTTGATCTCTCTCTCTCTCTCTCTCTCTCTCTCTCTCTCTCTCTCTCTCTCTCTCATATATGGTATTTTGACTTCCTTTTCGTCCTACAGCAATCTATGCTACAACTGAAGTGGTAGAATCAGTGAGGAAGGCCGAAGAACAGAACTCTGCAGCTCTATTTGCACGGGCAACAGAAATCTGCAAGGGGAGAGAAGTAAGTTTCAAATAGTTTTCTTGATATCACTCCAGTATCCAATATAGCAAAACTGCCTCAAATTTTAACATCACTTGCCTCAGCACACGTAGCGGGGTGGTAGGGACAGTCTACTCTAGGGCCGGCCCTGCCTATACTGTTGGAACTTGGAAGTTGACACTGGGCAATGGTGGTAGTCCACCCAAAACAATTACAATATCTCTTGATCCTTACTTGTGTTGCAGATCAAAGTTGACACTATGATTCTCAATGGTGATCCGAAGGACATGATTTGTCAAGCTGTAGAGCAAACTCAATCTGATCTTCTTGTCGTAGGAAGCCGTGGTCTCGGAAAGATTAAGAGGTAAATTTATGCGTAGAGCTTTCAGTATGCTGTCAATGAAACAGTTCAGGGTTTAGGAAAACCTAAATTTTCATGTAGGCCGGGATTTAGAAAATTGGTTTTTTGATCTGGGCCTGAAGCAACCCAAAGGAATCTGTTGATTGTCAGTCTTAACACACAGTTTTCTTCTCCAGATAAAGAGAAGGTGACGACGACAACAACAATAACAAAAAATAAATAAATTAAAAAACAGAATTACAACCCATATCATGTAACTTGGCACACAGAATCCATAGGTTGCTGCCCAAAAATAACACAACAAACATAATAGTATTTATGCAGTTACATTCAGTTATATAATATATGCAGAAATTTGAAATGAGTGCAGGAAACAGGAAGCAATAAACAAGTTAATATTGAGGAGTTTATTCCAGTTACTATATGGATAGCTTGATTCTAACTGTCATGTTTTATTACTGGGTGCAGAGCATTTTTGGGAAGTGTGAGCGATTATTGTGCACATCATGCAAAATGTCCTGTTCTCATTGTCAAGCCACCAAAGTGAGGAGCTATGGTGAATAAGACACCAATGAGAAGCCAAAGGAGTTTATGTTGTATGTATGTCATCTTAGACAACTGATAAAGAGAAGGAGGAGTTAAGTGCTCTTGATAAACAATAATATCAGTATCAGTATCAACTTTCCCTTGTCATATAAATAAATAATGTGTGTATTCATGGTTTAGGACCTTGGTACCAGACCATGTTATATATTGCTTTTGACATGGTATGAAAGCAGCAGTAGCTTGGATGATGATTTGTGCTTCATAATAAGTATGTCAAATATTTTTCATAATTATATGGGAGTTTGAGCCTTGAGGGTTTTGCTAGGGCCATTTCGAATCGTAAATCAAGTGTGCAAGTACATTAGTTGGCATGTAAATCAGGGTTCATGGGTTTGTATAGCTCAAGTGAATGTTGTTGTGTTCCAATTACAGTAAATTATATTTATAGGCAAGCTTAAGGCAGAGGGCATTTGAGTTCCAATGATCCAAGAAGGGCCTAATGTGAAATGCCTTGGAAAAACTAGAATGATGAGCACATTCACTTTGGTGGAGTGAAGTAAAGAGATGTACCCCAAATAGTGGATGTCTGTCATGTGTAAATGTTTGGATGAATGAATGGAGAAATATGGATGGTGGGAAGTGTACAGCAAGAGTTGTCATCAATCCTAATCACAAAGTATGGCAGAAATCTCCATACCCCACATTCAATTTTACTTAATCTGGGAATTGGACTCTCATATTGTGCAAAGTGCACAATTCCCATATCCAATTTTACAATGGAACAGGAAAGGTTTTTCTTCATGTCTTATATGTCAGATGGCTATTATATTTTTGCCCTATGATGTGGCTTGCTCTTTGTGGTACCGCTTCTTTGGTTCTTATGTGCACTCTTTTTCCACAGAAAAAATATGGAAAGAGTATGCGCATTTCCATAATGCTGAAAGTTTCGTGTAGCTGTTTCTTATCGGATAAAAAATAAAAAAATGAACTAACTTTTTCACAAACTGTTTCTGATTGGGGGGATTCAAATTTGGTTTAAAATCTTTAATGGATCGAGCCAGTAGGAGTCCAGATTACCACGTGCTCTTCGTGGGTGGGATTTATTGACACTAGAGGTGCCCACATACATGTAATCTCAACCGTTAAAATTGAGTGTCATCCCCTCCAATGACATAACCTCAAATTTTACCGGCCCAACTATGAGATTTTTGACATAATTGATAACATTATTCGCGTCATCTCATGCCTTATGCATTAATAACATTTTCAGTCAAGTGTTCAATCTTACAGTGGAACCAACTCCCGTGGATATGACACTGGAGGGGATGACATTAATTTTTGACGATTTAGATTGACCTAGCCAAGGAAGCATTTAAATTCTAAATCCTTCAAGAAGAAGAAGAAGAAGAAGAAGAAGAAGAAGAAGAAGAAGAAGAAGTTATATCATAGATAGATCTTCTTTGTGCTTTCTTGTGTTTTGTTAATTTGATGTTGGCATTCATGGAGTTTGTGTTTTACCTTTTCTTTTTTTTTTCCTTGGCTGTCTTCTTTATATCTAACTTGTACCTCCAATCCTTCTTTTTTAATTCTAGTTGAATAAAATCTGTTGGTAACCATTCAAAAGAATTGTCTTCTTCCACTTTTCCGTTTTTTTTCTTTGCATTTTCTTTTCAATATTACACACTGTTTTGGACAGTTAGGATCCGAGTTAACAGAAGCACAATATGATACTGAATAGAACAATTCCCTTGAACGATCCAGAGTTCTAATCCAAATTTTCTTTTATGATTCATTTCCAAAGCACACGAGAGTGTTATCACTTGAAAAGAAAAAAACCTTATCCAAAATGCATATGAAACGTGAACATTCTTGCGGGAAACGTGAAATATATAAATTTTGATAACCTTAGGTATCTCCCACCTAGCTCAACACTGCCCAAGAGCATTTGGCATTGAGTATGAGGGACACTTAATTTTGGACAGCCGGGAACTAATCCTTAGAGGCACATGCAAACCCTCCTATACACACGCACCAGGTAAAACTTTAAGAAGTGGCCAACAAAGTTAGATGTCGAACATAATACCTCTATGCTTCCCCTAAGGAATAGAAAATTTAGTCATACGTACACAAATGAGCTCTTAAAGCAAATGGAAACGATAAGAAAAACACATGGGAACACAAGAAACCACTTTATTACAAAGGTCTCAATGCATGATATAAAATTCGCAAAAAAAAAATCCCATTTCTCAATTGCTTCTCAAATATTTCCCACATGCTAAATAGACTTTTTTTATATTTTTAATCAAACTTTGTTCGCTCGAATCGCTATTTCATGTTCCACCACTTTTTATAGCTTTTTCTTTTTTTATTAAATCACAACTTCTATAGGTTGTGTTCCAGGAGAGAGAGAGAGAGAGAGAGAGAGAGAGAGAGAGCCCCAAAATCCAAAGCATTCAAGTCTCAAAGACAGACGCAGAGGGAAGCTCACCCGGATCTGGATGCATGCCGAGTGCTAGAGGAATAGGGATGGAAATGCTTCTTCATGGACTATGATCAAGCAAAAAAAAAAAAAAAACCCATCAGATTATCCTAATCCGTGATTCGAGGGTTGGGTCGCGAATCTCCACAATCTCTTAAATTATGCATTCATACAAATTTAGCTCATGGTAAGTATAGCTTGGATGAGCTTCAAATCGGAATAGTTGACAATTCATGGAGGTGAGCATGAAGAAGTGATTCGATTAATAATCATAGGCTGAACCCATTGCCTGGAACCGGGATGAAAAGTCAAAAAATTATATCAGTTCAGGTCGACATTAGTTTTACCCAGCTCCAATATGTCTCTATTGTCAATTATCCCCTTTCTAGGCTCAACTGAAAGATTTTACCCAAACAGATTCAAAGCCTTCAAATTATCAACCACGAATGGCTGTCTAAACATTAATCAGAAAGGAAGATGCAGAAATAAGTTGTGAAGTGGCAATCTAAACATGATTAGTTATAGTAGTAAGGAGCTAAACAATAGAATATCTCAACAGAGGTGAACTCCACGCATATCCATAACAAATTGTTCTAAAGTAGATGAAATGAAATTAACTGGGGACTCCATGCTATGAGGAACTAATAGTGAGCATCAGAAAAGCACCTAGAAAAGTAAGAATCACTTACAGAAAGAAATCCATCATAATAGTTGTCATAAAACATGCAACTAGAGGAGAGCATGTGAATCTCCATCCTCATATAGTACTTTTAGCAGAAAACCAACTTGTTAAAAGTGCACATACATTGCATATGGATTTCATCCACGAACATTAATTCCTTCCCAGTTCTCAAGAATCTTCACCTGATTGCTGCTGCTTACCTGCCTCTTGCTGATGCTGTGGTTGCTGCCACATCTGCTGGGGTACATAGGTGCCAGCCTGCTGCACATACAAAGATTGATCCATCACAGGTTTGCCCATTATTAGTCCTGGAGCTCCAACCTGTGGAGCATAGTAGTAAGGAATGGCATCTGCTGGACCACCAACTGGCAGTGCCCCAGCTCTCGGAATCGATCCAAGAACCTCATCCTTCAGCTCCTCCCTTGGGACAATGTCGACCAGAAAATCAAAGATATCTGTCCTCGTGATTGCTGCTGCGATATCATTCTTTTGCAGTGTCCTTCGCTTGTTCTCTTCAGTGTGGTTCCATGAGCGCAGCGTCAGCTCCAAGATGAACATCTCACATGCCCTGGCAAAAATCACTGGTGCCTCAGCAGAAATCATCCGCACATCCTCATCTGCCTTCATGATTTTCTTGATCCTAGCCAATGGAAGGCTATGATTCTTGAAGTCAGTGGTCTGCTCGATCTCTTGGAATTGGGTCGACCAGAACATCTGGAGTTGCTGCTGGAGTTGCTGTTGCTGCTGCTGGTGCATGTGCTGATAAGCAAGCTGATGCTGTGCGAGCTGAGCTGGTGTCCCAACCGAACCTGGAGTAGGCCCCATCATCTGGTTTGCTTGATATGAGGGTGCACCATATTGTATCTGAGCTGCACTGCTAACCACTCCCATGACCGGAGGCTGCCCATGTCCTTGCTGGTCCATTCTCACTTGTGCAGTTACAAGCACTTTCCCAGTTGGGCACAGAAGATATGCTTACGTTTCTGTAATTAACAAGATTAAAAAAAAAAAAAAAAAAAAAAAAAGAGAAGGAGCCATTACTTAAAAAGTCTAATAAAAATATGTAAAAAAAAAAAAACTTTTTTCTTTTCTTTTTTCTTTTTTTTTTTGTGAAAGGTATAACAACTATCATTTCTTGAGAGCTAATGATCTGATACCACCTAATGCATATTAGGGTTAAAACTTATCCTACATCACAATTCATTCCCTCAAAATCCACACATTAAAACAGAAGGTAGCATGGTTCAAAATCACACTTGCAATACCCACTACGGTAGACCTTATAAAGTGGTAAGTCGCAGCTGTTCATGGCTGTCGCAGCGTGAAATTTTCAATCCTAAAATATCCAAAACATTGGAACTATTGGAAAAATGCCAGAATTCATTTTTTTCACCTTAGTACACGCTATAAACCAAAATACCGATCTTCCAAAGTAACGAACATCCTGCATTGTTGTTCTGCAAAAAACTTGTTAATCTGTTACGTTTAATGTTTACATCATTGAAATATGATTTGAACAATCCGAGTCATAACACTATGGTCCATTGCCCCTACCTGCAAAAACTTGATTATCCATAATAGCATCAACCCATGTTGACATATCACCGACATTCCCTTTTTCTCAGGCCTATATAGATGCATGGCAATCAAGAAGGATGGGGGTATGGCAATGGCTAACGGTTTGTAGAATTGGTCAGAAATTTAAACCCAGTGAAATATATGAAATTCAAAGGTCCCAAAGCTTTAAGTTTCCTTCATGTCTTAACAACGCATTAAGGCCCAATCACATTTGATCTGCGTGCACATCATCCCTCTTGAAATTGTCGCTAAACCCCATTTCATAATGGTCACCTCATCAATATTTTAATTAAATTAATAACAATAATAATTGCACATAAAAATATTTAAATTTAAGGCCTTAAAATCAAAGCTCTACACCCTTTTCAAAAATTATATACACTGAAGGCCGGCCTTAAAGATTCTAGGGCCATTCTAATAATCTTTTAAAAAAATTATAAACCACTTCGTTTTTCCTTTTTCTTAACAAAATTAATCATGCATTTTGTGTGATTAATATGACCGTTGGTCCAACTTCTACTGTTGTGAACTTGGACAGGGGTGAGAGAGGTTTTCAGAAATTTAAACTTACTATTTTTTCTTCACTCTGGTGGTCTGGTACAACTCAGAAACCCACTCCCAGACACTACCCAAGTAGCCATATAGCCAGGGTTAGAACCCTGGTTGTTTCTACAAAGAGGAAGGTGTCACACCATTGAGCTAACAATATATTAGCAAATCTCACTACTGGGTTAAAAACAATAGTAGATTTTTAAGGATGCCTTGAAAAATCCTAAGCTAGACCTGGATGAAAAATCTGAATCACTCAAAATATATGCTCTTCTTTAATGGGCACACCACAAAATCACAATGGGCCACAATGAGATTGATCACTCATAAAATGCTTGAATCAAAAACTTCATGTGGCTCCACAATGAGGTCCGCCTATTTGAAACCTGTCCAAATTTTGTGGAAATAGGGGATGGGCTGCCATTAGATCTTTTTCTCCCCCTCTAAAAGGCAAAAGACTTCATAAAAGAAGAAGAAGAAAAATACCTACAAAAAAATCCCCTTCCCCCCACCACCCATGCACCCACAACAACAACAACAACAACAACAACAAAAAAAGGAGAATAAAAGGGGAGAGAGAGAGAGAGAGAGAGAGAGAGAGAGAGAGATAACCAGTATAGCTATAGAAGAAACATACAAACTACTATAAAAGAATAGGAGAAATACAAAACAGACAACTAGAAACAATGTCATGAACTTGGCCTTAGCCTAGGAATCAGCAGACCAAGGAAGAAAAACACGGCGTCCAACAAGCTGTCTTTGAAGGGCTTAGATAGTGGCTGAGTGAGAATGAAACATCCTCTCAGAGAACTTGGGTGGTATTAGAAATGGGCAGACTTCTACTGTTCAAGATTAGCACGGTCCTTGTCTTCCAAATAGGAAAAGCAGTGGCTATCATGGCTGCACCAACACCAATCATGGCAATTTTACAACAACCTGTGGAGAGGGGATTCCATAAACTGGTTGCTGCTATAGACCCAAGAAGAGGACCGCCACAACTAGCAAGAGCCATGTCACAGGTGAAGAGGAGGTGCCAGTCACGTTCTTGATGTTGGAGACAAACCCGGCAGCAGGAAACAAGCTGGACACCTCTTGTTTGAGGCCATACAGCAGTGGGTGTAAAGACTAAAGAGACAGAAATGAAGCTTGGACCTAGGCCTCAAGACTGATGTATTCGTGGGGTCACATCGACCCCTGAAACTGTTTGTATGTATTCCTTAGGATAGGAATATCTCAGTTTGACGAATGTCATCATACCCTAGCTGAACTCTATGAATGCAATTATATAAAGAGAGTTGTGCGAGATCAAGAGACCAACCGAATAATCTCCAAAACATCTCAGTTTTTGCTTGCATTTTGCATGGTATCAGAGCTCTACGCTCTCTGATCCTGTGCTCCACCTTCAACAAGTGCACATTCTCAAGATCTCTACGAATGTCCACAGGCTTCAACAGAAGCCTCTGATCAATGAATTTAGATCAAATCTAATACTCAGAAATGGAAAAGCTCCTGGAAGATCTAGGCAATTGTTGGCAGAGCCCACTGCCTATCATCTCTTCCCAAGACTCGTGTGGTTTTGGTTGCCCCTATCCAAACAACATATAGTTATTTTCTCAATAAAAAAATCCTTCAACTGAAGGGGTTTATATCCATTCTTCTGGTTCGACACTTTCCTAGAGCCAGATATCATCTTGGTCGTTCAATTTTCTGTCCATAGATCTGTTTGATCTAGATTCTACAATAATGTATGCAACTCTACTTTGGACACCGTGTCTGATCTGCAATAGGATCTGAGCGGAGTGGCCCAATCTGTGATCTTTTGCTACGATGAAGTGAGGCCCATCTCCTCTGATGAAAAATGCACAAGTCTACTGCTAATATGGTCGCCCAGCATTTTTATGAATTCTTGATATTTCTCTGGAGCTTTTGATGCTATACAATAGAAGGATTTGGAGCAGATCTTCATTCACTTGTTTCTAAACAATTTTCAACTCAATCATCCATTTTTTCTTGGACATTTTTATGCTCCTTGGAACTACTCTACAACATTCCTATCTTGATCGATTATTTGATTTTTACATCTTGTATTCAATAAAGAAACCTTCGGCCAGTTACTTTTGCATTCATCCGGGACTCAGGCAAGCAACCCAATTATTCAGTATCTGAAAGTTTTATTCCATCTGTCAAATTGTTTTCATTAACTTTGGCACTTCCAGTTATGTTGCAACACAAAAAGGTAATGGAACTCTGGATTGGTGTAACCATTGCAAGAAAGCTCAACACTGGAAATGGGATTGCCCAGTTCACCCTAAAGCTCAAGGTAATTGAAAATCTGATAAGCTCAGCAATAATGATGGTGTCCCTTTATTTAATCATGTAGCTTATTCTGTCAGTACAATCGCTACACAAGCTCCTGCCGATTTGACAGCACACTTGGTAAAAGGATGTAACAAATGCTTCTCACATCCCAAGCAAGTGATCAACCATCTACTGCAGCAGTGCAGCCTCCCCCATGACTGGTACCAGCACAACAGGTACAAGCTCCTTGCAATGAGTTTTTCACTCTGGTGCCTCATGTCAGTTATTAGTGAAAGGTGGAATTCCTACAGAGAGGGTGATAAGGAGAGAGCCAAGGCTGTGAAAGAGTTTGTGTTAGATGACCTTTGGTGGGACAAAATGACTTACATACTTTCTTTTATGGCTCCTATATATGATATGCTAAGGGTTTGTGACACGGATAGGCCTTGTCTTCACTTGGTGTATGACATGTGGGATACCGTGATAGAAAAAGTGAAGGGTGCAATATATAGGCATAAAGGAAAAAGACTTGATGAGGCATCTACCTTTTATGAAGTGGTGCATAAAATTCTTGTGCATCGTTGGAACAAGAACAACACTCCTCTCCATTGCTTAGCTCATTCACTAAATCCAAGGTGACTTCTAGTCTTGAACTTTTTTTTCTCCCTCTTAGTCTTAAACTCTTAATCATAAACTTATCCTTAATTCTTTTTTTTCCTATTCAAGGTACTATAGCGAGCATTGGCTTCATGAGGATCCTAGTCGAGTTGCTCCACATAGAGATATGAAGGTTGCTAGAGAAAGAATGAAAATCCTTAAAAAATATTTTCCTAAATTTGGAGGAGCGCAAAATGATAATCACACAATTTGCTGATTTCTCTAGCAAGTCAGGAGAGTTTGCCGATATTGATTCCATTCGTGATCGCTATGAAATGGATCCTAAAAGGTGGTGGGTCACCTATGGTGCGTGTGCACCTTTGCTTCAAACTCTAGCTTTCAAGCTACTTGTGCAACCTTCCCCGTCATCATGTGCAGAGAGGAATTGGAGTACTTATTCCTTTGTGCACTCGGTGAGAAGGAATAAGATGACACCAAAACGTGCTGAAGACTTGGTTTTCATTCATAGCAATCTTCGCCTTCTTTCAAGAAGAACTCCACAATATATGAAAGGAGAAACCAAGATGTGGGATATTGCTGGAGATGCTTTTGATTCATTTGAGGATGCTGGAGAGCTTGAGATTGCACAACTCTCCCTTGATGAACTAGAATTGGAGGCCGTGCTCTTTCGTGAAGATGGTGGTGGAGGTGGTGGTGGTGGACCTAGTGGTCAGGCAATTGAAGTTTAGGTAGATCTACTATCTGTTTGTTTGGGTTATATGTTTATGTTTCTGTAGTAATTGGTGAAACTTGGATTTTGAACTTGGAAGTATTGAATGTAATGTTTGATGATGATTGATGATGATTAAATCAATGAAAGTGCATATTTTATGGCTATTTTGATTGAAATAATGTTCGTTTTTTATTACAAAGTCATAAAAAATATTTAAAAAAAATAAAAATTCAACGTATACCCAGCGTATCGTATCCTACTTTTTTGAGAAATGACGTATCGGCGTATCCATATCGTATCGTATCCGTGTCCTGTATCCGTGTCTGTGCTTCATAGCATGTCGCGTATCATCTGATGCATCCTTATTAACCAACATACACCTGTCAAACCCATAACTATCCAACCAGCTGATTGACCACTAATGGGAACAAAAATTCGTAACATCACACCCGTCACATCATCTTGCTTACTGGCCCTTTATTCTATTTACATGTTCCTCAACTCTCCATGAATTTGCTTTCCATTAGCCAATTAACTGCTGGTAAATATCATGTTACTTTCACTAATTCCCACTGCCAGTTTTTAAGCTAGTCCCAAGCTCGGGTAAAGGAGGGTTGCGTCAAGTAGGTTGACAGCCAACGTAAAAAAAAATTCACAACCCAAACATGAATTCTGAGAATACAACATTTTGAGATCACACTAGGGTGTTCCCTACTTTAAGCGACGCATTGCAACACCACCCAGTTGCAGTGAAAAGTGGGCAAGGGCCACCGCACCATTCTAGACGAGTGTGGCTAAAGAAGTTAGTCCAGTAGGAGAAGAAGAGGAGTATTTGACTTGCTACTTGGAATATAGGAGCCTTGACAGGCAAGAGCATGGAGTTAGTCAAGGTAATGAAAAGAAGAAGAGTGTAGACAGGAGACAAAGTAGAAAAGGGATAAAGCTAAAGAGCTCACTGATGGTCATAAACTTTTTTATGCTAAAAAGAACAATACAAGAAATCGAGTCGGTATAGTTGTAGGTAAGGATTTGAAAGAGAAAATTGTGGGGGTAAAGAGATCGGGTGATAGAATTATAGCAATTAAACTAGTGTTAAGAGGAAGACATAATTCATATCATTAGTGCATATGCTACCCAATTAGGATTATATGAAAGTGTCAAGAGCCAATTTTGGGAGGAGATGGATGGTTTCCTACAAGAAATTCCAACTAGTAAAAAGATTTTTCTAGGAGGGGACTTAAATGGGCATGTAGGAAACGATAATAGAGTATATGAGAGTGCATGGAGGATAAGGATTTGGAGAAAAGAATGAATTAGGAGACACTATCTTGGATTTTGTATTAGCATTTGACCTTTTAATGGCAAATACCTACTTTAAAAAGAGAGAGGAGCATTTAATTACTTACAAAAGTGGAACTAGTAGAGGCCATATAGAACTTTTTCTAATTAGAAAATATGACCGATTGACTTGTAAAGACTGTAAGGTTATTCCAGGAGAAAGTTTGAGCACATAACATAGGTTAGTAGTTTTAGATACTTGCATTAAAAGAAGAAAAAGAGTAAGTAGTAAATAAAGGTTTACTCCTTACACAACAGAAAAACATCTAACATGTTTCTCACTTATTAGGCCTATCTTATGGATGACAAGAAAGTGGGTACACCTCAGTAACCTAATGTTAAATTAGGAGTTCGAGATGGGACTCTTCTTCATGTGCCAACCCAATATCATCTAAGTCATTGGCAACCTTGTATATCCGACTTTTACCTGTCCTTATATTGCCTTTGTTGTTCATATTGTAAGTGCATTTGTTTATGTTCCTACTAAATTACATTGGACAGCTGCATCATGCGTTCTTTGGTGTCTTTCAACATGCTTTGACACGAGGAGTGATCATTGTCTCATTCAAACCCCTCACTCTTGCTGCTTATTTAGATTCCATTTAGGCATGTGACATCAATAAAGATTGGTTTACCATAGCATACTATATTTTCCATGGCAAATTCTCTCAAGAAACAAGCAACATGTGTCTCTCGTTCCTTTGACGAAGCCGAATATCTCACCCTCACTGAAACCACAGTTGCGCCCCCCCCCCCCAAAACCAACACCAATGCTAGACACATCGCCCACAATGATATGTTTCGAAAGCACCAAAATCTTGAGATTAATTGTCACTAGGTTCATCAGCACATTCGTCAATGAACCATCAAATTTTGGCCCATATCTTCCGCTGACCAGATGGCCGACTTCTTCACCAAATCTCACTCGCCTCAATGCTTCTATTATCTAGTTCACAATCTCTCAGATTCTCGCCAGATCATCATGAGCTTGGGAGGGGTGTGTAAAGAGATATTAATGAACCTGAGACCTCAAGCTAGACCAAATGGGCCTTGAGCCCATGGGACTCTTGAGTTTATGTTGACCCTTGAAACTGTTTGAGTGCCCGTTTGGGAACTTTACATGTAGAATGAAGAAGTAAAGTGAAGCCTCAAATCAAGAGAGAATAAAATATAAGTGGGTTATTGATGCAGGATAGACCTCAAATGCCACCTGTGTAGGGCCCAAGTAGATTTAGGGATCTTTCTATTTTATTTAATTGTTCTTAGTTGCTAGTTTTATTTAATGAGTTGTAATTAGGATAAGATTCTAGTTTGATTAGTTTTCTAGTTTAATTAGGTTTCTTAGGCTCTAAGTCATGTTTCCTTGTTTCTTGTCTTAGCTTGTCAGTTTTCATCTCTTATACCGATTGCTTTTATTAATGAAAGTAACCATTCAAAAAAAAATAAAAGAAAAGAAAAGAAGTCAAGTCTTGTTTTTCTATTTCTATGGCATTGTAGAAAATAGATTCTTCTCTGCCCTTTTTCTATTTTATCTGCTAGGTTTGGGGCTTTTGACAAAGGGCTGGGCGTGATGAGCTTGGAAGGGTATTGGTGAAGGTTGGAGGACTTTGGGGTTGCGGATTGAGGTTTGCCATGGTGTTGGGAGATTAGGGAGGGCTTGGCTGGGGGTGGGTGGATCGCTGGGTTGCAGGTGGGGGGCTCGGCCAACTAGATTTGGCCCGAAAGAGGTTCGGGTGGGTTAGAAATTCGTCTACTGAGGCTTGGCCGAATGGGTTTGAGATTGGGGCTTAGGTTTGGCAGCAATGGGTTTGAGAATCTGGCGGAGATTGGGGTGGGTTTTGGGGGTTTCGGGATAATGGCCTGAGTGTGCGCAGGTTTCAGTGAAGACGTGAGGGTGGGTTTGCAGGATTTTGGTGTGGGGGTTTCATTGGGAGGGTTTGGGGTTGTCGATGGGGTTTGGGTTTGTCTGGGCTTCGAGATTTGCAGAGATGGGTATGGGGTGGGTTTTTTTTTTTTTGAACTGGAAGGCTAAAGGGGCTGAGTATGGGAATGGTGGTGTCGACGGGGTGAGTTTCGAGAGACGATGATAAAGGGGCTGAGTATGGGACGATGGGGTAGACGATATGGAATTTGTGGGTTTTAGGAGGTGGTTAGATTGAATGGGCTGGGTGTTCCGAGAAGGTGGTTGGGTTTAGGGGTTAGGTGAGGGGTTAGGTGTGGGTTTTGGGTTTTCGATGACTCACAGGCTTTGCTAGTGGAGGTGGGGTTTCGAAGCTTTGGGGCTGTGGGATGAGATATGAAATCTAGGTAGGCGATGGGGTTCAAAGGTATGGGAGCACAACGGATTTGGTAGTTCTTACTGGGGTATGGGATATTAAGTTATCGACATTGGATGATGGTTACATGGATCGATGCCTGGTGGGAAAGATGGGATGGAACAGTGATGGATGAGGGATAGACGGTAATCACGCCGATTGATCGTGAGGATTGTTCAGCTTTGATAACAACTGATGCAAGCCCCAAGGTTATGGCTAGCGGGGAAGTACTGAAGCACAATCGGTGTCGAAGCATGTGTCCAAAGACACTTCAAAAGTCTCCACAAAGACGATAAAGAGGACGCACCTTAATGGGAAAACCCAAATTCAATTAATCAACTCTAAAACTCTATTCTCTACAATGCCATATAAATAGGAAAGCATGACTTAGAGCCTAAGAAACCTAATTAAACTAGGAAACTAATCAAACTAGAATCTTATACTAATTACAACTCATTAAATAGAACTAGTAACTAATAACAATTAAATAAAATAAAAAGATCCCTAAATCTACTTGGGCCCTACACAGGTGGCCTTTGAGGTCAATCATGCATCAGTTATGATGGTATTTTGTCTTTAGTTGCTTGATAGGGAATCTTTTTTACTTTTCGAGTAAAAAGTGGATTTTTTTGGTCATTTAGTGGAGAAAGGAGGTTGGTTTTTGACTTTTTTTTTAAAAAACAAAGGAGGGAGTTTTGAATTTGTGTACTTTTGATATGACCCCTAGTCATTTCTTGTCTGACAAATGGAGGCTTTACCTCACCTTAACTTGATTAGTAAATTCCCAAACGGGCGGTTGGTATAGTTAGTTAGGGATAATCTTTATAAGGGTTATTATACCCTAATTGTACACTATGAATGCTATGACTATCACATAAAGACGGTTGTGTTTGTGTGGGATGAAGAGATCCATTGAATAATCTCCACAATACCTTTGTACTTGTTCATATTGAAGAGTTTCCAAGCGAAAAAAGAAGAATTGAGTTGAAGAAAATTACTTCAAATGATTGGGCCCCAAGGTTGGGAGGGACCCCTAGATCCCAAGCTGCCTTTACATAGAACTGATCAGTCAGAGAATCCAGCCAGAATTTATGGAAAATTGGACCTAAAAGCCTGAGGTTCTTCCATATACAGGACCCAAATCATGAATATTAAGAAGCAAGCTTGGGACCCCTAGATCCCTAGCTGCCTTTACATAGAACTGATCAGTCAGAGAATCCAGCCAGAACTTATGGAAAATTGGACCTAAAAGCCTGAGGTTCTTCCATATACAGGACCCATTGGCAAAAGGTTGATACCTAGCTCAGATCCATTAGACCCAAAAAGAAGAAGAGATCGTTGGCCAACCAAGCTTGAGTAAATAAGTTTCATTAAGCTCGCGATTTCTTCTCAAGCTCAATCTTCCTTTATCGTTGGGGACGCAAACTTTGCTCCAACTAATTAAATTACTAATTAAATTACTCGTCTATCGCTTTTTGCAAGCCTACCGGACGAGGTTGTTCAGTATAGTTTCCATAGCTTTACATAAGCTTTTGGGGGCTGGGAAGACAATCATGAATATTAAGAGGCAAGCTAGAGAGCACGTGCTTGATGAGAACCAGTCTAACTATTAATGATAGCAGCTTACTCTTCCAACGAGCTAATTTACTTCTCAATGTCTCCAAAACACTAAATCAAAATGCTGATTTCAAGGACTACCAATTGAAAAGAGAGCTCCCAAATGTAGAAGACAGCTTTAAAATTGGAATAGGAAGGATTTTCTTCATAATGGATCTGATTTGGAGGCTACTTTTACCAAGAAAGAGTTGACTTTTAGACAAATTAAAATGTTGGCCAAATACCAGCTGGTAGCAAGAAAAGAGATTACTAATTGCCTTCATATTGGTCACTTTAGTTCTAAAGAACATCATTATGTCATTGGCAAAGAAAAGGTGGTACACGGGTGGCCCACGAGCAGTGTTAATAAGCATGTCACCATGGCCCATGAGCAGTGTTAATAGGCATGTCACCCCATTTCTAAGTCCACAATTTTGTTACCGACAATCTCTTTGGCAAAGATAAAGAAGGGGAGATAGGATCCCCTTATATCAAACCACATTTAGGAGCAAAGAAGCCAAAAGGTACCCGATTTATGAGAATTGATCATCTAAGTGTGCAAATACATTCCTTTATGACACAAATCCAATGATTTGAGAAGCCCAATTTGATAAGAGCCTCAGAAAGAAATCCCTAGTCAAGCTCATCAAAAGCTTTGAAAATGTCCAGCATAAGGCAAAGAGAAACCTCATACATTTTGAGTTTTAAGTCTTTGGGCAAGCTCGTAAGTGAAAGCAATCTGGTTATGTATTGAACTATTTCAACAAAAGCCACTTGATGGTAGGCGATGATGGAGGGAGGAGGGTGGCTAACCTAGAAGCCAAAATCTGGAAGAAAATGTTACAAGTGAAGTTCAAGCTAGTACATCTAAAATCTGAGAATGAGGATGGGTACTTGGTTTTGGGGATTAAGGTTAGGAAGAATGCATGAAAGGGTTTATGGAGCTTCCCAGATTCAAAGAAATTCCTTGAACCTACAATAACAGAATCGCCAACAATTTCCCAACAAGCATGAAAGAAATAAGCTGAAAAGTTGTCTGAACATGGGCATTACCCCACTTTAAGGAGAAGACTGCTTTCTTAATTCCTCTCATTCGGATGCTAGTGAGGTAAGAGTTTTGCTTGGCTAAGACCATGGGCCAGTGCAGTAAAAGAAGTTGGCATCAATGGTAAACCAACAAGACTTGAAAGGCTGAGAGAAATAATCAATTGCCTTGGCCTTGACAAATAAGGGGTCTTTAGTATGAGAATCATGATATTTAATTCTATCAAAATTCTATCCATGGCACTTCAGAATTTAGCTGAAATGGAAAAGCTGTTTGTTTCTATCCCCTTTTTTGAGCCAATTAATTCAGGATTTTTGTCTCCATTCTCCAATTCATCTCCTATGCTTAAAGATTATGAAGAAAAACTTTTGCCATGATCATTTTTAGTATGATCTGAATCTAATTAACTTGAATCTAGCTGTTGCTGTCAATGCAGAACCTTTAGTCAGCTGCAAGTAATTCTTTTTTAAGCCTTTGAAACATATCCTTAATCCACTGCTGCTTAAGGATTAGTTTTTCCTTTTTTTTCTGGGAAAAGATTCAGTTTTTTAGCCAAGATAGAATGGAGGCTGCCTTCAATGGCCCAGGATGGCTGAACTAGTTGGTAGAATGAAGGGTGAGGTTTTTTTCTTCTGTTGTTAAGAGAGGGGTTGCGTATTGATCCAGTGGATGTTTCGGAGAGCTCTGTCAAGACTGGCTGCAACATAAAAGGGCCCTTTCCGTTGTTTACCCAGGTAAATATGCTCCCTTGAATCCAATGTCATAAAGACCTATGTCCAAAATCATGTTGTTAAAATCTCTCAATGGGATTGCAAAAGGAAGGGAGCTAAATTTCTCTCTAGGGTCAGAGATGGTGTGAAGTCCCTTATGACACATCAAGGGGCCTGAATCGAGGAGAAGCATCTCAATGATTGCCATGATTGAGATCTGTTTCCAGTCTCTGGCTGCAAGAACTACTTTGAGCATGACGTTTAACCCTTTAGCCTAGTTAAAGAAATAGACTGATAGGTGCTGGGAAGTTGCTAAGTGAAGGGTGAAGATGAGATTGGTGGTGGATTTAGCAAGACACTAGAGAGGCCTGACGCTAGATGGGGATTGGGGCTAGAGAACCGAACCAGGAACTGGGGCTGATTCAGCGGCAAGTACCAAATTAAAAACTTTAGTACCAACAGTCTCGGGATCAATAGCTGAGTCATAACAGAGAGAATTTGGGCCCCAAATCCTAGACCATAACAGAGAGAAGTGCTAAGGTGAAGGCAGACTTCTTGTGAAAGATGGCATATCTAGACCACAGAGGCTTTTACAATATAGCTCTGGATTCAGGACCGTTATTATTTTTGAGCCTCGCTATGTGTTGCCTGGGTTTCTTTATATAGCCACACTGCCTTGTCTCCTTTCAACATGTTTGCATAAAACATACAATTTTACTTTCCTACTACCTATGGTTAGGGAGGAAAAGGTTGTCCTGTGCACATAGAATATTAAAGTGATTGATTCAAAATCCAAAAACTCTACTAATTCAAATAAGAGAATAGGAAGACTTTCACAGAATATGAGTATAGTTGGACATCAAACTGAGGGTAGTGGTTGAAGATTCAATTTCTTGTCAAAAAACTTTTGTGACAATGACAATAAAACACAAGACTCGGATGGGTTTGACTGTTCTCACTTCTCTAAACCCTTATAGTTTTAAACTCTATCAATGAAGAAATGACTGAGCCCTTTGCTTTTACCAGTGAGGATGTAATGGCACCCAATGGTGGATAGAGTCGTGACACAATCACCATGGATGCCCAGCCTTTGGAGTCATCACCATTGGCAACCCAAGGAGTCTCCACACAAGGGCAAACACTTGCTCAAAGCACTCAAAATAAAGGTCATCACCCAGTGCGGTCCCGCCGAAGTAGGGTCTTGGGATGGTCCAGACTAGAGATAGACCTAACCTTTAGCAATTTTGCACAAAGTGGCTGCTCACAAGTCTCGAACCTGCATTATCACGCAAGGCACCTGAAACTTTTACCATTGCTCAAAGCACTCACAATAATGGGAGAAAAATGCCGATTCACAAAAGAGAAATTAGGATGTACTTATTGAGGAGAGGAGGAAATTCTACCTATTACAGCCTGTTTGTTTACATGTGCAGAGAAGTATAGATAAAGTGGACATCAAATCATGAAAATAGTGACAATAAAGTCTGTTAACATCAAAAGCACTGTTTCTCAGACAGTTCACTACACTACCGTTTATCACACTTTTTTGTAGGAAAAAAAATGAGGCCAAGGGAGGAGTAAAAGGGCAAGTGGTAGGGGTGTACAAAAAATCCGTCAATCTGTCAATCCGATCCAATCCGATCCGATCCGAAGGTAAACGGATTGGTGACGGATTGAAAATCCTGTAATCCGTTAGCAACGGATCGGTGGCGGATTTCATCCTCAATCCGCGGATTTAATCCGATCCGATCCGTTGACATTAAATATATATAAAAAATAAAAATAAGGGGTCTAGATATAAATTAAGATGTCTAAATTTAAAAAAAAAAAAGAAAAATTATAGGGGCTCAAATGTAATTATTCCCTATCATTATTTATCCCCAAAAGGCCAAAACCGGAAAACCCTACCCATTACGGATTAATCTACAGGGACGGATTAACGGATTGAACCAGACTTGAATTACCCTTTTTTTTTCCATATAATGTACAGGGACGGATTGAACGGATTAATCCAATCCGATCCGTTCATCCACGGATCGGATCGGATCGGATTTTAATACCAACGGATTGGTGACGGATTTCAAATCCGTCAATCCGTAGGTAACGGATTTGGCCCAATCCGATCCATGTACACCCCCAGCAAGTGGTGTCGCACTATGACTTCTCCACCCCAGTTTTTTCATCCAAACAGGCTTAAGTAAAAAATGTCAAATCTTGGGCCTACTTTTACTCCATCTTTACCACTTCTTTTGCTAAAACAATTCCATAAAATTGATTGCATGCTAATCTCTTAAAGGTAGATGGGATTTCCCTCTCTTATGTCAATCAGTTGTCTTTAATTGATTACATGTCAATCAATTATCTAGCTAGATTTAAGATATCTTTGGGTTTTCTAAAATAAGAATAAACTTTTTTTGGAAATTTACATAATGAGAAAATAGGCATTATTGGCCCAATTGGATGGCTGTCCATGGGTTAGGCCCGATCGATCAGTCATCTATGGGCTTGACCCAATGGCCTGACCGACCTACTATCAGTTCGGCCCAAAGGGCGGCCCAATATGGATTTGGCCTTATGAGCAGGCCGACAGGGGGCTTATTCTTGGGCCTTCTTTTGAAGATGTTGAATCCAATGATGCACTTTGACAGTTGGACTGTATTAAGATGATGGATTTTCATTTGTCGCAAAGTACAACTCTTAGCAGAGGAGTCCTTTTGCGATAAACAAGACAGAGGGTAGGTCGGTCTACGTGGCTAAGCACCACAAAGATGGTGTGGTTCAAGGTCTCGGATCAAAGTGGACAACCAGATAGGTAAGAAAAAAGACAATAAGCTGAAGCAGTATAGCTGGCAGAGCAAGAGCTTATCTATGGGGGATTATGAGCCCATCTGCAAAGGTGGCAAGTCTAGGACACGAATGGAAGAGAAACAAAAAAACACCAGAATCCTGTTATGTGTTTAAAGGGGGCAAGTTTAAAATAGAGCGCCTAGTTGCAAACTCAACCATAATAATCAAAAGGCTAAAGGGAGAAGGGTCCACTATTTTTTTATTACAAAAAAAAAAAAATGAAAAGGGGCAGTGAGGGATCAAAACAGTTTTAGTAATGTCCTAGAACATGAGGTGGCTAGAGCAAAAGGAGAAAAGAATTGCAATCATGAAAATGGTTCAAAACAAGCTTTTGGTGCCACTTTTGAAGGAGACAAAAGTAAGAGTATGTTTTGGCGGACAACATCAGAAATATTTGGAGACATGGATCACGGTACGTGCCATTTAGGGGGATCCAGTAGTGCCACTTATGGTGTGCTACATGAGGTTGGAACGGAAAATGAGATTACAGGTATCATTATCTCTCCAATTTAAGAATAAAGATAATTCAGATGGATAGTTCCAAATGTGTATCGACCATATGATAACAGTGAGTAGGATTTATAGGTGGTTCAAAACACAATGGGTGTTCCAATGGTGTATATAAGGGGAGATTGTGACATAATTTCAGATAAATGAAGCAGGGGCTAACAAGCTACTTCAGGCGTCAGAATTTCTTTTATAGTCTCATTAAGGTAACAAGACTGGTGGTCACCATACGGAGAGATTAAAAAAAAAAAAAAAAAGATAACAAGACAGCAGATCTGCATTGACTGGTGGTCACCATATGCCAGTGGCAGACCCAGGATTTTCGTTTGAGAGAGGCTGGCCATGGACAAAGCCACAAAAATATACACATCAATAAAAATCTACAGCACCCTCGGTTAAAACAAAGATTAAGGGGAAAAATATTTTCTGAATGTAATTACAAGCGGGTCGGATTATAGGTTCACAGACCACAGTGTACAGAGTACTCAGACCTGAACCCAGTATCATCATGTGATGATGTTAAAAGAAGAACCTGTAAATAGCTTGAACGCTTGATCATGGACATCTCACCATATACGATTTATGAATCCAACACTAGATTGATGAACTACCACAACAAAGGAGAAGAAATGGCTAATATTATAAGGTGTCAATTGTGGAACCTAAATAATTTAGAGCTTTCAAAATGTCATTCAATCAAGAGAGAATGTATTCCAACATGTATCAATCAGGGTCGTGCAGGAAACAACATATTCACTAGCGAAATTGTCAATCAGTCCTTACTCCAACTTCAAACTCTTAAAGCTTAGCCTTTGTCTTCACATTTGGCTACCAGACCATCCCCAAATTCAAGAGAGATCAGTATATGGGATCTTAGAGTTTTTCACAAAATCTCATTAACTACAAATGAATGGCAAAAGGGCAAGTCCAACCATCATTCAATCGACAAACCCCACATCAGAAATCTAAAAAAAAAAAAAACACACACTAAGATGAGAATGTACTCTAAATGCAACCTTTTTTCTTTCCTGCAGTGAGAAAGATAGGATTAAAAAAGAGGAATGCAACATTAAAAATCAACCAGAGATGACCGTCCATGATCATCCTTCAAGAAACTGGAATACCCAAATGATCAAAATCGGTCGGTTTGTTCTTGGGATGAAACCAAACGAAGATCAGAGATGGTTGAAACATGAGTTTAAGAAACCCTAATCTGTTCACTCTCCCAAGGGGGAAGTGGTGGGTTTCGAGGGACGGAGAGAGAGGGAGAGGAATACCTGGCGCAGAGAGGGACTCCGGTGAGTCGATGTTGATGCCGGAGCCGAGACCGATTTGAGGATTTGTGCGAATTGGGGGATTTTTAGAGAGAGAGAGAGAGAGAGAGAGAGATTCCTTCGAAGTGGTGAAAATGGGCATTTTTCGGAGTGGGGGCTGGGCCAGACAGGCCTTATAGCCCTAATGAGCTTTTTTACATGTTGAAGCCCAATGCCCTTATACGCGGGGCCGCCATAGGGATGACAAAGGATCAGGTTTAAATGGGGACCTGCTCCTATTAGAGGCAGATTTGATAGTTAGGGGTGTTCATGGCCTGGGCCGAGGTGTATCTGGGACTGTCCCGACTTCTAAACTATCGGCCCACAAGCCCGACTTAGGCCATTTGTGTTTGGCCCCGAGCCCAATTCTTAATTGAAAACTTACTGAAAAACTTAGGGATTAAGTTGAAAATTTTTAAAATTTGTGTCCTTTTTTGAAATAAGGCAAAAACTGAAGGTTTTATTTGAAAATTTCCCAAAGCTCATCCACAGTGCATTTTTTTCAAAAGAAAACGTCCCCTTACCCACTAATATTGAAACCCGCCCACTTGCAGCACCAAGAACCCATATTCGAACTAGTTGAGAGTCGGCTATGATACCATTTATAACGCCCCATCCAAACCCACACTTGAACTGGTAGAGAGTCAGCTCTAATCCCATTTGTAACACCCCACCCGATACCCATGTATGATATTGACCGCTTCGGCCCACGGGTCTCACGGTTTTGTTTCTAATGGACCTAACATATCAAAATGCCTCATGCAAGATAATGGTGTAAGCTCTACATATAATCGCATTCACTTTCCTCTTTATAGTCGATGTAGGACTCCGGAGCGTTGCACCGACCCTCTCCCTCTCTCCATGTCCATGTCCTTCTCCCTCTCTCCCCTCTCTTTCTCCCTGCTCGCCAGGGTCGAACGACAGGGAGAGGGAGAGGGCGCGGGCAAAGGTAGGCGGCGAGCAGGGAGAGGGAGAGGGAGAGAGGTACTGAGAAGGAGAGGGAGAGGGAGAGGGAGAGGGAGAGGGCGGAGGTGGGCAGCAAACAGGGAGATGGAAAGAAAGGGAGAGGGGTAGTTTAGGGATTTCCCATAGGGGGTGCCAAGCTTTTGAAAAAAAAGGGACGTGGAATGAGCAAGTGGAGCTGTGTCAATGGCAGCTCCCTATTTTGTATTCACTATTATAGTTTTGTCCAATAAAATAGGAGGAGGCAAGAGTAATGACGTAAGTGCAAGACCAACAATTTTTTTTTTCGAGTTTCCAATGTCACGTCTTTTCTTATCTTTCTACACTAGACAAACATGAGCACATGCAAAATAATCATAATATTAAAATTTATAAAAAAAACTTTATTATTTGTTTCTTTAAAATTAAATGTAAAAGGTTTTAGTCTGAGAGAGGGGAAAGAAAACGAAGTCTAAAAGAATTCAATACCTAATACCATATAATTTAAAAAAAAAAAAACAACGGAAGCCCATGAAAATTGAAGATTAATGATCAAGAAAACTAAAAAAAATCAAAACAAACAAATAATATAAACTATGAATAAAATCCAATGAAATTTGAAAGACACGTAAAAATAAAGCATAAAAATGAAAATCCATAATTAACTCAATAACATAAGCAATTTAAAAGAATCAAACACTCATGAAAAAAAAAAAACCGGAGCACGAAAGGGCAAAGACTAAAGAACCCATAAATTCATGAAAAACCATCATAAAAAAAAACTTAAAAACCCATCAAAAGTTAGAAATTATAATAAAAGAAATACAAAATAAAATGAAATAAATTTTATTAAAAAGGCTATAAAAATATATATAAATTAAGATCCATAGACAATACAATGATAAAAGAAATTTAGAGGAACCAAACCAACTTATGATAATCTAATACTCAAAAATGGAAATCTGAAGCCATACAATGAATTTAAAAGTAAATGAATAGAGAAAATGAAAGTTCTTTTGACATAGAGAAATAGAATTATATTAGAGAAAGTAGAAAATGATGATAATAAGAATGAGCTTAATTCTTTATTTAGATGGATCAATATTATTGAAAATTCTTTTCACCATTAGTTCCACATTCTTAACAAAAAGTGTACAATCAAAATCAATAGATAAAAAAGAAACCAGACAACCCAGAACCGAGAGTGGATTAAATAAACAAAAAACTAAGGATTAAATAAACCAAACAACCCATAAATTCAACATTTCACATTCTTAAAAAAAAAAAAAAAACAGAGAGAAAAAAATTCATATAATCAGAACAAACAAAAATACTTGAAATTCTTTAGATTAGTGGGACTTAGACGCTGGGACCTATTAACACTCATACACTATTGCCTTGATAGAAATAGGATGATATTGGGAGTTTCTTAATAAACAAAATGCATGATGGAGAGTCCAAATCATAGAAAAAACTTTATTTGGAAAATTCCAGCATTTTGTATTTTTTTTATCAGAGAATCAATTTTACCGTGGAGATAACCCAGAATGAGGTGAAAGTTTAAGGTATCCCATAAATAGCAAGAATGTTTGTCTTAATGATTGTGATTTTTAATAAATGGGGTCTATCGTAGTGTTCTACTCCATTTACATCATGATTTATAAAAGTTAAAGCCACACACACAAAAAAGAAAAAAAAAAAACCAAGCTCCACCCTTTCTCTCTCGGCAAGCGTGCATGGTAGTACATCAGTTACATTGAAAGTTTCCCGCCTCCTCTTTAGCTCCACACTGTTGTCACGAGTTTTTCTTTTTTTTTTTTTCAATAATATTGTCTTTTTCTTATTAATTATAAAACTTATTATTTTTGTTGATAAATTCCATATATTATATATTCATTTGAGTTTAATTTTATCGTAAAAACGTCGGTGTAGGAAATAAGGAGATATAAAGGAAGTAAATGAGAGTTTTATTTCAATAAACGGTAATTTGGCCATTTTAAAAGAAATTGTGGAAACGTGGCTTTAAATGGACGGATCTCCTCAATTGAGAACTTCCTGAAAAACTTAGGAATTAATTTGAAAAGTTTTAAAACTTATGTTATTTTTTGAAATAAGGCAGAAATTTAAGCCTTTTTTTTTAAATTTCCCAAATTAAAATACTCCCCTTATTTTGTAAGTAGTCCAGTACTGTGGAGCCCACTTTAGCCCACCTTTCCTTAGCGCAACCTATTTGATAGTCTTTTCATCTGAAGATCTGGCACCCAGTTTTACACTAACTAACAATTTACTCACCATTGGATTGAATTTAAAAAAAATTTACTAGATTTAAACCTATTGTGGTTAAATCAAGGACCGATAGGGCTGATTTCGGATCTCCCCTTGTCCATGCAGAGGCCTTTCAATCTGCCCTCCTCTTATTGGTAAACTTGCAAATATCTGAGTCTCATGATCTACACTTATAAGCTACATGGAATCTGCTTGTAGGCGAACATTTCCCCATTTATTTCATTGTGGATGCACATGTTTGAATTTGTGGAACGGAGTGCACACGTGAGGGAATTTTCATATGAAATCTTTATCTCTTCGTTTGGTGCATTAGGACTTTGTGGAAAACCCTCTTTTACTTTGGATAATTTATTCGGTAAGAGAGGAAAGAAAAGTCAATCCCACTTCCATTTCCGACATGCATTTTTAAGACAAGAGGTTTACATGAGAAAGATGAAGCTTGTTCTAATTTTTTCGTGTAACCCTTTGCCCCATTGTTTGGGGCAACATAATTTATTTGTGAGAAAGAAAAAAATAAAAAGAATTGATTTTCCTCAACGAAAAAGATTTTGATTTCCCCTTAGAAGGGTAGAAATGCATGATTCATTTCTTCTATGAAATAGAAATTCGTGAAGTACAAAATCATCTCGTGACACAAAAAAGTCCTTCCATTATTTTGTACTCTTTTAAAACATTATATATGTTTGTTAAAGAATTGAAAAATTATTTTTTTTCTCAATTGAAAAGATTAAGAAACTAGTGTTGTTGGTTAAAAAAAAAAAGTGTTTGTGGGGTGGCCAACAGTGACATGACATCACACACCAAAAATCCTTATTTTTTTAAATGTTACGTGGCAACATAATTTCTATGTGATAAAGAGAAAAACTGTATTGACTTTTCTCAACAAAGAAGATTTTGATCTTCCGTTACAAGGGTAGAAATACATGATTCATTTCTTTCATGAAATATAAATCCGTGAAGTACAAAATCCTCTCATGACACAAAAAAGTCCGATTGGTTTGTACTCTTTCAAAACATATTATATGTTTGCGAAAGAATTGGAAAGTTGTTTTTTTTTTTTTTTTCTCAATTTAAAAGAGAAGCTAGCGGTCTTGGTTCTAAAAAAAACATCTTTGGGGGCCCAAATAGAGTGTCCCTCGGGCTTAGGATCAAAGGCTCCTTGCCGGAACGAGAGATATATATATGCTGGATTATCAAAAAACTAAAAAATAAAACGGTCTTCTCTTTTCCGGCAATATAACAATAAGCAAAGAGAGGGATGAGAAGAATTCTGGTCTTTCAAGATGCTAGTAGTGAGTTTCATGTTGAAGAAGTTTGAAAAAAATGGCTAGATAATGGAAATTGAGAAAATAAGAAAGCACAAAAATACAGGAAAGGTACAAGGAATAGCCTAATGCTTCTTTAAAAACAATATTTCCCCCATGTGTAGGTGGCTTGCAATGGAAATTTGTCCCCAAGATACAATGCCCAACTCTATCTCAAGTCTGCACAGAAGAGATAGAAATATGGATTTGCCCCAAAATAAAATAAAAATAATTTTTTTTTCCTAGGACAAATATATGAGAGGGAATGTAAATCAGAAATAGTATGTGTATATGTTTTCAAGCCTTTATATGAGAGTTTATATAAAGTTCGGGAGAAAAAGAACTGTTTGAAGAGAAAGTTATGAGAGAGAGAGAGAGAGAGAGAGAGCTGTTGGAGAGTTCGTTATGAGGAAGAGAGTTATGACAGACTCACCTATCATCAATTCTCTCATTATTTTTCTCACCCATCATCATTCTCTCCTAATTTCCTTGTTCCCTATTTGTTCACCTTTATCATTTTCTTTTATTATTTTTTCAATATTTTACACACCGTTTTGGAGACTGTTTTGGGGAGAGAGAGAGAGACCCAAAATCCAAAGCACTCTAGTCTCAAAGACAGACAGAGAGGGAAGCCCACCTGGATGCATGCCAAGTGCTAGAGGAATAGGGATGGAAACGCTTCTTCATGGACTAGGATTGGCCAAAAAATGTACCATCACATTATCCTAATCCATGAATTAAGGGTTGGGTCTTGAATCTCTAAAGTCTCTTTACTATGCATTTATGCAAGATTAGCTCAGGGTAAGTACAAATTGGAATAGTTGACAATTCATGGAGGTGATTATGAACTATGAAGTGATTTGAGTAATCATGGGCTGTCCCCATTGCATGGAACCGGGATGAAAGGTGAAAAAAATTATATCAGCTCAGGTCGATATTAGTTTTACCCAGCTCCAATAGGTCTCTATTGTCAATCGCCCCTTTCCCTTTCTAGGGTTAACTGAATTTTTTTACCAAAACAGATTAAAAGCCTTCAAATTATCAACCTTGGATGGCTGTCTAAACATTAATCAGTGAGGAAGATGCGAATACAAGCTCTAAAGCGGCCATCTAAACATGATTAGTTATAGTAGTAAGGAGCAAAACAATATAATATCTTAACAGAGGTCATCACCACACATATCCATAACAAAACGATCAAAGTTCTGGAAATGAAATTAGCTACAAAGCATAACATTAAATGTTACTTCATTCAGCAAAAATGATGTTCTCAGACAATCTTAGGAAAAGAAAAACCCACATACAAACATCGTCAGTGATCCTAAGATGAAATTTCATTCAGTTTTTAGTGATCATATCATTGGATGAAACACTCCAGGTGGAAAATAAAATTCCATTGAAAAAAAAAAAATCCATAGCCGCAACACTGAGTGATCTTTCTCCAGTGGTCTTTACCAACAGTTACATCAAACATGACACCTAAAACCTGTGGAGCATGTTAAGGAGCAATATGTATTGTTACCTCTAGGCACCCAATAATATATGCAAGTGAATCATCACAATCGCTTAGGTGGCATGTACTGCACATTGTACTCTTCACAGAGACCCTGCATATGACATGATTGCACATAAATTATCAGGATATGAGAGCTAAAATGAAGACTTCCTGTAGAACATTGAAAGGTGCTCATTGTAGCAATGACAAGGTTCGGGTTTAAGTCATTTCACCAATCCATGTGTGTGTGTGTTAACCAAAAATGAATTGGAAAAACAGAAAAAGTAAAAAAAAATGGTTGAAGTAAATCAGATCCTAAACTACAAGCAGCATTGATATAGTCTCTCCCGCTGCACTTTAGCTGAGATATTCAATGCATACCCACTAAAACGGGGTCATCCTAATGTAAGCCAACATTTGAATAGCGGCCTTTTTTTCCAGCTCCGAGGGCCATTGGTGGGTTCGGTTTGCCTATCAGGCTTGCAGGCCTTAAGTACACCTGTCAGCTCTTATTCTTGAGTTTAGTCCCAACACCAAAGGAATGGTAAATAAAAGGACACAGCCTCATTTTGAACTTTTAATAACAATATATTATGATGCACGACTGGGTCCAAGCTGGGCTCGTCCTGTAATCGCCCCATATATTGATATTGACAACTGCATTTAAAAAATGCAAATGTACAGACCTTAAAATCTTCAGGAAGTTCCTCTGCGACAGAAAGAGTGTAACAGCCAGGGACAAATTTTCCTGTTAACAGATTTGAAAGCCTCTGTCAACTCATTCATATCATAAGAACTTCACATACAACACTTGTTTAAGCTAAGAATGATTAAAAAAAAAAAAAAACAAACACACACACAAATAGTGAATGAAATATGCAGGATGGTGCAATGCCAGACCGGTACCATATCTGGGTGCAGAATGAAAGAAACAAACAGCTGGTTTTCATGCCACTGCCGTCGGATCCAATGGCCAGACAAGGCAGACATGGGGGGAAAAGCAAGCTTTCTTTGAAAATATTTAGTCAAGTAAATAATAGTCATGGCTAATACAGGAAACTTAAGCATTCTATGCTGGAAAGTTGAAAAAGCTTTCAGAATCCATACCAAAAAACACAGTTACACAAGTGAGAATCTCCCACAATTCTACCATAAATTAGTCTTAAGAGTTAAAAGTATGCCATGACATCCTAGCTGCAAATAGCAGGGAGGGATACAACTACTCTGGGAATGCAATCTAGTACAGTTAGGATGTGGCAACTTGCAAAAGTGGCATGATTCAAAATAATAGAAGCCCAATCAGTAACTAAAGCTAGATCACATGCAAGTAAACAAGTTCATCATCTAGAGCAGAGTTTCCTAAAAGCCGGATAGCATGAGTTTAAATCATCTTTCTACCACCTAAGGTTTCCCAGGATTATGCAATATGCTGATACCAACAACTGACTTATATAATCTATTAAAATGTGCACAAGAATACTACCAACAATTATAATTTCTACTCTAAGATTGTATTAAAGGTTATGAGAAGCATTCCTATGTAAACTTATTTGTTTATGTTTCCCAAATTCCACATGCAATTCTGTGCCTGCCACAATATCCATGCCAAGGTTGAAAATGAAAAAGTCCATCTTTAGATTGTTGTAAGTGAAGCACCTTTAAATATTCCAAAATAGTTATATGATTTAAAAATTAAAATCAATAAAAAAAATCCCTAAACAAGGTTTCTAGAGATTCTTTCTTGCGCCAGGTCACTGTTTTTTACATTTCTTAATTTTATCTTCAAATGTCATACCAGATTGATCTGTAGGTTTCCATAAGTTTATACACAGGCAAGGGCGGACATAGAAAATGGAACCAAGGGGGGCCAAATAAGAATTATTAAAAGCAAATTTTAACAATTTAGGGGTTAAAATAAACAATTACAAAAAATTTAGTGGTAAAAAATAAAATTCTAAAAACTTAAGGGGGGCCATGGCCCCCCTAAGCCTATATGTAGGTCCGCCCCAGACACAGGCAGATAATAAAATATATTTATATACCCATCATTCCAACAAGCAGACAGTACATCAAAACAATCCATCTCATTAAAGCACCTGCAACATCCAACATTTTGGGCATTCAAAATAGAATCTATTAACTTCTGTTTAAGGATCTCTTTCATAGTTGAAGTGCATGGGCAAGCCAAGTAAAAAAAGGGGGAGAAGAAGTAGAAAGAAAAAAAGAAAGGAAGCAAGAAAGATTAAAATATTAACTCATTACAAAGTACAACTTACCAATCCTCAACCACCGAGCTGCCCAACTTTTACTTGGATCCATGACTGAAATTATCCTGCACAAACAAGGTTCTCTACTCAACTTCCAATAATCCCTTTCCGTCTTCTTTTCCGTAGATACAAGAATATATTAATATTACAATAAAAATAAATAACAGCACAGACATGTTAGACAATATATTTCAATGAGAAAGAAAGCCATTGATCTGGCAAAGAGATAGCCAAGTAGTCTTAACATCCCCTTTCACCATCTCATTTTCTAGCACAAAATTAAATTGAGTTCTTGCTAGAGCAGTATTCCAACCACTCAAGTTCAAAAACAGAACAGAAATAACAGATTACAATGCAACCGAATAGCCAAAAACTAACTCCAATAAACATGGAAAAGAATAAATTACTTCGCTTTCCTTCTATTTTTTTCATTTTTGCTTGTCTTCATAGTTTCAAGAGGTCACTCTTTGGAACCACTCGAAATGAGAAAAAATGTAACAATCACACAAAAACTGTTTAATCCAAGAATGACAAATCTTAGACAATCCATTTGTACTTAATTAAAATCAAATGGCCACACAGACTGACTCACATGCATTGGTTCCTAAACATTTGGGTTTGGCACTGATTGGGGTGAACCCATACCCAACCCAACTCTCTCCCGTACCCAACCCAACTCTCTCACACGTTCCATTCCAAACCAGCCCCATGCAGCACATTTAAAACATGTATTACAAGACATCCCAACAGAAAGTTTTAAATTTCATACGGCGTAACCTTGAGCAGACATGTGCTAGATAAGGTCACTCTAGAAGAGTTTGACCAAAACCTTTTTAAGTTCTCTCATCAAGGAAAACAAGAAAACTGGTAATGAAGATAGAAAAAAGAAGCTCACTGTGAAAATGCATGCCTTTGGTCTAGAGCTCAGCAAAGATATTTTTATGGCAAATTGGTGGTCTTTTAACTGGTTGCGTTTTCCTTTTCTGGAGATTTTCAAATTCAACTGGCACTGAATCAAGTTGATAGCATTACAACCGACAGGAGTTTACACCCTAATACCTCAAAAGATTAAAAAAATGCTCCATGCCACCCAACTTGGTTGAGTCAAGGTGACAGAGACTAAGTTGACTCAAAAATAAAATAAAATAAAAACTAAAAGTTGAATTAATTGAACTCATCTTTTTTTTTTTAGCAGTGGTGTATATTTTATTAGAAATGAATAAAGGTGAACACCAACTGGTATATAAGCCCTATACCAGAATAGCAACAAAAGTGAATGAAAACACAAATTACAGAAATACAAGGAAATTCTATCTACTCCAGACTTCGGCAAGGAATCTGCCAGCATATTAGCTTCTCTCCCAAATTCCAGAAGAGACGTTTCACATAGAACCTGAATCTCTGTAAATATGAAATGCATTCTCCGCCAGGCAATACAATGACACTACAAATACAGATATCCCAATCTTATGCTCATCAACATGGAGCATATTTTGCAATACGGTAGACGCCACGGGTCCAATGACCACTCAAAGCCCATGGAACTAAGATGTTATACTAGGATGATGATGGAGCCAGAGGATTTGTTGGATACTATGACAAATTCCTTTCATTTGGTGCCCCAAATACTCTAGCAAAGAGGAAAGGTAATAATGATGATAATGACGCTGATGAAACATGCAACAGTTTGATTTATAACTATGATACATACATGTGATGAATGATGAATGATAAATCATAAATAAGGTCAAGCTATCTAGTCACTACTATAATCTCTATTGATAATTGTTCAAGTTTGCACAGCATTCACTTCATATAGCATTTTAGCATCATCACATCACATGCTTCCATGTTAGAATGATTTGTGCTATATTGGAGTTAATTAATCGATAGATCATCCATTCAAGAAAAATTATGTGATAAACTATCTTTAGTGAATACAGCACATGGCACGGTGGAAGTGCTCCTTATTGCAACCTTAAGGCTGCGGGTTTGAGACATGTTAACAAAAAGACAAAACCATCTTTTATTTATCTACATTTTCTTCTAAAGGTAACTTGACTCCATGGCTGCAATAGTCTGTCAATGCATCAGTGCTGAAAAAACTAGAAATAGCATATTATCCTCACTGACCAACACAAATGGCAACTGCTCATACTGGCCACAAAATTCTTCTTTTTCCCATTTCATTGAGAAAGTGACAGAATAAAGAGGGATGCACACTGAGATGCAACTTTACTTTTGAACAATTATTTAGTATCAAGTCCCTTGGTTGAGAGAGAGAGAGAGAGAGAGAGAGAGATGGAATTTTAAGGCTTTTAAAAGGGTTTCATTGTGTAAGAAGGGGGAAAAGGGAGCAAACTGGAATAAGAAGCCAAGGGTCAAAGTTCAAATGTTGCTTGCAAGCAATGATTCATTGCATGCTACATCTAAATTTAAACTTCTTATTGTTATCAAAAAAAAAAAAAAAAAACTTCTTATTAATTAAAACCAGTGACATTTTGGTATTCCATTAAAAAAACACGAAATTGAATAGATAGTGGAAGTTCAAACGCCATTGCACTGTACATAATCCATCTTGATTCAAACTTGTCATTGAATAAGATTAATGGCCATAGGGGATTTACACGGCTCCCCTTGGGCCAGTAGGGATTAGTCCGGCCCAAAGGGCTGGGATGCCCTCCGTTATAAAATAATAATAATAATAATAATAATAATAATAAGATTAATGAGATTTGCATGTTTTATTAACATCTCACGAAAGTCTATTATTTGGAATAATCTATATAAAATTAATGGTAACCAGAGAATTTATCATGTATCAATAACAAAAAGAGAAACAAAAATCATCTACAAATATAGAACCAAAAAAGGAAAAAATTCTAGTAGAACAATACAATGTGTTGAAGTGGTCAGAAACCAACCCCAACTTGAGCCCAACAAAGGTTGGCATGCATAAACTCAAAGCTGCTCTGACTCATTAAAATCACCACCAGACCTGCCCCATCAGGAGTGGGTAAGGGTAGGTTACCCCTTCAACCCTACCCTATTGCCATCACTATAAAGAACAGATAAAATAAATACAATTTTGAATAAGCTTACCCTGTGAAATTGGGTGTGGTCCACTCCGCAACGCGCTCAGAGTCATCAAAAAATGGGCAATTTTCACAGCCTGATTCTCTAAACTGTACATCATCCACAAAGATAAGTAGTCAATAATACGCATTGGCAAATTCACATAGACGTTAGTTCGCAGTGCCATTAAAAAAAAAAAAGAAAAGAAAAGAAAAGGATAATATTCACCATAAGCCATATTACTTTTCAAGATAAGGGGGCAATATTTAAAGTGGCATTATGAAGCTGAAGCCATAGTATCAGGGAATCATTGGTGATCTTCAAATAATCTCTAGTTTGGGTTTATTAATGTTGAAGGGAGCTCAACAATGTCATAGCTCGGACAGCTGGTGTAAAGAAGGAAGAATATGGTTTTACATCTATTTTCATTATTAAAACAAGAGTACTTAGTTTTAAAAAAAAATGAAAGAAGGCATTGTCACCTTTTCTTTCGGAGGTTTCCTTTCTCTGAGAGAGGAAGGGAATCCTATGGAGTTGCTGACAATTCACCTCAACAAGAGTTGTGACTAGTGAGGGACAAAACTAAAATGAATTGAAAGCATTATTACCTCTGTCCATTTTAGTTTTGGCAAATGTAGCTAGTCTCAATAACTGTGTGATAATCACTGCATGTCCTATACAGTTATTAGTTATAGACTTCTTTTGCCAATCAATAATACATAAAAAAATAAATAAAAATAATTAAAAAACAGTTTTCAGCACATGTACAACAAATATATTTTACAGAGCTCCATTTCTTTATCAGGTTGATAGTGAGTATGATTCCATATCAAACAGAACTGCAATTTCTATCATCCTATCATTGGTATTTCAATGCGAAGATTGAGAATTTTATAAATACATCTAAGAAAAGAAAAAAGGATTCTTCAAGTTCTAAAATCGAAAATAGTAATATACATCAAACTGGAATACCAAGGAGTTACAAAATGATCTGAGTGGAAAAACATTAAGGGACCTTTTTGTCATGCAAACGCGACCTGTAAAATTGGTTTTTTGAAAGATAAGCTTATCTGCACGAAATCATGTTTCAATACTCTTTTCCAATGAAAAATCATTTTTTTTATACAACAACCCTGATCACCCACGTGCTGTGCATGACAGAAGTGTGCGGCCCACCAGCCGAGTGGGACAGGGGAAGGGTGAAAGACATTGTGTAGATAGGAGATGACCCAATAAAGAGACCGGTTGGACACCCTATCAAGCCCCAAAATACAACAGGAGAATAATAAAAAAGCTTGAACTTAAATCCAAACATGAACAATATTAAAAAAATTGTCAAAATGATGTTAGTGCCAATTCATGGGGGTTGGGGCAGTTGCAACTTATGCAAGTGAGGGGGATAATGGAGACCAGGGGCAGACACGAGCACAACCACGCGGGTTTGGCTGCACCCGTTAAATCACAGCGCGCTTTTAAAAATCAAATAAAAATTGTGGACCCACCCTCAAAATCCACATAAAAAATTCCGATTTGCCCTAAAACCAAACTACCTATTAAGGTTCGCAACCCTCAAATGAGAATCTTGGGTCCGCCACTGATAGGGACATAGATGGGCCCCGCAAGCATTGCTCATGATGATCCCATTGGCAACATAGCTTATAAGACCATTTTTTGCATAAAAGGGTGTGCAACCTTACTTCCATGTGAGATGGGAGTATAAACTCAACTTTGTGATTTGCAGAAGGAGGCCATATACTGATATACATAGGGAGTGTATCAAGTTCAACCCCAATCCAAAAATCTCTAGATTTTTGTACCAACTCATAGGCCCCAGTTGGATGCATGCACTTCACATGGGTGGAGAAAGGAAAATCTCCATCATGGATTAAGGAGAATACATGCTCCCAATTAGGAGCAGAACAACACTAACAAAAATGCACACTACACAAAAAGAAACCCCAGCAACCTGCTCAAAAAAGAAGAGGAAGACATAAGTGTGAACATCTTTTGAATGATTTGGATCATTACAAAGTGATCCAAATGGTGATTAGGGCTTGGCCAAATCATAACCCTAGGTTTTACAAACTTGGGAGTTCAAATGTTGTAGAATATCATCATTCTTCATTTGTCAGTCACCCAATCCAATCTAGACTCTGCATTTCATCTCTCTGTATTCAAAACGCTTTGATAAAGCGGTAAACCTAGAAATAAAGTAAAAGTAAAAGTAGAGCTGTGATAAATGAAATGAAGGAGAAGAAGAATGTATGTGACTAAACCTGATCGTAGGTTTTGACAAGCCTGCACCGAAGACAAGCCCTAAGTTCATGACCGAAACTCGTAGGTATCTGTGCCGGCGCGCTCCCCATGTTACTATCTCTACCTCTCTTTCTCTCTCTGTCGCTAAGGAAAGACGAAGACGGGAGAATGAAATCGGTGTTTTTCTCGTCAAGAACAATAGTTTCGAATGGAAGCCTCTGGGCGTTGGTAAGTGATGAATGGTTGGTGTTTATGTCGCCTTGCTACTGTTGGCATGCGAGTTCGGCGAAACTTTTAGGGTGGGAGCGGGTCGTTTCAAGGCCGGCTACTAGGCTTTAGAGAAAAGTTTTGCATGCCTGCTGTGATTTGAAGGCTTATTGAAATGGGGCCGCTCTCATTTGCTCATGCATGTCCCCCACCGCTATATGACTTCCCATTTAGATGACCATCGTTCAAAGACATTTGCCTAGTTAAAAACATTGCTAAAAAAAATTATGTGGGAAAAAACCAAAAACGAAGGGAAAAATAGTATCACAATTTTTAAGATCATTGAACTGGTGTTAGACGTGCATAATACTGCCTTATTAAAACCTTAACTAGGAAAACCCAGTGGGATAAAAAGTAGAAAATGAAAAAGAGTACAGCATACAAATGTCCGGGGTTAGCATACTTCAAGATGTTCCTTGATAAACTACTCCCCCCCAATGATAACATGGTTTGATGATGAGCTTTACGCATGCCAATCTCATATACAAGCTTCTAAAATACTAATTTTGGCAAACATTTGGTAAACAGATCGGGCAGGTTGTTACTCGAACAAACTTGCTTGACTTTAATTTCATTTTTCTTCTTAAGTTCATAAGTGAAGAACTTCGATGCTATATGCTTAGCCTTTTCTCCTTTAATGAAACCTTCTCGAATCTGTTTTATGCATGCTTCATTATTTTCATAGATAATATTCGAGATACCTGCAATAAATGGTAATTGACAAGAATTACAAACATACTGAATCAAAGATCTTAGCTATATACATTCCCTACTGGCTTTATAAAAAGCCAAAATCTCAGCATTATTGGAGAAAGTAGCTACCAATGTTTGTTTAGTAGAATGCCAAGAAATGGCGGCATTACCATTAAGAGACATATAACCTGTCTATGATCAACCCTTAGAAGGATTAGAGAGATTACCTGAATCTGCATATCCTACAAAACCGAAATCTTTACGATAAAACATTCCTAAATCAATTGTTTTACGCAAATATCTTAAGATGTGTTTAATACCAATCCAGTACCTTAATTGGATCGAGTACGTGCTCTTTGGCTTTGCTTCATGCAAAGGAAATCTTTCGGGATTTATAGAACGTGATTATGTGTCTCAATCATCATTTCTCTCTTGAATAATTGTAAAGTATAGAGATCTCTTCATTATCCGGTACCGGTGCCTCTTCAGGGGTTTCCAAAATCTCACCAGGGACTTTCATTATTCTAGAGAGAACGGATTTTACAATAACCTCTTCAAGAGCGTTATGTGCCTCTTTGGGATGAACCTCTTCAGGAGCGTTACGTGCCTCTTTGGGAGAAACCTCTTCAGGAGCATTACTTGCCTCTTCGGGAGTATTATTTGCCTCATCGGGAGGAACCTCTTCTGGAGGGTTACGTGCCTCTTCGGGAGGATATGATGATAATTCTTCATTTAACATTTTCTGCGGAGCTGAGTCCTTTAAACCTATAGATCTGCCACGCTTCTACCATATGGCAGATTCTTTTACTACTATATTTTGACTTTGTCCTACAAGGGCATCAATCATGGCCGGTGCATTCATAACTAGTACATGTGATTTTAAAACCTTTGCTGCATCGTTAAATGCATCAGGTAATATGTTTGTAATTTTTTGTAAGTGCACAATTCTCCATATATTATTTTCATATTGTGAAATTCATAGATCCAGATGAGACAAAATGGAAGTATTCCATGGTAGTTCTCGTTGTTCTTCAAGAACGGATTGCTCTACAAGAACAATACATTCTTCAAGAACTATCTTATCTCCCCCTAACGGCGGGAATATTATCTCATCGAATTAACAATCAGAAAAAACAAGTAGTGAAGACATCTCCTGTTATTGGTTTTAGATATCAAATAATCGAGGGAGAGTCCTAACCTACATAGATTCTCAATTTACGTTGTGGTCCCATCTTAGTATGCTTAGGGCTCCTATCATGCCAAGGTCTTAAAGTCTTAGGATCACTAAGCTTCGGGCTTGAATTTTCTTGTTTTACTCGTAATTAAATGTAATTCGACATTGGAGATTGTCATGTAATATAACATTGATGAGAGTGCACTTAGTTTTTATAATATTTGCTTCTGGCTTCCAATACTAGTAACGATGCATAAGTATTCCTTCACAGTACCCATTCATTCCGATGTCTTTGAAACTAATCAAGTTTATTCGGAAACTCTTTTTTAAAATAAAACATCTTTAATGAATAGGTGGGTACCATTAGGTAACATCATATGGGCTCTTTCGGAGCCTTCAATTATTTGTACAGGTCTAGCTATGGTGGATACTTTTAGTGGAATGAACAACAATTCTGAGAAAGATTTTTTATTTTTCAGAATGGTGTGTTATGACACTATCTACCAAACATATATTGTCCTCAGTTCCATAATCCATGCCTTAAATAATAAATCAATATAACTATGTAATCACATGATGAAACTGAAATAATTAAACCATTCACCATAATCCTTTATGGTCTCTCCTAATTTCTTGAATTGCAAGTGGATTTTAGCATCCAATTGCCAAGATAAGTAAGTGTCCCCATTTATGTTGAGTGCTTTAAAGTCAATCTTAGCCAGATTTGACACCATGCAAGAACTGTAATAGAAAATATATATTAAGTTAATTGTGTGCAGATAATCAATAAAGTAAAAGGAAAAAAAAATAATAAAACCTTAACAACAGAAGTAATTAAGGAAGGAATTTAAACATGACAAAAAAAAAATGACCAATGAAAAGTTAGAACATCAGGTTCTCAACTTTGAGAATCAGAACTGCTGGTTCTGTCAAGACTTCAAGCTTGATTTAGAACTTCAGGTTAATAACACATGAATTTGAACTACAGGCTCTGTTGAAGCTTTTGATTTGAAGTGGAACTTCTGATTCTATCAAATCTTCAGGTTTGAAGTAGAACTTCTGGTTTTGTCAAATCTTCAGGTTTGAAGTAGAATTTTTAGTTCTAATAATTTATCAGAACTTTTGGTTCTATTAAATCTTCAGGTTTGAAGTAGAACTTCTAGTTCTAACAATTGATCAGAACTTTCGATTCTTTCAAATCTTCAGGTTTGAAATAGAACTTTTGGTTCTATCAAATCTTTAGGTTTGAAATAGAACTTCTGATTCTAACAATTGATCAGAACTTCTGGTTCTGTTAAATCTTTATGTTTGAAATAGAACTTCCGGTTCTAACAATTGATCAGAACTTCTGGTTCTATTTTGTGATCCATTCATAATATTGATAAATTTAAATTAAAATAAAAATCATGCAAGAAGATGAACAATAACCAAACACTATAATTACTATAAACAAGTATTATAAACTAGTTGCATGCATTCTAAAAAATTGGTTTTGGAGAATGGCCCAGATACTACTTACTATATTTGAAGAAAAATAGTACCTTTTTCTGAAATCAGCGCTGGGAAGGATTCCGCGATGGAAATCCACGCTGGGAAGGAATTCGTGCAGGGAATCCGCGATGAAAATCTGTGCTGGGAAGGAATTTGCGATGGAAATCCGTGCTGGGGAGGAATCTGTGCAGGGAATCCGCGATGGAAAGGATTTTGCATGGAGATAAGAAGACTGGGTTTTCTTCCTTCTCTTAGAGCTTTATGCTGATGACGTGTTAGAAAAGAGCGAGACCAAGAGAAAAAGGATTAGAGGGAGAAGAGAGAGCTTTTCTGTTATTTCATTATATGTGTACAAATACAAATGGGAGAGGCCTATTTATAGGCAAAGTAACCTCATAAGAGAGGAACCCCAAATTCTAACCCTAACTCATCCTAAGTGGGCATCCACCCAAGATCCATATCTCATAACAATATTTCAAGTTTGGAAAGATCACAAAATATAAAATTGGGCCAATGGGCCATGTTGAAACATCAAATTCAATGTGGTGAGTCATAACTAAACAACATAAAAGTTGTGGATTATTAATTAAGATGAGCTCCCTGATAAACTACTCCTCCCGATGATATTGATAGCAACTATTTACATAGTTACATAGTTTGATGATGAGATCTACGCAAGCCAATCTCATATACAAGCTTTTAAAATACTAATTTTGGCAAACATTTGGTAAACAGATCGGCCAAGTTGTTACTCGAACAAACTTGCTTGGCTTTAATTTCATTTTTCTTCTTAAGTTCGTAAGTGAAGAACTTCGGTGTTATATGCTTAGTCTTTTATCCTTTAATGAAACCTTCTCGAATCTGTTTTATGCATGCTTCATTATTTTTATAGATAATACTCGATATACCTGCAATAGATGGTAATTAACAAGAACTACAAACATGCTGAATCAAATATCTTAGCTATACACATTCCCTATTGGCTTTATAAAGAGCTAAAATCTCAGCATGATTGGAGGAAGTAGCTGCCAAAGTCTGTTTAGTAGAATGCCAAGAAATGGCGGCGTTACCATTAAGAAACACATAACCTGTCTATGATCGACCCTTATAAGGATTAGAGAGATAACATAAATCTGCATATCGTACAAAACCGAAATCTTTACGATAAAATATTTTTAAATCAGTTGTTTTACACAAATATCGTAGGATGTGTTTAATACCAATCCAGTACCATAATTGGATCGAGTACGTGCTCTTTGGCTTTGCTTCATACAAAGAAAATCTTTCGGGATTTATAGAACGGGATTATGTGTCTCAATCATCATTTCTCTCTTGAATAATTGTAAAGTATAGAGATCTTTTCATTATCCGGTACCGATGCCTATTCAGGGGCTTCCAAAGTCTCATCAGGGACTTTCATTATTCTAGAGAGAACGGATTTTACAATAACCTCTTCAAGAGCGTTATGTGCCTCTTTGGGATGAACCTCTTCAGGAGCGCTACGTGCCTCTTCGGGAGAAACCTCTTCAGGAGCATTACTTACCTCTTCGGGAGCGTTATTTGCCTCATCGGGAGGAACATCTTCTGGAGGGTTACGTCCCTCTTCGGGAGGACATTGTTGACACCAAAAATGTCACTTTGCCTCTTCAACATCAAGAAAGCTGCATGAAGTCGCAACCTGCCATAAATAGGCAATGCAACTTCTCCAAAAAATCAAATCTTGTCAGAATCAAACAAAAACTGCAAGATCCTTCAAGACAGCCAAGGGAGGAGTACACAAGGAGTTTCGGGCCATTTCAGGATCATTTGACCTAACTTCGCTTCTCCGACAGCTAAATGGGCGCTCCCGGCGACTACATCATCGAAGACGTCAAAACTTCGATCAGAGCCTACGGATGACTCCAGCATGTCTCAAAAGGGCTCCATGCCAAATTTCAAGTCAAACCGACAACGTTTGACCCTCCATCAATGCTCGAGCAGCAAAATCAAGCCTCCCGGGGCAGGAACCACCGAAGCCTTCGCTCATCAAACCAAGTGCATGAGTGGCTTCAAAATGCTTCCAAAAGGCTGCACGTCGAATTTCAGGTCATTCCGACAACGTTTGACCAGGTTTCGACGCTCCGAAAGAAAATCAAGCCTACCGGCGGCGGAGCTCCCCGGGACCATGGTTTCCAAGACAGAGCCTGTGGATCATCTCAAAATGACTCCAATAGGTTCCCTGTCAAATTTCAGGTCAATCGAACATCGTTTGACAGCACATCAACGCGCGGCATCTCCCTCGCGGTAAAATCAAGTCTACTGGCGACGGGACCCCAAACGGCTTCAAAACTCAAACAAAAGCCTATGGTTGGTCTTATTTATTGCTCAGCAGGCTTCACCTCAAATTTCAGGTCATTCCGACATCGTTTGACCAAGTTTCAGCTTCTGGCGGAAAATCAGCAGCTTTACGCGACAAAGTCTTCGGCTTTCCCGGAAAATTGGAAACTTTGCACTCTAAAAATGCAGGGATTCTCATCAGGTTTTCTACAGGGAAATCAAGCCAATAAATGAGAAGAAATGTCAGGAAAAATACAGAAGAAAACGGCGAAGAAAAAGACCGCAAAACGGACCAAAAAGGGGAAAAAAAACCCCAGGTCGCCGGCCCATGGTCGCCGGCGACCATGGAAGTCCGGGTCACCGGATTTTTCGCCGGTGACCCATTTTTTCCGTCCCTTTTCGCGTTTCGCGCACTTTGGCCCCTGTGGTTTCCTGAAAATGTGATTTTTAGTGCTTGAAATTGACTTATATCCGACGACATCTCAGATCCGCCGTCAAAAGCATAAAATCATCAGTGATCGTTCCAAGATCGCCAACCGGTCGACCAAAAAAGTGTGCTTTCCGCCCGATCGATCGAAAAATCTACAGGACAGATGTCACCGGCCCGCTCTTAGCTATTAATGTCTGAAGTTACATGTTCATCCGATGTCGATCAGCATGCAGATCCATCGATGATCATCGCCAGAAGAATTCCAGAAGACACGGCACGGCCCGCGACTCTTCGACTGCTCGGCGACCAATTAATGTGGTTAATTGGCTAGCTTTATGGCAGTCATTAACTCATTCTATTGGACGGCCCAATCAGAAGCAAGCATTCGGGAGTTACAAATCAAGAGATTCATGGCACTTAAACCTTGAAACTCCTCCCATCATGGCGATTAAATGCCCTCAATTTCCACCGGCCAATCAGAAGCCAAGATCCAAGAGTTACAAAATAAAGGAATTAAACCTTGTAACTCCTCCATTTATGTAGCTTTATGATAATTAAAGCTCATAAACCCTCCTAAATGGCTACCAGAAAGCCTATAAATAGGAGAGCACCCCAAGCATTCCGAGGAGGACTTAAAAAAAGCACCACAGATCCAGAAATCTGAGAGAAAGAGAAAGAGGGAAAACTTTGCTAAAGTCCTGCACCGGCTACCACTACAAGGTGACAAAAGTCCCTTTGGGGGCACCCCCCCAAGGTCCTTGCCTTCTCCCGCTGCCTCCAATGGCTTAGACGTGGCTTTTCAGCCCGTCTACTTAGCTTTTTATTGGACATAGGACCTTCTCTTGGTCTTTGTCCTCTAAAAACCTGAGGTTATAGCCAAGCCAAGCGAATCAAGAGCATCCACTGTTCTCATCTGCATGGATGATGGCGAAGCCCATACATGGCTTGCGACCGTCAATCTGAATGAGTCCCCCACAATCTCCTGAGAAGTTAGATCCTCCTTTTCTTGCTTTTCATTGTAGTTTGTATTTTTCTAAAAGAGACAAAAATCACAACTCTTGTCTTTCATTATTGATGAGAATTGTAAATCGGCTATAAACGCCAAAATCGGCTATAAATGCCAAACAAAATCGCCTTTCACGGCAAACCAAGAAAATGTCTCTTTTCTTAAATATTTGTGCAATGGAAAACTTGAAAGAAGTTGATTTCCTTTTTACTTGCGAAGGTTGATCTCCGGATTACCACTTGCAATTCCAAGTAAAATAGAAAATCTGGCACACCCACACAAAGAAATGTTGATGCACGCTTCAGTCCCCCGGGCGCGAAAGGGCCGGACCCGACGGACTCCCACGTCCGCCGACCCCGGTAGCACCCTCAGCAGGAGCGCGTTCCATCAAGCTGGCACACCCGGTGGGACTCGTTCATTTGAGAATACGGTGCTCGGAAATGAAATATTTGCATATCATACTTTTTGCTCTATGCTTATACTTCTTTTCCGGATTCCTTGGCTACTTTCTAGCTGGTAGCCTATGTTGGATTTTGCATCCTAAAAAAAATGAGATGGGATTTTTTGGAAATTTCTATTTCTTTGAGTTTGTTTCCACTCTTTCTCTTTTCAAAAAAAAAATCAAAAAAAAAATCAGTTTTCTTAGTTTGAATTCAAAATTGAGAAACTTTGATCCTATCCTATCGTTCTTTGGTGCTTGCAGAAATGTTGAGCCCGTTCGACTAAGGTTTTGGGCCATCGTTTCTCTTCGATGAGTTCATTAGAGATTTAAAAAAAAAATTAATAAAAAAATCAAAAAAATCAGTTTTCTTAGTTTGAATTCAAAATTGAGAAACTTTGATCCTATCCAATCGTTCTTTGGTGCTTGCAGAAATGTTGAGCCCGTTCGACTAAGGTTTTGGGCCATCGTTTCTCTTCGATGAGTTCATTAGAGATTTCAAAAAAAAAAAATCAAAAAAAAATAATCAGTTTTCTCGTTTTGGATTCAAAATTGAGAAACTTTGATCCTCTCCTATGGTTCGTGTGCTCGTGGAAATCGTTGAGCCTGTTCGAAATGGGATTTGGGCCATCGTTTCTCTTCGATGAATCTGTCAGGGATAAAAAAAAATCAAATTTCTCGTTTTGGATTCAAAATTGAGAAACTTTGATCCTTTCTCTTCTGGGCATGTGTGCTCGCGGAAATCGTTGAGCCCGTGTTCGGATCGGGGATTGGGCCATCGTTTCTCTTCGATGAGTCTGTTAGGGATCTAAAAAAAAAGATTAAATAAATAAATAAAAAGACATAGACCACTAAGGTTAAACCAATTGCGTTCTTTGATCACGATTGATTCAAGAAAAGCCTTGTCCAGAGTGTGGAGACAGCTTGACTGTTCTAGGCAAGGGTCCTCCAAACGGGTTCATTAAGTAATCCTACCCTTACCTGGGGGCAATTCTATCAATTGAGATTTCATAAGACCGGGTTAGGAGGCCTATGTGTACTCTCTCGTCTTTAAAAAACCTTCAAAAAAATATATATATAAAAAAAAATCTCTTCAAAAAAAAAAAAAAAAAATAATCTTAAAAAAATATTTTAAAAAAAATAAAATAAAAATAATAAAATAAAAATAAAATCATTTCAAAAAAAAATATTCAAAAAAAATAAAAATAAATAATCTTAAAAATATATTTTTAAAAAAAATAAATAAAAATAATAAAATAAAAAAATTTCAAAAAAAAAAAATCTTCAAAAACTCGTCACTTTTGGATTCAATCCGAGAAATTGTGGTTCCTTCCCTTCTGGGTACTGGTGCTCGCGGAAATCGTTTAGCCCGTATTCGGATCGGAATGCCAACTGCTCTCTTTGACGAATCCATTTCTGACCTTTCAAAACAGAGAATCCCATCTCATGGATGCGATCTCCAACATTTGTGCATAGCGGTACTAGTACACCCTTTCAGGGTCTACTGTATCTATGACCGGCACATTTGTAACTCCTACCTTATATTCTTCTTATCTCGAGCAAGCTCCGCTTTTCGATAAGTCGAATTTAGGTATACAATTGCTCCTAGCAGTCATTGGAACGCTCATTTCGAGCCTACCATGCTTGCAACCAGAACAATTGTACCCTCTATGGCTTTTTGCCTTCTTCATATTGCTTGGGTCATGTCCCTTGAGCGATTTGAAAAGACAAAATCATAGAATTCCCCATTTATGATCATCATATTCTTGTGATTACTAATGGATGTGGTCTTGTTTCAAAAATTTTGAAACTAACAATGAGAACTTCACTGATCATCACCTTCGATGAGAACAAGCACCAGCTCATGCTTCAACAGAAGCAAACCGAGCGCACTTACAAGCGCCCTGCTAGCTGCCGAAGCACCAACTCCCTCAGCAACTCTCTGAACTCTGGGTCGACCTCGACTCTCCGGACCATCGTCTTCGGGACACTGGGACCATTCCCACTTCCCGAAGAAGAAACTGCTCTTGCCAAAAGGCAGAAGGTCGCCTCGCAACGTGTCACTACTGTGACACCAAAGGCAACTGTCGAGAAGCAGAAGATCGCCCCTCAACGTGTCACTTCTGTGACACCAAGGGCGAACCCCAAGAATACTAAAACCCGCGGCATCCCCGCGAAACCTCAACCAACAACCAACCAGGTCTACCCTAAGACTTGGTCTCCAAGACCTTCCCCAAAACAAAGAAGGTCTCAAACCTCCACCAAGCCAGCATACCTGGCCCCACTCAAAGAGAACCAGTTCTACCCTCTTGCCTACATGAAAGAGGAGAGACCCATCTCCAACTTGACTCCCAAGTCAACCCAGCATGAACCGGCTTGCTCCCACAAGCCCAAAATCAGATCATGCATCACTAGGCATCTACAAGCACCTGCCAAGGCCTACACTCCTTCAGTTCGACCCTTCATCTCTACAGGGGCCGAACTCGAAAGGTTCAAAGCTTCATTGCAACAAGCAAAGGACCGGGTCCGCATCCTGTCCTTGCCCAATTACAAAGAAGACAAGCTCGGCTGCTGCGCTCGAGGGAGTACATCCTTCATTGTTAAAGCCCAGCCAGAGCTGACTGAAGCTCAAATCGCTCGTCGAGCACGCCGCCATGCATCATATCGACAAAAGAGACTAGAGAAGCAACGGACCCAGCCTCCTACACTTCAAGTCTCCCACAAATGGGTCGAAAAAGAAAGACCCGACCAAGTTGCTGCCGTCCATATGGTTGAAAAAACCAGAAGACGCCAAAAGTCAGCATAAAAAATCCATGTCCGACGTCCGGTGACCCTTAGTGTCACCAGGACACGAAGACATCCCGAAGAATCTCCTGCCCCTTCAAGCCAAGGACGGGAGAGTAATCCTTCATCAAGCTCTTCGTCAAAAAGAATGAGCCCAAGCTCAGTCACCAGGACGGTTTCTTCGTTTGAATCCCGAGGAATGAACGTCCTGGTTACAAATTCTGAGCCACCACCTCAGAATCCACCTCAAGATGATGCGCTCACACGCATCCAGCAGTTGGAACAAGGCCAGCAGATGATTGAAACCCTGATGGAAAACCTTCTCCTTGTTGTCCAAAATCAGGTGAATAATGAGCCTCCTCCGAATCATCGCAATAACGAGGAAAATTGTGAAGAAAATGAGTCACGCGCCCTTACCAAAAAGGACGTAGACAGTATCCTCGCCAAAGCTAAAGAAGAGGATATACTCAAAGAGCATGGGGTCAAGCCACCATATCCCTTATGGATGGACTCAGTCCCATTCCCAACAAAATTCAAACATCCTACTCTCCAAACATATACGGGGAAAGGATCAGCTAGACAGCACGTCATCCACTTCAAGATCCTGACGGGAGCTATTGCAGATCAAGATGCCCTCAAGATCCGCCTCTTTGCAAGTACCCTAAAAGGTACGGCCTTCGATTGGTACTCCACTCTGCCGGAGAACTCTATCCAGAACTGGGCAATGCTAGAGACACGCTTCCTGACCCACTTCCAAGGTGAGGATCATCCTGTTACTATGGCTCAACTCTGCAGCCTAAAACAGGGGGAGAATGAGTCAACATACGACTTCATTCACAAGTGGAAAGCAATGGCGTACAAATGCTCAGATGTACTGGCACAAGCGTCGCTAGTCGACATCTGCCGAAACAACATGAGAGCTAGAATCCGCTCCATGATCATCGACAACAAATCAAAAAACCTAGAAGAACTCCTGGAAGCTTCTATGGAAGCTGAAACGGTGATTAAAGACCTCAACAGTCAGAAGTCATCAAGAAAAGAGCCAACCGCCATTGTAACCTCTAAATCAAAGAAAAAAGAGGTCCTCAATGTGCAAACCAAGTCAGCTCCTTAGCAACCCAAGAAAGCTGAAAACAGAGCTGCACGTAAGACACCTGAACTCTCTGATGCCTTCAAAGAACGTGTAGAAAAGAAATATCCGTTCGATGAAGATGTTGAGGAAATCTTTGAGGCTCTCCTAGCAAATGGCAAACTTATTTTGCCAGAGCCCAAAAGACTGGGAGATGTTGGCAAAACCAATGATCCCCGATACTGTCCATACCATCAGATGATCTCACATCCTCTCAATCAATGCTTCGTTGTGAGAGAGAAGATCAATGAGATGTGGAAAAACGGAGTCATCACCTTTGACAAAAACTATGGGACTTGTGAGAACTTGGTCCGGGCGGCACCCTTAACCACGGGGCGGAGCGTGTCAACCACGGGCTTCAAACGGTGAGTCTCCGTTAGCCCGCATCAGAAATATCCAAGTCCTGACCCTGGGCTTATAAGTCAAACCCCGTATTAACTTAGCATGAGGCCTTTTAAAACCGTGCGGCCCCGGAAACTGTAAGAACTCCGTAGTTAAGCGTGCTCGGGCGGGAGCAGTACTAGGATGGGTGACCTCCTGGGAAGTCCCCGCGCGTGCACGTGGGCCAAAGCGGACAATTTCATGCTGAGTTGGGCGGGGTTGTGACAATTGGTATCAGAGCCGAGGACGGCTCTATTTCCGGTGGGGGAGAATGTGAGAACTTGGTCCGGGCGGCACCCTTAACCACGGGGCGGAGCGTGTCAACCACGGGCTTCAAACGGTGAGTCTCCGTTAGCCCGCATCAGAAATATCCAAGTCCTGACCCTGGGCTTATAAGTCAAACCCCGTATTAACTTAGCATGAGGCCTTTTAAAACCGTGCGGCCCCGGAAACTGTAAGAACTCCGTAGTTAAGCGTGCTCGGGCGGGAGCAGTACTAGGATGGGTGACCTCCTGGGAAGTCCCCGCGCGTGCACGTGGGCCAAAGCGGACAATTTCATGCTGAGTTGGGCGGGGTTGTGACAGGACTGCCTCCGTCAACATGGTGTCATGTGGACAAACACCAAAATCACCGAAGAAGAAGATCACTACTTCCTTTATGGTGATAAACAAAATTCAAGCGTCCGAAGTGTTGGTTCTTTACCCGACACCAGACGGACAACCCATATGGGTACACCCCGATCTCCTGGAAGATGAAAATTGGGAGATCGTAAAAACAAAGCCGACAGCTCAACAGCGAAGGCAGGCTAGGAAACATCTCCTCAGGCTCAAACGGCAGGAGAAGACCCAGCCAAAACAAGAAGTCAATGAAAAGGCAGAGGCCTCCTCTACCACTTCACTCGGGGCAACAGAAACGTCCCTTCCAGAGACTTCAAAGGCGGTAAGAAACTTCACTCTCAGTGATTTCATGCCACCTCGATTCAAAAAAGAAGCTATGCAGGGGGCATCATACTCTTGCAACTCGGTAGTTGGATTCTCCATTGATGGATACGAGTCCAGCGACACCGACGATGGATTCGAGCCCAACTACACCGGCGAGTGGGAGGAATCTCTTGAAACAGGAGAATATCTCTCTGATAAAGAATGGGTTCCTGAAACTCACCTTATGCCAGTAATCTGGTATAACCCTTTGCAACCACAAGGATCCTGGTCTGATGATGAAGAAGATCAAGTGGCTACACAAGAAGATGCTGTTAACCCAGCACCTGTCATTGCTCCAGTGGAAATCAACTATGTTGAGCCACACGGAGAAGACGAAGAAGAGGATCTGGCTCCCATGCCTGATCTTGAAGAATATGCAAGGATCTTGCAGCGTTTCGCTCTAGAACAAGAGCAAGATCGCGTTAACAAGCCTCCTCGCAACCCAGAGCCTGAAGTCCCTGAAGATAATCAGGTACATCCACCCTTAACTCCTGAAAATGGAGAACATTGCTGGATAGACGATCCTCTTACATCCGAGGATGAGTCGGACTCCGAGCAGGCAACATCTCCTATCAGAGCTTCCTGTAATGTAGTATATCAGGACTATAACTCTTTTGAAGGGTCGTCTGATGAGATTACCTATACTCCGACGACGCCTAGCAATGTATCCTCTGGAGCTACCTCGTCTCACGTGACTTTCACAGAGATGACACCCTCTCAGGTTTCTTCTCCTGAGACTGTGACTTCAGGATACACATTCTTCCCGACTGATCATCATGAAGAAAACCCAGATAATGATGCTTGGGATGATGAAATAGTCAACACAGAAGAAAAGCTGCTGGATGCTGTTCAGGACTTGCTCCCGGAAAATGCTCCGTGCAACACAATCACTGAGGATGGCAACTCTGCTGCAGATACATCCCCAGTAGATGAAAAACGACAGCCTCTTGATCCTGAAGACAATCTTCCAAACGAAGATCCTTCTCAAGAAGCTCTCGAAGTTGGTAGAGGCACCCGCTCTGGCCGGGACTACCACAAGAATTACAACTAATCTTCCTTTACTTATGTAAATCCTTCGGGAAAAGATGTTGTAAGCGCCCCCAGTGGCAAAAACAATGAACATGTAGGCCCCAAGGAGGCTTTCAAGTATGACTTGGTTGAGCACTTCAAACACATACCTGCTCTTCACATCCTAGACTTATTGCGAATGTCTCCACGCACTCGTGATAATCTCATCCCAGAATTACAAAAACTGAATGAGGATGTCGACAAACATGCCCCACAAGTCCTCCAAATTGAAATGGACTACCGGGTCAAAAACTCAGAAACCTCCTTAAAAGGAGAAAAAGAGAAAAGCGAGGGATCATGCATCCAATGCCTCTCGGTTCAAAAGGCAGCCAGTGCAACCATCGCCTTCACTAAGGAAGACCTCCTACTTGGCGAAGCAAGGCACAACCGACCCCTGTACTTCACATGGTACATCAAAGAAATGCCGATACATAGAGTTCAGATCGACCCAGGTTCTGCACTCAACCTTATCTCCACTTCGGCTCTTGAAGAGTTGGGCATCCCACCCAACAAGCTGAGCCACACATCCGTATCTATCTTTGGATACGATGGGAGTACTCAAAGGCCTATCGGCAAAATCAGGTTCAAATTGCAAATCGGTGATCTTATCTCTGAGGTCACTGTGTATGCAATAAAAACCCCCTCATGCTGCAACATCCTTCTCGGACGTCCTTGGATACACGAGAACGGTGTTGTCCCTTCAACTCTACATCAATGCATCAAGTTCGTCGGCGACGACGGCATGGTACATCGTGTCTTTGTGGACAGTAAACCCTTCAAAGGTAAAGAAGTCCACTTCGCAGACTCCCAGATGTATGAAGGAGAAAAAGAAGAAGAGGAAATAGCACCCCCTGCTGAAAATCTCCAGAAAGATAAAGGCAAGGCTCCTCAAAAATCACCGGAAGAAAACAAACCCTCCGGCAAATTAGAAGAGAGTAGTCAATCTCCCTTCGTCATCTCCCTCAAAAATTCAAAACCTTTGGTCATCACGACTAAAGTGAAGAAGGCGAAACAAAAGTCTGGGGGCAAATTTGTTGTTTCTCTCGTGTCTATCATGCAAGACACAGACTCGGACTCAGAGCCAGAAGACGATTCATCGTCAAGCCAAGCTGACACTCAGCAAGTTCAGCCTGCTCTCACTCCGATGGAGACACCTGCTGATGTAGAAGATCCTACATCTGTTACCTTTGTTGTTCCGGCAACATCACCAAAGCAAAGACCGATCTTCTTTCATAGATCGGATGCTTCTTCATCAAGTTCCTTACTTGAACCTTTCCAAAACGAAGGTATGCCTCAACTATCTCTATATAGTCCTGTGGCACAAGCTATCATGAAGAAAATGGGCTTTGACGCTCAGAACCCAGTCGGTTTGGGGGAAGGCCGCGGTATTCTCACCCCATTGGGGCCCGCCTTGACCAAAAGCCAGCTGGAAGATTGGAGACTCTACGATCATGTAGAAAAGTCTTCATATAGGTTAGGGTATGATCCCGACACTCCTCTGAGACAGTTGACACAAAAGCTTAAAAGTCATTTTACCGACCAAGCCTCAACATCTCAAGTCCATGAAGACATCGATCTCCCTGGATATCTCTTTAAAGAGTTACCTGACAAAGATCCAGGAAGCTCATCCAATTGGTATGATTTCTCTGATGATAAAGAGGAATCTTCCGATAATACAGACTTGTGCTATTCTGACCCAGAAGAGCCCTCGTCTCCAAAAGAAGTACTTTACTTCGACCCAGTTTCAACAGGCGATTGGGACCATCTCATAGCAAGCCTTGAGAAGATCACCAATCAAGAAGACCCGTGGAAAGGAACAAACCCTCGGTCTACAAATGCCCTTGGAATCCCAGAAGGTTTTGTTGAGCTGGAGGCCTCCGAAAATATTGTGGAGGAACCACCTTCAATCCTTCTAACAGAAGATCCTGTTGAAAAGATAGACTTGGGAACACCAGATAACCCACGTCCTGTATTCATAAGCAAGAATATAAAGGATGATGAGTTACCCGAGTATATCGCTTTTCTTCGTGAGTTCGTTGATTGCTTTGCATGGTCCTACGATGAAATGCCTGGTTTAGTCCCCAAAGTAGCAGTCCACAAACTCAATCTTCAAGAAGAAATCAAGCCTGTCAAACAAGGCCAAAGAAGATTCCGTCCAGATATGATGGATAATATTGAACAAGAAGTTCAAAAGCTCAAAAGCGTCGGCTTCATCCGTGAGGAACAACATCCAGAATGGTTGGCCAACATTGTCCCCGTGACAAAGAAAAATGGGCAGATCAGAGTCTGTATTGACTATAGAGACTTGAATGGCGCTTGCCCTAAAGATGAATTCCCGCTCCCCATACCAGAGGTAATGATTGACAATACCTGTGGATTCGAGCGAATGACATTCATGGATGGCTTCTCTGGCTACAATCAGATAAAGATGCATCCTGAAGATGAAAAGCACACTTCATTTCGGACTCCATTTGGCGTGTATTGCTACACTGTCATGCCATTTGGTCTGAAAAATGCTGGTGCCACATATCAGAGGGCTATGATGAAAATATTCCAAGATATGCAGCACAAGATGGTCGAATGTTACGTTGATGACCTCGCCGTCAAAAGCAGAAGAAAAGAAGACCATCTCAAAGATCTTCGGGAAGTCTTCCTCCGACTCCGCAAACACAAACTGTGGATGAATCCTCTAAAATGCTTCTTCGGCGTCTCGTCGGGTAAGTTTCTCGGATTCCTTATTCGGAAAGCTGGAATAGAACTTGACCCCATAAAAGTCAAGGCTATTCTAGAAATGCCCTCTCCAAGAACCTTGAGAGAATTAAAAGGGCTCCAAGGGAGATTGGCCTACATCAGACGGTTCATCTCCAATCTTTCGGGGAAATGCCGTCCATTCTCTCGATTGATGAAAAAGGGTGTAGACTTTGTCTAGGATGCCGACTGTGAAGCCGCATTTCAAGATATCAAGTAGTACCTGACCAAACCTCCAGTGTTAGCTGCCCCTGCCACTGGAAAACCATTCATCTTGTACACAAGAGCTCTTGATCACTCTCTGGGTGCTCTGCTTGCACAAGAAAATGATGAAAGAAAAGAAGCTGCTCTATACTACCTCAGCCGCATGCTAGTAGGTGCAGAGCATCGTTATTCTCCAGTCGAAAAAGAATGCCTTGCAGTGATGTTCGCCGTACAAAAGCTACGTCACTACTTGCTTTCCAACACAGTCTACCTCATCTTAAGGATCAACCTCTTGATGGTCCTTGTTACAAAAGTAGGTTCTCTCAATGCACGACTGGCAAAATGGTCCATCCTCTTGTCACAATTTGATATTAGGTATGTACCACAAAAAGCAATCAAAGGCCAAGCTCTAGCAGACTTTCTCGCAGAGCATCCATTGCCTAAAGATTCTCCACTTAGAGATGATCTCCCAGACGAACCTGTCTACAACGTGGAGACTCCCTCACCAAATGCCTCCTGGGACATGTACTTTGACGGTGCAACCAGGACAAATGAAAAAAGAAAGCTGATCTCGGGAGTTGGCATCCTCTTTGTTAGCCCCAACAAATACATGATTCCACACGCTTTCTCGCTACTGGAACCATGCACAAACAATGCAGCTGAATACCAAGCTCTGATCCTAGGATTGGAACTCGCCATCGAATCCGGTATCACTATGCTGGAAGTCTTTGGAGACTCTCAACTGATCATCAACCAGATGAATTAGATATATGAAGTCAGGAAGCCCGATCTGCTGCCTTATTACAACAAGGCACAATCACTTCTGCAAAAGTTTGACATCTGTCACATCACCCACATTCGTAGAGGTGAAAACATCCGTGCAGATGCCCTGGCCGGACTTGCCGCATCAATGGCGATCCAGGAAGGGGAAAACATGCAAATTACAGTGTGTGAGAGAAGGATCCTCCCTCCTCTTAACACACACCAAGCAGTTGCTGAATGCCACCGAGTGGTTGGAAGTCGGATCTCTATCCTTCAACCTTCAATCGGCGACTGGAGGGATCCGTTCATTGATTACACCATGTTCGGAATCCTACCTGAAGATCCAAAAGAACGGGTAAGCATCCAAAGGCGAGCCCCAAACTTTCATTTGGATATTCCTTCAAAAATCCTCTACAGGAAATCCTTCAACGGAGTACTTCTATGCTGCTTGTCACAACAAGAGGCCGAAGAAACACTTAAAGAAGTTCATGCTGGTCTTTGTGGAGCCCATCAGGCAGGTCCTAAGCTCGATGATCAGATAAAAAGGTTAGGTTACTATTGGCCTACCATGGTAGCTGATGCAATGCAATTTGCCAAACGCTGCCAGCTATGCCAAGTTCACGGAGATTACATTCACATGCCTCCGGAATGGCTACACCCTACAGCAATCTCGTGGCCTTTCGAAGCCTGGGGTATGGATATCATAGGTCCTATTTCTCCCCCTTCAAGCAAAGGTCATCGCTTCATCTTCGCCGCAACGAATTATTTTTTCAAGTGGTCAGAAGCACTTGCGTTCAACGAAATGAAGACCTCATCAGTCCTTCAATTCCTATGCACCAACATCATTTGTCGTTTCGGCATACCTAAAAGATTCGTCCATGATAACGGACCACAATTCCGGGATCATCGATTCTACAGGTTCTGCGACAAATACAAAATCCAAAGCTGTCATTCGACTCCATACAATCCGGCAGCAAACGGATTAGCAGAAGCCTTCAACAAGACACTCTGCAAAATCCTCAAGAAAATGGTCTCTAGTCACAAAAGAGACTGGAGCGACAAACTGTCTGAAGCTTTGTGGGCCTATCGAACCACCGTTCGAGGACCAACCCATGGCACACCATTCTCCTTGGTCTATGGATGCGAAGCTGTCGTGCCCCTAGAGGTACAAATTCCTTCTCTGAGGGTATCTCTACAAAATGACATGACTCAAGAAAGTAATGCGAGATTACGACTTCATGAGCTGGACAATCTCGATGAGAGACGGCTCGAAGCTCGACAAAGCATTGAACTTTACCAAGCACGCATGGCAGGATCTTTTGACAAAAGGGTCCGGCAACGAGCCTACAAAAGGGGTGACTTGGTTCTTGCGGTAAAAAGACCAATGGTCTTCGCACACAAATCCAAAGGCAAATTTGAACCAAAATGGGAGGGACCCTACGTCATCGACAAGGTCTTCTCCAACGGCGCAGATGTATGCTGCCTATCAACGGCAAGTTCTTGAAGCGGTACTACCCTTGAAGACTTACCCAACTGGGTAAGAGCAATGCCTGTATGGCCAAAACCTATTCTCAGGTACTCGCTCGTCAAACCCACTCTCTTTAGAATTTTCATATCAAATGTCAAAATTTCTAGAGATTCAAAAACAATGCTTACTTTTATCGTTTCATTGTTCAAAAACAAAAAAATCCAAGTTTAGGAGCCTCTCCCTGACTTGACCAAAACTTTCGATCCTTGAACTAAATTTCATGGTTTGAAACAAAAATCCGGATTCAGGGATTTCCACCCTAGTCCACCTTACCTTTTACCGCCAAATGGTTTTAGGTCAAAATTTACGACCCTCGTGTCTTTAAACAAAAAATTTGGTTTTTAGAAACCGCGGGGAAGCGACATTCAGTCAATACTCGCAAAACCCATAAAATCGGAAGGATGCGAACCCCATTCGATACTTCCAAAATCCAAAAAACCGGAAGGATGCGGACCCCATTCGATACTTCCAAAACCTAAAAATCGCAAGGAAGCGAACTCCATTCGATGCTTGCAAAATTTCAAAAATCGTGGAGAAGCAACAAACCAGTTGATATCCATAACCCAAATTTCAAAAATCGTGGAGACGCAACATACCAGTTGCTATCCACAACCCAAATTTCAAATGGTTCGAGAAAACCTCAAAAAATCGCGGAGAAACGACATCAAGTCAGTACCCGCAAAACCAAAACTTTTCGGAAATGCAGGGAAGCGACGCTTAGTCGATATTTGCACCCCAATCCGCGAGGAAGCGACATTCCATCGATACTCGCAAAACCTAACCCGCGAGGAAGTGACATTCCATCAATACTCGCAAAACCGAATGAGCAAGGAAGCGACATTCCATCGATACTTGCAAGACCATTCAGCGGGGAGGCGACATTTAGTCGATACCTGCATTTTGAAAACCAAAATTCGGCTATAAACGCCAAAATCTGGCTATAAACGCCAAAATCTGGCTATAAATGCCAAAACAAAAATTTTCGGCTATAAATGCCAAAATCGGCTTTCATGCCAACAAAACAAAAGTTGGTTTTAAAAAAAAAAATCGGCTATAAATGCCACACAAAAAAAAAAACCTGACTCTCATGTTAAAACCGGCTATAAATGCCACAAACCGGCTATCAATGCCACAAAAAATTGGCTTTCACGCCGACAAACCAAAACTTGGCTTTCAAAAAACCCGGCTATCAATGCCACCAAACCGGTTATAAATGCCACAAATTAGCTATCAATGCCACCAAACCGGCTATAAATGCCACAAATTGGCTATCAATGCCACCAAACCGGCTATAGATGCCACAAAACAAACACCGGCTTCCATGCCAACCCAAATTTTGGCTTTTACGCCATAAAATTTCAGCTTCCATGCAATCTCAAAATCGGCTTTCACGCCACAACCAAAATCAGGCTCCCATGCCAAAACAATTATTTGACAAAAGATTTTCACAAAAAGACAACCTTTTGATCAAATTTTCAAACAAACACCCCATTTAGCAATTGCTTTCATCACAAAAAGATTTGAGTGAGCGTAGGGAAAACAAAAAAAAAAAGAAAAGTACCAAAAAAATACATGTGGTACCAAAAAAAAAAAGAAAGTGTTCACAAGCACTACAAAAAAAAAGTACCAAAAAATACATGTGGTACCAAAAGAAAGAAGAGTAGTTTCTGCTATAAAAAAAAATCAGGAGCTCAGCCAAAACTGGTCTCCAGCCAAAGCTTCAGCTCCTCAAGCAAACTTTTGGCCTTAGCCATCAGAGTTTCTAAGGCACGCTTCTTCAGGAACTTGCCATGAGATGCTGGCGAATGCCGTAACCCTTCTTTTACACCGGGAAGCTTTTCCCCAGCAGTTTGCCATTGTTCGTTTTCTAGAGTCCTCCTCTCGAGAACTTGACCGGCATCTGCAACCCTGTGAATCAGAGTACTCTCCCTGTCACGAGCCTCTGTTATAGCAGTCCACTTAGCATCAACTTGTGCATTCAAATGCTCAAGACGTTTCCTGGCCTCCTCAACTTCCCTATCAAGGACGTTAAGGTCATGCCTCAATCCGATGATGGCTAGCTCTTCCAAGTTCTTCTCCCGAACTAGCTGCTTCTTGCTTTGTGTAGCCTCATTCAGGTTAGACTTAGCCTTATCAGCAGGGTCCAAGAACATCTCCTTGAAGAATTGGTCGTCAGGGAAATCCATGGTCTCAAACCACTTGTCACCCAGTGCAATGATCCTATCAACGATCGCCCTGGCACCTGTGACATCCAGACCAACCTCTTCGGTATCAGTGAGAATCTCCTGTACATGTGGGATCATGCCAAATCCGGCATCCAGGTGTCCAGAAAAGAGAGTCTTGATCCAAGAACTCAAAACCCGAGCCAGCACCTTCTTCGCAAATTGAAGAGACGAACTGGATGAAGATTCACCCTTCTCCGTTGATCGGCTGCTCATGTCATGTCCCATTGGAAGAGTAACAAAAGAACTCTTTCCACTTGGAGCCACTGGAGAAGGAATCTCAGCACGAGGTATCTCCTCTATCGCGTCAAAACTGGTTGTAGGAGTCTCTACCTTCGGATCGACTCTGGCATCCCTTGCTCTGGTTCTGAAGAAAGCGATGGACTCTCTTCTGTCACTTCAAAACCTGCAAATGAAACACAAAAAGGTATGAATATGATCCTGTTAAAAAAAAATCATCAGGGTGATCACTACAAAGTACCTTCTTCGACGACTGGCGGAACACTCTCTTCCTCCATGAACTCATCGGAAGCATCATCAACATTTGCGTCCATTGATGGTTCAAAGTCATCGGAATCCTGTGGCAAGTCAGCTGACAAGAAAAATGTTAGCAAATCAAGTCGCAGGAAAAAAAAAAAAAAAAAAAGAGAAAGCACAAGAAGTTATACCAATTGGAGATTCTGGAATCATTCCAGAGTCCCTCGGTTCTTCTTCAGATGCCATAACCGGCTCCATCACCGCCTCATCGGTCGGAACCTTAGGCATCGCCAAGCCTTCATCCTCTGCTAAAAAAAAAAAAAAAAGCAGCAGCAGGATGAGAAAACAAATCAGAACATGGAAAGCCCCATGAAAGAAGCAGAAAAAGAAAAAGGAAGAATCATACCTTCACCGATGGTCTCTTCCTCCCGAATCCTCTTCTCGGGAGGTTCGTCAGCTTCCCCTGGCACCTCCTCATTGACAGTGAGAGGGACTTCCACATCAGGAGAGTCTTCGTCCCGCCCCGTGTGACGCTGACTCCTCTTCCTCTTACTTCTGTGGGCTCGCTTCCTAGAAGATCCTGCCCCACTGTCAGAGTCAGGTCTCCCACTTGACTCCTCACTGGATGGTCTGCTCTTGCCAGTAGACTCCACGGAAGCTCGCCTCTGTGCCGCTTGCATCCAAGCGTCGAGCTCAGCTTCCTCCTGTTCTAGCTGCTCCAAAGTCTCATCAGGTACTTCCCGAACAGCTTCAGAACCAATGACGCCCTGGTCACCGAGAAAGCTTATCTTGTGCTTTTCTCCAGAAAGGAAGGCCCAAACTTCCTCTCGCCGGACGCCATCCGACTTTCCAGTACCTTTCCCCGAAGACAGCTTTACATCAAGCTCCTTCTTGGAAAGCCCCCGATATGCCAGAAAGCTCTCCGCGAACCACTTCGTGAAGCCGGCAGTTCGGAAAGTCGACAGCTCAGGATAAGAAATCGTGGCAGTAGTGTCTTCAGCACTATAAAAAGCCCATGCATTTCTGCCATCCTGCAAACCCCCAAAGCGCTTTACCATGCTTGAAGGTGCTCCAACAATGCCTTGAGAGAAGCCCAACTGAAGCGCAAAGCGAGAAGGTACATACGGCTGGATGTCGACGAAAAGATGTCTGCGGTACACCATCGTGCCAACGCGTATGCTGAAAAGCCACTCCTTCTCTGCATTTGTCAAAGCATAATGTCTCCCTGACCCTGCCCTGGTAGAGTCACGGGGGGCACCAAAGTCAAAAGCCTTCTTCCGGAACTCCGGAGAAAGCTTCACTGAAGACTGCCCCATCTTGACGTCCCTGAACCTTCGGATCCTCATGCGGGCAAACAAAAGTGATTCGGATACGGCTTTTCCCTTAGCCAATCGAATCATTAGAGGATCATCATCCTGCGCAGCACCAAGCCGATGGAAGCCAGGACAGTGGTATACATACCACGAATAAAAGATATGGGCTGAAAATACCCTATTCATAGGGAGCCCAAGCCGAACCAAGAAAGCAGCCGCTTGCAGTTCGGTACATAGATAGGAGTAGAGAGCCGGTACCAAAGCAAGCCGCTCTCCAAACGCCATCTGACAAGCCGGAAAAATACAATGCGGCCTGATGTGCGTCCCATCTCCACCAGCAAACACAGCCTCACCTAACCAATAAGTGAGGTAAACTGCAATTTCTCTCCGTAGTGCAATGTCAGAACAAATTACATCTGTACCTGCGAAGAAGTCTTTAACTCTTCTTGCATGGCGGAAGCCTTCTTCCGGTCCTCCAGGGTCATGCTGTCAGAAGATTCTTTGCTATCAAAGAAGTTGAAGAATGAAGAGCCGCAACTCTTCCAAATGCTGGATCTTACCTTCGAGCCTTCCTTCTCCTTCAAAAAATCATAGAAGGCGACGAGCTGAAAGTATAGGAGCCTGAACTCCTCTGACTGCTCCTCAAGGACGCTGTCAATCGGCATGAACTCCTCATAGAGTTTGCCAAGGATGGGCAATCCAGTAATGGCGCTCAACTCCTTCAAGGAAAAACCAATCTCACCATTCGTTACAACGAAGGTATTGGTTTGTGGGAGAAATGATTCCAACATGGCCATGAAGGCCTCGTCGGAAAAAGCCACGGTATCTCTGAAGGCACGGACTGCGTCAAAAATCCTGGCTTCCTTCAAAACGGCGTCCCCAATCAGCAAGGTGTGGTCAGTCCATGACTTCCAATCGGAGTCAGCATTAAAACGACCACGAAGTCGAAAAGGCTTCACCCAATTACTGCCGTCACCGCTGAAAACGCCAAGGCCCACCGGTCTCAAATCGACCGACGGATAATCAGAGCCTTGGTAACCACTAGCCGGCATCAATATGTCCATATCGGCAGGCGACTTCTCCGCATATCCGGAAGGACCGCCAACAAAAACCCCGGTCTTGATTACATTTGTCCTTTTCACCCAGCTTGGAGGATCTTCCCTCTTAGAGCACGTGGGAGCAAGGCTCATGATCGAGACGGTACGATCAAACGTCGACCGAGTAGCAACAGTCTTCTCTTCACCATCAGCTGTGTAAGAGAACTGAAAACATCTCCTCTGGTATGCCACGTCGTCAGGGACTGCATCACCAAAGAAGAAGGTAGGCTTGGGCAACACCCTCTGATCGTCTATAACCCACGGCCGACTGCTTACCATGATCTTATAAAATTCCTCTCCCTTGAGAGTGATCAGTCGCTGTCTCATCTCATCTCTGTTGAGAGAGTCGCACTCTTCAAGATTTCTTTCCACAAACTGGACTTTCTCCCGGGCCTGCTAAACGGCCACATTGGAAGATCTAGCAGATCGACGAGGTACGCTTGTAGCAGGCTCTTTACCCTTGTTCGCTCTGGAGGAACCACCTGCAAAGGTTGGAAAAGAAAAAGATCATCATCAAAATGACAGGATTTCGCTAAAAAAAGGGTCACTTTGTCCCACAAAAAATCTGGCGAAATTTTGGCATGACTCCGGGGCAATTCCAAAGAAAAAGGGAAATACCCCGAAAGAAATAGAAAGTTTGAAGATGGGCTCAACATCGCTGCGAGCTCCGAAACTCCAAACTTTCGAAACCTCAAAATCTCCGCAAAATCAAGAAGGGCTCAACATCGCTGCGAGCTCCAAATTCCCAAATTTGTAAAGATTTTCAGGTATGCTATCATGCTCTCAAATTCAATCTACAAAAAATGCATGCATGGGCAACAAAAAAAAAAAACAAACAAAAAAAAAAAGAAGAAAGAAACTTTCTGAAAAAAAAGGGGGAGAAAGAAAAGAACAAAAAAAAAAAGAAACTTTCTAAAAAAAAAAGGAAAAAAAAAAAGAAGAAAGAAAACAGCAAAAAAAAAAGAGGAGAGGGGCTGGCCCATCAGGCCGTGGCCCACAGGCCACGTGGCCGTACGGACCAGATCCGTACGGATCTGTCCGTACGGCCCACAATAAAAAAAAAGAAAACGTGCAAAAAGAAAAAAAAAAAGAAAAGGAAGCACGAAAAAAAAAAAAAACAGAAATCACGTGGAAAAAGAAAAAAAAAGAGAGAAGAAGAATAGAAAGAAAAGAAAAGAAAAGAAAAAAAAAGAAAAAAAAAGGGAGAGAGAAACTTTTTTTTTTATCATCCTATTCTCTACATGGAGTTTTCTTGAAAGAAAAAAGAGAGAAAACTTACTTGAAGCCATTGATGGAGAAGAAGAAGGAAAAAGCTTGAAGATCCTTGAAGAAGAAGAACTCTTGGTCTTGGAGCTCTCTTGAGATTGTTGCAAAAGAAAGCAATAAGGGCAAGAGATCTAGCCTCCTCCTTGCTTTTATAGAAAAGAGCAAATCAAAGAAGGAAAAAAAAAAAAAAGAGAAAGGTAAGTGCTACTAATTAGTAACCTTACCAAAAGAGAAGGAATTAGAAAGATTCTTTCCCAAAAAGAAAGATACCTTGAGATATTCTCTCCCAAATTAAGGGAATATGAGAGATTCTCTCCCATAAAGATATTTTTAGATATTCTCTATCCAAATGAGATATCTTTAGATATTCTTTACAAAAATGGCCCCACATGAGATCTAAGCCATTCTAAAAAGCTTAAGGTCCCATGGGTTAGCCCATATGAGCCAGGTTTGACCACCTAGGCACTAAAAAAAAAATGGGCTTTTAGTCAGGAAAAAAAATCCCTCTTACCAAGAGCGTACAAAAATGGTCCCATGCCTCTTTTGAGTTGATTGAACCATACAAAAAAAAAAAAAAAAATTTCCAAGCCCCATGAGCTTCCAAAGAATCAAACCATCCAGCCTCATATACCAAATTGAGCCAAAATCTTGAACTTGACATTCCACAAAAATCCAAACCACTCCAATGGACCCACACAGTCCCAAATAGTGACCAAAAACCAAATCCTGGTCCCCTAACTTGCCACATACAGCTTGTTAGGTCACAAGACCAAAGCCAAAAACCAAATCCTGATCCCCTAACTTGCCACATACAGCCTGTTAGGTCTACAAGATCAAAACCAAACCGATCCCCTAGCCTGCCATATATAGCTGGTTAGGTCACAAGATCAAAAACAGAAACCCAAATCCACATCCCTGATGTCATCTTCAAAACTTTGCCTCGAGATGGTACTTGATTCCTTTCATTACCATAAAATTCCCCTGGAAGCTCAAAGGCTACTCTACCAAAGGAAAGATTGCTCAAAGACTCTTGGTTAAGACACAAGCTCTTCTTCAAAAAATCTCTTCGAGGTACATCGACTACAAAAGTCAAGCAACTCGTCGCTGTACCTCGAGGGGGCATTTGTTGACACCAAAAATGTCACTTTGCCTCTTCAACATCAAGAAAGTTGCATGAAGTCGCAACCTGCCATAAATAGGCAATGCAACTTCTCCAAAAAATCAAATCTTGTCAGAATCAAACAAAAACTGCAAGATCCTTCAAGACAGCCAAGGGAGGAGTACACAAGGAGTTTCGGGCCATTTCAGGATCATTTGACCTAACTTCGCTTCTCCGACAGCTAAATTCGCGCTCCCGGCGGCGACATCATCGAAGACGTCAAAACTTCGATCAGAGCCTACGGATGACTCCAGCATGTCTCAAAAGGGCTTCATGCCAAATTTCAAGTCCAACCGACAACGTTTGACCCTCCATTAATGCTCGAGCAGCAAAATCAAGCCTCCCGGCGGCGGGAACCACCGAAGCCTTCGCTCATCAAACCAAGTGCATGAGTGGCTTCAACATGCTTCCAGAAGGCTGCACGTCGAATTTCAGGTCATTCCGACAACGTTTGACCATGTTTCGACGCTCCGAAAGAAAATCAAGCCTACCGGCGGTGGAGCTCCCCGGGACCATGGTTTCCAAGACAGAGCCTGTGGATCATCTCAAAATGACTCCAATAGGTTCCCTGTCAAATTTCAGGTCAATCGGACATCGTTTGACCGCACATCAACACGCGGCATCTCCCTCGCGGCAAAATCAAGTCTACTGGCGACGGGACCCCAAACGGCTTCAAAACTCAAACAAAAGCCTATGGTTGGTCTTATTTATTGCTCAGCAGGCTTCACCTCAAATTTCAGGTCATTCCGACATCGTTTGACCAAGTTTCAGCTTCTAGCGGAAAATCAGCAGCTCTACGCGACAAAGTCTTCGGCTTTCCCGGAAAATTGGAAACTTTGCACTCTAAAAATGCAGGGATTCTCATCAGGTTCTCTACAGGGAAATCAAGCCAATAAATGAGAAGAAATGTCAGGAAAAATACAGAAGAAAACGGCGACGAAAAAGACAGCAAAACGGACCAAAAAGGGGAGAAAAACCCCCAGGGTCTCCGGCGACCATGGAAGTCCGGGTCACCGGATTTTTCGCCGGTGACCCATTTTTCCGTCCCTTTTCGCTTTTCGCGCACTTTGGGCCCTGTGGTTTCCTGAAAATGTGATTTTTAGTGCTTGAAATTGACTTATATCCGACGACATCTCAGATCCGCCGTCAAAAGCATAAAATCATCAGTGATCGTTCCAAGATCGCCAACCGGTCGACTAAAAAAGTGTGCTTTCCGCCCGATCGATCGAAAAATCGACAGGACAGATGTCACCGGTCCGCTCTTAGCTATTAATGTCTGAAGTTACATGTTCATCCGATGTCGATCAGCATGAAGATCCATCGATGATCATCGCCAGAAGAATTCCAGAAGACACGGCACGGCCCGCGACTCTTCGACTGCTCGGCGACCAATTAATGTGGTTAATTGGCTAGCTTTATGGCAGTCATTAACTCATTCTATTGGACGGCCCAATCAGAAGCAAGCATTCGGGAGTTACAAATCAAGAGATTCATGGCACTTAAACCTTGAAACTCCTCCCATCATGGCGATTAAATGCCCTCAATCTCCACCGGCCAATCAGAAGCCAAGATCCAAGAGTTACAAAATAAAGGAATTAAACCTTGTAACTCCTCCATTTATGTAGCTTTATGATAATTAAAGCTCATAAACCCTCCTAAATGGCTACCAGAAAGCCTATAAATAGGAGAGCACCCCAAGCATTCCGAGGAGGACTTCAAAAAAAGCACCACAGATCCAGAAATCTGAGAGAAATAGAAAGAGGGAAAACTCTGCTAAAGTCCTGCACCGGCTACCACTACAAGGTGACAAAAGTCCCTTGGGGGGCACCCCCCCCAAGGTCCTTGCCTTCTCCCGCTGCCTCCAATGGCTTAGACGTGGCTTTTCAGCCCGTCTACTTAGCTTTTTATTGGACATAGGACCTTCTCTTGGTCTTTGTCCTCTAAAAACCTGAGGTTATAGCCAAGCCAAGCGAATCAAGAGCATCCACTGTTCTCATCTGCATGGATGATGGCGAAGCCCATACATGGCTTGCGACCGTCAATCTGAACGAGTCCCCCACAATCTCCTGAGAAGTTAGATCCTCCTTTTCTTGCTTTTCATTGTAGTTTGTATTTTTCTAAAAGAGACAAAAATCACAACTCTTGTCTTTCATTATTGATGAGAATTGTAAATCGGCTATAAACGCCAAAATCGGTTATAAATGCCAAACAAAATCGCCTTTCACGGCAAACCAAGAAAATGTCTCTTTTCTTAAATATTTGTGCAATGGAAAACTTGAAAGAAGTTGATTTCCTTTTTACTTGCGAAGGTTGATCTCCGGATTACCACTTGCAATTCCAAATAAAATAGAAAATCTGGCACACCCACACAAAGAAATGTTGATGCACGCTTCAGCCCCCCGGGCGCGAAAGGGCCGGACCCGACGGACTCCCACGTCCGCCGACCCCTGTAGCACCCTCGGCAGGAGCGCGTTCCATCAGACATGATGATAATTCTTCATTTAACATTTTTTGCGGAGCTGAGTCCTTTAAACCTATAGGTCTACCACGCTTCTAGCGTATTGCTGATTCTTTTGCTACTATATTTTGACTTTGTCCTACAAGGACATTAATCATGGCCGGTGCATTCATAACTAGTAGATGTGACTTTATCACCTTTGCTGCATCGTTAAATGTATCAGGTAATCTGTTTGTAATTTTTTGTAAGTGCACAATTCTCCATATATTATTTTCACATTGTGAAATTCATAGATCCAGATGAGACAAAATGAAAGTATTCCAATGTAGTTCTCGTCGTTCTTCAAGAACGGATTGTTCTACAGAAACAATATGTTCTTCAGGAACTATCTTATCTTCCCCTAACGGGCGGAAATATTGTCTCATCGAATTGAGAATCAGAAAAAATGAGCAATGAAGACATCTCTTGTTATTGGTTCTAGATATCGAATAATCGAGGAAGAGTCATAACCTATATAGATTCCCAATTTACGTTGTGGTCTCATCTTAGTATGCTTAGGGCTCTTATCATGCCAAAGCCTTAAAGTTTTAGGATCACTAAGCCTGGGGCTTGACTTTTGTTGTTTTGCTCTTAATCGAATGTGATTCGACATTGGAGATTGTCATGTAATATAACATTGATGAGAGTGCACTTAGTTTTTCAAGTATTTGCTTCTAGCTTCTAATACTAGTAACGATGCATAAGTATTCATTCACAGTCTCAATGTCGTACCCATTCATTCTGATGTCTTTGAAACTAATAATGTTTCTTCGAGAATCCTTTTTTAGAACAAAACATCTTTAATGAATAGGTGGGTACCATTAGGTAACATCATATGGGCTCTTCTGGAACCTTCATTTATTTGCACATGTCTAGCTATGGTGGATACCTTTCGTGGAATGAATAATAATTATAAGAAAAATTTCTGATTTTTCAGAATGGTGTGTTATGGCACTATCTACCAAACATAGATTGTCCTCAGTTCCATAATCCATGCCTTAAATAATAAATCAATATAACTATATAATCATATGATAAAACTGAAATAATTAAACCATTCACCATAATCCTTTATGGTCTCTCCTAATTTCTTGAATTGCAAGCGGATTTTAGCATCCAATTGCCAATATAAGTAAGTGTCCCCATTTATGTTGAGTGCTTTAAGTCAATCTTAGCTAGATTTGACATCATGCAAGAACTGTAATAGAAAATATATATTAAGTTAATTTGTGCAGATAATCAATAAAGTAAAAGGAAAAAAATAATAAAACCTTGACAGCAGAAGTAATTACGGAAGGAAATTATACATGAAAAAAAAAAAATGGCCAATGAAAAGTTAGAACATCAGGTTCTCAACTTTGAGAATCAGAGCTACTGGTTCTGTCAAGACTTCAGGTTCAAAACACATGAATTTGAACTACAGGCTTTGTTGAAGCTTTCGATTTGAAGCGGAACTTCCGATTCTGTCAAATCTTCAGGTTTGAAGTAGAACTTCTGGTTTTGTCAAATCTTTAAATTTGAAGTGGAACTTCCAGTTCTAAAAATTTATCAGAACTTTTGGTTCTATCAAATCTTCAGGTTTGAACTAGAACTTCTAGTTCTAACAATTTACCAGAGCTTCTGGTTTTGTCAAATCTTCAGGTTTGAAATAGAACTTCTGGTTCTATTAAATCTTCAAGTTTGAAGTAGAACTTCTGATTATAACAATTGATCAGAACTTCTGGTTCTAACAATTGATCAGAACTTCCGATTTTAACAATTGATCCGGACTTCTAGTTCTATTTTGTGATCCATTCATAGTATTGATAAATTTAAATTAAAATAAAAATTATGCAAGAAGATGAACAGTAACTAAACACTATAATTACTGTAAACAAGCATTATAAACTAGTTGCATGCATTCAAAAAAATTGATTTTGGAGAATGGATCGGATACTACTTACTGTATTTTGAAGAAAAATATTACCCTTTTCTGAAATCCGCGTTGGGAAGGATTTCGCGATGGAAATCCGCTTTGGGAAGGAATCCATGTAGGGAATCCGCGATAAAAATCTACGCTAGGAAGGAATCTGCGATGGAAATCCGTGCTGGGGAAGAATCTGCATAGGGAATCCGCGATGGAAATCCGCGCTGGGAAGGATTTCGCGATAAAGATCTGTGGAGGGAAGGATTTCTTTTTTCTTTGGGTAAGAAGACTGAGTTTTCTTCCTTCTCTTAGAGCTTCGTGCTGATAACGTGTTAGAAAAGAGTGAGACTAAAAGAAAGAGTATTAGAGGGAGAAGAGAAAACTTTTCTATTATTTCATTATATGTGTGTACAAATACAAATGAGAGAGGCCTATTTATAGGCAAAGTAACCTCATAAGAGAGGAACCCTAATTCTAACCCTAACTCATCTTAAGTGGGCATCCACCCAAGATCCATATCTCATAACAATATTTCAATTTTGGAAATATCACAAAATATAAAATTGGGCCAATGGGCCATGTTGAAACATCAAATTCAATGTGGTGAGTCATAACTAAACAACATAAAAGTTGTGGATTTTGGATCCAATGGTTGAAAATCCTCAAGACATCCATCCATTAAATGATGAAAGACGATGCCCCATGATCTATCTAGCAATGGATGAGTATTAGCTCAATGGTTGTTAGGGCTGTAAAGGGCCAAGACTTTTCCTTACCCTGCCTTTAATATATGCGGCCAAAATCCAAGGTAGACTAACTCGCATTGCTCAATAGAAGCCGGTGATATTGAGTAATTAAGTTAATGGAATAATGGTCTTGGTTGTCCGGGTCCTGATACCATGTTTGTTTTACTGTGATTAGAAGTAGGTATGTTATTAGAGTTGAAAACGGGTATCCGATTCTCCGATTACCCGGAAGTTCCGACCCGCAAAAATCCGGGTTTGGAACCTAGTTTATGTCCCGATTCATAAATGGGTTTGGGTCCGAAACCTAATTTAGGTTCCGATTGATAAACGGGTCTGGTTCCGGGTCTATAAAGGTTTCGACCCGGGACCCAGCATATGACTCTTTGATATTACAAATTGTACTTTAAAACCAACTCTTTTTAGGCATTCTTATGTATAATACTGGATGTTGTAGACTTGATGCACTGTTACAAGTACAATGATATGCTTATATTTAAGAAAATATGAAGAATAAAGAGAAAATGGAATTGGTTTTTAAACTAGATTCGAATCCTCTAGGTCGACCCAGTTCCGGAACCGGATCCTAGTTTTCTTATTGAAACCGAGTTCGGAACTAATAAAACCGGTTTCGATTCAAAACCAGATCCGGAACCGGAACCGTTATTTTAAAACGGGTCTAGGTCCACTATGGTTTCAATCCGGAACCGTCCCGTTTGCAACCCTATCTGTTATAGGTCCACTGTGATTAGAAGTAGTTTGTTTTGAGTGTTCCAAGGTTTTGGGGTTGATATTGTAAATAGAGGCTAAGAGTCTTTATAATGTACACCTCTTCTGATTCCTAGTAAAATCTCCAGTCTTTTACCGCGGAAGTAGATCAAAAGCTGAACCACATAAATCTCTTATTTTGTGCGCGTGCTTGATCTTCTCTTAGGCCCTAAATCACAAGAAATAGTTCCAAACCATTTATTTATTATTTTATTTTTTTACAGTATTAACACAATATGTGTGTAAACCACATGTGATTTTGGTGTATAAATCATGTGCAAACGGAGTTGCACATTTTCACCCATCAAGAGGTGTGAAATGGGATCACACCTAGAGTTTGTTATGCAGTGCATTTTTGCCAATGACTACTTTTTCATTTTTTTGATTAAAGTGGGCCCCTGCATCATGATCTGAATCGTTAATCATGTTAAGAAGGCCAAAAAACAACTATAGTACCAAACTTCAGTCGTTGGATCATCATAGATTGTGATAAATTTGTAAAAATAAAAAAAAAGGTCCATACCTTTAGATCTTCATTTTTGGACTTTTGCAGGCCCCATTTTTAACCATTGTTAATCCTCTTTAGAAGCCATTTTTAGCTTGGACCAAATCACAGGTGTTGATTCAACATGGACCTTGAAACATCTTCAAAAAATGTATCTAGCCTTTAGATGAATTCACTGTTGCTACAGTACATTCCACGAGTTGAAAAGATGGTTTGTTCATTTCCAAATTTCTGGATCATCTTGGCCTCTAATGTGAGATCCGAACTGTAGACACTCTTCATAAGGCCAAAAATGGCTAGTGGCTCAAATTTCAACCATTTATCCTTCATGGATTGTGAGATATTAACAGAAAATCCTAGACTATTTGATCTTCAATTTTGATTTTTGTGGGCCTATTTTTTGCGATCCGAACCGTTAATTCTCTTTAGAAGGTCAGTAATGTCTATTGGGTCAAATCTCATCTCTTGACACATCATGTATTTTTCAAGATCCGTGAAAAATTGCGAAAGAAAGGACGTGTTAACCATTAGATGCAATTAGACATTGGGAGAAGTATTCAAATGACAAATAATAGATTATATTTCACATGTGACTCAATTGAATATGAAAATAACTCATACGTGAGTTATTTACGTAGGTAAATTTTTTTTACATCACATGTATGCTAGGACGTTTTACAGAGGTTTCTTAGTACCATTTATGGTCTCTAGGCACCTATCATGTTTCTCTGGTGGGATCTTAAACTATGTTTTGGAGCTCACATAAAAATGAACATTTGCGTTCTTGTTAATATCTGACATCCTCCCTTTTCTGGAGTAGTCAGGATCACTGTTCCTCCCTCTTCCGGAGTAGTCAGGTATTGGTATCTACTCCTGATTCCCCCTTCTTCAAGAATCGAAGGTTGGGCTCGCTAGTGCTACCACATTAGGGCCATAGAGGTGTTTACCTGGTTTTCCTCTTGGCTCGAAGGGATTAGACCTTCTCAAAGAGTTGGAAACCTTCCCATAGCAAAAAAAAAAAAAAAAGGGCATGTAATGGAGTTTTTTGGTTGACAAGGAATCTTGGCACTGCTATTTGGTTAGTTGAATAAACTGAAGAGCCCTGAATGGTTATTGTTATGCGACCTAACTTGTGGATGGATGTTGTGGCCTATGCATTTTAAGAAGCACCTACTGTCCTGGAAATAACTATGCAAAATGTTTGTTTGAAAGTTGAAAGCCCTTGCCAAGTGAAGTGTATAAAAATAAAAGTTGGTTTTCTTACCCTAGCACTAGACTGTGCGAATATGATAAAGGCTTTTAAAGAGAACACATTTATTCTAATGAGTAGCATGGACATGACAACTCTCCTATTCACTTTTTCATGACATTGGTGAATGGTTATCAAGGGTGTCCTATCAATCATCTATACCATGCTGACGTTATGGCCCATCAAAAGATTACAAATAATCAATTAATAGATTTTAAACAGCTGAGTATATCACAGGAATTGCAGCTATTTCAATAATCACAAATAACTAATCAATTCATTAATTAATTATAGTTTGATTGGTTTAGTCAATTTGGTATGGCCCACTTTGATTAGGCTGAGATAAAACTCTCGATCCTAAAGAAAGGAATAGATGACTATTTTGAAGGATTTGGATTCATCATGGTGGGTCGTGTTACTTATATATATATACACACACACATTAATTGTTCTTGATTTGAGAAATTATGTTTTTTAAAAGTATTTAGCTGTTTTCAAATGTAGGATTTTTTATTTGGATATTATTAAAAAACTATAGAAAATAAATAAATGCAAGTTTTAAATGAGAAGAAAAAAAAATCAATAAATATAAATATATTGTTGATCCCGTGTGAGAAAGAAAATTCTAGTTTCACCGCTGTTAGTCGACATCATTTGCTCCCCTTGGAAGAAAATCCTGTCTCCACCTTTAGTTAAACTAATCATATTTTGTATTTTATTTTGTCCATAGTTACTATTTACATTGATATTTTCTCATCAATTGTTTGTGGTGTTTCCTCATATTTTGGACGATCCTTTATCTTTTTAAAAAGGAAAATAAAAGAGAACCAAACTTAAATATATAGCATTACATTATACCCTCCAATATAATTATCATACGACTATGGTTGAGTAGTAAACATAGAGATATTTTATTAGGAAACTTCTCTCCTCATATCACAGCGTGGAAGCTTCCAGCTCGCTCACACATGTGGGCCCCATTATTAGTCCATTCGAGTGTACCAATCAATAGATACCCTTGATAGTTACCGGTCCTCGGCTTTCAGATGGCCTGGATTGTTAGATCGACCGCACGCTTATTTTGGACAGTGAAAACTTGCGACTATTGATCGAGAGTTTAGGATGATCATTCGAGTCTCCGTCACCGCACACAGAGGTAGGTAGGTAAGGTTGTAAACAAGTCGGTTCCTGTCAGGGTCCAATCGGAACCGTTAAGGAGAAGGTGAAACTGGATTCGGATCGGAATTATTTCCGAACCAATTTCTTGGTTGCGTAACCGGAACCAGAACCATATATGGAATAGGACTGGATCCGAGTCCAGGTTTAGGTAAAGAATGATATTAAAAAGACCTTGATTTTTAGTAGAGATTTTCGAAAATTGAGGTAATATGTCAAGTTTCGGTCTACGGGTCCAAACCAAAGTGGAACCGGACCTTGATCCATTTACTTACTAGGGCCTGGCCTAAATAAGGACTCAGACCAGATTTTTATGGGGTTGGAACCTCCAGATAATCAGAGAATAGGGTACCCATTACATCCATAGGAGATACGAATCTCCTTCTTTTCTAACAAATATCAAGGGAATTTTACCATATGGGATATAAAAGACAATGAATTCCTCAAAATGGTGCTGACCAAAACAATATCCCAAATATGGTTACTATACATGAGACTCCAATTTTTCTTTCCAATTATACCCATTTTGTGCGATATTGCACAATCTATGTGATATCACACAAACTGTTCGATTTCCCTCTTATGTTTTTTCTGTTCCCATCTCCTAAAGCACCTCATTTTTTTCCTGCGACCTTCCCGTTGCTACTACTTTCTCGATCATTAAAAAATGTATCCAAAAAGTGTAATCTTGCATTCTCTTCACTAAAAGATAATTCATGAGAAGCAGTTTCCAAAAAGGGTATATAGACCCAAAATTTTACAAGGTATTGATATTATAGATCCATCTCTTATCCTCAGGATAAAGTTATCACAACAGGACGACAGTGACCAAATAAAAAGAAAAAATGAAGAATAGTTGTAGAGAAATGTTGAGATACTTTTGGATAAATGGAAAAGCAGCGGAAAAACCTTATTGAAAACCCTTTTTAACGATAGAGAAAATTATAGGAATGAAAAAAGTCGCAAAAAGAAATTGAGGTTTAGTGCTTTAAGAGATAGGAACGGAGGAAAATATAAGAGGAAAATCAATTATTTTCACCTTTAGTTTGTGCTAATATAAGAGAAAAATCAATTATTTTCACCTTTAGTTTGTGCGATATAGCACAGATTGTGCAATATCGCACAAAATGGGTATAATTAGAAAGAGAATTTGGGGTCCCATGCAAATTACCTATATTTGGGATATAGTTTTGGTTAACATCATTTTGGAGAAATTATGGTCTTTTACCTAATTTCAATTTCAGGTGGGCCCAACCGGAGGTGGGACACACAGGAATTTGGTGGAGATCATCTCCATCGACACCTCTAGGGTTTTCTTTTCGTTTCGCCTCTTGAGAGCTCTCCATCTTCTCCAGAATCTCATCAAAATGAAGAGAAGATGTAAAACGCAGGCGAAGATCGATCTTGAAGAAGAAGATCCTCCAAGATCGATGGCATTTGATTGCAGCAGCGACGACGACGAGGAGGCAAACAAGGATCTGAGCCTTGAAATCGTCGAAAAGGCGAGAAAGCGCGAAGAAAAGAGAAAAAGAGAGGAGGATTTGGGTGAATCCGACCGAAGACAAGAGATTATCGACATCTCTTCGCTGTCTCCCTCACATGGATCTGCATTCATCGATCTAGGTGGAGATGCGGAGGATTTGAGCGTTGAAATCGTTGAAAATGGTTGGAAATTCGAATCGAAGAGGAAAAGGGAAGGGGATTTGGGAGGATCCGAGAAGAAGAGCTTTAAAAATGATGAGGTTATCGATCTGGATTCGTTGTCGCCATCAGATGAAGTCAAACTCATCTCGACAGGTGAAGAAGATGCGGCGGAGGGAGAGCAGAAGAAGAAGAATCCTAAGAAGAAGATGCGATGGAGGAAGAAGAAGAGAGAGAAGGCGATTGAAGAAGAAAAGAACTTTGTAAGGCAATTTTTTCATTCTCCTGCACTATCTCTTTTGCACTGTAATATATGTCTCAAAATCGTTTTTTTAGCTTCTGGGGTACTTCGAAGCGTTTGGATGTACTTCGAATAACATGCGAAATGGCTAGTTACTGGTTTGCCTGTGAAGTAGGCGCAGAACCATGTTTTTCAAACCCTAATCGTTGCACAATTCTTCAAGTTATGAAGTTCAGTACAATTTGCCATACTACCCACTTTGCTCACAAATTACTAATGGGGGATTGTGAATTTAACCACATACCAATAATCAATTCCATTTGGTTTCCAATGTAAGACAATGGTTTGATTTTTATATTGACTATGGAATTGAAGTTTTTGGGCACATGGTTAAGAATGTACCACCATTTTTGGTAGATAGCTAATCCACACCATTCTCTTGTGCTTCTTGGGTCCATTTGACTCCACTGACCGGCACATATATTGTTTACATGACAAGTTTTATCTCGCATTTAACTCGAGAATTTTTGCAAGCCTTTTCATGTTTCTTGCCCAACATTAATGTCTTGAAATGTCTCAATAGGAAGCTCTTGGAACCTGATGTATATTGATTTGGGTGGAAGTTTATCTCCTTTTTCCTGCCATTTCAAGGACATCAGAACTTGCCCAACATTAATGTTTCAATAGGAAGCTCTTGGAACCTGATGCTTATTGATTTGGGTGGAAGTTTATCTCCTTTTTCCTGCCATTTCAAGGATATCAGAACTTGCCCAACATTAATGTTTCAATAGGAAGCTCTTGGAACCTGATGCATTTGACCCCACTTGTGCTACCACCTAGGGGCCACGGGGGTTTTACCCGGCTTCTCTCTGGGCCCGGAGGGAATAGTCCAGCCCAAAGGGTTGGGAACCCTCCGTTAGCTAAAAAAAATAAAAAAAGGAAGCTCTTGGAACCTGATGCATATTGATTTGGGTGGAAGTTTATCTCCTTTTTCCTGTCATTTCGGGGACATCCGAACGAGTCCTAACTCCTATTTATGTGTAACCATCCAAAGAAAATGGAAAAAAGAAAATTAAAACAAGAAGAATGTACATGTGACATAGAAATTTAACAGGTACTGCAATCCAAGTCATTCTGATTGTGGGCTCTGTCATGGATCAGAATAACCAACAGGTACTCAAGTTGGTGATCCCATGTCAGTTGTCCAAATTCAGCCAAATGCCCACTAAGGAGGTTAATATTTCCCAAATCAGCCTGATTTCAGTGTCAACAATTTTAACAGTTTGGTTCTATGCAATTTTAACAGTTTGGTTCTATGTACATGTGTGCCACATATATACATGTGTATCAATTTGTTCTTCATAATCTGCTAGGTTAAATTACTCATTTGGTAACAATTATAATATGGGGCAAAACTTGAAATAGGTTGTACTTTGTTTTGAATAATGGTAACAGAATAAGGTGAATTCCATCCATGGAAATGGTTCATGACTCACGACTTAAATGAAAATTTTAAATATAAAATTATGTTTTAGTTAGAGATATAGGGATGTCAATGCGTTGGGTTCAAATGGGGACCCGCCCCTACCCAGGACCCACTCCTATTGGGGGTGGGGTTTGGTAGTGTGTTAGTAGGATTCGGGTGGGGTATGATTTTCCATATACTAACCTGAGTTGTGTTCAGGGTGGGTTTGGGTTTTGGGTGTGTCTAACCCACCCCGCTAACCCACCCCACCCCACCCCTCCCCTCCTTTACTTTATACAGAACTAAGATTTTGCATATGGAATGTCATTTGTGTAGGTGGTAGTAAAGAGTGGCATTTTCCTAAATATCATGGGTTCAAATCTTCACTAACACATTTAATTTTTCATATTTCTCAAAAAAGATCAAATCAACCACTAACAAAACCAACCCGATCTGTGACTGTCATGGGGTGGGTTTGATATGACAGCCATAAAACCTGCCAGGGGTCAGGGCTGGGGCGGGTATGGGTCAATGCCAATGCCAATGCCAAGTGGGTTCAGGTTTGGGTATGCCTAAGCCTGAAACCACCCCGCCATGCCCCCGCCCCATTGCCATCCCTACAGAGATACAAGTGTTGCTACATGATTCAGCCAGTACTTTTTGTGTTGATTGAACTTGCCAATGAAAAAAGTGTTGGCCAAAATAATGTTTTGGAGGTCACAGAAACATGTCACTCTTGTGACCAACAACTTAGTCTATCCTACTTGACAATCATGTGTCTGTAATGGTGCACGTCAGCCTTTTAAGGATAGGGATTTTGACATGAAATTTAGATTGCTGCTTGTTCCCAATTCACCCTACTGCTAAAGTTGAACTCTATTATACTTCATGTTACCATTTTGACGTTTGTTTTAATGGTTAAAACCCATTTTTTATTTGAAAAAAAAAAAGCATCCAAATGGTTTAGATTTTGTAGAGACGTCAGTCCGCAAATTTATTATTTGGCTAAATGTTGAGATTGAAGAGACAGCAAGCAGTTACTACTTACTATGGCTGAAATGCATATGCTAGATGGAGATGTGGAGTGTCAAGAAACGATAGAACTTGGAACAGTATATAAGTGGAAATTTGTGGATGACCATAGTAGTAGAGAAAATAATGAATGCTGTTAGAGATTGTGTAGGGCCTTGGGCATAAATACTCTTGTACGAAGTATTGAAGTGTTACTAGTTTAATGAACTATGGGATAAAGGGACCAATGAAAACCTGAAAGTGGGGATAAAAGATTTAGAAGACTGCAGTTAAAAAAAAAAACATGGGTTTGACTAACGCTTATATTATAGAAGGAAATCTGAGAAAGCCTACCCAGATATATGGAATAAGGCTTCAATGATGATAATGAAGTTAGTCAAATGGCTATGGAGCGCATTGCATAATGCTATGCTCACTAGTTTAAGATACTCACATTTGGTTTCAAATCTCTTGTTGTGTGGCTCCTGTTCTGGCCGAGGCATCAGTTGATACTCTTTTAGCTATGGTGTTCGATATGTATTCGCATTTCTTATAGTTGTTTGATGCAGTCTTCCCAAACTAAACTAAATTCCAAATCATGTGATAAATTGTGAATGGGGAATAACCTTAAAAGTCAGATTGAACACATGATGCTGTCTGTTTGGTGGTCATCAAAATCAAATGGACAGTCTTCATGAAATTGATCAGTGGTACATTGTAAGAAACAAACGCTGAATCATCAGAAGCTAGACTAGGAATAATCTACAATGGAGCCAACAGTTTGAGCAGCTTGGATTGACATACAACTGTTCATATACATAAACATTTGCAAATGAAATAGTCATACTTCACGAGTTTATCTATTCTCATTGTTGTGGTCATCATCATATGTAATTTTTAGGCCATTATGTTATTGTTCGTGGCTAGGCCAAACCAGTACAGTCCTCTAAGGCTCACAAGCTCAATCCAATACTTGCTCTGTGAGGTCCCTAACCAACATGCTAGCTGTGTTATTTGGCAGTTTGGTTGATGTTTTCCTCTCTTGCATTGTCTGGTTCAAGTCACATTTAAATTCAGCATTTTTTGGAATGATCAAAGATAACTTCTATTTGTAAAATTATGAAGAATATGGGGGTCTTGAGCTTTCACAATCTTGCATCAAGCCTTGAAGACCTTTCTATTGCTTGCAGATTAACAACATAAACACAGAAGAAAGTTCTGTAACTGTTGAGGCAGTGAGGACAGATGCAGTTGAAGTCTTCGACAATGACATGAAGGCAGAAGAGAATTTTGTAGCAGTTGAAGATGTAGACGTGGAAGGTATTCGTTTATTGGATAATGTTGTGAATGTGGAGCCCTTGGAAGCAACTGAATCCACTGTTCCAGAGGCAATTGGAACATCTGACAATGTCATCCTGCGGAAGCTTCTTGTAAGTATAACCCTAAACTTTTTGTATTTCAATTTTCAAGTGCATTTTTGCAAACGAGCTTATGTGTTTTGTTCTTTGTTATTTTCAGCGTGGGCCACGCTACTTTGATCCACCAGATGGCAATTGGGGCACATGCTATAATTGTGGGAAGGAGGGCCATACCATTGCAAATTGTACAGAGGAGAAGCGGAAAAAACCCTGCTTTGTGTGTGGGAAGTTTGGGCACGGTGCCAAGAATTGCACACAGGTACACTGTGCTCACTATCTAAAACTCATGGTGGAAAACCCAAATATTGACTGAGTCAACTCAATTTATCCATGGTAGTAATTCCCAAAACTTAAATATTGTCTGAGAAAATAAATCATTGCAGATGCTAAGTCTTGGACAAGTCAAACTTGAAAATTTGAAACGCCAAAAGTCTGATTTTTTAATCTATTTATTTGTTCACATAACCAACGAGTGGTAGCTCAGTTGGCCAAGGACTCTGCGCCTCATGAAGCAGAGAGGTCTTGTGTTCGATACATACCTTCGTTGGCCACCTCCCGTAGTTTTACCCGGTGCATGTGGATAGGAGGGTCTTCATGTGCCCTTAGGGAATGGTTTTCGGCTGTTCAGAATCAAGTGTCCCTTGGGCTTAGGGCCAAAGGCTCCTGGGCTGGGCGGGAGATACCGTGGGTTGTAAAAAGAGAAAAAAAAACAAACATAAATCAAAATAGATAGAAAGTGGCATTGGAAATCACTGAAGACTAATTTTAGTTTTCTTCCTTTTAAATCAACATTCTGTTCAATTTATTGGCAATTTATAATCTGATTTCTCATTTTTTTACTCTCCTATGATGGTTCTAACAATCTTCTGAAACATGCTAGATTTGGTCAGCATTTTATTGCTTGATTGTTATAATAATCTGTTGATTGTGTTCACTGTTCATACTATACAACACGTCCTTAAAGTGGCAGTTACGCATATAATATGGAGAGCAGAGATGATTTTGATAATACCTGCTTTGTTTGAAATACTGTCGGATTTAAGTTCGTGGGTTCAAGGATATTCTCGCCATCTTTCAAGAGGCTTTAGGAAATCACGGATTTAAGTTCGTGGGTTCAAGGATATTCTCGCCATCTTTCAAGAGGCTTTAGGAAATCAATGAACCTTTTGACACTGCTTGTATTTAATGTAGCGATAGTCGGTGTCAAACTTCTTTCACAACTCCAACATCAGTATTTGTGTGGAGTACTGAATTGGAGATTCAACGACCTGTTTTCCAGTGTTTTTATAGTTGTCAAATATGCCTAGATGGTTCTTAACATGCAAAAAGAAAGGCATTCCACGGTTGCATCATCTTTTGCTTAGTGTGGCATTCCTACTTTATAACTTGCAATTTATATGCTTTGGTTTTTGAAATGCACGTTTTACTGTCGGCTTGCTGATACTCCCACTTGGATTGAAAAATGACAACCCCTTTTCCTTTTTTACCCCTATGGATTGCTTATTTGATTTAAAGAGCATAGCATTCCTTTCTTGATAAACTTTTTCCTTTAAAAGATATTTTTATTAGTTTCTTTCAAATATCTGAAATAAGGTACGGGCAAAAAAATCCAAAAGAACATAACATTGATCTCAGGCATTTTTCAAAATTGCTTGTGCTAAAGCTAAATGGCAAATGTCTCATCACTAATTTGAAAATGCCATTAGTTTCCATTGTTACTGTGGATTCTTTTATTGTTATCATTGGTGAGAAACGGCATGTTAGATCAGGGCAGTGGCACGGAATAATATACACCTAAATAGGGATGAGTGGAAAATACTGACAAAACTGATCTGAGATAGATGAGATAATGATTGTGATCTACTACTGTTGTGCATCTTTCAGGGCCAGGATTGTTATATCTGCAAAAGAAGAGGCCACATTGCAAAGAACTGCCCTGAGAAACACCAACAAAACTCTCAGAATTTTAAGATCTGCCTACGGTGTGGTGATTTAGGGCATGACATGTCATCTTGTGGTAATGATTATTCACTTGAAGATCTCAAGGTATGCAGTCATAGGAAACCTTCATTTGCATAGATGCCTTGACATACTTTTGTTTAGCATGCAATGGCACGGAATCTGGAATCCACGATCACAATCTATCGAAGTATGGTTTATAGCTTAATCTTTTCTTTTGTTTTTATTTTATTATCAGGAGATCCAATGCTACATTTGCAAGTGTTTTGGTCATCTTTGTTGTGCAAATATTATAGACAATGGCCCCAGAGAAGTTGCTTGTTACAACTGTGGTCGGTCAGGGCATACTGGCGTGGTAAGTTTGTATTCACCACTTAATTTGATAGGGGATTTTATGTGCTTTTATGCAGATACTGCGTAATAGTTCAAGTTCATCAGAACCGTTAATGAATGAAATCTGCTAATGTAGGGATGCGCAAAAGCTCGTTGGGAAGCAAGTTCTGCGGCATCACCTACTGTTTGCTACAGATGTGGAGAGGAAGGGCATTTTGCACGGGGGTGCAATAAATCCAAGGTTGGTGTCAAAAGAAATCTGAGCATGGTTTTGTTGATAAGCTTTCATGAAATCTGGTAATTATAATTACACTCCTCAACCGAATCACACATGCCAAAGTGCGTGTGAGACACAAGTTGAACATCAACTCTTTACATCTTGTGGATTGCTTGGCCCAAAAAGTATGCTATTCCACTCATAAAAAAATTGGCCAATCAGCTGTTTTTCAACCACTTTCATTTTTTTCAAAAGTTTTGTCATCTGTAATAGAATGCCAGCCTGATTTTTGGGCCAGGGAACACACTGAATTTGACTGATGAATGGCTTGGGCATTGTACAATAGCTCATTTTGATATGTATGCCTCTGTGAAGGTGTGCTAGTTGGCCCAGCGAAGTCCATTGTATTTGCATATTATTCTTTTCCATTTTTATCATAGCGACTATGTGTTACTTTGTGCAGTCTGGTCAATGGAATGACGAACCATCAACTCCTTCCCAAAGATTTTGCAAGGCTCGTAAAAAGGCAGGCTTTAGATCTGTACCTCATGATGTTGGTAAAATTCAGAAAAATAAAAGAACACCAAATAGTGAAAGAAAATACATGACCACTGGAAAATCTAAGCAGAGGGGTGGCTGGATTACCGATGATCCAGGCGACCTGCCCAATAGGAAAGGTAGAGTGAATGGCTGGATGTCCCCTGCGACACCAGATGGAAAGGGTCAATCAGCTGCTGGGCGTTTTTCAAGTTCTCAATCTTCTTTTAGGAAACCCAAAGGTCGCTTTGGAACTCCAAGTTCGCATGATTCACCAAATCCTTCCATGCATAAATTTTCGGCTTCGAGGTTCAGCCATAATAGGGGCCATTATTGGAGAGCACATGATTAGCAGAGGGGTGATTGATTTTGGAGGGACACTCAACAGAAGTGAAGTCTGTCAATTGTAAATTAACTGCTTTACAACCACATTGGATGTCTACCCGTTGGAGTCGATGAACTGTTATTTCTTCATTGACATGTAAGCTGGGTAGTGGAAATGAATCTGTTTTAACCTTGTAAGCATGCCATCCCTTTTTTCCCTATTTCATTACTTGCTTTTATTTGTTGGTATGCTATTTATGTTATTTTTTTACTTTTTTGGGTCTAGTGGACTTCGGACATGTTTGAAACATATGGGGAAGATAAAAGAGTCATCAAGAGACATCAGATTGCATGCGCTTCACTTTCCTTGCCATCCAATTACTGTTTTTTGTATCATTTAATCTGGGATAACAAAAATTCAAATTTTCTGTATCTTAGAACCAAGTTGTGATGCAGAACAAAGGGTGGATGATGTGGCTATTTTCCTTTGATTTTCTTTTTCCATGCGGATTCCATGGCCCTCAAGCTGGGCCTGGGCCATTTCTTCATTTTCCCATGTTAGTTTTACTTAAATTGATTTTTTTGGTTTTGTGTTGTTGCTGTGCTTGGGTTCATGAAAATGGCTATCCAATTGAATAACAGTGGATCAAAATGCTAGCACATTGTTTTGTTTTTTAAACAGATGGATGTATATATACTTAATGTGTATGATTCGCATGTGCTGGTGTTGCTGCTTCGTCCAGCGGTCCAAGAAAGGTATACTGTAAAAGCCCAACAGAAAAGGAATGAGAAACTATATAATTGAATAATTTTCAACTTGTTCTTATTTTTTCAATTTTGTTGAGGTTTGATTGTGACAATGTCCAGTTTACTGTCTGCAATCTGAGTCATGGTCTATGTTGCACTACTACATTCTTGAATGGGTTCTTTTTGTACACCTGCCTGAATGTAGTTATTGATCTAAAAAATAAGTAGAACTCAATGAGCTCTCTGGGACTGGGCAGGATAGTCCAGCACTTCATAAGTCGGTTGGTTTGCATGTCTCAGGGGCATGGAGTGTTTTATGGTCATGGCTATGTTGGTAATGGGAAAGGCTGCTTGCCATCCACTGTTTTCATTTGGCTCAATTTGCTTGGTTATGCTGGATATGTTATGTGCCTTTTCCACCACCTAGAACTAGATTAGTTAGGATAAGAAGCCAACAGCCAATATTTTTACCTTATTTGATGCATGGTCATGAATTAAACATGATTTATACACTATCCCAAGTACACCTTGAAGGACCAGTACAGTCGTTAAGAATTGCCATTTTTAGCTTGTAAATGTTTGCCAGTAGCTTAGGGGTGGTTAAGTTGACCCACTCACAAATGCTCAAGTAACCCAGACCCAAATCAAGTCCAAGTTATAGGACATTAGGAGTAAAGACAAGTATCTGGACACCGATTTGAACCAAGGGCTTAGATCAAGGCCCAAATGAAGGCCAAGGTGGTGGTGCTGTGTTTTTTTATTCTTTTTTATTATTTTTTTAAGGACAGGAGAGTTACATGTTTACACTGTGTCATCAAGCACTTAACATATAACAGAACTATAAGACCTTTTGCTACAAAATAGTTTAAATTTTGAGGATTTTACTTAAAAATTCCCATTATATGGGTGTTGTACGAAATAATGTCTCCTAACTCGGTCAGCACAAATGAGTAATTTCGTCGACGCTAGCGTTACTTCCCATAACTACGGGAGGAATACTTTCGTGCTGCGTGAGTTAAGAGGCACTATTTCGTGCAACCCCCACGTAATGAGAATTTTTCAGTAAAATCTTCTTAAATTTTTTTTATGTTTATCAAGATAATATTGCTTAAGATAATATAATTTTAAATAAAAGAATAAAACAAAAGATTAGGAAAGGATGCTCTTATTATCCCTTTTAAAAAGTAACATCTTGGCTTTTATCTTGTTCTTAATACGATATTATAGTGATAATAATGAGATAAATTGATTTTTGGTGATAAAGTGTATCTTATGGGATTTTTTTTCATGATTAGATATTTTAAGAATAATATCACAAAAATATTGAGATAAACTCAAAACGGGTAAGGAGGACTCCAAAAGTAGATGAAAATGACCCAAGTTTGACGACAGTTGTTTGACTTCTTGTTGCTAATTATGTTATTATGTTTGACGATTAGTTATGTTTGACTTGTCCTTGTTGCTAATTATGTTTGACTTCCTAAGAGTTTGACGATTAGTTATTCCATAATTAATAGTTATTGTCTGCTTCTATTAATTATGTGAAATTTGGCAGATATTTAAGATTCAAACAACTCTCAAGCCCTCAAAACAACATTTTTGCACACAAGTAGGTCATTATGGACTTCCAAATCCTTCGGTAGCCTCATTATTATCATGCTTTCAGGTGGAGCCCATAAGTTGGACTGTTTTGTCTTTAAGTACCCTAGCCAAGGGGGATGGGACCCAAGGTAGCGCACACATGTGAGAAGAGGAGCCCACAAATGTGGAAAGAGCATGTCAATCCCTAGGTAGTCAGGTGAGGTTCGGAATTCATAATTGCCAACCGACTGAACAACCCCACGTTATTGTTGGACCGTTTATCGTTCCTAGAGATTATTCTCTCTGAGAATGCAAACCGAACCCACAATTTTGCTGACCTCAACTGTAGCCATCCAGATTACTTATATTGCACTCAGGTATGGAATTTATAATTCAGGTTGGATATACTATCTTTTGGTCAAGTTGGGTCTCAAGTGAAGGTTTATCTGCATATGAAGTATGGTTTGGAGTATTGGAATAATGCTAAAACCTGACCCAACCTACTTGAATTGTACTGAGCAGTCTTCAATAGCATGACTTGGAAATGGAAAATTACTATATCAGTCTAATACTCCAACTCGATTGGCTGTCCAGGCCCAATCACTAGCCCAATAACTAAACAGGCTGGACATAGACCAGGTTGTTTTAGGTACACCAAATGGCCCAACCTGGCATGACACATGCAAACCAACAGGCCCAGTCATATAAAGCCACAGAGCCACTAATATGGAGCCTCTCTTATCCATCTTTATCCTTCCAAAATCCATGGCTCTGCCTTTGTCTTCTCCCTCTACAGCATTCCTCAAAGCTTCAACTCCTTCAGCCATGCAATCCAACTGGTTAAGACCTGGGATCCGATACTCGGGTTTCATTGCAAATTGTGAGTCGTCGTCGTCGGGATCAAGCGAAGACTCACCGGCCGGAAGCTCAAGTCTACGCATAGGGTCTCCGGTCATCGTCATTGAGGCTCCGGCAACTTTAAAGACCGCAGATTCTATGCCTAGCCTGAAGGTTAACATGGGATTAGTCAAGCAAGGTGATGTGGGAAGGTGATATCTTCTCTTTAATTCAACTTAATTTTGTTAATTAAGGTGTCCTTCATAGATCTAATACACATATATTGTTCTTATAGAAACTCAAATTAAGTGTTATGTCAATGGATGTCCAAACATCTGATAGGTTTAATAGGTCATATGCAAAAGAAGTCATGTCAACTGTTAATGATGTAATGCATTGGTTTTGGGCGGTTTGCTTGCAATGGAATTGAATTCATAGGAATTCATGGGCAAATGGGCTCCAACAAAGGATTAATATACGGTTGCTTGACTTTTTATGCATGGATGGGAAATTGGATTTTATAAATGTAAATGATTCATAGTTTAAACAAACATATTACCATGTTTGTCAGGGAGATTATTTTAACAAGAAGCAAACCACAGCATCCTATCTAGCTGCAACAGAAAAAAGCAGGCTAGGTAGGAACAAAATTATAGAAACCCCCAGTTTCCAAAGTATTTATAGATTGGCTACAGCCACCATGGTTCCACCCTTGACTTGACTCATTTACAGCCCTAAGTCCAATGCTTGATATTTACAAGTAAAAAGAAGAGCTATATACGTTCATACATGCATACATACATACATAGATTTCATGTGCGCAATCTTGTGCAGAATCGTGGCAAGGAAACCCAAAGATGTGTGGGCAGTCCGCCTCACAATAGGCACTTTTCTCATGGACGGCAAGTATTTCAAGCCCTTGGATCTTGATGAATGATGGGTCTTGATCAGAGATCTTGATGGTGAATGAAGGGACGGGATTTATGCAAGAGAGGGACTAATCTGATCACCATGTATCCACGTTTGCATGGATAATCGAAATTGAAGGGCCCTGTTTGGATCCTTGGAACTCTATTTTCCTGTAGTTGGTTACCAGAAATAGCAAGCAGCATCCCTTACTGGTAGTTTGGAAACCACTGTAAGCAATTTTTATTTTTTGTCTTATATCTCACATTGGTTAAAATGAAAACCAAGAATGTACCTTATATAGAATTTTGCAAATTTTTTTTATTCACCCTGTTAGTCCAGCTGAGTTGACTGAGCTCACCGAGTCACAAGGTGGTAAGAATCATGCTTGTCCGCCGGCTGGTAATTACTAGGTCATTTCCTCCAAGGGTGCCTAGCCAATGCCTGTTGGAAAACCCTTGGAAAAAGAGAGAAAAATTAATGTCATGTTGATGAACCAAATGTATTGTTTTGGCATGATATAGTGGAAGGCTCTCACTATGGCAAATTGGATTCTTAAGGCTGTGGGTTCAAGTCATATTGTAAATCAAAAGTAAAAAAAAATATGTAGCTTGAACTTATATATATTTGGTCCAAATGACTAATCACTGCCAACATCAATAACAATTAGTGTTAGATCAAAATGGTTCAAAGTCAAAATTTGTCCTCCAAATGACCAAGAATGACCTTGTGCTTTAAGAGAAGGGTTTGAGATGGATTAGGAATTCATAGAAATACCTTTATATCAAACATCCATAACATGCCATGAAAAAAAGAAAAAAAAAAAAAATTCTCCCCTTCAATAAGTGACCACCCAGCCATCACTCTTCAGATCATCATTACATCCTTCAAGTGTCCTCGATATATACAAAATACAAGAACATGATGGTACTGACATTTTTGATACACAAGGCTGTTGTATGAATCTTTCAATGATTTACAACTAAAAATGCCATTCCCCTTTGCAGGAAAAAGCTAAGTAGTTTGTTTCAAATCACTACAAGATAGCTCAAAATTCAATGGTGCTCATTGCGCATGTTCCTGTCAACCAACACAGTTGATTTGTTGCCCACCAAATGGCATGTTAGATCATCATCATCATCATGCCTTTATCACATCAATCAAGAGTTGATTTTAAATATACGCCTAATATAATTGGAAAAAAGAAATATCCAAAAATCTCTATCATGGAACATGAAGGCAAGCAATAAGGAAAGGTATGGAAGAATGACAGGTTACATCATAGAAGCTTAAAATAGCATGGTCATTTGGAAAAAAGTTGGTACCAAAGAAAAAGAAAAGGCCTGGGATAATAAACAACCATCGTTCGCTTGACATTAATCAGCCATCAGAACTTCTAATTGGATCAGCAGTTGCTTATAATGCACAATCCTAATCATCTAATTGTTTGGACATTGACAAAAACACATGCAGTCAACTAATGGGACAATTAGGAAGGTTTTGATCTGATGGGGAATATGTATAACCATCTAACAACAAAGCCCACCGACCAGAACATATCTCTAGATTACCAAAATAATAGGCTTATCTATTAAAAAAAATTCCAAGGGTAGAATTGACCAATCTTCTTCAGAGGTTAATAAACAATGCCAAGAGTGCTATAGCTATTATTAATGGGATAACAAACAAGATTGAAATCAGTCTTCCGTAAGTTCAAAACTAAATATATGATAGATTCATCTGTTATAAAAGAATTTGCTAAATCCGGCCGAATCATGTTTCATGTTATGGACAAGGAACATAAGTGGCGAAAGGAAATGCAATCTCACAAATAAACAGCACACTTGATGACCTTAAAAAAAAAAAAAACAAACCAACCAACCAACTTTTCATGCCTCAGGAGGCGGTGGTGGTATTATTATGATACAGGTGACTCCTCATTAGTTGCTCTTGACCCAAGGCTTAATCACAGCCACAACAATAATCACAACAATTAAGAGAAGGATAATAATCGCAATACACATCCATTTCCGAGAGCTTTTTTGCAGCTTCTTCGACTTCTGAAGAGCAGTCGTCCCAGATTGCACATGGTTTACAGCAGTTGCAACCTGAAAAAACCAGAGAGACCCAGAACCACAAGATGAAGATTCATGCACCTCAATTCTCAATGAATCATTATGTCAAATTTAGGGCACATTAATGACGACTAATAATCAATGTGTTCTGTGGCATTGAGGCCAGGTAACCCATGCAATCAAATATCTAGCAAGGCTTACCAGATACCAGGTATTTAGATGCATTTCAGTTTCAATTGTTTTGCTAGAAAATGTTATACAGGCAACAAACAGCAAGGGGAGCAAAATCAGAACTGTGGCGTCTACTTGTTAAAATAGAATGTTATGATCAAAAGAACCACCAGATATTGGTGACTGGGTAGAAAATGGCTGAAATCGAGAGTAATTCATGGTTGGATTAAACTGATCTCCACAACAAGATAATGCGGTTTAGATGACTTCAATATATTCGGTCTCAGTACATGGGTATCAACAACAGTGTTTCTTAAAAGTGGTCCCTGCAAATTATATTTTGCCCAACCAAAATGCAACTAATGCCTGTGTCTCCCATATAAAATCACTCACTCCTATATATAGTCTTCATAAAAGTGGTCCCTGCAAAGCAACTTTTGCCCAATCGTGTTGAGTAGTCATCCAGCACGCAACTTGCGCACTGAATGACTGTCTGCACCTCGAAGTGGGGCCCACCTGGGACTTGGACCTGGGGAATTGAAAGATCTCCCCAGGGCCCCTCCTCGCTACAAAAAGTCAGCCACAACCGATCATCCTCATCTAGGGCCCATAAGTTTAACAGTGTACAGTCCATTCGGATGGCAAGTCTGCAATGGGACCAGTTTGATTTTTTTATTTATTTTTATTTTTTGAGGGGCGGGGGTAGGAATTTTTGTCCACTTGAATGGACCCCCAAGTGCGGCCCACCCCCGGTGTGCAACGGGTGCACCTGATATATATATATATATATATATATATATAAAAGAGAGAGAGAGAGAGAGCGAGAGAGCGCTCTATCACATATCATATCAAATCCATTACTGGGATACTGCATACTAGATGCATCAGGAATTTTAAAATAAAAAAACCAGGTAATTCTGTTGATTACTGATTGAAAGTAAAGACGCAATCTAGGACCAAAATCTATGAGAAGTAAATCCATGATTTAACATGAGTGCAGCAAAGGGTAGCTGATGATTTCTGAGCAAGCAAGTGGTGGAATCACATGAATTTGGGTTTATTTTCTCTGACTTTGAATATCTTTTTTTCTTCCTTTATTCTTCATAATTAAGATTGAGGATCTTCCTACATATGAAGGGGAAACAGTAAAACCCTCACTTTTTTGTGCATAATTCTAATCATACATTTGTTGGATTTATGCTTTTCTTACAGTACGGAAAGGTCTAACATCATTATTCATTACAATACTTAACTTTATGGATTTTATTATTTATTTTTTGCCCACTTTTATCATTTACCTCTTATAAAAAGTCTATTCTCTTTGTCCTGAACCCCAGTACTAATGAGTGTTTTTCATCATTTTCCCAAATAATATTGATGTGTACCTGTGCTTCGATGTTGTCTAGTATCTCCCCTTGCGCGTCAACCAACACAGAAAGGTCTAGGAAAATCTGCAAGAAGAATAGGTATTAGCATAACTTCATGATTTTCTATGGCAAACAAAATAAAGTCAACATTGTTGTCAAGGGAATTAATCTTTAGGCATGTTCCAAGGGAGCTTAATGCGGTGGAGGATTCACTAGACAAAGTGAAGATGGTAAGAGATTCAGAGTTCCAGTTGATTTCATTTTTCTATAAGGGCCCGATTACTTGCATGGAATTGAATACATAGGAATTCATGGCCAAATGATCTCCAAAAAAGGATTATTAAAAAAGGGAACGATGAAGAATATAAAGTAGAGATGTAGATGAGATCTCGACTTTCCTAGGATTTGAATTACTAGGGTGATGGTTGAGTGTTCATTTCCCATGTTCCCTTGATTCATTTTCTATTAAAGGGGAGATCATTTGAATGCATTTTTGGATATTCACCTCTATTTCCTAGTCTTAAAATTCCAAGTAATTCAATTACATGAAACAATTCATTGACTTATTTACCAATAAAAAAATTTACATGAAATAATTGAATTCATAGGAATTGTAAGTCATCTATTTCTAAAAATGGTTAAAATTGAAGAAACAAAAGTGAATTTTTGAAAATGGCTGTCAAATTATTACCCCTCTAATGGGAATTGAATACCCAGCAACCACCCTAGTAATTCAAATCGTAGGAAGGTGAGGGCTGCATCTACATCTCCACCTTATATCATTCACCCCTTCCCTTTAATAATTCTAGTTGGAGCCCATTTGACCATGAATTTCTATGTATTCAATTCCCATGCAAACAAACAAACCCTAAAGTCTTTAACCTCTGGATTTGTAGTAGTCTTGTTAATAGAGCTTTTATCGTTACGGAGGAAAAAAAAATACAAACGAAACCATACATGGAATTATGTGACAAGTATTGACTGATATATTCTCATCTTTGTTTCAGTTCTTCATAAGGTATATTATAGCTATACATTTATTTATCCATTTTACATTCCTTGAGCTGGCAATGGTGAATTAAAAAAAGGGAGGAAGGTGTCTGCCCCTTTAAAATGCAAGTCTACAATGAGCACACATACAGAGAGTATAAAGATCCACATTCTTTAGAAGGATAGGGCTTCAAGAAATTCAAGCCCAAGGCCGCAGAGGGTTTTCTTGATTCAGTAAGTTCAACAGGCTTATTTGGCAGTTTTCTCAAGTTCAACAGACTTATTAGGCAGTTCAGCTTTTCGAGTTTGTGTCATATTTATTTTATTCTATAAATAATGACTCAAGCAGAAGACTTGACGGAATCAGGTCAAATCGGTAAGTACAGTGAGAAGTTGGATGCAATTTCAACTATAATGAATACAGACATGGGCAGTGGGGAATTGGACATGGATATGGATAGCAGTATCCCATCTGATACATTCATGCCATAAGAGAATTGCCGGGACTTTAAGGTTTTATTTGGCCTGCTTGTTTTTGGATCGAGAAAAAAAAGGGCTCTACCCTGATTATCTGGACTAATCTTGTCTTCTCCCAAGAAAGAAACAAATTAGACACAGCCTTAGAGGGATCTATATGCAATGAAAAACAAAGGCAGTATCTTACCATCCTTTTTATTGGTAACATCATACAACCATCCATGCAGCATCCAGTACTAATATTAGCACATTTATCCTAAGCCTGTGAACTATATCCTAGGATTTCAGAAGTTAATGCAAAGTAAACACCTGTTGCAAATCAAGGAGCTTCTTCTCTAACTCTTTCACTGCACCATGACGCTCCTGGATTTCTGCCAACGTATCCATTACCTGCAGCCGTAATTGAGATGCTTTTAGGAACCAGAATGATCCGTCAAAATTCAGCAGTGGAGCATAGAAAGCTAAGAAAAATGAGGAAATTCTAGTCAAATAAATTATTGTGAATAGATATATGATTTAGGTCTTCATAGTTAATAGAACAAAGGAGAAGAGAGAAGTGAAAAGAACGAACAGTATATTCGATTGACACCTCTTACTGTAAAACCTCACTTATGGTGCTCCGAGGACTATTAAAAAAAAGCATATTTAGAAGAAACCGAAATGCACGTATCTTTTTACAATCCTAACAATATGCAACATTTTTTTTAATCACTCAGCTGTAGAAAAAAATCAAGCTGTAACTCAGTTGCTACAGCTGAGTGAATCTCGTTATATTTCTCACTGGTCACTCAGCTGTAGCAACATTATATTTTAAATGTTAGGATTTGTAACTGAGTATATGAAAGAAAATTAGAAATATAATGCACGAGACCAATGAGATTCACTTCAGCTGTAGAAAGGGCGTGTTTGGCAATTAACTACTTAATTTAAAGTAAAGTGAATCTAGACAAGTGGCGCAGCCACGGACCTTCGATCGAATAGACCAACCTCTCAAATGAGGTTGATCGAATCCAACAAACGGATTCCACACAAAAGAATACTCACAGCCATGAACTCAAGGGGAAAACCTCACGTTAATAGATTAGATTGAATAAAGCATAGAAAATAACAAGAGGGTTCTTCTGTATATATAGAAGACACTATTTCTAAACTAATCAGGACATTGAAAATAGTAAAATACTTAATCCTACTCAAAATAGAATTTAGAAAGCAATCTTATTAAGCAACTAATTAATATTACTAATTTAGATAAGGACAGATAGGGATCTTTAATTGAATCAGAGATCATGTGGACCCTGTCGGGCTGCATCAACAAGAAATGACAAGGGGCCATATCAAAAGTACATAATTTCAAAATTTCCTCCAAATTTTTCAAAAAAAATAAAAAAGGTAACCTCATTTCTCCACTAAAAGACAAAAAAAACTCCACTTTTCTATACAAAAAGTCAAAAAGCTTCCATACCCAACAACAAAAAACAAAAAACCATCATAACACCTTATATTTTATTCTCTCTTGATTTGATGCTTCACCTCACCGTACTTCAATTCACCATACATTCAAATAGGCCTATATACAAGGGGAAAACCTTCGTCATAAAATAAAAAAATAAAAATTGTCGTGGTTGTCAACCTGCTGATGCAATCCTCCTCCTTTGCCGTAGATATCCACTATAAGTATATCTTGTTGGAAAAGAATTAAAACGTAAGTAATTCAAATTTATTCTGCTACTTTCTTTGATGATAAAACTTTAAAAGGACATGTTTATTTGAACATTTTCAACCAAAAGTAAACAATGAGCTAGCGGCATGGAAATCAAAATAACTTTACTCCGTCTTGGAATTTTCTAGTGGCACAAATGCACAATGAGCTTTTTTTTTTCATGATAAAGCATTGCATAAAAAATTTAAATCCTTAAACCTCATCTTGATTTCTTTCTTTTTTTTTTTTTTTTTACTGATAACGAGAACTAAAAAATTAGAGGCAATTTTAATATTATTAATTTATTAAATCCTTTCTTCACATTAGGACAAACATTATGGGATTTGACCCAATTTTCCTTGGCCACACATGCTGAGACGCTTTTACTATTTTAAAAAAAAATAATTTAGCAATATTCTTTGGTCAGTCGCCCCAAACATTAATATAAAATATTCGAAATTACTTGTGGATTGGTATATAAAAACTTCACCCGTTTTTGTTGCCGTTTGCACGGACAAAAGAGGAGGGTTGGGTTTGATAGGCTCATAGTCGGCATAAAATTTCATTATAATTCATACATCGATTCTCAAATAACAACATTGATTCAGGGTGCTAAAACCTAGTATAATTGGGACAAGGCTTTGATGATGATGAAGAAGAATAATCATCACACTCTAAAGTACTGATCACGGCCATCTAATTGGGCCATTCACATGTGGGACACAGTTAGGAGCTCACATAATGATAATTTACACAGTCCATTGAAGGAAATCTTTCTACATCATTAGTCCTTTTTCCTTCTTTTTTGAATTTGCAGGAACTTAATGATACATCACTCTTTCAAATTAACGTTCTGATTTGGTGGGCCACGGTTAAAGCTGTTTGGGGGCTTTATTAATGGAGTTGAGTGGAGTAAAGATTATTTTGAAGAAAGAATAAAATATAAGTGGGTTATGATGGTATTTTTTTTTAGTTGTTTGTGATGGAATCTTTTTGACTTTTTGTACTGAAAAGCGGAGTTTTTTTGTCTTTTAATGGAGAAAGGAGGTTGCTTTTTGACATTTTTTTAATATGGTGGGAAATTTGAATTAAAGTGCTTTTGATGTGACTTTTGTTTTAGAGAAATGGGGGCTTAGTAGAATTGCCAAACAAGCCCCATTTCTCTAAAAAATAGTCACATCAAAAGCACTTTAATTCAAATTTCCCACCATATTAGAAAAAAGTCAAAAAGCAACCCCCTTTCTCTACTAAAAGACAAAAAAACTCCACTTCCCAATACAAAAGGTCAAAAAGATTCCATCACAAATAATTAAAAATAAAGTACCATCATAATCCACTTATATTTTATTCTTTATTCAAAATAATCTTTACTTCACTTAATTCTATTAGTAAAGCCCCCAAATAGGCTTAGAGAAAACACTTTGCACAGAAACGTTTCACAGTACCAAACTCCTTTGGCCAAGAGGTCAGACAACGGTATAAAATTCCAGTCGGCACTAGGTCAACTTGGTCAAGTCAGCCCATGCTGGTCAGGACCGAGTCGGGTTGGGCGCCAGCACTAGTTAGGGCAAGTTCCAAAAGGAAAATTGGTATTTTTATTAGATATTACATATATGTTTTCCAAGAGTGTTGTAGCTCTACCGGTTAGGACCCGAGGACATGGATTTAAGTGCCCGAGTTCAAATCCCGTTTGGGTAACTTTCTTTTTTAGGGTTTTTTTTTAACAATATAGGACTGCGTATTGCACATAATTTCAAAAAGGTCCTTATACTGTTTTTTTTTATTAAAATCTCTCGACTAATAGTTTAATTAGATAAAAATTAATGAGACCCTCCGTTCTTTTTAACCAGTTTATCCTCGAGAAAAATACTTAAATGACTTATCCCTTGAGTTAAAAGATAATTTTGCCCCTTAAACTTTGAGGACCAAAAACCGAAGGCTAGGCTTATTTGAATTCCTGATCCACATTCAAATAAGTGTAACTTATCTAAGGATTTGACTCAAGATAAATCGTAATGGAGAAACAGAATTCGTGTAGCCAACCCTCACATAGTTGGGACAACGCTTTGATGAAGATTCAAATGAGACCCTCCATTTTTTATTTTTTTTACCAATTTTTTCTTTAGAAAACTCAAATCGCTTATCTTTTGAGTTAAAATGATAATTTGCCCTTTAAATTTTGGAGACCAAAAAAAAAAGGCTAAGATCATTTGTATGGCTTGATAATACACATTTTCTACCACATCCAAGCCTTTCAATCAACATACTCCCTTAGTCTTTTATGCATCTAGGGGGGCCCATTAGAAGTAACTTGAGTTAGTGAAATTTGCTAAGCCTAAATAAGAGCTATTCATATCATTTATGCATAAAAATTGGTAGGATATGTTACACCATCATCTACTCAGCACTCAACAACAATAAACAGAACTATATTTGGATTGGATACTTGTTAAAAAGCTCAATTTTCATATGCTTACTAGTTTTATATTATTTTCTGTTTTTCTATATTTTTAGATTTTTTTACACTTTTTAGGACCAGAGCTGCCGGCATCAACTCATTCTGATCTTAATCGTCATGAAGATTGGCACCGGAATTTAAAACCACAGGCAGATACTCCACTAGCACATCTTAACGTGCTTGTGGAAGATACCATAGCTCCTTTAGATATGTTATGGCATTCCTCGATAATATCTGCAAGCCAAGGAAATCTATCGAACCACGTGCCCATCTGATGTTGCCAACAGAATCACCCTCAAAAGTAATCGGGAGTAAATCAGCCCAACTGCTGCATCGTGTCACAACAAAATAGCATGAGCTTCAGCATCATTTGCACACCTCAACCATTAGATTATGAGCTAAACCTCTCCCAGGTTTCAATGAGAGCCTCTCCATATAGGCTGAGATTGTAACACCCCATCAAGGAAGAGTGATCTGTTTAGGGCTAAAGCAAACAGCCTTGGATAGTCCTCAATCACCTCCAACCATCACCAATCCAGGTTCCCACTGAGATATGCCTCAAATAACTGTCTATAACGGCACACGAAATAATAAAATTCCAGATCGTGAATGAGACTGAATCTTATGCTTTAATCATCATTCCAAATAATCATAGGATTTATTGTGAACCAGACAATAACTGATCTGAATACTATTTACTCGAAGTGTTGTGATTCCTTAAGATACAAGGGTCAAAGATTCGTGTAGACTGCGACCAACAGAATTCACTATTTTTTTTTTCTTTCCGATAGGTAATTGACTTTCATTCAAAAAGTACAACTAAATCTTAAATCTTAAATCAAAGATACAAAACTCTGAACCTGAAGCATTTTTCGCCAAAATGGAGAGAAGTTCTAATACCGTTTAGAGAGAAGTGGTGAAAGTGCTCTTCCCAAAAAGAAAAAAAAAATCTGAAGTTTCATTTTTTTAAGAGATTTGTAACAGAGTATCTCCTTTAACCTGAGTTTCATAACCTTAGTTGATATAGAAAGTCAATTTTGAAAGTAAACCTTAGTTTACTTTCATAACCTGCAGAAAGAGCCAAGGGACAGAAGTAGAAAAGTCAGCATTCCCATCATTAACCATTGTCATTTTACATTTATCCCACACTACAAGAATTCCACCTGATGATCTTTCAGAGTTTCTAACTGTCCAATCAGCTTGCCAACAACGGAAGATGGTACCAACTAAACTCTCCCACATCCTCAATCTTTGTATCTTGGATTAAACTATGTCTGCACTGTTACCAAATTTAATAAATTTCACTAAGCCTTCTCCTTGGACACCCGATGGCCACAAATATTCCATGATAAGATCTTCATATATCACCTTGTTTTGCACCCTTATCCTTTAGTCCAAATGGCAGTCATAGTCAATAGTAGACGCCAATTTACCAATTCCCTATTACCTTGTAGTTTATGTTTGAGGGTGATCACCTTATCATTATTTTTTTTCCTTGCTTACCCAACAACATTTGAAGGACCATCGCCTCACTTCCTCTTTGACACTCCTGAATTGATCTTATTTCATATATTTCTCCTGAACTTTTGTAAATTTTGAGGTACTTATAGCAGTTGGATCATCCCTCCCTACAATAACATTTATACTACATCCCTGTTTATCCCTACTTCTAGCTACATGTTTTCTTCCTAAGATATAACATCTGCTTATTTTTCTACCTGGCCTTTTGATCCTTCAAAGTGCTCATTAGCTATCAAAGTATGAACGTTCATTGGGTTAGAATATTCATTGGGTTCGAATAGCCAGACACATCATTTTTTCATCATCAGAAATAACAATCCTATCTATTTGCACATGATAAACGCACTCAAGAACGAAGGGACCTGGGGATCCTGATGGGTTATGCTACTAATATGTGCAGTTTCCAGACTGGTAATTTCTTGGGAAAACAATGTGCTGCACCTGCACTTCAAAACGTCACTAACTTGTTTGGCATGAGTCTGAATTTAGGTCCTGGGTCAAGTCAAAGAATCCACCTCAGTTCGAAGAGGACCCTCACTAGCCGAATGAGAGCATAGAATCTTGTGTGAAATATTCTCCAGCTGACATTCCTTATTTGCTCAAGAAACTGGGCAACTGGCATATGGCATTTGATACATGCATCTAAGGGAGTTAGAGTTCTCAAAGTTTTAATTCATGTTACCAGGATTTCCTCCAAACTCCTTCAGCTGATCTGCACTCTTCAAGGCATTATTTGCACCAACAGGATCTTTCCTCTATGATGCCTAGATAAGGCATCAACGCAGCAGGGACACGCCATGGATATGGAATGGGTACAGATTTTACATATAAGGGAAGTAGGATATGATACGAAATGTTAAGTTGCCCATTTTTTAGTATCTGGGTACCATTGTCTTTCCTTATGAGAAGTTGAGTGCGAAAATCTTTAGAATAGTGGAGCAAGGAAGTTCATAGGGATCACACGCAGTGGTTTGAATATTCAATCTTTCTGAATTGCCGTAACAGGAGAAATTTCTTCCTAATTTCCAGTGTCAACAAGCAACTCGTCCGTCTCTAAAGAGTAAAGATCCATGGGTCCAGATTGGATTTTATTTGGAAAAATCTCTGAGCCTCGTTGGATTAGTGCCATGTCATAAATCTCTTCATCAATGGCAGAATGTTGGCTTCCATAGCACCAGCAATCATCGATTACATTTTCCAGTTCCATTTCACGCCAACAAAAACATCTGTCACGGCAGAATGTTGACTTTCTTTCAAAAGAAAAGGACTGTCAGCTTCTTCCTTAGCACTAGCAACCATGGATCTTCATTTCCGGTTCCAAGAAAAATATGCCGCCGCTACAGAAACTATCTTTCTTCAGAACGTGATGCTATAGGGCTGCAACTTGGGTCAGTACCCGACACCCTTTGACCCAACCTAAACCCAGCCACTAAACCAATAACCTTACTTGATCAACCCAAATTTCTATAAATCTTAAATAAAAAAATGCAATATTCTTAACCTGAAGCATTTGTTGTCCAAATTGAGAGAAGTTCTAATACAATTTAGAGAGGAGAGGTGGGAAATGGTGATCTTAAGTATTAAAAAAAAAAAAAAATTCCTGCAGTCCCACATTTTGATAGATTTTGGGACAGGGTATGTCCTTCAAACTGAGTTTGTAGCTGACGATCTATCATTTTTTTCGGATGAAAAGACGGGTTTTTTTTTTCTCTGAATTTACTGGACAAGAAAGTGTCATGAGAAACTACAAGTAAAACGATAAAAAGGTTGATAGGACATTGCTTGACGTCTTCTAAAATCCAAAAAAGTTCTACCAAAAAAATAGATCTTTGTTGTATTTTGGCCTTGTAAGGGGGCCTCAGGTTCTGTTTGTGGATTGACTTGGTTCTCTCAAACATCCGGATCTATATCAACTTCATTGAAACCTATACCAAGAGCTCAGTCAACTAAGGTTTACATGCCTGCTGCTTTCTTGAAATAAACTCATTCCGCCGAGTTGACTAGCAACTAACTGATTTAACTCAACTCAATACCCATTCTGACTTTTGTTTTTCATTTGATTTTTAATTTTGAAAACAGAATATCAAACCAAGGAGAAGTCAAACCTGGCCTCGACCTTGTTCTTGAATTGCTTTTTGGAAAATCTGCTCACCATCCCCTGTCTCTACCAACCGATCAATGGTCTGAAAAGGATTGCAGAACCTCAAATGGTAACACTATCAAATGTATATACAAATGCCAAAAGCATAAAAAATTGTGTCGAAAATCTCACCTCCTCATCAGCTCTAGTTCCCGTCACTGCTTACCAAGGAAAATAAGATAAAAAAGGAATGAGCAAAATAAATAAGTCTCAGATGCATGCATTGTAGATTACAGAAAATGTGGCAGTTTTAAGATAATCAGCATCATAAGAACCTGTAAAAACTCGTCTCTCAATAACCTCCCGATATTCCGCTTGGATAGCCTCTCTTAAAATCTGCAAAATGAATCTAAGCATTACAATATTGTGAAAGAATTGTTTTCTTCCTTTTCTTTTTCTTTTTTCAAGACAATTACAATGTGGCTGGCATGTTAACTACCTGAAACTCTGACATCCTCTCTTTCAACTTTTTCTTCAAGGCTCTGCAATTCAACATGGGTCAAATGATTAATAAACTCATAGAGATTTATGAAAGAAGGGAATCCCCAAATTTCAAACATTTCCATGTGAGACGCGCCTTGATTGTGTGAGATTTATATTTCTTATATGCTTCTGTTTGTCTTTTTTAGTTTTTTCACATGGATGCAAATAGGGTTGAGGCCTTGAGGGAGAAAGTAGAGATCACAAAGCGAACCCACAATAGATGGGATAAGGCTTCAATGATGATAGATAGCCTTGAGAAGTTTTTCAGTATAAAATACTGACATTAATTAATATTTATACAAGTAAAACAGTAAAATGTTGTGTTGCCAGACATACTGCATGACAATGGTGGCCACGGAAAAGGCAAAAAAAAGGCTGTCCCCAATTCCTTGACACTTAAGTTGCTGCGACATAGTAAGCATGTATGATGGCATCCATAACACCTAAGTGGCTAGGCTCTCTAACATGTTATCTTCTCTAACATAACACCTTATAAATGTACTACATGTTCGCAGTTGAGTATTCACGTAGTTCCTCACTGAGTCTTACAATTAGACACATTTTAATAAACAGATAACATGTAAACACAAAGTGAAAAATTAGAGAAGAATCGTAACTTACACAGTTGTTGCCATTCTGGATCGATCTACACCAGATCCTTTTCCACATCCAGGCTTCTGTCTATTGGCTAAATTCTGGATAATGGGAGGAGAAAATTTTCAGAAATGAGAGCATTTGATGTGAGGAACAGCTAAGGTGGAAGGAACAAGAAATAGTATTACATCTTTTTCGAGTTGCTCAACTTTTGATTTTGCCAAACGTGCAATTTTCCCAACTTCATCTACATCTTTCTCCATACGTTGCTTGATTGCTGAAATCAGAGATATAATTAGTAAGAGTACTGAGTCAAAGTAGCTGAATAAAAGAAAACTGTTGGAGAAGAAAAAGGAATTTTTCAATGATCCCTCCAGCATCTCACCCACCAACCACTTTCAAAATTCTGATATCAATTTATTTTATTTTTTTGAAAATGGTAACTGAATTCATTGCTCGAAAAAACTTTACAGTATAGGAGATATATACTGAACTCAAAAAACTCCAAAGAAACTTGGGGAGAGAGCTAAGCCCAAAAAAAGGCAACAACCCCCATAAAACAAGCTAAATAGAAATATGCAACTCTGTTTGAAGAACTCTCTCTTTGGCGAGCCTATCCGCTTCGTCATTGGCCGAGCGCTTGATATGGTGGAAGGAAATATTGAAACCACCCAAAAGCTGTATAACCTCCTCAAATATATCTGCCAGGTACCAAGGGGGGTTTGAAGATTGGGACGCCCATTGAATTGCGCAAAAAGAATCCCCATCAACAAGTAATCGATGAGGGTGGAGATTAACTGCTTCTTGTAGGCCAATTTTGAGAGCTAACAATTCAGCTTTGTTGATGGAACAAAATCCGGCTGTGCCCGAGTAAGAAAGTATGGTACTACCTTCCTCATTACGAATAACACCCCTCACACCTTGCTAGACCAGGATTACCCAGAGCACTACCATCAAAATTAAGCTTGAGGGCGCCTGGGGGGTGCGTGGGTGGGTGGGTGGGTGGTGGGGGGGGGGGGGGGGGGGGGGGGGCGCGCGCGGCACCATCTAGCAGAGACCCGCATATGGTGAGGATTAGAGAGAGCTACTTCCTTCCAGTTATGAATAATTAATTCTGATATCAAATTAGCCTTGTGTTTTTCCATTTGCCCTCATAAATGAGAAACAAAAAATACAAAAGGATATCTTCTTTTCAAGATCTTGAAAATGTGTATCAAAGTTTCTAATAAATAACAAAAGTTACGCAACTACTACAAATAGAAGAAAGGATTATATAAAATGGGTAAATGTTCTCCTACGAGCAACTGCAGGTGCAGTACAATATTGTGGGGCCCACTTGGGCTCAACTTTCATCCACACAGACTCTTTGATACTTTTTTCATCCCATGATTTGGCATCAGAGCCAATTTTACACTGATTGAATGATGCAGTAGCGATACCACATCATTGCAACAAGACTCGTGGGCCACATGTGGGACCCATGAAATTCTAATTTCAATTGTTATTAGTTTTATTTTAGCAAGAGTATAATTAGGATTAGTTTCTAATTTTTATTTTGTTTTCCTAGTTTGATTAGGATTGTTTTTAGGGTAACAATTTTATTATAAATAGAGCATTGTAGAGATCAATGATCTCATATTAGAGAATTGAAGTAAGGTTATCATTGAAGACTGTTTCTTCCTCGTGTGATTGTTCCCTGGGAACCCTAATTGTGCCCGGGCACTTGCAATCGTATCAACGATTACATCAATTTGGTATCAGAGCCGAACAATCCCCGATCGTCGATGTGATTACCCATATCCCTCTTTCCGTTCGTCATCCCACGACCAGACCGTTCACTCTCAATCCCAGCCATCATCATCCATCTTCCGCTGTCCCAGCCCCCGCTTTCTTCCAGAAACCCAACCTCTATCACAGACGACCATTTGCCCATCTCTTCCCTCTTCTAAGACTAGCAACACGAAACAGGGCTGGGAAACCCTTTTTTTCCTTCGTGCAGCAAACCCAAAGACCCACTGTGACATGTGCCACAAGGACTTAAAGTGTTGGGCCTGAGTTCTAGTTCGGGCTAGTTCAAGTGGATCCGACCCATTGACAAGGCCCACAAGCAAAACACACAAGGACAACATCACAGGAGCAGTCAAACGATGGCTTGACCAGATCAACGGCTGCAATTTATTTTTGCGCTATCAGGCCCATCCGTTTTCAGATTTCCAATCTTTTTTCGCTGGCGTGATCGTGGAGAGAAGATCTACACATCAGGTCATTCAAAACTTTGAATTTGCATAAAATACAAAAAATGCCTCCCAAGAAACATGTAGAAGTGGAGTCTTCCTCCCATAATAATGATGATTTGAAGGGAACAGTTGCAGAATTATTGGTAACTGTTAATCAACTATCCACAACGATAGTTTAAATGCAAGCTCAAATGCAAGAGACTTTTGGAAGGATTGAAACCCGATTAACCAATTTGGAAACGAATCGGCGTGAGGAAAATCATCGAGATGATGGAAGATATAATCGGAATTAACGAGATCCACATGCCGTCAATGTTGATCAAGATTTGGGTATTAAACTTGTGATTCCCGAATATGATGGGAAATTGAAGCCGGATGAATTCATGGATTGGTTAGTGTGCGTTGAAAATATTTTTGCACATAAACCGTTGATGGATGGTCATAAGATTACACCGGTGGCAACTCGATTTTGTAATTATGCTACGATATGGTGGGCCGAGTTGCAAAGAGAAGAAACCAACAAATTGACCCCGTTGAAACATGGACCGAGATGAAAAATCTGTTGAAGGAAAAATTCCTATCTGTCAATTACTCCAGAGATCTATGTTCAAGTTTTCAATATTTGAAACAAGGCTCTAAGACAGCCGTTGAGGATTCAGAGGAGTTTATGACCATGTACGCTCGTTGTGATTTGAATGAAGATGAAGATGTATTAGTTGACAGATACTTTAATGGGTTTACACTTGACATTCAAGATATCTTCACATTCAAGTATTTTGATAATGTTGATGAGATTGTTTAGCATGTTATCAAAGCTTAGGGGATTGCAAATCGTCAAGCCCAAAAACTTAATGCATCTAAATGGGTTATGCAGAAGAATTCCTCAATTGCTGGTTCTAAACCGAGTGCTTCATTGGAGAAAGTTTTCACCCAACCCGAAGGTCAAAATAGGATCACCTGCTTTAATTGTAAACAACAAAGGCATCGTGCAACCATGTCCAAAACATATCCACTTCATTGAGACTAAAGGTGATGTGAATGATATACCAGATGATCCTAAAGAGAAAAGAGGTTGCAGCTGAGACAGAAGAATTAGAGATCTACCATGCAGTTGAAGGTGAATCTCTCATGGTCATCACCGACGCTCCATCAACTACTGCGAAGAAGTGGTTGCGAGAAAATATTTTCAGCTCCAAAGGAACAATCAACGGTCAAGAATGCACAATCGTCATTGATGGAGGAAGTTGTCAGAACATTATATCTCAAGCTCTTGTGGATCGATTGCAGCTAATAGTTTGAAAACATCATCGCTCCTATTTTGCTAGATGGTTAATGTCAGATGATGAAGTACAAATACGGTATGCATGTCCAATTACCTTTTCCATTGGTGAAGATTATACGGATACAGTTTGATATAATGTCGTACCCATGGATAGTTGTGATATCTTGTTGGGTCGCACGTGGATGTATGACAAGAATGGCACTAATGGCATGCGCGACAACACATACACATTCATACATGGTGAAAAGTAAGTCACACTCCGTCCTATGAAGACGACACCACCAAAGCAAGGGTCAAGTTCTCGTTTTGCCAAGGAAGCGCTTCACATGCACACTATCTACAAAAGCAACATCAAGAAGAAGAGCCGAGTTCAAAATCGAACTCTTTTCCAACGTGGGGAAAATGATGCAGCAGCGATACCGCATCATTGCAACAAGACTGGGCCACATGTGGGGCCCATGAAATTCTGATTTCAATTGTTATTAGTTTTATTTTAGCAAGAGTATAATTAGGATTAGTTTCTAATTTTTATTGTGTTTCCTAGTTTGATTAGGATTGTTTTTAGGTAAGTATTTTATTATAAATAGAGCATTGTAGAGATCAATGATCTCAGATTAGAGAATTGAATTAAGGTCATCGTTGAAGACTGTTTCTTCCTCGTGTGATTGTTCCTTGGGAACCCTAATTGTTCCCCGGCACTTGCGATCGTATCAACGATTGCATCATTGAACCTTCACTGGCCGTTGGATTGAATCTCAAGAAAATCTACAGTTAAGGTGCCATTAAATTTTAAGGCTATTAAATCAAGGGCTAGTATAACCGGCTGGAGCTCAATTCTTGAACCCCTCTTGTCCCTCATGGGACCTTTCCATCTGCCCTCCTTCCAATTAAAAATTCGCATCTAAGTGGGCTCCTTATATGCAGTCTACTTTTAGGAGAACATTCCCCTATATAATGTAACAGAAGATCAAGGAAAAACCACGTGCAAAAAATATGAGTTCAAAGATGCTTTGTGCAGCAGAGAAGGCATACTACAGAAAAGTGAGTGATGCTACTGCCAATAAAGTAGCAAACAAAGTCATATACATGAACCAAAAGCCTGGTATAAGCAGCAAGCGGTTACCCTTCATTGCAGAGGCCTTAGTAACAGACTTGGACTCCTCATGTGCATCCTGCATGAGAATACAGTGTAGTTTAGAGAGCAAACCACCATTAGGAAAATCATAATCAACATCAGTACCTTTCTTCAAGAAATCTCAGTGGGAATGACTATCGAACTGAGGCCTTTAGAGTGTATATAGTTTGAAGTAACAGTAGGGATTCCATGTATGTAAAGTTTGGTGAATAACTAGTAAGTTTTCATTTAATCATGTGAACCGTCAACTGAGACTGCCACAGTATGAGGTAATGGGTTTGATCCCACTGGCATCCACCAGGCATTGAAACATGAATCTTATGCATCATCAAAAACTTACACCATCTTAGGGTGGTTTTTTTTTTTTTTTTTTTTGGGATGGGGGGGAGGATCTCAGGTTGGTTCAATGTTGACCCAAACTGAGTCGTATGACTAAAGTTGGACTGAGCCGAACGGCTTCCTATAAGTAAGCATTAAATAAGTAGAAGTGCGGTAGAAAAATAACGACTAGATTTTTTTTTTTTAAATCAAAGAATAAAAAATAGAAAGAGAATGTATAAATGAAAGCAATGCATATTGCACCTTTTATTCGTGGATTTTAATGTGCTGAAAAGTGACCACGTGTAAATCAACTCATTTAAGACTGTTAGATATATCTAATCAACTTTTAAGATTTAATACTAAGAATTAACTCAAAAAAAGAATTAACTCAAAAACCATAGCAGTTTTTCATATAATAATAGGCAATAAGTTGTCAAAGACTAAAAATCATTGAAATCTCTCCCTCAACCCTTTTAAGGCAAAACAAATCGGTAATAAGTTCTCAACAAGTCAAACCCAACTTCATTTTATTTTCTATCAAATGAGGTGCATTGCATGACTTTGCCAAATCAAATGATATTTGTACTGGTTGGACTCAGTCCAAGTCAATTCAGCAGATCAAATTAGTTTAATCCAAGAGTTTTTATTTTTATTTTGGGAAAAGGTACTATATTAAAGCTCAGAAACTGTACTAGAAGAAGTATACTGACCATAAAAAGCCAAAAGAACATCCAAGATTATCAAAAATAATTAAAAATAAAAAAGAAATTGTTGCTGCATGCTCAATATATTTCATCATTATCAACTTAGTTTTATCCCATCAATTAGGATCAACTCAATGCATTTAAGAAATATAATTGAGTAGACCTTCCATAAATCTGAGAAAAATGTTACCTGGAGCTTTTTCTGTTGATTAGAAAGTTTCTCAATCTGTTTCTCGATCTCTTGAACCTAATGCAAAAGCCAAATAATTCCAATCAAGATAAAATTTGAAGCCCTTGATTAGAAAGAAAAAGAAAAATGTTTAAGTACTGATGCAAAAAAGTTTACTACTTGTACAATTACTACGAAAGCATGCTGATTACTATGACACCAATTATAACAAGAGGCAATAGAGAACTTATGAAAAGAGATACCTTTTTGAAGAAAGACTCTAAGCCCAGTTCTCCAGAATTCACTGGCATTTGTGTTCCTAACTCAACATCTCCATCCCTTGAGGCCTGACCTCGAGGGATCTCAAAGGAATCCTGTACAACATCGCAAGCACTTGAGCAGAAATATCATGACAAATTTGTTATTAAAAATCCATAAAAATGATGAGAGAGACCTTCCAACTTAGGACAAATGTTCACAAGGAAGAAGCTTCTATTCTACCCCTTAGACGCATTTTAACTATACATAATTTGAGACATTAACGTGAGAAAACATTTAAAAGCATTAGCGAAGAACTCCCAAAAGGTCATGAAAAATACAGACTTGACGTAGAAATGGGCCATTCTATCAGTGGTAACTTAAGCCTTCTATTGGAATAAAATTCAAAATAGTTTTCAAACTTGGGTTAGGTTTAGGTATTTTAGTTAGACAAATAAGTTGGAAATATTCTGCTGAAGATGATATAGATCTGTTGAAGATGATGTAGATCACTAACAAGCACACCCTATATATCTCATCACTAAGTCACAATTACCTCAATAAACAAAACGAAAGCCCTAGGCCATGAAACTGGTGAATGCAAAATCGGATAAAAGGCAACTTTTAACCTTGCATCATTTTTTTCCTTCCTGCTCAGCATATTCTATTGCCATCACACCTATTAAAAGTACAAAGCCAACTTTTTTCATTTCTCAGCGTGTGCTCGAGAGATGTTCCAAGCACTCTTCCTTGTGTTTTCAATCCCTCTTCATCAATCTTTCAATAATGTTAACATTTTCAGCAATGTCAGCTTCTACAACATCAATAGATCCTCCAACACCCATTTCTTCCACCATATTCTGAAACACAAACTCTTTTAAGGATCCACGTTTTAAAACTGAACTGGTACCTTGGACAGGCCAGTCCAAATCAAATCAATCACCCTGTCCAAAATTGATCAAAACCATTTGAGATGGTGCAAACCAATAATAGTTGGATGAGTTTTGATCTGGGAATTCTGATCATTTCGACCGTGACCGGTTTTCTTTTTTTCTATTTGCTCTTCCTTTTTAATTATGGTATCAAGGTTCAACCCAATTGAACCAACCTTGTGAGAACCAGTTTGACATTTGACAAAAAGAATATGAAATTTGAGTGAAGCAAAAGGATCACATTTCAATGGATTTCTGCAAATAAGGCTTTTAAGAAGATTGATGCAACCAAGATTTTGTTTCTTCAGTGGTACAGTGTCCACAAAAACCCCAGATTACAACAAAAACCCATTTTGAGGACAATGAAAAAAAAAAAAAAAAGAAGACAAACTGTACACCATTCTGCTCAACATCTCCACACGCCAGGCGTGGAAATCCCTCCAAAATTACTCCGAACAACGCAAATTCCAAACTGTTAACAGTTTCTCACTATCAGAACCATATCATATATCCAATAACTTCCAAGATGTCGAAAACTCTGCTCCATTCAATTCAATCGAAAAGTCGATTCATTTCCGATTCAAAAACACACACACAAACACGCAAAGCCAGTAAGAATCCCAAAAATGAATCAAATCGCAAGAGAAGGATCTCTGTTTCACGAACCCTCGGATCTAGTTGAATTTCGAACAGAACAATATCAGAATCGAAGCAGATGAACTGAAATCAGAGAGATTTGCGAGGAGAATTTACCGTTAGTAGGTCGTTCATCGTACTGAAGGGCAGATCTGATGATGACAAAAACCAGGGACTTTGATTTTTAGGGTTTTATGAAGATAGAGATAAGATGTTGGGGAGGTTGAAGGAAAGCGAAGCTTGTGAGAACGCGGTTGCTAAGTAGACAAGGAAAGTGAGGAAGCGCTGGAAATCTGAATCCCAGTGGGTTTTTATTTTATTTTATTTTTCCACATTTTTTTCATAATTTTTTAGGGGAATTTCTTTTATAGTCCTCTTTCTCTTCTATTTCATTGTTACGAGGTCCTTGTAGTGTTTTTTTTTTTTTTTTTTTATCCCATCAAGGGGTGGGGCCCTAAGAGACTTTTACGTGCGAAGAAAAAACCTGTACACACGTTGGGAGTGAGACTCGTACATACGATGTGAGAGACACTTGCACATGCAATGAGTAGCGGTGGAAACAAAGGTTGATCCTTGGTTGTCTTGTGGGTGAGAGGTGATGTTGCCAACTAAATGAGCAAACCATATTTTTTAAGCTTTTTATTGTATTGAAAATGATCTTTTAGCCTCTATTATTGTTATAATTTCTTATTGTATAATTTTCGTGACCTGGATTTATTTATTAAACGACACAAATGCTTCTCTACAGTAAAATAGTTAAAGGGAATTAAAAAAAAAAAATTCACTTTAAAAACACCCATTTTTCCACCCCTTCCCAATGAATAGTCATAAGTCCAAGTCTGACATTCATTCAACTTTTTTTTTCTCACCGTTGGATTGAAATCATGATAAAATGATGTTTCTAAATCTTTAAATTTTAAAGACATGGATCAAAATATTAGGATGATCAAGATTTTGTACATAGGTAGGCCTCACATGGATCTTTCCATCCGATGAACTTCTGTGATTATCATGCATCCTATTGCGCCCAACTATGAGGGGCATTTTCTCCTAAAAGACGCCTAGGCGGGCGCTGTGTAGCGCTCCCCATAGTTATATCATATATATATATATATATTCAAATATGTTCAAGTTGAAATATTCAACATTATAAATAATTTGATTAGTCTCAAATTGAGCCTAAACATGTTACCTACAATGCTCAACTAATTCAGATTTCAACCCGACCTGAATCAAAACCATTGCCACGTTGGCCCAAGGCCAATGTCACTCAGAGTACATAAGGGTTGTGCATCGTAGGTAGCATGAGGTTTAGTTAAAACTAAACTATATATTATTTTGGATTGAGATCGCAACCCAAATCTAACCTAGAAATTAAAATTGTCAACTGTTCAAATGATAATGCACCTCTATTAACGTTTACCCATGGAATCCGACTCAAAAGAAATTAAGGTACAAACTCTTTTTGTACATATTTGACAAAATTCTGGTCCAATAAAATCCTTTCCCATTTATCCATACTTAAAAGAGAAATTAAAAAAAAAAGCATATATATTATACAAGGACATATTAATATTATTTTATTTGCAAATAGGCTTGGGAAGAGTTGTAAAATAGATGAAAGTTACTTGCCCATGTGAACAAAAAGGTCTCAAATATGAAACCTGTTTTGACTATCAAAACTGGTTTAATATGTTTTATATGTCTATGTCCAGATATATCAACTGGATCAGATTTTGATTGGGATCCACCATGAACCCAATTCCATTTACAGTCATGGTCAACCGAGCAGTTAAACTGAAAGACTCGTAGAGTTTGCTGTATATATATTTTTTTGAGGTAGCAATACCATTAACAAACAAAACTAAAACAACAAGAAGATGGCGCAACCAAAGCCTAATCCAACAACATCTTCCCTACACACACTCTTACAAGCCTAGAGCAGTGCTTGGCCAAAACATGAGCAGTCTCATTCAAAGATCTAGAATCGGATCGGCTGAAGATGTCAGCCAATAAATACAGTAAAGCAAGTTGGGTTCGTAGGATGAAGTACACTTAATCAAGCGAGTCCTGGCAAGTCAAACAATTAAAATAGACCCATTCACTAATTGACTCAAGATGTCAACCCAAATGAGCCCAGCCATAAAAACGATCAATTGGAACCTAAAATACGGAGTAAATTTTTTATCTGGTTCAAATTGAGTTGGGTTGGTTGGTGGATGAAGAATTGCCTACCGAGTATAGTTTTAAAGGTTAAAAAGAAGTTAATTCCAAGGGGTAGTTCAGTTGACTCAGGACCACGGTTTACTTTCGGATGTTGAGGGTTTAAAACTGCACTACCGCTGGGGTCACAAGGGATTTACCCAGCTCCCTTTGGGCCCGAAGGGATTTGTCCACCTCAAAGGACCGTGACACCCTCCGATATAAGAAAAAAAGGTTAAAGAAAATCTCAATAATAATATAATGAATGTTGGGTATTAAAAAATAATTTTTTTATACCATGGTGCTTTCTCAATAATTAATCACCAAGACAGATTATAAAATAAAATTTCCTCCCGATCTACTGTCTTACCGTCACAATCACAATCCTTGTGGGGCGGCGCTCGTTTATCAGCTTTTGCTGCCTTCCTTATCAGTTGTAATGCGCATGATTCGCGTGATGAGGACATTCTGTTTTAAAAAATTAGGTAAGTTTGGATATGGTGCATGAGCACGCATTCAATCCAGCATAGTAATAGTTGTTTTTCTATTTAAGGTCATAAAATAAATAATTTTAAAAATAATTTATAAATGCGAGCATTAACAGCCTCAATTGAATCTAATTTCCTAATCAGGTTTATACCATAACGGCGATATTTTTAATTTAGCGTTGCAGCTACGTAGCGGCCGATATTTTTTTCCATAATTCCGAAAGTGAAAGTCACAAATTTATGTAAAATAATGACTAGCCTACTTCACTCAGAATCCCTAAATTGCTCTTTATCCAAAGCTATTGGTGTTCATACAAAGGCATAGGATAAAGTTAGACAATCCAATTGTGAAATAGGCCATCTATTAATTCCAAATTTACAATATGCTTTTGTTCTGTGTCACAAATTTTATTTTTGTAAATTATTATCTTGTCATTTTTTAATTTTAAATAATTGAGAATATACAATTAGTAAAGGGAAATATTCAAGTGAGAATATGAGAACTTTTTTACGGGGCCCAACCAGCAACTCATTCAAACCTAGCAACTAATAGGGAAACCCCTGATAGTCATTAATCCCATGGATTGACACACATCTGAATGGAATGAACAGTTGGATCGAGTGTTGAATATTTTTTTGAATATGAAGCAATTAAACTTTTGAGCCACGGATGAAGGGGTTAGGGGCATGAGCTTGGGGTCAAACTTGATACTTGGGATGGTCTCATATAGATCTTCCCAACCCCCTGGTCCCATCGCCAAATTGGGCCCCACAAAAAAGAACAGTTTCCACCTGAATATTACCCATTAGTAAATATGTATAAATTAGCATTAAAAATTAATCTTACATAAAATCTTGAAAAATATTGCAATATTGTTGAGAAATTAACTTCAAATGATATCACCATATTAAAAAGATATATGTCCTTGATTTGCACATTGATTGTGCTCATGGGTTGGGCTCCACCCGGCCCCACCCCATTCCATTTCGGTTGAACCGAAAATTCCGCCAGATCATTCCCGACCGTTGTGGGGTGCAAGCATGTGCTTTGATCCTTTTGTTCCTTGTGTTTCGTGTACATACATGGAATAATTGACCTCGGAAAAGTGGGCCCCACGTCCACTGCTGTGACCCGTCCAAGCTAGCATACAGCACATCATAAGATAAGCTTGTTTTTCAAGGGTCTTAGTTTGAGAATCAGGTAATAAAATTATTAGGAATGGCCAGTAAGGCCTTTTCTAGGGGCCGGTGGAAGAAAAGTACATTCAAATCAAGGTAGACAAGATATTTGCTAATAGTATTTAAAATGTTTAGGCAGTATCTGGTGGAAGTCTAATATGATTTAGTTAATGGCATGAAGCCTCCACTTGCTTTGGATGTTTAATTAATTAACGGAAATATTCAGCTCAGAACTAGTTCTCACATTTCTTCCGTGAGAACTATTGGGGGGCCCATCTAGTAATCCATTCAAATCATGTACAAATAGGGACCCCCTTAATAGTCACTAATCCTAAGTATTAGCACACATTCGAATAGACTGAACTGTTAGATCAATGGTTGAATCTTTTTTTGAATATGAAGCCATTAAACTTGTAGGGGCACGGATGAATGGGCTAGGGGCATGAGGTTAGGGTCAAACTTGATATTTTGGATGGTCTTACGTAGATATTTCCATCCCTCCCGATCCTATCCCCAAATGAGAGCCATAATTGGACTCCACTGAAAGTTCTCATATAATAGGTGAGAACTAGTTCTCACATATTTCAGTTTAATTAAAACTCTATCGGATTTTACTATTCGACTTAAGTCCGAATAAATAAAAGAAGAGAATTGTGTTAGGCAGGTTGACAATGGAAGTATACTTTGTTACAATCCAACACATGAATTCTAAAAAAACAATGAAATTTACAAAGATAAACATCTATTGTCCAAATCTTTATAAAAACATACAGGTTTTACAATGATGAAGACATTCCCCAATCATTTCTTTATCTCCAAATGCACCTTGAACTGTTGTAAAAAGAATTCGATGATTGTTTACCTAACTAGTTTTATTGAGGATGACAACTTTACGCTTTGCTTAATTATAATCATTATATATGATTATGGATTAAACCACATGAGTTAAATTAGGGTTTTAATAGTGCCGAGCATTCTTGTGAGCCAACTTGACTCACGTTGGTTAGGCAAGGGCTAAAGCTCGATTTATGACTTAATTAAGTTGAGCTCAAGGTCAACCCATCTAACTTGCAAGCTAAGATTGAGGCAGCGCTTGTTTAGCTCAACTCAACTAAGGGCTTTGCTCGAGCTCAATTTGACTCGATTAAGCTAATTTATATATGAGCCAAAGCATGAGTTCAAGCACAAGCAAGACTAGATTGGGTTGCATTATTTATGGGCCCAAGCCCAAGTACATTTAGATACTCAGCTTACTAAAATATTAAAGGTAATTTTCTGAAACGCCGCACTTTAAAAATGCCCCTTTTCTGCTCTTTTTTTTTTTTTGCCATGGGCCCACCTTGAGTCTTAAGTCAATCTGATCTTTTCACATCCTCTCCACCCAAAATGAATAGTCATAAGTCTAAATTTTTCTATAAAAAAAGGGTCCAAATTTGACACCCATCCAACTTTTCCTCACAATTGTATAGAATTCATAAGAATATGATGCTTTTAAAACCATTAAGTTTTAGGGTCATGGATCAAAGGATTAGGATACTCTTATGAAGTAAAGAACTTACAATTAGATAAGTTTAATATAGATCTTTCCATCCAATGGACTTCAATGATCATTATACATTCCAGTGGGCCTAACTAGCATGGGCGTTTTTCTTATAAAAAATACCGGGTTGCTGTCTAGCGCTGCCAAATGTAAAAGCATACATTTTTCACTTGATCATTATAGAAAGTATATTCATCATGAAGACAATTGAATTATCGTTCCCAAGCACAAGCTTGAGCTCAGCTCTTATAAATGAGCTTGCATGCGCCATTCTACGAGTCAAGCTCGAGCATGATTCCTCCACCCTCAACTTAACCTCAAGCCATTCTGTGGACAGTTAGTTGTGCATGAGTTTAAACTTGCCTGATACATCCCTAGATTCAACCTTTCTATCAATGGCTTTAGCTTGGTTGAACCCACAGTTAAAAGGGCCATCCTCTCGTTTTGGTTATCTTTGTTTATTCCTTCCTTTTGAAGTTAGACCATGTGCTCATCCTTGATTTTTGACATCACCCCTTTCAAAATTTTCTTCCATTTTCTTCTAAGCAACTCTTTCAAAATACAGGTTTTTGTTCATTCTTCCTCTAAAAGAAGGGTGGAAATATGTTAGGATTTCTTCAAGAAATCCATCCACAAGGACAAATCCTTTCATGAATAATTAGTATGCCTGGGAAAGACAATACTGATTTTGAGTCTAAAAGATAAAACACATATTATGTCAATCATGATGCTTGAATGTTGAGTTATCATGATTTTAAGATCAAATATCATCATAAAAAGAACTTTTACTTATGACGTATCTTTTTACTTACGAAAGGGCTTATTTATTCACATGAAACTGAATGCATAAGAACTTACAGTGAAATGGGTTTAAAAAAAAGGATTATTAGAGAGGCAAAGGGTACGGTCAAGGATTTATAATAGATACATAGTTAAAACCTCAACTTGAATTAATTAGGTGATGGTTGGATGATTGTCGCGGTCTTTGGTAGAGATCGTGTAAGATCTTAATTTGTCATTCGTTTTCAATTTATAAAATGTGGTGATTAACTGTATATTATAAATGAGAAAATAATATAAGAATTGGACTCGATCTAGAGTGGGCCCCAGGCAGTCGGCCATACAATTTCCCTACAGTCCATCCATATTTTTAGAATTCATAGAAATTCAATTACATGTAACAAATGTGCCCAACTAATAGCCATAATTACCAATCAAGCAGATATACATCATTACAAGAGAGTTTTCAAAATATAGGAACATTTCATGTTCCTAATACATGCTCTTCAACCTAGGCAAGAAAGCAGGCGGCAACAAAGTGGTATATATTATTGTATCAATGAATAGAGGTGTAGGCAGATGACATTAAGGAGGAATATAAAAGGTCTGTATCATTAGGTCCAGCAGTAAAGGTCCTAACTCCTAATGCTAAATAAGAGTATATATGTGGGAATGGATGAGCTGTTGTACTTCTTCTTTTCATGTGGGGACATCACCAATGAAGTGGTTAGTTGGCTGAGGCCTAATCATTTATTTGTACATATTCACCAAACTTTTGAAATGATTCCGTCCACACCACTATCACAACTATAGTTCTCAGGAAATTAAAATAAAATATTATTTGAACTTATTTTTATATAGATTTTCTTACACATTTCCCTTTTTACATTCTAAGATTATCATGATTTTCTCATGATATGTTAAAATTGTTGAACTTTTAAAAGTATTATGATAATTTCACATATGGTTTTCATCTATTTAGAGAAAGCCTAAACAGGGTATTTAGAGATTTGGTGCGGTTGATTTTAGATAAAAGAAGTGTCTCTATAGATTGTATTGACATCATTAAAGACATAGATGAGAGAATAGTAACCAGTGTGACAACTAACAAAGATACATACTAGTTTGATGAATTGACTATGAGATTGCATCAAGAGTCAGCTTTAAGTTGCCTGTGTTCAAAAGAAAGTGCTTTAATGTATGTTTGCAAAGAATATAATATCAACGAATGAATTGAGAGATGACGTAAATATGCGACTTCAGAAATGACAAGATACTATAGAATCCAAGAGCTTTAAAATAAGTACTATAAAAATAAAATATATGAATTGCAACTTTAGTGGAGATGTGCAAAGAGATGAGACTTCTGTGAGAATTGAGACTCATGATGAGTCCTGAAAAGCGCACATTTTCATACACATTTTAAACAATTTTAAGGGCTTATTGATATTAAAGAGCTTTATTTAGTGTCAAATCATGTTTTTATGCCATTTAGGGTCCATTGTAGTGTATTCATGCATAATTTGCTCAAAAATCACACTTTTTGCATAAATTCATGAAACATGCCATTTTTGGAGATTTATTTTTGGAAAGTCGATTATTTTGGGTGCATCAAGTAGGGTCCCATGCATTGTTTATCTAAATTCCTTGCATAAAATTATTCTTGAATCAATTTATTTTAATTTGTGTAGGAGAAATCAAGAATGGGACCCACACTGTTGAAATTTGAGAGAGATCAAGGGTAGGACATCTTTCAAGGTGGACCCACATATTTTGGTATTTTTGGAAAGTTTGAAAAGTCAACAATGGGAAGCTAGATTTGTAATTTCAAGATCAAGAAAGGAAACTTCAGATTTGGTAAGATCTAATTCTTACTAAGTTTGAAAACTCAAAAATCAAGAAAGAAATTCAAGAAAGGAAAGTGTACTAAAAGAGTTGACTAGTCAATCAATGAAGCTTGGAAGCAAACCAAAGATAGAAGGAGAGTAAAGAAATAAGGAAATAAAGATCCCAAGATCCCTTTGGACGTCCACATGAATCCCACACACCCTATTGCACAACTAACATTCCATATGTGCACAATTATTTTCGGATTTTTCAGAGGCAGTAAGATTAAAATGGTCATAACTCTTAATCCAGCCGTCGAATTGGTGCAATCCATACACCGTTGGAAAGCTCTTTTCGAGTAGATATCTTTAGAACCCAAGATTGTATCAATCGAAGCTCTACACTTGGAGCTCACGATTAAGTTTTTGGCGCCGTTGCCGAGGAGCGCCATTTAAGGTAACTTTTCTGACTTTCATTATTTACATTGCTTTATGGGTGTGCTATTTTTGGCATCTTTTTAGATTAGGAGGTGCATGCATGGAATAATAAAACCGCCCTAAATTTGATTAGGAAAGTGCATGGATTGGTAATTAGAAAGGACACATCATCGAATTTTTTCGAACTTCCTAAGAATTGGCAAAGTCAGTTTTTTTTCCCAACTTGTTTAGGGTCCTTTTAGAAGAAAGTGAACTGAAAGTGACCTAATCACTGTCCTTGATCATCTCGGTGCCTAAGCAAAGCCTTGTCCAGAGCGTGGAGACAGCTAGACTGTTCTAGGCAAGGGTCCTTTAAACGGGTCCATTTGTGATCCTACCCTTACCTGGGAGCTGAACTGGCCGGGTTGGTTTCATAGGGCTGGGTTGGTGAACTTAGGGAAACTTTTCAACCTAAGGATATTAACTCAGTTGTTTCTTGTGTAGACTAGGTTTTTCCCATTTTTTTTCCAAAAATAAAAATAAAAATAATAATAATAAAAACCCAAAAAAAAATCCAAAAAGATAGTACAAGCCCTCTCCAACTTGCTCACACCATTTGTGCATAAGCAAGAAGTCTAGTTGGCAAAGAGACTCAGCGCATCGGTTACAAAGAAGAGAGTCCCCAATCAAAGAACTTATAAGAATCTACGACTCTCCTCAATCTCTGAGTCCATCAAGATTATCTAACATGGTGAGTGGGTCCGGTAGAAACCCAAGCAATGGTGGGCCTACCACAAATCCAAATGGGGACCACAACGGTGGGGAGGTGAACCAGCCACCAAGGAAATTATGTGATCTTTTGAACCCAGCACGACATACCACACCATCGTGCATTGTGTTACCCGCCATTGCAGGTCAATATGAAATAAAACCTGGTATGATCCAACTTCTGCCCAAGTTTCACGGGCTAGACTCTAAAAGCGCATACTTACATTTGAGAGAATTTGATGAAGTATGCGCTACACTTCAACTTCAAAACGTGGTGCTAGATGTAATCAAACTCAAATTATTTCCTTTTTCTTTAAAGGAAAAGGCTAAGGCTTGGCTCCACACACTTAGGCCTAATTCAATTAATACCTGGAATGCCTGTGTTACCGAATTTCTAAAAAAGTTCTTCCCACAGCACAAAACCAACACCTTAAAGAGGGAAATCATAATGTTCAGGCAAAATCAGAAAGAGCCCTACTTTAAGTGTTGGGAACGCTTCAACGAGTTGATCCTTGCATGTCCACATCATGGGTATGAAACACACCGTCTCATTGAGATCTTCATTGAAAACCTCACTCCTGAGACACGTCAATTTATTGAGATGATGTGCAATGGTCAATTCGACCAAAAAACACCAGATGAAGCGTGGGAATTTTTGGAATTAATGGCAGAAAATGCACAAAAATGGGCCTCCTCTGAGGGGGTAGATCATTCCAAAGGATTGAATCAGTCTAAGAGTGGAGGTCTATATCATGTGAATAGTCAGATAGACATCCAAGCCAAAGTTTCGGCACTCACGAGAGAAGTCGAAGTCCTGAAACTTGGAAAGAACAATGATACAGTCATGGTTTGTGGTATTTGTGCTTCCGAAAATCATTTGTCGGTAGATTGTCCAACTGGATCTGCCTTACAAGAAGCAATTCAGGAACATGCTAACGCTTTGAGTTCTTTTCAAAAGCCGTTCAATGCCAATCATATGGGGAACACATATAATCCTTCGTGGCGAAACCACCCTAATTTCAGTTGAAGGAATGGACCAAGTGCAAATTCAGAGTTTAATCCCCAAAGACAATCTAATGTGGGTGCGTACGTGCCTCAACAGCCGAATACATCATATGCCCCACAACCCCAGAATAAGTCTTTGGAGGAAACGCTAAATTTATTCATGCAGTCTCAACAGCAGTTTATGCAAAATTTGCAAAATAATCAACAGGCTATTCAGAGCAACCGACAAGCTATCCAAAGGCTGGAAACATCTGTTGAACAAATCAAACGTACCCTTCAGGGTCAGGGGAAAGGAACCTTTCCAGCCCAACCCCTTCCAAACCCTAAAGGGCAGTTTGAAGTTAACAACATATCTGACCCCGGCTTTAAGGAACATGTTCAAGCTGTCACTCTACGTAGTGGTAGAGAACTTCATGAGAATTCGAAAAAAGACAAACAACATGGCTCCTCGGATTCAAATGCCCAAATTGAAATAGATAAGGATAGTAACGATGCTGAGGCTACTGTTGAGACGCAAAAAGGTCTTAACCCCATGACTATCAAACCTGTTGCTCCTTTCCCTCTAAGGTTAACCCATCCAAGACAGAAGATCCCAAACCAAGAGATTTTGAGTGTTTTCAAAGAAGTAATGATCAATATTCCTTTGCTAGATGCCATTAAACAACTCCTCACCTATGCTAAATTCTTGAAAGATCTTTGCACTGCTAAGCGTAGGTTTCATGTTCCAAAGAAAGCGTTTCTCACTGAGCAGGTAAGTGTATACCTAACTCAGACCACTCCTCCCAAATACAAAGATCCGGGATGCCCCACCATCTCATGTGTTATTGGAAACCATCGGATAGGTCAAGCTTTGCTAGACCTCGGAGCAAGTGTAAATCTATTACCTTACTCAGTTTATGAGCAACTGGGGCTTGGCGAGTTAAAACCAACCAGAACTACTCTTCAACTCGCCGATCGATCTGTTAAGAAACCGAGAGGGGTAATAGAAGATATTTTGGTACAGATTGAGCACTTTTACTTTCCAGTGGATTTTTACGTGCTGGATACTGAGGTAGTACGGAACGAAAGTGGTAAAATTTCAGTCATTCTGGGAAGACCATTCTTGGCCACTTCCAACGCACTAATCAATTGCTGGAGTGGAAGGCTCAAATTGTCTTTCAGGAACATGACCTTGGACCTTGATATCTTTCAAATGTGAAAACAGCCGAGGGATTGCGAAACTGACTACCATGATGTGGATTTTATTGATACATTGGTTGTGGATGATCTTGAGGAGTGCATTAACTCCCATGTTGCGCTACTTTTGACTGGAGAGGACATGGGCTATCTTGAGGACTTTCAAGATGACACTGTTAAGGAAGCCCATGCACTATGGAAACCCCATTTTGAGGAGCTAATACCATCTGATATGCCAACTCTTCCATCTCAGGTGAATCCACCCAAGCTTGAGTTGAAGCCCCTCCCATCGAACCTGCGATATGCTTACCTTGGGGATGAAGAAACATTTCCTGTGGTTATTTCTTCACTTCTTACTGAGGATCAAGAGGACCAACTGTTGAAAATACTCAAACATCATAAAAGTGCAATTGCCTGGAATGTGGCGGATATTAAGGGAATTGACTCTTTAGTGTGTTTGCATCGCATCTACCTTGAAGATGCTAAACCATGTAGACAGATGCAATGCCGGCTCAATCCTACCATGCAGGAAGTGGTAAGGGCTGAGGTGCTTAAACTTCTAGACGTGGGTATCATTTATCCAATCTCGGATAGTCAATGGGTCAGCCCTACCCAGGTAGTCCCGAAAAAAGCCGGCGTTACTGTAGTCAAGAACGCTTAAGATGGACTTGTCCCCACCCGAGTACCCACAGGGTAGAGGGTTTACATAGACTACAGAAAATTAAATGCGGTCACACGTAAGGACTACTTCCCTCTACCCTTCATGGACCAGATTTTGGAAAGGGTAGCTGGCCACCAGTATTACTGCTTTCTGGATGGATATTCCGGGTAAAATCAGATCGAAATCGCCCCGGAAGACCATGAGAAGACCACATTTACATGTCCTTTCGGTACTTTTGCCTACCGGCGAATGCCTTTCGGGTTATGTAATGCTCCTACAACATTTCAGAGATGTATGCTGAGTATTTTCAGTGATATGGTGGAGCGAATTTTGGAGGTCTTCATGGAGAATTTCTCTGTGTTTGGTGATTCATTTGAGGACTGTTTAAGCAACCTTGAAAAGGTCCTCACTAGATACGAAGAAAAGAACCTTGTGCTGAATTGAGAAAAGTGCCATTTCATGGTTCGCCAAGGAATTGTCCTTGGTCACATTGTGTCGGAAAGAAGATTGGAAATTGACAAGTCTAAAATAGATTTGATTGCCGACTTGCCCATGCCAAAAATCGTATGAGATGTCAGATCATTTTTAGGGCATGCAGGCTTTTACAGGAGGTTTATCAAAAACTTCAGTTCTATATCCAGACCTCTCTGTAACCTGCTTTCTAAAGAGGCAGAATTTAACTGGACGAAGACATGCAAATAAGCATTTGAAAAGTTGAAAAGCATGCTGACGTCCGCACCAATTATGCAGCCTCCAGATTGGACTTTTCCCTTTGAGATTATGTGTGATGCCAGCGATTATGCGGTTGGGGCTGTGTTGGGGCAACGTAAGGACAAGAAACCTTTCGTGATTTCTTATGCAAGCAGGAGCATGAATAGTGCACAGATCAACTATTCAACCACTGAGAAAGAATTGCTGGCAGTGGTCTTTGCACTAGACAAGTTTCGGTCCTATTTGATTGGATCCAAGATTATCGTCTTCATTGATTCCTCTGCGCTAAAGTACCTTCTCTTAAAGAAGGATGCTAAGCCTAGACTCATTAGATGGATCCTCCTACTCTATGAATTTAACTTAGAAATTAAGGATAAGAAGGGAGTAGAGAATGTCGTGGCTGATCATCTCTCTAGGCTGGTCCTTTCCGACACCATTGAACTGACACCAATCCAGGACAGTTTCCCGGATGAACATCCTTTTGCGGTACATCAATCCCCTTGGTACGTTGATATCGCAAACTATCTTACTACGGGCAACACTCTTGACCATTGGACCAAGCAAGATAGGAATTCTTTCTTTTCTCAGGTTCGATATTTTTTCTGGGATGATCCATATCTGTTTAAATATTGCCCAAACCAAATAATTAGGAGATGCGTGCCGGATAATGAGATACACAGTGTCATCTCCTTTTCTCATACACAGGCATGTGGGGGCCACTTTTCAAGTAAAAAGACAATTCATAAAATTCTTCAAAGTGGTTTTTATTGGCCCACATTGTATAAGGATGTTTACAATTTTTGCAAAGCCTGTGATCGCTGCCAGAAGTTAGGCACAATTTCCAAAAGAAACATGATGCCACTGAATCCCATTCTAGTAGTTGAGCTTTTTGATGTATGGGGCATTGATTTCATGGGTCCATTTCCTCCAAGTTTTGGTTATATCTATATCTTAGTGGCTGTAGAGTATGTGTCCAAGTGGATAGAGGCTATTCCCTGCCGAGAAAATGATTCTAAAACAGTCCAGAAATTTCTAAAAGAAAATATATTTTCTCATTTTGGTACTCCACGAGCCATCATCAGTGATGGGGGTTTGCACTTTTGCAACCGGTCATTTGAAGCCCTGATGAAACAGTATGGGATCACATATAAAGTGTCTACCCCCTATCACCCACAAACTAGTGGGCAAGTGGAAGTGTCGAATCGAGAAATTAAAAGAATATTGGAGACTACAGTAAGCCCTAATAGGAAAGATTGGTCAATGAGATTGAATGATGCTTTATGGGCTTACCGAACTGCTTTTAAGACTCCAATCGGAATGTCTCCTTACCGGCTCATCTATGGGAAAGCATGCCACCTCCCAGTGGAACTGGAACACAAAGCTTACTGGGCCATTAAGCAGTTTAACTTTGATATGGATAAAGATGGGAACAAGAGGAAACTGCAATTAAATGAATTCGTTGAGTTGCGCAGGGAAGCCTATGAAAACTCAAGAATTTATAAAGAGAGGACCAAGATCTTTCATGATAAAAACATTCTGCGAAAATTCTTTCACCTTAAGCAGAAGGTCCTCCTTTATAATTCTAGGCTACATTTATTTCCTAGCAAACTTAGCTCCCGTTGGACTGGACCATTCATTGTAAAAGAAGTATTTCCATACGATGCTGTTAAGATTTATAATCCCAAGGATGGCCAGACGTTCAAAGTCAATGGTCAAAGATTGAAGCCATTCTTGGAAATCACACCAGTCGATGAGGAAGAAATTCCTCTTGATGATCCTGTCTATCAGGATTAGTCGGCCCTGGATCTGACAGTGGCCCATTGCTGTGTATATTATGTCTACTTAGTAGTTTAGGTTTTATCATGTTATCTTTGTCCTTTCGTCTAACTTTGGATAGGGAGTAGCTCGAACATATCCCAGGTGCTTTCTATACTTTACCCTCCATTACTTTTTATGTTCTTCATGTTTCATATGTTCATTGCATATCATTCCTTCACACATCGTGGACGATGCTCATAATAGGTTGGGGGGTGGGAACAAGCACACTTGTCCATCTTTGGACAAAAGTTTTACACAAAAATTTTTTTTTTTCAAAAAAAAAAAAACCAAAAAAAAAATTCAAAAAAAAAAACTAAATTTTTTTTTGTTGGTTCTTGGGAAAAAGGAAATTTCGAGAGGATTTCTATGAAACAAAGATACCTTGAACTTTGGAATTTTTGGTGCTTTGGGCAAAAAGAACAAAGATTTTTTGTTTTGTTTAAGGAAAGGATTTTTGGATAAAGTGCTGAATTTTGATCCCTTACTTTTACACAGTTTGTATATGTTTTCAAAGTTTTTGAATGTCAAGACATGATTTCTGTTTTTCTTCGACAATTGGATTGAAAATATGATGGTTAACCGACCCTTAGTTTTACAATTTCCTAGTTCATCTGGTTTTGTTGGCCACATAGCTGTTGAATTAATTCAAGTACATGAAAAGGGCTGCATATTGTTGGAGACCGTAAAAAAAAAAGAAAAAAATAAGAAAAGAAAAAAAAAGTGTTAAAAAGAATAAAAAGTTGTGTGACTAGTTTGGGTTCGTAGCCTTTTTAACCCGAGCCAGTAAGCCCGTAGGGGTATTTACATACCTAGTGCCCTAAAGAAATCTGTTTTGGGAGTCATTGGCCTAATGCTCGTTACATGGGTTATTTAGAAAGCTTAAAGGACCTAGGCATTGCACACTCACCTGTGTGGGTTTAAAAAAAATAAAAATAAAAAATTTGCGGCCTTTGAAAAACAGTAGTGCGAAAGCCATCATGGTTGCCTTGAGAGGAATATTGTTTTTCGTTGCTATGGTTAGGTAGTCCAGAGTTTTGGATTGAAAATTGTTTTCACGGGAATCTTGGCGAATCATTTGAAGCTTATTTGTTTTTACATATACACACTATTTCACCGTGCACGATCAAATTAGCATGAATTCAAGAATTTTAGACCAAAAAATGGGATTTGTGAATTGAGTTTCAAATTTGTCTTTGCTTTGAAACTTCCGAAAATCTAGAATATCCGGTGTTTGTAAATCTTCTTTTGAAAAAGTTCCTTTGGTAAAAAAAAAAACCACTGAATTTTGTGGGTAAATTCACTGCAAACCCTCACGAGGCACAACTCGTCCACTAGGGGGAACGTAGGGGTTTAAGGGCTTACTGCATGCGCTAAATGCAGTCGAGAGTGCCAGTGAAAGTGGCGTTGTATTCATTTATGTTTTCATTGCATTTTACTAGTTTTAGAATAGATTACGTCATTGTGGATTCCTCATGTTTTTCGCAGTTTTTTGCTAGGGACTAGCAAAATGCTAGTTGGGGGGTGTGATGAGTCCTGAAAAGCGCAAATTTTCATACACATTTTGAACAATTTTAAGGACTTATTGATATTAAAAAGCTTTATTTAGTGTCAAATCATGTTTTTATGCATTTAGGGTCCATTGCAGTGTATTCATGCATAATTTGCTCAAAAATCACACTTTTTGCATAAATTCATGAAACATGCCATTTTTGGAGATTTATTTTTGGAAAGTCGATTATTTTGGGTGCATCAAGTAGAGTCTCATGCATTGTCCATCTAAATTCCTTGCATAAAATTATTCTTGAATCAATTTATTTTAATTTGTGTAGGAGAAATCAAGAATGGGACCCACACTGTTGAAATTTGAGAGAGATCAAGGGTATGACATCTTTCAAGGTAGACCCACATATTTTGGTATTTTTGGAAAGTTTGAAAAGTCAACAATGGAAAGCTAGATTTGTGATTTCAAGATCAAGAAAGGAAACTTCAGATTTGATAATATCTAATTCTTACTAAGTTTGAAAACTCAGAAATCAAGAAAGAAATTCAAGAAAGGAAAGTGTACTAAAAGAGTTGACTAGTCAATCAATGAAGCTTGGAAGCAAACCAAAGATAGAAGGAGAGTCAAGAAACAAGGAAATAAAGATCCCAAGATCCCTTTGGACGTCCACATGGGTCCCACACACCCCATTGCACAACTAACATTCCATGTGTACAATTATTTTCGAATTTTTCAAAGGCAGCAAGATTAAAATGGTCATAACTCTTAATCCAGCCGTCGGATTGGTGCAATCCATACACCGTTGGAAAGCTCTTTTCGAGTAGATATCTTTAGAACCTAAGAGTGTGTCAATTGAAGCTCTACACTTGGAGCTCACAATCAACTCATTAGATACCACAAAGAGATTCGGTCTGATTTCTTCACTTCATAATTAGTAAAGATATATAGAGATATTGAAAAGGATGTCGAATATATGATAAAAGTTGGATGGTTGGAATGAATAATTACTTTTGAAAGTACGGGTGCATACCAACAAGATTGAAGATTAAGTTTTACAAAATAATAATTAAACTAACTATGACTTATGGGGGTAGAATGTTAACCAATTAAGAAACAACACATACAAAAAACTAACTGCGGTAGAGATTTGATTGTCGAGATTAATGTATAGTAATTGAGGCCAGAAATTGAAATGCTGGTGAAACGAAATTCATATAACGACCTAATGTCGTTGGAATAAGGCTTTGATAGTTGGAACAAGACTTTGATGATGATAATATATATTTCTAGATAAACATTGAGATATTGTTAAATATGCCATCATGGAAGTATCTTGGATTAAATGATGTGACAGTAAGGCTCGTAGCCTGTTCAGATTATCCAATCAATTCATTGGCATAACACTAAGATAAGGCACATGAATCATATGTTTGGGCATAATTCGGCTTGAGATTAAGAATATAACAAAAACTCAGCCATAAAAATAAGAAATGCATAAAAACTAAACACGAATAATTAAATGAGAACAGTGTACTTTTCGAAAAAAAAAATCAACATACATGTGTATATATACGAGTCTTGAAGTTTAGTTGTTTTTTTTTTTTTTTTTTTTTGTATTTTTTTTCATATAAATTAGCAATACATACGTGAGGGTGTACATGCTGAGTTTTTTTAGTATTTTATATGTACTCAAATATAATTTCTTTGAAAAGTTTAACACATCGCACGCAAGCCAGTAGAGGTACTGCTTACTATTATAACCTTGATGTTGTGGTTCAAGTCACATGACCAATCAAAAAAGCATTATAAGCACAAGTATTATATAAAGTTTTTAAAACTAGCCATATTACAGTATACTATAAAAGCATGCCTGTGTCCAAAACTCAGCCCCATAGGCCTGATTTGCTAGTTAAAAATATGAAATGTTTGTATGCAAAATCACAAAGAAATTTATATATAAAAAACTCTTATTGAATGAATGAAGAAGAAAGCCTCTAAAAATAAATTTGAATCTATACCACAAAAGATAAGAAATATAAAAAAAATCCCATGTAACTGTAGGTATATAAGATCTTATAATATATGGATCCTACATAAAATCATAAATGGTTTCATGCACGTATGGGTAAAATAATTTATAAAATAGATCACACACGCAGGCGTGGGTAGAAGTGGATTGGCACTAGAATGATCAAAACTTTTATATTCCTATCCTAATCTTTAATCTAAAATAATTCCCTCCCAGAAAGAGAGTTACAATATGGACAGTCAAAATTGTAAAAATATAGCCTAGCGCATGATATGCGAGTTAAGTTTGATGATATACATACATTCCTTACATGCGAAAAGGTAGACCTTGTGAAAAGCCCTCCTCAGTCCCTAGGGCGCACACACGACAACACACATGCATTAGGTAAATCTAGGCTGTTGAGTCAAACACACAACGTGGGGAGCACACCCATGCTTTATGCCAATAAACCAACACTTAAGGAGGTATCTAATATTGATCTTAAATATGAGTTAAATGGAGCATTTAATTATTATTCTAAATGATGGGGGTGGGGGGAGTTGAGAAATTCAAACAAAGTAGAACCCTATTTAGTTTGAGATTGAGGAGAAATTATATGAATAAAGATTTGACTATGGATCTTTAATAAAGTATGATGCATGTAGAGATATGAAAGCAACGAAGAGTGAAGAGACTTGAAATAAGTTTGTTAAAACTGCACTTCACAATAAAATAGAGGACGTGTTTCTTATAAATTATTTAATTGTATATATTGAAAAAGAAAATACAAGAAAAATCAATATTGAAACAATAATTGATGATTTCGATTCTATGAATAAACATCGAGCACAACTTTAATAATTTGATTATTATATAATTTATTATTGAAATTTGTAATTTTATTAAAAAAAATTTTCTTTTGACTCTTCTAAACAAAATTCGTGATTCAGTCCTGATAAGCACTCCTCTCAACCTAGTGGGCCAACCTAGGAAAAGGAAAAAAAAACTGTAGGAAGACTTTTGAGCTCACTCTTTCCCAAAACTCTGGCCCCAAATAGCACACGCAGTCCTTCACAGCGTGGCTACCGTGGATGAAACGCGCCTTACCTCTATCGTACGCCCGACGTAAATGTCACACCAAGTCCCTGTTTTTAGGTGGAGATGTGTGGGTTCGCTTTCATCGGGGGTAAGTAGATTGTCCCGCCTTCCTTTGGAATTCGAATTGAGCCTTTGGTTTTTTGTCTGGTTGGATCCATCTATTCACGTACACCAAGCAATGTTGGGACCATTTGATTGGATGGCTTTGTACTCAATCTTCAACACCTATTTATTTGAATTAGTCTCAAAATGCAAATAAATTTCACTTTAACCTCCTCATAACATTAAATATATGAATAAATCCATACATTTATAATTATCAATTATTTACTCAGTGTACAATCATTTTCGTCTCTGAGACGCGGACGTTCGTTTGGGGTTTTCTAACTTGTGTGAAACTATTTTGAGGTTACCAGTTTAAGAGCATTTTTCTTTATTCGAATTCAAAGAGTTCTTGTCTAGAAAATTTTTAAATTCTCAAATATGTGGAGTTTGTAAATTCTTATTTGTATTTGAGCATCCAGCGATTCCAGCAAATAAATAAGAAGGTTGGAATGTTAGAAATCTCAAAGGTCATTTGAGACTATTTAGATGGTTGAAAATTTAAAATTATAATAAAAGAACCCATGGGACAAACTATGAAAGTATGTTTGGGAATTCTCAACATACCAAATTATTGTCGGGCATTGATAAAGAAACAGGTCCTACGAATACGTGTGTTTAAACTTCCGGACACTAATAAGTTCTGTTCCACAGTCAATGCCATGTGTCCTTAAGACCAAAAAGAGAAAAACAATAGATAGTGAGAATCCAATTGAGATCTGATAGGCTTTAGCTTGGAGAGATTTTGGACTTTACATAGAGGAGGGATCTCTATTTAAATCCAAGCAGTTTAAAATAAGGATCTTTACATAAAAAGATATTTAGTATTGATGTTAGATGACCTCTTGCCATTTTTTCAAAAAATACTTTTTAGTGTGCAGCGCGCTATCATGGTAAAAATAATACCTAAACTCGATAACTTCTTCCATTCTAAGCTCCACCAAGTAGAAACAACAAGAATAACTTGTATTTTTTATCGTATTTGAGATCCAAAACCTACAATCTCATTAATCTCTAGGATTAACCCTAAGGGGTATCTCAGTTGGCCTAGGACTACGGTTTGCACATGGAGGTTGTAGGTTCAAAATTGCACTACCACACTGGGGCTATAAGGGAGTTTATTCGGCTTCCCTCTGGGCGTGGAGGGATTAGTCTAGCCCAAAGGGTTGGGAACCCTCTGATAGTAAAAAAAAAAAAAAAATCTCTAGAAATAACAATTTAACAACCTCAAAAATGCCATCTTTCACTTTCCTCTTTTCGGAGCTAAATTTTGTCCAAAACTCATAAAAATCCAGATTAGAATTTAGTGTTTCAAAAACCTAGAATAAATAAAGTTTGGACTTCATGTCCTAAAAACCAAGAATCTTCTAGACGTAAGATCTAAAATAAAAAACAAGAGAGATCCTACCTTCCCAGCCCTTAATGCTATGTTTGGGAGGGGAGGAGAGGGGAGGGGAGGGGACCTCCTCTTGTTTGGATAGTCAAAAAGTAGGGGAAAGAAAGGTGAAAAAAGTAGGATTTTGTTTGTTTGTGAGGTAGAGAGAAAATTACCAATTTATCCTTATTTTGTGAAAAAGTGAAAAAGTGAAAAGGGCAGTTTAGTAAAATGACACATTTTTCCTTATTTCCCTCATACTTTCCCTCCATTTTTTAGGGAAAAGTTTTAAGGTGAGCCCCACATGAATTTTCCCCCCAAAATTCCTCCCCCCCTCCCTCTTTTCCTTAGTCCCTACCCCCTTCCCAAACACCCTCAATTGTCATTTTCCCTCCACTTTTTCCCCTTTTTTTTTCTCCCCACATTTTACCCCCTTCCCAAACGGTACCTAAAACTCACATTCCCTATTCATCTCTAATGCATGAACGAAGAACCCTATCTTTTTGAAAATCTTTTTCTTTGAGTTTGAGAGCCCAAAATCTAGTACCTTCTCAGCTCAACTCAGTTATAAGTTACAAGCCAAAACAACCGCATAACTTATTTCCCTTTTCCAATTAAAAACCACAGACATCTCTTGCATCGTAATATCAACCTTTCTTCTTGGCCTGAACTGGCCCAATACGGCCTAACAGCATGGCACGGGGCCGTGCGGTCCAACTGCAGCCAACATAGGCCCGGCACAACACGGCTGGGCCAAAAAAAAAAAAAAAAAAAGCCGGCTCGACCCAGTTTTCTTTGCTGATACTATAGCATTTCATGTAGAATAGCAAACGGGTATCCGGTTATCTAGAAGTTCTGACCTGCAAAAAATCGGATTTGGAACCTATTCGAAACCTAATTTGGGATTTGATTGATAAACGGGTTCGGTTTCGGATTCATATATGTTCTGATCCCATGGACTCTGGACCCGGATATATATTGTATTTTGCACTTTAAAACCAACTTTTTTTGGGCATTTTTATGTATAACACTGAATATTGTTGTAGATTTGATACACTGTTATAAGTTGAATAATATATATATATATATATATTTTTTTTTTTAAAATAAAGAATAAAGAGAAAATAGAATCGATTTTGGAACTAAATTCGAGTCCTCTAGGTAGATCCGATTCCAGAATCGAATCTGGGTCTTTTTATCAAAACCGGGTCCGGAATCAACAAAACAGATTTCGATTCAAAACCGGATCCGAAGCCGAAGCCGTTATTTTAAAAAGGGTCCGGATCCGGATCCGAATCCACTATGATTTTGTATCAGATCCATTGTGTTTGCAACCCTAATTTCAGGGACCCAGCAGAATTCTTGCGAACAGACAAGCAGACAGCCCTTCGGATCCGGACTCAATCCAAACTATTTGTCGGCGTCGACGGCACTTGTTCATCTCTCCTTTTTTTAGATCTCACGCGGCGTGTCCATAAATCAAAGGTGGGACCCACGTAAATTCAACGCGTCCTCGCCTTAAATTATCTTCACTCTTTTAGACTCTGAGAGTTCCAACTTCCACTTCCATGATTCCATCGATGCCGCGTGTCTTCCTTCTTCCACAAGCAAAAAACAGTGTGAATTTATATTTCTGACAATCTAGTTCAAGATCCAGATCAACGGTTACGATCTTCTCTTGGTGTGGGGCCCATCTAACTTCCTTCGTTTATATATATTGGGTGGCGTTTTCCTCTTCTGGAACAAACCAGTGAGGGCCTGCTTGCCTTTTATCTGTTTTATCTGATCTTTGGAACAAGAGAGGAGAGAGATCGATCGCGATCGATCGATCGATCTTTGGATTTGTTTCTGGAAAATCTTCGTTTGAAACCCACATCGAAAGCAGCTGGTAACTTTGTTTTCTCTTCTCCCCTTAAATTTCTTCAATCCATGTAAATTCTCATATGTGTTTTTGATGATTTGTCATGTTTTTCAATCTGGGTTTTCATTTCCCTCTTCTGTTTTCATTGTCAAGATGAAAAAAAAAAAAAAAAAAACCCACTTTTTTGGATTGGTAGAATGTTGAGATTAGTATGATGATAATGGAGAATTCTAAGATCATCTGTTTGGTGTAAAGCTGAGATTTGTTATGTTTTCCATGAATTCTCCCTTCCCTCATATTTTATGGGAAAGAAGCAGATGTAATTTGAGGGTTTATTATGTAATATTGAACTAATCTTTCTCAATTCTGTGGAAAACACTTTCTGCTGGGTGAGTTGGTGACTGTTTTTTCTTCACTCACATGAAGACAGATTTTTGTGTAGAATCACTGCATTTCACATACAAGCCCCTTAGAGGATCTTTCCTCATTGCCATGATGAACTGGAATTGGTTCATTGCCACTCAACTATTAACATGGGGGGTTTATTGTCAGATCAGGACTGTCAATTTCATAAAACCTGGATCAGATGGTCTACAATATGAACTAGGGAATCCACACTAATTCAATGCTCTCACTTTTGAATTCCTGCTATTTACCCCTTTGAATGTGGAGCATCGACCCCTTTTTTTAATATCCAGGTGAGTGTGAGAACTTTTTTGTGGGGCCCAATTGTGGGCTCCATTTCAGGATGGGACCGGGGGATGGAAAGATCTACTTGGGACCACCCCAAGTATCAAGTTTGACCCCAAATCCATGCCCCTAACCCTTTCATCCGTGTCCCACAAGTGTAATGGCTTCATATTTAAAAAAATATTCAACCCTCGATCCAACGGTTCAGTCCATTCGGATGTGTCCCAATATGTGGGATTAGTGACTATCAAGGGTTGCCTATTGGTTGCTAGGTTTGGATGGGTTGGGTGCCGCAAAAAAGTTCTCCTAGTTCTCACTTGAATATTTCCCTAATATATAAAATCCATTTGAGAAGTTGAATTGTGTGTGTATGTATGGCTTCTGTGGTGATATGAAGGCTTGTCCATATTCACTGACAGTGATTGATTTTCTATGAACCAGACCACCTCAACATGCAGAGAAACAGAGCTGCCTCTGTGTGAAAAAGTTCTCTTTAGCCATATGGATACAGTGAAAATGAAGTTTCCTCCACAATTAGATCGCTAGAACTATTGGAGAAAAAGATGATGAGGAGAATTGTACTAATTGCATGGTTATGACTACGGTGGTCGTAAAACTTGGTCAACAGTTGATTCTTAATGGCATAGGATCTGAAACCAAAACTCTATTAAGATGCTATTTGTTTGACCTTTACGTCATGACATTTTGAAGTGACATCCTTCAGAAAAGGTGGATAAAACATACTCATACAGTTGTTTGGACTGTTTTACACTTATACTAACTGAAACATGATCTCTGTCCTGATGGTTGTAGAGCCTGTAACTGATTTCTAACTATAACCCTGTTGAGTGTGCATGCATCTGCGGTCAACTTGCCAGCATGTTGCGAATTCACTGAATTGTAATTGTTCAAATAATTGATTAGCCCTTGAGATGGATTTTCTAATCATTAGTCAAAGCCATTTGAAAGGAGGGAAGGGGAAAACTTTCCAACTTGGTTGCTATCTTATGGTATGGCAAGGGATGGTATCCAGGAAGGTTTCCCTATTCAAGGATCAAAATAGCAGTTCTAGTGGGCATAGTGGCCAAAACACTATGTAGGTAGATTTTGAAATTTGAACCATGCCCCTAGGTGTCTTCTTCAACCAAGAAGCCGATATTTTAACCTTGTTTCTGACAACTATCTGTCCTTCAGTTCCATGTTTCCCACTAGCAACTGTAAACAAGTGTTAGGGGCTAAATAGTACACATGCATGGGCTTGTGAAGTTGCTAGCTAATATTAATTATAGAAGTTAGCATTCTGATTTTGTATTTGAAACCAGCCCTCCTCTCTAGATGTACCAGTAGCTTTGGTTGACTAGATGGGATTATATAAAATAGAGATAGTTAGCATTTGTATTGATTAAATAGTGGACCTGAATTTCTGTGAAAATTTTAACTTAGGTTTGGGTCTATACAAAGGCATTGTGTATTGTTGGTAAAGTTGAGCTTGTAGAAACATTTTCAGGGTAGAAGATAAATACATGGAGTCTGACAGTTTGAAGCCAAACCCTCAATCTAGGGGTTTTAAGAATGATTTATTTGGACAGTTTTGTAATCTTATTCTATCCATTGTCTTTCACATAGAAGTTTGTCAGTGTTGAGTATAATTGAGGTATTGGATCATCAAGAAGTAGGGGTCGGCTTTAATCATTGTATATTGGGCTAAGAATAAGAGATGATATCATAAAAGCCCAAATACTAGCTAGGGTTAAAGGAAGTGAGAGGTTCCTCTTAGTAGAATTTGACCCTATATGTATAAAATAAGTTTTAATATTTTGTAAATATATTGGAATTTTCAGGGCGAGTGGGTTGTCCTTAAGCATAAAATTCCTTAGCTTGTGAGGCCCATTTGGTGTAGCGTATGATCAATTTAAATCCCTCATACTCACCACCCTTATGAATTAGCATGCACCCAAATTTGACACACTTAAGTATGTGCTTGCTTGTGAATGAGTGTGCGAGGGCTTATATTTTGTATGTGAAGGAAGGTGAGTGCTGGAATATATTTATGTAGGACTAAAACAAGTCAAACTGTTCTGACTTGGATGGACGAAGGTGCTACTCGATGCAACTTTGCAATTGGGCTGAGTCGTATTAAAATATTGAGATTGACTTGGTCTAACTTGGTTTTAGAGTTCTAGGTGCAACTAGGTCTGACTTGGCATAGTCTTATTAGACTTAGCCAATGCTAATCGACTCTAGGGTGACTGAGTTGCACTCAAGTCTGAGTTCTTAAATCTTGCTATAAAAGGAATTACCAACATTCTACAACTTGCAACTCTAAAAGGAATTATTGAGCATTTCTATAATCTCATCTCGCTTATATCTTTGTCATACAAGTCTCCCATTGTTGGAAATGATTGTGTGGTATCAGATACAACTTAATGCTAGTGGGACTGGGTATTCAAATGTTCAAGGTTGTAAGTTGGCTTATTGCATTGTACTCAAAAGTTTGTGCTGATCTTTGGATGGATATCCATTAGGGTTGCCAATTAAGGATGGACTTTTACCTATCATTTTTTATGTATGTGTGTGTACGTACGTACGTACACATTTATGGATGAGGATTGCTAGGCAACTTAGGGGTATCTAGAAAGAACCTTTAAATTAGTATCTGTATTTTTATTTATTTTTTGAAAGGTAAATTAGTATCTGTATTCCATTGCTTATTGTGTGGATCCTTTTTTTTTTCTATTTATCTAGCATTTTGTTGGGCATTCATTCATCTTTATTTTTTTCCATAATTTGGATACATATTCCTCAGTATATCTGAAAATTAAAAAAAAAAAAAAAAATCTTGGCATTGTGCTTACGACGAGATCACCTTTCAATGCTTGAGGGGCATACTATTCAAATTTCTAAGGTTGGAAGTTAGAGATCACATATTTAAATTAGAATTCAATGTAATTCGTAGAATCCTAGAATTTCAACAGCAATGCTCACTCTCTCTATGAAAGAGAAGAAAAGTTCCTTGTCATTGCACTAGGGTGGTCACTCTTTAATTGCTAGTGGGGCACACTACTCAGATTTTTGAAGATGCAAGTTAGATCATCTCTCTAAGAAATTTGTGGTCATGTTCGACGGCACTTATAAGGACTTAATTTCAGACTTTAGCTTTGGGCTCTGGATTGCAGAGAACCAGAAAGCTAAAATGAGAGCAAGAGAGGGAGAGATATCTGCTTTATGGGTCTGGATTGCATATTTCCTCACATTCTCCTTGACATAGGTTTCAAGGGCGATGGTTTCACTTCCATTATCTCGTTTTGATTGGGTATATGCATCAGAGTTTAGTTGATAAGGGCTCAACTCAAACAAATGTTATGTGGGGTTGTCATTGAAGAGTTTCTTCCATGATGCAATAGAAGTAAATCTGTTGAAATATATGTTATGAATACATATCATGATTAATTTGTTCAAATTCATGTTATGAATATATATCCTCAGTAAATTTGTTAAAATAATTTATAATACTTTCCACATTGCCCTTTTTTCTTCCTATAGCTACGTGTATACTATTTATCATTTGGGATTGGGGCAACTCAAAAACATAATGATACAGTATTCATGTTTGCTTTTGAAGTTGCTTATATTTTTCTTAGAATGCATTTTTGATGTACTTGATCCTCATATTTATGAAAATAACTAGGTTTTTGTGCAGTTATCTTCATTCTCATAGACTATATCAAGTGAAACTAATGGGTTTACATTTTGATATCTTTGCAGATGGGAGGGAAATCTGAATCTGTCATTGGAGGAGAAAAGGTACAAAAGGAGGAGGAGCTTTATCTAAAAATTAAGATGAAAGAGAAAGAACCTGACGTGGATAAGGAAAGGAAAATAGAGATGGAATTTGAGGAGAAAGATAAGGTGAAACCTAAGGAAGATGAACATGCAGGTGAGAACCAAAAAGAGAAGGAGAAGATGAAGGAGGAGGATGAATATAGTGACTTGAATGAGAAAAACAAAGAAAAAGAAAAGAAAAAAAAGAAAGATAAAGGTGATGAGTCAGTGGGAAAAGAGTGTGAGGTTGAAGAGGGGAAAAACAAAGAAAAAGAAAAGAAAAAAAAGAAAGATAAAGGTGATGAGTCAGTGGGAAAAGAGTGTGAGGTTGAAGAGGGGAAAAACAAAGAAAAAGACAAGAAGAAGAAGAAGAAGGATGAAGGAAAGATGAAGCAAAAGGAGAATGATGCAGATGAGGGAGAAGAAGAGAAGAAAAGCAAAGAAAAAGATGAAGAAGGTCCAAAGAATAAGAAGAAAGAGAAGAAGGAGAAGGATGAAGAAGATATGAAGGACAAAGATGAGAAGGAAAAAGATGAAAGTGATTACAAGGAAAAGAAGAAAGAGAAGAAGGGAAAATATAGTGGTGACTCAGAGAAAAAAGAGAGTGAAGTTGGGGAGGAAAACAAAAAAGATAAAGAAAAGAAAAAAAAGAAGGGCGAAGGAAAGTCGAAGGAAGAGGATGATGAAGTTCCAAAAGAAAAGAAAGAGAAAAAGGGTAAGGGTGACGGAGATTCAAAAGAAAAGAAGAAAGAGAAGAAGGCAGAAAATGAAGGTGGAGAGTTGGAGGGAGAGGAGTATGAAGCTGGAAAGGAAGAGAAAGAGAAGAAGAAGAAAAAGAAGGAAAAGGATGGAGAAGACTTGAAGGAAAAGAGTGAAGAAGATTCTAAAGATAAGAAGAAAGAAAAGAAGCAAAAAGATGAAGGGGATTCGAAAGAAAAGAAGAAAGAGAAGAAGGATAAGGATGAAGTAGATGTGAAGGAAAAGAAGAAAGAAAAAAGGGAAAAAGATGAAGATCTGAAGGACAAGAAGAAAGGGAAGAAGATGGGAAAAGATGTGGAGATAGAGTCGAAGAAAACAAAAGGTAGCGAAGAACACGCAGTTATGGAGAAGGCTGCCTATGAAGTGGCTACAAGAGAGATTCAACTAGAAGGAGAGGACCAAGAGGATGAGGAGAAAGAAGACGCTGTCAGGGAGAAGGCGGCTCAAGAAACGACTAATAGTGAAATTAAAGTGGAACGAGAGGACCTAAAGGATGAGGAGAAAGGAAAGGCAGGGGAAGAAAATAAGGTGAAGGAAAAGATTAAGGACGATAAAGGTAAGGAAAAGAAGAAAGATAAAAAGGAGAAATCAAAGGATGACGATGTTGATGACAATAAGAAAAAGAAAGACCTCAAGGAGAAGGGAGAGAAGAAGAGGAAGTTTGATCGAAAGGACAAGAGCATGGATATCTCAAAGCTGAAACAAAAGCTAGAGAAGATTGATGCCAAGATAGACACCCTTATGACCAAAAAAGAAGGCATCTTAAAGTTGATCGAAGAAGCCCAGAAAGAGCAACAAGAAGCCCATGAAACTCGCAATGTTGATGTGGAGTGACCCACTCGAGGTAGATTTCCTTTTTAGCATTGTGTCATGTGTATATATAAAAAAAAAGTTGATAAATGTACTGTTGCATCATACACCTTTATTTGGAATGTAGTGGTATTAATATGAAATATTTTCCGTATTAATCTGAGATCACTGCTTATATTTTCAGTATTAATGACCTGCCCATTGATCTCACAGGCAGTGAATCCCAATGGGAAAACCGCCATAATGAAGCGTGACAATTGTGTTGGCAGTAGGTCATTTGCCTGGAAGCTGCATTTTCCTGATTCATTTAGCTTTCTGATGTGAAATGAATCAGAAAGATGTGAGACTGTTATGTTTCTCAATCAAGATTTAGTAGCGGTTCGATTACTCAGTTTTCTGATTGCTTCCAAACATTTTTCAGGTCCACTTTTGTGGTATGAACTAGTTACCAGTTCCAGAGACTTAACCTATAATCCCACATGAAACGTCACACTTAGTCACCGTATGTAGTAAAATCGCTTACTGATGAAAGTTTTAACTTATAAGTTATAATGTAAAGCATTGTAGCCCTTACAATTGTCCAGTTTAAAATCCTTCATGGGTTTCAAAAGCTTGGCAGCATGTTAAAAAGAAAAAAAAAACCCTGACTGTTAGTAGTTTCATGCATAGTTTAGAACTAGTTGACATGGTGTGTATTTTTTGGGCTTTTCATTGGGACCCTAGAACTGGTAAGGGCCAGCTTGAAGGAACTAGTTAACATGGTGTGTGTATTTTGGGCTTTTCATTGGGACCCTAGAACCGGTAAGGACCACCTTCCTTGAGATAATAATATCATCATCTTTCGCAAATGTAAGGGACATGCGTGTGTTAATGGTTGAAGTGCCCAACTGATAAATAGAGGTGTGTCTGTACATTAAGATTTATTCTTCTATGAATATTCCACCCCATCAACTATTATCAGCCGTCCAACTTATTCAATTGAATTCTGAATCTCAACGGTCTCGATCAAAATACAATGATGGGCAGACCTTGAAGGGGGGCGGGGTGGGGCGGCTGGCAGGGACCATGACCCCCATACATATGAAAATCCCCTCAAATCAATGCTTGGCCCCTTCATCAATGGATGTCAGCCCCTCCATTGCTTAGGAGTTTTTTGAGAAAACCAAAAACTTGAAGTTGACACTAAACTCTCATTGCAAATAAGTTCAAGTCGGCCCATTCTTAGAATGAGAATATTCATCCACGACCAACTCTTACAATTCCGTTCAACTCAGCATGAAATTGTCCGCTTTGGCTTCGGATATTTCCGATTATAAAAGCAAAAAAGGAAAGTTTTTTAAATGGAGAGCCTTTTTAGACTTATATACATATAAAAAAACGCTCATATGCTCTCCTCCTGCGATTAATCTAAGCCCTTCACAGTCATTAATCCCCATGAATTAGCAACAACCAAAACTTGACACTCGTTCAAATGTTACAGATTCCCCATTGAACAGTGACCATGCAAATTTTGACACACATCACTTTTTATCTAATGGCTATGATTTGAACAGGTTTGAAGCCCATAATCACAACATCTAATCAGTTATGATATAAGGCAACCAAACACTAAACACTGCATGATTTGTCATGTTTCCATATGGGACCCATCGGTTAAAGCAATCCTGAAAATGATCATATAAAGATTAAAGTCTTCGCAATAACTCGTAGATCCACACTTAAAACACTTCCATCCTTAAGGCCTTACTCGCTTGCATTAGAATACATAGGTATTGAATACATAAATGTCCAAACCATAAATGGTTAGAAAAGAAGATCAAAGATGATTTTCCAAAAAGAGTATAAGTCACTTTTCCTTTTGGGAAATAGAATCAAAAGTTATATGAAAACCCAGCCATCACCCTAGCAACCCAATACATATGAAAGTGAAGTTTCTATAATATATATATCTCAACCTTATATCCTTCACCTCTTTAATAATCTTTTGGTAGAGTCTATTTCACTATAAATTTCCATGTATTTTATCATAAACACATGAGGCCTAAAATCATCATCCTTTCCATGATAAAATGCAAAGTTTGAAAAGCACAACTAAATTGGGTCAGACAAAAATCCTATAGCTAAAACCACAACAGCTCTCCATTTTTCACCTTTCGCACCACCACACGGGAGCTAAGTACCAAGAGGTTAAGGTTTCTTCCTTCCAGCAAAAACATGTGAAATTAGGCCGCTTTGTCATCTTAAAATGAAATTCTATAAACTTTATGTTGAAATTTTTGCTCTTTTTGGGTGGTGGGGGGCAAAGAAAAGGATCTTTCAAGCATAATATAGAACATTGGTGGGGAAATGAAAAGGTTAAAAAAAAAAAATTGATCATGAACAAACACCAGGAATTTGGCCATACCATCAGGATTCAGGAGACGACTCCAATTAATGATTCTACAGACCAATGGAGTGGCTTCAGAAAATACAAATGCATTAACAAAATGAGGAAGTTCCTCCCACTAGATTTTGTTAGTAGCGCCTTAATTAGTAACAGATAACAAGACTCAGCAACCTTACAATCATAGAAAAAACTAAGTGTGGATAAAAAACAGAAGATTTAAAAACAAGATCATAGAAAGAGACACCATGCTATAATATATCCCTCCATTGCTCAGAACACCAGCAGAGGTTAACCTAGAAACGTTAACAATAAAATCCAGACATGAGCAATGCATAGGAGAAGCGGATTTTATTAATTAAAAAGCAAGGATACAAATCACAAATTTCACAGCAAAAATAAATGTAACTAATAAATCTAAGGAGAAAGATGCCTAGACATTACTCAATGAGAGATGTCCACCTAACCGATGATGGCTTTGTTGTGAGACCAAACCCGAATGGAAAACGTGGGTCATAATGTGGATCCCCAACGTTCATTGGGAGCTGATCCACAGACTTGAACCATGTCCTAGCAAGTTTTCCAGAGAAGCCATAGTCACCAAAAAGAACATCGGCGACACCTTGGCCTTCGGTCCCTGGAAGCCAGGCAGCAACAAGGGCGTCTATTGAGGATACATAGGGCTCAATCACAACAGGGCGGCCAGAGATTATAACAACTACGCATTTGACAGCACCGCATACATTCTGGATTGTGCTTGGGCCTGGGTCGGAGATTGTCAAATTCAAGCTGTCGCCAGCCGTCTCTGCATAGGGAGGCTCCCCAACAACAACTATGGCATATGAGAAGTCATTGGCCTTGACAAAGTTGGCATCAGGATTCTCATTGAAGACTACTTTGGTTGCTGGATCAACTGTAGCTTTGATGGCAGTGAGGATTGTAGTTCCTGTTTGCAGGACAAGTAATTTTGATGGTTTAACAAAAACAGGGAAAGTAAAATCAATGTAAATGTGTTATTCCTTAGTATAATATCACAGGTGACATACCAATAGTGAGGTCATTCCCACTCAATCCCTGCCATTGAATTGTCCACCCACCACATTGGTAACCGAGGTTGTCCGCATGGCTTCCAGCAACAAGGATCTTTGGTGCTTTCTTTGGGAGTGGGACCAATGGCTTATCAGCAGACTTCCCATTCTTCAGAAGCACAAGTGACTTCCTGACTGCTTCCTTTGCCAATTCCCTGTGTCCCTGTTCAAATCCATGACATGTGGATTGGTCAGTGGATATGTAATTTCTTAAGCATAAAACAGGTTTAAGTTTCTTAAACAGCATAGAAATCAGTAACTTACCTGCTTTCCAAGCTCGTCAACAAAGCTAAGGTCCGCCATGGGATTCTCAAAGAGACCCATAGTGAACTTGACTCGCAAGATCCTTCTAACTGCATCATCAATTCGGGTCATGGGGATGACCTTGTTCTTAACTTGAATGGTTAAATCATCTATAAAATCAGTATAGTTGTAAGAGACCATGACCTGCAACAATATGACAACATAAGATAACAATAGAACTACCATTTGTAGGGCAAGGGCAGTTAAAAATAAACTGACAACTTTAAAATATTTACTATGCTTATGTGTACAGCTTGACAAGATGAGGGAAACCTGAGTTGATTTTCAGAACTCTGTTTCAAATCCAGCATGTACTCCAGCAAGAACAGAATATGAGTAGTTCCACTGGGGGGCGATGTAATCCTGTCAATACCTTGCCAATCCGAGATGACAAAACCCTGAATTTAATCATGGGTAGCAGAAGCATACATGAGTAGCTTATCAAATTGAGTAAAATCAGAGACATGCAAGGCAAAACAAAAAACCTATTGATGAACATGACCTACCCTGAAACGGAGTATATTCTTGAGGTTGTCCGTGACAAGGTCACGGTTGGCATGCATCTTCTCACCATTCCAACTGGAGTAAGAGACCATGACAGTGGAGACACCTTTGATGATTGAATTAAAGTAGGGAGGCATGTGAATTCTCATTAATCCTTTGCGATTAATGATTGTGTTGTTCTCATTGATACCATTATGTGTGCCACCATCACCAACATAATGCTTGGCACAAGCGGCAACCTTGTTCCTATACATAGAAGGAACACAATTTAATGATATAATCTCTCATAGCAAAGGAAGAATTTATCATAGCCTTCCACAGCAGAAACCTCTCTCTCTCAATTGAAGCACTAGAAAGATGAAGTTTTAATTGAAGCACTAGTTTGCAAAGGCTTACTTTCCAGCAACATATGGGATGTCCTTTTTAGAATTTGAAGGTATGTCTCCTTGTAAACCAGGAATGATCTCTGTCATAGCCTGTACAATCTTAGGATCTTCACTGTAACTCTCATAGCACCGACCCCACCTAGGATCTCTACAGACCTATTTTAGGATCCAAAACACGCATTGTCAAAATGTGAAAAAGTTTAAGCAACCAATGTTAAATTAGTTAGCACTCTGCAGCTGAAGATTATAAACTACTAACAAAATTGTAGAAACATTCTGCACTTTACCGCAATGCATGGTGCAAAAACATATTGAAGCCCCGTAGCTCTAACTTCAAGAGCAGTTGCAGCACCAATTCTCTTCACAAGTTCAGGATCTCTGTTAAAAAAAGAAAGAAAGAAAGAAGGGGAAGTTAATAACACATATAAGAAGCATAGGAAGAAACAAATATCTACATTAGAAAACCAAGAAGTTAATCACAAAGGTAAGATTAACTAGAAGCACAAAGATCCAGCAGAAGTTATGTTAATATAAGTAGTTATGAAGGTACTGATAAAAGTTACTAGTTCAAATGGAAAATTAAATTCCACAGCCATATGAACAAATGGACAAAAGAAATCAAGAAGAAAATATCTTACTTTTTTGTATTTTCAAATTAGCTTACAAAAAAATAGGAGGAAATTATAGAGACTGATGCAGCTATGTTTTGAGACAATCAGAATTTATATTGAAAACTCAGATCAAGACTTGACACAACAATGTTTGAGACAATCATAAATTTCCTAACACATGGGTTAATATCTTTAATATAAAATGAAAAGACCATAGCATAAATTACAGATAATACAACAGCATCAATTGTTCTATTCCTATATCAACTAATGCAAGTAAGTAAAATTAACTAAGATGCAGACTACAAGAGAAATGTTGATAGAGCAATGCATAAAAAGGCATGGCACATCAACAAGCATGGTATTATGCTTTAAGTTTCTAAAAGCGCGAAGAGTATATAAAGTTGCCTGGTAACTCCAAGCCCAACATTGTGAGGGAAGATTGTAGACATTATTATGACCATGAACATCATCAATTCCATAAATCATCGGAATACCAAGATGGGTAGAGAGACTGCCCTTCTGAAAGTCATTTGCCATATTAACCCATGTCTCAGGGGAGGCTTTTGGAGCAGGCACACTCCCTCCCCCACTCAATATACTACCTGCAGATTAATATCCCAATTCAGTACATGCATCAACATGAAACAAAATGAAAATAGAAGACAGGAAGGGGTATATTTGATCAGATGCGAACAGTTTGTATACAAGCTGTGCGAAGCCAATCGTGGACCGTTGGATCGTGTGGATGATCCAACGGCAAGCGGATAGACTACTTGAGGCGGAAAAAAAAAAAACTTTTCGTTGGTTCCTCCTTTCAACCTCTGTTTCCCGCTCACGTTTTCACCAAAATGAGAACCGAAAGCTCTCTTTGCCTCCCATCTCCATCAATCACCCGAAAGGAAGTTCAAGCATCATCCCCGTCTTCCTGAGATTAGGTTATTCTTCTCTCTCTGTCTTCCTGCCCTTCTCTGCCATCTCCCCTTGCCCTTTTAGATCCCTTTCCTCTCTCTCTCTCTCTCTCTCTCTCTCCCCCCTTTCTTCCCCCATCCCTATCATAGAACCCTAAAACAAGAAACCTTGAACCCGAATCCCCAATTCCACCTCGAACCCTAAGTCCCTAACCCCTAATTATTAAACTATAAACCCTAGAGACCAAACCTCTACACCCTAAATCCAATCCAGGATCTCAATGTTAGATTGTTGAATGTTGAATCACGAATGTACGTACTTTGTCGAATGTGAAGATGGTATCCAGTATTTGTTTACAGTAATTTCTTTTCCAAGTTTTTGATCAAATTAGTTCTACCAAACAAGTTTCTGATCAAAGTAGTAATTTTTTTTCTCTAATTTCTGATCATAGTAATTTATTTCCTCTAAATTTCTTATCAAGGCAATATTTTTTTTCTAAATTTCTGATCAAGGTAGAAAAGGAGGGTTTTTTTTTTTTTTTTTGTTAAGATGGAAGTCAATAGGCATGATTTGAGACTACATACGAATAATTCATTGGATAAAACATTTGAATCTTTTGTGAGAAATTGGTTCTGGCATTTGCTCTGACATGTTGAGAGGCACAAACTCAGGCCAAAGTTTCTAAAACCTAAACCTGCATTTTTTATTCAGTTCCGGCATTTGCCCTCATCTCAGTTCCTTCATTTTTAATTTATCTATTGTAATGCAAAGAAACAATTCCTTTAGAGTTTTGACATTATCAATGGCTTTGGCTTATAGGGTTGCATTGTCCAATTCTAATGCCAGCAAATGGGTTCCAAAATGCTCGTGCGGATATGGAGAAATGTTAATGTGGATATTATGTCTTTGAGAACAGTGGAAAGCAGTCTAGAAATTCGCAGTGTATATTTTGATATTATCATGAATGGATGGATGTATATTTTGGAATGTCTACACTAATGTTGAAACTTGACAGTTGAAACCTAAATACCCATTTGAATGTATTCCCTTTAGGAAGGCACTTAATTGATTCATGAAATGGTTATAGATGCCTGTAATAGGAGTAGAGTTTGTATTTCATGTGATTATTTATGTAGAAGTGAAGTTTGAATTCCGTTGGAAATGGTATTTGCTAGAATGAAATGTTGTGAAGAGTGTTGTATATGGATTAGTCAATGTTGGTGATACATGTATTTTTATGTTGTTAAGCGTGTTTGTACATGTATTTTATTCTTTGCATTTTGAGGTTGAGTCCTCATGTGTTCGGATCCTTACAAGTGTTTGTACAGGTGTGGATAACTGAAGCAATTTTCAAATCCATTACAACACTCAAATCATCTATTTCTACAAATACAAACCACATATTTTTACAAATATAAACAAGCTCTTTTCTACAGTTTCAAACAACCAATTTCTAAAAACACAATACACCCATCTCTATAGATCAAAATCTCAGATTTCACTTCCAAAAATGTATTGAAACCCCAATTTCATTCCTTGTTTCAGAATGTGCTACAGATCAATTACAACTATAAAATATCTATCCATCTCAACATGTTATGGACCCATCGTGATCCCATCTTTCTTAACATTCTTCAAACTCTTTTCTTCAAACCAAACTACCACCACTCTGTCCTATGCATTGAATCCCTGCCAAATATAAGGTAGGAGTACATGTAAGAATCAACCATAGATCAGTCCCAGTGACATAAGTATACAAAATAAATCACAAATAATCTGGAATAATATAGTAAAATCACAATAGATATAGAAAAAAAATTCCAAAAAAAAAAAGAGGCTCTACTTGGGAGCATTGATTCTCTGCCTAATAGTCATGTGATATCGAATTCCACGTTTGGCACACTGAGCATACAGTGATGTGATTTCTACACACCAGAAACCATTTGTCATAGGCATGTTTAACGTGTCATGATCTTCTAGTATCATGGCTGATTGATCATTTATAGGTGGGGCATGCCAATCACACGATTTGGGTTGGACAATCAATCAAACACAAAGAAAAAATAACAGTACCCGATCTGAATGTAGACAGTGTTTTTGAAATTTGGGGGTTTAAGGTTATGCGATTGAGGGCTTTAGGGATGTAAGGATTTAGGGTGTCGTGGTTATAGCTGAAATCCCCACCCCATCGATGTAACTTCCGATCACAGTGCCACCCCTCTTTAATCCAAATACATAAGCCAGAATCTAAGGAAAAAATAACAGAAAAGAGTCTGGGCGAGGGATGGCAAGAGCTTCAGTTCATAGGGGGTGATCGGCATTTCGAGCTCAGTGATAGCTATTGCGGTGGAGATGGTGCATGAGGTTCGACCTCACAGGCCGTCGGTGGGATATGAGACAGAAATCGGAGAGAGAGAGAGAGAACGAGGGAAACATCTTTGTTGAGATCGAGAGAAACAGGCAAGGGGAGATGGCAGAGAAGGGCAGGAAGACAGAGAAAGAGAAGACTAACATACTCTCGGTAAGACGGGGATGATGCTTGAACTTCCTTTCGGGTGATCGATGGAGATGGAGATGGGAGGCAAAGAGAGCTTTCGGGGAAGAAAGAAGGGAGAGAGAAGAGGGTTAAGTAGTCTATCTGCTTGCTGTTGGATCATCCACGCGATCCAACGGTCCACGATTGACTTCGCACAGCTTGTATATGAACTGTTTGCATCTGATCAAATCCATATATATATATATATATATATATATATATATCGGGAAGTGCTCCTATGCATCTATCCCTCACCATTTTTGGTGAGGGACACCCCTTTTGGGGGTGTTTCAAGTTCAAATACTCGTTTACAACAGTCATATTTTGCTCTACGGTTAGCTCACAGCTAGCCGTAGGTTGCTTTACGGTTAGCTGTGAGCTAACTGTAAGGTCACCAAATGTGCTTCTGCTGCACCAAAATTGTATTTTGTTTTTGTGACCTCTAGGTGATCGCGAAACATGGCGGTTAGCCAACTTCTGGGACCAATTTTGAGTCTTGCAAAGGCTCAAAATAGTGCTATAAGAACCTATTAAATTAACCATTAAACTAAGGGTTTTTAGGGTCAATTCTTGGTCGGTTTAGGGTCCCATTTACCTAAATAGGTTGGCACTCATATGAAGTTCGTCTTTGATAAATTCAGGCCTTCCAAGACTTGATTCTTTGCCTTCAATCTTGATCTTCCTTGATAGACTTTAAGGGGACGTTTGGTAACGGTCTTCGCAAGGGATTCCTCGCCCAAATCCGCGATCGTGCGGATTTTTCTTATTTGGACTGGCATGGATTTGAAGAGGATGGATCGGAGACTTCTTCCCTTCTGATTATTGTTAGAATCCAAACCAAACCCCCCCGGATCAAATGAGTCCACGCATCTGCGAATTTGTTGAGCAACAGTGCGACCATTTTTGCTTTTTTTTTTTGTTTCTATGGGCCCCACAATCAAGATCTGAACCGATAATAGTGTAAAGAAAGTCCAAAACGTCCATCTCACAAACTTCCGGCCGTTGATCCATCTTAGATCTTGAGAAATTTGCAAAACCGTCCAAACCGTTAGATAGCAATTTCTGAGATTTTGTGGGCCAAAAAGGGGATTAAAACCAGTCCATTCTTTCCAATTTTTTGGTTGCTGTGGGCCTCAAGATCATGATATGAACTGGCAGTTATTTCTAGAAGGTCAAACACGGCTAGTTGACCAAATTTCAACCGTTGATCCTTACCATATCTTGAAATATTTGTAAAAAAGTCCAGGTACTAAAATATAAATTTCTTATTCCCGTTGGCCCCCTTTGCACGATCTGAACCTTACAGATTCTCTAGATGACCACAAACTACTTTGAGGTGAAAGTTGAGGTCTTGATTTTTCATGGATTTTGGAAATTTTTAGAAAAATGTTTGTGACCATTGGATCATACATTCTACAATTTGTAGGAAACCTCCCTCCATCCAAACATGGAACTCTCATTGGGAATCCTTCTTGAGGGTGTATTGGTTCTTTGGAGATGGAGAGAATCCTCTAAATAGAGGATTCTTCTACATTTACCAAACGTGCCTTAAGAGGCAAGGTCTTGGACTCTTTGACATGGAATTGACAATCCAAGGGTGGGCATATATGACTATGGCCCTAACACCTACGCCAAAGAGCCTCCTTTGCCTCCCCAAACCTCTACCACCATTTAGCCAACAAAGCCCAATTTTTATTTTCCAGACTACCCAAACACAAGCGTTGATAAGAGTAATTCTTCCGCCCATAGACAAATACCTCTTCTTCCAAAAAGACAGGTTTTTCTTGATTGTTTCAATAACTGGATCCCAAAGTGTCTTAGATCTTGGCTAGCTCCAATAGGCAACCCAAGATAAATAAAGGGAAGTTTACCATATCTAGAATTTAATTTGATTCCCAAAGCCCGCATGGTCTCGTCTAGCGCATGGTCTCGTCTAGACACCCAATTCCTACCAGCATACTCTTAGAGATGTTAATCTTCAAGTCCAACACTAACTGGAAGCATCGGAGGATTCTTCTAAGGGCCAAAAAGTTTTCTGACTTGGTTGAACTGAACAAAACCGTATCATCTGCAAACTGAAGATGAGTACTATATAGTCTCTTCACTACTCCCCATCTGAAAGCCATTAATCATTCTCAACTCTCTTCACCAAAAGAGAGCTCAAGGCCTCCACCACAATCGTGGAAAGGAGCAGGGACAAGGGATCCCCTTCATGAATTCCTCTGGAAGCTTTGAACAATTTAGTTGGGGATCCATTTATCAAAACTGAAAAGGAGGTGCTAGAAATACACTAATGGATCCAACCGCGTCACACTTCCCCAAAGCCCAGTCTAAATAACATGTAGTCAACAAAATCCCACTCCAATTGATCATAAGCCTTCTCTATGTCGATTTTAAAAATGACTCCTTTTTTCTTAGACTTCTTCCTTGAATCCATAAGTTCATTAGCAATCGAAAATCCGTCAAGAATTTGCCTACCCGCCACAAAACCCCCTTGAAAAGGGCTAATAACATGAGGGAGAGCAATTTTCAGTCGATTCACCAGAATCTTAGCTAACAGCTTATATACACATCCCACAATGCTAATTGGTCTATAGTCCTTTAACCCCACAGTATTCTACACTTTCGGAATGAGTGAAGTGATATGAAAAACGTATTCATTTCTCTATTGATTCTACCTTAAGAAAATCCCAAGTTGCTTTGATGAAAGAGAAGTTGAAACCGTCTGGAGCAGGAGCTTTGTCTCCACCATACTCCTCCAAAGCTTAAACACCTCTTCCTCCTCGAATTCCCTTTCCATCCAATTCTTGACATCAGAAGGAATCGAGGGAAAGGAAAGGACGTTAAGCTTGAGCCTAGCACCCACATCACTCTTACATATATCTTCAAAGAACCGCACTACCTCCTCCTTGACCTCAGCAGTACTTTCGGAAATGCTACCATTACGATGGATTTTCCCCAAATAGTTGACCCTGCTCCATCTTATGAAAGAACCTGGTATTTTTATCACCTTCCTTTAGCCATGTAACTCTTGATTTTTGCCTCCATGAAATTTCTTCCATGCGATTTAAACCCCATATCTTTCTTACCGCCTCTTATCTAAAAGCAACTTCATCTGGCCTCAACTCCCGGATTTCACTCTCTTTATCAAGATCTTCCACCAATCTAGCCAAGTTATCTCTAGATTAATCCACTCGACTCTCTTTAAGGATGCGAAGCTTCTTGCAAACTCTGTATCTAGCGTACCCCTCCACATTTGCCTAACACGAGCAAGACCTAGCCAAGTCAAGAAAGCTTCTATGAAGAAGCCAACAATTATCAAAACGAAATGGCCTAGGGCCCCAATCCAAGATTTTAGGACAACTTGGTAGGACAGTGATTTGAAATCAGCCTCAGGAGCCCGATCAGCCTAGGCCAGCTGAATAACACCCTCATAGTGTTCATCCCACTCTTTAGACAACAAGAATCTATCAATCATACTCATTGTTGCCTGATCCCTATTGTTGGTCCATGTATACTTCATCCCTTGTAAGAGGCAAGTCCATCAATTCATTAGGATTGAGAAGTCGTTGAATAAAATCATAGACCTGGTAGTGGACCTCCCCCACTTTTTCTCAAAAGTATTCTCACCATATTGAAATCTCCCCCAAACACCAGAGGGACAGGCCACTGGGATCTAAAATTGGTTAACAATTCCAAAAAAGAGGATCTATCAGCCCCAACATTAGGCCCCTGGACATTGGCAATGGCCCAAGCAAAACTGCCACTAGCCCCATGAACTTTGACAGCCAGAGCTCTTTGATCATGCAGAATATCCTCAACTTGCAAACCATCCTCCTTCCATATAGAAATCAGACCACCTGAAGCACCAACCGAAGGAACCCAATCCCAAGCACACCTATAGCCGCCCCAAATTGAATTACATTATGGATATCAGTTGCCACTTTAGTCTCTTGAAGCAGCAGCACATCAACCTTGTGCTTCCTTATCAACTTCCTAACGGCCAATCTTTTCTGTGGCCTACCAAGCCCCCTCACATTTAAAGAGATAACAATGATCACAACGAAAAGGAAACCCCAAGCCCCCTCACATTCAGATAGATAACAGTCATCACAACGAAAAGGAACCCCCAAAGAAAACGAGTCATACAGTAGTAGACTTACCTCTTATTCGGACACCTCCAATTGAATTAACTTCTACGTTATCTCTGGTTCATCTTATATGATTGTTGTAACATGTTTGGGGCCGTAAAACATATGATGATGATCATCAGACCAGACTGCTTCCCCATGTGGCCCCCACCCTAATACTCATTGATCAATCTCGTGCGCGCCCAACATTTACATTTGTTTTACAAGCAACCAACAAAATCCTAGTTCATTCAATATCTCACAACCCTCACTTCTCCTCTCTCATGATGGTAAATATGGATGGCAGGACATCAACATAGATTGGACATAGATAGGTGAAGCTGTACGAGGACATAGAAACATACGGGGTATTCAGATATCAAGTTATGTGGAAGATACTTCATTCCTCTAGTCCTAATACAATACAAACACCGGAAATAGATGATTTTCTTGGATGTTTGGCTATATGCCAACTTGAAATCCTTCTTCAGATTTGTTTGAACTGAGAAATAACACTCTTTTATCCTGGTTTTTGAGGAGCTCTACTTATAGGTCGGCAAAAACCCCTACTTGTTCCACTTGGTCACTGCTCTTTTCACTGTTTGATCATTTTTTATCCCCTCGAAACATCTGTGTACACATTGGAAAGTGAAATATGATAGAATGAGCTTTGACTGGTTATATACGAGTATCTCTCTCTCATGTTGCCAATTTTTCACCATACACTGAGGTTCTGTGAGGAAACATTCCAAGGGTGTTTTCTAACTGCTTTGATCGCTCTCAAGAGTTCCAATTTCCACTGTTTTATGTAACAAATATTTGCCGCGATGAAGAGTCACTGTGGAAATGGTTTCTCAAGCTTGTCAAAGTCAAAATTTTCGAAAAAGAACAATCTTACTTCAAAAATTCAAACCATTGACATTGTCAATTGTCAACACGGAACTAAGTGAAGTCACTACACCTCAGAAACTCATTTCTTTTTCTACAGAAAATGATTGATTGAAATTTAAACATACAGTTAAAAGTATTGATTGAAATTTAAACATACAGTAAAAGTTAACTTTAAGGACATTTTAGGAGGGAATGAGAACCATAATGCAATATATAGTACTCTACTATGAATCACAGGTGCGATTTGTCATAGAATATTCGCCTGGTGGACCCGGCCATGGGTATAGACCATGGTTAAAACTTGTTGATTGGACAATTCTAACTATCACCTTCGTCCCTTTAGATACCAATTGCATTCTATTGGCGTAGCTCATCCAATTATCACTACCCTTAAATCAAATTCATGTGGGAGAAATAGAATTCGTCTGATAAAAAAAAAAAAAAAAATGGAAATAGATGAAACAGAGCTCCAAAAACAGACATGATTTTGGGGACTGATTAACCCAAATAAGATGGTAATTGTATAGAGTTGACCGATCAAGAAAGAAAAAAAAAATTTGTAGAGTGGTAAAGGTATTTCTACAGACTGCAGCCTACATCCATTATAAAATGCAGCCCAAGAAGAATTAGCAAATCTCAAAGTTCATTGGCATGAAGCAAGATATAGCATGTTTTCTCCCACCAGATTACCACCAGTTGAGGAGTTCTACCAAGAGACCAAAAAAAAGTTGAATGTGCTTCCCAGTCTGCTCTTAACATCAGAGCAGGACTAGACAAAAAAGGTACCAGTTTTGCTCATAAAGATCCTCTACGATAATAAACCAACTACAGAAGAGGAGTGAGCAACCAACAAAAATGCCAAAACTCTTGCAAATCGTTTGCACCTGGAGGTTGTAGGTTCGAAACTGCACTACCACACTGGGGCTACAGGGGAATTTACCCAGCTTCCCTCTGGGCCCGGAGGGATTAGTCCACAGCCCAAAGGGTTGGGAACCCTCCGATAGCAAAAAAAAAAAAAACAGGCGCAGCAACTGAAGCATCTCGTCAAAATGCCAAACTCTTGCAGACCCATTGAAACCACAAACCTCTTGTCAGCAAAAGCAATAGGAAATGTGATGATCAAAACAGTCTCATCACCTTGCACAAACACACAGTAGCTACTGGAAGGGAATTGACTTAAGTCCTTACATGCATTTGAATGCTTTATTCACATTTTCGTTCCTTATTCGCTCTTAAACTTTCAATTGAATGTAATAAAAATCCTTGAGGGGTTTCGTTGAGCACTTGGTTACATTTTAAGAATAGAAATCAAAAGAGAGGGAGAAAAATTTTACATTGGGCTATGGCTTTCTAAATCAAAGTTCACATGCGTTAAGGTTTTGCAACACGCAACATTAAGATTTGGTTACTCGACCTTAATGCATGGGAAACTTAACAAGTAGTAGAGCTCTGACTAATTTTCGAAAGAAATGGACAAAGATGGGGAGTTCAATACACCAAGTTCGCAATAGGTAAAAATATAACCGAAGAAAATCGGTTTTGTCAAAATACAATATTTTCCTACGAGCATACTACATATTGCTTATATACAGTCCAACTAGTGGGGCCCACATAGATGCTTCCTATTTTCTAATTAGTGGGGTTGGGTTAAAGATTCCTAATATTAACTTCTTGGCTATTCTCACATTGCTTTTGAAGCATAAGATTTGATGAAGTATCAATTCAAATCTAATTATGTCGTAATACATCGTGATTCCATTATATATGAGAGAGAGAGAGAGAGAGAGAGAGATAGAGAGAGAGAGATGGGACCTACCCGATGTACTTCTAATACTTAAAATGACTTTCCTATCACCATGCTGAAATCTCTGTATCAAAATCTGGACCAGATGGTGAGGCAGTGGAATGGACAATTTGGTTCAACTCAAATCAACAGTGTTAAACCGTGCTCACCCATGAAAAAATAAAAAATTTCAAAAAGCATTAAAGCAAGTTGTGGTAGGCCCAACTGGTAATTTACAAGTACACAGTCTTTTCATCCGCCAAGTTGGGCTACTGGTTAGTAGTGATACTATCGACTGGAAGTCCCAGGGATCGATCCCCGGGCATGTGTGTGATACTAAGGTGCCAACACCACTCAACTATTTTTACCAAAAAAAAAAAAAAACACACCACTCAAGCATGAGTTTGGCCAATGCTGCAGTCTTTATCTAATTGGACAACTGCAGTTACTGGTTCTGTCAAACCTAGCACAACTGGCAAATAAGTATTTTAAAACACTGGTTAAAATACAGGGCATTTTGAACCGATAAAGCACTTACTGTTACTAGGAAAAAAAAAAGGCCACCCTTAATGGCATCAAAATCATTCGACTTGAGTTCAGAAACCTAATAGATTTAGTGTCAACTACGAATGTCAGAAAAATCAATTTATTACGATAAATGTAGCCTTGTCATCAAGTTTTCCAATGTGGGTTTTACTATGCCGGCCTGAGCCTAACTGAAACCAAGTGAGCCTAACTTCAGCTTTCTAGATTTCATAGATGGAAAGGGGGTTTTGTGAGGAATGAGAATAAATCACATTTATGATGGTTCAGTGGAATAAGGCATGGGTTTGCTCCCCACGTCATGTTTGACACCCACTAAGGACTTACCTAGTGCACGTGTCTTGCAGGGTGGTCGTGCAAGCATAGTACGGAATAGTCCTATCATGTAAAATAACACAGAGATATACCCTCATGAAAAATAAAAAAAAAAAATTTTATCCAAACATGTGTATAACCATTACTGCATTTAAGGACTTTCAAAGCCCTTGATCAACTCATCTACAATTCATAAGCCAACACAGGTAAAAGTTCACATCTATCGTGCACCGTCACATATTCCACTCGTACTTACGAGAATTATTCTACCAAAATATATATATATATATATATTGTAAGTGCCTGAATATTATGGACTTGTTTAGAGGATAATGAAGCTTTTAATGATGCTGCTTATCACGTCTGGGGGTTACTGGAAGTATGGCTGGGAGTCTTGAACCTGAAAGGTAGACAAAAGTCAGGGCCCCGGGCTGCTATCAGCCAAAGGCACTTCGATGCCTGAGTTAGTGCTATCACTGAACTGAGGGTGAAGTGAGGAGGAAGAAGAAAGCTCAGGCAAGATAGTGTAGTGCACTGTATAATAATGCATACCTGTTATGGGCTTATCATGCAGGTATATATAGAGAAGTGGAAGCTTCTTGAGTGGAGGTAGGTAAGAGAGCCTGTCCCATCGGATCTTTCCCCAATCCCACACATAAATATGGATGTGATCAGCTGATAGGAAAGAGCCATTATCGATGGCCGGCGGCCACCCTATCTGTCAGGGCTCTCTGCAACGTAGTTGTCCCATCTCATAATGGGGATTAGAAGCCCAGTGTTCACCTCGGCCAAGGGACTAAACTGGAGAAGACACTGAGGTCGGGCGGACGTGAGATCGGACATTGGTGCCGAGGCGCACGAGTCCGAGCCCGGAGGGAGGTGGTCGGTACTCTTACCGAGACCAATTCTATCTCGGCACCAGCTGGCACATTGCCGTGCTGGATAGATGAAGTCGAGACATTCCCTGATTGGTACTGTTACCGAAGTCAGGAGTAACCTCGGTTTCAGGTAAACACTCCACACACATATATATATATATATAAAAACAAGAACTACCATGCAACCATTGTGACCCACAAGAAAAAAGATTCAAAGTAGTAAAATGAGATATACCAACATATTACTGACCTGACCCCTCATTGAGCTGAGGCTCCACTCGCTCCATCTTGTTCTGCACAAGAGAAGGTCAGTGGTATTAGTTAATACTATGCAATTTTTTTAAAAATAAATATGATAAAGAAAATTACCTTGAAATAACTGCACGTCTAGTCCTTTCAACTCTTTATGCAGTTTTGTAATTGTTTTTTAGGCTAAACCCGAGACTTCAGATATTTCCGTTTTCAAGTCAGGCTTTGCAGTCAATATCACCGCACAAGCTATTGTGTCTTCTTTTGGCTTGTATCTATAAAATGCATTTAATATTAAATTTAAAATAAATGAAAGATCCCAATATGTAATTTTTTTTTCTAATCTTCCAAGACTAAGAATTACTGAAGCTACATGCTATATACTCAATGCAAGACGCCTGAAAAGCTAATGGGGTCAAAGTTAGAGTGGCTTAGGGATTGCTGGCCTGAGTCTCTGTTTGTTTCAAATTTATCTCCTTCGCTCATGAGTAAAGTGTTGTTCGAAGTTTTCAAAGAAGCAGGGCCTGTTATTGATGTTTTTCTACCTAGAGATAACGTATCAGGAGTTGGTAGGGGATTTTGTTTTGTTCGTTTCAAAACGGAGTGGGATGCTAATTGTGCTATTCAAAGATTGGATGGTATTGGAGTTAAGAAAGCACAATATGCAAACAGAATTTTGAAATATTCAGGCCAGCAAGTTTCCACTTCGGGAAAAGGAGTTTTCTCTCTTCATTCAGGTAATATTCAGCATCTAGATGATGTTCAGAATAAGAATGTTCGCCGTCAAGATGATAGCCAGACCTGGTTCGAGGAAGAAGGTAATTAGAAGGTGGCGTCTTCGGCTTTGAAGAAAGAGGTTAGTGATTCTTGATTAGAATGGAGGGGATTCCTTTGCATGCATGGGATGTTAAGGTTTTCCATCACTTGGGAGAATGTCTGGGTGTTGTGCTGGAAATAGATAAAGAAGCGGCGACGAAACAAAGGATTGATAGAGTTCGTCTATTCATCTGGAGAGATCTGTGGAGGTTGTTGCTGAAGATTATTGCTTTGGACATCAATGGGGTCATGTTTTGGGCAGTTTTACTCTTTATAGTTACGATGTGAGTTGATGACTTTGGTAGTTAGATAATGGCTATGTAGGTTTACTTATATAATAAAATAACAACCGTTTGAAAATACTTGAGGTTTATCTTTCTTAATTATGTTACTGAATGTGTGCCTGAATATATGGCCTTTCTTCCTTAAAACTTCGTTTTGGACTGGGGTAGGGACTAGTTGGGATGGGTAAGTGATTTGGTGTTGTTGCTTCGCCCATTTTTGTTGTCTTGGCTTTGGATTATTAATGAAACTCTATTTACCAAAAAAAAAACAGTTGGTACTACCTCAAACATACAAGTTTGATCCCTTCCATTTAGAAGTGGCATTGTAAGTTAACTATACTCAAACCTTTTTTAAACCATATTCCTTGAACCAAGGAAACACGCTGATACAGCCGTCAAATGGGTGTACAAGTAAGAGAAATGGAGAATGAGCGCCCTCCAACTACGGTACTCATTGCCACATAAACGAGACATCCATTTTTCCTTCATTGTCTGGTTTTTTTTTACCAAAAGCATCCTCAAATATCAATATACCTCCAAAAGCATCATTAAATACATGTAATGCCCAAAAGAATCTTATACAACATACTCTGATTTTTTCCCCGACCAAATTGCCCCTCCAAACCCTTTTTCGTGACATCGAGACTTGATTTCGTAACATCAAGAATTGATTTGGCACATCGAAGTATTTCAAGGCTAAATTAACCCATTTCTGCGGCATCGAGACTTGATTTGGCTGAACACATTGAAATATTTCAATTCATGATCCAGGTGCCTTTGAAGCTATCACTCTATGCATCCACACAAAAGGATTCAATATGAAGCCTCAATTACAAAATGTTGCAATCGTATATAGAATTTATTATAAAGTAATGAATACAATTGTCCCTGATATTCCGCTTCCATGTCACAGTCATTGAAGAAGATGAAAGGGGGTTTTTGCCGCAGAGTTGTCGAAGCCTTGTGAGACAGGAGAATAGTCACCAAGCCTTGGAGCTGCCTGAAAAAGGACTGTCGAACTTCTGTATTGCTGGAATCTGGCCGACGATCCTCTAAGTCGCCGGAAAATCTTCATCTCTCTTTGTCGAAAGTTCTCAGGTAATTTGTGGCGAAAATTTAGGTAATTTAAATTTGAATTTACAAGATTTGGTGACGGAGAAGGATGGTGGAGTGCTGGACTTACAGGCATAATCAATTATCCCTAATTTTCAGGAGTCGATTAAGGAGTGGAAAGCCTTCCGTCGCACACCAGGTAAGGAATGCGTTTCTAATAGTTGCCCCACTATTAAAGGAGTTTTTGGCCTTTTGCGAAAAGGCCTTTCTATCCCTGCAGCATCTTTAACTAATGGCCCTCCACAACTCAAGTTAAGTGGGCTTCAGGATCATAATGCTGGTGTTGTTGATGGGTTTTTGGGAGGAGCCCAAGATGCTGAAACTCATCAAGAGGCTCGTCACGATACTCATTCTGGTTCACAAATGAGCTCTAGAAGTCACAAATCTCCTCGAGAGGATGAAGATGGAGATTGTAATGAAGGAGGCCATGATCCTGGCTACAATTGTTTGAAGCGATGGCCTAACTCAGCTTCAATTGATGATAATTTGCTGGTGGAAGAAGATCAGAATGATCATAATGTTTTTTTTTTTTAAATGGTAACTTGTATTGATAGAAAAAAGAGCTTTATAGTAAAAAAGAGCTATACTGAGAAGCGGCCGGGCAGCACCCCAAAAAAACAGCCACCACCCAAAAGGAGGGGAAACAAAACAAGGAGGCAAAAATGCCTCTAACAAAAAAAGGGGGAAGAAGAGAACCAAATCAAATTCATGTGACTTCCCTCCAATTGAGCATGATTGCATCGATAGATAAGCCCCAAAAATCTAGAAGATAGGAGACCCACGAGGCAACACTGAATTTCATTTTTAGGATTAAGTCATCTCGGGAGGAAGTGATCCCTTCAAAACACCTTCTGTTTCTCTAATTGAAGATTGACGAAGTAGTGGGAGTTAATCCAATCTTAGAAGGATTCCATTTCTGCTGAAATTTTGCCACCTCCAGATTTGTCTTAAGGGAATCTAGTGACATTCCAGTCGCCACCAATGCACCAAAGGCCTACCCATCTGCTACGAATGGAGTCAAGCTCGCACCAAAAACTACCCCAAAGTGAGCGGTCAGTAGGGCCATAGACAAGAGATAATCCAAGATGAACCGTCGGTCCTATCTTCAAGCACTGCCTAGACAGAGAAGGCACCAATGAAATGGTCTTTCATGGTGTACAGCCTATTGTTCCAGCACATAAGAATGCCTCCAGAAGTTCCAACTTCGTCAAGGGAGACCCAACGACATTGACGATTACCCCAGAGATCTCTGATAATGGGGTGAGACATAGAACTGAGCTTGGTTTCTTGAAGGACCAAAAGGTCTGCTCTAAAAGTGTGTATTACCTCCTTTATAATTGCCCGCTTCACTATACTCCCTAAACCTCGAAGATTCGCCTTCGTTGGCAACACTTCCTGGAATCTCTGACCCGTTGACTTCTTTGAGAGAGGAAGAGCTCACAAGGGGACGGCTGTCATAGTTGACGGAGTACGATAGGTTCTGGAGTTCTCTGCTTCCCTTTCTTTTTGGCTTCTTTTTGTAGGTGGCAAGTCTAACAAGGACGGATTCTCTATCCTTGGCGAAAGTAATTAGGCTTTCCCACCCTCCTTTGTTGTTGTCTATTGAGATGCCTATTGCCTCACTACAAACTCTAATTTTTTTAGACAACCACGAGTTGGGAGATCCTCCAGCAGGGGTTGGCAAGTAGCTTCTGTCTGTAGGAGCAGAGTGTCTGTGTGGACACTGAGAGCTGATGTCTGCCCTACGATTAGCCTTCTTATAGATGGAGAAGTCTTCATCTGATTTCTGCCGAGAGAGAATTGGTGGCAGAATCCCTGAAAGCAAATAGAAAGGTGGCCGGCACAGATCAGGGAGGAAGGGAGGGGTGGACAAGTAGCAGTACCTGATTTGGAGGAGTCGAGGTCCGAAGCGTAGGAGCCACAGAACGTCTATCCTCTCCTTCTCCCGGCGACTGGGGGCATCTAGAACTGGCGGAGGATGACTTCTTTCCATGCGTCGAGGGTAGATCAGAGGATCCCTTGAGGAATGGGCAGAGGAGATCTTGCTCGACGTTTCTACAGAGGAAGTCGACGTGGAAGATAAGGAAGGCAAGGTTGAAGCATCGATCGCACCAGATCTCCCGGAGACTACAGACTTTGTTTCTTTTCGATATTTGAAAGGGGCAAATGCTAGGGCTGATGAGTTGGGCCGACCCAGTTCGCTGAGGAAGGAGCAGAGCTCTCTCCGTTAGTTATCTCGTGACCCACTGAGGTTATATCTGCAGTGGGCCAGGTCTAGGCTTCAGTTTGGGTCGAGTTAAGAGACTCCCGACCTGGCCTGCTTGAGAACCCCAGCTCGTTTCTGGAGACTTCATTGTGCAAGGTTTGAGGACTGCTCCTCTATCAAACCTTACATCGCCGTCTTCAAGCTGCGCGGCACTTCTAGCTAATGGGGAGGTTCCGTCGGAGTCGGAGGCGAAGGGGATGAGGAAATCTGCTTCGGCCCTGACTGAGATGAGAAGATCTCCAACAGATAGAGGGATTTCGAGCGAGAGCTTAAAAAGCCTTCTAGTAAGAACCTTCACACGCCCATAAGCAAGGTTAATCTTCTCCAAAGTGTGGCGATCTACTTCTAAGGTTGAGCCGATGAAGTCACCCAGGAGACGGAAGACCCCTTCGTTCCATGCTTGTAGCGGGACACCATGGAATCGAATCCATTTGGTGATTGGGGGTGAGCCGTTAACCTCCATCCATCTGTCTATGGCTACGAAGGGGTTGGAAGGTGAAACTGTTACACAACTCAGAACTTGGCGAACTTCCTCATCCGATACTAGTTGGATGTGAATGACGTCGTCTTCCAACAGTTTGAGCCTAGCAACCGATTTGCCCAAATGAATATTAAGCCAGCGAGCTACATCGTCCACACTCAGGTTTGGCTTAAGGAAGCCAATCAAGCTGAGGCAGAGGACCTTCTTCTCTGACTCAACAACCCAAGAGGCCACTCGGATGAAGTGAGTACGGCCATCCCAGACGATCCACCGTGCGCTTGAGTCAAGGATGCACGCTGGAGGGCGTATCCAGGCGTTGGGAGATGGCTAGCGCAGAATCCCTGATTTGTCGATGGAGGTCTGAGAGATGCTTGTGGTAGAGGGTCCTGTTGTTCCTGCTATTCGAGGACGAGCTATGACGACGAGGATTCTTCTACCTCCCTAGGATCTCCCGTTGACTATCTCGAGACCTTGTTGAGCTTCTCTTTCTATTTTGAATCTGACGAAGTCGAAGGCTCTCTTCTTGCCTGAGGATCGATCGGTAGGGATAAAGGTATCTATCATAGCACCAGCCCTGCAGAACATTGCTTGTAGCTCGGTCTTCGAGATTTCTAGAGGTAGATTAGAGACGAAAACGGTGGATGGTTGTTTTCTTCTCCAGGCAGGGTCGAGGGTTTGCCCTCGGAAGCGCTCCATTTCATTTCCTTAACAGCTACTACAAAGATGAAGTCTCCTGAACTGGATCAAGAAAAAAAGTAAATTATTTTTTCGGAGTGAAGTCACATACCTTCTGCAACACCTTCACAAACTGATCAGAATGATCATAATGTTTTTAATCAAGCTTGGGCGATGGAGGTGGTGGAAGAAGATACGATTGCGGTCGCCATTCCTAATGAAGATTATTCAGGTTTTGATTATGAAGAAGAGACTGCAAATAAGACTATTGAAGAAAGGTATAACTAATGGTTGAATAGAAGAAGTTAGGAGTTTCATTCGTGAGATGCTGTTTCAAGAGAAGGGGAATTGTAAGCAACAGGGGTTCAATAAAAGTAGAAAAAAAAAAAAATCGAAGACCCAAAGGGAATTAGATAAACTGGCTTCTTCTATTAATTATGATCGAAGGGAAGCTCAGAAAGATTTAGGAGTGCAGTTAGTTGCATTATGAAGCTCGTTACTTGGAAAGTTCATGGAATGAATTCTGCTTCAAAGAGAGCCGTTATGAAAGGGGTGATTCAGTCTTGGACTATGATGGAGATTCTAGAGAATCAACTAAATAATTTGTTCTGTCCGTGGTCTAATGGTCACAATTTGCGATGGGCCCTTCCATTGGTTTGGCGGGTGGAATTTTGTTAGTTTGGAATGCTGCTTTTTGGCATAAGATTGATGAGTATGTAGGGAAATTCTCAGTTTTTGTTCTTTAAAAAGATGTTCAAAGAAATGTTGAGTGGGTAGCTACTTCAGTTTATGGGGCCACACAATGCTGGTGATGGAGCAGGTTTTTGGATGGAACTTAATCAGGTGGCAGGCAAATGGAATAAACCTTGGGTGCTGGGAGGAGATTTCAATGTTATTTGTTTTCCTCATGAGAGGAAAGGTGGTTGTTCTATGAATTCAGCTATGAGGGATTTTTTAGATTGGATTCACCAACATGATCTTAATGAATTACCTTTTAGTGGGGCTAATTGTACTCGGACTAATAATCAACAAGACCCTATGATGAGTCGGCTGGATCATTTCTGAGTGTCTCCGGAATGGTTGGATATTTTTCCAGACTGTATTCAAAGAACTTTAGCTCATCAAATTTCTAATCATTGCCCAGATCTATTGGAATCAGGTATGGAAGATTGGGGTCCTCCTCCTCTTTGATTTGAAATTATGTGGTTACATGAGAAGAATATTTCTCAATGTGTCAAAGATTGGTAGGGAGAAATAAAAGCCAGTGGATGGATGGGTTTTCAATTGGTCCAAAAGTTCAAATATTTGAAAGGCAAAATGAAAAGTTGGCATAGGAGGTTGTCAGCAACATTAATGAGGAAAAAAAATCTTTTTCTTGCAGGGACTCAAAGTTTAGATATGAAAGAAGAAGTTGGGGATTTAGATTTTAACAAGAGGGAGAACAGATTCATGCGTCAAGAGCAACGATGCAGGTTGATTTTTCAAGAGGAAATTAAAAGAAAGCAACGCTCAATGAATAAATGGTTGAAAGAAGGGGATCGCAACACTAGATATTTTTAATGCTACAGTTAGTGCTCGGCAATGTGTTAATCGGATCACCGCTATTGATTCTAGAGGAAGAATTTGGGAGACTAAATCAGATCTATAAAGGGAGATTTCGACAACTTTATACGGGTGAAAGGAGAGTTCGACCTTGGTTGGATGGTGCTACTTTCAAATGTCTCTTCTCATAGTGTGTCTTCTCTCGAAGCTTCTTTCTCTAAAGAAGAGATTAAATCAGCTGTGTGTTTGGGATGGATGGTGATTGTGCGCCAGGTCCGGATGGTTTTCCCATAGTGTTTTTTCAACATTTTTGGAATTTGTTTAGAGGATGCATTGCTTGTATTCTTCAATGAATTACATTCAAATTTTTTTTTTTTTTTGAATGGTAAAATTCATTAAAAAAAAAAAAAGGCAACAGTACAGAAGAACTATACTGACAAGCTAAAACAACACCCAAGACAAAACAATCCAGATCAGCAGAAAAACGATTTTTTTTTAATGGTCACTTTCATTAAATAAAGCAAAGAGTACAATAGATAAGTACTAAAAGCAAAAGACAACAAGGCAGGAACGCCAAAAAGAGGAAGACCAAGAGAAAGAAACAAAAGAAAGGGGAAAGAACTAATTGGACACCACAACATCCTTGCAAATTCATCATAATAGAAATTGCAATAGCAAAGGAGTTGGGTGTCTCGTTCATAACGTTTCTCCCTAAGAAAGAAGGTCCCATCTTGCTTAGGGATTTCAAACTTATCAGTTTGATTGGTAGCCTGTATAAGATTTTGGCAAAGGTTTTGGCCAATCGACTTAGGAGAGTTCTTCCGGAGGTAATTTCATATTTACAAGGGGCTTTTGTCAATGGTTCTTAGATATTAGATACTGTGCTTATTGCCCATGAATGTGTTGACTCTAGATTCAAGCAACATCATCCATGTTTGATTTGCAAGTTGGATTTTGACAAGGCTTATGATATGGTAAACTGGGGTTTTTTACAATATGTGATGAGCACGGATGGTTTTGGGAAGAAGTGGAGTGGTTGGATTAATAACTGTATTTCATCTGCTTATTTTTCTATATTGATTAATGGTTCTCCGAAGTGTAATTTTAAAAGAACACATGGATTAAGGCAAGGAGATCCTCTTTCTCCTATGCCTTTTGTTTTAGTAGCCGAAGATTTTAATGTTTTAATCAAGAGAGCAAAATTACACAGGATGATAAAAGGCTTTTCTACAAGTAGTTCTATCCATGAGGTAACACGTTTGCAATTTGCAGATGATACGGTTATATTTTGCGATGCTTCAATCGAGCAGGTTGATGCCGTGAAAAATATTTTACAATGGTTCCAGATGTTATCTAGTCTTAAGATTAACTATGGAAAATGTGAGTTTAATGGAATCTGTATGGAGGACATTCATGTTCAATTGATTGCTGTTGGTTTTGGATACAGAGTAGTGTGGCTTCCAATGAAGTATCTGGGCTTGCCTTTATGTTAGGGAATACCGAAGAAACATTTATGGGATCTAGTTGTGGAAAGGCTTGAGAAAAGGCTATCTATGTGGAAGGGGAGGTACTTATCATTGGGAGGTCGTGTTGCTCTTATCAAGTCAGTTCTTTCTAACATTCCTATATGTTTTTTTTCTTGCCTCAAATGTCCTAAAAGTGTGGTTCTAAGAATAGAGAAGCTTCAATGGGATTTTCTTTGGAATGACCACATTGATAAGAGTAAATTTCATTTGGTGAAATGGGAGGTTGCTTGTAAACCTATTGCTCATGGTGGGTTGGGTATTCAATCTATTGCGAATATCAATAAATCGTTGATTGGTAAATGGTTGTGGAGGTTGGGTAATTCAGTCCAAGAGTTATGGAGACAGATTATTGTGGATAAGTATAAGGTGCAAAGGGAGGCGTGGTATGTTCCGAATCTACATTATAAGGCTTTGGGTATTTGGAAGTTTGTGCTCTCTGTTAAAGGTCATTTTAATCGTTGGATTAGATATAAGGTTCATGATGGGAGAAGGATTCAATTCCGGCATGATGAATGGTGTGGTCATTCTAGTTTAAAGAACTTGTATCCTTCTCTTTACATTTTGGATCAGAGTCCTTATGCTTTCATAGCTGGTAATTTTAAACTCTTTAAGAGGTTCTGTTTTTTGGGATTTGCATTTTCACCGTTTTTTGCAGGACAATGAAGTTGCCAAGCTGAGTCATATGCTTACTTTCCTGGAGATGAATTATCTTTCTTTCCATAGAATGGATAAAAGAGTCTGGAAGCCTGATTGTAAGGGTAATTTTTCAGTCAAATCTTTTTATAAGGTTTTGATTAATTCTAATGGCAGGGTGGAAGAGGTCTTTTTTTTTTTTTTTTTTTTTTTAAACGGTGGGTGTCCCGGCACTTTGGGCCAGACTAATCCCTACGGGCCCAAGGGCAGCCGGACTAATCCTAGAGTTTTGATCTTCTGTTGGGTGACGAGATTGCAAAAAATCCTCACTAAGGATCAGTTAACAACAATAACTTATATCATTCTTACGGTTTTTGCCGGAAATAGATGTAAGCCAAGATAGCTCTGCTAAAACTCCAATCTAATTGCAGTCGCTCTAACCATTCTAACTTAATTGGACGATGATCATGGAATTCTTGACAGTACGATTCGCATATACAAAACTAGGAAAAAAAAATCGGGCAAAGTAGTTAGGGATGTCTAATGGTTTAAGATCCAACTTGCATAAATTGGGAGGTTCACATAGGAAGAGCAGCTGCACAAAGAAGAATATGGTGCAAAGATAGCATGTTTCTCATGGTAACAGATTTTGAGCAAACATCTGAGTAGGCTGCTGAACTCAATTAGAAAATAAATTTTTATTCCCATATCACCACTAGTGAAAATTGTCTCCACTGTCCACCCCCATACCTCATATAGGCTTCTACTAAAAGAAATCATAAAAAATGATGGTAACCTTGAATCAATGAATAACTAGTGTTGAGATGTTTTGATCTCGACCATTAGAACAACTAAAAGGATGAAATCATCTAAATTCCTTGCAGCTTATTGTCAAATAAAATAAAAGCTAAACATTGAAGTAAAATTTTAAAAAAAAGAAAGTTGTAGGATTTCTAATGTGGACCCATGGGGTACACGAATGTCTTAGGAGGACGATCAAGCCTCTAGCTTAATCAGATCGGAGATCTCATTTAAATCAAGATCTGGTTAGTTGATTCCTATTTCTATTAAGGGATGCTATCTCAGCTTTGGGCATGATTCTTGTCCAGTCTATGAATGCAGTTTTATGTATATTCTTTCTCTGGCTTGTATGTGGAACAGACACAACGTGCAGTGTTTTTCTGATTGTCAAAGAAAGCAGTCCTTTTTATTGTGCATGATTTGAAGCTCTAGCACTTCCAGGCTTGACTGGCGTATGCATATGTGCATAAGAGCTGAACGGCATATGTTTGTCTCAGACTGCCACCTGTCTTCAGAAAAGACTTATACTTGGGTTAATGATTGCTTTACACGTAATTCAGTTGATTTGTGATTAGTTAGGTGTTGTTTAAACGCGTTATGAGGAAATGTAATATTCTGGTGAACTGTTTGTTGGGGTGGATCTGGCACAAGTTGGAATGATATGTTCATAGTTTTGTAGTCAAAGGGTCAACCTATGATGACTGAATACTTCAAAATAGGCAGCATTTCATAAAATCCATATCCTAGTTGGATCCAGGGAAAATTCTTCCAGAATCCATAAATATCTGTGCATCATAGATTAAACCAGTTGAATTTTATGTGGAAGTCATCCAATGGGAGGATTTTATACAGTGAATGTGGATTACTAGTCATCGTTTTTCAATTGTCAAGTTCTTTCTCTAATCTAGTTGGCTAGGATCTTTAATAATATGATTTTTGCACTGGCCCATCTCTTGATGAGGTCTACTGGAGGGGCTATCTGGATCTTGTGCATTTAGCATTCCGTCGTGATTTTGAAGTTGTCATTTATGATTCTTGGTTCTTACTATTACTCTGTTAGATTATTTGGTAGGGATTTAAGGTCTTTCGTTCTCGAATTACTTCAAAAATGCTAGTCCTAACTCCTATGTAGTTGGGAGGGGATGGTCATGTTTACCTAGGCATCCCTCGTAGGGATGGCACATGACTAACTAATTCTACTGTGTATATAGATTTGAATAAGTTGTGCATATAATGTTTATAATATTTGAATTATGGAATATGCACTCAAACCTATTTAGAGTTTAGACGGATTACTATGCAAAAATACAAAAAAAATCTGCTCTTTATCGGAGGGCTCGAAGTTGTCTAACTTTTGAGGCTGTTAGGTGTTCTCCGCATTTACCACATTCATAGGCCATGCAGAGACAGTGTTCTCCACATTTACCACATTCATAGGCCATGCAGAGACCTTTCCACCCTCCTTGTCATTAACATCCATCTGAGTGAGCCTGTTGGGCTAATGCAGTAATAAAGAGCAGCCAGGTTTGTGGAAAGTATAATACCAGTTGCACATGCACAATGACGCAACATGCGCACGCACATGGTGGGATCTGTATCCCATCCCCCTCCCCCATAAAAAATAAAAAAAGAAGTAAAGAAGAAAAACAAAAATCCACTCTTGGATTTCACTTTGAAAATTTTTTGCACTTTCCATCTTCGATTTTAAGGCCTTAATATCTGCTCCATCTGAAACCTAATTGGGCTGGTTTTTGCTTTTGGAGATAGACTTCTCTACATCCCACACTGCCCTTGAAAGATCACACAGGTGGGTCAGCAAAAAAAAAAAAAAGATCGCACAGGGGGATCAGATGAGGTTCTGCTGCTTAGATTGAGTTGCTTAGGTGATTTATGTGTAGAAAGTTATTTTAGCAGCTAAACATTTGGTTTGAGCATGGTATTTTTCATGTGTGCATGACTCTATTTCGTAATGTTACGTTTTGCAGCTGAATATTTAGTTTGCCCCTGCAATTTTCATTCTTTTGGTTTTCTAGGCATCACAAGATAACATTACGGGAGAGACGGGAAAGAAGGTTACTTCTCTGGCTTCCAGCCTTATGACTGGCCGTCAAGACAGAATTATGTGAGCCTGAATCTGTAATCAGTGTGTACAAAGTTGAGGAGCTGATCTGGATGCGAACATTTTCTACTTTGTCATCCAGGGTGTTTGTTCCGTGCCTCAAATTCTTTTCCTAGATAAATAAATCTCAAGGGTGCCTGACGTGCTTTAGGGATGAAGAAACGGCTGGTCATTTGTTGATTAATTGTTCCTTTGCGTATAAAGTTCGGGCTGCTATTATCAGTAAGTTTGGTATGAGTTGGGTTATGTCTAGAACTATTGAGGATCTTTTCATGCAATGGAAGTATAGGGGTAATCTGTCTCGTGCTAAATCTTGTGGCGGTTATCTCTTTATGCCGGGATGTGGAAGATTTGGCTAGAAATGAATAATAGAAGTTTCAGAAGTAAAAGTACATCAGTTGACGAGATTGTTCAATCTATTGTCTGGAAGGTTTCGAAATGGGCAAGTAGTGCATTAGATTTTGTTGGGATTCCTATGGAAGATCTTCACAGATCATGGGCAGCTTGTTTCAATGGAGGAAGATGTTCTAAAGCAGATCATACAGTTAGTTGGCATTCTCCTTCAAAAGGTGTCTTGAAGCTGAATTTTGATGGTAGTTTGGTTCATCAGATTTGTATAGGAGGAATTGGTGGTATTATTCGTGATTGGAAAGGGAAAGTTTTGAAGAATTTTTCAGATCCTATTAATTCTTTAGACACAAATGATGCTGAAATGTTTGCTTTGTTGGTGGCTTGTCATGAGTTGAGGGAGTTGGGATGTTATAATGCAATTATTGAAGGAGACTCTTTTTCTGCTATTCAGTGGGGGTTAGGGAAAATTTTACTTTTCGTCCAAAACACCGAGTCGGTTGCAATAACGGAGCTGGTAATAAAAATATTACTGCAATTGATTAATTATCAAGAAATAAAACAAAAAAGATAGTTAATGTCATTCTTCAAGCTCACCACTATCTTAGAAGGTTTGACGACACTCTCTTTTAGAAACACTACGGCTTTATCTGCTTTCAAACGAGCAACGAGAGACTCTTTCTTCTTCATAGTACCATCCTTTATGCCTAATTCTGTTTAAATTTTTTAAATGAAAGTATGTTAACAGTTAACTTACTTTTCAATAATGTTAATAATATAAAATATTCCACCAACCTCGGGAAGTGTAGGGTTCATCTAATTCAATGCCAGCGAGGAACACTGACATTTTTATCTTTCCTTCTTTTGCCATCGTCTTAAAGCGGCCTTTAAAAGATTCATAGTACAGTTTCGCCATAGAATATCAACATGAAAATACAAAAAATGTTAACAGATATATTTTCATTTTGTTGTTGACTGATAATGTGAAAAAGAAAGTTGTTTTCCCATACCAGTGCGCTCGTTGAAATCTGGAGCCTGAAACAGATGAAATTAGTTAGAGGTACTGTGATATGTAAGAATGGTGGGTCCCACAAAGAGGTGGTTTTTTCTTGAATATCAGTCATCTTTTTATTCAAACCATAATAAATATGTGTAATATAAGAAAAATATGGCATACCTGGCCCAGTGAGTTCCTGCAAAATCACTGATGGAATGATCAGAATTGTTGGAGGCTAGGCTCTGTGTAGCATCATTTCTTAAAAATGAAAAACAGAAAAATGCATTTGGAAACTAACATTGGGCTATTCCAAAATAAAAAAAGGATAAAAGAAAAGGAAATGTAAACATAATCATTATCTATAGAAGAACTTGAAAAAAAAAAAAAACTACCCAGTGACTATTCAGAAGTCGAGTTCTGCAAGATAGAGTCTGTAGGAACGAACTCTATGAACCAAAGGTATAGTTAGACTGTCAGATTCAAAGGGTAAATATTCTAGGCAATTGAAAATTTAATCGAGAAGAAGCCGGATCCTCTTAGGCTTTAACCTAGAGAAATCATAAGGTACAAAGGTGTAACTCCATCGTGGCACGCTCCTATATTGAAATCTAAACCATTCAAAATAAATGCCCTCTAGTAATATGGGGGTATCCTCGAATTTTACGTCAATCCGAGTTCATTCAACCATTGAACTGACTGTTTGATGATAAAAAGCATTATTCATTAAACAGTCAATCCAACTTTAAATGAACTCAGACTAACGTAAAATTTGAGGTAGCCCAAATACCTGGAGGGCATTTATTTTGAACGGATCCGAATTCTATAGATGGGTCCCCACTGTGGAGTCCAACTCCTTTTAACTCATGATTTCTCTAGGTTTAAGCCCTAGAGGATCTGGACTCAAGAAAGAAGCAGCTAAGAAGACTTACCGCTCCTATAGCATCATCGACCTCCACAAATTCTACAAATGCAATCTGCAAGTGGAGAAAAAAAGTGATGTAAAAAGTTCAAAATCAGCTCTCTCACAAAAAGCACATGCCAAGATCGAAGTGTGGGTATGAAAAACGACCACATGTTAAAAATAATTAAATTTGCACATGTACCGTTTGACTAGCCCAATGGTGAGGTTTACTTCCGTTGCTATCAAATCCGGATGAGTATGCATGTGTATTAGACGTATTGAGATGCGATTGTCCATACGAGTTCTTATGTTTGATCCATTCTTCTTTGTTTTTTTTTTTTTTTTGGGCCACCTAGCCCACCTATGATTAAGTTACACGTTCACACAATACCCAACCCCTGTTAACTGCCACAAGTCCAAGTATGATAATCATTGGATTGTTACTCAATTGTGAGATGAAAATTTAAAAAATAAAATAAAAAAAAAATTAGGCCTCGAGGGCCACAAATCAAGGGGTTACGATGGCCTAATTATAGTTGATATTTTGCATATACCTAGTAAGGTGCAATTTGAATTTTCAGATTTTATGATTTTAATTGTGAATGTTTAGTGTTTTCTTCATCTCATATCATCATTTAGTTTAGCCTTGCACTATCCTGCATTAGGAAGCCCTTCCTAGGCATTGTTCAATAGTCTCTCTCCCTCCCTGCCTCTCCACTTTACTCACAAAAAAAAGTCATTTTTTTTGGGGTGCAAGGGTGTTTGGGCACTGAGAATTTTACACATGCCTTGTATTCTTCTGCTCTTTTAGATGGATTACAAAGGAAAAAAAAAAAAACCTACCTAAACAGAAAATCGGGTTGAATGACCCAATGAAAGGGACGATGATTTCCCAACCAGCTGTTACAAATATCAATAATATTTTTAAAATATAGCAACATAAATTTGAAACAGTATCTTCTCAACACTATTGCCGTATTACAAAACCCTGCTAGAAAGTGGAAATATAGTGAGAATATTGGAATGAAAATTGGAAACATTCAGAGAAAAAACATTATTGACAGCATTTTATATTTTTTTACTAATTTTATTTATTTAAACATTAATTTATATTTGTGGCAAGTAAGCGAAAAACATACCAATGTACCAGAAGATTGACAAGTGCGGACTCTAAGCACCCTGCGAAAATGTATATCATTTCATAGAATGAGATGGTCGTTAATCAAAAGAGAAATTATTTAGATACAAAAATAGAGCTCCTTACTCTCCAAATTTTGAAAAATGTTTCTTCAATTCTTCGTCGGATTGATCCACACTAACACCTTCCACTATAATGATCCTTGACTAAGTAACAACAGAAATGCAACAGTTAACACTTAATAAGGAAAGGATTCAAACCAAGGCAAAAACCCCAAAAGAAAATTTAAAAAAAAAAAAAAAGAAAGAAACGAAAAAACCTTTGATCATCCATAGCTGTCTTATCAATAGGATGCCTCAGTCTGAATTGTTGTCCAAGTTGATCAAATTCTACCCTGGAAGATCTTTGCAGGCCTTTAGCAAACAGATTGCTAGAAAGGTCTTGTACTCTCTTTAATGTTGAAATCGTCGAAAGAGGCACTAGGCAAGGAATGATATACTATATCAACATATGGGATTGTTGTTAGCCTATCACCATCACAGTAACCATCTAAACTTTTGACCATCCAACAACCACACATGGAGTACTTGAATGAGAGATGTGCTGCCACAACACAGGTTTCCTAAAGTTTCAAGCAAAAGATCAAAACAGAAATAAGAAAAGTGCCGTGTTTGTTGATCAAAGTCAATGAAATCCTTGCCTGAATTAAAGGCAAAGAGCAATGTTTCTCAAACAAATGGAGTTTTAGTCATCCCAGCACAAGGAAGATGCTTAGATTGGAGGCAAGTGTCATACCCATTTAGGAATTAATAAGCCCACAACAGATTTCACTGCAGTCAATTGAACTTCTTGCTCACAGTACCATGGATTAAATCTATTAAAAGAAACTAAAGTGGGCATGGATTTGCAAGAATGTGAGACCGGATTTCTTGGTACTGGGAATTTCTTATAGACTTTCTTAGGCTCTCTTCCGAGCATTTGAATATACCCTTTTGTTTGTGGAGCCCACTCAAAAGTCCTAGAGCATTTATAAGTTCAGCTGGAGAGACGGTATTTGGAGTTCTCAGATATCCCTTAGGGCCTGTTTCTTTTCTAGAATTTCTGACAAGAATCCACCATGCTGGGGTTTTTTTGACATGATGTGACGCCATGCCCCCTGGCATTTGCAAATGACATGCTTCTTTACCAGCATTTCAAAATTCCAGCCACCTGAAAGGTCTTAAATGGCCTCTGAGAATTCAGGAATTCCAACTCCTTTGCCTTTTGGTGGAATTTCTGGATTCAGTACAAAGGAGCATCTAGGAATTCCACATTGTCTGGGAATTCAAAAATTCTTCAGAAAGGAATCCCTTGTAGCAAAGAAATAGGCCATTAGGCCTGTCTGGTTGCAAGCATTCTAGGATTTCTAGTGTGGACTATTTGGAGAATTCCAAATGTTGTCCCCCAAGTGGAGTTCTGGAATGCCCGGGGGGCTATCTATCATGCAAAATGCTGGATTTTCAAAAAAATTATGGGACAGAAGTGTCATTTGGAATGCCAGCTGAGAGAATTCTCCTTATTCAAAGACTATAAAATAAACATGCCCTAAAGTAACCAGGGAAAAGATCAAAGGATCACAGCTGGGGACTAATAGGTCGACAAAAGATTATAAAACTTCAAAGATTCTTCCTGTGGCACCCAATTGCCCACCCACAAATAGATGGCAATTTTTGAACTATGTCGGGCCTGACACGGCCCTCTCATTTGCCCACTGATCAATCCTTGGGTCTCAGCAGACCAAGCTGGCAAAAAAAAAAAAAGAACCACAAAGAAAGAAACTAGTCAGGAATCATTCTCACCAGAGTCACCGTCGGTGACACGTCTTGCCCAATCATCTGAACTGGTAGCTAAGAAGAAATCGCTGAAATAATATTCAACCTGCAGCATTTGAAATAGTAAGAAACCTAGGTTTATAATTCTAATTGTAATTCTAATTGCAATAGGTTTATCTTCTTAATGTTTGAAATTTGAAGCATGACTTGGCAACGTGAGCGTGTGGGTGTGTAAAACAAGAGTCAGGAAAAATAACTCCATGTGCTTTATGTATTTTGGGTTCTACAGTATATTTCTTCTTTACTTTTTTGCTTTTCTCTTTATAAAGTTACCAATTAAAGCAAAAAGGCTCCTCAATCTATTTGTATTGCATTCCTCGAAGTTGAATTGGATCCCTTGCGCATCAATCGACACAAATTGATTGCTATCTACAGTGCGAATGTTTTTCCTTCTTGTCGAGCCTCGATTATTCCTAACTTCTGACTCCTCTCTCCTTCCATTTTTTTTTTTTTTTTTTTCTTTTGGGCTTCTTATCTGCACATTTCCTCATAAGATTGACAGCCAGTTGGCAAAGAGTATATGAAAAGGTTATTCAAGATCAACTTGATTAGGACAACATATCCCCTAATGTGAGAAAATATTGCCTCATGATGCTGGCTTTCTTTCTAATTTCTGCATTGTTGGTTCCAATGTACTTAATTCAAAATTTCAGAAACTATCTGACACAACTTAGTTATTAACAATTAAAGGTCCAGGGTTTCCACTACGATCTCTCCACTAAATCCATAATATAACCACAATAGGTGATACAAAGAAGATAACAAGGCAAAAAAGATGGGATAACACACTTGAAATCAAGGTTGCATCACACACCTCAAATGGATGCACACGTGCACAAGTCCGTCCAAATGCACACATGGGCATATATTCCGAAACAAGAATGAACAAAACCACAAGCTAATGGGCATATATTTCCCTCTCCAATTTCCCTAGAGATCTGATGAGGAATCAGCAGCATAGATAGTCTTTTGAGAAGAATCCAATAGGACTTCGTTTCATCATTTGAGATAACCTTCTTTATTTTTATTTTAGATTATTTTTTTAAATAAAGGTTTGAATCGGAAATAGAGAATTTTCACCAGATCTGGTTTCAAACCCACGTACCTAGGACTTCTGCAGCTAGATGATTCGGAATTTTGGGGTGCCTCGTAAAGATGCTTGGTAGAGCTTGCATCTCCTATGCATTTTCAACTAGTTTCTCTCCTGGATTATTTAGGATTTTCTACTTCATTGTTGAGGCAGAGTGATGGATTAAGAGGATGACTAGCAAAAAATCCCTTGATTAAAGCCTAACAACCTAGTGGCAGAGAGGTGTCCCACTTCGGTAGCTGCCCGATTCAAGAAATTTCGAATCAGATCAACATGTCGACGTTGGACGTGGAAGAGGATGATGTTGAAGGAGATGCTCAGGTATAATTCAGTGAAATTTACTTTTTCAATCCTTTGATTTCCTGTCTCCCTCTTGATAGCTCAAGCAAGATTCTTGATTCCTCAATCACTTTTAGGAAATTCCCAATACATCCGGCGGTGGATCTGACATTCTTAGGAGATCTGAGATTCTGACTACTGTGGAGAAGTATAAGGTATAATTCTTTGATTTCTGACATTCTCTCTCTCCCTCCCTCTTTCTCAATCTCTGTTACTCTCTCTCTCCAGGAAATCGAAGAATTCTCCAGTGAAGAGCTTAATCATGCTCAAGATCTCTTGAAATCGGCGGATCTGGACACCTCGTTAAAAAGTATTCTTGGAGCTTGTCTCAAGAGGGGGATCGAGGGTGGTGATCGATTAGACCCTCTCAATCTAATTCGACAAGAGGTATCTATGTTGTTCTGTTGTGATGTGATAATGATTGTGATTTTGTGAATTTAAACTCAGTATCTCCTCCTTTTAGAGATTTTTTTTTCTGTACTCGTAGAACATTCTACATCTAAACAATGTTCAAATAAATGCCCCTCTCTTGAATGGGATATTGTGAACTTTCATTTTAATATGTTAGCATATGTATATACATACACACTTAATAAAATATTACTCCCGGTTTGCTTGCTTTTGCTTGTCAGTATTGATTGTGTGTTTTATTAATGAAAGTAGCCATTCAAAATAAATAAAAAAAATTAAAAAATTACAAGATTCTTGTGTTGGAACGGTTGCCACACGACATGGATGTTTGCTTGGCCACGTTTGTTGAATTCCTATTAAATTTACTTGAGTGCAAAGCAAAAGTGCTTCCATCAAAGTTGAATTGTAGGGCTGAAGGTGATAAAATTAATTGGGCATCAAGCAAACTGCTAAAATTTTAGTTTCATATGGCGGAGGGGGTGCGCTTTTCTTCTTGTTGCTAAAATTTTAGTTTCTTCTTAATTGGGCATCAAGAAAAGCGCACCCCCTCCGCCATATGAAACTAAAATTTTACCAGTTTGCTTGATGCCCAATTAATTTTATCACCTTCAGCCCTACAATTCAACCTTGATGGAAGCACCTTTGCTTTGCACTCAAGTAAATTTAATAGAAATTCAACAAACGTGGCCAAGCAAACATCCATGTCGTGTGGCAACCGTTCCAACACAAGAATCTTGTAATTTTTTTATTTTTTTATTTATTTTGAATGGCTACTTTCATTAATAAAACACACACAAGCAAAAGCAAGCAAACAAGGGAGTAATATTTTATTAAGTGTGTGTGTATATATACATATGCTAACATATTAAAATGAAAGTTCACAATATCCCATTCAAGAGAGGGGCATTTATTTGAACATTTGTTTAGATGGAGAATATTCTACGAGTACAGGAAAAAAAAATCTCTAAAAGGAGGAGATACTGAGTTTAAATTTACAAAATCACAATCATTATCATATCACAACAGAACAACATAGATACCTCTTCTTGAATTAGATTTAGAAGGTCTAATCGATCACCCCCCTCGATCACCCTCTTGAGACAAGCTCCAAGAATACTTTTTAAGTAGGGGTCCAGATCCACCGATTTCAAGAGATCTTGAGCATGATTAAGCTCTTCACTGGAGAATTCTTCGATTTCCTGAAGAGAGATAGTAACAGAGATTGAGAAAGAGGGAGGGAGAGAGAGAATGTCAAATCAGAGAATTATCTCAGATCTCCTCAGAATGTCAGATCCACCGCCGGATGTATCGGAAATTTCCTAAAAGGGATTGAGTAATCAAGAATCTTAGGAAGACAGGAAATCAAAAGTAAATTTCACTGAATTATACCTGAGCAACTCCTTCAACATCATCCTCTTCCACGTCCAACACATGTTGATCTGATTCGAAATTTCCTGAATGGGGCAAATTCTAAGCTTCAATTTAGGATTCTAGACGGGGAATGAAATTAGGGTTTTGATTTTTTATTCTACCTTGATCGGGGGCGCCGAGTTGCTAATTTGTAACGACTCATCACTTTAGAAATACGAATCCGGACTCTTCTTGAGGCCTTAAACCTCAGCGGGAGCGAGAGAGAAGGAGAGGGAGAGTGAGGGTTATAGAAAGAAGGAGAGTAACAAAGGGACAGAGGGCGGTCGTGGGTAGGGAGAGGGAGAGGGAGAGGGAAAAAAGAGGGGCTATCGCTTCTGTGGATCAATCAAAGAAGCAAATATAGGGATCACATCTGCAGTGGGCCTTTACGGAAACAGGTTATGTGTTGTTTACATAACTGCCGCATGTCGCCAGGATCAAAGAAGAGGAGAGGGTCAAAAGATATGATTGGTGGGCCACTCAGTCGGTGCAAACGGAGGGAGAGGGTGTCTGCGCTCTCAGTTGTTTGCAGGGGCCTTGAATCCATGGGCGGATCCACATATATTAATTTACCCTACTAAGATCTAGAAAGACATTTAAAAATAAAAAAATTTATTTCATGAATTGAACTTAAGAACCTTTTGACCCTGCTCAATTTAAGAGTTTATTTCACCCAACATTGGTTAACTTTACACTTTTTCTTTATTGCTGTGGTAGTAAACAAAAGTCATCATAAAATACCCACCGCCTAAGTTAATGGGCCAACCGTCTACCAAAAATTAAATAAGAGTTTTTGACCCCACATTATTGATATGCGCACTAGCAACAAGTTTTTATAACTCAAAGGAATTTGTGACCTTGCTAAAAAATTAGTGGAGACAAACTTAAAAGGAATTTGTGACCTTGCTAAAAAATTAGTGGAGACAAACTTAAAGGAATTTGTGACCTTGCTAAAAAATTAGTGGAGACAAAGAAGGATATCATATACCAATTGGTTTATTTGCTTTTAAAATTGGCGTTGATTTTACCGGCAGTGACTACTACGGTAGAAATAGCTTTTTCAGTAATGAAGTACGTGAATAACATGTTGCATAACCGAATAAAAGATCAATGGATAAATGACTGTTTGGTTACATATATTGAAAAATATGTAGTTACTAGTGTTGATAATGAATCTATTATGCAACGATTTCAACACATGAAAATCTATTGAGCGCGGCTGTAGAAGTTTATATATTTGGATTTTGCTTTTGGATTAAGAACTATTAGTAACAATGTATTACAATTTCTTTTTTGTTTTTTTAGAATTCAGTATTATCTTTCTCGGATTATCGGAAATAGATTTTGGAAATTTTATACTATACTTGTCGAATTACCGAAAGCAGATGGCAAATGTTGATAAAGGGAAAAAATAAATTTATTCGATTTGCAGAAAATAAGTCTTTTGTTGACCCCACTGACTCGAATTCCTGGAGCCGTCACTGCTTGGATCGGAAAAGACGACTGCTACCTTGCTGGATTGCTGTAAGTCTCAGAGCGCAGTGCCGGTTGTAGAAATCGAAAGAGGGGACTGGGTTTCTTGTAGTTTTTGGTCAAGCAGAGAGGAGATAAGGGAGGCTGGATCTAATCTGGTGTGTTGCAGATTGGAAAAGAGTCGCATAAGCTCTATAGCTGGTTGCACTTGCAGAGAAACAATGTTGTCGTAGAAGAAAAAAGTATGTTACAGAGAAGTTTTGTTTGGATGGTTCTCCATCGGAGATCTTCTCCAGGGAAGACGATGCACCTTGTCTTCGTTTTTTTATTTTCTCATAGTAAAATACTCTTGTATCCAAGAGTCTAGATCCTCTCAAATGTATTTTTGGGCCCAACAAAAGCCTTATTTCGTAAGTAGTCCGGCACTGTGGCGCCCACTTGAGCCCACCTTTCCTCAGCGCAACCTATTTGATAGTCTTTTCATCTCAAGATTTGGTACCATGCCTAGTTTTACACTAACTGAACATTTACTTACCATTGGATTGAATCTCAAGAAAATTTACTATGGTTAAGAAGCGATTAAAATTTATGATGGTTAAATCAAGGGCTGATAGGGTTGATTTCAGATCTCCCTTGTCCATTAGGAGGCCTTTCATTATGCCCTCCTCTTATTGGTAAACTTGCAAAGATCTAAGTCTCATGATATACACTGGATATAAGCAATATGGAATCTGCTTGTAGGCGAACATTTCTCCCATTTATATCATTGTGGATGTACGTGTTTGAATTTGTGAAACGAAGTGCACACGTAGGCGATCTTCATATGAAATCTTTATCTCTTTCTTTGGTGCATTAGGACTTTGTGGAAAACCGTTTTTTTTCTTTGGATAATTTTTTTGGTAAGAGAGGAAAGTAAAGTTTGACCCCACTTCCATTTTGGACACGCAGTTTTAAGACAAGAGGTTTACATGAGAAAGAGGAAACTTATTCTAATTTTTTTGTATAACCCTTTGTTCCATTGTTTGGGGCAAAATAATTTATTTACAAGAAAGGAAAAAAATGAATTGATTTTCCTCAACGAAAAAGATTTTGATTTCCCCCTTAGAAGGGTAGAAATGCATGATTCATTTCTTCCATGAAATAGAAATTCGTGAAGTACAAAATCCTCTTGTGACACAAAAAAAGTCCTTCCATTCTTTTGTACTCTTTAAAACATTATATATATGTTTGTTAAAGAATTGAAAAAATATTTTTCCCCAATATAAAAGATTAAGAAACTAGTGTTGTTGGTTCTAAAAAAAAAAGTGTTTGTGGGGGCCAACAATGACATCACACCCTAAAAATCCTTATTTTTTAAATGTTGGATGGCAACATAATTTTTTTGTGAGAAAGGGAAAAACTAAATTGATTTTTCTCAACAAAGAAGATTTCGATCTCCCCTTACAAGGGTAGAAATGCAAGATTCATTTCTTTCATGAAATAGAAATCCGTGAAGCACAAAATCCTCTCATGACACAAAGAAGTCCGATTGGTTTGTACTCTTTTAAAACATATTATATGTTTGGTAAAGAATTGGAAAGTTGTTTTTTCTCAATTTAAAAGAGAAGCTAGTGGTCTTGGTTCTAAAAAAACATTTTTGGGGGCCAACAATGGCATCACGCCCTCGAAAATACTTATTTCTTAAATGTTGCGTTCTCTGACAATTTATTATTCTTTCTAAGCAAAGGCCTAGATAAAAAAAAGAGTATATAAGTAGTTAATTTCAAAATTGAGATAGCAAACCATATATTAGCCCTGAATGGGCGGCATTCAAGGTGGAGTTAGGAACCTTACTCAAACAGATATATAACAGTCAAGTATTGTTTCCTTAGGTCATCAAGGAACTTAATCAAAAATAAATATTAGAAACAACAGTGTAAAAAAAGAGATGAATATTTATGAAAGTAATTACTAGTCTTTTTTTTTCTTAAAAAAGGGTCTAATGAATCAATAGAATCATAAGTCATTGATTTTTGAGTGGCTCTCAAACATACACCTCGATATTAATTTGCACTGACTAACCTATGTTGTTGGGAAATACCATTACTATAAACATTTTTAAACCTACTACTTTCGAGTTTCGCGAGCCAAATATTAGCATGATCACATATAAATCCATAATTCATTCGAGCATTTTGCTACTTTAATATCTGATTGATCACAACCTATGAGTGGTAGCTCAATTGGCTAAGGACTCTGCACCCTCAAGAAGCAGAGATGTCTTGTGTTAAACATCTACCTTCGTTGGTCACCTCCCATAGTTTTACCCGGTGCATGTGGATAAGAGGGTTTGCATGTGCCCGAATTAGTTATCAGCTGTTCAGAATGAAGTTTCCTGATACCTAGGTTATAAAAAAATAAACCTGATCGATCACATGTAAATCTGCAATCCATTCAAGCGTTCTACGTACTATTGATCAACTGGATGGCCAATCCATGTGTGCCGACCTATTTGATGGTCTCGATCGCCAGGAAACATGCCCCAACCTATCTGTTCATGAATTAAAAGAGTCGTGCCACATAACATTACTCTGCGCATCTCCCTACCATGACAATGTTATGTGCGGCCTAAGATACTAAAGCAAATGAAAGGAAAGCCTATTGAAGACTATAAATGGCTATCTAAAATGGTCTTCTCTATTCAACCCCTATCTTCGTTGGCCACCTCTCATACTTTTACCCAATGCATGTGGATAGGAGGGTTTGCATGTACCTCTAGGGATTAGTTCTTGGCGGTCCAAAATAGAGTGTCCCTTGGGCTTAGAGTCAAAGGCTCATTGGCGAGGCGAGAGAAATATATGTTGGATTATCAAAAAATAAAAAATAAAATGGTCTTCTCTTTTCCAGCAGTATAACAATAAGCAAAGAGAGGGATGAGAAGAATTCTGGTCTTTCAAGATGCTAGTAGTGAGTTTCATGTTAAAGAAATTTGAAGAACTGGCTAGATAATGGAAATTGAGAAAATAAGAAAGCACAAAAATATGGGCAAGGCACAAGGAATAGCCTGATGCTTTTCAAATACAATGTTTTTCCATATGCAAGTGGCTTGCAATGGAAAATTTGTCCCTAGGATAAAATGCTCAATTCTATCTCAAGTAGAAATAATATATGTGTATATGTTTTCAAACCTTTATATGAGATTTTATATAAAGTTTGGGAGAAAAAGAACTGCTGAAGAGAAAGTTATGAGAGAGAGAGAGAGAGAGAGGGCTGTTGGAGAGTGTTATGAGGGAGAGAGTTATGACAGAATCACCCATCATCATCATTCTCTCAAATTCCCGTGTTCCTTATGTATTCTCCTTTATTATTTTTTAAGAAAATATATAACACTGCATGTATCTGGGGGCTTCTTTCTGCCTCCTATTTTTTATGGTTACATCTCTTTTCATCATATAGACGATCATCTTTGCCTGTGAAGGTGCCCAGGATGGCCCCAAGAAAAACGAAGATCCACAGGGCGGTGTTTCCAACAGTGGATGCTGCTGCTGCAAAGGTGGTCCAAGTTCATGGTTTTTATTCAAACAGCATTGAAATCTTGTTTTCAGTCCGTTATTTGATTTTTAAACTTATATGTGATGGGCCAAGCCTAAGGGCCCAACTCATGTTACAAGATCCAGTTAGCCAATAAGGTCCAGGCCCAAAGAAGTCCGTAGGCCTGGCCTCGTCATCAATAGAGCATCCGGGAGCCTCACCCTCACCGCCTTGGAAATGGTCAGCACCCCACCTCATTCTTTGACCGAATCTCATGGAGAGCACGTAGCTGCCTCGCACGTTGAGAAGAGCTCGCCAGATACAACAGACTAGCCAACTACTTACTAATAAGTCGCCCCAATCTGTTAGGGAGCGACTATAAATTGTAAGCCCCACCAGCACTTGGGGGGCATGAGACAAATACCGAAGCAAATTTCTCTCTTCTACACACTATCCCAAGTTTGTAATATCTGAAACACTTGAGAATTAATACATTCGGCGATCTCAGCCTTTTCAAAAGTGGACGTAGGTCACTGACCGAACCACTATAAATCTCTCTCATTTATTACCACATTTATTACTCATACTTGACCGGTGGTGTGCAAATCCATTTTTGTGCATCATCAATATGTATTAAGCAGATTCATTAAAATTCATTTATATCAACACATGCATGGAATTTTTCCCCATGGAACTTTATAAGAATAACCACTTGCATTTTGTGTGAAATCATACCCGAATGAATGATAATATTTTTGCACACTAATGAATTGTGTCCAGCAAAGCCCAAATGATAATCTAACTTATACCTCCTATGCTCCTTTTTAACTCTTGTTGTATTAGGCTGAATAAAATTTGTTGGTTACCATTCAAAAGAATCTTCTTCTTTCTTCTCTTCTAATTCCGAATATCTGCCACATTTCAATTTTTTGGAAAGAGAGAGAGAGAGAGCCAAAATCCAAAGCACTCAAGTCTCAAAGACAGACGCAGAGGGAAGCCCACCTGGATGCATGCCGAGTGCTAGAGGAATAGGGATGGAAACGCTTCTTCATGGACTAGGATTGGCCAAAAAAATGTACCATCACATTATCCTAATCCATGAATTAAGGGTTGGGTCTTGAATCTCTAAAGTCTCTTTATTATGCATTTATGCAAGATTAGCTCAGGGTAAGTACAAATTGGATGGGCTTCAAATTGGAATAGTTGACAATTCATGGAGGTGATTATGAACTATGAAGTGATTCGATTAATCATGGGCTGACCCCATTGCATGGAACCGGGATGAAAAGTGAAAAAAATTATATCAGCTCAGGTCGATATTAGTTTTACCCAGCTCCAATTTGTCTCTATTGTCAATTATCACCTTTCTAGGGTTAACTGAATTTTTTTTACCAAAACAGATTAACAGCCTTCAAATTATCAACCTTGGATGGCTGTCTAAACGTTAATCAGTGAGGAAGATGCGAATACAAACTCTAAAGCGGCCATCTAAACGTGATTAGTTATAGTAGTAAGGAGCAAAACAATATAATATCTTAACAGAGGTGATCACCACACATATCCATAACAAAATGATCAAAGTTCTGGCAATGAAATTAGCTACAAAGCGTAACATTAAATATTACTTCATTCAGCAAAAATGATGTTCTCAGACAATCTTAGGAAAAGAAAAACCCACATACAAACATCGTCAGTGATCCTAAGATGAAATTCCATTCAGTTTTTAGTGATTATATCATTTGATGAAACACTCCAGGTGGAAAAAGAAAATTCCATTGAAACAAAAAATCCATAGCCGCAACCTACTGAGTAATCTTTCTCCAGTGGTCTTTACCAACAGTTACATCAAACATGACACCTAAAACCTGTGGAGCATGTTAAGGAGCAATATGTATTGTTACCTCTAGGCACCTAATAATAGGGAAAGTCTATATGTCCCGATGGGTGTCCCGATGTTGGGACCGATCCCAGGTGACATCCCACGGGACACACCCATTGGGATCGGTCCCAATATCGGGCTCCCCATCGGGACAAATAGACTTTTTCCTAATAATATATGCAAGTGAATCATCACAATCGCTTAGGTGGCATGTACCGCACATTGTACTCTTCGCAGAGACACTGCACATTGTACTCTTCGCAGAGACCCTACATATGACATAATTGCACATAAATTATTAGAATTGATGGGCTAGTGAAGCCTGATCTAGACTTTATTTAATTATAGGGACTTATCTGTAATATGTCAGTTTAATCTGGACCATCTGTTATAAGGCCAGACCCAACGGTTGTGGTATCTAGAGGTTTAGGGTTTCATATATTTATACTAGGTGGTGAGAGCATTGTAATTAAGAGTGAAATTGAGAAAGAACAAGAGAGACAGTGAGTGCTTGTACTCTTGTGGGAATCTCCAATAATAGTGAACTGCGTGAATCTCCCGTGTACGTAGGCAATCTTGCCGAACCACGTAAATCAGTGTATCGTGGATTGATTGTGTGATTGTCTCATAGATCGTGCGTGCGTTGCCAATTGATGGCGTAGCTCGGAGGCCATGGTGAAGATCTAAACCTCCAACGGTGAGATCGAACCCTAAGACTTAAAACCCTAAGATTACTTAGGGGAAATACCCCAAAGGGAACTCACAAGGACAATTCTGAATTTTATTTAAAATTTAGCTTAACTTACAATCCAGCATCCATCTCTATTTATAATAGAGGAATGGTCTAAATAAAAAAACTACCATTATTCAGTGATTCCCAAAATCACTCCCTAAAATCTCTAAGTAAATCAAATCACTAAAATCTCAAATTACTAAAATTACTAAAATTACTAAAATATTTAAAGAAATTAAATCATCCTTGGCGGGGCCCATTAGTGGGTCCTCTTCTTCTTGGATCTCACTGCATCAACTATCCCCCTCTTGGAAAAACTCGACTCCGGTGAGTTAAAAGGTTGATAATACAGGATAGAATCCGACCACAAGTTCGGAAAATGTCCACCTGGGTCAAAAACCAAATGCACAAACTTGCGTCTTTTCTTTTGATCTGCATTCGCATGACAGAACTTGGAAGCGGGATGCGATTTGTTCCTCCATGTAAAAGTACGGTGGAGGTTTCTTTGCAGCTGATGTATGTGTGATCTAACCAATGAAGGTTTCAGGTGTTGCCCTTGTACGAACAGATCATGATCATTGAATATCCATCTATGCTCCCCAAAAATGAAGTCAGTGTGAGGAACTTTAATAACTTGATCTTCTTGTGAAACCATTGGGACAATTGATTTAATTGCCAATGATGCAATTGGATTTTTTGGAATTGGCATGACAATGAGATCTACCGGATGGTCAATCTTGTTACTAACTTGGTCAGAGTCTTGAATATTTGCTCGACCTTGTACTTCATCAACCCTTTGGAGCTCTTGAGTGGCACTACCTTGAACAATATTGTTTGTACCCACAAAATCTTCGTTGCCATGAACTTGCTCTTCAATGTCATCTTTGATAATCGAAGTCAGCTCTTTTGGTGCAATCATGACTACTTTTTTAAGTTTTTGCTCCTTTTGTAGCGCTTCTGTTGAAGGTGCAGACGACGACTGAAATGTTGATGTCATTGGCATTAATATATCTATTATGATTAGAAAATCCTTAATTTTTGTGATTTTTAAAAGTAGATCATCGATAGTGATTTATACATATGGGCTCCACATACAATAGATTTTTTTAGAGTGGGCCTCATATTCTAATTCCTAAAGACAGGGCCACATGCAATTTTGCAATTGATTGTTTGATTTTGATTTTAATATTGACTTTATTTTATCTTCATTTTAAAAAATAGAGATATATCTTATCTGTTGGAATTTTTCTTATAAAGAGATTCATTTATATAAATAATAATAATTACTTTATATAAATGTCGAGATGGACCATGCTTTGAACAGTAATAAATGGTATATTTGTTTGTTTTATATTTATTTTCTCATTAATTAATATCTAATAAAATATCCACAAATTGGACGTGTTTTTATTTCTGGGAGGCCGGGCATGCTTTGCTAGTCAATTATTATCAGCCGTCCAACTTATTCAATTAAATTATGAATCTCAACGAGACAATGACGAGTAGACCTTGAGGGGGGCGGGGCGGCTGGGAGGGACCATGCCCCCATACATATGAAAACCCCCTCAAATCAATGCTTAGCCCCTTCATCAATGGATGGCGGCCCCTCCATTGCTTAGGAGGTCTTTTTTTTTTTTTAACAAGGTCTTGATTATTAGAAAAAGGAAACAAAAAGCATTGCAATAAAAGGCCTAGCAATAAGAGGATTTGAACTCCTTTTGACTATAGGCTTGGAGCTCAATAAGGATGGGATCATCCGGGCACGTCTGCTTTGCAAACACTACTAGAATCTCCCTTTGAGGACCCCCAAATGATGCCACCAATACCAGCCATTTGCGTTTCCAGACTAACAGCCCCATCTAAACTTAGCTTATACTTTATGGGGAGAAGTGGAAATCCATGCCTCTTTGGGGAGGGTATTAGAGCAAGGTTGAGAGGGTATAAGGCTTCCAAATTTAGCAAGAGCTCATAGACTCAAATCGGAACCAATGATGAAATTATGGGGAATGTGAAGGCTTGGCCATGGAATGAGGAAGCTTGTCCTAGACCAGTTTTGTGAACGTGCAACTTGTTTTGAGGTTTCAGTAGCTTGGTTACAAAGGCTACATCTATCAATGATGGGGGGCACCCTCATAGGTAGAATATCCATCGTAGGAAGTAGATCAAGTAAGGTTTTCTACATTGGCCCAACTTAATTTTGGATGGCAAATCAATCTTCCATAGCTGATTCCATTTCAGGTTTGGTACAAGTTACTGGGTTGGATAATTTTGTAAATGGATTTAACAGTCCATTTTCCAGCCTCCTCATTGGCCCAACACCTGGTATCTGTCCCTTCCAAGGGAATTGATTGGATCAGGGCAGCTGTTGACTCTTCCCTGAGGTTGTGAAGAAGGGGTAGATTCAACCCCAAGGGATTGCCAAGGTTCCTCCCTCTTCCGGAACTAGAGGTATTGGTATCGACCCCCGATTTCCCCCTCTTCAGGAACAACCGAAGGTTGAGTCCACTTGTGCGACCACCTGGGGGCCACAGGAGTTTTACCTAGCTTCTCTCTGGGTCTGGAGGGATTAGTCCAACCCAAAAGGTTGGAAACCCTCCGTTAGCAAAAAGAAAAAAGAATGGATAGATTCCACTCCAATCGGTCCACATGGATCATATAGGATGTGTTGATTTGGGTGAGAGTTGAAGGGGCCAAATTTTAATTGAAGCCCAAGTCTGGCTTTCCCAGTCCAGGAATCCAATTATCTTGAAGGATATTGATATTGATACCATTACCCACCATCCAAGTCAAAAATCTTAATTTGTTATAACATAATTAATAATGATAAGAAAAGGTACGTGAATAGATGTATTTAAATTAATTTGTGATTCTTCTAGCTCAAATGACTTCTATATTTGATTAAATATTTACATAAATTTAGACTTCTTTAAGTATACTTAATTAAATGGCTATATGGTGAGTACTTGTATGAAATTACTCCTGAATTATCAAAATGTTATTTGACTATACCAATTCAAATCTTAAGGTGGTCCCACCTAAATAAAATAATCATTGTGGAATCAAGTAAATAGTGTAATGATAGTGGGCACCCTTAAATGATAGTGAACTCATATGATGTCTATTAGATCCAACTAATTTATAGGAGACCCATTAGTGAAATATGTGAATAGTGGGTCTTATCAAAGGGTAGATAAATTAGATGTGATGGGTCCAATTTTTATGGAGCTAAAGGGTGGCAAGTGGGTTGCTTATACTAGCTAGATCCCATCTAGTAGTTCCATACAATAGGTAGTCATTCTATATTTCACTAGTGAGTCCTATGTAGATGATTAAATCTAGTGAGTCCATGAAGATAATATAAGATGGATATGATCTCTTATCTAGCATGTCCCACTTAGATGAGTGTACATGGATTTTCTTTTCTTTTATTTTTATTTTTTTTAAAAGGGCGCCTTTCATTCACCAAACAAACCAACAGTACAAAGAACCAAAATACTCAAAAAAAAAAAAAAAAAAAAAAAACCATAGAAACCATCGCAGTCAACGGTCTACCTCTAGGAACACATGCGCCCTTTCCAGCTCTATATCCCAATTACAAGAAAAACAAAACTTAGCCAATGCGTGAGCTGCAGAGTTAAAGAATCTAGGAATATATCTAAGAAACCTCCACAATATCAAATGAAGAAACAACTTCTTAATTAGGTAGATAGCCCAATTAAAATTGTTAATTAGCTTGAACCACCTCTTTAGCATCCAAGTATACCTAGATCCAGGCATAACCTAATTCCCTTCTTTAGAGCTGTGAGAAGTGCTCTCGCTGCAGCTTTCCTTTCATGAGGCAACTTTTGGACAAATCCAAGCACTACAACCATCCCTATAAGCATAGCCATGAAACCAAATGAAGCTTGCCATCTGCTGCTTAAGCAGCATCTGAAAACACACAGCTCCTTGGAATTATCACTTTGATGGTTTTCTCTTCCCCATCCTTTTTCTTCTTCCTTAAAGAACAAGGAATATTAAGATTAGTAATCAAGGTTTAAACCAAGTGGATGATATTTGTGGGGTTCATCTGGTTTTCCTTTTCATAAGGTCCACCACATGGTCAACACCCACATCATCCATCCAATCATTCTGGTTGGATGGGTACATAGGTTCAAGCTTTCCACAAGGCCTACCTAGATGGGTGTATATGAATTGATGGGTAGGCTATGCATCCAATCATTCTCACCTAGATGGGTACATGGGCTGGAGCTATTGAAGCATGACGGTTGGATAGAGGGGATGGTAGACGGTAGATTAATCTTTCAAAAGCTCACATATATTGAGGGGAAGCTACATGTTTCTTGTGAATAGTTTAAGATTGTGAATAATAACTACTGCAAATGCGGCTTTATTAAGGAGAAGAGACGGTTAACCTTTTTTTACTAATCGGTACAGCTTTAAGGTGAAGGGTGCACATGGGCGGTTTGGATCAATTCATAGGGGAAACCATCAACCAAACCAAACGCAACGGTTTTCTATTTTCCCAAACCAAACCAAACCGCCCATGACTAGACTACATTGCTGGATCTAGACCAATGAATTCAATACAAAATGGACTAGTTTTTTTTTTTTTTTTTTTTGCAAACAAGATGGGTTTGAGTGAAATGTAGCCTCAATTTTGAACTAATTGAGATAGACATATTCATAGTTCATTTTCTTTTAGGTCAGACTAAACCCCTTGGCAGTACTACTAAACACCCAATAATGCAAACTTCTTATAGAACTTTCATCAAATATGTAATATGCAAGTAGAACATTCAAGCGCTTCCCCTCATGCTAAAATAGTCCAAAACTTAATATTCAAGTTAATACATACAGTCGGTTTGGTTTAGGCGGTCAATCGTAGGTTAAAACCGATAACTGACCAAACTAAGGCGGTTTCTATGATTTTCAAACCGTTGACTGAACCTATCTACAGAAAACTGATCCGAACTGTTCGGTTCAATACAATTTCGTGGTGTTGGATTTTTTGTGCAGCCCAACTTTAAGATAAGAATAAACAGGTTATGATTGTGAATGAAAACTCTTACTTAAAATGTGGATTAAGGAGAAGAGAGAGTTTGACTAATTTCCTACAATAGATACAACTTTTTAAGGTGTAAGAATAGTTTTGAATAGGTGGATGTTTTAGATTTAAGGGGTCTCAAATAATTAGGAGGTAGAAATATTCACGGAGATGCTCATATTTATCCCATGAAAGGCTAAAAGTTTCTTATGAACAGGTTAAAATCATGAAAAACATCTCTCAACACATAATTTACTCATTTTTCAAATGGGTCACCCACACCCAATGCAGGTCAATCCAACACGGCCCACATAACCCGTATTAAATGTAGGCCAACCCATTTACCCAACCCGACCAATTTGTTGAACCATTGCTCTCAGTTTTCCCTCTTCTTACTTCTGCGTTTCCACACAATTTTCACAGATGCCAAACAAAAGAAAAGAATAGTGGTTTTCTTGGAATTTAGGAGTCCCAATATGTGGAAAGTAGAAATTGGTTGATGTTAACGATTGGTTATACAAAGGAAGAAAAAAAAAAACAAAATCAAAACCGGTAGACACAATGAATCTGGAAATTTGTAGATGAAATACATCTAATCCAAACAACAAATGAAAAACACATAGACTAAACATTCAACTTAGAGGCATTTGTTTGTATGGTAGAGTAAAATGAAATAAAATTGAGTGTCAAATCATGGAAAAGAAAGAGTATATGATTCTATTACATTTATAGGATCACTAGAAAACATCCATGAAGTTTTTTTTATGAAAAGATACCCCGTACAAGTGGGCCCACTATGATAGATGATAACTAAGGAATGCAATTGGATGGAAAGATTTGAATAAGACCTACATATGTGCAAAATTTCAACTTCATTAGATCATCCTAATCCTTTGATCTGTGGCCCCTAAAATATAAAGGTTTTACATGCATCATTTTGTTGGGATTTAAATGCAACGGTGAGTAGAAGTGGGATGACTATTAAATTTGGACTTGTGAAAAAAAAATTGTGTTGTGTTGTGTGTGTGCGCGCACGGATGGTTGGTAAGGGTTGGTTGGGGTAGGGTAATGCATGTGAAAAAGACTGAATTAGCTTAAGATAGGTTCTAGGGCCTAAAACAATTGGAGACGAAAAGGAAGAGTTTTTTAAGTAAGGAGTTTTTGAAAATTTCTCTTACTTTAATAGATAAGGTTATTACAACGCTCAAACTTGAGAAAACCAAAAATTCAAAGTTGACACTAAACTCTCATCGCAAATAAGTTCACTCAGGTGAATATTCACTCTCATCGCAAATATTCACCAACTCCAAAGTTCTTATGGAATCAGGCCACATAGTTTTGAAAGGCCCCATGTTGAGTTAAGACCTAGGTAAGAACTGACGTAAATATTCATGATTGAGTTAAGGCCCCATATTCACTCTCATCGCAAATATTCTGCTCTCCTGGGTAAGAACTTACGTTCTTTTCTCATCACTACTTATTCTCAACATATAGACAATTTCTCGGCACAAAAAGGGCGCCAAATGAGACTTTTGGTGCATAACATCCGACTTCAAGGATCCAAATGGAACACAAAGCCAGCCATTCATGATTGATTTTAGAGCATAGAAGTGAGAAGAAAATCAGTTAGCATAAAATGAATCTATATCAACTCCCTTAGTTCATCCTAGGTCTATGACTCTAAGGTTTAATGAATTTAGAGGCATTAATTTAACGGTGAGCAAAAGTAAGTTTGAACGCGCATCTGCCCTCTCCTCCTGTGATTAATCTAAGCCCTTCACAGTCATTAATCCCCATGAATTAGCAACAACCAAAACTTGACCACTCGTTCAAATGTTACAGATTCCCCCACTGAACAATGACCATGCAAATTTTGACACACATCACTTTTTACCTAATGGCTATGATTTGAACAGGTTTGAAGCCCTCAATCACAACATCAAATCACTCATGATATAAGGCAACCAAACACTAAACACAGCATGATTTGTCATGTTTCCATATGGGATCCATCGGTTAAAGCAATCCTGAAAATGATCATATAAAGATTAAAGTCTTCGCAATAACTTGTAGATCCACACTTAAAACACTTCCATCCTTAAGGCCTTACTCGCTTGCATTAGAATACATAGGTATTGAATACATAAATGTGCAAAGCATAAGTGGTTAGAAAAGAAGATCAAAGATGATTTTCCAAAACGAGTATAAGTCACTTTTCCTTCTGGGAAATAGAATCAAAAGAAGTTATATGAAAACCCAGCCATCACCCTAGCAACCCAATACATATGAAAGTAAAGTTTCTATAATATATACATCTCAACCTTATATCCTTCACCCCTCACCTCTTTAATAATTTTTTGGTAGAGTTCATTTCACTATAAATTTCCATGCATTTTATCATAAACACATGGGGACTAAAATTATCCACCTTTCCATGAGAAAATGGAAAGTTTGAAAAGCACAACTAAATTGGGTCAGACAAAAACCCTAGCTAAAACCGCAACAGCTCTCCATTTTTCACCTTTCGCACCACCACACGGGAGCTAAGTACCAAGAGGTTAAGGTTTCTTCCTTCCAGCAAAAACATGTGAAATTAGGCCGCTTTGTCATCTTGAAATGAAATTCTATAAACTTGATGTTGAAATTTTTGCTCTTTTTGGGTGGTGGGGGGCAAAGAAAAGGATCTTTCAAGCGTATAGAACATTGGTGGGGAAATGCAAAAGGTAAAAAAAAATTGATCATGAACAAACACCAGGAATTTGGCCATACCATCCCATCAGGATTCAGGAGAAGACTCCAATTAATGATTCTACAGACCAATGGAGTGGGGCTTCAGAAAATACAAATGCATTAACAAAATGAGGAAGTTCCTCCCACTAGATTTTGTTAGTAGCGCCTTAATTAGTAACAGAAAACAAGACTCAGCAACCTTACAATCATAGAAAAAACTAAGTGTGGATAAAAAACAGAAGATTTAAAAACAAGATCATAGAAAGAGACACCATGCTATAATATATCCCTCCATTGCTCAGAACACCAGCAGAGGTTAACCTAGAAACATTAACAATAAAATCCAGACATGAGCAATGCATAGGAGAAGCGGATTTTATTAATTAAAAAGCAAGGATACAAATCACAAATTTCACAGCAAAAATAAATGTAACTAATAAATCTAAGGAGAAAGATGCCTAGAGATTACTCAATGAGAGATGTCTACCGAACCGATGATGGCTTTGTTGTGAGACCAAACCCGAATGGAAAAAGTGGGTCATAATGTGGATCCCCAACGTTCATTGGGAGCTGATCCACAGACTTGAACCATGTCCTAGCAAGTTTTCCAGAGAAGCCATAGTCACCAAAAAGAACATCGGCGACACCTTGGCCTTCGGTCCCTGGAAGCCAGGCAGCAACAAGGGAGTCTATTGAGGATACATAGGGCTCAATCACAACAGGGCGGCCAGAGATTATAACAACTACGCATTTGACAGCACCGCATACATTCTGGATTGTGCTTGGGCCTGGGTCGGAGATTGTCAAATTCAAGCTGTCGCCAGCCGTCTCTGCATAGGGAGGCTCCCCAACAACAACTATGGCATATGAGAAGTCATTGGCCTTGACAAAGTTGGCATCAGGATTCTCATTGAAGACTACTTTGGTTGCTGGATCAACTGTAGCTTTGATGGCAGTGAGGATTGTAGTTCCTGTTTGCAGGACAAGTAATTTTGATGGTTTAACAAAAACAGGGAAAGTAAAATCAATGTAAATGTGTTATTCCTTAGTATAATATTACAGGTGACATACCAATAGTGAGGTCATTCCCACTCAATCCCTGCCATTGAATTGTCCACCCACCACATTGGTAACCAAGGTTGTCCGCATGGCTTCCAGCAACAAGGATCTTTGGTGCTTTCTTTGGGAGTGGGACCAATGGCTTATCAGCAGACTTGCCATTCTTCAGAAGCACAAGTGACTTCCTGACTGCTTCCTTTGCCAATTCCCTGTGTTCCTGTTCAAATCCATGACATGTGGATTGGTCAGTGGATATGTAATTTCTTAAGCATAAAACAGGTTTAAGTTTCTTTAACAGCATAGAAATCAGTAACTTACGTGCTTTCCAAGCTCGTCAACAAAGCTATGGTCCGCCATGGGATTCTCAAAGAGACCCATAGTGAACTTGACTCGCAAGATCCTTCTAACTGCATCATCAATTCGGGTCATGGGGATGACCTTGTTCTTAACTTGAATGGTTAAATCATCTATAAAATCAGTAAAGTTGTAAGGGACCATGACCTGCAACAATATGACAACATAAGATAACAATAGAACCACCACCTGTAGGGCAGTTAAAAATAGACTGACAACTTTAAAATATTTACTATGCTTATGTGTACAGCTTGACAAGATGAGGGAAACCTGAGTTGATTTTCAGAACTCTGTTTCAAATCCTCAATCATTCCTAAGAAGCCCTTTAGTGTAATGGAACGTCCCAATAAAGGAACTTCTTAAGCCCTTTAGCCTGCTGGCTTCTTAAGCCCTTTAGTCTACTGGTGGAGCCTACAGAGTAAATCCCTACTAGACAGTTCTTTTCTTTCTTTTTTTAAATGGAACTTCCCAGTAGACTATCAACCCTAAGAAGCCATTTAGTGTAATCTTCAAAATGAGGACAGAACTGTCTAGTAGGGATCTACTCTATATGCTCCATCAGTAAAAACTGCCCCAATATATAATGAGCAGAGGTGGTATTTTTCATAGAGGTTGGTGAATAGGACTCGTCATTTTTGCAGTAGATCCAAACGCTTTGTAACTAATATTCTGATTTTCCAATTTCTAGTAGTAAATTAGTTTTGCCGACAAGTAGAGAAATTAAATACCAATAAAAAACTAAGAGTCATTGAGGTAGAACTGTAGATTACTCTACGAAGTAACATACAACTATCTAGAAATAAAGTTACCGATCAACAAGTAATCAAACTGGAATTATGTAAAAAAACAAAATAGAAAATTTAAAATAGTCTTGAGTTTATGAAACACGTGCAAAGAAACAAAATAGCCATTTCTTTTAATTTCACAAAACTTAATACCAACTTGAAATATGAAATTTGTGTAAAAACACAGAAACTAACCATATCAATTCCAGCATTTACTCCAGCATGAACAGAATATGAGTAGTTCACACCGGGGGGTGATGTAATCCTGTCAATACCTTGCCAATCCGAGATGACAAAACCCTGAATTTAATCATGGGTAGCAGAAGCATACATGAGTAGCTTATCAAATTGAGTAAAATCAGAGACATGCAAGGCGAAACAAAACACTATTGACGAACATGACCTACCCTGAAACGGAGTTTATTCTTGAGGTAGTCCGTGACAAGGTCACGGTTGGCATGCATCTTCTCACCATTCCAACTGGAGTAAGAGACCATGACAGTGGAGACACCTTTGCTGATTGAATTAAAGTAGGGAGGCATGTGAATTCTCATTAATCCTTTGAGATTAATGATTGTGTTGTTCTCATTGATACCATTATGTGTGCCACCATCACCAACATAATGCTTGGCACAAGCGGCAACCTTGTTCCTATACATAGAAGGAACACAATTTAATGATATAATCTCTCATAGCAAAGGAAAAATTTATCATAGCCTCCCACAGCAGAAACCTCTCTCTCTCAATTGAAGCACTAGAAAGATGAAATTTTAATTGAAGCACTAGTTTGCAAAGGCTTACTTTCCAGCAACATATGGCGTGCCCTTTTTAGAATTTGAAGGTATGTCTCCTTGTAAACCAGGAATGATCTCTGTCATAGCCTGTACAATCTTAGGATCTTCACTGTAACTCTCATAGCACCGACCCCACCTAGGATCTCTACAGACCTATTTTAGGATCCAAAACACGCATTGTCAAAATGTGAAAAAGTTTAAGCAACCGATGTTAAATTAGTTAGCACTCTGCAGTTGAAGATTATAAACTACTAACAAAATTGTAGAAACATTTTGCACTTTACCGCAATGCATGGTGCAAAAACATATTGAAGCCCCGTAGCTCTAACTTCAAGAGCAGTTGCAGCACCAATTCTCTTCACAAGTTCAGGATCTCTGTTAAAAAAAGAAAGAAAGAAAGAAAGAAGGGGAAGTTAATAACACATATGAGAAGCATAGGAAGAAACAAATATCTACACAAGAAGTTAATCTAAAAGGTAAGATTAACTAGAAGCACAAAGACCCAGCAGAAGTTATGTTAATATAAGTAGGTATGAAGGCATTGATAAAAGTTACTAGTTCAAATGGAAAATTAAATTCCACAGCCATATGAACAAATGGACAAAAAAAAAACAAGAAGAACATATCTTAATTTTTTGTATTTTCAAATTAGCTTACAAAAAAATAGGAGGAAATTATAGAGACTGATGCAGCTATGTTTTGAGACAATCAGAATTTATATTGAAAACTCAGATCAAGACTTGAGGCAACAATGCTTGAGACAATCATAAATTTCCTAACACATGGGTTCAAATCTTTAATATAAAATGAAAAGACCATAGCATAAATTACAGATAATACAACAGCATCAATTGTTCTATTCCTATATCAACTAATGCAAGTCAGTAAAATTAACTAAGATGCAGACTACAAGAGAAATGTTGATAGAGCAATGCATAAAAAGGCATGGCACATCAACAAGCATGGTATTATGCTTTATTAAGCTTCTAAAAGCGCCAAGAGTATATAAAGTTGCCTGGTAACTCCAAGCCCAACATTGTGAGGGAAGATTGTAGCATTGTAGACATTGTTATGACCATGAACAGCATCAATTCCATAAATCATTGGAATACCAAGACGGGTAGAGAGACTGCCCTTCTGGAAGTCATTTGCCATATTAACCCATGTCTCAGGGGAGGCTTTTGGAGCAGGCACACTCCCTCCCCCACTCAATATACTACCTGCAGATTAATATTCCAATTCAGTACATGCATCAACATGAAACAAAATGAAAATAGAAGACAGGAAGGTAAAAAATTTTTTTTTTTTTTTACCTATGAAGTACTTCTTCATGATTTCAGCAGAGGCAACTGATCGCTCAATTTGTGTCATCTGACCAATCTTTTCCTCTAGAGTCATCCGGCTCATTAAATCATTGACGCGAGCCATCAGGGGCTGGTTTGAGTCCTTATATTTCATAAAACCAGTAGCTTCTCCAATGGCTGCCCAGCAGCAAAGAAGAACACCACCCAAGAAACAAATTCTAAAGCCCCCCATATTAGATACAGTCATCAATTCCCCAAATTGAAATTGACCCCCCTGCCCTGAGATTAGAAATCATGAAATCAATTAGAACCAAAGGAACCAACAGCAAAAGTCAAAAACAAGCATAGATCTCGAGATCAAGCAACTAAAGATTCAATTTTTTTCAAGAGCATTGAGGGACAGAGCTAAAATCTCAGGATCTACAAATCTCTAAAACAAGAATCTACAAGATGCTAGAAAACGATCAAACTCGGAAAAAGAAAGAGGAATGGCAAGATTAAGCGCTAAAAATCTCCAAAAACAGCAAGAACTGAAAAGATCCTTTAAAAAACAACACTTTCGCGACCAAAACCGTTATAAAAACTCAGCAATCCATCACTTCCAGAGCTGAAACTAGAGAAAAAAACATCTACATTCATCAAAATCCATCTCTTCCAACTGAATCTAGAGAGAAAACCATCTACATTCATCAAAACAGAGCACTAAAAGATCAATCTCTTCGGGAACTGTGAAATTAGAGAATGAAAAACCACTGCATTCATCAAGTCAAAGCTAATGTCATCCAAAAGAAGTATCAAAGCAAGCTAAATGCGCGAGAAGAAGAGCAAAAACGAGACCTTACGCATTGAAATATGAAAAACCAAACAGAGAGAAAGAGAGAGAGAGGGAGAAGGACTCACAGAGACGGAGAGAGAAGAAGAAGAAGCAATGAAAAACCCTAGAGCTCGAGCTCCGATGCTTTGATTCGGAGCTTTAGTTCGAAAGGAGAAGATGAGGGAGAGAAGCTGAGGGAGAGTGGTATTTATTGAAGTGCTCAGAGGGAAAATCCGATTTTTGTTTCCTCGCGATTAGATGGAAGCTTTTGTTGGTAAAATGTGAAAAAATCGGGGAATGAGACTGGGCAACGTGACACCAGCACGTTGGCTCGTACCGCCGAGTTTGGGGCAAGCAACGTGTACAGCGGGAGCAAGGTAACGTGTGGTCCGCGCACCTCCATTGTTTTTTATCTTTTTGTCTGCGCTTGAAAGTGGAATTGGTCTGCTTCTGTGTTCATACACATACTCGAATGCTATCCTCCGATTCAGAATGAGAATTCGCAAATCTGCCCAAAGGCCCCCCAATTTTTTTATCAGAATTCCAGGAATTGATGCAGCGAGAATTTTAAATTCTCTAAAAGTTATCCTTTTAGATAAAATTTCAAATTTCTCTTTCTTATGGAAGATTTGAAATTCCAACAAATGATACTGAGAGTGAAATTCTAAAAATTCCAAAAGATCTTTTCAGTGGTTGGAATTTGAAACTCTAATGGAAGACACACAATATTTAAAATGCTCAGAGAACAAGATGTCACAGCATGTTCAAAACACCCCAACCTCTCAAATTTTATTAATAAATTTTGGTAAATAAACAGGCCCAAGCCCTAGATATACCACAATATAAATTAAAATGTGAGCTTAATCCAAAAAATTTAATTAATTAATTAAAATGTGAGAAGTACAACTATATTTTTTTCCTTTTCTTATACAAATAACTTGAATGTTTTAAATGGCATACTCTCTATATTGCCACTGCTCTACACCTAATTAGCATTGACACTAATTTAAAGTTGATCTAAATGTCAGCTACTATTTAGACTTTTATCACAATAAATATAAATTATAAGTAGTGGAAAAAATCCAAGGGTGTGTTTTTTCACTAGAACTTTTGACAAGAGTTTGGCGTGTTGGGGAATTCATGACATGATTAGATTGCTTATTTTATGACAATTGCAAAGTCATTTTTTTTTTTTTTTGCCTAATCCTAAAATTTCAACCAAGTAAAAGGTCTCAAATGACCTTTTGAATTTCAAGAATTCTAACCCTTTGCCTTTTTTGTGGAACTTCTGGGTGCTCAAGTATAAAAGAACATTAAGGAATTCCACATAAGTAAAAGACCATCATAACCCCTCTTATATATTTTATTCTCTCTTAAATTGATGATTCACCTCGCTTTACGTCATTTTGGGATTCTTATAGAGTTATTTTCCTCCATAACATTTTTAAATTCCACATTGTACACATATATCACTCAAGCTAAATGAGCTCTATGAAAATAAAAATAAAAATAAAAAACAGTCCCCTCAGCTCCTTTGTTTTTAGAGGCAAAAAGCTCTATTTTCAAAATAGGCTCTAAAAGTAGAGAGAATAATTACATGTTCACCAAATGCTCTAATATGTAAATAAGCTCTAAATTATAAATTAAAAGTTTATTTTTAAAGTTTCCAAATGCATCTAAAAAATAAGGGTTAGGACCATTTCATTCAGTGATATTTTGCACACCCCTTGTTGCTATATAACCTATTTATCTCCCAGTCGATTGTCAGGCATCCAGGTGAACGATATATGAAATGCACATTTTTTTTATAGGAAAAAACACTTAGGGCAATTCCTTAGCATAACTCACACCAAATTTAATTTAAATATGTAAGAAATTATAATATATAGTCATGGAATCATGTCCATAGGTCCTGGGGCATGAAACTCATGGACATGTACTTCGGTACAAATATTATTACTGTTCCATGCGGTGGATCTGAACCTGAAGCCAAATTAGGAATGGAATGGTTGCCCAAGCCTGATTTTTCCCAATTTGAACCCCTATGCGATAGACTCAGTTACTGTAATTTTGGGCCAATCAAGTTTACTGTTCATCTGGTCTTACACAGCTGGGTAGAATCTCAATGTAATGTAGTGTGTTGCATTGGCCATTTTGCGTGCCAGCAATGAGCCTGGATACACTCCCTCTTTTGTAAGCAGATAAAAGACATGTATCATGGGGAATGACACTGACAGAAGAAAGGATTCATTTTGGAGTGTAGGCCACGTTTTTTACATTCAGTAGGCCACGTTTTTTACATTCAGTAATCACAATTATATATAGTCCCACATGCCGATGCATATGAAATGGCATAGTCCCACATGCCGATGCATATGAAATGGCATATTTGCGTAGTAACCAACGGCCAGAAGATTGCCATGAAAGAAAATAACCTCAAGTGGTAGCTTAGTTAGTTTAGGATCATGATTTGCATCCGAAGATAGTAGGTTTGAAACTACATTACCACATTACGTCTATAGGGGAATTTATTAGGCTTCCCTCTTGGTCGGGAAGATTGCCATGAAATGGCATATGAAATGGCATATTTGCGTCGCAACCAACGCCGAAAAGATTGCCATGAAAGAAAATAACCTCAAGCAGTAGCTTAGTTAGTCTAAGACCACAGTTTGCATCAGAAGATAGTAGGATCGAAACTGCACTACCACACTAGGCCTATAGGGAAATTTATCGGGCTTTCCTCTAGATCCAGAGGGATTAGTCCAACCCAAAAGTTTGGAGCCCTCCAATAGCCAAAAAAAAAATGATATATTTGTGTGTACTACATGTAATCAACCATTTGAATGAGATTTGAGCCAACTCCCGATACAAATAATTATAATCCCGATACAAATAATTATAATCATTCCTTTGACATCCCTATATATTTAGAGAGACAAAGACCAGAACATATGTGATCCATGAGAGGATGACTTTAAGAAGGTTATAATTATTTGGTCAACTTAAGTAGATATGATACTTACAACACAAGATAAACTTTTTTGTGTGTGTATTTTTAGGTAAATCGAGCCTCTTTGCATACGCAAAAAAATAGAGTAAAGGGAAGTAAAATGTGCTCTAACAGTTTAAGATTTAAACCCTATTCCATTTGGATAAGACTAACCGACGCATGAAGTGTTTTCATTAGCCAACGTGTATATCTATTTAACTTCAATTCTAAATACTCATAATTTTTTGAATAAAAGTTTATTCTACTTTAAAGCATTTTAAATTTCACCTAACACCAAGCATCCAAATGAAACTTCAGCCCACTTCACTCGTAACGTGAAATCTACAAGACTCCTCGTTTATTAAAACAGGAGAAACGCTTAGATTTAGACTCCAAATGCTAGAACGTTATTTTAGCAAATTATACTATGGTTTTGGACATTTCCCTTCGTCCCTCTTTGTCCGTCTGGGTCTCCTTAATATATAGAATAGAAACACGTCTGCACCATTACTAGTTGTCACGTTCATTTTACGCTAGCTAACGTGGGCGCGACATGTGCAGTGGATGCTGACTTCGAGAACTGTTTAATTATTAAGGTGATTATGGGGCGGCATGAATTTACCCACCCCCGCATTTAACTCCCGTTTCATGATTTTACTTGTCCAAGTAAATCAAGTCAAGTAAAATTAAGTACTAAATGAAAAATATTTTAATTTAAAGGGGATTTAACGGGAAAAACCCTCATAAACTCGATATTATTTAATTTGGCCCCAATAGAAAAGGCCAGACAGAATAGGCCACTAATTGACGTTTCACATTTTTTTTTTGTCTTTTAGTGGGATGGTCGATATCGACTATAATCTGTAAGCAGTCTTAAAACCCAGTTTCGCATATGCGTTTCCCGTTATCATCTTTCGCCTCGTCTGATTCGAGAAACCCCTCTTTGGCGACGAATATCATCCGCAGCTGTACAAGAACTCTATTAATGGTGGTGGTTGCACTCCTTTAAAAGGCAAGTACACACATGAATCTTCTTCATTAATCGTTTTATAGTTTCCCCAAAACTTGGCAGCAACCCAACCTTTTGATTAATGTTCTTCCTTTTTGTATCTTACCAGCCCTAGACAAGTAATCAACCACCATGATCTGTCCTAGAAAATAGCATCCAAGTGCATATAGAGTTATCAACGGTTGACATTTGCTAATAAAAAACCACTCCCATCTTTTTAATCTTCACATACGTTTTTGGGAGCCCAGTTTTGAATGTCCCTTTTTTGAATGACCCAGAAAATGGCACCCAAATGCATCTAGAGTTCTGAAAGGTGGATATCTTCTCCTAAAGTGACATGCCATCTTCAATCTTAGCATAGTTTTTTTGGGTTTAGGGTTTTAAATGTGGTTGTACTTGACAATACAGACATCACTCATCTTCTTCTATTCAGCCTAAAGTAAAACAGAACATTCATTTTACAAGATCTATAAATTTTAACAGGACATGGACCTTGTCCCATGAAATTGGTATAAAAGGTGGAGATGCTCCTCACTATTGTATTTGGTTTACATATAAATATTTGCTATATGGTTTAAAATGTATATAGTCTGTGTATGACATTGTTTAACAATACAATTAGTACAACCTTTGGAATATCACAATGCATCTACTTTACACATACACTTGCTCTTTCACTATGGGCATTGTTTATACATACATATTTACCTTTTGTTTCTACCATTATATATACTAAATAATGTTAATTTATAAACAGCATGTCAGATTGCGATGTCCTAATCATATTCCACTACGATGGAAACTTTGAGTTTGATATGATGCGGCCCGTCTATAATGGAGGAAAGCAGAAGATGCGGTATTTATCAACCGACATAACATATGGGTCATTGGTTGCCGAAGCAATTGAAGCATCTAATTGGGATTCATCGATTGAAAGTTTAAGCATACAATACCTTCATCACAATGGACGCGCATTTTCACTGGCTAGCATTGAAGATGATAATGATGTAAACAGAATGATGAAAGCATCGGGTCGGGATACAAATGGGATATACTTATATGTTTCTAACAGATCGAACAATGGACAATGCAGAGGAGGAGAACAGTCAAGGTATGTTAACATGTTGTGTTTTAAATTAAACATTTATCAAATCTTAATCCCAATCCCTCACACAGATTTTGCTATATTGTTGATGCACTGTAGGCTTCAAAGGAATGACAAGCATCGATCTATTATTGGAGAATCGAGGGGTGTATTGTTAAATTGCATGGGAAAAGAAGTGAAGGACGGGACAGCCGTTCCAGAGCTTCCTACCGTAGATCTCCAAGAAGATAATGACATTCATTTTTCAACTGTTCGGGACATTACAAGTCCACCGCATACCTTATGTCAAGAAATTGATGTTGATAATATAGAGGATGGGGTAGAGTATGGCGATGAGAATGATTTTGATGAGATTAATTTCACCGGACAAATTCCAGTGGTAGGGATGGATGCGGACAGAATGAACGTTGCAGGGGCTAATCTAATGAACAATGTGAACAATGCATTTGTTGATAACATAAAGGATGTGGCTGAGTTCGGTGATGATCATCATTTTGATAAAAATAATTATATCGGACAAATTCCAGTGGTTGTGATGGGTGCGCACAGAAGCAACGTCGCCGGGGCTAATCTAGCAGACAACGCATGTCCTTCAAGTGAACATTCAGGTGTTAATTTCGTCGACGACATGGTACCTGACGAATTGAATTCAGACGTTGGAAACAATTCGGCACGGGAAATGTGGATCGGACGTGAATTCCCTGATCGTGACACGTTCCGGAAGACTCTTGCCAAGTTTGCAATTTATGGAAACTTTACTTTGAAGCACTTGAGGACGAACATGTACAAAGTAACAGCATGCTGTAAAGATCAGAATTGCCCTTGGCGCATTCATGCCTCCATCGTGGAGTCAGGACCACAATTCAAAGTGCGTACGTATAATCCAGTCCATAAATGCTCGAAGCCAATGATGGGGACGGCACATAAACAGGCGTCGGCATTGCTAATTGCGGAGTTCATCATGGATAGAGTCCGACAAAATGCCAATCTTAAACCAAAAGAGATCATGAACGACTACCAAATGGAATTTGGGACAACAATTACCTACAGGAAGGCACATGTAGCAAAGGAGATAGCCCTGCGTGCAGTGCGAGGATCTTACGAGGAATCTTTTCTAATGCTGCCTAGTTACTGTATTGAACTGCAGAGGACCAATTCAGGCACGGTAACAAACATAGACACCACATCTGAAGACCGTTTTAGAAGATTTTTTTGGGCATTCGGAGTTTGTCTAAGGTCTTTCATTAAAACTTGTAGACCAATGATTGCTGTAGATGGGACACATCTCCGAGGTAAGTATCCCGGTGTCTTGCTCGTTGCTGTTACACACGATGCCAATCATAAGATCCTCCCAATCGCTTTTGCCTTTGCGGAATCCGAGCGACGTGATAGTTGGGAGTGGTTCCTTGCAAATCTGCATATAGCGCTTGGTGAGCCTAATAATTTGACTATTGTGTCTGACCGACAAAAAGGTCTTGTTCCAGCGATCTTGAACGTCATACCCTCCGCAAAGCATTGTTATTGTTGCCGTCACATCGCCGAGAATATCAGGGTGGCTTTCAGTGATGCGGCAATTGTTATGAAATTTTGGCGTGCCGCCAAAGCGAACAGGCCGTTTGAGTACGATGCATATATGTCTGATATACGGGCAGTCAGCCAAGAAGCATTCGCTTACATTGATTCAATTGGAAGGCAACGTTGGGCCAATGCATATGTAGATGGACGGCGGTATGACATGCTCACTAGCAACGCAGCAGAATGCACAAATGGCCTCTTAAAGGACACGAGAGTCCTCCCTATTACAAAACAGGTCGAGGAAATACGGGCTAAACTAATGGAATTTTACCAGAAGCGCCATCTTGAATCGCAAGCGGTTAGAAGTCGTCTAACACCGTATGCAGAGAAAGTGTTGGAAAAAGAAACTGAAGAAGCCAGGCGACTACATGTTCGTGTGGCTGGCCTAGTTGAGTTTCAGGTACAATCAGCGGAGTATGTGGACGTCGTTGATCTTGAACGCAAGACTTGCACATGCCGAAAATGGGATATCTTGGGGATCCCGTGTGCTCATGCATTGGCTTCAATGAGAGTTAGAAACTATGATCCATATGAATTCTGCGAACATTGGTACTTCTCAGATGTATATCGCACGACGTATAGTGAAGTCTTGCATGCTACCCGTGACAGTAAACAATGGGAGCACACATCGGATGAACGAGTTCTCCCACCACGAGCCACTAAACAGCCTGGGCGGCCAAAGAAAAATAGGATTCGGACCGAAGATCGTGGCCGCCAACGAAGGGTGGTCACTTGTGGTAACTGTAAGGAGAGGGGGCATAACCGGCAAAGTTGCCGCAATCCACCGGCACACACTTGAAATATTGCTGAAGCATTTTTTGGAAGGAATTTTTTTTGTTTGTTGGTGTTAATAGTTTTGGGAAGGCGGATGCAAGTAGTTAATGTGAACAACTCTTTAGTGGATTGTTCATATTTGGTGTGAATGTGCCGGAAGATGCAGTACATCATGGACAGTGTGCAGTCACATGAACAACATTTTTTGGAAGTGGGTAGTGATTACTTGGTGTGAATGTGCCTGAAGAATCAGCCGTCTGGACAGTGTACAATCAACTGATGAACATTTTTTGGAAGTGGGTGGTGAATATGTGGTGTGAATTTACAAGATTATGGCACCGTCTTAACAGTGTATAGTCTACTGATCAACATTTTTTGTGGAAGTGGGCTGCTAAATCTTGGTGTGAATGTGTTGCTGGAAGATGCAGCTGTCTGGTCCGTGTACAGTCTACTGATCAACATTTTTTGGAAGTGGGTAGTGAATACTTGGTGTGAATGTGCTTGAAGATGCAGCCGTCTGGACAGTGTACAGTGTACTGAACAATGCTCTTTGGCTGGTTATAGATATTGTTCAGACCTTGTACATCGTGCTGGAGCATTTTTTGTAATTTAATATAACTGTTATTAAACATGTAAGTTTTTGTAAAAGATGGACGACTCATTTAAAGGGGCTATATGTTGAACACTTTTGGTATAAATATATATATGTTGTTTGTATTGTCTCATAGTTGACTTCTACCTTCTTACCTTGCAAACTCATTTGTTTGTTAATACATGATTTATGTTCCAGCTGAATAGACTGTCGAAATAGAGAACTTCTGTAGATACATTCATTTACTAGTCGATATCGACTATCATAACCGTCGATATCGACTATGACTGTCTTTTCTGATTGCCAGTTAAATAGTCGATATCGACTATAAAAATAGTCGATATCGACTATGTCTGTCTTTTCTTAAACCCAGTTAAGTAGTCGTTATCGACTATCACAGGTATTTTGATGTGCCAGTTAAATAGTCGATATCGACTATGTCTGTGTTTTTATAATTCCAGTTAAATAGTCGATATCGACTATTATTATGGTCGATATCGACTATTATGCTTTGTAAAAACCTCAAAACCTTATTCATTAGATTGACATACAGTGTACATACATTCACATTGACATTCTAGGTACCTGATAACAGTCAAATCATATAAATACCACCTATGTCATGCATACAATGTACATACATTCTCTGTCATGCTATCCACTAAAATTACAAAACATACATTTATATTGACTAACAAACCTATCATCAAGAGTGAAATGTTTTCTTTGAACATAAATCATCATTTATACAAAACCATATTGTTTTTCAAATTTCAGTGCCCACAAGTTTTCCCATCTCATAAATCATCAAGTTTACAAAACAATAAAAGAACAATGTTCCCAATCCTCGAACTGAATATCGACTTCACAACTTTGGTGATCAAACTGGTAGGTTCAACAAATCAGGGAGATTCAACCTATTGGCATTCGCCTGCCAACTTCTCTTGAACAACTCAATGACGATTTTGCTACGGAAGTAAGGGATGTCGGATTGTGTAAATGTGATCGGACGGCGGTGAACACAATGCTCTGCGAATGCAACAGCGAAGACTCCGCAGTCATTACAATTGTCCTGATGAGGAATGTCTTCCTTGATCAGTATAGTCCATAAAAATGGATCAGTCCACCCAAAATGCATATACATAGCGTTCAACCACCCAATCTGCAACAATGACGAAATGGGGGAAGGGGGGCGAGGGGGGGGGAATGTTAAAATAAGAGGCGATGCATCCATTTCAATTAATGAATGCAATATAGAAGTTCAAACAATACTTACAAATTGCTTTGCCTTACTCCACGTCAAACGATCACCAGCCAAACTATTGTAAAACTCCCACCGCCTTTCATCAACGTATCCCACCACCAACGTGAAATGGTTCCTATAGTGGAGTACAAACACCAGAGTATGACACTCTCGTGCTTCCCAGACCCTGTGGCCATGCTTGCCGAAGGCAGCTTCAACACTAGCTTCGGATCCATCCTGCCACCAACTCTGCATAGAGTAATGCAGCCACCTCTCAATCAGTGGTTAACAGACAGAGGTGATTTCAATCATAGGTGTAGTACGTTAAACCATAAAGCGAAGAAAAGTTTAGCATGAACTTACAGATATGCTTGGGTCCGCTACGAAAGCGGTAGGACATACGTCTCTGAGGATCTCAAAGTAGTAGTACATAATATTGGTATCCAGCCAAGTTCCCTCGTCGAGTGCTTTCTTTAGATCGTTGCTGGATACCATAGTACAAATGCTTGCTAGTTCATCCCCTCTGCATGAAAGAGATGTTTGGTAATAAACACAAAGATTACATACAATTTAGAAAAAAATTTAGAAATCGGAGAGGGAAACTTCTACGCTTACTTTGTATTATAATATTCATTGAAACCCCTAACCAAGAACTGCTCCTGATCGTTTAGTACATAGCCCGAATGCACCATAGAATGAGAGTAATCGGAGAACTTTACGGGCACTTTACGCATGCGGGGCAGGCGCTTGATTCTCCAAATCAAAGACAATATGGTAGCAGGCGGTGCTGCAGCAACTATCGCGGAATCACTGTGAATTGACACCGGGGTGTCGAACAATGCCCTGGCTAGTGGGGGGGTGTTGAGAACCTCTTCAAATGGTGGCAAGTCAGCTGGCTGGGATGTGGTTGGAACGTCATCCGGGCGTTTCTTGCCCTTTCTCCTGTAAGTTTTTGCTTTAATACTTTTCTGAGCAGCCTTTTTGACTCTAGTCTGAGAGGCACTAGTGTTATCTGGATTAGCATCATGCTCTTTACCTTCATCAGGGGGAACACTATTGGATGGACCAGCAGCAGAATCGGGAACAGCCTCAGCAGAAAAGGTTTGTGTTGGACCAGCGTCGGGAACAGTGTGAGAAGGACCAGCATTGGTATCAGGAACATGGAAAGACGGAGCACTATGAGATGTTCTGGTGCTTGTCTGCATAACAACAGTAAAGAGTTCGTTAGAGTTGCGTAAGAGTAAAATCAAATATCGGTTGGGCGGTTCTACCTTCTCTACATCATCATCAGAATCTGAGCTGTTACACTCATCCATGTTGTAGTTTTCGAATGAAGTCCCGAATGCTGCTTTAAAAGTCTTAAGCTTTTTCCGAATGGAATCAGCCAGACTTGACATGTCCTTCTTCCTCCTGAACGCTCGATCGCATGACATTTCTAAGCGAGCAACAAGTGATTCAACCTGATTATCGCAACATTCATGTCATCAGTTTATCCACAATATTACAACCATATAAATGAAAGACATCATCGCTATAGCATTCAAATACTGACATATTTTTGCGGAACAGATGGGGTTTCCTGCTGAACAGGGGCTTCAGGCTCGGCACCGACCCTGCCTATGTGTTGGATTGTGTTCGCAACATACCAAACCAGGTACTCTTCAGAATGTGCTGGCTGGGTGCACTCCTCCCCGCGCAATCCAAGTTGCCTTCGTGCAGCCCACAATCCTGCAATCTCATCACCCATGTACAAGCTGTAATCAATTACCACTCTCTCAACACGTTCTTTCCTCACGTATGGCATACTGAAAGGGGGGGGGGGACGAGTTGCTTGAGCCCAAATTGCTTCATGACTCGCCACGTGTTGTGCCGCTCAACAATCCAGTACCACAAAAGCACGGTCGATGATGAAAAAAGATCGCGATCCACTTTCGGTACGCTCATTCGGAATTTCTTAGGGTATTTGGAGTACGGCTGCCAAGTGAACTGCATACGGTCACGTACAAGAAGACAGTAAGACAGATGCAATAGGTAACCACATTAAAAACATTTCAAAGTACGGTAACCATATATATTTACCCCATCAGCCGGCAAGGTGTTTAGTTGGCGCCTTACTTCCTTCACCGTAGCGAGCGGTGGGTGTTCCCCCAACCTCCTATGCCATGTCTTGAACAACGGAAATTGTATGTCCTTCTTCCAACTATTCTCAGGCAGAGGACACCGTCCAATAGTCATTCTAGAGTAAGCCCATATCTGCGATGGAAAACAAGAAGACGTAGGTCGTACATTAGCTAAAATATATTGAAACCAAAATGGTAATCATGCAAATTAATCACCTGTAGAAGCTGTAGAGGCCCCGTGGGTGTCCTGCAGGACTTACTATCTTCCTCTTGTTGATCTTTTCCCTTTCCCTCAGTCACTTGCGGATCATCGCCCCACCAAGTTCCCTTTGCAAGCATTCTATAAAGGTTTGCAAGGCATGCAGGGGCCCATGCGTAAGGCTTGAATTCTTTGAACAACTCAAGCAGAAAAGCAGGCCCCCTCGCACCTGAAGTCTGTGTGAAGATTTGACCGGAAACCAAAAAGAACAAATATGCCCGAGTGGCTCTAATCTCATCATTTTTGTCTATCTTGAACTCCTCATCTTGCCACTTAGAAGGCTTGAAGTTGTCTTCAAGCCACTTAAATTTTATCGTTATGCCAACATAGTCTTGTCTTTTCAATGGAGTTTTCCCAAGCAACTCTTCACACACTGGCTCCACAAACTTGCCGGGGAAAGTCCGTCCGGTTACGACCGGGCCATCGACTGGCAATCCATAGATATAAGCAACGTCTTCAAGTGTTATAGTTGCTTCCCCAGTTGGCAGATGGAATGTATTTGTTTCTGGACGCCATCTCTCAATCAACGCTGTTATCAACGCATGGTCTATGACCATACGCTCTATCTCCGCCAAGTGGTGTAGTCCCGTTCGGCGTACGTATTGCTTTTGAGTGTCTGTAAGCACCCATATATCTTTGTCGGGGTTTGTTGGGATACATCTCATGCGACCAAGTTCCTGTAAGAGCATAAGTTAGTGAGGTGACTCCAAAGATAAAACAACAAAACTAGGAGATTGAAATTATAGACAGATAATTGATATCTATTTATGTTATACCTCTCCTTGACGAATGCCTTCTGAAATATGATTTCTTTGAGAGAATAGGAGTCCTCTGTCAGCATCGTTTATGTTTTCTTCATTAACCTGGAAAATATCAAAGTATACACTGGACAGTTAAATGCCAATCAAACAAATGAAACAAATCCATTAACCTTTCCAAACCGTAATTGTTATCCTGTCTCTGGGATGTAAAGTAATTTGTTTTTGTTAAAGCTATGGGATTGAAACAAAAGCCTAACTTAAGGATTTTGTAAGGCATGCAAAAGATGGGATGCACCTTATACGACAGAGGGTCCATAATTCATGCCAATCTCATCAGTTGTGCTCCATTTTAAGTGTGAACTATTAGCAACAGATTTACTGTACACCATATCACATCCATACATACTACATAAGTCCAAAACAGTGAGGGACAAGCTTAAATAGAACACATGCATAGCCCCATCTGTCTTTGATTGGACACCAGCACCACATCCTCATAGGAAGCCAATCAAGAAAGGGGAGTTTGATATGAGCAAAACTCAGTGATGTACATGCATGTTGAGTTTTTCATATTGATTTCTGAAAGACTTCTGAAAAGAACGACCAATGCATGCAGGCCTTACACTTTAAAAATTATTTTATCTTTTCAAGTATTTATCAAGTTTACTAAATATTCCAAAAACCCAATTATTGCATACACAGCAGAATACATTAATAAAACCAATAGCCATCAGAATCAAACAATAAAGCATTTCATAAAACTGACGATTGATTAATTGTTGTATAATATTGAGTTCAGTTCATGTACTTGACACAAAAAGCCACCATTTCATGTGATAATGACTACTACAAAAATGGATAAAAAGGGTAAATGATAATAACACAAAAAATACATCAGTGCCTTAGAATCAAACATAGCCCTTGCCAATACAATTCAGACAACGCTGTACCCTGTCACCAGGAAAAATCCATCAAACAGAAAAAACAATGGTTTGCATACTCAGAAGTCCACTCTGTTTTCCAACTTTAGAAAGACCATACTTTGTATAGTATTTGCCATTTTAAATTGCTTGATCAAGTGTTCTACATATTTCAATATACCCCATTTAACTCAACTGGAGTCTTTGATCAAGGGGAAGTAAATTAACATGTTTTCTGATTACTTGATCAACAATTTTGAGGAAAGATCAATCTTTGCAGTTTCAATTCCTCTTATTAATATATAAGCAACTCACCATTTTTAGGACAAAGTCAAAACTGAGTCAAGATTGTATCAAAAGTCGAGATTGAACTGACCTATTTCCTTCACATGTGGGGCAGACACAAGGATTTATGACAATGAGATCATACAAAGGGGACCATTTTATGGTTGAATTCCCTTTGCATAATTTGCATATATAATACCCTCCCTTTACAAACTGTGCAGGGCAATGCCCACCCCCATCATCCCATCATCATCAAATATGTCCATAAAACCCACCAGGATCCCATTTCAAACCCTCCCACTCCAAGATTGAAATCTCCCCCTCCAATTAAATTAAAGGAGAAAATCCTTTGCCTTAAGATCATGGGTGTGGTGAGTGAGTGCAACATATATTTATACCATAGATTTGCATAGATCATGTTCGCCCCACCTTAATGAAAATTCTGGGTTCGCCACTGTCCACTTGAAAGGTGCTTGTCAATGTTATGGGCAGACAGAAGGAAAAATCATGCACTCTACATTTCACCTATTAATGAGACTTTCATACTGAATATATCACAACAGTTTGATGTTCCTGCCAATTTAGTTGATTTCTGGATGGGTTGTATGGATGACTCTCCAACATTGTTACTAGGATTCTGTCAGAAGCTTTTGCTTTTTGATTATTTTCCATCCCAAGTATGCATTTCCACCAAAGGTTGATGATACGATCTTTTTTGTTTAACCTGAGCTATGGTGTTGATATGATCAACACTGCTCAAAGGGGAAGATAAGGGGATATAATCTCATATGGGAGATTGCACCAAACAAAGAACTATTAATGGAAAAATCAGTCATGATCATTTTATTGAATGCACTACTTTAAATACAAAGGCTACCCACTTACATTCCCACAGCAGAAAAGCTCAACGTGGCACCAAAAAATGCAAACTACTTACCTACGTGTCTGACTCATTCAAAGAGAATCCTAGTCAACAGTTTCTACTATTCTGGAACCTTTTAACAGAATAGATTCTGGACCCTTTATATGGCCCACCTTAAGATGGTGTAAGTAATGCATCAAATTGCGAGTTGGTGCACCAGAAATTTGATATGTATCAGTTGATTTCTGGATGGGTTGTATGGATGACTCTCCATCAATGCATTTCCACCAACATTGTGATGGAGAAGGGTTTCGATCCATAAATAGGTATCATCATTCATAGCTTCAGAAAACAACACAGAAAAACCCACAAATGCCAGCGCTGATAGTCAATGCATCCTTGTCCACATGGACAAACTACAAAATGTGAATAAAATTGCATTTTAATAAATTCACCAATGTTAGAATGAAATTGCAATGTCGCCCTTTCAATCCCATCGAAAACAGTAAATCCCAGATCCAGAAAACCCCACAAAAAAACCCATAGAGGCCAACGCTGACAGTCAATGCATCCTTTGTCCACATGGACAAACTACACAATGTGAATAAAATTACATTTTAATTAAACACCAAACTTAGAATGAGTTTGTAATGTCGCCCCTTCAATCCCATTGAAAACAGTTAATCCCAGATTCAGGAAACCCCACAGTAAATACCCACAGACGCCAGCGCTGACAGTCAATGCATCCTTGTCCACATGGACAAACTACACAATGTGAATAAAATTGCATTTTAATAGATTCACTAAAGTTAGAATGAGATTGCAATGTCGCCCCTTCATTCCCATTGAAAACAGTAAATCCTAGATTCAGAAAACCACACATAACAACCCACAGAGGCTAGTGCTGACAGTCAATGCATCATTGTCCACATGGACAAACTAATCAATGTGAATAAAATTGCATTTTAATTAAACACCAAACTTAGAATGAGATTACAATGTTGCCACTTCAATCCCATCGAAAACAACTAATCCCATTCCAAATTTAGGGCACAAATACGACAAAGAAACCACCCAAAATGACATACCTCCATGTGCGTCAAAGTGTGGACAATCTTTGAAAAGTTGGAGCGAATGGGAGAGGGGACCACCGCCTGGGACGACCGCCTGGGACCACCGTTGAGATAGTGTCGCTCGCCAACGAGGATGAAAGGGAAAAAGGGAAAAGAAGAAGAAGACAGTTCCCGTTAAAGGCGGTTTGTGGCTACTTTTTATTTAAGTTGGATAGTCGATATCGACTATCCCACTAAAAGACAAAAAAAAAAGGTGAAACGTCAATTACTGGCCTATTCTGTTTGTCCTTTTCTATTGGGGCCAAATTAAATAATAGCGAGTTTATGAGGGTTTTTCCCGTTAAATCCCCTAATTTAAAACTCCCTTCATTTTTTTCAAAAAGAGTCAAAAAGCAATTACGTTTATTCATTAAAAGATAAAAAAAATCCATTACCCGATATAAAAAGTAAAAAATATTTCATCACAAACAACTAAAAATAAAATACCATCATAACTCACTTATATTTTATTTCACTTCACTCTACTTTATTTTAAAAGTAAAATACCAAAATTTTAGGGATTATTATAGTCCTAAGGACTTTAACACCCTCTATTAAAATAAGGTGATTATAAATTAGGATTTCGTCTTCTTAGGAAAAAAAATTCACTCCAATAGTTATTATCAGCCGTCAAATACGTTCAGCTCAATTTTGAGGATCAAGGGTCTGGATCAATGTAAATTTAGACTCCGTCCTAAATCAACGGTTTGGATCCGGTAAGGAAAGTATATATATATATTCTTTTTTTGATGATCCAGGGTATCCCTTAGCATTTAGAATATAAAGAACCATTTATCAACGTATTATTGCAGCTACCTGACCTTTAATTGCAGCTACCTGACCTTTAATTGCAGAAGAATCTTAGTTGAGAAATGATTCACTTTACCTTAGATGCACCACGATAAAAGTGCTTTTATTAAGACTGATGCCCTGTTTTCGGTTTTTCAAGATTGTGGGTGAGACCGTGAGATACTTGATTCAGAGGGGAATTTCTCATAACAAGTTCGTCGTAGCTTCACGGGGAATTATTCACTCTAATGCTTTTAATAGAGTAGTCCCGCTTTTGTGGATCATGTATGATTTCATTCTCACATCATCCTTATATGGGACTCCATTACATGAAAATTTTACTTCTACCAATGTTTGGAATATCCATCTTTGATATTAGTGCATGGTGTTTTTTTTTTTCTATGGTAACGTAAAATATATATTGTAGTATACAAATGTATCTATATTATTGTTATCATCAATTTGTATTATACAGTGACACTACATAGGCTTATACAAGCTATTATTTTGTGTTTAGGAATAAAATCAGACTCATATGTACAATTCTCCAATTCATTTATTTATTTAATTCTTTCTTCTTTTTATTTTTTGTGCTATCGGAGGGTTTTCAATCCTTTGGGCTCGACTAATCCTTCCGGGTCCAGAGGAAAACTGAGTAAACTCCCCTGTAGTGCAGTGTGGTAGTGCAGTTTCGAACCTATAACCTCCTGGTACAAACCGTAGTTCTAGGCCAACTGAGATACCCTTTAGGGTTAACCTGGCCTAAACAAAAGACATGGTCAAATCCTATATTGCTTAAGATCTCTACTGATTTTCTTAAAATGTATTTGACTTTAAATTGTTTTATATTTGGATTCCAGATTTATCAGCTATGATCTTTTATTGTTAAGTATTAATCAAGCTTCGGTCTGAATGGCTAAACGGAATGACCTCCAGCCTGTCAGGTTAGAGGTGAGCTGGACGCAGGCCTCTTAACAGGCCTTCTAACCATGGATGAGAAGGATCCTCATGGTGAATTAAGAACTATTTCTCACAAGACACGTGTGTTTCTTGAAATTAAAGTTTAAAATAGAGGATTTTATCGAAAAAGTCCCCTTAGTCTTTGTGAAGACTAAAAGGTCATCAAACTTCAATACCAACCAAAAAGACCATAAACAGAGATATTCCCACTTGTATATACAAGTGAAGCAGAAGAAATGAGCGGTATGAGCGGAGATATCCCTGCTTGCCAATAATAATAATAAAAGAAGGAGAAACGAACGAAGATATCCATGTTCGTATATACTAGTGGAGTAGAAGAAATGAGCGGCCTGAGCGGCAATATCCCTACTCTTACGGGTGAACTGCGATATCGCCGCTCAGCAAAACAAAACAACAAGAAGAAGAAACGAGTAGGGATATCCCGGCTCATGGCCATTTTGGTCGATATTGAAATTTAAAGATTTTTTCTGTCTTCACCAAGGCTAAGAAGATTTTTGCAGTAAAATCCTTCCTTTAATATATGGTGTCCAATAGAATGAAGGAAAAAAAAAAAAAGGGGAAATAAACCAAAAAAGAGGTTACTACATGGTCCCTTTTGAAATTGGCTAATTGGGCACGGATCTTCTACATTCATGACTCATTGTTAGCGTGGTTGGATAAGCTTTTGTGGAAAATCAGCCCTATTGTTTTATTTTACTCCACAATCTATGAAAATCAAATTGACAAGAGCATCTTCATTAGCTATTGAAATCTCACTTTCAACTCTTAGAAAAAAAAAATCGTTGTAGCCATCCATTTATTAACTGTAAGTGCACAAAAAATCACAGACCCGGGGGGGTGATTTTGCGTCTCACTTTAGAGAAGATGGAGATTGCTGCTCCTTGGTTGTGATGGAAAACCGCTGCCTCCAGCCTGAAAGGGGAAAAAGGAGAAGGTCAGAGGACCCTGGCTTGGGCAGCGCAGGGCTCTCCGATGCCTTTGTTAGTTGCAAGTGCAGGACTAAACAGAGGTAGGAGATGAAGTGTGGGAGGAGACGGCGTACCAGCAGCATGTGGATAGCCCCCCATGTTACCTGTTGAAGGCTGTATTTATAGAGAAGGAGAGTGGACTTTGGGGTAAGCACTTGAGAGGCTGTCCCATCGTAGCTCACTCTGTCCCATCGTAGCTCACTCTGTCCCATCGGGCCATACCCTGATGGATGGGCGGTGCAGCTGTGTCAGGGATTTTGGGCGGTGCCCTTATCCTGTTGCCGTGGCATGACAGCTGTCCATGGTCATCCCGATCAGCAGTCTGACCGAGACCGAGATGGAGCATGGCCGAGGCTGAACTCCTGGTCTCATGCTCGTACCGAGGCCGAAGCCAAGGGGCATGTTACCGAAATGGAGCGCCTGGCCGAGGGCTGAGGTCGGTATTCATGCTTTGGCCGAGGCCGGGACCTGAGGTCGGTCGCCTTGGAGAATACCCCCACACAAATCTCAAATTGCTATAGATAACGAGTGGGCATAATTCTTCATAAGATACTTTGTCAATGGATTTTTTTTGACATTGGGCCTATTTGGATATGTGGTGAAATAAATTGAGGTGACTTAAAGTCTCCATTATTTAGAAAAGAAAAGACCACGAGTTATATCAAAACATAAATTCAAGATTTCCCTCCAATTTTTTTAACAGATCGTGAAAAAACAACCTTCTTTCTCCACCGACAAAAAAAAAATCCACTTTTCCCATAAAAAGTCAAAAAGATATCTTATAAAGTCAGTAAAAATAAAAGACCATCATAACCTCTTATATTTTATGCTATCTTGATTTGATGATTCACATCACTTTATATCAATTCATCATCCATCGAAACAGGCCTATGCCACATGGCCAGTTATTAATCGTCTTTGGGCATTGTTTTACTTGCTTCCCAAATAAAAATTATAGAAAATGTGACCTTTTAATGGAAAAAATTTTATTCATTTATTTATACTTGTAAATACTGTTTTCATGAAAAAAATATTAAAAGCAGTGTGATTTTTAACGAATACATGGAAAAATATTTCCCGAAAGCGGGTAGGAAACTTTTTTTGCATACAAAGCATAAGTTTGCATACTTCGATTTTCATGGAGGCCACACAAACATGCATTTTTTTTCTCCATAAATGATCGAGTTATGGGCCCCACTAGTAATACTTTTTTCATGAAAAGAATATTAAAAACAGTGTAATATTTAACGAATACATGGAAAAATATTTTGCAGGAGGGGGTAGGAAAAAAACTTCATACAAAGCATAAGTTTGCATCTTTTAATTTCACGGAAGCCACATTGTAAGTGCACAAAAAATCACAGACCCGGGGGGGGTGATTTTGCGTCTCACTTTAGAAAAGATGGAGATTGCTGCTCCTTGGTTGTGATGGACAACCGCTGCCTCCAGCCTGAAAGGGGAAAAAGGAGAAGGTCAGAGGACCCTGGCTTGGGCAGCGCAGGGCTCTCCGATGCCTTTGTTAGTTGCAAGTGCAGGACTAAACAGAGGTAGGAGATGAAGTGTGGGAGGAGACGGCGTACCAGCAGCATGTGGATAGCCCCCCATGTTACCTGTTGAAGGCTGTATTTATAGAGAAGGAGAGTGGACTTTGGGGTAAGCACTTGAGAGGCTGTCCCATCGTAGCTCACTCTGTCCCATCGTAGCTCACTCTGTCCCATCGGGCCATACCCTGATGGATGGGCGGTGCAGCTGTGTCAGGGATTTTGGGCGGTGCCCTTATCCTGTTGCCGTGGCATGACAGCTGTCCATGGTCATCCCGATCAGCAGTCTGACCGAGACCGAGATGGAGCATGGCCGAGGCTGAACTCCTGGTCTCATGCTCGTACCGAGGCCGAAGCCAAGGGGCATGTTACCGAAATGGAGCGCCTGGCCGAGGGCTGAGGTCGGTATTCATGCTTTGGCCGAGGCCGGGACCTGAGGTCGGTCACCTTGGAGAATACCCCCACACAAAGCCCCCAGCTTTTAACTTTTTAGAGTGCACTTTCCTCTAGGAAGTTAAAAGCTAAATCACCGGACAGTCTATCCAAGCTGGTGCAGGTACCGAGCTTGATAGTAGTTTTTTGTCTGTTCAAGGCTAGTGGCATCACCGAGCCTGATTTGTCTAAAGCTGGTGCCATCACCGAGCTTGATATTTTGACTGGTTGGCATTCTTACCGGAACCAGTATACTTTTTGTAGCTAGCGATCTGGTACTATTACCGAGATGCGCATATGGCCTAAATCGGGACATTACTGGCTGGTACTCTTACCGGAGCCAGTGTAATCTTGTAACAGCGATCTGGTGCAGGACCGAGATGCTGTATGCTTTAATTCGGGACTCGACTGGCTGGTACTTTTACCGGGGCCAGTGCAATCTTTTTCTCGAGGCTGGTGGCATCACCGAGCCTGCTATTTTCGAAGCTGGTGCCATCACCGAACTTGATTTTTTCCGAAATCGGGACGTAACTGACTGGTAATTTTACCGCGGTCAGTGTAAGGCTGGTGGCCTCACCGAGCCTGCTTTTTTTCGAAACCTGAAAGGGCGAATGCTACTACTGCCGAGCGAGAGAAGGCACGGCTGCCGAGCTGGAGAGTAGCATTGCAGCTGAGGTTGATGATGAAGTATCCCAGCGGCAAAGGATAATGCCATCAAAGCTGATAGTAGAGGACCGTGCCGCCAATGGCGGTAGAGGATCGTGCGATCGAAGCTGACGGCGCTGCCGAGATGGGCGTCGCGTGCCGAGCTGGGCATCGCGGACATCGGGCGTCGCTCGCCGAGATGGGCGTCGCTGCGCCTGGGAGGGCGTCGGGCGTCGCCGAGCTGAGAGGGACGTCGGGCGTCGCTGTGCCTGGGAAGGCGTCGGGCGTCGCGCGCCGAGGTGGGCGCCGCGGACATTGGGCGTCGGGCGTCGCCGCGCCAGGGAAGGCGTCGGGCGTCGCGCGCCGAGGTGGGCGCCGCGGACATTGGGCGTCGGGCGTCGCCGCGCCAGGGAAGGCGTCGCGGACATTGGGTATCGGGCGTCGCCGCGCCTGGGAAGGCGTCGGGCGTCGCCGAGCCTGAGAGGGGCGTCGCGGACATTGGGCGTCGGGCGTCGCCGCGCCAGGGAAGGCGTCGGGCGTCGCGCTCCGAGGTGGGCGCCGCGGACATTGGGCGTCGGGCGTCGCCGCGCCAGGGAAGGCGTCGGGCGTCGCCGAGCCTGAGAGGGGCGTCGCGGACATTGGGCGTCGGGCGTCGCCGCGCCTGGGAAGGCGTCGGGCGTCGCCGAGCCTGAGAGGGGCGTCGCGGACATTGGGCATCGGGCGTCGCCGCGCCAGGGAAGGCGTCGGGCGTCGCCGAGCCTGAGAGGGGCGTCGCGGACATTGGGCGTCGGGCGTCGCCGCGCCAGGGAAGGCGTCGGGCGTCGCCGAGCCTGAGAGGGGCGTCGCGGACATTGGGCGTCGGGCGTCGCGCGCCGAGATGGGAGTGCCCTCGGGCGTCGCCGAGCTTGAGATGGCCTCGAGATGGGCGTCTCCAAGATGGGCGTCGCCAAGATGGGCGCCTCTCCGGGCGTCCCCCGTTCTTCATCTGCTTCGCCATTAGCCGCTTGATCAGGATCTCTAGGATCGTCGACAACCTTCCACGCGTCGTGGAAGACGATGCCGAGCTGGGGTCGGTGAAGCTGCTGCTGAAATCGTCCTTCTCTGGCTCTTCGAGGCATGGTGTTTGGGAAGATGGCTTTTTGATCTTTCCCCACAGACGGCGCCAATTGTAAGTGCACAAAAAATCACAGACCCGGGGGGGTGATTTTGCGTCTCACTTTAGAGAAGATGGAGATTGCTGCTCCTTGGTTGTGATGGAAAACCGCTGCCTCCAGCCTGAAAGGGGAAAAAGGAGAAGGTCAGAGGACCCTGGCTTGGGCAGCGCAGGGCTCTCCGATGCCTTTGTTAGTTGCAAGTGCAGGACTAAACAGAGGTAGGAGATGAAGTGTGGGAGGAGACGGCGTACCAGCAGCATGTGGATAGCCCCCCATGTTACCTGTTGAAGGCTGTATTTATAGAGAAGGAGAGTGGACTTTGGGGTAAGCACTTGAGAGGCTGTCCCATCGTAGCTCACTCTGTCCCATCGTAGCTCACTCTGTCCCATCGGGCCATACCCTGATGGATGGGCGGTGCAGCTGTGTCAGGGATTTTGGGCGGTGCCCTTATCCTGTTGCCGTGGCATGACAGCTGTCCATGGTCATCCCGATCAGCAGTCTGACCGAGACCGAGATGGAGCATGGCCGAGGCTGAACTCCTGGTCTCATGCTCGTACCGAGGCCGAAGCCAAGGGGCATGTTACCGAAATGGAGCGCCTGGCCGAGGGCTGAGGTCGGTATTCATGCTTTGGCCGAGGCCGGGACCAGAGGTCGGTCGCCTTGGAGAATACCCCCACACACACATAAACATGATTTTTTTTTTCCGCAGTAAATGACCGAGTTACGGCCCCACTTGTAAAATTGAATTCAAAATGAATGGGGAAGCCACAATTCCAATTATCTTTATCTTGTGCGCAGGCAGTGCCACTGTTGCGAGTGGGCAAGGAAGCAAAGATGTCTTTCATGTCACGTGGTGAGGATGTTTCTTTATTGCGTTTTGAGACGGCAAGAAAAGTGCTTTTTCTAAATTGCAGATTTGCAGTCAGAGGTAAGATAAAAAGAAAAGACACATGCATACTACCGTTGCAGGCAAAGAATCCGTACAAAATTCAAATTATATTAGTATTGTAATGTAAGAGATCAAAGAAAACAAGCTGTTTGGCTTTATGCATAACATTCAAGAAAACAGCCTGTCTGCACAAGAAACCATAGACAATAACCTTCTGGAAGAATGATCAAATCATCTGTATGTAAAAAGTATAGGGATTGAGGGATTTTTGACTTTTGGGCCTCTAAAATGCAGTGTTTTGAAAACCAAAACTAGGGTTAAACCTAGTTGAGTTGAGCAACAAGGATGAGTTTGGTGGATTTTTTTTATTAAACATGGTCAAACTCAGTGACTCGTTGACTCAACAACATTGCAAGTTGAGTCTTGTCAGAAATTTGAAACCATGCTAAAATCTCCAATTACATTGGTTAGTTTTTTTTTTTTTTTTTTTTTTACTATCGGAGGGTTCCCAACCATTTGGAAATGACTAATCCCTCCGACCCCAAAGAGAAGTTGAGTGAAACCCCTGTGGCCCCCTAGTGGTAGTACTAGTGGACTCAACCTTCGGTTCCTGAAGAGGGGAAACCGGTGATCGATATCAGAACCTCTGGCTGTGTTTGGCATTATTTCTCTGTTGTTTCTGGTTTTGTGCCGAGACCGAGTTATACCGAGACCGGGTTGTGCCGAGACCAATCTGTGCAAAACTTGTTTGGTAATATGATGTTAAATTGTTCCGGCGAGACTGTGCTATGAGGAACTTGTTTGGTAACAGCATAACATGTTTGTTTTTTCTTTTTTTTTTTTTTCTTTTTTTGAATATCAAGAATATAATATTTACCAACGACGTTGAACTTAAATCTATGATGAATATTCATGAATTCATCTTAATTTTTTGGAAACATTAGGGCCCACTCTTATATGACAATAATACCAGCCCCTAATGTAGGAATTACAAGGGCCCACATGTAGAAATCACAATCCATATAAGAATCATTGCACAGGGGACCACTTTAGCCTTACAACATGGACCCACCAATAGTAACTATAATATGGGGCCCATTTTTATAGGATTTATAATAAAGCCCACCTTTATAGGAATTAAAATGTGGAGCCACAAATTGTTGTCAGAACATGTGATGCACCTTTAGGAATTACTAAGCAGGGCCACCTTTCGTGATTATGAACGTGAGACCCACCTTTAGAAATTCTGGTATTTGGGGGCTATTTAAGGCTATAATTACATTGTAGAACCCACCCACCATTTGGATCATTTTGAATATTCTAATATATAGAGGTTTACTGAATATTCTAACATGCAAAGAAGCTATAAAACATAAAATAAGAGCTTATTTTTAGAGTTTCCAAATAGCCACTAAAACTAAATTAATTAAGAAAAAACATATGTTTATGAAAAATAACAAATTTCCAAGCGGAAATAATTAAACTTGTTCATTAAAGTTAATACAAATCATTCTCCCAAAACACCATGATGTGCAAAGAGTGTATCTGCAATTTCATCTCGTTTGCGCGCCATCTCCTGCCTACCTTGTGTAGTTCCCAACTCTAAAGGTGAATACGAACCATTATCACCATTGTTTTCACCATTGTTATTTTCAACTATAAACCCTTCATCTTGAAAGCGAATAAAATCCCTATCACTTTGCATTTCCATTTTTATAAAGTTGTGGAGGGTGCATGCAGCAATCACGATTTGTCGTTGTTTGCGTAAAGAATACGGTGGCATGAGCTTTAGAATAGGAAACTTTGCCTTCAAAACGCCAAAGCAACGCTCAATGACATTTCGCAACGATGAGTGATAATAATTGAATAGCTCTTTCCTTCCTATAGGTCGGCCTCCACGTCCAGTATATTGTGATAAGTGGTATCGCTCCCCTTTATAAGGCACAAGATAACCTGGTGTGTTGCTATAACCAGAGTCCACAACATAATATTTACCTGCGATGGCAATTTTTCATATCTTTACTATTAATTTATAAAAGAATATATATGCACACACATATACATTCATCAAATGAAATTTACCTATTGGAGGGTGGGGAAAACGTAATTTTGAATTAGTTATAGCTTCAACAAACACTCGAGAATTATTTGCTGTTCCTTCCCAACCGGCATACACAAATGTAAATAGCATGTCAAAAGAATATGCACACATTACATTTTGTGTAACCGAAACCTTTCTGCCTCGATAAGGAATTTGATCCTTTTTAGGAACTGATGCACTCACATGTGTGCCATCAATGGCCCCTACACAATCCTTTAAAAGGAGGGAAAGATGAGCATAATTTTTGAAAAGTATAAGATCAACTTTATTGGTAAAAAAAAAAAGAGTTGAAAATAAAATTTACCTTAAACCAAGGATAATACTTAGAGTTGTTGAGTATCTCTGGTGGTGTATCTGTAAATGATGGTGGCGTAATGAGTTCCTTTCCCAGATTTACTATGGCCTTCAATACTCTTTTAAAATGACGACTAATGGTCTCGCCTGAATGCTGGAATCTATCTGCCATCATTCTATTTCTCACGCTATGGCCAATGGTCATAAAAAAAAATAGCTACTTGCTCCTCCACTGATAAAATTTTTGAATCATGTAATAAATTTCTGCTCCTCAATGTATTACATAAGCCACGAAACACATGCTTTTCCATACGAAATAGATCGTAACATCTTTTTGGATGTCCACATAGGACCTTATTTACAAACTCATATCCAGGTTCACCTTTATCCCTTATAGCATGTCTAGCTATACGTAATTGGTATTGACCAATCATTAGAAAATTAAAAGCATTAAAAGCTTCTTCATCACTGTTGGTTTCATCCCTGTGTTGATCCATTAACCTGAACAAAGAATATTCATTATATACAAGATAGGCGTAACATTATAATAATAAAAGATTCTACATCCGTCTTAAATAAAAGTCACACAAAATATCAAACTAAATTCAATAAAACTTTATTTCAATAAAGATTGTAACTGACAATGTCATAATACCACTAAATAATTGTCCAAACAATGAACTACATAACCTCAAACTAAATTCAAAATAAATATATTCCTATGAAGAATAAACAAAGCTTTATTTCCTTAAAGACCATATATGACGATGTATCAATACTAGTAACGTTCTAAATCTGAAAGATCTAGCATGAATGGCCTTATGTCTTCAGGAGCAGAGATAAAAAGCACTCTCCAATTACGGTTTGAACCAATAACATGGAACGCTTTTAAGTAGACTTCTCTACTAACATTTGGCATAGTAGATAATAATGCGATGCAGTCTTGAATGGAGTAATTGTCATTATCCCCATTCTTGTTGTTTTCGTTAGTGACCTTATTCTCATAGTACGTTGTGAGACTTGCACAGGCTTGGTCAAAAGAACTGGTCCCTTTCTTTACACGCTTACGGCTAGGAGGTCTTGATTGAGGCCGAATGTTAGTCTCATCCATGAAATCCGCATCATCATCAAGGTCCACAACAATATCTGGATCTGAACTATTATGGTTCCTAAGAGGTGCACCCTTATTCTCATCATCAGTGTCAGCTGCTCCTTGGGTTGAAGCTCCAGCATGTTGACCCCTAGCAGTAGTATCACCATATATAATATCAAGTTCATCGAACAAAGGACAACCTTTGGTCCTAAACTGTTTCGCCTCTTTATTGATCTGCACAAATTAAGTTTTTAATGTGTTTTAGGGAATGTTATAATAAATCTAAATATAGCGCCAATGCTTGTAAAAATTGAAGGTGAATAAGGTACCTTTATATAATCATCCCATACATCATCTGGTGCGGTGACGGTCTTTGTAATGGGGTCCCAACCAAACCCAGTTGGAATGTCACGGAGCTTCTTAAACTCCCTATATACTCGCTTCAACTTATTAAATTTGGTCTTGAATTGTTGTCTCTCATACTTGTTGCCCGTTTTTTTTATAAAACTCATCAACTATTTCTTGCCATGCTTTGTGTGAGAAAGTTGTAGTCGGCCTATTTCCTTTCTTCACTTGGTCGACCATGAGTCCTACTAGAATTTTCTGATCTGTATAGCTCCATTTTGCATGGACTACAACTACCCTATCTTTCTCATCAGCAGTTGCCATCTAATATTAAAAGAAAAGGCAGAAAATATTTCAGTTTCTGACATAACATGATTGGAAACATGAAACAAAAATCTACTGTTGCATAGTGGAATTCTCACTCACCACTATAATGATGATGATGAATTCTTGCATATTTACTTCTAATATACTTATGAAAACAAACAATTCTTAGATTGAGGACACTCATATGCAAAAGCGATGAATCAATAGTTCTCAAAAGCAATGTAGCAGTACAAGCACTTTTTGATTTCTGGATGATAAGAAAGAACAAAAAATTAGTTATATGGACCCTATTGGCTACTAATGAAAGAGATTATCGTTCATAAGGAATGATAAATTCCAAGTTGATGGTTTTATAGATGTAAGAGATTATTGGGAGTACTTGTCAATGCTATAGCTAGCACATATTGGTTTGGGATTGGTTTCAAAGGTGAAGTTCACATATTACAGAGTAGACATGATTTGAACCACATGAGTTGCCTTTTTGGCGTCAGCCATAATTTTCACTTTTTTTCAAATAAAGCAGTAGTTGTGGTTCTTACAGTAATGGTCACAACATTAGGATATCATCAGAATTCAAACACTAAAAAGGATATCATCAGAATTCAGATACTAAAAAGTATAGGAAAGTGGGACCTGATCATGGCAAGAATGGAAGTCATTGTACTGGGGGCTCTGTGTTGGGGGCATTGCTTAGGGGATGCCACTTACATGGGGATGTGGAGATGGGGAGCAGGGTAGCTAAGATGATGTTGGATAGAAAGGAACAAGTCTGCCACACTTATGTTGCTCTTTCTAATGTTTATGCTTCAGCTGGTATGTGGGATGAGGCTTACAGAGTGAGATAGGAATGGTTGTGCTGTGGAGTTCTCAAAGAGCTTGGTAGTAGCCAGATCCATATTGGTTCTTTCAGCTAAGATCATGGGTTTAACCCAAACTCACCACAAAGAAGTTTTCTGAGTCAACGGTGTTTCTGACCATATCTATAACCATTTTGGTCTACAGCAAGAGTTTTAAAATTCCAATGTTGAAGCAAGCACTTCTTTATCATACTCAGCAAAGTGAATGAAAAGAAGGTTGAATATAGGCTCTTACATGATTTGTTGAACCATGCACATATATACATTTGGATGCAACTATAATTGAATGTTTGTCTCTGATCAAATGCTTATTCTATCACTATCGGGCCACAAGTGTGGCAATCAAAGGATACAATGTCAGCTATTTGAGGACGCAGAACATTTTTTTTTTATATTGTATACATATTTAACAATCCCTAATTGGTGCTTCAAAATGTGATGCAAATTAAAAAAAAAAAAAAACATACCTTAGCCTTGTTTCTCAAACCTGCTACACTTATTTCTTGTTCCTCTTACTTCCAATCCACTGTTGTCTAGACTGAGTCCAGAAAAGAAAACTTGCATGACAAACAATTTCTAATTTTAGTATCACATTTTTTAGAATGGAGATTACTGAAATACAACCAACAAAAATAGTAGTACTAAATTGTTAAAAAGGGAATTGTAGGAACATTAACAAATGGAAACAAATACAGTTTCCATGATTTACAAATTCAGAAGGATTGCCATTGTCACTTGCTCCATGGGGTTGACAAATTCATGAGATATGCAGTGGCAGGTTGGGGAGGAGGGAAAGATAGGATGGGGATAATTGTCATTGCAGAGGGTAGGGGAGAGAAAGCAAAAAAAAAAAAAAATGGGATTGGGAACTCAAAGATGGGGAAAGAAACAAGAAAGATCAAGGGTTGGGAGAAGAGAAAGAGAGATGAAAAGAATGAAAGAAAGAAAGAAAGAAGAAGAAGAAGAAAGAGGTTATCGGGATCGAGTGGGGTGGCTGGGTAGGGGGAGATGGGAAATGAGAGGAGAAAAGGGGGGAAAAAAGAAAAATGAAAAAAGAAAAGCAAGAAAAGAGGAAGAAGTGCGACCGGCCCCTTCTGAGTTCTCATCGATGCTTCCGGCAAGAGCACCATTCCAGATGCAGGGTATTTAAATGGGTGGGTTGGTCAATCCATTTTTGCCAAGGGGAGGATGAAATGGATAGGGGTTGAAAGGGGTGATACAGAGAAAGAGAGATGCAAAAGAAAAGAGGAGAGATGGATACATCACTTACCACAAAAGTTGTTGCAGAAGACGATCTGCACATAGAGTAGTGGAGGAGAATCCGTGCTCTTTATCTTGAGTGAAGAAGGCGGGAAGATTTTGGGAGACATTTTTGTGCCGGCAAGACTCTTCCCAAAAAAAAAACGAAAATGAATCGTTTCGAATAATCTTATCCAGCGGGTCAGATTTTGTGGGACAATTCCAGCGGGAAGTAAACTTGGAAAGGTCATTTTCCTTGCCAAACGTGTGCCCTATGGATTTATCCAGTGAGAACGTGGGAACAACTCTTCAGCACGATGCCAAACACAGCCTCTAGTTCCGGAAGAAAGAGTTAGTTGGGCCTCATTTTTTTTCTACGGATGGGTTATGTTTGGTGACTCTATAATAGTGTTTAGCGGCTTGGATATGAGATTGATTCAAACTATCTTTTAGACTAAATTAACTAGAGCATCAAACTGATCACTAATTTGATCGCCTGATTTTTTTTTTTCCTAGATTGAACTATTAGTTAGGATTGATATTTTTAACTTGAGGATCCAAGGATTGATCTGAACACCACTTCACTATGAGTGTGTCGGCCACTCACTATATGAGTCAGTTGGATTGAAATGGAATGAAATTGTCCATGTGGTGAGAAATTGGAAATTCCTTCTAAAGTCACCAAATTGATTCTAGAAACCAGGCAGAAGCAAGTAGCCTTTTGAAATCTTTAAAAAAAAAAAAAAATGAGAATGAGATTCCATTAATCAAACACCAAATTTTGAGAAAGACTCACAATAGAAAACAGCCTCTTTTCTATCACAAACATACGATAATTATATTCTAACATATCATTACAGTCAAAAGTAAGATAAAGAAAGATACATGCATGCTGCCGTTGCAGGCAAAGAATCCGTTTTACTTTCAAATTATTAGTATTATAACTTAAGATTAAAGAGAACATACTGTTTGTTTGTGCAGAGTCTGTGTGTACAAAAGGAACCATAGACAATAACGTACTGGAATAATGATCAAATTAAATATATGTCATGTAGGATTCCAAACAGGACTGCTTTGGATTGGAATCACAGTGGATCTGAACCTGCTTTTAAATAACGATTTCGGATCCGATTTTGAATCAGAACCTATTTTGTTGGTTTCAAACCTGGTTTCGATAAGAAAACCCAGATCTGGAACCAGATCCACCAAGAGGACTCGAATCTAGTTCCAATATTAATTCTATTTTCTTTTTATTCTTCATTTTTATTCTTAAAATAAATATATCATTCAATTTATAACAGTGCATCAAGTCTATAACATCCAATATTATACATAAGAATGCCAAAAAAGAGTTGGTTTTAAAGTACAAATTGCAATATCAAAAACTCATATGCCGGGTCCTGGGTCCACGGGTTGGAACCCATATGGACCCGGAATCAGACCCAATTGGAACAAATATTAGGTTCCGGACCCATACCCATTTATGAATCGGAACCTAAAATTGGTTCCAAATACCTAGTTTTTTTCGGGTTGAAACTCCCGGGTAATCAGGGAATCAGATACCCGTTTGCAACCCTAATGCCATGCATCTGTATTAAGAGGAATTACTAGGTTTTGCCTTTTGAGCCTCTAAAATCTAGTATTTTGGAACCCTTAAAACCTTGTTGAGTAGAGTAACAAGGCTGAATTTGGTGGAGTTTAAGATTAAACATTTTCAAACTTAGGGACTCTTGGGCTAAACAACACCACAAATCGAGTCGGTCATAAATTTAAAACCATGCAAAAAAAAAGGAAAAACCTCCAATTAACTGGTTAGTTAGGCCTCATTTTTTGTACGGACATGGCTTCATTTGGCAACCCACAATAGCCTTTACAGGCTTGGGAATTAGATTGACTCCAACTGTCTTAGAGTAAATTAACTGGGGCATCAAACTCACTAATTTGATCGCCTATTGAGTCAAGTCTATTTAGCCACCTCCAGAAGTTTTAGAGCAACATTGGGGTCCATTCAGTTTGTATCTTTTTTCATCTAGATTGAATTACTGGTCAGGAATAATACTTTTAACTCAATGACCTAAGGATTGATCTACGAGTACACGTGTGAAACAAAAGTGCTAATACCACTCAACCATGAGTGTGTGTAGTGTAGGCTATTCAGTTTATGAGTTAGTTGTGGATTGAAGTGGAACAAAATTGTCAATGTGGCGAGAAATTGGAAATTCCTTGTGAGGTCACCAAATTTATTCTAGAATCGAGCCAAAAGAAAAGCTTTTATTTTTTCTAGAAAGAAATAGCCTTTCAAAATCTAAAAAATTTAGAGAAAGAAATTTCATCAATCAAACACAAAATCTTGAGATGATAGACTCACAAAGAAAAGATTTCTAACATTAAGTTGCTCTCCTCTTTTAGGCGTTGTCTAATTCAAAATTCTGTGATTATAACAATGAAAGCTCTTTTCAGCTGTCAAACATGAATTTGTTACAAGAAATAAATCCAAGTCCACATGAGGACCAGTATTGCAGAGTGCAAGACCAAACAGGGCATGGAACATCATGTTAATTCTTTGCACTTGGGTTCACTGGACTTTTTTTTTTCCTGATAAAGAGAACTGGCATTACTGAGAAATAAAAAGGCAACAGCAGAAGACAGAATACCCAACATGAACAAAATTAAGACCACAGTTCCCCACAAAAGGTTTTTTTTTTTTTTTTTCTTGGAATTTCACTCTCTATGCCATTTATTGGAATTTCAAATCCTAGTCAGAAAGAGGAATTTTGAATTCCACCTAAAGGGACAACTTTTGGAGAATTTGAAATTCTCTCGGACATGAATTTTTGGAATTTTGATAAAGAAACGGGCCCTAATAGTTTAATATGCCTACATAAAATTCATATAATTAGAATTGGAAACGGCTTTGTTTAAAGATGGAATTTGGGTACCACCAGCACCAATGCCTGGGGGATATGGAAAATTGAATTGTACCAGTGTCACGACCCGGGCCCGAGATCTGATTACTTCGGACGGACCCCCGAGTCGCGGAACCATACTTACTCCCGTAAATCCTGAATTAACCGAAGTTAAGACAAGACTCACAAGGGATATCAAATCACAATACCTGTCAATGTACAATGTGCGGAAAACATGTATATATACATTGACTACAATTAACTTTACACAAAAGTAAAGTTCCCTTATACAAATTTACAGCCCACTAAAACCAACACTGCACACTTAAAATACAATGCAGTTGGTATTTAATCACAATCCAAAATTCTCTATTACAAAAATATTCATTTACAATCGCCCTCCGACTACGCCCACTCCGCTAAACCTCCTGGAGGTAACGGACGGGCCTCCTCCGCAGGCGGCGCGGCCTCGGCAGGACCGGCACGGGCATCTGGGCCTGTGATATCATCAAGAACACGTGAACACGAAGGTTCAACAAGATACATGCATTTTCATGATTCTTCATGTTATTTAACAATTCTTTAACAATTCTATACAAGAATTCAATAAGGTAAGAACTTAAACAGTTCTACAATAAAAGAACTTAACAGTTCTATATAACCTACTTCAATTCCATAACAAATATCTATGTCAATCATATTCTTTCATTTCGTTCATTTCGTTCATTTCGTTCATTTCGTGTCTTCCAACGGAAGCAGTGTAAGCACAAGGCGGAAGGGCAAACCATTCATGGCCTAGGCTTCAAGATTATTCAATTTTCATTTAGTCACATTAATTAAGCACAAGGCGGAAGGGCAAACCATTCATGGCCGAGGCTTCAAGATTGTTTCACTTTTCATTACATGACTTTTCACAATGGTGGAAATTTTCCAGTGTCTTGATCAGAGAGCACTGGCATTCCACGAGGCTCCGGAACGCCCCTCACATCTACTGCAGCAGGAATTATTCATTCATTCAAGTTACTGTCACCTTTAGTGACTATTCATTTCATTTCATTTCATTAATTCAATTCATGTATTCTGTCATTTCGTGCATTATGTCAATATTTCGTGCATTATGTCAATAACGTTCACTATGTCAATGAAGTTCACCTCTGTGTCACTTCATGGATTCTATTCATTTCTTATCAATTCTATTCATACTTCTAAGCCAGACAAACGAGTGAAGCGTTAGTTATCCAATGTACATGTTATTTTTGATGAATATCACTTTATGTATTTGATTTGTACATTGAGACGACCTTCGCTAACACCTATGTAGGCTTAGACATCAGCATGGAATAGCCTGTACAAATTAGGCTTCATTTCCATAATCTTTTCTGAGTTCATCTCAGCTGTCGGTTGGCCTATCGGCTGACCGACCATACAAAGTCGGTTGACCTATCGATTAACCGACACTTTGTCGGTTCAAGTTCCAGAAGCTGGATTCTTCAGTCCACTTCCTGATACATTCGTCGGTCAGGCTTCGGTCATGTGTCGGCTGACCGAAGATACCATGTCGGTTGACCGACCTATTGTCGGTTCGAATTCCAGAGAGCTGGAATTCACTGAGACAGATTTCAGATCTGTCGGTTAGTCCGTCGGTTGACCTGTCGGTCGACCGACACTACCATGTAGGCTGACCGACACAATGTCGGTCAGAATTCCAGAGAGCTGAAACTCTCCGAGACAACTCCCAGAGCTGTCGGTTCACTCGTCGGTTGACCGTCGGTCAACCGACACTGACCCAGAAGCTCAGTTCTGAGCTTCAGATTTTCTGAAGTGAAACTTCAGGATTTGAGTCAAATGAACTCCTATCTCTCTAAAACACTATAAATCATAAGGATGCATAAGTACTTGCCTTTTGTGAAGGTTGAATGGAGAATAACCTTCCTTAGCTTGTAGTTCCAAGAAGAAAACCTCAAGTCCAAGCTTCACACTCTCACAATTTGAAAACAAAGTTGGGGAAGATGAAGTGAAGGATGTAAGCTCCTTGAAAACACTTACAAACCCCTTGTTTGCTACTTGATTGAGTGAGATTGGAAGAAAAGAAGAGAAAAAGCAAGAAGAAAATGAGTCTAGGGTTTGAAAAGCTTTGAAAATGAGATGAATGACTCATTTGAGTCATCCTTAGCTTATATAAGCCCTAGAATTGCATCTAAGTCCACTAATCTCACAAAATTACAATTTAAGTCAAATGAAGGGTCATTTGACCGGATTCTCGTCAAACGACTTCGAGTCTATTACGGAAGTTGACGTACTCGTCGAGATACACGCGTTGGTATCAAGAGTTTCCGTATTCGACGAAATACGCGAAATTTCGTATTTACATAAAAGTCCTTCATTTCTATGTTTGAGTCTAAAACTCCATTTAAACCATGCAAATCCATTCTTTACCATTCCATTAAGCCCAATTCATTCATTTGAGGCTTATTCCATATTATTTGGTCATTGACCATCATTAGCTCAATTAACCGCAGTTAATTAGCCTTAAGCATAACCAATTCACTTAATCTTTTCATTATCCGTTCATTCCATTCCTTTGGGACTAACTCATCGAGCTTAGTCACTAATTACCATTAAACTAGTTAAACATGGTTAACTAGCACTAATTTCAATTAACTAGAGTTAATCTTGATTAACTCGGGACCAGACCTGACAACTATCACAACTTTTTGAACCATTCGGTCCTCCGAATGCAATTCAAATCAATGCAATCCAATTACAAGGAAAATAAACAATTCAATTCAAAATTACCTGAACAAATAGCTCGGGATACTTCTGAGCCATTTGCTCCTCAAGTTCCCATGTAGCTTCATTAGGTTCATGATGATCCCAAAGGACCTTGACCCACTTGATCGTTCTAGTACGCAGAACTGCCTCCTTTGTATCTATGATCTGAACTGGCTTCTCAACATATGTGGTGTTTGGTAACACTTCGATCTCTTCATGATGAATGACATGTGAAGGATCATGCACATACTTCCGAAGCATAGAAATATGAAATACATTATGAATACCGGAGAGTTCTGATGGGAGGTCTAGGCGATAAGCCACATTTCCAATTCGACTCGTGACCTTGAAAGGTCCAATAAATCTCGGGGAAAGCTTCCCTTTCTGTCCGAATCGAACAGTACCTTTCATTGGAGAAGTCTTCAAAAAGACTAAATCATTAACTGCAAACTCTAGATCACGCCGACGATTGTCAGCATAGCTCTTTTGCCGTGACCTAGCAACTTTTAGCCTTTCCTGTATCCTCTGGACTTTCTCTGCTGTTTCTGCAATAATCGTAGGACCATGGAAACTCCGAGTTCCAACTTCTTCCCAGCTAACTGGGGTCCTACACTTCCGACCATACAATGCCTCAAATGGTGCCATCTCAATGCTGGAGTGATAGCTATTGTTGTACGCAAATTCGCACAAAGCTAAATGGTCATCCCAATCACTCCCGAAATCAATCACACTGGCACGGAGCAAATCTTCCAGAGTCTGTATAGTCCTTTCTGACTGCCCATCTGTCTGTGGATGGTAAGCAGTACTAAACTGAAGTCTAGTGCCAAATGAACTCTGAAATGACTTCCAGAATGTGGACACAAACCTGCTATCCCGATCGGAGACAATCGAGACCGGTGTTCCATGCAATCGAGTCACTTCTTTGACAAACAGTTTAGACATCTCACTGAATCCTATATCCTTTCTGATGGGAATGAAGTGTGCAGACTTTGTAAGACGATCAACGATCACCCATACGGCATCGTGCTGCTTCCTCGTCCTCGGTAAACCCGATACAAAGTCCATCGTAATGTGCTCCCACTTCCATTTAGGAATTTTCAGTGGATGAAGCAATCCCGGTGGTTTCCGGTGCTCAACTTTTACACGCTGGCAAGTTAAGCAGGATGATACATAACCGGCTATCTCTCGCTTCATGTTATTCCACCAGAATCTATCCTTCAGATTTCTGTACATCTTCGTACTTCCAGGATGCATAGAATACCTGGTGTGATGAGCTTCAAACATTATAGCTTGTTTAAGATCTTCTTGAGCTGGGACACATAATCTGTCTCTAAAATACAGAACTCCTTCTACTAACACGAAATCTGGCTTCGTGGCAAGGTTATCTCTAATCCTTACCAAATCAAGGTCTTGAAATTGTCTAGCCTTGATCTCCGTGATAAGCATTGGTTCAAAGACAGACATTGCTGCAAGCATTACTTTACTGTCTATCATTTCAATAGCCACATCCAGATCTCTGAATTCTTCGATCATGTCCCACTCACCAACTAACGATGCCAAGTCAGCTGATTTCCGACTCAAAGCATCAGCCACCACATTACCCTTTCCAGGTACATATTTGAATGGAAAGTCGTAGTCCTTGATTAGCTCTAACCAACGACGTTGCCTTGAATTAATATCTTTCTGAGTGAATAGATACTGAAGGCTCCTGTGATCGCCGCAATGGACTTCAAAAGTCTCTCCATACAGATAATGTCTCCATTGCTTCAATGCAAACACAACCGCCGCGAGCTCTAAATCATGTGTGGCATAATTCTTTTCATGTTCCTTTAACTGACGCGAACCGTAGGCAATCACCCTACCATTCTGCATCAATACACATCCCAAGTCAATACCCGAGGCATCTGAGTATATCTCAAATCCTCCTCTCCCGTCGGGTAAAGACAAGATTGGGGCTGAAATCAACTTTTGCTTCAAGGTTCGAAAACTAGACTCACATGCATCATTCCATTCAAAGGAAGAGCTCTTGCGAGTCAGTTTCGTTAATGGCGATGCTATCCTTGCGAAGTCCTTGACGAACCTCCTATAATAGCCTGCCAATCCCAAGAAACTTCTTACTTCTGGCACATTCTTCGGGCTCTGCCAATTGGTAACTGCTTCAATCTTAGCTGGGTCAACTGCTAATCCATCTCCGGAAATGATATGACCCAGAAATGCAACCTGCTGCAACCAAAAGTCGCACTTTTCGAGTTTTGCATACAACTGATTCTCTCTCAGTATCTGCAAGGCTGTCCTCAAATGACGTGAATGCTCGACCTCTGACTCTGAATAGACCAGGATGTCATCAATGAAGATTACCACAAACTGGTCTAGGAAGGGAGCAAACACCCTATTCATTAAAGCCATAAACACTGCAGGTGCATTGGTTAGACCAAAAGGCATAACTAAAAACTCGTAGTGACCGTAACGAGTCCTGAATGCAGTCTTCTGCACATCTTGATCCTTAACCCGAATCTGATGATAACCAGATCGGAGATCAATCTTGGAGAAATATGATGCACCCACGAGTTGATCAAACAACTCGTCAATTCTAGGCAGAGGATACTTGTTCTTGATTGTCATCTGATTTATCTGCCTATAATCGATACACATTCGGAGGGTACCATCTTTCTTCTTCACAAACAATACAGGTGCTCCCCATGGCGAGACACTAGGTCTGATAAAACCTTTGTCCAGCAAATCCTGTATCTGCTTCTTCAACTCACACAACTCTGATGGTGCCATTCGATACGGTGCCTTCGATATTGGTGCAGTACCGGGCACAAGTTCAATTGTAAAGTCCACTTCCCTAGCTGGAGGTAGACCTGGCACTTCATCCGGAAACACATCTGGAAATTCACAGACTACAGGAATGTTTCGCAATTCCTGTACAGGCTTCTTATCTGAAAGGAATGCGATGTAGCCTTCACAACCACTACGCATCATACGTTCAGCCTTAAGTGCTGAAACGAGCCTGGTGTCATACTTCTTCTGCACTCCTTCAAACAATACACTGGCATTGGCTTCATTAACCCTGAAGGTAATGACTTTGCGAAAACAGTCTAGACAAGCCCTGTACTTCGCAAGCCAATCCATGCCGAAGATCACATCGAAATCATTCATAGGTAGTATCACCAGATCAGCTGGCATTGATACATCTCCAATTCTAATAGTGCATTGTGGAATATATAATTCACACACTACTTTACTCCCTAAAGGAGTAGATACAGTAAAATCATAAGACAATTGCATGATCCGGTCTTGCATGCCACCAGCAAATGCGGGTGCTACAAATGAGTGTGTGGAACCGGGATCAAACAATGCAATTGCAAGTCTATTATCTACAAAAATTGTACCTTCAACCACATTCGTGGCAACATCAGCTTGTTCTCTGTTGACAGCATAAGCCATCCCAGCCATCTGTGGCCTGTTTGGCTGCTGCTGCTGTCTCGGTTGTTGTCTCTGCCACTGACGCTGCTGGCCCTGACGTTGTGGCTGTGGTTGCTGTTGTTGCTGTGGTCTAGGAGGAGGAGCTGGTAAAGCTAATCTCTGCGGGGGAGCAGGAAGTGCTGCTTGACCCTGCGCAGGATACTGGTACGGAGCTCTATCATCTCTCCTAGCTCTTGGACACTGTGCCATTCTGTGTTCCAAAGAACCACAGACGAAGCAGGCTCCAGTATTCCTCCAACATAGCTCAGTCCGGTGACTCTTGCCACAAGTCTCACAGACTGGCAGATTCTCTCTTCTCTCATTCCTAGGAATGAATCTCTGCTTCTGCTTCTTATTTCTAGACTGTCCTCCTTTCTTAAACCAGGAGTCACCACTTCTCTTGATGTTCACAGTCTCTCTATCTCTCTCTCTCTGAATTTCCTCAGCGGTATATGCCCTGTCTACGGCATCATCAAACGTCGTAGGCTTCTGTCCAGCCATTACGATCGCTTTGTAATCGGGGTTCAACCCAATGAGGAATCTCTTAACCTTCTTCTCCTCAGTATCCACCAAGTCTATAGCATACTTGGACAACTGTAAGAAGGTATGAACATAGGCAGCTACGGTCATTTGACCTTGCTTCAAGTGTAGGAATTCCGATTCCTTTTGCTGCTGCACATGCTCGGGGATAAACTTTCTTTGGAACTGTTTCTTGAAAGTCTCCCAAACGTCCGGTGCGGTCATGACTTTAAATGTGTCCTTGACACTCTTCCACCAAGTATTTGCTCCCCCTCTAAACATCGTAGAGGTGAGCAACACTCTCTGCTTGCGAGTGCAGACGACTGTTTCTAACACATCTTCAATGTGTTCCATCCACTCATCAGCTTGTATGACATTCTCAGTACCATGGAACTCTGTAGCTCCTCTTTTACGAAACCGCTCATAAACAGCATGAGGGTCCGTCTCTTTGTGCTGTAATACTAGCTGAGTCTCAACATGAGGCTGTAGTGGAGCAGACGGGGCTTGCATGACTTGCAACATCGAAGTCATTTGGGTTTGCAAACCTAACTGAGCTTCATGACTCTTCGCAATCTGCTCGTTAGTTCTGGCTAACTGTTCCAGAATAGCAGTAAACCGAGCATCATTATCCGATGCTGGGGGAGGTGGTGTAGTACCGTCATTGACAGTAATTTCTACGAAGTTATCACTCCCTGATCCAGAAGCCATACTGTAAACAATATGGAAGGTAAGATAAACATCTATACACTTCCATGATCTTTATATCACATATAGTGAAAGCAATAAATACAAATCCAAGATTGGATTCGTCCTATCGATATCGTTCCTCACTTCGTTCTTAGTTGTACTAAGGCTTTTAAAAGTTCCTTAACCTAGTGCTCTGATACCATACAATAAGTATGTCACGACCCGGGCCCGAGATCTGATTACTTCGGACGGACCCCCGAGTCGCGGAACCATACTTACTCCCGTAAATCCTGAATTAACCGAAGTTAAGACAAGACTCACAAGGGATATCAAATCACAATACCTGTCAATGTACAATGTGCGGAAAACATGTATATATACATTGACTACAATTAACTTTACACAAAAGTAAAGTTCCCTTATACAAATTTACAGCCCACTAAAACCAACACTGCACACTTAAAATACAATGCAGTTGGTATTTAATCACAATCCAAAATTCTCTATTACAAAAATATTCATTTACAATCGCCCTCCGACTACGCCCACTCCGCTAAACCTCCTGGAGGTAACGGACGGGCCTCCTCCGCAGGCGGTGCGGCCTCGGCAGGACCGGCACGGGCATCTGGGCCTGTGATATCATCAATAACACGTGAACACGAAGGTTCAACAAGATACATGCATTTTCATGATTCTTCATGTTATTTAACAATTCTTTAACAATTCTATACAAGAATTCAATAAGGTAAGAACTTAAACAGTTCTACAATAAAAGAACTTAACAGTTCTATATAACCTACTTCAATTCCATAACAAATATCTATGTCAATCATATTCTTTCATTTCGTTCATTTCGTTCATTTCGTTCATTTCGTGTCTTCCAACGGAAGCAGTGTAAGCACAAGGCGGAAGGGCAAACCATTCATGGCCTAGGCTTCAAGATTATTCAATTTTCATTTAGTCACATTAATTAAGCACAAGGCGGAAGGGCAAACCATTCATGGCCGAGGCTTCAAGATTGTTTCACTTTTCATTACATGACTTTTCACAATGGTGGAAATTTTCCAGTGTCTTGATCAGAGAGCACTGGCATTCCACGAGGCTCCGGAACGCCCCTCACATCTACTGCAGCAGGAATTATTCATTCATTCAAGTTACTGTCACCTTTAGTGACTATTCATTTCATTTCATTTCATTAATTCAATTCATGTATTCTGTCATTTCGTGCATTATGTCAATATTTCGTGCATTATGTCAATAACGTTCACTATGTCAATGAAGTTCACCTCTGTGTCACTTCATGGATTCTATTCATTTCTTATCAATTCTATTCATACTTCTAAGCCAGACAAACGAGTGAAGCGTTAGTTATCCAATGTACATGTTATTTTTGATGAATATCACTTTATGTATTTGATTTGTACATTGAGACGACCTTCGCTAACACCTATGTAGGCTTAGACATCAGCATGGAATAGCCTGTACAAATTAGGCTTCATTTCCATAATCTTTTCTGAGTTCATCTCAGCTGTCGGTTGGCCTGTCGGCTGACCGACCATACAAAGTCGGTTGACCTATCGGTTAACCGACACTTTGTCGGTTCAAGTTCCAGAAGCTGGATTCTTCAGTCCACTTCCTGATACATTCGTCGGTCAGGCTTCGGTCATGTGTCGGCTGACCGAAGATACCATGTCGGTTGACCGACCTATTGTCGGTTCGAATTCCAGAGAGCTGGAATTCACTGAGACAGATTTCAGATCTGTCGGTTAGTCCGTCGGTTGACCTGTCGGTCGACCGACACTACCATGTAGGCTGTGTCGGTCAGAATTCCAGAGAGCTGAAACTCTCCGAGACAACTCCCAGAGCTGTCGGTTCACTCGTCGGTTGACCGTCGGTCAACCGACACTGACCCAGAAGCTCAGTTCTGAGCTTCAGATTTTCTGAAGTGAAACTTCAGGATTTGAGTCAAATGAACTCCTATCTCTCTAAAACACTATAAATCATAAGGATGCATAAGTACTTGCCTTTTGTGAAGGTTGAATGGAGAATAACCTTCCTTAGCTTGTAGTTCCAAGAAGAAAACCTCAAGTCCAAGCTTCACACTCTCACAATTTGAAAACAAAGTTGGGGAAGATGAAGTGAAGGATGTAAGCTCCTTGAAAACACTTACAAACCCCTTGTTTGCTACTTGATTGAGTGAGATTGGAAGAAAAGAAGAGAAAAAGCAAGAAGAAAATGAGTCTAGGGTTTGAAAAGCTTTGAAAATGAGATGAATGACTCATTTGAGTCATCCTTAGCTTATATAAGCCCTAGAATTGCATCTAAGTCCACTAATCTCACAAAATTACAATTTAAGTCAAATGAAGGGTCATTTGACCGGATTCTCGTCAAACGACTTCGAGTCTATTACGGAAGTTGACGTACTCGTCGAGATACACGCGTTGGTATCAAGAGTTTCCGTATTCGACGAAATACGCGAAATTTCGTATTTACATAAAAGTCCTTCATTTCTATGTTTGAGTCTAAAACTCCATTTAAACCATGCAAATCCATTCTTTACCATTCCATTAAGCCCAATTCATTCATTTGAGGCTTATTCCATATTATTTGGTCATTGACCATCATTAGCTCAATTAACCGCAGTTAATTAGCCTTAAGCATAACCAATTCACTTAATCTTTTCATTATCCGTTCATTCCATTCCTTTGGGACTAACTCATCGAGCTTAGTCACTAATTACCATTAAACTAGTTAAACATGGTTAACTAGCACTAATTTCAATTAACTAGAGTTAATCTTGATTAACTCGGGACCAGACCTGACAACCAGCCGTTCAAAATCAATCAAAGTTTGACCGGGACCACTACCTCCACCATTATAATTTGATCGAAAATGGGTCACCAGTCAAATTTCTGGAACAACAGACCTTGAAGTAGAGACATAGCCCGGTCCTTCATATTAGAATTATCAAAGGCCTTCCTTCTCAAGACAACAAACACAAGTCCTAGCCAGCTTGGTCCTATGTTCGGGGTAAAAGCCTGTTGTGCTAGCCTATCTCATTATCATCCGTAATCACGGGAAAAGTGGGTTAGATCAAGGTTGAAAAACTCCTCGAGTCAACTCTTGACTCTCTCAAATCATTTCATTTTAAAGAAAAACCGAGTTAAATATTGGGGAGACTCATTTTAGTAATTTATTTACATCTAGACCATTTGATGCTAGATATGATTTTAGACCATTGTTGTTTTATTTTAAAGTTAAGTATGCACAAGGTTGCTAGTTAGCAATTGAAAAAATAATGACTAAAATGTAATTCGAAACTTATATTTGATCTCTCCATTCTATCTTTGGACTAATAAATTATAGAAATATAATATTTCTCTTTTATTTTTCTTATTATAGTATTTTTTTAACATATATAAATTTATTAATTTGAATTGATTATAATGAGTTCATGTAAATAAATGTATACTAATATTCTATAAGTATTCGATCAATTTTTAAAATCATTTTAAGAAAAACATGACTCTTTCGAGTCACCGTGTTGACTCTATCCAAATCAAGTTTTTTAACTAAACGAGTCAAGTTCAAGTCACGAGTTTTCCAACCTTGGATTAATCTAAATAATAAAACTGATTTGGACCAATTTGCCAACTCTGCCGGTTTGCCCTCTAATTTGGCTTTAAAACTATATCTAACACTAACAGGCACATGCCTTTATCTGTAGAAGAGGTGCATGGTTTTGGTTTTAGCTCTGCTCAGCCATATTTATAATTTTCCTAATTAACTAAAGTGTATGAAGCAGGCCCATTTTTGGTGATCAGAGTCATTTATGTCATAGGCCCAGTGCAAACTTTATAAAAATTGAACTAATGTGTCCCTCTTTCAGCCAAAAGACATTACTATTTGGGCAAGAAAAAAATGGGGGGGGGGGGGGGGGGGGGGGGTGGGGGGGAACAATTTGAGATATAGAGGATTTTTGGTGCTGTGAAGAAGTTTTTTGATTTTTCTCTTTTTAATACTAGTTTGGCCCAGTGGCCAAGGGAGAGTGCCTAAAGGAACCCACCTAGTTTGGTGAAAGCAAGGTCCTATTCACATAGACATCCCTATATTTTCAAATGTTAATTTGAAATTTAGTGTGCTTGATATCAAGACTTGGTTCTCATCTTTGAATGTCGATTTTCATGATGTGCATCAACAACGAATGGCATGGATGATGCTTTGGTTAAGTTGGGGGTAGAAAGAGATGTAGCTTTTTACTTGCTCCTTTTGTAATTTGTTGTTTTTGTGTGGGTGTTTAGCTCTAATACCTACGAATACATTATTTTTCTCCATCTTTTCTGTTGTACTTTTCTTAAGTCTTTAATATAATTTACCTTTACCGATCAAAAAGAAAAATTGAGTGTGCTCAAAAGGGGAAAAAAGTTTTTGAATTGATTTTTTTCTCAAGTCCGCCAAAAACCATTAATTTACTATAACGGAAAAAGGTGTGGAATTAACCCCAAGGGGCAGCTCAGTTGGTCTAGGACCACGATTTGCATCCGAAGATTGTAAATTCGAAATTGCACTACCACACTAGGGCTAAAGGGGAGTTTACCCGGCTTCCCTCTTGGCCCGAAAGGATTAGTCTAGCCAAAAATATTGAGAACCCTCCTATAGGAAAAAGACAAAATACCAATAAGAAAAAGGTGTGGAAACAAAATTCGCCAGAGTAATCCAGCATTGCTCAAACACGCCTTATTGTATGCCATAAAAATTGCATGTAGTGCTAAGTTTGAAGCCAGAGTTCCCTAATTCCACATATCCAAACGGGCTAAATCGATGGATGATTCTAGGAACTTTGTAGATTTTAAAGATTTTTGGAGCTTCGATTGCTTACGGCAACAATGTCAAAGATTAATGAAGTCATTATCAAGAATCCAGTACAAAAGGAAGCAACAAAATATGGGACCATGATCATTTCTTATTCAGTCCAAACCTATATCTTGAAAGGTCCTTGCATAGGGGCCATCTAATGCCGCATATAGAGCCAAAAAGAAGAGTCCCTGTTGGAATTCGGTGCATTTCTTATCCACAACCACTCTCCAACGGCTGGATTCTGACAGGGTGGAATTTCGGAATTCATGGAATCATCTTTTCTTTCTTTCTTTTTTCGGTTAGAATTTATGAGATTTCTGTTTGAAGAATTTTAAAATCTTTAGAAAATGTGGGATTCCTAAATGCTCCCTTGTATCTAGAAATCCCACCAAAAAATAAAGGGGCTAAAAATACTTAATTTCCAAATATCATTTCAAACCTTTTGAGTGTCTAAGATTTTGAAATACTTTAGTAAAATATAACATAATATTTATAATTATTGACAGATAAAAGTCACATCATATCTTAAAAAATTCATTATAAATTTGAATAAAAATTTTTAATAAAAAACGACAGTGAGAATCATCCAACGTACCTCACCAAGTGAATGATTAAAAAGTGCACGCCCTGACGTCTACATTGATAAGGATGTAAATTTTGGGTTGAAAATTCGAAGTCCAAATTCAAATGTATAAGTACTATGTATCACAATGGTCTCGACCGCTGTTTGTACCTGAAAATTATGGGTTCAAGAAATGTCACAGAAAAATTTTATCCGATTTTCTCTCTTGGGCCCTTGGATACTATTCTGATAAAAAAAAGAAGAAGGAAAAACCTGGCGACAATTTTTTCTCCTTTCCTTTCATTGGGAACTCAAACTCAGATTTACCTGCATTGGAACTAAACTCACAAACTTACGTCCTTTTGGGGACTTGGCCCCTTGGATGTAGAGTAGAAGTATTCCCACCTCTGCACAAATGATGTGTCCCCTCTCTCGCTCTCACTCATTATCAGCAATGACACCGGCAAACAATGTCTGCGGATATTTTCCATGATTTGGAAATATCTAGTTATCACAGTGAGATTTTTGTTAGTAGAATATAAAAAGTTGAGGATCATAAAAGAAATTGTAATAAGAATGACAAAATGGAACATATTATCAACAACAAAATGGAGAGATAGATTCATTTTCATCTATCCCTTACCATATTATGACGAGGGCAACATCGATATAGATATAATACTCATATGACCTTATTGCATAGGCCTCTTGTACAAGCTTTATAAGCTACACGTGGGGGTGTAAATTGGGTCGGGACGATCATGCCGGCTGTCCAATGGGCCGCCTGTGCCGGGCTAGGGTTCCTTGGGCCATGGAACGACACGGCATGGCCCAAAGCATTGGTCGCACTATGAAGGGCTAGGGCGCCCAACTTGCAGCATAGCCTAGTAAGGCTCGGCCCAGCTCGGTATGGGCCCAATATTCAAGAACCCTTAATTATTTTAGAACATTTAAAGTTTTATTTTTCATTTGTAATTGATCACCCATGTTTATGCATTTATTTTATTAATTTCAACCATATTTCAAGTTGAAAACCCTTAAAGTCCATAAAGTCCCTTTCAATTTATATAATTTTTTAAAAAAAATTGAAAATTTAGGTGGGCCATGTGGGCCGGATCGTGGGCAGCACATCCCAACAAGTCTTAGGCTTACACCCCTGTTTGGATGTATGGTGAATTGAAGTATGGTGAGGCAAAGCATCAAATCAAGAGAAAATAAAATATAAGATGTTATAGTGATGTTTTGTTTTTTGTTGTTTTGTATGAAATCTTTTTTTAGTTTTATATAGAAAAGTGGAGGGTTTTTTTTTTATTTTTTATTTTAGTGGAGAAAGGATGTTGTAAGACCCCGACCCGAGTGACTTGATTAGTACTAATTAAGTTGTGTGTTAGTGCTAAGCTTGATTAGTGGTTTTGACTGAGCTTGGATTAGTATAGTTCTTTTATAGCTTTGGGGAACTGTTGGTGTCTTGTGTTTAGTGGGACCCTTTGGGGGGTTCCTTTTTTATAGTCTTGCTTGCATTTGGAGGTTACTTGATATTCCCCTAATCATTGTCTTGACCCAGTTTTTCTTATTTTGTCGATTCTTACAACTTTCATGTTGATCCCGTGCCCGTCCGGAACCCCGAAACCCGACTTTCCTAGCATTGAGGGCAAAACAGTCATTCTACATGAAATCTGTACCCAAAAGTTGATATCCCCAAAACCCGCGAAACATATACTTTTTGGAAACTAGATATTTCGACGATAACTTTTCCCTTCTTCGTCGATTCCGTTTGAGACACCGTAATTAGCGATTTCAGCCCAAAGAGATTTGTTGGTGGTGGAGCCCACACTCACTTGTATATATAGAGAGGTTATCTTCTTCATTCCCTTTTTCCAGCACAAGAGCAACTAAGACCTAGGGTTTCCATCTCTTTCTTTTCTCCTTGCTTCTCCACCATCAAGCACCACCCACCTTACTCAAATCAAGAGATAGAAGTCATCACCCTCTTCCTCTCTTCTAGAGCTCTCCATTGATACAACTCTTGAAGGAATACCTCAATGCTAAGATATTCTTTGAACTAGTCTTGCCCATTTGAGGAGTTTCCTAGTAAGTTCTCCCTCCCAATCCCTTTAATATGTGTTCTCCTAGCATTAGTGAAGCTCCATCTTTGATATTGAGAGTTCTCCCTTCTTGTTTCTTGGTTTGACCCATTTTAGGGTTTGTTTTGGGGGTTTTTGTGTAGCTTAGAATTTGGCTTGGAAGAGTTGATTAGAAGCATGATTTTCTTATTTAGAGACCTTGAGGCAAGTGGATTTAAGGAATGTTTTGAGTTTATATTGGTTTTCATGACAAATATGATTTGGTTGGCTTTTCCATTAATGATTTACTTACTTGCATTCAATGTGATTTTAATGCTTTTGAAAAGGGGTTGTTGAGCCATTTATTGTCTTGTAATGTGATTGATAGTTTTTGTTTTACCTTTTTGCCTAAGACTTGAATGAATCTATGTAATTGTGGTTATATCTTTTTTCTTGTGATTGAATGTGAAAATGGATGAATGGATGGATGATTTGTGGATGTTGTGAGGAGTTTTGATGGGGTTTTTGAAGATAATGTTGAGGTGCTTATATGCCCTCTATTGGTGTAGAATGGAACCTCAAGAAAAATGGGTTTGTAAGAGAAAAAGAATGGAGAGAAGAGCTGTCCACGAAACCAGTTCTGGACAGTTCGCTCGAGCGAACCTGACACTTCACTCGAGCGAACTGCCCAGGAAAGGGTTCGTGTCATTCCAGAGAGCTGTTCGCTCGTGCGAACCCAGTGTTCGCTCGAGCGATCTCTTCTAGCAGCCTTCCAGAGAATGGTTGGCTCGAGCGCACGAATCGTTCACTCGTGCCATCCTGAACTGGGCAGGTCCGCTCGAGCGAACCTTCCCAGAAAACCATTCCAGAGAGCACTTCGCTCAAGCGAACCCCATGTCCGCTCGAGCGACATGTGTTGATCATCTGGGGCCACTTTGGAAGCAAAAATGAAATATCCTAACTATAGAGGGAGGTTTATTAACATCCCTATCGTGATGAGAAGACTTATAACCGTTGTTTGAAGCTCGGTTGAGAAAGAGACTACAATCACAAGAATTCATTGAAGTTTTGGAAACTTCCAAGTGTCTAAGGAGCCCGAAATGTCCTCAAATTCAAAGAGTACCAAGTAAATTCAAAGTAGACATACGGGATCCCTATTCACTTGAATTAGTTTTAACCCTGACACGGTCCCGACATTTCGAAAGGTTACCTCACCTCTTTATTCCCGTAATTTATGATTTGTTATCTATTAATCTCGAAAACATTGAAAGTATATTTGTACTGTTTTACTAGTCTTGACATACATGCCCGACCTGATATGACAGTTGTGCCTTTGAGCACCCCCGTCTTGCCCGGTTATATTCTTGCTTTTGATTTGCTTTACATGTGATTTGATTTCTATGATTTGACCTATGAGTCGGCATCACTAAACTTGGATAACCTTGTCAGTCTGATCCACTGACTTGGAGATCCCCCTCTTGTCCCGCCAACTGCAGTTTAATTGGATCCCGCTACCCGGTTTATTAACCGTGGTCTTGTCCCGATACCGTAGATTGCTACTGTGGTTCTTGATGCCCAGCTCGCTACCGTGGTCATGTCCTGTATATAGTATATATGTATATGTAAATTCGTTGTACCTCCTCACTTCGGTGACTGAGGTCAACGCCTTGATATGCTTGCTCTATCACTTCGGTGATAGAGGATTTAGCTTTGTGTGGTTGCCATCTTACTTGTTCCTTGAACTCCTTGGTTACCTTTACCTGTTTTACCTTACACATATGTTTTAATTAAATGATGCATTTACTTCATGACAGTACTATGTAGACAGGTTTAAATGTTTTCCAAGGTAAATTTTTTTGGTATTAAATGTTTATATCTTTTCTTCCACTTGCCAGACCGTCGTGTCTGATCTTTTGCTTTGTTACTCAGGTCCCGTTGTTGGTTTCCTCGAGGAGGAGTTAGAGGAGGCGATCGGAGAACCGTAGTAGCTAGTTGAGTGGCGTGCCGACGATGTTATGTAAACATCCGATCGTCGAGTTGCGAAACATTTTGGGGGATGTTAGAAACTATATTTTTGGTGGTTATTGTTTTGTCTATATTGGCCTTTGTTGGCATCTATTTTTGGGAATTTTAATTAAATGATATATGTTCTAACTTTAACGGTATTTCTGGGTTACGCTATTGAACATTGCTCATTCTGATGCTTGTTATTTAGATGCAACCAGTCTTGTTATTATGGAAATGAAATTACATGCTTGATTTGCTACACGCTTCCGCAATCATACTAAATGTTTATGTGTGTTGGGAAATCCTCACCGCGGACACCTGTGGGAAATCGCGTGCACGGGTAATGTGTGTCCTTTTATTGACCCGTGTACGCTTGATCATAAACATATCTTTAATTATTGTCATCACTCCATATGATCGCATGTCCATTACTTAGTCCCGATCTCGGATTTGGTCCCTAAGTCCGGTCCGGGGTCGCAACAGATGTTGTTTTTTTTTTTCTTTTTTTGAAAAGTTCGGAGAAAATTTTAAGAATGTGCACTTTTGAAATGACCCCTTGTCATTTCTTGTCTGGATTCACTTTACTTTAACTTAACTAGTTAATTGCCAAATACGACCACAAGGTATAGTCTCGTGGAGCCCCACTCGGATCACCACCATTGAAGACTAGTGGAGAATGAAAATGTCTACTGATAATCAAGGAATTCATAAAAAAACCAGTACTCTAATTAGATCTTTCGGAATTTTTTAGGGACCTCAATCTGGAAGTCTTTATCAGGAGGGAGTGACCCTGTAGCTTCTAAGCGTGTGGCCACCGCCTTAATTTACGTGGAATACTACCTTTGTTAAGTGAAGAATAGAGCCATTTTCGATGATACATAGGCTTCTTTGAACAAAATCAAGTCTCGGCTTCAATATAACCTCATCCTCTTCCTGAGGAAAATCTCTAAACCTTTTTAGAGCAACTGACTTTGATCTCTCCTCAATTTTTTTGAGGATCTATCATATGCCATTCAGAAATCACAAACCACCTGCAGAACAATTTTCTAGTCCTTTTCACTCATTTAAAGCATGTTTGTATAACACTTTTCCGCGGAAAACCCATTTTTCAGGCGTTTGGTGCAGAATAATTCCATGAAAACGCTTTCCTACTTCTTCAGCATTTTCCTTGATAATGGTGGAAATGGGTTTCTTATGGGGGTATAGGAAATGAGTTTCCTTGAAAAACATCTTCCTCTTTTCCTCACTGTTGTCCATTTTAACCCAAAACCCTACAATTCTTTCATTTTTTATTTCTTTAAATAAATTATTATTTGATGTTGAATAAATAATATACATGTTATGTTATTTTTCTTCAAAAAATTATTCCACCAAATACGAAAATTTGATTTTCTATAAGGAAACCACAGCCGCACTAAACAACATTAGCACCAATTTAAAGAGGAAATTTTTTTGCACCAAACTTGAATTTCTAAATTCTACAAAAATCCTTTTCCGATGTTTCTATTTCTATGAAATTTTCTGAAGTGGCAATTTCCCATTTTCGCGGAAAGGTTGTATACACAAAGGTGCCCTAATATAATTCTTCTTGTTTTTCTTCAAACTCTTTCAACACTTGGGGGATCCACGAACCCATGTAGTCTTTTTTCCGCTTCTCTCTACTACAAATTAGCACAAAAAGAAAAAGAGATCTCATTAGGTATAGGTTTTGGGCCTTAAAAATCAATATTTAAACCTTATGAAAAAGGAGGTGTTTCTTGTTGGAAGTAGGTGGGCCTTTCAGCTAGGATCTCAAAAACTTTGACCCTCTTAATGCAAAGATCAAACACTTAAAAGATCGAGAATCCAATCCCAAGAACTAAAACCCATATCCCTTTGTATAAAGATGAAAGATCCATCATAAGAAAAGATTCTTGTGCAGATCTAAAGCAAGCACAAACAATATACTAGATCAACAAAACTAACTTGTGCAGATCTATACTTGAGGAGCTTGATTGTGCTCAAATCGAGATTCTTGATTTTGTAAAACACTTTCGCAGACACGATCTTCTAGGCCTTGCGATCTTCCACACTATAACCCTCTCGTAAAGAACTTCCCAAAAAGATTGGTGGGATCTCAATTGAAAAGGAAACCCTAGGCACTCAAGTGGGGAAACCAAAAGAGGAGAGAGAGAGAGACCCTAGGCACTCAAGTGGGGAAACCAAAAGAGGAGAGAGAGAGAGAGAGAGAGAGAGAGAGAGAGCCTTGGATGTCCTCTTATTGGGCTTGCAAGTCTATATGGGACGTCCACCCTAGCTATCCTTTTATAGTTTTTAGAACAACCTCTTTTATTACACTTGGAAGTCTCACTCCTAATTCTCTTATGTATTCTACTCTTCCTTTCCTTATTAGTTCAAATTGGAATAAAACTTTATCTTCTTTAGGGCTAGCGTGGGACCACTAGGGATTCCTTGGATCTGGCTCCATCGGAAGCATCTGGACCCCATATCTCATTTGAACTCCGGACTCATAGTTAATTACAAATAACTTCACTAAATAAATGCAATTACACTCCAGTCTTATGAATCTAACAAGAATACCCTAAACTTTTTAAATACTGCAAGCAAGCCCATCCATCAATTATATTCATGGATTCATTGGGAATTAAATTGTCTAACCAAATTGGACCCACCTTTTCTTATCCTTGTGACCCAATTAATTGCACTGATCCTTGATACCATTCGATTAACTCTTAATAAAGATGGGTGCGCTCTTACCGACAATAAATTCTATTAATCAGCATAAGAGAATATTTCTCTTTTAGATGACATATTCTGTCTTGAGAATAAATGTTCCCACAACCCCATTACCATCTACCCAAAATACTGAGGTGTTGACCTATAGTTGGCCTCACTCATTGGTAAGTTAAACTAAATACATTGCAGAAACTTGAGTCCATTATTCTCTTAGGATTGAGAGCCTATTACCTGGAAATTATGAGAACTTTCCTCAGAGACAGTATTTTATATAAGATGCTACTCATGATCCTTTAGTACATCCAATGTACTAGCACAATAATTCAAAATCTTCCACTCTGATGGTCGAAACAAACCACACTATCTCATAGTAATTGCAGTGCCACAACCTTTTCAGATGAGATGTCCAGTTTCACCAGTGATTGTGAAATACTTCAAATATAAGAGTTGTGATCTATGTCTCATGCATATGAATCCCATCCACAGACATGGATAACATTTAATACACTTAAGGGCTCGTATTCATCTCATGAACGATCATTGTGTTAATTATGTGCAACCATAAAAATAAAATCTCATTCATCTAATGAATGAAGCATGAAATTATAAATCAATTAAGATAATAAATGAATTTATTTACAAACATCCACTGGATTGAGGACATACAATCTAACATTTCTATCTACCGGTGAGTAACGGTTAGATACGTGTCTAGTTAAGGTCAGTGAGACTTCATCGGCATGGCAAGAACTGCGATGTTGGAACGGTCACTAGGGGCCCCTGATGGTGGATACTGGCATCTCCCTCATATTTTATGAGAGCTATTGCCTAGAATACATAGTAATTCATGGTCCAATGAGCTCCACTTAAGTATTATCGATGAGGTAAAAGGTGATGGATATAAAGCAGTGATATAGATGAAACCTTGACTTCTTGATAAATGAATTACTCAGGTAATGGTTGGGTATTCATTTATAATCATCATTGAATGGGAGGTTATTTAATTGTCATTTTCTTTATAACCACCTTTTGCTCTTCATCTTTAGTTGTTAGTTTATATGGTCTCAATCCATTAGATGATGAATAAATTGATTAATTTCTTTATTTATCAGTAAAATCATGCTTTACTTTCATGAGATGAATGTTATTTTATTACTTAATGCACATGACCAATACACTTGACATAATGGTTCATGAGTTGAACCGGGTCCCATTAGTATATTAGATGTGATATATGTGTATGGATGAGATCCACACACGAGAGATATATGTCACAAATCTTATATTTAAATATCTTCACAACTAGTGATGAGACTGAGCATCTCATTTGATAAGGTTGCAGCACTTTGATCACTATGAGATAGTATGATTTGTCTCGATCATCAGAATGGAAGATTTTGTATCATGGTGCTGGTACATTGGATGTATTGAAGGACCATGAGAAGCACCTTATGGAATTCTGTCTCGATTATAAGGTCTGCTCTCATAATTCCCTAGCAATAGGCTCTCAAGCCTGAGACATTAATGAACCCAAGTTTCTATTTATTCATTTGCTTTGAGTCACTAATGAGTGAGGCCAACTGTTGGTCAACACCTCGGTGTCTTGGGTATGTGGTAGTAGGACTGTGGGAACATTGAATGATCAAGATGAAATCTATCTCTATTATCCCCTTGTGCCAATTAATGGATTTGTCATTAGTAAGTGCACACCCATCTCGATTAAGAGTTAATTGGATGGTACTGATGATCACCGTGATTAATTGAGGCTCAAGGATAATAAGATATGGAACTAAGATTGGAAGAGACAGATTTATTCCAATTGATCCATGGATATTGATAGAGGGGCCTACTTATGGTAATCGGGAAGTTTAGGGTCTTCATTGTAATTTATTCCTAAGACTGGAGTGCAATTGTATTTATATAGTGGTGTTATCTGCAATTAACTGTGGGCCTGGATTGCACATGAGATGTGGGGTCGCGGTGTCCCAGTTGGAGGCAGCTTTCTAAGGAATCCCTAGTGGTCCCCACGCTAGCCCAAGTTATTAGAAAGTTACTAATTATAGTAGAACTCTAAAAGGAAATAAAAAGTTACTATTTCTATTTGAAGTGAGACTTCTAATAGTGGTAATAGTAAGTTACTAATTATAATGGAAGTGAGACTTCTATTCTAATTAGAAAGAAGAGAGTTACTAATTGTTAGAGAAGTAAGACTTCTATTTCAATTAGATAACAAAGAAGAAGAACTTGCTTTTAGCAATAAATAAAGGAGATAAGAGTGCTTAGACGTCCAACGAAAATACCTACCTAGGGATTCACGCCCTTGCATTGGACGTCCAACGAAAATCCCTATCTAGGGATTCACACCCATGCCCTTTTGTGCAAGAGTTGCACATGCCTCGTCTCCTCTCTTCCCTCTTCTAGTTCTCTTCTAGTTTTTCTTAAGAGTTTTCTCTTGGAGATCTCACCCATCTTCTTGAGAAAAGAGAATCTGATACGGGTCATAGCGTAGAAGATCAAAAGGTCTTGGAAATTTTTATTTGATAATTGAAAGAGTTTCATCATCAAATGAGCACAACCAAACTCCAAAGGTATAATCTACTTCGTTGCATGTTGTAGATTTTTATGGATGCTTGTTGGCTGCTTGTTTTAATCTTTTAGATAGTTTTATTTACTGTACATGATCATGAGATTGAGGGTTATGCATCCTGAATATAGTGTTTGGCCTTATGGGTACTTGATCCCTGAGTCAAGCGGGTCAAAAGTTTTGAAAATCTATCCACGAGGCCTACCTACTTCCCAATAAATGAATTACTCAGGTAATGATTGGGTATTCATTTATAATCATCATTGAATGGGAGGTTATTTAATTGTCATTTTCTTTATAACCACCTTTTGGTCTTCATCTTTAGCAATATACAGAAATACAACATCTTAGAATTCCTAGAGATTAAATTCCATGAAAGAAATCGGCCATTAGGAAAAAACTATCATGTATATAGTTTTTTTTCTTATTACAAAAAGATAATTTATCTTCAACGACATTTTCCCCGTGAGATCTGCTACTAAAACATCAAGCTATAAAACATTATGATATTTTCCTAGATTATGATTTCTTTCTTTTTTCTTTTGCCTTGCGAGATATTCGAAGTCACACCCACCTCATTTCCAACCAGCTGAGCAACATCCCACCTATTGCTTGTCAACAAGTGCATTTTACTTTTTGCTTATGTTGTTCATTATTTCCTCTTGTACCTCCCAATGAATGTGAACAGCAGCATTTCAAGAGCTCTAGACAAAGAACAAGCAACTGGTCCTCTAAGAATTAAAATATTATTAGGTATCCTGTTCTCACTCTTGCCATTATATTATCCACCTTTCTTAAAGTCCATCATGTAACAGTTGCAGGCTTGTAGCTGCCTGCGTTTTCGTTGACTACACAAAAAGGTGGAAAAAAAAAATGAAATAAGAGGTTCAAATTCCTTTTCTTACATATGAATGATCTTTTAGGATGCTTTATTCCTACACAAAAGCTTAAGCTTTTGAACCTTGACCCGAAGAGGGTTAAACACAAATTTGATTTTCTCTAGGTCCGTGCATTGTTACATTCTTTATGGTTGTTAGTTGTTACTTTAGACTTAAAGAACTCAATTAGGTTAGTATTAACATGGTAGTGTAGCTTGTGCTTGATTTGAACATTAAACAACCTACTTGGGGTCAAGCCAGCGAGCTTAGCCTCGGCTTGAAGAAGTCAAGCAAGGCTAAGTAGTCGAGCTCGAGCTATGGCCTCGGCTTCGCATTGACATTGCATATAATTTATGGCACACTCCTATGTGGAGTGCACTTTAATTTATTAAAAATCGAGAGGAACAAAGGGGTAGGAGGCCCACGTAAAGATGATGAATAGGGGAATATAAAGATGGCCTGTTGGTAAGAAATCTCACTCCCATCCCTCCCACCAGGGAACGAACCCCTTCCTCTTGGCCAATGAGCCAAAGCCTAAAAAAAAAGATGATGAATAGGTCTAAACTGAACTTAATTGGACCTTAGGAGTGGTTTATATATTTTTTAAATGGTTAACAGGGTCTAAATAGTATATTTTCATTCTAAAGATATGATCATTTGTTTATATTATTACACTCATTAAATTATTTAAAAAAAAAATTGTTTTGGTGTAATAGTAAAAGTCTCAAGTGTCGTACATGATAAATTAGGTTCAAGACTTGCAAACAACCACTTTGTGCAAAATTACAAAAGGTTAGGTTTCTCTCCAGTTTAAATCCTCTCAGGACCCGACTTTGACAAGACCCGCATTAGATAATGACCTTTATTGCATTATTTTTTAAAAAAATTATAAATTTATGTTTAAATGCATTATATTTTAAATAAATTTAGTAGTAGTAGCCAAGGCATTTACCGATTAGTGGCATTGGCACTTCAGTCTCAAATTGATTTAGAGACGCTCACCGAAATATCAAAAGAGAGGTTTTCTCCCTAATTCGATATGATGGTGACCCTGTTATTAAGTATGATCATCTCTCTCCCATTCAAGGCCAAAAACACATATTGCAATTTTGTGTTGGCATTTCAATTATGATGGTTGCATTGCATCCATTGAATTGAAATGCACGAACTACGTGTCCTCTTGTATTTATCCTTTTCTCCTCTGTATGTCAACTTCACATGTGTGGTTTTTATTCCTTTCTTTTGGCAATGTTTCTCATTCACAAACCAAAGTCAATGGTTGATGTTGAAAACAGAAAACAAAAATCTATAAGAATCAAAATTTTGTTTCCCACACCACACGGCCACACCGTCATTGATGCAAGACAGTGGCCGTCATCCTCATCACCACCTTATCCTAATCATATTATCTCTAATACCAACTTAATGCATTCTACTTAAGAAAAATAGAAAGAAGTTAAAACCAGCTAAAAACATAAGCCTGATTTGGTGCTTGGTAGGGGTGTCAATGTGTTGGGATGGCCCATTGAGCCTTTTGTGTGGTCGGCTTTCGGCCATGTGTGGAGTTTTCACAAACTTTTGGCTTTAAAGGAGGAACATGAGACGGCCCCGGTGGTAAGGGTATCTCATCTCACATAACTGTTCGAGGATAGTTGAGTAGTCTTTGAGGTTGTGTACCACTCACCCATCTAGCAAAGAAAACTAAAATTATTGGCTTTAACGATGTCCATGGCCCTCCCATTGAATGGTTATGTTAAGAACCTGACCTGAAAAATCCGAGTGCGGAGTGTCCTCCTTTGGGTTTGATTACTAGATCAAGAACCAAGATTTGATCCCCTTTATATCAATGAAGGGTAATTTGGGTATATTAAAAAAACTGAGGGAAAAAAGTTTCCAAAAAATAACTTTAAATGAATAGATGTCCATAATTGAAAGCTTTCTGAAAAACTTAGTGACTAATTTGAAAGGTTTTGAAACTTTTATCCTTTTTTTGAAATAAGGCAAAAACTTAAGGCCTTATTTGAGACTTTTTTTAAAAAAGGAAGCTGTTATATACACATCCGGAGTTGCTCCGTGCACATCCATCCATGGGACCCTTAATGGGCCCCTCTGAAAAAAAAAATGAAAACACCCACCCTTTCTTCTCTTCCCTTTCCCTGCTCGTCCCTGTGTCCAAACTCGGCAACCCACCTCCGCCTACCTCCCTCTTCTCCTTCTCCTTCTCCTTCTCCCTCCCCCTCCATGCTCAGTATTTAAATTCTATGCAGCCCACTTGGGTCACCCCCCTTCATGCTTACTACTTATGAGGCCCAGCTTGACACTGATTTGACCTTTACTTTGCGTTAGATTCTATCTCAAAATATACATAGTTAAGATTAATTAAACTTTGAGGCTTTGCTAAAAGTCCATCATGAGGCCCTCTTATAGGTTAGGAAGAAACAAAGCACAAGTAAGAAAGAAACCATATAACACTTATCCACTTGCATAGCTAACGGCTTAGTGGCTAAGACGTGGCTCTTTGTTTTTCTCATTTCGTCTCTCCTCAAAATTGAATCCCTGACTTTTAGACCTCAGCCTAACTCCTATCTATGATGAGATTTTTTTTTTCATCCCCTACTTCCCACTTTTCTTTTGTTTTTGGTAAAGAAATCTTCATTACTTAAAATAAATAAATAAATAAATAAAAACATTGATGAAACAAACAACAAGAAACATAAGGGAAACAACAAAAAGTTGCCCACCACAAAGCACACTCCTTCCTACTTATACGCAAGCATCTAGAAGGGTTTCATTAGTTTTTTTGTTATCCAATCTTGCTAGGACCTAAGAGAGAGCATGCGTACACACGGGAAGGCAGCCGACTCAAGTGGGAAGGAAGTCCGCAGAAGCGGGAATAAAACCGACACAAGGGGAAAAGGAACCCGCACAAGCGGGAAGAGGTGACGTGCCCGGGATTCAAACCCCTGACAACCAAGTAAAAACTGACACTCCTCACCACTCGGGTAAGGAACCATTCTCATAAAGGTTTCATTAGCTAGACCATCTATGAACAGTAAGTTCTGCATCAACCTCTACTTTTCTCCATTGAGCTCCAATGGAGAGGGACAGGGACGGATGGCGATCGGGGGAGAAGGAGAGGGAGTGGGAGAGAGAGAGAGAGAGAGAGAGAGAGAGGTCGGAGGTGGGCGCTGGGAGAGGGAGGGATAGGGAGAAGGAGAGGAGGGAGGTGGATGGAGATGGGTTGCCGAGCCGGGTGAGGGAAGAGAAGAAAGGGAAGGCGTTTTCGCCTTTTTTCAGAGGAGTCCATCAAGGGTCCCATGGAGGGATATGCACCAATCAACTCCGGATGTGCATACAGTCGCTCCCAAAAAACATATCTAAAAGAACCAAAACTTTGTTTCCCACACGGCCACACCGTCATTGACAACGGTCTAAGTTCAAGGTTGTAGTCGTCATCCTCATCACCACCTTATCCTTATTTTTCATCTGGGCCAACTTAATGCTACTTGCAAAAAGAAAGAAGTTAATAGGGGTGCTTGGCAGGGTTGTCAATGAGTTGGGATGGCCATTGATTGAGCCTTTTGTGCAGTCCGCTGTCGGCCACATGTGGAGTTTTCACAAACTTTTGGCTTTAAAGGAGGAATATGAGATGCCCCAGTGGCAAGGGCATCTCATCCCACATAGCTGCTACCCCCTTATAGTTCAGGAGTCTTTCAGATTATGTACCACTCATGCATCTATCAAAAAAATATATCAATGTTTTTAAGTCCACGATGGACCCAATCTCAACCTGACCCTCCTGGGTAAGATTAAATAGAATGATGGGCTTAGGCTTCTCTTTTAGAACACCCCCACCCCACCCCACCAAAATTCCTGGACTGGCTTGTTTAGGGTGCACTTTCCTTTTCTCTGTTGTCTGCCTGTGTGATGGTTAAACAAACCTTCACTTATCATCTAGCTAGACACACCATCAGGCCCATAACCCAATTCGAATAACCCCTGCCGCTTAATCAGTGATAGTAAAACGCCAACAAGATTAAGATTGGTAATCAAGATCTCATCAGAAAGAGTGAGGCCCACAAGAAAAGGATGAAAATTGATGCCTGCATGCTGTACTGGGTCTCAATCTCAAGCCCAAATGTACAGATGAGCTTGGCTCATATACAAGATTTTGGAAACAAGTAGTGATTTTTTTTTTTTTTTTCTTCGGGGGTGGGGGGGAGAGAAAGAGAAAAATTAGTGAGTTGAGACTTTAATTTCAAAGAATGGTCAGATTTATCAAAATCTCAAGAATTTTTTTTTTTTTTTTTTTTTTTTTTGTTCTTTGTTTCTTGTTTTAATAAAATTTTCTTTACCACAAAAAGAAAAGAAAAGGTTGTTTGAATATTTAGACAGAACACGTCACCTTTCTGCTATGCTCAAAAGAAATAAGTTTTTAAAGAAAAGAGAAGAGGAAGAAGACAAATGCAAATCTGATGCCTGGTGTCACTATGCACAAAAGACTATACACACCATCAAGTCCAAAAATCAATTCAAATTACCCCCAGTCAATTAGTGACCATAAGAGGGACAGCAGAGAGATAAACTAATAATCTACATGTAATGAGATACCAAGGGACCTAGAGCTTTTTGGCCCAAGATTGAGGCCTTAATTATAACCCCAAAATATTCAGGTTGGGCTTGGCTCATGCACAGGGATCTAGGAAACAGTATTGAGTTGAAGCCCAAACTTATTTTAGTAATTTTAATTTCAAGAAATTTGTCTTCCTAGTGATGATGGTGATATTGCCCACAAGAACTTTCACAAGAATATTAGGCATGTTCTGATGTACTCCAACCTGCAAGTAGTTTGAATATTTTGGCAGAACATGTTAACCTTTCACTACTTCCAAAAATAGAAAACAAATACATGGCTGATGCCAGACGAAACTATTCAGAGAAACGTTTAATGGCGTGAACCTTTTGTCTTCTGTCAGCTTTAATATGAATATGATCTATTACCTTTGTGTGTGAGAGAGAGAGAGAACCTCAAACCAACTAGGTTGAGTCAAGTTTTAGGGCTGTTGAGTTGAATACTTGGTTCATGGTGATCTACTCTTTTTGCAATGCAAGACCTTACTCAGCGCCGGCAGGAAAGTATTTTCGGAGAAACTTAAAAGTCCCTTTCAATCAGTTTTAAGTCAAATAAGACCTAAAAATTAGATTTGCGAGACAGCACCTAAGACTATCATAGATACTTGATTGTGAAATGTTGGCCGTCATACCATTTTGTCAAGCAAAACCAAATTAAATCCTTATCTGTTTGGTTTGGACGCATTCAATGAAGGGTAGCAACAGCGACATTAGCAAAAAAAAAAAAAAAAAAATACTCCATGCAAGTTGATGGCCCACCAAGGAGAACTTTAGGCCGAAGAGGACATATTGGATGTGGTAAGGATAGATTTGAAGAAGTGCAATCTATCTAAGAATTTGGCTTCAAATAAATCATATTGGAAAACTAGAACTCATGTAACCAACTCCAATATAGTTGGGACAATGCTTTAAGGATAATGATGTTCAATCACATATGAATCAATTTTTTTTCCTACAATGGCCCCAACATAAAATGGATCCAAACTGTCGGTTAAGATTCCTAAAATGATTATTATTTATTAGTCATTTGAAAGTTATTGAAGGGCACACAGTTCTAACTTCTAAAACCTGATTGTCTTGCACTTGTTAAGGTGAGTCAACTCAAACCAAGCGAGTCCGACCAGGTAAACCCGAGTACTCGCATTCTTACTCAATCCAACAACCTTCCAAATTGAGTCGAGTTTCCTGAGTTCTAAGGAGTATTGACACACTAAACATGCAAGGCCCAGAAGCTAGATGAGTCCAAGATGCCTAGCCGGATGCCCTATTGCCTCCCACCCAGACGCCAAAGAAGGGCAATTTGAGGTTATGTAGGGTCCAAGTCCATGAGCGGCCTTGCCAGGCCCACCAAGTGGTAGTCAGTTACACGTTATTAAGAAGTGTTATGTTAAAATGTACATCTATTAAACCATGTACCCCACGTGTTGATAACAGGGAGGAGGCACGAATAAATGCACACTGTAAGCCTTTATCCAAACATCAAGAGGGCACAAGCATTAAAAGATGGCAGATGAATTGAAGAGAGACAGAAGAAGACTATCAGCCCAAAGAATAGAGGCCACAGTAAGAAATGATATGCCCAAGAGAATGTCAATGAGGGATCTGTTTCATTGGCCATATTTCATGTGACATGTAGAAGCTGCATTCATATGAAAAACAAGAGGAATAAGAGCTAGACGAGACTATTACATCAAAGCCAAATCAATGGCACAATCAACACAAAACAGAGAAAGGTTGCCCATCTGTGTGGTACTGTTGTTACTGGCTAAGCCGTAACTGCAGGATTTTTTTTATATGTGACCCTCTCAAAAACAAAAATCTACATAGTGGCCCCCCAAGGAAGAATTTATGGGTCCCCCCCTACTCGCATTTACAGATTGCCATGATGAGCAAGCTTTCAAAAAAAAAATGAAAAAAAAAACTCCTTCAACTCTCATTTGCATTAGTTCTCATATACAGGGCAATTCTTCAACCCATTTGCTTTTTGTTTCCTTTTTTTTTTCTCATTTCTTTTTTCTCACTTGCTTGAGTGCAATGGATGCCTCTTTGATGAGTATATTTAAATGCATATATTAATCTTTTCCATGTCTGGTGTGTTTTTCTCAAATATAGTTACTTCTTGATATTATTCATTTTTTCTTTATTTTATGTTATGAGATTTTTTTTTATGCCATGTTCTACCGAGATTATTGATTTTGATTAAATTGATTTGAAAATTTAGGGCTATGTGAATGAATAGATTAGATTGGAAAGAATCATGACCCACTAAATCAAATGAGGGTAATCTTTCTAATACCCCGAATTCCATTACTATATCACTTCTTGATGGTGCGGGGGTAATCTTTATTGCTTATCACTTTCAGCCTCCTATCTTAGTATAGGTTTGAGTTGTCGACAAAAAAGTACAAGAGAATGGGTTACCTACCTTTTTTACTCCTTCATATATCCAAAAATCACTATTATATGTTAATATATAAGTCTCCCAAAATTCATCATAGGGCCCACATAATTATAATCTGAGCCATTCAAAATGAATATCATCCCTCCAATGATATATCCTGAAATTTCAGTAGGAGTGGGGCCCACTATCCAATTGAGCACATGATTGACTGTGTTTGTATCATATCATACAAAAATTGTAGTACTACAAAAATAAATAAATAAATAAATAAATAAAAGGAAAAAAAAGATCAAGAAATTAAAAAGGTCTCTGATTCTCATTCCTAATTAACAAACATTGATGTAATCGAATGGCTAATTGATGTACAAGCGATTATGTTAATACAACTTGTTACCTTTTTTTTTATACATCTTTTGTTTATTGAAAGTTGTTTTTTTTTTTGCCGCCACCACGAGAAATTCCTGTCTCTGTCACAGTCCTTTAACTAACTAAAGGAGATCAATAAACTAATGAGATGGAACAGATATTTGCATTTAGCTTGACATGACCGAGAAAAATAAATCAAATTAGAGTGATGTAGCTCCAAACTGCATTCTCCATAACTACAACTTATAAAGAACAAACACAAACTATGAGACATGCAAGTGATGGTGTCAGGTGTAGGATCTCAAAAGTCATAAAGATTTCTGTTTCTACGTTTATAAAATCAGCATGTTAACCTTTCGATGTGTATATCTTGCGAAAATCATATATAAAAGCATCTTAATTAACCAACAATGCCATGCATGGCAGATTGGCTACTAACAAGCCCCTGAGCCAAAAAAAAAAAACACTTTTGATGCAACTGAACTACAACAGGGAAAATTAAACATACCAAAAAGGAACGGCTAGAGTCTTATAAGAAAGATTGATCAACTTCTCCTCTTCTTTTTCCCCGCAAATTCTCCTTTATTGAAGCCTCTAAAGTCATCGACTGTGTCTGCTGTGTTTTGCTTCTTCAAACCTTTCCTCCCTCCAAATCCAAACTTGGAATCCTTGAACTCCTTGCCCTTCCGCTTTTTCTCCATGCCCTTCTTTCCCTTGCCACCACCACCTTGTCTTGCCCTCCCTCCAGATCTATCACCTGGAGCCACACCAGGCCTCTTCTTAGACCTTTGAAACGTTTTCCCATCTTCGAAATCTAGACCCATCTCGTCAAAACCTTTACCTCCATCAGCGAACCCACTCTGCTGCCTCTGCTTCCTCCATTTTTGAACTGATTCAATCTCTTGTTTCTTCTGCTGGGCCCTCTCTTTGAGCTTCTGTGCCTGAACCTCTTTTGCAATTTTCTTGGCTTCCCTTGCTTTTCTCCTCTCTTCAGCCTCCTCGATCCGTTTCTTCTCTACTAGGAGCCTACTCCTCAGTTTCTCCATGTGGGCATCAGTCTTCACCATCTCTGCATAGTAGTCAGGCGGCCGGAGGAAGGGCAATCCCATCGACTGCAGCTTCTCAAATGCCTTCCTCGTGCCCTCCAACGCTTGGGTGTAGAATGCCAGCTCACGTGTCAGGTCATCATTCACGTCGACCGCTTGCTCTTGATTGTAATCAATGGAGAGTTTGTGCATCCAATCCAAGTTCTCTGGCCAGCTTATATCTCCAAGCTTATCGAGAATACCTTCCCTGTTGTATACAGCATCCTTTGAAGGTTCACTCAGCATCAATTCATCATCAGATTCAGATTCAGATAATTCATCAATATTCTCCCCTCCCATGTCATCTTCCTTCATTACGTCCACATCAGAATATAACTGTCTCTTTTTTAGCCCACCCATTTCAGCCAGATTCCAAAAGCAGTCTAAAACATAGAAAAAGAAAGCCCATTAGATCATAAAAGGCCAACACACCCATTTAGTTCTCTCTATCTTTTCCCAGTCTCTGGGTGGCTACACACACAGCGTGCCAAATGCTGTATTTTGCTTCTACTATTTTTTGGGACTATAGATATACGGCTTTTCGAGTGGGCATACGCTCATTTAAGCAATTTATGCACAGCTTTGTGGGGCCAACCTAGGGCTACTCAATTCATGGGAGGTGGGGATCAAAAGATTTGGATGTGACCCACCTATGTGCAAAATAATAAAGCCTATCAGATCATTTTAACCCCTTTGGTCTGTAGCCCTCAAGTTTAACAGTTTCTGAATGCATTGTTTCTTTTTTTATTTCAATCCAATGGCCAGTCCCATTCGGATGGGTGTAAAAAATATGGGCTCAATGATATTCAGGGAGGGTGGTTGTGTGTGTAACATTCGAATTAATTATAAGAGAAATTTTCAGGTGGGCTATGTGCACCAAAGGTATTAGCGCACAAGCTCACCTGAATATTTCAGATACATGTGTTCGCGTAATTCCCTCCGCCAAGCACCGTTGCTCATGATAGGTGAGCACCGAGTGCCAAAACACCTAGGGGGGCCTAGCTTATTATCCATTCGAGTGGACCATAAAACAAGGACCCCCCTTGATACTCACAGATGCCGGGTTTGGCTACATGCAAACATTCCAATCCATCAATTTAGTCCATCCATTACTTCTCAACATGATTTCATAGACCTCTGTACAAAAATACCATGATCAGATGATCCTATCGGTCCTATCATCGGCCTTCTTCTTTACAGACATCCATTTTCAAGCAATACACAAAAAGATGGCCGCATATATGATATATGTTGACTATAGCAATTTTACTATGATGATGATAATAATAATAATTAATACAATATAACTTTTGCACAGTGGGTTTCAAGCTATATGAGCAGAAGCAGGGATACAAAGTAACATAATAATCAACGGTTCAATAATAAGGTGAAAAGAGATGAGATGCAAAAGCATGAACAATTAGTTATAGCTGCACTAGAAATGGCTAACTGAAGCAACCAGTGATTGCTTAAGTATATACAAGGAACATTACATCTAACACTAGAGGAGGATTCTATGAAATAAATAGACCCCAAAATATTGAAATCAGAGGCAACCAACACACTTCTATCCAAAATAGCACCGATACACAAGTGCAGAAAGATGACAAGGTCCATTTTATAATGAATATGAGCACAGCATCAGTTAACCTTTCACTAATCAACAAGGCCCATATCCAATACATACACAGGCTACTTAAAATCATCAATAGGACATGCACAAAAGAACTCAAAAGTCAACATCCTTGACAAAAGGAGGTTTTTTTTTTTTTAAATAGTAAAGAAGATATTAATCCAAAAACTCGACAACTATAATGCCCCAAATACGGCAGGGACTCTCCATGGATATGGCCGAGAGTCCGAGACAAGGATTTTACACTTAAACGTGAAACATTGGATACAATAAGACACGATATGTTGCCTATTTTGAAGTATCCGGATATCATAGCTCCCCACTGTCTTGGTTAGCCTCAAGATTTTTGAAGTAGCTATTGGTCCTGCCATCATAAATGGAACGTTTCTCCATTTCTAACAGAAAAAAAGTTCAACTACAAATCTGGTTGTAAGGAATACCTTGATTAAGTGGGCCCACATAGGGAATACCTGATAATCGTCACCATGCATCTAAGGGCTCCAAAGTTTAACAGCTTTATAATGTGGTTATAGAAGTGTTAAAAGTTTGGATTCCTTACTATAACAAGGCCTCCTAATCCCACCCAAGCAATTGGAATTCATAGAGGTGGGCCCTACAACAGGCTTGCAAATGTAGAAGTTGTGGCCTGGTTCATGGCCAATTTTCCTCTTCTAACTAATAATGGGAGGTAAGGAAAAGCTTAAACACTTGCATTTTCGTTAAATCTCAAGAAGCTTAAACATATCATGATCCAACCAATAAATTTGATGGTCTGGCTGATAAAAAAAATTTTGATGCTCTGCTTGATACCTCATTTCAATTTATTAATTAAAACAATCTCAACAATACATATAATGGGGTTGTTTTGTCAATAAAACACAAGACATGAATAAATTTGGGGCATGTTTCTGTGCGTCTATGGAAAGCCAGTTATACGGAATCTTTGGGGCATGTTTCTATGCGTCTACCCCCCCCCCACAAATTTCTTATCACAATCAATCTAAGCGTGAATCCACAATTTAAAAACCGAACACGGTCTTTTTAAAAAGAAAAGGATAAGAGAACAAAACTAAGAACCCTTAAGGACTTGTTTTTGCAACGAGAGGATTCCACGCTCTCCAGATGTCTATTTCCGAGAGAGAGAGAGAGGAGTCACGCATTCCTATCCTCTCATGGGAAATTGAAATCCTCTCAACTGAAGAAAATCAGTTTATTTTTTTCTTTTTCCATCAGGAAAATATGTCGCACCAAACAATAAAACAATAACCTACATAGAAAATCAGAACAATTTTCCTCTCCTTGGCGGAATCTTCTCGTCACACAAGCATGCCCTAAGGGCATGTTTGCACAACACCGCAGAAAACCAGTTATGCAGAAAAACCTTCTCTACTTTCCACAGGAAACCAAGTCCAACCCCCCATCAGAAACGGTTTTTTGCAAAATCGTAGAAAAGTTAGTTCATTTTATAACTTTTACTCGCGGAAAAGCGGCCACACCAAGCGTAAACTTTAAGCATAATGGAAACATGCCCAAAGTGTGCATTTGTGTGACAAGATAATTCCTTGATGGAGAGGAAAATTGTTCTGGTTTTCCATACAGCTCACCGTTTCATTATTTGCGTGTGAAACATTTCCTTGCAAAAAAGGGAAAAAATGAACTGATTTTTCTAGATAGAGAGGATTTCGATCCCTATGACAGGGTGTAGAATCCCTCTCTCTTGTGGAAACAAAAAGCTGTGGAGTGTGGAATTCTCTCGCTACACAAACAAGTCCAAAAATGATTGGAAGGAAAAGAATAAAAGAGGAAGAAGATAATCATGATAGAGAAATTTATCATAAAACAATAATGACAAAGGAATTTATGATTGTAAAGGAAGTATTTGGTTTTTTTCAGGTAATTAGAAAGAAAAGAAATGAATCAAGTGGACTTTGATCATCCTCTTCCTTTAATGCATTGTAATCTTCTTGTTTCTATAGTTTTCTAAAAGGACTTTCTTGATTTCTTAGGCCCATTTGTTTCCATGGAATTGAATTTCTAGGAATATTAAGAAATGAATTCCTAAAAGTGGTTAAAATTGAAGAAACAAAGGTGAAGATCCTTATATAGCCATCAAAATAGTATCCTCTTTAATGGCAAATAAATTAAGGGCAATATGGAAAATGAAGACTCAGCCCAAGGTAATTCAAATCCCAGGAAAGTCACGGGGTCCCACATATATATCCACCTAATATTGGTCACCCCTCACCTCTTTAATAATCCTTTATTGGAACCTATTTCACCATGAAAATTTCCAAGGGAGAAAATTACACAAAAAAAAAAAGGTCAGATCAGAACTTAAAGAACTTTTACACATTGAGTGCATAGTTGTCCCTTTAACCTAAGGACATGTTTGTAACGAGTGAGGAGTCCGTGAGGAATCCACATATTAGATGATTCCTCATTGAGGATTTCTATAGCTGAGAATTTCACATCAATATCAATGCATATTGATACAAATAGATGAGAAAAATTGGTATCAACGCCGAACTCCACAAAACTAAGGATTTCCAAATCCAACAGGGGAAGTTGCCCTAATCCTCAAGGACTTACAATTACCAAACGTGGATTTTCCAAATCCTTGGGGAAAATTGGCAAGGAGTCCCCAAGGATTTGGTTGCCAAACATGACCTAAAGCTTCCCTCACCGAATCAGACTTCAAAATAACTTCTCGCCCAATTGGACATTTTGGACTTTGAAATCAGATTTTGAAATGAGGAAACTAGGGTTTCGAGACTAGATGCATGAAACTTCATATTGCTATAAGAGAATAATTCTATGTGGGATATAATCTCTCTCTATATATATATATGTGTGTGTATAGATGCTCCTATGAGAGATAGGGGTGGGGCCCTCACATTTAAGTTGTTGGCATTGGATATGAATGGAAGGGCCCCCACCCTATCTCTCATATAAAGTGAGAGATATCTCTCATAGGAGCATCTCCCATATATATATATATATATATATATATATTATACAACCCAGGGTATCTCCCGCCAAGCCCAACCCAAGAACATTTGGCCCTAAGCCCGAGGGTATCTCTCTCTCTCTCTCTCTCTCTCTCTCTCTATATATATATATATATATAGGGGTCTTCATATGCATCTATCCCTCACCATTTTTGGTGAGGGACACCCCTTTTGGGGGTGTTTCAAGTACAAAAGGGAGGTACAAAGTACTCCTCTTGTACCCCTTTTGTACTTGAAACACCCCCAAAAGGAGTGTCCCTCGCCAAAAATGGTGAGGGATAGATGCATATGAATATTCCCCAAATATATATATATATATATATATATTCCTCTTTCCCTAGGACTCCGTTTTGTGTACGGCCCTTTCCAAGGAAAAAGGAAATTGCCATGCTAGCAAAGTCCATGGTAAATGGATACCCTCAAGTTTGGCACTTTTTATTCCTCGATGAAATGGTGCTAACATTGTTTGGCACGGCTGCGGATTCCTTGGTAAAAAATACTTTTTTCCTGTTCGGTGCAGCAATTTTCCACGGAGAAATTAAATATATTCCATATCATTCAATTATTCATTCACACAAATTCCAAATGATTGCCAGCAAAGATGGAGATTGTACTAGTATAAATTCAAATTAGAGAATATCATATGAGTTGTTGGCCCAATACACACAAAAAATCCAAAATTTCAGTAAAAGATTAACAAACTGCACTATCAACAAGGATGAGTATTTCAAATCAATTCTTACATTCTCATAGGCATGCATTGGAAATCAATGAAACTTCAGTAAATGGCGCACTTGGATGCATGCCGACAAGGGCAGATAGTGATCTTAGATTAGTGACATGACAGACCAAACCATGGAGAGATTGTGAAGCAAAGTCTCCAATGAGACAATCCTAACTCATCAATAATTCCACTGCTAGATATAGTTGGGCGCGCTCTTTGCATTGCTCAATCATAAGTTGGATGAGAATATCATCTTGGTCTGTCATCTTGCAGCGGTGTCCATTTCAAATTCCTTTCCAGGGTAATAGAGTCATTTGTTATTTGTTCTCCCATTCCTATAGATTGGATGGAGGATAAGAGAGCATATATATTTTTTCCCTCAACAACTATATTAAACAGCCATTTTTGAAGCATCCATCCATTTTTTTCATTTCTACAAATAGGGCATCCAAAAGCACACAAATAAACCACAAAAGAAAAAGGCATCATAAAATAGCTAATTGTTTGACTAGAAAAACCACTACAATAATTAAGAATAGCACATGGCTTTAGGAATTGGGGGACCCAAATGGTACAAATATTTTCAGAAATTGAAGGAGCTCATGATGTAGAACAAAACTACAAAATGTCTAATAAAATGAATGCAGAAAGGGAGCCAGAATTGCACTAAGTGGATCCATGCATTAGTAGGCATCTAAAAAGTTCTTAAAAAGGGAATGCAATAACACAATCAAGTGGATCCATGCATTAGTAGGCGCTTCAGAAGAAAATTCTCATGATGAATTATTTAAGGAGAAGAGGGAAGATAATAGTCAACGCTGCCCTATGTGCTTGCGAAATGAGGAATCAGTCGACCATCTTCTACTTAACTGTAGCATCACTAGAATGCTCTGGTCTTAAGTGGCTGATTGGTTTGGGTGCACCCTGGGTATTCCCAAATGGCATTCTGGATCATTTCTTATCGTGGAGAAGCCCAATAGGGTCGCCAAGGGGGAAGGAGATGTGGAGATTGTCTTTCCTTGCGGTATTTTGGATCATTTGGTAGGAAAGAAATTCAAGATGTTTTAAAGGGGTTGCAGAGGAAGATAGCATTTTGAAGGATAGAATTAAATTCACAGTTGCCTTTTGAGTGTCATCTAACAGTTCCTTCAAAGGGTATTCAATAGACCAGATTGTTAGAAATTGGAGAGAAGTGGCCTCCCTTTGATTAGAGTCTTCTGTCCTCTCATATGTGGTCTTGGTAGCTGTTTCTGCTTTGGTTTGTTGTTGTTTTTTGGCTGGTTGTGTTCCTTGTGGTGTGGTGGACAATATAATTCTCTTGTACTGTTTTTCTCTCTTTTAATGAAAATTACCATTCAAAAAATAATAATAACAATAACACACTCAAGATGTCTATTCGCCTGCACAATGACAAGAGCCCTAGACAATGATCTCTACTAGTTAGTTACTAGCACAAAATCTCCCCCCTCTATATATAGCTTTCTTTGTCCAACTTTCACAATAAAAAAGGTTTGGTTTTCATCCTAAATAGTGCCTTCCCAATCAATTACTGCTACACCGATTGCCATTAATTTGTTGCTGCTGTTGTTGTTAGTACCATGGTGGTTGGGTATAGGGTAGTGAAACAGTTTTAAAACAAAACAAAAAAAAAAAGGAAGATAGCAGCAAAGGAAATAACTTCCAACACTGCAGAAAGAGGAATAGCAGCAAAGAAAATAACACCCAAAACTGCGTACTTGACAATACTATGTGTATTCAGAAGCTTTTCACCGTAAAAGTCACCAAGGGCCCTTTTCCTATTTCATTTGAACTCCTAGCAATTCATGGTCAAAAGGGTTTTATTGATGGAGTATCAAAGATGTGAGGAGTGAATGGTGGAAGGTGGAGATACTGATATGCCCCCATTTTTTTTTTTTTTTCAGAATTTAATTTCATAAGGAAGTAACTATTCAAAAAGAAGATTAATTTGGGCATGGATAATTACTTCCTCAAATGCAATGGGCATTAATTTGGTTTTGTAGGAACTAGGAAGACCTCAATGCAAACAAGATTTTTGACTCTACCAATCAAAAGAAAAACAGTCACCCAGAAAATCTAATGTCACCTAAATGTAAAACAAGTTAACCAAACTCAAAAATCCTGATTTTGCATAAACAGATGTGAAGACCCAAACAGGTTAAAGGATCCCATTCTGGCCATCAATCAAACTGATACGAAAACACCAGCCTATGCACCATATGAATTCAGGCAAGATGCACGCACGCTCCACTGCATACACTCCCGTGCCTAACAGAGAAACAAGAACACAAAAGATAAAAGGAGAGAGAGAGAGAGAGAGAGAGAGAGAGAGAGAGAGAGACCTACTGGCTACAATCGCCGCAGCAGCTGCTGCTTCTTCTTTTCTCTTGTTTCTTATTCTTCCTTCTCTCGCTCCACTCTGTTTCTAGATAAACCCTAACTTTCTAGGTTTTATAAATGAGCTCGGATCCTGTGAAGTGCAGGGCTCGGTGTCTCCAACAGTGGGTGTAGGTGCAGTGCAGTCTAGCTCCGTGGGGCACCAGTCTCAATTTTACCATTTATCAACCCTTATCCACCGTTAATTTGAATCCCAAAGCAATCTTGGGTTAAAAGCCCATTAAACTTTAGGGCGCATTTGTGGGGCTGCTTCTTGACGACGAGGAGAAGCATAGAACTGAACTGAATTTTCTACGGTTTCTCGAAAAAGCTTGGCTTTTTCGAGTGTGCAATTCTTTTAGTGGAAGAGGGAAAATTCTAAGTAATTGATTTTCGGCGCATGTAAATAAATATTGTAGTTGTTAAATCAAGGATTAGGATAATATGATGGGGCTAATTATTTTCTTGATCCTTGTCTATATTGAGACCTTTTCATTTACACAAATCCCACTAATAAGCATGCATTTAGGTGGAGCCTCATGAGCTAAACAGCACAGGAGTAGAATACAGTAAGCTTATAGGAGAACATTTTTCATAAAGTAAATGCTAGTTATGAAACTATGGATAAAAGGAGTTGGCCATTCTAAAAGGAATCACAAGCCTATAATACAATTTCAAATAAATCCAATCTTCTTATGATACCAAATAATTTCACACATTGGAAGACGTGCTATAAATCACCTCTAGGCCTATCAATGGATCGGGTCGGGCCTAAGCTTGGGCTATCCAAATCCATTCCAAATATTGGGCGGGCCTTGCAGAGGTTGTCGAATCTGGGGCCCTAAATTGAAGAGGCCTATGTCAAATCCCATCCCATACGAGACAGGGCTCAACCAGGGCTACCATCCCATACGGGACAGGGTTCAACCAGGGCTTAGTACAATCATGAATATAAACTAAACATTATCTAATTATTCTCTAATTATTTCTATATTGCTAAATAATAAAATAATTAACAAAGAGAAGAAATAAACAAGAAAAAAAATCCATAACATAGATGGGTCCGAAACAAAATATTAACAATGTAAAGTCTGATTGAAAGTTTTTTTACGCATTTCCATCAATTTATGCAGAAACTACTCAAAAACACTATAAAATTGAAACAATCATGGTTTATTAATGTGAAAAAAAAAAAAAAAAAAAAAAAAAAAAAAAAAAAAAAAACCAACAACTATTCTAACGATTGATGATACCAGGTGATGTACCCTCAACGCATACATGGAATTCCTTTTTTGGATTAGCCTCGGTAAAACAGAAATACCTTTTGGGTCAAGTGAAAGTCTCTTTTAATTTTGAAATACGTATACGTGTATTAACTCGGAAGATTAGTTGGATCCATATCCTGTGTTGAGGTTTATTTCTTTTAATGAATAGAGGGTCTTACACTGCAATCATAGTTTGCACCATTAAAAAAAAAAAAAAAAAAGGAGTCTATAATGAGCATATGTGTACGTGGGTGTGAGATGAAGGGTTATACCATACCATTTCCTTCGGATGATGACTTAGTTGGATGCCAACTTTAGAACTTAGTTAGATGTCAGCTCTATGATGACCTAAAATTCATAGATATAAGAGACGGATGGGGTATCAAAATGGAGAGAAACATGAGGAGGTTTATAATGGCGCTCTTTGTTCCCGGAACCACATCAATAAGCAGAGATGCAAATGGAGTACATATTAAACTGCACTATTACACTGGGGCTACAGGGGAATTTTACCCGGCTTTCTCTCTTGGGCCCGTAGGGATTATTCTGACCCAAAGGACTAGGAACCCTACGTTATCAACAAAAAAAAAAATGGAGTACATATTACAGACGTGTGCCATACATACATAAAGTAATGTCAGATTACATGGGTAATTACTAATTGGCACTAGAAGTTTCGGCAAATTTATTAAAAATGAGTGAACTTTGCTTGTGGGCCTGGCTTATTCTGCCCATTCCCAGTTCCATTTTGCCTGGGCTTTAAAACGATCATCCAAGCTCAGCTTGCCGGGCTCAGATTTTTTTAAAAGCCCGGTGTTTTCGGGCTTAGGATGGGTTGGGTCAGGTACTGATTTTAACGGGCTCAATTGACCGGCACCTCTCCTGAGAAAGTTCTTTCATTTGGATGGAAATACGTAAGAAGAGCCATTTCAGCAAGATCACTCATTGAAGTTGGAGTTTTAGATTATCCTACCTTATTTGTGACAAGGAGGAGGGATCCTCATAACATGCTTTATTTCATTCTGAGGGGACAAGGGCGGCCTGGTTTGCCACGCAATTTGAGCTGTTATCTCATAATATCCCTTCATAATATATGATAGACCGAGGGGATAAATGTTCGGAATCATGCTTGCATTAGCCCGTTTGGCATTTTACTTTTAAAATAAAGTTAAGTGAAGTGAAATAAAAAGAGGGAATAAAATAAAAGTTGGTTATTTAGTATTTTATTTTTAGTTGTTCGGAATGGAATATTTTTTACTTTTTGTATGGAGAAATGGAGTTTTTTTATTTTTAGTGAATAAACGTAGTTGATTTTTTACTTTTTTTGAAAAAAATGGAGGGAGTTTTGAATTAAAATGCTTTTGATTTGATGCTTGACTTTACTTGAATTTACTTTACTTGACAAGTAAAATTACCAAAGGGATTTAAGCAGATGGTCGCTTTGGTGGGCTTTTTGGAAAGCTAAAAATGAGTTTGTGTTTAGAAACAGTAATATAAACCAGTAAGGAGGAGAATCATGGTAATAAGTACCTTGTTATCAACTCACATTTTCAAGATTCAAAAAGGTAATGGAACCATTATCTTAGCTACAGGTACTACTTTTTTTCTTGAGGCAGATGGCCGCTTTGCCCTTGGTTTTGTCATGGTTTATAATGAGTTCATTGTGTGAGCAAGTGCTACTGACGGATCTAGAATGGTCTCAATCAAGGAGGCAGAAATGGGTACTCTGCTATTATGCATAGCCAAAGAGAGGGGTTTGTCTCAGAATGCATGTTCTTTCAGATGCTCTTGGATGTGATAAATGGATCAAAAGATTGGTCTAGTTAGTTTTGGGTGGTAATGAACTTGCATCCCAATTTGCTCTAGTTAGTTTTGATTACATTCCTAGATTTATTAATGGTGCTTTACATTTGATGGCAAAGTTTGGTAGACACTATAGTGGTGTTGTTGAATGTTTTGATTTTGTCCGAGGGTGGATTTCCAGGCTATTTTGTTGATAAAGTGGTCTATTATCGGGTTGGTTGTTTTGTTTGTGTTTTATTGTTGGGTTGTTGTCGTTTGTGGCCCATTTAGTGTATGGGCTGGGCTTGGATTAAGTGATAGAAAGCCTAAAGCACGGCCGAGCCCCAATAATTAATACATGTAGTTTAGACTTTAGTATTGATCTACCTAAACAAGTAATTAGAAAGCTCGGCCTGAAATTGGCCTGATTGACTAAATGGGCGGGCTTGGGCCAGACATTTAGGCCCATGTCCGGATTGGTTCAAATATGGGCTTGCATTTCTAAAAGGTGGTCTAGACCTGAATATGCCTTGGCCCGGCCCAATCTTGATTGACTAATAGGTCGGTTCCGGTCCGGTTCCATGGTGGACCTGGACCCTGAACCATTAAGGAGAAGTTGGACCCAGACTCAGAACCCGTCTTCGGACCCGTTTCTTGGTTCCAAACCCAGAACCGTTAAGGAGAAGGTGGAACCGAATTCAAAACCAGAACCATATATAAGGCGGGTCTAGGTCCGGGTCTGGATCTAGGTAGAGAATGATATGAGAAAAAATCTAATTTTAATGAGAGATTCTCGAAAATCGAGGTAATGTGTCAGGTCTCGGGTTCACGGGTTTGAACCAATGTGGAACCAGAACAGGACCCGTTTAGGTCAGTGGTAAAAAAAAAAAAAGAGGGACCCAGACCCATTTACTTAGCGGGGCCTCAATAAGGAACCAAATCTTGCTTTTAACAGGTCGGAGCCTTCAGGCAATTGGAGAAGCAGGGACTCATTTACATCCCTAATTGAACACCCCTAAGTAAGGCAGCACTTTCTAGTGTTGCCCAAGTGAACTATGGGAGAGAGCCAAGTGGAACCCACCTAGGAGGAGGTGATCAGGGAATGAGAAGGCCTCTGTCTAGAGTAGTGGCACACCAAATCTTAGATGGTAAAAATCTAGGGAAATTCTATATGCACCCTCCCATTTGCTGAGCACACCCACATCCCTTATGAACAGTGATTTTTTTTTTCTAGAATGTGGGTGTGCTCAGCAAATGGGAGGGTGCGTATAGAATTTCCCAAAAATCTAAGATTATTAATTAATGCGTGTGAGTAAAGGGAAGCGCCGAAAGGGGGGTCCCTCATGGGTTCCCAGTTCCCACACATGATTGTTGGCAATAACCTGCCACCCAAGGTAAAAATCTCCTATTTTATACAGTGGGTCAAAGTGCCTTTGGTGGGGCCTAGCTGTCGATGAATCAAAGGGTGAGAATCCGAATCCCCTGATTCAACTATTTCATCTAATTCCAGAGCGCCACCTATATAAGGAGATACTGTTTCATCAAATCCATATTCGTCAACTGAGTAAAATCTCTTCCTTGATTTTTTTTTTTTTTTTCATTCCAAGAAAGCAATTGAGATGGCAAGATGGCATATTAGCTGGTATAAGATTTTATAATGTTGGCGAATGTGGATTGGATGAAATAGTATCTCCATGTTTCTACGAAAGAGATCCGAACTCAATTAAAAGGTTTCAATTAGTGACATCACATTTTATGTAGGTGGCGCTCCGGAATTGGATAAAACAGTATATTCCATGTTTCAATAAAACAAGGGATTTGGACTCCAAAAGGTGGATGTGGAGATTGAAAGGTCTACACAATTAAAGTAGTGGTATCAAAGTTGGCTTGAATGGATATCAAATAGTAGAGATATGAAGCCAAAAGATTAAAGGTGGCAAAGGGCTCAAACATTTCCAAGGTCAAATCCAATGGTGGATTCAGTTAGAAAATGAGTCCTTAAATAGGTCTGCCGTCAATTCATTGGAGTTGTGTCGGATCACAGAGGAACCCCTCTCAAGGATTGTTCATCCATTTCAAAGGTTTAAGAAGCTGGGCTTTTGGAGAATTTCATAGGTGCAAGTGACATTTCCAAATGTTGGATTTTTGAAACTCTACTTTTCAGGTAGAGATAGGCCGTTTGTGTGTCTATTTTGCAGTGATCTAGTATGCTTTGCAGATCTTAGTTTTACTTTTAATTCCCATTATATTTATATTTTTCTGTAGAGTCACAGCATTATTTTGTGTTTTTCTTCAGTTGTAAATGATATTTTGGTATTTAACATGTCAAAAAAAGTTTAGACAGGGCACATGAAGAACCCTACTTAAAATGATGCCACTGGAGAGTTTACCTTTGTTTTTTTCCAGGGTTCTAGCTAAGGTGGCTGGTCCTTGAAGAGACCCGATTGAAGCGGGAATGAACCCCAACACATGCTAGTGAAAAGACCACCTACAAGGGACTGCTTGCACATGTCAGGGAGAGATGACCCGGGGTCGGGGGGTCAAACACTGGCAGTTGAGGAGATAAGGTGATGGTCACTTTTGAAGATTCACGTTAATTTCTTCAATTTAACCATTTTTAGAGAAAAGTCTTACAATTCGTATGTTTTTACAATTCATATGTTTTCAATTACATATGGACCCTTTGTTTTGTGCAGTTAAACTCCTAGGAGTTTCAAGATATTGTGTTTCTATCATGGTCAAAATGACAATCAAAGTGAACATAATAATAATAATAATAAATGACAATCAAACAACATCCCTTTGAAAATAAATCAAGGCAAGATGGAGAAAAATGCTCAGCCATCACCCTACTAATTCAAATCCTTGAAAAGTCAAAGCCCATCCATATCGCCATCTTATATCCTTACCCTTCACCTCTTTAATAATCTTTCAGTATAGCTCGTTTGACCATTTGTTCCTATGTATTCAATTTCTATGTATTCTATTCAAATAAATAGACTCATAAGAATGATTGACTCAATTGGATAGAATTTTGGTCTCTTAAAAACTTTATTATCATAAAATGAAGTTTGTGTATCTGGATTTATCAACGATTATTTATACAAACCTATTTTCAGGGTTTTAAATAGCGATTAGGAGAGATAAACCTCCAATCACAATCAAGTTAAAACCCATTAAAGGTGCCAAAAGAAAAGAAAAGAAATCACCATTTTCATTCTAACTAATCAAGATCCAATCAAGGAAATTAATAAGATCTGTTTTCATCACTCTTTACTTTCAAATTGGTTCATTGTCAAATGCTTCTAATATTACTGTTTTATCAACAATAGAAAGTATGAACATGAAGTTACTTGGTTAAAGACCATACTTATACTTTGTTGTGCACCTTACTAGAATTATGTTACAACTACACCATTGATTTATGAGAAAGAAGATACCTTATGTGGCTACCTATGTTCCTATACACCTTTCTTAATTAATACTAGCACAATAACCCGTGCTAAGCATGGACATATTTACCATAAAATTGGAGCAACATACATAAAATTCAATAGTAAGAGAAGTTGGGTGGAAAGGAAAGAGGAGTATACGTAGAGTAAGTGTATATGAGATTTGGGATGGAAATGAATTTGAAAAGAGAAGAGTGAAATGTGGGAAGTAGCGTGGTTGCATGTGAAAGCGGGGAGGAAATGCGGGTTAGTTATAGAAAAGAGATATAATTCCCAGTCAAAATAAAAAGTTACGGTCAAAATTAACTTTAAAATGCTTGGCTTTAATATAGTATAATTAGTACAAACTGTGAAATTCTAATTTCTCTGGATTAGAAATTGACAAAATATAGAGGGCATTTGGCGTGCATTTCAGCTAATACACACACATAATATACAGATATAGATACATTTTAAAAAGGCAATATATCACTGCTATATATGCACAAACGCATACATTTGATTAAGATAAATAAACTTCCTAATGCATCGCATCGTTTTCTTATTGTTTGATCACTAAATTAGCTTACTAGATAACATGGCTTTAAAATAACTTTCACAGATGATTTATTGATCAATGTATCCGTCGCCCATTGATATCAAGCTTTGATTTGGTCCTTTTTTAATGGTCGATTTATTCTGAAAAGATATTTTAAAAAATGTTCATAATCATCAAAGCCTTATCCCCACTATATATATTGGGGTTGCTATATGAAATTCGCCATGATCCCGGACCGGATAAGTGCTAAAATGTGGAGCTTAACACTAATCTGGTCCGGAATCGTAACAAATTTTGTTTCTCCATTTCGATTTGGCTTGAGCCAAATCCTCAGATGGTTGCATTTGCCATTTTAGCATCCAAAACAAATATTCATTTTAAATTACTATCTGCACTTTTTAGATGTGAATAACAAAATAGTAATATTTTGGGCTAAAGTCATAACAGTAGACGTAACGGTCACGATAAGAACCTTTGCGTATATACACAATACAAATTGATTTTGGACAAGTTTTAAAATCATGCATGATATAATAATGATATTGCTTGATAGAAATTAGCAATGTCTAAAGATTGAAAGCTTTAGGGTCCGCTATCTCTAGATTAGTCTACTCAAACAATCAACTCAAAAATGTGCAGAAATAAACAATATACAGCGGAAAATAAATCAACAAGCACACACCATAAGGACACCAAATTTAAGGTGGAAAACCCTAATCAGGTGAAAAACCACCAATCCGAAATGGATCAAATCAAACATTATAAATCTCGCAATTACAAGAAACTCAGATCTCTTCCCCAGATATCCCCTACCTAAGAACTGAAATTACATTGTGTCTCTTCACGCTTCAACGACTTCACACCGTTGATTGCAACAGATTCAATCCAACACTTGACTTCTCAAATCTTCTCTCAAGAAGACAATCTTCTACAAAGGATGCAGAAGAACAAGCTCTAGAGAACTTGGCAGCACAACTTCGTAAAAATCTTTAGAGAAGAATTCTCTTAATAAAAATCTCTAACTCAGAACTTTGAGATGCGAGATGGTCTCTTTGGAATAGCCCTTGAGTCCTTTAAATATCTCTTAAGTCGTGCTTAAAGTTGCCTAATTTGATTAGGATTAAAACAAGCAATTTGAGCACAATTAGAAAAACAGTTTCTAATTTCCTTGGGACTATGCCGCCTTGTCCGCTCGAGCGGATGAGGTTCTGTTTCAGCGCTGAGCCATTCTGACTTTGTCCACTCGAGCAAATGATGTGGTCGCTCGAGCGGACCCCATTCTGGTTGATCCGGAATTTCAGCATGATTCAACTTTTTTCTTCTAATTCTTTCAGACTTTCTTCTTCTGAGTCTTTCCAATCTTCTATCTTCAAAGTCATTTTTTAAATAAAAAATACAACTCAAAAAACCCAGAGTTTTGTCCAACCCATGAATTTAGCCAACACTCAAAAACCTAACAAAGATTACAAATGAGCAAAAGTAAATAAATACATGAAAAGGATCTGTTACAATACTCTCATACATTTGGTATATTATGTTAGTATCTATACATGTAGATTTGTATGCAAATGGACTTCCTAAACTAATTTATATGATGCTAAATTGTTTATGCACTGAAGCGTTCTTCCTAACAATTTGGTTACTTTAAGAGCATGTTTGGTAACGCGCGAGGAATCCATAGATCTGATGATTTTTCACTATCATTGGAACAATGATTCCTCGATAGGGATTTGTGTAGTTGAGGATCTCACATTGATATTGGTGTGTATCGATGCATATAGTTGAGAAAAATAGAGTTTGGTGTAAAAATTCACTTAAGTAAGGATTTTCAAATCTTATTGGGGGTGGTCGGATCTGAAAATACTAACAAATGAAGATTTCCATTTTTCCAAATCCTCAAGATTTTACAATTGCCAAATTTGAATTTGCCACAACATTATGAAAACCAAAAATCTATTTCCTAAAGATTTGGTTGCCAAAAGTGACCTAATAGAAATGAACCATTGGAAACATCTACATAATAAACAATTATAAATCAATGAATACATGTAAAAAGTATGATTAATACATACCAAATTAAAGCGGCTGAATATAACTTGGTCGAAACCAAACCAAATCATATGCCTGATATGTGAAGATTTTGAACATCATACCAAATCTTATGGCTTATTTAACTTTAGTCCAATAACTAAAATGTACTGGGATTTCATTCTAGCCACCTTTGTATTCTATTTTATTGTTTTACTTACATCTAAATCATCCTAAAAGCAATAAAAAAAATGAAGATTTTGCAATTTTTGTTCTTTCTTTTCAAGGTTTCCTTTCTAAGAAAAATACACCATAGCCAGCAAAGGTGTAAGACTAGACATATATTGGCTGATAACTAAAAGGTTCTGTTCTACCAAAAAAAAAAAATCAATGATAAAATAAAAGGTTCTGGCTTTGACATATATGGTGATGTTAGGTTTTTTTTTTTTTTTTAAATGAAACTTAATGGTACTTAATTTCAAAAAAAGAAAAAGAAAAGGGGGGGCGCGTATGGACAAACTCCATATTCATTTCAAAACAGAACTAATATCATGTTATTGCACCATTGATTTATAGCAAACCAAAGAAGAGAGAAACTATGATGTGAAAAACAACGGTTGTTTCTTACATACTTTGGCCTTCATGTGATGGAAACTGGAAAGCCTGGTGTGAGGAATGAAGCCTGGTCCGAGATCAGTCCATGAAAGTAGGAAGAACTAATGGACAAAAGATTTGTATAGAAGATACAGAGAAAGGAATGAACCCCAGGAAGGATCTTGGAACAAACCTCATTCCAAACACCTGCATTCCTTCACATCTCTCTCTCTCTCTCTCTCTCTCATGATTCCACAATCAAGGCAAGAAGGCTGGAGGGTTTCTAGACCCTATGTAATGTTGAATGGATCTGTTGGGATTAGGGAGGGAGGGAGAGAGGAAGTAATAATACAGAAAAGCACATGATAGACAGGTCATTAGGGTCATTAAATAAGGAAAAGCTGGTGGGTTTTGGGGGTGATGTTGTCTTCTTCTTGGGCATTCTCTATGGGAGTGAGAGTGCTGAGCTTTACAGGTTATCTCTGAGTAAAAGAGTACTGAAAATAACTAGGAAAACTAATGGGGGCGTGGAAAGGAGAATGGGCCTCCTTGGGTGCAATATCATATGGTAAAGTTGAGGTAAATAAAGCTAACAAGGATGATTTTTCTGTGGAGGTTGAGGTAAAAGGGCCACCATGCATGATGCACCCTTAACCTGAGTATGATATCAGCACATACGACCATTCCATAGATATCATCAGCTAAGGTGGGATTGAATCCATGCCATTTGAGGAAGTATTACTACACGCCTTTAACTACCTATCTTGTGTTTTGCTTATGCAAAAATGTGTAATTGTGTACAAGAGAGAGAGAGCAAAACGCATGAAAAGTCCCACTGAGGGCACATTTGTGTAGTGCCCACAGAAATTTTTTGTATGCAATGTTTCACCTTTCCTATACTCCCCCACTGAAAAGGCCTTTTTTCATTGATATGGAAAAAATAAGTAACTAAATTGCTTTTCCTCACGAAAAAATGTTTACACCAAATAGTGGAAAAATAATGTTCACAGAAAATCAATACACTTTTCTCTTCCATTTCGGCCAAAAATATGTTAAACGTGGCCTAAAGGAATCTCAGCACACCATATAAAAGAAAAATCCCCTGTGAAGTTTTTTCTTAATGATATTCTCATTTTGAGATTAGCATTTGTGTTTACATGCATGAGAGGTGAATCTGTATGGATTTTTTCTTTATTTTTTGGTAGAACTGTTTGGGTCTTAAAATTGGACCAAAACGAAGGCCTTTGCATCTACTGGTACCTCGATCTTGATTTTATTTTTATAATTGGCTGGATTCAAAGTCCTTGTATTTGAAAACAGAGAAATCGGGCGGTTCGGATCGGTTTTTTGTAGATCGGTTTGGTCAACGATTTGAAAATCATAGAAATTACTTCATATCGGTCGGTTTTCGGTTTGAACCCATGGTTGACCTCCTAAACCGAACCAAACCGACTGTATGTATTAATTTGAGTATTGAGTTTTGACTATTTTAACCTTAGGGGAAGCGCTTGTATCTTCTACTTGCATGTTACATGTTTGATGAAAGTTTTACAATAAGTGTGCAATATTGAGTTTTTAGTAGCGCTATCCAGGGATTTGGTCTGACCTAAAAGAAAGTGAACTACAAAGAGCCTCATTTCAATTAGTTCAAAATTAGGGCTGCATTCCACTTGAACCCATCTTGTTGGCAAAAAAAAAAAACTAAAACTAGTTCCTTTTATGGTGAATTCATTGGTCTGGATCAAGCAATACAGTCTAGTCTAGGTTTTATGCAGAGAAATAGGTACGTGCCTCACCATTTTATTTGTGTATTTTACGAAAAGACTTCAACTGCTTCAGCTCATGAGCCTGAAAAGTCGGCCGAACCTGACTTGGTTCATTCAATCTCGCGACCAGATAATAGATGGAAAGAGCTCATCCACCGTTTGAAGTATACTTCCTTGGTTGAAACTAATTATGAAATATATTTTAATGTTTATTACAGTTTCTCTTCATTTTATTTGATAGACCAAGTTTGAACTGTAACTTTTTTATAAAAAAAATAATAAAATAAAAAAAACTTAAAAAGCCGTAATTGAACCGAACCGAACCGACGGTTTATGCACATGTGCGGTTCAGTTCAATTTGGGAAAATAGAAAACCGTATAACTCAATATTTCATTTGTCAGCGACATTGGGAGGGAGAGAGAACTTGATTGCTTGTTTGTTATGGTGTTTTCATTGGTTTTCACATCAAATACGATTTCCCCTTGAACCTTTTGTATTGATGGGCCAATCTGTTTTTTGTCCCTCGATTGGATTGAAATGAAATCGGCTCTGGCCCACAACCAAGACTAGTCGAATAAACATGATCTTGACCAATCATTTCCTCTCCCTTTAGACCGTGGATCCGGAAAATCCAAACCCACATTTCACTGGCATTTGCAGGTGGGTTTCACCATCCCAACCCCACTTTTTCCTCTTTCTTGGGACATGGATGATCACTCCAATGTGGGCCCCATCAAAAAGTGCTTAGATCTTTGTGCCCGACTCGTGTATGCCATCTTCGTGGTTATTTGCGTTGTAGACCAAAACACTACTTGACTTGGGTCTTGGGACTGAGTTGACACACTTTGCAGAAAAAATATATATATATGGCCCACATATCCATTTCTGTGACTACTCTCCCTGTTGCATGATGCGGATTGTCCAATCTGTGGGGCTACTTATAATGTGGTTTGTCTCATTGCATGGAATGGTTACGATTGATTTTAGCATATGAATGATGTCATGTGTTGGTCAGCAGTCTATATTCTATTTGAAGAATAAAATAGATAATCTGGAATTTCATCTTGGAAATAAGCAAGATAATCCAACCTAATTAACCCTAGCTATTACTTAGCTTTTGCAGCCTGTTTATTTCTTGTAATTGAATTGCTATTAATCTTAAGGGCATGTTTGTGTAGAGGCAATTTCCATGGAAAGATGGAATTGCCACATCAACAAATTCTATGATTTTTAAATACCTCAAAAAAGGTTTTCTAGGGAAGTTAGAAATTCATGTTTGGTATAAAAAGTTTTTTCTCAATAAATTGGTGCTAATGTTGTTTGGTGCAGCTGTAGACTTCTTTAGTGAAAACTACTGTTTTGTGAAAATTACTGGGTGGGTGGGGTGGGGAGGGGAGGGGGAAGGAAAAGAGTGGCTGGGGGGAGTGAGGAAATGGGGGGCTCAGTTTTCCGTGAAAATGGACTTCCCATACCTCCCCGGAAGTCTATTTCTATGCCTAGGAAGGAAAAAGGCTGATGTGGTGAAAAAATAGTTCCGTGGAAAAAAGCCGTACCAAACACATGAAAAAGAAGATTTTCGTGGAAAACCACATCATTTTCTGCAGAAATGGGTCACACAAACGCGCCCTAAGTCTTTGTGCTTATTTATTTTCATTGAAGTACATAGGAATTTAGTACATAGGAGTTTTTTTAAGTGGTTAAAAATGAAGAACAAAGGCTAGGTCATCATTTCTGAGCTTCTCATTTTATCTTATTTTCATAAAGAAAATATTATTTGATGTTCATTTTCGATCGGAATTCACCTTTATTATTTCTTTTTAACTGCTTAAAAAAAAATCCAATGTATTGGATTCCTATATGATTTAATGCAAACAAACATGCCATGTATTTTCATTAGTGGTAAAAAATAAAGTATCAACGCATTTCTATAAATTCTAGGTTTTTGCATTTAATAAAAGAATCAAAGATGAATATGCAAAAATACCATCAAATGACCATCCTTATCATGGAAATTGAGTAAAGGGAAGATGTAAAATGAATACCTCTCGTCACCTTAGCTGTGACTCGAATCCTAGAAACGTCTAATCAAGTCCCATGTCCATCACTGCCTTATATCTTTCGCCTCTCATCTTTAATAATTCTTAATTTTAACTATCACAACAACCTTTGCTTAGCACGGGCAAGTTCACCAACAACTGCAAAAATATGTTTAATGATTCGTTAAAAACAAATTGAGATCATGAAAAGTCATCCTCAAGTACTTACTAATAATTATTTGGTGTAGATAGTGCATAAAATTTTAAAAAGAGAATAAAAGAAGAGATGATTATGACAGTGCATCTTTTCTCAATCTAAGACTATGCATAGTAAAAATGAGTTAGGAGAAATGAGGTAGAAATTAATGGTATGTGATATTTGGGATAGAAATGAAATTGTTGTGGAAGAGTGAAAGTGAGAAGAAGACTTGAGTGGTTACATATTGAAGGTGGATAAGTTATACACAATGTATATAACTCCCATAAAATCAAATTCTATGATAAAAAATATTTCAAACACCATGACTTTAATATTGCATAATAGAGCTCAATTTTTTTTTATCATGAATTCTTTTATATTTTATACAAACAAAGAAACCAAACAGTGAGCTCAAACATGAACTTGTATCCCTTCGTACGTGTTTTAGTTCATTTTGAAGTACTTGTTAGGATTACGTATTAGCTGAGCTGATTTGATAGGTTATTCACCCTCATCTTAGCATCTAGGTTTACTGTTGAAAACTTGTAATGAGAAAAAGATAACGAACTTATATCTAGGGTTGTCAATTGTGTCGTGTTAACGAATTCGTGTTAAAATCACCTCAATTCATACAGGACCCATTAAATAAATGGGTCCAAATATCAAATACGAACGTGACATGATTATTTAACGGGTTACACGACACAACCCGTGTAACCCGTTAAATATATTAGGTCATTTCGGATCATGTTAGTAACCCAGTAAATTATTTATAAAGTGACTCATTCTCATCTGATTGTATTAAATAGCCTGAAATCTAAATAAGTGAAAAAAAAAAAATCCCCTCAGTTGCCGTGAAAAATAAAACATCTTATCAGTTTGCCAACAATGTTCACTGAGCAATTCATATTCCATAGCATACAATAACAACTACAATAAAAATTCAATAAAAAAAAACAAGTTAGTAATTATACTGGTTTGGCGGGTTGTTAATGGGTTACCGACTTTATTCGTTAACGACCTGCTAATTTAACGTGTTAACGGGTATGAGCCGGTAACGACATGAACCCGTTAAGAGGCCACTTGAACCCGTTAATATCGAGTAGGTTCGAGTCATGTTAATGGGTGGTGTGACATTTTGACAGCCCTATTTGTATCCCTTTGTGCAAGAAAGAGTTTAACTCTCTCTCTCTCTCTCTCCCTCTCTCTCTCTCTCTTAAATACGTACGAATCATTGTGTGTAGGTTAAAGCATAGAAGAATGATGAAAAGATTGTGTTGGTAAATTAGGGCAAAAAAACACAAAAGACCACACACAACCGCAAGAAATTTATAATCACATAGATTTACGTGGTTCGACAAACCCGTCTATGTCCATGGAGTTTATGAGGATTTCATTATGCAGAAATTGGGCAACTCATTATAAGGATTTCAGAACCTCTAACACTTAGCCTACTATCTTCTCATGGGTCTCAATCTTGCTCTTAGAGCTTCTCCCCTTCGAAAAACTCAGATACCACGGGAGAGAGAGCTCTCACTTCTCTCACAGAGTTTAGGGTTACAGATTACATCAATATATAATCTCAACTTTCTTGTCCCCTAAGAAAGTCCCAGTACAATGATCAAAATACCCTTGACCTTGAAACCGGCCATTGGCTAATCCAATGAACCAATTTAGTGAACCCGAAAAATAAGACATAAACCCAACATATTACAAGTAAAAGAGTTTGGTCAATGTCATCTTCACAGCAACTTGGTTCCATTAAAATAAAATATAGTAGAAATATTATAGATGTAGTTGAAAAACTAAAATAGGCATTCCTATTAATAAAGGAGGAATGAGATAACAAAAAATATAAAAAAAAGGTAAAATAAAAGAAAGGAACTCACAACTAAATAAAACATATCAGTAACTCAAGATCCAATTCATATATATATATAATTGTGGATTTCTAGAAAAAACGTACGAATTAGAGGAGAAACATATAAATGAAAAAAAATTTAGTGGAAGACTGAAAACCAATAAGATACAAGATAAAAACCATGAAGGGTTTAATGAATTCATAAGAAAAATGAAAAACATAGTGATTACTTTTATAGTTAAAAGAAAAAAAGAATTAGTTGAGGTAAATACGTACAATGGGTTCTTGAAACAAAAGTTGGTCAAGATGGGGGGTGGCAGAAGCCAAGTAGAGTTTACGGTGGTTTTTTTTTTTTCCTACAGAGAAAGGGTTATATGGCAATAAAAGAAAAGGAAAAAACAAACAAAGTAGGGAAAGAAATATTGAAAAGGAACATATCAAACTCTAAAAATCACCACAAAACTTTAAGGACTCCACTTAGCCTAGAGGAACTCTGATGGATCTGAAGATCAGCCTCGTGAGGACGGATGTTGAAATCACAGCTTTTGACTTCCTCATTTTCTTTGGGTTTTATACTTTTGAAAGCATCACTTCTTTTTTCTTTCATGTACCACTCATTTATTGTTGAAGGAAGGAGTGAAGCAAAAGTTGTGAAAGTTAGCCAATTCAACTTGGATAAATAGTCAACTACTTTATTTTGAGATCTCCCGCAAAATCTTAAAGGAAACTAAGGAGCCTTTTCCAAGTAAACATGAAATCCCAATAAAGATTCTTTTCTTTTTTCAAGCTCTCTATAAGAATGAAGCAATCTCCTTCAAGTATAACTCGTTTAATCCCATTCTCATGACAAATTAAAACTCTTTCATAGAGGGCCCTTAATTTAGCTTCAAATGGGTGCGCCATTTCTATTACTCCAAAGTATGCAATATCAACTCTCACTCATGATTCCGTACAATGCCTCCTAAGCCTGTTTTTTCGTTAACAGGGTTTACAGCCTATCAAAATTCAATTTAAATACTTCTTTAGGTGGTGAGGTTCGCTCCTCTTGATGAAGTCTTGTAAAGAGAGTTGCAAGGGAAATAGAGTGAGTAACATTCCACTCATAAAGGGCTAATATGGTCCTTTGAATAACCAAACATGGTAAATTTGGGCACTGTTGAAATTCTATAGTGGGGCCCATCTATTGAAGATTTGGTCTCTCAAAATCAAGACCCGCCAATTCAATTGGTCGAGCCAAATGTTTTCTCTAATAAGAGTTGGTCTCACCATAAGATTGGACATATGATATTTTAAACATACTCAATCATAGAATCGAAATAACACACATTGAAGAAAAAATTATAAAAAGCACACTGCTGCAGGTGTTGCTTGTTTAGATCAGTTGTGTTACATTAATAGGCGGGCCCCAATAAGGAGTTTCACACCCCATGAAAAAGGGGAGAGACACTTACATATCTGGACTCCAAACTTTTTATGTTATCATGTCATTTGCAACTTATCTTTGCCTTATCATGACTTGCTTTCACATGGCATCATGAACCTCTAAATGATCACAACTAACTAATTAAATAATTTTTATTAACTAATTCTAATGGATTAGTTTACATGTGATCAGTTCAATATAAGCCTTTTTTTGTTTAGAGAGAAATGGTACTCCAAGTGTGAAAAAAAGGAGGGAAAAAAAAAACATATTTTGAGTAGTATAGCTTGTTGCATTGCATTAACAATCCTAAACTTGCTTGTTGCATTGCACTAGCGGTCCCAAGCTCAGATAAAAAACAGAGTACTCAAATCATCACCTTTGCACACTGCCTAGCAGCAATGCAAAAAACACACAAAAAAAAAAAAAAAAAAAATTCTTCTCTTTAGGCCCTGGCTGGCAAGTTCCATGTAAGGGCATAGGTAGTGCAGGTAGGGGTGTTCATTGGCAGGGTTAGGTTGGGTTGGGCTGAGCAGTATCCGGGCCTGGACCAACTTATAAATGATAGGCCCAAGCCCAACTTTGGCCTTAATGACTTGCCCCGAGCCTGGAGCCCAGCCCACTTGAAGGAGTGGATCCCGAGCCCGGGTGGATTAGGTTTATAGAGATAAAAATGTTCTCTGTTGACAACTATGAGATGTATATTAGTTGGTTCTACATCACTTTGAGTCCCCACTCTAGCAAAATGTAATTATTTCCCTTAAATGGTGTCTCTCTTCGTGCCGGGCTGGACTTCGGGCTCTCTACCTCCAAATCCAAGTCTGGCTCTAATACTAAAACCTGAGGCTGAAGCCCATCCCAAAGTGGGCTGGCCGGTCTTGGGCTCAGACCATCCTGGTCCATGAGCACCCTGAGGCCTGTTTGGATATATGGTTTGCAGTCCGGTGAGGTCTCTTCGTGTCTTGAGTCCCCACTCTAGCAAAATATAATTATTTCCCTTAAATGGTGTCTCTCTTCGTGCCGGGCTGGGCTTCGGGCTCTCTACCTCCAAATCCAAGTCTGGCTCTAATACTAAAACCTGAGGCTAAAGCCCAAACCCAAAGTGGGCTTGGCCTGGCTTGGGCTCAGACCATCCCGGTCCATGAGCACCCTGAGGCCTGTTTTGATATATGGTGAATTGAAGTACGGTGAGGTGAAGTATCAAATCAAGAGAGAATCAAATATAAGATGTTACGATGTTGTTTTGCTTTTAGTTGTTTGTAATGGAATTTTTTTGATTTTTTATATTGGAAAGTTGTGTTGTTTTTTATCTTTTAGTACAAAAAGAAGGTTGTTTTTTTGAATTCTTTTTGAAAAATTTGGAGGAAATTTTAAAATTACGTATTTTGATGTAACTCGTTGTCATTTTTTATTTTGAATCACTTCAATTTACTTTACTTTACATTACTTTAACTATTTAATCGCCAAAGATGCCAAGGCAATGGGTCTATATGATCCGGTTTTCAAACAAGTGAGTTTCAAATAAAATCACAAATTTCGAATCAACAAACATATGCCATCAGTCGCGCCCGACCATTTCCCCTTCTCCTCCCAAAACCCACCACCGTCCGATCATCCCCTTCTCTTTCCGGTGCTCCAGCGCCGGTCGGCACCATCTTCTTTGGTGAACCTCCATCCGACGCCTCAGATGGCAACCGCCGATCGTCTCCCATTTTCCATCGACGATCGCGAAATCCAGGTAAGGAGGGTTTTATGGGGTTTTAGATATTGAGATCTGCAACATAAGAAAAGAAAAGTACGGGTTTGCACGATCTAGGGCTCAAATCATTTGAATTTGGATCTGGGTTTTTTTTTTGGGGTTAAAGAAGTTACACATTTGAGTTCAATCTGATCTTGCAGGAGGCCACATTGGTGAGACTGGTTATAAATGCATTACAAGGTGTAAAATCAGCACTTGATGACATCGAAAAGCTTTCTACAGTCTTTTGTTCCAATCCCACAGATAGAACTTTCCATCAAATCCCAAGTTTGTGGCATCGATCATCGAGCACAACAGCTTTGGGAGAGACCCTTAAGTCAGTAGGCCAATCAGGCCTTGTATTTTTCCTTCTCCGCAAGTTTGCAGACTACTTTCTTGGTGCAGATTTCAGCATAAGAGGAGAAAGCAGAGACAATGAACAGAAGAAGAAAGAACTTGGCCTAGACAATTGTCCTCCACAAAGTCTTGTTAATCAGGCATTCTCTGTTGCAGTGGGAAAAGTTTTAGAAGGATACCTTTGTGCTCTTAACACTTTATATTCTTCAGTGCAGATGAGGCGATCGAAAAGTGCAGTTGCAAGTGCACAGGTTTATAGTGGAGTGGGCTCTCTCACTAGTGTTGTGCATTCTGAAGTTTCTGTGTTGGAGGTTTGCCTGCATACAAAAGAACTTAGAACCCACATTGAAGCTCTTGGACATATTTGCTTTGCACTTTTGATACCATCTGCAGAGGCTATTACTGCTGATGTATCCTTACAGTTCTGTAATTTTCCCAAAGGAGCAGATCTACTTACATATTTGTACATTCAGCTAAGGGTATGCATCTGTTTCTCTGCTTCTTCCAATGTTCAATTGTTTCCTTGCTTATTATGAGAAGCCTTTATTAATTTGTTGCTTGCCATGTTTAGTCCAAATGGTGAATATAATATCACCTATGTTTTATAGTGATATTCAGCTCTCTCCTCTGCATATGCGCCGATGAATTGCCAGCCCAAAGTTCACTTTGAAAATTTTAATGGGTCAAAGTTCACTTTGATTGGAAGCATATACTCATTGTAGGATTGAATTGCTTTGGATTCGAACCCTTCAAACCGCTAAAATTTTGGGTTCTTAAAACAAAGGTCATGAGCTTCCAACTGGGGCAGTTTTTCTAATTTCTCGTCCATATATTCACCTTTCCAGGTGGTGGGGGTGGTCCTAGATGTGCTCCATAACAAGGATCTCAAATTTGTAATTTGAAAACCTTTTTCACTTAAAAAAAAAAATAGTCTACATCTATCCACTATTATGCAAGCCACTTGCAGGGCTCACTTATGCCCAATTATGATCAATCCGCCACCCTCATGCACTACTTGTACTAACAAAAACCATCACATTGGATCATCTTAGATCCTATGGATATGAGATTTGGTGGGTCCTTATCCAAACATAGCCCACCTTATTCTCCCCTCCTTCCAGGTGGACCCCCTTTGTTTCTGAGTTATCCAACTTATTAACAATTATGATCCACATTCTAAAGAGGACTGTTCCAATTATTTCAGCCCACAATTGTTAAATGGCCCAAATAAACTAAAAACTCAACTGCAGAATAAGGGGATATTTGTTTAAATCACTTGTAAATCAACCGGCTTAAAAAAGACCAAAAATTGAAGCTGTAATATTGTGTACAGGGGTGAAATGTCCCACTCTCTTTTTTCTTAATCAATGTTCAATTATCAAAAGCTATTTCTCTGTTTTTACATGTTTTTTGATCTAAGCCATACAAATAATCCTTAAATCTTTAATCCCAACCATACATAAAACTATAAGAGAATAGAAAGAGTAAAATAGGAAAATGTTAAAATTTAATAAGAGTAATTTGGAAATGGAGTGAAAATAGAAATGAAAGAATTTAAAAGAGGAATAAAAAAAAAGATGGAAAACTTGGGGAGGAAGCAAATGGAAAGATGAAAATTGGAAAGGAGAAAAACGGAGATCTTTTGGAGATAAGATAATAAGAAAAAAAAAATAAAAATACCTTAAATTTTTACTACCGTACAGCCTATTAGAAAGTGGATCATAACATCCTCAAACAAACTCAGAATGATACAAACTCAGGCTTATTGGAAAACTAACTCAATAATCCATCTAATGTAATCCAATTTCATGACATTTGGACATTGTTTGGTGCATTAAATCTGGCCATATACTATAAACACGAAAATTAGAGCATGCATGGATCCTTGTGTGGTTTGGTGGATTTAGCTTAGTGCTTGGGCCTTCATGGTGGTTTCTTGGGCTGCATTATTCTTTTTTTTAAATGTTTTTTTTTTCTTGGACTGCGTTATTCTTCCTCGCTTGAAAAAGAATTTGGTAGGAAATTGGATTCATTGGATGGGTTATTGGGTTAGCTTTCCTGCGAGACTAAGTTTGCGTGGTTCCAACTTCATTTGGGGAAACTATGGTCCACGCTCTATTAGGATGTGGCTAATGTCGAATGTATTTTTTTTTTTTTAATCTCTAAAACATGTCTCTTTTTCTTCTTTCCCTTTGCTTCCTTTCAAGTATTTCTTCTTTCTAAACTCTTCTTTTTTACTTTCTTTCTTTCTAAATTCCTCCTTCCTATTTTTTCTCTTTTTTACCACTCGTTCTAGTTTTTTCCTATGTTTTTACCTTCCTATTTTTCTCTTTCTATTCTCCTATCCTTTCCAAATTCCTACTTTCTAGTTTTTATTTTTTTCTAAATTCCGACCATCCTAATTCTCTCTTGCCATTTTCCGTCTTTCTAAATTACCCAATTCATATTTTTCCCTCTTTCTAAGATCTCTTCCTTCTGAATTCTACAATTCCTATTTACTCTCCTTTCTAAAATCTCTTCTTTGTGGATTCTCCAATTCCTATTTTCCTCCTTTCTAAGTTCTTCTTCTTTCTAAAATTATAAATTGTAGAGACTCCCATCTTGTTGGCTTTCCAAGAGAATAGCCTCCACCCAATCACATTTTAGAAAGTACTTTCCCTTCTTTATAGACCCCTTCTATATTTTTCTTTTTCCTTATAGGAGATTCTACTTCCAATTAATTAATTAATTAATTATTATTATTATTATCATTTTTTTTGTGGAAGTGCAAATTATTGTATTAACAAAGGGCCAAAAGACCCCCAAAGAAAACAAATATGCTTAGCCAGAAGGCCAAAGGAAAACCACAGGGAAACGAGTACTATGCTGTACAAATAATGAGAGGAAATAGGAGAACGAAAAAGAGGGAACTATATGTCCAAGAAAGCTAAAAGAGTGTGGAGGGAACTCCCCACAAAATTTTTCTTGTAACTTTGGAAATCTAATACAAGATTCTCACTTAAGATGTCAGTGGTATTATCCACTGAAGGCTTATTGTTTTCAAAAGTTTTGCGATTTCTGGCGAACCAAATGGAGTAGGCTATGGGTAGGAGAGCAATGCCAAGCCCTTTCCTGGCGTAGGGGTCACCATCTCTAGCCAAAGATTGCCAAATTGCAGTAGCTGAGAAGGAGATGGGCAATGAGCAGCCAGCAGCAGCAAGGAACCATCTCCATATGGCTGAAGCAAAACTACATTAAAAAAACTGGTGCTGTTGTGTTTCATTGCCCCTTGGACACAAATTGCAGCAAGAAGCCAACAGGATGTCGATGGACTGAGCCTAGGTAGCAGCAGGAATTCTCATGTGAAGGAACTTTTAGGCGAAAGATGCTGCAGTGGGCTGAAGGAGCTTCTAAGCGAAAGACTTCCTGGAACATCTAGATCGGATCAGCTCCCAACCCTAACTGAAAGTGAGGCTGCCACTAGGAGAGGGAGACCAGCTGAAAGTGTCTGGTTAAGAAGGATTTAGCTGCACACAGCTGGTAGCTTGTTGCAGGAAAGAGCGCAGCTGAAGGGCAAGATAATTTCGGATTTTCCAAGAAGGGCCACAAATGAGGCTGGAGATGGTATAATCTGCTGAAAAAAGGATATGAGGGAAAATACTCGCTATTTGGCCTTTGTCAAGCTAAGCATCATGCCACAGAAGGACCCTGCTGCCGTTGCCAATTGACCACTGGCTACCAAGCTGAAGGGGGAGAGCTTATGAATCCTCCTCCAAATACAGAGCCCATAGTGGGATTGAGATGATGCCAAGTATAGCCTTTCCAAGCATACCTGTTCCTAAACCAAATTGATATCTTTTGTTTGAGCAGTTAGCATTTTTATGTATGGCTAGGATTAGAGACTTGATGATTAATTGTATCGCTTGGATTGAAAAGTTTAGTGCTATAAGTATTTATATAAGAATTGAATAATGTAGCTTTTGAGAATTGAACATTGATTGGATGATAAGAGAGATGGATGTCCCACTTTAGTGGATGATTTCTACAATTTCAATTCTGGGTCTTGTTTAATCCCTGATATGGTTGATTTACAAATTACAAGTGATTTAAGTTGATGGGTAATGTTCAGGTGAGAACTAGTTCTCATATATTATATGAGAATATTTCCCTAAGTTGATTTCCCTTTGCTATATGAAGTTTTATGTTCTTTTGGGTTATTTGACAAACACGACCTATGATAGGTGCATTGATCCTCTTTACAGTGTGGGTCCAAACTCTGAATAAATTGAATTTACATCAGTTTGTTATAAGAGCAAAGTGGTCATAATCACTCTCGCCCACAATGTCATGGGCAATCCCCCTTGAGAAGAGGAGGGGGGGGGGGCTATCTCTAGTGAATTTTCTATACATAAACACATATTGAACCTCCCACCATATGGACAATAGAAGAAATTGAAGATGAGGATTGTGCCACATCTATGATCCCACTTTATAGCATCTCTTTTTTCAACACTGTCTTAGAAGGCAATGTTGCATGCATGAGTAATTTTTTTTCCTGTCAAAATTATAGCAACGTATTTATTTAAAAAATTCTTAATATTTACAGTTAGGTGCAATATTTTTTTGAATGGTCGTGTGCAATTTATTTCTTTCTTTCTTGGTAATTTTAGACAGTTGCTATAGAAGTTGGTATTTCTTTTCACCTATAAAAACCTAAATTCGTTTTATTAGATTCATTTTTTATTTTTTTGTCTACTTGTTCTAGTTTTACTTTTCTTATATTTTGCATACTTACATATTTTTTTCTTTTCTATTACCAGGGTTTTTTTTTTTTTTTTTCCTTTTTTCAACTAATTATGTTTTGTTGCCTATATGGATTTCCCTCTTTTTCTTTAATTTTTTTTGAAAAAAATCCATTAAAATTGATATGTAATTTCTTTTTTTGTTTTGTTTTCCATTGTACCCTCTTTATCTTTTTACCTTTATCCTTGTTTTCCATATCTTATATTTTATATTTTTTTGCCTTTCAGATTAACTGTACATTTTTTTTTTCATTTTCCAACTAACTATTTTTTAGTAATAAGTTTTTTAATCTACTTCATTTTCTAGTTCATAAACATATAGGTATTTTTGATATTTTATTTTTTGTGGACTTTTCTAAAATTTTATTTTTTTCTGTCTTTTTTTTATTGTAACTATAATAGTGTATCGTTTCTGTCGAAATCTGTTTGATTGTGAAGCCAATGATGTTGTAAGATTGTTATCCTTACTAGAGAAGATTTACCTGTTCGAGAGAAGAAGGGATGTTAGAATATGGAAGCTTGTTGCTAGAGGTAAGTTTGCTGTTAAGTCTTTTTATAATATCTTGACTGGAGAGGATGGTAGGATATGTAGTTGGAAAAGGTTTTATAATCATTCGGTTCCTCCAAGAATTTTAGCGTTTTATTGGGTGGCAAGTGAGAATAAAATTCTTACTATGGATCAGCTGAGAAAGAGAGTATATCATTGTGAATGGATGCCCTTGTTGAGAAGTCCCACATCCCACATCGCCTATGTAATGGTTTTGACAGTCCTTCATATACTTGTTTGGGCCTTCCGCCTATTAGCTTAAGCTTTTGGGTTGGTACATGGTTTATTACATGTTATTAGAGCGGGTTCTGATCCCATCGTTCTTGTGTAGCCCACGGGCCTTTATGTCGTTCTTGTGTGGCCCACGTGGCAGGCCTGTCCGTGAAATCTGTTGGTCTGCACATGAGGGGTAGTGTTGGGAAGTCCCACATCCCACATCGCCTATGTAATGGGTTTGACAGTCCTTCATATACCTGTTTCGGCCTTCCACCTATTAGCTTAAGCTTTTGGGTTGGTACATGGTTTGTTACAGCCCTTTGCACCTAAAAGATGAGGAAACGACGAATCATTTGTTGATTCATTGCAGCTTTGCACATTAAGTGTGGTACTACTCAATTATTAAAATGTTTGACATGTGTTGGGTTATGCCTTATTCTATTAGGGCCAGTTTGGTAACTCTACTAATATAGTCAAGTCAAGTAAAGTTGATTTTGAAGAAAGAATAAAATATAAGTGGGTTATGATGGTATTTTGTTTTTAGTTGTTTGTTATGGAATCTTTTTGACTTTTTGTATGGAAAAGTGGAGTTTTTTTTGTATTTTAGTGTATAAAGGTAGTTGCTTTTTGACTTTTTGGATGAAAAAGATGGATGGAGTTTTGAATAAAGTGCATTTGATGTGACATCTTGTCTGGAAAATGGAGACTTTACTTGACTTTAATTGTATTAGTAAAGTGCCAAACGGGCCCTTAAGGAGTTTTTTGCGTAGTGGATCTATAGGGGTAACTCTATTCGTGGGCTTATTTTGTGGAGGTTATCTTTTTATGCTGGTCTTTGGAAGTTATGGCTCGAGAGGAACAACGGAATTTTTAATAACCGATGCAGAACTTCCAATGAGATTCTTAAGTCAGTTGTTTGGAATGTTTTGAAATGGGAAAATTCGGAAGGCTGAATATGCAGGTGTATCTTTGGATGATCTGAATAGATCTTGGGCAGCCCATTTACAAGGGGGTTGGCATTTGAAATCTATGCAAAAAATCATTTGGAGTCCTCCTGCTGGTCTTCTAAAACTGAACTTTGATGGCAGTTATTTTCAGCACATTAATATGGGAGGCATTGGCGGTGCCATGCGTGACTCTTCAGGTATGACAGTAAAATATTTTTGAGGCCAGTGAGTTCTTTGGATTCTAATGGGGCTGAGTGTATCCTTTATTGGTTGGTTGCCGTGAGTTACGGATATTGGGAGTTTATAATGCAATCATTGAAGGAGATTCTTTTCAGCAATTCAATGGCGTTTTGGAAGGTCTTCTTATCCTTGGCTTTTGGCAGATTTGGTGGAGTAAATTCTAGATATCTCGGATCAACTAGGAGCTACTTTTCATCCTGTTCTTCGTGAAGCAATTTATGAGGCCGATGGTCTTGCGGGGAGGGAGTGCTTCGTTTATTCATTTCATTTGATGCTTAGCTTTCTTGTGTTCTCTTGTTTTTGCTCTCTTTCTTTTAAATAAAATTTACTGTTGTAAAAAAATGTATTTATTAAAAAATGATATGATACAATAGAACATAAGTGGCTACTTTTGGTACTATAATGTTTACAGCTTGACTTTCTCCCCCACAATCCTTTTTTCTGCACAAAATTTACCACCATATGAGTTTCATCTATCCTCTCTTTAGCCAACTCTTCAAAATGCTGTTGAAAAACACCTCCAATGAATTGCACAGAAACTTGATCTCTGCCACTACATATGCCAATTTCCAAGGGGTGGATAAAGTGTTCTAGCAGCACATTGTACAATCTTCTTTGCATGGTCAACCTAAGAATGATTATTTAATTATCCTAAACGCCTCGCCTACTGCCATTAATTTGGCCTCATTAGATTTCCCAATTATGATCATGTATTCTTCCCATCCCAACCAGGCCTGTTTTACCCTTTGCCGCTGCATTAACGTTGAGTCTAAGAACCCGAGATGATGGCAAGGGTGATCCAGTCATTGCTATTTTTTTAAGTGAAGAACATTCCAACATTGCCTTTCATTTTATGACTGTCTGGAATGCATATGTCCCTTACCTAAATTCCTTTTTGTGGAATAAGCATGGAGCTTTTCTAAACTTGCATAATTCAAATACCGGTTTTGCAAAAGGAATAGAGTATAGATTAGGTGGAAAATGTCAGTCTCAATTTTGCAAGATTATTTTAGCGTACATGGCAGTGCCTCTTAACAAAAAGGCCTCCATTCTTGTAGGAGCAATATTGTCGTTCTATCCTAATCCACATGAAGATGCTACAGTTTCATTACTTGTTAGTGCCGGATAGAAGGGTTTGGCAGAAAACCAGCTGAGCGAATCCTGTTTCCAAGTCCTCCAATTTGATCGCACCTGGTTGATCAAGGACAATAAACTGACAAACTTGATCAAGGACAATAAACTGACGAACTCTATTGACTAGACCTCAGACAACCCTCTTCTAAACACTGTTGAAAGGTGTTCTGGGGCTTTTTTGTGATTTAGCACAAACATGTGCCTTAAAAAGATTTACAAAAACCTAATTGTAAATGGACTCCTAATCCCCCAATGGTCCCTTACATATAAGTGGGACTACTTACATTACATTCCCAATATCATCAAGCTGGACCAAAGTAATTAATTCTTCCTAGCTTGCAAAGAATGACACATTACTTTTTTATATCAAGCGACTTTTAGTAAAGATACCTGCCAGGCGTTTTTTTTCCTGATTGGATAAATTTTTATACCTACGATATTCAAGAGCATCTTTTTTTTTTTGGGTAGAAAATGGCACTCCAAATTGATATGTTTGGCTCTTTCATATAACTCTAAATTTTCTGAAATATACAGTGCCTGGTTGTCCGTAGATAGTTGCATTGGTTTCAGTGGACCTCCTTCCGAATATGTATCTGTAATACTATCACATCCATGTTATTATATCTGGTGTAAAGTAGTCCTTTTCTTGATCCTGACTTCAGGTGCCTTAGAATTTGGTGGATGGCATCTGGGTGAGGTTTCACGGTGAATGTATAAATCGACTTACTATTTTGATTGCACAAGCAATAGTAGGTCTAGAGATAGTATGATGAATAAGTCTTCCTATTAACTGTTGGTACTGTCTGATATCAGCCAACAATTCTCCTTTTGTAGGTCAGAGACCATGATTCACCTCCATAGGAGTATCCGCAGGATTGTATCCAAGTAGCACTGTTTCATTCAGTAGATCAGGAGTGTACTTTCATTGGGAAATTACAATCCCTTTATGAGATTGGGGAATGGGATAAGGCTATTATGATGATGTAACTAGGGCGATTCAGTCTCGAGGGTGATTAATTCTGCAAGAAGAATCAAATATGGGCCCGTGCCAATAGAGTGTGAGGGGGTTGGTTGGCCGTAGGTGGACCCCCAAAAAGATCTTATGTGGTTGGCTTCTCCAAATCATTTTCCTAAGTCGTACACATTCCAATGCTCTTATGAAATTCGTATGGAGCATTGTGTTCTAGTTTCAATGGTGAACCCATTTGATAATCTTGTTTGAGACTCAACATTTCTTATGTTTTATTTTTAAGTTAAAATTTCCTACTTTATCCAAGTTGAATAAAATTTAAGTGCTTGTAAAACAAGCATATTCCTGGTGGCTTTTATATCATATCAATTCATTTGGAGATTTAGCTGATAGTTTCATGGCTTTCATCAATCATCACTTGTCATCCTGGGCATTGCGTGCTTTATTCAAGATGGTTGGTTTTGGAGCAAATTTTTGTTTATATGATGTCATGTAAGATGGTTTTTGGGCTTGTTTGTTGGAATGATGGCACCAAATACTTTATGGAGTTTTGAATGTATCATTCCATCATATCAAGCGGTCGGCCAACGAGCAAGCTGATAAGCTTGCCAAAGAGGGAGTCTGGAAAACTGCTTTGACCATTGATTCTTAATGGCTTTTGTACTTAGTTTTTTGGGGCTTCTTGCCCCTTTTTATTTGGGGGATTTAGCTCCTGTCCTTTTGTTTTCTGTTTGCTCTCCCATCTTTTGGGTTTTTTGTATACAGTATATCCCTCTTATACTGTACAGTTTCTTTTGAGCAATGAATTTCAGTCACCATTTTAAAAATAAAATAAAATGATGACACCAAATACTTATACTTGCTTCCATCTTTTGATACCCAGATGCTTCAGAATAAGCAATGTTTCTGCATCATGTTGCATCTGATACTTAATTCCATTTCATCTGTGTAATTACTGTATTCATGACACGTCCTTCTGTTATCCATGCAGTATCTGGGCATCATAGCTTGTACGCTGCTGACAGTATCCATCTTTACCATGCTTCTTTGTGTTACTTTATCAGATTATCTCATTGATTTTTTTTCCTTCTTTCTTACATGATGCGTAGATGAATGTTACTAAACCATATAATGAAATGCTCATTACTCTTACATCTGTGTCTTTTGTTTCAGAAAAGGCATTGGCTGTAGTTCTCTCACTGATGAGTTTGTGGGCCAGCAAATGGAAATAATGTTCTCTTCCATTGACTGGAAATAATCTTAGGATAATTGGTCTTTTTTAGAATATAAACATATGAAGCAAATGTTGATCCTGTCCTGTCTTGGAGACTGATGACACGCTAAAAAGATAAATGAATTTTCCAACTTAGTATGCTTGTTTCTTAATTCTTATGGTTAATCTAATTGATATTTCTGCAACTTATCTTATTTTAGGATTCTGATCCGGTTCACCGTGCACTTCTCAAGTTTCTCTTTGTTCGGTCATGTGAGCCATATTATGCTTTCATCAGATCATGGATTTACAAAGCAAGCATTGATGATCCTTATAAGGAGTTCATTGTAGAATGTGCTGATGATTCATATCCTTCATTGCAAGGTAGAGGTGGCTATACTAATGGATTGTCTTTAGCATCAATTAAGGTAACACCATTATTTAGAGTTTTGGGAATATTAGAAATCACAATTATTTCGAATGCCTTCTTAGAATGGATGGTTCTCCATTCTATGCATTTGGACTGGTGGATAAATCTGAAATTAAATTGGTGTGCTAACAACAATTTGGGATAGAAAAGGCACAAATAGTAAACCTCCCCAAATGGTTTCTTTGCTTCTTCAAAGCTCAAATGCATGGTTAGAATGGATAGCTTCCATTCTGCTAATTTTTTTAAAATGGTTTCAGTCTGGGCAGATTTTAATGCACATCTGTAGCATCTCAGATAACTATGTCTTCTAAAGATTACTTTTACTATACTACTACAAAGAATCATTGTAACAAAGTGCAAGTTCTCCCAGGAAAGAGGTGTTTCGGTTCCTTGCTTTCTGAAAGATGTTTGCCGCCCCCTCCTTAGAGCCGGACAGCAGCTTCAAGTGCTTATAAAACTTCTGGATATGTGTAATTGTATGACCACTAGAGATCAAAGTTATGAAAGGGGAGCTCTTCTCTCAAATCTAGCAGATGTCCTTCCCTATTGGAATGATTCTACAAGTGAGCATGTATCTTGCTCATTCCCATTAACTTTCATGAAAAGAAACATAGAGGCTATGGTACTCAAAAGGGAAACTTTGTACAGAATGCTGCAGGAAAAACTTGAAAATCTTTTTCCACGACTGAGTATAAGATGTTGGCAGATAAGTTCCAATGTAATAGGCTGCTGTTCTTTTATTTATATTAATTGCTTTTCTTGTTTTGTTATCTTCATCTACTGTGATATCTCTGACAATGAGATACTAACAGAGGCACTTTTTCATGAATTTAAAGTCCACTGTTCTCCTGTTTTTATCTGTTGGAGTGCAACAGGAGAAGCCAGCCACTCCATAGAGTGAGCCGTGCCTCTTCCTGCTATTAGCGAAATATAAGATAGAGGGAAAAGTTTCTAGAAAAGGTCATCTGCATTTTGTGGTCGACTGAAATCTATTTTGGGATTCAAAAAATCCAGTTATTCTATAATCAAGCCCAATTCTACAATCAAGTCCAATTAGGGCAACAAAGTGTTACAATGAATAAATACTTGCTATATATGTCTAATTGCAAGAAACCATTAATCTATTCACAATCAATCTATTTATAACAATATCTTCTATGATTAGTGTTGGCTTTTACACATGAGATTACACATATGGGTCCCACTGTCTTTACACTGCCCCTAGAATTGGTTCAGAGTTGAATAAAGCATCAATTTGGCAGTAAGAAAATCATCGCAAGCTGGTCATTGCTTTGGCGAAGAGGTTTGCCAACTGATGCTGGGATGAGACATGAGGAAGGTGTAGTGCTTTCGACAATATATGTTCACAAATGAAGTGACAGTCAAATTCGATGTGTTTGGTCTGTTCATGAAAAAGCACTGGTGGCAATCTGAATGGCAATTGTGTAGTTGTGTTGTCTATGAATAGAGAAGTGACACCCACAATGAGAACATGAAATTCGCAAGAAGACTATGAAGCCAGAGGACTTCACTAGCAGCTGAAAATATAGACCGATATTCAGGTTTGAATGCTTCATACATTTCTAGGAGATAGGATAATGTCCCCAATAACATGCACCACCTAGTGATGGATTGACGGGTGTCAGGGCCATCAGTCCAATTGGCATTTGCATGAAGGTGCAGAGCAGAAGTTGATGACTAAAAGAGTCCTTGGTGGATGGTCCCAAATGTATCAAAGGATGTGATGGACAGTTGCAAGAAGATTTTTTTTAGGATACCTGACATATTGACCAACACCTTGTATAACATATGCAATATTGGGTTGAGTCATGGTAAGGTAGATTACACTACCAACAAGTTGACGATACATGGTGGGATCAGGGAGTGGGCTGCCATCCTCTTTTTGGTTTTGATATTAAGCTCCATACAAGTTTTCCTAGCTTCACTGTTAGAAAGACAGCCATTGACAATAGATCTTTAGATACTTGCATTGGTGAATGTGAGTACCTTTTTTTTAGTGCATCTGATTTTCAGCCCAAGGGAATAGGTCAATTTCCCCACATCTTTCATTTTGAATGTCTGCATAAGATATCATTTGAGTTTACTAATTCCATGGATATCATTTCCATTGATGATGATGTCATTAGCATATAGTTACAAAATAGTGCAGCAACGGGGGGTCCATTGAATGAAAAGGGAATGATTATTATGGGGCTGTTTGGTTAAAGGGATTTCTGAGAAGGATTTGGGCTTGTTGGAAATTTCTTACATGATGTGACGTCTTGTCCCCTAGGCATTCCAAATACTCCGTTTGATGTAAGAATTGAGAATTCCATACCACATGAAAATACACTTTTAGCCTTATGAATTCCTAGAATTCCAGTATTCCAAATGCTGGAGGGGGGTTGAGCATTTGGAAATTCTACTTTTGGGGGGTAACATTTGGAATTCTCAGAATACTGCCATACAAGAATTCTCACAATTCTTCTAAACAAAGAGGCTCTATGGCTTTGACAAAATCAGGCTTTAAGGATGGCCTTTTGAAACTTGTCAAACCAAGCATAAGGAACTTGTTTGAGTTTGTAATGATATTTCTTCAGATGACATACCACATTTGGAGCACGAACATAGCCAGGTGGAGGATGCATGGAGACGGTTTTATGTAGGTCACTATGAAGAAAGGTGTTTTTGACACCCATTTGCCACAATGGCCAATTGCAAATGTAGGTCAATTTCGATTTTAATTTTGAGGGAGAGATTTTAGGGATTTGAAAGAAATTTTCGATTTTTTCCATTTAAGTAAATAGGCCAATCTAAAAGGAGTTTTTTTTTTAAAGAGTCTAATCTCCCACGGTCCTAAACAGAGGATCTAACGGAGGACATGGCCCTAAACAGATTTGATTGGCGTCGTCAAATCCATATAGCCGACCCCACCTAGTGGGAAAAGGCTTGGTTTGGTTTGGTTTGGTTTGGTTTAATCTCCCACGGTCTCTAATCAATCAATGCACTTTTAAGTTTTCTTTTTAATTGCATAGGTGAGCAAATCTTATCTCATGCCATATTCAAGAATCTGTCATTTGAACCTTCCATCCCATATCTCGTGTAATCCCATTATGGTTTTCGATTTTAGATGCGGATTGATTGGATTTAGATTTTTTAATCTCCCTTTAGTTGCGTAATTCAAATTAAGGAGAGTGAGTGAAACATGAGGATTCTCACGACTGCAATTTCAATTATTTTGGCAACACATTTTCATATCTCTTCCATTTCTTACATTTTTTTTCCTTTTTATTTATTATTTAGTGTTTTTATGATATTTTTCTTTTTATCATAGTTTTGTTTTATTGTTTTTTTCGGTTTTGATGAGTTCTTTTAGTTTCCGAGGTGATAGGTTTTTAGGGATTTACATTTTCTCACACACTCTCTCTCTCTCTTTGTTTCAATTTTTGGTTTTTAGTCATCCATGGGTTTATTTGTTTTTTCTAAGTTGTTTTTATCATTGGATTGTCTATGAATTTTTTCTATGTGGTGTTTTTATCAAATTTTTTTTATTATGGGTTTATTCTTCTGATTTCAAAAGAATGTTTGAAGTAAAATACTCAATTGATTTAAAAAAAGTGAAAATGCTTCATTTTGAAATTAACCAACTTTTTTTGTTGTTATTATTATAGATTTGAATTTTGTTTGTAATTTTCACCATCTCAATATAATTTAGAATAAATATTATTTAAAAATATTATTATTTTTAATATTATAAATTATATTGCTTGTGCTAAGCGCGGTCATGTTTTGCTATTTCAATTTGATGGGGATAATGCCACCTTTTTCCATTTTAAATGAGGAAATAGATATGATTTCAGGCAGAGTAGTTCTGAGTCCAAAATATTAGTCTTCCTATGACACAAATTTAATCTCAGAAATAAGGAGTACTTATTCGATAATAGAAAACTATTCCAAGATGACTTTATCTGCTAGAATGTCTTCACAAATGGTTTGATTTCATATCAAAACTGGAAAAAAAAACAAAAAAAAAAAAAAACCCCAAAACAAAGTCAAACAGCCGACTGTATCTGGATGGGCCATGAATCTGGCCAGATAAGACAAGATCTTAGGTCAGATTAAGAATTTTCATAGAACAATAAATCATGCACCCTCTGGTAATTTTTTAGGTCCAAATATTACAGATCCAAGAATTTGGATAGTGATGATTGAAAACTGTCCAGAAAAACTGCTGACAGGAAAACAGGGGAAATCAATGGCCTGGGATTGCTAAAAAAGTACAGAAAGATCACTGATAATTGTTAGAATAAGAGGCCATCCTTGCTGCAAAATTCCACCTTGATCGGATCATTAATTGTGGGGCCCGCTGTATGTAGTGAGATTCTGTTTCATTGTGGAAACTTGTTGACAGATATGAATAACAATCAGGGATCTAGAAATTCCTTCTTCCTTACTCTGTAGTTTCAAATTCCTTTCAGTTTCTTATTCCAAAATACAATTCAAAAGTACTCTTTTTTTTTTTTTCCTTAAGTTTCTTTCCTCAAGTTTTTGTTGCGTTATGCATAAGCCATACTCAATCATGTGTACTTCTTGTTTCACTTATTTGCAGCATTGACATATTTTCATTAGCGTAATTTCGTTATTTTTTAATGCTTCATTGCCTTAAGATTGATTTTATCCATTTTTTGCCCAGGTATTTCAATTTTATACTGTTCCCTTTCTTCTTGATGAAGGCTTGACGTGCGCTCCCTTGAATTTGGATAAAGAGGCCTCAAAGTCGTGAGTTGCATCTTGTTTTTTAGATAATGATTTTTGTTACACTATCTGATGAAATCTAGTCAATAAAGTTTTTACTTTTCTTTTGTCCTGTCAGAATTGTTGATGTCATTATGTTAGAGAAGTATTTATGTTGTAAACTGAAGGTCTGTAGAGGACATGCATATCAAGGTGTTTTTTTTTTTTTTTTGTGTGTGGCTGCTATTGTGCTGTTATTCTGTGTAGAAATCAGACAATTCTGTGGTATGTTATTTCAGGGTTGCATCTGCTATGGATGAGGACACTTATGAAACATCATATTATTTCTCTGATGATGTCGAAGAGTCAGTTTCTTCAGAATGCTCTTCTTTGACTAGTTTTGAGGACCAAACTGAGTCTCAAGGTCCAACTGAATTGCATGGTATTTTAGCTGCTTCAATGTCTGGAGAGATGTCTACTTCTGGGTTGACTACATGTCTTGCCAATCCAGGTAGATTGAGGAAGCTACCTCGACGTGACAGGCTACTGTATTCAGAATTTGTTTCTGATGGAACCTGCAAAAGAATGAACCCAACCAATTGTCATCCGCATCATAAGAATGTGGAATTGACTCAGTTTTCTACCCTGTCCCTTCAGCTAGGGAATCCAAAATGCTGTGGTGTGTCAAAAACTCCAGATGCAGATAATTTGTTTGATAAGTGCTGGCCACTTGGTGGGCTTTTGAAGAATCCTTTTTCTGCTGGACGATCCCATAGTCCAACACATTTGCAGGTCACTGGCTACCGCCACAAGGCAGTTGATAGAAACTCGGAAATAGAAGATATGGACATTTCAAATTTTGATGAAGTGTTTGGTTCTGGCCATTCTGATCTTGAGATAGGTACAGGAAAGATGCAACTCGAGAATGGAAAGCATAAAACTCTATTTGCTGCATTTACTCACCAATCATGGAACCTTGGTTATAACTATAATCTTCTGAGCCTCAACCCCATGCTGACAAGGAATGCTGGGTATCACTTGACATGTAGCTCGAGGATTACTAACAAAATGGACAATAGAAAGTCTTACATTCCATACTTTGACTTTTCATCGGTGGATGACCCTAGAGAACTATATGGAGGAAGTTTTCATGTCTCTCCTGATCAAGAATTTTTAGTTGATGTCACAAACTCTGGTGTTTCTGCTGCAATAGGAGTAAAAAATCCCTGTGAACAAGAACCTGATGGTGATGAAATTCTGGGTGATCCAATTGATAAGTCAGCTTTTTGTACATCCAATTCAGCAAGAAATTCTATAGAACTCCAGGACGAGAGTTTTCCAACAAGTGTTTCTGGTGGATCTAAATGGGAGAGTTTGTTAAGCAGTTCTAGTAAAGATGTCAACTATTCTGCTAAAGATGTTGTGGATGGTGCTGGAGGTGACAGACATAATTCAATGTCAAGGTTTGAGATGCCCCTCGATGTTGTTATCGACAAATGTATAGTGCAGGAAATCTTGCTTCAGTATCCTTGAAATTATGCTTTTGTGATTAAGAACTGCCTATTCTGCATATATACTTAATAGGCCTTTATTTGGAAGGGGTTGGTTAAAAAAGCTATTAAATTGATCGTGGGTATAGGCTCCATGGAATCAACACTATCAGTATTAAGTTTTCTGGGTGTTTAGTAGCATTTAAAAAAGAAAATATATGTACAGGTTATCTTTTACTTACAGTTGTACCAAATAGATGAATTACTAACATGTTTCATTTTATATTATATTTATTTGATATTTCAGTATTGATATGTTTTCCTTTAAAGGAGAACACATTGCTAGTGCATGGTTGGTACTCCTTATTGCACTATTGGGCAAGGGGTGGGGGTGGGATAGAAGGATGAGATTAGGAGATGATCTTGATTGCAGGAGGATAAAATGGCCCTCAAACTATTTTTGGTTGGTTCCGTCTAAGCTTGTTATGCATGCATATCTAATTCTAATGATGTAGAAATTAGGGCACCATTACAACACTATCTTGGTGGAGGGTTATCTCTGTACTAACATTTGGTGGGCTTCTCCCAATAAATACTTGCGTTGGTCAGCTATGCTGGCGAAGTGGATGCAGTACTTGAATTTCCATTCCATGTATGCCATTAACTTCTCATGCTTCATGCACTGCTTTTGCTGCCAGAATTATTGGTGTGTCTTCCTCTTTCCAGAATCCAGATTGCATTACACTGTACGATGTTTAATTTCTTTGGATTTTGGTGGCGTTTGTAGTTATTTTTGTATGCGTTGCTGCTTCAATAAAATTTTCTAGCTGTTACGACACGGTTTTTCAGCTACGTTGTGCCTCCTGCTTCAAGTCTGAAGATTGCATACATGCCGTACTTTTTATTTCCTCAACTATGCCAGATATAAGTATGTTAGCAACTTCACTATTAAGTTGCTTGAGGAAGGATTTGATCTGCAAGGACATTTATTGGCTCTGAGGCATTACCATTTTATGGAATTAGCAGATTGGGCAGATTCTTTCATCACCTCTCTGTGGAATCATGTATGCTCTTTCACTACTGAGTATTATGTCTGCCAATTGCCATCTAGTTATGCTTTCTTTCTTTTGAATTATCAGATTACTATATAACTGGTGGCCAAGTTTAATGCCCTTGTTCTCATTTCTCTTCAACCAGAAATGGTTTGTTGCTGAGGCCAGCCTAAAACTCTCTGAAATTCAAGGATTTCTTGACTTAGCACTACAGAGGTCCTCATGCGAGAGCAACCACTACAAGGAAAGGTTATTTGTATACAAGAGGGGACAGGGCTCTACATCCTTGTCAACCTCTATCAATGGTGTGCTGTTCTTAACTTGATACTGTAGTGTTTCTAACTTTTCATCACATACTTCTTATGCGTACGTGGGGATTTTCCTTTTCTCTTTTTGCTATTAAAAGCTTTTGTTATATTACAAATTGCAGGTATCCATGCCTTCGATTTTATAGGTTTGGGTTATAGAGTGGACTGGCCTGTAAGTATTGTGTTGACTCCCGATGCACTAAAAATATATGCAGAGATCTTTAGCTTTCTGACTCAGGTTAAGCTGGCTGCTTTCTCATTAGCTGATATATGGCGCTTATTGAAGGTACGCTGATCTATAACTGTCTTGTACGGTATTGTTTCCATTTTCCAAGCTTTCATGCTAATTGTTGTTGTTTATATCCCACTTTACTAAATGAATGTGTGCTTGTACAGTCCTAATTTTTTCCTCTTTCCCATCTAAAACACATTGAAACATTTTTTTCCCTCTGATAGTAGCATTTTCTAATTGAACAGACTATTCATCTTTAACATCTTTTTAATACTTTGTTGTCTAGATTAAAACAAATTATTCTCTCTAATTGCGTGTCTATGTAATCACAATTTTCTTACCAGATGTATGTAAAGGAAACCCATCTCTTTGTTTATGTCTTTTAGATAGAGCAATGATCTCTTGTAAGTTGGGTAGGAGAGATTCCGCGGACAAAGTGTATTTGTCAAAACAAATTACTGTGGCGGTAGAACTATTCATTTTGTTATTTGGTTTTCCAAGGAAATGCTATATGCTTATTCCAGTTGTAAAACTTTATTAATGGATTCTACCGATGGTAAATCTAACTCCTTCATGCTTACCTAACTTGTCTTGGATGTATCTTAGATTTGATCTTGATCAGAGCCTGATGCAGCCTGGGATCTGTAAACAAAAAATAGACCAACTCCACAAGGGGGCTAGCCGCTGAATCACAAGGGATTCAAGACACACAAACACTCTCAATCAGAGACACTAACAATCACATAGAAACTAGAATATTTCTTTATTAACTAATGAAATGTGCCCCTCCCAATGAAGGGGTGATGCACTCCAGACTGCCCAAGGCAATCAATCTGCTGCAACAAAAATCCAAACTCTTCAAGGTATGGAGTGTCTTTGTTCTTCCAATGTCAAAATTTCCCTCTTCTCTCCCTTCTCATCCCTTACGTAGGTTCCAAAAAACCCTAAAACTCAAAAGACAAGAAAATACTAAAATGCCCCCCACAAATGGGCTACAAAGATGAAAATTAAAAGACTCAACAATGGGCCAGGCCCATACAGTCTGTGCTCTGCACCAGTCTCCCCCTTCTTGGGAAGAACTCGACCTCAAGTTCTGCAAGTGCCCTCCTGAGTTGAAAATCCAGTGCACAAACATCCCATGTGCTTGTTAATCTTCGTACACTTCACGTGGCTTGGAAACTTCTCGCCGTTTTTTGCTCCGAGTATCTTTTGTTTCTTGACTTCTCTTCAAATTGTCCTCATGGTGCTGTGTATTTGATATTCCAATTGATGAACTTGAATTTTGACTTTGTCTTGCAATTTCTCGATCTTGCTTGAGTGCTTCTTCTTGATGTTGTACTGCTTCCCAAAATGGATCAACATATTCGGACTTAAAGAAGAGTTTTAACTTTTAAGAGTCGCAACTTGTGATGTGCATTCTTGCTTGGGCACCAATTTTGATGTAGCTTCCACCGTTTGCACATCGCACTCTGGAATTGGTATTGTGATAAGATCTGTTGAGTGGTCCATCTCATCATTAACCAAATCAAAGTCTTCAATTTCCAGATGTCCTTGATTCGCCTTTTCCGACATTTGATCAACTTGTTCACTTGTTGTTTCATCCAACTCTGGTACTAATTCTTCTATTTCTTGACAATCATCTTCCATATGGCTATCAAATATAGGAGGTGAATCTAGAAAATCATCTTTGACATTCTCATCATCAATGGCTTTTATAATTTCTTCTTTTGACTCCTGTTGCTGACACTTTCCACCTTGAGACTTGAGTTGCCTTGTGTGAGACTGTTTAAGTCTATGCTCAACACAGATAGCATATTGGTATGCTTCATGAATGGCTAGGTAAGACTTCATATGCTTTCTAATGTTTGCTCTCAAACCTCTGATATAACGAGGTAAATCACGTGTTGGGTTTTCATCTAGTCCACATAAGATATGCAATTATTGGAATTGATCTGTGTATTCATCAATAGTTAATTTCTTTTGCCTTAAACCAATGAACTGCTCAAAGTAGAACTCTTTTCCATATTATTGATCCCCATACTTGAATGAATTTTTGCCGAATTCCACGTGTCTCATTTTGGCTTAGATGCAAGGACATAAAAAAATGCTCTTTGAAATATAGGACTTACTTGCCATGTAGATCTTGTCACAACAAGTGCATAGTCAAAAGCAGATTTGAAATCTGAGTCCTGATGGCTCCACAATCAGAGAAAATTGTTTATGGCCTTCAATCCAATCAAACCAACTGTTGACCAAACCCACTTCTGAAGTGAGGGCTGCAAATGGCTGCTGGAATGTGCTCGGCTTCCTTCCAGATGGGCTCACCTTCTGGATGGGCTATTGTTAGTGGGCTCTTGCATAGTTGGTCTGGTCAACTTGACCCGGATCTGCACCTCTCCCGTGATCAGGGGTCTGCACGTCTCCAGTGATCTGGGACCACATAGGTATATGGTGCTTCACACTACTTTCTTCCCCTTTTGTTTTTCTCTCCATCAAAGGAGGGAGCCATCAAAGTTAAAAAAAAAAAAAAAACCCACTTTTTTTTTTTTTTAATTCTCTCTCCACCAACTCAACAAAAGACAAAACACTATATTTCACTCCACCAAATGCAACCCACTTTCTCTCTGTTTGGGTTCTTCCAACAAAATCCATCGACGGATCAATCTTTGGGACGGAACGGGAGACGACACAACTACGGAGTCCCGGCATGTGGACTGCGGCAGCAGTCCCCTCTTTCTTCTCCATCAACGTCTGATGGCTCTATCGGCGTTGATTTGGGCGCTCCACGTGCAGCAACAAGGGTCTGTAAACTCACCCTTTTTTTTTTTAGATCCGTGAGTCTGGTTCCTTTGCGTCTCCTCCGGGCGTCGTCAACCGAGAGAGGCACACCTGAGATCATGCCTGATCTATCTTCGTCATCATCCACGGCACCTGATCAAGCACTAAGCACCAAAGAGCCCCGCCTCTGATCTATGTGCTCTGCAAGTCCAGCAGAAAACGAACTCCTTCAAATCTGAGGCCTAGGAAGATCTGAGTAGACCACTAATCTTCTTCCTCCTTGTTGATCAAGATAGATTCAAGTCGATCGAAATAGAACCTGAGCAATCCAAACCTGGATGCTTTGATACCAACCGATGCACTCTAGATTGCCCAAGGCAATCTGCTGCAACGAAAACCCAACCTCTTCAAGGTATGGAGTGTCTTTCTTCTTCCAATGTCAAACCTCTTCTCTCCCTTCTCATCCCTTACATAGGTTCAAAGAAACCCTAAAACTCAAAAGATAAGAAAAGACTAAAATGCCCCCCACAAACGGGCTACAGAGATGAAAATTAAGAGACTAAAAAATGGGCCAGGCCCATGCAGTCTGTGCTTTGCAACAAGGGGTTACGTACTTAGAGGAAGGGATGGGATGCCCCCTTCGTAGTTTGGTTTCTAATCCCTAAATTTTCTTTAATTGAGATGGAACTAAATCTCTAAAAAACTTGCTGAAATTAATCCAAATCATATGAGATTCTTAATATAAAGGCCAGTAAGTATACCAACTCCTAATTAAGTAAATGGACCAGTTAGGCACGGGTGGGGCCTAATGTGCCTAGTCAACCCATGGGTCGCATTAGTTCTCCCCAGCTTGGAAACGACTCAACCTCGAGTTCATCCTGGGTCAAAGATCTATCGTATGAACTTTTGATGTTCTTGTTGATCTTCATTCTCTTTGCATGGCTTGGAGGTTTGAGGTTTGACTCAATCTTTTAATTCACCTAGAAGTAGATTGGAGGTGTTGTTTCTTCTGATGTTTGAATTTAGCTTGGATGTGTAATTAGACCCATGGATGAAAATCACAATATTGGCCGACCCCAAAAACCAATACCGTTGCGGTATCGGTTGCGGCCTTAATTTCTTTTTATCCCCCAAAAAGAAAAATGAAAAAGTATCCCAAAAATCCAGAATTTTGGAAAATGCTAGAATGCATTTTTTTTTATTAGTACACGCTTTAAACCAAAATATAAGTCCCCTTAAGTTATAACATCCTGTATTGCTATTTAAATAGTTAATTAAATATGTGAAGTTTTATTATTTAATCTCTAAGCCATCATTATAATTTGTAAATTCGTCAATGTATCACATATCCAAAGTTCTAAGTTCTAACAATAACAATCACCCTCGTAATAAGAGATGGACTAAATTATCAGGTTGATCATTTGAAAGATCGAAATTTCACATAAATAAAGTTTAAAAAAAAGGTCCCCTCTTATAGGGCTTTCCAGATCTTCCTCTAATAAAAGATAGCTAAATGTCAAATGCGATAAAAAAAATATGAGATAGACAGTGTGATTGTGGCCCAGTAGTTAAAATTTACACCTGAAAAAAACCCTCTTCTCTTGTAGGGCCCCTTGTGCAATTTCTATCCACTATTATATTAATCTTCTATTTGTGGGTCCATCTTCTATTGAAGTACAATTTGATGTGAATTGATACAACCAATGGTTTAGGTGTTTTAGATGTGGCCTCCATTGCAGAGCCCATGGCATTAGTTTTGCCAAGGCACATGTGAGCCACACATGTAAGGATTAAAAACCCTAAAAAGGGCATTCAACTTCTTGCTCCCATTTTGATCGAACAGAAAGTTGAAATTGGAGGGAAAAAGGGGAAAAAAGAGAAGAAGAGGGAAAGAGAGTAGAAGAAGTGAAAAAAAGGGAAAAGAGAAGGAGAGGAGGAAAAGAGAAGAAGAAGAGGAATCGGGTGGCGGTGTTGGATGTAGTGAGTGGCGGCGTTGGATGGAGTAGTGATGCAGAAATTGATGAAGATCTATTCTTTGTTATGGCTGAAGCTTATTTGCCACAGTGGGAGCATCCGAAGATGGCCTGCAAGGGTCCCGCCAAGTTTTGATAAAAACTTGGGCCCAAACAGTTCAGATTTTAGTTTAAAATTATACAATAGGGACTGTTTTGGGAATATAGAGAAGTACAGGGACGGTTTTACAATTTTACAGAAAAGTCAGAACATAAAAGGGGTCTCACGTGCACTGTTTTCAAGCGTGGGTCAAATTGGACCCAATCCAAGAAAGGAAACCACCAGCAGGGTCGACCATGAGTGCTCTTTCATATGGTACAGATGCTTCCATCAAAGGATGGGCCATGTGGGCCCACATAAGATCTACTACTAGATGTTCAAGACGACCCAGATTCTGAAAATCAGTGAATTTCTCATTTATCTAGGATTTTCTAGTTGATTTTTGTTTAGAAAGTTTGTGTTATACTTCTATTTGTATTGGAATTCTATCGTAAGAGTTCTAAGGTTTTAGAGAGTTTTTTAGCATTATATAAGGAACTTATCGTCGCCAGTTACTGTTTGTGCTACAGTACCCGAAAATAAAAGTATGCAGAAAAGCACAGTTTTGCTTTGTTTTTTCTCTCTTTTATCATGTGGTTGCTAGGAGATTGAGAAGGCTCTTTAAGGTCAGATTTTGGGTTTTTACAGTGGTGTTCCTTCTCCATTAATTTCTGGATTTCAATTTTTTACTGCATATTGTTGTGGTGGCTGCCTGGCTGGATATTTTATGGATTTGGATTATTTGGGCCCTAGACAGTCCGATTGCATCAAAGCGGGATTGTGTCAAGCAGGCAGCAAGTGTTGTAGTTCTCCTCTCTCTTTGGCAACTTGCAGATACTGTTTTCTCTTTCTTTTTCCTACGAATGCATCCAATCCAACCCACAAATCTGATGCTATGGTCTCTCTCTCTCTCTCTCTCTCTCTCAATGTTTTGGTCACATTAGTTGTTATGACTGATATTCAACTGACATTTTGCGATACTGTGTGAGATGATACCGAAACCTATATCACAATAAAATATTGTTATAGTCCGGACTGATACCAATACATATTGGCCAATACCAGTTATATTAGACCATGACATGACCATTGGATGCTTTAACTATTGACCTCGTACCAACAAATTTCAATCTTCGAATATCCATAGTTGATTCTTGACGGTAAAATAAATGTGGGAAACTTGAAATGAGGGGTTCTTGTCACAGCCTCGCCTAACTCGCCCACGTGGACGCGTGAGGACTTCCTAGGCGGTCACCTGTCTTGGTATTGCTCTCGTCCAAGCACACTTAACTTCGGAGTTCTTATGGGATCTAGGGCTGCACGACTTTGAAATGCGTCATGTAGAGCTAAGACAGGCTTTTACTTATAAGCCTGAGGTCAGTACTTGGATATTTCCGATGTGGGACTTGGACAAGGCCTCACGGTGCTAACTGAAGCACTCTACTCTTACCACTGCGGATTCCCTTTTCTTGGCTTACAGAATCACTTGACCTGATCTTGCCTCAAGGGATTACCCAGGCGGATTGGGTCTCGCGGTTCTTCTTTTGAAACTGCTTGTTTAATGTAATTGTCCTCTAATGATACATAGGCTCTTTTGGAACAATTGTTAAGTCTAATGGATGATTGGCCTTGTTGCTCTTTAGATCCACATTTTCAACATCTACTTTTCCTTCTTCCTTTGCCTCTTGTACCTCTTAATCAATGTTGTCCACAAAAAGAAACTTTGTCCCTTTGTCTTCTCCTTTGAAGTATGATCCAGCTTGGGAGTTCTACATGTTTGGTTTCATTTGATTTTGCCGTGAAATCCTCTGTTCCCTAATATTGTTGCTTAATGTCACCTTTTGTGTCTCTTGTCATGGTTTTGAACTCATTAGTTGCAATCATCTCTTCAGTTGAAGGTGATGATGTAGGCTGGAGGTGTTGTTGACTTCAATGGAAGAAGCTTGATTCGTTACCCTTTCCACAGAAAGGACTGTGTGTTCTTTTTTTCGGTGTGCACCTCCCAATCCAAAGTCATGGTTGTCCACGAAGAATATGAGCGACGTTCATAGGGATTACATCACACCGAATTTCTTCCTCACTAGTGTCAATCCTAACAGATGCCAAATGTCGGTGGGTTACAAGAATGCAAAAGTATTAACCGTGCGATTTTGTAGGGATTCAAGAGCTTCTCGATTAGTAATTGAAGCTTGTCAATAACCTCTTGCGCAATGAAATTTATCCCACTATCACTGTCATTAATTAGATTATATGACTTGCCTTCGGACCTTACTCATGTTCGACATATTATAGTCTATCTCCACTCTTCTTCTTCCTCATTTGTGGTGAGAAGTCTGCATACGATGAGTGTGGGACTATCTTCTTCGGAAAAATGTGACTCAACAATATGGACTCTTCTTCTTTGCTGAAACTTCCCATTTTCAGACAAAAATTGTCTCATGCGAGACTATCTGAGTCTGTGCTCAAGACGGATAGCTTCTTTATATGCTTCTAGAACTATTTTGCGTAAATTCATATTTTTTCTGTATGCCCGGACTTAGACCTCTGATGTCACGAGCTGAATCATTTATCTTGCTCTCATATATTGCACATAAATATTGCAGTACTTGAAATTGGTAGTTCTATACATAATTGTCAACAATTTTTGCTTCAATTTAAGGAATTGCTCAATGTAGAACTCATTCTTAAAATACCAATTTTCATATTTGTGTTGGTACAAATGGCTTTGAATTTCATTCGAGGCTCCATTGTTTCTCATATTGATTTTAATGCAAGCGGGACATATATGCCGGTTATTAACAAATGGACTGACATATCGCGTAGATCTTATTGTGTTAGGAGTATGCTAGCCAAAATGGATCCTCAATCCGAGTTCGGATGGTCCAATTATCAGCTATTGAGGATTAACGGTTGAGAATGGGTCAAAATAAGTTTGACCGAGGCCAGCACTTGAGTCAACATTTGTGTGAGATGGTCTAGGCCCTTCTCGGGTCTGGTCTGCCTGATCCGATCAGTGAACTTGCTACAAATTACAAGCTTTTAAGGGCTGGAAAATTCTTGCTCTTATTGTCTGCACGTGCGCGGAAGCAGTAGGCGACAGCTGCAACTCTTTTGATGACTATAGTTCAGTTCAGCTTGAATTGACTTCTCACCGGTATGGCATAAAAAAGATAAAGGTTGAGCAGATGCGACTCAGCTTTCAGCTATCTCTACACTTTGAAAGAGGTGGAAACCACTGTTAGCTATGTCTGTAGTCAACTTGGGCGAGGCCAAACTCATTCCTTGTGCACAAAATTCCTCACTTCTCTTCATTTTTTTGCCAACTTTTTGGTTCTTTCTTTCACTCTTAATCTTCTTTCTTGAATGCTGACTCCGAAGAAGAAAAAAGGGCCAAGGTAGATAGGATGGTAGGAATGAGAGTTCGATTTGTTAAATGGGTTACTGGACCTAGGTCAGTGGGTCACAGCCCATGACAACTAAAGCCCAAACTTGTTGGTCAAAACAAGCCATGTGTGTACAGCTATGTAATATTATTCCCTTGCCTTATGTGGAGATATGATTTAGATTGTAATTAGATTAGAATTATTGTAATCTAGAGATTTGCTTCAATCACTGTAACTAAATATAGCAACATTATATTTATATATTGAAGATCGTGACCTTGAAGAGGCTGATGCAATTTACAAAACAATTTGTTTCTTCTTCCCTCTTCTGGCTTTGACATGGTATCTGAGCCCTGAGTGAAATTAAACTATATACAGAGTTTCAGAGTGAATCTTCTTCATCTTCCAAGCATTGGAAGACATCATAGTGTCTGCGTGACTCTTCCTTATATTCCAAGCGTTGGAACTCGTCAGATCAGGGTGTGATCATACGTGGCCCACCCCAGATCCAAATCATCAAGCCTGGAAACTGCAACCATCTTGGTCGCCTGTTTTTTCTGGTGGTTTTGGACATTTTTTGAGGATTTTTTTGCATCTCAGAGGTAGGATTTCTATCTCTTCTTGTGAAATCACAGTTTCTGTAGTATTATTTCATCGCAGCCGTCCAATTCTCTGGATCTTGCTTCTTTCTGCCTGTAATCTAGTTTGTTGGGTGCGAATTTGTCTTCTTCATCAGTTTATGTTGGCTGATTGATCATTCAGATCAGATTTATGTTGCTGGACTCCATCCAGCCTGAAATTTTTGGGTCGCCTGGCAAGTCCTTTTTGGGAAAATTTTTTTCTTGCAATATTTTCAATACTGTGTACTACGTTGGAACGTTTGGAAGTCTTTTCCTCTTTGTCTTGCTTCCTTTCTCAGTTTATTTAGCATAGTGACCACTTCCTCTACAGTGTGATACTTCTACTGCAATGGAAAAACAGGACATTGCCCTGATCAAATTTAATGGAAAGAATTACACTTCCTGGTCATTCCAATTTCAAGTATATCTTGAAGGAAAGGAAATGTGGGGACTTGTTTCCGGGTTGGATCCACGCCCTACGGAAGATGAAAAAAAAAAATCTTGGAATACAAAGGATGCCAAGATCAAGACATGGAGTCTTGGTTCTGTCGAACCACAATATATTCTGAATCTCAAACCTTACAAGACCTCCAAGGAGATGTGGGAATATCTGAAGCAGGTATATCACCAAGGGAATTCTGCCCGTCAATACCAACTTGAACTGGAAATTGCTCAGTATTCCCAAGGCACCTCTTCCATCCAAGATTATTATACAGGCTTTCTTAATTTGTGGGCAGAGTATGATGAAATTAAATACCTCAATGTATCTGAGGCCACTCTTTCTGAGCTTCAGAAGTTACAAGCAACATCTCACAGAGACCAGTTCCTCATGAAATTGAGATCTGAATATGAGATCATTCGATCCAATCTGATGAGCAGGTTTCCATCTCCATCCCTGAATGAGTGTCTCAATGAACTCTTGCACGAAGAACAAAGTCAGCTCACTCACCATGCTCTAAAGCAACAGTCCTCTGGAAACTTTCCTGATGTAGCATATGCTGCTCCTGCCACCCCTGGTGTCTCTCACAGTCTGGGAGGGTTCGTTCATCATCACACTTCAGCTGCTAAAGGACAAACCCCAGCAAAAGATCTCAGCAAAATCCAGTGCTTTGGCTGCAAGAGTTATGGACACTATGCCTCCCAATGTAAGACCAAGTTTTGTAATTACTGCAAATCAAATGGTCATGTTATTACAGATTGCAGAAGGCGGCCACAAAATCATACTCCTCGAGCATATCATGTCAACACTGGAGATGCTACTACTTCTAGTGAAAGTCCTTCAGCATCAGTTATGCCTTCACCAACTCCTGTCTCCAATACTGCTCCTCCGATCACCCCTGAGCTTATTCAACAAATGATCATCAATGCCTTCTCTGCACTTGGCATTTCAGGTACTCCATCCTCTTCCTCCATTTGGTTTATTGATTCTGGAGCTTCCAATCACATGACTTCCTCCACCACTCATCTCTCCAACCTGCAACCCTACAATGGAAATTTGCAAGTCCATACTGCTGATGGTCAAAAGATTCCTATTACAGCTACTGGTGATATTATTCATTCATTCCCTCTCACAAATGTCTCTCTCTCCCCATTTAACTACAAACCTTTTGTCTGTTGGCCAATTGGTTGATGATAATTGTAATGTTTCTTTTTCTCGATCTGGTTGTGTTGTGCAGGATCAAGTGTTGGGGACGATGATCGTGAAGGGGCCTAAGTGTGGACGCCTGTTTCCTCTTGTTATGCCTATCTCTCCTCATAACCATATCTCTGCTTTTTCTTGTTTTTCTCCTCAAGATGTTTGGAGGCTCTGGCATAATAGATTAGGCCATCCTCATTCCAAATTGTTATCTTTAATGTTAAACACTGGTCGCATTAATGAAAATAAACTTTCTTTTAGTCACATTTCTGATGAGTGTTCTATTTGCAAACTTGGCAAAAGCAAAGTTCTTCCATTTTCTTCCAAATCTCTTATGGCTTCAAATTGCTTTGACATTATTCATAGTGATGTCTGGGGGATTACTCCAGTAATCTCTCACACAAATTTCAAATATTTTGTTACATTTATTGATGATCATAGCAAATTCACATGGGTATATTTCTTGCATTCTAAATCTGAAGTGTTTGATGCTTTCCAAAAATTTATGGCTTATGTTGAAAATCAGTTTTCTACTCGCATAAAAATTCTCCGGTCTGACTCAGGAGGGGAATATATGTCTCACCAGTTTCAAACTTTTTTGCAAACGCACGGGATTTTATCACAGCGATCATACCCTTACACTCCTCAACAGAATGGAGACGCTGAATGGAAAAATAGACATCTCCTGGATACTGTTCGTTCTCTTCTCTTAGAATCATTCGTTCCGGCAAAATGTTGGCCGGAAGCATTAGCCACTGCGGTTCACTTAATCAATCGCTTACCATCTCATCGCCTCGCCAATCAAACACCATACTTTCGTCTCTTTCATAAAGATTCTATTTATACCCACCTGCGTATTTTTGGATGTGTGTGCTTCGTTCATCTTCCTCCTACTGAACGAACAAAATTAACAGCACAATCCGCTCAATGTGCATTTCTTGGCTATGCATCTCACCAAAAAGGGTATATCTGCTATGATCTTGTGCTCAACCGCCTTCGCATCTCCCGAAATGTTACTTTTTTTGAAAATCAACGTTTTTTTTCTACCCATTCATCACCTTTACCTTCTTTTTCTCATCTACCTGCTTTTTCTGACACCATCTCGTCTCCACTTATTGTTTATGAACGGCGTCGTCAAAAGGATGTTCCATTACTGCCTCCCCCTCGCGCTCCCTCGCCGGCACCGGATCTTGCCCCTACTACATCACCTACTGTTTCATCTCCAGTTCAGCTTCGACGTTCTACTCGTCACTCCAAGCCTCCGGACAGATATGGGTTCACTCACACATCCTTAATGGCTACCCTCTCCTCCATTGCTATTCCTACTTCTTACTCACAGGCAGTGAAGCATAATTGTTGGCAAAAGGCTATGCACGAAGAATTAGCTGCACTTCAGGAAAATCATACCTGGGATATTGTTCCATGTCCCTCATCTGCAAAACCTATCGGCTGCAAATGGGTTTTCTCAGTCAAGCTCAAGGCTGCTGGATCGTTGGATCGCTATAAAGCACGGTTAGTGGCATTGGATAACCGACAGGAATATGGCATCGATTATGAAGAAACATTTGCTCCGGTTGCAAAAATGACAACAATTCGTACTGTTCTGGCCATTGCTGCTTCTCACTCATGGCCTCTTTACCAATTTGATGTCAAGAATGCCTTCCTACATGGTGATCTCAAGGAAGAAGTCTACATGCGACTTCCCCAAGGACTTACGGGGGCCTCGGCAGGAGATTGTGCGTGCTTACGACGTTCCCTATATGGTCTTAAGCAAGCTCCGCGTGCTTGGTTTGAAAAATTTAGGGATGCTCTTCTTCATCTTCAGTTCTCTCAAAGTGCATTTGATCCTTCTATGTTCCTTCATCGCTCCTCAAGTGGGATTACTGTTCTCTTGGTTTACGTGGATGATATCATCATCTCCGGTACAGATTCTGGCATGATCACCCATCTACAAGCATCCTTACATGAATCCTTTCATATGAAAGATTTAGGGCCCCTCACATACTTCTTAGGCCTTGAGGTTCATCAGTCAGAGAAAGGTCTCATCCTCGATCAACACAAATATGCTATGGACCTCATTGAGACGGCTGGTCTTCAAAATTCGACTCTTGTCGATACACCTGTTGAGGCCAATCTTCAGCTCACACACGATACGGGTGATCTTCTTCCTGATGCCACAATGTATCGTCGTTTAGTCGGCAGTTTGATCTACTTGACTATCACTAGGCCCGATATCTCATATGCGGTGAACTTGGTTAGTCAATTCATGACTCAACCACGCCATCTCCATCTCGTTGCTGTTCGACGCATTCTTCGGTATGTTCTTCATACACCATCTCGTGGCCTTTTCTTTCCCGTGGGCAACTCGACTTCTCTCATTGCTTACTCAGATTCTGACTGGGCTGGTTGCCCTGATAGTCGACGGTCTACCATGGGCTGGTGCATGTTCTTAGGGGATTCATTGATTTCCTGGAAGTGTAAGAAACAAGATAGTCTCCAAATCATCCACAGAAGCAGAATATCGCGCTATGTCTGCCGCCACCTCTGAAATTGTTTGTCTTCGGGGTCTTCTTTCTGAGCTTGGATTTCCTCCATCTGGTCCTACCCCTCTATATGCCGACAACACCAGTGCCATCAGGATTACTGAAAATCCTGTATTTCATGAACGCACCAAACATATTGAAGTGACTTGTCATTACATTCGTGATGAATTTGTGCGTAAAGCTATTACTCTCCCTCATGTTCCTACCGGACTTCAAATTGCAGACATATTTATCAAGGGCCTTCCTCGACCACGGCACCAATTCTTAGTTGGCAAATTGATGCTGGTTGATTCACCCGCATCAATTTGAGGGGGGTGTTAAATGGGTTACTGGACCTAGGTCAGTGGGTCACAGCCCATGACAACTAAAGCCCAAACTTGTTGGTCAAAACAAGCCATGTGTGTACAGCTATGTAATATTATTCCCTTGCCTTATGTGGAGATATGATTTAGATTGTAATTAGATTAGAATTATTGTAATATAGAGATTTGCTTCAATCACTGTAACTAAATATAGCAACATTATATTTATATATTGAAGATCGTGACCTTGAAGAGGCTGATGCAATTTACAAAACAATTTGTTTCTTCTTCCCTCTTCTGGCTTTGACAAGATTGACAGGGTGGCGATGAAGTACGTCTGTGGCTCGGCCTGCTGGGAAGAACGAATCAGGTATGATGAAACCCTGATTTTCCTTTTTTAACTCCTCTCTATCCCTCTCTGTGTGGATTGGGAGTCTCAAAGTTAGGATGGGAGTTCGAAGGGTTGGGGAGGGGTTTGATGTTTGAGGGTTTGGGATGTGGGCTTTTGGTATTATCCGTATGGCTGTATGCGGGATTGGGTAGCACGGGCCTATATCATTGTTTTTATGGCATATTTTGAATGAGAGTATATGTAGCAATTGATATGAATTAACCTCCTTTTATATAATAATAAAAAAGTGCGCAGGGAATCTCTCCTGCGCTGCTCGCACAGAAGATCATTCCTCTACATGTAGATTTTTGTATGTATGTATCATTTTATGTTGATATCTTCTTCTTTCTGCAGTGACCTATGATGTCCTCAAAATTGTTACATGCAGGAGTTTCTTTTTGTGTGCGATTCTTTCATCAATAAAATTGCATCCTCTCTCCAATAAAATAAATTCCATCCTTAACATTCCATAGTTGCATGCTTGCTTGTGGATGATCATTTCCGCATTTTTATTATCTGTTATTGCTTTTTTCTTCGCTCATGTTGAATATCTCAACTGTACTTTCTCAATGGCCTTTTGTTTAAAAGCTACTTTTCTTCATCTTGGCCAGGCCCTGAAGACTCAAGATTCTGCATCAAGTAGACAAGAAATGAAGTACTTAAATGTCCTAATAAAGATGAGGTATTTTTACGCATTATTCCACATCCTTTTTTATTTTGTTGGAAAATAGCCAGTGACTTATTTGTAATTTTTAGCAATTATGGACTAATTTATAATTATGAAAAACTTTGGTGAGAAGGACTTCTAGCTTGCTTCAGTTTTTGAAGCTTTTCATTAGATGGTTAAAGCAAAGTTTCATACAAAGTGAAAGTTTTACAATATAATGATGGGGTCCGTACTTGTCAAATAAGCATCAATCATATTTATCAGCAAATGGAATTAAATTTGAAACTTTATGTGCATATACTTCCGAACAAATAGTGGTAACTAACCATGAGGTTACCCAAGCTCTTTTATTTGGAAATGAATGTTCCAAAGTGCTTGCTGGTCCATGATGTATTAACAGCTGCCTTTCTCATTAATCGCATGCCTTTTCATTTTCTTTTTCTTTCTTTTGGGTGGGTGGTCGTGGATAAGAGTCTTCTACAAAGATAGTTGCTTTGTCCAGTGCTCCATTGTTCTCAATTCCTCCTAATATTTAGATGTGTTTGTTTTGTTCATATTCCTAAATACCCAAGAGACGAACTAGTTGCCAAAACTGTTGAATATACATTTATGGAGCATCCTAGTATTCAAAAGGGGTATAAATATTATTTGTCCGGTAAAGGTGGAAAACACTTTATTACTTGAGGTGTGTTATTTTTTGAGGATCTGCATTTCTATTCTCCTCACAATAATGAGATTGTTGAGCCAGTTTTGCCAAGGGGACTGTCCATTTTTAGTTCAATCTGTTTCTCCGCTATCTTTTTAGCCACCTTCTGCTGCAGCTGATATCCATAGTATAAAAATCCATAAGACGTCTCATAAGGTATATTCTCAAAGAGAAGTTGACACCATCAGGTTGATCCATCCTCCTGATTCCTGAAACAAGTGATTATTTTCCAAGCATTTGCCAATAATCACCATCATCCCTGAAGTTGTTTTGAAATTGTTGAGAATGCTGAGAAACAGTTGGGTTTATCTGTAATTTTGGGACTAAATTCTTCCTAGACTAGGATTGAATTATTTTGGGATAGGGTTGTGATGGGATAAGGGTTAGGTTTACTAGTTTGGTATGATTACGTTTCCTACTTTGTTGGTTTTTCTCTTATAAATAGCCATTTGCTATTCTTAAGGACATCATAGGGAATTCAGTCAAATTGTTCCGTCAAGATGTAGCCTTAAATTTCAGCTTGGTATCAGAGCTTAGGTTTAGGGTTAGATTTATATTTATTTCTTTATATTCCTTTTCCGGTTCAAGTTTTCCCTTGTTTTGTTAGTGTAGTGTAATAATTTTATTTTCATAGTTTGAGTTCAAGTTCATCCTACCTAATAGAAAGCTTTTCTTGAGTTTGTCGCCCAAAGACTACCTACCAAAACCCCATCTAACCTTTTTGGATTTGTTGCTAGGACGGAAACTTGTGAGAGACGATCTCCAAGTTCCATTACTGCAATAAAAAGAAAACAAGGAAAGCAACAAGTTGCTTCTGATCACTGTTCACGATGTTAGCAGACAAAACCGTAGGAGAGAGTCGAGGTTTCTTAGATTGTAGCTAGACAGAGATTACGGTTCTCGATCTTTTTGGAAAGAGAGGAAGTTTTGGACCAGTTCGTTTATTTATTTATTTTGGAAAAAAAGAAGGTTGGTGGTGGTAATAACCAGAAACTCCAAAAGCTCGAGTTGTTAGTGAATGACAAAAAAATGTATATCAAAGGGTCCTCATAGGCAGAGTCACAAGTAGATCCAAAAAAAAAAAGAGGGAAAGGGGCAAGCTGTTTTAGGCCTGGATTCGAAGGCACCCACAAGAGAAAGAGGGGAAAACCCCAATTGAGTTTAACAAAGGCATGGCTCTCTCTCCACCTGCCATCGACACATGATAGCCCTAGAAGGGGAAGGATTCGAAATCGAAATCGGCATATTTCTTGAAGGCACGTATGCATGGTGGATCTTCGACAAAAAGAGGGAGAGGAAAATTTTCTTTTGATCAGAGGAGCAGTATCTAGAATGTCATTTGGACCTATCAATATATTGGAGCTGTCCACAGAAAGGATTTGGCTCGTTGTTGTAGAGATAGAGAAACTCGGGGGCAATAACACATGTAACAAAAACCAGACAATAGAAGGGTAAAGGAGGAGAGAGAACATGAAGGCTCTGTGTTGTTCGGCCCTCACGAGTTGGGACACTCCGGGTTCGACGGATGTGGTGATCTGGGGACCTATCCCTTGTCGGGCGGGGAGAACAATTTGGTTTTCTTTTTGTACGCATATGCTGACTTTTCTATTCTACTAAAAAAAAGAATAATCCGAAGATCTACTCTTTTGTGCAAAAAAGGGGAATAAATATATTCTCATATTTCTTTGCACATGTATTGAGAAAAAGGACACAATTTTTATTTTTGGTGTCGTGCAAGGCAAATTTCATTTGTTTGCCGTGAAGGCTGAATTACATCTATTGTCAGAAAAGACAAGATTTTTGATTTTTTTGTCTCTTTCAACACAAATATAAAAGAAAAACAAGAATAATATATCAAGATGATTGTGGGAACATGTTCGGATTGGCGTACGCAAGCTGTGTTTGTTGGCTTCTCCGACGTTCCTCTGATAGTAACACGATGCTTGTATTCTTCGACAAGGGTTTGAATCTCAGAGTTTTAGAGAATATAAGGATCAATGTAAAGAGGAGAACCTATATCCAATAAAAATTTAAGTAGATGGCTGAACAACCACATCTAAGCCATGGAGAAGAGAAGAAATTAGGGGGGGGGGGGGGGGGGGGGGGGGGAGGACCCAAAGGGTCTTCAGTCACATTGTAGACTTGTAGAGATTTCTGCTGAATTCCTACAAGGGAGGAAGAGAGGGAGCTTGTAGGCTTGTGGAGAGTTGTTTCAATGTCTCTAGTGTCCTTGAAATGATCCCCAAGGTCTCCTTTTATAGGCTCTTGGAGGGGATTTGAAAAGACATGGGAGGAGGTGAAAAACCTAGAGACACCACCAATGGTTACCATTGCATGCATTAAATGCATTCAATTTCCATCATGGGAGGAGTTATGCTTCTAATGACATTCATTTGTAACTCTTTTTTCTTGAATTATCATTGACTGTTATATGATCATGGGCATTTAGTGCATTGAATAACGGCCAAACGTGCTGGAAATTGAAGAGCATGGATTTTGCAACCCTTGAAATTTTGTCGCATGAAGCTATTGCGATGTTGGGAGATTGTTGTCGCGAGAAGATAATATGCATCAATCGCCGTCGGATCGACTTGAAACTTCAGAGGTTGATTGTTGTTGATGGATCAAGACCATTTGTTTGTTGATCGCATGACTAAATGAGTGAAATGTGGACCTCTTTAGTTGACCGAAATGCAAATCCGAGATGTTGGCAGAGATTGGCAAATATCGGCCCCCAAAAGACAGATTTTCTGAATGCTAGATAGGCAAAATGGGCCAAAAATGGAAAAAGTAACAAAAAATGACTTTTTTGGAAATTTGTCGGACTCGGATTTCCATGGTCATTGACGACCTTACACCCATGGTCGGGGGAAAGTTGATCGGTTTGGCTGTTTTCTTCCAAAATTTACTGGTTTTTCTTCTCTACATATTTTTCTTGATATTTTTGGGGATTGTCGCAAGAAGGTGACAAAATGAGTAAAGTTTCCAAATTTGCGAGAAACATGAGGGACTTGTCGTAAGAAGGTGTTGTTTAGTTGCAAGTAGTAGAATTTGGGTCAAACAATGTCGGAATGACCTGAAATTTGAGGCGAACCTTCTTAGGGACAAAATACGATCATCCATGGCCTCTGATTTGAGAATCATGGCCTCTAGGGGTCCCGTCGTAAAAAAGATCCGTTTTGTTGCAAAAAGGAAGTTGTGAAGCCGAATTCAGTCAAATGATATTAGAATGACTTGAAATCATGGTGAAGCTTCTTGGAGGTAAAAGAAGATGATCCGAAGGCTCTGATTTGAGGATCATGGCCCCAAAGGATCTCATTGCAAGGACATGCTTTACAACAAGAAGAATGAATGTGTCAAACAATGTCGGAATGACCTGAAATTTGATGTGGAGCCTCTTAGAAGTATTTTGAGACCAACAATTTGCTCTGATTTGAGAAACAAAGTCTTCAAGATAGCTGTCGCAAGGACTTGTTTTTTCGCAAGAATAATTCAACTTTTGCCTTCAAGGCCAAACGATGTTGGAATGGCTTGAGATTTGATGTGGAGCCTCTTGGTGGAATTTTGAGACCAACCATTTGCTCGGTTTTGGGAAACAGGGTCTGTAGCACTGCTGGTGCAAGTACTTGTTTCTTTGTTAGAAGAGTGAAGTTGGGCTAGCTGGTGCTGGAATGGCCTGAAACTTAATCTAGACACTCTTTAGGTTTGTAAAAGAGGATCTTGAGCTATCCAAGTGATTCTGAGAATATCTGGTGCCTGAAGTAGCTGCTACCTAGTTTGTAACAAGAAGAATGCAATGATGTCGAAACTTCTTGAAATTGATGGGAAACCCTTTGATTTGCCTAAGTAAGACTTTTGTGAGCTTTTTATATCTTGTTTGCTGAGTTTGAAGATGTTCTGCTGTCATTTCTTCTTCAGGGATTTTTTAAATCCTTCTTTAGACTTTAGCAGGTTTTGCGGGGCTTCGTGGCCATTGGTGAACCTTGCTTTTGATATTGATGAGCTTCTTACATGATGAATAAGTATTTGGCGCCTTCTTGTTACTGAAAATCACACTTGAATGGCTTGATGTAGCTTTGGGTGATTTCTTTTGTGTTGGAATTTCTTCAGGGCAAAAATGACATTTTTGTGTCAACAGTCTTCGTCCACATTGTATCGTCACTGTCGACATCGTCGTTCTACATTTTTCAATGACGTGTCACCCTCTTCTCCTTGATCCTCTCTTCTGCGATAGCGCATGGATTGCATCTGTGGCCAGAGCACTGATCGCCACTGTCGAACCATGCAATGATGCAGAATAGAGAAAGAGAGTGATGCAAGAGCATATGGACTAAATTCATTGGAAGATGTGATTGATTAGGGCCTTGCTTATTTGGATCGATTTGATCGATCAGAAGGATTTTTGGATCCATCTCAATCGGGGCTCAATCAAGAAAACAATTCAAATCTAGCTTTGGATGGGAAATTGAACGGTCAAGATTTGGTCCGAAATAAACTTCAGAATTAATTCTAATTATTCTGAATTAACTGGGGAATCAAGTCAGATCAATTCCAGCCCATTTGGATCATGCCATCATGTTATTCCAGGCCCATGTCCATTGAGCAGGCCTAAATTGTGGACAGCAAGTTAGGTGGTTTGGACCCATTAAATAGAGGCCCAGGCCATGTCCGATTCAGAAAAGGCAACAAGCAGCCCACGTTGCCTAGATTTAGGGGCCATATATAAGCAACTGCTTGGTCCCACATAACTACCTATGGAGGCCTATAGTCTCTAAAGCACAGCTCGTGCAATGAATCTGGGCAAACTTTCTGCATAATGTGGTTCCCCTCTTTCTCAATATTTACCTATATTTTAGCTGCTTGAGATGGTAAGAGATTGTTAGGATTAGAAGGCATGTCTTTCAAATGCAGACTTGCTATGAATAAAGAGGATAAACAGCTAGATTATCAAGGATAATCTTTAGGCCCTACAAATGTGCAAGAGAAGATCCATAGGCTGTTGGGAGGTTTCCTACTTGATTAATTCCATTAGGATTCCGTGCTAACTGTTAAAAGAAGCAAGAACCGTTGGATTATCTCCAAGACATCAAGTGGGGTCCATGCCCACCCAAACGAGGATGCTCAAGCGCAAATCTCTTTCCTTTTTTTTTTTTTCGTTTCATTATTTTTGTTCTTTCCTAGTTTTAATGTAATAGGATTCTATTTTTTAGGAGTTTCATTAGGGTTGAATATTTTTTAAAATTTGAGGAAAGTTGCATGTGTGCATTTTTATCTATTTTTCTTCTCCTTGGTTTGAGTATCTCCCATTGGATTGAAGGTATTGATTGTGGATATTCGCGATCAACGGTATGCGAATCTACTTTTCTCCTTGTTTAAGTTGATTTTTTGTCTGATTGAAGATCGGGTATCGTTGGGTTCAACATCAATTGGGATTAGTGCTTCCCTGAGTGCGTCAGAGAGCCAAAAGCTTCTCTGACAAAGTCTTCTGTGCTCATTTAGAGTTCGTAGAGAGAGAGAGAGAGAGAGAGAGAGAGAGAGAGAGAGAGAGAGAGAGAAGGGGTCTTTAAAGTGCCTTTTTAGAAATTAGTGATGATGTTCACTTTGAAATTAGTAATGATGTTCAACTTGTTAGCCCAGTTAATCACTCTTCATATCAACCAATTCGGCACTCTCTTTTGTTGTTAACTTATGCTTTTTATGGTTTTACTGTTTATAACACGGTCCGAATCAATTGATTTATTTAAACTGCATTAGATTTCAATTTATGACTAAAATCTGTTTATCATCCCCAACAGTTTTCAGCGTTTTGATCTGCTTTTTGTTGATTGAATGTTGTTTTTAGGTGGCTTGTAAATTGATTTTTGATCATGTGCGTAATGGTCATATTACTGCTATTGTGTTCCAGGCAGCAGGTTAATCACTTTGTGTCTACATTACAGCAATACGTGCAATCACAATTGTCGCATGTATCATGGTGCAGGTTTTCATACTCCCTTAGGCATCAGGTTTAAATTTCTTTTCTTTCTGATATGTTTTCTTTTTTTTTCCTTCTTCTATCAATTTCTGTAATGCAGCTATTATGAAAGCACTCTCTGATCCATGACCTGTTATAGATGCAATACTGTGAGGCCCTGAGCTGTGATCTGATATGGGAGCCCATGGTTCATATATCTGCGGCTTTGATCTGATTTGATCCTCTTATGCTGAGTGTGAACTATTTCGTTATGCTTTCTTAATGAATATATGTACGTCATCTGTAGTTGGGACAGGGCTTTGATGAATGATAATGATGATATAGATCATCCATAGTTTTCAATTTTGGGGGAATGGTCCATCTCTGTTGGGTTCCTTAAATCAAATGGTCTGATGTTATAGTCATAGCCCACTTATCCATTAACGAAGGCCTGAGGATACAATGCATGTCTGGGTCTTTGATCACACACACACACACACACACACACACTTGAAGGCCCCATGAACATTTTCTGTGTTCATACTTACACTAGGCCTCATTTTTTAATTGTGGTCTGCGACCATCTAAGTGATCTGGTTGGGGTCTGGGATGTTCATTCCTTAAACCAATATAAATTTCTATATATATTGAACATATTTCTTTGCATTAGTCTTCATTTTCCCTTGCATATGGCGTTTTTTGACATGTTTCCATAATGTACATGGAAATTTGACCAAGACTCGAAAAGATCAAATCAGAATTCCTACTGTTTTGAAGGGATCTCTTTCCGCTTGTACATTCGACCATGACTCAAAAATATTAAATCAGAATTCCTACTGTGTTGATTGGTGAAGGGATCTCTTTTCCCTTCTATGCATGGTTTTAAATTTTCGAGTATTGGCTGTTATGTTGATGGCTTCACCTGTAATCAAAATGATCGATGAAGACTTACTATTACATGTCATTAGTAATAGAGAATATTTTACTTTAAGAAGGTTGTTATGATGGAAATGAGTTCATCTTAAATTAGGATTAAATTAGACTTGATTTTTGATGTGATTAGGATTGGGTTATATCAGAGTTATGATGTTATTAGGATATCTTGAGTGTTTTTTATTTTATTTTATTAGAGTTATCTTAAAATGAAGTGATCTTTATTGTACTTATAAATACAAAGTTACTCTCAATAAAATATACCATGGTGATTTGTCAAAAAATATAGTCCTTTAATTTCTTCAACTACATCATATTCTAATCTGTTACCTGTTGTGATACCCCACTGCTGAAAAGAAAACAGGAAAAGGCAGAGGTTTGGCATTAGTTTAATCCTTTGCTTGCTGTCCTCCTTTTATGGCATAAAATAAATTTTCATAGCCACACAACCATAAACATGGCTACTTTTATTCTTGGTTTTAACGGATGCCATTATAGTCACCAAAACAATTATTTATGACCTTAGTTTAATCCTTTGCATGCTGTAGTCCTTTTATGGCATAAAATAGAGTTTCATATCCATACAGCGAAAACCGGTATGACCACTATCATTCTTGGTTTTAACAGATGCCATTATAGCCACCAAAACAATTAATTATAACCTTCATTCTATGGATTGGTATTACCCAAACAATAATTAGTTCAGTTTTGTTCCAACCGACAAATTGCCTTTCTACTCTGTTTAAATCGGCTATTATTTAATGACATAAGCACAAATTTCAGGTATGGGTCAGCTGTCTGGAGCATGGAACAACCTGTGGTTGGCCTGCATTGTCACAACCCATAACCCGGGGCCCTCAAATTCCGAGTCATGAGTTAACAAGTATCACATTCACATTCATAAGTCAAATTAAATAATCAAAATAAAAATTCAGGCTTAGATTTATAATATTAAATCTCTACAATTTAAAGTCTAAACAATCTATACACAGCCACCTAATATCAATAAATTGACTATTAAGTCCACAATTGCTTAAAACAATTAAATAACTCTAAAATGTGTAAGGCTATTCCTTTAATCCAAATAGTTGTTTGTCGTCTCTCAATTTCGCATGCCGAATCCTATAGGTCCTCTGTCATCCAAATCATTATTCCCTTAAAAAATCTGGTTAACTGGTAGGGGCAATCCAGAGATCACTGGAAACTGAGTGAATATAGCCAGATTGTGCAAACGTACAACAAATTAAATAAAATTATACATCAAGCTTAAAGAACATCCATAAGGTCTCGCTCATAGTCAGGGCCAGGTGGATTTGGTCAATTCTACTGACAAGCACCTAACCACTTGATAGCATAGACCCAGACTCATGCACCTCAAGGATGCCAAATAAAACAAAATGGCGCCTTTAAAGTCTTTTTGTGCACATAACAAAATTGACCATAAGGTCCAAAATCATCAAAATGGTACCTATGAATAAAATTCTTCCAAAACTGCTCAAAGTCAACAAATCTCCCAAAATTGCCCACTGTATGGGGACGTCTTACCACACAGTGCTAGTGGTCTAGGGGTGTCCAAAGGTTTCCTCCGAACAACTAAGTCATTCCTAATTTATCATATTGGCCGAATTCAAATCAACTTAACTTATAAATTCAAATTTACGTTCTTGTCATTATCATTACCCGCAGTGAGTTGGTTCAACCAGCCCCTTACATGCAATCCGGATTTATTTTTTTGCCCCACACCAAATCACTATTGGTATCCGATTGTGTAAGGTCTGTCCCATACCGACTCTTTACAGATTTTGAGATAATAACATTGGGTCACACCAAGTTAACACAACATAGGCATAAATCACATCATGTAGTCTATTGCATGACTGCCAAATTGTTAACATGTAACTGACAAACAATAGCATACATGTATTTATCTGAATACAAGTCGTTAAACGCCTTAGCTATCCGAGTCATATGCCACTCGTTAACAATTAAATAACGGAATTTCATCAAATCTTCATAGAATGATGAAAACCTATAACTAGAATTTAACTTGGAGTGTTCAGTCAAGGCCAGGGATTCATCCTTGAGTTCAGCTAAGGCTTTTCCTCTCTACCTTCAACTTGTTAACTGAATTACAATAACGAGTGAAACCCAACAATTATTCAAGGAATCAGCAATGATTCAATAAGAAGAGTAAATTTCTGCAACACAATATGAAAATAATACATAACATTCAAAGAAAAGAGGTCTACATGTATTCACCCAAGATTACACCCTCCTATAGGTTCGACTATGGTCAAACTCCAAGAGTAGAGTTTGGTCAACTCAGAAATCCCCAAAATTGGGGTTCAGCTATACCCCAAACCCGTAGAACGAGATGCAACCGGTCCCCAAATTGTAATTTGGAATTCGGCCAAGGAGTTCCTCATTAGTATCCATCAATCCACTACATTCCTCGTGGTTTCCACACAAATCACAGCATATGAGGGTCCTCACAAAGTCAAGATTGAGTAAAACCAGCAATATACACAACTAGACATGGGTATCTATTCACCTAGTGTATGCGATTGATGCTCGATTCACTTGAGGGAAGATGAATGTCATCAAAGAAGGCACAAAGCTGCTGGTTCTCCTCTTTACCTTCCCTTGACCTCCCTAATTTTCTCTTCCAGTTTTTGTCTAGGGCTCTAGGGTTAGGATTTCAAGAGGTTTACAAAAGAAAAGGAGAGAAAGAGCGGTCGATGGAGAGGCTGGTGCTTTCGAATGGGGTCTGAAGAGGATTATAAGTCTGGCAACTAAATTGGAATCCTACTAGAGTTAGTGTGACACAAGAATCCCACCTTGGGATTCATGTGCACTTTCCTTCTCATAGTCGAAACCACTATTCCTCTTATTTTCTCATATGGGTCCCATCTACTAATTCTAATACAACTAATCCTCTTAGTTGGTCTTTTGGGTCCTTCCAAATAGTCAATTAAAAGAAAATCTTAAACCATCAATTCTACCTCAAATATTTAATTAAAAAGGGTTCCAAAAAGATCCTATACAGATCTGTAAAAATATGGAAATCTTTTACGTCCTAATATTAGGTTCCACAAGGTTCTTCCCAAATTGTAGAATATGGGTTAGGCCACAGGGGGTCCCACCCAGGGTGATACCCACTGAAAAACTCATTGTCTTCATATGTACAACTGGTTCCCTTGGGCCAACCCAAAAGAATCAAGTAGTAATAATATTAAGTGTCAAGATCATAGTTATAATACTTATCATAATACCAACAACAACAACAGCAACAATAATAATAATTTTATTAATTATTATAGTAATAATCATCCATATAAAATATTTTTATATAATTCACAAAATAAAGTATATTCATATATTTATATTCTGAAGAAATCTAATATTCTAATATATTTAAGAAAATCCAGAAAATTAATTATATACAAAACAATATTGCTAACTATTCTATCCCCTATAACAAGCTCTGGTTCATTACATACATGATCAATCCAAACCATAGTTACCTGATTCGCAATTCGACTAATTCGAATTCAAGTTCGCAGTTCAAAGTTCGACTCCCAGCCAAATTCGAAAATTCGATGGAGTAGGTTTGCTTAATTCGTTTTTCGATTCACTCAATTCGCAATTCGAATTCAATTAGTTTGATATTCTAGTTCGTAAGTCAAGTTAAGTATCAATGTAAATATTTTAATAAAACTTCAGATAATTTAAAATATATAAAAATAATAATATTTCACAAAAATAGATATATGTGGATATATAAAGATCTACACCCATTGTCAAATCCTTGTCATAACTATGGTAGGTAAGCTATTTGAGTTGTAATAACACATATGCTTTCCACTAATAAGCATGATGAGAATTTTCAATTTGATAAAAGAATGTCCCATCATCACATTCACCAATATAAAAGCGTGTACATTTTTTAATTATTAAATCAAGTGTTCTATATGTAATTAATCTTATGGCAAGCCCAAGTTTATTTTATGTAAAAATTTGTTGAATCCAATAAAAGATGAGAATAATCGTTTTCACTGATTTGGATTTCTAATAAGTGCCTGCACTATGCGCCCTGCTAATTTCTTATTTACCTAATATTTAAAACTCTAAAAGAACTTAGAAGCATTAAATATCTACAATTTTTCTCTTCGGAAGAGGCGATTGAGATGAGAGAGAGAGAAAGCAGTACATGTTTTAGTAAAACAAGAAAGTAGTACATTGGATAGGGTATTGGAAATGTCCCATAGTTAATAGGGAGAAGCCGATTTTCCTCTCATACCAAGGGACCGGTAGAAAGGTAACTGCTGTACTGCTGTACCACCTTGCATTAAAAGCCTGCTCCTTTTTTTCTTGCACAGAGACCATAGGAAAAGGCTGTAGCACCTTTTTCTCACCTTCTTCTCTATTTTCTCAAGACCCGAATCCATTCGAATTGAACAGCGATTTGTTCGATTCGAATGGGACGGAATTCGAAGGCTGCCTAACCGAATCAGGTAACTATGATCCACACTCCTTACACTCACTGCCCCCAATGAATGGCATGCTTCAGGTAGACCCTATAGGCATGACTGCTTCTTGCTGTAGCAGAATAGCCAGGCCATTCCTAAAAAACCCGTGTGTATATAATTTTATTTATTGATTTATTTTTCAAATTATTCACATTGTCAACAGTTTAAAGATGAAATGGGAATTTTTTTTTTGGTAACCCAACCAAGGGGGCTCGAACCCAAGAGCAGACCCCGCACACATACATGCAGATAGCCCGCACAAGTGGGAAGAGGTGGTGTACCCAGGGTTCGAACCCTAGGCAGACAGGTGAGAACTGCCACCACATACGAGTAAGGTAAGTGGCTGTTCTCAGATGAAATGGCAATTGATTGAGGTGCAGGGTCCTTGCTTTGTGGTCTGTAATATATTTCTGTATGTATATCTTATATGTCATTATTCGTACATCCTCATTCATAAACATTTCAACTTAGTTCAATGATTATCTTTTTTCCTTCTTTTCTTTGGTTAGGTTAAAGATATGCTGGACTTGGAGTCGGTGCATATGGCATACCTGGATGATTCATTGTATATGTGAGTTAAAACATGCTATTATTTGGAGATTTCGTTTTGCCAGTATATTTATGGGCTAAATTAACAAGATATCCTTACTCCTGGAATGAGCAAATATCCCTTGAAATTATTGGATAAATTAAAACTGAATTAACTAGTATCTTAGAGAAACCTTGTTATTATTATGTTTTAGCTTATTTCTTTGAATATGTTTGGTCTTTTTTGTCAGTTGATGGTGTCGACGACGATATTTGGTCTTTTCAGCTAGCTGGATTGTACTTTCATTGCAAAAATTAAGTTTTTGTTAACTTTAATATATTGAGATATATTAGAGTTGTAAATGCTATAGGTCCAGAAGACATTCCGATAGAGGCTTGAAAATGCTTAAGAGAAGTTGGGGTGATTTGGTTAACTAGGCTTATTCAATAAGATATTAATGAAAAAGAAGATGCTGGATGAATGGGGAAGAAGTATTGTAGTATCTATATATATGAACAATGAAGACATACAAAAATGTACCAACTACCGTGGGATTAAACTTATGAGTCATACTATGAAGCATTGGAAGAGAGTAATAGAGCAAAGACTTAGATAGAAGACCAAGCTATCTGAAAATCAATTTGGTTTTATGGCAGGAGGTCCACTATGGAAGCTATATTCTCAATTTGGTAATTAATGGAAAAATATCGAGCAAATCTGCATATGGTATTCATCGATTTAGAAAAACTTATGACATGGTACCTAGAGATTTAATTTGGTAGGTTTTAAATAAAAAGAATGTCCCAAGAGGTTATATTGAAATTATTAAAGACATGTATGAAAGAGCTTTAACGAGTGTGATAAATACTTGTGGAGAGACAGTGAGTTCCCAGTGATAGGTGTGCATCATGGGTTAGCCCTAAGCCCTTATCTCTTTGCATTGATAATGGATTAGTTAACTACTCATATTCTAGAGAAGGTACCCTGGTGTATGTTGTTTGCAGACAATATAGTATTGGTGGATGAATCAAGAGATGGTGTGGATGTAAAACGAGAGGAGGAGGGAGGGGGGGGGGGGGGGAGAATGACTTTAGAATCCAAAAGCTTTATAAGTCGTACAAAGGCAGAATATAGGTTGCAACTTCAGTGGGCATATACAAGGAGCTGAAACTACTGTGAGAATTGAAGCCGGCAAGATCAAAGAGATTCTTTCCGTTATCTTGGTTTGATAATTAGTAAGGACGGGGAGATTGATGAAGATGTCGAACATAAGATAATAGCGGGATGGTTCAAAAGGAGACTTGCTTGCCCTTCTTTTGGAGTACTTTGTGACTGACGAATGCCAACAAGATTGAAAGGGAAAATTTACAGGACAATGATTAGACCAGCTATGACCTATGGAGTAGAATGTTGGCCAATTAAGAAGTAACATATGTACAAAATGGATGTAGTAGAGAAGAGAATGTTAAGGTGGATGTGTGATAAAACTAAGATATGGATAAAATTAGAAATAAGTAATTTCGAGAGCACTTAGGGATAGCATCAATAGGGGATAACATTAGAGAAACCCGTTTGAGATGGTTTGGGCATGTCCAATGCAAGCCGGCAACCAAGGGTGGACACAAGTGTTAGCATATGGGTGCGGATAAGACCTTAAAAGATTCAATTTTATTATTTAACTTCTTCACTTGATCATTGCCCGCACCACCCAAACAAAAATCCTGGGTCCGCCATTTCCGGCAACGGCGCCTGTAAGGAAAAGTTTGGTTATGCAGGTTGATGGCCCACCAAGGTGAAGGGGTAGGCCAAAGAGGACGTGGATGAATGTAGTAAAAATAGACCTGAAGAAGTACAACTTGCTTGAGGATTTGGCTCAGGATAGATTGGATTGGAGAAACAAAATTCATGCAGCCAACCCCAACCTAGTTGGGACGAGGCTTTGATGATGAAGATGAACTCTAATATATGGATAACAGTTTGAAAGCTTATCTCCTACTGTTGTCACTTCTATTGTAACATTTCTGTTTTAATTTGATTTCAAAGTGGTTGGCTGCATCAAATGCTGGCCCACTACTGTTTCAGGGCCCATTTACCGTTTTGTTTTTATTCTGAAAAATAGGAAAATATTTCTGCACTTCTTTTCTTATTTTTATGTCGTTGATGTAAACATCCATATTTTTCTTTGCTGTAAAAGGCTGATTCTATTCAAACTTTATGCTTTGCCTTCTAGATGTTTCCTGTCTGTTGAGACACGATCTGTTGCTAGCTTTATTGAGAATATTTTGCAATGTGCATTGGACTTCCGGATGTGTTTTGCTGGAGGCTGTTGGAATGTTGGTTCCAGTGTAGAAGACTCATTAGAGATGCTTGCTCAGATAAACTTTTCCCAGGTGATTTCTACCTCTTTTGTTTCATGGCAATTGTCTTTTGATGCATTCTAAACCTGGCTTTAATAAACATCTATTTCATTTATGTAATACTTTTGACTGAAACTAATCTAGATTTTTGGAAAACAATTGGCTGGAGCCTGTGTCATCGGGGTCGCAGCCAGGGTGGTTGAAGTGGGGCAATTTTTTTGACTCCGGATACTCTTATGTCTCACTCACTTTGAGTGAGGGGAGTGGAACTCCATGGTGGTGCTCACTTGGCCATAATCCAAATTGTTCAAAATGAATGCCCTCCCCTCCAGTGGGTTTTCCCTACATTTTACTCCAATAGGAGTTGTATAGATGCTCAAAGACTAAATGGTGGAACTTGAAAGGTGATAAGCAACTAGCATTTAGGGATAGAGTACTAGAGGAAGACGTTTGGGCGATAAATGAGAGTGCAAATAATAGGTAGCAGAGTGTATTAAGAGGGTAGGGAAAGAAGTCTTAGGAGAATCCAAAGGGGGTGCTCCGGCACAGAAGGAGGCATGGTGGTGGAGCAAGGCCATTCAAGACAAGATAAGAGTTAAAAGAGAGAGTTTTAAAACTTGGCAAAGGGATCGAAATGCAGCAAACTTGGAAAAGTATAAAGAAGCAAAAAGAGAAACCAAAAAGGCAGTTAGTGAGGCCAAGGCAAAGGCATTTGAGGAGCTATATAGGCGACTTGACACTAAGGAAGGCGAAAGAGAGATATTCAAGCTTGCTAAAGCCAGAGATAGGCGGACCAAGGACTTAAACCAAGTTAAATGCATTAAGGATGAGGATGAAAAGGTATTAGTAAAGGACGATGAGATAAAGGAGCGTTGGAAGAGCTACTTCTACAAGTTATTTAACGAAAGCAGTAGTAGTGACATACAATTGGGACAGCTTACCATTTCTAGGGAAGAATCGAATCATATGTTCTATAGGAGAATCAGTAGGGAAGAAGTTAAAGAAGTATTGAAAAGGATGAAGAATGGGAAAGCGGTTGGGCCAGATGGTATCCCTATTGAGGTCTGGAGGTGCTTGGGGGAGAATGGCATAAATTGGTTGACAAAACTTTTTAATGTAGTGCTAAAGAGCAAGAAGATGCCTGATGCATGGAGGAAAAGTATTCTTATACCCATATACAAGAACAAAGGAGATATTCAGAACTGTGCGAACTACCGCGGGATTAAATTGATTAGCCATACGATGAAATTATGGGAGAGAGTTATTGAGAGAAGACTAAGAAGAACAACAAACATTTCAGATAATCAATTTGGTTTCATGCCTGGGAGATCAACCATGGAGGCTATCTTTCTCCTGAGGAGGTTAATGGAACAGTATAGAGAAGGCCAGAAAGATTTACATATGGTGTTCATTGACTTGGAGAAGGCCTATGACCGGGTTCCTAGGGAGATTCTATGGGGAGTACTGGAAAAGAAAAGAGTGTGTGTCGCATATATTGAGGCGATAAAGGATATGTATGATAGAGCCGTGACATCTATAAGGACGACTGGCGGAGAGACTAAGGAGTTTCCTATCACGATTGGTCTACACCAAGGCTCAGCGTTAAGCCCGTACTTATTTGCCCTAGTTATCGATGAGATTACAAGACATATTCAGGATGAGGTGCCGTGGTGTATGCTATTTGCAGATGACATTGTTTTAGTAGATGAGACGAGAGAAGGAGTGAATGCTAAGCTAGAAGTATGGCGGAAAACGTTAGAGACAAAAGGGTTTAGGCTAAGTCGATGCAAGACGGAATATATGGAGTGCAAGTTTAGCCAAAGTAGGACACTTGGTAACATAAAAGTAAGCTTAGGCACACAAAAGATTGTAGAGAAAGAAAACTTTAGGTACCTTGGATCGATGGTGCAACAGGATGGAGGGATTGATACTGATGTAAGTCACAGGATTCAGGCCGGGTGGACCAAATGGAGGAGTGCTTCGGGGGTCTTGTGTGATCGGAAAGTCCCCCTCAAGGTTAAAGGAAAGTATTATAAGGTGGCGGTAAGACCAGCATTGTTATATGGATCAGAGTGTTGGGCAGTAAAGCATAATCATGTTAAGAAGATGGAAGTTGCGGAGATGAGAATGCTAAGATGGATGTGCGGGATCACAAGGAGAGATAGGATTAGGAATGAGGAGATTAGGGGCAAAGTAGGAATAGCACCGATTGGAGATAAAATGAGAGAAAATCGACTAAGATGGTTTGGCCATGTTAGAAGGCGTCCAATGGAAGCACCTGTTAAAAGGTGTGAAGGCATAGAGATTGCCAGGAGTAGGAGAGGGAGAGGGAGACCCAAGAGAAGTTGGAAAGAAACTATTAAACATGACCTTGCCTACATGGATCTAACGGAGGACATGGCCCTAAACAGATTTGATTGGCGTCGTCAAATCCATATAGCCGACCCCACCTAGTGGGAAAAGGCTTGGTTTGGTTTGGTTTGGTTAGGAGTTTGTCCCACTGTAAGATTCAGCTGGTTAGCTCAGTTGGTGAGGCACTTCTCTTCCACAGAAACAACCAGGTATCAATCCCGCGCTCTAGCGCTGATGGAAGAGACTGGAGTGGATGTGTGAGTACTTACCTTGCAAAAAAAGAAAAAAGAAAAAAAGATTGAGTAAATGGTTAATATGTGATTGATGCATAAGATTAACAATTCATAAGATTATCCCAGACTGTAACTTGGTTTGAGGCATCATGTAATGAGGGTGCATGAGTTTGAGTCTCTAGTAAAGCCCAAAAAAGAAAAAGAAGAAGAGCATAAGATTGTGTTAATCGCATTATTAATCATATGCTTGATCTTATAGTGGGACCGACTCGTATTGGAGTAAATTGTTGGGACATCCCACGGGTGGGCAGGGTGGTGTTTGTTTGAATGGTTGGATTTTCAATAGATGGGCCCCATTGTACAGTTCCACTCCCTCATGGCATGTGTGAGAGACTCAGAGGAATTAGGCGCCACCTTTTTTATACCCTGCCCGTCCTAAAATAAAAATAAAAATAAAAAATCCATATTAGCCCATCTAGATTGTGACTTGTACTAACTTCCTTTCCTTTATGTGTTCCACTTAAGCTGTGATTATGCAAAAAAGCATATCCTGTGGCATCCTGAGGAGGAGGTTATTGAGAAATGTCACAAAAGAACTTCACCCCTAGCCTCCCTCTGTATTCTTTGGCTTTTTTTTTAGGCCTTGTATTTACTGCTAATCTCATTCCTCATTTTCACTAGTATCTGCCTTAGCTTATATTCAAATGACTCCGAAAGACCAATAATTTCTCGTGTTATAATGTTTGAAATATGACCACTTGCTCCTTAGCCTTGACAACATGTATTGTAAATGGTTGTCATGGGCTCGTGGCAACAGATTGTAGTAAGCCTATCCTACTGTGACTCACACTTACGCTGCCCCACGCCCCCCACCCCACACGTGGTCTCACCTATGAAGGTTTAAGATGTATGATACCAACCTTGACCCTGATGTTGGTAGGTCGGGTCGACTTTGATATACGTTTTCTCCCACTCCTTTCTTTTAAGACTAATTATATTAAGTTTTATTTTGAAATAATTATTTATTAATAAATACATAAATAGGATATAAATGGGGCAAATTGGTTTGACTTTATATCTGAATAGAATCTATGTTGGGATTGGGTCCACAGGCCTGAATAGAAGATTTGACAATAAAATTTACAACCAAATGACTTTTCAGTGGCATTCTCGTTATGGATGATTTATATATGGTTGTTTATATTCATATATCTTACTTGTCTTGTACATCTTTTCTTTATTGGGGATTTTTAATGTCAAAGCAAGGAGAAGGAAGAAGAAACAAATTGTTTTGTGAATTGCATGATCCTCTTGAAGGTCACGATCTTCTTTATATAGATATATTGTTGCTATATTAGTTACAGTGATTGAAGCAAATCTCTAGATTACACTAATTCTAATCTAATTACAATCTAAATCATATCTTCACATAAGGCAAATAAGATTACATAGTTGTACACTCATGGCTTGTTTTGACCAATAAGTTGGGCTTTAGTTGTCATGGGCTGTGACCCACTGACCCAGATCCAGTAACCCATTTAACACCCCCCCTCAAATTGATGCAGGTGAATCAACCAACATCAATTTGCCAACTAAGAATTGGTGCCATGGCCGAGGAAGTCCCTTGGTAAATATATCTGCAATTTGAAGTTCGGTAGGAACATGAGGGAGAGTAATATCTTTACGCACAAATTCATCACGAATGTAATGACAAGTCACTTCAATATGTTTGGTGCGTTCATGGAATACAGGATTTTCAGTAATCCTGATGGCACTTGTGTTGTCGGCATATAGAGGTGTAGAACAAGATGGAGGAAATCCAAGCTCAGAAAGAAGACCCCGAAGCCAGACAATTTCAGAGATGGCGGCAGACATAGCACGATATTCTGCTTTTGTTGATGATTTGGAGACTTTATCTTGTTTCTTACACTTCCAGGAAATCAACGAATCCCCTAAGAACATGCACCAGCCCGTGGTAGACCGTCGACTATCAAGGCAACCAGCCTAGTTAGAATCTGAGTAAGCAATGAGAGAAGTCGAATTGCCCACGGGAAAGAAAAGGCCACGAGTTGGTGTATGTAGAACATTCCGAAGAATGCGTCGAACAACAACGAGATGGAGATGACGTGGTTGAGTTATGAATTGACTAACCAAATTCACCACATATGAGATATCGGGCCTAGTGATAGTCAAGTAGATCAAACTGCCGACTAAACGACGATACATTGTGGCATCAGGAAGAAGATCACTCGTATCGTGTGTGAGCTGAAGATTGGCCTCAATAGGTGTATCGACAGGAGTTGAATTTTGAAGACCGGCCGTCTCAATGAGGTCCATAGCATATTTGTGTTGATCGAGGATGAGACCTTTCTCTGATTGATGAACCTCAAGGCCTAAGAAGTATGTGAGTGGCCCTAAATCTTTCATATGAAAGGATTCATGTAAGGATGCTTGTAGATGGGTGATCATGCCAGAATCTGTCCCTGAGATGATGATATCATCCACATAAACCAAGAGGACAGTAATCCCACTCGAGGAGCGATGAAGGAACATAGAAGGATCAGATACACTTTGAGAGAATTGAAGATGAAGGAGAGCATCCCTAAATTTTTCAAACCAAGCGCGCGGAGCTTGCTTCAGACCATATAGAGAGCATCATAAGCGCGCACAATCTCCTGTCGAGGCCCCCGTAAGTCCTTGGGGAAGTCGCATGTAGACTTCTTCCTTGAGATCACCATGTAGGAAGGCATTCTTAACATCAAATTGGTAAAGAGGCCATGAGTGAGAAGCAGCAATGGCCAGAACAGTACGAATGGTTGTCATTTTTGCAATCAGAGCAAATGTTTTTGCATAATTGATGCCATATTCCTGTCGGTTACCCAATGCTACTAACCGTGCTTTATAGCGATCCAACGATCCATCGGCCTTGAGCTTAATTGAGAAAACCCATTTGCAGCCGATAGGTTTTGCAGATGAGGGACATGGAACAATATCCTAGGTATGATTATCCTGCAGTGCAGCTAATTCTTCGTTCATAGCCTTTTGCCAACAATCATACTTCACCGCCTGTGAGTAAGAAGTAGGAATAGCAATGGAGGAGAGGGTAACAATTAAGGATGTGTGAGTGAACCCATATTTGTTTGGAGGCTTTGAGTGACGAGTAGAACGTCGAAGCTGAACTGGAGATGAAGAAGTATGTGATGTAGTAGGGGCAAGATCCGGTGCCGGCGAGGGATCGAGAGGGGGAGGCAGTAATGGAACATCCTTTTGACGACGTCATTTATAAACAATAAGTGGAGACGAGATGGTGTCAGAAAAAGGAGGTAGATGAGAAAAAGAAGGTAAAGGTGGGGAATGGGTAGGCACAGGATCATAGCAGATATACCATTTTTGGTGAGATGCATAGCCAAGGAATGCACATTGAGCTGATTGTGCCGTTAATTTTGTTCGTTCAGTAGGAGGAAGATGAACGAAGCACACACATCCAAAAATACGCAAGTGGGTATAAATAGGATCTGTATAAAAGAGACGAAAGTATGGTGTTTGATTGGCGGGGCGATGAGATGGTAAGCGATTGATTAAGTGAACCGCAGTGGCTAACACTTCCGGCCAAAATTTTGCTTGAACGGATGATTCTAAGAGAAGAGAATGAACAGTATCAAGGAGATGTTTGTTTTTCCATTCAGCGACTCCATTCTGTTGAGGAGTGTAAGGGCACGATTGCTGCGATAAAATCCCGTGTGTTTGCAAAAAAGTTTGAAACTGGTGAGATATATTCCCCTCCGGAGTCGGATCGGAGAATTTTTATGCGAGTAGAAAACTCATTTTCAACATAAGCCATAAATTTTTGGAAAGCATCAAACACTTCAGATTTAGAATGCAAGAAATATACCCATGTGAATCTACTATGATCATCAATAAATGTGACAAAATATTTGAAATGTGTGAGAGAGTACTGGAGTAATCCCCCAGACATCACTATGAATAATGTCAAAGCAATTTGAAGCCATAGTAGATTTGGAAGAAAATGGAAGGACTTTGCTTTTGCCAAGTTTGCAAATAGAACACTCATAAGAAATGTGACTAAAAGAAAGTTTATTTTTATTAATGCGACCTGTGTTTAACATTAAAGATAACAATTTGGAATGAGGATGGCCTAATCTATTATGCCAGAGCCTCCAAACATCTTGAGGAGAAAAACAAGAAAAAGCAGAAATATGTTTATTATGAGAGATAGGCATAACAAGAGGAAACAGGCGTCCACACTTAGGCCCCTTCGCGATCACTGTCCCCAACACTTGATCCTGCACAACACAACCAGATCGAGAAAAAAAAACATTACAATTATCATCAATCAGTTGGCCAACAAACAAAAGGTTTGTAGTTAGATGGGGAGAGAGAGACATTTGTGAGAGGCAATGAATGAATAATATCACTAGTAGCTGTAATAGGAATCTTTTGACCATCAGCAATATGGACTTGCAAATTTCCATTGTAGGGTTGCAGGTTGGAGAGATGAGTGGTGGAGGAAGTCATGTGATTGGAAGCTCCAGAATCAATAAACCAAATGGAGGAAGAGGATTGATGATTACCTGAAATGCCAAGTGCAGAGAAGGCATTTATGATCATTTGTTGAATAAGCTCAGGGGTGATCTGAGGAGCATTATTGGAGACAGGAGGTGGTGAAGGCATAACTGATGCTGAAGGACTTTCACTAGAAGTAGTAGCATCTCTAGTGTTGACATGATATGCTCGTGGAGTACGATTTTGTGGCCGCCTTCTGCAATCTGTAATAACATGACCATTTGATTTGCAGTAATTACAAAACTTGGTCTTACATTGTGAGACATAGTGTCCATAACTATTGCAGCCAAAACACTGGATTTTGCTAAGATCTTTTGCTGGGGTTTGTCCTTTAGCAGCCGAAGTGTGATGATGAACGATCCCTCCTGGACTGTGAGAGACAGCAGGGGTGGCAGGAGCAGCATATGCTACATCAGGAAAGTTTCCAGAGGACTGTTGTTTCAGAGCATGGTGAGTGAGCTGACTTTGTTCCTCGCGGAAGAGTTCATTTAGACACTCATTTAGGGATGGAGATGGAACCCTGCTCATTAGATTGGAACGAATGATCTCATATTCAGATCTCAATTTCATGAGGAACTGGTCTCGGTGAGATGTTTCTTGTAACTTCTAAAGCTCAGAAAGAGTGGCCTCAGATACATTGAGGTATTTAATTTCATCATATTCTGCCCACAAATTAAGAAAGTTTGTATAAATATTCCCAAATCTCCTTGGAGGTCTTGTAAGGTTTGAGATTCATGGTATATTGTGGTTCGATAGAACCAAGAATCCACGTCTTGATCTTGGCATCCTTTGTATTCCAAGATAGTTTTTTTTTTCTCATCTTCCTTAGGTCGTGGATCCAACCCTGAAACAAGTCCCCACATTTCGTTTTCTTCAAGATATACTTGAAATTGGAATGACCAGGAAGTGTAATTCTTTCCATTAAATTTGATCAGGGCAATGTCCTGTTTTTCCATTGCAGTAGAAGTATCTCACTGTAAAAGAAACTGTCACTGTGCTAAATGAACTGAGAAAGGAAGCAAGACAGAGAAGAAACGACTTCCAAATGTTCCCAACTTAGTACGCAGTATTGAAAACACTGCAGAAAAAAAAATTTCCCAAAAAAAAGATGCCAGGCGACCTAAATATTCCCGGCAGGATGGAGTCCAGCAATAGAAAACTGATCTGAATGATCAATCAGTCAACATAGACTGATGAAGAATACAAATTCGCACCCAACAAACTAGATTGCAGGCAGAAAGAAGCAATATCCAGAGAATTGGACGGCTGCGATGAAATAATACTGCAGAAACTGTGATTTCACAAGAAGGAATAGAAATCCTACCTCTAAGATGCAAAAAATCCTCAAAAAATGTCCAGAAACACCAGAATAATCAGGCAACCAAGGTGGTTGCAATTTCCAGGCTTGATGATTTGGATATGGGGTGGGCCACGTATGATTACACGCTGAACTGACAACTTCCAACGCTTGGAAGATGAAGAAGAATCACGCAGACACTATGATGTCTTCCAATGCTTGGAAGATGAAGAAGATCCACTCTGAAACTCTATATAGAGTTTGATTTCACTCAGGGCTCTGATACCATGTCAAAGCCAGAAGAAGGAAGAAGAAACAAAGTGTTTTGTGAATTGCATGATCCTCTTGAAGGTCACGATCTTCATTATATAGATATATTGTTGCTATATTAGTTACCGTGATTGAAGCAAATTTCTAGATTACAGCAATTCTAATCTAATTACAATCTAAATCATATCTCCACATAAGGCAAGGAATAAGATTACATAGCTGTACACACATGGCTTGTTTTGACCAACAAGTTGGGCTTTAGCTGTCATGGGTTGTGATCCATTGACCCAGATCCAGTAACCCATTTAACATTTAATTCTTCTTTCTAAATGAAATTCAACTGATTCTTTACTCATAATCTATGATGCACACATATTCAAAATGGGCAACGTATCATGTCGTATCGTATCCGATACTTTACTTTTTACATGTAAAATCTGTGTCCCTACCGTGTTTATGGCGTGTCCCTCCCGTATCTGTGCTGTATCTTGGCATTATAGCTCATAATAGGATTTTCTTTTCTTATCTTTTTTCTTTTTGCCATTTTTAATGGGGAAAAGATCTGAAGAAGTGCAACCGATCTAATGATTTGGCTCAAGATAGACTAGCAATAAAGGCCCGCACTAAGTTCGGGCCGAAAAGAAAAAAATTATATATTTCTTTACAATATTAATGGATAGAAAATAAATCTAAAAGAAACAAACATTGTATTTTTCTATTATAAAATATATATTGTGTTTAGCATTCAAAAAATTCTATACCTATGAACTTATTTAAAAATTAAGTAGTGTTGTAAAATTATATAAGCTACAATTATATTTGAATTAATTTGGGTAGAAAAAGTAAAAAAAAAAAAAGGGGAACGTGTTAAGTTAAAATTGTGTTCATCTCATCTCTTAATAAGTTACTATGATGCAAAATCATAAAACTAATATTAAAAATGTATATAAAAATTGTTATATTCTTTAAAATTTTATAAATTCTTATAATGTTGCTATTATTAGAAATGACAACTCTACTTAAATTTAAAATGAAAAAAGATAATTTTAAATTGAAGAAATATGTATCCCGATAATGTCATATTTACATGTAGCAAATTAAAAAAAAAAAAAGAAAAGGTAATGTCACATGAATCCTGGAAAAGTTGGTATCTTTGGTTTTACTCATTTTTAAAATTATATATATAATTTATTTAAAATGAAAAAAGTATAGCTAACTTATTTAAACTACAAATCAAAAATGTATTTAAAATTAAAGAAATCAAATTTATTAAAATGAAATGAAATGAATAATATATTTATGAATTTTAAAATTATCATTAAAGTTCATTAAAATGACTAAACTAAGATTATATAACCTGTATCCAATTTTTAAAATAGGTCACATAAATCCGGCTTGCTGACTTAACCTATTTTTGCTGACTCTCTAATATGTTTATTTAACTTAAATCTAATTGTAGGTTCTTTAAAATTAAAAAAAAAAGTCCAAAAGATGATGTTTGTTTGTAGAATTTTTTTTTAGATTGGTCTAAGCCTTTTAAAGATGTATAATATCAAATGAATTAAATATTGAAGATTTCTCTACAAAAACAATTCAAGAAAGAACTTTTTTAAAAATGAGAGCACATTTAATGGTGTCCACCTTCCATGAATCCAAACCTCACATATACCTACCACCTGAAGAATTGGTACTCATGTAAAGTTGATGCTTGTGGATCTGATATAAACCATTAAATCTAGAAAAGAAAAACAAAGAAATTACTTCCCGCAAAGTTGAAACTTTATGGCCCATAAATGAAGGGCTATTCTGGTTTGATTAGAACCATTTTGCACGAGATTCTAGGTCATGATCACGAGATATGTGCTTGCTTGAATAGCCATCTTTTTTGCTTTTTCTTTTTTTTTTTTTTCTTTTTTGAAATTGAATAGCCATCACTTGAAGTCCAAATCCTTTGAGAGACATGGCCGTTGTTTCAACAAAAATTGATGGAACCCTGTTAGAAGCAAATAATTTGTATGAGGATGGAAAAAAAAAAAGTAAAGAAGAAAGTTATAAATTCATTATGCCAATCCTGTAACAATGGAGAGCAGATATCTGCACTAATGAAAGAAAATTCAGAAGAGAGAGAGAGAGAGAGCTAGTGGAGCTAATTATTTTAAGGATATGACGTTGGTTTGTATGGCTATATCAATCAATACAATTAAAGAGTAGGGATCCGTTATAAGTTGGACATGCGATAAATAAATTCTTGAGGTGGGGATTTTAGTTAAATGATTTTAAGTGACGAAAATTATATTAAGTTTAAGGGGATGAAGAAAAATGCATGTTATTATATATGAAGCCGACTAATTTCAATTGTGAAATCAGCCTCAGATTGGTACATTGATTTTGACCGTCTAGATTTTGACCATTTTAAAATGATTTCGATGCCTTCTTTAATTTGAACAACCACTAATTCTTCAACTTTTCGATAACTTAACCCCTCAAGCATTTCTGCAAGCTTCTCCTTAAACGACCTGTATTACTTTGGCCCTCTTTAACTCCTCCCAATTGAAACTGTAGATCTTAAAATGTTTGAAGCTTTGTATTTTTTTTCAACTTGACTGAAGATCCAGACCTCGGTATTCTCCTACTTTTTCAAACGATTTGGGGTTTCTTTAGCCTTCTATCTACAGTTTAGGGGGAAAATCCGGTGTGAATTCTATCAAATCCCGCCCTTTTTTTATTGTTGATTGGAGAGGTAAGTTGTGGAAATCACATATGGTTTCTACGGTTTGCTTTGATTCTTGGTGTTTAAGCTTTGTTGAATCTTCGATTTTGTTGCTTCTAAGAGCAACATCAACACCATGCTTCTTGACCTATTTGTTCCTTTAACATGTTTTTTTAGGGATTGATTTGTATGCATTTTACCCTGATCTCTCTCTGCTAAGCTTGGGCATGTTATGTAAGTTTTACCCTGATATGTTTCTCTACATCATAGGGGAGGGGGTTGGGGTCCACTCGGATGGACCATCAGGTGGGCTCCACTAGGGGGTGCACACCCCACACACACACACACACACACACAGAGAGAGAGAGAGAGAGAGAGAGAGAGAGAGAGATCCCTATATATATTTTTCTCTCTGGTCTTTTTACCCTATAATTGTTGTAGTCTGTATAACCATGTTTGTATGGCATTGCAGGTGCTCGCCATTAAGGCAACCTTTGAGGAGAACTTGAAAGAATTGTATCTCTGCTATTTGAAATCACCAAAAAACAGAGAATTCGGTCTCTTTCGTTTCTGGGAGCACCTTAACTACAATGAGTATTTTTCAAACATGATCAATAAGAGAACAGGACAGCATCTTCTGTAAATTCATTTCCTGAGATGGTAAAATTTACAGTTCTCGAAGGGCTTATTACTATTTTTGAGGGAAATGTTTAATGATTGCATCATATCTTTGAGAAAACCTGGTTGAAGAAGGGCTTGACATGTCTGTGCTCTCGAGAGAATCCGGCATGAACCTTCTCCTGTAAAGTAACTGTCGTGCTCGGTGAAAGAGTAACAGCATGAAGATTTTTTCTTCAATGTAAAGTTTTGGAGCTCCTCGGTTTAACCCTTGGTGAACAATTGTGCGTCCCGTTTCAGTTATACGGAGATCCATGTGAGACCAGTGTGTATATATATTGCTAGTAATGGTTTGCTTGAAGGCTGGAGTTGCATGTGTTCGGTTGCAGTTCTCTTGCATGCCCGAGCTCTGCTGAGTATTTGTTCCGATACGGGTCAACCTCAATGAAGACACAAAAGCCAACTCTGGTAAGCTTGGGAGTTAATTTTTGCTATACTTATGATTTGTTTGTGTCTAATATCCAAGTTTCTGTTTTAATGTATACAAGCCTTGGTGGCAGAATCTGCTGGTGTGATTTAGCAGTTAGGAACAAACATATGGGCATGCTGTAGTGAGTAATCTCTACTAGCTAAAACGCCTTTGGGTTGTATTTATTTTCAGAAACACACTCTATTGAGAGGCTTGCAATTGTTTGTTTTCAAGTTTCAATATGAAAAAAATCTGATTTTGTAGAAGAGACAAATTAATGCTATCGGTTGAGTTTGTATGATAACATCTGATTTTGTTACCGATGATTTTTACTTTGGAACGGAAGTCATAGCTGTGTTTGCATTTATCTTTGTCATTTATGATCGTGTGGGTGTGAGCTATCTGAAAATTGTAAAATGTTGGGGTATTTTTTTAATTTGAGGGTTTTATTGGGAATGTTATTGGAAAATTTTTTAGAAAATGAATTATACTTTTAACATTGTAAAACACAAGAAAAGAAAATAAAAATATATAATGTTAAAATAGAATTTGTATAGAGTCTTTTTGTTTCATGTAATTGAATTCCTAGGAATTCTAACACTTTTGTATCTCTAAGTGGTTAAAAATGAAGAACCAAAGGTGAATGTCCAAAAAATGATCATTAAATAACCTCTCGTTTAATGGAAATTGAATCAAGGGAAGATGGAAACTGAATACCCAGCTATTACCTTAGTAATTTAAATCCTAGGAAGGCCAAGGTTCCATCTACATCTCTATCCTCATCTCTTTTTAAGAAACCTTAGGTGGAGCTCATTTAACCATGAATTACTATGCATTTTATGCAAACAGACAGGCACATAAGTTTTTTTGTTGTTTTTTTTTATACCTGCTAATGTTTAACCTTTTCCATTTTGTTTGGATAGTATTGTGGTTACCTAATGGGCTGGATTTGTGCCCTCACGTGGGCCCGCGATCAGGGTCCAACAATGAGACTTGGAAGTTGGATCAATGCCTTCCCAACGAGGGTTATTGGAGGCTTCAGTGTGCCTGATGAATGATCAACCCCAGTAAGTAACTGCCCTAGCCAGACTAGGGTGAAACATGTGATCTAGGTCCCTGACGATGGTATCTGGCTGTTGAAGTTTAATTGGGAAATCTTATCAATTGAATGGCTACGGTTGTTTAATTCAGATGTCATCAATGGTAGGTGCCACCATATGGACGGTCTGGACCATCTTAGAAGTTAAAATGCAACCACAGCAATAAAATAAATGTTTGACCTTTTGACACTATATATGGCTCAACTCTTCCCTTGGTTTTGAGAACTCTAATTTTGACTATATTTGTAGGATTTTTGAATGGTGCTGCTCATGGCATAGCCAAGTAGAGGCATACTTATGATGATTTTTTTTTCTATGGGGATCTTCCCAACTCCATTGTGGGTTGGGATTTCTTTTTAATAGTTGTCTTTCTGAAAAAAAAAAGTCCTCCTATGTGCTGCTTACCATGAAAATGTATTGCTGCAGTCTTGTAGGGGGTGGATTTTATTGTGGACCCCACAGTGCTGATTTTGGTCACATGTGTCATGAGTTATTTCTAAAAAATCCAGATCCTTTGCGGGCAGATCTGTTAGAATTCTTTGCAAAAAAACCCTATAAATCCATCAGTGGGACTCACCTCTCAAGTCCTACTGCCCTGCATGCTGGACCGAACTCCATTATAATCGTTATTGAGCCCACTATCTGATTGATCACGTGTAAAATACATGATCTTATTCATATGTTTTACACTTGATCAATTTGACAGTGGGTCTAACTCATTGGTGTGAGATTTAGCTAGGGGTGCACAAAAAAATCGCTATATCGATCCGTATTGATCCGAACCGTAGATCGGTTCGGTCACGGTTCGGACTTCCTTCAAACCAATTGATTCGGTTCGGTTTTCAGTTTGAAGGTGCGGTTAAACCGCTCGAACTGAATCGAACCAATTATATAAATATATATATTTTTATAAAACATAAAAAGGAATATGAAAAATTACTTGAAGAAGACTCAAACCCTCACTTCGTTACTTGAAGTCTAACGTCTTTCACCAATTGAACGGCCATCTTTTGTGGAAAAAAAAAAAAAAAACTGTAACTAAATTGAATCGGTTTCGTTTGGTTCGGTTCGGTTGGAGCACATGGGTGGTTCGGTTTGGTTGGGGAAAATAGAAAATCGATGAGTTCGATTTGGTTGATGGGTTCCCCTCTAAACCTATTTGAACTACCTATGTGGACCCCTATATTTAGCCCAGAGCCAAACAAGAGAATGCAGTGATTTTAATCGATGCAGTGATTTTAATCGGTTTGAATTTAAAAGATGTGCTCCACTGATGGATTTATAAGGCTGGCCTCTGAGAACTCCTTTGGGCACGTTTGTGTACCTCAACGGAAAACTAGTATAGTGGATTTTTCCCTATTCTGTGAAAAAAAAAAAACCCCAAACTTGATAAGAAGAGCTTTTTAATGGAATCGTAGAAAATTTAGCTCATTCTTGCACTTTTCCTTCTAAAAAGCAACCACACCAAAAAAAAAAAAAAAAATTTACTATCGCAAACCGTTTCTATAATCCTCACTTTTTATGCAGAAAACCAGCCCACAAATGTGCCCATTTGCGACTTCTGAGATCGCGTGACTACTCAGATCCAGATTCCAATTACTAAGCTTTGTCATGGGTTGTCTTTTTCCCCTTTTAATCTGGGAGGGTGTGGTTCAGCTGCTAATAAAATATAAGGTCGATGCTCTTTTGTACTTATTTTAGGCTCTCTGTGTACGCAAGTAGAGGCTTTGAACAGCTCTGCTTGGAGCCTTTAGATTAGAATATAATATCCTTTTGACAATCTTGCATATGGACCAAGGGCTTTCGATCCCATCGAAAACTTAACAAGAAACCAACAAGAAATTCAAACCATTGGACTTGAGGAATTACACACGTGAGGCCAGATTTCAAATGGGCCAGACCAGCTCGAGTGGTTTTTGACTCATTGAACATGTTTTAAAACTAGGATTCAAGGGTTGTAGTTGCGCCAAGGCCCAACATCTTGGCTCGACAAGACATGTAATTTCTCAATATGTTTGCCTCATCATATACTTTTCTCGTGCATGAAAACAAGGAAAAAGGTTGGCGTAAAGACACTATGACGACTTAAAATCTTGTATAACTAAATTTTGAATCTAATTTTGTCAGAAATTATCAGTTGTCATGAAGGTAAGGGGCAGACCCAAGTACATTCGCACCCGGTTGGAGCTCGGTCCGCGCCCTTCAAACAAAAATCCTGAATCCGCCGTGCTTATTTTGCCTAAAAGATCCTAATGGAATTTGAAGTCCTCCTTGCTCTGGGTTAAAACCCTGATCTTGTTAGATGCATGGCTTCCACAATCTGAAATTACATAGCTTGGCTCAGATGGTCATGACCGTGCAGGGCGAGCACTCGGTCAGACTCGTTTGGTGACCTAACTTCGTGACCAACAGATCCATGTTGACTTGGCAAGTTGTGGTTAATCAGAACATGTTTCTGAACAATGGCCTGAGACCAGGCTGGTTGACAACTCAAGTATCACATGCAATGCTGGACTTGTTTATACAAATTTATAATCACTGTAGTTGGAGTTACGTTTGAGACTTTACTTTGAAATAATCCCTTTCTGCAAGCTAAACCCGACCTGATCATCAATCCTTTGTGAGCTTACCTGTCCAACCTATCTATTGTATCCATATACAGGGAGAAGGTGGGGGCTCTCACTTCCATATCCAATGCCAACAACTTAAATGTGAGGGCCCTCACCTTTATCTCTCATATTAAGGTGAGAGATGCTCTCATAGGAGCATCTCTCATATATATATATATATATAGGGAGGTGCTCTAGTGAGAGACACTCTTACCAAGTTGGTGAGAGATAGGTGGGGGCCCTCACATTTAAGTTGGGGGTCCTTGCATTTAAGTTAGTAAGAGTGGATATGGAAGAGAGCTCTTTTATACTTGAAACTTTCCAAAAAGGGGTGTCCTTCACCATAATAGTGAGGGATGGATGCATTTTAACTAAATTAACAAGAAGTTTAAGCTGTGAGAATCGAAAATAAATTTATAGATAATTTACTTATATATTGTTGAAATACTATATGTGAATTTCTTTTTAATTAATTATATTATACTATGAATTTATATTCTGGTGATTGCACAAATGGTTGAACAAATGGTTCCAAATGTGTTGGCTCGTACATCCACCAATTGGTCGGCGATGACCTTAGACAGTAGGCATGTAGGTCGATTGGGACGCAGGTTTTCAGCTACTGGTTTCGAATGTGTGGGGGTGTGCATGCACCAAGTGGTCGACGAAGACCTTCAACGTTGAAAATGAAGGTCGACGTCGACCACCAAAAAATGGAAAAAAAAAAAAAAGAAAAAGAAAAAGGAAATTAGTACGGATTCCCTGTTAGTTGTGAGTTTGCCTATTGTTCCTTATTCGGTTCAGTGCACACATAAAGTGTTTATTTTGGTAAAATCCTTTATATTTTTATTCATCAGTACTTTCATATTAATTTTAATTTATTATTCAACCTGCATTGGACTTGACTTGTGCATCTCATGGTTATGCTAGTATAGATTTATGTGTATACATTTGCACGTGTGGATGCTATATACATGGATGCTTTTATATTTACCAAAAAGAGGAAAATTTAGTAAGCAGCGAAGACCTCCTCATCGGTTTTTTTTTTTTTTTTTTTTTGGCTTGTATGCTTGAAACATTTTAGGATTTTTTGTCGAGAGCATTTGGAGAATTCCAAATGTTATTCCCACACAAGTGGAATTTCGAAATGCTTGAGGTTGTCCAGCATGATATTCAATAATTTTGCATGACAAAGGAGTCATTTGGAATGCTAGCAGAAAAAAATTCAGTCATTCAAACTTGTCATTTGGTTTTTCACTAAGACAACACCTGCTACCTTGACAAAGATTCTTCCGGACAAAGGGAATTTCATGTTAGAAATACTTGTAACTAAGTAAGTCCAATCTAACAATAAATAGACTAAGTAATAAGATGCGTCAGTTCTCACTTGGCTGACTAGGGTTTGACCCTGGGTGTGGCTTCTTCCCTCACCTGAGGGCCGTCTGCCTGTCTCACTTCACCCAAGGTCTCCTTCCTCCATCCAAGGGCATCTTGACCTCACCAAGGTTCTCCTTCACTCACCTAAGGACTACTCCCACCGGTGTGGGTTCGATGGGTCCCAGCCCCCTTAACTGGGGTTAAAAAAATAATCTAACAGTGAATAATGGTTGTATTAATGTCAAGTGGGGAAGATGTGCTGCTCGGATTGATGACCTAAAATCTTTTGCCCTTATTAAACGTTCGTTATCTCAAATAAAACCACATTAAAGACCAGGTTTGCAGCAGTAAAGCAGACAAACATAAACTTTATGTACAGCTCAATGAACTACATAGACTCGATTTAAATTGCATCCAGAGAACCTTAAAGATAAGGTACAAGCACAACTGATGTTACTTGAAGAGATAAACAAGAACAATAAACATCCGTAATCCTGTCAACATTCTTTTTTTCTTTTTTTGTCCTATTGGAGGGTTCCCAACCCTCTAAGCTGGACTAATCTCTCCGGATCTAAAGGGAAGCCAAGTAAACACCCCTGTGGCAGACTCAACCTTTGATTGTTGAAAAAAGGAAAACAGAGGTCGATGCCAAAACCTCTAACTCCGAAAGAGCAGAAAAAATGGAGGTCGTTGCCAAAACCTCTAACTCCGAAAGAGGGAGGACACTCGGCCACCCACTTGGGATAAAATCAACATCCATTTGGGTGATAGCAAATCTGTTCATACTCCAAAAAGTTCGGAGAATGCAGGAGAAATGCCCTGTGTCTGTCCTTGGAGAAAAAACTTTGTACTTTTCAAAGTCTCTTTTGACCTTTCCGTTTAAACTACTGTGAAACCAGTAGCAATGCCCCTACCTCTACCATCATTGGGATGGCCCAGTTGGGCCCATAGGCAAGTTCACATGTGAGGACAGTTCTTACACAAAGAAAACTTAAAATTGTTAAACAATCTCTAATCTGTCAAAAAAAAATTATTTTGAAACTAATTAACAAGTTGATATATATAGGCTAACTGGTTGGTTTATACAATGAATTCCAGCTAGATATAAATATGAAGGTGTAGCTAGTGCTAATAAGCTAGCCAATACATATAAGGAGTTTATTGTGAGCAAGTCTTATTTTCCTAGTAAGATGGGGTTCACTTAGTGCCTGTTTGTATCATGTAATTGAAAGTACTATAATTTCTAAGACTTTATTTCTATTAATGGATAAAAAATGGAGAATTACAATCATAATTTGAAAAATCACCACCATATAACCTCTCCTTTGATTGAAATTGAGTCAACAGGGAATATAGGAAATGAATACCCACTCATCAGCAATGAAAATTCTACGAAATTCAAGGTCCCATATTCTACCTTACATTCTTCAACCCTTACCTCATGTCCCTTTCTTTCCTTCACCTCTTTGAGGCATGGCTTAGGTTTAGGTCCACATTATTGACCCATCGGCTTTATGAAACATTCGAACCACCTACATGCATGAGACCTCTCTAAATAGACTAGATCCATTAAGTCTTCACCTACCCAAATAGATTGGACCGTTGGATCGAATGTCAGGTTTTTTTCTTTAATAGTAAGTTGCTAAATTTGTGAACCACTTCTCTCTGGGGTTAGCCAAGTGGTTAGGACCACGTTTCCTCTTTTCCGTAGTAAGAGGTCTTAGTATTGATCACCGGTTCCCCCTTCTTCAGCAACCAAATGTTGAGTCTATTAGTGCTATTGTCTAGGGCCCACAGGGGTTTTAACTGGCTTCTATCTGAGCCTGGAGGGATTAGTCCAACCCAAAGGGTTGGAAACTGTCCGTTAGCAAAATAAATAAATAAATTTATGAACCACGGATGAAGGGATTAGAGGCATAAGATTGACTCCAAATTTGATATATGGGCCCATCTAAGATGTCTCTTTCCATCCTTCCAAGTTTCATAATTAGTGAGATCCTATGTGGGCGCCATTAAATTTGTCAATGAGAGATAGATGCGAGTGACAATATAGTTGTGAGAGGGGAATATGGTGATGGACAAACTTAACGAGGCATCTATCACAATAAAGTGAAATATCATATACGTTATGTTACAACCCCAAGGGTCAGGATGAGTAGTTAAGACCACGGTTCCTTCCTCTTCCGGAGTTAGATGTTTTGGTATTGAATCCCGGTTCCCCATTTTTCAGGAATCGAAGGTTGAGTCCACTAGTGTTACCACCTAGGGACCACTGGGGTGTTTACCAGGCTTCCCTTTGGGTCCGGAGGGATTAGTTTCGCTCAAAGGGTTAGGAACCTCCGATGCCCAAAAAAAAAAAAATTTATACAGTGTGTTATGATATGCGATTGCCATAAAGTGAAGAACCTAAACTAGAACCCCAAGGGGTTGGCCGAGTGATTAGGACCACGGTTCCTCCTTCTTCCGGAGTTAAAAGTCTTGGTATCAACCATCGATTCCCCCTTCTTCAGGAATCGAATGTTAAGTCTACTAGTGCTACCACCTTGGGGCCAAAAGGGTGTTTATCTTGCTTCCCTCTGGGTCCGGAGGGATTAGTCCAGCCAAAAGGATTGGGAACCTCAGTAGAAAAAAAAAAAAAAAAAAAAACCCTAAACTAGAGAGTACAAACCCTTTTTACACAGAAATCCGTCGTAATCATAAGAGTACAAATGATCATGGTTGGGTCTTGAAGGGCATGTTATGTCATATTTATTGTAATTCCCAAATTACCCTTTGAGACCAAGGAGAGAGAGAGAGAACAAGTTAAAAAACTCCCTTTTACGACATTGGGGAATATGGCATATGCCCGAGCCTCGATTCTCTCCGCAACAGCAGAAATTCAAGACCACACCAAAGCATTGAAAACAGGAAACACCAACGATTCTTTCTCTATATCCTTCTCCCGCTTCTCACCTATTCCTTCTCTCCTCCTTTTGCTCTCCTCTCCCACAAATCTCAGGTCTGTTTTTTCATCTCTCTCTTTTCTCTCTTTCATTTCATTTCATTCATATTCTTGTGTAATTTTTTTTCCTACCATCTTTTGGGTTTTTTTTTTTCAAATGGGTTGTCTTGAATTTCTTTGAAGATGTGATGGTGTACACTGATGTGTTTGACCCAGTTCATGTCATCAATGTTTTTTTTATCTTTTCATTGTTTCATGGGTTGTTTGTTTTGAAAAAATTCTGATCTGGGGATGTCTTTTTTTGGTTATTAGGATTTGGGGATGTTTGGACTTGATGTTTCTGATTTGATCTCTTGGGTAAATGATCTGGGATTTTGATATTTGATGATGGGGTTGTAGTTCAAGACAGGATTCATCTGCATTTGTAGGTACATTTGTAGGTGGGAGACGTATTTTCTAGTTTTGAATTGTGTGAGAAATGTTGGTTTGTTTGAAGGAAATGAGAACTGAAGCTATCTATCTGAGATTTCTTTTTCACTATGGCTTGGAGGTTATTGAGGATTTGACCATTATTGGTTCCTTGGTTTTTCCATCTATGTCTTGGGATTTGGTGCTGGATCTGTTCCTTACTGTTTTAAAGTTTGGAAGCATCTGTATTTTCTCCTTTTATTTTTTAAATACATTTGCATTGTGCTAGAAATGCAGCACCCTTTTTTTTTTTTTTGTTTGTCTGATGGATGGAAACTGGAAAATATCGTGTTGGGTTTTAATTTTGCCGTCTTTGAATGCTGATCCGAATCAATAGATGGGTTGGAAGGGCGAAGAGGAGGAATTGGGTTTTAGATAGTGGTGGACATGTTAGGGATGGATTTTGAATTGTGGGGCTGTTGCCTTCCAGAGGACATCAGTCACCAATCATTTAATCAATTGGGTTGAAATTGATCATGGTGGATGGAATCGGTGAGATAAATTCATTTTTTTTTATTTTTTGTAAAAGCATCCTTTTCTATTACAGCCAGACATGATAATTTGATTAATGGTATTGGGCAGACTTTAGAAACGCGCCGACACATTCTGCACTCTTTTGTTATATATTTCCAATATTTGTGGCAGTCATGACATTTATGGTTTTAGTAGATGTGTCAATCTGGGTATAGATTTGCTGGTCAAAAGGTCGCTGGATTGCTGGAGAGAGAGAGAGAGAGAGAGAGAGAGAGAGAGAGATTTCAACCAATTGCTTCATTTCATGTTTGCATCACAACGATGGCACTAAAATAGTTGCCCACGGAGGGGACAACCTCAAGGAAGCAAATGCTAAAAATTTATTAAAATCTCCCCACCCCATTGAATAAGCTGCAGGCAGGTTGCTATTGAAGATTTTCATTAACAAGTTTTAGATGATGTAAGTTGATGGTGCAACGGGCGTTTACAAGTCAATTTTGAGAAGTATTCTGTAAAGAACTGATTGGAATAGTTAGAGAAGAAAATACAGTGTGCCGTTATCGGAAGATAACAATGTCCATACCTGCATCTCCATTTGTTTCATCATTTTCTCTTTCTAACTCTAGTTCCTTTTTTCAATGGCAATCTTATGCTGATATGAACTACAGCAAGAAGAATTTCATGCAATGTCACTATTTGTTTTTTCCCATAAAAGAAAACTTGTGAGGATGTGAGCAATAACAATGTAAGGTTTATATCGGTTAAAACAGAAAAAGCTGTTTCATTTACTGAGGCACTCAATTCTTTTTTGGGGTATCTTTTTGGACAACTATTCGTCTGATGAAACCTTGTGTAGATGGGGGATGATCCAGAAGGGGAAGATCCTAGTGCTTTGCTTTTTCGCTTCTGGATCTTCTGTGTCCTCTTTTTAAACAATATTTGTTGTTTGCATTCTGTAGCTATAGTGTTGATACTAGGTGTTTGATACTCCAATCTTGGGGACTTTTTGGTCGTCATTCATTTATGGTAGAGCTGATCAGAACAAAGTTCAGTACCACCAAACCATGAGCTTCTTATGCATTCTATCCACTATGCACTTGCCGTGCTTTAATACTATAATTCTTCAAAAAATTTGTTCTACCCAGTTCATGTTGTACCAACTATATTTCTTCTTAAAGAAATTGTGAGCTGACAAAAGAAAGTACAGGTGCAACTCACCTAGACGAAAGGGAGAGCATGCTTGCTGTAACTTCACTCTCACTGGGGATTTCGCTTCACTGTAGGGTTTGTAATTTATTTGTTGAACTTATACTTGAATTCTATAAACTTTATTGTGGATTTATCAATGCCTCCTGCAGTTGGTTCGTGTTTACAACATGGAAGCAGATGAAGATTTTGGTGGTCTAGAATCTCAGTATTTTGTCAGATAAACTCGATATGGGTTTTTCATGTGTTGATACCTGCTGAAGTGTTCCATCGTAAGCTTTTAGAATGGATTAGAGTGACAGCTGAAACTTTCAAGAGCCAGAGCTATTTTGCATCTCTTTGTTGACTTTGGCTGATAGTTTAATTACTTTTGATCTGGCTCTTGAGATTCCCTGGTGAAGTGTATCTTGTATTTTAGATAGTGTTAACTGTTAAGACCTATGGAGGGTTCCACATCGCCCTTAGGCTCAATAAAACAGACACCCACACACAAATCTTCTTCAAATAATTTCCAGAAGGATCTGTGGTTTGTCACAAGAGAAGGATCATTATCTGAATTAGATGCTGGTTTGCCACTGCTGAAAAAGAATGGTGGAAATATTGATGCAAGGAATCCTTTTGGTCTCACTCCTCTACACATTGCAACATGGAGAAATCATGTGCCTATGGTGCAGAGATTACTTGCTGCTGGTGCTGATCCCAATGCCAGGGTTTGTGTTTCACAGTTTTTGTCATTTTAACGTACTGTGTCAGATACTGCATATAATCTGTAACCTTTTGAACTGTGACTAATTGCATATAGAATCGGGTTTGATTTGCTAAATGGTATCCATAAAAGGCTCTCTTTGTTTCTTCTTTTGTCTTTCCATATTCCCTTCTAAGCCATCTTCAAGATGTTTGGCGATGCAAAACTATGAGTTGGTTAAGCGGAAGATACCTTAGGGCACGTTTGTGTACATGCTTTTCCGTAGAAAAAGCATGGAAAGCGGAATGATTTTCACACTTCTACACTAATATCAACTCCGGTATATGCCCATGCCCATTGAGAGATTTTTGCTGCAGTCACTGGGAGATTTTGCTGCATTTGTTATACTCTCATCGCTGGTTATTTATTTTACGATTTTTTCCTTTTTTCTGTTGAGCTGAATGGTTTCAACAAACCTGACGCTCCAATCCTAGCCAAAATTGTTTGCTCTTTTGAAAATTGCGATGTGTAATAGATTTGGTGAAATGCGAGTTGTATGCTTCTTGGAACTCTGCTAGTGTCAATATATTTTTCTGGCCATGATAGGTGTTGATTTGAGATAATAAGGCCCATTCAAAATAATAATAATAATAAGGTCCAAAGATTACATCTTACCAAAAACGAAAAAAAAAAGCCCAAAGATTACTCTTTTGGATTTTGGGAGGAAATACATTTCATAGTTTTCAATGAATCTTTTTTCTTATTTCTCGTAACATGATCCATTAACTTCCTTTCAGGATGGAGAATCAGGCTGGAGTAGCCTTCACAGGGCTCTGCATTTTGGGCATCTTGCTGTGGCAAGTGTTCTTCTTCAATCTGGTGCATCTCTTGTGTTGGAAGATTCTAAAGGTCGTACCCCTGTTGATCTCCTTTCAGGACCTGTCCTACAGGTTGTTGGAAATGGACCAAAATCAGGTATGCTACTATTTGTTTATGATTGGTGCCCACAGTTTGTCAAGGGGCTCTTCTATTTTCACTCTCTTAATTATCAGTGACCACATTCTTTTTCACCTGTGGTATATGCATATAAGTATCCAACTCACCCTCTGTTGGCATTACCTTGAATGCGCTATAACCCACCCAAATTTGAGTGATCCTTCTTTTTTTTTATTTATTTATTTTTTATTTTCTTTTTTCGGGCAGAAGCAAACTGAACATTCTAACACTCATATTTGAGAACATGAAAAGAGAGTGGATGGTGTTTCAGATCACTTCATCAATAGGATTTTGGTCTTTGGTGCATTGGATAACCTTGCTCAAATATCGTGCATATGAGTGATAGTTATGGAAATAGTAACTGATAAATTCAGGGGAAAAAGGTGTCCAACAGCTCGAAATTTCTCTTTTCATTTTTACTTCCATCTATGCTCCTTTTAGTATTATGAAATTGCTCCATATTGCACAGTGCTAATATTGTTTTTTTTTTTTGAATTGTACAGTGCTAATATTGTTGACTCATATGTATATGATCTCGTGTTTATTTTAGTTGCTACAGAAGTCTTTAGCTGGGGTAGTGGTACAAACTATCAACTTGGAACTGGAAATGCACACATACAGAAGCTTCCAGTGAAAGTTGATGCACTTCAAGGCTCTTATATCAAGATAGTGGCTGCCGCAAAGTTTCACAGTGTAGCAGTTGGTGCTAGTGGCGAGCTGTACACCTGGGGGTTTGGAAGGGGAGGTCGCCTTGGACATCCAGACTTTGATATTCACAGGTGTACTTCGAAGATTGCTTAGAATCTACTTTAATCGTTTTTATATGCATGAAGGATAGCTGTTTCATTGAGATCAAAGATGAATGACTTCTTAGAAGGAGAATGACCTTATGCAACTCATTCTTATTCTCAACTACCCATCCAGCATGCCCCACTTAGATTGGCCATGATTCATAAATTCCATAGTTGGATGATCCTACCTTCTGATTAATGGCCTGAAAAAGAAGTCATAAATCATAATAAAAGAACTTATTTCGTCTTTTTTCCCTTTTTAATCATTTTTTTAGATCACTGTTTCTACATGGGAAGTATCTGATTGGTGCAATTATTATTATTTTTATTATAGTGTCTGCTAACTGTTGGTCACATCCATTGAACAATCCAGAATTCGAGACTAATTATTTCACTTTTTGTGCTAACTGCTAAATGCACCAACTATGCATCATAATCCGATGTAAAAGAGTAATTATGACCTTTTTTTAATGAAGTAGTTTGAATTCTTTTTGTGAAAATTCTTATCAAGAACCACTTCCAAATTTCTACTATAGGAATTCACCTTTATCTCAACAGTGTGAATTTTCCTCTGGTGGCTTGCCTACCATTGGGGACATCCAATGAACAATCTAGATTGATAATTGCACCAGTCATCTGCTAAACACAACTTATTTCCACATTAATTTGGTGCAAAAGAGTAGTTATAATTCACTTTCATTCCTTTTTTTTATATAAAGAAGTAATTGGGGTGTTATAAAAAAAAATGAAGTAATTGGGATCCTTATTGTGAAATTTCTCTCTCTCTCTCTCTCTCTCTCTCTCTCTCTCTCTCCCCCGAATGGTATTCCTGTGAAATTTCTTAGCAAGAACAATTTCTAAAATTTACAGTAGGAATTATTTCTTATATATATAGATGGTGCAAATATTTTTATGGTGGCATGTGAACCATTGGGCAGATCTGAGGAATGGTCTAGATTGATGATTTCAATATTCATGTGCTCAATGCATCTCATTTTCACCATAATATGTTTTCTTTTTCCTGGTCTGTAATGGATTTAAGCAAAAGAATGCTTGTAGAGAATATATAAAATATATTATAGAACAGGTATTTACACAATAGAATGCATAAATTTGAATTTTTTAATGGTAACTTTCATTAAAAAAGAGAAAACAGTACAAGAGAATTATACTGACCACCACACCACAAGGAAACAAAACCGACCAGAAAACAACAAACTAGCTATGATGCACGGATACTTCAAAATGGGCAACGTATCGTGTCGTATCGTATCCGATACTTCACTTTTTATGTGTAAAATCCGTGTCCTTGCCGTGTCTATGGCGTGTCCTTGCCATATCCATGCCGTATCTGGGCATCATAGCAAACCAGAGCTAAACCAACTACCAAGACCACAGTTGGGAGGACAGTAATCACTATTCAAAGCCAGGTCACTTCTTTCCAATTTCTAACAATTTGTTCTATTGAATACCCTTTGAAAGAGCTGTTAGACAACACCCAAGAGGCAACTGTGAATTTAATTTTTTCCTTCAAAACGCTATCATCTGCTGCAACCTCCTTAAAACATCTTGAATTTATTTCCTTCCAAATGATCCAAATTACCGTGAGGAAAGACAACCTCCACATCTCCTTTCCTCTTGACGACCCTATAGGGTTTTTTCCACGATTTGAAATGATCCAGAATGCAATTTGGGAACACCCAGGTACACCTAAACCAATCAGCCACTGAAGACCATAACATTCTAGCATTGCTACAGTTAAGTAGAAGATGATCGACTGATTCCTCATCATGCAAACACATAGGACAGCCATTGACCATTTTCTTCCCTCTTTTCCTTAAATTAACCATTGTGAGAATTCTCTTCTGAAGCACCAACCACCCAAAGATAACAACTCTTGGCGGGCCTTAAGCTTCCAAATGTTTGCCATCGAGTTCCCGATCCCATCCCTTTTATTAATGACCTCAAAGAAGGAGGTGACAGAGAAGGAGCCATCCTTGGAAGCATTCCATCTTCTTTTGTCCACTCCATCCTGAATTTGGACCCCACTTAAGAGGTTAAGCAACGACCTATATTGATTCAGTTCGTTATCTATAGGATTTCTCTTCAAAATAGGGTTCCAATCATAGTGATCACCAGAGCTCGTCACGTAGCAATGTATTTTAGCCTTTTTATTTGCAGCACAATTAAAATGTCTGGGAATTGAGTAGCCGATGCCCCATCTCCAATCCAGTTATCCAGCCAAAATAAGATTCTGTCACCTGTTCCAACTTGATATCTGTTCCAACTTGATATCTGATTTGAATAAAAAAGGATCATAATTTGATACTTAAGCAGTAGAATGCTGGTCATCCAGCCCTAAATTGGACGACCAGCAAAATCTCTCTATTTCTTATTCTTCATCCTTTTTTTTTTTTTTTTCCATTTTCTTTCTTTCTCATCTTTCATCTGTTCCATACATCATCTCTCAGACACTGTTTTACTTACGTCATTGAAGATTCAAGTCACACCAACCAAAAGGCAAAAAAGGGTCTCCCGAACAACAGGCTGCTTGAACTTTGTGCTGCCTCTCCTAATGATTGCGGAAAACACTACAAACACTACATACGAATGCCCTGGCTCTACCCCTCAGGTGAATAGCTCACTGTGAGAACTTTTCCCTTAAAAATCAGCCAAGAAAAAGACTCAGATAGGAATTTTTAGAAGGGGCATATCTTCCTAACCCTCTAAGTCCCTGCAAATAAAAGCGTTGTTTAGGAATGACCAATACCGCCCTTCTTTCACTTCTGATGCACTCCTAAACCTAATACTATACAAATTTCACTTCCAAGTTCCAACCACTCATAACACTCATTGACCCAAGATTTTTTGTTGGTCCGTACCTTGTACAATCCTGGAAATTGGACTCTCATGGAGACTCACCCACCCTTACATCTTCCAAAATAAGGACTCGACCCTTATCCCTTCTTTAAAGCCCATCATTTATGGAAAACACCCCAGCCTGTTTGCACGTGTCTGATTTCCCCCCCTCGAAAATCAAATACCCACACTCTTGACAACTTGGATCAATGGAACTTGGAATGAAGAACTCTTACATTCGAGAGAAATCTGAAAACCTTGGGATCCTGAATGTAGAGTTGGCATTTAGCTGTTTGGCAGCTAACCACCATCATTGTTATCAGCAACATTTTGAAAATATCAAGAATTGTGATATATGCCTAAAACAGCTTTTTTCCCAATAATATCACACTATTTTTAAAAAAATTGCTAAAAATGAAAAAATTGTGAGAAAATATGAAAATTTGAAATAATAATTGGAAAGATGGAAAAAACTTATAAAAATATTTTTAGCTGTATATTTTGGTTTTATCCATTATTTTTAATTATTTAAAAATAACTTATATTGTGTAAGATTTTCGTGTAATATCCAAGAAAATCCCAACTTAAAAAATATCCTCATATATTCTTGAGATGCTAATTTCTCTAGAAAGATATTTGTGACAATGTGGCTAACAGTGCAGATTTCTGTGAAATTCTTCACATCCATAGGATGAGCAAATGAATTTGTGACAATGTGGCTAGCAGTGCAAAGTTCCATAGCACTCTTTTCACTTCCCTAGAATGAGTGTTATTCCACCTTCTTGTAGGATAAGTGAGATCCTTAGATATGGAATATTGTTATTTCAGGAACTCTTCTCTGAGTTCCATACACCTATTCAAGCATGGGAACTTTATTTACGTTCTTTGGGTCCAGGACATCTATGATTTCTTCCCTGCACTCCAAGAACATTGTGATTTTTGGTTTCTATATTGTCCCTGACTAAGTGGAATGGTTATCCAACTGTTCGGGCAAAAAATAAAAGCCGATTGTCATCTGTGATACATTTTTTTTTTTTGAATTGTTACTTTGATTAATAAAAGCAAACAGTACAAGAGATGAGTACTGACAAGCAAAAACAGGAGCGCAGAAAAATAAAATAAAATCAAGAACCCAAAACCAACAACCTAAGATCCCTCTTAAGAGAAGGCCAGCTCTTTCCATTGATACACTATTTGATCTATGGAGTACCCTTTAAAAGACGGGTTGATGGACACCCTGAGAGCCACTAAAAACTTGGTTTCGTCCATCAGTCTACTTTCGCTGGATGATATCCCTTCAAAACGTCTTGAGTTCCATTCCTTCTAAGTTCCATATCGTCCAAATTACTGCCAGAAATGTCAGCCTCCACATCTCCTTTCCTCTAGGAATACTGGAATGGAGCCTTCCAAGCCTAGAAGAGCTCGAGGAGAGAATTAGTGAGGACCCAGCTACAGTCAAACCACCGTACCACCGACATCCAAATAGATTGAGCTGTTTTGCAATTCAGCATGAGATGGTCCATGGATTCCTCATAACTCAAGCACAAAGGGCAGCTATTTACCATAGTCATCCCTCTCCTCCTTAAAATATACATAATAGGAATTCTTTTCCGTAGGGCCAGCCATGCAAAGACGATCACCCTTGGGGGAGCCTTTAGCTTCCATATGCTGTACACTACACTTCTCTCCCTTGGATTGTTAAGAATAGTCTTGAAGAAAAAGGAAACTGAAAAGTCCCGTCTTTTGACCCTCGCGTCTTCCCCTACTATCCGGGATGTTTATATCATTCAGGAGGTTTAGGAGTGATATAAATTGGGATTCTTCATAGTTCTTCAGTTCCTTTATATCATTCAGGAGGCTTCCCACCAAACCACCTGCCCTCCAATTCTATTCATACAAGAATTGACCGTTGCTTCCTTATCCTTCGCACACCTAAACAGATCCAGGAGTTGAGTACTCATAGTCCTTTCTCCAGCCCACCGATCTTTCCAAATGAGGATCCTCCTCCCTGATCCTATTTGGTATCTAATGTTCTCCATGAAGAGCTTCTTTATCGAGGGGATTCCTTTCCAAATTGCAGACGAGTTCGTTGGGGCCTCTTGGACTTCCCATCCATGTCTCAGAAGATTATATTTCCTTTCCAGCACCTGTTTCTAGAGACCATCTGTACCATCTCCTATCTTCAACAACCATTTGCCCAAAAGGGCTTGATTCATCTGTGATACGTCCTCCACCTTTTGCCTAATTGGAGTCTCGACAGCTTGGTGAGCATTATATTGGGTATGTAATCTATCTTTATTTAGTTTATGTAATCTATCTTTGAATTATTGGGCACACAGTTTTACAATTTTCCAATGTTACCCTTATGATTTTTTTTTTGAATGGTAATGTTATCCTTATGAATGGTGTGTTTTTATATATATATATATATATATATATATATATAAAATTCTTAACCACCACCCAACCACATGAAAATTCAGAAAAAAAAAAATGGAAAAGAAGAAGAAAACAGAAACAGTCTCCCGTCTCATCCTCTACCCTCCCTCTTTCCTTATTTTTGCGCTAAACACATGATAGAAGGGATAAAATCATGTGCAATTTGCAATACATCCAAACACACTTTAGATCTCCATATTGGGAGTGCTAACTTGTGATCATTTGCAGTGGTCAGGCTGCGGTGATTACCCCTCGGCAGGTAACATTGGGTTATCGCCGTGTGAAGGCTATCGCAGCTGCTAAACATCATACTGTTATTGCAACAGAAGCTGGTGAAGTGTTCACTTGGGGATCAAATAGAGGTAACAATCTGATTCTTTGATGACTATCAATGTCTATTTCTCTGGTGGAGAAGCCTTCAATTCAAGCTGGTTGATATTTCTTGGAAATTTCTCTCTTAAATATATATTTTTAAATATGTTTTGATAGTGATGCTATCTTCTGTGTTCGGATTTTGAGTTTTAAAACACGTCTTCATCCTTAGACTGCCTGGTATTGAGCTTTCCACTTGGAAGCATCCTAACTTCTTTAATGATACAAAAGGAAATGCCTAATTTATTTTGGATGTATCAATTGTTGTTGTTTCCGACCAGTTGCATGTGCATACCATCCTCCAGAGGTTTGTTACTCTCCTATCTGCACATATGTGAAGATTCCAACCTATCCTTAAGGTGAGTTCACCAGTAATCGAATCCAAAACTAGGCCCTTGCACATCAGGTGGGTCACATACAGAAAGAATGGGTGATTCACACAAAAATTTGGCTGTTGGTCTGCGCTTGATGGATTTGTTGTCCTGATCTTTGGACTGGCCTTATTTCTGGGGCTCGGTGATGCAAATATGTGCCATCCTATTGCATGGCTTGTATCTGGCACAAGCATGTTTCTGTGTGGCTGTGTTCGCATGGAACTAGGCATGGAAAGTGCTTCATGTGATGTACAGAACATATACTTAAGGAATCCTTCTTATTTTAGGCTTTGAATTATCTTTGGTTTTGAATGCCCAGAGCTACTAGGTAAATGAATCAAGACACAAGATGTTAAAAGGTTGTACCAGTATGTTTTCCGAATTCTGGATTTATTTTCTGAGATTTTTTCTTTCTGATTAATTGTGTTATGACCTCATGCAGAGGGTCAGCTTGGTTATACATCTGTGGACACACAACCCACACCACGGCGAGTGAGTTCTCTCCGGACCAAAATAATAGCTGTTGCTGCTGCAAACAAGCACACTGCTGTGGTATCTGAGTGTGGTGAAATTTTCACATGGGGTTGCAACAAGGAAGGTCAGCTTGGGTATGGAACCTCCAACTCGGCCTCAAATTATACGCCTCATGTGGTTGAATATCTGAAAGGCAAAGTGTTCACTGGAGTTTCAGCTGCAAAATATCATACAATTGTGTTAGGAGCTGATGGGGAGGTGAGTTCAGGAGCAAGTGTTGCTGAAATTGATAAATACGCATGATTACCCTACTGCTGGAATTTGTGTGCTGATCAGGAAATATACGTGATGGCCCTGAAATGTTATTATTGTTTGGTTGGGTTCCATTTTGTACAAGTAGGACCTATGGTTCAGCACTTCAGCTATCTAAACTGTTGATAGAATGAGCCTGACAAGCTGTACATTTGCTGAGAATCAGGACCATATAATTTTCTGAATTAAGTTGACTCGTAGGACACCTCTTTTTGGTTGAATGGGGTAATTGAGTCTATAAAATCTTAGGAAACTCCACTAATTACATGGGAAGATCCATCAGATTCTTAAAATAAAACTGAATCTACTACATGGAAATAGAGAATTAGACCTACAGCAGTGAGTTAGAAGCAAGAGCCTGATTGAATGTTTATCAGACTGAGGCCTTGCTGAATCCAATTCAAATGTTGAGTTTTTTTTTTTTTTTTTTTAAATCTTTCAGAAAAACTCTATATGGCCAAACAGGTCTTGGACAACAGTGAGTAGTTTTTATAAATTTTGGTTTGCTAAATGTATCAATTTTGCAGGTATTCACTTGGGGTCACCGGCTAGTCACCCCAAGACGTGTTGTCATTGCTAGAAATATAAAGAAGAGTGGAACTGCACCATTAAAGTTTCATCGCATGGAACGGCTTCATGTAATTTCTATAGCAGCAGGAGTGGTTCACAGCACAGCTCTCACAGATGATGGCACTTTATTTTATTGGCTTTCTTCTGATCCAGATATCAGATGCCAACAGGTGATTTAATAGGAAATTCTTCACAGGTTACTCATTTATTCAATTTTAGGTGCTTCATGTACATACTGTGGAGGATGGAAGATGCTCCAAAAGTTTCCTTTATCGGAAGGCCCAAAGCTTTGGCCCTTTTTCTCTACCAGCCTTGCATTTTCCTCTTGATCCAGATGCCCGAATACTTACTTTAATGCAATATCGGGTAGGTTTGGCTCTGTTAAAATTGATCAAGATTGATATAACTCAGCCCAACGTTCATGGTATCCAGCCAATATTGTAGATTTAGAAACTCAACAGAACATTGCAACATTTAAACATTCTCTAGAATTTTGTTTAAGTCCACCAGCTTGTATGAAATTGATCTCAATCAAGGGATGGTTACAGAATTGTTGATCAACACTGTTGTGCATATTGGAGACTGGTTGAATGGGAGTCTGAAATAATCCTTGTATTCAGTGACTACTCTATGAGCTACAGGGCTGGATGAGCTGTAGAAGGCTTCAGCGATCCTATGATTTTATGTGCAAGACCATAAATAGCAGCAGTAACTAAGCAATGTCAGGCCTTGTACCTATGGTTCACACATCAAGAAGTCCAGTTTTGTCCACAGAAAGTTGATTGGAAGGTTTCAGAAAGGCAAGGCTGTTGAAACATTCACAAAGAAAATATTTCAATCCCACAAACCACCGTTCACTTAAAAATAAAAAACCAAAAAACAAGAATAGGACTAAGAAAAATCTCAACAGTTCCTGGCCGTAGGCCTTACATTGCTTTTTTATTGTACCTAAAGCTACCCACTTCCTAGATTGTCCTATCATCTAGCATATCATAATTTCAGCTCTTGAAAAGCAATTCCTAGATTTGGAGTCCCAACTTTACATAAATAAAGATGAGCATTAAGATGTAATAAATGAAATAGGAAAGATTCAGATGTCATTGAAACTGGGAGATTTATGGAAGTTTGCGATTTGAACAAATCAACTACTGTTCTCTTGAATTTGTGCAAGTGGGACCATGTGGAGATCTTCTCAAAACTGCATCATTTCTCTACCATGTATTCTCTGGTCGGTCATTTTAGGTTAAGATATCCCCTCTGGAGTGGTTTTCAACAATCTCCTGTGCATGGGATTGCACAGGAACGCCGAAAGCTCTTAGGTCCATGTGCCCAAGATCTACAGTGGGCACTATAATCATACCATACACCCTGTAGTTCTGTTCTTTTATTTATTTTTCTTTTTTCAAATTCTTGAAATCAAGGTAACAAGTCGAGAAAGTAAAAGCTTATTCTTGTTTTAATTTTCAATTTTCATGTCCTTTCCATTCTATGAAACAAGGAAATGGTACTAACAAGTATGTGTTTCTTTCACCACTTTTATCATTGTTATTTAACTATAGTACTTCTCATGTGGTGTCATTTATGATGCTTGTTTAAATTATTGTGTTTAACAGGCATATCTTTACCCAGCTGTCACTAGTGTCCATGTCCAGGTTACATAATCTATATGGTCTATATCTTTTTCTGATTTCCTCACCTTGGCTGTTTCCTTTAGGTTTATTCATTGTGTGGGAGGAATGTGGTGAGCATTTCTTCAGGAAAGTACTGGACTGCTGCTGTTACAACAACAGGGGATGTTTATATGTGGGACGGGAAGAAATCCAAGGATGAAACTCCCGTTCCAACTCGCTTACATGGTGTAAAGCGTGCAACCTCTGTGTCGGTTGGTGAAACACATTTGCTGATTGTCTGTGCCCTTTACCATCCCGTTTATCCCCCCAAATTGGCCGAAGTGTCTCAGAAATTGAGGTTAGACGGCAGTGATGAATTAGAAGAGTTCGATGAAGATTTTATGTTCAATGATATTGAAACAGCTAAAAGAGCATGTTCCTTAGAAAAGAATGACATAGGTAGTAGATCCGCGCCTAGTTTAAAAAGCCTCTGTGAAAAAGTGGCGGCAGAATTTCTGGTGGAGCCAAGGAACACCATGCAACTACTTGAAATTGCAGATTCTTTGGATGCTAATGATTTGAGAATGCACTGTGAGGTAACCATTGAACTTCTCATATGATACCCGCATCATGGTGTTGCATCTGCATTAAATAACACTACTGAAGAAAAAGACACTTAACTTTCTGATAACTTACTAGAAATGAGTATTTCATGGGACTCAAATTGTATATTGTTTTCTACAAGATTTAGTTCATCTTATGATTCCAAAAAAAAAATTCATAACAATGTTAATGTAAAATTCTGAAATTGTATCGAGATGAAGTTCCATTGACTTGACATGGTGCAGCTCTAGAGCATCTTAGTAATTCCATGATCATTCCCTAAGTAAGAATCACAATATTTGAGTAAAACTGTAAGATTTGTAAGATTCAAGCTTAAAATTTAACTTGTTATAAGATCAGTTTGAAATATTTCATTCACTCCTTCACTAGTCACCAATAAGTCTTGTGTGTGCTCTCACCCACAAGAAAGTATGTGCACACCCACACCCACACGTGCGTGCATGCACACACAAATATATAATATTATATAATATTGGGCCCCGTTCCTATGCATCTACCTCGCACGAGTAGCTTGTTGAGGCCCACCCGGGGCCCATTGATCATGAGAGAAGGGGGAGATGGGAAGATCTATCTGAATAGGACCCAGATATCAAAATTCAGCTCAATCCAATGCCCCGAACCCCTTGATCTGTAATCTTGGATTTCCCCATTCTTTTATGAAAAATAAAATAAAATTTGCAGTCTTAGTCTTTCATGTGAAGGAGGAAGAAGTGGAGGAGGTGAAGGGAGGTTGCAGTAATTAGAAAAAAAGAAAAAAGAGAGACGGGAGGTGTACCTATCTGTTAGTGGGGAAGAGGATGCCGCCGGTGGGAACTACGAACGAGAGGGCTTCTTCTGCGAACTATATATATGCATATATATATATATATATGTGGAAAATATAGGGAAATTCTAAAAAACACCCAACTTTCAAAACACCCCCCCTAGTCACAATTTCAAGTTTGACACCCTTCCAACTTTTCCTCACCGTTGGATTGAAATCCTGATAAAATGATGCCTCTAAACCATTAAATTTTAGGGCCATGAATCAAAAGGTTAGAATGATCTTATGGACTTAAGATTTTGCTTATAGGTAGGCCTTATATGGATCTTTCCATCTAATGGACTTCCATGATCATCATGCATCCCAATGGGCCCACCTAGGAGGGGCGTTTTCTCCAAAAAAACGCCCGAGTGATGTGTAGCACTCCCCATGTATATATATATATATATATGAGGGGGGCCCTCCTAAACTGCACTTTATGTTATCTTAAACTGAAATTGTCTACAAAATCCTCTCCATTGTATCCAATAAGAACTGGATTTTTCAGTTCCGTCAGGCCAAAAAAATAGAATGATGACAATGATGCACTGTTTCAACTTAGGAGAGCCCCCCCATCCTCTCTATATATATGGGCAACTCCTAAGGTAAAGCTTAGGATAAAATTCCATAGGCTCACGCTTGTGGGGCCCACCATTGGTCCATCCAAATGGACCAAACACACAAGCCCCCTAAATTGCACATGTCTACCAACTTTTGGTTATATCCGAATTTACTGGACCATTGGATCGACTGTGTACCAATCCGAATGGACTGTTGACCATTAAATTTTGTGGTCTAGATGGAGATGATAGATACCACGGTTGGGGCTGATTTTTTACAAAGGGGAGGGTCCTAGGGAGTCCTTGAAATCCCCACCCTCATGTGGGTCGTCGGGTGGGCCCTACCACACACTTGAGCTTACCTCAGCTTACCTTATCCTAAGCTGCAGCTTAGGAGAGCTGCCCCATATATATAGATATTTATATAAGTTATCCAAATTTCACTCTCATAGATATGGGGCCTAGCCCTCGTAGATCTCCTTCCCTCCCCAGGGGCTCTCCTTCATTGCTGGGAATGCTTAAGCTCAATTTCAATGTGAGCGCTAGGAGCTATCCAGGCTTGTCTGCTATTGGAGGCATCGATCTGTGATTTCTATCATTTCCTTCTTCGGGCCTTCTAATGCAGAATTACTTTAGTCCAGTTGGGGTTTTCTAATATCATTGCAAAAAGGTTAAGCCCAGCCCACTTTGGCCCATCCTTGGATCTAAATTTTCGGCTCCTTCAATAGATGGGCCAGGCTTGGATTAATTGATAGAAAGCCCAGCCCAACCCAAATAAGCAATGCATGTAGTTAGTGATTGATTTACACAAATAAGTAATTAGAAAGCTCAAAAAAGTGGTACAAAGCCGGGTCTATCCCAGCTCGATTGACTAAATAGGCAGGCTAAGGCCAAGCACTTAAGGCCTGTGTTGGGCTTGGGCCGGACATGTGCCTATGTTTCTAAAGGTAGGCCAGGCGTGGATATGCCTTATCTTGTCCCAGCCCAAGCCATGAGCACCCCTAATTGCAAAGGGAGATTCTTCTTGTGCTATTGGTTGGGCGTTGGGATCTTTTAGGCCCCCATTGGCATCTTGCGGACGTCACAGAGGTGTTGGAGTTAGGATTGAAGCTTAATGTTTCCTTTGTGCATATCAAGAGGTTTCTTGATGAGGTTGTTGATGGTCTATCTAAAGAGACGGGGTTGGGAGGTCGGATTTGGTCATTGAGATATTTGCTTCTTAAGCCTCCCGCTTTATCTTTTGGGATTTTTTTTTTTTTTTTTATGCTTTTCAGTAGGCCTCTTATGCTGCTTAGCTTTAATAAAATTTTGTTACTATTAAAAAAGAAAAGGAGCCTTGCCAAATGTCACTCTAATAGGAACAGGGCCCCGCCAAATTTCACTCTAATAGAAAATAGGGCTCTAATCGAATTTCTTTTTAATAAAAAATTAGCCCACTATTAGATTGGCCAAATAGAAATAGGATAATAAGCATCACACTACCCTCCCATAATTAGCATGCATCCAATTAGGCCCCAAAAAGGGACGTAAAGTTTTACCTCATGCCATTCGTGAGAGGTACCCCTTAACCAAATGTGACCCTATACATACATATCTATGTATCTATCCATCTAGATATATGGGCCCTGTTCTTGTGCGGATGTCTTGCATAGGAGACTGTGCAAAACAACTTATGGGGCCCACCTGGGGCCCTACCTATCATGGGTGGCTATTGAATGATCAAAATGGGAGCGGCCCATATTTGAATTTTCTAGTCTTTTCAATCATCCTAACCCCTTGATCTGTGGCCCTGAAATTTAATGGTTTAGAATGCATCATTTTTTTTTTTTTTTTAAACTTCAACCTAATGGTCGATCCCATTTGGATTGGTGTAAAACCCATGGATCAATGATGTTTAAATGGGGCGGTAGTGGGTGGCAGGGTGGGATTGATTATAGGGGTCCACAAATGGGCCCCACTAGTTGTCTCACATCACATGAGAGAGAGAGAGAGAGAGAGAGAGAGAGAGAGAGAGAGAGAGAGAGAGTCTTGGTCATTGCTGTTCTTCGATGTTATTTGTAACACTAACTAAGCCGACTCTAGATTGATGGGCCAAGATGATGACAATTCACTTCAACTCATCGTCATTCCTTGGAACACTATCCCTTTTAGCTGGACTTTGTAATTTGGCTTGGAAATTTTATGCACAACCACCCATTTGATGCAACCAATGTTAGAGGACTCAACAATTCAAACCTGAAATCTGATAAAATTATGAGCATGGGACCAACACATGCTAACCCATGGCATGATAGAGGACTCAACAGAAGTGGAATGGGTTATCAAATACTGGGGCATAGGAGGATCCATCGCAATGCTCACCAATGTTGCTTAGAGAATTGAACATGAATTGGCGACCGTGTATGGAGAGGCTGTTTTGAAGGTAGTGAGATGAATGGATTAAAACCATCTAGAGGGACTTGAAAGGAGCCATGGGGAAGGGATCATTATTAATCTATACATTCAATTCATTGATTAGATGACAAGGGATTTGCTACCTTAAAGTCTCTTAAGATTTAAATTGGAGACTGTAAGATTTTTGTTTTTAATGTCGGTACCCATATCTGTGTCTAAGTTACATTGAATGGCTGTGCAGCTTGAGAACACTTTAGTGGTGGCTCTGAGATTGTTTTTCTTTAATAAGTTTTGTTGCTCATGTGGAAGAAGAAGATTGCCCTGCTGCTGTATATGGTTCCAGAAAGAGCCAAAATTTTTTAATTGCACTTACACAGACAAAACCATCCTATTTATTAAAACAACCTTAACAATTTTAAGTTAATGCAAACTGGAAGTGTTTCAATGATCTCCATTATGAAGTTTGAATGAAGCTAGATGAGGACTTGTAACTTTATATTCTTTTTGGGAAAAAAAATAATTTATGGAAAATTAAGATGCGGTCAAGTCTACCACATATTATTTACCTATCAATTATCCAATCTTTAACATGCTATGGCATACATGTGATACAAAGATGCTTAAAAAAAATTGAAATGTCCAAACTCTTTCTTATTTCATACTCAAAATTTGAAGCATGGAGTCCATACTGACACGCTTTGTCATATCAAAATAATCAAATATGAGTACATGCCACCTGTCATTCCATTCCATCTCCTTCAGCTCATAAAAATATAACTAATTAGTGCTAATCATGAAATTCTATGCCACTCTCTTATAAGGAAATGATAATTTAGTTTGATGTTTTTATTGTTAAATACGACTTCAGGTTTGAATTGTGAATAATTTTATATGGATTTGACTCAAATTGTAGGAGGTGATAGTTGGATGTCTACGACACTGGAAATGGTGTCCTGCCAACGGTTATATTTTAAGCCATTGACATTGATTTGCAGGATATAGCCATACGCAACTTTGACTATATATTTGCAGTCTCAACACCAGCAGTTGCAACTGCTTCACTTGACATTCTAGCAAGGCTAGAAAAGGCATTGGATGCAAGATCCTCTGAGCCTTGGAGTTACCGGCGGCTGCCCACTCCAACAGCTACTTTTCCAGCCGTTATTAACAGTGAAGAGGACAGTGAGAATGGATACCTCAGGCTGCGTGAGAATCATGAGATACCCATGTCGAAAAATTCTGGAGCTGAGAGAACAGATAGCTTTCTGCAATCTTCAAGCACTACAGATCAAGCTATGTTGAAACAGATTAGAGCACTGAGAAAGAAGTTGCAGCAGATAGAGATGCTGGAATTTAAGCAGTCCAAGGGTCATCTTCTTGATGGCCAGCAAATTGCTAAACTCCAAACCAGGTTGGCTCTTGAAGATGCACTTGCTGAACTTGGTGCTCCACTTGAGACACAGGCTAAAGCATCGTCTTCGGTCATGTTAGATGGGAAAGGGAGTAAGAAGGTAGAGATATCTAAAAAACAAAGGAGAAAGGACAAGAAGAGGGTGACACAAGTGGAAGCATTGTCCGGAAATGAAGAAACTCTTGTTGACCCAATCTTGATCAAGGGGTTCCCAGATGTCAAAACTCCTCCCTGCAAAGAAAAGGTTGGGTCTCTTAACATTTACAGTTTACCTATAATGGGTAGATTTTTTGGCCATGAGAAATTTTCGTTCACCTGATATTAGCTTTTTTTAAATGGTTAGTTCCGCATGCAACTGATCTTGTTCCTTTACTACAGTGTATTTGGTGATTGTATTGGTCTTATCATTTGATGAATTATTATCACTATCCTACAAAAATTTCTATGATATTGATGTGGCAGGGCTTCCAAATTCCAGAATCTGAATTCTAACAGTAACATGCAGCAAGATATAGAAATAGGGATGAAGATAACAACCAAGGAATCCGCACCTATAGGGCCTTCTTTGGAGTCTTCACCTTCCCATGGTTAAAGTCACTATGAACCAAGAGAATCTTGCTCCCAGAAAAAAGGGAGAAATTTCTGTGTATTCAAGTAATGGGAATAGTTGAATACAACACCCTTTTGTTTCCTATTTTATTCAACCTGGACTCCTCTGATTAACTCATTAATTATAGAATCTTCTAAATAGAACTTAATTAAACTAGTATTCATAGTAACTACTGTATCCAGGAAGAAGTTCTTGGCTTTTCTTTTCTTTTCTTTTCTTTCTTTTTTTTGAGGATGTTTTAGAAAAAAAGAGATTCTCATGAGCTTGGAAGGGGGATCATTTAACTGCTTTTCTTTATGGATGGACTCTCAAAATTTCTGTTTTCTCAAACTTACAAATTGTTTTCCCAGTGATTGATATTCTGTTGCAATGCTTTTCTATTTCTCAGTATTGTTTTCTGCAGGAACTAAATATATGTTTGTGTAGTTTTGCTGAAAGCTTATGAGCTGTGTCTCATAACATGTTTCATTATGCCTTTTGATAGGGAGACATGGATGTCAAAGAAACTGACAACAATAAAGTCCTTGAAGAGCATCCTTTACCCAGTTTAAAGGTTAATACTGACCCCCATAGGACTAAGACTTCCCAGCCAACTTCATCAAAGAAGAAAAACAAGAAGGGTGGCTTATCAATGTTTTTGAGTGGGGCACTTGACGATGCTCCAAGAGTTGTTGTTCCACCGCCAACACCCAAAAGCGAGGGCCCAGCATGGGGTGGGGCGAAGATCTTGAAGGAACCTACTTCTCTCCGTGACATTCAGAATGAGCAGAGCAGAGTGAAGGAGAGTCAGCTGAGGACGCCAAAGGATCGGCCAGAGGAATTTCTTGATGGAGGAAGTAGTGGGAGGATTAGATTAAGTTCATTTATGTCAGGATCCAAATCAAGTCCAATAGCTGTAGCCCCAACTCGAGCATCACCATCTGATGGTGAAAAGAGCACCCCACCTTGGGCTGCTGCAGGGACTTCACCAGTCTCCTGTCGACCATCTTTGAGAGACATTCAAATGCAGCAGGTATGTGATCTTGGCATTTCTGTCTTTTTATAATCTCTGTTTCACAATAAATAAATAAATAGATAAAGAAATAAATTATAATAAGAAGAAGATAGCTGGCCCTGCGTCCTAGTTTATGGCGGTATTGAAGGGCTTATTTTTGTTTTTGCTACATAAAAACAGTTTAACAAGTGGTGATATTTTTCTGTTGGATTCAGCTCTCTTTCATTGTAACTTATATTTTCTCTTTGTATGAGCATTTCCATAAAAATCTTTCATGGCCCTGGAAAGTGGAAACCCGTATTTCTTTAGTGGACGATTGCCATTTTCCTATCATTTACATTTGCTATCACAGGTGGGAAAAGTTACAGTCACCTATAGTATTTATGTTCACTCTGCATCCCTTTGGTCAATGCCACATTCCCATGAAAACGATAGGAAAAAGGAGAAAGGTTTCTTTATAGGTGTTCATGGAGGGCAAGTCATCATACAAAAGCTGTCTTTTTACACTGTTACTATCAATCATTGTGTAATTTAAAGAAAATGATTTTTCCTTTGGTACTACAAAGCCGTTGCTGGATTGATGATTTTTTTAATACATACATACATAGCATATGTGTATGTGCCATTGTTTTTGTTTGCATGACGAGAGCCCATAGCAGAGTTAGAAGGTGGGACTGTTGCAGCCATGAGGGTGCAGTTTCAATTCATGTTACCAAATATTTATAAATTTTTCCTAATCCCATTTCATTTAATATTATAGAAGCTTTGTAAATTCCTTGTGTTTAGAATTTTTTTTTTTTCGCTCAGTTGGCCCAGTGGCCAGGACATTTGAGTAAAGGGCTCCCACCCGGGTTCAAAACCTGGTGGGAGCTATGGGAGCAGGTTCCTTATCCACAAGGCCAGCCCTTTATTTCCTTTGTTTAGAATTTTTGTTTCGAAGTGTTATAGAAGCATTTTCATGATTGTCTGTTTCTGGTCATCTTGTAATTTATAAAAACCACAAAAAGCCCATGTTTTGTTGAGGTATTCAAGAGGTTGTTTTGGAAGGGTTCTGTTTAGGCCTGTTTGTTATCTTTTCCAATATATTCTTACATTATTTAGTGGACATTTTCCCTTCAGTTTTTTGTCTAAATTTGTAAAAGGATTTATCAAATGCCCACAGTTGTTTGTTGTTCCTGACCAATTGTTGAGAAGCCATATTAATGTTCAGCCCATATTGCAGAGATTTAGCTGCCTGTCCATGGCTGGGTGATGAATAAAAGAATCTCGTTAATCTGACAATCTGCCATCTAATTAGGTGAACTCATTCTTGTTGCGTATGGGCCATCGACTGTTTTGGTGTTGACCTTTTGTTCTGAGGCAAACAGTTTGATGGCTGACGTTGTCCAGTGGAACTTTTTATTTAAGCATTGTCCATCTGCAGTTATTCATACACTACCAGATCGTCTGATCACTGAGAGGTGCACCCATCCATAATGCTGTATCAAATGTTGGCCTGAACGTTAAGCACTATAAATAATTCAGGGAGGCATTCAGTATTTATTCATGATGTAAATACTGATAATCGTGAGCACTATTTGTTTATTTAAAGTCTCGATGTTGGATGGTTGTCCCTAAGCAAGTTCGGAAGAATCATTTCACAGCTATACTGATAACAAATAATCTGAATCCAGGTCTCATTGTCTGTGTTCTTTTAAACAGGAGAAGCGCCAGCAGAGCTTATCTCACAGCCCTAAGGCAAGGATTGCAGGTTTCTCAGTCTCTTCCAGCCAGGTATCACCATTGGAGCCCAGTGGCCCAAACCGCTGGTTCAAGCCAGAGATTGATGCACCCTCATCGATTCGCTCAATTCAAATTGAGGAGAGGGCAATAAAAGATCTCAAGCGCTTCTACAGTAATGTAAGGCTGGTAAAACATCAGACAAAGGCACAAGGTTAGGATGTTAACTTTTTTTTTTTATTTGCTTTTGTAAATCAGACTGTACAGATCTCTGTAAATTTAGTTGCATATTTATAGCACAAGGTTCCCCTTTGTTCATGAGAAGTTTTGGAATGTATGAGATATGGTCCTTTCAAATCAACATCCTTTATCTTGCTGTAGCCCATGTGGTATTTGGATGTTGATTTGCGTGGTGATCACACCGTAGAGTCTTAAAAAAAAAAAAAAAGGAACCCCGTGCAACTGCAATATGCCCTTTTCAGAATGGTTCTGAAAAGAAAAAAAAAAAAAAAACCAAGTCTTATCCAAGTGACTTGGGCACAAATTTTTTTTCTTTTTCTTTTTCTTTTTATTTTTATTGGGGGGGTGGGGTTCTTCTGTTGTGGGTTCCGGGAGGTGGCTGGCCGGCTATGATGATATGGATACAGGTATCGACAGACGCGATTCTGCACTTTCGAAAATTTATAAACAGGGGCGGAACCAGGACATGGGCTTGTATGTATCAATTACTAGTGTCAATTTGCTCCCACGCAGATAAAGTTGGGGATGTGGATTAGCATTTGATCAGATCCATTGGACATTGCATACCATTTCATATATATGATGATTTGCTGCTCTTAGATGGTGCTTGTGACAGCTACTTACATGTAATAAGTTAGATTATTTTAATAATTACCTGTAAACTTTATTTTATATATATATATATATATATATATATATATATATATATATATATATATAGACACACACACACACACATACATATGCATTGGAGGACTCGTATTTATAGTAAAATTATGCAAGACCTTAAAATGGGTCAGATAGGTTGAACCCAGATTTGCGCTCATGGTATCTGGCCTTTTAACAAATGCACCGAGGCAAATATTGATGGAAATTTTAATCTGCCAAATGCGAAAGCTCAACCCAAGCCATTTAGACCCAACTTGGCATAGCCCAACTCATTTTCAACCTCTAGCTAGATACATTCAAGAAGTGTGGGTGCAATGTGATTAGATGAGAAAATAGAGAACAATCATTGCCAATTTCCAAGATCCGATGTCCCTCTTTGTAGGGCCCAACTGAATGTAGTCTGATCAGTGAACGAGGATGATAGAAAAGTCTTATCATGAATGAGAGCTGCTAAATAAATCAACCAAATGAGATTATTCGTGCCGCCCTTAGTTGTTTTTAGTTTATTAGTGTTTTAACCATGCAAGGTAAACATTTTATTTTCACATTCAATCCATAAAAAAAAAAAAGGGTTGATGAGTGTCGATTAGGGTTCTCTCGACCAACTTTTTGTTAGAGAAGCTCATCTGCAGGTGCAGAGAAAATAAATCTACATAACCACCGAGCACTTGCTAAAGAGTAGCTGTTGTTTATTGTACATGAAGAATAATGTTCATGCATGTTCATTTACAAAACACTTTTTTTTCGTCTTTTTTTTTTTTTTGCTATCGGAGGGTTCCCAACCTTTTGGGCTGGACTAATCCCTCCGACTCAGAAGGAAGCCAGGTAAAGTCCCCTGTAGTTCCAGTGTGGTAGTGCAGTTTCAAACCTACAACCTCTGGGTACAAACCGTGGTCCTAGGCCAACTGAGCTACCCCTTGGCGCTATTTACAAGACACTTGAAATAAGAGAACAAAAGATTTTACAAACTGAAAGTACCGCTGCATTTCCATGACTGTAGCTGGTGATGTTTACTTTCGGGTGCCAATCTAAACCATTCAATTGGGGGGTTCCACAGTGTAAGAATACAGCCAAGTCTTAGCCGTTTATTTAGAGGCCACAAGTTACCATGAACTCATCCATCATCACTATGATTATCGAGCTATTTTCAGTCCATGCTCGAACCCTGGCTTATGGGCTGCTAATATTGATTTCAAGCTGACTAGACTTTTCACATCTCTCTCTCTCTCTCTCTCTCTCTCTCTCTCTCTCCCCCCTCAAATGTGTGTCCACTTTCATTCCTTATCAAGGATTGAAAAGTCAGAAGCTATCAAGGGATTATTTAAAATAGAGTTGATTCAATCGTATCTATTTAAAATAGAGTTTGTTTCAATTAGATCTCTGAACAAGTTGACTTTTGGTATATCTAATTCAATTTGGAAAAAAGACCGCTAATTGGGCCATGGCTTGGGTTGCAAACGGGTATCTGATTCTCCGATTACCCGAAAGTTCCGACCCGTAAAAAACCAGGTCTGTAACTTATTTTAGGTTCCAATTTATAAACGGGTCGGAACCTAATTTAGATTCTGATTGATAAACGGGTCCGGCTCCGGGTCCATATAGGTTCCGACCCGTGGACCTGGGACTCGGCATATGAGTCTTTGATATTGCAATTTGTACTTTAAAATCAACTCTTTTTGGGCATTCTTAACTATAATATTGGATGTTGTAGAGTTGATGCACTGCTATAAGTCGAATAATATCTTATTTTAATAAAAAATGAAGAATAAAGAAAAAATAGAATCGATTTTGGAACTAGATTCGAGTCCTCTAGGTGAATCTGGTTCCGGAACCGGATCCGAGTTTTCTTATCAAAATCGGGTCCAGAACCAACAAAACATATTCCGATTCAAAACCGAGACCGGAACCGTTATTTAAAAAGGGGTCTGAATCCGGGTCCACTATGGTTCCGATCCGGAACCGTTCCGTTTACAACCCTAGCCCTGGCTCAAATCCTCATTTTTACTATTACACATAAATGGTATATACATGAAATAAGATATAACAGTCAAGTATTCTGGTGGTTACGAACCCATTTATCAATCACATCGGAGATGAGGATCCGAGCCAGGATCCAATTTTTGGATGGGTTAATAAGAGGATTCCATAGCTGAGTTTTTCAGGCCCTGTCTTTTAGATAACAGTTGACCTCAAAAAAAAAAAAGAACAAAAAAAAAAAAAAAAAAAAAAAAAAAAAAACTGTTGCCAAAGAAAGAGAGGCTTTTTGGGTCTTTCAGTTAAATAGGAAGGAATATTTTTATAAAAATAAAAAAAATAAAAACTTTTGACCTCAAGGGAAAAAAAAAAAAAAAAAAAGCCCATGGGTCCCACTATTCCAAACTCCACAATTCAAAAGATGCTGTGGATGACAAGAAAGGAAATAGAATATTATTTTACCCATATAAGAAGTGATCATCTAAACACCAACCAAAGCATAGCATAATGCTTTTCCCTCATGCCCTCAAAAATGAAAAAGGAATCTTTCATTCTCCATTGGAAGGAACCCCGTCTTTCTCTCTCTATATATACACAAGCCCATGAAACATCTTACTTCACCTTTCTCTCTCATTCAAAGAATACTTTCTTTCATTACATCTTACTTCACCTTTCTCTCTCTCATTCAAAGAATACTTTCTTTCATTACCTTCTTTTAGCATTCATTCAAAGAAAATATTTAGAGAGAGAGAATGGAAAGAAAGCCTCTATCTACCGCTCCTCGCACGTACGAGGATTTGCAACCACGTTCGGATTGGGTACGAGAAGAAAAATCAGATACTGTTGTGCTCCAGCTTCCTGGTATTTATCAGTTGCCTCTGCATTGATTTTTCCTTTTTCCTTTCTTCTTATTGTGTTAACACGTGCGAACTTGGGCCCTCTATGGTTTCTAATGTGGATTGTTTAGAGAAGATTTTTTTTTTTTTTTTTTTTCCATGGGAGGGTTCCCAACAACCCTTTGAGTTGGACTAATCCCTCCGGGCCTAGAGGGACCGGGCCTAGAGGGAAGCCAGGTAAACTCTCCCGTAGCCCAGTGTGATAGTGTAATTTCAAACCTATAACCTCGGATGCAAACTATAGTTTTAGGCCAACTGTGCTAACCCTTAGAGCTATTGTTTAGAGAACTGAATCTCGCTGATTGGACAATCTCAACCATTCAATTGGTGGCCCACAAAAAATGTGGTCAAAGATTTTGTTCCTGATCACATGGTCCACCATTTAAATTGGGTAATATCATTCAATCAAGATATGAGGCCAGTGGTCTTTCCAGGGTGGGACCCACCAAATAATTATCCACTCTTTTTTATTTTTATTTTTTTGGTTTTAACCTCATTTGACTGGTTTTGTCATAATTCACATGACTTTGGATGAAAACACCTTCAACCTGACATCAACGGGTTATGCACTAGAACTGAAAGAAATGGACCTCTTTGACCCACTGGACCGGACCTGAAAGAACTGGTTATCGACCCCCTTGACCGACCTGAACCCAACCCATTGACTTGAGTGCCAGAAGGATTCAAACCAAATAAACCTCCAAAAAAGGGCATGGACCAACTTGAACCCAATGTGAGTTCATGCAACTTAACTCCATCAATTAGATGCATTCCAGATGGGCCCAAAAAGGCCCTGGTTCGCGCTGGGGCGCCCTAAGGAAACAATTAGCAACTTATTAAAAGAAAACAAAAGGAACCCATTAATTCCCCATGCCATTAATGGTTGGCTTCATTTTGGGGTGGAAATTCATGAGCTGACCTACTAACTCAACCCCACATGACCTGTAGAATTTTAAGCCCAGCCTTAAAATCGAAATTGCTCAAAACCATTGTGCCTCCTTGTTTTATCATGAGAATGAATTTCAGGCCAATTAGAGTGAAGGTTACATCTAAACAAGTGATCAAAATAAGAAAAAGGGATTCAGACTAACCATGTTTTTTAATAGGTTGAGTCTCTTGCTTATTCTACCCATCAACCCGGCTAAGACCTGCCAGAGTGCCATTCCTCAAACAAACATATTAGTCATAAAGTCTGGCCCAACTCTTTTAAATTTTTAAACATTTTCAACCCGATTAATAAATATCGTTTTAAGCCGGCCAGGTGTCGTTTGATCAGCAGTAATTAAGTAACCAACTAAAAAACCCACACATAGGGGTGTACACGGATCGGATTGGTGGGGATTGGGCCAAATCCGCCTCCAATCCGTTACCTACGGATTGATGGATTTGGAATCCGTTACCAATTCATGGCTGTTAAAAACCAATCCGATTCGAATCAGATTGGATTAATCCGTTCAATCTAATGTTAAAAGAAAGATATCAAACGTGTTGTAAAAAATTTCATATTTGACCCCTTAAATTTTAATTTTTCTTCTTATTTTATATTTAGACATCTTAACTTATATTTAGATCCCTTAAAATTTTTTTATTTATATTTAATGTTAGCGGATCGGATCAGATTGAATCCGCGGATTAAGAGTGAAATCCGTCACCTATCCGTTCCTAACGGATTACAAGATTTTTAATTCATCATCAATCCGTTTACCTTCGGATCGGTTAAAAATCCATGGATCGGATCGGGTCGGTTTTACGGATTAATGGATTTTTTGTGCACCCCTAGCCCATCAGAGCTCAAAACCCAACCCATTGCCATTTGCCAAATGCCAAACCCCACCATCTTCTTAATTTGTTAAGCAAGCAATCATTAATGGGATTCCATGTCTTGATCTGAACCGTAGGATTCAAAAAGGAGCAGCTGAGAGTTCAGCTGGACAACAACAACATAAAGGTAAGCGGAGAACGGCTCATCGATGGCACTAGCAACAAGTGGAGCCGCTTTCGCAAGGAATTTCGCGTCCCAAACGACTGCAATTTAAATGCAATCAATGCCAAGTTCGAAAACGCCACGCTGTACTTGATCATGCCAAAGGACACCTCCGATACCATTCCTATCGGCGATCAACCCAAAGCCACCACCGCACTTGAAAAGAAGGACAGTCAAGGAGGAAGTGGGTTCTTGCCAGGAACATGTGAGGCCACTTCTGGAAGTAGGAGTTGGTTCAGAAGAGGTGGTGGGTTGATGTCAGGGATGCAGAAGAAGAGGCTATTGGTGGTGAGTGTGGTGGTGGTGGTGGTTGCAGTTGGGGTTTATGCAGCTTATAAACATCTGTCCCTAGAGGAAAATGGAGACTGATTTTTTTTTTCTTTCTTCCTTTCACTTTGATATTAAGATGGGATGGGAGTGAAAGTTTATGGTGAAGATGAAATAATGTTGGCTGTTCCTTGATGGAAGTCTAGGACTGAAAAAGTCTTGTAATGTAACTGATCGTGATTGGAAAGATTTGTTAAAGGAATAAATAATACTTTATATTTGTTTTTATTACTTTTTAGAGGAATTTATAATAATAATAAAAAAACACTTTAGATGGATACCATACTAAAAAGGTCACTTTAGGGGACTTACACTAGATCGGCCTTCCTATCCAAAAAGCCCTTGTTTTATCCATTTTCTCAAAGGTCGATTTCGACCCTGCACAGGTAAGACCTAAAGGGGAAGATGCAAATGAACTTTAACACCACACTAATCTCCATGCCTTTAACCAAGATTTTGAAGGACTCTTGTGCAAGGTAATTGGGAATTTCAATGAAGCCTCAAAACCAACGTCACAACTCATAAAAACAAGAGTCCCTCTCAAGATTTTGGATTGGGTTTGGGGAAGAGCGGAGGAAGAAGACGAACTAAACTGCTTTGCTTGCTTGTGCAGAGTCGATATGTCCATCTAAGTGTTTTTTTTTTTTTTTTTCTAATAAATTCATTTACTTCTTATATAGATGTGTTCTACTTTCTGTAGATGTTCAAAAAAAAAAAAGAAAAAACAGAAAATCATTCATCAATGCTTACATGAATATAATATGGGCTTGTTTTCAATGTAAATTGATTTAGATTTGAGGCAGCTCGTTTGGATGGACTTGAATTCCTATGTCATAGTAAAATGGGTTCCAAAGAGGGGACTAAAGAGGTGAGGGGAGCAGTGTATATAAAAACAAACACACACACACACACACACACACTCTCATACAAGAGAGAGAGAGAGAGAGAGATTCTCAAAAAGTACGCATTTTAATAACTCCCTTTTTTGCTTCTCTACTTTTTTATGTCCATGGAGCTCATCTTAAGCTAATATGGTCTCTTCACACACTACCCTCTATGAATTGTAAGAAGTCCAAAATTGATACTCATCCAGCTTTTGATCACCATTGGATTGAAATCATAAGAAAATGATGTCTCTAAAACTATTAAACTATATGGCCATAGATTAAGGTGTAAGGATGATCTAGTGGAGTTGAGATTTTAAATATAGATAGATATTATTCATATCTTTCAATCCAACGGTATTCCATGATTGTCATGTATAACAATGGGCCCCACTAGGAGGGGCACTTTTTCTAGTGGGGCATTTTTTTGAAAAAAAACTCCCCTTGAGAGTTTCCTAATACTGTTCCTCACATACACATATAACCTAACTTTCCTAGTATTTAATTTTACAAAGGTAATGAATTGGGTATTCATTTTCCATCTAAGAGGAGATTATTTGATTGCCATTCATGAATCTTTTCGCCTATTTTTCTTCAATTTTAGCTACTCTAAATCAGAAGGCATTTCTTAAAATTTCTCAGGAATTCAATTCTATGAAAACAAAATGGCCATTTAAGATAGAGATAACCCATCCATTTAAAAAACAAATACAAATATAGAGGTTGTGGACTGCTCCTCTACCAAAAGGGGCATCATTTGGCATTTTGATCCATCAAATTCAAAACCTCTAAATTGAGGATCGAACTAGAACTCAGTTAACGGCTAGTCACCATCACCATTATATTTCTAGGGGCCAATAGCTCCCACCAATATAACCCATATTTGCTGGCATGGGAAGTTTCTCAGAGTTTTAAATTCCTATTGGTGTGGGTTGTCCATGGGCCAGGTTGATCAATCCATTTATATGTACATTATCCGTACATACATTATATGTCGACATCATGCAATCCTTTTTACAACAAAGAGATGATAGATGGTGAGATGAAAGAAGAGAGGATCAGAAAAGTCATGCAAGAAGCCAAAAGTTTCTGTGGGTCTTGGTGTTGAGAAGATATCCTGCATTTTGCCCCTTCTTTGAAACTCCTACCCAAAGGCACTTGCTATGCTCAATCAAATACTCAGCAGTATCTATCCCTTTAGTGGAAGGAGTTGGCAGTATAAGGGCGAGGAATAGATCTTGGGAGAAGGTTCCAATTCAGTGTAGTGAAAGGACACATGCAGATAGATGGTCATTTTAGCTCAGTTGACTTAATACCACGGTTAGCATCCGGAGGTTGTAGGTTCGAAACTGCACTACCACACTGGGCTACAGGGAAGTTTACCCGGCTTCCCTCTAGGCCCGGAGGAATTAGTCCAGCCCAAAGGGTTGGGAACCCTCCGATAGCCAGAAAAAAAAAAAAAAAAAAAGCCAGTCTCCACAAAGGACACATAAAGATGCAGTTGGATCAGATTGGCTGCCCCATCTTTGGCTGGAGGGAAAGCTTGTCTAATAAAACTTTCCAACCAAACATTTTAAGTTTTGAAGGAAGGTAGAGATTCCTTACAATTTTCCATGGAAATTGAGACCCAACTAGGGAGGGACTGATATGAATGTACAATGCTTTAAGAGAGCAGGTCCAGGCCCTTTCAGATCCCCTACACATGACATGCTCTCCACCCAAAGGGGTGTTTAGAATTCTTTTCGCTGTATATTCGTTCAGTGATGGTAGGGTTACCTTGATCCTAAAAATAAAAATATAGAACCATGGTCACATTTTAGAGGTTCCAGGCTGCAGCCCATTTGGCTTATATCATTATTGGTCTTTCAATCTAAAGCAATGATAGCAAGACATTCATCTATTTTTCTTTTGATGGTAAAATTAATAGCCTTAAATAAGATAGCTAGGAATGTCCAACGAAGCTGATTGTTAAGCATATACAAGCATACAACCCTTAGTTAAACGCTTGCCAATCTATCCCGAACAGTGTGTAAAAATGGGTTTCTTCTAGCAATGGATGGGTCTAGAACCAGAACATGGACCTGGTTTATATTATGTGGTTCTGGGTTCAAATTCCAATCTGGCATAAGCTCAGCCCGGATTTTTTTTTTATTTTTTATTAAGGCTGGGTAAGGTCCATGGCAACAATTAAATCTGTAACGAGGCCCTGATTACTTGGGTATTGCCTCATTGGTTATCCTATGAATCCATTTCAAGAAATCTGGATACGAATCCTTTTGATATCCCAATTTAGGCCGGCATCTACGCAATACCATAACACCATTTTAGCTTCATTCTCATCTGTGATCATCATAGCTTATTGTAGCAATCTAGGCTTAATGCCCATCGCTTATGTTATAATAATATCTAAATGGAAAATATTCATGCACATCTATCCCTCGCCATATTATTGTGAGGCCGACTTTATAATCCATTCGAACCATCCACACATGGGACCCTTGAATTACAATGGGTGAATTGAGTTTTCACTAATCCAAATGCATTGGACTGTTGAATTGAGGGTCAAATATTCTTTTAACATAAAGTCATTAAATTTGTTGGTCATGGATGAATGGGTCAGAGACTTGGTATGGACCCCAAACTTGATATATGAGCCCATCCAAGATGACTCTTTCCATCCCCCCAAATCCCATGATCAATGGGGGGCCCAGGCGGGCTCTATCAAGTTTGTCCCTCACCATATGGTAAGGGATGAATGCACATGAATAACCCTCATAATGTATATAAGAATACATATTATAACTATTTACGTACTTATATATGGAGAATATTCAAGTGCATCCATCCCTCACCATTGTGGTGAGGGACACCCCCTTTTTGGGAAGTTTCAAATAATATATATTTGAAACTTCCCAAAAAGGGGGTGTCCCTCACCACAATGGTGAGGGATGGATGCACTTGAATATCCCCCCTTATATATTATACATACAATGCAAAAACAATGAACTGTATCTCATACATTGTACATTATAAATAATAATGAATTTGGTTATAGTATATAACTAAATAATAAAGGTCCTGGTCTATTCAGGTCCATCGGATCCTGGTCTAGTTCTGGATCCACTCGTATCCATTAATAACTCGGTCAGTACAAATCAACCACTTACCCAACCTAGATGCAAAACATAAGTCGTCTTCAAGTAGTTGTACCTATAAACAATCGTGTGTCCAAGTCCAGGTTCACCATTGACCCAGCCCAGTTCCAAATCATTTGCAGCCTTTGAATGTTACAACATACTATTTTGATAGAACATGACCAGCCTTTGAATGTTACAACATTCTATTTTGATAGAACATGACCCCAAGGGGTTGGCCGAGCGGTCAGGACTACGGTTCCTCCCTCTTCTGGAGCTAGAGGTCTGGGTATCGACCCCACCGGTTCCCCCTTCTTCAAGAATCAGAGGTTGAATCCACCACCAGTGCTACCACCTTGGGGCTATAGGGGTATTTACCCGGCGTCCCTCTAGACCCGGAGGGATTAGTCTCGGATAGTAAAATATTCACTTGTTAGTTGGTCCTCCTCCCAAAACTGGACCTTGAAACTGAACTCGGCTCACTGGGCTAAACTTGGACCCAGCCCCGGTATTGTTGGATAGGAGTTGTGACAAATTCTTCGTAGGTATGACCCACCCTATTTATAGCCCATTTGTACCAGAGAGTAGGCTAATGAATGCTGCCAAATAAAAAAATCACATGGTTACCTATAAAAAAAAACTATTAACACACGTACTTATCATGATGGCCCAATCTGCCAGAAGCTGTGATGGCACATGTCAATTCTCTAGATCCAGATGAAAGGCATCATAAAGAATTTGTAAGGAAGACCTGCAACCATCACAATCATCAATCTGGGAAGGACCCGCAACAAATTTCCTGTTAACATTCAGGTGAACCCCCTGTTTGCAATCCCCACTTCATCATATAAATTAATCAGCAATTAAATTCTATCATGAACCCGTAGTCCTATTGGAGTTCTGGAAAGGTCCACTGGAATTCAAAATATATGAGTCCACTGGAAGCCTAATATGCTTTCCTAGCAAGGGTCCCATAAACCTAAATCAAGGAACAAAGACTATAGAATCAACAGGAAATCCATGTGTCTTAATCTGAAATATTCTGGTTCTTCTGGTCATTTTCCCAATCATTGATGGGGCTCCCTGGACAAGGAATGAACAGAGTCTTCACCATCATCAAAGTAGGACTCCAACTTTAGCTTTTACATTCACCTTTAATAAGGGAATTCCAACTTTGCAGCAACCCATTCATCATCACTGATTGGCAATACAATGGTGTCTTTGGGCAATGTCATGTTCGTCGAACGTGGATAAACCAGAATCTTGTCGCCCAAAAATGTTGGGCCACTTTTTCCTCGGGGAAGACTGTTAGGTGGGTCGGAAGCATCTAGGTGTTCAGAACTCTTGGATGGAAATGATATTTCATCATCGGTCACGGAATGTCCATCTGAAAAAGGATCACGTAGAGATGCATAAGTCATGTCAGACTTATTGCTTGGCATAGCGTTGGATGAGGAAAACGATTCCACATTCCGTGACACTGCATCAGTAGATGTTTTTCCAGTAGCAGATGTAATCAAATTGTGAATGCCGGCTTTATCCATGTTTAGGCTTTGAAAGGATTCACTTACTTGAGCTTCACCTGAGAAACATAATTCAGTAAGTAAATGCATACTAAGTTCATGCTTACATACTGCTAATTTATGCCCATTCATGCATAGATCAGGGTGCTGCTTGTCTGTCATACACAAATTCGAACACATCTTGTACCAAACAACTTACATGGTTAGGTACATCTGCATAATATTTGATGAATTACAATGCTGAAAAAGAATATTATACATCCATTCAAAAAGCAATGAATATATATATATATATATATATATATATATACATGGAATCATACGGAAAGCCAATGTGAATAAAATCTGCATTGTGGTGCTTCCTATTGAAGAATGCCAATGGATCTATACTACCACTCGAGTGCACCAAATAACATTCAAAATCTTAATGAAAAACACCACTGCACTAAATCCAAGATTTTTCTTTTTATCACGTTCCGATCTTATATTTTATCTTAGACTTGCATTAAAGTGTGGTAAAAAAGAACAGTAGTAGGGCATACCTTGCTTATTTGCACCTAACCTTGTAATCTGCATGGTGAAGATTAGGGGTCGGTCAAAATATCACTTTAATTAGATCATCCTAACTCTTTATTTTAGGGCTTCAGAGTTTAGTGATTTTATTAGTGCATCTTTATTGTGAGTCAATCCATAGGAGATGATGTAGTTGGATCAGTAAAACTCTGAGACGAGTGCCCATTACGGCCTCAAAGTTTAATTAGATCATCCTAAATCTCTTGGGATATTCTTTTAGAGAGTAAACCCAAGCTAATGTTGGCAGTCCCTCTAACCACAATGAGATGTGTAGTATAAACCTATTGGTATGCACTTCATCATCATCAAAGCTTTGTCCCAACTATGTTGAGGTCAGCCAAATCCTCTACAAATTGCACTTCTTCGTATCTATTTTTACTTTCTCAATCCACGTCTTCTTTGGCCGATCCCTTCCCATTGGTTGGCCATCTACCTGCACAGCCAAACTTTTCCTTACCGGTGCTATTGTCGACCTACGTTGGACATACCCAAACCATTTCAAATGGGTTTCTCTAATTTTTATCCCCCGTTGATGTTACCCCCAAATGCTCTTGAAAGCGTTCATTTCAAATTTTATCATTTCTAGTTTTACCACACATCCACCTCAACCTTCTCATCTCTACTACATTCATTTTTTGTATATATTGCTTCTTGATTGGCTAACGTTTTACTCCATAGGTCATAGCTAGTCTAATTGTTGTCTTGTAAAAATTCCCTTAAATCATGTTGGCGTGCGCCAATCACAAAGCACTCCAAAAGCAAATCTCCAATTCAACCATCACGCTTTTATCCTATGTTTCACATCTTGATCAACCTCTCCATCCTTACAGATTATTGAGCTAAGGTAATGAAAAGAATCTTTGTGGTATCTCATGGGCTTCAATTCTCCAAATAGTTTCAACTCTTTGTATATTCCCACTGAAGTTGCAATCCATATATTCTTGTTTTCGTACGGCTTATTTTAAAGCCTTTGGATTCTAAAGTCTCTCACTATCTCTCAAATTTTGTATTTACATAATCTCTTGACTCATGCACCAGCACTATATCAGTCGCAAACAACATACACAAATGTATGCACTTAAAAATAAAAAAATGAAAATCAAAAAATATATGAATACTTTTAAATGCAAGCGCACAGGACTTCAATTCACATGTAGATGGGGGCTGGGGCTGGGATTTAAACAACAGCAATTTTTTTTAATACACTGACATAACAATTAAAGAGGAACAAGCAAATTCTTTTACAATAAGCATAAATCATAAATTAAAGAGCAAGAAGTCACCTGTGCTGACATCACTATCATCCTTGGAACAAGTTTTTGTCATCTGAACAGAATTAGATATGTTCCCAACATTCAGCAGTGAGTCAGAGGTGACACTTGACTGATAAGCATCCAGTGCTCGGCAACTTGAAGAAGAGAGAATTGAGGTATTTATACCTGAAAAGAGAAAGTTATCATATCTTACAATGTACTGTTTACCTGAAAAGAAAAAGAAAGTTATCATATCTTACAATGTACTGTTGACACCATCATAGATCATTATAGATTCTTAGATACTAGTGTACATGATAACAGACATTGACACATAGTGAAGCAGATGGCCCAGTTGATATAAAAAACCATATACCTGAGCAGTCTTTAGCATACATGGAGGGTTATGATCGAGCACATGGGGTCCATACCCATGTGCACAAAGCTTTATCAAGTTAAAAAGCCCAAAAACAGTCCAACTGTCCAATTAATTGAGATTTGATGAAGATGGGAGCTATTTGGATATTCCAATACACCACAAGGAGTATTTGAAAATAATAAATTCCATTCAAGTGCACAGTAGTACAGTTGGTTGAGAACAGAGGAGCTAGATGTCAGCCCATTTGGGCTGGGTTTTACTGCGTCTTGTGGGCTCTGGACCAAACTGAAACTTACACTCCCAGGCTCGCCTAGGAGTGTACGGTTAAGACGGTGTGGCCCATTCTCCAATCAGATGGGCCATGTGGGCCTCTTGCTCTTTCTCATCCAGAAGGTCCAGAAGACCTTGAGTTTTGGAAATTGCTGTAATTCCATCGATCTCCTCCAAACCAGTTGATGATGTATTAGGGATTGTATGAGAGATTAGGTGGCATAATTATAGAGAGATTAGTGGAAGAACTTAGGGGATTTAGTGGCATAAGCATTGAAAAATGCGGATTGTATGAGGGTCAACTGTATCAACCCAGACAAACGACAGCTGATTTCTTCCCTTTTGATGTTTTCTTTCTTTGTTTAATTTTAGCAAAATATGTGGTGTTCCTATCTTATTTCCTAAATATGAATGTATTAGGATTCAGCAGATTTTGTATTAACGCATTTTGACTATATATGCATGGAAAAGTTCGACTATGTAGTCCAGCTTTTTAAGAACAGTTTATGCCATTGAATTAAGGCACAGTTGAAGCCTTTCTTTTATTTCTTCTCGTGTGAATCTTGTGTTTGACATCTCTTTGGTGTTTAGTGTTTTATTTCTTTGGTGTTAATGGTCAAGGTATTTAATTGTGTTTAGTGTTTGTAACTGGCAACAAAGGAAGAACATTCACTGCAAACAGCGTGCAGTAGCAGTATCCGAGTGATTTAATAGTCTATGGGTTCGTTTGAATCCGTGACTGTGTCACATAGCAAGCAAAATATGACCTGCATTTTCATGATGGTTATCCTTCGACTCAGTTGAAGCTTGAATGGAGAAGCTTGGAACTGGGGTGTAGGTAGCTTGCGGAGTGAGTTTTGGTGGCAAGTCAACAATGACACATGCTTCTAAGAAAGAAGTGTCTTCAACTGATTGCTGCATCCAAGTTGATTTACCTGAAAAGAGAAGACATCTCATCATATCAATGTAGCATATCACAGTAATCAAGCAATATGTCAACATTTTAAAAGAATAACATGGGGCTGAAAACACCACATGTACTAATGGACTTCTTTTAATTTTTATTCTTCTTTTTTCTTTTCCTTTTGGTAATAAGTGGACTTCTTCCCCTTAAACAACACAAGTTGAAAATTCAAATTGTATCATAACAAAATTGGTATATGTACACAACACAAGTTGCAAATTCAAATTATATCATAACAAAATTTGGCATATATGAACTAGAATTCACAGGACTGATCACATCATTTTATTACCAAAATCTCAGCAGATCCTGCAATTACACGAAGAGACTTGGTTGGATAGTGCTCATGGTCACAACCACCAAGTCGCGGCTTCAAGTCATGCTACTAATTAAACAAAGGAATCTCAAAGAACCCCCTTGAGGTTTGTCTTATAAAAAATATGTGACCTTTAAGATTCCTAAAAAAAATGAAACTACAGACTTTGAAACCATTTTAATAATAATAAAATACACTCTCTTAACTAATGGTTTTTTTCTTTAATGTTAGAACTTTCTAGTTGATCAAAAGACGAAAATGACCTTCTTGGCTTCTTCCCCAAAATCCCAAAAAAGGAAAAAATAAATTCCCCCACTAGTTCTGTTAATTCTAAAAAGGCCTCTGACAACACAATGATTTAATGTTCCCTTTCTTTTAGAAATAATAATAAGTCTATCTCTAAACTAACAAAAGGCGACGCTGTTGTTACTTCAGTCCATTTACTGTGCACAAAATGACTTTTTTGTGCTTTATTAAAAGGCTCCTCATAGTCAAAAGAACAAATTACATGATGTCAAATGGTCACATAAGGTTGAATAATTTGTACATGTGTTGTCCAATTTGTGATTCAAAGATGTACATACAGAGGTTTAGCTACATAGGTATTTTATTTGTTGCAATAATACCATTAAATTGGAGATATTGGAAAAAAAATGTCACTTAATCACAATTTCTTAATAAAATCAAAATTAACATACAGTCAGGCTCACATAACATCGATCCAAAATGTCGATTCAATCCTCCATCCATGTTGGAACCCAAAGTTGTAGTCAATCATATAAAACTGACTGTTAGACTGGACGTTTGTGAAACTGTAACTAAATTGTTTTGCATGATATAACAATGAGTTCAACTCTGGTTGAAACGATCTTTTACAAGGGACTAAAACTGCATGTCTAATGAAAGTTTGGATCACCAAAATTCATGCCCTACACTGTGCAGAAAATAAATTAATTTATAATCATTAATAATTAGTGTTTTAGTCATGTCTTTCTCCAACCTAATGGTAAAATTTACTTTTTCGGCAAAGTGTTCAGGCTTGTTTTAAGTCAACTGAATGGGCCCAAACTTGTATGGTTCAGTCATTAAAAGGTGAACCCCACATTTGATCTAATTGGATTAGCTCTCCACATCATGTGGCCAACCTTGTGTAATCATTTCCCTCATCTTAGCTAGCCTTTTTTTCTATTTTTTCTTTTTCATTATCTTCATATAACTCTCTTACTAACTCGCAGTTGGGTTCACCCTAAACAAATAATAAGGATCATGGGGGCCAAACCGCTGATTTAATAAAATAATCATATCCAGTGGCGGAGGGGTGGCTGGCAGGGGCCATGGCCCCCCCTAAATTTCAAATAATCCCTTGGAAGTTGGAATAATCATATCCAATGTGCGCCCCCCCCCCCCCCCAAAAAGAAATCTCTCTTTTCAGAATGTCCACCCCAAGGCCTACTTTCTGGTTCCGCCCCTGATCATATCCAAATAATGAAAATCATAAAGACCCACTCGACTTAAGTTACTTGACTAAACTCTTTATCCATATCATGGTTCAAAATCGCGGTTGTGGTCGCCATCATGATTGCCCCAAAAAACCGTTATGAAGCTGTATCACCTCGCGGTCTGCGGTCCATCACGGTGCGAATTTTTTTTTTACTCCAAAAAAATCTAAGAAAATACCCAACAAACCCAGAATATTGGAAAATGCCAGAAACCAATGTCTTTTTTCATTAGTACATACTATAAATCAAAATAAGGGTCCCCCTAAGTCATAACATTCTACATCACTGCTATTTGATCTTTGACGGTTAAATATGCTATTTTAGTATTCAATATTTCCCCCCATCCCTATACTTTATAGATCCATCAATGTAATTCATATTTAAAATGCAAAGCAATAAAAAATAATTATCACAATTTATATTTCCTTTATAAAAATTTTCACTCTAATCATAGTTGGGCCCACCAGCAAATTGACCGTGCCATATTATTAGAATCATTGGCCTATTAGAATGAGACTTAATGAATTTAGTCGTTTGCAAGAAATCAAGTTTTTCAAATGTTTTCGTGACTAAATATCATTAGTGTCAAAAAAATAAGAACTATGCTTACTTTCCCTTTTTTGTTTTTATGAAAGGATGACTGAATTCATTTCATTTCAATATGGAACTTGACAGTATATGAGTAGTATACTGATAACCAAAAAGGCCCAAAAAAAACCAAGGGTAAAATCCAAAATCCCCAAAAGGAAAGGGTTGTCCACCCCCAAAGAATCAGGCATGAACCTAAATGCAAAAAATATTAACAGTCAGTTACAATACACAAAGACGGTCTGGATACTCCCTCTTTGGCTAGTCTGTTTGCTTCCGAGTTTGCAGAGCTCTTAATGAGGTTATATGAAACGTTGATATTCTTAGCAATCTCTGCCACCTCTTCTACAACATCTGTAAGGTACCAAGGAGCCATAGAAGCTTGAGAAGCCCACTTTATCGGGCATGAAGAATCACCTTCCACAATGAACAACCAAGGATTGAATCTCACCGCTTCTCGTAACCCGATTTTTAGAGATAATATCTCAGCTTTGTCACATGAGCATATAGATCTCACCACCCCCCCCCCCCCCCCCCCCCCCCCCCCGAAATTCCTGGATTCCCTACTGCAAAGTGGCAATCCCAAATATGTCTGAGGGAAGCGCCCCTGCTTTGCATCCAATAAGGTCTGCCAGATTTTGTAAATGGCTTACATCAACTCTGATTCCAATGAGCTCACTTTTAAAGAAACTCACTCTAAAGCCCGAGACTGCCTCAAAGCAGAGGATCGCTTTAATGTTGAGAAGCTGCTCTTCTTCCACATCACAGAAAAGGATGATATCATCTGCGAATTGCAAGTGATGCTGCATACATCATTTTGCGAAGTGCTTCTCCTACAATGACGAATAGGAATGGTGACAGTGGGTCCCCCTGACGCAACCCTCTAGTAGCCGAAAAGAAGCCTTTTGGGGTTCCATTAATTAGGATGGAGAAAGAAGCTGATTTTAGGCATTCCAATATCCAATTCCACCATTTGATACCAAAGCCCACCCTCCTTAATAGATATAGTAAGAAGTCCCAATCCACTGTCATATGCCTTCTCCAAGTCTAATTTGCATATAATACCCGGTCTTTTTGCCTCATACCTAGAGTGGATGCATTCATTTGCGATTAAAACACCATCTAGGATTTGGCGTCCATGCACAAATGCTCATTGTGCAGGGGATGTCAGCTGAGAAAGTAAATTTTTAATCCTGGTGGCTAGCACTATAGCAAGGATTTATTAGAATGCACCAATAAGACTAACAGGTCGATAGTCTTTTATATTTTATGCTCACGCCTTCTTAGCAACAAAGGTTATGAACGTTGCACGAATGTGTTTAGAAAGCTTGCCTCTGACATGAAACTCTTTCATGAAGTTCATCACATCCTCCTTAATTATCTCCCAAAAGGTTTGAAAGAAAGCTATAGGGAAACCGTCTGGCCTAGGCGCTTTGTCTCCTCCTAGATCTGAGATAGCCACTATGACGTGCTTTTCTTCAAACACTTTCTCTATCATGTCCGCCTCAGCTTCAGTAATCATGGTCAATTGCAGGTTGTTTAGGGATGGGTGATCCCAAACCTCTTTTGAGAAGAGCTCTTTATAATAGTCTATCACATGATCACATAGCTCCTCTTTGTTTTCCAATCGTCTGTCACCATCCAATAGGACAGGGATTCTATTTATTCAGTTTCTGAAAGATGCAAAGCTGTGGAAAAATTTTGTGTTTCTATCACCATCCTTTAGCCATAAGTGTCTGGATCTTTGTCTCCATTTTATTTCTTCCTGATTTGCTTTGCTATGGTATTTTTCCTTTAGATCTCTGCGTAGCTCTGTCACTTTCCAATAGCATCCCTGATTCCCTGTTTCTTCCTTGGATTCGATTTCTTTTAGCTGGATCAACCAGTCAGCCATTTCCACCTCCAAATTACCAAAGCTGGATATGGCCCATTCCTTAATTTTAGATTTAAGGATCTTGAGCTTCATTACCAGCCTATATCCAGCCCAACCTTGTGCATTCATTTCCTCCCACCACTTTCGAATTAGGTTAGGAAATGCTTTGTCTTCTAGCCACATTAACTCAAAACGAAATGGTTTTGGACCCCATGACTCCACCCTCGAATCCAATAGCAGAGGACAGTGATCTTATGTGGTTTTTGGCAATGCCATTTGAGATGCCTGTGGGTACATTTCTGCCCAGTCCCCAAAGATCAAGAACCTATCCAACCGGGCCATAATTGGAGGATTCTGATGATTTGACCACGTGAAGGAGGCTCCATTTAACTGCAGATCTAATAGGCCATGTCTATTGATCCAATCTGAGAATGCAGACATCTCTGGTGTTATTCGGGAGCCCCCCAGCTTATCCTCAGAAAATCTGATGACATTGAAGTCTCCCCCTATACACCATGGTTTACTCCATCTCATTCTAATAGTATCCAGTTCATTCCAAAACTCCATTCTTCTATGGTTTACATTTGGGCCATACACTGAAGGAAATGATGCATTCCTTGTGATTATCTCAATCCTCAAGAAGGACTGAGACTGAGAATACTTCAGTCCAATGATCCTTAGATTCCACTCCACTACTGTCCCATAAAAGTGTCAGAACTAGAAAGGGAAGAAGGGAGAAGAGATTCTGTGAATTCGATGATCCCTTTGAGGGTCACGATGCTCCTTTATATAGAAATATAGGGCGTGTTTGGCTTCGTGCCAATAAGATGTTCCCATATTCCCACGGGATGTGACCATGTACAACTTGTTTGGCAATCGTAATCACCGTTTCAAATATTGATTTCCCTGGAACAATCCCTAAAAAAGTTATCCAGCTGGAATAAGAAACAAAAAACAATAAAACTTCATTTCTTTTTTGGAACAACCAACCGGCAAGATCACGTCTTCCTAAATCTTTCCCCCGTGTTCGCGACTGTGTCATGGTGTCCACTTCAGATTCTCGAGTCTCTATCCAAGAGCTTTTCTGATATGAGCCATTCCTCTCCCTACCCTTCTCCTACCAAACTCTCCCATACAGGTCCTGCCCCTCTTCTCTCTCTACCCCTCTTCTCCCAACAGATCCGATCCTCTACTCGTCACAATCCTTTCCCTTTTGTTTCTCTTCTACCTCTCCTTACCAAACCCACCTCCTCTCTGTATCTCTCTCAGGCCTTCTTCTCGTTTTTATGATTTGATTAATATGCCATGTTTATTTATGTCTTTTGTTGATGAGCAAGTTCTTTGGTGGTTCATTTTTTGTTAGTGTATGTTACCAGTTGATGAGCTTTGAGATTGAGAGATTTTATTTTAATTCATGAGAACTGATATCATCATTCCATAGCTAATGGTAATGTGGTTCACATTTTTTAAACTCATGAGAGAACCTATATCATCATCCCATAGACGAGGTTAATGTTTCTGTCATAGAGACAAAGATTGCCCTTGCTGAAAATACATGTTTATTCCATTCTTTCCAATGATGATGTCCTTAAGCAGTTTCTATTGAACATTGAAGCTTCTAATGCAAAACCTACATCGATCTCGAAGACAAAGTTCTGATTGGGACTATGAATAGTCCCATGGACTCTTTTATGATGATCTGATTCTCAAACAGTTGATGGTTTTATTTTAAAACTAATAAAAGTTAATTTATTTTAATATACATTTTTTCTAAGAAAGATGAATCATTAAACAAAACACAAAACACAAAACAAAACGAAATATGATTTTCTTGATTCTCTTTCTTAGAACAAAATTGTTATACCGTTACCAAACAAGTTCCGCAAGGCAAGTTCTCAATGGAACAATTTAACTTAATGTTGCCAAACAAGTTCTGCATGGAATAGTCTTTGGTACAACCAGATCTTAGCACAACCTGGTCTTGGCACAAAATCGGAAACAACACAAACAATGCCAAACGAGGCCATAGTTGCTATACAAGTTACCATGATTGTAGTAATCATCTAGATTACAGCCATTCTAATCTAATTACAATCTAATCATATCTCCTAATAAGGAAAAAATAAAAGATACATATCTGTACACACGTGAGATGATTTGTCCCACAAGTTGGGCTTTATTTAATATGAGTTGTGTCCCACTGACCCATTTAGCACTGACCCATTTAACACCCTCCCTTAAATTGATGCGGGTAAATCAACTAGCATCAATTTGCCAACTAAGAATTGGTGCCATGGCCGAGAAAGTCCCTTAGTAAATATATCTGCAATTTGAAGCCCGATAGGAACATGAGGGAGAGTAATAGCTTTACGCACAAATTCATCACGTATGTAATGACAAGCTACTTCAATATGTTCGGTGCGTTCATGGAAGACAGGATTTTCAATAATCTGGATGGCACTTGTGTTGTCGGCATATAGAGGTGTAGGACCAAATTGAGGAAAGCCAAGCTCAGATAGGAGGCCTCGAAGCCAGACAATCTCAGACGTGGCGGCAGACATAGCACGATATTTTGCTTCTGTGGATGATTTGGAGACTTTATCTTGTTTCTTACACTTTCAGGAAATCAACGAGTCCCCTAGGAACATGCACCAGCCCGTGGTAAATCGTCGACTATTAGGGCATCCAGCCCAGTCAGAATCGGAGTAAGCAATGAGAGAAATTGAATTGCCACGGGAAAGAAAAGGCCACGAGATGGTGTATGTAGAACATACCAAAGAATGCGGCGAACAGCAACAAGATGGAGATGGCGTGGTTGAGCCATGAACTGACTAACCAGATTCACCGGAAATATCGGGCCTAGTGATAGTCAAGTAGATCAAGCTACCGACTAAACGACGATACATTGTGGCATCAGGAAGAAGATCACCCGAATCTACTGTGAGCTGAAGATTGGCCTCAACAGGTGTATCAATAGGAGTTGAGTTTTGAAGACCAGCCATCTCAATAAGGTCCATAGCATATTTGTGTTGATCGAAGATGGGACCTTTCTCTGACTGATGAACCTCAAGGCCTAAGAAGTATGTGAGTGGCCCTAAATCTTTCATATGAAAAGATTCATGTAAGGATTCTTGTAAATGGGTGATCATGCCAGAATCTGTCCCAGATATGATAATATCATCCACATAAACCAAGAGGACAGTAATCCCATTTGAGGAGCGATGAAGAAATATAGAAGGATCAGAGGCACTTTGAGTGAACTGAAACTGAAGGAGAGCATCTCTAAATTTTTCAAACCAAGCGCGCGGAGCTTGCTTAAGACCATATAGAGAGCGTCGTAAGCGCGCGCAATCTCCTGCTGAGGCACCCGTAATTCCTTGGGGAAGGCTCATATAGACTTCTTCCTTGAGATCACCATGAAGGAAGGCATTTTTGACATCAAATTGGTAATGAGGCCATGAGTGAGAAGCAGCAAGGGCAAGAACAGTACGGATTGTTGTCATTTTTGCAACCGGAGCAAATGTTTCTTCATAATCGATGCTATATTCCTGTCGGTTGCCCAATGCGACTAACCGTGCTTTATAGCGATCTAATGAGCCATCGGCCTTGAGTTTGACTTAGAAAACCCATTTGCAGCCGATAGGTTTTGCAGATGAGGGACATGAAACAATATCTCAGGTATGATTATCCTGCAGTACAGTTAATTCTTCATGCATAGCCTTTTGCCAACAGTCATGCTTCACTGCCTGTGAGTAAGAAGTAGGGATAGCAATGGAGGAGAGGGTAGCAAGCAAGGATGTGTGAGTGAACCCATATTTGTCCGGAGGCTTGGAGAGACGAGTAGAGCGTCGAAGTTGAACTGAAGATGAAATAGTATGTGATGAAGTGGGGGCAAGATCAGGTGCCGGCGAAGGATCCAGAGGGGGAAGCAGTAATGGAGCATCATTTTGACGACGTCGTTCATAAATAATGAGTGGAGACGATATTGTGTCAGAAAAAGCAGGTAGATGAGAAAAAGAAGGTAAAGGCGAGGAATGAGTAGAAAAAAACGTTGATTTTCAAAAAACGTGACATTTCGGGAGATGCGAAGGCGGTTAAGCACAGGAGCATAGCAGATATACCCTTTTTGGTGAGATGCATATCCAAGAAACGCACATTTAGCTGATTGAGCAGTTAATTTTGTGCGTTCAATAGGAGGAAAATGAACAAAACACACATCCAAAAATACGTAAGTGGGTATAAGTAGGATCTGTATGAAAGAAACGAAAATACGGTGTTTGATTGGCGAGGCGATGAGATGGTAAGCGATTGATTAAGTGAACCGTAGTGGCTAAAGCTTCGGGCCAAAATTTTGCTGGAACGGATGATTCAAAGAGAAGGGAACGAAAAGTATCGAGAAGATGTCTGTTTTTTCGTTCAGCCACTCCATTCTGTTGAGGAGTGTAAGGGCATAATCACTGCGATAAAATCCCGTGGTTTTGCAAATAAGTTTGAAATTGGTGGGACATATATTCCCCTCCGGAGTCAGATCGGAGAATTTTTATGCGAGTAGAAAACTAATTTTCAACATAAGCCATAAATTTTTCGAAAGCATCAAGACTTCAGATTTAGAATACAAGAAATATACCCATCTAAATCTACTATGATCATCAATAAAGGTGACAAAATATTTGAAATGTGTGTGAGAGATTACAGGAGTAATCCCCCAGACATCACTATGAATAATGTCAAAGCAATTTGAAGTCATAGTGGATTTGGAAGAAAATGGAAGGACTTTGCTTTTTCCAAGTTTGCAAACTGAACACTCATCAGAAATGTGACTAAAAGAAATTTTATTTTCATTAATACTACCAGTGTTCAACATTAAAGATAACAATTTTGAATGAGGATGGCCTAATCTATTATGCCAGAGCCTCCAAACATCTTGAGGAGAAAAACAAGAAAAAACAGAGATCTGTTTATTTTGAGAGGAAGACATAACAATAGGAAACAAGCGTCCACACTTAGGCCCCTTCGCGATCACCATCCCCGACACTCGATCCTGCACAACACAACCAAAGCGAGAAAAGGAAATATTACAATTATCATCAATCAGTTGTCCAACAAACAGAAGGTTTGTAGTTAGATGAGGAGATAGAAAGACATTTGTGAGAGGTAATGAATGAATAATATCACCAGTAGCTGTAATAGGAATCTTTTGACCATCAACAGTATGGACTTGCAAATTTTCATTGTATGGTTGCATGTTAGAGAGAAAAGTGGTGGAGGAGGTCATGTGATTGGAAGCTCTAGAATCAATAAACCATAGGGAGGAAGAGGATTGGTGGTTACCTGAAATGCCAAGTGTAGAGAAGGCATTTATGATCATTTGTTGAATAAGCTCAGGAGTGATATGAGGAGCAGTATTTGAGGCAGGAGGTGGTGAAGGCATGACCGGTGTTGAAGGACTATCATTGGAAGTAGTAGCATCTGCAGTATTTACATGATATGCTCGTGGAGTACGATTTTGTGGCCGCCTTTTGCATTCATTAATAACATGACCATTTATTTGCAGTAATTACAAAACTTGGTCTTGCACTGTGAGGCATAGTGTCCATAACTCTTGCAGCCAAAGCACTGGATTTTGCTGAGATCTTTTGTAGGAGGTTGTCCTTTAGTAGGATTAGTATGATGAACGGTCCCTCTCGGACCATGAGAAACACCAGGAGTGTGACTGAAAGTGGCAGCATATGCGACATCAAAAGGGTTTCGTGGGGATTGTTGCTTGAGAACATGCTGAGTGAGTTGGCTTTGTTCCTCTCGCAAGAGTTCATTAAGACACTCAGTCAGGGATGGAGATGGAACTCTGCTCATCAGATTGGAACAAATAATCTCATATTCAGATCTCAATTTCACGAGGAACTGGTCTCTATGAGAAGTTACCTGCAATTTTTGAATCTCAAAAAGAGTTGCCTCAGATACATTGAGGTATTTGATTTCATCATATTCTGCCTATAGATTGAGAAAACCCGTATAGTAGTCCTGGATGGAAGAACTGCCTTGGGAATACTGAGCAATCTCCAGCTCAAGTTGGTATTGATGGGCAGAGTTCCCTAGGTGATATACCTGTTTCAGATATTCCCACATCTCCTTGGAGGTCTTGTAAGGTTTAAGATTCAAGATATATTGTGGTTCAACGGAACCAAGTATCCAGGTTTTTATCTTGGCATCCTTTGTATGCCATAAGAGTTTTTTTTTTCTCATCTTCTTTAGGGCGTGGATCTAATCCTGAAAAAAGTCCCCACATTTCCTTTCCTTCAAGATAGACTTGAAATTGATAGGACCAGGAAGTATAATTTTTTCCATTAAATTTGATCAATGCAATATCATGCTTTTCCATGTCAGTAATCAGGAAACTTTTCAACCAAATCCAACTGTTCTTTAGACCAAACTGAGAAGAAATGTTGACCAGCTATGAGAAGACTTCTAATATTTGTAATTGATCAAGCAGAGAAGACAGCACTCGAAAAACAACAACTTTTTTCAAAAAAATGGACCTAGGCGAGCATGAATTTCAATATAGAATGGAGTGTAGCAGACAACAGATGTGTTTTCTGATTAATCAGAGATCATAGAGTAATGAAGGATAAAAATTCGCACCAAACAAGCTAGATTGCTCACCAAACAGAGCGAAATCCAAAAACTTGGATGGCTGTGATGAAAATATACTGCAGAAACTGAAATTTCTCTAGAATGGGTAGAAATCCTACCTCTGTGATGCTAAAAATCCTCAAAAAATGTCCACAAATACCAGAAGAGCCAGACGACCAAAGTGGTTGCAATTTCCAGATACAACAGTGTGGATCTAGGGTGGGCCGCGTATGATCAGACCTTGATCAGAACAATGGATGAAGATTTCTTGATTACTGAAGATACTGGACGACTTCCACTACTTGGAAGATGAAGTAGATCACTCAAAAAAGAACTCTATATAGAGTTTTGGGCTTAGGGCTCTGATACCATGTCAGAACCAGAAAGGGAAGAACGGAGAAGAGATTCTGTGAATTCGATGATCCCTTTGAGGGTCACGATGCTCCTTTATATAGAAATATAGATGCTATACAAGTTACCATGATTGTAGTAATCATCTAGATTATAGCCATTCTAATCTAATTACAATCTAATCATATCTCCTAATAAGGAAAAAATAAAAGATACATATCTGTACACACATGAGATGATTTGTCCCACAAGTTGGGCTTTATTTAATATGGGTTGTGTCCCACTGACCCATTTAGCACTGACCCATTTAACAAAAAGAAGATTCCACCAGTTGAGCCATTAGCAATTAGAGTCAACCATCTGACATTATTTCCACCCCAAATTTCTTTCACCACTCTGTCGACTTCTGAGTTAATTTTAGACTCCTGGATGAGCACCACATCCAGTTTCTGACTCCGGATTATCTGCTTGACAGCCACCCTCTTATCCACCCCACCAAGACTCCTAACATTCCATGACCAGATTTTCATTGTCGACTTTTTTCAACCACCTTGTAGCTCTGTGTAAGCTGATCAGAGGTTTGACTGCCCTTTGCTCTCGAACCCTTATTGTAATTGATAGAGCTTTTCAAACTCTGAAGTTCTCTAGCCGCCTTTTTCTTTGCTTTTTCTTCTGTTTTAGCAGCCTTATTGGAATCCTCCCATTGATAAGCAAATTGGATTAGATTGTCCCAACCCAAGTTGCCGTTACTGACTGATATCCTACAGCCTTCCCACATGACTGATATCACTTTCAAGCTCAGCCAATCTTTTGGTTCCAACAGGCCTGTAGTAGACATCAACATGGACGCCTCTTCTTTGCACTCATCAGGCTCTGTCTGCTTCTCCACTTTTTCATTTTCTTCCCCTAATCTGGGATGTGAATAGAGATTCTGTCTGGGCTTGTCCCCTCTGAGGGATTCATTTCCCAATTAATTGTACGGGGGGTAAAGTTGATTTTGCCCTTCCTTCCACTTTTATCAATTGAAACCCACCCCTTCTTAGCTTCCTCTCCGTTGGGCAAATCTATCTTCTTCCCATAGGCCTCATCGAAGTTACACAGAGGAAGGCATGCCACTGGTGTAATGTCAGCCACATCTATAGTAGCCAGCGCAAGATCTTCAGTGCCTTGATTTTTTGTTGGAGAGATCTCAGATGACTCTTCCTCCCACACTTCATCTTCCAGAGATAATAGGAGAGAAGCCCTCAGTGAATACCTTGCCATCTCCGTAAGCTGGAGACACCCTTTCCTCCCCTAAGCGTACCTGACTGAACTGACGACGATCGTATTGAGGCTGTTCCCGTTCTCCTTAAGAACTCTCGTCTGCTGACAGATCTCTAATCACTGAAGTGACTTCAATTGGAGTCCCAATCGCCAACGAACCTTCAATCGGAGCCCTAATCAGTGAGTCATCTTCGGTTGCAGCCCTAATCGATGAGGTCTCTTCGATATTGGACTTTTCCTTTTCAAGCGAAGGAAAGTTACTTCTGATATTATTAGAAACTAGACTAAGCCTAATGCCATCTTCCAGCCCATGGCCCAGTGATGGCCCAAATCTGAAGCCTAACTCATAATCCACCCCTGGATCTCGACCCATCCTAATCCATCCACATATGGACAAGGAGGAGTGGAAGGCTTCTTTGACTTTAGTTATGCACAATATTGACATTTGAAGAGAAGGAATCTGGAAACAGTAATGTTGATTTGAATGTCTCCCAAGCAGTCCCTATTAGGGTCGACTGTTCTTTCATTATAAAGGGGCTTAATCCCTGATTACATGCCAATCTCTCTTATCTACAGCAAGTCTCTCTTATCTACAGCCTAACTGTTTTACAAAAGAAGAATATACACATGGCTTTGAAGACTGGGCCCAAAATGGTTATAAAAAGACTGGGCCCAAAATGGGCCTGGGCTTGGATTGACACCCCCCCTCAAATTGATGCTGGGGAGTCATAAAGCAGCAATTTGAAAACAAGAAATTGATGTCGAGGCCGAGGAAGTCCCTTTGTGAAAATATCTGCAAACTGAAACTCTGTAGGAACATGAGGTAGACTAATGACGTCGCGTTTATATTCATCCCGAATAAAGTGACAGTCAACTTCGATATGTTTAGTACGTTCATGGAAGACGGGATTTTCAGTGATTCGGATAGCCCCAGTATTGTCGGCATGCAAAGGAGTAGGAGAGGTTTGAGTAAATCCCAGTTCCGAAAGAAGACCTCGTAGCCATAAGATCTCAGAACAAGCAGAAGACATTGCCCGATATTCAGATTCCGTGGAAGATCTGGACACACGTTCTTGTTTCTTGCATTTCCAAGAAATGAGCGAATTTCCAAGGTACATGCACCAACTAGTGGTAGAACGACGCGTGTCCTGACAGCCGGCCCAGTCAGCATCCGCATAAGCACTCAGATGAAGAGGATTATCCTTTGGATAATATAAACCACAAGGGACCGTTCGTAGCAGATAACGGATAATGCGCTTGACAGCTGTCAAATGAAGATGTCGAGGAGCGGTCATGAACTGGCTCACAAGATGAACAGCATAGGATATATCAGGTCTAGTGATGGTGAGATAGACAAGACTGCCCACCAGACGCCTGTATGTATGAGGATCAAGAAGAAGATCGCCATCATGTTTACTCAGTTTGAGATTTACCTCGACAGGAGTATCAACAGGCGAAGAATCATGGAGGTCGGCCAACTCGATAAGGTCTGATGTGTATTTGTGTTGATTAACAAAGAGACCTTTAGGAAATTGATGTACCTCTAAACCCAAGAAATAATGCAAAGGGCCCAAATCCTTCATATGGAAGTAATGCCGGAGGGAATCTTGGAGAGATTTGATCATACCAGCATCCGTGCCGGTAATAATAATATCGTCAACATATACCAGAAGCACAGTAACCCCAGTAGATGTGTGGCTGAGAAAGAGAGATGGATCATAAGGGCTCTGAGTAAATCCAAATTCGCATAAGCGACCCCTGAAGGTTTCGAACCATGCCCGAGGAGCTTGCTTCAGACCATAAAGCGATTTTTGTAACCGACAGACAGACCTTTTGGAGGGAAAGGGGATGCCTTGCGGTATACGCATATAGACCTCTTCGTGCAAATCTCCATGAAGAAACGCATTTTTGACATCCATTTGGTATAATGGCCAAGATCTAGATGCAGCAATGGCGAGAAGTAACCGAACAGAGGTCATTTTTGCCACAGGTGCAAACGTTTCCTCGTAGTCAATGCCATACTCCTGTCTGTTTCCGAGTGCCACAAGTCGAGCTTTGTGTCGATCTAAGGACCCATCAGATTTAAGTTTGATCGAGTAGATCCATTTGCAACCAATGGGTTTAACTGTTGAAGGACACTCCACAATATCCCATGTGTGATTCAGATCCAATGCATCTAATTCCTCCTTCATAGCCTGGTTCCAGCAATCGTGTTGGACAGCCTGCAAATAAGAACTCGGGATAGAGATAGAAAATAGGGTGGTCATTAAAGAAGTATGGGTAAATCCATACCGCTCAGGTGGTCTAGAATTTCTGGAGGAGCGACGTAAAACAGGAGTAGGCGTTGAACCATTTGCCGGTGGAGGATCAGGGGGAGGGCCATCTGCAATGGGAGGTTTTTCCCGTCGGTGATATACAAATGCAGGATTAAACCGAGTAACGGAGGGGTGATCTGAAAAACCGGGTAAGAGTGCTGGTGAAGAGGGATGAGGAGAGTCCATTTGAGTTTGGAAGAAATATTGATTTTCGAAAAAAATAACATTTCGCGAAACCCTGGTACGACGACCAATGGGATCATAACAAACAAAACCTTTTTGATTAGTGGCATAACCCAAAAAGGCACACCTACGAGATTGTGCTGTTAGTTTCGTTCTTTCTGTGGGAGGTAGATGAACGAAGCAAACGCAACCAAAGGTATGTAGGTGATCAAACACAGGATAATGACCAAACAATTTAAAATGAGGCGTTAAATGAGCAATGGTAGGGGATGGTAGGCGGTTGATGAGATAGACAGCCGTGGTGAGAGCTTCAGTCCAAAAACGAGGGGGAACGGAAGATTCAATCAGAAGAGTTCTAGTTACATCAAGAAGATGTCTGTTTTTCCGTTCCGCGACGCCATTTTGTTGTGGAGTATATGGACAGGTACGTTGAGAAATTATTCCTTTATTGTTTAAAAAGGATTGGAAATCCTTGGAAACATACTCCCCCCCTGAGTCTGAGCGCAAAGTTTTAATGCATTTAGAAAATTGGTTTCCAACATAGTTAACAAAAAATTTAAATGCATTAAGAACATCAGACTTCGAATGTAATAAATAAATCCAAGTAAATCGGCTGTAGTCATCAATGAATGTTACAAAGTACTTGAAATGACTATGAGAAAGAGTCGGAGCAATGCCCCAAACATCACTATGAATCAGGTCAAAACATGCAGTGCTCCGTGTGCTGGAGTGTGGAAAAGGTAAAGTTTTACTCTTTCCTAATTTGCAAGCATCACATTCAAAAGAAGCAGAGTCAATAGGTTTATTCAATAATCCAGATTTAATTAAAGCAGACAAAGTAGAGGCATTTGGATGACCAAGTCGATTATGCCACAATCGAGAATTATTCTGAATTAAAAAACAAAATAGCTGATGTAAAGAGTTATTCTCAATAATAGAAGACATTGGTAAGGGAAAAAGTCGGCCATGCTTAGGCCCCCTCGCGATCACTTCCCCCGACTCCTGGTCCTGCACAACACATCCAGAAGAAGAAAAGGAGACATTGTAATTATTTTCAACAAGTTGACCTACAGAAACCAAATTGGTAGCAAGATGAGGAGAAACTAAAACATTTGTTAATGTTAGGGGGCCAGGGGTATCACCAACAGAGGTTATGGGGAGATGATCTCCATTGGCAGCTTGAACAGTGAGAGGACCAGTGTAAGGAACGACATTCTGTAATGTTATGGGTGAAGAGGTCATATGGTTACTCGCACCAGAATCTAAGTACCATGTATTGGAAAAAGAGGACTCAGTACCTGCAATGTTCATGGATGCTAAGGCATTGATGATCATTTGGTTAACCATCTCAGGGGTGAGAGGTGCTGGAGAAGCAGATTGGGATGAAGAACCAGGCTCTGAGGATGAATCATACGGCAGAGAACCACTGAAGTCAGATGATGCATATGGTGGAGTGGTCACGGTGTAAGCAGTAGGAGCTGACGACACAGTGGAAGTACCAGGGCTTGACTGCACATAATTGCGGGAAGTAGAATTGCGAGCCTTCTTCCGACATTCATCAATAACATGCCCAGTGGCTTTACAATATCTGCAAATTTTAGCTCTGCATTGATTTGCATAGTGACCATACTTTTTGCAGTTATGACAATGAACTTTACTGATGTCCCGAGGAGGTTGTCTGGTTGTGGCAACATAGGCAAATGGAGCCTCAGTAGATCTCTGTTGTTCCAGCGTAGTGTTAGTAGCTAGACGCTGCTCTTCCCGTAGAAGTTCCTGAAGACAGGCATCCAAGTGGGGAAGAGGAGCCCTGCTCATCAAGTTCGATCGAACTGCCTCAAACGCTGGACGAAGTTTCATGAGAAGCTGATCCCGATGACTACTTTGCTGCAATGGAAGTAATTCCGGTAGAAGTGCTGCAGATACTGTGGCAAACTTAATCTCATCACATTCAGACCACAGTCTGCGGAAGCCATTATAGTACTCTTGAATAGACTGGGTGCCTTGAGTGAATTGAGAGATTTCAAGTTCTAATTGAAACTGGCGAGCAGCATTGCCTTGGTGATAAACTTTCTGAAGATAGTCCCACATGTCACGGGCAGTTTTGCAGGGCTTGAGGTTGAGAATAAAATGTGACTCAACAGAGCCCAGCAACCAGGTCTTGATTTTAGCATCCTTTGTCTTCCAAGCTAAAATCTTTTTATCGTCTTCCGCAGGTGGAGGTTCAGATCCATCAATATGTGACCATAGTTCTTTTCCTTCCAAGTAAATTTGAAATTGGAAGGCCCATGAGGTATAATTTGTTCCATCAAAGCGAATCAGGGCTATCTCATGTTTTTCCATTACTAAAGACTAGTAAGAAGTACACAGAAATCAGTCCTGGGGCAGTAGTAGTCCAATTGTAGACAAATTGACCACAGATGGCAACCAGTGATAATCACAGAGAGCAACTAGCAGACAAGATAGACCACAGATAGCAACCAGCAGACAACAGGCACAAGTTATAATCACAGATACCAAGCAGCACCAAGATCGGATGGATACAGTCCCAGAATCCACAGAGCAACAGGGATTAACAGCAGAAAGCCCAAAAAACCAATAGAAATCAGTAGAAAACACCAAGAATCAGCAGAAACCAGTAGAAAACACCAAGAATCAACAGTAGCCAGCACCAGGGATGAAAAACAGGCACAGCAGTATCAATCGTAGGCAACAGACGATCAGCACACCCAAAACCGTCACTGTCGACAGTGGATAAATCCACACGTGGGCCCCACTTGGTGATCTCTGATGATCAAAAAATCAGGAAAAAATCTTCAGAAATCCAAGAAGCTCCAGGCGACCAAGTTGGTAATATTCTTCTGATGTGTTGGTGATGATCACAGGTGGGCCACGTCTGATCAGAGGTGATCAGGGATGATCAGAGACGATCTGGCTGAAGAAGAGGATCACAGATGATCATAGACTGGCTCCCAATGTTTGGAAGATGAGTTAGGAGAAGATCAAAGATGGACGACCTTGCTCTGATACCATGACATTTGAAGAGAAGGAATCTGGAAACAGTAATGTTGATTTGAATGTCTCCCAAGCAGTCCCTATTAGGGTCGACTGTTCTTTCATTATAAAGGGGCTTAATCCCTGATTACATGCCAATCTCTCTTATCTACAGCAAGTCTCTCTTATCTACAGCCTAACTATTTTACAAAAGAAGAATATACACATGGCTTTGAAGACTGGGCCCAAAATGGTTATAAAAAGACTGGGCCCAAAATGGGCCTGGGCTTGGATTGACAAATATGGGTATAACTACAGTCAAAAATCAAACTGACGACGGTGATAAAGGGAGCAACATCCAACCAGGAAGGCATTCAACATGGTATTAAATTGAGTTCAAGGGATGGTTGATAGACTGTCATTTATTTGCAATTAAATAATTTTTGTCTCATAATTTATCATAATTCATGACTTGTGGAATATGCAAATAGACTTATAGTAGATTATGATTTCCAATGAATATGTTGTTAATAACGTTCATTGCTGTCTTGAGTGTTAATATAATTTCCTAGACATAATAAGTGATTTCTTGCGCCTTGAAAAGTGAAAACACTTAAGTAGTTGAAAAAAAGTAAACATAAATGACTCAATTCATTAAAACTATATTGTCACATAAAGATTCAACAAATTCAAATAGAAGCAGGGCCTCCTAAGATATTTTTTTTCTTTTTTCTATAATTTTTTAATTTTTTTCTTGCCTTTTTTGAGACTCAACCCAACTAGGCCGAGTCCCATGCAACTCGCTAAGTCGGTTGGGTAGACTCGGTCCCAAGTCCCCTTTTTTTCCCTCGCTTAAAATAGTGTGATCATCGAGTGCCACTTTGATTGAAGGGACATTCTTATGAGATGACAGTTAAACCTACTATCTTGTATGGACCTGAATGTTGGGCAACAAAGAAACAAAAGGCTGCACAAATGGTTGAGATGCACATGCTAAGATGAATTTGTAGGGTTACAGGAAAAGATTGAAATGGGAATGGTAAGAGATATCTTATCGATATCCCAATAACTGAAAAAAAAAAAAAAAAAAAAACCGTTGTCTGACATGGTTTCGGAACCATGTGTGGAAGGCCAAAAACAGCCCCTATACGACTTAAGGACCATAAGTGAAAAAGGTACTAAAAGAAACAGGGGAGACCAACAGAGACCTTGAATGAAGGAAGCATTTTGAGGATTGTGGAGTTGCAAAAAACATGGCTCCAAACATAATGATAAAAAATTGACGATAGAGGGATGAGATAGTGATATTGACAATGTCTGGATGAAGAATTGACAAGTAGGAAGGCAACATAACCACCATGTAGTATAAATTAAATTTAAAGGAGAAGGCACCTGACGGGACCCTATATTGGATGGAATCCTCACACATTCACTATGGATGCTTGGCCTTTGGAGTCATCAACCTTAGAACGCAAGGAGAAGCAGTTGCTTAAAGCGTTGTCCACAATGATGAGAAAGACAATTTTCACTAATTGCATAAATGAGATAATACAAGGGAATTTATAGAGGATAGAAAGACTATCCTGCCTATTTGCGATCCTAGATAGAATTTCCTTTTCCTCTCCAAAAAATACTTGCATGCCAATCTCTTTACACTTAAATAGGATTTTCTTTCCTCTCTCTTATTATTACAATGTTAATCAATTATCTTTTATTGATTACATGTCAATCAATTATTTTGGTAGATCTACTTAGGATTGTCTAAACTAAAAAAATATGTCTAGAATAATCCTTCTTGAAAAAATTTAATACTAAGAATGTAGATCTAGGAAATTTTATTGAAAATACCTATACTAAGTAGACAGTCAGACCAATGGGCAAGCAAACCATGGGTTATGCCCAATGGATCAATCATCTATGGGCTTGGCCCAGCGGCCAGCCCACTATAGGATAGGACTGATGGGCTGGCTAACATGCCTATTCTTGGGCCATTTTTTGTAGATTTTAATGCCCAGGGTTATATCAGTCCCCATACTTCTATAGTTCAACTTACATTTCCTTCCCCATAGTTGCACTTTAATTTTATGACTCATTTACGCATTCATAAATATGTGCGTGCGCGTGTTCATATGTATATGTATAGATGTATACATACATACATACATACATATATATATATATATATATTCAATAAAACTCATTTAAGCCAACCCATGATAAGAGGCTTGATGGATTCTAAAGTTAGGTATACTCAAATATATGATGCGTATTCAACAAAAGTGCTTCAGGTTAATTAGTAGAAAATTAAAACACGGCTAAACAATATTTTATGGAAAGCTAACACCAAACTTACGCTCATAAAGCTTTGAAAATGCAACCTTTGCCGCATTCATTTCTGCCCGCTTCTTGGTTTTAGCAGCTTTTCCAGAGAAAACCTCACCATCTACTTCAACAGTAGAAAAGAAAGTCGGCATATGAGAAGCACCAGCAGTGATGGTCTTATATTGTAAAGAAAATCCTTGTTTAGTAGCCAATTCCTGTAACATAGTTTTGTAATAACTATGTTCACCCTGCAGTAAGTAGACACCAATCACTTTTTTCTTCAAAATTAAAACCACGAGGCAGAATGACTTTCAGACCCAATTAAACATGGTCACCTCCTGAACTCCTGCGGACAATTCCATCAAAGCAGCTTTTGCAGCAGCATGTTCTGCTTCTCTTAATGTTCGGAAGAAATCTGGACTTTCAAAGGTTTGTCCACCAACTGAAACCTGAGCCTTAAAGCGGTAAGCATGAGGCGGACCATCACGAGAACAGGAATACAAAGGTGGTTGCATGTTTCTTCTTTGGGCCAAACCATGCAGCAGGTTCTTGCACAAATGCAACATATCTAATAGCAAGAACAAGTGTAAGATATGTGTATACCACATGAATACAAGATGTGACCATAAATAAATAAATAAAGCAAAAAAAAAAAAAATCTTTTTTTCAGGCTGTATGGAAGATCATCTGGGATAGCATGATAGGTAACTGACTGCATCAGCTGCAAGTAATGGATCTAATTAATTAAGCAATGATGATGATGATGATGATGATAGGATAATGACATATGTCATGCAAATAATTATTTTTTTCTATGTAATTATGAAAACCAATTGCCGTTTCCAATCACTTATGGTTCCTAACAATTAGACTTCTAAAAAACAAGAAAAACAGAAGGTTCAGTTAATGTCTATGTCTCTTCCCCAACCAAAGTGGCATCTATTGGTTGAACTGCTCACTTGGGTGGAACTCTAATATCAATAAATTATGGTGGATGCAAGTATGCGATAGATTATGGTGACCGCATGTCCTATGTGCCTTATAGACTCTTAAGTTTATGGACCATCTTCTACTTCATTGTTCTTCTGCACAATAGGTATAGAACTTGGCCTTGTCTTGGTTTCACAACAAATGGGAATTGCTAACACACTTAAACATCTACTTGCTACATAAAAGGCTTCATTAATAATGCCGGCGTAGGTATTGGGTCAGGGTTGTGCACATTGGATCATCTTTTTTTGTTGCAGCATTCTTGTTCTTTTGAAAGGAACAAATGGTCAAAGATTTGAGGGTATACCCCATAACCATGCGGAATTCATCATCCTGCTCAAACACAGGATTGTGTAGTGGGCATCATGCCTCAAGTGCTTAATGGGCATGTTTTCTCCACTGAGAAAAGTCAGCGAGAGGATGTTGATTTTGGTAGGCCAACATAGCCAGCGCCATATCGTATCCAACCCCTGCAGGGGACCTTAAGCTAAGCTTGGTGGTGCTGCTGGTAACTTGAGGTTGGTAACGGGTTGGAGGGCTAATGCTCAATAATGTCATTAGCTGGTGTTTCGGGAGGGCTTCATGTGAGGCCGCACCAGCCAAAGGGCCCCATCACTTGTGCATAAAGACAAACTTTATGGGATTTCATGTGTGTGCAAGGCGAATCCGTCCCATGTCCAGCTGCACATGCCAATGATTTGGTTTGTGCCCAGATTTGCTAAGTTTTAGGGATTTTCCTATTTCTTAGTTGGAGTCTTAAGTGTAAGGAATCTCCGAGGTCTTTGCTTTTGGTAATTTTAATTAAAAAAGTACTTAAGCAGACGAATCATTTTTGAATTTGATGTTAAAAATTGTTTTTTCAAATGACACGAGTATAAAGGATTTTGCTAATGAAATATACAATATAGCAGATGTATACTGTGGGGATATAAATGTAGAAAGGGCCAAGGCAACCAAAAGGAGGGGGTACACTCACTCACTCCCACATGTCAACAAACAAGGTTAGGACAAGAGCCATCCAGCCAACACAAAAGCTCGCCTCGACCCACAACAAGCCAGGAGCACCAAACCCATATGCTCCGACAGTTTATGTATTGATCAGCAAACCCATGCCCAAACATCAACTGCCTGAAATCATAGAATCCATGCCCAACAGCGAAGATCAAGGAAGCAAAGGGATCCCACTGTTGACAGGCAAGAATAGACATGGCCCTCGGCTTTGAAGGTATCCGCTTCTAAGAACCATGGCCATGGACTCTTGGATCTTCCTACTTAGATCAAGAATCTACTCCACTACATTCAGATGTGACAGAGAGGACCTCTTTCCACTCACCCACCGCATAGAACACAAAGAATCTGAGGACCTCTTTACACGGTTAGCCAAGATACTCACAACCTATGGGCCTCCCTCAGGTCAACCCTGAAAAGCCATCAATTTGGCCACATTGGCAGATTGGATTTCAACTGGCCCTTTGAAAAACATGGGAGTCCTCAGATTCACACTTCAGTCTTCTTCTGTGAGATTATTCCATGACATCACACCTCAACAGCCTGTAGTGTGTTGAAGATTGTGCGCTGCTTCTTGTTGCTGGATTTTGTTGTGCTGATGGCAATTAGCATGGATTAGATTCATTGGGTGGTGAGATTTCTAGATTAGTATGATTCAGATCAGGTTACTCAGAGTTGACTTGGGCTAAAACCAGTGTTTGACCCAGACCAATCCGGTTTGTAGCTAAAACCTCTCTTCTTACTTGCATCAGATTACAAAATCCCACATAGAGAGAAAAAGAAAGACGGTTCTACCTCTCACTTCAATATCCTCAGTAGTGACACTTAAATCAACTCCATTAGAATTCAAATCCTTCCACATTTCTTGACTTTTTGGTTGCACACTCCCATTGGGAACTAAGGCCTCATTCAACTCACTGCTTCCACCAGAAGAACCTACAGAAAGCATTGAATAAAATATGAGAACATTTGCAACTTTCTGCATGCTGAGAAGCCTACCCAATGATGGCAAATTCCATTCTTTCTGAACCTTATTTTAAAAGAATCAAAATTGACCTAATAATATTCCTTGCATACATTCCTTTCAGAATCCATCATCAAGCCTATAAAGATAATTACCACAGAAGCTTAGAAGAAATTGCACGAGAAAAAAAATTAAGAAATCTCATAGACTAATGCCCTTTTTGGCAAATCTTATCTCTATGAAACAAATCTGTATGTTATAGATCTGTTTCGAAAGGAGCGGTTTGAAATAGATTTTTTACAAAACATACCATTTGGTAAGGCAAAAAAATGTTTGAAATAGATGTTTAAAAATCCAAAGGTTCATGATTTTTCATTATTTTTTCGAGATCTACACAATGAATCAGGGGTTGGTTTTGACCCCTGTAGTTTTATTCATCCTTACAAAGAGGATCAAGGGTTCAGATCGTTAGTTTTGATGACCATAAATATCCAAAATGCAGATTTATGGTTCTGCCCTTTTTTTATAAATATCTCAAGATCCGTTACAAATGAATGGTTCAAATTTGACTGCCTGGCTGTTCTTAAGGTTATAAAGACTTCTAATGGTTTTGATCATGCTCTAGCGACCCACAAGTCAAGGAAAAAAAAAATGGACAGACATGAAAGTGGAGCATTTGACCTGTCTATATCTAACAGCTCTTGGCTTTTCATCAATATCGCAAGATATACAGCCAATTATTGGCTGATTTTCAACATGGTAGCCATTTTCAACCTTCTCAAGAGAATCAACGGTTCGGATTGTGAGTATAGGGCCCACAGATGTCCAAAAAGTTAAATTTATGGTTGTCATTTTTCACAAATATCTCGAGACCCATGATAGATCAACGGATGAAATTTGGCGTCCTGGCCGTTTCAAAGATGATAAAGATGGCCAATGGTTTGGATCGTCAATGTGGGTCCCATAGTGTTAAAAAAAATCAAAAGACCAGTCATTTACAAATGACCGTTTTTATAATGGTACCAGCACACGTCTAAGCACTTTAGATGGCTACCTCTGTTTCGATTCCCCTTGATTTCGTGGCTGCCCAAAATAGACATTTTACCTCTTTATGAGGTATGAAATGGAAGTGGACAACGAGGTTACCAAACAATCTATATGCATTTCCAAACTGTTTTAAGATAATAAGAGCTTGGAAATAGACATGCCAAACGAGCAAAAATATCCTGCTCTTCCTTAAAAAGAAGAAGAAAAGTTAATGAACACTTCAAGCCCTAAACAGTAATAAAATAACATCAAAACCCCTAAAACTCATACGGCATGTATGTGAAAGACAGTTTCCACAGCAATTTATTTTCACCAGCAGAAAATTAAAACAGAAGATTTCAGTTTCCAGTTTCAGTTTCTATTGTTTGGTCCAGAAAAACATTTTTTTTCTTGTGCAGTGAAATGTGTTTTACCTCATGTCAGAGTGCAGAAAATGATTTGCCATGCCAATAAATGGAAACTGAAACCATTTGCCTCTAAACTCATCGAGATGTTTGTGCGAGACAGTTTCCACATCATTTTATTTCCAAAACGATTTCATTTTCTGCAGAAAATGAAAGCTGAAGATATCATTTTCTACAGTTTTTCAGTTTCAGTCTATATTGTGCTGTCCAGCAAAACATATTTTGCCATGAAATGTGTTTTTACGTTGTTTAAGACTGCAGATAATGTTTTGCCACACCAGAAAATGGGAACTGTAAACTGTAGAAAAATGAAATCTTTAGTCAGATAATGAATCCATTGTGGAAATAGAATGCTGCCGAAGTAATGAAGAAAATGGTTTTCTACCTATTCAGTCTGAATCTTTTTTTTTTTTTACGTACATCTAAAGACGCCATCAAAACAAATGATCGCGATGCATCAAATATGGAATTTCTATAATGACTATGAGGACATAAACTGTGTGGGCATGGCCCCTTGGTCAATGGTCCCTTTCTCCAATCAAATGCAGTGTGAGTATACATGGTTTCTGAATTGACTTGTTCGTGTTGTCGCATTCGATTGTCCAGCAACAGAAGTTCCCTCTGCCTAATGATATAGGTGGAGGATTGGCGTCAGGCAGGTATTACAAGAAAAACTTGCTGATCCAAATTGGGTCTACTTCTATATAGATGTAGGACTCAAAAACTTTCATGCATTATCAGAAATCAGTAATGGGAAATGATGGCACCATGATGCAGCAGCAATTCTACTTTATTGCAATAAGAATCATGGGCCACATGTGGAACCCATGAAATCCTGATTTTTAATTGTTATTAGTTTTATTTTTAGTAAAGAGTGTAATTAGAATTATGTTTCTAATTTGGGTAGGATTATTATTTGGTTTCCTAGTTTGATTAGGAATGCTTTCTTAGGGCTTAAGTTTATTTTATTATATATACAGCATTGTAGAGATTGGTAATCTCAGAGATTAGAAGTGATTAATAGAATTCCCTGTGTGGAGTTTTCGTTGGAGACTGTTTCTTCTTCGAGTGATTGTTCCTGTGGGAACCCTAATTGTGCCCTGGCACTTGCATCCTAACCCTAGGTTGCATCAATTGGTATCAGAGCCGAACGATCCCACGATCGTCGGCGTGTTACCCCTATCCCCACCCCTACCCACTCGCCCGTAACCAACTCCATCATCATCATCGCCAGAACCCTCGACACCAAACCCCACCACCGCAGAACCCCTCTGCCATTATCCCCATTCCACCGACACCAACCCTCGCCGCCCAATTCAAACCCTCGACCCATCCGAACTACAGAACCGAACCCCACAACGCACAGCCATCATCGTTTTCCATCTTCTTCACAAAACCCTATCTTTTTTCTCACATCCCTGACACCTGATCCCATCTGCACCCCCTGCCAAAACCCCATTCATCGATAACCTTCCCGGTCCAGTCGTCCCCAATCCCCAACTCCATCGTCATCGTCACCCAGAACCCCTCCCTCCAACCACCACCCGAAAACACACCACCCCAGCGGAACCACCACACCCTTGCCTCCTCCCTTTCCCCCAACCCAGAGAAACAAAAAAAAAAAAAAAAAAAAAAAAAAAAACAGAGAGACAGAGAAGAGAAGACGACTGCACAGCGAGAAAAAAAATATATATACCTACTTGTGCCAGTCGCCGAGCACCTGCGTCGTCGTCCTCGTCACCGGCCACTTGCGTCGCCTCAACTAGCCCCTCCACCGAAGTCTCCAGAGCCCATCGGCCTCCCTCTTCCTTTCTCTCTTCAAGCAGCAACGAAGAGGGTTTGAAAACCCCTTTTCTCCTCTGCGCGCGCCAGTCCCGAGGCTAAACGTGGGCCAGGTCCATTGGACCCCTTCAGCAACAGGTCTCGTGGGCTTTTGTTTAGTTCCGGGCCATCTTCCGGGCCCTAGTTCAGGCCGCCCCATTGACGAGGTCCACAAACAGAATATCAGCAGAGAAGTCAAGAGCAGATTTGACCAAGATCAACCGTTGGATCTTGTTTTCGCAACATCGCAGCCATCCGCCGTCAGATTTTAAATCCGTCCTCACCAACGCGATCGCGGCAATCAGATCTTCAAATCAGGTCAGTCAGAAATTTTAAATTTGCCTTAATTAAAGATGCCTCCCAAAAGGCAAGTTGACACAGATTCTTCCTCTCACAATGATGATGATTTGAGGGAATCCGTTGCACAATTATCAGCAACTGTTACTCAGCTATCCGTAACTGTGGCTCAAATGCAAGTTCAAATGCAAGCAACTCTTGATAGGATTGAAACCCGATTAACAAATTTGGAAACTCCTCGGCGTGAAGATAACCATCGGGATGACGGAGTACATATGCGGAATCAACGAGATCCACATGCCGTCAATGTTGATCGAGATTTGGGTATTAAACTTGTGGTTCCAGAATATGATGGGAAATTGAAGCCAGATGAATTTTTGGATTGGTTAGTGTGTGTTGAAAATATTTTTGCACATAAACCCATGGCTGATGGTCATAAAATTACCCTGGTGGCAACTCGATTTCGCAATTATGCTGCAGTATGGTAGGCCGAGTTGCAAAAGAAGAGGAGATATCAGCAAATTGACCCTGTTGACACATGGGCCGAGATGAAAAATCTATTGAAGCAGAAATTCCTGCCTGTCAATTACTCCAGAGATCTGCGTTCACGTTTTCAATACTTGAAACAAGGATCTAAGACAGTTGTTGATTATTCTGAGGAGTTTCTGACAATGCAAGCCCGTTGTGGTTTGAATGAAGATGACGAGGTCTTAGTTGACAGATACTTTAATGGGCTTACACTTGATATTCAAGATATCTTGGCGTTCAAGCATTTTGATAATGTTGATGAGATTATTCAGCATGCTATCAAGGCCGAGGGAATTGCACATCATCAAGCCCAGAAACTTAATGCAGCTAAATGGGTTATGCAGAAGAATTCCTCCATTGCAGGGTCTAAACCGAGTACATCATCGGAGACAGTTTTCAACAAGCCCGCAAGTCAAACTAGACTCACATGCTTTAATTGTAAACAACAGGGGAATCGTGCCGCAGAATGTCCAAAACGTATTCATCTTATTGAAAATGAAAGTGATGTGCGAGATGTTCCAGATGATCCTAACGATGATCCTCAAGATAATGAAATAGGGGGAATTGTGGATACTCCGCCCGAGGAGGGTCTTGAGTCTCTTATGGTCATCCAAGAAACTACATCGACTACTGAGAAGAAATGGTTGCGAGAAAATATTTTCCGCTCCAAAGGAACAGTCAATGGTAAAGAATGCACAGTCGTCATCGATGGAGGCAGTTGTCAGAATATCATCTCCCAGGCTTTTGTGGATCGCTTGCAGCTGAAAGTTCGGAAGCATCATCGTCCTTATTTTGCTAGATGGTTAATGACAGGTGATGAAGTGCAAGTCCGATATGCCTGTCCAGTTACCTTTTCCATTGGTGCAGATTATACAGATACAGTTTGGTGTAATGTGATACCCATGGATAGTTGTGATATCTTGTTAGGTCGTCCATGGATGTATGACAAGAATGGAACTAATGGCATGCGCGACAACACCTACACTTTCATGCATGGTGCCAAACAAATTACACTCCTTCCTCTGAAGCCGACGCCACCAAAGAAAGGATCTCGTTCTCATCTCTCCAAGGAAGCGCTTCACGTGCACACTATCTACAAGAGTAACATCAAGCAGAAGAGCCGAGTACGAGGTCGAACTCTTTTTCAACCCGGGGAGAATGATGCAGCAGCAATTCTACTTTATTGCAATAAGAATCATGGGCCACATGTGGGACCCATGAAATCCTGATTTTTAATTGTTATTAGTTTTATTTTTAGTAAAGAGTGTAATTAGAATTATGTTTCTAATTTGGGTAGGATTATTATTTGGTTTCCTAGTTTGATTAGGAATGCTTTCTTAGGGCTTAAGTTTATTTTATTATATATACAGCATTGTAGAGATTGGTAATCTCAGAGATTAGAAGTGATTAATAGAATTCCCTGTGTGGAGTTTTCGTTGGAGACTGTTTCTTCTTCGAGTGATTGTTCCTGTGGGAACCCTAATTGTGCCCTGGCACTTGCATCCTAACCCTAGGTTGCATCATACCAATGACATAAACTTGATGTTTCCACACAAAAACCCATTGGAGAGGCCCAAGAATGAGGCTTCATGAAAAAACATTAGGACACGTTATTTCAAGAACCAATCAAAAGGCACACAGAAAAAATTCATTACGACAACAAACATGAGGAAGTGTCCCCCTACACAATACCTTCGGCTTACAACATATTCTATATAACTTTTTCAGTGGTTCATAATCAGAATGCAAGGTAAGTCATAGCAATGAGAAGATGGCCCAGTTTAACCACATCCAATGCATCTGGATACACCACAAGAGATGTATTCTTCCCAAAGGAAATGGAGAAATACCTAGATCGCTTTTGATCAAAGTAACATCCAATGTTGGAATGAAGCTCAAGATGACCGTGGTCAGACGAATGAATTAAATCACATCCATCTGCACTGTCTCAATCCAACGGCAACAGAGAGATCACCCTAATAAGGGTGATAATTCAAGAGGACATCTCATGGGGTTATTATTCAAGAACCTTCCTGATCATAACGGGATATATTGAAGATACTGGAAAACTGATAATGGCATGACCAAATATTATAAAATTGCAAGATAATCAGAGATAAATTGTAAAAACAGAATAAATTTTATAAAAACAGAATCTTGACAGTAACTTTTTTTTTTTTTATTTCTATTCTTTCATTTCAAACTCTATTTATTTTCCATGGGATTTTCCCAATCATGTCCAGAGAAACCCCAAATTCAGGAAAGATCACAACATTTTATATCTGTAACAACACTACTCTTATCAGATTTATGGGATCATTCTTTCAACAAAAGGGGGGTGGAAGGGCTCAAATCACAGTATACTACAGTTTCTACTCAAAAGAATCCATTGTAAGAACCTTAAATCTAGTAAGAAATGCCACCCAACAAAGAAAAACCTCATACCAATCCAATCCAATGCAACCAACCAAACCCCATTTTCTTCCACCCGCAACATTAATCAAAACCAACATCCAACATCAACACAAACCCCACTCAAGATAGAATCTCAGAAAGAATTAAAAAAAAAAGGCTCAAATAGGGATTAAGGGTTTTGGGTATTATACCTTGAGGCAACTGAATCCCAGGAATAACAGCAGATGGGTCTTTGAGGGAGAGAGCCTCGGGCGTGGTGAAGTGTTCGAAGGCGAGCCTGGCGGCCTCGCTCTGCGCCTCTTTGGAGGATCTGGAGGACTGGGTCATCTCAAAGGAGACGCCATTGACGATAACAGAGGCTGTGAAGCGGGGATTGTGGTCGGGACCCACCTTGTCCAAAGTGTACTTGGGCATTGCCCAGTACTTCTTCTGGCACAGCTCTTGAAGCCGATTCTTATACATCTTCTTCTCCTGATAAAGATGATTTACAGAAAGGGATTGTCCGATTCCGATGCAGCAGGAAAGAGAGAAGGAGATTTTTTTTTTTACACTAATCTCTAAGCAGAAGGAGAGTTGTGGAGAGGAGCAGAAATGCCCGGGTGAGGACGAAATAGGTACATGAGTGTGGGGGTTTAAATGAGGTACATTTGAATGGAATGTACGGGTTCTTTGTCTCCCGAGGGAACTTCTACATATGCCTCTATTTTTATAAAGACACTTATCTTTAGAAGAAAAAAAATTAAACAAGAACAAGAAATATGGATTTGCTCAGCAAAATTAGTGGGTGCATATGGAATTTCTCGTCTCCTAGTCCTTTGGCACTCCAGTTAATAGAGGTTTAAAGTATGATTTTATAAAGTCACATTTGTCAATCAAATCCTTTTTGGTAATTATAAGCATCTTTAGGATTTTTCTTGCTTTTCCTGAAAAATTTACACTTAGGAGTTGTTCGTGCACACGCGGTTTCAATGGAAAATTTTACATTTAAGAACTGTTTATGGAGGTGAGGTTTGTCAAAAATTTCAGCAACTTCTTTCTCTTATTTGGTGCAGCGAAGAAGAGGTTGGATTTACCCCAAGTAATCTTCTCTTTGGAGGTGAGATGGTTATCCCATGTACTAACCCCCATTGGAAACCAGAGCCGCAAAAGAGGAAAACTGGGTTTCCTCTTCCATGGCTCTGCACAAACACACCCTTAGTTTCATGCGAAAGATGATTGCTGGGAATCCTATTTTCTCTACTTCGGATTATTCTCACGTCAAACCTTCCCTATCTAATATCGTAAATCCACGAAAGACAAGAAAGCGAAGCTACAATGATATTGGGCGGTCACTGAGAGATTATCAGTTTTGTGTTTGAAAACCTATTTTTGGAGTTCCACAATCTGGATCCAAATATAGTTGTCAGTTTCATGTCGTTTTGGCCAAGTGGCCGAAATGAAATTGGGGATAAAACTTTTCATTTCGAATTCCAGCATATTTTGGCCGATTTTGATTGAAATTCAAGATTTCAGCCGAAATGTGATGTTTTGGCAAAAATATTTTTTGACATAATTCATAATTCAAATCCTAGAAATGTCAAGGTCTATCCTCATATCCACCTTATCTCATTCACCACTCACATCTTTAATAATCATTTGTCGGAGCCGATTTGATCACGTATTTCTTTGAGTTTAATTCCATTCAAATAAAGGTGCCCTTAATTTATATCATCCATGTGGTAGAGGGGCACTTCGGACTGCTGCAGCTGCAGGCATGAATTTAGTGTGGGAACTGCACTTTATTATTCATTTATTTATCTTTAGCAGGATGTGTTGTAGTTCTTCCACGGCAAAGGTATGAAACTGAAATGTTTGGAGGCATGAAATTGTGCGTTGCTTGGGCCACAATTCATGCGATTATGACTGATAGTAACCATTCTATAGTATCGATTCCACATTTATAAATTTAGCAGCTTGCAAGCCAAGCCACACCCTTTCTAGTCTAGTAAAGAGCCTGACCACTTTATATTTAACTGGTCTTTACTGATTGGATTGGACATGACAAATTGCTAGTGTTTCTAATGTTTTGTCCATTTATGCCCATCTGAGGAGCTGCATGTGTGTGGAAAGTTCCTGGTGGGACATGCCAAATTGCAAGGAGCAATTGTGATTCATTTGCTTTAAGACAACTTTTAAAAGATTCCTACTATGAGAATATCAAAATCTGTCATCCATATTCTTTCCATTGAATTTTTTTTTTTTAAATGATAGAAGGAATATGTCAATCTAAATTCTTAAATTCAGAGAATTCTAAAAGCTTTGTAGATTAAAAATATATATATTCTTCTCATAATCTAACATGTCCAGACCATTGCTAGGTTTTGACATGTAATAAGCAGTATAAAAATGGCGTTTTAAGGATAATTCACTAAGACAGTTTGGTAAAATAATTTTAGTGAGAACTGCATGTGTTTGGTGTGAGAATGGAATTTAAGAATCCTTGAAGTGCTCTCTTGTTCAGCCCTTCTGAATTGCAGGTGAGTTGACATGATAACTTCATCTTTCAACATTACAACTTTTAACTATTTGATTTGATAACATAAACCATGTCAGATTTTCAGGCATAATCCATTGTTCTTCCAACTCCACTAGACCACTCTGGGGAAAAACTCAAGTGAGCCATAGGGCCCACCTTTGAAATGAAAGACTTTTGATGGAAATGGCCCACCTTGAGTCTCTAAAGTGCCATCATGCCACCTTAATTAGATTTTAACTCAATCATTTTATAAAGAACGGCTCTTTATCAGAGTGGTAAGAAGTGTCAGACCTTACATGGCTGGCTCGCCGTTATCTCTTACACTATCAAATCCAATTCCTTTCTTATAAAAAAAATATATTGTGATCTAGGGCCTAGCAGAAGAGATCAAGCATGCACAAGAGAACACAGAGATTTATGTTGGTACGGCTTTTGGCCTACGTCCACATAAAGACGGGAATTCACTATACAATCAAAATAGGTGTACATAATAGAGACTCTTAGTCTCAGCCCCAAAACCCTATTATACTCAAACACTACAGTAGAATATGGACAATGTAGGGCCCGATTTACCAAATTTATTACTTCTATTGAGCCATACAACCTAATACACACTTTTCGAAAACCAAGACTTACTCAATTCAAAGTTTTAAAAAAACAACAAAACGTTCTTATTCTAGGACTTGGAAGGCCATCGACTCGGAGGAACTTGGCCTGAGTCTTAACCGAGTAGTAAAGTCAATGACTCGTTAGAAAGAGGAATATGCTCAAACATCTTATTTTTACATAGTTATATTAGAGAAATGAAAACAGCTGCATGCAATGATCTAAGATAAGTAGTTCTATAAATAAAGATATATAATGTCAACATATCTGCGCATTTGACAATAAAGATATGAAAATAGCTCCAAATGTAGAATATAAATGTGTGCAACCAGCCTCTTCAAAAGAGTTCCATTTCTAGTAACAAAAATGATGTGACCATATCCATACATTTGACAGTAGGTGATGATGCACAAATTTACTTCGCACACCACCGGTCAAGAGATCGATAATTAATGCAGTAATTAAAGAAGAGAGAGAAATCAAGAATTATAGTGGTTCGGTCAGTGTGACCTACGTCCACTTCTAAAGGGCTGAGGTCGCCGGATATTTTTATATCTCAAATATTCAGAGGTTACAAGCTATGAGAGGAGAGGATGAGTGTGTGTAAAAGAGAGAGATTTCCTTGCCTCCCAAGTGTTGGTGAGGCTCTTCTATTTATAGTCTTCCCTTAACAGATAGGGACGACTATATAGCAACGTAATCTCTACTTCAATGGAGCTTTCGAATTATCCTCGATGGACGAGGTGGTTGGGATATCCTCCGCAAGACTTGGTAAAAGCGGGGAGGACTGAACATTTCCAAAGAGATGATGGTTGCCTTGACGTGGCCAGGCCTTATGGATTTGGGCCTGGACCTCATTGGACTAACCGGGTCTTTATAAGTTTAAGCCCTGGCTCAGCATGGATTGGGCCACTTGTGCTTGACTCATCATTTGCCCCACAATGCCCCGCGCCCAAGAAACTTTGAGAGGGGCATTTTGAATATCCAGGTTGCTTCTCCATTCCAAGAATTTTTTCGCCTTCCCGCACTCTGCCAGTCTCTTGTTTTTCTACTTGGGTTTTTAGGAGAGTGCTTTCAATTTGGGGCTTTTCTTCCTTTGAAAACCCTAAGCTATAAATAGGATTTCTGCTTCCACTCTACCCATTTGCTTCATTGTGAGATTGGAAAAACCCATTCTCTGTGGCTTAGAGAACTCAAGTCTTCCCCATTCCAAAGAAAAGGAAGAAGGCACATTATGGCTGAACATACCACGAAGGAGGTGCACGGTGCTGGCCCGGGCGTTGCTAGCCCGGGCGCTGGCAGCGCCAGGCTGGCCACCGTCCGGGCTACTGGCGGTGGACCGGACGCGGCTGCACGTGCAACGGTGGAGGGCGCAGCAGCAGGTGAGGGGCGTGCAGCAAATGCGGGCGCAGCAACGGCGGTAGGGGCAGGGCGTGCCTGCGCTGGTCGTACAGCGAGTACGGGCGCAGCAGCAACGTGCACTGGCGCGGGGCGCGCAGCGGGTGAGGGCGTAGCAGCGGCGGCAGGCGTGGGCGCGGTTGCGGTCGCGGCAGGCGCGGGCGTGGGCACGGCTGCGGCAGCCCGAGCGGGCGCGGCTGGTGCAAGCGTGGGCGCAGCGAGCGCGGCAGCCCGGGCCGGCGTGGGCACGGCAACGGCAACCCGAGCGAGCGCGGGTGCGGCAGGGGTAGCTCGGGCAAGCGTTGGCGCGGGCACAGCGTGCTCGGGCGCGGGCGAGGCAGCCCGGGCGAGTGCGGGCGCCGGCCTGACGGCGGCAGTGGGCGGGGCAGCCCCCGTGGGCGCGGGCGCTGGCCTGACGGAGGCAGAGGGCGTGGCAGCCACCACGGGCGCAAGCGCTGGCCTGACAGCGGCAGCTGGTGTGTGCACGGCTGCGAGAGCGAGGCGTGTGGCGGGCGGCCCTGCTGCTGGTCTACTACGCACGATGACGGGCGCCCAGGGTCATGGCATACGTGCGATAATGGGCACCCATGTGGCTGGTGATGGGCGAGTGGCTTGCACGCTGGGCGAGCAATATGAGACGAGAGAAATAGGAGATAGCCCTCCTAGCAATGTATCAGGCAAAAATTTGCGTCCTCGCAGCAAAAAGTATCGAGGCAAAGTTGTTGTTAACGATGACAGGTCCAAGGTGAGCACTCTTTTTAGTTTGCTCAGTACTGATGGTGATATTTTGAGAATTGCTGCTTCTTATCATATTCCTCCCACCGTATTGTGCCGCCGGGTTGAAATGGATGAGCTTGCTTGTGACGACTCCTCTAGTGACATTGTCATCTATGAGGAGATGCTTGAAGTTGGGTTGAGATTTCCCATGTCCTCCTCCATCTGCCACATTCTCCATTACTTTTCATTAACCTCGGGGCGGTTAGCGCCCAATGGTTGGAGAGTCTTGCTGGGCTTCCTTGCATTGTGGAGGAAGGTACGTCATGAGGATGCTTCTCCTGCGGAGTTTCATGCTGCCTACAACTCGAGCGAGTCCCCGGCCCTAACAGGGGTTGGTACTATTTTACCCCTAGGAGTGGCAAGTTGCTCATAGGATTACGTTCCAACTGTCACAACTGTAAATCTTGCTTCTTCTTCATTGGCGGAGAGTGGGTCTCTCAGATAGATCGGGCTTTGGTGCCAATACGATGAGGTGACGCCAAAAAACTCGTTACACCCTTTAATTGCTTTTTCCTCCTTCTTTTTGGTTATGTGTATATATATATATATATATATATATATATATGTGCTCATTGTCCTTTTGCAGATCCGTCGGTGCTCTCCATGGATCATGAGTGGAAACTGCAGGCTGTGAGAGTTTATCCTGAAAAAGACTTGGGAGTTCTCCTGCCCAAAGAGAGTGGTAGGACTAGTGGACCCCCTCCGAAATCTTTTTCTTTTGGTAGGACTGGTGGACCCCCTCCGGGATCTTTTTCTAAAAGAAAAGGTACATCACTTCTGCTTTAGCAATAATTTTTTCGTTTACCTGGTATTATGTATCCAAGTAACACTTTTGTTTTTACAGCAAGTGATTGGGTCCCGCCTCTCTAGTATGAGCACTCCTCCCTCCAAGCGGCAAGGATAGATAACGCCTCCCTAGGGACCTCTCCACCAGTGACTCTCGAGGTGAGCTCTCCTCTACCCACCCCTCCAGCGGAGCCTTGGGCATGTCCCCATCAGGTGACCTCTCCCGTGGTGCCTCCCCAGCTAGTGACCTCCTCAGCTAAGACTGCTACTCCGGAGTCTTCCTCTCCGGCCATACCTTTTGCCCCTCGTTTGTGTCCTCCTCGCTCGGGAACTTCTACAGGGGCACCGACTTGGGCTGGTCCCATGCTGGGCAACCCGCTGGTCATCCGGGAAAAGCTCAAGAGGTTTGTGTTTCCGCCCGATGTTACTCAAATTAATGCTTTGGGCACCGAGGGGGTTATCAACATGTTTTTGGAAGGTCTGGCTCAGGTAAAGGTCTACTGTTCCCCTTTCTCCAGACTTTCATCATTTTTTTTATATATGCACTTTATCATTTCCTTTGTCCCTTATTTTTTCAGGCCTCTATTGCATCCGTCTGCTTGCTGTCAAGGGCCCAATCTCATGGTCAGCTGAAATAGGACAATGAAACTATGCAAAAGGAGCTCTCTGCTGCTCAAGGGAAGATTACTGCTCTTGAAGCTATTGGCAGGGCTTCTGAGGTTGATCTCACGGCGGCCCGCGAGAGGGCGACCAGGCTTGAGACTGAGCTCTCAGCAGCCCATGAGAGGGCGGCCAAGGCATAGGCTGAGCTTGTGAAGGCCCGTGAGAGGGCTTCGCTCAGTGAGGCTGAGCTTGCAGACCCGTGAGAGGGTGATGCTCAGAGAGGCTACCTTGGAGGCAGAGATGAAGGCGGTACATGAGAGAGCTTCTCAGGCTGAGGAGAGGGCTGCCCTAGCTGAGAGGGACTTAGCGAATGGCCTCGTTGATGCCTTCATTGACGGTTATGATGAGCTCCGAGGGAAGATTTCTGTTGCTTTCCCCGATATTGACCTCTCAGGCTTCGTGCTAACTGAGGCGCCTGATAATGGCAGTGGAGGTTCTGATGATGCCGAGGATGACGAGGAGGAGGATGAGGAGGACAACTACGAGAGTGATTAGAGGGCAAGGGACTTTTGATGTATTGTTTTTTTCTTTTTCTTTTTTTTAGAAAGGCAATTTGTAGCCTAACTTTTGGAAACTGAATGAAAATGCAAGGATCTTTTGTCGTAAAATGTATAACATTTTATTCATCCATTGCTTATTGCTAAACAACATCAATCTAAACAAGGTAGAAAAAAATCAAGCCCCCAACCCCCACTACTCTGACTCTCTTAAAGTGTCACTGGTAGTACCTCTTCAAATGCTCCGCGTTCCATGGATGAGGTAAGATCTTTCCCTCAGAGTTCTGGATCCTGTAGGTGCCTGGCCTCACCACTTCTGTTATGAGGTACGGCCCTTCCTAGTTTAGTCCGAGCTTTCCTTTGCGAGAGTCCTTTGTGGCGAGGATCACCTTTTTGAGGACCAGGTCTCCCGGTTGGAATGAACGAGGCTTTACCCTCGAGTTGTAGTACCTTGCCATGCGTCGTTTGTACTCCGCGTTGCGGACCACAACCATCTCCCTTGCCTCCTCTACCAAGTCGAGGTTGATGTGGAGTCCTTCCTCGTTGGTGACGGGGTCATGGTGGTGGACCCTTAGGGAATGTACTCCTATCTCGACGGGAATGACCGCCTCAGTTCCAAAAGCGAGAGAGAAAGGGGTTTCCCCAGTAGGAGTTCTTGGCGTGGTTCGATAGGCCCATAACACTCCTGTGAGCTCGTCGACCCAAAGACCCTTCGCTCGAGCCTTGTTTGTAGATTGCGTAGGACCGTTCTTACCATGACTTCTGCCTGCCCGTTTGTCTGTGGGTGTGCCGGGCTGGAATGAGGTTGCTTTATCTGAAGGTCGGAGCAAAAAGAATTGAAGAGCTTATTGTCGAATTGCTTGGCATTGTCACTGACGATGGCGTGAGGTATCCCAAAGCGACAGACTAGGTTTTTCCAGACAAAGTCTTTTATCTTGGAGTCTGTTATTTTTGCTAAGGGTTCTACCTCCGCCCATTTTGTGAAGTAGTCGGCGGCGACTACTATAAACTTACATTATCCTCTATTCAAAGGAAGGGGGCCCAGGATGTCAATGCCCCATTTGGAGAAAAACCATGGACTCAAAATGGTCGTCAGCTCCTCTGGTGGCTGTCTTGGCACAGTGGCGAAGCGTTGACACTTATTGCATTTTTTAGCAAACTCCTTGGCGTCCTTTACCATGCTAGGCCAAAAGTAACCTTGCCTAAGTGCTTTGTGGGAGAGGGAGCATCCTCCAGAGTGATTCCCACAAATTCCTTCATGGATCTCCCGCAGGGCATAGTCAGCTTCCTTGGGTGAAAGGCATCACAACAATGGTAAGCAGTAACCCTTCTTGTAAAGGATATCTTGTAAGAGAGTGAATTTAGAAGCTCTCACCCTAAGTTTCTTGGCCTCAAGGGGATCATCTGGTACTGTACATTCTTGGAGGTACGCCCTTATGGGGGTCATCCAGTTCGATTCGGCCGTTGTACAGTTGATGTTTGTGGTGTCCACATCCAACTTACTTGGCTCGAACTGGTGCCTGATTAGAGTTGGTTCTGCAGATGAGGCCTCCAAGGATGAGGCGAGTCTGGCGAGTGCGTCTGCGGGCATGTTATCCCCTCTTGGGATGTGACAGATTTGGAAGTATTGGAACCGCTGGATCAATTTCTTCACCATGCTGAGATACTCCTGCATTATTGTTTCTTTTGCTTCGAACTCGCCATTTACTTGATTGCGATACTGGGCGTCCATTTCGACCGCCAATCTTAGGTCAGAGAGGAGGGCCTCATATTCTGCTTCATTGTTAGAGGCAGTAAAGTGGAGCTTTACTGCATACTTAAGGGGTGTACCATCGGGGCTGATGAAAATGAGGCCCACTCCACCTCCCTCACTGGTTGCGGAGCTATCAACATAAAGCTTCGAAAGTGGTAGTGAAGAAAAATCGGAGATCCCAGCGGGAGCCGGGGTGCCAGGCCGGGAGTCAGAGATTGACTGGGTTCCTGAAATAGAAATCTCTGGGGGTGCCTGGGCGCCTAGGGGAGATGTCTGAGCGCCCAGAGGAGATGTCTGGGCGCCTAGGGGGAACTCCTGGGAAATGTCTGATGATGTCTGGGCGCCCAGGGGAGAAGCTGGGGCGCCTGGAGGTGTCTGGACGCCCAGGGGAGGAGCCTGGGCTCCTGGAGGTGTTTGGGCGCCCCTCCGGGCGTCCTCGTCGGGTGGTAGATTGACTTGCACGTCCGGGCTCGATAGCAGCAACGTGGTAGGCTCATTTGTCTCCCCCTCTGCGTGTATAAACTCAGCCACAAAATCTGCTAGAGCTTGTGCTTTGATGGCCACCCTTGGTTGGTACTGGACATCGAACTCGCCCAATTCCACTGCCCGCTTGAGGAGTCTCCCGGATACATCTGGCTTTCCCAAGACTCTCTTCAAAGGCTGATTTGTAATCACAACAACTTTATGGCTCTGAAAATAGTGTCGCTGGCGCCTTGCCGTCGAGATGAGGGCGAACGCCATTTTTTCTAGCCCCGAGTACCTGATTTCTACCCCTCGGTATGCTCTGCTCACATAATAGATGGGCTTTTGCACCCCATCATAGTTTCTGATGAGAACAAAGCTGACTGCTGAGGGGGAAATAGAGAGATACAAATATAATACCTCGCCCTGTGTAGCATGTGAAAGGAGAGGAGGTGCGGCCAAGTAGGCTTTAAGTTTCTGGAAGGCCTCCTCTGCCTTAGGCCCCCATTCGGAAGCTTTTCGGAGGATTTTGAAAAAGGGCAAGCACTTGTCTGCAGACTTGGAGACGAATCTGTTAAGTGCTGCAATTCTTCCATTGAGGCGCTGTAGCTCCTTGGTGGAAGAGGGCGACCTCATGTCAAGTATAGCTTTGATCTTATCGGGGTTCGCCTCAATTCCCCTCTGGTTGACCATGAAGCCTAAGAATTTTCCTGATCCTAAGCCAAAGTCGCACTTCTCAGGGTTCAACTTCATGCGATAGGACCTGAGAACATTGAAAGTTTCTTGAAAATGGTCGACGTGATCTGCTGCGGTGAGGCTCTTCACAAACATGTCGTCCACATAAACCTCCATTGTTCGCCCAATCTGAGACTGAAAGATTTTGTTCACTAGCCGCTGGTAGGCTGCACCTGCGTTCTTCAGCCAGAAGGGCATGACTCTGTAGCAGTAGGTCCCCTTCAAAGTGATGAATGATGTCTTTTCCTGGTCTGGGGGGTGCATACTAATCTGGTTGTATCCAGAATAAGCATCCAGGAAGGTGAGCAGTTCATGCCCTGCTGTGGCGTTGATGAGGAGGTCAATCCGTGGCAGCGAATAGCTATCCTTTGGGCATGCTTTATTGAGCTCAGTGAAGTCGACGTAGAGGAGCCACTTCCCATTGGTTTTTGTCACCATCACCACGTTTGAGAGCCATTCAGGATATGCTACTTCCCTAACCACCCCATTCTCAATTAGCTTCCCGACCTCCTTATCCATCGCTTGGGCCCTTTCAGTGGAGGCACCCCTTAACTTTTGGTGAACATGCTTATGGTGAGGGTCGACATTGAGGAGGTGGGTGGCGACCTCGGGATCAATTGTAGTATGTGACCATGCGAAAACGTCCATGCTATTTCTTAGAAAATCTGTTAACTGGCGGACCAGATCCTCTGAAAGAGAAGAGCCAATATACACTCTTCTATCAGGATGCTCTCCATTTAAGACCATAGGGGTAAATTCTTCAACTGGTTCTCCTCTTTCTGTAGTGGCGTCATCCCTCGGGTCCAAGATTTCAACTTGCAACGCTTCCTGCGTCTTCTTGGCCTTCATTGAGGAGACGTAGCACTCTCTTACTGCTACCTGGTCCCCTTTGACCTCCCCGACTCCATTCGGGGTTGGAAAGCGGAGGATGAGATGATAGGTGAAGAGGACAACTATTAATGCGTTAAGAGCAAGTTGCCCTAGTATGATATTGTAGGCTGACGGGCAGTCTATCACTAGGAAGTTAACCATTGTAGTGGAGCTTCGAGGTGCTGCTCCAGCTGACTAGCGTGTGATTGCCCCTAGGGGATACACTTTCTCCCCTGAGAACCCAATGAGGGGTGATTTGACAGGCTGCAGTCTCTCTCGGCCCAGGTTCAGCTTATCATAAGCTTCTGCGAATAGGATATCCGCAGAGCTACCGCTATCCACCAAGATCCTACGCACCTGGAAATTGGCGATGGTCATGGTGAGCACCAGAGGGTCTTCATGGGGGTGCTGGATCCCCTCCAAGTCCTTATCTGAGAAGGATATGGTCTCGCTGACGCCGTGCCTGGGCGCCTTAGATGGGCGTGCTATGTCACGATACCTTGCCCTCCTGGTATGGGCCTTCATGGCGGAGAGTGACTCTGCTAATCCTCCCGAGATAGTCCGGATTTCCCCAATTGGCTGTTGATCCTCCTGATTGTGAGGTGGTGCTTGTCCCTGACCAGCAACATATTGGCGTAAGTGACCACGCTGAATGAGATCCTCAATTTGCCTCTTGAGGTCATAGCAGTCATCAGTGTCATGGCCATGGTCGCAATGGAAGCGATAGTATTTGGTCAGGTTCCTGCGATTCGGAGGAGATTTCATCTTCCCAGGCCATATTATGGCGGGGTTATCTTGGATCTGTAATAAAATATGCCAAACAGCGGCATTGAGAGGAGTGAATGTTTGTCGGTCTTTCTGCGGAGCAGGACCGAGTCGGTCCTTGGCAGGTACCCTCTCTGTCCTGCTTCGTTTATTGCTTGTCTCTTTCTTGTCGTCTCTGTACCGCTCATTCCCCTTGTCCCCTGTTCTGGAGGACTCACCTCGCTGGGCCCTTGTGATGTCTTCGGCATTCATGTACTTTTGGGCCTTTGCTAGCAACTCCGGCATGCTCTTTGGCGGGCGCTTCATTACTGAGAAGAGGAAGCTCGATGAGCGGAGGCCTCCCAAGAAGGCTGTCATGGTCACCTTGTCGTTGGGTTCTTTGACCTGAAGTACCTCCTCGTTAAAACGAGTGAGGTAGCTCCTGAGGCTCTCATTCTTGTCCTGCTTTATGCTGAGCAGGTGTGTGGCAGGCTTCTGGTGGCGGCGTCCTTCGATAAAGTGCGACACGGAAGACTTGCTCAGCTCCGCAAAGGTGGTGATGGAGGCTGGAAAGAGACTGGCAAACCATCGTCGTGCGGAACCCTTTAGTGTGGTTGGGAATGCCCTGCACATAATCTCGTCAGGTATATTATGCAGCTGCATTAGAGTTTTGTAAGTTTCCAGGTGGTCCAGTGGATCCTTTGTTCCATCAAAGGTCTCTACGAATGGCATTTTGAACTTCCAAGGAAGTGGGTAGTTCACCACGTCGGTTTTGAACGGTGTGTCAGTTTGCCTGACTAGGTAGTCCATTGTCTCTGGTCCCTGCGCCTTTATGGCGTTGAAGACATCACCCAGCTGATTTTGCATTTCTCTGATTTTCTCGTCCTAACGATTAGGGACTCCTCTGAACTGATCATGGAAATGACTCCCATCCTCCATGCTTTGGTTTTCACTCTCCCCATCTTGGAAACGAGCATCCTCCTCATAAGAAGTAGAAGGAGGAGGTCGGGGTCCTCCATGATGTGCTCCCCCCGTAGATGGGGGTCCTCCAAGATGGGCTCCACCCGGAGGTGGAGGTCCTTCATGATGGGCACCCCTTTAAGGGGCGCCCAAGGGAACTCCAAAAGGGGCACCCAGGGGAGCTCCAAAAGGGGCGCCCAAACCTGCATGGGCGCCCAGATGGGGAGCACCTCGGCGTGGGGCTCCTGGATGCCCTGGTCGTGGTGCTCCTTGCTAGGGGTGTACATGGATCGGATTGGATCGGATTGGGCCAAATCCATCACCAATCCGTTACCTACGGATTGACGGATTTGAAATCCGTCACCGATCCGTAGCTATTAAAATCCGATCCGATCCGATCCGTGGATGACCGGATCGGATCGGATTAATCCGTTCAATCCGTCCCTATACATTACATGAAAAAAAAGGGGTAATTCAAGTCTGGTTCAATTCGTTAATCCATCCCTGGACATTATTTCTTTCATCAGATTTACCAGACTCTGGTTTGACACTAGGTGATAATTCAAGTCTCTCTTTCGAAGCAGGTTGAGACTTTGGACTGAAAAAATAAGCGTATTATTTTGATTTGGTATCATAGCAAGAATTTACATCATTCTGTTCATGTGTTTGGCAATGAAGTGTCTCAAAAGCAGCCTCCCTTGTTCTTTCAATCAATGGCTTACTGGATGACTTGAACTGTTGGGTGGAAAGGAATAATTACATTTGAGCCCCTATAATTTTTTTTTATTTAGACGTCTTAATTTATATCTAGACCCCTTATTTTATATATATATTTAATGTCAACGGATCGGATCAGATTGAATCCGCGGATTAAGGATGAAATCCGCCACCGATTCGTTGCTAACGGATTACAGGATTTTCAATCCGTCACCAATCCGTTTACCTTCGGATCGGATTAAAATCTGCGGATTGGATCGGATTGACGGATTTTTTGTACACCCCTACTCCTTGCGGTCCTCCAAGCGGTACTCCTCCAAGTTGTGCTCCTCCTTGCCCGGCGAGCATAAGTTGCAAAATCTGCTGGTTTTGGGTCACCAGCTGTGGCATGGTCTTCAACATTTGGTGAAGGGTGGGAGTAGGAGCATTTGGGGCAGGATTGGTCGGTGGAGGAGCATCCTCGCCCTTTCGCGAGGGATTATCCTCAGGTCGATTCATCGATCTAGTGGTGATCACCATAAGTCTAAAAGAAGAAGTCTTTTTGAAGTGAGGACTTTAGTCGTCCCCACAGACGGCGCCAAACTGATGATGCACAAATTTACTTCGCACACCACCGGTCAAGAGATCGATAATTAATGCAGTAATTAAAGAAGAGAGAGAGAAATCAAGAATTATAGTGGTTCGGTCAGTGTGACCTATGTCCACTTCTGAAGGGCTGAGGTCGCCGGATATTTTTATATCTCAAGTATTCAGAGGTTACAAGCTATGAGAGGAGAGGATAAGTGTGTGTAAAAGAGAGAGATTTCCTTGCCTCCCAAGTGTTGGTGAGGCTCTTCTATTTATAGTCTTCCCCTAACAAATGGGGATGACTATACAGCAACGTAATCTCTACTTCGATGGAGCTTTCGAATTATCCTCGATGGACGAGGTGGTTGGGATATCCTCCGCAAGACTTGGTAAAAGCGGGGAGGACTGACCATTTCCAAAGCGATGATGGTTGCCTTGACGTAGCCAGGCCTTATGGATTTGGGCTTGGACCTCATTGGACTAACCGGGTCTTTATAAGTTTAAGCCCTGGCTCAGCATGGATTGGGCCACTTGGGCCTGACTCATCAGTAGGGATATGAAAATAGCTCCATACGGAAAAGAAAAAGCATGTTTTGAAAAGAAAAATCATGTTTTAGGGTAAATAAAGCATAAAACAAAGGTAATGCGTGCACTGAAAGGCTTGAATGAATTTCATCATGGGTTAGATTTGGTTGTTAAGAACTACACATATGACAAGTATCACATGTAGAAACGAAATGTCTCTGATATCATGAAAGGCTTGAATGAATTCACCATGGGTTGATTCCCATCGATGCATGTAATAATAGTATATTTATAGAGTGTAGATTTGGTTGATCAGAATTACACATCATTTACGACATCACGAGATCAGAAAGTTTATCTTGTGAGATCTTATTCTGCTTGGATTTATCATACAGTTGTGATGAGACTAGCCTTGGTATGCTTGGGCTTCGATGGTTGAGCCTGTGTGCTTATCCTAGCATGCACGAGTCCATCAAACGATACAATATAGAGTTCAAGGTGGGATAGGAAGGTAGAAGGTGAAGAAGTTTCACGAGAAATTTCATAAACAACAAAGAGAATGACCATTGATAAAAGTGGAGAAAAAAGGTGGGAAAAAAGCAGATTCAGGCAGGTTATATATAAAACCAGCAACGATATCGTCATTTATCAAAATGGGCAAAAAGAAAAAGAAATTGGCAGGAGGGTCTATACAGTGCTAGGGCCTTTTTAGTGCATGTAACATCTAAGCTGATTTTTTCATTAAATTTCTTTAGTGTTTGGCACGTAACTAGTGAAAGTGAAGTAAAGTGAATCCATATAAGAAATGACAAGGGGCCATATCAAAGTACACAATTTCAAAATTCCCTCCGAATTTTTCAAAGAAAGTAAAAAAAAAAAAAAGCAACCTCTTTTCTCCACTAAAAGCCAAAAAAAAAAAAAAAAACCCTCCACTTTTCTATACAAAAAGTCAAAAAGATTCCATACCAAAAAACGAAAAAAAAAAAAAACACCATCACAACACCTTATATTTTATATTCTCTCTTGATTTGATACCTCACCTCACTATACTTCAATTAACCATACATCCAAACAGCCCTTAAGGGAGGGAGGGAGAGTAAAATCTTGGGGAAAAGTCAAACTTATAAGTGCCCGTTTGGATGTTTACAGAATAAAATATTGTAATAATAAAATAGTATAGAATAGAATAATGTGATATTATAATATTTTTATTGTTTGGCAATTTTTTGAAGAATATTACGATTTTAAATTGAACTGTTTGGAAGGTGTTATGATTAAAGTCAATTACATTATTAGAATAATTTTTTATTAAATATTTTGATTTACATGCAATTAGCCACATCTGGATAAAAAAGTAGTGCAGTAAAGTAAATTTTCACTGTCATGCTTTTACCATAAGTTACTTTTCTTTTATCACATAAAACTATGGTAAAGCATATGAAGAAAAACTACTTTATTACTCTCTCTCCCACTTTGCTATATTACATACTTCATCTCACCTTACTTTGCCTCACATTTTACCATGATTTGAGAAAATCTTTATTTTACTTTACTATGCCTGTAAACAAGTCACTTTTTATTTACCATATAAAATTACGATAAAATGTGATAAAATAAAGTAACAAAAAAAAACTACTTTACCATTCCTTCCCACTTTACTTTACCATATACTTTATCCCACCTTTACCATGCTGTGATATTTCCTTTTACTTTACTTTACCAAATATGTAAACAAACACATCATGATAAATTTGGTTAACTAAAGCCTTCAATTTACTCTACCACTTTGTAATCGAAAAATCCAATGAACTGAGAATGAGCAATAAAACCAAAAGGCTAAAGGTTAAACCCTAAAAAAACATGGTCAACTGATTGTCAGCCTCAAATGAAAGGCCAAGATGTAGTAACAACTCAGTAAGGTCCAAGGTCGATTCACAAGGAGTCATTAATCGTGCAAAACCTATCCTATTGAAAAACTAGTTCTAGCCTAAAAAAAAAAACCTATAAAAATCAAATATCCTACTTGAATTAAAAAATAATTACAAGTTTGAAAAATTAATTACAACCAATGAAAAAGAAAATTCCTAATCTAGAAACCTAATCTAACTACTGCATTCACCATAAGGTTTGTCTGTCCAACCAATTGCAATAATTATTAAGATGCATAAAAATAAAAATAAAATAGAATAAAATCAGAGAATAAAAAAATGGATTTTAATTCTTAAATATTGCAATAGTTACTTTGCTTGATGCCATCAAGAAAAATCAAGAGCACCGCACCAAGTGCGTACTGTCACTACGCAAAAAAATTTGATGTTGACCCATTGGTGAAGACCAAAACCCCATAAACTTGATTTATTAATGAAGGACCCATTACAAACAAATAACCATTACAAAATTATTTGAATCAAAATAAAACGCATCTAACCTTACCCTAGACACATGAAACACTAAACGGAGGAGAGGAACTCGCGACCGTGAACAGCGATCCAACCGGCTCTCTTTTGCAATCTGAAATCCAAGCAAGGGAAGATGATGAATGACTGGTCCAATGGTGGAGCGACGGTAGCAACGGCGGCGGTGCGACGGTGTAGAAAATCCAAGTGGTGGTGTGCCTTAGTAAAGGCCTTGTATGAAATTGTGATGGAAAGAGAAAAGACGAAGAAAAAATAATGGAAAAGGGGGGATATTTGTTGTTGGTCGTCCAAGGGAGTGGGGGATGGGGTATTGCACGTCTAGCCCTTTGTGGCTCCTTTTATGTATTTTTGATGACTTGGCTTGCAAGGTTTTGATTTGGATAGGGATTAGTAGTGTGGGGTCCAAGTTGGATTAGGATTAGGAGGGTTTTAAGAGAGTTTCTAGGGGTTGGCCCACAATCTTAGTAAAAATAGGATTCTTCTTATTTCATCAAACTTCTTCTCTTGGGCCTACTTTGGCTAAGAATCAATTCAAATTTGAAATTTGAAACAAATCTTGGAACCATATGGGAAGCCCCCTTTTGGATGTGTGATAGCATGGGATGGAGGTTGGATGTGTGACACTTTTTGGATAAATCTTAGGTTGCAAATTTTGAAATCTTGGAAGCATATCTTGATTGAAATCCAAATTGTAGAGTTCTTAAGGAAACTTGAACTCTTTGGATTTATCTTCCAACTTGGATTGCTTGGCTAGCAAGAATCTTGAATTTTTTAAACTTATTCATGGGTTAAGAATCTCTTAACATGGGCCCACAATCTCCTTAAAAAGTATCTCAAATCTGAAATTAATTTCAAACATGGAATAGAAGCAGGCCCCACTTGAAAATATGCAACTTTTTGAACTCCACACTATGCAGGGACGTCCTCCACCTTGGAGGGATTTTTGCAATTCTTTTTTTCTTCTTTGTTTGGCTTGTTTTGAATCTTAGCCATCCATCATGACATGTAAGCAATATTTGTTGGATAGTAGATAGGACACCTCGTCACATGGCCCACAAATCTAGAACTTATCTTCAAGAGATTAAATCTGAATTTTTGCATATGAGAGCGGACTCTGTCATGGCCGCCCCTACCTTAGAATCCACGCCCAAGGAAGGTGGGTCCCATGGTGCATTTGCTTCATCAATTCTCTTCCGCAGGCCCCAAGAAATTGATTTTTCCTACAAAAATACAAATAATATAATCAATGATCAAAGAATTATCTATTTATGTAGGAAAAGAACATTGCAAGATGCGGGCCCAACTCACACTAAATGGATGCATAAAATGTCACAATTTTATCAAATTTTCTTTAATTAAATCAATGGTGCTAAGAAAGTACATCATTTTATGTGTGAACACAAAGTTATGAGAAGTTTGTGACTTCCAATGTCAAGAAATAGAGAAATTCATGATTTTATGTGAAAATGCGATTTTTCTATGAATTTTGACTCAGATTCGAACTTTGATGCCCACAAATATAAAATCATGATTTTTTACTAAAATGGTGCATGATTTGATGATTAAGTCGTTAATTAATTCTAAAATGATGATGAAATTATGTATTTTTAAGGACTTATCATCAACAACTTGAAAAAAAAAAAAAATAGAAAATCACATTGAACAAAAATAGTCAAAACAAATTTTAGGGCTCCCTCTTTGGCAAGCTTATCTGCTTCCTCATCGGCCGAGCTCTTAGTATAGTGGAAGGAGATATTTAACTTCCCTGAAAACTAAATCCTCTTCAACGGTATCCGCAAGGTACCAAGAAGGATTCGAGCATTGATTCACCCATTGAATGATGTAATAAAAGTCCCCATCAATAAATAACCATTGAGGATTGAGCCTTGACGATTCACGGAGACCGATTGAGGATTGATCATGCACCATTTTTCTTGTGTATAATGGCATGTTTCTTCCCAAGCATTTCTAACAAGAATTCCGGTGTCTGTGGATTTTGGAATTCCTGTTAGAAATTCAATGTTCTTTTGGTGGAATTTACAGTATTTAAGGCAGTCCAAATTCTCAAATGCCAAAAAGGTGGAATTCCAAAATGCTAGACCTTCCAAGAGCATTTTAGAATTCTTAAACTCCAAAAGGTTGGTTGGAATTCTAGGAACCTAACGATTAATGTCGATCTCAATCTCCAAGCAATGGCTAAGAATTATTCTTTTGTTGTTCACCCACTTCATCTCTAGGGTTGCACAAATAATTCAGTATCACCACCAAACCGGACCAAACTGGGCGATTTGGATTGCTTTTTTTTTTTTTGTAGATTAGTTTGGTCAACGGATTGAAAATTATAGAAACCGCCTTATATTGATCGGTTATCAGTTTGAACCCACGGTTAACCGCCTAAACTAAACCGACCGTATCTATTAACTTGAGTATTGAGTTTTGACTATTTTAGCCTTAGAAGAAGTGCTTGTGTGTTCTACTTGCATGTTACAAGTTTGATAAAAGTTCTACAAGAAGTGTGCATTATTGGGTTTTTAGTATCGTTGCCCAGGGGTTTGGTTTGACCTAGAGAAAGTGAACTATGAAGAGGCCTATCCCAATTAGTTCAAAATTGAGGCTACATTCCACTTGAACCCATTCTGTTGGTAATAAAAAAAAAAAAAAATTCCTTTTGTGTTGAATTCATTGGTTTGGATCTAGCAATGTAGTCTAGTCCAGGTTTTATACAGAGAAATAGGTATGTGCTTAACCATTTTGTTGGTGTATTTTATCAGAAGATTTGAACTTCTTCAGCTCATTAGCCTAAAAAGTTGGCTGAACGTAGTAGCTTGGTCCATTCAATCACGCGACTGGATGATGGATGGAAAGAGTTCATCCATCATTTGATATATGCTTCCTTGGTTGAAACGAATAATGAAATATATTTTAGTGTTCATTACAGCTTCTCTCCATTTCATTTGATGGTTTTTCTTGAATGGGTTCTTTGATTTTTTTTTTTTTATTATTTATTCTTCTCATGCAATCAGAGTTCTAAGGTGGTAGTGGGAGGCTTTATCAGAGGGCCTGTGAGAATGATTTAATTTTACAATTAAAAAATCAGATGGAAAAATTAAAAAATTAAAAATAAATGAGCTACAAATAGTCACGACCTAATATAATACAAGTATACTCTTATCACTCCCTCTTTTGCTAGTGAATCCACCACAAAATTGGTTGACCACAAGTTTGAGTGATGTACTTTGTCATTGAGTGAGACCAATATATTTAGGGCACGTTTGTGTAGAGGCAACTTCCATGGAAAGATGAAATTGCCACATCAGCAAATTCTATGGTTTTTAAATTCCTCAGAAATGGTTTTCTGAGGAAATTAGAAATTCATGTTTGATGCAAAAAGGTTTTCCTCGATGAATTAGTGCTAATGTTGTTTGGTGCAGCTATGGATTTTTTTAGTGAAAATCACTTTTTAGTGAAAACTATTGGGTGGGTGGGTTGGTATGTGTGTGGGGTGGGTGGGGTGGGGTTGGGATGGGAGGAGGAAGAAAGAGGGTGGCCGGGTGTAGTGAGGGGGAGAGAGAGGAAATTGTGGGTCATTTTTCCGTGGAAATGGACTTCCCATACCCCCCATAGGAAGTCTATTTCCATGCATATGAAGGAAAAAGCTGACATGGCGAAAAAGGATTTCCGCAAAAAACTATCACACCAAACACATGAAAAAGAAGTTTTCCGCAGAAAACTACAACCTTTTTCGCGGAAATGGGCTACACAAACATGCCCTAAGAGAAAATGTATAAATTAACTTGTAAAATTTCACTCAAAAATTAAGTAGCCATGAAACATGGAGTCTGTGAAATTAAGTAGCACTGTGGGTGAAATTTTCGCTACCGACTACTGAGCATTGGGATTTTATATTTCCCAAATGGCAAAACCATGTAAAAGATGGGGAGAGTTACCAACTTCCCATGGTGTTTTTCTAGGGAGAGACTGGTGGTGAACTTTTCAGTTTTTGGAATCAAAACTGCCTCAAAAACGTTTCTACACCTACCAATGCTCGCCACCAATTCCTCGGGTTTCTGCTGAAATTTTGGTTATGCAATGTACAATATATATCTATTTCAGCTTATATTTCTCTAGGCCACAAGCCTCACTCTCATCCAGAAAAAACTGTGCCCAAACCAGAACAAAGTGATGATAGTAAAGCCCACTGAATTATGGACGGCCAAAAAGCAAACTTCTAAAGGATGAGAAGCCTTCAACATCATATCCATATCATTTACATCACTTTAAGAGAGAGAGAGAGAGAGAGAGAGAGAGAGAGAGATCAAACTGAAATAAAGGAGGAAACAAAGTCCTCAAAAATGAAAACAACATAAATGGCCTTTGACCACAAAATCTAAAGTCACCAACATTAATCATGACACAAGCCACACCTTATTAGCAACAAATAGATTATTCCTTCCATATAAGAATCACGCGGTACTAGAGATTATTGCCAAAAGGCACTCTTACTTAGCGCTAGCGAGTTGGGTCCGCAGGAGTTTGGCTGCTTCAACCATGGCGGTGAGAGCGGGCTTCACCTCAGCATACTTGCGGGTCTTGAGCCCACAGTCAGGGTTGACCCAGAGGATGTTTGTCTCGAGCACTGCAAGCATCTTGTTGATCCGGTCCGCAATCTCCTCTGTTGATGGGATACGAGGGGAGTGGATGTCGTACACTCCTGGTCCAATGCCTGCACCATACTTCACTCCCTCGCGGAAGACCGAGAGGAGCTTCTCATCAGAGCGAGAGTTCTCGATGGTGATCACATCGGCATCCATGTCAATGATGGAGTGGATGATGTCGTTGAAGTTTGAGTAGCACATGTGGGTGTGGATCTGTGGAAGAGAGATCACATGCAAGCATGGGAGATTAGCTTACACTGAGTTAAGAACCCGACAACAACATTGTAAAAACCCCCCCCCCCCCCACGCCCCCCCCCCCCCTCTCCCCCTCTTCTCGCACAAATACCAGCATATATGCAAGCTCCAAACTGCTCTCTCTCTCTCTCTCTCTCTCTCTCTCTCTCTCTCCTCGCACAAATACCAGCATATATGCAAGCTCCAAACTGCTTGCTTATCAGAGGGGGTCCATGATGTAGATCTCATTGGATGGGACATCTATATGTAAAAACTGATGAACATGACAAGAATGTCCATTTCCACCCAACAATGAGTGGACCAGCCACTTTTCAACACCCACCATCCAAGGATGGGGAATTTCCCCGCTTGAATGTCAGGAACCGGAAATTCCACACGAGCTGTGTGCGAGTTCCGTAGGGGGAAAGACCCAGTGGACTAGATGATCTTGGAACCACAAATGCATAGTGATTAGGATTGCAAATTCAGTCTCATGGGCCGGGCACTTGGAGAGAATAGATGCCTAGGTAAGAGTTACAAAATGACAACTTTGGGATTAGGCCATCTTAAAACTATTGATTTGATCTCTTATGGTCACCTTCTTTTCATACAATATTAATAACCACAGTGAAGGAGTGAAAGGGAAAGTACCTGGGTAGTGTCCTGAACGCCACAGTTGGTGATCCGGAATGAATGGACAGCCCACTCCAAGTAAAATGCTTGCTCTGATTTCCTCAGAGGCAAGCCCTCTCTCAAAGCAGCTTCATCAATTTGGATAACCTGCAGTCAACCCAAAAACGAAACCAAAATAAATTAATGTAATCACAGGTGAGGTTCTCAATGTCTCACTTAAACAGAATCCCAGTCAAAGCTCATAAAAACCTGAATGCCGGCAGCTTCAAGATCCTCAACTTCATCCTTGATGGCCAAAGCAATCTGATAGCAGGTCTCGAATCTGGTAACATCCACATTCAATGCTAAGAATCATCTGTCAAAGACAGTTTAAAGGATTGAGGTATGCATGAAGAGTGGTCACCTTGGTTGGTCATTTCTGACGAAGGACCAGTTGAGAATTGTGACAGGACCCGTCAACATTCCCTTCATTGGGCGAGAAGTCATGCTCTGAGCCATAGCGGACCAGAACACAGTCATGGCCTTAGGGCGACTCACATCACCATAGATGATGGGAGGTTTGACGCAGCGAGAACCATAAGATTGCACCCATCCATTGACTGTGAAGGCAAAACCCTGTAACTGCTCCCCAAAGTACTCCACCATGTCGTTTCTCTGCATAGAATACTTTTAAATTAGACAAAAAAAAAAAGAAAAAAATCATCTATTTGCTTCATAGACTGCAGGATGCAGCTCGTCATTTAAACTCACCTCTGGTTCTCCATGAACCAAAACATCAATATCAAGCTCTTCCTGCAGCTTGACAACGCTGCTGATTTCCTCTTTGATAGCTTTCACATACTCTTCTTCAGATATTCTGCAAAGAAATTAAAGAACAGACAATTTCAGTGTAGGCACATTGAAGACTGGCTCCAGATGACTACTCTGGATACAAGTTGTTAAAGACCACCTACTTATTAGCCTTGTACTCCCGGCGCACTCTCCTGAGATCCATGGTCTGAGGGAACGACCCAATGGTAGTAGTCGGGAGAATTGGAAGGTTCAGCTTCTTCTGCTGTGCATCCAACCTGGCACTGACAGTAGTAGCTCGCCGATGAGCAGAGCCCTTGAGAGCAGCAGCCTGGACAGGTGACAACACTCTGTTAGTAACCAAACATGTATTACAGACCTTATGAAGGTAGAAGTGCATTTGAATGTAAACCAAATCACAAATCAGTTAGAAAAAAATTGGCATATAGAGGAAGATACATTATGATGAGCACTGGATAAAAAAAAATGGAAATCTCATTAGATGGGTAACTGTTCTTCCGAGTTTTCTTCTCTGAATAATTATATAGGCACCCAACACTAATAATATAATTTTAAAACGCATCAACACTGATACTAGGTTCAAGGTTTTCAGTTCCTACAGTGTCTTGCATTAAAAAAAAATCTTTAACCGATGAGGTTTCCAGTTTCTACAGCATGTCATCAAATGCCAACAGTTAAGGACTGATGCTAGCAAAAGACTTAAACCACTTGTGATTTGTGGTATTTTAGATGAAAAAATGAAAAAGGAAAAGAAAAAAAAGGACTACATTGTTGCAAGCACTTACAGCTTTCTGAACTGCTTCGTTGTTCACTCTTGGAGAAGATTTCCTAGAAGCTTGAGCAGCAGCATTGGCTGAGAAGAATGCCTGAAGAGACCGGCAAACAGTCAAGTGATTGAATAGTACAGTGCAGTTGCCAATTACACCATAACCGGGAATACATATTCATATTTAGAGAACTCCCTACCAATGTTCAGACTTGGACTCGGTGATTTGGAACTCTACCAAATCATATTGCTTTATTCAGGCTATGTCAGAGTACAATTGGGTTGAGAGATTAATGTGGCAGAGACAGAACAACCCCTAAACAGATTTTCATGCCAATTCCAACTTCTAGAACATTGATCACTAACCACAATGGCAAAGGTATGTAATTACTGATGCTATAGTGAAAAAAGTTATACCAATGACACCAAGCCAATTACAGAACTACTGTTGCAAAAACAACATTGGAACATGCCTAGTAAATCAGTGAAGGAGAAGCTCAACAAAATGGATAAGAGAGAGAGAGAGAGAGAGAGAGAGAGAGAGAGAGAGAGAGAGAGAAAGAGTTATGGCGAATTGTACCTCATCCTTCTGGCCAGACAATGCCTTTGCTAAGGCGTTCACTTCCAATATTTTCTGAGCAGCAAATGCCAGCCATGATTTGATTTCACCATCCAGCTTTGTCTCATTCACCAGATCGACTGCAGTGTGGAGAAGCGAACAGGAAGTAGAGACGACAAGCTTGTCTGTGGCACAAACAACACATAATTGTAACTTGCAAGTGAAAATTCAATGTGGATTGAAAAGTCACAAATGCATGCAAGAACATGCACCTTTGCCCACAATGGCCTCAAGAGCTTGCAGGGTGCTGAGAGAAGCAGCCAGATCATTAGCCCAGATGTTCCTTCCGTCAACCACACCAGCAAAAAGAAATTTGTCACTAGGAAATCCAGCACTTTTGATCAAATCAACTGTCTGTGTTCCACGGACCAGATCTAACCCAATAGCAGTGACACCCTTCAAACCAGTGACAGTCCTGAGACAAATTTAGATAAACAGATGAATGGTCTTAAACCGAATATCAAGATGGCAGTATAAAACTAACTTGGAAAGGACATTAAATTTCCTAAAAATGAATTAAGTCCACATACTTGTATGCCTCAGCAGGAACATCAGCAAAGTAGGTTTCAATAAGCACATTCAAACCAGATAGAGATGATTCAAGCTCTGCATAGGCATGAGTGAATGCTTCCAATTTATGAGCATCGAGGTCCAACACAAGGGTGGGCTCATCAAACTGAATCCAAGAAGCACCAGCTGCCTTCAGATCAGCCACAACTTCCCTGCACATGATTTATTTATCAGTATACAAATTTGAGGAGACATGTAAGGATATCTATAACTAAATGATGACCCAGAAGCAAGACTCCGATTCTCACTTGTAGACAGGAAGGATGCCACTCAGCAGTGAAAGAGTGGAGAAAGATTTCTCGACTCCCTTTGCAGGTTTTGACATCAACAAGTATGAGACAGGGCCTACAAGGACTGGAACAGTATCGACTCCCAGCTGCATGAATCAGGATAAAAGAGAGTTAGCCAAACTGCCAAAGAGAGTTAATGATTAAAATTCTCCATGCATTGTGATACAACAGATGCCGGCTCAACCTTTTTTTAAGCTTGGAGGAGCTCAACAACAATATCATCAAATACAGATATCAAAGCCACTAGTACCCTATGTTTACTTACACATTTAGATAACTCAAATATGTCATGTTAACCGATCTTCCTTCTTTCTCTACAGTTGCATGATTAGAAGCATCCCAAAGAGGTCAAGGTTCTCAAAGGTTTGGCAGACACTCTTCTTCATCAGACAAGTCCCATTTAAGGATTCCTTAAAAAATGGTGGATATAAATGGACAGTCTTCTTCATTAGAGGGCTGTTTGAGATGTTTTGGGCATGTCCAATGCAGGCCAGAAAAGACGCCGGTAAGGAAAAATTTGACTATGAAGGTTTATGGCCCACCAAGGGTTAGGCCAAAGAAGACATGGAGGGAGGTAGTAAAAATAGATCTGAAAAACTGCAACTTATCTGAGGACTTGACTTAAGATAGATCGGAATGGAGAAACAAAATTCGTGTAAATGATGATGATGATGAAATAGATATGAATTAGTTTTAAATGAAAACAGTATCTCCTTTAAATAAAATTCTCATTAAAATAAATTACAAAAGCAACTTTCCTAATATATTACAAAAATAAACAATTTTTAATAATGTGCCTCATTCACCTGTTCTCCTATTTTTCAAAAAATGATATTACCTTAGTCTCTTGACACTTTTTAAGGTTATTAACTATAATGTAAAAGATTTTTCCTGTACCACTTTTTTTTTTCCAACAAATAGCAATTAGCACTTTCAAAGTGCATAAAAGTACAAGCCTACAGAACATACATGCAAATGCTATACTAACTCTAACATGTAAATAATAAAGCATAGAGAAATTATTGTATGCATGTAAATACAAACAAGTCATGCATGCATATGTTTGTGCAAACCAACACTCTGAAGTACAGCTTAATGTAAGTTGTACTCTAAGCAGGAACCAACACTCTGAAGTCTAAAATTCCTAAAGTTATGAAAGAAAACCAGTAATAAATAAGTAATATAATGGCAACACCAAATCACCTACCGCTTTTGCTTCCTTGTACTCGGTCACTGCCTTGTGAGAGGCATACGAGAACTTCATGTCAGGTCCCAATTCCGGTACAATGAAATGGCTGCATCAAGTAACATAAGTATGAAACATAATGTAGTGGAGCATTAAGAAATAATTAAAATTATAGGCAGAGAGAAGGTGAGAGCTTACTAGTTGGTGTCAAACCACTTGGTCATCTCCATAGCAGGCAGAGTGGCATTCCCTCTTGCCATAGAGAAGTAGATGTCAAACCCAATTTCACCTCCATTCCAACCATATCTTGGAGGAACAGCACCAAGCATTGCCGTTGTATCAAGTACCTGGTCATAGTAGGAGAAGGTGTTGCTGGGGATGTACTTGATACAAGCGTCAGTCATCTGTTTCCAGATGGATGACCTTAGATTTGCAGCAACCTTCTGCAAGTCCTCAATGCCGCTCTTCCCATCCCAGAAAGACTCTAACGCAAACTTGAGCTCTCTCTTTGGCCCCATGCGAGGATATCCAACAATATGTGATGCCATTTTCTGTTAAGAAATGTACAATATATCTTAAACAGTGCAATGTGGTAAAGATGTGAAATTTTGCATGCGAAGAAACAATCATTAAAATATCCATTTAAAAAAAATCATATAACTTAAAGATAAAAGAAAAGGATTGGTAGAAAACTTCCTGCTACATGAAGTCATATGGTGAAACTGAGGAGGATTATAAAATCCTTAGCAAGTGTGCTGACTAGATGAGCCCATATTTCATATGACCAGGTTTTTCTTTTAATAATGGTAAAGTTATTTAGATTGTTTCCCAGGTCAGTCTAACTGCTGGACACTGGACCAAAATTCTATCCTAACAATCCGATTCATCTGATAAGCGAAGAATTTTCCATTGCGTCAAACAGTAGTCTATACTTCTTTTTTTTTTATTACCCATTCCTTTGCAGTCCAACAATCCAAAAGCTAGGATTACTATATGCCATTTACATGCCAGTTGGGTGGTGTTGACATATACTTCGGTAGAGCCAATTAAAAATTTTTGCCCACCAAATAAACAATCTGGAAACTGGATCACTCAAGGAGGACCTCTAACAACAGAATACTAAACCACCAAGATTCTTTGGGCCAGTTGGCTACTTTTCATATATTCTTACAGTCCATTGTATATTCCACCAAATAAACAATCCAGAACTCCAGATGGTAGAGCTCGCCCGTATTGAATGCTGGCCCTGAATTGCTGCTATTTACAAAAAATCCATGGTCTGTTTGTATGAGGAAATTTTTTTTTTGGAATGTGGTATGTTTTCTCCACATCCATACAGGACCAGGACCTAAGAACCAAGAGATCTCTACTTTAGAAGTAGCTCAATCCAATAAAACAAAACAAATTCATTCCTTCTTTTTCTACAAGTAAAATGTAGGGATATTTAGAAAATATTATTTCTACCATTATAATCATACAACTCCAAGGGGTAGCTCAGTTGGCCTAGGGCCGCGTTTGCCCCTTGAGATTGAGGGTTCGAAATTGCGCTACCACACTGGGGCTATCGAAGATTTACCTGGCTCTACCACACTGGGGCTATCGGGGATTTACCTTGGCTCTACCACACTAGGGCCATCGGGGATTTACCCGGCTCCCTTGGCCCGCGTCCCGTAGGGATTAGTCCGGCCAAAGGGTTGGGACTCGGGACACCCTCCAATTATCAACAAAAACATTATATATATATATATATAACTGTGGGGCCCACCTACTGCCCCACCTGAGGCTGAGACCTGGGGGATTTGAAGATCTTCCTGGGCTCCTCAAAACTATCAGCCCTAACCAACCATCCTATCATCCTCATCCGGCCCCAAAAGTCCAAAAGTTTAACGGTGGACAGTCAATCCACGTGTCCAGCTCATTTTGGATGTGTGCAAACTGGGTGGGCCCGAGTAAACAGTAGGGCGGCTTTTTGGTCCATTTGGATGGGACCCAGATGGATATATACAGAGATGGAAATGGAAGAAATAAAGGCAAATCCAGATCTGCAGCGTATGCGATGAAAAGCTAACTGAAAGTAGATCTACAAGCTAAATGGAGAACAGAGAACTAGATCCAGATATGGCTATCCAGAACTAGCTATCAAATCAAATGAAAGTAGCCAAGCTAAATGAGATATGATCATTAAACTACTACATCCAATTAAAAACAGAGAAAGGCCAGATCTGATATGTGAACTAGACCGATCCACACAGAAGAATCAGATAAAAGTTTTTAAAATAAATCCGATGCTTTGAAGCAGCTCCTGCTCACAGATCTAAGATCTTCACAAATCCAAATCCAGACCTGCAAACTCAGTTGCCCATAAACTAGATCTTAGACTCTAAAAGCTCTGAATCTAAAATCAGATCTGTAACAGCAGATCAGGAACTAGAACAGAAAAGCAGGAAAGATTTTGTAAAAAAAAAGAACCAAATCAAACCAAAATCAAGGAAGAAATGAGAACGGCGAAGTGGTAAATTGGAAGCCGGAAAAAAGAGTACCTCTCCGGAGGAAGAACAGTAAAGCTTGATGGGTTCCGGTTAGAGAGAGAGAGAGAGAGGGAGAGGCGAGTGCAAATGGAGGGGGGGAGAGGGTATAAATAGAAACAGAGAGACAGAGAGAGACAGGATGTTGGATCTAATTGTAAGGAGGCAACAACTCTCTGTTTGCAGGTAGGGCAAGGATAAAAGGCAATAAAATAAAATAAAAATCCTTTTTCGCATATATCCCTAAAAGGTTTATGTGATTTATAAATAGTACTATTGGTTTTAGTATTTGCAAATAAGATTTTTTTTTTTCATTTTAGTACCTTTCGTATCCCAAAATTAGTATTCCTAATGATAATGGGTAACCATCACGGGATTTGTGTTGAACTTTTATAAAAATGAAAATTTTGTCCTTGTATCCATTAAACAAAAATAAGTATATCATTATTTATAGAAATACTATTATTTTATCCCAAGTCTCAACAATCTCTCTTAATAACTATTTAATGCATATGAAGTCTAATAATTTATTTTATAACATTTATCAATCTAATGGTGGGTTATGCATGGATTGGATTAATTATAACCAATTATAAGTATGATCGATTTGGATTTAATGAGATGGGCCCTATATTGATAAAAATAGATTTATGTATAGTTATTCTCTCTAACTAAATGTAATTATTGGTGTTATAAGCTTTAGAGAAAAATAAGTTCAAGCTTTTAAATTTATGCATATAATGTTAAAAAGATGGGCAAAGTGTCATTTCACTCTAAAAACTTTTGGTGGTTAGAAGGCTGCTGATTTTGGTAAAATAAAAAACTAGGGCTCTATTACAAATACTAAAACCGTAAGGCCTATTTACAAATAATAAAAACCCAATGAAGTAAATGCAAAAAGCTTTAAAAAAGATAGTGGAGGGAGTTAGTTGCAAAAGCACAAAATAACAAAAGAACGCCAAAAAATATACTATTAAAAAAGTACAAAATGACAAAAAGAATGCTTTTACTCCCAACTCATATGCGGTTTTTGAAATTGTATCTTCCCTTAAATGGATTTTTCATGCTTGTGATTTTATATTTTTCATCTCTTATCATTTGGAAAATATTATGTTCCCTATTTGGTGCTTATAACAATATCTTTTTTAACTTCTCTCCCTAGTTTAAGTTATGGTGTAATTCTCTTTCTCAACGGAAAGAGAGAGAGAGAGAGAGTGAGAGAGTGAGAGAGCATAATGTAACTCTTGGAGAAATGTTCTCCCATGAGCAACCTTATATGCACTTCAACGCCATGGGTCCACTTGATCAGTGCAGGCCCTTTCACACTCTCATCCTTCGTGATTTGGCATGAAGTCCCATTTTCACTCTTATCAAACCTTCATCTACCATTGGATTGAATCTCTAAGAAATCTATTTTTAAAAGACCACTAAATTTTACGGTTATCAAATCAAGGACTCGGATGACCTACGAAGCCGTTTTTTTGTTGACCCTTAAACATAAGTAGACCTTTCCATGTACCCCACCGATGTTGTAGTCAGGTGAGAAGAATGAGTGTAGTTTGCTCATAGGAGAACGTTGGTCGTAATTCTTATTTGTTTTGGATTTTGTGTTTATCCTTTTGATTTTAAAAGATGTCCAAGCCAAGGGTCCTTTACATGATTTACACCAAGTAAATTTAATTTTTTTTTCTAAAGTTTTCGTGCTTTCCTAAAATCTTTATTCAACTTGTTATACTTTGACTTTCATTTCTATATCAAGCTATCTCATGCCTTACTTGTGTTTGGAATATAATTATTACCTCAATCAAAACATATCTTGATTTCATATCTTTAGAAAGCCAAATCAAGCTCTAGTTTATTTTGAATCTATTTGGCATATTTTTACATACTATCAATTTTAATTATATTGATGGTAACACATACATTTCATTATAACTTTTGTATATTCACATTGTGTGTATTAGACAGGACTATCACTTTAATATCCGCCTATTTTAGTGGCATGTTCTTGTACTTCATTTTATCTGTTTTTGTGTTTTCTATACATGTTTTAAGAGAAAAATGATTTGCTGTAAAAGTTATTGCCAAGCCTAAAAAGCATCTGTAATAGTTCTAGATTAGCAAAGAGAACTTAAGTGTTGTGAGATTTTGAGGTGAACCGGAAACCCTAGTGGAATATTGGTGAGGTGTTGGCGCACAAGCCGAGAGTGGATGTAGACTTTTTGGTCGAACCACTACAAACTTTTACATTGTGGTGAGTGTTTTATTATTTATGGTGGATGTTTATTGTTTATGCTTCTGTTTCCTTATTTCTAAGAACATTACTTGGTCAAAACCACCCCCCCCCCCCCCCCCCCCCCCCCCGGGGGTTTTGGATCCGGAGCTCTCATTATTTACAAGTGTGAGGATTTTAATTTCTACAAAATTTTATTTCCATGATAGAAAGAAATACAACATTTTTACTTGTTATATGGGAAATTGAATTTCTCTTCTCTAAAAAAATAAATTAACTTAGTTTTTTCTGCAGCACATCAAACAATGAAATAGTGTGTTGTAATGGAAATCAAAATAACTTCTTTCCATCCATTGCATTGGAGAACCCTTTTGTTGCACAAAGCATCCTATCGAAAAAAGTTGGTGTGGCAAATATCAAATCTTTGTCCCACATACATGTTGTTGGCATTTGTGATAGGGCCCACTTGTGTTTACATGTGGGTGGACCCCACTCACAAAGAGACACCCCTCACAAGGAATCTCATGGTGATATGGATAGGAATAGTTTGAGTTTTATCCAAACTCCCTATCTTTATCATATCTTCATTCAAATTCAAATTGAGAGAGTTTGATCCAACCATTATCCTTATCATCTCTCCATTCGAATTTGAATAGAGATCTTATCACACATTAGCCAAAGGGTTGTATATATACATAAGAGATATCATCTTCTACATCTAGGGTGTCCATCATTGCCTTTGGATCATAAAGAGTGAATCACATATGATTGATCTCTCGTAGACAGTCACAGATCTCCACAACTAGTGCCTGATTCAAGACGATGCAGTCCTTACCGTGTCTGTAGCAGCCAGCTCATTTAGATCCGTGCTTCCGCAGCATTTACGGCTTTCACATGTGTCTACATGAGCCCTTACAAGTTACAATTATGTAATAGTCAGCTTTATTCTAAAAGTCACTACAGCTAAAAAAATTACTATCTTTAAAAACCATGAAATGGATTATATCCCTATTCCTTTATCCAGTCAACCTTCGAAATGACAACAATACCTAGGGTTTGTTTATTTGCAAAGAATTTGAATTTGAGTTCCATGAATTGATGGTAAAATGGGCTTCAACGTAGAATTGTTAAAGAAGTGGCCTCAAGGATATAAGCATGGGATGTTGATGGACCCTAACTTTTCGGAGATTTAATTTACTGTAGTAATGACTGGGCATTCATTCCTCGTATCTCTTTAATTCATTTTCCATTAAAGGGAACTTATTTGATGTCCATCTCTGGTTTTCACCTTTGTTACTTCAATTATAACCTCTTTTATTAATGTATTTTAAAATTTTTTAATAATTAATATTATATGAGAGTTACAAGTCCTTGAGTTTGACCTAATATATCCAATTTCTTTAGATGACTAAATTTCAAAGGCCTTTTATTTAGTAGGTCAGCATGCATTCACAAAGATGAAAACGAGTGTTCTTCCTTTATCACTAGCTTATTTCCAAATAGCATAGTTTAGAAGGTTCACTGATTATGAAATGAGGATGTGATAAACTAGCTCATTGAGCTCTGAAAATACCTGAATTTTTAGTTTCTTTGTGTCAATGGAATTAAAATGATGCTTAGGAGCATGGTTGTTCATGGCCCAATTTGGGCCAGTCTAAGATATAACCAAGTTCGGCTAGACTTTAGAAATAGAGGTCCATATCCAACCAAAGCTCGACCTGTCCATATGGCCAAAGCCTGTCCATTTATTCATTCAAGATGGGCTGGCCATTGGGTTTATCTCGCTTAATTTAAGCCTGACCCAAATAGTAAATAGGCCCAAATCATATGTGCAAGCCCTGGTCCAAGATCACCCCTACTTGGGGCCCTTTGGTCAAGGAGGCAAAAGCAGAATTCTTGTCAAAGTAAAGAACGTGGGAAAGGAGAAATTAGAGGTGCAACATGGGCTAGATCCAACCAGTCAAAATTCAATGTAAGATAAAACATTTTTAGCTTTAGGTGTAGGATCTATTTGGGCTCGAAATTGAAAACCCTTTCTACTAATAGAGTCAAGTGAAGTAAAGTTGATTTTGAAGAAAGAATAAAATATAAGTTTGCTATAATGTTATTTTGTTTTTAGTTGTTTGTTATTGAGTCTTTTTTACATTTTGTATCGGAAAGTGAAGTTTTTTTTTTTTAATAGATAAAGGTGGTTGCTTTTTTACTTTTTTTTTTTTTTTGAAAAAGATGGAGGGAGTTTTGAATTAAAATACTTTTAATGTGACATCCTATCTAAAAAATGAAGGATTTACTTGATGTTTACTGTGATACTTAAGTACCAAACTAGCCATAAAAGTAATGGATGATAGAGTTTGGTTTTCAAAAGAATATCATGGTCAAATCTGAATCCAATTCATCTACATATATTTTTATTTTTATTTTAAGAGAGAGAGAGACAGTAGTGATGTGCTTTTAACGGGTCCTACTTGCTATTTGTATATTTTAGACCACATCCCACTCGTGGGGTCCACCAAGTAGGTGGAGATTGCGTTGGAGAAAGAAAAAGTCGACGGCCAAAGTTGGTGGAACAGAGTTTGGTGGGAGTGGTGGGCCCTACATCTATGACATGATTGGATGGAATTTCTTTTTAATCTCCCTAGTGATGAATTTTATGAGTTAGTCCTTTTTCTCTCATAGGCTAATGTCGTGGAGTAGGTGAAGCTTTTTGGGTCAAACAAGTAAGGTGAGGTAATAGAATGGTGGCCTAATCATCTACTGATTGGGACACATGGCCATCTAGTTTACCCATATTAGATCTCCTAATAGGCTATTATCCAACGGCCAGGTAGTTATGTGGGCCTACAGGGCCTTACAAATGTTTATGACTTGGGGTTCCTATGTTTGTGTCAAAAGTTTATAAAGTTGATTCCAACCCTACACATGGGTCTTACTTGGTTGAACCACTTCTAACCGCAGCATTTTAAATTTTTTAGTTCCATCATTTCAATTGTTTGTAAAGCTTCTATTGGCTCCGCGGTTTTATCTCTCCACACTGAGCAAAAAAAAATCCTAAATTACCCCTCCCTCCCTCTCCCCGCCGCCCTCCCCCGGCGGGGAGGGAGAACGGCCGGCCAGTTAGCCTCCCTCCCCCCTTCTCCCTCTATTTTCTCTCCCTTCATTTTCTTCTCTCTCCTTCCCTCCCCACCTCCGGTCGCTGGCTGGGAGGGAGATTGGACTGCAGTAGGGTTGGTAGGGAGGGAAGGAGAGAGAAGAAGAGGAAAAGAGAGAAGGGGGGGAGGGGTAGTTTAGGAATATATATATACATATATATATATATATATATATATATATATTGTGTGTGCGGTGTAGAGAGGCAAAATGGCAGCGCCAATAGAAGCTTTTTTTTTAACTCCAAGTAAGGACTCGGTCTTCTAGAGACTTCCACATGTTATGTTAGATGATAGAAACTTGTAAATGTTAGGGGTGTACAATAGAAACTCACACATACAAGGAAGACCAACTCGGACATACGAAAAAACAAAGACTTGCACGTGCAAGGGAGGGTGGACTTGGTCACCCATTGAGAATTATGGTGTCTTACCACTTAGGTAAAATGTTGTCCTTAATGTTAGGAGCTTCACAAGAAACATCCATGGTCCTCACTAAACAGTCCTTCACTGGTCCAGTTTAATGAAAAAAAAAAGGTAGATTAGGATTGATATAAAAAAAGGCTGCGGTGGACAATGAAAGAAAGAAGGCCACAGAAGTAGTTATCAAATTTGCAGTTCTACTCTGATGTATCTTTTTACCAAAAAGGCAAAAAAAAAAAAAAAAAACTCTTATGTATCTATGTTTCTTTCTTCTTTTGTTTTTTAGCTAAAATATTTATGTTTCTAATTTGCAGCTTGCTTAGGCTTCAATACATTTTTAGTTTGCTTACTCCATGCAATGCCAAGACCAGGTTTGCTAGATTTATGAATACATTCGGTTTTAATTCAACAAAGTTTGACTCAGATTGCATGATTTGCAAGTCGTCTAATTCAGTTAATTCATATATACAATGTTGATATGTCATCTTCTAGCATATATTAACAGCTAAAAGTCCTTCTTGAAACATACCAAATAGATTATTTATAAAAGGGTCTAATTAAATTAATAGCTTTATTTCAATCATAGACTTACCACTAGTATCATATGAAAACAGACAGTAGGGCTGATTGCCAAGCCATCACCTTGGTTCATCAAATCTTAATAACACGAAGGTCTCGGGTATATGTTTACCTTACATCTTTTAGTTCTCACCTTTTAAATATTTTGTAGTTTAAACACACTTTAAGCCGTATTGTTGGGAAGTTTCACATCCCACGTCACCCAAATTCTAAGTTGGTAAGGGATTTATAAACGTGTACGGGCTTTCCACCTGAATATCAGATGGGTAAAAGCAATGCTATTGTTGCGTCAAAAATCAGATGAGTGTCATCCACAAACATATTCTAGTGGGCCCACTTCATCTGGATTCAATCAATTCCCCATAAACCCAAATCTCAACATAGACACTACATGTGGCCAACTATAAGAACCTGGTCAATCTAACCGGGACACTAATCTTGGTCCACTATTCCAAGACACAGAACCAGCTGGTTCATAAAATCAACATGCAGCACCCACTTTTACCTCCAATGACACATCACTACAGGACCAACCACCAGCATATTCCGGTTCCCAACATACCCAATCAGACCAGGCCATGGCCCTCTGCCCCCCATCAATCCCCACAACATCCGACCATGCCTCTGCTCCAACTCCAGTTCCAACACAGCCACCTACTTGTTCCCAGCCCAACCACACATGAATGTTGTTGGTTGCCGTTGGGTATATAAGTTGAAACATAAAGCAGATGACTCCAGTGATCGGTATAAGGCGCAGCTTGTTGCCTAGGAGTATTACCAACTTGTTGGAGTTATTTGCCCTGAAACATTCAGTCCGGTTGCCAAGCCTACCACCATTCGAATTGTCCCAACATTAGCAGTACAACTTAATTGGGGAATTCGTCAACTTGACGTTAGCAATCCATTTTTACATGGAGAACTTAAGGAAGAAGTATATATGCATCAGCCTTAAGGATTTGTCGATTCTCAACGACTTCACCATGTTTGTCGATTGTATAGTTTTATGAGCGCACGTTTATCATATTACTTCTATATGTGGATGATATTATCACCACTGGTAATCACCCAACTTCCTTAGAATTGTTAATTCGTCAACTGGCTTCAGTCTTTGCAATGAAAGATCTTGGCCCATTAAATTACTTCCTTGGATTGGAGGTCCATCGATCTAGTGAGGGTTTGTTTCTTTCACAGACAAAATATGCGCAGTTGGTGGTAGTGAATTAAGTTTATTTGACGGAGATCCACTTCCTAATCCATTTGAATATCGTAGTGCCATGGGTGCTTTACAATATTTAACTTGGACAAGGCCCCGCATTTTTTTTGCAGTCAACTAAATTTGCTGGTTCACACACACACCTACCACTGACCAATGGACAACTGTCAAGCATATCTTGCACTATAGCAAAGACACAACACCAAATCGATCTTAGCTTTCACATGTTTCAGACGCAGATTGGGCTAGCAACCCAGATGATGAGAGATCTACTTCAAGACAATGTGTCTTTCTTGGAATAAACATGATTTCATGGAGTGCAAAGAAGCAACCCACGGTTGCAAAATCTAGCACTGGATCTAGATATCAGTCATTCGCCTACTCTGCGTCTGGGTTATCCTGTATCCTATCTCTTCTCAAGGATCTTCACATCCCTATTGCTCATATACCAATAATATGGTGTGACAATATTGGTGCGTTCTCATTAATACTCCTTGCTTGCACAAAGCACATCAAGGTAGATTATCACTAGAACGCCCTTTGTAAAGGAATCTTTGTTAGATTTGTATCTACACTTGATCAAATTGTGGACATCTTCACAAAAGGACTCACTACTGCTCAATTTGCGTTACTAAGAGACAAACTAATGGTCCTACCACGACCCATCAAGGGGGGGGGGGGGGGGGGGGGGGCGTCTTTGTTAGATTTGTATCTACACTTGATCAAATTGTGGACATCTTTACAAAAGGACTGACTACTGCTCAATTTGCGTTACTAAGAGACAAACTAATGGTCCCGGGGGTGGGGGCGCGTCTTTGTTAGATTTGTATCTACACTTGATCAAATTGTGGACATCTTCACAAAAGGACTGACTACTGCTCAATTTGCGTTACTAAGAGACAAACTAATGGTCCCGGGGTGGGGGGGATATTGACCAATTAACAAATGGGGTGCAGCTGGCATAACTGGGGATAAAGCTCATCCCACAGTTAGAAATTCAAACTACACAGAGTATTTCATCGTACAGCTGCCAGGCATCGATCTTTAGCTCTCATTTGGTAATGCACCTATAAAGTGAATTTAAAGTAAATGATCATTATTAAGAGACAAGAAAAAAAAAAGTAGATCTTACGAAAAAAAACAAGATTGTAAAATTTGCTTCTTTTTTTAAAAAAAATAGTAAAAACGACATTCTCTCATCCCACTAAAAGATAAAAAAGTCATTTGTTTTCATCCAAGAAGTTATAAAAATTCATTTACATGGTGCAAATCAATAAAAATTTAAAAATATAGATTTTAAATATTTATACTTTTTGATAAAATCTTCTAAAAGCGAATTCACTTTACAAGCCATTAGGTTGTTTCACAGGTTATGTACCACTTACATTGTTGTTTTTACACCAAAAGAAAAAAAAAAAAAACCCTTACATAATTGTTTTATCCCCACAAGAGGAGGCAAGAGGTATACAAAGGTATGACTGTATAAGGTTGTTACATAGGTTGTATATATACGGCAGACTCCCCACTCCCAGATGTATTTCTTTTGCACCGCCAGCTTAAGCTTAATTACATTGGAGGCGGTGCACGCGGAATCACGTGGAGGGAGTATTGGCTGCTTGTGGGAGATATCTGGCCTTTTATAAGTGCAGACAGCTCGGGTATTTGGCGGTGTCAGACTATAGTGTCGTTACTCTTTCACAAATCTTGGATCGTCTTGGTGGGTGAACCTTTCCGTGGGGCCCACCTTAGTAGTTGATGATTTAGGTCCCCAACCCACCACCGTTATATTAAGTACTTATGTAATTGTTCATGTTTTTTTCCCCTTTGGGTTCACATGTGGATGTTCCCATAGTAGTATAAGAAAAATACAGCCGCTTGGTGGCCATATAGTACTATGATCTCAGGGCATTTTATTAGGATCAGGTCATGTGTTGCTAGTGTCTGAATTTTTTTTCACATGTGCGGTAGTTTGTTTGTTGGCTTTCTCTTTTAATGAATCTCCCATATATATATATATATATATATATATATATATATATGATCTCATCTATCATAATTGTGATTCTCAAGCTATTTTCAATCTATGGTAGTAGGAGGGGTATACGGATCGGATTTGTGCGGATTAGGCCAAATCTATTACCAATCCGTTACCTACGGATTGATGGATTTGAAATTTATCACCGATCCATGGCTGTTAAACACCGATCCGATCCAATCCATGGAGGACCGGGTCGGATCGGATTAATCCATTCAAGTCGACAAATCTAATGTTGAAGAAAATTTGAAGAGCATGCTCTCAAGGCAAAGGTGAAATTTGATCTAGGGATTCATTTGTTATATTTATATATAAAAGTAAATTACATTTTAACCCCTGAAGTTTTTTTTTTATTTTATATTTAGACATCTTAACTTATATTTAGACTCCTTAAATTTTTTTTATTTATATTTAATGTCAACGGATCGGATCAGATTGATGGTGAAATCCGTCACTGATCCGTTGCTAACAGATTACAAGATTTAAATCTGTCACTAATCTGTTTACCTTCGGTTCGGTTAAAAATCCGTGGATCAGATCGGATCGGATCAGTTTTACAGATCGGCGGGTTTTTTGTGCACCCCTACATGGTAAGACCCTTACTTATGGCCGCATATTATTATTTCTGGCTGATTATACCCTCTAACCTCTCTTTGGCTGTAGAGCTTATTGCTATTAGCCTCTTATCTAAATTGGGTTTTGATGTGTGTGTTTTTATTAAAAATTAGTAAACTTATCGTGAGTAAAAATAGTACATGAAGAAAAATGTCATATGTTAATGTCCAAAAGGAAGCATGTCACAAAAAATCAGAACTTGTTTTCTGTGCTTTAGACATTGGAACTTAATTGATAAAGAGAAGACAAAAAATCATAAAGCTATTTCAATGATTGATTTTGATGATGCACAAATTGACCTTGCACACCACCGGTCAAGTAATTGGTAATAAATGTAGTAATTAAAGAAGAGAGAGAGAGAAGACACGAATTATAGTGGTTCGGACAGCGTGACCTACATCCACTTCTGAAGGGCTGAGGTTGTCGGATGCTTTTATATCTCAAGTGTGCAGAGGTTACAAGCTATGAAAATGAGAGGATAAGTGTCTTTTGAAGAGAAAGAGTTCCGTGCCCCCCAAGTGTTGGTGGGGCTTTTCATTTATAGTCTTCCCCTAACAGATGAGGACGACTTTACAGCAACTAAACCTCTACTTCGACGGAGCTTTTGAATTATCCTCGACGGACGAGGTGGTTGAGATATCCTCCGCGAGACTCGGTAAAAACGGGATGAGGATTGACCATTTCCAAAGCGACGAGGGTGAGGCTTCCGGTTGCCTTCTCGAGGACGTGGCCCAGCCTTATGGATTTGGGCTTGGACCTTATTGGGCTAACCGGGTCTTTATAAGTTTAAGCACTGGCTCAGCATGGATTGGGCCACTTGGGCCTGAACCATCAGATTTCATTAAATAAAAGCATTACTTGAATAATTTTTTTAAATCAAGTAGATTAATTAATGGATTTGACAAATTACAACTCCTTTTTGTCTACTAGCTTTGATCCTAATATATATTAGGTCTCTGGTACAATCATCGTGTGCATCCGTGGGGGAGTGATGCTCGAATGCCTTCCTAATACAACCAACAGACCATAAAATTATTATCGTACAATATCCCATTACCAATTAATTTTGGGATAAGTGGTAGCTCAATGGGACATGAAATCCTACAATATCATATTTACGTTATACCATGAATCATTCTGGCCGTATACTAAAGTAGCCAACCCATTCTTTTCTTAGAAAAGCCATCTCAATTACATTAAATCAACTTTTATTTGTTTCATCAATGCTGACATTGTTACAAGTTTTTTTTTTTTTTTTTTATAACTTGATCCTTACATAAACAACAGCTTAACTGAACCACTATTTAACAATTGCATAATCACTGCTTATCAACCTCCAGTTTGTCTATATCCTGATTGTCAGATTTGCTAAATACATACAAGACTCATCTAGTAAAATATCACAACAAAATCTAGTCAATAATGTTATGTATATTTTGTTTGCAGCTATACTAGCTACAAAGAAAAAGACAAAAAACAAAAAAAAAAAAAAAAAAAAAACAAAACAAAACAAAATAAACAAACAAACAAGACCTCCACTTTATACAGTGATCATGCAGGCCTAGTTACTCAGATATATGTTGACTCATGTTATGTTTGTTTATTTTAGAATCCAAAAAGTTCAAGATGTAGATATATTGATATACATAAAGTCCAAGCCTATTAATTACCAATAAAATATGTAATCACCCACTCACTTATCTATAAAATATGTAGTTACTCACGTTTTACTCTATTTAAAATCGAAGATAATTTGTGGCTGCTTGTGTACGAAAGGGTTGTAAATTCTCCAAGGCTTCCCACCAACATTTTGCCTGCAGAAACATCATGCATATGAGAATCCAATTTGTGTTTGGCCAGCCTCGCAGTGCCTTTGAGCGCCGTGACGCTCGTGTTCGTGATTTGTGAGTGCACGTGGGAAACCTCGTGACTCTTTGGGCTTCCAAGTTCCGGGGGGAAATTGTATTATGCAATAGACCTCTTAGCACTTAAGGCCAAAACATTCCTATTCCAATTCTAAATCTTCAATTACATGTCTGCGCGACACAAATTCTACAGTAAAACGATTACTTTACTCTTTTCTCTCACCTATAAAATGATTGTTTGAGAAGTTAGGAGTGATTTGCCTTTTTATATATGGGATATATACATACACATAATAATAATAATAATATTAGTTGTGTGGTGCCGGCTCAATGTTTAGGGACCAAGGGCGGACCTACATTTAGGGGTCTGGGGGCTTCAGCCCTCCCAACTTGAAAAAAACCTCATGTGGGCACTAGAAACCGTTTGGCTAGCCCCCACTGAGAGAATCCTCCATCCCCATCCCCTTTTGGCCTCCCCTAAACTTCAAAACATCTTTCTCCATTTCTCTCCCTCTCGAAAGTCTCCAAAACGAGACAAAAACTCCCAACTTGCTATCCGTCTCCGACATTAATGTAAATGGAGCTTCATTTCGAAAGGATAGAAGAACTAGAACAGTAAAATTTTGATATGACGTTGGCTCTTTATCTCATATTAGCTTAATTAACTACTATGATAGTTGTGTTAATAGAACCTATTATGATTTTTTGTAATAGCTCTTAAAACTCAACCAACACATTGGTTTGGCCAACACTAAAATTTATCTTTCATGATATCATTTTAAAAAAGAAAGATAAAATTTTCAAGTCCCCCTCAAATAAAATTCCTGGGTCTACCGTTGGTCGAACAAGACTCTATCCCCAAAAATGGGTCCAAAAGGAGATTGCTCCAAATACAAAGCAAGTCCTTCAAAACCATTTTTCAGATAGCAGTCCTTACCAAAACTAAAAAGCTCCAATGAATACGGACAAATGATAGGCCAAATGAACAAAAAAGTCAAGAGTAGGCAATTGAGCGAGCTAAACGACATACTAAATGAGCAAGACTTGACCTCGCTCACGTGAGTAGTTGATGATATGGGCCCTCAAGTCACCCCCATCGGTAATGTAATTGTTTTTTTTTTTTTTTTTTTTCAAATGTGGATTTCCCACAAAGCTTTAATTTCAGGTGCCAATCTGAATCATTAAATTAGCGGGAGAATACGGCCAAGCTATAGGGCCTGTTTCTTTACTAGAATTTTTAGAATTCATGTCTGTAGGTTGTTTGGAAATTCCAAATGCTGGAATTCGAAAATGCCACTGAATTTTGTTATTTTTGAATTCTACGTTTCATTTCCATTTGAATTCTTGCCTGAGAATTTCGAAATATCTAAATTTCATAAAACTCTTGTTTCATTGCTACATAAATTCTAGACTGGAATTACACATTTTATGCATTGTAGTACATGGGACCCACCTTTTGTGGTCGTGAACTTGGGACCCAACTGTAAGAATTATAATGTGGACCCACCTCTGGTATATGGTACATGGGCCCATCTTTTAGAAACAAAAGTGTAAGACCCAATTTTAGAAATTTGAACATGGACCCATCTTGATAGGAATTGCATGGGCTCAATTTTTATAATTGTGAATATGGGGCCTACTTTATTATTGGTAGGAGGGTTCATAGTTGGATGCCGGAGTTCCAACCAAACTTTTAAGAGTTCCAGAATTTTAAGATGCTCTTGGGGGGGGCTAGCATCTTGGAATTCCACCTTTTTGGTATTTGAGAATTCTGGCTGCTTTGAATACTAGGAATCCCATTAAAAGAACATTGAATTTCTGATAGGAACTTTTGAACCCACAGACAACCTGAGTTCTTGTCAGAAATACTTATAAACAAACAGGTCCATAGCCCGTTCTTTTTAGTCGTTTATATGGTGGCCACCAATTACTTTGGTCTTATCGTTCATAACTATGATTCTCGAGCTATTTTTCGGTCCATAGTGGACCCTAGCGCATGTCGCATTATATTATTTGTAGTTGACTAAACTTTGTAATTTCCTTTTGATTATAGAGTTTGTTTCAATTAGACTCTTATTTAAATAAAATTTTATTGTAATAATTTAAGTAAAAAAATAAAAAACTTGTCATAAGTAAAATTAGTATATGTAAAAAAATATCATATATTTAAAGGTTAAAGTCCAAAAGGAAACATGTCACAAAAAATAAGAAGTTGTTTTCTGTGCTTTGGACAATGATATTTAATTTTTTTTTGCTGAATTGCAAAATTGAATTAAGAAGGAAAAAAGGGGAGAGAAACAGAAGCCACCAAAAGCCAGTAGGAAGCCAAACAGGGCAAAGAAAAAACAAAAGAAGGAGAGCCAAGCACTATCTTACAAGATGATAGGGCTGATTACATAAGAGAAAAAAAAAATGTAAAGTGTTGCTAGTAAAAGGGAAAGACATTTTCCTCAAAGAAGAAGCAGCACCCATCAAGAAAAAGTTAACAACAGAGTCAAGAGAAGGAGACATACTATTGAAGACCACCTGGTTCCTGACCTTCCAAATGCTGAAGATGGCAGTGATGAAGATGGCTCCCAAGCCCTTCTTGGCTTTATGGCAGGAATTGGCAGAGAAGGAATCCCACATGGAGGAGACAGAGCTAGAAGGGCCAAACTTGAAATTTCCTTTAGCCTGAAACCAATCCCAGAAGGAGGCACTGAAGGGACAGAGGAAGAACATAGAGAACGCAGATTCTTGGTGAGAGCCACAGAGGTAACAGGAAGAGGCCAACTGCACACCAATGGATTGGGCCCAGGTATTTGTTGGAAGTTTGTTATGGAATAACTTTTAAGTAAAACAAGCCACAGAAGGCTTTGGGAGGCTGTTCCAGGTAAACTTATACCAGGGAATGGGGGGACGTCTGAGTCTAATGGACTCCCAGGTAGCAGCAAAGGAGAGGTGGCTGGAGTTAGTGCTAGACCAAACCAGAAAATCAGGCTCTGCAGCTAGGGAGAAGGATGTGAGGAGAGAGTAGGAAAAGGAGGCCACCTACTGAGGAAGAGTGATGCTCAGAAGCCTCTGATTGTTAGAGAAGAAATCATGAGTAGAGCCAGCCCAAAGGAAATTAATCTCAGGGAAGATCTGCGCCAAAGAAAGGAGGCCATGCTATTTGTCATGCCAGAAGCTAACACTTTTCTCATCTCCTAGAACCCAGTGGTTGTTATGAAAAAGAAATTGAGAATTCCTCTTAATAGGTCTCCAGATGCAAAAACCAGAGGAGAGGGAGCAAGGGTGCCAAGGAGAGAAGCCTTTGAAGTACTTTGCTTTAAACCAGGTAACCCATAGGGAAAAAGAGGAGAGAGCCGCCCAGCCTAATCTAATAGAATTGGCATGATCCCTGAAGCGATGAAGGCCTAGCCCTCCTTCAGACTTTGGCTGACAAACAAAATTCCAATTGAGGGGGCTTCTCTTAGGATGATCAGGGTCTCCAGACCAAAGAAAATTCCTCATCCATTTCTCTAGGAAGTTGCAGACCGAGCTGGGGATGGGGAGAACAAGCAGGATGTGCAAAGAGAGACTTTGAAGCACATGTTTAACAAGAATGACTCTCCCAGCAAAGGAGAGCAGATTCTTTTTCCAGCCAGAGAGCCTTTGCCTAAATGAGTCCTTCAAACTCTCGAAGTAGTGGGCTTTGGGGCTCCCAATGAAGAGAGGAACTCCCAGGTATTTAGCCGGGAAGAAAGCCTGAGGAATACCTAAGGATCTCAAAACTCTGACTTTGAAGGACTGCCTGCTATTGCCGAAGAGGACATGACTTTTCCTGAGATTGAAGTGCTTGCTAGCTGACGATTGATAAGCTTTCACCACATCTTCGATCGCTTTAATACTCCTAGGGAAAGCTTTGAAGAAGAGAAGAATGTCATCAGCAAACAACAAGTGGCAGATGGAGGGAGAGGCTGGGACACTGTATATCGGGTACACGAGCTGCTGAGAAACTAGATTATCGACGTTGAGGCTAAGAATCTCTTCCGCAAGAATGAAAAGGTAAGGGGAGAAGGGATTGCCCTGCCTAAGCCCACATTCCACAACAAAGTAACCAGTAGGCTCTCTGTTAATAAGAATAGAAACTTTAGAAGATCACACACATTCCTGGATAAGGGATGACCAAGCACTGCTAAAACTGAAGAAGACCAAGGTTTTGAATAAGAAATCCCAACTCAACTTGTCAAAAGCTTTGGAGATGTCCAGCTTAAGCAAATACCTTTGCCTTTAGCTCCCTTTTGAAGGCTTTGAGTAAGCTCATGGGCCAGAGCAATGTGGTCTTGAGGTTTCCTACCTTTGATGAAGGCCACCTGATGAGGAGAAATGAGGTCCGGGAGAGCAACAGCCATTTTGGAAGCTAAGATCTTCGAGATCACTTTATATGAGAAATTGAGAAGGCTAATAGAGCGGTAGTCACCAAAGCATGACGGGGCAGCAACTTTAGGGATGAGAGATATGAAGAAAGAGTTGGAAGCTTTGAATAGCTTTCTGGACAAGAAGAAATTCTTAACTGCAGCAATAACAGAGTTACCAATAATGTCCTAACAATTGCAGAAGAAGCTGCCAGAGAACCCATCAGGACCAGGAGAGCTGGATTTTTTAAGTCTGAAAAACTGAATTTCTAATTTCTTCATTGGAGGGGACTACTTGCAGCATAGAGTTTTGGGCGGGAGATACTCCCTTATTGTGAACTTGAAAGAGCCTAGGATCCATAAGGACAGGAGAAGGCTTGTAAATGTCAGAGAAGAATTCCACAACGACAGCTTTTAACTGAGGGTGACTATCAATGGTATTGCCATTGAATTGCACTTTGTCAATCCTGTTTTTGGAGCCTTTGATTTTAGCAGCAAGGTGGAAAAATTTGGTGTTTTCATCTCCTTCCTGAAGCCATTTAGTCCTGGATTTTTGTTTCCAATGAATTTCTTCAGCTTGAAGCAAAATTTGAAGAGTGCATCTTGCAAGGCTAAGGGTAGATTTTGTAGACTCCAGGGGGATAGAGTCCATGCTTTCTTGCAAAAGAAGGATGTTGTTTTCAGCAGCAGAGATGTTTAACTTGAGATTGCCAAAAACATCCTTGTTCCAGGACTTCAATCTGATTTTAAGAGACTTCAGCTTCTGGTGAAGGATGAATTGAGGATTTCCCTAAACAGGCTGGTTCCACACAGTAGCCATCAGATCTTCGAAGGAGGGGTGACCTATCCACATTTCCTCAAACTTGAAAGGAATGGATCTAACAGCTATTGGAGGACAAGTAGACATTAGGATGGGGTTGTGATCAGAATTTTGCCTCACTAGGTGCTAAAAAAGACCATCAGGGAAGGAGATAGACCAAGCATGATTAGTGAAGGAGCAGTCAAGCGTGGCAGCCACATAGGACCTTCCTTGCCTGTTATTAGACCAGGTAAACCAGCTACCAGAGAAGCCAATGTCCATCAGGCCAGAAGAAACCATCATACTGTTAAATTCCGAGGTAGCTGGGGAATTAATAGGATGGATACTGAGTTTTTCTACAGCAGAGGAGACAGCATTGAAGTCACTAATAACAGCCCAAGGGTGGGGGGTATGGAAGGGAGGGGAACACGGGTACTGTCAAAGGGATCTCCTCTGAATGTGAGAGGTTGAGGCATAAAGTGATGAAAGTGGGAGGGTAATTTAAGGAGGGTGAGAGGGATAAAGTGAGGTGCTGGGAGGAGTAATCAACCAGGGCAAAAGAGTAGCAAGGGGAATCTTTGGTGAAGCACCAGATGGAGGAGGGAGCAGAGGGGTGGGGGGAGTTAAAGAAGAAAGAGGAGTAGCCAAGCCTTTCCAGGTTCTGGTACAGGGAAGAGGCATTGGAGGTTTTAGGTTCTGAGAGGAAAATAATATCAGAGGAATGTGTTTTGGCCAAGTAGATGAGGGTCCTAGAAGTTGGGAGTTTGCAATTCCCCTACAGTTCCAAAACAGGGTTTTAAACATGGAGATAAAGGGAAGGAAGGAGGCCAGTAGAGGGTTTGAGGCTGGGGGAGTCCTTGGTAGATCTGGGTTTCTTTTTATCTTTTGGTTTTGGTTTCTTTTTCTTTTTGGTAGGCTGGACGACTTTGACCGGATCTGCAGAAGATGGGGACCAGATAAAGGCTGGGGGGGCTGCTGTAGAGGCAGGGATGGAGGGATTGATTGTAAGGCCCTGTCCCGAGTTAATCAAGATTAACTCTAATTAATTGGAATTCCTAATTAATCGTATTTAATTAGACAAATGATAGCTAATGACTGAGCTCAATGAGATTAGTCTCAAATGAACTTAGTGAAGTGGTAATGAAGAGATTAAGTAAATGGATTGTGCTTAAGGCTAATTAATTGTAGTTAATTGAACTGATAATGGTTTATGACTAAATGATATGGAATTAGCCTCAAATGAATGAATTAGGCTTAATGGAATAGTAAGGAATGGAAGTGCATGGTTTAAATGAGGTTTTAGACTCAAACATTGGAATGAAGGACTTTTATGTAAATACGAATTTTCGCGTATTTCGTCGAATACGGAAACTCTTGATACCAACGCGTGTATCTCGACGAGTACGTCGACTTTCATAATAGGCTCGAAGTCGTTTGACGAGAATCCGGTCAAATGACCCTTCATTTAACTTGAATTGTGATTTAGTGGAATTGATGGATTTAAATGCAATTCTAGGGCTTAATAAGCTAAAATAGCCTCTAATGAGATCATTCATCTCATTTCCAAATCATTCCAAACCCTAGACTCATTTTCTTCTTGCTTTTCTCTTCTTTCCTTTCAATCTCACTCTATCAAGTGTCAAACAAGGAGTTTGTGAGTGTTTTCAAGAAGCTTTCACACTCCACTTCATCTTCCCCAACTTTGTTTTTAATTTGTGAAAGTGTGAAGTTTGGATTCAAGGTTTTCTTCTTGGAATCAAGCTCTAGAAAGTGGTTTTCATCCATTCAACCTTCACTAGAGGCAAGTATATGTGTATTCTTATGATTTATAATGTTTTAGAAAGGTTGGAGTCCATTTGGCTCAATTACTTGAAGTTTTGCTTTAGAAAATCTGAAGTTCAGAACTGAGTTTCTGGGTAAGTGTCGGTCGACGACGAGTGAGCCGACAGTTCTGGAGTCTGTCTCAGAGAATTTTCAGTCTCTGGAATTTTGACGTCGTTGTGTCGGTCAGCCGGCACTTCAGTGTCGGTCGACCGACGACCTAACGGACAGCACTGAACTCTATTTCAGTGAATTTCAGCTCCCTGGGATTCAAACCGACACCTGACCGAGACCGGACCGACAGGTATGTCAGAGAATGGAGTGAAAATCTAGTCTCTGGATTTCGGACCGACGATGTGTCGGTTAACCGATGTGGTATCGTCGGTCAACCGACGTTGTATTGTCGGTCAGCCGACATGCCAACCGACAGCTGAGTTAAACTTAGAGAAAATGTTGAGAATGAAGCCTAGTTTGCACAGGCTGTTTCTTGTGATGTCTAAAACTACATAGGTGTTAGTGAAAGTCGTCATAATGCACGAATCAAATACATAACGTGATATTCATTGAAAATAACCCATACATTGGATAACGGACGCTTCACTCATTTGTTTGGCTTAGATGTATGAATAGGAGGTTCGTCAAGGATTTCGCAAAGATAGCATCGCCATTAACGAAACTGACTCGGAAGAGCACTTCTTTTGAATGGAATTATGCATGTGAGTCTAGTTTTCAAACCTTGAAGCAGAAGTTGATTTCAGCCCCAATCTTGTCCTTACCCGATGGAAGAGGAGGATTTGAGATCTACTCAGATGCCTCGGGTATTGGATTGGGATGTGTGTTGATGCAGAATGGTAGGGTGATTGCCTACGGTTCGCATCAGTTGAAAGAGCATGAAAAGAACTATGCCACACATGATTTAGAGCTCGCGGCGGTTGTGTTCGCATTGAAACAATGGAGGCATTATCTTTATGGACAGATTTTTGAAGTCCATTGCGATCATAGAAGCCTTCAGTACTTGTTCACTTAGAAGGATATTAATTCGAGACAACGCCGTTGCTTAAAGCTAATTAAGGATTACAACTTTTCATTCAAATATATACTTGGAAAGGGTAATGTCGTAGCTGATGCTTTGAGTCGGAAATCAGCTGACTTGGCATCATTAGTTGGTGAGTGGGACATGATCGAAGAGTTCAGAGATCTGGATGTGGCCGTTGAAATGGTAGATAGTAAAGTGATGATTGCAGCAATGTCTGTCTTTGAACCAATGCTTATCACAGAGATTAAGGATAGGCAATTCCAAGACCTTGAATTGGTGAAGATTAAGGACAACCTTGCCACTAAGCCAGATTTCGTATTAGTAGAAGGAGTTCTGTACTTTAGAGACAGACTATGCGTCCCGGCTTAAGAAGATCTCAAGCAAGCTATAATGTTTGAAGCTCATCACACCAGATATTCTATGTATCCTGGAAGTACAAAAATGTACAGAAATTTGAAGGATAGATTCTGGTGGAATAACATGAAGCGAGAGATAGTAGGTTATGTATCTTCCTTCTTGATTTGCCAACGTGTAAAAGTTAAGCACCGGAAACCACCGGGATTGCTTCATCCACTGAAAATCCCTAAATGGAAATGGGAGCACGTTGCGATGGACTTTGTATCGGGTTTACCGAGGACGAGAAGACATCACGATGCCGTATGGGTAGTCGTTGATCGTCTTACAAAGTCTGCACACTTCATTCCGATCAGAAAGGATATAGGATTCAGTGAGATGTCCAAGTTGTTTGTTAAAGAAGTGACTCGATTGCATGGAACACCAGTCTCGATTGTCTCCGATCGAGATAGTAGGTTTGTGTCCGCATTCTGGCAGTCATTTCAGAAGTCCATGGGCACTAAACTTCAGTTTAGTACTGCTTACCATCAACAGACTGATGGGCAGTCAGAAAGGACTATACAGACTCTGGAAGATTTGCTTTGTGCCAGTGTGATTGATTTTGGGAGTGATTGGGATGACCATTTAGCGTTGTGCGAATTTGTGTACAATAACAGTTATCACTCCAGCATTGAGATGGCACCGTTTGAAGCATTGTATGGTCGGAAGTGTAGGACCCCAGTAAGCTGAGAAGAAGTTGAAACTCGGAGTTTCCATGGTCCTACGATCATTGCTGAAACAACGGAGAAAGTCCAAAGGATACAGGACAGACTGAAAGTTGCTAGATCAAGGCAGAAGAGCTATGCTGACAATCATCAGCGTGATCTAGAGTTTGCAGTTGATGACTTAGTCTTTTTGAAGACTTCCCCAATGAAGGGTACTATTCGATTCGGGCAGAAAGGGAAGCTTTCCCCGAGATTCATTGGATCATTCAAGGTCACGAGCCGAATTGGAAATGTGGCTTATCGCCTAAATCTCCCATCAGAACTCTCCAGTATTCACAATGTATTTCATGTTTCTATGCTTCGGAAGTATGTGCATGATCCTTCACATATCATTCGTCATGAAGAGATCGAAGTGTTGCCTAACGCCACATATGTTGAGAAGCCAATTCAGATTGTAGATACAAAGGAGGCAGTTCTGCGTACTAGAACGATCAAATGGGTCAAGGTCCTTTGGGATCATCATGAACCTAGTGAAGCTACGTGGGAGCTTGAAGAGCAAATGGCTCAGAAGTATCTTGAGATATTCGTTTAGGTAATTTTGAATTGAATTGTTTAGTGGCCTTACATTGATTGGAATTGCATTCGGAGGGCCGAATGGTTCAAAAAGTTGGGATAGTTGTCAGGCCCCGTCCCGAGTTAATCAAGATTAACTCTAATTAATTGGAATTCATGCTAATTAATCGTATTTAATTAGACAAATGATAGTTAATGACTGAACTCAATGAGATTAGTCTCAAATGAACTTAGTGAAGTGGTAATGAAGAGATTAAGTAAATTGATTGTGCTTAAGGCTAATTAATTGTGGTTAATTGAACTGATAATGGTTTATGACTAAATGATATGGAATTAGCCTCAAATGAATGAATTAGGCTTAATGGAATAGTAAGGAATGGAAGTGCATGGTTTAAATGAGGTTTTAGACTCAAACATTGGAATGAAGAACTTTTATCTAAATACGAATTTTTGCGTATTTCGTCGAATACTAAAACTCTTGATACCAACGCGTGTATCTCGACGAGTACGTCGACTTTCGTAATAGGCTCGAAGTCGTTTGACGAGAATCCGATCAAATGACCCTTCGTTTGACTTGAATTGTGATTTAATGGAATTGATGGACTTAAATGCAAGTCTAGGGCTTATATAAGCTAAAATAGCCTCTAATGCGATCATTCATCTCATTTCCAAATCATTCCAAACCCTAGACTCATTTTCTTCTTGCTTTTCTCTTCTTTCCTTTCAATCTCACTCTATCAAGTGTCAAACAAGGAGTTTGTGAGTGTTTTCAAGAAGCTTTCACACTCCACTTCATCTTCCCCAACTTTGTTTTTAATTTGTGAAAGTGTGAAGTTTGGATTCAAGGTTTTCTTCTTGGAATCAAGCTCTAGAAAGAGGTTTTCATCCATTCAACCTTCACTAGAGGCAAGTATATGTGTATTCTTATGATTTATAATGTTTTAGAGAGGTTGGAGTCCATTTGGCTCAATTCTTTGAAGTTTTGCTTCAGAAAATCTGAAGTTCAAAACTGAGTTTCTGGGTAAGAGTTGGTCGACGTCGACAGTTCTGGAGTCTGTCTCAGAGAATTTTCAGTCTCTGGAATTCTAACCGTCGTTGTGTCGGTGGACCGACAGGTCGACCGACGACCTAACCGACAGCACTGAACTCTATTTCAGTGAATTTCAGCTCCCTGGGATTCAAACCGACACCTGACCGAGACCGGACCGACAGGTATGTCAGAGAATGGAGTGAAAATCCAGTCTCTGGATTTCGGACCGACGATGTGTCGGTTAACCGATGTGGTATCGTCAGTCAACCGACGTTGTATTGTCGGTCAGCCGACAGGCCAATCGACAGCCGAGTTAAACTTAGAGAAAATGTTGAGAATGAAGCCTAGTTTGCACAGGCTGTTTCTTGTGATGTCTAAACCTACATAGGTGTTAGTGAAAGTCGTCATAATGTACGAATCAAATACATAACGTGATATTCATCAAAAATAACCTGTACATTGGATAACGAATGCTTCACTCATTTGTTTGGCTTAGATGTATGAATAGAATCCTTGAAGTGACACAGAGATGAACTTCATCGGCATAATGCACGAATTGACACAATGCACGAAATGACAAAATGCACGAATTAAATTAATATAATGAAATGAATAGTCACTAAAGGTGACAGTAAAGTGAATAAATGAATGATTCCTACTGCAGTAGATTTTTGGGGCGTTCCGGAGCCTCGTGGAATGCTAGTGCTCTCTGATCAAGACACTGGTAAATTTCCACCATATGTGATAAGTCATGTAATAAAAAGTGAAACAATTTTGAAGCCTAGGCCATGAATGGTTTGCCCTTCCGCCTTGTGCTTAATTAAATTGAAAAAGGAAAATGAAATACTCTTGAAGCCTAGGCCATGAATGGTTTGCCCTTCCTCCTTGAGCTTAAATTACTTCTAGTGGAAAACACGAAATGAAAAGAAATGAATTGAAATCGATAATTGTTATGGAATGGAATTAGGTTATATATATAGAACTATTGAGTTCTTGCATTGATAAATAACATGAGAATTCATGAAAATGCATATGTCTTGTTGAACCGTCGTGTTCACGTGTTATTGATGATGTCACAGGCCCAGATGCCCGTGTCGGTCTTGCAGAGGCTGCGCCGCCTGCGGGGGAGGCCCATCCGATACTTTTAGGAGGTTCAGTGGAGTGGGCATAGTTCGGAGGGCGAATGTAAATGAATACTTTTGTAATAGTTAGTTTTGATATGTAATTAGATACCAACTGCATTGTGTCTTAGGTGTGCAGTGTTGGTTTTAGTGGACTGTAACTTTGTATAAGGGAACTTTACTTTTCATGTAAAGTTAATTGTAGTCAATGTATATATGTATATGTATTCCGCACTTTGTACATTGACAGGTTTTGTGATTTGATATCCCTTGTGAATTTCGTTTTGAGCTATGTTAATTCGAAGTTTACGGGAGTAAGTATGATCTCACGACTCGGGGCCTGTCCGAAGTAATCAGATCTCGGGCCCGGGTCGTGACGTACTTATTGTAGGGGAAGGAGGCTCTACCTGTAGACAGAGGTCTATAGAGAGGTTTTTAGAGATATCAGCCTTGAAGCAGTTGTTTTGGGGGCTTTGGGGACTAGAGTGGAGGGGATGAGTGGCAGGGTTGGTTGAAGGAGAGGAAGGAGCCACCTGAGTAATAGGTTCCAGAACGGAGAAGGGGTTATGGAGCTCTAAAGAGGAGGCAGTAGGGTATGTAGGGTCGTCAATGGGGTCAGCCATAGTGAGAGTATCTTCTTGAACCATAGGACTTAGAGAAACATTTTGATTGGGGGGGGGGGGGGGGGGGGGTGGGCTTACCAAAGTCGATATCAGCTGTAGGATGATCTAGCTCTGGGGCAAGGGGAGTTTGAAGGAGGCCTGGCGCAGAGGATCTAGGGGGGGGGGGGGGGTGGTTTGGTCAGGGCTTCCCTGTGCTCTGAGCAGATTGGCACGTGCCTTCTCCATGCCCAGACCCAAGACACAAGGAGCAGGGAACATTTTCATATAGGACATCAACAACTACTTTGGAGACACCTGCCAGGTCAACTACAATGGAGGATGGTTTTGGCTTTTGGAGATCTAACAATGATATTTAATTGATAAAGAGAAGACACAAGATCTTAAAGATGTTTAAATGATTAATTAAATAAAATTGCATTGCTTGAATAAATTCTAAATCAAATAGACCAATAAGTAGATTTGCCAAACAACACCATTTTGCTTACTAACTCTGACCTCAAAATCATTTATGTTATATACTATGAATCATTTTGGCTGCATACCCAGGTGGCCAGTGGCCACATTACAGGGGCGGACCCACGTTAAGAGCATTGGGGGCAGTGGACCCTGTTGGGATTTGAAAAACCCACAGATTTTCAATTGGCTGCTGGCCCATGCCCCCGTCGACCCAACATGCTTGACCCCTTTTATTCCGAAACCCTTCCCTTTCCTCAAACCCCAAATCCTCTCCAACTCCAAGGGCTCTTGCTCGATGAAATCCTAGCCCTCCCCTTTAAGCTCTGACGCTCCGGCATAGAAAGGAGGTGTGGTTTGAAGCTTCCACCATCTTAGACTCTCAATCAGCCGAGCATTTGGTAGAATCATTTTCTTTTCTGAATAGAATATATAAATACCCATGTCTAAATTTAGATTTTGACTTGATCTTTGGGACTGGGGAGGAAAATCCCATCTCTAGATTTCTAAAAAAATAAGGAAAAGGAAGAATCTTGGTGGGGGGGTCATGGAACCCATTTCATGGAAGAAGCTTGTGGGGTTCATGGATGATGGAACCCATATTAAAGCGATCCGAAGTTTCATTTTATTAGGACTAGCGGTCTCTTTAGAACTGAATGCAAAACACCCATGTTTGGGTTTTGGAACACCAATGTTTGGGTTTTGGTATTCCTCTTTTGGAGTAGTAAGGAATAACCTATCTCTAGGAGGTTTTTCTGTAGTGATCTGAGTATGTCATTGTCAACCATTGATGCTGAAACCCATCTGGTATGGAGTTGAATCACAATGCTCAATGACTTAATCCTTTTGTTTTGGCATATGTTGGTTTTACATGTATATTTCTTTTGAATATATATATTTTTTGGTAACATGGGATCCCGCCAACCCCCCTTTGGTTGATCATTTGTAAACTCATGGATACATAGAATCACCCACTAGCTCTATGTATCAGGTAAGGCCTTAAGGGATTCGAATGCAGGTCTCCCATGTTAAAACTGGACTTTCTAACCATACGAACATTTTAAGTAGACAAAGAATCCCATAAATCGCTAGTGTATAGATTTTAGTTGGGTAAGATAAATGCCAGTGTAGAGTGTAGACTGGTGTTGGAAATGTTGTAGACTTGAAGCTGCTATATGAATAAAAGTGTGTAGGTTTGATGCTTGGGTGCTCTTGTTTCTTTAAGCGCTTTGCATTTATCACCACTAGGCTAGCTTCAAACTCAGGAAGGAGATGCGCATTTATCACTACATCAACATGATATCCTTTATGACTTTTGATAGAGAATGTTAGTTGCTTGATGTATTCAAATATTTTGTATCTATTTAAATACAATGCATTCTCTCTTTTGCCATTGATAATGTGAATAAATAACATCAGAATAATGTGAATACATAACAACAAAATAATATTTGAAATCTTCAATTAATCATCATATGCCCTCCTCGAATGAAAATCCTGGGTCCGCCACTGGGCCACACAATCTGGCTGTTAAATGCAAAAACATGCATATGAGAATCTAATTTGTGTTTTGACTACCGTGACTCTCAAGTTCGTGCCGTGTGAGTGCGGGTGGGAAAGCTCGTTAGTCGATGCGCTTCCAAGTTCCAAGGGGAAAATTGTATTGTGCAATGGACCTTTTAGCACCTAGACCACAACATTCCTATTTGAATCTCCAATTACATGTGTGCGCGACACAAATTCTACAATAAAATGATTACTTCCCTTTCTCCTCTCATCTATAAGTATTTTCAATAGTTTAAGATGTTTCTTTAGCAGAATTCAGAAATTTTACATATAAAGAATCTTTGAATTATCCAGAAGTTGTCCCCTGAAGTGAAATTCGTAAATCCTTTCTCTGGTCGAGGATTTGTAAATGCCAAGGAGGCTGAATTTTTTAGAAATCCAAAGGTCAAATGAGATTTTTCTGGCATTTCTAAATCTTTTTACTATAATTTGGTGTGTTGGGAATTCATGGATATGATGTGATGGCTTGTCGCTTGCTTTTGCAAATGTTATCTTTTTTTAGTAGAATTCCAAAACTCCAACCACCTAAATTATCTCTAATGACCTTTGAAATTCTTAGAATTATAGGGTGCGTTTGGCATCGTTTATGTGTTGTTTTTTTTATTCTGTGTTGAGATTAGATTATGCTGAGATTGTTATGCGCATAACTTGTTGTTTGACAACACTAGTTTAAATTGTTTCCATGAGAATTTGCTGCACGAAACTTGTTTGGTAACATCACAACAATTTTGTTCTAAGGAGTAGAATATGGAGAATCATGTTTGGCAATAGTGTTGAACTTGAATTTAACATTGTTGTATATCGGTTCTGCCTTTATATAATTACAATATAAAGTCTAGCTTCATAGGATTTACAATGTGAGCCCACCTTTTGTGATTGTGAACATGTGGCCCACTTTTAAGAATTATAAAGTGGGTCACCTTTTCATGCTAGTCGACACCACCTTTTAAAAATTAGAAAGTAAAATCCATCATTCGCGTCATTTTTGGAAAATTTATAAGGTAGTTCAAAACACTACAAATAAAAATTCTTAGAAAAAAAAATGAAGAAGTAATGATTATACAATGAAAAATTAAAATCAAATAAGCTTTCACAATAAATAAATAAAAGAAAAGGCTCATTCCATAACACCTTTGGAGACAAAGAAGATGGACCTATTTACAGTTAATGTGCATTGACAATATTAGCCGAATACTTTCAAAACATGCTGGATTAGATTTCTGATTTTTACTTTTCATGGTTGAAGCATTTTCTTTTATGTGTTTCGGCTTGTTATGTGTACTACTACAAGAAGTTAGAGCTCAATTCATGAAATCACTACTAAAATTGAGTAATTGAAAGAGTTTGTAATTCATGCACAATTTGCCTCTCTAAGCAGTTGTATTTTTAGAAGATTGAGGAAGGAAGAGAGAGACTCGCTGGATGGGTGGGTTTGACCTGTACATGGGAGAGAGAGGGAAGAGGGTTAAGGAGAGGAGAAAGAAACAAAAAGGATGGGTCGGACCTATACGGGAAAGTGAGAAAGATAGGGTAAATAGAGATACTAAAAAGGGTAGGGAGAGGGAAGGGAGATGACTTTGCAAAGAGAGCTTGGAGCCGACATGGAGGAGGAAAAAGTGCAGGAAATGAAGGTTCTATCGTTTCTCATTTGTTACTCCAGTGGGCAAACATTTTATAGACCATTCCAGCCAAAACAATATTTGGAATGTCAATTAAACATACCAAACAAGTTTCCCATGGTTTTATCCCGTGGGAACGCAGAAACATCTCTTTAGCATGATGCCAAATGGTTCCATAACATCTTTGCTTTTTGGTAGAATTACTGGATGCTCAAACACAAAAGAGATTCAAGAATCCAATATATTTGAGAAATAAGAAATTCTCCAAATAAGAATTCTTTGAACTCCAGTAAAGAAATAGATTTCAAGGTGGCTGAAACTTGGAACTCTAGCAAATAAAAAAATATATGGCATTTGCAATTGCTATAAGGACAATCCATCACATCATATATATGAATTCCTAATATCACAAATCCCAATAAAAATCCTCATAAAGAAATAAGCCTTAAATGTATTTGGACTTTATTGTACAAACTCCTCAAAATCCTTAGATATGAAACTTAACTTCTTGGCTGGTTGAGGGTGTTAACACCTTAGTTTCACACACGTGTCTAGAGATTGATACCTAGGTTCTCAAGTTGAGAGTAACTGTTCTCGATCACCAGTCCAATGTACTAAAAAAGACTTCTCGATGCTAATCATTAATATGAGAATGTTGAACGGTTTGGTTCATGAATTGGAGGCTGACAAAAAGTGTAGAAAACTAGATTTATAGATTGGACTTTTTTGGAATTGGAGGTTGACGATGCTAAAGTTGTATATGTTATATATCATACGCTAGGATGCAGTTAAAGAGGAGACTGATGCTGATGTTCCATTCTACAATTGAATAACTAAGAAATCTACTTTTATATACCATGCATGGAAGATAAATCAACCCTTTTAAAAGGGGGGAAAGAGAGCAATTCTTGTTCATATTTCTGTTTTGCAATTATTTTTTTTCTTTATTTCAATCTGCTTAATTTGATTTTTTTTTGGTGTTTCATCTTAGGAATTTGTTGGACCATATCCCAATGGATGCTATGATTACTTTGCCTGTCGGTTCCCAAAACCATTAACTGAAGTGTACAAAGTCTTTTATAGGTACTGCAAGGATGAAATTCTCTTTACAAAGTATTTTAAATGTGATCTTATTATTGGCTAAACTGTTGCAAGCTGTAGGACCCCGAACCCGCAAATAGGTGATTAAATCTAATTAATTCTTATTAGATGCCTAATGATTGTTTTGGATGGTTTTGTGATGTATTTAGGTACATTAGTCTGATTTTGACCAAGTTAATTAGACATATGACCTTTTCATTAATTTTGAGTAGTGCATGTATGTATAAAATTTTCTGGGCTTTCTTATGCATTTCATCAAACACCTTCCCTACATCAAGTCCTATGTGTGGATCCAAACCAATCGGACCCAACTCAACCCATATCCAGACCTTTTTCCAAGCCCAAAAACAGACCCAAGTCCTTTTCCGAAATTCTTCCAAACTGGGAGGGTTTGCATGCAGGACCCAAACTCAATTCCCATTTAGAGAACCCATCCATCCCAACGATTTCCACCTTCTTTCTTTCTTCTCATTCTGAGTGAACAAGAGAGCTTCTCTCTGCTGCTTCTTCTCTTATTCTTCTTTCTTATTCATTTTCATTCTTCAAGAAGTTTACGGCTGGGGCTGTGCTTGTGGGATTGGAGCTGCAACTTCACCTCCTCATCATTCTCAACCCATCTTTTCCCTCTCATTATCCTGCATGTTGCCGGGAATCCTTCTTTCTTGATTCTTCACATCCCTTTCTTCCAATCTCTTACTTTCATTTACAAGTAGAGAGTGCATGTGAGAAATCTCCAATACACCATCTTACTCCTCATCAACAACATCACCAACAAGCTTATTCCTTTTTATTTCCCAGTCAAGCTTCTCAATGGGTAAGAAATCCTTCCAAATCACCCATCTCTTATTGTAAGTGCCTAGAAAGAAACTCAATTTCATTGCATACATGTTAATGGGTTTCCATTTATTGCATTCACCATTGTAGGATTTGTGTTGAGTTTGCATTTGGAGGTTTGCTTGCATTTGAGCTTAGAGATTGGGGATTTTAGCTTGATTTGAACCTAGAGGAGAGATTAGAGTGAAAATCACCAAAAAGAGGCAAGTATTGAGCAATTTAGATTTATGCATGTAATAGACTCATTGATTAAAAGTTATTGTCTTCTTGAATGTTAATATCAGCCTTGTCCCTTTAAATTAGATTGATAATGTTAAGTGGGTTCTTTTGAATGGATTAACAAAGAATGAATTAGATGCGTGGAAAAGAAATGGACCATAGAAGCAAATGGAGGCTCAAATTGGTCAATTCATTTCAGCCTTGTCCCTTTAAATTAGATTGATAATGTTAAGTGGGTTCTTTTGAATGAATTAGCAAAGAATTAATTGGATGCGTGGAAAAGAAATGGACCATGGAAGCAAATGGAGGCTCAAATTGGTCAATTCTTAGGAATGTTGTAGAAGTTTTGGGTGGGGGGGTGAACAATGTAAAATAGAATTTTTACAAGTTCTGTTTGGAGAATTTTGCCCAGAATTGGGCCAGCCAGATTGGGCCCTCTTGAGTGGGTCGGGCCGATTGCCCAACAATGCCGACTTTGAATGGCCATAACTTTTGACCCATACGTCTAATTTTTGAGTTCTATATATCATTGGAAATCTCTTGGAACGTAAAAACCTACGATACACACTCCCTAGTAATCAGAGATTGGGAGATGAAGTTGATATGGGGACAATTAAACAGAGCCCTATCTCTTTTGGGAAAAAGATACTTTAATCCTAGTTTGGACACTAGATTAGAACCCATGGACTAAAACCTTATAATAAATTCCTGAGGATGATTGTGACGCAAACACTAAACTAATAAGGTCTTAGGTTGAGAAAGGAGTGACCCTGTGGGTCCCTAGACATGGTACCCTTAACCAAATAACTAAGTCCAATGGAAATTGTAACACATGAGAAACTTTGGGCTGAGATTATCTCATGTGTCTATCCGTTTGTCTAGCACCTTCCCATGGGTGTTGGTTTAGCAATTTCGGTGCATCACGCACACACACAATGTGAAACTAATAAAAGGTAGCACGTGCATCGAATTACTTAAAACTACATCGAAATGAACGGTTAGAGACGGCGGATAATTAGATTAGGTTTGGCTAGTAAATCTTATTGATCCTATTAATCGAATTGCATTTGTATAATGTTATTGACTTTAATATTGCCCTAAAATTTCTCAAGATTTGCTTATATGCATTGTTCGTATTACTTCTCAAATGTTATTGCAAATGTTTAATAAATGTATCATGAATTGATGTGAATAGCGGACTGAGCATATATAACTAGATTGATTGATTAAATAGAGTGGAATGGAAACGAATTGAGTGTAAAAGTCTTATTCAAGTCCTATTGATTGAATTAAATGAGTCGGCACTACTTAGCCTCGATCAGATGATATTCGACGGGGTTGACTCTTGGTTTAGATTTGTATACCTCATTACAGTAGACAGAGTAGAGAACCGGAACTCCAAATCCTGGGTAGCTAGGAGGACCTTTGGCCGTGTCCCTAGTGACATCCAAAAATGCGTGATCTCTATTAAGGGAGGACTGAGCAAAGGTAGTAGCCAGCTAGAATGTAAGTATTGTTTTGTGATTCAATTGTTTTGTGATTCGATAAAGTAGGGGTGAAAAAAAAACCGGAAAACCGTATAACCGAACCGAACCGAACCGAACCGCGGTTAATAATCGTATTTCACGGTTCGGTTACGGTTACGGTTACGGTTAATAAAATCCAAAAACCGCACGGTTCGGTTCGGTTATGGTTTTCTGTAAAAATTCACGGTTATTAACCGAACCGAACCGTATAATACGGTTCGGTTAACCGTATACGGTTAACCGTACCGTTTACAAATAAAAGAAAAAAAAGTGGGCCTGAATGAAAATTTTCTTATTCATAACTCATAACATATCAAAACGACGAAACCCTAGCCTCTCTGCAGTCTGGCTCTCCATCGTCTCCATCCCCCTTTCAGCGTCTCCATCATCTTCATCGCCCAGACGCCCACTGCCCTCCTCCATCGCGTGATAACCTGCACTTCTGAGTTTCAATCGCGGATTCTCCTACTATCTAAGGTAATTTTCTGAGAAATCTGGTCTTATTTCGATCTGAACTTCATCTGATTAGGGGTTTTTTTTTTTTTTTTTTTACCCTGCTGTTTTTATCTTATTTCCGGTTGTCAGATCTGAACTTCATCGAAACCCTGCTGTTTTTGGCTGCAAATTGTGGGCTTTTTATTCTGTTGCACAGTCAAGTGCCGATATTAACGAGACCAAAAAACATTCTTATCGGTGGTGAGATTCTTGGTTGCTTTGCTTGGCTTTCTGTGGTGTGTTTATGGACTGTGCATAATTTTGTTGTGGGGTACTCAGGAGGTGGGTCTTTGAGGAGGTTTTTGTGGTATTCAATCATGTTTCCGATTTGGGTTGGTTTTTGTTTCTTGTTTGAGAGATCATTTGGGTGTTTTTAAGTTCTACTGATTGTTTTTTGTTATGTTTTTTTTTTTTTTTTGCTTGAGATGGGTTTCTAAATATGTCTAAGTGGGTTTATTTGTAAATGATATTGCCTGTATAGTGTGATTTTTGTGGATTTGAGGTGGTTTTGCCTTCTGTTGAGCTTTTTTTTTTTGGTAGTAGCTATTGAACTTGATTGGGTGGAATCATTTAATGTGGCACCAAACCCTTATCAGATGGAGGTGTATGTGTGGGGTGGATCATGAACTGGGTTGGAGTTGGTTTTTTTTTTTTGGCTAGAATACTATCCGCCTTCATAGTTATAAGATGAGTGCGTTTTCATTTATTTTGTGGTATTTTCATTAATTTCCCCCTTTGCTTCCACTTTTTTGTTTGACACCATCTCTGGCTTTTTCCCCCTACAACTCAATTTGAGGTGGATTTGGTATTGGACTATCTATCTTTAGTGATTTTCTGTAATCTTGATTGACTGCTTTTTGGTGGGTTTTTGTTTTCTTCTGTGTTTTGTTTCAATTTTAGTCAAACCTTGCCTAACCTTCATCTCTCAAATGGTGGGTTTGTTATGCTTTGATTTGACTTAAAAGCAGTTTTGGTGGCTCTTTTCACATTAGCTTGAGTTAATTTTTTAGTGGGCACTCTCCTTTTGTACAGCTTAGCTTGAGTTATTTTTTTTTGTTCAATTTCAGTGTCAGATATTTATGTCAATTATGGCCGAGACTCCACTTCCTCAGCCTGATGCTCCTCCGCCTGATGCTTCTCAGCCTGATGCTCCTCCTCACTCTGTTAGTCACTGTCAAAGTCAGGTATCATCTCTCAAAAGAAAAAATAACAAAGAATCAGATATTTGGCAGCATTTTCCTAGACCTGAGAATTATGATCCTAAGATTCAGTATACACTCCATTGTGGCTATTGTGATACTCAGGTTAAGTGGTTGAGTGCTAATGGAACTAGTACAATGAGGAATCATGTGAAAATTTGCCCTAAGTTTCCAGAAAATACAAATGCAAAGAGTCAAAGACAAAAGAAAATTACTTCAGTAATGAAATCTGGTAGTGGAGCTGAAAATGTTAAACCTATTGCACTTTGGAAATTTTCTCAGGATGTTTGTAGAGAGGAACTTGCAAGAATGATCATCTTAGATGAATTGCCTTTCAAATTTGTAGAGAATGAGGGTTTTAGGCGCTTTTGTAGCATGATGCAACCCCAATTCAAACCTATTTCACGTGTTACAATTGCTAATGATTGTATGACTTTGTATGTGGCGGAGAGAAAAAAATTGAAGAGTATGTTTTCGAAAAGTAAACAAAGGATATGTCTCATTACTGATACATGGACATCAAATCAGAACCTTTCATATATGTGCCTTACGTCTCATTTCATAGATAAAGACTGGAACTTGCACAAAAAAATATTGAACTTTTGTGTGATTTCTAGTCACAAAGGTGAGGCAATAGGTCGAAGGATTGAGGAATGTTTAGTTGATTGGGGAATTCAGAAACTTTGCACATTAACGGTTGATAATGCTACATCAAATGACACTGCCATTACTTATTTGAAAAGAAAGTTCTTTAAGAGAAATGACAGTTTTATTTTAGGCGGTCGATATTTTCAAATGAGATGTTGTGCACATGTGTTGAATTTGATTGTGAAAGATGGATTGGATGAGTTGGATGGTGCCATAAATCGAATTAGGGCTGCTGTGAAATATGCTAGGAGCTCTCCACAAAGGACATAGATATTTAAGTCTTGTGTGGAGAAGGAGGGAATAGATTGTAACAGGATGTTGTGTTTGGATGTTACAACTAGGTGGAATTCTACATTTCTGATGTTGGAAACTGCAGCTAAATTTGAAAAGGCATTTGATCGAATGATTGATGATGATGATAAATTTAAGAAAGAGCTTGAGGACGTAGGTGGACCTCCTTCCTTCGAGGATTGGGAAGACTGTAGGCTATTGACCACTTTTTTCATAAATTCTATGATGCTACAACTAAATTGTCTGGCACTTCATATGTGACTTCTAATTTGTATTTTCCTGTAGTTGTTTCCATTGAGAACAAATTGAATACCTTGATGTCTGGTTTTGATCCTTGTCTGAAAGCTATGGCTGCCAAAATGAAATTGAAATTTCAGAAGTATTGGGAACCAATTGAGAAAATGAATATGATGTTGTTGATTGCTGTTGTGTTGGATCCACGTTACAAGTTGACATATGTGACATGGTGTTATGGATTTTATTTCAAACTTGAGTCTTCCAAGGTGGTTGAGCTTACTGAAAAGATAATGGACACACTTAATGCTTTGTATGTGGAGTACCAACAACTTGAGTGTTTTAATGCTTCATCTTCGAGTCATAGTTCTGAATTGGAGGTTGACCAACCCATTTTTGTTGAAAATGATGAGCTGGAGGAATATGAAAAGCATATGGCAGAAGTAGAAAATGATGTGGACAAAAATGAAGTTAAACAATACTTGGATTTTCCTCGTGAAAAAGTTCAAGCCAATTCTAATTTTGATATTTTGGTTTGGTGGAAAGTAAGTTCTTCAAGGTATCCAATTCTTTCTCAAGTTGCACGAGATATTTTGGCTATTCCTGTCTCTACTGTTGCTTCGGAATCTGCCTTTAGTACGGGAGGACGTGTGTTAGATCCATATCGTAGTTCTCTATCTCCCAAAACAGTAGAAGGCCTGATTTGTGCACAAGATTGGTTTCGAGGTTCAAATGTAATAGCTGGTTTGGAAGATGTCCTGGAGGAATTTCAAGCCTTCGAGGAGTTAGGTAAAACATTCATTAATTCTCTTGAGATTTCATGTTATTTCAAATTTGTTGTGAATTTAAATTAAATCAAATGATTAATAATTATTTTCTTTTTTGTCAAAATTTGATTTTGATGGGGTTTGAATTGAAGCTATGTTAAATCGAAGGCAGACGCATGTGCATTCAAAATTCCAGATATTTGGGGCATCAACAATGATAAAATAATGATTTGGTTTGTTCTTATGTAATTCCTACTTCTTCCTTGTAATCTTTGGTGGATGGTAGTAGTAGTGAACAGAGCTGGATGCTCCGATCCTTGCTGATATTGTTTCTAGAGATTTGTTTGATCTGATATGTTTTCTTATCCTTTTCTTTCCTTTTAAGTTTTCTTGGGTGTTGCTAATTTGTTTTATGATGCATTTTGAAGATTGTTGTTTGCATTGATTGGGTTTTAGGTCTCTCTCTTGAATTATGTGCTCTGATTTGTTTTTTGATGATTTTGAAGATTGTTGTTTGTGTTGATTGGGTTTTAGGGTTAGTTTTTGTGTGTGTGATTTCCTTTATCAGTTTGGGGTTTTGATAGGTTGAGATGTTAGATGTAATGTAATGAGCTCTATATTTATTGATTTGTCTATAGTGTTGAATTGTGATGTTATGATCATAGATTATGTAATATTTGTGACAGAGTGAACCAATATGCTTATTAGATACTTATGGTTTGTTTGGAAATGTGTTGAGACATTTGCATATCTATATAGATACTTATGGTTTGTTTGGAAATGTGTTGGGACATTTGCATTAGAAGAATTTGCATTAGAAGAATTTATCTTTAGCAATTTATGTTGATAGTGGGTTTTCAGCAACAGGTGGGTATTGACCTGGTGGTTTTGGAAATCCTTGATACTTACAAGGGATTTGAGGGCGTCAAGGAGCTAGTCGACGTCAGCAGAGGCACCAGAGCCACTGTCAATCTCATTGTGTCCAAGTATCCCCACATCAGGGGTATCAATTTTGATTTGTAGCATCTGATCAATGATGCACCCTCTTATTCTGGTACATTTTTTTCTCTCTGATCATAAATATTAAGTGTAGATGTAGAGATTGTTCATCTTCTGTAGCTAAGTGTGGGTTTGGGTGGAGGTGTGGACCATGTTGCGGGTGACATGTTTGTTAGCGTTCCAGTGCTGAAGCCATCTTCATGAAGGTGAGAGTTTGGCCTACTTGTTTGGTGTGATTGGGACCATGTACAGTGGTTCTGACCTTTTCATTTGATTGGCCTTTTATCATTTTGGGCTTTTATGTTTTGAGTCCAAATTGTACCAATGGGAGATTTTGGGTTATTTGGCTTTAATCATCCACTTGCAGGCCATTCATTGGATAGATAGATAAAGAAATGGGACATTTCATCTATTCCACGGTCTAAATCAGTCTACATGTATGACTTTTTGTATATTTGTCAATAAATTGTTAGATAATGTTATGGGTCGCAATATTTGACCCTTGCAAGCAAACTTGGAAAGGATAATTTATTAAATCTGGGGGATGGTCTTGGTCATTGGCGATCCATTAGGGCATTTAAAAGGCTGTTGAACTCAAATCTGTATTAGGTGCCATTTGACTAGTCTACCCATGAAGGACATTTGGGTTCATAGACGACTGATCACATGAAGTGTACTAATTATATAGTATAAATATATACACAGATAACAGATTGGAACTTATATGGATTTAGAACCGGACTTAGACCTAGACTCATTTATCAATCAATATCCAAAACAGATTTTTGTATGGGTTAGAACCTTTACCTTTAAACCACTAATCCCATTTCCAACTTCTATTTTGATTATCTCCTCTGAAACGCCCTCAATTTTTTTTCCACGGTTCTTAACCGTAACCGAACCGTCTAATACGGTTAACCAAGGTTCGGTTTTCCACGGTTTTTATAAATTCGGTTATGGTTACGGTTTTGAAATGTAGAAAACCGCGGTTACGGTTCGGTTAACGGTTTTCCCCAGATGACCGGTTAACCGAACCGTTACACCCCTACGATAAAGCATGATTTAATTTTAAACGCACAATATGCCTAGTTTCCGATTATTTGACATCGTTTAATCTTTTGTCAATAATTCAAATTTGATATAATATGTGATATATCTTAATTGCTCATAAATATTGTTGAATCGTTGTATTCATGGTGCTACACTTTGTGTCACAGGGATTCAGGATATCGAAGAGAATAGCTAATAAACCTTCAGACAAGAGATTTGATCGGTAAGGTTCATGGTTAGCTTTGACCGTCGGAGTACGTACAAGTGTGGTAATTTATAACTTGAGATTAGATAGTTAATCTTGCACTTAGTATAAGTATGCGTTGAAAGTTTAAACTATTAGCTTGTTATAGACTAATTGTTATGTAACAGTTTGGTTATGGACTGCTCATTGCTTTAATATTAATGTTCTATTAGCTTCCGAAATAAAATGTTGATTGATAGGTGTCAGTGAGTAATTCTCACACGTGAAATGTGGAATTTTCTCCTTTGTGAATTTGGATTTGGTCCGGAACAGGTGCGAGTTCACTGGTGTACGCATGTCACACCTCGGGAGCCACCCTAATTAAGGAGTTCTTGGATTCGGAATGTGACACAAGCCTACTGCAAGATCTTTTTATTGATTGTCTGAGCATTATGATCATAATATATGGGAAACTTTTGTACCTTTCAGGTAATCGTCGATGTAAATATAATAGTATTGTGTTATTATGTAGTGTCTACGCTATTTAACAGGTTGTGCTACAGTAAATCAAGTCAATTAAACCCCAGTTTGGTTTTCTGATTTTTCTGACTTGTGTGGGCACCATAATCATGATGTGAACTGTTCAGATTCTTTAAAAGGTTAAACATGAACAGGGGATCAATTCTCAACCTTTGATTCCTTACGGATCTTGAGATATTTGCAAAAGATCCAAACATTAAAATTTACCTTTTTTGGAGTTCTATGGGGCCCATTTTCATGATGTGAACCGTTAATCCTCTTTAGAAGGCCAAAAATGGCTAGAGGGTAAAATCTTACATCTTAACTCTTCATGAATTTCAAGAGATCATAAAAAAAATGTAAAACCGCTGGATTGAACAAGTAATTCGACATGTTTATGGGTGTCTTGACTACCAGCATGTGTTTCCTATTTTTTCGAATTGGATGGGCCCTGAAAGCAAGATCTAAATCGTTAAAATTATTATAAGGCCAAAAGTGGACAAGCGGTTAAGTTTTATCCGTTGATCAATCACGGATTTTGAGATATTTGCGAAAGAGTGCAGGCACTAAAATTTGCAACTTTGGACTTATATAGTGTCAATTTTCACGATCCGAACCATTGATCCTATTTGTAAGGCAAAAATATTATAGAGAATCAAATTTCAAATTTTAATTCAACATGTATTTTGAAAAATTTGAGAAAATAGTTTAGATGTTTGATGGAAAATGGCCTTTTTGCATGGTTTTGAAACATATGTGAAAATAACAAACAATAGAAAGTGTTTTCATGGAACTCAATTGCATATGAAAATGAATCACATGTGCATCATTTTCTCACGTGAATCATTTTTTTATCACGTGGTTTTACCAACCAACCCTTAAAAGAAAAAGTTAATATGGAACTTTTGCTTAAGTGAAGGGAGAAGTTTCTCCTTAAGGCGGACTGTATGTGGAGCCCAGCTCTAGGGAGCCACTTGGGCACCTTAGATCAATGCCACTCCTTTCACACTCTTATCCCCTCAATATCTTCAATCATATCCGATTTTATATTCATCTAAGCTTAACTTACCATTGGATTGAATCTCAAAAAAATAATCTAAGGTTAAAAGACTATTAAATTCTTAAGTTGTTAAATCAAGGGCAAGGATAATTTAGTGGCGCTAACTTTTAACATGACTCATTCATAAAAGATGTTTCTATCTATCCCATCTCAATGATATGAATGCATCCAAATGGGCCCCACAAGCTGGACATTCAAGAAGTTTTCTTGTTACCTAGCCACGGGGGCTAGGACCCAAAAGAGAGCTGGCACACACGAGAAGACAGCCCACTCGCATGGGAAAGGAGCCCACACACGTAAAAAGAAAGCCCACATAAGTGGGAAAGGGAGCCCGACGTGTGGGAAGAGGTGGCATACATAGGGTTTGAACCCTCGACAGTTAGTTGAGAATTGTCACTCTGTACCACTCGGGTAAGGAGTGGTTCTCAAGATAGGAAGATTAATTAGTGACATCATTGACACAAGTGAGATGAAATGTTTCAGCTACATTTGATTTGGGTTCAGTCTGATGTTGTTTTTCAAACGGGTCATTTGAATGTTGAGAATTGTTGACACCAAAAATGTCACTTTGCCTCTTCAACATCAAGAAAGCTGCATGAAGTCGCAACCTGCCATAAATAGGCAATACAACTTCTCCAAAAAATCAAATCTTGTCAGAATCAAACAAAAACTGCAAGATCTTTCAAGACAGCCAAGGGAGGAGTACACAAGGAGTTTCGGGCCATTTCAGAATCATTTGGCCTAACTTCGCTTCTCCGACAGCTAAATTGGCGCTCCCGGTGGCGACATTATCGAAGACGTCAAAACTTCGATCAGAGCCTACGGATGACTCCAGCATGTCTCAAAAGGGCTCCATGCCAAATTTCAAGTCAAACCGACAACGTTTGACCCTCCATCAATGCTCGAGCAGCAAAATCAAGCCTCCCGGCGGCGGGAACCACCGAAGCCTTCTCTCATCAAACCAAGTGCATGAGTGGCTTCAACATGCTTCTAAAAGGCTGCACGTCGAATTTCAGGTCATTCCGACAACGTTTGACCAGGTTTCGACGCTCTGAAAGAAAATCAAGCCTACCGGCGGCGGAGCTCCCCGGGACCATGGTTTCCAAGACAGAGCCTGTGGATCATCTCAAAATGACTCCAATAGGTTCCCTGTCAAATTTCAGGTCAATCGGACATCGTTTGACCGCACATCAACGTGCGGCATCTCCCTCGTGGCAAAATCAAGTCTACTGGCGACGGGACCCCAAACGGCTTCAAAACTCAAACAAAAGCCTATGGTTGGTCTTATTTATTGCTCAGGAGGCTTCACCTCAAATTTCAGGTCATTCCGACATCGTTTGACCAAGTTTCAGCTTCTGGCGGAAAATTAGCAGCTCTACGCGACAAAGTCTTCGGCTTTCCCGGAAAATTGGAAACTTTGCACTCTAAAAATGCAAGGATTCTCATCAGATTTTCTACAGGTAAATCAAGCCAATAAATGAGAAGAAATGTCAGGAAAAATACAGAAGAAAACGGCGACGAAAAAGACCGCAAAACGGACCAAAAAGGGGAGAAAAACCCCCAGGGTCGCAGCCCGCGAACCTGGCCCAGGGTCGCCGGCGACCATGGAAGTCCGGGTCACCGGATTTTTCGCCGGTGACCTGTTTTTCCGTCCCTTTTCGCGTTTCGCGCACTTTGGCCCCGGTGGTTTCCTGAAAATGTGATTTTTAGTGCTTGAAATTGACTCATATCCAACGACATCTCAGATCCGCAGTCAAAAGCATAAAATCATCATTGATCGCTCCAAGATCGCCGACCGGTTGACCTAAAAAGTGCTCTTTCTGTCCGACCGATCGAGAAATCGACAAGACAGATGTCACCGGCCCACTGCTAACTATCAATGTCTGAAATTACACGGTCATCCGATGTCGATCAGCATGTAGATCCATCGGTGATCATCTCCAAAAGAATCCCAAAAGACGCGGCGCGGCCCGCGACTCTTCAACTGCTGATGAGAATGAAAAATGTTATATTTTTCTCCATTAATATTTAGTCCTTTTGTATCTATTTGATGTCCAATTGAACTCACTATTCTTATATTTTGATTTAGGATGCAAATGGAGGCATTAAGTGCAAAACAAAGTTAATTGGGCGACTCTGGACAGTTTGGACAGCACTTCGTAATCGGGGCATAACTCTCTCATCCGGGCTCCAATTAAGATGATTCAAGATGCTATGGAACGCCAAGAAAAAGATCTACAACTTTCATGTTTTGAGTTTTGAGAAATACTGGCTGCATCAAGGTCGAAATCTGGCTTGAAGTTACTGCTCGTACCTGATGCTAAATGGATGAAAAATCAAGCAGAAGGGCATTATGGTAAATTTGAAGAAATCAGAGTTCGTCGAAATATATCCAATATTGGGCTTATATTGTGCAGAACGAAAAATGATGCAACTTTAATTCTTGGGTTGAGTCCAACAAAAGCCCGAGTGAGAAGATATGGTCAAAAAGAAGATTTTGACTAAGTTAGAGTTTAATTAATTATTTTATTCCCATCTCAAATCCCATGCCACATCAAATTCTCTCAAAACTCACGGTTGTATTCCCATCTCTAAGTTCTATTTCTATTTTCTCTTTCATCTCTCATCTTCTCCTACTTTATCTCTCCCTCATTCATTTTCTCTCCATCACATGCAACCACTCCTCTCTCCCACATCTATCAGAAGTCATAACCCATCATATCTCTCTTTCCTCTTCACCCACGTTTCACACTCCTAGTGTTCTCTCTCTCTCATCCCTAATAGTTTATTTTAAAAAGGAGAAGAAACCAACGCATGAGGACCACTCCTTTTCTCTCCTTTTCCAAATACAACTCCAAGGCCACCTCACCTTATTTCTCTCCTCTCTCTTCCAAACATGCAATCCATAAATAACCCATCTCACGTTGGGTCCTTGGTACCTTCTGCTCTCTAACGAAGTCTCTCTCTCTTTCTTCATTATTCTTCTTGTTTTCTTTAATTAATTTTGCAAGTCTTTTTATGGCCCTACGTGGCTAATTT